>OY728155.1:52572870-62572870 GCA_963277665.1 Viscum album | reverse complement strand
CTTGGAAGGGGGTAATAGTTCTTGACTGTTACCTGGTTCAACCTTCGGTAGTATATGCATAGCCTGAGACCACCATCTGTCGTCTTCCCGAAAAAAACTGGAGCACCCCATGGAGATACACCGGGTCGATCAAAACCCTACTCCATCAGATCGTCAATCTGAATCTTCTACTCCTGCAACTACAAAGGTGCCATCCGATAAGGGGACATCGAAATTGGATGGGCACCAGTCTGTAAGTCTATCCCAAACTCAACGTCACGTCGAGGGGGTAGAGTCACAACCTCCTCGGAAAAAAACATCAAGGAACTCCCCAACAACCAATGGGACATCCATCATCTCTGTATCAGCTGGAACCACTGATAACCCGCCTAACAAGGAAAGGATAGGCTTCACATGTCAGCTTCCTACCTGATAGCTCCTCTCGCCAACAAAAGATACGCGCTGCCCATCCACGTCGGAGAACACGACTCTTCTCTGGAAGTAGTCGATAACGGCACTAACAGAAAACAACCAGTCGATGCCTAGGATGACATTGTATGGCTACATATATAACAGAATAAGGTCCCCACTAGATCGATGTGGTCCCAACGTCATCCCACATCCCCGGAAATCACAAGATACGCTGGTCGGGCCTCCAACTGGTCTAATCAGCACCAGTGGTATGGAAAGTCTCTCTACGTCTAGTCCCAAATCATGGGCTAGACCAGGTGCAAAAAAAGAGTGCGAAGCTTCTGAATCGAACAAAGTAGAAATAAGAGTTCTTAACAAACAAATCGCTCCTCGCACCACCTCTGGTCCTGCCGGAGCTATCAAATCTACTACGTGCAACTCTCCATGCCCAGCTCTTCTGCCTCTCTGATGTCATCCACCTCCACGACCACGCCTTGGTCGAGGTCCCTAAGGAGTACCCTAAGGTCGGCCTCCTCCAGCAAAGTCTACCCTCGGAGGGGCATGGTCCTGTTGTTGCTGGAAGGGCCTCGCTGGCAACTAGTGCTGCTGAGGTGAGCGTTGAACCTTCCCACCTCCACCATACTGAGATCCGGTAGGGCACCGACTATGAATGTGCCTGAAACCTCCACAAGAAAAACACTTCGGTCCTAGGCTCGTGAGAAAGGGAAGATGACCTGAAGATCTGAACTGGAACTGCTGGGGCCTGCTCCCCACTAGCATGAACCTGGAAGGTCCCGTCGTAGGAGACCTGCTGCTGACTGCCTTCCCCTTCGATGAACCTGGATGGATCCCCTCACGTGGTGAAGCTCCCTACGAGTGCATCCTCTCTAAAACCTCTGCCTTCTTCTGTACTACCGAGTCCGTTAGAAGGGTGAAGGGGGTGACATCGTACTGGAGCAAAGGACGAAGCGCCTCCTCCAAACGTCTCTCCTGAGACTCCTCACCCGGAAAGGGATCCAGAGAAAAGTGCCAGAGATCCTTGAACATGACCCACAAATCTTGTACCGACATACTCCCCTGCTGAAGGGAGAGTAACTCTTGCCACTTCTCCACGTTGACCGTGGATGAAAGGAATTCCTCTCATAATTCCTTCTCAAAGTCAGCCCACAAAACCTCTGCCTCTATCCTCTCTCCGAGGTAGAGCATCCACCACTGTCACGCCGCACCTCTCAGCTGACTGAATGCTAGGGGAACCCAGTACTCCCTCGGAGAATGGATCAAGGTAAAAGCGATCCCTAGCTCCTCAAGCCACCCTTACGTCTCTGTATCCAAAGTACTACCCTCGTAATTCTTGAGGTTCTACCGCTTGAAAGAACAGAGAGTCTTCTGCCACTGGCTATCTTCCTCCTCTCGGCCAGTCCTCAATTGATCGACCGACTAAATCTGCGGGGCCTTGCCCATCTGAGCAACCCGGGGATGATGTCCAGGTTCCATAGTTATACGGTAAACAAGGATAACCTATGCCCAAGTAGTAAGGAAATTCTCAGGGTTTTATTTTACCATTTTATTTCAATTTCTTTCCCAGAAAACCCAAACCAAGTAAAAAACAATCATGATGCTGCATGTACCTTCCCTAGGGTCTCTACCCTGCAATCAATGTAGTATCACTTGGTCATTTGGTAGGCACAGAGTCCTTGCATCGGATCACGGGGTCCCTAAAATCCCGTGTCCTAGCCGGTCTTCCCTGGCCTTTGTCACGCACCAAGATTAACTAACAATGTTTCCATACCATCCCATGAAATCATCACAATGCCTATCTCCAGACTCCATCCTATCTCTCAACTATCACCTCTGATACCATTCTATCACAACCCCCTCCCACCAAAGATGCCCCTCCAGAGATGGAAATGGTGAAAGGGTGATAATAACCCCCGAGTCCCGCCTCCAGCAGGCCCCGTGGTTGAGACTATCACCAAGGGTATGAGTTTTCAAAAATATGGGAGGCATTACCCTTTTATTATTTAGGATCAGGAAATAGGACATGTCAACCACCAAAAAGGAAAAGAACAAGTGTATATAAATAAACCCAAACCAAGCCCACATGCATGTTTAAACAATTTTATAACAAGGTTCAAGTACAAGAAAGCTCAAAGTACGATACCAAAAGAAAACAAGAGCATATCAACTACAACAACTCCAACTGTCCGACTAGTAGTGTCCCGCACGGACCTGGTAGTCCTCCTGGAAACCTGAATGTAAACGTAGGGTGACCATACAAGTATACTCAGTAGGGAAACCTAAATCCATCGTGCACAAGTGTGGAGACATCCTAATGTCCCCTGAGAAAAATAGAAGAAACCTAGAAAGTAATTCTATCCACCCAACTTCATCATCCACACTCACCAAAACACAATCCGAACAGGTAGTAGTAGTATATAAGAACAAGAGCATTGGGTACCCCACACCATTCCCCAATAGTTAGATGCTCTTCCTAACGGTGAATGTCCTGACGCTGCCACACTCTCCCTGCCCACACACACATGGGCCTCACAAACCACACATCCCGCCCGCACACACCTGGGCCTCACATCCACGTATTCTGCTCGCACACACCTCAGCCTCAAAACCATATATCCCGACCGCACACACCTGGGCCTCAAAACCACGTATCCCGCATGCACACACCTAGGCCTCATCCTGAAGAATCCTAGGAAATAGTAAAACCTGCCTGAAGTGTCTTGGGCTAAATCCACCCTAATCAAAACTTACCTGAAGGGTCTTAGGTGTAAGGCCACCTCAAGCCATCACAGCCCAGGGAAGAAGGATCAGGAAGGATCTAGTAACTAATGGTAAAACACCCTCTCCCATGAAATGGGAGTGTTCGGCACTAAGTTCTCAACATGGGTGGGGTGCGATAAAACACAAATATACAGTTATATATAAGTATACCAAACACACAGCCCAACCTATGGCTTCTAACTAGGGAAACTGAGCACATGACTCGACACTTCTACTATGAAGCATGCATACAATAAACAACCCCAACCCCATTTAGGTTTTCACGTTTCAACAGAATTAGTTTATTAGTTCCTTAACTACTAGGATATTATCCACAACCAACCACATCAATCGTTCATAAAGCATATCCATGCCATCCACAAATCAAGTTAGGAAAACACAAGCAGCACAACAAAACCCTTATTATTAGACAAACATCCCCATGATTATTATTCCCGTTTCATTACCACGCCCCACCATTCATTTACTCTTCCACTTTTATTTATTATTTATTACCCATGGTCCGTTCACATTCCAACCCTTCCCTACAGCCCCGCTGCCAACCACCATAACCACAATCACACCGAACCCGTACATCATTATCCCTTATCGTAGCCCTGCTGCCCATTACTATCATAACATTCACACCAACCCACAACCAAGATTCGTGCCACATAATCGCCCCTTTGACATCATTTACCACAGCTCTACTGCCCATTCTATTCGTAACAACCCAGGATTCACCCCTCCCTTTCATATACCAGTAACCAAGCCAAAACACACATGTTCATTTTTCCATATAGTTTAACCGGGGTGATCACACAAGGGTTCTAGATTTTAATTAGCTAACTTTACGTGGTTAATCAAATTCCACCTTCAACAAAGTTCCATTCACAAAAACGGTCTAGAAATATAGGGAAACATTTAATTTTGTAAGAAAAGGCCCCCATCGACCGTGATTTTCAGTAGGAATAAGCCTATTCAATTCACAACAAAAAATTACAGGATATAAGATAAACATAAAAACTCCCCCATCCACGTTCTTTAACCAGTTATTATATTTATATAAAGTTTCAACTACTTCTCATGAAAACAATTGGATACCCACCCCGCATGATGCAAAAATTATAGAGAAGAAGGTAAGATCCCTACATCAACTAGTTCTGATCACAATGCTCCCTCGGATCAACTTTATAAGACGTCTGTCGGCGTTCGTAACCTTTGTCGAGTCCCGGAAAAACCTCCTCAGGTTGAAGATGGAAAGGAGAGGCCGAAGGAAAGACAATAGATCCAAGCTCATAAGTTCTTCCTCGTCGTTATGATCCCGTGGCCGCTGACAGATTGTAAATTAGAGCTCAAAAAAAGATGTTATGGAATAAAGAGCCTTCGAGTATTTTGGGAGAACTCTGCTCAGAGGAAAGGGGAGGAGAGTGGTGAGATGAAAAGGAGGAGGGGACCCCTCCTTTTGTAGGTGAGAAAAAAAATTACACTATGTGTACATTATGGTACACGGCGTGTACTCGGTTATCTCACACGGTCTCCACGCAGATTCCAACACGGCTCTGCGACCGTTCACTGGTCAACACATGGTTTGAGGGTAACACATATGCGGGGAGGGACTACACAGCGTGTAGTTTTGACACACGGCATGTACCCATTTATTTCACAAGACAAAGACACGACTCCAACCCGACACATGGTCGTTGACTGGTAACGCGTACGTGGGGAGGGACTACACGTCATGTAGTTTAGGGTACACGACGTGTACCCATTTCTTTCACATGGTAAGGACACAGTCTTCAACCCGGGGTATACCCGGAAAGGTGGTACACGGCGTGTACTTACAAAATTCTAGAAAGTGTGGAAAAAGTCCATTTTACCCTCCAGAACACTTCGTGGCCTTCTTTTTGACCAAGGAATGGGCCGGAGTGGTCCGAGCCATTACAATAAAATACCCTGAAAATGTTTATATTGATAAAAATTTATGAAATTTAATTATGTTATTGTTTTCCCTTGTAATTTACAGTGGGTATTTAATACATTATAAAGTGTATGTGTTTACGAACTTCTAACATAGACTGTGAGTCTGAGGCATCACAATTGGTATTAAAGCCTGGTTAAGAGAACATTGTTGATTAGGATGTTTGTTGAGAATAATATATTGGTTGATAAGTAAATATTGATTATATTTTCAATTTTATAGAAAATAATTCTAGAGAGTATATTATTTGTGTTATGGTGGTAATGTACATTTTATGTGAGAATTATGACATGTGAACTTTAGTGAATACCATAAGGATAAATCTATGATAGATTTCAATGTATAAGATAATATCAATATGTTTTGATAAACTAATGATTATATGATTCTATAATAAATTAAATACCTTTCCAAATACTAAAAGTATATTTATGCATTGTAATAGATATACCTAGGGTAATAACTCTGAAAATCGAAGACTGTGTATTAACCCAACCATCACCAGGTGCATGATAAAGATGCCCAACTGAACACCTATTTTTACCCACCAAGGGGATATGATTTTATTAATTCATCTTGTACTTATGAACCATTATATCTATTTTAATATTGTTTAGATGGATAACCTGTTGGGGAAGTGCTCATGTATAACATATATCTAAACATATAGGATCATAAGTTAATGTACATGTTAATTTACATGTGATTTTCTAGATAATGAATAAGTTAGATTTTGTGTGAATAAATATCAATGATTCTTGGGTTTGGAATATTTTAAGAAAATTTATTTTAATTTTGGATAACTATTCTTAGGATTAGTTAAATAATTTTGAGATAATCTCATTTAAAATAACCTACGTTTAACCAATATTGATATAGGATAAGTTGTATATGATAATTTTTGAATCGAGTATAACACAACTTGAGATGTAAGAACAATATTATAACAAGATAATGCTATAAATTGAGACAACTTCAGATAAAATATTGTTATGGTTATTATTGATAATTCTCTTACAATGGTCATCTCTCATATGAATTATTTAGATTTTAGTAATAGATGATGTCTGAAGAAACCAAGATAATAATGGTTTCAATAGTAAATGTAGAAAACCATCCAAATGAAAAATATAACGGGATAAGGTCTAGAGTGAGAAATATTTATATTATTCCAAAATATATATCAAGAATTATAATTAACAACATGAAAAACTTTTAAATCCCAAACATGCCAAAGAAGAGAAGGATAGATTAATCATTGTGAAATTTTCCATAAAGGGTCAAGTAAATTATAAGTGGAGGTGACGGACAACAAGATCAAAAGTATAAGGGATTTATAGAAGCTGCATTAATTTGATTCATTAATATTATGAGATTTATTCTTTATATTACCTAATTTCCCAATCCCCAACCAATGAGGAAAACAGTAACTAATAACAATGAGAATAAGGGAACAATATGAAACCTCTAATAATTTAGTGGATAGAATTTTTAACTATATATTTTATAGTGTCATATGTTATGTAATATTTCACCAACAATTAGATATTTAGTTATAAATAAAAACACATAGTATTATGATAATCATATAAAAAAATTTCAAATTATGATAAAAGATATTTATTATATATCTTGATCCCCTTCCACTAGTAAAATTATACATGAAATATAAAATGGTTTAATTCTATTTATAAATTTATTATAATAATTATTTTTTATATAGATAAATGACATTAAATATTAAAAATAACCCCATGACCATCTAGAAATGTATGGTTAATTAAGAGTTCCCTATTAAAATCACATTAATTATTCGAGGAAACATTCAATGATAAAATTTATTTATGGGGGGGGGGGATTTAACACACCATGATTATAATATATGACTTCTTTTAAATGATATAAATGTGTTTGATAGATTTCTTCCCTAACAACACCTAATATTAAAAAAAGTGTGATATATTTAGAGAAAATTTAAATATTTATATATGACCGTTAAAAAATAGAAATTTATTTATGTTGAATAAATATTAATAACTTACATATGAGATGAATTCATAATTAATATTAAGGATTCTTTTTTATATGAATGTAATTAAATTATATTAATAATAAATGGATAAAAAGCAAATTTATTGTTTAGAAAAGCATTTTTATAAATTATATTATTATGCAATATGTATTTCCATTTCAAGAATCATATGATTAATTAATATAAATTGGATTATTTATTAATAATTTTATAGTTATAATTTACTTAGTAAATGATAGGATATAATAATAAAAATAATAAATAAATTTTTAAATTATATGTTTTCATTTATAATGTTTTGACATTGAATTTATGTTTTTAGGAATAAATTAAAATTAAATATTATTTAGCTTTATTTTGATAATATGAAAATATTTTTCGTATTTATAATAATAATATTAAATCAATATAATGTTTTGTTATTTTCATGAGATAAATTTTTAGGTGAATATTGGAAAATATCTTTTTATACAAATAACTTGACTTTTTTTAAAATGAATAATATGTAAGTAGAAATTATATATTTATAATCTATTTTTATAAAAACATACTTGTATTAAAAAATTGACTTTAGGATTTTCAAAAAAATTAACTTAATTTAAAATCAATATTTTAAATTTTAGAACATATGTTTTTTTTCATAAAATATTCAACATTATACATTTATTATATAAAAATATATTTCACTACATTTTAAATTTTATTCATAGTAAATGGATTAATAATTTTGTATCAATAGTTCAATGTTATATAATTATAATTTTTATTTTTATAGATAAAAATATGTTCCCTTAGATAAAAAATAATTTAAGAGATAAAAGCAGAAATGTTAAATCTAATAATTATACTGGTAAAGCACTATAAAAATGATAAAAACAATATATATATAATTGGTTATTGGTGGTATTATAAACATTATATCACCATAAAATTAGTTAATTATTTTTTTGGAGCCACTTGACATGTTTTACTTGTTATCCCATTATATTTAGTTCAAATATTTACAATAATGTAATTTCCACCACTTATAAAAGTTTCATATAACAAACCCTTCATGAACCGTATAAAAATTCATTCCACGCCTAAATTCATTCCATTTTGTATTCAATTTTAATATGTTTTTAATTATATTTTGATTCCAGGAATAATATATTATGTTATGCGATCAATTTTATAATGATATTCCAAGGACATCTCAAAGATCTAAAAGTGAATAATTTTTTTGACTTAACATATCTCATTTATATTTTTATTTTCCCATTATTATTATAAAATGAAAATTTAATTTAATAAATATTTATTTTTTAATTTATTTTATTACACTATATGAATACTTATTAATCGCCTTTTCCCTTTTTTCCTTAAGAAATGTTAAAATGACATTTATGTGTGTGTACAGACTACCATGTCCCATAATAGAATGTTTATTTTTTACAAAACATCCAAAAAATTATAGTCCTAATAATAAATTTAATATATATGAATTTTATTTTTTATATATTTTATATTCTAAAATAATAAACCATATTTATCCTTCTTTGGCGTCAATAAAAAAAATCATATGTGAAGACTATCACCTCCACGGAATGGTTTATTATATTTTTCATCACTGGTCTTCATGGATGGATCTAAGTATCATATTTATGGATAAGTACAAGTAATATGATATTATTTTGTTTACGGTTAGAAATTTTTTAATATATATTAATGATATGATCAAAAACTGATTATTGGTAATATAATCATTTAAAACGTGCATAAAAAAAATAAAAATGATCGTTTATTCATTCTATAATGAATTTATTTAAATTATGTTTATCTTATAATTATTTAATATCCTGATATATCAAACTAATATACTCTAAATAAAACCATTATTCTGTTTATATAATGATATTATAACTAAACCACCTCATAATAAACCATTAATGTAGGTCGGTTCTTATTTGGGTCTATTTAACCACCAATTAGAACAATGTTATGAATTTATTTCACGGATGACTATGATTTATTAATTAAAGATATAATATTATTATTAATATAATTATTTATTTTTGTTTTGGTAAGGTTATATAAATATTTAACTCATTAATAAATAAATAACATTTCATTTATTATGAATTCCCGAAACATAACTGTCGTTGTTTTCAACGTCATGGATAAAAAAACATCCATGAAATGAGATTATATTAATTTAAAACATTTTTAAATATATATTCCAGTACTATATATTATCTAATAATTATTTAATTTTAGATAAAATAGATATTAACCCCACTGTTATGAAAATAGTTTAATGAATTAAATATTTATTACACATGGTGTTGAAAATAGTTAAAAACTTAGTAGTATATATATAATGATTACAAATTTGGATTATAAATATTAATATTTACGAATAATGGTATTCAGTTTGTATTCAGTCAACGAAATTTAATAATTTAGGTAACATGGTGGATGTGAAGATTAAATTTGGAAATAATTTGGGGTTTTCATCTCAAATTTTACTCTTTAGGATATGTTTTGTATTATGCATCTAACATAATTTATGTGGTCTAAATATTTAAAATTTGAGATATTATATAATGAATTATCTTTTACTATTAATATTTTAGGATCAGTTATATTATCTTACTTTAAATGGGTTTTGATTAAAATGTCACCAATGCCATGAGGGTGTATTATCTTAAACATTAATTCTACAAGACATGTTTTTGTTATGCACCTTGTTTCCTTTTAATGGTGAGTTCACTACCAATGTATGTATATTCATCTAATATATTTTATATTTATGGTAAATACTATTCTATTTTAGTAAATTTTCGTCATAAGTGATTTTACTCAATTTCTATCAAAGTTGTAAATATTTTTGAAATTTAAATATTCATTTATTTTATTACGATTCATACTCTATGAAAAAAGGTTGGTGAGTTATAAAATATTTTAATATTAATTTTGTTATATTATTTAATATTAATTTACATTAATACCACATAATAAACCTTTTTGACATATTTCTTACATCAAGGAGTATGATTCTCATGAGAGATATTGATAACTCAATTCTCATTTCCATTAATTATATTCTTTCATCATGGGAATCCATTTTCAATTCTTCGATTAACCCACCCTAATATTTTAATATATGTTATTTTATAATCTAATTATTGAAAATTATGTTTTGATAGAATATATGGTTTATTACTCTATTTACATAGTTGAATTTCTTAAAAGGCAATTTCAATGTAGTAAAAAGGTTCACTTCATAATAAAATGTTATAACTTTGGTATATACTAAATATAGAAAACTATATATCATTATCAAGGATCCCTTACTAGATATTATTCTTAAAATTAATGGTTTTGTAAAAACATAATGTAAATGTTTCAAATGTTTTTTTGAAACTAACAAGAATGTTTTTTCGGTCAATGTAAAAAATTATATCAAAATCCTATTTTATATTTTCAAATTTATTTGGAATTTTCCATTCATGATGATTACACTAATGGGATTTTTGTAATTTTATTCTTTTATAATCAACAAATATATGTTTTAATTTTTTCTTATTTAACTCATCATATCAAAATTTTTTATTCTTAATCCCCCTGTGTGTGATATTTTTGGAATACTTATTTTTCAATGATTTGTTTCATCTAGCTTAAAATATTTCATAGTTTACATTATTGTTATAGTGTTATGTTATTTTCCATTTATCCATTATCTTCCTTTAAAAGGGTAATGACCGTGTTATCACATTTATTTATGTGGGGGAAATGTATTGGTGTTATGTATATTTTTATTCCAATAGGGATTCTTATTTTGAAGTTGACTTTGTATTGTTTGGACATCCCTAATCATTCTACAGATGAGTTTGGATCATGATATCCCATTTATTAATATTGGTAAATTATTGGAATTCAAAATATTATTATTCACATACATATGTTTATTAGAAAAGTTGATTATGCATTATTTATTCATTTTATCATATAATTAATTCATTGGACATAGAAAAGTCACTAGTGGAGGATAAAATTATGTATCCCCTCAATTCATCAGTAGGTCTCAAGTCATAAATATTACTGGGTATTTTGGTGTACATATAGCCTGAAAATGATATTTCTTTGATCGTATGATCATGATATCTAAGATCATGATATCTTTGATTATAGTATAGAATTATCTATATGATATGTTCTATATCGTTTATTAGGAACCTTTTGTTATCATCTATGTGGTTTATTTATTATCATTACTATACATGGATATATTATTCTGAAAATTTTATTATATTATATAATTATGATCATTACTTATTAATTACATAAATTATATCAAATTTTTGTGTAGTCATTTCAAAGTTTTATGGTTTCCCTAATAGAGAACATGTTTCACCCCTTCTTATATTTAGTATTACAGAACATATGAAAAGAATTATAAAACATGATGTGTGTAATAGTATAGATTCTATGAAGAATTTACGGGAGATGTTGAATTATTTTGAGGCTAGGATTCATTTGTTTTCAATAAGTTAATATTTTTTTTGTCGATGAAGTAGGGATGCATGGATAATTTCTATTTTTTTTTGAAAATCCCATATGAATCCATGATGATTTATGAAACAATATTAATGTTAATGTACTTTTTTCAATAATGAAACATTGTTTTCAACATGTAACATTACTACAGGTTGTGAAAATATTATTTTCACAAGGATTTTATTTAAGGGCCATGTCATTTCCCTAATTTTATCTTAAGGTATTATTAATCGGTTTAATGAAGAATTAATGATCATGAAAAAAGATTTTATGATGGATCATATATACATCGATGGAATTATAAAAAATATGTAATTATGGATTTTTAAAAACTATAAGAATTATTTTCAGAGAAGACTTTGCTAACAAGTCAAACATTAAAATGAGGGTTTATGGTTTGAAGATAAAAATGTAAAAGATAAAAAATCATGAATAATTTATACCAACCATTTTATTAATGAATCAAATACTATTTTATGATCATTACATTTCCATAAATACAATTTAGCATACTATTTGAGGTACATTCAGTAGAATATCAATGCAGATTCGAAGAATAAAATTGAGAATCCCAGGTGTCAAAAATTACACTAAAAATTAATAAATTAGAGCCACAATATTCTATTTGACATATATGTTATGATATATTCGTATAATGTTTATAGAAACTTTTTGGAAAATTATTTGACATACATTCTTGAGGAAAAAAATAATGTTCATAAAAACAAATTGAGAGAACCATGAATAGTTTCATAAACATCAACAATGTGAAGCTAAATTATGTTATTTGAGACATATGATCTTCTATATTCATGTGATGTTTATTAGAACAATTTATCATAATAAATGTGGTATATATAGTTGAGAAATAAAATATATTAGAATATATTTCAATACAAGCTACAGAAATAAAGGGACCTTATGGTTTGCTACAATGAAAAAATATTAAATGCAGAATATTGAGGAAGAAGTATGCAATACTCTTCATAATTTTAAAATATGTTTTCAATAATTTCATGTGCTTCATGATGTATTTGGACAATAATTCATTTCCAGAAATAGGTCATGTATTTTTCATCATTGAAAATAGTTCAATAGTTAACCATATTTTGTGAGGTTTTCATGCATTAAATGCTAATTTATTGTTAATAAATACATGGGAAACTCTTTCTAATTGTAACAAGAATCTTAGACAAGTGTTTAACCTGATAAAAAGTACTTATTTTCCTACATTTGATTACATCAATGCTTGTTTTTCTATTATAAAAGGATAAAAATCAACAAGAAGTGCTATACCAGTGTTCTATGTATCCAAAGTTATCTCCTAAAGTACTGTCCTAATATAATTTCCATGATATGTTCTAAGTCACACCATGTGATATGGTAAATTTTTAGGATATGTAAAGTGATGTTATAAGGTTTAATTCTAATGGAATTTCTATTCCAAGTGATATTACTAGTTAATTTATAGACTAAAGCCCTATGGTGTGAAAATTTCTATAGTAATGAGCTATGCTATGTTAATTTCTATGCTATATGTTATGAAAATAAAACTTATATGCTATGTGATATGCCATGAGAAGTGATATAATAATGATTAATAATAATAAAATTTCTATGAAAAGTGTTATTCCAATAAAATTTCTATCTTGTGTGCTATTCTAAGAGAAAATATATGTTACTGTGATATGCTAATGGAATTTCTATGCAGTGTGTTATACCAAGAAAAATGATATGCTATGTTCTTTGAAAACTGAAATTATATTCCTATTTCTATGTTGGTGAAGTGATATGAAAATTAAAATTTATTGTATTTTCAAAAATTTATTTCCATGTAGGTGAAATAAAAATAATGGAAATTTGAAGCATCTGTTTATTAAGCATCAATGAAGTAGTTTCAATGAATTCAAATTATCTATATTCTATTCTTTAATCATTTCATGAGCATAATAAAATTGTATCATTCTATTTGAATAATATATAGGTCAGTTAAAACATTATGTGTTTTTATATTCAAGATTATATTTTCTAAGAATCAAGGATGTGGTATAACAATATTATTATTATCATATAAGTTTTTTATGATAATTTTACAGGAGTAGGAAAAATTTATCATACTATTTGAGTAATATAATTTTGAAAATAAAACTGATGTGGTAAATGATGCCATAATTTTTATGCTAAGAATCAATGTAGTAAATCAATAGTACATGACATATCATACATGATGTTTTATGATAAATTGATGAGCATCATAATAATGTGTGATATAATTTGTGGTATATGCAGTGAATAAGAAAATCAGGTAAAATGATCACTTGTTGAGAAGTCCACTGAATAGTTATCATTGCATGAAGTATTTGAATTTAGAATTTGAGGATGTTTATTTATTATTTGTGTGTGTTTAGTATTGCATAAAATAATATTGTATAATTTTTGTGATCCTATTCAACACATTAACTATTACCAGGACTTCATCAGACATAAGGAATTGCATCTCTATAATTATTACACTAAAGAAGCCGATCAAAAACAAGTTATCAGAGATATTTTAGAAAGACTAAATGAATATAAAGGTTATTTAAGTGTACATGGGAATGTGTGATATAAAAATATCATTATATAATTTCAATATATTATCCATAGTGGAGTATTCCATGAGAAATAAGTATTTATTTTAGTTGGAGTTGGGAGTAGGAGAAGTTTCTTGTGTGTTTTAGGAGATGTATCTATTGCGGATTTTGGAGAAGGTCAGTGTAGATTCTAGTAACATTATGGAATACAGAATAATGAACCTCCTATGTTAATTCAAGATATATACAATATAACTTTTTATTGAAAATTATTATTGTTTTCAAAATTATTGTGGAGAATCTGTGTTATAATGAAAAAAAAACATGATTGGAAATATGCATTTTACCAAGAATTGTTAATCCTTATGTTCCGTGCCTCTGTATTTATAACATTATTCAATGTATGAGAGAAAAACGTAAATTGGATTGAGTTGTTTACCAGCAATAATGGTTTAATTGAAAAAGAAAAATTTTCTAAAAAGATATAGGGATCACAAACTCACCCCCATCCTCAAAGATCTCACACTCATTTTGGAACTTCAAATAGTATCATAGGGAATGTTCATCTCTAAAATATAAAAAACATTAGGTTAAAGAATCCAAATTGAAAAAATAGTATGGGTATTTCTATTATATATGGTTATAACGATGACAAAAAGAATACTAAGATGATATTGTATAACCTATCACTTGGGGTATAAGTGAGAGATTTAGATATAGTGGTATATCCACCATACATTGAAACATACATATAAAGTGGGATATACACAATGAATTTAAAATTATCTTATGAATTTTGAAGATAATATAAACATAGAGGTAGGTGGAATGAATTTATATGAAATCCTGATGAATTTATCCTAAAATTTATATAATAAATTTTTGGGTATCTAAACCACTAAATAAATCTATAATAAACTAATAAGTAGTCATTATGGAAATATTAATGTCAAATAAACAAGAATAAAATATAGTAAATCATATTTTAAGACACCAAAATGGGTAATTATGAAAGATTTTATGATTACATTACAGGAGTATATATGATTGTTAGTGACATCAGACATTTTGGTGAGAAGATGGATAATTAATCCATTATGAGGAATCTAAGAATAAACATTATAGATAGATTTGATTCAAATGTTTCTACAATAGAATACTAAGGATACCTATCACTGGATGCTCTCTATGAAATTATCATATATTATTAAATTAGATAAATAATATCTTTTAAAAATAATGAAAAGGATTCTATATACATTATATATATTATAAAATAAAAAAGTAGAGATGAAAAGGAACAAGAATCAAGTGATTATGAAAATGAATAAGTTAAAGAGGACATAAATACAATGAATTTCTTTTTTATAAGGATTTATTATAGAGACATGATATATAAAGGAAAGAACCTATATATTTAATTTAACTGTCATGAGTTTGGACCTTTTCTTATTCCATTATAGAGAAGAAATCTAATGTCCTCGAATATGATGCAGAATAATTCTAGTTCATGAATAATATTATGAAATAGAAAATAATTGAATATGAGAGGAATAATATAAAATTATCAATTAAAAAAAAAATCTAATGATAAGGTAAATTGATGAATTATTATCATTACGTATTGTAACTAAATTTGAATGACCTTTTATAAATCAAATGTGATTTATAGGAAAAACCAAAACATCTAAAGACACAATTGAAGGTGTAGAAGGTAAATATAGAAATGGTCTATAATTAAAATTTAAAATTAATCATTAATCAACTCTTGAGAATAACAAGATTTAAAAGAAGGAGAAAATAAAAATGATAAATGAAATAAAATAATACGTTCTTAAATAAGAGAAAAAAATAATGAGATAACTGTATATTTGATGATGGTAGTTGTGATATAAGGAAAACTAAAATATTATGGAGATAATTCACCTATAAGGGAAGAATTAAATAGTAATGATACTAATTTATTTTAAGAGAAAAAATGAAATATGGTAAGATACCTAAATGTTTTAACATGGTGAATGATCATAAAGAAAATAAAAGATGAGAATGACATTGTATTAAAAAAGAAAAAGTATTTATTCCTTGAAGATCAATGTGAGATGAAGTATATAAAATAAGACTTTATAAAGTCTATTGATCTTAATAGATTGTCTTAAAAAATACTAAGAATAAGGGTCTTTCGAAAAAGATTTATTCCTAATTAATCTCGATTTATATATGTTCTTTCTGAAAATATTGGATAAAAAGAAAATACTGAATCTGGATGGACCAAAAAAATTAATGAGAAAACATCACACAAAAAGTAAAAGTGGATTGATTTGGCTAGACAGTTTCATCCTAATAATAATCACCCAAAATTTATGAATAGACAGAAAAACTAAAAATAGTAGAGAAGGATTATTTTCATTACTAATGATCATGGTATAGATTATAATACTATTTTATTTGAGTGTTTTTTGATAAAGAGTATTCATACTAGTATAAAATTTCAATGCCCAAAACGAGGCATGCATAAAGGGGGAGAGAATATTAACAAATGAGATTAGATTAACAGAATGGGAGTATTGTGACCAATACATCATCTAAGCTATTAACAACAAAAAAATTCAACACTTTAAGTATTTTTTTAGAATATGTATTTAGGTATTTGAAAATGTAGTTAAATTTAGAGTAATCTCAAAATTTGAAACTTAAAAAAATTAAGTGAATACAATTGCTGAAGGAATAAATAGTCACCAGTTTATTTTTAGAGAACCTCAAACAATATGAGAACATCGAGATAGAATTATTAGTCATATTTTGAATCCCTAAGGCCATGGATAATCAAATAGAGAAATATCAATAACATACTAAGTAAAAAGTAAATAACGTGGTTATAGGTGAAGATGTTAAATTTAAGAAGAAGTGATATAAAATGATGACTTGAAAATCATTAATTGTGAAATGTGTGATCAAGCTAGGCATGAAATTAGATATTATATGAATGTCCTATAATCCCAATGAAAATTAATGAAAAATACCTTACATATAAAAAATCAATTCATCTGATAGTAATAAGAAATTTTCATAAACATCATAATTAATTACAGATGATTGAAGATCAACATAACCTTCTATGGAATATAAGAAGAAGATGATGTATAGACGGAGTGGAAAATCTCAGTTTGAAATTTATTTCTTAAAAACCAATGATCCCCTCCTTGTTGTCTTATATATGAATTCTTCTATACAAACATACAATATGTTGAGGAGATTTATGTATTCTATAAGGGGGGAATTAATGAGAATAATCTATTAAATTCTTACTATATACTTAATGTGTAATATATAAAAAAATTTATAATATTTTTTGATGAGATATGATAATCACGCTTTTAACCCTTAATCATAGTTGTACTAATTATATCAATTATCGAGGAGTTATAGATTGGTGTAAATATGAGATGAATAAGAAACTACAACTTCTTTCACAAGGACATTTCTAATGTTTTTTGTTTATTTTTATAATATTTATCATTTTATTGATGGATATGAGTATTTGAAATCTATTTAATTAGAACTGTGAATTTCTGAGTATGATTTCCCTTTCCTGGTATTTTATGTAATTCTAAGGCATCCTTGTTGGTATATCACTTTTTTTCTACATTGTGTTAGCCAATGTATACTTGGAGTTAATTAACTAAATTATATTTTCTACAATAACCATGTGAGATCTTTTTTATCCTAGAATTTATCTTGAATTTCTTGTATAATGGATATGATCATGATTTTGAGTAGAATAATCATTTTAGATGGCCCTATTTACCCTTTTCGAATTTATTATTATAAAGGGGAAGAAATTAATTACCACCCATCGGCTTATGATATTTTTTGATATTGATGAAAATATACAAATGGGAATATTGTTCATCCCGGGTTTCATTTTCTCAATAAGTTAATATTTGTTGCAGGATAAATTGATTTTTCTTAGATAATTTTTATGGATTATACAATTATCCATTATGTTGTGATTATTATGGAACTCACCATAAAGATCAAGGACTAGTTTCTAAATCAATATATTTTATTCAAAATGGATGAATATTGAATTATGTTAAAATATTTTTTTGAATTCAGAATTTATTTGAAGTTCATGTAATATCCCTATATTTTTTATGAGGCATTGAATATGTGTTTCCATGCCATACTTTTATCTATGAATATAGGTTCCATGAGGGGTCATCCAAATCTTGATGGAATTAAGGAACTTTGAAAAGTATAGATTTCTGAAATTTGTATGAATAGTTTTCATAGTTGATCTTGCGAACAAGACTAAAATGAAAATGAGGGATTATAGTTTGTAGATAAAAATGAAATAGTTCACAACATATAAAAAATCATACAATTGGTAATATTTTAGGAACTTGTACATTTCTAAGATCATGTGATTTTCATATAAATATCTTATCATACTATTTGTGGTACATAGAGAGGAATGTAAATGTATGTTCATAGAACACAATTGAAAAGCCCCTTATTTCCACAATATTTTAAACATCAATAAATTTATTCATTGGTATTCTATTTTACATATATCCTCAAAAATATTCATTTGATGAACAGAAGAAAAATTTATCATTCGGTTTTATGTACAATATGTGGGAAACCAATAAATATTATTATAATACAATTTAGAATCTCATGCACCATATGTTAAACATCAGTTACGTGATGCCACAGTATAATATTTGTCATAAATGATATTCTATATTCACATGATGTTCATTGGAACAATTTGGAATACTATAAGTGATATATATATGGTTTAGAATCATACCATATGTGTAATGTCTCAATCCTCTTTAGTCCATTACATTTTAAAAAATCTAGTGCTTGATGTGTTCTGGAGATCACAATAGCTCATTACAAGAGTTTTTTAGTCTTTTTCAATTTCCCAATGGTTAGTCAGGTAAAGAAGGTTGTTTATCGTGAGTTAGGACTGATGGCTCACAATGGTGGGCCACACCGGTGATTCATCGAACAGTGACTCGTCCAGTGGTAGCTCAATTAATGGTAACTCTAAAAATGGTGACTCATCAAATGGTTCCTCAGTCAATGGAAGTTCACCGAACATAGACTCATCAAACTGAAGGGGGACTCACCGAATATTGACTCACCGAATGGTGACTCACTGAAGGATGACCCATCGATGGGTGACTCGCCAAAGGGTGACTCACAATAGGGTAGCTCACAAAATGGTGACTCACCATATGGTGAGTCACCACCAGTATCTGACATCGGTGACTCACCTAATGGTGATTCATTATGACAGTTTGTTAAAATTTCAACATTTTCCTAGATTTTATAATTTCCCACCGTTATTGTTTTATTTGATGTAAAATGAGATTAAAACTATATGTATGTGTTTTTGATGATTTTTTAAATAAATTAAAATATATATTTAAATATTTAATCCTCGGGATTCCCTTAGAAAATCAAAACCTATAGTCCTGATCATGATCCCAATTTAATGGATTTTGAAATTGGTTTATCCATTAATATATGATATATACTCTCTAAAGTAGGAAACCATTCTTCCATGTAAATTTCCCTTTACTCTTGTTATTGAACATCCCCAAAATCATTCTTCCTTGAGGATTCATGTGTCATTGTTGAACCATTGGATCATGCTTCCCTCGAGCATTTTTCACCCCTTGTTTGGTGTAAGGAGGAGGTTATGATCATCAGTTTCATGAGGTAGGGATCCCTTCTTGTTTATTTTATTTGTGTAATATGTGGGGCATGTGTACGGATGATTACCACGTGAAAGAAGTTGAATAAAAATTTAATAAAGATAATTTAATCTTGTTTAAACTAATAAACAAGGGTTGGTAAAAGGTGAAACATGATTCTATTTTTTTGTTTGATGATGTTGTGTGTTGTATTGGTTGTATACCTTCTAAAAATCATGGTCATTGGTGGTTTTTATTTTACTACTTGGGATGACTTGTGATGGCTTGTTTTTGATCATGTGTTGAATGGTTGCATATATGAAATTGATTTTCTATGTATGATCAGTTAAATAAATGGATGTATCATGATCGAACATGCTTTGTGATAACCCCTAAATTAGCTAAGTGGAATTAAAGAACACATGTTTTCTAAATCTGAATACACCCTACTTTGTTCCATGTATCTATGTTTTGAGTGTGAGTTTCTTTTCTATCTTGTGCCTTGTGTGGTTGTGTGGTGTTGAGGATTAGAGCTTGATAGTAAGGTGGGTCATACATGTGGTGTAATGGAATCTATGGTTGAGAGATTGACCAATTGTTGAATGGATGGGAAATTTTTTAGAAGTAGGGCATCAGCTTAATGTTTTTCTATGTTTACGTTATTTTGTATGATGCGTATGGCGTTGTTATATAATTGGGTTGTCAGGTTTGGTTGTGATGAGATTTATTGATGGTTTTGGATATGTTTTGGAAGTTTTATTATTGATAGGGTGGATTCATCAGAATGACATTGATTAATATTTATTTCCTTGGTTGGTATGGGTGTTAAATAGAGTGTAAATTTTGAGTGGTATTCTTTATTGAGGTTCTTTTTTGGCTTCGTGGTTTATAATGTGTGGCTAATTTCATGATTTGGTTGGTAGTTTCCTAGGTAGGGATGGAATTAATAAATGGGAATTCAAAATAAATAATGATATTTTGTTAAATAAGTTGGCTGTGGTTATGAAAAGAATTGTTTCTTGTTGTGTAGTTAGGTATTTAGAGGTAGTTGCAAAGGCTGTTTTCTGTGCTGGTTGTTTGTATGGGACGAACACATAGGTTTGGCTTGAGTGTTTCATATTATAAGTACATACCCGAATTTTTGTTTTGTTTTATTTACCCACCCCACCCTAGTTATAACTATGTGCTGAACACCCCCAATGTAAGGGGGGGGGGTGTTACTCTTCCCAAAATCTCAGTTGAGGATGGATGGATTATTGTTGGCCTTTCCTTCCTCCCTCATCTAGGCATTGGTAGCCAAATATTATTCAGGTAGGTTGTGGTATTTTTTGAGGATTATGTTTCTATGAGGGAGGTTTGTTTTCCTAGGTGTCTATGGGATGAGATGTGGTGTGGTTCCTAATTGTATTCAGTACGTGGTATGGGTGTTCCCTAGGTGTCTATGGGAAGGATGTGGTATGGGTGTAGCCTATGTGTGTGCGGGTGGGATGTGGAGATCATCATATGACAATGTTGTGGGACAAGATCTGATCCCCTGATGTGCATGAGATATTTTTGAAGTGGGGATTGTGTAAGAGTTTGGAAGAACGATGACATTTGTAGTTAGGGTATGAGAGGATAACAAATGAAATTAGTGTAGGGTACCCAAACATTGATGTGATTATTATATTACCTTACTTGAATATCATTATTTAGTGGGAATGACATGGTGAGGTTGGGATGGATAGTATTCCTTTCTAGGGGGTGTTTGATTCTACTATTTTCTCATAGGGTAATTAGTATTCTTCTTCCACTTGTTCATGAGTGACTTTGGTTTTTCCATAATGAGTATACTTGTATTCTCACCCTACGTATATAAAGCTTCTTTCTAGTTTCTAGGAAGAATACATGGACTGTTCTGGGCATTAATAACTCGGAAGTGGGGATAGTTTTTGTGTCTCTGGTATGATTTTTCATTTGGTATTTACTTTGGAGACCCTTTTTTGCAGTTATATTTTGAAAATGAATGTGGGATGGTTTTGGATTTCTTTTTTATACATATTTCATGGAGTTGTTTTGGGATGAACCATCTTTTCTATCGATATTTATTTCATATAAAATGGTTAATTCCTCCCGTTTCATGACATTATATACACGTGGTTCTTGTCAGCACACCGAGGCCTACATGAGGTGGGAGTCAGGGGGTCATTAAATCTCTTCCTTCATTTACAGATTAGGAGGGGCACCATTGGAGGTAGGGGGTCATGACAGAATGGTATTAGAAGTGATGTTTGAGAGATTGGATAGAGTTTGGAGTTGGCCAAAATGAGGATTGCGTGGGTTGGTATGAAAAAAATGTTAGGTGACCTTGGTACATGACATGGGCTAGGGAATACCAGCTAGGAAAAGGGGTTTTAGGCCCTACTGATTAGATTAAAGGGATCTGAGTCTCTGAAAAAACCAAGTAAGGATACACTATTTTTAAGGTAGAGAAACTAGGAATGGTATATGAAACATAATAAATATTGGTAATGTTGGACTTGGTAGGTTCTTGAAATTTAAATAAATAATGACTTACAATTAATCATAAATTAAAAAAATTACATACTACTCGAGCATAGGAATCCTTTGTTTACATTTTCATACATGGAACCGAGCCGTCGTCTGCGGGTAGTGCAAGAAGTGGAGGCTTATTGTCTAGCCCGATCAATCGACAGAGGGTTGAATGAGTAGGGGAGGCTGATCTGTTGTATAAGATGTTATGTTCCATCCAATGGAAAACTCTATGAAAGTAAAATGGAAACATTTTAGATATGGAGACAGAGAGATGGATCTAGGATCTTGCGATCACCTTCATCTTGAACTATGATTTGGCAGTGTATTGTGGCAGTTATACAGATTCCTGGAGTTACGCATCAATGGTGGATACTATACCTAGGGGAGAGGAAAGAAGGATGACAATATTTGGGTCGATTTCGAGGAGTTCCGTGTAGAATACCTTTCTTCGACCATGAAGGTTGAGAAAATTCATGAGTTACTATCCCATTAACAAAGGAGTATGTTGGATTGGTATTTGGGGATCATGATCATAGATCTCCTTTGATTTCATCCATATCATATTTTGGATGAGGATTCTCATGTGAGATTCTTAGAGGAAGATATTTTTCCCTTTCTCCAGTACATGGTTACTCAATTTACATTACCGACATACATGGAGTTCAAGATGAATGTAGAGGTAGTTGAGATAATTCACATGAGAGGTGTCTTACCACGAGAGGGGATCCATAAGGGTTCTACTGTGGGAAAGTATGATATCAGTTAGTCTTATGTGTTAGGGCCTTCCAGGTTTTAGCCAATGTAGAGTCAACCTAAATAGTTCTCATTTCGGCCTTCAGGACCTCATGCTTTTCTTCTGATCTTCAGACCAAGGTGATTCTATTTTAGAGAATGTGGTCATCATAAAAATAATTTTCTAATTGAAATTCTAGCTTATTATAGTGTAGGTGGGAATATCTAGTCCCCGCCTCAGTAGTAGTTTCTGGTTGGGTAGTTCCAGAAGCCAGAACAGTAGGGTCATGCTCCAACGATGGGAGACCGAGTGGGTAGAGGCTCATCTTAGGGTGTTCGTCCGGGTCCTTGACCCAAGAATTGTCATGGAGGCGGTCATCGGTAGAGGGTAAGAAGCGCTACGTGTGGATAATTTCATGTTGTCGAAGTATAAATCTCAACAGAGTCAGAGTTCTTTTGAGGTATGAACAGTTCGTTTATTACTCTTTCTTGATCTATGTTTTATTCAAGAGTCTTGAACACCATTGTATCACCCAGTCTATCCCAAGCTGTATGAATAAACTTAGAGAGCCTTCCTGTGCCCCAGGTGTTGAGTACAATAGTTAGAGGTTTGGACATATTGTTTGATGTGTGATGGGGATGTAGGATAATGATGGGACCAGATAAGTCATAAGTCGATATTTTCCTATTATAGATGCAACGATACGATGTAATCCTTTGCATTGATTAGCTGTACTCTGTGCATGTGTTTATCAAATTTTTCCAATAATATTCTTGATTTCAGACATAGATTGTAAACATATAACATTCTCTTGTGAGTAGATCTATCACATGGGAAGTCATCATGTGGATAATATTTATTCCTTGTTGGACAATATATTATTAGAAACTATGAATGCTTAGATAGAGGGGGTTTCCATCATTATTGGGGAGTTATTTGATGTTTTTTCCAGAGTAGGATGTCACTCTTCCGAGTTGATGTGATTTTGATTTTGGGATAGACATATTTTCTGGTGCTTCTCGAATTTTGATGGCTCTTTATTAGATGACAACTTCAGAGCTATGTGAGTTGAGGATTCAAATAGATGATCTGATGTAAAAGGGTTTTATCTGGTATTGTGTGTCACTATAAGTTTCTACATACTTTTTGTTGAGAAAAAGGAATATGGTGTTCAAATGTTGTTTATAGACTATAAATGGTTGAATCAGGTGATGGTCATGAACTGTTACCCTTTTCTAAGGATAGATAATATTTTCAACCAGCTGAGAGGTGAAAGTTGGTTCTATAAGATTGATCTATGGTTTGGATATAATGTGTTGATGGTGAAGGAGGGTTCTATCCAGAAGACTTATTTCAGGTGATAGTATGTTCACGTTGAGTTATTGGATATTTTTTTAGTGTTAAGAATGTAGTATCCACGTTCATGGGGCTCATGAACTCCATTTTCTATGAGTTCCTTCATTATTTTTTCTCACATTCATCGATGAAAAATTGATATACTCGAAGACATAAGAGGAGAATAACAAGAACCATAGTAGTGACGTAGAGGTTCTTCACTTCCACATTCTCTACAAGAATCTATCCATGTGTATGTTCTGGACATGATATGTACATTTCCTAAGAAATGTGTTGTTTTAGTAGGGTGTATAAGTGCACCCATCAATGGATGAGGTTGTTATTTTATGGAAATAAGCCAAGAATGTAGAAGAGGTTTGTAGTTTTATTGATTTAGGAGGATATTACTGGAGATTCATACAGGATGTCCCTCATATTGCAACTCTGTTGATGACCAAGACCAGGAAATATTAGGCCCTTGTGTGGAGTGAGCAGTTTTTTACAGCAATAACTACCTAAAGGTAAAGTTTTTCAGTGATCCAATGCTCTGGTTTCTAGAGTAATGAGTGTTATTCAAAGTGTTTTATCGTTCTTCCCATATGGGCTTGGGATGTATGATGATTAAATAGAAATGGTGTTGAATATGGGTCTAGGAATTTATAACCCCATGAACATAACTATGATACCCATGATATGGAGCTAGAGGAAGTCACGTTTGCACTGATTTTTTGGAAGTTTTACCTCATTTGGGAGAACTTTGTCATCTTCATGGATCATAAGATCCTGAGGTATATCATTACCCATTGAGATCTGAAATTTCAATAGCAGAGGTGGATATAGTTTCTCAAGGACTATGACTTATAGATCTGTTACACCTTAGTAATGGGGAATATGGTGGATGATTATTTATGTAGAAAGCCGTATAAGGAGGTTGTTCAGTAATCCTTAGATGATTGGAAGGTGATGGAGGAGTTGGTCACCATGCACATAGATTCAAGAAAGGATGGTGGAGGGGATGTCTACTTTAGATGATAGTGTAGTCATATCTCATATATAATGTTGAGGAGTCTTAGTGGGGAGACTCAGAGGTTGAGGTGATGTGTGACCATGTTGACCATGGTGATGCTCTGGAGGGAGGAAATTAGGATGATCAGAATCAGATGTTGTTACGTGGAGGATATGTTTTCCAATGGTGATGAATGAGGGAGTTCTCCATGAGTTTTACAAGTCACCTTTTAAGGGACACCATGTATTTAACATGATGTGCCATATCTTGAGGGAGCAATTTTGGTGTCCCTATATAAAGTGAGAAGTGGAAGAGTTTTTGGAAAGAGTCTTAGTGTTCCAGTTGGTGAAGGGTCACCACCGTGTTCCTTGTGGTAATTTGAAACCCTTGTATTTCGCAATATGGATATGGGATCAAGTATCAATGAATTTCATCATATGATTACCCAGGGTTCAGGAAGGCTATGATGTTATCTCGGTAGTAGCAGATCAGTTGAAAAAATCATCTCACTTTTTAGCGATTAAGGATTCAGACATAGTGGATGTCTTAGCCTTGAGTTACGTGGAATAATTTGTACGACTACATGGATTTGTGAGATCCATTTTTTGGATTGGGATAAATGTTTTACATCACGTGTCCGGTGGGTATTTAATCAACCTTATAGTACTTAGTTATGCCTCAACACTTCTTTCCCCCCTTAGAAAAATGCACAGACAGAACGTGCCATCCATATGTTATAGGACATGTTACAGATATGCAATCAGGACTTAGGTGGACATTGGGTGTGACAATCTCCCAATGTTTGATTATAATAATATATATCACTCTTCTATTAGAAAAAAATCAACTATAATATTCATATGGATGACTGTGTCATTCACCTTTGTGATGGATAGGGGTCAAGGCGACACCTACTCTTGGTCCCAAGGTCATATAGATCACGAAGGTGGAGGTTTCTCTTGTTCCTGAGAGGATGAATGTTTCACTGGACCGAAAGAAGTCATATGCTGATCAAAGGATGCCCTTGGAGTTTGAGGTTGGGGCCATATATTCTTTATGTTTTTCCCTCGATGTGGGTAGTAGAGGTTCGGAAATGGGAAAAATATTTATCCCAGATTCATCAGACCCTATGAGGTGTTGGGGTGAGTTGGCAAGGTGTCATCCCAGTTTTCACTACCAATTTATTAATAGATTTTCCCTAATGTATTTCATTTATCTCATCTTCTTCTGTAGCTTCATAATTTCTCTTATATATTTTAATGGGGATAGTTGGTTGTAAGAAATTATGCGACATTCATGGAGTGGATAATAGAGATCTGGGATCATTGGGGGAAGGTGTTGTGGAGATGGACCATTCCCTTGGTTCATGTGTAGTTCAGTTATGGTGGCCTAAATGAGAGTACTTTTGAGTGAGAAGCACAAATGTTTTCCCAGTAATCGAAGTCATTTTTATTTTTTCCATGTTATGATTTCCCATGTAATGTGATCCTTTAACCTTTTTGTTATGAGATGATTTGTTTCTTGGTTCTCTAATATGTGATGAAATCATGACCTGTGAAAAATGAAGGACTTGATTCCTAATAGAGACGCCTTAATTGAGATGTGATTAAACCCTTGTGGATTAATCAGTGCCACCCAGAGCTAATAGTATCTTGACATGGATGGAGTAATTCCTCCATTCGTGTGTTTAGTATAGTGTGGTTGTTAAACATGTTGGGTCTGATTTTGGTTGTTTGGGTAAGAATATGTCGGATGTGCATTACAATGTTGAGGTTTCAATCCATCATTCAATCAACATAGGGTGGTTTATTATTATTCTCTAATATTAGTAGTGTTGATTACTGTGTAGCGAGATCCTATAGAGGTATCTCACAAGGTGGTTGTTTGGACCCTTTCTTTCCTTCTAGGTTTGATTTTTAATTATCAAGGGAGAGAATAGTACTATAGGAATCTGATTTAATGGGATGGAACAATCTAGTCCATTACATTTTTAAAATCTATTGTTTATGTATTATGGAGATCACAGAATCTCATTTCATGTGTATTCCATTTTTTCCAGTCTCCTAATGGTGAGTCAGGAATGGTAGGTCGTTGAATGTGAGTTAGGACTGGTGGCTCTCAATAGTGGGCCACACTATTATGTCGTACAATTGTGATTCATCCTGTGGTAGCTCACCAAATGGTATATCATCTAATGGTGACTCACTGAATGGTGCCTCACCGAACAGTTTCCCACAGAAGGGTTACCCACTATATGGTGCATCGCCGAACGATACCTCAAAAATTTGTTACTCAACGAATGGAAACTCACCGATTGACGACACACATAATTGTGGCTCAACGAATGGTGACTCTCCAAATGGTGACTCAAAGAATGGTGAATCACCACCAATAGCTCATATCGCTGGCTCCCTTAACGGTATATCATTTCAATTGTTTGTCAAAATTTCAATATTTTCCAAGTTCTTCCAGATTCTCCCCTTTAACATATTATTTAACGTGAAATTATTTTAAAACAATGTTTATGTTGTTTTAATCCATTTCAGATGAATTATAAAATAACATTAAAACCCTAATGCTCGAGAGGCCCTTAGATAGTGAAAACACATATTCATGATCGTGATACACAATTAATGTCTTTGGAAACCATTTCTTCTCTTGATATAGGTTCTATGCATTCTAAATTTGAAACCCTTTATTCCGTGAACTTTCCATTTATTCTTCCAATAGTTCATCCCTATATACATTCTTCCCCGAGGAGTCATGTGTATGTGTTTCACCGTTGGATTTTTTATTCACAGATCCTTTCACACCCATATTCTCTAAAAGGCGGAGGTTCAAATAATCATATTTTTTTTGACAAAGTGATCCCTTCATCTCTCTTTTATTTGTGTATCATGTGGGGTGCGTGTACAGATGGTACCCATGTGAAGGAAGTTGAATCTAAATTTAATAAAGATATATAAATCATCTTTAAACCAATAAAAAAGGGCTGGGAAAAAGTGATGCTGATTATATTTTATTGATTATTTATTTTATGAGTTGTAAGGGTTGTATGCTTACAGAAAGCCATGGTTGTTGGTGGTATTTATTTGTGCACAGGGGATGACTTGTGATGGGTTATTGTTGATCATGTGTTTAATGGTTGTACATATGAAATTGATTAACCTTGTATACCAGGTTACATAAATTTATGCCTCGGGATCAAACATTCTCTATGATAACCCTTGAATAATCAACATGGAATTAAAGAAAGAGTGTTTGCAAAATCTGAAGACAGCAAACATTGTTTGGTGTGTTTGAGTGTTGTGTGTGGTTTTCATATGTCTTGCACCTTCTCTGGTTGTGTTGTGCTACGGCTGATATCACAGCTAAATGGTGGGGCGATACAGATGGTGTAATGTAATTTCATGTTTAGAGATTGAAAGATTATGGAATGGATTGGTAGAGTTTGATTAGCAGTGCTACAATTTCAGGTTGTGTTATTTTTATGTTACTAGGTGTGATGGGTGTGGTGTTGTTATGTATAAGAGTTGTCAATTTTGGTTGTAATGAGGTTTTTTACAGGGTTTGGAAGTTTTTTTATAGTTTTTTTGATGAGAGGATGGATTTGGTGGAATGAATTTGATGAATGATGATGGTAGTGGATTGTATGGGTGTTAAACATAGTGGAAATATGAAGTGAGTTAATTTATTGTGGTTATTTTTCCTTTACAGGGTTTATGCTATTTTTATTGTTGTGTGTGACAGTTAGTAGTTGGTCGTGTAGGGATGGAATGAAAAAAATGGGTTTTCATAATAAATATTGATATTCGGATAAATAATTGCGTTGGCGTTATTAATTGAAATGTGTCCTTTTGTCCATTTTTTCATTCAGAGGTATAGAAAAGGATGTTTGGGGGGATTAGATATTGTTTGGGAAGAACCTATAGGTTTGGATTGAGTGTTTGGTGATAAATATATATACCTGTATTTTCAATGAGTGTTTTTATATATACTCCACCCTGGTTGAAAAATATGTGACGAACACCCCCATTTTCATAAGGGAAGGTGACTTTTCCCAACATACGGATGGGAGGATGGATGACTAGTTATTTTCACTTAACTTATCTCTCTTATATTAATTGGTATCACACGATTCTTTATGTAGTTTATTGGGCAGTTGTGAGGCCCAGGTGTCTACGGGTGAGGTATTTTTTCCTAATTGTCTATGGGATGAGTTGTGGTGAACATCATATGTATCTTTAGGATCGGTTATGGTTGTGTCCCAAGTGTATTCAGGTGGGATGTGGTATCGTTCTGGCCAAGGTGTGTGTATTCGGGATGTGGTGAGCTTCATCTTCCTTGAGGCCCATGTGTGTGTAGGCGGGTTGTGACATGGGGATTCTAGAAAAGTATATAAGCGACATGACATTTTTAGTTAGGGAATGGATAGTTACGCAATGGTAAGTGGTGTGGGGTACCCAAACTTTGATATGATTATTATATTAGTTTACATGACTTGTGTTATTTGGTGAGCATGCCTTGGTGAGGTTTGGATTGCTAGTATTCATTGTCAGGTGTTATTGGTTTCTACTATTTTCACATAGGGCCATTAGTACGAGTCCTCCACTTGTGCATAAAGAGAATTTGGTTTTCCAAACACAATATACATGTATGCTCCCCCTCCATATATAAAACATCTTTTAGGTTTCTAGGAGGACTACATGGACTATGTTTGACATTAATAGCTCAGGCATGGGGATAATTGTTTTGTCACTACTTAAATTTGTTCTTTTGGTATTTAATTTAGAAGTTATAATTTAAACATTCATGTGGGATGTTTTCGATATATATATATATATATATATATATATCTTAGAGTAATTTTGGGATTATTAATCTTATTTTCTGATCTAGTTTTTTTATTAAAAGGGTATCGCCTCTTATTTCGTGAGATTTCATACACTTAGTGCAGGTTACCAGACTGAGGCCAAATGAAGGAATGACTCGGGGGGGGGGGGGGGGTCATTATATCTATTACTTCATTTCGATATCAGGAGGGGCATCTTTGTATGGATGAAGTCATGAAAATATGAGATTTCTATAAAACACATGAAATAAAAATTAAGAGAACATAAATTTTTGTACCATATGGAATTTTTTTGAAGTATTATGTAGATTTTCATATACCCGTAAATAGATTATTCAATAATTTCATGTGTTAAATGAAGTATTCAGAGGATAAATAATTTACATAGGGAGGTGAAGAATGTTTCTGCATCCCAAATAGTTAAACGATTAATCATTTTCTAAATGGTTATTTTGTGTTAACTTTTTTTTTCTGATTCCTATAAATAAATTGTTAAATCTCGCTAATTGTAACCAAAATTTTAGGAGAAGTGTTTATCTAGAGTGAAATATCATATCTTTCTTATTTTTAATTCATTAAATTAATTTATTCTATTATAAAAGGATAAAATTCTATTTTATGTACTATGCTAAATTGTTATTCAATGAGAAGTGATAATCTAAAGTTCTATTCAAAGATAATTTCAATTCTATGGTCTATTCGAATCCATGTTTTATGCAAATGTTATGACTAATGAGAAGTGTTATGATAATGTGATACACTAATATAATTTCTACAATAGGTTCTATATTAAGTAAATTTATATTTTAATGTGATACACAATGCAAAATAAATTAATAATGTTCTATTCTAAGTGAATATATATGAAAATTTATATTCAAATTTATATTCTATGATATGTAAAAATCTATTCAAATTACTATGATAATGTTCTATGTGATTAGTACTTAAATTCTATGTGATATTCCAAAACAATTTCTATGTTATGTGATATATTATGAGAAATTCTATTAACAGAATCTATTCGATGAAAAATTTTAGGTTATGTTCTATTCTACGTGATGTTCTATTCTAATTTCTATGGGAAATTATATTATATATTTTTTCTATATAGGTGAATTTCTATGTGGATTACACTTTTTTGTAATTGAATAAAGATACATTGGTGTGATTTAAAGCAAATTAAATTCATTTTTAATAATTTATTTTATAATCATTAATGTAGTAGTCTAATTGTATATGAAATATCATATATTCTATTGAATGGTCATTTAATGTAAATATTAATAACTTCACATACTATAAGAATATTGTATATTTTAATGGATGTGATGTGATATAAAATGAAAGCATCATTTTTCTATGATATAAAATGAAAGCATCATTTTTCTTAGCATAAATTATGGGGTAAATATGTAGGTGACTTATCATATATTCTATTCTATGATAATTTTACGAGAGTATGAAAAAATTTTTATGCTATTTTATTAATATATATTTCAAAAGAAATGTGATGTGGTATAAGAATAATACCTTAGTACGTTAAACATTGATGAATTTAACCAAATGTACGCAACACTCTCAGTGATCCCACATAGATTTAAGAGTTCAAATTCATATTTTGTATTATGTAGTTTTTTATACAGTGGAATGAAAATATAATTTAATTGAAATAAGATGGGTTTTTTTAGTCAATGTTTTTTCATTATTATCTGAAACATTAAATCTAAAATTCCTTTTGAGCATATATAATGTACTATTTTATTTTTTGCCTTGTAATTATGAAATAGTTATGACATTAAATATATAGTTGTATTAAAGCTAATGTGTAAAGTATGTATTTATAGAACTAGATCCCTGATTGTGGGTTTGGTGTGTCAAAATAATCATACCAATTTTTTTATTAATAATTCAATATCTATTAATAGATTGGATTATTTTATTTACATTAAAACATTATAGGTATAATGGAGAGGTTTGACCGATAAATAAATATTATAAACACAGTTATTGAGTAGGTTATTAGTATTTTTTACTCTATATCATTTTTGTAACCAATTTCAGTATTTTTGGATGAATGTATTTTTCCTTTTCTTGAATGATATTGGTTCTTATCAACCTTGTTATACCATGGATTAATTTATGGACTTAGATATTTCACAATGTCCTACATTTAATTATTAAATTATTTATGTTACCTTAGGACAAACTCTATTTCATTTTTCATTGTACAATGATCTCTTCAATTATCCCCAGCAACTATTTTCTCTTTGAAATAATTTTCCAGACATAATTCATCTCATTTTTCTTTTTAGACCTTCACTTTAGTGATTATTACAACATTTATGAGAAGGAGGATATTGAATTTTATTTCATTCGTCATATTTCTCACTTAAACATCCATGAGACTCCATCATTCTCTTCCTTAGTTTTTTTGGAAACTCAATTAAGGTCATGTTGTTAATCAAAATTCAAGATCAATTATTTGGGATATACACAATATTTCACAATATATATCTTATCATGTTTGGTTATCCATTATTGAAACAATTGAATTTTTGAAAGAGTATATTGGTAAAATTATTCTTTCATTATTCATAATTTTTTAAAACCAAAAGTAGTTAGTCATGAGTGATGAGAAATTACCGACATATGAGAGTTATTATAAGGCAATTACCTGAAAAATTAATCTTCAATAGGTCATACAGAAGAAGGTTATTAAATTAGATTTTAAATTTACCCAAATCACCCTTGGTTAAAATTTGGTTACTTTAGGATGAGTTAGATTATATTAATTAACCAATTTACATGGATTAATATTTCATTAAAAATGGTTTATAAAAATAATTTAATTAAGCAATTCATATTACTCATGAGTGTCTATCCAGATGTGTATTTAATGGCCCACTAATCATGTAGCGGTGTGCAAAATGAGTTCATACCCAACAACCCTTTTTAGGGTGACTACCCCATGTTAATTATTTTCCACAATAGTTTATACTTTCTACTTTCTAGAGAGGGATGTAATTTCATGGAAAACCACATACTAAAAAAATTAACAAAATTCTAGGATTTAATTGCATACATTGACCCATAGCTTAGAATTATTACAATGGGTTTGACTAATGTTTTTATATACTAACCCTCATGATAAATAAACTAATTCTAAAAAAATTAACTAAAACACCAACTAATTTGACCCGTAGTAAACATATATTCATTATACATCATTTTCATATCATAAAAATTAAATCTAAAAAATGACATGAATATAAGGTACTGTCTTTCAGTACTATCTACATAGCAAACTTAATTTAGAACTCATGTGAAAATTTCTCTATAATTGAGCATCACTATATTCCCTCCAATAATAATAAATTGATACCCACATCATTATAACCTAGGGATTATAACATAACAATGGGATGAACTCATATGCCCAGAAAGGTGAAAATCTCATAGGCATGTCATCGAGTGTTAGATTATAAGAATATGAGAAATCATAAATAGTATAGAAATATATTATTAATAAGAACATGAAATAATAAGAGTTCTATATAATTCATGATATATGAATATATATTATCAAAGGAACAAACATAAACCATGGTCCAATTTTTTGACATAATAAGTATTTGAAATGGATCATAATCATAATTTTATTACAGTTGAACATCACATTTCATTTAAAGATATTATAATATGGAATTATGGATCAAAAATCGGCACAAAAAACAGTATATTTTGATAAAATCTAAGAAAGAACACCCAATTAATTATGAAAAAATCATAGCATTCCCACTCATTTAATTTTTTTTAAAAAAAGACAAATTTCCGTTATTTATGTTTTGAATAAAATCTAGTATTTAATATTGATTCAGAATAAATCCTAAAATTTTGAGTCTTATTTGTCTCATGAGATGTAAAACCATAACCATTGCGATAGAGGGTGATATAGGACCCCACACATCCTCATACATACATATGTGTGGCATAATAATTCAGTAATTAAACATATTATGATAACCCATGTGGAAAAAATGGGATTAATTTATCATATAATAAAGAACAAATGGAATAAAAAATGATTTTCACAACATCTCTAGATGGAATTTTAAAAATTGACCTAAAAATGTAAATGGTTAACACAAAAATTTAGTCACCCTAAAATTTTATTTGATAAAATAATTTATAATGTGATTCAAGAAAACAAAATTAGAATTCAATAAATCATATATCGATAAAAATGAAAATTATAGTGAAACCATATAATATTTTTTGAACAGGTTTTTTTCATTAATGTAAATGAATTAGTTTTGTAAGATAATAAAATATAATTTTTCTAAAAGGTGAAGAAAAAAACTTCAAAAGAAAGAATTTTCATTTAAAAATAATCTTCAAAAATATATTCTTAAAAATGTGTAAAATATTAAAACAATTAAATTTTTTGATTGAAATTAAAATATTTGATAATGAAAGGATTGTAATCCATTTTAAGACCTTGAAATAGAATGGTTGAAAACACAAATCATAAAAATATAATTGTTTTGAAAAAAATGATATGGTAAATACAACTCTCACCTGAGATAACAAATAATTTCATTTCAATATAATAATAAAAAATATTTTGTTGAATAATGACCATGTAAATAGAAGAAAAATTATCTTAAAGTAGATGAGATTTTCCTTCAAAATGTTTAAATTTGAGAAAGAAATATTTTGAGAAAGATTTCATGATTTTTAAAAAAATTACCTAGAGAAAAAAGATGACCTATATTATGAAATATAATATTGATGAAATTAGCAAACATAAAAGAATTATTTGCAAGGAATAAAATTTTAACTCAATTAAATGATAATTAATTTAACCAAATCCTTTACGATTATCATTATTTAATGAATAAAGATATATTTTTTCATGGGATTATGTTGTAAAAATTTAAATTTATAGAAACTAAATATATATAATATAATAATATTAATGAGTGTAATATACCCAACTTAAAATAAATAATTTGAACAATAATAATCATAATAAAATGTGTGAAAAATTGAGTTAACAAAAACCCTTAATGTAGTATAATCATATGAATCAAAATAATATATTTTGTTTACCATGAAATGGTTATGGAAATATCATGAAATTAATGATTTTAACTCTAATTGGTGATAATATATCATTTCATACATAATTAAAATTAAATTATTGTACAATATCAAACATTTCACTTGTAATTGAAAATGGGGACAAATAAACCTTATCGTAATTTATGAATTCCATGATAGTTCAGGAAACTCTTGTATAGTAAACATAACTAATAATTTCTTATCCTTATTTAAGTATTATTACTTTTATGAATTCCATCTATAATAATATATTACAAATATATTACCATATTATATTTTTTCATCATTAGATGTTAGAATTTTATGATTGTTTATTCAATATATGTTTCATGGTGATGGTGTCAATATTCACTCCTTCATTCAATGTTAATCACTTTCATATTATTCAAGATATAATAATCATTTTTCAATGATTCTTTATGTTCAATTACATTAGGTGAATGGTATGGATAAGGTTCATCAAAAAGAAAACTGGGATGAACTATTTCGGCATGTTTAATGATCCAAAGGAGGTATATTAATAAATATATTAAATATTAATAATAAATTTAAAGAATATTTTTAAATCATAAATATATTATTATTAAATTATATTACCATTATATTATATTTCATAATCATGCATGATAAAAATATTATAATATCATTTTTCTATGAGGTAAAATAGACCCAAACGAGAGCGTGTTATAATGATTAATTATGCAAAACATGTTTTTATAAAATATAAATATTAAATTAATATAATATTAGTCATTTAATATATATAATTAACCTTTATTATTTAATATTAAACATTTCATTTAAATTTGGGATGAAAAATGAAATTCATCGTTCTTGGAGATGATAGTCTGCACATAGTAATGATTAGCGATTCTATTTCTAAAATAATGAGATGGAGTGAATTTTTATGATAAATTATCAATTAAGAGTTTAAAATTTTAATTATGAAACATATAAATTTAAAAAATCCATTTTATTTACTTACCATTAATTATTATGATATAAAATTAACCACATCATGGAGGTAGTGGAAAGAATGTATGCATGATCGATGTTTTTTATTATTTTTCATAGATGATGAAAAGGGTTGAATAATCGTTTTCCCATTAATATAATGATATTAATGTGTATCCATTATATTTATGTATTTTTATTTTGGTAGATATAAATTGTTTGGAAGAAGAGTAATAAGAAGAAGAGGTTATAGAGTAAGAGATATATACATTAAGGGAATAACCCTTCTCTTAGTAATTACATTAGAAATGGATACCATTAGATAAAAAATGAGATTTGAGGGATAAAAAAATGAGGATACTAGGAGGAAAAATATATCATAATTTTATAATTAAATTAAAATGGATATTTGTATCATTATGTGTTGGAATTTATTCCCTTTTATTTTGTGGGGAGAACTATAATTTTTGATGTTCCCATTACATTTCAATATTTGAATATCATCATTCATGGTTTAAAAGATTAAAACTACAAAATAATGGAAAGGAAGAAGTTTTTATGTATATAAAATCATAAAATCAGTGAATAAAAATTTATTTAAACCCTTTATGTATTTTACACTTTGAAAAAAATACCCTTTTTTATTTTTATACCTCAAACTATTTTTTTAACCATAGAAATAATATTTAATGAAAAAAATGAAAATTGGAAAAGTTAACTAATATGGAACAGATTATTTCACATTATTATATAATTTTATCATATATCATTTCTAAGGGTTAAAAATTTTAATTTTAATATTCTCACATGTAATGGATAAAAATAGTTCCTATAAAAAGTGTGGTTTTAAGATTAAAATTTATGTGTAGCATAAATTCATCAATGTAAATTAATCTGATGGTATATATTGGTTTAATATAAAAAAAAAAATTAATTTGTCATTAAAATTTATCTAAAAATGAATATCATAATTGATATGTATAATTATATGAAAAATAAAAAAATATTTTTAAAATAGAATTTTTTTTACATATGTTATAAATTGTTGACAAAATATTTTATTATATTGAAATAATTTTTTAAAATACCCAATTTTACTTAATAATTAAAAACAATATGATTTAATTGCTTGATAAACACATAGGAAATACAAATATAATAATATGGTCAATTTTTTTTTAAATTTTGGTAATACTGTATTTTTCTCAATTTACCTAAAAATAAATTATCATTGAAAAGTGCCCAATAATAGTACTATTATAATTGTTTTTCATATATATCAAAAAATGATGTCACTTTCATCATATTAAAAATATAAAATATGACAATTTAACTTTTAAATGAAAAAAATGGAAATTGTTTTTATAAGAAATGTTTTCTTTTATAAAAAACTATTTAACTATACATATTTTATGTCTAATCAAATGACAATTATATAAATTATTCATATAAAAAATATATTTTATCTATATTATTTTTACCTCTTTAAAAAATATCATAAAAAATTAATTTAAAACAAATAATATAAAATGTCTTATTTTATTATTTTCTATATTAATTTAATTTTATCAATAAAGATATTTTTTATTTTAAATTACTGATTTCAGAAATACACATGATATATAAATATATTGTAAAACTAATAATTAGATTATTATATGACCATGTTTTTTCTTTAATAACCCATCAAGATCTTGCGGTAAAACCTAATCATATGATAATTTTTTATGCCTATCAAAAGTAGTGATTCTTGTAGTATGGATATAATTGATATTTCCACGAACTTCACCTTCTCTCACATATGATTTTTGTCATATAATAATTGTGTGAGTTCATATTTGGATTAGTCTAGAGAAAACCTTGGATAAGTTACATCCTTTCCAGGAATATTAAAATTATACATGTTAGGAAAACTTCATCTACATGATACCAGTACATCATTCTTCTAAATTTCATAATGTTGTTACTCCTATTCATATTATCATATTAAACAGATATATTATAATGTTCCAATTTTATAATTTTTTGTTCAGGTGTCATTATTTCATTTTTAATATGTGTTTAGTGTAGAGAAAGCTATAAAATATAGTATATAAAAGGGAAATTAATATAATAATATCATATATTTACAATCACTATATATGACTTAGTATCATAATACTGTATTCTATTATCATTAACATGTTTTAATAATTGATTTCAATTAGTGTGAGATACTATAGTAATATAAATATTTCTTTTTTTAAATTATATAATAAAAATAATTTGATTCATATAGTGATAGAAAATATTAGATATATGAGTATTAACCCTTATGTAATAAATATATTTATGGGGGAGAAATTATTGTTATTTCGGACTGCAATATAATATTTATGATTACTAGCATATTATCTCATAGAACTATGTATCATGGATTATAATTGGTCTATAATATCATTTGTGAATGGTTCCATGAATTGGAGAACCAGATGTTATTAAATTAAATATTTGAACAAAACATTACATGGAACATGAACTGTGAATACCATCATACATCTTAAATCATATTAAACAATTAATTCATATCATAGAAATACTTTTTTGTGTTTTAAAATCTTAAAATATGTAATCTACAATCATGGATATAATCTATCTTCCACATGGATAACATAAAATTTCACATAAACCTATATATCAACTAAATGATAATGATGAATTTATAATATATATATATGTTGTCAATAATAAATATATATCATATTATAATTATATATAATTTAATAATGTATTGTATGTTTTATGGAGATAACTACTCAATATTGTGATAAATTCATTATTTCTACTATAATATCCAAATTTTATGTGAACAATTTATGTCCATGTCGAGTGAATTGAGGTTGAATAAGTAAGTGTTTTTAGAGATTCTAGATGAAATTATACTCTTTTTTAAATATATAACAGAACTAATGGTATAGGGTTTCTATAGATAATAATTATCTTATTTATAAATAAACTTTTCTCTTTTTTCTTCACTGCATCCATATTCATATTAATTGAGGTTCTACCTAGGGGTTCTTCCTAGGGGTGATACTATAAATCATGGGGTTATATAATATTTAACTTTTTTATCTTATTTAATATTTATAAATTTATATAGTTATATTAGTGAGTTTTAGGAGATATTTTTTTTTCATCATTGTTTTTTTTATTTTCTTATTTTGTTTTAACAATTCAATTTTCATTCTTTTGGATTCTATGTATGTGATGAGAAGTATTGGAATGAATTTTAAATTGGTGATATCACGTACTATAAAATAATGTAACAACATGTTGTCAATTGAATATTAGAAAACAATATAAATCAAGGTGTTGGTGGAGTTATTGTGTTTTTTATTATCCTTAAGTGAATTTTATGATTGTATCTTTAGGGTAGTGTAGATTTTCTCGAAAAATAAAATGAGTGTTTTATTTGAATAAAATTAATGAAATATTTATAATTAATCATGCATGAGGTAAAAATTAATTACATGAGGTAGTGAAAAATGAATTTCTAACATTTTTTTCATATTCAATAATATGCATTCATATTTCTTTTAACTTCTTAATACAATACCCATTATTTTTTTATTTAGAATTTAATTTTAATTTACTATAATATATCATAAGAATAAATTGTATGTGATTTTCAGCCTCATTAAATAATAATTTCAAGTTCAATGATAAATTTTTGTTTTTTGGGTTAAATTATATTGAATTATATTTGGAGAAGCCTAAAAATAAGGCATCTCGTCTTTATTAATTGTGGTTTTTTTTGTTTTTTCATCTTAAAATCATTAATTTCATTGATGAAAAGTCATTTTGTGTGAGATTTCTCGTAAATCATTTAATATTTTTTGAAAAATGTTTCTCTTAGACTAATTTTTTGAACAATTAAAAACATTGAAGTTTTTTTATTTATAAAACAAAAATTTATTTCTAGTGGTTGGATTATTGGATAATAATTATTTATTCATGTATAAAGAAAATTAAGGTGTTGGATTTTTAGTACCCCTCTTTGTGGATAAATTATTCGATCCAATTTTATTTATGATGACTAATTGTTTTATGTTATTATATATTAATAAAGTTATATTTATCAAAATAATGAAATTTTGGATGGTGGGGGAGTATTAAGTGGAGTTTTCTAGTGAATATTTTTAGTAAGTGTGGATTTATAGAAATTCATTATTGGTGGACATTGATATATGATCCACTGATGTTGTACATTGGAAAGTATATGTTAGTGAGGAATTCATAGCCATTAAAATATTTATGGTACATTTGAATAAACCATAAATTTATAAAAAATGTGGCTTAATGTTTTTTTCTTCTACGAAATAACAACTAAACATGTATCATTTAATTCGTCACATAAGTGGATCATGAGAAGAGGTGATCCATTGATTATTTCAGTGGTTCTTATTACTCTAGATCTCTAATATATTCCATAATAATGTTTTTATATATCTAATTTAAGGAATTCCAAAACATGTTCATCATTTTATTGATTTTTTTTCAATCATTACAGTGGCTTCATTATAGTAATTTAACACAATGGGTTCCTTAGGTCATGATAAAACCCATTATAATCTTGATGAATTATGAAAAATTTATAAAAATGGATTATATAATGTTTTAAATTTTTAGAATAAGATGTTCTGAATCTAGGTAAAATATAGTTAATATTTAATTCACTTTTTTCTTGATTGGAGGATTTTATAGATATTTTTGTATACTAATTTGATTTATTATACTTATTATGGTGTCTTATATGGTTTTCATATAATATATAATTCAAGGAAATATTTATGAAGACAATATGTTCTTTTAAACTTTACCTTTTTCTTATTTAATTATAAAAACATTTTTTCTTACCTAAATATTGTAACGAATAATACATTAAATATTTATAATGGTTTCAAAAAATTATTAAGCAATTTGATTATATTTAAAAATAAGTTTGCGTATTTATATGTATAACTTTATTTGGTTATATTGATATTGTTTTTCAATATAATTTTTTGTTGGATAGAAATGCTTTTGGAAGTTTATATTAGTTATTATGTTCGAGAATATAGAAAATGTTGTGCATTTGGTGTTGTGTAATAAATAAGAGTTTCATAAAAAATATAAATAAGTTTTGGTGTTCAAAAAATGGTAGATTTGGTATATTTAGAGGAAATAAGTTTCATTCCATGGAATCCCACTTTACTTTTGTTTTCCCATCATTGAGGTTGGGAATTTTATTTAATTAGATTTATAATTTAGTGTGATGGATCAGCCTTCTGAATAAAAATATTTATTATAACATTGGATGAAAACATGGACTAGGATGTAGTTGTTCTTATTGTGAGTAATATGGAACAATGTTTTTGGGAATGAAAAGCTTACATATTCCATAAAGTTAGTTTTGGTGACACTTTACATGTGTACGAAAATTTGGTATTGAAAATTGGTTTAATTACGGAATTTAGAGGACATAAAAATATTATAATATATGTTTTATAAATAAAGTCATGTTTTGGTCATTGTTATTATCGTGGGTGTTTTATTATAAATTAATATTGGGATTTTTTAAACTCTTTTTTGGTGGTTCCATGAATTTTCTATCACTCACTCTATCTTTAATCATTTACAGGGAAAAAATAACCAATTAGATACTTTTATGGAAATCCTATGAAGAACAATCCTCTCCCTAAGAAAATACACTTCGTGGGTCATATTGAATTGATAGTTTTTGAGTAATGTTTACGTTGAGATTATGGAATTGTATCTAATTTAGGGAATGATTAAGGTCTAGTGGTCACTGTTAAAGGAGTTAATCTCACTTATTCATTTTATTATATTATATTATAATATTAACTTATTTTTAATTTAATCTATGTTGATACTTTTTTTATACATGTATAGTGTAGTATTCCCTATATGAATTGACACATTGTTGATCCACCAGGATAATTATTTTGATTACATTTTGATAAATCATCAGTATCAAGGACAACCCATCTTGTATTGGTGATTATTAAACCCATTGTATTTGTTATCATCGTTTAGTGATAGGGGTCATGTGACAAGGATTGAGTATAATTTTTAATAGGCATCAATGCCTAGTTTGAGTATCCATTTGTAGTCAAGACATTATAACTGCATTAATATTTTAATGAACTGTAGTCTTGTAATCCTCCATGTGATCAAAATTGTAAACTATTTTGTTATAATGATCAACAAAACAAATTATTGGCCAGAAATTTGTAATTTAATAAAAAATAGGTTTTGTTGGGTGAAATCATAATTTTAATAAAAAAGGCCCAAATTTTGAAATAAGTTATCAATATAATGGTGGTTTCAATCAACTAAATGATTTTTCAGAACCAAGTATTTAACAAAATAATTAATCTTTATATTTAAATTATCATAATCAATAAGCTGGTAAATTTGCAACCACAAATATAGTTTATGATTCAAAATTAATTCAATATTGGGCTTCGATTATCTCATAACAATAATGATGTAAATGATAAATGAAATTATTTATTTCAACATTTCAAAAAAGATATGATTAATTTAATGAAGCTTAATTAATGATTCAAAAGTTCTTATATGAAAAATTATAAAATTGTGGATAATATTTCTTCCATATAAGTTAAATTTAACTCCCTTTTATAAGAAGATTTTGAAAATAATATATCCAAATAAATAAAATACTAATAATGTGTAACGTAAATGTGAAATAATATGTATTATATGTTTTGAAATATAAAACTATGTTGAAATTTAATTTATTTCACATCCTATATGAATCTTATTTGGATGATATTCAAATATAAATTTAATTTATTATTTTTATACAAAAATATTTTTATTATAGAATAATATATATAATATGAAAAAAACACAATAATTCCTCGTAATAATTTTCAAAATGTTAAATTTACATTAAGAAAATGATATTTATAATGAAATAATTATTTTTATATTTTTGTGTATTTCATGAAGATAATGATGAAAAATGTATTCTATTTTTTTTATTTTTCTAAAAAATATGGATTGTGAAATGAAGAGTCTCATGATAAGATATATATTTTTATAACAATAAATCTTGAAACATTGAATTTGAAACCAATTTTTTTTATTTTTTATCACAAATCATTTCCATGACTACAAATTTTTTATTTATTAATAAAAATAATTTTATATTTTTTTAATATAAATATTTTAATTAAAATAATTTAGATTGTGTGAGATTTATTCATAATTAAATTTAGTAAATTAATTAGAACATTTATCTTATTTATATTCTATTAATTTAATTTTTTTGAATACGATGTAGGAATTACTGAAAATTGCATATTGGGATTTGAATTAAATAATGACTTCTGTGAGATTTATTTTGTTGGTGAAAATAATTATTCTGAATTTTTTAGTTATGATAGATTGACTGTATTTCCATAGATAATATCATGTTCGAATGCATGGAGTTTATTAAATTTTTTATAATTTTATAAAAAAACCTAAAGAAAAAACACTATATTTTCACTGCGGTTTAGATATAACCACCAAACCTACTCTTAACATAACCTTTATTCCAATGTTGTGTATGGATCATACTAAGATACCTAAAATTTTATAGGGTGTCACAACCCATTTAGTATGAAAATTATATATAGGTTACATAACCTGGTTAACCATTATTTTATCCAAGTAGTAGAGAAAAATAGAAACATGAAAATTTTATAGGTTCATAAACAATTATAGTAACATTACTTCTATAAATAAAGGAGTGAAAAAAATACAATAATTAACCAAAGTGGAAATGTTTAATTAATTGGAAAAAATAAATTACTAAATTAAACTAAAAAATCATTATAAATCATTCAAAATATAAACACTATAAGTGTGTAGAAACTTGATTATAGCATTAAAATTATGTAGTATCCATTTTTCATTGATAACATTAGTTTTCAATCTTATTTGGTATCGATATAATTTATTTTATAAATAAACTATATATAATAGTTTTTTCAGAGAATTTCAAAAATATTTATCTTCTAAAATAATCATAATTTTAACATCCAACTTGTTTCCATATTTTTATTTGGATTCTGATGTGTTATATTGAGATAATGTCATGTTTTTATGTTTATAATGACATAATAATGTTGACATTATGGAGTGATAAAACACCCATGAGAATTATTCATAATATCTATCAATATTAAGGAATCAAGATATATTCTTTGGATAAAGTTTTCCATGTCTGATCATAATAAGTTTTTTTTCATTCTAATAATTATTATATTGGTTATTAAATTATTACTCTTGAATTAATTTTATCCATGATAATAAATTCAATATATTATTTTATATATAAAAATGGTTTTAAAATATTTTTATAACTATATTGACATGGTAATGTTGTCCCATTTTAAATATCAATAAATAGTTACTGAATGTTCTTACTATGTGTTGAATCTCCATTAAAATATTAATGATTTTATTATTTCCATATTATCTAATTATATAATAAGTCCTAAACATTTTCTTATTGAAAAAAAGTAAAAAATAATAAAAAGATTATTATTATTATTATTATTTGATAATTCTTTATACAGTATTGTATTATCAATATGTTTTTATCTCTACATCTTAAATTCCCAAAATATTTCATATCAATCTAAATATAATAATGTTTCTACTGAAATTTTTATTATCATCACATATTTAACTCATAAAAAAAAATATTCTAGATATTTAAATTTTAATATTATAATTTTGAAATAAAAATGATAAAAGTAAAAGAATGCGTTATTAAATAATGAATCATGTCATTAATATCTTTCTTTACTAACATTTTTTGGAGTAATAAAATATACTCCAGTGGATTTAAACCCAGATCTAATTATAAATAGTAAACTTCTCTCATATCACATAAAAACCTACCTTATTAAAATGTTAATCAAAAAACAAAAATAAAAATATATTTTACTATAAATTATTATTCTAATAAAAAATGTTTATTATCATATTGATCCAATTTAATTTAATGGAAATTTTTTATTTATTAATGTTGGACAATGTTAGTTATTTCTGGGTTAGACTTATTAATTTAGAATATAATTTATCATTTTCAACTGATAATAAATTCCAAAGTATTTATGGAAATATCATGATTTAAAATGGTATAGTGGTGTTATATCACAAAATTATTCACTAGAAAATAATTTTTACATATGTTATATGACTTTATTTAATTGGATGATAAAAATATCAATAGAAAATTTCACAGCTAATTTTTCATTCAAATAATGTGATTTATTATTTTTATATTTCGATTTATTATTCTTTGAAACCTTAAATATATAAAAAATACTTGTTTTTAAATTTTGAGAATGATTTCTAACTGTAGAATTATTATATTAGATTTATTTTGAACCAAAATTTTAAAGCTAAAAAATTTATATTTTGCATAAAAAAATATCATTTTAAATAAAATATTTAATTTCATAAATAAATTTAAAAATCTATTTCTTTCCTTGTTACACATGATTTATAACTATTTTCAAGTGTTGTAGGAGGGAAAATTTCATTTTATCATATTAACTGAGATCAATATGGCATGATACTTATACGGAACCTTAATCTCTTTTCAACATTAAAGAATATTTCATATAACAAAAGAAATAGGGTATTTCATCATATCTCTAATTAATGTTTTATTTTGATTTTCACTTATTTACTTATTGAATTTTTAATATCATTGATTATAAGAAAAAATGAAAAATTTACATTTAAACAAATATAATTTTATCTTTTTAATATTAATCTTATCTTAGTGAAATGAGTTACAGAAATAGGAATGTATACTAGGAAATCTTAATCTTGTATGTTAAGAACAACTCACATCACTCTTTATAAATAAATCCATTCCAAAATACTCTAACCGTAATATTTTTTTCAATTATATTATTTTCAATTTTGAATACAATTACCCATTTATATGGGAAAAAATTTCACACATAAATAATAAATAAACCCATATTAATAGAAGACTTCAATAAATATAAAAATTCCAACCTTACAGCATCATACATATTTAAATAATTGCACAATTTGAATTCATTTATTTCTTATTATGCTTCTTCCCCAATTTATATATATTTAGATAATTGAAAATAAATTTCTCTAGATTTATGTATTTATATCATCCATTGACAATTAAATCTATATAATAAGAGGGAATGTGATATAAGTATTCCTAAACCATAAAATACATGGTTTTGAACTCAAATAATCAACTTCAACTATTGAAATGAATATTTATGTAACGGTTTGGGGAAAATATCATGAACTTTCTATTCTTTTAAGCAAAAAACAAATTTTCATTTATTATATCACATTTTTTTTATAAATATATAGATGGTATAATTATGATTTGATTGGGACTTTTAAACAAGATTCATTAAAAGAAATATAATACTATATTTTCTCATGATAACAATAAAGACATCATCACTTCTAATATAAGATTTTAAAATAAATTCCTTTTCTAAATAAACTATATTTTCCTTTTTTATGGTAACATATTATTATTATACTATACCTACAATAAAACACTATAATTCTTTTTCTTCTAAGTAATATAATTTTCTCACATTATGAATACTATGAATTAATCATACTAATGATAAGTACTTATTCATAAATAATTCACCCCAAAAAATCCAAAATGACCAATATTTCATAATGTATAATATATAATCAAAATATAAATTTCACGTTTTATTTAACCTAAATATTTTATTGTCTTTAATAGGATGAAATTACTTTGGAGTACATTTATATCAAGTTTATAATGAAACAAAATTGCTAATTTCAAGTATAGAAGCATTCAAATAAATTAAACACTGAATGTGTTTTGTCAATTTCATTTGGTTTACTATCACATAAAATACCTTTTTTCTAGTTTGTGGGCCTCTATTTTTCTATTGGATTAAATATGAACCTATTTTTTAAAAAGTAATAAATTATTAATAGTTTTCAATAATTTTTTGTGGATTTACTTTATTTTAATGAATTATGGTTATAGTTTGGTCAAGATAAATGGATGTTTTGAGGCATTTGGAACATGTTTCACAATGATTAGGGGTGTCACACAAAAATATCTAAATGTGGGTCCTTAATCTATTTCAATATAATATATCATGCCGTAATGTCATGGGAAATTATATGATCTTGTTGGTGGGTTTTTAGGATAATCAAAACTAGCAGGTTGTAGTGTCAGTGGGAGGGATTTTGATGTGGTTGGTAGAATTGAATTGTGTTCTCAACCCCATTATTTTATATTTTCCAGTAGAATAGGTGTTGAGAATCAAATTTTGTGTGGTTTATAAATATTTATCATGATTGGGTTCAATTATATCATATACAATATCCATTAAACAATACTGAATGGTGTTGTACCATGGAACAATTGCTGACAAAAGTACAGAAGTCATCCTTTTTTGCAATTGATACATTATTGTTGTTGTGAAAAATCATGAAATTTCAATGGATATATTTAGGAGGTTAATGTATGTTTGGGTGATTATGTGTGTGGATATATATTATTCCATAATTTCTCATTGGGGCATTGAAGAATCATGACCAATTTTTAGGGGGTGGTTGACCAAACATCCAATATTTTATAACAAGCCTTGTTAGAGTGAAATGGTTTAGTCGACCCTTAAATATAAATTAGGACATTTTTGATCTTGACTGATTAGATTTTATCAAAATTTATTATCACTAGTTGTCTCTAAAGGTGGATTTGAATTATTTAACTTCATATCATGCATTATATCAGTCATATAATTATTTATTGATCACTAAATATTGGGAATAGGGACACATGTGGCTTGGGAGTGGTATTATTTCATTGAAATTGAGGAATAATTGGGAGATTTAAATCTTCGTAGTTAGTTTATAATACACCATTAAATTTATTCATTTTATTGTTCACATGTTTAATTATGATTCCATTATAATTGATTGATTATTCAAAAAATTATTTTTTCTAAAATAATGAATTTAGAGAAAATGGTTAATTTAGAAATGTTTGGATTTAAAAAGGTTTTTTACTCATATTTATAAAAAGGTTTAATGTGGGTTAAATCATTCTTGATTATAGGAATTGCAATTTTGAATTATATTTCTATCAGCTATATGTTCATTATTACGGCGAAATGTAAATTTAGTTAAGATTCATAGAATGGTTTTTAATAATAAATTTTAGATTACATGAATGCTTTATTATACATTGAAGGGTGTCATAGAGGGTATGTGTTTTTAAATGTGTCTATGATATTTATTTTCAAAAATCCCAAACATATTTTGTTTATATGTGTGTCATAGAGAGTGTGGAAGAGTTAATAGGAATAATACATTGATATTAGATTTCCTAGGGAATGTCTGTGATTCATACAATGTATGTGACTATCAGATGAGATGAAATGGAGTTGTCAAGTTGAAGAAATTCATCTATTTTGGTAAATATAACAATAATTTAGTGGTAACATTAAATATAGATCCATCATTGGATTAATATATGAAATAAAATTTTAATATTAATGGTAATGAACATATTAGGTGTCCTTTTACATTGACGAGTTCATTATCCTGCAAAATGGTAAAAAAATTTCTGAAATGGTAAACATATATTTTATATGGTTGTGTAAAAACAAATATTTTCCATTGATAAAAATGGAACACTCTAATGAACATGGACCAATTTACATAATATATATTGGTGTTTCATATGGTAATTTGGTTTAATTGAATAGTGGATATGATATTGTGTCGCTGTTATTTCAATCTATGTTTCCAATAATTATTTTTATCAGAATTCAATATTGTAATAAAAAATGAGATTTCATAATTATTTATAATTTTTTTTGAAATTACTTATTGATGTAATTGTTTTTATTTAATGGAATATCAATTTATATCTTTATCAATACCTTGGTATGTGTACCTTGTTGAAAAATTGGTTTGGTTGGTCTTGATGTAGGTAAAAGAATTGTTTCACTTTTTATCGGTTGAGGAATGTAGTAGTTAATTTCCTAGGTTATAGTTGTTGATCATAGTGCTCTTTAGTAAAATCAATTTATAGTTTTATACATAATTAATTTTTTATCATTCAGTTGTTTTATATTATTTTCAATAAAAATTAATTGGTTAAAAATAGAATTATCTTGTACTTAAAAACATTTCAAATGTGTTTTTTTAAAAAATTTACTCAATATCATGCTAGGTGAGATTCTTGATTTTTGGAGGGAAATAATTCCCCATGGTTGATAATGTCCCTCACCACTATTTGGAAACTCTGGTGATTGAGGTTTACATATGAGGCATTGTGGAACTATGACACAGACCTCAAGAGTTATACACACATGGTTGGGTGTTACAAAAGTTGTATCAAAATAGGGTTCTAATGAAATTGACTTGTAAAGTTTAGTAGGAATAGAGAAAAGGGTTGATGTGATTTTATAATTTTCTATAAAAAGGAATATATGACTTTTTTATGATAAACTCTATGTTAATGGGATGTCTTGGAGATATGGGGGTTCTGACAACCAAATATGGATTTAATTTACACCTCAACACTTCCATTAATGGTTTGGAGTTAGTGAATGTTCTAGCATCATGATTGATATTTTTTAGGTAACATCAAGGCTACAGAGATCAAAAATAAATTTCATCACATGGATATTTTTTTTATTAAAATCCATTCATCTATAAAACGGTATTTCAAAATAATTATTTTTTTAACCTATAGATATAGACCACCGAAAATAATTTTTTACATTTTAATTTTCCAATAATTATTTTATAGTTAAATAGGACAAAATTATATAGTGCGTTATATTATTTTATGTAAAAATGAGATGTTTTAAATTTTTATGTATTTATGATTAATTCCCTAATGTTTTGTAGGGTACACAACCTATAAAATATCTTGTTGGTCTTGGATAAGGTAATTTTCAAAATTCATAAGAGAAACCTTAAATTATAGGGATTTTTTTCAAGATATACAAGGATTGGATAGTGGAATAGTGGGAAAAATTAAAATGGATTGGGATTTAGAGTTCCTACAGAATATCTATTTTTTATTTTGAGGTGATGTGGGGGTTGATTAGGTATAGGAAAGACAGGAGAATATCAATTATATCTTCAAATGTTTTTTGAAATATTAGTCCCTTAATGTTTAATTTTGGATATTTTTTCATAGAGGGACCTGCGTGAAAATATTTCTATACAATTAAAGATAATATAAAATACTAAAAACATAGCAGGATGGACGTCTATAATTTTATTAGTGGGTAGTATTTCCAATAGATATTGATATTGTATAAATCTCAACTGTTTATAATGTATAATTATAGGAAAAAGATAGTTTTAGAGTAAAGTAAAAATTTGGTCGGGATCCTGATTTTTGTGATGTGATTTCTAAGAAATGAATGGAAGAAATCATAGAGTATCAACATTAAAATTTGACATGAATATAATTCAATTATATTGATGAACCGAATATAGTATGGGTATGTGGCTAGAATAACAATTGAAATATATGAGATTATAGATTATAAGTAGATTTCATGTTGGTACCTTCCTTGACCAAGTAAAGGGAAATAATATTTCAATTGGATGAAGATGAATCACGATTTATAGAAAGTTTTAGTTTGAAATTATTTATAAGGATTGGGAATACTAGAGTTCTTATAGTGCAGTGAGGTGGGGAACCTGAACTCATAGTGCTCGAATACAACATTTTTTCAACTAATATAGTGTATTATGTATATAAAGTAGTTATATGGAAAAATTTAATAATGTTAGTATGAGGGTGGAATATAAATTTGTTTATGGATCTAAAATTCAAGAAAAATATCTAAACTAACATACATGGTAAAAAATATAAATTTTGGAAGGATACAACTATAAGTGATGTTGGTACCCCAGTGTTATTTGGGGAGAATTCATTCCATGGAGAAGGAGAAAAGGATGATAAGGGTGAAGGAAGTCCATCAATGGTGTGTGGTACCATCATGACAACCTCTACTCACATTTATTTATTTTTTATATTGGTTCATCATATTAAGGTTTTCCTATTTGATTGTTTGATTTTTTGGGTCATTTATAGAGTTAATTTCATACAAAATATAAACTGATAATAAGAATGGGAAAATATTGAGGTGATAATTAAGTTTTAAGTTTTTACAATAATGGTCGATAACATTGATATCTCCTTATATATACTTATTATTGAGATGAAAATGAAAGATCTAATAATCAAGATGTAATATCTAACCCAATTTAGGGATTAAATCAATCACTAAGTTAAAATTTCGGTTTTATAAATATGGATTTGAATATCTACACATTTAATGGATATTAAGAAATATTTATTAGAAGGAAATGACAAATAATGAGGAATGTTTGATCTTTTTCATGTTATATTGTGTGTTTTGTGCCCTGATCAATGTAAGAGATAGACCTAACTCTCATTATCGGATTAGGGGATCGTTATATATACGTGATTCCAAAGTATTTATTTGGATTTCCCTTTTTAGGGACACATGTTTCACAATTAATTTGTTAATGGGGGAAATAATACTAAAATACATTCTTAATGAATGGAACCAGTTGAGTGGAAAACCCATATGGTGTTGCTAGAAAATATTGAATAAAAGTGGTTCATCAGGATGAGAATTTCTCTTTAGGTGGAACATAACTTTTTTTCTATGATTTATGGTGGAAGTTTCATATTTTTCATCAACCATAAGAGCTTAAACAAGGTGATAGTAAAGAATAGACATCCACAACATAGATTTGATGTTCTGTTCAACCAACTGGAGGAATGTCATTGGTTCTACAAGATCAAATTCTTTTATAGTTACTATAATATAAGATTAAGGAAATATATTATTTAGAATATTACTTTTCATTTTTTATATGGTCACTGAGAGTTATCATCCATTAAATTTGGATTACCAATGCACTCAGAATCTTCATAGATTTCATGAATATGGATTTTTATAGAAACATGGACTTTATCATATTTATATTTCTAGATAATATCCTAGTTTTGTAAAATATTAAATAGTATCCTGAAATTAACATGAAATTGGTTTTGGATACATTTAGTGATAGTCATTTAAAGAATATTTTCTCCATGATCCATTTCTGTATACATTATGTGAACATTATTAGACTTTTTATTTCCAATAAAGATATATTTATTGACCTTGAGAAGATCTGGGTGGTGATAACCTAGAGGAACATAAGAAATATCTTCAAGGTTCCATGTTTCATGGATTTGGCTTGGTATTGTGAGGTATTTATATGGGACTTGTCTAATTTGGATTTACATATTATTGTATAGATTCAAAATTTAGTGAAATTTTAGTGGGATGTTAATTTAAGGGAGGAATTTTAGGAGAGAAATATGTTTTTGAATTTATTTTTAGTTATATTTATCAAATATTTTGGAGTTTTATATAAAGTGTTATTGTGAATCATCATATTATAATATAGGATATATCTTGATGTATTAGGGAAAATTAATTTGGTATATGTCCAATGTGAATTGGAATAGGGAATAGAACTTCTCTTTTCATTACATGGATTTTGTAGTTTTAGAGAATGCATTATATATTTATAGGTACGAACTTTTTTATTGAGAATATTATAGTGTACTATAATAATATGTGTTTGAAATATATTTCCTCATAATTTGATGTTAATCTGAGAAAGCAGAAAAGGTTAAAATGGCCTTATAACTTTGATATTTAATTTTTAAACACACGGGAAGAAGAAAAATGTTGTTATGTATATGGCCATAAAATATCCATATTAAGCAATGAAAGAGGTAATGAAGTAGTTTTATTTTATGGGATTTATAGTTTAGGTTTTCATGGGGATTATAGAGTCACTCGATGATGTGATACTTTGTACGGTCATTATATTTTCTAAGATATTTTTCTGAGTGAAATTTGAAAAATTGTCGAATTAATAATGTTTGTATATACGACTAGAAACCTTTGGTGTTTTGATATAGTCTTCGTACTTCATTCTAGTGGCTGAATGTATTTATTTTAGATTCTTAGGGATGATTTTCTATGGTCTTTTCAAAATTTGAATTTGGTGGTATATTTAGGATCTACCAACATATAGCATGATGTTTATTTTTTTGTGATGATGTACTATATATATGATTTTATTTCCCAATGACTAATCCATTCAAGGGTAAAATAGGAGAATTAAGAACTAGTTGGGATATTGTATCCATTACTATTATTGACTTATAAAGGGAAGGATATCATTATGGATATATTGGTTGGGTTTATGATATGAATATAATTATATGGATGTATACGGGTGATTATAAATTAACTCTTTAATTTTGAACTTTTAATTCCAATATTGGATACATGATAAGTTGACAATATTATAAGGTTTAATGCATGGGAGATAGTGATACATAATAGGGTTCTAATGTTTATAATCACTAATTGAGGCTCGGGATTAATATTATTTCATGGAAAATACCCTAATAGTATTCCGGAACCCCGTTTAAGATGAAAAAGATATATCAACCTCAAAAAACGTGAAATCAAAATGTATTATCTCAATTTAAAAAGATACTCTCTATGTGATAGTGTTCAGAATTAAAAGAATTATGAAAGATAATATATCATTAAAATAATTTAATTATAAAAAACTTTAGTAAAAAATTATGATTGAACAATTTGAGGAATTTTTCGGTTATCCATGTTAGTCACCTTTGTGTTTGGTCGAATTGGGAGAGAGTAATTTAATGGAACACAGATTAGTGTAGGAGATAATAAAGTATGCCATGATGGTAAAAAATTATACGACATTAGAAAAATTACATTTTAATTCTTATGATGATTACATGAGACAAACCATTGATTTTGAGGTTGGATATTTTTTATTCATAAAAGTGTCTCATATGCTAAAACATAAGAGGCTTTAAGAGAAAAATAAATTATATCTTAATTTAATGAGACCATTTGAAATTATTGAGTTAATTCTAATGGAGTAATTCCAGTAATATTTTCCACTAAATTATCTAAATATTTATAACATCATTCATGTCTTCTACTTAAATAAATATAAATAGACCATAGATTAGTTTTAAAGTCTTGAAGAAGATAATTTGGATTTTAAAGGCTTCTTATATATAGAAATAGGTATGGATTAGGGATTTCAGATAGAATATACTTTGAGGGAGTAAGATTAAACTTATTTAAGATATGTAGAATAATCATTGTTTTTTAGAGGTGACCTATTATAGAAATGTTAATATATTTTAGTTATTACAATATATGTTTACTATATTGAAGAATTGTGGATATTTTGAGATTGAGAACTATAATTGTTGGGATAAATAAAAAACCAAAATTTATATGTTGAGTGTGTTCATCTTATTTTCCAATATTTTAATGTGCGAATAATATTTTATGAATAATTTATGTTTAACATGATTTATTTATATCAGAGTGGGGGGAGATACATTATTTAGGATAGGGTGGATTTTCATTCAATACATAACATTGTGATTATTCAGGTAACCTTTTGAATAAGATGGGGAAATCCATTGGAATATTTTTTAATTTGGTTGTTTCATGAATGGTTTCAGTTTAATATTTCATATGATCAATCACACTATAGTAATGGTCATTTCACCATGGAATCCTAGGAAACCAAATTCCATAATTATTCCTTTTCTAATATTGTTACCCGGTGGAGAATATGTTTCATAATGACTATAGCCTAGGTTAATTAATGGGTTAATTGACTGTGGGAAATTATGGTGTTTGGATATATGTTATGTTGAAATATATATTATGTTATTTCAATAATTGAGAAATTATCTACATAAAATGTTTAACTGGACATCCATTATAGTATGATGTGTCACATCATGGTAAAATAGGTTAATTGGCCATTAAAAATATATTGTTCTGTTGGGGATCCATATTGCTTCTATTTCATTCCAGATATGTCAATCCAATTGCAGAAAATAGTTAAATATAAAAGATTTATCACCTGTGATTAGATTATATCAATAATTTATTCACTGTTTTATCATCAAATCCTTAAAATTTGGGGACTTCCAGTTTGGGTGTTTCATAGTCAATTTTAAATCGTTGAATACTTGGTTGATTGTGATATATCATTGGTTTATTCAATATCACCCATTAATTGAATAAATTTATGGTTATTGTGATTGTTCATGATTTTTGAAATTTTAATTTCATGATTAATACAAAAATTGGTTTCTGTCAAAGGAGGGTTTTGGAAATCTAATGTTTTTTATAAAAGATATGGATTTTAACAACTACCTTAAAGAAGTTATATACAAAAAAATAATTTCCCAATTACATGATTCTTTGTTATGTATTTTTTTTGGTTTTGGATATGGATTATGAATCTATATGTGGATATGGTGTTTTCTTGGAATATATTGTACAATGTATATTGATAACTATTAAAAAATATCCATATTGTGTGCCACTCACTTTCCCAGGAATGATAGTGCTTATGAGGGCATGAGATTTTTATGTTTGAAGTGTATTTATCATAAAGATTTGAGCATGAGTTGGTTGCCCAACCCATACCCCAGAAATTTATTAAAAGAAAAGACAATAACAAGGTGAATACATGAGGTGCAATGTATTTGCACCAACTGGGAATCAAAAAATTACAAAGTGATAGTTAGACAAGGATTTTCACCTGCCATCCATTTTGGTTTTGTTCAGCATCGTCCAAACATTTATAGATCCAAGGATTCACTCCCTTCATCAATGTCATCAAAAGAGAGACATGCCATAGCCATCCTTCCACCGCGTATGTTGCAGCCGCTGCTTCACTAGAGGAAATCAAACCTGAATTTTCTGTGCAAAAACTGCTATTGTAGCTGATGATACTCAGTTTTCTGCCCTGCACTAGGCCTATCCCTACTTCTAGTGCATCTGCAATGACCTCCCAAAAGTCCAAACCTTCAGAAGCCCCATCATCTTCTGAGATGTTCCTCCAAACCATTCCTGCAATGACATGGGACAAGCCCCAAAATCTAGAAAAATAAAGTGCTAGACCAATAAGGAGACCATGAACGAAAAAGCGTTATTCCCACCGAAGCTGGAGATAATCATAATCAGGGTTCCGATCAAGCTCAAATTCCACCCTATCAAACATACGCTCCCTGATAATGAGATAGTCATCAACAAATATTTCTTTATTACAATATCTTCTATAAGACAACCTTGCCTGCTCCTCAATCCAAGTGTAGAAATCCTCCTTGTATCCTTCCTTAATAACCCGAGTGCAATTTCTAAGCTTAATTCTATCCGCCCGATCCTCAATCCAAGAGTAGGAGTCCTCTTCATCTGTGGAGGAGTCCCCTTCATTAAAGGATTCCGGTGCAGAGGTACTCTTGCTGACAATCGGCTGTGTAGGGATGTTAGTTTCCTCCACACGAGGCCTAGAAGATCTAGTGACAATGGTCCGTTCTAACTTAGAATAATCAATTCTCATTCGAGTCTTCTTAGGGTGTGGATTGATAAAACCATCTGGATAAACAAAAGATTTCTTACCTTTTTTGGCACTCAAGCATAGGTATTCCTCCTCAATTTTATCTGCTTGCTCACTAACATCATGATTGGAATCACCAGAAACAGAGTGAGTCTCTTGTGCTGGCTCACTAGAGGTTGGAACAACCCCCAGGTTGTCAGTGAAAAGCTTAGCATTATTGACCGCATCCACAAAATCAGAAATAACAGAAACCTTATCGCAAGTAGGTTGTGCTAAGCAGGAAACCGGAACAGATGAGGATAGCAGTGGGTCCTTAGAATTAGAAGGTTCATTCTGTTCAACATGAGGCCTTCAATCCTTCTCAATCCAGACTAATTTCCCTTCATTCAGCAAAGGTTTCCCAAGCTTCTGACTATTCATGGGGTCCTTCCCAGAACCACAATCTCCAAGGGAGTGTCCAATATGCAAACAATTCGAGCAGTAGCTCGGTAAGGATTCATAAACCACTTCCTGAAAAAAACCCGCATCCCCATTCTGGATCCAAATAATAGAAGGCAGCTGCTGCGAAAGATCAACCTCAACACACACACGCGCAACCGAAGGCCTTGAGAGCTTCTGAGTCACAGAATCTAGCTTAATGGGATTACCGATCAGCTTTGCAATAGGGAAAAGAGCAATTTGCTTGAAGAGATGCATCGGCAGACCTGGAAGCCCTAACCAAACAGGTGCAATCGGTGATTCAGAAAAGCAATCAAACGAAGGGGACCACTTTAGTACTTTCACCGTGCAGCCCCCAAAACTACAAGAACCCCTAGACCAAAGCCGGTAGTAATCGTTTGCAGAGGAAAATCGAATCGCGATATGCATTGAGTTGAGTAGGCCGATATCAAAATCAACAAATCCAATGGATTCAAATGATTTCCGTAGGAAGATTAGGGAGGGACGACGTTTAAAAAATTTACCAACAAGAACAAATCGAAAATCAGAAGCAAGAAACTGAACCTCCTCCAGCGAGAAAGAAATGGCCGCGTGACTCTTCCACCTTCCCTAGATTCCCCTTTTCTATTTCTACGTAACCCATCATGCTTTATAGCAACTCAATGATAATTTAGTTTTATTTTTATTTAAAAAAATTTCCATTTCTCATTAGAATTATTAACATGTATCACAAAGAATAAAAAAACAAAATATAATTTAACATAATTTTTAAATTGGTGCTGTAAATAAGAATATCAATATTATAAAAAAATATGTATAATGGTTTTACAAAATTCAAATTCCTTGATTAAAGTGTAATAAATAAGAACTACAATTTTTTGGGGGCCCGAAATCTCTTGGAAAAAGGACTGGGCTAGAGGATTAGAAATGGCTCATCTATAAACATATGGTCCAATCCATGGCTTCGAGATAAGCATGGTGTGCGGGCCACATCCCATATTCAACTAGGTCTTGAAGAAGCCACGGTTAACTGTCTCTTTTCGGACCAGGGCCCCGGATGGTGTGTGGAAAAAATCCAGGAATAGTTTAATGAAATATACCAAAGAATTATTCTGATCATCCCCTGGGTCCCGGATTCTAGCCCCAACCATCTTTTTTAGACCAATGAGTATTCAAGTGAGTTCACGGTGAGATCTGGGTATAGACTGGCTCTTGGCCTTCACTCTCGCGACAGTGATGAGGGACCATGGAAAGTGATTTGGAAGCATAATGTCCCCCATAATATTCTCCAATTTTGGTGGAAGGTGTGCACAGGAACCCTCCCTACCAGGATCCTCCTTGTTTATAGACATACGGCCAGTGCTTAATCTATCCCTTTTTTCCCAATCATTCCTTAAACCCCTAGGCACGACATCATCCACTGCCCGAGAGACAAGGAAATTTGGAATAAATGGGGCTCAGCTTCAGACATTGCATCTGACCTCCCTGATCTTCTGATATGTTGGTGTTCCTCTCTTTCATCATCTGATACAAGCTTCTGTTGCACCCTCGCATAGATCATTTGGGTTCGGCGGAATGATTCGGTTTTCACCCATGCTCATCAGCCTCCTAAGTGCTGGATAGAAAGAGCCACTTCATGTATGGAGGGCTGGAAGGACCACAAATGACACTTTTTTCCAGACGTTTCCCTCTCTTGTTACCCTCACTGGACCCCCCACAGGAAGGGAGTCTTACGCTTAATGTGGATACTTCTCTCCCCAAGGATGGGCCTATTTCTCTTAGCCTCTTATCTCGAAATCATCTAGGGAAGATCATTACTGCAAAATATGAACCAAATCATGCCTTCTGGGAACCTGCAGTTGCTGAGGCCTACGCCATACTAGCCGGGATGATGCTCGCTGTGGAACGCAGATCGGTGGATATCATCATCGAGTCCGACTTCCTTTCAGTCATCAATGATATTAACCACGGTGACACCGGACTCTAGGCATTTGGATTTATCGTCAGAATAATACGCTCACTGTGCCAAGGCTTCTCATGATACACCTTCTCCATTACCAAAAGAGAAGGAAACAATGCGACCCATTAGCTGGTGGCCTCAGGCCTTTCGACTCCAACCAACTATGGCTGGACAACTTCCCGTCTTTGCTCTGCTTATGTATGACTACTGACATTGTCCATTAATATAATCCTTCTTTCTTCAACAAATCTACCATTTACAATAAATTAAATTGGGGAAATTAATGTCATTATTGAAGCAATAATGTACATTGTAGAGACCCAATCTTCTCATAAATAAATATAACATTTTATTAGAATAATATTCATTGCATAACATAACATTAAATGACATAATAATTTTAGTCTTCCATGTTCTTATACATGGATTTATAAATAAATAGTTCATAAGTGAGTTACATCATCTCCCAAGAAGATTTTCATAACTATTATCCGTAATATTAATATCATACATGGTACCTTACTTCATAACCCGGGTAAAGGAAACAAAACAAATGGTGAGCTCAATTTCTCATTAATGATAAAAGTGGAGATATAAATATAAAATGTGAATATGGTAATGAGAACATGAGAGTATGATATTGAAACCATAAACGGAATATCCTAGATCATAATAGCGATCCACGAAATAAATATTGTTTGTTCATACGTAATAAATCATTATGGAAACAATGAATATAATCCTTGAATGAATTACATTGGAATCAGACATGGAATTTTTCCATACACATATGCTTAGAAAATAATTTCATTAAGACTTAAGGCTATGTGCTAGAAAATCATATTATAATGGGTCCACACCCCAAATCATTATAGTATCCATGGTTCACTTCCAAGACTATCATAGTGGAAAAATTCAATTACCAAACATAGATCACTTCCCATTACAGCCATGTTTATCTTATGATATATAAATCATTACCCAGTTCATTGAAGGGGAAAATAGGTCCCAACCATCCATTATTATAATGTAACTATCATCCATGGTTAAAAATTGACCACCTTCCTTGTTCATAACATCACCACTGTCAAATAATGTAACACCTACTTATGTGTGTGTTAAGATATAAAATATCATTCATAGAAAATACATGATCATTAATGGGTTTCATAAAAATTTATTATTGAATAAATCATTGATGGGAGCTGGGTTTCATAATCAGCTCAAAAATCATATCATAACACTTAGAAAAGGAATGAGTTTCATAAATATCATTTCATCTTAACCATAGAATATCCATATAAGTAATAAGTAAGGTATCCTTGTATTATATCCCTTGAAAATATTAAGTAATATTAAAGTATGTAATTTTATATATAAAATGATTTTTTAGGACAACATGGAACATTTCTGAAGGGAATTAATATTTTCACATTGAAAATAATCTTCTTCAATGTAAAAATTACCAAAATAATGTGAATTTGTTTCTGAAAATAATTTATTAATGTTATAATGAATTATTTAAAATATTGAGTAATCCTAACACAGAAAATAATGGTCATTTTGACAGGTTAATATAATGATTTAATTGAAATGTTTGATAAAAACTCATACAATAGCGTATTCATAAAATTAAAAGATTATTCCATTAAAAACATTGTATAATAATTCAAACATCGGTAAAAATTATTTAATAATAAATTTGATATCATTAAACGCATTCTTTAAGGAAATTAGAAAACATGGATTGGGGAGAAAAGTTTTTTGACCCAAGAGAAAAATAATGCCGATATTTATTAAAACCACTTTTTTGGACTACTAATTATGAAAATAGAGGAAAATAAAATGTAAAAATTTATTTTCCTAAATTAACTATAGGATAAGAAAATTCATTCCATTCTGGAGAGTTATTCTATAACATCCCATCTTTGGAAGTATAATCATAAAAAATAATGATAAATAAATAGTTTTTACATAAATCTATTACTACATTAGTGTATTTTGATTCATAATCCCCATGAAAAAAATAAAATTACTTGGATATATATATATCATAATTTTCATGATATGAATCAAAAACATAAATTCATGTGTTGTAGATACAAAAAAAAATTGTGTATATAAATCATGTGTCCCAGAGAAATACAATTAAGAAAAATCACTTACATGATTTGGTAAATTTTTTATAGTAACCCCCATGAAAGAAAAAAATTAATTGAAACAGAAAAATAATGATAATAAATAAATTTATGATATAAAACATCAAATGGGATTTATTTAAACATCATAAAATAAGATATATACATAACCTAACATATGTCCCAATGTAGACAATTCAAGACAAAAATAACATATCTTAAGTCTCAACATCCATCATACACATGAAAATAATTTATAATAAATATAAGTTTATTATAAATATATTAAATTACAATAATAATATTTATAATATCCTATATTATTTTCTTATGACCAATTATTACCTATTTTTTAATAATATATTTTAAATCATGTTTCAGGTAAAAACTCTTTCCTTTTTCATTTATATTTGGGTATGGTATTTTTAGATTTTTTACAAATCATAGTTAAATATTCTCCAAAATTTTAAACAATATATAAATATAATATATACTAAAAATATATTTATTTTTATTAATCATGAAAATTTATGGATAGAAACTTTATTACATTGTCTGTAACGACCCAAATATTTAGTAATGAAAATTCATATGAATCTAATTAAATGTATTTTTATGGTTATATAAAAAATATTAAATAACATGGATTTATTTTTTTGGATTTTAAAATACAATTATGAATTTTTACATATTCTAATAAATTATTTGAACAATGATAACATGATTAGTATAAATATAGGGCTTTAACAAATATAATTACCCAGTCCAAGGAAGCGATGGCATCATCCAGTAGAATTGATCTATATGAAGTCCATTTTTAATATCTTGTAAAGGTGGTAGCATCACTGGAATTCACTCATTACCAATACCAATCTTAGATTCAACACATTAAGCATGAGCGGAACCGCCTATGGGATAAGTTCATGTTAAAAAAGATTACCACCCAAGTGATGTTATCTGAGCCACGCCAAGAGTTTGTAATCATCGAAAACCTTACCGTTAAGTCTTATGAGGGTGTTATAATGGGTTATGTAAAAAGACCCTAGCACTATGATTATGTGAATAATTTTTTTATAATGAATATACATTCAGTTTATTATACTTTGTAAATCTGTTTTAAAGCGCAAATAGTATTTTTTGTTAATAGTTAAATTCAATGAAAACATCTGTTTTGATGAATTAATGGATTTTTAATTAAATAATATTTCAATAAAATATTATTACTAAATTAATTTTCATTAAATATAGATTATTGTATAATTTTTATGAATACCATTTTATTTTTTTATGGTTTAAATGTTGTTTTTTTCAAAACCCATGAATTTTTGATAAATGTCGGTTTTTATATTAATTGTTATAATTCACATATTTAGAAAATTATTTAGATTAAATAAATATTATTTTTTTACATAGGGAGCCAATATTATCTAATGGTGAAATTTTTATATTTTTCTGAGACATTTGAATTTTTGGGTAAAAATTAAATACCGTTTAAATATATAATGTGTTTTATGACATCATAATGACCCAATACTGATGTAATAAAAGACTATAAATGGGAGTTTTGGTCAATATAATTTTTACCATTAAAATAATGCAATTTTTGAATTTTTTTTATTAATTTTATTGTGCCTTAGTGGACCCTCAAAGGCATATAAAATACTTCATCCTTTTGAAATGATTTCTTTGAGAGTGTGACTCATCTCCACATAAGCAAGCCTAATATTTTAATAATTTCAAAAATTGGCCATATAAAATATTTTTTCCACTCCCCTTTGAAAAAAACCATGGGAAAAATCCATGGGGTGGTTTTTGGTTTGGAATATTTATTAATATAGATTCCAGAAGCTATGTTTGTGAAATATTAATTAATTTCCCTCTATTTTCCTATATAAACACAAACAATATCCCATTTCTATTTACTAAAAACCTTTAGATCAGTTCCCTACTCTGCCCTAATCCTGATATTATCCTCTGAAGGCACCCCAATCTCTCAAGAAGCCTCTCTCATGCCTCTCACAAGCCTTTTTGATCACACTTCCTATTTAGGGATCCTCACATTCCTTCCTTCATTATTTATGTCAAATTTTCTTATATTGTTATGGCCTTTAATTTTTAAATAAAATTATTGGGGTATGATTTCACACCACTCCTATACTTTCTTACTTATGTTTTAATTATGATAGGCCCCTTTCTCTCTCATTACATTCATCCCTATGTAATGGTCCCCCCTCTACCAAGACAAAAAGAGGTCTTTGCTTTAATAATAAAATGAGGCTTTGGCCCCAACCATTAAAAAACTCATTTATCTATAAATAGTATTCATCATTATGCACATATACTTGATGATTATATAGTTTTATACATGTGTTCAACATTATTTTATCTTTGAATAAATGTTGATGTTTAATGATTCCATGTTATATGATCCATGTGGCATACTTATGTATGAAATGAAATTTTTATAAACGGTGTGCCCTGATAGCATTCCAATAAATTGGGTGAAGAATTGTATCATGATAACCTAGGACCAATGTGGGTTTAATCATGCTCTAAGTGCAATAATCCTTGTCTTATGGAAATGTCATGTTAAATGTTGTTTTCACATCTCCACGTTATTATAATCAGGTTATATCATGACTTTATGATCATGTTTCGCTTATAATCCATTGATATTCTTATTGCCTAAAATGTATTGTATTTTTCATGTTATTCCTTTTTTACACCCTTACTAGGCTTTATAGCACATCTGTTTCTTCTATACGTCCTCAGGTTATCCCATGCAATGCTACATAGGATGGAATTTTTTGGTCATATAAAAGAAGTTTTCAATAAAGATGTGGTATTAGATGCCTTAAGTTGTCATGTAAGGTTCCAAATATTCTAGGACACTAAAACCCTCTATCCTCAGAGTTTCTTAAGTGCATGTTTATGTAATGAATCATGTTTATGTGTGTTATAAAGATCAGGGTTGTTATAGATGGCATCAAAGGAAAGGTTTAGTTATATTTGGGATAGGGATTATAAAATCTTAGTCAAAGACTTATAGATAAGGCAATGTATAATAAAAACCCACCTAAATTTTAGTGTGTATAGAGTATGTTTTTTATCAAGACAATAAATCCATGTATTGATATTTAAAATTAAATGTGGCTCTGGCACAAATGAATCAATGTCTAAAATCCGAAAACACCACATTGATCTAGATGTGAATGAGAACTAGTGCACAAAAATGGGCCTCTCTTCATTCTTGGCTCTTCACATCCATGGGATATTCTTCAGTAAATTCAAAATCATAGTATGAACCATTATTAAGGGAATAAAAAATACCCCTAAGAATATATGATTGGAAGTATATCATTAATAACATAGATTAAACCCTATAAATTCATAAGTTAAATAATGAAATAAAATTTATAAGTTATCAGATATTGTAATTGGATTCCCCTTTATGTATTATCCCTAAATTATATTTTATTCCATCCACTAGCCGTTAATAGGTGGACTCGGGCTAACAAATGATGATAAGATCAATGTGAAGACTTTTCTAACGAGATTTGTAATTTTATAAGAGAGGGAATTGAAAACATTGTCATGGTACTTTCTTAGTAAACTCATGTTTTGAATAGAAAAATGGGTCAAGAGGAATGTCCACCCCCCATCACAATAAATTAAAATTTCCAATTCAGATCTTTACAAGACAAAGGCCTCCAACTTTCCATGGATCATCTGATCCTTCAATCACCGAACTATGGATCAAATCCATTAACAAGATCTTCTCTATCCTTTAATGTTCGGACCAAGATAAGGTTCTTCTAGATGTATATTGTTTGGAGGCTGAAGCTGATCAATGGTGGAAATTGATCAAAAATATGAAGCCTAAAGAAGAGATATAGGCACCTGAATGGAATAATTTCCGGAAAATGTTATTTGATAAATATTTTCCTGACACCCTCCTCTTTAAGTGGGAAAGGAACAATATTTCCCTCAAGAAAAAAATATGATGAATCCATCGCATCATACTATAAAAACACCACATGGCCTTCATTTTATGACTTCGGCTTTTTTGTTACCCCCGAATGAAAGGTTGACCACTTCTTGGGTGGGTTAATACCTAGCCTATAGAAAGGCCTAGTGATTCATGACTTCGATAGATATGAGGAAATTGTATGATGTTCCCTCAAAGTCAAAATTGATATTGGTGAATCTCAGGGGTATCATGGGGATAAAAAATTGAATGTGGACTTTAATTATGGAGGTCTAAAGGATAAATCCAATGGATCTATGAAATTCTAGCACCCCACTTTCAGATGGTGTGAAAATAAGCACCCTGGAAATTTCCTAAAGGGGATGAAAAATTTCATTGTGTGTTGAAGAGAAAGGCCCCTGGACATTAACTACCAACACGAAAAACCCACTACCATGACAGAGGAGGGAAATGCTTCATTCGACACTCAGCACATTATTCATTTCTTCAAATGCAAAGAACCTGAGAACTTTTCAAACCAGTTCCCTAAGTTAATGGTTTTCATAGGCAACCAACAATCTATAAGGCATCAGGGGATAGATTTTTCCATCACTAACGCTAAATTGAACCCCAACAATGAAGTGGTCATAGGTACTCTAGTTATTCATTCAAGAATAGAAAATGTACATTTTCTTTATGGTTCTACGCATTCTTTTATATCCCCAATGTTTTGTAGAACACTCCCAACAACACTAAAAATCATTGAACTAGAGATTACGGTGAGAAAGGGAAATAGGGAAATCATTGAATCCCATTAATATAACTCCTCCCATGCCACAATTTTCTGATTAAACTTAACGAAGAACCTCGTCATACTACCTCTACTTGAATTTGATGCAATTCGTAGCATGGATTGGATTTCCATATATAAGTCCAATAAATATTTCCATGAGAGGGAAATCACATTTCATATGGAGAATTGACCCTTGATTCTATACAAGTATAAGGAGGAGTATGCATCTTCTTTTTCACAATCATCTCAAATGTGGATATTAAAGCCCTATGAGCATGCGTATCTAGCTCAGATGATTGATTCTATAGAAGAAACCATCCTTAAAGACATGCCTATTGTGAGGGAAATTGCTGAAGTGCTTCACAAGGAATTTCCTTGTCATTCTCCTAGATGATATGTGGAATTATCCTTTGATTTATATATTGTGAATTTCAAATACACAAGGCTTTATATATAACGATTATTATGGAGCTATAGTGGCTAAATAAAAAACTACAAGAAAATATGGATATGTGGTTTAAATGCCAATGTGCTTCACCATTGTGTGTACCAGTCCCCTTCGTCAAGATGAAGGATGGGTCAAGGCACCTTTTTATTTATTATAAACATCTCAAAAAATCATATTAAATAACAAGTATTGCTTTTCATGAATTGATGGATTCTTTGATCAGTTACATAGAGCACAATACTTCTTCAAGGTGGATCAGCGGTCCAGATATTTCCATGTATGTGTGAAGAAGGAGGACATCCTAAGACTAATTTTTGAACAAGTTACCAGCACTATGAATTCATAATAATTCCTTTTAGACACGAAAATTATCTATAAATCTAAACAGACTTGATGAATAGTGTCTTGGGAGATTACATCAACAAATTTGTGGAAATATTTTTAGATTATATTATAATATACTCCAACATGAAAGAGGATAATTAAGAGAATCTAATCACTGTATGAGAGACCTTGTTAAAGGAGACGCTCTGTGCAAAGTACAACAAGTGTGAGTTTTGATTGAAGGAAGACTCATTCATGGGTCATATCATCCGAAGAATTGAAATATCTGTGGATCCCTCTAAGATAAATTCAATTGAGGGATGGCTGAGGCCAACATCTGGGCTGTATATTCGTAGCTTCCTTTGGTTATCTGGATATTAAAAGAGATTTTTGAGAAATTTCTCATGATTTTCGAAACCTATTAATATGAAAACATGGAAGGGATTCATCATTTCTTTGAGTGATTAATGTGGAGAGAGATTAAAGGAGTTTAAAATGTGGATTATCACTCTGCGCATGCTCATGATACCCACAAGTGGAGAACTTTTTGCGGTATTTAGGGATGCTTCAATGAAGGGTTTGTGCTGTGTGTTGATGCAAAATGACATCCATCACCTATGTTTTAGGGAAATTTAAAGTTCCTGACAAAAACTATCTGACACATGATATGGAGTGGGCTGTAAAATATTTCTATTTAAAAATTTGGTGACATTTTCACTTTGGGGATAATTGTGAAATATATACAGATCACAAAACCCTTAAGTATATATTCCCACATAAAGAGTTAAATATGATCCGATGAAGATGGTTATAGCTGATAAAAGAATATGACTTCTCAATTCACTACCATCCGGGGAAAATGAACTAGGTGAAGTATGATCTATATAAAAAGGATCTGGCAACCCTTTAAATGATGATAATTTAAAAGGATCCAATATCCATAGATTTTATGAAGATGGAAATGAGAATCATAAAGAAGATAACATCATGAATCCTTTCACAAATTATTTCCCAACCATCTCTTATGAAATGATTATTGGATGCACAAAAGGATGATTTAAAAATTCAGAATAATGTTGAAACTATCAAAAAAGGGAAATCCTTATAGTTCAATATTCATGAAGAAGGAATTGTGTGGTTTGGGTCAAGGCATTGTCTTCCATCATATATGGATTTAATGAATAATATTTTGAATGAGGAACAGAGTTAAAAATTCTTCATTATACTAAGAAACAAAAAGATGAATTGAGATCAATGAGAGAATTATTGGTTTGATAACATGAAGAAAGATATCACTGTGTATACATCAATGTTCTTGGTATGTCAGAAAGTGAAGTCTGAGAGGCATATGTCTAAGTGGATGATGCCACCATTACCCATAAAAACATTGGAATGGGAGAACACCACCATGTAATTTTTTCACCAGACATCAGAATACATCCAAAAGAAACAATTCTATTTAGGTTTTTGTGGATCGTCATACAAATACTGCACACTTCATTTCAATTAGAGTTGATTTTTCATTGGATCTACTACTATATATTTACATTATATAAGTGGTAAGGCTACATGGCGTTCCACTATCGACTATATCCGATCGTGATACATGATTCACCTCTATGTACTAGATGTGTCTCCAACAAGCTACGAATACATAGATGTACATTAGTACGGATTATCATCCTCAATGTGATGGCTTATCTGAGTGGAATATCCAAACACATGATGACATGTTTAGAGCATGCTCCAAAGAAATCAATGGAGTATGGGATCAAATTCGTCCTCAACTTGACTTCTCTTAAAATATTATTTTACACTCAAGCGTCCCAAAGGCTCCTAATAATTCCATTTATGGGAAGACGTATAGAACATTGACATAATGGGATGATTTTGGGGGAGCAAAAACTTTTAGGTCCAGTAATAGTCAAAGAAATGTTGGACTAGGTTAAGACCATCCAACATCACATTAAAGCTACCCAGAGACGAAAAAAGATCCATGTCAATAATTATAAAAGTGACCTAGAGTTTGATGTTGGAGTCATGGTATTCCTATCAATATCACCATAGAAGAGGGTTATGAGATTTGGGAAGAATGGAAAGCTTTTTCCAAGGTACATCGAAACTGTTGAGATCTTTGATCACACTTGAGTTGTTTCCTATCGAATAGAAATCCCATCAAACATATCTCAAGTACATGATGTCTTCCATGTATCACTCTTGAGGAATTACATACCTTAACCGTCTCATGTACTCAATAAAGAGGTGGTACCATTTTAGAATGACCTCTCCTATGAAGATAATCTGGTGAAGATCTAAGATCGTAGAGAAAATATTATAAGAAATAAGACAATTACACTCATCAAGATGTTTTGGATCAACCATAAGTTTGAATAAGAAACATGGGAATCAGTGGAAGTGATGTAGCACAGTTATCCACATCTATTTTAGTGTGGGAAAAGGAAATTTCAAGGGTTAAATTTCTTAAGGGTGGACTATTTTAACAACACAAACATTAATTAATTAATATTTTAGTTGATCTAATAAATTTCATATTGTTTTTATATAAAACATATAATATTCCTTGGTATTAGGTTTTTGTATTTTAAAATTATATTATGAATTTTTACCATTGTTAATATAGGCGTTGAACAGTGATCACATGATTAGTATAAATATAGGCCTTTAACAATTCCAATTAACTCTGACAAAGGAAGATATGGCCTCATCATGTAGAATTTGTCCATACGAGGCCAATTTTTTGGAGCTCAAAAAGGGGGTAGCGTCACTGGGATTCTATCTTGACCAATCCCAAGCCGAGATTAAACCTGTTAATCTTAAACAGAACATCCTACGATAGATATGGATGTTAATAGATATTACCACCACAGTGATGTTATCTATGCCACCCCAAGAGTCTGTCACCATCACACATCATACTCTTAAGACTCAAGTGGGTATTATAAGGGGTTGTGTAAAAATACCCTAGAACTATGATTATGTGCATTATTTTTGTATAATGAATATACATTCCTTTTATTATTTTTAATTTTTAAATCTGTTTTAAAGCATAAATAGTATTTTTAGTTAATATATAAATTCAATTTAGAAATATATTTTGACGAATTAATGGAATTTTTAATTGAATTATATTTCAATAAAATATTATTAATAAATTAGGTTTTATTAAATATAAATTATCATATAATTTGTAAGAATATAATTGTAATTTTTATTAATGTTTGAATGTTGTTTTTTGTCAAAACCCATAAATTTTAGATAAATGCCAATATTTATTTTGAATGTAAAAATTCACATATTTATAATTCTATTTAGATAAAATGAATATTATTTTTAGATTAAGGATGTCAAAATTATCTAGTGGTGAATGTTTCATAATTTTCTAATGTTGTCAAATTTTTGGAGAATAATTAAATACCGTTTAAATATATAATGTGTTTTATGACAACATAATGAATGAGTAGTGATGTAATAAAAAACTATAAAAGGAATATACATCCAATATACATTTTACCTTTACAATAAGGTGATTTTATATTTGCTTGATTAATTTTATGGTTCTTTAGTGGACCTTAATAGTTAAATAATATAATTTAACTTTTTCAAATGAATTCCTTGAGACTGTGACTCACCTCCACATAAGAAAACCTAATATTTTTATACGTTCAGAAATTGGATTTAAAAAATATTGTTCTCAAATACTCTTTGGATAAAACCTTGGGAAAAAATCAGGGATTGGTTTGTGGTTTAGAATATTTAATTATATAGATTCCAAAATCTATGTGTGTGAAATATTAAAGAATTATCTACTATTTTCAAATATAAACTCACCCAAGATCCCACATCTCTTAAATGAAAACCCTTCTATAAAATTCCTAATCTGACCTATTATATATAGAATCTTCCCATGGTTCCCTAATCTCCCAATATTCCTCTCTAAGGCCTCACTTTTGCCTTTGAAATCACACTTCCAAGTAAGGGATCCTCACTTTCCATACTTCCATATTTGTGTCCATGTTTCTTTATATTGTTATGACCTTTTATTTTCAATTAAAAATATGGGTAAAGATTTTTAACCAACCCTATACCTCCCTCCATATTTTTTATGGTTGTGAGACCCCTTTATCTCTCATTAATCCAAATCGTGTACAACCATTACCAAGCCCAAATTCCGTAAGGGATTTCATCCTTTCTCATTTTTTCCATCTTTATTTGAATTGTTATACCCTTTTATATTTAATTAAAAATATTGTGGTATGATTTTTCACCTCCCCCATACTACCGTCCTTATATTTTATTAATGATAGACCTCTTTCTCTTTCATTAATTTCTCTCGTGTACACCTATTACCATGATGAAATTCTGTAAGGAATTTATCTTCTCTCATTTACATTCATGTATTTATTCTATATGATGCATCTAAATTCCATTAAATATGTTGGGATATTATTTTACAAGACCCAATTACTTCCCATTTCGTGTATAAATGATTAGATAAAATTTTATCTCTCATCAACACATTTTACGACTTCTATTTACCATCATTATGCTGAGAAAATTTCCCATGTGAAAATCACCGTGTAAGTGAATATGATACCGATTTCTTTATCAAGGTATTACAATTTTTGAACATATAATTATTTAGTTTTTATTTTTATTTATGAATTCCACATTCATTTATCATGGAATAAATGAGGATGTTTAATGATTCCATGTTATGTTATCTATATGGCACATATATGCATGAAATGAAATGTTTATAAAGGGTGAACCCTGATAACAATCCAATGCAACGAATAAAGAATGTTATCATGATACTCCATGTAAAATGTGGGTTTAATCAATCAAATTCAAGTGAATTGGGGGGGTTTACGCTTGCTAATTCACATGAAATTGGGTTTTACTCATGCTCCATGTGAAATGAGAAATGGCTCATTCAAATATCATGTTAAATATTGTTTCCACATTTCCACGTTATGATAATCATTCTATATAATTACATTATGTTAATGTTTATATTATGCTCAATTCATTTTACTATTTACTAACATGTATTTTATTCTTCATTTTAGGCCTTTTTTAATCCCTTACTAGGCTTTACATCTCACCCTTTTCTTATGTATTTCCTCAGGTTATCCCATGTAATGCTAAGTATGAAGGAATGTTATAGTAATGTAAAATAAGTTTTCAATAAAGATGTTATATTTTATGTCTTAAGTTGTACTGCAATGTTTCTAATTTACCAAGACAGTAGACCTATCAATAATCAGAGTTTTCTTAAGTACATGTTTAGGTAATGAATCATGGTTATCTGTGTAATAAAGAGCATTGTTGTTATATTGTTAATAGAGGAGGTAGGCCATATGTATGAATGAATAATGCTTCTATTTTTTCAATGGATGGAATTGATGAAATGTAAATATTTATATAGATTTAAGAAAATTTAATGATTTAAATTTATGAAACATATTTATTAAATTTATCCTAATTACCTTCCATTCAAAGTGTATGTGATGTAAAAAATCACAATGCCTCACATGGTGATATCCCTCCGTACATATGAGAAACATTATCATTTTCAAACAAAACAGAATCTAAGAATATGTTTATGAGATTATAATTCCAAATGTATAATCTTATAAAAAATATCATATATTTACTTTAAATACTTCATTATAATCCAGTATGAAAGGTGGTGATTGAAAATGAATTACATCGATTCCTGAGGTGGTAGTTATCCGTACTCAAAATCACCGATTTCTCTTTGCACATTATAGAAGAGAATGTAGATATAGGATATTCCATTAGCATAATAAATATGATTATATGTTATATGGGATATATTATATTAGAACTATTATTACATGAATTTTTGTGGTAAGATAATAATTAAAAATAATGTGTCTAGTGATGGCAATAACATTCACAAAGAAAAACCTCATTTAGATATCTTATTATTGATCCTAGGATATTCCTTTTGGGAATAACCGAAGACCTATAATATGTATATAGATGTTAGTTGGGGTTTTTCTAGTTTTTTGGATAAAAATGTATTATTAAGTTGTTAATTATTGAGGGTAGGAGGTCCTCTTTTATAATTTAGGTGGGTGACATTTTTGTTAACAACCAAAACGATTCAATAATGGGAAGTCACTATCATCAAATGTGAATCCAAATTTGATAAATATAATATTTCATGGATTCTATTCTCAGTACAAAAATCCACCACACAAAAAAAAATGTTTTAAACATTTTGTTTCTAAATATATATGTTTTCTCACTTTTACCATTTTATTTTTCACCAAAACATGTAGTTCTTTTTATTTACCTTGGATAATTATACTAAAAGAAATAAATTAAATGAATCCATATTTCTTAATTTTTAACCATTGATTATAAATATTAAATAAAATTTATCAATGAAATATCATATGGTTTTAGAAATTAACTTTAATATATATCTATATAATGCATGAAACAACGTTTTAAAATTTACTATAGTAATTAAAGTTTATTAGTTCTACTAATCATTATGAAAAAAATTAATTTGACTATAAAATGTATTATACATTTTTATTATTAAAAATACGCAATCAATTTTATAAAATTCAATCATATAAGTGTAATATTATAATTTAAATTTAATCCCACAGATACAATGAAAAAGTGATTTTGGAATGTGATAATTTTCATAAGTATATAACGTTTTAATATCAAAATTCTAATTGAAAATGATAAAAATGACATAAAAATGATTAATAAATATATAATTAAGCAAATTTTACTTTTATAATCATATTCAAATAAATTTAATCACTTAAATGCTTTTATCAAAGAATGTAGTTTATTGTAAAATATCAGTAATTTTTTAATCTTCCTAAAATGTTATTCTTTTCTGAAAATTATAAACAATTCACTAATATATAATTTTTACATAAATAATAAATTATATAACTTTATTTTTTCAAATAAATTTTATATGGATGACAAAAAATTATTTTAATAATTTCAATAAACGAATATATTTTTTTGAAAAAATATAATTTTCAAAATATATAATGAAATTACTAATGATTAAGTACTTTTTTCATGAATATGATTTCATTATATAAAATAATTATATATATTGAGTCAAAAGTTTTTATTACAATTAATACATTAAATTTTAACATCAAGACTATAATGGAAATTTTTAAATAATAATATTAATAGTATGTCATGGTTTGTTAAAACTGTTTGTTGCATGAAACACTAGTTATTGGTGAAATTAAATCTATTTAAAAAAAATCATAAAATTTAATTTTATTAAATTCTTTCCCCATTAAAAATGAATTTTCCATGTGATATTATTTCAATTTGATAAAATAACCAATGATAATATTTCCTCATTACATCCTTAAGTTCCCATGTAGCTCCCTCAAACTGGTGGTTTCGTAACAAAACATTGACCAGGGAGTGGTCTTATTTCATAATACCTTCTCTATAAAATCTAAACAACCCCAGATAGTTTCTCTTATGAAATATAATTATCCAATGGTATGACCTCTATGTTCATTACATTTTAGTTATTAGTTATTTACATCCTCTAGAGAGTTATATGGAACACATTGTATAATTGAGAGATATTTTGTAAATAATAAATTGATAAGATACTATCCCGATATGATCCATACATTCTAAAGGACCAATATTGATATGGAATATATTTCCATTAATTCTTAATCTAAATACCCTTTTCCATATTGGAATTCTTAGAAATACATTTTAACCAACTTCAAATTACATATGACATCAAAAATAGTAGCATAAATTCTTTATCAACATTATGATTCCCTTATGTGATTATGATTGGATCTAAATTTATCTAAAATTTATTCCACATTAAAATGTTAAAAAAATGTTTCTTTCTATATCTTCAACCCATTATGTTGGAGTTATATTCTTTTTTCCATATAGGCCTTCATAAGGATCCATCTAAATTGTTGATTTAAAGGTATTATTATTAAAAAAACTCAAAGAGAGGAAGGTATTGATCCCACAAATCTTTGAAATAGATATAACATAATAAAAAAATTTCCTTTAGAGTTTTAATTATTCTTCATGACATACCATATTTTTTAGGATTATATATAATTCTAAATCTCAACTCCATATCCATATTCTACTAACTACATATCCAGATCCTTGAGGTGAACCTTATATCCAGATCAAATATAATAGAATGTGTTACTCCATGTAACCTTACCACTTCATTAATGTATATCCCAGAAATATAATCCTTTGGTAAATATTATCAGATAGTGATTAAGTGATCCAAATTTTTATAGTGATCGACTAAAAGACATATAATATAATTCCATTTGGTTTTTTTCAAGTCTGATGAACAGAATAAATGGTGATATTTTACCGTATCCATTCTAGTATAGAAATTAGTTCTATAATCCACTATGATGTGATTTTTTTTCCTTAAAATTATGAAAGACACATAATTTAGATTAAAACATTATGATATATCTCTTTATGGTTTATCACTATATGTACTCTTTTAAATTCCTTTACATCGTTGTACTTTCATGATGAATAAAGACTTAATAACTATGATTATAGTCTAATATATACTTCATTGAACTGATTATAGAAAGTGTAAAATCAAAAACATTATCATTCCATTTATAACTATTCAATTATAATATATCATTTCTGAAACATTATCATTCCATCACAATCAAGGTTGAACTCGGGAACATTTTTCACGTCCTTTTACAAATCCAAATCATTCTCCTACGCTACTTTTATCCTCACATGGATACATGGTTGACCACAAATTTTAAAAAGATAATATTTCTGTTTTACCTTCAATATTAATGATCCATACATTGAAAATTAAAAAATATTATTTTTTTGTGATCCTCATCATGTATAATCTAGCATGATATTTTTGACTGAAATCATCTTTCACCATATTTACATTACTAGAGTCGTCATGTCTTGATAAGTCATAATAAATATTCAGATCTAACAATCTTCTTGGGATCATATTCAACTAATTATTTGGGATAATATAATTTAACATTTTTTATAATAATATATATCAGAAGTTCCTCTATAATGAACATCCCTTCATATTTTATAATGAAAAAATTAGGACAACTAACTCCAAAGATCGAGTTAATTAATTTTTATCATGAACCCTCAATTTTCAAGAGCCATAACTTATAACCATGTTATTATATATGAGAATAAATATAATTCCCTTCTATAATGCATTGATATATATATATATATATTTATTTATTAAAACCCCTTCTCCATAATAGGCTAATGTAACAATAGGTGAGCTAAAAAAATATTCTATTTAGTAACTTGAAATTTTCCTTACATATATCCATCAAGAATAAACATAGATCCCATACAAGTTAACATGGTGAATTTATTAGATAAACTTTAGAAATTCACCATAATCCATCGATAATATTCATCCAAACTAAGAAAATATAAAATATCAATTTCCATGGTTTGTATAGGACAACATTCAAGAAATTTAATTTTTATAGATCCCCAAATATAACCTCACCTGATTATATATAACCCATAAATGAAACCTTTTATATAAAAAATACATACATTGTAAATATATCATAAACATTATACCACCCTAGGGTATTAATAAAAATTATCTTCAGATATTCATGAATTTCATTTCTCCTCGAATAGATAAGAATATCATATATAATTTCTATAACAATATGATCATGGAAATATCTAATGGATCAATTTACTAAATACATATGAGGAATGTGGGAATTAGAATGTCCAAAATGATTTACTATATATTAATAGTTTAAATACCTTGTATAGAATGGTGTCTTGGGTATATTCTCTTTCTCAACCCTCTATTGATGATACAAACAAAGAAGTTAAATATTCAAAAATTATTTATATCCTTCAATTTTATTAGACAAGTCATCCATATGGGGTAGATGATACTTGTTATTTATATCAATTGTGTTTTGTTCAAGGTAATCAATGTAGAGTGGAAATGCACCATCATTCATAATAACTACAAAATCGATGCCCCACATAGTGAGACACAAGGAATACACAAAATACTTGTATTTATTATATAAGAAAAAGTGGATTAAATTCTTACAAAGAAAGAAATTGAGGAGGTCTAACTTAATGAAATATAATAGTGTTCAGCCAAACTAATGAAGTACCCTCAGGAGGAAACTAATACATGTTAGAGAAAATCAGCAGACGTTCATCCTGAGAATATCTAGAAAAAATATACTTACCCACCATATTAACCTCATGCCATGATTGAAGGATGGAAATGTGATTATCCATAAGGCCCATTCATCTCATAGCTGGGTATTAAATAGACTAAGGATTTGAGACTTTTCCTAACATTTCATTGAATATGACAAGTGATATGGCCTAAATATCCTTGATAGAAATATTCCTCTAGTTACAAAGAAACAATCATGTTATTATAGAACGAGATTCTTCCTGAAGAAAATCCACAGTCCCAAAGAAGGTCAAAACGGTAACCATAACTCACCCTTTTGGGTCTCTAATAAATCCTCCACCACTCATAACCCCCAAACAGAAAGAGACATTTTTTTTCACTTTGTACCCTTATAGGGTAATTCCCATGGTTTCTCGAGGAGTTTATAGGGAAGGAGTTCAATGAAAAAATAGGATAGAGGTAGGGTTACACCAATAAATATTTACACATCCAAGATAATTATAGAAATAAATTGATGGAGTTCAAGATGATTCATGTGATGAATTTCATTGAAGTGCGATGTCTTTTATCATTTTTGGACTCCTATATAATCCAGAAACCTGCTATTAAAATAAGTACTATGGCCTTATTCCATGTATCATTTTTATCCCCACCATGAAACCAATGTTGTAAGAAGGTTTCATTAGAAGACACATGATAGTACCAGATGGTCAACTGGACAAATGAACCTCGTACGACCTTAGCCCAATTTCTTCTATAAAACAAGTATCTAGTTGATTCACCCCAAGGCTCACCATTTCATAAACATCTTTAGGAAATAAATACTCCACTCCACAAAATATTCTCCTCTATAGGTTGGGAATTGTGTCATATACTCCATACTAGAAATAGAAATTTCAAGTGGGGGTCCTTACACCACAATATTTCCCTCCCATGATCCTGATGGTAGGATATAGGTTGAATTTTTGGAAATTCATGGATATAAAAAGTATCTGAAGTAGAGGCTGTGAAAACACACTTATTCGGGTTGGTGGACATCACTATTTTGTCAAAGAGGATCATTTTTTTGTCATCTAGGTTGGATAAAATGATGTTTGGGTTTTTAATAGCCTCTTTAAAGAAGAAGTTAGGAGATGAAAATTTTTAGAATCCTAGAAGAATCCCACACAAATTATGATTACCATAATTAATATCCTATTTTCTAATAATCCATCGATTATGCTGCTGAAGGGATGAAATATAATGTTCAACCAGCTTTTGAATTTTAGATGGTTTTATCATGGATTAACTCCCTTCCATGATATAAGTTAGTTGTATGTATTTTACATACAATTGTTTCCCTGAAGGATCTAACAAGAGGGTTTGGCTTGAAATCCATACATAAATCTAGATGAACTTTTAATATTAGGACCCCCTCACTAATGGGTTTGGAATGTTTACCCCATGAATCCCAGTAGGCCATACGTTTTAAATAGATATCCCATAAAAAGGACATCATCATAACAACAATTTCATAAATAACCATCTTGGTAAACATAAATGTGGAAACAAATGCATGGGTATAAATTATAAGATGGAGTTGATCATCTTAATTATACCTCCAAACGAATGGAACCTATTTTCTAATTGTGAATGTGACCAATTATTCTATCAACAACCATTCTAAGGTGTTTAATAATATGAGGGTTATGGGACATAGGGTAACAAAATTATATCATAGTAAAGAACACTTTTCTCATGTCCAAACGTGTTTCCAAGGACCTTATCATCCACTCTAGACATTTGTTAGGAGAAAGAAAATTACTTTTCCCACGGTTGAACACCTTACCACTCCGTGTACAATAATCCTCAAGTTCTTCATTACCCCCTAGATGGACCTTCTACATCCATTAAAAAAAATAATGGTTCCATTGGAAAACATGAGGTTAGATATATCCCTTGTAAACTACTTGTTACGCTATGGTTTAACCTTGCATATCTCAATTCAAGGGTTAAAATAGCAATTGAGAACATCTTGAGAAATGATAAAGAGTGAGGGGGAAAGGGGATCTCCCTATCTCAATACCATAATATCATTGAAGAGTCCAAAATTTTTCCTATAAAATTCATGGCCACCCAATGTTAACTAAATAAGCAGAAGAGAATATTAGAAACACAAATAGAGATACCCATATTGGACAAGACCCTAATTAGAAAACTCCATTGAACTATTCCATAATCATTATCATGTCCAATTAAAAATAAACATCCCTACCAAATGTCTTCAAGTTGATTTCAATTATAATATAATAGCCAAATAAAATGGGCCCTTGTATTGACCTCCCTTTCACAAAACCATGTTGCTTATCATCCACCCAAATTGGGATAAAGGGAGACAACCTTTTGTTGAAAATTCACACAAAAACATTTGTAGGGTATGTTGCACAAGCTTATAGGTCGATAATGATTCTATGAATGAGGAACTTTATCCATACGCATGAGAACAAGCAGAGTATCACATTCCACATGATTAATATTACCTCCATAAATAAATCCTTGAACCAAACAAAACAATCTACATTTCATAATATCCCATGAGAACCTATATAAATAAGTTAGAAAATAATACAGTTTAGGAGAACTGTTAAGATTAATGGACCACACCGCCTCCCAAATATCATTGTCTTCAGGGATAGCCTACATCATTTCATTAAATTCACTAGTCATAGAGTAAGGGGAAATCTCAAATATAACAGAATAATCTCTCGTATATCCACCCATTATGTGAGGGTTGGTAGACCCTAGAATATATTTGAGATAGTTATCCTCCAAATTCCCCACAACATCCATATCATTGTAAAAAGTCACATAATTTACCTTAATGTTATGATAAATATTTCTATGTTTTTCATCAGGACAATCGTGAAAATAACACGAGTTCATATCCCCCCCTTGTCAATATTTAACATGGGACTTTTCTCTAGAAAGTCATTCATGCCTATGTAACATATCAATAAGGGAATGTTTGTTCTATCTAAAATCAGAAAAATCATAATCCTTATATCTATCCTCCTAGAATAACTCCTTAATATTAATTAATATATTAAAAACCTCATAGTTGTGATCATATAAAGTAAGGCCCATAACCCTTGATCGAAGATGGTCATTTAGAGTTCTATGGTTTTTATGGAGAGATTGAAAGGGGATTCCTCTAGATAGATGCTCCTATGAGTCCCTTACAAAGATGAGGAACCTTGGATTCTCTTCCCACAAAGAGTAGAAATTAAATAAATTGTCTAAAACACTCATGGAATGCAACGTGATGCGAAGGGGGTGTTTTTGAAATATAAATCAAACTATTTATTATTTATAGTGAGAACATAGCTTCATGCTTCGGGGGAAGGCCAAACAACTCTTTTGTATATATATCTTCAAACTTATATAAAATAGGCACATCATAAATGTTGAGTTCTCCAAAATGATATGATATAAATGCCAATTTTTAATAGGAATAAAAATACATACAATATATGTGATATCTATATGAAATTTATACTAGTAATCACAATTATAAATGATCTTCAGTTGTTTTAAAATATAAAAAATTAATTATCTTCCCCAATAATTGATGCGGGAATTCTGGAGAGAAATCCAATAAATGCCCATGAATACATAAAATTGGACTATATGTGGAATAATAAGATTTTAATGAAGAACATTCCCACAATCTTCAACCGAAGAAGAATCATAAACTTGAGATGAAATCCCCATTACATTAAGGGTATTTATTGCTAATTCAACATCTAATCTTTGGGAATATGAAATAAAATTTCTAAATAAATTTAATTATTGATGGAATTTATATAACTAATCCAAGAAAGATACTTCAATATTTGATCAAACCTACCACTCTTAGAACCTGAATAATCTATCTTATATAATATAATAAAGAACTTTCTAGTATGTCTGTCATGTATCATTCATTATAGTGATCAATAATTCATTTGATTTCAAAATCATGACACAATATTTTAAATCTACGATATATTAGTATTAACCTATTTCAATCATATTCATTATTCATATCTTTCTTGATGTTTCTCAAAGTGATTGTGAATTTTAAAATAACATACCCCAATATTATAAAACGTGGTGTGAAGTAAGACATGTTGTCATGCGCTGGGTGATGATCATGTTTTACTCAATGATCCTGTTTTTTGTGATATTTCCCCTAGGTATAGTTATTCTAGAGCCACATTCAATCATATTATCTAGACATTGATGTAATTTATTTTAAACTAATCTCCCTATCCAACACCAAAACTACATAATATTTTCATATACTTTGAATTTTCTAAAGACATACCCTTAGGGATCCCAAAAATTATTTTATATCCTTGTTTCTGGCTTTAACTAAAAAATTTCTCTGATACCAAACATATAGTCCAAAGATTTTTATTAATAAATATTTCACATTAATTGATTAATATTCCGCATATAATATAATGATTTATGCTATAATTTCCTAGATCTAGTGCCATTGGGAATATGGATACATAAAAAAAATGGTTCAAAAGTGGAATAAATGTTTTCTCACTATGATATTCATAACTATCACCTTATTATTAATATCATTCATAGCACCATTCAAAAAAACATGGGGAAATAAGGCAAAATAATGGGTTATATCCGATGCTTAGTAATGGTAAAAACAATAGATATCAATATAACATGAGAATACATGTACAGGAAAATGAGAATAACAGTTCGAAATATTACCTTGAATATCATAGATCATAAACATTTCATCATTTGATAAACCATGAATGTTCATAAGACATTAATCCTAAATGAATCAAATATCATATGACATGAATGAATAACTTTGGAATAAGACATGGAATAGAAACATTCACATAATCAAAAAAATTAATTTCCATAATAGCAATGTATCCTTGATAAAAAAATCATACTGTAATGGGTTATCTCCTCAAATAATTGTAGTAGTCAAGGTTCACTCCCAAACCTATCATACTAGACAATGTCCCTTACTGAACATGGATCGCTCTCAATTCAATTAGAAGTTTTCTTAGGATATATAAACCTTTACCCAATGAAATGGAGGTTGAAATTTCTCCTATCTATTCTTTGGGTAATGAAAATCATGTCTTTAGTTATATCATAACCACCATCCTTTGTTTCAACATAATCACCATCCATGGTTATATATGAACATAATAATTCATTATAACATTTCCACTATCACATAATGGAAACTGCACCTATGTGTTCAACATGATCATAAAACATTAATCATATTAAAATCCATGAAAATGAATGAGTTTCATAAACATTTCATCATGTTATAATCCATTGAAATGAAATGTATTTCATAATAGCCTCATCAATTCATCACATCATAACCCGTGGAAAGAGAATTTGTTTCATAAAAATGAAATCATTATTATTAGAAATCATATATTGAATGAATAAACATGGGTTCAATTGATAATATCCTTGATAGATATTAAATGGGACCAATATATCATATCCCTAATATATCTTAATTAAAATCCAAGGATGTCATCTTAGATAGAAATTGATTTTGAAAGGTATTGTGGAAATTTTCTTAAAGAAAATAACAATTCACTTGTAAAATAATTATTTTAACATACAAGTTTATCAAAATTAGGGAAAATAATTTTCTTAGAAAATAGTATTTGAAACTTATAATAGATTATTTAAATAATAAGGTGGTAATGATGGCTAAAAGATCATATATGTCATAAATATTAAAACAAGTAGTTTATTCCCATGTTTAATAAAAAGTCTCAATGTTACTCAAAAAAAATAAAAATAACATTACTTATAAATAATTTTTAAATAATTAAAACAAGGGTAAAAACATTTAATCAATCCTTAGAGATCAGTTAAAAAATTAAAATATTTTTCGAAAACTTGTATAAGTAACGAAAATCATTTTCAGCATAATGGATAAATAATGTTATTTTTTCATGGATACATTATTTAAGAATAATTAGTATGGATGAACAATAAAATGAAAGTAAATAGATATTTTATTGAAATGACCATAGGGTAATAAAACTCATTTTTTTTATTTGGTGGTAGATAATATGATCTTATTATTGAAAGCATATTCATCAAAAATTATGATAAACATATTATTTTAAACATAATGTTGTTAAAAATTTTGTATCTTTTGAACCATAAGCCCCATGAAAATAATATTGTATGTATATAAATTTCCAATAGTCGTATTTATAATAATCATAAAATACCATCATGGTCATTATATACACCACACTAATGAAACATGTAGTATATTCGGCCTGTGTCCCACATAAATAAAAATGAGATAAAAATCCATTAAATTTTTTGGAATAATTTAAATCATAAACCCAATGAATGAAAAAAATCAAATGATACATTAAATTTCATATAAATAATGAAATATTTTATATTACATGTAAATGTATAAGTATATACCTATTATAAAATAAGATAGGTGAATAACATATCATATGTCCCAATGAATAAAAATTATGAAAAAAATATCTTACCTTAGGTATCAAATTATTTCACACCTGATTTAACATATTTTATATTAAATATAATTTTACTACAAATATATTCGAGAACCATACTAATATTTATTATTACATATGAAATTTACATATGAAATTTTATTACACATTTATTAATAATTCATTGATAAAATCTCGTTTCAAGAAATAACTGCATCCTTTTTCATATTTTTCTTGTTATTGAAATTTTGGTCCTTTTACTTTGATCATTATTCCAAAATATCCTTAATATTATCCATGATAAAAGTTGAATATGTATTAAATATATATTTATTTATTTTAACCCCGCATATTAATTGATATAAAATAAATTACACCATTCATGGAGATTATAGGATGTACATACACATGAAAATTGTTACCATTTTTTCATTGAAGGAAATTAATGAAAGTTAAATAATAATTCCCATAAAAATAATAATTATTATTTTTAATATATCACAATTTTTCCTTATAGTTATCTTTATTACCTTCCATTTAACCTTATGTGAAGAACAGATCACATCGCTTCGTGAGGTTGCAGTTCTCCATACACACAAGTTACACTTTTATATTCCCACGTAATAGAAATTAATAGGTTTCATGTGATATTATAATTATAAATCTGTAATACTATAACAAATATCATATATAAACAATAAATCAATTGTTATATCTATCTATGTAATGTGGTGATGGAAAAGGAATTACATCGGTTAATGAGGTGGTAGCCCTTTGTACACATAAACTACACTTTCGGTTACAAATTATTAGCAGATGAGGTGGATATAGATTATTCCATAAATATAATGCAACAAAAAAAATATTGTAGCTAATTTATCAATATATTTTAATTATTAAGGCATGAATTAATATGATAATAGAATAATTAAATGAAAAGAGTTTGGTTAAATAATTACATTATTTTAGAGAAAACCATCATTGGATCTGTTATTAAGGACAATAGGATTTATATTTTTGGGATAAAATAAACTATAAACAAGTATAAGGATGATGGGAAGTGATTTTGGAATTTTTTTTGGAGCTAAGTGGATTAATAGGTGTTGAGAGGTGAGTGGTGGAAAACCCCTTTTATAATTGACGAGGAGTATCCTTATTCACTAATACAAAACCAGACATTAAATGTGATATAAATGGCCTTTATAAATGATATAAATGACCTGAATACATGAGCGAGGCAAACATCCAGGGTATTTTATCATCACTTTTTATGTGCTGATAAAATATACCGGTATCTGCGCTTCTATGATCACTGATAAATGTGATCTTTGTGAGCACTTTTAAAAGAACTAACAAAGGGCCACACTATAGTGTGCTGTTACAACACACCCACCACCAGAAACACTGAAGATAACAATAATATAATTCCCCAATAGAATATTTAAATGGGATGAAATTTACAACACAAACACAAAAAAAACCCAATATTATAGACATTTTAAACATTGGTTTTTACAATTACATAAACAAAAATTGATACAGACATTCAAAAACATCAATTTCCATTTATCATTTAATATTAACCTGACTCATATTATTGTTGTACAAAACACCACTGCTAGAGCAAAATAACACACCAATATAAGAAAACAATTCCTATATTAGTAATAATATAATGAAAAAATTTAAGCTAAATTAATAATTTTACTAAAATTGATATTAATTTTAAATAAAAAGATGTACATGAAGTCATACTAGTCGCACCGTGCATTAGATTTAGGTTAGGATGATTAGAAAACATCTCAAATGACTTGTGTATAGTTTTCCTAAAGTATTAAAATAATCGAAATGTGTTTTCATAGTTTTCATACATCAGTTGTCCTTTTACTAAAATGTCATTTGAAAGTGGAATCACATGATATTGACTCATTTTAATCATATTGTGCATTATTTTGATGTGAAACAGACTCTAACGTGTCAAAAATGATTTATTATTCATTCTCCTAAATTATCTTTAAAATCTGAGTGCATTTGATCCGTTTTCAGTGATTAAGAATTTTGGAACTCAAAATTCAATTTTAAACTGATAACAGACACCTTGAATCATACCAGTCACATCATATGTTAGATTGAGGTGTGTCTAATTCCTACACATAAAAAATATCTTATGGATTATTTTGGACAATGTATCAAAACAATTAGTATGTGTTTGGTCAGTTTTAAGTTGGATGTATATCCATTTTACAAAAATTGATGATAATTTTATATAAAATGATGCAATTTGAGTCATACTTCTCACACTATACGTCGAAGTGAGGTGTGTCTAATACCCACATGTCCTAAATATCTTATAGAAAATTTCATAAATTAAAAAAACAATCTAATTTTTTTCATTTTTGAGTACATCACTTTCTTTTTAACTAAAATTCCATTTTAAAATTATAACATGCACTTTGAATCATACTGATCACATAGTGTATTGAAATGATGTGAGGATAATTCTGACACATCACAAATGACAATTGTATCATTTTCCAAAATTCTTTAATCAACTTGAATGGGGTTTCTATGTTTTTATTAGGTAAGTTCTCATTTCTACTAAAATTGATGTCAACTTTAAATTAAATCACATACGTTGAGTAATATCAGTCACACCACACATCAGATTGCATTAAGGTGGATTCATACACGTCTCAAATCACATATGGGTCATTTTCCAAAAATATAAAAACAATCAGATTGTGTGTGTTCATTTTTGAGAAGGTATGTTTATTTTTTTACTAAACATTATGTAATTTTAAATAAATATGCACATAGAGTCATATCAATCACACCAAGCATCGTATTGTGGTGAAGATAATTAATCCATGTTCCAAAACACATATGTATTTTTTTCCAAATGTATCAAAACAATATGAATATGTTTTCTTAGTTTTGAGTATTTCACTTATATTTTTACTAAAACATCATTTTAAACATGAATCACTCACTTTGAATGATACAGATCACATCGTTTATCAGTTTGACAAGAGAATAGTTCTGACATTTCACAAATGATTTATGAACTGATTCCATAATTTTTTTAAAAAATCCAAGCTTGTTTTCTCTATTTTCAATGAGTCATAATTTTTAATATGAAATTTCTATTTTAAACTAATAAAAGTCATATTTTGTGAGTTATATTTTTTAATAAAATAAATGACAATTTAAACTAGAAAGAAGTAATTATAGTCATATCAGACACATCGTGTGTTGTCATGATGTGTGGATGATTACTATACATACCAAAGTCTTAAAATACCAAATGAGAAACTTTGAACTGCCAATAGTTCATGATGGGCTTTGATTAAATCATATCAACTAGAAAAAAGAATCAACCTGTATTAGAAAAAATTTATTATGAGTAGTAATAATAATAAATAAATAAATCATAAAAATTAAATAATACATTATTTATATGGATAACATTTTTACAATGAAAATATAAAGATATCCTTTTTGATTGATTGGTAGAGGGAACTTTTAATAAAGTGATAAATGTCAACATTGTAGGGGTGAAAGGTTCTGAGGGAGAAGTCTATGAATTTTATAGTGAGGAAACTGATAAAATATGGAAAGAGAACCCCAAATTGAATCTAATAATCCACCTATATTTGAAAATAATTATTATATGAGTAATAATAAAAATAAATAAATAAAACATAAACACAAAAGAATACATTAATTCTATAGACAATGATTTTAATGTACATATATCAATATTAACTTTGTAAATTGAGTAGAGGTAGTGACATTTCTTATTCTACAAAGGTAGTAGAGAGAAGTATAAAGAGAGTGATAAATGAAACAATATAGGGGTGAAAAGGTTTTGAGGAAAAAAATCATGAATTTTGGACAATACACCCCAACACAAAAAAGAATCCACCTATATAAGAAAACAATTATTATGTGAGTAAAACAAAAAAGAAATAAATCAAACGTTAATATGAAACAATACATTAATTCTATTGACAATTATTTTATTATTCAAATATTAATATTACCTTTGTAATTGAGAATAGTCATCATTATTTCTCTTCCTATAATGGTAGTAGAGATAACATGAAAAAAGTGATAAATGTAATGTTGTAGGCGTGAAAGGATTTGAGGGATAGAATTCTAAGCATGTATTTGTGTATAAAGGGATAAAAGACGGACAAAGATCCCGAAATCAAACAAAATTTTCAACCTTTATATGAAAAATATTTATATGTGACTAATACTCAAAATTACAAACCTAAACATAAATATTAAATAAATAATTAATTCTATGGAAAATGTTCTTACTATGAAAACATCAAGATTTCCACTGTAATTATCCAGAGGTAGTGTCATTGATCTTTTTAAAAAGGCAGTAGAGAGAACTTGAAAGAAATTAATAAATGAAACACTGCGTAGGTGAAATATTTTGAGCGATAAAAATAATTGAAGTTGGACAGAGCACCCCATCTCAAATAATAAATCCAACTATATAAGAAAACAATTACTATGAAATTAGTACTAAATAGAAATAAATAAAATGTAAATTTGAAAAACAGATTAATTATATGGAAAATTATTTTAATGTTTAAACAATAATATTACCTTTTTAATTAAGAAGATGTAGTTTAATTTCTCTTCCTACAAAGGTAGTGGAGAGAACATGAAATACCATGATAAATGAAAAATTGTATGGGTGAATAGGTTTTGACAGTGAAAATGTATGAGAATGTTTTGGTTCAAGTATGTATAAAATATTTATAGAAAAACCCAACATGAATAAAATTATCCACAAGTAATATAAAACAATTATTATGTGAGTAATAATAAAATGAAATAAACTAAACTTAAATATGAGACAGTACATTAATTTTATAGAGAATGATTTTACTCTACAGACATCATGATTACTTCTATGATTGAGTTCAGACAACATCATTTCTATTTTTATAAAGAAATGAAATATGGGTTGAAATATTCTAAAATAAAAAAACTCTATAATGAATAAAAAAAATTAAATCAACATTTCACTATATAAGTTTTCCGAATGATTGAAAAAATTATATTTTAACATTACATTTACCTCATTTCAAAGGGTTTATTTTGTCCAAATAAAATCTAATAAAAAATATAAGGATTTTTGTGCACATTATTGTAATTTAGAAGATTATATGGATTTTAAGAGACCATGAGACAATTAATTATATTGATATCTATTTGGGTTCATTGATTATTGGATCAAAAAATAGGATTACATTTCTATCACTCAAAAATTTCATAATAAAACTAAGGATTATCTATGCATTTCACTATTCTGGGTTAACTACCACTTAACATAGCATATGACCTACACTTTCTTCTCATCGTCCCAATAATTCAATTATCCCACACACACATCCCACCATCTCTATCATAACACCATTCAACATTCTCTTTTCATTCTCTTTCTCACAATTTTATTCATTATTTAATCACGAGAATATTTTTCCTTCATAACATATTTTGATTATCATGTTTCTTCTATAATCATATTTGTTTTCCATAAAACCTTTTCATAATAAATTAACATATTCTATAAAATTATCCCTCTATGTTCAAGATTATAATTAGTTTTTTTATGTCTATGTGTGGGAGGAGAGCTTCATGGGGACGCTGGGAAAGAAGTTCAGGTCGGATGTTATGCTAAGCGATAGTTAGCCAATACTAGTTTAGTGCACATAGAATCCTTAGTTTTGTTAATATATTTGTGAGTGATGCACAACCAAACTTTGTTTTTCTCCATTTATCAATGGAGAAAAATAAATATCAATATTCTTCCAAATCTTCTGGACTAATTTTTCTATAATAACAACAATGTAAACACATATATGGCATTTTAACAGGGTCTTCTTCATGCTCTTTTTCTATCTTCATGAACTCTTTAACAACATTTTCATATTCACTTTTAAAATAATTAGAGATAATCTATTTTCAGCTCCTATTAATCCTATTGGTTTCATAAAAGACTAATTTTAAACATCATATAAATAAATACACCTAAGATATTCATTAGTGAGCATCCATTTAAATATTGATGATTAGTGAGTTGATATTTTCATAAATGTATATGGGACTCATGGAATTCATGGGATTTTTATTTCCTACTACATGTATGTCATGGGAGTGTTTCTATATTTAAAAAATGAAACCCCATGTTACTACACATTAAAAATTTAAGAAAATTATCAAGTGTTGTTGGTGGAATGTCAATCCATGTCATGGAGTGTGGGATATTCGTTATATGACAACATTTTTTTATAGAAAAAAGGATTGAAATACTATTTTTATATATATATAATATAGCATGGTATCAATGTGGTTTAATGGAAATCCACTTTTTGTTAGGTAAATAAATACTCAAAAGGGGGAGAAAATATGGAAAATATATATTTCCAAACAAGAAACTATAATGACATATAATAGTGTATAGGTTTCCAAAGTGGTATTATAACTAGAAATGGGTTATCTCAAAAGTATATTTTTTTACAAATTATTAGAATAGGGAGAGTAAGATAATAATGAAAAATTATAATGCAGTTGGAAAAAAATACCTGGAATCTGGGTATAATATTCAATATATTATTATTAAAAGTATTAATAAATAATTTTGGACTTATTTAAAGAGGGAGAAAACTTAATTTGATTTCTTAAAAGTATAGAGACATATCATGTCATATTGTTGAGAAATTGTATAACACAATTAAAAATTGTTAATTTTCCAAAAATAAACCCAAGACAACAGTATATCAAACACCCATGATGGCCCATGATATTGTCCACAGGACATTCTTGACCCCCTCTGGCTGACGACAAGCACCAGGGCATGAAAAACATCAAATTATGAATTTTTTGGCCCCAAAAATAAATAAAACAAGTAAAAAAATAATATTTAAATAATGTTTTTTGATGAATCCATACATTACATCACCACACCAATCACGACAGGTACAAGAAATATATATGAAACAATATAATATAAAAGAAATCCCTTATCTTATTTTCAACTCCCTCACACATAAAATCCCCAGTTTCAATTTCTTAAATTTGACAAGAATGGAATACAAAGATAAAATAATTAATTTATATATGTATGATAACTTTGGGAGATTAATTTGGGAAATGTAAACAAAATAAAAAAAAACCTACTAAACTCCATGTGACTCTATGTTTCACCATCGAGTGTAAAAACACTAATCTATCCATGGGAAATCAAGAGTTGATTCCATATTGGAAAAAAGAGAAAATTAGAAGGCCTACATCTCTAGTATATAATAGCTGGGCCACAAATTATGATATCATTGAAAAAGAATTAAAAAATGAAACAAAAAAATACAAAAAAAATAAAAAGAACTACCTCACCCGATTAAAGAAAATACATTACCCTCTTTAGAAATCTTAACTGAAATCAAACACTGGATGTTTGATGAGATGTTTGAGCAACTGGTGGCAGTCAAGTAGTGTGATTCGATCTTCGATTCATGAAAGAAGATCACCAGTTGTGGTTGGATTCTCTGGAAAGCTTCAGATTTCATGATGAGTTCTCTAATTGTTGGGGGGTATTAATTAGATCGGTACACTTTTATCAGTGCTTATTAAAAAGTGCATAAAATGTTAGGTCTTTATCAGTACTAAAAAGCCACGATAAAACCAAAACTTATCAGTGCGAAACAAAATGTGCTACAAAATTTTTATTTTATGAGTAATTTTTTATCACCGATAAAGTCCTGTGTTTATTAATGCGAAAAATCACTAATAAATATGATTTTATCAATTATTATTACTTAAGCACTACAAAAGGATTTATAGTTATAAATAAAATTATAAAAAATAGTAAATATTAATATATACGTAATAAATATATATAAATAAAAATATACTAAATATATTATATTTTACATATATTTATTATTATTTTATAATTATTTATTTAACATTATTGAAATATTTTTAAGAATAATATTCATATCATTATATATATTTATATAAAAATATATATATTTATATAAATAAATAAATATATTTATTTATTTAATAAATATATCTTATTATAAAAATAGTAAATGTATTGATTATTCATTTATATTTATTATAAATATAATAATTATTTTAATAATATAATTATTTTTTTATATTGATATAAATACTTCTAAAAAATATTTATTTATTAATAATTATAAATATATAATTGTTCAAATATAGTAAATATACATTTATAAATATATTTACTTATAAATATTTTTTACAAAAAATTCTTTTAACATTAAAAATGAATATTTAATTTTTTTTCATTCATATATGTTAACAATAAGTGAAATTAAAAAAATTAAGAATAAGGACACTTTAACAATATTGAGATAATTGATATGTTTTATGTGTGTGAATTGTATATAAAAATGCATTGATTATGTATTTATGAAATCAATATAAAATAAATTTGATTTATGTTATATGGAAAAATCAAATGGCATTCAATTATATGTCAAGTACAAATCAATTAGTCAATATTTTTAATTCATTTTAAATTTTAATTATAACAATTTATTCGATAAATATATGAATCTTTAATGTAAAGTGCAGAAATATTTTATAATATATAAATCATATTTATATACATTATTATATATATTTAATATATAAAATTTATTAACATTAATTTTAATAATAATCTAATTAAAAAAATGTTAATTATTAAATAATGTATAATCAATTTATTCGATTTTTTAAAAATTACTTAATTAATAAAATTTGTAATATATTTTTTCAAAAACTAGTTTTTTATTTTTAATATATTTAATTATTTCACATTATTTATAATGTCCATTATCAGTGTTAAAAAATCAGTGATGAAATATATATTTATCATCACTAAAAATAATATACTAATAAAGGGAACCATTTATCCCCAAAAAATAAAGTGATGTTAAATGTTACCCTTTACTAGTGCTAAAAATAATGTGTTGAAAATTGTTCCCTTTTTCATCTCTAATAAAGTGAAAATAAATGGTTACATTTAATAGTTCTTTCTATAGTGCTGAAAAATGTTCCATTTATCAGTGTTTCTTTCTAGCACTAATATATACCAATGTTGTTAACACCCAGTTTTGTAGTAGTGTTTGTAAATACCCCAAACTAGTCAATAATGAGAAGTCACACTCATGGAATGTGCCTCCAAATTTTATAAATAATGGTTTGTATTGATTATATCATCAACACACACATCTGACATAAAAAATACACATGTTTTAAACATTTTTATCATTAATCATTATGTTTACACAATTTTACCAATTTATTTTTCTCCACAATAAATAGTGTTTTTTATTTTCCTAGGTAATTTACACACTATGTGCCAAATTAAAATGATCCTTATTAAATAAAATTAACCAAAATATTATACATATGAGGTCAAATTTAATAAATAATGATGCTAGGTTCTTTGAAACTTACTTTTAATACATGTATCGGTAAATCGCACCACCCTGTTTTAGCCATAACCGTGGTAATTAATTTTTATTGTTATTACTAATATTTATGACTAGAATAAAATTTTAACTTATTAAATAAATTTGACTATTTTTATTTTCAAAATGGAATTAATTTTAGCAAATTAATTTAATATAATTTGAAAATTTTAAATTATAATTGATTCTTCATATGCAATAAAATAGTCGGTTTTCCAAAGAAAAAACTTTCATAAGTATAAAATGTATTAATTTTAAAACTCCAGATGAAATTAATTAAAATTAATTAAATTATATATATATATAATAACAAGTTTTACCTTCAAAAACATCTTCAAATAAAATAGATCTTAAAAAATTGTAAAATGAAAATATATTTTGTCTAAAAATCGCAATTTTCTAAATATTCTTCAAAAAATTAATCATTTTAGAAAATTAAAAAAAAATCATAAAAAGAGAATTTTGACATGTATATTTCATGGATGATGTTTATTTTTTTGAATTACATTGTATTATGGTGGAATAAAGTAATTTTAGTATATGTTAATGAAAACAGTTTTTTGAGAAAATAATATTTTTGTAACATAAAAAGACTACTAAAAATTAATTATATCTTCGTAATTCGTTTCTATATAAAACCATTATATTTAATATTTAAAAAATATTAATCATATTCGTACCTCTATGATTAACAACTTTTTTAGAATGATCATGATTAAATTATAATATTAGTTTTATATTTCCATTCATTAAATCTTGTTGTTTTGAGTAACCCAACATATGGAATTAATTAGATTTATTTAAAATATATACTACCTTATATATTTCATTCCTATATAAATATTATATTTGGATGATGTTTTCTTTTTTTCCTAAACAAAAATAATTATTAAGTGATGGATTTAAATTATTATGTCCTTTAAAACTATCATTTATTTTTATTAAGTCATGTAATTTAAAAATATAATTTTTAGTAATATATTTCCCATTAATTTGGAATTAAGAAAATTAATTACAATGTAATTAAAGTTATTTTAGATAATTTTTTACATTTATTTTTTGGTTATTAAATGTGGTTTATCTAAAAAGAAATTGTCTCTGTGCAATTAATTTTTATTAATTACTTAATTTAATATACATTGATTAATAGTTTTAATATAATGTATAGATTATCTATTAGTGAAAATACAATAACATTAATTTTAGGGGTTTTATATGTCATGTAATAAAATAAAATTTTGTTTTATGAATAACAATTCATTTTTCTAAAATGAGGTTTTATTGTGTTTTGCACGGTTATTTTGAAATTAAAGACCACCACCAATGGAAATTGAATATTGAAAACTAGATTTTCAATTTTTAATAAGGAAAATTAATATAATTTTAAATGTTCAACATAATTGTTTTCATAATTAATAGTAAAAATAGTAAATTTTGGTTACCCCGGTTAAGGTCACAACAGATTTACAGGGGGTTATTTAAAGAGATAATTGTTTTAATCACCCCAAAAATTATAAAACTGTTAATTTATTAAATATATTTAAAAATTATTGTATCCTAATTTTAAATGAATGAAAATTTGGGTCCACATTCTCAAGAAATTGGCATTATATTATTGAAATAATTTATATAATTCCATGTTTATCCCTCCCCATGCTTATAAAAAGGAACTCATACAATTCTATTATTCACACAACATAAGGCATATCTTGGGCAATACTTTATAAAAAATTCTGGCTAGATTCCCTAAATTTGTTCAATAGAGTTTATTCTTCTTCTAAGTCGAATCTTGCAAGGCTTAAGGTTTATGGAATATGATGTCTCTTAAAAAAGGGGTGCCAATCTTAACGAAGCTCTTTCAAATATTTTTCATCTTACACCTTCTATAAATATATTGTATCTATAAAAACATGATTATTCTAGTATCAAAACTATATTTATATGTTATTATTATATTATATCAACCTTTTACAACTTCTTATCATTTAAATTTTAATTTAAAGTATCACTATTGCATCTGAGGTGACTACTGCCTCCACATAATGATATGATTAATTTTCATTCACCATTATTCAAGATTTATTATCATTATTGATTTAATTTATATATATTATATTAATGAAATAATTTTTCTTCTATAGTTATATTATATTAGCTACCTTCTTATTGTCCAATGGGTTGAAAATTTATAATATCACTAGTTCAAATGCGTGGACTTCCAGTTCCAAAAAGAAATGTGATTATTTTTTAGTTTATGATTTAATTTGATTGTATTAAAAATATATTTATTAAATATATATGATTTTTATGATATAATAATTATTATATAATGTTTAATTTTCATGTAACTTTACATCACCTTGTGCATCAAAAAGTATAAACATTACTCGTGTGTGCGTATGGATTACCGTCTCTGTGAAGTGATGTAAATAGTTTTTATTCAACACATTATATGAATAGTTATAAAAGTGTTTTCAATGATAAAATATTATAAATATGACATTATTAATATTTTTGAGATGATCTAATCTGGATCAATTCTCAAGGACTAGAATATGTAAAATAATGCACACATGAGAAATGAAGTATTTAACACATGAAATAATTGATTTAATAGAAAATTGATATTAAAATGGTGATAATATTTTATTAGTTAAAATTTAATAATATTTTATGTATGAATTTTATTATATTATATTATAATAATAAATCTCAATTTAATATATATTAGGTTATAAGTCTTATGAATCTAGTCAAATATATTTTAAATGTTATTCATTTAAATATTTCTTCACTGAGACATGTTTGAAGTTATGCACCTATTAATGTTTATGTAGTGTATACACTGACCCTTTGATAATTTATATCATGTATAACTTTTATGTAATTTTATTTAGAGGAACAATTAAAATTATTTCATCCAATGTGATTTGATTCAAATGATACCAATGTAGTAATGGCTTATTATCTTAAATTTTCATTTTTAAGTCATATGTCAGGTTACACAACTATATTAATTTATGATGTGTATCTTATATACAATTAATATTTTATTCAGGAACATGATAATACTAATATCATTTAAAAGTTGTTTTTAATTTATTCCATTCATTATACTTATAAATCAGAAGTTATCAAATCAGTAAAGGTTTTATTATACAATCTCATTTTATAGAGGAATTATTCATGAATATATTTCCAATTTTGAAATTACATGTTATATATCACCCAAATAATATGTATTTTAACATTATATGGTTATTTATAGAGATTAAACGTTTTCCTTTCATTTTTTATCTCTAGGTACTATATATTTGGAATGATAGTTTTTATGGAAAACTGCCCCTTGTTTTTCACTCTGATCGCGAATATTTTCATCATTGTCCATATTTTTTTCAAAATGTTTTCAATAAATATTTAACTATTATATAATGATTATTTAAATTTTCTTTAACTATACTTAACTTAATTTACCAATTTTTAAACGTAATCTACTTATAATTTTATAGACATTGTTCTATTGACATTTTACCGAAAATGTGAAAAGAATCATCGTTTTAATGTACACTGCATGAATAAATTTTCCAAAAATAAAGGCTATTATTTTTTGTGAGGATTTATTTAAATAAATGGTTCCTTGAAATAAAATGTTTCTTTAATATTTTGTAATTTTTTAGATTTTAAATACATGCTTTGGAAAATGAAAATGTTATTTCTCGTAAGATATGTTCTCATCATCTTCTAGTGGAATTTTATTCCATGAAAACTTATTTTAATGTTTGTATGGGTTTGTGGGAAAATGATCCAATTATAATATATTTATTATTTCACTAGATGGTTATTAACTATGAATATGAAATATTGAGTAAAAAAATTTCACTTTCCAAAGGTAAAGATATGAAGAAATGATAAATGTTTTCATGATCTTTATGGCATATATATGAATAGATAATGATTCTGTAACGGGTTGGCCTATTATATCCCTCCCATGTATTAGATAAAAATTAATGTTTTGTGAGGTAAAAGAATACACAAGAGGGTATCTAAAGCCAAATATAGGATACATGGGTGGTTATAAAAAGTATGCAAGATGGTACCCCAGAATTTATCCAATGACCAAATTATACTACATATGAGGTTATCCCAAGCCTAATAGGTGATGAATTTCATAGTGATTATCCATGATATATTATTTCTATAGTCATGATTATTCCAAAATATTTACTTCACTGTCAATGACATGTTATTATACTTATGATATTATATTTGGGCCCATTAACTCTAATTCATGTACTCTTCAAGTCTTGTGATCTCTAATCCTTTAATCATGATTATGATCTTGGAATTGTTGGGAATTATTTTAAAATGTTAATATCATTTTCACAAACATGAATACTGATTATTAATCTCACATGATCACTAATTGAAATCTCCTAGGTTTTCTCATACTAAGCATATTATCTACCAATTTATTATGTTTCCTTTTCCCTAGGATAGGAGGAATAGTTTAATGTATGATATTTCTGGGAAGGGTACTAGATGTAAAGAACATAGATCATGATGATACAAATATTTTATATAACAATTGTATATGTTTTAATCTATCCAAATACATGAAACCTTTACATTTATGGTATAAATTTTAATTACAAGTCATAAATATTCATATAATAGGATGTTAAAATTATGTACAAAATGTTTGAGTTACTATAGTTTGTATTGGTGAAACATTGATTTTTTTAGTCCAAGATGATAAAAATATATTGAGAACACATAGAATATGTATAATAATGGAATTAAAACCTTGGTTTTGGTAAATCGAAGAGTGTTGTATTCCTAGAAAATATATCCCAATCTAGATAGTAGCATGTGGATGCGGTTGTGGAAAATATTGTATAGGATCACATTAGGAATGACCACATTGAGAGGGATACGATTTGATGTCTGGTGAATTTTTACTAGTTTCAAAATTTACCCCTTTATTATACTTTTGTATTTTATTATGAGAATTTTTATAATTTTGTTTACAAAAAATAGTTAGTAAGAATTCATATAATTTAGTAATGGAAAATAAACCCTAGGGTTTTTAATAGGGTTTCCTCTATTGTGGATGACTACGCCCTTGTGGTATGGTGGTTTTTATCCCACATGAATACAACGTATCATTTATTATCATGAAAAGAATGATAATGGAGATTTAATTGAGCTTATTAATTTGGAATCAACCATGTGTAATGAAATATTTGTATTTGATGAAAAAAATGAAGGATTTCAGACAAACCCTTCAAAATATATTAAAGTTAAGAAAAAAATCTTCTTAGCTAAAATACAATTTATCAAATCCACATTCTCATAATGTATCAATCAAATGGGCGACTCTATATCACAATAATAAATGGGATATATAATAAATGCAGTAATATAGTGTTTTCACTTCTTTTCCTCCTATTAGAATTATATGAATATAATATAGACTGGCCAATTTTGATTTCATATTCGACCTAAATAATAATTGACAGATTTTATCTTTATCACTCATTCATCTACTTCTCAGGAAAATATATGATATCAAATTTCATTCTCATATTATTAAAAAATTTGACATCAAATAATAGAATATTAAATGGATCATATAAATCTGTTCCAAACACACGTAAGAGTAATTTAACACAATTTCATCTAGTGATATCATTCACTATATTATTATTTTTTAATTATCTTGTAATTTTTTTATGTAAATTGTAATATGAATGTAAGAACATATGTTTCATGGTATTATATATTCTTCTATTCATGAACTATTCACGCAATTGTGTAATAAAATTCAAGGTTCTCATCAATCATGAAAAAACACTTATTTCACATTACAGAATAAGGATCACATGATTATTCTCCTCCATGAAAATGAAGTTGGATTCATGGATATTAGTTATCTCATTGTCTTTATGTAAATACTTCAAAACTAATTTTATTCTTCTACATTGAATAATATTATAATTATATGATCACTTCTACTTTTTCTTCTTATGCATGCAACAGAATGGAAACATTTCATTACAATGTGAATCAAAATGGATCAAGGGTTTTTACCTTAATAAAATATTATGATTAAAGGTATTAAAATTAAATACTTTAATCAAGTAAAATACACAGATATTATATGTATATATATATTAATAGTTTATGGTAATATATTTGATGAAACTATCCTCTTCGTGTGAACCGAACATAGAAAAACAGTCTTTAAAAACTCAACAATTTTTTGATAATCCCCTTATTCAAAATCCCAATATGGTTTACATGACTATATATTAATGTTTAATAATTTCTAATGGTTCAATTGTTTCTATTTTATTTAAAAAAAATTATACACCTCTTAATATTATCATAAATCAATCTCAGCATCGATACCACTCATTTTATAGAAAATGTTCTCCAACGTCGATCTATACATTGACCAACATAAATCCAATGGTTTATGATGATTTTTTTTAAAACAAAAAAAAATTTAAATTATTAAAATAATATTTGGTATAGTATCAAACACACAATATTGATATTAAGTAGTCCAAAAAATATATTTCTTAAATTTTATCTCTTCGATGGATTACAAAACACACAACATCGAGTCCAAATGAACAATAATTTATTATACCATTATATCCTTGACAATAAATTATTTGGTATTAATATTAATATTCAAATTATAAAATTTATGATTATCAATTTTAAGAAATAAAATAATAAAAATTTAATAGAATAAGAAAATGTTTTCTGAAAAACAATATTTTTTGTAAATGACTGTTTAGTTGTGCTTTGGGACAAAAATTTTAAAATTATATTTTAGAAATTGTTGAAAATTTATTAGAATATATAAGACTCATTATATAATTTATCGAACTAAATTCATATTAGGGTATATTTAATTGGTTTTTTGGAAATAGTTTTTTACAAATAGTGAGAAATACATATTTTTAATTGAAAACATCATTTTCATTTCAATTATTTATAAAATTAAATAAACTTTTTAATTGTTTTTAATTTAAAATTTGGTCAATTATATATGATTTAATATAATCTTGCTAATTATGTTCATTTTAATATTTAATTTTTATATTAATATATAGTAAACTTTTGACCAATTTGTCATTAAAATCATGCTTTCTCATTGCATCTATGAGAAGTATTTTAAATTAACATTTTCTATACTTATGAAATGAATTTTGGAAAATGGATTAAATAATTATGATTATTATATTTTATTTTATCGAATACTGTATACATTATAATTCATCATAATTAATAATTAAAACAATACAAATTATTTTATGCAATTAATATAAAAATGGGTTAACTATGGGATTACACAAAAACAATATGGGTTCAAATTACCTAAAAAATGTAAGAATATTTTTTATAGATATTTTTATACAGAATAATTACCAATTGGGAGTATTGAGTCAATTTTAAGAATTTCACATCTGAATTACTTTATCAATTTGGATTCTTTTGGGAAACATCCATGTAATTTCAAAGGAGGTCCTCTTTCCGAACTTTTAAAAGGGAAATCACTACCCTCATTTCTTCAAACCTACCAACTAATGTTACTCAAAAAAATCCATAAAATTATATCCCCATAACCATTAGTCACATTATATAGCTAATGGTCTTCCCAAAAGGCCATCCCTATGGTCATAATAGGAGACCATAATGAGTTTTACCTTATAGAATATTTCTATCTTAATAAATATCTTTCATTTTAATCCTTCTTTTCCACATTCAATCATACCTTAAAACTTTAAATATAATAAAACCAGTATATACCATGTATATATATATTATTATATTATAGTTAAAATAATTATCCATCTCCATTACCATTAAATGTGAAACGAAATCATCGACCACGTTTACATTGGACTACCTCCTCGCGAACCAATGTAGATTATTTTCCATCACCACCTATGATGTTTAAATATAATAATATATTTCCAACATTTATATGATATTTATGAAGTTATCAAACTTTTTAAATTTTATTATCTCACATAAATGTTTTCATTCTATTCTATATTTATTATTATAACATCGCTCATGTGTAAATAGGACAACCTCCTCTTGAAGTGATGTGAATCATTTTTAACTTATGCTTTACTTTAAATAAAAAAAAGATAAAATTATTTATTATTTGTGATATATATGATATTATATTTATTCTTTAAAATTAAAATAACCCCACATCCTTACCCTTTCACTTGTTAGTAGAATGATTTCATCACTCGTGTGTGCATACAACCTACCGTCTCCACAAAGCAATCTGATTCATCTTCCTTTGAAAAAAATTTAGAATTATTTTTGTAATGTTTATAATTATGAAATATGATATTTTTAATATTATTTTCAATTTTTATATGACGGAACTTTATTATATACATAAGAAACATCACATTCATTACTTAATATTCATGATAAAATAACGCAATTAACACCTCACACATTGAAAATAACAAATGATTATTAACTATATAGGCTTTTGATGTTAAAAATGAATCAAATATGATATTATAAATAATAATATAGTTTATTTATAAGTCAAAAAATTATTTGAACCACTATAAATTATGTTAAATCACATCCAACCAAAAATAACTGTGAGGTAAGGGATTCTATCTGAACATCCTTTCATTTGGACACATTGTTTTTTTGCATAAGTATTATTTTAATAGTGTATACAATTAATATTTTAAAGGTAATATCATAAATAATTTCTCAATAATTTTATTTTATTTTTCAATTTTAAATATTTCATCTCCATGAATTTTACTAAAAATAAAAAAGTGGTAAATAATTTGATAAATAAATTTCTTTTAATTGGTTTGTATTACTTATTCATTATCTTCAACCTTTTGAGATTATGTGTGTAATTAATTTTGATTATATTATGATTTATTTCAACTTATATTATGTGGGTTTAAATTTTAAATACATAATCTATTCGTTTATTAATTATCACATCAACATAGTGGTCTTTTTAGGGTTTATCTCAAAATCTCTTCTTCATATTTTTCTTATTACTCGAAATACATTGAACAAGATTATTTGACTGTTTCATAATAAGCCCATTGATTTTAATTTTATATGATTATTCATGATATTTTTAATTTAATATTATCTTGTATACACTCTATGGTATATAAAATAATTGATAATTTGTTTTAGTAAAATATGATTTTATTTCTCTCTTTGGTCAGAAATCTATTTTCATCCAAAATAATATTTTATAAAAATATTTTCTAAAAGCTTTCTAATATATTAAAAATGATTTATTAGATAATTTTTTTTTTATTTTTTCTTTTTAAAATTTCTTTTAATGAACGTTTCATATCATTCTCAAAATACTCCACATTTATATTTTACAAAAAAAGTAAAAGGAATATTTGTTTTAACATGTGTAGCATGAAAATAATTTTATGACATCATAAAAACTCAAATGTATTAAATATTAATTAATATGATTCAAATGATATTTTTAATGAAATTTGATTCAATTTTTTTTATAAAATTTATTTTTAAAATTAAATTTATTTTTTACTAAATAATATTTTTAGATATCTATTTATGGTATTTATATTCATGAATTACAATAAAAAAATATTCTTACTCCAATTGATATATTTTGTATTGATATCATCCTTATTATACCTATTGCTGATTTATGATCATTTTTTACCAAGGAAAGTTTTGAAATTTACATTATTGATTTATTTTGGTATTCATTATATTTCCCTTCAAATATTGTCTTTTATATGATCATTTAACCTTAAATATATTATAAATATAAATATTATTTATCAGGGATATTTTTATTTTTTAAATCATATCTCATTTGTACATATGTTTTTTTGCGTTGGATGTTATTTGATTGATTGGATCAATAATAATATTATGTATTCCTTCTTTAATATGGGAATTTAGTTGTAAGTAAAGATACTCATGAATTAAATTGATTATCTGTTATATGAGGAATGCTTTGGACTTCAAGACATAGGTGGGTCCTGGATAAGGATTGTCTATCAATGAATTAACTTATCTCATGAGAAAAATTCTTAATCTTGCATGAAATCAGTTGTCCAAACCGTATATGTTTGTACCTTGTAGTATTAATCATTGTAGAGGATATACCTTGATGGTAGAGGTATCGTATTTCTCAAACATTTCATACTATAATTAATAGTTTTCATCATTAATAATTTATCTATTAATATCCATCATATTTAAAAAAAATATCTATGGATCCATTTATTTCCCATCATAATTATTAAATGAAATTTTATTTATGTTATTTAAATTTCTATATTGAATATGAATAATATAATTTAGATAGCCATGTTACCAATTAAATGGAATGTGTGATCAATTTTTATGATTTCCATATTTATTATTCTTTACTGATTCATGATATCATCTATTTTATTTAACCCTTACTAATCATTTGAGCATACATATATATTTTTCCCTTTACATAGGATTTCATGAAGTATAACGAAATTAATATACATGGATATTCTATACAGATTATTGTGATTATCAACCAAAATTATATTCTAATTTAATGTACAAATCATGTATATATCTAATTTAGCAAGGATACTAAACTATTAAGTACTCTGTGACATGACTCCTTGTATATTATACTAATTTTAAGAATTATGTCTCTAGGACCAAACTAGTATGGTCAGGGCACTGCAGTTGATACCTGATGAATTTTAGTTGAAATTATGGGAACTATATTTAAGAAAATATATATTATGAAACATAACCCGATGATATAATTTGAGAATAAGTAGATAATAACTTACTAATGTTTTTGTAAGGTGTAAATTACATTGTATTTTCTTAAAATACAGCCCTATTTGGATACAGCAAGTGGAAATATTTTTGGAACATATTTACCAAGAGATAATAACATTGAAAAGGGAGTATCAGTCATGACCTGAAAGTCACATGGTGTTTGAAAATGGGTCTTACAATACACTTTGTATGAAAATCCTAGAAAATAATCATAAGATAATTTAATTTTTCATTTATAAACATTAAGATGTATTTTAATATATGGTTACAATGAATGACCAATGTTTGAACTATGATGTGGTAGATTTAAAATAATGCTTCGAAATTAAACAAGAAATTGTTTTGTGTGTGGAAGAGAATGGTAAAATATAAAATAATTTCAAAGGAAAAAAATGATTACGATGGAAGGAAAATAATATTACCCATGGGATATATAAATAAATTGATTCCTTAAATGTGGAGAACCTATGTTTTATCAATGTTAATTTCATCTATTAAATCTTAATCTCAAGAATTACGATGTACCTATAAGGAATTAAAACATATTAAGTATTTATGTACTGGTGTTCAATAATTTAATTGAAACAGTATTTATAAAAATAATTATTTTGGTTATGAAACATCTGAGATTTTTTGTACATTTTTTAATAATATATTCCTTCATTAACTTAATAGATTATAATATAATTAAGGGTTTGGGATTTTATAATTGATCATATTTTTAAAGTATTAAATACCACTATTTGGGGTTATGTGATAGATTATACCACAGATAAAGTTATCTTGGTACAAATATATGGTAATACAACAAATTGTTTTAATAAATGATTCCGTGAAATTTTGTTTTGAGGAGTAATGCATTTACATTTTATAGAAATATAATTTATGGTATTGATATGCTTTAGAGTTGATATGATCTTTACTAACATTGTAACAATAATCAAATAAGATTATTATACTATCTGGAATGAAATTGTATTGATAACCTTAGGGAAATGTTTATTTAATGAATAATATTATCTCAAGTATGTACATAATATTTTTCAAACATTATATGAATTATAATTATATAGTTTATAAAATGGATTACCCCATGTTGGATGAAAATTTGTCGTATCTAGTAAGACCCATAGGATTGAACCCACGATCGGAGTATGATAATGATTTAGCACCTACCACTGGCCTATATGAAGTCTTAGTTAATATTCATTGTTTTTAGTTAATTATTATCAATATTTTTATTAATTATAGACTAGTGGTGTTGCTTTTTAAGTTTATATATTTATTTATTATATTTAAAAACCTTTTCAAACCATATTGGTTTTCTAAAATAGTAAGACACATAAGAAAATGACATTTCACTCTTTTATGAATCTTATAATCCACTAAATGTGAAATTTAGTGATTCAGGTATACTGAATAAATTTTTGGATATTCATTTATTCAAGTAAGGGATTAATTATATCTAGATCGAAGCATAACTAAAGGAATAAATTGTCATTATGAAATATAACTTTATAAAGTAATTATATTTCATTATATTCTTAGAGAGTAAAATAATTCCTCACCCATAAGATATTTACATGAGAAAAAATTAATATCTAATTACATTAATATATAATGAATCATATAATATTTTAATTTTTCAGAGATTTATTATTTTTAGGTTATTATCATTCCATTGAACATTCACTTACATATGATCATTTTCCACAATCAGTCTAAATAATTTTTTCCAATTTTTTTATTTCTCTATTTAATCACATTCCAAATATAGTCTCAAAATTATAAACCTAGTTATATTTTATTCAATATGACCTTGGTATATCCATTTATCTCTTATTAGGAGAATCTTTTATTAATCCATTTTATGATGTCAGTTTTTCAACAATAGAATTTTAAAATATCAACCCATTGATTTCAAAGATCACATTTAAATTATGAGAAAATTATTTATTTAATGTGAGGAGAGTGTAACAGCCTAAAACTTTAAAATAATAAAATTTTATTTTATATTTTATGAAACATGTAACACTGAGATTAGATAAGACATCAAATATATTTCATTAAATTTTATCTCATCGATAACATGAAAAACACAAAACCCTGAGTCTAAATGAATCATAATATAATATAATGTTATAAAAAATACATTAAATTGGAAGGTGTTAATATTAGAAACAAAATATGAATAATTATGTCTACCTATTTATTGGAAATAAAATAAGATTCATTCAAAATAATGGGAAATGTTTTTTGAAATACTTAAATATTTCTAAAAAAATGTTTAATGCCAATTTGCACCAATAATTAAAAATTACATTGTATATAAACATATTTAAAAAAATAAACATAATTTTTAAATAGTAATATAAAAATTTTATTTGGGTGAGTGTTATTTGATTTTTCATAAATATGTTTTTTATATGAATGGTGAAAAATACCTAAATTTTAATTAAAAAATACATTTTTCTTTAAATTATTTATTAACATAAAATATATTATGTATTGGTTTTATGGTAACAGTAGTTAAATAACATATATATTAATCTAATTTGGGTCACTAGAATAATTTTAAAATTTTATTTTGAAAATAAACATTGCAATCTTTTGAACATTTACTTTTCAAAGCACCGATTTCTTGTCATGTATATGCGATTAATTTTAAAATAAAATCTTCCACTTATGTGAATGGAATAATGAAAAATTAATTTAGTAATTTAATTTATAAAAATTTATATTATCAAGTATGTATAAATTAATGTTTTAACAAAATTAATAGTTAAAAGAGTCAAAAATATTTTACACATGTAAGGTAAAAAAGGGAATATTCTAGGGTTAAACTACGAATATAATGGTTAAAAATGATGTACCAAAATGTTAAAATATTATTGGCCATCCATACCTCAAACTTATATTTCATAATTTTTAATCTACATTATTTTAGATTACCTTCTCATTTGAATTACTTTATCATTTTGTATTCTTTTATGAATTTTCCAAAAAATTCGTAGAAGGTCCCCTTTCCCATTTTATAAAAGGGAACTCACCCACGTCACTTCATAACACCTCACTAGGACATTGGATAAAAAAACCCATAAAAATGATCTTAATAATCTTTAGTCACGTTCTAGAGATGCTGGTATTTCTGAAAATCCATCCATATGGTCCTTAAGAGGATATCCAAAAGGAAGATTCTCCTAGGGAATGTAAATATCTTAACAATTCTCTTTCATTTTTTTCTTATTTTAATAATAAAATTATACTTCACAAAATCCATTATAATTTCAAAATTATATCACATAAAAAATTATGTTATTATATTTATGTAGTAATAATTATCTATTTATACTTAAACCTCAATGGAAATAAACCACCAATCATGTGTACGGTGGAATACCGTATCGTGAACCGATGTACTTCGTTTTCCTTCACCTCCTTTCGAAGATTGATATAATGATGGATTTACCACAAGTGTATGATATTTATGATATTATTATAAATATTAAAACATAATATCACATATATATTTTTACATTCTATTGTGTTTTCAATAAGAAAATGTCACTTGTGTTTATGAAAGACTGCCGCATCACGAAGTAATGTAAATCATTTTTCACTTATTCTTTAAATAAAATATAATAAGTGTAAAAGTAATTAATATGAGTTCTATATATTATATGATTATTATTTACTAATATTAATATAATAAATAATTCTTTACACATTCACTCAATATTAGAATGATATCATTGCTTGTTTCAGCGTACAACCTATTATATCTATCAAGCAATTTGATACATTTTCTGTGTCTAACTATTAATAATGATTATAATAATGTATATACTTAATAAATATTATATTAATAAAATTATTAAACTTATTAATATGATAAATTTATATAATATTTATAATAGAATAATCTTTAATTAAAAAACACACATGAGAAAATAAGATAATTAACACTCGAAATAATTAAAATAATGAATAATTAATAACAGATGTGTGGATAGATGTTATTAAATGATAACATGTGATATTATAAAAATTATAATCTTTTTATTATAATTTAATATTATTTTAAACCACTATTAATTATTTTAATTCACATTCTACAGAAAATAAGTGTGTGGTATGTGATTCTGTCTCAATTTCATTTCATTGTGGCACATTTTTATGTTATGCCGAAACATATTTTATATGGTTTATAAACTTCACATTTAACATGTAATATCATAAATTCATCATGATTTATGGTATTTTATTTTAAATTATAATTATTTCATCCAAAGTAATATGTGTTAATACTTACCAAGTGGTAATGAGTTTTTAAAATCAATTTATTTTCATTTGGTTATATTACTATTATAATGTCTTTGACATTCCTAGATTTTTCATGTAATTTATTTTCACTATATTATGTTTTATTTACACTTGGTTTATGTTTATTTAAATTTAATTGAAATAATTTATTAATTTATTAATTATCACTTAAATAATAATATCTTTTTAAGGGATAATTTCAAAATCTCAATTTTTTCAGAATTTTTTATTCTTGAATTCTCATTGAAAGATATTTTTTGATAATAACTTAAATACCATTTTAATTTTTATGGAAATTTTATATTCATGAAATGTTTCATCTAATAGTACTATTTTTACACTCTTTCAGGCTTAAAATGTATGGTAAAATGTTTGTAATAAAATGATACATCATTTCCCTCTTTGATCGGAATAATATTTTCATCCAAAACCATGTTTGGAAAGAAATTGTTTTTATCATTTTCAAATTGATTTATTAATTCCATTTACCCTTTTTTTATTTTTTTAAAGGAATCACCATGTCATTTTGAAATGAATTCATGTTTTCCTTTAATTAAAAAATGTAATGGAATAGTTATTCTAATGTTTATGACATTAATGGAATTTGAATCCATCATGACCACTAAAATAATATTTCAAATATTTCAAAGATAATTTTCACCATTTTTTGTGGAATTTTATTTTTCAATATTATTTTTAAAATGATAAGTATGTTTTCCTCTTGAATTTCTTCAAATAACTTTTATTTTTAATTTTATTTATTAATGAAAAAACCATATATTATTAATCCAATGGGTAAATGTTATATTTATTCAATATTTCTTCTTAATTTGAATTTTTTATGGAAATTATTTTTTGGAATGGATTTACAATAACTTTTATGATTAATTTTTTATTTATTAACATTACATAGAAATATTCAATTTCTTGTTCTCATTAAACATTAAATTTCCCCTAAATATACAGAGTATTTATCATGGATATTATTATTTCTAAAACTGTATCTCATTTATAAATATGTTATTTTAATATCAAGTTTATCTAAATGACTAGGGAAATATTGATAACTAATCTTATTTCTTTAATACACATATTTACTAGTAATACGATTTTTTCATGAATTACATATATTATTCAATATATGAGGAATGATTTGTACATGACAACATGCTTGGGGAATCGTTAAATATATCCCTTATTTAAATATATTATAATCATGAAAAAAATCATTAATTGATCATGAAATCAGTTGGGAAAACCATATGATTTTATACCCATTAGTTTTAAACAATCTAAAATAAATATCTTGATGTTAGAAGAATTGTAGTCTTGAGAAATGATGCCAAAAAATTATTCATCTTTTTATTAAGAATTCACATATTATTTTCCCTGATATTTTGAAAATGATGTTATCTATATATTCATTTCATAATTAGTTAATTGATTAAGTGGAATGTGTTTTCAGTTATTTAACATTCCATATTGATTATTCCTAATCTAATATTGAATGTCATGTTATTGATTAAATTACATTTTTCAGTTATTTACCTTTCCATATTGATTTTTATTTATTGATTATTGATAGATTTCATTATACATAACCATTACAGAGAATTTGAGCTCAAAATTAGTTTATTTCATTTCTCTATGATTCAATAAAGAAAACTATGAATAACATGTTTGGATATTCTCTATGTAATAATGTTATTCTCCAAAAAAAAATTCTTTTGGAATTTACACGTAATATTAAACTCATGTATTTTTCTACTTTCCCATGAAAACTAATCTATTTGTTTTATTAGGATGTAATTCCTTTTATATTGTGGTTATGTAATGAATTATGATGCCATATTAGGGATAATGGGGTCATGGTCAATAAGAGTGGTGAGTTATAGATTATTTTATATCACTGATGCATTTAATATATTAAACATGAAAAGTGGAAGCTTATATTTAGAAGATACTAATATTACTAGGATCATAGCATAACTTCTTCAATCATGTGAGAATAACAATGGTCATGTGATCATGAACCATCTCGAGAATTAATATATCTTGACCAATTTTGTTCTTCCCCAATATAGGATACATATTCCTATAATTATATGAATTGATACTTAATAAACACATAATATGATCCAATATATGATCATCTAAAAAGATCTGGACCAATATGACCATTTAAATCCATAACTGAATCAATATTATCTACTGTAGTTAATGAATATTGATGAATTATATTGAGTGCTAAAAAAGTTTAATAGTGTATCATTGGGATAATTGGACGACATTGAATCATTTTATCAACCCGAATTAGCTATATTTGAATATTTGTTGAGGAGTAAAAGTTCATGTGCATGTATTATTTCCACATTTCATTTTGGATTTGTCCTTGGGATGCAAAATAAATTATTAAACATATTCTGAAATCTAGAAGCGCGTAGATGTGGTCTTCTTTTTGGCTCCATCGTGCTTCATGACCATAGCATGGCCCATATTCAATTCTGATTTACATTATATCACCCATGACAAAAAATTTAGGCTCTTTGTTTCAACTATGATCATTTTTCACCACATCTTACAATTCCTTTTATGGTTCCCATGAGGTCAATCCATAACACCCATATGTGGCTGAGCTAGCCCACATGAGTGGCTTAGATTGACACTAATTTTTTTGTTAATTCTCATCAAATAATATACTTAATAAATACTCTTTACAATATTTTCATCCATTATATACATCTTTCATGAAATAAACAATCATATTTACTCTTTTTAAAAGGCCTTCAATATCTCTCTATGAAAATAAATATTTATATGGACTTTAATTACTTTTACATAAGTTATTATTTTCTTAAAATTCATAATAAACTTTATGAAATAATAAAATATTACATTTACGATAAATTATTCACGTCAATAGTTGTAGTAACAATATAAAATTTCCAAAAACCTATTTCATATTTTTATAACATTAAGAATATTTCAAAAACCATATTGGTTACATGGGGATTTGGATAATAATGACATACAATAAAATTAAATAAATTCATAATAATTCTTCAAGAATCACAACTTCATACACAGAAACAAATGATTGAGATTTACAAACCATGTCTCATCTTAATTTACTTTATGTTTTGGTAACTTCACATTAATCTTTGACGACCATGATTGGGAACACAAATGATCTTCTAAATTTTTCTTCTACTTCATTACATAAATAAATTATGTATATCTTTAGTTACAAACTCATTTGAAAATATACTACGCAAATGAAAAGTACAACCTTCAATCTCCCCCTTATTATTTTTTTGTGAATACTAATAGAAAATGTCATGTTAATATCATAATGAAATTTTCACACATGATTTATTTATTTTCCACCACATTTATCTTTAACATTTTTTAATTTTTTATCTCCCCCTTTTGTTAATAAATGTATGTTACCTAAGAAAGGAGGTTATCATTACATTCTTAAGAAATGTTAAATCAATTATTCAAGTCTATGTATACTTAGTAAAACCCAGTGTTGTTTAAAATATGTTCCAAATTAGATAAAACAATTGACCACCGATTCATAATATTATATCAACTGATATACCAAAACCTTTTTCATTCATCATTGACTATTCAACTATTTTATGATTGAAAATAATTTCTTAATTGTAATTGAAACCTGGAAAATATTGACTGTCTAATTCATATTCCTAAAAGAAATATTCCCAAGAGACATTAACCCTAACATTCATGCAGTCATCACAATACATTGATTAAAAACATTCCAATATACTTGTATGTTTATGTTTATGATATCATTCCTGGAGCATCTTCATGGTTATTGTTTTCTTTTCAGAGTTACATTAAAGAGCCCCCCTTAATAAATTCCATACTTTCAATTTTTAATAAGGATGATGTAATTAACATACATACATTTTCAATAATATTTTTAAACAATACTCTATATTGATGTCATATTTTGTATAAATTTTATGACTACAATAACTTCTTTAGATACCCTCCCCTAAAGGGATTATCTATATTTTCACTTCATCAAGATTTATATTTCTATTTTTACTTCTTCTAAAATAAAATTCATATGAATTTATTATTTTTTCGATCTTATCTGTGGTGGTAACTAAAAGTATTTTTATCAGTTATAAAAAAATTATAATTCTTATTAATTTTGATTTTCGATAAATTACATTAGATAATATTCAAGATAATAGTATATAGGTAAAACATGGATGTTTATTTCCATAAATTATTGAATAAATATTCCAAATTTCAAATATGGAAATATAATTTCATATAACAAGTTCTCCTCCTATGTAAGTGGATCACATTCAATTCTATACATAATAAAAAACATAAATTATATTGGAATATTGTGGATATTCTTGGATCTTCTCTAAGAGATACAGGGGTGAGATTTATTTCCAAATCATAAAACATAATTTAGTTATATTCCATTTGAGGAAGAACTCTTTATGTTGACTTTACTAATGTTATTTTCAGTATTTGGTCAGATAGAATATTCCCATTATTTGGTGATGAATTTGTGTGGACATTTCATATTCAAACTTCCCTTTAAAGAACATTAACCACCATATAAATTCTAATTTATCTTCAATACTTATTCATATCTAGGGAATAAGGATGAAAATATATCACAGGTATATAAAATCATATTATATCTACAATACAATACTTAATATATGTTATGGTTATCAAATGTTGATAACCTCTCATTAAATTCAATTTATTCATGTGTAATATTCTTCTTTCTTTGAAAATATTATTTCATTTTTTTCTCTTCCAATTTTTTTACACTTTCTAAATTAATTGAAAAATTAGCATTGTCTAAACTGAAATTTGAACAAAATTATTAGTTTTAGATCCACATGTATTCTCATGTGTGATATAAAACTCTTTATTTGATTTAATTTATTATTAGGATAGCCTTACCCCCTATTTATAAATATGTATTCAAAACATGTTGACACCCATGTCATGATTTAAATGATTAGTGGGTTGACCTACTCATTCATCATAGAATCATATTATTCTTCTTTATTCTCAACGAATTATATTCTTCATGGGATTTTTATAAGAATACGTTTTCTTCATATTTCCAACATATCCTGACATTTTATAATCATTATAGAATTATTTGGATTAACAAATTTTTAAAAATTAATTCTCATTGAAATTTTATCGTCAATATTTAGTTTCTATGGGGTTTTCAACTGAATAGTCTTAATGTAATAATTGAATGTTTTATCCTTTCATACCTATTCACTGCAACCAGATCCATTGAAATAACAATAAATATTTTTCAATCATTATAGTATATATTCATAAAGGGAATAATCATTCCATTATTGGGGGATATTTATTTATCTCTTGTTTTATACCCCTTGATGTAGTAATCTATTGATGTTAAGATATTGTCGTATTATAAAAATAATAAAATATCATGTTATGAAAGAATTCACAAAAACAACTGTAGATGAAAAATAATGATCTATTATTTTAAATTGAGGTATGGCCATATTGATATTTTTTTGACTGAAAATTAAATTTCTATTTCAAGATCACTTTTGAATAGAAAGTGGGGAACCATACTGGTTCACCACATTAAATAATAAAATACAGTAGGAAATAAAAAAATCATTAAAAATAAGAATGAAATTATTGGAATTAAAAACCATCGATAATCTCCAATCAAGACCATGAACCTTTATACCTGAATCATTTATGACTAGTTATTCAAAATGGTAGGTGATATTTTCTACTTTTGTATATATTTTTTCGCATTAGTATTCCTTTAGTTAAATTTTCATTCTATAATTATTACTTGTTTGTTGATCCACACAATTTGGATATAATTTACATTTAATCATAACTCTATTTCAAACATTCTATCCATATACTCCTTTAAAGCCTTTAGTTAGAGTGACTCTGACTTAATTTATTCATTAAAATAAATAATAATTTCTATGTTTATTTCGTTAACTTTTTGTTTTCCTTATTTCTATTTTCATATTAGACATTTCCAAATATACCAACCTTCCCTTTTTCCCTAAATTGACTACTTTTGACATTTTTTGGCCCGAAATTTTCGTTCCCTAATGATAATATGCCACTGTTCCGCCAACCTTCACTTTAGCTCTACTGGAGCCCTTGATTCCATCAGTTTCAATAGCTATAAATAATCATTTCAAGATTTATCTCTCATTCTCTTAACCACAACAAATCACCCTGAATCATTATTCACATTTCATTCATTTTTATTCCTTGGGATATGATGTCCTCTAACCCATGCTCCCTTTGAACTATCAGCTGAGAACATTTTCAACATATCTACAACATCATCAACCCTTGAACAGATACCTATGAGATTTTCTTTTTTGGAAGACCTATGGAAATACAACATCTCCTAAGACCCATGATCTTGAACTATGAAAGTATAAAATGTCGAATCAGTGCCCCTACAATCATACCTAGGATCAACTTCATTAATCTCTTCAAATTAGTTTCTTAGGATTAAATATGACATCATCTGCCCTGGACTATTCCTACTTGAAGAAATCTCCTTTCCAATTGTGAAATAATCATTATTACCTAAAATGTATGGTTAAATTTTATTAGATTCTATTATAGATTAAACATTAGATGATTTCAACAGGTTATTTCAAAATGATAAATTTATTTCAAGGTAATAATTATTCATAAAAGATTATGTGGTTGTATCTAAAAATTTATTAGTGTTTCCAATCCTTTTATAAAGTATTTCATATGTGTTAATGTGTATGGGATTTTTATTTCCTTGAACTCAAAATTTCATATAGTGGTAGGATTTAATCACTTTCACTAGTGAAGTTTTCACTTTGATCGAAATGAGACTATGGTATGTATTTTACTCTTTCCATGGATCCCCCCTTCAAGATCGTCATCTAGTCTAGGTCTCCCTGACATATTTAATCCAGGTTTTTTGAACGCATTATCAGTTCCATATATTTTTTGATATTTGTAAATTATGTTGCTTCTATATGGTATGAAAAAATCATCAGTGAAGATATTAGTCACATTTGCAATCTCTGGGCAAGTCTGGATGGTGGACGCATTGGTCACCTATTAGTATTCATCTGGATGGGACATATTATATGATGCATCTTACGTGTAAAACCCATGTCATGATGTGTCAATCATTAGGCATTTAATTACAAGTGAGTTTGTATTCCAAGGATTTTTACCATAGTAAACCCATGAATTTCATGTGGTAGGTGTTTTGGGTAAGGTCACTTGTTATATATTCCATGCATCCATATAAGAATATATCAATGAGAAATATTGGGGAATAAGTTTAATATCCTCTGGAGAGACATCAAAATACAAGATTGAGATGTATTGGGCCATGATTTTAATATCTTTGGGACACATGATGGATGGATCAGAAATCCCAGTAGAGGTGGTTCCAAGAGGTGTGTCCCTAGGATGTAGACGTCACACCTGAATGTTTACCAAAGGATTTGAACACCTCATGGAGTGAGATCCGGGAGGTGTGTCCCTAGGATATAAAATTTCACCCATGAATGTTTACCATTGTATCATAACACACAATAGAGTAAATTCTTAGATATGTGTCTCTAGGAGGATAAATATCACACATGGATGTTTACAAATGGAATATAACACCACGTGGAGGTTGATATGGGAGGTTCATTCGTAAAAGTGAAGATGTCACACCTAGAAGGTTTCAAATGGATAAGATCACCCCATAGAGGCATACCTAGGAGGTTTTTCCCTATGAGGGAAAAGGTCACAGCTAAATTGTTTACCCGGGGATTGAAATTCACCATGGAGGTGAATCTGGGATGTGTATCCCAATTATAAACTATTTCACACCTTATTGTTTACTATTTTCATGATTGAACCTCCAGTAGGTTTCCCATGTACACTATTTAGAATACATGTATTAGAACATACATAGTTCGGTGCCAAAATTTATGGTTTTCTAACATGAATGATCAACGAAGTTTAATGTAATCTGTTGAGAATTCTCTTATTGTGAAAGGAGAATCAATGTGGAATGGTGTGTGGATTTCATGTTGAATCATCCCTCTACTAGAGGATTTATCTTTGGAGGAAGATGTAGGGATAATTCATGGAAGACTCCAAGAGGATCTTATCCTATGTGGGACATACACAGGAAATGCTACATTTATCATATAGTTTATGTTTATGGTTTTACATCATATTTAGAGGTTGTTGGAATGTATTTTGACATTGTTTGAATATGTTGTGATTTTGATTAATTTCATTTAGTAAGGATGTTGAAATATTATATTATTTATCATTCATCTTCGATGTGGGGGGAATCACTTCTTACCCGTAGAGATTATGTGACCACCACTCATGCAACTTTGGGTGGGCCTCGGAATTGGAACATCCTTGAATGAGTGTTCAGTCATGAGGTCTACATTAGATTCCCTATATTTAAAGAAAAGGGTTTAGAGTACATATTCTTTGAAGAAAATTGCTGGTGGGAGGTTCGATCCACCCTTTTCATTAAGTGGGTGGCTAAATGAATGGGTGGAACTTGTGACATGGGGATAGGAGGTGTATCTTAACTGGTCATAGATTTGTTTGGGGGACCTGTGCACTCATCCTTCACAATAAGGGTCAATTGAATGGGGTTTTAATGCAGTATCCAAGGAAGGTATGTCACTAATATTTTTGATTTTTTAAGGAAATTTTTGTACTTATTGAGGTCCTCATAGAGATTAGGGGATTCTCGAAGGAGTATGATTCCTGAAATGAGGTGACCCTACCTCATAGGGAAGTCCTAATTCATGAGGCGAGTGCATCATAAAAGATTAATGCTTTAAAAACCCTCATGTTCCCTATAGGGAATTATTCATTCACAAAGGCCGTATGAATTAATAAAAGGCGTATCCACTTCAGTTGGAGACTCTCATGAAAACAAGGTAAAATGTTTCATTGAGAATGTATTCCATGAGTGGTCTATTTTAAATTTGGATCCTGATAATCATGGTGTTCACAACATACGGAAATTTCAGTATTCAAAATGTCGTGTTTCACCCTAAAAATGTAGTATAGAAGGGGGTATTTATATAAACTTTTTTCATGAAGATAGAAGAGATTATATAAGTGGTAGGAACTTCACAAATGGGCGTGACCACTTGAGTCCAAGTGTCGCATTCAGGGGGATCACTATCAACCCATCACACATTCATGAAGTTCTATGTGACACATAATTTCATTTTAAAAGAGGTTAACATTAGGAATTCATACAGTTCGCTATGAAACAATGAACCAGCTAGCTTGGAGATCCTATGAAGTTCATGAAGGAGCAAGGCTTAGTGAAACCAACCCCATGGATGTATTTTGGGACCATTTGGGATCAGATTCACTACAAACTGACCATACATTCCATAACTATTTCCATGTAATTCATATGTAAGAACTAGAAAATCCCCCCCCCCATGAATGGGATATGATGGGGAAAAGTAGTGTCGGATTCTGAGGTATAATCGCTGAAATTTAATAAAAAAATCCATTTTTTAAATCTCTCTCATGATGCCCGTTCACGATTATCACTCTGTGAAGATCCTCGTAAATCCAGATTCCAACTATACACCTATAAATAGCAGATGTGGGCCTCAAATCCACCATAAATTATTGAAGAGGAATGTTTTTGCTCTATTTTTTTGAAGCTCGCATCCTTTGTGAGCGCTTTGTGATCTCGACCCCCATCGCTTGTGAAGAACATTATCATTATGAACCTATATCTATGAATTCTTTTAGTGAACTGGAATCTATAAACCTATTCATTTGTGAGCGACCAGCACAACCGATGTCCATGAAAAACAATAACAAGTGAACATTATGAGCAAACTACATGACCCATACTATTGAAAACTAAGTAATGAAATAAATGGCCTCTCAAGGAGTCAATCTTACCACTTCTCATATGGAATAAATGGTATGTAAAATAATGATGGGGGATGGTATTCGAATCACCTCAGAAAATCTGACAATGATGAAACTACTGACAGAGGCTCACATGTAGTATCCAAAATCCAAGAGGCTATTTCATTATGGATTTGGCGTAATTTATGTTATTTTCATCCCTCCAGAATTAATTGATGAAATAACCCACTATTTTAGGAGTTTTCCTAGAATTTACTAATTGAACATGACATCTACTATGAATATTTGGATATATTACTCTCTGATTATAGAATATACTCTTAGAAACCACATAAACTATAATTACGGGGGGGGGGGGGGGGAATCTGAGCTATGTGACATCGCCTCCATAGTACGAGACTATCCTCAAGTTCGATTTTGGGGATTCAATAAAATGATATAATGACATCTAGTAATTATGCTAGGGTGCAATAATAACTTATTAATAGTCTTGGTATTACTTGATGTGCACATCATGCTGAAAATTTAAGTAATAAGTCTCTTGGTCTTCATGAGGGAACAAGGGCATCAAAGCTCCATGTATACCATCACAAGGACAACATTCCAGAGCTACTAAGCTTGTGTTATCAAAATAAAAATAGATTTCATCAGCACCATTGAGATGTTGGGATTATAGATTGGATCTACACTAGATTGATGGGATCCCAATTCAAGGGGAAATGTACAAAGAGTTCATTCTTGCAGAGAACATGTGGTAAGACCAAGGATAGATGCCATCCCTTGCGATGGAATTTATATGTATGGTGTAAGGAACCAGTGAAGAGAGTCTGGGGATGATTAAAATTGCATTCAATAAAAGGTTCAACAATTTCCTAAATGATCTAGTATAGGATCTTGTCCAAGGGGAGGCACAACTTCAAAATGGTTTATTTGTGGAGGGTTTTTACGATGGGGTCCTATCGCAAATGAAAAACTGCATAAAAGGCTGTCGCAAATTGATTTTTTTATGGTGGCCCATTGAAAATAGGTTCCCTACGTTTTTTATAAAAACCTATTGTAATGGGGAGTTGTCCCGTTACAAAAGTTATTCCGTTTTAAAAAAAAAACCCTGTTGTGATGGCCTGTCCAAAATAGTATTTTCAACGGGCTAGTTGTGGAAAATATAAAAAAATAAAAACAATTATTGAATAAAATAATATTAATAATAATAATAAAATTATATTTGATAATAATAATAATAATAATAATAAAACTAATAAAATAAATAATATTAATATTATAATATTAATAATAATATAATACTAATATTAGTAAAATAAAAACTATTATACAATAATAAAATAATAATAATAATAATAAAATAATAATAATATGATAATAACAATAATAATATATTAATATAATAATAATATAATGATAATATGATTATTAATATTAATGATTTGATAATATTAATTTTAAAAAAAATATATATAAAATAATAAAAACCCCAATATTCTCCAAAAGAAAAAAATAAAATAAATAATAAATAATAAAGAAATTAATTAATTAATAATGAAAAATAAAAACATAATAAAAAGTAATAAAATAACAAATAAATAAATAAATAAAATAATAATAAATATACATATTCACAAAAATTTAAAAAACACAATATATTGAATTGTAAATAGTTAATATTATAAAAAATTTACATTCAACTTTACTATCATAAATAATAAATATGTTTTTGAGAGGAGATACTTCAAGAGGAGATGGAGGAGACAGTGGAGAGAACATCATCCCTAAACCATGAGTCAGACATAGTATGTACTCCATCATCTGCTCGTGCTACTACTATTGCTGCCATTGATGTATCTCCTCCTATTGTTACTACTACAATCGTCAAAGATCTTCCCACTCACTATGAATATTCTTTATAAGATCACCCTAATCTCACAGATTCTCTTGATACTATATAGTAGATGATGATGAATCTCCACGAGCCCCTATCGAGCTGCACACCAACCTCGCAACAATACCATAATAACTCACATGTGTGAATCGAGAGCAAATACCAATAACTCGGCCTTTCTAAAAGGCATACTAGGTCACATGTATCCATGATTCCCCATAAAATATGTTTTCATTGGTCTGATTATCGTTCTTTTCCTAACTCCCAGTCTTCGTCTGAGATTCTGTGGCCGTATATGACTCCATAAAATGAAATTTAAAATTAATATATTTTAAATATTATATTTATTTAATTTTAAAACTCAATAACATATTATATTTACCACAATCTAACACTGGAAATAAATTCTATTATATCCAGTAACACAATCATTGTACATCCTTTTATACACATAAAACTACATAATATTGGGCTATTTGACTACCTATATGAATATAAAATAAACTATTTACATTTATAGTTATATATATTAATTTAAAAGGTACTTACCATATGCTTCTATGTGTCACCTCATGTCTCCCACGGTTTTTTCTAACTACTGATGTTCTCCTCTGAAAACAACAACACATCCAATGTGAAAATTATTCATATGAAACATAAAATGAAATGCAACCAGGTCAGTGCGCACAGTAGGACTGATCAAACTCTGGGACTCATGCGTTCATCATTATTGTCATCCTCGAATTATGAAAAAATGGATGACAATGCACTCATATACAACCCTCCCATTGCTACCAGATAAATCCACACATGCTCTCATCGGTGTCATACTATAAACCCTACAAATAATTATTAATATACAATTATGAATTGAATAAATTTACAAATAAATATTATTTATTTTCATATAATCCAATGATCGAACATAGATTTATAAAAATCTAAAGGAATCTGAATCCATGTAACCCAAGCCTCTGAAAAATAATTTCCCAATATATAACTCCAATATCCAATATCTATATACGTAAACATGTGATAAAAAATAAAAAATAATCAAACAATTAGTATATAATTAAATTAATGATAATTATTGTAAACTAGCTAAAAGGCAGTGGTAAACACACTTCTATATGAATGGATCAAAGGAATGATGTGGACATCACTCAGGGATAGGGTTATGAATCATCAATTACGAATGAAAACACCCCCTCTAAATCCTATGTGGACTGCCAGCAGTCTAAAGCTGAGATGATCCACCATCCTTCACGTCATCAAGTAGATCACCCTCCCGCAACTGACGAAATAGAACCTCATCAATCTGAAACACAAAATTCTTGTTGCTAGAAAATTGTTGAAAACAAATAGTTTTTAATACTACATGTAATATATGATTATAACAAGAATTTAACTATGTGAATATTCATCATCATACTCATCTTCATATTTAATAGTGTCAATGTCTTCATATTCCTCCTTAATATCATCAATTTCGATTTGAGTTTCAGTTTCATCATCTATTGACATTTAAAGATTATTTGTAACATCATTAACATTATCTTCATTGTCATCTCTTAACTGTGGAGTTTCATCATTTATATTTATACCTCATTGTGAAAAATATTGATTTTGAGTAGTCTCTTGAAAAAAATCAATTCGTTTCACTTCATAAGAACCACATTCACTTTGAGTAAACTGATTTTCCAATGATTTCATTTTTTATGCACCACCAATGACACAACTCACTTGAAGTAGCATTGTAATTTGCATAATAATTTTGATGTTCTTGATGAGACAAAAAATGGCTCATTTAAATCTAGAGGACCTTTATATTTAATATCAACGGTTACACTGCTTGGATTAACACACAATACTCTCTCAGTATCCAACCACTGACATTTTAACATTGTTATGTAATTCTATCCCAGATAACACAGTTGAATAATTTCTTCTAACATCCCATTAATGTTATATTCAATTTCATGGTGATGAGATCCTCTCAATAAAACACCATTATTAATTGTTTTTATTCTATATATTCATGTTTATGAAATCTAAAATCATTCACCATATATGCATTGTTAGATTTAACCATTTTGGAAGGTGGGTTTCTCATTACACACAATCGATTATCAATTTAATCCACAAGTTGAAATACCTGAAAATTTGAAAATAGTTATCAATATAACATGTAATAAATTGATTTTATATGTTAAACCCTAAATAATTTATGCTACCAGTTTTTTAAAGTAGTAGGAAAAAATATTTTGTCGACGTTTTTTCAAGGGTAACATAAGTAATCTGTGGAATCGATTTCATGATGTGATTATCATAAAACCTATAAATAAAATAATAATATTAATTTATTGTAAAAAGTATTATAGAATAAGTTATAGGATCACTCATTGTAAAAATGAAGTCATTACTTCACAATTGTGCAGAACATATGTACGATCTCTGGGATGTTCATCATTTAAAATCCATTATTTATTAACTCCATGGAATTTAAGTTCAGGCTGATTAAAAAAATATTATTGATTTCTCATTTTATCATCAAAATTTACCTTAGAACATCCCAAGTAGTTTTTTATGTAAAATAATATTTAAAATAACGAGATCAAAAAAAGAAATTTCCTCGTGCAAATAAGATTCATCAATTTATCCTTCAACATATGCTTTGTTATGTAATTTTTTCTTCAATTTATCCATGAATATCTCGAATGGGTACATACATCGGAACATTACCAGACATCAACATTTTTATTTATGTAGAAAACATAATAGAAAAGATTCCATTGATTAAAATAAATCTATCAGGGAGATTTTTTCCAATTTATATAAAATTAAAACAATACCCTCTTACAATCATCTTAGTCAATCGTAGTCAGTTCTTTCCGCATGAATGTCTGATAAAAAATTGGATATATATTTTATCACTATCCAAATAATATAATTCAACAAACCTCTAAATCCAATCAACATATGTTTTTCCATTATAACATGATAATCATGACTTTTTAATCCGATCATCTGACCATTTCGGACACATCTTCCTAAATTGGAAGCATAACCTTCTAGAATCATCAAATCTACAATCCACTGACAAAAACTAATCCATTTTCTTTGGATGGTGTATATGATTCTTATTGATTCATTAACTTCTGAGATATGACATTTTCAAATAGTTCAACTTCTTATCACCTATAAATTTGGGTAAGATAAAACCCTTCTTTATCATTATCTTGGTTATAACACGGCGTATACAATGTTAAATGGAATAAAATTTCAAAATAGTTCTTCTCAATATTCATTAAATTCAACATGTGGCAGACCAAAAAATTAGGTCAATATGGCAGATTCCAAAAATGTTCAATTTTATATAATTGTGTTAATTCCCAAAGACTACAATTTTCTATTTGATTATTATTGGTCATAATGTAATGAGAGGTAATGAAGTTATAACTTATTTTATCCCAGTACCTATGTTCATTATTGGATTTCCATCTCATTAAATTGATCCCTTTCTAAAATAATATTTTTCCTCAAAAAAGGATAATCATTTGCAAGGAATCTGCGATGAAAATCGAAAACACAATGTCATTTTCATTGATGAGCATAAAAACATTATAGTCTCTTATATAGTATGGACATGATTTCGGACTATGTATACTCGAGCAATATATTATGCCATATGATGGGAAGTCACTAATTGTTTACATCAATGCATCTTTCAGTAAGAAATATTTTTTCCCAACAACATCATATATACTGACACCTTTATGCCAAAATGAATTTAACATGTCAATAAATGGTTTCAAATAAAACCAATATTTCATTTGATGTCTTAGAATTAATATTGTCAAAATGATATATGGCTCCTTCATAAACATAAAAAGAGGTAAATTGTACGGAGTTATTAAGATATTTCAACATGAATATTGACTACCATAAGAACCAAATGGAAAAAAACTTTAATTAGAAAGACTCAATCTCACTTTTCAAGATTCTGAATAAAAAGAAGGATTTAGTTGGTAAAAATGTTTCCATAAATAACTATCACATATATGATTTAAACTTTTACCAGCTGAAATATTAGCTTTGTGTCATGAAATCTACACTGTAGTGTTTTGAGATATAAATAAACACTGCAATCTATGTTTAAAATAGAAATATATCAACTATTTTAGAGGAATAATTATATAAGATGCAATCATTGGAACATGTATGAATATTCTGATAACTAAGACCCATATTAATAACCACCCCTTTCTCTCATAGAAATTTAAAGAGAACACATTTTCATCAGGTAACAACGTCTTAGCCAAAGATAATATCTAACCAAAACAACTATTTTACAATCTATTATCTAATTTAATAGCCTAATTATTCCTAATTACTACTAATTTCCTCTATTTATTGCGAATTATTATTAATTATTCCTAATTATTCTTAATTATTACTAATTATATATAATTATACATAATTACAGCTAATTATTTTTAATAATTTCTAATTATTAAAAATTAATTCTACTTACTATTAATTATTACTATTATTACTAATTATTACTAATTTTTTCTAATTATTACTAATTATTAGTAATTATTCCTACATATTCCTAATAATAATTAATTATTCCAATTAATTAAAAAATATTATTAATTATTCCTATTTATTACAAATTATTCTTAGTTATTCCAAATTATTAATATTTATTTTTAATTATTACTATTTATTTTAATTTATTAATATTTATTCCAACTTATTAGTGTTTATTATTATTTATTAATATTTATTCTTATTTATTTCTATTTGTCACTATTTTTTACTATTTTTTTCTCATTACTATTATCTATTACAATTTAGTACTATTTAGATCTATTTATTACAATTTGCCTTTAATTATTACTAGTTACTGATATTTATTACAAATTATTCATATTTTTTCTAATTACCAGTAATTATTACTAATTACTACTAATTATTGCTAATTACAACTTATTATTACTAATTACTGCTAATTATTACTAATTACTACTATTTATTACAAATTATTGCTAATTATTACTAATTATTACTATTTATTAGTATTTATCACTAATTACAACTTTATTGAGAATTATTATTAATTATTCATAATTATTCTTAATTATTACTATTTACCGCTATTTATTACTAATTACTATTAATTATTACATATTATTCTTAATTGCAACTAATTATTACGAATTATTTCTAATTATTTCTAATTATTACTAGTTATTACATATTATTACGAATTATCACAAATTATTCCAAATTATTTTTATTTATTCTTATTTATTACAAATTACTATTAATTATTCCAATTTATTTTAAATTATTACATATTGTTACAAATTGTTATGAATTATTCATAATTATTACTATTTATTTCTTATTGTTCCAAATTATTTTGATTTATTCTTATTTATTCCAATTTAACAATATTTATCATTATTTATTATTATTACCCCTATTTATTACTATTTATTACTATATGCTTTTATTTATTTTTAATTATTCCTAATTAGTACTATTTATTCCAATTTAATACAATTTATTCTTATTTATTACTAATTACTATAATTACCATTATATATTACTATTTATCGCTATTTAATACTATTTATTAGTAATTAATCAAAATTATTCTTATTGGTCCAATCTATGACTATTTATTTCTGTTTGTTGTTATTTATTACTATTTACTACATTTTATTTCTATTTATTACTAATTGTCGCTATTTATTAATATTTATTACTATTTATTAATATTTTTTAGTTTTTACCGCTATTTGATTATATTTATTACTAGATATTACAAATTACTGTTATTTATTAATTATTATTCTTAATTATTACTAATTACGGCTAATTATTACTAATTATTACTAATTATTCCTAATCACCTCTATTGATTTCTAATTATTACTAATTACAACTAATTATTTGGAATTATTCCTACTTATTCATAACTATAGCTAATAATTACTATTTACCATTAATTATTCCAATTTATTCTTAATTATTAAAAATTATTCCTATTTATTCCATTTTATTCCTAATTATTTCTAATTATTTCATTTTATTTCCTAATTATTAAAAATTATTCCTATTCATTTTTAATTATTCCTAATTATTCCTAATTATTCATTATTATTACTAATTATTCCTATTTATTAAATTTTATTACTAATTATTCTTACTTATTATTATTTCTTCCTAATTATTACTATTTATTTCATTTTATTACTATTTATTCATCTTTATTACTATTCATTAATTATTTTGACTATTTATTCCTATTTATGAGTAGTTACTCCTAATTATTACAAATTAGCACTAATTATTACTATTTATGAGTATTTATTACTAATGAAACAACACATTCTGAAAAATAAATAATAAAAAATAAAACAATCAAATTCAAACTTTAATTTGTTATCACTAATGAAATATAATTATAATAGACATAAAATTAAATAAATTAGCTAAAAATAAAACCAATTGATAAATACCTTAAAGATTAACTTTTTTCATGCTGCAAGGATTCAAAATCAGTTCGCTTTGAAATTTTCAACTTTGAAAAAAATTTGGAGAAAAATATGGGAGATTAGAGAGAGAGGAATTGATAAATGTGTTAAATGAAAAAAATAACAAATGAGGGTATTTATAAGTTAGATTATATCCAACAGGATTCCCGCCACAAATACGGACAACCTATTAATTAGGGGCAGTGGTTAAAAAAAGATATTTGAGATTAGACTCATCACAAATGTCGACCTGCCGACATTGTTTTTACGACGGGAGTTATATCATATCACAAGTAATATTGTTTGTGATGGGGCCCATCGCAAAAGATAAACCCCTATTAATTGTTATGTGGTGGTTAAAAAATTATATCTGATGGGTCCCATCCCAAATACCCTCTTCTCGAAATAGTCTTTTTGATGAGAGATATCGCCTGTTCAAAATACTAAAAATTACCACAGGGTTTTCTATGACGGGTTTAAATACCAATCGCAAATACCCTTCCCGTGGTTTGGTGCGCATTCCACACAAAACATTTTGTAAAGGGAGGCCTAATCCCATCACAAAAAACTACTTATTTGTGATAGGAATCTGGCCCTGTGGAAAATAATCCATCGCAATCATTGAATTTTCCATTAGTAAGGATCCGGTAAAGAAGCCACCAGGGAGGCCACACACATGCTATGTATCATACTAGTAGGGAATGTTTCACTCCTTCTAGGGGATCTTAGAGGTGATCCAGTGCTAGTTGTGGGGAAAAATATTAATCTTGAATCTCCTATAGTGAGGATGACATGTTCATCGTCAGACTTATGTGTGGAAGGATGGTACTAGTGTGGGACGCACATATGAGGATACAGTCGAGATCCATTGTTATGGTAGCTGTTATAAAGATGGGGAATCACATCAATTTGGTTATCCATGTACCAGAAAACATGTACAAGGTTCTCCACCACATCATTGAAGGTAAGACACTGTTATGTGTTTGTGGGCCCCACCAGTTTCTGTATAGATGGGTGATGACACACATGGGGGGTATTAGTAACTGAAACCCATTTCTTATCATACATGACACTTCTGGATGATGACCTTTAATATTGTTGTGTGTCTCCCACTCGTGTTAGGTTTAGTGGAAGTGCTTGTTATTCCTAGGCTGGTAAAGTACTTCATATTTCAAATGTTCCCCCTTCCAATGAGGAAATTGATTGATGAGAGTATAGTGACCGTCGAGCAATAATCATACCTCCTTGATTTCCGAGGATGGATACAAGTGGAATGAGTCCACTGAGATCCAATATTTGAATTTTAAAACGCACACCATTTTTCAAGGTAGTTTAGATGCATGTCGTAGCTGACAACGAAGGGATTCACAGAGGTAAACAATGATTGTAAAAAATTAGTTATGAGGTATATTTGATGCATGTAAATGTGTGTGGATAGAATGATGCATAATGATTTTCTACCACTTACTTCTATGTATGGACTCATCCATGAAAATGTGCAATGTTGGGGGATTTCATACCCTATGGATATGCATAGGTGGTGTTCCCCCTGAGCGAATGAAGGAGAGTCCCTTCAACTGTGGGGATGAGGGAGAGTGGTGGTCAAAGTGCACTATCGAGAAGGGGTGGCCTGGTGGGAAGGGTAGAAGAAGCAGGCCAACCATCCATGGACCAACATTGAAGGGAGTTGTAGTGAGAGGAACAACATCATGCTCGACACTCCTGGGTAATAGGCAGTATGAAGAAGGAAAACCTTCTGCAGTTGTCCAGGGGAAAATTTTCCAAGATTATGATAAGTGGTTATGTCGCGTGAATATCCAAAATGAATCTATTTTTCTAATTCCCTGGGAAAATTGCGATGTCATTATATATTTCACCATTAAACATGGGATTTTTAAGCATATTAAAAGATATGGGTTGTGTCTCATTAGGATTTTACATGCCAAATATGACTATCATGTATGATTACGAGGATAGGTATGTTGCAGAACATGAGGATGTCGTGTACTCTCGAGTCTCTACATGCCCTCTGATTGACAAGGTAAATGTGATTCTAAACATGACCACTCCTGCAAAACTATTATCAACTGAGATGAAATTTCTCATCCCACTGCCAAATAAGTCAGATGATTCATGGGGAAGCGATACATATGAAATCTTTAAAAGAGAATGATTTTATACCACTGACCTAGTAAATCTTCTAGCCTTTTTATATTTTTATAAAATTTTCAACATTTTTTATCATCGACGAATCTTTCCTTCATTTTTATAGAAATAAAAAATAATAAAAGAGGAGGACCTTCATGACATGCCTCATGCATATGGAGAGGGAACCTCAAACCATAACTTTTGGTGCCTATAATATATGCAGTGGCCACAGAGAGAACCTTGATCCGAGAACTACATGTGATCCTCTAGGAGATCCTTGTTGAACAAAAAAAAACATGTATTTCACTTTCTCTTTTAAACTCATGTATCTTTTGACATTCCTTCCCAAAATTAAATAACACATATTAGAATTTCAGTTTGAATGGTGATCTAGTCTCATCCACAAGAACCAACTCATGAATTAAACTCACTTTGGGATGAGGTGGTGATCGCACATGGTACTCTCTCGGCAAGAATGTCCAGGCAGACAGTGGTGGTCAAGTCAACTGTAGTGGTTTCTTTGGATAGAACATCTATGACTATTCCTACGATAGAGGGGTATGATATGGGTCCCATAGTATGGTAATATGAAAGATCATTAGTGTTAAATACAAACATAGAGGTACCACTGGTGACATTCATTGGTTCCAAGGTCATGATGGATGAGGCTTCAACTATATCAGTAGCTAAAGAGACTGGGGTGGCTGCATTGGATATGTATACTTATAAATTTCTAGTGGTTTTGATTATAGGGGGTGGAGGAGAAGTTTCCCTACCCACATATACAGCTACAGAAGTTGGGATGATATCGTCTGCCTCATGGATTCCATAGGGGGAATTAAAGGCTTCAATAGTAGGTGGACAAGCTGATGAGGAGATCTTTCAGGGAGTATTTAACTATCTTCTTACGCCATAAAACTGCACTAAGACAATCTTTCTGATGATGTATTAGAGATATTCACATCATCTTATACATCACCTTCTAAAGGCTTCTGATGAGAATCAGATCAGGTGATGCAAGGCTTATAAGTATGTATGGAATCTACTCACCCTCACTAAGATAGGTGAACTTCCATATTAAGTGGGATATCTCTGCCACTGGCTAGTATACCTAGGGAGTGGTGGGGTGAACTCTAGAAACTATCTTGAGCTAGCTCAAGATTTTCATATTGAGTATTGTTACAAGGAATGGAAGGTGATTGAACTCTCTTGGATTAAACATAAGGCCGAGGGCTCCAAGATGCTGAAAGATATTGATAGGAGATATCTCCCACCTAAAATTTATTTTGTAGAAGCATGTTGTGGTTTTTTCTTGTCAAATCTTGATCACTAACAACATGGAGGCCCAACTTTTTTAGGATGAAGTGAATGTGGAGGAGAAGTCATCCTTGGTAGCTGATTTCTTGGATGATCAAAACATACAATGGATCATAGCTGAAGATTTCCACCCCTAGGCTGATGAAGAGAAATAAGATCTTGTGAAATGACATTGGACCCTAAAGGAAACTAAAAAAAGGATGGTCAATCACAAGTACATGATCAATGAGATCAATATTTTAATGAATTTTGTAAAGGATAATCCTTAGTGTATCGATGAACATCTATAACATTGGTCTATTTATAATTATTGTATTGTTGAACACATACTTTCACTTTATTACCTAACATAGATCAAATTTTTGAGATAACCAACAACCAATACATAAGCTCATGTGAGTCATTAATTGTGTTATAAATAAGGTAATATAATATGAGTATTTATTCATACGAGTGTGTTAGACAATCATCAACCACATGGGGATCTGTTATTATTGTCTCGCTACTAAGATTGTTCTATGTGAGAGAGGTTGTGGCTAGAGAACATGTCAATCTGAATAGCTGACATTCTTTTCCAACATGCACTAGTTCATGGATGGGGAAACAAAAGGGGAATTGAATTACACCCAAAAAAGTTGAATGGAATTTGGGAATCATTATTACCAATAATTAGAGCACAAGGGGAGTGGTGTGACCATTTGGGATAACAATAGACTCGATTTGAAACATTTTTTTCCTATTTATTAGCAAGTAATGGGGGTAGGCATATGAGTTTTGTTCGCTAACCATGTTCAAAAATATAAATACTAAATAAAATTTTTATCCACTGTCATTTTGGAATTTTTAGCGGATTTTAGGTGTGCTATTTTGGCCATACATATTTCGGTTAGGGTTCCATTCAAACATGGAGGAGGGTTAGGTTTCAAATAAGGGACACAAAAGGTGTGGAAATGATGTTATGGAATGTTGGAATGGATTCCAATACTCTTGCAAATATAACATCATGAATTAGAGAGTATTGGGTGGGAATATTGATATTAAAGTATGTCAATGTCATCTACCAGGGGGTCCATTCTGTTGAAGTCAAAATCGTAGTTGAAAAATATGAAATAAGTGTTAGGTCCAAAGAACTAGAGGAATTGGATTCTCAGAAGATGACCAATGATGCATTATTGTTTTACAATATGCAATGGGGATGATTAAAATGTTGTATCATTTCTTATAGTGAAGATTTTTTACATGTAGTTTACTATCATATGGCGAGGAATATTTATTTTATAGTTTAATGTCATGTGATCAAGACACATCTCAGAGTTACAATTCATGTGACTTGGATGTGGTGAGGAGGAATTATGCACCGAGTTACCTACCATTTCTTCCTCATGCCAGGTAAAAAGGTAATCACGTGTTCATTATATGGGATATAGTTCCATTTTACTATCTTCCAAAAAGGGATGTATTGAAATGATGGGAATGATACCCACTGAGATGAGGGGGTTGAGGGTGAAGATCAAAATTATATTTGGAGACCCCACATCAAAAAATAGAATCTTGGGTGTGTCGCATATTTTTTATTGTCGTGATGCTTGGACCAATTTTTTATATTAAGGCTGTAATGTTTTTTTCCAGTTGTAAATGGTTTATGGCCATTTTTCAAGGACCAACATGAAAGTGTCGGAAAGTAATGTATGGTACATCAATGGAAGGTTACCTGACACGACAAAGGGGCCGATGAGGTTACCAGATGCTAATTAAACGTTCTTGAGACAAATAAAACATGGTTTAATCTTATGATTTTTGGGAATTGGGATCTCCTATTAGTTTATGGTCATAGAGTTTTGACTAGGGGTCCCCTAAAAACATTTTTGTGGAATGAAATGGTAATAATTGCGGGCTAAGAATTGTTGCACCACATGAAAAATATAAACGAAATATTAAAAATAATTTATGTTTGTATTTCCTGGACCACGTATTTTAGTTTAAGACCCTTAAATTTGGACTATGAAAGTAAGAGAAGAAAAAAGGCCCCATGACGAGTCATATGAGGGGATGAACCCAATATAAAATATTTATGCATCACAATGTATCCCATAATGATGGTATAATCAAGTGAAATATTTTTTTGAACATAGCATGGTAGAATACTGACACCAATATGTGTCTACCCTATCGAACGAGAGTATTGGATCTTCTCATATGTGGATATGAAGTATTCTAAATTTATATTGGGTAAGGGTATTGTTTAACATCAAGTGGTGAGGACATTAGTTTTTTTAAATAAATATTTTTCCCACTGGGAATCCTTGTTTGATATAGGTTAGAATCATCTCTTATTCAGAGGCATCCTAGATTTTCCTAGGGCAATGCTACAGTTTAACGTCATGTGCTATAGAATATAGTGTTTTTTAATCCCCTATTAGTTAATATAGGCATCCATGTTTGATATAGGGTAGAATAATTTCTTATTTAGAGGTATCCTAGACATTACCAGGTAAATGATATAGTTTAAAATTGTTTTTTGATTATTTTTATGGGATTTAAAATTGGATGCTTGATCTTTTATTCTAATAACAGGATATGATGGTATTTTGACCCGCTGATGGATCAAGGTAATTTAATGTATCTTATAACTAAATCATTCCCATCAGAATGTTTTAGGTGATTTCATTATACATAATAGATGGCTTCATGGTGAATATGAAGCTTTTCCCAGAGGAAAAAAGATTAAGCATCACTATGTATCCCATGTGTATAGTAATCATACTATACATAGTTATGAAGGTGGATACATAATTTTTAAGGTCATATAGTTTGGACCAAAGGAGATCAGTTTAATTTATTTATATATAGACTATAAAATAATTTGATAAGAGGATATTCATGAGGTAAAAAAACACTACAAACTAGAGGGGATGTGTCAAAGGTGTATCTGTATTTAAAAAGTATTAGGAGGACAAAAACTCATAGTTTATTGTCCTAATTATTTGACCAAAAATAGGGCCAAGAGGCTGAATGGTCAAAATTTTGGGTTCTATGCCCAGAGATCAGAATCCTAGACAACGGTATATATCTTGTGAGGATGGGAATCAAGAAACACATAGTAATAAGCACCTATAATAAATTAATACCAATTTTTTTATGGGTGATCCTCTATGAAAATGTAATATGTATCATCCCAAGATTATCATAGGGAATCCCATGTTTCGATCATTTCTAAAGATCATATCTTATTTTGTGTCCTCCCACATTAAGGTGGGGTAAATATCATATCTTGTCAAGAGGCATCCATGTTTAATATTTTGTAAGAATGATGTTTAATGTCATTAATGGAGTTCATTATGAATTTTAGTTTAATTTCGTACAACTCAAACTATAAGTGATATAAGTAGTTTAAGGTCACAATTCATATACCTTTTAGAGTGGATTTCCAAGTAGATATATATAGCATAGGTAATTGAGAAATCTAGGTGAATGAGGTCATAGGAGGCCTATCCCCACAAAATATATTCCTTATAGGATATCAATATTGATTAAAGTCATGATATTGGGACATGAGATATTAATTTAGGGTCATAGAGTTTATAACTGGTGATGAGAATGTCAAATTGATATGTGAAGTGTAGAAGAGGTAAAAAACATGAATAAAGGATAAAGAGTCCCAATGGAGCACAACACATTCATATAAGAGAGTTCATAAATTTTAATATCATAATTCATTGAAATGTACACCTAGTATAAGGACATAGTGCTTTGACCATCTGCTTCCCTCATGTGATGTACCTCTTGAGAAACACATACTTGGAGGGAGGTGTGATACTGATCCATATTGATCAAAGAGTATGTAGAATTGCAATAGACCTTATGAATAATGTAATGTCCTTCCTACTTGGGATCCAACAGTGGTGGCTTTTTAGCAAGGATCATCAGTGTTGTGAGGGTCAGTACCAAATAGGTCACTCTCAAGAAAAGCTTATAGATAGAAATTAATGTTTAATGATCTTATTATCTTTTTTTAGTGCCTCTCATGATTATGTAAGTCATAGATCCGGTTCTTTTTTTTTGATCTTCATGCTCTTCTAAATGGATTTCTGTAATTTATTTGGGAATATTATTATCATAGATAGCTATTTAGACCAACTTAAACTGATATTAAATGAGATTTACTACGTATGTTACATACACACGAGACTATAGGGTCACAAGGGTGGAATTTTGAGTTGTATTTTGAAAGGAATAGATGGTTATGGGGAGATATTTGAGTCAAACTTTATTGTTTGTGGCCACCATTTTCAACAAATTTTAAGAGAGGGTCTTGATGAATGCATCGATCAATCCATTTTTTTACACATTGTAGTGGAAAGTATGGTTGGACTAGTTTTTTTTGGAATGAAACCATTTCATCTCTGTGTCCTAGAATTTGGTTCCAATATCAGTGATAATGGTGTGATGGATTCCAATTTGATGAACGATATGGTAGATCATGAAATCTATCATGGATTGAGCATTGAATTCCTTAGGGGAAATTTCTTATAGACACTTGGATTCGAAAGGTGTTGTGGTAAAAATGATACTTCACTTTAATTTGTTTATTGAAGATATGGTCGAACAACATCGAGTTTGTGCACTATAATAAACCAATAATATTTGGTAGAATGGAGGCCCTCTGGTGGTCAATGCCCAAAGTTGTCATGGATCTGAAACATATGGAACCTACTAGAAAACATAATATTGTTGTAGATCTTGGTGGGAAAGAAGTATCCCAACCATCGAATCTAGTGGAACTGCTTCAAACCCACCTGATGGGAACCAAATGACCTTGAATGAAATTTCTTCATTACCTATGGAATCTCATAACCATGTATGAAATAGAGGATAATTCCATCAAACCCAAATCTATAGAGAGATGATTCAAGGTTGAACCCAATATGAAGGATAAAATGTGTTGCACATCAATATATTTTCAAACTATCGGCTTGATTTGGTAGTTGAATTACATGTTGTAGATACTAAATGAACGGAGTTGACCAGTCAAGAGTTACCTCTAATATGGGGTAACATTGGGGTCCTATAGGGAGGCTCTAACAACAAACATGTTTACATATTTCCTTTAATCACAACCTAACACAACAAGAGATAAGACCCTCTGATGCACTACATGATTGAATAGATAATCATGGTCAATTTGTTGAAGAGATGTGACTATGTAGAGAAGAGTGTAACCTCAACCATTCTATGATTTATGAATATGATTCCCCATTTGTAGAAAAAGTATCTATTACATCAACTAACGAGTTCAATCTAGCATTAGAATGAGATATGGATTTATGACTATTTAGTCACCATGATTTTTTTTCAGGATTAGATCATATTCTCTCTTCACATGAGATGGGTGGAAATAAATATCAAGGGAATATTGAGAGAAATAAATAGATCTAGATTCTCTTCCTTGATATTGGTGTAGACTTATGACAATAGGAAGGATTATGTTATAACAAAATGTCCTTGGGTGAAGAAGATGATTGCCGGGGCTAATCTATTGACCTTGGGATCACTAATCCATCTACCGGTTGGGCACCAAGAAGAATGATCAAAATGAACCATATAATAATACATATCATAATCCACTAAATTGATTGAATTTTCTTGTAAATAGATATCTATAAATTGTTATTCATGAGTTATATGGGCTTCCTAGAAGTTATCCGTCACCTTACCCCTGATAGTTTTCAATGGAAGAAACCATGTTTCGAACTACTGAATGATAATTATTGAGCATTCCAATGTTCTAGTCATCATGGGGTGATTTGTGAAATTCATTCAATGATCCATATGGGACACCAACTATATCTCATGATGCTATAGGTAATGTCTCAAATTATGCATTACAAAAAATAGTGAGAGGCATCACTTCTTGATATGGTAGTATATGGTCTCCGTGTGAAGGTGAATAAAAATCAGAAAATATAAACTTTTATGTCTAAACTAATTGTTCCATTATGCAAGAAGGGAATAAAGGGAACATTAAATGGTGGACACATGGAAGACTAATGGCTTCATAAGGACTCATGGAATCAGAATAAGAGGTTATTGAAAATACTACTATATTTAATTGAACATGGTTTGGAACTCCTCATACCATTAGTAAAAGATTCATGTATTCATGATTATTGGTAAGTTTTTCATCATTATGGCTAGATTCATGATGAATCAATGTATATATTCTATGTATACTTGGCATACTTGTAAAATTCATTGGATTCTCAGGTGAATAATATGGATGATATCCATTATTATCCTTGGTTTAATCTCAATGCATATGTATCTAATAATGCTTCTAATAAACTTCCTAGAGGTAACATCAAAGGAACACTTCAAGGGGTTAATATTCAAGATCCACGAGTAGAGGAAGCCAAACACATTATAAATTTATTTTAGATGGTCATGATTCTCACGATATTTGACCACCATGTCATCCACTTATAAATAAACTAATATCCATATTATCAGTTCTAAGATGTGGTGCATGGATCACTGATAAGTGGCTCATGAATTATTCAAGATAAAAGGAATCACCTGATTGCAGAAGGTCCCTTAGGGTTCCCTAAAGGTGTTAATGTATTCATTATAATGAGATGTCTAGAAAATATTATACCTTTTGAATACATCCATGAAATAGAGTGCCTAGAACCAACTTGTTTCATTGATCAAAAACACTTTTATATTAAGTGGAAAACAATCTTTGAACAATGGAAGTTGAGGTCCTAGAAGTAAATATAGAATCTAATTTTCCCATTATTCTTCATGACCATGATAATGTTAGATAGAAACATGGGGTACTATACCACCATCAAGATGTTGTATTAGATGTTATTATCAACCTCATCCTTCACCGTAGAACCATGGGAAGGGTGCATCGTTTTAGGAGGCTACAAGAACTTGTGATGACTAAATGGGATATCAATATGGTGGAATGTGACCTGAGGATGTATTCCTAGAATCTGATAAATTATTCTAGAATATATATCATTTTTTCTCTATGAATTCCAGATATTTTATATATTACTACAAATACAGGGTTTTATTGAATTGCATTGGATTCAAATCTTTATTGGTGTCGATTTTAACCTCAAAAAACTCATCAAATGTTGTAGAGATTCACATATGAATAAAGGCGGAGCATCTTCCAAATTCACTCCCTCATTTGATATAGGATAATAAGTAATAGGACCATCATACTAGAGAGATAACTCAAGGATATTGATATTTTCTTCTTGGGAAGATATGAAATCACCACTATGGGGTTCTTGGTTTTCCGAAACCATGGATAATGAATCTATCAAACCAATTCCATAGTTTAACGGACTGTAAATCCCATTATTAATTTTAGATAAATATTAGGGAGTCATATTTTGGTGATTCAACCGTGCTCTATAGAAAATATAATCAATTTTTGAAATAGTTACCATAGTGAAAACCTATCTGTACATTATAGTGGTAGTAGCTTCTAGTATCACCCAATATGATATTATGTTATAGTGTGTGGTTATTTTTAGATATTACTTATTTTTAATAATTTTGAAACCCTTTATCATGGAAATGAAAATGAAACTCATCATGTCATTCATCATGGACTCCAACCAATTAATCTATAGAATGAATGAATCATCCATATCATCCCATAGAATGGTTTTAGTGGTTATGCTATGAACCATGATGGTAGGAACTTGATTCCCCTCCCACATATAACATTTTTTTTGTCAGATCTCAGGATTCATAGGATTCAAAGGGTAATGCACCACCCTAAATTACCCATACTCGATCATTGATGGAGGATATTCCTTCCCTTAGAAAATGTAATATTATCAGAGACCAAGGTCTGAAAGAAGGTATGATCCCTTTAATTTATCTTGGTTTCCCCATATTTTGGGCTAGACCCAAGGCTTCTCACTTTTTTCTTATTATCAACCATGTTCTCAACCAGCTATCTACTTGGAATGGAAAATCCATCTCTATGGCTGGTAAGACTAGTCTTGTAAAATCCACCATTGTCTCCAAGATGGTATACTCCATGATAGTCTATAAATGGCATGTTGGGCTTATCAAAAAATGAACACCGCTATTAAGAATTTCATATGGACTAGCAGAATTATTGAAATAAATATTATTATTGTTCCCTAGTCCACTTGCTTCAATCCCATTAAGAAAGGTGGTATCATCATTAAAAATTTAAAATACTTTAATGAAGCCCTACAAGCTTGGCCCACCTAGAACCTTTTTCACAATACTTTGGAATCTCATACCTTCCTCAAAAATATATTCCTTAATAAACGTAATAAGGGTAATTTTAATTTTATTAACTCCTCCATTTTCCCTCCATCAAACAATCTTTTTCGATCATCATGAATAATTCCAGATGGATGGTCTTCAGGATTCCTCCATTAAATAATGGTTGGATAAATGGGTGGACACGCCTTTAATTTCTATGATATTCCCCGATTAGGCCCCTGAGAATATTATATTCTCTATTAGAGAAACCCTAAACTCTCTACTTGACCAACTCCCTAATACTATTATGAATATCAATGAAAATTACTCATTTATTAACACTAATGATTTCTTAATTTGGGATCTTGCTTACAATGGTCTGCTAAACTCCAGAAAAAATTATCATCATTTTTTCTCTACCTCTGATAATGATTATAGTTGGGTAAAAACTTATAGTGAGCCACAGATAAAACCTTCTAGATTCAATATCATATGGCGTTTTGCTCACAATAGAGTTCCCATAAAAAATTTCTTTAATCTTTTGGTTTTCAGCTCTGCTCTAAATGAAATATCTGTAATCAACACAGAGAAGATACTAAACACCTCTTTCTTTCTTGCAGCACTGCTTCCTCTATTTGGAAATATATTCTTGAAATTTTTTATTGTAGATTTTTAAATTATGACTTTTTTAAAGATCAACTAAAGAAAAGTGTAGAAATGGAGGCCTCTGAACAAATCAAGAACATTTTCCTAGATACAGTTGCTTAGCTCCACCATGTGATCTGGTCAGATCAGAATGAAATTATTCATACAAATTACTCATACAATCAAAATGAAGGTCAGGTGCGGATCCTCACTGTCATACATGATGCTTCTCTAATGAAAAAGGGACACTGCCACAACACTGTGCATGGCTTCAGAATCAAGCAACGTCTTTAGATTAATGGCAATTTTAGTCAACCCCACCACACAATAGAGGTGTTATAATGAACTCCTCTCCCTGGATGGATCAAAATCAATATTGATGGCACCTCCAAAGTCAATCCAAGAACTGCAGGATGTGGTGCTATCTTCAGGAATAATCTCGTTCTGATCCTTGGTTTCTTCATGGGTAGTTGTGGCACTCTCACCTCCCTTGAAGTTGAGATGATTAGCTTAATTCAAGCCATCTCCTTCATAAATCTGTTTGGATGGAACAATATCTGGATCGAAATTGACTCGACGACCATCAGGAAAGAAATTTGGATCGACATTATTCATATTGCTTGGACGATTACTACCTGTTGAATGGATTGTACTTGTTTTCTTATAGATATAAACTATATCATCACTCATGTTTATCGAGAAGAAAATATGGTTGGTGATGGATTGGCCAACAAGGGAGTAAATCAGGACATTACCTGGTTTGAAGACCTCCTTTTTTATTTTATTTCCTTTAATATAAAAGATTGTAATACGATCTCGTACTTTAGACTGTTGTAAAATTTCTTTTGATTTATTTATGCTTTTCTTATTCCAAAAAAAATTAAATTAAAATGATTTTGTTTGAAAAAAAATTAAAAAAATGATTTTATATTCCATTTAACTAGAATATGATGTATTGTGGGTCGATGTTCCCATACATGGCAGAACCCTCACCCACTCTTAGGAATGAGATGATGGATTGGAATTCCTCTCACTTGAAATCCTCTACATATTAGATATCGACAGAATATAATTCTAGATAAATATGGGGAGGTCTCTTATAGGCTTTTTCAAGGGCATCATACATTTCATTTGACATGTAGAGGGCCTTGAGAATCAGGATCCTTGCAGATATACTATAACGGTCCTTCAACACATCATATTTCCATTCCAAATACATTTTCATTCTTATGGGGTCTTTCCTTGGTGTGATGCACAATGGGTGATGCTGACTATATGAATGGTATTTGGATGGTACTAGAAATATCTTGTTATTGGCTGGATGACTCACTTCAAACCACTTCGAGATGAATTTTGGATGGCTACGACCTAGCTCTGGCAGGATGTGATCCGTCATGGTGTAGCCAAAGCTAATCTCTTGGGTCAACTAACATGGATGGTTGTGATGGTGTATCTGATTGAAAAGGCTGGGAGGATTATTCCTAATAATCTCTACTCAAAAGATATTTCTTTGCCTCATTATCATGCATGTGTTATATTGATGTGATGGACTAAAAATTATGGAGGCTCTCGTGTCCTCGACCTTTCTTTTGATATTTTTTGCCAGAGACATTAGGTGGGGTGGGGTTTCACCTGGTATTTATTACTAATGAATATTGTGAAGTGATATACTAGCTTGAGGTCATTCATTATGGAATACTCATGCTCATTGTAATAATGTTATTGCAATATTGGGCATACCCTATACCTGATTCACAACATAGGATGCATGAAATCACTAAAAGTGTGGGTTGACATCGACATAGGAGGGGGAATCATATTTCCATATTCATGTCAGTGCCTACTGTTTTAGGATTTTAAATCCCTTAGTGTAGATATATAAGATAAAAAGGAGGATGGAACATTTGCGAGTAGATGTTCTAGATTTCGAAGGTGGAAACAGAGGAAACCATTGGAAGGAGCAACTTCACTGTGAGCTAACCAGTCATGATTCATTTGGACCCCATGGCAGGAAGCCCACATCCATTCACCTAAACTGTCATTTTCACTATTGGGGTCAGTGGAGATATGCCCCACATTTTTTGGAACTTCACCCATCTTTAAAAAACCTTATATACATTATCCTTGATACAATACATGAACTAATATATTACATTGATTCAATATTTGATAATCCTTTGTTACATGAAATGGTTAGTATGGTCAGTGTGTTTGGATTCCTGGGGTCTCTTACATTTTAATACCCTAAAAATCCCATTTTTGTGGCACATATGAAATAGATCAGGACCTATGAATCCTTAAAAAATATGCATGTTTTCTTATTTCTAGGAATGTAACTATTGGATCTAGGCCATTATGAGGGACTAGAGCCATATTCTCTTACCTATGTGACTATACATGGCGATGTGGTTCTTAAAAGATATATTCCAGGAGAGCATGTTCTTGATAAGGCTGCATTGGGAAAATCTACAATTGATAAGGATACACATTGAGTTGATCTATAAGAGGGGATCACAACTCTACCTTCTCGGGGGCCTCTAACTATGTGAGATCAGCTGTCTCAACTTTGGAAGGCAATTTCATAGGAGATAGAATAGTCAATGGGAGAGATTTCTTAGCATACTTCAATGATTTTTATTGACATTGGTCTCATAATAAAATTCATGGATCCCACCTAGGATGTTTATTCTAATGAGGATATGGACTGGAATTGTCTATACATTCCACATGCACATCTATAGATGCTTCTCTTGACTCAGTATCATGTCGATGAAGTAAGTGGTGCCTTTCTATTGGGGAAAAAAATACATGACTTGATAATGAGGCATTATCTTACACTAGATGTGGTAGGTAATACTTATCTTGAAGATAGTGGGGCATAAATGGTTATGTAACTATCTATGAACGTATTCCCAACCATTGATAGACCCTATGGGAAGATGGATATACCAAACAAATTTAAGAATTTCAAATTTATGGAAAAGATTCCTATTTCCTGCTATTCTTCTATTCCCAAAATGGTTCTACACCTTGAGATGAATTGGGTGAAATTCTACAGTGGGCCACTCATCCCATTGAAAGGGACTTATATAGGGTTTCCATACTCAATGGTTGTTCTCATGTTATCCAACAATGCCAGGTATGGATTTCAATTAGGTTGGATTTCCACATATCACGTCTCCATGGCCTCAGGCTGAGTGGTGAGAGTGGCTGTAAACTAATCTTGGTGAGGATCTCTATCATGATGAGGATTACTAACCACAAATACATTAGTAGACTCATCAAATCATTAGAAAGGATCAACAACATGTGGAACAGCTCAACCTGGATCTTGAGGGGTATAATTACACTAATATGGTGAGTTCGTCAACTCATACCTTAGCCTATTTCCATTTATCCATTCTTCTAATATTTCTAGTTGCACAAGGTTTTCGATCATGAATAATGGAATCCGAGCGAAGAGGACTTGACACCCAATTGGATAAGAAATGGGATCTTGTTGGAATGTTCCATAATCTGGAAAACAATATACCATGATATTAGCTAGGATCATATTATTCTCATCAAGATGATGAAGCCAAAATTCTACATTGGTATCTGTCTCCATTTTTTGGTGTATCCTCATTTTGATTATAAGTCCCAAATTACTATTTAACCTTGTTGCTATGTCAACCGATGGTGAAATTTCCCTTTTGGTGGATCCCTACAACCATTTTCCGCTCTCTATTTACCTATATGGATACCTAAACGAGGGTCTCCTAGGTATTGTTTCACACCATGGGGAATGTTTTCCCCATCACAATATACCTCTGTGCCCCATTCCGTATGATCCTCTAGCTAGAAAGGGATAATAATGTTTACCATAAAATTACCCTGAGGGGAACCCTCATTGTTGGTGGGGTGGGCTCAGATGTTTCAAGATAGGGATGATGTGAGGAGAAGTTTAATGCCAATAATCCTTGAAATCCATATGAAAATACTTATCTTCCATGATGCAGTGAAGCACTATAAGCCACTTGACAAAGATCTAATTGAAGTTCTTATGGTGTCTGGATGATGTAAGGTACTTAACCACTAAGAGTGCTACCAACTCAACCATTCATCACTGAAAATAAATGTCCTCAAGGTGAACCAAAATTACTGAGTAAGAAAACTAATGAACAAAGAGGTAGCGAACCATTTCCTAGTAGATATAGAGGAAACTCATATCATGGCCCTCAATGTGAGACTTCTTGATTTTGATGATGGGAGTTGTTGGTGGCCAAAAAACCACTGACAATTGATCGACTACCAGTAACCTCCCACATTCCCTCTTTCATAGGAGATGATTCATGTTCTTGGTCTAGAGATGATTAGAATGGTTATGGATGAGAGATTATTGGTGGAACCAATGTGGACTGCTTTAGTTGATGGTTGAAAATAACTATAGACACTATGAAAGTCATCTATTCTATACATGTTAGGATGTCTCATGTCAGACATTTTAATTTCATAATCACAACCATATAATATGTGGTATTCAATAATAACTTATGTGCAATAGTAGTGGTTCCCATATATATCTCAGACGGGTTATCAACATCTGACAGAGTCATCCCAGATGTTATGAGCTCTCCCACAACTTTTGTGGAGATAAATGAAATATCGACTAGAGGGGATGAAGATAGATACACAATGATCCCGAGGATGAGGGGTCAGAAAATCCATCACTAACAAATACCTATGAAGGGATCTATGAATCATTTAAATTTTTTCTTCTAGGATAGAGAACATAAATTATAGGAATTCTTCCCCAAACTCTGGTAGCTAAGGTGGAAACACCATTATTTAGTTTTATATGTCCTTGGAATTAGATAGCTCATCAAGGTCAATGAAGACATGGAAATTACCAAGATTTCTCCTTCGACAGTGAGTGTTCACCCTTCATCCCACATATTTTTCTTCATGGAAGGGTACCTCTTTGGCATGGGGAGGAACTTCATGCTTGTGGGTAGTGGTGTAGGGTTGGAATCCACTTTAGGTATAAAGAACACAATAACAACCTCATCATTGGGAATTGGGAGTATATGTCAAACCTCTATACTAGTTGGTAGTGTCATAGTGAGGATAATCATTTTAATAATCGAGTGTAAAGGAATGACCTCATAACTGGTTGAAGACGATGCAGGGAGGACCTATACACTGAGTCTCATCATTATGGGTTGATCTATAATGGTTTTAGGTGGTAAGGGTGATTGAAATAATAAACTGAGCATAGCTATGAGTTGGCTGGGGTCGAGATCCCAATCTGTTTAAGATGGATACCTATTTTCTTTTTGTAGTGGTTATAGGGAACATGAAAATTCAATTGAGATTAATCCCATAATTGGAATTATGTGCCAAAAATTGGGGTAGATGGGGAAGTGGTGAAGTCCACCTGTTTTTAACGTAAGGGACCAGTCATTTTCAGTGTTAATGGGCCTTGTGGGAACCCACCTTGGTTTCTCTCGGGCAGTAGTTGTAACTGGGGTGACTCAAGCATCTTCCATGTAACACCCTAAGACATTAATTTTTTTTATTTGTATGAATTTAATTTCTTTCCTAGATTTATTTATATAAAATATCATTCTAATCTTATGCTACATGAAATAATGATTTGGCATGAATTACACACAATACTAAGTTTTACCGAATGAAATTATAATATTAAAATATTATTATTTAATATTATAGGATATAAAAATATTGTTATGTTGTAGATTATGATTATTATTATTTAAAGGTTTATTATATATGGTTGAATTAATTAGTTATAGTTTAATTAGAAATAAATATATAAACCAACTAAATATATATGAATTTTTTTTATTAAGAAATGTTTTATGTTCACAAAGTCATTTTATCCAATTAAATTAAATTAATAAAAATTAATGAATGATATTAATGAAATAAATATGTTATATATTCAATAAAATACTTTTTACATTTATCCAAAATATTTGATAGGAATAACATAAGAACAAATCAAATATAGCGCATAAAAACCTATATTTTTATAAAAGAATTTTTAAAACCATTTAATGGAAAAAATATTTTAAATAAATTATTTAAAAAATTATTTTAGTTATTTTTGATAATAAAATTATTCTTTTAATGAGGGATATAAAAATTTACTTTGGTGGAATTGTCAGTTTTTTTCTCATAAGTTTCTTGTTCTGATTTATAGTGAAGAATACTAAAGGACATATTTGTGAGTCATGAGAGAATAAATATGATGCACTATTCTGATTGGATGATGATGCATAATTTGATAGTTAATCATAGGATATGAATATATTTTTTATAGGAATAATAGTTTGTATTTTTCTATTATTCCACATAGTTTTTAGTTTAGTAATAGGCCACATAATAATTCAATCCCCTTCAATAATCCTCTAGAATCTAGTAAATGTGTTCCACTCCTAGGCTCTACTATGCTCCTCATCCATTTCATGGCCTACATTCCATGTCGACCTGTCTTTTCTCACCAATGCATTCTTATTAATGTGAATTGTTTACACTATTCACCTTTTCTTCCTTATATACCTAAAAATGGTCCAGTTACCTTATGTTGGATCCGTAGATCACATATGAGGTTAACTGGGCCATATGGATGGCTTAGGATGACCCCGATTTTTTGTCGAGGCCCATCATAAAATATACTGAGAAAATACTAAATATATAATTTCCATCTAATCCATAAGTCTTTCATTGAAAATATATTTTTACATACTCTATTTTTATGGCGATCAAGATATCTTAGTGTAAATCAATACTTTCATGGCCTTCAGAGTCCTTTATTAGTATTAATATTTACATAATCCTCATAAAGATATTCATAAAATAAATAAATTTTAAATGGAATTCAAAAAAATAAATCCAATTGTTTTAGTAACAATACACAATCTCAAAAAAACTATTTCATATTTTTAGAACATTAATTACAATTTTATAGTCGTTAGAGTTACATAGATAACTATTCAATCTTGAATTGCAATGATATTAAATAAATCCATAACAATTATTGAAGAATAACCACTTCATCAAAGATGAAATATTTTTTTATTCATAAAGTAACTATCAACTAAATTCACATTTTGAATAGGTAACATCACTTCAATCATTAAAAACACGATTGGAAATCCAAAAAAACATCCAATCAAGTCAATATCATAAAAAAATGATAGTATGTGGTTCATCACATACTCACTCGTTGAAAAATATAACACAAACACAAAGTAGAATCATTACATATGAACCTTGGGGTAAGTACTATGAATATGGTGGGTTGGTAATTAACTCATCCATCACCTATAAATTAGGTGTGGGAAAAATACTACACACCTGGATAGAAACTCCTAAGGGATATTATTATGAAAAATAAAATATTATTTACAATCCGTTAGGAAATATTTATATAAATAGTGATCATGGATGCCATCATATAATCCTATGGTTTCATAGAATAAATATGATGTTTCATTGTTTAGGCATCATGTGAATGATATTTCATAATGCCTTAATATTTAATGATATATTTCCATTTAAATAAATTTTTATTTTATTGAAATCATGTTTTACACACAACATTATGTTTAATCAAACTATGATATAAATATTATTATTTATTGTGAAACATATCACATATTTGATGGATTGGTGGGTATTAATAGGAATAAATAATTTGGGAAAAAAAATATCAATAAATTTAAAAAATTAATTCATTATTTTTTAATTGTTTATATATAAAAATAAATTTATTTTAATGTATTAGTTGATGTTTTCGGGAAAAATAATTCTTTACGAGTAATTTGATTTCTTGTAAATAATTTAAAATAATATATACTAATTATATTTCTATTTAAATATTTTGATAATATATAATCAATAATTAAATCAACATTAATTGAATATTTTTTGTAAGGGAATGAATAAAGGTAAACTCAATTTTATGCTTAAAAGTGTATCTTCCTGAAAACGTTTTGTTGTGTTTGCACAAATATTTTGATATTTAGTCTATTAAAATTATAGAAATTAAATCATGTAAAATTTATTTAATATTTCAATTAATCCTAATAAATAGAATTTGATATGCTCATCATAATGTTTTGTATAAATTAATTTAAAATATTGAAAAAATTTGTTAGCAAAATGAAGGTTAAATTTGTTCTGCCAATTCTTAAAAGAATAGTTGAGGATTAAAATATCAAAATAATTTATTTAATTTTTTGGGTTCATTTTATTTACGTGTATCCTTATATTCAAATAATATTAATTTTTTAGAGGCTTGTATTTGATAACATATTATTATATTTTAACAATTGAACACAATCTAAGTGTTCCTTAACTGTCCTTTATAAAAGTAATCAACTTATCCTATATTCATCCCACTTAATGACCCTTATATGACATAAAATATATAAAACACTTCTTTAATAACATACATCCCCATGTCCTAGTGGTCATAGTTTGATTATAATACTTTCCTTTCAAGGCATAATATTTAATCCAAAATAAGTTTCTAAAAAGAGTTACAACCCTTATCTAACTACATTCAATTTTATTTCTTTTTCCAAATATTATAATGATATTTTATTAATTATAACATGATAACTGTAGAATTATTATTATATTTAGATACAATAATTACTATTTTACAACTATTTTCAGAAACTTTTCATCTAATGGAGATGATAGTAGTTCTCCTGCGAACTGATGGACTACCGCCTCCATATTGTGATAAGATTAATTTAACATCACCATTAATATTTTTATTATAATTATTAATTTAAAGATTATTATTTATATTTATGACATGATAAGGCATCTATAATTATAATATTTTAACTTTATTCTTACCTTTTATTCATTGTAAATCAATAACCCCCCTGGTCTGTACATGTTGACCACCACCTATATGTAGTTATGTGACTCATTTTTCATCTATATATTTTATGAATGATTATCAAAATGTAAATTATGAATAAATATGAGACTTATATCATGATTAATATTATATATGATGAAACTATGAGTAAGAGGAAATTACTTGAGGTGGAGAAGAGGATTTTTCTGGTGTTAGACTTGATATTTGACTCAATTTGGACTTCTGGGGACATCATTACCTGTGTTACTTGTTTCATTAAGGTATTTTTGCCTTACATGTAATGAGTTCCCTCTTTTACTAGTTTTATAAGAGGTCTAGTTTTTAATGTTTAATAAAGTGGGATTGACCATCAACCATTCCATAAAAATAAAAGGATAATTAGAATTTATAAATGAATGTTAAATATTGTGTTTTATGTGAATTTGGTTCTAATATATACTTATAGTAAATAAATATATGTAATACTATAGATTTGAACTTTTATAGAGAATGAAAAAATAATGTTTTGGGGTTTATGTTAGAATATCTTTCATTGTATGATTATCTATGCTAAATTAGAGGTAAGTAAATCTATATAGATCAAAAACCAATAAACCACATATATTCTATTCTCAAATTAATATTTATTTTCTTTTTATGTTAGTACCATTTTACTCACATTGGTTGTGAAAATGTTTGAGAAAATATTTTTACTGAAAATTTGTTTGTATTTCTTATTTGGTCGTTCAACTTTTTATTCTATATGCATACTCTACAAAAACAATTATAAAAGTTTTTTGATATACCTAATATTCTTAAATATAATTATCATTACCTTCGAAAATATTTTCAATGGTTTAAATGAATCATTTTAAAGAAATTTTTTTGAAAAAAGGTTGTCTCCAAACTTTTAGATAATTTTGTAAAGAATTTTATTTACATATATAGTGTGAAAATATTTTATCTGTTTCATTAATATTATTTTCTATTACTATAAATTTATATTTTCCATTAATATTTTAATTATATTCTATAAAATGTTAGGTAAAATTTCTGAAAAATAAAATGGTATTTTCTCATATTGGTAAACAGTGGATTAAATAATCAATAAAATGTATTTTTCATCATGATGAACAAAATTTAATGATATTTTTATTCCCTAGGGTTATGATATTATGATATCATCCACATTATTTATTTCAATTCTTTCTGATGATGTTAATTTAAGGATAATTCTATGAAACTTATATCTTTTCTACAAGTTAATTATGTTACGATGAAACAATTATAAAAAGAATTTTACTCCATGAGATATGATACAATAAAATTATGAAACATTTATGAATCTTATTTTCCTTATATCGGTTATTATATGTTCATATGAAGAATTTTTTATTATCCCATGTCACATATTTGTACAATTTTTGTTATCTGATGGGAGGGACTGAAATTTAATATCCCTCTAATGAATTGAGTAAAGATAGATACCTCATACAATAATAATGACTTTAATGGATTGTGAACCCATTTTAGTGAGGGGATCTATCCATAATAATACTCTATGTAGTTATCCTCTACTAAATAAATGATTTAATATGGTGTGAACCCAAAAAAACTATGATAGTTTAGGAAGGGATCCTTGATATTTGAAAATATTTTCTATTCTAATGTTAATTCTACAATCATTTTCCTTGTGATTATTGTATTTTATAATGTATCATTATTTATTATTGATGATTCCAAACACCTATAACTAATGTATTTTGGTATAAAAAAGTCCAATTGACATGATTTAGGATTAATTATTGTTAATTGATTGGGTATGATTATTATAATCCAAAATGATTTTCTGATGACCTTATTCTTATCTTATTATAACTTGTTATCATTAATTAATAACTTTTATTTTAACCCTTAATAAGCATATTTACTCACCCTTTCATATGATTAATTACCCCATGTTATAAATAATTGTTTTAAGTTGTGTATTAATAATTAGATAAATATTTGAGTATATATTTTTGGGAGATCATTAAGATTATTCATGAAATAAACTAATTATATATTTAGTCTCCATAGACTCTAACCCATTATGAGTCAATTGATGGGGTTTTTATGAGGTTTATTTAATAATAATATAAAATGATGTAAAACTTTTGTATAAAATGATTGGGTCACCTCAAATTAAATAAATTAACGGTATGGATAATCTTTCGATACTAGGATTATAGAACATTATTGAAAACCCTAGGGATATGTATATATATATTATAACATCATAAATCCTTATTAAAGTAGTGAATGATTTAATTTTCATGAATGAAATTAATATATAATAATCATAAGTTGGTGTGGTTATGTTGTTGGTACTCCTAAAGGTAGAAACAATTAAGGGGTATGATGGGGTATTAACATGATTATCACTAGTACATGATGCATTTGACTAATACTATAGACATGGATATACACTTCCAAGGGATATTAATAGTATAATTAACACTTTTTTATAAATTATTATGATTTATTGAAGAATGTGATGCCCATGAATGACCTAAGTAAACCCAAAGGTGTCATAGTTGGAAAAAAGGTGTCCTGATTCAAAAATCCTATGAATTATTTATCATTATTTCATGACTATCCATTATTATTGTTGTTTCCCACATTATGTTTTTTAGTCCTAGTAAATTTCAATACCTAGTTGGAATCTTTTTTATACTGAATTTATGTTGAAATTAAACAAAAAACATCATGATATACAAAATGAAATGGGATATGGGGTGTTAAATCATGGACCTATTTTCAAAGAAATATATTATGTTATGGTTGGTAAAATGAATAATACTAATCTTCCAAATAAACACAGAAAAGAAAATAACACTATAAAGTCTCTTATAAGGAAACACACTCCTTCCTTCTGTCATACATTAAGTCCAATAATTTCAATGAAATTGATCAATACTACTGAAGATATATTTTTTTCACAAAATTTTAAATCATAATTAAATTTTTCTATAAATATATCATTTGGAAGGAAAAATATAACAATGGTGGTCCCTTATAAAAAATATGAGACAATATGATGAAATTTACTATATTTCAAGGGTTTATTTTAAGAAGGTATTTTTCAAAATGTATTTTCAATCAAATATTTTCATGAAAATGGAAACCCAATTCCAGTAAATAATGTAGAAATATAACAAATCCATTAGTCTGTATAAATAAATTTTCACCGAACTTGCAAGATATTCTTGTACTTTTATTGCGGAACCTGAATAAAAAAGTTAATCAATTCAATAATGAAATGATTCTGTGTCTCCAAAATTAAATATATATAATTGAAATTGACAACTATGAATTTTTTTTTGAAATTCTCTCAAACTAGAATTTAAAATTAGAGACTCCTAAGGTAACCATGTTTTTGCAGATAAATAAATAAAACATGAATATCAAAGAAATTATAACAATAAAACTCATGGAAGAAGAAAATTAATTTTCATTAATTTATTATGTGTGTAAGTAAAATAGATATAATGTACTTAGGGGTTATGGAAAATTTGTTAATTTTGGAAAATAAGTTCATTGTAAAAAACTAAGGATGATTCAATGTGAATGGGCCGCATAATGAATAAAATTTTGAAAATGATAAATCAAATGTGAAACCCACAATCAAATTATACACTTATATATATTATATAAATTATACTAAATATTAAAAGATTATATGGGGTTGTGATGAGAATCGTTGTTATAATACCTTTAAAGACATCGACAAATAGAAATATCTTGTGATGACAGTTACTGATATCATTCATGGGAATAAATAGGTTAATGGTACACTTAATAACAACTCTATAATTTCAAATGAATTATTTTATTATGGATAAAACCACTCAATTATATTAGAATAATTTTACAATGGTATCATTTCACTACCTAAATGAATATATGTTGATTTATCAGTAATATTTATTAATGTTATGAAGATTACAAATCAATCTATTAGTTCCTCTCCAATAGAAGTTTTTGGGAATTCACATCCTCTAAATTATGTCATCTAACCAATATTTTATTTTATTTTGGGAATGTTCTAGATCTCATTATATAGATCCCATATTCATTACTGAGACAGAAAATTTATGTCAAACAATTTGAATGAAACTATGATCCCATTTCTGTGAAAGGATGAATATGAACACAAAATGTTAGTTACCTCACTTTTAGGTGTCTTTCTACCGATTCAGGATGTATATCTATCTCAAATGTATGGGGGATCTTAAAAACAATGATATTTATATTTTTCACTATTATGTTGCTATATTTCCTAAATTATTTCTAGTTTTCCCCAAATTATGAAGTTGAGTTTCCAATATAGTTCAATCCTAGTGCTACAAATATTTCAAATATTACATATAGAATGGACCTGATTTTGTTTCAGGAGTTGAATAAGAAGCTTTAGGAGAAACATGATAAAGGATTCCTACATAGTAGTGGTTGAAAAAGGGCTACACATGTCCTTTTTTATGAAAACGTATACTATAACAAATGATTGTATTGATTATCAAGAACCTAACAAGATCAATATCAAGAAAATTTATCCCCTACTCTATATTGACGAATCATTTGATCAGCCTCACAGAGAGTAATAAATTTCTATGGTTGGACATCATTATAGATATAAAATATTTATGGTTTCGAATAAGGATATGTACAATTAAACAATCCACATTTTATATGGTCTATATGAATTTATACTAATTCTATTTAGACTTATAAATTCCTCTATTATCTTTATGGATTTAACGAATATTTTCATTAGAGAATACATTGAAAACTTTAGGGATTTCTATTTAAATGATAATATTATATATTTAAAGATAATGAATGATTGTGAATATAATTTTATGATTGTCTTAAAGATCATATCTATGGAATATCTAAATTTCAATATTTATCAAGAGTTAGTTTTGGGAACATAAAGTCACATTATTGTTTCACATAATCTCATTTGAGGGTGTATCAGAAGATGATTCAAATATGGAAGTTATTCAACAATGGACTTGAACAACCAAGGTAACCAAGATATTTATTTTTATTGGGTTGGTTGGACACTACCAATTCATTGTTATTGATTTCTCATAAAAATCTAATCTAATAAAAATTTTGAATCATAAGGGAGTGAATTTCCTTAAGACATATGAATTTGAAAAAATATCAAAGACCTGAAAAGAATGTTGGTTAGTGCATCTGTATTTTTTGTACTCTGTAATGGATTTGTTTTTTAATATTTCGTAAATCTTGAAAAGCGATATTATAATATTTTCTCATGTAGATTTATATGAGGATACATTATTCCTCATGTCATTTTAATATTCATGAATGTAAATTGCATGACTCAATAATTGGATTTGGTAACTGTAACTTTTTCACCAAAAATATCGATTCATTATATTATGGAAATAAGTCTTATATGTATACTAATCATAATTTATTGATTTATATATTCACATAAAAATAATGGATATACACTAAAGGATATGGTTTTATTTGATCATTGATTATTAATGATCAATACACTACCACCCAAGGAAGGAAAGCAATGTTGATGATTCCCTATGTTGAAAATAGCATGTCATTTTATCCATGATGAGGATTTAAATAGATCCAATATTTACAGATATATAGAATATTGATCATGAAATCTTAATAAAAGGGGAAATATCATATCCTTCTCATATACATGATCAACCATCCATCCATGTGAGGATTAAATATGTGTAGAAGTAGGAATAGAAATATTGAAGATGGTGATAAGTGTTTTCGAGTTCAACCATGATTATGATGGAATAAAATGGTTTATAAAACAATATATTTGTACCATAAATAAAATAATTTATGAAGGACATATTGAATTAATCTCATAGCTCATCAGCAACAATTCATCCTATATGTATGAAGATGTACATAGATGTATAAGAATATTTATGATGGGATAACATTATAAGGAATATTAAATAATATGTATCAGGATTCCCAGAATGTCACCATGTTGGGACAATGGGACAGAAGTCTTACTTGATGTTATAAAAAATCAAAGATTATATAAATGAAATGGGATACCATTACCATGTATTTTTTGGTTAGACTCACCAGAACATCAAAATGGAATAATTAAATTTGTTTTTAGTCAGTTTTTTTATGAAGTCAGTAGACTTAATTCCAATTAAATATGATTTCCCTCTTGATCATATTTCCAAATATATATTAAGTATGTATTCACATTTCATAGAGTAAGACTCTCAATTGTATCAAATCATGATTTATGATTTGTCTTGATGTTCTAGAGAAGTATTCAGAAGGGTTTAGATGCATATATTTGATTCAATAATTCATATCGTCATTAGATAGATGGTTCGTCTACGAGTTATATTCAAACACTTTAAGAAATATTAATATAATGTTCTATGGTTTTCAAAGGTGGTTGGTGTCAACACATTTCTATGTTCGAGTTTTCTTACAATAATAACATTAACTCAAGCGTTAATATGGATCTGTATAATGTCTTCTATTATGAAACGTTCAAGACTCCAATGTGCTGGGATGAAGTTAATAAACTAAATATATTGGGAATTGATCATGTGGATAAAATAGAATAGTATTTTAAATCTTTTTATTAGCTCATACAGATTTCTCATAGTCTCCAGAAATGATATAATAATTAACATAAAAGAGAATAAGAGTTCAATGTTTGTGATAAGGTATTATTATGAATTTATCCATGGAATAATTATGTTATATTTTGATACAATGGGATATTTGAGACTTATAAATATCATTCCTTTTAGAATGTTTGATTTTTTTAGTAAATATTATTATATCATCTTATATCCACCAAATCCCTATAATGATCATGATATATTCAATATAACTCTCCTACGGTAGTAAAAACATGATCCTTCACATGTATATAACATATAGTCCATAACACTTGTGAATAATATTTATTTTCAGGAACAACTAGTTGATATTATGGATATAAGTGATAATGGGGTGTTAAATATGACAACTCAGCTAATCAATGTTTTGTGGAGAAACCATAAGCATTATGAAACTATATAGGAACTTGAAGATTTGATGAGGAAGAAGTATCCCCACTTGTTTATATCAGAGTATAAAATAATCAGGGGAGAAATTAATTTATCGGTTATAATGTCACAACTTTATATTTTATAATAGATTTCTATATAAATAAATTTTATTTTTTTTAGGTTTCCTTACACACAACAAAATGATTAAATGAACTTTGAAATAATTATTTTAATTTACTGGGATAGTAATGACAATGTAGTTGTATTAGAGGTAAATAGTAATAAATAAGTTATGATTTTTTAAAATTATCTTCAAAATTAATTCATTAGTTATTAATTGGTTAGAATTAAAATAAAACCATTTAATGGTAAAATGATATGCTTTTATGAAAAACAAATTTTATATGAACAATTTCTTTTTATATTAATAAAATATATTATAGAATTATTTTAATTAATGTTTTACATAATATATTAAATAAATTATATTTATATTCATGTAATAATTTTTTATGGAAGATAATAATGGTAAACTCAATTTTATTCTTAAATATATTTTCTCAAAACACGGGTTTTACTTTGTTTTGAACACTTATTTTTAAAATTAATTTATTCCTCTTAATAAATTGAATCAATTAAATGGATTAAATATTTTGAGGCATTATAATTAATTTAATTTAATATAGTGAACATAATTATCAATCCTAATTAATATTAAAAATAAAAAAAATATGATTCATTGGTAATGGTTAAAATAAGATTACATTGGGTTAATCTAAGAGATATAGTTTAAAATATCAAAAAAACATTCATTAATTATATTATTGTATGTAAATTATACCTTATACATCATATATTTTAATATTTTAATTCTCTAACAACTTGACATTACTATCATAATATTATATTTTAATTTTTTACGAATATTCTAATTTTGGAATATCCCTCCCTTATAAAAGGGTACCACCTCTCCGATCTTCATCACAGTTCATAAGACACCAATATTATCCAATAACTACCCTAATAATTTTAATAAATTCATAACCACATATTAAATGTCTTGGTTTAATCATAATACCATCCTTTCAAGGTAAAATGTATTAGAAAATTGATATTTCACAATGTACTGTTATAACCATTAACCAAGTATATTCAATTTTATTTCTTATTACATAATATATAAACCTATTGTATCCTTAAAAACATGGATTTTAAATTATAATTAATATAATAATATTTTATTATGAATATGGAATAACCATTTTCAACCTTCATTCCATTTAATTGAAAATGAATTTATTGCCCAAGAGCACCTATGGTCTACTACCTCCACGTAGAGATATGATTAAATTTCCATAACCTTTTTCATGGTTTGTTATTAAAATTGATTAAATGTTTATATATTATATGTATTTAATATTTTTTTCTTTAATTTATCATATCTTATCAACCATATTGTTTTTTTGGAAATGATAATGTGCTTCATGCGCAAATGTAGACCACCACCTCCACTTATCAATGTGATTTATTTTTTATCACCTCATTATATATACAATTATTAATTTGTATTTAATGACTAAAAAAGAAACATATTTCATGATTAATATTATTTATAATTTTAAACCATAACCAAGGATAAATTGCATGAACCATTAAATAGAAAAATTCATTGGGAATATAATATTTTTCACATGAATGTTCATTTTAATGACGAAATAGTTAATAAAATGATAATTGAAAATTATAAAGAATAATAAACAGAAATTAATATATGAATATGGTTCGAAAATATAACTATAATAATCTTACATTTATAATGAAAGATATTTTAATTTCTAAAAACAAAAGATATATCTTGAGTTTGGGGGTTTATGTTACAGAATATTTTTTTAGGATTGTCTCTGTTAATTTTACATTTAGAATAAAGTGAAGGTATCTTAATTATTAAATGCCTTATATTTTTTCATCAGGTGATAATTTTAGTTTTTATGAATTATTTTAATCTTCCCCTCTTTTTGACTAAAACTTATTCAGAAATGTTTTTAAATAAAAGGCAACCATATTTCCTGTTTTGTTGATGAAATTTTTCTTATAAGTCCAATATATTAAAAATTGATTAATATTTGTTTTAAAATAAAAATGAAATTTATTAAAAAGGTAATCTTTTAACTTTTTAATTATTAAAAATGTTTTAAAATTATCTTTATAATGAATGGTTTTAGGAATAAATTATTTTCAATTTTTTAATAAAAGTGTGAAAGGAATGTTTTTCTTTAAAAATTACTCCATGACCATGTATTCCATACATCATGAAAATTATTTGATTTGAATCTTCTATTACAATTTTTGTATGATTATTTTAAAAATAAATGAATTTATAAATATTATGTGTAATTTTATTTAAATTGATTTCAATGTAAAATGATATTCTTGATGTATTCATGGAATGGAGAAAATAAAATTTTGAGGTTATTTTTTGTCAATGTCAACATATTTTATATAATTTTATGCTTCACTTATTATAAGATATCATTAAACAATCAATTTGTTTCCGGAAAAATAGATTATTATAATGATACTTTAATGACGATTCAATGAAACTCTTTTCATTCCCATTGGTTGATTGAGGTAGGATGGAACCTTTTTGAAACATATTTATTTTAAATTTGTTATACCATGATAAATGAAGAAATGTATATGAAAACAATTTCCATTACATTGGTTATGGAATGAAGAGTGTTTTATGACATTTTGGAACACATATGTATTATTTAATTATGTTATTGATGTTCCTATAATTATATTACCGTAAAATGTTTTGGGTAAGTATGGATATCCCATGAGATAATAAGATCCAAAATAATAGTGAATGTAGTTCAATAAAATACAATGAAACTGTATATCCTTGAGAATGAATCTCGACTAGGGATATTATGGTATAGCGAGTAAACTGAATCAACTATTATAATCTTTTAAATGATCCTTGACTAAGGTAAAAAGTTTCCATTCGTGTGTGTATTGCAAAAACATATATCATATTCTTATAATATGTTCTCATGATCATGATTATTTATTGATGATTCTAAACAAATATGAATTATTTTCTTTTTATAAAAATTAGGATTCCACGATTGATGATTAATAATATTTTATAGATTGAGATTGAATATTTTATGATAAATTTATGTTTTCATAATCATATTCTTATCTTATCCTCATATGTGATCATTTATTTATATGTCTTATATTCACCCTTAATGATGATTTATGGTCACCCATTACTATGACTCTTTTCTATAAGTTATGAATAGTTTTTCTAATTAGGGTTTAAATAATAAGTCTACAATCTAATAATATATATCCCAAATGTTTTGAATATCTTTCATGAAACAAAATTATTTATCATCTTGTATCCAAACACACTAAGGATTTATAGTTTTATGGGAAAAAACTTTATTAGATTTATTGAATAATCATTTAAAGTTATATTATATATATTTGTGAACTACTGGATCACATCATTTTTTTATGATTTTATGATTAATCATTAGGATTATTGTTTATTACACTATGAATTTTTAAAGTCAATTGATGGAATCAAGTGGAATCATGTTAATTCTAAATGTGACATATTTAACAACTTGGACCCGTATTGCTAATAAGTAATCAAACCTAGATGGTTACATGACCTCAATCACACCTCCCATTATTCAATAGACTTCTTACTTGTAATGAGGTTATATGATGGTATAGTTTCGAGACTATATCGCTGTGATCAAAGTATAATAATTTTGATAATAAATGAACAAATAGAGGAAGCTTAATAATTAGAGATCAATGGAATAAATTTACATCTAGAAATGAGTACATAATTAACAACAAAAAAATATTCATGTACAAAATGATATTTATGTCATTACACAAAAAAATAGAGATACAAGTAAGAATGAATCTAGTATAGTACATGTATAAAAAATATCAAATAAACAAAAAGGTTGTATCTAGGAATCATTAGGTAATGCTCAGCCTTGTGTTCCTTAGTTCCAATCCTATTAATCACTCATCAATCAATGATTTGGTGATTTATTGTATCCAAAACATTATCCATGAAGTGTATCTTGGATTCAAATGGAATCCTGATCAAGGTGTAAGATATAAGACGTAGACCACAACCATTGGTGTCTATAAAAAATCTATCATGTGTACAAAAAATATTATTGTGTGTCAGAATAAAAGGTAATGTTTTCTATTGAATTTTATATTTAAACATGTCCACAATATAGATATTACTATGATCATTATAAAAATTTTAATTATCATGATTTATAAATCTAATGTAGGCATATAAAAATGTTCATTGTTATAAGCTTTATACATATAATGAATCAATCCTACATGGTCCAGGTTCTATGGAGAAAGAACATGCTGACATCCTTAATACCAAGGAAATAATATAAGGGAATTCGAAATAGATTATACCTACGTGGGAATGGAACCCATGTCCCATGGGAAAGGAATCTATATATCCAAAGATATATGTTTATATAAAGGTTTTAGGTTCATACATTGATTCCAATCATTAGTTCCACAATATTAAAAATATCCTTGTCGTACATTAATAATGATCATTTATATATCATTAATAATCATCAGTGTTATAGCATAATATTCAAAATTATTCATTTAATATTTATCCAAGTCATATTTTATATTTATTTCCAATTTTAATCCTCTATAAAAAGGTAAAATACATAATAAAATTCCTTTCATTACTCATTTAAATTACTTATGTTATCCACAAGCATGTGGAAATTCCACAAACCTAAAGCGTTGCTTCTTATCTTTGGACGATTAATGAACCCTCTAGTAAGCTAGTTTGGGTTGAGGTTGAAACCCTCAAACCAACTCAAGGTTATATGTGGGATTCCCATTAAGTTTTTATTCTATTAATTTATGAAATTTATTAATTTTTAGAGAAACTTCTCGAAAATCTATTGTGTTGCATAATATAGATTTGTTAAAAAGTGAAAAAAAACATTTGAAAATGTTATAAAAAATATACCTTATGAAGATAGAGTATCCCTTACTCAGTATCAGCTTCTAATTCATATAAGAATGACGTAAAATGGAAAAAATAGAAAAATACCATAATATGGGGAAGATGATCCGACATTAAGATAAAACCAATGATTATAAGAGAAACTAAGAAAAGAATGTAACAATTCGAAGATCATATCACTAGTGAACCATAATGAAAGATGGAATGTGTTTCATAGATCAAAAAAAGAATAAATATTAAATCCAAGCTTTAGGTATGGGTGGATATCTTTACAATGGTAGGGATTTTGGATAATGATTAATATAAATAGGGATTTTTTTTAAAATTATTGAGGGAAAATTGGAATTTTCAGCCAATATTATTGGGTGGGTTTATTTTTTTAGATTTTTGGCCAAAATGGTAGCCAAATGTGAGATATTGACCATGAAAATAAAGTAAATCCCTCACAAATTTGTCCCATTTAGTCTGTACAATTTTTATCCAACCGTATAGCATCACTTCTTATGTGGAACTAAGGGTTTAGTTTAGGCACATGTTATAAAAACTCGTGTGTAGCCTGTTCATGTTCTCTCTTCAGTAGGTCAACATTGTTTTACCTAGAAATGAAACCAAACTTGAATATATTATAAAAATATGGTCCGTTATATATTATTAGAATGATTGAGTCACATATTTACTACTAACCATGCACAAATATTGTGTCTCATACAGTATCTCCAAAATATGGATATTTGTGTTCTGAACAAGCCCCAGATGCTCTAGAATGATACATTAAGCACATAGAAAAATTTATGAGAAAAAAACAGAATATAAGAACTAAAATTTAGATGAATTTTAAATTAGAGTAAATCTTAGGAGTTATAGCCTACCCCACTAATGACAAATCACTGTGGAATTTCTCTAAAATGGAAAATAATGCAGTATTTGAGAAATTCTTGGTATAGTGGAAATGTACATCAGCCTCTCTCTGCCATGTATCATCCTTTACATGGTTTTGATTCCATATTACATAATCTAATTTAACTATAAGACCTTAAATATCCAAAATTCATTGGTCTAATATATGAATCAGGTGCTCCTCAAATGAGGAATTAACTTACAGTTACACCGCATTATACTAAAACATATTAGACAGGTCTATGTTGTAACATCCCAGGTAAATAAAGAATAAATAATTTTCATATTTTTTAATATTTACTATTAAATATTAATTTTACTTTAAAGGGGTGGCTATGTTTGATAGCGTACCCGATACACAACAAAGAGTTTCTTTGAAATCTTACGTTGCACACTAGTAATAAAATAATATTATTTTAAATGGTAGTTACCACATAGCCGTTGTATTGGCAGGAATGGATAGAAATAACTAAAATATGATTATATATGTTTTTAAAAGTTTTTACATTTATCCAATAAAAGATAAAGGCTTAAAATATGGAAAGAATTCAATTTTAGGCTTTTATACCCTAATTTTCACTAAAGGTTCACTTATCGCATTTTGATGGCGAACCATCATTAAATATAGTTTTGGTCAATTTTATACATTCTATTGGACAAAATATAACTCTTTTTTAGAATCATGACATCAAAATTTACTTTGTGTAAATGTTTGGTATTTTTCTGATAAAGTTCATTTTTTTAATGAATAGAGTAAAATGTTGTATTTTAATTCCAAACCTCTTTTTAATATAATTTATTTATATGATTATATTATCTTTTGAATTGGTTTTAAAGTGAAATTAGAATATATTTTACCATTAAATCCAATAGTGGTCGTTGGAATTAATTTCACTTTGAAATCTGACTTAAACTAGTGTCAATCTTTTGATACTTATTGTTTCATAAAAACACGCTATTAGCTCTAACAGCAAGAATTAATTATTAAATTAATTAATGCAACTTATATTTTGTGAATTTTTTAAAATGACTTCATTTTTTGAATTCGGAATATCAAATATAGCTTAGGGTGATGTTTTGGTATTTTTCTGAAAAACTTCAATTTTTGATGAATAGTGAAACCACTAAGTGGTACTTAAAAAACTGATTTTTCGTTTAAATAAAATTTTACCACCTCTGTATTTTGAATTTCAAAATTCCGACATAAATTTTTGTCATTAAGATGAAAAATTTGGTTCAATGGGATTAAAATATTTTTTTGGTGAATAGTAACTTATTAAGTTTTTAATCGCGATTAGAGTTAGTTAGTGTAGTTTAAGGTAAAAATAATGTTTTAATAATTTGAGATGAGCTTGAAACATGTCCTACCATTATTTTATGTGTCATGGCCGACCAATAAAATACATGGGTCAACTTGGGGACACCATGGAACCACTTTAGTTGGAAAATGACATAAATACCTTTTTACTTAATGTTAAAATAAAAATGTCACAAACATGAGTTGGTTTTCTAAAACAATTTTACATGGGGTAATACAAATCATTTTTTTGACTATAAATATTCATTGGAAAGATAAAGCGATTTCCTACATCATGATATTTTTTTTATAATTTTTATAAATTAGATATATTAAATTATGTATGACATCATGATGATGCATTGATTACCTCATTAATAATGGATTTAAATAAAATGAAACAATAATGTAAAATCTATGACCTACACATGTCCAAAACCTATTGGATGGGCATATTTCGAACCTTTATCACCTTATCCTCTAATTATATCAATTTGGGACCTCTTAAATCTGAATATCATTTTAAAATAAAGTGACTTTTCTTTACTTTCCAAGACTTCCCCTCCTCTCCTCTTATAAAAGGCCCCCACCTCTACCACCTTACCCACACTTCCAAAGCCTTTTTCTCGGCCAACCCCTGCCCATTTTGTCTCTACACATCCCGATAATACTCCTTGAAGCCTCACTTTGATCAGAAGTATTCCCAAGGAAGCCTTTGAGCTCAAATCTAAGAGAGTTACTCGATTTTAAGGTAATGTGTTCACTTGTGTTCTTTTGTTTTATTTTGATTCTCCAACCCCATAAACTCTTTTTATTAATTTCTTTTGTAACAAATCCAGTTTCTTCAATATACTAGGATGTTGTTATAAGAATATTTCAAGCTACACTTACACACATTTTCATCTAATGGTTAATGAACATACTGTTTCCATGGATGGAGAATTTCTGCCTCCAGAAACGATGATTGTTCAACATGTTTTAACACCTTCAATGGTGGCCATTAAGATGACAATATATTTATATATGATATATAATATGTTTTTGTTTTCCTTAAGCTTCTGTATTTTTCATTTTGAGCATACCTTTATGGCTTCCATTATGGGTAAACACGATAATTTCATTTTAGGAAGTGCGGACTACCGCCCCCTCAAAGTGATTTGATTCGTTAATGCCACATGTGGGACGTATAAAGAATGGATTTAAAGTAATTATATATGATGTTATACTGGAATTTTAATATACCTATATATCATTATTATTTCTTCTCATTAAAGTATGAGATAGAAATGAAAGTAGCGTTCATGCATACGTACGGCTTACCGTCTCCATGAACAGTGCATTTCATTTCTTATCCCCGAATGTAATGTACTATTATAAGTACATATATATATAATGGATATATATGATGTATGTTACATTAAATGATTAATATAATTCTGCAATTAAAATATACATACCTCTCATTTAGTTTTAATTCCATTAATATGACATAGAAATGAAAGTAGCGTTCATGCGTACGTACAGCTTACCGTCTCCATGAACGGTGCATTTCATTTCTTACCTATAAATGATTATGTAATATTATAAATTCAATTATATACTGGATATATATGATATATATGATATCTACATCATGAGTTTAACTCTGGATATAATGGATACATGAACAACTTGAAATTATAAAGAGCATATTTTTTACTCAAGTACCAATGATTGTTAAAACGACCGTTAATAACTTAAATAATTACATATTGTTCATGACATGGTAATAAGTGATATAAAAGGAATAATGAACTTGAAAATTGTTCTTATGGAAGTTGAAATTAAATTAATTTTATTATTTAGGAGGTTAAAGAACGATCGAGTCATGACGGACCTGAGGCAAGGGACTTCGTCTCAATCTCCTTTCATTGAGGCATATTTCGTTTTATACACAACTTTCTTTTATACGGTGTATAAAACCCTTTGAGCTTTACTTTTATACAAAAGGAATCTTTTTCTATGAAGCGTTTTAAAAAACGACAAAAAGGAATGTTCCTTTTAACATACGCGGTGACAACGACCTTTTCCGCCGCCGCGGGTATTATTTGGTCTTTGGCTTCCTCAACAAGCCGTGATGTTTTTAAAATGAAATAAATACCATATACTCTTTTATGTATTTTTGTATTGAAAATGTTTTTTATAATGGATTTGTTATGTTAATATATTTGAGTGATATATTGTGGTCAAAGTGTGGAAATGTTTTCTTTCCATTATGTTTGTTTTATGTCTTATGATTTTATAATGGTACTTGGACATTTGACGGGTGGTTACGTGATAAACCATATGACGGGCGGTGCTGTGAATACCAGGATAGGTGGTTACGTTATAACCTCCAATGCATTGGGTATAGAAGTCGACCGTATGGCTATTCCACTAAGTATGTATGGAAGTTGGCCGTATGGCTATTCCATTAAGTGATATGTGTGGAAGTCATCCGTATGGTTATTTCACATAAGTATGTTTATGCCCCAAGTTTCCATTATATGTTATGTGTTCTTTATATTGGTTTTATTGTAATCTTTTGGTTACAAAAGGGTAAGTAATGATCTTTATATTCAATGAAGAGTTTTTTCTACTTCATAAAGGTGAAAAGTATTATTTTGATAAAGTATACATGGTTTACTTTTTGTTTTGAGAAACTAACATTTTTTATTCTTTGTGTATCCCTTACTGAGCTTCTTATGGTCACCCCAAGTTTTTTTTGAAATTTTTTTCATAGGAAATAATATGTAATAGGGTCAAGGATGGGATCAAGGGAAAGTCATGCTATATAAAACATGTAACTAGACATGTTTCTTTTTAAGAGTTTTTCTTATTTTGTGGAATCTTTGTAGAAGTGTCAACTTTGTAAATATTTTGAGATGTAATAGTTATGTTCTAATTCTCTAAAACTCTAAACCTGAAAAGATCCTAAATGTGAATTATTCATTTAATTCAATATTAAGTAAGGTTTAAGGGTGGGGCCTTATATATGTAGTTACAACATAACGAAAATATGTGAAATACAACTTCAATAAATTTATATCTCGGAAGAAGTGTCATCTAATAATCCATTTCTCTGACCCCCATGAAATCCATAAAATATACAAAAATAACAAATGAAAACTTACATTTCTACCAATATCATCAATGCCCCAGTCTAGTAATGAAATACAAATATTTTATCCACATCCTCAAACTCTAAGTTATCAATAATGATAAAAAAATTATTTTTTCATAGGAATGATCATCTCCATTTTCTTATTAATCATATGATCTTTCTATGAAGTCTCTTATCTGATATGAGGTCCACATAACAATACCTACCTTATATCTAACCAGCATTAAGGTGATAAACATGATCTACAATTTAAGGCCTAATAAGGAGGAATATGAATTCTTCAGAGAATGCTATTATTGTACTCAAGCTCACCGAGAGTTATACATTTCTCTGAAGAACGTATTAAATCATAGATTCATGCTATAGGAATATCCTCTAAGACATTTATTTTCCACTCGTACTATATTTCAGTCTCTGGGTTGTATTATGTACTCAAAAGTACATGTGTTCATAATTACCTTTGCAAAACATTCCAGAATAGATAAGTGAAATGAGCATCCCTGCATGACTTAATTGTTTGTGGAACTCCATGAAACAAAAGAATCTATCATACATAGAACCTTCTTATCTCAACCACTAAAAAGTTTCCCTTGATAGGTAAAAAGTTCGAAAACTTCATGATCATATAAAGGATATTCTATACTACATCATTTCCTTGAGGGGGTCTCAGTAAGTAAGTCACAAAATCCATGGTGACGTCATTCCATTTCAACCATGGAATGGAAACAGTTTTAAAATTCCTACTTATTGTTGGGGTTCAACCTTCACCTAATGACAAGTGAAAGACATACTAACAAATATATATATATCTATTTTCATGGCTGTCAACCATTATTTGTGTCATATATCCTAATGAACATATGTAAGACATGTGTGTAGATCCAATGTAGAATTAATAGAATCTCACAAAAATTCATCCTCGATATCTGTGAGAACCCAGAAACATCCATGGATGCATGAGACATCATCCTCATAAAATATCCAACTGACTGTCAAGTCATTACTTGAAACACTCTATGTTAGGAATTGTCCCTCAGCGTCCAATATCATCCTCATATTTTCTCTAGAATGAATTGAAAAGGTAACTTCCATAGTTGTAAGAAAGTGATGTTTTTTATGATTTAGGACCTCCATGTGTATCTCAGAAAATAGATCCATAAACTACCACCTAATACTACCCTAAAAATGCATGTGTCTATGTCATCCGACTCTAAAAATCAGTTACTTCAAATCATTTCCTCGACATATTGGCCAGTACAATGTAAAAGGAAATCAATTATTCAACACAACTTCTCTACATAAGTATCAGTTCATTCTATGTAGATATATAATTGAAACTATTATGGTCTATATAGTCCAAAAATTAATCTCTTAAGAAATAGTTCCTCCAAAAACACAATTCATGAACTATATTACCTATATTGAGATCACATGTCATGTATTTCATCATATGTTTCCTCAACTAATGAGACAAGTACACTTAGAATCTTATACACACATCATAACATCTCACAACATGATTCATGATTCATTATAGTAAACTTTCTAGATTTTTACAAACTCTTGAATTATTAGGATCAGCACAAAAGACAGTCCTCCTTTTATCTTCTATGAGGACTTTTTACATGACTCAGACCATGTAAACATCAAACCCCTATTCGTTAATATCATGAGTGGAGATGAAATTCATGAGAAATGTTGAATAAAGCGCCTATAATAGAATAATAGATCCATGATACTCTATATATCAAATAAATTATTGGGGTTTAACTAGGAAACTGTAACACTCACATTCTCTTGGTTATCAAACACACTCCACTCTAAAATAATGTGACCCCAGAAGTGATCAATGTCAATCCAAAAGTAAAATTCATTGGTATTATCATTATACTTAGTATATAATTGTGTATTCATAATCATATAATTATATTTGGAATAGTCATGTCATGTACGAGAATACACTGAGATTTCATCCATAAAGACCCCCACAAATGAATCCAGATAAAGGACAAAAACCATATTTATCAAATTAATGACAACATTGGGAACATTCATGAGACCAACTGTAATAAGAAAACATTCATATAGACCATACATAATGAAAACAATATTTGATATGTCTAATTATATAAAAACCATAGTTATATCCTGACCTCAAATCAATATTTTAGAAAATACAAACTCCCTAGAGATGGTCAAAGAGGTCATTTATATGTATAAGTGATTACTTGTTAATCACAAAAAAATATGTTCAACCTTCGATAATCCACACTAAGCCTATGGTTTTAATCCTTGTTCATGGTAAAAATCAATTGTGGACATCAAGAAGAATTAATGGGTCGTATAAAACCCTTAGATTCCCTATCCCCTACATGTCTCTTGAGAACCTAAAACACAGTAGTAGACATATTGTAAGGGGGGATGGACACCAGTGTTATTCATGAAACTAGCTCAATAATCAAATGAACCTCCCTATTATGGGGTTGTCTAGAAAATTATTTATGGAAATCATCCTTCAAATTATTGACTGTAGAAGGTAAATATTCATAAAAAATTCACCAAACATATATTTAAAGGATAAAATTTGGGTATTCACTATACAGATCAAATGATGCTCTAGTCTGGCTTGAATTTCCTAGATATTCCAATGAACCAGGTTATATATAAATATTTCCCTTGTTTGATGTTAAGGGAATCCTATAATTATTGAAATAAATATAACTACGCTAAGGTACTAACATATACATTCAAGGAAGGATAAAAAAGCCTATAATCTAAAGGAAGAAGAAGTACCATAGGAAATTATAGCCACCTATCTCAATATATAATTCATTAAATTGGTAAAAAACTTCTAACCATACACCCAATGACGTTTACAGCATCATAATAACATATAAATACTAAATCATTATCCCATCAATGTCTGCAATAAAAACTGAATTAAAAGAATGTGATGTACATGTATCAAATAAAATAAAAACTAAGGTATTTCATTGAACATGATAGATAAATTTGATCAACACCTCTTTATTTCCTCTAGTTATGTTAAAAAATAATATCTTAGTTTGCAATATCAAAATTGGTAGTCCATTGAAAAACATTCACATGATATCAAATTGGATTTCTGATCCCATCATCACAGCCTCCCACTCTTGATCGATCATCCGCAGTACAGTTAGGTGAAAAGTGTTTATGGTCTATAAAACAAGATGAAAAATCCATAATGAACACAATACCATTATCTAGGTTTATATAATCCCTAAATTAATCATCCTTCATTGAAATAGTACAATGTTTTTCAAAAAATATTGATTGGGTATTCCTCCATACTATTTCTCGCTAATAATATTCTTGTTTAGAGATAACCCCCCAATATTTGGAGGATAAATGAATAATATATGTTTGAAGAATGACCCAACCATTTATTTATGTTTCTCAATATGTTTAAATGTATGTAATATAGACTAATGACAAAACATGATTTCCAAGGGGGCTACAGTCTCTTGATAAAGTAGGTGGTTTCTTCTCCTAAAACTCTCATGTAAACTCATCCATTAAAGATATAGATTTTGAATCTTATGAAATGGTTTTTATAAGTTATTGGAATCCATTGGGAAAATGGGAATCATCGCCCATATTTATAATTGAAGGTTGTTCCATAGATGGAAATTACAATGGTAATGGTTGTAACACCCCGACCCCAGTTACCCAGAGTCGGTGCATTATTGCGTAACATTGGCATGATCACAAAAGATCAAGTCTCGAAAGACCAATTAGTTTAGTAGCCTTGGAAATACTAGATACATTAATAATTCTTACATTACATCATAAAGTAAAACAAAACTACAACAACTTCTCTTCATATCCACTTATATTATCCATGTATGTCATTCATAATATATGTCTTCACATCCTGGAAAAATTAAAACATTGAAAGGGGTGAGCTCAGATGCTCAGTAAGGATAACAATATAGCGGAAGCTTTCATCAATAAACATAAACATTTAAGGAAATGTATAACTAAAACAAAATCCTTTTAAACATGAACTTCATCATAATATGGCAAAAGTAAAATGAGAAAATACCATTTACTTCTTCACATGGATATTCGACTGGTTGAATAATGACATGCAATATCAATAACCACTTTCATAATGATAGAATGCATAATGCCAGACTATCATAACCATGTAGCCAAGGCCTCGTGCCACGACTACAAATAATATTTTGTCAAGGCCTCGTGCCAAGACACTAGTTTGTCTCATTAGACCTACCGATGCATCGAGGAGCTATAGCGGGCTCCACCCGTCACTTATTAAGTCCAATGCATTCCTCATATGAATAGGTTTAAACATATAATAAACCATAACATAATAATATCACATAATACATGCATTAAGTAAACATAAAATTTACACATTTCAATCACAAGATATCAATAAAACACATTGATATAATAAAAAAACTTTCAAAACCATTTTCAATACCAAAATAAAAGAAAAGTAAAACTTTGTATTTATTTTTCATTTATAAATGTTATGGCTTATAGAGGAAGCCGAAACTCAAATAATGGTCACGGCGGCAGAGAAGTCATTGTCGCCGCATACGTACAACAAGAAAAACATTCCTTTTTGTCGTTTAGTAAAACGCTTCGTACAAAAAGATTACTTTTGAATAAACGTAAAAGTCAAAGGGGTTTATACACCGTATAAAATAAATTTGTGTGTAAAATAAAATATGCTTCAATGAATGGTGATTGAGACGAAGTCCCTTAAAAAGATCAATTTTTTTATAAAATAGATCTATTATGTGTATTCACTATAAATACACATAGAGAAAGTAAAAATACAAGATAGGACATAATAATATCATAACATAATTTGAAAGTAGGAGATTAACCCAAAGAATGGAAATTGGGTTAAGAATTTCCCTTACCTTACATCATGTCTTGACTCGACCGTTCTTTAACCTCCTGAATAATAAACTAGAGTTAATTTATAGTTTCTTAAGAACATTTTCAAGTTTATTATTCCTTTAATATCACTTATTACCATGCTATGAACATTATGTAATTATTTATGTTAATAACAGTCGTTTTGTCGATCTTTGGTACTTGAGTCAAAAATAGACTTCTTATAATTACAAGTTATTCATGTGGTGAAATATCCATTATATTCAGAATTATATTCAAGATATAGATATCATATATCTCATATATATCCAGTATATACATTGATTCATAATATTACATAACATTTAGAGGTAAGAAATGAAATGCACCGTTCATGGAGTCGGTAAGCCGTACGTACGCATGAACACTACTTTCATTTCAATTTCAAATTTAAGGGAATGAAATCATAATGATATAAAGGTATATTATAAATCCAGTATAATATCATATATAATATCATTTACTCCATCCTTTATACATCCCACATATGGCATTAACGATTCAAATCACATTGAGGGGGCGGTAGTCCGCACTTCCTAAAATGAAAATATCGCGTTTACCCATAATGGAAACAATAAAGGTATGACATAAATGATAAATACAGAACCTCAAGTAAAACATAATCATATTATATATCATATATATAAATATAGTGACATTTTAATGGACACCTTTGAAGGTGTTATATGAGTGTTGAACAATCATCGTTTCGTGAGGCAGAAATTCACCATCCACAAAAACAGTATGTTCTTTAACCATTAGATGTAGGTGTGTGTAAGTGTAGCTCGAATCCTTCTTATAACAACATCCTATTATATTGAGGATACTGGTTTCGTTAAAAATGTAATGAATAAAATGAGAATAGGGGGTTGGAGGAGAAAAATAAAACAAAATAACATAAGAGAAGACATTACCTTAAAATCGGGTAACTCTATTGATTTGAGCCAAAGGATTCCTTGGGAAGCATTCTTCCCAAAGCGAGGCTTATAGGAGTAAGGGAGGTAATTTGGGGGAGTATTTGGGCAGATTTTTTCTGAGCCAAAAGGCTTTTATGGTGTGAATAAGGTGGTAGAGGTGGGGGCCTTTTATAAGTGGAGAGGAGGGGCACTCTTGGAATGTCATGAAATGTTACTTTATTAAGAAATTATTTTCGGATTATAAAGGTCCCAAAATGATATATTTAGAGGATAAGGTGATAAGGGTTCGAAATCTCTTAATCCAATAGGTTTTTGACAAGTGTACGCCTTATATTATACATTATCCTTTCATTTTATTTAAATCGTTAATTAATGAGGTAATCACGGCATCATCATGGTGTCATAAATAATTTAATTTATTTAATGTCTAAAAATTATAAAAAAATTATCATGATGTAGGAAATAGTTTTATATTTCTAATGAATATTTATAGTAAAAAATATTACTTGTATATCGCCATTTAAAAATTGTTTTAGTAAAACAACTCATGCTTGTGACATTTTTATTTTAACATTAAATAAAACGTTATTTATGTCATTTTCCTACCAAAGTGGCTCCATGGGGTCCCCAAGTTGACCAATGGTTTGTCTTGGTCGGCCATGACACATCCAATAGGGTTAGGACAAGTGTAAAGGTCATTTCATATTTTTATAATATAATTTTTACCTTAAATTTACTAATTACCTTTAATCGCGATTAATTAAACTCAAAAGTTACTATTCACCAAAAAACTATTTTAATCCCATTGAACCACATTTTACATCCTAATGAAAACCATGTATGTAGGATTTTTGAAAATCAAATCACAGAAGTGGTAATATTTATTTTAAACGAAAAATCATTTATTTAACTACCACTTAGTGGTTTCACTATTCATCAAAAATTGAAGTTTTTCAGAACAATGCCAAAATTTCACCCAAAGCTATAATTGATATTCCGAATTCAAAAATGATGTCTATTTTTTCAAAATTCCAAACATATAAGTTGCATTAATTAATTTTCTAATTAATTCCCACTGTAACAACAAATAACGTGTTTTTAAGAAACAATATATATCAAAAGATTGACAATTGTTTATGTCCAATTTCAATGTTAAATTAATTCTAATGAAAACCAATGGATAAAATGGTAAAAATATATTATAATTATACTTTAAAACCACTGAATAGTATAATATATCACTATAATTTATTTTGATTAAAAAAAGTTGTTTTTAAGTATTTTTCACTATTCATAAAAAATTGGAAGTTCTTAGAAAAATACCAAAAATTCAACATAAGCTAATTTCGATATTCCGAATCCAAAAATGAAGTCAATTTTGGAATATAAAAATATATATAATTTCAAAAGGTGGGTATTACTATTCATAATGGCTATTTTAATTGGTCGCGGTGTGTTAAATTCTCGAACTTGCGTACAATACAAGCTATTGCATTATTGAAAGGGAAGCGTACCGTGGAAGATCGGGGTGTTACATTCTCCCCTCCTTCAATAAATTGCGCCCTCACAATTTGAAATTTTTCTTTGAAAATAAAAGGGTGAAATTAGAAAATACCTTTGTAGAAGACCCACATCCGAAATAAGGTTAATAAAAATATAACTTTAAAAGAAAGAAAGATAAGTACAAAGGTCACCCAAGATAGCCCATACTAGGATTCTCTGAAAATATGGATATGGAAGAAAAAAACCATCAAGGTCTGATGGAGAGTTGTATAAAATTGGATTAGTAGAACGTTAACCATAAGAAAATTACAAACTTGTGATTGGTTAAACGGTCATTGAATCCCCAGTTGTAAAAGTTACCCGGCAACGTTTTTATTTTAAGTTACCTTTTAGAAAGTTGAGGAATTTATTTAGGATATTTACTAAGAACGTAAGGGAATATACATACTTTTTATGTAGGCTTTCATTCTTTAATAAATTTTTACCATGTACCCATCTTTCACTCTAAAAGGTAATATAATTCAAAAATATTCTATTTATCCTAATTGTATAAGGTTCCAAATATAAACACATACCATTTAGATTAGTAAAACTATTTTGTAATAACCAGGGACTTCCTGTAGGCTAGTGCTAGGTAATAAAGGCCTGTCGCACTATGGTTGTGGGTTCGATTCCTACAGCTTTGTCCGACGCGACGGGTTATGCCCCACCCTGCAGGTTGTCCTTTTCCTAAAAATATAGTGTTATAATATTCAAAAAATGATCTTCAGAAATGTATTAAGATTAAACAATACTATTCAAAGTTCAACTTAATCCATCCCAACCTTTATAGTTATCCAAAATACCTCCATCCAGACTTTCTCTAAAATGTCCTTAAATTCCAAAATCAATTGCAACATTAGATTCCCCAAACAAAGTAAGGTCTCTCTTATTATCACATACTGAAAATATGATTACCTTCATCATATTAAAACCTCAATGAAAACAACAAGTACTGTAGTACAATCCTATTATTTATATCCATAATCTAGTTCTTGAGTCAAAAAACACAAATACAATAATTATTCAACATCATCTGTAGTAATAGCATAAGATTGGCCTTGATCCCTTGGCCTTTTCTGAGGTAAGTTTCCCTGACGCGTAGGACATTCATTTGCATAATTCCCCCTTTCCCTACAATTGTAGCATTCAACATTGATAGCCTCTTTCTTTCCCTTGCAATCTCGAGCCTGGTGGCCTTTTTCTCCACATTTATAACAAACTCCCATTCCTTTTAGGCATGTACCAGGGTGATTCTTCCCACAATTATCACATAATGGAAAATCCTTCTTTCCCTTTTTCCCTTTATCCGTCTCTTGTTACACCATTCTCTTCTTCTCTTACTTTACTTTGTTGTCATAAGACTTAGAGAATTCATTTTCTGTCTTGATAGAACATGAGACTATATCTTCGTATATTGAGAAAGATTGTGATACTAAAGCTCGATGGAGAAAAGGTTTTAACCCATCAAAGAAACGATCGATCTTACTTCTTGTGTTATGTATATAATCAGCTGCATGCCTCGCTAACCATGTAAAGTTAGCCTCATACTTTGCGACATTCTCATCCTCCTTTTGTCTCAGACTCAGAAATTGCCTTTCCATATCTGCTCAATGGTCATGAGGAAAGTATTTTTCTAATAAATGATCTTTGAACTCTCTCCATTCCATACTCGATACTTCTCCATCATCCTTTGTATTTTGAATCAGCGAACACCATTGATCGACATCTCCAGTGAGGCGGTAGACTGCCATGAAAACCTTCTCCCTTTATCTACTCCCCAAGGCATGGAATATTTTCTCTAAATAGTTTATCCATTGCTCAACTACTAATGGATTTGTACCCCCATTAAATGTTGGCGGTTGTTGCCTCATAAAGTGGTCTAACATTGATCCTCTACGTTGCGGATCAGGGTGCTCCATACGAGTAAGGTTATTATTCATAACCTGAGTGAGTTGTCCCAGTATGGTAATAAGTTGATCAGCACCAGTTGTACCTCCATCTCCACAATAATTAACTTGAGCAGGAGGGCAATCCCTACATGGAGTGCGTGCATAGATTCGGTTTCCATTCCTTCTACTAGGCGCAATTTCTAAACAATTTCTAAACTATATTAGTTTATGAATCAAAATACATAATTCTATACTTGTAAAATACTTAACATAAATTGAACTATTTATGGATTTAATCCATAAAAATGTTTTCTTTGAGGAAGTATATACTCAATACCCTTTCATAGTGGTTTGTAAAGAAAATGCGAATTATCCTAAGTATATCCCCTGGGAGTGTCGTAACCAAGAGTGCAGCAAGGCCCGTTTTCGTGCACCAGTTCCCGTTCGAGTCTAGCTCAAAGCAGTGTTTTTGGGTTTTACCCCTAGGTACATCTGTGCCAGAGCCGCCTTTACCTACTCATATCCAGACAGGGATGTATTGCTCAAAAAACTCACAAAATCTCTATAATACCAAAATTCTAGGAAGTTCTTCTATACTAATCCTTAAAGTCTATCTTCAGGCTATGTGCTCTAATCAGATTTTATCTAAATCTAGCTTCCAAGGTTAGAACTAAAATTCCTCTGATACCAACTGTAACGCCCCAACCCCAGTTACACATAGTCGGTGCATTATTGCGTAAAATTGGAATGATCACAAAAGATCAAGTCTCGAAAGACCGATTAGTTTAGTAGCCTTGGAAACACTAGATACATTCATAAGTATAAAATTACATCATAAATTAAAACAAAACTACAACATCTTCTTTTCATATCCCCTTATATTCTCCCTACAGGTCATTCATAAAATACATCTTCACATCCTGGAAAAATTAAAACATTGAAAGGGGTGAGCTCAGATGCTCAGTAAGGATAACAATATAGCAGAAGCATTAATCAATAAACATAAACATTTAAGGCAATGTATAACTAAAACAAAAGACTTTTAAACATGAACTTTAACATAATATGGAAACAGTAAAATGAGCTAATTCCATTTAATTATTTACATGGATATTCTACTGGTTGAATAATCACATGCAATATCAATAACCACTTTCATAATGATGGAATGCATAATGCCAGACTATCATAACCACGTAGCCAAGGCCTCGTTCCAAGACTACAAATAATATTCTGTTAAGGCCTTGTGCCAAGACACTAGTTTGTCTCATGAGATCTACCGATTCATCAAGGAGCTATAGCGGGCTCCACCCATTACTTATTAAGTCTAATGCATTCCTCGTATGAACAGGTTTAAACATATCATAAACCATAACATAATCATATCACATAAAACATGTATAAAGGAAACATAAAATGTCCACATTTCAATCACAAGATATCAATACAACACATTGATATAATAAAAACACTTCCAAAACCATTTTCAATACCAAAATAAAAGAAAAGTAATACTTTGTATTTATTTTTCATTTAAAAAATGTTATGGCTTGTAGAGGAAGTCTAAACTCAAATAATGGTCACGGTGGCAGAGAAGTCATTGTCGCCGCATACGTACAAAAAGAAAAACATTCCTTTTTGTCGTTTAGTAAAATGCTTCGTATAAAAAGATTCTTTTTGAATAAACGTAAAAGTCAAAGGGGTTTATACACCGTATAAAATAAATTTGTGTATAAAACAAAATATGCCTCAATGAATGGTGATTGAGACAAAGTCCCTTAAAAAGATAAATTTTTTTTATAAAATAGATCTACTATGTGTATTTACTATAAGTACACATAGAGAAAGTAAAAATACAATATAGGACATAATAATATCATAACATAATTTGAAAGTAGGAGATTAACCCAAAGAATGGAAATTGGGTTAAGAAGTTCCCTTACCTTGCATCCTGTCTTGACTCGACCGTTCATTAACCTCATGAATAATAAACTAGAGTTAATTTATAGGTTCTTAAGAACCTTTTCAAGTTTCTTATTCCTTTAATATCACTTATTACAATGTTATGAACATTATGTAATTATTTAAGTTAATAACTCTCGTTTTGTCGATCTTTGTTACTTGAGTCAAAAATAGACTTTTTATAATTACAATTTGTTCATGTGCTGAAATATCCGTTATATCCAGAATTATATTAATGATATATATATCATATATCTCTTATATATCTAGTATATACATTCATTCATAATATTACATAACATTTATAGGTAAGAAATGAAATGCACCGTTCATGGAGACGGTAAGCCGTACATACGCATGAACGCTACTTTCATTTCTATTTCATATTTAATGGAATGAAACCATAATGATATAAAGTTATATTATAATTCCAGTATAATATCATATATAATATCATTTACTCCATCCTTTATACATCCCACATATGGAATTAAAGATTCAAATCACTTTGAGGGGGCGGTAGTCTGCACTTCCTAAAATGAAAATATCGTGTTTACCCATAATTGAAACAATAAAGGTATGCCATAAATGAAAAATACAGAACCTTAAGTAAAACATAAACATATTATATATCATATATATAAATATAGTGACATCTTAATGGCCACCTTTTAAGGTGTTATATGAGTGTTGAACAATCCTCGTTTCGTGAGGCAGAAATTCGCAATCCACAGAAACAGTATGTTCTTTAAACATTAGATGTAGGTGTGTGTAAGTGTAGCTATAATCCTTTTAATAACAACATCCTAGTATATTTAGGATACTGGTATCGTTACAAATTAAATTAATAAAAATATTTTAGGGGTTTGTAGAAGAAAAATAAAACAAAATAACATAAGAGAAGACATTACCTTAAAATCGGGTAACTCTTTTGATTTGAGTCAAAGGCTTCCTTGGGAATAATTATGCCCAAAGTGAGGCTTCTAGGAGTAAGGGATGGATGTTTGGGGAGTATTTGGGCAGCATTTGTCGAAGCCAAAAGGGTTTTAATGTGTGAATAAGGTGGTAGAGGTGGGGGCCTTTTATAAGTGGAGAGGAGGGGCACTCTTGGAATGTAATGAAATGTTACTTTATTATGAAATGCTTTTCGGATTCTAAAGGTCCCACAATGATATATTTCTAGGCTAAGGTGATAAGGGTTCTAAGTATCCTCATAAAATAGGTTTTTGACAAGTTTAATCCTTATATTTTACATTTTCCTTTCATTTTATTTAAATCGTTAATTAATGAGGTAATCGCGACATCATCATGGTGTCATAAATAATTTAATTTATTTAATGTCTAAAAATTATAAAAAAAATTATCATGATGTAGGAAATCGTTTTAGCTTTATAATGAATATTTATAGTAAAAAATATGACATGTATTTCCCCATTTACAAATTGTTTTAGTAAAACAACTCATGTTTGTAACATTTTTATTTTATCATTAAATAAAAAGTTATTTATGACATTTTCCTAACAAAGTGGCTCCATGGAGTCCCCAAGTTGACCCATGGATTTTCTTGGTCGTCCATGACACATCCAATATGGTTAAGACAAATTTAAGGGTCATTTAATATTTTTATAATATCATTTTTACCTTAAATTTCACTAATTACCTTTAATCGCGATTAATTAAACTTAAAAGTTACTATTCACCAAAAAATTATTTTAATCCCATTGAACAAAATTTTACTTCCTAATGACAACCATGTATGTCGGATTTTTGATAATCAAATTACAGAAGTGATAATATTTCATTTAAAGGAAAAATCAGTTATTTAACTACCACTTAGTGGTTTCACTATTCATCAAAAATTGAAGTTTTTCAGAACAATGCCAAAATTTCACCCTAAGCTATAATTGATATTACGAATTCAAAAATGATGTTTATTTTTTTGAAAATTCCAAACATATAAGTTGCATTAATTAATTTTCTAATTAATTCCCACTGTAACAACAAATAGCGTGTTTTTAAGGAACAATATATATCAAAAGATTGACAATTGTTTATGTCCAATTTCAATGTTAAATTAATTATAATGAACACCAATTTATAAAATGGTAAAAATATATTATACTTATACTTTAAAACCACTCAATAGTATAATTTATCACTATAAATTATTTTGATTAAAAAAGTTGTTTTTAAGTATTTTTCACTATTCATAAAAAATTGGATGTTCTCAGAAAAATACAAAAAATTCAACATAGGCTAATTTAGATATTTTGAATCCAAAAATGAAGTCCATTTTGAAATATAAAAATATATAAAATTTAAAAAATTAGGTACTACTATTCATAATGGCTATTTTGATTGGTCATGGTGTGTTAGATTCTCGAACTTGCGTACAATAAAAGCTATTGCATTATTGAAAGAGAAGCGTATCGTGGAAGCTCGGGGTGTTACAATGGTGGTCGCTCAAGGATCACCACCCCAAAATCCTTAACATGATCATAGTTCAGTCTCACACTAAATAATTATTCATAGAAGCATACTTAAAATTATTATGATTGTCACTGGGGATATCATTACCATAGGTAAGGTTTAATTTGTGTGTTTGTGACCAAAATAATAAATAACAAAAAATGAAAAGTGAATCCAAATATAGAATGAAAATCATGGTGAAATGAATGTACTTTAGCGGTTAAAAGTGAAGTGTAAACTATAATTTTAAAGGATGTAGTGTGAATAAGGACAAATAGATATACACATTCAGAAGTTGAGTTAGGGAACCTGTTGGAAAAAATACATCAAGGTAACATTGTAATATTTTTGGGTTGATTATGTCTGTTGAAAAATCATGTTTCTAAGGAAAATTGTGAATTCTATAGATATTATTGACACAATATGTTGACAATGATCCAGGATTAAGTAATGGATGCCCTGAAAGTGGTACAAATTTTGTTTTACACAAGGTGACACTATTTCCCAGTGTTTATCAAATTTTTTGGGTCCAAAATATTGAGTTTGGATTTCAACATGAAAATTTTATTTTCATGATGGCCATATTAAAATATTGTAAAGGCATGATTTCTGTGATAATGCGCTACATGAAGATTTTTTCACGAAGGATTAAATAATTTTGATGGTGATCTATGTGAATAGAAACGAGCATTGTAAATAGAGAAAGTGAATAGCATCATGAAAGGAGCATTGTGGTAGCATGAAGTTTTGATGGTGATCTTCATGATTACGACATGAATCGCGAAATAGAACATTTCCATGGAGCATCGCGAAAAGGGTGAATCATTAAGAAAATTAAATAGAATTGAAAAATGGTGATGACATGAACTATATGGTTCTAGAATCATTGTAACGCCTATAAATTTTACTCTACCTCCTTCAAAAAAGTAGCAAGACATAAAATAAATATTAAGGCTCTGAAATCATGAATATGGTTCGCAAAGGGTGGTTGACAATGGTGATATGTGATGAAGTTTTCAAATGATGTAAAATCCAACAAAATGTACCAAGACTCACGAATGTAAGGAATTTTTTTGAGGGAAAGTATGCTTCACAAAAGAAAATAACTTTTTGAAGGCTAGTCGGGCTTCCTGAAAGTGGTGTGCTTCATGAAGTCTAAGTGAGCTTCACCTAAGGTACAAGCATCATGAAGACTATTTGATCTTCATGAAGGCAGTTAGCACAACAAAGGTTATTCTGCAGTCATTTTATAGTAAATCTATTATAAAGATATATTCATTTATTAAATAAATGTGGGAATTCAAAAGTTCATCAACCTACAACTGAGGATGTATTCATTAGAGATAATAAATGGGCCTAAACATCTATTAAATTTGAGTGAATCCCTTAAAAGTGTAGTGAGCGATGGAAGAAGAAGATGTGGACCATTTCCACCTATAGTGTGTCGGAAAAAGAGACATAGGGAGTGACCATTGGGAATGGAGTGAGCAGACCCTAATCCTTGTAAATGTAGTCACCCTGGGTATATACATTATCTAAAAAAACCTTGTTATTTTTAAGGACATTTTGTGGATTTTTATTTCATCAAATTATCATGGTATGATCCTTGGACATATTCCAATGAGGGTGAACTATATAAAACCGATGTGTCTTTTTGATGATTTAATGTTATTTCATACATTTCTATGGGTAAAAGAGAGAAGTGTGTTTTGTTTAGCGACAAAACAAGTTCCAAAAGTGTAATAGTTTTAATCTGTCATACCCTGATTCACACCCCTCTTCTTATGGTATTTGACATATTTAACCCAACATAACTAGACTGTAATAGATCATTTTAAATGTTACTTAACTTGAGTGGAAGAAATCATATATGTAATGAGATTGTGTGTGTATAAATGAAATGTATAATCATAATTAGACAAATAATCCTATCATATTTTATATGTCAGTAATAATTATCTGTAATATATTACAAGATAATTATTCTAATTCATGGAGAAGAGCATACTACAATAATTTACAGAATTTTATTTCTACTCTGGTCACCACAAAAAGGATATTATAACCTTCACCTCTCGGTACATGGGATGGTGTGAAATAACACTCACCTGGATGAGAAAAAAACATATCATTAGGTGGAAAACCTCATCAATATATGATTAATATAATCATAATAATATAAAATTTTAATGAATTTAAATTCATATGATCCTACCAACATAAAAAACATAGCAATTCATAAAAGATGTGGCTGAAAAAATATAATTCATTAAAAAAATCTCAGTATAGTTGAATAAGGTATATGAAATGGGAGAAGAAGGACTCCTAGTATGATCTAATTCTTCCTTCCACTCAAAATACACTGTTAAAACAACCCAAGAATAATATATATAGATATTATATCAATTTAGATGAATATCCATCACATTAATAAAATACATGCCTAGAGACCATAATAGTTTAGTGTCTTTGGAAACATGGAAACATAATCTTCTAGCATGGTGAAATATCATCAACCTATCCATTAAATATCATCCCCTTTTGTAGTCATAATTAAAAACATTCATTATAACTTAGTGAAAGGAAAAATTAGAAAAGGGTGATATCAGCTACTATGTAAGGGTAAACAAGGGAAATATGTAATCATAACAAGTGAATAATGTAACGCCCTAGCCCCAGTTACACATGGTCAGTGTATTATTTTAATAAATTGGCATAATTACTAGCAATAAAGTCCTGAAGGACCGATCATTTTAGCAGTCTTGGAAAATAGATTACATAAATGAACGATACATTACACATTAGAAAATAAAACACAACACAAATGACCCTTTGAGAACTCCATTAATCCCCCATAATAGCCCTAATTATCAATCATTATACACTTCATGGTATCCTGGGTATATAAAACATAAGAAAGGGGTGAGATCAAATGCTCAGTAAGGGTAAATAATTTAGTGAAAGCTATAAACATTTAAGGAAATATTTGTCATAAAAACAACAGCCTTTTTAAAAATAAACTTGAACATAATATGGAAAAAACAAATCAAACATTACCATATAAACATGCAGATCGATATTCTACTAGTCTAATAATCACATGTAATAAATAATTTCATAATGAGGGACTACCTAAAGCCTGACATCATTACCACATTGTCATGGCCCCGTGCCCAGACTACAGATAACATTTTTGTCAAGGCCTTGTGCCAAGACAGTATTTTGTATCATGAGACCTACTGATGCATCGTGGAATAATAGCTGGCTCCACCCATCACTTACTAAGTCCACTGCATTCCTCATATGAATAGTTGAAACATAACATAAACATTAATATTAAAACTAGTATAAGAAATGACAATAGATTAACTATAAACCATAAATGGTATAAAAATAGAACATCCACATTCAAAAATATCATAGCTAATTCAATACATTATGGAATATTGTATTATAATAAATCAACCTCAATCGAAAATAATCTCGAGTAAAGGATGAAGAAATTGTTGAATATGATGAGTAAAACTTTTTGAGAGAAATATCATGTTTTTGTAAAATCATTTAAAAGTAAAACATTCATAATAGAAGTAATTTAAAATAGATATTTGAATCACTTTGTCCCATACCAATTTGATACTTTTGAAAATAATTATCATTTCAAAACATTCATGTATATAAATAAATCCTTAAAATCATTTTGAAAACATGGATATTAATTAAAAAGATTTAGAAAGAGAAATATTTAAATCATTTATAATTCTGATCATGATAAAGGGTACATTTCAAAAATCCTTAAAATATTCATTTTGAAATCATTTCTACAAGAAATGGACATGGATCATAAATATTTCCCAGTAAATACTTACACATAAACAATCTCATATAATAAAGAGATTGAGGAAATAACCCTTACAAATTTGGTAACATACGAAATATATACACCCCATGAAAGAAGTATAATACAATGAATATGTAAATACACATTAATTAAAGTTTCTTACACAAATAATACAATTATGGGCAGTACATACACCACACAAAAGGTAATAGTCGCAATATGGCCTGAATCTCATGGGAATAAGGAGTGAGATGACAACCCATTACCTGTCACTTTCTTTTAGTCGAGGGTATGTTTAACCTCCTGTACGAAGATCGTAGTATGATATTAAATTATACATGAATCATATTAATATTTATGATATCATACAAGATTCATTTATGACTTTATAATACCCATTTGATAATAATTTCCATGTTAAATTAACATTTCAGATAATAATCGATTTCTTTATCGTGTTTTAACTTGTTACTCTTGATTGTATCACTTCGATAAAGAATTAAATACATTAAGAATATATAACATGATTTATATATCAAATATATTTAGAATATAAATACGTATAATAGACATATATATATGAAATGAGAAACACTGTTTATGGAGACGGTAGTTCGTACGTACGCATAAACGTTGTTTCTGTTTTCAAATCGTATTGAACAGAACTATGTGAATAAGTTATATTTAAGAAAATATATTTATATATATATATATATCTAGTAGAATTATTATGTCATATATTACATACTTATTAGTAATATTTATTTTTATAATCATCGATGAATGGTGAATATAGAAATGAATCTCATCGCATCGTGGAGAGGGTAATCCGTACGTATGCAAAAGAGACAGTATCATTTCCTTAAAGGTGTAGAATTGGATGATATATTAATTTTACAGAGACATTATCATTTTATTTTTATTATTTATATACATATTACTCATCATTATATCCATCCAGATAACATAGTGTTGAATAACAAATTACACCAGGGAGTGGAGACAGTAAGCCGTACGTACGCACACATGGTGAAATTATCATTAATAAGATGGATAGAATAATGAAAATAGTTTTTCCGTATTTATAATAACATCACAGTATATATAAGATACTAGAGTTATTGTTTTATAAAGGAAATAACAATGAAAGAATAAGTGGAAGAAGAAAAGAACTTGAAAGAGGGTGGTGAAATTATTAAATATTCCTCAGGTTCGTCCTTTTGATTTGAACAAAAGGGCTCCATAATTTGGTTTTATGACTAAATAAGGGCCTCTAGGATGAAGGTAGGATATTTGATAGAGTATTTGGGAAGATTTTGGCAAATCCAAATGGAATTGGAGGCATGAAATTTAGAGAAGCGGAAGTGCCCTTGTATAAGAGGGGTGTGGGTCACTTTAGGAAAAGATTAAAGTATTAATTTATTATACAATCATATTCTGTTTTAAATGGTTCCAAATGAATTTATTTAGAGAACTAGGTGGTTATGGGTTAAAATCCTATAAACCAATAGGTTTTTGACAAGTTTAGATTACAATTTCAACCTTATCATTTAGATTTAACTCTTAGTTAAATAGTTTAACTTTTACCGTGTCTTCTAGTATTCTTAATATATATGGTTAATAAACATACAATAATAATCCAAGAGAACCTCAAGTGGAAAATTAATGATATATATAATATTATTTAAGCCCTATGGAAGAACCTTAAATTTTTTATAATATTATATCATCCAATAATATTGTATGTTTTTTAAATATTAATTTATGTCAATTTTGACACTATTTAGTATTTTGTTTTTGTGAAATTCATCACAACTTGATAACTTCAAAAAAGATACATTGAATCATCCATATCATGTCATATTAACCTATAAAATTCGTGTATGTCATAAAAACATTGAAATTATATTTATTTTAATATTAATAATACCATTTATTTGATTCATTCATGAATAAGGTAAATACTGCATCATCATTGTGTCATAAATAAATTTATTTATTTAAAGTATAAAAATTATAAATAAAATTAAATGATGTAGGAAATAGTTTTATCTTTCTAATTAATATTTATAGTCAAAAATATAACCTATATAACACTATATAAAAATTAATTACTAAAAGGTATTTGTTTTTGCCAATTTTTCCTTTACATTAAATTAATTAATCTAAAATGTCATTATCATTCACAAGTGGATCCATGGGGTCCCAAAATAGACCTAAAGATGACAATGGTGGGAAATTACTCATAAAAGTAATTTAGGACATGTGTTAAGGAAATTATGAATTATTACAATATTATTTTTACCTTGAATTGCCCTATTTACCTTTAACCACATTAAATAAAAGTAAAAAGTTACTATTAAACAAAAATTATTTATATCTTATTGAACTACATTTTAATCCTTGATATTAACCATGCCTCTCAGATTTTCTAATTTCAACTCACAGAAGCGGTTAAATTAAGTTTTATGTGAATTTTCAAATTCACCTAGGAGGTGGGTAAAAGACAGTGAAAAGTTCAATAAACTTTTTATATATCTAAAATTATTATAAAATGACTCCAATGAATTAAATTGAATATATATAATTATTATTTATCTATTTTAACATAAATTAATTTATATAAAATAAATAAATATTTGAATAAAAAATCGGTTTTAGCAAATAACTATGTGTTTTCACTATTCATCAAAAATTGATGTTTCTCAGAAAAATACCAAAAATTCGGCCTAAGATATATTTGATATTATGATTTAAAAAATGATGTCTATTTTAACAAATTCAAATCATATAATTTTCATCAATTAATTTTAAAATTGATTCCCGTTGTCAAAACAAATAGCGTGTTTCTAAGTAATAATAACTCTCAAAAGATTGACACTTGCTTATGTCCAGTTTAAATGTGATAATATGTCCAATGAATATAATTGGATTGAATGGTAAAAATATAATCTTATTATACTTTAAAATCAATCAAAATCATAATTTATCACAATTAATTATTTCGATTAAAAATGATGTTTTTTTTAAATTTAGTAATTTTCACTATTCATCAGAATATGAAAGTTATCAGAAAAGAACCAAACATTCACCCTAAGATAATTTAGATATTTCAAATCCAAAAATGAAGTTAATTTGGAATGATAAAATGTATAAAATTTCAAAAATTGGGTATTACTATTCATAACGGCTGGTTTGTTTAGTTGTGGTGTGTTAGAACTCGAAGTTGCGTATAACACATTCTGTTGTATTATTCAAAAAGAAGTGTAATTTGAAATAAATGGGTGTTATATTCTCCCCTCCATCAATAAATTGCATCCTCGCAATTTATGCTTGGTAGTGGAAACTTGGGGTTGACATTTCAAAATATCATAGTTGAAATCCCACATCGAATAATGGATTAATGAGGCCTCTATTTAAAATAACGTGTGGTAAGTGTGATGGTTACTGAAAATAACACATACTAGGGTTCCATTTAGGAAAACATAGATAAGAATGAGAAATATAACCATCAATATCTGATAGAGAGTGGTAGAGAACATGGCTATGAAAAGCCTACCAATCACAAATCCATATATTTGTGATGATCTAAGGTACCATCTAGGACAATGTTTTTGTTCTATGTTCCTTTTTGTAATGTTGAGGAATTTATTTATGAGATTTTATAATATCATAAGGAGATATACTTACTTTATAATTAGAGTTTTATCCATTAATAAATTTCATACACAAACACATCTTTCACTCAAAAACATAATACAACTCAAAAATACTCTATTTATCCTAATTGTATAGAGTTACAATTATAATGAATTTATAATTCTCATATTAGACCCTTTAAAAAAGAATCTACATTATACAATCCAGGGACTTTACGTAGTCCAGTGGTAGGCAATAAATCCCAATCTCACTATGGTTGTGGGTTCGATTCCTGAAGCTTTGTCCAATGCGGCAGGTTGTCACATGGTCTGCGTGTTGTCCTTTTATAAAAATCCAAAAATAATCTTTCAATCATAATCCATTAAAACCTTTACACTTAACCGAAATAATACTATCCAAACTCACAGTCCAAAATATATAAGGAAGTTAAACACAATGAAGATCCTTTTTTCTATGTAATATCATGTGAACACCTTCATCATGTATTAATTTAAAACATGGTAGCAACATGAATTACCATAAAACCTTATTGATTACATTCAGGTTCCCTAATTTTTTATAGAATTCTATATATACTCCTTCTATCCAAAAATATTTTGAACTCCAATGATGAAAAATCATTAATCGGTTTCCAGGTAGTCAAGAATATCTAATATAATTATTCAAATCAACCATCTCTTATTTCAAAATCAATACCTCATTATCGGGACCATATTAAGGATTACCTTTCCTTCAACCATGTATTTTAAGAAAAGTGTAGCTTACTATTAGGTCACGTTTATTCGAACCATATAATCCCAAATCCTCAATAAAATAGTACTGTAGTACAATCCTTATTTTTCTCCATAATTCATATAACCAATATATTGTTGATACAACATTAAAATGAAATAATCCTATAATAACCGCATAAGAACAGTAGTCATTCTTCTTCATATGAGGTACTATCATAACTTGATTATTATCCAATATAATCATTTGGGGCATACTCTAATGATTTGGACATTGGTTGGAATAGTGTCCCAACTTCTTATAGATGAAGCATTGTAATTTGGAAACCTTTTTCTTACCCTTGTAGTCACGTACTTGGTGTCCTTTTTTCTACACATATAACAAACTCACATTCCCTTAAGGCAAGTTCCAATGTATTTCTTCACACGGTTATCACATATGGGAAAATTCTTCGTTCCCTTAATCCCTTTCATCATTTATCTTTTCACCATCCTTTTCTTCTCCAGCTTTCCTTCAAATCCATAGGATTAAGAGAATTATTAACTTATCTTATTAACACAAGATACTATTTCTTCATATGTAGAGAATACATGGGATACTATTTCCCTTCTAAATTTTGGCTTAATACCATGATAGATATGATCCTTCTTACTCTTTGGATCATATTTATTACTGGAGTTCTTATTCCTTCTACTGGCTACCATTTCTAATCAATAGCATACACTAGGTCGGTTTATGAATCGTAATTAATAATTACAAACATGTAAAATACCTATCATAAATTGAAAATTTTATGGATATAATCCATAATCACAAAAATGTTTTCATTGAGGAGTTATATACGCATAAACCCTTCATAGTGGTTTGTAAAGAAGATGAGAATTATTCTAAGCATATCCCCTAGGATTTTCATAACCAAGAGTAAAGAAAAGCCCGTTTTCATACACTAGTTCCTATTTGAGTCAATATAAAAGCGGTGTTTTTGGGTTTTACCCCAAGGTACATCTGTGCCAGAGCCACCTCTACCTACTTGTATCCAAACAAGGATTTATTTTCTCAGAAAACTCACAAAATCTCTACATTACCAAAATTCTAGGATGTCCTTCTATAATAATCATCAAAGTTTATCTTATGTCTATGTTCTATAATTAGAGTTTATCAAAATCTTGATTCCAAGGTTATTGGTAATCTTCATTTGATAACAAATGTAATGCCCTAACCCCAGTTACCCAGAGTCGGTGCATTATTTTAATACATTGGCATGATTACAAGGAATCAAGTCCCGAAGGACCGATCGTTTTAACAGTTTTGGAAAATAGATTACATACATGAACGTTACATTACACATTAGAAAATAAAACACAACACAAATGATCCTTTTTGAATTCCATTAATCCCCATGCATAACCCTTCTTATCAATCATGATACGCTTTTGGAATCATGGGAAAATAAAACATAAGAAAGGGGTGAGCTCAAATGCTCAGTAAGGGTAAATAATTTAGCGGAAGCTATAAACTTTTAAGGAAAGATTTGTGATAAAAACAACAGCCTTCATAAACATAAACATGAACATAATATGGAAAAAATAAATAAAACATTACCATATAAACATGCACATGGATATTCTACTTGTCGAATAATCACATGTAATAACTAATTTCAAAATGAGGGAATGTCTAACACCGGACATCATTAACACATAGTCAAGGCCTCGTGCCAAGACTACAAAAATTGTTTTTGTCAAGGCCTTGTGCCAAGACACAAGTTTGTCTCATGAGACCTACCGAGGCATCTAGGAGCTATAGCGGGCTCCACCCGTCACGTACTAAGTCCACTACATTCCTCATATGAATAGTTGAAACATTACATAAACATTCATATTAATACTATCATACAAAATGCCAATACATTAATCATAAACCATGAATGTTATAAAAATAGAACATCCACTGTAAAAAATATCATAGCTCATTTAATACAATATGGAATATTGTATTATAATAAATTAACCTCAATCAAAAATAATATCCAGTAAAGGATGCAGACAATGTTGAAAATGATGAGTAAATCATTTTGAGAGAAATATCCTTTTTTGTAAAATCATTTAAAAGTCACACATTTATAATGGAATTAATTTAAAATATATTTTTGAATCAAAGTGTCCAATACCAATTTGAAACTTTTGAAAATAATAATCATTTCAAAACATTCATGTCTATATAAATAAATCCTTAAAATCATTTTGAAAACATGGACATTAATAAAAAAGATTTAAAAAGATAAATCTTCAAATCATTTGAAACTATGATATTGATAAAGGGTACCTTTCAAAAATCCTTAAAATATTCATTTTGTAATCATTTTTATGAAAAATGGACATTGATGATAAAAATGTCTCAGTAAATACTTACACATAAACATTCTCGCATAATAATGAGATTGAGGACTTAACCCTTACTAATTTGGTAACTTACGAAACATACACCCCATGACAGATGTACCATTCAATGAATATGTAAATAAACATAAATTAATGTGTATTACATAATGAATACAATTACGGGAAGTACATACACCACATAAAAGGTAATAGTGGTAATATGGCATGAATCTCACGGGAATAAGGAGTGAGATGAAAACCCCTTACCTTGCACTTTCCTTTAGTCGAGGGTATGTTTAACCTCATGTACAAAGATCATAGTATGCTATTAAATTATACAAGAACCGTATTAATATTTATGATATAATACATGATTCATTTATGACTTTATTCTAACCATTTAGTAATAGTTTCCATATTAAATTAACATTTCGTGTAATAATCGATTTCTTTATCATACATGTTTTAACTTGTTAATCATGATTGTATCACTTAGATAATGAATTAAATACTTCCAGAATATAAAAAATTATTTATATATCATATATATTTAGAATATAAATTCGTATAATAGACATATATATAGGAAATGAAAAAAACTGTTTATGGAGATGGTAGTCCGTACGTATGCAAAAACATTGTTTCCATTTTCATATCGTATTGAATGGAACTATTTGAATTAGATATATGTAAGTATATATATATATCCAGTAGCATTATTATGTCCAATATTAAATACATATTATTAATATATATTTTTATAATCGTCGATGAATGGTGAACGTGGGAATGAATCTCATCGCGTCATGGAGATGGTAATCCGTACGTACGCACAAGCGACAATATAATTTCCTTAATGGTGTGGAATTGGATGGTATATTATTTTTAAAGAGACATTAACATTTTATTTTAATTATTTATATACATATTACTCATCATTATATCCATCCAAATAACATATTGTTGAATAACAAATTACACCACGATGTGGAGAAGGTAAGACAAACGTACGCACGCATGGTGACATTATCATTCATAAGATAGATAGAATAATGAATATAGTTGTTACATATTTATAATAACATCACAGTATATATATGATACTGGAGTTATTATTTTAGATAGGAAATAACAAAGAAATAAGAAGTGGAAGAAGAAAAGAACTTGAAAGTGGGTGGTGAAATTATTACCTATTCTTCGGGTTCTTCCTTTTGATTAGATCAAAATGGCTCCTTAAGTTGGCTTTCTGACTAAAGTCAGGCCTCTGTGATGAATTTAAGTTAGTTTAGAGAGTATTTGGGCAGAGTTTTGACGATCACAATGGCATTGTAGGTGTGAATTGGAGAGAAGGGAATGTGCCCTTTTATTAGAGGGGTGAAGGTCACTTTATGAAAAGATTAAAGTATTAATTTATTATAAAATTATATTCGGTTTAAAATGGTTCAAAATGAATTTATTTCTAGCCTTAGGTGTATATGGGGGGAAATCCTCCCAACCAATAGTTTTTAGACATGTTTAGGCTACCATTTTAACCTTATCTTTTAGATTTAACTCTTACATAAATAGTTTAACTTTTACCGTGTCTTCTTCTATTCTTACTATATATGGTTAATAAACATACTTTAAACATACAGGAGAACCTCAAGTGGATAATTAATGATATATTTAATATTATTTAATTCCTTTTGATGAACCTATCATTTTTAAGAATATTATATCAACCAATAATTTTGTACCTATTTTAAATATTAATTTATGTCAATTTTGACACTATTTAGTATTTTGTTTTTGTGAAAGTTATCACAACGTGATAACATCTAAGAAGTTACATTTAATCATCCATATCATGTCTTATTCACCTATAAAAATCGTGGATGTCATAAAAACCTTGAAATTGTATTTATTTTAATATTTATAATACCATTTATTTGATTCTTTCAGAAATAAGGTAATTATTGCATCATCATTGTGTCAAAAATAAATTTATTTATTTAATGTATAAAAATTATAAATAAAATAACATGATGTAGGAAATAGTTTTTCATTTATAATAAATATTTATAGAAAAAATATTACTTATATAACACTATATAAAAATTAATTACTAAAAGGTTTTTGTTTTTGTCAATTTTTCCTTTACATTAAATTAATTAATCTAAAATGTCATTACCATTCATTAGTGGCTTCACAGGGTCCCAAAAAAGACCCAAAGATTCCCATGGTCGGGAATTACTCATCCAATAAGGTTAGTATATGTGTTAATGTAATTTTGAATTATTACAATATTCTTTTTACCATTAATTACCCTATTTACCTTTAACCACAGTAAATAAAAGGAAAAAGTTACTATTAACCAAAAAGTATTTCTATATTATTGAACCACATTATACTCCTTGATATTAACCGTGTCTCTCGGATTTATGAAATTTAACTCACAGAAGTGGTAAAATTATGTTTTATGTGAATTTTCAAATTCTCATAGAAGGTGTGTAAAATACAGTGAAAAATAAAATAAAATTTTTACATATCTAAAATTATTATAAAATGACTCCAATGAATTATAATGAACTTATATAAGTATTATGTATCTAGTTTTACATAAATAAATTTAAATAAAATAAATAATTATTTAATGGAAAAATTGGTTTCAACCAATAACTCATTGTTTTTCACAATTCATCCGAAATTGATGTTTCTCAGAAAAATACCAAAAATTCGGCCTAATCTATATTTGATATTATGATTTCAAAAATGATGTTTATTTTACCAAATTAAAAACATATATTTTTCATTAAATAATTTAAAAATTAATTCCTGTTGTCTGTAGAGACCCGAAACCTGACGTACATGGACATTACATTACTTTTGCGGAATACATAGTAAATAACAGAAACACACACACAAGGATCGTAATAGTTTAGTGTCTTTGGAAACTTGGAATATAATCTTCTAATCATGGTGAAAGATCTTCAACATCTCCCATAAAGATCATCCTTTTTTTTACCTAAAACCTTTCTTTATATCCTGGGGAAAAGAAAACATAAAAGGGTGAGCTCAAATGCTCAGTAAGGGTAAACAAAAGAAATATCAATCACATCATATTCAAAAGAACATAACATTTTGGAAATCATAACCTGCAAAAGAGAGCATAATTTCATAACATGGGATAAATCATGGTAGTGAAATGTAATCACAATAATCATAACTTAAAATATGATACTTTGTGTCATTCACACATAATCATAGAGAATCATTTCTTGTTAGTCAAGACTCACTGCCAAGACTATCTTAGTGGACAAAGTCCCTTTCTGAATCGAGTAACCCTCGTTTCAGTCCTGTTTCACTGAACCGGTATAACCTACCATTCTATCCATGTCTATCTCATGAGATATAAAATCTTTACCCAATGCATTGGAGGGAGATATAGGTCCCACCTATCTTATAATGAATCCTTTCTTATGTGTGACACATAATCATAAATCACACATCATTGCATAACACATGTAACAAAAATGGGATTCTTGAAACATCATGACATCATAAAACAAATCATATAAGGTAAATGACTTCATAAAAATAATTCCCTCAAAACATAATCAAATCAATGTAATAATAAGGATAAAAACAGAACCCTATATTATCTTAGATGGAAGATAATTTTGATAAAATACTTGAACTCCATTCTTAAGGAAAATATCCTTTCTTCTTCAAAAACACTTTTTTTTCTTAACATGTCATACAATTATAAACTAAAAGACGTTGATTAAAAATAAACTTGAAAACTTTTAAAGGAAGCTTCTTGGAAATAATGTTTTTAAAAATCCATTCATGCTGTATAAGCTAAAAAAAACATTCTTCGTACTTTTGTCGGAAAAGTCAAAAAGTACCTCGTACGAAAAACGACAAAATATTCCTTTCATATCTTTTACTAAAAACTCAATGAAGGGTAAAATTAGATATAAACTATTGTAGAAGGATGGAAATAATATTACATATTGAGGGAACATGGATGTGGATGATAAAATACACCCCAGTAATTACCAAAGTAAAAACAATCTCGGATAAAAGTGAGATTGTGATATTTCCCTTACCTTAGGTCCGATTTGCTTCGTATGTGTCCAAACCTCCTGTATAATGATTTAAATAATGTCATTGACATATTACAGAATCATATGCATTGTTAGGATATCATATATGGTTCACTTATGACTTTATATTACCCGTTCTTTTGAAAATTCCAAGTTAAAGAAGCGTTTTTGGTAAAATCGTTTCATTTATCGTAGGTGTTTTGACTTGTTGTTTTTGACATTATTATTACTTATATCATGATTTACTTATTTCCAGAATATAAAATATGATTTATATATCATGTATATTCAGTATATATATATATATATAATAGATAGATAAATGAAATGAAAAACACCGTTCATGGAGACGGTAGTCCGTACGTACGCATGAACGCTGTTTTCCTTTCCTTATTGTCTTGAATGGAAGTAAGTAGATGACATACATATATATATATATATATACATAACTCCAGTAGCTTTATAATGTCATATATTTCATTATTATTTCTTATATATACTTTATAATCATTCTTAAATGGTTAACATGGAGAATGAATCTCATCGCGTCGTGGAGACAGTAGTCCGTACGTACGCACGAGCGATGATATCATTTCCATAAATATTGAATTGAATTGGAGTGGATTATACAATATATCAGAATCAATATTATGTTGTAATAACTATTTATAGTTATTCTTTACACCATTATACCCATCCATGTAAGGTGGTGGTGGAAAATAGATTACACCATGGCGTGGAGACGGTATTCCGTACGTACGCACGCGCGGTGATTTATTTTTCCGTAGGATGGATAGAAGGTTAATTAGAGTTGTTTCATATTTATAATAACATATCAGTATATAAGAAATACTGATGTTATTACTTTATCATGAAACAACTAAAGAATAAGAAGTTGAAGAAGAAAGAAGTTGAAAAAGATCGGTAATGGATATTACCTCTTTTTGACGCGCCTTTTCTTAGCCTCCACTTAAAGAACTAAGAATGGTATTTGAAGAAGACCAAGACCTCTAGGATGATACTAGGGAAGTGGAGAAGGGATTTTTCCAGGGGTTGGCCGAGCTTGAGTGCTCAAATTGGTGTGAGGAGGAGGGGGAGGAGGTGTCTTTTTATAAGGGAGGAGAGGGGCACCTTAGGAATACCTCAAAATATTATTTTATATTAAAGTCAAAATCGGTTTATAATGGTCCCAAAGGGTCTTATTTCGAAGGTAAAGTGGGGATGGGTCGAAATCCTATCAACCAATAAGATTTAGACAAGTTTAGGTTATTATTTTAACCTTATCAATTAGATTTAACTCTAAGTTAAATAATTTAACTTTTACGGTGACTTTTTGTTTTCTTAAACTATATGGTTAATACACTTACTATAACATGCCAAACGAACCCCAAGTTGTTTATTATTAATATATATATCCTTATCTAAGTCATTTGGCCGGTCCTTAGATTTTTAGGAATAAAATAACAATTAATAATATAATATTTGATTTAAAAACTATTTTGTCTCAATTTTGAAACTATTTGATATATGATTTTTGTGAAAGTCATAACAGAATTATATGTTCAAACCAAGTTGATTAAATCAACCGTAATATATCATAGTAACCTAGAAAATTATTGTAATTCATAAAAAGTCTCAAATTACATTTATTTGAGCATTTATAACATCAATTATGTTAACATTTCCTTAAAAGGGTAATTACTGCATCATCGTTGTGTCATAAATAAATTAAATTATTTAATGTCTAAAAATTATAAATAAAATATCTTTATGTAGGAAATACTTTTATCTTTCTAATGAATATTTATAGTCGAATTTATCTTATGTATAACCCCATATTAAAAATGTTTTATTTATTAAACATTGATTTTAACTATTTTAACTATTCATTAAATAAAATAATATTAAATGTCATAATCTAATCCAAGTGGACCTAAATGGTCATATTATATTCATAAGGTTGTTTTAGGTCGAATTACACTTATCCAATAGAATTAGGACATGTGTTAGGGTAATAGTAATATCATATTTACCCTTAGTTACCCTATTTACTATTAACCGTGGTAAAAAAAAGTAAAAAGTTACTATTTACCAAAAATTATTTTCATCTCATTGAACCACATTTTAGTCCTTGATATTAACCGTGTCTATCGGATTTTCGAAATTCCATTCACAGAAGCGGTAAAATTAAGTTTTATGCAAAATTCAGTTTTTAACCTACCACTTAGTGGTTTCACTATTCATCAAAAATTGAAAGTTTTCAGAAAAATACCAAAATTTCACCCTAGGATAATTTCGGTATTCCAAATCCAAAAATGAATTCCATTTTGAAAAATAAAATTCACAAAATTTCAAAAAGTGGTTATTACTATTCATAACGGCTAGTTTTAATAATATCTTAATAGCATATCATTGTTTAGCGAAACTTGGTGTTGCGTACAACACACCTATCGTGGAAGGTCACGATTGCGTGTAATTCAAGACAAGTCATAGATGTGTGTTCTGAAAGCTCCTTTTGGTGTAGCATATAACACAAGACATTAATGAAATTAAAAAGAATATTTTTCATAAAATCTCAGGGTGTTACATTCTACCCCCCTTAAAATGAATTTCGCCCTCGGAATTCGTCGGGGTTATAAATGGTTTACTATTTGAAAGTTTCTTTGATATAAATCCACATCGTAAAAAGGAATACCAAAAATTATCTTTAAAAACAAAAGTATGAAACTTAAGGGTTACCCAAATAAACTAATCACTGGGTTTCCACATAGGTGAAAATATGGATATGGAAGAGAAATCTAACCATCATGTTCTGATGGAGAGTGGTAGAGAACATGGGTATGGAAAAGCTAGCAATCACAAAGCAATAAATTTGTGAGGATCTAAGGTACCATATGATTCATCAGATATAAGAGCACTAAGACAACATTTTTGGTTTTCAAGATCATTTCCCTAAAGTTTATGAAATTGTAATTAGAATAAATACTTTCGTGATTTTGGTATAGTCTCACAGTTTGTCGTTCTTTGGACAATTTCCACTTCATCTCTTAAATAAATGAAGTTGAATTTGTCATTCATGATGTGTTAGCAGATCATGTGATAGAATGATGGGTCATTCCATCTGTCTCAAACAAAAGGTTAGAAAAGTTATCAAAAAAATACATAAGTCCATCTATAGTGAGACTAATCATATATGGTTCCTAAAATGAACTTATACTTCACATATCATACTACTTAATATAATAAAACTAGTTTCTTCTAAACAGGGACTTCCTGTAGGTCAGTGGTAGGCGATAAAGGCCAGTCGCACTTTGGTTGTGGGTTCGATTCCCACAGCCTTGTCCGAAGCGATGGGCTGTCGCCCGTCCTGCAGGTTGTCCTTTTTCTAAAACTACATTACTATAACATCACATAAATAAAAAAAAGTTCTATACTTAAACAATACTAACTTATGGTTAACATAATAAATTACAATATTTAGGCTTATCTAAAATACTTCGGTCCAAGCTCATAGTATAATGAAAATGATTACTTGAAATGTCGTCAACCAAGCATGTGAATACCATCATTTATCCCCCATATATCTTGTTGGTCACATTCCAATCATGTGAATACCTTAATGATGTATTCTCTTGAAAAAAATGAATACCCATTAAACCTTAGTGAAAACATGAATGCTGTCAAAAGTTAACTCTTTCCACATACCAAAATCCAAAAATTCTATATACTCAAACCATGATATAAGCTTCTCCTTATATCAGTCATGAGCTCATGAATACTATCAAACATTTAATTTTCTCCTTATCCCTTCATTATGCGCATATCATCTACATTCCAAAAATATCTAAATAACCTTTCATGGATACTGGTAACATTAATCAGACAACAGTGTAACAATCCTTACATGTCTCTTTATTCCATAGTACCATGAGATTACTTATACAACATTACACATGATAAACATCTAATCATTCCACTATATTCTGAAACAATTGACCGAGCCTCAACAATTCTTTCATCTCACATATCATTTGTAGTCTCATCATCATCATCCACATAAATACTACCCATATGACTATACTGATTTTCATCATGAGACTTTCCCTTAGGGCATTGGTTTGCATAATGCCCGTACATTCCACATTTAAAACATTTAACCATTGTTGATGTTATAGCAATACCATTATCCTCATCCCTGGTGTTAACTGAACCTTTTCCTTTGCACTTACTGGCTTTGTGTCCTTCTTTTCCACACCCAAAGCATCGTCCAGTTTCTTTGAAACATTCTCCTTGATGCCTCTTCCCACATGATTTACGTAGGGGAAATTGAACTTTCTTTCCTCTATGATCATCATGAAACTCCATCTTTCTCTTATTAGCCGAGCCAAGAAACTTACCAAATTTTACTTTATTGATCATATTATGAGATTGCTGATTCGGCATAATAATGATGTTTGGACCTCCAAATCCCATTTCATTTGGTTTCTCATGAAGAATATTATTCCATTGTCCATCATATCCTCCATTATCGTGAATCATCTTGTTTCCAGCCATTTTCTAAAACCCAAAAAGAATAGTGTGAGAGGCAAAAATCATGCTAGGGAAAACAACATTATAAAGGGGGAGTACCCTCAATATCTAACATCTTATGTTAAATTCTATGACCGTTACCGTAGTTCTAGGACTGTATCCTATACGTATACTTATCCTTAGGGACATCCCTAGACATACCTTATAAATATCTCTAGGGATCTCACTAAAGTTCTCACATCCGAGTTTCCAAAGGTTGACTAAACCTTTCCTCTGATACCAACTGTAGAGACCCGAAGCCTGACATACATGGACATTACATTACTTTTGCGGAATACATAGTAAATAACAAAAACACACACACAAGGATCGTAATAGTTTAGTGTCTTTGGAAACTTGGAATATAATCTTCTAATCGTGGTGAAAGATCTTCAACATCTCCCATAAAGATCTTACTTTTTTTTACCTAAAACCTTTCTTTATATCCTAGGGAAAAGAAAACATAAAAGGGTGAGCTCAAATGCTCAGTAAGGGTAAACAAAAGAAATATCAATCACATCATATTCATAAGAACATAACATTTTGGAAATCATAACCTGCAAAAGAGAGCATAATTTCATAACATGGGATAAATCATGGTAGTGAAATGTAATCAAAATAATCATAACATAAAACAGGAAACTTTGTGTCATTCACACATAATCATAGAGAATCATTTCTTGTTAGTCAAGACTCACTGCCAAGACTATCTTAGTGGACAAAGTCCCTTTCTGAATCGAGTAACCCTCGTTTCAGTCCTGTTTCTATGAACAGGTATAACCTACCATTCCAGCCATGTCATTCTCATGAGATATAAAATCTTTACCCAATGCATTGGAGGGAGATATAGTTCCCACCCATATTATAATGAATCCTTTCTTATTTGTGCCACATAATCATAAATCATACATCATTGCATAACACATGTAACAAAAATGGGATTCTTGAAACATCGTGACATCATAAAACAAATCATATAAGGTAAATGAATTCATAAAAATAATTCCCTCAAAACATAATCAAATCAATGTAATAATATGGATAAAAACAGAACCCTATATTATCTTAGATGGAAAATAATTTTGATAAAATACTTGAACTCCATTCTTGAGAAAAATATCCTTTCTTCTTCAAAAACACTTTTCTTTTCTTAACATGTCATACAATTATAAACTAAAAGAAGTTGATTAAAAATAAACTTGAAAACTTGTAAAGGAAGCTTCTTGGAAATAATGTTTTTAAAAATCCATTCATGCTGTATAAGTTAAAAAATACATTCTTCGTACTTTTGTCGGAAAAGTCAAAAAGTACCTCGTACGAAAAACGACAAAAGATTCCTTTCATATATTTTACTAAAAACTCAATGAAGGGTATAATTGGATATAAACTATTGTAGAAGGATGGAAATAATATTACATATTGAGGGAACATGGATGTGGATGATAAAATACACCCCAGAAATTACCAAAGTAAAAACAATCTCGGGTAAAAGTGAGATAGTGATATTTCCCTTACCTTAGGTCCGATTTGCTTCGTATGTGTCCGAACCTCCTGTATAATGATTTAAATAATGTCATTGACTTATTAAAAAATCATATTCATTGTTATGATATCATATATGGTTCATTTATGACTTTATATTACCCGTTCTTTTGTAAATTCCATGTTAAAGAAGCGTTTTGGGTAAAATCGTTTCATTTATCGTAGGTGTTTTGAATTGTTGTTCTTGACATTATTATTACATATATCATGATTTACTTACTTCCAGAATATAAAATATGATTTATATATCATATATATTCAGTATATATATATATAATAGATAGATAAATGAAATGAAAAACACCGTTCATGGAGACGGTAGTCCGTACGTACGCATGACCACTGTTTTCCTTTCCTTATTGTCTTGAATGGAAGTAAGTAGATGACAGACATATATATATATATACATAAATCCAGTAGCTTTATAATGTCATATATTTCATTATTATTTCTTATATATACTTTATTATCATTCTTAAATGGTTAACATGGAGAATGAATCTCATCGCGTCGTGGAGACAGTAGTCCGTACGTACGCACGAGCGATGATATCATTTCCATAAATATTGAATTGAATTGGAGTGGATTCTACAATATATCAGAATCAATATGATGTTTTAATAACTATGTATAGTTATTATTTACACCATTATACCCATCCATGTAAGGTGGTGGTGGAAAATAGATTACACCACGGCGTGGAGACGGTATTCCGTACGTACGCACGCGCAGTGATTTCTTTTTCCGTAGGATGGATAGAAGGTTAATTAGAGTTGTTTAATATTTATAATAACATATCAGTATATAAGAAATACTAATGTTATTACTTTATCATGAAACAACTAAAGAAGAAGAAGTTGAAGAAGAAAGAAGTTGAAAAAGATCGGTAATGGATATTACCTCTTTTTGACGCGCCTTTTCATAGCCTCCACTTAAAGAACTAAGAATGGTCTTTGAAGAAGAACAAGACCTCTAGGATGATACTAGGGAAGTGGAGAAGGGATTTTGGAAGGGGTTGGCGAAGCTTGAGTGCTCAAATTGGTGTGAGGAGGAGGGGGAGGAGGTGTCCTTTTATAAGGGAGGAGAGGGGCACCTTAAGAATACCTCAAAATATTATTTTATATTGAAGTAAAAATCGGTTTATAATGGTCCCAAAGGGTCTTATTTCGAAGGTAAAGTGGGTATGGGTCGAAATCCTATCAACCAATAAGATTTAGACATGTTTAGGTTATTATTTTAACCTTATCAATTAGATTTAACTCTAAGTTAAATAATTTAACTTTTACCGTGACTTTTTGTTTTCTTAAACTATATGGTTAATACACTTACTATAACATGCCAAACGAACCCCAAGTTGTTTATTATTAATATATATATCCTTATCTAAGTCATTTGGCCTAACCGTAGATTTTTAGGAATAAAATAACAATTAATAATATAATATTTTATTTAAAAACTATTTTGTGTCAATTTTGACACTATTTGATATATGATATTTGTGAAAGTCATAACAGAATTATATGTTCAAACCAAGTTGATTAAATCAACACTAATATATCATAGTGACCTATAAAATTAGTTTAATTCATAAAAAGTCTCAAATTTAATTTATTTGAGCATTTATAACATCAATTATGTTAACATTTCCTTAAAGGGTAATTACTGCATAATCGTTGTGTCATAAATAAATTAAATTATTTAATGTCTAAAAATTATAAATAAAATATCATTATGTAGGAAATCGTTTTATCTTTCTAATGAATATTTATAGTCGAATTTAGCTTATGTATAACCCCATATTAAAAATGTTTTATTTATTAAACTTTGATTTTAACTATTTTAACCATTCATTAAATAAAATAATATTAAATGTCATAATCTAATCCAAGTGGAACTAAATGGTCATACTATATTCATAAGGTTGTTTTTGGTCGAATTAAACTTATTCAATAGAATTAGTACATGTGTTAGGGTAATAGTAATATCATATTTACCCTTAGTTACCCTATTTACTATTAACCGTGGTAAAAAAAAGTAAAAAGTTACTATTCACCAAAAATTATTTTCATCTCATTGAACCACATTTTAGTCCTTGATATTAACCGTGTCTATCGGATTTTCGAAATTCCATTCACAGAAGCGGTAAAATTAAGTTTTATGCAAAATTCAGTTTTTAACCTACCACTTAGTGGTTTCACTATTCATCAAAAATTGAAAGTTTTCAGAAAAATACCAAAATTTCACCCTAGGCTAATTTCGGCATTCCAAATCCAAAAATGAATTCCATTTTGAAAAATAAAATTCACAAAATTTCAAAAAGTGGTTATTACTATTCATAACGGCTAGTTTTAATAATATCTTCATAGCATATCATTGTTTAGCGAAAGTTGGTGTTGCGTACAACACACGCTATCGTGGAAGGTCGCGATTGCGTGTAATTCAAGCCAAGCCAGAGATGTGTGTTGTGAAAGCTCCTTTTGGTGTAGCGTATAACACAAGACATTAATGAAATTAAAAAGAATATTTTTCATAAAATCTCGGGGTGTTACATTGTCAAAACAAATAGGTAGTTTTTAATAAATAAAAACTATCAAAAGAGTGACACTTACTTATGTCCAGTTTAAATGTGAAAGTATGTTCAACGACCAACATTGGATTAAATGTTAATAGTATAATATAATTATACTTTAAAATAACACAAATTCATAATTTATCACTATAAATTATTTCTATTAAAAGTGTTTTTTAATTAAAATTAAGTAATTTTCACTATTCATAAAAATCTGAAAGTTATCAGAAAAGAACAAAAAATTCACCCTAAGCTAATTTTGATATTCTGAATCCAAAAATTAAGTTCATTTGGAAAGATAAAATGTATTAAATTTCAAAAAGTGGGTATTACTATTCTTAACGGCTAGATTGATTGGTTGTGTTGTGTTAGAACTCGTTGTTGCATATAACCCACGCTATTGTATTATTCAACGAGAAGTGTACCATTAATGATTGGGGTGTTACCAATAAGGGTATGATTACATGATATTAATATTATAATTTCATAACATGTATATCAAATATCATAATCAAAATTCATGTAATAAATATTGGTAGTTCATAAGATACAAATCATAAGGAAATAAAGAGAATAATCCATGTGATCATAATATAAGTATAGGAATTAGAATATTTTGATGAAACATAAGCATATTAAATAATTTCCATAGTAGTCAAGGATTAATGATAATGAAATATTAGTATAATAGGTTCTCTCCTAAAAACATATTAGTAGTTATGGATCACACCTTGGAACATCTTGGTCAAAAAAGTTCATTACTGAACCGAGTTTACTCCCTGTTAGAGCCCTATATTACTGAATTGGGTTCACATACAGTTGCAACTCACTATTACAGATCCTATTTCACTCCTCTTTTAATAACTTCTATACTAAACCATGTTCCTTCCTCATTCTGGCCCTGTCATACTGAACTGAGTTCATTCCTCATTTCATCTATGTCATACTTAACCGAGTTCACTCCTTTTTTCATCCCAATCATACGCATAGGATAAATATTTTTACAGAAAACATTAGGGGGAGATATTGTTCCAACACATATCATAATGAAATAATGCATACATGTTCTTCAAGAATATAAATATCCATATCATAACCCATAAAATGATCTTGGTGTCATGGACATGTAATAATATGTTTACTTGTGGAAAAGAGATAGTTTCATAATACTTTCATCCAATGATAACCCTTGAAACAAATAAAATTTCATAAACATATAGCCCATGAATAGGATATTTTTTTTCCAATCATATAACCTGTGAAAAAGAAACTTGTTTTCATAAACATCATTTCATCAGGACATAATAAATTTACAAAATGTATATGAATGGAACACTTGGACCATTTCCCAAAAAGGAATTAGTAAAATCAACATATGTCATGATAGATGGAAAATTCTTTTAAAATATATTTTAAAATAATTTCTTACAAAATATATCAATTTTTCTTGTTGATAGTATTTTTAAAAGATAAAACCATTGAAAAAATTTTGTTTGATAATACATTGAAATGTGGGAAGAAGGTGTCAAATTATTATGAAAATATTTTTCCATGAAAATTTATAAAATAACATTTCAAAAAATGAAAAACATTTTATTTGAAAATAATTTTATAACATATAAGATAATATTTGAGATAATTGATTATTTTTATTTTAAAACCACCTCTTGAAAACTAATAAAGGATGATTTTAAGATTATTTAAAACACATTCCCAGTATTAAACAATTTTTGAAAAACCATTATCATTGAAAACTTATTAAAAATTAAAAAATGTCAAGAATATTATGAAAATAATTTTCTTTAAAAAATATAACCTTATAAACATACAAATTAAGCATCAAGTAAATGTTGATCATGGTAGAGGGTATGTCCGTACATGCTTAACAATCATTTTTCACCTAACACGTTTAAAAAAATGCATTATTAGGAAAAATAAAAGAATATTCCTTTTAAGAATATTTTTTAAATAGTTAATATATGGGTAAATTTTGAAATTATACACCATATTATAATATTAAAACATTAGTGAAAATATTTTAATGAACCATGGTTTTGAAAAAACACATATTTTTGACCTAATTGGGATATAAGTCAATATTTTCATAAAAATATTTTATTAATAATTTTATGTAAAATGGGTTGAAAATTGATACCATCAATTGGATATATCATGAATGGCTAGATATTAATAATAATAATGAGATGTTTGGGGATATGGATCACAATATTTCATCAATGGTAGCATAATCATAAAAAATATCGATAAATAATGATATTGTTGAAATAAACCCCTACAATTTTGTTAACATGGAATCACAATACAATGGAAAGAATAACATTAAATGATGCTTAAAATAGCATTAAAATAAGTAAATTCAGTATATTACATGTAAAATTATATATATACACCACAAAGAAAAATATAGGTTCAAAACATAGCATGTTTCTCAAAGAAGTAATATTGATACAAAATTACTTTACTGATTTAGTACCATTTGAAACATAAACACAATGAAAGAATTACAAAACAAGGGGTATGAAAATACCCATAACATCAGTTATATTAATCATATAATACATACATGTGACTTATAATCACCACTAACAATAAATAATAGGTTGACATGGATTGTGTATCACAGAAAATAAAAGAGGATGCTACAACCCTTAGCTTAATTATTGACTTTTTTGGTACATGTTCAAAACTACATTATAATAAATATAAAATTATTATAAAATAAAGAGAAAAAATTATTACTATTTATAATGTGATATATTATTCATTTATAACTTAATGTTACCCATTTTTAACTATTCCATGTTAAATCGACATTTCGATTAACAACTAAATTGGTCATCATAAGTTTTTTGATTTGTTATTCTTGATCCTCTTACATAGATCATGATTTACTAATTTAAAGGATGTTAAAATTTGTATAAATATCTTATATATTTTGAATATAAATATTTATAATAATATATCAAATACAAATATATGATACAAAATACACCATTCATGGGGATGGGTGGCCGTACGTATGCATGAACGTTGTTTCTATATTCTTATAACATTGAAATGAAAGTCAATGTTATATATGAGTATATATACATTATAATTTTTATATCAAAATTATTTAATATATATCATATATTTTTACAAAAACCATAATTAATTAATTACATGTAATGTGATAAAAAATAAAATCGTTTTGAAGAGGCGGTAGTCCACACATCCAAAAACAAAGGTATCACTTTTACAAAAAAATAAATGCATGAAGGTATGTGTTATATAATAATTTCAGAATAAATAAATAAATAATATATATATATAATATAAAAAATTGTGTCCATTATAATTCCAATCGATAATATGTGGTAAATTAAAAAACAATCAACATCATATTTTGAGGTGGTAGTTCTCCATACACAAGAACAGTAAGTTTGTTAAACATTAGATTATAGTTTGTGTAAGTGAAGGTCAAAAGTAGAGAATAAAAAACTAAGTATAATTAGTTTAATTTGGTTATTATACAATCATATAATAATATTATTTAATTGTACGGATAATAAAAATTAAAAAAAGATCTTATGGAAGGATGTTACATCTTCTTTGAGTAACTCTTTTTGGTTTCCTCCAATGAGATTCATTGGTTGGATTTAAACCAAATTTGAGGATTATAGGCTAAGAAGAGAAAATTTGAAATATTTGTTTCATGATTTTTACTAGACAATATGGTTTGAGAGGTTTAAGGATGTGAGGGTGTGAGTTACCTTAAATATATGAGTGAAATTATTGTAAACATAAAAAGGTAAACACTATTAAAAAGTATCACTCACATCATGTGGCTCAAATAACTTGTCAAAATCTATAAGATAGTGTTTTTGTATGTAAAATATCCATAAGATTCCTTTATTATATGTTTCAATGTCATTTTGCCTATTAAGAATAATTTTTAACCATTAAGTAATCTTGTTTTTACCTTAATAGTTGCAATTAATGTTAATTATTTTTAATAATAGTTGTTGTGAAATACTAATTTGACCATACTCGAAATTATTAATTTTTCTGATTACTAATATATATTTTATTTTCCGAATATTCTAATCACATTATTCGCAGAAATTAATTTAATCTTAATCCCACAAATGGGACAACAAAGTAGGTTTTAAAGTATAAATGTTCAATGTTTTTTATGTTTTTATATCTAAATTTATATTTAAACTTTTTTCCAATTAACTATATTGATTTAAATGATATAAAATTTATCTAACTATACATTAAACTCAATTAAATATTTTAGTTAAAAATACAAAAAATCTACAAAAATATAGTTTTTAACAATAATTAAGTAATAATCAATATTCATCAAAATATGAATGTTCTCAAAAAAATACCACAAAATCACCCGAAATAAATTTTTATATTTTTCCACAAAAAATAATGTTTATTTTTTCCAAAATAAATATAAAAAACTTTCAAAAAATATATTTGATATGGGTTTTCCGTTAAAATGATGCAAAATTACTTTTTAGAGAAATACATCATTTTATTCATAATATTAGATGTATCCACATCTTATGTCTATAAATTCCATTAGATAAGTATCGAAAATATTTATTGAATATTTAAAATATATATATTTTATTTGAAAAATTATTCCAATTTACTTTGTCTAATTTATTGAGATAAAAAAATTATACATAGAAAAATAGTTTATTAGAAATGTAACTTCCTAATTTTAAATTCATTAATATATTTACTTCTACAAAATAATAACCAAATGATTCTTTTTATATATATTTTTAACTGATATTTTCTCAATCTTGTAAATTTTATTCATAACATCCATTCCAATATATAGTGGTAGCTATATATATTTTTATAATAATTTTAAAAGTATATTATAGTTTGGTAAAACTCAGACTTTCATGTAAAAACAACTCTCGAATGGACATGGTATTATCTGCAATGCAATCCCAACATATTTTTTTTTGGGAATATAAAGCTAATATAATTGATTATTCTAGTGCTAGAATGAATTGGGGTTGTGTATGTTGCACAACACACTTATTGATTTTATATAAAAGAATAAAATTTTAGTTTTGTGTAAAATGAAAATAATATCAATAAGATTAAATTTACTCAAAATGTAATAATTCAAAAAATATAAGGGTGTTATATTCTACCACCATTAAAATGTATTTTGTCCTAAAAATTTGTTTTTTTGTTATCAATGGAATAATTCATGAATTTTTAATTCATATAATTCCACATCGTAAAAATGAATACAAAAACATCCATTAAAAATTTATATTTGTAACCATAATGCTTACCAAGAGTAACACAATAATAAAATTACACATCGAAAAACATAGGAGGAAATTTAAATCATGGAAATAAAAAAGAAATATAACTACCAAGTTGTTATGGTGAGTGATACTGAGAATGGTTAATTGAAAGATAATAATTATAATGTAAAACCCAAAGGGGCTTGAAAAATTGTCATTAATATCATAAAAAGTGATGATAAGTTGACAACATTTTTTTTGAAGGGAACATTTTCTATGATTGAATAATTTTAATGAGAATATATACGTACATGATTATAGCATAATCACACCCTTTTTGGGACTTGATCAATTTCTACATCATCTATTATTCTATGAAACAATGGTGGATTATTCATTCCGGATACATTATTAAATCATGTATTCCATAAACAGAATGATAAGTCATTCAAGCGGTCTTTTTCTAGCATCATTTAAAATTAATTAGTATAGGTTATCCAATTTGCATGAATCCTCATAATTTTGAGATAATTCATTATTATCAGTAACATAAAATGAATTTTAACATAAACCTTTCCATAAATGGTTAAAATATTAAACAGTCTAGAAGATAAGAATCCACAAAAATTGAAATATGATCACTAAATCAGCATTAAATTGATCCACCATATATCATATTATATATTTAGTTTTCACATTCCAAATATGTAAAACCTCTAATTGTATATTCTTAGGAAACATGGTAATAAACTGAATTACCGCAGATCCTATTCAGAAAATATATTCTTCTATATTCCAAATATTACTGGATATGTTTCATAAATTATAGAAGTTGTAAACTTCATCCATGAAAATATGCAACATTTTTAAAACAGATAATTTATCAGTTCTTATGTCATAATTTCTCTCCAAATTACTTTATTCATCTCATCATATATTTCTCTATATAAACATATAATTTTCTCATCCTAATGAACATGTTATGAATTATGTTCCCTTAATATAACTTTTCCATTCAATCAATATTCAAGGACATCATTATAATTTAAATTATTATTGAAAATACATAATTAAAAACTGCTACAATACATCCTTATATACATTATGATTCATATTACATAATATTTGAATTCAATAACATATACACATCAATCATCGAGCATTATTCATAAACCATCACTCATTATTCAGAAACTTGTTCCTTTTTACCACTTTCCTAGAATATGAAATACTAATAATGTATCAAGGTTCTTCAACCACAATATAATCTTGCTTCCTATATATTATGTATAAATATACTATATGAATATCCAATAACGTTCACATATCATTTTTTGTCTCATTATCTTCAGTAGTATATCCAATGCCCATACAATCATCTTCTTTCTATTCATGATATTTCCAATTGGTACACCTATTTTTAAAATTTATATACTTTTCATATTTGAAACATATAATGTTTACCAAATTACTTCTAGATCATTCCATAAACTAATACAAGAAAGAAAAGGGTAAGAAGCAACTATTAGAGAAGAAAACTATATAATCATGAAAACATACTTATAAGATGCCTATGTAATGTCATTTACTCTTAAATCTATGACAAATTAGGTTTATCCATAGAGTAATCCCTAGAAATATCCTTAAAAATTTAACAATGGGTCTCACTAATGTGTTGTCATACTAGTTTTTAATGGATGACTAAACCATTCCATTGATATCAACTATATAAACCGAGGCTTAACATACATGTATATTAATTCATTTTAGATGAATAATCAGTACATTACAATAATATATTATTGAGGAAGATAATAGTTAAGTGTCTTTGGAAAAATGTAATCATAATATTCTAACTCATTGAATGATCTTCAAAATTTCCCTTAAAGATCTTACCCATTAGTACCCCTAATTAAAATATTTCTTCACAACCTTGGGAAAGGGAACCTATGAAAGGGGTGAGCTCAGATTCTAAGTAAGGGTGATCAAGGGAGATATGTAAGCATAACATGATAACATGGTTATGAGAACATTATCATAACATTTTAATATCATACTATACCTTTGAAAGATCATAATAAAGAGTCATGGAATAAATATTTTTAGTTCATAAGACATGAATCATAAGGAAATCAAGAGCATAATCCATGGAGTTGTAACATAAGCATAAGTCCTAGAATATTTGGTAGACACAAATGTATTTAAAATTATTTTCAGAGTAGTCGTCGATAAATTCCAATTCTATCTATTTGGAATTTGTTTCTCCCAAAACCATCATATTAGTCAATTTTCACTCCCAATACCATCTTAGTGGACAATGTCCTTTAAAGAACTGAGTTCAATCCCAATTCCATCCTTATATTACTGATTCAGGTTCACCTATATTTCCTTGTATGAATAACTGAACCAAGTTCAATCCTCATTATATCCCTATCACACTGAACTGATTTACTGCATCCTACAAGCTTTGTCATAATGAATTAAGTTCACTCCTCATTCCATCCCTGTCATACAAAACTGAGTTCCCTCCACATTTCCACCCAATCGAAACCATGAGATATATATATTGACCCAATTAATCGAAGTGATATATAGGTACCACTAAAATTGTAATGATATCATACCTATATGGTCCACACGAATATAAATAGTCATATCAAAACCCATGAAATTAAATGGGTTTTATAAACATGTAATCATATCATAACAAGTGGAAAAGTGATGGTTTTTATAATTATTTCATCAAATAATATACGATTAATTGAAATAGGTTTCATAAAAATATAAATTATTAAACGAAAATAGGATTCCTAAACATATTCCCCATGAAATAGATATTAGTTTTAACAAACATCATTCCAAGAAAACATAAACCATTGGGATAACAAGAATGAATAAAACCTTTAGGTAATTTCACATAATGAAATGATTAATATCAAAAAAAGTATTATTAGATTTAAAATAGTTTTTAAATTTATTTTAAAATAATTTATTTAGGAAAATATCATTTTTTCTTTGAAAATTATTTTAAAAACATAAAACCATTTCAAAAACATTTTCATTGAAAATGCATTAAAAACATAGAATGAAGGCTTGAAATAATTCTGAAAATCAATTTCCAGAAAAACTTATAAAATAAACATGATAAAAAATAAAATTTAATTTGCATTTAAAATACATTGAAAACATATAAAATATTATTTGAGATCATTTAAACCCATTTCCTTGAAAAATACCTTTTGAGATATTATAATTTAATCATTGATAAATATTTAAAAAAATTTAAAAACATAAAATAATTTTTTAAAAACCATTTTATATGGTAAACATATTAAAATAAACATATTTATAGAATACATGGGAAGAAATTATTTTAAAAACCGTATAATCTTACAAACGAAGTATCATGAAAATTATGGTTTTCATATAGGCTATATATGTACATGTTAAAAATTCCCTTTTCACAATTAATGTTTATAAAAGTGATTTAATCAGAAAAAAAGAATATTCGATTTTAAAACATTTTTAACAAAAATTAATACATGTATAAAAATGTAAATTAAGAATAATTGGATAATAGTTAAACAATTCTAAAATCAATTTAAAAAAGCACTGTTTCAAAAGAGGACAAATTTCAAATAAAAAGGTGAAATAAAATCACATTTGGATAAAAACATTTTCCTAGTTATCTTAAATGAAAAATAGTAGAAAATTGTACCATTACTTTGATATACCATTAAAAACCTTATGATAATAAAATTAATGATATTTCTCGGGATATGGATCTTAATATTTCATTTTTGGAGGCCTAACCATAAAAATATTGATAAATGATGAGATTATAGTAATAAACTATTACTATATTGGTAACATTGAATCATATTAAAATTGTAATAATAGAATTAAATTGAGATTAAAATGTCTTTAAAATATGGATATTGGTGATATAAAATTTCAATGTTTTTATATTCATCTCATAAAAAGTTATAGGTGTATAAAATAGCATGTGTCTCAAAGAAGTAAAAATGAGACAAAATTACTTTACAAATTTGGTAACATTTGAAACATAAAACCGATGAATGAAAGATAAAAAATGGATATGTAAATTACCCATAAATATATTATAACAATAATAGAATTAATTAATTCTAATTATACACATGAAATCTATGAAATTGGAGGTGAACCTGACTTTTGTGTCATATAAACTAAAAGTGAGGTGAGAAAAACCTTACCTTACGTCTTGACATTTTTTGTACACATTTAACCCTCATGTGTAATAAATATAATTTTATTATAAATTTTACAAAGAAATATATTCCTATATATCTATCATATATGATTCAGTTATAAATTTTAACAACCCATTTAATAATAGTTCCTTGTTAAAGCAATGTTTTTGGGTGATAACCGCTTTATTTATCAAACGTTTTCCTTTTTATTATTGATCTGCTTACACAGATCATAATTTCCCTAATTATAGAATTTATAATTTTTATATAAATATCATAAATATTTAGAATACAAATATTTATAACAAAATATTAAAGATAGATATATGAAATGGAATACATCATTTATTAAGATGGTGTGTCAAGTATACATATGAATATTATTTCCATTTTCATTGTCGTATTGAAAGGATCATAAATGAAATATAAATAAATATATATATATATAATCATTAAAATACCATAATAATGTCATATATGTCGTATATGTTCAATAATACCATCCTTAATACACTGCATGTAATGTGTGAATGAATCAAATCTCATAGTGGCGGCGGTAGTCCACACTTTCTCAAATGAATTTCCCGTATTTACAAAAAAAATGAAATCATTATGGTATGTGTCATATAATAATTATTGAATAAATAAATATATAATATATAATACATATATATAATATAAAAACATAGTGACCATCATAATTCCCATCCATGAGATTTGATAATGGAAAAAATTAACAACATCATTTCATGAGGTGATAGTTCTCCATACACAAGAACCGTAAGTTCATTACCCATTAGATGGATGTTTTTGTAAGTGTAGGTCTAAAACATACAATAAAAAAATCAGTATATTTAGGATAAATAGGTCATTATATAATCATATAATTGGAATAGTTGACAGGGTGTAAAATGAAAATAAAACAAATGAGACTGTGGAAGGATGATACCAATGTTTTCAATAACCCTATTTTGTTTTCACCAAAGGGATTCCGTTATTAGATTCATTCAAAATGAGATGAATTTGTGTTAAATAATATGTATTTTGGGACATTATGTGGGATGTTTTTTATGATCCATATTGTCTTTATTGGTGTAAGTAATTGATGGGCGTAAGTATCCTTTTATAGAGGATAAGGACTGACATTCTTGTAAATATAAAAATGTAAACACTATTGAGAGGTCTACCTTACATAATGTGCCTCAAGTAATTATTAAAATTAGATAAACGTGTCTAATTTTTCAAAATGAGTCCATAAAATGGTCATTGGGCATGTTTCTAGGTCATTTGGAATCTTGATATTATTGTTTAACCATTAAGTAATCTAGTTTTTACCTTAATAAATGAAATTATTTTTAATTAATTTCTATAATATTTATCATGAAAAACTATCTTGAAATTATTAGAACATATAAATTATTTTTTCTCCTAATATGGAATCCATTTTTTAGTTTATAATCACATAAGTGGAAGAGTTAAATTTAATGATAATCCCAAAAACGGAATGATAAAATTGGGTTTTAAAGTAAAAACGATCAAAAGATTGTTTTGTTTATATATATATACTAATATTAAATTGTTTATAATGAACTAAATTCGATTAAATGATATTAAATTTCTCTAATTATAGTAAAAATATAATTATAAACTATATTTATCTTGATAAAAAGTGGATGAAATTGTCGTTTTGAACTAAAATTCAGTTATATGAACTATTGATCCAAATAGAAACGTTCTCTGGAAAATACCCAAAAAGCATCCAATGATAATTTATAACTTTATATTTTAAAAATGATGCTTATTTTCTCAGATAAATATTATAACATTGTTAAAAATTATATTTAAAATGGATTCTCTAATAAATGGCAGTAAAATTTCCCTTTAGAAAAATGTATTTTTTTATTCATAAAATGGGATTCATCCTCATCTCGAACCTATAAAATCTATTGAATGGGTATAGAAAATATTGTATAGATATATAAAATATAAATTTTATTTAAAAATGATCAATAGTGGGTAGTTTGTTTTATTGTGGTAAATAAATTGTTTTAGATATAAAAACAAGTTTTCTTTAAAAATTAACTTCATTATTTTAAAATAGTTATGACACATCCTTATGAAATTTTATGACAAAAGGATTAATTTTATACACATGTGTAAAAACTATTTTCACAATTTATTTAATCTTGTTTCTTACTTCCATTCTAATTTTTACGTGGTAGGTATAATAATATTGTTCTTGTAATAGTAATAGTATATTGCAGTTCAGTAAAACCAATCCTTATCTATAACACAAGATACTAAGGGGACTAGGTATTGTGTGTAATAAAATCCAAAAATAGTGTTGTGTGTAACAAAATCTAATATAGGTGTTTTTTGTAGCATAATATTTACTTGGTGTTCTGTATGTCACAAGCTATAGATAGTGCTTTGGTAAAACAGATGTTGTATTAAATGTTGTGTGAAGTGAAAAAAATATAAACAATATAAAATTAGTTTGAAAAAAATTAGTAAAAACTATATGGGTGATACAACTATCCACATTAACTACGTATGCTCCCATTAGGGTTGTTCTTTCCTTTTCTCTATGTCAGAGTGTGTGTGATGGTCCGTGAGGATAGTGGATCATACTGTTCATTAATGGATGGATAGATGGATCCCCAACCATCAAATATATATTTTTGGAACATATCTCTTACAAACTCAATCTTGGTCACTTATGGTAACTACTTCCAATATCCTCCATATTATAGGTTATTTACTGCACATCTTCCACAAAGTTGGCTCAAAATAATTCTTTAGAAAACTATAACACACCATGTTGCCATTTGTATCTTTGGTTGAACTCAGATATAAAAATTCTCATGAACTCTAGGATATTTCAGTGAATTTCCGGGATTTTTCTACCACTCAAGGTTGACACAACATCCATAGCATTTCCATTTAAAAATATTCATCCAGTACCTCCCCAATAAAACATTCCATTAATGAGCCTATGCACAAAGAACAATAAAAATAAAATCAATGAATTGTTATTAAAATTATCAATATAAATATTATTATATAAATAAATATTTTTTATTAATATTATAAATATATAATTATTAAAACATTTATTTAGAAAAATATTGTTATTATTTATTATTGTTATATATTAACTTATTATATATATAGTTATTACTATCACAATTACATATACATTAATATTATTACTTATATATTATATATATATTATTATATATATATTATTATATATATTATTATATATATTATTATTAACATGTTTATTCTATTTAGTATTTAATTTTAATCCCATACTACAAGTCTTCTTCTGTTGGCATGGGGGCACCAGTGGTTCCCGAGCGCTATGGGTCTTATTCTTCTTCATCCGATGAGAGGCATTATAGAGATAACATCTTGGAATATTATTCATAGCATAATATGAAAATGGAATGATGCTGGTTGATCTTGCCTTGAACGAGGATTCATCATCCTCTCTATGGAAGATCTATTTTCAAAGCGATGAAAATTAAATGTTCTTGGACTACGGGACTCGAATTCAGCATCATCTTTGGAGGAGTTCCTAATATATTCTAGTTAGATTCTAGGTGTGGTTTTATGTCTATACTAATTGTGGATCATGGTGATGTTTCGAGGTGCTATCGGTTGGTGATGAGAGAAAACATATAAGGAGAATAATATCATGGTGGATGGAATATTGAATGTCAAACCAGTAGATGTTATCTATAAGTTTTAGGGGAGATAGAAGATGGGATATGCATCAATGGTGGAGGCCGAGTGTCGAATGGATGTGGACTAGTAGATGTAGATCTATCAGTGGGTTGATGGTAGATCTTGTAGTGATGTAGTGGTAGATCTAAGAGACTCACTGCACGATCTCATTTTACCATATAACTACACAATCAATGGTCATATATGTTTATAATTTCAGTTGGCTCCCAAAAGTGTTTTTTTAAATATAGAGCGTCTCATTGGATCATGATGTAATTTATTGTTTTCTCATGTTATGATCAATATACCTCAAATATATCACCCAAAACACTCCTTTCCCGAGTTCCCAAACTACTTTTCCATTATAATAGTATGCCCAAGTCATTCAATAGTCATTAAATTATAAAAATTTTAGATTCTTTGAAACTCCTCAATCTAGACATAATGAATTTATTAGAAAAAAACAATGATTTTATTAAATTTGATTATTTTTGTTTTATTATTATTTTATAACCAAATGGATTAATTAAATCTTAATAGGGATAAATTTTAATAATGATAATGGGTTTTTGATGTCAAATTAATGAAAAACATTTATAATAATAAATACCCATTTCCTACACTTAAAACTAAATAATGTTCCCATTTTTTATTCTCAATGTTTCATATGTGGTTAAAAAGATTCGATTGAAAAATATTATGAAATGTTTCAAAGAATATATTATATATTGAGTGGTGAAAGAAAATTTCACACTCAATCGTCCACACCATAATAAAGAAAATCAAATTATACACAAGGGAACCCTTCTGGACACTACTTAATAGTCAAAGAATGAAAATGATTCTAAAACATTCCATTCCATATGTGACTTCATGTAATATTTTAATGGTAGTAAAAATACCACATGCAATGAAAACATTATTACAAACAGAACACATCGGAAACCTGGATAGTGACCCAAATGAAGTTAAAAAATAATGCATTTTATATAAATTTTTATTAATAAGTGTTATACCATGAATTTTACAGAACCTATAAAATAATGATATGAGTGGGAATGAATTAAAATAATTACTACACATAAATTTATAATCCATTTCGAATTTCGTACAAAAAATTGTAACCTAAATTTAAAATACTGAAAAATTCATCTGGTTAAAAATTTTAAATGCCTACAAAATGAAAAAATTGAAATGATATTTTAGAATAAAATATAGAAATCGAAATTGACCATAGTTTTAGTGGAGGTAATATTATCATATGTTCTACAACTAACATCTTCTTTTATCATTAAATTTTCTAATGATTATTCCAATGGTAGAAGTTTTTACAATCATCTAAGACTACTAACTACATGCCACCTACTCCTCATGATAGCCTATAACCTACTATTCTAAATTAGATGATATCAAACACGACTAAGAATATAAAAATTGAACTCTACAAAAGTTTCTTCATAAATTCATAGAGACATAGAACCAAATGAGAAAATAATATTTAAAATCAATTAAGAAAATAGGAAATTATTGGTTTCCTCCTATCAAACAATAAATTTTATGGCATCATCCATAATTTAGACCCCAGAATCTTATATTCATGATCATTCAATGAGTAAGTGTCACTGATTGGTTTCACATAACTATTATTTACGGAATCAACTATAGGGCCTCTCAAGAAATATTCATCTTCAGTAGAAAGGAAAAATATCCAAAAATATCATAGCACAACAAGAGGTATAATGTTTCCCATCTAAGCATAGGCTCTAAAACCTAATTCCTCAGTACATAATAAGTTAACCATTCTCCAAAAAAATGACATATTTTATTTAATATTTTACCCTAGTTTCCCCCATACTTAACTGATTGAAAAAAACATAATACCAAAAAAAATTCATCAGTTTTTGAAGAAAATAATCATAAAATAGATTATAGATTAAAGATAAATGAAGAATCCCATATAAAAGATTTGAATTTAAAATCCAAGAGATATTTTTTTATTTCTACAATGGAATAAAATGATTTGAATCATTAATGATCTAGTTTTAATTCATTACACATAGAATCAAGCTCAGTATTTAATAAGTTTTCAAGGATATAAACATGTTCATAATAAGAACATTAAATTCATTCATTATAAAAAAACCACTAATCTCCATGTATTTAGGTACTTTAATAATAAAAACATCAAAATGGAAAAATTCATATATAGGTTTAGATATCTCTAGAAAATGTTATGCATTATGCTCTAAAATGGGTTATAGGGATAGAATTTACTCAACAATGGGAGCCTATAAAAAAATACTAGTATATTTGTGAGTAAAAATATCTAGTAATTAAAGATAAAAAAACCATAATCGAATCTAAAATCTTTTTTTTAATATTTATTCTCATCAATTACAATTATTTCATAGATCACATCATGAATGGGATTTTAAAAAACAATAATTTACTCCAAATGAATCACAACATGAATAGTATGTTTTTCTTTATACATATCAATTATAGAACCACCAGTAGCAAGGAACGGTATACCTATGGTGATTAGGAATTTTTCATCACATTCCATATAAGGAATTTTAAAATATGCGGGCAATGTGTGTTTTTCAATTCCAAAAAATAATTCATACACCCTTCAATGGGGATAATTAAGTGACTTCTCTCTGAGTATAATAGAAACAATAGTTGGATTGAAATCCATAAGTCTTAACTTTTAAAATAATGAGTAAGGCATAAAATTAAAACAATCTCCCACATCATACAACAAATTTTGTTACCAAATTCATCCTTTTCAACATTGACTAATAAGCATTATGGGGTCCATTAACATTTAATGTAGAATTCTCAAAATAATAGCACTATATTCCTCATTGACATTGATTGTATCCACTTTTATCCGACCATTATTATTATCTAGAAGCCTCTTGTGGAATTTTATATATTATGGAATTTTAACTAGGGATTCGAAAAAAGATATATTTTTGTTTATGGTTTAAATCATTTTTAGGAATATCAGATAATTTGGTCTGTCACTCTTTTTCACACATTTTTTAAAGGGGATTGGAGGTGCATAATGTTTTAATACATGTGGATTAATTAACATATCCTTAAAGAAAAAATTATTCTTCCTTCATTTTAACAATTTCCACTACATTTACCATGGTAATTATATTAGAAATAAGTTAAAATTTATTTTATATTTTGACAATGGTTTATATATTTCATGATTTAGAGTTTTCCTGGTTTTCATTCTCATATTTACTTTGTCATCATTTTTATGTTCCACTAATTATTCTGTTACTTTTTCATGAGATTTAAAAACAAATATGGTGGTAACATCCAAGATAGTTTCTACTATAAAAATAACTATACTACTAAGAAACATTAATTTAACCCTACCACCAATATCCCATGCCATTTGACCCATTTTATGTTCTAAACATTGAATCTATGAATCAATATATTTCCATACAAAACTAATCTCACATAACACCTATTGAAACATCCCCTTTAATTCCACTAAACAATTATATCACTCATCCCCATGTTTATTTTTAAAAAACACATTGATTCATGGTTGGTAATTTAGATCATTGTGTATTTTAATTAATCCTAACTCATTCTAGTATAGTTATGTATTATTTTTTGTATCCGTCATTGAACTTATTTGATAATGGATTAGTTTATCATGTATTCATAGATCTATAATAAATGAAGTATGAATTCTCATTAGTTTAGATAGGGAGGTAAATATTGGGGTATCATCTTTGAGTAAGATTGATTATCCTACATTGAAAACATTGTTCTATAAATGATTTCTCATTAACAAAAGAAGCTAGGTTTTATGTATTAACTCTATAAATGAATCTATATTTTATGAACATGTGATTAGACTTTTATTAATGTATTTGAAACAATTTTTCTGGATTATAAATTGTATAATCAGTGATGTCACCACCACAAGATTGATCAAATTAAATATTATTTTAATGGTTGAAAGATTTAAAAGAAGTATTAAAGAGGAGATGGGGAGAGAATTTGTGTATGGGACCCTATCCAAGAATACATAAAAATGTATCCCAGAAATTGTGAAATAGTGCTACCTCATTTGAAAAAAAACAATGTTATCTTATGTTAAACCTCAATGGTGGTGTTAATGGGGTAAAAGATTGATACAATGGTTTTGAAGACCTCAACCATTGTTTCTAAAGTTTATTAATCAATATCCTAGAACCATGTCCTAGCCCCACACCCACCCCCTCTATAGATGAATTGAAATACCCTCAACCTTAACTCAAACTCACTCAAATATCACAATGGTTGTTACTAGAAAGTCTATATAAATATATGATAAACTCTAATGAATCCTCTACAAGAAAAAAATTAAAGGAAGGAAACTAAGAGATATGAGACTACATTGAATTAATTATTCGATGATTTAAGAGACAACGTAATGAATGTTGTATTTTTTAACACTATTTATATTGGAAACTCTATAAGTCTAGGTCACTCAGGGGCCATGACAATGGATTATTAATATTTTGATTTTCTAATCCTCTTCAATCAATGTTTTCCAGATATTATATTTCAATTTTCTTCTATTTTATATGAATGTAATAGTGTTTACTAATTTTAGAAAGTGGTGTTTCAAGATATTAATTATAAGAACTTGTTTTCATAATGGACAAAACAAAATAGTTTTCATATTTTTTAGTGATCCATTTGATTGTTTTGTGTTGTTTATGGTTTCTAGGTTTTTTATTTTTTGATTCTTATCTATATATTTTACTTGGTTATACATTCCCTCATTGAAAATGGTTCGAAAATATTATATGAACATCAACCGGGTTTAAAAAAATTATTTATTTATAGATCTCATCTTATAACAAGTATGTTATTGAGTAAGTATATATCATCCACATGAAAGAAATAATGTTTTGTGAGATCAAAAAATGAAAAAACACAAAATGAAATATAAAAATAAATATTAAATGAAAATAAAGGTGAAATTGATGTAGTATAGTAAGTGAAATATAAGTTTAAATTGTATTTTCTAGGGATATAATGTGAATAATTATAGAGAGGGGGAAATCATATATTGAGTTAGGTGAACTAAAAGAGAATAGATTGATTGAAATTTCACTACTATTGAATAGAATAAATCAAAGGGTTAATGAGGATGTATTTAAAAGAATCCTATGAAAAAACTTCGTTAAATAAATCACACTCTTGAGGTTTCTCTCTGGGGATAAAATATATTGAAAAAAACCTATGATAATAATGATTCTTCAAGGACAAAATATTACCAAATAATTTTCATAGTTAGAGATTTTGTAGTGGTATTCATGGAAAAAAGTATACTATGCCCTTCACCTCTCATTACTTGGGGAAGAAAAAATACGTATCAAGTGTATGAGAAAAAAAATCACTGGATAGAACACATCCTCACTATATTATTAATATAATCATAAGAACATATGAAATGAATGATGTCCAATCAATCTGATCCTACACCCTTAAATACATATATAATCATTAGATAATCCAAAAAATATAATTCAACAAAAAAATATAAAATATAGTGAAATATATAATAATGAAATAGAGAGGAAGCACTCGTAGTCTGATTGGATGCTTCCTTCAACTCAATCCCTTTTGTCCTCATGTTCACCTGTGCCCCCATTATAGTTTTCTATTCATTTTATCTATGTATCAGTGTGTATGGTGGTGCGTTCTGATTGTGGATCATATCATTATAGAATGTATATATGGATTGATCCCCCACCTTCTAATAGAAAATTTCTCCATGTTTATATCCTACAATCTCAATCATGGTCACCATTCTTAACCACTTCCACTATCTTCAACATAGTGTATCCATCATTGTAGGTGGTTTGAAAAAATTCATAAAAAACATATAATTGACCATTGAACCCTTGCATTATTAGATCAAACACCATTATAAAAAGTCTGATCAACTCTAGAATAATTTTGGGGATTTTCTTGGCCATCTCTAATGCTCATGGTTGACTCCAATTCCATGGCATCTCTACTTAAAAAAATTCAGTGTGAATATCCCCAAAAAATAGTCTATCAACAAAACTCCCTTAAAATTAAATAAATAAATAAATAAATTAATAATATATTTATTAATATAAATATAATCATATAAATAAATAGAAAATATAATTATTATAAAAATATAATTATAAATAAATTTATTTATACAAACATAATTTTAATTTTGTTATTATTATTAATAAATATTATATATATTTGTTTATTATAATCATAATTATATATAAATTAATTTTAGTATTATATTTATTATAATATATGTTAATAAATTTAATTTTTTATTATATATTTTTTATATTATTAATACCAATCTGCAAATCTGCTTATTTTGTCTGGGCAGAACATGTGGTGATCGAGCTCAATGGGTCTTTTTTGACATCATCATCAAGCAGTCGCGGCGGGCCAACCTCTTGAAACATTATTGATGAAGGATTTGGATGGTGGATTGATGGTTTCAGTTGAAGCCTTGTCCGAGTCTTCATCCTCCTCTCGATGTTTGGTCTATTTTCTCAGTGGCCACATTATCCTATACTTGGACAACATGTCTCAAATTACGAATCTTCCTCAACGAAGGTCGCCAAGGATTCTGGAAACATTCCAAGAAAGGAAACAGATAATTAGTAATGTTGGTTCATATTGATGATTCAATGGGCTACCAGTGGGTGTTGGGTGAATGGTGATGGGGAGAACGTTAATAGGGTTGGTGTTAATTATAAGGATAACATATTTATGTGATCTAAAAATGGTAGGGTAGATAGAAAAATGTAATAATTGAATGGAAAATAAGCAACCGTTGAATACTATTAAAGAAAAAAAATCACATTGGTATTAAAAAGGAAAATAAATTTAAATATTGATGTGGAAAAAAGTTAAAAATAAAATCCACAATATGTATAATTACCACCCACCATGGGAAACACCCAATAGATTAATCAATACAACTATATAACCAATCCATAGAAACAAATCAATGCCCAAGAAATTATGTTTTCTCTACATATGTTGGTTACTCACTCTTAGGAAGGGGCTCATTCCAAAATTATGACATTTGGTAATCTATTGTATACCAACACAAATTCAAAAGACAAATTAAAAGTACCCCTATGATATCAATTTTTAACATCCCATATCCATATCACTCATAAGAAACCAACATGGTTGGTTATATAGCCTCAATTGCTACTCTTTGCATGCTATAGTGTGTGAATAATGATGAGGATCTAATGTGGTACAATGGGTAGGCATTTCCCTAATGATCAGATAAGTGAATCAGTGACAATAAATGAATAAATATATGAATCATAGTAATAATAGAGAATTATATAAATTTACAACCATACATTAGTTAATAATAATGGAAAAAAGTAAATTCATATAAAAACTAATAAGTATGTAATGATTCCAATAAAATTCCATAAAAAGAAATGAGAATATTGTATAGTACTGGAATAAAAAAGAAAAAAAATAAAAAGAATGTAATCTCCATTAATCCAAATCCAATACTCAGTCTGATGATCACAACCTCTAATGTTATGAATCAATGATACATCCATGATCGATCACCTAACCTTAAACCTAATTTTATCCTTGATGTTTTTTTGGGTACCAAATGGAAGACCAAATAGGGTGTGAGATATAATCATTTGGCCACCTATAATGGTATCAATAAAATCACCAGCATGTGTATAAAAACAATAGTCATGTTCTAGTATATAATTTAATGTTGTATAATTAATGATAGATATGAGTACATCAATGAGAGATTTATGATTATGGGAAGAATAAAAATTAATAATATCCGGATATATTAAAGTAAATTAATCATGTAACCACATGGTTCATCATACTTCACAATTTTATACACTCTTATACATACATGGTATAACTCCAAAAGCGTTGGACCATTGCAACCTCTTTAAGAACAAGGAACACGTCCAAGTAGACACAAAATAGTGTATACCAACATGGGTCATGAAACAATTGCCCTTGGATGATCCCTCTTAGTATATGAAGTCATATGTGTATATAAAGGATGTAGGTGTCATACCTTAATCCACCTCATTGATTCCATACTATAAAAAAGATCGATTCTATACCATAATAAATATTGGTTCCATACTGTTAATCAACATCATTGGCATATAGTTATATTTGTAGCTAATATTTTAATATACACCAAAGGCTACGTTAGCATCGACACATGATTTTAATCATCCATAACATTTAATAACCCAATTCATTCTTCATTTAATTACAAATTTAATATACTTAAGGATTCTATAAGTAGGTGGTAAGCTCAAACACCCAAATGAGTAGTTATTGGCTTAGTAAGTTGAACAAATTCACATTGTATGTGGTTTAGCTTGATGTTAACAATATATAACCAATTTAATATGCTATGGGTGTATCATATTTGAAGTTCAAATGAATAAGTTAAGAAATTAATGAATTTTAGGAGAAATGTATAGATATTCTAATGTATGGAATAATTACCATAAGTTAAGAAGTGAAAAAATCTTAGGGAAAAGGTGTAGACCACCTAAATTATGGTTGTAGATAATAACTCATATAATATTGGATTCAGAAATGGATAATAATAGAATCTATGAAAAGGTGGTAATATATCATTTCTTTTACCTTTAGTGATTCAACACAAAAGATAAAAAATTATTTGGATGTCTAAAAAATAAGAAAGATTAAAATATATATCATGTAATTGGATAAACTCTTCTGGAAACATGGGATGATAGAGAATTCAGAACAGAAAGAGGGAGTTTAGTTTTAATGTAATGGAGGAAAAAATAAAATTATCAACAAAAATTAATGGGTCATATAGTTTTCTTAAAGGGGTTTCCAAATGTTCCATGTGTGTGAAAATATCTTTCTAATGGGATCCACCCCTTTCATAGCTTTCTGATTGATTTGGATAATCATTCTCCAACCATGTTTTTTCATAGACAAAGTCGCAATATTGGTATGGTATAGGTGTATGAGTTGGAAAACCGGATGTAGCCTTTTCACTTTCCATATAAAAAAGATATGCAGTTTCTAACATGGACACTCAACCTCCCTCACATTGTTTCTCAAACCATTCTCCCTTATTTATTTAACTCATTGTTGATTCTGATAGTTAATACTAAATAGGTGCTGATTGTGCCTCTCATATAACTCCTCAAAAATTTAGATATTTGAGGTATGAACATGCCACAGACACATTCAAACCCATGCTAAAAATCAAAAGAACATTTATATAAAAAAACTAAATATTCCAAAGGAATTTTAAATGCTCCATACCACATAGAAAACCCTGAGTGTTCCACCGAACAAATCAGTTACTTTCCACTTGAGAAACCAAATAAAATGAGAGATGGAATGTGAAACATTGATATGATTCATAAAAAACTATCTTAACATATGATTTATATCCAGAACAAGGGTGACATTCTAAATGATATATATAACATAAAAATACATTTTTATGATGTCCCTATTGAAAATATGAAAAATCTTCCTTCATATAGGAGATCATCCATAAGAAATACATAATCATGTATCATTATTATAGAATAAATTTTCATGCATTCTATAATATATTTTATGTTTAGAGTTTCACAGAATAATTTCATAACCTATACACAAGTAAATATTACATTATAATGCAGGGAAATAAAATATGTATTAATTGTTTACCATAATATAAAACATTTATTTTTTTATTTTCATGAAATATCATCCTGAATTTGATCATGATATTATCCTTGACATTACTCTTACTTAACTCCCTATGAAAAAATATTTTATAACATGGGAAGGGCACAAAACTCGCATTAAGGTTTATTAAAATAATAAGTTTTTAGTTTGGTAAAAAATATGTAAATCCAAAAAATATATACATTTATTGCATTATTTATTGATCTCAAAAAAATAATCATATTGATAAAAAAACACACACAATTATATATCAAAGATAATAATCAAACCCCATAAGAAACAATTGAAAACTCATTTTAAGAAAAATAGATAATAATATTCATAAAAAATTTTAATCTTGTGTTAGATATAACTAGATTGAAGTTAAATACATACGATAAACAACATCACTTTACTAATTCTTTATATCCTTTTATGACATGGAACATTACCAACTGCATTGAAGAGCTATAATGAGGATCACCCTTTGTAAAATCGTTATCAGGGTCACCCATTTTAACTGATCAATAATGAGTATCAACCCATCATATAGTCTATAATTTTATCACCAATTTATTACATATAATTCTCATGTACAATATTATGAATAAAACATTTTATTCATGCACATTTGCATCCTAAATGTTTGAAAAACTCATTAAAATCCCTATTCGAAACACATTTGGATATCAATATTACCTTATATTTTAAAAAAACCATTTTCAATACCAAAATACTAAAAAAAATAGAAGGATATTTTTAAGAAAAAATTAAATCTGGTAATAGAATTCAAAAATCCAATAATTCTTGTTGTGATGGGAAAATTCATTTAACATCATATATGTTAAAATAGAACAATTGTTTTTGTTTTTTTCAAAGAAACTCAAAACATTGAAATCAAGATACATTTTGAAAACATTCGAAATAAATTTAAAAGATATATAAAATATCCTTTACAAATCATATATGTCTATATAAATTAATTAATTAAATATTTCACAAAATAAGGACATGGAAGAAAAAGTGTTGGGAGGGATACATTAAAAGTTCATTCTTCTATAAAAGAAATTCACATACAGACAATGTTACAAATATACATTTTAAAATAAATTATAATGAAGTAAAAATAGTAAAAATAGAATTTATAATTATTTTAATAATAAATAAGAATTTTTTAAACATTTATAAGAAGATGGACATCGAAGACAATTTTTTTGAAAATGATGTCTTAAAACCGTTAAAAAACTATTTTTGTGTTAATGTTCTGCTAACCTCAAGTATGAATCATAAAATAAATTATTTATCATCCTATATAAAAATTACATTCTAATTATATACTTTATTGAGAACATCTTCCTTGTTTATTATTCACATTTACATGTTAAAATCAATTACAATATTAATTATGTTAATGTTGGATGTTTTGACAATATTTAACTCATATGCCTAAAATTAATTTGGTAGGTTGAATATGGTATAATTTTTCATTTTTATATTATCTAAAAAGTAGTAATCATAACATAATTTTCATTTTTATAAATAAATTATACATTCAAAAGTAATAAAAAATTATAGTAATGAAAATTTACAATGTTAAAATCTAGGAGATAGTAGGTCATACGTACACATGAGAAATAATTCCATTTTCCAATTATAATGATTGACAGAAGGTAAGTATTTTTTTAATATTTAAATAATCATAATTAAATAAAAATACTATATTATTTATTTATAAATACTTACATATATCTTGCCAGTGAAGTGGTTATGAACAATGAAGCGCATCACATTGTGGTGGTGGTGGTCAACACTTTTTCACGAATGATGTTGTCATCTGTATGTTAAGGAAATGTAAATATTATAATTATAAATGTTTAATTAATTATGAAAAATAGGACATGATTATTTTATATAAACATTTATTACGTCATTATAACTATCCATGAGATAAGGTGATGGAAAATTAATTACGTTGGATCATGAAGAGGCAGTCTTCTATTCATAGTAATGATGGACTTGTTTCCCATTTGAGGAAAGAGGATATGTATATAGGATTTCAATTAATATAACAACACCTAAGTTTATGGATGATAAAATTTTTATAATTTTATTGTGGTTGAATTATATTTTAAGGTTTTATAAGAATAAATAAATAAATAACACTTGATATAGGACTATACCTCTTCATAGGACAACCTATTTTTATTACACATTAGAATATCTATGGTCGGTATTATGACCTATTTATTTATGTAATGGATGTAGATGGGGAATTGATGAACTAAATGGTTTATCATGTTCTTGTAAATGAGAATAAGTCCCATTTAATAAGAGAGGGGAGGGTATATCTTGGAATTTCTATGAATATTAAGTTAATGAAAATTTATTTTCATGTCAAAATGGGACAAAATTGGTAATATTTAAAGATAAGATGGTTATTTTCTGAAATAACCCCATTAAATATATATATATATATACAGGTTTTTATAAAATGATTCCCTCAATTTTTTATTTTATCTCTTTATTAACCCTTTACCTTAACAATGATTTTAATGTTTATTACTACGAAGAGGTCAATATGTTTTATATAAACTGAAAAATAACAAATTATTGGACTATTTTGGATGTTATAAAAATATACCATTTAAATGGAGAGATATAATACATTTATATATATATAATTACATACATGTTCATAATCATGGAAACTAGAAAATTACCCTAAATTAAACATTTGTATGACTATGGATGTGATACACTAATCCAATAAAATTACATCAACTATTAGGGTCATTTTTAGTCTATATAATTTTATATTTAACCCTAATTTTTCGATTTACCATTTACAATTGTAAAAAAATTATTAAGGTTGCTATTCATAATATTATAGAATAAATGAGAAATTTTACAAAAAATTCACCCAATTATTCCATATATGGAATCCATATATTTTTAATCAACAAACATAACAAGAAGAATTTATATTCAAACTAAACTGTCAAGATGCGATGAGGAATAGTCTTTTTCAAAAAAAATCATTTTTCAGGTATATATTGTTTAAATATTAAATTCAGGTATAAAATCTATTTTAAATAAATTAATTGGATTATATTAAATTAATATATATATAAATTAATTTTAAAACTAATATAAAATAGGATATTAATTTTAAAATAATTTAATAGAAGAAACAATTTTCAATTAAAATCTATATTATTCACTATTCATGAAAAAAAATCAATCATTTCAAAAAAATCCAAATATTTATCTATAAGATTATTTTAATATTAAATTTTCAAAATTTATGTGTATTTTATAAAATATAATAACTAAATCTTCCATAAATTAATTTAATACATTCTTTAAAAAATAAATAAAAATATATTTTGAAGAAAACATATTTTTGAAGAAAAAAAAAATCAGTTTTCTAAAAATTGAGTTATTATTTCCAATGAGTTAGTCAATATATTTGGATTATTCATGAAAATTATACATATTTTATAATGTACTTATTAAAACTTATACCCAAAAATTCAATGACTATGTTATTTGGGTAATTAAATAATAATAATAATTTTCGAGTTTTTAATCTTGATGTTTCTTGTTACACACATTATCCAACATATTTAATTTTTTTAATACATGGATACTACATTATACCCCAATAAAAATTTTAATCTTAAAAATTTGAATGTGATAATGGTAATAAAATGTTTTCCATCATAAAATACATTAGTTGATATCCCACATTGTAAAATGGATTAAGAAAACATCCTCTTGATAAGAGAGAAAGGGAAGTATGAAGATCATCTAGAATAACACTTAACCAGGATTAGATATTAGAAATATTAGTAAGATATGAAAATATGGACTTGGAAGAAATGTCTAATAATACAATAAATAATTTTTGTGATAGAGATCATTTATCATAAGAATTTTAATGATCATTAGAATGTTAATGACCAAAAAACTATAAACAATATAGGTGTGAAGTAGATTATCAATTCATAAGAAATGAAGGCAATATTATTCAATTTTATTTCAAGATCATTTTACTTGTGTTAATGAATTTTATTAAAATATTTAATAATATCATAAGTGAATATACTTACTTAAAAATTAAAATTTATCCTTAAATCAATTCCCACCATAATATCATCTTTTTCACTAACATTGAGTATTCAAGATGAATTATTTATGCGTGGAGCATTAAAATAAACTTCCATTAGATCATATACTTGTAAAAAAGGATAAAAATAAATTTATCTTATCTTTAAATATTAATCAAAACCAAAATGGTTATCATATGATTAGATTATTACAAAAATAAATAAAAACATATGTGAATAAATAAAATATTAATCTCTAAAATTCAATAGTAAAATGAAATGTTCACACTAAATCACCATGTAATTGGCTATCCTTGGAATCCTTACATATATTCTTAAATCATATTGAATATTCAACATTATAAGGATTTGATCACGTCTTCCAGTATTTATCTCAAAATTGAATCAATAAATCTTAAATTACAATACCAAAAATGCATATTCCCTAATCATATAATATCCGAAATATGATAATGATTTCATGTAATAACTTGTTTCACTATAAATCCCCTTGAAATTCATATATAATTCCAAAATATAATTAATTCATCAATCCTCAAATAAAATCTCATAATATTATATTAAAAAAATTATATAATGTTCACAAAAAGATAGATATATTCCTAATTTCAAATAATCACAAAATCTATTTTCATTTCAATATTTATTTATAATATAATAACAACTAAGACATCACATAGTTTAGTGGTAGGCGGTACAACCTTATCTCCCTTTACTAGTGGGTTCAAGCACCATGGCCTTTCCCGAAGGGACAAGTTGTTACTCGGCCCATGTTCTATCCTTTTACTAAAAATAAACTAATATAATTATTATAAGATTCCAAAAAAATGAATAACATCCTCAAAAATATCATTATACATCAAATCAATTGTTAACCTAAAAGGATTTCTATACTGTTCATTTTCCACAAAATCAAAAAAATATTAATTTTCTTTTGTCATGCACATATTAATTGAATGGTTTATTCATCCCATTATCATATATCTATAAAAATATTATCTCTTACTAATATCACATTTCATCTATATGACTTCTCAAATGTATCGATTTCATCTAACAAATGATTCAAATTTTTACAAAAAATACTCTATTGAATGTTTCCTAATTCTTAGAATATTTAGAATATATTAGAATATCATTGATAAACACATCCTACATTCCAATTTTTTTAAAACATTTACCTATCCTTTTTATGTAATTGATTTATTTAAATATTTTCTTATTATTATTGATTAATAATTAGAACATAAGAAATTAATTTATTGCATAAATCTTCACATTAGGGAAATTATTTATCATTTTGATATCCCAGTTATATTCTAGTATAAATTTCATATCTCAATAAAAAGGAAACATAATTTCGTTATCATATTTACCTTTTTAATGAGATGGATAAGTTTTTATTTTCAAATCAAATAAAATAAATACAAAGATAAATAGAAATTTTCATGAAATTAAAAGGTGTTACATAGATCAAATAGTTTCTTACATTTTATTTCTATGTTCAAAGATAATATAAAATAATTCTAGAATGCATTTTTATAATAGAAAGTATTAAATCATCTGTAATGGATAATAGTTTTGTGTGAGAAAATTGTCATTCCATCTCGATAAATGATCATTAATATATAAATAATAACATCTATAAAACCTAAAATTAGTTATTAAATGTTAGAATGAAAATAGTTTAAGTACAATACCCATATAAATTTGATTATAATTTGACATTCGAATCCTCCGAAATAACCTTAGTAACATAAAAATTGAATATTTTTTTTGACATAAAATGTTATGAAATAGTTTTCTTCATACATCTCTAACAATAATGTATCATCATTCGTCTATAATAATCCTTCATGATAAACCTATATTTTAAATACACATTATCCTAAGGAAATATCTCTCAAAATATCATTAATCACCCTAAAATATGATCACTTTAAACCAGAAAATGAGTTTCTAAAGCATCTAACTTAGGATGATACTTAATATCATAAATCCAAGGTGGTATAAAATACTATAAAGAAAATCTATAATGAAAACATAATTATATCAGATGTTTTTTAAACCCCCCTCTAATACAAACTCTAAGTACTTGACCATAAATAGTAACTCCCCATGGGATTATAAATAAATTTTATTAATGATTTTAATTCATGAAACAATGAGTCCTTATTTGATGACACTTTGTTTTAAAGAGATATATATAAACTATGCATTGAAAACAATTTTTGTCATTAATTATTTTCATTTCAGACAACTAACAAACATAGTTTCAATCATTACAATATTTATAGTTCGACAGGATGAACTTAATTTTAAGAGAATAATAACGTGACCCTTATAAATAGTAATTTCACCCTTATGAATAGTAACTTACCCATTCATAATATTAATGTGAGAATTATGTATGTCAAATTATATAAAAGACAAGTAACCTCACCCATGAATGTAAAAATAAAATTTAGGCATACAATAAGTGACAATATGATCATAGTGTAATTGTTGATATTTTTGAATGTCATAAAATTAAATTACAATATTATGATTAATTTAATAATTTAACTAAAAATTTATTTTCATAAAATGTAATCCTAAATTATTTTTTTCTTATTTTTATAATATAATTTATATTAGACCTTGATTAATTTTTCAAGATGTTATAAAATCAGATATTGTTTCAAAATTGATATTTTTTTAATAAATTTTGATTTTATTAAAAAACTAAATTTCTCATATTCTAATCATTATTTTCCAAAAATGGAGTTCATTTATTTCATTATGTACATTGAAAATTGGTTCAGATGAATTTTCTGGATTTTTTAGAAATACCTGATTTTTTAGTTAATAGTTAAAAACGGAAATTAACCATATTTATATTATATATTAAGTAAACTATTCCTAACATCAAGGATGATGTAAGAAAACATGGTTGAATCTCTCATGTCTATGTTCTATTTTTAATCAAAATTACTAACACTATTTCTTGACTTGAGAAAAATAATAAAATAATGATTAAAATAATGGACACCTATCTCCACTAAAAATACCACCCCTCACCCCCTCTTCTCCGCAAACCACTCAAGCATTGATAATTTTCTAAATTCTTCCATGTATCACCCCAATATTTCATAGTACGTTATTTCATCAATATAATTCAATAACTTGCACTACACGCAACACCGAGTTCAAGGGCATAAGGATTTACATAACTAGCCGTTAAAAAGCGGTTCTGAATAGTATTAACTGAATTTTGAAATTTATATAATACTTATAATTTTATAATCCATATTATGAGTTTCATATATATAATGTAATAACAAATTCATTTTTTTCAGATAAAAGAAGTCTTTTTTAAATAAATGAACATTTACCCACTTTTAATGGAGAACCCTTTTTAAATCCAATATTTGAAACTTTTATATATTCAATTTGGAAAAATTCAAATCTTATTTATAATCAGGAAATATGAATTTAGTTTTAATAAATTTTTTGTGTTTTTGTGATAACTTTCATATTTGGGTAAATACTGAAAAATACTATATTTTAATTGTTAACAACATTTTTAATCAAAATATTTAATAGTGTTAAATTATAAATTTTAGTGGTTCCGAAGTATAAATAGATTATATTTTTACAATTTAATCCAATTATTGTATTTGTATGTAATTTTACATTGACATTTTACATAAACAAGTGTCAATCTTTTTATAGTTATTATTTCTTAAAAATACGTATTTTTATTTTGACAACAGAAATTAATTTTAAATTAATTTCTGCCTCTTCTGTGTTTTGAATTTGAAAAAATGGATTCCATATTTGGAATAAAAAGGTCCAAATTTTTTAAATAGATGTCTTTTATTTTTAGACATTAGGAATAGTTACTTTAGTGAATATTTTATTTACCATGGTTAAAGGGGTTAATAAAGTAAATAAGGTTAAAAAAATATTATAATAATATTAAATTACCCTAACACATGTCATAACCCTATTAGATGATGAATGTACGACCATGGGCATCCTTGGGTCCATTTTGGGACCCCATAGAGCAACATGGAAGTAATAATGACATTTTATGTTAAAAAATATAAAGTAAACACAAAAAAAACAACAGCAAATATCTTTTAGTAAACCATTTTTTATATCATGTTATATAATTTATCTATACTACTATAAATTGTCATCATAAATCTAAAAATATTTCATACTTCCGGATATTTTATTTAAAATATTTAGACATAAAATATATATATTTATATATGAAATAATAATGATGCAGTATTTTCCATATTAATGAAACAATCAAATAAATGTTATTATAAATACCAAAATAAATATTATTGTCAGGTTTTGATTTCATCAAAAAAATTAATAGGTTACTATGAAATGGTAGGGTTGATTGAATGTATTTATTTAGAAGTAATAAAAATGTTAGGACTTTATAAAAAATAAATTATTAAATAATGTCAAGAATGACACAAATGAGTTTTTAAAACAAATACTATATTATTGGTCGATATAATAATCCTAAAAATAAAAGACTAAAAAAAAGAAATATATAATGATAGTTGTATCATTAATGAACTACTTGGGGTTATCATGGACGTTTATTGTATGTTTATTAACCGTATAATATAAAAATACAAAGAGACATGGTAAATGTCAAACTAGTTAACTAAGAGTTAAATCTAAAAGATATGGTAAATATAGTGACCCAAACCTATATAAACCTATTGGTTGAGTGGTTTTAGAACCATACCCACATTATACTTTACATAATATATTTTTGGGTCATTAGTATCCGAATATAAATTTTATATAAAATAATCTTTCAATCATTTCTTAGGGTGCCCCTCCTCCCTCTTAAAAGGGCACTTACCCGTCTCTCAAATTCACACCTCCAAAGACTTTTGGCAAGGCCAATCCATAAACATATATACTCCCAACTATCCTTCCTTCATCCAAGAGGCATTACTGTGGTCTGAAAGTGAAACTATAGATCCTTTTTGATAAAATCAAAATGAATAACCCAATGAAGAGGTAATGATTTCACCAACCTCTATCAAGTTCTTTTCATCTTCCACTTAATCATTATTTGTTATTAACATACCAAAAAAATAACTCCAGTATCTTATATTTAATTTTATGTTATTTTAAATATGGAACAACCATATTCATTATTCTATCTTTCCTATGAATGATAATGTCACCATTCATGTGTACGTACGACTTACCATCTCTACGTCGTGGTGTAACTTGTTATTCAACACTACGTTATTTGGATAGATATAATGATGAGTAATGTGTTTATAAATAATGAAAATCATATTATAATTTCTCTATAAAATTAATATACCATCCAATTCCACACCTTTGAGGAAATGATATTGTCTCTCGTGCGTACACATGGATTACCGTCTCCACGACGAGATGAGATTCATTTCCACATTCCCCATTCATTGACGACTATAAAAATAAATACTACTAATAAGTATGTAATATATTACATAATAATTCAACTGGATATATATATATATATATACTTACATATATCCTATTCACTTACTTCTGTTCAATACAATACGAAAATAGAAACACCATTTATGCGTATCTACGGCCTACCATCTACATAAACGGTGTTTTCCATTTCATATAAATATTTATTATAAATATTTATATTCTAAATATATATGATAAATAAATCATGGTTTATATTCTGGATGTATTTAAATCACTATCTAAATTATATGATCAAGAATTACAAGTTAATATACGCACGATAAAGAAAGTGATTATTACCTGAAATGTTAAATTAACATGAAAATAATAATTAAATGGGTAGTATAAATTCAAAAATGAATTGTGTGAGATATAATAAATATGAATATTGTTCTGGTATAATCTAATAACATACAATGGTCATTATACAGGAGGTTAAGCGTACCCTCGACCAAAGGAAAGTGAAAGGTAGGGGTTAATTTCACAATCTCCTTATAATCTGAGGTTGTTTTTACGTAAGTATCTACGGGGACCTCTTTATCATCCACATCCATGTTTCATGAAAATTTATTCCAAAATATTTTTATGATTTACTAGACTATTGGTTAAATTCATTTATACCCTTATTTTACTTTTTATAAAATGGTTTTAAATGAATCTTCCCATCGTTTTCCAAACAAGGTACTTTATGACCATTTCAACAAAATTAAGGTAAATTTTTTTTAACTTATACGTCAGTTGTGACTATTTTACTCTGTTATAACATCGTAGTTGCTTCCCTTATAAGAATATAGGAATATTTTCATAATAAATGTTTCTTTTATAATTATATGACTTTAAAATGATTTCTAAATATAAAGAGATATGTCTCTAAAAAAAGTTTTGATTACATCTATGTCAATATCAATTGATGGATTTTATGCTTCATTGAATTTGATTTATCATGATACAAAACTTCCAGATTGTATTGAAATTTTTTTGATATGTTTGACTATGGATGTGTTATTTTTACAGCATTCATGCTTTATGGACAATGTATTAACATTTCATATGATATTTTTTTTATATTAATGCTTATGTTATGTTTAAAACTTTTCATATGAGGAATGAATTAGACTTAGTAAGTGACGGGGGGAGCCCGCTATAGCTCATCGATGCATCGGTAGGTCTCATGAGAAAAATATACGTGGATTTGGCTGAGGCACATCCCCATTTGATACATGGTTTTGGCCAAGGCATTAATCATTTTTTGAGGTCTTGGCTGAGGCCTTGACAAAATGTTTCAGACTGTCCAGAATTATACATTCCCTCATTATGAAAAAAAATTGAAGGATCACATGGTTATTTGACTAGTAGAATAGCCATGATTTTGTTTTATTATAGCATTATTTACTGAGTTCATATTCCTACCATAAAATTGTTCATGTTTATTATTTATAAAGGAATTTGTTATCAATTATTGACCATTCTTAATATTTATGTTATTTTCCATTGTATTTTTTACCCTTACTGATCATTTGAGCTCACCCCTTTCCTAGGTTTTATTTTCCCAGGATCCCAAGAATTGTTTATGTTTGAGATGAAGCGTTAAGCTAAATGAATAATGGAATTCTCAAGTTATTTTTTGTGTTGTATGTTAGAAATTGCAATGTAACGTTCATGTATGTAATCTATTTTCTAATACTTCTAAACTGATTGGTCTTTCGGGACATGATTCCTTGTAATCATGCCATTGTAATGTAATAATGCACTGACTCTAGGTAACTTGGGTTAGGGTGTTACAGTTGGTATCAGAGGAATTTTTTCAATAACTTTGAAAACTAGATTTAGATAAACTCTGATTAGAGCACATTATCCTAAGATATACATTAATGATTTGTATAGAAGAACTTCCTAGACAGTTTTGTATTGTAGAGATTTTGTGATATTTCCAAGAAATAAATCCATGTCTGGATACGAGCTGGTAGAGGCGGCTCTAGCACAGACGTACCTAGGTGTAGGACCTGAATAAACCGCTTTGATCTAGACTCAAACGGAAACTGGTGCATGATAATAGGCATTGCTGCACTCTTGGTTACGACACTTCCGGGGGATATGCTTAGGATAATTTTGATTTTCCTTACCAACCATTATAAATGATTTATGAGTGTATACTTCCTCAAATAAAATATTTTTATGATTATGGATTATTTCTATAAACTCTTCAGTTTACATTAGGTGTATTAAAATTTTGGCATTATTCATTGCGATTCATAAACTGACCTAGTGAATGCCATTGTATAGAAATGGAACCTAGTAGAAGAAATGAGAACTCCAGTAATACGTATGATCCATAGAGTCAAAAGGATCATATCATTCATTGTATTAAGAAAAAATTTAGAAGGGAAATAATCTCCCATGTATTATCAACATATGAATAAATAATATCATGTTTTAATAAGATAAGTAATGAATTCACTGAGTCCTATGGCATTGAAGGGAATTAAAAGAAGAAATGGATGGTAGAGAGAAATATGGATAAATGGAATAGGGGAATGAAGGATTTTCCTATATGTGATAAATGTGGAAGTAATCGCCTTGTTAAATTCATAAAGGGAATGGGATTTTGTTATAAGTGTGGAGAAAAATCACACAAAATATGTGATAGAAAGCGTAAGAAAAATGATTCAAATGTAAAATGCTTTATCTGCAAGGTGTTGGGACACTACACGAATCAATATCCCAGTCATTAGAGTATACCACAAATGATGTTAATTGATAATATTCATGTTATGATACTACTGAAGATGAAGAGGAATGACTAGTGTTGTTATTTTTTTATTATATAATTATTTGATTTGAGTGATGTGTCAACAATATACTAGTTATATGAATTTATGAGATAAATATGGATTGTACTGCAGTACTATTTTATTGAGGATTTTATATTATATCGTTCTAAGAAAAGTTACATAATAGTAAGATACACTTTTTGTAAAATACATGGTTGATGGAAAGGCAATCCTAAATATGGTCCTGATAATGAGGTAGTGTTTTTTGAATAAGAGATAGTTGATTTTGATATAATATATTGGATATTCATGACATCATTGGAATGGATTAATAGTTTGTTTATTTCATCATTGCTGGAATATTCATATTTTTTGGATATAAAGAATATATCAAGTATTATATAAAGTATAAGGGAGAATGAATGTAATCAATATGGTTTTTGGGTAAGTCAGGGTGTTACCATGTTTTAAAATAATACATGACGAAGGTGTTCACATGTTATAACGTGGAAAAAAGGATCTTCATTGTGTTAAACATCCTTATAAATGTTGGATTGTAATTTTGGACAGACGTAATTTGGATAATTTAAAATTTTGGTATGGATTAATTTTCAAATTGGATTCTATTGTTAAGGTTATTTTTTTTTATTATAAAAAGGACATAACACAGACCATGTAACACTCCCTCATGCTGGACAAAGCAGTGGGAATCGAACCAATAACCATAGTGTGATTGGGATTTATCGCCTACTAGTAAACTACCTGAAGTCCCTGGATTGTATAATCTAGTTTTTTAAATGTTCTGATTGGTGAATTATAAATACATTATTTTTGGAACCCTATACGATTAGGATAAATATAATATTTTTTTGAAATCTTTTGGAGTGAAAGATTAGTCCATGGTAGGAATTAGTTGAAGGATGAAACTCTACATATCAAGTATATATATATATAATTATTTTCATTATAATTCTATTGGTAAATTAATTCTTAATGTTTAGGGAAGGGATATTAAAACCAAAAATTATTTATCCTAATACCTTATTTTATGTTGAACCAATGGTATTTTAAATCATCATAGATTGATTGATTTGAGGCCCTCAATTTTACACTTGTTTGAGATTGATGACCTAAATCACTCTCTATAAATATTTACATTTTCCCTCCAATTACGTGTCTCTAATTTCTATAAATGTTCTCCTAGTCGAGATCATAATTTGGCGGTGACCCTTTCATTTCCTTTTTATTCTAATTACGACTAAATTTTATTAACCCAATTTCCGATGTGCGTTTTTCCATAATGGTATTTTCAATTTTCCACATTTTATTTTTGGAGAACAATTTCGAATTGCAGGGACACAATTTTCTGAAGGAAGTAAGAATGTAACACCCCAAGATTTCATTGTACGTTATTTCTTCAAAGTAATTGATTAACTTGCACTACACACAACACCGAGTTCAAGAACACCACGACTTACCAAACTAGCCGTTCAAAAGCTTCTATGAATAGTAATATCTGAATTTTAATATTTATATAATAATTTTAATTTTAGAATCCATACTTTGAGTTTCATAGATATAATGTAAGAAAAAATTCATTTTTTCAGATAAAAGAAGTATTTTTCAAAAAATGCAAATTTACGGCCTTTTAATGGAGAACCCTTTTTAAATACAATAATTTAGAATTTTAGATATTCAATTGGAAAAAATAATATTCTTCTTTAGAATCTGGACATAAGAATTTAGTTTCAATAATTTGTTTTTGTGTTTTTATGATAACTTTCATATTTGGGTAAATAGTGAAAAATAATATATTTTAACTGAAAACAAGTTTTTAAATAAAAATTATTTATAGTGTTAAATTATACATTTTAATGGTTTGGAAGTATAAATAGATTATATATTTACCATTTAATCCAATTCTTGTCATTGTAATTAATTTAACTTTGAAATTGGACATAAACAATTGTCAATATTTTGATAATTATTATTTCTTAAAAATACACTTTTTTGTTTTGACAAGGGGAATTAATTTTAAATTAATTTCTGAAACTTCTATGTTTTGAAATTTGAAAAATGGATTCCATATTTGGAATCATAAGATCAAAATTGTGTAAATCGGTATCTCTTATTTTTAGACATTAGGAATATTTACTTCATTAGAAAATTTATTTACCGTTGTTAAAGGGGTAAATCTATTAAATAAGGTTAACAAATAATATTAAATTACCCTAACACATGTCCTAACCCTATGTTATGATACATGGCCGACCATGTGAATCTGTGAGTCAATTTAGGGACCCCATAGGGCCACATAGAAGTGATAATTACATTTTATATTATATATCAAAAGTAAAGACAAAAATAACAAAACCAAATATCTTTTATTAAAACAATTTGTATATGAAGTTATATAAATGATATATTAGACTATTAATATTCATTATAAAGTTAAAAATATTTCCTACCTCTGGATATTTTTTTTATAATTTTAGACATAAAATAAATATAATTATATATAACACAATAATGATGCAGTATTTTCATTATTAATGAAACAATAAAATAAGTGATATTATAAATACTAAAATAAATTTTTTATTGTTTTTATGTGATACACAAATTTTATAGATTAATATAAAATGTTAGGGGTGATTAATGTATATAGTTATAAGAAATAATGTTGTTAGGACCATACCAAAAATCAATTATTAAATAATGTCAAAATTGACATAAATGAGTTTTCAGAACAAATACAATATTATTGGTTCATATAATAATCCAAAAAATGAAAGGTTCATCCAAATAACTTATATAATTATAGTTGTATTATTAATTAACCCTTGGGGTTATCTCATAATTTTATAGTAATTTTATTAACCATGTAATATAAAAATGCAAAGAGACATGGTAAATGTCAAACAATTTAACTAATTGTTAAATCTAAATGATAAGGATAATATAGTGACCCAAACCTATCTAAAACCTATTGGTTGAGTGGTTTTTGACCCATAAAAACCTTATATTTTAAATAATAAATTTTTGAGCTATTAGAAACCTAAAATTACTTTATTATAAAATAATCTTTCAATCATTTACTAAGGTTCCCCTCACCCCTCTAATAAAATGGCACACACCCTTCTCTCAAATTCACACCTCCAAAGAATTTTGTCTCATCCATACCTACCCAAATATCCTCCCAACTATCCCACATTCATCATAGAGGCCTTAATCTGGTCATATAGTCAACCTAATGAGCCTTTTAAATCGAATTAAAATGAAGAGCCCGAAGAAGAGGTAATGATGTCACCACCCTCTTTAATGTTATTTTCTTCTTACACTTACTCTTTAAGTTTTATTTCCACAAAAAAATTAAAACTTCAGTACCATATATATAATTTGATGTTATTATAAATATGGTCCAACCATATTCAATTTTCTATCCATCCTATTAATGTTAATGTCACCATGTGTGTGTACGTACGACTTACCGTCTCCACGTCGTGGTGTAATTTGTTATTCAACACTATGTTATTTGGATGGATATAATGATAAGTAATATGTATATAAATAATGAAAATAACATGATAATGTATCATTAAAATTAATATACCATAAAATTCCACACCATTATGGAAATGATTTGTCGCTCGTGCATACGTATGGATTACCGTCTCCACGACGCGATGAGACTCATTTCCATGTTCACCATTCATCGACGATTATAAAAATAAACATTACTAAAAAGTATGAAATATATGAAATAATAATGATAGCGGATATATATATATATATATATATATATAGTTACATAAGTATATCTTATTCACTTTCTTCCATTCAATACGATATGAAAACATAAATAGCATTAATGTGTACGTACGACCTACTATATCTATAAACGGTGTTTTCCATTTCATATATCTATCTATTATAAATATTTATATTCTAAATATATATAATATATAAATCAAGGTTTATATTCTTGAAATATATAAATCATAATCTAAATGATACGATCAAGATTAATAAGTAAAAATACGTACGATAACGAAAGTGATTATTACCCAAAATGTTAATTTATCATGAAAATCATTATTAAATGTGTAGTATAAAGTCACAAATGAATAATTTATGGTATAATGAATATGAATATGGTTCTGGTATAATATAATAACATACAATGGTCATTATATAGGAGGTTAAACATACCCTAACCAAAGGAATGTGCATGGTAAGGGTTAATTTCGCAATCTATTTATTATCTGAGGTTGTTTTTCTATAAGTATCAAATGGGACCTCTTTATCGTCCACATCCATGGATCTTAAAAATTTATTCCAAAACATTTTTACAATTTACTATAATATGGTTTAATGTAATTTATTACCTATTTTTACTTTTTATAAAATGGTGTGAATGGAATCATTCCATCGTTTTCGAAATAAATTACATTATGACCTTTTCGAAAAAATTAATGTAAGAATGTTTTTTTAACTTATACTGCATTTGAGATTATTTTCTTCCATTATAAAATCATTTTAGCTTCCCTTACAATCATATATGAATATTTTCAAAATAAATGTTTCATTTTATTATTATATGACTTTTTAATGATTTCGAAATAGAAAGAGATATTTCTCTAAACAAAGTTTTGATTTTATCTATGTCAACATCCTTTGATGGATGTTTAGATTACATGATGTTGAGTTATTATGATAAAAAACCTCCTCATTGTATTGAAGGTTTTGTGATATGTTTGACTGTGGATGTCTTATATTTACACCATTCTTTTTTTATGGATAATGTATTGACATTTCTTATGCTAGTTCTTATACGAATGTTTATGTTATGTTTAATCCTTTTCATATGAGGAATGCATTGGACTTAGTAAGTGATGGGTGGAGCCCGCTATAGCTTCTCGATGAATCATTAGGTCTCAATAGACAACTAGACATGGATTCTGATGTGGCTTTTCCCAATTTGATATATGGTTTTGGCTGAGGTGTTAATCATTTTTAGATTTCATGGCCAATGACTTGAAAAAATGTTTCAGAATGTCTGGCATTATAAATTATTATGTTTTATTATATCATTATTTACTCATCTCATATTCCTGCCCTAAATGTGTTCATGTTTATTATTTGTAAAGAGAAATGTTTTCAATTATTCAACATGCTTAATATTTATAGTATTTTCCACTGTATTGGCTACCCTTACTGAGCGTTTGAACTCACCCATTTCTTATGTTTTATTTTCCCAGGATCCCAATAAGTGTTTTATGTTTGAGATGCAGGGTTATGATAAGGGAACAATGGAATTTTCAAAGGATTCATTTTTGTGTTGTATGTTAGAATGTGTAATGTATCGTTCATGTATGTAATCTATTTTCCAAGACTACTAAAAAGATCGGTATTTCGGACATGATTCCTTGTCATCATGCCAATGTTATGTAATAATGCACTGACTTTGGGTAACTAGGGTCGGGGAGTTACATACCCTATACACTTCCCAAGGATCATCCCCATGTCCTAGAACCATTGGTCTCACTAAATGTCCAAAACCAATGAAATTAATGAGGATATCAAGGAGAAGATATAAAGAGGTAAAAATCCATTTCATTTTCTTTTAATTTCATATCATTTATTTTTCTTTTATTTTAATATCTTCAACTCCAAATATTCAATAGGCATAAAAAATATAGTATCATTTATATACTAGATTTTTATCAGGATTATTTAAAAAATTTATCATCATACTTCTTCCCCTCTTCCTCTAAATCTAAAAAATCACCGTTCTTGATGAGTCGATTTACCGACATCATTGGTGATGGGTTTTCAATTTCATTTGATTCCTTAAAAATTCATTATAAAAAATTTTAATTTTTGAAAGATATTATAAATTTTATTATATATCCAATTTCTTGTTCTATAATTGTCTTAAATATATATTATAAAATTATATAACGAATGTAGTTTTTGATTATCGAAGGACCTCTAAAATGAACTAAACAAATATCAGTAATGTATTATCTAATGATTCAGCATTATAAATGAAAAAATGATTTTTTTGTATAATTTAATAGTATAGAAACCTATTAATACCTTTTCATTAAACTTCTATAGTTTTTCCTCCATTAAGTAAGAAAATACATTACAAAGTCACCATGGAAAGCGTATAACGAACACACCCGAAACAATGGTAATAATAGAATATTATTAATGTGTGAAAGTAGTTATTGAATTATCATATAATGTGTTATAAAAAATAATATGTTTCATTAATATATTAATAAAACTTTTTTAAAAAATTTACTTGAGTTTAAATATGTTTTAAGTATGTTGAATTTGAGGTAATGGAATTCTTTATACAATTTATATTCAATTGGTAAACCTTCAACTTCATTAGTTATATGGTACTGAGATTATTTTCATAATGATTATTTTTTATATTGTTTTTTATTTAAACTGTATTCACAGATTTCATTTGTTATATTATTTAACACTTCAATTATTTGATATTTATAAGGGGCTTTTATTTTAAATTCCTTTTTTAAACTTATATTTTTACATGATACAAAAGGGATGTTTTTATGCCAGTATTCTAATTTTGTGATTATTTTATGGTTATTGGTAATTAATTATGATGAATAGTGGGACCAATATCTCCATTAAATACATTGGTTACAAGTAATTTGGTTGTCTGTCATATGGTTTCTTCATTTGTAACTTTTATAGTTACACCATAAGGTTGGTGTGAGGGTTACATTGTTAGCTAGTTGTGAGTGTTACAAATGTTAAGGTAGCCACAAGGATTACGATTTTATATAAGAAATTATCATAGATAAATTTATTGTTTTATATATGTTTTTTATTTTTTAGGTAAATATCATGTTTCACCTAGTATGCATACGACACTTTGTGGGTGTAAAAATATGTCTTTCTGAAAATGATTTCATATATTTATTAGTATTCATGGACTAATAATTTAATTAATTATTTTATTATCCCTTTCTAATATTTTTATGTTTATCCCATTATTTGAAATGTTTTCAAAAGTTATATGGTTGTGTAAGAGAAATAAATATGTAATAATAAATTTTATGAAGATTTTTCAGAGAAATCATGTTATATTTTTAACATTTTATGTTTTTGAAAAATGTGATTCTATTTTAGTAGAACCCACTTTGTATTCTTGTGAGATGATATGTATTAATTATGTACTAACTTTATAAAATTATAAATGGAAATGATCATTGCGAATATAAATATGTGAAATCTAATTGATTAAACTAAATTATGTAATGCTTATGTTTGGTTCCTTATAGTTGGTATTAGATCATATTTTTGAAAAATATGGTAATTAGGATGATGTTAATAGAAAACCATACGACTTTATATTTACGTTTAAATGATATAGTATTTCAAAATTATAATATTTCTTCGTCTATGATATGTTTGTTCAGAATGGTTTTCTGTAGAAGAAATAGAGGAGTGGAAGTAAGAAGGCACCTATAGGATTGTATCTTTACCAAATCTGCACCCTAGAATAGAGGGAATTGGAACTGAATAGTTTTAAACAGTAGGATATCATTTTTGTGGGCTATAAATGGATGTGGAGTCCAGGAACGAGAATAACTAGAGTTACCACAAATGAACATGATGATAGTGGAACATTTTATGAGGAAACACCCTCCTATTTTCTGTGGATCATCTGACCGAATGAATGATCAATTATGGATTAAATCTCTATTAAAGATATTTTATTTCATGGGGATTCAGATAATCAAATGTTTAGTCTTTACATTTATCATTTTAAAGGTGAAGCTGACCAGTGGTGGTCAATAGTCAATAATGTTAGGGATGGAAATGATATTGTTTCCTTAGAATGGGACGAATTAAAAAATATTTTCCTTCAAAAACATTTTCCTTTGGTGGTTCGACATAGGATGAAAAAAAACTTCCTTTAATTTAAGGAAAAGGAGAATATTTTTTGGATGTTTATAAAGAAAAAATCACCTAAGAGGAAAGTTGTGCTCCAAATATTTTTCAGGATATTGATTGAAAAATAAATCATTCTTAATTAGGATTGAAACCAAGATACCGAAGGGAATTATCCTATAGAGTATTCAAAAGTTTTGAGAAAACTTCTCTGATGAGCTGAGAGGGTAGAATTGGAGTTTCCTGATGATCATGCGTACTTTGAAAAAAATAAAAATAATTGGTCAATATGTTAAGTGATATGCATGAATCCATCAATGAAATATGATTGTAAGAACGTCATGTTTCTAGTTTGTCAAATGTGTGCTAAAAATCACCTTGGGGAATGACTTACAAAGACTAGGAAGTGTTTTATATGTGGTAAGTATGGACGTATGGATCAATATTGTAATGAAAATAATCTTAAGATAAATTCAGATAAGTAAATATTAATGTTTTTCAAATGTGGTGAGATGGGTCATTGTGAAAATACCTTCCCAAATAAAGATTTAAATGTTGGGATGTATCCCAATTATAAGCAGAAATGATAATTGTGATCTTTTCTTACTACGTCATCAGATGTTGGGCTATCCAATGAAGTGGTATAAAGCACTTTTTTATTTACTCAAATTTCTCTAGAATCCTGTTTGATACGGGTTCTACAAGTTCCATTGTCTCTGAGAAATCTTCTGGTAAATTTGAAATTTCTCCTTAAGAAATGATATAAGCGCTTGTGGTTAAATCCAATGTTTAAAATATTATATAAAAAAGAAATTATAAAAATATTCATTTTGTTGTCTGTGGAAATACATTACCTCCAAACCTTGTTGTTTTTTCCTTATTATATTTTGATGTCGTTCTAGGTGTAGATTGTATTTCTTTTTGTTATTATAAGATTAATTGAAGGGATAAATAAGTTTTTTTTTCAGAATGAGTTTCAGTTTGTATTCAAGAATTAACCCATACAATTAATAACTTATCAATAATCTATGAAAATGCAAAAATATGGAAATGATAGTTATCTTTCTCATATTTTAGAGAAGAAGGGAAATGTTCAGATTAATTAAGTTCCAGTGGTAATTGATTACCATCATGTTTTTTCAGATGAGTTAACTCATGTTATACCAGATTGGGAAGTTGAATTAACTAATAAATTCTCTTTGGATGATAATACAATTTCCAAAACTCTTTATTGAACGTCTCAAGTGGAAATTATTGAACTGAAAGATCAATTTCAATATTTTATGGATATATTATTCATTCATTCTATCCCTTCACCATGGTGATCCTATACATTTTTTTAAAAAAAAATATGCTTCCATGTGAATCTTCATTGATTATAGAGATTTTCATAACATTACTATTAAGAATAATGTTCTTTTTGCTCAGATTGATGACTTGTTTTATCATCTCCAAGGAGCTAATTATTTTTTCGTGATTAACATGAGATCCAGATACCATCATTTAAAGGTAAAAAATGATGACATCTTAAAAATATATTTTTGTACTAGATATTGGAATTATGATTTTTTAGTCATTCTCTTGGGTTTGAAAAATTCGGATAATGTATTCATGGATTTTATGAATATAAAATTCTATGTATATTTGGTTTTTTATTTTTTTTTGTTCTTTTGAAAAAGATATATGGATCATGGAAAACTTTTATGGACTTTCATGTAAACTCTCAGTGAAAATAAATTATATTTAAAACATAACAAATGTGATTTTTGGTTACAAAAGTTTTCTTTTCATGTTAACACTAAAAATAATGATTGAATAACAGTTGATACATACAAAAAAATTGGTTGGTGAATGGACATGACCTACATATGTAATAGAGATTCGTAGTTTTCAAGGAATATCATGTTATTACTGACTCTTTTTAAGAAATATTGCATGGTTACCATGCCCGAAAAAAAGTTAACATGAAATGGTGTAAAATTTATTTTGAAAAAATAATGTGGCGTTTTTTAAAAAATAAGAAGAGATAGGTAAATGCGTTATTTTTGGGCCATACTTCTAGAAATGTTTAATTTTTCATCTATAATTATTCTTAATTGAAGGGACTTGGTTGTGTTATGATGCATAATTATCATGTAACATCATATTCTTTAAAAAAATTGAATGCTCATGAGTAAAATTATCCCACACGTGAATTGGAATTAGTAGTTGTGGAATTCACTTCCAAAATTTAGAGCCATCATTTATACAGATCCAAATGTGAAATATATATGAACTATAAAAGTTTTAATTATACATTCACTCAGATGGAATTAAACATGAGGTATAGAAGATGTATTTAATAGATAAAGGATTATGATTAAGTGATCAATTATCATCATGGAAAATAAAAAAAATCATAGAAACCTTGAGTTGAGAATATCATGTATCATTAATCTTGTTATGTTTGGAATATGACCCATTGATTAATGATTTGATAAATTTGGTCTTTGACGTTGTTGGTGTACGAAATTCTTCTGTTTTGTTTTTGGTTTCAGTTCAATCATCACTATTATATAGAATTTATCAAGCACTGATGGAGTACCATAAGCTATAGAAAAAGGTAGAATTAGTTAAAAGGGTAAGTTTCTAGATTTTAAGATTGAGACAGATTGTGTTTTGAGATTTAAAAAAATAGTATGTGTGCCTTTTTATTCTCCACTAATTAGTAATTATTGTGTAAAGATCATAATTCCCCATTTTAGTTCATCCTGGAATTATAAAGATGTATAAAGACTCTCATGAGTATTCCTAATGATATTGAATTAAATTTATATTGCTAATTTTAACATAAAATGTTTGACATGTCAATAGTTTAAAGTAGAGTGACAACTGCCAAAGGGGCTACTCATCCTTTTCTAGTTATAGAGTGGAAATGGAAAAATATATTCATAGACTTCGTCATGGGAATACCAAATACGTCTTGAGGTAATAATTACGTTTGTGTTATTATTGATTGGTTGACTAAATATACAAATTATTTTCCAATTCAAGATACTATTTATTGGATCAGATTTCTCAACAACACCTCAAAGAGATTGTAGGGTTACATGTAGTTACTCAATCCATTGTATCTAATTGTGATAACAAGATCACTTATATCATTTCAAATGGCATTCAGAAGACATTGTGCACCAAATTATATTTTAGCAATTCTTTTCATCCCCAATATTTTAGACTAACCAAGAAAGTAATTTAGACACTAGAGGATATGCTTCGATCTTGTTCAATGGGATACCCATTATGTTAGGATATTCATATTTTGGTAGTTTATTTTTCTTATACTAATTTTTTCATTTGATTATATATATAGAACCATTTAAATAATTGGATGGGAAGCAGTGTTAAACTCTATAATTTTGGCATGAAGTTGGGGAAATGATGTTTATGGGACTAGAATTAGTAGAAGATGTTCCTGAGAAAGTGATAACAATCTAGGATGACATGAAGATAGATTAGAGTAGGCATAAAATTTAAATAAATGATGTGTAAAAAATATATTCTTTCGAGATAGATGATCTTATTTTTATTAGAATCTCACAATGGAAATGTGTTTTACATTTTGGAATGAAAGGATTTCTCATTCGATGGTTTGTTGGACCTTACAAAATCCTTGGGATAGTTGGACCAGTCACCTATCATGTAGCCTTGCCTCCGATTTCATACCAAGTACGAATTTTTTTTCATGATTCAATGTTGAAAATTTATATTTCATGATCATATCATGTTTTGAGCCCAGAAATAGTTTGGGTGAAGGAGAACCTTTCTTATAAAGAGAATTATGTTCATACTCTTGATCCAAGAGGGAATATATTCCAGAATAAGGTAATCCACCATGTGATGGTTTTTTGTAGAAAACACCTGGTTGGCGAAGCAACATGGGAATCTGAAAATTCTATGAGGAAAAGAAACACTCAATTGTTAAATAAGTAAATAAAAAATTAAAAAGATTTAATTTCTAGAATTTGGGGATAATGTAATACCCTAATGATTTATAAATAACAAATATAGAATAAAATGCATGAAACACTATGTATCTATGTATTGATAGTTTTTTTTCAGATGATTGTTATAACCTAGTTGTCGAGCATAAATTTTTCGCTCTAAGATTTGAATTTTGAAAAGTAGACATAAAGGGTTGTGATCAGTTTGATATTTAGAGTAGGATCAACATAACTTTTGGAAAATAGAAACATGACCCTTATGAATTGAAACTTGACCTTTATGAATAATAACATGACTTATGTAAATATTATGATGACCCTAATGGATATTAACTCATTCAAATGAATAGAAACATCTCCCATTAAGGTATAAATAAAATTTAGGCATCTTATATTTGACAATTTGATCAAAGTATAAGTGTTGATATTTTTGTTAGTCATATATATTTAATTACAATTTTTTTATTAAGTGAATAAATTAAATAAAAATTCATTTTCAAAAAATGTAATCATAACATATTATTTTATTGTCTTATTCTAATGATATTGTTTTATGAGACCTTGATTATTTTTTCAAGGTGTTATAAAATCAGTTATAGTTTAAAAAATTTTATTTTTAGAATAAATCATGATTTTATTTAAAAATTAAATTTATTATATTTATAAAATTATTTTCAAAATATATTTTTCATTTTTGAATTATAAATTTTATAAAATTGTTTGGGTGAAAATTTGGGGTTTTTCTTAAATACTTGAATTTTTATTCTGAATTATGAAATATGGAAATTTACCATATATATGAATTGTATCAAAAATACACTATTCCAAACATCACGCATTATGTAAGAAACCATGTTTTGAGCTCGCATTATCTCATTACTTTTTTTAGTCACAACAACAAAAAATATTTCTTATCTGCAGAAAAATAATAAAATAATAATTAAAATAATGCACCCACCTCTCCTCTACTATAAATACCACACTTAACCCACACTTCTCCTCACACCTCTCAAGAAATTGGAATTGTCCATATTCTTCCTAATCCTTTCCCTAAGTATCTTACTCATGTCCAAGACTTGATGGATTCACCAAAAGGCCCAATACACGGTCCTAAACGAGGATCTCATGGAGAAGACATCAAGAGATAAAAACCAGTTTCCTTCCCCTTTAATTTAATTTCATTTCATTCATTTCTTATAGTATCTTCACCTACCATTGTCTAGGATCCATGAAAACTCTAGTATCATATATATACAGTAATTTTATTATGTTAATGGAAATAATTTATTATCATAATTCTTCTCCTATACCTATTATTATAAAAATAAAAACATAGTTCGGGATGTGTCTATTTACCGACATCGTGGATTTTTTGTTTCAAATATCCATTACTTCTTTGAAACATGGTCATAAAACCATTTTAATGGTGGAAAATGATTTTAATGTTTATTATATAACCTATTTTATGTTCTATAATTGAAAAATATACATAATATTAAATTATATAATGAAAATATTTTGTGATTATCAAAGGACCGCCAAAAAATCTAAAGGAATATCATTAATGTTTTATTTAATAATTCATCATCATATATGAAAAATAAGATTTATGGACCCATTTAGTATTCTGGATACATATTAATTCTGTTTCATTCCACTTATGTAGTTTCTCTTTGACATGACTGGTCCCAAACTGGCCCTTACTGTGACTCCCCACGCCCGCCTCCAATAGATCAGGGGCTGGTGACTATAACTGAGTAAGAATATCACTATCATGGGGGGGCATTGCCTAAGTACCTGTAAACACACACACATCTCCGAGTCTAAAAACAAAACAATTTAAAAAACACTATGGGACAAAATTCTTGTATACTACTAAACACAACCATTAGAGTACAATGAAAATAATGTGTGGAAAAGTAAACTGGGTCAGAATACAAGACCTCAAAAATAAAGAGTCTACCAACAATAAATTTCAAACTATAAGAAAACAAGATAGGTACTAGGACTACTACTCAAATTTTTGGGAACACCTCATTTGTTCTGGATCCCACAACGCCTTCTCTGGTCCTAGTCCGCCCTAGACTCCTTTGAACTGTCGCTCATTTTCACAAGACATGATACGTGTAGGAAAATCCTATATAGGGGTGAGTATAACAATACTATATAGGACACCCAATACACAACATAATAGTACAGTCAACACTAAATAGTATATTTCTAAAGTACATATGACTTGAACATATCCAGATGTACTAATAGCACCGACCCAAAGTCTAGAGGTAAGTGACAACCACCCCATACCAATTCTTGGATTCAGTTTGATTTTTCCAGGAAGAACTCATCTAAAAGAACTCACTCTTGATTCTGATATCCCTGATGTTGTCCATCCGAGTTGTATTATTCCTCATAAACATCATGAGAGGGAGCTAAAATGATAGATCTGAAGAGAAAATATGATACACTCACTTCGAGATAACTAACTCCATGTGCGGGGAAGATCACAATACACTAATTAGGATCACCGAAAGGGTCATGGAATATACCATGAATTATCTTGATTCAGCTTCTAAGAAGAACCCAAATGTATTCTAGGATCAGTCATGTTGATAAATTTTATATACATATCTCACAATAATGGATTGAGGATCCTACTTAATGCCTCTTGAAAGGGACTCCAAACACTATTTATAATGTCCTATTGAAGGGGGGCATACTCCTATGGATAGGAAACAATACCAAATGACCATTAGGGGAACAATAAAGGGGAACCAACCTAAATGAAAATTGTACATGATACGACATACAAAGAGATAAATCAATATAGAATAGAGTACATGAAAAGTAGAAGGGTCAACCACTTTTCCCCCTGACCCTAGGTACTACCCGTGTATGACAACCCGACTTAGAAGAAAATGTTGTGTGGAATCAGTATACAAGGTGTGTAGAGAATGTAACATAATATGTCCTACTATCTAGGTCCTTCCCTATATAACTTGACCATGTGCTAGTACATAGCTTCATACTGTGTTCATCTTCCCATGTACTGGTACATGTGGTAGCCCATGTAACCGGCATGGGTATGGCTGTGTGGGGGAGTACATGATGTCTACTCCTCCTCGTGTTCGTGTACCATCAAAGATACAAAACAATCATCAGGGAAGTGCCCAAAAATCATGTTACAGGTGTCACACACCATGTGGAAGTCTCATGTTTCCCCAAACCATATTTTCCACTTCGCAGGGCCAACACACCATGTGTTCCAAAACACACTCTATGTTCACTGAGATTTCCTATACTAGTTGTTCTTGCCCTGTGCACCTCGTTTGGTTATTAGGTATTCGATCTAATGATATTTGAACATAGAATCGAATGATCTTGTGTCATCTATCCCTGGTAACACCAAATTAGATGGTTTTGAGCTTCGATTGTGTTTGAAATCCCATTCCGATCATCCACAAGATTTTTTATCAAAGAACAATATCATCTGAAATACTCTGATTTTTCTGTCATCATTGTTGTCTCACCTCTACTATTTTGTGACAAAACCAGATCTACAATTTTAGATCATAGCATTGTGGTTTGAAGGTGCATCATTCATCCGTTCATAACATAGTGATGAATAAAGAATGCACGTGGATAATGGGGGAATAAAACACATTGAAAAATAATAATGAATGAACCTCAACCACTTTCTATGGACTTGACCCATTCCATTAGAACCATCAATGAACTAAATATAAACAAAATCAATCACCCGAATCAGACCTAAAATCAAACCCTACTACAATAGTGATCGAACCCTGGGTCATATTATTTTTGGGTTCATCTACAATTGTTGTTAAATCAATGACTAGGGAAAGAATGAATTAAATAAAAATGACCTACAACAGTTTTGGATAATTTTTTGAAGTAGATTGATCATCATATCATTGACATTGTCAAGATTCTTCAATGTGTCATTCATTGATCTATGATCAAAGGCTCTGTCGTTGTATTCCATCGAGAAAATTATTCATGTTCTCTCCAGAGCCTCTAGGATTTTTGTTAGGTTTATGAGCATAACCCTAGGATCCTGCCTATTTTAGAACAAGAAAATGCATCAATGCATCACTGTGTAACTGTAAAATAACATAAAATGTTTATTTTTTTCATTTAAAAGATCTAAAAAATAAATTTCATAGGTGACCCGCTGCAGCCGATGTTTGGCCTCACCAAGGGTAATGTCGCTACTCTAAAAAGAATGGTACCCTCATATTTTGGTTACAGGAACATCTTTAGAATATATTCCACATTTTATGGAAAACCAGAAGTGTGTGTTATTGAATATGTTTAAGATATTTAAAATATTAATCCAGGAACACCGAACCATAGAATCACACGTCATCTCAGCCCTTGGTCTCTAATTAATTCAATGTAATATTTAAACATATTAGAGAAAAAAAATCAATACATTACATTATCTCAAACTTATGGATTTACATCCCCAAAAATCCAAAAAAAGTCAATACAAAGATATGTGGTTGTTACACATGAATTTGATCCTCCCACTCCCATGTTATCTCTTATAGATTATTGTGATTCCACAAGATACACACCCAAGGAATTTCTTGCCCACATAGGATCCCATCCTTCCAATGATCAATCTCCATTGGGTACTCAAAAAAGTCATGCCATTATCAATGTCTAGAGCAATTAATTTGATGATATCTAAGGATTCATGCATGTACCTCCTTATCTGTGTCACATGGAAGACATCATGTACCCGATGAAACTATGGGGGTAGATCTAAGTGGTATTTCATGTCTCCAACTCTACATAGTATTTGAAAAGGACAAATGATATGTTGAGATAACATTCCACCCTATTCAAATCTCCACAACCCTTTTTGAAGTGAGACCTGATAGAAGACATAGTCCCCTTCCTCAAACTCCAGAGGTCTTCGCCATCAATTAGCCTAAGAATTCACCATGTTCTGTGCAGTCTTCATATGCTCCTAGATGATCTGAACCATCTTGGAAGTAGCTCATGCCATCTCCGGACCCAGGAGTGCTAACTCTCCATGGTTAGTCAAGAAAAGTTTGGACTGAGAGTGTCACAAATATAAATCGTCAAATAGTGCCATACCAATAGTGGAGTGATAAATATTGTTGTATTCAAACCCAACTAGTGGCAGGTGGTCCTCCAAACTCTGACCAATGTCCAATATTAAGTGCAACAAATAACCTAAATTTTTTTCTCCATCTAACTGTCAATCTGGGAATGAAAGGTTGTTCTCAAGTGTAGTTGAGTCCCAAATTCTCCTTGAAATCACATCAACAACCGAGATGTCAAACAACCATCATGATATGAGACTATCGTCAATGAGACTCCATGAAACCGAAAAATCTCCTAAATGTGTAGGCATTCCATGCTCTCTTCTAAACAATGTTATTGGATAATTATGATGTGGTCTATCTTGGTGAGTCAGTCAAGGATCACTCAGATAATATCGTTTCCCCTAAACATATGTGTTAAACCTATCATGAAGCCCATTTATATTCCATCATATATCCATTCTGAAACCTCTAGGGGTGAGCAAATCCTTTTGTAACAAAATACTCTCCCTTCATGTACTGGAATGTAAGGCATTGTGAAAAGAACTCTGCCACTACCTTCTTAATCCATGTCCACTAAAACTGACGTCAGAGGTCCTGGAACATCTTCACCACACTAGGGTGGACCACGAATGGGGGTGTATTAATTTCCCTTAGAACCTCCTCCACAACATTGTGGTACAAATGTTCATCCCCTAAAAAGGATGATGTGCTCCCATACTAGTGAATATCCATCATATCAAATCCTTGTAGACTTCTGAGCATGTAAGGTCTCATATTCTGTATCCACAAGTGGTGCCTCCATACATATTTGTTGGAGTGGAGGTGCAAAAACCATCGACTAGAGTTGAGACACACCATCTCCATCCACAATGGATAATTGTAATGAGGCCATTTGGTCTGACATTTGATTCAATGGCTGTGAAGTAGATATCCTACTAAGAAAATATTCCACCCCATTCCCCTTCCCCGATGTATACACAATCTCAATTTCTTAATCATGGAGGGACCCTAGCCTTCACCACCATCTCAGGTTCATATCCTTCTACAAGAAGATATACATGAGGCTCTTCTGATTATAGTAGATGATAAATCACCCGTCTATTAGGTAGTAATGATGCATCTTCAATGTGAAGAAAACCTCTACTAACTCAGTATTGTGGGTCAAATATTTCTAAAAATGTGGCCCCAACTAGGGTGACACATTAGCAATAACCACTTTCCTCTACATCAGGACTCACCCAAGTCCATTCCCTGAAGCCTCACATAATACTACATAAAGACTCCCTCCTCTGGAAATCCCAAGATCAGAGCTCTCTTCAGACTCTTTCTCAACTGCTAAATAACCTTTTGGTAGTTCTCTTTCCACATGAAAAGATACCTATTTCAGGTCAAAGTTATCAATGTTGGTGATATCTAGGAGAAATCATGTATGAGTCTTGTGTAATAGCCTTCTAGACCATGGAATCTTCGAACCTCCATCATGCTCCAAGGTGGCTCTCATGATAACACTACATCCACCTTTTCCGGGTCCACTACCACTCCATTTACTTAGATAAAATGTCCTAGAAAGTGATCCTCCTGAATCCAGAACTAGCACTTTGGGAGTTTCCCATGATTTTGTTGCTCTCAGAGTACATCCAGAACCATCGATAGGTTCATCACATGCTCCTCCACATATGCCGCCGAGTATACAAGGATGTCATTGATGAAGAACATTTTGTAATTGTCTTTGTATAGATGGAATATCCAATTCATGAGTCCCATGAACACTACTTGGGTTTTAGTCATGCTAATGTGAGTCACCAAGTACTCATAATGACTGTAGGGTAATCCAAAATCCATCTTCGGTATATCATCATCCCGTACTCGCAATTGGTGATTACCCAATATGAGTTCGGCCTTCGAATACCAATGTGCACCTCCCAACTAATTTAAGAGTTCTTTGATCCTCAACTGTGGATACATGTTCTTTACCATCACTTAATTCAATCACTGGTAATCCATGCAGACACTCACACTCCCATATGCCTTTTTTGGGGAAAAAACTATGGCCTCTCATGGTGAAACGTTTGGTCTCACAATTCCCTTTCTATGTAGGTCCTCTACATTCACCCTTGGCTCTAATGCCCAATAAAAGCCATCCGATATGATATAGTAGATTTCATCACCGCTCAGGGGTGTAAATAAATATTGAATTTGATCTCCCAAGGGGGATGTAATCCAAGAGCATCATCGGGAAAGACATCCACGTACTCTTCTACAACTACTAGGAACTAGAATCTCACAACATCTGTTACTTTGAGGGTAAGGCTACCCAAATAAAGATTGATATGTTAAACCCTCCTATAAATGATCGGACTATATGCTTCCTATGTTTCCTTTTCAATACAAAAGTATAAAATCATCCCATTTCTGCAGGCACAACACACCCTTCACCTAAAAAATTCAATCTGGGTGTGGACCATAGATAAACAATCCATACTGATAATGATTTCATATGGCCTTAAAGCTACAACCAAGGTGTTAAGATAGGATATCATGTCTCCATGTGTATGATCACATGACCCAAAAAGGTTTGTGATAACCGAGTATCCCACTGTATTTGTCTACAAGGGTTAGGGTTCAGTAATTTTTTCTACTGGAATCTCATGGTCTCGAATAATATATGAGTAAGGAAATAATTACTAGAATATGTGTCTATATATACATAATCTAATGTATAAAAGACACATAACACACCTCGGATCATCTTGGGGGTCCATGGTTTATACGCGCAGACTACATGTAGTTTCCCCCACCCCTTTCCTCCATCTCCTTCAGCCTAGAAAGGATATCTTGGGGATGATGGTGGTAGTATGTCAAAATGTTGGCCACCACCTACATCTATCCTTGTTCCTCCTCCACATCCCCCACCAAGAGAATTTTCATACTCCACTCATTACCTCATCCATGGTGGTCCAACCACTACTTCCTTATCAGTAGTTTAATGGGTTGGACAATCTCTGGTGAGATGCCAACTATCCTCGCATGTGTATAATAACATCTCCCTAGGCTAACTGGATATAGAATGATAGAAATAGTATTTAGATCCTCTATCCTAGAACATCTTGTGACATATCCTATGTCTTGATCTATGTGTCTGACATCGGCTCCCTACCGTCGAGGTTACTACACTGATCTGCCTGCTGCTGACTATCACTGGCTGCCTATGCTCAACCAAGAAGATCTCGACCACCAAATCTACTACGAGAACTCTAGTAAAAGTCCAAATATGATGATTTATGAATATTTCTTGGATGTCTCATTGTATACCTTTCACGAATTTCAAATCCTTGAAGTACTGATCTCTGACCATATCCATCGAGTACCTAGAGAGGTTGGTGAACTTCCATGAATAGTCTTCCACCATTATACTAACCTACTGGAGCTGAAGAATCTCTAGTATACGGACCTATCATAGTGTAATTGTAGATATAACCTCTTGAAATAGATGCTCGAACTCCACCCAGGACTGAGTTATGTCTTCGTGAGTATACGTGGACAAACTCAACAATTGCCCTGCAAAACACTAAAGAAGCCTCTCTTGAAGGATCACCATTTGATCAACTTAGGTCCTCACTAAATACAAAACCTATGCCACTGCCTCAATATAGTTCTCAAACACATGAGGTTTGGTCTTGCCTCTGAACCTGAGGGGTCTCTATCTCTGAATTAAATGGAGTCTGCTCTACCTGTGCTTCTAATCTGTTGGTACAATATATACGACATGTGACTCCACTAGGGTTGGTATTGCTGGTGAACCATTTGGATATAACACCTGGTGAAATTACCTTGTATCGAAGCCTCTTCACCGAGGAGGTTATCCTCACGATCGAGCAACTGAAGCCCAGTTGGTATACATAGCAGAGGCATCCTATAAAAAAAATATTTACCATGGTCAGTGATTATATCTTGAGAGAAATGTGAATAAAGAAAATCAAAACCACAACCCATTCATATATGATGCATGTTCCATTTTTGTTTCCCCAAAACTAGTGTTCTCATGTGACTTTTTCTAAATGAGGTTATTAGAGTCATAGTGTATGGATATGTCATTCGCCCACACCAACTCTAGAATCCCTAGCCTGAAAGTTGAACTCGAAACACTTAACACTGTTTCCCCAAATCAATATCACATAATCTCGGTCCAAAGGTAGAACTGACCGCCTCTATTACCACTCTGACACAACCCATCACATTAGGGCCGATGTCGCAACTCCCCAATCTAGCATATAATAGGTTAGGGGTTGGGGACTAGCACCGAGTATTCGTATCGCTATCTTGGGAGGCATTTCCCAAGTACATGTTCACACAGAGACATCTCCAAGACCTCAAATGCCGAAATATAAAAAAGCAATAAGGAAAAAAATGAATTCATAATACTAAACCAAACCAATAGTGTACAATTTAATATAATGTGTGGAAAAGTAAACCGGTCCAAGATACAATCCCACCAAAAAATATTATATCAACTACAAGGTGCAACCTGTATGAAAATAAGATTGGTTCTGGGAAATCAGCTTGAAGTTGTATAAACACCTTATCCTGTCTAGAACTCAAAAATATCTACTCGGTCTTGGTATACCCAGGAATCTATCAAAAGGTATCCATTCTATACAAGACATGATACTTGTAGGCAAATCTAGAGCAGGGGTGAGTTTAACAATACTCAGTAGAAAACGCTTAAAACCACAAATAAATACAAAAAGTAATGGTATATTGATCTCTACATAGTATATGTCAACAATAAATATGACAATAACATATCCAGATATAATAATAACCAATATCCATAGTCTATAGGTAAGTCACAATGGCCGCATATCCATGGTAGGGATTCATTCTGAAGATTCTATGAAGCACTTTCCTGGGATAAGACACTCCTGAGTCTGATAGAACCGATGACATCCATCCAAGAAATATTATTTATTGTAACTAACATGAGAGAGATATATATGAAAATAAATATTAATAAATAATATGATACAATAACTCTTGTAGAAACAACTCCACACATGGGGAATATTACGATACACAAATGAGGATTAATGCCAGTTCCATGGCGTATACCACAACTCCTTCAGATTCACATTCTAAGTAGAGGACCAATATCTACTTGGATTGGTCACATAGATAAACTGACTCTAGATAGGTCATAATAATCGATAGAGGATCCTACTTTGGGCCTCTTAGAGGGGACTCTAAACTCTACCGAGAATTTCCTGAAGAAGGGGGTGATACTCCTATGGATAGAAAACGAAACCAACAAAACATTAGGGGAATGACCAAGGGAAACAAACCCAAAGGAATCTTTTAAAAGATATGTTGGAAATGGAGTTCAATCTATTTATAAAATACTACATCGCATGTAGAATAGTCACACTCCATTTCCGTTGACCTTGGATACTACCCGTGTACAATAGCCCTTGTCCGAGGAAAATGTCATTTAGAATCGGTATACACAGATTGTTGAGAACGTCCCACTTTATTTCTTACTATCTGGGGTCCACCCCATGTACACTGGACATGTGAAAGTACATGGATTCAACCCACATTCATCAAACCATATACCGGTACACAGGGTAGCCTGTGTAACTGACTTGGGTGTTGTCGCATAGTGTAGTACATGTCGTTTACTCCAACCCATGTCTGTGTATATTTAGAGATACATACTGAGCCTCAGGGAAGGGCTCACATTCCATGTGATAGATGTCACATATCATGTGTGCTCTCATATTTCCCAAAACCCTTGGCATGGCTCATTGAGTCCCAAACATAGTGTTCATAAGGATTTTATAGAGAATACATTCTTCATCCGTGCGCCTTGGTCGATTCTCTAGTTTTCAATTCGATGATCTGTTCTCATTGACACGGAATATCGAAGGTCTTCTTGCTATATTAACATTGAATCTGCACGTTTCCGGACTTATATAATATCTAAAAACTAATTCTAATCATCTGCCCTAAAGTCATATGAATAATATTATCTTTTAGAATACTCGGATTCATCTGCCTCCATCACAGCCGCACCTCCTATAGGTCATTACATTTCCCGACCTATGATTTTCTATCATTGTTCCATTATTTGAATGCTCCGTGATCATATGTTAAAAACTACATTAGGAATAAAGAACCCATGATAATAAAGGGAGAGGAAAACACATAAAAAAAAACTTGAAAAAAGGACCTCAAATGTTCTTCATTATGACCTTGTTCCATTTCATTAGAACGATCATGAAACTAAAGAAAAACAAAATCAATCCCACGAATCAAATATAAAATCAAACCCTCCTACAAGAATGATATAACTGTGGGTCAAACTTTTAGTGGGTTGATCTACATTTATCATTAAATCAAGGAAATATGAAATAAAAAATTACAACAACATGCCCTACCTCAATGATGGATCGATTGTTGAAGCGGATCGATCATCATGTTTCTTTCATTGGTGAGATTCATCAAATAATCATTCGTCAATCTCCGATCAAAGGCTTCATCACTATTTACCATCAAGAGATTTCTTCTGTTTATTTACATGGCATTAAAGAAGTTTTTCGGGTTTGTGAGCATAACCATGGGGTCCTGTTTATTTTAAAACAAGAATATGTATTATTGTGCTGCTGTGTAACTATAAAATAAAATAATTTCAGAATTAATTTTATTCCTTAGAAATGTCAAAAAATTATATTTCACAGCCGATCTATATCGGCTGATGTAAAAAATCACCTAGAATTAATTTTCTATTATGAATGTAACAACACTTTTCTATTTATGATACAATCATTTTTTAAGAAGATATTATACTTTTTCCGGAATACCCTTCGAAAAATATTATCTAATAAATTAATCATATTTTAAACATTTTGTCTGGGCACACCAAAACTCATAATTTCATATTTTCTCGGAAATGGTTCCCTAATTTATTTCATATAACATTTAAAAATAATAAACAAAAAAATATGAGACAATACACTCTTCCATTCAACTAGAAAATCCATTACGACCTGACCATGGAAACCTTGTAAAACATATACCCGTAATAATGAAAATAACAGAATATTACTAATAAATGTGTAGAATGATGTTATCAAATTAACATATAAGGTGTTATAAATATGAATATATATCATTAAAATAATAATTACACTCATTTAACCCTTATATAGGAGGTTTATACATGTTTTATATTAGATGAACCCAAGGTAAGGAAATTATTAACCCAACTTCAATTATTGGTGTTAACCTTCAAATTTAATGATTATATGGTACTATGATTAGTTGTGTAATGAATTTGTTTTTTAATTACGTTTTTATTAAGTTTCTTTACAATGTATACTCATATTCCATTTGTTCTATTAATTCTCACTTAAATTTTATGATATTTTAAGGGAATTTTCCCTTAAAATCCTTTTTTAAACTTCTATTGTTAAAATATTCAAAAAGGATGTTTTTCTTCAAGTCTTCAAATTTAATAATTATTTTTTGGTTCTTAGGAATTTTTTTATGATGAAGGGTGGGACATAAATATCCTTCTAATGCATTGGTTTTGTGAATGTTGGAGGTCATCCATATGATTACTGCAAGTGTAACTGTGATGGTTACAACATAAGGTACTCGTGAGGGTTACATTGGATAGTAGTTATGAGGGTAACAAATCATAAGGTAGTCGTGAGGATTAAAATATTAATAATATAATTCCCCAATATACCTCTATGGTTTTATTAATGTTTTCCATGTGTTTTGGAAATATCATATTTTAAAAATAAAGTGTATAATACCTTATAGGTGAGAAGTATGTATTTTTGAAAATGGTTTTGTTTGTTTATAATTATTCACATAATAATGGTTTCATGCCTTATTTTTATATCCCTTACTAATATTTTTAGGATCATCCTGTGTTTTGAAATTTTTTCACAGGTTATAACGAATTGTAATAGAAACAAATTAGTCAAGTTAAATGTTATTAATATTTTTCACATAAACCTTGTTATATTTTTATATTTTTAGGTTTCAGAAGAAAATGTTAATATTCTAGTTGTACCCACTCTGTATAGTTGTGGGATTATATGTATCAATTATTTCCTAACATTTAAAAATTCTAATTCGAAATGATATGTGGAAATTTAATGAAGTGAAATCTAGTGGATTTAACGAGATTATGTAATTTTTAAGGCCATGTCCTTATATAAGCAATAAAAATTCTTTATCTTAAGTAAATAATTTATTTTATTTCATTCATAATCATATTTTATGTTTATAGTTTTTGGGAGTTTGTTTGTCACCCTTACAAAAATATTTCATTACAAAGTGGAAAATTCTACTTAGTAACCATTATTCCTATAATATAAAACATTTAAAAAGAAAATTGTTTTCTTTTCCTGAAATATATTCACAAATATGAACACGACCTCATAATAATCCTTAATAATCCATAAAACCTTCTGAAAATCAATTTAAAAAATGGGATGATCTAAAAATTATCACCAAATGATACAAAATGAATAAATTTATTTGTCTAGAGAATAACATAGAATCCAATATAATATATACCTTTATAACATTATTCATTAGGAACTAGAAATAAATCATTTCCTTATGAAAAAACATACACTTTTTGATCAAGGAAAACCTTTAAAATCAATAAAAAGAAATTGGAAACCCATTTTATGTAACATAGAGAAAAATATTAATAAAATGCTTTAAAACCGTGTATGAAATTACTATATACTATTTAAATCCATTTGAGAAACCACATTGTCAAACTCCCTCCATCTTTCCTCTTTTGACCAAGAGAATTTCTTAATGCATTGGGGAGTTATAATTTGGCTCACCCTTTATATAAGATGTAATAGGCCCACCCATTTTTCATGAGCTTTATTTTAGCAGAAACCATCGCATGATTAGTATCTGACTCATATATTTCAGATATATAATTATCATGTACCATATAATTAATAAAAAAAATTTATTTCATCTTATCATTTTGAAACCTTTTATAAACTCTTAATATTCATGTGTAAAAACATTATCATATCAAAATACCCATTTAATTTAAAAACTAATTTTTAATTCAAAAAATACCGATAACATTTTCAAGATGGTTCGTATTTGAAGAAAAAATGAATTCTTTTATATTAATAAAAACTCCAAAAATTGGTTTCAGTAGTGGAAAAATACATTGAAACCATATATGTTAAAACAAAACATTCCTTTTATTTTTTGTAATGATATTAAAAACATTCAAAAAATATATTACTATATAAAACAATGAAAAAAAAGTAAAAATATATATAAAATATCCTATTGAATTATTATGTGTCCATTTAAGTTCATTAATATGATATTTTTAAAAATGTATACATGCAAGATAAAGAGTTGGAACGAAAACATTAAAAGAGTATTTTTTAAGAAAGTCCCTTATGTAAAACATTAATAAGTTACCTTTTTTGGAATAAACATATTAAAAATCTCATCTATTTTACAATATTCCCATTATAATCCAGTGAATCATATATAATAAATTTATGGAAACATTAAAAAACAGGGACACATAAAACAATTATTTTGAAAATGAAATTTTAAATTTTTAAAATGATGTTTTTAAGTAAAAGTGTCTCTTATCTTGAGTATGACTCGTCACACACATTCTATAACATCCAAAATAATAATATTATTAATTTTTTACTTTTAAAAGAACCCTTTTATCATTTATTATTCATTTTACCTCGTTATAATTAATTACTTAATTAAGTAAACTCATCTCAAATGCTTCGATGATATTCTGTACATATTTTGAAAATGACTTATGGAGGATAAATACATCTAAAGAGGTCATTATTAAATCATATATAGAATATTAATAATGATATAATTATCTTTTTTACTCATAATTTGTAATTTTTAATCTAATCAATAAAAAAATTCAGAAAAATAAATCACGTTAAAATAATTGAAATGGTATATTGTACGTATGCATGAGTAACCTTTACATATTTCAATTATAATTATAAAAATATGGAATATATTTATAATAATAAAATAATTATAATTATATCATAAATAAAATATTATTTCATTAAAAATACATATATATATCAATCATGGTATGTGGTGATGAAAAACAATCCACATCGCTTAATGGTGGTAGTAGTCCACATGTATGTATAATCATTGTTATCATTATTCAATGAATTAAAAGTGTAAGAAATAATTTGGTATAATACATTTTATTAATTATAAATATCTAATTAAGACTATATACCTTCATTACATTCAACATTATAACCGCCCATATAATATAGTGAGGGAAAATGAATTACATCGGTTCACGATGCGGAAGTCCTTCGTACACATGAACGATGGTTCAAAATATCCTATGATGAAGGTGGGGATAGATATATGTTGTTAAATTATCATTAAAAAATATTTATTTTCAATATTCTTGTATTTTTATATCACAAATGTTTAATGATATTGAAATATTTTATTATAATAAATAAAACAATAACACTTAGTTAAGAACTATTCCAATTCTTCAAACAATGTCCTTTTAGTTACAACTTATGACCTAAAAGGTTGATAATACTAAAAAATACTATATTATAGATTGTGTGTGGGGATTTTTTAAGTAATTTTATAAGTTTTTGTATTAATAAAAATATTTCATATTTGTGGATAAATTAGATGAATAGTATCCCTTCTGTAAAGGATGGGAGGGTCACTATTGAAATTTCATAAAATACTAAATTAATATAACATAAATTTGTTGTAAAAATAGATAAAATTTTTTATAATTCAATGATAGGGTTATTATAATATGTTTAAATATTTTCTAATAAAATATTTAATCATTTTTATCACATTTTATACATGTATTTTTATTTTAACCCTTTATTAACCCTTTTTCACATTACGACGTCATTAATGTTTTTTTTACATTTATAGGGTTAAATTTAATCACTATAAAATATATTACAACTAATAAATAAAACATTTTGATGTAGAAAATATATAATTAACGTGGAAGAATGATTTTTTAGTAATTTTAATTAATTTAGTTAATATGAATTTATTATAAAGTATAATTGTTTTCAATTTTGAAATTCTTCTTTTAATTTTATTTTTATAACTATTAAAAAAATCGAATTAGAATAAAATTATCCAAAACACTAAAAATGTTTCATTCCATTATAATTTTTTCTAATACAATCACTCATTCATATAATTTTATATTAACATTTTTGAAATCACTTTATTGATTTTTCTTGCTACTTGAGAAAGCACTCTACCAGCGTTAAATAATCAGGTAAGGAAATTATTTATTCACTAAATAGTTAATATAAAGTACGTCAAATGAAAAAAATTTATTAGAATTAAAAATAATATTTATAATAAAACACGTCAATTGTTTATAACTATGTGAGAAATATGATGTTAATAAAACAATGATAATGACATTTTTTCATTATCATTATATAAAATAATATAAATAATCAAAATCATGGAAAAATTACAACAAAAGACAACATATTCAAATTTTTTATGTTTAGGGTTGATAGTTACACATCTAGAATTTTTTTTCATGCGTATGGTCTATTATTTAGCCCTTGTAATTTCTTTATTAACCCTAAATACCAAATTTACACTTTACTGAAGTAACAAAAATATCTAATGTTTATATTCATGATTTAATAATATAAAAGTAGAATTTATACAATAATTAGACAAAAATATTAAAAATATGAAATCTAATACCGATGGTTCAATATATAAATAAGTGTTATAATATAATTTAAAATCTGATAATAAAAACACAATGAAAAATATATTTTCTAAATAATAATATATCCATTATAAATTTTTCTTAAAATATTTAAGTATAATAATCATTTAAAAAAACTAATTTGATTATTTTAAATAAAAAAATATAATGGTATTTTAAAACAAATCATAATTTTATATTAATTTTTAAATACTATTAATGAAAAAATGTTTTCAATGAATTTCGACCTTTTCTCTTTTAGATGAAATATTAAAAAATTTAGAAAAAGATCAACATTTCACCATAGTATAATTTTTAAATGATGATTTAAAAAATTATTTTCGTTTTATATTATAATATTTCTAAAATTTCTAGAAATTAAATTATTGATTTTTAACAATAAATCTCAATAAATCATTTTTTAAGAAATGATATTTTTGAGGAATAAAATCAATTCTCTAAAAATTGAGTTCTTATTTATGAATAATTAACAAATAAATATTAACTAAGTAAAAGATTTATTTATTTTCTATAATTTGGATAATGTTGATCATACCTCCAATTTAATTACATGGTTCAAAGATCCATATGTAAATAATAATATATCTTACTATGATTAATCTCATCGTCCCGTGTCATACATGCTATCAACAAAATTTAATTTTTATAAAATAAAATTTTAGGATCCTACACTACATATTGAGAATGTCTGAAGAGGAACCAGAAAAATTTCCTATCGGAATGTGTTGATGTTTTGGGAGTGTAAACGAAGGAAATAGAGAAAGTAATTTCCATTTAAAAATTAATTTTATTTAAAATAATAGATGGAAATAATGATCTTCTTATGATATAAAAAACTTTTTAATCTATTACTTTTGGGCAGTATAAGAAATATGAATATTACTTCCCCAATGGTAAATCTTAAGGAGAATATTAAAAATGATCTATGTGTAATGTTTTTACTATTGGCGATGAAGAGATTGTAATATAAATATGAAATGAATGGATTATTTTAATATTATTTCCAATGATAAAATTATGAAACATTAAAAAACTAATGTTGTAAAATTTTAATACATGATTAAAATTTGAAATTATACAAATGAAGTATTAATTATTAAGATGATGTTGTCTAGTAAATTATTTATGAAGGAAGTGGAATTATTGAAAATCTTATGAGTTTATATTACTGAATTTTGTTGTAAAAGTGTTTGATAAATGATATTTCCTTATAATATTGATGAATCATCAATGTATAGAACTAAATTAGTTTCTATTAATATATTTCCAATCATATTAAAAATGATAATTGTAATATAGAATATTTATTTAAAAGTGAGGGGAATATTTTTTGGAAACAAATGATTGATGGATAGATAAACATTAATATATGCCTAATTTTGAGAAAATAATGTGTATTATAGATAAATAGAATATTGATATTGATAAAGTGAATTAGATAGTATTGGTGACATTTAAATAGATTATTGATATAAGTAAAACATTTGTTTTTTATATTTTTTGAAGTTCGTTTTATTTTTGGATATATAGAATAAATTCTGTAGTATTTTATTTTATTTGTGGAATAATGATAAATTTGATTTTTGGATGAATATAAATATTCATTGAGTAATTTTTGTGATTCATTTTATTTTAATTTTTTAGGTGAATAGGTGGTCAAAATATTGAAATGATTAGTATCTGAAATTAAGAGAATCTTTATATAGTCTTGGGATTAATACTATATTTATTTTTTAATTATTTGGACAATTTTGTAACTTTTTGGGTTGGAAGACAAGTTTAAATATATTTTAGATGTTTTGAAATTTAGATATTTATTGATTGAATTAATTAGATCATTGGGAATTATTATTTTAATCATTGAGAATAATGATTTAAATTATATTTTATCCATATTGTTAATCTTAAAATGTAATATATTTTTTGGTTTATGTAATTGTATAAAGATATGAGGAGTATCTCCTCATTCTTTTATATATTTTATGATCTATGAGAAATTAATTTTAGTGATTTAGTCATGAAAATTTCATATTGTTCGATCAATATCAGAATATGGGATAAAATTTTGTGAAAATTAATTGAATCATGAAACCAATGGTTGATATTTAATTTATGGATTTAATGAAATATTATATGTTAATTATCTCATATTATAAGGTTAATTAATTCATTGAAACATGGGAAAAGGACTTTGAAAATGACAATGTTACCCTTTTATAAGTACTTTTGATTAATTGATGGTTTTTTTAAACCACACTGATTTATGGTTTTTTGGTCATTAATGTTTTAAATATTTTTTTGTATATCACAATAAATTAATCAGGGGACATTATATTTCTATTCTATTTCTATATTTTCACTTATCACTAATTTTTTCCATATATGGGAATTGATTATATGTTATTTCCAATATAAATTATATTTCTCTTTTCCCATTTTCAGTGGATATTTTGTTATCACTTTATGTAGTTGGGATTTACAAAATTAATTTTTTAATTATTTATCCTTTTATTGTTGATATAACAAAATGTGAATAGTAAATTTAAATATGTTGGGAGAATGTGACACTGTCAATTTTATAATTGAATTTTCATTAAATAAATTGTAAGTGTGTGATTTCTTCCTTATTATGAAACACCAATAATAATATGAGCTATGATGTATTATATCCTAGTCATTATGAAAGTCTTATGAATTAAAATGATTATATAACAAATAAACACACAAACACATATGTATATATAGGCTATAAATAATGAAAATATATAGATTTGTTCATAATAAATAACTACCCAGTTTCCAATAAAGACACATTACACATCAAAAATATATTTTATTCAAAAATCGATCCCATTTTAATTTCATGGATTGAAATTATATTTAATTTATAATATTTATATACATTTTATTTTTTTAATTGATATACTTTTTCAACAATAACATCAACATTAGTTAAGGGTTAGTTTTTGGATTCTTCGAAAATGATTTATGTATAAGTGAATATTGAAACAAAAAAAATTTCATTTAAAACTATAATTTATTTTCATTAAATCAAGTAAAATAAAAGTACCATTATATTTCATAGTAAAATAAGTATCCTTTAATTACAAGTAGTTAAATTAATTTTATATTAATTAGTATTATAATATATTTTGGTACATATTCTTTTTTGGGAATAAAAACGAATTCTTCAATAAAATGTTCAAACAGAGGAAATGTTTTTCTATAATAATAAAACGAATTAATACTTATTTATTTATTATTTAAATATTTAGATTATGTTTTTTATAAAACTTTATGAAATTTATTTTTTGGGTTTGATGAGGTATTGAATAAAAATAAAATCAATTATATGCATAAACTGAAAACTTTTCTGAAATATAATTTTTAAAATTTTCTTATGCTTATTTGAAGTTATATTATTCCAACTATAGATATTAATATGGTGAAATAGATTAAGATTTTCTAGTTATAATAATTAATATAATGTAACAGGATCAACTTAATGTTGGGGCATAATGAATAATTGAAATAAAAAAATTGTTTACCACTATTAAGGATAAAAAAGTATGATATGGGGTTAATCTAAGAGATAAGGGTAAAAATGACACCAAAAATGAAGAATTATTATCCTTTGAAGACATTTAAACCTTATATTATAGTAAAAATAAATTATTTCCCAATTCAGGACACTTTCACAAGAAATTGAACTTATATTATTGAAAATTTTAAGTAAATTAATTTGTATCCCTCCCCTCATATAAAAAAGGGTACATATTATCTTCCATTATTAACATAGATTGAGCCATATATATATCATAAAATACCTAAAAAAAAATCTTGTGATATTCCTTCTATTAATCCTAGAGCTTATATTATTCTCATAATATCAATATTTGAATTCTTAACTTGTATCCCAATGTAGTTATTCCAAAGAATTAGTAAAAATCATAACCAATAACATTCAAAATTATTCCTTCTTACACCATTGGTAAAAAAAATTATATTGACCAAAAAATTAATTCAGTATAATCAATATATTGAGATGTTATGATGATTATTTCACAATAATTTCCCTCTTCTTATAAGTCAAATAGGAAATGAATGTATCCATCATGTGTAAATTTTGACTACTTTATCCTTATAAAGATATGAATTATTTTCCATCACTATAATTCATGGATAACATTGATGATGTATTTAATGTTTATAAATGATACTTAGGAAAAAGTAATGATATTGTGATTATAATATCTTTTCATCCTTCTTACCACTCCCTCTGTTGGAAAATCATAACATTGACCATGTGTAAGTGTAGAATACCACCTCCACAAAGTGATCTTTTTAGTTTTACATTTCTAATTTACTTGGATGTTAACACGGATATATTTAATGAAAATAAATGATATTTCTGAATTAATAGTTTTCCTTTAAATTTAATCAATTAAATTATTTTGGTGCAATATCTATAAATGTGAAAGCATCACTCGTGTGTACTTATGGATTTCCATCTCCATGAAGTGAATAAATTTTCAATCACCCAATTTTATAAATGGTTATAAAAGTGTATATAAAGATTAAAAATTATATTTATGACATGGATATTATTCTTCTTATGATAGATCCATGGTAAACATTCAAGGATCAATAGTATATAAATAAAACATATATGAGTAATGAAGATGTTATCATCTGAAATGAGGACATTAATGGGGAATTTTTGATAAAAAGGTGATGGAATGTAATAATTAGAATATTTATGAAATTAAAAGTATTAATATTATTCTGGGATAGAAATATAATTAATCTAATTATATTATACATGATGTTATTGTTATTATGTATCAAGATAGATATAATATAAGATATTTTCATCCCAATATTGTCTCATTCAAAAACATTTGTCTATATGAACGTATTTCAATTTATGAGGTGTATACAATACACCTTTGAAATTTTATGTCATGTATCCTTCCTAATTATTTTTATTTAATGTTTCAATTAATATTATTTTATAATAGTTCATATTATTCAAATGTTACCAAATTGTTTAAGGTTTATTATATCAAATTTCTCTCTTTGGAACATATTGTATATTTCATAGTTATATTCAACTATGATTTTTTATACTACCCATATGATATGTTTTATCATAAATATAAATATAATTTTATTTATCTTTCCATTTTATGTCATTTAGTTCATTGTACTTATGATTCAAAATATATCAAAGTAGTAAATTTTTTATGCTATTATATAAATTTTTTACCAGGTTTGATTCTGATTAAATTTTTGATAATGATATTATATGATATATAAATATATTTATTTTATTTTATTATAGATATTTATATTGGTTACATTATTATTTTTTCATTTTCCACTATCAAAATACTTAAAAGTCTAAAATAATTGTTTTTAGGAAAACACGTTATTTTCCTCTCTAGTAAGAAATATTTTTTTCCATGTCCATATTTTCTTTGAAACAATTTGAAGAATTTATTTACTACTCTCAAGAAAAATATTTAATTTAAATTATAATAATATTTTAATTTCTTTTCTACTATTTAAAATTTATCTTCTTATAATTTTCTAAACATGGTAATTTTAAATTTTTTGTATTATACGAAATAAATTGATGTTTAGGAGTACACCGCATGAATAGATTTCACCAACTTAATGAAAAAACATTTCAATGAAGCATTATTTACATTTTTCAATGGTTATTTAAAAATATATTTTTTAATTATTATTTAAGGAATTATTATATATTAAATTATTGATTTTAAATAAAAAGGTGTATTTTCCATAAAAAATGTTCATGTGATCTTGTAACCATATTTTCATATATCAAAAAAAATACTTTGATGTTTTTTGTCACTTACTGGGGATATGATACAATGTAAATATTTTTATTCCTTCTCTGTAAAACAATTGATTGTGATTATGGTATCATGATGTAACACATATTATTTTCAACAGGTTGACCTATGATGAAATAAAAAATGGTTTCTTAATCTTGTAGAATACATATTAATGGATAATGATAAGGTAATAGGTGGGTCTATTATTTCCTTCCATTAAATTCAATAAATAGTTTTTTAAGAGTTTATATTTATCACATAATGTCTTCCCAATCCTAATAGAGGTGATACCAGAGGTTATCCCAAGACCAATATGTGATGATTATCTATATGGGTATCATTGACATAAAATTAATATGCTTTTAATTATGCCAAAAATTTTAAGAAACACTCTATTATTATTCTCATTATCATGTTAAAACCTCAAGGATTATGACCCCTAATTAATAATGGATTTCTCTAACTATCAGCTATGTCCTTCTGTCCTGATTATAATATTTTAATATTAGGGTACTGTTTTAAAATTTTATATCTATGTTTTTATAAGGTTATCATGATAATTTTATTTCATGTAATCATTGATTAAAATCTCCCATGTTTACCCTTACCGAGAATCTGAGCCCACCCTTTTTTATATTTTCATTTTAATGGGGATATAAATAATGAGTTTATGTATGATATTTCAAATAATGATGGTATTTTCTAAAACATAATGGGATATAATGTAGAAATGTTTTTTAGTATATTTTTATGTATACTAATTTCCAATGAAAAAAAAATTATGGAATTGGATTGTATTTTAATGATATATATTTAATATTCATCAAATAAGATTTAATTATTATTTATGAAATGTACAGGTTTTTATAATGACCCATCATTGGTTTTCCATGATGGATATCAGTTATTAACTCGGGGTTGGTTGTCTAGTTAGAAATAAATCATGCTAGTGTGTATTGATCCCGGTGTACCATATAGTTTTATTTTTCTATGGTATTCTATGATTTATTTCATATATTCATTTAAAATTCAGGATTATTTTTGTTTTATATATCTATGTAAGGCACATAGATATGGATTTACTCCCTTATCTTTTTATTTTATTATACTTATGTTAGTGGTATACATAAGTCCCTCGAATTAATAGATTGTGATAATGATTTTTGGTTTCATATGTGTTGAAATTTATTTTGCGGGGAATATTTCTTGTGGTTTATGTTATTCTAATATATAATCATTTTTACGGTGGTTTTTTGAAAAAAATCGTGTGGTCATAATTTTATATTATTAGTTCTTTGAGATAGATATTCTTATTAGTTTCCAATATAACTTGTTCTATAGTGGTTTAAATGAAATCAAATAGTGGCTACACTATGACATGACATTGGTCTCTACATGGATGATTCATCATATTTTATGTAATGTCTTGGGCTTTATGGGATTGTTTGGTGAAACAATGAAATTATAACATGTTATTCAAGGATAGGTAAAATATAATGCATTTCATGTGGAAATTTTTAGCACTTTAGGTTATTGAGTATGCATTTCATTATTTTTAATTTTTATATATTGTTCTTTTCAAATGTTTTTTGGGTCTCCAATTCACCTCTATAAATTTTGCTTTAAAAATTATGGGTAATTAGTTAAAAAAATATTATTCATTCCTCAATATATAAAAAATCAACAATATTTTCAATGTAATAATTCATAAGGTTTTTAATAAAATCTTATTCATAATGCTCTATTTTTAGGAAATGAAATACTAAAATCCATTTAATATATTCTATATTGCTTTTGGGAAATAAATAGAAAAAATATAATAATCAACTCATACATAATACAAGAGAATATTTATTTTCAAATTAATTTCATTTAATAGTATAGTATGCCTCAAAAACAATTCATCCCATTTTTAATGTCACATGACCAATTTTATTAAGTTTGATTTGGAACACAGAGTCTATTCTAATAAAATTATTATTCGTTTCCCTTGAAATAAATAACCATGTTGTTCTCATTGTGATCTAATAAATTATTCAAATCATTAATCAACTCCTGATTTATTAAATTTTGTATCATCAATTAGTTCAAAATGAGGGACTAAATAGATATAAGATGTTTTCCTCAAAGTGGCCCTTATTCAATCCATTATGTTTTTGTCTCCAATTATATTTTGATCATTATTGTTTTAACCATATGTAATATAAAAATAAGGTCTATGTATCACATGTAATACATAAATCATATTCTTTATAATATTTTTATATATAAATTTAAAAAATTTCTAAATTCTAGTTTTTATATATAACTAAATTATCACCCCATACCTCACCTTCTTCCAAAATCCTTTTTTCAAAACTCACTAAGTTTGTTTTCAAATACCATCTCATTCGTAATATTGACCACCATTACAAAATTCATTTTGTTACAATAATAAACTCTTTAATTTTTAAAATATCCATAAAATGTCCAATCAATACTATAATTCTCAAATTATCATATCTTCAATCCTTTTATATTTATTAAAAAAGGATATTTTTAATCTAGAAAAATAAAAAAACAACAACCATAGTTTTTCTGAATGAAATACGTGGTCCATTAAATAATAATATAAAAGATGAATACCCATAAATAAATAAAACATCAATATGAAAAGGAAACTATTTCCATTTTTGATCTATAATGTTTGAAGAAGGTTCCTTAGGAATGAGAGACACCAATATTTTTAAATTAAAGGTAATTGAAATAATAAAATTAATAAAATCATGATTTCATCCATCAATAAATTGGAGGATCTTCTATGAGCACAAAGGATGGATATTCCATAATAATATTGTAATCATGAATTGATAATATTTCAACTCTCTCACCCTATAATCATCAGGAAAATGAACATTAATAAGGGATGAATGAAACCATACAAATTTAATGAATTTACCAATACATTTTTGAGAATTAAAAATGGATGGAGAGAGTGTAGCTATGTATGTTTCTCATCTTGATAACATGACTACTTTTATATAATGAGGATTAGGATTATAATTAGTACTTCTTTACCATGATAACAAGGAAATAATTCTTTCCATGTTTTTGGAATCTTTTATTTTCTCTTAAATATAGGATAATGGATGTGGTTAATTGAATGTGGAGAGGCTTGTTGTGTATTTATTTTCCAAGGTGATGTTTTCTAACCTGGTCCATTATTTTATGGGGAAAAAAAATCTCTTGACTCAGTTATAATCCCATTAATTTATATTTTATGTATTATGATAAGTTTATGAGGAACATAATTGATTTTAATAATTATTACAATTAGATCGAAGTACATAAATCACGGGGGGTTTTAATCCATCCATAACCAAACATGTATAAATTTTTATAAAACCAATAACGAATTTGATTGGGAATAATTTATACAATAAATTTTCCATAAAAATAATGATAATTTATATGTTTAATAAACATGTTAAAATATATATTTACCAAAAATATATTAATACATTTAGAAATATAATTTTATTGTCATGTCTATAGTGCAGTATAATTATTTATTATTCCATGATTCTAAAAATAACATTTAATCATTATACTTGTGTTCTCATCCATACCATTCAATAAAAACATATTAAACAAATAAATATATTCTTGGGGTCATTTACTTTAGTAACATGTAAACCATTATAGAAAATTAAAAAAATTAAAAAAATTATAATTCACAAAATTTGAGTAAAATCATCCACAGTTTATTTAGAATACCTACCTCTATTTATTCACTCATTCATTATCAATCCACTAATATCAGAGTGAATCAACTCAAAAGGTTGAATTATTTAAATATCCATTTTAATGTGTGATGAATTATCCATTTTCTTATTTTATCATGTTGCATAGATCTATAATTTCTCTCTATATGTCATTAGATAATCTCAAAATTATTTTTCAATATTCAATTATTCATGTTTGTTTTTATAATGTTATAAATTATACATTTCCTATAATTGAATAATAATTATCTTTTTTTATTTGAAAATACCTTTTTAGTTGAGTGGTAACCAAACCATATATAAGATTTAAATTATTATTCAAAATTGAAATTTAAAATAAATGTTGTCAGCACTACCTCGATCTAGGTACCTGCTTATGTCATGTACTATCAGGTTAGATTTCATTTCATGATCCGCCTTGAGCCATGCCACAAGATAGATGTGAAAACATGAATAATCTAGACAACACTAGAGAGGACCCACCAGACCACATAACACCATTGATTCAAACCACCATCATAAAACACCTTCAATCTAGCCAACCATCATCATCACATCACCATTATAGACAACACCAGTGGCCACCACCACAACCAGTCACCAAACCCCATAGAAAAAACAATCAAACATAAAATAGATCAATCTATCAAATAAGAAACAAATAAAATTTTTCTGATGAATTTGAGGGTGACATGCTAAACAAATCCTTTAAAAGAGTAAATAACATTATAAGGGGAAACCAACTCATGATGCCCATGAATCACAAATAACAACTGTAAAACACCTCACAAAACCAATTTGTTTCCTCTAATCCATATATCACTAAAAGTGGAATAGTGGAACATGAGGATAGAGTAACGTTTGGGTGGTTGAGGAATCAGGATGACATCATCATCAATGCGTCTAAAAACAAGAGGATTCATAATTGGAAAAAATTGAGTCAGTAGGGCCTAAAAACCCCTTGACTATAGACCCATATAACCCAAAACATCATTTCCACCACTTCTCTATAGCTTAATGGGATATGTGTAAAAGAAAGAGAGTCTAGAGTAGTTTTTGAGCATCCAAAGTTATAAATCTTTCAAAAAGACCACCAATAACACCCCATTGAACAAACAACATGGAAAATATCCTTGAAATTGACATCATTAACAATTTTGAGTGTTATATGATCATTTCTAGACATCCTCTAATTACAAATGTGGAAGAAGAGCACCATCAAGATATAGAATGTGGAGTGAAGCCTAGCCTCAGGGAAGGATGAGAGAACATGTAAATATGGTAGGAGATAATATTATAGAGGAAGGGGAAGGAGAAGGAATTATAAAAACTCATTCCTCTATAAATCACCTATGATAAAAACACCAATGTATGAGGGTAATGAGGAAGATGTTTTCATAGGCACATTCATTGGTTTCCATTAATTAATCTCCTACTTCAAACTCCAATAGTATAAGAATATATAATATCTTAGATGAAATAAGTTTCCTTATATTGATTTTACCTTAGGTAAAATATGATACTTTTTCAATGATCACAGTATCAATTAATCCATTTAAATGTCAATTCATTTTATTTGAAACATATATAAGAAACTTCCAGTAGGATGATTTGTGGACTATTAATGAAATAAGTGTTTGTTGATTGAAAAATTCATAAAGAAACCTCTATAATGAAATGACCATTTCATTCAGAGTAATAGAAAATTACAAAACAAGAAATTAAACTCTTTATAAATCTCAAAACTATTATAATTCAACATGTCACTTATCATGTATAATGAACAACTACTGTAAAAAATCAAAGGTTATTACTTTAGTAAAGCCTTTAGTATAACATATATATAAAATTTCATCTCCTTATATTTCCAATTTTTCTAAAAAACCTTATAGTAATTATTCACATGTATGTACAATGATAATTTATTGATAAATTATTTCTCCTGATGAATTTTTTTATAACATCAATAATGTAAAACCATGAGATATTAAAAGAGGAACATATTATCTAATAGTTTATATGAAATTAAACACTATTTTTATAAGATAAGGTAACACCCTAAGACGTTTTGATATATATAATTTTAAATAATTTGAATCACTTCAATATATTATTATGCTCACAACACTACGTTAAAATGAAACACTATACTTTTTTGAAAACAATGTTATTTAAAAATAGTTATTATAACATAACCATTTATTTGGGGGGTATAAATATTATTAAATTATTTCTAAAAATTATATGGTTTACATGGGTATAAAATAAATCCAATTATCATCAATTTATTAGAAGTAAAATAATATAAATTTTTAAAAATAAAAATCTTCCTTGAAAAACTATAATTTTCAACAAGGTTGTTTATTCATGATTTTGAAATGTAATTTAAAATTAATTTTTAACATGTAGAGATTATTTAATTTAAAAATGAATATAATTTTTGAAATTAGAGTATTAAAATTATCGTAGGTGTAATTTTAGGGCTTTTTTATGAAAAGTTTTATTTTATGATGAATAGTGAAAATACTAAGTTTTATTAAAAGTTTACATTTCCTTTAATGAAATTAAAAGTTTCATTTTATTTTAACATTGTTTTAAATTTAAAAATAGTCCAATTTTATTTTTACTAATCCTAATTAGTTTATTTTAAACAATTTAGGTTTTATATTTTATTTAAAAACAATTAAAACTTTTTAATGTCGTTCTTTGAGAAAATTAATTTTTCGACACAACTTTGTGTGTAATTTTAAATTAGATTATTAAACATATATGAGTATATTTTTTAAAAATATATGATATATTTTAATCTAAATAATTTATATTATTAAATATGGTCAACATAATGTTTGACCATATTGGCTAGTTAAACCACTAAAAATTATTTATCGTGTTCAAGGTTACAAGGAATTTAATGATGGGTTAAACATAAATGATAATTGTTGAAGATGAAAAATAGACATTCATAATTTTCATTTTATGGACATATATATACCTTATAACTTCTAAGGTTCTATAATAGTCTATATTTTATACTTGTTGCATGAGAACAATTTGGGTAAAATGTTTTCTTGTTTAAAATTACAATGTGTGTCCTCTCCCATACATAAAAATGTACACCACGTCACCTCTTCATTACACACATACCGAACCCTTTTGTTAGTTTAATTAATTAAAAAATCACTTCCCTAATTCCATAGCCTATTCTTTTATACTTTTTTAGATAAATATAACCTTTGATGGATTTTGGTGAAAACTGAAATTAATTATATGAAGAAGAGGTAACATCCTTATCTGGGCATTTTATGTTATGTATTCCTCAAAAAAATACTAATAAATTTTTTACATATTTATGTAATAACCTCAATATATACCATATACTAAGAATTTTTATGTCATTTACATGAATTAAAACTTTCTCATCATCTCACAAATGGGAAATGAAACTGTCCATCGTGTGTACAAAATACTATCACCTCACGAACCGATGTAATTCATTTTCTATCTCCAATTCTCACAAATGGATATATTTATATGTTACTAATATATTATATATGTTATAAAATTATTTTAATTTAATTATAATATCACATATACATTCTTACTTTCCATTCTATAGTGAAAAATATAATGTTTGTCATCAGTGTGGTGGACTAAAACCTCATGAAGACTTGTGAATCATTTTTTTATATTTGATTTATGAGGAAGGAAATAAGGGTTAATTTTATATTAATATATTATAATTATTATATATTAATAATTTTGGAAAATAAATATATCATATTTTTTCTTACCATACCAATCATTTTATTAATGATACAGATGATCATGTGAATGACGAAATACCGTTTGACTAATTGATGTGATTAATTATTCACTACCAATTTACATGGAAGGTGATAAAGGGTAAATTAAAATAATAAATGTGATGAATTTTATTTTATATTTTAACATTAATAAAATATCCACATCTTTATCCTTTCACTCATTATGTAAATGATATTGTTGTTCATACGGGCGTATGACCTACCGTCTCCATAAAGTGAAGTAAATCATTTTCCATGTTCAAAATTCAATAATGATAATAAATATGTATATAATGATAAAATGATATCTATAACATTAATATAATTATGGAGATTATTTAACAATATACTATGTCTATGATTTGGAACACTCAGGATAAAACATGCATAAGAAAAACAATTATCACACAAAATGTCATGACCCGTCCCCCAGGGCCTGTATCGTGACTACCCAGGCCCGCCTTCCATAGGCCAGGGGCTGGTGACTAGAACGAAAGGTGTAAATCCATAATCTGGGGAGGAATTTACATTATAACTAGAATAAAACACAACAGAGTACACAACTGGAAGCAGAACACTATGTAAAAATGTATACAAAAGAAGTTTTGGAAAGAAAAAGGGGCCGGAAATACAAGCCCAATAAGAAAGTACTTGTACAACTGAAAAGCAAGTAAAATGAAGAAATGTAAAGCAGCTACTGGGTCGTCCTCTGGGGTTCCTACCTGAAGGGTTGGTATATATAGCCTCCTCAACACTCTATGTATGTCCGTCTGCACTGTGTACTTTCACGCCGAGTGGTTCACCTCTGGGTACCATCCAGTCCTGCTACTCTCTGTGTCAGTCAGCGTTGTACATCATCTGCTACCAACACAACGTGGTGCAAGCATAGCCCGTGTAGGGTTGAGTACAACGATACTCAGTAGGGACCCTCATACCCTCCAGGTCTCACAAAATCCAACTAGGATAAACCACAAACTATGAAATCAATGGATAACCATTACTTTGGTATATGCCCATACATATAACTAAGTTTTCTAGTAACCTATCTCAATCTTGAGGAAAACACAAAAGTCATTGACTCATCTCAATCTAGGATTTTCATTATCGAAACCATGACTGCTGGATAAATCCTCCTCTGTCAGGTACAGTGGGCCTGTCACGACACCAAGGTGTTTTTCACTAACCATGGACTCCTAAGGTACTCCTCCTGTCGAGTTCTGCAGGTCTACTGCCAACTACCAGGCGCTCCTCCATTGTGGGTATGCCACGAACTAATTGGTGCTCCCCCTAATAGCCTGTATAGGTACTCCTCTTATCGTGTACCACGGGACTACCCCCAACTACTAGGTGCTCCTCTGCCGTGGGTCTGCCGCGAACTACCAGGTTCTCTCCACTAGGCTAGTCAAATCACTCAGAGTAGAATCAATCATGTATTCCTCAAGTCTTCCATATACTAGGTCTCCGCACTCTGTCGGCTCATCACAGGAAGGATCTGCTCCACGAGCAACTGGGAAATACTCCACCTACCTCGAAGTCCCACAAAAAAAGTATCTCAATGGCCCGCCACGTCATAGGGGTCTCCACGCAACACATGATGCGCCAATCATATGCTCGTTCTATTAGTTATTATCATTTTAGTCCTGGGGGCCTGGTTGGATTCGTGTATGAACCAACATGACCATTTCTCAACATTACACTGAACTCTGGTGGGGTATTCTCAAAGGGAAGCCATCACTCCGCGAATACCGGCGCCCCTGACGGTTTGTCAAATGGTCATCCGGTGCCAACGATATGGCCAATAGAAAGTAAAGTGGTCGGTAATGATCCTAGATCTGGTCCGACCCAGTCGGACCGACTCGGCACAACACAGTCAGGGCCCTGCAAGTCTGGGTCTTCCTAGTCAGTCTTGTTGGGTCTGACCCAGCCCGTTCGGTGGGTCACCCTGCTATGTTTTCGCCCAGTCCGCTGGGCCCGGCCCAGCGGACTGTGAGGGCTGTTAGGCCCGGAGGTCGACACATAGGAGACTCGGCGCAAAGGCCTGGGCCGGTTCGGCCAGTGTCGCGAGGGGCGTGGCTTGGGTGACTCGGCCTAGGAGTTTGGGAGACCAGCGTGCAGGCTTCGCGGAGCGCAGGCTGGCCACAGGTGCGCCAGGTAGGGTGTGACAAGGGTCGGGTAGTCCATGGGGGTACCAGGCAGGGCGTGGGAGCGGCTGAGCGGGCCGTGAGATGCCGATGGTGTGTCGGGCAGGGCGCGGGGCACCAGCGGTGGGCCGGACATGGCACAATAGTGACCGAGACAGGCACGGGGGCGCCGGCAGGGCAGCAGGCATGGTGAGACAGGAAGCAGGAGGGCCGCGGGAGGTGTGTCGCGCACCGAGTAGGGCACCAGGTGGCCTTGGGCAGGCAGGCCGCACACCGCTCTGGACGGCGGTGGTCGGCCGGAAGCTTCGGTGTGCCACAGGGGCGACATGATTCAGGGAGGCCATGTTCGGTGTGGCCTTCGTCGTTTCCTCATTTGTCATCATCGCCTCATCTCCATGTCGTAGAATGCCACAAGATATAAAAATTGACAGAGGCTGTCGGGCCGTGTTAGGTTGGCCCACACCATCCGTGATATGGGTGATAGCAATTGGTTCTCCAGAAAAAATCATACCATTCTACCCACAAATATAAACATCATCGTTCATTCTCTTTTAAAGAAACTAAGAACATGACATTTAAAAGAAACTAAACCCCTAAATTTGATTCACCGGTCGTTATTCATTGAAGTCATGGAATGATGGTCATCAATCCATGGTAGACGAACATATCCCACGTCGAAGGTGTCCGAGGAAGAAGGTCGGAGGGGGACGTTCTTCATAGTCGAAGGCATCCCTCATCAGTGTTCTTCGACGGGAGAGCATTCTTCTTTGGAGAGCGTTCTTCGTTGGAGAGTGTTCTTCACTAGATAGAATTCTATCATCTCCAAAGATCCACAAAAATAAAGTGCCAAAAACAAAAGTTTGTTTATTATTTTAATCATTGGCACAAATTTCAAAAAGGTGAATTAAATTACGTAGGCTCCTCTGATTATTCCAAGAGAGGTTGGAATATTAATTAAAGATGGGTTGGCTCAATTTAATTAAAGGGGAAGGTCAAGGAGTTTCTCCCCATTTAATGAGGACTTAAGAAGGGTTTATCCTCATCCTTTAATAGTGGTTAAGCCTCGTGTTTTCTTCACGTCATAACCTCTCGTGGTAGGTTATGCTTGGGTGGGGCCAACCACCATCACCTCTCATGGGAGGTTATACTCAGGTGTGCCCTAACAACATAACCCCTCATGTGGAGGTTTTAACCAACACAATCACATGACAGCTTAAAATAAAATAAAATGTTGTACACTTTATTTTATTGTTATTTTTTATAAAAATCCAAAAACTATTAATCTCAACCAACTGTCATCATGGTGAATATCTTATTATGCGAATAAAGGTGCCGCGAGTTTCAATGGTGCCCATAGATTTTAGTTTCGTGCATCGGTTCAAAAGTTATAAAAATCATCTCATACGTTTACTGAACGATCTCAAACAAAGCTTCAGAAATTGATTCCGGGCACACCGGGTCTTAGAATCAAGCACCGTAAAATTTTGTAGACTTGTAAAAATCCCATGAATTTATGAAAAAAATATTCAATGGATTTTTCGGGTCTATAAATTCTACCCACCTTATGGATTTATGTCCCCATAAGCTACAACTATAACTATGGGAACAAATAGGGGTACTAAGCACGCATCTGAGCCTCCTGATCCCATGTGCTCTCCTGGAGGTTCCCTTGCTGTTAGCGAACACACACTAGATGTATCGATCATCCACGTAGAACCCACTCCTGTTGATCCTCAATATCCAATGGAAAATCCATTAAGGTCTCCCCATCATTGATGTCCATCTCTCCATGGTCGATGATGTGGGAAGGGTCATGCACACATCCTCTCAACTAAGATACGTGGAAGACGGCGTGCACCCAGTGCAACTAAGGTGAAAGAGCTAAGCGGTAAGCCACCTCTCCAAATCTACTGATGACCAGAAAAGGTCTGATGAACCTCGGAGATATCTTTCCACCTCTTAGAAATCTCATTATACCTCGTTGAGGTGAGACCCGTAGAAAGATGTGGTTTCCATCCTCGAACTCCAGAGGTCTCCGTCTCCTGTCATCATAAGCCTTTTTTCTACTCTGTGCAGTATTCATCTGATCATGGATTTTCTTCACCTTCTCCGTGGTAGCTTGCACCATATCTAGTCCGACTAGTGCTGACTCCCCAGGTTCAGTCCAACACAAGTGTGATCTGCAAGGTCGCCCGTATAACGCCTCAAAATGGTCCATACCGATGGTGGAGTGATAAATGTTGTTGTATGAAAACTCCACCAAAGACAAGTGATCCTCCTAGCTGCGACCGATGTTGAGGACACATGCACGGAGCATGTCCTCGAGGGTCTAAATGGTCCACTTAGTCTGACTATCTGTCTGAGGATGGAAGGCGGTGCTCAATTGAAGCGGTGTCCCGAAAGACTCCTACAACCCCTTCCATATCTGGGAAGTAAACCCTGCGTCATTATCAGAGACAATAGAGGAAGGTACTCCATGTAGTCGCACAATATCCTGCACATAGATGCGTCCCAAGGTCTCTACTGAACCCTACTCTTTGATTGGTAGAAAGTGTGTCGACTTGGTGAGTCGGTCAACGATAATCCAAATCGAGTCGTGACCCCTAGATGTACGTGGTATACCCATCACGAAGTCCATGGATATCCCATCCCACTTCCACTCTGGGACCTCTATGGGCTGAACCCAGCATGCTGGTACCTGGTGCTCTGCCTTCACTTGCTAGAAAGTGTGCCACCATGAGACAAACTCTGCTACCGCCTTCTTCATACCTAGCCACCTGTGCGGTTTTTGAAGATACTGGTACATCTTTGCCACTTTTGGATATACTGCTAGAGGGGATGTGTGGAACTCTCTCAACACATCTTCCTAAAGTGGAACTGGTACCATGGTACGTACCCTAAAGAGGATGGCCTGTTCCCCAGCTTTAGAAAATCTATTAGGGGCATGCCCTGTGGATATCTGAGCATGTCGTGTCTCACAGTCAGCATCCCCGTGTTTTGACTCCCTGAATTGTTGAAGAAGTGGGGGAGTGACTGTAAGAGATTGTAGATAGGTTTCTCTATTTCTATCCACAATGAATCTCTATAAGGCAGCCAACTACTCTGTCACCTCTCCTAGTAGCCCTATACTAGATCTTCTACAGAGAGCATCTACTGCAATGTTCTCCTTCCTAGGAGTATAGTCTATCTCGATGTCATAGTCCTAGAGGAACTCGAGCAATCAACATTGTCTCTGGTTCAGGTCCTTTTGAGAGAAGATATATATGAGACTCTTGTTATCATATTACATGGTAAAACATTCACCCATCAGATAGTGTTCCACATAATCAAGGAGAAGACACCTGCTGCTAACTCCACGTCATGGGTAGCGTAGTTCTACTAATGATGTCTCAACTGCCGAGAACCATACGCGATCATTGCTCGCTCCTGCATCAGGAGACACCCGAGTCAAGTACCTGATCCATCGTAGTAGACTACGTACCCTACGTCTTCCTCTGAAAGTCTCAAGATAGAGGCACTAGTCAGCTTCTGCCTCAGCTCTTGAATGCTCTGCTAGAATCTGTCTGACTACACAACGGGTTGCCCCTTCTTCATCAAGGCTGATAGAGTTTCTACAACTTTGGGGAGGTCTGGAATGAACCTCCAGTATTATCCATCCAAACCCAGAAATCTTCGTACCTCTATCACACTACTGGGTGGCTCCCAGGCAAGTACCGCTACAATTTTTATGGATCCACTATAACTCAAGCCTCCAAGACGATGTGTCTCATGAAGTGAACCACTCGAATCCAAAACTAGAACTTCGAGAGCTTACCATAAATTTGGTTCTCTCGGAGTTTGTCCAGTACTACCTGAAAATGGTATGCATGCTCCTCCTAAGTAGTCGAATAGATTATAATGTCGTCGATGAAGACTACGACAAAGAGATCAAGGTAAGGATGGAATATACTGTTCATGATACTCATGAAAACTGCTGGAGAGTTGGATACACTAGAGGGAATAACCAAGAACTCATAGTGACCGTAACGACACCTAAAGGACGTCTTCTACACATCCTCATCTCAAACTATGAGCTGGAGATAGCCTGATACGTGGTTTATCTTCGAGAACCACTGTGCTCCCTTCAGCTGATCATAGAGGTCGTCAATCCTCGAGAGTGGGTACTTTTTCTTTATGATCACCTGGTTCCGGAGATTGTATTCAACACAAATCCTCAAGCTCCCATCAGCCTTCATGGTCATCAAAATTAGGGCTACCCAGGGAGAAACACTAGGCCATATGAATCCCTTTCCCTGCAAGTCCCCTAGCTTTACCCGTAGCACGCGAAGCTCAGTGGGAGCTATCCGATATCCTAGAGTAGATATTGGTGTCGTCCTAGGGTACATTTCAATGTAGAATTCCACCTCTCTGTGAGGAGGTACTCATAGAACATCATTAGGGAAAACATCCTCATACTGGTCCACCACTATAGGATAAGTCGGACTCTCCACCCCAACTGCTCTGAGGTTATGGAAAGCTAGCTGATGAGTGATCGGCTGCACCCTCCTACGAGTATGTTCGTCCTGTGCTGCAAAGGTTACCTTCTCGCCGGTGAAGGTAAAACTAGTCCCATCTGTGTGGAAACACCGCACAACTCGCCTAATATAGTCAATTTGAGTATGGGCTATAGATAACCAATCCATACCCAAGATGACGTTGTATGGCCTCGACGTCGCTACTAGGAGATCCTAGCCGAAGATCCCACCTCTTAATGTAAACTCGCACTGCTGACACCATTGCGTAATCATCGAATCAGCTCTGTTAGGGGTCTCTAGTGGTAAGGATTGTACTAACGGCTCCTTCAGAATCACTGAACTCCGAACGAGGGAAGTTTAAATGAAATAGTGACTAACACATGTGTCTCTAAAAACTATAGATAATGTGGAATAGACACATATAATACCTCGTATCATCTCTAGATCACCATGACCGTAAGCCTCAGCTACCTAGAGCAGAGATACCCCATGTCCATGTGCTCCCTACAGTCAGGGAGGACCTCCTGGTGGTGGTGCTGGTAGAACCTCATAACGTTGTCCACCGCCATCTACACATCCAGCTCCTCTTCCACGCCATTCTCTTCCCTGCGGACGACCTTGTTTGAAGATGTGCCTCTTCCTAAGAGGTCCATAAACTATGACCATGCCCACCACATGAGTTACACTACCCATTCCTAGCATTACTGGCTCTGTCTCCACTCTGGGTTCCCCACACAAGTGATCCAGAGTCATGCGGTCGACCACCTATAGGTATGTTCCTCTTAGACCTCTGCGAGATCTGTTAACTACCAGCAGCAAAAGACTCTATTGATTATCAGATAGTGGTGGGTCTCGCTGCTGGAGACTTCTCAGCAAGGAAACTCGCACGAGGAGGGCCCTCTCTAGCACCCCTACCTACGTCATTATGCTGAGTGAGATCATCAGAGATCTGATCTATCACCTGAGTACCTGAACGAAGGTCTGGATCCTGAAGAATCTGTCTTGTACCATATCTGTGGAGTGTCGTGAGAGGTTAGTGAACCTCATTAAGTACTGTGCTACTGTCATGATACCCTGTAGTAGACGCAGTAGCTATTGTATTCGCACCGCTTGAAGAGTGGCTACGACAAAATCCACCCGAACAGGCTCTCGAAGTCTGTCCATAGTAGCGTCGCCTCATTATGCACCTAGAGCATAAGGCTTCACTATCTTCCTATTTCTTTCTGAAGGAGGATAACAGCAAGGATCACCATAATGTATGCTGGTGTACCTACTAGCCTGAAGACTCTCACCATAGCCTCCAGCCAATCCTCAGTTGCCTGTGGGTCTATCTATCCCCTGAACCTGGGTGGACTCTGGCGCTGGAACTCGTGAAACATTCTCAAGATGTGTGCATCGTCTGCTGTTGGGGCTGGTCGCATCGGTGGCCCAATAAGGAGTAGTACTGCTTGGGCCTCCACTGGAAAATGGAAATGCATCGAGGTCTCATCGCTCTATGGGTAGTCATTACATACGACTCTCGGAGCTCTAACTGGTCATCCATGGGGAGGCATCCTGAAAGAAACAGATGAGACAATGTCAAAATATTATACTTGGTGATCTGACCTGGTTGAGCTATCATAATGAAAACTTTTTATATCACACACACAATCATTGTTTTTGTGCACTGATTCGGAAATCAGTAGTTGGGTCTTGGTGTATGGATATGTCAGCTGCACACACCAACACTAGATTCCCTGAACTGAAAACCACACTTAGTACCCTTAAAAAAATTACTTCATAGAAAATAAAGACCATAGTTCTATGTTATGTAGTAGAACCGACTCTTTTGATACCAATTTGTCATGAACCATTCCCTAGGGCCCGTATTGTGACTACCTCATGCCCGCCGTCCATAGACCAGGGGCTGGCCACTACACCAAAGGCATAAATCCCTAAGCTGGGAAGGCTTTGACATTATAACTAGAAAAAAACACAATAGAGTACACAACTGGAAGCAAAAAACAAAGTAAAACTGTATATAAAATAAGTGCTGGAATGTAAAATGGGCCAGAAATAAAATCCCAACAGGAAAGTACATGTACAACAGAAAAGAAAGTACAACTGAAGAAATTTAATGCAGCTACTATGTCGTCTTCCGGGGTTCCTAACTGATGGGTAGGTACATATGTCCTCCTCAACACTCCACGTTCATCTATATGCTCCGTGTACCATCACCCCGAGTGGTTCACCTCTGGGTACCGTCCAATCCTGCTACTCACTGCCTCAGTCAATGATGTGCATCGTCTGTAACCAACACAATGAGGTGCGGGTGTAGCCTGTGTAGGGGTTAGTATAAAGATACTCACTAGGGACCCTGAGATGCTCCATGTCTCACAAAATCCAACTAGGACAAACCAAAAAGTATTAAATCAACTGATAACCATTACTTAGGTATATTCCCATACATATAACTATGTTATCTATTAACCCATCTCAATCATGAGAAAAACACAAAAGTCATTAAGTCAACTTAAACTAGGATTTTCATTATCGAAACCACGATAGCTGGAGAACTCCTTCTCTGTCGAGTAAAGTGGGCCTGTCGTGACACAAAGGCGCTTATCACTAACCTGGGACTGCTGAGGTACTCCTCCAGTTGAGTACTACATGTCTACTACCACCTCCCAAGCAATCCACCATTGTGGGTCTGCCACCAACTACCAGGAACTCCCCCAAATATCCTGTAGAGGTACTCCTCTTGTCGAGTACCACGGGTCTCCCGCCAACTACCAGGAGCTCCTCTACTATGGGTATGTTTCCAACTACCAGATACTTTCCACTAGGATAGTCGAATCACTCTGAGTTGAATCGGTCAAACAGTCATCAGGTCTGCCAGCTAATAAGTCTCCTCACTCTATCTGCTGGTCACTAGAAGGATCCGCTCCACGAGCTAATGGGAAATACTCCAACTGTCTCTACGTGCCATGAATAAGTATATCAAAGGTCTACCATGTCATAGGGGTCTAAACACAATAGACGACGCATCAATCGGATACCCAAACTATTAGATATTAGCCCTTTAGTCCTGGGGGCCCAATTAGATTAGTGTATGATCCATCCTGACCGTTTCTCAACCATACCCCGAACTCCAAAGGGGTATATTTAAAGGGATAGCTTAGCTCCAAGTAAACTGGAACCGCTGACGGTTCGTTAAATGGTCATCTGGTGCCAAAGATAGGACCATCATAAAGCAAAGGAAATGGTAATGGGCCTGGGTCCAGTCTGACCCGGTCGGACCGACTCGGCCCAACCCAGTCGGGGTCGACTCAGTCTGGGTTAACTATGTCAGTCACCCTAGGTCAGTCTGGGCCGACCCGGTCTGGGATGACCTAGTCAGCCTTGCTGGATCGGACCCGGCCCATTGGGTGGGTAAACCTGCTTTGTTTGGGCCCGATCCGCTGGGCACAACCCAGAGAACTGTGAGGGAATTTCGGCCCTAAGGTCTCCACATAGGCGACTCGGCCCAAAGGCTAGGTCTTGTTCGTCCAGCACAGTGATGGGCATGGATTAAATGACTCGTCCCAGGTGGTCGGGCTGGTCGGGAGACTAGCGGGTAGGCGGAGGGCAGCGTGCAGGCGGGCCGCGCGCCGCTCATGTTTGTGGTGGTCGGCCGGAACCTTCGGTGCACCACAAGGGCGGCGCGATTCTCGGAGGCTGTGGGTAGTGCATCCTTCATCGTTGTCTCCTTCATTGTCGTCGCCTCATCACCATGCCGTAGAATGCCACAATAAAGAAGAATCGATGGAGGTTTTCGGGCCATGTTAGGTTGGCCCACACCCTCCACGATTAGGGTGATAGCAATTTGTTCTCAAGAACGAAGCAAAACATATCACCCACAAAGTTAAACATCATCATTCATTGTTTTTAAATGAAAGTAAGAACATTCCTCTTAAAAGAAACTAAACCCCTACCTTTGATTCGCTAGTCGTCATTCATTGACGTCATGGAAAGGTGGACGTCGATACGTGGAAGACGAACATGCCCCACGTCGAAGGGGTCCAAGAAAGAAGGTTAGAGGGGGGTCATTCTTCGATGTTGAAGGCGTCCCTCATTGGTGTACTTTGTCAGGAGAGCATTATTCGTTGGAGAGAATTCATTGTTGGAGAGCGTTCTGCATTTGAGAGAATTCTCTCATCTCCCAAGCTCCACCAAACGAACGTTCCCAAAATAATAGTTTGTCTATTATTTTATTTATTAGAAAAAATTCCAAAAAGGTGAATTAACTTATGTAGGCTCCACCAATTAATCTACAAGAGGTAGTCATATGAATTGAAGGGGGTTTGGCTCCATTTAATTAAAGGGGAAGGTCAAGGGGTGTCTCCCCATTCAATGGGGAGTTGAGGAGGTTTTATCCTCCTCCACTAACAGGGGGTTAAGCCTCGTGTGGTCCCCACATCATAACCTCTCATGGGAGGTTATGCTCGGGTGGGACACACCACCATACCCTCTCAAGTAGAGGTTTTATCCAACACACTCACATGGCAGCTTAAAACAAAATAAATTTTTGTACACTTTATTTTTATTATTTTTTTATAAAAATCCAAAAACTATCTTTTATTCTCGACTAACTGTCATCGAGGTGAATGTCTTCTTATGTAAATACCGGCACTGGGAGTTCAAAAGTGCCCTCATATTTCCGTTTTGAGCAACGGTTCAAATGTTATTAAAAACCTCTCTTACGTTTACTAAACGTACGTGAAATTTTTTTCAGAAATTGATTCCGGGCTCACCGGGCCTCGGAATCGAGCACCTTAAAATTTCACGGACTCGTAAAAATCTCTTGTATTTATGAAATACAATTTCCCATGGAATTTATTGGTCTTCACAAAAAATAATATATATAATGAATGATAATTAATGAAGTGGTAATAAATTTTATAAAATGGTTATATATGATATTATAAATAATAGTAAGAATAATTAATAATATAATAACATTTTAAAACAAATATACATGAGAAGAAATAATTCTTAACTAAAGGGAAGCATGAGGTTAGTAATTTCTTAACTAAATGTTTATTCATTATTTTTCAAACCTACTTATTCCACTATATTATTAAAGGATTATGTGTGAAATTGTATTTAATTTATTTTTAATGTTTTACCATTGTTTTTTTGTGGAACGAAATCATTATACACAGAGTCAGTTAATTGACTACCTCCAACCTCAATTACATGAACACTATATAAGTTTTTTATATGCCTTCCTTCTTCGAGAAACATATACATTTATGAACCTAATTTCATGTAAATTAAATATATATACTTTTCCTTTACATATTATATCATGAATAATTCATACTTCATGATATTTTAAATTACAATTAATATAATTCATTAATGGGATGATACGAATAAAATTTTACCTAGAAGTAAGGTGTTATGTTACAATAAACCTTGTAAATGGGATTCTTTATACATTAATTTATATAAAAGGAAAATATGTGATAATTTTATAATAAACCCCATTAATTTTAATAATATCTTATTATTAATGAAATTTTCATCTCATATTACCATTTTCTGTTTTTTATAGCTAAAATTACATATAAATATATTTTTCATGAAAATCTGACTTCTTTTTTAACATCAGTTATAAATCATTTTTCTCCAAAAATCATTTTATTAATAAATGGTTTCAAAAATGTTTTTTACAATCCCAAATGAATTTAATAAATACATAATTATCCATGAATTGATTTTAAAAAAATTAATGAATTGATTATTCATGACTTTTTCAATAAATGGCCTTTTTGGATTTACCGAAACTGTGAAAGGAAAAAAATCATCTTTTACAGCATGAAAAACATTATCCACCATCATGACCTCTCAATGATTCAAATATTAAATTATAAAATTTATGAATTATTTTAAAAATATATTTTGAACCATTAGTTTAAAAAAATCAATATGAAAAAGTTATATTCCTCAAGAATGTTTTTATATTTTTTATAGTCTTCAATGACAACAACCTTTGATGCTACAGATTGATTCTAATATATATATATATCATATATATTCCTAGATAATTATATCATAATTTAGTGGGATAATATATTACATTTGAAAATATCTAAAATTTATTCTTTAAGATATCTCTTTTCATTGTGTTATGAGACAATATTACACAACCCATTTCTTTCTATTTTGATTATTATGTTTTTTCATTCTCATTGATATCCCTACATGTCACACATTTGAATGTAAATGAAATGAATTTTATGGGTGCAACCATAATTCTATATTCCACTAATGCATTCAAAAAAAGTAGTCGAATGAGATATCATGTATGGGATTTGGGAGTGAACATGATCTATTTTGGGACTCAATCAACAATGTGATGTTGTCTTGGAATTTATCCTTGACATAGGATTATTTTAAATTTTATATTGTTTCCACATTCTCATATTAAAATTATCTTGTGTTACAAAGTTATTTATGTTCTTATTCCCAATGATTACTCATGTACAAAATAATTTATTATATAATTTGATACCTTTCTATCACATGTTTTTCTTCCTAATAATGTATATTCCCATACTGTGATTTTAATCTCATCCATATTTTTTTATTCCTTATGTTATCCCCTGAATTTTAAGAGATCAAAATGATATAGGATCTATTTATGAAGAATATAATAGAAAGTCTTAATTTTTTAGTCCCAGTTCGATGTATTAGAAACCTAGTATTCTAAGTACATGAGGACTTTACGATCATTATATTTTATTATTTTATATTATGGTTTATATTTAATGCAATAATAGGTAGAAATGATTGGGAAAATATGGTTTATATCAATGGAAAGGTTTAGTTAATATTTAGAAAATTGCATGAGAAAACCATAGTGAGAACCCGAAGTACAAGGCTAAGGATAAGTCTAAATATAAGAATAAGGATAATTCAATCTATATGAAAATCTCTTTAAAATTTGGTGATTATTAAAGCAAGTGGTTAATGAGAAATTATATCCCTTTATAGAGAGTACAAGTGGATTTAGTTTTAAAAAAGATGTACCTAGGTGTAATAAATTTGAAAAGGACCTATCAGTCTTTTATCAAGTGTTACATGTTACAAGACAATATGCCTTATTGAAAAACTGGTTTAACAATCTCATGGGATATTCTTGGGAAATTCAAAAAACAGTTTTGAACCACCCTGAAGGATTTGGATATATTATAATCCTGGGTATACAAGGTTAAACCTATGGTGTAATTTATTGAAATGAATGTGTCATGAATTCTTTATACTCTAAATGATTTTCATGATTACCTGGTTTCTAACTATGATTATTATTTCTCATATAGTGATTTATTTATTATTAAATCATCGGATGAAATGATAACTGAGTTAACATTGATCATGGTACGTAATTTGATGATGATAAATCAAATTGGATGACAGATACAATAAATGATATTTTTATTATTCATAATTAGTTATCAAGATATATAATTGACAACATTCACCTTAAACAACTCTTTGAATCACCAAATAATAGAATGATATATTTTACATTGATTTGGGGTTGTTGAAATGAAGGAATAAAAAATATTAATATTCTTATATATCATGATTGTGTGATGAACCCCTCAAGGGAATCTATCAAATGAATGATAAGATTTTATTTTGAATAAGAAGAAGGAAAAGTAGGTATTTTACAATGAAAATTGTAAAATTCAGTTAATGCAATGTATGAGAATATTTGTTTCGTTAAATCGTCATAAATACATGAATGTTTCAAATATTAAGATAATGTGTATTAAAAAAATCTATTATGTAGTGGTAAATCACAAAAAGATGACCAATAAGGTTGTATGAGTAACCATTTTGTTGTTCATGATGGGGAGACTAAAAATTAAATCTAAATGTAAAGAGGTATTAATGAATAAGATAATTAACCCATGTTAGTAGTTTAATAATTAATTTAAATTATTAAAATGATTATGAATTGTAATTGAATAATTATGAAAATCATGAAATGTATATAAGAGTACTGTTCATTATAGATTTTTATGTTTTGAAGTATCAAGAATATTTTGAATCATACTAATATCCTAGAGAGGTTATTTAATGGTAAGGTGATACTCTATAGGAAAATGACTAATTGGGGAAAATATAATTATGTAATGTGATTGATGATGAGTTAATTAGTTAATGTTTTGGAAAATAGATAGATATATGAAAAATATTTCTGGTTAAAAAATGTATTTGATGACTAATTTTATTTTTAATAATTGTCATCCTACTCTCATGAATGTTATAGGACCATGGTGAGTTGTGAATATGATCATCACATAATTATTTTCTTTATTTAATAAAAAAGATAACCCAAGAGCTGGATGACAACCCATCACATCAAACATGTATACAGGGCTTCAACCCGTAACCAAAGAGTGTTAACGGTGAAAACCCAACCACTAGCTTATGTAACGTACCAGTTAGTGTAACATTGTTTTTAATTATATGGTTTGAAGGTTAAAAATTAATTCGATTTTATGAATCATATTATGGGATAAATTAACTTTATTTTTGGGGACTAGTGATATCACAAGAGATATTTTATTCGGTTGATGTATATAAAACCTTTTGGTTTAATGTAAGGATTAGTTTGGAATGATGATATTCTTTCATATTTAAGTTGAAAGTGTGTGCTCTAACTTATGATTTTAATGAAATATTTCATGCTTGAAATACTGAGGATACTGGGTATATAGGTTCATTTATTTAATAAATTATCTATTTTGATCCTTTCATTGACTTTATAATTATGGATATTAATAGATTCATATTAATAAAATGTATTATATGAGTTTTATAACCTTTTTTTTAATAAAAATAGGATGAATAACTTGTGAATCTTTTATTGGTCATAGGATCAATTAAAAAAAACGTTTTGTGCTTTAGGCATAAAAAATACAATTTGTGTGGTTATTCATTTCTAGGAGTAGGTGATGAAGTGAAAATGGATCAAATCACAACCAAAGGATGTAACTATCCTTATAAAATAAAATGTATAAAGTAAATACACTTCCTTATATATATGGATAGTAAATGAACTCCTCATCTTTTATAAAAGGATATGTAAACAATGATATCATATTAACTTCATATATGATGTATAAAATTTTATATATTATTGTTTTTAGGTCATCAATATTCTATTGATCATTCAAATCATCTAGATCAGTTTTCAATATCACTCTCAATAATTATTTACAAATTTATTCTATGTCTATATCTTCACTTATCAGTAATCTTATCCTATGTGGAAACATAGTTTTGCATTGAATTTATTATTTCCCTTTCATTTGTTAGATACTGTTTAATTAAACGTTTTTACGATGTGGGTTTTTACCACAATGAAATTTTCAATCATGTGATTTCAAAAATCATGAATAAATTATAAGGTCATAATTTATTTAGGGGGGTGTATAATGAAACACAATAATATATTTAAATAGGAATGTCTTATTAAATAGAATGTATGACATGAAACACTAATGCTACAAGATATTCTAACATCCAAATACTACATGATAAATTTAATTTTAGATAAATTAAATAGATTTAATAGATTTCGATGCACACAAAACCAAGATTAAATGAAATTTAAAACATTATTTATGTATTATTATTTCTAAATGGTTAATGTAACCTAACCATTAAGATAGTGGGTTTGAATATGATGTAATATATTTTAAAAATTATAAGTTTTACACATGTATAAAATAAATTCAATGGTTACCTATTGATTGGAAATGATATATGAATCATTTAAAATAATAAGAAATATTTACTCAAAACTGCACTTTTCTAAAAGGTGGTTTAGTCACATATTTCAGTCATAATTTTATTTTATTTTTGAATTTTATAAAACTTATTTAAAAAAATGAACATCATTTTTCAAATAAGAATATAAAAATCATTTTATTATGAATTTTTATATTTTATTGAAATGATTTTTTTTAAAAAAAATAATGGGAAATTATATTTCCTATTAAAATAAACCTTTCTATTTAATGAAAATTCAATATATTCTTTATTTTAATATGTTTGTAATCCAATTAATTCATTGTGATCAATTTATTATTGTATTTTTATATAATAAATTGTTTTATCTTATAAATGTTATTCATTTTGAATAACTATTATAGAAATAAATGATTATATTTTTTTAAAATGGTCTATTATTAGGATTTTGGAATGTGATTTTTTGAATAATTCATTCTTTTCAAATATACAAACTGTGTTCTCTACCCAACATATAAAATACCTCATCATATTGTATCTAGTAAACACATCTAAAACCATCTATATATGAAAATAAATTCCCAAATAACTTATTCAATTCACTCTAATCATCCAACAATCATTGTGTTTCTTAGTAATACAAAATAAAGTATATTTTGGTGAAAATTGAAAGTAGTTATCTGAACAAGAGTTAATATCCTTAGCAAAAAAATTTATATTATTTCTCCCCTCACAGCCTTAAAATATTATTGAATAATTATGATATAGTAAAATAATTATAATTAATATTGATATATCTTTTTTATGTTATGTTAATTTCCTAAAACAATATAATAATCTCTCAAATGGGAAATGAAACCATTAGTCTTATGTCTGGTAGACTACGGTCTCCCAAACAATTGTAATTATTTCTGCATCAACGCTTCTTAAGACTAGATATAATCATTTAAATAATGTTTATATATAATATTTTTGATATAATTATAATTCATAAATTTTTAAATTATATATACCTTATTATTTTCTATTCCGTAGAGAATATGATAACATTACTTTTGTGCAAGGCAGACTACCACCTCACGAAATGATGTGGTTTTTTATAAAATATGCTTTATATAGAAGTTGAAAGGATTAATTTTCATCTTTATATATAGTATTAAATGAACATTTATCATTCCTATAAAATAAATATATAATAAAAATTATTAACCTTCTATACATTAAATACTTGAATACATCCTTCGTGTGTATGAATGACTACCACATCACGGAGTGATGTGATTTGTTTTTCTATAATTATTTATATATATGGTAATAAGCATATATTTGATCAATATCAGTGAAACATATGAAATTACCTTTTTTCTAAAAATTTATAAAAAATTCACTTCCTTGGCCCTTAACTTGATAAGGAAATGATAAGGTCACTCGTGTATATTTATGTCATACCATCTCAAATAAGCTTGTGACTCATACTATATGTTCAAAATTAAATAAAATTATATGTATGTATAAAATAAATAAAATTATACTTATAAAATTAATATAATTTTAGAAAATACATAAGTATATCCAATATTCATGATATGAAACATTAAACAAAACATGTTTATGAAAACAAAACAATTAATACACAAAACAACTATTATAGTGACAAATTATTATTGAATTTGTAAGAGTTGTTATAAAAGGATCTTATTTGATATAATAAATTTTAATATGGTTCTTTAATAAAACAAATATAATTTCTATAACCACTATATAGTATATTACATAATTATCAATATAAGTGAAGTCTGAGGTAAGGGGTTTCTTCACACAATTTTCAATATTTTGTTAGACGTCTACTTCATTGAATATAAAAGAAAATATTATATATAAAAGTAAATTTAATTTATTTAAGTTGAATTTTCTCATGTATTTTTCTGTTTCTACATTTTTTTCACATAATAAATTCATTTATTAACTCTAACCTAATTGATACGAACTCTATAAGGATTTTTTTAAACATCCTTCTTTGAGAAATATTTTATTTTTTACATGATATTTAAAATAAATGGGGTATATATTACACCATTTCATAATATTTTATTCATCATAACTATATAATGATATTTTATGATAAAAATAATATACTTAATTCGTGGGATGTGTCGATTTAAATGATACCAAATCAATAAGAGTTTATGGTACAATCTCTTTTGTAATCATGATTTTTTTTATTGAATTTACATTAATGGAAATTATTTTAACATTGTAAAATAAAACCCCTTATTTTAATTATCATATAGTTATTCGTGAAATTTTTAATTAATAATACCAGTTTCTTCTATTTTCGATATAAAATTATTTAACAAATTGTTTTTATGAAAATCAGACATCATTTCTCTCTATTGTAAAAAATTTATTTTCTTATAAAACCATGTCTTCTAAAATATTGTTTCCAAAAAATATTTTTTTCATTATCCAAATGATTTATTAGATTAAATTTTATATATGTTTTAATTTTTAGAAAAATATTTGAATGAAAAATTCACAACTTTTTCCAAATAATGCATGTTTGAATTTTTCTAGAAAATATGAAAGAATCATTGTTTTAATTTGTACTAAATAAATACAATTTCCCACTATCATGAACATGAAATATTTTAATGATCCTATTATATGTTTAAGATGTTATTTTCAATGAATATTATTTTCAAAATATTTTTTGATCCTTTATTACTAAATATATTATCAATGTGGAAAGGTTATATTCCTCAAGCATGGTTTTAATGTTTTTATATTCATAAATGACAATAACCATATGTTGTGGATTTATTTTTAATTCATTATAAATGTCTCTCACATAAATAAACATCTTATTCTCTCTTCTATTGACTATTTAATATAGGCCTTATTAATATCACTAAAATTCCTTATTTATGAAATATATATGATTTTGATATGAGACAATATTATATATCCCATTTCTTCTCATGCGTAATTCATACGTTTATGATTTATGATTATCATAAAAACCCCGGACCCATACTCTCAGATCCATTGCTAAAATAATGAAATGAAAATTTCTAGATTTGTAATTGATAATTTTGACCCAAATTGTTCATTTAAAATTTAAAAAGAAAAATGAAATCAAGGATCGCATATAACATCAAGGACTTTTGGTTTATAGTTTTATAGAAATAGAACAAAATCCTAAATATAAACTCCAAATAAATTGAAAGATCATTTCTCCCATTTATCCCACCTTTTTTTCAAAATAGGCGATCACCATGATCCTTGTGAAATCCTTTATAGGCATAAATAATTCAACCTCAATCTTTATAACCCTTGGAAATGGAAAACTAATAAGGGTGATCTAATATGATAGTTAATGATAAACATATGCATTAATAATTGATTTTAATCAATGTACAAGAAGATTTTATGAGGGTGTAACAGAATAATTAATGTATGATAATGAATAATTAATTAATTCATGCCCATTTATACCTGGATCGTCAAATATGAAAATAGGGAAAATAAAAAATTTATTATAATTATAAATAATGATTAATGAATTATCAATATCGCTTATGAAAAATATTAAAAACCCATAACAAACAATTATAACACTTTTGGTTATCATAGAGCATCATTTTCCAAAAATACTCCCAAATCCCTTATAATTAGATTAATCATACATCCAATTCCAATATAACCATTTTCCAAAGCATTGGAGATATATAACATTGATCACCAATTATATAATCTGTATCAGGCTCAACCATGAGCTATAACATGTATAATACCTTCATACAAGTTATATCAGTATCACTCATTTTTCATGAGCAATAAAGGGGATCATCCCTTCAGATATTATATACCAGGATCACCTAGGAGTTGTAATATGTCTCAAACCCTTGTACAAGTTGTATCAGGGTCACCAATATCAAATAATTTTCAGGTGTAATATCAGGAATACCCCCTTATAACAACCCTATCTAAACATAAATTGACGTTAAATAATTTTTTTGAAATATATAAACATTGCACAACGAAATTCCGAATGATTGTATTAGTTTTGTATGTTTGGAAACATAGAATCGTAAATATGTATATGAGTGTGCTAAATTATCTCCTGATAGGTTATGTTAGACTAGAACCCCTCTTTTAAATACCATAAATAAAATATATCTTCATAACCATGGGAAGGAAACATAAAATTGGGTGAACTCAAATTCTCATTAAGGGTAAATAAGGGAGATGTGTAAGCATTAACATGATCATAATGTTGTGAGACTGTGATCATAAAATTAGAAGATCATTCCATGAATTAAAAGGATCATGGACATTAATCATTATATAAAGGGTAGAAATTAAAATGGAATGAATCATAATGAAATCAAGAGTGTATGCCATGAAAGCATAATATAGGATAAATACCATGTATTATGGAATAAAAATAAATATGTAATTTTGTTCTCTATAAGTTAAGACGCATTGCTAGATCTTATCAAGGTACCACATTTTGATGACACCTATATAGAGGGACACACCTCCATCCCCAATCATATTAATTTACTTATAAGGGATCTGATTTTCCCATATACCCATAGTGGAATGGGTTTCCTTAACTTCTCATAGTGGACTGAGTTTCCCCATTATCCAATAGTGGATCAGATTTCATAATCATCCCATAATGGATATTGTTTCCCCATATTACAATAGTATATTTGGGGTTTTCCCATCTTCCATAGTGGGACAATCTCATTAACATTAATCCCATCATTATCTCATGAGATATAAATAGTCACCCAATGAACTAGAGGGTTATATCGGCCCACATCTCACATAATAAATTTATACATACATTTGGAACAATATAATAAAAATTCATCATATCATGACCCAAAAATGTGATATGTTTCATAAACATAAAATAATATACTATGAAATCGGTATTATAAGAACGTCATCATATCATAACCTATGAAAACATAGGTTATTTTAGTAATAATTTCCTCCTAGAAAAACCCATGAAAGGAACCAATATTTATAAGAATTTATCATTGTATAATCATAGAAGAGAAATAAGTGTCACAAAATTAATTCCATCAAAACATAAAACATTAAATAAATAATCTAATTTTTATTCATATATTCTTTACCCAACAAATCATAAACTATACCAATGGATTCCATCATAGATGGAGAATGATTTTTAAAGCTCAATTGGGGTGTATCTCAAGTGAAATAACCATTCTTTGAAAATACCTTTCATTAAACCATTTATAATATTATTTCATTTGAAATAAATATTGAAAATTTCATTTTAATAAATTGGTGAGGAAAAAATCCTTTCCTATTAAAAAAAATTCATTCTAAACCATAAATAATTTTTAAAACAATTCTCTTTGAAAATACATTTAAATTTTATAATTAAAAGCTAATAACATTTTAATATCCCTTTTTAGTTTAAAACATATAAAAAATATTAATGTTTTTGGAAATATTTTTCATTAAAAATACATTGAAAACATATAAAATAATCATCAATGTCATTTAAATCCTTTTCATCGAAAACTTCCCTTTGAATATTTATAAAAGATGCTTTAAAAATCAATTAAAACACTTTTTCTATTAAAAAAATTTAAGAACACCTTTTTCATTGACATAAACTTTAATAAACGAATTCACAAACTATTAGGCATGAATTTTCTTTAAAAAATATATTTTTAAACTTTTAAAGGATTCATGAAGGGAATGGTGATCATGACAGTGGGTAAATCCATACATGATGTACATTCATTTTGCGTTGATTTTTTTTAATAAAGTTCCTCAAATAAAAAACAATAAGAGGATTCAATTTTCAAAAAAATCATTTAAATTGTGAAACATGGATACAAATGTATTTTAAATATCATATCATAATAGTAGAATTTTTTTGTAAACATTGTTTTAAAACATATTTTTTAAGGAACACATATTTGTGACTGAAGAGAGAGGTAAATTGTTGATTTATTAAAAACACACTGTTAGATATTTTATGTAATAAATATTTGAAAAAAGGTTCAAATACATGAATATATAATTAATAATAATAGGATAACATATTTCTAGATACTTGTTAAGATATGGATCATTATATTTCATCTATGAAATCATTATCCTAAACAATCATTATAAACGTTGAGATTATTTCAATAAAAATATACCAATTGGTATCATTGAATCATACTAAACTTGGAAGAAGATTAAAATAAATTGATTTTAAATTTTCATTAAAATAATGATAATCATGATATAACTTGTCAATGGGAAGTAAATACACCCTCTAGAATATTATAGTTGCATAACATGGTATGTATCTCAAAGAAGGAAAATTGAGATAGAAATTAGTTTGTCGATTTGTTAACATTTGAACCATAAACCCCATGAAAAAAAATTTAAATTTAAATAACAATTAAAATATTTATAATAATCATATAACATATTCATGGTAAGTATATACACCATTCAAAAGAATCGAGTGGTGAATATGGCATGTATCTCACAAAAATAAAAAGTGAAATGATATTCCAATACGTTATGTATTCACTCAAGTTCTAGTAATTTAATCATCATGTCTAATTAATATAATATTATTAAATATATTATAATATATCTTAAAATATATGTATTCACATCGCTTACTTATTACCAATTTCATATTAATGTTATGTTTTGGGTAATATCTATTTTGTTATTCTCAAAATCTTTAACATCTTATATTTGTTGTCATTAAACTTTTACGATGATTTGAAGAATGATAAAAATGATATAAATATCATTTTTATTCATTTTATATTAACTATAATATATATATATATATAAATAATTTAAGTATGAAATGGAATACACTGTTCATGGATATGGTTGGTCGTACATATGCATGAACGATGTTTCTATTTTATTGTCATATTGAAAGAAAAAATAAATGATATATATATCTAATCATTATGGTAGAATTATTATCTCATTTATATCATATAATTTATCAAAACCTATGCTTCATACAATCATGTAATGTGTAAATGAATCACATCGCTTTGAAGAGCCAGTAGTCCACACATCCCCAAACAAAGTTATCATATTTACACAAAAAGGAAAGCATGAATGCGTGTTTTATATAATAGTTAAATAATCACAAATAAATCATAAATTTCATATATATATATATATATATATAATATAATCATTGTTTCCATTTTAATTACCAACATAGAGAGATGGTAATTGGAAAATGAACAACATCATTTTGGGCGGTGGTAGTTCACCATACACCGAAATGGTATGTTCATCACCCATTACATAGTACTGTTTGTAAGTGAAAGTATAACCCTTAGAAGAAAAACATATTAGTATATCGAGGATACTATGGATATTATATAATAATGTAATAAGAATAACTGAGGTAGTGGATAATGAATATAATAGAAAGGATCACAATGAAGGATGCTACAACTTCTTTGGTTAACTGCTTTCACTTTACACAGAATGGATTACATAGATGGATATCATTCCAAAGGGAGGATTCATAGAGGAAGAGATGGATTTTTTTATATTATTTTAGTATATTATTATTGATACAATTTATTTTATATGTTTTAATTAGTGGGAGGTCTGAATTCTATTTTATAGTGGATGAGGAGTGTCATTCATATAAATTTTTAAAAGATGATTTCCACCCATGTTGTTCCTTTGACAAGAAGAACTGATAGTGGTACAAATTATACACATGGTATTATGGGGTTGATATATGGCTAGAAAAAATCTTCCTTTCAATTTTCTATGTCATATGTGGCCTTATGTGTAAGGTTTTGTCACTTGTTAATCAAATTTTTCGCTTAGTCATTGTAATTTATTTTAATAACATTCACTAATATTTTTTTTCAATAAATAAATTTACTTGTTACACATTAAAAATCATGTTCATTACAAATATTGAATCCATTTTTAAAATTCTAATTATATAATTTTATGAAATTAATTAAAAATTAATATCAAAGGCGGGACATGAATTTGAGTATTTAATGTAAAAAAGTTCAAATGTTTTCTATGTTTTTATATCTAATTTCAAACTAAAATTCATAACAGTAAAAAAAATTGAATAAATTAATGTCGAATTGATATAATTAGGCTTTTAAACCAATTAAAAATATAATTTAACCTTATTAAAAAATTATATGAATGGGTTGTCTTGAGTTATAATTTAGTACATTTTACTATTCATTTAAAAGGATACCTCACAGAAGAATACCAGAAGAACACTAACTAATATTTTATTATTTATTTCAAAAATTAAATTTAATTGTAATTATAAAATTTATAAATTTTCCCTAAATTATATTCAAAATATGTTATCCCATAAAAGGAGGTGATATAGCTTTTAAAAAAAATTGGTACTTATATGTAATATTGGGTTTGTACCCATATTATGCCTATAAATATAAAAGTAGTTTTTATGAACACAATCCCTTTATATTAAATTGGTTCTTATATTCAATTATAATTAATTTTTAACCAATGAATTAAAACATATATTATTACAAGATATTTAATCATATTCATAATCTCCAAAAAAACTTTTGTGGCATAACTTATTATATTAAATAATTTTTTATAATATACTATTTCTTGGTAAAACCTTGTCTTACATGTTACACAAGTTATAGTGGAATTTCAGTCTTTGCTATAATTTTATATTACCTTGAGGTTTCATGTAGATAAATCTAAACATTGTGATGTTTTTAGGAAATGATTAACATGGTTATTCATATAACACAATCTAATATTATTGATTTAATATAAATTTATTTTTTATTATTTTGGGAAATGAAAAATATCAAATGTCTTAAATTAATTAAAAAAAATTCACAAAATTTAAGGGTGTTACATTTTACCCCAATTAAAAGTGAAATTTTCTTCAAAATTAATCTAGGTCCTTAAAGTTTTAATAATTGAAGGCTCTACTAATAGAACCCCACATCATAAAAATGAATAGAAAAATATATTTTAAAAACGAAATGTTGGAAACATAATGAATACCCAATGTAACTGATAACTACAATTCAACATTAGATACCATATGTGGAAAGTGAAAACCTAGACCTTATAGAGAAATATGAACTTCAGGCTTTGATGGAAATTGATATTGAACAAGGTCATGAGATGTTTAACAATCCCGATGAAATAAATATGTGATGATCTATGGGGAAATTTGAATCATCAAAAAGGAAGGTAAGGGGTATCATTTTTGGTTTCAATATCCTTTTCCCTGAGGTGGATGAGTTTTAATTATAATATATACTTACCTCATTCGGTACAATATCACAATTTGTTGTGTCTTGATCAATTTCCACCTCACCTCTATCTCAAAAAATGTAAGTTAATTATTCATTCCTTCAGACTAATAGATCTTAAGATCAAAGATAATACAACACTTATATCATCAATTATGAACAAAAATGAGTTGTTATAATAGATTTCCCATTATGTATAAATTATCCTGTAGTGAGATAATATATTAATCTCACTAACCTCATCGGAAATTTAACTTAAGCATTCCAAAAATTACTAACCTTATAACCCTTCTAAATGATAAAAAATCAAAAAATTATAATGTATGGTATGAAATAACTTAACATTCATCCCACATTTATCATAATGTATAACTTATTCTCCACACACCAAACCAGTTTATATTTTCATAATGTATTCTTTAGAATAATTGTAATAACCTAAATTTCAATCCAACCTTATGAAAAATTTATACTTATTTATTCTAATGATTTTTAGATATATTTATTAAATCCAAAAACATTTCAAAATCCATACATGACCTCTAACCAATTTTTTCAACAAATCCATTATCATTTCTTAGGTAAAAATCAACGCCCAATTTACTTATTCACATCCAAAAATTCATTATCCAAACAATTTTTTCTTCAAGTAATGAACATATTAAGGGTTATATTTCTATTTATCCCATTTTAATGGAATTCACCTTTCCATTATATCATTATTCTAGTTTATTAGAACCATTAATTGTATTATTGTAACATCTTTTCAAAATATCATTAAATGAACTATACTTATATATTTCACCATTCATATAACAAAATTCATGAATGAAAATACGATAAAACATCAATTATTCCACATTTACTAAAAGAAAAAAATATGTCTATCGTAACATTTTACTTAGTATCTCTTTCTTCTCACATTTCATATATTGTCTCATCATCATCAACAATATTACAATTACTAATACATCCTTACAGATTCTCTTCCGTAGCATTCCAAAAAGAAAATCAATATTCATAATGACCATTAATTCCTCACATTAATGATTTAAACTTTTATGATGTCTTAGAGAGACGGATATTCCCATCCATCTGGTTAACTGAATCATTAATTTTTTCCTTGATGTTAATTTCTTTTTTTCCTTCTTGTTTACAATCAAAAATTCTTATTTTTCCAAAAAATACATTAAATTAGGTGATACATTCCAAATTAATGACACTAATGAAACCAATTTCTTTATTCCTCCACGGTCTCTATTACATTAACACATTGAGAATTCCTTTATTTTCTTATTTTGTGAGTCTGGGAGTTGGCTATGGTACACATATTCCATCGTGGTCCATGAAAACTGATTAAGAATTATCACAACAACCTTGACTCCTGTAATCATCCCATTTAATTGATCATTAACACAATTTTCATCAAATCTAATGTTAATCCAGTTCTTTCTAGTTCCCACGATAGATTAAAACCAGAAATAATAGTGTGATCATCACCTTCCATAGTGGAAAACCAAATAATCATAAAAAATAACTTATAATATGTCTAAATTAGGATACCTAATTTAATCTATGGTTTATTATGTTTTACCTTGGTTAATCGTAAAAATGTTATAATAAAATCATTCATGATGATTCTTTTATATTTTATGAATTTGAAAATCATATCCACCTTGAGTGTCAAATATGTTGTGAATCATTTCCCATTGTAATGTATCAATTTATGCTTAACTCAAGCTCGTCACACCTTTTCAGAGTTTTTATCCCTAGGTATATCTTTGTAATATCCATATTCACTTATAGTATCTATATATGTAATTATTTCTAAAAAAACACTCATTATATATTTTACATAAATTCAATGAAATTTAACTATAAATTTTCTCATCCTTAAACTTCTCCTTGAGACATTCCTAGATATATACTTTGAAGTATTTATAGAGATATTACTAAATTTATATCATCCTAGTTTCCAATGGATGACTAAACTTTTACCCTATTACCAACTACAAAAACCTAGTATGAAGGTAAATAAAAATTACATCATTTTTTGTGGAATACTGTAAACGTTAGAAAACAGACACCCAATGACTATGTTAGTTTAGTGACTTTGGAAGCATGGAAATGTAAACAATAGTCCATTAGTGGGATACATTATATCCCACTAGGGTCTCCAAGACTATTTACCCTCTTAGACATATTTTAATAAAATTATCTTCATATCTTGGGGAAGGAAACATTAAAAGGGGTGAACATAGATATTGAGTAAGGGTAAAAAAGAGTGATATATAAGAATAAACCAGATTATAAGGTTATGAGAATAGGATCATAACATTAGAAGAGTATACCCAGCAAATCAAATCTCATAAACATGAATCATTATATTAAGGTGATTAGTTAATAAGGAATGAATCATAAGGAAATCATGATCATAAGATATTAAGGCATAATGTATGAGTAAGACATGGAATTTTTGAATACACATAAACATGTAATATCATTCCGTATAAATTAAAACACATTTCTAGTACTTATCTAATCACTTCAGTGGAACTACACCTACTAGGTAAGATACACCACCATCCCCACTCGCATTCCTTAACTCGTAGGGGATCATGTTTCACCATCTTCCCATAGTGTATGGGGTTTCCCCATCTTCACATGGTGAATAAAGATTCCCCATTTTCCCATAGTGGATCATACTTACTCATCTTCTCCTAATGTATCAGGTCTCTACATATTTTTATAGTGGACCCATTTTCTTATCATCTAATGTGTATTAAGTCTATCATCTTCAATCCCATCATTGTATCGTGAGATATAAATCATTACCCAATGAATTCGATGGAGATTTTGGTCTCACCCATCACATAATTGAATCATACATATATTTTCTATAAGATATTAAATCTTCCATCATATTAGGAACCATAAAAAGAATTGGGTTTCATATACATCATATCATAAACCATGAAATGAAATGGGTCTCATAAAATTTAATCATATCATAACCCATGAAAAAATATATAGGTTTTATAAACATTTTTGAAGGATCAAAATATAGGTGTATATTTTCAATTAAAAGAGGTGGGGTGAATTTTAATTTTAATAACATTATTTTTTATCCGTAAGAAAATCACTGTTTAACAATATTAAACAAGGTGAATTCACAAACCCTATTTTGTTCTTAATCAAAGGGATAATTGGAAGGTCCCAGGTCAAATTATAATAAACCTAAACATAAAAAAATCTTATCTTAAAGTAATATAATAATTTTTATCTTATTTAAAGATTTTACCATAACGTATATTAAATATGATTTATCAGAGTATACACATATAAGAAAGTATAAGATAGTAATAATTTCATTTTTAAAAAAATAAAAAGAATTAAAATTGGTAACAAAAAAGGTAAACATGCTTGAAATGTCTTAACCCAATGAGAAGGGTATCCAACAACCTTGGATAAAGGTCCCTCAATTTATACATTAAAGAAAGACTTTCTTACCCACACCAGGGAAAGACCATGATATGAATATCGGAATATATCTTACTATCCCCGCAATTCCTCCAACATTAAAGTTTTTGGATCATATTTCATTATATCCATGAAATCCATTGAACATTATGGTAGTAAACACATTTGTTTCATACCCCTAAAAGCCCTCGATTTTACACAACCACAATATGAGTCACACAAGTCATAAAATGATATTCACATCTGAAATATGGTGTTTACAGATCACAAAAATCATTATAGTCTCTCTATATAAGTCTCTTCACAACATCACAACATGTAGTCTCGTGATGTGTGTTATATTCTATTGGATCATTAAAATTAATGAGTATATATAGTGAAAAAAATATCAGTGGTCGGCTCCTCTTCCAATAGTCATACTTTTCCTTCAATCTCAGAGGGACATTTACACATGTCACTCTACCAATGGTTAGATAAAAAGAGATTGTAAGAAATCATTTCATATAATAAAACATGGGAAAAATTATCATGCTTGAGAAAAAATAATATGTAAGGAAAATATTTTTATGTATGTGAAATATTAATATGTATGAATAATCAGATTCTAAAAATATGAACAATTGGATTCAGAAATAATAGATAGTCAAAGACTGAATTCTGAGGAATTTTGAATTCCTTTTACAAAGCATGCAATGTATGAAATCTGAAGAATCCAGAATCTGATTTATAATGATTTTGGATTCTATAAAAAGTATATTTTAGAGTCTAATTTCCAATGAATTTGGATTCTAATTTCTAATGAAATCGAAGATTTATTTATGGAGAAATCAGAGTCTGATTTAAGAAGAAACCAGTGTCTGATTTTTTTAGAAATGAGAGGCTAATTGAAGATAAATTATGAATCTGATTTCAGGATAATCCGAATATTATTTCCGAATAAATTATAATTTTATTCTAGAAGAAATCATAGACTGATTTTAGGAGAGATCAGAGTTTTATATTAGAACAAATCAGATTTTGAATTCCGAAGAAATCATATGTAAATTTTAAAAGAAATAGAATACTTATTTCAGAAAAAATAAGAGTCCCAATTAAAGTGAAATTAGTTTCTAAGAAACATTAATGTTTTTAGTTATGTTACGATACAATTTTTGGATTATGAAAATGATGGTGAATATATGATTAATAGGACACTAGACCAGACAATGAAAACCATAGGTAAAACTAAAAATTTTCATAAAAGAAGAAAATTTTCCTTATGAAAATTATTCTTATAGAATGATAATTTTGCTCATAAAAATGTGTTTTTGATATTAAATACAAAATGGAATAGAATATTTATAAGAAAAATTTTCGACTCGATAATTTTCTCCATTTTGGAATGCATTAAAAAATCGAAAAAGAATATAAGGAATACAGTTTTGACATTTAGAACATAAAAAATAAATATCTCCATTTAAATAAGACCCATAATGGAAATGACTAAACCCCTTATGTTTTTAATTCTATAAGGATCATATTCTTTTATTTCTTAGAGATTTTACTTCATCTCGAATAAGAATAGCTTCTTTCAGTAATCTCCCCCTTACTCAATATCCCCCATTCATAGGGTATTTTAGTCTATTAACATAATATTCATTTGACCATTATTTTCTCCCAAATTGAGATTTTCAAAAATCAATATAGGGAAATATAAAAAATATACGTAAAATAATAATAATATTCAAGATTAATCTATGGAATGATTAAAAAAATTCCTTATGATGAGAAAAAATTGCAAGAAAAAAATATAATAAAAGATCTGATTTTAAGAAATCAGCCATCATTCATATCTTTCAATATCGCCTTTCTCAATGTTTCCCTCAACATCTTTAACTCCTAGTGATCATCCTCAAATATAATGATTAACTAATCCTAATAAAAAAATTCTTTTGGAGAAACTTGACTATTTCTTCTCGAGACATAATAATTTCAGCATGATACTTTACCACCTCTTCTTGCACTTTGAATTTTTCTTCAATTTCTTCCATGAGTTCCCTTTCACTTTTCAAATTTAGATCATCCTTAACTGAATCACTGAAATTATCAAATCTTTTAAGTTCATCAATCACTGACTTATGCCACTTGGTTATTTCTTTACATGACCTTCTATGAGCATCATAACCAATGTTAAATGTCTTGAACTCAGCTTCAAGTTTGAAAACATTTTCCTTGAGAATGATTCTTTAATATCACTTTTGACTGATTATTTGTTGAATTAGTTGACATCATGAGTTAATACATGAAAATAAGGGAATGGTAATCACTATCTTCTTCAAGGATTGCAAAAAATAATAATTTCCCAAGGAATACAAGGATTCTGAGGTAGATTCCTTTACTAGAAAGGGAGTTTTATTTTTATCTTCTTCTTTTCTCTTAGATGTTCCAACAACATCATTCAAGAATTTTGAAACCAAAACTTTCCGAGGTGAATAAAAAAGAAATTTATTTCCTTTATAATACTTAGATATTTCCTTATGAAATTTCATATTATCATACTCACTATCAGAAACATGAATTATTCTATCATCATCATAATCAACTCTTTCACCAAACTTATCCTCAACATTTTTAACATCGTCATTATGAATAAAATTATTATTTATACTTTCATAATATTAATGTTTGTCAACCTCATCTATTTTATCATCATATTTCGGAACTTATTGAGATTATGAATTAATCTTGGTTGATTTAACAAGGGAGGTTCTGATCAACAACATGTCTGAATGACTTTCCTTCTCATTATATTCTTCCACCATTTGGATTACATATTCACTTTCTTCTTCATATTATTATTCTTATTAAAATTATTATTATTCTTATTCTTATTATTCTTTCTATACTAATTATTCTTCAAAATTGGGTTCTGGAATTGATATTTTCTTTCTCAGATATTCTGTTGGAACAGAATGTTATGAGAAAGATTTTTTTATCTGAATCTATTTAGACGAGTTCTATATATCGTTAAGTAAAGCTTGTACAATTTTGGCTTATGAAATATTCTTTTTTAAATTATTCTCATTTTCTTTCTTCCCAAGCTCTTCACCTGCTTTTATTTTTATGGCCTTAGCCTCACTAGGGTCTAACCTATACATTGTACCTCCTTCATTCTTTTGCTTCTTAAACCCTCTATATTTTTTAGGAATTTATTAGAGAATGTATTTTGATTTTTTAGATTAGGTAGAGTAAATATAGACTCTGTTACGAGATCATTCTTTTTTTGGTTTTGGTTCTTTCTCTTTACTTTTCATTGGTGTTTTCTTGGATGCTTCTCCAATATCACCATTCTTTCGGATAACTTGAACTTTACAATCTAGAAGACAAATAACACTCTTCTATTAATACTAAAACTGGTCTTCATTCTTCAAAGAGTATCGTCACTCAACAAAATAATGATGAGAACTATGGGTTTTGGGCTATAAGTAATATTGAATGATTATTTACAAAAAAAAATCATTGACAAGATTGTTGGATACGTTATCATCTAAGACTTTAGGGTTCTATTATTGATATTAATGATGGTAAATAGAATGTAAATGGTGAGATTTATCATCCTTAGGATCCCTATTAAATATATCATGATGATATCACATTTCTTAAGGGAATCCTTGTCTTTATTTCTATGAATGTAAAATCATTACATCCTCAAGGATAAAAATCTATAGTTGGTTGAAATAAGATTAATCGTCAGTGATATAGCCCTACTAAGACCATGACACTCGATGTCCATATCCTTCTCAAATGTAAATTCATTTTATGGGATGCTATGAGAGAAAAATATATCATCTCTTTCATATGGTATATCCAGAATGTATTCAGCCTTGTTGAAGAATAAAAAATAAGTTTTACCATAGCTCTTGAATGAAAAATTTCTCTTCCTCCTTCATAAAAGCTAACTAAAGAATAGAATTCTATAAGGATATCAGGATAAAATGGATCTAGATTCATTAGTTAGGAAACAAAAATACTTTCACATCCACTATTCTTAATTATGTTTGAAATCCAATAATAATTCTTGAGAAATAAATTTGGGTCCACAAAACATTTTTGTTAAAATAACAAGTTCATGAGTTCCTTATTGGAGGCTATCAAATTTTGTGAGGAAGCTACAAGATGCATCTAGAGATTAATGAAATAGATAAAACTAAATGACTTATTTGAAGTGTGGTATAACTTTAGTGAAAACCCAACAGAGATAATAAATGTGGTACACAAATAGGGGAGTCCATTATATAGTATCTGTGGTGACAGTTTGTATTCTCTGATAGATCCAATTGCTGAGATTAATTTGATATGATCTGACCATTGATATTTATATCCAAGAAATATGTATAAATTCTGATATTTTGAGGATTTAAAGAAAAAAATATTGAATAAAAGTGAATATGATAATGTTTTATTAAAAATAGATAGAAATAGTAACATAAATGAAAAATAAAATTTCAAAGATTTATGTAAGGAAACATACATTTTGGATTGTTCAGATAATATTTTCAATATTGACATCCTTACTGTAGAAGAACTTCGGTTTTAAACAAAATTAAGAATGAATGAAAATTTTTGGGTTCCAAAATAAATTTTATAAAAGAAATTGGTTTTGGAAAAATTTTAAGAAGGAAATAAAAAAACTATGTTCTGAATATTTGATGGAAAAAATTTAGGTCATAGACAAAACATATTAAGGAAATACAAAAGAGTAATAAAATGTACTCCATATATAGAAATGAATATCTTAATATAAGGATACTGTATAAAAAAAGATAATATAGATGATTATGTTGTGGTTATTATTCCTTAATTTTGTTTAATGTATTCATATCTATCAGAGTGTAATAATTTTGTACAAATTTCAACAACTTGGTCATGAGATCTGATAAACAATAAAATAATATCTTCATTAAGTGTGTGATCCATATGAAAGTGAAACCTAATATTGTTTCCCTCAGAATTCGGGGATGACCTCCTGGATGGGAGATTCAAACGTTCTGATCGGTTTCTAGCGGGTTTGTTCATAGAACCGGAAACATACAATGATTCCACATCCATTTGGACCTACTTTCCAAAGGTAGGCGCTCATTAGCTTGTGGACTGATGAGGCTTAGGAATTTGCATTGGTCGAGAGGATGGGAGTTCGTTCTCATCACACCTTTTTGAGGGGAATTATTGTCTATTCTGGGACTCTCTTTATAGATTTATGTTATGTTTGTGAATAATTATTACATTACCAAGTATAAAATGAGCTTTCCCTTTAGTTTTGGCAATCAATGATTAAATATGTATGAAATTTAGAGAATCTTTTATATGTATTCGAGGTTCTTCATCAATAGAGAATCATCTACATCTATTTATAGATTCTTGATCAATGGTAACCTTCAAAACATTTATATAAAAGTATCTTGGTCATTATGATGACCTGGCTGGTTTTAAAGCCACTCTGTGGGGCACTTGAAGTTTATTGTCATTCAGAAGGACAATTAATTATTTCAGAGTTGGGATCGAACCCATAGATGGGCTACCTACGTATCCTTTGTTTTAGAAAAGGAATCAGAACCCACGTAGTTCGAGTAAGGGAGTATGATGTTTATGATTGATGGATCAAAGAAAGATTTCATAATTACTTTTACACTCTAAGCTCACGTGAGTCATGCTCGGTGTGAGAAACAAGAGGTATTGGTAAAAAAAAATAGACAATTGTGCCATGAAACATGCAATCATAAGAAGTGGTTTGGGGCTTATGTATGTATGACTGCCCAGAGGATTTACTTTAGGGAGAAAATCCAAGAACATGGTCCATAAAGGTATATGTGCTTCATGGAGATTTGAATATACTAACTTGGGACTTATTCCTGAAAAGGAATCCCAAATTAGGAGAGGATTGATAACTGGGTTTTACTCTGGAGAAGGAATCCCAGATCAAACGTAAATTGGGACTGGTTAAAGATAATTTAAGGGACTTGGGGCTTATTCTTGAAAAGGGAGCCCAAGATTTATGACTGGGAATTATTCCTGAAAAGGAAGCCCAGGTTAAGGATTAAGGTTTGGGGCTTACTCCTGAGGAGGATGCCCATATTTGAGATTGGGTCTTACTCCTAAGAAGGATGCCCAAAATTTAAGGGACTTGGGGCTTACTCCTAAGAAGGATGCCCAAAATTTAGAGGACTTGGGGCTTACTCTTAAGAAGGATGCCCAAAATTAAGAGGACCTGGGGCTTACTCCTAAGAAGGATGCCCATATTAAAATGACATGGGGCATACTCCTAAGAAGGATGCCCAGGTTAGAGGACTTGGGGCTTACTCCTAAGAAGGATGCCCAAAATTAAAGGACTTTATCTCATCTTAAAGGATGAGGTTGAATGAATGAACTCTCCATATTTAGTGACAAAAAGATATTTAAATCACTAGGTTTTGAGAGATATTCCACAGAATTCCTTTCATATAAGGAAGTCAAATCAAGAAATCGTTCCATAAATGGATTTAAAGAGTGTCTTGAAGACTGAATCTTGAAAAGGAAAGGTGTAATGGCTTAAGAGGGGTGGAATGGGCAAGAAAGGCACCCAAAAAGGAATGGGTGCACAAGTCTTGGAAGGCGCGCAAGTATTGAGGGGGCGCGCAAGTATTGGTCGCGCAGGTATACCTGCACGACACGTGGTGTACTTGCATGATGGTCAACCAGCATTGAAATACATGAGCGACTCTTTATTAAAGCCTTTATAATCCTCTTGAGGTTCTTCCAGAAAAGGGACGCACTAGTTCTATCGAAGGAGTAAGGCGGCGTGCAAGTGTGACCACTTCCCATAAGGGCTGGCCACTCAGGCGCGCAAGTGTTGATGAGTTTCAACACTTAGGCCTTCCTCCTTCTCTTTAGATCTTCCGTTCTAGGTAAGAAATTACCTTAGAAGTGTTCTGGAAGCTTTGAGAAGAGACTTGGGTGTCGGGAGCTTCAATCTGAGTTTATGGAAAAAGATCCTCTGAAATGGGGGGCCCACAGGGTCTATTTATAGGCAGGAGAAGACCCTGGGCGGTTACCACTTAGGTCGCGCAAGTCACTTGCACGACCAAGGGAATCGCGCAAGTGGACTTGCGCAACAGTGATATAACTTGCGCGATGAAGTTGCTTTTGATCCTTTGTTCATGCCTTTGTCGATTTTTGATATTTTCTTCAAAGGATGAATCACTTTGAGCTCAGATATTCCCCTTTTCCGATTTTTTAGATTTTGTGACGAAAGGAGCGTCAACAAAAGTCCCCCCTCAGAGTTGGATCTGGAGAGAAATGAGGATTTGACTCTGAGGAAATCGAATCCATCCAAAGGAAAAGTGGGCGCGCAAGTCTTCAGGGGCACAGAGGTCGGCGCGCAAGTTCTCTCCACGCAGGCCTTAAGCGCACAGGGTACGGCGCGCAGAGTCCCGGCCGCGTCTATAAATAGAGGGCCTCACTTCCTTACAAGCATCCGGATTTTCGGACTTCATATCTTCAAGCTCTCGCCGCGCAGGTCACCTTAGCCGCGCAGGTTGTTCTGTTTTCCATAGTTTTCCTTGATGTCGCGCTACTGTAAAGGCATTTGTATTTGCTCGGTTTATACTTGCACGTCAAGAACTAGCGCGGCACACGAATACTTGCGCGTTCATTTTTTAGATTTGCCCGCCTTTATGAATTAGCCATTTTTTCCGAATTCTTTCACAAATTTTATGAAAAATAAACCCATTTAAGAGTTTAATTTATTCAAATTTTGGTAGATTCAATGGCTCTTAAGGGAATTAAAACGTCTGATGAACTGGCTAGCAAGTAGATTGATGACATGATGAACATCAGTGGCCACGATTACTATGATATCTGCGATAGCACTCTCCCATATTTTGCTAAGTACTTGAAGAAATATCATCTTAATTTCCCACAGAGCATCTACCTGCTTCTATATGGTCATGGTCACCTGCAAGGAGTCAATGTTCCAGATACAAAGAACTATACACCTGAAATGAAGATGCACTGCTACTCTTTCATTTTGGTTATGATGTGCATTAAGAGCAACAACAATGGTGTGAACTTTCAAATTATTCCTCCATGTCATTTCCTTGCAGATATGAAAATGGAAAACCCATGGGATGAAATGTTTTCCACTACTGGTTGGTGGAGAGAAGACAAACATGGTATTAGAGCAATATCTGAAAAGATTACTCTCCCCAAATGGCTCTTTACTTCCAATGCTCCATTCTCAAATCCATGTATCCATCTTCCAAGCCTCTTGGACAGAAACAGAGTCACTGTTTGATCAACAGAAAATTTTCTCAAACCGCACTCAAGAACATCCTTTTACAATTGTTCTAAGAAGAGCTGGTATCACTGCATCTCTTATTGTATCTAGTTGAATGAATGTATTCCAAGTGGTTGCTGATGAAGCTCAGGATTCCGTAAATCATATGAAGTGTTATGTTGAAAGACTCTTCTAATTCTTGAAAAAAGAGAAGAGACTCAAGTCTGTGGATGTCCTTCTAACTCTTGTTCATCAATGAAAAACACTTTCACTTTCACTTATTTGTACCTTTATTCTCTCACTACCTGCTTCAAATTTACTTAAGCCAATGGGCTTAGTAAGCATAGTTTGATCTTTACTAGGATTATTACAAATAACCCTACAAACTCTGAACCTTTTAATTGCTCAATATTACCTAAATCATACAAAATGCATGTTTAGTGAGCTGGAACTTGACTTTTATTCAGAGTTCCTTTGTCTTTTGTGGGCAGTTTAAAGTCATGCATGCCGGAAATAAAGGGGATAATGTTTATGGTCGAAATAGCTTTGACCAAAATGGATTAAAAATTGATTCAATTCCTTGACAATTTATCTGAAAACATATTACCATACTCAAATTATGAGGGAAAATATGTAATCTATGACTTAAGAATTTTTGAATCTGAGGAATGATATGAAAAAGATCTAAAAGGCATTAGAAGAAGTAGTTTCCAAGAATGAAGTTACTATTATTTGACAAAAAACCCGTTAGGGGGTTGAAATATGCAGAGCCACCTAAGGGATTTGGCTGCATGGTCAAATAAATAGCATCTTTCGGCTGACAAGTCTTGTTATGTGGAATGTTTATGCAAGGCCACCTATGGGCACGTGCTGCATAGTTAGGCAAAAGAACTCCCAGAAATTTACTTTCCTAGTGCTAAAAGCCAGTGAAAGTTTATTGAGATTCAAATTTTCTAATGTATAGAGTTTGCTGTATGGAAATAGGTACTTAAATATGGAGAAGATATTTCCAGACAATATTATTAAAGAACTGGATGAATATCACTCCTACGAAGGTCTGACCCAAACGTAGGGAAGAAGAATAAACCATAGACTTGAATTCTTTTAGATCATGAAAAAGGATATGGGACAAATATGTTAAGGATGGCTATTTTTTTGCAGATCCCCGCATACCGTCATTTAAGACAAATAAGGACAAAAGAGGCATTCTTACCAAGAATGAAGTTACTCTTATTTGACAAAAACCCGTTAGGGGGTTGAAATATGCAGGGCCACGTAAGGGCATTGGCTGCATGGTCAAATAAATGGAATCTTTCGGCTGACAAGTCTGTTATGTGGACTGTTTATGCAAGGCCACCTATGGGCACGTGCTGCATAGTCAGGCAAAAGAATTCTCAGAAGTTTGACATTTTTGTGACTAGAAATCATGAAAAAGGGTTATGAGGATCTGAAAATATTTATGGTTAGGATTATAAAACATAAATATGGGTATTGTCCAATGTATATAGAGATACATAGGTCAATGATAACCATAATCATGTTGTGGCTGGGTCTTGAATTGAAATTTTGGACTTTACTACGTATCTCATAAGAATGAGAATCAAGCCATACGTAGTTCTTGAAATGCAGTTTAACGTCATGCATGATTAAAGTATGAGAGATCTTAGTTTAAGGTCATAGAATTCAGACCATAATAATGAATACACAGTGTGTGTTTTCATGAGGACTTTTCAGCCAAGGGACTGAAAGTGAAATTTGGGGTTAGGCCCAAAAGACTTGGGACTAGATTTGAGGGACACTCGAATGTTCCTACGTATCCCATAAGGATGGGAATCAAGTCCACGTAGTTCTAGAAATACCCTTTGTACAAATTTGGTTCATACGGGTGAAAGGGGACTTTAGTGCAATGATGGTTTAACCTGAGACAAAAAGATTAGGTATTACCATGTATGCACGTAGTCTTTTGAAATGAAAACATGATTGAAAAATCAATGTCAATAATAGTTCTCTCTCAAATGAGGAAATCTAAGAGTATTGTAGTTTATTGTCGTACCAGACAAAAGTGTTGCATAGTTTAACGTCATATAACAAGGACGAAAGTGAATCAATGTAAAGATATTGATTCTAGGGGCTGTTTCACGAATCAACATCATTTGAGATGGTGGTGAACCGATATGAAGAGATTGTTTTTGGGCTTGAACCCTAGGAGGTTGCCTACATACCCAGCCTGGAGGGAAAGGATCAAATCCCGTGTAGTTCAATTAAATAATGAATTAATGATCAAGTTGATCTTGGGGACAACGATCTAAATAAAATAAATAAATAAATAAAAAGTTGTTAGGACTTATACATGGTTAGTGTCCCATAGAGAGTGTTACGGTTGAGGTTTTCTTTAAGCTCACGTGAGTCATACTCGGTGTGAGAAACAAGATGTAACAACTTTAACGATGGATAGATTAATGTCATGTAGGACATATAAAGGGACTATGCAGTTTAAAGTCTTGCAGTTAGGACTATTAGTGCTGCACAGTTTAGTGTCATGTAGCAGGGACAAAATACAGTTTAATGTCATGTAGTGAGGACAAAAGAGTGCACCATTTTAATGTCATGTTGGATGCATTGGGGATTTTTTCCACAGTTTAACGTCATGTTGGACGAAAGTGCGAATAGTTTAAGGTCATATGCATAGACCATGGATGGTGCAGTTTAATGTCATGCTGGACGGTGGTGTAGTTTAAGGTCATATAGGACCTTTGATGATTATATAGTTTAACTTCTTTCCAGACATAAGGGAATTTTATACAGTTTAGCGTCATGTAGTTAGGACGTCATAGTTTAACGTCTTGCTGGACGTAAGGGACTTGCAAATAGTTTAGGGTCATATGCATGGACCGTTGATGATGCAGTTTAAGGTCATACTGGACAATTTAGGGAACTTTTTCACAGTTTAACGTCGTGTGGGGCGAAGTTGTAGTTTGAGGTCATACAGGACCATTGCTGTATAGTTTAACGTCATATAGCAAGGACGAATTGGTGCCGCATAGTTAGTGTCATGTTGTAGGGACATTCTGGTGCTGTACAGTTTAGTGTCATGTTGCAAGGACAATACAGTTTAACGTCATGTTGGACGAAAGGGGGAGTTTAAGGTCATACTGGGCCATTTCTGTATAGTTTAACGTCATATAACAAGGACGAGCTGGTGCCGCACAGTTTAGTGTCATGTTGCGGGGACATAAGGTGAATACTTTGTATTTTATACAAAATAATTCTTCAAAAATCTGGCATTAGTTGGAGTAGTAATGATTTCTCCACCCATCGAGATTAGTGAATAAGCTCCATTGGAGTAGACCCTATGTATTGAATAAGGTCCTTCCCATTTTGGCTCAAGCTTGGGAGTTTTATTTCCTGGTATCATTGGAGTTCTGAGAACTAATACCAATTCTACCTGAATGAATGAACGAAGATGAACTTTTTTGTTAAAAGCTCGTGCTATTCGATTCTGATAGATTTCCAAATGGTGCAAAGTGCACAATCTTTTCTCATCTAACAGTTCCAATTCATTCAATCGCTTTTGGGATTTCTCATCTGTAGATAACTGATCACAAATGGCTACTCTGAGTGAGGTCAATTGAACTTCAATTGGCAAGACTGCTTCTGTTCCATATACCAACGAATATGGAGTTGACCGCGTTGCATTGCGGGTGGTAGTCCGATAAGCCCATAAAGCATGAAAGAGTTTATCAGGTCATGACCTCTTATCTTTATCCACCATCTTTTGCAGTATATTTGAAAGAGTCTTGTTAAAGGCTTCTATTTGGCCATTGGCTGCCGCATGATACCGAGATGAATGGTTGGATTTAATGTTGTATTCTTGATACAATTTCTTCATCTCAGAAGAACAGAAGTTGGTGCCGTTGTCCGTCAATATGGTATGAGGGACACCAAATCTAGTAATGATGTTAGACTTGATGAAGCTAACAATGCATTTAGAACTGACTTCTTTGAGAGGTACTACCTCTGCCTATTTGGAAAAGAAATCAGTAGCAGTAAGAATGTACTTAAACTGCTTGGACGTAGCTGAAGGGTAAAATCCCACCACATCCATTCCCCATGTGGAAAATGGCCATGAGTATTTAGCTGTGTGAAGCAACTCTGGAGGTTGATGAATGAAGTTGGCATTTACTTGACATGAATGACACTTCTTTGTGAAATCAACACAATCTTGTATCATTGAAGGCCAAAAGTATCCAAGCCTTCGAAGTTGATCAGACAATCTATGTCCAGACTGGTGGGAACCACAGACTCCTGCATGCACTTCTTTCATGACATCCATTGTCTCTTCACCATCAATGCATCTGAAGAGAACACCATCAAAACCACATTTGTAGAGAATTTTCTCTAGGTGACTTGGGCCATCATAAAGAGTAAAATTGACCACACGTCGCTGGATTTGTTCTTTCTCGGCTCTATCAGGTGGAAGTGTTCCATTTTGAAGGTATTCCATGATAGGTGACATCCATCCTGTAGTATGACCATACTGTTCTGGAATGGGACTAATTTCATTAATTTCCTCTATTCTGGCTTGAACATAAGGTGAAATTGCACGACGGTGGGAAATACTGATGGTTGTCTCGTCCCGATTTCGATCTGCTAAAGTTGTGGCTATATTAGCCAGTGCATCAGCTTGAGTATTTTGTGACCTTGGGACATAAGAAAAAGTCGGTTCTGAAGGGAATCCCATCATTAACTTTATGACGTAATCATACAAAGGGATTATCTCTTCTTTTCTGATGGCATAATCCCCATTGACTTGTTTGATTACCAAGTCTGAATCACCTTTCACCTTTAAGTGATTCACTTGTGCTTGAAGTGCTATCTCCAAGCCTGTGATAAGAGCTTGGTATTCGGCTTCATTATTGGTACCACCTTCCCACAATAAAAAAGAATAAGGTAACAATGCATTATCTGGAGAAATGAGTACAATTCCTAAACCAACTTTGTTGAATTTCGGATTTTCCATTTTCTTCCCTATTGGACATCTGGAAGCACCATAAAAAAACATTTCCCATGTTTGAGGACTCTCTTGAATATAGAAAACTTCCTCATCAGGGAGTTCAATATCTGAAGACATGTCTTCCACTGAAGGATGTTCAGCCAGGAAATCAGCCAGAGCTTGGACCTTTACTACCTTTTGAGATACGTACTGAATGTCGAACTGCTGCAAAATAACTTCCCACCTTGCTAGACGTCCTGTAAGCATTGGACGACTAAGGATGAATTTGAGCAGCTTATTGAGAGATACTAATTGGACCTCATGATGTTGCAGGTAGTGTCTCAGTTTCTGAACTGCGAAGATTAATGCTATGCAGCACTTCTCAATACTTGAATACCGGGTTTCTGCTTCAATCATAGTTCTACTGAGATAGTAGAGGCTATTTTCATTCCCAACATCATTCTTTTGAGCGAGAAAGGAACCCAATGATCACTCTAGAGCTGTCACATAGAAGATAAGTGGTATTCCTTCAACAGGTGGCATGAGTACTGGTGGACTCAAGAGGTATTTCTTGAGAACATCAAACGCTTCTTGACATTCTTTAGTCCACTGGTAAGTGACTCCTTTTTTCAATAATTTGGTAAAGGGTAAACTTTTGCCTGCCAAATTGGTGATGAAACGCCGAATATAGGCTAAGTGTCCTTGAATTCCTCTTAATAATTTCAAATTCTGAGGAGGTGACATACCAAAGATTGACTTGGTCTTCTTAGGATCGACTTCAATACCATGATGGTGTACAACAAAGCAGATGAATTTTCCTGAGGTTACCCCAAAAGCACATTTTAAGGGGTTCACCTTCAAATTATGTTGTCGAAGCTTGTGGAATATGACTTCCAAATCAACCAAGTGATTAGAACGTTGTTTGGATTTAACCACCAAATTTTTTACATAGCATTCAACAAACTTCCCTAAAAAAGGTTTGAAGATACGATGCATGGCACGTTGATATGTTGCACCTGCATTCTTTAAACCAAAGGGCATCACCCGGTAACAAAACACACCTTGAGGGGCTCTGAAGGCTGTAGATTCCTCATCTTCTGGGGCCATTTGAATCTGATTATATCCGGAATATCCATCCATGAAGGAAAGTACTTCATAACCAGCCGTCACATCAATTAAGAGTTCTGTAATCGGAAATGGGAAATCATCTTTAGGACAATACCGATTAATATCTCTGAAATCGATGCAAACCCTAATTTGTGCGTTCTTCTTCTTTACAGGGATAATATTAGCCAACAAATTGGGATATTGAACTTCTATGACGAAGTTAGCTTTGACCAGCTTATCCACTTCAGCTTCAATTTTGTAAGCATAAGTTGGGTGTGTTCTTCTCGCGGCTTGCTTAAATCCTCGATGTTCTTTTGGTAAACCCAAATGATGAGTAACAATATCAGGATCATGCCCAGGCATTTCTGTATAGTTCCAAGCGAAAATATAATTATTTTGCTTTAGAAAAAAATATACATCTCTTGCTCTACAAGGGTCATGGCCGCACTAATTAAAGTGGGGCGTGGATCTTTCTCTGTACCCAGATTTATTTCTCTATGTTCATCCATGGTGGTAGAGATACCCTCTTCAAATGATAGAGGAGCATCTCTAAGATCTTCCTCTTCCTCTTGATCATGTGCTATTTCTTCCTTTTCTACTTGCATATTAGATGACAAAACGAAATTTTCATGATTAGAAGAGATGTCAAAATATGCACATGTTGAAGAAGAAGCTTCCATTTCCGACCCTATTGATGATAAAGGGCCTTCTTTGGGAAATAAAGAGGAGATGATAGATTGAGAATTGACATCATTATTCACCTCCAATGTTTCTATAACTTCTTCTGGGTTGATTGGCGAAGTATAGACCTGTTGTATTTCAGTAGATGAAATGAAGACGTCACCACTTGTGCTTTCATCACTGTTTGGTAGGTTACCAATTTCTCCCATGTTGTCTGGCTCAACTTCCGTAACTGACATTATGGATCTTTCCACAAGAGTATTTTGATTTGGGCCTATTTTGTCAATTTGACTGATAGGTAACACATAATCTGTACTCACATGTGTAAATGGATTTATTTGAATTTTCACCAAACCATATGGAGCATTAACTTTGGTAATTTCCTTCATTTTATATTTTTCTCTTCCCTTCATGTGATAAAATTCTGCCTCAATGTACTGAGACTCACTTGTCTTGAACGGAGCCTTATCACCATACAATGTTTCAACTTGACCATTGAAACAGTATTTGAGACATTGATTGTATGATGAAGGGATAGCTGCATGCTGATGTAGACAGGGTCTTCCAAGCAAGATGTTGAAAGCTGAGTCTTGATCAACAATCATGAAATCCGAATTGGATAGAAGATCTCCAAACTGAGTTCTGAGTGTAACTTTGCCCAGTGGTTCGTGTTCATTTTTATCATATCCTTATAACATCATGGTAGAAGGAGATAAATCAGATTCCGTGAGGCCCAATCGATGAAGTGTATGGATGGGCATGAGGTTGACTCCTGAACCATTGTCAATGAAAGCTCTTCGGATATCCACACCATTGACTTTTCCAGATAAGTACAAAGGTTTTATGTGCCCATGCACAACATCATCTTCATCTTTATCAGTAAAAGATATCACTGCATGGCATTCTGTAGGATTATTCTCCATGTGATAGACTTCAGCTGCAGCAATTTCAGCTTCAAATTCCTAAGGACTTGACAAAGCTTCGATGACTACTTCCCGAAGATCTTTTGACAGATTCAAAGCATCCAAAATTGATAACTTGGCTGGTACTTGGGACAAGTGTTTCAATATATCATACTTTTGATCTAGAGGTATGCGTTTCCCAACAGGAATATGCGGTTTAGCAGGTACCTTGGAAGCAGATTCTTTGGAAGCTGATGCAACTTGTATTGGGATAGAAGTTGGCAACATCCTTGGTTTTGGAAGATTAGACCAATTAGATCCATTTACTTGCTGAGATAAAGAAGATGGAATTTTCAATCGGTCTTCCAAAATAATTATGCCAAGACTGAGTTGACTATTGGCAGAAGAACTTTCTTGTTCTTTTTGAGCTCACTGAAGGGCTCTACCACGAGTTTCTGCTGCATACACAGTGCTAGCAGGGGTAGAACTGGAGTATTTGATTTGGAAAGATCCACGTCTTCCCCTGTATCCTGAACCTCTAGAACTTCCTCAGATTCCCTTATTTGATACAGGGAATTCAGACTCATCAAAATTGAAATTACGACTGGAGTACGGATCTGTTAATTGAATCATATTAACAGAACCGAAGATTAACTCTTCATCTAATAAAGACTTTGATTGACTAGCCTGTTTAGGCTGTGCCATTTGATGGGGCGGTGCCCGTTGTTTTGAAGTAGATGGCATAAATTCTACCATAGTCAAAAAAAATTTAGGATTTGACACATACTCATCTTCTTCTGATTCTTTTTCCTTCTTTGAATCAAACCGTTTCTTTGAGGATTTTCCCTCTGGCGAAGAGGGTTTTACCGTAATATTCATGGCAGAAGACACAATTGGTTTCATTAATTGTGTTCGCAAAATGGCATGAGTCCGATTGATTGTCTTTCTGACCATCCAATCATTATATTTCTGTGTATTTCTGATTTTGACTTCTTTCCATTCACCTTCCTCCTCTGGAACTGTAGCAGTAACACATGATACCTGAGTCGAAGAACCTTTCAACTTGACTTGTCCCAAGTCAACCATCTTTTGTAGGAGGTCTTTGAAGACAAAACACTCCTAGATGGGATGCCCTAACATTTGATGAAAGGGACAATAATTGGGACGGTCTTCATCTCCTTCTTTGTTTGGCCTCTTGGGCCCTGGTAATTGAACCAAATTATTTTCCAGAGCTGAAATGAATTACCAGGAACTTTCTCACTTCGGAAAGAGTATGTTTTACTTTTTATATCCTCAAATTGTTTTCGTCGTTGATCTCTTTGATCATTTGGACGAAACGTCCTTTGTTGTTGGCGTTCAGGAGGTGGAGCCCTTCGAGAAGATGAAGGTTTTGAAGTAGAAATAGGTACATGTGCTTGTTTAAGCATAACTGTAGCAGTTTCTGCTTTACCCATTCTCCTTCCTGAAGCTGATGGAATTACACGAGATTTAACCTTAGCCTGTATAAGGGAATCTTCAATCTGATGAGCGATTGAAGTAAGGTCTCGAAACCCTCCTGTTTATTTCACAGGGATCAATGGCGTGCGTAATTCGTCATGCAAATTTGCCACATAGATTGGAAACGGCTCTTCCTGAGGGAGTGCTAAACTAAGGGAATACGTTAATACCTTCCAGCGAGCAATGAAATCAGAGAATCTTTCATTTTCCCTTTGCTTGCAGTTTGTAATATCGAAAACTATTGTTTTTGGCAAAGTTGAGCTGAACTGAAGAAGGAATTTTTGGAGAAGATCCTCCCATCCGATGGTTGACCGGGATTGCAAGCTTGTATACCAGACAAAAACTGGTCCTTGTATGGTTCGCACGAAGCATATGAGTTTCACTGCTTCTTGCGGCTCTGGAGTTCCCATCATAGTATCACAACAAGACACGTAATGTGTCAAATGTTGTTCAGGTTCGCCTAATCCATTGAAAGTAGGAAAAACAGGGTTTCCAAAACTGGATGGAGGAGAAATTGAATCTACCCATTCAGGGTAAACATTCTTTTCTGGTTGAACTTGTGCCCGTTTCCCTTCCATAGTTTCTAACCGATCTATTAATGACTCAATAGTAGTTATTAACTTTTGAGAAACATCCGGTTGAATCTGGTCTTGAGTAGGTGCAATGAATGGAGCTTGGACAGATGTGGTGGTCGGTGCTGCAACTGATGGTAGCACTGCCAACCGTTGTTGCGCTTGACCCACGGGATTAGACCTCTGAGGGTGTACTGATAACGGAGGATATTCTTGATCCATCTCAGTAACTGAAACAAATTACTTTGGCTGTCGGACTTTAGTATTCTTAAGAAGAAGACTACTCTGAAGTAGTTCTGCATTGAACCTTCTTAATTCTTTCATTTCATCCTCCTGTTTTGCAAACCTTTGCTCTAATGAGAGAGTTTGACCTTCTCCAGAGGAAGGATATGTAACCTGATTCTTTCCCATCCCTTTGTTGGATACTTTTTGGAGAGAGGGAAGTGGATTACCTAGGTTCTGAGTAATCCTTTGACTTCGTGTACGCACACCTTCTTCATTTGTATCGGTGCATACATTTTCATGAGAAGGATGCTCTTCATCTGAGTCCCCTGAGTGAATCTCCTCTAGTGGATTAGAAACAACGGAATTGATGACATTTATTGATGCATAATGCATCGCATCCCTTCTATCAACATTTCTGTGATATTGTCTTCTTTCATATCTTTTATGAGACATTTATTTTTGTTGATTCAATCATTTAGGAACTTCTTGACGAGCTATAATTTGGAGGGAATCTCCTGATAATTTGGCTCTTCGTTCCTCTTGGGGATTCTTCCCCAATCGAGAAAAGACCGATATTCTCTGAGAAGGGGAATGATGATTTGAAAGAGTCCCCAGTCTCGTGAACTGGGGATGTTCCTGCAGATTCCACTCAACTCCTTGAATTCCATTTGTTGACTCTGAGGGTTGGGTTAAAGGAGTCCCCAGTCTGACAAGCTGGGGTGGCTCTTGACATGCTATGTCTGAGACTTTCTTAAAATATATCTTGATCTTGTGAATCTTAGTTCGGAAATTAGTTGGATGCATTAACCTGTTTCCACTTTTATCACCTGGTTCAACAGACCGTTTGATGATTTCCGAGACTTCTATCATTTGATGATTTGTTTGCTCCAGACGAGAGTCTTGTGCAATATTCTTTCCTGGTTGATGTCGGAGAATTTCAACAACTTGTTCTCCATATGCTTGATTTTGAGAGGAACTAGTTAAAGCCTGTTCTTGAGAAAGCTTTTGATTATGAACAAAGCCCATTGACTGTGGCCGGCCATGGGAAATAACATTGCATGAGACTATTTTCGGCGGGCTTTGCTGACTAGAAAGCACTGTGAAATGTAGTGCTCTGTGAACACCCCATCCTCTGATATGAACACCAGATGAAGCATTGTCAATTAATTGACGCAATTTTCTTAGTGCGCCAAGGCATGAACGTTGAAGGGTTCTCTGTTGCTTTTCAGCCTTCAGATACCGAGAGACTGATAGAGATGCCAAATCAATCTGACGTTGTAGCCCTTCTATTATCTTAAGATGATTTTCATATTCATCATAAGATAATACCTTCATCTTCAATTGACAAAGAGTTTTCCATATGTTGAGACGAATATCGTGGACTCCATCTTCCGTCATCATCTTTGGAATATCATACTGGGAGTCAGCCAAAGGCCAAAACATGACTGGTACTTCACTTTTCGCCAGTTTTTTCCTCATGTTCAGCATTTCCTCTTTATCATTAAATGAAGATTCTTCTTCCTGTTTTGACCAGAGTTGGTGTTTCCCTGTTGCTTCATCGGATTCAACAAGATTGGTAGAGAGATCATTGATCAAACTAGAAGATGCATTACTTAGGGGTGGTTTGGAGAATGACCTAAACCCTGGGCTATCTTCTGATTGAGAAAGTATTTCACTTTCTAGCGATAAAGAATCAGACATGACTGGTTTCGCATTTGCAAGTGCCTTAAGATAAGAGGGCTTTCTCGGCACTACATTGTCCACTGGAGTATTTTCCAGGCAATGTGAATCACTACTGCGGAGAGGACATTCTCAGCAAAATTCATCATCATGGGGAGGACCACCATAATGGGTTATAGAAAAATATGAGATCTCTTGCTCCTTGGTCTTCTGACCATATAGAGGGTTCCTGTGGCTCTCATATGAAGAAGAAACTTAAAGATTGACCGAATTTTCATGAAGCAAGCCTTCATGAGGAAGTGTCTGTTGAAGACCTTCATAATTAATGTTCCTGTTATTGGGAACTGAGGGAGTAGAATCTTGAATTCTGACAGATAAATGTCTGAGGGCTTCACGAACTCCAGCGTCGAGCATGGCGTGGTTACAGATTAGACTTTGATCTCCTGAATGTGCTGGGCGGATCTTTTTCATAGATGCCTTCTTACTCACTTTATAAACCACTTGATGATGAAAGTTATTGCTCTGAGCAGGTGTATGTGCCTGATCAGGAAAGATGGTAAGGTTAGGCTGACGATCGCTACTCAAATCAGGTGTATGTGCCTGACTTGGTTGTCCGTATGATATGGGGGAGTATGCCCCATAACCCTCTTGGACTGGAACAGATGTGTGTGTCTGTTCCGGAGTGAATCATTGATGTGTCACTCCACTGCTAGGGATAGATTTTTTTGTCTTTCACTGAGATGATGCTGAAGCTATTATGATATCCTGGAAAGCATCCAGAATATGAGTAGGAATTTGCTTCTGCTCTTTCACAATTGACAAAATATGCTTGTTGACTTCATCCACCGGAACGGGAATATACGTCCATTCAGGGTTTGGAGTAGGTGTATGTGCCTGCTCCTATCCTCCTTTTCTTGACAGTGAATCCTGGAAGTACTCAAGTGTGGAGGCAGAGAGCTGAGTCTGCCTCCTGTTTGTCATCGGAGCTTTCCGACTGACTTCTCCGTGCGCTACCAAGCGAGACTGTTGGTAGGCTTGATTAGTACTAGCAGGTGTATGTGCCTGCTGATTAAACTTCGCCAAAGGTGTTTGACGAGATCCATCATATGTAGTCAGACGAGCCTGCTGACTAACTGGTGATGTATAAGCAGTTGTATGTTCCTTCCTATAGTACTCCGTCGGAATTTCCTGGAGAGATTGGCGTGATGCTTCCAGACGAGTCTGCTGGACAGCAGAATTAAAATGGACAGGTGTGTGTGCCTGCTCGTTGTTTGCAACCAAGTTAGGTTGGTGGACTTCTCCAGAGATGGAAGGGATGAAAACCTGCCCATTGTTAACCGGATTCCGTCTCTTGCGGTTCGTCTTGCCTGCTCGGGTTCGAGGAACCTGAGCTGAATGCCTGGAGTCGGTAACCTCATCATGTTGAGGGTGCACTGCCACACGAGTCTGGCGGCGATTGTTGATGGGAGCCCTTGGGAAGGACTCCTGTCTTTTTGAATTTAGGCCCTGAGGGACCTGCTCATTCACTTTCTCAAAGTAAGGGAGTGAATGGAAATTGCGTTCCGGGGATAACGACCAGAAACGGTTGGAGATGGTAGTCTGCACTGCCTACCTCTTGATCACTGGTCATCGTTTTCTGGACGACCTGTGCGAGTTGTTCACTTGGAGGGCCTGTCAGGCAGCCTCTAGAGTTGGGATGGTACCGTGTTGACGGTAATCCTTAACCAGCGCATTTGATACCCAGTGTTGAAGATGCTGAGTAGGTGATGTCATCCTCAGAGCGGATGACGATCCAGTAGGAATATCAGCAGTGGTATTTGCAGTAGTAGTATTCACAGATGTGAATTTGAGAGCAGCTATTATGGAAATACAGAAGATCTTGGAAAAGAGTGCCTGTTTCATATAACAGGCGTAATCAAGATAAAATTCATCCACTTCATCCTTTGGATGAGCACACATGTCAATGATTGTTTTTTGTTAGCCCTCCTATTGAGTTTTAAATAGGGGCTTAACAAATATGTAAAACATCATTTTAACTTGGTTAAGGATTCACGTCGGGTTCACCATTTTTTGTTTCCCTCGGAATTCGGGGATGACCTCCTAGATGGGAGATTCAAACGTTCAGATCGGTTTCTAGCGGGATTGTTCGTAGAACCGGTAACATCCAATGATTCCACATCCATTTGGACCTACCTTCCAAAGGTAGGCGCTCATTAGCTTGTGGACTGATGAGGCTTAGGAATTTTCATTGGTTGAGAGGATGGGAGTTCGGACTCATCAAACCTTTTTGAGGAGAATTATTGTCTATTCCAGGACTCTCTTTATAGATTTAAGTTATGTTCGTGAATCCTTATTACATTACCAAGTATAAAATGAACTGTTCCTTTAGTTTTGACAATCAATGATTAAATATGTAAGAAATTTTGAGAATCTTTTATATGTATTCGAGGTTATACATCAATAGAGAATCATCTACATCTATTTAGAGATTATTGATCAATGGTAACCTTCAAAACATTTATATAAAAGTCTCTTGGTCATTATGATGACCAGGCTTGTTTTATAGCCACTCAGTGGGGCACTTGAAGTTTATTGTCATTCAGAAGGACAATGAATTATTTCAGAGTAGGGATCGAACCCATAGATGGTCTACCTACGTATCCTTTGTTTTGGAAAAGGAATCAAAACCCACATAGTTCGAGTAAGGGAGTATGATATTTATGATTGATGGCTCAAAGAAGGATGTCATAATTACTTTTACACTCTAAGCTCACGTGAGTCATGCTCGGTGTGAGAAACAAGAGGTATTGGTAAAAAAATAGAAAATTGTGCCATGAAAGATGCAATCATAAGAAGTGGTTTGGGGATTATGTATGTATGACTGCCCATAGGATTTACTTTAGGGAGAAAATCCAAGAACATGGTCCATAAAGGTATATGTGATTCATGGAGATTTGATTACTCTAGCTTGGGACTTATTCTTGAAAAGGAATCCCAAATTAGGAGAGGATTGATAACTCGGTTTTACTCCTGAGAAGGAATCCCAGATCAAACGTAAATTAGGACTGGTTAAAGAGAATTTAAGGGACTTGGGGCTTATTCCTGAAAAGGGAGCCCAAGATTTATGACTGGGACTTATTCTTGAAAAGGAAGCCCATGTTAAGGATTAAGGTTTGGGGCTTACTCCTGAGGAGGATGCCCATATATGATATTGGGGATTACTCCTAAGAAGGATGACCAAAATTTAAGGGACTTGGGGCTTACTCCTAAGAAGGATGCCCAAAATTTAGAGGACTTGGGGCTTACTCCTAAGAAGGATGCCCAAAATTAAGATGACTTTGGGAATCCTTCTTAGGAGTAAGCCCCAATCTCAAATATGGGCATCCTTCTTAGGAGTAAGCCCCATGTCATCTTAATTTTGGGCATCCTTCTTAGGAGTAAGCCCCAAGTCCTCTAAATTTTGGGCATCCTTCTTAGGAGTAAGCCCCAAGTCCCTTAAAATTTGGGCATCCTTCTTAGGAGTAACCCCCAATCTGAAATATGGGCATCCTACTCAGGAGTAAGCCCCAAACCATAATCCTTAACCTGGGCTTCCTTTTCAGGAATAAGTCCCAGTCATAAATCTTGGGCTCCCTTTTCAGGAATGAGCCCCAAGTCCCTTAAATTCTCTTTAACCAGTCCTAATTTACGTTTGATCTGGGATTCCTTCTCAGGAGTAAAACCCAGTTATCAATCGTCTCCTAATTTGGGATTCCTTTTCAGTAATAAGTCCCAAGTTAGAGTATTCAAATCTCCATGAAGCACATATACCTGTATGGACCCTGTTCTTGGATTTTCTCCCTAATGTAAATCCTCTGGGCAGTCATACATACATAAGCCCCAAACCACTTCTTATGATTGCATCTTTCATGGAACAATTGTCTATTTTTTTACCAATAACTATTGTTTCTCACACCGAGCATGACTCACGCGATCTTAGAGTGTAAAAGTAATTATGACATCCTTCTTTGAGCCATCAATCATAAACATCATGCTACCTTACTCGAACTACGTGGGTTCAGATTCATTTTCCAAAACAAAGGATACGTAGGTAGCCCATCTATGGGTTCGATCCCAACTCTAAAATAAATCATTGTCCTTATGAATGACAATAAACTTCAAGTTCCCCACTGAGTGGCTTTAAAACCAGCCTGGGCATCATAATGACCAAGAGACTTTTATATAAATGTTTTGAAGGTTACCATTGATCAAGAATATCTAAATAGATGTAGATGATTCTCTATTGATGAATAACCTTGAATGCATATAAAAGATTCTCTAAATTTCTTTGATATTTAATCATTGATTATCAACACTAAAGGAAAAGCTCATTTTATACTTGGTAATGTAATAAGGATTCACAAACATAACTTAAATCTATAAAGAGAGTCCTGGAATAGACAATAATTCCCCTCAAAAAGGTGTGATGAGTCCGACCTCCCATCCTCTCGACCAATGCAAATTCCTAAGCCTCATCAGTCCACAAGCTAATGAGCACCTACCTTTTGAAAGTAGGTCCAAATGGATGTGGAATCATTGGATGTTTCCAGTCCTACGAACAAACCCTCTAGAAACTGATCGGAACGTGTGAATCTCCCATCCAGCTAGCGGGTTTGTTCGTAGAACCAGAAACATCCAATGATTCCACATCCATTTGGACCTACTTTCCAAATGTAGTCACTCATTATCTTGTGGACTGATGAGGCTTATGAATTTTCATTGGTCGAGAGGATGGGAGGTCAGACTCATCACTCCTTTTTGAGGGGAATTATTGTCTATTTTGGGACTCTCTTTATAGATTTAAGTTATGTTCGCGAATCCTTATTACATTACCAAGTATAAAATGAGCTTTTCCTTTAGTTCTGACAATCAATGATTAAATATGTAAGAAATTTTGAGAATATTTTTTATGTATTCGAGGTTCTTCACCAATATAGAATCATCTACATAAATTTAGAGATTCTTAATCAATGGTAACCTTCAAAACATTTATATAAAAGTCTCTTGGTCATTATGATGACCAGGCAGGTTTTAAAGCCACTCAGCGGGGCACTTGAAGTTTATTGTCATTCAGAAGGACAATAAATTATTTCAGAGGTGGGATCGAACCCATAGATGGGCTACCTACGTATCCTTTGTTTTGGAAAAGGAATCCGAAACCACGTAGTTCGAGTAAGGGTATGATGTTTATGATTGATGGCTCAATGCAGGATGTCACACTTTCTTTTACACTCTAAGCTCACGTGAGTCATGCTCGGTGTGAGAAACAAGAGGTATTGGTAAAAATTTAGACAATTATGCTATGAAGGATGCAATAATAAGAAATGGTTTGGGGCTTATGTATGTATGACTGCCCAGAGGATTTACTTTAGGGAGAAAATCCAGGAACAGGGTCCATAAAGGTATATGTGCTTCATGGAGATTTGAATACTCTAACTTGGGACTTATTCCTGAAATGGAATCCCAAATTAGGAGAGGATTGATAACTGGGTTTTACTCCTGAGAAGGAATCCCTGATCAAACGTAAATTAGGACTGGTTAAAGAGAATTTAAGGGACTTGGGGCTTATTCCTGAAAAGGGAGCCTAAGATTTATGACTGGGACTTATTCCTGAAAAGGAATCCCAGGTTAAGGATTAAGGTTTAGGTATTACTCCTGAGGAGGATGCCCATATTTGAGATTGGGGATTACTCCAAATAAGGATGCCCAAAATTTTAGGGACTTGTGGCTTACTCCTAAGAAGGATGCCCAAAATTTAGAGGACTTGGGGCTTACTCCTAAGAAGGATTCCCAAAATTAAGATGACTTGGGGCTTACTCCTAAGAAGGATGCCCATTTTTGAGATTGGGGATTACTCCTAAGAAGGATTCCCAAATTAAGATGACTTGGGGATTACTCCTAAGAAGGATGCCCAAAATTAAGATGACTTGGGGCTTACTCCTAAGAAGGATGCCCATTTTTGAGATTGGGGCTTACTCCTAAGAAGGATGCCCAAATTAAGATGACTTGGGGATTACTCCTAAGAAGGATGCCCATTTTAAGGGACTTGGGGCTTTCTCCTAAGAAGTATTCCCAGGTTAAGGATTAAGGTTTGGGGCTTACTCCTGAGGAGGATGCCCATATTTGAGATTGGGGCTTACTCCTATGAAGGATGCCCAAAATTTAAGGCACTTGGGGATTACTCCTAAGAAGGATGCCCAAAATTTAGAGGACTTGGGGTTACTCCTAAGAAGGATGCCCAAAATTAAGATGACTTGGGGCTTACTCCTAAGAATGATGCCCAAAATTAGAGGACTTTCTCTCATCTTAAAGTATGAGGTTGAATGAATGAACTCTCCATATTTAGTGACAAAAAGATATTTAAATCACTAGGTTTTGAGAGATATTCCACAGAATTCCATTCAGATAAGGAAGTCATTTCAAGAAATCATGCCATAAATGGATTTGAAGAGTATCTTGAAGACTGAATCTTGAAAAGGAAAGGTGTAATGGCTTAAGAGGGGTGGAATGGGCAAGAAAGGCACCCAAAAAGGAAGGGGCGCGCAAGTCTTGGAAGGCGCCAAAGTATTGCTGGGGCGCACAAGTATTGGTCGCGCAGGTATACCTGCGCGACACGTGGTGTACTTGCGCGATGGTCAACCAGCATTGAAATAATTGAGAGACTCTTTATTAAAGCCTTTAGAATCCTCTTGAGGTTATTCCAGAAAAGGGACACACAAGTTCTATCGAAGGATTAAGGCGGCGCGCAAGTGTGTCCACTTCCCTTAAGGGTTGGCCACTCAGGCGCGCATGTTTTGATGAGTTTCAACACTTAGTCCTTCCTCCCTCTCTTGAGATCTTCCGTTCTAGGTAAGAAATTACCTTAGAAGTGTTCTGGATGATTTGAGAAGAGACTTGGGCATCGGGAGCTTCAATCCGAGTTTCTGGAAAAAGTTACTCTGAAATGGGGGGGCCACAAGGTCTATTTATAGGCAGGAGAAGACCCTGGGCGGTTACCGGGCGGTTACCACTTAGGTCGTGCATGTCACTTGTGCGACCAAGGGCATCGCACAAGTGGAATTGCGTGACAGTGATATAACCTGCGCGGTGAAGTTTCTTTTGATCCTTTGTTCATGCCTTTGTCGATTTTTGATATTTTCTTCAAAGGATGAATCACTTTGAGCTCAGATATCCCCCTTTTCCAATTTTTTAGATTCTGTGACGAATGGAGCGTCAACAAATATCTTTGTAATTTTTATGAGAGTGATGTGGAATATTCTTACTTAGGGAAATGACACTAGTATTATCACAGATTATCTCTATTTTGGAAAAACTAATGCCATAGTCGGTGAGTGTGTGTTATATCAATAAAAGTTGATCACAACAACTTCCAGCTACTACACACTATGCTATATTACTATAAATTGATACTGAGTGTTTCTTAATACATGACCATGAAATTAGTTAATCAACTATGAAATGAAAATTTACTATTTTACTTTTTCAATCAATTATACACCCACTGAAATGAATATTTGAAAAACATTTTAATATAAAATCATTTATAGAAGAATAGAAAAGTCCTTAATCCATCATTCCTTTTATATAGAGAAAAAATCATTTAGCGTCTTTTAAATAAGATTACTTTGAATTAGATTGATATTGTATTCATAATAATACTGAAAGCATTATTTCTAGAGGACTAGATGTTTGGTGGGTTTTGAAACAAAAATCCCATATTTCTATCATACCAGGCTCTATAGGCTCTTTTAAATACATATGAATCTTTGGTGGGTTTAAAACAAATTTCAGGATTTTTGTGTCTTCAAAACCAAGATTTTGTTAAAAATAAATTTCAACATGAACATATCCATTATGGAAAGCACACTTTATGTCCATTTGAAATTTTTTTAAGTTAATGAATTCAGAAAAGTCTAGTAGAATAAGAATTGATTCAAGTACAACTACCTACTGGATCATAAGTTCATTCATATTCTATTGGTTCATGTTGATTATAACCTTTATAATCTAATCCTGCTCTATTTCATAAAATTATTTCATTTTCATAACATTTATTTCTGAATACCCATTTTACTCTAATTACATATGTTTCTGTAGGTCTCTCACCCAAGTTCCTAACATTGTTCCTTTAAAATTCATTTAGTTCATCTTGCATAATATTAATCCAATTATCATAACATAGAGCATCATCAGTGCTTTTAGGTTTTAATTGAGAAACGAAAATATAAGTTATAATTTATTCAATATGGAACTTATTGTTCTTATAGTGTGATTTACATCACCCATAAGACTATCAATGGAATGATTCTTACGAAACAACTGATATGGGATTTCTAAAACTTGTTTATCGTTTTAAGGTAAAAAATATTTTCATGTAAATACTTTAAAAAAAATTTCGTGTATAATTTCATTATTAAAAGAATCTTCCCTTAGAGGATGAAAATTAGTTTTTCAAATAACATATGAAGATCTAGATTGTGGCTGTTTAAAAAAAAGTATATGTTTCATAAAATATAACATGCTCTATTTCTTTAATTGTATAAGATTTTTTATTAACAACACTATAAGACATAGAAGTAGAGGAATATCCTATGAAAATTTGTTTATCAAATATGGATTCAAATGTATGAATGTTATCTTTAGTATTAAGATGAATAATTTGAATCCAAATACTTTGATGTAAGAAACATTTGGTTTTTGACCAGTCCACAATTCATAAAGTGTTTTATTAAGAAAAATACTAATTAAAACAAAATTTATAGTATAGAAATTTGTACATATAGATTCATCCCAAAATTGTTTAGAAATATAATATTTACTCAACATGGTGCTAGTAATGTCTTGAATAATTCAATTTCTTCTTTTAACAACATCATCTTGTTGAGGAGTTCTTGGAGATGAGAAGTTATGAGTAATTCCTTTTTTTACTACAAAATGATTCAAAATATTAATTTTCAAATTCTTCCCCATGATCAATTTTAATAGTTATCAATGGAAGGTTTTTATAATTATTAACATTGCTTGAAAAAGATTTAAAATAATAAAAGTATTCTGATATCCTTACTAGAAATTAGAACCAAATAATTATATTCTAATCATCAACTAAAGAAATACATATTATTTTCTTCTAATACTTCTAGTTTGTGTTGGACCAAAACAATCCATGTGCACTAGTTGTAATGCTTCAGATGTTCATAATTTACTAATTCATTTAAACCATGACTTATGTTTCCTTTCATATTTACAAGGATCACAAACTTTTGAATTATAAAATCTATGATCCAATATATCATTAAAAAGTATTTTCATTTAGAGTTTTCATAGGTTCATATGGTTATTGTATACAATTATTCTATGTTGTAACAAATATTGATCTTCACTTACTCAAAGGCATGGTAGATCTTGGATCCTATGGTATTCTATGTTATGTTTATTAACAATCTTGTGCCATTGGGCAGACAGAATAAAATCTTCCTTAAAATTGTGTTCTAAGCATTTAACAATCCTACAATTCTCAAGGAAACCATCACCACATAATTTTATTATGCATATATGGTTTTACATAATACCTTTAAAAAAATTGAAATTAATTATTTTTCAAGAAGAAAAATGCTACCTATACCATCAGTTTCTCCTTGATAATTATCTTTGAAAGTTACTTTTCTTCATTTAGTCTTCATAATATTTTCAAATATTTTTTTACCAGCCATGTTCCAGGAACATCCATTATCCATTTACCATATATTGTTAATTTAATTTCATTATTTTTTAGAAAATAAAGTTTTTATACGTTAAAAATAAAAACATTCTGGGATCTGGATATTGTTGAAAGTAAAATCATAGGTATAAATATTATCATATAAAAATTATCATTATGAAAACATAAAGATTGGGATTTATTTAAAGAACAAATTTTCTATCAATTTCCAGTACATTGACACTTACTAACAAAAGGAGCTCTTTAGCGAATAAAATAGTTTCGACTAAAAACTGGTTTTGACTATGTATAAGCAAATATATAATTATTCCTAATGGAGTGAAGTTGTAAATACATTTTATCAAATTATTTCATTACAGAAGTAAAATTTTATAAAATTTTATTTTTGGGAAATATTTATGATTTTATTCTAATGACTAAATTCTTATCCTCGTAGTTATTATTCGTAGGTTTTGACTTATTCTCTAAAACAATTTTCAAAGAAATAAAATTTTCAAAATAATTAGAAAGTTTATCTACTCAAAATTATCTTCCTTTAGGATTTACGAAATGTTATAAAAATTACGTGTTTTCTAATTAAGATCTTTTGAAAGATCTAATACTTATTTTGTTAAAATATAGATTATAGAATTTTAATTCTATAAATTATTTTTTATCTTACGGTTCTCATTCGTAGTTAATTTATAAAATCTAGAATCATCTTCAAGTAAAGGTAAGGTATTATCTTCTGATGAGGACGATTATTTATCCAAAGATTCATAATATTCATCATAAAGAAAATTATAATTTAATGAAATTTTGGATAATATTAATCATTTTGTACCTTATCCATAAGCAAATTATTTTCAATATGTAACCAGGCTATAATAAAAATATTCTTAGGAGCAGGAGATTCGTATTTTGAAGATTTATTTGAAGAGTCACCCCCACTAGCACTCTAGGTTTAATTATCCTTCAATAAACTTTTAGCATTATATTTGTAGTGATTATTTATGTTCCTTTTATAAATCTTATCCTTAACATATTTTCTCTTGATCATAGGAAAATTCAGTCATATATAACTCGTTCTTTTCCATTCATAATAAGTTACTTATGAATATTTCATTTCCTTTCTATCTTTCTTCTTATATATATATTTAAAATCATTCATTTCCAGAACCATGTTTATACTTTAAGAAATATTAGCAAATTCATTATTAGACTGATTAATTTTTCTTGATTTAAATAATATAATAAATTTCATAGCTTTAGATCTACATACACTTTCCAGATTGTTGTATTTAGATGTTGTAGTAAAATAAAAACATCAATAGTCATTTTTCTTCTTATAAAAATATTAATCTATCTTCATTTTTATTTCTTGTTGAATTTGAGTTCCAAATAACTCTTTAAGTGTAATATTAGATAATTTACTATTTTCATCAGTAGATGTACTTTTAGATTCCCACTCATTGGGAACGATATCAATTATCATGTATATAAGATCTTCATCATCCAGTACTTTTTCTAACATTAATTGATGACTACTATAGATTTTCATAAATACTTGTTGCACCATTCAAACTGGTTCTCTATAAGGAAACATAAATCCATGATATTATTCTCTAAGAATATATCTTCTAGATTCTATCACATTTGACGTTCCAAAATTTGTAACTTCATGTATCTTCGAGATACTATTGGGAGTCTCAAAAGAATATATTTTACGATATATATTTTTAGTCATGGAACAAAATAAATTAATGCATACATTTTAGTTTAGTTGATATTACATTTTTTCTTGAGTTTTGAATGTTTTGATTTTCGTATCAGGAATATTGAATTCACCAGTGATCATAACAAAAATATCCACTGTAGTTCTAATAACAAAAGCCTTCATCTTATCTCTCTAGTAGTCATAATAATTACCCTCAGAAATTGGTGGTATGGTATGATTTAAATTATTTATTAAACCAAATTTCATTACTTCCATTCTATAATAAAAATACATTTCCACAATAAGGATTAGTATTAAGAGTTTATAAACAAAAAAAATTAAGATAAACATGTGAAAGAGATGTTATGCAAGAAAGGATGAGCAAGAAAATATATATTTAAGTGTAAGTACTTTAGAGATCAATTCTGATACGAATTGTTGGATAAAAATATATATATAGATTCTCAAATACAAGAGGGGTATTTTAAAATTAAAAACATTCATTTTTAACCTTAAAAAATCTATATTTGAAAAAGTTATACATGGTGAATTCACAAACACTCTTTGGTTCTTAATGAAATAGATAATTGGAAGGGCCTATGTCCAATTATAAAGAACCTAAACATAAATAAGTTTATCTTAAAGAATCATAATCATGTTTGTCATAGGGAGTGATTCTACCTTAATGTGTATATAATATTATTTAATATAGTATACTAGTATAAGAATGTATAAGAATGTTAGACATTCTTTCTTTAAGAAAATACATTAGAATTAAAACCTGTAACGATAACATGTAAACAATTAAGAATCATTTTAACCCAAATGGGAGGTGTCACACCCCGACCTGGTCGACGCGCGACTTGCGCGTGAGTTATAAAATTGCGCGATAAATACGCATTTTAGCCTTGTATGCGGTCAGAGCCAGGTGGCATAATTCGAGCGTGGTCCGCCCAACCGTGCTCTCGACATCACTCAAGATGTGCAATTGTTAAATTATTATTATTATTATTATTATTATAAGAAAAATTAATAATAATAGTAATAACCCTAACCCCAATGCACAACCGCCCCCTCACCCCATTCTCGTGCACCCCCTCCCCCCATCCCACTCCCCGCTTCAAGCTGCTGCCCCGACACCTTCTCCTTGCGCCTCCCGCCCACCGTTTAGCTTGTCGCGCCATGCCGGCCGCACCCCAGCGCCCCTCCGCCGCTCCCCACCTTCCTCTCCGACTCGCACAGTGTCTCTGCGACCCCCTTCCCCACTTCTACCTATCTCTGGTGCCCTCCAACCGCACCACCGCACAGCGGCCTCCTCCTCTCCCACTCTGGCCAATGGCGGTGGCCCGAGCTTCATCTAGTAGTGACAACGTCCCGACCTCCACATTTTCCTCCACCTTGTTCTGGAACGACCCAACCCCCTACGCAGTGCTTCCGCCTTGTTCTGGTGCGACCCAACCCCCTACGCAGTGCCTCCACCTTGTTTCAGCGTGACCCGACCCCCTCCGCAGCAACTTCACCTTATTCTCGCGTGACCTGAACCTCTTCGCAGTACCTCAACTTCCTATCTGGCATGCACACTCCTCCCCTCCAGTATATTTCTATATTTATTTTGGTGTTTTCTTCAAGTTAACCAAATTTGATATCTCTGTTTGTGATTCATGCTGTTTCCACGATGTATAGAGTGGGAAATTGATGTTTAGGGACCTGTTGGTCTAGGTTCTGGAATCTGCTGCCATGGGTGAGGTGATGAACTCGTTTGGCTATGACGTTGTTGTTTCGAGTAAGATTTTATACCAGTTTATTGGGTTTTTTACTGCTTGATTTAGTGTCTTATGTTGTATTTGAGTCCCATGTTTTTATTTGGTTCTATGCTAGTTCGCACCACACTAACTTTGGGTGTTGACTGTGTTGTTAAGTTCTGGCGATAATTTTTCTACTATGTGCACTTTTTTGGGAGTACGTGTACTTCAGTAGGTGACGATGTTATTTTGAATGCATTAGATCAGCCAATTAATTGAGGTAGGTGCTTCCATGTCTTTTCATCCAATTTTGTTCCATGAAATACATGTATTTTAGTATATAATTGTTACACCCTGATTCGCACATTCATTACAAATGTACTCAGTTTATGGAAATGATTTATTGTTAGTTTAACTTGTTAAATATAGGTTTTGACATGTCCTTCAATTCATGCACATGTTTTTGTCTATGCAGTTGAGTTTGGATAAATAGTGTTGTTTAAAAAAAGTGATTATCTAAATGCTATGGGTGTTATTGATAATTGTTTTATACGGTTCTTAAATGGTTTATTATATTATGTAACAAGTGCGAAATTGATCTTGGAAAGTTTTTTAGAGTGTGTATGATATGAAAAGTGGATTTCAACATGTGTGGTGCATTTTCATAATGTTTCACTTACCGCGTGTTTTCTATAAATTGACTGATTGGTAGATTAAAAATGATTGGTGAATTCTTGGTGAAGGCCCGTTTGTCATTTGAAATAGATTTTTGGAAAACCCTTATAGGGTTGGTATCCCGACTTAAATATTGACTCGTGATATGGAAGGGTCCTCGGTATGGGACTTTGTTGAATAATAATTTTTTTGTGGTAGGGGAAAAACCCTTGAGGTGGCTGGGGCGGTTCTAGTTTGTGTGGTGTGATCGATTATATGTATGTGACTTATTGTTTGAATGATGTGGCACACCACCTTGAGAATTGTACATGGGAACCTAGTATAACAAAAAGGTTTACTACAAACGATTGCTACACTAGTTTATATTTCACACTGGCTAGTAGCCCCATAGTAGGGGAATACTGAGTTATTTCAGCTATGGAGATTGGGCCCTCTCAGTTAGGCCATGTAGGGATATACCAGGCGTTAGGTCATTATGACATCACCGAGTTAGGGCATGCCTTCAAGATGAGTCACATGTATAGTATGTTATGGGCTTCCTCTGCATTCCTAGGATTTCCGGTGTCACCCCATTACGTGTACTATTAGACCCATTTCCCTCTTTGTGTGGACACTTTTTCCTTGAACCTGGTTTAGGCATTTATTTAGAAAACTGTGAAATTGATATTAAATTAAAAAGGATATCAATTAAATGTTTTGAAATAGAAAGTACAAATCCCCTTTATTTTCCCTTTTATTTGGTTTTAAACTTGAAGGGAAGTGGATCATGTTTGTTTGTTTTTAAAAAGAAATGTGTGTATGAAAACCTAATTTTATAATGTAGTTAAAACTATTATAAATGGAATGTATTGTTAAATAAATGACATAGAATCATGTGGTGGTTTCTTAGTGAGTGATTAGCTCACACCCTACCTATACCACTCAGTGTCAGTAGACCCGAGCTATTTTGCAGGTTCAGTCTTTGTTCAGGATTCCCTAGAAGGTTTTTATGTTGGAGCATAGCTGGTCTTATGGTTGATGGTGACCAAGAGGTCATATGGAGATTGGGTTGTGGTGGTTTGGTTTGTTCGTTTGGGATTTCATTTTTGTATTTTAGTTTTCTATCTGTTGAGTTCCACCTTGTATTTGGATTAGTTTATTTTATTTATTTTCAATTGTCCATTTTGCTCTTTCCTTAGTTTATTTCATTTATTTAACTAGTCATAGTTGTTTTTTTGTTTTGGGAATTAATAGTTTCCAGGTGTATGTTTTGATGTCTGACACTAGTTTCCATCCTGGGGGGATCAGGAACGCCCCTCGGGCCATGTTGCGGGCTGGCTCAGGTGATCAGTTCAGGGTCGACCCGGGTTGGTTTGTGAATGGAGTGTTTCTAAAAACCTTAGATAAAGGTCCCTTGATTTGTACGTTTAAGAACGTTTTTCTCCTCATACCAGGGTAATCCATTGTTAAGAATATCGGGGTCTGTCTTGTTATCCCTACAAGTCATCAAACATTAATGTAGTTGATATCTCTGTCTTCCGATCCCAGGAAGCCCTAGAAATTTAAAGTAGTTTTCACCATTGTCTTCATATTCCCGGAAGACTTTGATTATACAAAAAAAATCAATGTTGCACGGGGATAAGGAATTTGTTCACAACTGAATAAGATGTTCATTTATTGAAAAAATAACGAGAGTGTATCTCTTGAAATGTATTCATATCATCACAATAGGTAATATCTAGATTTTTGTTATATATTATTGGTTTGTACAAATGACTGATTCTTTATAGTGGAAAAATCCCAATAGTTTGATCCTCCTACAATGATCATATTGTTACTAAAATATCAGAGGGACCAGTACACATGTAACTTAGCCAACAGTAACTTAAAAAAAGATTTTATTAAATTGTTTCTTAATAAAGCATGGGAAACATTATCATGTTTATTAAACACTATATGTAAGGATATTATTATTATTCTTAAGAACTATTATCATGTATGAATAATTTGATTATAAAAATATGACCAATTATAATATAAATTCTGAGGAATCATGAATTTGTTTTATAATGATTTATAAGTGTGAATTATTAGGAATCCAGAATCAGATTTATAAAGATTTATGAGTGTGGAAAAATGATAGTTCAGATCCAAATTTATATAGAATTCAGATTCTGATTTTCGAAGAAATCAGAATTTGATTTCAGGAGAAATCAAAGTTTGAATTAACGAAAAATCAGAGCCTTATTTTAAAAGAAATCAGTGTTGGATAAAAAATTGGAGTATGCTTTTTGGAGAAATCAGAGTATCAATTTAGAAGAAATCGGAGTTTTATTTTAGAAGAAATAAGTGTCTGATTTCCGAAGAAATAAGTATCCAATTTACAAGAAATTAGAGTCTTATTTCAGAAGAAATTAATGAATTATTTTAGAAGCAATTTGAGTCATAATTATAGGGAAATCATATTCTAGAAAACTATGAGGTTCTGAGTTAGTTAAGGATCTTATTTTTGGATTCAAGAAAAATATGGTCAATCAACGTTAAGGATGAAAGTAGATAAGGCAATGAAAACCATAGGTAAAGATAAATGCTTTCATAGAGAAATAAAATTTTCCTTCATAAAATAATTCTTAGAGAAAGATAATTCACTTAAAGAAAATCTGTTTTTTTATTGTCAAAATATTAAGGAATAGAAAATTCGTAATGAAACTTATTGACTCAACAATTGCTTCTCATAATAATATGTGAATGTAAGTGGGTTTCATAAGAATTTATCATGGCATATCATATGGAAGATAATGTTGGGTCATGAACATTATACTATCAAATCATACACCATTAAATAAATAATATGAATTTTAATCATGAATTACGTCCCCAATAAAGATTAAATATTTCAAATTATCTTATCTTAGTTAGAGAAGGATTTTATTATGTTACTTGGGGTGTATATTAAAGAAAAAAACTATTCTGTGAAATATAATTTCATTAAACAATTTCAAAAATATTTTCAATATAAAAATTTTATTTAAATTTAATATAAATTATTTTATGATGAAAAAATCTTATCCACTTTGAAAAAAATCTCTTTCTAAAAATTAAATCATTATGAACACCTTTTCATTGAAAAAATGTTAAAAAATATAATGAATTTATGAATACATTTTGAAAAACATATTTTCCCTAAAAATATAATAAAGAATCTTGAATCCAATTTTGAAAACCTTTTTCTTTTATAGTACTTAGAAAACATATAAAATAATATTTTAAATCATTGAAATATATTTCTTTGAAAAAAGACTTTTGAAATATAAGGGAAGCATTAAAAATTATTTAAAACACTTTTTTGAGATAAAACATTCTTAAAAACCCTTTTCATTGAAAAGAAATCTAAAAGAACGAATTTCAAGATTATTACAAAAAAATTCCTTAAAAATAACTATTTAATATTTAAAAGAATCTCCAATGGAATGAATGACATGATGGAAGGTAATTTTGTACATTTGAACATTTTATTTTCACCGAAAAAAGTTTATAAATGTTCCTCTATAGGAAAACAACCAAGAGATTCCTTTTCGAAAAACTTTTTTCAGAGAAAAATCATGGGGAAAATGTATTTTAGTGATCATAAGAGAATAGTATAATATTTAATGAAACCTTTTTTTAAAAACATTTTTTATGTAACACAGATTACCTACTATTGATAGAGGTATATTAGGTAATTCTTTAAAAAACTCTTTTAATTATATTAGGAAAAAAATAGTGGAAATATTTTACCAATAAAAGAATATATCGTAATTAAATATATTATAAAATATTTCATGAGATTTATTAATATGTGTATCATAATATTTCATCAATTTATGTATAATCATAAATATTATTGATTAACCATGAGACTGTTTCAATTAACTCTTACAAATTGGTAACTTTATATTATAACACGCATTATAGAAAATGAAATTACAAAAATCATAATGTATCATAAAAATATGGATAATCCTGATATACCGTGTTAATGGGTAGTATATACTCCCCATATAATAATATAGATGCATAACATGGCATGTGTCCCAATGTAAGGAAATAGAGACAAAATTACTTCATTGATTTGGTAACTATTGAACCATAGACCTCATAAAAAAATATCAAAAAATTGATATTATAATCCCCATATAATTAATTATAATTATAATATAATAAATTAATTGTAATTATATAAACCACTGGAAAGAATCAAGTAATTAATATGGCATGTATCTCACACAAATAAAAAGTTAGATGCAATTTCCTTTCCACATGTCTTGTCTCTTATTGCACTCATTCAAACCTATTTAAAGATTATCATAAATCTACCAAATAAACATATTCTAATATTTAATAAATCATATGTCTCTATATATCCCACTTATTACCACTTTCAGGGTAATTTTATATTTTAGGTAATATCTGCATGGTTATTCACATTTTCCTTAATTTGTTACATTTTTGTCATTATATTTATTTCATGATTTACATATTGAAAAAATGATATATAAAAAATTTATATTCATTATTGCAAACTATAATAATCTATATATTATATAATTATTAAATGTAATACATCAGTTATGGAGACGGTAAGCCGTATGTAAGAATGAACACTATTTCTATTTTATTATCATATTAAATGAAAGATAGTAAATGAAATAAATGTATATATACTAAATAATTATAGTTTAATTATTATTTTATATATATAATATAATATCCCTAATCTTATCTTTATTACATTATATTTAATCTATGAATTAATCAGATCACTATGAGGTGGCGGTAGTCACACTCCTATAAACAAAGTTACTATATTAACACAAAATAGAAATCATGAATGTACGATTTATATAATAATTATAGAAGAATAAAGGTATCATAAATATCATATATAAAATAAAAAAAATATTAAATCATAATTCCCACCAATGACATGTCGTAAACGAAAAATGAGCAACTTCATTTTTGTGAGGCGGTAGTTCACCGTAGATAAAAATAGTAAGTTCATTACATGTTATATAGAAGTTTCTGTATGTGAAGGTTGAAAATATATAATAACAACATATAAGTATATTTACTATCATGGGGTTATTATATAAGAATTGAATATAAATAATTTAGCTTGTGTAAAATGAAAATAAAAGAGAAGATCTTGACGAAGGATGTCACCCCTTATTTGGGTAACTCTATTTTCATTGCATAAAGGGATTCATCTGTTTGATTTATGCCCACTTAGAGGATTAAAGGATATCTTTATAGATTTTTGGGGATTATTTGATTAGTTTACTGGTGAGACAAATATCTTTAGAGGTTTGAATAGGTGGTCAGAGTGAGTGCCTTTTTTATAGTGGAGGATGACTGGCATTCTTGTAATATTTTGAAAAATGAATTCCACCCACATTTTTTCTTATTACACATGAATCTAATAATTATAAACAATTAAATTAAAGGGAGGATATGTAATAAATATTACTATTTAATTTTTTTGGACACGTTTATATGTCATTTTGGGCATTAATATTATGTTTTAGTTCTTTTTTAATCTAATTTTGATCTTAATTATCGTTATTTATAATAATTGCATTCACTAATTTTTTCCTAAAAAATAATTTAAAATTATTGGGAATTATAAATTATTTTTATTCCAATATGGTATACATTTTTCCAAATTCTAATAATATAAGTGGGGGATATTAATTTAAAATTAATCTTGCAGGATGGATGACTATGAATTGTTTTAAAGTAAAAAAGGTTCAAATGTTTCTCATGTTTTCATATATAATTTATCTGAGAAATTGATACCAATTACCCAAATTTTATTAATAAAATATTAATTGATATAATTAGATTTTAAAATCAATTAAAATTAAAATTTAACCTTATAAATAAATTAGATGAAGAAGTACTTTTGAATTAAAAATCCTTCTTTTTCACTATAAGAAAATATACTTTATAGAAAAACACCCAAAATAACCCTAAAATAATAATTATTAAATTGTTTGAGAAATAAAATTTACTTATACAAATTAAATTTATTAAAATTGAAATTTATATTTAAAATAGGTTCTCTATTAAAAGGTAGTAAAAATACTTTTATAAAATTATTGGTTTTTATGTATAATATTGGATTGTTCGAATCTTATTCCAATAAAATATATTCGATAAATGTACAAAAAATTTATTGAATATATTAAATATATATTTCATTAATATCATTCAACAAAGAGTGATTAGTTTAATTTATTAGGATAAAATTTCTTTTTTAACATAAAATGAGTGTTCATAAAAACATTCCCTTTATATTTAATTGGTTCTTATATTAATTTATAATTAACATCTAACCAATTAATTTAAACTAGTATTTTCATATGTTATCCAATCCTATTAATAAATTCCAAATTAATGGCTACATTATATCATGTTATATTACATTATTTTATTTAATATATTACGGTGTGGTAAAACATGGTCAATCATGTTACGCAGGCCATTGAGGAAAGCCAGTTTTGCATGCAACATAAGATAAAATTTATGTTCTATGAAGAGAAACAATGTAATTATATTAAATTTATTACCTGAACAATTTATTTTTTCATATAACATAATAAAATCGTATTTCTATGTTATAAAAAACTATTTTTAGTGTTTATTGATATGAAAAATATGATAAGGAAGAGATTAAATAAAAAAAATTTATTTCAAAAACCCTCAGGGTGATTCAAATATTTTTTATAAGGATCGGAAAAACATGATTATGAAATTGGTTTCATATAAATCTATTTCAAATATAATTACCAGTGTAAAAGAAATGGGTTTCATGATAGTCACTTTGAAATAATATTAACACATCTAGATAATGAATGAGGACGATAACACTAAAAAACCCCTTTTAGGAATTGGAAACAATAATGTATTTTGAAATTGTTGAATATAAATACCATTAAAATATAATTAAATAATATTTGAGTAAAATACCCTTTTTATTTTCAAAATTAATGTTTAAAACAAAAAATATTTTTGAAATCTTTTTTCATTGAAAATAACTGTAGAAATATTATAAAGAACGATTTGAAAATAATTTTAAAAACATTTTGAAAAATAAAAAATATAATAAAATCCTTTTCATTTACAATATTCTTCAAATATAATTTAAAAATATTTTCAAAAATTATTAATATTACATTTTTTTGAAAGAATGTAGATTTCTGATCTAAGAGAGAAAATAATTCAAATTTTCATAAAAATGGTTTCTCAAAAATTTTGAGTAAAAAAAGTGGAAAATGGAATTATTATTTTAGGTATTATTAATATCCAAAGGATAATATTAGTAATGGAAATTATAATATTTCAATATCGACGATATATTCAAAAAATAATCTCAATGAATGATATGATTGTGACAAATGAATATTACCACTTTTGTAACATCAAATCAAAATCCCCATAAAAAATAAAATTAAATGTGACATATAATATCATAAAATATACGGGGAATCATGAGATAAAAGTTTAATTTAAAATATGAAAACCTTATTAAATAATATACTTTTATAACCTAAGAAATGTCTCAACGAATGATAATTGTGACAGAAGTCCCTTACCATTTAAAAACCTTTATACTGTAAGCACCATGAATGATAGATCATAAAATATGTATTTAAATCCAAAAAAAAATCATTATATTGATATTAAATTATATTAATGGTATTTATATACACCACATAAAAAAATATTAGTTGATTATGGCATGTATCTCAGAAAAACAAACGTGAGGCAAGAAAAACACGTACTTCTTGTCTAACTTTTGAATCATGATATCTTTGAAAGAATAAAATCAATTTAACCTTAAAATAACATTAGATAAATTAATTTAATTAAATAAAATGTCATATTCCATTATATAAACCACAAAAAACAATTACTGCTGAATAGGGCATAAGTATCATAGAAATAAATAATACACTAGAAATCCTTTTATTTAGAGACTATTTCATCAAAACATTTCTCTATATTCCTCAATAATAAGATTATGTTAATTATTTAAATAATTGATAAAATTATACAGGTTTTTTTTAAATTTTATTTCACTTATAATATATATATATATATATATGTAATCAACTATTAAATTATGTTAATGTCGGATGTTTTGACTATATTCAACTTATATGTCAAAACCGACATCAGTAGGATGACTATGGTTTATGTCTTCATTATTTAAAAATTATAAATAATAATTATAATGAAATAATTATCATATTTATATATAATATATATTTTTAACCCCATATTGATCAATTGTTATAAAAAATTAACAAACATTACAATCATAGAGAAGGTATATTGTATGCATGCATGAGTAATGCTTCTATTTTGTAATGATTATTATGGAAAGAAGTAAAGTACTATTTTATATTTAAATAATGATAATTATATCATACATACCATGATAATTAATTATATATACTTTTAAAAATAATTATTTTTTTAATTGGAATCTCATCACTTCGAGGAGGTGGTAGTCCACACATCCAAAGACGACGTTATCACTTTCTCAAGGTTTAAAAATTTAATAAAGAAATTATAATTATTTTTTATAGAAATATAATTAATCATAAACATCATAATTATAATAGTAATATCATATATATTTATTATTGTTATCCTTATTACCTTCAATGTAACACTATAGTTAAAAATGCTTCACATCGCATCATGAGGTGGTAGTCCACCAGAACCACAATCGACGTTATCATATCCCATATGTTATGAAATGTAAATAGTTTTTATATAATATAATTACTCTAGAAGAAATATTATGTAATGAATATCATAAATATTATATTAAAGTATTATTTTCATAATTATTACCTACCAAGAGAGGTGGTAATGGAAAAATGTGCTACATTGTTTCAGGAGATGGTAGTCAATCATACACACAAATACAAATTTCATAACGGGTTTGATGAAATTTTGTCGGGGTATAGTTCATAACCCTGTAATAAAAAACAAAGTATTTGGAGGATAATTATTTTAATATATAATCATGGTAAGAGAAGAATTTAATGGGGCAGAGGAGGAAATAAAATAGAAACATGTATTGATGAACATTGACTCTTATTTGAGTAAATCCTATTGGTTTGCACCAAAACTAAGAGGGGCAGGATATATAACCAAAATAAGTTTTCAAGTTTTGGGTTATGTACTATTTTAATTTATTTTTGTAGGATATGGTAAAACCAAATGGTTTGATAGGTGTGATGAAGTGGGGACAGTGAATTATCTTTTATAATGGAGGAGGATAGGAAATCTTTTTATATTCATAAACAAAAACACTATTGGGAATTTTCCATTAACTCTTGTTCCTATAAAATTTAAAAATAATGATCATTATATATAAAATGGGATGAAAAACCGCAACAAAAAATTTATTTTATCAGGTTATTCCTTGATCTATTAGTTTAATCATTTTTATGTTTATATTTTTTACCCTCATAACTTATATATTTTTATACACCTAAAAAAGTATCTACTAATATTAATATGAAAAATATATTTATAAGAAAATATATACAGATTTATAATAAACTATTTAGATAAAACGTAAATTCTTAATTAAAATCTATTATTTTTCAGTATTCGTCCAAAAATGAATCTTCTTAGAAAAGTACAAAAAACAACATCACAAAATTATTTTAACATTAATGTTTCATAAAATAAAATTAATTTTAAAACAAGTTCACCAGTGAAAGGAAGAAAAAATGGCTTTCAAATAATATTGCATTTAATACAAAAAATTGGATTTTTTCTTATGTTCATCCTACAAAATATATTGTATAATGTAAAATAATTTATTTAATATATAATAATTTATTTAATTAATATCATTAAATAATTTTAATTAATTTAATTTTATAAGATAGATCACCTTTGGGAGTATAATATTTTTTATAATAAAAATTTAATTATATATATTTGGTTTTTTTTTCATTTATAATTAATTAGAAATAGATGAATTCATTAAATGAGGATTTCTAAACCAAATTCGGTTAATTTAGTTATTATTATTAATTTCTACCATTCCAATGGTAAGGTGATAAAACTCTTGTTATATTATAATTCTAATAATATATTGTTGTTTGAAAAGACTCGGCCTTGTGTGTAAAACATGTTATTGAAAAATCCCGATGTTATATACAATGAAATATAAACATTGTGTTTCATATAACACAATCCAAACATTTAATTTCATTCCACTAAATCTTTCAATGATTTTAAATTATTTTGAAAGATGTTATTTCATAAAATCTCAAGATGATGCATCCTAACCAACTTAAAAACAATTTTGGCCTTGAAATTCATCGTGGTTATTAATATATTTATGTTTTATAGCTTTAATTTTTTGAACCCACATCTTACAAATGAAAATAATAAAATAATCCCCTAAAAATTGAATGTGGGAAACATAAATGTCACAAAAATGTTATGTATTACATGGATTCCACATATGGATAACATTTATAAGAAATAAAAATATGGATTTGGAAGGAAAAACCAATTCCCTAGGACTAATGGACAGTGATAGAGAATATGGCATAGGGGATTTCAATAAAAAAACCACCATCCAAATAGGTGTGGAAAAGTTCATTGATATCATCCGAAAAGATGGTAATAGTATAAAATATTATTCCAAGTTTATATTCATAATGTTGAAGGATTTATTCACCTTATAGAATGAAAAAACAATAAAATATACTAACATGAAATTTAAAATTTCATTATTTCACCAATTTGTACCACAATCTCAACTTCTCTAAAAAAAATATTCCAGATGAATTTTCACACCTGATGAAAAAAAATAAATTTATAAAGGCCACATAAACATAAAATGGATAATAAGATATTTCTAATATCATTAATAATTTACCAGAACAAAATTATTAACTCATTGAAAAATAACTCTAAAAAATAATAAACCATTATAGTATAAAATAATCTTCAAAACTCAATAGTAATATCCAAAGTTGAAAATAAATAAATCCATAAAACTATATCCCAATTTATACCAATAACATGATATATAAATATTTTATTTTCTTTGAGGATTATCTCATACCATCCAGATATCATAAAAAATATTGTGATTTTTCGGAGTAAAATTATTCACATAGTCACCAAAACACTTTCCAATCATGTGGTTTTTTAGATAATAGTAATTGTGTTCCGATAATTACCACAATATCCACGATCTTATGAAATAAAATGGTTATTAATACCTTAATACTAATTTATATAAAAATTAATGGAATATTTCAAATTAAATTTGTGTTTTACAAATACTGCAACCAAGTAAAATGTCTCCAAATATGAAATCATTATCCTAAAAATATTTTTAGTACTTAAAACATTAAAATATGTTGTCTAAAACATTAATCATATGATAATACATACATATATAAACCTATGATGGTATCTAAAACTCTTATGATAACCTCTCATCAATGTAACCTAATCTCATATGTTATCTAAGCTAATCTATGATATCAACTATAATATCCCAGGACCCACATTCCCGGTACTAGTGTTGAAATCATGAATGTTACATTTTTGTCTTTGAATCCGATAATTATGACCCAAATGTTTCATCTAATACATAAAATATAAAAAGGAAAACGTTTATAATTAAAAAATTTACGAACATTTAGGGTTAGAGTTTTATAGAATTAGGAAAAACACCTACATGAAATACTCTCATGACATTAAAAGATAATTTCTCCTATTAAACCGAGCTTCACTTTTTTCACATTAGGTCATCAATATCATCCTTAAAAAATCCTTTATGGACATGAATCACTAAAAAACATTCTTTATAACATGGGGAAAAGGATAAATAATATGGGTGAGATAAAATGATCTCTAAGGGTAAACATAATCATCAACAATTTAGTTTCTTCAATGAGCATAAGAGTTCATAAGTGTATACTATCAAAATCAATGTGCATGAAGGAATCATAAACACACTAATAAACAAAAAATACCTAGATCCTAACATATAAAGACATAAATAAAATGAAATATTCAGTAGAACCAACAATCATGATCCATGTGATATCAATCTTGATCATGAGAAGAAATTAAAACCCTTTTTGTGACATAAAGGATCATTTCCATGAAAATCATTGAACCAATTCTTTATTGGAATAAAAATATGGCTAAATTCCACTGTAATCATTACATATTGAATTAGATATCTATAATGGGGTTCACCAATCATATAAGATATATCAGTTTCACCTATGACATGTAATGGGGATTAAGCCTCTATATAAGCTATATATTAGGATCAGTCATTTTTCTTGAGTTATAATGTGTCTCAACCCATCATATATGATGTATTGAGATCACTTATAAGCTATAATGGTGTAAAACCTTTTTTTTAAGATGACTGTGATCAGCAATTTTAAATAATGATCAAGAACCATATCATGAATAAAACACATTCATTATCAAACTCTGAAAACATGATTAAAAAATGATTTTCATATCCATATCTTAAAAAACAATTGAGCCACAGAAATAAAAATAGTTTCCTGATAATATATTGGAAACAACTTTAATCGTTATTGAGAATTAATTAAAATGAAATCACTAAAAAATATCTCTATTTGAGAATATATAAAAATAAGGGTATTTGAATTTGATGAATGTTAATACCATTAAGATCTCTTTAAATAAATTTCTATGAAAAATATCATTTTCAATTTTAAAATAACTTTTTATAACATAAAATTTTATTAAAACATTCTATATCGATGATAACCTTGAAACTTGATAGAGTAAAGTTTTTAAAAAATTTAAAAACCTTTTAAAAACTAAAAAATAATATCCTCTCCAAAGAAAAATATCTTCAAAGATAATTTTAAAACATTTTGAAACATTTTTATATAAATTTTTTTGAAAGAACTCGTATGTGTGACCATAGAGAGAAAATTTGTTTAATTGTCTTAAAACATTCATATAATTTTTATATAAAAAACTATGTAAAATACGGTACACATACATGGAAGTATCATAAATAAATGTAGGAGTTGATAAGTCAGGATAATTATAATATTTCACCACCGGATACATAATCATACACAATCCTAATAAATAATGAGATTGTAATAAAAAACTATTACCACTTTTGTAACCTTGAATAATTATCCTCATAATGAAATAAAATTAAATGACACATTTAATATCCTTAATTTATTTAGATTCAGGAAAAAAATTTAAAGGAGAGTACATACAGATTATTCAATAAGATATGATTAAAACATAACAAACTTCTCAAAGAAAGAAAACTGTGACTCAAATCACTTTTTACAAGGAAACATTGGAACTATAAACTCCAAGAAAAAGAAATCATACACTTGGTATGTAAATCAATATTTATTTAGTTATATAAATCAAATTATAAATTAATTTTTTGTATATACAACAAATTATAAAAATAAGTGGTGAATATGACATGTACCTCACAGAAATATATTGAGATGAGAAAAACCCTTGCCACATGAGATACAATTGAATCATGAAATATGTGAATGAATAACATAATTTGAAACATTTAATGTCATTACATAAATTATATTCATGATATAACATGTCATATAGAATTATATACAAAAAAAATAGCGTGGAGAATAGGGCATGAATCTCGTAGAAATAAAAGTAAGACAATAAATACCCTAACCTTGACTCTGATTCCTTACACTTTTTCATTATCTTTAAAAATAATAAAAATATGTTAAATATTTAATTTATTGATGTAATTTTTCATGTTTATTATCAATTTTTTTTACTTATAATAAATTTATATATAATTATTCAATCAAATAATTTTAGTTCGGATGTTTTGACCACATTTGGTTAATGTGAAAAAAATAACATTGGTATGTTGAGAAAGGATAATGTATAAATTCATTAAAAATTTCAAGGATAATAATCAAGAAATAGTTATCATATTTATTCATAAATAATAATTTTAAAAACCAAGATGAAAATTGGTAATTAAAAATGAACTAATATTGTGATCATAGAGAATGTATGTCATACATACACATGAGTGACATTGTTAATTTTCAATAATCATTATGGAAATATGCTACGTAATATTTTATCCTTAAAAAATTATAATTATATAATAAAAAAAATTATTAAATTATATATACTTATAAATATAATTATTTTGAGGTAAAATAAATCACATCACTTTGAGGAGGCAGTAGTCTACACGTCCACGAACGACTTTACCACTTTTTCAGATTGTGAAAAGTTAAAAAAAGAATGATATAGTAAAATTATAGAATTATAATTATTTCAATAAAATCATAATTATTTCATGTATGTCAGAAATATTTTTTATATTTAAACATATTACCTTTTTTGAAACATGTTATTGAAAAACACTTCACATATCTTCACGAGACAATAGTTTTTCATACACATTAGCGACATTATCGTATCCTATACGGTATTAAATGTATAAATTATGTATATGATATAATGACAACATGGGTATAATTGTGTTATAAATATCTTAAATAATATATCAAAATAGTATTTAAAACATTCTTTCCAACCATGAGAGGTGGTAATGGGAAAAAAATAACATCATTTCGTGGGGCAGTAGTCTTCCTTAAGCATGAATGATTATTTTATGACCCATTTTATGGAAGTGCGTATGGGTGTAGGTAATACCATTATAATATAAAAAGAGTATTATATATATTATACTAATATTATTATAAAATATTTGTATAAGAATATTTAATGGGGTGGAGGATGAAATAAACATGAACAAATATTTATGGATGTTACATCTTATTTAAGAAACTACATCTGGTTTTCATAAAAACCCTGAATGGTTTTCTTTATAAAAAAATATATCATCTAATAAGGGGTTTCATATTTTTTTTATTTCATACCGGAATGTTTTTTTATCCAAATGGATTGGAATATGTGAAGAAGTGGAGAGAGTGAATTCCCTTTTATAATAAATGAGTGTCATTTGTGTAAATACAAAAACTAAAAACTATTGGTAGGTATCTATTACCTCATTTTCCCCCATTTTGAACCATAATGTAGGGTATGGATTAATGGGTATATATAAGCCTAAAACACTTGAAAAAAATATATTTTTTATTAGGTAATTTTCAGACTTTATGTATAATCCATTTTATCATTACAGCATTTACCAAGTAAACCTGTATCATTTTATTTTCCAAGGTAATTTATACATTAATATTATATTTAAAAAGATAATTATTATATATTTTATTAAATATTATTCTAAATATTTATTTAAATTAATTATATAAAAATACTATATGTGAGTATAATTATGTTTTATACAAATGCTTATAATGCACAAAACCCCATTTTAACCATAGTCATATTAATAAATTTTTACTGCTTCACTAATAATTTTGGTAAAAAAGAATGTTTAACATATTAAATAAAACTAATTAGGATTAATGAAAATATTCAATCCATTTTTGAATTTTTTTACCGAAGTGGCAGAATATAATTTAAAATAATCTGGACGACATGATGAGAAAGTTGATTTTTAAAGTGATGTTTTTTCAAAGATTACTATGGATCTATATTTAAATTCAAAATAAAATTGATTTTATTTACATAAATTAGATTATTATATTTTTATTTTATCTAATAATACTTTAATCCAATTTTTATATTTAAATTAATATTATAATGTATTTAGATAGAAAGTCACTTTAATTAAAATCAATTATATTTCGCTATTCATAAAAGAAATGAATATTGTACAAAATAAAAAAATCATCCTATGTAAATGTTTAAATTATGCATTAATAAAAGTTAATTTTTTTTCAGATAATATTTAAAAACGTTTTGAGATTTATTTTTAAAATAGTTGCACTATTAAAAGAAGGAAAAACTACCCTAAGAAAAATATAGTATTTTATTAACAAAATTGGATTTATTCATATCATGTGATTATATAATATATTGGATATATATTAAAAACATTAAGTTAATTTATAATATATATTTCATTAATATAATTCTATAATTTTAATTAATTTTATTTATGGATATAAAATGCATTTGGTCGCATAGAAAAAGTATTTATACAAAAAATCCTTTATTTTAATTGGTTTTTTATTTTAAATTATAATTAATTAGAAATCAATTAATTTATTCTATAAACATGTGTAAAAAATATTTTCATTGTTTATTAATTTATATTCATTTCCTCTATTCCAATGTATATGTGATCACTATCATGTTAAATATTAATATTAATAGTATATTATTTTCCAGAAAGACTCATCCATGTGGGTAACACAAGTTATCAAAGAAACACATTTTTTAATGAAACAAAATCTAAAAATAAAGTTTCATATAATGAAATATAAATAGTAATTTTTTAGTAACTCTGGATTCCATAGATGTTATATTTATTTTAAGGATGATATTTCATAAAATCCTGGGATGTTATAATTGACATCCTTATATGGCATGCATATGTATGTACATGTAATCAGTGTGACTTGTCAACCCAGAATTATATATACATCCAATCCATCAGATAATTGTTTTCTCTCATGATATGTCATGCTTGGGATTTTTTAGGGAACCTAATCCATTATGTGAAATTATGCACCATTTGATTTAGCCTTGTAAGTTACCCTTGACTTATGTTTATCCCATATTTTATGTCATTTCGGCTTTCCCATGATTTCATGATGATATTATCTCATGTTCTTTATGTTATTATTCAATATGACTACTCATGTGCCTTATAATTTCTTATATCTTGTTATACCTTTTTACGATATGTTGTTATTATTCTCATGTTTATTCCCATACATTTCTTTTTAGCTCACCCTTTTCTTCTATGTATTCTATAGTTTATCACTTATAGTTTAAGTGATTAATAAGATTTAAAAGCTCATTTTGAAAAATATAATAAAAGTTTTTTCATATTTTAGTCACAATTTGATGTATTAAAAACACAGTCTTCAAAATATTCTATATATTTATGATCCTCATGTTTTATTAATGGTTGTTTATGTTTAGAAATAATGTAATAATATATCTAAAAGGATTTGGTCACTCTAAATAATTTTCAATATAAAAATAAAATAGATTATGTACTGTTACAATATATTTTTCATTTAATATCAAAATTTGAAATTTTACCGCCAAATAATACTCTCCACAGCATATATAATAACTAAAATTTATTTTAATACACAAAAAATTCCTTTCAATGTGACTAAAACCACCACAAAAACAACAGTTACTATAACAATAAAATTTTCATCAAGACAATTCTATATTTATGTTTTGACTTACATTTTATATGTCACTCATTTGAGAACATATTTAATATAATTTATTCATATGAATATTATTATATGGTATAAAATTTGTACATTATAATTTATATATTTTCCAAAAATATTATTTTCACCATTCATCATATATTTATTAATTGATGTTACTATGTTTTGATCATACAAATTTGTATATTTACTTTTTTTTATTTAACAAACATTATCTTTTTTACCTTTTATGAATATTTATGTCTATATTTAAAAACATAAAGTCCTTTTTCACTCACTGAATGTGTTAATTAATGATAAATATTTCTTTCATAAATATTATACACATTAAAATTATTATTATTGGACATTTATATTTATAAAATATTACCTAGACTTTCCAAAGCCAAAAAAAAATTTATTCAAATAAGTTTTATCTAATAAAATATTTTTTTAATTCATTTCATTATAATTTTATTTTTCATAGTTATTATTCCCTGATACAAATTATTTTCTAATTCTTCTCAAGTGAAACATTCAAACACATAAATTCATTTTTCAACATCATCACTTTTTTCCATGTTCATTCTCAATATCAATCAATACAATATTTACTATCCTCAACATATTGTTAATGTTATCAAATTAGTAGATCTTTATAAAATAATATTGTAATATTTTCAGATTGAGTTCCATGAACATATATATTTCCCTTAATTTCAACTTATTTTGGATTGGATCTTGTTTGAGAAAAATACTATGAACACATTTTTTTTCCAAATATGTTTTTGCGGATATTACTATTTTGATGAAATGAAATTGATGGGACTGGAGGAATTTCATAAGTTGATATACATAAAGATGTTATATTGGATTTCAAAATATATGTACTATTAAGGATTAATATAATTAAAGATATCTAAATTAGTATAAGTGTGTTTAATGAATCATTATTTAAATTTTGTTGTGATTAGGGAATTCTGGGGTGGTTTTTCACGTTAGTATATAATTTAATGGGATTTTTTCAAAATATTCACTGTATTTCACAAAAATCATTGCTTTTATTTTATAAAAATAACATAATATTTATTTAATAAAAATTAAAGGAGTAGTGACTATTGGATTTAAGAATTTCAATTTGAATATTTATATTTAGTAATAAATCAAACCATGTGATGGTTTAATACAAAATTTCTTGTTTTATAAAGAATGTGATCATGGGTTTATTAGTAAGATTCATTTTTTTTACAACATTTAATAAAAACAAAATGTTATCATTGATTCTAACTAATGGGTAAATACTAATAGGTACAATAAAAACCCAATTTTATTATACTCATTTGTGGAATATGCTTAGAAATTATTGTTTACCTTTTGACCATGATTTTAACAATATGATTTTTCCGAAAATGATCATCCATAATTAAATAATATGTTGGACATTTTTCTCTCTATTGAAAACCTAAACCTAAAATACTACAACTATTTCTAATAAAATATATATTCACTAATGTTTGTTAGTTGTTGAATAAGCACATATAGTTAGTTATTACAAATATATGAAATAAAGGGCCCTATTAATACTGTTTCAAAAAGTGTATCTAAAGATCTAATAAAATATTTTTTATTCATGTGATTTAAATTTTAAAATAGAAATTTTATGTTTAATATATTTATGATTATCACTATGTTTATAACAAAATTTAATATAACAAAAAGTGATTTTATGAGAAAAATATATTTTCACAATATTTTGTGATTTTATTTAAAATAATAATTATAAATTTGAGAATGTTATTTTTATAAAATTTAATTCCTTTTTTAATATATCATAATAATATTAACTTATTAATATATTTTTATGAATTTTCAAGAAAAAAGAGTAATTTTAGCCAAATAATAAAAAATATTTTATTTACAAAAACACGAATATGATTAAATTATTTACATATATGTTTACAATTGTAATCCAAGAACACATTTTATAAGTAATAAAATGTGTTTTTTAGGTAAATATATAATTTTTAAAATTTTGGTCTTAATTTACGAACCCATATTTTACATTTTTGAACATTCGTTATATTTTTCTAAAAACTGATTTTAATATGAAATATATTTAGTATTTTAAATATAAATATTGTAACATTTAGAAAATTAATATAGTAAACTGGATTTAATATTAACAATAATTATATAAAATTTATTTAATAATTTCCTAGTTATTTTGATGAATAAAGGTTATACATTAGTAAAACTGGGTTCTCTTGGTCAAATTTAAAATGGAAAAAGGGTTTAACTAAGATGGATAAAACACAAAAATGCTCAAAAAGTGCGGGAAATGGAATTTTGGGCCATTCTAAACTTTATCCATTATCATATCAATTATTTCCCAATTTTGGAGCTAAATTCCCCGAGAGTGACTTCCCATTATAATATGATTTTTGTTATTTACAAAAATGCCATCTATGTTCACTTGTAAAGGGGTACTCTTATCTTCATTTACCCTCACCCAAAAACCAAATTATTTTAGACCAAAATAGAGATCAACTATCCTCAATAATCATATCCACCTTTTTTAGTTTCTAGCCTTCTGAAAATATCATCCCTCAATGGCTTAACCCCCTTTGAAAATGAGATAATCCCAGAAGTGTGGCATAAATTTCTAGGGCTCCTTTCTAGTTTCTATTTCATAATGTGCACATAATCTTCCTGAAATTATTTTAAACCATATAAAAATGTAAAAATAAATATTATCTTGATAATGTTATGTGGTTTCAATGATTTTAAAATAACTAACAAAATATCCCTTTTCCATTAATAAAAATAAAAATGTAAATCGTATGTACGTGGGGACTTCTACCTCCATGAAAAAACATATTTTTACCATCAATTAATTACCTAGATTATTAAAAAGTTAAATTTACTAAAATTTATAAATATAAATATATATCATAATTATTTTTCTAAAAATATAAACTATGTTACCTTTTTTTCTCCCATTGAGAAATTTCATCCTTATCTTGTATACGTGTTGACAAATGCCTCTATCGAACAATGCATTTATTTTTTCAACACATACATCATGGATGGATTTAATTTATATTTTATTTGAATATATATAAATATATATAATATTTCATGAATGTAATTACAATAGTTTTTAAAACAGAAAATTATATTTGTTGGCGAATGTCATATACAACACCGAACCCAAACAAACCGTGATTTTTTCAACATGACCGTTGCAACCTAGCCATTAAATTTTTGGGTAGTAATTGAGTTAAATAATTTACAAAATATATAAGTATACCTGACTAATGATTTATTTATAGATATATCATTATTAAATAATCACTTTATTTTAGGAAATGTCTTTTGTTCTTCGAAATATGTTTTGGTCAAAAAAAATTTTAATGAAAAATATCATAATTATTTTATAGAAAGTTGAAAAAATTTATTTGATAAAACTAAAAATAATTTTTATATAAAAAACAAAATATTAACTTAGTATTGATTTTTTGGCATTTTTAGAAATAATTATATTTCAATTAATAGTGAAAGATTAATCATTTTATATAAAATTGACCTTTATTTTAATATATAATATAATTTAAAATACCCATTGTTATTATAGTTTTCTTAAATTAACCTAAGTATTATTTATTTATATTTTATCTAATTAATTACATTTAAATATGCACTCTATAATATTTTTTATAAGTTTTGTTTTAGTCTTTATAACACAATCATCTTAAACTTGTTTTAAAATACCTAAAGTTTCTCAAACTCTATTATTTAAAAATAATACTTATTGTGGAATGATTTATTCAACAGTATAAAAAATATATATACATATATATATATATATATCATTATAAATTGAAACCCATATATTGAATAACTCTAGCTATAGAGTTGAAGTAAAATCATCCTTTCCTAATAAAAAACATTTTTCAAAAAAATTGTTTTCGATCTCCCATTCATGTTTTATTTTAAATAACCTTTATTCACCAATTGGAATATATAAAATGGATTCTATATTTATAATCATAACAATTTCTATTTTTTAAAATCTAAAATTAATAATTGTACAATATGAATAGCAACCATAATAAATATTTATTAACCCGGTTAAAGGAAAATCACTCATTTAAGTGTAAAAAAATTCAACAATGACTAGAACTGATTTAACCCTATTACAATGATAATTTATATTTAAATTTATATGATTTTATCTTTTTGGTTTATATATAATTTATTAAATAATTATTTTTATAAAAAATATATTTTTTATTCGTTAAAACCTAAATTGTAGTTGTGATAATATATAATTTTAATAGAGAAACTTTTTATTAATTCGATAAATTTTTAAATAAATATTATTTTAATAAATATTTTTATTAAATATTATTATTAAACATTATATATTAAATATCATTTATAATATCATTTTTATGAAGTCAAAACTAATTGTTATATGGATTAGAAAACTGTCATTGTCCAACAAATAACAATTCTCAACAAATGAATTATATTGTTTTAAAAGTTGGAATTAACATATTTAGGGTATTATTATGAGAAAATAATTTTTTTAAAATAATCACATTGAAATTATCTAATGGTAAATTGTTCATACTTTTTTGAGACATTCAAATTTCTGGGAAAAAATTAAACATGGTATAAATACACAATGACTATAATCATATCATAATATTCCAAAAGTGATGTAACAAATGATATAAATTGAATAAAGGAAGAATTATATGTTTCCCATTTAATATAATATATTTTTATGTTATTTTATTAATTTTATAATTCCTTTATATGTCCACAAAAACCTATATTATATTTGTAGGTTTTAAAATCCTTCATTATGAACTGGAATCACTTCCACATCACCAAGGGAAATATTTGGCCAAAAAAATAATGAAAAAATCTTCTAGGTATAATCCATTGTTAAAAATAATTTTATGATTTGTGGATTTGATTATTTTGTTACATAGAGTATAAAACCTATGTTTGGGAAATAATAAATATCCTCCCTCTGTTTTCCTATATAAACCACTCTCCCATGATCTCATTCATATTCCCTCAAAAATCTTTTTTCAAATCGTTAATATTCTCTCCCCTCTCTATATTCATCCCATGGTGTCACCATTATCTCAAGTAGTTCCTCTCATGGTTTTGGAATCACCCTCTCAATATAATATATTTCTCTCTCCTCATTTCCATTCAAGAAAACTCTTGGTCATTTTCATTTTTAATCTAGATTAGTTTTCTTTTAATGTCATTATATTGATCCCTATAATATATAAATTATTCTACAATCATGATATATCATTTATCCCGTCTAAATATAATTGACCTGCATCATTACCATGCCAAAATTTAGTAAGGGACTACCCTATTTTATTTTTATTCAAGTACCTCTCTTATGTTATGCCTCTTAATTTCAATTTTTTCATGTTTCAATGTGTTTCTAAACAAATATATTTCTTCTATATTTATTTTAATGTGATTATAGACACCTCCCACTCACACCCATTCTTGCCATGAATATATATGTGCCAATGATATGCTGCATTAATTTCACTAGGATTTTTCCATTCCATGTTATAATTCAAGAATAGCCCTTATGTTATGCCTGTTAAATCCCATGTTTTCTTGATGGATTATGTTCTTAAATATCCCTCATACTGATATTTTTTACTCATAAGGGATTAGAGACACCTTTCACTCTCATGGATCTATTTTACAAACCTTTTTGCAATTTCGTTACACTAAAAATATGTCACTGTGATTTTCCATGTAGAACATTACTGATGTGTATACCCATACCTATTTACACTCAAGGTTAATAACCCAGTTTATCTTATACTTATCTTATTGTGTAAATCCATGTGTCTAGTCCATAATATTTAATCGTGGGATTAAATGTGAGTAAATGACTTCTATGTTTTGTGTGGCACAATTATGTATTTACATGATATAAATATAATGGGTGAACCCAGATAATGTCGAGTGAGACCATTACAACTTACATGATGGTTGCATCTAGAGAGTGATTAAATTCCTTCGGTAAGGTTTTAGTCTCATGGGATTTCATGTATAGTTTATGTGAGTTTATCCTATGCACATTCTATTATGTTGTCTTGTCGGTTAATATGGGTCTATATTTATAATGTTGTGTTTAATTTTGTTTACACCATACCATGTTTCATTTATGATATATTTATATAAAATTACTCATTATTAATTGTTATAACTCTCACCCCTACAATTTCCCATTAATAAAACTATTGAATAAAAATTAATTAATTATTCACGACATTCTCTTCTTATTCCCTTACTGGCCATTATTGCTCTCTTATTTTCAAATGCACGTCCCCAGGTTTTCCCAAGTAGTTATAATAATGATGGAATAATATTTAATGTTAAGTATGTTATCAATAATGTCGATGTATCCCCTATTATATATTGTTATTTATTGTACCAAATGCCTAAAGACACTAGAGTTATTGATATTCAAGTTTGTATTACTTTTATTCCATTGCAATAAATCATGAATTAAATTTTAATAAATTATTGGGTGTTCATAGTTTATGTAAAAGGAATGTTTATTTATTTTTGGTAATTGGATTATAAAACTCCATATAAATCCTATGTGATATGTTTAATCATATGAAAAAATCCTTTAGTTTTTCTTATAAATTATAGATTAAATTGTTTCATAGAAAATAAATCCATGTATGGATACTAAAAGTGGGTGTGTATTTCAAACCGATGTACCATGGGCTAACACACAAAAAATAATTATTGAGCATGACTTGATTTGTAACATGTACAAAACAATGTGCCTTACATTATAGTAAGTTTGAAACTCCTATGTGATATTCATTATAAAATCAAAAAAGCTCATTACGAACAATCATTAATGGACAATGAATGACCATAAGAGTCTATTTTTGGAAAAACAAAATGGGTAACATAGATTATATTTTATAAATTCAGATATTAATGAAATAGAATTCATTTATATATTTTCCCTTTAATGTTATTTTCTTTGTGGTTATTTTTTTAATATTTTCAAATTAATCATCTATAATTATCCTTTGATTCTAGTAATTGGATACAAATATGATGAACATGGTAGATAACCAATGTGATGGGAAATGTGATGACTTACAAAATGAGATTCCTTACATTACGGGAGCTCAAGTAAGACATATTTTCATTATGGCAAACCAACTATCAGAAATCATAATTATCAATAAAAACAAAGTTGAATTTCTGAAGACACAAAAAAGGAGGAGGATGAAGTCCCATGTAAGTTCAAATAATAAATAAGATAAATGAAATAAGACTCAATTTATATTGTGTAAAAAAATTTTAAATTGGAGCCAAGGTAAAGACCACAATGGAACTCAATGATGTTATATGATTTAAAAAATATAGAATAGTGTTTCTAGCTTCCCTAAAAAATGAAAAGTATGATTAAAGGGGAACCTATTTCTTCATATGGTACCCATTTATTTTTTAATGTCTTATGTGTGGATAATATGGTATTTATTTGAGTTAATTCCCTTTTTTGTGGAATAAATAGTATACAAATGATGGATATATGATATAATTAAAATTTAAGTATAAGGGTTAAATTGAATATGTATTGGTATTTGAGTGTTATTTTTGTAGAAGTTTTATATCAATGAAATTATGTATATAATAATCATGAATCATATAAGGATTATTACATAGTAGGTTTTATTTAATGATATCAGATATATGTTGAATGGTAAAAATAAACTATAAAAGTTATTTATAGATAATGTTATTGATAAACCTTAATATGTGTTTGATGTGGGGAAAAATAAAAGAGTCTTGGGAAGATATTTAAAAAGTTGTTAAAATATTTAAATTTCTTGATTCAAATTAGGAAGATTTGTGTAATGGATGTTTTGAATCATTATGTATATTTTGGGAAACATATTATTGGACCAGATATTATATATTTTTAGTTGATTAATGATATAATTGGAAATTTTTATTGATATATGTTATATATAATAAATATGATTATTCTTGAAGAATTAAATTTTTTTAGGAGTAAAAGGAACGGTATGAGACATCTTTTTAGGATAAAAAATTATTTACGGTTGAAGTTAATAGTGTTATTTTGGATATATGGGAGTTTATGTAAGGAATTATTTATTATAAAGAATTTTTATTTGTTTGGTTTAATTTTATAGATTAATGAATTATGTATTATTTATTTGGAGTTCTGTCCAACATTATGCTATCAATTTTGGATTTAGTAAATATAAGAGGAATATCATGTCATTATTTTTTGGATTATGTGATCTGTTATAATCTTTTTATAGTGCTTTAGACCTAAAAGTATTATCATCATTATTCATCATTTATAGAAATATATGTATTAAAAAAATAATAAAAGGATGAAATTTATTTTTTCTGGAAATTTTATTTCCTTATGGATCCGTCTTTTTTTGTCAAAAAAAATATATTGTTAAATTTTTACTAAATAATCACACTATCTTAGTTAATGTAATTTTTTCATCAAAATAGGTTTAATCCAAAAATGATATTAATTGGTTTTTATGAGAAAATATAATAAGTATTTTATAGAAAATTTAGAAAAATTACATGATACAATCAAACTTCATTATTTTTTTCATAATTTCATGTTTATCATAGGGTGATATTTTTGGATTTTTTTGAAAAACATTATAGTTCAGTGAATAGTTAAAATTTTAATTTTTATATAAACCTATCATTAATTATAATAAATCAGAACCATTCAAAGTCAAATTATAATTTTATTTTATTTTAAAGTATTATAATTATTATTTATTTTTATTGAATCTAAATAATTACTTTTAATTATAAATTATACAATGTTTTATGAAATGATTATTTCTAGGAAAAGAACAAATTCTTCTAGAAACAGTTTTGAAGTGAATATTAATTATCATTTTTAATTAATTAAAAGAAGGCCTAATATAGAATAATTTTTGTTTAATATTTGGATCATATATCTGTTATTTAAAATTAAAATTCATATATAAAATATTACTAGTTATAAATTTAATGTAAAATCCTATTTTCCATAAAAAATGTTTTTTTTGGGAATATCATTTTTCTTTGAATCTTATTGGATTTATTTTCATTTAAATTCATAAACCGATATTAATTCATATAATTAAATCCATATTTTTCATCATAATAATTTATAGCACCCCCATTTTAAGGTAATTTTCCATTGTTTATTACTTTTTATGTTTTTGATGTTCTTGAGATGAGTTTAAATGATTTTGCAATGGTTTTAGAAATGTTTAGAGGCCTTTTAAAGGGAACATGTTTTGTGGAAAGTTAGGGAAAACTATGAGTGAATCACACAAAAGTTGTGAAACTCGAGGCAGTGGGATTTCGTACGGTTTGTGCATGGTTTGTCTAACCATGTGGGTAGGTCATGCGAGATGCCTTCAATGACGTAGAGTTAGCGTACGATTTTCCAAACATGTAATCTAACCGTACGACCCATTTAAGTTGTTTTTTAAATGGGGTTATTTAGGATTTATCCTTACTCACCCATTTGTTCTCCAATAAAAATCCTACATGTGATTTTATCTTCTCAAGGGATAGGGTTTCTATCACACTCATTTCGGATGGGATTTGAAGGGGTTACAAGGTGGTTAGTAGGTGGTTCATCTTGGGTAAGTCTCGTATATTGGTTGTTTTATGGTTGTCTCTAGATATACTCTTGCCCCTCTCTTTCTTTTCTAGATGTACATATTTTGCATAATAATCTATGTTATTGGTTTATTAAAGTGTTTATTTTAGGCCTTGTTTATGTTAAGAAAGATGATCTATAATTTTTTTTGGTGGTATTTGTCCGGTTGTGTGGGGTGGTTTCTTGTAGGTCGATTTCATTGAAACACTAAATGTAGGTGGATTCCATCTTGACACCACATTGTTAGAAGTATAATTCATGCTACAATTAATTATTTTTTTCATGAATTAATTAGTGATTTCGATGTGTGAAAATGGAATGAATTCACATTGGTAATGTTTTGTGGATTTTTGGTGAAAAGAGGTTTTATGGTTAAATTTTATTATTGTTGGATTTTAAAATTTTGTTATTAAAACTGCTAACATGGGTTTTTTTTGTGGAAATGGATAGTTAAAATTATTTTAAAAAAAATGGTTGTGTTATTGAAATGTGACAAAACATGTATGATTCTTTAAAGGATTGTTTGATTTCGAAATGGTCATTGGAATGTGGTGGTGTCCTTTGAATGTTATATAATTGGTTATTGGATTGTGCATATTATGTTTTTGATTGGAATGATGTGAAGTGGGTAGGGAGTACCACTATAAAAAGGTTGTGGAGAGAGGATTGAAGGGCCACCATCAAGGATTGGTCGGTGAAAAGTACCACTTAACTCAAAAAGTTGTAAACAGGTTTGGACAGGAAGTTCCACCATGTTTGTTTCCTCCTATTGTATGTCTATGGAATATGATTTTCTTAATAATGTGAAATGGTTAAATGGATTATGGAAAGGTAGTTTATTTTTCATATGTCCTGTGGGCACTTGGGTGAATGTGTCATGGTAATGGAGTGTTTGGTTTGTTGTAAGTTGGTGTACTATTTAATGCTTTATGTAAACTATTTTAAACAAATGTGCTATCAGTTTTATCCTAGAGGTGTGCGTGGGTAATTAATTTGGAGAAAACATACTGAGTATTAGTACTCACCCCCTACATTGACACTATTTTTCTGTTGTATATGTTTTGTTCTGGGACACAGGTATAGGTAAAGCATCTCATTTTGCTAGTGGTTCAACATGATGCTTTGGTGATGGGGGTTGTTTGGTTAATAGAGAATAGTGTGGATATTTTTATGGTGTCCTAGTTCTTTGGGGTCTTTTTGAGTAGTCTTTATCTTGGTACTCTGGTATTTGGATTGGATGTATTGGTATTTGGGAATTTTCATGGACTAGATTCGTTGTATTTTGGTAATATATGGATTTGGTTGTTTTGTGGAAATGAATCATGTAGTTTTTTGATAATGGATTGTTGGTTGGTTTATTTTATCTCAAGGGAGAACCGTTAGACAATTTATTCTCAAAGACCTCGACATTTATTTCCATCCTTTGTCACCCAGTGAACGATGCTTAATGTCATGTAGCATTCCTCCTGCCTTTCAAGCCATGGGTATGGGGTGGGATGTCACAAGAGGAATTATATTTTTTTGGCCCTTGACTTTCAAGTGAGAGTAGTTGGTTAGTCCTTGGGAGTTGACTATCGGTCAGGGTCTTGACCTTCATTATTGGCTTATTCCTTGAGTCAGGATGCACTACTACAAATACCCTTTTTATCAGCACAAAAAATGTCCTTTAACAGCGCTAGAAAAGCGCTGTTAAAGATGACGAAGATAAAGGGGAGTCCCCTTTATCCGTGCACCAAAAAGCACTGATAAATACCCCTTTTATCAGCTCTAAAAAAGCACAAATAAAATGGGCCTTTTATCAACGCTAAATTGAAGCACAGATTAAGTGGTCCATTATCAGTGATTTCTTTTTAGAGCTGATAAAAGTCCCATTTTATCAGTTCTTTTTTTAGCGTTGATAAAAGTAATAAAAATAAAAAAATTAAAAAAAAAATACAAATGAAAAAATTCTTTCCAATTGGGGGGGGGATTTTATAGCGCTTGAGCCCCCCTTTTAACAGTGCTTTCCAGCCCCTCTAGCACCCGCACACACCCCCCTCTAACCTATATCAGCACTACACCCACCCTCTTTATCAGCGATATCCCCCCAAATCCAGCCCCATGCGTGCACCCTTGCCTCCACCAAGATTTGGTCTCGAGACATCCCCCTTGCTGCCTAAAGCCTTTACCACTCTTCCATATTGATTTGTTCTATAGTTAATGACATATCTATTTATTTAATTATATATTTAGTAATATTTATTCATAAAGTAATATATAGTTATATTAATATATATATAGTTATATTAATATTTATATTTATAGTGATATTAATATATATATTTATATGGATATTAATATATATATATATATAGTTATATTAATGTATATATTTGCCAACATATGATTTTAGGTGCCAACATATGATTATATCATCATTAACTAATAGAGATTAAAATTCATGAGTCTTCTTCAGAAATGGATCATTATACTGACATATTGATATTTATATATTGGTATTTATATCATCTTTTTAGGTGCCAACATATGATTTTAGGTGCCAACGTATATTATGTACCAAATAGTGAAAAATGAAGCCAACTTATATTATGATGATATAGTTAGATTAATATATAAGTATATAAATAGTTATATATAGGTATTTTAAATAAAATGGATATTATTTATTATTTAGATAAATCTATAATATTTTATATGTAAATATATTTTATTATTTATATTAATAATTAAATTTTTATGTGTCAATATATAAAAAACATGTATTTATTGTTATATATTTAATTATAAATAGAATTTCATTATAAAAAACGATAAAATTTTAAAGGGATAATATCAATATGAATGTAATACCTTGGAATAAATTCAGTGCACACAGAAAAGCCAATAATACCCCCTTAAACGAGGCTAAAAATATACAAAATGTAAAAACATTAGGGTATCCCGACTAAAAATCTGTTTTGGAGGCCTCATGAGCCTTTTTTGGCCTTGAAAAAAACTATACCAGGGTTACCCCGGGTAACAAGGGTGTAGAGCTCATCGCAGGATTTGTTTTGATATGTGTTAGAGCTCAGACAGACACTTGGATCAAAATTTATGGCTGTTTAAAGTTTGAGTTGTGTTTTCAACAAATTTTGTATCGTTTTTTAAATTTTTTAAATTTTTTTAGTTTTAAAACTGTTATTAAATGACTATTACTCCATAATAATTAGAAAATTATTAATTAATTTTTTTTTATTTTTCTTATAAGCCATTTTCACTAAATATCATATATATTAAGTGTAACTGTATATTTATACTTATGTAAAATATATTTAAAATTATATTTCAGAAATATATATTATATTTATATCAATATAAATAAATCTATATATTTAAATATTAAAATATGTTTATAATTATTTTTTTGGAAGTAGACCCTTTATCAGCTCTTTTAAAAAAATAGATGATAAAGACCCCCATTTATCAGCGCTACTAAAAAAAGCGCTGATAAAGGGGTATGCTTTAACAGTGATAAAAAAGAGCTGATAAAGGGGTACTTTTATCATCGATTTTTTAGCATTGATAAAGGTACCCCCCCCCCCCCTTTAGCACTTTTTTGTTAGCGCTGATAAAGGATGGCACCCGCCTTGCCCTGTTTTGTGGTATTGATGGTTGCAAGGAGTAAGATTGTCAGAACTTGGAAAGTATAGAATAAAATGATGTAGATATCCCATTTATGTTGAACATCAAGTTACTAGGGAGTTGGGTAGATAAGTGTTTGAAGACACTTACAGGAATTGGAAATATCATTATCGTGGGTGTAGCTAATGAGATGAGCATGACATGGATGGTAGAAATGACTTACCACTAGGATTTATTTTTCATTGGGGTATAATGATCTATGGTGTGATATTAATTTTTGGTATTATAAACTATTAATTAGGATTCAAAGTAGGAAGATTTGAAACATAGTAACTTGTGGTATTTTGAAAATGGGTTGATTTTTAAAACATGGTGGATTTTTCAAAATAGTGAAACATGGGAAATATGAACTTGTCAAAAGCTAGATTTTTATAGTCACAATGTATTAAACTTGATTATTGTATACCCTTTCTCGTTAAGGGAGTGGGACTTTTGTGTTGAAATAAATGGTTCTGGGTAGGTGTCATAGAGACCAACTCGATAAAGCTGCTAAAAATTTGGTTGCACGGGAGCCCCAGGTGAACCAGAAGCTGGGGAATTGTATAGTGAAAGCTTTCCATGATATTGGAAGTGTGAATAAAGCAGATGAGACAAATCATATGGATCATGCAACTCATTTTCAAAGGTACAATCTACCCATGTTAAGGGGATATTCTAATATTGAAAGGGATAAAGCATGGATGGACATAATGAATAATATATTTGACTTTTTTGGATCACTGCCAAAGTAAAATGTGAAGTTATCTGCATACATGTTGTAAGATCATTCTTTTCAGTGGTTGGAGCTGGCGGTCCAAGATTGGATGGACCAATGTGTGACATGGGATGGTTTTGAGGAGTTGTTTAATAAAACATTATAGCCTCATACATTTAGAATTCAGTGTACAACAGATTTCATCATCATAAAGAAAGGGAACATGAAAGTAATAGAATATGTGGCTACATTTTTGAACATAATGCAGATTTCAACCAAGAAAGTGGTACTACATCGTTGTAGGAATGAATTTTTGAATCTGGGTTAAACCATGAAATTCGTTCCAAGAGAGCGATGTTGTGTATAAATGATCACACTGAAATGGTGAATTGAGCTATAGTGGATGAACAAGATCTTCTAGAGGCTATAGTTGGGGGAAGTATGTTGGTACTGATAGTGAATAGTGGGAACTCAAATGCTGGGATCAAGTGGAAGAGGGACACTTATTTTCCAGGTGGGATTACAACACAAAATCCAAACGTGGGATTAGTTAATCATCCTCTGAAGCCTTAGAGTAAGCTGATATGTTTTCTATGTGGATCTACAAGACACATTAAGCAGGATTGTATGGAAAAACCTCGACCATGTCATAACTCTTAGAGTATGGGGAATCATTAGTGGTATTTATATAATGCTTTGAGTTCGGGTGTATGTGACACTCCTCAAGGGTTGTAGGGGTCTTATGCCTCGATGGGACGGGGGCCAAAAAATACCCCTTTTCTGTAGAGAAAAGTGAGTCATGGTGATAATTGGAATACCACGACTCATCATCAAAATAATAATGAGTAGAGAGTTGTATGTAAGTAGATTTTCCAAACTGAATAGGTTGTGGTGCATTATCAACCAGGACCATCCCTGGTGTGAGGTATAGTTCTTTTTAATTCCACTTTGATTCAAGAATTATTTGATATGTAAGATTTACATTCCTTTATTTCTTCTCTCATTATTTTTTTTGGGTATACATGTGGAAATGATGCTTTCTGTTTTAAATATTCATACTCCTCTAGATCAAAGAGAGTGAAGAGCCTTCCTATATAGATATTGGTTCATAGTTCTGTACTACATTGAATTTATGTGGGATTTATCAGTTCATGAGATATATTCTTATAATATAATCTTTGGAATGGATTGGTTGGAAATGTTTAATGCCCACATATATTATTATGCTTGAACAATTAGTTTTTCGATGGATGATGACGTTGTACATCACTGTAGAGGGGAAAAGAATGAAAAAAATGGGAGCAACAGATTGTTTGGCAGCTGTTGTTTGCATGATCTTGTATTACATAGAATCGTTGTCATTGGAATTTGTAGATGCAGTTGAGAAAAGTGTTTTTCTAGTGGTTGTGGTTCATTTTAGGGTTTTATTTCCCCATGAATTCTCCGGGTTTCCACCTGTGAGAAAAGTGAATTTTATGATTGACGTCCTTCCAGGGACTATTCCTATATCACATCCATCTTACTATATGGCACCATAATAATTGTGGGAAATAAAAGTTTAGATGGAAGTGATAGAGAACAAACGGTTCATCGGGCTTAGCACGTCGCTATGGGAAGTGCCTATTTTTTCTGTTAAAATGGTGTATGGAACTATTGGGATCTATGTTGATTATATTATAATTAATCAGGTTGTAGTAAATAACTAATATGCACTTCCATGAATTTATGATTTGTTTGACCAGTTGAGGGGAGATCAATGGTTCTCTATGATAGAATTTAGGTAAGGATATAATCAAGTGCGGGTGAGGAAGGATGATATTCCCAAAACAACTTTTAGACATAGATATGACAATTATGAGTATGTTGTTATTCCTGTTGGTCTAACGAATGCACCAATGGTGTTCATGTAATTGATGAATTAGATATTTCATATATATATATTGATTCGTTTTTGGTGGTATTTTGTGATGATATACTAGTGTATTCAAGTAAATGGGTAGAGCATGAAAAGTATTTGGAAATAGGGTTTGGGATCTCGAAGGTTCATCATTTGTATTCAAAATTGTCAAAGTGTGACTTTGCGATACAGGTTGTTCATTACCTCAACCATGTAATTTCTATGAATGGTTTTTCAGTTATCAAGAAATGATAGTGGCTATTATCTCTTGGAAACCACCATTGATCATTTTCACGATACATAGATTCCTTGGTCTAGCTGGCTATTATCAATGATTTTTTTTTGATTTTTCATGAAAAGGTTTTCTAATGATAGGTTTGAAAAGGAATAATATCCTCTTTAAATGGGATGAGAAATGTTAGAAATGTTTTTATAGCTAAGGTTATCCTCAAATCAACACCAATATTTGGTTCTCCTGAACCAATGATTGTATATGTGCTGTATTTTGATGCATCAAGATCAGGGTTGGGGTTTATTCTCGTGAAAGGAGAGAATTCGGATACATACAGATCACAGTAGTTGAGGTTTCAGTAGATTAACCAGCCAACACATGATTTATTGTTGGTGGTAGTGGTTCATGGTTTAAAGATGTTGTTTCATTATCTCTTCAGTGAGAAATTTATAGTGGTTATGAATTAAAAGAGGGTAAAGAAACTTTTGTCAAATATATATTTTAACTTGATGAAAAGGAGATGGATTAAATATGTCTAATTGTTTGATTTTGACTTTATGTACACAATGAGTAAGGAAAATGTTTTGGTGGATGCATTATGTAGAAAATCATATGCTCATGTGATGAAACAGGCATCAGATCAGTGGATGTTGATATTGTTCATAGACGACTTGAAGTTGGAATATGAGGACCAGGGTGGAAGAGTGGTATTTTTTTTAGTTTCACTACTTTTCTGGTTTGGATAAAGTGGTACATTCATCTGATTCTGAATTTATGGTGGTGAGGTAGAAACTAAATGGTGTGGAGACCATAGAGAGATGGGAACTGAATGGGAATTTAGTATTGTGTTTTTGGAATCTGATGGTGGTACTAGTGGCTTGTCAGGAAGAATGTCTCAGGGATTATCATCATTCAAAGTGGTATGTTCATCCAATAATTATAAGGATATATTTGTCTTTGAAAGAGTTGTTTTTATGGGTTGATATGAAAAGGGATTTGGATGAGTTTGTCTCGAGATGCTTGACTTGTCAGCAAGTCAAGGTAGAGCATCAGTAGCCATCAAGCATGTTGTTGTATTTACCAATCCCAGTGTGGGAATGGGAGAAAATAGAAATGTATTTTGTGATGGGTATCCCAATAATAGTCAATAAGCATTATACCATAAAGGTGATAGTGGATCAGCTCACAATGTCGTCCCATTTCATTCCGATTCATTAATTTCATACGGTGGATGATATATCCCAAATCTATATATGGGAAGTGTTAAAGAGGCATGGTGTTCCATTTTTTATTGTATCAGTTCGATATATGAGGTTCACATCTCATTTTTTAAAATTTTTGTAGTAATCCCATGGGTCACTGTTGACGATGACTATGACATATCATCTTTAGACTGATGTCTAATATGAGAGGATGATACAAACATTGAAAGATATTCTAGGGGATTGTGTGATGGATTTTGGTGGTTTATGGGAGGAGCACTTAACATTATTGAAGTTATACTATAATAATAGTTATCATGATTTAATACATATGGCTCCTTTTGAGGAATTGTATGGGTTTCTGTGTCGTTCTCCACTATGTTGGGAGGAAACGAGTTAGACTTTGATGATTTTTTTCATTAGAGGTGGGTGATAAGCTGTTTTAGAAGATCCCCCTAGGTTGGGGCATCATCGGTTTGGAAGGTAGGGTAAGTTATCTCCAAGTTATATTGGGCCTTTAGAGATATTTGAGCGGATTAGAGAGGTGGATTATCGGTTGTCTTTTCAACCATATTTTAGTGTGGTGAACAATGTGTTTCATGTGTCATAGTTGAAAAAGTATCATATGGATTGTGATCTTGTGATTCGTTGGGATCATGTTGATTTATAATTAGATTCTTCTTTGGTGCACATGCTAGTACAGATTATGGATAGGCAAGAGAATGTATTTAATGGAAAATCATTATTTTGGTTTGATTTTTGTGGATGTATAGCCAGATTTAGAATGAGACTTGGTAGAAGGAGATTGAGATGGATGAGCAATTCCCCAAGCTCTTTCGGCAACAACATGGTTATCTACTTTCTAATGATGGATATTCCAATGGTGGGGAGAATATAGAACCCCCCCTCGAGTTGATTTATGTACCCTTTTTATGAATTTGAATGGGTTTAAAGTTCATGGGAAGAGTTTAGATGGGTTTTGGAATGTTTAGAATGGTTTTGGAAAATTTTAGAGGCCTTTTAAGGGTGCATGGTTTGCTAACTGTTTTGGAGAACTGTTTGAAAACAAAGGGAAAACCATGAAACATGAGGAAGTAGGGAAACACAAAATTTGTGAATATTTTTTCTAATAGTTCGGGTAGGCATTGCAAGATGCCTTCGAGTCTATTGCATCCCCAAAGTTAGTGCACAGTTTTCCAAAACGCGTGAGCTAATAGTGCAACCCATTTAAGTTTATTTTTTAAATGGGCTTAGTTGGGATTTACCCTTACTCAACCATTTATTCTCCCATGCAATCCCTACATAATATTTCCTCTTCTTACTGGATATAGGTGCTTTAACACTCATTTTTTAAGGGACATAAAGGGGTTTCAAGGTGGATTTAAGGTGGTTCATCTCCTGTAAGTATTCTCTCTTGGATGTTTTGTGGTTTTATCTAGATATATTCTTCCCCCTCTATTGGATTTCTAGATCTACATCCGTTGAATATTGATATAGGATTTTGGTTTCATAATGTGTGATTTTGGGGATTTCTCATGTTATGGAAGAGGATGTATAGTGGTTTTGGTGGGGCCTTTCTCTGGTTTTGTGGTGGGGTTTCTTGCGGGTTGATTTCCCAATAACTCTAAAGGTACGTGGCTTCTCTCATGACTCCACCTTGATAGAACTATAATTCTTGTTACAATTAATTGGGTTTCCTTGAATTTATTGGTGATTTTGATGTGAAAATTGGTTAGAAATCCCTTGGGTAATGTTTTGGGGATTTTTTCCAAAAAAAGGTTTTTTTGGTGAAATTTTCTTATTCTTAGAATATAAAGTGTTGATTTTTAAAATTTCTAACTTGGGTTATTTTTAGGAAATGGTTTCAGAAAATAGTTTTCAATAAAAATGGGTTACTTTATTGAAATGTGAGATGACATGGATGATGTTTCAAGGGATTATATGATTTTGATATGGTCATTTTCAGGTTATGGTGGTCATGGTGTGTCGTATTCATGGTTATTGTCTTATACAAGTTATGTTTTGTGATTTGAATGATGTGAAGTGGGCAGGGAGTACCAGTATAAAAATAGAATGGAGAGTGGATGGAAGGTCCAAAATTAAGGATTGGTGGTCAGGAAGTACCACTTGAATCATAAACTATTTAATGATTTTCGATGAAATTTTCCACCATGGTTGTATCTTCGTTGTGTGTTGCTATGAAATATGATAATTTTTGTGGTAATGTTAAAGTGTGAAATGGATTTTATCATGTTCATTTGGATTTCCTATGTGTTGTGTGAATTTAGTTCAAAATGGATTAGTAAAGGAGTGTTTGATTTGTAGTAAGTTGTTGAACAATTTTAGGTTTTATGTAAACTATTTTACGTTTGAGTGATTATATTTTCTTACTTTATAAATTATTAAATAATTGTTTGGATAAAAATCAAATTTTTGATAAATTAAAAAATTAATTGTAGCTGGGGTAATATATAGTTTTATTCAATTTTGTTTATAAATTCATGAACATTTTCAATTATTTATTTTTAATTAATTATTATTATTCAATATTATATATTAAACATAAATGATAATATAATTTTCTTGATGTAAAATGTAATTGTTATTATTTTATGTAAACTGTTATTTCCGAAAAAACCAACATTTCTCAGTAAATGTAAAATCTTATTTTATAAGATCAAATTCAAATATTTATAAAATTATCTTTATAAAATAAATTTTATTTTTTTATTCATCATATTGGAATTATCCAGTGATGTATATTTCATGATTTTCTATAACAGTTAAATTTTCAAGTAAAAACTAAATACATATAAATATACACTGTGTATTATAACATCATAATGACAAGTAATTAATATAATAAATTCTATAAATTTTATACATTAGAAAATTTATTTTTTCCATTAAAATTAATTTATTATCTAATGTTATTTTATTAATTTTAAAATGCCCTTATAAAACCTCCACAGCTTATATTATATTTTATGGTTTTATAATCATTTCGTTGTAACAAAAACTCATTGCCACATCCAAAAGGATAATATTTTAATTTGTTTGGTCTATGGAATTATTAAATAATAAAAATAATAATCTTTGAATAAACCACTAGGAAAAACCATGGGATTTTTAGAGGTTTAAATTATTTTATTATATAGAGTATACTAACTATGTTTGAAAAATATGAAAGAACTCTCCACTATTTTCCTATATAAACATACCCAATATCTCATTAAACATCACTCAAAAACCTTTTATAACATATTTAATCTCCCCTCCAATATCAAGAGTCATACCATTGTTCCTCTTAGCTCTCAAGAAACTCATCCCGAGATTTTTTAATAACCCTCTCAAGGTATGTGATTTCTCTTTCCACATTCCCATTCAATCACCTTATTTGTAATTAACCTTTTTAATATTAATTCGGTATTTATTTCATGGACTTATATTGGTCCATATAAATTATAATTTATTATATAATAATTATATACCCTTTTTTCCTTTAATTATATTATTTACCTAATCTGTTACAATCCCAAAATTTATTAAGGCATCTCCCTCATTTCTTTTTAGTCACGAACCACTCTTATATTATGCCCCTTTATTTCCTTTTTTCATTATTTGGTGTGTTTTTATAAAACCATATTACAAAAGTTTTTATTTAATTACAATGAGAGAGCCATTACACACTCATGAATCAATCCCATTAACATTTAAGAGCCCTGTTACATTGTTGAATTTTAACTACGATTATTTATTCTATGTTTCCATTCAAGAACTATATATGTCTTATACCTAGTAAATAGAATGTTTTCATTATTGATTATGTTCTTACATACATCTCATAATTTCCATTGTACATCCAGGGGATGATACATCCCATTCTCTCTCGTTGACTAGTTTTTTGAACCATTTTTTATTGCAGTTATGGTGCCAAAATGTCACTATGATTTTCCATATTGAATAATTGTGAGGTGTATACCCTTACCCATTTACTCTAATGGTTATTCAACTAGTTTTACCTATTCATCATTGATTGGGTAAATCCATTTATTTAACCCCCAATCCTAAATCATTTTATTAATTTTTATTAAAATTTTTCTATGTTCTATGTTACACACATATTCTAATACATGATGTGATTATGTTGGGTTGCTCCTAGATATCACTGGGTGAACCCATTATATCTTAAACTATGGGACTAGCCATATAGAACTCCAATGCATTGGCCAATGTTTTAGGCTCATTATATATCATTCATAGTGCATGGGATGTTTTCATCAGCACATTATGTTATGATGTCTTGGTGGTTAACCGTAACCTGTGCTTATAATGTCATGTTTAGAATTATTGTCAAATTACCGTGGTTCATTTATTTTATCATTCAATAACATTTACAATTGTTCATGTTTATTACTCTCACCCCTTTTATTTCCCATTGATATGCCAATTTTATGACATGTAATACCATATTCATTTTACAATTTTATTTTTCCCTTACATGGATTTAAAGAACAACCCTTTTCATATATATATCCCAAGGCTATACCATGTATTTTAATGAATAATGGGATAATATAATAATGTTAAGGAACTTTTATATAATTCGGTTGTATCCCCAGCTTGAAGTTGTTATGTAATGTACCTAATATCCAAATACACTAGGCTTATCGATCTTACATGTTGATTTTTGTGTAATTATATGTAATAAACCATGAAATAATTTGTAATAAAGACATAGGTTGTCATAATGAATATGGTTATTTATTAATTAAAAAAGTAATGATCACTATAAAGAAATCTATCGATATCAATGAATAATTTAAAACTAGTATATCACCTCTATTTTCATCACAAGGAATTTCAAAAACTCCCATGAAATGGAATTATAACATTATCTGAATTTATAAATCATCAATTTTCATTCCTTTAATGGTTAGAAATTATGAGATTTGGGAGAATAATTAATATCTAGAAATATTTTTCAAACCTGTCTTCAAATGGTGAATATTATTAATACCTGATGTTCTAAATTCATTATAAGAATCTAATATATAAATATACTTTTAATGAATTAAGATCACATAAGAAAATGTATATGAGTAAGGTTATGAAATATGTAATTAATAGGTATATATTTATGAATCATGGTGTTAATGTACTTCCATGGAAATAGGGGGTGAAGGTAAAAGTCTTTGTAAATCAATTTCCTCCCATTGTGCTATACAATGCCTTGTAGAACATTAATATTCAACAAAATTACATAGTGAATTATATTAACTATTTTATTTTTATGGAAAAATTGTTTTTGATTGGAATCCATTTACATGAACAATTTAATTTTCCCTTATTTTTATAAAAACTCTAAGGAGGATTTTTGAATGGATACTCGTAACTATGGAATTTACATCAATAAATAATAAATGTTTGGGTAAATTTTTTTACAATTCATTAATAATTAACCAATCTCTCTTCAAATTGATATCCCACAAATGGGTATATGATTCTTTTTTAGCCTATATATGTTTCATTGTGTGCCTATTTTGGGATATCAAGATTCTAGTAATGAAAAATTTAGTTCATGATGATATTTAATAAAATTTTGATATTCAAATAAATCCATTTTCATTCTATGGGTCCTTTATGAAAAGTTAATAATTTCTATTTGGTTTTTTATGAATCATATTTTATTTCCATTGGATTTTTAAGAAAATCCAATGAATTCCATTTCTATGCTTTATGAATCATATTTTATTTCAGTTTGTTAGTTATGAATAGTTAATGGTATCCATTTTTATTTTTTATGAAACCAATTTTATTTTCATGGGATCATTATGAAAAGTGAAATATTTCAATTTAAATGTTTTATAAAAACAATTTTATTTCCATAGGATCTTTATAAAAGTTAATGATTTCCATCTTGATGTTTTGTAAAACCCATTTTAATTTTATTGGTCCTTTATTTTGTGAAACATTATTTATTTTTATGTAAAACATATAAGAATGGATAAATGGTGGGTGGGGACCTATATCGACCTTATATCAAATGGTTAAGAGGCCATATCTCATTAGATAAGTATTTTCTAGTACATTTTAGTTTCTTATAAGCATGGATATTGATTTTGTGGGTCATGTAATTATTGATTACCAAAGATATTATATGTATCATGGTTAAACGATATTATTCCTTAAGATCTAATTCTATTATTATTCAATGGTAATGTCAACTTTTTTAATCCATGTTATGGGAGTTAATTTTACTTATTGACCTTTTTTCATTTAGTTCTTATTCCAAGTACATCAATGCTAACATATATATTATGATTTCGTCTCATTATATTATGATATTGTTGATATTGTTTCATTATTAATTAATCATATGAACTCATCGTTGATGAATTTTTTATTTTTCTATTACTGAATATTTGAGATCACCACATTGAATTTTTTTAATTCCCTATGTTTTATCACTGAGACTTACTATTTATATGTCTATAAAATTTTATAGTACGGTTCATTTTTGGATAAATGGACTAATGTATTATAAAATAATATTATTAAACACAATTTCTGTAAATAAAATAATCCTATTGTTCTTTAGGATAATATTTTTTAAAAAATATAATTTTTAAAATTATGTAAAATATATAAAATAAAGAAATTTTTATCTTCGTCTCTATAGTTATTATACAAAGAAAGGTGTAGTTTTTTTAAGATGATATAAGAAATTTTCTATAATTACAGTTAGAGAGCAGTAGTGAAACCCCTAAAGATGTTTCAATGTATAATATAACATCACGTTGTTTTGGTAAATTAGTGATTGTGTGGTTCTCCAGGAAATTACATTCTTATATGGATACAATATATTCATAAAGGATCCAGAACATATGTAACTGTGGGTAATGACACAGGAAATATTATATTTAGTATTAACATGACTCTAAATGAGTGAATGACATGGATATCTAATAATACATATGGTCTGACACACATGAAGGATTTGCTTTGAATCATTATGTCCTCTTTAAAAATTATTTAAAGGATTTATTCATTAGTTTTTCTGAAAGAATTTATTAAAAAATTAGGATAAAACTAACCCCAAAGATGAAATAAAATTGAACTTATTTGAATAAAAATATATATTAATTTGATTATGTCAATGATTATGTTATTTCAGGTTGAATTACATTCCTGATATAATTCTAGTATGATGTTATTGTTTTATCAATCTAGTTAACTTACTTATTAATTTCATAAATGTTTGGAACAAGAAGGAACAAGGATAATAATGTGCATAAGATACAACACATTTGATTGAATAACATAAAAAATATTTGATTGGTATTTGGATTAAATAAATTCAAAATAATTCTCACATAACTAATGAAAGATATGAATAATAATAAAAATAACATTGAGATATTAATTTAACCTAGGAAGGATAAGTATTATGTTTGTTATTTCATGCTATAGTATCCACAATCTTGTAGTGGATCTTCAAATATACATATCACATATAAATGAATCAATTAAATATAAAGTATATTTTCTACTCTCGACGGCTTGGAACATGTGAGAGATGTTCAAGAAGCTTTCTATTTGGAAGTCAATGATGACTAGTGGCGGAACACCAATGATAATAAAATAAAAAATGTGTATTAGACCCCATGGAATTATAATAGTTTAAAAAGTTATTAATTAACATTTATTTTCCTCAAGTTCTTCACATGATGATTGGGAATAAATTGTTATAGTTGAAATGAATAAAGGTGAAACGAGTTTTAAATTTTATATGAACATCATGAGGACATCCAATATAAGACTTTGGTTTTAACACCGATCCATAATGTAAAAATGATCATTTCTTCTAAGGATTGGAACCCAGTACTTGAATTCATTTGGACATAAGATTATTTGGAATCTATTAATAGATATTTTAATGTGAGATAAAATTGGAGATGAAATATTGGGTCTCTTAGTACACCAGTGATGGAAAACCGAAGGTGGAATACCACAGAAACCCCAATAGTATGTCTCATGGGGAGAGTAAATTCTAAAACAATATAATGTTTTATAAATGGAATTCCATTTTTAATGATAAATGCCTTATAAAGTAATAATATTTCTGAAATCACATAAACTACATTTGTTTTTTTTAGTAATTTCAGAATTTTTATCTTATTAGATTCTAAAAACTACTAAAAACATAAACATTGATAGTATATCTATTATATAGAGATCGTATGATTAGTATATAAATAGGGTTATAATAGTTCAATTTGACATAGAAAAAGGAATTGATGGCCTCGATGAGTAGGATCTCACTCTATGAATCCCATTAATCAAATATTCTAAAGGAGTTAGAATCCATCATATATTCCCCTCACCAATATTTAGACGATAATAAATTACTAAAGAATGAGAGAAATCATTTATGATAGAAGTTCAAGATCATTTCAATCATGACCAAAACTATGTTTGTTGAACTGCCCCATGAAAATATCACCATTATACACCTTACCCTTAGGTAATTTTCTTATCTAATAAGTGGATATTAATCGTGACATTAAATGTATAAATTTTTATATTTTTTTATTTAGTTATTATATTAATATTTTATTATTGCTTTATAATGATTAAATAATTATTTTATTAAAAAATATATTTTGATATGATGAAATAAAAAATTTATAATTTGGAAATTTATAGCCTCATTCAAGATACTATTTTGGATGAATTTAATATTTTTAAAATAAAATATATTTTAATAAAGTACTATTATTAAATAATATTTATCAAAAATAAATTATAATATAATTTTATAAATTAAAATGCAATTTTTATAAGGGTAAAAAAACTATTAGTGTCAAAAAAATTAGTATTTTAAAATAAATGTTTTCTTTATTTAACGATTAAATTATCATATTTGGTGAATTATTTTTATAGATAAATTATTTTTTTTATAAATAGCACATAAAAATTATAAAATATTTTATTATCACAAATTATTTGACAATGTTTCGTTTTTTTGGAAAAATAACATACAATATTATTGAAATGCTTGTAATATGACATCATTAAAGACTAATGATGATGTAATAAATTCTATAAAACGTATTCATGACCAAATTTTTTTCCCCTATAAAATACTGTTTTTAATTGTATTTAATTTATTTTAGAAAACACTAATGAATCCTTCAAAACTAGTATAATATTTTACAATTTTACAATCATTTATTTATAAACAGAACTCTCATCCACATTAGTAAGGGTAATTTAATTATTTAAGATCTTTTTTCTATAAAATAATAAATGAAATAACAATTAGGTTAAAACCATGTAAAAAAACCATGGGGTAGTTTTTTGGGATTAAGGTTTCATATAGTGTCCAGAACCTATGTATATAAATTAATTATGAATTATCCTCTAATTTTCTATCAAACCCACCAACCAAAAAACTCTTGAAATAAACCATTTTAGACTAAATTTAAACATATATTACCACTTTATATCCATCTCATGTTCCCCCAAGTTATTACAAAACTCCTCCCATGATTTCAAAAGTTCCCTATCAAAGTAATGGACATTCTACTTCCCCAAATTATTTAAGCACATTAACAATTTTATACCACTTAATTTCTAATTTTTCATTTTGGTATTTGTTTTCAGACATCAAATATATTGTTACTATGATTTAAAAGTTATAAAAAACCCATTTAATTATCATTAATCCCATTAATTAATAATTATATACCCGTATTATACTAGTTAAATTATCCATTGATTTTCCATGCCAATCATCTGTGTATTGAATACTCATCCCTATTTACCCTCAAGACTATTCAACTAAATGTACCTTTAAATAATTTATTTCATTCATCAATGTATCTAAACCAAATTCAATTATATTGGGATGGAAATTAAATAAATACAAACGTATGTTGTATAATATATGTATAAGGCCCCAGCCTTAAACCTTACTTAATATTGAATTAAATGAATAATTCACATTGAGGATATTTTCAGGTTTAGAGTTTTAGAGAATTAGAACTTAACTATTACATCTCAAAAGATTACAAAGTAGACACTTCTACTAAGTTTCCATAGAATAAAAAAAACTCTTAAAAATAAACATGTCTAGTTCCATGTTTTATATAGCACGACATTCCCTTGAGCCCATCCTTGACCCTATTACACATTAAGTCCTGTGAAAAACATTTCAAAAAAACTTGGGGTGAGCTTAAAAAGCTCAGTAAGGGATACACAAAGAATAAAAACTGTTAGTTTATCAAAACAAAAAGTATACCATGTATACTTTATCAAAATAATACTTTTCACCTTTAAGAAGTAGTAAAAAATCATCACTGAATAAAAGATCATTACTTACCCTTTTGTAACCAAAATATTACCATAAAACCCATATAAAGAACACATAACATATAAAGGTAACTTGGGACATAAACATACTTAAGTGGAATAGCCATACGGTCGACTTCCACACATATCACTTAATGGAATAGCCATACGGCCAACTTCCATAAATAATTAATGGAATAGTCATACGGCTGACTTCCATACCCAATGCATTGGATGTTATAACATAACCACCCGTCCTGTTATTCACGGCACCAACCGTCATATGGTTTATCACGTAACCACCCGTCAAATGTCCAAGTACCATTATAAAATCATAAGACATAAAAAAACATAATGGAAAGAAAACATTTCCACACATTGATCACAATATATCACTCAAATATATTGACATATCAAATCCATTATAAAATACATTTTCAATACCAAAATACATATATGGTATTTATTTCATTTTAAAAACAACAAGGCTTGTTGAGGAATCCAAAGACCAAATAATACCCGCGGCGGCAGAAAAGGTCTTTGTCACCATGTACGTTAAAAGAAACATTCCTTTTTGTCATTTTGTAAAACAATTCGTAGAAAAAGATTCATTTTGTATAAAATTAAAGGTCAAAGGGTTTTATACACCGTATAAAAGAAAGCTGTGTCTAAAATGAAATATGCCTCAATGAAAGGAGATTGAGACGAAGTCCCTTAACTCGGGTCCGTCTTGACTCGATCATTCATTAACCTCCTGAATAATAAACTTAAGTTAATTTTTACTTGCTGAAGAACCTTTTTAATGTTCATTATTCCATTTATATCACTTATTACCATGCCATGGACACTTTTTAATTATTTAAGTTACTAACGGTCGTTTTAACGATCATTGGTACTTGAGTCAAAAATATGCTCTTTATAATTACAAGTTGTTCATGTATCCATTATATCCAGAGTTAAACTCATGATGTAGATATCATATATATCATATATATCCAGTATATAAATGCATTTATAATATTACATAATCATTTAGAGGTAAGAAATGAAATGCACCGTTCATGGAGACGGTAAGCCGTACGTACGCATGAATGCTACTTTAATTTCTATGTAATATTAATTGAATTAAAACTAAATGAGAGGTATGTATACTTTAATTCCAGAATTATATTAATCATTTAGATGTAACATACATCATATATATCCATTATATATATGTACTTATAATTGTACATTACATTTGGGGATAAGAAATGAAATGCACCGTTTATGGAGACGGTAAGCCGTACGTACGCATGAACACTACATTCATTTCTATCTCATACTTCAATGGGAAGAAATAATAATGATATAGAGGTATATTATAATTCCAGTATAACATCATATATAATAACTTTAAATGCATCCTTTATACGTCCCACATATGGCATAAACGAATCCAATCAATTTGAGGGGGCGGTAGTCCGCACTTCCTAAAATGATATTATCGTGTTTACCCATAATGGAAGCCATCAAGGTATGCTCAAAATGAAAAATATCGAAGCATAAGGAAAACATAAACATATTATATATCATATATAAATATAGTGTCATCTTAATGGCCACCTTTGATGGTGTTAAAAGAATGTTGAACAATCATCGTTTCGGGAGTCAGAAATTCACCATCCACGGAAACAGTATGTTCTTTAACCATTAGATGTAGATGTCTGTAATTTTAGCTAGAAATATTCTTATAAAAACATCCTAGTATATTTAATATACTGTATTTGTTACAAAATAAATGAATAAAAATATTTTAGGGGGTTGGATAAGCAAAATAATACAAAAGAACACAAGTGAAGACATCACCTTAAAATCGGGTAACTCTCTTAGATTTGAGCTCAAAGGCTTCCTTGGGAAGAATTCTGCCCACATTTAGGCTTAAAGGAGTAATAGAGGGATGTGTAGAGACACAATTGGCAGGGTTTGGCCGAGCCAAAGGCTTTGGAAGTGTGGGTAAGGTGGTAGAGGTGGGGGCCTTTTATAAGAGGAGAGGAGGGGCACTCTTGGAAAGTGAAGAAAAGTCACTTTATTTTAAAATGATATTAAGATTTAAGAGGTCCCACATTGATATAATTCTAGGCTATGGTGATAATAGTTCTAAATATACCCATATAATAGTTTTTGGACATGTGTAGGTCATAGGTTTTACATTATCTTTTCATTTTATTTAAATCCATTATTAATGAGGTAATCGCTGCATCATCATGATGTCATAAATAATTTAATATATTTAATTTCTAAAAATTATAAAAAAACTATCATGATGTAGGAAATCCTTTTATATTTCTAATGAATATTTATAGTCAAAAATAGGATTTGTATTACCCCATGTAACAATTGTTTTAGTAAAACAACTCATTTTGTGACATTTTTATTTTAACATTAAATAAAAAGGTATTAATGTCATTTTACAACCAAAGTGGCTCCATGGGGTCCCGAAGTTGACCCATGGATTGTCTTGGTCGTCCATGACACATCAAATAAGGGTAGGACATGTTTCAATCTCATCTCAAATTATTAAAACATTATTTTTACCTTAAACTACACTAATTACCTCTAATCGCGATTAAAAACTTAATATGTTACTCTTCACTAAAAAAATTATTTTAATCCCATTGAACCACATTTTACATCTTAATGAAAACCATGTATGTTGGATTTTTTAAATTCAAAACACAGTGGTGGAAAAATTTCATTTAAACAAAAAATCAGTTTTTTAAGTACCACTTAGTGGTTTCACTATTAATCAAAATTGAAGTTTTTCAGAAAAATAACAAAACATCACCCTAAGATATATTTGATATTCCAAATTCAAAAATGAAGTCTATTATAAATAATTCACAATATATAAGTTTCATTAATTAATTTAATAATTAATTCCCACTGTCAGAGCAAATAGCGTGTTTTTATGAAACAATAAGTATCAAAAGATTGACACTAGTTTAAGTCCGATTTCAAAGTGAAATTAATTACAATGACCACTGTTGGATTTAATGGTAAAAATATATTCTAATTTCAATTTAAAACCAATTCAAAAGATAATATAATCATATAAATAAATTATATTAAAAAGAGGTTTTGAATTAAAATACAACATTTTACATTATTCATTAAAAATGAACTTTATCGGAAAAATACCAAATATTTACACAAAGTAAATTTTGATGTCCCCATTCTAAAAAAAAGTTATATTTTTTCCAATAGAATTTATAAGAGTGATCAAAACTATATTTAATGACGGTTCTCCATCAAAAGGTGATAAGTGAACCTTTAGTGAAAATTTGGGTATAAATGCCTAAAATTGAATTCTTTCTGTATTTTAAGCCTTTATCTTTCATTGGATAAATGTAAAAACATTTAAAAACATATATAATAATATTTTAGTTATTTCTATCCATTACCTCCAATACAATGTCTATGTGTTAACTACCATTTAAAATAATATTATTTTATTACTAGTGTGCAACGTAAGATTTCAAAGAAACTCTTTGTTGCATATCGGGTACGCTATCGAACATAGAAACCCCTTTTTATTAAGATTTTAATTCGAAAATAATAATAAATATGAAAATTCTTTATTCTTTATTTACCTGGGATGTTACAATATGTGGTACACATATGGTGTAAAAGAGGTTATCCTAAAATACATTGTTATTATTTCTTAGTGGGTTGACTTGAATTGTGATTTTGATGCCATGTTTTGTGTTGTTTAAAAACTAAAATGTGCACTATATGATATCATATTATATCAAGATTTTATGGTGAATTTTATGATTATCATACCAGTTATATTACCCTGATATACCTTTGGACTCAGATGTATTACTTTCTTCATCTTATGCTTTGATTGTTTCCATACTAGGATTTATAACTCACCCCTTTCTTGGGTGAATTCCCAATTTTTCCCATGTAGTTTTAGTAAATTAATGGAATTTATGGGAATGATTAGGTGTTAATGTTTATATCTTAAATTTATTTTTTTAATATGTTTTTCTAATGAGCTAATTCCACAACAAAACATTTTATCATGATCTTTTGGTGTTGTATTATGAGTTACATTGTGTAATAAATCATGAATTATGGTTTATAAAAGATTGGTGTTTTTATAGTTGGTATAAGGAAAAATAATAGTTATTTTTGGGATTATAATTTTAAAACCAGATTTAATGACTTGTAATAAGAAAAGACATAAAAAAAATTCGTAAATTAAGATAAATTATTGAGTAATTGGATTCCATGAAAACAAATATCTATCTAGATATTACAAGTGTATGTGGATTTGGGATAGTTACACCTATGTGTAATAACCTCAAAAAGTATCCATTGGGAATTGAATCTATCATCAAACAGTGTATGGAACATATTCCTTTTTGTAAACCAAGTCGTACACTCCTAGGGGATATGCATCAGAAAATATACAACATCATCATGAATCAGTGTTGAGGGAACCAAAATGCACAAAAACATATTTTAGGTGGTAAGACATGGATAAAACAGATTTATACTTAGAAATTCATAGGTTAAATATTATATGTTATTTATAATTTATCACTTCAATAATGATATTTACCTGTTTATATGTTTAATAGTGTAAATAATCGCATCCCAATGTTGATTATAGATGAAGTAAATGATTAGAACCCGAATTAAATTTTGAATGTTAGGCATTTCATCAATTCATTAACATCATATTTCTTATCATAATATGTTTCTATTAATTACATATTATCACACTATAATTTTACTAATATTAAAATCCAATGAAAAACTTGCATGCAGAAACTATTAGTGAAAATGGATATTTGGAAAATTACTTCATTCTATTTATATAACTCATTCACTATAAAAATTTGTCCACTCAATTTTAAGAAAACCACGAGATAATCCATTAATATAAATTTAATGATATCTAGGTCATTGATTATATTTCCATTAACAGAGACTGTATAAATTAATGTGACAAGTAAAGCACCCCTCGTATCATAAATGAGCCTCTGATTATTTAAAAGTAAATATAAGAGGATGCATATCCTTTTATATCATCATCCCCATAATGAATATTATTGTCTTGTGAGTAAAAGTATATATTTATATATAATGATAGAGACTGTAAACAATATTATAATTATTTTAATTCCCATTTTATGTAGACTCACTATTATGTTTCAAAATTAATTTCGTTGACTTCCTCCCAGAAGAGAGTTTGAGTTCTTAGTTGAACTTATACCTAGTTATTTGTTAACATCTAAGAATCTATACATAATGTCCATTTTTGTAATAAAGGATATAATGAATCAACTAAAAGAGAATTTGGATAAGGATTTATTTACCCAAATGATTTACTATGGGTTGAACTTGTATAATTTTTCATGAATATGTGTAGTTATATTTGGATCTACATTGATTACCATGAACTCAATAAAAACACGATAAAGAAAAAATATCATATTCCATAGATTAATGAATAGTTTGATTAACTACATCGATCCCATTATTTATCAATGTTTGATATTTGGTGAAGATATTATCATGTAATAGGGAACATGAAGGATATCCCCCTGATAAAATTTGTACAAGGAACAATATCTTTGAGTTCTTAGTGATTCTGTTTAAACTCACTAATACCACAACAATCATAATGAACATAATGAATTTTTAATTTAGGGAATAATTGGAAGACATTATGGTATTAATTATATTATAAATTATTATATACTCCAAATTAAAGGAGTGCACTAAGGATAAGTTGGATGCAAAAAATGAGACTATATTGAATGGAAACAAGTGGGAAAAGTACAGTAAATGTGAGTTACAGATGAATAATGTTAAATCCTCAGGACATGTCTATATAAAAAAAGGTGTAAAAAAGAAGATAAATTTTAGTCTTTGGACATTAAATATTAATAAAACAATAATACAGTTAAAAATTCAATATATCAGGGAATAAAATTTCTAATTTAACAGGAATAATGTTTTTTAACATACAAGGTCAAAATACCACTAGATTGAATTTTTGAAATAATCATTAGAAATATGATTTTATGATCAATTTTAAAATTAGTAGTTAACTATTACTCATATTATTTATAATAATTTTTTATAATGTGGTAAATTAACAATTTACTGAGTATTAATTTGATGTAAACAAATATATGATAATAGGGAGGTAAAAGGGGGTATTTTCATAAAAATATTCATTTTGGAATAATGTCTTCAGTTTTGTAGTAATTAAAAAAATATCTAACATAAAATAATTAAATTAAATTTATAGATTATATATATAAATACAAGAATTTATATATATCAAATGATGATTACCATTTGTATCGTTAATATAAAATCATGTTATACTTGAAGAATGAATATCATGAAAAACCTTCTTTATGAAATTATTTGCCATTTTATTTTGATATTACAATCTACCATGTATTTGAATTAAAATTGATAACATGGATTAAAAATTTTGAGTAGGAATAATGAATTATTGGTAGTAAGATCAACTTAATTTTTTTTAAAATAAAGTGTACATATAGTAAAAATCAATTACCATGACTAAGGTGAACCCTAGTTTATCAAGGGTTAATCTATGAAGATAAGAGTCAAAATGAATTCAACAGTTGATAAAACAAAAATGGGTAGTTTTAGTTATAAAATATAAATTTACCCTTATAATATGATCCATTTTTTATCTATAATTCTAATAAAGTGACATAATGTTTTTTAAACACTTTTAAACAAATTATGTGTGTTAGTCACCTCAATTATAATCAAAAACCCCTCCCTGCAACTATTCACATATATAAATCCATTTAATTCTTAAAGACACAAAAAAAATTATTCCAAAAAATCTATAGACACATTCTACTGTTTTTTCATCCCAAACTACCAACCCTATTGTCTTTAATAAGAGATCCAATGTAGTTTCTTCTAAGTGAAGGTAATTATCTTCACTAAAACCATTATCGTTTTACTTCTTCATTTACAACCAAAAAATATGTATTAAATATTTATATATTGTAAAATATGTGTTTTATATAAATAGTTATTATTACCTTTATTTAATACTATTTATTTTCTTCTTTCACCATCAAATGGGAAACAAAATCATCGCTCATGTGTACGGTAGACTACCTCCTAATGAATCGATTTAAATGTTTTTCTATCTCAAAATCACATGGATAGTCATTATGATATAAAAAATTAATACATATGTTAATTATGAAATAATATTAATTCATTAAATTTAATACATTATATTATCCCTTACCCTTTCCCCAAGTAAGTAAATGATAACTTCTCTTATGTGTACGTACAACTTACTATCTCCCTGAATTAATGTGATTAATTATCCAGGTTCACATTTTATGAATGATTTTAAAAATTTGTCTAATGAAATAATTATAAATTTATAAATTTAATATAATTATATAAATAAAGAGACTATATAAAATTCACAAGATTCAAAACTTATGTGATAAAACATGCATACAAATAAAACAGTTAACACCCAAAACAATTGTAGTAATGAAATATTACTAATTATGATATTCCAATTTTACATAATAAGATTATATATGATATTATAAATTGTATTATGTTTGTGATATAAATTAATTAAAATTTTAAAACTATTTACATTAGGTTAAATCATGTTCAACTTAATGGAGTTGTTATGTAAGAACATCCATCTCAATTTAATCTCTATGGAGACAAATATATTAATATTCACAAATTAATTTTCATGAGGATTATATTTTCCAAATTGTTTAATCTGGAATTAATATGTAACACCCCAAGCTTCCACGGTAGGCTTCTCTTTGAATTATAAAGTAGCGTGTGTTGTGCGTAACTTCGAGTTCTAACACACACCACAACAAATCAAACTAGCTGTTATGAATAGAAATACCCACTTTTTTAAATTTTATAAATTTTATCATTCAAATTGGACTTCATTTTTTGATTCCGAATATCGAAATTAGCTTAGGGTGAATATTTGGTATTTTTTTTGAAAACCTTCAATTTTTGATGAATAGTGAAAAACACTGAGTTATAGTTTAAAATAGAATTTTTATTTAAATAATTATTTATTTTATTTAAATTTACATTAGGTAAAAATAGATACATAATATCTATATAAGTTCAATTTTTTCATTGGATTCAGTTTATAATAATTTTAGATATATAAAAATTTTATTGAACTATTTCACTCTCTTTTACGCATCTCCTAGGAGAATTTTTTAATTCAAATGAAAATTAATTTTACCGCTTCTGTGAGTGGAATTATGAAACTCCTAAAGACAAGTTTAATATCAAGGAGTAAAATGTGGTTCAATAAGATAAAAATAATTTTTGGTGAACATTATCTTTTTACTTTTATTGACCACGATTAAAAGTAAATATGGTAATTAAGGGTTAAAATGATATTATTTTTATGCAAAAACCTTTCTTAATTATACTGGATAAGTATAGTTATACCCAAAACAAACATAAAAATAATATATGAACCTCTTTGTTCCACTTGGATTAGATTAGTACATTTATTATAATTTAATTCAAAGAAGAGTTAAAAGAGCTAAAATAATTTTTTAATAACTAAATATTTTTTAATATAGGGTTATACATATGATAAATTATATTATAAAAAATAATTATAAATATAATAAGATTTAATACGTATTTTTATTTTATATATAATTTTTAGACATTAAATTACTTAATTTATTTTTGACACAATGGTGTTGCCGTAATTACCTAATTAATAAAATATTAAAATAATTGATATTATAAATATATAAATAAATTAACATTTAGACTTTTTATGAATTAAAATAATTTTTTAGGTTAACAGGACATGTTTGGATGGATTAAATGAATTTATATCGAATTAATATAATTTTTTAGACTTTAAAAAAATCAATTATTAAATAGTGTCAAAATTGACATAAATGAGTATTTAAAAACAATATTATATTATTAATTGATATTCTATTCCTAAAAATCCAAGGATTGGCCAAATGACTTATATATGGTTATATATATTAATAATTAAACTCTTGGGGTTCTCTTCTATTGTTATGGTATATTTATTAACCATGTAATAAAAAAATTCCAAGAGACATGTCAAATGTTAAACTATTTATCTAAGAGTTAAATATAAATGATAAGGTTAATATAGTGACCCAAACCTGTCTAAAATTTATTGGTTGAATGGATTTAGACCCATCCTTACTATAGCCTCTATTTATGTCACTTTGGAGCCATTATAAACTGAATATGAATTTATTATAAAATAAAATTTTAAGTTTTTCCTAAGGTGCCCCTCACCCCTCTTATAAAAGGGCACTCCTCCTTATCTCTTATTCACATCATAAAAGACTTTTGTCTCGGCCAACCCCTACCCAAATATTCTATAGACATCCCTAAATTCAACCTATAGGCCTTAGGCTGATCAGAAAGCCATCCTATGGAGTCCTTTTGATCAAATCAAAAGGAAGAACCCAAAGAAGAGGCAATGTTTTCACCACACTCTTTTAAGTTCCTTTCTTTTTCCCCTTCTTCGTTCATTGTTATTTCCATTATAAAATAATAACTCCAGTATCATCTAAATACTATGATGTTATTATAAATATGTTATATCCATATTCAGTATTATATCCATCCTTTGAAGGACATGTCATTATACGAGCATACGTACGTCTTACCGTCTCCACGTCGTTCTGTAATTGTTATTCCAAACATAATTATTTGGATGGGTATGATGATGATGTGTAATTGCATTAAATAATAAATATAACATTATGAGGATTCTCTATATTTGATATACCATCCAACTATATACTATTTTAATATCAAAAGAATAATATTTTCGCTCGTGCATACGTATGGACTACCGTCTCCACAAACATGATGAGATTCATTTCCCATCGTATCGATTCAAGAATAATTATAATTTGATGATTAAAATTAATTTTTAAGTACTTGATATCATTATAGATATGAATAATATATAAACTATCCATAACAAAAACAGCTTACGTAACAATGCATATAAAGGAAAACGAATCAAACCCCTGAAACAACAATAATACTAACAATTTATTAACAAAGAAATGTTAAAAAATCATATATGATATCATATTAATGTATACGATTCTTGTATAATTTAATAAAAATTATTTCTCCATTATAAAGGAGTTAAACCAACCCACTACTAAGGAAACGTACAAGGTAAGGGTTTATTTAACAATATCTTCATTATCCGAGGTTGTTTATACGTAATTATCTACTGGGACCTCTTTATCATCCACATCCATGTTTCTTAAAAATGTATTTCAAAACATTATTACTATATTATAGAATATGGGTTAAAGTCATTTATAACCTTGTTTGACTTTTTATAATATTTTTATAATGGAATCTTTTCGTCATTTTCCAAACAGGGCCTTTTTTATCCATTTCGACAGAATTAAGATAGGAATGTATTTTTTTAACTTATAAGGAGGGTGCGGTTATTTTCCACCGTTATAAAATCATAGAAGCTTCCTTTACAAGATTATAAGAATTGTTTCAATGTAAATGTTTTATTTTATAAATATTTGACTATTAAATCATTTCAAAAAAAGTCATATTTATCTCAAATAGATTTGATTTCATCTATGTCAACATCCTTTGATGGATTTTAAGCTTATTCGATGTTGATTTATTATGATAAAAAACTTCCATATAGTATTAAAGTTTTTGTGATATGTTTTATTGTGGATGTGTTATTTTTATACCATTAATGGTGTATATAGAATGTGTTGACATTTCTCATTATAGTTTTAATAAGAATGTTCATGTTATGGTTAAACCTACTCATATGAGAAATGAATTGGACTTAATAAGTTATGGGTAGAGCCCGCTATAGATCCTCGATGTATCAGTTGGTATCATGAGACAAACAACTGTTTTGGCACAAGGCATTGACAAATTCTTATTTGTAGTCTTGGCACAAGGACTTGGCTATGTGGTTATGATAGCATGGCACTATGCATTCCATTATTATGAAAGTGGTTATTGATATTGAATGTGATTATTAGATTAGTAGAATATCCATGTGAATAAGTATATTGAATTATTTTATTTTATTACTGCCATATTATGCTGAATTTAATGTTCAAAACCCATTTGTTTTAGTTATACATTTCCTTAAATATTTATGCTTATATATGAAATTTTCTACTATATTGTTATCCATATAGGGCATATCAGCTCACCCCTTTCTATGTTTTATTTTTCCAAGGATGTGAAGAAGTATTTTATGAATCACCAGCATGGATAGTATAAGGGGATATGATTGTGGTCTATTGATACAATATGTTTTTTTAGTTTTTCACTTTATGATGTAATGTAATTTTTATGAATGTATCTAGTGATTCCAAGACTACTAAACTAATCAGTCATTCGTGACATGATCATTTGTGATCACTCCAATATTTTGTAATAATGCACTGACTCTAGGTAATTGGGGTCAGGGCGATATAGTTGGTATCAAGGGAAGTTTAGTACAGACCTTGGATGCTAGATTTAGATAAAATCTGATTAGAGCACATAGCCTAAAAATAGACTTTGAAGATTAGTATAAAGGAACTTCCTATAATTTTTGTATTCTAGAGATTTTTTGAGTATTTTGAGCAATATATCCCTTTCTGGATATGATCAGGTAGATACAGCTCTGGCACAGATTTACCTAGGGGTAAAATCCAAAAACAACGCTTTAAGCTAGACTCGAATGAGAACTGGTGCACGACAACGGGTCTTGTTGTACTCTTGGTTACGACACTCCCGGGGCAAATTCTTAGGATAATTATCATTTTATTTACAATCCATTATAAAGGGTTTATGAGTATATACTTCCTCAAAAAAATATTTTTTATGATTATGGATTATATCCACAAACTGTTCAGTTTATGTTAAGTGTTTTATATGTTTGGATTTATGTATTGTGATTCATAAACTAATCTAGTGTATTCCATTGTTTAGAAATGGATCCTAGTGGAAAGAATGGAAATAGTATCAATGCATGCACTCTATGTAGGTATTTCCCTCCTGCTCAAGATAATTACAATTAAGCTAGTGATACAACTAGCGCTGATCCACCTATCACCATACTAGGACAAATCACTCAGGTTATGAATAATAACCTTACCTATATAGAGCACCCTGATTTGCAGCGTGGAGGATCAATGTTAAATCGCTTCATGAGGAAACAACCACCAACATTCAAAGGGAGTACAAATCCATTAGTAGCTGAGAAATGGATAAATTATTTAGAGAATATATTCCACACCTTAGGGGGTAGCGAATGGGAAAAGGTTTTCATAGTAGTTTACCGCCTCACGGGAGATGCTGATCAATGGTGGCCATTGATTCAAAATACGAAGGAAGATGATGAGGTTTCAAATATATAATTGAGGGAGTGTAAGGATATTTTCATAGAAAAATACATTCCTCATGACCATCGAGCGGATATGGAAAGACAATTTTTGAGTTTGAGGAAATATGAGGACGAGAATGTTGAAAAGTACGAGTCTAGGATTACTAGGTTAGCAAGGCATACTAAAGATTATATACGTAACCCAAGAAGTAATATTGATCGTTTCATTGATAGGTTAATACCATTTCACCTTCAAGCATTAGTCTCACAATCCTTATTGTCGTACGAAGATATTGTCTCATGTTATATCAAGACAGAAAAAGAATTCTCTATGTCTTATTACATTAAATAAAATCAAGAGAAGAAGAGATCTATAGATCACTCTGGATATGGAAAGAAGGGGAAGAAGGGAAAAGTTGAAAATCCATCCTGTAGTAAATTTGGGATGAATTGACCTGGTTCTTGCTTGAAGGGAATGGGAGTCTGTTACAAGTGTGGTGAAAAAGGCCACCAAGCTCATGATTGCAAGGGGAAGAAAGAAGATATCAATTTTCAATGCTACAATTGCAGAGAGATGGGACATTATAAAAACAAATTTCATAAGCTTCAGGGGATCTTACCTCAGAAAAGGAAATCAGATCAAGGGCAAGCTTATACTATCACTACTGGTGAGGTAGAAGCTCTGAAAGACGTGGTGGCAGGTAATTTAATGGTTTCCTCAAGTTTATAAAATTCTTTATATGATTTTGGATCATTGCATTGTTTCATATCTTCCTAGTTTGCTAAGAAAATTAGATATTTCTAATTTGATTTAACAAGGGAGTTTTCAGTTAAAACTCTTATGGAAAGTATCATTGCTACAAAGTTCTGTGAATCTGTTCCCATTACAGCATGTAAATGTTCTTTATCTGCGGATCTCATCCTAATACCTATGATTGTGTTTGATATAACCCTCGGTATGAATTGGATTTCGAACCATGATGTGAATATTTATTTTAATAAGAAAGAGGTTACGATTTTTGATGATGATGATAAGCAACACCTTAACTTTAGATCAGAATTGTCAATACCTAATTTTTATATATATCCACCCCCATTAGCTCATCTAAATTCAATTATTTAGGATGAACAGAATGAAATAACTGTGGGCGCGGAATAGAATGTTCAAATATAGGATTTACCTAATGTGAAAGAGTATGTTTATGTTTTTCCAGAGGATTTACCTAGACATCCTCCAGAATGAGAAATTGTGTTTTCCATTGATTTAATTCCAAGATCATAGCCCATATCGAAGACCCCTTATAGAGTGGCCACTATGGAATTATTGGAACTAAAGAAACAACTAGAGGAATTGAGTAATAAGGGATTTATTCTCCCTAGTGTTTATCTATGGGGAGCCCATGTCCTTTTTGCTATGAAGAAAGATGGATATGTGATGTAATGTATTGACTATAGGGAAATAAATGCTATAACAATAATGAACAAGTGTCCCCCACCTTGCATTGATTATTTATTTGATCAACTTCATGGAGATAAATACATTTCAAAAATTGACCTTCGATGTTGATACCATCAGTTGTGTGAAAAGAAGGAAGACATTCTGAAGATATCATTTCGAACCAGGTATGGGCATTACGAGTTTAGAGTAATGCCTTTTGGATTGACTAATACACCCTCTGTATTCATGGATTTAATGCACCGAGTTTTCACGGAATATCTTGATGATTTTGTAGTGGTATTTATTAATGATATCTTGGTATATTCCAAAACCGACGAAGATCATGAAAATCACTTGCGTATTATCTTGATGACTCTTAGAAGACATGAATTATATGGGTAGTTTAGCAAGTTTGAATATTTGCTTCAGGAGATATATTTTAATGTCCATATTTTCTCTAAGTATAGAATCTCTATTGATCCTTCTAAGACCAAGGCAATCCAATAATTTCCCTCACTGATGAGTATAATTGAGGTACATAGTTCTATTGGTTTAGCAAGTTATTATCGACGTTTCGTCCAGAATTTTTCCCGATTGGCTGACCCATTAACGAAGCTCACACGTAAAGGGATTAAATTTGTTTGGAAAAAAGAGTGTGAAGAATGTTTTTAAGAACTACAGATAATATTAGTCAATGCTTCTATACTGACTCTACTATCGGGGAATGATGGAACCACTATTTATATTGAAGCATCAAAGAAAGGAATTGGTTGTTTACTTATGCAGAATGATAGGGTTATTGCCTATGCATCACGACAGCTAAAAATTCATGAGAAAAACTATCCTACTCATGATCTTCAGTTTTCTGCTATAATAATTACTTTGAAGATATGGAGAAATTATCTCTATGGTGAAAAATGTGAGATATATACCGATCAAAAGAGTTTGAAGTATATTTTCTCACAGAATGAACTAAACCTGAGGCAAAGGAGATGCCTTGAAATACTCAAGGATTATGATTTCATGATACACTACCACCCTGGGAAGGAAAATAAGGTGGACGATGCTTTGAGCAGAAAGGATCGTGGAATTTTGAAAAAAATCTGAGTTGAAAGGGATCCAATGTTCACGGATCTAGTAAAGTTGGATATGGGAATAACCATGGAATGTGAAACATCAATGCTTTTTCAAATGTTTTCAAAACCATATTTACTAGAAACGATTAAGAGTTATCTAACTGATGATGAGGAGTTTCAGAAGATGATTAAAGTTGTGAATTATGGGATATTGAGTGACTTTGTGTATGAAGATAGAATTTTGAAATTTGGGAAGAGAATTTGTGTTCCTGATATACGTGATCTAAAAAGGGAATTATTAGATGATTCACATAGCTCCAATTTCTCTATACACCATAGGTACACCAAAATGTATAGATATTTGAAGGAAAATTTTTGGTGGGACAACATGAAGAGGTATATTTTTGATTTTGTGTCAAGATGAATGGTTTCTCAACAAGTGAAAGCTGGAAGGCAACAGCCTGGAGGGGTCATGCAACCTCTTCCCATACCTAAGTGGAAATGGGATAACATCACGATGGACTTTTTCATGGGACTACTAAAGACTCTTAGAAGGAACGATGAAATATGGGTTATTATTGATCATCTTACCATGTCCGCACATTTTATTTCCATAAGAGAAGATCTACCACTTGATCATCTAGAAAGACTAGATATTAATGAATAAGTAAGACTTCATGTATTACCACTATCAATTTTGTCTGATCATGATCCCCATTTTACATCCAGATTCTAGAAAATACTTCAGAAACCCTTGGATAATGAGCTTCGTTTGAGCACTACGTACCACCCTCAAACAGATCAAAAATTAGATTGGATTATTTGAACCTTGGAAGACATGTTGAGATCTTTCTCACTTGACTTTTAGGGTATGTGGGATCAATATTTACCTATGGTATAATTTCCTTATAACAATAGCTTCCATTCGAGTATTCAGATGGCACCATGTAAAGAATTATACGGAAAGAGATGTCGCACACCAACCTGTTGGGATGCTGTTGGTGAAAGAAAACTAGTAGGCCCAGAAATGATGGAGGAAATGATAGAAAAGGTGAAGGTAATTCAAAACCACATCAAAGTAGCTCAAAGTAGGTAGAAGACCTATGCCGATAACCGAAGGAAGGATTTGGAATTTTACGTAGTAGATAATGTTTTCCTGAAGGTATCTCCTTTGAAGGGAGTTAGAATTTTCTGTAAGAAAGGTAAATTGAGTCCCAGGTACATCAGACATTTCAAAATTCTAGAGCGAATTATGGTTATTGCTAACCGTTTGGAAATTCCACCAAATCTCTCCAAATTTCACGATGTGTTCCATGTATCACTGTTAGGAAAATACAAGACTGACCCAATGCATGTACTCACCTATGAGGAATTAGAACAGGAACCCGATATGTCTTATTGCGAAGAGCCCTTCAGGATTCTTGATATGAGAGAACAAGTATTGGGAAACCGAACAACTCGTCTAGTAAAAGTCCTATGGAGAAACCATAAGATGGAAGAGGCAACATGGGTAGCTGTGGAACTAATAATGAAGAACCACCTGAGTCTTTTTATGCAGTAGTATTCTATAAATTTCGAGGATGAAATTTTTTGAAGGAGGGGAGAATGTAGCACCCAAGCTTCCAGGGTATGATTCTCTTTGAATAATACAGTAGCGTGTGTCGTACGCAACTTTGAGTTCTAACACACACCACAACCAATAAACTAGCTGTTAGGAATATTAATAACAACTTTTTGAAATTTTATTAATTTTATCTTTCAAAATGGACTTCATTTTTGGATTTGGAATATCAAATTTATCTTAGGGTGAATTTTTTGTATTTTTTAGAAAATGTTCAATTTTTGATGAATAGTGAAAAACACTAAGTTATAGTTTAAGACCGAATTTTTTTAAATAACTATTTATTTCATTTAAATTTATTTTAGGTAAAAATAGATACATAATACCTATATATTTTCAATGCAATTCATTGGAGTTAGTTTATAATAATTTTATATTTATAAAAATTTTATTTATCTTTTCACCGTCTGTTACCCATCTCCTAGGAGAATTTGAAAAATCACATAAAACATAATTTTACAACTTCTGGGAGTGGAATTTCAAAAATTCTAGAGACACGGTTAATATCAAGGAGTAAAATTTGGATCAATAAGATAAAAATAATTTCTCGGTGAATAGTAACTTTTTACTTTTATTTACAACGTTTAAAAGTAAATAAGGCAGTTAGGGGTAAATATGATATTATTATTATCCAAAAAAGCCCTAAATCATTTGGATAAGTATTGTTCAACCAAAAATAACCTTATGAATAAAATATGAACCTGTTTGGTCCACTTGGATTAGATTAGGACACTTATTATTATTTAATTCAAAGAAGATTTAAAAGAGTTAAAATCAACATTTAATAACTAAACCATTTTTAATATTGGGTTATACAAATGATTAATTCGATTATAGATATTCATTAGAAATCTAAATATATTTCCTACATAATGGTATTTTATTTATAATTTTCAAACATTAAATAATTAAATTTATTTATGACACAACGGTGATGCAGTAATTACCTAATTAATGAAATATTAAAATATTTGATATTATAAATATCCAAATAAATGTAATTTGGGGATTTTTATGAATTCCAATTATTTTATATGTTAATATGACTTGGTAGGATTGATTATATTAATTCAGTTTGAATTAATAAAGTTGTTATGATTTTATCAAAAATAAATTATTAAATAGTGTCAAAATTGACAAAAAGGAGTATTTAGAAAAAATATTATATTATTAACAGTTATTCTATTTCTAAAAATATAAGGTTTTGAAAAATTATTTAGATAAGGTTATATATATTAATAATGAACCACTTGGGTTTCTATTGGCTTGTTATAGTACGTTTATTAACTATATAATATAAAAATACAAAGAGACATGGTAAATGTTAAACTATTTAACTAAGAGTTAAATAAATATGATAAGGTTAATATTTACCCAAACCTGTCTAAAATCGATTGGATGAAATTTTTTCAACCCATCCCCACCTTAGACTAGAAATAAGTCATTTTGGAACCATTATAAACCTAATATTAATTTATTATAAAATAATATTATATGTTTTTCCTAAGGTTCCTCTCACCCCTCTTATAAAAGGGAACTCCCCCTTGTCTCTAATTCACACCTTCAAAGCTTTTTGACTCATCCAACCACTACCCAAATATTCTCTATCCTTCCCTCAAATCAACCTAGAGGCATTAGTTTGATCAGAAAGACATCCTAAGTAGCACTTTTGATCAAATCAAAAGGAAGAACCCGAAGAAGAGGTAATGTTTTCACCACCCTCTTTAAATTTCATTTCTTCTTCCACTTCTTTTTTCTTTGTTATTTCCATTATAAAATAATAAATACAGTATATTATATATAATGTGATGTTATTTTAAATATGGTACAACCATATTAGTTATTATATAAATCCTTTTAATGACATGTCACCATACACACGTTTGTACGGCTTACCGTCTCCACGTCGGGGTGTAATTGTTATTCAAAACATTATTATTTTGGATGGTTATGATAATGATGTGTAATTTAAGTAAATAAAAAATTATAACATTATAATTATTCTCTATATATGATATAACATCCAATTATATACGATTTTAATATCAAAATAATGATATTGTCGCTCGTGCTTACGTACGGACTACCGTCTCCACTAACGTGATGAGATTCATTCCCCCATCATATCCATTCAAGACTAATTCTCATTTGATCATTAAAAGTATTTTTTAATGACTTCATATCATTCTAGATATGAATAAGATGCAACCTATCCAAAACAGTCACGGCTTATGTAATAATGCATATAAAGGAAAACGAATCAGTTAACACCCTAAACAACGATAATAGTAAGATATAATTAACAAAGCAATGTTAGAAGATCATATATGATATCATATTAATGTATATGATTATTGTTTTATTTAATAACAATTTTTTCACCATTATAAAGGATTTAAACCAACCCAAGAACAAGGTAATGTACTAGGTAAGGGTTTATTTTACAATATCTTCATTATCCGAGTTTGTTTATACGTAATTATCTGATGGGACCTCTTTATCATCAACATCCAAGTTTCTTAAAAATTAATTTCAAAAAATTATTAATATTATATAGAATATAGGTTAAAGTCATTTATACCCTTTTTTGACTTTTTATAAGGTGTGTATAAAGTAATCTCTCCGTGGTTTTCTAAACAAGGTCCTTTTTATCCTTTTAGAAAGATATAAGATAACACTGTGTTTTTTAACTTAAACGGAGGGTGCAGCTATTTTTACTACACTATAAAGTCTTCTAAGCTTACTTTACAAGCATATAAGAATATTTTTAAATGTAAATGTTTTCTTTTATAATTATTTTACTTTTAAATGATTAAAAAAATAGATATTTATCTCAAATAGTTTTGATTTCATCTATGTCAACATCCTTAGATGGATTTTAAACTTATTTGAAGTTGATTTATTATTATAGAAATCTTACAAATAGTATTGAGGGTTTTGTGATATGTTTGACTGTGTATTTTTTATTTTTATACCATTCATGGTTTATGGAGAAAGTATTGACATTTCGTATGCTAGTTTTAATACAAATGTTTATGTTATGTTTAAACATGTTCATATGAGGAATTAATTGTACTTAATAAGTGACGGGTGTAGCCCGCTATATCAACTCGATGCATCAGTATGTATCATGAGACAAACTAGTGTCTGGCACAAGTCCTTGAAAAAATCTTATTTGTAGTCTTGGCACAAGGCCATGACTATGTTGTTATGATAGTCTAGCATTATGCATTCCATCAGTATGGAAGTAGTTATTGATATTGCATGTGATTATTCGATTAGTATAATATCCATGTGAATAAGTAAATGGGATTATTTCATTTCATTCTTGCCATATCATGCTGATGATCAAGTTTAAAATGCTTTAGTTGTAGTTATACATTGCCTTAAATGTTTATTTTTATTTATGAAAGTTTCCGCTATATTTTTATCCTTACTGGCCATCTAAGCTCACCCCTTTCTATGTTTTATTTTTTCCAGGATGTGAAGATGTATTTTATGAATGACCTGAAGGGATATTTTGAGGGGATATGAGTGTTTTCTTGGGAGATAAGATATTGTTGAAGTTTTTTACTTTATGATGTAATGTAAACATTATGAATGTATATAGTGTTTCCGAGGATATTAAACTAATCGGTATTTCGAGACTTGATCTTTTGTGATCATGCCAATATTATGTAATAATACACCGACTCTGGGTAACTGGGGTCGGGGCGTTACATAATACCTATATATTCACAATGTCTAATGTTCCAATTAAATTTCATTATTTCATGGGGTTTCAATTAAAAATTTACCAATGATGTAATTTTTTTTGTACAATTTCGATTTTGGGATTGCTCTTATTTTCATTGAAGGAAAATTATATCATATAACTCCTAAACTATATATAATTATTCTTACCCTTATTATATTTATGCATTTTATGTATTTTAATCCAATATATCTTCTCTTTTTGACTTGAATCAAGTGAATAACTGTTTAAAATATTAAATGATTTTATTTCTCATTTATTTATATATATATTTATTATGTATCCATATTTTTCAAAAATAATATATCAAAGTCCATTTATTTTTCCAATAATTTAAAAGGGATATTTCAGGTTTTCCGTGACTTTTTGAAATGTATTTAATGGAATATTTCAAGTATTTCATAAACAATATTTTTTAAAATTTATTTTCAAACATCCAAAATGAGTTTTTTAATATATATTGTCATAAGAGACTTCCCCATATGTGTAATCATATAAAAACTTATATTCATCTATAAATTTTCAGTTTTTGAAAAATAGAAAATATTATACCAAATAATTTTTAAATATTTTACGTTCATTTCCATTATTCATCCAAATGAAATAAATTTATTACAATTCCAATATTCTTGATGATCCAACTATCATGGATTATCCCTTATTAATTTCTTAGTCATTAAATTTTTCCTAAAAAATTAAATTTCATAATATCATTGTACATTAAATTTCTCTAAATATACATGTTAATTATCATGGATATTATTTATTCTAAATATGTATATGACTTATTCATTTGGTGTTTTATATGGAACATTATCTGATCAAATAATGAAATATTTATATTTATTATTATTTATTCTATTCTAATATTTATTTCTAAGGTAAATTGATTGTAAATTGCATTGATCATTCAATGTCTTAGGAATACATATGAAATGTAGTGATGGGTGGCTTACGGTAATGGATATTCCCACGATGCAATGAAATGTCTTATAAGAAAACTCTATTTGTAAAATTTAATGGGTTTCTAGTGAATACCTACCCATAGTTTTAAGCTATCATATTACAAGGACATAATGGTATAGAAATCAAGATGTTTGAGATCATGACATCAAATACTTATAATTAGCCTCATTTAGAATTCAATTTGTATTATCCATATAATTGTTTCTTTGATAGTATCCATGAATGCATTTAATTCTCAAGTTATTGATTATATATAATATGTTTTTAGTCATTTACCCTTCCATATTTAATATTCTTTATCTAATTATTATAGTTTCTCATATGGATATCCCTTAATGCGATTTTGAGCTCTTCTTTATTCTTATTCTTTTCTACAGGATATAAACTAGAATTATTTAATGTGTCAATTATTGGAAATGTTTTATATTACCATGGATTATATTTTATTCCCATTTAAAATGGGCTTCACCTATTTATATAAATCTACAAGACTACTAAAATAATTATTTCTTCAGGATTAGAACCTATGAAAATTTGAAAATTTAATAATGATACCATTGTATTTTTGTTGTTGAAGTCTATGTTGTTACATTCAATATCAAGGTGAGTTAGGTAGACACCTTCAGAAAAAGATTTTGGATAACATAGACTTGGAATCTCAACTGTGTGACAAACTTTTAAGATACTATTAATTCATGAAAAACATTTGAATATTTTGGTAAGGTACAGTGTATGGGGTTTTTAAAGCAGTGTGTCCCTATCTAGATACTTCATGTGAACTTGGTTTTGAAAAAACTACATCTAGAGGTAATAACCCTTTAAAGAGTTAGTTTGAGTATATATCAGTCATAGTTTTATTTCATGGTCTGTGTTCACATACTATGAACCTATTTAAACACTCTAAGGTTATATTTCTTTATTAATTTAAATTTTATTTAAAAAACTATTATAAATTTTTTTAAAATATATTTATTATTTAATTATATTTCTAATGAAACACAGTTTATGATTTTGAGATTAATAGTTAATAAATTCTTAATAAATTTTTCTTCTTCGTCTGATTCAGATTTATATATTATGAATTAAAATTAAAAATTATATGATGCAATATAGTATATATTATTGTTAATAAATGTCTCCATGATAAAAGAACTATGTCAAAAAATGTGGTCAATATAAACATTTCTATGCTTAGTAAGAGAATGTAGATGTCACTAAAATTGAATAAACCATGGATATATCAGGGAATATTAATCCGGTTATGATGAATAACCTTTCTGAAATTTTACTGATGATTTTTCCATAGTGTGATTATAAAATGTTGTGTCACTTACTACAATAGAATATAACCATATTTTTTCTTACTACAAATATAGTTGTGGAACTGTATAGGATTAAGTCCCATGTAAAGTTATTTCTAGCCATGGTATGTGAAGAAAATGAACATCTTATACTAGTATTATATTATCTCAATGGTGATTATAATCAATATTGGTATGTAATAATGAATGATATGTAGAAAGATGATATGTAACAAATAGAATGGATATATTTTAAAAAAACATTATTGAAAAATATTTCCCTCATGGGAAAAAATGAAATGAAGAGCTAGTTCATCATATTAAAGAAATAATAAGAGAAATGTTGTGTAGATTACGAGGATACATTTAAAAGATTATCCTGGTATGGTAAGGATTACAAAAACAAAAACAATTCACCAATTTCTATTCCATTGGTTTTTATAATCCACATCTCTCATGGGAATTGGTTTCTCAGAATATTTCATCATATGATTACATATTTCTAAGAATAATCAAAACCATAAAAGAATTATATATATCATATATATTCAATAGGAATAATATTAATAATTAGAGGTTTTCTAAACACCAATAATATGATAATTTATTGATGAAGAAGAATAAAATTATGTAATATCCATTATATAAAAATTAAAGATGGAAACATCCAATAATGTTACTAAAGAGCATGGGTGTGTACTACATGTGTGGTGGTAATGGGTTATTTTCTTCATAAATGTAATGGAAAGAAAGAGACCACTAATATCTGATACATAAACTATAGTAAAATGGGGGATTATTCAATCTAAGGTCTCAATAGTCATATTAATCAAATAAAGAAGAGACCAAGGGGGAAGTCTATGCTTATGAAGTCACTAGAGTAAGATAAAGTTTACAAAAATATGGTTGAAGGTAATTTTATCATATCCTCATATTAGGTAATGTATTATTTTATTTGATATCCCTGTACTCTTCAATATATCCAAATTTCCTATGATAATTAGTTTCGTCCCTAGAACTTAATGAATGGATCTTTCAATTAAAACACCTAGAGTAACTCTCACTAATATGGGGATATGAAAAATGGTCCCCATTATGATGCATAAACCACCCCTATTTTCGATGTTCATTTTTATACCAATGGATGAAATTGATATAATCCATGAAATGGAATGGATTAAAAATATGATAAAAAACCTTGTTTTGAAGTTAATAAAATTATGATGTGTTATGAAGAGGTGGAATTCTGTATCCTCAAAGCAGAGACTTCATTATATGAGTCAGGTCTAGATCCACCCCTATTATCTCTTTTGAGTGAGATTCTTGGTGAATATGAGTAGAAAAACACTCCAAATAGGTAAGTTAATATTTAAATTGATGATATAAATATTTTAGAAGAATACGTTGACTTATATCCGGATGAATTACCTTGGCATCAACTAGATAATGAAGTTGAGTTTTGTATTAATTTAATCCTTTCTGAGAAACCAATGTCAGCGAATCCATTTAGAATATCCATAGTAGAGTTAGTAGAGGTGATGAAACAACTGCGAATATTGTGGGATAAGGGATTTATACACCCAAGTGTTTAACCTTGGGAGACCTTGTTTTTTCTTTAATAAGAAATATGGATCCTTGAGTTTATGAATTCATTGTTTGGAAATAAATGATATTATGAAAAATAACATGTATTGTCTGCCTCATATTGATGAATTATCTAATAAACTTCATGGAGCTCAATATTTTTCAATGATTGACCTTCACTTTGGGTATTATAAATTGTGCCAATGAAGGAATATATTCGTATGATATAATTTTAAATGTGGTATATAAATTATGAGGTTACATTAATGTCATTAAGATTGAATAATACACCATTTATTTATAGATATAATGATCAGAGTATAAAAATACTATCATGATAATTCTATTTTGGTATTTATTGATGATATCTTTGTGCATTCCAAAAAAAATTGGTCAAATTTAGAAAATATGAATTCTGGATTCATGATGTTTCTTTCCATGGCCATATTTTCTCTACGGATGGAAATTTAGTCACACATATGATGTTAAAGGAAATCAATGACTAACTAGAACCAAAAAAACATAACAGAGGCATGTAGTTTTATTGGTTTTGTAGGATACTACCAATTACAATTTCAAAATTTTAAGAAACTGGAAATATTTTAACCAATATAACATATTAATTGGTTAATTTCACATAGTAACAGGAATTTGAATATTGTTTTGAATAAATAAATAGAAAATTAGTCAATATTGTTATTTTAGAAATACTATTTCGTAATTATGAATTTTTAATACATAGAAATTCATCAAAGAAAATGCTTTTTTGTGACCATATGAAGAATTAAAATGTTATTTTTTATCCATCAATGCAATTTATGAATTATAAAAAATACTCTGCAACTCATGGACATGAGTTAGAATCCATAATACTTTATTTCAATATATGAATGCATTACATATGGGGTGACTAATATCAGTTAAAACCAGACCTTAAGTTCCTAAAATACATCTTTTCATAGAAATATATATACCTATGGTGAAGTATATGGATAAATGTTTTCATGTATTTTGATTTCTCAACTCAATATACCTGAGTGAATGAAAATAAGGTAGTGGTTTTATTAATTTAAAATGATCATGTAGTTCTAACCTGAATGAAGATTGATACTAATACTATGATTATCAAACAATTAAATATAGATATGAGAATTATTAATAAAGGGAAGACATTTCATAATTTTCAAATAATTTAGAATATAACATTATAGAAAAGATAAAATATATCAATATGGAAATGGGAATTTTCTAAAATGAATTCAAGTCATGATTGATGGGAAATAGGATGAATTCATGTTAGAAAATTGAGTAACAAAATTTTGAAAGAGGCAATGTATTCTATATATACATAATATATTGTCATGAGTTTAGGATCGTCCTCATAGATTTAATTTCTCAGTACACCATAGTTTAACTGTGATATATATGGATTTGAGGGAACATATTTAGTGAGATAATACAAAGTGGGAAATTATTTATTTTGTATTAAGATTATTGGTTATTGATGGGTGAAGGATGAGATATTTCATCCTAGAAGAGTCATGTGTCATCTACCTATTAATATGAATAACGTTTATTTAATTATATAATACTTTTTCATAGGATTTCCAATGCCTATTTTAAAGAACGATGCAAAATGGGTTTCTCTTGATCACCTTACTAAAGAAAAAATACCAATTATATTAGAGAATATTGACATCTTTATAGACATGGAATGATATGTATTAATAAATTTGTAATCCTTAATGTTGAACCACTTTTATTTTTTTAATCATGATTCTTGACACATATAAAAATTATGGAAGATTCATCGAACTCCACTTGATACTGAGATATATTTGAGCATCACCGGATATCCTCAAACAGATGAAAACTAATAAATGACTATTAAAAAATTATAATAATTTTTTTTCATAATCAGTTGGCATTGAATACATTTAGCTCCAGTTGTTTTCATTTGGGTAGTTTTCCCTTAATAATAGTTTCAATTCATGAGTTTAAATAGAAACAAATGAATCATTTTATGGAATGAGATGTTATGCTTGAACTTTTTGGGATATGGTTTGTGAAAGGGATCCTATAATCCTAGAAATTGTTCGGGATAAATTGTAAAAGGATAAAAATATATAGAGTCATATTAAAGATATAATTTTTTATAAAATGATTTATTTCAACAATAGGGGAAAATTTTGGAAATAAAAGTTAGAGATCATGTTTTTGTGAATGTATCTCCAAGGAAGGGTCATATAAGGTTTGGTAGGAAATTAAAACAGATACATATAAACATTGGAACTTATGAAATTAAATAAATAAATATAGTTATGGATCATTTTTTGGAAATTAAATTATGTATATCGAGAGTATGTGATTTGTTCCATATATCAGTAGTAAAAAAGCATAATCCAAACACATCCAATTTGTTCACCATGGAAGAAATAAAATTAGAACCTGATCTATATTACTTTAAATAGAATAACTATATTATTTACACCATATATATGGTTATGGGTAATAAAATGACTCAAACTAAAATGGAACTTTTTTGAAATGTTAAAAATAAGGAAACATATTAGGAACATGTGGATTTTATAATGAAGAACCATCCTAATTGTTTTTGTAGTTAATATCAATGAATTGTTTTTGGAATGAATTTTTATAGGTGAAAATGTAATAAAAAATCCTTTATTATAGTAAGTGGACATTATATTTTAATTTAACTACAATAAAATTCATATTTTAATATTTCATAGAAAGAATGTTTAAATTTAATAGGATAAATATTTATTTTGAACATAATCTGTCAAAATTGTTCTATAAATAATTTTTTATTTTTTTCATAGAAATAAGATTTATGAAAAATTAAAAATATTTAATTATTAATTATTAATTTTATTTAAAATAATTTATTATAATATTTTCAATTTATAATTTATTAAAAATCAATTTGATATAGATAAATATAATATCATGTGGATGAAAAAATATATATTTGCACATTAATGTATTTAGGGGATAATGTATTCTTGTAATATTCAATTAAAAAATCATTAAAAACAACTTATTAGAATAATATTTATAAATTAAATATCAAAATATATTAATTTTAATCTATATAATGATGATTACATGTCATATAGTTAATATAAGATCATCTCATACTAGAAAAATGAATTTTTTGATGATTTTCATTTTAATGATATTTGTAGGAATATTTTTAAATTAAATTCTGTAATATCTATAAATTTAATTTAATAATTTTTTTCCATATTTAGTTTGATCATAATTAATTTTAGTTAATAACTGTAACTTAATTTTTTCTCAAAATTAATATCAAAGAGGTTAAAATAATTTTACCATGTTTATTATGAAAATGTGTTTTCTAGGGATTAATTTATAATTGTAAGTGTCAATATGACATAAAACCACTTTTTAAACCTAATGTTTTGTTTTATTCAGAACATATACTTTGCCATTTATAATATTATCTATTTGGGTTCCATATGTCCATGAAAGTGGCATAACATTATTGGAAGACTTCGAGTAATTAAAAGTGTTCCACAAACCTAAAGTATAAAATAAAACCTTATTTATTCACTTAATCACATCTATCAAGACATTTAGAATGAACAAAATTATAAAATATATCTATTTTAAATACTTATCTATATTCGGGAGGAGTATTTATTCCCAAAATACCAACCCGGTGGTCATCAATAATAGATTCAATAGTGGTTATTTTAAGCGAAGTTAATTGTATTCCCCAAGAACTTTATTTTTTTCTTCTCCTTTTACCACCATAATTATGAATTTAAAAAATAATATAATAAAACCAATATATCTCATTGATTTTGACATTATTATTTTGATGCAATATTTTTTACCAATCTCCATCTCAATGAAATGGGAATCAAAACCATCCTTTTTCGGAACAACATACTACCGCCTCACGAATCGATATAATTTTTTTCCACCGTCGAAAAACATTTATGTTCATAATAATGGGAATAATTAGATTATATAGTACATAAAAATAAATATTTATTTTTTAAATTTAAAATAGTAGATACTTATTTACCCTTTTAACCATTAAAGAACGGATAATATCTCTTGTTTGTATTTATGGCCTACTATCTCCAAAAAGCATTTTCAGTTATTTTCAATGATCAAGTTATAATATTGATTTAAAACATGTATATAATGAAAAATATGTGATAATTATAATTTCTTTATCATTATTTAAATTATGGAGCTGCATCAAATTCACGTGAACTGGAGTATCCATGAAAAATCATACATGAAAAAATAAAGCAGTTAACACCCGAAACAATGATAATAATAAAATATTATTCATGATTGGGTGACAGAATGATATAAAAAGAACCTATATGATATTATATATTTGAGTATGGTTATGTAATATATTAATCATATTTTCAAGACAACTATATATTAAGTTAAAATATTTTTCATCTAAAGAGATGTGTGAGGTAATAAATTTTATCTCAATTTACACAACATTGATACATTTTTGTTAGTATGATCCAATTCAATTTTACATTCTGTTTATACCACCCCTTTAATGTATTTAACATAAATTATTAATTATTATTTTATTAATATTTTTCCAATTAAATTCTATTAATTTATGGTGTTTCAATTTAAAATATATTAAATAGGAAATAATTTATTTATAATCCTGATTCATTGGATTAATCTTATTTTAAATAACAAAATCTTAAAACCAATTACTTTTAAATTCCATGGATTTTATCTTATTGATATCTAATGATCTTAACAGTTTTCTACCAAATATTCTAATAATTTGCAGTAGAATCTAGTGAATAAATATTTAAAATAAAACATAATTTTATATCTTTTTAATCATATATTTTTTTTACTGTCCATATTTTTTTAAATTGTTTTTAGAAAGAAATCTTATTTTCTATAATTATTTATTAAAGAATTTTTATATTATCTGAAAATACTAATTAATTTTCTAAAAGGAGTCATTCTATTGTTTTCTGAATGTGACATTTCCAAATTTCATTACACTAATTCAAAGGGAATGTTATTAGCATATATATAGATAATAGACATCCCCACCATCATTAATGTTTTATGTAAATTATCTTCATATACAAATATTCAGTGGTTATCCAAGGAAAAACATTTTTGAAAGATTAATTTAATATTTCACTTCTATTTCCTTTTTATAACAAAGGATATTATTATATTAAAACCCTATATTATCGATGAATTAATGGTCATATATTATAAATTACACATTTTTTAGTCATTTCCATTCATTTGAGACATTGACTATTTTTTCTCAGTGTACATTAATATTTCCTTAATTATCCATATTCAATATCATGAATATGCTAATTTATTAAACCATATATCATTTGTAAATATGGTATTTTACATTTATGTTAATTTTTTTTACTAGGGGAAATACTGATATTACATATTATTTTTTCAGTATAATATTTATTGATAGAGAATATTTTTTATGTATTAAATTTATCCTTAAACATATGAGGAATGCCTTTGAAATGTAGTGATGTGTTTTCCCAGTTAATGATATCCCCTCAACGTATCTATATGAATCATGAGACAAATCATTTTTCTAAATTAAAAGGGTTTTTAGAGTGTAAACCATGGTTATAAACTTTCATTGTGAAAGGTCTTAATGGAATAAACATCATGATGTTTCAGATCATGACATCGAATATTAATTGTTTATCTCATTGAGAATTCACTTTTTATTATTCACGTTTTAGTCATTTAAATAACCCATGAATGTATTTAAAAATAATTTACTTTGTATTGGAATTTTTCATCAGTTATTTACCATACAATATTACTAATTCATTAACTATTCCTAAAATCTTTTGTTGTAGATAACCCTTACTGAGTATTTTATATTACTATTATATTGGTTTTATTTCACCAGGATATGTGGAAGAATTATATGACTGAGTCAATGGATTACAAATGATTTCCATTTCTATAATTTATATTTTATTCCCAATATAAAATTGATATCATGTCTCTATCTTTCTGTCCATAAAAACTAAACCAATTAGTATGTCAAAATTAGACCCCTTGTATATATTCCTATGTAATAAGTAACCCCTATCTCTGAGTAATAGTATTTTGGGTTGTTTTAATATGGAAACCAAATGATACTCCAAAAATGGAGTCAGTCGTAAGATTTCCCAGACTAACATCTATGATGGACATCAATAGTCTAAATGAATTAGCCATGCACAATCATCAATTTGAGAGAAACATTTCATGATTTTAAAACACACTAATTATTCTAACATAGTATTGGATGATGTTTGTTTTGAAAAAATTAATGCAAAAAAAATTTAATGATCTAAAGAAGAGGATAAATACTACTAATGTTCTCAAATTTCCCACATGTGGGGATGTATATATGGTATATAGTGATGTATCCAATAAATTATTGTGTTTGATACTCATGAAATATGAAAACATGCTATTATTTTCCTTTAAATCGTTAATGATCTATGAGTAGAACTACAGAAAATATTTTATATGGTGATCTTCAAGAAGAATATTTTGAGAAGTTATCACTACTGGGACACCTGTGATATATATACAAATCATAAAACAATCAAGTATATATTAACACAAATACAGTTCAATATTTTCCCATGATGTTTGAAATACTTGGTCATGGATTGTGAATATTAAAAATATTAAAATCATTGGATGGAAAAAAAATTAATATGATATGAGATTGAAATATTCAATAGCCATATCCATGGAAAGAACTTCAAGGGTTCCAATCATTTTGAACAAAATCGAGAAAAGACATTAGAATCATAATCTTTATCCCACAATTATCAAATTACATCACAAACATATATTATTAATAGGATCATAGAGGATTCTATGGTTGATGAGGTGATGTAGAAATAGGTAGAGAATATTCATAACTTCAACATTTCTAAATATAAAGTTATGATTATCCAAGCATGAATATGTGTCTCATCCAAATCAAAACTGAAGAGGTCACACTTCAGTGATGTTCATTGTTTTTCAATCTATATTCATCCAAGAAGCACTAATATTTATATATATTTAAGGAATAAATATTTGTGGGATAAAATGATGTGAGGTATTATATATTTTTTATAAAATTTCATGGTATTAAAATATGTCAAGTGTGAATGAAATAATTTTTAGGGTATAACTGTATAATTTCAAAAATATTAATGAAATGGAAAAAATAAGCTTGTTTTTCATTATCGGAAATCCGAGGATATATAAATGTAATAACACCACCTCGATGGTTGTCGACACCTTATATACTCAAATCATTTTATTTCTATCAAGGAAAATTTCTCTATTCAAAAATCTCAATGATATACATCATAGATGTTTTAAGAATTAATGGTGTTCCACTCACTTTTGTATCTAATGAAGAATTGAGGTTTACCTCGTGGTTTTGTAGAATCGATCAGAATGAATTGGATAGAAAACTAAGATTTATCACTTTTTATCACCATCATATGGACGAAATTTCTAACAGAATCATTCAAACTCTTGAATATAGGTTGAAATCGTGTGCAATGTGTTTCCATGGTTGTTGGAATCAACACCATACCCTATTAGAGATCTAAGATAATAGTAGTTTCCATTGTACCATTCAAATAGAACCTTATAAGTCTCTATATTAGAATAAGTTTTCATATATTGAACATCTGGGATGTAATTGGAGAGTATAAGTTGATGAGATATGGAATTTTCCCTGAAATGATAGAGAAGGTTCAAACCATTCTTCTTTATGTTAAATCATTACAAATGTGATAGAAAATCAGTGTAAAAAATCATTAATGAGGCCTAGAGATAGATGTCATAGATAATGTGGACCTTCATATAGCATCATGGATGAATGTCATTTTTTTTTGGAAGAAGGTAATATTAGTTAATTATACACCAGTCTATTTAAGATCGTTGATCATATCCGGGTTGTGGTATATCGACTGTCACTCTTACCAAACCTATCTAAACTACATGATGTGTTTGAGGTAACCCAATTGATAAATTATATACTAATCCACTCACAAGTACTAAAATTATATGTTTTTTTAATATATTATGATCTTTCATACATGAAGATGCCAATGAATATCTCATATCACATTTACAATGTCCTAAAAATAAAAAATCTCACTTGGTTAATTTACTATAGTGGAACCATTATTATACAAAAGAATTATTGGAATCGAAATAGGAGATGAACAAAATGTACCCTAATAATTTTTTATAGGTGAAATGAAATTTTTATGGGAAAATTTATAAAGGGGGTGGGGATAATATAAAGACCTAATGTTTTATAAATTAAATTTCTGTCTTGAATGAGTAAATTACTTATTATGTACTTATATTATAGAAAACACAGACAATACATAAGTTATTTTAGATACATAGAACTTATATTCATGAATATATATAAATACCACAAAACAATAAAATGGATGGTCATATAGAAAATATATAGTGATCGTATTCCTATTATATATATAGTGTTATTAAAAAACAAGTGACAGATATATTGGAAGTGATTGCATTGACCAGAAATATTTTTCGCTCTGAACCCCATTTATCAGAGCATCTAAGGGAGACAGAATCCTTTGGAAATTACTTGGAAAAATACCAATATGATTTTGAACAAATGACGCATAAATGATATCGTTTATATTAGAAGTTCAAGGTAATTGAGATGACATCCCGAACCCTGTTTGTTGAACCACCATAATAAAATATCACAATCACAATACTTACCCTTTAGAAAAGTTTTCATGTAATAAAATAATATATGTATATATATATACCCTAACAATATGAATTATTATTATGAATTATTTATTATATTTATATTTTATTATTATTTTATAACGATTAAATAATTTTTTTGATAAAACATAGATTTTGATACAATGTAACACAATTTATATTTTTATGAAGTTTATAGTTTCATCAAAGATAATATTTTTGATGAATTAAATAATTTTTCATTATATAGTATATTTTTAAAAAAATTATTATTAATTAATATTAAATAAATTTAAATATTAACAAATTTTAGGAATTCAAATGTTATTTTTTTGGCTTTGAAAACTATTATTGTTAATAAATTTTTTTATTAAATTTGGTTTTTTATTTAAAAACTAAAATAAATTATTTAATGAATTTTTTTGATAGAATAAATATAATTTTTTAAATTTTCACATTGATATTATACAAAGGTGAAATTTTAATAATTTTCTATGTTAATTTTATGGGTAAAAATTAAATATTGTTTAATAATATGGTTTGTATATGAAAAAAAAATATCAAATGTGATATAATAAATAAAAAAAACATTCACCATGGAAAAAATTATTTTTACACCTTAATATAATGTGGATTTGATGTTATTAGAATATTTTTATAAACCCGTAATGAATCGACAAATACCAATAATATATTTTAATAATTTAAAATAAATTATTCAAAAACTAGAATGTATTCCACATAACCAATTGTGTTATTTTATGGAGTTCAATACTTTTTCATATAAAATAATTAAATCCAATCTGGTTTGGTTGATACAAGGGAAGAAACCGTGGGGTGATTTTTGTTTTGAATTAACTTATCTTATATATTCGAAAATCCTAATATCTAAACTAATAAATTATTATCCTCGTTTTTCTATAAAACCCACCCAAAATCATATTCAACATTACTCATAACCCATGGAGACAAAATTTACTCGTCCCTAAACTCTATATATCCCTCCGAATGATCCGCAAAAATCATAATACTTTCCTCCCAGGATTTTTGACTATCCCTCTAAAGGTAAGGTATCCTCTCATTCCCCTCATTATTCAAGAACCTTCTTTTTAATTATGCCTTTTGATGTCAAATTGATCTTTTTGGGATATGTTTTTACACATAAATATTATTATCTCAATGATTTCCATGTGATGATATACCCATTTTAATATCGTTAAACCCTTCCATGGATCATTATGTATACTAGTTATGATCCTGAAATTGTTTTGTGATTTTATATACTAAACTATTTCTATGTGAATGCTTATAACCCCATAAACTCAAGGGTATTCAAATGTATTTTTATATACTTCATTTATTTTTGACTTGGAGGTATTTAATCCATAATAATTTAATTTGGTATAAAATTAAAAAAATACTTATTTAGTATTTATTACCTATGTGGCACACATAGTCATGTACATGATTTAACTTTTATGGGTGCGCCCAAAATTATATGTCTCTCCAATGCATTGGCTAATATTTTTATCTAGCGAGATGGAATATATGTTCACTATATCTTAGGATATGAACTCTATTATAATTTTTCAGTATTAACTCTTTACTTTTTCTAAAGATGTCTTGTTTTATGGTGTTTCTACATTCAAAAAATTCATTTAAGTTGTTTCATTATGTCATGATTTGATGTTCATGTATACAATTATTACCCCATTACGATATCATGATATTTCCTTGACTCGCATTTATTAAATCCTTCGGGTTTTTATTTTATTATTCCCTTAATATTCATTATATATCTCCCACTTCTTATGCCCATCACCAAGTTATCCAATTAAGTTTTATATGAATAATGGAATATAAGGGCATGTTATGATGTTTTAGATTAAGGCTGTGTATTTATGTTGAATGTTATTATACTATGTGAATAATTATCAAATAAATGCAAGCATCATGATATTTTGGTGTTTTATTATGTGTAAATTTGTGTAATATATTATGAATTATAGTTTATAAAAGATATAGGTTGTCATAATTTTCAACCCCTACATTCCAATAGTGTGGTAAGATGCACTCAGGTAATTGAATTAATGATTCATAAAATTGTTTTAGGTTATGTATAGTAGTAAGAAAAACCAATAAATAAAACATTTCGTATAAGAGGTTATTTAACATAATAGTTCAGAAAGATCTACATGGTAATGATTTACCTAGACTATAATTCTGCCTGAAAATGGGTTTGGGAAGTATGAAAATCAATACCCCAACCCTTTATCCAATAAAGAAAATGTTCTCTACTATCCTTCCAATCCAAGGGGCCGAAGAATGAAATTCATTATCACCATCACCATGATATATCACAACAATGAATTGATTCAATGTACACTAAATATATCTAATATAACTATAGGTCCCTTATTCTATTCTAGTTCATCACATCTATTAATATTTAACATGTTTTCTAAGAATATCAAATCACCACCGGATGTGACAGATATAATACTATTTATGAAATCACCTAGAAGAATAATGAGCACATCAAATATTTATAAATCTTCTCTGATTAATATTAATTAGTGGATACTTATTAAAGATCTAATTCTTCTCCCCTAGGTTGAATTTGAAATAATTTCTGGCATGTATTAGGTGTCTCTATATAAATCCCAAAAGAATTTTTAGAAGAAGGAAATATCATTACATTTTGTATATATTCTTATTCTAATGTATCATTATATGGATGATCTCTCATTGGATTAAAATTCTATAATATTGGTCCTAATGCCCAAAAATGAGGGATTTGAGAAAAAACATTTAAGAGGAAGTTAGTATTTATGAAATTCTTATTGTATGGTAATATATTGATATATTCCGAAATGAGATCCTAGGACCTCCCCCAATTTGTGAAGTTAATTTTTCAATAAAACTCATACCCGACTCTTTCATTATATTAATGTGTCCAAATATATCGACTTGTTTGGAATTGGAACAATTAAATAAATTTTTATAATAATCTATATCTACCCTATTGATTCACCATGTGGGGCCCCAATACATTTATTCAAAAATATAAGGTCATAATAATGTGCCATTCCATTTACATTCATGAGATTAACAAGACCATGGTTAGGAACAAGTAAAATCTCCCCAGTATCAATGACGTTTACAATCAACATAGAGGAGCTCAATAAATTTTTATGATTGACCTTTGACTTGGGTAGCATATATTAATGTTGTAATGGGATATTATTTCAAATAAAATATATATAGTGATTTATGAACACTATGGGTTTATATAGATTCCATTCGTGATGATTAATTATCCTTCCATCTTCATTAATCTACCTAAAATATACTTCAAATACCACATATGTCACACATATGATTTCTTTAAAGATATTTTTATGTTTATTTTTGTCTAAATAATTCCCTTTTATATTTCTATGTGTTTTTAGAGAAAAAAAAATTCGGTAAACAGTAGGTGGAAAGTAGTAAGCGCACGGTTTAAAAAACCATAAAAACATTCTAGGGAAACTGAAAATCGTAGTGCTGTTTTTTCAAAGAGGATTATCACACATTTAGTGCATGGTTTGAAAACCATGTGGGATAACTATGTGGCATGTAATTCTCAGAAAATATGGGCACACAATCTCTACATGGTATGAAAATCCCTATGATAAAACCAATAATCCTATCCAATAAATTAAAAAGTGTATTTTTATGTTTTCTCTCTGCATGATATCTAACCCTAAACCCCCATACTTCCTCACATGGGTTTATCCAACCTAGGCACCTCTCCCTTCCCCCTTATCACCCACAAAACTCAATTTTTTTATGTTATTTCTCTATGGTATCTCCTCGATTCTCCAAAGAACACCTTATTATCATGGTTTCTTCATGTTTTATGGGGTTTTTATTTCTTCTTTGGGTGTTGTGTTCTCTAGTGTGTTGGTTATACAATTTAGGCCGAGATCAGGATTTTTTGGGTTCAATCTTGATGTTTATGGTTGAATCGTTCAATTATAGGGTCCTCTTGAGGTATAGTTGTAGGTTTGCAATGAATTCTGGAAATTTATACATATGAGGTAGGTGGTTCTTGGATTAATCATTATTTTATGTTTGTTCTCTCCATTCTAGAGTGTTTAAATTTTTTCTATGAATTATGGGAGTAGTGATAACTTTTTTTGGATGACTTAAATATGTTTATTTCTATAAAACAATTTTTCAAAAGTAAATTGGGGTTATTTTATTGGTAAACGGAATTTTTTATTCTTGTAGGTGTTTTATAAATTTTTTAAGAAGTTTGAGAATATTTTTATTTGATTTGAAACATTTTCTGGATTGGTTTTCGTCAACATTTTGATTTTGAAAGAGGTTGTGGGTTATAAAATGGTGGTATCTCATGTCTATTATATTTTTTTGGTTTGTTCCTATTCGAAAATGATGTGTTATATGATATGTGGAATGTGAATTGAGAAAAAAGTGAAACCTGGGTATCTTTATTGGAATACTAGGACTAGTACACTAGTGACCTGGATGTATTTCATACATGATTCAAATAAATGGAATGAAGACTACAAAACTAACAAAACTATGATAATTATTAGAGACCAGTATGCCCATGGGATATTCCCTCCTAGTGGCTCATGCATGAGAAGGTTGTTGGTTATTGTGGGTATACCACATTCCACTGAGAAACGATGTACCTAGTGTCCCATTTGAACTAATAACAATAGGGTATTCCTATGGAGTAGTTCTCTTTTGTGATATTGTACTGAGCATCAACATACAATATACTTTCTTGGTTATTTAAAATGAAATTATGTTTTCCATTGAAATTTTTTCAATTAAAACGTTTCTAGTATTTATTTTATAAAACATGCATGTTAATTTATCTTATAATTTATTTATAATAGAACCTATTTTAATGGGTTTCATCTTAATGGTATTTGACTCTCACCATACATACACTTTTTGGTGTTAGTAGGATTTTTTGTTTGACACAGGTTAGGGAAAGATGTTTGGAGATTGGGGTTTGAGATGCTAGTGGTCTTCCCTTTGAGGTGATGTGGTGGTGGCTTGAGGGAGATGCTCCACTTTTTTCATGGTGGATTTTTTGATAGTTGTATATTCCCTTTTTTGTGTAGTCTATTTGGTTTTTTTGAAGATATAAACATTATATCTAAAAATTCTTATTCCATGTTTGGTTGTGGTTACTTTGTTTGGTTCTGTTAATTATATTTGCATTCTTATGATTCTTTTCATGGGTGAAATTATTCCCAATATGCTTGGTTGAAACCAAATAATTTAATACCATCATGTAGTGATTGGGACCACTCTTCAGGCCACACCACGGTCCCATTCTAGTATCTGGTTGGATGTCACAAAGGCTCGATTCGTGGAAAAATGCTATCATGGCTAGTCTGACTATTTTTGGGTTTTGATATTTGGAATGATTTTGGATATACAATATCTAGGAATTTTGGGGCATGAGGTTCTAGTTGCGAGTGGAGTGCCTAGCCAAAACACCTAGTTACATATCTTGAGTCGCCAAGGGATGTTGGATTCCCATTGACATCTCTTCCATGTGAGATGTACATGAAACATAAATGATATGAATACTGGGTGGGTGTGGAGTGTTTTAGTTATTTGTATTAATGTTTTAATTGATTTGCTCATGATTTGATTTGGAGAAGTGTTTGATAATTTTTCCCTTTGCTATCATTTTTCAAAATGGTGGTATTAATAGTTTTTCACATGGTTATTACATTTTGTAGAAACATTATTCCTCATATAATTACTATTTAGATGTTGGATGAGGACAAAGAGAATCCTACATCACAAATTGATCAGAGATTAGTGGAATTCATGGTTCATTTTGTCAATGATTTGGAATAGGGATCGGATGATAGTTCTTCTCCAGCTATAGAATCTGAACATTATCTTATAAAATAAAACATATCAGGATTTTCGAAAGAACAAGTCACCTTCATTCATAGGATGTTATGAACCTATAGAAGAAGAGGAGTAGATTAAATATATATATATATAGTGAATGTTCAAGTTCCTCGGTACCCGAAAGGCTATTAGAAATTAGTGTTCTTCATTTTTCAAGAGGGATGAAGTCATAGGTGGTGGTATTAGTGTTTTAAGATAGGATGATCGAGAAGATGGGTTGGATATACTTAAAATTAATTTTTAATAAGGATTATTGTCTTATGGTCTTAGCTAATGATAGTTCCTATGAGTTTATAGATCCTTCCCATGGTGAACAGTCTTTGATGCATTACTCTTACCTTTTGGACGAGTTAGTACGATACACACATAAGATCATTTTCAATGAACATATGAATTCTTGGTGGTTTAGGACAAGGATAAATCTAGATATATATTCTCTGGTCTTTTTTTAAGATGAATACCTATAATGAGGTGGTTTATCGTGCATGCATAGTTGAGGTAGATCCAAAAGAAAAGTCTGGATTTCTTGGAGAGATGTCAGCTATAGTCAGAGGCAGCTCATTGGAGAAGAATAGTATGTGAGATATTCAAGGATAAACGGAATGAGGTAGTTAAGCCCATCCATCTCACTTGTCTTCTTCTGTGGCTTTTGATGTCAGTTCATGCATGTGACACTAATATAGGAATCCAGGGAATGTGCAGTAAGTGTTTCCAGCCCCACCTAGACTATTTCATCAATGTAGAGCTATGGTAAAATTATAGAAATTTTTCAAAGCAATGTGTCCATATCAGATTCGTGTGCAATCAATGTATTCTAGGAGATTTCATCCCATTAAAATCAATCTATGCCAGAGGGATCTTGGTTTGTAGGTCATGGTTGTAGGGCTAGATCATCTTCTTGGAAGAGTTAGTTTTGAGAAGATCCTTAGGCTAGTGTTCGTTCTTAGGCTCAGGATGAGACAAAGAATCTTTTTGTGGTGGACCAGGTACAAACCAAATCAGATACAAGATCTATGATAATTCAAGGTACTATTCTTATTTCCTTATCCTTGGATATTTCTCGCTTTTATACTAGTGCTTCTATTTCTTTTATCTCTGCTTGTTTTTTGGATCAATTGAAACTTCCATATGATCTTATTCTGTGTGGAATGGTTCTACTGACATTGTAAGGTATGATGAGAGATAAGGGTCAAAGGTGTCTTCCTTGGGCACTCAACATATCAGGGGTCAAGATGTAGTGTGATTTTATCATTTTATAAATGGGCCACATTGATGTTATCCTGAGTAAGGATTGGATAGTGTCATTCCTGGAACACAATTATTTTCTTAGACAACGTGTGAGCTTTGTGGATCCTAATGGATTTAACCATGTTTTTCTTGGTAAATAAGATCATCGGTCGAGACATGCTGGACCTCCACTTCTGGAGTTGGGTAATCACGTTTTTCACTTATCATTACTCGCGTTGAAGGATGATGATAATGATATTTATGGTGGATTAGGTTCTATGGTGTATAAATTCCCCCACGTGTTTCTATATGAATTTATACGAAGTCCTCTAGAGATGGATGTTGAGTTTTCTATAGACATCAGGCTGGGAACAGAAATGATATCTCTTCCCTCACACCATTTATCACCTTCCAAGATGAGATAATTAAATGTATGACTATATGAATTGGATTACAAAATATTAATTCACCAAATCATACCTTCTTAGGTCCCCCAAGATTTATTCATAAAAAATTCCAATGGATATCTATGGTTATGCATTTATTACCTAAAGTTGAATAAGGTGAATATTAAGAACCAATATCCACTTACCCATATGGATGACCTATTTTATCTTCTTAAAGTGGAATGGTGGTTCTATAATATTGACTTTTGTTCTTGTTACAATCCAGTCATAGTTAGAGAGTATAATATTGTGAAAATGGATTTTAGAAGTAGGAATGACCACTTTCATTATTTTTTCATTATATTCAGGTTGATAAATTCTCTAGTAGTCTTCATAGATGTCATGAATATAGTGTTCTGCCTATATCTCAATTATTTTTTCATGGTGTTTCTGGATCACATCCTTTTTTATTTAGAATTTGAGTAGGATCATGAGAGTTATTTTCATATCAGGTTGGGAAATCATTGAGATCTTCTCCTCATTACCTTGTTTTCTAAATTTACCTTCTTGGCTAAGTAGGTGAATTTTTTGGTCAACGTGATCTCATAATGAGGGGTATTAGTGGACCCTGAGAATGTTAGTGCAATGATGTCAGGGGTGCAGCTGAAGAATGTTTTTTGAGATCGTGAGATTTTTTGGCAAAGCAAGTTACTTCATGAAGTTTGTTCAAGGTTTCTCCTATCTTGCTTCATCCAAGATATTACTCACATTTAATGAATTAATTTTTTGATGGATACCAAAATTCCAAAGGTCCTTTGTAGGGATTAGTGGTGGTTGAACAAAACACTTGTTTTGGTTATGAAAGATCTGGGAAAGGGCTGTATGGTTTATTGCAGTGCCTCAGGTATGGGTCTCAGGTGTGTGCCCATGAAGAATGAACATGTGGTGGCATATAGATCTTTCTAACATCGGCCACATGAAAATAAATATCTCACATGTTGCTTAGAGATTGAATCTTAGATTAATACTTTTAAAATGTGGTACCACTATCTACATGGGGATAAATTTGTAGTTTATTCTGATGATAAGTGTTTGGACTACATTTTCACTCAAAAAGATCTGAATATATGGAAACATCATTGGTTTGAGTACCTTGAAGGGTTTGATTTTAACATATTCTATAACCCAGAAAAAGGAAGTGTTGTGTCTGATGCTTTGAATGGGAATGTGATAGTGTTGGCATCGAAAGATTCCAGTGATGAGTGGGGTTTGATTGGGATTTTTACTAAGATGCACTTGGAGAACAAGTGTAATAGTGGAGGTAAGTTCTTTGACCAAGTCTTATTGAGTCCATCACATATGGAGTTGATTCAGTGGGAGAAGCCTGATGAAAAGTAGTTCTAATAGTCTGTACCGTTTTTTCATGGTTGGAATATGACTTGCGGTTGGTCATTGTCTCCCTATAGAATCTTGTGCATTACGGGATGCACTGTGGTGTTGTTTTCATTCATAAAGTTGGTTATAAATGATCTCCACCATTATTAGTGTGTCTCTCATCCTGGTTATACCATGAAATATTATGTTTATTTTCATTAGATTTCATAGACATGCATGAGGTGGGATATAGCTTACTTTTCTCATGTTGTCATACATGTCAGCATGTGAAATCAGAGCACCAATGGCCCTATAGTTTGATTTACCCACAACCCATTACTACTTGGAAAATGGATGATATTTCCATCGACTTCATTATCATCTTGCCTCATACACCCTGGGGGTGGAATTTTATTTGGGTATTGATCAATCATCTCACAAAATCAGACATTTTATTCTATTTAGAGACATTGAAAAAGTGGATGATTTGAGCTAGTTGGAATGTCTAGGAGATTGTGAGGGTTCATGGGGAGTAGTTGATAATTATTTCTGTCACAGACCCCCATTTTATTCGTGATTCATAAAGGGGCATCAAATGGTGATGGGATGACAGGTAAAATTGAGTACAACATACCATCCTAATATGGATTCTCATATGGAGCTGAAAAATCAGATTTTGAAATACAGGCATTGGGATTGTGTATTAGGTTTTGGTGGTTCATGGGATAGCCATTTGGGATTGGTAGATTTTTTTATATAACAACAGTTACCAATAATCGATTGGAATGGATGATTTTGAGGTCCTCTATGGTCAACCTTATCGATCAACTATGTGTTGGGATGAGCTGAGTGAGACCTCGCTGTTGGAACCCAGATTAATACAAGAGAGTTTTGAGAATTTCAATCTTATCAAAAAGTAGTTTTTGATTCTCAAAGACATCATATATATAATTCTAATCTGAGACATTGAGATCTTGAAATTCTAATGGGTGATTGGTTTTTCTGAAAGGTGTATCCTTTATAGGGTCAACGTGGTTTGGTAACGAAAGGGAAGCTATTGATGAAGTAGGTTGGACATTTTGATACCACTGAGAAAGTTGGTAATGTGGCATACAAGTTGGATTTTTCCTCGTAGTTGAAATCAATTCCTAACGTGTTCCATATATCCCATTAAAAAATTATAACCCCGATCTATCTCATGTGTCAAATTGGGAAGCATTGGAGTTGGAGCTCAACATAACAATTCTTTAATGGCCAATGAGGATTATAGATTATTAGTAATCATTTCCTTTTACGATGTTTATTTATTTTACTTTTTGAGTCCTATGGGAACATGGTAATGATGAGCATAATACATGGGAGAGATATTGTGGTAGAGTACCCATTTTTATTTTCTAATCATTCATTTGGTTGACTTTTCATGGATGGAAATTTTTTATGCTGAGAGGAATTTTAACTCCCATGATTTATTTAGATGTGTTTTTCTATTTATTTTTGTCCTATCAATTTTCCTATTATATTTCCGTAATATTTTGGGAGAAAAAATGGAAATATTGCGAAAAAAACATGTGGTACAAGGTTAGTTAATGGTTTGAAAAAATGTTCTCCCTTTCATAGGTCACCATACAGACAAGTGGAATTTTTGCATAGAGGCTTACCAAATGGTAAGAACATGGTTTGTAAACCATGCAAGATAACTGTGTGGAATGTATTATTCTGGAAGTAAGGGGAGCATGATTTCTACAAAATTTGATAAACTGTGAGGGAAACCCATTTGGCTTTTCCAGGTCATTGAAAATTGGATATTTATATTTTATATCTCACCAATCATAAAAAGTTAACCCCCCCAAAACCTCATCACTCAGGTTCCTCCACCATACATTCCACTTCCTCCTCCCTCTTCACCCTTGGAACTCAATTTTATAAGGTATTTTTGTGTGTTTTCTCGTCAATTATCTATGTAACTCCCTCTTATCTCTTTATTTTCCAGTTTTATAAGATTTTGTCCATCTTCATTGGGTTCTGTGTTCTCTAGTGATTTGGGTATCCAATTTATGGTCAGATAATTATTCTTAGAGTTTGATTATTATTTTTATTGTTAAAACATTCCTTTAAAGGATTATCTTATTGTGAAGTTGTTGGTTTTCATCAGATTCCATAAATTTCTACATTTGATGTCACACCCAAACTTTAAATTTATTTTTATTTTTTTATTTCATGGCTCTGGGATCTCTCATCGATGCTTGGATTGAACTCAGGGTTAAAAAATTTGAGTTTTATTTATTTTTTGTTGGATTAGGACTGGTGTGAGGGCACCATGTGGTTGGTGGTACCATGCAGTCGGCCCATGTGATTGTGCGGTTTCCCACTACATTAAATAACTAAATACCAATAAAAACATAATAGAATGAAAATATAATAAAATTATAAAGATGAAATAAAAATTAAAATATTGTTTTAATAACAATATTGAGGTTATCATTATTATTATTTTGAAATTTTTTATTACATTATATTATTATTCATAATATTGTTATTATTATTTTTTACAATGTATTATTATTATAAAGAATTAAAATTATTATTATATTAATGGTATTATTATTAATATGGTATTATTATTATTATTGGTTATTATTATTATTATTAAAATATAATGACAAAACCCAATCCACCCCTTACCTAGTTCATGGAATTGGCACCCCCATGTTATTCCCCTCTCGCACGACCTCACTCACCTCACCACACATCGGTCCCAGTACACCCCTAGTCTTCCTTTCCATTTAGTGTTCTAGCCTACTAAACTCCATCACCGTCTACGTATTAGCATGCCCTCACCCTTCCACAAATTCGGCCAGCCAACCCCCCCCGGATGTCTCCTCCCACATAGGAGCTTCGGTGAACCCTCACCCCACATCTCTGGCGGCAAGCTCTAGTGCGACCAACCAGCTCCGACATCCATGGCCTCCGACCACCTTAGACTTATGCCCATAGACCCCCACCCCCATTTAGGTATATTTATTTTTATATTTTTTTGTTTTTATATAAAGAGGCGCTTATTTGACACCATTTATGATCTTATAATAGCATTTGGAAATTGTTTTGGTTTGTGAAACTGATATTTTTAAGGTAATTTATATCCAATTCCAAGAGTCTTATCACTTAGGGTGTTTATTTTAAATGCTATTATATAAAGAAATGGAATTGGGGGTTTTCATGAAATGTTTAGCATTAATTGTGGTGTTATTGTAGTTGTCTATTTGTGAACATGGTTGGGTGTGTTTGTTTTAGTAATTCCAAGACTTGTTTAATGTGTTAAATGTTTTGGAACGGGGTTGTATAGTTTCAAGGGGATTGTTTTATGATCTTTAAATCATGTGATTAGTTTTTTGTGGTTTTTAAACAAGTGGTGGTTTTTTGAAAACCATTTTGGGTGTCTTTGTGGTGGTTGGGTGTTACATTAGAAGTTGTTACATATGTTGGTGCACCATGTGCACACATGGATGTTACCTCAAATGAATATAACACCATTACATGGTGTTTTTTAAACCATGGTTTTCAAAATAGGTTTTTTATCCTAAATATGTTTTGGCCATCTGTGTTTATTTTATGAATGGTTTGAAATGTAAACTCAAAATATATGCTTGTATGGCTCTTAGTGTGAGTTATGGTCATTACATGGCATTAAGGACCATTTGTAATGACATTCATGTCGCATGTTTTTCTTAGAAAATGGATTTGAAATAACTTTATTAAATTTTTTTGGGTGTGTAAAGCTCAAGACACATATTAAATTTTGAGTGCACTTTGCAACTTGTCATAGTTTGGAAATAAATATATGGTTTGATTTCAAGAATGTTTCATTGTTTCTAAATGATGTTGATCCTTATAACTTAATTAATTAAAGCTTCTGTGGCTCCTTGGTGGGGCACTCACACACATACATAGGTAAATATGTGTATATGTATATATATATATACCATTCACATATTACCTTAGGGAGAATAGAATATGAACATTGTAGTAAGGGAATATATAAATGTATGAGAATGTATGTGCGTGCTGGTGTGGGCGATTTTCATCTAATGATTTAAGACTAAAGTTCCTCAAATTGATTCACTTACATTTTTAGGGATATTATCCATGCCCGCACCTTTAATTTGAATTCCATGATTGCTTAGAATTTAAAGAAATTTGTTTACATATTCATGTGATATTTATTTATATATTCATAAGTATATTTTTTTGGTGAAATGGAATTCACCTATTAGATATTGGTTTCCCCTTAATTTTTATAACTTGTCCAAGAATTTTTACAATTGCTTTTAATTATAAATGTATCAAAATTATTTTAAAACAGATTAATAAATGTTCCCTAGTTTTGAAGTGTATTTTGTGAGAGTACATGGATTTGGTCATATGTATTGTTTAAAACCAGACTTGTTCAGCACATTGAGGGGTTGTTGGACAATTCGATGACATAAAGGCCCGTTTGTCACTATTTATGTATGTTGTGTGTTTTTAACCATGAATTGGAAATGGTTTTACAAAATGAATTTGGTTTGGAATATTTTTTTTGGTATATTGGAATGATTGTATTAATGGATCGATTGGAACCTTACGTCACTTTGAATGTGTGAACACCCATTTCGAATCTTAATGTTCTTTTTGAACTTGTATAGAATATCGTCGACTTGATGGCCCGGTTGGAACTTCGGTTGATATGGTGGGTACATTTTTAAACACACACACAGAGAAACATATATATATATATATATCCAGTGGGAACCTCTGTGGGAGGGACATCCCTTTTTGGGTTATTGTATAGGGTGTATGTGTTTGGGGTAGGAATGTTCGGCGATGGATGGTTAGATGAGTCACGCGTGTGAGAGCCTCATACATACTCGGTATTATTACCATCGTGGGTTCCTGGGAATATTTTAGAGGGTCGAGTGATGGTTGTTGATCTACCTAGATTAGATAGGTTGGTACCCCCTGGATTTGTTGGTAAGATTGGCAGGAATTCCCACTAGTGAGGTCAGGTTATAGTAGCTAGTTGATTATTCACATAGGGGCTTCACCATATGCCGGTAGGTGGTTCTAAACCGAGTACATCCTGGGATCAATCTAGAGATTTTTAGGAAATTATCAGGGTTTCATTCTTTAATGTTTCTTCTTTCTTTTATGACACAATTTGTTATTCGATATCATGAAACTTTTTTCATTCATTTAATAATATAGAACCTATTTTGGAACTAGTTGGCCTTATAAATAAATCAATGAAATGAATTATATGTTTTGGTAATTAGTTTTATAAAAATTGAATTCAAAAAAGGTATTTTTCTTAAATGTACGGGATCATTACATGTATTTCTAAAGGAGTGAAAAAATCCATATTTATATATATATCTTATTTTCAAATTGGTAAAAATGGTATTCATTTTAGAGTTTTGGTATCAAATATTGATTATTTTCATATTCTTACTAAGCATCTTGTTGGTCAAGCATACTCTATATTTCATTTTATGGTTCTCCATTTGTCACATGCTCTTGAAGCTATCTTGGTTTTGAGTTTGGTGGTGACCCAGTAGGTTACATGGAGGTATGTGTTGGTTATTCCTTTTCCCCTTTATCTCTTAGTATTATTTTTATTTTTTGTTTATTTTTTATTTACATGTTTTTCAATAATGTTCTGAATCATTCTCATGTGTTAGTTTTGATTCCCAGCACTAGTTTCAATCTCAGGTGGATCAGGAATGCCCCTTAGGACATGTTGTCGACCAGTTCGGGTGCCCGGTATAGGGTTGACCCAGGAAGGTTGGTGAAATAATGGTACTATAGGAGGCGCTTTTTATTTAGGGGGTCTGGTAGATGGATATTAGGTTTTCATGAATCAATAGGTAGGTTGGAGGACGTTATGAACCTTGTCTTGTTACGAACCTCTAGTCACAAGGGGTAGATCAGGAATTGAGTCATTGTCTCAATATGGTTTGTTTTAGATTGAGGGATGAAAACAGAGACAAGCCGATGTAACATCATTATTTAACATGGAGTAGTGATCCATGTGGAGTTCGAGTACGTGGTTTATGTTCTTCCAAGTTATCAATGCTTACTTAGGCCATGGCCCACTATAATGTCTCTAGGTTAAGTATGACTACTAGTCCCTCACTCCGATAGTTTGATGCAATTTTAGTGTTGTCTTGGTTCTAGGTGGTATAAGTGATCTTTTGAAAATGAAAACATGGTTTTGAAATGAGAATCATTTATTTTAAATGGATTTAAATTATTGAAATGGGATTTCAAACTGAAATCTTTTGGTCTAAAAATATGATGTTTTCATGAAACTGGTAGAGAAATCGTTTGGCTAAAACCATGGGTTCTCATCATGAACGTTTTCAATTATGAGGGGATGAATTTAAAAATGTGTGTTGGTGCATATGGATGAAAGTGAATTAAGACATGTGAAATGGTTCATGGGATTACTAGGTTGTGTACTTGGAATTAATGCCATGACCTTGTTTTTCTAAATTTTTTTAAAAAGGGGAAATGATTTGGAAAATTGAATTTGGATTCAAAAGTGTGTTTGGTATTTGGAAAGCGACCATTAAAGAATTAGGTTTTTAAATATAAATTTAAAGGGAGTTTTTGTGTTTTTTTTATATATTTTTTTGGTTTTTGAGCTGATTATTTTTTGGATGAAGGTCCATTAATTGATGTTGTTTCGTCATGATATCGGTTTTGGATTTTTGTTTTATATGTTGTTCAGAAAATTCCACCCCTAAATGTCCCCAAGATTCCTAATATGTCATGCCCAATATTTGGTCCTTCTAAATATGTTCATATCCTTCACGGTTATCGGGGTTCGTTAGAGCTAGCCGAGTGGCCAGAAGAGGCTGAGAACGTTTTCAAGGTATTGGGAACTCCTGAATCTATCAGAGTACATTCTATTTTTGGTATGTTTGAAGGTCCAGTTCTGGATGAATGAGAGTTGTTCTCCCCACCATCAATGCATTGGAGGGATGACGTGGTATGTCTTTAAATCTGTCTTCGTCATATGGTTCGTAACTAAAGAGGTGTAGATGAAGAAAAGGTACGAGATCATGGTTATTCAACAATGACAATGGACAGTGATGAAATATGTTGACCATATGAAGGAACCAGATTCATTTTCTATAGAGGTAACATCCTAAGATTTGATGAAGACTTATCTCTTCATTGGTGGCCTTCATCTATAGATCAGTGATAGATTCCTCCCTTCTAGGGACCATCATCTTGTGAACCAGGTGTATGAGGCGTTCTTAGCTGTGTTGGTATCTGGAGAACAGATTTTTGGAAATCTAGTGTATCCAGCTGCCAGTAAAAGTTACACATCTGGAGAGAAGGGTGTGCTAGAGGGACCTACTTCTAATGAGTTCTATGTAGTGGTTTTGGATTCCAGTTCATCATATCGTTCAGTGGTGTGCCATCGATGTGGCCGGTTTGGGCACATGAAGCCGTCATATTGCATCTATCCAAATACATGTCTTCATTGTGGGTGTTTGGTTCATCTAGAAAAGTTCTATGGGAAGAGTAACCTAAAGAAGAAATTTTGACCAAAGGATTACAGTTCCTAACTATGAGGAAAGAGATACTTCAGCCATCAATACCCCATCCATAGGCCTTGGGGTGAAGCTCGTGCAAAGTCAGAAGTTTTATTGGGTATGAAGCCTCAGTTCATATTCCGTGTTCTGTATTGTCAGTGGAAAATTTAAAGACTTTTATTTATTGTTTTTATGCTGTTAATGTTTTTATGTTTTTGTAGGTTTACTATTTCATCAAGAATTACAATGGATATGTTTTGTTGTATTCCAAAAGTTTGGTTTCTCAGATTATTGTTTTAGGAATAGTGAATTTTTCATAAATGTATTTTTGATCATTGTCTATCTCGATCTTGGTTTATTATTGTTAGATTGGAGATTTAAGATCATGTGGAAGAAGTGATGATTGTTGTTATGATCAGGTTCAATTCTTATAGTATGTTCTACATTGGGGTTTTTCTCTAGTGTTGGGGTTTTTTGGTCTTGGTTGAGAGTTCCATGTTTCAGTAGAGGTTTTAATTCATTCTTTCAAGAGATTTTAGTTTGGATTGGTTGGAAGTTTCCACCTCTCCCCCACCTCCCTTCCGAGGTTGGTTTGTTTGAGTGTTAAATTTCAATGTTAGTCGAGTAATTTTGGTGGGGAGAACCCTCTCGTCTTCCCTTGTTCTTTTTTTTTGAGGTTTCTCTTAGATTCATTCAGTTATGGATTCAAGTTCTGTCAATCACTCAGATTGGGGAATTTCTGAGGGAATAATGATTTTCTGGTGGGGAGAATTGTCAAACCCAGACTTGTAAACTTTTATTATTTTACTATTTCTTGGCTCCGGGCTCTCTCTTTAAAGCTTGGGTTGAACATGGGGTTAAAAAATTTGAGGTTTGTAATTTTTTATGAGTTTCAGACTGGTGTGAAGGAACTGCCTAGATGGTAGTATGACATAGTCGTCCCATGTGACAGTGTAGTTTCCCACAAATTGAATTAAATAAATCCTAATGAAAACAAAAGTGAATGAAAATTAAATAAAATAATAAAGCTAAAATAAAAATAAAAATACAGTTTTAATACTAATAATGAGGATTTCATTATTATTATTAAATTATTTTTTATGTTATATTATTGTTTCATATATTATTATTATTATAATTATTTATAGTGTAATATTATCATTATAAGAATTAGATTTATAATTATTATATTAATGGTATGATTATTATTATTAATTTTTTTATTATTAATATTATTATTATTATAAGATAATGAATGAACACCCCCTAGCATCTTCACAGCACAGCCACCCCAGCTATTTTGCAATTCGGCACAACTCATCCCTGTTATTCCCCTCTCGCACAGCCACACTTCCCTTGTCGCACCTCATTCCCGGTGCCCTCCTGATCTCCCTCACCCTGTTGTGTTCCAGCATAGCGCACTCCCACACCGTCCGCATGTCATCCAACCCTCTCCCTTTCGCACCTTCAGCCAGTTGACACCCCATTTATATCTTCCCTCGAAGGGACTCAAGCGCACCCACACCCCCTATCTCCGGCTCCCAGCTATGGCATGGAAAACTAGTTCCATCTTCCCCGACCTCCATCCAATTTACCTTTGTGCGGGTTGAACCCCTCCCTGGCTCATGTATATTTCTTTTCATATGTTGTTTTTTTATTTAAGTTGGCACCTCTATGAAACCCTTTCTGATATTATTAAAGAATTTTTAAATTGTTGTGGTTTTTGAAGAGAAAATTTGTAAGGTTACTTATGTGCATTGCCTAGAGTCTTAGCACTTTGGGTGTTTATTTTAAATGATTTAATTCCACTGAATGGAATTTGGTTTTTTCATGAAAGATTTAGCTTTAACTATGGTGTGATGGAGGATGTCTATTTGGGACCTTGGCTTTGGGGTTTTTGGTTAGTAGTGTTATGAAATATTAAATGTGTATAGTGTTTTGAAAAGGGGTTCTCTGGTTTTGAGGGGCTTGTTTTATGTTCCTTAAATTATGTTATATGTTGGTTGTGGTTTTAAAAAAAGTGGTGGTTTTGAGAAAATATTTTTGGGTGTATTTTCATTGGTTGGGTGTTCTATTGGATGTTGGCAAATCCATGGGTGCACTAGGTGCACACATGGATGTTCCCTTGAATGAAAATAACACCTTTAAATTAGTGTTTTCCTAAAACCTTGGTTTTCTAAATGGTTTTTGTGTCTTAAATAAGGATTGGTCCTTTGTGTCGCTTCTATGATAGGTTTGAAATTTAAACTCAAAATATATTCCTGGTTGGCTCTTGGTGTGAGTTATGGTCAGTACTTGGAATTAATTTTTGTTTGTCTTGACTTTCATGTTGAATCTTTTTCATAAAATATGGATTTGTAAGTAACATTAGTAAATCTGTTTGGGTGTGTAAATCTAGGGGCACGTTTGACATTTTGAGTGCACTGTACATTTTGCATTAGTTTTTAAATGAATATAACACTTGATTTCTTGAATGTTATGTTGTTTCTAAATGATGTTGGTCCTTATAGGTAAATTAATTTAATCTTTGGTGGCTCCTTGGTGATGCTCGCACACACATACATTGGTACATATGTGTATATGTATATAGATATATATATATATATCTTTCTTGCACATATTACCTCATATAGTGGGGAATATGTTCATTGGACTATGGTTATAAATATATATGTGTGGGAATGTATGTGTGTGCTAGTGTGGGCGGTTTTCATCAATAGCTTCCAGAGATGAGGAGCCTCGGCTTGATCCACTTCCTTTTTGAGGTAGATCCTCCATGCATGCACCATTAATTTGAATTCCATGATTTCTTAGCAATTAAAAAAGGTTTCTACATATTCATGTAATATTTATATTTGTAGATATGCGTATCTTATTGGTGAAATGGATTGTACCTCCTGGAGATTGGTTTCCAATTAATTTTCATGACTTCTCCATTCCTATTTACAAGATTATTTAATTATGAAGGTGTTCTATGTATTTTAAAACATTTTACTAAAATTTACTTAATTTTTAAGTGTATTTTGTGACACTAATATGATTTGGTCAAAAAGGTTGTTTAAAACCCGACTTGTTTGGCACCTTGAACTCTAGTTAGACAATTGAACGACATGAAGGCCCGTTTGCCACTTTTTAAGTATGTTTTGTGTTTTTAACGTGGAATTGGAAATGGATTTACAAAATAAATTTGGTTGGGAATTTTTTATTGTATATTGTAATGATGGTATTAATGTCCCTATTTGAACCTTATGTCACTTTGATAGTGTGAACGCCCGATTGGAAACATAAAGTGATTTATAAAATGGTTTAAAAGTTTGGGTGATGTGATGGCCTTGTTGGAACCCTGGTATATATGACGTGTACATTTTTATTCACACACACACACAGAGAGAGAGAGATATATATATATATATATATCCATTGGGAACCTCTATAATAGGTTTATCCCTTTTTGGGTAATCGTATAGGGTGTCCATGTTTGGGGTAGACAAGTGTGTTGATGCCATGTAAGATGAGTCAAGGATGCGTGAGACTCATAATTACATAGTATAATTTTCTCTAAAGGTTTCTATGATTATTTTAGATAGTTGAGTGAATGTTTCCGATAAAACCTGATTTGAAAGGTTGGTACCCCCAGTATTTTTTGATAGGAGAGGTGGTCTGTGCCCCATGTGAGGCCAAGTTAGGGTGACTAGTTGGAAATTGACTTAGTGGCTTCAAAATACACTGGCAGGTGGCTCTGAATCGAGAATTTCTAGGGATCTCTCTAGGGATGTTTTGGAAATGCACATGGTTGTATACTTGTAGGTTCATACTATCTATTATGAAATGTTTGGTTGTTGGATCTCATGACCCTTTTACCTAGACTTTTATAACATAAAACCTGTTTTGGTACTAGTTGTCTATATAAAGAATTCATTTCAATTAATTATATTCTTTGGTAATTAATTTTAGAAAAAATAATTAAATTTTTTTGTTTTCTTAAAATTAAAGGCTCGTTACATATTTTTCTAAAGGATAAAAAAAACTATATTTTTATATATTTGATTATCCACTAAAAGAGGATAATATTAATTGTTAATATATATATATATAATATAAATTATCTTTATAATTTAAAAACAACATTTTAGTTCTTTTTACACATTGAACATCATTTCACATTATGATTGTAAGTCCTAATTTGAATGAACTGTTACATGGTACTTTTTTGATCACCCTATAAATTAAAAAATGTTCTTTATATTTTTTTCTTATTTAATTTTTAGGTTTCTCATTACATTGGGAAACATTTGGATTTTTCAATTACCAAAATATTCACATTGGAAACCCACCAAAATGGGCTTTCATGTCAACAAATTCTTGGAAAAGTAAACTGGATAGAAACCAAATAAATAGATTGTATGAGCCATAATGAAAACACAATGATTCTCAAACATTATCTAAATATTAATGAAATAAAGGAGATAATTTCATCCAATAGTGACAAGAGCTAATTTCTCTATTTTAATGGAGTTCCAAGCAGCCCATGTTAGAGATAATATTCTGCACCAAATTATGTGGTCCAAAAAAATAGCTAACCATTTTACATATATCTTGTAAAACATAGTCTATTTTTGGGTACAAAATTACTGATAGTTGTTGGAAATCCAAATATTCGTTTTCTTCTTTATGTACCACTCCATGTTGGCCATCTAGAATCTCTTTTAGGTGCCTTTGTTTTGTGGATATAAGTTGGATGTCACTTAAGGTCAAGGGTGGAAAGTCTAAATTCCTTAAACCTTCCACCACCCAAGGCCTACCATACTCAAGTGGGAAGACTTGGACTATTGGAGGATCATCGCAAGCTTCTTGAAGTTCTTATTTAAATTAGTTTTGGTTGGGGGGTTTATCATCTTTAGTTCTTTGAATCATTCAAATTTATTGCTTCCCATTTTATGTTGTATTGTTCTTCTCCATTTTTATGTTGTTCGAATAACCATAGTTATAAATATAAATTATTCATCATATCTTATTATGTTCTTATTATAATATCATTAATGATATTTCTTCATGGTGTGATTTTATTTACATCAAACCTTGTAAAACTATTCACAAAAAGATGGATTTATTGTTTTATTTTTTTTTATTTTTTTACTTCTTCAATTCCTCCTTCATGGGTCTAATTCTCGCTTCAATTGAAACCATAGCATAAATGGAGGGATAACTCTCCTATGGGTTGATCCAAGGGAGTAGAAAGGGGTGTATTGGATTTTATTTCTCACATTATTATTTTATAATAAATTCTTTTAATTGAAAATTTCATTTGATGATTATAAAACTTCTTCAACCCTTTTTAAATTTTAAGGTCACACACTTAAAGTGCTCAAACGAAACTTTGCCTAGGAGTTCTCAAAACATTGATCATCCTAGTGTATAGGTGATTAATATTAGGGTGTATAGGTATTAAACTAGGAAGTGATTATGTTGTTTGATCTTATTAAATGAACCCATCTCAAATATAATAAATTAAAACTGTTTATAAAGAAATGCATCAAATCCACCCCAAATTATAACCTAGGATCAAATAATTTTCTTAATTTAAATAAAATTAGATCTGTTAGTGATCCTTTAAACACATCTAAAATCATACCAAACTTTTCAAATCCATATAAAATAACAATCCATTGAATGTAGAAGTATATAATATTCTTCTTAGGACAATGAGGATTCATCAACCCCATATAAACAACAAGCGACCGCTTAACTCAAATATATTGGGTAAATTTAGGAGAGGCCTAATTTTGGTGCCCTTGTTGGGAACCCAAGTAATTCATCTCAACACCCATTCTATTCTCAACCATTTATTCTATTCTCATCAAAATTGTCTTATCTTTTTCGTTTCTCATTTTTTTTTCTTTTGGTGGACGTATGCCTAATCCCCTGATCAATAAAACCGTCTAGTGAGGGTGAATAGTCCTAGCGTTGGAGTGTCTAGTACTCTAAGGGAAATATTTAAATTAGATCATAATATTCTTAATACCACAGTATCAAAAATTGATCCCAATTTCAATGTATGGTAATCAATGAAACCAACTCATAAATACAGGAGTGACCCAAAATGGAAATCCAAATTAGGTAGCCCCAAACATGGGGTATACAATCATTCAAACCATTAATGACTTCCTCAATACTGCCAAGACCAATAAACCCTCTTGAATTAGGCATGATTTCCTATGAGAAGCCAATTATATTTTCAAAACTCATTTCTTAAACCACCTTCCAACCTTCTATGGGATGGATTCATAGATTCCATATATTCTTATTAATGAGTTCAATGAAATTGTTGAAACCATGTTACCACCCCAATAAACATGATTCATAAAAGATTAGGATCTTTTAATTATCCCTAAAGGACTGATAAAATAATTGGTTAAACAATAGGATACCTGCATCAATCCACTCCTAGTACCAAATGAAAAGATGATTAAAAAAAAAATACTTCCCCCATTACCAAACAATTGCACTTAAAAAGATCATCCCAATCCATTTTGAAAAATAAGTGGAGTCATTTTATAAAACATGGTAATAATTCAAATACACAGTCAAAATGGTACCTCACCATGGAATATAAATCCCATAACAAGTTAAAATTTTCTATGAAGGGTTGGGTCCATGTAGCAAATAGTTTATTGACATGATGTGTAATGGAACCTTCAAAAACAAAGCCCCAAATGATGATTACATGTATCTAGAAGTACATGCCAAAAAAAACCAAACAAGTGGGACATCACCTTACAATGAAAAGAAACCCAAATCTGGTGGAATTCACAAACATAGGGATGAGGAATTCACAAATCTGGTGGAATTCACAAACTTAGGTGGTACCATCCTCAACTTTAATGGTATAATCCAGTAACACAGAAACCTCTCATAAACAAATCAAAGTAGTGACATTTTTATGAAGTGGGAAATCCATTGAGAAACCTACAAAAACCATTACAGAACCATTAAAAGATTCAAAAAATCATGAAAATGATAAAGTACCACCCACAGATTATGAAAACCTCATTGATAATGTGAAGGAACTACAACCACACCAAATAACCAAACAACCATCTCCCTTCCCTCAATTCATGAGTGGAATAATTAAACATAAATTGAATAATAAAATGAGGGAAATATTATATTAGGTTAATTTGAACATTAAACTTGTATATTAAATAAAAACCATTTCTACCTACTCAAATTACCTTAAGAATATGTGAATTTTTAAAAGAATATTTTCACATAAAACCAATGTTTTTTTGGCTGCTAATGTGAGTACCACTATTCAAGGGACCATTCATCCAATGTTGAATGACCTAGGATGTCCATACATAAATGTTTAGTTAAGAGAGAACAAAGTTGTCAAGGCCCTTTGTGATCTAGGAGCCAGTGTAAACCTTATTTTTTATACCATGTATTGTTCGTTAGGGCTCGATGAACTCCAACCCACATATTTAACTCTTCAACTTGCTGATCATAGTGTTTGAGTTCCTAATGGGATATTAAAGGATATTCTGTTGAAAGTAGACAATTTAATTTTCCCATATGACTTCATTGTTCTTGATAATCACCCAATCTTAGGTCCTAGTGTCCAAACCATAATCATCTTTGTCTTTCCCTTCCTTCAAAAAATCAAATATGTTATCCAAGTTCGAAATGGGAACATGACAACCACATTTGGAAATATGAGTCTAGACAAGAAAATATACAATTAAAACTCTCAAATTTGGGTGGATGAAGAGATACCTGAGATTAATTTGATTGGTTGAGTTGATAGTGAACATGAGGAACATCACAGAATTACTGATGGATGTTTGATCCAAGAAGATATTGTTTTTCTTGGTTGACATGAATGGAATTTGTCTCCATGGATTGAATATCATTCAGATAGCTCTATTGATGATTCTTTAGAATCACCAATCCGAGATACCATTGGTTAAGTCAATAACATCGAGTCCATACCAATTCATGACACTAATCTGGAGAATTTAGTGGATGAATTTTTTTTCACAAGGAAACAATTCTGTTAAGAAATCATGAAAAAGAAACTGAGTTCAAAAAAAATTCTCATCCTTCCTTGGAAACAGATAACCAATATTATCTTGAAATTAAGGACACACAATCATCACCCGTGTTTTTTTTCTTAGGGGAAAATCGAGCCTTTCCAGTTTTCATTTCATCCTCTCTTGAATCCAATGAAGTGTTGATGCTTCTATATGTTATAAGAAAGCTTTATAAAACAATTGGATGGACTATTTCAGATATTACTGGGATTATCCCACTCAATGGAACTCATAGGAATGTTCTTGAATCTGAATCCTAACCAAGATATCAACCTCAATAGAGACAAAATCCAAATCTTATAGATGTTGTAAGGAAACAAACTCTATCATTGTTGAATGATGTTATCATCTACCCCATTTCTGAGAGTGAGTGGGTAATCCAAATTCATGCTGTCCCAAACAAATCTGGAATCATTGTTTTCCCCAATGAGGATGGCGAACACCTCCTCACAAGGGTCAAAAGTGGATGGAGAGTATGTATTGACTATAGGAAGCTTAACTCTTATACCAAGAAAGTCTATTTCTTATTTCCCTTTATTTATCATGTTCTCCAGTGAGTGGCTGGTAATAAATTCTCTGGATCTCTAGATGGATTATCAAGGTATAATCAAATCGACGTCTTCTTTGAGAATCAAGGAAAAACAACCTTCAAATGTCCATTCAACACTTTTCCCTTCAAGTGGATGCCCTTTGGGTTAGGTAACGCCCATAGTACCATCCAATGGTGTATGATGGGAATCATATCGGACATGGTGGGAGAAGGTTTAGAGGTCTTCATTGATGGATGCTCAATATTTCGGGAAAATATTGAGGGATGCCTTATGAATTTTGAAACAGTTTTGTCTAGATACGAGGATAAGAACCTCATCCTTAATTGGAAAAAAATCAATTTCATGGTAATGGAATGACTTATTATACACAATTTTGTCTATGGTTTGTGGATTGGATTTGTTAAAGCTAAGGTCGACATCATTATTCACCTTCTCTCTCCTAAAACTGTTAAGGAAGTGAGGTCCATATGAGGACATAGTGGTTTATATATAAGTTTCATTTGGAATTTCAGCTCTATTTTTTATCACTTTTTTCACTATTTTTGAAATATGCTCCATTTTTATGGACAAATTCATGTGAGGAATCATCCTCTACACTCATGTCATCAGTAATATCTCCACCAATCACGAAATCTCCAAATTGGAAACTTCCTTTTGATCTCATGTGTGATGAGAGTTAATTCTATGTAGGATCAGTCTTAGGACAATGATGTGAGAGAACTCCATGTGTCGTTTCATATAAAATCAATCCACTAAATGATTCACTAATCAACTACACCACCACTGAGAAAGAGTTTCTTATCGTTGTCATTCCCTTAGAGGAATTCAGGTTCTATCTCTTAGGATCACCCATCATTGTCTTCACCGACCATTTAGCACTAAAATAACTTTTCCAAGAACAAGATGCCAAGGCTTGATTGAATATGTGGTCGTTCTACATAATGAGTTCAATTTAACCATTAAAGATAAAAAGCGTGTAGAAAATGTTATAGCTGTCACCTCAATAGGATAGAATTCAAAGGCAACTCTCATCAGCTTTATGTGTCTGATTCATTTTCTCGATGAGAACATCTATTCTGTGAGTGATTTCCCATGGTATGCTGACATATAAAATCATTTGGTGACAGGTGATATTCCAAAATTCTGACATAATATGTGTTTAATGATCATTAACTCTTCATGTTCTATCCTAATCAAATCATTAGAGGATGTGGTCCCAAATCTGAGCAAGAGTCCATTCTAAAATTTATTCATGGAGAGGCATGTGGAAGCTACTTATCCAAAAATAAAACCATTATAAAATTTCTCCATAGTGGTTTCTATTAATCTAAACTTACTAAATAATCCTTCAAATTCTGAAAAAATTGTCCTCAATGTCAGCAACTAGTATCCATTACCAAAATTTATCAAATTCTCTTCAATCCCATTCAGGTCATCAAAATAGTTGATTGTTAGGAAATTTATTTCATGAGACCCTTCCCAAACTATAGGGGAAACATCTATATCCTCTTAGTTATTGGTTATGTCTCAAAATGGGTTTTGTTCATTCCCACTAAGTCCAACGACCATCATGTTGTGATCTAATTTCTAAAAGAGGACATATTTTCTCGATTTGGAATTCCTAGGGCTATAATCAGTGACTAATAAACCAATTTCTACAACTTCCCATTCTCTTCACTCATGTATAAGTATGATTTTTCTCATATTGTTTACACTATTTAATATCCTAAAACCAATGGTCAAGATGAGTTAGCAAATAGGGAGATTAAGAAAATTCTTGTGAAAACTGTGAATCCCTCTAAGAAGGATTAGTCTGAGAAAATCTTGTATACTCATTGGTCATGTCATAGATTATTCAAAAACATCCTTGGCATGTCACCAAATATGTTGGTTTATGTTAAATCATTTAATTTACCTGTTTGAATTGAGAATAAGGCATTTTGGGAAATCAAAGAAACAAATTTCGATATTTATTTGGACGAAGAAAAGAGGAAAGTAGATCTTAATGAACATGAGGAACTTCGGATGGAGGATTTTGAAAAGTCATGGATAATTAAAGATATAGTTTAGGCCTGAAAATCTATGAATCTAAAAGATAAGGATTTTGAACTAGGAAAATTTGTTCTCTTGTATAGTTCAAAACATCATTTCCACCTGGTAAAGTTATGGTCAAGATGGCCAGGTCCTTTCATAGTGTACAATGTGTACCCCCTAAGGGGAAATAGAGATTTAGGATCACACAAGTGGTCACATTTTCATGTTCAATGGTCATAGGTTAAAACCATTCATTTAATCATTAAATAAATAGGAAGTGTTGGTTGAGTTATATCACAAACAGACTTGGGTCGACCCTGAACCGGTCACCCAAGTCGGTCTGCGACATGGCCCAAGAGGCACTCCCAATCCCCACTGGCTAGAAACTAGTTCCATGAATCAAACATTAATAGCTCTGAATGATTTGTACCATAAAAGATAAAAAAATAATAGATAGTACAATAGAATTGAACTCAAGTAAAGATAATAAAAAATGAAGAAAAAACACAGAACATGTCAATGCACCTCCAAGTGACCTTCTAGGTCACCTCCCAAATAAATTATGACCTTTCTCAAATGATGAACAACTCATCCAAGAAATCCTAAGAAAAAGAAACTTGTAACTGAAATTATAAAAATAGGTGTGAGCATTTAAAATTATTAGTAGATATTCCAAAAGTGAACCATTGAATCCTTGCATTTTTTAATTCCTAAATAGACCAGTAACACTAGTTTATTATATAGTTATAAAAATAAGGTTTTCATGTATACAATGAAATTTGAGAACTAATCATCACAGTTCCATTTCTCTTATAATTAAAATACAATGAAAATAAATAAATAGGGGCTCACATAATCTATTCCAGAATAGCTACTTTGAAATCCTATTCAAAACCAACCACACATAGAATATTTTTCCATGAAAACACCAAAACTATGTTCAATGGTATGATTTCACTCAGACAGTAAGGGAAATTGTACTAACAGTTCTTGTATCAAAGGATCACAGAAAAACAAGGGAAATAGAGGAAGACCAGAACATACTATACATGTGACTCATCCTAAAGTCACATCTACTCTCGATGACGCCATAACTCCCAAACTCTTAGTGTTTCCTTACCTAGCCTAACCGAGTGTCCCAATCGCCCAGTAGAGAAAAATTTGTACTAAGGGCCACTAGCCTATGCGTAGTCTAAACTTGTGTAGCAATCATTCTCAGTAAACCACAATGTTATGCTATATTTTAGTTTGATGTTCAAAATGTGGTTTACCACATTCAATCAACAAGACATACATACATAACCAAGCACACGAAACAATCTAGCGCAACCCTGACCACCTCAAGATTAGTATCATGACTCAAAATAAATATTCTCAAAAGGAGGACAATATCGAGGACCCTCCTCTATCGTGATCAAACTACAAAGAAAGAGTCCTAATCCATGAGGGGTTTTCCAGAAAATCCTTGAGAGGATTCATTCTAGGCCTTTTGACATTTTTATTTAACCATACATTGATAAACACCCAGACACACAATTCACTTTAGTTCCAATCATTTTTTAACATCATCCGAAGAGGTGTTGAATTGAGCACTTAGTGTGAAAAAGCATTTGAATGAACCTATCTTCATTTTAATGCATGGAAAATACACTCATTAAAATACAAATATAGTTCTAAAGATCATAAACCATATATAAGAGCCAACCATTCAACTCAAACAATGTTCGGTGTGGAAAACATAACAAGAATGAATGACATGTTAAAAACCACTTTTAAAACCATAAACATCTCAAAACATCCTCAAAACTTGTTTCACACTCCTTTTATCATTTAGTATACAATTAAATCACATTATAAATATATTTTAACTAACACCTCCAAAGATTCTATAGCGATGCACACTGAAATCCATCTTGAAGACAAAACACATTCCAAAACCATTTCCAAAACAAAAAAATCCACTATTACATAAATATGTCCAATGAGATTTTACACCATGAATCTTCCAAAAAAGTGTCCATGTATCTTTTTATGAAAATTAGAAACACAAAAATCATATGAAAGTGCCAAACGGGCCCCCTGAGTTTCGAACACACACACACCCCAATCATATCTAAATTTCCAAAAAGTCCCTTAACCTTTCCAAACACACACAAAATAATTTCCCCAAAAAAATCCATCAAACATTTAAAATAAATAAATCTTTATAAAATAGGCCTAATGATTTATCAAAAATTATATAAACAGCCCAACTAGTTTATACATAGTTTTACAACAAGATAACAAGTTTTTAAACTACTTTTATAAGAAAGAAAAACAGTTTACCAACAATTCTAAATACAAATCAAACAGATTATTAAATATTCTACACATATATCCACAAAATGACACAAAATAGAAAAAACTATAATAACCACTTTTAACAAAACCATCTAACTTGAAAACAAGATAGCAGATTGACCAACTATTTTGAAAAGATACCAATCAAGTAAAATAATTAATTAAAAACATCCAAGAATTAAATGGACTTATAAAGAAAGGGAAAATGAGGATTCTCCTGCCTCAAATCCAGTGGAGATGGAGAAAATCATCGATGGGTGGAATAAAAATGCCCCGCGGATTAACTGCACACCTAAAATAATGAGAAAAAATGTTTGGAACCCATCTCATGATATTAGAATTTATCCAAAAAAAATAACACCAAATATGGAATAATAATAATAATATTATTATTATTATTATTAAAACGCAATCGGAGCGAGGATTGGTTTGGCCCACAGATGGCCTGAGAAAAGGGGGAAAGGGGTCACCGAACTACTTATTGTGGTGAGGCTGGCGCAAAGAGACGGCATGGTCGCAGCTCCGGTGGGGGAGATACAGTTGTGTATGGCCATAAAGTCAGAGGCATAGAGGGGGAAACCATGATTTCAATGTGGAGATTGGCTGGAGTGGGAGAGGGTGAAGGTAGAGGTCAGGAGCGCGGAGGTTGGATCAATATGAGGCCGAAATGGGAAGTCAGGCAATGATTGTGAGGGTCAGTTGGCCATGAATGAGAGGCTAGATGGGGTGAGAGGCGAGGGTTGGAGAAGCATATGAGGGGGTGGGCTAGGAGGCAGAGCGGCGAGCTGATGTTCGAGAAGGTTGGAGGGTGAGCTGGAGGGCAGCGGTGGAGGTCCTTGGCATAAAGGAATCACCTAGGGGTGAGGGTCGAGGGGACATGGAATGGTGTAGATGAGATGATAGAGGTTGATGAGATAGGGTAGAGAGGGGGGAGGTCGGGTGGAGGGGTGGAAGTGGTGTGGCTGGGGTGGTTTCGCGTATGGAATTTGGAGGGCGGCATGTGAAAGATGGGTGGAAAGGGGCACTGGTGTTTGACTAAGGTTGAAAAAAAACATTTTATTATAATAACAATAATTATAATAATAAAACCAATAATAATAATAATATAAATAATAATAATAATAATCCCAATAAAAAGAATAATAATACTACTACTACTACTACTATTTATAATTCAAATAAAAATAGTAATAACAATTAGAAATTTCCCAACTCCTGGGCCAACTGCCCAGCTACCGCCAACTGTATGGGTACCGCACATAGGTCTGAAGCCTAGTAAAAATATTAAATGTCAAAAAAATTAATGCAGGACTCATCCCATACCATGACATGAAAACACAAATCCCAGAATTAATAAAATAAAAATTAATGTACAAGGTCAGGTGTGACAATTATCCTCACCACAGAAACATTCTACCCCAGAATGTCACCTAGGAAAACAATGGACCAAAAAAGAATCCATGCCCGATTGAAACCAAAAGAAACCACAAAATAAGAGAATAGGATAACATGAGAGTGTTCAATCCACCACAATAACTCAACTAGTGCAAAACGTATCCCCCAAACATTCCCCAAAGGGAAGGGGGAGATGTGAGAACTCCCAACTAATCCAAACTAGGTTCTAAATCACGAGCGAACAACACCAACACTGAAACCTAGAACTCTCGACCCTGAACAAAAACATCCAACGCTAGGGGGAAATCTTTGAGTGGCACATACCCCAATAAGTGAACCTGAGCATAACAAAAATAATCGACTCTTCCATAGACACTTACATCGCCAAATGAACCATCCTAAACCAAGATCAATCCAAACAAGGGCCCAGCAAATTTTTATGAAAAGCATATGACTCAGAAACCCTCCTCCACGAAGCTAGGTCTTATGGGATTATTATAAAATGAGTCCATCATAACTGCATGAAAACACAGTGAACATACAATAATGTCCAAACTTTAACAGTAGAAAAAGAAGAATGAAAAGAATTTTATTGTTCAACCACCCAAACTGAACACAAAACCTGAACAGAGGCTTTACCCTCGGCAACTCTAGATTGTACGTGAGCATTACCCCAACACCACTAGCTAGGGCTCTGATGGATGAAGCATCTTCTTCATCATAGTCTGGAAATGGAATCCAACATTCTTAGTGTATTCTTCATGCGAGGCGTCCAACATAACTCCTCTAGATGACCAAGACGCCCACAACATTGGCACATATTCAGAGGGATATGACCTGATGGCTTTGTGTTCCCTAAACATCCACAGTAATGGAACACCACTAAACGGTCCGACGAAATTCTTTCTGGAACCGCTGTAGAGGAATTTTTAGAGAGAGGTCCCTCTAACACAATCTGCTCGCCAGATGGGGAACCTTCATGAGAAACTGGATACAACGGATTTCCAACCATCTATGCTCTGGGGACCAACTCTTCTAATAATGACTCATCCACAAACATCTCAAAATTATGGTCCCTAGATGGGAAAATAAGATCCTTGATCTCTAGACAAAGTTCCCTGATGAAGATATAAGAATTTATCAAATCATGCGATGCCACCTCCGAAATAAAACACATGTTCCCTGAAATGGTCAGCGTATTCATTCACCGTCTGTTGGCCTTGTAGAATACACACGATCTGTTCCCTTTTCTCTATCTCCACATATTCATGTATTAACCATCAGAAGAATACAGATTTAAATACATCCAACATAATCCCAACATGCATTGATGGATGGGTGAAAAACTCTCAGTCGTCCAAATTCAGTCCATCATGCAATCCCAAGATAGCTTGAAATCTAACAGACTCAGAAGTTCCCAACATCCCAAAAACATAGTCGAACTCTTCAAACCACATAATTTCAATTAAAGAGCCCTGATCACTGGGATGTATACGTTACGTCTAATAAGGACCAATAAATGGGCATGAATTATCAAAAACCTTGGGAAACTTCGTGGATGGATTTTTTTGAACAATATTTAAAAAATATACCCAGAACCAATATCAAGATGAAGCAATATCAACGAATGTAGAATAATTAAAATACAATAAACTCAAAGACCAAAAAAATACAGACACAACCCTAAATTCATTTTTTCAAAATCCCCTTTTCATTTTAGATTTCTAAACTGCATTTTTTCAAGGCCAATTTACAACTACCAAACCGTCTTTTCAAACCATTAAATTTTCAAAATCATTTTCCCATTTTAAAATAACTTTTAGAAAAACAACGACATGTTTATAATTCCAAGAACACACCCTAGTAATCTCATGAACCATAGCACATGTCTTCATCTTCTTTCATCTATGTGGACAAACACACACTTCCCATGCATTCCCTCACATGTGAAAACGTTCATAAAGTGTACCCATGGTTGCACCCTAACCATTTCTCTACCAAGCCCTGGCAAACACTAGATTTTTAGACCAAGAGAATTCAGTTTCAAAAACCCATTTCAAGAATTTAAGACCATTTAAAAGAAATAATTTTCATTTCAAAAACCCTTTTCACATTCAAAAGTGTGCAAACACGAACCATAAAAAAGATGATACTCAAATTGCATCGACCTACTGAAGGGTGGGACTAGTTGTAATGGTTAACCTGGAGACATGGTAGTGAGACAAGACCCAAGTAAGCATAAACAACTAAGGGTAAATTAAATAATGTACTTGAACTCCACATTGGTCAATACTCCATTTTAAATCATGATGAATCATTTTTTTGCCTCCATTGTCATCCCTCAATCTAAAAAAACTAGAACGAGAAAGGGACACAAATACTAAACTAGCCCTGATGACTTGAGGTTCGGAACGAGCGAGGGTTCATGACGTCCTTCTCATTCCTACCTCTCGAGTCCCAAAAATGTTAATCATAAACTGTGGGACATCCCAAATAACAGGGGCATACTATGATACCATTTTGTCATGAACCAACCCATGTTGACCCTAAACCGATGACCCGTGCCGGTACGCGACATTGTCTGAGGGGCGTTCCCGATCCCCATAGGCTGGAAACCAGTGATGGGAATCAAAATCTAAACTCTGGGAATGATTTGGATAATAAAAAACAAATAAATAAACAAGAATAGAATGAATAATTGAACTAAACTTGATAAATGAAAATTAAAAATAAAGAAGAAAAAAATAGAACATGTCAACATACCTCCACATGACCTTCTAGGTCACCTCCCAAAAAAAGGAGGACCGTGCTCTAGTGATGAGAAACATATCCAAGTAAAACTGAGCAAAGGAAACCAAAAACTGAAATAATAAAAATAGGGGTGAGGGTTAAAAATTCTTATTAGCGATTCCAAAAATGAACCAATGAATCAATGAATTTCCCAATTCCAAAACAGACCAATAACACTAGTTTGAACTACAGTTATAAAATTAAGGTTTTCATGTATACAAAGCATTTTGAAAACTAACAATCACAATTCCATTGACATTATAATTCCAAGAGATGGAAAATAAATAAATAGGGTCTCACACAAACATTTCCTAAATAGCTACATCGAAATCCTTTTCAAAACAAACCACACATACAATGTTTTTCCAAAAAAATACCAAAACCAAGTTCAAGGTTATGATTTCACACACACAGCAAGGGAAATTCTACTGACAGTGATCATATCATAGGATCACATAAGACCTTGGATCTCGGAGGATTACCATTACATACTATAAATGTGAAACATCCTGATGGAATTCGTACTCTTGATGATGTTATAATGCCAAAACGCTCTGTGTTTCCCTACATGGAAAAACGAGGGGCCCAATCCCCTTGCAGAGCAAAATCTGTATATAGGTCCACTAGCCAGTGCATTGTCTTTACTAGTGCTTCAATCATTATCAGTAAACCCTCTTTCTATGCTATGTTTGTATGCTATGTTCACAATGAGGTCTGAAACACATTCAAACAACAAGACATACATACATAACCAAGAAAACGACACAATTTGGAACCACCAAGACCACCTCGAGATTAGTCTCATGCCTTAAAATAAATATTCTCAAAAGGAGGCTAATACCGAGGATCCTCCTGTCTCATTATCAAACTACGTGAAAATATACCTAATCTTGTAAGGGTTTTCCAAACAACCCTTTTGAAGATTCCATCCCGGATTTTCGACATGCTTACAGAACCATACTTTTATAAACAACCAGACACACAAATCTATTTAGTTCCAAACATTTTTTTACAACGGCGGAAGAGGCATTGCTTCGGGAAGTTATCATGAAAAAACATTTTAAAGCACCTATCTTCATTTTTATTTCATTGAAATTACACTCATAAAAATAAAAAATTGTTCTAAACATCATAAACCATATATAAGAGCCAACCGGGAATCTCAACCAATGTTTGGTGTGAAAAACCCAAAAACAAATCACGACGTGTTAAAACCCACTTTTAAAACTGTACACACACAAAAAAACCTCCAAAGATGTATCACACCACTTTAATCATTTAGTAATCCATTAAATCACTTTATAAAATCATTTTAATTAACACCCCAAAATATTCTAAATCGATACACACCCAAATCCATCTTAAAATAACAAAAAAAAACGCCAAAAACATTTCAAAATAAAAAAACACAACAATGACCTAAATATGGGAAAATGGGCATTTACACAATGAATTTACGAAAAAGTGTACATGTAACTTTTTATGCCTTGCTGAAACACACAAAGCATATGAATGTGCCAAACATGCCCTTTAGTTTCAAAAACACACACACCTCATACATTTCTCTAGTTCCCTAAATGCCCTTTAACCATTCCAAAAACACACTAAATAAGTTCCATAAAAAATTCATCAATGATTTAAAATGATGAAACATTTATTAAAACAACCATCCAATTTATCATCAATTTTATAAACAACCAAACCAGTTAATAAATAGTATTCTAACAAGATAAGTTGTTTCTGAACAACTTATATAAGAAATCCAAACCGTTTACCAGAAGTTCTATAAAGAAATCAAACAGTTTATTAAAAATGTATAATCAAGTCTACTAAATTATAGAAACCAGAAAAAATATCACAACAATTTTATTAGAACCAACTAACATGAAAACACTATATAACATTGACCAACTATTTTGAAAAGATGTGAATCAAGTAAAATAATTAATTAAAGACTTCCAATCAATAAATAGACATAAGAAGAAAGGTTAAATGCGGATTAACCTAACAAAAACCCCATTCGGATGGAGAAAAACATCTACGGTGGGAATAATAATGCCTCGTAGATTAATCGCACACCTAAAACAATAATAAAAATGTAGTGAACCCAACTCACAATATTATAATTTAGAAAAAACAAATAACACCAAATATAGAAGGAATATAATAATAATAGTATTAGTAAAACACTACTGGAGTGAGGAGGGGTTCAGTGTGCTGCTGGCCAAAGAAAAGGGGGGACGGGGGGTCACTGGATTTGTTGTTGTGGAGAGGTTAGCTCAAGGAGGATGTGACATCGGATCTTTGGTGGGGAGATGAAAGAGTGGATGGCCGGAAAGTAGGAGTCACATAGGGGGAAGCCCAGATGGAAGGGTGGCAATAAGCTGTATTGGGAGAGGGAGAAGGCGAACGGTTGAAGCACAGAGGCCATATCGGCAGGAGGTCAAAACAGGAGGCTGGGAGGTGAGAGTGAGGGAGAGATGGCCCAGATGGAGTGGCTGGACGGGGTGAGAGCCATGGCTAGGCGCAGCGACTGAATGTGGGGACCCAGAGGCAGTATTGGGAGATGGGGTTCATGGAGGCTGGAGCGTGAGTAAGAGGTCGACGACAGAGTGTCTGGGCACCAAGGAAGCGCCGATGGGTGAGGGTCGAGAGGACATGGAACGATGCATATGGGGAGAGAGTGGTTAGTGAGGTAGGGTTGATAGGGGGTGAGGACAGGTGGAGGGGAGGGGAGAGAGGGCAGAGTGGATGATGGGGCAACATTGCGCAGGGAACCAGGAGGGCGGTGCACGTCAGATGGGGATGGGGGAGCCGAGATTAGACTTGGGTTGAAAAATAATTCATTTTATTATAATTACAATAAATATAATAAAAAAACTAATAATAATAATACATGTAATAATAATAATTTTTATAATACTAATAATTATAATAATAATAATAATAATAATTATAATAAAATTAAAAATAATATTAATACAAATAATATAAATATAAATAATAATAAGATTAATAATAATAACTATTATTATTATAATAATTAGCAATTTCCGGACTCCTGGGCCGACTGCGTGGCTACCGCTACCATGTAGTGACTTCACATTGGTCTGAAGCCTGGTAAAAATATTAAACGCCAAAAAATGTAATTAGGGACCCAGCCCGAACCTTAACACGAGAACCTGAAGCCATGAATTAATAAAATAAAAATTAATTTAAAAATTCTAGTGTGACATGTTATCTAATCCAACCTATAAACATGGAAAAAATAGATAGATTTAGCATCCATAAAGGGATAATGTTGTTAAAAAAGCATTGAAAGGGAGGAAACAAATTGTTTCCATGTTTCTAATCATTATGAGTCTTCATTACTTTTCAAATTGAATGAAAGAATTATTTTGATTTGAAAAAAAATAAATCAACATTGAATATGATATTACCTTTGACTGTTGACATGTTCTTCTATTATGAGTATGGAGGTGTATGAAAAGGGATTTCCATATTCATCTGTGTCAAGTGGTGCGATCCATGAGTAATTCCTTACCCAGAAATTTAAAACAAGACAATGTATCATCAATTTATTTTATTTTTATATTATTGTAGGTTAAAATAAATATAAATTAATAATAATAATAATAAAAATTAATTAAAAGGAAACATCTTATGTCATGGGGAAAACCATGTCACAACCGGTGAAGCTGTGGTGACTCCAACCAAGGATCGAAGGGATAAGGTGGTGTGCGCCTACCACTAACCTTCGACTTATAGTGTTTCCTTCTTCTATTTTATTTATATATATTTTTATATTTTAAAAAATATATATATATATATATATATATCTTATTCCAAGTATCAGTCTTTGGTATGATTAAATAAGAAAATATATAAACACAAAATATCATAATTAATTTGTCTTCTCTGTGTGACATGGAGATCATGTGATTAAAAAAGAGCAATAAAACTTCAACATCAACCACCATGTGACTTCATTTGATGATCCTCATTTTCAATTCCCCTTTTGAACTCCCCTTCTTTGCCTCTACACCCTTCTAAATTTAATTTTCATCATTCAATGTGGATAATGTTATTTTATGTTGGGGGGACATGAAATAAAAAAATTCATTTATTTTGTGTGAAAAAAAAATGTTTTCAAAGAAAATTGTGACTTAATAGAAGTAAAAGTTCCTTTAACCTTGAACGTGATAATACACATTGCACACTTTAAAATTTATTATCAAATAATTTTACATACATTTCATCTAATTTTAATGAAATTTTATGTTTATGTTCAACGATTTTGGAAAGTGCGGTTGTCTAATCTGATTTAGAACTACTATATTTTCATACATCTAATAATAATAAAAAACATAATGGAAGTCCTCTATATTTTGGGGTATTAGATTGAGTTCATGGGTTCCCCAAAATAAATTGAATAGGTTTGGTGATCATTATAGTTTTAATATGATTATTCATTAATAAAATCAAATGTATATATATATATATATAATTACATGTATAGAAATGAAATGACCCAATGTGTGGCTTTCGGCACTTGGGGATTGTGACTCCATAGTTTTATGGCCCATAGTTAGTAATTTTATCTCTATTTGTGCTAATTTGACTATGCGTTCAATTGAGTTAACTTGATATGATTCCCGAGTATGTGGGTTCAATTTTTTTCCTATGGTCTTTGAGCTTTGGAGTCATCGTCAATGTTGTGCTACATTGGTTTGCTATATTGAGTCAAATTTCAATAACCATGGAATAAATACAAAAAAACAAATATATATATATATATATTGAATTCAAATCCTAATATTGAAATGTGATTCCCCGTAGTGCTCCCATAATTTCCCTCATGAATAATGTTGAACCCCGATGTCTATTTTGATACACAACACTTCATCATGCTCAATTGAAATTGAATGAAATATAGTGATGAATTTGAAAAATGGAATGGGCATGGGCTTGGGATATCCCTTTGGAACTAGATTGTTTTAAATTAATTTTATTGGTATCATGATTTTTTATTATAAGGGTTCTGGGTGATGATTGCGTTTTAAATATTTTTGGAAAAGGGAATTCAAATTTCACATTTTTTAGAAATATTTTTTTCAGGACAAGAAAAACTCAATTTAGACATGTGATTTTCCACTGAATGAGGATAATATTTATTTTTAATATATATAATATTCATGAGCTTTATTATTCATAAACACCAATTTATTTCATTTTACACTTTGAACATCATTTAACATTATGTATGTAAGTCCTTCTTAAAATTCACAACTACATGGTACATTTTTTAACAGCATATATAATGCACAATGATCTTGATTTTTTTATATTTAATTTTTAGGATTCAAATTACATTGGAAATGATTCATATTTTTGTAGTACTTGAAGATTCATATTATAAGACCACAAAATTGGGAGTTTATGCCGACACATTTTGGGATATGTAAACTGGACAACAACCTAATAAAGAGACTGTAGGGGCCATGATACAAGACCAATAATTCTCTAAATTTTACTAAAGATTGAGGGAATCATGGAGAGCATTTTATAAAACAATGAGAAGAGATATGTTTGATTTATAATTTCATTCCAGGTGGCCCATGTTGGAGATACAATTCTGGGCCAGATTCTGCATCCTAGACAAACATCTGACCATTTTAGACATATCATGTACACCATAAACTCTTTTGGGTTGTAAAATTTCATATAGTTAGGTGACATCTAGAGAATTATTTTATTATTCTAGGTCCCACTCCAATTAGGCTATAGAAAAGATCATCTAGGTGCCTCTATTTTTTGGATGCAAGATGGATGTCATTTGGGGTCAAGGGTGGTAAATTCTAAATTCCTCTAGCATTCCATCTCCATAGTCTTACCATAATCATGTGTGAAGAATTGGATTATTGGGGGATCAACCCAAGCCTCTTGAAATTCCAATTTATTGTAGTGGTGGTGGAGGATTTTATCATCATTAGGGCTTTTTTTTATTTAAATGTTTTACATACCATTTGATGTTGTATTGTTCTTCATATGTAAGTTGTTCGAATCATATTAGTTTTCAAGAAATCATATTCATCTTCTATTATTAAGTTCTTATTTTAATCACAAGGATACTTTTTCATGATGGTGTGAATTTATTCACACAAACCCTTGTAAAATTATTTTCACAATGGTGGAGTGATTTTTATCATTTTATTGTATTTTTACTTATTCAGTTCCTCCTTCATTAGTCTACTTCCCTATTCCATTGAAACCATAACATAAATGGATGACTAACCATATTACCGGTTGATCCAATGGAGTTGAAAGGGGATAGATTGGATGTTATTTATGACCCTATTAATTTCTAATCAATTATTTTAATTAATAATTTCATTTAACTAATTCAAAACTTCTTATACCATATTGAATTTAAAGGATTGACACATCATGTTCTAATACGAACCTTTAGCTTGGAGTGCTCAAAACCTTGATCCTCTAATTGTATAAGTGATTAGTATTAGGGTGTGTAGATATAAAACTATGAAGTTATGTTGTCATTTTATCTTATTAAATAATCCCATATAAAATATATGAAATTGAAATAGTTGAAAAATGATTGCATCAAATCCACCAAATATGATAACCTAGGTTCAAATCATTATCATAATTTAAATTAACTTAGATCTGTTAGTGGTCCTTTAAACCCATTTAAAATCAACCAAAATTTGGAAACATCATAGAAAAAAACAATCCACATAATATAACTTTTTGTTGGTTACATCTTATGTCTCTGAGGATTCGACAACCCATGCTAAACTACAAGCGACTGCTTAACCCCAAAATCTTGGGTAAATTTGGAAGAGACTAATATCATATTTTCTAATGGGAAAGAATGGTTTTCATTTTATAGGTGGAAAATCAGATGTGGTTTATTTTGTCATGATTTCTAAGCATATTGGCGATCACACCTACTCTATATTTTCAGTTTGAGGTTCTCCAAGTTTCACATAACTATTGGAGTGAGGTTAGTTTGAGGTTGGGAGGTGACCTAGTAGGTCACATGGATGTATCTGCAAGTTATTCTTTTTATCTTATCTATGCTAGTTTTCTTTTTGTTTTTGGATTCCTGTTTATTTAGATGTGTTTCAAATATCCGCCAAATCATTCCAACATATTAGTTTTTATACGTGTAACTAGTTGTCATCTCGGGGTGATCAAGAATGCCCCTCGAGACATGTTGGAGACCAGTTCGGTTGCCCAGTTCAGGGTTTACCCCGTCTAGTTCATGACACATGTGGTAGTGGTTTTGTACTTAATCATTATTTGATGGTTTTTATATGCTTTTTTGAGTGTCTAAATATTCTCTATAATTTATGTGTGTGGTGTGAAATGCGTTTTTAAAAGGATTTGATAGGTATATTGTTCAAAAATTATTTTTCTAAATTAAATTGTTTGTATTTCATGTGTTAACCCTTTTTTTGTTATTCAAGGTGTTTTATAAATTATTAATGATATTTGATAAATTATGAACGCGGTGAAAACATGTTTTATATTGGTTTTGTTGTGTGTTTGGATTTTGAAAGAGCTATTTTGTTATGGAATTGATGGTTTTCTTCTCTTTTATGTTTATTTGTTTGTGCTTTTATGGAAATGATGTGTTGTGTGATATGTGGAATGTGAATTGGGCACAAGGGTAAACCTGGGAATCTATGTTGGAGGACGAGGTACAGAATGTTAGTGACTTAAAATTGGTTCATCTCAGATTCTTCTAGAACAAATGAATATTACGAAATTAACTATATTATTTTGCGGATAAGAGACTACAAGGACTATGGAATATTCCCACCTAGTCGATCGTTCATGAGAATATTGTTTGGTGTGGTTTCTAAGTACTGTTTCAATGAGATATGATATACCTAGTGTCCCAGTTGATCTAGTTCCAATAGGGTTTTCATGTGGCATAGTGGTCTTTTATGATATTGTACTCTCAATTGGAATACAGTATACATTGTTTGTTATTTCAAAGGAAAGCATGTTTTCCATTTAAATGTTTTCCACTAAAATATTTCTATATTATTTTTTATATAACATGCATGTTAATTTATCTTATAATGTTATTAACATGGATCTTGTTTTATTGGGTATAATCCTACTGGGTTTTGTCCAACGCCCTACTTACACCGTTGGGTGTAAGTAGACTTGGTAATGTTTGGCAGAGGTAATGAAAATATGTTTAGAGATATTGGTTCTGGAATATAGTGGTCTTCTATTGTTGGTGTTATGGTGGTGGATTCAGGAAGATGCTCCTCTTGTTTCATTGTTGTTTTTGGGATAGTTTGTTTATTCCCTTTTTCCTGTAGTCCATTTGGTTTTTTTAATGATGAAATCATTGACTCTAAAAATTGTTATGAAATTCATAATTCTGGTTACACATTTTTATTTATTTACTATAGTTTATTTATTATGATTACTTTCATGCATGGAATCATTCTTAATTTTCATTATTAATACACAGGCACTTGTTTCCAACCTATGGGGATCGGGAATGCCCTTTGGGCCATGCCACATATTGGATCAGGTGTCGAGATGGATGTCTCACTATCTTGGTATATGAAAACATGGATTAGTTTGTGGTTTTCCACAACAACTATATACTTATTTATTAAATTATTAAGAAAGTGGATAATAGTAATTTTTTTATTTTGTTGATGAACTTAAGAAATGAGATGTTGTATGCTTAATTTTGCACGAGTAAATTTGGGTTGGAGAACATTCAATTCCCGAGTCACATAATCACTTGAAAGGGAATATTTTTATATAATTTAAAGGTAAATATTAATGAATAATGGAAAAAAACAACCACATGAAACTTTATTGATAGTTTCCCCAGGTTATATGGATAATATCAATTAACTTAATAAATTTCTCATAGACATCCAACATTCCTTTTATTTAATTTTCTATAAATCCACTTTTGGGGGGAGTGATAACCATATAAGAATGTCAAATTGATAAATGATAAACAAAAATAATACATAGTGGAGAAATGAGAGATAAATAAATCTTACAGTTTTAATATGAAGACATGTTCCAGAATCCAAATCCTATCCCACTTTCAACAAAAACTTAACTTAAAAAGATGCGACAGATAAATCAGCACAACGAAATAGTTGGTCACTAGCCCAACGGTGGTTGTTGATATTTCCATGCATGATTAGTGGAGATAAGATCATTATTCATCAGATCAGAAAAATGTATGGGGAACAATTATTGTCTAAGATCCATTAATTCCTGGGAAACCATGCCCTGTTTAACAATCTACATAATCGACTCCAAGGATATTGGGTTTGGTGGAAAATGAATAACAATAGGAGTAGGATCCTTACAATCAATCTCAATTTTTTGAGACATGTAAAACTTGTGTTGCTATATATAACATATATGGTCTTCAATAAGTAACTGAGTTTCACCACTAACATGTTGGTTTACCTCATGCATTCCAATTTATCATAGCCATCAAATCAACTAACCAAGTTAACATAGATGGGGTGATGTTTCATTCAATTTTGGAATTTGAATAATGTTTCAAACAACTAAAGATGAAAATTTTCATATAATATATACATATATAAACTTTCTGTGGGGAACGTTTTGTAAACTAAAGTGTTTCGTCGAGGAATAGATTGGGATGTGTCGTCATGTAAAATGAAAACTAAATATGTAATTCCAATCGATAATTATAATCTAATGAGAATAATTATCTGATGCATTTTTTGGATCTTGAGAAAGTTTTTTTCATTAATATGATATTTGAATTATAAATATTGTGATAAGTGTGATATTTTTACTAAATAAAATACTAAAAATTATATATTCACATGGAAGGATTAAAAAATTCACCAAATGAGATGGTCATAACTTATTAAATACTATTACTAATCAATACATTATCATCTTTGGAAGGAGGAATGGTGGTCTATTCTCTTATATGGGAATATCACATTACCTTATCTATGATGAGGGTTGAAAGAATGTCAATATTCATTGATTTTCGAAGAATAAATATTTATTTTCCTTTGGAAGGCTGATAAATAATATCTTTCTTATATGAGTACTCAATAATCCATTCATGTAAATATCATTGAATCCCTGAATTCTAATGTTGAGCTAAAAATTTAAAGAATATCCTTCAGTTAAAATTTGATAAACCTGGAGTTATATGGGTTAGATTTCAGATATGAACCCATTCCAAACTAGAACTAAATAGGCTACATTTTTATTATTCAATATATAATCTTTATCTATTCATGAAGGATGTAATAACAATTATAAATAAAAAAGAATATTGTGGGACAACATATAGAGAAATATTATACAATACATATGTTTATGACTGATATTCTACGAAGTTATGGCTAATAAAAATTTTAAATTGCATGATTCATCCATTACCCACAGCAGTATGTAAATGGGAAAACATCACCATGGACATGGGATTTGCACTCCACAAGACATATAAGGTGAATACATTTATCTAGTTCATAGTAGATCACCTTAAGAGGTTATCCAATTTTATTTCCATAATGAAGACTTATGTCTTGAAAAAATCTTTAGTATATACATAAGGAATTTGTTAAGGATTCATAGAGTACCACACTATATAGAATATGATTAATATATATGGATTACCTTGAGGTTTTAGAGATATCCCCATAATGTGTTACAATATAGATATGTTACTACCACTTATCACCCTTGGAACCATGTTGACTCTAATAAGGTCATCCAAACACTTTAGGATATATTGATTTCATGTTCAATAACTTTCTAAGGATATTGTGATTAACTCCGTACCCTAAAAGAGTTCATAGGTAACAATAGTTTCCATTATAAAATTTATATGGAACCATTTGAGGATTTTTGTGTGAGTAGATATAGGACTACTACATGTTGGGATGAAGTTGGAGAATGGAATTTTATGGGAAAAAATATTGATCAGTAAATAATACAGGATAAAATATTTCAAGGAAACATTAATGTTTCATAATGTTGACAGAATATTTACTTTTTTATCCTTCAACTATATCTAGAGATCGATGTTGAGGGAAATGTGTTCCTCCTGATATCACCCTATAAACACATTCTGATATTTGGGAATGGAAGATGATCCCTTGGAATATTTGTCCCTTCATGACCCTAGATAATATCATGGATATATCTTAACACGTAGTACACAAACTCGACCTCTCCCAAGTACAAAAGATACACCTTATATTTCTTTTGATAATGTAAATACCAAACCCTTCACATGTTATACACTTGAAAGAGATTCAACTAGACCATGCCCTCTTAGATAATGAATAACTAGGGGAGGTAATATGTCATAGAGATGAGGTTTTGTGTAATAAGATCACTTAATTAGTGAAATTCATATGAAAAAATTATTTTTATGAGGTTATATGGGGACCTAGGATGTAGTGAGAGAAAAGTACCTTCACTTGTTTTCTTCAGTGAAATAAAATATTGACGATGAAAATTATTTAAGGGAATAAAACGTAATTAATAAATTTTTTTGTAAATTTTTCCACCTAAAATATATTTTATATTAGATAGATTTCTAGAAACAAGAAACCAAACACTAATAAACCAAAATTCTAATTTATTAAAATAGATATCGACCAATGTCTAGTAGCCATTGAATAAATATTTAAAAATACTTACATAACCAACATATTAAATAAAAATAAATTTTAATATTTTTTCAATATGTGAAGATAAGTAATTAAAAAATTTTAGAGATTAAATTTTTATTTTAATAATTTAACATATTTAAGATTAACATTACTATTAAAAGAATATTAAATATAAAAAATTAATTTTCAATAAACAAATTTAACAATATTTTATGAATATATTTTAAAGATAAATTTATCAATACTATAATGTTAACATGAGAAAAATAAATTCTTTTTTAATCATATCATATCATTATTAACATAAAGAATTTTTTAAGTTTTTTTAAACCATTGATGTTTAGGTGAAGAGTGTAAAATACAGTTTATACAAATAAGAAGAGTTTTATGAAATTATTTATATATAATTATGAATTAATATACTTGAAAAAATATATAATAATAATAAATTTTATATAATTCAATTTATAATTTTAAAAATGTTGGTTTTAATTTACAAAATAATATTTAACATTTTGGAATGTAAGTTAACTTTTTAAAAAAAAATTAATATATTATGATAATTTTTTTTATCAATATTCGAAAATTAATATAATAAAGTGGATTTTGAATTTTCAATAATTAATTTCAAATTATTTAATATGGAAAAATTTATTTTCTTGCATAAAAGATAATTACATAGTTAAAAGTAATTACCTTACTAAAAATAAATTGGGGTGAAAAGAGTTTATCTAAGAGGTAAAACCAAAAAATCATGTGGAAAACATGTATAGGAATGTGTGTATGAGGCTGATCATGACCATATTCCTTCCCAAATCAATTAATTATCAATTTTGGTTTATCATCCCCTTATTTGGATATCCTATTATTAAATATTTTGTGTATTTTCAAAAAATATCCTGCCTTTTTCCCTCAAAAAAGGGGCACGACCTTATTCACCTCACATCCCCTCAAAACCGACTAATGTAATCCAAAACATTTCCCAACCCACCAAAAATATTTTCATAAAACATTAATAGGATCTAATATTCATGATAGTTCATCCCTAGAAAGATTAAAATCCTTGGTAAATGGTATAATCAGAGAAGTTATGTATAAATTTTAAATCATTATTTTTGAGTTACTATTTATTTAAGTTCTATTATTCATCCTAAATTTACATTATAAAACTTTAAAATATTATAATCAGTAGAATTATTATAATTGTATGTAATTACAATGATGGTAAAATCATATACCACCTTTCCCAATTCATTTAAGAAAAAGGTAAATGTGAATCGTATGCATGTGCATACTACTACCTCAATAAAGAAACACAATTTATTTTCCATTGACACCTAATAAAACTAGTTTTAAGTGATAATTAAATAAATATTTATTTTACATATAAATATATCATATTTATGTTCCTAAAATTATAAATCACTTTACTGATTTATTCCTCCCTATGAATAATAAAATCATCATCCATGCATAGATGCGGATTATTACCTTCAAGGAATGATGTATTCAATTTTTCACTACATCCATCATGGTCAGTTTTAGTTAATTAAAACCAAAATAACTTATATATATAGGTAATTTATATCTTTATTATGTGTTTATATGAAAAAAATTAATGGTTGTTATAAGGAAGAATATTGACATATGGCAATAAGCCAAAACTAGTTCTACACCTTTTCTATTTTTAAAATATTACTAAGAATCTAATATAATTTGTCTATAATATTATATGTTTTCATAAAACACAATTTATCACACCTTTAGTGGGTTATAAGTGATTTATATTGGAATAATAAAGATAATCAAAAATGGTTTTATAATACTAGTTCAAAATAGTTATGATTATTAAACCATGTTGTTGGAAATTTATTAAAACAACATGGCACATAAATGGAATTTGTATTAATAAGGATGAGAAATAAAAATATATATGACAATGGTTATAAAATATTGTATTATGGTTTTAATCCTTATGATACAAGGGATTAAATATATCCATTGGAAGTGAAGTGTAATTGTAAGGGACTTGGTAACTAAAACTCTTTCTTTGAGATATATAAATTATTGTTGAAATTTTTTCTTTTAACACAATCCATTTTGATTGATGTAATCTTCTTTTCGACGAAAAAAGAACTTTTGATACATATAAATTTAAGTTAAATGTTTTATTTTCACTTATTTTAAAAAAATGATAACTTTTTAATAGAGGCTTGTAACTATAGATTTAACATTGATGAATACAAAAGGATTTCAATAAAGCTCCATTGATTTTTTTTTCCATTTTCATCAATATATTCAAAATGATATACCTCAAATAAAGGTATGTTACATGAATCACCCTTTATTTTACTTTTATATAGTGATTATTTTGGGTGATCATGTTTTCTGTATCAAATGGTTTACTTCATTATATTATTTTATTAAAATTTGATGTTACAAAAAACCTATTTTATTTTCATGGGATCATTATAAAAATTTAACTATTTATATTTTTAGGTTTTTAAAAACTTTTTTATTTCCATGGGTTCTTTATGAAATTTTAATTTCTTATATTTTGATATTTTATGAATATTATTTGGTTTCCATGTGGTCTTTATGAAATGTGAACAACTTCCATTAGGTTTTTTATATAAACTATTTTATTTATATGGGGTTTTTATGGTAATATAATGACTTCCATTTAGATGTTTTATGTAACACATTATGTTTTGATGAGTTTTTAATGGAAATTCAATGATTTGGATTGGAATGTTTTATGAAACCCATTTTCTTTCCATTGGTTACTTATGATGTGAAAGGTGAATTATTTTTAACTGGAAGACATAAATATAGATGAATTAAAGGTGTGGTATTATATATTCATCCAATGAATTGATTAAAATTGCATATCCCATTATATAAGTATTCATGAGTTTATTCTGGCTTCTCTAAAGAATAGGCACAAATGGAATGGATTATAAAAGTAATATTTGAATATGATATTCTTTTTACCATAGTTAGTGGAAGTTATTTATAATGATGTTACATGATAATCATTATAAAGAAATTTTAATTATCCTAGGTCATTTTATGGATATTTTCATTCTGTGTTGATTATTATGGATTTGGGTTCATCCACCATGTCCTTTAAATCTCTCTTATTTCTTATGATTACCTGAAATGATGTAATTATATTTCTATTTTTATAATTTTATACGTAATCTTATGAACTCATCATCAATGAAATTTTAATTCATACCTTATTGGTTTTTTGATATCACCCCTTTCTTATGTTTTATTTACTCATTTTTTAGCTAAGAGTATTACATTTGATATGTCTTGAAGATTGTATATTATTGTCACATTAAGGATAAATGATATCAAATATTGTCAAATTATATGATAATGTAGTTTTTCTCCAAATAAATTAAACATATTAGTCCACCAGATATTGTTTAATTTTTATGAAATTTAACATTTTAAATAAAAAAGATGAAAGATAATGTCATGTTTAGCTTGGGTCACTATAATGAGGATGAGAACCACATTATTGTTTTGTTCATGGTTTATTTGGAGATGATAAATGATAAAGTAATATATTTAAGTTCTAAAATCAGGGTCTCATTTATTGAAATTACTAGGATTAATAAAATGAAGTAGTGTGGTTGAAGACAAACGTGTCAGGGTATACACTAATATACTAAATATTATCTTGGAATTCATATTTTTAAATTAAGATATACTTTTAATAATTTATATTGACATTTGTAAAATGGGTAAATATTAATTTTAATCTCAAAATCCATTAATAACATCTAATATAAACATATGATGTCATTTGATATAAGGGATCAATTGGAAGTAGGTAGTTGATAAATGATGATAAAAATTAAAATTTTGAATTGGAATTTGAATAATTATAGATGATGAAGAAATATTTGATTATCATTGAGTTTAATATTATTTGAAAAAATTTAGAAATATAAAAGATGGAAAATAAATAAAATTTAGTAAGAATAGGATCAATATTATACAACAAAAACATATTAGATGAATTAGGATGATTGGTTATGTATAAATTTAAGGATTAATTAAAAGAGGTTCAATTGTGAATTTATTTATAAAATTATCTATTGAATTAATTATTATATTTAATTTTAAAATATCCATTTAAACATCAATACATTTATTTTGATTTTGATGGAAAATTATGAGAGGAAAAAGTGTCATGTTTCATACACACTAAATTTCATCTTCTCAGTGACTGATGTGCAAGAGTATAATTGATACTATGTTGATAGTAAATTAAATATTATTTTTTTCTGATAGATAAGTCAATTTATTCTATGAGTTAGGTTATAAATTTAATTATTATGGGATGAATCCATGTTTATCATGATATATATATATATATATATATTGTTGTCCAAGGACCAATTCTGGTCATTATAACCACTATATTATACTAGTTATCATATGAAAGTGGATGATTATATAATATGATAATGAATAGATATTAATTTTGAATAGTGGAACATGTAACTAATTTTTTTCATTGTATTTTTGACAGTTTAACAAGAAAGGATTGATTAAATAAAATTATTTATGATATCTTTCCAAAATTTATCTTAATAGGTGATAAAGGATGTTTTTTAAGAAGTTATTAATGTTATCTATTCCATTATTCTCCGATATCACTTAATACTCTTGAGACTTTACATGGTATCAATAACTTGAATTAGAGTGTTTTATGAGTTGTACATCCGTGATATTTAAGTGATGACTCAAAAATGGCCCACATTTTTTCTATAATATGAATTATTTTATTGATAAAATAGTAAATAATATTGTTTTCAATGTTTTTTTTGGAAAATTGATGGTTTCAATTGAATATTTTGATTAGGGGGAGTTTTAAAGAAAATATGTTACAAATTTCAGCATAGTATTTGAACAAAATTGTGAGTATATATTAGAGATATTGATAGAGTATCGATTAATAAATAACTAAAATGATTCCATTGGAACCACATTTTCATATCCCTATATGAGAGTCGGCTAGTAAAACTGATGAATAACTACTCTGTGGTGAGTCCTTCTACATGATAAGTTGGGTTGTGTAAGTTAAAAAATAAATTTCATTTCCAATTCCATCAGCACTATATCATCATGTTCGCATGAGGCAATGACTAAGAATAATGGTAGGTGAAGTTAGAGGACAACAGGTGTTGGGGGTAGAGAAGGACCAGAGTGAATCCAATAATTGATAAACCATATGATACATGATATTTAATTTATTAAAATTTATCTCCATTAAGATGGAAGATATAGTATCATACAGTACCTCTCATACATGAATCGTCCAAAACATAGGAAACCTAAATACAACGTAAATAATCATTAATAAATTATACCAATAATAACACACAATAATACAAAAATACAAAAAAAATAAAATGATGAGAACTTGATTGTTTTTCATTTCCTCCTACATATAAGGGAAAAAACATAATGAATCATCTCTCCAAAATAAGAATGATTAAAACTATGAAATGTTAGCCGCATTCACTGCTCTTATCAAATTATCATGTCACAAATCAACTTTTGGTCCCACATGCAATATATTAATGATTATATATAGTAATACTTGATTCGTTGGCCTACAATAATTTTTTGAAAACATTCATTCACAATAGATACTATTGATCCCCTTTTGTTATCCTCAATGTTATTGCATACTTTTGGAAATCAAAGAACATTATCTTTCTCCCAAATACAATATACCATTATGATGCAACTTTCACTAAAGTAGTCTCACACATCAGAAATTTCTATTTATTAATATATTATTAGTTGAAGTATAACTACCTAGTCTATCCTTTGGTAAACTAAAATTTGAAAGTTCAATGAACTAAATCAGGATACATGAAGAGAATTCCAAATCAAAAACGTATCCCCCATGAATAATACATCAAATGTCACCAAAGGAATCCTCAAACATTAGGACTAATTCAAAAATATCATCTTTCGTACTCATATATAAATTCCCCTCTTTCCACCTTTTGATCACCCCAATCACACTACAGTATTCTACTACTTCAATAATTTCTGGATCAAAACTATAGTGTACATAGTCACCCAGTTTAACAAAAAATAAATATTATAAATATTAAAATTACTATTCATAAGTAACTAAATAATGTAATGCTACTTAATTTTGACATGATTACTCCTTGAATAATGTACATCATTATTTTAAAACTGAAAATAGTATAACTATATAAGTATATTAGACCACACTCATAAACCATTCGATGTTCAATCAAATGATTCCCAACCCAACACATTTCGTTTTCTACTTCTATTATGGTAATATATAAAATATTTTTTATAGAGAGAGTAACTACCAAAGGATTTTTTACATCAAGAAGATATTTTTACAAATAAATTTAAACAAAAACGTCATTATACATTCATGAGAATCAGAATCACCACCAAAATCTGTATCAATGTACCCTTATAATAGTTTGGGAATATCAATATATAAGGAAAAATATTCTATTAATTTGATTTTTCTGATGATATATTTCACAAATACCAATTATCATTTCACAATATATTCTATATTCCATATGACATATCTCAATAAATATGTAATTTTAGGGAATGTGAGAGCCATTATATATATTAAAAATCATAATAACAATGAAAAATGAAATATTTTCAATATATCTCACCTAATATCACATTCAAAGTTATTCCCCCTTTAAAAATACAACATGATAAACCAAGGGATTTGAAAATAATTTACCTCAATCAAAGAAAACTAATCGATAACCTTCCAAATGCACTCAATTTGATACAATAGTGAACTTCATGTTTTTTTATCTCTTTAAATTCGCATATCGTGAATCCTATTTACCACACTGTGATCATTACTTTCAAACATCATGGATAACATATACTTCACATCCAAGACATATTTAATACATGATCCCACCAAAACATATCATCAATAAATAGTATAAAAGGATAATGAAATTATCCATGAACACCTCTTGATAGCTTCAAGGAACAAATTTTATTTTAACGAAACCATTTTCAACATATAAATCATCAAATTTCTAGTTCCATTGATTTGATTCTTATTTCAATAGGCAAATACTACGTTGAAGATTTCAAAGAAAGTCCATATTCTTATTCTCCACAAAACCAATTGGGTGCATCATGTAAATATTTACCTCTAAAATAACATGAATAAAGATAATCCTTACATCCATTTTTTATAAAAAAATAATAGATATTAATCAATATCAAGACCATACATATGGTTTTGTGTATTAATACCTATGAATACATCTTGAATAATTAAATCCCAACTTAATATTTAAAACCTTACACATATAATAGTTCATTATACCTCTTCAACAAAAAACATCTTATTTATATGAGAAAACCAATTTATAGTACAATTATTTGAATCAACATAGTAGTTCCATTAGCTCGTATGTGTCATTTTAATTTAATGATTGCACTTTATCTCCCATATCTATATTCCACTTACTATAATCTCTAAGTGATACTAATTCTCCTATAATTTCAAGGTCCCCTACAACTGTTAATAGTAGATTGTACAAATCAGGAAAATAATATTCTACTGATGAATTTTTTCTAGTAAAACATTGAAATTATCCTTTGATTACATTCCCTATAGATCATATTTTTGGATTATTCGACCTTATAATGTCTGGACTTCGGGATCTCTACCTCATTCTTTGGATAACCATCGAGCATTTAGGTATATTTTCTAATGGACTCTTTTCTAAGAAACATTCCTCATCATTTGAAATCACTTGAATTCATAAACTTTTACTACTCCCATCAAGTTAATCCAATGTCTGACATATTTAATAGTTTTCTCAGGCTACATCCGTTTATAATTTACATTATTTTTACAATAATTAGTCATTTAATAGAATATTTTTATCATTTATGACCTTTTAATGATTATAATCCAAGATTTTATACCTTATGTTTTCATCTCTATAACCCCAATGTAAAGAATCTTGGATGATTCTTTAATATTTAACTTCTCTTTAGAATTAATGTCAATGTATGCTAGAATTCAAAAAAATTCCTATAATGAATTTAAACTTCTTTTTTGGGCTATAAATACTATTTAATATTCTGTTACACTAAGTTAGATTAATATTGGTTAACAATGTATTCAGATCAATTTACTTCTTCAACCCAAATTCCTTTAGACACATATTAGTGAAACATCATGTTTCTTGTATTCTCTTATAGTTTACAATTCTTCGGTTCATCTATACCATTATGTTTCAGTGTACAAGGAATTTTTTCTAATGCTTTATTTTTTTCTCTATATAGTACTTATTGACTCCCCTTTAACAATATTCACAATCATAGTCGGACGTAATAACGTTTACTATATTTTCTATCTCTAACTTTACCATGGATTTATGATGACTGAAAACTCAATATTTCTCAGACTATTGATTTACAAAAAATATACACAAATGTTTATCTTAGTGTCACCAATATAAAATAGAAGATATATAGAACCATTATAAGAAAAAACTGTGGTTGTTTAGAAAATATCAGTGTCAACATGTTAAATATTCTTACTACATGCCTCCATTATATTAAGATAAAATGAATATTTCTTCTCTTTATTGAGTATATAACTCTAACAATTTCTGATGTCAGCATGTTCGAGTTTTATAAAAATATTTTTCATTATGACCATCATATAATTCTAACTTAGATGACCTAGTCAATTGTTTCTTTACACATGACTCCTAATTTTTTACTTATATCCAGTGAGTACCCATAAAATAATCTGGTTCGATATATTTTCTTATCCTTAACACCTATTTTTCAAACACTATTACCAATGCTCTTCTAATATCCTTATTCATCTAGTTGTCTCATGGAAATAATTTCTTTTATAATCGTTTGATGTTATTTAATCCCTTCAACATGAGAATTTTTCCATTTTGAATCTGTTCATCCATTTCACCCTATAGAATAATATAAAAATCCTCATAATAAACTAAATGAACTCTATATAATATTTCTGGAACATAATTCTTCATGAAACCATTATCTGATGTATAATAGAATGATGCATAAGAATGAATACCCCTGAGTTTACAAAATAACTGATAGTTAATAGTTGTAAACTACTATCTACAACTATATTGAAGGAACTATAACATCTAAAATATGACATTAAACAACTCACTCTCTATACCATGGCATATTTCTAAACCTGCACCCTCTTAATATATTTGCAATACAAATGTCCAAGTAGTGTATATTTACCTCCACTCTAATATTCGGTCTTCTTATCATTATTTAGACTCAAAATATTATTATTATAAAATCCTATAAATTATATATTCAATGTATTTATAATTTTAATCCATTAACAGGTTCTTCATCTTGCCTTCCTTCATTCAATATCATTCCAAAAATACTTCTCATATTAAAATAATTATTTAACACTATTTTTATAAAATTATATAATAGTATCCATTAAATTAATAATTAAATAATAATAAAAATGTTTCAATGAAATCAACCTTACCAACGAAATATGTATCAAATTGATTTCCTTTTGATCCAGCCATTCCCAATTATCTAGATCTATATTATTTTTTTAATTTAATTAATATAATTTTAATAACCTTATAGAAGAGATTATTTTCCTTCTTAATCCACCATAATCAATTATCTATATTTATAAATATAAAAATCCAAATCTATCCATAAGATATTGTATTGAAAGATAAAAATTAACTTACACTAAACTAAATATCAAAATGTCATAAAAATAAAATAAATATGCATGGGTGTGTTACGTAGATCCATTTTTTGAGCCATGCTCTAATTCCAGTTTTTTGGTGTGTGTGTGCGTGTGGGTGTAGATTTGAATAAGAGTGAAACCATTGGATTTTAAACAAATAGGTTCATGGTTATCAATCCAAAATATGATCATTTTTTCTTTAACTTCAAAAACAATTCCATTCCACACCTCTCTAATGCTTTACATATTTGAAATCCTAAATGTACCCAAATTACCTCTATAAATCTCATCTGAAAAGAGAACACAATAATACAACAATAAAATAGATTAAGGAATGCATTTGATAGTTCATGTTTTGTATTTTAATATTATTTCCACAAGAAAACATTCTAATGATTTAATTATCCTGATGTACAATGATTACAACTATGAATTGTTAAACTTGTAGATCTATTTTATTTAGAAATCACATTGAATCCCTGTAGGTGGTCCCAAGGGGACCAAATAGTAATCCTAATAGAAATAATATCCTATAAATGTAGGACTCCACCTATTAACTACAATGACCATCATTCATCTATATCAATCCTCAATCTGAATGGTTTCTCTTAATAAACTAATAAAATCATCAGAATCCAAGATTCAAAATAAAAAATTACATTAAAATTTAGTAATGATATCAAACCCAAAAAAAAAGTCATCATGATTAATCTATATTCATTTTAATACATGCTGACTCATATTTCAACTAATGAACAAAAAAAGAACTTTTGATAAATTTACAGTAGATACATAAATGATGCTTTATAATCTTAACAATATAGATGAGTACCAAAACTATGACTCATTAACAATAAAAAGACGAAATTATAGGTATCATGTGGTGGAACTATTTTAAATGACAATTAGATGTAGTGTTGGGAGATAGAAGTAGTGTTTTTAAACCTATAGACACCATTTCGATTATAATATAGTGGATGCACATAGAATAGAAATTATGATGTGATATTTTGGATACATAACATCATACCAAAACATTTATAATATATTGTAGAGGGTCTTGGAATAATTGGAAAAACAAATATTGGGATAAGGATGATAAAAAGATAATAATATTTTTATAATATTTTAAGAGATTCACAATGATTTGGAAAAGATATCAGGCTATACTCTAGAACTTTAGGTTCATTTGGAAAAAACATTGTTTTCTATATCTATGTCATTTTTTAAAAGAATAATATCCGAGTGAACCATTAAACTAATGGAATTGAGGGGGTAAAAATGCTTTCTCCACTATAATTATGTTACATGATTATTTTTATACCACCAGTCCACATATACATGAAGGATAATTAAATGAAATATCCATGGGACTCAGGCTACCCAACCAATAAATTGTCACAATTATTAGTATCAAAACCTAACCATGGATATTACAATTTTTGTGAAATAAAAATAGTAAATCCTAGAATTTATTAATGTTATTATTTGGGGGTTTAATATTTGATTGAATATATATTCCCTTTATTGGGAATCATACCACATTCACCGTGATTTTTTTCAAACAATAATTTTAAAATACATATTTTTATTTTTCTAAAATTTAACCATCATTGATACAAATAGGTTTTTCTTAACTACTTATTCAGATAAATTCCAGAAATAAAAATGATATATAATGTGACACACATGGAAATAGGGAGGACACTTGAGGTGAAAGGCATAATTAGCAGTTATTCCCAAACAAATGATTAAAAATTTATTTGGGTTTTAGATGTGTTAATTCCAGTTAAATGGTTGTGTTTGAATCATTTATGGTATTACCATTTCATTCAATGTTTTATATAATGAAATCATTTTCTTCTTCTTTATCAAATATGTTTTATCCATCCCTAAAGTCCTCCAATTAAATTTTAATAGATAAAAAATTCATCATAATTATGTAGTGAATTAAGAGATGATGAAGAAAGGGTATGAGTATTATGTTATAATTAAGATGAATAATATTTTAATTTATACACTTGGATTGAATAATATCACATTCTTCCATTTTCAGTATTATACCATAGTCTCATACTGAGAGTGGTTGTGATTATTGGATGAAACTCAATGTCATAATAATGAATAGGGGAGAGATATCTGATATATACTCCTCTATTTTAACCTCATATTGAACATAATTAACCAAGGTATTGTTGGGTTACCTAGAAAAAAGGATGAAAATAGTCCCAGGTAGTTCTAATTTTCACTGACCAAGTGGATTGGTTATTTCATGAATTTCATCTATTGGTATGGCATGTTAATTAAAAAATTAAAAAATTATCATATTTTGTATTATATCAACAAAATTTTATATATCAACATTACTTCACCTATATTATTCGACAAAAAATATCTTTTATATAAGTTCTTCTATAGTTGTTATTCATGTACTATTTCTCCATCTCTTGGGTTCAAACAAGGTCTTTTCCATTCATTTATTACCCAATGAAATAAATAAAGTTTCACTGGACTAGGATCTCTTGTATTCAGTTTATTTTGACATTGGGAAAATTAGTTATTGAATAAATTGTTATATTTTTAGTGACCAAAGTTCAATGTTTTCAATTATAAACATACAAAAATTCTCTCGATAAATTAAGCAACCTAGGGATGCATTGTTATTTTGGTATTGGATTAGGGTACATGACAACAGAACAATCCTAAGAATCATGTATCATCTAATATTTTTATTATTACATTTCATCTTTCATTTTTTATTCTTTTAAATGTAAACGGTTAATTTAAATTTTATGATTTTCAGTCTTATGTTCACGAGACACGTCGCATGCTCACAATCATAGAGTTCTAATTTTGTGGCAAAAAATGAATTTAACCATGAAATATATAGATATATATCTTATAACCAAATAATTGTTATGAAAAAAAAATAAAATTATCCTATGCAATAATGGAAGGTCCATCCAACTTCTTTATTGGAGGATAAGAACCAATAGAGATGGCACTTAATAATTGTGTAAATTTTTTTATATGGAGATTATCTTAGAACCCTCTAACCACACATTCATTAAAATAACTTATAAATGAATTTGATTATACATTAAATGATCTAGAATTTTGAGAGACTCCAAGTAATGAAAAATGATAACCACCAAGAACATGTTTCAAATTTCCTTGAGATCTATGGAACCTTCAATAAAAAAGATCATATATGCATATGATCTATATTTTCACCTTCTTATTCTCTATTATGGTGTGATTTTAGGAGTTGTTAAAGTTGTATCCAACATGATATTTTATGACATGGGATAATATCTAAATGAAATATCTTGAAAAATAAGTTCTAATAAGGAATACAATGATGATCCAAAGATTAATTTATAATTTTTTACAAAAACATGATGAATCAACCTATAATTATTTAAAGAGACATGGTGAATTTCCTAAAAGGTCCCTATAATATAGATTTACCAAGTGGATGTAGTTTTAGATATATATTTTTCTATAGAACAAGTCACAAGTTATAGTCAATTCATTGGGAGGAGGATAAATGATAAGGATGGCCACCAAAAATTATTAATCAGTCATGGGTGAACATTATTGAGAACATTTGGAAATGGATATATAAGGAACCCTTAACATAGATGGGTTCACATATAGTATGTGATATGACTAAGCTAGCTGGATAGTGAGAGGCCATTTCCTGGAATTTGGAGGCACTACTAGCCATTCACAATAGAGAAGTTCCCTATCAACCTCCTTGAGTTCTTCTATGTGAAATTAAGAATAATCCTTATCTCATACATGGATTTTAATCTTGATCAAATGATATATTTATGGGAGAGGTAAACATATAAATTACTATAGTACTCAACTGTATTAACTACATAAATATGGGAAGGGACTGAGACATATTTAGTAGAATATTGAGTAGATAACTCGTGGATGAAAGAATAACATTCTTGATCTATGTATTTTTGGACTTTAGTGGTGTCAAAAACCACTTAAGACCAGCATACCTAAATTCTAACCTTCCCTCTCATAGTTTCAATAGAATTAGTACCAACAAAAACTATAATATTTTCAACACTTTTTTGAGGATTTGATGACAAATAATATCAATAAAAATGACCAACACCTTAGTAATTTGGGGTGAACCCAAAACAACCATGAAAAATAAAAGTTTAATTTTGAAGGGATTCTAGAGAAAATTAACACATCGCTTGAAAATCTTTCAGAAAACAAAATAAAGGATCCACATGGAGTATTACTATGTCATACTAAAGTTCCAATGCAATAGGCATGTCATGTAATAGAGTTCAAGCGTTTTATAGGAAAATATGTTTGAGTTCCATTAAATGGAATGTAAGGTGTGAATTAAATAATAAGTAGAATTTTAGATTAAGAACTAAGAAGAAGGGAATAATAGAAATCCAATGAAATAAACTCATAAAAAATAGATAATAGATACCTAGAGAGATAATATGAAACAAGTAAACTCATACTATTAAAATATCCCCTTTTTTAATGTATGTTCCTGGAGGTAATGGTGGATAAATAAAAATTGTTCTTATAAATCATTAAATATTTCCAAATAAATTGTTCGTTCATGATGAAAATCTGACATATATAAAAAGACACTAATTTCATAAAATAATGTTTATTAATGAAAAATATGTTAAAGAACAAGAGATAAATTCTATTTTGTGAGGAGTATTTAGATATGGTATAATGGAAAGTCTAACCAAATCTATGAGATTATGGATGTTTTTATATTTCTTATGTGATCATGTCATGCTCATAGAGAATTTTGTTTTTCTATTTAGGGGATAGTATAAATTTAATGTTGATGAATAAATTCATGATTTTTAGAATAAAATATATGAAACCCACTCAAGTTTCATTGATGTTGGGAGAATGATATAGAAGGTATCCCAGTGGAATCCTTCAATACAACATGGTGAAGGTGTGGAAATTCATTATTCACATTGATTTTATAATTTTTGAAATAGTGGAATCAAAAGATGTTCTAATGTTTCAGGATTACCTTTCCATCTAAACTATGAAAACCAAGATTCTTATACCTGGATATTACATTTGTTTACAAAATATTCAACAAATTACATAAACACATACCTGAGGACAAAAGTAGTTTTATGCATTTGGAAACATGGAACATAATATTAATAAATCATGAATGATATTTATTGTATCCAATAAGGATAATCCCCTTTAGTAATTGTTCATAAAACCATTATTCAAAACATGTGAAAATAAATCATAATAAAAAGAGATCTCAGACTCTCAATAATGGTAACCAAGAGAGATGCATATGCATTACATGTACATAAGGGTATGAGGAAAAGGGTATATCCTTTGACAATATAACCCTTTATATAAAATTCTGTCATCATATGATATGGAATAAATATTATTGTCTTGGAAGACCAAAATTATCTAGAAATAAAATAATATGACACATCGGAGCATTACATTGGCATAAGACACAAAATATTGGAATACATATAAGAATGGAGAATATTCTTATCTATCTCATGATATATTAATCATTACACAATGTATTGGAGGGAGATAAAGTTCCCACCATCTTGTAATGAAAATAAAATTTATGTTTTCCAAAATAATAAACATTCACCATACCAAAAACTACGAAATTAAATTAGGATCATAAACAATTCAATATATAATAACTCCGGGAATAGATGGATGTTTAATAAACATTTAATTGTATCTTCATTGCATTACCGACAAAAATTACGGTTTCATAATATTTTTATCATGGTATAAACCAATAAAGATAAATGGTTGTTTAGAAAAATATTTTCACCAAAAACATAAAGCATTTAATTAATTAATAATAATGGTATCCATATATTATTTATCCATAAAAAATAACGGACATAAAGTAATAAAATCTTAGAGGGAGAATGATATTGAAATACTACACGGAATGTTTCATGAGGAATATAACATTTCCTTTAAATTTTCAATATTAAACCTAAATAAAATTTCAAATTATTTTATTTTTTATTTTATTTTATAACTTATAAATGAATCTTAATAAATTATTGAAAACATTTTTTATAGAAAATTTCATTTCTACTATGAAATTAATTTTATAAAAAAAATTCAAAATCTTCCAAAACAATTGAAATCAATTATGTAATATATAAAAACATCACAAATAATTATGAACAAATTTACTTTGAACATATTTTTGATAAAATCTAAGGTAATCTTGAAATCATTGAGTGGTCATGATAGTGGTAAATACTATTCATGTAGTGAAAGTAAAAAAATGATAATTTTAAAACATTGAAAATAGAAAAAATGGACATTGTATTGAAAAATTCATAAATATAACATAAAAAAGTTTAAATAGAAAAAATGGGTAAAAATTTATTTAATAAATTTTTTATGAATTTCTAGAACATTTTTGAAAACCTTTTGAAAAAACTAATTTTGGAAGAAAAAAGGATTTTCACCCGAAGATATAAATAAAGAAGATTTTTTCAGAAACCTTTTCTCCATTATTTTAAATACAAAAGAGAGGTAAAATGGTACTATTACATGAAAATATCATTAATAATAATATTGGATGAAAATTATTGATAATTATTGAGATTTATATATTGATATTTCAATATTTGAGACATCATCTGAACAATCCCGATAAAACTTGAGATTGTAACATAAAACTCTTACCACATTGATAATGTTGAATCATAATCTATATGAAATAATAATCATAAATGAATGATATAATATCATGAAAATAATTATACTAATTATATAGCATATCCTTGTGGAATTATATACAACTCATTAATGCAGATAATTGGATAACGTAACTTAGGTATCCCTAAAGGGAATTTGAGAGAAAATATCTCACACAACTTTAGTAACATTTAATATTTAAACCCCATTAAATAATTACCAAAAATGGAAATTTAAAGAAAAAAATTATTACGAAAAAAATTATAAAATAAACACATGGGCATTTTTTCACCCTATAAATGAAATATTTGGTGAATATGGAATGTTTCCCACAAAATTAAAAATTTAGATGAAACCCCATTATCTTAAATTAAGATTTTCGGTGTATAAGTACAAGACAACTTTATAATAAATGTATTCTAATTATAAATCTATTAAAGAGTCTTATTTAAATATATAATACCTTACATTATTTTCTTATGATCCTTTATATCTCATTTATTAACAATTTCATGTTAGTGTTACGTTTCAGGGAATAATAACTTTGTTTTTGAAATATGATTTGATTCATTATTTTAAGTCCTCTAAAATTAATCATTATTTTTTCCTATTCATTACTCTAAAAAATATATAAATATATTATATATTCATTATATTTGTATTTTGAGTAATCCATAATCATTTCTAATAGAAATTGAAATACATCTTTCGTAGAGATTACAGGTCAAATGTACACATGAAAATTGTTTCCATTTTCTTGTATGATTGAAAGAATGAATGTTAAATTCTATTTTATAATTTTAGTATCATTTATTATTAATATATATCATGTATGTACATTAAAATAATTCTTATTACCTTCCATGTAATGAATCAACGAATCACGTCACATTGCGTGATAGTGGTCCGTCGTACACATGTGTGACGTTATCGTATTCCGCCCAAATGGAGAGTATTAAAGTATCTGTGATATAATAATTCCATAATTATAATAATATATTATATATTATATATAAATAATAAATAAATCACTTTTTCCACCCTTGAGATGTGGTAATAGAAATCATAATGACATCAGTGCATGAGTAGGTAGTCCACCGTACATAAGAACGATGATTTCATAATGCATTTGAAGCAAGTTAAGAAGGATATACATTATTAAAAAATATTTAATTTATTTAAATTCTATATAATAAATTATATTAAATTATTGATGGTGGAAAAATTATAATGAAAAATAATTAGTTTAGTTAAAATAATTACCTTCACATAGAAGCAAATCCATTGTGCTGATTATTAACGACCCTACTGTTTGTATTTTGGGAGGAAAATAAGGTATAGTACAAGGATAATGTTGTTGGGGAGATATTGGGTGGGATTTTGGGATAATTGTATTTCTTAATAGGTGTGTATATGTATAGGGTGGTGGTGGTATTTATTAACGTGGGAGGGGATATGACGTCCCCAACCTGGAAGCCACTTCGTAGTTAAATGAGCTTGATTGGCAACATAGACTCATGCACATATCCTTGAACTCTAGAGTCTGCCAAATATATTAGAAGGACTAGGGTGTGTCTGTGGGGATACATTGTAATCATTACTATAGTTTATCATATTTGATAACAAAAATAATATAATAGGATATTTGAAGTTGAAGCAATATAAGTAAAGTGAATCCACATCGGAAACAGATAGAAGGAAAAAAATTGAAACAACTAGAATATCTAATTGAAATATAAGAAATCGAATGATAAATTCTAAAACTATAACGATATAAATGGGTACACAAATAAGCAGAAAAGAATATCATACAAATTATCCAATATAAACCAAAATCTATCCATCCATTCCAAGCTCCAACTCGATCATATACTACTAGCTCCATTCTATGAAACAACAAATAAATTATCTAAAGCTACTCACTTACCTATTTAAACACCTATATACATATAGTATTCCTAGCTGCCAGGGGTCGACCATATTGGGTGTGTGATAAATCTCAGTAGGCCACCAACAACAGTGTATATAACATCATGTCTATGTAATATAAATTGAAAAGTGTGTAGGTATGAATATATGAAATTAAAGTAGTACAGAACTATAAATACCATAGTACCTCCTTCATCCCTCAGATGTTGTCTAAACATGTAACTAGTTCATTAACTAATTAAGTAAATGTTTATGTATTTAGGTCACATAGGGAAATTCCATCACTGCCATCATGATGATAATACAATTATTGGTTCCATGATGTAATAAGGAACCCAATATTGATTTTAATAATTAAATGGTTTCATAGTAATGGCCAAGGGAACTAAGACCTAAATGTCCAAAAACATAGTAGTAATTTTTTCTTATCAAGTTTTGAATAGTTTAATCCATGGACACCCATCCATTGAATTACATAATTGTGTGATCTAACTGAGTCCATGTAATACATCTACAGTAAAATGGGATTAGAAATGGCTATGTACAAGGATATAACTGAGGTACATCATGTCTATATACGTCATGTTAGATCCAAATATTGTATCTAAATCATTCTATAATAAAAAAGGAGGGATATTATGATATCATACTAGGAATCCCCAGATAGTGTATGATCATGTTATAAGGTTAGTATCAACATTGGCAACCAACATCACTGAATTGGAATGGCATCCACAAGCACTGAGGAAATTCCCTCGCGAATCTAAAATCTAAATCGAGTATGAAAACTCCTATAATGATTGTTTCAAGGTTTATAAATAAATAAAAACATTAAATTAATTTAATTTAATTAATTATGTAAATTTATTTTTATACCATTTAACAAATTAACATGGTTCAATCCTTGTCCTTTGTTACTATGACATGTACAAGGGGCATGCAACCATTTACATTATTTGATATCCAATTAATTAGTTCTCTAATTTACCAATAATAAACTAAAATGTTATTCTATGGATGAGAAACCACATGCATTTCATTTAATATAAACTAGGAAAATGCATATATATATGATATAGTTTCAATTTCTTGTAAACTTGATTTAAAAATTTATTTCAATTACCATAAACATGTTAAGTGAAACAAAAAATGTTCCAAACCATTTATAAATTTAATATAAAATAGTAAAATAGTAATTTAATGAAGGAAGTATTACCATTATGATTTTAAAGATTAAGGAACACCAAAATGGTGTCTCAATGTGTCAAAACACTAATAACTGAATTATGGAAAACCGCCCTACATGGGGTCGTTGGAGTTGGGGATGTAACCAAAAAAAGTGACTTACATATATAGAAAGGGTTATAGATCATGGTCCTAATGCCTATATTCATGATATTTAAATTTAACAGATGATGCCTAATGAAATCAACACAATGATACGTTAATTTTGAAAATTATGGGAATTGAGGGGTGAGTTATAGACCACATACCTCGTACTCCTATGATCCTCCTTATCCATTATCATCCACTAGTTCATCATGGATTGGAGTAAATATAAATAAAGGATAAACTCCCTAAAATTGGGGCATATGATCCTAAATCTAAATAAAATCTTTGATAGGAATAATAATGATGAATGATTTTGAAGGATTGAATCACTTACCATTGTTTTCCAATGGGATAGATGGATTGGAAAATTGAGTTTGGATGACGAAGAAACACCAAACCCTAGGTCTAGGATTAAGGGGGTTATTTCACTCGAGAGAGAGGGGAGGTGGTGCTCTATCCATGAAATCAGAGGACCTTCATCTTAATTAAAAAAATAATTATTGGTAATTGACACGACATGTAAATACTTTACACATCATGTAATTATATGGATCTCTCCCTACACCTAGAAAAAACCCTTTACAAGACATGAAAGGTTATACCAAATCCATTACACGTTTTTGTACTGATACAAATCAATTATTAAAATTAAAATTAGTGTAATTTTCCTTTGATCAACCTATATAAACCTTATTCTCTTCTTCTCAAAACAAACCAACTGGCCCATGACATGAATTTTTGGTCTAAGACAAAAAGCGATCTTTACAAATTTTGAAAGTAAAAATTAAAAGGATCTATGAATAAAGGAAAAAATCAAGGATCAAGAAGTGTTCCAAAATTAAGGGAAACTCTTCCCTGAGTTCACCTTCCAAGGGAGGCGAAACACATTCTGAGAACAACTCTGGCTACTAGGCACATACATCCACCTCTCGCTCCCATGTCTCGTCGTGTACAAGATCATGCGGCCATAACACCCATACTAGTGGGACATACTAGCCTCGAAGAGCCTTCGTGGTATGTTCGATTATGATTATAATATACTCTTAAAAGGAATTATCATCATTCATCATGACTTCCTCAAGATTAATGTTTTGATACTATTCAACAAGATAATAGTGAAGTCATGAAACATAGAAGACATCATGCATGGAATGGTACCTCTTAGGAAGTATAAACTAATAAGCTACCAAACCAACTATTTCCAAGATCTCAAATGGACCTGCAGGAATAGGTGAAAAAATCGATTTCATCTATAACCATGTATGTCCTAACATGGGTGATACCCACAAGAAAAAACAATCCCCGACCATAAACTCTAGAGGTCATTAATGATGATCAGTATAAGATTTCTTTCTAGGCTGATTAGTAGACATATGCTTCCTAGTCAGCTGAACCAAATCAAAAGTCCTCTATACGAAATGAGGACCTAGTAGGGCTACCTCACCTACCTCTATCCACAAAAAGGGTGAACAGAATGGCCTACCATAAAAAGACCTCAAAAGGATCCATCCGAATTGTAGCATGGAATCTATTATTATATAAAAAATCGATGAGAGTGATATGATTCTCCCAAGAGTTGTTGAAATAATGGATGAATGCCTGGAGAATGTCCTATAGAACATGTATTGTCTTTTACCACTATCCATTGGCCTGGAGGTTAAATTTTGTTCTCAAAACCAACTATGTACCCATAACTATTTTTAACCCCTTCTAGAACTGTAATGTGAAATAAGAAACCCTACCTATAATGATATTACAAGGGACCATGGGTAGTCATATGATCTCAGGGTCACATAGTTTTCCCAACTCATAAACTCAGAAAGTCTATTTCATTGGAATGAAGTGGGATACATTCATCAGCAAGTCAATAACTATCCATATAGTATTACCACTTATAGGAATCCTAAGTAATCCAACCACCATGTCCATGGAAAAAAATTCCCATTTACATTCCCGGACTAGAGGAATATATAAAAATCATGATGGTCTCTAGTTCTCCATATTCACTTGTTTTAGGTTGAACAACTAGTGATAAATCCCACAACCTAAATTTTTATCCCAAGACACCATAATAGCATCAGAAATATTGATATATTTTGGAGATTCCATGATGAACTACCTACTAAGAAGAGTTGGAATCTCACATCAACTCCGCTCTCATATCTGTAGGAACCTAGAAATATACATGTATATGCATAATTTCGTTTCTATACAAATAAAAATCTAGAGGTAAGTCACCTACTGAAATATTCTCAGAGATAACCAATCCCTTTGGATCTCAAAATTGCCTTCTCTTCACCTTCTCAAGGAGGGAAGAGGTAACTGTCAAGGTAGTTAGGAAAAATACCCATGACTACCACGAAACCCAAGATATAGTTCATAAAATAGTTACATTAATTTACTTTTATCATTGACTTACTATACATCCAATGAATCAATTTTCCAACTCAACACATCAACAAATATATTTCACATTCCAAGTGTATAGACAATCTCAAAAATGAAGTATTGAAGATATTCAAACCATCTTCATTGTCTAATATTAAATCCATTCTTGGTAAAGATGTATTTGAGGATCTTGTGGTGCACATAGACCACATGGTTCTCAAGTAATATATAGTGTTACCAGCAACATAAGGTATAAACAACTACTCCTAGCTCAAGGTTTTGTATAAGTTAATTTATCTCATGAGGCCTCATATTTCATGATCCATACATAATGTATTTTTTTCTCCTACATCATCACTAATCATAGGTCGATTCATATTGATTCACTAAATATTGTATATCCTTTTCTAGTCTTTGGATGAGTTGGTATCCGTGCCAATAAAAGCCTCCCTTTCAACTCATGAAATTATTTCTCCCATGCTTTTAACCATGGGATATTAACACCCTTATTTGTATGAATAGTAATAAGAGAATAAAGGAATGATAATTCTTATATATAATGCTTGAGATTTCCATCTGTCTACGAGAAACTCCATATATCAAACATGTTCTTGATCTTCTCCCAAGAAACCAAAACAGTAACCATATTTGGGCCAACAGATACTCTTGATTACAATATAATATGAAAAAGAAGAGAAATATTTCGATCCAAAAGTGTCTCTAAGAAAGGCTTCCATAATTATTATGTTCTATTATTATATTCAAAATGATATCAAGGTGTTTTTCATGGGCCACTATGAGTGTTATGATACACCAAGATGTTTTCCACAAATACTATTACAAGGGAATATAGGTAGGGGTACAAAACCTTATTCAGAAGAGCTGCAAAAAATATTAGGAACGTTCGTAAGACTGAATGGAATAACTAGGTATTCATATAGACCCTACCTACTATGGAATGATTTATGAGGTATCCCTTATGGCCTGACTCGCACCTCATGATTTCACAATCTCTGTTCGATCTTAGAGAAGGATCTATCTTGTCAAATCTATTTAAATAGAACATCTATTAGAGGTAGTGGATACCCATTCTTAACCATTAAATAGTTCATCCATCTGCAATCCACACATATATGAGGGTTCCCATCTTCTTTCAGAGAAACAATGGGTGAATTCTAAGAGGAATTACTTGGTTGTATGCAACCTTTTGCCTCTAGATCCTCTAAATTCTACCATAGCTCCGCAAAATTCATATGTTTCATTATATATAGAGGATTGGAAATTGGATTTAATCCACGAACATGATTAATAGAAAACTATAACACTATATCAGGAGTTAATCTTGAATAGCGTTTGAGAAAGACTTTCTAGAAGGATTCTACTACTCGAGAAAATTCCGCATGATGTAGACCTTAATCATCCATGAAGAGATTTTAAATCATGGTGGTCAAACTACCAATATCATTTTGATCTAGTATATCTATTATACCCTTGAAATATCACTCGCACTTTTATAGATAACTTCTACCCTCTGGGGATTTGAACAATAACCTACGGTTATTTCAGACTACAAAGGCGTGATATCCGTCCTGAGAATTATATCAAAGCCTGTATTCCAGAGAACAAATAAGTACAATAAGAATGTTTAACTACCTAGCTCATGAGAACATTCCTTATATTGGAATATACCCTTTTATTATACTCCCAACAGTTTATATAGGGTCAATACTCTACAACAATACAATATTTCTAGCCCAAGGATTTCCATGATAGATAAAAAGATGAAATATTATGAGGAGCCTATATAAAATAAAATAGATACTATAGTGAAGTATACAAGAATATTACCTCATACAATAGATTCTTATGTAGCCTAATACAACAGTATCAGCTATAAACCAAGTATTTTACCTGGTACATAAGCTTGTTCAATAGCTAGACAGCCTCGATCAGAACTACTATATTATCACTGTTGGTGATTAGGAGTCTGACTATTATGGCCTCAACAACCATACAAATAAAATCCTAAAACCAAGACCCAAAACCCTATTTCCAAAACCGTATTCTCTAAACCCTAAAACCTAAAAACTAAACATAAATCCCAAACAAATATTCCCTATACCATAATATAAAAATTAGAAACCATAAAACAGAAACACTACAACTGAAATCCACCCCATCCAATCCTTTTGTGCTACTCCAACTACTCACCAGACAAGACGTAAAATAACATTCAAATAATGGTTTATTTAGTATATATCCTCTAAAACTATAAAAGAATGGAAGGGTATAACAGAATATCTAATGATAATACATACACCTACAATCATGACACTCCATAAGGTAATTATCACACTAAGGATCTAGGTTTCCCTAAATCCAACACTAGAGACACAACACATAGCTACAAGTAGGGGTACTCTGGATACCATTTACTTAACAAGAAAAATAAAGAGATCTATTTCTACTATATGGATAACTACTAGTCTTCCATGATGCCGATTCTCTATGTGTGGAACTATCGTCATCAAATAGGTTTCACTACTTGATAAGAGCCAAATATACTTTATTAAATATGTTATGTTGAAAAAATGGATTCACCTAAGTCTATATGGAATAAATGATCCAATCCTCAAAGAATATAACTCCTGTAACTCATCACCGACTAGAAGCAATGCAAAGAACTGTAACCTAGTTTAACTTGGTTAATACTCCATTACTATCATAGAACCCTACCTTATATGAATGAAATATTTGGATATTTACACTCTCAGTGTATAAGGAAAAAATTAGTCATATATGGAATTATGAGAATCAGACCATACCATGTAAAGGTGGTGACCATCATAGGTAACCACATCCCAATAATTCTTGGATGAATCGTGTAGCATGTATGAAACAAGATTGAACCTCAAATCCTGATATGTCTCAAAATGCTTAGAGATAAATAAATTTCCCTCTAGAAAAGTCTCACTTGCTTGTGGAATACAATCCCCCGAGATGGTTAGAGGATGTTGCTATTGGATCAACTATTGTAGGTGTAGGTTGTAGAGCACCATGCATGGACTAAATCAGATATAATAAACTATCAAGAACATAAACATCAATTCCCAATTATGTTACATTATTTGGCTCCAAAATTAGAACTCCTAGATGTAATATTGGATGATCAGGACCCACCACATCTAGAACATGGTCTTTTCTGCCTGATTGGTTCATGACATAAGGAAACTATTGAGAAATTTGTGTACAAATCCCAACCACACACCTTATATTCATTTTAACCTGATAGATAAAAACACTAGTAGAATATAAATGAAAGAAAAGTTCATAATATCCATTGTATACTACCTCCAACTACCTACATAGAAGGCTCTGTATTTTTAAGCACTCATGTATTAGTTATAGTGGATCTAATAGATGAAGGTTAAATAATTCCATGCCTAATTATGTACGGGAAACCATTTCAATCATTTTTAATATTTTATTTCAATATTTACTCCTTTAACATTCATAAACATTACAAGGCGGGATAAAAATGTGTAAACATTAAATTTTAAATGTTATGAATAGCTATCCAGTGGGATTTTCTTATTTCCATATATGAAGGTTCATATATAATGGATCTCCATTCCCAGTGAGTAAGGACTCATACACTTTATCACTAAAAGAAACACCCATTTGATTTAAATAGATAGTCTCATCTTAGTAAAATTTTCTATCCCAACCCATGTGGTCCCATAACACCTCATGAAATGAAACCAATAATAACTCAATCCTTAAAAATTCATAGTACATGAATACTATTGCTACCACAACACCACTCAACAATTTCACATATATGAAGTACTATAAAATAATCGGATGATCCTATATGGGATGACTATACACATGACATGTGAATTATATATCCATTAATGATGCGTGTAATAATGATCTGAGCCCAAATATCATCAGTACAAGGATAAAATAAAATATCAATAAGAATAATAATCAACAGCACCCCATAATGTGGGAGTCACCTAACAATGAAATGATATCAACAATAATAAGCAATAAAATAATAAAAAATGTATTTCAGGACACTCAAGATTTACATTGAACATGGGTTTGCGAGACGAAGAATGGATTTTGAATATGTTACAAGTATTCCAAATATCCCATATATTTTCTAAACATAGTAATGTAAAAAAGGTATTTTTTCTAATATCACCTTTTTATTTCCCAAACCCAGATGCCACGTAGGAGTGCCTTGAACCTGATTGGACACATAGCCTCAAGATCATCTCCGTGAATGCCAAAGGCTGCCGACATGTAGAGGGGATATATGGTGTGTTTCGGGGAAGACTATGACCTCATTACTAGAGTTTATTATAGTTTATACATTATGAAATAAGTAGAAGAAGCAATATAAGTAAACCAAATACCCAGGAGAAGCATACGTAATGAATAACAACTAAAATAGCTGGAATAACAAATTAGAATATCCAAAATTTAATGATGATATGTCATGTCACATGAAAGACAAGAACTGGTATAAAATGTATCAGGCATGTATGATATACTAAGGTAGAAAAATAAATGAAGAACTATCCAATAATATTGAGTTCATGCTATGTGATCTGTTACAAGCTCTGTCATAATAACCTAAAATCAAGTGTCCGAAGCTACTAACATTGCTTTGTCAACACATGCATACATATAGTCTTCTGGTATAACAATGGTGGCCTGAATATGGTTTGATATATATCTTAGTAGGCCACCACCAATGGTTTCTATGACATCATTTCTATGTAATATATACTAAAAAGTGTGAATGAATGCATATATAAATGTAAAGTTGTACATTAATGCTAATACCCATGTACCTGCTTCATCCATCAGCAAGTGTTTGAACATTTAATTAGTTCATTATTTAATTAAGTTCTAGTTTATATATTTAAGCCACGTGAGGCAAGGAAATCAATGAAATCATGATGATAATACTACTAATGGTTCAAATATATAACAAGGGAACTTATATTGATATTAAAAAATTAAAGGGTTCCAAGTGAATGACCAAGGAAACCAAGACCTCCAGGGTCACCAACACAGTAGTAACTACATCCTGGTTAAGGGGTAATATTTTAATACAGTAAGAATCCTACAATTAATTCCATAATAGTGTGATCTAACTATGTCCATGAAATAAATACAATATAAAATGGGATAAGCTATGGCTAGTCCCAAGGATATAAAAATGGGAACTCGTGTTCGTAGAAGCTATGCTGGATCCATGAAGTGTATCCAAGGCATTAGTAAATAGTAAATGAGTGATCCAATAGTTTCATATTGGGAATTCACTGATAGATGAAGATAGGGTTCAACGTTGGGTATCTATAACAACCTAGTCAAGGTGTATATATACATTACATCCATTTTTTTAATACATAAAACATTACAAAAACAAGAAACCAATGACTGTGTTATTTTAGGGACTTTGGAAATATGGAAACATAAAAACTATCACATGAGTGAGATAAATTATCTTCTACTATTTTCTTCATGAGTAGAACCCTTCTTAGACACATCGTATTTATTTCATTTCTTCAAAAAATAGGCAAGGAAACATAAAAAATGGGTGACATAAAATACTTATTAAGGGTAGATAAAGGAAATACATATGCATATCATGAACATAATATAATAATAATTTGGTCATGATCATTCGATGATCATACACTAAATATCAATTATCATAAAAAATAATTATGGAATAAATATTTTCATTTCATAAGACATGCATCATAAATAAATCAAGAGCATAATCCATGAAAAAATAACATAGAAATAATAAATGAAATTGTGGGATACACATCAATGTATAACTTAGTGAACATGTATAATTTGAAACATGATCACAAATTTTATTAAGAAAATGAAATCATCCCATCTCATAGAATTAAGGTTATGCAACTAGGTCCATGACTAATGTTGTGAACATGATATCATGTTCAGAAATAAAATTTTGAAATTTTAATTATGGTCACACATAAACATATAGTCATTAAAATAGATCTATTTCAAAAATTGTGAATATCTAATCTGGTTCACACATAACATTACAAATAAATAATAATATTCACTCATAAAATTTAGAACATGTAATTAGGTTCATGTATAATATTTTTACTCATGATTCATCCATTATTAGAGAATTCATTGGAGGTAGATATATGTACAACCCATCACATAATTAAAACATAGTTGAAGGTGACCCAAAACATTTTCTATATCATAATCCATGAAATGAAATGAGTATCATCAATATTTCATCGAATAATAACATGTGGAAAATAGATAGGATTCATAATAATTTCATCAAACCATAACCTATGAAATGAAATTGGGTTCAAAATCATGTAACTCATCGAAAAGAAATGAGTGTCATAAGAATCATTCCATTAGAAGTTATATGATTCATGAAATAATATGAATGGAACATTTGGATCATTTACTAGAATGGAATGAGTAACAAAAATAGATTTATTTTTATATGGAAAATAACTTGAAAAGATATTTGAAATACATTTCTTTAGAAAAATATCCATTCTTATTTGAAAATAATATTTAAAACATAAAACTTTTAGAAAAACATATCCATTTAAAATGAATTGAAAATATAGAGATCAGAATTAAAATCATTCTGAAAACACTTTCACTAGAAAAAATATAAAAGAAGATTGAAAATATTTTGATATTCAATTTATTTAAAAACTTATAAAAGAATAAATAAACACATTTAAAAAATATATTCCTTGAAATATAATTTGAAAATATAAAATGAAATCTAGAACTTTTATTGAAAACCATTTCATTGAATATTAATTTTAAAAATATTATCTTTTAAATTATCCATTCAAACATGAAATGTATGATTTAAAGAGATTATAGAGATTACCTTCGTACATGTTGTATGAGGTAAAAAGAACATTTCTTTTTCTCAGAAAAAATGATAGAAACACGGTTTTTCTAGAAAACGACAAGAAGATGAATTTTTCCACATTGGTAAAAGAAAAAAAGGATAAAATTAATTTTATAAATTATTGGAAAATATTATATTATTTATGGAATCCTTTTTTATAAAACATGGTTTTAAAGGAACATAGATTTTGGATGGAAGAGATGGTAATGTCGGGTTTCATAAAGATAATTTCTTAACTATATTATGTTCAAAATAGTTGTAAGTGGTACCAATGCATGAATATATAATGAATAACTAGAGGAGCATAAAAGTCATTATATTTCTTAATAAATGGATAATAATATTTCCTTAAATTAAGCATAAAAATAAATAATCTTGAAAAGAGAAGAGAATGTTTCAATAAAATCATACCACTTGGTAACTTTAAACCATACTCCCAATGAAAGAAAATGAAATTAAAGGAATTTTAAAATATCACGAAAATAATAACATTCATTACATAACTTTTCATAGGTATTATATACACCTTAGGGAAAAACTATTGCCGCATAACATGGTGTGTATCTCAGAGAATGAAAATTGATACAAAATTAAAGATTTGGTAACATTTGAAACATTAATCCCATGAAATAATGGTCATAAAATTAGTATAAAAATACAAATAAATTTATGTATAAAATTCATATAATACATCCATGAGTATTATACACACCACACAAAAGGGATTTTTTGTAAATAAGTCATAAATATCAAGCAAATAATATGTGAGAATAAATTCCCATACTCTTCATATTAACTCTTTTCGTACTCATAAAAACATCATCTCTAATAAATATAAGTTTTTTAAAAATATTTTAAATAACCATATTATTATATATAATTCTATATATGGTTTTATTATGACTTTATGTTACCCATCTTTTACAATTCTATGTCAAGGTTGCGCTTTAGGTAATATTTACATTGTTTTTTGAAAGTGGCTTAATTTTATATATAATTGGTCCTTATACTTATATCGTTATTTCAAGAATTTAAATCATGATATAAATATAATTAATATTTAATATATTTGTATTAAAATAATCTATATAATATTTTGTATAAAATGGAAGACATCATTCATAGAGACGATAGGTCGTGTGTACGCATGAATGTTGCTTTCGTTTTATAAACCTTTTGTAAGAATTAAAGTAAATGACATATATTTATATTAATATATGTATATAATATAATTATATTATAATTATAATGTCATATATATTATACAATTTCACTAAACATATCCTTAATACATTTTATGTAGTGTCTTAAATAAAGACATCACATTGAGGGGCGGTAATCGACAATTCCTCAAATGAAATTATCATATTTACACAAGATTAAAATCATAAGGGTATCTAATAAATTAAATTTAAAGATGAATAAATAAATAACAAATATAATATAAATCATATATAAATAGTGTTTTCATCATAATGTCCACTATGAAATGCGGTAAAGGAAACAATGAATAATCATCATTTTGGGAGGTGGTAGTTCACCGTACACATAATCAATATGTTCATTACCCATTTGATTTAAGTGTGTGTGATTTTTGGTATAAAAATTAGTATAAAAACATACTACTATATTAAGGAAACTATTTGTTAACAAATATGTAATAATAATAGTTTATTGGGTCGAGAAGGAAAATAACAAAATAATTTTGAGGGAGGGTGTTACATCTTAATCTCGTTAATAATTTTATTTTTCAGTAATGGGATAAATTGGAAGGACTAATGAATAAATTTATGCTTCAAGAAGGAAGTTAGGTATGTTTGGATACTATTTGTGTAGAATTTGGTTGATCCAAAGTTTCTTAAGAGGTGTGAGGAAGGCATATAATGCTTTCCTTTTATAGTGGAGGGGGAGTGGAACTCATGTAAACACTAAAAGGAATACAATAATGGGAGGTATACATTAACTAATGTAACTCAATAATGGGTATTTAATTGTGTAATTTGATGTTAAAGTTAAAAAAATCAAAATTACATCAAAATATATTCACTTAAATAATTTGGTTCTATAACTTGTATTATTACCCAATTTTATTATTTTGGATTTTATAACAACATCTAGTCTTCTAACCTAATAAATTTAACCATTATAAATAAAATAAATTGATATTTATTATATAATATAGATCCAATTATTTTTAAATATTATACCGAATTTAATAGATAAAAATATCATGTGTTTTGGATATTAATTATTAAAACAATTGCTTGTAACGCACAAATAATTGCTTAAACCCGAACCGTCCTAACAAAGTTTTTACAAGGTATTAGTAAATATGTTAATTATAAAATGAAAATTGTTCTTTTAATAAAACAGATTTTTTATTTTTTTTTCACTTAAAAGTAACTTTGAATAATATAGTATTTTTATTAATTTTAAATCATTTAATAAAATATCATTTATTGAAAAATAACAGTAATGTCAATTTTTACATTTTTATATAATTTAAATTTAAAAATATCAGAATAATATTTTAATTAAAATATATTAATGTTAAAGATGTGTAACATGATATATTCATCTTAAAAAATATGTAAAGTCAACTATTCAATTAATTAACTTGACATTAATTATTTATAGAATCATTTGTTTTGTTTACTTATTACCTAAATGATCACAATGTTGCCATTTTTCAAGCATTTTATGTAACTAAATCATATCTAAAAATTATTTATAAATAATTATTTTATCAATAACCCACTTATATTTCAAAATAACATTTAATACCTAAAATATAATGTTCTTTACAAATCTAAATGTTTTATAAATTTTTAAGATAAGGAATTTTCTGTCCTTTTCAATACAGAAGATTTTATATTGGGAAATTCAATATAATAATATCCCAATAACCTTAAAAATTATATCTATGTGGGTATATGGCCTAAATATTTGAATACATTGAATTTTGGACATGTTTCCTTGTATTATTGGTCCTTAAGATTAAGGTTTAGTCCCTAATTAAGCATAATCTTACCTTAATCACATTGATTAATTCTAATCACTTCATCTAAACTATATTTTATAAAATTAAGTTTATATTATTAGAATAAAAATATCATAATTATTAAAATACTATAAGTCCATTTTTCAAAATTCAAATAATAGAAGTGGGAAAATTATGTATAACAGTATTCAAGAAAATGTGGTGAGAAAGCGGGGTTTTAAAGTCAAAAACCTCAAATGTTTAATAAGTTTTTTATAACCTATTCCCATATAAAAATGATTCCAATGACCTAAATTAAATTAATATGTCTATAACTAATGCATTGAGGCTTTAAAAACCAAATTCATATATAAATTAATATTAATAATTATTTAAAAAAATTGTCAATTTTTAACAAATATACATAATTTTCACTATTCATGAAAAAATGATGTTTCTTAGAAAAATCCCAAAACATAACTCTAAAATAATTTTTATATTTGAAATTTAAAAAAAAAATATTATTTTATCAAATTCAATTTCTAAAAGTGTTAATAATTAATATTAATTATTTTCATCGATGGACATGAAAGAAAGATCATTTGAGAAAATAGTATTTTTAAACATATAAAGACATTACCGAAACATATATTTTCATAATAAATATTTATTCATTATTAAAATACATTATAAGAAATATTTTAAAAATAGTTATTTATATACATATTAAAAAGTGTATCAAAGAGGTTATAATTATCTCGTTTAAATAATTCAAGAAATAAATTGTTGTTTTAGTAAAACTTGATGTTATATGTAACACACACTAAGTTAGTGTTTTATGTAGAACAAGTGAAGTCAATGATGTGTTCAAGGAATGTGTGACTTAGTGTAATGGAATACTCCAATGAAAATTAATTCATTCGAAATAAACCATTTCACAAAATCTCGGGGTTCTACATTATACCCCCTGAAAATGAATTAATCCCCCAAAATTCATTTAGGTTATAAAATATATAAAAATTGAGGGATACATTCATTAAAACCCACATAGTAAAAAATACTACTAAAACAACGCTTAAAATGGATATTTGGAACCATAATGGTTACCTATAGTAACTCATAATGAGATTCCCATATAACAGAACATAGGTGGGAAGTGAAAACATGCACATGGAAAAGAAAAATTAAAATATTGTTCTGGTGGAAATTGATGGGAAAAAAGTAAAGGAGAAACATAAAAATTGGTAAAAACATCATTTTTAAATGATAATGAAACTGCACTTTTGTTAAAAAAATAGAATTACTTTTGCATTAAAATTTAATTTTTCAATAATTGGGATTATTACGACTTTACCAAAAGATAAAATACTTATTTAGCACTTTTAAATTGTCCATGAATAAATTGCAGAGTTAAAAGTTAAGTTAGCATGGGATTCCGAGGTCTGTATACCACTGAGGATGATATAATAAAAACATTGTTTATATTTTATTCATATATTTGTGTGCTTTTTCCATTAAAATGAAATAACTACAAGACGATGTATCATATGAGAAATCTGATGCCATCATTTTCTCTAGAACACGGGGAATACCCTATGCATCATATAACCATTAAAAGAATCAGTTATTTGGTAACATCGCACGTGATTATACAATCATTATTTCTAATTTATTTATTATTCTGTTTTTTATATAATAATTAATTAATTTATCATAAATATTGTGTCGTATAAGAAATATGAGGCTATCGTTAAGTCAATAACACGGGTTTTACCCCATTTGGGGTATAACATTTGTGAGCATTGTACGTACATAAGGATAAGATATTTAATATATAAATATTTTTGTTGGGATGTTTGAAATAATAATAAAAATTTTATAGTTATTATCATTATCTATGAAGATGAAAGACAGTGAAATCATATACAGAAAATTAATATTTTCGTTGTTGTTTGAGAAAATATTTTTGAGGGCCAATGTAATTAATGTGATATTATTATTGATGAAAATTAAATGAAAAATGTACAGTTAATATTAACTTATTAACCATTATTCGTTTCAATGGTTTTTGTTTTTAATTTGTTAATGCTCTCATTGATATATTGTCTGAATTAATAATTTTAATTATTTCAATTTTTATTTGATTATGTAAAAAAATTGGTGTATATATATAATTCATATGAATATATATATGTGGATTAAATATATATGTATATATACCGATATGTATGTGTATATATAGATGAGTACATATATATTATGTATATAAATATTGGTGGATATTTATTATGGGGTAATATTAAACATTATTAATTGTCCCACATAAATTCTTTTGTGTGGTTAAATTTATTAGCTTCAAAATTTCAATGAAATTTTTTATTTAAATATTCGTGGGGATAATTATGATGTAAATTTAATAATGATAACAAAATTTTGGTGTTATTATTGTTATTATTTAGGGAAATAATATTGGTGTATATATAAATTGTACATATATACGAATTAAATATATATGTGTGTATATAAATAAATATATATATATGTGGGTGTGTGTGTTAGAATATATATATATATACATATATATTTTTGTGTGTGTGTGTTTAAGTATAAATATATATGTATCATCTCAAGCTTCCATGTTACGTTTCCCTTTGAATAATCCAATAGCTTGGGTTGTACGCAACTTCGAGATTCTAACACATCAAAACCAATCATACTAACCATTATGAATTGTAATACCCACTTATTGATATTTTATAAATTTTATATTTCAAAATGGACTTCATTTTTGGATTCGGAATATCGAAATTAGCTTAGGGTGAATTTTTGGTATTTTTCTGAGAACTTTCAATTTTTTATGAATAGTGAAAACCAATGAGTTATAGTTTAAAACCAAATTTTTAATTAAATAATTAATTATTTTATTTAACTTCATTTTAGGTAAATGTAGATATATAATACATATATATGTTCAATGTAATTCATTGTAGTCATTTTGTAAAATAATAGATATATAAAATTTTATTGAACTTTTCACCGCCTTTTACCCACCTCCTATGAGCAATTGAAATTTTACATAAAACATAATTGTACCAATTCTATGAGTAGAATTTCCAAAATCTGAGAGACATGTTAGAAATTAGTATGTAAAATGTGGTTCAATAAGAAGAAAATAATTTTTGGAGAATAGTAATGTTTTACTTTTATTTACCACCGTTAAAATTAAATAGCATAATTAACGGTACAAATGACATTATGATTACCCTAAACCATGTCTTAATTCTATTGAATAAGTATAATTCGACCCGAAATACCTTAGGAATAAAACATTAACCTCTTAGGTCCACATGGATTAGATTAGGACATTTATTATTATTTAATTTAAAGAAGAGTTAAAAGAGTTAAAATCAATGTTTAATAAATAAAACATTTTTCATTTAGGGTTACACATAAGAAAAATTAGACTATAAAGATTCATTAGAAATATAAAAACATTTCCTAAATAATGGTAATTTATTTATATTTTTTAGACATTAAATAATATAATTTATTTATCACACAATGATGATGCAATAATTACCTAATTAATGAAATATTAAAATAATTTGTATTATATATATCAAAATAAATGAAATTTGAGACTTTTTTTACATTCAACTAATTTTCAAGGTAAATATGACATATTAGGGTTGGTTATATGAATTAATTGCGAAGTAAAAATGATTTTATGAATTTAGAAAAAACAGAATACCTAATAGTTTCAAAATTGACATAAAAGTTTTTTTAAAACAAATATTATATTATTAATAGATATTATACTCCTAAAAATATAAGGTTCCGTCAAAAGATGTATATATTGATAGTTTTATCATTAATGAACAACTTGAGGACCTCTTATAAGTATATAGTGAGTTTATTAACCATATTATTTAAAAATACAAAGAGTAATGGTAAATGTCAAACAATTTTACTATGAGTTAAATATAAATGATAAGGTTAATATATTGGCCCAAACCTACCTAAAACCTATTGGTTGAGTGTAATTCAACCTATCCTCACCATAGAATTAAAATAATCCATTTTGGAGCCATTAGAAACCGAAAATTATTTTATTATGAAATAATATTTCTAACTTTTCCTAAGGTGCCCTCACCACTCTTATAAAAGGGGACTCCCACTTCTCTATAATTCACACCTTTAAATCCATTTTGCCTGGCCAAACCCTTCCCAAATACCCTCTAAAAATTAATCTATTAATCCTAGAGGCCTTAATTTAGTCATAAATCCAAACTAAGGAGCCCTTTTGATCAAATCAAAAGGAAGAACCCAATGAAGATGTAAATATTCCATCACCTCTTTCAAGTTCCTTTCTTCTTCCACTTCATTTTTCTTTTTTGTTTCTATTATAAAATAATAAATCCAGTATCGTCTATATACAGTGATGTTATTATAAACATGGTAAAACAATATTCATTATTCTATCCATCCGTTGAATGACATGTCACCATACGTGCGTACGTAAGGCTTGCCGTCTCCACGTCGTGGTGTAATTGTTATTCAATACGTTATTATTTGGATGAGTATAATAATGATTTTTAATTTATATAAATAATACATATAACATTATAATTATTTTTTATATATGATATACCATCCAAATATATATTCTTTTATTATCAGAAGAATTATATTATCGCTCGTGCATACGTACGGATTACCGTCTCCATGAACGCGATGAGACGCATTCCCCATCGTATCCATTCAATACTAATTTTCATTAGATGATTAAAAATAATTTATAAAGACTTAATATCATTATTAATATGAATAAGGTACATTCTATCCATAATAAACATTACTTATATAACAATGCATATAAAGGAAAACTAATCTGTTAACACCTGAAATGACGATAATACTAAGATATTATTAACAAAGAAATGTTAAAAGACCATATATGATATCATATTACTGTATATGATTCTTGTATAATTTAATAACAATTATCTCACCATTATACATGAGTTTAACCTACCCTCGACCAAGGAAAATTACGACGTAAGGGTTAATTCTACAATCTCTTTATTATCCAAGGTTGTTTATACGTAATTATCTGCTGGGACCTATTTATCATCAACATCCATGTTTTTATAAAAATGTATTTCAAAAAATTATTACTATTTTATAGAATATGGGTTAATGTAATTTATAAACTTTTTTTACTTTTATTATATGTTTATAAAGGAATCTTTCTGTCATTTTCCAAACAAGGTACTTTTCGACCTTTTCGACAAATTTAAGGTAAGAATGTTTTTTTAACTTATACGACGGGTGCAGCTTTTTTCCACCATTATATCATCATTGAAGAATCCCTTACATGCTTATAAGAGTATTTCAAAAATAAATGTTTTCTATTCTAATTATATTAATTTTAAATGATTTCCAAATAGAAAGAGATATTTCTCAAAAAAAGGTTTTGATTTCATCTATGCCAACATTGTTTTATGGATTTTGAGATTATTTGAAGTCGATTTTTTATTATACAAAAAATCTAGATTTTATTGAAGGTTTTGTTATATGTTTGTCTGTGGGTGTGTTATTTTCATAACATTCATGGTTTATGGATAACGTATTGATATTTCTTATGCCAGTTTTAATACGAATGTATATGTTATGTTTAAACATTTTCATAAGTGGAATGCATTGGACTTAGTAAGTGATGAGTGGAGCCCGCTATATCTCCTCAATGCATTAGTAGGTCTGATTATAAAAACTAGTGTCTTAGAAAAAGGCCTTGAAAAAATATTATTTTTAGACTAGGTACAAGGCCTGGAGTATGTGATTAAAAATGTCTGGCATTATGCATTCCATCATTATGAAAGTGGATATTGATATTGCATGTGATTATTCGACTAGAATAATAATCATGTGAGTAAGTAATGACATTATTTTGATTTATATTTTTTATATTATGATGAAGTTTATGTTAAAAAGGATTTTTTTAGTTCTATACATTGCCTTAAATGTTTATGCTTATTTATGAATGTTTTCTCTATATTTTTATCCTTACTGAGCATCTGATCTCACCCCTTTTATGTTTTATTTTTCCCAGGATGTGAAAAAGTATATTATGACTGACTTACAGGGATAATCTATGGGTTCTCAGTGTTGTCTATGTAAACAATATTGTTGATGTTTTCTATTTTAAGATGTAATGTAAAAATTATGAATGTATCTTGTACTTCCAAGGATAATAAACTAATTGGTCTTTCAAGAATTGATCTTTTGTGATCAATCCAATGATGTGTTATAATGCACTGACTCTGGTCTTCTGTGGTTGTGGAATTATATTTGGTATCAGAGAATGTTTAGTAAAAACCTTGGAATCTATATTTAGATAAACTCTAATTAGTGCACATTACCCTAAGATAGAAATTGAAGATTAGTATAGAAGAACATCCTATAATTTTAGTATTGTAGAGATTTTGTGATTTTTCCAAGAAATACATCCCTTTTCTGGATATGAGCAGGTAGACGCGACTCTGGCACAGACATACCTAGTGGTAAAACACAAAAACACCGCTTTGAGCTAGACTCGATCGGGAACTGGTGCACGACAATTGGCCTTGCTAAACTCTTTGTTACGACACTCCAGGGGGATATGCTTTGAATAAATTTTAGTTCATTAACAAAACATTATGATGGTTGTTTGAGTATATACTTCCTCAATGAAAACATTTTTTTTGTGGTTATGGATTATATCCAAAAACTGTTCAATTTATGTAAGTGTTTTACAATTTTGGAATTATGTATTTCGATTTATAAACTAATCTAGTTTATGCCATTGTTTAGAAATGGTGCCTAGTGGAAGGAATGGAAACCGTATCAATGTACCCACACAATGTAGGTATTGACCTCCTACTCAAAATAATTATAGTGGAGCTGGTATTCAACTGGTGCTAATTAGATAATCACCATTATGGGACAACTCACTCAGGATAGAAATAATAACCATACCTGTAAGGAGCACCCTGATCCGCAGCGTGGAGGATAAATGTTATATCTCTTTATGAGGAAACAAACACCAACATTAAATGGGGGTACAAATCCACTAGTATCTAAGGAATTGATAAATTCCTTAGAGAAAATATTCCATGGCTTCGGGAGTAGAGAAATGGAAATAGTTGTCATGGCAGTTCACCACCTCACAAGAGATTCTCATCAATGGTGGTCCTTTATTAAAGATACAATGGAAGATGAGGAAGTATAAAATATGGAATGGAGGGAGTATAAAGTGATTTTCTTAGAAAAATAATTTCCTCTTGACCATCGAGCAGATATGGAAAAGAAATTTTTGAGTCTGTGGCAAAAGGAGGATTAGAATGTTGCAAAGTATGAAGCTAAATTTACAAGGAATGAAAGACATGATTCAGATTATATAATAACCAAAGTAGTAATATTGATCATTTCTTTTATGGGTTAAACCCATTTCTTCATCAATCACTATTCTCACAATCTTTCTTATCATATTAATATATTGTCTCCTGTGAAATAAATACAGAAAAAGAATTTTCTATGTCTTATGACTTTAAAGAAAAGAAAGAGAAGAAGCGATATATTGAACAATATGGAAATGGAAATAAGGGAAGGGAAAATTGAATATCCATCATGTAGTAAATGTGGGAAGAATCAACCTGGTTCTTGCTTGAAGGGAATAGGAGTCTGTTACAAGTGTGGTGAAAATCCCACCATGCTTGTGATTGTAAGGGGAAGAAAGTGGGTGTCTTTGTTGAATGATACAACAGTTGAGAAAGGGGAAATTATGTGAATTAATTCCTTAAGAGTCCAGGGGACTTTCCTCAAAAGAGGCCAAGGGATCAAGGCCAAGATTATGCTATCACTAATGCTAGAAGCTCCAAAAGACGTAGTGCCTGGTAATTTAATGGTTTCCTCATGTTTAGAAAATGCTTTATTTGATTCTGGATCAACGCATTGTTTCATATCTTCATATTTTTCTATGAAAATTTGATATTTCGAATTTGATTTAACAAAGTATTTTTCAGACAAAACTCTTAAGGGAAGTATCATTGCAACAAATGTTTGTGTCACAGTCCCCTTTGGTGCATATAAATGTTATTTATCTTCTGATCTCATCTTTATAACCAATATTGAATTTGATATAATCATCAATATGGATTGGATATCATACCCAGATGCGAAAATTTATTGAAAGAATAAGGAGGTTAAATTTTTTATGATGATAAAGAGTAACTTATCTTTAGAGCAGAAATGTCACCACCTAATTCTTATCTAGATCCACCCCCAATAGCTCAACTAAATCCAATTATTGGGGAGGAATAGAATGAAATAACTGTGGGTGAGGAATGGAATGTTCAAATAGAGGATGTAACTATTGTGAAAGAATATGTTGACGTATTTCCAGAAGATTTATGTGGACATCCTCCGGAAGGAGAAAATGAGTTTTCCATTGATTTAATTCCTCTTTCAAAACCCATATCGAAGACCCCTTATAGAATGGCCACTCTGTTATTAGTGGAACTAGATAGACAACTAGAGGAATTGAGTAATGAGGGATTTTTTAGCCCTAACATTTCTCTATGGGGAACCCCTGCCCTTTTTTTAAGAATAAATATGGATCAATGTCATTGTGCATTGACTAGAGGGAGATCAATTCTATAATAATAAAGAACTGGAATCCCCTACCTTGCATTGATGATTTATTCGAGCAACTTCATGGATATAAATACTTTTCAAAGAATGATCTTCGATCTGGATATCATTAGTTGTGTGTAAAGAAGGAAAACATTCTGAAAACATCATTTTGAACTATGTACGGGCATTACAAGTTTACAGTAATTCCTTTTGGATTGAATAATGCACCCTCTGTCTTCATGGATATAATGAATAGAGTTTTCAATGAATATGATGATGACTTTGTAGTGGTATTTGTTGATGATATCTCGGTATACTTCAAAATCAACAAAGATCATGAAAATCACTTGCGCATTATCCTGATGACTGTTAGAAGACATGAATTATATGGGATGTTTAGCATTTGTGAATTCTAGCATCAAGAGATTTCTTTTCATGGCCATATTGTCTCCAAGAATGGAATCTCTGTTGACCCTCCTAAGACCAAGTCAATCAAAGAATGGCCAGTACCGACTTTTATAACTATGTTGCATAGTTTTATAGGTTTAGAAGGTTATTATCGACATTTCATCTAGATTTGTTCCCAGTTGGATAACCCATTAACAAAGCTCACACTAAAAGGGGGTAAATTTTGTTGGATAAAAGAGTGTGAAGAATGTTTTGAATAATTGAAGAGAATATTATTCAATTATTTTATCTTGACTCGACCATTGGGGAATGATGGGTTTTTTATTTATAGTGATGCATCGAAGAAAGGATGTCATTGAGTCCTTATGCAGAATGATATATTTATTGTCTATGAATCACGACAGCTGAAAATTCCAGAGCAATACTATCATACTCATGATCTTGAGTTTTCAGCTGTAATATTTTCTTTGAAGATTTGGAGACATTGTCTATATGGTGAAAAATGTGAGATTTATACTGATCACAGAAGTTTGAAGTATATTTTCTCACAGAAGGAACACAAAATGAGGCAATGGAGCTGGCTTGAACTACTCAAGGATTATGATTTCATGATACACTACCACCCGGGGAAGGCAAATAAGGTGGAAAATGCATTGATCAGAATATATCATGGAGTTTTGAACAAGATTAGAATTGAAAGGGATCTTATTCTCATTGATATAGTATATATGGATATGAGAATAACCATGGAAGGCGAAACATCAAAACTTTTTCAAATGGTTTCCAAATCATCTTTACTAAAAAGGATAAAGAGTTTGTAGAAAAGTGATGAAGTGTTTTAAAACAACATTAAAGATGTGAATGATGTGAGATTGAGTGACTTTGTGTGTGATGATGGAATTTTGAAATTTGGGAAGAGACTTTGTGTTCCCGATATACATGATCTAAAATGGTAATTGTTTGATGATGCTCATTGTTCCAATTTCTCTATACACACTAGTAGCACGAAGATGTATAGAGAATTGAAGGAACATTTTTTGTGGGACAACATGAAGAGGGAGATTCCTGATTTTGTGTCAAGATGTATGGTTTGTCAACAAGTGAAAGCTGGAAGGAAACGGCCTGGAAGAGTCATGCAACCTCTCCTATAACTGAGTGGAAATGGGATAATATTACGATTGAATTTTTCATGGGACTACCAAAAGAATCCAAGAAGGAACGATTAAATATGGGTCATTGTTGATCATCTTACCAAGTCAGAACATTTTCTTACTATAAGGGAAGATTTACCACTTGAACGTTTCGCAAGAATATATATTAATGAAGTTGTAAGGCTTCATGGAGTACTACTATTGATTGTTTCTGATCATGATCCATGTTTTACATCATGATTTTGGAAATGTTTTCAAAAATACCTAGATACAGAACCTCGTTTGAGCACTACATACCACCCCCAAACTGATGGAAAATCAGAACAGACTGTTCAAACATTAGTAGACTTGTTGAGATCTTGCTCACTTGACTTTCAAGGTATGTGGGATCAATATTTACCTTTGATAGAATTTTCCTATAACAATAGCTTCCATTCAAGTATTCAGATGGAACCATATGAAGCATCATATGGAAAGAGATGTCGCACACTAACATGTTGTGACGATGTTGGTGAAAGAAAACTTGTAGGCCTAGAACTTGTGGAGGAAACAATGGAAAAGGTGAAGGTAATCCAAACCCACATCAAAGATGCTCAAAGTAGGTAGAAGAGATATGCAGATAACTGAAGGAAGGATTTGGAATTTCAGGTAGGAGATCAAGATTTCTTGATAGTATCTCCATGGAAGGGTGTTATGCATTTTGGTATGAGTGGAAAATTGAGTACCAGGTACATCAGACCCATCAAACTTCTAGAAAAAATAGGGGTTGTAGCTTACCATTTGGCAAATCCATCGTGTCTCTCCAAATTTCACGATGTATTCTACGTTTCACTGTAGAGAAAATACATGCCTAACCTAACGCATGTACTCACCTATGAGGAATTAAACTAGAACATGATCTGTCTTATTGATAAGATCATGTAAAGGTTCTTGATACAAAAGAACAAGTATTGAGAAACCAGACGACTCATCTTGTAAACGTTCTTCATAAAAACCATAAGATTGAAGAGGCAACATGGGAACCCAAGGAACTTATGATGAAGGACCACCAGAGTTTTTTTTATGTAGTAATATTCAAGAAATTTCTAGAATGAAATTATTTGAAGGAGGGGAGAATGTAACACCCCAATCTTCCACGATACGTTTCCCTTCGAATAAAGCAATAGCTTGCATTGTACGCAACTTCGAGATTCTAATGCACCACAAATAATCAAACTAGCCGTTATGAATAGTAATACCCTGTTTTTGAATTTTTATAAATTTTACCTTTCAAAATGGACTTCATTTTTGAATTTAGGATATCAGAATTAGCTTATGATGAAATTTTGGTATTTTTCGGAACACTTTAAATTTTTGATGAATAGTGAAAAACACTAAGTTATAGTTTAAACCCAAATTTTTATTTAAATAATTAATTTTTTTATTTAAATTAATTTTAGGTCAAAATAGATACATAATACCTATATATGTTCAATGTAATTCATCGAATTTATTTTTAAATAATATTAGATATAAAAAATTTCATTGAACTTTTTACCGTCTTTTACCCACCTCCGAGGAGCATTTGAAAATTTACAAAAGATGTAATTTTACTCCTTATGTGAGTTGAATTTAAAAAATCCAAGAGACACAGTTGATATCAGTAATTATAATGGGGTTTAATAAGATGAAAATAATTTTTGGCTGAATAGGAACTTTTTACTTTTATTTACCACGGTTAAAATTAAATATGGTAATTAAGAGTAAAAATGATATTATTATTACCCTAAAACCTATCATAATTATATTGAATAAGTATAATTTGACCAAAAAAACCATATAAATAAAATATGAACCTCTTTGGTTCACATGGATTAGATTAGGACATTTATTATTATTTAATTAAAAACGAGTTAAAATAGTTAAAATCAATGATTAATAACTAAAATATTTTTAATATGGGGTTACACATAAGATAAATTAGACTATAAATATTCATTATAAATATTAAATTATTTCCTACATAATTTTATTTTATTTATATTTTTTATAACTTAAATAATTTAATTTATTTATGACTCAATGATGATGTAGTAATTACCTAATTAATGAAATATTAAAATAATTGATATTTTAAATATCCAAATAAATGTAATTTGACAATTTTTATTAATTACACTAATTTTATAGGTTGATTTTCAATATTAGGGTTGGTTATATGAATTTTTTTCTAATTAATAATGCTGTTATAAATTTAGGACAAACAAAATACCAAATAGTGTCACTATTGACATAAAAGAGTTTTTAAAACAAATATTATATTATTAATTGATATTCTATTCATAAAAATATATTGATTCGCCAAAATACGTATATAATGAAATTTTTATCATTAATGAACCAATTGGGGTTCCTTTGGATGTTTATATATGTTTATTAACCATATAATATAAAAATACAAAGAGACATGGTAAATGTCAAACTATTTAACTAAGAGTTAAATCTAAAAGATAAGGTTAATATATTGACCCAAACCATTATAAAACCTATTGGTTGAGTGGTTTGTGACACATACCCACATTATAATTTAAATAATTCATTTTGAACCATTATAATCCAAAAATTATTTTATTATAAAATAATATTTATAGATTTTCCTAAGGTACCCCTCACCCCTTTTATAAAAGGGAACTCCCCCTTCGCTCTAATTCACACCTTCAAAAGCCATTTGTCGCAGACAAACCCTGCCCAAATACCCTCCCAACTACCCTACCTTCATCCTAGAGGCCTTACTTTAGTCATAAATCCATCCTAATGATCCTATTTGATCAAATCAAAAGGATGAACCCAAAGAAGAGGTAAATATTCCATCACATCTTTCAAGTTCCTTTCTTCTTCCACTTCCTCTTTCTTGGTAGTTTCCTTTATAAAATAATAACTCCAGTATCTTCTATGTAATTTGATGTTATTATAAATATGGTACATCCATATTCATTATTCTATCCATTCTTTTAATGACATGTCACCATATGTGCGTACGTACGACTAATAGTCTCCACGTTGTGGTGTAATTTTTATTCAATACATTATTATTTGGATGGGTATAATAATGATGTGTAATTGATGTAAATAATTAACATAACATGATAATTATTCTGTATATATGATATAACATCCAATTATATATTCATTTAATATCAAAAGAATGATATTGTCGCTCATGCATACGTACGGATTACCGTCTCCACGAATGCGATGAGATTCATTCCCCATCACATCTATTCAAGACTATTTTTCATTAGATGATTAAAAATAATATTTAAAGACTTAATATCATTATGAATATGAATAAGATACATATTATCCATAACAATCATTACTTACATAACAAATCATATAATGGAAAACGAATCAGTTATCACCCGAAACGACAATAATACTAAGATATTATTAACAAAGCAATGTTAAAAGATCATATATGTTATCATATTATGGTATACGATTCTTGATTAATTTAATAACAATTATTTTACCATTATACTAGAGGTTATCCAACCCTCGACCAAGGAAAAGTACAAGGTAAGGGTTAATTCTATAATCTCTTCATTATCTGTGGTTGTTTATACGTAATTATCTATTGGGAACTCATTATCATCCACATCCATGTTTCTTAAAAATGTATTTCAAAAAATTCTAAAAATTTTATTGAATATGGGATAAAGTAATTTATACCCTTGTTTTAATTTTATATTATGTTTATAAATGAATATTTCTTTCTTTTTCCAAACAAGGTACTTTTTGACCTTTTCGACAAATTTAATATAAGAATGTGTTTTTAACTTATACAATGGGTGCGGCTATTTTCTGCCATTATAACATCGTCAAAGCTTCCATTACAAGCTTATAAGAATATTTCCAAAAAATGTTTTCTTTTATAATTAAATGAATTTTAAATGATTTCAAAATAGAAAGATATATTTCTCAAAAAATGTTTTTGATTTCATCTATGTCAACATCATTTGATGGATTTTAATCTTATTTGAAGTTGATTTATTAGGATACCATACATCAACATTGTATTGATGGTTTCGTAATATATTGGACTGTGGATGTGTTATGTTCATACCATTCATGGTTTATGGTTAAATTAATGACATTTGGTATGCCATTTATAGCACGAATGTTAATGTTATGTTTAAAACTTTTCATTTGAGGAATGCATTGGACTTAGTAAGTGATTAGTGGAGCCCTCTATAGCTCCTCGATGCATTGGTAGGTCTCATGAGACAAACTAGTGTCTTGACACAAGGCCTTGAAAAAATATTATTTGTTTTCTTAGCACAAGGCCTTGACTATGTGGTTATGAAAATCTGGAATTGTACATTCCATCATTATGAAAGTGGCTATTGATATTGCATGTGATTATTCGAATAGTAGAATATCCATGTGAGTATGTAAATGGAATTATATTGATTTATATTTGCCATATTATGATGAATTTTATGTTGAAATGGATTTTGGTTTAGTTCTATACATTTCCTTAATTTTTTATGCTTATTTATGAAAGTTTACACTTTATTGTTATCCTTACTGAGCATCTAAGCTCAACCCTTTTTATATTTTATTTTTCCCATGATGCGAAGAATTATATTTTGACTGACCTGCTGGGATATTCTATGGGATCTCAGTGTTGTCTATGGAAACAATATGGTTTTAGTTTTCCATTTTATGATGTAATGTAAACCTTATGAATCGATCTAGTACTTCCAAGGCTACTAAACTAATCGGTCTTTTGAGACTCGATCTTTTTTTATCATGCCAATGATACGTAATGTTGCACCGACTTTGGGCATTTGTGGTCGGGGCATTATAATGTATATATTTGTGGGTGTGTGTGTATATATGGGGGTGTATATATTTTTCTATGTGCATAAATATATATATATATAATGTATATATATATATTTCGTATATATATATATATATGAAATTTAATATATTTATATTTGATGAACGAATATTGTGTTTAAGAGGAGGTGATAAAATGATGAATAATTAAAGAAGTAAATGTTTTAAATAATGTCGGAGCTGAGGAAAATAAGAAATATGGAATATTTGGTGCATATATATTACATGGTGGAAGAGAAAACCGTTAATTATTTAAAAATCATAATAAATGAAATGAATTAATGGTATTAATTCTTAATCAATTAAATAAGAATATAAATAGAGGGTGGAACTAAACGTTTTGGGGGATTCTCATTCCATCATGTTTTTCTTTTCCACCCCTACCTCTCTTTTCATTCCATATCTCCTCTATTCTTCTTATATTATTTTTATTATTTTTCTAAAACTCCCGACATCAATAACTACTATAATATTTATAGGATTGATGCACTATCAGTATCTTTTGGTTCTTCTCAAAGAGAATATTATTAAACATATTTTTTTATATGAAGGATAAATTTTTCCAGTGGTTCATTTATACTAAAATGTAAACGCTCTTCATCATTAATCATTTCACTTAAGGTAATAAGTCTTTGACTTTTTCACATGTAATATATGGGTTACTGAAATTATTATTTTTGTGTGTGTAGGCTTATTATTCCCTTACCTCAAGCCTTAAAATTTAATAATTCCTTAAGTTTTTTCCTTATAAATTTAATCATGCATTCATAAATCAAATGTTTAATATGTTAAATAAATTGATTAATAAAAAATGTCTTTATTTTATAATAAAACCCCTCATGTGAGTTTCACAATCTTCTAAACTAAAATGTATTGATTAGTCATTTAGTTCTTTAATTGGATTAAATCCTTTGGTGGCTATATCTTTTTTTCATGTCATAATGAAAATTTAATGTGTTGAATTAATTGAAATTTCATTAATAAGATGGTTTTCTTATTTAAATGTTTAAATTTCATGCCTCTACTTGTTTCAAATCATCAAGATTTTTTTTCATTGCTGTTTTAAATGAATTAAATTTAATTTATCTTATAATGGTGGTACGACTACACCTCCTTTTAAATTTAAATAATTACTGCTTATATAAAATGTTTCAATGATATTATTATAATATATTCAACAACATTATTTATGGTGGTTGGAATACTAGAATGTAATTGTTTTGTGTGGTATATATAAGATTATTGTTTTATCTGATACAATTATTTATAGTAATTGGGATATTTGGGATCATGCCATCATGCTACAAGAACGACCAAATAAATTGAATATTTCCTATTAAATTATAATAGTTCATTTTAAAACACCACATGTATCCCCTTGGGGCTATAGGAATGGAGTTTTAGACCTATGACTACCTCATTGGTGTGCCAACCATGGGCATTATTAAGACTTTGCCTATTGGACAGTAAAATCTCTATAATAAATTTGGATAAATTTTTTATTTTCATCATAGTCTTTCAGTTGAAAAATTAATAAATTGTGTACTTTCTTATAATAAATTCACATTGGTCAATCTCGTAAATTTATATGTTAACGATCTTATCATTGAAATATGTATGAAATAGGTTTGATATAATTCTTATGATAATTAACAACATGTATTAGTGAAATTCATTGTTTTAACATATGATAATTTTGTAAAATTTATTATTTTTTATTATTATGATAAATATGGTATGTTTGAAACTAGATTTTTGATTTTTATTTATCATATTTTGAGCATAGGTGATGTAGATGTGATTGATACATGAGGGTTGGATACATATTAACAGGTTACTTTTTTTCTAGATATGACTCAAGATTATTTTCAAAAATTGAGGGCTTGGTTCATGTTCTTTTGTATCGCATGAGGCCAAGTCCAATATTTACTTGATGACAGAGAGTAGAGCATATGATTATATGTGATGTATGGGAACTCATGATTATGATTGAAACCTGAGGTATTGGTTCTTGAATTCATTCCATATAAGTGCTGGATGTACTGGTACTAAATTTTTTAGGGCTAAGTATATGATTATTTTGGATGCCTAAGGGCTAAATGCACAGTTACATGATTCACTAGGATTAGACTCTAGTTATGCATGAGGTTGATGATTTGGTTTTTCTAAGGGAATAAAAAATATGTTAAGGTATATACTATGTGATTCATCCTCAGTGGGAGAATCTTCCACCGATTTGGGTGATCCATCCTGACGTAAGTGGATCTACAAAAAAACATAGATATTCGACTTAGGCTGAATCATGTTGTATGGGTTGAGTGTCCATTAAGAATCATATAAAAAAATTTATTATCTAATTTGTTATCACTTTTCATTTATAATGTTCATAACAAATTCATTTTTTATTAATTTCATGAAATTGATTGGGAAAGACAACATGGGTGTCGTCCTACTGAGATTTATATATCACACCCTACTCAGGCGCTGTTTGGAATCCATATAGATCTTCTTGCATGTACGTCTTTGGATTAATTTCATGTTTTGTTCAATGTAAATGTGAGTTAGAGAGAATACAACTGCTATCTGGTACATGATTCTTGAGGATTTGACTGTTGGGTTTTTCTTTTATTTTGATTATTCATATTTCTTGTACTTATAGAATCCTATATCACAAAATAATTGAGGAAAATTGGAATTTAATATTTTTACACAAATATTATATTATTATTCAACTACTTATATTTAATTTATTAATATTTCATATAATGATGTGAGACTCTAATCTCAAGGGTATAGTCTCCCCACTATACCATCAATAGACCCTCACTGCTAGTTAGCAGCCTCTACCATATAGAGAGGCACACTTGAGGTCATGTGACCCTCCAGTCTATCATCCATCTTAGTGGTGATCCATGTCAGGATATGATGCATGTAAACTTCTTTCCTATCGACCATTCAATGTTCTGGTGCTCTGCTAATGTGTATAGCATCACTCAGGTTGATTCCTCAGCAATGATACTTTCTAATAGTCTATTTTTTTATTGGATTGTATTTATATTGGGGGTTTGTTTAAAGATATTAATTTCTTTCCTATTGATTGTATTTATATTGGGGGTTTGAGGAATCAACCTGAGTTAAGGGTTTGATTAAATCTTTAACAGTTGGGAATCAACCTGAGTGATGCTATACATTTAAATTAATATCTTTAAACAAACCCCCAATAAATTAATATTGGTGTGCTGATTTCATTTTCTATATATAATTTTAGGTGGGATTCAATGAATCATTTGGGCCCCTTTTAATTGGATTTTCCCTCAAAATTTTCACCCAATATGAATGGTATTGTACTGATACATTTAATGGAGAATAAACTATTTTGGGATTTTTTATTGAGCCCAGAAATTAAATATTAATGGCTAGTTGATTTTTTTCAAAGATTCTATGGGTCTTCTAATGTGATGTATATGACCATTAAAATGACATAATTGTAAATGATTCCTTCTAGTGATATATTGTAAAGTGAATAAGGAATCCTAAATAACAAGAACCATGTAATTTGGATAAGAAGGGTGAATGTAATAAATAAAATTGTAAACAGACATAATTAGACTATTCAAAAAATGCTCAAAATTATATTTATTGTTAAAACATGAGTATATCACACTAATTATGCACTTTTACATGAAATTTACTTGAGGTAGTATAAAAACATTATGATTAAATGATTAAAATCAACTCCTACACACTTACTCTTTTGCATGTCCTCATGTGTAGCAAACATTAAAAAATATTCTCACATGCCAAAAAATAATAAAAAAATATTTTCCACAATCTGGGGAGTTTTAGACCATTTCAACCATCCTTATTAAAATCCACCAAAAATTGTTATATAATAAAAGTTCAAAAACAATTAATTTTTTATGGTCAAATTTAGAAATCGAAAATGTGGACCATCAAAACTCACACCTCTCAATACGATAGAACTTATTTATTGAGGTTCACTCATTCACCAACGAAGGGTAAAAATCATTGAGATTGAAAGAGATCCCAGCATCCATTTCCTATATTAAAGTGAAAAAGAATCACGATGTATTGTGAAGGGGTTTTTCAATGGTTATTGGACTGTAGTAATTTAATTTCCAAGATAGTGTAGAGGAGGGGTAAAACATCACCATGGATAAAAAAATGCAGAGTTTTTTGAAATGAAATATGGAAGGAAATGGAAACACAAATTTAAATAGAAAGTATTGTGTGATTAAAGACACAAAGTAGGAATAAACATTGTAGGGGATAAGAAGATAACATATTTACACAACACAAAAATTCTCCCAATGACATAAGTCTTCTTCTTTTTTCTAATTTTCTATTTTTCTAATTTTTTTAAAAGTTGATCTTGAAATAATTCCCACACTCATCTCCCAAACCATGATTGACCACTTCAGAACAATAATTGTAATATTTATAATAAGGTCAATGGTTTAAGATGTGTGATTTTTGACCACACCAAGACACAACCAATTTTTTTGTACTTTTTTTTAATTTCTTCAAGATTTCGAACACTTTTCAATAACATTTAAAAAATTACATTAATGAAAGTCAATTTCCCTAATGTCACTAAATGAAAACCACTACCCCACACTAAAATGTATAGTTTCCATCATGTATATAATAACACATTGAAAATCAATAATAGGGAACCCAAAAATGAAATTCATTCCACTACAATTAAATTATAATAAAAATATGCAATGTAAATCTATGTAGATATTGGGAGGCATAAAGTATTGGGATAATAATGTGGCTGTTAAAGAAAATGTTTTCATTTTTTCATATGGGCTTTCAAAATAAGGATTAATGTAAAGGTAATGGGAGGCTATTTGTATATTGTGATACTCATGAGGTTTATAAAATGCTTCTTTCATATTAATACACTCAAAATTAGAACATTCAGCTCAAAGGTCCACAAACCCAAGACTCAGAATCAGGGTTGAAAACACATAGGTGAAATTATGGCCATAGGTGGCCTTTTCATGAAAGATAATGTTGTTCCTCACGATTGGGGAAAATCATTTTCCAAATAAAAAATTGATCATTCAAAATTTCTTTATTTTGACATATACTTATTTATCAAAAATTATGATGAATTTTCAAAATTTTTGAAATGGAAAATTGGGTTTTGACTCACAAATATGGTCGGAAACAATTTCAAAATAGGATGGTGATTAATTATGACACTTTTTGTTTTTTTTAAAAAAAAATTAGTTTTTTTAATTGTTCAGTGTGTTTAAAATACACACCCACACAGAAGAGAAAGGGAGAAAAAATGATTGATGATGAAAGTGGTAAAAAATTGAAAAATAGAGGAGGAAGAAGAAAAATAGAGAGATAGAGGGAGAGAAGGATGAAAAAGAGGGAAAAGGGAGTTAAAGTAAAAGAGGTTCCCCTAGTTTGCATTTGGTGGGTTTCCGTCTCCAACTGATGGTGCGTCGGTGGAAGTCGAGGTGGTACACAAGATGTGTGTCCTATCATGGTGATTATTTAAAAGATGTCTGATAACATTGATTTTTTTTCGATTAGGGGTCTTTGATTGGCACTACACCAAGTGGGTAATCATGACAAACATTAAAAGGAACATCACAATGATAATTAAGCATACCTGGGTGAAGAATAAGTCAAGAGTTAAAGAGAATTACCTTTTCTCCTTCATGGAATACCATTCTCTGGATGTGCTTTTCATGGAGTACATTATCCATTTATTTACATGTATTTGAATTCACATTGGAATCTAGTTGAATCTCCTCCAATTCAGTCAATTGAAGAAATCATTATTCATCATATTGTTCACAGTCAAAATTACATGTTTTCACAACCCAAAATTACATATAATGGATTTCACTTGGTAAATGACATGTTTTACCAAAAACTATCCTTAAAACAGACATACCAATGGGTGTTTTATAATTAGTTCAATAATCCCAAATAGCTTCTCTATGTCTCTTAGGCCGGTCATTTCTGGCGAGCATAACAAATCTCACAAGAACTCTTTTCACTTCTCTATTAAAGTGTTCAGCCATGCCATTTGTTTGGGGGTGAAATGAAGATGAAGATTCATGTACAACACCATTCTTTTTCAAGAGAAATTCCATCGATATATTACCAAAATATGGGATCTTATGTCACTGATCTAGGCATAGAGAGTTCCACATCCGTGGACATTGTGTCTTTTTAGGAATACCCTAACAGTATGTGAATCATCCTTTCTAGTGGGTCTTTCCTAAACTCACCGAGAATCTCATTCAACTGCAAGAAGGATATATGAGAATCCATTGGAAGGTGGAATAGTCCCATGAATTCGATGCCCCAAACATCAGATATCTCATATAAGATTAAGGTCTCTTTGGGAATTTTATTTCTTTTTGAAATTGTGCCAAACTTTTGGTTAGTGGGACATGATTGGAAGAACTCATGTGAGTCCTTGAAGAGTGAAGGACAGATGAATCGAGAGTCTACAACATTTCAAGATGTCCTTTTTTGGTCCAATGTGGCCACCCCATGATGTGAGTGACAGAATTCTAATATGGAGGAATTTTCATCTTCCTCAACACATATTCTAATTACCCTTTTAGACCCAATTTTCCATAGTTTATTTTCTTCCTAAAAATAATATATTGAATCACTTTTCATCTTCAATTTTTTTTCTTGAAAACATTTTATTAAAAACACCAGAAACCAAGTAATTTACAATTGGGAAATACCATAGTGACTTTGGAGTGAGAGATGAAATTCTTCTAGTGGGGAATTCATGATTAATGATTTCTAAATGAGAATAATTAGAAAATATAGTAAGGTGATTATCCATATGGTTTTTTTCCTGGTCTATCTTTTATTTCATGGCCAAACACTTGAATCATTAGCAACCATCTTATTGGCCTTGTTTTGGAATCAATTTTATTGTGTAAAACATTATAGCCTAATGGTTTGTGAAGATGATGATTTTTTCACCGAACACATAGGGCCAGAATTTATCTAAGAAACAAACCACTAAATATACTTTTTTTTATTGATAGTGTAGTGAGATTGAGTTTCAAATAATATTTCTAGTGAATAATTGATGACATGAGGAATTTTTTCTCTTCATTGACCAAAAAATCCCAACAAATCTATCAGAAGAATCACACATCAACTCAAAGAATAAGGACCAATCTAGGTGATGGATTATCTTGGAAGATGTAAGTGATGTTTTTAGTTAAAAGAAGGCTCTATTATTGACCACATCTAAATGGAAGGTGACCTAATTTTGGATCAACCAAGTGGGTGGGAGGGAAGTACTAATGACGTTATCGATGAATCACAAATAAAAATTGGCATGATTGATAAATGAACATATGTGTGTTTAGGAAGTTATTGGATAAATGTAATTTTGGAAAGACCAATTTAAATACCCCATTTTGAAACTATGTTCCTTAGAACAATCCCATTTGTAAACAAGAAGTGACATTTTTTAAAATTAAACACATGGTTACACTTTACACACATTTAAGGACTATAGATATTTAATTCAATCAAGAGTAAAATGACTCTCCATAAATGGTAATGTTATCCATGAATACTTATATGATGTTTTTAATGAATTCAGAAAATATACTCATCATTGTCCTTTTTAATATTAAAGGAGCATTACAAAGGCCAAAAAAAATTCTCCTATATGAATATGTTTCAAAGGGGAAAGTGAATTTTTTATTTTCTTGGTCCAGGTGAGTGATTGGGATTTAGATGTATCCAGTATATACTTTATGAAATCTATAGTGTGACTTTTCTGCTAAACGTTATAGAATTTGATCAATTAATAGATCAGGGTAGTGATATTTTCTTGTTACAACATTGAATTTCCTACAGTCGATGCACACACACTATATGTTCACCACTCGAGTTTTGACTACCTCCTAATGTTCATTTTTAACATAAATTTTTCCACCATTCTTAGGTAAAACATGAATTGGACTAACCCATTTACCATCAGAAATTGGGTAGATAATACCTGTTTAAAGAAACTTGGTGATCTCTTCCCTAACAACCTCATGTATGAGTGTATTGAATCTTCTTTGTGGTTGTCTAACTAGTTTCAAGTATTCCTCAAGATGGATGTGATGCATGAAAATGGAAGAGTGGATTATAAGTATGTCATCTAGGGTCTAACCTAAGTACTTTTTTCCTATAACATGTGATCAAGTTTGAAATCCCCTGTTTCAGTAAGTGAAGAAGAGATAATGACAGGATGAGAGTTATTATGGAAAAGGAATGCATATTTTAGGCATTTAGGAAGAGTTTTTTTATCAGACTCTTATTTAATTTGTGGGTTAGACAACTAAGGAATGGAGGAAGGTATTTTAGTTGTTTTTGATTCATTTTCATTAATATTTTCTATGGTGGAGTGGTAGATATAAGATTTGATTTGGGATTCAAGAGAGTTTTCAAGATCTTCTAGATAGATAGAGTCTTTTAATAATAGGTACACATAAACATCACCATTTATAACTAGGTTAATCATAGTGCAGATTTCACAAGATCCTCTCTCATTATAACATAATGAACATGATGGAATGAGGTTCAATTAACTCTCATAAGGGTACTCATAAGCATAGATTGAGAATGAAGTGTGATCCTCTTATGATTATCTCATGGCTTTAAAAAAGTTGAACTTGACCAGTCGGTAACAAAGTTATTGTGGATACATTGACTGAATAAACATCAATCTTGGATCTCTTTATCCATAGGAATGGACTACCAAGAATTAAGGGATATTTAGAAGAGTTCATTTAACCTTCCATGTCAAGGACATAGAAATTGGCAGAGAAGATAAGTTCATTCACAAGAAAAAGAAAATTATTTATTATACCCTCAGGACTAGAAGTGATTCTATTGGACAATAAAAAAACAACACATGTTGGATTTAAGGGACCTAGAACAAGGTTGTAGAATTTGGATTTGGGCATGAAATTAATTGAGGCTCCTAGGAGTCTGAGTGCTTCATCGAATTTGAAACATCCAATTTGGCATGGAACAGTAATGGTCCTTGGATCATTGACCATTTTGGGAATAGTCAATTTAGTTGAAGAATTCTTGAAGGTCCTATGTTTCCTATTATAGATGTCCAAATCCTTAAGAAGCATGGTATACATAGGGATTTTTCTTATGGGATCTAATAGAGGAATGTTGACTTAATCACATATAAACACATCGATCATTTTAGAATCGAGATTGATGGACATCTTTTTCTTTGAAACAGCTTGATGAAAAGGAATTTTGTTCCTAAGTGGAATAGAAGGAGGTTCGAGGATGAATTTAGGTACCTTTTCTAATTTATTTTTATTTTCTTTTTCATGGTCTACATTTAAGGTTGATTTTGAGGACTCATCGTGATGTAATGAAATTTTCTCTCTCGGTCTAATTGAAATTGCACTTACATTATAGTTGGGGTTGGATAATAGTTGAGTTGGGAGTTGTGAATAATTTGATTTTTTGCTGGCTCTGGTGGGATTAAAGTTGACCAATTTGGGTTTCAATGTTATTATTTCTAGAATGGGTGATGGAAGAAATCTATTCCAATGTACATCACATGGGTTCCTGGAAGATGAGGATTTCCCAAAATAGGGATTTCCATGATTTTGGTTCTTGGAAAGCAATTATATTATTTTTTAAGTTGGGAATGCTCATTTGGAAAGTGGAATCTAGGAGGATCAAGAGGGGGATTGAGAGTTTGAGGATGAGGAACAAAATGTTAATGTTGTTGGAAGTTACCAATACATTAACCATATTATAATTGGTTTCAGTTTTGAGGAGGTAATTTAGAGGGATGAGAAATGGGATTATCATAACATGAGCCCTAGTTGAAGGTAGAAGAGAGGGACTTAAAGTGGGGTTGGTTGAAGTTTCTAATGAACTAGCCTGAATGTTGAGGGTTGGTGTTCTTCTTAGAATATATTGCATTGATCTCCATTTGTGTAGATGAATCAAATGGATCCCCTTAAATTTGTGGAAATTTGTTAGTAGGATGATATGGGGAGTTGTAGATTCCACAGATTGTGATAGATCCAGGGAAGAGAGATTGTGGAAAAGATGAGGTTGGGGCTTTGGCTGCCACAACTAGTTGTCGCACAAGACTTGTAAGTTCACTCATCCACTATGTCATCTTGTTCAGTGCAATCGATTGACTCTCTTCAGCTTGTATGGATTGATTAAGTTCTTGAGTATGGTCTCTTTGTGTTTTTCCATCCATGTTTGTTATGATATATCTTGAAAATGCGACAGTTTTATCAACAAGATCACTGCCACATTCCACGTCAATGAGAGTTCTCTCCAGAGAAAATAAACCATAATAGAAGTATTGGATCATGATTTGGTCAGGGATTTGGTGGTGTTGGTAAGATTCCACATGCATTTTGAACACTTCATTATTTTAATGGATTGACTAATTTGGTAATTTTCAGATACCACTTATTTTCTTTTAGGTAGAAGTCGTACAAGAATCAAGAAAGAATTTCTCCATGAAACGTCACATCAAGTCATTCCATATGGTTATGGAACTAGGAGGGAGGTTGTAAAACCATGAAGAGGACATTTCATCTAGGGGAAATGGAATTCTTGATGTTTTATTTGTTCCTTAGAAACCCCTTGAGGATTTATGGTTGAGCACACCACTTGGAAAATTTTAAAAAAAATTAGGGATTGTCACGAGCTTGCTTTGGGAGATGAGGAAGAAGTAGAATTGAACATGATTTGAGTCAAAATTCAGCCACTATGTTTGGATATTGAATACCAATGAGTTTTAAATTTATATCAGGGGAAGAAATTTATTTAATGGTTTGTTCCCAAGGATTAGACATATTGAATTCAAATGTTATTACAAGGACTCATTCTTGAATGATTTTATTATCTATTATGTTCCTCATATGTCGGTGAAGAGTTCTCTCTATTTCAGGGTCAAATAGATCTGAGGGATTGTCTAGGAGGGTACAGGGAATTTTGAGAGAATTTGGAAGGATGAGGAACAAGGGTTTTTCTTTTTGTTGTTTCGTTTAAGATTTATATGAGAAGACATGTTCTTATTTATATATTTTTTTAATTTTTTTTGTTTTTTTTTTGTTTTTATACAATATCCAAGAACTAATGACTACTTAATGAACCATCCCCAGAAAAAGTTCCATTTTAAGTGAGGCTGATAGTCACCAATCGACCGTTCAAGTTTCTGGTTCACTACTAATGTATATTGAAGAACTCCAGTCGAATCCTCGATAATGATACTTTATAATAGTCGATTGTTTTTAGATTGTTATTTTTTATTGGAGGGTTTTTAAAAAAAATAATAAATGAAATTATCGATTGATTTAAAAAATTAATATATATTGGGGGTCATTTCATCATTAAGGAGTTTAAATTTTTATATCTTTGACCTCTACTTTATATTGCATTAAATTAACACCCACTTCACATATATGACATTGATCGGAATTCCAAAGTGTTAAGATTTTAATCCAAGACTTAAGATAACGTAGGGTTATAATATTAATCAGATATTGTTTATGATATTGTCTTTATGGTCTCAATAATCCATGGAAACATCATATTAAACAAAATAGGTCCTTAATCCAAGAGTTGTTAAGTCCAACATACACAATGTTAATTTGAAAAATAATCATAGAAAAAATACTCTCAATCACATTACATAACTAAATTTTGACTCAAAAAATTGACAGAATTACTCCTCTGATGAGATGATTAGTAATCTAGTTTATTATATTTATAATGATTAATTAATAAAAGAATAAAAATAAATGGATAAAAATGAGTGTTTTTCCAAACACACACTCACATGGTGAAGAGAATTGAATATCGAATTTCGATTGAATGAGTAAGAAAAATAGAAAATTGATTTTAACATATTTTAAAAAAATTTAAGAACTTTAATATTAAAAAAATATGGGGTGTATTATATTAAGTTATAATGTGAAATAAACATGTATTAAAATAGAATTACAAAATAAACAATTACAATATTACAAATAAAGAAGAACACAAAATAAATGAAATGAAGATAGGAGGAATGGTATCTCAAGTTGAAACATGAGTATAGAAGATCCTCCCAATACTTTGGAAGAGCCATGGTCATGAAAACCTAACTTCCTTTGCACTGAAATTTCAACCACTTGCAAGGAGAATAGGGTGTTTTATTTATATCCCAAAGGTGGTGGTCTGTTTTCATTGAAAATCATCACCCCACATTCATTTCTAATTTGGTAAATTTGACTATCGAATCTCGAAATATGATCTTTTTATAAGTTATAGAAATGGATCTCCTCTGTCTACTATGAAATGTTGGTTTCTATTGAACATAATAATACAATGTTATGGAGGTTTGATTAGGAAATTTTAATTTGACTATTTCAATCCATATGTTTTCAAGGCCAAAAATTGGAATATGTTTTTGAATAGGAATGAACCCTCAATTCCGAACACATTATTCCCAATACTATTCCACCTAAATATCCTATCACACTGAACAATATCAGCTCTAATGGTTGTATCTATCAGGAGAAATGTCAATAATGGTGTCATGATTTCATTTCCCAGGCATAATGGTGGGATGGAATGAGATGAATCATTTGGGATCCTTTTTAGTGGAGTTAATACTTGAAATTTTTAACCGATATGAATGGTATTTCCCCCCAATATGTTTTAGATAATAAACAATTTTGTACATATATATGGAGCCCAATAATTCAATATTCATGGATGATACATTTTCATCAAATATTCAATGGAACTTCTTGTCTGGTCCATATGACCATTGAAATGGAATGATTGGGAAATTATTCCTTCTAATGATATGTTTTAAATTGAATTTGTAATCCTAAAAAATAGGAACCATGAAATTTGGATAATCAGGATGTGAGTGATAGTTAAAATAGTAAACTGACTTAATTGTACTACTTCAAATAATGCTCAAAAATTATATTTAGTATTAAAACATGAGTATCTCACACAAATAATGAAATTTTACATGAAATTTACTTGACGGAGTATAAAATTTATGAATAAATGAATAACCTAAACTCCCCCATAGTAAGTATTATGCATGTCCTCATGTGCAACAAACATAACAAATTTATTCTCACTCACCAATAAATATTAAAACATTTTTTTCCACAATCAGGGGATATTTAGACCATTTCAATCATCCATAATGAAATCTAATACATATTGTTACAGAAAAAATGTTCAAAAAAATTCATTTTTCATGGTCAAAATTTGAAATAGAAAATGTGGACACTCAAAACACACACCTATTATGATGATAAAATTTATTTATGGAGGTTCCCTAATTCACCAACAAAAGGTGAGAATCATTGATTTTGATAGATGTCTCATCATTCATTACCTATCCTAATGTTCACAAGAACCAAGAAGTCATTTGAATGGGTTTTGATGTGGCTATTGGATGGTAGGAATTTAATGTCTAAGAGATAGGAGAAGAGGGGTAAAACATCATTATGTGTAAAAAAATGTACAATTTGTATAAAATGAAACATTGAATTAAATGTAAACACATATTTACAAATGGAAATATTGTGTTATGAAATACACAATGGAAAAATAAAATTTTACGTGGATGATAAGACAATATATTTACAAAACAAAAAACTTTTCTTAATGGAATATGTGTTCTTTTTCAATTTTTCTATATTTTTTTCATTTTATAGAAAGTTGATCATCAAAAATAAATCCCACTCATCTCCCAACTCATGATTGATCTCCCCATAACACTAATTGTAATAGTTATAACAAGATTAAAAGTTTAGGAAGAGTTATTTTTGACCTGCCCAAGAAATAACTCTTTTTTTGTTCTTTTTTATGATTTTTTTCAAATTTTTAGAACATCTATCAATATTATTTACAAAATTACATAAATTAAAGTCCATTACCCAAGAATACTTAATGAATACCTATCCCACAATCTAAATGGTATGATTTCCCTCAAGTACTTGATAACATGTTGAAAAACAATGAAAGGAAGCCCAAAAATGAAAACCATTCCCCACACTTTAATTTCCATGAATAATTCATTATAAATCCATGTATATATTGGGAAGGATAAGGTATTGGGCTTGTAATGTGGATATCAAAGAAATGGTTTTCATATGCTCAGAGGGGCTTGTAGTGGAATGATTACTGTGACTCTAATGAGAGGGTATTTGACTATTTTGATTCTCCTGAGGTTCATAAAATGCCTCTATCATATTAATGCTCACCAATGTAGGAAATTCAGTTTGAAGGTCCAAAAACCCAGGAATCGCAACCGGGATTGAAATCACACATGTTAAAATGATAACCATAGGTATCATTGACAAAAAATAAAAAAAAATTCATTATTATTTAAGAAAATAATTTTCCAAATCATAAATCGAGAAATAAAATTTTTTTGGTTTTGACACAAGATTTTATATCCAAAATTATGATGAAAATAATAAACAATTAGATAAAAACATGTCTTTTGACACCCCAAAATTTTTAGACAAAATTTCCAAACTGGATGGTGAGTATGTAAGACTGTTTTTGTTATTTTGGTTTTTTTTGTTTTTTTTTTGTTTTTTTAGTTATTTAGTGTGTTTAAAATACACAAGCACACAACAGTGAAAGGGCTAATGAAACAAATTTGTGATGAATGTGGTAAAAAAATAAAAATATAAGAATAAGTAGAAAACGAGAGATAAAGAGGAAAGGAGGAAGAAGAATGAAATAAGGAGTTAAAGGGAAATATGTTCCCCTTGTTTGGATTTGGTGGGTTGTTGTATCCATCTGAGGGTGGGTCTGTGGAAGTCAAGGTAGTTCATGGGGTTTGTTTTCTCTCATGGTGATGCTTTAACCAATGTTCATTAACCATGAATTTCCTTTTGGAAGATCGGTCTTGGACATTCACAACACCCAATGGGTAAACATAAGAAACAATAGAATGACTTTCCAAAAAAGAACTAAGATTACATGGGTGAACCTGAAATCGAGAGTTGAAAATAAATACCTATTCGCCTTCATAGAATACATTTTCTTAGGATGTGTCTGTCATGGATTACATTATCCTTTTTTTTATAAAGATTGGAATTCCCAAAGGAATTAAGTTGAAGATCCTCTAATTCAGACAATTTTAACAATCTTTCCTCACCAGGATTTTCACAATCAAAATTACATTTTTTTCACATCCCAAAATGACTTATGTTGGATTCAAACAGTAAAATTTCATGTTCTACCAAAAAAATATCCTATAATGAGCCATCCCAATGGGTGTTTTGTAAGAAATTTGAAAATCCCAAATTGTATAACCATGTATCTGAGGCCAGTTTTTTCTGGCGGGCCTAACAATCCATTCCATTTTGTTCAAGTGATATGTAGTTGATTATTTATGTACAACACCATTATTTTCCAAAATAGATTCCATGGTAATATTGAAAAAATGGGTTTTTATATCGTTGATCAAGGCACGTGGAATTCCAAATTTGTGGAAGATGTGGATTTTTAGGAACTCACTAACAGTATGTGTATTACCTTTCTAGTGGGTTTGGCATCATGCCAACTAGAATCATAATCGACCTCAAGAATATTGTATGAGAATCCATTAGAAGGGGAAATGGTCCCATGAAATTGATTCCCAAAACATCAATGATCTCATAGAATATTAAGGGATTTGGGGGTATTTTATTTAGTTTGGAAATTGTGCATAACTATTCGTAAAAGGGACATTATTGACAAAACTCATGTGAGTCCTTAAAGAGTGAAGGAAAAAAGAATCCAGAGTCTAGGACCTTTTGGGAGGTCCATTGTGGTTCAAATTTTCCACCTCCATGATGTGTGACATAATTATAAGATGGAGTAATGTTCATCTTATTGAACACATCTTCTAATTAGAACGTGATCACCCGTTTTTCAATGTGTATTTTATTCCCAAAAACAGTATTTCGATTCACTTTTCTACATCATTTATTGTTCATTTTGTAAGAATTTATTGATAAACACAACAAACCATGTATTTTACAATTGGGGAATACCATGGTGTCATTGAAGTGAGATTTGAAAGGTGCTCAGTAGGGAATTAAAGAACAATGATTTCTAAATGAGATGAATTAGAAATTATACTAAGGTGATCATCCATATGGTTTTCTTATCCTGGTCTATCATTTATTTCAATGTAAAATCCTAGAGCATTATAATCCATCTTATTTTCCTCATTTTGGAAAAAAAATTATCTGCCTGAACATTATAGTAGAATGGTCTGTGAAGACGATGATTTTGGAAGCTAAGAGATAGGGCCAAATATTATCTATGGTAAAAACCACTACAAAATTTCTTTTCAGTGAATGTGTAGTAATATTAAGATTAATCTAATTCTTTTGAGTCATACTATATGACATGAAGAATATTTTATCTTCTTTGACCAATAATAGATATATCAACTCTATAAAAAGCATCCCACATCATCTCAAAGGTTAAGGACTAATGTAGGGGTTGGATTATCAGGGAATATGTAATAGAAATTTTGATTTCAATGAAGGCTCTCTGGAAAACCTCATCAAAATGGAAGGTGACATAAATAAGGATCAATCAAGTGAGTGGGAGGGAAATCCAAAAATAGTTTTTGATGAATCACCGATAGAAATTGGAAAGACAGAGGAATTAATGGATGTCTCAAACGGTGGTGGATTCAAGAAGTGATTGGATCACTTCAATTTTGGCAGGATCAACTTCACTACCCCCTTTTGAAACTATGTAAACTAGATCAATCCCATTTTCAACTATGAATTGAATTTTTTTAAAATTTAACACAATGATACACTTTAGAAACTTTTGAAGGACTAGAGAGAGTGAATTCAAGAATGATTCAGATGACTTATCACAACTGATAAAGTAATCCATGAAGACATCCATGGAGTGTTCCATGAATTCAGAAATGATACTTATCATACATATTTTGAATTTTGTAGGAACATTACAAAGGCCCAAATGAATTCTCTTATATGAATATTTTCCAAAGGGGAAAGTCAATATTGTCTTTTATTGGTTCTAAGGTGTGATTGGTATTTGGAAGTACCATGTTTATCCATCAAGAATGAAATAATGTGAAATTCCAGCTAATGATTCTATCATTTGATCAAGGAATGTAAGTGGGTTGTGAACTTTTCTTATTTCAATTTTCAATTTCATATAGTTGATACAGACATGCTATTTTTTCTTCAGTAAAATCATGACTACCTCCCCGTGTTAATTTTTTAAAACTTTTATCCCACACTTCTTAGATACAACTTGAATTGGACTAAACCATTCACTATCAGATATTGGGTAGATAATATCAGATTAAAGAATCTTGGTGATCTCTTCCCAACCTACCTCATGTATGAGTGGATTTTGTATTCTATGTGGTTGTCTAATTGGATTGGATGACTCCTCAATATGGATGTGAGGAATGAAAAGGGTAGGGTATATTCATGGTATGTCATCTAGGGTCCAATAAAAGAACATTTTATTTTCATTTAATAGCTGATCAAGATTGAGCTCCCCAGTTTAAGTATGTGAAGTGGAGATAATGATAAGAAAATAGTGATCATGAAAATGGAATTTATATTTTAGGTGTTCAGGAAGAGGTTTTAGATCAGTCTCTTCTATTCTTTGTGGGTTAAACAACTCATGAATGGTGGAAGGGACGTCAGTTTGTTTTGATTTATTTTCCTTAATATTGTCCATGGTGGAATATTAGAGATAAAATTTATGTGGGATTCAAGAGAGTCTTCCAGATCATCTGGATTTATATATTCTGTTAACTATATGTCTACATCAACTTCCCCATTAACAACATGGTTGATCATGGTGAATATTTTACAAGATCCTATCTCATTATAACATGATGAAAATGATCGAATGGGGTTCAATTGACTCTCATAAGGATCCTCATATGCATGGATTGAGAATATAGAGTGATCGCTAGATGGGTATTGCATGGATTGGAAAATGTTGAACTTGACCAGTTGATCAACAAATTCTATGGATTAGATGCCTGAATGGACATCAATCTGGATTCTAACTATCATTAGTAATGGTCATCATATAATTAAGGGAAATCGAGAAGAGTTTGTCTTAACGTCCATGTCAAGGACATATAAATCATTAGAGAAGAAAAGATCATTCACATTAAGAAGAAAACCCACGATTATACCCTCAGGACAAGCAGTTATTTGATTTTATAATTCAATGAAAACACTAGTTGGTTGTAAGGGACCTAGACCAAGGATGGAGAAGATAGATTTGTGCTTCACATCAATTGTGTCTCCTAGGTCTATGAGTGCATCATCAAAGTTGGAACGTTTAATTTTTCATGGAACCATAAAGGCCCAAGGTCATAGCACTTTATAGGAATCAATTGTATGGAGGAATCATTTTTGATGGTCCAATGATTCCTCTTATGGGTGAAAAATTCCTTAAGAAACATGGCATACATATTAATTTTTATTATGGAATCAATGAGGTTAATGTTTACTTCAACACATTTAAAAATGTCGAGCATTTTAGGAATGGTATCAAAGGACTTCCTTGGATTTAATATATCTTGAGGAAAAGGAATTGGGTTACTAAGTGGAATAGAAGGAGGTGAGGGAATGAATTGAAGTTTTTATAAATTTATATTTCTTTTCATTTTTAATGTCATCATTTAAAGGGGTTTTTTAGGACTCATCCTAAGGCATAGAAATTTTCATGTCCAGTCTAAGTGAAACTGCACTTACATTACCGTTGGGGTTGGGTAATGGTTGATCTAGGAGTTGGGAAAGATTTGTTTATTGTTGATGGCTTAGGTGGGATTCTAGTAGACCATTTTGGTTTTCAATATATTATGGCTTGAATGGGTGAAGGATGAAAGATATTCCACTACCCTTTCCCATGGTTTCATAGAAGAATAGGTTTGTCTCTAATTTTGATTTCTTTGATTTTGTTTTGTGGGGAACAAATTGTATTGGTTTTGGAATTGGGAAGGCTCATTACGGTAGTGGAATCACATATGAGGAATTAGAGTATTTATACTTTGAGGTTTAGGAACAAAAGGTTATGTTTTTTGGATGTTACCAACACCTTGACCATATTGGAATTTGTTTAGGTTTTGAGTTGGGAATTGAGGCGATGAGAAATAAGATTAACATACCTCAAGCCTTGGTTGAAGGTAGAAGATATGGGCATAAAGTGGGGTTGGAATATGATTCAAATGAACCATCCTAAATGTTGAGGGTTGGTGTTTCTCTAAGAATATGCTACATTGAGCTCTTTTGTTATGAATGAATCAGATGGAACCTCTTGAAGTTGTGTATATGTGTTAGTTGGATGAGATAGGGAGCTACCGAATCAATAGTCTTAAATATGTCTAGGGAAGAATGATTGTGTAGATGATGAGGTTGAGGATTTGGTATCCATATTTAGTTGTCACAGAATAACTTTAAGATCACTCATCCACAATGTTATCTTGTTTGGATCTATAGATTGACTATATCGTGATTTTTTGACTTGATAATGTGCTCAATTATGGAATTTTTTTCAATTTGTAGCCATGATGATTATGAGACCTATTCCATCTATGGATTTCATATGAACAATATCACCTCCCCTTGCAGCATCAATGAGAGTAATCTCCATAGGAAATAACCCCTCGTATAAGTATTAGATCAAGAGTTGGTCCAGGATTTTGTTGTGTGGGAAGGTGTCCACTATCATTATGATCCTCTCATAATATTCATGGAGTGACTCATTAGGGAATTATGGGATGGAACTTATTTTCTATTTGGATAGTAGCACTACGAGAAGCAGGAAATAACTTTTCTATGAAATATCGCTTCTTGTCATTCCATGTGGTTATGAAACTAGTCGGGAGGTAGTAGATCCATGACATGGTAGTGTTAGCTAGGGGGAAAGGGAATTCTCAAATTTTTATTAGTTCCTCAGAAAACTCTTTTAGGATTCATGGTTTATCACACCTCTTGTAACACTTTAAGATGAAGATGGGGATCCTCACGAGCTAGCCCCTAGAAGTGAGGAAGAATAAAAATCAAACCTGATTTGTGTTTGAATATAGCATTTATATTTTTATATTGAATACCAAGGGTTTTTTAATTTCTATTAGAGGAAAAACGTTATTTTGGTGTTTGTTAACTAGGATTAGCCACATCTAATTTAATTGGTTGTAAAAGTAATTGTTCTTGAATGATTTGATTATCTCTTATGTTCCTCATAATTTGGAGAAGTGTTCACTCAATTTCAGTGTCAAACAGATCTGAGGGATTATTTGGGAGGAAACATAGAATTTATAGAAAAATTATAAAGATGAGTAAGATTGGTATTTCATTGTGTCTTTTAGTATATGATTTTTATGAGAAGGAAGTTTTTTCTTGGTATTTTTTTATATTTTGTTTGTTTTTTGATTTTTTTTTCATTTTTTACAATAACGAAAACTACTGACTAATCATTGCACCATACCTAGAAACAACAACATTTGAAGTGTGTTTTAATGTATCCCATCTACCGTTCAAGGTTATGGTTCTCTTCTAATGTGTATAGAAGTACTCAGGTTGAATATTCGACAATGATACTTTTTAATAGTCGATTATTTTTAGTTTATTTTATTTTGATTTGAGGGTCTATTTTTAGAGTTTAATTGAAATAATTGATTGATTTTACAATTTAATAAATATTTTTGTGATTTCATAATTAGGGAGTTAAGATTTTGATAACCTTGATACCTTCTTTATATTTCATTAAATTAACACCCACGTCACAGGAGGACTTTTATCGGAATTCCCAAGTTTTAAGGCTTTAATCCAATCCTTAACATAATATAGGGTTATAATATTAATCAAATCTGGTTTATGGTAGTGTATTTTTTCTTCCAATTATCTAAGGAAGCCACACGGTAAACAAAACAAGTTATTAATCCATGACATGATAAGTCAAACATACACAATGTCAATTTGAGGAATATTCATCGAGCAAATAATCTGATTCAATTAAAATCACTAAATTTCAACTCACCTCAATGATATATTTACTCATTCATTATGGTAATTATTAATATTTTTTATTATATTTATGAAGATGAGTTAATAAGATAAGAAAAATGATGTTATAAGAAACGGGTTGTGTTCCAAACAAGCACACACACGCGTTGAAGAGAATTACGTATTGACATTCGGTTGAATGAGAAAGAAAAATAGAAAATAGATTTTAATGTAGTTTAAACTATTTTAAAAAAATTAATATTACAAATAGGGGTGGATTATATTAATATATAATGATAGAGAATCATGTATTAAAACAGAATTAGAAAAATAAATACTTACAAGATTCAAACGAAGAAAAACACAAAAGTAAATGAAAATTAGAAATAAGGAATGGTAACTCAAGTTGATACATATGTATGGAAGATCCTTCCATTCCTTTGGAAGATCCTTGTTCATTCCAACCTATCCTAATTTGATCTGAAAGGCCAACCTCTTCCAAGGAGATGGGGGTGTATTTATATCCCAATGGGGGTGGACTGTTTTCATTTCAAATTTTCCACAGCTTGTGCATCGCCAATTTGGAAAACAATAAAGCTGCTTATCGAGATATGATCTTAATAAAGTATTAGATATGGATCTCCTCTATATATTTAGAAAACTAGGTGTCTATTCTATTTAAGGAGAAAACATCATGGTATTTTGATTAGAAAATTTCAATCTGTCCATTTCAATCCATACATTCTCAAGGATAAAAAGTGATTTTGTTGTTGAATAATAATATTCCCTCAAATTCGAAAAAATTATTCAAATATATGTCCACCTATATCCCATATTGTACACTGAAATATCTCATCTCCAAGGGATGTCTCTATGAGGATAAATTTCAATATTGGTGTACTGATTACAATTTCCGGAAGGAATGGTTGTCTAAAATTAAATGAATAATTTGGCCCACATTTTAGTGGATTTGTTCCTTGAAATATTTACTGTATATTATTGGTATTTTGCCTAGAAATTAAGCGGAGAATAAACAATTTCTGATATTTAGAGTGAGCCCTATAATTCAATTTTCATGGCTAGTCCATTTTCATCATAGATTTTCTGGGCCTTCTTCTATGGTCCATATGACCATTCAAATGGAATAATTGGAAAATTCTTTCAGGTATTGATATGTTGGAAATAAAATAAGGAATCTTAAAAAAGATAAACCATGCAATTTGGATAATCAGGGTGAGTGTTCTAATTAAAATATTATAATGACTTAACTGTCCAACTTCAAATAATGCTCAAAAATTATATTTAGTATTAAAACTTGAATATCTAACACCAATTATACACTTTTATATGAGATTTAATATAGGAAGTTTAAAAGAATTTATGAATAAATTAATAGCACCAGGACTTGAAAAAGTCGTATCAAATCCATTGTACATTTTATGTGTCAGCGATGATGCTAGACCTGTCTAGCGGGTGGATTATTGAATTCTCACTATGAAGGAGGAGGAGCATGAATCACCCCATCATAAGGTGGTTTGGATACATCTCCAATAATGATGAATTTCCATGTTAATCCTGAGGGTTAGATCATATGGGATTAAAAACAACGTGGAATAGGCCCAAAGTGGACAATATCATGTTAGTGGGCTGGATTGGGCCATTAAAAGTAGAATTCGAGCATTTTTTTCCTTTTTATGGCTATTTATGTTTGGTAGAAATGAGAATAGGAATGTTTTGGTTCTTGTTAAATAGTCGTTTCTAGTACTGATCACCCTGCATATGGGAAATGACTAAGTGTCCATGGTTTGGATTTGGGATCATGTTTTTTGTTCTTATAGTTGATATGATTTTACGTAATGTTAATTATGTACTTTCTTCTACATATGTATATATAAGATTTATGGTATTTTAAAAATGGATTGGTATGGAATGGATGAAGGATTTCAAGTGTAATAATAGAAACATATAAATTTACATGTCATGAATATTCCATTACATATAGTTTCATATATATAATTCCAGCTGATTTGAATTGTGTTCCTTTAGTGTTTAACAATTCTTGATTGTATAAAATCCTTATCCATTTATTTTCCATGTTTCCCGACTACCTAGAATACCATCCATGTTTAGTATGCCATACATTAATGATTTCAACATGTTTCTTTTTGTTAGTTACTTGTAGAGACATTCTTCAATTTGTTTTAAATATGTAATTGACATATGGGTGAAATGTTATTGGTTGTGATTAAAACGGGAAGTTGTTTTCTATTGTAAGGTATAAGGGTTTTTTACAAATGGGTTGTGTTAACCCATATAATCGATTTATCTTCATGTTTTCAATATGATTAATAGTAATTTAACTTTAATTTTAAATGAATGGGTTAACCATCTAAATTCTCAAATGGACCCATTTAGGTCATTTGGGGGATGGTTATTATTCGATAACCATTAATGAGTGTTTATAGATTTAAATGGTAAGATACTACAATTGTGTTTCATTGTGAAAACACCTAGTTGGAATAGAAGGACCATTGTGTGTCGCTTTATTTTTGGCTTTGTCCTTGATGATAGGCTCATAAACCTATTGAAAATCTGTTTTAACAAGACCTGGTAGACGATTTGATGATTTTTCTCTCGTAAGTGCCTAGCCCATGGTAGGTATCACCTATAAAACATAATTTCTTGGATAATTCAATTATTTTCTCATGCTTGGTGTCCATCAGGTGATGTTGTTCATTATATTAATTTCAGTTTTCAATAAAACTCTTGGTCAGATGTGTGTTTATAGTATCCTTATCTATTTATATGGGTGTGACTATCATGAAATGATAGTTTTTAGATATTTAGACATGCCTTAGGGATGGTCGTTTTCATCGTTGGTCGGTTAACCCTTTCATATTATGCAATGATGGACAACTTGGTATGTAATAGTCTATGTTACTTGTCTTATGTGTAACACCCCAAGCTTCCACGGTAAGCTTCCCTTTCAATAATACAGTAGCATGTGTTGTACGCAACTTCGAGTTCTAACACACACACACCACAACCAATAAAACTACCCGTTATGAATAATAATACCCACTTTTTGAAATTTTATAAATTTTATCTTTTAAAATGGACTTTATTTTTGGATTCATAATATCGAAATTAACCTTGGGTGAAATTTTTGTATTTTTCTGAAAACATTCAATTTTTTATAAATAGTGAAAAAAACAATGAGTTATAGTTTAAAACCGAATTTTTATTTAAATAATTTTTTATTTTATTTAAATTTAATTAAGGTCAAGATTGATACATAATACCTATATAATTTCAATGTAATTGATTGGAGTTAGTTTAGAATAATTTTAGATATATAAAAATTGTATTGAACTTCTCACCGTCTTTTACCCACCTCCTTGGAGAATTTAGAAATTCACATAAAACTTAATATTTCAAGCATTTCAAAAGGTTCCCCTCACCCCTCTTAGAAAAGGGAACTCCACCTTATCACAAATTCACACATTCAAAGCCTTTTGTCTCGGCCAACCCCTGCCCAAATACTCTCTCAACATCCCTCACTACAACCTAGAGGCCTTAGTTTGGTCATAAATCAAACCTAAAGATCCCTTTTGATCAAATCAAAAGGAAGAACCCGAAAAAAAAGGTAATGTTTTCACCACTCTTTTTCAAGTTCATTTATTCTTCAACTTATACTTTCTTTATTATTCCCATTCTAAAATTATAAATCATGTATCTCCTATATACTATGATATTATTATAAATATGGTACAACCATATTCATTATTCTATACATCCTTTTAATGACAAGTCACCATACGTACGTATATACGGCATACCGTCTCCACGCCGTGGGGTAATTGTTATTAAATATATTATTATTTGGATTGGTATAATAATGATGTTTAATTCATGTAAATAATAAATATAACATGATAATGATTCTGTATTTATGAAATACCATCCAATTATATATTATTTAAATATCAAATGAATGATATTGTCGCTCATGCGTACGTACGGACTACCATCTCCACGAACGCGATGAGTTCATTCCTCATCGTATCCATTCAAGACTAATTCTCATTTGATGATTAAAAGTAATTTTTAAGAACATTTTATCATTTTGGATATGAATAAGGTACATCCTATCCATAACAAACACGACTTACGTAAAAAAACATATAAAATAAAACGAGTATGTTAACACCCAAAACAATGATAATAATAAGATATTATCAAAAAATCAATGTTAAAAGATAATATATGAAATCATATTTATTTATATGGTTCTTTTATAATTTAATAACAATGTTTTAACCATTATACAGGAGGTTAACATACCATCGACTAAGGAAAAGTACAAGGTAAGGGTTTATTTCACAATCTCTTCATCATCCGAGGTTGTTTATACGTAATTATCTACTAGGACCTCTTTATCATCCACATCCATGTTTCGTAAAAATGTATTTCAAAAAATTCTTCCTATTTTACAGAATATGGGTTAAAATAATTTAGACCATTTTTGACATTTTATAAGAGGTTTATAAAGGAATCCTTCCATCATTTTCTAAACAAGGTCCTTTTTAACCTTTTCGACAGAATTAAGGTAAGAATATTGTTTTAACTTATATGGTGGGTGCAGTTATTTTCCGCCATTATAAATTCATTGAATCTTCCCTTACAAGATTATAGGAAAATTTTCAAAGTAAATTTTTTCTTTTATAATAATGTGACTTTTAAATGAATTAAAAAAAAGAGATATTTCTCTCAAATAGTTTTGATTTCATCTATTTCAACATCCTTTGATGGATTTTAATCTTATTTGATGTTTATTTATTATGATACAAAACTTCCATATATTATTGAAGGATTTGTGATATGTTTGACTATGGATGTGTTATTTTTATAACATTCATGGTTTATGGAGAAACTATTGACATTTCGTATGCTAGTTTTAATACGAATGTTTATGTTATGTTTAAAGATATTCATATGAGGAATGCATTATTCTTAATAAGTGACGCGTGGAACCCACTATAGCTCCTCGATGCATCAGTAGGTCTCATGATTCAACCTAGTTTCATAGCACAAGGCCTTGACAAAATCTTATTTGTAGTCTTGGAATGGGGCCTTGTATATGTTTTTATGATAGTCAGGCACTATGCATTCCATCATTATGAAAGTGGTTATTGATATTGCATGTGATTATTCGACTAATAGAATATCTATGTGAATAAGTAAATGGAATTATTTCATTTTATCTTTGTCATATTATACTGATGTTAATGTTTAAAAGGCTTTTGTTTTAGTTATACATTGCCTTAAATGTTTATGTTTATTTATGAAAGTATCCGCTATATTGTTATCCTTACAGAGCATATGAGCTCACCCCTTTCAATGTTTTATTTTATCCAGGATGTGAGGAAGTAATTTATTAATGACCTGTAGGGATAATATGTGGGGATATGATTGTGGACTATAAATACTATGTCGTTTTAGTTTTTATTTTTCCGATTTAATTTAAGACATATGAATATATCTAGTGTTACCAAGGATAGTAAACTAATCGGTCTTTCGAGATTTGATCATTCTTGTGATCATGCCAATGTTATGTAATAATGCACCGATTCTGATTAAATAGGGTTCTGGGTGTTACAGTTGGTATCATAGAAAGTTTAGTACAAAGCCTGGAAGCTAGATTTAGATAATCTCTGATTAGAGCACATAGACCTAAGATGGACTTTGAGGATTAGTATAGAAGAACTTCCTAGAATTTTGGTATTGTAGAGATTTTGTGAGTTTTCCGAGCAATACATCCCCGTCTGGATATGAGCATGTAGAGGTGGCTCTGGCACAGATGTACCTATATGTAAAACACGAAAACACCGCTTTGAGCTAGACTCTAACGGGAACTGGTGCACGACAATGGCCTTTGCTGCACTCTTGGTTACGACACTCCCAGGGGATATGCTTATGATAACTCTCATTTTCTTTACAAATCATTATGAAAGGTTTATGAGTATATAATTCCTCAATGAAAACATTTTTATGATAATGGATTATATCCATAAATAGTTCAATTTATGTTATGTTTTTTATATGTATGGAATTATGTATTTGGATTCATTAACTGATCTAGTTTATGCCATTGTTTAGAAATGGCACCTTCTGGAAGAAATAGAAACCATATCAATGCACGCACTCCATGTAGGGATTTCCCGCTTACTCAATATAATTATAGTGGCGCTGGTGATACAACTGGTGTTGATCATCTTATCACCATACTAGGACAACTCACTTAGGTTATAAATAATAACCTTACCTGTATGGAGCACCGTGATCCACAACATGGAGGATCAATGTTAGATTGATTCATCATGCAGCAATCACCAAAATTCAATGGGAGTAAAAATCCATTAGTAGCTGGGAAATAGATAAGTTCCCCAGAGAAAATATTTTAGGATTTGAGGATTAGTGAAATGGAAAAAGTTATCATGGCAGTTTACCGCCTCACTAGAGATGCTGATCAATGGTGGACATTGACTCAAAACACGAAGGAAGATTATGAAGTATCAAATATGGATTGGAGGGAGTTCAAAGATCTATTTTTATAAAAATAATTTCTTGTGACCATCGAGCAGATATGGAAAGGCAATTTCTGAGTCTAAGACAAAAGGAGGATGAGAATGTAACAAAGTATGAGGCTAACTTTACAAGGTTATCAAGGTATGCTGGAGATTATATACATAACCCAAGAACTAAGATTGATCGTTTATTTGATGGGTTAAAACCGTTTCTACGTAGATCATTAGTCTCACAATCCTTCTCATCGTATGAAGACATTATCTTATGTGCTATCAAGAGTGAAAAGGAATTCTCTAAGTCTTATGACTTTAAAGAAAAGCATGAGAAGAAGTGATCTGGTGATCAATCTGGGAATTGAAATTACCAGATGAAGGGAAGGTTTAATATCCATCCTCTGGTAAATGTGGGAATAAACACCCCGGTACTTGCTTAAAAGGAATGGGATTCTGTTACAAGTGTGTTGATAATGGCCACAAAGCTCGTGATTACAAGGGGAAGAAAGAAGCTACCAATGTCCAATGCTACAATTGCAAGGAGATGGAACATTATGAAAATGAATGTCCTAAGCCTTAGGGGAACTTACCTTAGAAATGGCCAAGGGATCAAGGCCAAGCTTATGCTATCACTACTGTTGAGGTTGATGCTCCGAAAGACGTGGTGGTAGGTAATTTAATGGTTTCCTCAAGTTTAGAAAATGCATTATTTGATTCTGGATCATCGCATTATTTCATATCTTCCCAGTTTTCTAATAAAATTAGATATTTCCAATTTGATTTAACAATGGAGTTTTCAGTTAAAACTCCTAAGGGAAGTATCATTGCAACAATGTTTTGTGAATCAGTCCCCATTAGAGAGCATAAATGTTCTTTATCCGCTGATCTCTCCGTCATATCTATGGTTGAGTTTGATATAATCCTTGGAATGGATTGGATTTCGAACCACGATGCAAAAATTTATTGTAAGAAGAAGGAGGTTACTATTTTTTATGATGATGATAAGGAACACCTTATCTTCAGAGCGGAATCACCACCACCTAATTCTTATATGGATCAACCCCAAGTAGCTCAACTAAATTCAATTATTGGGGAGGAATAGAATGAAATGATTGTGGGTGAGGAAAGGAATGTTCAAATAGAGGATGTACCTATTGTGAAAGAATATATAGATGTGTTTCCAGAATATTTACCTTAACATCCTCCAGAATGAGAAGTTGAGTTTTGCATTGATTTAATTCCTGGATCATGTCCTATATCGAAGACCCCTTATAGAATGGCCACTGTGGAATTAGTCAAACTAAAGAAACAACTAGAGGAATTTAGTAATAAGGGATTTATTCGACCTAGTGATTCTCTATGGGGATCCCATTTCCTTTTAGTTAAGAAAAAATATGGATCAATGAGGTTATGTATCGACTAAAGGGAAATCAATGCTATAGAAATAAAGAACAAGTATCCCCTACCTCGCATTGATGATTTATTTGACCAACTACATGGAGCTCAATAATTTTCAAATATTGACCATCTGTCTAGATACCATCAGTTTTGTGTGATGAAGGAAGTCATTCAAAATACAGCATTTCGAACAAGGTACAGGCATTACAAGTTTACATTATTGCCTTTTGGGATGACTAATGTGCCCTCTGTATTCATGGATCTAATGAATAAAGTTTTCAAGGAATATCTAGCTGAATTTTTGGTGGTATTTATTGATGATATCTCCGTATACTCCAAAAGCTACGAAGATCATGAACATCACTTGTGCATTATCCTGAAGACTCTGATAATACATGAATTATATGGGAAATTTAGAAAATGTGAGTTATGGCTTAAGGAGATATCATTTCTTTGCCATATTTTCTCGAATGATAGAATCTATTTTGATCCTTCTAAGACGAAGGCAATCCAATAATGGCCAGCACCTATGAGTGTAACTTATGTACACTGTTTTATTGGTTTAGTAGGTTATTATCGACGTTTCGTCCAAAATGTTTCTCGATTAGCTAACCCATTAACAAAGCTGACACGTATAGGGGTTAAATTTGTCTGGACAGAAGACTATGAAGAATGTTTTGAAGAACTGAAGAGAAGATTAGTCAATGCTCCTATATTGACTCTATCATCAAGGAATTATGGGTTCGTTATTTATAATGATGCATCTAAGAAAGGACATGGTTGTGTCCTTATGTAGAATGATAGGGTTATTGCCTATGCATCACGACAGTTGAAAATTCATGATAAAAACTATCCTACTCATGATCTCTAGTTAGCAGTTGTGATCTTTTCTTTGAATATATGGAGGCATTACCTCTATGGTGAAAAATGTGAGATTTATACTGATCACAAGAGTTTGAAGTATATTTTATCACAAAAAGAACTCAACATGATGCAAAGAAGATGGCTTGAATTACTCAAGGATTATGATTGAATGATACACTACCACCCAGTGAAGGCAAACAAGGTGGCATATGCTTTGAGCAGAAAATATCATGGAGTTTTGAACAATATGATAATTGAAAGGGATCTAATTTTAATGGATCTAGTGAAGATAGAAATGGGAATAACCCTGGAATGTGAAACATCAATGCTTTTTCAAATTGTTTCCAAACCATCTTTACTAGAAAGGATTCAGATTTCTCAGACTGATGATGAAGAATTTCAAAAGAAGATTAAAGTTGAGAATGACGGGAGAGTGAGAGACTTTGTGTATGAAGATGGAATTTTAAAATTTGGGAAGAGGCCTTGTGTTCCCGATATCCCTGATCTAATAAGGTAATTGCTGGATGATGCTCATAGTTCCAATTTCTCTATACACCCTGGGAGCACCAAAATGTATAGTGATTTGAAAGAACATTTTTCGTGGGAAAACATGAAGAGAGAGATTGCTGATTTTGTGTCAAGATGTATGGTGAAGGCAACAGACTTGTGTAGTATTTAAACCTCTTCCTATACCTGAGTGAAAATGGGATAATATTATGATGGAATTCGTCATGGGGCTACCAAAGTCTCCTAGAAGGAACGATGCAATATGGGTCATTGTTGATCATCTTACCAAGTCAACACATTTTTCTGCTATAAGGGAAGATTTACCACTTGAACGGTTTGTAATAGTAAATATTAATGAAGTTGTGAGACTTCATGGAGTACACATATCGATTGTTTCTGATCATGATCCCCATTTTACTTCAAGATTATGGAAGAGTCTTCAAGAAATCCTCGGATACTGAACTTCGTTTGAGCACTACCTACCACCCTCAAACAGATGGACAATCAGAATGGACTATTCAAACCACAGAAGACATGTGGAGATCCTGATCACTTGACTTTCAGGGTATGTGGGATCAATATTTACCTATGGTAGAATTTTCCTAAAACAATAGCTTCCATTCGAGTATTCCGATGGCACCATATGAAGCGTTATACATAAAGAGATGTCGCACACCAACCTGTTGGGATGACGTTAGTGAAAGAAAACTTGTAGGTCCAGAACTGTTTTAGGAAACGATGGAAAAGGTGATGGTAATCCAAAATCACATCAAAGTAGCTCACAGTAGGCAGAAGAACTATGACGATAACCGAAGGAAGGATTTGTAATTTCAAGTAGGAGAACATGTTTTCATTAAGGCATCTCTATGGAAGGGAATTATACCTTTCAATAAGAAGGTTAAATTGAGTCCCGAGTACATCGGACCTTTCGAAATTCTAGAACAAATTGGGGTTGTAGCTTACCATTTGGCAATGCCACCAAGTCTCTCCAAAGTTCACGATGTGTTCCACGTGACACTATTGAGGAAATACATGCCTGACCCAACGCATGTACTCACTTACGAGGAATTTGAACTGGAACCCGATCTGTCTTATTGTGAAGAGCCCATCAGTATTCTTGATACTAGAGAACAAGTGCTGAGAAACCAGATGACTCATCTGGTAATAGTTCTATGGAGAAACCATAAGATGGAAAAGGCAACGTGGGAACCCGAGGATGTTATGATGAAGAATCACCCGAGTATTTTTATATAGTAATTTTCACGTAATTTCGAGGATGAAATTATTTGGAGGGGAGAATGTAACACCCCAAGCTTCCACGGTACACTTCCCATTCAATAATACAGTAGCGTGTGTTGTGCGATATTCGAGTTCTAACACACACACCATAACCAATCAAACTAGCCGTTATGAATAGAAATAACCACTTTATGAAATATTATAAATTTTATCTTTCAAAATGTACTTCATTTTTGGATTCGGAATATCGAAATTATCCTAGGCTGAAATTTTGGTATTTTTCTGAAAACTTTAAATTTTTGATGAATAGTGAAAAAAACACAGAGTTATAGTTTAAAACCAAATTTTTATTTAAATAATAATTTATTTTATTTAAATTTAATGAAGGTCAAAATAGATACATAATACCTATATAAGTTTATTGTAATTCATTCGAGTTAGTTTAGAATAATTTTAGTTATATAAAAATTTTATTCAACTTTTCACCTTCTTTTTCCCACCTCCTAGGATTATTTGGGAATTCACATAAAACGTAATTTTACCGCTTCTGTGGGTGGAATTTCGAAAATCCAAAAGACATGGTTAATATAAATGAGTAAAATGTTGTTCAATGAGATGAGAATAATTTTTTTGTGAATAGTAACTTTTTTACTTTTATTTACCACGGTTAAAAGTAAATAGGGTAATTAAGGGTAAAAATGAAATTAATATTATCCTAAAACATCTCCTAATTATATTGGAAAAGTGTATCTCGAAAAAAAAACAACCTTAGGAATAAAATATTATCATTTAGGACCAATTGGATTAGATTAGGACATTTATTATTATTTAATTCAAAGAAGAGTTAAAAGAGTTAAAATCAAATTTTATTTACTAAAACATTTTTAATATAGGTTTATACATAAGATAAATTCGATTGTAAATATTCATTAGAAATATAAAAGGATTTCCTACATAATGGTAGTTTATTTTAAATTTTTAGACATTAAATAAGTTAATTTATTTATGACACAATGTTGATGCATTAATTACCTAATTAATGAAATATTAAAATAATTGATATTATAAATATAAAATTAAATGTAAGATGAGACTTTTTTTGAATTACACTAATTTTATAGGTTAATATTACATATTATTATTGGTTATATATATTTGTTTTGAAGTAATAAACCTATTATGAAATTAACTAAAACAAAATACCCAATAGTGTCAAAATTGACAAAAAAGAGTTTTAAAAAATATATATTATTAATTGATATTAAATTACTACAAATCTAAGGTTCTTCCATGAGACTTATATCATGATAGTTTTATCATTAATAGACCACTTGGGGGTCGCTTGGAGGTATATAGTATGTTTATTAACTATAGAATATAAAAATACAAAGTGACATGGTAAGTGTCAAACTAATTAGCTAAGAGTTAAATCTAAAACATTAGGTTAATATAATGACCCAAACCTATTTAATTCTATTGGTTGAGTGTTTTTCGTTCCATATCCACCTTAAACATTAAATAATCCACTTTTGATCCATTATAAATGGAATATGAATTTATTAAAAAATAATATTTCTATCTTTTCCAATGGTGCCCCTGACCCCTCTTATAAAATGGTAATATCCATTCCCACTAATTCGCACATTCAAACCCTTTTGGCTCGGCCAAACCATGCCCAAATACTCTCTCAACTTCCCTCACTACAACCTAGAGTCCTTAGTTTGGTCAGAAAGCCATCCTAAGTATCCCTTTTGATCAAATCAAAAGGAAGAACCCGAAGAAGAGGTAATGTTTGCACCACCCCTTTTCAAGTTCATTTTTCTTCAACATATTCATTCTTTGTTATTCCCATTATAAAATAATAAATACAGTATCTCATATATACTGTGATATTTTTATAAATATGGTTCAACCATATTTACTATTTTATCCATCTTTTGAATGATATGTCACCATACATGTGTACGTACGACTTACCGTGTCCACGTCGTGGTGCAATTGTTATTCAATATATTATTATTTGGATGGGTCTAATAATGATGTGTAATTCATGTAAATAATAAATATAACATGATAATTATTCTTTATATATGATATACCATCCAATTATATATTATTATAATATCAAAAGAGTGATATTGTCACTCGTGCGTACGTACGGTCAACCGTCTCCACGAACGTGATGAGATTCATTCCCAATCGTATCCATTCAAGACTAATTATCATTTGATTATTAAAAGTAATGTTTAATAACTTTATATCATTCTGGATATCAATAAGGTACAACCTATCCATAACAAACACAACTTATTTAATAAAACATATAAAAGAAAACGAGTATGTTAACACCCGAAACAATGATAATACTAAGATATCATTAACAAATAAATGTTAAAAGATCATATATGATATCATAATTATGTATATGGTTCTTGTATAATTTAATAACAATTTTTTAACTATTATACAAGAGGTTAACATACCCACGAATAAGTAAAATTACAAGGTAAGGGTTTATTTCACAATCTCTTCATTATCTGAGGTTGTTTATACGTAATTATCTACTGAGACCTCTTTATCATCCACATCGATGTTTCTTAAATATGTATTTCGAAACATTCTTGATATTTTACAAAATCTGGGTTAAAAATATTTATACCATTGTTTGACTTTTTATAAGAGGTTTATAAAGTAGTATTTCCGTCGTTTTCTAAACAAGGTCCTTTTTAACCTTTTTGACAGAATTAAGGTAAGAATGTATTTTTTAACATATACGGTGGCTGTGGATATTTTCCTCTATTATAAAATCTTCAATGATTCCCTTGGAATCTTATAGGAAAATTTTCAAAGTAAATGTTTTATTTTATAATAATGTGACTTTTAAATGAATTCAAAAAAAAAGAAATATTTCTCCCAAATAGTTTTGATTTCATCTATGTCAACATCCTTTGATGGATTTTAATCTTATTTAAAGTTTATTTATTATGATACAAAACTTCCATATATTATTGAAGGTTTTGTGATATGTTTGACTGTGGATGTGTTATTTTTATACCATTCATGGTTTATGGAGAAATTAATGACATTTTGTATGCTAGTTTTAATACGAATGTTTATGTTATGTTTAAACCTATTCATATGCGGAATGAATTGGACATAATAAGTGACGGGTGGAGCCCACTACAGATCCTCGATGCATTGGTAGGTCTCATGAGACAAACTAGTGTCTTGGCACAAGGCCTTGATAAAATCTTATTTGTATTTTTGGTACGAGGCCTTGGCTATGTGGTTATGATATCCTGGAATTATGCATTCCATCATTATGAAAGTGGTTATTGATATTTAATGTGATTATTTGACTAGTAGAATATCCATGTGAATAAGTAAATGGCATTTTTTCATTTTATCTTTGTCATATTATGCTGAAGTTAAAGTTTAAAAGGCTTTTGTTTTTGTTATACATTTCCTTAAATGTTTATGTTTATTTATGAAAGTTTCCGCTATATTTTTATCCTTACTGAGCATCTAAGCTCACCCCTTTAAATGTTTTATTTTTCCCAGGATGTGAAAAATTAATTAATGAATGACCTGCAGGGATAGTATGTGGGGATATGATTGTGGACTATGAACACTATGTTGTTTTAGTTTTCATTTTTATGATGTAATGTAAGACTTATAAATATATCTAGTGTTTCCAAGGCTACTAAACTAATCGGTCTTTTGAGATTTGATCTTTCTTGTGATCATGCCAATGTTATGTAGTAATGCACTGACTCTGGGTAACTGGGGTCGGTGCATTACATTATGGGGTAATAATTTTTTTAGATCCCTTGTAAGGACCATCTAATGCTTGAATCCACAAGGAAGACAACCTATGAATGGTATTCAAGATTTGTGGATTTATCATTGTTTCTGACACTTTTTTTGGGTGTGCACATCCCTCTTTGGAAGATGCGGAACTAGGGCCCCACATTCCTCCTTTCCAAAGGCAGGTGGCATCTGTCACTTATTCAGGGATGTTTTCTCCTTGATCAAAATAGGATGATTGGATTTCGGTTCTTCCATTCATGGATTCCTCCTCGGAACTCGTTAGCTAGTCCAAGTCTCCCTTATGGACTCAGATATTTTTCGTGAAACTCTTCCCAGTGCCATGTCTTCGTGGACACCAGTTAATTACACTACTTCTATCGGTACATTCCAAGTGTTCTGGTTTGGGAATTAACCTTCGATCAGGGAAGTAGTCTCGTTGGACATCACATGCATGTTTGAAGGACGAAACACTAGTGTGTCTAGGTTTCTTCCCCTACCTATAGGGCTTCTCGAGGGTGTGGAAGCCTGAGGGATCCCACATCAAATGTGAGGAATTTTATTCCATATGCATGTATCCGAGTATTTTCTTATCTTCCCATGTTTAACATAGGGTATTCCATGAGTTTAACATCAATCGGAGACATATCTGATAGATCTGAACATTGACTAGAGTGAATAAAATGGGTTCAAACCCTGGAGGGAACACTGATGCAAGGAGATGAATTGGAATGATCTCACCGGGATGTGTGTGCCTCAAAAAATGAATTAGGATGGATGGTGGAGAGTGGAATTAAGTAGAGATAGAATGATATGGAACTGCAGTGAGGGAAATGGTGATGTTGGGTTTGAGACTTGAAGGTACATCTTACATATCCTAGTGGTAGGGAATCAAAGCCCGCATAGTTCGATGGGATGATGGGGAACTCGAGGAGGCATCCCATGAAAATTGGACACATGGATATGACTTGGAGGAAGTGGATCCTCCGGGTTGGGGGGGTGACCTTCCAAAAACACATAGGCTCGAGGGAATGGCGATGATGAGACATGAGAAATGGGATCGAACCTCAAGGAGTCCTCTTATGTATGCTCGTGGCAGAGAATCAAAGTCCACGTAGTTTATCAGAATACGACTTACCGTCAATTGGGGACATTAATGACCTATCACTGGATGGGGTCATAATGGGTTACCGTTGGATGGGGTCATAATCTATTACCATTGGATTGGGTCACAACGGCTTACCACTGGATTAGGACACTGTTTAGTGTCATTTAGGAAAAAATGGGCATATAATTTAATGACACGGAGGACGGGGGTGGATCAACTTAGAGGGGGTCAGAACCAATTTATTTTGGTCTTCAACCTTAGGGAGGCTTCCTACGTACCATGCCTTGGCAAGGATCAAATACCACATACGTCAGGTTGGGTTTCGGGAACCGATGTGAAGGTGGTTGGGACCAATGGTTGGTGGGCATGAACCTCATGGGGACTTCCTACGTACCAAGCCATGGTAAGGATCAATGACCATGTAGTTCAGGTTGGGTTTGGTGAACTAACGTGAAGGTGGTTAGGACCAATGGTTCGTTAGATTGATCCTCAAAAAGGATTCCTATGTACCTTGCCTTAGGAAGGATCAAAGACCATGTAGTTCAGGTTGGGTTTGGTGAACTAAAGTGAGGGTGGTCGGAACCAATGGATGTTGGGCTTGAACCTCATAGAGGCTTCCTATGTACATTGTTTTTGTAAGGAACAAATACCACGTAGTTCAGGTTGAATTTGGTGAATTGACTTGAAGGTGTTCGGGACAAATGGTTGGGGGGATTGAACCTTAGTGGGGGTTCTTATATACCTTACCTTTTCAAGGATGAAATCACATATATTTTAGGATGGTGGATGTATTTTAACGTCATGGAGGACGAAAAGGGGGCATGCAGTTTAACGTCATGTAGGATGAAGCAGTTCTGACATAAAAGGTGGGGGGAATTAGTTATTATTGGGCTTGAACCTAAGGGAGGATTCCTATGTACATTTACTTGGAATGGATCAAATACCTTGTACTTCAGGAGTTTGGTGAACTGACATGAAGATGGTCGGGACCAATGGTTGATGGGATTGGACCCTAGGGAGGCTTCCTATGTACATTGACTCATCAAGGATCAAAGACCACATAGTTTAGGATGGTATTTGGGGATTACACTCTAGGCTTCCCAGGGGGTGTCATGGTCGATGCTTACACTAATCCCATGTGATTAAGGCTTGGTGTAATATACAAGAGGTAGCAACGGCCTAAATATCACATCACAGAATGTTCGTCTGTGGGAAGTGGAATGGGGGCGAAGACACATGGTTAGTGGCACAAAGAGGAATTAGGGGCTTACGCCTGGTTAGAAGCCCAAAGGGGAAATACAGGCTTATGTGTGGTTAGAATCCCATGAAGATGGAGATTGGGACTTACTCTAGGGTGGAGGCCCGGTGAAAACAATTCCCAAAGGAAGAGGGATATGATAACAAGTGTCCATGTACACATCTCTCCACATAGTCATTGGCATAGAAAATGAAAAGAGGAGTAGGGGTAATACATTCCTCAAGAAAGTCTAGGGGCTAACACTAAGGTGGATTCCCTATCCTCATGGACAAATGCCTATCCAATAAAGAGAATCTCATTCTATGTGAAGAATGATTTCACTCCCGTAAAGACTAGTGGGCATGAAGAATTTCCATGGTTGGGGAAACCCACGTACAGTGTAAGGGGAGAGGTCATAGTTTAATGATGTGTGATGATTATGATGGTGCTTGGCAGTTTAACATCCTACAGCTCAGACGGGGCGGGTTCCCACTGAACCCCATAGGACATACATAACTGATACCTCTTGTCCCTTGGGAATGGTAAGGCATTAGCAATGCCAAAAAGGGTTGTTAATGAGTTATCTATTGATGGGTCCACATAATCATTGCTATGAGAAGATGTAATAGATGGTAGTGTGCCTATGCAAAGAACCATGAGGCAAAGAAACACACTATTAGGCACCGCCCAAGGGTCTTTGAAATCACTTCGTGCACACTTACATAGTTTCTTGGAAAGAGAGCATGTGATGAAGGTGTGGTGCACATAAGAGGGGATTAGACATGATAACCTGAGGGGAGGAAGACACATGGAGCCCACACAGATGAATAGGTTGGGCACATAATGGAAGGTATGCATGCAAGATGGAAGGATTTCATGCAAGAGGGAAGGTCTATGCGGAAGATGGAAGGGTTGTGCACAAGAAGGAAGGGTTGTGGGCAATATGGAAGGGGTTCATGCAAGAGGGCAGGGTTCACGCAAAAGGGCATGGTTGCGCACAAGATGGAAGGGATGTGCGCAAACTGGAAGGGGACTCATGCAAGAGAGTCTGGATGCAGGGGAAACGTGCATGGAAATAAGGCCTATTGCACGCAAATGACTTTGGGAGAAATTTAATTAATGAAGATCATGCAAATGAGGGCCCTCCTGAAGGAGGACCATTGGGGGATCTATCACACAAAAAGAAATACCTGAAGGCCATGGTGTTTTTCGTGCAGTCGCAAAAGAGGTAGTTTTCACACCACATAGTTTTGCTTCATCTTCTCTTACTCTCCCCCAAGGGTTGGGAGATCTTTTCATTTTATATCTGAAGACCTCTGGGGGGTGTGAAAGGGGGACACCACGTGAAATCCCACACATGACGCCATGTAGGTCACACAAACGGGCACTGCACAGAAGCTCTCCCTTGAAGTCGGGTTGTGCGTGCAATGGGGTGATGTGCACATTCTCTACCTTGACATAGTCATTGGTGCACAAAGGGGCGCTACATGAAACTGTGTGCTTGACATTTCTTTGGGAATGAAAATGATTCCTACACCCATGTTACCCCTTTACATCATCCTTGGAACATAAAGGAGAATTGAGTGCTTGATGCCACTTTGGGAGCGAAAACGGGAGCAGTCACCCTTGACGTTGTCTTTGGCGTGCAAGATTTTGCATGTTGGGGCCGTTTGCATGAAAGCTACATAACATATGCACAACTACTTCCTGGTTCCTGAAATATTCTCTTCCTCTCCCAATATCCTTTGTTCTCTCATTATTCTCATGATGCTAGCCATCTCCGAATTTAGGCATCTACATTCAGGAAATATCGAGTTAGTATGTGTTGGTAGATATGGTCACTATCATATTTTTAATGACATAAGAAAATAGTTGAATTCCGTAGGGTTTTTGGGATTATCATTTTTTGGTATGGTCTCAAGTCATCTACAAGGTATAGTGACCCTGGTTTAAATAAGTTAACTTTGTCCCAATCCCCGAGATGACTATTATAGTATCATTTATATTGACATACCAGTTTGTTTGGCTTTTGATTTCATGCCATTGATGTAAACGATTTTGTTAATGGAGGTTTCTTCCAAGCATTATTTTGAGTGGCTGCTCAATCACTTATTTCGATGACTAGGACAACCCTATAGTGGGGAGAATCACATCATTTTTAGTTTTTATGTTTTGGTACTTGCTCGGTAGTGCGAAATTGGTGTAGTTAGTGGTTTATGAATCTTTTGAGAAACATCATCTGTCATAGGTGGACTTAGGTGGTTAATCATGAACGACGTTGAAAATTCATTAGGAGGTAAAGGCATGGTTATTGGTTAATAGTTGTATGTAGATAGGTGAAGAATATCTTCTTGAATGGGATGGTTACCAGAAGTGTTTCGACTGATCTTCTTATTAATTTTCATATCATCTTAGTGTACTATTCATTAAGAGATGATCATGTCTCCTATCTTGACTTATTCAATGATGCACTAATAGAGCATTAGTCTTACAATGCAATAATTCTTTAAAAGATATGGGGAATGTTTATGTGGTCTCCGAATGTTCCACTATGAACCCGTGGTTCTTATCAAGGCTTGGTTAGTCTTGATTAACCCTTGGGTTTTAGTGTAAGAATTCCTTAGATGAACTCATGTACACCAGACATATCTTATGACTTGAACACTAGGCCAATGATTCTCTGGGATCATTCATTGTTCTAATGTTGATTCCTTGGCATCAGAGGGTTGTTGCCTCGTCTCCCGTGAGTGCATTGGGTGGTCAGGTGGTCTTCGAGGCACTGTGGATGGCGGTGACAGGATTTGGGAGTTACATTATAGTAGGGTTCGGCGAGCCATGGAGTCTGACTGGACTTCAACGAGGTGATGTTTTCTTGTTCTTTGATTTTTTCCTTCTTTGGATTTGAATGGATCTTCTATTCGAGTGTGTCGAACTTCACTATTTTTGGTTGAATTTTCATTACGATGTTGGGTTCCGTCTTCAGCTCCAGCGACCAGTGATGGCTTATCTGTGAATGGGTTATTGGTTGGGGGCGATTGGTGGTGAATGATACTGCTTGAAGGTCATCCTTTTGGAGTCTATGCTTTTCCGAACTGAATTTGGATCAATCGAGGTGAATGTAAATTTTTGGATGATTTTGGGGATTTGATTTCTCCATTGATTCAGATTTGAAGATTGTTTGTTGTGAACACCAAGTTTTCGTCTTATCACATGGGTGATGTCGTATTTGTGCAACTATGCTTCTATAGTGTTTTGGATTAAATTCGGAGCTTGTGAATATTTTTTTTGTTGTTTGACTATCAGTTTAGAGAATCTCTTTGTAGATGTTTCTATTTGATTTTGTTTTGATGTTTTGAGGTGTTCTCAATGGATTTCTACATGATTCTGCTCTGGATGAGGTTTAGACCAAGAATCTTTATCCTTCACATGCCATTTGGACTTGGAAGTTTGAGACGGTATGGATCTTCCATCGGTATTGTGCCCATGTTTCTGCACAGGAATGCTAGCCGAGCGGTCATACGATGGTGAAGGGTTGGCACCAAGATGTAATCACTGGGGAGTGGAAGCTCATATATTCTTGATTCAGGTTATCCTTCTTTATGGTTTTATTTGATTGTAATGTTGGATCATGTGGTTTATCACTTTATACTCAAAAGTGTTTTGATAATAAAAAATATATTTTTCAGTCAGTCAATACTTTTTTTATTATGTCTTTACCAAAAGATAAAAGGCGTTTTTATCACATTATAATATTATATGAAACATTTTCAGAGTTAAAAACTGAGTCAGTATGGGATACTGATGTTCTTAAACCATCAACTTTGATAGAATAAAAATATTAAATATAATTTATTCATACAAGTGTGAAATGTTTAAAAAAATAAAATAACTCTCAAACGATGAATTGTATGAGAAATATTAGTCCACAGTTAGTTCTAGAATGTAAGGTTTTACATATGAAGGGTATTAGCAGTATATGTTTCAAGTATTTGGAAACATCACACATGATAATTCTCTATTTATTTTTAATTAATTTATTATTCCATTATTTATATCATTATTAATTAATTTCTCAAAAACAGTGTGTCGTATAATAAATCCAAGGCCACCGTTAAGTCTAGAAAGTGTGTTTTACTCAATATGGGGTATAACATTTGTGAGCATCAAATGTTTAGTAAGATCACACAAAAAGAAATGATATTTAGTATATAAATATTTTATATGCAGTTAGAAATACAAATAATATTTTATTATTTTTTATTAATATTAATATTAATATTAATATTAATATTATTATTTTTATTATTTTTATTATTATTTCTGTGGATGAAAAACATGAAACCACATACAAGCAATTAAATGTTTTGGTATTGTTTGGGAAAATATTAAACTTGTGACCAAATTAATTAATGTGATATTATTAATGAGGTTAATAAAATGTAAAAGGTATGGTTAATATTTATTTATTAACTATTATATGTTTTTAATGGTTTTTATAAATTATTAATAGTGTCATTTATGGATATAATTAAATAATATTTATTTTTATTATTTTATTAGTTATAGATTGGTATAAAATATTGTTGTATATATATAATGTGTGTGTATATATAGATTAAATATATATTTATATATATACATGTGCAGGTGTATATATATGTATATACAGATGACTATATTATATAACATCTATATATATATATGGGTTGATATTTAGTATGGGTTTAGATAAATTATTATTAATTTTCCAACATAAATTCTATTATCTGGTTCAATTTATTAACTTCATAGTTGTAATGAATGTTTTGGTTGAACTATTTATGGAGATAATAAAGAAAAATATTTGAAAATAATAACAAAATATTGGTGTTATTATTATTATTATTATTGGAAAATAATATTGGTGTATATATAAATTATATATATACAAATTAAATATATATACGCGTGTATATTTATATATACATGTAGGTGTGTGTGTATATATATATATGCAGGTGTGTGTGTAAATATGTCCGTTTATATATTTTTGTATGTACATATATATATATATATAAATTACATTTAATATATATATTTGATGAATGGATAATGTATTTAAGAGGAGGATATAAAATAATGAATAATTAATGAAGTAAATGTTAGAAATAAGGGGGAGGCGATTCAAATCGGAAATATGGAATAGGTTTTCCATGCAGATTTTATGGTGGGTGAGAAAATATTTAATTATTTAAAATTTGTAACAAATTAAATGAATTAATGGTATAAATTCGTAATATAATTAATAATAATAGAGATATATTGTGGTGTAGCATGTTTGGGGGGATTCTCTTTCCCATATGTTTTTTTTCCTCCCCTACCTCTCTCTTACTTCCCTCTCTCATCAATACTTCTTATATTATATTTATTATTTCTCTAAAACTTCATTAATCAATATTTCCTATAATATTTATCGGATTAATACACCCTCAGTGTCGTTGGGTTCATCTCAAAGAGAATGGTTTAAAACATATTTGTGTTTATGATAGAAATGAGGTTACAGTGGTGTAGTTAAACTCGGATGTCAACACTCATTGTTAATCATTTTTGAAACTAACACAAGAATTATTCACTTTTTTTACAAATAATATATGAGTTATTGACATGATTTTTGTTGTGTGTGTGTAGCCATAGTATTCTCTTACCGTCTGACCTTAAAATTTTAGATTGTTTTAAGGGTTTATTTGATAAATTTAATTAACAATTATTAAATTAAATGTTCAATATGTTAAATGATTTTTTTTAATAAACAGTGTCATGATTTTACAATAACACCCCTTATATGAAGTTAACTATCTTATAAACCAATTTGTTTTATTTTTTATTCATATCATGCTTTGGATTAATGATTTTTATGGTTATCTATTTACATTTTCCATTTTCATAATGAAACTTGAATGGGTAGAATTATATAATATGGCTTGAATGTGATGGATTTCCTTCATTAAATATTTAAATTTCATGCCTTTATTGGATTAGAATTTTCATGATTGCCTGTTTTCCTTTATTTTGTAAAAGAACTAAATTAAATGGAAGTTCTTATGGTGGGGCAACCACAAATCCAGTTATATTTAAATAATCACGGTGTACATAAAATGTTTCAATGATATGATTTGGATATATTTAATGTGACAACCGGGTCCCGGTGACAGCATAAGCACCCCGCCTTAACAGGGCCATTGGGTCCTGGCCCACTAGGTACCACCAGTTGCCCCGCAGACACATGGGGCCCACCCTAGGGTCCACCCACGTGCCTGAACGGGTCATCTGACTAATGATAGTCCCCACAGGCCAACACTTGTCCTTTCCAGTGTGCTTTGTCCTCACTTACACACACCCTGGTAAACTTCCGAGAAGGTCACCCATCCTGATCACTACTCTAAGCCAAGCACGCTTAACTGTGGAGTTCTAATCAGACAGGCTCCCGAAAAGGAAGGTGCACCTTGTTGACATGAGTCATATCATTTAGTCATTTAACCCTTTATCATTTGGGGGTGTTACATTCACCCTCCCTTTAGAGCACAACGTCCTCATTGTGGGCCCTACATCTCAACCCAGACAGTGCACCGCGCACTTAAGGCTGAGTTCCTCCTCTGATACCAAATGTGTCAACCGGTACCCGGTGACAGCTCAGCCACCCCGCCTTTACATGGCCGTCAGGTCCTGGCCCACCAGGTACCACCAGTTTCCCCGCAGACACATGGGGCCCACCCCATGGTCCACCCACGTGCCTGAACGGGTCATCTGACTAATGATAGTCCCCACAGGCCAACACTTGTCCTTTCCAGTGTGCTTTGTACTCACTCACACACACCCTGGGAAACTTCCCAGATGGTCACCCATCCTGATCACTACTCCAAGCCAAGCACGCTTAACTGTGGAGTTCTAATAAGACAGGCTCCCGAAAAGGAAGGTGCACCTTGTTGACATGAGTCATCTCATTTAGTCATTTAACCCTTTATCATTTGGGGGTGTTACATTTAAAGACATGCTTCATGGGGGTTGGAAGGCTTGAGAGGAACTGGTTTGCGTGGTCTAAACAAAATCCATTTTTCTTTGATATATTTATTTATTGTAATTGAGATATGTTGGATCGTTCCGTCATGCCGCAAGCATGACCAGATAAATTTAATAATTCATATTAAATTATAATTATTCATTTTACACCAACCTGTGGATCACCTTATGTCTATAAGTGTGGATTCTCGGACATATGACAAACCAATTGGTGTTCTAGCCTTGGAAATTATTAAGACTTGGTCTATTTGACTTTAAAGACATACAATAAATTTGGATAAATTGTTTTATTGATAGTGTAGAATTTGAGATGGAATAATATAAAATTCTGTGATTTATTATGATTAAATAACTTTTTATAATCTAGTAAATTAATATATTAATGACCTCTGGCTCAAATGATTTATTAAATGAGTTTGATATAATTTTAATAATAATTAGGGACATGGATTAATGAAATGAATTGGTTTGAAATGTGATGATTTTTATATATTGATCACTGTGTATTATGAATATAAATATGGTATGTTTGATAAATAATTTTTTATTTTTTACCTTATCTTTTGAGCTTTTCTGTTATCGATGTGATTGATACATGAGGGCTTTATTCTGATTGTCATATTGAGTTTATCTGGATATTACTCAAGTTTAATGTGGACCCCTGACGGTTTAGTGTATGTTTTTTCATAATAAATGAGGGAAAGGCACATAGTTATTGATGATCAATGGTTGAGTATATGATTATATGGGATGCCTAAGGACTCATGATTTATTTTTATGCTTAAGGGATTGGTACACATTTTTTTATTCTTGAGGGATATGCTCACTAGTAATAAATGTCTGAGGGAAGAGTGTATGATTATTTTAGATGCCTAAGGGATAGATGTACACTCACATGATGCCTGAGGGAATGACTCTAGTTATTCCTTAGGGAAATTTTTTTGTTATCATGAGGGAAGAGGCCGTATGTTATGGTATATTTTAAGAGACATGTCCTCAATAGTTGAATCAACCACTAATTTGGGTGATCCTTCATGATGCATGAGGATCTACCCATCGACAAAGATATTCGTCTTAGGCCGAAGTAGGTGGTATGGGAAAAGTGTCCATTTAGGATCTTAGACCATGTTTTTAATATTTAATTTGTTATCTCTTTTCATTTATAATGTGTTTCATAGTGTCATGTATTATTAATTTCTTGAAATGGATTGGGTTAGACATTCTGGGTGCTCGCCTAATGTGATTTATACCTCACACCCTTATCAAGGGACATTTGTTAGTTGAGTAGCTATTCTTGCTCATAGGTCATTTGATTTATTTCATGTGTTGTTATGGGTACATGGGATCTAGGGGGCACATGATGACGCTCTTTCTCAGGATGCTCGAGTAGTTGACCACTGGGTTTTCTTTTCTTCAATTTATTTTTAGTTTTTTTACTTGTAGAATCCATTTTTATACATAAATTGTTAAAAATTTGTGTTGTCCATTTTTATTCAGATATTATATTATTCTACCACTCCTTGCCATTTTTTATAACTATTTCCACTACTAATTATTGTTTAAATATTATTATACCATTTGCGAGACTCTGAACTAAAGGGTATAGTCTCTCGACCGTACCATCAATAGACTGTCACTGGTAGTCAGTAGCCTCTCACAATTGGGGAGGCACATATAAGGCCATATGACCCATCGTTCGTGCTGCCATCTTAGTTGTGCACTAGGTTGGGATGTTACAAATTAGTACCACATATATAGTCCATTTTATGTGCTAATGAGGATGTTGGTCCCTTCAAGGGGTGGATTACTGAAATCCCACATTAAAAGGGTGAGAGGATGAAGAACCCCCTAATAATGTCGATTGGATACCTCTCCCATAATGAGGAATTATCCAAGGGAATTCCTGAGGGCCAGATCCCATGGAATGAAAAATTGTACGGGCTACGCCCAAAGTAGAAAATACCATGATCGTGGGATGGACTAGGCCATTAAAAATAGAATCAAAGCATTAATTTTACTATTTATCTCTATTTAAGATATTTAGGTAAGACACTAGAAATGTTTTGGTTTATGGTAAGTAGTAGTGCCTGGGACTGATCAGCCCATGAACGTGAAATGACCAAGTGGATGCAGTTGGGATTATTATTCATGGTTTTTATTATTACAGATGATATTTTTTCACATTATGTGATTGGTTTACATTCTTATACTTCTGAATTTATGAGATTTAAGTCATTTTACCCTTGGCTTGGTATGACAAGGAAAAAGCATTGAATTCATCATAATTGGCACATACAAATTTATATTCCATGCATATGACATTCCATATAGATGCATATATAGGATGCTTGCAGATTTTAATTGTGTGCATTGATTTTTATGCTTTTATTGATTGTATATCAACCTTATCTATTTATTTTTCATGTTTTTTAAATGATTATAATGCCTTCCCTTATTAGTAAGACATGATTCAGTAATTTCAACATGTTTCTCTGTGTTTTCTTCTTATAGAGACAATATTTTCCATGTTTTAAATATGCTATTGATGGAATGGGATAAATGTAATTGGATTTCATTAAAATGGGAGATTTTTTTATTTGTAAGGTGTAATGTAACCTAAAAAATAAAAAAATGTAACCAATATGCTCGAGCCATATTCGAGTTTTAAATATTCTTAATGGTTGTTTAAATTTAATTTGAAATGAATTGGTTAACTATCTAAATTCTCAAATGGGCACAAGTAGGTCATAACGGATATGGTCATTATGGGAATACCCTTAATGTGTATTTATAGATTTAAAGGTTAAAAAACTTCTATTGGTTTTAATTTTGATGAGTCCATGTTGGTTTGATAGGACCCTCACAAGTCTCCTTATCTTTAATAACATAAATGGTATTTATTCCAGAAAATTCCTTATTTATGGATGAATGTAAAGAAGTGTAAAATAATTTTAAACGGACGTTTCTTGATAATTTCCTTCAATTCGATTATGTGTTGGATAAATTTTTTAAATGTTTAATGATTAAATTTTGAATAAATTTAATGGACATAAAATATAACTCTAGGTGATTTCCTTTGTTTAAACCCTTATAAAAGTGTATCTTGAGAATTTATTTTTGTGTTTCCATATGATGGAAATGTGAGAATTTTCAATAGACCTTATTTTTAGCTATTTTTTAAATAGTAGGATCGTGATCCTATTGAATTTCTATTTTACATTACATGGTTGTTCAGTGGGTGCTTATGCTCTCACAAAAGGGCCATCCCATGGTAGGTGGTACCCTTATAACATAAATTATTTTATAATTAAATGGTATTATGATGCATGGTGTCATTTGGGTTCCATTGTTCCTTTTATAGAATTCATTTTTCTATGACACCCTTATATGGATGGATGTTCATGGTATCCATGACTTTTTCTGTGGATATGAGCATCGGGTAATGATCGTTTCCAATTGGATTGACAAGCGTTGGGCATGGTCGGCTACTTTATCATTCACTTGATCCTTTCCTCCTCCTCAGTGAAGTACAACATGGTATGTCATAATTAATGTTAATATTTATGAGGGGAAATACAAATTTAGGTTAAATCACTTATACGGAAAAATATGATGCTTGAATCCATAGGGCAGGAAACCTATGGATTGTATTTAAGATGTTTAATTTGCTTATTAAATATCCAGGTAGTGTGAATTGGTATATAAGGTACCCATCAAGTGTTTAATGACATTACAATCAACTTGAATTTGGTATGATTTTCGAGCATTGCGTTGTTTGGTATGTCCTCAGGTCATCTCTGAAGAAGAGTGGTCATGGTGTAATGAAATAACGTTTTCCCAATTCTCAAGATGGATTTTAGATATTCAAGTGGTTTGAAATGCCGATCGATTTGGTTTTTGTGCTCAAGCCAATCGTTTAAGAATTTTTGTTTATAAAATTTCTGATCTAGAATAATTTTGAGCAGATGGTCTATCTCTTATTTGAACGACTTGGACACTCCTAAGGTGGTTATTTTCTTGTCAGTTTTAGTGTATATGTGTTTATTACTACTCAGCAGCATGGTATTGGTGTGGTTGGAGGTGTATTAATGATTTAGGAAACTCCATTGGTCATGGGTGGAAATTGATGGTTAATATTTATTGATCATGAAAATTCCTTAGGTGGTAAAGGCTTAGTGATTGGTTGATGGTGGTATGTTGAAAGGTGAATATGATCCTCTAGCAAGGGGAGTCAACTAGTAGTGTTTTTACTGATCTTATTGGTAATCATCTAGTCAACTTAATGTACTATTCTTTAAGCGATAAGCATGTCCCATGTCTTGAATTAATCCTTGAAACACTAAGATAGCGTTAGTATTACACCATGTTAAATTTGTAAAAGCTTTTTGCATTGTTTACATCTTCATCCTCTATTGCATGTTTAATGAATAGTTCATATCATGGCTTGGTTAGTCTTGAGTGACCCTTGGAGTTTCGTGTTGGAATTCCTTAGATGAGATCTTGTACAACATATGTTTCTCTTGACTTGGCCTCCTGTATGATTCCGCTCTATGCATAGTAAATGTTCTGATGGGGACATATTGAATTTTTACCAATATCTCAATTGTAAAAATAGAGTATGGACAACCTTGGGTTCGTCCCTTACACTCTAGTTTCCTCAATATAAGGTTATACCGAACTTTTTATCGAGCTGGAAGGTGATTCTTTTGATTGGAGAACATCATCGAAATTCATGTTAGGGCTATGATGAGCGTGTTAGTTGTAAATTCATGATTCTTTTGATGAATTAATTGTAGTTCAATTTTAGATGATCCAACTATCTAATATGGGGACCTTCGAGATAATTCAATTGGAGGGTCATGACTTGTTTTAAATCTTTTTTTCTTGTAATTAGTCATAAGGAAAACATTTTAAGCATTTCTTCATGTTAGGGTAGTTGTGGTTTATGTTTGGTAGTGTCCTCATGGAAATCTAGCACGACTAGTTCTATTTGGTTGATTCTATTTATCTATGATGAAGACCCTTATATGAATTGGGATGTAATATATTTTGTTCTATTAAAAAATCATGCATGGATAGTCTTTTGAATACTTAGAGATTCCATTTTCAATGTAATTCTGATGCTGGAGGTTTTAGAGATCAGAATTGTCCCCCTTTTTAGTGGTTGAGACCTATGGTGGATAGAACCACCAATTAGTTGATTCAAGACATGAAAACATGGTCGTATATATAGAAAAAAAAGCTCAGATAAGTGTTACCTAAAGGTTTTGGTTGGAAAAAAGGCATTGGAACAGATCTTAATGGATTAAGTTTGAGTTTCGTAATCAATTCTTTAAGGTGTGTTGGGCATTTAAAATTTAACACGTCCTTCTGAGCGAGACATGACAACCCTAGTAGGTTGGGTGATTTTTTCATTGTTCCTGAAGTCTTCTCAGGGAAGATAAGTTCTAAGGTGGGGAGGTTGTAACATACTCATTTTTTAATTATTACAAAATCACACTTCTATTAAAAACATTAACATGTACTTTTTGTGAATATTTAATTTTTCAATACATGTGTTTATTATGAATTTACCAAATGTTGAAAGCCTACTTTATCACTTTGAAATATTCTATGAACATTTTCAGAGTAACATGCTGAGTCAGTTCGAGATTCTAAGTCCAATTGACCGTCGTTGTTGTTAGAATAAAAATATTAAACATATTTTACTCTTTTTCATGTGCAATTGTTGCCAAAAAATTGAAATCACTCCCAACGGTTCATTGTATGAGAATTTTAAGACCACATTTATATCTGAAACATGGTGTTTAACCTAGGTAGGGTATAACCACTAGGCACATCATGTATCTAGAAGCATCGCACGTGATAATACCCTTTTTATATTTAAATAAGTTATTATTCCCTTTTTATATAATAATTAATTAATTTATCATAAACGTTGTGTCATATAAGATATCCAAGACCATTATTATGTATTGACCATGGGGTTTACCCTATATGGGGTATATAATTTGTGACAATCAAACAATTTTCCAAATCACACATAAGGATAAGATATTCAGAATGTAAATATTTTTATTGGGAAGTTCAAAACAATAATGATATTATTATTATTAGATGTGTGGATGAAAAAAATTAAACGATATAATGGAAATTAATCTTTTTGTTATTCTTTGGGAAATATTTTAGTGGTGACTAGAGCGATTAATGCGATATTATTAATGATTATAATTAAATGAAAAATATATGGTTAATATTTATTTATTTATAGTTATCTATTTTCCATGGGTTTGGTTTTAAAATTCTTAATAAAGTCATTAATGGATTGTATTAATTAATAATAGTTTTAATTATTTTTATTATTATTAGAATGGGACAATAGTATTAGTGTATATATATAATGTTAATATATACATGTGTAGATTAAATATATGTGTATAAATATACATGTGGAGGTGTATATATATGTATATACTCATTTTTATATAATATATATATATATATATATATATATTGGTGGATATTTATTATGGGTTAGGATAAGACATTACTAATCTTCCCACATAAAAGATATTATGTGGATCAATTTATTAACTTCAATGATTTAATTAATGTTTTGATAGATTATTTAAGGAAATAATTACGACATAGATATAATAATAATAATAAAATATTTCAATTATTATTATTATTATTATTATTTTGAAAAAATAATATTAGCATATATATAAATTATATATATATACGGATTACATATATATTTGTAAATATATATAGGTGTGTGTGTATATATATATATACATGTGTGGGGGTGTACATGCGGGTGTAAATATTTTTGTGTGGGGATATATATATATATATATTGTATATATTTATATATACAGATGACATTTAATATACATATTTGATGAATGGTTAATGTTTTTAAGATGAGGATATATAATAATGAATAATTAAATAATTAAACATTTTAAATAAGGGGAGGTTCAATAAATAGGACATATAGAATTAGTGGTCCATTCAGATTCAATGGAGGAAGAGAAAAAAATTAATTATTTAAATATGTAAATTAATTAAATGAAATAATGGTATAAATTCTTAATATATTAAATAATAAAATAGGGTGGTGGTGCATGTTTTGGGGGATTTTCCTTCCCTCGCATTTTTCTTTTCAACCCCTACCTCTCTCTTCATTCCTTCTATCCTTTATTCTTCTTATTTAGTTTTTTTCTAAAACTCCAATCATTGATATATTCTATAATATTGATTCGATTTATATTCCATTAGTGTGGTTGGGTTTTTCCTGATGAGAATATTTTTAAACAGATTTCTGTATATGATTGCAATGAGGTTTTAGTGGTGTAGTTAATCTCCAATGTCAACACTCTTCATCAGTCACTGTTGCACCTAAGGTAGGAAGTACTTAACTTTTCATATGTTATATATGGGTATTGACATCATTTTTGTGTGCATGTATAGCCAAAAGAAAATATTACCATCTACCCTTTAAGTTTATGATTGATTTAACTGTTTCTTTGATAAATTTCAAGCATTCTTAACTGATATGTATAATATGTTAAATGAATTTTTTAATGAACTATTACACAGTTTTATAATAAAACCCCTCATATGAGTTTTTGTTAGGACCAATAGGGGCCTATATACCCTGAGAGGGGGGTGAATCAGGGTGTAGATATTCTTTTTCAAAATTCTTCCTGCCCCACAGGATCTTGACCTCTTTATTACAAGGGTCACTTTGTTTGCACTTGTGTGTTTATTATGATCACTTATTTTCTTCTTTGTCTGATGATGATGCTTCAAATGCAATGTCGGGATGTAAGCAGGCAGACACAAAGATTTTTACTTGGTTCACCCTCACTGGGCTACGTCCAAGGAGCATATACCGACAAGTTGCCGTGCGTAACAAAACCCACTAGTCTTCATAAAATGTTGATACAAAATTTGGGATAGATTACTTCTATTCCCAGGCTCACTACCTTCACAAGGTTTAGGGTCATCTCACTGCTCTTCCAAGGGTCACTCCCTATTTCTCTCTCTCCGGCTCACTGCCGGTGGAGAGGATCACCTTCTTCCTCTTCCAAAGTTCACTGCTCTAGAAAGGAATCCACTCACAGTTTATAGACATGTAGGTCTCTTCATTTTCATGAAATAATGCATCTTCAACTATTGATTGATGTTCTGTTGAAGTCCAACTTTCATCCACTGATGAATACCACTTTGCCTCTTAACCACTGGGCAATTCACTTTGGAAACACCTTCGCAAAGCACCCTACTTTTCTAGGCTCCCAATTTCGCAATGCTCAAACAAGCCTTCACAAAGCTCCTACCTTTTCGCGAAGCACTTTCACGAAGCGCTTTCGCGAAGCTCAAGCCGTCTCAAAGCAACGTCCCTCATGAAGCTTACTAAGCCAATGCGGAGCTCGCAGTTTTCGCGGATCTACAATAGCCGCCGTGAAGCTCCTCTTTCGTGAAGCACACTGGCTCCGCGAACCAGCTTCGCCAAAAGAGAGAAAATGATCTTCTCTGAAAATTCTCTCTACTTTTCTCGAGGGGGTCGGCCTCTATTTATAGGCGATTCCACCGACCCTTGAACTTTTCGCGCGAAGTCAATGCCACATCATCTCAAATCGCAAAGCTCCGATGTTTCTGCCGGAATTCTTTCCAAATCACGAAGCACCACATCAATTTTCCATTCGCAGAGCTCATCGTAATCACAGAGCATCCCATAAATTCCTTTGCGCCTTTGTTGCGAAGCTACCTCGTAATGCCCTTCATCGCCGTGAAGCTCCCTTGCAAAGCCCTTCACTACCACGATGCGCTTCAGCCTCTTCCGTTCGCGAAGCTTATCGTAATCGCGAAGACTCACTGCCTCCATTCTTCTGGTCTTCTGGATTTCCAAACCATGCGTCATATCTTCACGAAATTCATGCCTTTTCCATATTAAATTATGATCTTCATGGAAATCCTATTTTCGCGATGATCACCAAACTCCAAATTTTGGACACCAAAAATTTGGCAAACACTAGGAAACGACGCCACCTTGTACTGCTCTTTTGTACCACCTCCAGAGCTTCCTTTCCTTTGTCATCGTTCTTTGTCAACATGGATTGTCAACAACTTCTTTGGAACTCGACAATTATCCATAGAAACCTGCTTTCTCAACAAACACAATCAACCCAAAAATACTGCAATGTTACCTTGAGGGAATTTTTCCAACAGTTTTACTATTATATGAACATAAAATTATTGATTAGTTATTTAAATATTTATATTGATTAATTCTGTGGATGTTTATCTCTTTGCTTTTTTTCCATGTCATAATGAAAATTTAATGGGTGGAATTAAATGAAGTTTGATACACATTATGGACTTATTTTTTTAAATGTTTAAATATCACGACTTGACATTTTTATCATGTTAATAATGGTCTATTTCTCTTGAATTTTTAAATAAATAAAATTAAAAGGATCTTATTATGGTGTTTTGACCACACCTATTGTTTTAATTAAATAATCATGTCTTAGGCAGAATGTGTGAAAGATATGACTTGAATACTTTCAAAAACATGCTTTATGGTGGTTTCAAGAATTGAACGGATTTTTTTGGTGGTCTAAACTAAATCCCTTTTTATCTGGTCCAATTATTTATAGTAATTTTGATATATGGGATCACATTGGAATACCTCGAGCAGGGTCAGATAAATTGAATAATTCTTATTAAATTACAATTATTTATTTTAAATATCCCCTTGGATCCCCTTGGGTCTATAGGCATGTACTATTAGACCTACGGATACCTAATTGGTGTGCCATCCTTGGAAATATTTATACATGGAATGATTACCATTAAATACCCATACTAAATTTGGAAATTTTTTTGATTCCTATCCTAGACATTGAGTTTGCATAACAATAAATTACGTGATTTTTTATGACAGAATCACTTTGTCTAATCTGGTTAATTAGAATATAAATGACTGTCGATTTGATTGATTTATTAAATTGGATTCATATTATTTTAATGATAATTATGAACAAAGAATAATGAAATGAATTGGTTTTAAATATGATAAATTATTATAAATAGATCATTGTGTCTTATAATGATAAATTTAGTATGTCTGATATTAGAGTTGTGATTTTTCTTTCTTTTCTTTTAATCTTATATGATATCAATGTGATTGATAGATGAAATTTTGGTACTGATTGGAATATTGAGTATTTCTGGAAAAAAATAATGTTTAATGTTGATGCCTGAGGACTTGGTGCATGTTATTTTAGAATGCCTAAGTTAACGGCACATTGTCTTTGTTTCATGAGAGTAAAATATATGATTATATGGTATTTATGATCATGCATGATTTGTGTTGACACATGAGGGCTATGTGCGTGCTTTTGTACCATTTGAGGGATTGGAATATTGTTACTAAATTCACGAGGGAATTGTATATCATTATTTCAGATTCCTAAGGGATAGATGCACAGTCACATGATGCATGCGGGAGAGATTCTATGTACACCAGAGGGTGGTGTTTTGGTTAACCTATGGGTAGTGGTTGTTTGTTATGGTACATTCTAAGTGATTCAACCTCAGTAGGTACACCTATTTGGTTGTTCCTTCCGGATGAAGGAGGATCTACCCACAAACATATATATCCATTTTAGGCTGAAGCATGTGGTATGGGATGTTAGTCCATTTTTGATCTTAGATTAAGTTTATGTTTTTAAATTTGTTATCACTTTTCATTTATAATGTGCAACACACTATCATTTATTTTTAATTACATGAAATTGTTTGTGTACGACCCCATGGGTGAAATTATATTGTGATTTATATCAGACACCCTTCTTGAGCACTATTTTGGACCCTAGTTGATCTTCTTGTTCACATGTCTATGGATTCATTGGTTGTGTTTTGTTATGTACGTGGGAGCTAGTGAGAACTTGATTGGGACCTTTCCTAACATTCTCAAGGACTTTACCAATGGGTTTTCTTTTTTATGTTTTCTTTTTTTACTACATTTACTGTATCGTCATATGTCATAATTGAATTTTTATAAATTATCATTGGCCATATTTATTCATATATTATATTATTATTCAACTTATTGTCTTTCGTTTATAACTATTTATGCTATTTATTTGTTTTTTAATATTAATATACCACTATGTGACTCTAATTTAGAGGGTATAGTCTCAGCATCGTACCATCAATAGACCCCCACTGCCAGTCAATATCCTCTAGCGTACAAAGAGGCATGCTTGAGGCCATGTGACCCACCCCTCAAGCCACATTCTTATTGTTGAGCCAGGTTGGGATGATAAAAATCACAAAGCCATAAATCTGCGATGACCTAAGGGAACTTCTAATTCATTAGAAACAAAGGTACTACGACAACATTTTTCACTTGAAGATTTTTTTTCTTAGTGATGACAAATTTTCATGAAAAATATACATTCATGATTTTTGGAAAACTTCTCCTTTTATTACTCCTTGATCAACATCACATCTTTCTCAAAAAAGGAAGGTGACATTTTCATTCCTAATGAACCGACAGATCACAAGATCTATGATATTGCATCACATCAAGCATAAGTTATCATCAATAGTATGTTCATATAACAGGTTATTCAATATTCCAAAATCATCATGTGTTGATATATTACATTATTCACCCAAACATCATTCAATTTTTACCTTTATATTTCCATAAATGTTTATCCTTTAAACCCTTCCAAATGGAGAGAATAGAAAACATTATAAATAAGACACAAATTCCACTTAACATTGATTCCACATATATCCCAATGTATCTCTTGGTTTCTATATTCCAAACATGTTATTACCCTAATCACATATTCTCTTAAAACATTTTAATAACTTGAATTACCATAAATACATTCAGAAAACCTTCATGCTTCCTTATTTCAAAAAATAATGGATATATTCCATAAATCAAAGATGTTTGAAACATCATCCATGATGAAATATACTAATATTTCAACCAATCAGTTATCACATCTAGGGTAATCACTTCCTTCCAATTTACTTTATCCAATTCAATCATCTCTTTATCCAATAGAAACTCAACTTTCTCAATATCTTGACCAAATTAATAGTTACCGTTACTTAATCAAAATATAACTTTTATAAGTCATCATAACCATTAAAAATTTCCATTTCAAACCATAATGATATATTATAGTGAAAATAAATATATGTTTCATGATTCATATATCATAATATTTGAATTAAAAAACATAAATACATGATTAAGAAAAATTAATTCTTGAATCATTACATAAGATTCATCAACTTATTACATAATACCTATTTCCTAGAATACAAAATATGAATCAGGTCTTAAGGTTCCTCAACCTCAATGTACTCATTATTCTTATGTTTAATGTAAATAGTGCAGGATGAACATCACATAGCTTTCACATGTCGTTTTCTATCTCTTTATCTTAATAAATATAACAAATACTTGTACCGCTTTACCGATTATCATTATGATATTTACACATGGGAAATAATTTTTTATATTCCAATTCATTACACATATGAATAATTCAATGTAAACCATTTTCCTTATAGTACTCTTTAAAACCATGAAGAATTCCATAAGAAACAATTATCAGAGTAAGGAATCACGTAATCATGAAAACATATTATATGATGTATTAATTATGAAACCTCCCTTAAAAAATTAAACGTTATGTTTATCATAGGTTATTCATATCCAAATTATATATAAATCCTTTATTATGGTTCATGAAGAGTTTCTGAATTTCAAAAGCATATAACCTGAGAGTGTCAAATCTGGTGTGTAGAAAGGCTCGTTTTCGTATACTAGTTTAGCTTGAGTCATGTCTGAAACAACTTTTCATATTTATTCCTCCTAGGAACATATTTTCCAGATAAACATCCAATTTTATTATATAGATATAGATGTATTTCTAGGAAATCACTAAATTTATCCATTTCCATAATTCCAAGACATTTTCATAAACATTGAATCATCCTTATACTTATCCTTGGAGACATATGTAGACATATCCTTATAAATATATATAGGGATATCAATAATGTATTCTCATCCATGATTCTAAATATTGACTAAAACGTTTATCTGATTCCAACTAAAATGACCCTGTATTGTTTTATATTGGAAGTACATGACATTTACATAATACATATAACATTAAAAAAGCATACATCGAAAGACAATATTAGTTTAGTGACTTTGGAAACATAGAAACATAAACACCGGTACATGGGTGAGCTAAATTATCTCACATTCACTTCTTTATGACTATCACCCTTATTAAAAAGTTAATACTTATTACATATCTTCATATCATGGGAATAGAAATATCAAAAAAGGGTAATCTCAAATGCTCAGTAATGGTAAATAAAGGAAATAAATAAACCAATCATTAACATAAGTGTATAATAACATGATCATTATAATTATAAGATCATACCACGAATATTAAAGATCATAAAACTGAATCATGGAATAAATATTTGATATTGATAAGATAGTAATCATAATTAACTAAAGATCATAAGCCATGAAATCATAACATATAAATAAGACATGGAATTGTGACATACACATCAATTTACAACATAATGAACATGTATAAGTAGACACAGGTTCACAATATAAGTTAAGGACATGAAATAAATCCTCCCACAGACTTTTCTACATGAAACCTGGTCCATGATTAATGTTGTGAACATGCAATCCGTTTCCCATATAACATTGTGAACATGTAATTAGGTACACGCATAAACTTATGGACATGAAACCATGCCCATTTATAAAATTTTTTACATTTAATCTGGTTCACACATAACATTATGAACATATAATAAGGTTCAATCATAAAATTTTGAACTTTTAATCAGGTTCATGAAAAAACATAAGGACATGAAACCAAATCCATGCTTTAAATTTTGAACATGTAATCAGGTTCATGCATAACAATTATCCTCATGATTCATCCGTCATTACCCAATTAATTTGAGGGAGATATATGTCCCACCCATCACAGAATGAACTCAAAAATTCATGTGCCACAAAACATTAATCATATCATAACACATGAAAATAAATGGGTATTAATAACATTTCATCTCATTATAACCTATAGAGAAGATAGAGGATTCATAATCAATTCATCACATCATAAAAGGTGAAAAAGCGGGTTTCAAAAGTATATAACCCACAGAAAATAAATAAGTTCCATAAGAATCCTTCTATTAAAACCTAAACCATTAATAAAATAATATGAATGGAACTTTTAGATCATTTACTATAATGAAATGTGTATAATCAATGGATTTCACCATAGATGGAAAATAAGTTAGAAATATATTTTGAATACATCTGTTGAGAAAAATATAATTTCTTCTTTGAAAAAAGATATTTAATACAAAAACCATTTAAATATCCTTTTTCATTTCAAATAAATTGAAAAAACTGAATTAAATTATAAAATCATTTTGAGAAAATTTTCCATTAAAATCATATAAATTAATCTTGAAAACATTTTGAAAATCATTTTCATTAAAAATATATTATAGAATCCGAAAAAAACATTTAAAAATAGTTTCTAAGAGAAAATAATTGAAAACTTATAATAATAAAATATTGAAAATGTTTTTCGAAAACATTTCATTGAGAATAAATTATAAAGAATTTTTTTTAGAAATTATCCCTTTCAACATGAAATGTAAAATTCAATGAAACCATGGAGGGTACCTTCATACATATTGTATAAGGAAAAAAAGGCATTCATTTTTTCATAGTAAAAAGGATATAGAAATTCCTTGTTTGGAAAATGGAATGAATATTTATTTTGAAACATCTGTAAAAGAAAGAAATGAAAAAAATTTCTTCTAATGATTATAGTAGAATAGTAGAATATTTATCAACACCATTTTTAGAAAACATATTATTTAAGGAACATAAATTTCTAACTGAATAAAGGGTAAAGTCAGTCTTTCATAAAAATAAATAATTAACTATATTATGTTACAAATAGTGTAAAATAGTATAAATAAATGAAAATATGATGAATAAATATAGGATAAAAATTCCTCATGGTTTTTAATATGTGGATTATAATATTTAATCCAAATAATTATAAACATTAACAATCTTCAAAAGCGATTAGATTGTTTCAATAATCTTCTACCAATTAGAAACATGGAACCATACACCACATGTGAGAACATGAAATTATGAAAAAAATCACAAAATATCATTAACTGAATTAAATTAATCATATAAAATTTCAAATGTATTGTATACACCTTTTTTAAAATATATCGGTGCATAACATGGAATGTGCGCAAAGAAGGATGATTTAGAAAATGACTTTACTGATTTGGTAACTTTTGAAACATTATCCCCATAAATGAAAGGTAATAAAATAGGAAAAATACCAATGAATTTAATTCTAAAAGTAATTGAATACATCCATGTGTATTATACACACCACACAAAAGTAATGAGTGGGGAATAAAGAATGCCTCTCATTGAAATAAGAAGTGACATGAAATTCCATTACCTTTTATCTTGAATCTCTTAATGATCAGAAAATACACCTATATAATCAATATAATTTCATGAAACTTATTTTAGAGAACCATATTCTTATATATAATTCCATATATGGTTTTATTATATCTTTATATTTCCTTCTTGTTAAAAATTCTATGTTAAAGATACACTTCAGGTAAAATACGCTTTGTTTTTCACATGTGTCTTGTTTTGTTATATCATTGGTCATTATTCATATATCTAGATTTCAAGTATGTAAAACATGATATAAATATCATTAATATTCCATATATTTATATTATAATAATATATCTAATATAGTAGTATAAAAATGAAATACACCATTCATAGAGATGATAGGTCGTATGTAGGCATGAAGGTTGCTTCTGTTTTATTTATATATTGAATGAAATAAAGATAATGAAATATATGTATATGTATAATATAAAAACATAATAATTATTATTTCATATATATTATATAATTTCACAAATCATATCCTTAATACATTCCATGTAATGTGTGAGCTAATCACATTGCTTTAAGGTGGCAGGAGTCCACATTTCCAAAAACAGAATTATCATATTTACACACGATGGAAATAATAAGGGAATGTTATGAATGAAAATTTAAGAATAATAAATAAATTATAATTATCATATATATAATATATAAATATATTTTCCATCATATTTTTATCATATGAGGTTTTAAATGAAGAAATGAACAATCATAATTTAATAAGGCGGTAGTTTGCTACACAGTAAAACTTTATGTGTGTTACCCATTAGATGGAATTGTGTGTAAATATAGGTCTAAAAATTATCATAAAACATTATATTGTATTTGTAATATTTTTTTGTTATAAAATAATGTAATAATAATATTTTATGGAGTGGAGAAAAGAAATAAAAGAATGGAGTTGGAGGGAGGGTGTTTGCTCTTAATCGGGTAACTCCTTCAGATTTGCACCAAAGGGATTCCTTGTAGGGATTTATGACGAATGTTAGACTTCAAGGAGGAAGTTAGGGATTTTGGGAGACTATTTGGGAATACTTTGGATGATCTAATATGGCTTTAGAGGTGTGAGTAAGGGGTAAAGTTATTTCCTTTTTATAGTAGAGGGGGAGTGGCACATTTGTAAATACAAAAAGGTATTCAATAAATGTTGGTCTCCCTTAACTAATTTTCCTAAAAATAAAAAAATAACAGATTAATGTAAATTTATGTTTGAAAAAAATCTAAACCACACAAAAATATGTTCATTGTAAAAATTGGTTCCTTAACTTTTCTGATTCCCATTTTTTTTATTTTGGTATTTATAAAGCATCTTGTTTTCAAACCTAAGAAATTCAAAGATTAAGACTAAAATAAGTTGATATTTATTATCTAATATAGATAAACTGAATTATTCATATTATACAAGATTTCTAAAATAAAAAATATCATTTGTTTTGAAAATTAATTTTTAATATAAGTGCATTAGATGTGAAAAACACTACTTGAAACCTGGTCGTGCAAATAATGTTTTTTTATACTCAATTGGTCAATATGATAATTATAAAAGATAAATTGGTACATAAATAGAACATAATTAATATTTTTTTAATATAAAAAATCATTGGGAACAAAATAGTATTTTTATAAATTTTAAATCATTTAATAAAATATCATTTATTGTAAACTAACAATAATGTCAATTTTGACATTATTTATTTCATTTTGATTAAAAATTTTGAAGCTAATATTGTAATTAAAATAAATTATGTTTATAAATTTGAAACATTATATAATAATTTTAAAAAATAATTAAAGAAAATAATTCAATCAATTCACTTAAGTTTAATGCTTTATAGTATTATTTATTTTAGTTTATTTTTAGCTAAACAATCTCTATGTTGGTGTTAGGAAGGAATCAAAAGTAACTAAATCATCTATAAAAATTATTGATAATTATTTATGATAAAGACACAATTTATAATTCAAAAGGATATGTATAATTGAAAATATAAATTTTTTTACATATCTCAAAGTATTATAAATGTTAATGGTAATGAAAGTTCTATTTTTGTCTTTTTCCTTAACCTTTTATATTGGGAACGTCGATTTAATAATATCTAAATAACTCATATAATTAAAAAACATGTGAGGATATGGTATAATTATTATAATCCAATGGATTTTTTACATGTTTCCTGTTAATTTTGGTACTTAATATTTAGTATTAGTCCCTAATTAAGCTTAATCGTACCGAAATCTCTGTGATTAATTTTAATCACTTTTCCCAATATTTTGGGTCAAACATTAATTTGATGTTATTATTAAATAAATACCATACTAATTTCAACTGTTTATTTAATTTTTAAATAAAATTGAAATCATATATGTGGGAAAAATTAGTTTAATTATATTACACAAACGTGGGAAAAAAGAGTTTTTAATTTTAAAAACGTTCAAAAGTTCAATAAGCTATTAACAATTTCCATATAAAATTGATTACAATGAACTACATCAGTTTAATATGTATATATTCTTTCTATTTAGAATTTAGATTCAAAATTAAAATATAATATAATATTAATAATTAGTTAAAGGGAAAGGAATATTTTAAATAAAATATAGTATTTTTTCACTATTCAACAAATAATGAAGTCTCGATGAAATTACCCCAAAATTGACCCTAAGATAATTTCAAAATTATGAATGAAAAATAATTTCATTTTATTAAATTAAATTTATAAAAGTGTGAAAAATTAATTTTATTGTTTTCAAATAAGGACATGATAAGAAGTTTATTTGAGAAATTAATATTTTTAAACATATAAACTCTTTACCAAAATTATATTTTCATAATACATATTCTATATTTATAGAAAACCATAATGAACTATATTTTAATATATTTTATAACTATTAAAATTAAAATGTTTTTTGGGGAGGTTATAAATATCTCATTTAAATAATTTTAATGACAAAACAACGTTTTATAGAAACTTGGTGTTGCGTATAATGTACACCGAGTCTGTGTTGTGTGTAGAAAAATTAAATTTTTTGTTGTGTTCAAGGTATATATGAATTACTAAAATTAAATAAATAATAAAAATAGATTCTTTCTAAAAAAATATTTCACATAATCATGGGGTGTTACAGTATCAATGAAGGCAACTGGTATCGTTGACTCGGAATGGCATCCATGAGTGATCAAGGAAATCCCTTAGGAACTGAAAAGCTAACATGAGTCTGAACACCCCTATAATAATTATCTGAAGGTCAATAAATAATTATATACATTAAATTAAATTCATTTAATTAATTAACTCATGTTATGTCCATACCATTTAATTAATTCACTTGGTTCAGGCCTGGCCTCCCATTAGTGTGATAAGGACATGCGGTATGCAACCATTTATGTCATCTAATATTCAAATACATGGTTGTCTAAATTACCTTTAATAACATTAAAAGGATGTTATAATGATGGAAAACCTCACAGATTTCATATAAATAAATGAGGACAAGGAATATATATATATATATATATGAAACACATTCCACTTCAATTAATATTAATTTAAAAATTTATATCACTTTCCTTAGACGACTCAAGTAGAAAAAAACATTGTAAACCCCATCTATAAATTACAAACTAAATATTCAATAATAGTTTAATTAAAGATGTCTTACCATTAGGATTTCCAAGCTCAAGGATCACTCGAATGATGGATCAACTTGTTAAAAAACTAAACACCAAATTTTGTCATCTCACCCTACATGGTTTAGTCGAAGATATGTACATAACTACCAACAATGAATAAATTTTATGGAAAGGGACATAGAACACATTACCAATGACTATAATCATGGGATATACATTCAACTGACGATTCTAGATGAAATCAGCACGGTTATAAAATAATGTATAAAACAATGTAAATTGAGTGATGAATTACAGACCACCAACCTCATACATTTAATAAAATACTCATCTAGTATCAGCCTTTAGTTTTTCCTGGATTATAGTAGATATGAATAATCGACAAATTCCCTAAAATTCGGGCATATGAGCCTGCAGATAGATAACATAATTAATAGAGAGAATAAAAAAAAATAGGTAAATTGATTAAAGAACTTACTTCATTATTATAATGAGGTAAAATGATTTTAAATAAGTTTCCATTTGTTAAAGGAACACTAAATCCATTGTATAGGATTGAGAGGGTGTTCCTACATGATATCGAGGGGATATGAGTCCCTTTCCATGAAAATGAAGGCCCTGCTTTATATTTGTAAAACGATTCTTGTGAATTTACATGACATTTAAATTCATTACACATCATGTAAATCTTGAGATATCCCCTTAGAAAAAACCCTCTACAAGATGTAAAACTTTCCACATAAACTATTACTTGTTGTGTAATCGAAAGATGTCATGTATTCAAAGTACACGATGTGTAATTTTCATACAACCCATCTATAAACCCCTATTTTGTTCTTCACAAAACAAAACATCCAGCCCATAGTCTATCATAAGGATCTAATCCAAAAAACAGAACATTAAAAAAGTGAAAAGAGTACTTTAAATTGATCTATACCCGAATAGAATACTAGGTTCTTATATAGGAACTCAAATCAAAACCACTTGGAAATTTCCCAAAAGAATCCATCATAAAGAGGTAATTACAAAAAAAGGCATCAAAATGAACATATATTCTAACTTATGAAGAATATAATTGACATATTTCCATATAATTTCAATTTTACAATTTTTATAATAATTTTAACTCTTATATTCTATGCTCAGTCACCTAGTAATATCATTTTTTCCTCAATCACGATAATTATTTTTTACTATTTCACACTTAATTTAGAAACAAATAATGTTCACAAAATTATATAATATATATTTTTCATATTCAAAATAAGGAATCCATTTTTTAAAATTAAAATGATAGAATTTTAAATTTTAAATTTTAAATTCACCACATAGATTATATAAGAAAGAAGGTTTTCAAAGAGAGAATATTCAAAATATTACAAAGTTCTTATATATAGTTTCAATATGAAATTGATTTTAATTAAATAAATTGTATTCATTTATATATAATTGGAATGATTTTCCTTTAAAAAATTTAAATTATAATTTTACATTATAAATTATTTAAATGAAAAGGTTTTTTTTCAAATAAAATTCATTATGTTTCACTACTCTAAAAAAATATTTTCAGAAAATTACCAAAATTCACCAAATGATAAATTTTCCATGAATATTAGTAAAATATGTTTTTTTTTAGAAATTTTATTTTATAAATGTTGTACTATTTAAATATCAAAACAAACCCCACAAGCATGGGGAAAAGGAAGTTTTTCAAGAAGTGTATTTCTCAAGGACAAGAATATATTATATTTACTCTATGTAGAATAATAATGATTAAATGAATATCAATTAAATATATATATATATATATATGATATAAATATAATATAATACTGTAACGCCCTGGACCTAGTTACCCAGATTCGGTGCCTTATTACATAACATTGGAATGATTACAAGGAATCATGACCCAAAATACTAATCAGTTTAGCAGTCATGGAAAATAGATTACATACGTGAACATTACATTACACTTTCTAACATACAACACCAAAAAAATACCTTGAAAATTCCATTGTTCCTTTAGATTAACCCTAAATCTCAAACATAAAACACTTTTTGGAATCCAAGGATAATAAAACATAAGAACGAGGTGAGCTCAAACACTCAGTAAGGGTAAGAAATACAGCGGAAAATAACATTAATATCAAGCATGGCGAATAATTGAAAACCAATGCCTTTAAAAATAATAATCATGAAAAGTTTAATGGAAGGAATATGAGCTAAGTAAATAATTCCATAATAAAACCTAATCATGTAGAATTATACTATTTGAATGCCCACATGAACCATTAATATTATTTTCAGAATGAGGGAATATATACTTTCGGACATTCTGAAACATTTTTTCAAGGCCTCAGCCAAGATGTCTAAAAATGATTAATGCCTTGGCCAAAACCATATATCAAATTGGGAAAGGCCTCAGACAAATCCACATATAGTTTTCTCATGATATATACCGATGCATCGAGGAGCTATAATAGCTCCACCCGTTACTTACTAAGTCCAATGCATTCCTCAAATGAAAAGGTTTAAACATAACATAAACATTAGTATAAAAACTAGCATACAAAATGTCAATACTTTCTCCATATACCATGAATAGTGTAAAAATAACACATTCACAGCAAAAAATATCAGAAAACCATCAATACAATATGGTTGTTTTGTATCATAATAAATCAACTTCAATGAATCATAAAATTCATCAAAGGATATTGACATAGATGAAACCAAAACTTTTTTTAAAGAAATATATCTTTCTATTTTGAAATCATTTAAAAGAGATATAATTATAAAAGAATAAATTTGTTTTGAAAATATTCTTATAAGCTTGTATGGGAAGCTACGGTGATTTCATAATGGCGGAAAATATTCACACCCGCCGTACATGTTAAAAAAACATTCTTACCTTAATTTTGTCTAAAAGGTCAAAAAGTACATTGTTTAGAAAATGATGTAAAGATTCCGTTAATTCTTTTTAAAAGTCAAAAAAGTGTATATATTACTTTAAACCATAGTCTAGTAAATAGTAAAAATGTTTTTGAATACATTTTTATGAATCATGGATGTGGATGATAAAGAGGTCCCGGTAGATACTTACGTAAAAACAACCTCGGAAAATAAAGAGATTGTGAAATTAAGCATTACCTTGCAGTTTACTTTGGTTGACGGTACGTTTAACCTCCTGTATAATGATAGTTTTATGTTATTTGATTATACTAGAACAATATTCTTATTTATTATATCATAAATGATTCATTTATGACTTTATACTACCCATTTAATAATTATTTTCATGTTAAATTAACATTTCAGTTAATAATCGCTCTCTTTATCGTACGTATTTTAACATGTTATTCTTTATCGTATAAATTAGATCAAGATTTAAATAATTACAGAAAATAAATCGTTCTTTATATATCATATATATTTAGAATATAAATATTTTTAATAGATAGATATAGGAAATGGAAAACACAGTTTATGGGGACGGTAGGTCTTACGTACGCATAAATGCTATTTCTATTTTCATATCATATTGAATGGAAATATGTGAACAAGACATATGTATGTAAATAAATATATATATCTCGATTATAATTATTATGTCATATATCACATACTTATTAGTAATATTTATATTTATAATCGTCGATGAATGGAGAATGTGGAAATGAATCTCATCGCGTCGTGGAGACAGTAATCCGTATCTACGCAAGAGCGACAATATCATTCCTTTAATGGTATGGAATTGGATGGTATATTAATTTTAAAGAGAAATTATCATGTTATTTTAAATATTTATATTCATATTACTCATCATTAAATCCATCCAAATAACATAGTGTTGAATAACAAATTACACCACGACGTGGAGACGGTATGTCGTACGTACTCATGCATGGTGACATTATCATTTATAGGATGTATATTACAATGAATATGGTTGTGAAATATTTATAATAAAATCACTATAGATATAAGGTAATATATTTATTATTTTGGTATGGTAATAACAATGAAAGATTATGTGGAAGAAGAAATAAACTTGAAAGAGGGTGGTGAAATCATTACCACTTCTTCGGGTTCTTATTTTTGATTCGATCCAAAGAGATACTTAGGTTGGAATTCTGACAAAGGAAGCCCTCTAGGATGAATTTAGGGTAGTTTGGAGGATAGTTTTTTCAGGGATGGCCAAGCCAATAGGCTTGGGATGTGTGAATTTGAGATAAGGGTGAGTGCCCTTTTATAAGTGGGGTGAGAGGCACCTTAGGAAACGTTTGAAATAATATGTTATATATAAAATAATTTTCATTTTATAATGTCTCAAAAATAAATTATTTAAAGGATAAGGTGTTTATGGACATAACACCACTCAACCAATAGGTTTTAGATAGGTTTGGGTCACAATATTGACCTTATCTTCTATATTTAACTCTTAGTTAAATAGTTATACATTTACCATGTCTCTGTGTATTTCTATATTATATGGTCAATAAACAAACTATAATCTTCAAATATAACCCCCAGTTGTTCATTATTGAAACACCAATAATTATATATTTCTTTTGGTATGACCATTTATTTTTAGGATTATTATATCAACCAATAATATTGTATTTGTTTTAAAAATTCATTTGTGTCAATTTTGAAATTATTTAATAATGGTTTTTTGTTAAAGTACTAAAAACCTTATTACATTCAATTAAATAAATTTAATCAACACTAACATGTCATAGCTACATATAAAATTTATGTATGTCATAAAAACGTTAAAATTATTTTAATTATACTATTTATAATATCATTTATTTGATTGTTTCATTAATAAGAAAAATATTGCATCATTATTGTGTCATATATAAATATATTTATTATATATATAAAATTTATAAACAAAATATCTGGGGGTATGAAATCCTTTCATCATTCCAATTAATATTTATAGTTGAACAGATAAATTTTAAACGCTCATATAAAAATTGTTTTACTAAAAGATATTTGATTTTGTTATTTTTGTCTTCACTTTAGATTATTCAACATAAAATGTCATTATCACTTCTACATGGCTCCATGGGGACCCCATATCGACTCTAGGATTCCCATGGTTGTACATATATCATCCAATAGGGTTAGGATATATGTAAGGATAATTTAATGTTTTTATGATATTATTCTGTAACCTTATTTATTGGATTTACCCCTTTACCCTGTTAAATAAAATATTTACTAAAGTAAATATTCCTAATGTGTAAAAATAAAAGTTACATATTTACACAATTTGGACCATTTGATTCCAAATATCGAATCCATTTTTCCAAATTCAAAATACATATGTGGGAGAAATTAATTTAATATTAATTCCTATTATCAAAACAAAAATGCGTATTTTTAAGAAATAATAAAAATCAAATGATTAACACTTGTTTATGTCCAATTTCAATGTAAAATTACATGCAATGAAAATCATTGGATTAAATTGTAAAAATATAATATATATATATATTTCCAAACCATTTAAATTTATAATTTAACACTTTAAATTATTTTGATTAAAATGTGTTTTTTCGTTAAAATATAGTATATTTCACTATTCACCAAAATATGAAAGATATCAGAAAAATACCTAAACTTTATTCAAACTAACTTATTATGTACCAATTCTAAAGAAGAATTATATTTTTTAAAATTTAATACATAAAGTTTTAAATATTGGATTTAAAAAGGGATCACCATTAAAAGGCGGTAAAATTTCATTTTTTTGAAAAATACTTCTTTTTTCTGAAAAAAAAAATTGAATTTGTTATTACATTATGTCTAAGAAACTCATAATATGGATTATAAAATTATAAGTATTATATAATGTTCAAAACTCAGTTAATAATATTCATATGTTATTTTGAACGGCTAGTTTGGTAAGTCGTGGTGCGCTAGAACTCGGCGTTTCCTGTAGTGCAAGTTATTGAATTACATTGAATAAATAAGGTACTATGAAATATCTGGGTGTTACATTCTTCCCTCCTTCAATAAATCTTGTCCTCACAATTTGAAAATTTTCTTCAAAAAAATGGTTGAAAATTGAAAATATGTTTGTTGAAAATGCCACATTAGAAATTGGGTTAATATAATTTAGCCTTAATAAGGGGAAAAAATGAAAGGGTCCCCAACAAATTCTGATCTCGATTAAGAGAAAATTTGTGGAAATTAGAGACACATAATTTGATGAAAAATGTAAATATTTTTAGGGAGTGATTGAGGTCATCAGTCACAAACAAGTGTAAAATTGAGGTCTTCAAATCCATCAATCTATGATGATTTCAAATACCTTCGGTTTAACAAAACATAAGGTATTATGATAAAACATTTTCAGTTTTAAGATCCCTTCCCAAAAGATTATGAATTAATTTACCCATAGAATAAGATGAAAAAAAATTATATATATATATATATATACTTGACAAGTAGAGTTTCATCCTTCAAATAATTCCTAACACAAACTCATCTTTCAGTCTAAAATATTTCAAAAAAATATTATATTTATCCTAATTGTATAGGGCTCCAAAAATAATGAATTTATAATTAACCAATCAGACCCTTAAAACACTAGATTATATAATCTTGGGACTTCACGTAGTCTAGTGGTAGGGAATAAATCACAATCACACTATGGTTATGGGTTCGATTCCCATAGATTTGTTCGACGGGACAGATTGTCACATGGTATGTGTGTCGTCCTTTTTATAACAATCCAAAAATTACCTTAAAAATAGTATCCAATTTCAAACATAATCCATTCCAACCTTCAGACATATCCCAAATACTTCTATCCAAACACACAGTCCAAAATTTATAAGGAAGTTAAACACAATGATGATTCTTTTTTCGACGTAATAACATGTGAACACCTTTATCATGTATTATTTTAAAACATGGTAACACCCTGAATTACTCTAAAATCTTATTGATTACATTCATTCTCCCTTATACTTTATATAATACTGGATATATTCCATATATCCAAAAATTTTGAATATTCGAACAATGATGAAATAAACAAACTATTAATCAGTTCCAAGGAAGTCGAGAATATCAAATATATTTTATCCAAATCAATAATATCTTATTAAAAAATCACTAACTCTTTATCAAGAACATATTAAGGATTTCCTTTCCTTCAACCATGTATTTTCCAAAAATTAGTAGATTAATCCTTTTCACTTTTCTTAGAACCATATAATCTCAAATCCTCAATAAAGTAGTACTGCGGTAGAATCCTTATTCATCTCCAAAATTCATATAACTAGAATATTGTTGATACATCACTCAAATGAAATAATTCTATAATAACTACATAAAAACACTAGTCATTCCTCTTCATCTTCGGTAGTATCATAACATGATTATTATCCAATCGGATCATTTGTGGTATACTTTGATGACTGGGATATTGATTCGTGTAGTGTCCCAACACCTTGCAGATGATGCATTTTACATTTTAAACTTTTTTCTTATGCTTGTAATAACATACTTGGTGTCCTTTTTCTCCACACTTATAACAAAATCTCATTCACTTCACCCATTTACCAATGTGATTATTTCGACATTTAGCACATGTGGGAAAGTCCTTCTTTCCCCTCTTCACTTTATCCATCTTTCTCTCTACCATCATTTTCATCTCTGGCTTCCCTTCAAAGCCCTAGGACTCATAGAATTATTTACTTATCTTATTGACACATGATATTATTTCTCCATATGTTGAGAATAAATTGGAGAGTATTTCCCATCTAAATGTTGGATTAATTCCTTGAATGATAGGATCCTTCTTACTTATTGGATCATATGTGTTACTAGAGTTCTAAATCCTTCTAATGGGCGTCATTTCTATACAATGTCATACACTAATTCAGTTTGTGAATCATAGTGAATAATTCCAATCTTGTAAAATAACCAACATAAATTGAACATTTTATGGATATAATCCGTAATCATAGAAATATTTTATTTGAGAAATTATATACTCATAAATCATTCATAAGGGTTTGTAAGGAAAATGAGAATTATCCTAAGCATATCACCCCAGAGTGTCGTAACCGAGAGTGCAGTAAGGCCCATTTTCGTGCACTAGTTCCTGTTTGAGTCTAGCTAAAAGTGGGGTTTTCGGGTTTTACCCCTGGTACATCTATGCCAGAGCTACCTCTACCTGCTCATATCCAAATAGAGATGTATTGCTTGGAAAAATCACAAAATATCGACAATACAAAAAATTATAAGATGTTATTCTATACTAATCCCCAAGGTCTATCTTTGGATAATGTGCTCTAATCAGAGTTTATCTAAATATTGTTTCCAAGGTTATTTCTAAACTTCCTCTAATACCAACTGTAACACCCCGACCCCAATTACCTAGAGTCGGTTCTTTATTACATAACATTGGCATGATTACTAGGAATCCAGTCCCAAAATACCGATCAGTTTTACAGTCTTGGAAAATAGATTACATAAATGAATGATACGTTACACTTTCTAACATAAAACAGACAAAAAATATTTTAGAATGAAATTTTTCCCTTAGCATAACCCTGCATCTCAAACATAAAACACTTCTCGGGATCCTAGGAAAATAAATCATAAGAAATGGTTGTGATCAAATGCTCAGTAAGGGTATGAAATACAACGGAAAATAACATAAATATTAAGCGTGGTGAATAATTGAAAACACCTGCCTTTACAAATAATAAACATGCACACTTTTATGGCAGGAATATGATTTGAGTAAATAATTCCATAATAAAACATAATCATGGGTATTATACTAGTCCAATGACTACATGAACTATCAATATTATTTTCATAATGATCTAATGTATAATGCTGGACATTCTGAAACATTTTTTCAAGGCCTCGGCCAAGAAACTTAAAAATGATTAAGGCCTCGGCCAAAACAATATATTAAATTGGGATGGGCCTCTGCCAAATCCATATCTAGTTGTCTCATGAGACCTACCAATGCATAGAGGAGCTATATCTAGCTCCACCCATAACATACTCAGTCCAATGCATTCCTCATATGAAATAGTTTAAACATAACATAAACATTCATATAAAAACATGCATACGAAATGTCAATAATTTATCCATAAACCATGAATGGTTTAAAAAAAGACATCCACATACAAACATATGAAAAAACCATAAATACTATATGACAGTTTTTTAACATAATAAATCCACTTCAAAGAAGCATAAAATCCATAAAAGGATGTCAACATAGATGAAATCAAAACATTTTTTTAGAGAAATATCTCTTTCTATTTTGAAATCATTTAAAAGTCATATTATTATAAAAGATAACATTTATTTTGAAAATATTCCTATAATATTTTAAGTTAAGATACGATGATGTTATAATGGTGTAAAATAGTCACACCCTCCGTATATATTAAAAAAACATTATTACCTTAATTTGGTCAAAATGGTCATAAAGTACCTTGTTTGGAAAACGATGGAGTGGTTCCTTTCAAACCATTTTATAAAAATTAATACAGGGGTATAAATGAATTTAACCCATATTCAAGTAAAAGGTAAAAAGGAATTTCGAATACATTCATAAGAAGCATGGATGTGGATGATAAATAGGTCGTAGTAGATACTTACGTTACAAAAACCTTGGATAATAAATAGATTGTGAAATTAACCATTATGTTTCACTTTCCTTTGGTCAGGGGTACGTTTCACCACTTGTATAATGACCATTTCATGTTATTAGATTATAACAGAACCATATTGATATTTATTATATCATACATGATTCATTTATGACATTATACTACCCATTTAACAATTATTTTCATGTTAAATTAACATTTCTGGTAATAATCTCTTTCTTTATCGTACGTATTTTAACATGTTATTCTTGATCGTATCATTTAGATCATGATTTAAATACTTCCATAATATAAAACTTGATTTATATATCATATATATTTATAATATAAATATTTATGATAGATAGATATATGAAATGGAAAAAACCTTTTATGTATACGGTAGGTCGTACGTACTCATAAACGATGTTTCTGTATTCATATCGTATTGAACAGAAGTAAGTGAATAAGATATATGTAAGTATATAAATATATATATATATATCTTTACGTACGCACGAGAAACAATATAATTTCCTCAATGTTGTTTAATTGGAGGTTATATTAATTTCATAGATATATTATCATGTTATTTTCATTTTTTATATAGATATTACTCATCATTATATCCATCCAAAAAACATAGTGCTGAATAAAAATTTACACCACGATGTGGAGACAGTAAGCCATACGTACACACGCATGGTGACACTATCATTCATAGGATTGTTAGAATAATTAATATGGTTGTTCCATATTTATAATTACATCAATGTATATATAAGGTACTGCAGTTATTATTTTTTTATGGTAATAACAAAGAAAGAGTAAGTGGAAGAAGAAAATAACTTCAATGGGGGTGGTAAAATCATTTCCTCTTCTTTGGATTCTTCCTTTTGATTTGATCAAAAGAGATCATAAGGATGGATTTAGGACCAAAGGAAGGCCTCTAAGATGAAGGTAGGATAGTTGGGAGGATATGTTGTCAGGTTTTGGCCGATCCAAAAGGCGTTGGAGGTGTGAATATGAGAGAAGATAATGTCTCCCATAGGTATAAGAGGGGTATGGGGAACCTTAGGAAAAGATTGAAATTTTATTTTGTAATAAAATACTTTTCGGTTTCTAATGGCTCCAAAATGAATTATTTAAAGGTTAAGGTGGGGATTGGTCGAAAAAAAATCAACCAATCAGTTTTATACTGGTTTGGGTCACCATATTAATATTATCATTGAGATTTAACTCTCAGTTAAATAGTTTGACATTTATTATGTCTCTTTCTATTTCTATATTATATGGTTAATAAATATACAATAATCCTCCAAGATAAACCCACTTTGTAAATTAATGATACAACTATCATTATATATGTCTTTTGGAGGAACCATATATTTTTAGGATTATTATATCAATCGATAATATTGCATTTGTTCTAAAAACTATTTTATGTCAATTTTCACATTTTTTAATAATTGATTTTTGTTAAAGTCCTAAAAACATTATTAATTCTAAATAAATACATTTAATCAACCCTACCGTGTCATAACCACCTATAAATTTTTTTATGGAATCAAAACATTCATATATTTGTTATTTTAGTTTTTCGAATATCATTCATTTGATAGTTTCATTAATAAAGAAATAATGCATCATTATTGTGTCATATAAAAATATATTTATTTTTTGTCTAAAAATTATAAATAAAATATCTTGAGGTATGAAATATTTTTATATTTCTATGCACTATTTATATTCTAATATATCAACTATATAACCTCAAATAATAATTTTATTACTAAAAGATATTTTCTTTTGTTATTTTTTCCTTTAATTTAGATTATTTAATATAAATTGTCATTATCACATCAAAGTGGCTCCATGGGGTCCCAAAATCGTCCCAAGGATGCCCATTGTTGGAAATATATCTTACAATATGGTTAGGACACATGTTAGGGTAATTTAATATTATTATAATATTATGTGTTTACCTTATTTACTGGAACTACCCCTTTAACCACGGGAAATAAAATATTTAATGATGTAAATATTTCTAATGTCTAAAAATAAAATTAACCTATTTACCCAATTTGAACATTCTGAATCCAAAAATGGAATCAATATTTCCAAATTCAAAACATAGAAGTGGCAGAAATTAATTTAAAATTAATTCCCTATTGTCAAAACAAAAAGGAATATTTTTAAAAAAAAAATTATAACTATCAAAAGATTGACACTTGTTTATGTCAAATTTCAAAATAAAATTACTAAAAATGAAAATAATTGGATTAAATTGTAACAATATAATCTATTTATACTTCGGAACCATTAAAATGTAAAATGAAAAACTATAAATTATTTTTTTTAAAATGTTGTTTTCAGTTAAAATATATTATTTTAACTATTCACCCAAATATGAAAGTTATCAGAAAAACACCCAAATTTTATCGAAAATAAATTATTATGTTCCAATTATAAAGATAAGTTTTTTTCAAATTTATTATATATATGTTACAAATATTATATTTAAAAAGGGTTCTAGATTAAAAGGTGGTAATATTTCATTTTTAAAAAAATACTTCTTTATTTTGAAAAAAATGAATTTTTTCTAACATTATGTCTATGAAACTCATAATATAGATTCTAAAATTATAATTATTATATAAAGTTAAAAATTCAGTTAACTATATTCATAACCACTTTGGAACGGCTAGTTTGGTAATTCGTCGTGCACTTGAACTTGGTATTGTGTGTATTGCATGTTATTCAATTACATTGAATAAATAATGTACAATAAAATTTTGGGGTGATAAAAATACATTCCTCATTAATAATTATTTTTATTAATTAATATTGGTAAACATTATTCAATTTAAATAGGTTTCCAAAAAAATCTTTTTTAATCCAAAAAAATAAACTAATACTAAAATTAAATATAAAGTTGATTCAAAATAAATCAAGCCTATTAAATATAACCATAGATTAATTCTTTCACATGAAAACCTAATAAGGAATTTTAATTACTTAATTTATTTAAAATAAAAAATATTTTTATAAAAATAAAAAATTTCATCATATGTTTATTTAGATATGAAGATTAAAAAAATAATGCTCGTTTTATTCGAAAAGAATTAAAAAATATTTATAAGTAATTGTAATATTTTCTCATACAAGGAAACAAAAATCATTTTTGATTAATATATATTTTTTATGATTATAATTACTTTAATAGAAAACCATTGATTTTTTAAAAAGAGTTTATAAATAAATTTATATTGATTGGGTTATTTATATATATATATATATTTAATAAATTATAAATTCTATTCATACTCTCATAATTTACTGCAATAATATAATGTTCATATTTAAAATAATATAGTTACATTGTTTGTTAAATCTCATTGTTGTGTGTCATGAACACTATCGAATAAACTTGTTGTTATATGTAACCCTATATAAACATCATGTTATTTGTAAAATAAGATAAAATAGGTCCAATTTTTAATTCATTATAAACATGTTGTTGTGTGTGACATAAGTAAACTCGGTGTTTCATGTAATAAAATATAAACTCGGTGTTGTATGTAACTCAAATTATTTATAACAATAAATTCATTTAAAAAACATATTTCTAAAAATATTAGGGTGTTATATTTGACCCCCTTGAAATGATTGTTTCCCTTTGAATTCATCTATTCCATCAAAGGTTTAAAATTTTAAAATTACATTATATAAAATGACATTGTAAAACTGATAATTAAACAACATCTTTAAAAAGTGTAATGGATGTGAACACGTCATCCAGAATAACACACAATAAGTTTACAAATATGAGAAATTTGGTTGGATGTGATATCATGGAAATAAAATAGAAAAATAACACTTAGATACTAATGAAGAGTGATTTATTTCACTGATAAAAAATTAGTGAATGATCAATAGAAAGTCAAAAGCCTAAAAATCATAAATTTGTGTCGATTTAAAAGACAGTCAGCTCAATAAAAATAAAGGAACTAGGAAAACATTTTTTTTTCAATGTCATTTTACCCGAGTTTAGGAATTATTGTACTCTCTGAAAAGATATGTAATATAATTATATTATTTTTATCTATTTCATAAGAAAAATTTCATCATGAGCTTCGATCGATTACCAATTCATCGCATAATCTATGAATTATTATTAGAAAATGATTTTTTTTATATGTGAATCACTAAAATTCACTTTTAATGGATTATAAGATCTATAATTTAATGATTTGTTATTCCTTTGATCTAAACTTATTGTAAAACAAAATGGTAGCACAACTAATGAATAAATGATCATATTTTGAAATAATAAATTAATCTCTATAACCTCACCAAAAAAACATCTTTCTCGATTACAAAAATTATAAATATTATAACCCTCCAAAAATTCAAAATTTATAAATAAGTAAGATAAATTTAAGAAAAATAACACTACATTAATCACCCAAATATTATGAAGTATTTCTCAATACTCACATAAAAATAATTTGAATATTGTCATCATGTATCCTCTAGAAACATGGTAATAACATTAATTTCCATAATAACTAATCGAAATTATAAAGGATCCCTTATTTTGTAAATAAAACCATAGATTATTGAATATATTTAATTAACACAACAACGAGGAAAACTCCATGTATGATAACATAATATTTTTCCCACGAGTCATTAATCAGTTTGATGATAATTAATACTATCCAATTTACTAAATGCATATCAATTATTTATTTATAACAATATCATTATCTCAACATTAAGAACATATTAAGGGATATCTACTCTTAATAACAAGTTATTCCAAAGTAGCACGATTCAATTTAAATATCTTTTTTATTTCATCATATCATTGAATATAATCATTCCAAACCTTGATGAAAAACATATAATGAATTAAAATTATACATTTCATAATTATTGAATTCAAAAAACGAAAAAATGAAGTCATACCACTTCATTTTATAAGCATTAACATTAATGATTCATCATCTCATATCTTAATAGCCCCCATCATATATCCTTCGTGTTCTATCATTCATCATCAGTATAACCATTTCTTAAAACTCCATGCTACTTCTCTACATGATCTTTCTTCCTAAGACATCTATTTTCATTATGATCAAACATTGAACATTTAAAACATTCAACAATAAATGATACCATAGTATGACCATTATTATCATTCATTTCGTTAACCTAACATTTCATTTTTTATGAAGTTAATTTATTTGTATCTATTTTTAAACACCCAAAACTTCTTCTCATTCAATTGAGACATTCCTTTGAGTAATTCTTCCCACATTCTCAACATATGGGAGAACAATCGTCTCTACTCCATGGCCACCACTACCTAAACACTCAGAACATTATATCCTTTTCTTAATTTCTGAGTTTGTGAGCCGGTTAAAGTACATACTGTTAATCATTTGATTGATAACTGATTATGCATAATCACAACATCCTTTTCTCCAGTGATTACTCTATTGGGAGTCTCATCATAAAATTCTCAATCAAATTCAATGTTCATAAAATTTCTATGTGTTCCCTCTATTGACTAAAACCAAAAAAGCAAATTATCAGAAATTTTAATCATAATTGGAAACAAAATATTCATGAAAATAACCGATATTATTTCTAAATAATGAAACATTATTTTTAATATGACACATTAGTTTTATCCTATGACATTCATAGTCATCATATATTTAAATTATTTGTGATGATTAATAAAAGTTTTGTGAATTTATAAATCATATCCTATGGTAGTGTCCAATACGTTTTACAACTATTACCATTGTCATGCACCTGGTGAAGATTGACTACAACTCAATGAACCCTTTTCATAATTATTACACCTAGGTACCTATATTCTAAATCCATGTCCACTTATTATAACCATATTGGTATATAATTTAATTGAAAGCACATACCCTATCCTTTACCAATATTCAAAGATAATTTTTTATACTTTGACTCACACATAGGCTTATGGATAGATAAATACTTTTAAATATATTTAAAATTATCCCAAGGGATCTCACTAATATTTTTTCAATCTAGATTTAAAAGGGAAACTAAAAATATCCTCTGATACCAAATATAGAGACAAAGGATTCTAATATAAGGATATTTTATCATTTTAGATGAATATTCATTTTATTACACTAACACATTCCTGAGGAAAATAATTTTTGAGTTCCTTTAGAAGCAATGATCACAAGATTCCTAATTCATGAAGTATACTCTATGTATCCATTAATGATCTTCCCCATTAGTAATCTTATATAAAAATATTTATTCATAACACGGGTAAATGAAACATAATAAAGGGTGATATTAGACGGTAAGTAAGGCTAAAAAAGTGAGATATGTAAGAATAACATGATATTAAGGGTATGAGCACATGAGAATAAATTTTTAAAACCATACCCTATATATCAAGGATCATAATATTGAGTAATAAAATAAATATTAGTATTTCCAAATGACATGAATCATAAGGAAATCAAAGGAAAAATGTCATTAGAGCACAACATTGGCATAATCCATGGAATTTTATCACATTTATTAAAATAGAAATTAATTTAAATAGTAATCAAGGATCATTTCCAAGGCTATAATAGAGTAATGGTTATAATCCCAAAACATTCATAGAAGTCAATGATTACTCACAAGACCGTGAAATTGGAAAATGTCCATTACTGAATAGGTTCACTCCACATTCATTTTTTGTAAATATCACGCGTTAGAAATAATTACCTCCTTTGTTGACGGAGATATAGGTGCCACCCAAATCATAACTAATACCATATATATAGATATATTTGAACCACATGATTTGAAACGCTCAACATATCATAACCCATAAGATGAAATGGGTTTCAAAAACATTTTATAATATAAAAACATATAAAAAATCAAAAGGTTTAATAATAATTACTTAATTCATTATAGAACAACTCATGAAAAGTAGCAGGTTTGATAAAAAAATTATCATGGTATAACCCATGGAATAAACATAGGTATTATAAAAATAATTTCATTGTTTTTATAAACAATTCATTTTAATAATAAGAATAGTCACCTTTGATCATATACCTAGTAAAGAATAAGTAACATGTAGTACAATAAATTAATAAAAAAATTCATTTTAGAGTAAATTTAATTTTTCTGATTGCTTTCAATACACAAGTACCTAATATTTTTTTTGTCATACACAAGAGAGAGTTTTTATGTGGTCTTCATTACACATAAGACCATTTTTTACCGAACAACAACATATTGTAACGATATTATTATGTAATATAATATGATACAACCTATTCATTAAAATTACGGATATTTTTAGTATTAAATAACTTATGATAACATATGGATGAATTATTTGTTTAATAATTAATTATAATTTAATGTAATAATTAATTGAATATATTAGAAATGGTTTTATAATGAATAGTTATTATGCTTCCAAGGAAAATTTATCACGATAAATTAAATTAATTACTATTAGTGAATGATATTAATAAAATATATATACTATATATTAATGAAAAAATTATTTTATATTCATACAATAAATTTTATAGTAATATGATATGAAAACTCCTAAATTTACACCTAAAAACATTTATTTTTAGAAAGGCGGTTTTACCGCCTATTTAGGTTGTGTTAATTTTAAATCTAAATTTTCACATTTTTATAAATTATATATTTCAAAATAAAAATTATTATTAAAATATGAACACCAGAATTATGTTTGGGTGAATTTTTTTATTTTTCTAAGTAGTTTCATATTTTGATAAATAGTGAAAATACTGAAGATTAATTAAAACTAGACTTGTTATCTGAATAATTTATAAGCCAAAATTATCTATTAAATCAGTTTTAAAAAAAGTATATAAAATATAGATCAATTCATCAAAATAATTTTATTTTAATATATTTATATTTAAATTGGATAAAAAACATTTCAATCTATTGAACAATTTAATTTTAAAAACCTACTTCCCCATTGTCAATGAGATTAATTTTAAATTAATTTTTCAAACAAATATAATTGGAATTAGGATAAAATGATTAAATATTTATAATTATAATAATATATAAAGTAGTCAATTGTCTGATATATTATTGACTAAAAATATTTGTGAATGTATTTAAGATTAATTACAACAATTAAGAGAGAAATTTGCTTTACAAGGCACTAAATGTTTAAACAATTGGACAAAATGACCTATAAACATATAAAAAATCAATTGTATGGACTTATTTCAGTATTATACTCTATTTTATCTAATTTGGATCATTACTAGAGCCAATTGATATAAAAATAATTTTGGGGGAATTCCATTTTTAAAAGATTTACATGATTACCACTATTCCTCCATTTTAAAAAGGCACTCACCCCTCCCACTAATTCACAAATATCAAGAACGTTTGATCATACAAAATCATAAAAAATAATATCACAAAATATATACTCTCATACTAGAATCAAAAACTTTAATACAAATAATTAATAAATGATTTTGTTATAAACCAAAATAAGTTACCAAAATAAGAGGTAACATTCTCCAACTATCACTTTTGTTTCATTTTCAACTCCACCAATTGAATTATTTTTTTATAATGATTATGTAATAACCTAAGTGTATTAAATATAAATATATTTTTTATTCTAGGTTTTAGCCATAAAATTTGACACATATTGATCAAATGGTATACATAATCATCCTTTATGTGTACAGTAGACTACTGCCATGCTAACTAATATTTTCGTTCTTCCATTACCTCATTTAAAGTTGGAATAATTATAGTTTTATAGTTTATAAATGATATTAATTTTATTGATTATGTATTTATTCTTATTTAAATTTTATATAACACATACCATTATGCCTTCCATTTTGTGTCAATTTGATAACATCATTTGTGGATGTGTGAACTATAGCCTACTCAAAGTGTTGTGACCTATTAATGATATACATAAAATGTATTAAAGACTATTTTGGTGATTTTTTAAATATATAACTTATATTTGATATATTAATTTTAATATAGATATATAAAATTAAATTGTTTTATTTTATTATGTTAAAGGAATAAAAGCACCATTTATTCGTATGTACAACATACTATCTCAATGAATGGTGCATTTTATTTCCTATCGTAAAATATTATATATTATAAAAATAAATATATATTAAATATATGTTATATTTAAATAATGTTTTAAAATTTTAATATTATAAAATCATTGTCTAATTTTTATGAAAACCATGTTACAAGTCAAAACAAACTCGAAGAAATTGGAAATTAACACCGAAAATAGTGAAAATAATGAATGTTTATTAGAAAACAGGTAATAAGATATTATAAGAAGTTAATATATTATATTTTCAAAATGAGTGTGGTTCAGTTATAATTTTTTAACATCTTTAAAATAAATTATATATGAGGATAAATTACATTCACCCCAATTGAAATACAAGCTAATGGATTTTTCCTCATTTTACAATCTATTTAGACTTATTTGTTATATTGCACTAATTCCCTTAAATTCAGTGTATATACATACCCTTTTTTATTTAATATAATTATTTAATCATAATTAATTTTATTTTACATTTCACATCAAATAAACTCACCTACCTTTTTTTAATCTGTAAAATTACCATGTTGTAAAAGTTGTCCTTGAAATCTCACTTTCCTTTGTGATTATTAGTTTTCTCTTGATATTATAATATTATTGTAATAATATATCAATTGAAACTAGTTTAAATTTCAAAATTATTGGGTGATTTTAATTATTATTTCTTAAAATATATACCATTTCAATATATAATGTATAATTTGATAGTTATTTGATTATCTGTGGAAATATTGATAAAATATGTATTCATTATTAAATATGGATATTTGATAAATAATATTGTTTATTAATATATTACACGATATGAGGACTTATTTGGACTGAATATGATTGGTGGGGGCTATAAATTATATATCCCCTCGATGCATTGACTCATTCTCATGAGACAAACTATTTGGAAAAATTAAAGGGGTTTATACTTGTAGTTTTAAATTGTCTTGTGATATGAATTGATGGTTTGGTTTTTCATGTTACTCAGACATGATATCCAATAATTAAGAATTTAATTTTTTTATTTTTTATTTTTTATTTTTATTATCCATGGTATTTTCATATGATAAAATCTATGGATGTGTTAAATTCAATGTTTATTAATAAACTAGCATGTGTTTTATTTATTTACCTTACCATATTTATTATGCCTTTTCTAGTTATTTTAATGTCATGTATTCCTTGTTATTTAACTTTAAATATTGATGTGTTATAAATGATTCATTATTTCTTCTATTTTACATACCATTACCAAGAATTTGAGCTCACCCTTATTTTTTTCCCAGGTTACAATGAAGTGATCATTTAAAGTTATTTAAACATACAATTTATTATATTTTTCAATGTATTACGTTTGATTTTCAATTTCCCAACATGAAACAGGTTCAACTATGTAATATAGGTTTTCAAAACATTATTAATATTCGGCCCATTAGGATTTTTTTCCTTGTAATATTCCCAATGTAATAAAGTAATGAACAAGATCCAGGATTTTGGGGTCAGGGCATTATAGTTTGTATTGTAGGATGTTTTGAAGAAAATATATACTAGGGAAAATAACCCTATGATATAATTTGATGATAATTATAGAAAAAAAATCCTAGAATTTTTTTAAGGTATATATTATGTGAGCCTACATAGAAATAAATCCTTGTAAGGATACTACAAGTGGACATGGTTACAGAATATATATACCTACGGGTAACAACATAAAAAAGGTGCATTAGGCCTGAATCGATTGTAACCCGGTATATTAAAATGTGTTTTAATGCACACCTATTTTGACACTCTTGGGGGATATGCTTATGACAATTCACAATTCTTTACAAACCATTATGAATAATTTCAATGTAATTAGAATCCCAAAGAAACAATGTTAATGATTATGAGATTGGATATATATTATATTCTCAATTTATGTTATGTATTTCCCTTGTTTTTGGTTTAAAAATTTTGTTACATAATTTAATGATAGAATATTGTATATTAAATTGTTTATAAATGGTGCTTGGATGGAAGAATAGTGTAAATACTCATGGAAAATGTATAGGTTTCCCTACTGAGAAAGACATTATTACCAGTTTTAAAAATGAGAAATTTATAGATATATTAGGGCATCTTAATTAGGTTATGACTCATTAAATTTCTAAAATATATCCACATGTTTCACAATAAGATTTTATGATATTGGATTTCATTAGATGATGGAGGACCCAATAATTTAGTGGGACTATCGACACAATGGTTGAAGAGAAATGGATTAATTCTATGGAGAAGATATCCATGGAATTATGTTGTGGTTAAAAAATGACACACTTGTAGAGAATTGTATCAATGGATATGATAATGAATAGTGGTATTTGATACCAAATACAATGAATGAGGAGGAAATATAACTCATAGATTCAATACATTATAATGATAAAATTTTTGAAAAAAATTCCCTCATGTGAAAAGAAATTAGATGAAGATAAATTTCTTTCATTTTATTTATAATGAATAAAAAATTGTTTTAGATTGTGATGATAACTTTACAATGTTATAAAGGCATGGTACAGATTTCATAAAAAAATGGAGTGAATGATTGAACACTTTTTTGAAGGTATTAATAAAAATCTTCAAAAATGAATTGTTTCACAGAATTATTAGTCATACGGAGAGATAGGTTTCTCTACCATAAAAACAAAGAAGTAATTATCAATAACCTATATAATAAAAGGAATATAAGAGAATAAGTGGTCCTATAAACATTAATAAAAATGGAATGAGCTGAATAATAATATGGGTAATAAATAGATTAAAACATTTTATAACTATGTAAACAATAACCATAAGAAATTATTTAAATAATTGGGAATATGATATAATGGTAGATAAAATGGTCACTAGGAAAAATATTGAAAATGGAAGAAGGATGATTCTATTATTTAGTGTTAAAAATTCAAGGATATGTGTCACTACATAAAAAAATTCTGATGATTCAATAGAATATTCCTAAGAAGAAACTAATGGCTCATGGTCAAGCATATTTTATTGACACAATCAAAGTGAAATGATTAATACTCTTTTGAATTTGGATGTATGAAAAATGTTGTAAAAGTATTTTATTAGTCATGTTCTAATCATATGATTTATAAAATATATATAAATTTTACTAGATTACATTCTATTTAAATATTTGATATTATATTTTGAATGTTACCATGAAAACTGATTTGTTATAAAGCATTTTTTTTTGTAAAGTACATGATTTATGGAAAGATAAGCCGTTATATGTTCCTAATATTGAGGTAATTATTCTTGGATAAAAATATGATTAATATTGGTAATGTAAATTGTTTATAAGATACTACATTAGAACAAATAAATTATTTGTTTACACCAACGTTTATACTCTCAATGACTATTCTTACTCACTTTTTGGATTTAAGGAATATATCCAAATATATATATTCTACTTAATGAATAATGATGATTGCATGTTTTTAGAAAAAAAATTAGGGTAATTCATGTTATTACTATATTCAGATCTATGGTATGTGATGATTAATAGACACATCATGTTTTTTGAGATGTTTATTTAGTAAATTCAGGGACCTTATTTCTAAAGTGTTGGATCATAATATTTAGAAAAATTTAACCATTTATGAAATAGTTTATATTGATATTTATGCATGGTTTTAGAGGATAATTTTTTCCTTCACCATATGATGAAACCTATGATATGAAATGAACTAGAAGTGGTTCAAGGTGAAACTAAAGGATAAAATTGGGTTTATGAAATAGAAATGTATATTTACTTATATTATTACAGTGTGAAATGATTCCAAACATCCAAGGAAAATAGGCTTGAAACAAATTATTTTCCTATTATCAATATTTATTATGACATAAATGAAATTTATAACACCCATAGTTCATGGTTTTTTTAGTTAAAAACATTATCATGAAAACTTTCTCTATCACTCTCCATCATAACATGATAGTTTTATTTTATTTCCAAATCCATGGTCTCACTGATGTTATCCTTTTCAATATACCTATTATTTGGTGACCATTGCATTTTCATATCCCTATTATTAATAAGATGTGTTATTAACCCTATTAATGATGTGTGTTTTAAAATAATTTTTTATTTTGAAATATCAAACACTTGATTACCGAGATCAATTTTTAATTGCGAGGATGCAACATAATTTGGCTTGGAAGAAAATATCACCCCAAGACTTTAAAATATATTTTTTAGAATAAATTTCAATTTTTTGGTTTCCTTCAATTCTCGAAACACTATGTTAGCTTTTAATCCACTTATGAGATACTTTGTTCGGTGGTTTCATTATATTCAAGATCGATTTTTACCGAACAACAATATATTATTAAGATATTATTTTTTAATTCACTATGATAAAACCTAGACATTAAGTTGATGTTTATGAATAAGAGTAAAAAACATATTAAAATATATGGTGGAATTAATTGGTTGAAAATTAAATATAAATTAATATAAGAACCAATTTAATATATGAGAATTTTTTTAAAGAACTATTTTTATGCTTCCAATAGTGATTTATCATTATAAATTTATTTAATTATTATTAAATGATATTACAGAAATATATATATTATAGATTCAATAAAATATTATTTATATTCATCAAATATATTTGATAGGAAAAAGATAAGAACTAACACATTTTAATGCATAAAAACCTATATTTTAATAATGCCAATTTACTGCCTTAAAATATCCAAACTATTTTAAATATAAATATTGAAACATTAATATATTTTATATGAAATAATAAAATTATTTTTTAAAACCGTAACATCAAAATTTTGTTAGGGTTATTTTATTTTCTGAAATGTTTTATTTTTGATGAATAGTGAAAATACTGAATTTTAATCAAAGACTGACTTTTCAACTCAATAATTTATAAGGATAAATTATATTTCTAATTGTATTTAAAGTAAAATTAGTTCATTTATATATAATGTAATAAAATTTAGTTCATTTCAATCAATTTAATATTGAAATTGGATAGAAAAACATTTCAATCTTTTGAAAATGTTTACTTTACAATACCACTTCCTCATCCCATATTTGGGAATAATTTTAATCTAATTTACTTCACATCTATGATTGGATTTTTTAAAAATTTATTCCATATTTTTATGCATAATAGTTTATATTTTCTAATAATTTCAAGTTATTTTTTGATAAATACATATTAGGGAATGTAATTAAAAGTAATTATAGCAATTAAGAAAAAATTAGCTTTATAAAAGACTAAACCATAATCATAATTCGTAAAATGACCTAGAATATTTTAAAAACCATTATATGGCCACATTTATACCCTATACTCCATTTTTTAAATAATCTTAACTATTTTATGCACTTTAAATGAAAAAACCTTAGTGGAATTTCCTTGTAAAAACCTTTTAATAATGCCACTCCTCCTCCACTATAAAGTGGTACACATACCTTCCTCTAATTCACATATGTAATACCTTTTTGAACTACATAAATCTGGAAAAACTGTTTACAAAAATATATCCCCAAATCCTAGAGGCCTCACATTGGTTATAAATCATTCATTGTAAGTCTTTTTGAGTAATCCAAAATGAGTTTCCCAAATAGGTTGTAACATTCTTCAATATCACTTATGTTTCATTTACTTCTACACCCCTTCAATTATTCTTATGTAATGATTAAGTAAAAACCAAAGTATCTTAAATATAACGAGATGTTTTTATATTATTATGTTGAAAAAAAATTTCACATGCATCCGTTGAATGAGATACACAATCATCGTTCATGCATACAACGGACTACCACCTTGTAACCCGATGTCGTTCGTTCTTCCATTACAACCATTAAAGGTTTTAATAATGATGGATTTATACATTATATATGATATATATGATTTTTTAAATATTTTTCTTCAAAAAATCATTATATAAAATATACCTTTATTCTTCCCATTTTATGGATATACGGTAACATCGTTTATGAATGTTTGGACTACCGCCTCTTCAAAGCTACGAGATTCTTTTAGGATATACACGGAATATAATAAGAAGGATTTTATGAAAAATATTATTTATATTTAAAATAAATATGACAATATAATTATAATATAAAGATATATTATTTACTTTTCAATCTTTTAAAATCACAAATGAATGGTTGTAGCATCCATGCACATGTAGCACTTACCACCCCATGAATGGTGTATTTCATTTATTTTATCCAATTTTATGGATTATTATAAATAAATATATGAAAAATAAATGTGATATTTAAATCATGGATTAAATTATTCAAATGATGAAATAATGGTTTAATTAACTAGGATAATAAGTAAAGAGACAAAAAAACTCTAAAAACAGGGAAATTAACACAAGCAATAGTGAAAATAATGGAATATTATTAACAAAAGAGTAATAAGATATTATAATAAGTCAATATATGATATTAGAAATATGATTATAGTTATAGTATAAGTTTTTTATATTATTATAAACCTTATACATGACATTAATACACATTCAGACAAAATAAAATAGAAGGTAATGAATTTAGTATCAATTTACATTCCACTCAATCTTAATTGATGTATTTATCCAATTCACATTAATGTGGTTTATATAATTCCAATTTGTTTTTTATAAGATGTCATTATTTAATCATAATTTATTGTATTTTATGTTTCACATTGATTTATCTCACCAAGGGGTTTAGAGTGAAAAGTACAATGCGGTAAAAGTTATCCTGGCAATCTGAGTTTCTTTCAAGTGTGTGAACATTATATTGAAACAATAACATTATTGTAATACATTTTCTTGGAAAATTTACTTAAATATCAATATTTCTAGTTTGTGGATGATATTAATTCCTAATCCACATACCATTTTTACATACAGTTTTTATATTGAAAATTATTTGATTATGTGGGGAAAATTGATGAAATCGGTATTATTTATTAAAAATGGATATTTGATAAGGAATATTATTTATTAATAAAATTATTGATATGAGGAATTATATTTATTTAATTTTATGGTTGGGGACATGAATTTATATAGCCCCTTGTTGCATGGACTGGTTCTCATGAGACAAACTTGTGGGTAAAATTAAATGGGGTTCTACATACATTTTAAAACAATCATGTAAGAGGTATTGAAGATAAAGGTTTTCATATACCTCAGACATGAAATAATTAAGAATTTCCTTCATAGATATCTCAGTTATTACTGTTACTATCCAAGATATATTTATATGATAAAATCAATGGATGAATTTCATTTTCAATTTATTTATTAAATGGAATGTGTTTCGGTAATTTTCATTTACAAATTAGATATCCCTTATCCAGTTATTTTAATGACATGTTTCCATAGTTATTTAGCATTATATTTTTATTTAATATCATTTATTAATTATTTCTTATACTATAAATACCCTTAATGATCATTCTGTCACACCCTTATTTTGTTTCCTTACCCCATGTTATGAATAGAAGACCATTGATTTAGTATTCAAGGATGATGTTTGTTATATTTTTTATAGTATATATTTAATTTTTTATTTTCCAATGTAAAATTTGTATCACATTTATTGTATGGTATTCCATAACTTTTAAACATTTATTCATTTAGAATTTGATTCCTTTTAATCATTCCAATGTAATAATGAAATACACTGGCTCTAGGATTCTAGAATTGGTGTGTTACCTAACATCAAAGTCTATGATCTTAAATAGGGAATAAATTTTAACGATTTCATGGAATATTTCTTAAGGAAGATAATGTGTTTCTTAAAATTAATTTTTAAAACATTAAACATTTTGGAAATAATATTATTTAAAAATAAAAATCAAAACATATAAATGAGTCTTTAAATATTATTTAAACAATATTTTAAAGAAAATATCTGCTCCACATTGAAAAATATTTTTTGAAACATATTCAAATTACATTTCAATTAAAAATGATTTAGTTAAGATATAAAAAATTACGCAATATTAAGGAAAATGTTTTCTTTGAAAAACAAATGAAAAAATATAATGTAATATTGCAATAATTTAGTGGTCATAATAGTAGGTATACTATACATTTCATTCACGTTAAAAACAAGTTTTCTTTTCACCTTTTTGGTAAAAACCCAACGTGTATTTTTTTAAAAATCCACGAGGATTCCATTTTAAAAAAATTATCAATATTAAAATTTGGGAAACATGTTTTTAATAAATAATTCTAGAAAATTTAAGAACATTTTTGAAATAATTTTTAATAAAATAATTTTGGAAGAAAAAGGGTTTTGAATGAAGAGATAAATAATTCTAAATTTTCATAAAACATTTTATAAATTATTTTTGATAAAAAAATAGTTGGAAAATGGTAATATTAATTGAAAATATAAAAAATAAACAATGGTGAATAAATTTCAAAGTAATTTATTGGAGGTATATCAATATATTACATCATTGGAGACTTACTAATAAACAATCTGAATAAATGTTGACATGTTATCATAGAACTCTTACCCCTTTTGTAACCATCATTCATAATCACTATGAATGAATAACCTTACATGATTCTTATAATATAATTAAATTAAGGATATTAATGGTATAATAGGTCACATGGGAATTATATTGACCTTATAAAATTGGATTGGTGTATAACATACCGTAGGCATCCAATAAATAATTTAGAAATAAGAAATCTCAAACCGTATTGGTAACTTTTTAAATGTATACCCACTAAAATTAAGAACATCAAATGGATATGTAAATACCAAAATTTTTAAATAGATTCATCAAAAAAATTATGTGTATTATATACACCACATAAAAGAAACTAGTGGTGAATATGGAATGTGTCTAACAGAATTAAAAATGAGAGATGGAAATCCCTTACCTTAAGTCTTGAATTCTTTTGTACGTGTTGAAAACAATTTCATAATAAATATTTATTTTTATACATATGTTATAGGACCATATTTCTAATTATAGTTCCTAATATTATTATCTTATGAACATTTACTATATTTTTATTAATAATTCCATGTTAAATATATTATTCCGGTGGTAACATATTTGTTTTTTCTATAAAATTTGACTCATTATTTTTATTCATTTTCATTTGATTGTTATTTAATCATATACATATTTTAAACCATTTTATAATTTTCATATATATATATTCATTATATATTTTTCTAGATAAATCCACAATGTTTTGTGATATAAAAATGAAATACACCATTCATGTGGATGGATGGTCGTACGTACAGATGAAGGTTATTTCCATTTTATTGTATAATTTAAACAAGAAAAGGTAAAAAATATATTATCATTATAGTATAATTTTTAATTCATATATATCAGATGATTTCATTAAAAATATCCTTATAACAATCCATTTCAATCATGAATAAATCAAATCACATTGTGAGGTAGTCGTTCTCAGTACACATGAGCGACATTACCGTATTACCATCAAATAGTGAGTATAAAGGTGTTTGTGATATAATAATTCTAGAAGTATCATAAAATCATATATATAAAAAATAAAAAAATATTCTTTCATTATTTCTATCCTTGAATGGTTGTTATGTAAATATGAACGACATCGGTTTGCGAGGTAGTACTCCACCGTACACCCAAATGATGATTTCATAAACAATTTGATGGATGTCAAGATGGATGTAGTTTATTACATTAACAAAATAAAATTTTAGTATGTAGGATATAATATTATAGTTATATTTTATGTTTTAATTCATTAATTAGGGTTTAAAACATAGAATTAAAAACAAGTAGCTTTTAGAAGAGAAATAATATCACTTAGAAGCTCCTCCTTGGGATCTCTTAATATGGACCATATCATTGGACTTTTTGGAGAAATCATTGTTCTAGAACATGTATAATAAAATTTTTTAAGGGATTTTTTTCAGTTTTGAGAATATATAATTCTTTACATGAGTGAATATCTAGAGGGTGGTGGTGGCCCTTTATAATTTAGGAAAACGAACCCACTAGTATACTACATGGACATTTTTAAACATAACCAAAAGAAAAGTCATTACTAAGAAAAAATATTAAAACCTATCATATATATTAACTTTACAAGGATATTAATTATAGTTTCCATTAAAATAATAATTTTAGATGTGTTATAATCATTTTAACCCTTGTCTTCCTCGTTTAACCACCAAAAACCCCATTTTTAACTTTACCACCGTAATTAATTTATAATGGTTTCACAAATCATTTTGTTCAAATGATATGTTCACATTTTTATATAATATAAAATATAATGGCTTATACTATGTAATGCATTTCTCTAAATTAAATTAAAATAAGGGGAAATTTTAACTATAAATTAATCTCACTGACACGATGAGATAATAGGTTTTCAATGAGAGAATGTCCAAAAGGATACGAAGTTCATATAAACTATTTAAAAATATAATTGATTAAATTGATATTAATTGGATCAATAGATATATAATTTCACTAATATTCCATTAAAAGAAATTTTAAATTTAATATATCTTTATATGTAAGGTAATCTAAATAAATTTTCTAATTAAAATTTATTGTTTTTCACTATTCATCAATAAAATAAATATTTTCCAAAAATTATCAAACATATACCATAAGATAAATTCAATATTATTATTCCAATAATTAGTTTTATTTTATCAAATAAATTTTCTAAATGTTGAAAAAAATACATTTAAAAAAACCCACAAGCACGATGAAAAATCAAGTATTCGAGAAGTTTATTTTTCTTGAACTTGTAGAATATATAAAAACTTTATGTCAGTGGTAAAAATTTCATGAATATAAATTAAAATTTATTGAAATATAATCTATAAATATAATTTAAAACATTCCTTATTATTTATAATATTCATTGATAAAAATATATAAACAATATTCACTTCATAACATTTGGGTGAAAAAAAGTCATTTTTCAACTCGAAAACAAAATTATAAAAAAATCCAATATAATTTTTATTAAAAAGAAATTAAATATATTAAATTAAATTATAAAATACATATTTTAAATTAAAAAATAATTATATATTTAAATTAACCAATTTATGGATAATAAATTATAATTTTTTAAGAATCGATATTTTCAACTATTCACTAAAAAATCAATATTTTTAAAAAAATAATAAAATATCAGAAAATTTTAATTTTGATATGACTATTATAAAATTTATTTTCATTTAATCAAATAAATTTTCTAAAAATATATATATTAATGATAAATATTTATCATAATAATGAATATTTCGTTTTTGAAGATTAAATATTTTTTATAAATATAATTAATTTACTAAAAAATGATGGATTATTTTATAAAAATTTATATATATATTTATATTTAGTTGTATTTATAGATTTATATCTCATAATGTTTTTTATATAATTCGTATCTACTTATTTAATGGTAAGGATGTAATAGTCTTCTTTAAAAAATTAAAATTTCTATGTTCGTTGAAACTCATAGTTGCTTATCCTGAATGCTATCGAAGAATCTATTTTTTATGAAAGATAATTGTAGTGATATGTGTAAGTTAATATAAAATAAAATTTTCAAGTTACACAAGATTAACTAACTGTTTTATTTAATGAAAAATATTTATGATATTAAATTTATTTGAAAATTTTTATATTCCACAATATCTCATGTGTTACTGAAGTGTCATGTACACCAAAATCCTGAAAATGATTCCAAATACCATTATACTAAAATAATATATAAGGAATTTCATCCGATTGTTTTTAATGGTTTAGTATTATTTGAAAAAAAGATATCGACATCAGTTTTGTATTATATTTGAATATAAATATTATAACATAATATTTATAAAATAACATTATTCCCTGTAGAATATCTTTACATATAAAAATTTCATTATTTATGGTATCATTTTTAATGAAAACAAAATATGGGTGATCTGAACTTCTCTATAAGGGTTATGTATATAGTAAGGAGTAATAAATCAATAATAATATTCAATATAAAATGTCAAATAACTAAGAACACATTCCCATTAAATAATGGGATATGTAATAATCAATATGGAATGGTAAATAATAGGGAACACATTAAATTTGAATAACTTGATGAGGAATAATCAATATAATAATTTAATAAAAAAATGAAATTTACTCAAAAAATTGAGAATAAAATTCATCCATATTTATCAAAATTTATAAAATTTTATGGATAATAATAACTAAATTATAAATTAATGAAATAATTAATTATTGGGAATAATGTTCCACAAGAACATTAAACATTCATCATCGAGATCTATTCTTAAGAATGTTTAAAACTAATGGGTAGAACCCATTTTTACTAACGCTAGCCAACTAATTCATCCCAAGAGACTATCAATGAATCAATGGGATATCATTAACCAGGGCCTTCTCATGACTTTAGGTCCAAATAATTACCCATATATCAAATAAAATATTTGATTCATGGATCAATATGAATTAACATCAAATATTTGTATTGATTTAAGAATGAAGATTTCTATATATTTCTCTATTTAATCAGTTAACATTTAAATTAAAACAATATATATAGAAATGTGATATTTTTTAAGATATAATTATAACCATGATATATAATTTTGATATTTAGGGTAAATATAATTTTTAATGATCACAGTAAATAGAATATTTCAATTGGATGTTAATGACAAATAAATGAAACAACAAATATAATGTCAGTACTATACTTTGTTAAAATAATCATAAACCACACATTGGAAGAATAAGGATGGTACAAATATACCCACATCAGAGTAATGATAAAATATTTTTTTCATTAAATAATGTAAATACTAAAACAAATATCTATAAAAACGTTTTTGAGATAAATATCCTTTTAATATTGAAATGAATTATGAAAATCCTTTTCACTAAAAATCACATTTAAAAATATTTTATTTAAAAATTTCTTCTCAAATATGAAAATACACCGTAAAAAATAACTGTAAATACAGAGGGTATTTTCATAAATGATAAAAAATTAAAAATTATATTCCCTTTTAATTGTAAAAAGTTCGGTATGTTCTTTATTCTGAAAAAAAATTACAAGAATCCCTTAACATTTAACATAAAATTCCAACGTGCATTTTTTTAAACAAAATAATACTCATTTAAAAAAATTAAAGTTTAATAATGTGTGGTATTCCATTGAGAATTCATTTTAAAAAGGATAAAATCATTTTTCAAATCATTTTTAGAAAACATGGTTTTGGAAGAAAACCAATTTCTGACCGAAGAGAACAAATAAGTTAGATTTTATTAAAATATTTCCTCAGATAATTTAAGTACCAAATAAGGTAAAAAATTTACTACAACTTGAAGATATTTTTAATTTTCAGAAGAAATGAAAATAAAGGTATCATTTAATAATGATAAAATAAATATCCTCAATTGAAATTCCAGAATACAAAATCTCGATTAAAATGAGATTATGATGTGAACCCTTACAAAGGTCATAACATTGAAGTGATAATTATTAAATGAATTTATAAAGTATATTAGAGGTAAATTCACATAATACAATTGTAAATACAATATAAAATACTCCAAAAATGTTTACACATAATCGAATAATATCAATAGAAATAAAGTAATAATATAACCCAATGAATGGAATTTGAGTTAAGAAATTCTTACCTAATTGGAATATTAGAATTCATAACATATTATATGAAATAACTAAATTTGAAACTTTTAATACCATGAACAATGAATTATTTTGGAAATTACAAGTAATAGGAGTAGTATATGCACCATATAAATGATACTAGGTGCGCCACATTATAGTATGCATCAAAGAAATGAAATTGAAACAAGATAACATACCCAATGCTTCCTTATGGTTGTAAAATATTTCAAATAATATATAATAGATATAAAAATGTTATTGAATTATTAAACAACCATATTAATTTTTATAATATCTTATATTATACTATTATAACATAAAATATCTTTTTTAATACTCTTTCATTATTTTCATTGTTTTGGGTGTTAATTTCCTTATTTTCTCATGCATGTCTCATCTTGAATGATCCAGTTGATGTGAATATTAAATATTTATTTCATCTAAAAAATAATATTCATCTAAATAATTATAATATAAATTCTTTAATTATATATATATATATATATCATTAGTTTGGTGTGGTGATGGAAAGGGACTCACACCGCTTCGTGAATACTGTAGTCGACACGTACACAAACAATGTTGTCACCGTTATGTGTGTGAAATGGAATGATATATATATATATATATATATTTATCCTTACATAATGAAAAATATTTCATTAATAACATAATTATTTAATTGAAACCATGTATAATCTTTAACTATATATTTATCAGTGTTCATGTGATGAATTAGTGAATGGAGAATCACATCGCTTTGTAAGGTTGTTGTTCTCTATACTCACTAGTGTCATTGTTATATCTACTATGAAATGGAATTTAATAAGATATATATGATATAATTTCAACATAGTTATAAATATATTATAAATATCATATATATCATATTTGAAAAATAAATACATCATTTTTTCCTACATTGAACGATTGTAATGGAAAAGAAAATGGCATCTGTTCAAGAGGAGGTTGTCTACAGTAAACATTAAAAATGATTTTGTGACACATTTTATTGATTTTTTCATTTGTTTATGTCACAATTGTAAGAAAATAATAATTAATTATGTTGAAAATACAAATTTTCTTATATAAGTCTGGTATAATAGAAATTGAAGGATGTTTATAAGAAAATAAGAAAATAAAACTTGTTAACAAACATTACCACTTTTTCAAATATCTTCAATTATAATGATAACAAACCTTACTATGTTGGATTTTTACCCAAACTAATGATTCAATGTTGATGGGAGTGGTGGGGGGGGTTGAACTTGGGGAGTGATTTTTGTGGGGAATATCTGAAACAAAGTGGTTTTAAAGTATGGAGAAGGGGGGAGAGTGATTTATCTTTTATCATTGAATAGGATATTTATTCTTTTAAATAATAGAATGTATTCAGTATTGGGGATCTCCCATACCTATTGTGGATAAAAAAAATTAATAATAATTTAGGGAATGGTTGATTTTGGCAATACATTTAATGTCTCATCCTGGGTGCCACTCGTCGGTGTCTCGAGCTCGCCAGTTACGCGATCTCAAGAACACCTCTCCATATATTAGTAGAGAGGGTCTAATATCAATCATAGGTAGACTTTACTTTCTTTTATCAAAGAAATTCTCTATAAGAAATAAATAAATAAAAAACTGAATAAAAAATCAATATCATAACTAGAACAATGCCAGTATAACAAGATAACCAAAAATGGAAATACAATATCAAAGCTAAATAGTAGATATGTCATGACAAAATATGTTATTATTTTCAAAATGAAAACTAGTAATAAAGAAAATAATGACTCCTTAATGGTTCATGAACCATGTATGATTCCCATATCCATGCTCTATCCTAACTTATCCACCCAACACATGGCCATTTCCCTTATCTTGTCATGTAACCATGATATCATCTCGGGTATCAATCAGGCAGCCTGAGTAGTGTGTGAGTACAACACAGTATGCCACCACCAACGGTGTCTAAAACATCATAATGTATAAAAATATTTAATGAAGTAGTATAATGAAGTTAAAAAATTTATAAATAAACAATTATCACATTATCAAATTATTATTTATTTAAAAAATTAAACTCCCCAGGTTTTGAGGACACCCGAACCTCAATACATTCTTTACAACATAGGGGATTGTAAAAAATTCCCAAGGGATTTCATGTCTTATAATTTCACTATTACAATTCCACATCTCATCTCATATATCAAAATGATATTTTTACAATTCTATATCTCATTTCCCATATGAATACCATTGTTACAGTTCATTATTTAATTAATTGATTCCAAAATTAATTAATCATCTCAATCTCATTAATTAACTCAAAAATTAATTAATCTCCTAAATCTCATTAAGTAACTCAATATCTTATTGATCATATAAATATGCATATATAAAATAACAATTAATTAGTCTTCTCATTGTTATTAATTAACTCAATAATTAATTAAACATCTTAATTAAATTAATTATAACAAAAATTATTTAATTTTCTCAATTATATTAATTAACTCAACAATTAATTAATCATCTCAATAATATTAATTAATCATCTCAACCGTATTAAATAACTCAACAATAAATTAATCTTCTTTACCCATTAATAATTCAACAATTTTTTCTTCAAATCAAATCCCTTAATTAATTCCTCAATTAATTAATGAAAACCTACCATCCCAATAGTTTCATGACTATTTAATAAATTAATAATTCAAATCCAATTATCCATATTCTATAATTAATAAATTAATTAATAATTCAATTTCACATTCTCAATGTCATCTAATTTATTAATCAATTAATTATTTTCATTTCACAGTCCTATTTACACACTAATTAATTTAATAACTAATTATCCCATTTTTCAAATCACAATATTCAATCAAATACCCAAAACCTAAATTAATTAATTAATTAAACACGCTAATTAACTCAATTAAGGGGTTTCAAATTTCTAAATGAACCCTACATATTCTATAATTATATACATATAATTGAAATCATAACTATGGGATTTAATTAATAGGACACCTACCTCTATTTGTTGACAAACGATCGACCAATATAAATCCAAAACATTTGAGCTGTACAAAGAAGTAAAATGAGATCTGGATTTAAGCCGCTAAATCATGATTGATGAAATCAGTATATTTCAAATTTTGATTTATATCTACAATTTTAGATCTAGATATAATCAAAAAACTAAGAACAACCCTTTCTAGGATGGGAGAAGAAATGAAAAGGAACAAAAAACAAAGACGGGTTGAATTTTCTTTCAAGGAAGGGTGAAGATCATTGATCCTGGATTTAAATAACGAATAAAGGAGGTTATAAAAGCTTGGAATCCATCCTCCAAGCTATAAAATTTTGAAAGAACATTAAGGGTCAAATGTTGGTGGAATACGGAATGTTTCGGGGGTTGAAGTGATATAAAATATATTTTTAGGTGAATTAAAAAGTCATGCATGGTTTGCTAGGAATGGGTGCACCATTTCCTCTAACCATGCTCCTAAACTATGGATCCTTTTATTGGGGTGCATGTTTTTTTAAAATAGATCACACAGTTTGAAAACCTTGTTCCAACCATGAAAATCTCCACTATCAGTGGTTGTACAGTTTATGAGGTAGGGGTGCACGATTTTCCTTAATCGTCATCCAAACATGAAGTACCCTCTTTCATACATTTATTATGAAATTTATCCCAAAAACAAGACAATGTAATTCCTAAACAAAGAGTGTTACACACAATGAAAAAGATTTCTAGAAATCAATACCATTTAAACTCTAGAAATGGTCAGGATCATACAATATATCCACATTATAATATGACATCCTCAAGTTATACTCCCAAGTGTCTTGAAGATTCTGATCAAAAAATATTAATCAATTGAGCCCTCATATATGCTTCTCTCCCCCAATATTCCTCCTAAACACAAAACATTTTCCACAATACACAATCTATCATCACTACCATTCCCTAAAACACATTCTCACTATGATCTGAAACACGTATCATATTATCCTCAAAGGATACATCAATCTCAATTTCCACATTATCTACATCAATGACATGAATAGGTGATGGCCTCTACCCAGTGGTGTTGTCACTTCCTCCGACGTGAATCAAATTTGAATGTAGAATCTCTCCAAAACATTCACTATCTACTAAGATGTAGTGTAGTGGTAGTACGAGGATGAATCCAAAGGGAGACTGTTCTTAAATTTCGAGAGTGTTTGGTTTCTAAGCCTATAATGGAGTCCTTTCTAGAAGTCTTTTATTTGGTAGTTTGGTCTGTGCTATATTTTGGGATGACATTAAATTATAAACTATGGGTCGGGATCAACTTGTGTATCTTGTTGAACGATTTCTTTTAATTCTAACCTTGTAATGATCTTATATCTTAGTCTACGAAGAAAATAGGGGTCACTAGTTGACTTTGGTATTAGCCTCATAGTCTTACCTAGAAAGTGTCAATTCCATGGTTGGAGATATTGATTGCCTAGGTGAATTATGTTTGGATTGATTAGGCATGAAGCTTCTATAGCTAGTGGTCATAGCTCTACTGACTCAAATTAGAATAGGGTCAATTTTTGATTGTTCCATGGTTAGGGTCGTTTGCACAAATAAGATAGACCATTAATTAATATACTATTTTCTAATTCAATTAGGCTTTCCATGTTTAGACTTAAAGTTGTATTTAATTATGCAGATACACCAAACATGACACTTAACCCGATTAAATTTAGAAACTCATTAGGGATAGTAGAGAAATTAAACAAACAAGATAAATCATTCCAAATAGAATTATATAATAAAGTATATTCTAGGATGAAAAAAAGAAAAGATGCATAACATAATTATGAATTAAACAAAATTACTTACATGAGATAGTAATCAGAATTAAATTTTATGTGCTTAATGGGGAATATTAGGTGTTGAATAAAGTATGTTACATGGCTATTGAATCGAAAAAATGTGATAACTATGAAAAAATTGGGTTTCAATAAAAAAAAAGAGTAAGAATGGGTCACATGGGGTCAAGAGGGGAGAAGTAAGACCTCTTCTTGTTGTCATTAAATACTCTACAGCTCCACTGCTTATATAAAAATTTTTTGTCATGAAGTGTACCTTTGGTACATGACTTGTACCATCGAACCATGTAATTTTCCTTCGTATCTCCATCATGGCACGTGGTTCTCATAGATAAGGATGTTTGACTTGGTACACGACATGTAGAAGTGGTTCATGATGTGTACTCTTCATCTGGTTGGCTTTCGCATGGAATACTCCCAGATTTCTCGCTAACCAGTTTTATTGGTGTCACTATATAGCCAGTCTAGACACAACATATAGTATATTTATACTTCTATCATTAGGGAAAGGTCACGACATGGCATCATGGCTTCAGATATGTTTTGATCCTTAGGTACACAAAGTGAAATTTCATCATCACAATGTATAATTGGATAATTTCTATAATTGTTCTTCCTTTTCCTTCTTAAATACTCGTGATTATTTTATTCTTGAAATATCATACACATACCATGTGAATTATCGAATTATAAAATGAAAAACAATGAATGACTAAAAAAACGTACATATAAAAAGAAGGCTTATCAAATACCCACACTTGAACAATTTCTTTTCCTAAAGTAATAAATTCACATCATAGATTACGTGAATCTTAAGAAATTTTTAAGGAAATAAATATTCATTATACCCATGCAATTGAATTAGTTGTAACTAGAGAAAATTCAATTTTCAGAATTTTACATGCATAAAAATTTATTAATGCCTTATAGTTTAGTATTCAAAACAAATTCTACTCTTCTCATCTGAACTCATAATTATTCCTTATGTTCTGTGCCCATTTGTGTCCTACCTCACCGTTCATTTCTCCAATCACTCAGGGTAGAAAATATAAGTAGAGGTATGCTTGTAAACTGATTTAATGATCTTAACTATAGGTTTCACTGGTTCTATCATCTCCACTTTGTAAATACAAACATAAGATTAATCTTGATGGATTTATGGAATCATGATCTGATGACTCTACAACTATGGGTAGGTAGGTAGAATGTGAAACATCAGGCTCAAACAAGAGGGTAAGCTCAATAGTACAAAAAAGTGAAAGGATAAGTGTTATGAAGTTCCTCCATTCGGTCGGTCAAGTCCATACTCCATCAGCTTGGGTTAGATCTATATGTATGGCAAGTACATATACATAGAATTGATCATTTTCCATTCCATTCTATTTTTATTTTTCATTTTTAGTTTTTTAAAGTTATGCCTTGGATGGATCTCGCATCCATCATCTAACCACATATGATCCTTCAAGGGATTCATCGGTCTAGAAAATAGTGATTTTTGACCAACCAAGTACACAATCCATATCAAATTTTCAATATTTTCTTTTTTGTATTTATAAAGAAACTGAATATGCATGAAATACATAAAATGGTAAATGGATCACCACCCCATAGTTAGGTTAGCACACCATACATATATGTAATTGGAATCATCCCATGTTTTCTGACGGCCTCTCCCACACTTGTTCAATGATACCCATAAGAATTGTATAGGGAGTAGGATAGGATGAGAAATATGCTTGAAATAGATTCATTCTAACAGGTCATTGATGGAATCTATGGGCTGAATGAGGGATAGACGTCAAATGGGCCTCAGAGAATGTTGTCTATCATAGTTTTCCTCAGCCATTTTAGTTTTATATTTGTTTAATCAACACTTTGATAAGATCTATGTGCATGTCCTAGTTGGTTTACATCCCCTAGGTTTCCCTCAAGAAATATACTCAAATAATAATATTCTATGGTAGGTTGAGATTCCTCAAAGGTAATGATAATAAAATAAAGACTAGAAATATAAAAGGGAATAAGTCTTAAGTAATGGGTCAATTAATTATAATTTCAAAGTTTTTTGAATTTTAATTAATTTGATAAACTAAAAAATCATTCTAAACATTTCTAGGCAGGAGTGAAACATAGTCTTTATAACTTTTCCACTTAACTTATTTTTTAATTACTAGTGAATAATTATTTACAATTTTATTTCAAACATATCAATTTGAAAAAACGTCTCATAAACATGGGCGAATATTTAAAAATTGATGTGCATCAGAAGTGAAACAGTGATACCCCCCCCCCACACGAAAAACATGATAGTGCCCCTAATGTCAATGATACACATGTGGGAGAGTAATGGTTGTGATGTTTAAAGATTTCGAAATGTGATATTGAATAAAATGAAAATAAGAGGGAATTGAGATCTCTTTGGAAAAAGTGGGATGCCATGGGGGTGTTTGTTCTATTGTAACATGAAAATATTAACTACGTATAAAAGTGATATAAGAGGATATCATTCACTAGATAACAACCGTTAGTTAAAAGGAATAAAAATATGGAAGAGTAGTTAAATTAAGTAGAAAAACATAGTGAGAAACTGGGATAGGCATTTTATTCAAATTATGATAGGTTTGTAATGTAGCTTCATGAAAGAGACAAAATGAAGACTGAAAAGGAAATGAAAAAATCATGGCCATGCCGACTCGACAAATCATAAAAAACTATGTGTTTCCTCAAATAAATCACTGACTAAATTTCTTCATCTAGAAGTATGGATTAATATTGTTTTTAGAAATTCCCCCAACTCATTTTATCCTTTGCCTTTTACTGCTGATAGAGGCTATGTATGAATGCTTGCATTGTCATTTTGGTTGGTTAAGCACTTCACCCATAGATGTGTGAGCATGAATGAGGTGTGGTAAAAAGGGAATCAATGGAAGTTGTGTTTGGTGATGGTGGTGAATTTCAAGTGAGATACCTTGGAGAGGTCTGGAAATGCCTATGACATGCTTGAGTGCCCTCTATTCTATGATTGGAGTACTGAATACAACATTGAGGATGGAAGATGATTCTGATGAGCTTTTCATGCTAAAGTAAAGACATGAAAATTAAAACACAACCGAACATATAAGTGATATCCCAAGTATATAGAGATAAAAAAGGTTGAAAAAAGGTGGGAAACAAAATTATGAAATCAATACAATCCCAAGTACATGGATGGGTCCCAAAAATACCAAATTGGGTGCAATGGTGGTTGGTGGTGTGTTTGCAGAGGTATGGAGATGAGATCGGGTTTCTGATGGGTTAGTACCTATCCACACTAGTGTTGTGAGTCTAACAGCTAGATCAATGAATGGTACATCTTGGATGACATCTATGAGAACTCCCTTGCCCCTCCAGGCATGAGTATCTACAAACTTCTACTAGTAATCAAGGTCATTGAGATAGGGGTGAAGATCCATCTGGCTAGAAGGGGTAGTATATGTTTGGAAGATGATATTACATTTGGGGAGGTAGAGAGTGATGGTTTAAATGTTGAAGGATAAATGAATTGGAGATAGAGATTGGTAGTTCTCTAGAAATGATTCTCCATGATGAAATCCTAGGGACCCCACAACACTACTGGGGTAAGATGGGTGATATGAGGGGTGTTATCTGTGTTGGAGGATGGTCTGGTTGGAGGTGGTGTGGTAGTGGAAGGCATGGGGTGGGCTGGTGGGTCTACTGCCGCTTTGGAATGCTACTTTTATGGAGAGGCCTCTTGGATACATGCTTACTAGAAATATAAGTCTCCCTCCTTCACTACCATCATCATCTCATGTAAAAGAACAAGATCAATTATCTCTAGTGGTCCAACGGAGGTGATGGGATGAGAAGCGTTATAAATTCATAGGCACCTAGCCAAGTGGTGATGAATGATCCACCCATGAATGTGCCTCACATTAACTATTCCAAGGTTTTGTAGTACTGAGTGAACTGGGTGGCCATGTTTATGGCTAGGTCTCCCATGTCTCATGAATGGATTGTCACATCCACCTGGATGACGCTGTCATGACTCTCTACCCGGAAATACTAGCCAAGTGCCATGGCTCTATGAATGATATGAATTGATAGACCCTGAAACCGAGTAGATTTGGTGATACATGGGTCATGATGTGACTGGGTTTCATGGGCAATCATAGGCCATAAATGAATAGATATGTCACAAGGTGGCTGTAGGTGATGCGTTGGAAAATTAAATGAAATGAAACATCTTTTGGTATAGAATCCAACCCAAACATCAAACATAGAAAAATTCATCTCATGTGAGCATCCAGCTAGGGAGAAATGGTGACAGTCGTTTCCAATCTCAATGCTGCAAAAACAAAATACATAAATGACTCCATATATATTTACTCATGGACCTTGAAAATGGAGTTAATGTGAATATTCTCGAGGAGGTCGGCAATAGCATCTACAATATGCATCTATGTGAGGATCCTCATATCACATGTCTTATTTGATCACTTGTGATTTTCCTATAATCTGATAAGATTATCTTGGTGCACTGGGTTGGAGAAACATAATATGGTATTATGGGGAAGGTCCCCATCACTAGAAGTCATGGTGGTGTCGGACCGCAGTAGAGGGTCTGGTGTCCTGCGATTGGTTGGTGGTGTAGAAGGTTCGTATGCAGCGGTCTGCATACCCTTGGATGGAGTCTATTACTTGGATGGTGAGGAAGAGGAGGAGGAATATTAGTGGATGTGGGTTGTTGCCTTTTGGTGTCTTCCATTGAAAGTAGGAGTGTGGTACGCAGGTAAGGGAAGAGGGAGAGGGATTGGTCGCATGAGTGTGAACAATGGAAGAGGGGGAGGGGGTAGTGCATGGGTTGGGAGAGAGGGAGGGGTACAGTCTTGCAAGGTAAATGAGAGGAGGGGTTGGGGAATGTGGGGTGAGAGAGAGTAGGGGATGGGGTGGGCAGGGTGAGGGACAGGAGGGGTTGGGGCACACAGTGTGAGGGAGAGGGGGAGGTGAAGCATCAGGGAGAGGGAGTGGCTGTTGTGACATTGGGGATCACAACCTGCAGTTTTTTTTAAAAACCGGAACCAAAATATTACCCAACATGTTATTTTCCATCACATTATATATTGGAGTAATTTTTAAATCCTTACGGGAAAAAAAGATACACATCATGAACATGAGGTACACGACGTGTACTTAGGTATTGTTTCTCATTTTTCAGGTTTCTTCTCTACTTCATCTTCATTAAAAAATATAAATCATCATCAAAAATCAGAATTTAACATACCTAAAGTGTGCATAGCCTAGGTTTCTTCATAGTAAGTGCTTCCTTTAATGTCGAGATCTTGAGTCCTTTTAGGTTTAGTGTAACATGAGGATGAGGATACAACCTTCATGGAATGGTTCCTGAAAGATCTTCAACCTTTGACCCTTTACTTTTCATGGTGGTACTTAGTCTCATTAAATATTTATTATTCTATTAGGAAAAACTTGGAAAATCTCTAAATGACCAGACCATCATGACTTGAACATCCATGGGAATATTTTATCTTGAATTAAATTGCAAACTCTTATTCCCCATAATGATGGTACGTCTTGAAATTCATTGGTCATGCCACTTTTTTTTTGTCCTTATAATTCCTTATGTTTTCTTACAAATATTTCATTATTTATTCTGAAATATTTAATTGAAATAATTGTTCCTCTCTAGTATTTTCTAAATATTGATTCATCATTTTTATTTACCCAGAATGAATGTTGTTCCAATTCCACCATAAGATGAAATGGATTACAATAAACCAATCTAAATGGGGTGGTGCCAATGGGTGTTGTGTATTTAGTTTGGTATTCCCATAATGAATCATCCAATTTCATGATCCAATCACTTTTACTGGTGTTTACTGTATTTTTTATGATTTGTTTCACCTCCATGTTTGACAATTCAACTACCTGCTTGTTTGTGGGTGATGGGGGGTTCTTATATTGTAGATAATGCCACATTTTTTAAGCAATTTCTATAATAGATGATTTCATAAATGTATTCCATGATCACTAATGAGTATCTAGGGAAATAATAAACATGAGAACACATTATTTTGAAGAAAATTCAATACTATCATTTTTGTGTCATTTTCAAGAGATTCAGCATCAACCAACTTGGAAACCTATTATACTGCAACTAGAATGTAACTCCATCCATGTGATGAGGGGAATGGTCCCCTAAATTCAATAACCTAAATTTAAAAAAAATAATCTTCTATAATGTAGTTATGTGGAATCTCATTTATTTTGCTGATGTTCCCTATTCTTTGAAATTTATCACATTGATGGATAAATCCCCTAGCATTTGGATGTAATGAGGGCCAAAAAATTCAACTTTTTCGGATACTTCCATCGTGTGCTCTAGTCCATGAAGGCTTCTATTTGGTGATGTGTGGCACATGTTGATCACATTTCTTATCTCTTCATCTAGGATGCAACATAATAAAAGATCATCGACAATGTTCTTGAATAGAAACGGTTCATCCCAAAATTAGTGTTTGGAATCAAACAAAAACTTCTTGCATTACTGGTATGAGAGGTCATGATGGAGGATTAAAGTGGCAAGATAGTATTCCATGTCCAATAACCAAGGCTATGTTTGGCACTAAACAATGTCTCATCTGGAAAATTTTCTTCAATATCAGTATCAATGACTTCTATAATTATATTCTGGCGTAATCGTGAGAGGTAGTTAGTAATGAAATTTTATGTCCCTTTGGTGTCCTTGATTAGGACATCGAATTATTTCAGCAAAAGAACACATCGTATCAATTTTGGTTTTGTGTCTTTCCTGTTAATTAGGTATCAAAGGGCCGCATAGTCATTATGAAAAATGACTTTGGATTGAATTAGGTATGAATTGAACTTTTCAAAGGCATATACGATGGTTATGAGTTCCTTATCTATATTTGTATAATTGAAATGAGCTTCATTCAATGAGTGGCTTTCATAATAAATTGGGTAGAATATTTTGTCAATATGATGTCTGAGAACAAATCCTACAGCAAGTTCAATGGCATTGCACAAAGGGTCAAACTATTTTTCCCAGTTTTGTGAAATGATATCCGGAGATGTAATTAGATAATTTTTCAGGGTTTAAAATATTTTAAACAATCCCCATTGAATTCAAAAGGAATATGCTTTGAAAAAAAGTGTGTCAATTGGCATGATACATTAGCGAAATATTTTAATAAGTGTCTATAGAATCCAAATGCCCAAGAATTCTTTGGATCCATTTTATAGTTGATGGTTTTAGTAAGTCCTTGATGGCATTGATCTTTTCTAGATCAACCTCAATTCCTTCTTTAGATATTTTTTTCCCAGCACAATTCCTCCCTGCACCATGAAGTGACATTTTTTCTAATTAAGCACTAATAAAATCTCCTCACAACATGGTAGTACTAGATCTATATTACTTTAACAAATAACAAATGATATTTTATTTATGAAGAAATAATCCTTGAATATTTTAAGAAATTCTTCATCCATATCATGAAAGATGTGTGTCAGGAATATTTGTAATGTCACTAGTGCATTTCACATACCGAATGACATGTGTCTATATGAAAAAGTAATGAAGGGGTAGGTTAATGTTGTTTCGGGACTGTTAGTGGGATATACTGCAATTTTATTGTAGCCTGAATATCCATCTAGGAAACAATAGAAATCATGTCTCGCTATCCTCTCAAGAATTTGATCCATAAAAGGCAAGGTGAAATGATATTTCCTTGATGCGGCATTTAAACATCTGTAATCCACACAAACTCACCATATAGTGATGGTTCATGATGAAATGAGTATATTATCATCTATCATGTTTTATAGTGAGTCCCCCATTTTTGTTAATGACTTTGAGGGAACTCACATGTTTCACTATCTTAGATACAATTGGTTATTTTGGCATAAAAAAGCTTTAGAGATTCCTTCTTGGAAACCTCTTTCATTAGTGGTGTGAGCCACCTATGAGGTTGTCTTTTTGATTTTGCATATTCTTTGAGAAAATCGTGGTGGGTGAACATTGAAGGATTTATCTTCTTAATATATATCACCACCAAAAAATTTTATTCCTTGTTTATTTTTAGGACTTCAACTCGGTTTTCATCCCAATCTATAGTTATTTTGGTGTTGATAATAATGGGTAAAGAGGTTGACTTTACAATGTATGAGTACTTCAGCATACTAGGTAAAGGTTTCACGTCCAACATGGGTGGATTAATAGTGGATGAGATAAATGGTGGTATGATGTCTTTGATATGTGGTTCAATAATCTTGACATCCTCAAATTCATATTCCTCTTCCTTTTCTCAACCTGAATCATCAGTCTCTTCCTCAATATCCATGTACTTCCCTTCTTGATGAGCGAGAAAGATGGCGCGTCATTAAACCATATCATCTAAATGTTTTATAGCATTTATCAGGTTAAAAACTACTTGTTATTCAGTGACTCTAAAGAGGATATGTTCTTGATTAACATCAATCAAGGCCTTACCTATTTCTAGGAAGGTTTATCTGAGAATGATCGGGACATCTCCTTCCTCTACGATGTCTAAACATTAAAGTCTGCTGAAAAAATTAATTTTTCCATTTTAACAAGAACAAATTCAAGAATAGAATATGTTTACATAACTGAATGATCGACTAACTACAATTATACTCTTGTTTCATGGATCTCTTGATGTATGAGTTTATATAAAACACTCATCGATATCTGGTTAATGTTGGCTCCAAGATCACAGAGCCCTCTTCCAAATTTTCACTCTCCTATTGCAAACAGAATAGAAAAGCTTCTAGGATATCTCATCTTTGGTGGGATTTTTTACTTTAAAATAGAATAGAAATCATTATATAATGATATGACTCTCAGTTCTTCTATTTTTCTCTTTTTTGATAGAAAATAATTGAGAAATGTTTCATAAATGAGAATTTGGGTGATTACTCCAATAAAAGGAATATTGATGTGCAATTGATTCAGCATTTCGAGGAACTTTTTGTACTATAAATCATGCATACCATTCCTCACTCATTCTGGAAATGATAGAGGTGGGTTGTATAGAGGTGAGGCTATATAAACAGGTTCTTTCTGTTTTCCAGTGCCTGGTCCTTCACAACTATTATTGCTTCTATGTGTTCTGGTTGTTGCTTGGGATCTTTATCTGGCCTTGTTTCCTTTGATTGTTGAAAATAAAATACTTTTCCACTCCTCATCACTATATATTTAGCTTACTCTCATGGGTTTGTCTTAGTGTTACCAGGTAGAGTACATAGTAATCCTTTAAATAAGGTTTTTGAGATCAGCAACATTTGCATCTCCATGTTTCTAAAAGATGCTAGCTGATTTTTCATTTCGTTCTCCTACATGGGAATCCTTTGATCTAATTTCTAAATAATTGATTTCATGAGGTTATCCAAGTTACATTTCAGTGGTGGAGGATGATATTGTGTTTTTGGATTTCAAGGTGAAAATACTTGTTGTTGGGGCCTAATAAAGGGTTGCTATGGATATGTCAGCAGTTGTGGTCTCAGGATAGGGTTTATTGGAGAATACCAGTGTGGTCCCTGGTTGCGGAACTACATTGGACCACTACTCTTGTGAAAATATATTTGATTGTTTTGAGGTTGCGGTTGAGTAGGCCTCAACAAAAAATGGTTGTTATTATATCTCCTGACATGGTTGACTTTGTTGATAATAATTACTATAATTAAAATCTAGTTGTTCCAATATATTTATTAGCAGTATAGATACTGGTGTGGTTCAATTCATATCTCATAAGACTGGATCTCCATGACTGGGGTAGGAGGGAGTTGTGTGGTTGGAAATTTAAATGTCTCAATATTCTTGGATAGCACTTCAACATGTGCTGATAACCAGGTTGTCTCATTTACTTGTTGGATCCCACATCATGGTGGTCCATGTTCACTTTGCCACATACTGGCATTGTCAAATACTTCATCCAAAATAGATATTCCCACATTATGTGTTTTGAACATCATATCTCCATCAACGGAATTATCAATAACTATTTGTGTCGCTAAATTGATTCCTTGATAAAAGGTTCGAATTTGAATCCATGTGTCAAGCCTATGATGTGGACATTAACTCATGATTTCTTTGAATAGATCCAATGCTTCCCGTAAAATTCTCCATCTTCCTGTGTAGTGTTCTGAATTTTATTCCTATGTTTCAAGGGTCATATCGGTTGAATGTATTTATCATGATTTTTTTTACGAGCTCATATGAATTCATGATTGACATGGGAGCATGAATTTTGATCCAATATTTGGCTATATATGTAAATGAAAAATGGAATACATAGATTATTTTCATGTCAGATGAAACTACCTGGCTACAAAAGGTATCGCAAGCCTCTAGAAAATTTTAAATATGTTCATGTGGGTCTTCTCTCGGACAACCACTAAATTTTCTCATGTTTTGGATCATATGGATGAGTCCAGGCTTGATTTCAAAGGTATGGAAATGAATTGGAAGAAGAGATATCATTACATACCACCATGGATTGATGGAAATCCATAGTCCATGCTGGAATTATCAGGGTGCATCATGTATTATCCCATTATGATTTGATAATTTTGTGGGTATGGTACCACATTTTTATGTTTCTATGTAATTATTGACAAGTACAGTGAATGAAAAAAATTGGATCAAGGGATTTAAGGCCAATGGTTCTTGTGCTTCCTGGATCCATGATCGGTTTTAGGGACATTGGTATATGCACTAATGATGATCGAAAAAAATGCAAGTATGTCTGGAAACAAATGACAGAAAAAGGGTGAGTTAAAGGTAATCCTATATCTTATAATAACTTGAGCTCTTCAAAAAAACCATGTTTCCTCACCTGAAATGGAACCAAAAAATTGATGGACTCTGCATGGTGGTTTCATTACATCCTCTAACCTGAATCATATTTGAATTTATAATTGGTCCCAAACATTCACAAACTACTAATACGTATTTTAATGGGAGTACAAGGTTGAATCCAAAGAGAGATTGTTGTTAAATTTTGAGAGGATTTGGTTGTTACAACAAAAAGGGAGTCCTTTCTAGAAGTATTTGGTTTCGGAGTTTTTTATATGTTATTAGTTGGTAAGAATTTAAATGATAAATGAGGGGTTGGTATACAGTTGAGTATCTGGGTAAAGGATGTTCTTCAATTCTAACCTTGGAAATAACTAGGTCTCAGTCTGACAAGAATACAGGGGTCACTAGTTGACTTTGGTCTTATCCTCATTGTCCCACCTAGGAAGTAGTTATTCCATGGTCAAGAGATAATGAAATATTAAGTTCATTATGTATGCATTATTTTGGAAAAAAGCTTCATAATCTAGTAATCACAGCTCAGTCAACTCTGATTATAATATGGTTGGTTGTTTGACTATCCTGTGGTCAAGGACCTTTGCAAAAATATGGTAGAACTTGAATTAATATCCATGTTACTACATTAATTAGACATTCCATGTTTTTACTTAAATGTGTATTTAATAATGAAGATACATCGAGCTTATTCCCTCCCCCTAACAAATTTTTCAACACATTAGGTATTGTGGAACAATTAAATAATCTAGATAAATCATTATTAACAAAATTATATAATAGGATATTCTAGAATGAAAATGGGAAAACATGCATAATAAAATTATAAATTAAACAAAATTACTTACTTGAGATAGAAAAAAAATTGAATTTAATTCACTGAATGCGGAAAAGAAGGTGTAGATGAAAGTAAGCTCCATGGCTATTTAATCAAAAAAAATGTGAAATATATGATGAAGTTGGGATTCAAAAGGGAAAATATTAAGAATGGATCATAGGGGATAGAAAGGGGAGAAGGAAAATATCTAATGTTTTTCATTAAATGCTCTTCTACCCCACTTCTTATATAGGAATTTTTGGTCCTAATGTGTACCTATTGTATACAATATGTACCATTGATCCATGCCGTTTTCCTTTTGATATCTAGCATGGAACATTGTTCTCAAGTATAAGGATGTTTGTTTGGGGACACAACTTGTAGAAGAGGTTCATGAAATGTACTCATCATCTTGATGGATTTTTCGAGGAATCCTCTTTGGATTCTCGCAAACTGGTTTGACTGGTGTTACGACGTGTCAAATTAGGACATAAAGTGTAGTAGCATTTTCTTTATGGATTCATGGAATGGTCACAAATTGGATTTATGGATTGTGTTATGTTTTTATCCTCAGGTACTTGATGTGAACATCCTCATCATGATGTGTACTTGTCCGGTTTTGAACTTTTTTTTGACTTTTCTTTCTTGAAAACCTATAAAGCATTTATTCCCGTAAAATTAGGCACATACCAAATGCATTATCGAATTACTAAATGATAAAAAATGAATAAATGAAAACATTGTATATATAAAAAATAGGCTTATTAGTAGGATCATAGTCATACATCCGAAGTTATTACACGCGAATAACATTATGCATAACATTTAATTTCTACCGAAGAGCCAATCAGAATTCCTCCACCCTGATTATTTCCACAATCTTCAACTATTAAATGAACCTGGACACCAGCTTGCACTATCTATATATCTGGCAGTGAACACATATTTTCAACACCTGATGGAATAAATGATCACCCTTTGTAGACAATAGGGGTCATTTACATCTGTCAGCATATGAATTATATCAGCTCTGAGCCATATCCATACGTTTCTAAATATGTTGTATCTTCTCTAGTGTCTCTTGAATGAGACTCAGTCCAAATAACTCTATCTCACCCACCTCCATTCAGCATATAGGTGATCCACATGGACTTCCATAAAGAGACTCATATGGTTCTATATTTATAGTTTTTTTATAACTGTTGTAATAAGAAAAATTCCCAAAATCAAGGTGCTTCACATTTTTTTCATTGATTTCTAGGACACACAGACACTGTATATCCTCAAGAACCTCTAAAGTATGCTTCCACAATCCATTTATCTGTGAGTTTAATTTGATACTCAGTAAATCTTATGTACCCAATGCATTGTATATTCCCTACCAGAAGCATGTAGAAAAATGTGACTCATGATCTGAAACTATAGTCTGTGGAACCCCATGAAGATGAAATATATCTTAAACATACATGTCTCCCAAATTATCCCCTAATAAATTCTCCCATATATGGATGCAATGTGCTACCAACATCTGTGTGTAATTAACTACCCAAATAATATCATTCTTATAAGGATTTTTGATGATATCCACCATGTATTCCATGGTAACATCACCTCACTTATACTCTGAAGATGGAAAATTCTGCAAAAAACTTCATGTAATTTATTCATTTCATTGACCAACTAAAACGTGTAATACTGTGTCATAAACACTACTTTATAATTTTTTTTCATGGCCACCAAAACTATCTTTTGTGTCATAGAACATTTTGTTCACACCTAGATACACATCCCATATCAGGGAAAAAATTCCACGACAACCCATCCTGTATACTCAATAGAAAAAAAACTTCATTCATGACATATATGATCTCATCCTCATAGTTGAACCAGTCTAAAGGTGTCTCCCACCTTCATGGATTTCCCCCCAAGATAAAAATTTGAGATCCCGAATCTATCTATCTATGGTCTATCTCAAAAGTTTAGACTACTCTAACATAGACACCATAGTCATCTAATCCTTATTATTTTGAAACACAACATGCATCTTAGCTAGTAGAATCATTATCCTCCACTCATGACTAGATTATTGAATACCCTGAGTCTGATTTTTTATTCTTAAAGAATCATCAACACTATTTCCTTTCCTGGGCATGTAAGATAGTTTAAAAACAAATTCCTACATATACTAAACCCCTCTTTATTATGATATAAACAAATTTCATTTCTAGAAGATATAACATATTCTCTGTTAATAGGTAAAAACCATAAACTTCTCACCCACTAGATAATTCCACCAACACATTAAAGTGTAATCCATAATAGCCAAATTGTGGTCAAGTATAGGGTAATTTTGTCCATGTGGCCTCAACTTCTCAGACCCATACACCATAACTTGATCTCCCGACATCAACACTACTCAAAAAACTATCCTAGAAGAGTCACAATACATCATGTACTTTACATGTGGCTTGGTTAGGATCAATGTTGCTTCATATTTCAACTACTTCTTCCACACCTAGAAATAATCCTCACAAGATCCAGACCAATAAAACACTACCCCCTTCTTAGTCAATCCCTTCTATAGCACTGTGAATTGGAAAAAGTCCTAGATGAACCTATAATAATATCTATTTAACCATAGAAAGCTATATATATCAAACAAAATTTTAGGATGCTCCCAAGAAGCCACTACAAGCAATTACTTTGGATCCACAAACACATTTTCCTATGAATTTTTTTCCCATGAAGAGCAGTTGATCAATCTAATTCTAACACATATATTAATTGTAATAGAGTTATTTATATCTTAGTATACACTAAAAAATATATCAATATGTTGGGCATGATTGTCAAGGGTCAAGGATTACAAAAAGATGTCATCCACAAACACTACCAGAAAATGATCCACACACAGTTGGAAGATTGTTTCCATCATTTCCATAAACACTAAAACCAAAAAATTTCAACCAAAAAAGAATTAAAAATAAATCATGGAGGCCATACCTATTTTATAAATATTCCTTTTTTAAATCCAAATTTTGAACTCACAACTAATGATACAATGATCTCATGTCAATGTTGACAAATACACAGCCTCCTGTAAACTAGTCAAATAGATAATTGTTCTTTGAAAGATGATACCAGTTCTTCACTGTTATCCACTTCAACTTCCGGCAGTCATCAAAATGTGAAAAATATCATCATCCTTGTTTATAAACAACACTAGTGATCCCCAAGGAGACATACTTAGATTGATAGACCCCTTATCGAATAACTCCTTCAAATGAGTCTTGAGATCTTGAAGCTCAGTCAGAACCATAATGTATTGTGGAATATAAAAAAATTTATCTCCTAGCATGACCTAAATATTAAACTTCATGTCCTTCTCTTATGTATTGTTATATAAGTCTTAAAGAAACACCTACTAAAAAAATTCCTCTAATAATGGAAACACATCATGTTTCACACCCCCATCATCCAACACTTGACTATTAATATGGGTTGTGAGAACTCCTAGCTGATGAGTATATTTCCTTTCTTATCCTTCTTATATATCCCACACTCCATGGTGATAATAGTTGTATCCCTTATGATATTTTAAAGTCACTCTCTTGCGGTAATAATCAATATGGTCTCAGTATTCTACTAACCAATCCATACCTAGAATTAGGTAAAATCCGAACATATAATCAATATAAAGATACCAAAAAAATGAAATTCAATTCCATTGAGAGAACATACATTTCAAAAATATATTTTCCAAGACTACACTCTCAACAATGTTTGGATTGTCAACACCCCACTAACAAACTGTACAACCATGCTCAAATCATTCGAAAGTTGAGTAGAAATAACGAAATGATAGGAATGACTATCAAATAATTCACTAACTAATGTATAGTCTACAATAATAATACTTGTCAATATAAAGGGTATGAGATTCGTTTCCACACGTGTAGGATGAACCATATGCACCTATGAGGTCACTCATACCTATGATGTAATCTGAATCACCTATACTACAATACTCTATTAATAAAGGATCTTGTTCCCATAATAACTGCAATTATTTCCTCTACTACCATGGAATGTATAACTCCCACTACAAGACTGATATGTCATATAATATCCCCTTCATACACTCTAATTCTATATACCTACCCTATAATTACCTATCTATCATGGGTTCCTCCAGAACATCCAATGATATCTCATCTTGCCTCAAGATTGAAACTCTATTACTGGTCAGGGATAGTGTCTATGATAGTAATCTAGCGTACTATACTGGTTGAAAATAACAACATAAAGATCACGTGTAATAGAATTTTCCCCAAGGCCACTTTGTTTTCCACTACATTAGATAATGTTCTCAAAAAGATGATTATGTATCTCAAAATATGTACCTCATAAAATTTCATCCACAACCATATGTTCTACATTGGAAGGATCCTTTAGTTTCCCCTTAGCTAGTAGAGCATGATTCATGACCTATTAAAAAATTATCTTTCTGAAGATGTTCACCTTGGACTTAATTTCACACACAAGTCATTCCTAAAACAATTCTGAGGTTTCATCAACCACTACCATCGCTAAATCAAATAACTATAAATCTATACATAATCCATCATATTCCATCATGTAATTACTCCTCTAAGTCAACCTCATGAACTAAGATACTCTCTCATACAATAGTTTCCTTGGATATATGTTTTACTATAACCAATCCAAGAACTCCTTTTATAACATACCATTAGCTTGTCTAGTCAGATCCAGATTGTCCCATATATTCTTATCTAATCCTTATATGATATATGGATCCAATATGACCCTATTCTCAACAGGATTCCCCATGTGTTCAAGTATTTTCTACATAAATTTAATCAAGAACTCAACTCCCTCAGGTCCACCCCCTCAAGAAATATTTAGAGTGTGTTACAACTAAAAATCCTTTATCTTTTTAAACATGATATTTTTTACTCTACTTGGGACCCTTTCCATGAATTACATGAAGATATCCATGTTTTTACAAAACTATCTTCCCAATTCCTCACCTGACACTATTGATTCCTCAAGTTTCACTACTGGAATATCATCCCTATAAATTTCCTACAATTTTCCTCTCAATAATAATCATAATTGAGTCATAAATATAAAACCTCAACACACACCTTTGGGTAATTTCATCAATTGTTGTAGGAAAAAAATAAGTCCCAATATTTATTTTTCATAAACATTGTAACATTTTCAAAACTGAGGTTCTAACACTACCCGTAACCATCCTACATGTAGGTTAAGGTTAAAAAAGTGTAACTCAATTGTGTTATTCAAGTTTCACATTTAGACACCAAATTATTCTCATAATTCTTCATTTAACGACATTTAATTTCATATTAGGCACCAATTGCAATCAAATTTCACATGAAAGGAAAAATAGTTCAAGTTCAACAACATACTAAAGTCCTTTTTTTTTGTTTTCCAAAAATGATACGAGTTAAAGAATAATGTTCAGTAACTGGTATGATGCTTCAAAACTCAACTCTCTTACCATATGAGGCCACAACTCAATTCTCATAAAATATCAGAAATAATGCTTATGTCACACCACAAGTGAATCACTCAATGAAAAATAATATTAAATTAAGAAATAATAATAAAAAAAATAATCACACCTTGGGAACTTGAGTTATTCCTCATATAGGGGTTTTGTACTCCCATGCATGATCCCATAACCAAGGCCTGACTCTTCCTAGTCTCATATCTCCCATTCCCAAACAGAATGAAAAAAATAAAAATAAATTAAAATGGGCTCTAATACCATATAGTAATGTCCCCACCCCGGTTTTTACATGTCGGTGCCTTGACACGGTCAGTTAGGTGACCTCAGGAGTGCCTCCCTATACGTTAGAGTCTACCAACTAGTAGTGAGGTTGTAAAATCAATCATGGGGATTCAATAACGTCTTTTATGAGAGAAATACATTATAGGAAAAGATAGAAAATAAAAATTAAATATCCAAATGATATCAAACCAAAACAACATGATAATAACAATATAACCAAAACTGGAAATACAATATAAAAAATAAATAGTAGATAATCAATGCTAAAATACATGTCCATGGTCAATATGAAAACTCAATGTAATGACACTCATGAATCCTAAGCAGGTCCTTAACCCCATCTAGTTCCCTCTTCCATGCTTCATCCCAAATCAGTCACCTAACACATGGCATTTTACAATATAGTATCTTACAACCATGCAATCTATATAGGTACTGATCCGGAATCCTGAGTAGGTTGTGAGTAAAACTCAGTAGGCCACCACAAACAGTTTTTAGGACAATATCTAGTCAAATAATATTGAATGAAGTTATATAAATAAAGAATCACAATTCATAAGTAAATATTTATCACATTATCAAATAATTCTTTATTTACCTGCATAAACTCCACAGTTTTCAAGGACACCTGATCCTCAATACTTGGTATGGCCCATACTGGAGTCTAAACTCTCCCCAAGTGATATCATGTTTAGGAATGAAATTATTACTATTATAGATCTCAATTATCATATGGATTCTATTGTTAAAATTAATCAATTGATTAATTAATTCAACAATTAATTAATCACCTAAATCTAATTAATTAATTCAAAAATTAATTAAAATTCTCAATATCAGTAATTGAATCAATAATTAATTAATCATATAAATCTGATTAATTAGATAAAAAATAACTAATTATCTCATTATCATTAATTAACTCAATAATTAATTAATCATCTCAATTCTATTAATTAACTCAACATATATTAATTATCTCAGTTCTATCAATTATCTCATCAACTTAATTAATCATATAAATACTATTAATTAACTCAACATTTAATTAATATTCGTTTCCCAATTATTAATTCCACAGTTCGTTCATCACATAAACTATAGTAATTAATTTCCCAATTATTTTGACCTTCTGTTTTGTGCTATTCTTATGGTTTTGTGGATGGGAGTGTGGTTGAGTGTATGGGGTGGTACGTGTAGTTTAGTGGAATCTCAGACTGATATATTGATGGACTGTGGAATGGATGAACATATTGTGTAGTGGGGCTACATCTGGTTTAGTTTTTTTTGTTTTTTCTATATATGGTGATATTTGTGTAGTGGGGAGGTCAAGGATGGTTTTGGAGGGATATTTTTTATGAAGGATGATATTACATTGTGTGGGAGTTTCACTTAGAGTTTCCATAGATATGTATATTGGAAATGGGTGTTATAGAGGATTATTCTATACTAGTTATTCTCTACCTTGCTGGATTTGGTAGTGGTTGGTATAGTTTCTTATCCCTTATAAAGTGTGGTGTGTTTGGTATTTTCCTCATTAGGAATGAAATCAATAATTTTTCCCTATTAAAAAAATAATGATAATTGGATGAATGACTTGGATGAGGTTAAGAATTAAGTCTATGGATTGCTGTGTAGTTATGAATTAGATGTGGTAGCAATGGTAGTTTTGTGTGGGTTGGTTATTTTTTATTTTTTTTGAAAACTGATAGGTTGTGATGAGGGTTTGGTACATATATATAGACATTTAGTTCTTTGTGATCTCTATTCGCACCCCACCCATGGGGAGAACTACGTTCCAAACACCCCCATTGTTATGGGGGGGTGTACATACCCATAATTCGAGTGGGAGAATGAATGGAATGTTATTGTATATTCTCTGGTCCCTCTTCATGGAATTGGTAGCACTATACTATTCAGACAGGTTATGGTGCAGTTGTAAGGCCCAGGTGTATGCGGGAGAGGTGTGCTTCCCCGGTGTCTTCAGGAAGAGATATGGTGTACATTATCATGTGTTTTCTGGATGAGGGTATATTTTTGTAGCCGAGATGTCTATAGGAAATATGGGATGTGGATGTGTCCTAGGATTTTTTGGGAGGAATGTGGTATGTGACCCATGTGTGTGAGGGAAGGTTGTCACAGTGGGGCTTGTGGAAGAGTGTATAAGCATCACGATTTTCATTATTATGGATGACTAGTTAACCTAGGGGAAGTGGTGTGGGGTACCCTATCATCGATGTTCTTACAAAATTAATTTACTTGACTTGAGTTATTTGGTGAGTGTGCCTTGGTGAGTTTTTGGGGGATATCATTCTTTCATAAGTGATTTTGAGTTTATGGTTTTTTTTTTCTCACTTTGGATTTTGTATGCTTCTCCCACTTATGCAAGAGTGACTTCGATTTTTCCTACTGAGTGTACTGGTATGATCACCCTATATATATAAAAATATGTATAGGTTTTTGGGGATATTAAAAAGACCGTACTGGACCCTACTAGCTTGGGCGTCAAGATAATAATTTTGTTACTTCATATCTCTGTTCTTTTGGTATTTACATTGGATCATTTCATTTTATTTATAGAAGTTTTATTTAAACATGCATGTGGGATGGATTTTGGATTCTTTTATATATATGTATTAGAGTAGTTTTGGCATTGATACATCTTTTCACCCAATATCTATTACTATAAAAAGTGTAATGCCTCCCATTTTTTGAGATTTTAATACCTATGGTTCTTGTCACCACCCCGGGGTCTATTGAATGTGGGACTTAGGGGGGTCATTCTCTCTTTTTAATTTTGAAGAAAGACGGTGACAATACGTTCCAATCCCTTCCATCATCATTAAGAAGGAAGGTGGTGATAGAATGGATTCTAAGGATGATTGATGATAAATAAAATTGAGTTTTTATTTATAAAATTTGATAATTTCATGATTTGGTAGGGAAACCTTGTCAGGTAATCCTGGTGCATGACATAAGACATGGAATACTAGCTAGAAAATGAGATATTTGGCCCCCCATGATCTGATGAAAGGAATCTGACCTTACTGAATTACCATGTGAGGAAATAACATTTGTGGGGTAGAGCCTCTCTAATAGGTACATGAATCTTGATGACTTGTGTTCTTGTTTTAGTTTGTAGTTTCAAGAAAATTAAAAAAAAGTTAAAATGAAACTTAAATAAAATTCCATAATATTCGGGCTTAGGAGATCTTTGTTTAGCTTTCATCTATTGCACTCAGTTGTCATCCAGTAGTGAATTATGATGTGGAGGCTCAACAGGAAAATCTAACTGATCGGTGGAGGGTTGATCCAGTGGGGTAGGATGATCAATGGTTAAAGATGATTTATGATTTACTATGGCAGACTCTGGGAATGAATGATGGAAGTGTTTCAAATATAGAGATTGAGAGTTTTCTTGAAGATCTGGTGATCGCCTTCATCTTGATCTAGGCTTCGATGGAGTATGGGGTTTCTATGTTAGTGAGTATGATGAAAGGTAATGAACATCAGTGGGGGACACTCTATTTGAGGGAGATGAAGGAGGCTGATGTTCTGTGGGCTGATTTTGAGAATGAGTTATGAGTGAAATTCCTTCCCTTAAACATGAAGTTTAGGAAGATACATGATATAATATCCCTCTCACAGGGATTATTTCGTTACGGGAACTGGGGATCAAGTTCAAGGATATCCTTCGGTTATCTCTAGATCTCTTTCCACATGAGGTTTCTCAGGAGAGATTCATAGAGGGGGCACTATGTCCTCCCCTCTAGTACGCAGTTAATTCCTTCACCATGACAACATACCTGGTGGTCCAGAGGAAAGTGAAAGTGGTTATGAGTATGCACCCGTGAGGAGGTCTACCTAGAGAGGGGTGCTAGATGAGTTCTTCAAAAGAGAAGGCTGTCAGCAGTAGGTCACAGGCACCAGGTCGTTTGAGGTTATGTCCAATGGGCAGTCGACCTCAACAATTTTAGATTTATATGTCTATACCTCGTACATTTCCCATAGGCTTGGGATCCAGGTGTTTCTATTGTGGAGGTTGTGGGAACCATTAGTGTTAGTTCCCAGCTCAAGATCAGTATTGTGGAGGTGGCTAAGGACAACACCCACGTTACTAGCAGTTTTCGGCCAGGCTATTTCATCAGTAGGGACATATGTCCCCTACTCTACCAAGGGTAGATGGAGTAGGAAGAGGCTGAACTTAGGGTTTTCTTCGTGGACCTCCACCCAGATGTGGTCATGGAGGCAGTCGACAGTAGAGGGGAAGAGAATATTGGCATGACCAGTTGCATGTTGTAGAGGTGTCAGTTCCAGTAGGGTCAGAGATCATTTGAGGTATGATCAATGTGTTAAGTACTATTGAATGTGTTTTTCTTGATTCGGGAACTTCGTACTCTATTGCCTCACCTGATCTTTCCCATGTTTTGGGAATATACATAGTGAGAATTTTTGTTCCCTTGTAGTTGAACACACCTATCAGATGTCATAGAATCTTGTTTAATGTTTGTTGGAGATGTAGACTGATGTTAGAGTTTTAACTATCTAGTGGGGATCTATTAATTATAGGAATTAAGCCATATGATTTCATCCTTGGAATAGAACGTTTCTTTTCCATGCAGGTTTTCATCAACTTCATCCAAAGGAGAGTCATGTTTTCAGAAGTGTATGGCCAACATGCTAATTTTATTGGTGAGTGGAGTTGTCAGGTGGGGAGCTAGGGCGTAGAGCCTCTTATTTCCATGTTGGTAGAGATATCTATGGAATTAGTGGATGCTGTGATAGTAGAGGATCCATATGTTTTCAAAGAGTTCGTGTATGTTTATCTTGGGGATGTTGTTATTATACCCCCTCGACATGACGTAGAGTATGAGAGAGACTTATTTCCCACTACTTCTTCGATTTCGATTTCTCTATATCAGATGACACAATCTATGTTGTGGCAGATAAAAATTATGATTGAACATATTATGAATAATGGATTTATCTGGCCTAGTGTTTCACAATGGGGTGCTCCGATCATGTTTTCAATAAAACAAGATGGTGCAATGAGGCTGTGTATAGACAACCATAGGTTGAATCATGTAACCTCCAATAACTCTTTCCCTCTCCCAACGATATATGATTTCTTCAACCAGCTAAGGGGGGACAGTTGGGTCTTTAATAAAGATCTACTGTTTTTATATCACCAGTTGAGGGTGAAGTAGTACAATATCCCAAATACTACATTTAGGTGCAAGTATGGGATCTTCTAGTTCTAGGTTATGATATTCGGTGTTACAAACGTACATGTTGTGTTTATGGGGCTTATGAACTCTAGATTTTGTGCATTCCTAGACAATTTCGTTGATGTATTCATAGATTAAACTATGATCTAATCAATGTTAGAGGAGCGTTATACTAATAATATAAGGAATGTCTTGGTGTTTCTTCGAGGAAACCATATCTACATAAAGTTTTTTATGTGAAATTTGTGGACATTAGAGGTTCACTTCCTTGGAAATGTGGTGTCTCATTAGGGTGTAGCCGTGGAATCATTGAAGGTAATGAATTTTGTTTCCTCAGATGTACCCAATAATGTACTAGACTCTCAATGTTCTCTTGTTCTGGAGGGTTATTACTAAAGATTTATACCTGACTTCTCCTGAGCAGTAGATTCGTTGATGACTCTAACTGGAAAAGGCCATGATCTTGTGTTGAGCAAGCTGTGATAGGTATTGTTCTAGTATCTAAAGGTGAATTTGGCCAGTGATCCAATTGTCCGATTTGTAGAGGAGAGTTTGATGTTCATGGTGTTTTGGGATGCTTCCTGCCTAGTCTTGGGATGTGTGTTGATGCACTATCGAGGAGTGATCTCTTATGGTTCTAGATAGTTACTTCCTCATGAAAGTAAATATGCCACCCATGATCTAGAGCTAGTAGCGATTTTGTTCATGCTAAAGTTGTGGTGGAACTACCTCATTAGATAGCACTTTCTAGTATTATTGGATCTCAAGAGCTTGAGCAGTATCTTCTCCCAGTGAGATATGAAATTGCGACAGTGGATGTGGATGGACTTTTTCTAGGATTGTGACTTTCATATCTCATAAACTGAAGGAATGTGGAATTTTGTGGTCGATTCCTTGATCAGGAAGTTGAAAAATAATGTTGTCTGTGATTTTTTGGATGCTTGGGAGGATATGGAGGAGTTGGCTACATTGGAAATATATGCATGAATAGATAGAGGTTATGTATATCTTTTTCTAATGAAGGTGCATTCATCTCTAATCCAGCTGGTGGATGAGTCTTAGTGGGGATACATGGAGAAGGAGGTGATGCATGATCGCATTGATCAAGGCGATTCTCCAGAGGGATGGTCATATGGTTGTTAGAATTATATGTTCTTCCATGAGAAGATGTTTTTTCCAATGGCAAGGCATGAGGGAGTTGACTATGAGTTTCATAGATCACCCTTAGCGGTACATCTATGAGTTTACAAGATGTATTGCATTTTGATAGATAATTTTTGTTATCCCCAGACAAATCAGTATATGGACATGTTTGGGGCAAATTTTCTTGTGTGCCAACAGGTGAGGGCCGAGAACCATGTTCCCAGTGGTTTATTACAGCCCCTATATGTCCCTGATTAGAAGTGGGAGGCTATCTAAATGGATTTTATCAACGGATTACCCATGGATCAGGAATTTTATAAAGATATATGGGTAGTATAGGATAATCTAATGAAATATGCTCACATATTAGCAATTAAAGAGTTGATCGTAGATGATATATTTACGAGAAGAAATGTGGATGAGGTTTTGCAGCTGTATGGGGTCCCGAGATCTATCATCTCAGATTGGGATATGTGTTTTACCTCATGATTCTAAAGGATTTTACAACATTCTTTTGAAACTCAATTACTCCTCAACACTATTTTCCACCCTCAAATAGATTGGAATATATAGGGGACTATCCAGATATTTGAGGACATGTTACGATAATATGTCTTAGATTTTTATGGGTCTTGGGTATAATATTTTACCTTGGTAGAGTTTTCATACAACAATAGCTATCACTCTACCATGTGCATGGATTTGTTTGAAGCATTATGTGGAAGGTTGTGTTGTTCACCTTTTTTTAGAAAGAATTCAGGGAGGAAATTTTTCATGGACTTCATTTGGAGAAGAACATGACTCAGAAGGTGAAGCTTTACCATTTGAGGATGACAGAATCACAAGACCAAATGAAGTTTCATGATGATCACATGAGAAGGCCCTTGGTTTATGAGGGTAGGGACCATGTGTTCATGATGGTTTCCCATCGACATCAGATGTGAAGGCTTGGCCGAGGGAGAAATCTTTCTCCTAGGATCATCGGACCCTTCAAGGTGTTGCGGAGAGAAGGAGAAGTGGCATACTAGTTGGGGTTTCCACCACATTTGGAGAATATCCATGATGTCTTTCATGTATCCCATCATTTTCAGTATCTTCACAAGGACTCCCATGTCATTGACTAGTGATATTTCGATATTGAGGGTGACATAATGTTCATGGAGCAACCGGTAAATAATCAGGATCGTCAAGATAAGGTGTTTCATGGATGACCCAGTACATTGTTTTGCATGTTGTGGAGGCATGATGGCCTGGAGGAGATTACTTCGGAGTGATTAGCGCACATGTATTTCAAGTACCTAGATGTTTTATGAGTTTTTATTATGTTTTTTTTATGATATAGTTCTTGAACCTTGTTTTCTATGAGATTAGTTGTTTCCTTATTCCATAATGGGTGATGATGTCCTGACATGTAGAATGGTGAATACACGATTTCAAATCAAGATGCACTAATTGAGACGTGATTATAACTCATACGTGAAAGTAAATGCCACCCAGAGTGGAGAGTATCTTGACATGGAGGAATGATTCCCCTAATTCATGTGCCCTGATAGTTTTTTCTTGTGTGGGGTATCTTATGGATATTTTGGTTAGCACATGTGGTAGGAGGTGTTCTTGGACATTGAGTACTCCCTCAATCTTTGGAAAAAAACATGGTGTTTTATCCATGAGAGGTATCCTACAGGGTGGTTGTTCAGTCCCCTCCTTCTTTTGGGTTTTTTTCTGAATTCTAAAGTGTGTGAATAGTTTGAGAGGTATTTGATGTAATGGACAAGATCTCCTCATTCCATTTTTCAAAATCTAGTGTTTGTGTTTTTTTGAGAGGAAATCTTAGCTCAATTCAAGAGTTTTACAAAATTTTGGTTTCTGTCATCGGTTGGTCAGGGCATCTTTAGGTTACGGAACATGTAGGTCATGGTGTCGGTAGGTCGGGGAGTCGGTAGGTTAGGGAATCAGTACAGTAGGGCTTCGGTAGGTCAGGGTGCTGGTAGGTTGTGTAATAGGTATGTCATGGCATCTATATGTTAGGGTTTGAGTATGTGAGGGTGTCAGTAGGTCACACATCGGTAGGTTAAGAATTTGTGAGTAGTGTCTCTGGGTCACATCCATGACTAAATATTAGTGGCTCATGTTGGTGATTCGTGTCATTGACTCATGTCATTGAGTCAGGAATCAGGGACTCACCATTTGGTGAGTTATTCCTATATTTTTCTAGTTTCTGCAGTTTCTCTCCTCTTATGTTTAATTTAGTGTAAATTGAGTTTAAAATAAATTTTTTTGTGTTTATAAAGGATATTAAAATGATATTAATTATATCATTAATATTTTAATCCTACCAGGACATTGAAATAGTAAGACCACATAATTTTCACCATGATCCTACTTTATTGGACCGTGAAACTATTTTCTTCCATTGATATATGATCTTTCTCTTCTAAGATGATATATTCTATTCTTATTGTGTTTTATTTTTCTATTATTACACCCAGTGCCTCCCTTCCTCATAAATTCATGTGTTGGGCTTTGGACTTTGGATCCTGTTTTCATTGGTGTCTTTCCAACTGCTTGTGCACCCCCTATTTTGGCATAAGGAGGAGTTTCTGGTCATCTATTTTTGAAGCCAGAAACCATTTTCCCCCCTTTAATTATGTATAATCTCGGGTGGGTAAACTAATATTTTTATGTGATTACAGTTGGATCTAAATTTTTTATTAATGGTCTTATGAAGTTAATCAAAAAAGTTATGATAACTAGTTATGTTACCTTAGTAATAAATTATTGGAGTGGAAAATGATGATGATGCTTTTGATATTTCCTTTGTTTTTTAGATCCATGCTATGAATTTTTTTGGTTATATTATTTTTAAACTCAAGGTTGTTGTTGGTCAAAATTTGTGCCCCTGACTCAAGAATACATGTTGTTAACCTTATTTTTAAGGGTTTTGAACTTAAAAACTTGACTAATCATGTATATATGGTTAATAAAATTTTTTCCCCAAAATCAAACTTTTTCTTTGATAACGCATGTTTTTTCAATGTGGTATTAAATAATGAGTGTGTTACATTTGAATACACATTGTTATTTGATGTTTCTTTGTGCTATGTATGAATATGTTCAACCTTATGTTATGTGCTAGTCCTGTGGTGTTGTGGTTGTGAGTGTTGTCGTGTGTATGTTGTGGTATGAGTATTGTAATGGAATGTTTCTTTTTTTGATGTATTGATTTGCTTGACCTTATGTTCTATTATGGTCATCTAGTGTTGTAGTTGGTACTACGTTCGTGTGTATGGGGTTGTATGAGTAGTGTAATGGAATCTCGGGTTTTGAGAATTATGGATTATGTAATGGATGAACATTTTGTGCAGTGGGACTACATTTGGGTGAGTTTTTGGTGTTTTTTTAGATATGTTTATTTCCATGTTATGAGGATTCTGATGATAGTTTTGGAGGGATAATTTGGAACAGGGGTCATGTTACCTTGCATGGGTGTTTCCCCCGGAGTTTCCAAGGAACAGTTTATTGGGGATGACTGTTATATTGGATTCTTCTTCCATGTTCCTTCTCACTTTGTCTAGCATTGGAATTGGTTGGTATGGTTGCATCTCCCATATAATGTGTTCTTTGTTTGTTAGTTTACCAAGTATTAAGGAAATTATTAATTTTTTATTTCTAAATAAATAATGATAATTGGTTGAATTAAATGGTTGGGGAAATGAATTATGTGTATGGACAGCTGTGTGGTAAGGCATTAGAGGTGGCAAAAAGGATATTTTTTCTAGGATGGTTTTTTGTTTTGAAATCCCATACGTTGGGATGATTTTATGGTACCTATATATAAAAATATAGTTCTTTGTGATTTCTAAATGCACCCACCCATGTTTTTCACTACATTCCAAACACCTCCATTATTATGGGGGAGGGTGTCATTTCAAGACATCTTGATTGGTGGATGAATGGTTGGTTATTGGCTCTTTTCCACTCCCTCTTCATGGAATTGGTACCCCTAGACTCTTTGAGTAGGTTGTGGTTCGGTTGTGAGGCCCAGGTGTCTGTGGGAAATTTGTGCTTCCCAAGTGTCTTAGGGATGAGACTTTTTTACTTTACCATATGTTTTAGGGATGATGTTGTGATTGTTTGGACCAAATGGCTGCATGAAGGATGGGAGGTGGTTGTGGCCTAGGTTTTTGTAGGAGGGATGTGGTATGTGTCCAAGGTGTGTGTGGGTTGGTCAAGAGAGTGGAGTTTGGGGAGGATTATAGTAGTGTTAGGATGCTCACCATTAGGTATTACCAATTAACCTATAGGAAGTGGTGTAGGGTACCCTAGCGTCAATGTGATTACAACTTTACTTTATTTGAATTTTTTTATTTAGTGTGAGTTCCTTGATGAGGTTGAAGTTGATAGTATACATTGTTATGTTCTTTTGAGTTCATACTATTTTTTTCATAGCATAATTAGTATTCTTCTCCCACTTGTGCATGAGTAACTTCGGCCTTTCCTACTGAGTTAACCTGTATGATAATCCTATGTATATAAATGTTTTATCATGTTTCCATGGAGATTACATGGAGGGTACTGAATCCTATAATCTTTGTCATCAGGATAGTTGTTGTGTTGCTACTTATATTTTTTCTTTTGGTTTTTAATTGGATTTTATCATTGTATTTCTAACTACTTTACATTGAACATGAATTTGGGATGGATTTTTGAGTATTATATATATATTTCTTGGAGTTTTTTTGAGGTTGATACATCTAATATTCTGATCATGGTTACTCTAATAAGGGTAATGCCTCCAATATTGTGAGATTTGAATTCCCTTTCTTCCATTCACCACCCTAGGTCCTATTGGAGGTGGGACTCGGGGATCATTATCTATTTTTCATCTTGAATAATGATGTTCATGATGTTTTAGCATTCCTTCACTTGACTTGAAGAAGGAGGTTTGTGAAAATAATTTTTCATTAAATAATAAATTAAAGTTATAGTTACTAGAAATTTTATAGCCATAGATTTTAAATTTTATATATAATTTATAAAATAAAAAAACCATAAGTGATGGAAATTAATTTTAATGGATGTTCATAAAAGGATAAAAAACAATTCTTTAACCCTAACCACACTAATAATGTTTTTACTATTTAGTGGTAAATATGTTTATTATAAAAGATAAAAATTTTCATTAATTAGACATATTTAATATTTATTTAATATTTTAAATCACATTGAATAAGATATAATTTATATTATTTTTAAATAATTTAATAAAAATATGAATTATTTAAAAAATAACAATAATGATAAATTTAAAATTATATATTTAATTTGAATTTAAAAAATATCACAAAAATTATGGAATTTAAATATATTATTTTGACAAATATTCAACGTGATATAATCAACTAATAATTTATTGCAACATGATAATTCATTCAAATTACATCACTTTTCATATTTTCAATATCAATTATTTTATTACTCTATTAACTAATGAATTTTTGCAGTGGAACCTCTTAAGAATTACAAGTAATAATTTCATCTCTAAAAATATTCTTAAAATACTATATAAAAACAAATTTTATCTTTTAATATAATATCTATAATCAAACATATGATTTTACCCTACCAATATATATATATATATATTAAAATCAAGGAAGGTTCCTTTTTATCATATTCATTACTTAACTAATTATATAAATCCCAATCATGGAAAAATTTCCCTAAAATGAATAAAATAGGTCAAAATGTAAAAAAGGGACTACATATTTTCATAAAATGGGTGTTGTACATGTTTCAGGTCAATATTATACATTGTATTCTATGTTCAACAACTATGAAAACTTGTTTTTAACATTATAATTATAATTAGTTTTAACAGTTTCTCTAATAATTATGAAAAAAATTATATTTAATTTATTAGATAATATAAATTATTCTGATTAAAAATATGGAATACATTTTTCCAAATTCAAATCATATATGTCAAAGAATTTTATTTAAAATCTATCCCATCTATGCCACTAGAACAAGGGTTTTTATTGTGAAAATGTTCAAAACATTAATGTTTTATCTGAATTAAAAATATAAATGATTCCAATAATATATATTAGATTAATTAATAAAAAATTGAACTCATTTTACATTAAAATAAATTAAAATTATATTTAGAAATTATTAATTATTTAGATTGAATAGAAGTTATTTCACCAAAAAATGTGTATCCTGATTAGGAATCACTACATTCGGATGGTTTCCAATGGATTTATTTATGGAACTGAAAACTTGAAGTGGTTCTTTATCCAAAGGGATCTACATTCCAAAGGTTGGAATTCATTAGGTTTGTTGACCTACAATGCTTAAGAACTCACATTGTTTGAGATAATGGGTGGTTAGGTTCATCGCAACCATTTTGGGGGAATTATTGACTACTACGGGAATCTATTATAGATTTATGATATGTTTCTAATTCCTTATTAATATACTAAGTATAAGATATGTTTCTATTGATATTTGTAATCAATTTTTTATCATGTTTGGAATTCAGAATCATATGTGTGTATTCAAGGTTCTTCAACAATGGAGATATCTATATTTTTCGAGGTTCTCTGTCAATTGTATCCTCTAATATAATAAATAGAGATTCATTTGCTGTCTTTATATTGAAAACTATTTTTTAAGAACCTCAATGGGGCACTCTAACATTTATGGTTATCTAGGTACATATTGGTTGTTTTGATATTAGGATCATACCCATAAATGGGCTACCTACGTATCCTCTATAAAATAATCAGAACAATCGAAGTTCGGTGCCGCTTAATGGGACACATCATACCTTCTATGGTAAGGCGATAAGGACATAACTGTATAATTTTTTCTTCATGTGGTAATAAAATCTTAGACGGAATATTCCTAGTCAAATCTTGGTGTAGGACATAGGCCTATGTAACCCATCGAACTTCGAATTCATATAGGATTCCATGTTGGATTAGACCCCTCTGGGAATGTAGCCGAGAATGAAAAGGGTAGTTTTGGCGTGGTGGGTTTGAACCACAGGGAGGCTTCCTACGTATCTCACTTAGATGGGAATCAAAGTCCACATAGTTCGGTAAGTCGCATAGGGGATTATATTCCTTTGAGAGAAATTTGTTGGGGCTTAATACTAAATAAGACTCCCATGTAACATGGTCCATGAGAGAAGTCTTAACAAACGGATATTTAGGGGGATTAATTATGGGTTTTCTTCCAAGTCGGATTCCCAGATTTACGGAGTTAGGGATGGACTCCTGAGGAGGATGTACAGTGAGCTCAGACCCTGGGTTAAGGCTTATATTTTATCTTAATTATTGTGGGAGTCATAGTTCTAATAGTTTAAGATGGTTGGACTCTTGAGTAGGATGTATAGTGAGCTCAGGCCCTGTGTGAATGCTTCCCATGAATCCCAATTATAGAGGGAATCCGAGTTCTCGTAGTTCAATAATTTGAGGTGGATTGTGTGGATGTGTGATAAAAATAATTATCTAAGACAGTGTGATTCATTATTGGTGAGAGAAACATGATTATTTGAAAGATTCAATATACCACAAACTTTTCCCTCTCTTGATGGAATAGGTCGGGCCTGTGGAGAATGAAGCTGTGTCGACGTTGGATGAGGGTGCAGAACAATGAACATTTAAATGTGAAATGACAGTGAAGGTCATTGGATATGGAAAGAAAGGCTATATGATTTCTCAATGAAGGATTCCCTAAAATGGATCCCAATTTAGGAAGGATACTTTTAATTTGTTTAAAAGAAAAGATGGTGTGAACCGTACCTTTCCTACTAGGGAATTGTGGCTCCGAGTTTTAGAGACAAGGGATGGAAATGGACCAAACCATACTCTTCTAAACTAGGAACTCCTCAACACTATTCCTGGGAGAAGATCCCTCATGACTGTTGAGATAAAACTCCTGAGACATTGTAAGAACACTATATTTATAATAGAAAAAGTTTGGAAAACCTCAGACCGTAGAGAAACAAATCCAAATTGGAGACACATTGGTGTGCCTTTCCCTAAGGTTTTGTAAATCGGGAGGCCCTGGTAGAGGATTCAACATAATACCTTCTAGAAAAGGTATATGATGAAGAAGAAATTCTACCCTGAGTGGATTTGAAGGAGGCTTCATGAAAGGCTCCCAGAGGATGAAAATTTGAGGTGAACCAAATAGGGGAATTCAATTCTCTGAAACATAGGTATTGGGTACAGAAGTAGGATTAACCGACATGTTGTCACTTTAATAATGAACAACCCAGATGATAAGACATTGGAGAAACATAGTTCAATCATCAAAGAGTCTCCACTGTTATTATATTAAATGGTCCACTCAAGTTCCTATATAACGAATAGAGCGTGCGCAAGGGTTCTTGATTTCATTAGGTTGTGCACGCAAATGTTTTTTATAGGAAACACTGAATGGAATTAAGTCATATGGTCATCCTTCAATCCCCTCACATTAGGTTTTAAAAAACTACTTGTGATGTTTAGAAATACATGGGTGAATTAGTAGGGTGACGAGAGTAGCAATTAGGCTTCGTGGAAATTCTTCCATAAAAATGAAGACCACATGGGTCTATTTATTGACAAACATAGGACCCTGGTGAATGATGGTTGGGAACGCAAGTATATTGCTTTCTAAAATGGTTGCATGCAAGTACCCTGCGCACCGATGGTGTTTTTTCCATACTTTTATGATTTCAATTTGGACTCTTTCTAAATAATTAAATCATATATATATTTTCTCCTATTTTTTCAAAGGAATCTCACTTTTTCACGTTTTCATCCATGAAATGGAATGATGTGGAAACAACCCCCCTATAGATTTGATCTGAATGAAAAAGGGTCTTAAAATGAGGTAAATCGGTTATGAAGATGGTCAGCAAGTCACTCTTGATCTATCATTCTTGGTATAAGTGCACAAGGAAGTAGCACACAAGGTGATGGTGCGCAGATAGGATTTAGTATTTATATATAGGCCCTTCACCTTAGTGAAAATCACAAAGGTGCTCAAAAATCATGCACTCCACATGTAAGTTCCTTCGTTCAGATGAATTTGTTGAAATCTTTGGTCACACATCTTCTATATGTTTTTATCTAAGCTAATGGGCCTAGTGAGCGTAGTTTGATTTTTACAAGGGTCATGTAGATATCCCTACAAAAGTTTTATGTTTTATGTGATTGTATTTATTTTTTTTCCTATGCTCAATATTAAGGAGACTTAGCCATTATGATTCATCTTTTTCTTAGATTTTCTTTATTGGGTTTTCAACCTAATAGTATTTGTCAATATTAATTTTATTGCTCGATATTTCATAGACCACATAGATTGTATGTCTGGCATTCTAAGACTCGAATTTTTTCCGGATTTCTCTTTGTGGGCTTTCAACCTAGTTAGTACTATATATATTTTTATCAAAAGTTTAATGTCATGCATGTTAGACTAATAAGGATAATGTTTGAGGTCTAATATCTTAGACCATGAATTTTGATATTATAACCCAAACAATGATTAATAGTTGGGTAAAGTCCCATTATTCATTATATATTTCTAAGGGGAATCTTGGGTCATGATTTTTTTATGGTCAGACAATCAAAAACATGATGTATACAAATAGAGTAGGTTTCTTCCAAGAATGAAGTTACCACTATTTGAAAAACCCATTATGGGGGTTGTATTATGCAGGTCCATCAATAGGATATCCTACATTTCCAAATAGAGGCATCCTTATGCTGACAGGCCTATTATATAAGAGAATTTTATGCAAGGCCACCAAATGGAATGTACTGCAATGTCAGATAAAGGAGCTATCAAAAATTTGACATTCTATTTCTAAAGGTTGATGAATATTTATGGAGATTTATATTTTTCTAATCATGATGTCTGGTTTATGGAGAAAACTTCCATAATATATAGGGGTTATATCTAGTAATGATTTTCAATGAATTGGAGGAATATGCTACCTATTAAGGTTTTCCGTAAACATATGATATATGGTGTCTATAGTTTAAGGTCATATGACAAGGATCATAATATCATGGAAAGAATGTATGATATGTCGTCAAATGTTCAAGGTTATTTCAATATGAATTGATCTCATGGAGAGGGAAAATGTGTAAACCATTGTATTTGATGCTTTTAGGTTGAGAGAATGAATATGGGAAAAATAAAAAATGGATGACTACTTGAAAATACAGGTTCCTCTATGTCATCATCAAAGTTTGAAGGGGATATAAGAGGTTTATACCAAGAACAAAGTTACTGATATTTTAATAAACCATTATGGGGGTTGTGTTATGCAGGTCCAACTAGGGAATATGCTCTATATCTAAACAATGACATCCTTTGGCTGAAATACCTGTTATGTAGGTGAATTTTATGCATGGCCACCTTTGGGCACATACTACATAGTTTTGAAAAAGAGTTCTCATGTATTAGAAACTCTTCCACCAGAAACTAAAGAAATATTATGATGATCTAAAAATTTTCAGGATTTAGAGTGTGAAATGAGAAAGTGGTGATGGTAAATGCACAAGAGAAATGATTGAATAAAATTGACCATGAGTTTTTAGTCCCTTATCTAGATATGACTCATATGTATAACGAGAATATATTATGTTTCCTTAGTGGTCTATCTATAGAGAGGACCAAAAATTAAGTCATCCTACATGATTTTGTAATTATATATTTTAGATGGGGAATTTTTTTTAATCCTATAGTTGGAAGTAAGATCTAAGTCATAGTTTTCACTACGTATCTCTATTGGATGAGAATCAAGGATTACATAGTTTTTTGGGTACCAGTAAGTTTAAAGTAATGTGACAAGGTCCTTAGGGGATTTGATATAAATGGAATTTGAATATCCACATGTAGATATAACACATAGGTGAGATAGAAGAATATTTTCACATCTTTTTGTGGGTGGGCCTTGGATTGAAAATCTTGACGTCACTAAATCTCTCATATAAATGAGAATCAGGCCACACATAGTTTGGGTACGTCCATGCAGTCTATCGTAATGTTTCAAGGACGTTAAGTGATTATGAGGTGAAGAGGATTATTATAGCTAGACATGATAATAGGACCCACTTGTCCCTACATATCATTCTGAAGTAGGAATCAAGACAAACCTAGTTCTTAAATAAAGGTTCCCTCACTCTAATCGAACTCACAAGTTAGGGATAGTTGGGGTTTTTTTTAATACGTGTTCATATGTAATATGGAAACACATATTGAATCTCCTCATGTAGATCTGATTTATACATGGGAGAAGAAAGGAATTAGTTGAATGCTGTTGCAGTTAGGTCCAAGATATGAATGTCTATATCTTGATATATATTTCTTATTGTTGAGAATCCAGACAATTCTTATGCATTTTAACATTTTGCGGTGATGATGAATATGAACTCATTTGAAATGACTACATATCTCATAAAAATGAGAATCAAAACATAAATAATTTTTTAATGAGATCATTCATTTCATTTTCATTGGATGAGTACATATAACCCAAAATAGGAATTGAAATACATAATTTATAATGATAAGTTCATCACCAAATTCCTAATCCCACTTGAGTTGTGCTCAGTGTGAAAAATGAGGAGTGGTAAAAGGTATCCTCTACAACACAATGATACAATACGTGAAGGATATGGGTATTATAATTCAATCGTGGGTGATCCAGGTTATAGGACTCAGACATCACTATGTATCTTACAAAAACAAGAATCAAGCCACACATAGTTCATGAGATTGTTCCACATTTAAATCAACTTTTTATGTGGGTTAGATGGATTTTTATAATTTATATGTTGATGGTTGGGCATAAAGTATAAATTTAGGAATCACTATTTATATCATTAAAACGAGAATAAACATTCATGTCTTCGAAAAAGTACATATAAAATTGTTATTTGTTCATGGGTAAAAGAAAGAGGGTTTTCTTTCATGAAATTGTGTCTCGGGCCAAGATTGGAGATCAGGGTGTCCCTATGTATCTCATATGGAAATGAATTAGTCCAAACATAGTTCATGGAAAATTCCGTATGCTTGATTAATTAATACACACTTGGAATAAATGGAAATATTTTATTTTATTTTTCATTGATGGGCCCAATATTAGAGATCTAGGCATCTCAATATATGCCATTTAAATAAGAATCTAGACAAACATAGTTCTTGATAAGATTTCCCCCAAACCAAATTGATTTTTATATGATAGACGAGGGATTTTAATACATTCTAGACTAATGGATAAACTTGAGACACAATATGGTATAAAGATCAAATCATTTATTCTGTAAGAGTACTATGTATTGATTTCATTCATATACATGAGGAAAATGCGAAATAAAATTATTTATGTATATGGTAGGGCCCGACATTGGATATCTAGGCGTCACTATGTATCCTATTGGAATGAGAATCATGCCACACACTATTCTAAAAAATTGTATTCCTTGTTCATATCTGATAGTTAAAAACTAGAAATGGGGGAATTTTTATTTTGTTGTGGTTGTGCCTCTGAATGGAGACCATGACATCTCTATTTATCCTATTTGAATGAGAATCAATCCATACGTAGTTCTTGAAAAGGGGTCTCTAGGTAGATCTGATTCAAACATAGGTATAAATGGGACTCATGTTCCACTATGGAGTATCAATGATGTGAGCATTGCTTATGCTTATAAGCTACTCATTTTTAAAGAACCACAATGAATTCCAATTTGTGGTATCATGGGGGATTTGTTAACATCAACTGAAGAAGATGTTAACCATATAGTTTAATGTCATGTATCGATGAAAAATGATGACATGTTGTTTAACATCATGTGAAAAGGACAAAGATATTATGCATTTTAACATCATGCATCATGGATGCATATGGTTGTTAGGAAGTTTAATGTTATTTTCTATGACATTAATCTATATGAATAAACAATGTTCTTCTTAAAAAATACTACATTGGTTGGAGTTGTAATAATTTCCGTCCATTGATATTAGGGAATAATCTCTATTAATGTATACTTTATGTATGGAATAAGTTCCATATAATGATGGCTCATGATTTGGAGGCTTCTTTTCTATTATCATTGGATTCCTGAGGAATAATACCAATTCTATTTGAAGAAATGAGCAGAGGAAAACGTTCTTGTTAAAATCTTGTACTATTCTATTCTGATATTCTTTTAAATGATGTAAAGTATGAAATATATTTTTTTTCAAATCATTTTATATCATAAAATTGCTTCTTAGACTCTTCTTTAGAAGATAACTAATCCAAGAAGGAATCTCGGAGTGAAGGAAATTGAATTTCAATAGGTAGAACCACTTATGTCATGTAAACCATTAAATACATGATTGATCATGTTGCAGTATGAGTAGTAGTTTGATAAACCCACAAGGTGTGAAATAGATTATCTTGTCATGATTTTTTTGAATATCCACTATCTCTTAGAGTATATTCTATAGGGTATTTTTTGAACCCTCAATATATCCATTGGCCGCTACATGGTAGAGAGATGAATCATTAGATATGATATTGTGATCTTAAAATAGCTTATTTAACTCAACAACATAAAAATTGGTGCCATTTTCAGCCAATATTGTGTGAGGGACACCAAATCTGGTGATGGTATTTGCTTTGAAAAATCTAACATTGCTTTTGGCCATGAAATCTGTGAGAGGAATTTCCTCATCCAATTTGGAGAAAAAATCAGCAGTAGTAAGAATATACTTGAAATGATTAGTTGTAGCCGGAGTATAGGGTCATGATACATTCATTCCACATATAGTAAATGGCCATGAGTATTTAGATATATGTAACATCTTTTGTGGTTGATGAGGAAGTTCACATGCATCTGGATGGTGTGGCACGTCTTAGTGAAATTTGTGCAATCTTCTGTCATCAATGGCCAAAAGTATCCAAGACTTCATATTTCATCCGAAAGCCAATGCACAGACATGTGAGAACCATAGGATCATACAAGTACTTATTTGATTACAATAGTATTTTTATCCCCATCAATGAATCTGAGAAGAATTTTTCCAGAGCCTCATCTATAAAGGATCTTCTAATGATCCGGGCCGTCATAAAGAGTGAAATTAAATGCTCATTTCTAGATATATTCTCTTTTAATTCATCCCGGTGGAATAACCCCATTTTGGGGGTATTCTATGGTGGGTGTTATCCATCCCATGTTATGACTATATGGATTAGAAATGGGACTAATTTCATTGATTTAGTCAGTTATTATTTGAAAAAAAGTTGATCCCACTTGACGATGAGAAATGAAAATAATTGTTTCATCATTATTTGGATATTATAAGGATGTGGGTACATTTTCCAACACATTAGCTTGGGAATTTTGTGACCATGGGATATAAGAACATATTGGATATGAGGTAAATTCGTCCATTAAATATTAAAAATAATCACATAGGGGGATATATCTTATTTTCTAATGGTACAATCCCCATTGATTTGTTTGATTACTAATTATGAATCACATTTATCCTCAAGGTTATCGAATGGTACTTAGAGTGATAATTCCATGCCTAGATTGAGATATTGATATTCTACCTCATTATTGGTACCACATTTTTATGACAGAAATGAATATGGTATCAATTACTTCTCTAGGGAGATAAAAAAAATTCATAACCAAGCATTTTTAAGTTTAGGGTCTTACATTATCTTCCCCATTTGACATATAGAAACACCATAAATGTACATTTCTCATATTTGGGGCCATTCTTGAATAGAAATGATTTATTAATCAGGAAAATCAATATACAATGATGTCTCTTATACAGATGGGCGCTCTGTATGGAAATCTGTTATTTCCTTTACTTTTACATCTTTTTGAGGCACAAATTTTATATCAAACTATTATAGAATAACCACCCACTATTGTAGAGGTTCTATAAGAATATGAATTCGAAGGATACATCTAAGAGGGTTACAGTGAGATTCTAAGTGAACTCCATGATGTTACAAATAATGTCTAAATTGATGAACTACAAATATTAATTCTAGGAATATTTTCCCAATATATCAATATTGAGTCCCTTCATCGATCATGGTTCAATTGAGATAGTAAATTTTTTTTTCATTACCAACATCATTCATTTTTGAAAGTAAGGTGCCTAGTGATTTCTCCATGGTTGGAACATAATGAATGATTATCATTCCATAAATAGTTAGCATCAATATTAGTGGGATAAAGAGGTATTTCTTGAGGGCATCAAATGCTTCTTGACAATCATTGGTCCATTGACATGTGACCCCCTTCATTATCAATTTTGTTAAGGGAAATCACTTTCCATCCAAATTGGATATGAATATCCTAATATTTTCCATGTCTACTAAAAAATCCTATCAATTCGTTAAGGTTTTGATTAGGTTGCATACCAAGGATAGCCTAAGTATTCTCAAGGTCATCTTTGATGTCATGATGACGTACAGAAAAGAATAGATATTTTCTAGAGGTTACCCCTAAAGAACATTTCAAGGAGTTAATCATCAAATTATGTTGATGAAGAAAGCTGAATATAATATCTAGGTTAGAAAAGTGATCATTATATTGTATGTACTTAACAACTAGATCATCCTCATATAATTCTAGGAATTTTACAAATAAAATTTTGAAAATGTTGTGTGTTGCACGTTGATATGTTGCACCAACATTATTCAAGAGAAAGGGTATTACCCAGTATAAAAATACACCTTGAGGTCCTCTAAAACTTACAGATTCATCATATTATGGGTATATTGGAATTTGGGTATACCCATAGTAGGAATCCTTGAAGGAGATAGATTCTAATCTAGCTATTGAAACAATGAAAAGTTTTGTGATTGGAATCGGAAAGTCATCTTTGGGACAATGCCAGTTAAGATCTCTAAAATCAATGAAAAATATGATTTCTATTCCATTGAGAAAATATGGGCCAGCCATTGGGAAAATTGCTCATACCTGATAATGTTAGCTTTGATAAGTTTGTTTAATTCTACCTCATTTTTTGTGGAGTGAGTTGGGTGTGTACTTCTTACTGCCTGGATAAATCCCTGGTGCACTTATGTAAAACCCAAATGATTAGTGTCCACGTTGGGGTAAAGTCTTGGCTTTTCTGTACAGCTCCAAGCAAATAATTCTCGGTGTTTTTCTAGAAATAATTTATAAACTACTTGCTCTTTGTAAGTCACGAACTCACTAATTATATTAGGGCATGGATATTCCTCTGTACCCAAATTTATTTATCTGAGCTCATCCACAGTGGTGGATAAACCTTCCTCATATACTGGTGGGGTGTTCATGATGTTTTTCTATTATTCACATTCTTCACATGTCTCTTCTTCAATATCTACTTGAAGGGTAAGTGATGAATCCATACTTTTAATGTAGGGGAGGAATCGGTATTTGGAAATCCTAATAAAGAGGTATCCATTTTTGACATTAATCATGATGAAGTGTCTTCCTACATAATTAAAGAAAAAAATTATAGTTTGGGAATAAGCATCCATTTCATTCTCAATTAAAGAGAAAAATTCTGTTGAGTCAATAAGGTTTTCCTTATGACTTTTCCATTCCTTCTTGTTTTGAAAATCACAAACACCTTATCTTTAAGAAAATTGCTTTTATAAGGAAAATTGATTTCTTAAGGAAAATTACTTTTATAAGAAAAATTATCCTTATCATATTTTCATCCATATTTTTCTTAAGTATGAGATTCAGATTCATTTTCTCGGAATCTTTGAAACATTGATATAAAGAATTCTGTTTTAGGATTCGGATTCTGGATAAGAACGATAAGGAAGTTTCATTCCGAACTCCGGATATGAACTCTGACTAAGTTCTATTCCAGATTCAGGATACGAATTCTAATGAAGAATTCTCATTACGAATTCTGATGAAGAATTCTCATTACGAATTCTATTGACGAATTCTCATTACGAATTCTGTTGACGAATTCTCATTACGAATTCTGATCAAGTATTCTCATTACGAATTCTGATGATGAATTCTCATTACGAATTCTATTGATGAATTCTCATTACGAATTCTGATGACGAATTCTCATTACGAATTCTAATGAAGAAATCTCATTCCGAATTCCCATTACGAATTCTGATGAAGAATTCTCATTACGATTTCTGATGATGAATTCCTATTCAGAATTCTCATTCCGAATTCACCTATTAAACAGAACTTCAGTATCTTTGTTTTATACACTCTGAATTAATTCAGACTCCAAAAAATATTTTTGTTAGACTCCGAACGTCTATATTACTTATAGTTATATAATTTGTCTACTCTTTATTATTGTTCCTTACACTCCGAACCTTCACTCGGAAGTTTTCATTCTGAACTTTTATGTTAGAGTTAAAATGATGTCGTACATTCTGTTATACTTGTTTTGTTATAAAACTATGTCGTCTGTTTTGTTATAAACTAACCGTTGTCTAAGTGACACGTGTACAGGTCCCTCCGATCTTTAAGGAAAATATGACCGTTGGAGAAGGAGCCGACCTTACCTATAAATAAAAGCTCATTTTAAAGAGCTCGGAAGCGGATAGCTGATAGCTGATAGCTGATGAAAGTGATGAAAGGCTGAAAAATTTGCTTAAGGTGATTTCTAGAGAGAGAGTCTCTTATTAACTCTCAAAGTTTCGTGCGACTCCGAATGTTGGTGATTACATTCGAGGGTTCCGGGGATAGGAAGGCAGAGGTTCCGACTACCTTAAAGTTCGAGGGCTTTCTTGCTGAGGAAGACAGAGGTTTCCAACTACCTTGAAGTTGAGGGCTTGTGGGGATAGCAAGACAGAGACTCCGATCTTCGTATCGAGGGCTTACCCTGGTGTGGGTAAGACAGACTTGCTTGAAAGTATAAATCAAGGGACCTTTATCCAAGGTTGTTGGATACCCTTCTCTTTGGGTTAAAAGACTTATATTTTGTTACTAGTAGTTCTACTACTTGTTTCTATTCCGCTGCATTTTGTAATATAAGGATAGTATAACCTTCGTATACTTCCTTACTTGTACTCTGATTAATTTAGATTCTATACACTTTAAGGTAGAATCTCATATTGTATCCATTTGTTAAGTTTCAATTTTCGGAACCATATTTTCGGAACCTACTTTCGGAATCTCTTTCCAAGTTTGTATTCGTTGTTAGAGGTGGTGTGAATTTGCTTAGTTTAATCTTTGTTAAACTTAGCCCTTTCCTTTTCTTAAGGAAACTATAGTTATTCACAACTAACTTTAAAGGTTCCAAAGGAATTTTTAAAGTATACAATTCACCCCCCTCTTTTATATTGAGCATCTACATTACTATTTCGATCCTACAATTGGTATCAGAGGTTGGAAACCTCTTACTCTATACCAATCTTACATTTGGTATTAGAGCTGGTTATCAAAATACTTGTACTCACATACAAGTTTTTCTTGCTCACTTTATCCTTCCGAATTTCTATTCTGAACTTTTCTCATTCCGAACTTTGTTATTACGATTCTTTGATACTAACAAGTTTGTGTGCAAAGTTTTTTCTAGTATGGAATGAATTAATGTTGCATCAATTGACAATCTGAATCCTACAAGACCACCTATATTTGATGGTAATGACTATGAGTACTGGAGAGATCGTATGAAGACTTTTGTTATTAATACTGGAGTAGACAACTTTGTTATGCTTACTGGTGATTATAAAATTCCTGACAAGGAAGTCAGATCTTTTACTAACCAGGAAAAGCAAGAATATCAACTCAACTATAAGGTACGCAACACTTTACTATGTTCAATGACCAGAAATATATATAGCCAAATTTCTTCTTGTGAAGCGGCTAACTGTATATGGAAGAAGTTAGAAGTTACACACTTTGGGACTTCTAAGGTGATTGAGACTAGAAGAGCTATGCTTAGAGATGAATATCATGGCTTCAATTTTCCTTATGGAGAACCTATCTATAAAGTTCAAAAAAGATTTAGGACCATTGTCAACAGTCTACAATCTATGGGAGAGAAAGGTTTAGATGATGAAGCTCTTGTGGACAAGATAATTGATATTATGCCCAATGAGTGGGAATCTAAGAGAACAGCTATAGATGAGAACAGGAAGGTCACTCAAATTACTCTTGATGAATTATTTGGAACTCTTCTACAACATGAAACCAGAATGAAGAGAGATGCTGACAACATCAAGAAGAATAATGGGAATGGTACAGTTGCTTTTACTACAACTTCAAATCAGATTAAAGCTAAGACTCCTGAGAGAGTAACCAGATCCAAGTATAAGATAGTCATTTTCCAATCCGAATCTAGTGAGAGTGAAGTCTCAGAAAATGAATTAGCCAATCTTGCTCGAAGGATGGACAAGATAGCTGGAAAGAGAAACATTCAATCTATGTATAAGAAAATGGATAGGAAAGATAATAAAGATGGAGAAGTTACTTGTTATGAATGTAAAAGAGCTGGACATATTAGACCAGATTTCCCCATGCTCAAAAAGAAAGAAAAGAAAGAAAGACATTCAGACAGGAATAGGAAGATGTATTATAAAGCTAAAGCTAAGAAAGTTCTGAAAGCTAATGACACCTGGAGTTCCAGTGGTGGTGACTCTTCAGATGAATCTTCTGATTATGAATCTTCAGGAGAAAAGAATCTTGGTCTTATAGCCAGATTACCTATAAATAATCATTGTCTTATGGCTAAGGTACAAAATGCTGAATCTCTGACCAATGTTTCTTTAAATTCTAATGATAATAATTATTATAACTCTTCTGATAAAGAATCATCTTCTGATGAGGAAAATACTTTACCTACTTATGAAGAAGTCTCTAGGTTTGCTGAACTTCTTGAGATTGAGAATTCCAAACTCAACAAGAAACTTGATAAGGCAAATTCTAGGAATTCTATACTTACAAAAGAGATATCAGATCTTTCTAAAGATCTTGATAAGAAAAATGGTGATTTTTAAAATTATTTCAAAAAATCTTGAGGAAGTGAGTTCTAAGAAGAACAAAAATTATAAATAATTAGAAAAGGTAATTTCTAAGAAAAATGTTTTCGAGCCAAACTCTAGTTCTAAAACTAATGATTTTGAGGACAAAAACTTGGTTGTAAAACTCAAGTCCGAAATTTTTTCCTTAAAGAAGTGTTTATCAAATTTACCCATGGTAAAGAAAACTTTGATAAGATGTATTCCCAAATACGACCTTTAAGAAATAAATCCGGATTTGGTTATACCCATGCAAAACCAGTTTTCAGTAACAATTATTTTGTTCCTAAAAGTGCCCCATTTTGTACTAAATGTCAATGTGGAGGTCACTGGGAAAAAAGTTGTTCCTTAAATAAAACCCAATCTCTAGGTTTTCATAAAGATTATTTTTCTAAGAAGATGTGGGTTCCTAAAATTTTATTGTCTGGAATTCTCGGATCCAAACAAGTTTGGATTCCGAAGGTCTAATTTTCTTCTTGATTTCAGGATAATAAAGAAAGTACCAGCAATAATACATGGTACATGGATAGTGGATGTTCCCGGAACATGACTAGTAACAAAAGCTTTTTTGAAAAGATTATCAAAACGAAAGGAAGAAAGGTAACTTTCAGAGACAATGCTAAGGGAGAGATTGTTGGTATTGGTAATATAGTTTTTCTTGGTAAAACCTTGATTTCAAATGTTCTTTTTGTTAAGGGTCTTAAGCACAACCTCATTAGCATAAGTCAGTTATGTGATGAAGGTTACCTTGTGAATTTTAGGAATGATAAGTGTTTAGTTCACAATTCCAAGGAAGAATTAATTCTCTCAGCCAACAGGCAAGAGAATGTTTACACCTTAAAATTAGAAGACCTAAGAAGCCAAGATCTACCTTGCCTATGTGCAATAGAAGATCATTCCTGGTTATGGAATAGAAGATGAGGACACTTTAACCTTAGGAACCTATGTAAACTCTCTATGAAGAAACTAGTTAAGGATCTACCGGAGCTTAGATTTGATTCTTCTAAAGTTTGTGATCCTTGTCAATAAAGCAAGCAACATAAATCTAGTTTTAAGTCAATCGGTGAAGTCTCAACAACTGATGCATTACAGTTAGTGCACATGGATCTTTTTGGTCCAACACAAACTGGAAGTATTGGAGGCAAATACTATGTGTTTGTTCTAGTTGATGATTACACTAGATTTACTTGGGTCTATTTTCTAGCAAATAAATCTGAAGCTTTTTCGTATTTCAAAAGTTTTAGAGCTCAAGTTAAAAATGAGAAAAACCTTCCATTGAAAACTATTCATAGTGATCATGGAGGAGAATTTAAAAATTCCGATTTTGAAACTTTTTGTAGTAAGAAAGGTATTACTCACAATTTTTCAGCACCTAGAACTCCTCAACAGAATGGTGTAGTTGAAAGAAGAAATAGAGTTCTTCAAGAGATAACTAGAACCATGTTGAGTGAATATTCTATTGCTAGACATTTCTGGGCTGAAGCTGTAAGTACTGCTAGCTATACTATAAATCGAGTTTTCATTAGACCTTTTCTTAATAAAACTCCTTATGAGTTATGGAATGGTAGAAAACCAAGACTATCCTACTTCAAGGTTTTTGGTTGCAAAGTATTCATTTTGAATACTAAAGATAACTTACATAAATTCGCATCAAAATCAGATGAAGGAAATTTCTTAGGTTATTCCACAACTTCTAAGGCTTATAGAGTGTTTAATAAAAATACTTGCACTGTTGAGGAAACAGTACATGTAAAATTTGATGAATCAGATCCTTTTGATTTTAAACATTTTCAACTAACATCTCCGGATGTGTTTTCAAAAACTGATTATCAACCTTTGATAGAAGAATCTTCTGATAAGGAAATTGTTCTAGAAGATACTTCTGAAACATTTACCCCAGAAGACTTTCTACCCTATGTTGATGAACATGTTTTACAAAACCCAAGTCAGGTGTTTCATAAGAATCATCCCAGTGATAGTATCATTGGTGATGTAAAACAACCTGTACGGACTAGAATTTCCTTAAGAAATGTAGTAGAACATCTAGCATTCCTTTCCCAATTAGAACCTAAAAGCACTAATGAAGCTTTAGGTTATGATGATTGGATAAAAGCCATGCAAGATGAACTAAATGAATTCGAAAGGAATAAAGTCTGGACCTTGGTTGAAAGACCTAAGGAAACTTCTGTTATTGGAGAAAAATGGGTTTTCAGAAATAAATGTGATGAAAATGGAGTCATTTTTAGAAATAAAGCTAGTCTTGTTGCTAAAGGCTATAATCAACAAGAAGGAATAGACTATGAAGAAACCTATGCTCCAGTAGCTAGACTTGAATCTATCCGTATTCTACTTGCCTTTGAAGCATTCTTTAATTTCAAACTTTTCCAAATGGATGTAAAATGTACTTTTCTTAACGGTTATGTTCAAGAGGAAGTTTTTGTTGAACAACCTCCTGGCTTTGAAACACAAAACATCCTGATCATGTTTTTAGACTTACCAAAGCTTTGTATGGCCTTAAACAAGCCCCACGAGCATGGTATGATAGACTCACTGGATTTTTGCTTCAAAATAACTATTTTAAGGGAAATGCAGATCCAACCCTTTTTATAAAGAAAGATAAGAAAAAATGTTTTGATTATTCAGATTTATGTTGATGACATTATATTTGGTTCAACTCAGCAATCTCTGACTGACTCTTTTTCTAGTCTAATGAAATCTGAGTTTGAAATGAGTATGATGGGTGAGTTAACATTTTTCCTTGGTTTTAAAATTTCTCAAAAACCAGAAGGAACCTACATATCTCATCATAAGTATATTAAAGATCTTCTTAAAAAGTATGGTTATGACAACACTAAAAGTATAAGTACTCCCATTGGTACCTCAAACTCGTTAGATCTTGAAGAAGCTGGGAAACCAGTAGATCAAACATCTTTTAGAAGTATGATTGGAAGTCTACTTTACATAACATCTAGTCGACCAGACTTAATGTTTTCAGTATGCTTATGTGCAAGATAACAATCCAATCCTAAAGAATCTCACTTAAAGGAAGTAAAAAAAAAATTCTCTACCTTAAGGGAACCATGGATCAAGGATTATTTTATACTTCTGGAAATGATTTTGTTCTAAAAAGATTTTCTGATGCTGACATTGGTGGATGTAGAATGGATAGGAAAAGTACATCCAGAACTTGTCATTTCTTAGGAGATTCACTAGTTTCTTGGTCCTGCAAGAAGCTAAATTCTGTAGCACTTTCCACTACTGAAGCTGAATATGTAGCAGCTGGAAGTTGTTGTGCACAAGTGTTGTGGATGCAACACACACTCACAGACTATGGCTTGAGTTTTACTAAAACTCAAATTTTGTGTGATAACACAAGTGCCATTTCCCTAATGTAAAATCCCTGCACATCACTCTCGTGCAAAACACATAGATATTAGGCATCACTTTCTTAGGGATCACACACTTAAAGGAGATATTATTCTTCAGTTTATCGGAATGCAAGATCAACATGATGATATTTTCACAAAATCTTTGCCTTCTGATAGATTTTAATATATTAAACAGAAGTTAGGAATGATAACCGTAAGGTAATCTTTCTTAATTAACTTTCTGTTGAAAAAATCTCCTTACAGTAATAAAATCCTTTTCATAGGGGGAGTACATTTGATTGTTTGTTTAACAAAGTTTTTCAAAAATTGTTTTCAAACTTTTTGGAACGAAGATTTCCGGAATGGAACTTCTGGAACTAAAATTTTCCACAATGGACATTCTCGTACAGAATACTTCTGGAATGGAATTATTCGTATTGAAAATTTCCGGAATGAAAATTTACGTACTGGCAGTTTCATAACCAGATATTTTTGTACCAGTTGTTTTTCGTACTAAAATTTTTCGTAATGTATTTTTCGTACTAAGTTCTTCGTACTGATTTTCTTCTTAAATTTTTTTTTCGTACTATGTTTTTCGTACATAGTTTTCCATAATGAGTTTTTCGTACTAATTTTATTTTTCATAGTAAAATTTTTGCGAAATCTGCCATTACGAATAATTCCCTAAGCCAATCCGAAAGGTATGATTTCCGTACTCAAGTTTTCGTAGTCATATTTTACTTGTTGTAATTATCTTATATTATGTTTTCGGATTATAGTTTTCTTAATTCTTTGTTTTAATAAAACCTCAAAAAGATCGGATTCAAGTTTTCAACCGTCAGATCTGATCGCAGCTCATTCCAACCGTTAGATCAACTGTAGAATGTGAACCGTCATCTCGTCGCCTATATAAAGGGGACCCAATTTCTCATCCCACATCGATCTCAAAGCTCTCCCGTCCCGAATCTCTGTCTCTCTGTTTTAAGGCCGTTCCAAACTACAGTTTTCTTCGTTCCGAACTTCTCAGAGAATTACAGATCCGAATGTCTGCGGAGTTAGCATCTCAAGAAATGTCATCCACTAATCCTATTTCTCAGTGGTTAGTTTACAGAGAAAGGTTAGTCCATCATGCTTTCTTCAGCAACTACGAATCTATCATTTCAAAGAATATCAAGTTGAATGGCTGGGAAGATGTTGTGGTATCAAAAACCAGGAACGAAGATGATGTATATTCAGACTTACTTGTCGAGTTTTATGAGTCAGTTTCTTTCTTCAAGGAAGATAATAGGGAGAAGTTCTCTTTTAAGTCTTATGGCAAGACTTACAAACATTCTCACACCAAGGATGCAAGCTTGGTAGGGCTGTCTTATGAAGGAGAAACAGAATTTATTTCGCACGTTTTACCGGACTCTAAGGGTAGCTTCAACAAGGAAAAGGCCTTAAAAACTCTCGGACTAGCTGATGACAAGGCTCCGAAGATTGCAAGTCTATCTACAAATTTCTGGATTCTGGAGTTATGGGTGCAAGGACTTATCGTACCAAGGAAAGGTGATAAAGATAGCTTGAAGAAAAGTGAGATCTATATCATAGATTTCCTGATAAATCTAAGGAAGTTTAACTTGATGAAGCATATTCTTCTTACTATTGATAATTTGAAGATGGGGAATCTGAGAGCTCAGATTATTATGTATCCAGCAATCCTCTCCAAGTTGATTGTTCGGTGCCTTGAGTCGTTCAAGGAGGCTTGCAAATCTAAGCCAAGAGTTTGAAAGATCATGCTGATCAGAGATGGTACTCTGAAAAGGATGGATGTGGCTTTCAACAAGGAAACTGGTGAATTCTTTGATCTACCTGCTCAAGAAGAAGTGGCTCCGAAAGCTGCTGATCCGGAATCCTCTAAGACAGTAAGGAAAAGAAAGATGAAAGAAGTGGAAGTACAAGCAGTGAATCCTAAGTCTAAGGAAGTCCATTCCGCACCTCCAAAGCCTAAGAAGAAGAAATCCTATCCTGATGAAGTTGTTTCAAAATGGAGAGCTGATAAAGAGAAAAGGAAATAAGGGGATCCGCAGTTCGGATTGGACCCTGTGGAGGCTAAGGATTTGAAGGAGAAAACTGCTGATGAGCTTGAAAGACAAGCAAAGAAAAAGAAGCTCAAGAAGAAGATGTCCGAGGCTGAGGTAGCTCAGGCCTTGTTAAAGTTCAATGAAATGGTTTCAACACCCATTCCTGTTCCGAGATCTTTCTCCCTGGAATCTCTACCTGAGACTCCAGGAAGGAATTTCGCTGCTCCGTAAGAGGCTGTTGCTAAGGATACTGAGGAAGTTGAGCAAGTGGAACAAATAGAAGAGGGTGCTGAAGGATGTGGTGAAACTGGAGATGTGCTGAAACAAGTAGATGATTACAAGGGAACACCTTCAGAACACTTATCACTCCGGACTTCAGAAGCTGAATCTTTAAAGCTAGTTACTCCAGCAATGGAAGAAGAGAAAGGAGAAGAAGAAGGTGCCTATCATGGAGAAGAAGAACAACTTTTACATGATATTGCTCAGATGAAAAACGTAGAGGTCGGTATTCAAGAATTTTCTGATGAGGAAGATATTGTCGTTCATGTTTCTGACAGTGAGAAGAGAACTCCGGAACAGGACTCAATTCTGGAAATAGACAAGGGAAATCAAATTCTTGCTGATACTCCGAGCTCAGAAGTAAGGAAGAGAAAGGAGGCTTGTAGTTCTTCAAAGAAAAAGTTGGAGCTTATTGAGGAAGAAAACTCTCCAAGAAAGATTTCAGATTCGGAGTCATCATCGTTGGGGCATGACTTTGTTGTTCAGTCCTTAAAGAAGTTGGTGGGAACCATTCCAACCCTCTCTAGTATTGACTCAAGATGCCATATGCTCCAACATGCGTTGAATCAGAAAACCGACTCTGTATCTATGGTTATGGATAAGTGCGTTGAGATTGAGGCTCAGTTCAAAACCTTCTTTGTTGGTTACAAAGCTCATAAAAGATCTTGCAAGAGGATTACAAGCTGGTCGAAGAAGAATGTGGAAGAAATGAGGTTGCTTGATGAGTTTCATGAAAATGTTAAAGATGCCTTTGAGACAGATGACAAGAAGATAAACGAGCTGACTTCTTCTTTTGAAGAAAAACTGACTGAAGAAAAGAACTTCCGGATCCAAGAAGTCAGGGATCTGAATGGGAAGTTGAATTCTGTTTCTCAGAACTGGAAATTTGAAAGAGATCACCGAATTGATTTTGAAGAAAGGATCAAAGCTCAGGAAGAAAATCTCAAAGCCCAGGAAGAAAAAATTGAAGCTCAATCCGCAAGAATAGTGGTCTTAGAGAAGCAAGCTAAAGAAGATCATAAAGACTTAAAGAAGATCAAGACTATTCTAAAGGGGCTCATGTCAAAGGAAAAAGATTCGAAATAACCTAATCCGATCTTTTTGTTGTATTCTTTTTGTTGCTGAGATTTCAAAATTAATGAAAGTTGTGCTTGTCGTTTCTATTATTGTCATTACTAATCTTTCAAGTACTTTGTTATTTTTTTCCATTCCCTCCAATTCTTTTTGAAAATCACAAAGGGGGAGAAGGAAAAGATCCTTAAGAAAAAGAGGAACTCTAATAAGAGTTTATCAAAGGGGGAGAAAGAAAAAAATACCCAAGGAAAAAGAACTCTAATAAGAGTTTGTTTAAGGGGGAGTTTTTTTTCCTAAAAAAGACCTTCTTATGAAACATCACTCCAGAAATATGAATACGATCCTTAGAGTTTCAAAGCCTAAGGGGGAGTTATTCGTATTCATCTATATCCTTAAAACAAGGGAGATAAGCATTAATATGTTTCTTTCTTCTTAGAATTTCTTTTTCGTTAGGATGTTTGTGCTTTCCAAAAAGGGGGAGATTGTTGAGTCAATAAGGTTTTCCTTATGACTTTTCCATTCCTTCTTGTTTTGAAAATCACAAACACCTTATCTTTAAGAAAATTTCTTTTATAAGGAAAATTACTTTCTTAAGGAAAATTGCTTTTATAAGAAAAATTATCCTTATAATATTTTCATCCATATTTTTCTTAAGTATGAGATTCGGATTCATTTTCTCGGAATCATTGAAACTTTGATATAAAGCATTCTGTTTTAGGATTCAGATTCTGGATAAGAACTATAAGGAAGTTTCATTCCGAACTCCGGATATGAACTCTGACTAAGTTCTATTCCAGATTCAGGATACGAATTCTAATGAAGAATTCTCATTACGAATTCTGATGATGAATTCTCATTACGAATTCTGATGAAGAATTCTCATTATGAATTCTGATGAAGAATTCTCATTACGAATTCGATTGAAGAATTATCATTACGAATTCTGTTGACGAATTCTCATTACAAATTCTGATGAAGAATTCTCATTACGAATTCTGATTAAGAATTCTCATTACGAATTCTGTTGATGAATTCTCATTAGGAATTCTGATGATGAATTCTCATTACGAATTCTAATGAAGAAATCTCATTCTGAATTCCCATTACGAATTCTGATGAAAAATTCTCATTACGATTTCTAATGATGAATTCCTATTTCGGATTCTCATTCCAAATTCACCTATTAAACAGAACATGAGTATCTTTGTTTTATACACTCTGAATTAATTCAGACTCCGAAAAATATCTTTGTTAGACTCCAAACTTCTATATTACTTACAGTTCTATAATTTGTCTACTCTTTATTATTGTTCCTTACACTCCAAACCTTCACTCCGATGTTTTCATTCCGAACATTTATGTTAGAGTTAAAATGATGTCGTACATTCTGTTATACTTGTTTTGTTATAAAACGATGTCGTCAGTTTTTTTATAAACTAACCGTTGTCTAAGTGACACGTGTACAGGTCCCTCCGATCTTTAAGGAAAATATGACCGTTGGAGAAGGAGCAGACCTTACCTATAAATAGGAGATCATTTGAAAGAGCTCGGAAGACGATAGCTGATAGCTGATAGCTGATGAAAGTGTTGAAAGGCTGAAAAATTTGCTTAAGGTGATTTCTAGAGACAGAGGCTCTTATTAACTCTCAAAGCTTCGTGCGACTCCGAATGTTGGTGATTACATTCGAGGGCTTCTGGGGATAGGAAGACAAAGGTGCCGACTACCTTAAAGTTCGAGGGCTTTCTTGCTGAGGAAGACAGAGGTTTCCAACTACCTTGAAGTTGAGGGCTTGTTGGGATAGCAAGACAGATACTCCGATCTTCATATCGAGGGCTTACCCTGGTGTGGGTAAGACAGACTTGCTTGAAAGTATAAATCAAGGGACCTTTATCCAAGGTTGTTGGATACCCTTCTCTTTGGGTTAAAAGACTTATATTTTTTTACTAGTAGTTCTACTACTTGTATCTATTCCGCTGCATTTTGTAATATAAGGAAAGTATAACCTTCTTATACTTCCTCACTTGTACTCTGATTAATTTAGATTCTATACGCTTAAAGGTAGAATCTCATATTGTAACCTTTTGTTAAGTTTCAATTTCCGGAACCATATTTTCGGAACCTACTTTCGGAATCTCTTTCCAAGTTTGTATTCGGTGTTAGAGGTGTTGTGAATTTGCTTAGTTTAATCTTTGTTAAACATAACCCTTTCCTTTTTTTTAAGGAAACTATAGTTATTCACAACTAACTTTAAAGGTTCCAAAGGAATTTTTAAAGTATACAATTCACCCCCCTCTTGTATATTGAGCATCTACATTACTATTTCGATCCTACAAATTCTTCTAGCTTGGCTAACGAAGTGGACACTTGATGATGTTAAGTAGTTGGAATGCTGACATCTCCATTTTGGCTTCCATCACTATTTGGTAAATCAATAATTTCTCAGGTGGTTTCTGGTTCAATTTCCACAACTGAAATTATGGAAGCCAGTAAACTAGTTCTTGGATGTAGGTCTTCCTTTTCAATTTAATTGATAGTAATCACATAATCAACACTAATATTCTTTAATGGGTTAGCTTAGATGTATTATCAGAAATTCAGAGCATTGATTCTATTGATATCTTTTTATCATGGACTATGTACCCATTGTGTGATATAATACTACCTCAATATATTGAGATTCACATGTTTTTAATGGGGCCTTTTCACTGTGCAATGTCCTTAATTTAATATTGATGTAATACTTGAGACATCGGTGGTATGATGAAGGAATGGACACATTCGGGTGTAACCAAGGCCTTCCATGAAGAATGTTGAAAGTTGTGTCCGACTGAACCATCATGAAAACTGGATTAGATACAAGATCCCCAAACTGTGTTCGGTGTGTAATCTCACCTAGAGGAGTTTTTCATTCTTTTCATAACCCTACAACATCAATGTGGAGGGAGATAGGTCAGATTAAGTTTGACAAAACTGACAAAGAATATAGATGGGAATGCGTTTGAATCGTGATCCATTGTTAATAAAGGATTATCATATGTCTGTATCATCAAACTTTCTAGATAAATACAAATGCCTGATCTGTCTATGTACAACATAATTATTATCTATGTTACTGAACCATATATCTTCATGAAATTATGTAGGATCATTCTCTACATGGAAGACCTCAATAAAATCAATCTTAGTTTCAAACTCTTAAGGACTTGATAAAGCCTCAATAAGTGGTTCTCGAAGGAATTTGATAGCTTCAGAGCATCCGGGATCGATTATTTGGCCAGTACATGGGCTAGTTGTTTCAAATATTTATACATTTGGTCCAAATGCCTACATTTTCTAACATGGATATGTGGTTTTTCAGGTGCCTTAGAAGGTGGTTCTTATGATGTCGATGTACCATGTATTGTGGAAAATGCTGAAACTATTTCTACTCTTGTTGGGTTAGGCTAACGAGGTCATCCCACTTTCCAATAATATGGTGGTATAACCTCTAATAAATCATCCAGGATGATCATGTTGGAACCTACCCTATCATTTGTGGGATAATTTACTTTTTCTTATTGAGCCCACTTAAGGAATCTCCAAGTTGTTTAGGATGCATAAACGGTTAAATTAGGGTTGTAATTAGAATAATGGATTCGAGAAAAACCAATGTCTTCCCATATATCCTCGTCCCTAGGGACGGGTTACCCTAGTTCCCCAATCATTTAATGGGAATTACAGTTCCTAATTGGAATCAATTATGTTCGCTGGGATCCATTAATTGAATAATGATAACAGAACCAATGATTGACTCCTCATCTTATAAAAATTATGCCTGAAAAATTGATTCTTGTTGGGCCATTTGGTAGGGAGGTGACCATGTTTTTGGGACAGTTGGCAGGAATTTTTCCAAAGTAAACAATAAATTTGGCATTGACATGATCTCATGTTCTACTAAATTCTCTTTATCCTTCTAGTCATTTATCTTCTTGGAGGATTGGACTTTTAAGGACTCATATTTTGATGAATATGGATTTGATGCAATGGATGTGTAAGGAGGCACAATTAGTGGTTTCAACTGTGTCTGTAGAATGGAATGTGTTTGATTGATCATTTTCCTGACCATCCAATCATCAAACTTATAAACATTCTTAATTTTAACATTCTTTTATTCACCTTCTTCTTCTAGATTTGTAATAGTAACACATGCTACCTAAGATTCTAATCTTTTTAGATTCACTTTTCTAGAGTCCACCATCTTTTGATGGAGATATTTAAAAATATAAACAATCATGGATGGGGTTCCCCAAGACTTTATGGAATGGATTTTAGTTTTGAAGGTCATCATCTTCTTATTTGATTGGTTTCCTGGGTATTGAAAGCTGGAATATGTTGTTTTCCAAGGCTGAAATTAAGTAACTAGGAACCTATTCATTCCCAACATAATAGACATTATTCATTAACTACTCAAACTATCTTCACCAATGATATTTTTTATCATCTTGACAGGCCAATCATTACTGTTGAAGCTCGCGGGGATTTTTATGGTATTATGGGGGCTTTGAAGTGGATGCAGGTATAGGTTCTTACATGAGTATAACTGTAGGAGACTATGATTTTACTGTTCCAATGTTTGGAGAATATGTTATTATACGAGACTTTTCATTGGTTTTTTCAACGCAATTATCTAGAATTTCTATGATTAAAGAAAGGTCTCAAAACCCTCCTATGAATTTCATTTGGAATATGGGTGTGCTCAACTCACCATGGAGATTTTACATACAGATAGTGGAAAATTCTTCTTGAGGGAGGGGTATATTCAAGGAGTATGGTAATTCATTGTATCGAGCTTTGAAATATAAATCTCATTCACTCCAAAATTGTTTATAGTTTTTAAGATCAAGGTATATTATATTCTTCTATGTTGAGCTAAATTGGAAATGGAATCTTTAACGGAGGTCTTCCTATGCAGTGGTCGATCGAGACTACAAACTTGTATACAAAAAGAGGTTGGCCCATATAGTGATTTCACAAAACTTATAAGATTTTCTACTTCTTTTTGTTGAGGGGTAACCATCATGGGATTGTAACAATAAATGACATTCATAAAGTGCTACTCTATATCAATAAAACTATTAATGAATGGAAATGTTGTATTCACAATGGTTGGCAGTGGAGGAATGTGATTTACCCACTCTAGGTAAGCCTCCATTTCTAGTAGTAATAGTGGAAATCATTCTTCGATAGCTTCCAATGGATTTTTTAATGACTCAATTGCATTCATAAGCAATTTGTGAACATATGGATGAGATGGGACTTATACAGGTTAAAGATCAAGAGCCTAAATAGGTGCAATGACTAGAATTACCATCGGTGGTGGTGTTGTTCATATTAGTATAGGATAACCCATGGGGATAGGCCTGTAGTAGTGTTCCTAACCTTTTTATGTTTATGTACACAATGGAGGTAATTCATTATTCAAATTTTGAGTTACAATAAACCCTCTTTGCTGGGGAGAACCTATAAGATGTGAAATCTCTTGATCTTTTTGTGGAGCATGTATGACAGAAATACTAGTTCAAAGTTACTCTACATCGAGTCTTCTCAACTCCATCATCTCCTTATATTTTTGGAAAAATATTTTTTGAAGAGATATTTGTTGACCTTATACATAGGAAAAGTGATACATGATCTGACCTTCACCATTCCCCTTTTCAGTGCCCTTTTAAAGAGGTGGAAGTTGATTATTCGATGGAATACCATGATTTTTGGTAAGACTATGATTTCAGGTACATACACCTCTTTCATTTTCATTGGTGTGTATTACATTATGAAATAGAACATCATCCTCTGACTCCCCAAAATTGGGTTCATTTTCCGGAGGTTCATCCATAATAGAATTAATGACATTCACCGACGCATAATGAATTAATGAAATTCTACCATTATCTTTATTATATCCCCTTCTTCCTCAACCTCTATGAGACTTTGTTCTCTTATTTGTTGGTTCCCCATGGAATTTTTAACATATATTAATCAAAAGGGGATCCTCATATAGCCCAGTTGTATGTTCACTTTTTGGCTTTATCCCTAATCAAGAAAAAATGACATCCACTAAGGAGGGATTGTGGATGTGAAAAATCCCCCCAACCCTGTGGACTAGGGATTTTCATGTTCTTATACTTCAACCCTTTGAGATCTACTTTTTGACTCTAAATGATGGGATACAAAATACCTCATCCCTATATTATGGTGTGGTTACTTTACTATTATTGATGATATCATCATAACTGCTCTTTGGATTTTGAGAACTCTAATTAGGCAATTGGATGGGTGAATTATCTGACACCCACTTAAATTGTCTGTTTTGTAAGACTGTTGAGCTATTTTATAAATTTGTGTGATTTGATGGCTGACATACTCTAGGCGGTATGACTAATCAATGTTCTTAGATGTTTGATGCAAAAGTAACTCGATGGATTTCTCTCTTTAGGCCAGACATTGGTGAAACCTGATCAAGGCATGTTCTTGTTGAGCATCTCTATAGTCATGAACAATTTTTTTATAGGACATGTGTAATAACATTTCATGAGACCAAATTTTATGGGATTTTATGATTTTGGAGTGTAGTAAAATACAATATTCCATGTGCACCAAATCCTATGATATGAACACCATTTGGGGTTTCCGCAATCTATTTTTTCAACCTCTTCAATGAATTGGGGGATACATGTTTAAGGGACTCATGTAGCTTATCGATATTTGGATGTCGATAGACCCAGAGAGAAGCCAAGTTAATTTCGCATTGAAACCCTTCTATGGAATTAACATGACTTCAATATTCATCATATAGTGATACTTTCATTTTTAAATGATGAATTTTCTTCCATAGGTTGAGGTAGAAATCTCAAAGCCAATTTTCAGCCATCATTTCTATAATTTTGTACTGAAATGTTTCCAAAGTCCAAAACATGATTGGTATTTCACCTTTTTCTAGTTGAGTTCTCATATTCAACATATCATCTTCATCATTTTATAGAGGTTTCTCAACTTGGTCTGACCAAAGTGGATGGGTCTAGATTGATTTATCACAAGCAACAACACCAATAGATGTTTCCTCTTCTATTTTTTGAAGTAAAATTAACCAAAGGAGGTTTGGAGAATGAATATCTCATTGGGATATCTTAGGGCTAAGAATTTATTTATACTATAAGTATAAAAGGCATAAAAATGACTACACTTATGTTTGCATGTTTATTAAGATAATATGGATTTCTCATCACTACCTTTCCTGTTGGATAGTTTTCTTGGAAATGAAAAATAATAATGTAGAGAGAATTTTCATAGTAAATTCCATAATTGGGAGAACCAACTTGGTGGATTATGGAAAGTGATACGTCCTCTTTCTCCTTTGTCTTCTTGCCACATGGAGATTTCTCATGGATCTTATCCAATGAAAGTTTCTCTAAATTGACCAAATTATCATGATGCAATCATTCGTGATGATGTATCTGATGAGGAACATTATAATTACCTCAATTACTATATTAATTTAGAAATGGGAGGGTAGGTTCTTAATCTAAAATAGATAAAAGTATGTGGGAATTAATAACTCTAGCATTAATGGGAGATATATCGTAGATTTAATCTTGGTTCTCCAACTTTGTTTGGTGAGATTTATTCATAGATGATTTATTACACATAATTGGGGTGAAATTTTGGAAAATGTGGTTGTCATGAGAGGGTTTATGTGTCTGATTTGGAGTGTCTATCATGATAAACTAATTATCTCTAATTAGAACGAGTGTTGGTGTGTGATCCAGGTTTCCGTATAATTGGAGGGAGTATTCTCCATAACCCCCGTGGAATAGAAAAACGTTGTGTATCTTCTCTAGGATGGAATGCTGATGATTCATCCTTATTGTGGGGAAAAAATTATTTGTTCATCCCAATGATATTTCTTAATCTTCCTTTATGATATTTTTGAAATCTTCCATGATATGATGCAGAATTTGTGTCTTCTCTTTCACAATTTAAAACAAATCGGTAACTTCAACAACCGAAATATGAATATACGTCCAATAAATTTTTGTGTTGGTTTATGTACCTTCTCATGTCCTCCTGTTCCTATTAGTGGATACTAACAGTACCCATATATGGGGGTAGTGAGTGGGGTCTGCCCATGGTTTTTCATTGTACCTTTCCAAATGACTTCTCTGAGTGCTACCCAATGAGACTATTGGAATGATTCATGGATTATGGAAGCCATATTAGGTTAATTATTTATTTTTATAAGAATTATCAGAAAAATTAGTTAAATACTAAAAGATGAGATAGCTGTAAGGCTTGGTGAGTGCAGACAGATGTCTGTTCCTTCTATCATGTTATCACTACACATGGTTGAAATAATTTCTTGAATACTTCCAGACGAATCCACAGACTAGATAAAATATTGTACGTAGGTGTATGTGACTTCTCATGGTAATCCATAATATTTGAACATTGGTATTGGTTGAGTGCCACCAGATGAGTCCACTGAATTGTGGAATTAAGGCAAATCGGTGTATGTTCTTGTTCACATATTTCCATCAATATGGGTTGATGGACTTCTCCTAAGGGGGGATGGGTAGGAACCTTATCCATTTTGATTTTTTTTTTCCACATTGGTTCATATTTCATGCCATGGTTTGATGGAAGTGGGTCATACAACTGAATATAACACCCCCATCATGTTGAGGGTTTTCTACTACGTAGTGTTGGCAGTCGTGATTGTTGGAAGGGATCCTCTAGAGGGACATTTGCGTCATTGGGATGAGGCCATGGATGGACTCTTGTTCAACCATAATAGAATATTTTAGGGGTTGGTAATATCGTTCTGTGGATAAAACCCTAAAAACATTGAAGATGGTTGTTGGCATTGTATACTTCAGAACCACTGGTCATCATTGACCAGATGACCATGGGGTTATTCATGATTTAGAGGTCCTATCAAGAAGTCTCTGAGGTCTGTATCGTATTGTCTTGATGATACTCTCATACCAATTCATTTAATACCCATTGTTTAAGATGATGTGTTAGAAATGACATCCTTTGAGTTAAAACTGATCCAACTTGAAAGGCAGTTGGGGCATTCATGGGATCAAACATGAATGAAACCATTTGGAATGAAAATATTTCTTGTAAATGAGAACTTGTATATGTGAAAAATACCATCAATTAACTCTATTAAAGAAAAATATTTTAAATGAACAAATTCATGAATAATACCTTTTCTTATCATTCTTTATAAATTTATAGGGGCCTTACAGATGGTTAACATTATCATCTTGGTTAAGGATTCACATCTGGTTTACTATTTTTTCCCACAGAATGTGTAATTTTATTAGGAATCACTACTGAAAAACTATTTCCATTAGATATATTTATGGAACTGAAAATATACAATGGTTATTTATACGAAGGGATCTAGTTTTCAAAGGCAGTATTTTGTTAGGTATGTTGACAAAAGATACTTAAGAACTCCCACTGGTCGAGAGGATGGGAGGTCGGTCTCATCACACCCTTTGGGGGGGATTATTGCCTACTCTAGGACTCTATTAGATATTTAATAGAAGTTCATGAATAATTACTAATTTACCATGTATAATATAGGTTTACCTTGATATTTTCAATCAATTATTTAGCATATGTGATATTTATAATCATCTGTATATATTCGAGGTTATTCATCAATGGAGATATCTATATTTATTTGAGGTTCTCCATTTATGGTATCCTCTCATATACTACTTAGAGATTCTTTAGTCTCTGCTAGGATGATACTGTTTTTTTAATCCACATAGTGGGAACTCTAAAATTTATGTTCATCTGGGTAGAAAAAAGTTGTTTTTATGTTCAGATCGAACACACAAATGGGATACCTATGTATCCTCATGAAAGGAATCAGAACCATCGTAGTTTAGTTCCTCTTAATGGGAAATAGCATAGATATTATGTTCATGTGATAAAGACCTAATTGTATAGTTTTAATGTCACCAATTAAGTACATATTAGAAAGAATATGCCTTGACAAAAAAATTTGTGGGACCTAAGACTAAGTAGCCCAAGGAACATGGAAATGATATAGGTTTTCCAAGTTGGATTAAAAACTACTAGGAATGTAACCTAGAAAGAATAGGGTTGATTTGGAGTGTTGAGTTTGAACAATAGAGAGGCTTCTTATGTATCCCACTTGGATGAGAATAAAATCCCACATAGTTCGGTATGTCTCGGTGTGGAAGATGTCCCTTTGAGAGAAATATGATAAGGATTATTCCCAAAAGAGATTCCTTTGTGATAAGGTCTGTGAGAGATTTCTTAACTCTTGAAGATTTATGTGTGATTAATTTAGGGTTTACTTCCAAGGAGGATTCCCAGATTAAGGGAGTTTGGGTTGGACCCCTGAGGAGGATGTTTGGTGAGCTCCAGCCTTGGGGGAAGGATTCTTAAATCTCCCAATTATGCTGGGATTCATAGTTATCGTAGTTCAATATGGTTGGAATCATGAGGGGTATGTCCAGTGAGTTCGGGCCCTGTATGAAGGCTTCTTACGTATCCCAATTTTGACGGGAATCAAATTTCTCATAGTTCAAGACATTGAGGAGCATTGGGCAGATGTGGGATCATCACAAATATATAAGACCATGTGTGTGATGATCATTTTGAGAAATAAGATTATGTAAAATATTATAAAAATCATAAACATTTTTTTATATAGATGGAAGTTTCCATGATTGTAGTGAAAGAAGTGAAGGCGATATTGGATGAGGGAACAATGAAATAAAACATTCAATGTGAAGTGAATGTGAAGGACATTGGATCAGTTTTGAATGTCCAGGGACATACTTTAGGAGAGATTCCCTAAAATTTATCCTAGTATAGGAGGGATACTTTTCATTTGTTGATATGAAAAGAAGGTCTGAATTGTACCTTTCTTACCAGGGAACTGAGGATCTGGGTTTTAGATACATGGGGCGAACATGGAATGAACCCAAATCCTCCCAACTAGGAACTCCACAACACTGTTCCTTGGAGAAGATCCCTCTTGTCCATGGAGATACAAGTCCAAATACATTGAGTAATACTATAATTCCAATAGGAAATGTATGGGGAAACTCTTATAATAGATATAAAAATAAAAATAGGATACATGCTGGTGTTCCATTCCCTAGGGTTTTGTAAATTGGGAGGTCATAGTGTAGTTTTCAACATGATACCTTTTAGACAAGGGATCCACTGAAGAAGAAGCTCTTCTATGAATGATTTTGATGTAGGATTTATGAAATAATTGAAGGTGATGAAAAGGTGTGGTGAACCAAAGGGGGAACACAAGTCTCTGGCACATAGGTATTAGGTTCACAAGTTGGCTTGGGTGAGCTAATATCACCTTAAGTGACGAACAACCTGAAGGGTAAGACATGGGTGAAACATGGTTTAATCCATCAAGCGTCTTCAAAGGTTTTCCAAAAAGTGATGTGTTCATGTTCTAGTATATGGAATAGTGGGTGAAAAAGTGTTCTTGATTTAGAGAGGTTGGGCTCTTTTGGCATGAAAGTGATCTAGATTTCTAACACTGAATGGAATTATGTCCTATAGTCCTCCTTTATCCCCACTCACCTTAGGTGTTAATGAACTACCTAGGATGTTTAATTAGACATGGGAGAAGACATAGGGTTAATAAAGAATAAATTTGGATTAGGGGAAATTAATCCTTACAAATTAAGACCCCATGGGTAAATTTATTGGAAACAAAATGGACCATAGGTGAATGATGGTTGGGGGCGCAAGTACCTTGTGTGCCGAAGGTGTTTTGGATAAACATTGGTGATTTCAATTTGGACCCTTTTCAAATATTGAAATACTATGTGTATTTTATCCTATTTTTTCTAATGTATTTGTCTTGGTCACTTTTCCATCCCTTAAATAGAATGAAGTGTCAACAGTATTTTTTAAATTTTAATTAAATATTATTCACTATTAATTAAAAAATAAAACTTCTAAAGAGCATCGGAAATATTAAAAATATGATAATTTGTATATTAAAATTTCAAACATAAATTTTATTTTTTTCAAATAAATTATCAATAATTGGTATAATGTAGTTATGAAATATTTGCGTCATGCACGATTAAAAGGACTTTTTGAAAATAATATAGTTTTTTGGGAAAACATTCCTTTCCATTTAAATGGTTAATATTTTATTTCTAATCAATAGATAAATAATAATCAACAATGAAATATATATTTTTATCTGTTAGTTAATCTGATTCATATCGTCAACTTCTATGTCCATATTCTAAATATTAAATAATAATATTTTAATAATAATTCACATTTCATTTGAATTTTTGTTGTGTGTAACACAGGAAACACCAGGTATTTCATATAGAGAAATAAAAACTTTTTGATGTGTGTAAAATAAGATAAAAATATTGTTTCATGTAATATACACTATTGGAGGGAATAATTTTTCTAAATATAAATATATTATAAAGTATCAGGCTGTTGTATTCCCTTCTAGGCATGTTGTTGTGTGTCATAAATTGTATCGAATAAAATGTTCTTATTTTTGAATATCCGGGTGATACAGTATCCCTAGAAAAATACATTGTGTGCTTGAAATTTTAAAATGGTATTCGTAATGCATAGTTTTTTATTTGGAAATTCCATTGTTGGAAAAAATCATAAACTAATTAATAGAATTTCCTCTTAATGAGAGAGAAACAGAAGTAAAAAATTCATATTGAATAATATATAACTAGGATTCCATAACAGTGAAAATTACTTCCATGTAAATATATAGACATTTATGAAATTTGAAAATAATTATAGGGAGTTATTGAGTTCATTGATCACAAGAATGTTAATGATTAGTGGAATGTTAACTGGATCAAAACCAGAAATCTTTGATTACTTACAAGGCCATTGGGTCAACATAAATAAAGGTATTATGATACCATTTTTTCAATATCACATGCCTTATGTTTGTGTTACATTTAAATCCTTGGAATATAAAGTGATATAGTTTATATATTTATATTTGATAACTATAATTTTATCCTATGGTTTTGTTAAAATCAATTTTCAGTTCATCACTTATTAAAATAAAGGTATATCAATAAACAATCTTTTTTGTGTTCGAAACACTAAAATTTACATTTAACAGAACATAATCTCTAAAAACGAGTAAAAAGTATTTTTTTATATCTCTAAAATTTTCTAATTCCGTTTTTGATAGGCCATGTAATCCAATATAAAAACTAAATCTATAAAAAATAAAAGTAACACCATTGGTTCAACAATAATACTTAATTTTAAATTTTTTTAACTAAAAAATCAAATATTTACCCAGAAATCATGGAGTCCAATGGAAGGAATTTAACACTTATCATCCTTTTCTCATGGGTTCATAACCCACTACCTTTTAGGATGTGATAGGTTTCCACACAACATACATGATGTCCTTTTTCAATAATATATTAATTAATTTTCTCTAAGATTCCCAAAAAATATGATGGACATACTTTAAATTATATCACTCCTTAAATAACCCTTTAACTAATATTTTATATACAAAATTATTTTTCAACAAGTATAATAATCAAATTTGACTATTATTATAGTGTAATTAACGATCATATAAACTTAAAAAGATATCAATAACTTTAATCATATGTCTATTTAATGTAATAGAATTATTCCTAAAATAAAATTTTCCCTAAAACATAAACATTCCATAGATAACTCCCACAATATCCTTAATCTTGGCAGGATAATATCATATAAAACCTCAAATATGTGTTTAATACTTCAACTTATGATCAACCTTAAAATCAAAACCCAAGATAGTATTTATAACTCTTATATTAATGGAGACATATATGATTACAAAATATGACACATTCCTCATATTTTTAATGATTATTGAAAACAAAATTCCATTTCAAAAATAATTATGCATTTTTTTTATTAATTCAAAATAAAAAATACATCATCCGTTTTATTTCAATATAGGTTCTTAATATCCTAGGTCATTCATTGTCATTATCTATTCAAAACCTTCATACTGGATTCTAATGAAAGTGTGAATTATCGTATGAATAACGGCCAAGACTATTAAACTGGGTGCCCAGTATGGTCTATTTTCAAGTACTATGTAACACGTAATTCAATCCTAAGACACATTTTTCGGAGTTATTACCCTTATGTACCTCTATGGAAAAAACAATGTCTACTTGTGGTGTCTAGATAAGGATATATTTCTAGGAAGGACAACATTATCTCTTCTTGACCAAATATTTATGAATTCTACTATACTTATCCTCAAATTATATAATAGTACTATGCTATCTAATATATTTTTTTATAAATTTTAGTTCCAAGGATGATATTAAAATTCATTTGATGCAAAATATAGAGGCCCATACTCTGAAATTAAGGATTCGGTGCCTGATACCATTATATTTTCATAAGATACAAGGAATTTCATTCTAACAGATCCGACAGTTTATTAGTCTTTTTAAACATGATACAGACATGATCCTGGAATTTAAATTGAATACATAAATTTCGGTATTATTAATTTAGAATAAAAATATTATTTATAGTATATCATAGCATTTCAATCATAGTATTATTTATTGAATCATATGGAAAGGAAAAAAATATGGGTGAGCTCAAATACTCATAAAGGATTAAGTATATAAGAAGAAATCATTAATAAATAAGAATAATAAATATATAAATCTAAATAACATAGAACACAATCCATTTAAATAACTAGATTAGGAATAATCTATATGTAAAGATAAATAACTAAGCACACATTCCATTTAAATAATTCGAAAAGGTAAATTCAATATAGCGTGGTAAATAACTAAAAACACATGCATTTTAATAAATAATATAATAATAAAATATGTCCATGAATAATATCATAGAAAAGATATCAAGGATAATAATAATAGAAATTTTAATGAGGGAAACACCAAATTAATGGATTCATGTTTACCAAGCACATGAAATATTTAACTTCACGATCCATTCCCAATACATATTATAAATAATGGGTAGAAACTTATTTAACTAAGGCTAACCGAACTACTCATCTCATGAGAGTATCAATGTACCAAGGGGATATCATTAATAGGGTCCCATCCATGTCTTTAATTCCAAATCATTCATTACATATTGAATAATTGTTTGAATTTATGTACCAATATACCTAAATATTAAATATCAATAATGATTAAAGGATACATATTTTTCAGTATTTCTTTAATCAATCAAATAACATTCAATATAAAAAATTGTATATAGAAATGATATATACTTTACCAAATAAGAATATCCTTGATAATAAATATGGATTTTTAAGAGAAATTTAATGTTTAATGATCATAAGAAATATAATATTTCAAGGATAAGTTAATTAAAACAAAATAAAACAAAGTAGTGGATGTCAATACTAACCTTCATCAAAATAATCAAAAACCATCTAGAGAATGAATAAGGATACTATCAATATATACTTATTGTTGTAAGTATACATAATTTTTTTCATTTATGAAAATAAATAACATAAATATATCTTTAAAAAATTCTTGAGGAAAATTATCTTTTCATTTTGATAACCATTCAGAAAATCATTTCCTTTTATAATCACATTTGAAAACCTTTTTTCTTAAAAAGTTGATCATAATCAAGAAAATGAATATTCAAATAAATGATAGTTGTGAATTGGGGGTATTTATATACATTCCATAAAATTAAATGTTCCATTCCTTTTGAATTGTTAAAACATTTGGAAGGTTCCCTATTAAAAAATGAAAAGAATATTCCTTTCTCAGTTTGAGTAGAATAAAAATATGAATTGTTTTGAAAATGAAATAATATATCTTTTAAAAAATATTAAATGTTAAAAATGGATTTATATTCTTTTTATGAATCAATTTTAAAAATTTAAAATAATATTTTCAATCATTTTGAAAAAAAATGGTTTGAAAGAAAAAATAATTCTCATTGAAGAGATAAATGAATTTCAAATTTCATAAAACATTTTTTCAAATTAACTTAAGTTACAATGATTTATAAAATAGAAATATTACATGAAAATATGATTAATAAATGAAGTATAATAATATTAAATTATTTACTAACAAAATATCAATGTTTATTCAATTTAAATTCAAGCTTAATTAATCCTAATTTAAATGAGACTGTGATGTAATCCCTTACAAAGATCGTAGTGTCAAAGTAAGAATTCATCAATGAATAAATTTTGTGTATTAGTTTTATATCCATATAAAACATGTTTAAATAAAACATAATATAAAAAAATTAATTATAAATATAATCATTGAATATCAATTAAAACAATGAAATAATATAACCCAATTATATATAATTCAGTTATGATATTCTTTACCACATGGTATTTTTATAATTAAAATCCCCTTTGATGAAATTATTCAAATGGAAAGTTACAATACCATTAAAAATGATTTAGTAATAATATTATATGATAATGGGGTATTATATATACTATATAAAAGAAACTAGGTGTGTCAATTTACAATATGCCACCAAGAAATAAAATTTAAATTAAATCCCTTAACTTAATCATAATTTTTGTTGAATGCTTCTTAACAACAAGATTAATGGTTTTAAGAAAGTTATGAACATATTGAAAAACATATTTATATTTATAAAATTATATATGATCATATTATAAAATCATATGACCAATTCATTAATAATCATCCATTATTTTCATTGGTTCATGTGTTATTTGACAGGTTTTCTCAAGTGTGTCTCATTATGAATTGTCTGATTCTTCAGAATATTATATAGTTATATAATGTTCATAATAATAATAATTATATAATAATAATATCAATAATTTTGGTTTACTTATAAATCATCCATTTATATTGTGATGAAAAGAGAGTGACATTGCTTCATGAATGTAGTAGTCTAGACAAACACGAACGATGTTATCACCTTTACGTGACAGAAAATGAATATAATAAAATGATATATTTATTATACTTATATAATGATAAATAAGTAATTATTTTCTAATTATTTATTATATTACACATATAATAATTAACATTATATTTATTACATTCCATGAAATGCCCTACTGAAAGAAGAATCTCATAGCTTTGTGAGGCGGTAGTCTGTCATACACACAAGCGACATTATCATATAACTTACTACATGGATGGTAATAAGATATTTATGATATATTAACTACATATGTAGAAAATATGCTATAAATATCATATATATTTTATAAAAACTATAAATCCATCATTATTCCCAACCATGATAGGTGGTAATGTAAAAACGAAAAACAACAATTTGTGAGGCGGTAGTCCTCAATACACATAAATGATAATTTCATAACCTATTGTATGTAAGTTTGTATAGTTATTGGCCATAAACATATCATTACTATATATCTTTATATGTATTATTCTGAGGATATTATATAAACATTTTATAATGGAACTTTAAGGAGGTGGAGAAGGAAATATGATAAATATTCTTATTGAACAAAACTACCACTTCTTTAGGTATCTTCCTTTTTTCCGTAAGAACATACTAGGTTGGATTTATGGCCAAAATAAGGATTATTTTATTAGTTTTAGAATTATTTTTAGTAATTTGGGTTGGACTTGGTCAATTCAAGGTGTTTTGAAAGTGTGAAGTGGGGCGGAGAGTGAGTTCCCTTTTATAGTTAAGGATGAGTGTCATTATTGTAATAACTCAAAAGTATTCACAATTGGGAGGTCAAAAATACAACATATAGATCCTAAATTGAATAATAAGGGGGTTAATGTTTTATTTTGTTGAGAAACACCCTCAAATAAAAAAATTCAGTTTTAAAAATTTATTCTTTAACTTCAATGTTTCACTACTTTTATAATTTTGGATTTTAACTTTGGTAACTTGTTTTCTAACTAAGGAATTTTATCCTATAAGAAAATATTATATTGATTTATTATAGAATTTTGACCCACTTATTCTAAATACGATATCTAATTGATAAAAAAAAATCTCATGTCTTTGGTAAATTAATTTTAACAGTATCACAGGTAATCCAAAAAAACACTTCTTTAACCCAAAACAAAGTTAATAATGGTTTTACTATTTAGAGGTCAATATATTCATTAAAATATATGAATTAGCATATTATTGAAAATAATTTATATTTATTATCATTTAAAATTAACTTATCAGAATAAAGGATTTTCAATAAATTTCAATCATTAAAGAAAATTTTATTACATTAATTTAAATTTTGAAATTTTTTTATTAATTTAAATTAAATAATATTATGAAAATGATGGAATTAAAATAGATTATACTCAAACTAGTGTACCATGATATAATAATCTAAAAACTAATGTAACACAATATTTCATTCAATTTTTTGTGAATTTGAAATTTTTTTGTGTCATTTATGTTAATTTTTTATTAACTGAATAGTTACTGCATTGTTTCCTCTTAGTAATTTTAAGTAATTATTTATTATATAAAAATTAAGGGAAAATTATTATGATAAAAAATAATTTATAAATACAAATAATATTTATAACTGAACCTATGTTATTTTCCCCCTATAGTAAGGATTTAGATATATGAAAATAAACAAAGGTTCCTTTTTTGTCATTTTCTTCACATAAAATATTATATCAATATAGTTAATGAAAAAGATCCCATAACACTCATAAACATCAATCCAAAAGTCATAAGGGTCTAAATATAGACATAACATGGGTGTTGGAATAATGATTGGTCAGTTTAACTCCTTATATTCTATGTTTAACCTCTATGTAAACTCGTTTTTACCTTAATCACTTTATTTAATTTTAACTATATTCAATAATAATTATGGTAAAAAATTATTTGACCTTATTATGTGAAATAAATTATTATAATTCTAGATATGGAATCCAATTTTTATTTTCATTATTTGCTGGATTTGTTTTATATCTTATTCCATGTGTGGTGTGGATGCCTTAACAACTCAACATGTCTTCAATCATGCTGCTCCTTGATCATACTTCATGGTCCAGCTCTTTGTTTTATTTCATGGTAAAAATCTCATCATTTAAATTATTATAGATATCATTTAAGATTTTTATGTGCACTTTAAATATTCCATTCAATGTTGAAAATTCTTATTTCAGGATCAGTAAATGCAACATGCTGGACAATTTTGATTATGTATTTCTAGGATTTTATGTTCATGGATTCCAATAGATGGGGTTTTAATTATTATTCCACTTCATTTTTTCACATACTTTTGGTTTTCACTATCTGGTTGATTTCAACATTGAAATTTCAAGCACAACATTCACCTTGGGGACTATTTAATTTCATTAAGGACACATTGGATTTGAGCTAGACTATACTCGGTTATTCTAGGAATGGATCCTCAGCTTCTGAAATTCTCATGCTTTATGGGTTGAGATAGGAAATAATGTGTCTGATTTCATGATAACTAACGTGCTCAATGATTGTGGTTTTTTACCATCATTGTTTTTAATGATAATGAAGAATTGAATTTTTGGAATATAAATTGATGTTTCTGTATTGATCTCACTAGATAATGTAAAGACTGAGCTCATGGTTTTGGGTATAACATGAAATGTACTATTAATGTTGTTGTTTAATTTTTTGGGTAAGATCATTACACCTAATGTGTAAACAATACCTATTGTTTTCTTTTGTAAATACTAGGAGTTATGGGATGTGTGACAACCCCATATCTCATTATCTTTATAATAAGAACATTAGAAAATTCTGAAACATAAAAAAAAATTAAATTATGATATCCCAACATACAAAATGATGTTTGTTTTTTAAAATAAAAATTTTAAAAGTGGTAAATGATAATTTTTAAATATTGGTGCCAAGAATAATTATTAAATATTTTTTAGGGAAAAATATTATTTTCAAGGAAACATTTATTTTCCTGCCAAATTATTCTTATTTTATTTCAAATCAATAGATAAGCAATCCTAATGTGTGAAATTTATATTTTTCTATAGTTTATTTAATCCTATGCATTCCCTCAAATTTCGCATCTAGGTTTTATCCACTAAACTTTAAAATTTTAAAAATACTTCACATTTTATATGAAATCTGTGTTGTGTGTAATGCATGAGAAACTCAATGTTCCATGAAAAGAAATATAAACCCTATGTTTCATGTAACATAATATAAACTCAGTTTTTCATGTAATATATGTTATTTCAATGATTTAGTTAACCTAAATTAAACTATATCATAATGTCTCATGGTGTTATATTTCCTTTATATGCTTAGTGTTGTGTGTCACGCATGGTAAAAAATACAATGTTATTATTTCAGAATTTTAGGATGTAATAGTTACAGACTATGATAAAATTAATTTATTTAAAAAAATAATATTTTATTTTTTGTGTCAGAGTTAGTTAGGTGCAATAAGATCTTACCAAATTAGTAAAACATGTATATGAACATATAAATTTTTATATCATCACTATAATTGAAGATAAGTATAGATTTTATGGGCCAACATTGACAGAAAAGAATAGTTTTATAATGAATATGTTGATCAAGATGTAGTTATTAGTTGATAGTTGAAATAAGAATTGGGACATCAGGTTTTAATGTAGCACTCTACAAACAATTTTATAAAACTAACCCCATTAATTGTAAAAGTATCAAACCTACAATGCACGTACTCCGTATAGGGATTGCCCTCCTGCTCAAGATAATTATTGTGGAGCTGGAGATACAACTGGTGCTGATCAACTTATTACCATACTGGGACAACTCACTCAGGTTATGAATAATAACATTTCTCATATGGAGCACCCTGATCTGGAACATGAAGGATCAATGTTAGACCGCTTCATGAGGCAACAACCGCCAAAATTTAATGGGGGTACAAATCCATTAGTAGCTGAGCAATGGATAAACTCCTTAGAGAAAATATTCCATGCCTTGGGGAGTAGCGAAAGGGAGAAGGTTATCATGGCAGTTTACCGCCTCTCTGGAGATGCTGATCAATGGTGGTTATTGATTCAGAATACAAAGGAAGATGAAGAAGTATCAAGTATGGAATGGAGCGAGTTCAAAGATATTTTCTTAGAAAAATACTTTCCTCGTGACCATCGAGCAGATATGGAAAGGCAATTTTTGAGTCTGAGTCAAAAGGAGGATGAGAATGTCGCAAAATATGAGGCCAACTTTACAAGGTTAGCAAGACATGCAGCAGATTATATACGTAACCCAATAAGTAAGATTGATCATTTCTTTGATGGGTTAAAACCATTTCTCCATCGAGCATTAGTCTCACAAACCTTCTTGTCATACAAAGATATAGTCTTATGTTCTCTCAAGACAGAAACGGAATTATCTAAGTCTTATAACAACAAAGTAAAGCAAGAGAAGAAGAGAACGGTGGAACAAGAGACAGATAAAGGGAAAAAGGGAAAGAAGGATTTTCCATTATGTGATAATTGTGGGAATAATCACCCTGGTACATGCCTAAAAGGAATTGGAGTTTGTTATAAATGTGGAGAATAATGTCACCAGGCGCGTGATTGCAAGGGAAAGAAAGAGGCTATCAATGTTGAATGCTACAATTGTAGGGAAATGGGACATTATGCAAATGAATGTCCTAAGCGTCAGGAAAACATACCTCAGAAAATTCCAAGGGATCAAGGACAATCCTATGTTGTTACTACAGTTGAAGTGGAATAATTAATGTATTGGTGCTTTTGGACTTAAGGATTATATTCTGGTTATAAGGATAATATGATTGTACTACAGTACTTGTTGATTTCATTAAGGTTTTAATATGATTAAGGTAATCATATTTTTGTATCTAACAATAAGAGAAACTTTACCTTGTTTGAGGAATCTGATGATACAATTGATTTTGGAATTTAGACACCTTTTAGAGAAAGTCTGGACGAAGGTATTTTGGATAACTATAAAGGTTGGAATGGATTAAGTTGAACTTTGGATAGTATAGTTTAAGGTTAAAACATTTATGAAGATTATTTTTGGAATATTATAGTTTTAGAAAAGGACAACCTGCAGGGTGGGTCATAACCCATCGCGTCGGACAAAGCTGCAGGAATAGAACCCACAACCATAGTGCGACAGGCCATTATTACCTACCACTAGCCTATAGAAAGTCCCTGGTTATTACAAAATAGTTTTACTAATCTAAATGGTATGTGTTAATATTTGGAACCTTATACAATTAGGATAAATAGAATATTTTTGAGTTGTATTACCTTTTAGAGTGAAAGATGGGTTTGTGGTAAAAATTTATTAAAGAATGAAAGTCTACATGACAAGTATGTATATTCCCTTATGTTCTTAGTAAATCTCCTAAATAAATTCATCAACTTTATAAAAGGTAACTCAAAACAAAAATGTTGTCGGTTAACTTTTCCTACTGGGGAATCAATGATCATTTAACCAATCACAAGTTCGTTATTTTCTTATAGTTAAACATTCTCCTAATCCTGTTTTCTATAACTCCCCATCAGACCTTGACGGTTTGTTTCTCCTCCATATCCATATTTTCATAGAATCCTAGAATGGGCTATCTCAGGTGGCCGTTGTACTTATCTTTCTTTCTTTTAATGTTATACATTTATTAACATTATTTCCGATGTGGGTTTTCCACAAAGGTATTTTCAATTTTCAAGATTTTGTTTTCAAAGAAAAATTTCAATTGCGAGGATGCAATTTATTGAAGGAGGGGAGAATGTAACACCCCGAGCATCCATGATACGCTTCTCATTCAATAATGCAATAGCTTGCATTGTACGCAACTTCGAGTTCTAACACACCGCAACTAATCAAAGTTGCCGTTATGAATAGTAATAACCACTTTTTAAATTTATAGATATTTTATATTTCAAAATGGAATTCATTTTTGTATTCATAATATCGAAATTATCCTAAGTTGAATTTTTTGTAACTTTCTGAGAACTTCCAATTTTTTTATGAATAGTGAAAAATACTTAAAACAACTTTTTTAATCAAAATAATTTATTTTGATAAATTATACTATTTGTTAGTTTTAAAGTATAATTAGAATATATTTTTACCATTTTATCCAATGGTGGTCATTAGAATTAATTTAACATTGAAATTGGGCATGAACAATTGTCAATCTTTTGATATAAATTGTTTCTTAAAAACACGCTATTTGTTGTGACAACGGGAATTAATTATAAAATTAATTAATGAAACATATATGTTTGGAATTTTTTAAAATAGACATCATTTTTGAATTCAGAATATCAAATATAGCTTAGGGTGAAATTTTGGCCTTATTCTGAAAAACTTCAATTTTTGATGAATAGTGAAACCACTAAGTGGTTGTTAAAAAACTAATTTTTCGTTAAAATGAAACATTACCACTTCTATGTTTTGAATTTCAAAAATCCGACATACATGGTTGTCATTAAGAAGCAAAATGTGGTTCAATGATATTAAAATAATTTTTTGGTGAATAGTAACTTTGAGGTTCTTAATCGCGATTAGAGGTAATTAGTGTAGTTTAAGGTAAAAATAATGTTTTAATAATATAATATGAGCTTGACACATGTCTTACCCTTATTGGATGTGCCATGGAAGACCATGAAAATCCATGGGTCAACTTGGGGACCCCATGGAGCCAGTTTAGTTGGAAAATGACATAAATACCTTTCATTTAATGTTAAAGTAAAAAATGACACAAACATGAAATGTTTTACTAAAACAATTTTTACATGGGGTTATACAAGTCATATTTTTAACTATAAATATTAATTGGAAAGATAAAAATATTTCCTACATCATAGTATTTTTTTTATAATTTTTAGACATTAAATAAATTAAATTATGTATGACACCATGATGATGCAGCGATTACCTCATTAATTAACGATTTAAATAAAATGAAAAGATAATGTAAAATCCAAGGCTTACACTTGTCAAAAACCTATTTGATGAGTATATTTTGAACCCTTATCACCTTATCCTCGAATTATATAAGTGTGGGACCTCTAAAATCCGAAACTCATTTTATAATAAAGTGGCTTTTCTTTACTTTCCAAGAGTGCCCCTCCTCTCCACTTATAAAATGCCCCCACCTCTACCACCTCATTCACACTTTCAAGCCATTTGGATCGGTCATCCTCTGCCCAAATACTCTCCCAACTTCCCTCTCTTACTCCTAGAAGCCTCACTTTGGGCAGAACTCTTCCCAAGGAATCCTTTGGCTCAAATCAAAAAGAGTTATCCGATTTTAAGGTAATGTCTTCTCTAATGTTGTTTTGTTTTATTTTTCTTCTCCAACCCCCTAAACACTTTTTATTCGTTTCTTTTGTAACAAAACCAGTATCCACAATATACTAGGATGTTGTTATAAGAATTATTCTAGCCACACTTACACACACCAACATCTAATGGTTAAAGAACATACTGTTTCTGTGGATGGCGAACTTCTGCCTCACGAAACGATGATTGTTCAACACTCATATAACACCTTCAAAGATGGCCATTAAGATGTCACTATATTTATATATGATATATAATATGTTTATGTTTTCCTTATGCTTCTTTATTTCTAATTTATGGCATACTTTATGATTTCCATTATGGGTAAACGCGAAAATTTCATTTTAGGAAGTGCGGACTACCGCCCCCTCAAAGTGATGTGAATCGTTAATGCTATATGTGGAATGTATAGAGGATGGAGTAAATGATATTATATATGATATTATACTGGAACTATATTATACCTTTATATAATTATGATTTCATTCCATTAAATACGAAATATAAATGAAAGTAGCGTTCATGCGTACGTACGACTTACCGTCTCCATGAACGGTGCATTTCATTTCTTACCCCTATATGTTACGTAATATTATGAATGAATGTATATACTGGATATATATGATATATATGACATCTAAATCATAAATATATTTCTGGAGATAATGGATATTCTACCACATAAACAACCTGTAATTATAAGAAGTTTATTGTTGACTCAAGTACCAAAGATCGACAAAACGACCGTTATTAACTTAAATAATTATATAAGGTTCATAACATTGTAATAAGTGATATAAAAAGGGATAATGAAATTGAAAATGGTTCTTAATAAATTAGATATTAACTCTAGTTTATTATTCATGAGGTTAAAGAACGGTCGAATCAAGTCGGACACAAGGTAAGGGAACTTCTTAACCCAATTTCCATTCTTTGGGTTAATCTACTACTTTAAAATTATGTCATGATATTATTATGTCCTATCTTGTATTTGTACTTTCTTTAGGTGTACTTATAGTGAATACACATAATAGATCTATTTGATTTTAAAAATGATCTTTTTAAGGACTTTTTCTCAATCTCCTTTCATTAAGGCATATTTGGTTTTATACATAACTTTCTTTTATACGGTGTATAAACCCCTTTGACTTTTACGTTTATTCAAAAGGAATCTTTTCTTATATGAAGCGTTTTACTAAGAGACAAAAAGGGAATGTTTTCCTTCCCGTACTTATGCGGCGACAACGACTTCTCCGCCGCCGTGACCATTATTTGAGTTTTGGCTTCCTCTACAAGCCATCACTTTTTTAATGAAAAATAAATACAAAGTTTTAACTTGTTTTTATTTTGGTATTGAGAATGGTTTTGAAAGAATTTTTATTATATCAATGTGTTGTATTGACATCTTGTGATTTAAATGTGGAAATGTTATGTTTCCTTTATGCATGTTTTATGTGTTACGATTATGTTATGGTTTATGATATGTTTAAACCTATTCATATGAGGAATGCATTGGACTTAATAAGTGACGGGTGGAGCCCGCTATAGCTCCTCGATGCATCGGCAGGTCTCATGAGACAAACTAGTTTCTTGGCACGAGGCCTTGACAAAATATTATTTGTGGTCTTGGCACGAGGCCTTGGCTACGTGGTTATGATAGTCTGGCATTATGCATTCCATCATTATGAAAGTGGTTATTGATATTGCATGTGATTATTCGACCAGTAGAATATCCATGTGAATAAGTAAATGGCATTATCTCATTTTAATTTTTCCATATTATGCTGAAGTTCAAGTTTAAAAAAGATTTTGATTTAGTTATACATTTCCTTAAATGTTAATATTTATTTATGAAAGCTTTCGCAATATTGTTATCCTTACTGAGCATCTGAGCTCACCCCTTTCAATGTTTTAATATTTTCCAGGATGTGAAGAAGTATTTTGTGAATGACCTGCAGGGATAGTCAGAAGAGGATATGAGTGTGGACTATGGAGACTTTGTTATTGTAGATTTTCATTTTATGATGTAACGTAACATTTATGAATGTATCTAGTGATTCCAAGGGTACTAATCTAATCGGTCTTTCGAGACTTGATCTTTTGTGATCATGCCAATGTTACGAAGTAATGCACCGACTCTGGGTAGCTGGGGTTGGGGCGTTACATCCCATACAATGGAGAAAATTGAATAAATATTCTACACATAATTCCTTCATCATACCATTAAGTTATCTAGAATAAATGAGATTATATATTTAGTTGATTCCACACATGATGAATATCTTGACACGAGTGTATGAAATTTACTTGTTTAGTTTTATGTTTAAATATAAATGAAATCCAATTTATTTGTACGTTTATAATTAACACATGAATGTATTCGATGTGATCATGTGAATTTCTTAGTTATTTTGTTTAATGATATATATTGATTGTCATAGATGGTGTTTATTTATTGCATCCCATGATGTGATAGTGAGTCATTTTAGAGGATATTTTAATGTCAATGATGGAAAATTAGGCCCTTTAGTACTAATGGGTGGAACTATTTATTATCAATGTAAATAAATTACTTTATAGGAAAATTATATAATTCAATTTAGAAATTCTCTTACCATTGTGGATCACTATCTGTGTGTATTTTCTAAAAATTAAATATGTATTCCACCTAAATGGGATTTGAAATTTTCAGTTGTTCTCTTTCTATGGTCAAATTCTATTTCACTTCCTTTGTATATATTCAAATAAATAGAATTAATGTATTTTCATATCTAATTGGAATATTTATAAAACTATGTGCTCATAAGACCAATAATGTCACCCCATGATTCCTCTATTCTTTTTTAAAGAAGGATGATAGTTCATTAAGACTCTATATTTATTATCATAAGTTTCTTTAGGTTATGTTAATGAATAAATATCCTCAACCAATAGTCGATGATAATTTTATCAATTTAAGGGATTTAAACTATTCTCTAAAATTGATATATGATCATTGTATCACCAACTATATGTTAAAAGGTTGATATCAAAAAATAGTCTTTAGAGTCATTATGGCCATTATGAATATTTGTTCATGCCCTTTGGATTAACAAATGCAACATAATTATTATAGAATTAATAAATCAGGTCATTCAATTATACCTAGAAACATCAATTGTGAAATTTTTTGATGATATTATCAAAGACAAAAAGAACATGTTAAATATTTTGATATTGTATTTATAATATTTATTGACAACCGATTCATTGAAAAATTCAATAAATGTGATTTCTAGATAAAATATGTATCAGTAGACCCTCTAAAAATAGAATATATTATTTCTTGGATACTACAAAAAACAAAATTTATGCAAAAAAAATTAGTAATAGTATGATATTGTCATCCCTATTTTTATTCTTCTTACAATAAGCATATCTTATGATAACACCCAAAAAAAGGGAACATCATTCCATTGGTGTGAATATTCTTAAAAATACTTTTTGAATTTAAGGAAAGACTCATGCCTATGCAGATTTGTTTCCCCAGAATATGGGAACAAATATGTTGTTTAATATGACTCATATGTATATGGACTTGTTTGGGTCCACATTCAAGGAGGTCATGTGGTATATTACTAAAAGAAACCATTGTAATTCATTAAAAGAATTATTTGACCCATGATTCTCAATTTATGGTTGTTATTTTATGCATTTAAAACAAAGTATCAATATCTCTTTGGTTAGAAATTCACTATATTCAATGTCCAATGGTTTTTGGAAGACATATTTTCAAAAATATATTTAAACATGAGACGATAGAGATAGATATAATACATGATATTTTTACAATTTTACTTGATTTATGAACTAGTAGAATGGAAGTTTTTGAGTAATTATTTTATCTATAATTTGAATAATAATTGTCTAGAGAAGATCATGATCTATGTGAATTTATGGTTATGATTAGTAATATATAATTCAATTCAATTTTTTTGGTTTTGTTTTTAATAAATAAATTGGGAAAATTATAAGACCTGATGCTAAGATGGCATGTGATTGTGAGGGCCGGTGGGCCCAAAACAATTTGTTGAAAATGTTCAATTTTTAATAATGTGTGCAAGTTGTTTTCCTAAAATAGTACAATAGCTCTAAAATGGGTTCCCAGATCTTATATATGAAGGCACGGTTGAGTTTAGAATGGCATGTTTACCCTATGAATGCCTTAACATTATTCTGTGCAGGTCTTCAGTGGAAAACCTGAAAAAGATGTAAACTTCATTAGTAATTAAATTAAAAAATTATTTTTGACACTGTTTTGGTTTTTCATTTAATATGCCTTTTTCAGGAATTCTGGGTTATGACTTAACCCTTAATTTCATTTTTGTTATGGAGGCATATCTATCTCATATGAACACTAGCGGATCATGGATCTACGATCAATTAGGAACCCCAATTTGAAAAACATCGTCGACAATGATGACAACAACATTTCTTCATATGTGAAAAATCTAGATCATGATAAGGTTTTGATCATTGATTTTATTTCCCCATTTCTATAATCAATGATGAAAATGGGTCAACAAAATAATAGGTTGACTTGTATTTTGGTTGTTCCTGCGGGATGTGATTCATTGAGGAAACTCCTTGGGGTTATAATTCTCTGGTATTGTTTCTTCATTATTCATTGTAATGAGAATGCATTGAGTTTGATAAAAATAAATTCCAAGGATCATTTCTCATGGTGTTTTTTGTTTTTTTCCTACCCCCATTCTTGGATTTTGTCATCGTTGGACACTTGTGGTCGCGACTCGACGTGTTTGGAGGCTGTAAAAGTTATCAAATCCTCAGAGTGATGGAATGATGAATTGAAGACAAAGGGAGTGTAGATCGCGACCTGAGGATTGTAGATGTGTCTTCCTCTAAAAAAAGAGCATCAAAGGACAATTGGTGCAATTGTTGATAGTGTCATGGGGAATTCAACTCATCCATGTAAGGGAACTCACAAGGGCAGTGAGGTTGTGGGCAGGCACAACACATGGGGTGCACACTAATGTGGCTCCGTGTGGGATGTGGTGGAGCACCATGGGGACTACGGGGCATTCGAACGGGGGTGGGCCATGTTTTGAGGAAAATTATGCCAACATGTGTATGGGATGGGCTAAGGGAGCGGGGAGGGACCCATCAGGTCGGGTCATGATGGGTTGGCCAGGCTATGTTGGTTTGGGTTGACCATACTGGTTCTCCTCAGCCGGAGGGTCGAGGAGGGTCTGGCGGGTTGGATCGGACTATGACCGACTAGAGGTCAGATCAAACCCCGACCAGCCCTGGGTCTGATATTTTTACTATAATGGTCATAAATTTAAACGGTACATCTTTTTTATAATCTGTCTATGGTGTTGAGACCCTTGCGAAGAGACGATCCTTTTATAATATCATAAGTGGGTTTCTGTGGACATGTGAATATGATCTAATAGATTAAGGTGTAGGTTGTCCCGAAACGAGCGAAATATAAACTGAATTATAAGAAAAGTTGTGACCTTGAGAGTATGTGATCATAAATTTTATGTGCCTTATAGAGACTACGTGTATTAACATGATTTTTTTTCATATAGAGACTATGTGTCTTAATGAGACAGTGTGTCTTATGGAATTTTTTTGTTTATCCTGGTATGGGTATTAATGACTTATATCTGTGTGAGAAAACTACAGATTCCTTTGTGTTATTGTGTGTGGTATCACCTTTGTGGTATTTTCCCTTTATTGTATTCTATATGGTAACTCCTTTTTGGTATTTGACCTTTATGGTATTTTATTGTGGTCTTCTGTTGTGGTTACGATGTGTCCTACTAAGTATTGGTTTACTCACCCATGCATGTGGTTTTCTTATATGTGTCGTGTCTTGTGAAGAAGATCGACCCTTTGACAGAGTCCTAAGGGGAGTAGGACCAGGTGGTGCTTAGAAAGGCTAGACAGACATGTGATCCAATAGTTTCATACAACTGTACATATACCTTCACCTTCAGGTTTGAACAGGTAGGGTTATATGTGGATGAGTTTCCAGAACCTATTCTTTCACCTTCCTATATGGGGGCGCCATGTGTGGGTTTTGTTTGCAGACACCTTTTCCATTTTGGTGAGCTTGTATTCAAGCCTGGATTACTTTCTTGTTATTTCACTATTATACTCCTGTTAGGTGATAGTGGTTTTCATGCATTGTTTACTTAGTTTTATTACATATCAGAATTTGTGTCCTGGATATATGTGTGTGTGTGTGTGTGAGTGTGTGTGTGTGTGTAGGTACTATGGTGAATTTTTTCCCATTTTTGGGATATGCCTACTCAATGCCAGTCACTATACTCTAACCTATTGGAGGAGGTCTTGGGGTAGTCATGGTATGGACCCCTCTAGGACGGGTCATGAAAGAGTGGTATCTAAGGGTTTGATTCTACTTTAGGTCTGGGAGTCTGTGAGTTTGATTTGTGGACAAAAATTTAAGTGTTTTGGGTTCAGGTTTCAGGTCAGGGAATGCAGTGTTGGTGTGGCAGCTGACGTATCCATACAACATGACTATGGATACCTTTTTTCGACTTGATACATAAAAACAATGTATGATGGAAAAATAATGATACATTTATCATATAGGATTTGGGTGTGTTCTCGTGTATTTCTTGGGTAAGCTCACCAATTATACTCTATTTAATTTGGTACCAATTTTTTAATTTTAGGATGCCTCCCCATAGATAGATAGCAATGATTCCATTTTTGATTATGAGGATTATTTTCATAGCAACATGGCAATTGTACAAGGTAATGTACCATAGATGGCACCTATGGGTGGTTTGATAGTTGTAGTAACACCCATTGAGCAGCAGCTTCTTCCATCACTGCTGGAACACGATGCACATAGACTAATTACATTGCACAAATTTCCTAGGAACTGAACACCTATTTTTTTGGGTGATCCAGACCCCTATCTAGGTGAGGATTGGCTGGATGTAGTTACCATCGTCTTCTACCTTGTGAGGATGCCTTCTGAACTGATGGGAGTCCTTTCCATGAGTCTTTTTCAGGGTGGTGGTAGTGCTTAGTGATCATACACGTGATGAGGCAAGTCTCTCTTGGGTAGACTTTGAGCATCTATTCAAAGAGTATTTTTTTCCAGCTATGTAATGCCAAGTAAATCTATAGGAGCATCTTCATATACAGTAGGGCAGCATATGTGGCAGAGGAGTAAGTGGAGTAGTATGAGGTGGGGTGTAGGTTTGATGTATTACCACCCACACTACCACCACCCCTAGGTGGTCAACTCCTAGCTGAAGGAGTTGGTGGACTTTGATGAGGTCATAAGTAGGTGATAGTGGCTTATAACCCTGATTCTCCTAGGATGATTGGTGGTATGATCTATTTCGTTTCCAACCAAGTTGTAGTCTTGATAGACACTTGTTTTGGTCATTCCATTCTTTGTAGAAACCTTTTTCCGGGAATGGATATTCTGGTTGAACCACTTACATGATCCTTACACTTATATACTCTTATGGGAGGGTATTTGTTGATCACACTTGTATCAATAGTGTGACATTACTCGTGGAGGAAAGCATTTCGTTTGGGATATCATGGTAGTGGCGTTGAGGCCTTATGGAGTCATTATTGGTATGAAGTGGTTTTCAATAGTTCATCAATATATTAACTATTTTAGTCATAGAGTGAAATGTTTCCAATGTGATGGGACCAACTTTTCTTATTATTGGTGAAAAGGAAATGCATGAAGTGTAGGATGGAACTAATCATAGGAGGGAGTACCAGAATATTAACCAGTTTGATAGCCTCACCCTGAGTGATGTAGATGATATGAGTCCTCATTTTCCTACAGTGGGGGTAGAGAATATGGACATAATTCTTGAGGATGTTCCATGATTACATACCCATAGGAAGGATGGATTCTTCATTTATCTATACACTGGGACGACACTGATATCTACAGCATCAAATTGGATGGCTCTTGCAGAGCTTCATGAGATGAGTGTGTAGTTTGAGGACTTGTAGAAGTAGGGAATTATGAGACCTAGTGTTTCACCCTAAATAGCCCGAGTTTTTTTATGAGAAGGAATATGAGAGATTGAGGAAATGTGTGAACTCCTGAAACCTAAACTAGGTGACCGTGAAGAATAATTACCCACTACCGAGGCTTTATGACCTATTCAATTAGTTGAAAGGGGCGTTGTGGTTCCTGAAGATTGAAAATAGATTAGGCTATCACCAGTAAAAGGTATAGGATTAGGATGTATGAAAGACATAATTTCTATTTATATATAGCCACTATGAGTACCTAGTGATTCCATTTGGTGTGATGAATGTCCTGAAAGTGTTTTTGGGGGATGATGAATCATATCACTAAGCCTAACTTAGAATTGTTCGTGGTTGTCTTCATTTATGACATCCTAGTGTACATGATGTCTGAGGAGGAGCACATGATACACTTGAGGATGGTCCTGGACAAAATCCAAGAGAACCATCTTTACAAGAAGATCATAAATTGTTAGTTTTGGATTCAAGAGGTCCATTTTCTAGGACACATCATTTGATAGGCGAAATTTGGTGTGGATCTAGGGAAGATTGAGGCGGTTCTTTCTCGGGATCCACACAAGAGTGTTACTAAGTTGAAAAGCATTCCTTTTTTTGGTTGTGTACTATCAAAGGATGGTACATGACGTTTCAAGAGTAAAATAACCCTTGACATATTTGACATTGAAGGAAAATCCTTTCATGTGGACATAGATGTTCTAGTAGTTCGTTCAAGAGCTGAGGCCTAGGTTAACAAGAAATCCCTTCTTGAGATTTCCTGAATGGACTGCTGAGTTTGTGGTGTTCTATAATGCATATGGAAGTGGTCTTGGTTGTGTCTTGATACAGGGTCATGTGGTTACTACTAATGATTTTCATCAATTGAGGTAACATGAGAATAATTACATCCTCCATGATCTTGATCTTGAAATTGTAGTCTTCGCTTCGAATATGTGGTGACACTACCTGATGGGAGAGTAGTTTATTATCTACATTGACCACAAGAGTACCATGTCTATAATATCTCATAAAGATCTATTCATGAGATAGAGGTGATGGATATATTTCTTGTAGGACTATGACTTTGATATTAATTATACTCCCAGGAAAGGGAACATGGTGGAATATGCTCTCGGTAGTGGATTTGGTATGATATTTCTCAGTGAGGTATTAGAGTAGTTGGCCTCATTGCAGATTTCCTTTTTGTATAGAGATGGAGCATCTTAACACTAATATATGGTTTTCAGCACTCCACACTTATAGTTCATTAGGGAGGCACAACTTTGGGATGTCAACTGTGAGACATTATGTTCTTAGATGATCCCAGGGCATTCGCCGATGGATATTCTAAGGGTGGGGTGCACATCGTCCTTTTTAGAGGGTAAACAGTAATACCCGTGATGTTCTTGGAGGAGGTTTTGAGGGGGTTACACTCATATTCTTTTGTAGAACATCCTTGTCTATATAATATGTACCAGAACCTATAATGTATGTTTTGGTGGTCTGGGATGAAGAAGGTAGTTCAATGTTTATCTCTCGATGCCACACTTTTCAGCAGGTGATGGCTAAGAACCATGTTCCATTAGTTTGACTCAACCCCTTGAGGTACCAGAACAGGAGTTGTATGGGATATCGATGGACATAATGATTGTCTTATCACATATTTCCATGGGACACGATACCATTTGGCTGATCATAGACCGACTCAAAATGTCATCCCACTTTTTAGCTATCAGAGAGAAGTGTTCATTAGAGATATTTTAGTGCTTCTACATTCAATAGATAATGTGGCTTCATCGAGTTCCATCGATGGTAGTATCAAATAATGATGCTCACTTCACATCACTATTGTGGAAGGGATTAAATGAGGCGTTTGATATGTAGTTATCTGTAAGCATGAAATTTCAACCCATGATGGATGGAAAGATGGAGAGAACCATTTAGGTTTTAGAGGACATGATGTGGGATGATATCATGGATTTTTGTTTCAGTTGAGAGGATCACCTACCTCTGGTGGAGTTCACATACAAAAGTATCTACCATTCCACCATTTATATAGAACCATTCAAGGCATTGTATGGGAAGCCCTTTAGATAACCACTTTTCTGGATTGACCCAGGAGAGTCGGCACTCATGAGGCTAGAGTTTAAGTAGGTGACCATAGACAACGTTCAGATCATCTTTGACCCGATGAAGACTACAGAGATCCAATATAATTATAATGGTGATAGGTGAGTTGGTATTTGGGTTCAAGTAAGGAGACCATGAGTTACTTTGAGCCTCACCACAGTACAGATTACATAGATCTTGTCAGGGAAGCAACCTACTTATGAGGTTCATATGATGTTTGGTAATTATATGTAGAGTTAGAGAGGTTGAATACCGCTTGTCTATGCCATTGCAGTTAGACCAGGTGCACGATGTATTTTGCATGTTTGAACTGAGGAGGTATGTGCATGGTCCCTTTCAATTCATCGAATGGCGTGAGCTGGACAATGATGATAGTGAAAATTTTTCTATCTACATGATGTAGATTGAGGATCAAAAGGAGAGGATCCTCTATGAGTGGTCAATCCCTCTTGTGGACATTCATTTGTATCATGGTAATCTCTTGGATAGCACTTGGGAGAGGGATGTTTGGATTCAGGATCATACCCTAATATTTTTGTTTGATTATCCCTTTTTTCCTTTTGGGGATGTAAATATCTATGTTGTGAAGAATTTAATGACTTGTATTTTTTTCAGGTTTTATTTTTATAAATTAATTGGGAATATTCCGAGACCAAGAGTTGATACATAATGTGATTCCGAGGCCCGGTGTTCCCATAATTTTTTTAAAAAATGTTCAGTTTATAATACCACATGAAAACAATTTTCATAAAATAGTGGAATAACTCTTAAATGGATTCTAAAATCATAAATCTAAAGGATCCTTTCAGTTTGAAATGATGGTATTACCCCATGCACGGCTAACTATTTTCAAAATAGGTCTTCAGTGTGAAAACCCAAAAAGGACGTAAACATCATTAATAATTTAATTAAAAAGTTATTTTTGAAGAAATGTTGGTTTTTATTTTAAATTAATTTTTTTGGAATTTAGGGTTACAACATAACCATGGAATTCTTATAAGGTAATGAGATAGTGTTGCCTCCATTGAACACTGGTGGATCATGGATCGATGATCAACAACACACCTAGATTCGAAGGAACTGAACCACCTTTGATGAAAAGAACAATCCTTCATCTGTGACTAATATAAATCATGGTTGGGAATTTTTATTTGATTTTCTTTTTCATCTTATATAATAAACTATGAACATAGATCAACCATCAAATAGGTTGACCCACAGTTTGATCATTCTTGTGGGGTTTGATTAAATGAGGGAAATTATTGGTGGTTATTGTTATCCATTATTTTTTCTTCATTTTCCATTCTAACAAGAACCGATTGAGGATGACACAAAAAAAGTATGAGGTTCATTTCTCAGGGCTTTATTTGTTCTTTTCCATCCACCGTTAATGGAATTCTTTATTGTTGGACCCTCAGGGTCGCATCTCGACTTTATAGGAGGCTCCAAACATGATCGGACCCCCAGAGTGAGGACAAGTAAATTCATAGCCTAATTTATTGTAAATCATGACATGAGGATCATGGATGTATCTTAGTTTCAAAAAATAAATCATTGAAGGATGATCAGCGGCCAGTGACGGTGCATGGAATGCGGCTCTCCTGTGGATGAAATCCATTGGTGGTGGTGAATCCGCAGGAAGGTAGAACACATGGGGAATGTGCGGATGCGGTGGGACAACAATATGGGACGTGGTACAACACCACGGGGCAAGGGGCACATGGCAGGTGTAGTTTGTTTGTGGAGAATAAGCTGGCCCACAAGCATTCAGACTGGAATAGAGGTGTTGGGTAACACCAAGCGGTCCCAGCGGCCTGGTCTAGAAATCACAATAAACCATAGGGCTGGATTGGACTCAAAAAGGTTGGTAAGGTGAGGTCTGTCACTAGGTAAGGCCAGGTTCGACTATTCAGATCTGACCCAGACCAGGCCTGGGTCAGATGTTTTTACTAAAACGATCAAAAAATTCAGACACTACATGTATTTGATGAGAATTCAATGGAGTTGGGACCCTTGATATAATTTGATCCTTATCATAATTACTATGTGGGTTTTTTGGTTGTATTAATTTGACCTAATGGATTGTGGGTTAGGTTCTCTTAGAATGATCATGCTATAAACAAAAATTTTTGACTGGGTGTGACCTTGAGGTTATGCGACTTATAGTGGTTGTGTATATTACAGAGATTTTGTGTCTTATAGAGACAATGTTTCTTATAGAGACAATGTGTCTTATCGATATTGTGTGTTTTATCGATATAGTGGGCTTTATGATATTCATTTTATAGTCCTGCTATCTGTATTAATGACTTATACATATGTTAGCTTACTGTACTTTCTTTTGTTTCATTCTCTGTGGTATCTCCTTCTTAGTATTTTTCCATTGCGATATTTTTTTTGGTAACTCCATAATTGTATTTTTCATTTGTGTCACTCTATGTGGTTCCTTCATTGTGGTATTTTGTTATGTTCTCAGTGTGTCCTACTAAGTATTATTTTAATCACCCCTGCACGGGGTTTTCCCACATGGGTTATTCCTTGTTCATATTATTGACCCTTTGATGGAGTCCTAAGTGCACCAAAACAAGGATTTCCTTAGAAAGGTATGGTAGATGGGTGCCGCTACAACTTCATACAACTGTTCCAGTACCTTCACCTTTAGGATAGATCAGTTAGTATTTAATGAAGGTGAGTTTCAGTAACTTCTTCTTGAACTTTCCTATACATGTTCACCATGTGTGTGTTTTATTTGAAGACTCATTTTCCTTTTTTGTGGGAATTTATTCAATCCTAATTTACTTTCTAGTTATCTCTCAATTATACTCTAGTGGGGTTATTGTGGTTTCCATGCATTGTTACCTTTTTGTTTTTATATTTCATCATTTGTGGCTTGGAGATGTGTGTGTGTGTGTGTGTGTGTGTGTGTGAGGGTACTTAGTATAATGCCTCCCATTTGTGGGATATGTCTACACGGTGCTAGTCACTAGCCTATGGACTATTGGAGTTGTGCTTGGGGTAGTCATGATAGGGGTCCCTCTAGGACAGTTCCTGACAAGTTAGTTGAATGCAGTTTTAATTTTATTTCTATGTTACTTATTAATAGCATGGATGAACATGTCAATGAGTCTAAAATAAAAATAATTTATTTCTATAATATTATGTCAAAACATAATGGTTGGTAGACCATTTATGTATAGAATCAAGATGGGTATTCTATCTTTTTTTTCAAGATCTGATATTTTTTCAACAATTTTTCAACATATAATTTCATTTGGATTACCACAAATTAAAATGGGATGTTTTTCCAAGACTTTAGAAGATGTAGAAGTTATTTTAAAATCATTTATGGTCGGATTACAGAAAAACTATGTGGAAAAGTATGTATCAATATGAATCACTTTTATGAAGGTTGGGGAAAAGTACCAATGACTAGCTTGTATGTTTCAATCCATACAAATCTCTATCAGGAAATAGGAACAAAAAACAATGAATATTTTTTATGAGTATACCAATACATGTTAAGAAAAATGATTCCATATGGGTGAATGTGGATTGGATCACAATGTTTTTGCACATCAATATTCGGGAATCAAATATTGTGGAATAATTAGAGAATATGTATATATATATAAGAGAATTAAAAAATTTTCAGGGAATATTAGTTTCTATTGTCTTCCATTGAGATCCACAATTCACATATTGGATTTGGATATCCATATAGTAATATTTCAGTACCTAGTTAATCGTGAGAAAAGATTTCCATTTTCAAATGGATGGAATATCATAATGAACAATCTATATTTTAGAATAAAAGATTTGATCTTCTATTATGAATATCATAGGATTTTGGGAGGCTCATATATCAATAGATTAGTTTTCATAAAATAAAAAAAATCAATAATTTATACGTATGGATAATTTTAAGAAAAGAATGGTTTTCTTATTGGTATCCACTTTATTTGGATGAGAGCATATAAACATTTTTTATGGGACCTATCATTGTCTAGGATATTAATCTGAATATTTATATGCTCAGGAGAATAATTGTTACAACTCAATGTCATTAGAAATCTTATACATATTTTTTTCTTCAACTATTTTTATTTGGTATGGGTAAACATGTGTCGTTGAAATTATATTTGAGGCTGGGGAGTAAAAATTTAGGTATGCAATATAACATGTCTCCTTGATATATGGACCCTTTTAAAATACAATAACATAGTAGTGGTGTAGATTATTTGTTGGATTTCATGCCATTCTTAAACTCTATATACTATTTATTTCACATATCTCAATTGAGTTACCAATTTTATCAAGACTATGTGATTTGATGGCACCTTATCGAACATGTACCATATATTACTTTACATCACATTCTAATATAGATTTAGAATATATATATAAAATAACGTGTCATTAAGAAATAGTGTCCATCATTTGGGAGTTTTATTGTATCATGGTAAGATTCTAGAAGATATACTGGAATGAGAATCTAGTATAATAAAATAATGGACAAAATGTTTCCAAATAACATGGAATGTCTAGCATTCTAGAGATAGAAATCCTAATGTTGGGAACAATATAAAACACTTATCATGAGGTATTCTAATATTCTTATATTGTTTTCATGTCATATTAATGGTTTTAGCTGGGCTCAAGGAGCTCATTTTTAGTTCATGTACATTAATTGGAGATTTTAGCCTATTCTAGTGCAACATATGAAGAAACCAAACCATGATTGTGAGTCTGTTATACTATATGTTTCCCTATAAAACATGGGTAGGATAAAACTCAAAAATTCAATGAATGGCCAAGAGTATAGAACCCATGTTGGGTCACTCTAGACTATGCCAAGAAATTCCACACCATGTGATGATTCATTTTGTTGTGAGATTAAAATTGAAAATCCCCTTGCTCTAGGAATTGTGGTTGGAAATTTCTGGTCACTGGCATCACTTAGGTTGGGAGGGAATACACATATTTCTATCCACTAGGTCATAGTCTTGGTAAAACTCCTTTTTTGATATTTTTGGATCACACAAAATTTTTGTTTATAATATTTTGGAGGGATAAGTGATCTTTATTGAATGAAAATAATGTGGTTTTGCATGAAACTAACCTTACAACTATTTTATTTATTAATTTTCAGGATATTATAGTTATATATTTCTAGGGTGAGATTGGTATGTCCGCTTTAAATTTTTTTTGGACTTCCATTAGTATGATGATTGTGTGTGTTGTAGTTTTATTCTCTCTGATTTTCATGTTGTGTTATTAATAATAAGAGGTAAGTGACTTCTGTCTCTACCACACTTATTCTAGAATTTAAATTATTGGAATTTTTTTAATTCCATTTCATAAATTTTTATAGAATATGTGATTTGTTCTTATTGTATGTGAGGATTTCATGTTCGAAACCCATGTTGGATAAATTTGTAAATTTTTAAAATTGTGTATTTTTTGTAAAATACCGTCTGAAATTATAGATTTTGTATTATTTTTTTTACTGAATCCAACAATTTTTTTACTTAATTTTATAGAGAAATAATGTTTTTAAAATAATTTTCTATGAATTATTAGTGTGAAAATATGGAACACATGGTTTTTATGAACATACTAACAATGGATGTAACTTTGAATAAGGGTCATGGTGCTAGACTAGAGGAACCTGTAGATTTTTCACCTATTGATGACTTGGTGGATCATTGATTAACAACTCATGAATATGGGAATGTCACAAAAAATTCTTGTGTCTATGAGTAATGAATGAGAATTGGGTGTTCCATGTAGAGTTAAAATACATGTTATGAATTGAAAAAAATAAGACTTTAATATTAAATTTTTAATATTGATAAATAGCTTGATGTTATCCACTTTTATTATTATTTTTTACTGTGATCTAATAAGTTATTATCAAAGTGATATTTCTAGGATGATTTTTGTAGATTTTCTACAAGGTATGTTTTCTCACCCCCTACAAAGAAATTTTGGTGTGGATGTAAATTTTATTCTTTATGAAACATGTAATGTTGAGGTATCATATTTCCATAGTGGAGCATCATAATTACTCTTAATCATGGTTTCTAGAGCATAACGTTTCATTATTTGAGTCATTAGAGTGATTAGAAATTTTTGTTTTTGTATGAGGACAATTTTTAAAAAGTTTTTTAATTCTATACCTTGTTGCAGCTACTCTGATATTTTCATTTTACTATTTTTTATTTTGAGTGTTATCATTTTCACATCATTAATCATATAGTCAATATGGTGGGGTTTTTAAATGGAGAATCATACAACAATGTTCATGTAAAAAAAATTCATTTATTTCCATCCTTTGTTGTCTTAGATATTTCACATTTGGTTAGTGGAACCTATGTCTTAGACCAAGAAAATTGGCAGGGTTGGGTTGTTACTATATTTGTACATAAGATTGAGTATAACTTTGATTAAATGATCTAGACTGTTGATTGAATTGAATTCATGTGATTTAAGTCTTTAATATAATTATGTTAAATTTGAAATTGAATAATGATAATGAAATTAGAGAGTCATTTTGAATTTTAATTAAATATAGATAAAGAATCCAATATTTTGGAATATATGATTTTTTAGTTATGAAATTATAATTTATAAATATATATTTATGTGGGTGTAAATTAAAATATTTATATTGTTATATTGTGGGATATCAATGATTTGATGATTGAATTTTCATTGGGAAATTTAATAAAACATTTTTTGGGGAGTTATATGATTTTAAATTATTCATATATTAGTGTCAGAACATGAGTTATTTAGATGATCATAAACAACCTTTTTTATGGTCAATTATTTTGTTTCCAATTATAATTTGGAATATAGTTTTTTGGATTTTGGACAGTTTCAATTAAATTACTGATTAAATTTTAACATATCCATGAATCACAAAATAATTATATAAGAGATATATTGATGATGGAAAAATGAGGAAGGGCCACATTAAATTCCATGGAACCATGCTATAATATTTTATTTTGGAAATAGATAGAATAATTAATGGTCTATTATGTAACTAACAGTCCTCCAATGCCACAAGTAGTGATGTGTAAATAAAAAATAATAGTCCATATTGAAGATAACATTACCATAGATTTACCTGATGTAATGTAGTGGATGCGTTTGGTAGAAGACACGTGGTTTAGGTGACATGGAGGAGCATAAATACTAGTGCAAGTCAATTCTATATAGAGTAAACCATAATAATCATTATGTGACACTATTGTGAGTGTCTTGTGGTCATGGTGTGTGGTATCACCATTAGAATATTTCAATTCATTTCCACTGATTTCTATATGATAAATAGGTCACATTCACAATATTATGGTGGATATGGTATTTGGGATACTGACATCCATGCCACAACACGTGTACCATGATGTTGAGGGTCATGAATTATGATGAACTAAAAATCATGGGCGAAGGACTCTAACACTATGATGATTGTTTTATGGAATAATCAAAGATGTGTGATGATTTGAAAAAGTGTTAGGCCACCATATTGAATGTAAGAATAATACTAGATCTACAGAATTATTTTCCTCTTCTTCTTTTTAAGGGAGATTAATTCAATGACTTATCATTGTTCGTGTAGAATTAAGGGTAAAAAATGATAGTTCCACATGAATTGAGTTACAGTCCTCTACCATCATAACTAATAAACCATTTCATTTTGGATAGAAAACTTGTAGTGTCATGGGGATCAAGCTACCTAAAAACCCATTTTTAGCATTTATTTGTGCTTAAACCATCTTAAGGATGTTTTAATCTTCGTTAAACTGAGGTTAGAAATTTCAAATGGGAAACACCATGATATTTAAGGGTTCAATATTTGGATTTATATACATCACAACCATATAAAAATAATATATTGCCCCATGAATTTAATCAAATAATTAGTATTATATCATAAATTTTATTATTCCCTATAGTAAGCCTTATGGATACATTATGATGATATTTGAACCGTTTATTCTTGAGTTTGAAACCTAAAAATAGGTTCTAGAATTTGAAAATCAGGGGACGAGTTATCTAATCCTAAGAATTTGGTAATGGGAGATGTTTATTCTAAATGTATATCTATACATTTATTTGGTAGTTTTTATATTGATTTGGGTTATTTTATTGGGATTGTAGTGTTTATTGATGTGAAATTTTCTTCATTTCCTTTTTTTCTCGTATTACAGTTTTTTTGATTCTACTACACTTCTTTCATCCCTCTTGTGCACTATTTATATTATGATGGAAGAAAAATTAATCACTATAGAATAGTGACATAAGTGATTATGGAATGGTGGTAAGAGGATTATAAATAAATTTAAATGATTAATTAGGTTTGAGAATAACCTGGGTATTTAATATTCCATTGTGCCATATTAAATCCCATCCACTAGTTTCCTAGGTAGAGTGACAATGATTAGTGGGTGAATCCAGTTGTTATAGAGGGGATTTGGTGATAAATATTTGACCTCAACTCCACCTTTTTCTCGTGATATTAAACTTAATGTACCTAGTTCCTGTTGGGTTGTATTGACCAAAGGAATAAGAAGTTACCATGGTAGTGTTTATTTAAACCAAGTAGGTGGATTTTTTAATCAACTATGTCTTGAAATTAGTTACCATTTTTAATTAATAAGGGTAATTAATCATCAAAATTTGAAAAATAAAGTATGAAATTGATCCATCATATCAATTTCCTCTATAAAGTACAACCCACAAATGTTTAATATATATTCTAGTATTGTTGTTACATTGGTGTTATTTCTCCATATTATGATTCTAGTTGGTTCTTTTCTGACCATTTTACATACTAGTAACCAATATCATTTCAATAATCTAGGATCTTCCACGTTTCTTCTAGTTTGATCTTGGACATCGAATTCCTAAACTATTCTTTTTTGGATTTAGTGATTTAGGTTTTTAATTTTGATTCTAAAATATGAAAAATTATCATAGGAGATGAAGATGTATAGGGATGTGATATATGATTATTTTATGTTCAAAGTTCCAATTGATTGATATTTTTCATTCTAATGCAAGGTTTTAATTTTTTATATCCAAAATGGATCATATTTATGTAGTGAAAGGAAAATGAATTCTCATATTTTGTTGGATAACTTATATTGTAAAAAATGAGATAATTGAACAATACATACTGTCATTAGGACTATATTTAGTAGATATTGTAGCCGATAGTTTTACACTGATTATTAACTATGTTATGATAACTTCAATTGATCAAGATAGTGACCATATTTATGGTCAGAAATGAAAAATATTTTAAATTAACATATAAAAAATTAATCCATAAATGAATTGTAGATCAATACAGTGAGATGTATTCAGGATAATATGTGGTATGTAAATAAATGGAATTCTAGAGTAAATAAATATAAAACTCAGAATACCCCTGCCTATTTGAATATTTTAATTTTTTCAATGGGTAATAGTAGATGATTTCTTTATTAGATTGAATAATATTTTCAGAGTCACAAGTTCTTTTTTTGAACATATAAATGATTTTTTACTACTAAAATTGAACTTCATAACATACTTACCATGCTTGATTCAATATTTTCAACTCACGAATATCAATATTTGAACTCATTTCTTCTAGATAAAAATGAAAATTTGTTGGTTACTTATATGATAAGTAAATGAATTCTATTTAATAATAGAAATTATGTTGAGAATGAAATTACTTTTAAATCCCATAATAATGAGAGGAAATAAATGATTTTCAAATAAGATTAATATTAAAATTCAGATAGAGTTTTTTTATCCATTAGTATGTTCATCAGACATATTTAAATAAGTATTCATTGAAAAAAATTTAAATTTAATGGTATATTAAATTTAATGTGTTTTAGTTATGGATTCATTAGACATTTATCTACAAATATTTCAATGATAATGAAATAGAGATGTAAAGAAAATGATGAGTCACTATGTATGCTCTCAGGTATGAAGACATTAAAATTTAATAATCAAAATTAAAATTCATTGTGAATTGAAAAGATGTTCCCAAAATTTTAAAAGTAAATTTATTTTGAAGAGATAGAGAATAAATATTTTTTAAAAAACTATAATTAAATTGATACTTCATGTAAAATGGAATCAATATTATCAATTGAAATGTTTAATAAAGAATAACCTCAAAGAGATTTAATTGGTCATAGATAGAAATATATAATAAAAAAGGAAATTATATTTTATTATTTATTTAAGTAATCACTTTTAATATATTTAAAATAGTGACGGGAAATAATATTTTGGGACATGTTTGGTGAATATGAAATTATTCGAATACATTATGGATGGGTAAGAGAGTTGTTACCAATGAATGAAATTACAAGAATGAATGTCTCACATAATATGTTGAAGAAGATGAAGAATTTACTAAAGAATAATATAATATAAAAATAAAAATAAAATAAAAATATTCAAAAATATTTCCAGAGGATCAAAATAATATAAAATATTTCATGTTATATTTGAATAGAATCATGTGATAAGTAAATTAATGTTCAAAGTGAACTGAGAATAATTTTGAAACATCAAATAATATTTATGATTTTAATAATTATAAAATTCTAAATTATATATAGTAAAATTATCTAAATGTTATTTAATATAATACTATAAGTAATTTAATGAAAAATAATTAGTTTCTTTTTATTTAAAATGAAAATTATATGATTATTAGAAATATATAAATTTTAATTTGTAGACAAAACTACTCTAAATTGAAGGGGGAAAATGAATGAACAATTTTTACATAAACAGAAACATGAATGTATTGCCGTATAATATTTTTCTAAAATTATAGACTTTATAAATTTTATAATAATTTAAGCATATAAAGTGTTACACTCAAGATAGAAATATCTATTTTATATAAGATGTTCATGTTACAACTATTTTTGATGGTTCTGCAGTTTCGAGTATATGGAATTGAATTTTTTTGCTAAATTAATTATATCTCAAAACCAATAAGTGATTAAACAAATGTTTTATGATAATATAAATAATTCATAGAAGTTATGTTCATTGAGAAACTATAAATTCTTGATTTCAAGTTCCAGATAACTATCATGTTTTTAATTTTTATTATTAATGATAAGATCAATTAAAACACATTGGTTAGAAGCGAATTAAATTTTTTAAATCATATTCTAAAATGAATAATACTAAAATTCTCAAAATAATGAATAATATGTACTAGAGGAAGAATTTTGGGGGAAAATAGATATTAATTAATCTCAGAATGAAAATATACGAATATATTATTTTATATCATCGTCCCCCATGATGTTTGATAATAGTCCACCCAATGTCTTAGAAATGTTTATGGAAGGATACATTACATTTGTTAAACATAGATCACTAACAAATGGCTGTTCTGAATATCTATTGGAGAAAATAAATTTAAATCAGATATTCCTCTCTTTATTTATGATTTAAAACATAAATGTTTTCGTATTTCATAAATATGTGTTGAAGGAATGTATTTATATTTTGAAAAAAATGTATATTTGGTGGGACATTTAAATAAGGACGTCTTATGACTTTTTGAAAATGTATTAAATGCAAACTATTTCATGTAGTAGAATAAAAAATCATTATACATTTTTATGAGTGAATGGAATGAGTTCATACAAAGAAGGATTAGTCACAATGAACAAATTATCAGGAACAAATTAACTCATAAATTAAATTCTCATGATGTTTCATTATCAAAAAATGAAGGAAGTGGTGTATATGTGTATGTGTAACATATACCAAAACTGATGAATTTTCAATTATATGGGAAACAATGTTGTTATTAAAATATTTAATCCCTTGTATCTTTTTCATTCATGCATAGTGATGTTTTATGAAAATGATATTAATGATTATAAATAAATTAATTTTCACATTAAGTAACTAGTATTCTCATAACACATGCATCTTGTTATGGAGGTACATGTGTGTGTAATTAAATACTTTTATTAGTTTCAAGGGAATTACATTATGATATATTTTTTTCATTAATATATTGTTTTCAATGAAATTGGATTGAATATAGAAGAGAAATTATTTATGATTATATTAAAAAAAAGTGTTATAGATGATTTTAGTTAAATATAAACCTAAAAAAACTAATATAGTTGATAGGAATTTTTAAATTCTAATTTATGTAATCAAACCATATTTATTTAACATGTTGCTTCTAATTTCTTTATGATGAATGTGATGGGGATAGAGTTTTATATTCAAAAGAATTTCTTATATTCTATTAACATTTATATGTATTATTATGAGATATTTTACTTGGATAATAAAAAATTTTGATATTTTAAATGATAATTTTATGGTATTTTAATTGGATATATAACAAATAGAAGGGAATCAACAACTTACTTTTGTGTAATTTAATTACAATAATAATTTTCAGTCCATCGTTTAGATGTCTCTTTGTGTATCCTTCTATAGTTGAAAGTCATTTACTCCAACATGTTAGAATGAGGTTTGAGAAAGAAATATATTAAGACCTTATTTATTTAACAAAATGGAATAATAGTTTATATATATTAAAAACACCAAAAAAAAGCTCAATGATAACACAAAACATGCTGACATTGTCAAATCTATTGAGAGTTTGAAGCTTGTGACAATGTATACCAATGAATATCTCCCAAGAACAGGGTGAGGATATTCAGAAATAATTGATATATAATCTCCATATATATTAGTTCTCTTGAAATTATTGATCATATCAGGATAGTATCTTATCAATTGGTGATTCCACTGAATATATCGTAAGTTCAGGATGTGTTTTAGCTATCTCTATACGTGTTCTATCAAATTTACCACACATAGATGTTCTGACAATGAAGAAAAATCTTCCTTATTAAGTAGAACTAAAAAATATTCTAGGTAATAGTGAAAATATTCCATGATAAAAGACCACTCAATTGGTTAATGTTTTGTAGATAAACCACAAAATTGAAGAAGGTTCGTAGGAACTTTAGATTGTGATGAGGCAAAAATATCCTCATATATTTTTATTAGTGTAATGAATAATGAGGTTAAAATTAATTTTAAGGTAGATTAAATGTAAAACCATGATATTTTAGGAAATATATTTTTCTAATAAATTTAATTTCATCAAAATCTTGTGTTACACACAACATAGAGAATAGACTAGCAGTGATATATTATTGAAATATTATTATTTAAAATTATAGTTGTCAAAAAAATTTAATATTGTTTGCTATGAATAAGAATAATAAAATTATGTAACATTTATGGTTATATATGTATAAAATCATTTCCTTGGTTTTCAATTTATTATAATGTAAAATATAAATCATCTGAGAGAAAACAAAATATTTTTCTGAAAATTTATTTTTTTCTACAAATTTATTTTTATTAATAAATTAAATGAATCACTATCAGGGAAATAATTAAATTAAATTTATAAATTATTTAATTTAATGAATGTTTTAAACTTTCAAAAAATGTTTTAAACGTTAAAATTTGTTTTTAGGAATATAAAAATAATAAATCAAATTTTATGTTTAAAAAATGTATTTTTTTTAAAAAAATCTCCATTCATCTCGCATTATTTAAAATTAATTGATATTATTAATAGATATTAAATTATATAAAAATAAATACATTTTTTTAATTAGGATGTTAAGATTGGGTAAATAGTCCCCTATTTTTTTGTCAATATGAATAGTAATTATGGAAATAAGTATCCCACTGATAAAGGGTATTTCAAGTTAATCTAGATTACTAATAAGTTATAAGGACGTTATTTTTTATAATATTTACTAATTTATTAATTTAATTCAATCATTCCCACATTAGGCTTGATATTAATTAGTTTATGGAACACATTTCTTTGAAAATGACCTATATAATATTTAAATTAGAGAAAGTTACAAAATGTTACTCGTTTTGTATTTAATATATCTTATGTGTCCTCATAAGTACAAAAAATAGTTATATAATATCATAATATATTTTTTTTAATAAATTAATTATATTCATTGTGGTAATTTATCTATCATTTTTAGGATTTATATATTTACATTTAATGCCTATAAAATTCCAAAATTGTATTTATTCATTTATTGGAAAAAAATAAACTATATTATTTTTAAAATATTATAAGTAATATAATTTTATTCTTTTATAGTGTTCTAAAAATTATATAGGTGAATATGACATTTTTTTATAAAATATTATTTTTGATTTTTTTCTATAAGACATGTAATTCAGATTAAATGAATAGTATCAAAATTTATAATATTTATATTTTATCAAAATAATACTTTATTAATTTATTTAAAAATCAGAAATATCATCATATAATATAGGGTTTATATTATATGGTTTAAAATTTTTTTATTTATTTTTATGAAAAATTTTATAAATTATAAGTAAAAATTAAAAAATTATTATTGAACATATTGTTACATATGTTAAAAAATGGTTAAATAATGGTTAATCAAAATGATAAGGTTTAAAATTAAATGAAAACATTGTATATTCAATTGTTTTTTGTTATTAAATCACTATTGAAACATAGAATTAATTCCCAAGTCATTTGGTGGCATTAGGGTTCGTATTGAATTTATCATAATTTTATATTTTTAAGAACTCTAAAAGTTCCCCTCACATCAATTATAAAAGGGAACCACAACCCTCATTTCATTACACCACATTTCTATTTATATATTGACAAAAATCTTATTATTTCTCTTATAAACATCTATATACAGATTATAGAGGGTATATATTTTTCTAAATAATGACCCTATATCCCTTTATAAGATATCTAATGGAGTTGTTTCAAAGAAAAGGTAATCACCTTAACAAATAACTGTTTTTCTTATCTCCTCTGTATCATAAAAATATATATTTTTTATCATAAAACTAATAAATTAAGTATCATTGATGTGGCCTTAAATTCACATACTTTTTTCAAATCCTTTTATTATATTTTTAATGATTTAATTATTTAATTGAAAACATTTTAATAAATATACACACTTCTATATTTTTATAATTAAATTTAATAATAAATCAATTTCTATAAAAAATTATATAATTTTAGTCTTTAAAATAGTTTATTAAGACATAGTAATCTATCTAGTATAGTATTTTACTTTTTAGTTTAGTAATCATAATCTGAATGACTTTTTATTAATATGAATTTTTATTATTAATCAACTAATCATTTTAGTTTCTTATTAATTTACTCAGTAACCACGTAGGAGAAATCGAAGAGTATAAATTGTTAAATCCGACATCATTGGGTAATGGAAAACACCAACCCAAATAAGGATACTGAGGATGAATGCACAATTTTCCAACCTGTCAGTTGGGGAACCATCATCATTGGAAGAATATGGAAAGGATAAATCATGGGATAAATCCAATAATAAAGTGTTGGATCAGATCGAAAAGAACCAAACACGAGATCTATGTAAGATACCTAAAAATGAAAATGTGATTGGTACAAAGTGGATTTTCAAGATTATATTTGATAAGAATGTTATTGTGATTCGAAACAAAGCCCGATTGTTGTGTAAATGATATTCATAGGCTGAATATTTTGTTGTTGAAGAAACATTTTATCCCGTAGTGATAATGGATTCAATCCGAATTTTCCATTCCATGACAATTCAAAGAGAATACAAAGTGTGTCAATTGTATGTCAAAACATCTTTATTGAATGGTTTCCTTCAAGAAGCATATATAGGAAAACTAGTGGGATTTTTTTGATTGGTAATGATTAAATGACGGTTTTCATATTATAGAATATTGTATATGGATTAAAATAGGCACCATGAGAACGGTATTCCCAACTCGATTGTTTTCTAAAGAAACTAGAGTTTAATAGAGGAGGAGTGGATCAGAATCTCTATATGAAGAATTCTCCAAAGGATTAGTTCATAGAACTGGTCTACATTGATGGTATCATATTTGGTTCCTGAAGATAAGGATCAGTGGATGAATTCACCAATAACATGAAATCAGAATTTAAAATATCTATGATTGGGGAACTAGTGAATTTCATGGGGATACAAGTGATTGAGAGGAAATACTTTTCATTTATTTCTCAAGAAAAGTATAAAAGGCAGTTTTGGAAGAAGTTTGATATGCATGAATCCTAACCAATGTTGAATTTGATTGCGGTTAGAACTAAACTCGGAAAGCCAGTTTATGGGACTTCTGTAGGACCCATAATGTACAAGAGAATACAGGGAAGCTTATTGGAGTTGATAGTGACATGAACATATATTTTCTTTTCATCATAATTAATTTCCCGCTTTTAAATTATTCTGAAATAAGAACATATGAATATAGTGAAAATAATCCTGAGGTATATTGAAGGTACTCACAATTATGTGTTATACATTGTTTTTGGAAGTTATAGTGAACTACCAGTTTTTTATAATGATAACTGGGATATAGAAGTTGTTGATAGAAATTCCATAAGTGGTGGATCATTCTTTTTTGGCAGGAAAAGTGTTGGCTAGTTGAGTAAGAAATTGGAAATTACTTCTCTTAGTATTTTTGAGGCTAAGTATACCACCACAAGAAATTCAGGCACACAACTACATTGGTTGAATTAACAACTAAATGATATTTTCGATGAGTTGAAATTTCCAATTGCGATTCATTGTGGAAACAATAGTGGAATTGATATTATAAAGATTCATTTTCATAATTCTCATAAAAAAGACATTGAAATAAAATATCACATCATCAGTGAATATTTTGAATAAGGAATGATTAAAATGGATCATGTTGGAATAGTTGATCAAGATAATGACATACTGACCATGAAATTGTCAGCACATGTGTTCGAGAAGCATCTGTTGAACCTATATTTCATACAACCTCATAGGTATTTAGGTGGATACGAGGGGTCACTTATCCTTTGTTCTGTTAAATCTTATAATCTATTTATGGATATGATGAAAGTTTATATGACGGATATTATTGTGAAAAGATCATATTCTTGAAGGCCTTATGAAAATATGGAAACAGAATGTATTACGGGAAGACGGGCTTCCCATTTTTTGTTTCGAGAAGGAACAAATAATGTTGATAATGAACTATGCGCCATTGAAATGCATCGTGAATAACATAGAATTAGATAATTATGAATGGTGATGGTGATATCTATGATTTTGAGAATTGGAACATCATGGTAGTGTGAATGGTTTGATAAAAAGAAACACAGTTATGATGAGTTTTGTGAATAATGAATTTCGATGAATCTTCAAGATAGAAGGAGCTACGTTATGATATTTTTGAAAGATATGGAAAATAAGAAAATCGGTAGTGATGATTCTTGTATAATCAATAATATTAATATGAGGTTACCCCAATTCACATTTAACAAAAATTATCCATGGAAATACATAATCTCTTTAATTTCTCAAATCTAGGGGACTGCTGTAAATTTGACATTTAATGCTTGCTTGAGAATCATGAAAAGTACTACATTATTCTTGACTGATGAAAATGCTTTTGATTTATGAGTTCTTCACGATGATTTGGTAATCCACCTTAAATCCGAGAAATTCTCTAAGGTAGTATATTTCGCATTGGCAATCGGCTTCACAAAGGTCGTGTGTTTTGTGATGGTAATTTAGCTTCGTGAAGGAGCTTCAAAAAAGGAAGTATTAACCACCATGTTTAAGTGTACAAGGCATTTAATAAGCATCAACTTTGGTTTTCAGTTCAAGAAGAGTCTCTTGTTAATTTAGGGACAGTGTACTTAATTTCAATCCACTGAAGTGACTTTCATGTCTTTAAATTGACTAACACATCACCCACATCAGTTAAAAAGGGGGAGTCAACATAAGTATTTCTAGAGAGGCTACATGCAATCCCTAAAATCATTATAAAGGCAGTGTTCCTGGAATAGTGTGACTGCTTTTGAACTCTTTTTCACAAAAACTAGTTAATATTAGTGGACTTTAGTATGATTGGAAACCATTATACGTATCCTCTTTAGACCAGACCTTAGTGTTGAACCATGAAAAAATGATGTGTCTTCCCTTTTCATGTGATTGTGTGATAGGTTTAATAGGTTTCTACTAAAATAGAAACAAGATCAGTCTATTTAAGAAGAAAAAAGTTGACACCTTGATTCAAACCTCATCTCTCAAGATGTTTTGAGGTCCTAAAATAATAACACATGGGGTTTGGTTTATAATATAATAAACAATACTATTATGGGAACTATATTGGTCCTCTGAAATAAGTTAAAACAGAATGGATATGTTATGAGAAAAAATCATATATTATAAAATAATGATACTAATAGGTCTAATACATTGATATTAATGATACTTTTATTATATTTTTTAGTCATGAAAACTACATATATATTTTTTCCCTTATTCATCAATGAATATACAATAAATTCTAAATGGAACTTGAATTTTTATTCCCTAATGAAGAACATTAATATGAAGTGTTCATTGATAAAACATCATAATTTATACTTAGATATGTTGTTAAAAGTTCTTATTTTTTAATTATGGTATTATATGGTTTAAATATACTTTGAAAGAATCGTATTGGTAGCAAGAACCATTTTTAATGTCAATTTTTTTTTACAAAAATGATTGGATTAAAAATGTCATTATAGAAATTTTTTAAAGGATAAATATTATATGATTTTCTTCAATTTTGGGGATATCAGGTTTTCTATAAATTAATAAGGTTCATGTAAACAATTATATACTGAAATGAATGATTACATGATTTATTTATGCATATGGAGATGGATTACATCTTATCACATTAAATCTATCAATAGAGTGATTTCATTTTTATTTATTAAGGACAAATGTTCTTGATGAATATTGGAAAAGTATGAAATAAATGATAAAAATATGGTTATTACTCTATTTTTATAGGTAAAAAACTCTTAAATGATAAATATGTAATGTTATATAATACAAAGAAGTTTATGAAGGACTATTGTAATTTTTCTCTGTTTGATTACTTCAGGGCTGAAAGTTTTAATTTTTTATGTAATGTTATAGATATAAAAGTTCACCTAATGGATATTATTCCATAGTAGTGAACTGGATATAAAATTAAATTAAAGTGACTAAATATTATGGGTTTTTTATGGAATAAATCTTCATCATTATAAAAATGCAGATATAGATTGGGATGGATGTGTTTATAAATTGATTTTTATGTTTTGTTAAGTTTTTTTCTTGGGAGATACATGTTTAAATTGGAGCGAAAACAAGTATAATAATGTAACCTTGAGTACAGTTGTTGATGATCCTTTTTCGTTATAGAGCTTAAACGAATGAAAAGGGAAATTCCTTTGCATAAAGTGATTCATCCTTTAACAAAAACATCAAAAATTAACAAAGGCATGAACAAGGATTCAAATGATCTTGGGTCGCGCATGTTCCCTCATGGTCGTGCAAGTCCATTTTCACGACGCCTAATGGTCACATAGGTGACTTGCATGCCCTCTTTGAAAATTCTCACAGGGTCCTCTCCAGCCAAAAAAATTCCCCTGGTGGGGCCCCCCATTTCAAGGGGACTTTTTTCAGAATTCAGATACAGAGCTCTGAATGCCCAAGTCTATTCTTTAAGTCTTCTGAACACTTTTAAGGTAATTCTTTACCTAGAATGGAAGGTCTAAACAAGAGGAATAAGGTCTATGTGTTAGAATTCACTAACACTTGCGCGCCTATGTGTTTTACCCTTAAGGGAAATGGACACACATGCGCGCCTCCATACCTACTTATTGAAACTTGCACGCCACTCTTTTGGAAGTACCTCAGGATAATTCTAAAGGCTTTGGTCAAGGATCTCCCAAGTATTACTCTAATGGTCAAGGATCACCCAAGTATATAGGTGTCGTGTAGATATACTTGCTCGACTATGACTTGTGCACCCAACCAAGACTTGCACAAGCCCCCAGGACATGAGCGATCTTCTATTTTTGGGTGACCTTCCTGCCCATTTCACCTTTCTTATGCCATTCCAGCTCTCCTATTCAAGATTTAGTCTTCAAAACACTCTTCAAAGCCATTTATGGCATGTTTTTCTGATTTAATTCCTTATCTGAAAGGAATTCTGTGGAACATCTCTCAAAACCTAGTGATTTACACATCTTTATGTCACTAAAGTTAGAGGGTTCATTCATTCATCCCCATCCTTTAAGATGAGAGAATCCTCGACCTTGGCATTCTTTTCAAGAGTAAGACCCAATCTCAGAGTCTAAAAATCTGGGCATCCTCCTTATGTTTAAGCCCCCATGTCCTCATTAATTTGGGCATCCACCTTAGGAGTAAGCCCCAAGTCCCCTAATCTGGGCATCCTCCTTAGAAGTAAGCACCATGTGTCCTAATTTGGGGCATCCTCCTCAGGAGTAAGACCCAACCATAATTCCCTTAACCAATGTTTCTTATTCAGGGTTAATCCCATGTTTCAAATCACAAATGTGGGCATCCTCTTTAGGAGCACGCCCCAATCCCCTTAATTCTACAATTATCTTAAACCTGGGCCTCCTCTTCAAGAGTAAGCCCCAGTTTTCAAATCCTTTAACCTGGGCCTCCTTCTAAGGATTAAGTCCGAGTCGTAATTTCTCCATAACCAGTCCTAATTTACTTTTGATGTGGATTCCTTCTCAGGAGTAAAACCCAGTCATAAGTCCCCTCCTAACTTGGGCATCTTCCATTAGGAGTAAGTCCCAAGATTAGAGTATACGAATCTCCATAAAGTACATATACCTTTATGGACCCTGTTCTTGCATTTCGTCCCTGAAGTTAAATATTATTCTTCATCTATTTGGGCAGTCATACATACATAATCCCCACATCATTTCTTATGATTGCATATTTCATGGCACAATTGTCTGGTTTTACCAATACCTCTTATTTCTCACACCGAGAATGGCTCACGTGAGCTTAGAGTGTAAAAGTAATTATGAAATCTTTCTTTGAGCCATGAATCATACATAAACATCATATTACCTTACTCGAACTATGTGGGTTATGATTCCTTTTCTAAAAAAATGATATGTAGGTAGCCCCTCTGTGGGTACGATCCCAACATTGAAATAATCTATGTCCTTCTGAATTCCAATAAACTTCAAGTTCCCCACTGAGTGGCCTTTTAAAACCAGTATGGTCATCATAATGACCAAGGGACTTTTATATAATGTATTAAAGGATACCATTGACTAAAAATCTCTAACAAATACCGAGGGTTCTCTATCGATGAAGAACCTCTAATACATATAAAATATTCTCTAAATTTCCAACATATTAATCATTGATTATCAGATCTAATGGAAAGATCATTTTATACTTGGTAATATAATAAGGATTCACAAACATAACTTAAATCTATAAAGAGAGTCCCGGAGTAGACAATAATTCCCCTCAAAAGGTGTGATTAGTCTGACCCCCCCATTATCTCGACCAATGCAAATTCCTAAGCCTCATCGGTCCACAACTAATGAGCGCCTACGTTTGAAAAGTAGGTCCAAATGTATATGGAATCATTGGATGTTTTCTATTTCTATGAACAAACCCGTTAGAAACTGATTTTAATGTTTGAACCTTAAATAAAAGAGGAAATCCCCAATTTTAGTGGAAATAAAAAATGGTGAACTCGACGATAATCCTTAACCAAATTAAAATGATGCTATGCTTATTTGTTATGCTGATACTTAAAACTCAATGAGAGGGCCAACAAAACAATCATTGAAATATTTTATCATCCAAAAGATGTAGTGGCCGGACTTATCTTGATTATGTCTGTTATATCAAACATGCACTCTTTTCCAAGATCTTCTGCATTTAAAAAATGGCTTATCTTAATTTCACACATGTGAATACGTCTGCTGTGAAAACTTCTGTTGCAAATGCCACTGCTGCTACTCCCGCTGGATCATCGTCCTCTCTGAGGACGATATAACATACTTAGTGTCTTCAACGTTGGGTATCAAATGCACTAGTTAAGGAGTACTGTCAACACGGTACCATTCCAACTCTGGAGGCTGCCCGATGATCCCTCCAAGTGAACAACTCACACCTGTCATCTGGACAACGATGACCAGTGATTAAGAAGTTGGTGGTGCCAACCACCATCTCCAACCATTTCGGGTCGTTATCCCCAGAACGCAATCACCAGTCCCTCCCATATTCTGGGGAGGTGAATGAGCAGGTCCCTCAGGGCCTTAATTCAAGGAAATGGGAGTCCTTCTCGAGGGTTCCCATCAACAATCTCCACCAAACTCGTGCTGCAGTGCACCCTCAACATGAAAAGGGTCTCATTTCCCGGAATTCGGCTAAGGTTCCTCGAACCCAAGTAGGAAAGACGAACCGCCAGAGATGAAATCCGGTTAATAGTGAGCAGGCTCTCATCTCTTCCATCTTTGGAGAAGTCCAGAAACCTAACTTAGTGGCAAGCAATGAGCGGGCACATACAGCCGTCCATTTTAATTCTGCTGTCCAACAGACTCGTCTGGAACCAGCACACGAATCCCACAAGGCAATTCCGGTGGAGTAATATAGATAGGAACACACACATGATTATGAATCATCAGCTAGTCAACAGGCTCGTCTGACTACATATGATGGAGACCACCTACCCAATGTGTTGACCATTGGTAAACAGGCAGATACACCTGCTCGCAGTCATCAATCCTGCGAGTAGCCTCTTCTATCAGTGTTGAAGGAAGTTCATCAACAACATTTAGCAGAGTGAAATCATAAGGCACATACACCATCTAGTATTGATAAATCCTACCAACGGTCTCGTTTGGTAGCACCATGAGAAGTCAGTCGGAAAGCTCCGGCGACAAACAGGAGGTAGAATCAACTCTCTACACCCACATTTCTATATTGTCATGATTCATTGACCAGAAAATGAGGACAAGAGTATGAACATACACCTGCTCCAGGCACGGATTGGATGTATATCCCCATTCCAGCAGCTAAAGTCACCAACCACATTTTTTCAATCATGAAAGAGCAGAAGCAAATTCCTACTCATATCCTGGATGCCTGTCAGGATATTATAACATCTTCAGCAGCATCACACAGAAAAAAAATGAAAATCTATCCCTACCAGTGGAGTGACTCATCAACATATCACTCCGGAGTAGATACACACCTCCGTTCCAGTCCAAGAGGGTTGGGGGGGCGTACAGCCCCATATCATACAGAAAACCAAGTCAGGAACACACACCAGATGTGAGTGGAGATCATGAGCCTAACCTGGCCATCTCTCTAGATCAGGCACATACACCGACTCAGAGTAGCCACTTTAGTCAACAAGTGGTTTCCAAGGCGAATAATAAGGCGTCTATGAAGAAGACCCGCCCAACATAGTCAAGAAATCAATAGCCAATATGTTACATGGCCTTGCTCGATGCTGGAGTTCTTGATGCCCTTGGACAGTTAACTGTTGGAATCCAAAATTCTACTCCCTCATTTCCCAATAGTGGGAACATTAATTCCGATTGTCTTCAACATACACTACCTCGTGAAGGATTGCTTTCTGACAGTTCAGTAAATCATGAAGTTTCATCTTCAGATGAGAGCTACACTAACCCTCTGTGTGGCCAGAAGACCAAGGATCAGGATATCTCATCTTTTTCTATAACCCACCATGGTGGTCTATCCAATGATGATGAATTTCGATTCGAAATTCCTCTCCGCAGTAGTGATGCACATTACCTGGAAAATGCCACAGTGGAAAATGTAGTCCCCGAGAAATCCCACTTATCTTGAGGCACTTGCAAATGCGAAACCAGTCATGTCTGATGCTTCATCTCTAGCATGTTAAATACTTTGTCAATCAGAAGATAGCCCGGGGTGTAGGTCATTCTCCGAATCACTCTCGGGTCATTCATCTTCTAGTATGATCAGTAAATTCTCTACCAATCCTATTGAATCTGATGAAGCCACAAGGAAGAACCATCTCTAGTCAAATCAAGTAGAAGAATATTCATTGAATGATAAAGGGGAAGTGCTGAATATGAGGAAACAACTGGCGAAAGGTAAAGTGCCAGCCCTGTTTTGGCCTTTGGTTGACTCTCAGTATGACATTCCAGAGATGTTGACGGCAGATGGGATTGATGACATTCGTCTCAACATATGGAAAACTCTCTGTCAGTTGAAAAAAAATTTATTATCTTATGATGAATATGAAAATCATGTCAAGATAATAGAAGGGTTACAACGCCAGATTGATGTGGCATCCCTCTCAGTATCTTGATATTCGAAGGGTGAAAAGCAGCAGAGATCCCTTAATTCTTCATGCCTTGGCGCACTAAGAATATTGCGCTAGTTAATTTCCAATGCCCCTTCTGGTATTCATGTCAGAGGATGGGGTGTTCATGGAGCACTAAATTTCATTGTACTCTCCAATAAACAAATCTCACCAATGGTGGTTTCATGAAATGTTATCTCTTAGAATTGTCCACATTTGGCTGGTTTTGTGCGAAATCAAAGGCTTTCCCAAGAACAGGCCTCAACTAGTTCTTCTCAAAGTCAAGAATACAGAGAAAAAGTTTTTGAAATACTCTTCCATTAAGCGAATGAGAATATCAAACATGCCTCTCATATGGATCGAGCACAGCATCAAGTGACAGAAGTGTTAGAAATCATCCAACGGTCTTTTGATCCCGGTGATAAAAGTCGATGTCGATTAATGCATCCAGCTAATTTCCAGACTAAGGTCTGCAATATCAGTAGATATTTTAAGAATTTCTCAGATAAATCATCTCAAGAGCCACCCCATCTTGCCAAACTGGGAAATCTTTTAACCCAACCATCAGAATCAACAAATAGGATTCGAGGAGTTGAGCGAGAATAGCAAGAATAGCCCAAGTCCACTAGACTGGGGACTTTTTCAACTCATCAATCCCTCCCTCAGAGAAATTCGGCCTTCTCTCGATTCTAGAAAATCCACAAGAGGAATGAAGAGCCAAATTATCAGGAGAATCTCTCCAAATTACGGTTCGCCAAGAAGTTCCTGAGGGATCAAATCAACATAAGGCAATGTCTCGTCAGGGGCATGGAAAAAGACAATATCACAGAAATTCTGATAGAAGGGATGTGATGCGTTATGCATCAATTAATGTCATTAATGTCATTGTTGCTGATCCTCCAGAACATGAGGCTCACTCAGGGGACTCAGATGAAGAAGTTCCTGCTCAAGAAGTTGTAGAAACATACACAAATGAAGAAGTTGTGCGTACACGAAGTCAATGGTTTACCCAGAATCTAGGTGTTCCTTCAAATAACCCACTTCCCCCTCTCCGAATGGGATACAACAAAGGGAGGGGACAGAATCAGGTTACATACCCTTCCTATGGAGAAGGAAAATCACTCTCACTAGATCAAATATTTTCACAAAAAGATGTAGAAATGAAGGAATTGAGGAGGTTGAACGCAGAACTACTTCAAGGTAGTCTTCCTCCTAAGCTCGTTGCAGTCAGTCAGCCAAGGGAATTTGTTGTAGCTACTGAGATGTATAAAGAATATCCTCCTTTATCAGTACACCCTTATAGGTCTAATCCAATGGGTCAAGTCCAACAAAAAACGGCAGTGCTGCCATTGGTTGTAGTACCAGCTGCCACATCTGTACCAGCTCCAGTCATTGCACCTATTTAGGTCCAAGCTCAACCAGATGTTTCTAAAAATTTAATAACTACCACTGATTCATTAACAGCTCGGTTAAGGAATATGGAAGGAGAATGTGCACAGGTTTAACCAAAAAAGAGAGCTTACCCTGAATGAGTAGATTCAATCCCTCCCCCATTAAATTTGGGGAACCCTGTATTCCCAATTTTCAATGGATCACGCGATCCTGAACAACATTTGAAGGATTACCTATCTTTTTGCGATCCTATTATGGTAACTTCGAATCAGCAAGAAGTAGTGAAACTCAGATGCTTCGTGCGAACCTTGGAAGGACCATCTTTTGTTTCGTATACAAGCTTTCAATCCCAGTCAATTACAAGAGGGGATGTTCTCTGTCAACAATTCCTTCTTCAGTACAGCTCAACTTTTCGAAAGACAACAATTTTTGATCTTACAAAATGTAAGCAAAGGGATAATGAAAGGGTTTCAGATTTCATTGCTCGCTGGAAGGGATTAACATATTCCCTAAACTTAGCACTCCCTTAAGAAGAACTGTTTCCAATCTGTGTGGAGAATTTACGTGATGAGTTTCGCACACCGCTGATCCCTGTAAAATACACAGGAGTGTTTCACAACCTTACTTCAATCGCTCAATAAATTGAAGATTATCTTATAAAGACTAAGCATAAAGCATGTATAATTCCATCAGCTCCAGGAAGGAGAATGGGTAAAGCATAGACTGCTATAGTTATGCTTAAACAAGCACCTGTACCTGATTCTACTTCAAAACATTCATCTTCTTGAAGGGCTCTACCTCCGGAGTGCCAACAACAAAGGTTTTTTCGTCAAGATGATCAAAGAGATCAAAGATGGAAACAATTTGAGGATATGAGAAGAAAATATTACTTTTCCGAAATGAACAAGTTCCGGGCTACTTCATTTTGGCTCTGGAAAATAATTTGTTTCAGTTCCCAAGACCCAAAAGGCCAAACAAGGAAGGAGATGAAGATCGTCCTAATTATTTCCCCTTTAATCAAATGTTGGGGCATCCCATCCTGGAATTTGTTTTCTTCAAAGACCTCCTGCAAGAGATGGTCGACTCGGGACAAGTCAAACTAAAAGGCTCTTCAACCCAAGTTGCATGTGTTACTGCTATATTTCCAGAGGAAAAATGCTAATGGGAAGAAGTCAAAAGAAAAAATAAACAGAAATATGATGATTGGATGGTCAGGAAAACGATCAACCGAACTCATTCCATTTTGAGAATGCAATTGAAGAAACCAATTGTGTCCTCTGCTATGGATGCCAAAACAAATCCTCCTTAGAGGTAAAATACTCAAAAGGGCGGAATATTTCAAAGAAGTAATAAGAATCAGAAGAAGATGATTATGTGTCAAAGCCTAAGCAGCCTTTGACTCTGGAAGATTTCATGTCATATACTTCAAAGCCATGGGCACCATCCCACCAAACGGCACATCCTGAATTGGCAATTCAGGAAGAGTCTTCATCAGATGAAGAACTGATCTTCGATTCCGTTAATATGATCCACTTAACAGATCCTTATGCCAGCCGTAGTTTCAATTTTGATGATCCTGAATTCCCTGTATCAAACAAAGGAATTAGAGGGGGATCCAGGGGTCTGGTATATAGAGGAATACATGGATCTTTTAGAGGCCACTATTCTAATTCTACCCCTTCTAGAACTATGTTTGCAGTAGGAACTCGTGGCAGAGCCTTTCAGTGAGTTCAACAAGAACAAGCAAGTTCTTCCACCAATAGCAAATTTAGTCCTGGAACAGTTATTCTGGAAGATCTGTTGGGGATTCCAACTTCATCCTCTCAACAAGTAAATGGATCTAATAAGTCTAATCTTCCAAATCCAGGAATATTGCCAACTCATATCCCGATACAAGATACATCAACTTACGAAGCATCAACTTCTAAGGCACCTGCTAAACCACATGTTTCTGTTGGGAAATGAAAACCTCTGGATCAAAAGAATGAGGTATTGAATCATCTGGCCCAAGTACCGGCCAAGTTATCAATTCTGGATTCTTTGAATCTTTTAAAAGATCTTCGGGAGGCACTCATTGAGGCTTTGTCAAGTCTTCAAGAGTTTGATACTGAAATTTTTGCAGCTGAAGTCTATCACATAGAGAATAATCATGTGGAATGCCATGCAGTGATATCTTTCACAAGTGAAGATGAATTTGATGTCGTACATGGGCATATCATACGTTTTTACTTATCTGGAATGGTCAATGGTGTAGACATCCGAAGAGATTTCATTGATAATGGATCAGGAGTCAACCTAATGCCCATTCATACAATTCGTCGGTTGGGCCTCATAGAATCTTATTTATCTTCTTCTACTATGATGTTACAAGGATATGATAAAAATGAACAAGAACCACTGGGTGATGTTACACTTACAACTCAGTTTGGAGATCTTGTATCCAATTCAGATTTCATGGTTTTTGATCAAGACTCATCCATCAACATCTTTCTTGGAAGACCCTGGATACATCAACATGCAGTTACCCCTTCATCATACCATCAATGTATCAAATATTGTTTCGATGTTCAAGTTGAGATAATGTATGGTGATAAGGCCTCGTTCAAGACATGTGAATCTCAAAACATTGATTCGGGATTCTATCACATAAAGGGAACGAAGAAATCCACAACAAGGGAGATTACCAAAGTTAATGATCTGTATGGTTTGGAAAAGATTCTAGTAAACCCATTAGCACATGTGAGTACAGATTATGTGTTTCCTGTCAGTCAAATTGACAGGATAGACCCAAATCAAAATACTCTTATGGAAACCTCCATAATTTCAATCACATCAATCAAGCCAGACAACATGGGAGAAAGTGGTGATCCACCAAGCAATGATGAAGGCTTAAATGGAGATGTGTTCATTTCATCTGCTGAAATCCAGCAAGTCTATAATTCGCCAACCAGGCCAGAAGAAGTGATAGCATCGTCAGAGGTGATCAATGATGTTGATTCTCAATCCATCATCTCCTCTTTATTACCCATGGAAGACTCGTCATCATCAATTGGTTCAGAAATGGAAGCTTCTTCTTCAAGATGATCACATTTTAACATTTCTTCTGATCATGGAAATTCTGCTTCATCATCTACTATGAAATTAGAAATGGAAGAAATAACACATGTTGAAGAAGAAGAGGAAGATATTAGAGATTCTCCTCCAACATTTGAAGAGGGTATCTCTACAAATGTAGATAAACTCAGAGAAATCAATCTGGGTACAAAAGAAGATCCACGCCCAACTTTAATCAGTGCGTCCATGACTCTTGAAGAACCAGAGGTGTATATTTATTTTTTATAGAAAAATAGAGTCATATTTTCTTGGAACTATACAGAGATTCCCAGTCTTTATCCTGATGTTTCTACCCATCGCTTGGTATTTCCAGAAGAACATTGAGGATTTAAGCTAGCCGCATGAAGAACACACCCAACATATGCGTCCAAAATTGAAGATTAAGTGGATAAGCTTATCAAAGCTAAATTCATCAGAGAAGTTCAATATCCCAAGTGGTTGGATAATATTGTCCCTGTGAAGAAAAAGAACAGACAGATTAGAGGTTGCATCAATTTCAAAGATCTTAATCGGCATTGTCCTAAGGATGATATTCCAATTCCGATTACAGAACTTTTAATCGATGCAACAATTAGCTATGAAGCACTTTCCTTCATGGATAAATATTCTAGATATAATCAAATCTAAATGGCTCCATAATATGAGAAATACACAGCCTTCTGAGCCCCTCAGGGTGTGTTTTGCTATTTGGTAATTCCCTTTGGCATAAAGAATGTAGGCACACCATATCTGCATGCCATGAATCGTATCTTCAAACCCTTTTTAGGGAAGTTTGTTGAATGTTATGTGGACAATTTGGTGGTCAAATCCAATCAATGTTCTAATCACTTGGCAGAAATTCATATTCCATAAACTTCGACAACATAATTTGAAGATAGACCCCTTAAAATGTGCATTTGGGGTAACCTCAGGAAATCTTCTTGGCTTTGTTGTACTCCATAGTGGTATTAAAGTCGATCCTGAGAAGACCAAGTAAATCCTTGGTATGTGACCTCCTTTAAATTTGAAATAATTAAGAGGACTTCAAGGAAACATATCCTATATTCGGCGTTTCATCGCCAATTTGGCAGGAAAAATTTTACCCTTCACCAAATTGATGAAGATGGGAGTCACATACCTGTGGTCTGAAGAATGTCAAGAAGAATTTTATATTCTCAAAAAATACCTCTTGATTCCACCTTTACTTATGCCACCTATTGAAGGAAGGCCACTTGTCCTCTACGTGAAATCCTTATAGCGATCATTGGGTGCCTTTCTTGCTCAGAAGAATGATGCTGGGATTGCAAATAGCCTCTACTATCTCAGTTGGACTATATTTGAATCAAAAACCCGATATTCAAATATTGAGAAGTGCTTCTTGGCATTAATTTGTGCATTTCAGAAGTTGATACACTACCTGCAACATCACGAGGTCCAATAGGTATCCTGCAATAACCCTCTCAAATTCATCCTTAGTTGTCCAATGCTTATAGGACGTCTGGCAATATGGGCAGTTATTTTGTAGTAATTCGACATTTAGTATGTGTCTCAAAAAACAATAAAGGGCCAAGATCTGGAGGATTTCCTTGCTGACCATCCTTCAGTAGAAGATACATATTTGGATATTGAACTTTCTGATGAGGAATTATTCTCTATTCAGGATAGTCCACGAATATGGGAAATGTATTTTGATGATGGCTCCAGAAGTCCAATAGGGATAAAAATGGAATATCCTATATTCAACAAGGTTGGATAAGAAGTTATTCTTATTTTCCCAGAAAAGGTAGTGTTACCTTATTCCTTCTTATTGTGGGAAGGTGGTACTAATAATGAAGCATAATATCAGGCCCTCGTCGCAGGATTAGAGTTGGCACTTCAAGAACAAGTGAATCACTTAATGGTGAAGGGTGATTCGGGCCTGGTAATCAAACAAGTCAATGGGGATTATGCAATCAGAAAAGAAGAATTGATCCCTTTGTATGATTACATCAGAGATTTAATGGCAGAATTTCCAATGGAACTGACATTTTATTATGTCCCGCGATCACAAAATGCTCAAGCTGATGCACTGGCTAATATAGCCACAGCTCTGGCAGATCCAAATCGGGACAAAACAACCATCAGTATTGCCCACCGTTGTACAATTTCACCTTATGTTCGAACCAGAATAGAGGAGATCAATGAAATTAGTCCCATTCCTAAACTGTATGGTCATACTACAGGATGGATGGCACCTATCAGTGAACACATTCAAAATAGAACACTTCCACCTGATAGAGCTGGGAATGAACAAGTCCAGAGACATTTTTCCAATTTTACTCTTTATGATAGCCCAGATCACCTAGAGAAAATTCTCTATAAGCATGGTTTTTATGGAGTCCTCTTCATATACATTGATGGTGAAGATACAATGGTTGTCATGAAAGAAGTGCATGAAGGAGTCTGTGGTGCCCACCATTCTAGACATAAACTGTCTGATCAGATTCGAAGGCTTGGATATTTTTGGCCATCAATGATACAATATTGTGTTCATTTCACAAAGAAGTTGCATTCATGAAATGTACATTCAAACTTCATTCATCAACCTCCATAGTTTCTTCATACAGCTAAATACTCGTGTCCATTTTCCACATGGGGAATGGATGTGGTGGGTCCTTACCCTTCAACTACGACCAAGCAGTTTAAGTATATTCTTACTGCTACTTACTTCCTTTTCAAATGGGTAGAGGCAATACCTCTCAAAGAAGTTAGTTCTAAAATCATTGTTAGCTTCATCAATTCTAACATCATTACTAGATTTGGTGTCCCTCATACCATATTTATGGACAATGGCACCAACATCTGTTTATATGAGATGAAGAAGTTGTATCAAGATTACAACATCAAATCCAATCATTCATCTCGGTATCATGAAGTGACCACTGGACAGATAGAGTCCTTCAACAAGACTCTTTCAAACATAATGCAAAAGATGGTGGATAAAGATAAGAATTCATGGCCTGATAAAATCTTTCATGCTTTATGGGCTTATCAGAACACCACCCGCACTGCAACGCAGTCAACTCCATATTCATTGGTATATGGAGCAGAAGCAGTCGTTCCTATTGAAGTTCAACTACCCTCTCTCAGAGTAGCTACTTGTGATCATTCATCTACATATGAACAATCTCAAAAGCGATTGGATGAATTGGAACAGTTAGATGAGAAAAGACTGTGCACACTGAACCACATGGAAGTTTATCAGAATCTAATAGCACGAGCTTTCAACAAAAAAGTTCATCTTCGTTCATTCATTCAGGGAGAACTGGTATTGGTTCTCAGAACTCCAATGATACGAGGAACGAAACCTTCCACGCTTAAGCCAAAATGGGAAGGACCTTATTCAACACCTAAGGTCTATTCCAATGGAGCTTATTCTTTAATCTCAATGGATGGAGAACTCATCACTACTCCATCCAATGCCAGATTTCTGAAGAACTATTTTGTATAAACAAAAAATACACCATCAACGGTCCATGCATATGACCTCAAACTATTATCATGTCCCTTATGTCAAGCATGAAGTTAAACAACACCATCCAGGGTCCATGCATATGACTTTAAACTATTTTCACTTATGTCCAACATGACGTTAAACTGAAAAACCAACTAACCATGCATATGACCTTAAACTATTCACACTTTCATCCAACATGACGCGAAATTGTATCGTCCTTTTTTTCTTCCAAAAGGACGTTAAAATGTGAAAAATTCTCTAATACATCCAACATTACATTAGAATGTGTTCTATTTTATCCTTACTGTATGACATTAAACTGCACAGTCCTCTTTTTGTCCAACATGACATTAAATTGTATTGTCTCCATCATCCTAACTACATGACGTTAAACCGTATTTTGTCCCTGTTACATGACACTAAACTGTGCAGCACCAATATTCCTAACTGCAAGACTTTAAACTACATAGTCCCTTTATATGTCCTACATGACATTATATTTTTCATTGTTAAGGTTATTGCTACCTCTTGTTTCTCACACCGAGTATGACTCACGTTAGCTTTGAGAAAACTTCAACCATAACAACGTCTCTGGTCTTCTAACCATGCGTAAGTCCCAACATCAATTTTTAGGTCGTTATCCCCAAAAAAACAACTTGATCAATAATTTATTCTTTAATTGAACTATGCAGACATTGATCCTTTCCGTCTAGGTTGGGTACGTAGGCAACCTCCCATGGTTCAAGCCCAAAACCAATCTCTTCACATCGGTTCACCTCCATCTCGTATGATGTTGATTTGTGAAACCGCCCCCAGAATCAATATCTTTACATTGGTTCAACTTTTTTCCTTTCTATATAACGTTAAACTGTACAACATTTTTTTTCCTGTATAGAAATAAACTACAACATTCTTTGATACCCTCACTTGAGATGAAATCATTATTCACATTGATCTCCAATCATATTTTATTCCAAAGACTACGTGCATACATGGCAATGCCTGAATCTTTTATTTTGGGTCAAACCATCATTGCACTAAAGTCCCCTTTCACCCTTCACTTGTACAAACCAAATCTGTACATAGGGTTTTTCTAGAACTATGTGGGCTTGATTCCCATACTTCTGGGATACGTAGGAACGTTCGAGTGTCCATCGAATCTAGCCCCAATTCATTCGGCCTAACCACAAATTCCATTTTCTGTCCCATGGCTGAAAAGTCCCAATGAATACACACACTGTGTATTTCTTATAATGGTCTAAGCTCTATGACCCTAAACTAATATCTCCCATACTTTAGTCCCACATGACATTAAATTGTATTTCATGAGCTATGTATGGCTTGATTTCCATCCTTATGGGATACGTAGTGAAGTCTAATATTTCAATTCAAGACCCATCCATAATGTGATTATGGTTAGAATTGATCTATGTATCTTTACAAACATTTAACAATACCCATTTTTATGTGTGATAATCCTAACCTTAACTATTTTCAGATCTTCATAACCTTTTTCCTGACTTCTAATTACATAATGTCCAATTTTTGAGAATTCTTTTTCCTGATCATGCAGCACGTGCCCTTAGGTGGCCTTGTATAAACAGTCTACATAACAGACCTGTCATCCAAAAGATTCTATTATTTGACTATGCATCCAATGCCCTTAGGCGGCCCTTCATAATTCAACCCCCAAACGGGGTTGTTAAATAATGGTAACTTCATTCTTAGGATGAAAACCTCTTTTTGTCCTTAGTTGTCTTAACAACGATATGTAGGGATCCTAAAAAATATCCATTCTTTACATATTTGTCTCATACTTTTTTCATGATATGAAAATATTGAAGTCTATGGTTTATATTTTCCTTCCCTACGTTTGGGTCAGACCTTCGTAGGAGTAACAATCATCCAATTCATAGACAATCTTGATTAAAAATATCTTCTCCATATTCAAGTACCTTTTTCCAGACAGCAAACTCTATACCTTGGAAAAGTTGAATCCCCATAAACATTCACTGGCTTCTTAGCATAAGAAATGTAAATTTCCGAGAGTTCTTCTGCCTGACTATAAAACATATGCCCTTAGGCGGCCTTTCATAAGTAGTCTACATAATGGACATATCAACCAAAAGATGCTATTTATTTGACTATGCAGCCAATGCCCTTAGGTGGCCCTGCATAATTCAACCCCCTAACAGGTTTGTTAAATAATGGTAACTTCATTCTTGGGAACTACTTTTTCTAATGCCTTTTAGCTCTTTTTCATATCATTCCTCGGATTCAAATTTTCTTAAGTCATTGTTTATATATTTTCCCGCATACTTGAGTGTGGTAATATGTTTTCAGATATATTGTCAAGGAATTGAGTCAATTTTAATCCATTTCGGTCAAAGCTATTTCGACCTTAAACATTAACCTTTTTATGTCCGACATGCATGACCTTAAACTGCCCACAAAAGACAAAGGAACGCTGAATAAAAGTCAAGTTCCTGCACACTAAACATACATTTTGTATGATTTAGGTTATTTTGAGCAATTATAAGATTCAATGTTTATAGGGTTTTTTATAATAATCCTAGTAAAAATCAAACTATGATTACTAGGCTCATTAGATTAGGTAAAAATTTAAAGTAGGTAGCAGAAAAATGCGTGTACAAATGATTGTAGATGATAATGTTTTTCATTCAGTGTACAAGAGATTAGAAGGATGTCCACAGATTAGAGTCTCTTCTCTTTTCAAGGAAATTACAAGTGGCTATCAACATAAGTATTCACTAGATGAACAGCATCCCGAGCTTTATCTGCAGCTACGTGAAGCTCATACACTCGACCAAATTCACTCTTTTCAGCCTGATGGAGTGCTTTCTTGGCATCCTCAATGGCCTTCATACCATTCTTTTGAGCTTCCTCTAGTGAATATTGAGTTGGTCAAGAACCCCAGTAACAACGTCTAATTGTTGCTGAAGGTGCATCTACTGGACGACATTATCTTTGATCTTATGCTTCATCTCCTTCATCTTGGCAGCATATTCAGCCTCATCTTGGGATACTGTAGCCTCAAATTCACTGATGTCGGCTAAAAGCTTCACTCTGGTCAAATCTTCATGGCATTTTTCCTTCTTCTCTCTCCTGAAAATGACCTGTTTCACTACGGAATGGATCTTTTCATATCCAAAACTGCCAAGTCCCAATAAGAAAAATATGGAAGAAAGCTAGGTAATCTTCGATGGCAGCTCCTCTAGTGGCACTTCAGATATGATTTTCCATTTGTTCTTCCATGCCGTTCATCGTGAAAATTCGAACACCATTTGAGCATCCGAGTCCGACTCAGGGTCACTGTCACAGGGGGGGAGCATAATATAGGATTAATGAACATAGGGAAGTTCCCTTTTCTTCTACTTCCCCATGACCTATATTTCTTCTCATTCGATCCCCATTGGGATGGAGGATGAGGCCTCACCTCCAGATCTAGCCACTGCAATTTATGTCCCTGCATAATCAATTTAAAGCTATGGTTAGTTTCAAAGGATAACAAAAGTAAATTGGTTGTCTTGCAATTTAAATACAATAAAAAATTCTATTATTCCTTACCCAACAGAAGATCAGCAACTTGAAAAGGCTCCTCCCCATATTTCAAAGATTCGACAGGATTTTCAGGATGAGTTTGAGGAAGTTATATTGGGTTCAGCTCCACTTGTGCTAATGTTTTTTCAATGGTAGGGTTTTTTGTACCCCCTTCAGGAATGGGTAGTTCAGTAGCTTTCTCAGACAAAACTGCACATTTGAACCGATCTTGATATGACATTTAATAAGAATTTATTATTAATAGGATGAAGGATAACAGTCACGTCCATAATCATCTAAATGACATAGTAATTTAACCTGATTTACAAAATATTCTAAATATGCGCTAAGTTCCATCATTTCATATAATTTCGTCTCAGAATCCAAGTTAATCTCACCAGTGGGAGCATTTTATGTGTCTTCTTGGCGACCTTCATTCTGCGGTCCTTGACCCTGGACTGCATCTTTAGATAAAATCGTGGAATTAGTTGCAATAGCCGCCAAAAGCTCTAATGCAGGGGTTGAACTTGAAGTATTACAGAATGGAAGTTAATTGATGTTTCATTCAACATTTTATGAAACATTGTTAACTTACCATAAGAGGATTCTTCTCTTCTTACAACATTAGCAAGAGGGATACTAGGAACAGATGCTGGATCTTCTCCAAGAGCAGCTAAGTTAGCCTGAATTTTTTATGGTTCCACAACACCCTCTGTGGTCCTCATAGAAGGATCAGTCCTTTCCCTCATAGGGTAAATTGAAGAATCCCCTTCAATCCGATGGAAAATGATAAATCATTTTCATGATTTAAAACTCATGATTATCCAAAGTACTTACCACTACTGATGAAGTTTTTAGCTGTGGAGTTATTCCTTCTATACATCTGTCTCTTTGGTTTTTTGGGAGTGTCGGTAGTCTCCCTTATAGACACTTGAATTGGAGAATGGAAGGCCATGTCCAAGTCCTCATTCATGTCCTGCTGGCCTGGAGATATCTCGCCCAAAGGACGAGGCGATTCAACAGCAGCCCCGATGGCAGTACCACCAGGGCTATATTGTGGTGAAGGAACCTCATTAGTTCCTTTCTTTACATGCTGAAAGGTAAAAAATAACTTCCTTGAATAAAAAATCTTCAATTGAAATCAAGTTTCAAAGAAAATTAGGAAAGAAAACTTACATCTTTCGGGGCCACGTAATCGTGCCACTTCTCATCAGTCCCCTCAGTGGTGCCATGATCAATCATTTCTTTCACCCGCTTGGTGATAGGAATGGAATCATCAGTGGAATATATGAGCATTTCCAGCTCCCTGATATAAGATCTCACTTCATCGGGGCTATCTTCGAAATTGATATCGGTAGGAGCCCATAGACTCCCTATTCCAGGGAGGTGCAGCCCCTCACATAAATCCAACCAGGCAATTTCAATACCACAGTATAAACTTTTCCATGTCTGGACAGCCTCTCATCGTAGATATTCAGTGTGTGTACCAGAAGGCTGCGAGGAAGGTCCTAAAATCTTTGATTTCAGCTTCTTCCAAGCTCCTACAACTAAAAATAGAGAATAAGAAAATAAGACTTATTTCTCTATAAAGTGGTAATGATTAAAGTACCCCAAAGAAGTAAACTCACCAAAATTTGATGGAGTTGGTCTTTTGATTCTGAATAGAGGGTTATATCGGGCACAATCCCTCTTTTCTACTTGTTGTGCTTCATCGTCCCTATCTTGGGAATCTGGTGAGCCAGTCCTTGATGAGGTATTCGGTGAATCAGCTTCAGGTGGGGAAGCATCACCTTCATGATAAAGGGTTTATTTCACTACAGTTCTCTTCCTTTTCCCCACCTAATAAACTGGGTGATTCAGCACCCCTTTGGGGTATGTTTCTATCTATTTCTTGTCATACCATTTAGTAAAGTTATTTTCCTCTTTTTCAAATGGTAGCTCAAACACTGCCCTGGTCCTCTCCCTAGATGTCAGCAACCATAGTTGCCGAGAAACAATCAGATGTTCCTCTAACCTGGCATGTACAGGTGGAGATACAACAATCTGCTGCAAACACTTGAATTGACATGCAAATCAATATGGAGCATAGGCCTCGCATATAATCACTCTGTCAATCCTGGCGACCAGCACACAATCTCTGCAAGCTAGCATGTATGCCCTCAAATCCGGGCTAGCTGTTCCGTCATCAACAAACCGCCCAGTTGGCGGATTTCCATAAGGAAAGAAGTTTAATTCTTGATACATGCTCAGCCTCACCTTCATGTCATAAGCATTGAGAACTAATGGATAAATTCCATAGAATGCATACACCGACGGCCTGAAAGTACATCCAGGAATCCGTACTCCATTCTATACATTGTACGTCCTGAAGTGAGTGGCGATCCATCCCCACAAAACGTGGAATGGTCCCACAATTCTCAAAGGAGACGTATCCATGAGGACATGGAGTAAGCTCCTATGAATCTTTGCTAAAATGGGGGTATCCAACCCAACCATTTTCCCCTCATCCAACTTGACCCCAATAACGAAGGTCCCTGGCATGACGCCTCCCTTCGAGTCCTTGACTGGTAAGAGATAAACACTAAGCCACAAGGCCAAAAAGCCTGCCAGATGATTCTAGTATGGAATCCTCTGATTCACCTCATATCCCCACTTCTCAAATTCCCCTACTTCTAGGGTCGTCCAGAATGTACCCGGAGCACCCCTTTTCTCTGTTTTGGGGCACGTGGTAGGACGAGTGGGAATCTTTTCCATGGACTTATTTTTCTTGGATCCCTTCTCCTATAGCTCCTTCTCCTTCTGTTCTTTCTCTTGTTTTTTGGTAAGAAAATATCCATCCACTCCTCTAGATGAATATACTTTCTGTAATGATTTAGGGAGGTCTCTGAACTCTTGATCTTGTGGAATATTTGAAATAATTCCCGAGCTAAAGCTGTAGTCTTCTCTGAATCATTCCACGTCACCTTGGGAGGGATGAATTTATAATACATATCACTCAAAATTAGAGCCCCAGAGATCATGTAGACATCCCACAGACCGATGTATACTTCTCCATGAGTCAAATGGAATGAATTGGTTTCTGGGATCCAATGACTGAATATCTCCAGTACGAAGTTATCAAGTCTGTAAACATATGTTTTCCCAACCTAGAAAACTTCGTATATTTCAAATCCTTTCAAATCCCCAGAAAACTCTACAAATATTTATTGTAACCAGTATGCCCACATCCAAGTTGGTTTCACACCTCCTCCAGGATGGAAGTCCAAAATTCTCGTCCAGCCTTTGGATTGATCCATTTGAGAGTTTCAGAAAATTGAGGGATAACAATGTCGTTGAAGCTCGAGCTTATGAGGTTTCAGATCTGATTTACAATTGCTATGATGCAGGATGTGACCCTTCTCCACTATTCTAGAATTTATAAATACTCCTCCACATTAGATATTTGCTAAAGAAAAATTGGTGTAGTTCTGAAAAAAGGAAATTTGGAAATAGTTCTTTGCCTCTGGAATAGCAACTTCTCAAAGATTACCATATCCATACAAAGGCAGATAAATGCTCTGGGGGAAATCATGATGATACTTCTTCAGATACTTGTCCAAATTTGGGAGAGTGTTGTCACATATGGTATAATAATCATTGCCAATGATACTCATCATATCATCGTGTCACTTGCTTTCCAGTTCATCAGCTATTCTGATTCTCTTGGGAGCCATTGATTCTGCACAAAAGTTGAATAATTAAATCTTAATTAACTTGATTTTTCATAAAATTTGTCAAGGATTTCAGAAAAAATGTCTGAGGCATTAAGGTGCGCAAGTGTGAATGTGTTGCGCAAGTATTTGGTGTGAAAGTATCATCGCGTAAGTCTAGATACCTTGACAGCAGCGTGACAGCGAAGAAATAGCAGAAAAGAGAGAAACCTACACGGCAAGAGCTCGAAAATCCGAAATTCAGTGCTATGCGTGATAAATGGACACATATATATATGCTCGGCTGCACCCCTATGCGTCTACAGCCAAAACTCTCTACAGCCAGCGCGATCAAAACTTGTGCACCGACCTCTACATGCTCAGTACCTGCGCGCCAAAGTTTACATGGTTTTTTTCATTCTTTTTTCTTTCCTCAGAGTTACATCCACATTTTTCTTTCCTATCTAACTCTGAGGGGGGACATTTTTTGACGCTCCTTTTTCATCATAGAGTTTCATCAAATGAAAATGGAAATGCCTTTAAATAAAGTGATTCATCCTTTTACAAAAACATCAATTACTAACAAAGGAATGAACAAGGCTTAAAATGCACTTAGGAAGAGCAAGTTCCCTCATTGTCACGCAAGTCCACTTGCGCGCCGCCTAATGGGCACGCAGGAGACTTGCGCACCATCTTTGAAAACTCAACCAGGGTCTATCCAGTATATAAATACCTTCGGTGGGTCCCTATTTCAAGGGGAGTTTTTCCTGAATTCAGATACAGAGCTCTGAACGCCCAAGTCTCTTTTTCAAGTCTTCTGAACACTTCTATGGTAATTCTATATCTATAATGGAAGGTCTAAACAAGAGGAATATGGTCTAAGTGTTTGAATTCACTAAAACATGCGCGCCTATGTGTTATACCCTTAAAAAAAATGGACACACTTGCGTGCCTCCTTACCTACTCATTGAAACTTGCGCGCCACTCTTCTAGAAATACCTCTGGATAATTATAAAGTCTTTGTTAAAAGATCACCCATGTATTATACTACTGGTCAAGGATCAGCCAATTATATAGGTGTTGTGAAAATATACTTGCGCGACCAAGACTTGCGCGCCTGACCAAGACTTGCCCGACCCCCCAGGACTTGTGCGCCATTCAATTTTTTGGTGCCCTTCCTATCCATTTCACCTTTTGTATGCCATTCCACCTCTCCTATTAAATATTCAGTCATCAAGACACTTTTCAAAGCCATTTATGGCATGTTTTATTGATTGAATTCCTTATCTGAAAGGAATTTCGTGGAACATCTCTCAAAACCTAGTGATTTACACATCTTTATGTCACTAAAGTTGGAGAGTTCATTCGTTCAACCTCATACTTTAAGATGAGAGAATCCTCAACCTGGGCTTCCATTTCAGGAGTAATCCCTGGTCTCAAAGTCTAAAGATCTGGGAATTCTCCTTAAGAGTAAGCCACAAGTCCTCATTAATTTGGGAATCCTCCTTTTGAGTATACCCCAAGTCCCCTAATCTGGGCATCCTCCTTGGGAGTAATCCCCATGTCCCCTAATCTGGGCATCCTCCTCAGGAGTAAGCCCCAACCATAATTCCCATAAACTGGGTTTTCTTTTTAGGAATAAGCCCCATTTTCTAATCTACAAATGTGGGCATCCTCTTTAAGAGTATGCCCCAAGCCCCTTAATTCTAATATTCTCTTAACCTAGGCCTCCTCTTCAAGAGTAAGCCCCATTTTTCAAATACCTTTAACCTAGGCCTCCTCATTAAGAGTAAGTCCCAGTATTAATTTCTCATAACCAGTCCTAATTTACATTTGATCTGGGCTTCCTTCTCAAGAGTAAAACCTAGTCCTAAGTCCCCTCCTAACTTGGGCGTCTTCCTTAGGAGTAAGTCCCAAGATTAGAGTATCCAAATATCCATAAAGTACATATACCTTTATAGACCATATTACTAGATTTATTCCCTAACATAAAATCTTAATCATCATCTATTTGGGCAGTCATACATACATAAGCCCCACATCATTTCTTATGATTGCACGTTTCATGGAACAATTGTCTGGTTTTACCAATACGTCTTGTTTCTCACACAGAGCATGATTCACGTGAGATTAGAGTGTAAAATTAATTATGACATCTTTCTTTGAGCCATCAATTGTACATAAACATCATATTACCTTACTCAAACTACATGGGTTCTGATTCCTTTTCTAAATAAAGGATACGAAGGTAGCCCCTCTGCTGGTATGATCCCAACTTTGAAATAATATGTGTCCTTCTGAATGACAATAAACATCAAGTGCCCCACTGTGTGGCTTTAAAACCAATATGGTCATCATAATAACCAAGGTACTTTTATATAATGTATAAAGGATACCATTGACTAAGAATCTCTAACAAATATAGATGATTCTCTATCGATGAAGAACCTCGAATACATATAAAAGATTCTCTAAATTTCCAACATATTAAACATTGATTGTCATATCTAAAGGAAAGCATATTTTATACTTGGTAATATAATAATGATTCACAAATATAACTTAAATCTATATAGAGTGTCCCGGTGTAAACAATAATTTCCCTAAAAAAGGTGTGATGAGTCTAACCTCCCATCCTCTCAAACAATGAAAATTCATAAGTCGCATCGGTCCACAACTAACGAGCGCCTACGTTTGGAAAGTATATCCAAATGGATATGGAATCATTGGATGTTTTTGGTTCTACAAACAAAACCGTTAGAAACTGATTGGAATATTTGAACCTAAAATCAACGAGGTCATCCCCAATTCCAGAGGAAACAATGGTTGAAGATGAGTATGTATATATCATACAATTAATAAAAAAAATTAATACAGATAAAGATCCAATAAGTGGATCTCAAGGTGGAAGTGATTTTACCTTAAATGGAGGACTACGATAGTTATATATTAATCAATATTATTATAAATGTTGTTCTAAATTATTGATAAATATATATTGGAAAAAAATATAATTTTATGAATGATTAAAGAAAAATGATATTATATAAGAATAATTTTGTTTCAATATAGGATAAACACCTACATGTGTCTACCAAACCTTTCAAAAAGATTAATTTCAAAAACCATTTTCCCAGATAGGATTTAAAAATCATCATTTTCAAGGCTATTGTATAGTTTTATCATCCAATGTATCATTTATTGATTATAGTTTTGTTATCAATGGGGTAGAAAGAAACATAAAAAACTGTATATATTTTTATAATGTATTTGAAAATCTTATAATTTGGATTATATATTTAATGGGAGTTTTTAAATGTGGGAAACTATGATTTCATTATAAAATTTCTTTGTATGTGTGATGTTATGAGTTCAACACTAACATGTGTGTGTGTGTCTGATTTTTGTTGAACGAATATAATGAATTTATTGAGTGTCTTTTTTGTTTTTAAACGATTCTTGAACATATAAATAGTGTGTTTTATTTATAATAAAAGATTTAAAGAGTTAATAAATTCCAATTAGGGATATAATTCCCATTATTATTCATCATTAATGTTTTATACACTATTTAATATAAGGAAGACTTTGAAGGTTTATATAATGACCCATTTCAAAGAGTAGTAGTAGTTTGGAGTCAGTATTTGGGGAATGAAGGTTATGTATATTAATTAGTGGATAATATAATTAAAATGGGGAAAATATTATGACCAAGAATATTTATTAGGACACTATTATAAATATGGAAGTTATTTGTGTGTTTTTTGAAAATTTATTAATTTACAGAGCCCATGGATTCATTATTGGATATGTTACTTGATTTGGAAAACTAAAATGTGTTGTATTCTATTTTTACCACATAAAAATATTAAATATAATGTGAAATCATGTGGTCCAAACCAGTCGAATATATCTTGATAGATAATGATGTAGTGGAGATGCTTATTGAAAATGTATTTTGGTAGTTTATAAAGATATTGTTGGTTCTATGCATAAGAGAAGCATTCAGTGGTGCATGATAAATTAAAATTTATTTAAATAATCATTTATATTAATAATGGGAAAATATATTTCTTATAAAAATTTTAATTAATATATATAACATTGAAATAAATAAATACATGGTCTGAGGGAATTTATTATTTGGGGGAATTTTTATTTTCCAAAAATAACCTTTTTGATTACCTTCATTTCATTGTGGACAATGGTAGGACCCCTCTAGTGGTAATCCACACATTCCTCTATGATCTCTATAAGGCCCCAGCATTAAACCTTACTTAATCTTGAGTTATTACAAGATTACACATTGAGGATCTTTTCGGGTTTAGAGTTTTAGAGAATTAGATCATAAAACTTGCATTACATTCCACATATAAACAAAGTGGTTACATAAAGATAGTATTCTTCATTCCCATCAAAGGAAACACATTTAAAATAAAACATGGATTATTTCTTGACACTTCCTTGACACTATCATCATATCATTTACCTTTCCCTTGACCTGTGAAAAACATTTCAAAAAACTTGGGATGAGCATAAAAAGCTCAGTAAGGGATATATAAATATGGAAAGGAAACATGGGTACATATATACAAAAGAATGAAATCATACTTTACCCATAAAACATATGCACTTTAACATACCTCATCAAATCATGAATAAATCATATAAATCATAATACATAAAGGTAACTTGAGGCATTCATAACATCCTTATGTAGGGAGTAACCCTCTTGGTTACGTTTGGAATACCCATCACAGTATATTCCCTAAATATCTTCGGAGAAACCTTAACATTTCACTCCTTCATGTTACCCAATGCATTGGAGAGCTATATCGGGCACACCCGCCCTTAGTTTATCATGGAACCACTCGTCTTTATAATAATGCCCAAGAGCCTCAAAATAACCGTATCACATAAAACATGCATAAAGGAAACATAACATTTCCACCTTTCAATCCCAAGATATCAATACAACACATTGATATAAAAACATTATTACAACCATTTTCAATACCAAAATAAAAGAAAAGTGAAACATGGTATTTATTTTTCTTTTAAAAAAAGGTATGGCTTATAGAGGAAGCCGAAACTCAAATAATGGTCACGGCGGCGGAGAAGTCGTTGTCGCCGCATACGTACGACAAAAACATTCCCTTTTGTCATTTAGTAAACTCTTCATATAAAAAAGATTCCTTTTTAATAAATGTAAAAGTCAATGGGGTTTATACACTGTATAAAAGAAGGTTGTGTATAAAACAAAATATGCCTCAATGAAAGGAGATTGAGACAAAGTCCCATACCTCGGGTCCAACTTGACTCGATCGTTCTTTAATGTCCTGAATAATAAACTTTAGTTAATTTATACTTCTTTAATAACCTTTTTCAAGTTCATTATTACTTTTATATCACTTATTGTCATTTCATGAAAACTATGTAATTATTTAAGTTAATAACGGTCGTTTTAACGATCATTGGTACTTGAGTCAAAAATATACCCTTTATAATTTCATGTTGTTCATGTATCCATTATATCCAGAATTATAATCATTATTTCTATATCATATATATCCAGTATATACATGCATTTATAATATTACATAATCATTTAGAGGTAAGAAATGAAATGCACCGTTCATGGAGACGGTAATCCGTACGTACACATGAACGATATTTTCATTTCTATTTCGTATTTTATAGAATGGAATCATAATGATATAAAGGTATATTATAATTCCAGTATAATATCATATATAATATCATAATTCTATCCTTTATACGTCCCACATATGGTATTTAACAAATCAAATCACTTTGAGGGGGTGGTAGTCCGCACTTCCTTAAATGAAGATATCGCGTTTACCCATAATGGAAACCATAAAGGTATGACAAAAAATAAAAAACCAGAAGATTAAAGAAAACATAAACATATTATATATCATATATAAATATAGTTACATCTTAATGGCCACCTTTGAAGGTGTTAAAATAATTTTGAACAATCATCGTTTCGGGAGGCATAAATTCACCATCCACGGAAACAGTATGTTTGTTAACCATTAGATGTAGGTGTGTGTATGTGTTGCTCGAATCCTTATTATAACAACATCCTATTATATTGATTATACTGGAGTTGTTACAAAAGAAAATAATAAAAAGAGTTTAGTGGGTTGGAGAAGAAAAATAAAACAAAATGACTCAAAAGAAGACATTACCTTAAAATCGGGTAACTCCCGTTGGATTGAGCTCAAAGGCTTACTTGGGAAGACTTCTGCCTAAAGTGAGGCTTCAAGGAGTAAGAGAGGGAAGTGGAGAGACAAAAAGGGCTGGGGTTGGCCGAGCCAAAGGCTTTGGGAGTGTGGGTAAGGAGGTAGAGGTGGGAGCCTTTTATAAGAGGAGTGGAGGGGCACTCTTGGAAAGTAAAGATAAGTTACTTTATTTTAAAATGATATTCGGATTAAAAAGGTCCCACATTGATATAATTCGAGGAAAAGGTGATAAGGGTTCTAAATCCACTCATCCAATTGGTTTTGGCCATGTGTAGGTTTTAGAGTTTACATTGTCTTTCCATTTTATTTAAATCGTTAAATAATGAGGTCATCGCTGCATCATCATGATGTCATAAATAATTTATTTTATTTAATGTCTAAAAATTATAAAAAAACTACTATGATGTAGGAAATATTTTTATCTTTATAATTAATATTTATAGTCAAAAATATGACTTGTATAACCTCATAAAAAATTGTTTTAGTAACATAACTCATGTTTGTGTCATTTTTACTTTAACATTAAATAAAAAGTTATGTATGTCATTTCCCAACCAAAGTGGCTCCATGGGGTCCCCAAGTTGACCCATGGATTTTCATGGTCTTCCATGTCACATAAAATAAGGGTAGGACATGTGTCAAGCTCATCTCATACTATTAAAACATTATTTTTACCTTAAACTACACTAATTACCACTAATCGCGATTAAGAACTTAAAAGTTACTATTCACCAAAAAATTATTTTAATCTCATTGAACCACATTTTAATTCTTAATGACAAACATGTATGTAGGATTTATGAAATTCAAAACACAAAGATGGCAAAATTTCATTTAAACAAAAAATCAGTTTTTATAAGTACCACTTAGTGGTTTCACTTTTCATCAAACATTCATGTTTTTCAGAAAATTACCAAAAAATCACCCTAAGCTATATTTGATATTCCGAATTAAAAAATGTTGTCTATATTACAAAATACAAATCATATAAGTTACATTAATTAATTTAATAATTAATTCCCGCTGTCATGACAAATAACGGGTTCTTTTAAACAATATCTATAATAAGTTTGGCATTAGTTATGACCAATTTCAATGTGAAATTAATCCTAATGACCACCATTGGATTAAATGGTAAAATTATATTCATATTACACTTTAAAACCAATTAAAAATATAATCTAACCATATAATTAAATTAAATGAAAAAGCAGTTTTGATGTAAAATGCAGTATTTTTTCACTATTCATTAAAAAATGAACATTGTCAGAAAAATACCAAAAATTTATCCAATGTAAAATTAAATGTACCAATAATAAAGAATAAGTTTATTTTGACAAACATAGATTATAAAATTTTCAAAAGATATATTTAAAAATGGTTTGCCATCAAAAGGCAGTGAAACAATCCTTTAAAAAATATTACTGTATTCCATGCTAAAGATTGGTTTTATTTTCATTTTAAGCCTCTAAAACGCTATATAATTCATTAATAGACATTTATAAAAATGTCTATTATTCATTACTTACTTGGGATATTACATCCTTCCCCCCTTTAGAAAATTGTGTCCCCGCAATTTATTTACCTATCGAATAAATGGCGATATTTATCCCTCATTGCATTTTCATATTCCCATGTTGCCTCTTCCATCATGTGGTTTTTCCACAAAACCTTTACCTGCTTAATCACCTTATTCCGTAACACTTTCTCCATGTGGTCAAGAATCTAGACCAGTTGTTCCTCATAAGATAGGTTCTCTTCCAGCTGAACTAACTCTGGACTCAAAACATGAGATGGATCTGGCATATACTTTCTCAACATCAAAATTTGAAAAACATTGTGTACCTGAGATAAACTCGGAGGTAAAGCCACCTGGTATGCAACTGATCCAACTCTATCTAGAATTTCATATGGTCCAATAAACCTTGGACTCAGCTTTCATTTCTTACCAAATCTCATCACACTTTTCCAAGGAGAAACCATGAGAAAAACATGATCACCTACCTCGAAAGATAGATCCTTCCTCCGGTTATCCGCATAACTCTTATGCCTGCTCTGAGCTGTTCTCATGTGCTTCTGAATCAACTGAACTTTTTCTGCCATCTCTTCTACCAATTCTGGTCCCATCAACTTTCTTTCACCCACATCATCCCAGAAAGCTGGAGTTCGACACCGCTTCCCATATAATGCCTGAAATGGTGCCATCTATATACTGGAATGAAAACTATTATTATATGAAAATTAAACCAAAGAAAGATGTTAGTACCAACTTACCTGATAATCCATAGAGCAAGAACGTAGCATATCCTCCAATGTCTGAATTGTTCGTTCTGACTGCCCATCTTGTGGAGGATGAAAAGCTGTACTAAAAATTAATTCAGTACCCAACGACTTCTGAAGGCCTTTCCAAAAGTTAAAAGTGAACCGGGGATCACGATCAGATAGAATGGAGAGAGGAACTCCATGTAACCTGACTATCTCTTTAAGATACAAACGAGAAAGTTTATCTAGGGAAAAAGTATCTCGTATAGCAAGGAAATGAGCAGATTTAGTTAAGCAATCAACAATAACCCAGATTGCATTATTACCTCGAGATGTCTTCGGTAATCCAACAACAAAGTCCATGGATATATTCTCCCATTTCCACTCTGGCACTCGTAAAGGCTGAAGCATCCCTTTCGGTAACTGCCGCTCTACTTTAACCTGCTGACAAGTCAAACACTTCACAGTAAAATCACCAATATCTCTTTTCATTCCATCCCACCAGTAATACTCCTGAAGATCTCTATACACCTTAGTACTACCAGGATGAACTGAAAATGGAGAACTATGAGCTTAACATAACAACTCTCTCTTCAAATGTGAATCACAAGGCACACACAATCTCTTCCCAAATCTCAAAACGCAATCATTATCAATGTTGAATTCAGGCAACTTACCTTTCTGAACCAGCTCTACCTTTTTCTGCAACTCACTTTCTTGCTTTTGTGCTTGCTTGATTCTATCTGATAGAGATGATCTCACTGATACCTGAAACAAAACAGAAGAACTTCCTGCACCCACAACTTCTATGCCAAAGTTCATCAAATCCTTAACCAAAGCATCACGTTCCAGATGAAACATTTCTAATGAAGCATTACTTTTTCGACACAAAGCATCAGCCACTATATTTTCTTTTCCCGGATGGTAATGAATTGTACAATCATAATCCTTGATTAATTCTAGCCATCTCCTTTGTCTCATGTTCAATTCTTTCTGAGTGAATATATACTTTAAACTTTTGTGTTCGGTATTTATTTTACACTTTACACCATACAAATGATGCCTCCAAATTTTTCAAGCAAAAATAACAGCAGTTAATTCCAAATCATGTGTAGGGTAATTTACCTCATGAGTTTTCAACTGTCGTGAAGCATAAGCAATTACCTGATCATTCTGCATTAGGACGCAACCAAGTCCTTTCAATGAAGTATCACTGTATATAACGAACTCACCATTCCTAGAAGGTAGTGCCAAAACTAGAGCATTCACCAATCTTCTTTTCAATTCCTGAAAACAATCATCACATTCTTTTGTCCAGATAAACTTAACACCCTTCCGAGTTAGCTTAGCCATTGGACTAGATAATCGTGAAAATTTTCTAACAAACCTTCGGTAATAGCCTGCCAAACCAAGGAAGCTATGAATCTCGGTTATATTTGTGGGTCTTGGCCAGTCTTCCACAACTTTTGTTTTTGCAGGATCAACAGTTATCCCATATTTAGAAACAATGTGACCAAGGAATGAAATTTTTTGCAACCAAAACTCACACTTGCTGAATTTCCCATTCAATTTATTTTCTTTTAAGGTTTGCAAGAAATCCCTTAAATGTCTTTCATGCTCCATTTTAGTTTTAGAAAACACCAAAATATCATCAATGAAAACCACCACAAACTTATCCAAGAACTCATGGAAAATTTTATTAATTAAGTCCATGAATACAGCAGGTGCATTGGTTCGAACAAAAGGCATTACTACAAATTCATAACGGCCTTATATTATACGGAACGCGGTCTTCGGAACGTCTGTTTCCTTTACCTTCAGCTAATGGTACCCCGATCTCAAGTCAATCTTTGAAAAATACTAAGCTCCCTGGAGCTGATCAAACAAATCATCGATATGAGGCAAAGGATATTTGTTCTTAAAAGTGATATTATTCAAGGCTCTATAATCAATGTAAAGTCTCATTGAACCATCTTTCTTTTTAACAAACAAGACAGGAGCACCCCATAGTGATGTGCTAGGTCGAATGAAACCTTTCTCTAATAAATCTTGCAATTGCTTCTTAAACTCTAAAAGTTCAATTTGAGCCATTCGATAAGGGGGTTTTGAAATTGGCTTAGCATCAGGAACTAAGTCAATAGTAAATTCAACTTCTCGATCTAGTATTATTCCAGGAAACTCATCAGGAAAAACATCAGGATACTCATTTACCACTGGCACATCATTAATCTGAACAGTTCCTTTATTTTCAACGATGTGTGCAAGGTAACATTCATTTCCATCTTTTACAAGTTTCTCGGCCTCTTGATATGTTATCAACAGTAAGGGTTCATTATTGTACACAAACTGAAAGTCTTCCTGAAAAGAAACTTCTTTAGCTCTACAGTCAATCTTAGCATGGTAAATAGAGAGCCAATCCATACCCAGGATAACATCAAACTCTACTAGAGGTGGAACAATAAGGTTTTCAAGTAGGTTCTTTCCACAGATAAGGATAAGAAGATTCTTATAAATTCTTTTTGCCTCAACATTCCCCCCAGGTGTTTTTACCAAAAGTTCAGGAGTCATTTCTTGAGATGGTATTCCCATTTTACTTGAAAAGGTTTCAGAGATGGAATAATGTGCAGACCCCGAATCAAACAACACACTGGCATAATCTGAAAAAAACAAACAAAGTACCTGATACAACTTCATTTGATGGCCCGACATCTGCTGATGTAGTTGCAAAGGATTTCACCACCCCTTTCTTCTTGTAGTCTAACTGCTTCCCATCACTCAAGCTCTTTGTCAGACACTTGTTTGCATAGTGACCCATCTCATTGCACTTATAACATTTCTCTAACTGTAAATCAAATTTGGTCTTACCTTCACCATGATCCTTTTCAGTGAAATCACGAGCCTTATGTCCCATCTCACCACATCGGTAGCACTTTCCAGAATTCAGAAGACATTCCCCAGCATGCCTTTTTCCACATTTATCACAAACTGGAAACTTAGTTTTCTTACCATCAGACTTTTTTGAAGAATTCTTACCTTTCTCATGCCACCTCGGTCTCTTCTTCTATTGGTTGTTATAGAACACTTGATCATCGGAAAACTCCATTTACACCTTCTCAGCACATCAAACAAGCTTTTCATAACTTTTAAACTCACGATAAGCTAATGCCCTTCGATATTTTGGCTTTAATCCTGAGTAAAAACGATTGATTTTACTATCAAGGTCTCGGATAAAATTTGGAGCATACCTTACCAATTGAGTGAACCTTTCTTCATAGGTAGCCACTACGTCTTCCTCTTGCCTCAATTCCAAGAATTTCTTTTCCATCCTAAGTAGAACAACCTTAGGAAAATACTTCTCAAGAAACATACCTTTGAATTCATCCCATTCAAGAGAATCAATCTCATCGGCGTCCCTGATATTTTTAACCATAGACCACCACTGATCTGCCTCACCTTCCAAATGGTAAATAGAAAGACTAACCTTTTGATTGTCTGAACACCCCATGACATAGAAAATCTTCTCTAGTTCTTTAATCCATCCTTCAGCTAGCACAAGGTCAGATGATCCTCTGAATGATGGGGGTTGTTGCCTCATGAAGTGTTCCACCACTGACATGTTCCTCTGCGGTTGATCTGGATGATCTCGTACATGGATACCACCACCATTTATTGCTTGAGTCAACAGCGCAATTACTGCAACAAAATGTTCAGTTCCAATTTCAACCATCTCAGGATGCTGATTCGGAAGGTTATTTCCTTCTGTATGCCTTCTTAGCACTGCTTCCCTGTTTCCTCTACGGAAAACCATTCTGAACAAACATGTCATAGATAAAGAAACATGGTAATCTTCAAATGCTATATCATTTCAAAAAAAATATTTTTTGGATAATCATTTAATAGAATTCTAACTCCTAAAGTTATCTAAACCGGCCTTTGATACCAACTATAAGGCCCCATCCTTAAACCTAACTTAATCTTGAGTGATTACAAGATTACACATTGAGGATCTTTTTGGGTTTAGAGTTTTAGAGAATTAGATCATAAAACTTGAATTACATTCCACATATAAACAAAGTGGTTACATAAATATAGTATTCTTCATTCCTATCAATGGAAACACATTTAAAATAAAACATGGAATATTTCTTGACACTTCCTTGACACTATCATAATATCATGTACCTTTCCCTTGACCTGTGAAAAACATTTCAAAAAACTTGGGATGAGCATAAAAAGCTCAGTAAGGGATATAAAAATATATAAAGGAAACATGGGTACATATATACATAAGAATGAAATCATACTTTACCCATAAAACATATGCACTTTAACATATCTCATCAAATCATGAATAAATCATAGAAATCATAAGACATAAAGGTAACTTGAGGCATTCATAACATCCTTACGTTGGGAGTAACCCTGTTGGTTACGTTTGGAATACCCATCACAGTATATTCCCAAAATCTCTTCGGAGAAACCGTAACGATTCACTCCTTCGCGTTACCCAATGCATTAGAGAGCTATATCGGGCTCACCCGCCCTTAGTTTATCACGGAACCACCCGTCTTCATAATAATTCCCAAGAACCTCAACATAATCATATCACATAAAACATGCATAAAGGAAACATAACATTTCCACCTTTCAATAACAAGATATCAATACAAAACATTGATATAAAAAAATTATGACAACCATTTTCAATACCAAAATAAAAGAAAAGTAAAACATGGTATTTATTTTTCTTTTAAAAAAAAGGTATGGCTTGTAGAGGAAGCCGAAACACAAATAATGGTCACGGCGGCGGAAAAGTCGTTGTCGCTGCATACATACGAAAAAAACATTCCCTTTTGTGGTTTAGTAAACGCTTCGTATAAAAAATATTCCTTTTTAATAAACATAAAAGTCAAAGGGGTTTATACACCGTATAAATGAAGGTTGTGTATAAAACAAAATATGCCTCAATGAAAGGAGATTGAGACGAAGTCCCTTACCTCGGGTCCAACTTGACTAGATCGTTCTTTAATGTCCTGAATAATAAACTTGAGTTAATTTCTACTTCTTTAAGTACCATTTTCAAGTACATTATTCCTTTTATATCACTTATTTCCATGTCATGAACACTATGTAATTATTTAAGTTAATAACGGTCGTTTTAATGATCATTGGTACTGGAGTCAAAAATATAACCTTTATAATTTCATGTTGTTCATATGTCCATTATATCCAGAATTATAATCATTTTGTATATATCATATATATCCAGTATATACATGCATTTATAATATTACATAATCATTTAGAGGTAAGAAATGAAATGCACCGTTCATGGAGACGGTAAGCCGTACGTACGCATGAACGCTACTTTCATTTCTATTTCGTATTTTATATAATGGAATCATAATGATAAAAAGTTATATTATAATTCCTGTATAATATCATATATAATATCATAGTTCCATCCTTTATACGTCCCACATATGGTATTTAATGAATCAAATCACTTTTAGGGGGCGGTAGTCCGCACTTTCTTAAATGAAGATATCGCGTTTACCCATAATGGAAACCATAAAGGTATCACCAAAAAAAACAGAAGCTTAAGGAAAACATAAACATATTATATATCATATATAAATATAGTGACATCTTAATGGCAACCTTTGAATGTGTTAAAAGAATGTTGAACAATCATTGTTTCGGGAGGCATAAATTCACCATCCACGGAAACAGTATGTTCGTTAACCATTAGATGTAGGTGTGTGTAAGTGTATCTCTAATCCTTAATATAAAAACATCCTAGTATATTGAGGATACTGGAGTTGTTACAAAAGAAAATAATAAAAAGAGTTTTGGGGGTTGGAGAAGCAAAATAATACAAAATGACTCAAAAGAAGACATTACCATAAAATCGTGTAACTCCCTTTGGTTTGAGCTCAATGGCTTCCTTGGGAAGATTTCTGCCCAAAGGGAGGATTCAAGTAGTAATAGAGGGAAGTGGAGAGACAAAATGGGCAGGGTTTGGCCGAGCCAAAGGCTTTGGGAGTGTGGGTAAGGAGGTAGAGGTGGGGGCCTTTTATAAGAGGAGAGGAGGGGCACTCTTGGAAAGTAAAGATAAGTTACTTTATTTTAAAATGTGTTCTGATTAAAAAGGTCCCAAATTGATATAATTTGAGTATAAGGTGATAAGAGTTTGAAATACACTCGTCCAATTGGTTTTGGCAATGTGTAAGTTTTAGATTTTACATTGTCTTTCCATTTTATTTAAATCGTTAAATAATGAGGTCATCGCTGCATCATCATGATGTCATAAATAATTTATTTCATTTAATGTCTAAAAATTATAAAACAAATACTATGATTTAGGAAATAGTTTTATCTTTCTAATGAATATTTATTGTCAAAACTTTGACTTGTATAACCCCATATAAGAATTGTTTTAGTAACATAACTCATGTTTGTGTCATTTTTACTTTAACATTAAATAAAAAGTTATTTATGTAATTTCCCAACCAAAGTGGCTCCATGGGGTCCCCAAGTTGTCCCATGGCTTGTCTTGGTCGGCCATGACACACCAATAAAGGTAGGACATGTTTCAAGCTCATCTCATACTATTAAAATATTATTTTTACCTTAAACTACACTAATTACCTCTAATCGCGATTAAGAACTTAAGAGTTACTATTCACCAAAAAATTATTTTAATCTCATTGAACGAAATTTTACTTCTTAATGACAACCATGTATGTTGGATTTTTGAAATTAAAAACACAAAGATGGTAAAATTTCATTTAAACGAAAAAATCAGTTTTTATAAGTACCACTTAGTGGTTTCACTATTCATCAAATAATTGAAGTTTTTCAAAAAATTACCAAAAATTCACCCTAAGCTATATTTGATATTCAGAATTAAAAAATGATGTCTATTTTACAAAATTAAAATCATATAAGTTACACTAATTAATTTAATTATTAATTCCCGCTGTCAAGTCAAATAGCAGGTTTTTTTGAAACAATATCTATGAAACGTTTGGCATTAGTTTATGACCAATTCCAAAGTGAAATTAATATTAATGACCACCATTGGATTAAATGGTAAAATTATATTCAGATTACACTTTAATACCAATTAAAAATATAATCTAACCATATAATTAAATTAAATGAAAAAGTAGTTTTGATGTAAAATGCAGTATTTTTCACTATTCATTAAAAAATGAACATTGTCAGAAAAATACCAAAAATATATCCAATGTAAAATTCAATGTCCCAATCATAAAGAATAAGTTTATTTTGACAAACATAGCTTATAAAATTGTCAAAAGATATATTTAAAAATGGTTTTCCATCAAAAGGCAGTAAAACAATCCTTTAAAAAATATAAGTGTATTCCATGCTTAAGATTGGATTTATATTCATTTTAAGCCTCTAAAACACTATATAATTCATTAATAGACATAGATAAAAATGTATATTATTCATTAATTACTTGGGATGTTAAAATATCCAAGAGACACTACTCAATCATTGGGTTGTTGCATGGTGATTAAAATTTTATAAACCATTCATTATTGATTTCACATTCTTTGGCATTAATGAAATCTATATTTCAATTATCAATCATGATAGGGAGAGAGAGAGAGGATTGTATAGAGGATTAGTTTTTCACAGTAATATCTTATTCTAAACATTTGTGTATTCTACACAATAGACATACCCATATATTTATAGAGTTAGGATTTAGGTAAAAACATTATACAAATACATTTTGGACATTAAATAATATTTATTACTTTTAGTTAACCCAATGTCACATAATATAATTATTTTTTTTATTATTATCTGATGTGAACCAACTTATGAAATAATAAATATTACTTAAACAGATTATTAATTAATAATTATCAATGGAAGTGATATTGATCAATTATAACTCTTATATAATTTATTAAACACCAGAATAAAAACATTATTCCTAACTAAATATTTCATTCACATGCCTCTTAATAAATATTTATTAAATATTAATTAGAATAAATAAATATATTTTTATTCAAATGAAGGGGAATAAATATTTATTTAATTTCATATATCAATATAACATGAATAAAATTATTACATTCTCATGAGAATAATACATATCCCATTACATAATCACAAATATAATATAATATTGATCAACATAAACAATTAGTGGGTGACCCTATAATAATCTTTCTCATTGGAATTTGGAAGGTTTGCCTAAAGTACATGATTACTGTCTCTAAATGGTTCAAGGGATATAAGATAAATAACTTATTATAGAAACAATGAAAAACACATACTAATAATCATAGTGTAATATAATATATTTGTCACAAAATCTCATCAATCAGGTTACATAACAGTGTCATAATTAAATTAACATGATATGACTTTCTTTGAAAATCTTAAATCACTACACCATGTCAATGGGATTTTATGAAGTGGTTCTCTTCCAATTAATGGGAAGAGATATCAGCTTCTGGAATAATTGAAGGGAAAATCCGTCCATTTCATATCCATCAATGATATGCCAATCATGATGCACCAAACATACCCTACTTCCCGCTAATATATGGCATGATGGTTTTGGTCTGTAAATCTAAGAGATTGATTCATGAAATACATTAATGATGATATTAATGTATAAGGAACACTATACATTCTCACTTTTATGGATTTCTGATGACACCAAAACATGTTGAATTACTAATGGTGGGTCAGTTCTCATTATCTCTAATCGTGAATATTTCAAATTGTGAACTTAATGATAAGAAACCTCATTCTATTATGATCACTCACACTTGAAGGTATAATAATATATTTCCCATCAAAGTATGTGATCCAATAATAAATTTATGTTAAGAATATTTTCATAGTACATAAAGGTTATCAGCATAGTGGGAAACTATTACGACATTATCAATTAAAAAAATACTAAAGGAAATAATTTTATTAATGTCATTAAAAAACAAAGAAAAATATGTAAAAATATGTTAAATTAATATTGATTACTTCAAATATACATTTAACAAAAGAAAAATATGTTTTTATTAAGAAAGAATCTCTAAAAAATCCCAATTGGACAAGATTCACCTAATTATAACATTATTTCCTCTACACCTCACATGATAATCATAGTTTAGCTATGTTAAGGATTTATTCATGAGTCCCACCATGTTTTATTCGCTAGAATTACATATCACTACAACCTCACCTCTTCTTAGAAAAATACCATAATAGATTATATTTTTGATGTATGTTCTTGTTCCACTGATGTGACCTTGGATATTTTTCAAGATCCAACACTACCGTATAATCACAACAAAGTGTGACATGATCTATACTAATATGTACAATATAAACCCCTTGGATGAATTTTCAAATACATATTACATTTATATCTTCCTTAGAAGCCACAATATAGTCAGACTCTTCTGTAGAACATGTGAAAGAGATTACTTTGTGCTCTTCTATCTCACATAACCTCAATTAAAAGTGAATATTTTTCTTAATTATGACTTTATGTCATCTTGATCCATTTGGAAATATATGACTTTTCTATCCTGTAATCCCTTGTTCCTCAACTACTCTATCAACTGGGAACATATCCTTATTTCACTCCAGATAGTTAAGGATAGTCTTGACTACCATGTAATGGTGGTCACCTGGATCAGTATGATATTTACCTTTATCAATCAATGAATATGTAACATCTAGACTATTACATAGCATAAAATACATGAATTAACCAATTGTATAGGCATATGGAATCCCTTCAATTTTATTTTGTTCCTCATGTGTCCACGAAAATTGTTTCCTGAAAGATTAATTTCATGTGACCTTGGAAATAAATACCCTCATTGATTGATCCATACTAAATATCTTCAATATCATGTAAATGTATTTACTTTGACTACGGCTATGAATTATTTTGGATCTGTAATGAAGCATATTTTTTTTCAGAAATAAATCCTACTAGCCCATGACCTTCATGGAGAGTAATTTATTCAATTATGTTATAAAGGCTATAAGCCTGGTATTATGTTTCCTATGGGTAAATTTTCATCGACATATACTATTAATAAAATGACTACACACAAGAAAATATTTGTAGACACCGGGATCACAAACATTTTTTATGAACCCAATTTCTATAATGGATTCATCAAAATGAATCTTCCTTGATCGAGATTCTTGAATAAATACATAGGTGGATTTTATTGTTTTTATATCTTATTAGAATTCTTTTGGAGTAAAAAACCATTTGAGTTGATTCATATATAATTATTACATATGATTCCCATTAAGGAATGTTGTTTTTACTACCATTTTACTAATATCATATTCATGGTATGCCACAATGGAAATTACAATTCTCATATATTTCTAAATTTAAACTAGAGAAAATATTTTGGAATACTCAATGCATTGAAAATGATTAAATGTTTGTTAACCATTCATGCAAAATAGGTAATGAACCACCAATCCTTTTATATGTTCTTCTTGAATAACCATTTACAACCAATGGGACTTAAATTTACTTGAGATTATAAAAAAACCAGACATTATTTTGGTAGATTAAATCCATTTCAAAATTCATAGCCTCTAGCCATTTAGCAATATCTATTCCACTTCAAGATTCCTTATATGTTACAGGATCATTAATATCAAATAATAACAAGTCACCAGCTTCATTGACTAGAAAAAAATAATGTTTTGATTCTCTAACCTCTCTCGTACTACTACCTAGTACTTGTGCCTATGGAAAAGTTTCATCTACCATAGGACTTTGTAGAATCTAATATTTACCAACTATCGAGTACCATATGCCTCAACATCATCAAACACTATCTCACTCCAAAATTCTCTTTTATATATATGCTCCCTCTCATGGAATATGTAATCTCTTTCCATAATAACAATTTAGTTCGAGGGGTCATAGAGGAAATATCCCTCTTTTTCCTTGGGGTATCATATAATCATACAATTTGTGCCTCAGGGTGGATATTTGTTACAAGAAGTGGCCTTAAGAAATATTTTTCTTCCCCACAAATCTAAATTCGATAACATCGTTTTTCTTCCACTATAAAATTTCTATGGAATAAAATTTATCAATTTAATTTGTGGTTGGTTTAGTATATGTGATGTGGTTTGTAATTAGTATCCCAAAAATGGTAATAGAAGATTAAAATAACTCATAATTCATCTAACCATGTCCAATAATTTATTGTTCCTCTTATTTATTATTTTGTTCCACCGATCCATATAAGGAGGAGTGAGTTTGGATAAGATCCTAGACTCGCATAAGTAATCTATGACGTCTTCATTGAGATATTCTTTACTATGTTCTAAGTTTATCTTTATAATATTCTAAACAATAAAGTTATCAAATTCATTCTTATATTCCCAACATTTATCAAAAGAACATAACATATAACTACTCATGTATTCATATCAAAATCTACTAAAATAATTAGTAAAAGTTATGAATTTTTATTACCCACCTAATAAATCATTAAGAAATGGTCCACAGAGATTAGTATTAACTAATTATATATGATCCTTTGTCCTTTCAAATTTCCCACTAAAATTTGGGCTTTAGTCACTTCCCTTGTAAACATTTGTGTCATGAACCATGTGGTTTTAGTTCAAAAGAATATAAATATCCATGTTGATTTCATTTAGTCAAGCACTCTTCATTAATAAAACCTAGTTAGTGATGCCAATATAGGATTTGGTATGAGTCATGTGAATTAAAATCATTATCTATTTCCACTATTTGGTTCGTATAATCTTACAAATAAAGACAACACTTTAAATGCACCTTTCCATAACAAATTCTATATTTTTAAAATAAGAGATATTTACTCCGAAATTTGAAAATAAATCTATTTGTATGATGCTTGGATATAGAAATATTTTTTTGGTAATAGATGGAACATAATGTTATCCATTAAAAACCCAGATCATTCCAGTCAACAATGTGAGGTTGTAGACCCAAATAGCTACAACATGAATTTTAGCTACATTGGATACTCATAGATCTACCAACCCTCGATCAATCATTGTTAATAAAATTGGTTCTTATATTTTCATATATATGTGAGAATCAAAATTTGTTTCTAATAACCTATTAGTGGAAATAGATAAATTACACTAGATTAAAATTCACAAGAATGTTACCTTTTCTTCTTTGGTTGGGTGTAGTTTTTATTCTACTGTCACTTATCACCATGTGAGAAATATGAATCATATATTTCTCATGTATTCCCCTTGATCATACTTCTATTGGATAATAATTAAGAAGTATTGGTCTTAAATCTCTCCACATTTCATTTCTAATTATCTAAAATAGCGATGAACGAATTTTCACACTTAATATCCTTATTTATTCAGAGAAGAGTCAGAAGAACTGGTAGATACTTCTAAATGTTGTTCATATTGAAATTCAAAAATAATATGGAGATGATCTGAATGAGTAATTCTGGATTTAGATTTTCTCTCAATTCATTGGACACTTTAAACCCTAGAACTTCTAAGTGCGTAATGTAGTCGATTATCTTTACTTCAGGAGGCCCATCTGGGGCACCGTCTCCAAGTTTTCTTTGAAAATGCACCTCAGAAATCTCTAACCATTCATGTTCTTCTCTCTCCTCATAATGACCACGCAGGTGACCAAGAATTCTATATAAATTCATATTTTTTTAATGATTCATGAATTTACTATACATTGATGAACGAATCAAAATGTTAACATCGATAATGGTGCTCAATGCTTTTTCATAGACTGGGAACTCTTCATTACTCACCACCATAGCAAGACGATCATTCCTTGAGGATTCTAATATATAAGATTTCTATTCATGAGGTAGAAAAACCCAAAGGCGTCTGTACCATTAAAGGATGTTTCTTAAAGTAAAGAGTTTGTATTTATCCAAAATGGATCATAGGGATAATGTGAATGATGAGTATTCAATTTTATTCTAAAATTAAATAGAGAAGACTATTATTAATATTCATTAATACAAAATATGTGATTGTATTAAATAAGTTTATTTTATTAAATTTTGCACTATTTTATCAACTACTAATATCCCTCACCATTGAAATCTAAAAGTGTAGTTTTCTAAGACATTCTAGTGTAAAGGATCTATAATCCATTTCTCATAACCCGAATAGGTGTTGGTTGAGCTATATGAAGGTATTTAGGTAGGAAGGTCTTCGGAAATAGTGGTCTTGCGGCTACTTGATTGGATTACCTAATCCCAAAATCCATAATTTTATTTCCACAAAAATGGATCCCAATTACAACAAGTCTAGTAAGGGCGAGTATTATTGATGTCAAATGGTTAGGTATCCCTAAAACGTTTAGAAAAACTCCCTTTAATCATGTAAGTGTCCCAACAAGGGTTGGTCAAACACTTAGTTCAACTGATTTTTGGATCTTATCGACTAATGGATTTCCAAGTCTAATGTAATATTATATTTGATGTATTTTAATTAATTATGCATAAATTTTATCGTTTTGTATCCTTTACATGACTTTTTAGTATTAAGTTGATGTTTCATAATTAATTGACCATGTTGGATAAAACATTTATGAATAATTTATTTATTTAATTTATTATGCATACATTTTATCTTGTCTTATCCTTTATATGGCCTGTTAATTTTTAGTGGGTGTTACATGATCAATTAACCATTCTATATGAAATTCTTATGAATAACATATTTAATTAAATTCAATATTTTTACCTTAACTCATATATTTATGAGATCACTATCTTGCATCTTCAAAATATATAATTGTATATTTAGAAATATTTATTTAATTAAATGATCCATTCATGATCTTTATCAAATGGATGATTTAATGAGAGGACTTTAATGAAAGAATATATCGAGGTTAAATAACTCCTATTATAGTTCATATCATGAGATATAATATTCCACTTATCCACCTATCCACCTATGAACCACCTAAATTGGATTCATTGTGGTACTATCTTGAACTGAATCTTTGGTTGTTGGTATAATATATTAATTACAAGTATTTATGACTCACACACAGGTGAGGGGAACTAGATGATTGGTTAAAAGGGGATTACATTAATATACATGGACACATAGATCCTGTATTATAATAGAGGGTGGGATGACAGAAACCCATCATTTTTAATTTCGTAATATATAATTGGAAACCCTTGTAATAAATTAAATTAAAACATCAAACGCATACACAGGTCTTGTTCCAGATCATAAAAGGTCACAGATGAAATGAATACGCAAAATTAGTTGGCTAGAATTCATTCCATTATTCATTCCATATTATTTAAGATGAATGTGATTTAATTTATTAAATAGTTAATTAAATAATTTTCTTTCTTCTTAATGACCGTCTATTCATAATTGTAGATACCCATCACTTCTGGTTTTCATGGAAAATTAACAATAGAACCATTAATGACATATTATTAGCAATAAGTTAATTTAAAATTCAATATTCTATAAAATTATCATTAATTGCTTTTGATCCATTAAATAAAATTTATGACCTTTAAAAAACACCACTCCACATAATAATAACAATTAGAATAATACAAATAATAATAATAATAATAATATTATTATTATTATTTTATGGCTTCTTCCGACTTGCACAATAAAAAATATTATATTACCATCTTGTTAATTAATATTTTCCACTAGACATTGTCTTAGTCTTTTAAAAACTCTATTGTATTTATTGATCACCATAATTAAACCTTTATTCATAAAAAATATTTCATTCAGATACCTGTGAATAAATATGTATTGAATATTCAATAAAATAAATAAAAATATTTGTATTCACGTGATGAGGAATATATCTTTATATAATTCCTGAGGTCAATATTACATTAAAAAATTTATTCCTCTTACATGAAAATAATATTTATTCGATTAATAAAATTCAAATATAATTTATGTAAGATCAATAGAAACACTAAGTGTGTGACTGTCTATGATTCTTTCTTGTTGGCATTAGGTGGGCTTGTATGAAGTCCATGATTAGTTTATTACAATTGGTCAAGGTACCCAAGAGAAATAACTTTTTTTCATAACATCTAAAACCACATACTAATGTTCAATATGTAATATAAAATCTTTTTCATAATATCTCATCAATAATGTTGCATGAATTTTTCATTAATCCATTTACTCGATACATCATTCTTTGACTATCAGAAATAAACACGTCATTAAATCATGGTCATTGAATCTAATGTGGTGGTTCTATTACAATCATAGGATCATTATATCATATTCCCAAAATATGTAATGGACAAATCCTTCCACGACTTATCCCTTCATGACATGTAAATTCTGATACATCCAACGTACCCTACTCCCCACCAACATATTACGTGACGGTTTTTGTCAGTAAATCTACGTACACAAGTCATAAAATAATTTAATGATAATATTAATTTCTAAGGACCGTTATCCATGATCATAAATAGGAATATATGATGACATCAAAACAAGAATAATTCCAACTAGTGGATATATTCTCATAATCTACCATCATGGAATTTAACAGGTGTGAATATCATGAGAAGACGACACAACAACATATGAGCACTTCCACCTAGTGGTCTATGTACTATGTGTCCCATCATAGTACATTATCCAACCATATAACTATATTAATAATATTTTATTTAACTTCGAATTTCTCATCATAATGGAAAACTATTATGCCTTATCACTGTGAAAAATACACTAGGGCCATATTATATTCAATACATGGATAAAAATGAACAATATATAATAAGATTTTAAAGTAATATTCAATAATTTCAATATAAATGTAATCAAAGTATAATTAGTTGTTACTAGATGAAAAACTCTTTTAGTTGGAAGTATAATTTAAATGATGTTTAATAAAATAAATTGTGGTAATTAGAAATATAACTATTGATTTTAATTTAAACAAATTTCTTGTGATGGTATTGAGAAAAATAACAATTTTTATGGACAAGGAATCGAAAGATGTTTACAATATCCATTGGGATCCATGGTAAATCAAACTGAATCATGGTTTGATATATAATTTAAATGTTTTAATGAAAATTATTATTATATAATTATAAAATTTCATGATTTCTTACCACATAAATTAAAAACATAGAATACTAATGTATTATACATTAATTTTTTTAGAATGTGTATTAACAAAGAACTAAATTATAGTAGGAAAATGTTTAATAAGATACAATATTCTAGTTTAGCTATTTTCCAATATGGGATAAATCATGTGATGGATTTTATCAGGGTCCATAGGGGTTTGAAAAAATGATAAAGGAATATATGGTTTTTTACAATGTAATAATTTTATTTTAAATTTATAGTTGAAGTTAAATAAATTATTAGTAGTTGAAGAAACAAACCTCAATATACCATACCAAAAATTGGTTTATCATAGAATTCATATATTTTATGGTAGATTAACTTTTGATAAAGAAACATAATCGATAGAATTTTGGACTTTTCAAAATTTATTATTAAAATCCCTTAATCATATTTATGTTGAATTGAGGTGTTGAGTTTATTTAATGGATGTATTTAAAGTAGAGAGTTAATAAATTAATCTTTTTAATTTAAATTTTATATTCCAAAGATTAAAATTTTGTATTTTATTGTTCAATAATATAGTATATATTTTTATAAGGAATAATTGATAAGTATAGAAGACATAAAAAATAAGATACCCAAATTTCATAAGGATAAATTTTTCTCATGGAGAAAATTTTATAAAATAGGGATACATGGGAAGAAAATATTAAATGCTTAATTTCAAGATGTTTAAGGCTGGTCTAGATTATATATTTTTCCATGGAGATTATTTTTTTATTCATTACTACAATATTCAATAACACAACAATATTTCTTCGTAAAAGTAGAATAAACATTTTCCATTAACATATATAGGTGTTTGATTGTATTTTAGTTTTTCAATGATTTCAGATGTATAAAAATTGATAGATAATTAGATATTCTTATTGGTGAATGAATAATATTTTTTCATAATCAAATATATATATTAAATATTGTCTAAATGACATTGTACATTTTTAGATGTATTTTTTATATATGATTTTATAGATAATCCATGATTATTAGATCATAAAGAAATGGATGATAACAAGAAATTTTAAGGATGAAAACATTTATTTTCAATTGTATAAAATTTAAATAATTATATTTATAATATTTTTTTGGATTTATAGAATACTGTTTTTGAATAAAAATTTTAATCCTCATCAAAATAAAATTTGAAAAAAAAATCTATGAGACGACGAATTTTTCATTCCTCTTCACCATTAACATATAATTGTTTGTTCTAAATCACTAAACATTCATATTAAGTCATTTCCCCCTCTTATGAGATAATACTTATGAAGAAATATTTTTTATTACACTCATCTCCATAATTGTTGATATACTTTTTTAATTACTTTAGCAATCAATAATGTTTATTGGTGGTCCCAAGGTATCAAACCACATTTTCATTTATCTTAATCAGTTTATTGTACATTGATTTTGATTATAAAATTAATATCATTTAACATTAATGTGTTTAAATATTTTTATTTACGAAGAACCTTAATACTGATTAAATTAAATAATTATTATATAAAAGGATTTATAATGACTGAAAATCACCATCAAACTAATCCTACTTCATCATAATATAATTATATATAAATTGACCAACTAATATACAATTCAATCATTTTAAATAAAATATTAATTTATTTTCTATGTTTCCTTTTTAAATGTTCATTATGATATGGGTGATGAGTTTTTCAATAAATATCTTAACATTTTTATATAAATCATATTTTTTATCACCTTCATTCTACTCATTTTGACTATTATCATTATTCAAGACTAAAAAATCAATTTTGTATCATCCTTACTTTTATTATTTAATGAAAATCTATTCCCGTCCTAATAATAACCCACAAACTATTAAGGTCATCTAATGGTAATAAATTTATGTAATGATCATTATGTGTTGAAACTATTTCATTAATTCTATCTACTAAGATATGTGGTATCTTATTAATATCCATTAAATGTCAAAAGTTTACCCAAAATCTTATATTGTGCTCTTTGATTCAATAATTCTACTCTATTACTAATCTATCGCTTTTTTATATAGATAATAAAACTATCATTATCTAATTTTTAACTTTTTCCCCTTTATCATTACATTTAGGGTAATTCTTATTATATCCCAAACACCTTATATTATCTTCATTCCATGACTTAATTGAATTATTTTTCTAAAATATATTTTATGGTACAATTTCTCTAATGAATGAAAATATGAATATTCAATATATTAACCATAATAATAATAATACCCTCTATAATATTCTTGGGTAATTTTTTTAAAATATCCATTAGAAGAATATATAATTAATACATTTATGGTTTGATTATACCCATCCAATAACTGAAAACATTCCCATAAAATATTGAAATCCATTTTGTGTTCACTAGATTAGAATTACTATTTAAAATATCATATTATTAAAACAATTCATCTCTAATCATCAAACTAATGTACAAAATGATAAGAACATAATATAAAAATGAATCATATAATTATTTAAAACAAAATAAGGAGGTAAATATTTTAGATAAACCTACAAGGATATTCTATGATGGACGAATTAGTTAATGATTATTATCAATTATACTTTTATAGACATGTTTTTAACCATTATTATTTGATTATATTAAATAAAAATTGTCGAAAACATTTTTTAATGCATTGTTGAAAATAAAACATATTGTTAACATATAATTTACATTGTTCCCTAATCAAAAATGGAAGGATATTTCCTCATAATTTTCTAGAAAGTCTTATGGAAATATGACCCACCATTAAAACATGGTGAAAAAATTAAAATATTATATTATTACACTCATTAAAATTGATGTATCTATGCATTAAAGTAGTTTATAACATGTAAATAGACAAGAAATTCTCAATAATTGTGGGAGATCATCACAAAATGCTACATTATTATAAAGATGTTGACTTTCAATGAGTCTTCACATATTAAGACACTAAATCTAAAATTACACAGTAAAAAATTATAATAGAAATAAAATTCTCAAAATCATTATATATTAAAAATATAGAATTATCGAGGAATATATATAATAATTAACCAATTTCTGAGAAATTATTCTGTCATCTATCTTCCCCATCGACAGTTGAGTCACACTTTTAATAGTATCATACAACCTTTAGGACACTGATATGTTTTCCTACATTTTAATTTTGAGTAAACTAAAAATTGATATTGAAAATTAAATAATAACTGGTGTATTTACTTCAAGTATGGAATATTGGGAATCCGATTCCAACAGATTATTCCTAACTACTTTGAAAACATATTATCCTTGATAATAACTATAAAGACCCCGGCCCCAAAATCTTGGAGCTCGTGACATACTTTATTGCATTGGAATATATTCAAGACTCGAATCCCAAAGGATCGATCATTTTAGCAGGTTCTGAAGGTATATTAAATAAATGAAATTTACATTACATTTTAAAACATAAAATATAACAAATATAATCCTTTGATAACAACATAATTACCCTACCTTAATCGTACATATAAATCATAATATACATCTTATCATCTTAGTAAAAATAAAACAAAATAAATAGGTTAAATCATGTGCTCAGTAAGGGTAATAGTTTAAAATTAATCTATCATAAAAAAGGATAAACAATTATGGTAAACTGATTAACTGAAAATCATTTAATTTAATCAATAACCTGAGAATAATGTTGAATGATTAAAAAATGATTGACTAATTCCATATAATTAATTAAATGATAATGAAACCCAACCATAGATATTATACTAGTTGAATAATCACATGGATTATCAATTACTAATATCATAATGAGAGAATGAAAAATTCCTGAAATCATAAACATACCATCAAGGCCTCTTCCAATAATTCCACATAAATGGGTAAGGACTTAGCCAAAAAATGGTCTAGTTTGTCTAATTAGACCTATCGAGCCATTGAGGGGTTATAATGGGCTCCATCTGTCACTTACTAAATCCAATGAATTACTCATATGTCAAAAAATTGATTTAAAAAGATATATTTAAATAAAATCATCCCATATATATTTTAAATATTATATTTATAATAATAGATGAAAAAATATAATAAAATTATAGATTAATTCTTGATTGAAATACCCTTATTCTATACAAAGAATAGTACATTGGAAAAATCCATTGTATTTTTTATAAAGCCAGATTTTCAACATTAATATCCAATAAAATAAAATAGAAGGACTATAAAATTATATTTTATGTATAAATGATATTCAATTGATGTGAAAAATTGTCAAAAACCTTTTTAAGATACTTTAGAAATGGGTCACTTCAATATAGTTTTAGGTAAAATATAAAAGAGTTTTAAAATATATAAATTCATAATTGTTTATAAAAAACATGATTGAACAAAGATATTTTTTATTAAAAATAGTTATATTAAAAAAATTAATGGTGTCTTAAAAAAATATTTTAGATGGTACTAGAAAATAAGTACGAATTTGGGATGATCCCTATAATCATGATTGCTTAATCGGATGAATTGAAAAGGGAACCATATAAACAAAATTTTTCTCTATAAAAGAATGATTAAATGATATATATATATATATATAAACTATTTTAGAATTTATAAATATAATGTAGAGGAATATGTAAAAAAAATAAAAAATATATTGGTGTAAAGCGAGAGATAAAGTGTAACCTGAATGAAAAATATAAGTTTGGGATGAAACTTATACCACTATGAAAACAATCAAACTGTATGCCCATAAAATTAATAATAATCTGATGAAAAATATAAAACCCTATATATATATATATTCATGATGTCATATATAAATTTTATGAATATGTACAAAAGACACGAGAAATAATGTTGAATAAATCATATCTCACAAAAATAAAAGATAGATGTGAAAATCCTTACCTTGTTTCCAAATTTTTTTTTCACTTTTACATAACACCATAGATAATGAAATTAGAATCAATAATAAATAAATTCATAACATATTCAACATATATTTTATTTATTATAATTTTTATAATTTCATTTGGTCTTTTTGATGAGTTATAAAATTCAATATCGTCATTAGAAAGTTATCATTTCCTTGGTTTCCCTGATTGGTTCCCTTGAATACGCATATAAAAGATCATGTGGAATTATAATAGATATAAAAAATATACATATATGTTTTTCATGAACATATAGAAGATTTAATTCGCTTATATATCATTTTCTTCATATTATGAGGATGGTTTATTAGATAAAATGTTGATGATAGCCACATTGATTATTTTGTTGTTTTTCTGAACATCACGAACTAGTTTTGTTTTGTTTGTTAATATCAAATATATATAGTTGTTAAAGAACATTAATATGATACAATTAATATAATATAATCGTTTTAAACATATAAATGGTTTATGACAATCCTTGAAGGAGTAATTGAAAAATGAAAACTCGTCATCCATGAAGGTGGTAAATGGGCACCACACGAGCGATGTTTTAATTTTTATAATTAAAAGGGGAAGAGAAAGGAATTTAAGGAGGATATACCATTATCATAATAAAATTATAGTATATATAAGATATTGTATTTATGATGATTGTTTGTATAGTGTAGGTAAAGAATGTGTAACGACACAAACATTCATTAATGGAAATCCCTTTTAATCTAATGAAATGTCTCTTTATGTAAAATGTCTATATAAAATGTCAACTTCTTTAATTTTATGTTAATAATTGTGACCATTTCTAATATAGCTATTGAACAGTGATCACATGATTAGTATAAATATAGGGCTTTAACAAATTCAATTTACTGAGAAAAAGGAAGTGATGTCCTCATCCATTAGACGTGCCCCAAATGAAGACCATTTGTTAGAGCTAGAAAAAGATGTGACATCATTGGGATTATCTCTTGACCAATCCCAAGCCGATATAGAATATGTTAAGCTCATGCAGGACCACCTACGAGGGAAATGGAAGTTGATAGAGATTACCACCCAAGCAATGTTATCCGAGCCACCCAAGAGTCTGTCACCATCGCACACCATACTCTTCAGCCTTATGTGAGTTTTATAAGGGGTGATGTAACATGACCTTAGTAGTATGGTTATGTAAATTATTTTTTTATATAATAATTAATATACTTTCGTTTTATAACTGTTACCTTGTAAATAGTTTTTAAAGCACAAATAGTGTTTTTAGTTATTATTCAACTAAGAAATCTATTTTGATTAATTAATGGATTTTTGAATTAAATATTATTTTAATAAAATATTATTATCATTAAATTAATTTTTATTAAATATAAATGATCTTATAATTTTATTAATGCAACAGTAATTTTTATTATGGTTTGAAAGCCATTATTGTCACAACTCGTGAATTTTCGATAAATGTCATTTTTTATTTTAAAATTAAAAACTAACATATTTATAAAATTATTTAGATAAAATAAATATTATTTATGGAATCAGGATGTCGAAATTATCATATGGTGAATTTTTCATAATTTTCTAAGACAGTCAAATTTTTGGGTAAAAATTAAATGTCGTTTGAATATATAATGTGTTTTATGATATCATAATGACATAATAGTTACGTAATAAAATACCATAAGATTTATGATCGGACATTGTATGTTATACCATTAAAATAATGTAATTTTCTGTTTTTTGGACTTATTTTACAATGCATTAATGGACCCTTCATGACTTATTAAACATCTTGTCTTTTAAAACAAAATTCCTTGTGAGTGTGACTCACCTCCACATAAGCATCCCCATTATTTTAAGAAGTTCGGACTTTGGAATTATAAGATATTGCTTTCCCCTTCCCTTTTCAAAAAACCATGGGCAAAAACTATGGTCTGGTTTGTGGTTTGGTTTAGTTTAATGTGAGGTGTACCAATCCAAAATAATAAAGAATTCCCCCACCTTTCCTATAGAAACCCACCCAATCTCCCACTTCCTCCTCACTCAAAGCCTTTGTAGTTCCTCCATCCTCTGTCCTACTCTCTCTATAATTCTCCCAAGGTGTACCATGCTCCCATGAAGCCTCTCTCATGCCTCTCTCCTGCCTTTGGAAGCACACTTCCAAGTAAGGAGGTTTTCTTCCTTTCTCATTTTTTGTTTAATTTTCTTTATATTGTTTTGACCTTTTTTTCAATTATAAATGTTGGGGTATGATTTATAACCTCCCCAATACTGTCCTCTTTATAATTGTATTTTGTGATACACGTTTCTTTCTCATTAAATCATCTCATGTACACCTGTTACCATGCCAAAATTCTGTGAGGGATTTATCTCTCCTCTTTTACATCCAAGAAATTATTTTTGTATTATGATTCTAAATTCCATTATGTTTGTTAGGAAATGTATCTATATGACCCCATTTATTTTCCATTTCATGTATATATGATGATACACCATTTTTTCTCTCATCAACAATTTTCATGAATCCTTATGTCACGACATTATGCTGCCGAAATTGCACCGCGTTTTTCCTAGCCAAGATCATTGTGTAGTGAATACCATACCCATGTGTCTATCAAGGGTATTCTCCTTTATAGACATATAAAAATTGAATGGTACTTTTATTTATTTATTCCACATTATATAATCATGGAATACCTTATGAATTTTATTGATTCCATGATCCATGTGGCACACTAAAGCATGAAATGAAATGTTTTAGAAGGTTATGCCCTGATAACGCTCCAATGCATTGGGTAAAGTATATTATCTAGATATGTCATGTGTAATGGGTGTTGACTCATGATAATTCAAGTGAAATGAGGTTTTACTCTTGCTTCATGTGCAATGAGGGTTTACACAAGCTCTATGTGCAATGAGCCATGGATCATGTTAAATCCATGTTAAGTGTTGTTGCCACATTCCCATGTTCTGTTTATATTGCTTTATCATGCCTTTATGTTTATACATCTATTGTTATCTATTGATATTCCTATTGTATAAAATGTATTTTATTCCTCATGTTATTCCATGATTATTCTCTTACTGGTCTTTATAGCATACCCTTTTCTTATGCTTGTCCTCAGGTTATCCCATGAAATGCTAAGTACAAGGGAATGTAGTGGTCATGTAAAAGAAGTTTCAAATAAAGATGTTGTGTTTTATGTTTCATGTTGTTATATATTGTTCCCAATCCCCAAATACACTAGACCTCTCAATCATCCATATTGTATCAAGTGAATATTTTTTGTAATATATTATGTTAATTGTGTAACAAAAATCAAGGTTGTCATAGTTTTTATCAGAGGATCGGTTTAGTTATTTTTGGGATTAAGATTAGAAAACAAAAGTGATGCCTTAGATAAAAGACTAAGTATAATAAAAACATCCCTATTTTTTGGTGAGTATTTATTAAGTGGATTATCAAACAAATACGTCCTTGTCTGGATATGAGTAGGTAGAGGCAGCTCTGTCATAGATGTTTCCTAGGGGTAAAAAATGAAAACAGCGCATTGAGATTGACTCAAACGGGAAATGGTGCACCACAATGGGCCTTGCTTCACTCTTGGTTATGACACTCCCAGGGGATATGCTTTGGTAAATTCACAATCTTAGTATGAACCATTATTGAGGAACAAAAAAATTCCCATAGAATATATTTTATTGAGTAGGCTATGGATAACGTAGGCTAAAGCCAATAGATTCATATGTTAAGGAAATAAAAGTTATTTATAAGTCATCAGTTTTGTCCTTATATTACCCTTTACGAGTTACCCCTAATTTTTTCATTAAGGAATAATAAATAAATATATTTTTAGTAAATTAATATCACAATTTTATAATGTCTATTGGGTAACTCAAATTTTGATATATTTCATCAGCAGGATAAAGGATAGTTTCGAGATGGAAGGGGAAGAACCACATACAATACTATTGTCCCTTACTGAGGACTTACTTTCTATAATTATTGTGAATTCAAGCTCGAATATAATCTAAACTTTTTCCAATGTCCAAATTTCTTACAAGAAACTCTACGACATATCAAACACCTCTTTCATACCATAGAATCATCATGGATCATGGCACACCTATGATCAAATATTAAGATCCCAACTCTACACCTTTCAAGACAAGGGAGGTACCATCATGGTATTTTGAAATATCTCACCCTATAAAGAGTGTATGGTGCACTATATAATTTTAGAGTAGCTACCGAATAGGGGGATCTCCAATCAACCTATATATATAGTCATGTCCTTCGGATTTTTTTTGGAAACATAGACAATATATTAGAAGAACCACATTTCAAAAATTTCAAATCTGACTCTGTCATACTATTTGACAAAAACATAGTACATGGGGATGTTTTGAAACTATATGTAAGAAACAATTGTTTTTCAAATAGTGAATCATATTTTCCATCGGTATGATTAATGTTTCACGGACTGTGTCTCGACTAAGGAAGTGGAAGAATTTGAAATTGCATTGAGGTATTGTTGCACAAGGTGGACCCTCACTATCCGTGATAGACGTGATAATGAGTCTCAGGGAATTCTTAATGGTGGTGAGTAAGCAACCCTGATGTCGTGTTTAAATTTCAGAGTTCTTTTTGTATGTAATCAAATTGCGAGGACGTGATTTTTTTAATGGGGAAAGATTGTAACGACCCAAACATTTGTTAATGGAAATCCCTCTTGATCTAATTAAATGAATATTTTTGTAAAATGTTTATATAAAATGTCATCTTCTTCAGTTTTCTATGAATAATTGTGACCGTTTCTAATATAGTCATTGAAAATTGATCACATGATTAGTATAAATATTGGGCTTTAACAAATCAAATTTACTCTGACAAAGGAAGCGATGGCCTCATCCAGTAGAAGTGCACCATACGAAGCCCATTTTTTAGAGCTCATAAAGGAGGTGGAATCATTGGTCTTCGCTCTTGACCAAGGAAAATCCTATCTTGAATATAATAAGCTCGATCAAGACTACCTACGAGTGAAATGGAAGTTGATAGAGAATACCCCCGAGCAATGTTACTCGAGCCACCCCAAGAGTCGGTTACCATCGCACACCTTACTCTTTGTTCTTATGAGGGGTTTATAAGGGGTTACGTAACAAGACCTCAGCACTATGGTTATGTACATTTTTTATATAATATTTAATATCCCTTCATTTCATTATTGTAATCTTGTAATTAGTTTTTAAAGAACAAATAGTGAATTTAGTTAATATTCAACTAATAAATCTATTTTGATGAATTAATGGATTTTTTAGTTAAATAATATTTTAATTAAATATTATTATTATTATTAAATTAATTTTTATTCAATATAAATGATTGTATAATTTTATGAGTGAAATTGTAATTTTTATTAAGGTTTGAACGAAATTTTTGTCAAAAACTGTGAATTTTCAATAAATGTCGGTTTTTATTTTAAAAGTGAAAATTAACATATTTAGAAACTTATTTAGATAAAATAAATATTATTTCTGTAATCAGGACAGAAAAATCATCCAATGGTGAATTTTTCATAATTTTCTTAGACAGTCAAAATGTTGGGTAAAGATTAAATACCGTTTAAATATTTAATGTGTTTCATGACATCATAATCACCCAATAGTGATGTAATAAAATAATATAAGCTTCATGTTCGACCCATATATATATTACCATTAAAATAATTAGATTTTGGGTTTCTTTGACTTATTTTACAAAGCATTAATGGACCCTTCAAGATTTAATAAACATCTTGTCTTATTAAATTTTTTTCCTAGGAAGTGTGACTCACCTCCACATAAGCAACCCCATTATTATAATAATTTTTTACTTTGGCCATATAAAATATTGTTTTACACTTCCCTTTTCAAAAAAAACATGGTCACAATCCATGGACAGGTTTTCGGTTTGGTTTAGTTTAATGTGAGGTGTCCCAGACGAAAATAATAAATAATTCCCTCACCTTTCCTATATAAACCAACTCAGGCTCCAAATTACTCCTCACTCAAAGAATTTGGAGTTCGTCCAACCTCTTCCCTAATCCCTCTAGATTCCTCCCAAGGTTCCCCAAGCTCCTAAGAAGCCTCTCTCAAGCCTCTCTCGGTTCTTTTGAAGCACACATCCATGTAAAGGTTTTTTTCCTTTCTAGTTTTTGTCAAATTTTCTTTAAGTTGTTATGACCTTTTGTTTTCAATTAAAAATGTTGGGGTATGATTTCTCAGCTCCCCCATACTCTCCTATTTATGTTTGGATGATGGGATACCCCATTAGCTCTCATTAAATCCTCCCATGTACACCTGTTACCATGCCAAAATTCCGTTAGGGATTTCTCTCTCCTCTTTCACATCCAAGTAATTATTTTTTTATTATGTATCTAAATTCAATTAAGTTTGTTTATAAATGTATCTATATGACCCTATTACTATCCATTTAATGTATATATTAAAGGACACCATTTTAACTCTCATCAACCATTTTCATGAATCCTTATGTAACGTCATTATGCTGCCAAAATTTCACCGCGTTTTTCAAAGCCAAGATCTTTGTGTAGTGAATACCATGCCCATGTTTCTATAAAGGGTATTCACCTTTATACACATATACAAATTTAATGGTACTTTCATGTATTCATTAAAAATTACTTAATCATTGAATAACTTCTGATGTTGAATGATTCCATTATCCATGTGGCACACTTATGCATGAAATGAATTGATTGAGTAGGGTGTTCCCTGATAGCGCTCCAATGTATTGGTTAAAGTATAGTTTCATGATACGTCATGTGCAATGGGTGTTGACTCATGATAATTCAACTGAAACTATGTTTTACTTGTGCTTCATCTGCAATGAGGGTTTACTAATTCTCCATGTGCAATGAGCCTTGGCTCAGGATAATTCCATGTTATTTGTTGTTGCCACATTTCCATGATATGATTATCATGCTTTATCATTACTTTATATTTATATTACTCTTGTGATCGATTGATATTCCTATTATATAACTTGTATTGAATTCCTCGTGTTATTCCATTATTATTCCCTTACTCGGATTTATAGCTCACCCTTTTCTTACGGATGTCCTCAGGTTATCCCATGCAATGCTAAATACGAGGGAATGTAGTGGTCATGTAAAAGTAGCTTCCAATAAAGATGTTGTGTTTTATGTATAATGTTGTTATGTAATGTTCCTAATTCCCAAAGAAACTAGACCACTATATCTTCCATGTTGTATCAAGTGAATATATTATGTAATAAATTATGTTAAGTGTGTAATACAAAGCAGGGTTTTCATAGAAAGGATCAAAAAAGAAAAAAAAATTAAAAATAAAAATGTGAAAAAGAAAGAGGATATTACCTCTTGAATTTTCTATCCTTGAGTACCTCTTTAAGGGAATAGGGTTTGGTATTATTATGAGAAACAATTTTCCTAGATTTAGGGATGATTGATGGGAAGATTATTAGGTAGGAATTAGATAATATTTATGGCTTAATAGTGTGAGTAGATGATTTGATATTGGGTGGTATTTATATTGGAGGAGAGACGAGTAATCTCATCATTTTATTCATTAGTTTATTATTTTTCCTCCAACATACGTATATTTTAATAATTATCACTAAATATATTAAAATAATAATGAATATTTTGAGATTATGCTGATTACATCAACAATGAGTTAGGGAATGTTGAAAAATAGATAATGTATTTGTACTGTAAACTATCGTATTTAACTATTTGTAAAAAATTCATGTAATTTATAAAACCCCCAAAAATTCACCCTAACCATTTTTTGATGTTTAAAACATAAAAATAAACTCCATTTTATGAAAATTATTTTATAATTATGAGAAATTAAATATGTAAAAAACATTATTTACTCAAAAAAATGATTTTAATATTATAAATGTTTTTGTAACACATTGAATAATTAATTAAGCTCTAATAAAATTATCATATAATCATAAGACAAAAAATAATAATTTACGAATATATTTTGGGAAAATAAATTTTATTTAAAATCATTATATTAATTATAATGTTTAAAATAAACAATTTTCTAACAAAAATACCAACAATCAATTTATCATTTTGAAAACATTTATTTAATTATTTCAAGATATAAATATAAAATTTTATCATTTATAATATACCTAAATTTTATATATAATTTTATATGTTTAGTTACTATTAAAATAATAAATAAACTATTAATATAAAAAATGTTACAGTTTTTTTTAAAAAAATAATATTTTTCAATATTCACTGGAATATAATATTTTCAAAAAAATAAAATTATTTCCTTCTCAGATAATTTGGAATTTATCATTTGAAAAATAATTTTATTTTATTCAGTACAATTTTTAAATGTGTAAAAATTTAGTTTTTAAATAACTATCCCATTAAATGGCGGTAAAACTATCCTTAGAAAATATAAACTTTTATATGTAATTGTGGATTTATTCTTATACTACTCCTATAAAAATTACTAGTTGAATTTTAAAAACTTTATTAAATATATAACATACATGATTCATTTATATCCATCAATAATAGTTAATTATTTAATTTATTAATATAAAATACCATTTTAGTCATAATAATTGTTTTTTTTATTAAAACACATCTCTTATATTCAATTGATTTTTATTTTCATTTCTAATTAATTTTTAAACAAATATTAAATTTTTTAATACGTGTAAACTATATTTTCATAATTTAAATAACCCGTTTCATTATCACCATTCCAATGACCCCGTTATATCAGTAACAAAAATATTTGATCATTTTTTTATGATCGGTGTTCTGTGTAGTGTACACTATCGAAAAAGATAAATTTTAAATTTGACTTAACATAAAATATTAGTGTATTACATTCATCAATACCATAATAAATTCAGTATACCGAAAATTAAATTTTATTGATAAAATCAAAGGTTGATAATATAATATTCTTTTGAGGGAAATCCATATCAAATATAGGGTTAATAAAATATCCTTTTAATAAGAGGGAAATGGAAAAGTGATGGTCACCAGAAAAATTGGATGTTGTGTAGGAAATCATTAGGGGAAAGAGGGAACATGGACATTGAAGAGAAATATTAGTATCATGTTCTAATGGAGAGTGATTTATAATAAGACCATTATAATTTTAACCCTTATAAAAGAATAAATATTGTGATTTTTAAAATGGATGTTGATAACGCCTAAAGAAAAGTAATCAAATAGTGGTGTGGTTCTGAAATCCTTTTTCCAATATTGGAGGAATTAATTTAATATTCATATAATAACATGATAAAATTAAAATTACTTCCTTACATTCCATGTCATAATCATAACCTCGTTCTTTTTATGCTTCTATCTATTTTCACTTCATCACTTACCCAAAGAAATGATTGTTCATGTTGATTTTTTTCACATATGATGATCTATTAAAGGATCATATGGTCTTTAAATTAGTAATTAAACCATTAAATATTTAATTAAACCAATAAATTCATTTCATATCATCATAAAACAATACTTTTTAAATATTAACTTGATTTATTCTACAAGTAGTTAATCATAAGACTAATCCATAAAATTTTTATCCATATTCAACAGCCAAAAAATAGAATGATGGCCACTAAATATCCATAATTAACTTGACTTATGAATCCTAAAAAATGAAACTCTTAATCCCACATACCAAATATATGAATACCTTGATCCCCTTAAAACCATAATGAAAACATGAATTCTTTAAAATTTGAAATGAATAATTATTTCAATACAATATTTCTATATATCATGATTCTTATAACCTGTGAATTTTTGGTAAAATACCCAATTAACATAATTATTGAATCCGAACACAATCATATTAGTCAGTCATATTCTTCTCAAGTAGTAGCATAATATTTATCATGTTCTATCATATTTGTTTTTGGTATATTCCTTTGACACTTGAGACATTTATTTGTGTAGTTTCCCATATCCTTATAGTTGAAGAAATGAACATTGTAAAATTATTTCATTACCTTACATTCATGGGAATAATGTTATTTTTCTTCACACGTTATTAAAACTAATTTTCCTCTTAATAATATACCAAGGTGTTTCCTTCCACAATTATCACATGTGGGAAAATAATTATTTACCTTCTTCCCTTTATCTATATTTTTCTCATCTTCCCTCTTCTTCTCTTGCTTACCTTTTAATCCATAATAGTAGTATAAATTTTTTCCTGAATTTTTATAACATGATATATTTTTCTCATATGATGAGAATATCTGGAAGACTACTTACCTTTGAAATAAAGGCTTAAAACCATTGAATAAATGAGCTTTCTTACTCTTTGGACTACGTGCATTGATGTGGTTCCCATTACGTCCATTAGGTACCTTTTATAAACCATATAATACACTAGATGGGATTATAAAATTATGATACATAATGTATAATCACATTACTAGTGAAATATAAAACATAAATTCAAAAAACAATTTAATAAATCTCATAATAATAATCATGGTTTATTATGAGATATATTACCTATTAAATCCTTAAGAATTGTTTGTAAAGAAAATTTGAATTATCCTAAGAATATCCCAAGAGAGTGTCAAACCAGATTTGTAGTGTGTCCCATTTTCATGTTTCAGGTTATGCCGAGTCAACCACAATTCACATTTTTAGAGTCGATACTCCTAGGTACATCTGGGCTAGAACCATTTCCACTTGTAGTATTCAGATAGGTATTTATTGTTAAGTTGACACACATATTTTACACCTTACCAAAATTATAGGATTGTATTCTATACATATCTTAAATATATATCTTAAGGTTATATTTTCTAATCTATGTTTTCTAAATCTACTTTTCAAGGTTTCTACTAAACATTTCCTGATACCATCAATAATGACCCTTCCCATAGAACCCAGAGCTTCTGTCTTAATATATTATATCTTCACAGAAAAATAACTTGAATCCCAAAGGGTCGATCAATTTAGTATCATTGAAGGCTATACTACATACATGAAATTTAAATTACATTTTAAAAAATAAAAAAATATAAAAAAATATCTTTATAACACTATCATTCTCTTAGATTAACCCATCATATCAGTCATTATATAAATATTTGAATCCTAGGAAAAATTAAAAAATCTAAAGTTATGTGTTCAAATGATTAGTAATGGTAATAATTGAAGAAGGACACATCTTAAAAAATAATAAACAATGATGAAAATGAGATTTAATAAAACCCATCCCATATAATTATGAATAAGATAAAAATATGTAAGTAAAAACCCTGATTGAGTAATTCCATGTAAATAATCATATGATAGTGACACTTAACCATGAATTTTATACTAGCTGAATAATTACATGGATTGTCAATTACTAATATCATAATGAGGTAATGTATAATTATCGACCTAATAACCATACCATCAAGGCATTGGGATATAATTCTACATAATTGGGTAAGCCCTAAACTAAAACCAATTCTTATTTGTCTCATGAGACATACTGATTCCTTGAGGGGCTATAACGGGCTCTGCAAATAACTTATTATATCCAATTCATTCCACATATGTCAAATAATAAATTTAAAATGAAATATTTAAGTAACATTTTCCCATACCAATATTAAATATCTCAATTTTAATAATATTTGAAAATATTCTAATATAATCATTGATAAATTCTTGACAAAAATACCATTTTTGCATTGGAAGGAATAACTCTTTTGGAAAATAACTTTTATTTTTTCCAAAAATGAAATTGAAAAAAAGAATAACCTAGAAATTAAATGGTATGTAAAATTAAATTATGTTTGAGTTATAAATAATTTATAAATTAAATCAAAACATTTAAAAATATTTTTTAAGAGACTTTAGAAATAGGCCACTTATGTACGGTTTTATAGAAAATATAAAAGAGTCTTTAAAAAATAAAAATTAAAAACAGATTTCCTAAGACCATGAATGAAAAGAGTTATCATTTTATGAAAAAATGATATTTTATAAACTAATTATTTCATGAAACATATAATGTATTTTAATTTAAAAAGTGTATGAAATTTGGAAGTTCCCATAAATTGAGTTGGATTAATGGGAAGAATTAAAAAGGAAGTGTTATAAAACACATATTTCCCTATCAAACAAAGTTGATATGATTTTGATAAATGGGTTTGTAACATAGAAAATAAATTTAGAATAATTATATAATACAAAACAATAATTATATTGGGTTTAAGATAGGGATAATGTTTAACTTGAATGAAAAATGGAGGTTTGTGAAGAAATCCCTACAATTGTGTCAACAGTCAAACCGTATGACCCGTGAAATTAATAATCATCTAAGGAATCATTTAATAGAATGAAAATATATAAATTCAGGATATTATTCATAAACGTTTTCTATAAATACACTATAAAAAAAGAAATAGTGCTGAATAAGGAATATGTAATTGAAATAGAAGTGAGATGAGAGAACCCATACCATATATCCGAAAAATATTACACTTTTACATAATGTCATGGATAATGAAATAAAATTATTTAATACATTATTTAATAACATATTTAATGTTTATTTTGTTTATTTTAATTTTATTATTTTCATTTATAGTCTTTTTAATGTGTTATAATATTCAATTTCATCATTTTCATGTGTTCATTTCCTACGTTTTAACAATTGGTTCACAAGTATAAATCTATGAAAGACCATGTGGAATAGAAATAGCAATCTATAAATGAAATTTTATGTTAGTAATGAACATAATTAATAGTAAATGGTCTTATATATAATTGTTTTTAGATATAATGATGATTCATTAGATAAAATGTTACATATAATAGTTCAGATTATCATGGAATTTTTTTGATGATCACGAACTAGTTTTGTTTTTTTAAATATAATAAATTATATATATTTTTTCCAAAATAATGAGTATGATGTAATATATATATATACTATATTCATGTTTAACCAAAAAATGGTGTTATGATGATCCTTGATGGCATAATTGAAAAATTAAAATTCATCATCAATGAAGGCTGTAAATTGCTTCCTCACGGATGATGTTTTCATTTTTGGTATAAAAATAGGAAGAGAAAAAATTGGAATAGTATATTATATTATCAGAATAAAATTCCATTATATATAATTTACTGAAGTTATTCTGAATATTTGGAATGAGTAGTTAAGGACAGGATAAGAAAATAAATGAAATTTTATTGAAAAAAAGGAAAACAAAAGAGGAATTTATCTCTTCAATTTCTTCTCTTTGAGCACCACGTTAAAGGGATTGGGGTTGTTCTTTTTGTGGGACCAAAGGTTCCTTTATGTGTGGAATTTACATTCAGATAAAATTGGGAAGGAAGTAGACAACATTCAAGGCTAATGAGGATTTAGGAGAAGAGGCGCTGTGGGTGGTATTTATAGTGAAGGAGAGGGGTGTTTTCTCAATATTTTATTCGTTAGTTTAATATTTTCCCGCAAGCCTATGAATGGTTTAAGAGTTAAAAATAAATATAATAAAATAATCATTAATATTTCAATATTATAATGATTATATCTACATGAATCATGGAATAGTGTCTTTAAAATATAATCTATTTATACAGTAAATTGCCATATTGTACTATTCAACAAAAAATCGTGTATTTAATACAAATAAAAACATTAACCATAAAAATTTTCTGACATGTACAATTTGAAAAATTGATACCATTTTTCAAAATAAATTTCTAATAATGGTAAATTTATTTTTTAAATAATTTCATCATTTAGGTGAGAAATTATGATTTTAATATTAATATTGTTTTTATGATACTTTGAAGAATTAATTATGGTCTCATAAAATTATCTTTTAATCATAAGAAGAAGAAATATTAATTTCAGAATCTATTTTATGAAAATAAATTTTCATTTAAATAATTATATTTATTAAAAAATTGTAAATAAATATTTATTTTTCACAAATATACCAACACTTAATTTATCATTTTAAAACATATATTCAGTTATTTAATGATATAAATATAAAACATTTTTAGTTATAAGATACTGAAATTTAATTTATACTTTTATAAGTTAGGTTACAATTTAAATCATAAATTTACTTTTGATTTAACCAAAATTATAATTTTATAAAAAATGGGATTTTCACTATTCACTGGAATGTAAATATATCTAGAAAAATACCAAAATTTCTCCATAAGATAATTATTACATTCTGATTTTAAAAATGAATTTTATTTTGTTGAGTAGAATTTATAATGTTTTTAATATTTAGTTTTAAAATGAGTGTGCCATTAAAATGCTGTAAAACAGTCTTCACGAATTATATTCTTTTATGCATAAAATTGTATTTTTTTCTTATATTAAGCCTATCTAAATTAATAGTTTGATTTTAAAACATTTTATTAAATATGTAAAATATAATTTCTATTACAATATTTCAGGAATATTGTTTAATTCAATTTATTTATATAAAATACCATTGTGGTCATAAAAATAGTTTTTTACAACAACACAACTTTTTGTTAAATTTATTTTTTTCATCTACAATTAATTTTCAACCAAATAATTCATTTATAGATATATGTAAAATATATTTTCTTAATGTACGTAATATCTTTCATTCCCTCCCTTCCAATGGCTTGGTGATAACTGTCCCAATAATATTTAATCATTTTTTAAGCTCACAGTTATGTGTATTTTATACTATCAAAGAAGATTTATTTAAAAAGTGAAATACCATAAAATATAGGGGAGTTACATTCTCACATCATTCAATAAATTCTATCCTCATAATTTGAAATTATACCTCCAACATCATATTTCGATACTTAAAAATTCATGTCTATGAAGCCCACTTTAGAAATATGGATAATTAAATATCTTACTAATAAGAGGAAAATGGAAATGTGATGGTCACTACAAACTAGGATTTCAGGTAGGAAATCATTTGTGGAAAGAGATAACATCAACATTGAAGTTAAATATAACTATTATGTTTTTTTGGATAGTGATAGATAACATGTTCCTTATAAATATAATGATTAAAACCATAAATCTTGTGATAGATTAAAAGAATGTTCATTTTTAATAAGGAAAAGAAAATATATAATGTTTTTGTCCTGAAATTAATTTCATAAAGTTGAGGAATAATTTTAATATTCAGATAATAACTTGATAAAATTAAATAACTTGATTAATTTATATGTCATAATCAATATCTCATCTGTTGGTTTTTCTTCGATATATTTTCACTTTATCCCTTATACTTGAAAATAAACATCCAAGACACATTTTTATCACCTGAAGTACATTTAACAAATCATATGGTTCTTAATTTATTACTTAGACCAATAAATACTTTCTTAATAAAATAAGGTTAAAAATTTTTATCATCAAACAATAATTTCCAGTGTTTAACTTCTTCTATTAGATAAGTATTTAATATTATAAATTGTATAAACTATCTTATCCACATTCAATGATCAAAATAAAATAGGAATGATTGATACTAAATTTCCAAAATCAAATTAACATAATATTCACTAAATAATTTAGCGCTTAATACAACAATCCAGATATATGAATACCTTGATCACCTTAAAACCTTAATAAAAACATGCATGCTTCCAAATCCATAATGAAGAATTACTGTAGTATAGTCATTATATATCACATGATTCTTATAACTAGAAAATTATTGACAAAATACTCAAATAAATTTTTTCATCAATCTAAACACAAGAAAATTAATCATTCCTCTTCGTCTGAGATATTATCATAAGAATCACTATTTTCCATTATATTCTTTTTGGATATATTAATTTGGGTTTTGTGACATTGATAATTTTGTTATCCCATTTCCATGTAGTTGAATACAATAACATTGGAATATTATTTCCTTTCCCTATAATCATTAGAAAAGTGGCCCTTTTTTACACTTTAAGTAAACTCCTTCTCCTCTTAAGAATATACCCAGGCGTTTCCTACCGCAATTATCACATGGGGGAAAAATACTTCGTTTCCTTAATCCCTTTATCTATATTTTCCTAATCTTCCATCAACATCTCTTGATTCCCATTTAATCCATAAGACATATATATTTTTTTCTATATCATGTTAGGACATGAATATATTTCCTTATATTATGATAATATTTGGGTGACTAATTCCCTTTGAAAGACTAGATTAAACCCATTGATGAAATGATAATTATTACTCTTTGGATTATGTGCACTGATGCGATTTTGTTTCCTACTATGAGGAACCTTTTCAAAAAAAATGTAATACACTAGATTGGCTCATAAAATTATGAAACATAATGTATAATCCCAAAAATTGTCAAATAATAAACATGAATTGAAAATAATGAGTTTAAATAATCTCATAATCCTTAATATGGTTTCTCTGGGGACAAATTTAATATTAAACATTCCATAGATTTTTTTATTGAAAATATTAATTATCCAAAGCATATCCCATGAGAGAGTCAAACCAAATGCATAGTAAGGCTTGTTTTTCTATGCTAGGTTACCCAGAGCCAGTCCAGACACACCATGTCAGAGTTATTACTCCAAGGTACATATTTCCTCAAACCATGCCCACTTATAGTGTCTAGACCAGGATGTATTTCTAGGAAGAAAAAGATAGTGTCCACCATACCAAAATTCCATGATGTTATTCTATGATTATCCTAAAAGTATATCTTAGGGTTATGTTCTATAATCTATATTTTCTAAACCACTTTTCCAGTGTTTCTACTAACAATTTTCTTATACAAACATTACATTCTCCGCCTGCAAAATCCCAGAGTCCACCCCTTACATAATTATATTAGAAAAGATAAAAGACTTGAAACAAAAAGGATCAACCATTATAAGATTTTTGGGGCCAGATTACATACATGAACATTACATTGAATTTTAAAACCTGAAATACAACAAATATAATACATTTATAACAACATCATTCTCTCAAATTATCCCTAAATATCAATCATAATATAATTCTTGGCATCCTGAAAAAAATAAAACATAAGAATGGCAGAGTTAATGTTCTCATATAAAGGAATGTATCATAACAAAGAATAAAAAATAATGAAAATGGCATTAACTAAAACACATTCCAGTTAATCAATAACCTGACTATAATGTAGAATGAATAAAAACCAATTGAATAAAACCATATAAATAATCATATGATAATGAAACTTAACCATGCATATTATACTAGTTGATTAATCCATTATATTTTCAATTAATAATATCATAATAAGTGAATTCCAAATTCTCGACATCATAAACATACCATTAAGGCCTCAATAATTAATTCTACATAAATAGATAAGGCCTCAACCAAAATAAGGTCATGTTTTGTCATATGAGACTTATCGGTGCTTCGAGAGGTTATAGTGTGCCTCACCCATCACTGAAAATATTCTATATTTTCCTTATATGTTGAAAAAAATTTAAAAATACATATTTAGTTAAAAGTTTCCAAACCACATTGAAATATTTGAGTTATAATCCTATATGGAAATACTCTAACAAAATGATTTACAAATTCTTGAGATAAATACAATTTTACTTTGGAAAGAAGAGTTCTTTTGGAAAATCAATGGTTTTTTTTCCTAAAGTCATATTTTAAAAAATATTATTCTATAGAATAAATTGGAAGGAAAATGAAATTATTTTTCCTGTATGATTTCCTACTGAAGAGAAAACATTTAAAAAGTGGTTTTAAGAGACTTTAGCAAAAGACCACTTTAGTACAAATTTAAGGAAAATATAAAGGAACTATTAAAACGGAAAAAGTAATAATTGTGTATATAATACCATGAATGAAAAAAGATATTTTTTATGAAAAAATTTGTGATTTTATAAAAAATAATGTTTTCATAATACAGTTTATGGATTGTACTTGAAAATGCGTAGGAAATTGTGAAGATCCATTTAATAGAGCTTTCCTAAAGGGAAGAATTGAAAAGGAACCCATAAAAACACATTTTTACAAATAAAATATTGATTTGATGATATTTATAAATGAGTTTGGATAATATAAATATAATTTATAAAAATTATTTTAAAAAAAGATGAATTATATTTTGTTAAATAGTGAGTTACAGCGAATCATGAATGACAAATTTTATTTTGAGAAGACACCATTACCACTATGAAAATAGTCAAATCGTACACCACATAAAATTAATAATTAATAGATGAATCATTTAATAAAATTAATATAAATAAATTCATGATAAGAAAAATAAATTAAAATTATACATAAACCACACATAAGAAATAGTGTAAAATTATGCATATCTCATGAAAATAAAAGTGAGTTGAGAAAACCCTTACATTCTGTCTGAAAGCATTCAACATGTGTACATAATATCTTGTACAATGAAATTAGATTAAATAAAACTATTACATAACCTATTCAACATGTATTTGATTTATTATAATATTATTTAGTTCACTTATAGTTTTTTTGAGTTATAAGATTCAATTTTGTCTTTCGCATGAGCCTATTTCCTTGGTTTTCATGATTGGTTCGCTTTTATATATGTATGAAAGATCATGTGGAATAGAAATAGACATCCAAAATTTAAATTATATGTTCTTAAAAAACATTCACAATATTTAATTATATTATATATCATTTTTTGGATATAAGGATGATTTATTATATAAAACATTTACGATAACTGTCTGGATTATTTTTGCATTTTTTCGATCATCATGATCTTGTTTTTTATCATTAATAATTATCATGTATATATATTTGTAAAATAACATAAAATAGTTTATAATAAATATATTATAATTATTTCAACCCTAAAAGTGGTTTCATGCCCAACCTTGATAGAGGAATTGAAAAATGAAAACTCATCAAATGTGGATGTGGTAAATCAACACCCCAAAGACGATGTTTAGTTTATTTTTTGAATAAAAAGGGGAAGAGAAAAGAATTGATGTAGGACATACAATTATCATTATAAAATTATAGTATATATAATATACTGGAATTATAATGAATGTTTTTTTAATGATTAGGTATGGAAAGGATAAGAAAATATTACAAATTTAAAAAGGATTTTATATATTGAATTTATTCTCTTTCAGAACCTATTTAAGGTGCTCAAGTAGAGATTTTTGGTTTTTCCAAATTATCATATACATTAGTAAGATACCTGGGGAGATTATTGGGAATGAATTGTACAAGAAACAAGTCTTAAGAGGTGTGGGGAGAAGAGGTGGTGAAGGGTGGTATTTGAAGTGGGTGGGTGGGGGTTTTTCTCATTATATTATTCATTAGTTTGTTATATAACCTAAAAAATATGAATATATCTATAATAATAAATAAATATATAAAAATAATGACTTATAGTTTGATATTATGGTGATAAAATTAGAAAATACTCATTGAATAATGTATTTATCTTATAAATTATTTATACTTTAAATTACTATATTTTCCTATTCACCAAAAATTCAATTATATTAGAGAAATACCAAATATTCACCCTAACAATTTTTCATAATGTATAATAAAAAATTAACTTAATTTTATAAAAATAAATTTCTAATTATGATAAATTTAGTTTCTAAATAAAATAATCATTTAAAAAAATAGTGATTTTTATATTATAACTATTTTTATGACACTTTGAGAAATTAATTAAAGTCTCACAAAGTTATCTTATAATCATAATAAGACCAAATATTAATTTAAGAATCTATTTTATGAAAAGGATTTTTTAAATAAACATTTATGTCTCACAAAAATATCATCACTTATTTTATAATTTTTAAAACATTTATATTGTTATTTCTTGATATAAATATAACATATTTCCATATATATGATACCTAAATTTTATGTATAATATAAATGTGAAGTTACTATTACAATAAAAATTATAATATTAATATAATAAAAATTATTGTTTTATAAAAATCGTGATATTTCACTATTCAGTTGAAAATAAATATTTTCAGAAAAATATCAAAATTTAACCATAATCTAATTTGAAAATTCCTGTTTAGAAAATGATGTTTATATGTTTAGGCAAAATTTTTAAAGTTTCAATACTTAGTTTTAAAATAACTGCACCATTAAAAGGTGGTAAAAGTGTGTTTAGGAAATATAATCTTTTATGCATAAAATTAGATTTATTCATATATTATGACTATATAAATTGTTATCTAAAATTTAATGAAATTACTAAAAATGTAACTTACATGCCTCTTTAATATCGTCCACTAATAGTTATTAATTCAATTTATTAATTTTTTACCAAAAATATCATTTATATATTTATGTAAACCATATTTTCATAATTTAAGAAATATATTTCATTCATGCCATTCAAATGGCTAGGTGATTACTATCAAAATAACATTGAATATTTTTTAACCTTACTGTTCTATGTAATGTAAACTATCAATGAATATAAATTTAAAATGTGACATACCATAAAATCTTATGCTATTACAATAAAACTGTTCGGTTGGTTAATAATATGACTTGATATTATTACCTCTCAAATCATGCACAAATAACCATGACATGTTTTATTTTTTCAAATTTGATGAGTTTTTTTAAAACTTGTTGACGAATTGAAACTCATTGAATGGAACTAGCTCTAAACAAACCTTATTAGCTATGTGGTTTCAATTATAAATTCATTATTGACAATCATATTATGAAAATTTGATTTCATCTTGATTATATCAACCTAAAAATTAATATACTTAATATACCAAAATATGGTATTTTGATTTAACAATCAAATATTGAAAAAATTATTTTTTTAAAGACATCACACAATATAGATATTAATATATTTATATAGAAGGTGTTATTTTCATTCTTCAATACAAAATTATATTATATAAATATTTTAAAACACAAAATTTCTCTCATAAATTTTATTCATCAACATAAAAAAAGACTTCTCATGAATAAACCATTGATCACCTTTCAAAAAAATTGTAGTATAGTAATTAAATATATCAAAAGTAAACCATGCATTCAGAATATTCCAAATTACATCAATTAAAAAACTTTTATTTTGAATCATTTCAAAACATGATCATCAAAATATCCTTAAATCATTTACATTATGACAAATAATCTCATCACTAACCTCAGGTACTCACAAGACCCATCCACACATAGACCCCTCTATGAAACAGTGATAATAATGAGAGCGCAACCCAATTCCAAAATTTAAATTTTCATGAATTGGTGATTAGATTAAAGGGATTTCAATACTCATTTGAGGGATTTTCCCTTTATTGAACCTAGTAAAATTCTTTGAAAAATATAACCCCAACCCATGAAAAATGTAACAACCAAAATATTTAAATGAAAAATTTAATAAAAGAATAAATTTAATTCATAATTCAAAAATTAATGACAATAAAGTATGTCATGAGACAAACATAATCCCATAAAATAAATACTTTTTAAAATAAAATACTATTACAATATAGTGTTATATAAGAAAAGACTACTCTAAATATCATTTTTTTAATCTCGATCATCAAGAAAAATCAAATAAACCCTCAACCATTCCTATGATATATAATAAGTTATACCTATGAACAACCTTGATTATATCCATGTATAAGAGAATAAATTAGGGTGAGTAAAATACAAACCAGTATGATATCCTATGTTAAAGATAAAAGTAAAACATAATTTAAACAAGAAACTAATGTTAATAATATAATAGAACATATACATGATCTCACCATCAAATACCACCCAATAAAAAATCCATTAAATCCTTTTCTTGGAGTAAAAATCTGTAATTCATCGCTATGAGTCTAGAAAGAAGATTAACATTTAACCAATAACAACAAATAATTCTCCAAAAAGTGATGTATGCATTCCATACAAATATATTATAGAACCATACGACCAAAATCACACAAGATATTTTCCACATCCCAAACTTATAACATCCTTCTAAAAACTCACTATAGTAATTATATTACATATATATCAATAATCATTTCACTACATATGAAATTCATTGAAACCATAAAGGTGAGATAGTGAATACTTTTTCTTTTATCCAATTATCTATTTCACTAATTTAATGATGGGTTGCTCATAAGAATCCCACCCTCATGTGCTGGTTATATTGTGGAAGGGAAGTCAATCATTAAATTAACATAAAAAACTAATATAATATTTTTCCCATAGACAATTATAAATATAAACTGTCATCATAACATTCATGTTATCATCATCTAAATGATAAAACCTTTCACAAGGACTAAAACTCATGTTAACTAGGTTTATAGGTAATATCATAGGATTACTTGGATTTACAAATCATGGGAAATACCATTGTAGAAATATTAAATTAATAATCCATGATATATTCACAATGAAAAGAATAAGATCTAGTTTTATAATCCACTTCATCAAATAAAATATAACATTTTAAATCACTGGTACTACACATCCATATCATATTTAAATCATTTATATATCTTATCCAAGAAAATTCTAGACGTAACCATTAGAAAACATATCATTATCTCATGAGTAATATATTTTCAAAATAATTAAATTTTCAAAAGATATAAATATCAAGGTAAATCTTCTATAGTTAAAAAAACTTCTCAGTGAAGTATTGAACTTGTTTTTTTACTAGTTGGCTATCATGTAATATTTTTATATTAAATCATTAGATAAGTTAAAACATAGTGTAAAACCTCAGTCTATTTAAAATACACTCCTATAATAATGTATAATAGATATAAATTAATAATAATAGTCAATGTCACATCATATCATTTTTTCAATCTCAGATATACATCACAATCATTTCTTCGAACATAATAGTCAATAAATAATTATAAAACTATGAACCATTGACGGTTCACAATTATAAATTATAAAAGTAAATATTATGAAAACACAATTTTATTCTAAGTCATTGAGATTAAAGGATAATCTATCTATTTATGAATGCTATGGGTTCCACATGAATCCTATAATGCTCTACTATTTCAACAACCTTTTCAATAGTGTTTTTGAAAAAATCCGCATATAAAAATATTGTTTTTAATAGACATCATTTTCATTAGTTATCTAAACAACCAAAAATAAGCTACTATTAATTATTTCTCAAGAGAAAACTAAAAAATAATACCTTATAATATATATTAAGATAATTGATCATAAATTTCAATTTCTAAATATTTTAAAAATAAAATTATTGTAAAAATTCTTGAACTATAACATCCAATTAAATTTTTTGGGTACTCCTCGACCATGCTATTTAATCATTCTTTTGTTGGGGTTTGTTTAAGGATTCTTCATATTAAAAGTTGAAAATTTTAGAAATTTCATATTTTTGAATGGTTAACTCCTGTTTTCCCCAACTATGCATCCAACCACTATAACCCATCCAAACCCAAAAACATGGGGTTTTCTCTGTTGGATTTGTTATAAAAAAACTATTCACCCCATTAGTGTGGTGTATGGTTAGGATGAATGATTTTTCTAAACATGTGGTCCTTCCTAGTTATCCATGCGAGTGGTGATTTTTATTTAAAAAAATAAATTACAAATTTACCAAACCCTTATTTGTTCTCCCACACATCTCTCTCTTAGTGTTATTTAAAATCCTAGGTTTTGGATGCCCCAAGAACCTTTTTTTCCCCCTCTAAACCCATTTTTTATCCGAACGAATAATGGATAACCTCATTTGTTCCCTCTTCAGTAATTAGTCTTCTATAGTCCCTTCTCTCCATCTCCCTATCGTTTGTTTCCATAGAGTTTGTTAGATCATCAACTGTTTTCTGGATCTAAACTCCATTGTTTTGAAGTTTGATTCTAGGTTTTTTTAGAGATCTCAATTTACATCATTCATTGAAATAAAATATTACTATGGGTGTTGTGTTATCTTCTCTCTATGATAATGGTTGGTGTTATATATAAGGTTGAAAGTCTTATAACCATTGAATTTATTTATTGTTGACATTTAGTTCAATTAAATTATGATTACCCAATTTGATGAAAATTTGAATTGGATTTGACTTGTTATGATTTTTTTAAAATACCCCATTTCCAAAGGAATCGGAAATTGGTGTGTTCATTGAATTTTGTGGAATTTTTGAAATTGGATTTAGAAACTAATACTTGAGAAAAATGGATTAAATTTATTTTATAAGATCCTGTGATTAGTTTTACCTTGAGAAAGGCATGATTAGATTAAAAAACCCATGTTTTTTGGAATTAAATTGAGATACAGAAACTAGAAATTGTAAAATTGTGATTTAAATATATTTGAAATGACATTATAATTAATGATTGAATTTTTAATCACATGAAATCCTGGGTAGTTAGTGGGTTATTTAAGAAAATAACTCTTGTACGATAATTCCCCAAAAACCAATCGATGATGGAAAATATATCAAAAATATAGTTTGAAATATCTTACTTATAATATAATTTTGACACAACTTATTTGGAATGATCCTGATGGAGGTGTGTACACATATGACTTAGTCAATGATATAAGATTGTGAGGATCCTATAAGTTGAAACTATTATTCCATGGGGTAGATGGTCATCTTTATTTTTATGATTACTTTGATATATGTTCCATGTATTGTGAAACTGTTTGACTCATTCCTAGTGATATATATAATCTAATTTATATAAAATATTTACTTAAGGCATTATTTGAAATGTTACCATAACTTTACATGAAAACAATGTTTCTTTAATATGGAATTGTACTACCATGTCTGTCTTGTTTAAAATTGGAAGCATGGATGGGATTAATTTTATATAATCTTATTATAGACACTTGGGGATATCCTATTGGTATTTCGAGCTCACAAAATACCTTTTTGTTGAGTTCTCTATGATTTTTTTCTACCATAATTGAGTGAGAGGAATGAACCTCTTAGAGTATGTGTCTTTTCATAACCATTTTGAATTAGAGTGTTGAAAACTTTGGATTATTTTATTTTTATCTTTATATTTATGGTCTATTGATGATGTGCTATTTGGGTTTTGATTTAGCTATTTATCATTAGGTATTTTAACATTTAGGGGCTTTTGATTTATTATACTGATATTTGTCTATTCATTGAACAATTTATGTGGAAAAAATATTCCCCTTTATTCTTGTATGATTCCATATTCTAGTCTCCCACTTTTGAGGATTTTGAATTTTCATAAGGATATATTGGTGTTGGCTTAAGTGTAGGGTATCTGTGATGGTTGGCTATGAATTGGTATCAAAGTGTTAAGTTGTGCATAATTCCTTGATGTCAGTAAGAATTTGAGAGATCAGATTCATTGTCACCTATCCGTAACGTGAAGGGAATATGGTAGCTGATGGGCTTGCCAGTAAAGGAATTAACCAAAGTGTTACTTGGTGTGAGGACCTCATGGCTGAGCTTCTTACTCTCTATGATAGAGATTTTAATAAAATCCCTTCTTTCATACTTTTTTAGTTTTTCCTCTATTTTTAATAAATTGAGCCTTGGCCTTTGACCACGGCTTCACCTTTTAAAAAACGTGTGAGTGTGCAAACAACTATCATAGTAGCAAGACATAAGATTCCATGGGTGGTTTGGTAAATGAATCATGAGGATTAATTCTTGTATTTCACCTGATTTTGATTTTGATAGGTATAAATTTGAATACTATTTTCTTATCTTATGGGATTGATTTCATACTTTATCTTGTATGAGTGATGTTTTGATTACCCTTCCACTGTCTTATTTATTCATTTTTTATGTTTCGTAGCACCATCACTTAAATAAGACATGTGAATAAGATCCTGGAGGAAACAAATGAAGAACCACAGTCCGAAAAGCATCTAATGGATGAGATTTGTTTGAGGTTATTATGAATGTTGTCCAAATTCTGAGACATTCCCCTTCACCCATTCTCATTCATTCTCTAGTTATAGAACCTCGGAGTGATGAAATCAAGAGTAATGATAAGGATTTCCGTCTCTAGAAGCTACCATTATTCCAAGGAACAAATAATCCTTAAAGGGATTAGGAGTGGATGATGAGTATTGATATTTTTTAGTTCCTGGAGATGCCTGAAGATATCAATCTAAAAAGTGCAATCATTAAGCTCGAAAGACCTAACATGTGATTGTGGGACACGATTATGATGATGATGATGCATGAGGTATATATTATAATGAAATTAATTTTCATTTCATTTACTAGTTATATATAAAGTATATGATACTGGATAAGGCTATAGAGTTCTTCAAACATTAGTAAAATTAGGATACCTTGAAAATATATATTAATTGGTTTGCATAGCTTGTGTATATTGGAAATTATATTCTATATAAATAGAGTATAAAGACTCGATAGTTCGATATGGTACTTCAGTATGATATTAACTCTTAGGTTTTTGTTTTGAATCTCTCTTCTTATGCTGATATGCATGATATGTAATTGATTGTAGAGATATATGTAGATGGTATGTTTGGTTTGAAATGACATTTTTCTTTTGAATTGGTTGTCATGACCCATCATCTAGGGCCCGTATCATGACTACCCCAAGCCCGCCTTCCATAGGCCAGGGGCTGGAGACTAGCACAAAATGCGTAAATCCCAAAAGAAGGGAAGGCATTGCCTTATGAAGTAACATACACAATAGAGTATGCAAGTGAAGTAAACACTAAGTAAAATTGGGTACATGATAAGTGCTGAAAATTAAATGGGCCAGTTTACAAACCCAACTAAAAGTATAGTACAACTGAAAGGAAAGTACAAGAGTAGTAAGTAAAACAGCAACACCGAGTCGTCCTCCTGAATTCCCACCTGAAGGGTGGGTACAGATAGCCTCCTCGACTCCTCAGGTCCGGTCGTCTACTCCGTATACATCCTGCCAAGTATTCCACCACCGGGTACTGTACTTCTCCACAAGCCTCTACCTTGATCAGTACTATCCATTGTATGCATCCAACACAACATAGTGCAGGCATAGCCCATGCAGGGGTGAGTACACAATAGTCAGTAGGGACCCCGAGACCCCGAAGGTCTCTTAGAATCCACGAAGGATAAACCACAAAGGTAAAGATACAATCACGATGTATCAAAAACACTACATAGGTATATGACCATACATATACCTAAGTCACCAGTTATAATTCGGTTCCAGCTACTGAGCCCACGCTCAACCCAGTACACATAGGATAGAAAAACCCAATCCACACAGGAAAGCAATTCAACCACATCAATGTTAATGATTGAGAATCAAGACTCAGATCACACAGGTATATACTTTGTAAGGCGATGGATATAATCAGATGTATCCACTGATTCTTCTAAGCTGTCAGACCCACATAGAATACAAGACCAGCTAAGCTATCAGAACCACAATGGATACAAGACCAGTTATTCTACCGGACCCACATAGGATACAAGTACATAGTCAAATACTGCCGGACCCACATAGGATACAAGAACAGTAGTCATCGCCGTCGAACCCACGGAGGATTCTAGTATGGTCGTTGTCGCTGCTGAACCCACATAGGATCCAAGTACAGTCGTCCTCACTGCCGAACCAATAGAGGATCCAAGTGCAGTCATCATCATCGTAGTCGCAGCCAGCTCTAGGGTTCCCGCACACAGCATGCTCTATTCCGGGAGGGTTCACTCCTTGAGAAATATAGAGATATTCGATACATAAACTGTCATTAAATCAAGATTTGATGTATCCCAAAGTTCAGTCTCGTCAAAAGAAACCCGACGTGACAGACGGTGCGTCAATCAGACGCCCAGTCTGAGATTTATTGGTTTTCCGTTCCAGGGGCCAGGTTGGGTTTTAAGCTAAAACCAACCCGACCGTACTACAGCTGCATCCAAACATCAAGCTGAGTAAGCCAAAAGGACCGTCTCAACAAAAGTAACCCATTGCAACTGACGGAACATCAATCAGATGTCTGATCCTTAAGATATAAGCATTTCTGCACCAAGGGCCTAGTTGGTTTCGAGTCCAAACCAACCCGGCCATACTCAAACTTTTATGAAACCTCAACTGTAATATACCGACATAACCGTATCGATTCAAGAATTCCCACGCTACTGATGGGGCATCGATTGGAGGTTCTTAGCACAATTTATGGGCCAAAGACTGAAAGCGGTCCGATGTGGGGGGTCTGGGCCTGGTCCGACCCGGCCCGACCACCCTAGGTCGGCCCGAACCAGGTCCGGCCTGGCTAGGCGCGGCCCGACCCTGTCCACGCGACCCGTCCAGGGGGTGCGCTGGCTCGGCCAGCGGGCCGAGCTGGGGGGACGCGGTCCCCTGCCCCTTTGGCGCCCCGCGAACGCGGAGACCGCCCCCACATCTCCTAGGATCCCGCACGGCCACAAGATCCAGCTCTTTGCCGCCGCGTTTTGAGCCGCGGCGGCTCCTGCTGGTGACGCCCGCCGCTTCCGGCCACCAGTACCGCCGCACCGGCGACCCGTGCCGCCAGTGTTTTCTGCAGGCCACCGGAGTCATTCCGATGGTCCGTTCTTGCTCCCGTCTGCACCTGCGGCCGTCTTGAGACCTGTAGATTATAGTGAATGCCTCCAATCTCCAATTCTGTCCCGTTTTGTAGTCTCCCGGAATTCCGTGCATCAAGAAAAAACTAGCGGTGGGTTCGGACTTGTTCGATAGTCTGGACCCACTGCGTTAGTGGTTCAAACATTACTAATAATTGCATGACACGCCCGGGATATAATATTCACATAAGGAAACATTAATAAAAATATCCCCTACCTCAAAAAAGAAGGCGTTCGTCAGCGTCGAGGTTGTAGGCATCGATGGAAAACGACGAGGAGGAAACTGAGTCTCCTCTCTTGTCATGGGGAAGAGGATTGGTGGCATGTCGTTGTTCTTCGTGGAACATTCATTCTTTGTCGTTCTTCGTTGAAGAACAGTTCGCCTCCCTTCTTAATTCTCCCTGAGTCTTTCTCAAAAGTGTTTTTCCAACGCCCAAAGGATTTAAGTAGTTCACAAATTAATAGAATTGCTACGCAATTCTTATTAATTTTGACGTGGTTCCAAATTAATTTATGCTGACATTAATTAATTGGTTGGAACATTTAAAAGGATGAGGGAGGTAGGAAGGCTCCACATAATTAATATGTGGAGTTACCGAAAAAATAAACAAGGGGTATTAAAGGGGGGTAAAGTCAAAGGAAACATCAGGGGAATTAAATGAGGTCAGAGGAAATTAAATGGTGGGGCTCTTTTGGGACCCACCTCTCTAACCTCCTCACATGGGTTATTAAGTGGATGTGGACCCCACCCTTAACTACTAATGATAGGGAATAACCTCCTTTAGTAATAAAAAATTGTTCCAACAATTTTTATGTACTTCTTAAATAAACCATCCAGAAAATTAAAACCCCCTCCTTTGCGAACACAACTATATTAGGTGTCCCCTTAAGCAAAAAACGGTGTTGCAATTTGATCAGTACCCTCATATTTTATTTCTGAGCACTGGTTCAAAAGTTAAAAAAACCCTCCGGTTCGTTCACTGAGCGTACCCGATCTAATCTTACAAAATTGATTCTGGGAACACCGGGCCCCGGAATCAAGCGCCGTCACAAGCCACATACTTGTCAATTTCCAAAGTATTTTTTAAAAAAAATTCCATGAAATTTTCGGGTCATTACACTACTCCCACATCAGGGCTTTACATCCCTATAAAGCTACAAAATAAACTAGGGGAACAAAAGAGGGATACTGAGCACGCATCTGAGCCTCCCTCTCCCATGTGCTCTCATGGAGGTTTCTGTGTTGACAACGATTGTGCACCAGAGGTATCGAACATCTACATAGGTCCATCTCGTGTCGATCCTCGATCTCCACTGGGACCTCCGCAAAAGATTCCCCATCATCGATGTCCAGCTCCCCGTGGTTGGTGATGTGAATCGGGTCATGCAAGTATCTCCTCAGCTGAGATACGTTGAAAACGTCGTGCACCCAGTCCAACTGAGGTGGAAGGGCCAACCGGTAAGCCACATCGCCTACCCTGCTGAGGACCTGAATAGGCCCGATGAAGTGCGGATATAAATTTCTGCCCCAGCCAAATCCCCGCAACCCACGTTGAGGTGATACCCATAAGAAAACGTGGTCGCCATCATCGAACTCCAATGGTCTCTGCCTCCTATAAGCATAGGAATTTTGTCTACTCTATGCAGTCTTCATCTACTCTTGGATGACCTGCACCTTCTCCGTCATAGACCAAACCATCTCTGGTCCAACGAGTGCTGACTCCCCTGGGTCAGTCCAGCACATTGGTGATCTGCATGGTCGGCCGTACAGTGCCTCGTAAGATGCCATCCCGATGGTGGAGTGGTATCGGTTGTTTTACAAAAACTCCCCCAAGGGTCGGGGGTCCTCCCAGCTATGACCAAAGTCGAGGAAATAGTCACCGAACATGTCCTTGAGTGTCTAGATGGTCCTATCCGTCTGGCCATCCGTCTATGGGTGAAAGGTAGTGCTCAGGCGTAGCTACGTCCCAAAAGCCTCTTGTAACCCCTTCCAAAGTCGGGATGTGAAGAAAGGGTCTTGATCAGAGATGATAAACGATGTCACACCATGAAGTTGTATGATCTCCTGAACGTAGAGGCTTCCTAATCTCTCCACCGATCCTTTCTCTCTAATAGGTAGAAAGTGGGCCGACTTGGTCAGTCGGTCTATGATCAACCAGATGGTGTCGTGTCCTCTGGAAGTACGTAGAAGACCTATCATAAAATCCATTGATATGTCATCCCACATCCAGTCCAGGACCTCTAATGGCTATACCAAGCCTGTTGGTACCTGGTACTCTGCCTTCACTTGCTGACAAGTGAGGCACTGAGAAACAAACTCTGCCACAGCCTTCTTTATACCCGGCCACCAATACTGTCGTTTGAGGTCCTGGTACATCTTCGCTACCCCAGGATGTACCGCTAGAGGGGAAGTGTGGAACTCCCTCAGCATCTCCTCCTGCAGTGTAATTGGTACCGTGGTACATCCCCCGAAGAGGATGACGCGATCTCCACCTTTAGAAAATCCATCGGGTGCTAGCCATGAGGATATCTGAGCATGTCTCCCCTGATAGTCAACGTCCCCACATTGTGCCTCTCTGACCCACTGAAGTAGTGGAGGAGTGACTGTGAGGGACTGAAGATAGGCTGCCCCATAACTATCCATGAAGGATATCTGCAAAGTGTTTAATTGCTCTATCGCCTCCCCAAGTAGCCGAATGCTCGATCTCCTACTGAGTGCCTTAGCCACAATGTTCCCCTTCCCAGGAGTATATACCATCTCAATGTCATAATCCTAGAGGAACTCAAGCCATCTCCGCTGTCTCAGGTTCAAGTCCTTCTGTGAGAAAATGTACCTGAGTCTCTGGTGGTCATAGTAAACTGTAAAATGCTCTCCCATCAGATAGTGTCGCCACATCATCAGGGAGAAGACCACTACTGCTAATTCCATATCTTTGGTAGCGTAGTTCTACTCGTGCTGCCTCAACTGCCGTGAACAGTAAGTGATCACTGCTAGCTCCTGAATCAGGACACACCCGAGTTTAGTCCCTGATGCGTCGCAGTAAATTACATACCCTACGCCCTCCTCTGGTAGCCTCAAGATAGGTTCACTGTTCAATCTCCGCCTCCGCTCCTGGAAGCTCTTCTGACATCTGTCTGACCACACGAAGGGTTTCCCCTTATTTATCAAAGCTGTAAGTGGTGCTGCAACTCTGGAGAAGTCTGGCAAAAATCTCCAATAGTACCCAGCCAGACCTAGGAAACTCCGCACCTCAGTCACGCTCCTGGGTGGCTCCCAATCAAGTATCGCCTTGACCATCATGGGATCCACTACAACTCCCACCTCTGGTATGACGTGCCCCAAGAAGTGAACCTCTCGAAGCCAGAACTAGCACTTAGAGAGTTTACCATAAATTTGGTGCTCTCAGAGCGTATCCAGTACAACCAGTATGTGGTAGGCATGCTCCTCCTCTGTCGTCGAGTAAATCAGTATGACGTCAATGAAGACTACGACAAACTGATCAAGGTTGGGCTAGAAGATCATGTTCATGAGACTCATGAACACTGTTGAAGCATTGGTCACACCGATGGGCATGACCAAGAACTCATAGTGGTCGTACTGACACATAAAGGTTGTCTTTTGCACATCCTCTTCCTTAACACGAAGCTGATGATAGCCTGACCTGAGGTCTATCTTCGAGAACCAACGTGCTCCATTTAGCTGATCAAAGAGGTCTTCAATCCTCGGGAGTGGATACTTGTTTCTCACGGTCACCTGGTCAGGCGATGGTAGTCGACACACATTCGTAAGCTCCCATCCGCCTTCTTGGTGAATTGAATCGGAGAAGCCTAGGGTGAAACACTAGGTCAGATGAAACCTTTCCCCTACAAGTTGTTCAGCTGAACTCGCAGCTCACGAATCTTGGCGGGAGCCATCCGATATGCCGGAGTGGATATCGTTGATGTCCCGAGGTACAGGTATATGAATAAATATACCTCCCTGTGAGGAGGTAGTCCTAGAACATGGTCAAGAAAAACTTCCACATACTGGTCCACCACTATAGGAAAACTCGGACTCCGCACGTCAACTGCTCTGAAGATGAGGCTAGCCAACTAATGTGTGATCGGCTTCCCCCTCCTCTGCATGAGTCTATCCTGTGCTGCGAAGGTTCCCTTATCGACGGTGAAGGTGAACCAGGTTACATCAGTGCAGACACACCACACCTTGCACCTAATACAGTCTATCTGAGCATAGACTGTAGATAACCAGTCCATCCCCTAGATGACATCATAAGGCCTCGACGCCGCTACAAGACGATCCTAGCCAAAGCCCTCACCTCCTAGACTAAGCTCACACTGATGGCACCAGTGCATAATCACCTAGTCTACTCCCATAGGAGTCTCTAGCCGCAAGGATCGTGCCAACGGCTCCGTCGGAATCTCCGAGCTCCGAACAAGGGTAACGACAATAAAATAATGACTCGCACCTGTGTCTATAAGAAGTGCATCAAGGGTGGAGTAGACATAGATAGTACCTCGAATCATCTCGGGTGTTCCATGGTCGTAGGACTCCACTGCCTGAAGATGAGCCTGCCTCTGCCCGCTAGCTCCCTATGGTCGGGGATGACCTCTTGGGGATGGTGGTGGTAGAGCCTCGAAGCGTTGTCCACCACTCGCTACCCGACCGGCTCCTCTGCCTCGTCTACTTGCTCCTTGCGAACTGCCACGGTCGATCCTCTACATCTACCTAGGAGGTCCCTCCATGGTCTTCTGCTTGCATTCATGGCGGGTCCGGCATTCACGAGCCATGTGGCCCTGCCCGCCGCATACATAACACTATCTGCTCCTCGTAAGACTGGCTATGCGTCGTGTGCCCTGCACAACTGCATCTGTGTCCTAAGGTCTCCCACCAGATGGCCTGGTCTACTTGGACCCCAGCGTCATCTGCCGACTACCAGCTACAGAAGACTCCGCTCTGTTTCATCCTGTGGTGGGTCTTGCTGCTGATGGCTGCTCGGCGAGAAAGTTCTCCCCTAGCAGGGCTCGCTCCAGTACCCCCACCTGGGTCAAGATGCTCAGTGGAATTGTCGAAGCTCTGATCTCATGCCTCAGCCACATATCAAAGGTCTGGGCCCAGAAAAATGGGTCATGTACCATGTCTATAGAGTAGAATGAGAGGTCAATAAATCACACCGAGTACTGGGCTACTGACATGCTGCCCTTCCGTAGCTGTAGTAACTCCTGCATGCACACTGCAATGAGGGTGGCTGGAACAAACTCTGAGTGGAAGTGGCTCTCGAAGTCCGTCCAAAGAAGAGATGCCTCATCGTGAATCTGGAGCATCAGGCTCCACCATCTACCTATTGTTGCGTGCAGGAGACGTGTGGAAACGATCACCATGAGGTCTGCTGGTGTCCATACCAACCTGAAGACTTTGACGACAACCTCCAGCCAATCCTCGACTGCCTGATGATCCATCTCTCTGAGGAACCTGGGCGGTTTCTTCCTCTGAATCTCGTGCAACTTACTCAGGCGGCATGAATGCCCCGCTGCTGGGGCTGGTAGCATCGGTGGCTTGACGGGTAGAGGTACAACTGGTTCCTCCCCCCGTAATGTGGCCCTGCACCAAGGCCTCGTCGCTCGATGGGCTGTCGTCTCTCACAAAACTCGGAACCCTAGCTGGCTACTGTCGTGGGGCCATCCTGAAAAGAAACGGGTGCAACACGGTTAATACAGTATACCTGGTGAGGTGACACAATGTAATCACAAAGAAAACTTTTGAAAGTAAACACACATGCAATCAGTGTTTTCGTGCACTTAGTCGGAAATCAGAAGTCAGTGTCCTGTTGAATGGATACGTTGGCCACCACACCAACACAGGACTCCCTGGACTGAAAACAACACTCAATACACTGAACACTATTTCTCCACAGAGAAGAAATTATCACTGTGTTCTGCGGTAGAACCGAATCCTCTGATACAAATTTTTCACGACCCATCCCCCGGGGCCCGTATCGTGACTACCCCAATCCCGCCTTCCATAGGCCAGGGGATGGCGAATAGCACCAAAGGCGAAAATCCCAAAATAAGGGAAGGAATTTCTTTTATGAAGTAACATACACAATAGAGTACGCATGTGAAGTAAGCACTAAGTAAAACTGGGTTCAAGATAAGTGCTGAAAAGTAAATGGGCTAGTATACAAACCCAACTGAAAGTACAGTACAACTGAAAGGAAATTACAATAGTAGTAAGTAAAACAGCAACACCGAGTTGTCCTCTGGAAGTCCCACCTGAAGGGTGGGTACAGATAGCCTCCTCAGCTACTCGGGCCCGGACATCCGCTCCGTATACATCCTGCCATGTAGTCCACCACCGGGTACCATACTGCTCCACAAGCCTCCACCCCGATCAGTGTTGTCTGCCGTCTGCATCCAACACAACATAGTGTGGGGGTAGCCGGTGCAGGGGTGAGTACACAATACTCTGTAAGGACCCCGAGACCCTGAAGGTCTCTCAGAATCCACGAAGGATAATCTACAAAGGTAAAGATACAATCATGAATTATCAACAAAAATACTTAGGTATATGCCCAAACATATACCTAATTCATCAGTTACAATTCATCTCCAGCTCCCGAGCCCAAGCTCAACCCAGTACACATAGGAAAGCACAACCCTATCCACACTGAAAGCAAGTCGACCACCTCAATGTTAATGATTGTGAATCAAGACTCAGCTCACAGAGGTATACACTTCGTAAGGTGATGGAGATGATCATATGTAGTCACTGATTCATCTAAGTTGTCGGACCCACATGGGATACAAGTCCAGATATGCTATTGGACCCACAATAGATACATGACCAGCTACTCTGCCAGACCCACATAGGATACAAGTACAGAGTCGAATACTGCCGGACCCACATAGGATACAAGAATAGTATTCATCGTCCTCGAAATCATACCGGATTCTAGTACGCTTGTTATCACTGCTGAACCCACATAGGATCCAAGTACAGTCATCCTCACTCCCGACTCACGGAGGATCTAAGTGCAGTCGTCATCGTCCAAGTCGCAGCCAGCTCTAGGGTTCCTACACACAATTTTCTCGATTCTGGGAGGGTTCGCTCCTCGATCAAGAGAGAGAGTCGATAAATCAACTGTCATGAAGTCCATAGTTGATGTATCCCAAAGTTCTGTCTCGTCAAAAGAAACCTGACGCGATAGAGGGTGCATCAATCAGACTCTCGGTCTGAGAGTTATTGACTTTTCCGTTCTAGGGGCCCGGTTGGTTTTTAAGCTAAAACCAACCCAACCGTACTCCATCTGCATACAAACATCAAGTGGAGTAATCCAATCTGACCGTCTATACAAAATTATCCCAACGCAATTGACGGAACGTCAATCGGGTGTCCAGTCCTTAAGATATAATTGTTTCGGCTCCAAGGGACCGGTTGGTTTCGAGTCCGAACCAACCCGGCCATACCCAAACTTTTCCGAAACCTCATGTGTAATATACCGAAACAGATTTCTCGATTTAAGGATTCCCATGCAACAGACGGTGGATCGATCAGAGTTCTGTAGCTCATGTTATGGAAAATAGACCGAAAGCGGTCCGAATTGGGGGGTTTGGGCCCGGTCCGACCTGGCCCAACCCCCCCGGGGTCAGCCCGAACTGGGTCGACCTAACCAGGGTCCGGGTCTGGCCCGGTGGGGTGTGGCCCGGCCCGGCTGGGTGCGGCGTGGCCCTGTCTGCGCGACCCACCCTGGCCCGGCCGGGGGGTGCGCTGGGTCGGCCAGCGGGCCGAGCTGTGGGGACGCGGTCCCCCGCCCCTTTGGTGCTCTGCGAATGCGGAGATCGACATAGCGTCTCACATGATCCCGCACCGCCGCAGGATCCAGCTCCTCACCCCCACTGCTTGAGCCGCGACGACTCCTGTCGGCGGCACCGCCGGTGTCGTCGGAGTTTTCCGCGGGCCACCAGAGTCATTCCGGTGGTCCGTTATTGCTCCCCTCTGTGCTTGCGTTCGTCTTGGGACCCGTAGATTACTGTGAAGGCCTCCAAATGCCAATTTGGTCTTGTTTTGTCATCTCCAAGAATTTCGTGCATCAAGAACAAACTAGTGGTGGGTTCGGGTTTTTTCATTAGTCCGCACCCACCGCGTTAGTGGTTCAACCATTACTAACAATTGAACGCCATGCCTGGGATATAAGATTCACATAAGGAATCATTAATAAAAAAATCCCCTAGCTTAACAAAGAAGGCATTCGTCTGCGTCGCGGTAGACGGAGTCACGGTTGTAGGCGTCAACGGAAAACGCTGAGGAGGAAACGACATCTCCACTCTTGTCGCGGGGAAGAGGATTAGTGGCACGTCACTGTTCTTCGAGGAACCGGCATTCTTTTTCGTTCTTCATTGAATAACGGTTCATCTCCCTTCTTAATTCTCCCAGAGCCTTTCTCAAAAGTGTTTTTCCAACGCCCAAAGGATTTAAGTGGTTCACATATTAATAGAATTACAAAGAAATTCTTATTAATTTCGAAATGTTGCAAAATTAATTTACGCTGACATAAATTAATTGGTTGGCACGTTTAAAAGGATGAGGGGGGTAGGAAGGCTCCACATAATTAATATGAGGAGTTACCAAAGAATTAAACAAGGGGTATTAAAGGAGGGTATGGTCAAAGGAAACAGCAGGGGAATTAAATGAGGTCAGAGGAAATTAAATGGTGGGGATCGTGTGGGACCCACCTATCTAACCTCCTTACTTGGGTAATTATGTGGCTGTGGGCCCCACCTTTAACTACTCATGGGAGTGAATAACCTCCTTTAGTAATAAAAAATTGTTCTGATTATTTTTATTTACTTCTTAAATAAAACCCCCAAAAAATTAAAACCTCCTCCTTTGCGAACGCAACTACGGCTGGTGTCCCCTTAAGAAAAAACAGGTGTTGCGAGTTCATTGGTGCCCTCATATATTAATTCCGAGCACCGGTTCAAAAGTTAAAAAAACCCTCTCATTCGTTCACTGAACGTACCCGATCTAAGCTTCGAAAATTGATTCCGGGAACACCGGGACTCGGAATTAAGCGCCGTCAGAAGTCACAGACTCGTAAGAGTCCAAAGTATTTTAAAAAAACTTCTTTGATATTTCTGGGTCGTTATAGTGTTAGTTCAATGAGATAACATAAATTTAGGAGAATGTTTGATGAGTCTTGTGATGTATCATAATAAATGGGGTCTTCTTAACCTCATCTTGTCCCTAGTATAGGCCCTCTAACTTGGTTCCAATGTGAAAATATTATTAATTTGATGTTAGTTTCACCAACACACCAAATAAATGTAGATTTTATGGATTTTTTTGATAATTTAAGAAGTTATTTAATAATTATTATACTCTACATAGTACCAAGGGATCATCATAATGAAATATTATTACAGATAGATCAAATTTTTCATGAAAGATGGGAATTTTACCACTCGAATATGGAACAAAGAATCATCATTTAGTGGAAGTGTCTGTTGATGAAAAAAATATAGGACTTGTGCTAATAAGTAGAATCATAACTTTAGCTTATTCTTTAGTGACACCATTATTTAATACCAGTGAATCCCATTCATTTATTTTGACATGAATTTTGAATACTTTAAATCATCCTATATATGTTTTATCGTATGTGATTGATATTACTAAACACCTCATAGAGAAGATATAGTAGGTTCTTTGTTGTCCAACCTGTGTCTTGCCTTTATTATAGATTGATCTTACTGGTTATTTTACAGTTCTTGACATTAAACCTCTTAATCCAAAATTCTTGGATGATTGGATAATGCTAATAATGCCAAAATTGATTGTAATCTACGACAGGTATCCTTTACGATGCCCAAATGGGGTGTGACACATATTTCGTGAGGAATGGGACCTAAGGTTGAGTAGGTCCGAACATTCTTATCTAGATTTTTGGAAATTTATTTCACTGAATTAATTTGATATATAATGATATTCCTTTATAGGGGATCTCCTTCTAGTTATCATCGAGTTTCATAACAATTTTTCTTATTAATTATATATTTTTTACAAGTTAAATGAGGTTGTTTTTTCTATTGATTTTGTTCTTGGTTCTCAACCAGTATATATCCCTTATTACCACATGGAAACAATATAATAAATAGTGATATAAAATTAATTTTATTATACATTAGAGAAAGGTATTATTTTCCCTAGTGTGACACCTTGGGAAACATTTGCACTGCTTTATATAAAAGAAGATAGAATACTTCGCATATGTGTTTATATTAGAAAACTTAATCATGTTAGGGATAGTAAAATGTATTGTTTTCCATGTATTAATGATTTATTTGAAAAATTGAATAGAAAAAATTGGTTTTCAAAGTTTCATCTTCAATCATCATATCATCTGTTGTGAATAAAAGAATCAATCATTTAGGAAACCCACCTATGGAGCATGTATGGCCAGTATGGGTAAATTTTCAAGAAATATTTCTTAACCAGTACTCCTAGAGTTTCCATGTATTTGATAAAAATCATATTATATTAGTATATTGATATGTTCATTGTCTTATTTATGGATGCTATCCAATTATACTCTATGTTTATAGAGGATCATGTGCATCATTTTATTGTAGTTCTAGAATTGTAGTGAAATCATTGAATTTATTTGGAGATGTGAAAATGTTATTTTTGGATTTGGGAATTGACATTTTTGGGACACATTGTCTTGGAACACGATTTTTTATTTTATCTTGAGAATTTAAGATATTTTTTTACATGGGAGAAACTAGGGAATGTATTTGAGATTCAGAGATTCATTGGTTTTACTATGTATTATTATCGGTTCATAAATGATTCCTCAAAGTCCGCTTATTTGATTACTGGTATCACTTATAATGGAGTGGTGTTTTATTGGAAAGATTAAAGTTAAATTTATTTTTTTGAGAAGAAACATATTTGGACTTATGCACAAGTTCCATCTCTTCAAGAGGTTGGGCAGTGCTACATGGTATTCTGTGAAAAATCTGGTTTGGGTCTAGGATGTATTCTTTTATATGTTGATCATGTCATTTCATATGGATTACAATATCTTAGGCCACATGATAAAAATTTCTTAATATATGACCTTGAAATAATAGTTATTATGCATGCACATGTGTATTGGGATGACTTCCTTTTCAGAGAAATTGTTTCCATATATTCCGACCAAAATATCTTGAGCAAAATCTTCTACCAAATATATTTGAACATTCTCTACAGGTGTTAGGTGGAGTACCTGTAGTATTTTTATTTCATTATTTTCAATAAACATGGGAAAGGTAATGTCAAAATAAAAGTATTGACCATGAAACATCTGAACCAAGCTATGAAAGAATCAATAGAATAGTGGATCCTGATGGATCGTTTTTCATATATGAATATAGGTGTTGAGGAAATTGTTGTTGTGGATGTATTGTTTATTGCTCAGTTGACCTCCCCTCTTTTTGAGATGATTCATTAAGAACAAAATCTTGATTATGAATACTATATAATTAGTTGCTTTCTTCCTCATTGTGATAAAATTATTGAGTGGTTGTTCTCCATAAAGGTAATTATTTTTTGTAATATTCAATTTATTGCAACATTGTCTATGAGAAATGGTGTGATATGATATTTTCATAATATCCTCTGTGATGTGAACCTAGGAACCAAAAAGATATTTTATGACATGTGGTGACGTTTTACTATGGCCATCGATTAAAAGGGAACTTACTATTTTCCCCTCATTGTTATACATCCAAGAATGTCAAGATCGAGCATTAGATACCATCATGTTCTCTTCGACCCCATTCAGTGATGAAAAGAACATGGGAAGATATTTCTACAGAATTTGTGGTTACGGTGTCATGTAACCGTCAATTAATAATTCAATATGTGTTATGACGAATCATCGTACTAAACCAATCACCTTATACCCATTCATGATATAACAAATTTATAGGAGTTAGAAAATATCTATTTCAGATAGACGCTTAATTTTTAATTTGTTCCATCTATAATATTCTCTGATAGGGATCTTTTTTTCACTTATCTCTTTTGTATTTCCTTCCAATATTCACTAAAATCACGAGTTTGTTTGAGTACAACATACCATTTGAAGAGGGATGGACATACAAAGAGAGATATTCAGATCCTTAAGGATATGCTTCATGAAAGAAGAATCGACTTCGGTGGGGCTTGGGATGACTATTTTGGACTGGTTAAATTTCATTAAAACAATATTTACCATTATGTGATCATAATGGCTCCTTTGAGGCTTTGTAAGGCCTCCCTTATAAATATTAGTTGTGTTTTTTATAGAATGGTAAATTTTAATAGATTGGAAAGATTGCATTTTATGATAATATAATAAATATGTAGTGTATTTGTTATAGGATGTTTATAGAATATAGTCGGTATAAATATTACGTTCATCATTTTCGCAAACCGTTGGAGTTTTCAATGGGCGACCAGGTATTCTTGTATATTTCACCTAGTTTGGTTCATTGATGTCTTTGGAGGTAAGGGAATATTTCTCATCATTTATTGGGACAATTTGAGGTTGTGGAGAATGTGGGGAAAGTGGCTTAGTATTTATAAATTCTAACACTGTCGACAATGATTCATGATTTTTTCCATGTATTGAAATTATGAATGTATCTTTTTGATCCATCTATTGTTCTGAGATAGAGTGATATTTATGTTTAGAATCATTTATCCATGACTAAGAATCCATTCATGATAGTTGATTCCAAAACCAGGGTACATTGTGGGAGGATGATGCTTTTTGTTTAAGTGTTGTTGTGTCACACTCTGATGCACAAGAGAAGTGGGAGGGCGAGGCAATAATTAGAGGTAAATTGGATTATCTTTTTAAAATGGTAACCTATTGATAGTATTACTGTGTATAAAATGTTTTAATGGTGCATATTTTTTAACAACCTATTTCTTTTTTCATGTTCTCTATAACCCTCCATTTTATCATTCTTTATTTGGGTTTTGTCTCTGGTTTCTTTAGGTGAAAACGTTATTTTTTAAAACAATTATTTGTTCCTCATATTTGGAAAACAATTTCATAAAACCACGCACCCACCAATTATATGTATTTTAAAACCTAATATGGGGGTTTTCATGGTTGATATATAGTATGAAAACCCATTCCCTTCAATAGTGGTTTTTACGGTTAGGATGCATAGTTTTTATAACATTATAGCCATGCCCACCTAACTATACAATGTGGATTTTTATTTCAAAAAATTAATTCAAATTTTCTGGAACACTCATTTATTCCCCCACTTATCCCTAACATAGTATTACTTGAATACTTAGGTCTTGGAGGATCTCAAGAACTATATTGGCTCCTCCAAACCCATTTTTAGTGGGATTGAAGCATAGAAAACCTCATTTGATTCCTATCTTGTAAGTGATATTCTTCTTTTCATTATCTCCCAATCCCCATCTCTTTCCACACTAGGGTTTTTTATATCATCATGTGTGTGATGAATATGTATTAATTTGTTATCAATATTTATTCAAGGTTTGTGTTTGATATCTCAATTTATGTTGTTCTTCATTCTAAAACCCCATTATGGGTGTTGTGTTATGTGATCTCCATGATATAGGTAGGTGGTATTATCTATGATTGAACAATTTTATAACCATTGTAATTCTTAATTGCGGAAAATTTTTTCAATTAAAATGTAAAAACTCAAATTTATGAAAATTGGAATTGTATTTGACTTGGAATGTAATTTTTTAGAAGACCCCCAATTCAAAATGAATTTGAAATTGGGGTGTGATTTAAAAATGGTAGAATTTTTGAAATTGGTTTGAGAAATTTATATTTGATAAAAATGGCATAAATTGATTTTATAAGAACCTATGATTGTTTTTATCTTGAAAATGCATGATTTAATTAAAAAACCTGTTTTTATTTTTTGAATGAAATTAGTATATTGAAATTGGGAATGAAGAAGTATTATTATAATAAGATTTAAAATTACTTAATCATTATTGATTGATTGATTGATCATATTAAATCATAGGTATTTAGTGATTTACTTGATACATGAATACGTAGATGTTAGTTAACTAGAAATGATTAATGATGGAAACTCTAACAAATATATAGATTGATGGATCATATTCCTGATAGAACATTAATGAGTCAAATTCATTGTGATCCTAGTGGATGTGTGATTATATATGCCTTGGTCACTGATATGATAGTGTGAGGATCATATAACCTGAAACTGATATACCACATGGATGATAACCATGATTATTATGATAATCAGTTTTATTTATATACAATTTATTATGAAACCATTTGACTTATTACTAGTTATTTATATAAACTATTATATGAATAATATTCACTTCAGTCATTGTTTGAAATGATTCCATCAATTGAAACAATAATCTTGTTTTTGTAAATGAAGTTCTACTATAGTGCCTATTTAGTTTAAGATTGTTAAAATGAATGGGTTTATTTTTATGAAATCTTATTATAGAACACAAGTTGATACCCTAATAGGATTTTGATCTCACACCATTCCTTTTCCAATTGGTGTATTTAGATTTTCATCTACCAGGTTTGAGTAAGTGTAAAGAACCTCTTAGGGGTGGTGGATGATCTTGAATATTTTGGATTGGAGTATTGATAACATTGAAATGTTTGAGTTTTATCTTGTTGGTTATTGTGCATTGATGCTGAACTATTTAGGTTTTGATATACCCGTTTTACTTTTGTTAATATCTCCTTCAATAGTTTTTCTTTGGAAATAAAAATATTTATTTGTTTCTTAGACTATTTATGTCGAAAAATTATTCCCCTTTTATCTTGTATGATGTCAAGTGCTAGTTTCAAACTTGTGGGGATCAGGATTTCCCTTTAGGAAATTTCAGTGTCAGCTTGGGTATCTATGTACTAGGTTATTCTATAAGGTTCAAGACATGAATGAAATTATAAACAGAAACAAAATAATCTTTATAGAAAAATAATCACAATTGAGAATTTATTTGAGAGAAAAGGAATCTTTGTGAAACAAATTTGACAATAAGTATTTCTAAAAATACAATAGATTTATCATAATTAATGGGATAGGGAATCCTCATTTATGTATGAAACATGTATTAGGTGAAGCTAAAAAATTATAAGGTCATGTTTCATCCAAACTCACTCCAGTAAAGCCACCTAACCACAAGGTATTGATACTTCCATGGATTGTTAGTCCCATGGTAGAGTTGGAATAATACCCATATGTCTGAAATAACCAAGGTTTGATCTTATCTCTCACACATAAACTATGGATGACATGGCCCTACTAGTTGAATATACCAACAAAACCTACCATGAACACCATTGGTCACTTCAACATAAAGCTACAACATTGTCACTCAACACATCGCATCGCATCAATAAACTAACACGACTATCATAACCTATATTATATTTCCATACTCAAATAAGATGAATATATTACCCCAATATATGTTTCCCACTAACTTCCAAATCCACGAACATACAATACAACATTAGAATTCTTCTACACCATTTTACACATTTTCTATAGATAATAAAGGTCACTATACCACTGAACTATCATGGCCGGGATCAGTCTACTTGGTAATTCGTTCATTACACCATTTTATTCGGAAGATTATCTCTCCGCCTTGGAGATAATGGTCAAATTATTTATTAAATGAGTCAACATAGTTGAAAGTGGTCACATCAACAATAAAAAGAATTAATAGATCATTAGCTACAATAATTCACATGGTGTGGTTTTGACTATTAATCTTCATAAAATAATAATTACAATGATGGTGCTGATGTAGTCTTTTTTATTTTATATTATTATTACCTGGTAAAAAAATAAATTTTAAATTTAATTCATAAAATAATACCAAATAAATGGATGAACAAGTATTACAACAATACTATATTAAGGTGACCACAATATCCTTATCCAGCTTCCATTAATTTTTTTCCATGATACTCATGAAAATGAGGATTACGAAGAATATTTATTTATTTATATAAAACTTTTCTTCGGTTGGTTTGAATCTCGGAATAAAATATTTTGTTTACTAAATAAAACATTGTGTCCTAACAAATACAAGACTAATGGAATTTCAATAACAGGTTTTGTTTTTGTTATATTTATATTTTCTATATATATTAAATAAATATAACACACTATTAATCAAATATAACAAATAGATTTCGAGAATATACCTGAGAACTAAACACCTCATTCTTATTTTAAAATCTAACACAAGGGAATCACTATATTTTTAATTAATCAATGATTTCAAAATTCTAATTTAGAGACATTTTCTAGCATATAATAATCATTATTACCCCAATATTTCAATTAACTAAAATTCCTTTAGAGACATAAAAATACCCAAAAATATAAATTATTCCACCTATATAATAAATACCCACATAAAATATTTTATCATTAAAATGTCAAATCATATAATTACTACCATAAAACATATGGTTCATGAACTCTCAAAACACCATAATATAAGAAAATTAATAATTGAAGCACCTTGAAAAAAAAGCAGACATAATTTAACAATAGAAAAAAATTAAAATGGCATGTCCCAACATATATTTTACATAATTATCCATAGACATGATCTCAAAATCAAAGAATTTCGAGAGAAAAATAAACGCAACTGCAACAAATCAGGGTATTTCCCCCTAAATATTGATTTTCACTCCCACTTTTCTTCCCCCCCCCCCCACATACATAACTACATTAAATTTAACCAAAGGTTCTATAAAACCATGTAGTACCTCTACATAATGATCATGAATATATATATTCTTCTTGTTATATTTCATACCCCCACTACATCCAAATCACTTTATTCCACACTATGTTTTTTTAAAATAATATACTTATATAAGTAATAGATGGAATATGTTTTATAATTTATCAATATAATAAATAATAACCTTGACATATTAATCCCAAAATACAAACCAATATCTCAAGGGATACCTTGATTCATGGTATTACTTTTATTATTTATCACAATCTATATTTACCTCAATATTTATAGGGAAATAAAGAATGACATAATCATTAAAATAAAATATCTAAGATCACCTCTTTCAATTTTTATATGATTGTTTATCTTTATATTATTCACATCTTCTATAAAACTAAATTCACATCATGTATTTTCTAGGCAAGGAATAATGTTTCCAAACTATCATACCTCAACACAACACAATGATGATATATTTGGTTTATAAAATTCATTAAAATAATTCTTATCAAGTGTAGTGTGATGATTATTTTTATTTTTAAAATCTACTAGGGATGTATAACATGAATAAATAACCCTTAAATTATTGTATATACAAAATAAAAACTTCTTTTGGGATTTAATTATTCCTCTCTTTAGAACTATTATCCTAGTGTGAGAATTTGTACTCAAGTATAGTAGGGTATTGAAATTCAACTATAACCACCCCTTCATCCTTAGGGTAAAATATGAATTTTGATTTAAAAAAACCATTAAAGAAAATCATATATCCATATAATATTAGTGATAAGAAACCATTTTTTGAGAAAACCTAACAATATAATAATATTGGACAACATGTGTATATTAAATTACTGATGATACCAAAGGACTTGATAGAAAATTCAATTCTATATAGAGAAATAACTAAATACTTAAAATTCCATAATATTGATTCAATGGGTCACAATAATATCAATTTATAATTAATTAATGAAATAAATACTCAACCTATAATATGGATTATTCTTTAAACAAATGTAAAATGATTTAATTTGGAATAGTATTTATACTTTTAAAGTGTAATAAATGAATAGTTCTTGATAGAAAATTAGGTAGTGTAATTTAAATTAAAAATATGTAAACAAAGAAATTTATTTAGTATATTGTAATTATATTGAGTGATTATTACTAAAATGATCATTTTTGATGACATTAATTGTTTCATCATATCACCTAGACATTATTATAATTAACTATTAATTTAATGGCATATTACTCTAGTCAATACTAATATATATTTTTTGTATGACTAATCATATATTTGACCATTTCCCATTAAAAATATTTTCATTTTAATCATGGTGTATAGTTCTATTATTTTGTTATAAAACTAATAAAGGGTGTGAAATTGATTTGGCACACCATAATATGACATTATTGATGTTTTTATTTACATCCATGGGAACATGTTGTGTTATATAAATTTTAAGATGAAACATGATTATATATTTTTTCATGATATTTTTACAAATTTAAATCATTATATTCTAATTAAAATATTAATTATTTTATAAAATGTATATATTTTGAAGTGATTAATTATTTTATTGAAATTTTTAATTTTTTTGAATTTTGAAAGTTCTTGCCTTTTTTTTGAAAATATTTTAAACTATTCAAAAATTTATGATTTTTATATTGTAGTTTCTCGAGTGTGATTCTGTTATAAAGTTTGAAACTGGACTATTTTATAATTTAGAAATTTAGTGGTATATATAGATCCTGAAAATAGGATTCTTGTTTTTGGATATAATTTTTTGATATTTTATTATTTGGATCATTGAGACACCTTCATAATCCAAAATTTCATGAAATTTTTCAATAATGAAAAAAATAAATATATTTAATACTTCTAACAATTTTAAATCAAAATTCATCATTTAGTTTAAACCATACTGGTATTAAATATAGAATATTTTGTTTACACAATATTATGATTCATTTAAATGATTTGGGCATATATTTCCAACTAAATAGTCAAATTTTCTAATGATTTATGGATGGAAAACAAATACATGGGAAAACATCACATAGTTCACCTATGTGAGATTTTCCTATTTGATGAATCATAAGAAAGTGATAATTAAATCATTATACAAATAAGGAAATGTTCTATATTTAAAACAATTTTATATTAATTTGGCCATAACATTTCCTTGGAAACTCAAATAACTATGAATTTTTTTGGTGTATATTCAATATATCATTTAATGAAATTGTATATTAATATTATATATGATAATAAATATTTATGGTTCAAAAATATTAGGCTCAATGTATGAAATTTCTATAGGATACTAGACCGTCTCATTGGAAAATAATTATTTATTCATTATTTATTTGTGATTTTTTAGAATTTTAGTCTCTTTTGATGAAAAATCATCATACCCAAACCTTCAAGTAATGATTAAAGTTATATAATAAAGTAATTTTACCTTAAAAAATATTTATTTTTAAATATTACACTTATATTTGTTTTATAATTGTATTTTTATGTTATTAAGTTAGTTCAAATTATGATGGAATCCATTTCCTCATTCACATTAAATATCAATACACATGTGAATTGTTTTCATATAGATTTTATAAGTGACCTTGAGGTTTGTAACCATATTCATAGACTATTATTTTATTTCTATAATTAATTAATTATAATATTACTATGAAAAATTTAATTCCACATTAACACTCATCTAGGATAGTATAAGGTCAGAGATGATGGATTATTTGAGAACAACAATACATTGTCCTTGTTGAATTTAAATTGTTTATCGTTCTTCAAATATTCCATAGATTATTGACATATTCAGTGGAATTATGGACTTCAAGTATTATTTATATACCTCAATACAAAATGGTTCATATAATATTTAAACATTAATTTTCTATATGTAATCAAAGATAAACACTAGGTTAATGATTGTTTCTTGTCTAACACAAATCATAAATATAAATGAACCCTTATAGAATAATATATGTTAATTTAACATTATATTATAACTTTATAAAAAATACCAATCTCATAATTTCATAGACTTTATCAAGAACCTAATCAATTTAAATTAGTTTTACTTATGATTTCTCATCATTTATTTTTAATTTCTAAACAAATAACTACCTAACACATGAACAAAAAATATTACATGATTTGGAATGTATTAGTTAAAATTTTATTATTTGGCATGAGTGGCTCTAGTTACATTATATAATAGTATTGAATTGGTTTATTGTTGAAATAAAAATACAATAATTCTTCAAAACCCATCTTTATCAATAGCTCAAAATATTTGATCATGTAAAATACCACATTATATAAATATTCTAATTATAATTTTAATAACCTAAATAAAAAAGGAAATTATAATTACTATCTCAAATGACATAATATTACCACATATATTATGAAAACATGTATAAATATTATCAAATTTCCTTAAATATTTAGAGGAATACACTAAAACTTATATCTCCAAGCTAAACTAAGATGATAAATTATTTAGAATCAATAAAATAGATATCTTTTTACACTATATTTATAAGTCAATTATTATTTATTTCATTAGTATTTCATGAATCTTGGTTACGATATCAATTCAAATTATGTAACATGCTTTCTCATAGTCCCTAAAGATTCATAATATCTCACCACTAATAGTCAACCTGTATTTATATATCATAACTCACAAAATAACCATATTCTAATTATTTTTATTTCTTATATGGAATAGTATATAAAAAACATCTAAAACTAAAAAAATATATAATATTTAAAATTTTACTACACTCATAAACCCAATAATCTTATGTATTTAGGCTATCGTGGTCTTATAAACTTATTATAAAAAGCTAAAATAGTTATAGTCACCCTGATATCATCAAAATGTATTCCCAAAACCCTATAAAGGCCCCTATATGATCATACCACACTAACAAATATAAAACAAATATTCTTTGAATTTAATTAATTTTGATAGAAATAACTTCATGGATTTCACCACAATATCATCCACCAATATGAATGATATTAAAGGATTCACACTTCAATTCATTTCAATTACTCATAATGATATCATTGTTGTTTCATTTCATAACATTAAAATTTTGAGGGAACTACCAATCACAGAAGGTATATTCAAATTTTTTTCATAACTACTACATGGTTTCTTTATCATTTATAGTTGTTTTTGAACATATATTTTAATTTAATATTCCCATTAATACTTCTATTCCCACACAATAAATCATCAGAAACTTCATATATTTAGAATGAAAATGTCAATCCATGACCAATAAAATGAACTCAATAAATAACATCTATCATGACAACTCAGAGTACATCAATAGGTGATATAATCATATGACCTCTTCAAGTAACTCCCCATTATACTCTCACATCATCATCATATCGTCAATCTGCACCTAATAAAATTAATTAAATATTATATAAATACATTTGATATATAAATATATATATATAACTTAGGAAATATATCCCTCGTCAAATCTGTGAACCTACATTAGTTGAAAATATATTGGATCTAATATACAGAAAAAATTACTTATCTATCTATCCTAAGTGATAAATATACACTATGTACACATCCATCATGAAATAATCTAAACAAGAAGAAAATCTTATAGATTAACATACCATCAAGATGGGAAAATATCTAACCAATCGAATCTAGCTAAGGAAGCAGTACCTAATATATTTTTGAAGCACTTAAGTGTGTTATAAATTAATTAAATATAGTAAAATTCCTTATCAATGTGATTTATATTATCCTTCATTCAAATTTTAATCTGTGTTATGAAATTAGTAACATGGCCCTCATACTTGAGTCGCTAGATAATGTCATAATTATTCAAATAATGAATTATATGATTTACTCGGATGGGTATAAACACTTTAATCCTCAAATCACAATATCACATAGATATTTCCATAATATATAGTCCCGCAATAAATGGAATTAAAAAGAAATAGGATTGTAGTTTTTATACCAATATATCATGAGGAGAAATTTCACACATGATGTGTTGGATTTCATTTCAATTTAATTGTGTTGGGCATCTTATACGTTGAGAATATTTTTATGATTAAGGGAGATTTGTGTACCAATGCATGATGGGTTAGATTTTAATAAATTATATGATCATTATGATATAAGAAGGAAGAAATGGGTCACACTAGAATTTTTTCAGGAATATTATAGAATATTATGTGAGATTACTATGAATAATGTTCCAATCTTAACTAGGGGGAAAATAATATTTTAATTATTATCATATTCCTTGTTGACTTGTGTATAATAATAGATAACTAAATTTTATCCCTCAGTATTATGATTTCATTCTTAGTAAATAATAGGGATTTATAAGAACCCCACATACAATTATAGTTTGGTGATTTGATCCTCTAGAAAGAGTTAGTTTTGGATTATTTTAAATATGTTGAGTTCCTGACACACTAATATTATTCATATATATATATTATAGTTGTGTCTTTTAGGTATTAAAGAATGCATTTCTTTATAATTTCAATAGTGTTTGATATATCAAATTATTATCACATGGATATTGATCAAAGGAGAGTATAATACTAAGGATAAAAGTTCAAAGATGAGTTTGAATTTATTCATTTGAATCACGATAAATATTTTAATATTTTATAGATGTTAGAAAATAAAAGAGAAGATTCAAAAATTTTACTTGATGGAAAACCATTTAATATTGTATTGTAGAAAATAAAAATGAAATATAAATTTGTTAATCCTTTATTAATTATAATGGAAATTATTTATGAAATTTCCCTAAACCGGGAAAGAAAATAAGCTACATGATGTCTACCCAAAAAATATTTTTCAATGTTGAATAATATTTTTTAAATATTTTTAGCTGATGTTTCAATATATATAATGAATCAAAACACAATATACAATAGGTGTGTGGTGAAAATTTTATGAGTGTTCATAAATATTCTCATATTGGAATTATATATTTTATTACATATAATCAACACATTGAAATATTATTCCATGATATCAAAGAATTAATGGAAGTAAAAGTATATAAAATGGGTGAACAGTTGTACATTAGATTCCATAATTCATTCTACAATTTCATAGAGTATACTATTTCCTATAATTTCAAACCATAATGACTGTGCCATAAAATATTGGGATCATTGTTTGATGCATCATATAATGTTTTAAATTGGAATGTTTTTTGTCATGTAATAATAATTTAAATGATATTTTGGGATATATTTATGTTTAAAAAATTTGTCATATATAAATATATTTTAAAAAAAAATTCATTAGGATATGTTTTGAAGTTATAGAATATTTAAATGATTTTAAGGAGTAGTAAAATATATTTTTTGTTATATTTATGGATCCGAGATTGACTACTGATTGATCCAAAAAAAAAGATATCAAAGCACCATTTCTTCTTATATTTCATCATGATTATTGTAATTACATATTGATTTACTAAATTCTAAAATAAATTATAAAATATTAAAATCCTCTATTTTTTGAGAGGATTTAGGACTTCATTATGGATTTTTTAGTAGAATTATATATGTATATTATCATATATTTTGTATGATTTCCATATGTACAATGTTAAGTCCATTCAATAGCCATAGATTGATCAATACTATTAATGAAGAATTATTCATATGAATGACCTATGTAAAAAATAATTTTATTTCATTAGTTTCAAGGGTGTAATTATTAATTAGAGAAAATATAGTTTTACAAATAGGATAGGCATGAGATAATAATAGTTCACAAAAACATTTGTTTTAAGGGAGGCAACTGGGATGACAAAGGATGATCATATAGGAATGTGAGATCCCATTTTTTGTTTATGTCACCTATTTTATTTTTATAAGGCTTTTAGGTGTTTATAATCATCTTCATTATATATATGTTTAGTTTTTGTCACTAATATCAAAAAATATTTATCGATATCAAGAGAAAAATATCTAAATACTGACTACATTTCCATTCTACAACAAGAGTATAGAGTCCTTGTAATCTATTATGGTTGAATGACATAATTCATTAATTAAACTACATATAATTATTATCATATTTTTTTTTATTATCAACATATCCTTATAATAACATGAATCTTGGGAATGGTGGGTTAAAAAAGGAAAAGGTTCACAGAAGACATGGACCACTGAGTCATCCTTAGTGGTTGGGAATCTCTCACATAGGCCATTAAAGTGTCCAAATATAATATGTTCTATGTATTCCCTTATGAATACTAGTTTTATAAAAATAACATTGAAATTTATTTTTGTTTTAGATATTTCAATATAAAATTTTATGAATTCATTTGTATATACATTGACTTGATGAGTTCACAAAAAATTTATTTTATTGGTTAATTTATTTATTTTATGTTTATATCATGGTTGGATTTTTCTATATTTTTTAATTTTATATACATTATTTCTCATGGACTGTTCCGTGGTTTAGTTGTTCTCAACACATGCATCCACATCCTATAGATGAGAGTTAAGTTCCTTTTATCCCCTTAGGGGATATTTTCGATGTGATGAAGCTAATGATATAAATAGGTAGTGACATCATGTCACTCAATCATAGTGACGTAGGTAGAATGATGAATATTTAATGTTGATACCTAGTTCTATATAATTATACAACATGGACTTGTGGAAATATATGGGATTTTAATCCCATTGGGCCATCGGTCTATTAATTTTAATAAAATATACCAGTTTAGTGATTTTTCATTCCATATGGGGACCCACTAGGATTCCTGTTTGTTTGTGTCTTGTTTGTTACCTAATACCCCTTGTATATAATAAATATACATCAGTATTACAACTATATTGAGGTTTAAATTTTTATAATTTCACAATGAATAATTTTTATACATTTCATTTCGAAATAAATTTCAATTTTAATAAGTTATATATTATTATTTTAAAGGATCATTTTAAATGAAAAGTAGAGTCCATATTTATAAAGTAATTGTGAAATCAAAATAATTGTCCATAAAAAAGTGATAAATGGGGGTGGCTTAAAAAATATCATGTTTTGGTTTTGAAAAACCTTTGGGTCATGATTTAAGACAAAAAATATATTCAAACGGATCTATCAATTCTTAATTAGAATATTATTTATCTCAATGATAAGTTATTTTCTTAAACTGGTATACCTCAGTAGTTTAAAATGAATTATTATCATATATATATATATATATATATATATATTACTTAACATGACATCATTGAAGTATTATGGGATGAATTCCTAGAATAAAAGTTAACTTTATTTAAAATGTTAAACGAATTTTTATATTTTGGGAACTCTAAATTCCTAGATATTGATGATAGGTTTTCAAATTTAATAAATTTAGATATTCATGAACTTTATAAATTAATTTTAGTAATATAATATCTTGATAAGTTATATGAGAATAAATATGATTTTTTATTAGTTTCATATATTAAAAGAATCTATAAAAAATACTAAAGTGAGTCTAAAGATGATTATTTAATGTTACATATTAAAATAAAAAATGGGGGAATGTATCATGATAATAGTAGGAGTTATTTCAATTAAAATTTAAGAAATAATATCCTAAAAATTGTTCATGGTTATTAATATAGAGAACTAATCCTTTATAAGACCCACTAATTTAAATCAGGAGTATTGAATGAATAATAGAGTGAATGATAACCTAAAAAATTAGAATGTGAAATATTATAGAGGGAGACACACCCATGATGATAAGAGACTAATGAATATGTCACCAAATAAGAAGGAATATTTTTCAACTACAAATAATATTTTATGAAAACTACCCTTGAAATATAATGGGTCACATCTTCCAAGTAGAAATCAATTAGATAGTGATGTTACATATTTAGTGATATTTATGGTTATTAACTCGAGAAAATCTGATATAAAACTCTAGTCGTGAAATATATGATAAAAATAATGTGTAATAGTTTAGAAGGAATATAATATTTCTAAAAATATTGATTATATTAACAAGGATTATGGAAGGAGTGAACAATCAAGGTACACCAATAGAAATTATCTTTCATTCCTAATATGTTGTACGAAATTTAATTCTGATATAAATTATCATAATAATTACATTCAATAAGAAGAGATAACAAGGTTGGATGAAGAGAAACAATAGGGTCTTCCTAATAAATCAAAATAATAAAATGAAAATAATATTTTATTTAAAAAAATTCAATAAAACCTATTTTATATCTTATAAAAATATACACACTTTTAAAAAGAAATTGACAGATACTTTATGTGAATGTTGACATTTAAAATCCAAATAGGGTATTAATTATTCTCTATATATTGAGAGATCGATTAAAACCTCACAGAATTTCTAGTCGATTATAGGGACAAACAAGGTGGATGAATTGAATAACTAAGAATTGAAACATTATAATAATGATCTCATTTAAATAAATAAGATTCATGATATAAATTATGGATATAAAGTTATAAAAATTGATTATAAAAAATTTATTTAAATTTCACGAATCTTATGTTATTCTAAATGGGAAAGACTCCTCCAATTATTACTTGAGGTATGAGTTGATTAAACCTCCTCCATTATTTATATATAGTTTTATTTAATGTTGTGGAATAAAAATTAGATATCAATTTATTCATTTAATGTACGTATTTATACTATTATATATTTCATAGACTACATGGATATATAAATTTATCACTCTTATTAGTAATAATGAATTTTCTCTAATAGGTATAGTGTACTTAATTGATATTTCTACTGTGATGATTTCATTATTTGAGTTCATTAATTTTTTTAAACCAATATATAATGAAATTTGTAATTTTGGGTTATGAGGTTGATTAATCCCAAAAAAAATAAAACATCACTTATATTATATTTATTTATTCATACAAAAATCGTAATTGATTTCAAATATTTGGAAGATAGAAAAATTTAGTGACAACATGTGAGTAATTCTAAAGAGGGGTAAAATTAAATATATCCCTATGAAGAAGATAGAACCCTCATTCGTAACATGGTAGAAATATATCAATCATATACATGCGGTGATATTGGGATCAAATATCTTTAATTTAATTTGAAATATTGTCTTGACATTTTTTTGATGAGGGGGAGAGGAATATAAATCTATTTTTTCAATTCAAAATCATGTTTTCATGAAATATTTGATTGATTACTTTCTGTTTCTATTTTTCAATTATTTTCATGATATTTTAAAAATAATTATAGATTTGATAATGGGGGTTTATAGTGATATTATTTCCAATAAAATATTTAATTGGAGACTAATGTCCAAATGAATTTCATAATGATTAAATTGATGCATGCCATATTAGATTTTTTTATCATAATACTATAATAATGTAATGGATATACATTAAAAATATAGATATAATCAAGTGATATTGACTCCTCCAACCAATATGAGATAGATTTGAGTTTAAGAATGATATTAGAATAACAAAATAAAGAAGATAAGAAAAACATTTGGAATAATTTGAATAAAAATTTATACACATAGATGAGATTAGTTTGGATAATGTATCTATTTTATCTATATTGTATAAAAGTTATCTTAGGGAATATCATATTTCTTATTGAATCTTATATTAGAAGAAATCATATTAGTATTTTCCTTTGGTTGCATGATTAAATTATTTCTAATGATGAATATTTTTCTAAAATAATAACCAACCAATGGTGTGGTGGAACGAACCACTGCAATTATTAGTTTACGAATTCGTTAAACTGTTGGGATTTATTGACCCAATATAATTAATCCCATTAAAATATTTTCTATTTGTTTTATAAAATTATTATAAATATGATATCATTTTAAATAACATGTAAATTGAAGTATCATATTCTTATTAAATGCATAATGATAAAAGGGAGATTATTATTTTGTGTCATTTTTTGATGTTGTGTTTGAGATGATTTAATCTCAAAATGATGAATCGTGAAATATTTTATAGATCCTAATGGTTGAAGAATAAAATAATAAATATTTTACATAAAGTAAATTAGTAAATTATAATTTTATTGAAAATCATGGAGCAATGAAATTTTATTAAGACATGATTTCTTTCACTGAAATTATTCAATTATTATCACAAACATAATTAAAGGAGTTGAGATATTTCAACATTTGTCCATAATATTTGTTTTTTTAGTGAATTGTTTTATCTATGTATTTGTAACTGATGATTTCACTTACATAGTAAACAACATCAGAATATATTATTTGAACTATGATTAGTCTACTTTGATATATAAATATTCTCATGTGGAATCAATAAAATAAATATTATATATGAATCATGTCTCAGTTTAGTACCATGATTTTTGAAACATTGTAAAGGAAGGATCTGATATGGGTTCATTGTTATTCATTTTATGTTATTAATGATGCTATATTATCAAAAATTACACCATACCAAATAATTTCATGTTAAAATTAATAGGATATTGATTTTTTTCCAAATTACATAATTTTTAACTAAACTTATTAATGTATTATTGTATCACCCCACAATACTTTTATTAGATGTTGATTCATTTAATTGAGGCTAAAAATATATTATTAGGAAAACAATTATTACACCAAAATGTTCAAATTAAATTTATATAATTTTAGCATTAATTTGAATATTTTAAATGTTACTAAAAATTATTTGGTAAAAAAAATATAGGATTATATTATGAGATTTTATTTCATATTAAACTATACATTGTGTCATTAATTATTATAATGATTCATTCTGAACACCTTAACACAATGATTTTATAAAATCTATAAATTTTCTAGATTATAAAATCATTTATTTTTTATTACATTGATTTGATTTTTAAATATACTTTAACTATATTAAATTTGAATTAAACCTAAGATTTTGTGGACATTAAAAATGGACTCAGATGAGTCCTTATTCGATTGGGTGATTGATGAACATCACTAATTAAGACATAAATATATGAAATATATTTCATAAATATAAAAGTAGGTCGAGGATCCGGACAAAGCCCACCCCTTATAAAAAAAATTAAAAAACAGAAAAAGTGGTAGTGCAAGGGGGTTTACAAAGGCCAGAATAGAGCATGCCATGTGCGTCCAAATCAACAAGATCTGAGAAAAATTCCGGGATGAAAAAGGACCATCGTGAGGATACCTCCATGACCGCCCTCTTGGATAGAGAATCAGTAACCTGGTTTGCTTCACTATAAACATGTCTGATCTCTAGTTGAAGACCCTCAAGGAGACGCAGGCATGCAGTCCATGATGGGAGAATCCTCCATGAAACATACCTAGACCTTGCCCGCAGAATGTGCACCTCTGTACTTGAGTCAGAATCTACCCATAGGTGCCTCCAATCATGGTGGACAACATAGTTGATAGCTTTAATCATGGCCCATAATTCAGCTTCAAGCACAGAACCAATTCCGTTATAATGACAGAAGAAGCCCTTAACGATGCCCCGATGGTTACGGAACACCCCACCACACCTAGAAGGTCTGGGTGTACTAGATGCCGCTCAATTAACATTCAGTTTCAACCATGATGAAATGTGAGGAATCCATCTAATCGATTTCAACATCAAATGATTCTTGGCCCTACCAGACACCCCAAGAGTTTTCAGTGTTATGAGATCAGAAATATTATTATTCATTGTACCTGTTTGTATGTTGGAAGCAGCTTGTACTTCCCTGTAAACAATAGTCAGACCAGCCTTTAAAGATGGCCTTCAGTTTTCAATAATGACCTTATTCCGCACCCTCCAAATCTGAGAAAAATCTGCCGCAGTAGCAGTGAGAAGAATTCCATTATTTGAATATCTATTCTTAAGTCTGAATATAGATATTTAGTTAATTCTTAGACACCTTGAGACTGCCACTGGTTATGTTTTTCTAGCTAAAAAACTAGACACTATGTCTAGATGCCGTGTCCAGACACCATCCCCAATCACCGTGTCTAGACACTGTAATCATCTACACACTGTAACTATCCAAACATCGTAATCAACCAGACACTCTGAACATTCATACACCAAAACCATCCAGACATTGTGACCCTTCAGACACCGTAACCATCCAGACACAGTGAACCTTCAGACACTGTAACCATTCAAACACCGTGACCAAACACTGTGATCCTAACACCACATATGCACTACCGGTTCCCGATCCTTGTCTAACTCTAGCTGTCTCACATCTCAATGTTATAGAATGAGACACAGTTTTATGAAGTCATCATTTCAAGAACACACAGTTTTAAGAAGACACCTTTTCCGGGCAGATTGTGACACCGTTTATTAATCTATTTTTTCATTTTTCAATTTAATCTCTAATTGTCATATTTTAATATTTTAAATACACTGACATAAATAATGATTCTTTCTAAACATTTTATCTAACTGTATGAGGTACGAGGTGAAAAATACATGAAACCTGTCGGCTTCAACACATGCACTCCAAAATAAAAGAGAAGTGCGCCCAGAAACAAAATGAGCATGCAAGAGGGTGTGGGCACCATAACTAAGAAACACTTAAAGAATTTTTGAGAATATAACAAACACATGAATCTCAACACTACTGAAGAACACATGAAACATACATAAATTCTCGAGTTGGGGACATCTTCGCACTATCAACACCATGATGAACACATTCTAGATCTAGCTGACTAACAATACATTGATTACTATATGAGAACTGGATTTACTCAACTGCTTCATCACAGAAGTCCACAACTGCACAGAAAACCACTCATAGCACATCTAACATTGTCTCATAATTTTTTTCTCTATTGTGTATATTTTTATTTTTCTTTAAAGAAGTGTCTGTATATATGAAAAATCCCACTCTGTCTCCTTCATTGAATTGAATGATACAAGATTTCCATTCTCAAAAATATTTTTACACTTGTGTAAACCCACTGATACGTTTGGAAGATGTCCATATGTGTCCTGGTAGTTTATATACAAGAAGAACTTTAGAAGAGGTTGTGTGACCTAACAGTCCATTGTACTGTTGTTGACCTTGATCTAGGGTGTGGATCATGTTAATCTATATAAGCTTCTTGGTGGAAGGTGATCACAATGTCTAGTGGATTAGGTCTCGACATATGATTGATACACTTGTATTATATCCATTCTACTACTAAATTTTTTCTTCTCTATTTCACTACATTAATGTATAATTTAGAAAAATCTAAATTTACTTTGATAGTTAATTTTGGAAAGAAGTTATAATTGTTTTTCCTTATTAGAATATCTTCAAAAATAATATTAATAAATGATATTAAGATTACTGAGAATTAATCAATACATTGAGAAGTTATTTAAACAGTAAAAAATTCATAACTGTATTACATTGATTGAAATGGGATGTATTTTACAAAGACAAATCTTTTGGGAATAATTTTTAAAAAGAAATTTTGAATAGATACACAATCTACACCCCCTCTTGAGTACTCTACTCCGACCAACATTTGGTCTCAGAGGCTTGTTTATTAAGACGCTGGTTTTAACCTTATTCAACAGTGATTGTAGTTTTACTTTAATGATTTCTAAATTTCTATTAATTCTAAATTTCATGCTCTTTAAAATTGTTTATTTATTATGGATAATAGATTGGAAGGTTCTGCAACCAAAAACCTACCATTCATTAATGGAAACAATTATTCCCAATGGAATATCAAAATGAAAATGCATTTAGAATGTATGGGTTTTAAAATTTTGTCTTCCGTTATAGATGAATATAATATTCCAGAAAATGATAGAATCACTTGGGATGAACCTACATAAACTACCTAAAATAAAAATTGAAATGCTATGAATTCTTTATATTTCTCCTTAGGAAATGACAAATTTAATAGAATTTATACTTGTAAAACTACCCATGATATTAGGGATACCTTGTCTATTTCACATGAAGTAACTTCTAATGTGAAAGAGATGAGACTTAATAATTATAATATCAAATATGATAAAATTAAAAGGAAACCTGATGATCCTGTTTCTAAAATGTATTTCAGGTTCAACGAAATTTTCATCATAATTATTTCTCTTGGACGAGAAATCGTCTCCATGTAACCGATCATGATAATTATCATATGTCTACCTAACAAATGGAGATAAACCTCTATCTCTATTATATAATCACGTGACATCAGCAAGATACATGTAAAAAATTCATTGTAAAACTGATGATGAATGAAGAGGAACTGAAAGTCAATAAGGAGGAGGAGGATGAACCCAAATGAAAATCAGTTGCATTCAAAACCACCACCTCTAAACACAAAGAGAAAGGGAAATTAGAAGATTCTGTAATGACTTCCAGAAGTTAACAGTCATCACATGATAGTGATGAGGAGTGTCTCAATTAGATAGAAGATTCAAGAGATTTAACAAGAAGAATAATTTTTTCAGAAATCATAACTTCAAGGGAAAATATGATCAAAAAATGGTGGTACAATGATTGGAAAAAAATTGACATGGCTAATGAGATTGTATGTTATGAATTTAAGCACAAAAGACATATCATGTATGATTTTCCAAAGGTCAAGTACAAAAAGAAATACGAGGACAAAGGCAAAAAGTATAAAAAGGAAATGAAAGAAACCAAGAGATCTTATGATGACAATTCAAGTGACTCAGAATCTTCACATGATGAAAAGGCTAACAAATACAATATATGTTTTATGAAAAACTCATCTGTGGTAACACTATAATCCCCTGTACATAATTCATACTATTTTGGATAAGAGAGTGACCCTAAAAAATATGTCTAAAGTGAAATTTTTGAATACTATAATATGCTTGAAGAAACATGCAATTATCTAAAATATAAATTTTAGTCTTTTAAGAAATAGTATGAACTCACTGTGACTATTAAATTTGAACTCACGACAAAAAAAGGGAAAAATGCACAACTAATCAAGGATAATAATGAATTAAAAATGTCTACTGATCAATTTAAGAAAGACATAGAAACGTTTAATATTTGTAAAAATACTTTTACTCAAATTCTAGGTAAACAAATTGGTCCTAAATAAAATACAGGCATTGTCTATCAATCTGGAAAGAGAAATTTCGGAAGAACAATATTTGGTTATACATCTAGGGCATACATCTTTACTCACAGGTCTTGAAACAAATCAACTAGTTCCAGTTATGATACACTCTATACTGTTTCATGTTTTTCTCGACCAAATTGAGTTTCCTTTTCAAATACCTTACATAATGCTTATAGGAATCCAATGAGGTAGATATGGGTTCCCAAATCACTTGTTACTAATGTTACTAAAACCGAACAAGTATGGGTACAAAAATTTGTTTTTACTTGATCATTTGGTAGGAAAGATTCTTAAAGAGTTCTTATAAAATTTTATGGTACTTAGACAGTGGGTGTTCAGGACACGTGATAGGAGACTACTCATGCCTCAATAACCTAGTAAAACTTCATGGAAGACAAGTCACCTTTGGTGAGAATTCTAATGGAAAAAACATTTACCTTGGCCAAATCGGTAACTCTAAATCAGTTTTATTTTCAAAAGTACTTTTTCTGATGGATTGAAATATAATGTGAATAGTATTTCACATTTATTTGATGATGGATTTCATGTTAAATTTTAGAATGGCGCTTGCAAGGTTTTTAATTCGAATGATGAATTAGTTTTCTTTGCATTAATAAATGAATATGTTTATTCTATTAACCTAGATTATTTATCTTCTCAAAATGCTTCATGTCTATGTGCATTTCATAAATAGTCATGGCTTTGGAATAATAGACCATGACACTGTAATATTCACTCCCTTAGAAATCATACTGGAAAATGCATAGTCAAAGACCTACCCAAAAATGAGTTTCCAAATAGTAATGTTTGTAATTGTTGTCAGAAGGGAAAGCATCAAAAAATTTCTTTGAAACCAAATAAATAAGTGTTAACTTCTCAACCACTCTAACTTGTTCACATGGATTTGTTTAGACCATCTAGAGTTTCTTTTTTAATTAGGAAGCACAATTTTTATGTTCTAGTAGATTATTTTTCTAGAAACACTTGGGTATACATTATAGCTCACAAAAACGAAGCATATTCTTACTTCATTTAATAATCCAATTCGGTAGAAAATCTCAGTCGACATAGAATTACGTCCTAGAAATGTGATCATGGCCGAGAGTTTGAAAACCAAGAGTTTGAATCCTTTTTCTCACAAAATGGATACAGTGACAATTTCTCTACACCTAAAACACCTCAATAAAATGGAGTTATTGAAAAAAATATATAACCCTGGAAGAGAGTGCAAGAATCATGCTTAGTAATTATGCCCTAACTGTTTATTTCTGGGATGAAGTTATATATAAAACATGCTATACAATCAATAGATTGTTGATTAGATATGTCCTTAAGAAACCCCCTTATAAGTTATGAAAAAATAGAAAACCCAATGTTATCCACTTCAATGTTTTTGGTTACAAAGTCTATATCCTAAATATTAAGGATAATCTTGAAAAAATTTCATCCAAGTGTGATGAAGGAACCCTTTTAAGATATTCCACCTCTAGTAAAGCCTATATAGTGTTTAATAAAAGAAATAAATGTGTGGAAGAATCTTTTCATATTAAATTTTATGAAACATATCCACAAGAGACCAAGACCACTTTAGAGAACCTAGAGGATAATGTATCAAATCAAGAAATTAATTAAAAATCCCTTGACCATGTTGTGACGGAATCTTTGAAAACATCCAACTCAGGAAATTTCTTAAAATCAAGTCACAATGATCCTGAACCTATTGATGAACTTGAAATTACTAGTCCTTCATTTTCTAGAGCAGTTAGAACTCTTAAAAACCATCCCTTAGATGTTATTGTTGTAGACTTAAAGAAAAAAACACAAACTAGAGCATCTCCGAGAAATCAGGTTGAACATAAAGTCTACTTATCACAAAATGAACCTAAAATCAATAATGATGCTATCAATGATTAATTCTACATAATGGATATGCTAGAATAACATAATCAGTTTGAAAGGAACAATGTTTGGAAACTATTCTAAATACTAAAAGACACATTCAGTATAGGCACTTAATGTGTATTTATAAATAAGATATATGAAGGTGGTAACATAGTTAGAAACAAGGCTAGATTGGTAGCACAAGGTTATAGACAAGAAGAGGGAATTGATTATGAAGAGACCTTTTCACCAGTAGTATGATTTTAATCCAACGGAGTTATGCTTTCTTATTCTACATATATAAATTTCAAAATATATAAAATGGATGTTAAGAGTGCATTCCTAAATGGGTATATAGTTGAGTATGTCTTTGTTGACAAACCCCCTGGTTTTACAGACCCTCATTTTCCTAATAATATTTTTAAATTATGAAAAGATTAATATGGTTTAAAAAAATCTCTAATAGGTTGGTATCATATAATAAGTACCTTTCTTAATTCCAATGGTTTTTCAAATGGAATAGTTTATCATACCGTTTTTATAAAAAGAATTTACAAATATGTTTTATTACTTTAAATTTATGTAGATGAAATTATCTTTGGATCTTCAAAAAATTATTTATGTATTTATTTTTCTAAAATTATTCAAAATTAATTTTAAATGAGTTTAATGGGTGAACTAAAATTCAATCTTGGATATAAAAATTTTCAAAATTATGATAGTATTATTTCAATTCAATGAAAATTTACTTGATATCTCCTAAAACGTTTTGGTTTGGATAACACTAAAAGTAGTAACACTCCAGTGATTACTATGTGTATGTTGGATATTCATGAAGATGGAAAATCTATTGGTCAAACAAATTACAATGGAATAATTGGATGATTACTCTACTTAACTTATAGTTGACCTGATATTATGATTAGTATGTGTTTGTGGGCTCATTTTCATCAAAATCCTAAATAATCTCATTTAAATGATGTTAAGAGAATTTCCAAATAACTCAATCATGAACCCAATTTAGGACTATTCTATCCTAGAGGAAAATCATTTTAATTAGTTAGAAATTATGTTGCTGAGTTCGGTGGATATATGTTAAATAGAAAAAGAACCTCTAGAACATGTAACTTTTAGGCAAGTCACTAGTTTCATGGTTTAGTAAGAAACAAAATTATGTTTCATTATCTACTGTAGAAGCTGATTACATAGCTGTTGGTAGTTGTTGTGCACAAATATAGTGGATGAAACGCACATTACTAGATTATGGATATTAATTTATGCATGTAACAATAAATTGTGACAATACAAGTGCTATTGGAATCTCAAAACACTCTATTTCGCACTCTAGGAGAAAGAATATTGATGTAAGGCATCTCTTTTTGAGGGATCATTATCAAAAAAATTGATATCACTTTGGAATTCAATGGAACTGAATATCAGCTTGCTGATATATTCACCAAACCATTATCTTCTGAAAGAATTAATTAAATAATACATGAATTGGGAATGATAAAACATAAGTAGATATATTACTGGTTTATATCATACAATTTCATATTTTACTATCCTAAGACTTACTGTTTAATGTTTATGGTTTGATAGTTACTATTTCATGGTTACTGTTTGACACTCACTGTCTTAATCAATATGGTCACATAGTCTAGAAATAACATTGTTACAGTATCATAGTGAATGCATGTGATGGTCTCACCATTAATTCTTGTTATGGTCTCACCATGAGTGTTGAATATGGTCTCACTGCAAAAAATCATTACAATAATACTTTGTTGTTTTATTTACAAATTAAAACCTGTATCACGGTGTTTCATTATTTTACCATTTTCCTTTCTCATGTTTTTGTTTTTGTGATGATTGATATTCCTAAATGATAAAATAAAAGATGTTTCACTAGTTCTTCACTTGAGCTTTCTCTTTCTCTCTCCAACTATAACCCCACTTCAACCCTTCTCTCTCTTGAACATTTGGTGAATGCCCAAGATGAAACATCCTTCATCATCGAATCTTGTGAAACGTGATTCCAAGAAGAATTGAAGATAGAACCGAAGTTATCAGCTAAGGGTCCTCTAAATCCAAATTTCTTAAAACAAATAGTAGTACCTGAGAAAGATATATGCTTCATGTGGCTTCTGATGTGTAAGTATTTGGTGCTGAAAGTGCTAATAGAGTAAGCATGGATAGTTTGGTTTACTCAGAAGGATAAGCCTATCTACTAGAAAGCAGTTGCACAATTTTATCAGTTTATACAATTTTATTTTGATTTTGAAGATTGTTATATTGTATGAAGTTGGATAAATGGCCAAATATGTTCATTTTATTTGAGGTTATGGGTTGCATGCCATAGGCTACCTTACAAAGGAATTTGTGAGGACTACCAGAGTAGTCCTCCACCTCCATGTGAATTATTTATTTTGTAAGATGATTTGAGAAGTTTAACTATAAATTGAACCAACAGGAGAGCCATCGCTACCAAGCTAGATGGAGAATCTAGACTTCTGTTTAAGTTTATTTGAATTTAATTATCCCGAGAAAAGGTGATTTCACTGTACTCAAATATCGGGATGTATTTTTGATACATCTCATGAAAAATTGAAATAATATCTATATTAATAAGTATGTAATACACCATATGTGTGAATTGAACAAGACCACCTCTAAGTAATCCTATCTAATCTATTCGCAGCTTATTTCAGCTATGATTCATTACGAAGTTGGGGTTAGACAGAATGAAGAAATTCTCAAGCATTGTGAGTTTTTTCTATTGAATGTTATAGTAAAGAGGATGAAAATCAATTGGAATCCATGGATAAAGGAATGGGTGGAAGATAATGATAGTGTCTGAAATGTTTAATCTTGTGCAACACCCTTTATGACCTAAAGGTATTTTTAATCCTGGACAGGAGCCAAATGAACATGTCGAATATTCTGATGAGAAAGAAGAAGGATATGATGATGTACCTCTGAGAGAAACTATTCATGATGAAGAAGACAACACACTTTCTCCTCAAGATGTAATTGAGAATAAAATACATATACCATAAATGGTTATTGATTTTGAAGAACAGCCTAATGATGAAGAAGATTATGTTTCCATTAAAAGAGAAAAGGAAGTCATAGAAGAACATATAGAACAAAATATGTCTCTTCAGCAAGAAAATTTTATTGTGGAACATGTAGAGGAATAATCTATTTCTATGTAAACAGAAAAAGATGATGTGGAATAATATATATATTAAATGATCTAATTTTTATACAAAATGCTGCACTTGAGGAACTCTGATAGGAACAAGATGTTTCTAAAGTCATTCTTTATGCTGAAGAGATAATGGAGCAAGCCATTCAATTGGATCAAAAGTAAATGGTTGAGGAAATCAGGGATGAAATCATGAAAATAGATCAAGGATATAAATCTCTCAATATTGAGAATGATGCACCTGTTAAGGTGGAGCACTCCCCAAATAGGAATTTTTTGAAGTGCCAAATCTGATTGATCGAAACTCAATGGACACACTGTATAAATTCCACAGTTATTTAGATGTGAATCATTCATAGAAAGTATTAGTCAAAGGTATTGATCTGACTACTATGTTTCAGTTAATAATGTAATCTCCTCCTAAAGCTATTTCTACCAAAGAACCTGATCTTGTATCAACTTCAAACTCTGAGCCTTCACAAGATCCTCCATCCTTGGTGAATAAGGATGACCTGAATGAATTTGGATCTACCCTTTTGGATGGGTTTGAAAATCTACTGAATACTCAACCATCTCTGGTAAAAAATTTATTTGAAAGAGATTCTTCACTATTGCTGGAGATAATTATTGGGCAGATTAAACCCAGAAAGCTCCATGAGATTAAAGAAACTAAAATTGACAACAAACTGCTTAGTGATGATGTAAATACTCTAAGATGTATGGATGAATATATGAAAAAAGTGATGAACTCAAGACCAAATCCTGCATCTTTTCCTATTGAGAATATTTTAACTCATACCCCACAAGATGTAGCCACACTGATGCAACCACATCTAACCTCTTTAGCTATAACAGTAGCTAAAAGAATCAAACATATTTTCAATAGATGTTTGAACTTGTTATTGGACTTAAAAAGTTAACTACTGAGTATAAGGGGTGGCTTTAAAAATAGATCAATCAACTGAAATATCTTACCTTGGTTGTTACTGCTTCTAATGACTCTAGACAATATTATCCACCATCTTTAGATAGTGATTTGTTTCAAATAGTTTTCAAAGAAGAACATCAGGTTGTGCTTAGTGGTTTTAATAAAGAATCTCTTTCTGATGTTGTAAAGAATAGTGACATAGTTCTTGATTCGGTGAGAAGCCATTCTAAGATTTCTAATGATGCTAAGAAATATATTTCCAAGAAAGTGGACTTTTACTTCATCTAGATCATCTCTAATAATGACATGGACAATTATTTCAAGTACCTTGTAGAGAATCTACAGATTCCTCCTGTAACTCAATCCTTTAAGACTCAAGTCCAATAGGTCAAAGAGTTCACTCATCTATTGGACAAATTCAGGGAGAATAAGGATGAGTTTGAAAAAATAATGCAGTATTGTTGAGAGATAATTGCTGACTTTATCAAGATTAGGCCGCCTTATCTCAATGTAAAATGTATTGACATTGTGGCTCCGGAAGATGCACCCCTATGATCTGGTTTTCATACCTTCTACTCTCCCTCCCTTTCCTCTACATCTCTGTCTGTCTCTCAGGATATGAGTCAGATCAGACCTGTTATCCTTGATCTATAATTTCCTCGATCTTCTACTACTCCAACTATGGCCACTTCTGTCTTCGAAGTTCTTTTTTTTACCTTCTCTGTCAACCATTTCTGTCCCTTATTCAACTTCAACCTATGCTCTTATAGCCTCTTCTTCTGATGCTGCTACTAAGGGCAAGGATAAGACCAGCTCGTGATGAAGCATGATGACTACTATCTTTTGATTGGGATTTTATTGATTTTTTTACTCTTTATACTAACACTATTTTAATCTAATGCATTGTGCACTTTTATTGACTATTTCATATTCACTCTTTTTTATAATCCCAAAAGGGGGATAAATATGCACATAAAAGATAGAATAGAAAAATATTTTTTCTATATGTACATTATAGAAATATACACTCTAACTTCACATAATTTGTGATCATAAAAAAGGGGTATATTGTAGGACTCCTCTGGGGTTAATAATTTTTTAATGGTAACATGTCCTATCCAGTCTATAAAACATGTTAATTTTGTGTATTCTATCTCACATAATATATACAGATGATTAATATATTCATAATTTAATAAATATGTATATGACCTTAATTACTATACATTCAGTTTCATTAATGCACACTATATTTAATTAACATTATAATGATTTCTTTGATAGATGATTATTTCTATTCCATTTTATGAAAATAACTAGTACAGTCTGAATACATATTTTTAGCTATGTCTTAAAAACCCTGAGTCTTCCACTAGTTATGATTCTCTTACTTAGGAACCATACATCGTGTCCCAACACCGTGTCCAAACACCGTAACCATCTAGACACCATAACCAACTAGACACCGTAATCAACCAAACAATGTGACCCTTCAGAGACTATAACCATAAAAACACAGTGACCCTTCATACAACGTATCCATCCAGACACCATGACCCCTCAGACACGATAACCATTCAGACACCGTGACCAGACACTGTGATCCTAATACCACATCTATGTTTCGAGTTCCTGATCCTTTCCTAAATCTAGTTGTATCACTATTCAATAGTAGAGAAGGAGACGCCATTTCATGAATACACCGTTTCTTGATAGACCATGACACCATTTCTTACTCTCTCTTTTTGTTTTTAAATTTAATCCCTAATGGTCATATTTAATGATTTTAAATGCACTGACATAATTAATGTTTTTGTGTAGAAATGTTATCTGACAGTTTGAGGTATGGGGTGCACAATACATGCATCATGTCAGCTTCAACAAATGATATCCAAAATAAAAGATAAGCGCATCATAGAAACTAAAAGAGCATTAAATAGAGTGTGAGAGCCATAACGAAGAACCACGTAGGGCATTTTTGAAATGATAACAAACACATGAAATTTGACAATGCTGAAGAACACAGGAAGCATATGTAAATACCAATGTTGAGGACATCTTCGCACTGACAACACCATGAATAATACACACTAGATCTAGCTGAATAGTGAAACTCTGTTTTCCATACAAGAACTCAATTTCTGTATCTGCTTCATCCTAAAAGTCGAAATCCGCATAGACAACCACTCAGAGAACTTATAACCTTGTTTCATCATTTCTACTATATTGTATATCATTTTACTAGATTTTGAGCAGTGTGCGTATATGTATAAAGACACACTCTATCTCTTACATTAAACTGAACGATATAAGATATCCTTTCTCAAAAAAAACATTTACACTTGTGTATACCAACTAATAACTGTCGATGAAGTCCATGTGTGTCCTGGTAGTTTGTACCCATGAAGAACTGTTGAATAGGTCGTGTGACCTCAGAATCCTGTGTACTATTGTTAATCCTGATGTAGGTTGTGGATCACATTATTCTATATAAACTACTTGGTGGTAGGTGATCACCATGTAAAGTGGATTAGGTCTCGTCTTGAGACTGATCCACTTCTTTTATATCTACTGTGCTGCTTAATTTAGTCTTCTCTATTTTACTAGTTTACTGTATAATTCAGAAATATAAAAATACACTTTGATAGTAAATCTTGGAAAGATGTTATAATTGTTTTTCTATATTAGAATAGCTTCAAAAGTCCGATTAATAACTGATATTAAGATTACTGAGAATTAATCTATCTTTTGAGAAGTTATTGAAGCAGTAAAACATTCATAATGTTTTTACTTTGATTAACTAGGATATATTTATCTTTGGGGAAATCTTTTGCGAATACTTTTGAAAATGAAATTTTGAATAGATACTCAATTCACCCCTACTTGAGTACTCTACATTGACCAACAATAATGATTAGTAAGGAATGAGATAAAAATAATAAAAAAAGTATCCATTATAATAAAGGAATGTGGTGAAGGTGGAGGAAGATCACACATGATAAGAACATCTCATTATAGATTTATTTCCCCTAATTTTACTTTTTTTTAGATACATACATTCACGAATATCTTCACTCTCTATAATAATTTTCCTCTATTTATAATAAGATGTTGACATGGGCAGTGGGAGCACAATTATTAAACTCCAAGAGAAAATACAATCAATAAATACATAGTGTAAACTGAATTATCTATTGTACCTATGTGATTTACTTTAATACTATCAATATTATCCACTATTATTATCTTTGTGATGACATTTAAATTATCTTTATACTAACCACAAATTTGGGGATGCTATTTTTGAAGAGGGGAAATTTTATATTGAAAAAATAAATATAATTCAACCCTCTATTTGTTCATAAATTTCTTACCTTGGACATTTAGTAATGGGATGATGTGATAAATTTATAATATATCATTAGAATTTCCAAGTCATCCATCCTTAAAAAGTTCCATTATAACAATAAATAATTCCCAAAGATCATGTAAAGACCACAATATGAAACATATACCAAAAAATATTATCATGATATAAATATTAAAAGGAGTCAATTATGTTTAAATAAATTTTCTTTCACAAGATTGTGTTGACCACCATACCCTATACATTATTCCCTTTCCTGAAAAAAAAACTCTAATGATTCAATTATTGAATCCCATGTTCCCCAAAGTAGAACATCACATGTTTGTATAATCAAATTTTAACTTAAACCTCTACCCATTGATAAATTACTACACTAACATAACCCATTCCCAATGAGACCCAACCCTATAGTAGTGACCAGATTGAAAGTGTCACTCTATTCCCACACTCTATGGGGTAAGGGTGAACAACTAGCATTGATCATTTTGGAAAATAAAATATAATGTGTTTCCCTAAAGGCAATAATATAGTATACTATTAATGAAAATGTAAAACCAAAACCAGGAACAATGAAACACAAATAGTCCATAAATTACCAATATTAGAAATTAATTAATAAAAGATAAATTTATATAATTTAAGATAAATAAATACATTAAGATACCATAAGTCCCAAAATAATGATCCCAAAAATAGAAATTACTTTATACATAAGTGAAATATGGAAAATAGTTACCAACTCTAACTCACCCATTATGAGAAGTTATCACAGAAATAATAATTCATGTCTCCACTACCAATTTACTAAAGAGATCTATAAGAACATAGATGTCTTCACAGATATGTATATGTAACTATTAAAGTACTTTGTATGGGTGACCATTCAAAACCCTGTAATATATAATAAATAGTGAATAAAAATATAATAATCAAACTAGTGAAATCATGATTTATTATATAAATATCTACACCCAAAAAAGCATTCTATAAACTTGGTCAAACCCACATCTAGGGGATGCATTAACCAATAAACATGTTTTACAATACCTACAGTCAAGATCATCTGATTAATATTTGACCAATATCATCAAACATAACCCTCCCAAAAAACACATTATACTTATATATTCTACCACATAAAAATAATATAGAAAAGACCCATGTAATCTTACTCTTAGTAACCACTACCCACTAACCTTATATTAAATGTCATGATACTAGCCAACAATAGTAATCATATCATTCCCATATCAATAATCAATCATCAAAATATATAAACCTTATAATTCAATGTAATCATACTGGGATTAATGAATTTTTAATCCATTATAATTTTTCAATAACTCGAAGTATGTTAAAAATAATAATAAAATGACCCTCATGTAGTGGTTTCACAGAAACTAGAACTTTAATTCTTGTAATAACATCAAAAATAACAATGTAAAAACTCATATTATCATTTTTCCATAATCAAAAAACCACTATATCCCATTATAATTCCATTATTGTCATAATTATTATGCAAATCATTGTTTTTACAAGTTTAAGAATCTCATGTAAATAGGTACTCAAGGAAATATCACATGTTAACTAGTTCATATAGATCATAAGATTCCCATCAAAAATAAATTAAAAATAATCAAACATGACACACTTCTATAAAAAATCACAGACCCCAAGTTTGGAATCTGATTCATTCAATATCATAAAATAACTTTATAGCATCAGTAAAATAAGTCCAATTTTAGTTCATGTTCTGTCCACATCATCAACATGATATGTATATGTAATTCCCATTATAATTATTCCCATTATTTTGATAAATATAAATTATTATACTAATAAATATATTCTAATATAAAATTAATCATTTTATCACTCTGTAGTTAAATAAATCAAAAAATTTCATGAAATACTAGTTTCATTACACAACTAGTTATGCTAGAGTTATTACATTATAAATCATTGCATAATCCCCCATGTATCATGAAATAATAAAATATGTACATTTACACCTATAATAAATGAAATGATAAATTTGAGTATTGTAATTTTTGATATCATAATAGGTAACACTTCCCAACTAAAAATTTCTTAATAATCATTTCTCAACTCATCAAATTAATTACACATTTACACCATGATGAACTAATACATGTTTTTCAATTAATAATCATAATAAAAAATATGATCAATACATTACATAATATCTAATCATCATGACCAATTAAAAATCATAATGTTTCCCATTGTCTTATGAACTATAAGGAACTAATATATCCTATTAATGACCATAAATATCATCTTGATATGTCGTAAAACATAAAAATTTAAAATATAATATTTATAAAAACAAATTATTTTATTAAGATATCCAAAAATAAAAATATAATACCTAATTTTCTTTTAATATAGAAAATAATGACACTACACCCTTATAATTTTACCATCCTTACCTATTGTCAATTTTCTTATAAAAATATTTAAAGTGTAAAAAATCTATATAAATCTGTTAAAATAACATTTTATGCCTCATAATTACAATGTAAATAATAAATGGTAAAAATAAACTATTTGTGGATTTAAAAATAACATTAGGGGTAATTTTATTATATTTTTTATTCCTATATACAATATAATTCTCACACAAGTGATAAGGGTAGGGGAAACCTAAAAACATGCGTAACATGCAATGACTAATGATTAAAAATATTTGGTCAGGATTTAATATGAAAACAGTTGTTTAGATTTTCCATACCAAAAGTTTATACTTATTTCTTGGATAATCTTATCCATGATGGGGATAGTCTATTACCTCCATAACTCAAAAGGTGATGACACTTCTCTACCACAATCCCATAAATGTTTTCTTGGCCGTAGTATTTTAGTATAGTTTCCACACAATTAAAAATCAGTAATGGTTAATAATTTTTGTTATTGAACCACCACTACATAAAAACTAATACCATCAAATAATGTTATTTCAACTTCTATAACACCCCTCTTAGTAAATATCATAATGTAACTGATGACATTATACAAAAAGATATTGCACATTATTATTATTATATGTATATCATCCATTCCACATTCTTCAGATATAAAATGACATCACAATAAGGAAATATTATAAGGAGCTAATTATATATTAGTATTTTTTTTAAATTTTAAGATATAACTATCATATCAAGGATGGAGACACTACTGTTTTGGATGGGTCGACATGACCGGCCATAAACATCCATGTTATCAACCATGATCAGAAATTTTAGTCCACAATAATGTATAATCTATGAATAAAAATGTCCAATAATTGTTATTATTTTGAAAATAATAATAATAATAAATGATAGGGTCCTTGAACAGGTAATTCAATACCCCTTTATTATAAAAAATTATACTACACTAGCCTGGATATGGGAGTTTTGCAATGATAACTTTTAGAAATATAAATCAAATTATATAGAAATACATTAAACCAAATAAACTTATTACAGTAAAATACGTTACTAGAAAGACCATTATCTTATTTTATTCGCCTCTTGAAATATTTGAGTGTTGAAAAAATTATTGTAGGAATCTAATTCCAAACTACTAATGCATCGTGTAGTAGTATCCATGAAAGATTATTGGTGCTGCCTATATTTTATTTAAATTTTTTATATAATCTATCTCCATCCACTTATTTGATTATCCCCTTTTATTATTATAAATTAATATGTTAGTGAAACCAATTATTTAATTTATCATGGAATTTTATACTTTTCAACATCTGTAGAATCACCCAATAACATGACTAGCGTGATCCTCAAATTTTACATTTTATCTGAAAGGTCTTGGATTCTCCATCGATACACAATTCATATTAAAAGTTTCTAATGATAAAATTATGTTTCCATATAATTTAAAATGTACCCATGGGATATTCTTTACTTTCTAGTAATTCCAAGACAATTTAATACTAATAATACCATAAGAGTATTGTAGAAGAAAATATTTTATAGTGAGTCAACCTCCCTAAATGAAACAATCATCCATGATAAATCATTCTAATTGTTAATGAATTATACAGTTAAATAAAGGTATTATAGGTTGTCCAAGTTTGTCTAAATTTTCCAAAATAATCACCTGATATATATTAAAGAGATTCATTTATATGTATTGGTTGAAAAATCATCACATAATGGAAATGAGATTAAAAAATTTTCCCCAAAGAGATTCAAAAAGACCAAATAGATCATTGCACAAAAATAAATCCATAAAAAATAAAATATTATATTAGCCACACCATCAATATATTGATCATGAAGAACACACTTGGAGTAATGTTTGATACCAAAATGTGAAAAAGAAGCATTATTAGGGACCATATCACATTCCATTCCTCATATCAGGGGTACTTCAAGGTGACCACCGACTCTTTATCTAGAACCCACAAAATCAATAAACCCAATTAATTTTTAAATTCTTAATAAGAAGTATGATTATTAATATATAGAAAAATAGTCCCAATATGATCCCTTAGCAATGTATCAAATTATTTCATACCAAAATAAAACTTTTCACCCCATGTAATACTCTGATCATATAATTATTATCCAAGTTATTTTTGTAATAAATTCACATTTTCAAAAACCATATGTAAATAAAACACTTCATTTAATTAATCAATTAAATTATTTTAATAAAAAAAATATGAAAACTAAACTTCTAAAAATTACTTCAATCTCTCACACATGGTTAAACACCACATATTGAATCCACATACACAATTACTATGCAAAAGATCTCAAACCATATATGTAACATTTAATTTATAAAAAAATAACCTTAACCCAAAATACAATTATAACAACATATATTAATAGTCAATAAAATTTAAGGTATTATAACTTTGGTGTATGGTTGAGGGTTAAGTTTAGTGAGGTTGTAAATATTTCTTCATTTAATATTTTCAGGTCCCATTTTTTTGATAATTCATAAATTTATCTTAGTGTTTATAACATACATTTTTCATTAATTTTTGTCAATAAATTTTATTAGTATTTATATTCCTTGATATTAATTGAAAAAAAATAATGTCATTTTTATACATTTATGATTATGTGTGTAAAAATTATTTATAAAAATTGTTAATTTATTAATGAAAGAGAAATATGTTTTTCTATTAATTAATTATGTGACAACCTTAGGAATAATTTATATTGTATAGTAATAAAAAGAAAAAAATTTCATGAGATATATTATTTAATTATTAATATTATTATTATTCAAAATAATATATATTTTAAAAAAAATCAAAAAATGTCTATTTTTCTATTTCAAAACATTTATTTCAACTTTTGTAAAAAAATATATTAAAAATTTCAGTTTATTAATTTTTTTTCGTTGATATATTTATTCTACATTAATTTATATATTATTGTAATTATAATGATTTTTTTATCTTTATTAAATCTTTGATTGAGTTAATCCTCTAAGTAGTTTTATTAAGCCTTTTAATTTTCATTTGATGCCTTTATTTTTAATCAACCATAGTCTAAAAATATGGAAATAGATATATGGATGGTTTATTTTGTCCTAATAAAGATAGATTTCGAATATTTTGATGATTACGATATAAGAAACCTATTCATTTAATGATGAAAATTTTTCTCCTTTGTTTTTTATTTTCGGTTAAATTATTTAGTTGTGTAATTTCAATTTGAATAGATATAATTTTTAAATCTTATAAGAAAATGAATTATGTGATTTAATAAAATGTTGGGATTATTATTTCAAAAATATATATTTTTTGATGAGTGATATTTTTAAAAAAATTTATTTTTAGCATAAGTGAACCTGTTGAGATTGTAATTATTTTAAAATTTAACATGTGATATATATTATTTATATATTTTTTCCCACATGATCATTTGAATATTTTCCACCCTATGTTTGTCATTTTATAATTACCATATTTGATTTATCATTATCATATATTTTTATTAATTTGAATTAATTTTAATATTTTAGTTCATAAAATTAATGTAAAAAATATTTTTCATATAATTTATATTGTATTTATAAGTAATTTTTATTTTTTACTGTTTTTATTTGTTTTATTATATATGATTCAATTTTTTATGTTGTGAAATATTTTCAGACCCATTGTTTTCATTGTATGTGGAAGGTGTGCATGGTCACCCTCCCTACCATGAGCCTCCTTGTTTACCGACATATGTCCAGTGCTGAATCCTACCCTTTCTGTCCCAAGATTCCTAAAACTCCTTGATACGCCATCATTCGCTGCCCGGGAGCCAAGGAAATTTGGAATAAATGGGGGCTGAATTCGGATGCTTCACCGAACATTATCTCTAATGTCCCTGATTCTATGATGCTCTGGTGTTACTATCTTTCATAAGTCGATGCAAGCTCTTGTTTACCGTAGCCTGGATCATTTGGGTTCGGCGTAATGCTTCGGTTTTCCACCACGTTCATAAACCTCCCGAGTTCTGGATTGAACGAGCCACTTCATGGATTGAGGGTTGGAAGGACCACAAAGGAAATTTTATGCCAGTTGTTACCCCCTCCTGTCCCCCTCATTGGACCCCCCCCCCCCATCGGAAGGGAGACTTAAGCTTAATAAGGACGCTTCTCTCCCCATGGAGGGGCCCGTTTCTCTCAGCCTCCTGGTGAAAAATCATCTAGGGAAGATTATTGCAGAAAAATATGAATCCCATCATGATTTATAGGAACTTTCAGTTGTTGAGGCCCCTACCATCCATGCAGGCATGATGCTCGCAGCGGAACGTGGATGGGCTAATATCATCATTGAGACTGACTGCCTCTCTGTTTTCAATGACATTAACCACAATGATATCAGACTCCAGCCCTTCGGCTTCATCATCAAGAGAATCCACTCACTGCGCCAAGGTTTCTCTTGTTGCACCTTCTAATTTATCAAAATGGAAGGAAACAATGATGCACATCACCTTGCGGCCTAAGGCCCAATCGATGTCAACCAGCTATGGCTGGACAATTTCCCTTCATGGCTCTGCTTATGTACGGCTGCTGATCTTCGTTATTAATATTATCCTTCCTTCTACTTAGAAAAAAAAGTATTAACTAAAATTATAATTATTATTTTATAATTCACATAATGTTACTTTTTCAACCATAGTTAATTTTCACCATAACATATCATTATATTTTAAATAGAAAAAATTTGTTGGATTGACCATGTTCTATGAAAAATAAATATATAATATATAAATGATATTCATATTAGTCATTTTATTTTTTGTTTTTGGTTTTTTAAGTTTATGATTCAATATTCATGATATTCAGAATAATATATTAAAATTTATAGGATTTCAAATTAGATCATTAAATAGGGAAAATAGTTTGTGAATTTTATTATATAAATTTAATATTTTTATCTTTCCTATTCTATAACCGTTATTTTTTATCCTGTATAAAACCCTCAATTTTTTATTTCAATTTTAATAACTTGTATAAATTTTTATTTGTCATAGTTATTAAATATTAACATTGAGGTGTGACATATAATTTTACAATGACTTATGATTTGAAAAAAAACATATTCAATGAATTTTAGAGTAAAAATATCTTTTATTAAACCTATTTTTTATTTCCTTTTCCTCTAATATATTTATTATTTTATAAATCTTTTTATTATTTATATTCTTTGATAGTTATATTAAGATGTTATATTTTTTATTTTTGATAATAATTTACATTATATAATTGTTTCACACGTTACTGTTTTTAAGAAAACAAATTTTACATTTTCAATTATAGAATCTAAACTATTACATAGTAGTTAATTTATTATTTATACTCTAACCCATTTTCATTTTCTGTTATTTATATTATAATATAATAATTTTCATGCCTTTTAAAATATAATTTATATTTTTATAAAAAATGATATTTTAATTCTAATTTATAATTCATTAAATCAAATTATATATAAAAACTATTTTAGGCTTCTATAGTACTAAATATTGTATTTATTCATACTTCCCTATATTTAACCATTATTTCTTAAAATTATATGTAATTAAAATAATAAATTTCCCATTAATTGATAATATGTTCTATACATTTTTCTAAATTGTTTTTAAATTTACATTATAATATTATATGTGAATATAGTTGGGGGATTAAACGAGTGTTAAAGGCTCCCTTAAATTCAACAATAGACCCAAGTTCAAATATGGCTGGGTGCAGGTACTGTTATATTACTATGCAGGTGTTGACACGGGTAGGTAGTGACATAGACATGACACAGTCTTTTGGTGTCTCAATTAAGATGTTTCAATCATGACTCAAAACTACGCTTTTGGGACATGTTATGGGATTTATTCCCACTAGGCCTGCAGGACATATATTAAATAAGTATGTCTTGATGGGTAGGATATCCCCTTGGGAGGAATATTTCATGATTTTAGAGCCTATGTGTGTGGTGTGTGTGTGTGTGAATGTAATTGTGCCCCCAATCACCATATATATATATATATTTTTTGTTTACATGATATGTTCAATAGGTTTATTAAATAGTAATGTGTTATATAACATTTAAATAACTTCATAAATGTTTCTAATTATTTAATGAGTTATGAAAAAAACAATATTGTCATACATTCTATTTACATTAAATTGGATCTTTTTATGGGAACCAAAAACATGTAAAACCCAAAAAAATGAAATTGATATTGGAATTAGTTTATATTTAAGGTATGAAGTTAAAAAAATAAAATGATCTATAGAAAAGTATTTCATAAATTGGATACATTGAAAGAGAACATTAAACTGAAATGTTACGAGGCAGTATAGATGATCCCTTGCCACATGCTTGAATCCACTATACACTAGTGCATAAATTCATGATTAACTGAATTAAGTCCATTGAATATTTACCCATAAACCTTAATAATATATATTTTATTTTTTAATATCCATTTATTATCATTTATATTTTAGTTTTAATATAATTTCTATTTAATCCAGTTATTCAGTATTGTTCGATTAATTTATCTTTAACTCTTTCATTTAATTAACCACATTCAATGGCTTTATAAAATAAATTCATGATCTCTGTGATTATAGAATTTTATTTCCGTTATTATTCTATTATATAAATATTCATATAGTTTCAAATGATATCCCAAAATAGACCAAGGTTAAGAAAGATTCATTAATATGTCTATTTATGATGGTTAGCGTTACTATGACTATTACATAGTAAATAAATTTTCAATGTTATCTCTTTTATTTGGTCCTGAATAATATATCATTTCATTCGAGAGAGGAAATAGTCTATAAATACCCATAGACAATACATTCCATTTACATTGAATGAGAGAGGGTAGAAAATTAATAATTATTATATTATAATTATTATCATGATACTAGTTAATGAAATAATATTTTTGAACTTTCCATTTAAGGTGGTGATGAAAAATTGAACATGTAATTCATGGAAGTGGTAGTTTATAGATTGAAATGATTATATTTTCATTTTTATAATTGATTTTGGTGGAAGGTATAGAACAGAAATACCATTGGTATAATAAAAATTAATAATACTGAAATTTATTTATATATCCTAAATTTATGGATTAAGGTAACTTTGGGACGTAGAAGAATAAATGAACTAGAAAATTTTGGTTGAGAATATTACCTCTCCCTAGCAGTTCTCCCTTGGTAAGGATCCTTAGCTTGGTCTTTTGGTGAGACCCAAAAATCAAGGTAATGGGGAGGTTTTTTAAGAGAGGCTAGGGTAGTGTTTTGGGTGGGCTAAATAATTGTAATGGTGGATAAATAGAGATAATTTAGAATCCTTTTTATAGTAAAGAGAGAGTTTTTTTAGTAAAATTTCTTTACTATTCAATAATTTCATTCCATTATTCAATGCCAAAGGAACCAAAAATAGCCAACAATGGTGTACGGAAATGGATAATATTGATAATACCTTTGACATTAAATATCTTACATGTATTTTACATCTGTATTAAATTTCGTAACTATGTTAAACCATATTTACATAATTTTACTCATACTACGATAACTCCACCTTCACCCTCAATAAAACAAATTATGGCCAAAATTAAAATTGAAATTATTTACAAACATAAACATAATTATTCACAAAATTAAATTATTTTATATAATTTGGTTTCAAAAATATATTGAAATTGAACACAGTATTTGCAAACATGATGCCTAAAACTATTTGATATAAAAAAGTTTCTTTAATGTCTATGATTTATATGTGCGATATAGTTACAAATGTTTTTCATTTTCTGGATATAATTTTTTTTATTATAAAAAATTAAATATTATTATACTTTATGATCAATAAAAACCAAAATTTTAAAAATATAATAATTAATTAAATGAAAAGAAAAAAAAATTATTGAAAAATGAAACTCTGGTTTTATAAGGCTATGCATAGGATTTATAAATTTAAAATAATATCTTTAAGTATTATACATTTATTCTTTAAATACATATTTTCTTAGTTAAAAGTTTTTAAAAATTTAAAAGGCTCATTTATTTACAAACAAACTAATAAAAGTCAATGTTTTGGAAAAAACTATATATTTCACTGTTTATATAAAAAACTATTATTCTTAAAAAATACCAAAAATTTCGTCAAATAATAATTTATGTATAATAAATTGAAAAATAATGTTCTTTTTATCAAATTAAATACCTAAAATTTATAAATTTTAATTATAAATTAGGATAAACAGAAAATAAAGAAAACTACCTTTATAGAAATAATGAATTCTTAGACATTATGTGTTAAATTGACTACTAAATTCATATAAACTTATATAAAAATATAATTTATCATCATTTCACAATAATATATTCATTCACTTAAAAAATTCATCACTTAAATAGAATTTATTAAAATATTTTTATGTATAAACTTATTTTACATTTAATATAATTATAATTATTTATTTATATCTTTGTTATTAAATATTATCAATAAATTTATGTTATAATATTTATTTTAATTTAATCAAATAATTATTTAAATATTATTATTTATGTGATTAAAATAAAATATTTTAATTCGATATTATATTATATCGATATCGTTATTTCTAAAATTTAATATTTAAACTTGTTACCAGAAATACATAACTCTAATATATCTATTTGAACCAGGTATACCCAATGACCATTTCCACACCCACTACATTTGAAATAACCCTATTTTTTATGAATATATTCATAATGGTCTAATTCATTTTCTATATATAGGCTTACAAAAATAATTCTTTCTATTATCACTTCCTAAGTCCTTATTCCCATTTCCATAGTTTTCATTTTAGATCACACAACATGATTTATCATTTTATAATGTTATTTCACATTTATATTTTTTAATTATAATGGTGATTCTTAAAGGTATTGTTGGTCCAGTTGAGTTTCTATTTCTAATGATATTATTATATATAAATTTATTTTCCCCTTTTAATTTTGGTATATTTAATGGATGTAATTTTCTATGATGTGTAATAATAAATTGTATGTGATACATAGTTTAATGTAGCCTCCCTGTAATGTTCCATTATAATTGAATAATTTTTCATTATCTTTGATCATATCTTGTATAGCCCAATATCTAATAATGTGATAATTATTTTGAAATTGTAGATAAACATTTATTTTAACTATTGTGAAAAAATTAATAACACATAAATCTTTTATTGCTATACTCTGCCCCAACCAACCATAAATAAAAATATGTCCTCACAACAATAATTATAACATAAAAATGAAAACCTATAAGGGTTTATTAAAGGTAATCATGACATAAGGTATAATATTTGTAGAAAATTAAATCATACAAACAGAAAGAAGATATCTTTTACAATAGAATTGGATTATCCCTAATATTGATCTCTTCTAAAATAACTTGAGCAAGGAGTTTATAATTATTCATCCTTGCATCGATTGACTATCATTGGTTGACATGAACTGTGATTTCATGTATCCATAAAAATTCTATTTCTCATAGTATAGAGAAAAACCCAATTCCTAATATCACATTAAAGGTTTCTAAACATAAAAAATAAGCCTAGAAATAAATATAATCCCACAAACCATGAAGAAGACTCACATACCAAAGATACAATAATAACACCACTAGGGGGTTTTATTTTAATATATAGTATTTGTAGAAAACATACATGATATAATACATTCACAAATCTAGAGTTATGAATATGTATCCCTCACGCCACATAATTACCACTATCCACATGAATAATCATTTTGTATGGGATTTTCTTTATTTAGATGGTCTAGGTTGGATTACCTCAATGGTTTGTATAGTTACCAAATTTCTCACATATAAAAAACCTGAAATTTCATGTATATATTTAAGGAAAAAACTCTTTTCAACCATATTGTTGATTGAACTCTTCATTTTTCCTCATAATAATGTTTCTCATTTCCATCCTTTACCAGAGATCAAAAATCATCATGTTTGTTTGAGACATTACCCTAGGATTCCTTTCCCATAGTTTTGACATGATGTAGATTTGATATTCTCTCATAAATCACCCTAATCTACTAAAAATCCATGAGACTCCATCCTTATTTACTATGATGTTTTTGGAATCTCAATTAATTATATTAGGTTAATTATAATTTGGGATATTTTTATTCAAATAATCACATAGTTTCTCAAACCATCACTTTTTTTCATTAGGATAATCACTGTGGAAATATCCATATTTTTCATATCGTTAATTGATAAATTGATTTGATGAGGCCTCATATATTACAAAAACCAAAAGGGGATAATTTTGGTGATTAATAAGTAACATCATAAAAGAATTATCATAAATTATATTTTGAGAACCTAATAATATAAATGTCTTTCTATTTGAAATTATCATATTATATTTTTTTCAACGTATATCATTCTTAATTTTTGTTTCTTTTGGTTTATTCTCTCGTAATTATTATACTAATTCAAAATTATAATAATTTCTTATAATAGCTTATAAATGGAATGTTATTAATGATATCATATACACTGTGAGTGTAAAACCAGGCCCATAGTTAAGCCTATTTAACTAGAACTAGTTAATGATTTAATTAACACTGAAACCTCCATTTTCAGGGTTATTAACCCTAGGTACGTCTGTGCCAGATCCTATATCCAGTTTTTGAATCCAAATTGATATATCATTTTAAGGAAAACCATGTACTCAAAATTATTCTAAAATTTAAGGATAATATCAAATAATTGTGATTTCCCCTCAGGTTCTGAATAATTTAATCTCATACTATTCTCATAAAATAACTCGACCATTCTCAAATACCAACTATTGAAACAAAACCCTTAAACACATATTAAATTATTATTTATAAAACATGATTCCAACAATACACGTCAAGTATCTGGAGGATTAGTTTTATTGAAAGATTCTACACACACACACACACATACATTTATATATTTATCGTATTAAATGTAAAAAGGTAATATTTATTTAAATCTATACATAGTTCTACCAAATCCCATAAGCCTTTGAAAAATTCCTAGGATACCATGGCGAAAATATATAAGGAAATATGTGATCTAAAAATATTGGATAAGTGAATAAACATTAAAATACAACATATCATGAGATTCATGAGGTAGCTAATTATATCAAAAAGACAGTGATAATATGAATGGAAACATGGAATAAAGAAAGTATGACATAATATCCAAAAAATGTGGTTTATCTATAAATAATATAATACATGAAATCATAATCATAACTCATGGCTTACTCCCATGACTATCACCATAATGTATAAAATGTACCATGGTAGATTATGATCACCCTCTAACACCTAAATTAATATATCATGATATATAAATATTCACCCAATGCATGAATATGATATATAATTATATAAATTTCAATAAATAATTAAAATCCTATATACGTATCCCACATGAAGAAAGAAATGACACATAAATCATATGAATTAAAAAAATTATGATAAAATATGGGGAATTAAAATTATGATTCAAGGTGTAACTGAAGGCTAAATCATAACATTCCCTAAGAGATGATGGAATAAAATAATTTTCAACATTCATAATTGAAAAATGGATGTATTTCTAGAATATAATGTTCCAATGCTGAAAACTAATGATAATGATATGAGATAATAAACAATAAAATAAAACACGTGGGTTATTATTTCATAAATATGTAATGGTTATTTTCAAAGAAGTAAATATATTATTGTTTTCCATAAAACTAGAATTTAATAAATAGTGTTGTTTTAAATAATATGAATAGTTTTAATAATCTAGTCATATTTTTGGAAACATTTACGAGGGTGATTCTAGATAAGAGATAATGAGTAGGAAAATTCACTTAAATTGGATATACATTAATGCAGGAATTGCATAATTTTCTAAAAAAATATAACTATAACTAAGCCAAACATGATCTCACTGATCTGATGATAAAAACATGACATTTGAGTTTCTGTATTGATGTCGATAAACATGACTATAGTGACCCATTTTTCCTAAATGTACATATCAATATTTTCAATATTAAACATATTATTAATTATTATAATAGTGTAATAAATCCAAAGGATGATCAGAAGAAAATTTAGGGATTTTTATAAACCAGGAGTTATATAATATGGGTTAATGATCTTGGACACATTGTTAGAGTAAATTGTGGAGCCCGGGATACATTGTTAGCTTTATCTTTATAGGAGAAAATAAGGGTATAGTAGGAGCCACACAGTTTGTATATTGTTAGATTGTAAAGGGTAATAGGAGATTTTTTAGAGGGGGTTAATATATCAAATTAAAAAAATTCAAGAAATACATTTATTAAATGAATTAATTGTCAAAGAAAATTATTAAGGATAATTATTATTGAAAAATTAATTAGAACAAGGATGTTTTTTATATTAGTTTTGTACAAAGTGGTCCAACTCTACTCTTATACCTCTCTACTCGGTTAGAGATACGAGTTTACTAAAAAATTATTCAACAGGGGGAATATTAATACAATTAAAAAAATCCGTTTCTATTGGAGGAGTAACAATGGAGCTGTCTTTTGTATATGAAGTCACATGCCATTATAACCCAACATTAGAAAGAGGGAGTCGCAACCAAAATAATCCGGACTTGAATTACCAGGTGTCACAACCCTTAGATCATAAAATTAGAATATAGGAGTAAAAACCTATGGAAAAAGGTTAACAAATAATAATTTTCTATATAAAATGGTAAAAAAATAAAGTGTGTTTGAGAGATGAGGAATAATGTTATAGGCTTATAAACCAAACAAGAGAAGATAAACAATGAAAGAACTAGTACTCGTTCTTGAGATTTGTATTTTCACATATCATCAAGGAAAGTGTAGTGGAAGAATAATTAATTTGTAACAAGAGATAAAATCCATGTAATGAAACAGAGTCTTTCAGGACGTTGCAAATGCACAACAGGTTCAAAGATCAGATCACCTTCTCGTAGAAAAAATTTGTATCAAATATGTTAACTCGTGTATATCTTCCTATTTTTTTAGGGGAAAAATATATATAAACACACACACACAGACACACAATATTCATCAGTTTGAAATTCTCTACATCCTTTAGATATTAAAAATAAAATGTGTTAAGAGCCTTCATAAATATCCACTTAAAAAATGCAGCATTGTTTCCTCTTTATACATGTAGAATAAATCTTAAAAATAATTTATAAAAATTTATATAACTCTTCTAATAATATCTCTAGAATAATAATAGTGTTTAATTATTTAAATCTCCAGTATAAATTAATTGAAACCACGTTAAATTTAGTCAATATAGTTCCTAAAAACTAGAATCATAATATATAAGCAAATTCAAATAATTAAATTTAAATAAACATGATTCCACAAAAAATTATTAGAAAAGATTGAAATAATTTATTAAATTTTATATTTAAATATTTCACCAAAATTATAAAAAAAACCTTCACTCAAAATCCTTATATTTAATATTAATTTATACCACAAGAAACCAATGGAAAATAATCCATATAAATATGTAGAAAATCAATCTTCAGTATAAAAGCACAATGTTGTACAAGCAAAGTAGGGTACACAATGTAGGGTACAGAAAATTATGTTACAAAAATGTATGGTAAACAAAATTAGGGAACACAAAATCATGGTACAATAATATAGGGTACATGAATGTAGGGAACCAACAAGTATGATACATTAAATTAATATAGGGTTCATCAATGTAACGCAGGGTTCGTCAAAGTAACATATGTTTCATCAATGTAATGTATGGTTCATCAACGTAACGTAGGGTTTATCAAATAATGTAGTGTTATTAAATTTTGGGTTTCTAAAACACACATTGTGAAATTAGTGTTTCTAAACCATAAATTGTAAAATTAGAGTAGTTGAACCATACTTTGTGAAATAACTGGACAAAATTCTTTAACAAAATTCAAAAAAATAGAGAATATAAACAGAATATTAATCTTTGGTAAAGAAGTTTTATTTTTTAAATAACTTATTATCTTTCCGATGAATCAATAATAGAATAAATATGAATTCCACAGCTCCTGAAATAATAAAAATCTAGAAGAAATACATTTCTATAAAAACTGTAGCTATGAAACTGCAGTTCAGAACATCAAATAATGTAATGGCCATCTAAATGACCTTCTAAGACTTTTATGTGAACTATGAAATCAAGATAAACTTGTTGGATTTCAATAATATTAATTTTGAGGTATATATGATATCTGTATAACATTTTATAAATTAAATATAGAAGATTTTAAAAATTGTTCACTATAGAATTTCAAAAAATATAGCTACAACATTGTTGAATTTTCAGAGTACTTGAAAATAATTTTCAGACTTCCTCAACATCTAATAATGTTTAGATTAATATCTTATCTATACAAATAAATATTAATCACAATAAAATTAGCACTTTTGATTGATAAATTATCAAAATATAGAGTAAACTTAATAAAATATGAAAAACATGCACATGAACAAACAATCTTCCCTTTTTTTATTACAAAACTAAAACATTCAATCAATTTAAAACAAATTTTAAAAACATTCAAAACAATTTATTTATCTCCATTTTTAAAAATAAAAAAAAAATTAAAACAAACTCTGGCTAAACTAATTTAGTAATAAAATGTTAAAAATCCAACAATCCAAGATGAAGTTTTATTTTTTAAAACCTAGAAGAGTCTAAAGGCTTTGTATAAATATCTACGTACCGATTTTCAGAAGCTATGAATTCTAAAAACAATATCACCCTTATTTACATGATCTCTAATGAATATAAATATAATATCAATATTCTTTGTTTTTTATGTCTTATGTGTTTTTTTGAAATATTAATTTCATAAGTATTATCATAATTAATAGCAAATGTATCAAGATAAACAAAAAAATCACATAAGGTTTTCTTAATACATGAACTTAGTGCATAACTTCTAGGAGATGATATATATTAAACATAAGAAGTAGATAAAGAAACTTATATTTATTTCTTAGATTACCATGAAATTAAACTTTTTTGAACAAAATGACACATACTTGCTGTTCTTTTTTAGTCAATTCTACAGCCTCCAAATTAAGATTCGGAATAAGATTTTAAATCAAAAAAATTATATTTTTGATAAAATAAACTAGAATCAAAAGTTAAAACAATATGTCAAATTATTCTTTATACATATTTAATATGACTTTATTTAATATCTTCATGAAATATAGCACATAAAAACACTAAAAATGATATCGGGTATTGATGTAGTAATGTAATGCAATATACCAATCATGCCTATATAAACATTAAAATCAACAGATTTACCAGATGCACCAATATCTAATTTATAATAAGTACCCATATAATTTTTCATAAATCTAGATTAATCATGACCAAATGTTTTCACTAACTCATTATCATACATCAATTTATTAAGATAAATTACATCATTTCACTGAAAAATATGAATTCCATGAATGAACCTTAATTCTATTCTTAATCATATATAAAACTCAAATGACATCTGAGTATTAAATTCATTATAGTTTATTTCACTAGATGATACAAAAAGTATATCATCAACATAAATTTTTAAAATTTAAATAATACTATAATATCTTTTAATAAGACATTTTGGATCAACATTGACTTTGTTAAAACCATTATTTAACAAAAACAATGAAATTTTTTCATACCAAGAACAAGGTTCTTTTTTGAGACCATACAAAGCATTAGATAATTTAAAATCATGGTTAGGAAATATTTATCTTTAAAAACCAAGGGGTTGAAAAACATAAAATTCTTCAATTATAAAACCATATAATAAATTACATTTTTACATAAATTTGATATAATTTGAATCATTTACAACATGAAAAATAAAAACAATTATAATATCCTCTAAGAAAGAAATAGGGAACAATGAATCTTAATTATTTAAACCTTCATCTTGAGAGTATCATTGAGCAACAATTTAGTTGTTTTTTAACAATCTATCCAGATTCATCTATCCTGCTAGAAAAAATCCATTTATTTCCAATCACCTTTAATCCTCAAGAAATTCCACTAATGATCAAACATAATTTCTATCAAATTTATTTTAATTCATCTTGTATAGAAACAACCCAGTTTTCATTTTTAAAGCAGTATTAACAATAATAGGAAAAAATCAGAAATAAAGGCTTAAATGGCACACTAATTTAAAATATAATTTTTAGTTTTCACACAAGAATAAACATTTAAAATAAAATTTTCAATGTGATAATAATTATTAATCATCCATGATATTGGATCTAGTTGAGAAGGATTATGCTCTCCCTCAATTGATGCATTCTTATTTTGAAGAATATATTCGGAAAAATTAAAATCTCTAAACTCATGATCAATAAAATTGGAATTGGAATTTATTTTAACATTATTTTCATCAAACATAACATGAACATATTCTTTAATAACTTTAGTTATTTTATTATGAACTCTTTAAGCATTAATATTATTACAATAACCAAAAAAATAACTTCATTACTCTTAGCATCAAATTTAACTAAATTATCCATTGAATTTAAAATAAAAAATTTACATCCAACATGAGTAGAATTTTTATCTTTTGAGGAGGGTCAGTTAGAGAGACCGCTAAATGATGGTCACTATATTTTTATATATCCCACCTCAATTTTTCCTCTCCCCTCTCATTTACCCTCCTTGACCCCATGACCCAACTCCCCTCTCAGCCGCATCTCTCTTCCCAACCCCACGACCATATCCCATATTCACTATCTCAGCGACCCCGATACACTAGGAGACCCTGGAGACCTCGTCCCCCCTTTCCACCACGTTGCGCCCACTATGACCATGAGAGACCCCGACGACCCCCACCCCCATGACTCGGCATTGTTCCCCCCAAGACCCCGACATCCCTACAACCTAGAGACCCCCCTACCTCTGCACGGCACCTTCATAAATTCCTGCCACCATCGTTCCCACCTGGCCACACTACACCCACACAAAAATTCCTCACGTTCACCTCTATTGAACACTCTCAACCTTTCGCACCCCACTATGTTGAACCCTCCCACGATTTGATCTGTGCTTCATATCCTATCATCATGTTCCTCCCCTGTCGATTCTGACAATTGATCCCTTGTTGTCATTCCATTGCACTGTCATGGGTCTGCAATCGGGTCACACCTCATTACCTATGGTTGAGTCCTCTAAATGTAAGTCATTGTTTGACTTCTACAATACATTATGGAGGTTAATTGGGAAATTTTTATTGGCTAGAGAGATCTCTCAGAGGGGTGATATTTGTTTTCATTTTTGAACATAAAAATACAATGAATCCTAGTAGTATAGCACATACCCTGCCATTGATTTCAGTTCGACACTTTTGGAAATCCTTAGAAAATTCACTCCAAGAACCACCTCCCATGATGGAATCATAATTAATCTTTATTGAATTAGATCACAATATATATATATAGAGTTCACAATATCACTAAAAACATTCCACTTCATTTATCTTTCCTTAAAAAATGTTTTGAAATCATTGGTTTTTAAGTTTTAATGATATGAGTTTTTTAGAATTTAAATAAGATATTTCAATTATTTGATTTCAATTAAATAAATATATGGATAAGAGATGTATTGAAATGATATATATGTTTTCTATGGAATATTATGAGGGATTAATCAATTTATATATTTCACCATTGGATTTCCATGTGATTTGATTATTTATCCATGATGAAATATGCAAATACATACCTCTTCAAATGGGACAGTGTTAGAGAACATCTATTTTTAAAAGTGTGTTTAAAAAACTATAAGACATGGACCCATCATGGAGAAGATTTTGTTTCATGTAATCACTCAAAATGTATTCAAATGTATGTTGATTTTCAAATAGTGAATCTAATGAACATGATTCTCATTGATATAATGCATCAGTTTCATCCTAAAGATAGACATTTCATAAATGACGACATTGGACTGATTAATCCCCTTTATTTTTTAGATGGATATGCATTGAAATTCTTGGAAATTCTTGGCGATGCGCATACTGAATTATATCAAGGAATAACTATATTTAATAAGTTTTCATTCATCGTTGAATTTTTACACCTGAAGGCCTTGAACCAGTGGTCAGACCCCTCATTCAACATGTTGTTGGTATTGTTGAAGTACGTACTCTCTACTAAAGCGAAGATTACAGAGTCATTCTATGATGCTCGCAAGTTGATTGATGATATTGGTTTTATATATGATATCATTGATGTGTTCCAAAACTATTGTGTATTGTTCATAAAAGAGAATTAAAAATTAAATATTTGTACTGTTGGATATACATCTATGTGGAAGGAAAATGAGATTAATCAAGGTACTCATATTCTTCATGGAAAAGTCTTGAATAAATGGAAACAAGTTGCTGATAAGAAGATGCATTACATCCCATTGAAACTGAGACTGAAGAGATTATTCATGTCAACTAAAATTTCTAAATTGATGATTATGAATTTAGAGAGAAAAATATAATTTTATAATTTAACATAACAAGAAGATTCATTGGCATGAAAATATTTTGATCAAAGACACCCAAACGCTTCCCAGGATGATCTTATTGATCGAATGGGTTTGGAAGAAGATGGTTTTAACCCATTTAGGTCCATGTTTGGTGCGACACATAGTAGGTGGCAAGTAGTGTGAGTGAAATACATCTTTCCCCCATGGGTATGCATGAAGAAACCATTTTGTTTACTGTCAATTCTAATTGATGGACCAAGGGGACCTGTAAATAAAATCGATGGAGTACTGAACTCTGAATCAGCAGCTAATGAAATGTTTAGAATTTGGGATACATTTTTATGGATAATTTAATTTTTTTCCAGCATTTGAAAACATATCAGGTTAGAGTAGAAAAGGATAATTCACCTACCCTTTTTATAATAAGAGTAATAAAATCTATATGGATTAAGCACTATAGAAAGTGGGTATATCATAGTTACAAATGTTTTCTTCATCCATTGCACAAGTTCATAAAATAATGTGTGTCATTTGATTGGAATATGGAGAACAAACCATCACCAAAACTACTATATTGGGTTCAAATTTTATCACAACATGATCAATAAATCATACGTACAATATATGATTTTCTGGATTTATTGGCTCCTGCTTTTCCTTTTATTCCTACTATAAATAGACATCGCAGTCATAATTGGAAGAAATGAAGTACTTTTTTTAATTTCATTATTTTAAATATAATATTTTAAGACATAATTTGAATGTGATGAACATTGAAAAAATGTATGTGAAAATATATTGTGCACTATTTTGGGCATCATGGGGAAATCCAAGGAAAATTCTAATGATCGATGTGATTTGCAAGAAATGGGATTAAGAAAACCAATACATTAATGGTTAAATGCATATAGAACGTGTTAGGAATAACTTTTAATCCCAAAAAAACAATCTAATTGTAATGGGTGATGTGTACGAGGAGACAACATGTCAATCGGATGTGCGGTTTGCGTGGTACAATAGAATATGTGTTTGTTATGTCTTTGGAAGACTTAAAAAATGTGCATGGGTGGTTATAACTGGCCAGAGAAACTAAAAAGTACCTGAAATAAGATGATAACAACTGGTGAATGAATTTTGAAATGGTTGGGTACACAACACATCAATTAGAGGTGTCGTGAGACCGCAATTACCAAAAACACTAATTGGGGTGCCACAAATGACCAAAACGAACATGTAATGGTATAATGCAAAGAGAACATGCTTGTAAAGACATGAAGTCAAAGTAAGACAATATAATTATTACCCGTTATGTGTATTAGAATACGGAATTTCAATCGGACGTGTGGTTGGAGCGGTACGACTGAATATTTGTTTTTTAATTGTTTGGCACGCTTAAGAAACATGTGTGGGGTGGACAAAACCGACCAAACAACCTCAGAATGCCATAAAAACATCAGAAAACGAACAGTGATTGAATTTTTAACTGGTTTGGAAGACGACACATCAATCGAAGGTGTCACGGGACTGCGGTGACCAAAAACGTAAATCAGATTCCATAAACTACAAAAATGAGCATTTAATAGTCACATGCATATGGAACAAGATCAGAATGACATAATATCATTGTAAAAAATCTAATTACATTTCCAGACAAGTGCAAGGAGAAAACACATCAATCGAACATTTGATTTGCATGGTACATATTAATATGTGTTTTTTGTATGATTGGCATGCTAGAAAAATGTTTGTTGGGTGGTCAAAACTGACCGAATGACCTTGTAATTCCATGAAATCAGGAAACAAAAATTGGTGAGTGGATTGTTAAATGTTCAGGCATACAACACGTCAATCAGAGGTGTCATGTGACCACAGTGACCAAAAACACAATTCCCGTGTCATAAAAGTCCATAATATGCATTTACCAGTCAAATCCATAGAGAACGACATAATAATAACTTGAAATTAGACAAAGACAATATAATTATTATTCATGACATGTATGAGGAGATTGCACATCAATTGGACATGCGGTTTTCACGGTATGACTGAATATGTGTTTTTTATGTTTTTGGTGCATTTGAAAAACATGTGTGTCAAGGTCAAAACAGGTCAAATGACAAAAAATTCAACGAAATTAGATGAAAACAACTATTAATTGAATTTTGAATTGGTCGGGTTGACGACACATCAATCGGAGATGTCGTGTGATCGCGGTGACTGAAAATGCACTTCTCATTTCATAAATAGAACAAAAGATTCATTTAATTATCTAATACATAGAGAACGAAATTGGAATGACTTGAAATCAGATGAAAACAATTTAGTTTTTATTCCTGACATGTTTGAGGAGACGGAATTTCAACTAGATGTCTCATTTGCATAGTAAAACAGAATATGAATTTTTTTAAGTGTTTGGTGCACTTGAAAAACGTGCATGGGGTGGTCAAAACCAGCCGAACGACCTTGGTTTTCCATGAAATCAGATAAAAACAATCGGTGAATGGATTGTAAAATTGTATGGTAGAAAAAACATCAATCAGAGGTGTCGTCGGACCGCTATCACCGAAAACACACATCTTGTGTCATAAAAGTCCAAAAACTGCATTTAACTATCAAACTCAAAGAGAATGACATCATAATGACTTGAAATCAGAACAAAGAAATATAATTACTATTCGTGACGTGAATAAGGATACATCATTTCAATTAAACATTTAGTTTTCACGGTACGACTAAATTTATGTTTTTAAGTGTTGGGAATTCTCGGAAAACATGCGTGGGGTGATCAAAACCAGATGAATGGCCACGAAATGCCTTGAAATCATAAGAAAACAACAGATTAATGAATTTTGATACTTTTGGTCAGATAACACATCAATCAGATGTGTCGTGTGACCGAGGTGACCAAAAACACAAATCTGGTGCCATAAAAGACCAAAAAGAGGGTTTAATAGTCCAATTCATAGAGAACATGCTCACAATTACTTGAAATCCCTGGAAAACAATATAATTAATATTTGTGACATTTATGAGGAGACGACATGTCAATTGGATGCCTAGATTTCTTGGTACAACTGAATATTTATTGTTTAAGTGTTTGGCACAATTGGAAAATGTTTATGGGGTGGTCCAAACTGGTTAAACGACCTCGAAATTCAATTAAATCAGAATCAAACAACCGGTGAGCGAATTTTGAAATGCACTCAAAGATGACAAGTCAATCAAAGGTTTTGTGTGATGTGGTGACCAAAAATGAAAATTTGGTGCCATAAAAGACCAAAACCCACATTTAACAGTCAAATTAATAGATAACATGATCATAATGACTTGAAATAAGAATATCACAACGTAATTATTACTTTTCATTTGTATGAGGAGACAACATGTATGTTGGACATGTGTTTTTCACGGTATGACTGAATATGTGTTTTTTAAGTATTTGGCGCACTTGAAAAATGTGTTTAGGGTGGTCAAAACCAGAAGAATGAACTAAGAATGACATGAAATTAGAAGGAAATCCATTTAAGGAATTTTGAAATAGAGAGGAAAAAATCACATCAATCGGAGGTGTTGTGTGTTCGCGATTACCGAAAACAGATATATGGTGCCATAAAAGACCAAAAGGAGCGTTTAACAGTCCAATGTATAGATAACGTACTCGGAATAACTTGAAATCACAAGAAAAACATCTAATAAATTTTCTTAACATGTACATGGAGACGATATGACAATCGTACATACGGTTTTTATGATACGTCTGAATAAGGTTTTTTAATTGTATGACGCTCTTTAGAAATGTGCATGGGGTGGTCAAAACTGGGAAAATGACCACAGAATTCCATGAAATTTGTCCACACCAACCGGTGAGTGAAATTTGAATTGTTTTGGTAGACGTAACATCAATCGGAGGTGTCGTTTGACCACGGTCACTGAAAACATACTTCTCATGTCATAAAAGACCAAAACATGCATTTAACAGTCAATTGCCTAGCGAACGACTTAATAATTACTTGAAATAATTGGACAACATACTTATTATGATCGGTGAAGAGTGGGAGCATATGAAATATCATGTAGAAATGTGGTCTTATTTGAACCATTGAATTAGTGATTTTAAATTTTTAAAATGTTATTCGAAATTATTAATGTATTTTGAAAATCAAATAAATTCAATCTGTTACACTAAGCTCAAATTGAAATATGTTATTTCATTTAAATTATTTTTTAGATGTTTTTTAGTAATAATTTTTTTATTCAATTTTTTCATGTGTTTATATTTGATGATGGATGTGGAGCTTGGAAGATGATGAGGTGAAGAGATTTATGTGCATTTGAGTTTAGATATTTTTGAAAGGGTATTTTTTTGATTTTAAAATATAGTGTTTTTTATTGTATTGGTATCATTTAAAAAAAGATTATAGAGACCTCCATTCAGTGGTCTCTATAGGTCATTTTCATGGAACCTATAGCGACTGCCATCTAGAGGATGTTATATCCCATTTTTGGCTCAGCTCTACCATCCACCAAATGGAAAACGCTATTAGGAACATCGATGGGCTTAAAGAGTTCATTGTTTGGTGGATGCTAGGTGGCCGCTATAGACCTTTAGTGACATCTTTTGGCGATAGCTAAAATAGTTTTTTCTTCTAGTGTAAAAACACTAAAGTAAAAAACTTTAGATTTTATATTTTTCAATAATTAATAAGGAGTTTTCTTTAAAAAAGGTATAATAATAATTCTATTTGAAATATAACATGGAGAAAAAATCGGCTCATCCCAAAAATATCATTGAAAATAATATCCACAGATCATAGTTATATACATTTCATTAAGAGTTCTATTTTTCTATTCTACCACACCTTTTTATTATGTTGTTCTAAGAGTATAGAAATTATGAAAATATCCATTATTTTCATTAAATGTTTCTCAATCTAAATAATGAAATTCATCTCCTTTATCACTAGGTATATAAACAATCATGCATCATTTACATTCTAAACAAAATTAAAAAAATCAGTAAATCTTGTTAAAGTATCATGTTTATGAGTAAGAAATTATACCCATGTAAATATACTATAAGCATCAACAATTACTAAAGTATATTTATTTCCACCAAGGCTATAGATTTTAGTGGGTCTAAATAAATCATGATGTACAAACTGTAATGGTCATCTAGTGCTTATCTAATTGTTAGGTCTAAAAGAAATTTTTTGTTACTTCACTTTCGTGTGAGAATAACATACATGAATATGTTATTTATTTATGGAATGTTGTTGTAACACATTTTCATGTTTTTAGAGTTTATGTAACATTTTAAAATTAACATTACCAAAATATCGATGCCAAAGGATTTTGTCAATCTGTATGGCATTCAAACACCAAACATGTTGAACATTTAGAAGAAAAAATCAATAAAATAAATATTTTCTTTTTCCATTAGCATAAAATAACAAGTAAATATCATTAAAAACTAATCATTTATCAATTTTTAATATATCTTCCATTACATCATCAAAAAATTGTGATATAATAGTTAAATTTTGTTTCAATTCTTCAGTGTGTTAATCTTTAGAAATAAAAGTAGAATTTGAAATACAAACATTACCAAAACATTTTTATTTGCCTTTGTAATTTCTTCTAAAAGTAACATTTCCTCCATTATATGAGTTGTAATTGGTAAAATTTGATGGGTCTCTTGTCATACTCCTAGAGCATCCACTACCCATATAACATACATCATTCATGACACATCTAATGAATTTTTCTAATCAGAATCAATTAATTAACAATTTTGGTACCCTGTCTACTTTGGGTCTATTAATATTATTAATACAATTTTTAGGCACCCATAATTAATATGAAAAGGTGTTTTAAGGTACTCTAGATAATAATTATTTTGAGTTTTTTTTTTGTTAATCGCAAATATTTTTTAAATCTAAGGGAATAATAATTTTTACAGTGTCATTACATGACACATTTTAAATAAATAATATTTTATGTACAAATATGTTTTACTTTAATAAAATTGGTTTTAAACATTTTAGGTAATCTTTTATTATAACAAAAACCATCATTATTTTTATTTGTTTTAGTCAATGGAATAATCTCATGTTATTTATCACATCCTTGAATAAATGTAGAAAGTCATTCTTTAATAAATTGAACTACCTTTTTCAAAATTCCATTTCAATCTTGTGTAGTTTAAAAAAAATATAAACATTTTAATGAGAAGCATAAGTATTGTTTCTTCATTTTTCATTTTCTTATCAAATTACTTTATTTTAAGAAATAATTTTCTTACTGTTTTTATTTATCTTATTATATATGTCAATTTATTTGAAATTATATTTATTTAATCTTCTAATTTATTTACATAATTCAAAAAATATGGTTCTCATAATTATATTAGGAATCAAAAATTCATAATAAAAAAGTATTACAATCATTGTACAATGTTACCCGGAAGGACGTGTTATTAATTTATTTTTCATTTCAATATTTTTCAGTAATATAATTTTTTTTAACTCCAACTAGTGCTCAACAACTTTTTTCAACCTTTAATTTAGGTGAATCTGGTTTGATATTCCCATTATTCTTGTACTCATAATAGGATACATCTGAAGTATTGTAATTCATACCACCTTCCTTATCTCACTTATATTTTTCTAAGTGTTTCTTCTAAACCGGGTTTTGAATCCATTCATCTTCATTATTTTGTAAACTCTAGTGAAAATATGATACATGTATTTTTTTCACTTCCTTATAGATTATAATCATAATATTCAGTAGAAACAACATCTACACATTTCCAAACAATACCTTTTATATTTTTTGACTCCTTGGCAACTGAGTTATTCTGTCCTAGTTCCTACTGAATTAGTGATCTAATCAATTCATCTAGGGTGTAATCTAGGATGTCATTTCTTTCATCAATGGAAAACATCATGTCATTAAATTTCTTTGGTAAGCATAGTAGGAAATTTTCAACTAGTTCTAGGTTTTATAATGATTCTCCGGGTGAATTCATTATATTCAAAATGCTTGTGAATATGTGGAACATTTGGTTTACTGTTTCATCTTCACCCATCTTAAAGTCATGATTCTCAGATCTAAAAATTCCAAGCCTAGTTCCCATTAATTTGTTTGAGCTAGGGTGGGTAACATGAATAATATTCCATATTCCATGAGTTTTCTTACAAGTTGACACATGACTAAAGTTATTTATGTTTGTTGCACAATATAAAATATTAATAACATAGTAATTTAAAACATATCTAGTAGAATCACCTACTGTAAGAGTATCTGGGATAGCTTCAGGTAGTGTGTATAGTTTTAACATGATATACTAGTGCTCAATGCTCAACTTTTTGAGGTAAGCCTCCATTCGGGATCTCCAGTATCCATAATCATTATCATCAAAGTGTGGTGGATGTTGAGGAATTAATGTGTCAATAAGGTTTAATCCTACCATTATATAAGATCGTGTCCATTGATTATGAGTTCCATTAATAGGTTTCCAAAATTAAAAGATACATAACACCCTCTAAAAGGGTTAGGTAAATTTCAGAAGGACAACCCAAGATACAAATTTGACGTATCAAAAAATAGCATGAATTAACTAAACAATTATTCAGAAGGTTATCATTATAATAAAAATTTTCAATATTGACAGGGAAATTAAAGATGGTATAGAGGGCAGTAAATGGACCAGATCAAAATATTCAATCAAATATATTAATTAATTGAATTAAATTTCAATGTTTCTTATTTATGATAATTTTTAATGGAAAAAGTAAATAATAGATGGATGAGTATTATTATTTTTTGGTCCAAAGTGGGGATACATTACTCTTATACCTCTTTACATGGTGAGAGATATGTGTTCAATAAAAAATTATTTTTATGGGGGAATCATAACCTAATTAAAAATTCTTTTAGTGGAGGGATAACCGGGACAATAGTTTTTTTATGGGGAGTCACAACCCTTACAACCTGACTTTTGATAGAGGGAGTCCCAAACTGAATAGTCAGAACATTAAATAATGAGAGTCACAAATCGTAGATCTTGGTTTTAGAGTCAATGAGTCAAAACCTATGGAAAAAAATAAAAAATAATGATTTTTGTGTAAAATCATAAGACAATTGAGTTCTTATGAGAGATGAGAAATAGGGTTACAAACTCAGAAACCAGAAAGGAGAAGATAAAAAAAGAAATCACTGATACTAGTTCTTGATATATGTATTATCAGGTCTCATCAAATATATTTTAGTAGAAGAAGAATTAATTCAGTACTTCATAGAACATCCAGGCAATGAAGCAGAATCTCGCAGAAAATTTAAAATTCACAAATGTTCAAAGTTCACAACACATTCTCATTAAAAAATTTAGTATCGAACATGTCAACCCATGTATATCTCATTTTCCAGAGAGAAACATATATATATATATAATATTAAAATTTTTCAGTATCTCTACTTCCATTGGATACTCAGAATAATGAGTTAAGAGATTTCAAAAATATCTCAATAAAAAACGTTGTGACATGGCCTCTTTATTCCGGTAGAATAATTAATAAAACGAATTTAAAATAATTTGAATAAATATTCCAATAGTAAGTATAAAATAATAATTGAATTGAATGATTTAAATCTCATTTTTAAATCCATTCAATCCTATTTATATTTAATCTAAATAGTTCCTAAAAGATAGCATCAAAAATTGCAAGTAAAGTCAAATATTTGAATTTAAATAAACATAAATCCACTGAATTTATTGAAAAAATAATTTCAAATAATTTCTTAATTTTTAAATTTAAATATTTCACCAAAGTCATCAAAAACACTTGGATTAAAATAATTATATTTAATGTGATTTTATCCATCCAAAAAACAATAAAAATAATCCATAAAAATATGCAGGAAATCAATGTTCAACATAAAATCTAAAAGAGGTAGAGGCGAAGTAGCATACCCAAAGTTGGGTACAAAAAATTAGGATAAAAAATGTAGGGTAAATGAAATTAGGGTACAAAAAATTAGGGAACATGAAGGTAGGGTACATAAAATTTGGGTACACTAAAGTAACAAAGGTTACACCAAAGTAACATAGGGTTTATCAAAGTAATGTAAGGTTTATCAAAGTAATTTAGGGTTCATGAAAGTAATGTAGTGTTCCTAAAATTAATTCAAGGTTCATAAATGTATTGTAGGTTTCATTAAATTAGGGTTTCTTGACCATACATTGAGAAATAAGGGTTTTCAAACCATATTTTGCAAAAGTAGGGTAGTCGAACTGTACTCCGTGAAAGAACTAGACACCATTCTTTAACAAAATTAAACAAATTTTTAAAGTCTCTTAATTGATGATTATGTCTTCTATAATAAATAATTATTTTTATAAAAATTTATTATCATTCCAACAAATAAATAATTGAATAAATATGACTCCCACAACTCTTAAAATTATCAAAATATAGATGGCATAATTTATTGGAAAAACTACATATGTGAAACAGTAGCTCATAACTATAGATAATTTAAAGGCCATAAAAATGACAATTTTATACTTTTATTTAAAATTATTAAATAAAGAAAAACATTTTTTACTTCAATAAAATCATGTTTCATGAGATTATGATTTTTTAGAACTTGTAGAAAATTAAATACAATAATGTTTCAAAACTGTTCGCTATATAGTTTCTAAAATTGTAGTAGAATCATTGTTAAATTATTATAATACTAAAAAAATCATTGTCCGACTTCCTCATAATCTAATGATGTTTAGATAAATATATTATCTATCCAATGTTATAAGAACTAAATATAACTAAACAATGTAGATTGAAAATTCATAAAAATAAATACGAAATGTAATCAAACAAAATAAAAACATGCTCATGAACAAACATATGCAACCATGAATCTATAGGAACATAGTTCTGTGAAAATTACTATTATTTGGATTGTGTATTGTCAAAGGTTTTCACACATTTTGAACAAATTTTTCCAAATCCTTATAACCATAAATTTTGGGTGAAAAGAGCATTGTTTCGTCTAGTTAAACCTAATTACCCTTTTCCCTAATCTTTTTCATCCTCCACTAGTCAGCCTTGGTTTCCCCTCCTTTTTGAGATCAAAATAATCTAAAACTAGGATTTGAAGAATAATCTTGATCCAGTGTTCGTTCTTCGATCTTTTAGAGGTATTTTATCAGTCTATGTATTCTCCCATATCCCCTCAACTCCTATCAATGTTAATATCCGATTTTTTGTGCTATTTAGGTGAAGGTTCATTTTCCCATTTTTTGTGAATTGGACCATTTCTATTATCTCTTCCATCGTACTCTGAATCTATGGACTATATTGACTGAGGAATTGTCTATGTCCTTGAGGTCAGTGGTCACATTGTTTTCCCTTTGATTTTTTTCATCTCATGGCTACATCATTGTGCCAAATATAAGATTATTTTTGGAGAATCTCATTCATATTGATTTCTTTATATCTAATTCACCCTTAATTCAATATAAATGTTCATTGACCCTAGTTGGTGGTTTAGATATTGAAATATCTTATATAGACACCCCATCTGTTTCCCATGTGAAAATAACCATTTTGGTCAGTTGGATCAAATGCCCAAAACTCCCAAATAGTTTCTATCTTATCTTTTAAATTAATATTACCTTGATATATGAGTGTTAAGTGGATCCCAAAGCACCTATTAGGTGTTTTTTTAATCTTAAGGATAGAATTTACCAATTAGTAAATTGACTTGTTACCCATTGCACTTCATACATGAACCTTTGAGCTTATTAATGGATTTTCTATGTTTTAATGATTTTAATTAGTTAAACGGAATTGATTAAGTGAAATAGATAATGAATTATTAGTATTTATTCTTAAATGAATCAATTGGATTTATATGGATTGTCCCGAAGTGATGGCGAGTCCATGCCATTTTTTAATTATTTATAAAATGCATCATACGAATTGTAATGTTTTGAGTAGAATTTAACGTGGATAGTGGAATGAATAAGTGGTTATACCTTATGTATTATTTTAAAAATTATTGTTCATTTCTTATGTATATGATATAGACAAAAGAGATTGAAGTGAGTTAATACCCCATGTCATTTATAATTATAATACACTATTATAGAGGTTGTGTTACTATGGTAAGAGACCATTGAGCATAGTAGGTGTCACACTCCCTTATATAGGGTGTGGAGTATAAAATCTTGCACTAGTGATACTGTATTGGTGATGTGATTTACATGCCATGTTCCATGATTATAGTGATTCCATGATGTCTCAGTTTCCATCTTGTGTGTTGTTTCATAACGTCTCTCACTCTATTGGGATGTTAATAATGTACCCTATTTCATAGTCAAATAATCTAGTTATACTGGTGATGGATATCGGAGTTATATCCTTCTCCAGATAGCACTCATCTTCTAGGAATATACCCCCTTGTATACAAATCTAATTGGGTCATATAGGTGGATGAAATATATATAATTATACCATATATATTTATATTATTACTATATATTTTGGGATTTTTATGACATTATTTTTGGCAATGAACTGAAGTATGTAGAGCCATTAGCTCTCCATTAGGAACCAGGGAGGCATGGTTATTTATTTCATAATTTATTAACATATCCTTGTATAGCTACACACTATTTAGTTATGAGGGCTACATGGATTAAGCATTAACACCTTTTGTGGTGGCCTTTTGAGATTTTGACTCACCCCAGACTCGGGCTTCCTTTGATACCCGAGAAGACTACATGTATGTTGGTACCGATTAAAGAAATAACCCTTCTATTAGTCTATGAAATACATTACCTTTAGTTAGAGTTTAGGAACAGAGGATTGAGAAAAGTCTTTTGATTCGTGGAGTTGTTTTGTCTTTTTTTCACTTTTGTATTATTGTGTATCATGCTTATTTCGGCATATTTCAAATATGTATTAGATAATTCCATGCATCGATGTATCAAAACCTTCCTTATTGGCTTTAGATTATATTATCATTTGTTTAGTTTACTATATTCCGATACTTACATATTTAGTTATCTATTTACACTATCTCATTAGTTTATTGATTTTGCATATTTGTATTATGATTCTAATATTGATTGTATATTATTATATCTATTGTTATACTCTGATATGTTGGTATATTCTCCCCTGTATACCAAATTTACACCCCTACTTCTTTTAGACATCCTCTAGAATATGTGGAGGCATTATTGTGGCCATGTGACCCCCCCCCGTCTTGGGGCATAAGTTCAGTGTACCCAAGGATGTGATGTTACAAAGCGGTATTATAACTTTTGTTTTCCTATTTATTAGTATTTCTGTGTTAGATACAAGACTGGGAGTTGAATTTATTTGGAATTGACCATATTCATGGATGTAGCTAACCCATGTATAGGGGAATCCCAAATTACATGGGATGAAAACATGTTAATATTTTTTCCTGTCATGGTTAATACGACTTCACCATTGAGTGAAACGCTTGATTTTTTATGTTGTCTGTATTGGTGTTATTGAAAATATGACTTCTTGAATAGGACCTATGTATTGGGTTTTTTCAATTTGACCATAAATCATCATAGCTATAGAATGATTAATATTCCATGCATTTTTCAATACCACGTTTATTTTTATCATGCATTTTATTTTTTCATATTTTTAATGCCATGTTATGTATTGAACTGGTCTGAACATTCTTTCTGAGATAGGAAAACATACATGGTACTTTAAGTTCCTACCATTACCTAACAATTTTATCCCGAATAGGTTAAAGGAGACATATTAATTATTCCATTATTGTATGTGGGGTTATGTACCATTGGATACATGAACTAGAAAGTGTTATGTTCTCGGTCAAGTGCAATCCTTATTTTGGTTCATAAGTTTTATGGTTCCTTATGGATTAGAAAATGGTAATCCATTTAATTCAACGACATTAAATGGTTTAATTTTTTAATGATCACCATTTTAACATGAGTATGACATATAATGCGTGAACAACCATCTTATATTTATGTTTGAAAAATAGGGTTATGACTAAACCCAACCATAGTAGTGGGTAGTGGGTATCTATGACCAATATAATGACATGTTATGGTCTCTTTCAACTGTTTAGACCTAGATTTTGAAGAAGGAAGAGAGGCATGATAATTCTTGTAGGAATGATTTATACCTGCCCAAGATTTCGAAATCCAATTATCAAAATTTCATAAATCCCATCTGAGGCATGTGTTTGTAATTATAGTGTAAGGTCGATGTGAAGTCCTCCTATCGTAAGACCTGAAAGAAGTGATGAACATGCCCTTGAGGCAACCAGACCTGATCTACCATTTTTTTCTTCTTTGGAACCACATGCGGAACCTCTTCCTTTTTCTGATATGAGAACCAATACATAGTTTTAGGAGAGTTTCCATCATATTTTTTATTTGATGCAAGGTGTAGTTCATCATTCCTAGAGCATGGAATAATTGACTCTTGAGTTTCAGTAGCAGGATACTCCCACCTTCTCGGAGGATGGCAGGACACATGCTCTAGAGTCTTTGATCAAGGTTTTCTTATCTTTCATTGATTCTCTAGAGACTCTTCTAGTGAGAAGGGATGAGTTATCTGTTTATATTCTCTGTGATTCTTATAAGAGGGGGTAGGATTTTATCACCTAGTAGGATTACCATCATGACATAGTGTGGGTTGATTTTTATATCACATTCTATGACAACCCCTTTCCCCAAAATCAGATGGATGACAAAGATAGAGAATTAATGAACCTACATTAGGTGTGTATGTCATTTATCGAATACTCACCTTGTTTCACTGCTCTACCGCAGTTCGCTCCTTATCTAACTCGTGACGATCTTATGATCACTAGTCAATTTGAGGATGGGATGGTATACTCCATTCGATTGCATCTCTACATTATTAGGTTGACGAATATTTATGAAATCATCAACCATGCCCTTATTACATAGCAGAACTTGGTGAAAGATGAAGGTGAGAGTTAGAGAGGTTCGACACCTAGATATATCATCAGTTCATCTTCTTGTAGAAACATTCACTTTGAGGCTACTCAAAAAAATGTTGAATCATTTAGGATCCCCTTGTGTATAGCTTTCTTAGCTATCACCAATGTGTAGATTGAGGGCATACAAAACCATAGTGTCTACACGATACATTCAAGTGCAGAGGTTGTGGTTGGATGGGCCATATATTACAATTATATAATGCATTCCCTCAATTTCATAGTAAGAATAGATCTGAACCTACTCCTTGGTCAAAATATGGACATGTAAAATAATGTTATGAAGGTATCATAAATACCAATGGTCGGTCAGGTTGATCTGGTGTTCTAGGTAGAGGCGTTAAGACTTATGTTTCTCAGAACCAATAGAGAGGGCATTCCAGGATGTTAGGTAGTGACTCAGGGCCATGGTACATGCTAGTTACATGCAGTCCATCCTATGATGGAGGTGTAGAGAACTGAAAGAATATACTATACGAGGTAATATTCTTGTATCCTCCACTTTAGTGTCTTCTTTTTTTAACATAGGAATGTCTCACTAATTTATATATGAAGAAATCATTAAAAGTAAGGTCATTGAGAACAATCACTATTATGAATTTATGATGCTATACATCCCATTAGGTATCTGTTCAGGGAGAATTTTACATTTTAATAATTGTCCCATTGAGATAGATGGATACATTTTATATGGAATATCTTCGTCCTAGACATGATGGGATTTGAAATAATCATCAGGATAACCTGGTTAGTTCCCTATCAATCCCATATTGACTAATACCATTGAAGGGTGACATTTTCACCACCATTTCATGTTAGGAATGTGCATAAGGGTGAAGGGGATGTTAGTGTAACATGATATTGACCCAAGCAATAGAGTTTGGGTAGTGTGACAATATAGATCACCATCATTTTCGTCGATTACTTGGGGTTATGCCTACTATCTTTCCTCACGTAGTAGAGAAAATCCTATATTTATTTCATGAATTCTTCCCAGGTCAGCCTCTGGTGTGAGTGGTTGAGTTTATTGTAGATATTATACCAACATCATCACCAGTGACCATTACTCATTATAGGATTTCTCCTAAAAATATTCTAGAGCTCCAGAAGTAAATAAATGATCTTGAGGATAAAGGTTTCATATGCTCTAGAATATCTCATTTGGGTTCACTAGATCTTCTGTAGAAGAATACAAATAATAACATTAGTATTTGTGCGGATTAACATCATTTGACTCAGATTTTAATTAATAACTAGTATAAACTAACAAGAATAGGGGCCAAAGAATCTTATTTATATAAACCTTCTTCTTGTGAGTATCATTGAGCAACAATTTAGGTGTTTTTTAACAATCTATCCAGATTCATCTATCCTACTAGAAAAACTCCATTTATTTCCAATCACCATTTATCTTCATGAAATTCCACTAATGTCCAAACATAATTTCTATCAAATTTATTTTAATTCATCTTGTATAGAAACAACCCAGTTTTCATTTTTAAAGCATAATTAACAATAATAGGAAAAAATCAGAAATAATGGCTTAAATAGTATAGTAATTTAAAATAGAATTTCTAGTTTTCACACAAGAATAATCATTTACAATAAAATTTTCAATATAATAATAATTATTAATCATCCATGATATTGGATCTGGTTGAGAAGGATTATGCTCTCCCTCAATTGATGCATTCCTATTTTGAAGAACATATTCGGCAAAATTAAAATCTCTAAACTCATGATCAATAACATTGGAATTTGAATATATTTTAACATTATTTTCATCAAACATAACATGAACATATTATTTAATAACTTTAGTTATTTTATTATAAACTCTTTAAGCATTAATATTATTGGAATAACCAAGAAAAATAACTTCATTACTCTTAGCATCAAATTTATCTAAATTATCCTTTGAAATTAAAATTAAAAATTTACATCCAACAGGAGTAGAATTTTTATCTTTTGAGGAGGGTCAGTTAGAGAGACCGCTAAATGATGGTCACTATATTTTTTATATATCCCACCTTAATTTCTCCTCTCCCCCCTCATTTACCCTCCTCGACCCCATGACCCAACTCCCCTCTCAGCCGCATCTCTCTTCCCAACCACACAACCATATCCCGTATTCACTATCTCGGTGACCCCGATACACTAGGAGACCCTAGAGACCTCGACCCCCCTTTCCACTGCGCTGCGCCCCCTATGACCATGAGAGGCACCGACGACCCCCACCCCCATGACTCGGCATTGTGCCCCCCATGACCCCGACATCCCTACAACCTAGAGACCCCCCCAACCTCCACACTGCACCTTCATACAGTCCTGCCACCATCGTTCCCACCTGGCCACACTGCACCCACACAAAAGTCCTCATGTTAACCTCTATTGAACACTCTCGATCTATCGCACCCCACTATGTAGAAACCTCCCACTATTTGATCTGTGGTTCCTATCCAATCATCGTGTTCCTCCCCTGTCGATTCTGACCGTTGATCCCCTGTTGTTATCCCATTGCACTTTCATGGGTCTGCAATCGGGTCACACCTCATTAACTATGGATGAGTCCTCTGAATGTAAGTCATTATTTGACTTCTAAAATACATTATGGAGGTTAATTGGGAAAATTTTATTGTCTAGAGAGATCTCTCAGAGGGGTGATATTTATTTTCATTGTTGAACCTAAAAATCCCATGAATCCTAGTAGTTTAGCACATACCCTGCCATTGATTTTAGTTTGACGTTTTTGGAAATCCTGAGAAAATTCACTCCAAGAACCACCTCCCATGTTGAAATCATAATTACTCATTATTGAAGTAGATCACAATATATATATAGATTTGACAATATCTCTAAAACCAGTCCACTTCATTTATTTGTCCTTAAAAAAGGTTTTGAAATCATTGGTTTTTAAGTTTTAATGATATGAGTTTTTTTAGAATATAAATAAGATATTTCAATTATTTTATTTCAATTAAATAGATATATGGATAAGAGATGTATTGAAATGAAATATAGGTTTTTTGTGGAATATTATGAAGGATTAATCAATTTATATATTTCAACATTGGATTTCCAAGTGATTTTATTATTTATCCATGAAAAAATATGCAAATATATATCTCTTCAAATGGGATAGTGTTAGAGAAAATCTATTTTTAAAAGTGTGTTTAAAAAACTGTAAGACATGGACCCATCATGGAGAGGATTTTGTTTCATGTCATCAATCATAATGTATTCAAATGTATGTTGATTTGAGAATAGTCAATCTAATGAACATGATTCTCCATGATATGATGCATCAGTTTCCTCCTAAAGATAGAAATGTCGTAAATGATGACATTGGATTGATTAATCCCCTTTCTTTTTTAGATGGATAAGCATAGAAATTCTTGGAAATTGTTGGCAATGCGCATACTGAATTATATCAAGGAAGAACTATATTTAATATGTTTTCATTCATTGTTGAATTTTTACACATGGAAGCCTTGAACCAGTTGTCAGACCCCTCATTCAACATGTTGTTGGTATTGTTAAAGAAGGTACTCTCTACTGAAGTGAAGATTACAGAGTCATTCTATCATTCTCGCATGTTGATTGATGATATTGGTTTTCTATCTGATATCATTAATGTGTTCCAAAACTATTGTTTATTTTTCAGAAAAGAGAATGAAAAATTAAATATTTGTACTGTTGGATTTACATCTAGGTGGAAGAAAAATGAGATTAATCAAGGTACTCATATTCTTCATGGAAAAGTCTTGAATAAATGGAAACAAGTTTCCGATAAGAAGATGCATTACATCCCACTGAAACCGAGACTCAAGAGATTATTCATGTCAACTAAAATTTCTAAATTGATGATTATGAATTTAGAGAGAAACATATAAGTTTATAATTTAAATTTACAAGAAGATTCATTGGCATGAAAATATTTTGATCAAAGACACCCAAATGCTTCCCAGGATGATCTTATTGTTTGACTGGGTTTAAAAGAATATTGTTTTAACCCATTTAGGTCCATGGTTGGTGCGACACATAGTAGGTGGCAAGTAGTGTGAGTGACATACATCCTTCCCCCATGGGTATGCATGAAGAAACCATTTTTTTTACTATCAATTCTAATTGATGGACCAAGGGGACCTGTAAATAAAATCGATGGAGTATTGAACTCTGACTCAACAGCTAATGACATGTTTAGAATTTGGGCTACATTTTTATGGACAATTTATTTTTTTCACAGCATTTGAAAACATATCAGGTTAGAGTAAAAAATGATAATTCACCTACCCTTGTTGTAATAATAGTAATAAAATCTATATGGATTAAGCACTATAGAATGTTGGAATATCATAGTAACAAATGTTTTCTTCCTCCATTTCACAAGTTCATAAAATAACGTGTGTCATTTGAATGGAATAGGGAGAACAAACCATCACCAAAACTACTATATTGGGTTCATAGTTTTTCACAACATGATCAATAAATCAAACGTACTATGTATGATTTTCAGGATTTATTGGCTCCTGCTTTGCCTTCTATTCCTACTATAAATAGATAGCGCAGTCATAAATGGTAGAAACGAAGTACTTTTTTTTAATTTCATTATTTTAAATATAATATTTTAAGACATAATTTGGATGTGATGAACATTGAAAAAATGTATGTGAAAATATATTGTGGACTATTTTAGGCATCATGGAAAAATCCAAAGAAAATGCTAATGCTCGATGTGATTTTCAAGAAATGGGATTAAGAAAACCAAGACATTAATGGTTAAATGCATATAGAACATGTTAGGAATAACTTTAAATCCAAAAAAACAATCTAATTGTAATGTGTGATGTGTATGAGGAGACAACATGTCAATCAGATGTGCGGTTTACGCGGTACAGCAGAATATGTGTTTTTTATGTCTTTGGAAGACTTAAAAACTGTTTGCGGGTGGTTATAACTAGCCAAACAAACTAAAAAGTACCTAAAATCAGATGATAACAACTGGTGAATGAATTTTGAAATGGTTGGGTACACGACACATCAATCAGAGGTGTCGTGAGGCCGCAATTACCAAAAACACAAATCGGGGTGCCACAAATGACCAATACGAACATGTAATGGTATAATGGAAAGAGAACATGCTTGTAAAGACATGAAGTCATAGGAAGACAACATAATTATAAACCATTATGTGTATTAGAATACGGAATGTCAATCGGATGTGTTGTTGGAGCGGTACGACTGAATATTTGTTTTTTAATTGTTTGGCACACTTATGAAACATATGTGGGGTGGACAAAACCGGCCAAACAACCTCAGAATGCCATGAAAACATCAGAAAACAAACAGTGATTGAATTTTGAAATGGTTAGGAAGACGACACGTCAGTCGAAGGTGTCACGGGACTACGGTGACCAAAAATGTAAATCGGATGCCATAAACTACCAAAATGAGCATTTAATAGTCACATGCATATAGAACAAGATCAGAATGACATAATATCATTGTAAAATATCTAATTACATTTCTTGACAAGTGCAAGGAGAAAGCACATCAATCAGACGTTCTATTTTCATGGTACATATTAATATGTGTTTTTTATAAGATTGGCATGCTAGAAAAATGTTTGTTGGGTGGTCAAAACCGACCGAATGACCTCGTAATTCCCTGAAATCAGGAAACAAAAATTAGTGAGTGAATTGTTAAATGTTCAGGCATACAACACGTCAATCGGAGGTGTCATGGTACCACAGTGACCAAAAACACAATTCTCATGTCATAAAAGCCCATAATATGCATTTACCAGTCAAATTCATAGAGAACGACATAATAATAACTTGAAATTAGGAAAAATCAATATAATTATTATTCATGACATGTATGAGGAGATTATAAATCAATCAGACATGTGATTTTCATAGTATGACTGAATATGTGTTTTTTATGTTTTTGGTGCATTTAAAAAACATGTGTGTGGTGGTCAGAACTGGTCAAACGACCAAAAAATTCAATGAAATTAGATGAAAACAACTATTAAGTGAATTTTGAATTGGTCGGGTTGACGAAACATCAATTGGGGATGTCGTGTGATCGCGGTGACTGAAAATGCACTTCTCGTTTCATAAATAGAACAAAAGATTCATTTAATTATCTAATACACAGCGAACGAAATTGGAATGACTTGAAATCAGATGATTTCAATTTAATTTTTATTTATGACGTGTTTGAGGAGACATAATTTCAATTAGATGTATCATTTTCACAGTAAAACAGAATGTGATTTTTTTAAGTGTTAGGTGCACTTGAAAAACGTGCATGGGGTGGTCAAAACCAGCCGAACGACCTTGGATTTCCATGAAATCAGACAAAAACAATCGGTGAATGGATTGTGAAATTGTAGGGCAGAAAAAACATCAATCAGAGGTTCGTCGGACCACTGTCACTGAAAACACACATCTTGTGTCATAAAAGTCCAAAATTGCATTTAACTATCAAACTCATAGAGAATTACATCATAATGACTTGAAATCAGACCAAAGAAATATAATTACTATTCGTGAAGTGAATAAGGATACATCATTTCAATTAGACATTTAGTTTTCACGGTATGGCTGAATTTATGTTTTTAAGTGTTTGGAATTCTTGGAAAACATGCGTGGGGTTGTCAAACCCAGATGAATGGCCACGAAATGCCCTGAAATCAGAAGAAAACAACATATTAATGAATTTTTAAACTTTCGGTCAGACAAAACATCAATCAGATGTGTCGTGTGACCGAGGCGACCAAAAACACAAATCTGGTGCCATAAAAGACCAAAAAGAGGGTTTAATAGTCCAATTCATAGAGAACTTGCTCAAATTTACTTGAAATCACTGGAAAACAATATAATTAATATTTGTGACATTTATGAGGAGACGAAACAAAAATTAGACGTGTTTCTTTCGCGGTACGACTGGATATTTATTGTTTAAGTCCTTGGCACAATTGGAAAATGTTTATGGGGTGGTCAAAACTGGTTAAACGACCTCGAAATTCAATTAAATCAGAATAAAACAACCGGTGAGAAAATTTTGAAATGCTCTCAAAGATGACAAGTCAATCAAAGGTTTTGTGTGACATGATGACCAAAAATGAAAATCTGGTGACATAAAAGACCAAAACCCGCATTTAACATTCAAATTAATATATAACGTGTTCATAATGACTTGAAATAAGAATATCACAACGTAATTATTACTTTTCATGTGTATGAGGACACGACACGTCAGTTGGACATGTGGTTTTCACGGTACAACTGAATATGTGTTTTTTAAGTATTTGGTGCACTTGAAAAATGTGTGTAGGGTGGTAAAAACCAGAAGAATGACCTCAGAATGACATGAAATCAGATGAAAACCCATTTACGGAATTTTGAAATAGAGAGGAAGAAATCCCATCAATCGAAGGTGTTGTGTGATCGCGGTTACCGAAAACACAAAACTGGTTCCATAAAAGACCAAAAAGAGTGTTTAATAGTCCAATGCATAGAGAACATACTCGGAATAACTTGAAATCACAAGAAAAACATCTAATAAATTTTCGTAACATGTACAAGGAGACGATATAACAATCGGACATGAAGTTTTTATGATATGTCTGAATAAGGTTTTTTAAGTGTATGACGCTCTTTGGAAATGTGTGTGGGGTGGTTAAAACCTGGAAATGACCTTAGAATTCCATGAAATTTTCCCACACCAACCAGTGAGTGAAGTATGAAATTTTTTGGTAGACGTAACATCAATCGGAGGTTTCGTTTGACCATGGTGACTAAAAACATACTTCTAAGGTCATAAAAGACCGAAACATGCATTTAACAGTCAATTGCCTAGTGAACGAATTAATAATTACTTGAAATAACTGGACAACAGACTTATTATGATCAGTGAAGAGTGGGAGATTATGAAATATCAATTAAAAATGTGGTCTTATTTGAACCATTGAATTAATGATTTTAAATTTTCAAAATGTTATTCGAAATTATTAATGTATTTTGAGAATCAAATACTATCAATCTGTTACACTATGCTCAAATTGAAATATGTTATTTCATTTAAATTATTTTTTAGATGTTTTTCTTAGTAATAATTTTTTTATTAAGTTTTTTCATGTTTTTATATTTGATGATGGATGTGGAGCTTGGAAGATGATGAGGTCAAGAGATTTATGTGCATTTGAGTTTAGATATTTTGGAAAGGGTATTTTTGTGATTTTAAAATATAGAGTTTTTTATTATATTGGTATCATTTAAAAAAATATTATAGAGACCACCATTCGGCGGTCGCTATAGGTCATTTTCGTGGAACCTACAGAGACTGCCATCTGGAGGATGCTATATCCCATTTTTGGATCAGCTCTACCGTCCACCAAATGGAAAACGCTATTAGCAACATCTATGTGCTTAAATAGTTCATTGTTTGGTGGATTATAGGAGGCCTCTATAGACCTTTAGTGATAGCTTTTGGCGATAGCTAAAATACGTTTTTCTTATAGTGTAAAAACTCTAAAGTAAACAACTTTAGAATTTATATTTTTCAATAATTAATAAGGATTTTTATTTAAAAAAGGTAAAATAATAATTCTATTTTAAATATAACATGGAGAAAAAATCGGCTCATCCCAAAAATATCATTGAAAAAAATATTCACATAACATAGTAATATACATTTCAATAAGAGTTCTATTTTTCTATTCTACCACACCTTTTTATTATGTTGTTCTAAGAGTATAGAAATTATTAAAATATCCATTATTTTCATTAAATTTTTCTCAATCTAAATAATGAAATTCATCTCCTTTATCACTATGTATATAAACAGTCATGCATCCTTTTCATTCTGAACTAAATTACCAAAATCAGTAAATCTTGATAAAGTATCATGTTTATGAGTAAGAAATTATACCCATGTAAATATACTATAAGCATCAACAATTACTAAAGTATATTTATTTCCACTAATTCTATATATTTTAGTGGGTCTAAATAAATCATGATGTACAAACTGTAATGGTCAACTAGTGCTTATCTGATTGTTAGGTCTAAAATAAATTTTTTGTTACTTCGCTTTCGTGTGAGAATAACATACATGAATATGTTATTTATTTAAGGAATCTTGTTGTAACACATTCTCATGTTATTAGTGTTTATGTAACATTTTAAAATTAACATTACATAAATATCGATGCCTAAGGATTTGGTCAATCTATATGGCATTCAAACACCAAACATGTTGAACATTTAGTTGAAAAAATCTATAAAATAAATATTTTCTTTTCCATTAGCATAAAATAACAAGTAAATATGAGTTGTAATTGGTAAAATTTGATGGGTATCTAGTCATACTCTTAGAGCATCCACTGCCCATATAGCATACATCATTCTTGACACATCTAATGAATTTTTCTAACCATAATCAATTACTTTAAAATTTTGGTGCCCTGTCTACTTTAGGTCTAATAAGATTATTAATACAATTTTTAGGCACCCATAATTAATATGAAATTGTGTTTTAAGGTACTCCAGATAATAATTATTTTGAATTTTCTTTTTGTAAATCGCAAATATTTTTAAAATCTAAGGGAATAATATTTTGTACAGTGTCATTACATTCCACATTTTAAATAAATAATATTTTATGTACAAATATGTTTTACTTTAATAAAATTGGTTTTAAACATATTAGGTAATCTTTTATTATAACAAAAACCATAATTATTTTTATTTATTTTAGTCAATGGAATAATCTCATGTTATTTGTCAAATCCTTTAATAAATGTAGAAAATCAATCATTAATACACTGAACTTACTTTTTCAAAATTCCATTTCAATCTTGTGCAGTTTAAACAAAATTATAGACATTTTAATGAGAAGCATAAGTATTTTTTCTTCATTTTTCATTTTCTTATAAAATTACTATATTTGAATAAATAATTATCTTACTTTTTTTCTTTATCTTATTATATATGTCAGGTTCTTTGAAAATATATTTCTTTAATCATTCAATTTATTTACTTAATTCAAAAAATAGGGTTCTCATAATCATATAAGGAATCAAAAATTCATAATAAAAAGTATTACAATCATTGTACAGTGATACCCAGAAGGACAAGTTAGAAATTTATTTTTCATTTCCATATTTCTCAGTAAAATAATTTTTTTTAACTCCAACTTGTGTTCAACTCCTTTTTTCAACCTTTAATTTAGGTCAATCTGGTTTGATATTCCCTTTATTCTTGTACTCATAATAGGATACATCTGAATCATTGTAATTCATACCACCTTCTTTATCTCACTTATATTTTTTCTGATTTTTTCTTCTAAACCGGGTTTTGAATCCATTCATCTTCACTGTTTTCTAAACTCTAGTAAAAATATGATACATGTATTCTTTTTCACTGCCTTATAGAATATAATCATAATATTCAGTAGAAAAAACATCTATACATTTACAAACAATAACTTTTATAATTTTTGACTCCTTGGCAACAGAGTTATTCTATCCTAGTTCTTACTGAATTAGTGATCTTATCAATTCATCTAAGGAGTACTCTATGATGTCATTTATTTCATCAATGGAAAACTTCATGTCATTAAATTTCTTTGGTAAGCATCGTAGGAAATTTTCAAAAAGTACTAGGTTTTATAATCATTCTCTCGGTGAATTCATTATATTCACAATGCTTGTGAATATGTGGAACATTTGGTTTACTATTTCATCTTCAACCATCTTAAAGCCTTGATACTCAGATATAAGCATTCCAAGCGTGGTTCCCATTAATTTGTTTGAGCCAAGGTGAGTAACTTGTATAATATGCCATATTCCATGAGTTTTCATACAAGTTGAAACATGACTTAAACTATTTATGTTTGTTGCACAATATAAAATATTAATAACATAGTATTTTAAAACATATCTAGTAGCATCACCTACTGTAAGAGTATCTGGGATAGCTTCAGGTAGTGTGTATCGTTTTAACATGATAGACTAGTGCTCAATGCTCATCTTTTTGAGGTAATCCTCCATTCGGGATCTCTAGTAGCAAAAATCATTATCATCAAAGTGTGGTGGATTTTGAGGAATCAATGTGTCATTTATGTTTAATCCTACCATCATATTAGATCTTGTCCATTGATTTTGAGGTCAAGTAATAGGTTTCCACAATTAAAAATAACATAATAAACTCTAAAAGGGTTAGGTAAATTTCAGAAGGACAACTCAAGATACAAATTTTAATTATCAAAAAATAGAATGAATTAACTAAACAATTATTCAGAAGGTTATCATTATAATACCAATTTTTAATCTTGATAGGGTAATTAAAGATGGTATAGAGGGGAGTAAATGGACCAGATCAAAATATTTAATCAAATACATTAATTCATTAAATTAATTTTCAATGTTTATTATATAGGATAATTAGTAATGAAAAAAGTAAATAATAGATGGATGTTTTTTATTATTTTTTGTTCCAATGTGGGAATACATTACTCTTATACCTCTTTACTTGGTGAGAGATATGTGTTCACTAAAAAATTATTTTTATGGGTTAATCATAACCTATTTAAAAATTATTTTAGTGGAGGGATAACCAGGACACTAATTTTTTTATGGGGTGTCACAACCCTTACAACCTGAATTTTGAGAGAGGGAGTCACAAACTAAATAGTCTGAACATTAAATAATGAGAGTCACAAACCGTAGATCTTGTTTTTAGAGTCTATGAGTCAAAACCTATGAAAAAAAATAAAACAATAATGATATTTGTGTAAAATCATAAGAAAATTGAGTTCTTATGAGAGATGAGAAATAGGGTTACAGACTCAGAAACCAGACAGGAGAAGATAAAAAAACAAATCACTGATACTAGTTCCTGATATATGTATTATCACGTCTCATAAAATAAATTTTAGTAGAAGAAAAATTAATTCAGTACTTGATAGAACGTCCAGGCAATGAAGCAGAATCTCGCAAGAAATTTAAAATTCACAAATGTTCAAAGTTCACAACACTTTCTCATTGAAAAATTTAGTATCGAACATTTCAACCCATGTATATATCATTTTTCAAAGAGAAACATATATATATATATATATATAATATTAAAATCTTTTAGTAGCTCTACTTCCATTGGATAGTCAACAAAATGAGTTAAGAGATTTCAAAAATATATCAATAAAAGACATTGTGACATGGCCTCTTTATTCTAGTAGAATAATTAATAAAACGAATTTAAAATAATTTGAATAAATATTCCAATAGTAAGTATAAAATAATAATTGAATTTAATGATTTAAATCTCATTTTTAAATCCATTCAAACCTATTTATTTTTATTCAAAATAGTTCCTAAAAGATAGCATCAAAAATTGAATGTAATGTAAAATATTTGAATTTAAATAAATATAAATCCACCAAATTTATTGAAAAAATAATTTAAAATAATTTCTTAATTTTTAAATATAAATATATCATCAAAGTCAATAAAAAACATGGATTAAAATAATTATATTTAATGTGATTTTATCCATCCAAACAACATTGAAAATAATCCATAAAAATATGTAGGAAATTAATGTTCAGCATAAAATCTAAAAGAGGTAGAGGAAAAGTAGCGTACCCAAAGATGGGTACAAAAAATTAGGATAAAAAATGTAGGGTAAATGAAATTAGGGTACAAAATATTAGGGAACATGAAGGTAGGGTACATAAAATTTGGGTACACTAAAGTAACAAAGGGTACACTAAAGTAACATAGGGTTTATCAAAGTAATGTAGGGTTTATCAAAGTAATTTATAATTCATTAAAGTAATGTAGTGTTCATAAAATTAATTCAAGGTTCATAAATGTAATTTAGGTTTCATTAAATTAGGGTTTCTTGACCATACATTGCGAAATAAGGGTTTTCAAACAATATTTTACGAAAGTAGTGTAGTCGAACCGTACTCTGTGAAAGAACTAGACACCATTCTTTAACAAAATTTAAAAAAATTTAAAGTCTCTTAATAGATGATTATGTCTTCTGTAATAAATACTTATTTTTATAAAAATTTATTATCATTCCAACAAATAAATAATTGAATAAATATGACTCCCACAACTCTTAAAATTATCAAAATGTAGATGTCATAATATATTGGAAAAACTACATATCTGAAATAATAGCTCATAACTATAGATAATTTAAAGGCCATAAAAATGACAATTTTTTACTTTTATTTAAAATTATTAAATCAAGAAAAACATTTTTTACTTCAATAAAATCATGTTTCATGAGATTATGATTTTTTAGAACTTGTAGAAAATTAAATACAATAACTTTTCAAAACTGTTCGCTATATAGTTTCTAAAATTGTAGTAGAAACATTGTTAAATTTTTATAATACTAAAAAATCATTTTCAAACTTCCTCATAATCTAATGAAATTTAGATAAATATATTATCTATCCAATTTTATGAGAACTAAATATAACTAAACAATGTAGATTGAAAATTCATAAAAATAAATTTGAAATGTAATCAAACAAAATAAAAACATGCTCATGAACAAACATATGCAACCATGAATCTATAGGAACATAAGTGTGTGAAAATTACTCGTATTTGGATAGTGTATTATCAAAGGTTTTCACACATTTTGAAATTTTTTTCCAAATCCTTATAACCATAAATTTTGGGTGAAAAGAGCATTGCTTCGTCCAGTTAAACCTAATTACCCTTTTCCATAATCTTTTTCATCCTCCACGAGTGAGCCATGGTTTTCCCTCCTTTTTGAGATCAAAATAATCTAAAACTAGAATTTGAAGAATAATCTTGATCCAGTGATCGTTATTCTATCTGTTAGAGGTATTTTATCAGTCTTTGTATTCTCCCCTATTCTCTCAACTCCTATCAAAGTTAATATCCAATTTTTTGTGCTATTTAGGTGAAGGTTCATTTTCCCAATTTCTTGGGAATTGGACCATTTATATTATCTCTTCCATTGTACTCTGAATCTATGGACTATATTGACTGAGGCATTGTCTATGTCCTTGAGGTCAGTGGTCACATTGTTTTCCCTTTGATTTTTGTCATCTCATGGCTACATCATTGTGCCAAATATAAGATTTGTTTTGGAGAATCTCATTTATATAGATTCATTTATATCTAATTCACCCTTAATCCAATATAAATGTTCATTGACCCCATATGGTGGTTTAGATATTGAAATACCTTATATAGACACCCTATCAGTTTCCCATGTGAAAATAACCATTTTGGTCAGTTGGATCAAATGCCCAAAACACCCAAATAGTTTCTATCTTATCTTTTCAATTAATATTACCTTGATATATGAGTGTTAAGTGGAACCCAAAGAACCTCTTAGGTGTTTGTTCATCTTAAGGATAGAATTTACCAATTAGTAAATTGACTTGTTACCCATTTCACTTCATACATGAACCTTTGAGCTTATTAATTGATTTTCTATGTTTTAATGATTTTAATTAGTTAAACGGAATTGATTAAGTGAAATAGATAATGAATTGTTAGTATTAATTCTTAAATGAATCAATTGGATTTATATGAATTGTCCCGAAGTGATGGCGAGTCCATGCCATTTTTTAATTATTTATAAAATTCTTCGTACGAATTGTAATGTTTTGAGTTGAATTTAACATGGATAGTGGAATGAATAAGTGGTTATACCTTATGTATTATTTTATAAATTATTATTCATTTCTTAGGTATATTATATAGTCAAAAGAGATTGAAGTGAGTTAATACCCCATGTCATTTATAATTATAATTCTCTATTATAGAGGTTGTTTTACTCTAGTAAGAGACCATTGAGCAAAGTGGGTGTCACACTCCCTTATATAGGGTGTGGAGTATATAATATTGCACCAGTGATATTGTATTGGTGATGGGATTTACATGCCATGCTCCATGATTATAGTGATTCCATGATGGCTCACTTTCCATCATGTGTGTTATTTCATGATGTCTCTCACTCTATAGGGATATTAATAATGTACCTTATTTCATAGTCTTATAATCTAGTTATACTGGTGATGGATATCGGACTTATATCCTTTTCCAGATAGCACTCTTCCTCTAGGAATAAGGCCCCTTACATACAAATCTAATTGGTTCATATGGGTGGATGAAATATATATAATTATACAATATATATTAATATTATTACTATATATTTTGGGATTTTTATGACATTATTTTCGTTAATGAACAGAAGTATGTAGATCCATTAGCTCTCCGTTAGGAACCAGGGAGGCATGGTTATTTATTTCATAATTTTTTAATATATTCTTGTACAACTACACACTATTTAGTTATGAGCGCTACATGGATTAAGCATTAACACCTTTTGTGGTGGCCTTTTGAGATTTTTTCTCACCCCAGACTCGGGATTCCTTTGATACCCAAGAAGATTACATGTATGTTGGTACTGATTAAGGAAATAACCCTTCTATTAGTCTATGAAATTCATTACCATTAGTTAGTCTTTATGAATAGAGGATTGATCAAAGTATTTTGATTCATGGAGTTGTTTTGTCTTTTTTTCACTTTTGTAATATTGTGTAACATGCTTATTTCGGCATATTTCAAATATGTATTAGATAATTCCATGCATCGACGTATCAAAACCTTCCTTATAGGCATTAGATTATATTATCATTTGTTTAGTTTACTATATTCTGATACTTACATATTCAGTTATCTATTTACACTTTCTCATTAGTTTATTGATTATGACTATTTGTATTATGATCTTAATATTGATTATATCTTATTATATCTATTGTTATACTCTGATATGTTGGTATATTCTCTCCTCTATACCAAATTTACACCCCTACTTCATTTAGACATCCTGTAGAATATGTGGAGGCATTATTGTGGCCATGTGACCCCCTTTCCCCCCCAGCATGGGGCATGAGTTCAGTGTACCCAAGGTTGGGATGTTACAAAGCAGTATTATAACTTTTGTTTTCCTATTTATTAGTATTTCTGTGTCATATACAAGGCTGGGAGTTGAATTGATTTGGAATTGACCATATTCATGGATGTAGCTAACCCATGTATAGGGGAATCCCAAATTACTTGGGATGAAAACATGTTAATATTTTTTCCTGTCATGGTTAATACGACTTCACCATTGAGTGAAACGCTTGATTTTTTATGTTGTTTGTATTGGTGTTATTGAAAATATGACTTCTTGAATAGGACCTATGTAATGAGTTTGTTCAATTTGACCACAAATCATCATAGCTATAGTATGATTAATAGTCCATGCATTTTTCAATGCCACCATTATTTTTATCATGCATTTTATTTTTTTTCATATTTTTAATGCCATGTTATGTATTGAACTAGTCTGAACATTCTTTCTGAGATAGGAAAACATACATGGTACTTTATGATCCTACCATTACCTAATAATTTTTCCCAAATAGGTTAAAGGAGACATATTAATTATTCCATTATGGTATGTGGGGTTATGTACCATTGGATACATGAACTAGAAAGTGTTATGTTGTTGGTCAACTGCAATCCTTATTTTGGTTCATAATTTGTATGGTTTCTTATGGATTAGAAAATGGTAATCCATTTAATTCAATGACTTTAAATGGTTTTATTTTTTAATGATCACCATTTTATCATGAGTATGATATATAATGCGTGAACAACCATCTTATATTTATGTTTGAAAAATAGGCTTATAACTAAACCCAACCATAGTAGTGCGTAGTAGGTATCTATGAACAATATAGTTACATGTTATGGTCTCTTTCAACTGTTTAGACCTAGATTTTGAAGAAGTAAGAGAGGCATGATAATTCTTGTAGGAATGATTTATACCTGTCCATGATTTAGAAATCCAATTCTGAAAATTTCATTAATCACATCTGAGGCATGTGTTGGTAATTATAGTGTAAGGCCGATGTGAATTCCTCCTATCGTAAGACCTGAAAGAAGTGACGAACATGACCTTGAGGCAACCAGACCCGATCTACCATTGTTTTCAAATTTGGAACCACATGTGGAACCTCTTCCTTTTTCTGATGTGAGGACCAAAACATAGTTTTAGGAGAGTTTCCATCATATTTTTCATTCTATGCAAGGTGTAGTTCATCATTCCTAGAGCATGGAATAGTTGACTCGTCAGTTTCAATAGTAGGATACTCCCACCTTCTCGGAGGATGGCATGACACATGATCTAGATTCTTGGATCAAGGTTTTCTTATATTTATTTGATTCTCTAGAGACTCTTCCTGTGAGAAGGGATGAGTTAGCTGTTTATATTCTCCGTGATTATTATAAGAGGGGGTAGGATTTTATCACCCAGTAGGATTACCATCATGACATGGTCTGGGTTGATTTTTAGATCACATTCTATGACAACTCCTTTCCCCAAAATCAGATGGGTGACAAAGATAGAGAATTAATGAACCTACATTAGGTGTGTATGACATTTATCGAATACTCAGCTTGTTTCACTGATCTACCACAGTTCGCTCATTCTCTAACTCGTGCGATCATACGATCACTAGTCAATTTGAGGATGGGATGGTATACTCTATTCAATTGCATCTCTACATTTTTAAGTTGATGAATATTTATTAAATCATCAACCATGCCCTTATTACATAGCATTACATTGTGAAAGTTGAAGGTAAGAGTTAGGGATGTTCGACACCAAGATATATCATCAGTTCATCTTCTTGGAGAAACATGCACTTTGAGGAAACTCAAAAATGTAGAATCAGTTAGGATCCCCTTGTGTATTGCTTTCTTAGCTATCACCAATGTGTGGATTGAGGGCATACAAAACCATAGTGTCCACAAGATACAGTCAAGTGCAGAGGTTGTGGGTGGATGGGCCATATATTACAATTCTATAATGCATTCCCTCCAGTTCGTAGTAAGAATAGATCTGAACCTACTCTTTGGTCAAAAGATAGACATGTAAAATCATGTTATGAAGGTATCATAAATACCAATGGTCAGTTAGGTTGATCTGGTGTTCCCGGTAGAGGCGTTAAGGCTTATGTTTCTCAACACCAATAGAGAGGGCATTCCTGGATGTTAAGTAGTGACTCAGGGCCATGGTATATGCTAGTTACATGCAGTCCATCATGTGATGGAGGTGTAGAGAACTGGAAGAATATACTATACAAGGTAATATTCTAGTATCCTCCACTTTAGTGTCTTCTTTATTTAACATAGGAATGTCTCACTAATTTATATATGAAGAAATCGCTAAAATTATGGTCATTGAGAACAATCAATATTATGACTTTATGATGCTATACATCCCATTACGTATTTGTTCAGTGAGAATTTTACTTTGTAATAATTGTCCCATTGAGATAGGTGGATACCTTTTATATGGAATATCATCATCCTAGACATGATGGGCGTTGAAATAATCATCAGGATAACCTGGTTAGTTCCCTATCAAACCCATATTGACTAATACAATTGAACGGTGACATTTTCACCACCATTTTATATTAGGAATGTGTATAAGGGTGAAGGGGATGTTAGTGTAACATGATATTGACCCATGTAATCGAGGTTGGGTAGTGTGAAAACATAGATAACCATCATTTTCCTCTATTACTAGGGGTTATGCCTACTATATTTTCTCACGTAGTAGAGAAAATCATTTATTTATTTCATGAATTCTTCCTAGGTCAGCCTCTGGTGTGAGTGGTAGAGTTTATTGTAGATATTATACCAAGATCATCACCAGTGACCATTACTCATTATAGGATTTCTCCTAAAATGATTCTGGAGCTCCAGAAGTAAATAAATGATCTTTATGATAAAGGTTTCATATGGTCTAGAATATCTCCTTCAGGTTCACTAAACCTTCTGTACAAGAAAACAAATAATATCCTTTGGATTTGTGCGGATTAAAATTGTTTGACTCAGATTTTAAGTAAGAACTAGTATCAACTAACAAGAATAGGGGCCAAAGAATCTTAATTATATAAACCTTCTTCTTGAGAGTATCATTGAGCAACAATTTTGGTGTTTTTTTAACAATCTATCCAGATTCATCTATCCTACTAGAAAAAATCCATTTATTTCCAATCACCTTTTATCTTCATGAAATTCCACTAAGGTACAAACATAATTTCTATCCCATTTATTTTAATTCATCTTGTATAGAAAAAACCCAGTTTTCATTTTTAAAGCAAAAATAACAATAATAGGAATAAATCAGAAATAAAGGCTTAAATGGCACAATAATTTAGAATAGAATTTCTAGTTTTCACACAAGAATAAACATTTATAATAAAATTTTCAATATGATAATAATTATTAATCATCCATGAAATTGGATATGGTTGAGAAGGATTATGATCTCCCTCAATTGATGCATTCTTATTTTGAAGAATATATTCAACAAAATTAAAATACCTAAACTCATGATCAATAACATTGGAATTTGAATTTATTTTAACATTATTTTCATCAAACATAACATGAACATATTCTTTAATAACTTTAGCTATTTTAAAATAAACTCTTTAAGAATTAATATTATTGGAATTACAAAGAAAAATAACTTCATTAATCTTAGCATCAAATTTATCTAAATTATTCTTTGAATTTAAAATAAAAAATTTATATCCAACATGAGTAGAATATTTATCTTTTGAGGAGGGTCAGTTAGAGGGACCGCTAAATGATGGTCACAATATTTTTTATATATCCCACATTAATTTTTCCTCGACCCCATGACCCAACTCCCCCCTCAGCCACATCTCTCTTCCCAACCCCATGACTATATCTCGTATTCACTATCTCGGTGACCCCGATACACTAGGAAACCCTGGAGACCTCGACCCCCCTTTCCACCGCGATGCGCCCCATATGACCATGTAAGACCCCGACGACCCCCACCACCATGACTCGGCATTGTGCCCCCTATGACCCCGACATCCCTACAACCTAGAGACCCCCCAACCTCCGCACTGGACCTTCATACCGTCCTGCCACTGTCGTTCCCACCTGGCCACACTGCACCCACACAAAAAGTCCTCACGTTCACCTCTATTGAACACTCTCGACCTGTCACACCCCCACTATGTAAAACCGTCCCACGATTTGATCTGTGGTTCATAACTTATCATCATGTTCCTCCCCTGTCGATTCTGACCGTTGATCCCCTGTTGTCATGCCATTGCACTGTCATGGGTTTGCAATCGGGTCACACCTCATTACCTATGGTTGAGTCCTCTGAATGTAAGTCATTGTTTGACTTCTACAATACATTATGGAGGTTAATTGGGAAAATTTTATTGGCTAGAGAGATCTCTCAGAGGGGTGATATTTTTTTCATTGTTGAACCTAATAATCCCATGAATCCTATTAGTATATAACATACCCTGCCAATGATTTCAGTTCGACATTTTTGGAAATCCTGAGAAAATTCACTCCAAGAACCGCCCCCCATGTTTGAATCATAATTACTCTTTATTGAATTAGATCACAATATATATATAGATTTCAAAATATCAGTAAAACCAGTCCACTTCATTTATCTATCCTTCAAAAAGGTTTTGAAATCATTGGTTTTTATGTTTTAATGATATGAGTTTTTTTAGAATGTAAATAAGATATTTTAATTATTTGATTTCAATTAAATAGATATATTGATAAGAGATGTATTGAAATGAAATATAAGTTTTATGTGGAATATTATGAGGGATTAAACAATTTATATATTTCACCATTGGATTTCCAAGTGATTTGATTATTTATCCATGAAAAAATATGCAAATAGATATCTCTTCAAATGAGATAGTGTTAGAGAACATCTATTTTTAAAAGTGTGTTTAAAAAACTATAAGACATGGACCCATCATGGAGAAGATTTTATTTCATGTCATCAATAAAAATGTATTCAAATGTATGTTGATTTGAGAATAGTCAATCTAATGAACATGATGCTCATTGATATGATGCATCAGTTTCATCCTAAAGATAGAAATGTCGTAAATGATGACATTGGATTGATTAATCCCCTTTCTTTTTTAGATGGATAAGCATTGAAATTCTTGGAAATTATTGGGGATGGGAATACTGAATAATATCAAGGAAAAAATATATTTAATAAGATTTCATTCATCGTTGAATTTTTACACCTGAAGGCCATGAACCAGTGGTCAGACCCCTCATTCAATATGTTGTTGGTATTGTTGAAGAAGGTACTCTCTACTGAAGCGAAGATTACAGAGTCATTCTATCATGCCCACAAGTTGATTTATGATATTTGTTTTATATATGATATCATTGATGTGTTCCAAAAATATTTTTTGTTGTTTATAAAAGATAATGAAAAAATAAATATTTGTACTATTGGATTTACATCTTGGTGGAAGGAAAATGAGATTAATCAAGGTACTCATATTCTTCACGGAAAAGTCTTGAATAAATGGAAACAAGTTGCCGATAAGCTGATGCATTACATCCCACTGAAAGTGAGACTGAAGAGATTATTCATGTCAACTAAAATTTCTAAATTGATGATTATGAATTTAGAGAGAAACATATATGTTTATAAATTAACATAACAAGAAGATTCATTGGCATGAAAATATTTTGATCAAAGACACCCAAACGTTTCCCAAGATGATCTTATTGTTCGACTTGGTTTGGAAGAAGATGGTTTTAACCCATTTAGGTCCATGGTTGGTGAGACACATAGTAGGTGGAAAGTAGTGTGAGTGACATACATCCTTCCCCCATGGGTATGAATGAAGAAACCATTTTGTTTACTGTCAATTCTAATTGATGGACCAAGGGGACCTGTAAATAAAATCGATGGAGTATTGAACATTAACTCAGTAGCTAATGAAATGTTTAGAATTTGGGATACATTGTTATGGAGAATTCAATTTTTTCCCAGTGTTTGAAAACATATCATGTTTGAGTAAAAAAGGATAATTCACCTACCCTTGTTGTAATAAGAGTAATAAAATCTATATGAATTAAGCACTATAGAAAGTGGTCATATAATAGTCACAAATGTTTTCTTCCTCTAATGCACAAGTTCAGAAAATAACGTGTGTCATTTGATTGGAATAGGGTGAACAATCCATCACCAAAACTACTATATTGGGTTCAAATTTTTTCAAAACATGATCAATAAATCATACGTACAATGTATGATTTTCAGGATATATTGGCTCCTGCTTTGCCTACTATTCCTACTATAAATAGACAGCGTATTCATAATTGGAAGAAACGAAGAATTTTTTTTTAATTTTATTATTTTAAATAAAATATTTTGAGACATAATTTGGATGTGATGAACATTGAAAAAATGTATGTGAAAATATATTGTGCACTATTTTAGGCATCAGGGGGAAATCCAAGGAAAATTCTAATGCTCGATGTGATTTGCAAGAAATGGGATTACGAAAACCAATACATTAATGCTTAAATTCCTATAGAACGTGTTAAGAATAACTTCAAATCCCAAAAAAACAATCTAATTGTAATGTGTGATGTGTATGAGGAGACAACATGTCAATCAGATGTGCGGTTTGCACGGTACAGCAGAATATGTGTTTTTTATGTCTTTGGAAGACTTAAAAAATGTGTGTGGGTGGTTATAACTGGCCAAACAAACTAAAAAGTACCTGAAATCAGATGATAACAACTGGTGAATGAATTTTGAAATGGTTTGGTACACGACACATCAATCAGTGGTGTCATGAGACCACAATTACCAAAAACACAAATTGGGGTGCCACAAATGACTAAAACGAAGATGTAATAGTATAATGCAAAGAGAACATGCTTGTAATGACATGAAGTCATAGTAAGACAATATAATTATTACCCGTTATGTGTATTAGAATACGGAATGTCAATCAGACTTGTGGTTGGAGCGGTACGACTGAATATGTGATTTTTAATTTTTTTGCACGCTTAAGAAACATATGTGGGTTGCATAAAACCGGCCAAACAACCTCATAACGCCATGAAAACATCAGAAAACAAAAAGTGATTGAATTTTGAAATGGTTAGGAAGACGACACATCAATCGAAGGTGTCACAGGACTGCGGTGACCAAAAATGTAAATCGGATGCCATAAACTACCAAAATGAGAATTTAATAGTCACATGCATATTGAACAAGATCAGAATGACATAATATCATTGCAAAAAATCTAATTACATTTCCTGACAAGTGCAAGGAGAAAACACATCAATCGGACGTTCAATTTTCATGGTAAATATTAATATGTGTTTTTATATGATTGGCATGCTTGAAAAATGTTTGTTGGGTGGTTAAAACCGACCGAATTACCTCGTAATTCCATGAAATCAGGAAAAAAAAATTGTTGAGTGAATTGTTAAATGTTCAGGCATACAACACGACAATCGGAGGTGTCGTATGACCATAGTGACCAAAAACACAATTCTTGTGTCATAAAAGTCCATAATATGCATTTACCGGTCAAATTCATAGATAATGACATAATAATAACTTGAAATTAGCCAAAAACAATATAATTGTTATTCATGACATGTATGAGGAGATGACACATCAATCGGACATGCAGTTTTCACGGTATGACTTAATATGTGTTTTTTATGTTTTTGGTGCGTTTGAAAAACATGTGTGTGGTGGTCAAAACTGGTCAAACGACCAAAATATTCAATGAAATTAGATGAAAACAACTATTAAGTGAATTTTGAATTGGTCGGGTTGATGACACATCAATCGGAGATGTCGTGTGATCATGGTGACTGAAAATGCACTTCTCATTTCATAAATAGAACAAAAGATTCATTTAATTATCTTATACATAGCGAACAAAATTGGAATGACTTGAAATCAGATGAAAACAATTTAATTATTATTCGTGACGTGTTTGAGGAGACTAAATTTCAATTAGATGTCTCATTTTCACAGTAAAACAGAATACAAATTTTTTAAAGTGTTTGGTGCACTTGAAAAACGTGCATGGGGTGGTCAAAACCAGCCAAATAACCTTGGATTGCCATGAAATCAGACAAAAACAATCAGTGAATTGATTGTGAAATTGTAGGGCAGAATAAACATCAATCAGAGGTGTCATTGGACCGCTGTCACTGAAAACACACATCTTGTGTCATAAAAGTCCAAAAAATGCATTTAACTATCAAACTCATAGATAATGACATCATAATGACTTGAAGCCAGACCAAAGAAATATAATTACTATTCGTGACATGAATAAGGATACATCATTTCAATTAGACATTTTGTTTTCATGGTATGGCTCAATTTATGTTTTTAAGTGTTTGGAATTCTTGGAAAAAATGCGTGGGGTGGTCAAAACCAGATGAATGGCCACGAAATTCCATGAAATCAGAAGAAAACAACATATTAATGAATTTTGAAACTTTCGGTCAGACAACACATCAATCAGATGTGTCGTGTGACCGAGGTGACCAAAAACACAAATATAGTTCCATAAAAGACCAAAAAGAGGGTTTAATAGTCCAATTCATAGAGAACATTCTCAAAATTACTTGAAATCACTAGAATACAATATAATTAATATTTGTGGCATTTATGAGGAGACGAAACATCAATTGGACGTGTTGCTTGCATGGTACGACTGAATATTTTTTGTTTAAGTGTTTAGCACAATTGGAAAATGTTTATGGGGTGGTCAAAACTTGTTAAACGACCTTGAAATTCAATTAAATTAGAATAAAACAACCGGTGAGATAGTTTTGAAATGCTCTCAAAGATGAAAAGTCAATCAAAGGTTTTGTGTGACGTGGTGACCAAAAATGCAAATATTGTGCCATAAAAGACCAAAACCCGCATTTAACTGTCAAATTAATAGATAATGTGATCATAATGACTTGAAATAGTAATATCACAACTTAATTATTACTTTTTATGTGTTTGAGGAGACAACACGTCAGTTGGACATGTGGTTTTCATGGTACAACTGAATATGTGTTTTTTAAGTATTTGGTGCACTTGAAAAATGTGTGTAGGGTGGTCAAAACCAGAAGAATGACCTCAAAATTACATGAAATCAGATGAAAACCCATTTAGGGAATTTTTAAATAGTTAGGAATAAATCACATCAATCATAGGTGTTGTGTGATCGCGGTTACCAAAAACACAAATCTGGTTCCATAAAAGACCAAAACGAGCATTTAATTGTCCAATTCATAGAGAACGTACTCGAAATAACTTGAAATCACAAGAAAAACATCTAATAAATTTTCTTAACATGTACAAGGAGACAATATAACAATCGGACATTCGGTTTTTATGATACGTCTGAATACGTTTTTTTAAGTGTATGATGCTCTTTGGAAATGTGCGTGGGGTGGTCAAAACCGGGCAAATGACCTCAGAATGCCATGAAATATGCCCACACCAACCAGTAAGTGAAATTTCAAATATTTTGGTAGAAGTAACATCAATTGGAGGTGTCGTTTGTCCATGTTGACTAAAAACATACTTCTCGGGTCATAAAAGACCAAAACATGCATTTAACCGTCAATTGCCTAGTGGAAGACTTAATAATTACTTGAAATAACTGGACAATAGACTTATTATGATCGGGGAAGAGTTGGAGCATATGAAATATCAATTAGAAATGTGGTATTATTTGATCCATTGAATTAGTGATTTTAAATTTTTAAAATGCTATTCGAATTTATTAATGTATTTTGAAAATCAAATACTTTCAATCTGTTACACTAAGCTCAAATTGAAATATGTTATTTTATTTAAATTATTTTTTTAGATGTTTTTTTAGTAATACTTTTTTATTAAATTTTTTCATGTTTTTATATTTGATGATGGATGTGGAGCTTGGAAGATGATGAGGTGAAGAGATTTATGTGCATTTGATTTTAGATATTTTGGAAATGGTATTTTTGAGATTTTAAAATAGAGTGTTTTTTATTGTATTGGAATCATTTAAAAAAGATTATAGAGACCTCCATTCAGTGGTCGCTATAGGTCATTTTCGTGGAACCTATAGCGACTGCCATATGGAGGATGTTATATCCCATTTTTGGCTCAGCTCGACCATCCACCAAATGGAAAACACTATTAGAAACATCGATGGGCTTAAAGAGTGTGTTGTTTGGTGGATGCTAGGTGGCCACTATAGACCTTTAGTGACTTCTTTTGGCGATAGCTAAAATACTTTTTTCTTCTAGTTTAAAAACACTAAAGTAAACAACTTTAGAATTTATATTTTTGAATAATTAATAAGAAGTTTTCTTTTAAAAAGGAATAATAATAATTCTATTTGAAATATAACTAGGAGGAAAAATCGGCTCATCCCAAAAATATCGTTGAAAATAATATTCACATAACATAGTTATATCCATTTCAATAAGAGTTCTATTTTCCTATTCTACAACACCTTTTTATTATGCTGTTCTAAGAGTATAGAAATTATTGAAATATCCATTATTTTCATTAAATGTTTCTCAATCTAAATAATGAAATTCATCTCCTTTATCACTATGTATATAAACAATCATGCATCCTTTTCATTCTGAACTAAATTACAAAAAACAGTAAATCTTGATAAAGTATCATGTTTATGAGTAAGAAATTATACCCATGTAAATATACTATAAGCAGCAACAATTACTAAAGTATATTTATTTCCACTAAGGCTATAGATTTTAGTGGGTCTAAATAAATCATGATGTAAAAACTGTAATGGTCAACTAATGCTTATTTGATTGTTAGGTCTAAAAGAAATTTTTTGTTACTTCACTTTCGTGTGAGAATAACATACATGAATATGTTATTTATTTAAGGAATGTGGTTGTAACACATTCTCATGTTTTTAGAGTTTATGTAACATTTTAAAATTAACATTACAAAAATATCGATGCCTAAGGATTTTGTCAATCTGTATGGCATTCAAACACCAAACATGTTGAACATTTACTTGAAAAAATCTATAAAATAAATATTTTCTTTTCCATTATCATAAAATAACAAGTAAATATCTTTAAAAACTAATCATTTATCACTTTAAAATTTATCTTCCATTACATCATCATAAAACTATGATACAAAAGTTAAATTTTGTTTCAATTCTTCAGTGTATTAAACTTTATAAATAAATGTAGAATTTGAAATACAAACATTACCAAAACATTTTGCCCTTCCTTTGTAATTTTTTCTAAAAGTAACAGTTCCTCCATTATATGAGTTGTAATTGGTAAAATTTGATGGTTCTTTAGTCATACTCTTATAGCATCCACTGCCCATATAACATTAATCATTCTTGTCACATCTAATGAATTTTTCTTATCAAAATCAATTACTTAACAATTTTGGTACCCTGTCTACTTTGAGTCTAATAAGATTATTAATACAATTTTTAGGCACGCATAATTAATATGAAAAAGTGTTTTAAGGTACTCTACATAATAATTATTTTGCAATTTTTTTTCTGTAAATCGAAAATATTTTTAAAATCTACGGGAATAATAATTTGTACAGTGTCATTACATTCCAAATTTTAAATAAATAATATTTTATGTAAAAATATGTTCTACTTTAATAAAATTTGTTTTAAACATATTAGGTAATCTTTTATTATAACAAAAACCATCATTATTTTTATTTGTTTTAGTCAATGGAATAATCTCATGTTATTTTTCACATCCTTGAATAAATGTAGAAAATCATTCTTTAATACATTGAACATCCTTTTTCAAAATTCCATTTCAATCTTGTGTAGTTTAAAAAAAATTATCATTTTAATGAGAATCATAAGTATTTTTTATTCTTTTTTCATTTTCTTATAAAATTACTTTATTTTAAGAAATAATTTTCTTACTGTTTTTCTTTATCTTATTATATATGTCAGTTTCATTGAAAATATATTTCTTTAATCATTAAATTTGTTTACATAATTAAATAAATAGGGTTATCATAATCATATTAGGAATCAAAAATTCATAATAAAAAAGTATTACAATCATTGTACAATGATACCCGGAAGGACATGTTAGTAATTTATTTTTCCTTTCCATATTTTTCAGTAAAATAATTTTTTTTAACTCCAACTACTGTTCAACACCTTTTTTCAACCATTAATTTAGGTGAATCTGGTTTGATATTCCCTTTATTCTTGTACTCATAATAGGATACATCTAAAGCATTGTAATTCATACCACCTTCCTTATCTCACTTATATTTTTTCTGAGTGTTTCTTCTAAACCGGGTTTTGAATCCATTCATCTTCATTGTTTTGTAAACACTAGTAAAAATATGTTACATGTATTCTTTTCCACTGCCTTATAGATTATAATCATAATATTCAATAGAAACAACATCTACACATTTCCAAACAATACCTTTTATATTTTTTTACTCCTTGGAAACTGAGTTATTCTGTCCTAGTTCCTACTGAATTAGTGATATAATCAATTCATCTAGGGTGTACTCTATGATGTCATTTCTTTCATCAATGGAAACTGTCACGTCATTAAATTTCTTTGGTAAGTATCGTAGGTAATTTTCAACTAGTAATAGGTTTTATAATGATTCTCTGGTTGAATTAATTATATTCACAATGCTTGTGAATATGTGGAACATTTGGTTTACAATTTCATCTTTACAAATCATAAAGTAATGATACTCAGATCTAAACATTCCAAGCTTGGTTCCCATTAATTTGTTTGAGCCAAGGTGAGTAACTTGTATAATATTCCATATTTCATGAGTTTTCATACAAGTTTACACATGACTAAAGCTATTTATGTTTGTTGAACAATATAAAATATTAATAACATAGTAATTTAAATCATATCTAGTAGCATCACCTACTGTAAGAGTATCTGGGATAGCTTCAGGTAGTGTGTATAGTTTTAACATGATAGACTAGTGCTCAATGCTCATCATTTTGAGGTAAGCCTCTATTCAGGATCTCCAGTAGCCATAATCATTATCATCAAAGTGTGGTGGATTTTGAGGAATTGATGTGTCATTTAGGTTTAATCCTACCATCATATAAGATCTTGTCCATTGATTGTGAGGTTGAGTAAAAGGTTTCCACAATTAAAATAACATAATACCCTCTAAAAGGGTTAGGTAAATTTCAGAAGGACAACCCAAGAAACAAATTTGAAGTATCAAAAAATAGAATTAATTAACTAACAATTATTCAGAAGGTTATCATTATAATACCAATTTTTAATCTTGATAGGGTAATTAAAGATGGTATAGAAGGGAGTAAATGGACCAGATCAAAATATTTAATCAAATACATTAATTAATTGAATTAATTTTCAATGTTTATTATTTAGGATAATTAGTAATAGAAAAAGTAAATAATAGATGTATGTTTTTTATTATTTTTTGTTCTAAAGTGGGCATAAATTACTCTTATACCTCTTTACTTGATGAGAGAAATGTGTTCACTAAAAAATTATTTTTACGGGGGAATCATAACCTAATTAAAAATTCTTTTAGTGGAGGGATAACTAGGACACTAGTTTTTTTATGGGTCGTCACAACCCTTACAACCTGACTTTTGATAGAGGGAGTCACAAACTGAATAGTCAGAACATTAAATAATGAGAGTCACATATAGTAAATCTTGGTTTTAGAGTCTATGAGTCAAAACCTATGGAAAAAAAAAATAATTTTTGTGTAAAATCATAAGAAAATTGAGTTATTATGAGAGATGAGAAATAGGTTTACAGACTCAGAAACCAGACAGGAGAAGATAAAAAAATAAATCACTGATACTAGTTCTTGATATATGGATTATCACGCCTCATCAAATAAATTTTAGTAGAAGAAGAATTAATTCAGTACTTGATAGAACGTCCATGCAATGAAGTAGAATCTCGCAGGAAATTTAAAATTCACAAATGTTCAAAGTTCACAACACTTTCTCATTGAAAAATTTAGTATCGGACATGTCAACCCATGTATATCTCATTTTTCAGAGAGAAACATATATATATATATATATAATATTCAAATTTTTCATTAGCTCTACTTCCATTAGATACTCAAAAAAATGAGTTAAGATATTTTAAAAATATCTCAATAAAAAACGTTGCGACATGGCCTCTTTATTCCGGTAGAATAATTAATAAAACGAATTTAAAATAATTTGAATAAATATTCCAATATTAAGTATAAAATAGTAATTGAATTGAATGATTTAAATATCATTTTTAAATCCATTCAAACATATTTATATTTTTTCAAAACAGTTCCTAAATGATAGCATCAAAAATTGAAAGTGAAGTCAAATATTTGAATTTAAATAAACATAAATCCACCGAATTTATTGAAAAAATAATTTAAAATAATTTCTTAATTTTTTAATTTAAATATTTCACCAAAGTCATTAAAAACAATTGTATTAAAATAATTATATTTAATGTGATTTTATCCAGCCAAAAAAACATTGAAAATAATCTATATAAATATGCATGAAATCAATGATCAACATAAAATCTAAAAGAGGTAGAGGCAAAGTAGCATACCCAAAGTTGGGTACAAAAAATTAGGGTAAAATATTTAGAGTAAATGAAATTAGGGTACAAAAAATTACGGAACATGAAGGTGGGGTACATAAAATTTTGGTACACTAAACTAACAAAGGGTACACCAAAGTAACATAAGGTTTATCAAAGTAATGTAGGGTTTATCAAAGTAATTTAGGGTTCATGAAAGTAATGCAGTGTTCATAAAATTAATTCAGGTTTCATAAATGTAATTTAGGTTTCATTAAATTAGGGTTTCTTGACTATACATTGCGAAATAAGGGTTTTCAAACCATATTTTGCGAAAGTAGGGTAGTCGAACCATACTACGTGAAAGAACTAGACACCATTATTTAACAAAATTAAACAAATTTTTAAATTCTCTTAATAGATGATTATCTCTTCTATAATAAATACTTATTTTTATAAATATTTATTATTATTCCATCAAATCAATAATTGAATAAATATGACTCCCACAACTATTAAAATTATCAAAATATAGATGGAATAATATATTGGAAAAACTACATATATGAAACAGTAGCTCAAAACTATAGATAATTTAAAGGCCATAAAAATGACAATTTTATACTTTTATTTAAAATTATTAAATCAAGAAAAACATTTTTTTACTTCAATAAAATCATGTTTCATGAGATTATGATTTTTTAGAACTTGAAGAAAATTAAATACAATAACTTTTCAAAACTGTTTGCTATATAGTTTCTAAAATTGTAGTAGAAACATTGTTAAATTATTATAATACTAAAAAAACATTTTTAGACTTCCTCATAATCTAATGATGTTTAGATAAATATATTATCTATCCAATTTTATAATAACTAAATATAACAAAACAATGTAGATTGAAAAATCATAAAAATAAATACTAAATGTAATCAAACAAAATAAAAACATGCTCACGAACAGACATATGCAACCATGAATCTATAAGAACATAGCTGTGTGAAAATTACCAGTATTTGGATAGTGTATTGTCAAAGGTTTTCACACATTTTGAACAAATTTTTCCAATTCCTTATAACCATACATTTTGGGTTAAAAGAGCATTGTTTTGTCCAGTTAAACCTAATTACCCTTTTCCCTAATTTTTTTCATCCTCCACCAGTCATTCATGGTTTTCCCTCCTTTTTGAGTTCAAAATAATATAAAACTAGGATTTGTAGAATAATCTTGATCCAGTGTTCGTTCTTCGATCTCTCAGAGGTATTTTATCTGTCTATGTATTCTCCCCTATTCTCTCAACTCCTGTCAAAGTTAATATCCGATTTTTGTGCTATTTAGGTGAAGGTTCATTTTCCGAATTTTTGGGAATTGGACCATTTATATTATCTCTTCCATTGTACTCTGAATATATGGACTATATTTACTGAGGAATTGTCTATGTCCTTAATGTCAATGGTCACAATGTTTTCCTTTTGATTTTTGTCATCTCATGGCTACATCGTTGTGCCAAATAAAAGATTTTTTTTGGAGAATCTCATTTATATTGATTCCTTTATATCTAATTCACCCTTAATCCATTATAAATGTTCATTGACCCTATTAGGTGGTTTAGATATTGAAATAACTTATATAGACACCCCATCAGTTTCCCATGTGAAAATAACCATTTTGGTCAGTTGGATCAAATGCCCAAAACAGCCATATAGTTTCTATCTTATCTTTTAAATTAATATTACCTTGATATATGAGTGTTAAGTGGAACCCAAAGCACCTATTAGGTGTTCGATCATCATAAGGATATAATTTACCAAATAGTAAATTGACTTGTTACCCATTGCACTTCATACATGAACCTTTGAGCTTATTAATGGATTTTATATGTTTTAATGATTTTAATTAGTTAAACGGAAATGATTAAGTGAAATAGAAAATAAATTATTAGTATTAATTCTTAAATTAATCAATTGGATTTATATGGATTGCCTCGAAGTGATGGCGAGTCCATGCCATGTTTTAATTATTTATAAAATGCTTCATACGAATTGTAATGTTTTGAGTAGAATTTAACATGGATAGTGGAATGAATAAGTGGTTATACCTTATGTATTATTTTATAAATTATTATTCATTTCTTATGTATATGATATAGACAAAAGAGATTGAAGTGAGTTAATACCCCCTGTAATTTATAATTATAATACACTATTATAGAGGTTGTGTTACTATGGTAAGAGACCATTGAGCATAGTGGGTGTCACACTCCCTTATATACGATGTGGAGTATATAATCTTGCACCAATGATATTGTATTGGTGATGGGATTTACATGCCACTTTCCATGATTATAGTGATTCCATGATGGCTCACTTTCCATCCTATGTGTTGTTTCATGGTGTCTCTCACTCTATTGGGATGTTTAAAATGTACCCTATTTCATAGTCTTATAATCTAGTTATACTGGTGATGGATATCGGAGTTATATCCTTGTCTAGATAGAACACATCTTATTGGAATATGGCCCCTTACATACAAATATAATTGGTTCATATAGGTGGATTAAATATACATAATTATACAATATATATTTATATTATTACTATATATTTTGGGATTTTTAGGACATTATTTTCGGCAATGAACTGAAGTATGTAGAGCCATTAGCTCTCCGTTAGGAACCAGGGAGGCATGGTTATTTATTTCATAATTTTTTAACATATTCTTGTATAGCTACACACTATTTAGTTATGAGCGCTAAATGGATTAAGCATTAACACCTTTTGTGGTGGCCTTTTGATATTTTGTCTCACCCCAGACTCGGGCTTCCATTGATACCCGAGAAGATTAACTGTATATTGGTACTGATTAAGGAAATAGCCCTTCTATTAGTCTATGAAATTCATTACCTCTAGTTAGAGTTTAGGAACAGAGGATTGAGGAAAGTCTTTTTATTCGTTGAGTTGTTTTGTCTTTTTTCACTTTTGTATTATTGTGTAACGTGCTTATTTCGGCATATTTCAAATATGTATTAGATAATTCCATGCATTGATGTATCAAGACCTTCCTTAAAGGCTTTAGATTATATTATCATTTGTTTGGTTTACTATATTCTGATACTTATGTATTCAGTTATCTATTTACACATTCTCATTAGTTTATTGATTATGCCTGTTTGTATTATGATTCTAATATTGATTGTATCTTATTATATCTATTGTTATACTCTGATATGTTGTTATATTCTTCCCTCTATTCCAAATTTACACCCCTACTTCTTTTATATATCCTCTAGAATATGTGGAGGCATTATTGTGGCCATGTGACCCCCCCTGCCCCCCAGCTTGGGGCATGAGTTCAGTGTACCCAAGGTTGGGATGTTACAAAGTGGTATTATAACTTTTGTTTTCCTTTTTATTAGTATTTTTGTGTTAGATACAAGACTGGGAGTTTAATTGATTCGGAATGACCATTTTCATGGATGTAGCTAACCCATGTATAGGGGAATCCCAAATTACTTGGGATGAAACCATGTTAATATTTTTTCCTGTCATGGTTATTACGACTTCACCATTGAGTGAAACGCTTGACTTTTTATGTTGTTTGTATTGGTGTTATTGAAAATATGACTTCTTGAATAGGACCTATGTAATGAGTTTGTTCAATTTGACCATAAATCATCATATATATAGTATGATCAATAGTCCATGCATTTTGCAATGCCACATTTATTTTTATCATGCATTTCATTTTTTTCATATTTTTAATGCCATGTTATGTATTGAACTGGTCTGAACATTTTTTCTGAGTTAGGAAAACAAACATGGTACTTTAATTTCCTACCATTACCTACAATTTTTTCCTGAATAGGTTAAAGGAGACATATTAATTATTCCATTATGGTATGTGGGGTTATGTACCATTGGATACAAGAACTATAAAGTGTTATGTTGTCGGTCAAGTGCAATCCTTATTTTGGTTCATAAGTTGTATGGTTCCTTATGGATTATAAAATGGTGATCCATTTAATTCAACGACTTTAAATGGATTAGTTTTTTAATGATCACCATTTAACATGAGTATGACATATAATGTGTGAACAACCATCTTATATTTATGCTTGAAAAATAGGCTTATAACTAAACCCAACCATAGTAGTGGGTAGTGGGTATCTATGACCAATATAATGACATGTTATGGTCTCTTTCAACTGTTTAGACCAAGATTTTGAAGAAGGAAGAGAGGCATGAAAGTTCTTGTAGGAATGATTTATACCTGTCCAAGATTTAGAAATCCAATTCTCAAAATTTCATAAATCCCATCTGAGGCATGTGTTTGTAATTATAGTGTAAGGCCGATGTGAAGTCCTCCTATCGAAAGACCTGAATGAAGTGATGAACATGACCTTGAGGCAACCAGACCTGATCTACCATTTTTTTCTTCTTTGGAACCACATGTGGAACCACTTCCTTTTTCTGATATGAGAACCAAAACATAGTTTTAGGAGATTTTCCATCATATTTTTCATTCGATGCAAGGTGTAGTTCATCATTCCTAGATCATGGAATAGTTGACTCTTGAGTTTCAGTAGCAGGATACTCCCACCTTCTCGGAGGATAGAAGGACACATGATCTAGAGTCTTGGATCAAGGTTTTCTTATCATTCTTTGACTCTCTAGAGACTCTTATAGTGAGAAGGGATGAGTTAGCTGTTTATATTCTCTGTGATTCTTATTAGAGGGGGTAGGATTTTATCACCCAGTAGTACTACCATCATGACATTGTGTGGGTTGATTTTTAGATCACATTCTATGACAACTACTTTCCCCAAAATCGGATGGATGACAAAGATATAGAATTAATGAACCTACATTAGGTGTGTATGTCATTTATCGAATACTCATCTTGTTTCATTAATCTACCGCAGTTCGCTCCTTCTCTAACTCGTGACGATCTTATGATCACCAGTCAATTTGAGGATGGGATGGTATACTCTATTCGATTGCATCTTTACATTATTTGGTTGATGAATATTTATGAAATCATCAACCATGCCCTTATTACATAGCAGAACTTGGTGAATGATGAAGGTGAGAGTTAGGGAGGTTCGACACCTAGATATATAATTGGTTCATCTTCTTGGAGAAACTTTCACTTTGAGGCTACTCAAAAATGTAGAATCAGTTAGGATCCCCTTGTGTATAGCTTTCTTAGATATCACCAATGTGTTTATTGAGGGCATACAAAACCACAGTGTCCACAAGATACAGTCAAGTGCAGAGGTTGAGGTTGGACATGCCATATATTATAACTCTATAATGAATTCCCTCCAGTTCGTAGCAAGAATAGATCTGAACCTACTCCATGGTCAAAATATGGACATGTAAAATCATGTTATGAATGTATCATAAATACCAATGGTCGGTCAGGTTGATCTGGTGTTCGAGGTAGAGGCGTTATGACATATGTTTCTCAGCACTAATAGAGAGGGCATTCCTGGATGTTAGGTAGTGACTCAGGGCCATGGTACATGCTAGTTACATGTAGTCCATCCTGTGATGAAGGTGTAGAGAACTGGAAGAATATAATATATGAGGTAATATTCTAGTATCCTCCACTTTAGTGTCTTCTTTATTTAACATAGGAATGTCTCACTAATTTATATATGAATAAATCACTAAAAGTATGGTCATTGAGAACAATCACTATTATGAATTTATGATGCTATACATCCCATTAGGTATCTGTTCAGGGAGAATTTTACATTGTAATAATTGTCCCATTGAGATAGACGGCTACCTTTTATATGGAATCTGTTCGTCCTAGACATGATGGGCTTTGAAATAATCATCAGGATAACCTGGTTAGTTCCCTATCAATCCCATATTGACTAATACCATTGAAGGGTGACATTTTCACCACCATTTCATGTTAGGAATGTGCATAAGGGTGAAGGGGATGTTAGTGTAACATGATATTGACCCAAGCAATAGAGGTTCGGTAGTGTGAAAACAAAGATCACCATCATTTTTCTCGATTACTAGGGGTTATTCCTACTATATTTCCTCACGTAGTAGAGAAGATCATTTATTTATTTCATGAATTCTTCCCAGGTCAGCCTCTGGTATGAGTGGTAGAGATTATTGTAGATATTATACCAAGATCATCAGTAGTGACCATTACCCATTATAAGAATTCTTCTAAAATGATTCTGGAGCTCCGGATGTAAATAAATGATCTTGAGGATAAAGTTTTCATACACTCTAGAACATCTCCTTGGGGTTCACTAGACCTTCTGTACAAGAATAAAAATAATACCCTTTGGATTTGTGCGGATTAACAATGTTTGACTCAGATTTTAATTAAGAACTAGTATCAACTAACAAGAATAGAATACCTCTTTGATCAGCTCTAGGGAGTGAATGTTTTTTTAAAGATATATCAAATTTCAGACTATTATCAAGTGCATGTCAAGACTTTATACAAACCAAGAATATATTTTAGGAAAATTTATTTTCTATATGTGTACCTGGTTTAGATGTTTAGTTTCATGAATATGCCTATTGTTTTTATGTCTCTTCTGAATCGAATTTTCCATCTATATATTGATATAGTTTTGGCTGACATTATTTATGATAACTTGGGGTATTCATTCAATTGAAATTACCATTCAAAACATCTTGAGATAATGGTGAATACAGTGAGATAAAATTATCTCAAATATAAGCTCATTAAATTCCAATTTTGGATTGAGAATGTACACTTTCTAGGTCACATTATATTGTGGTTATATGTTTCTATAGACCAAGAAAAATTGAGAGATGTTTTTTCCTGGGAGTATCCCAAGAATGTCTCCATAATTGGGAGTTTCTTTTGGATTTCCAAATATTGTGGATTCTTTATCCAGGGTTTCTTATGCCTTTCAATGCTACAAAAACTAGACAAAGAGGGGAGGGAAAATTTTTTGGTTATACTCTTGTGAAGTATCCTTTTAGGAGTTTAGGGGATGTTTGAATTTTTTACTGATTTTGATTCGGCTAGAGCCAGGTAGGATCTATATTCTATACTATGATGCATTAGGTATCGATATTTGAGGTGTTCTAATGTTGATGGGTTGTTTCATACTAGTCTTGTTAGTTGAGGCCTAATGAGTGAAATTACACAACAGATGACCTCTAACTCATTATTGGTCTGCAGGTCTTATTTCGTTCGAGATTCCATCTAATTGGATATAATTTTTTTGTACTCTGACAAAAAAATACTAAATTTTGTCTTTAATAATGATATTTTAATCATAGGAAACTTGGGTGGTTTGAGTATCTTGATTCATTTTATTTTTATATTTTTTATATACCTAGGAAAGTGAATTTAGTAGCTGATTCTCTAAGCCAAAAGATCCTGAAATATATGGTTATGGAATTTAGGGGAGAATGGTAGCTTATGGAATCTTTCAGAGAAATACCCAAAAAGTCTGCCAGAGGAAGAAATCCCCTGAAAATTTATTAAATAAAGGAAAATGTACATAAGCGCACAACAAAGGATGCTGGTGAAAATCTTTCCCGCATCCTAACATCAGTACCAACAAACGCAAGACACTTACATATCATAATACTCATAACCATCCCCACCGCCATACTTAGGGATTTCGTCTGTAGAAGTTGATTCCCATTCTGATTTCATTTCATATTTCTTCAAGAGGTTGGCATACTTCCCTCTAAGCTTCATCTGTTCTAGTGACCAGTCCTCTTTGCTGGAATGTGAATGACCTTTCTTAGACACAAGTACTGCTCCACTTTCTTTCTAGGATAAAGACCTTGTGTTTACCGGCTTTGGAAGATAAGAGTAATCCTTCATTTATTTCCTCCTTGGTGTCACAGAGTTGATTCCATCTCTCTCATATGCCCTGCTTCGCCCACCATGAACAATATCACTATAAGAAGGTCTGACCACTCTGTTGTTTTCTTTGTCACCACCCGAGCAGCTTTCCCAGTTTCTTATTCTCTTAACAAAGGCAGAATTATTGAATCCATCATCCTTCCTCACCGAAACCTTTTCTACATCATCCAATATCCCTATCACGGTAGATTTACTTTTATGCTCAGTCACTGCAGGATATTTTCCTGCCTCAACATCACAACGATCATGCAGCTCCAACACAGATTCAGTCATTCCAGACTCCATATGATTCTTGGGAGTGACCTGCACCATTTCAGACAGTCTGAAGTCCTCCATCACAGCAGTAACATTCTCATTTTCTACGAAATAAAACATATTTCATGTTTCCTTGCATCCTCGCACCGCATTCCTATTATCCGACCCCAATAGGGAGCAATCAGCACCACTGGCCGTCATCGATAGCTTCCCAAACCCAAGGTCACTTGCCAACCTCTCAAATACACGCTTCACCAATGGGTTAGCATGCATTTTCATCTCATTTAGACCACTCCCATTCACAGGTTCCTCTACTGGGTTCCCCTGCCTCATTTCCTACACCTCCACCTCATCCAACGCATCTTCATCCACCAATGCAACCAGAGAAGCATCCGCCACTACATCCACTGCTTCATCAACAACAACATCTCAATTTTATCACCTCTATCACAAGTAACCTCATTGCTTCCCTCCACCTCCAGTTGCACCAGCTATGATTCCTCACATCCAGATTTTGGTTCTGTATTACCAAATCGAACCTCCCCAGTACCGACACCCTCACTGCTACCTTCCACTGCCAGATGCACTGGCCCCATATCTTTAAGCCTAGAAATTAACTTCCCTACCAATACTGGGTGGCTTTGGATAGTCTTCCCCTTATGGAAAACCCCATTAATGTGACCAAACTTCAAATAGGAAGAGCAGTATCGCATCCAGGATTCAAAAGCGACTTCTTACTTCCACAAAAACTCTTCTCCATTAGTTATCCAAAAACAGGTCACCGGATCCCTCGCAACATCTACCTCAACGCAGATCCTCGGGAAAATTGGATGACACACCACCTCAGTGTGGAGATCCGAGCACAAGTAACGCCCCACCATATTCACAATGACACAAAGAATGGATGGATTTTGAAAATAAGTTTGTAAGCCAGGGAGACTTACCCACTTCGCGATCGTTGAAGGGTCACGCCTCATGTGAAAGTCGAATCTCCAACAGAATAGGTAAAACGAAGTGTCCTTGCATTATCGAGGAGCCCTTGACCAAGCCTCAATAAAATCCTCCTCTGAACAAAACTGGATCATGAAATGGATTCAATCAAGAAAGCCAATGACTTCTCACTTCTGCAGATTCCAGGCATCATCAACGAAATGATCGAACACATCTACCAAAGGCCGATTCAGTCTGAAGTGTGCAATCAGGATGAGCCGGCACAAATATGATGCATCATTTAACTCTAATGGAAATGTGATAGTATCCTATTTATCACATGGTGTTCCACCTGTCAGATGGTAAAGTTGGAGAATCAATAACCTGAAGGGATTTAATTGCCATCCTCCATTCTTGAGTGGAAATTGGATGATGTATCGACAGATTTCATTACTTTTCTACCCAGATCTCCTCATTCAAATGATATAGTGTGGTTAATCATTGATCATTGATGTAGATCAGAAAATTATTACATATGAGAGAGTCCTTCATATTATATGTTCTAGGAAGGATGTACATTAGAGAAGTTGAGTGCATTCTAGGATCTCTATGTACTATCATTTCAATAATGAAATTTCATTAAATGACATGTTTCTAGTAGTAGTTTCAAATGGACTTGGGTACGTAGGTAATATTTGAGCACGTCCTATCACCCGCAGACTTATTGATAGATGGATTGTATGATGTAGGTGATAGAGTACATTCTCCATGAAAGTGTCATTGAAATTAGTTGTTCTTGGGAGAAACACATTTCCCTCATCGAGTCTTCATATAATAACAACTTTCAGGATACCATAGATAGACATCCTTATAAAGACATATATGGTAGGACTTTCATCTCACCTTTTTGCTAGATAGAGGTAGGGTAGGTCGATACACAAGGACCACATCTCTTGTTGGAGACTACATAATAGGTCCAGCTAATCAGAAAGTACATTTAGATAGCTCAGTATAGAATGAATTTGTATGTCAACAAATGATAGGGACCTCTTGTGTTCAATGTCATAGACTGGGTTCTCTTACAAATCATACCTAGGTTGGGGCATATACGTATTCATAGGTAGGGTAAGCTCTCAATGAGGTTCATTAGACCCTTCAAGGTGGTGAAACGGATTGGACCAGTGGATTAGTAGTTGGAAATACCTCTGATATATTGGTCTATGTATGATATCTTTCACGTATCTCAACGTCACAGATACTATCAAGAGCCATCACACATCTTTTATAGTGATGAACTTTAATTGGATATAGATTCTTCCTTCAAGGACTATCTAATGCGTGTAGTGAATCGAATCATGAATAAACTCTAAAGAAGGTTCATTCATTTTTTACGAGTTTTATGCATGAACTGTTGAGTATAGCAAGAGACATGGGAGTGGGAAACTGATATACGACCTCATTTTCCAAATCTCTTTAATGAAGAATACTCATTACCCTCAGAAAGACAACTCAAGGATGATTATCTTTAAAGAGGGGAGGTTGTAATGACCCATCTTTTCATGGAGGTACATATCCTTTGTTTTTTAATTTGGAACCTTTTTTAATCATGAAAAATGTTTAACAAGGCCTAATGATGGTTCAAGGATCATCTAGGGATTTTTCTAATCATAGAGATTTGGAAAATGGGAGGAAGAACATAGTCAAACTATTAGATTAAATCATATATCCCAAGTCGCATGGTTATTTATAACATTTCATGGGAAATAGAAGTGAACCATGAGCAGCAAAGTTGTTCTATAATCGTGTGAATCTAGGTGCACAATAGTGCGTAAATTTTAGGTTTTTAGAGAGTGGATTATTTCAAGGTTTTTTTCTCACTGTTTTGAAACCGAACTCCAAAACCTTGTGACCCAAAAGTTTACGTGAAAAGTCCATTTTCATTCCTATTTAACGAATTTATACTTTTTCTTTTTCTTCTTCTCCATCCAGTGGCTAGCCTTGTTTTTTACTCCACATTGAGCTCAAAATCATCTTTACCTAGGCTTTGAAGAAACTTTCCAATATTATGTCCAAAAATTGATCCATCATAAGCATTGGCTCCATCTCACTAAGATCCCCTAGTATCTCAACTACTATTTATGTTAATCTTCAAATTTATTGTGCTATTTAGGTGTAAGATCATTTTCCCTTTTTTCAGATAATTAGACCATTTCTAAAATTTCTTACAACCTACTCTAAATCTGAGGTCGATTTTGAGTGATGCTTCATCTACGACCTTAAGGTAGATGGTGTTTTCATTTTCCCTTTGGGTTTTTTTATCTCAAAGCTATGACATTGTGCCTCACACTTGCAATTTTTTAAAACCATTTTTATATTTATTCTTCCATGATTAATAGACCATTGTACCTAGATACATTTTCATTGATCCTTGTTTGTGGTTCAAGGATTGTACACACATCATATGGACACCCCATTGGTGTGCCAAGTGAAAAATACCATTTTGGCCAATTGGATAAAAAGACTAAAACATCGAAATAGATTATTTCTAGGATTTTAAATGAATTTTCTATGATATATGAGTTTAAAATGGAATCTGAATCACCTAATAGTTGTTTGACCCTCTTATGGTTTGCTTTTTTCTAGTTGTACACTTACTTTTTGTACATGTTTCCTCCTAAGCGACACTTTGATATTATAAATGGGTTGTCTTTGTATTCATGATTTGAATAAGTTAAATTGAATTTGATAAGTGAAATAGATAATGAAAGATGGTTTGTATTTCATAGATGAATCAATTTATTTTTAATTGAAAGAACCCAAGGTATGGTAAGGCCATGCCCTTTGTTTCTGCTTTATAAAACTATTCATATGAATTATAATGTTTAAAGTGGTATTGAACATTGATATTTAATTGCATAAGATTTTATTCCTTATGTATTATATTATAAATGATTTTTTTATTTCTTATGTATATGGTCTAGAAAAAATGGATGGATGAGAGGTAATTCCCTAGTCTGGTTATAATTATAATACATCTTTATATAGGTCGTCATACAATGGTAAGAGACTATTGAACATTGAAAATAATCATAATTCCTTACATTAGTATTAGTGTAAGGAATATTACACCCGAGATAGTATATCTGTGATGGGATTTATCTACCATGTTCCTCGATTATAGTGAATTCATTATAGCTAAATCACCATCCCATGCATTTTTTTCATGATGTTTCTCACTCTATTGGGATGTAGGGAATGTGCCATGTTGCATGGTCTTATAGGCTCGTTAGACTAGTCATGTATGTCTAAGTTACAGCCCAGTATAGCCTGAACATGTATTCTAGGTATATGTCAACTTATGCTTGTATGGGATTGGTTCATATATGTGGATGAAAATATATATATTTATTCTACATATATATGTACTACTAGTATATAAATATATACTAACTATTCAAAAATTCATTCCGAAAATAAACTAAAGAAGTTAGAGCTACCAGGAATCCAATAAGATATTGAGTGGCTTAGTTATTTATATTAGTATTTATTTACTTATTCTTTGATAAATTCACATAGTTTAGTTTTGAACACTTCTTGGATTACACATCAAAACTGTTGGTTTTGGACTAATGAGATTTTATCTCACACCCTAATCGAGATGCTTTGGTACCCATGAAGATTATCTTTTAGGTGGTACAGATTAAGGAAATAACCCTCCTACTAGTCATTGACATGATTCAACATTAGTTAGAGGATTAGATAATAGGATCATGCATAATATCGATATACATGGAGCTTTTTTCCCATTGTACTATTGTGTAACAAGATTGCATATGCCTATTTATTTTTTGTACTACAAAATGTCATGAATCCATGTATTAGACACCTCCTAAGATTCTTTTAATTATATTATTGTTATTTTCATTTCATTATCTTTCATTTCTTACTTATTGAGTTATTTTTTATTCTTTATCATTATTTTATTGATTTTTATTCTTTATATAATGATTACCATATTGACTGTATCTGACTGTATCAATTGTGCCACTGTGATATGAGGGTATATTAATCCCATTAAAATACCTTTAAACTCTCAATACATGTTTGCATCCTCTATCATATTGGGATGCGTTCATGAAGCCATGTGACCCACTGGCTCAGGAAAAAGGTTATGTGTACCCTGGGTTAGGATGTTACAATGACCTGATTTTTTCCATCCAAACAATAAAATTTTAAATAGAAATATTTGATCACTTAAAAACCCATGACCCTTTATGTTTATAGTTTTATTGTAATTTTTAGTCAATTTGGGCAGATTCTATATCTATTTTTATAAGAATTTTCTTTTAGAAACTTTACAAAAAAAATATTACAGAGGTTAAATAAGACACCATGATCATGGATAGCTTCATTTGGGTAAATAGAAACAATAAATGGAATATTAATTATTTTATTAGGAATTGTAATGGAGGTTTCCCACACATTGTCTGAGGGGGATTTTTCTGCTGAAAGTCTTTTTAGAAAAGGTAGTTCTTTTGATATTTTTATTCTACTCAATACCATAGGATCTCTTCACCACAATTATAATATTATTATTTTTGAATGTGAACGTAGTATTTACCATTGAAGTCCTCTTTTAGGTAATGGTTTTATTTAATATGAATAAAAACAAAATTTTGAATTAGTTCATTATAAAATATTACATAAAAATATGAATGTATGTAAGTGAACAATGTTTTTTCCACTATACCTCTATTTTCTTATTCAACATTATATCTTTATAATCACCTAAATAAAACAATTATATAAATATATTAAAAATATAAATCATTATAACAAGTTGAAAAGAATCATCATAAGATTGAGTTTAATAGTTTTGTAAGGGTAATGATAGGAAATTCTATTTATATATCTTCAGTTAGAACCAGATGAAAAATGGTTATGATAAAGCATTCAAGGTGCATGAGAATTTGATAAGATAATTCATTATTAGAAAAACCTAGTTAATTAAATATGTGATATGGAAAATAGTTTTATCTTGAGACAAGTGTTGTATAAGTCAATTTTCATTATCAATGTTAAAAAGTCCTTGAGAACAGGATCCATGATAAGTAATAAAAAGTGAAGATAAAATGTGGTGGTATCTTATTACATTATCGTCATAAGTTTTTTTTTCTGAATTCATAAATAACTAGATCTATGTTAAATCCATAGGGAAAAAATCAACGATTAACCCCCTCCTTATTTATATTAAATACAAGGAACATTTCCCAATTAATTTGACAGATATATCATTCCCACCCATCTTATAAGCTATATTGATCTCACCAATCATCATGAGATATATTAGGATCATTAATCATCATTAATGATTTCTATGATCCATGCATAAATATAATACCTATAATGTTACACTTTTTATCATCAAACTATATACAAAAACTTTTATTACATTTTTTATTGATTTAAGCATGGATAGGAAATTGGCCTCAGGATAATATCTATAAAATAATCATCATAATCCATCCAAAAAATTAAGATGGATTGTATTATAGGATTATATTTTTAGTGAAGCAGAGGAATCACTAATGGATATTGAAATTGATGAAAATTTATTTAATATAACATATAAAAAATTTCATTGAAAACATGGGTAAATAACATTTTATTTTGGTACAATTCAAAAACTAAAAAATAAAAATACATTGAGAAAATAATTTTTTTGGAAATAACCATGAACAGTTTTAATATAATATTAAATTAGTGGGATATTTATGATGTGTAGAAAACTTTTTCATTTCTTAAAATATAATAATTATTGGTCTATTCAAAATTTTGTAAATAAAGAAAAAAGATACCCTTTCAAAAAACAACAGGAAATTTCATTTTTAAACAATTTATAATGGTGTCTAAATGTAATGTAAAATAATGAAATCGTATATGTTTAGAATAGAACATTCATTAAGTAGCATAAATAACATGGACACATAGATTGGTTAATTTCATTAATAACATTAAAAAAATATTTTAAAATAAAATCACACTAAGACCATTTAATAAAAAATAGAATTAATGAAGAAGATAAGGAACATAAAATACCATTAGTATAAAAAGAGTTATAATATTATAATTCAAGAGTTACTTTACTCACTATATAAATAAATATCAGTGAATTTATCAAAACATATATCAATGAAGGAAGTTTGAGATAAGAAACCCTTTCATCTTGGGTAGTGCATGAATCCAAAGGATATTGAATGAGGGAAAAAACATGATTATGTAAAAACCAATAATTTACAAGAAAAAAAAATGTTAAACACATTCATTAGGTTCCAATTAAACCATATAAAATAAATCATGGTGTACAATTTTAAAATTTCCTCAAAGAATTTAAATAATGACAATTAAAACCCTGATAACATTTTTAAAATTTGAATAAATATAACATGATGGAGAGAATGTAAAATGAACATTAAATATAATGATCTGAGATAAATTAATTATATAAATTATTAATATTAAAAATATACACCTTTTAAAAGGAAGTATATTCATAATACAAGGCATGTCTCAAAAAAGTATTGAGATGAATAATCATTACAAAGATCATATCATTGAAGTTTGTGTTAATCAATGAAGTGATTTTGGGTAAAACATTTGAAACCAAAAGGAATTTTTTTTAAATATAATATAATAAAATTTTAGGTTAATTGACACATAATAATTGGAATGCCAAGTCAATGAATTAGAAGTATAACCCAATGAATGGTAATTAAGTCAATAAAATCTTTCTTTCAATTACAGACTAGATATCTATATCTATTAACTCCATTATAATAAAAATATAATAATTATTTTCTAGTTCAAAAAAACATTATAATTTTATTAATTTATTATTAAAAAACATCTATTCTATTTATTTCAATGTAATATTAAATTATAAAATTGATTAAGTTCACGTCGTGGTTTTTTGTAGATTTTCGATTCATAATTGAAAACTTTTCTATTGTAGGATAAACATTATAAAATGATTAAATGTTCAATAATATAAATAATAATTATAATGGAATAATTATATTTTTTTAACATAAAATAATATTATACAATCATCCATTATTAGAGGATGTGAACAAAGAATCTCATCGCTTTGTGGTGGTGGTATCCCACACGCATGCGCGAGCAGCATTATCATATATAAATGGATTGAAAGTAAAGAAAATTAGAAATATATTATAATTATAGAATCATAATTATTTTATTAAAATCATATATATATATATATATATATTATATTATAAATTAGATCCATGTGAGTTTGTGGTGAAAAAAGAAACACATCGATTCAAGGATTTTGTAATCAAAACATACCGATGGTAAATGTATTCAATTACCATTCGATAGAAAGAGGATAAAAAGTTTTTTAATATCTACATAATAACATCCAATAATATTTAAAAAACATAATTCATTATATAATCATGTTAAGGATATATTTTAATGTGTAAAAATAGTAAATAAAAAAATTACTCCATAATGATTTATAAAACTTTTCTTCGGAAGACCACATTTCAATAGTGCTTCAAGACATTGTTAAAGAGGATTATGGTCATAATAATATTTTAAAAAATGTTTATGATCATAATAATGACTATAAAACATAGTATTGTATGTTTTTTGGGGAATTTTAGAATATTTGTTTTTTGGAAAATTAAAATTTGATTTGTGATTAAAATAGTTGAAGTGAGTCCTTTTGGTCATAGAAAATGGTTTTTTGTATATTTTATGTTTTTAAGGGTTCATAATATAATTATAAAATACCAAAAGGAATAAAATTGTTAATGGAATAAAATTGGTAATGGAATAAAATTTTCATCCATATAAAATCCCAATTTTTATATGATTTTATTACATCTATTTCAATTAATAAAATAATTTTTATCAAACAATACACATAAAAGATATTTTTGTGATTTTTATATAATCATAACATTAATAATGTCATGAAAAACAAAAATATCATATAAAATAACTTATAATATCCATTATAATTTATTAATATATATATATAATTAATTTAATATATTAATTCATCTATATATATTCATTTATTATATTTATAAATTATATTACTTCATTTAACATCTATGTTGATAAATGTTGCACCATAACTGCGTAAATGTTTCATATATTTATAATAGGTTGAACAATTAAAATAAATAATTAATAAAATAATAATTTATTTTAATTCAAAAGTATAATTTATTTTCACTAAATATGTACATTTACTCAAATATATGGTAGGAATACTTATTAAATATATTATATGGATTATTATTGCCTAACGCAAGAACTGCATAAGAATTTGGATATTTATCTTGTTATATAAATCCAAAATTCATAAATATTAGTATATATGATAAATTATACAACATATTAATTAATCAATCTGATAAAATACATCATCCTTCTCACATATTATATTTATGACGCCACAATTGACTTTTCCATTGTTGCATGAGGATTGTGTCAACACAATAATGATTTTAAAATTTATAATATAATAAATTATAATTGATATGTGTAGAATTATTTTTATATTAAATATTTAATTTATTATCATAAATATTTCATCAAATATATTCTATATATTTTAAAAACATATTTATATCATGATGATATCATAAAAGATGCAATATTTTATAAAACATGGTTTATTTTCAATTCATAAAAAAATATATCTTTCCAAAAAATGTATAATCTTAATCCTATGATAAATTTTACTTTATAAATCCATTAATTAATCCAAATCCATATAAATGAATTCCAATAAGGGTTAGAAATAATGATTTCCATAATCCCAAAATGTAAGAGAAAAATTGTTTTTCAAAACAACATATTTTTAAGAATAAAAATATTTTTATACCAAAATTAATGTTATTTTTAATAACATTAATTGGATTGTTTATAATAAAGAAGATTTAAATAAATTATAATACAAATTCAAAAAAATGGTACTTTAAAAATACATGAAATAAAAGGAAATTTTTTCTAAAATCGTTATTTCTCACTATTAATTGGGAAATCAATTTTTTAGAAAAAATTGAAAATATAATCATAATATAATTATTATAAAAATAATTAATAAAAGATATAATTTTTATCAACAGTTTAAAAAGTTCATAAATTATTTATATTACTTTTTCACAAAAATAAATTAAAATTATTTTTGAATAAAAAAATTGATGAATAAAATGATATTAATAAAAATTCATTACTTATTTTTTAAGATTTATTCAATAAATTTATATTTAGTATTACCACTTATATTTACATCATAATTTGATTACACCTATTCATATTCACAAATTAAATTTCTAGATTTTATTCCAACCATCCAGAGAACTTTTTTATAATAATTATAACATTAAATTAATAATATTTCATTGTCATTAATACTCAGGGGTGTTGTTCGAGTATGTAATCCAACATAATGATCTTTTAAAATAATGGGGTATTACAACCCCCCCCCCATCTTAAGAAACCAATTCATCATAATTTTATCATCAACTTGTTCAACAAATGATATACAATTTGAAAATAACTTTATATAAAATTCAAAATTGAAAAAATGTTTAAAAACATCCTTTTGAAGATAGGGAAATGGAAATATGGTGATCATCATGAAAATTCAATAGCTAGGTTTCCAAATATTTTGGAATCAATGGGAAGTTAAGATACAGATTTTGATGAAAAAATTAATGTTTTAATAATAATGGAGAGTGAAAAACAACATTGTTCCTAAGAGATTGAATGATCATGTAAAATACAGTGACAAAAAACCATATATGTATATGATATAAAAAAACCAGCAATTCATCAAAAATTAATGTAATAGGAAAAAATAATTATTTCAAGATCCTTTTCATAAAGTAGATGAATTATTTTCACATATATATTAAAAAATTAAGGGGATATACTTAATAAATTTTCTTTAATTCCATGAATTGAATTCAATCCTTTGGATGTGTGTCTGAATCAGTTTCCCACATTTTCTAATCATTTACTACAGTTGATGAGTATGAATTTTTATTTCCTAAAGAACTATAATAAACTTATAATTGACAATGAAATATATAAAATAATGAAAATCCATTCGTCCTAACATTATTAAATCCACGAGGGTTAGAACCTGAAAATATAATACCCAATGAGTCCTTTATATAAAAATTCAAAATATTAGTCTAAAAAATTGTAACAATAGAAAAAAAAGGTTGATGTTAGATTTTTCAACCAATAAATAACTATATATCATAATTAACTTTAATTTACTAAATTTAATTTAATTTTTTTATCCTTAAAGGTCATAAGATACCTTTTATTTTACATACCTATAAACATAACATCATTATTCTAAAGAAGGCATGCATGTTGAACATAATGGTTACATATACCTCAACCTAAAAACATGGTCACCCAAAATATAACTAATAAACATGAAATCCCATTATTTAAACCTCCAACATGGTTTCAATGCATTTGAATATAAAATCATTGTTAAACTTATAAAATATTGATGGTATCCATAACTCTTAAGATAATCTCTTCTAAACATATCAGAATCTTGAGATGTATTTAAATCATACGCTAATTCAATCTATAACAACTTTAGTCCCACATTCCCAGATTTGATGCTGAAAAAAATAATTACATTTAAAACATCATGTAGATACATGTGGACCAATTTTAACCATTCAAAACATATAAATTCTGATAGAAATATTAGATCACTTACAAACCCAAGAAACATTTAGTCATAGAGTTTTATAGAATTCAGAAAAGATATTACATAAAATTACTCATGTATTTAAGTGAAATTTATTCCATTTATACCCTTATTCTATTATCATCATTATATTTTTTCATCACCCACATGAAACCCTTATAGTCTCATCATAATTAACATGATGATATATTACCGATGGAAAAAATCATATGATGTTTGATGTCAATTAATCAATAATTGTGAGTATATGCATTAACAAATTGAATATATTAAACGGGGGAAATATGAGAATAATGGTATGAGAAAATATTCATGTTTTTTGTCAATTATATATGATAATTAAAACCCATAAAATAAAAAATCACTAAAAATGTGTCATGGTTAAACCTTGAACATAATACAATATTCATATAACTAAAAAATCAAGATCCATGTTGAAACAATCATTGAGAAAAGTATCCATTAGAACTGACAAAAATTGTATAGAAAACACATCTGTATATTATAACAATGTCTCCATCAATCATATACAATCATCTCATAAATAAATAGAGCCTATTTAAATTTATAATAATCCCCACCATGGAAAAATTCCCCCTTTTATTTTTTTGAAAAAGAAAAATTATCCAAAACATTGGAGAGATATATCAGGCACCCCCATCATAATGTTTGCAACAAATTACTTTTCATCATTACCTATATCGGGATCACCCTTAATCTTCAATAATTTCTTTGTATCATACATCCATATTACACATGGAACATTTCACTTTTTTTCATTAACTTATTAAAACAACATTAGTTCCATTATATCATGATTTACATGTGGAAAATAAACTGGGTTAATTATAATATATTTGAAATAATAATCATATTCCATATATAAAATGAATATTTATGGTATCATAGGATAATATTCCACGAAAATAAAATGTAATCATTAAATCTTATTAACATAGATCAAAATAATTTTAAAATAATATCTAAAAAATTTCATAAAAATTAGGGAAAAAAAGCCTTTTTATATTGGGACAAATAAATAATAAAAAATAAAACAATATTGAGAAAATCATTTTATTTTAAAATAAATATGGAAACATTTAAATAAATAATCAATGAAATGAATATTTATAGTGATGTGAAAAACTATTCATGTGGTAAACAATGTAAAGAAACATTATTTTTAAACATTTTTAAAGATAGTCAAAAGTGACCTAAGAGGAAAGCATAAAAACATTTCTTTTTAAAACCATTTACAATAATAAAAAATATCATTAAGAAAATTATGGAACAATTTATTATTGAAAAAATCTTTTATTAAAATAATAAAATAGAAGGAGGAAGTGATTGGTTATATGCCCTAAGACATTTAAAATGTGTTTTAAAACCAAAAAACATTATAGCATTTCAAAATAAAAACAAATTATAATGAATAAAATTATATGTAATATAGAATAAAATGTGTATAAAAAGACTGGTGATAATATTTTTCAATTTTTATTGTATCCACTACATGAATGAATATTGGTTTATCAATCAAAATATGTATCATGTCCATATGTTTAAGATGAGACACTATTTCAACATTGGTGATACATATATAAAAAATACATTCAATGATGGAAAATAAAATTATTCTATAGAAATATAATTTCTATGAATGAATATACTAAAACACATTAATTGATAAGTACATGAACTATGAAAAAAAATCATAGTGAATAACAAGAATTATTCCTCAAATAATTTAAATTAAGACCCTGAAATCTATTTCATGTTTTATAAAGATTGAAGAAATATCTTATGAAGTGGAGAAATTTAAATGAAAATTAAATATTGTGATCTAATATTATATCATCAGATAATATCACAAAATATATTATATACATCTAGGTTCAAAAATAAAGACTTGTCTCAAAGAAAAACTTTTGAGACAAATAATCTATAGAAATATTGGATCAATGATGATCTCATAAATCAATAAGGAAAATATGTGTAACCATTATAAAACAAAAAAACTATTACAATAAAAAAAAATTAGCTCACAAATAATCATGTCATAACAATGTAAATTAAGTAAAATTACAACCCAATGAATGAAAACTGAGTTAAGTTGTCTCTTACCACAAGTTCAGACATGCTATGCATATCCTTTAAATAATGAATAATAAAAAAATACTAATTATATAAATACTCCACAACCTTTTATATTTTTATTAACTTATCATTAAAACATTTATTTCATATATTTTAGTTATATATTTAATTACAAAGTTAGTTATGTTCATGGGATGTTTTCTGAGGATGTTCAGTTCATAATATCAATATTACATTAGTAGGTTGCTAGTGTGGGATAGATTTTATATTAAAAAATCTCCATAATAATGATAATTATATCATTATCATTTCTATACATCAAATAAAAACTTATAACCACCCATGAATGTAGACCATGAAAAATGGATCAGATTTCTTAGTGAAGGTGATACACCACACTTAAGAAAAAGTAACATTAAATTTTTTCAATGGATGGAAAGGTAAGAGAATAGAAGATATATTATATTTTTTGAGTGGTAATTATAAACTTTAATATAATATATATATTTATTAAATCAATCATAATTACTAGACTTGTGAGGTGGGGATGAAAAAAAGTTAAATCACATCGTAGGGGTGGTAATCTGCACGTACGCACAAGCAATTTTTCATTTCCCATAGGGTGGAAAAGATCTGATAAATGATTTTAATGCAATGATAATATCTCAGTATATGTAATATATTTATGTATTAATATCTAAATTCTATATATATATTTATGTATTTATAATAAAAATAAAAAAAATACATTAGTTAAGAGTTAAAAATTTATTCTGAAGAGAACCATATTTTTATTGATCTTAAAAATATTATAATTTAGGTTTATTATCACAAGAATGAATTAGGAATGTGGTAATTTAATTTTATTTAGGTATTTGAGTAGTTTTATATTGAATAAATGATCTTATGATTTGATAGAAATGGATGAAATTAGTCCTTTTTTAGGAAAAAGGGATGTTTTGAAAAGAAATCATTAAGGAAACATAATGTAAATACCGAATACCGATTGGAATAAAAAAGTTCAAGATAATATATTTTAGGATATATTAAATCAATATTATAGATTTATAAAAAAAATTATTCTATTTAAATTAACTAAAAATTTATTTTATATCATAAAATAAACTAAAATAAATTTTCATTGTTAACATCTATTGTTGAAATTAAAAATATAATGATAGTCACAAATTTAAAATATAATTATAAAAACTATAAATTATAATTTTTCTATATCTATAAAATTTCTTGAATATCTTATCTCATCTAAATATTTTAAATTTGTAATTTTTAAACTCATTTACTTATTATTCTTTTGTTTTCCTAAACGATGTTCCATCGTAGCATTATTGTTTTAGACACTTATACTAATTTGAAAATATAAAAATAAATTATTAAAATTGTAATATCGAAATTTAATTCATTATTACTATTTATTTTCTTTTAATATTTATATTTACTAACATTTATCACCTAAAAATTATTTAATATGTTATTTTATTTTTCCCTCTTTATACAAATATTGTATTAGTATTTTGACATGTTTTTTATTATATAAATAAAAAATTGATTGTGATGTTTCCATATCACCAATTAAAAATTATAAAAATTATATATTTTTTTCAAAAAAATTCTTCTTTCTCAAATATTATCTTTAGGGGAATAAATTTTACTTTTCTAATGTGGCTTAATTACTATGTCATCACTGAAAATTATATTCATATTAATCATGAAATAAATAATAATTTATATGTTTTGAATTATTTATTTATTATATTTTTATTATATTATTTATACATGAATTGTTCCATTATTTTCATTAATTTTTATAACATATTTATTTTTATAGATATCAAAAAATATATTTTATTTTATAAATAATGAATTTTTTTACCATTCACAAAAAAATCTATCTTTTTTATAAAAAAATTTAAATATAATCTTGGAATAAATTAACATGATGAATAAAAAATTAAATTCATTTCATCAATTTTTTCCATAAGTTGATAAATTTTTTTAAATATAAACGTGAAAAATATAATGAAAATAGATTTTACTCGAAAATGGAATTTTAAATATAAAAATTTCTTTATTACCAAATTTATCATGATTTGAAATTAAAAAATAAAATTATTTAAAATATTTTCAATAAAAAAATTCATTACATTTAAAGTGGATTTAAATCACAATGGAACTTTTAAAATATTTGAAATAAAATGGAATTTCTTTAAAAAAAATAGTATTTTTCACTTTTAACTAAAAAATAAATCTTTTTAGAAGAATCCTAAAATTTCATCCAATGATAATTTTTATAACGACCTAAATTTTGAAAGTGATAACATTTTATTCAATAGCATGTATAACAACCAACACTAAGAACATAAGGAAATATACTATCATGAGACTATATATTATATATTTAATATTTTATATAAATTGAAACGATGATATATATTATAATACATGAGATATTGAGTTACTGTACATCACACAAAACCACTAGTTTTTTAAATGGATCAAGTTACATGTGAGAATGAGTTTAACAAAAAAATATATATTTTCAAAATATTTTTTTTAATATAATAACACATAAACTAGATGTTAAATTAGTGGTTATGAATATTATTAAATAACTTATTAAAATATATCGTTTAAATAAATATAAATGTAATTCATTGGTCAAAAATTAATTATAAATGAATATGAGAACCAATATAATATAAAGGGAATGCTTTTATGGAAAAATATTTTTATGCTCAGAAATCTATTTTTTATTAATAACTTTAATGGGTTAATATTAGTATGTGAAACTAATGAAATATATATATTATCTCTTCAACCAATGATTTTGGATATTAATACATTAAATTATATAGGCATAATATAGGAGAAGTCTAGGTATTATACATAAACCCTATATTTGTGTAAAGGCACTTGTTCCACCATTTAATGAAGAACCTATTTTAAATCAATTTTTTGGACATTTTACAAATATTAAATGTCAAAATATACTTAATCCGTAAAATCAGAACACAAAAATTAATATAGGATAAATTTTTGTTATTTTTATATGTGGTTTCATTTCATGAGGAATAGTAAAACATATTGAATTTTAATTAAAAATGAATTTTATTCAAATTTACTTATATGGTTATAACATATTTTTTTGGGTTTCATACTAAATTAGATCAATTATTTATCATTTAATTCAATTTAGGTCATTTTATTAAATTACTCATTGAAATTGGATTTAAAATCATAGTAAACGTTTGTAATTATTTTGTGCCAAAACCATTGAGTTTGGTTCTAAGAAGAATTAATGAGTTGGTACCAATATATTTAAACTTTTTTGTGAAATATCTTTATGTTATAAGTTTTCACGGGCTTAAGACATTATTTATAATTATTATTCATTTCATTAATTTAGATTTAGTTATTATTTATCCATTAGATTTTGCATCAATATATCTATGGATGAACTTCGCTCTCTGTTTATTGATTATATGTCATGTGTTTTCAGTTTATTACATTTCCATATTGATTTTTCCTTAACCAGTTATTTTAATGGAATTTTTTATAAATTATTTTCATTACCATATTTTTTACTCACTTCTTTCTCTATTTATTGATTACATGGAATGTTTCCGTAGTTATTACCTTGCCATATTGACTATACGCATTGATTCATTATTGCTTCTTCTCTAATTAACCATTACATTGAATTTGAGCGAACCATTATTGTGTTTCCATTCCTTGATAATCAAATAAATTTACAAAGAAAGGCATAAAAGGATATGCGATATGGAATAAATTTAGTATCCTCAAATGAAAAAAAATTATGTTGTAAATAGTGTATTTATTTGTAATACTAGACTCATGTATGTATCTGTTTTACCCAAATAAAAATCTCTTTAGTCCTTGGGGGCTTGATTACTTGTAATCCAGCCAATGTAATTATAGTAGACACTAGCTATAGGATTTCTGAGGTTGGGTCACTATAGTTGGTATCAAAGAAGTTTAGTTGAAATCTTGGGAACAAGAATTAGAAAATCATAGATTAGACAACATAACCCTAATGCAGAATTTAGGGATATATGTAAAATAACATCCAATTTTTTTGTTATATTGATAATATGTATTTTTCTATGAAATGTATCTCTGGAGGGATACTACAAGTGGACGTAGTTCGGGCATAGACGTACTAAGGAGTAATAACACAGACAAGGTGTGTTAGGCTAGACTTAGTGAATCCTGAAACATGAAAACAGTACATACTACGCACCTAGTATGGCACTTTGGGGGGTCGGCTTAGGATGATTCACATTTTCTATTCAAACCATTTTGAATGATTTGAATAAATATTGACATTGGTTAATTATTTTTTTAAGGAAATAACTAAGTGGAACAAAAGTTATTATGTATTGGGGTTATGTGGAAGACCTTTATTAAAATTCTATATAGTGATTAATCTTATTTCAAGGATCTTAATCATATTTATATAAGAATTTATATTAATATGGTTTCAGAAACGGAAACAATTTGTGTAGGGTGACCACCAATCATGTTTTAAATGTCACCGGCATTAAACCCATTACCAGAGGATGATAAGTGTTTCACACTAACCACTAATCAACAGAATTTCTTAGTTAATATTTCAAAATTTTATGTTATGAAATTGATGAATAAATAACAACAATGAACTAGTAGTGATACTAGTAGTTTATTAGATTAATGTATGAACCATATAGTCTATTGAAAATGGTTATATACTAATATAAATACTTGTTTTATTATCCATATACACCATTAAATTTTTTTTTACTGCTTCTGAAATCAAAGTTTATTTTCAGATATCCATTTCTTGATGTTTGTAATGAATTATAATTTGATCAATGCATAACAAAAAGGAATAATAGTTTATATGAAATTGAATCCTATTAAGTAAATATAATTCCTTCTATTCTTGGTTAATAAAATAATTCCTCAATGTTAGGAAGTGTATCTTAAAACAACAATGTGGTTATAATACCTTAAATTTTGTTGAACCAATGGTCTTTTAAAACTTCAAATATTTATGGATTTGAGGATCTCAATATTCTATATATAATTAAATATTTTGAGGTTTATGACATCAATCACTCGATATAAATATTTACTCATTTCCTACATTTATGTATCTCCAAATTACATTAATGTTCTTGTATACAGAGACCTTGTTATATGTTTGTTTTCATTCCCTTTTGCTTCCCACTTTCCCTTTTAAAGAAGATTTTTTATGAACTAATCTCTCAATTTGGGATTACAACATAAGAAATATAAAAATACACCTTACCAAGATCAAATTTAAATTACAGGATTCAATTTAATTAATTTGGGGATAATGTAACACCTTGAAATTTGAAATTAATAACATTTTATTCTATAGAATGTATGACATACAACACAAAACATGTAAGGGGATATAATATCCCGATACATTGTAATATATATAAAATTTTAAATAAATTTTATCTATGATATTACTTTAAATAAATGTGATACAAAATTATCATGCATCCCATGTAACCATGTGTTTCATCAATGTTGTTCTTTACATGAAAGATCGAGTATTACTAAACAATATTATCTTATAAAATATTATGATTTAATATAATATAACCTAACCTAGCCGTTAAATTAGCAGTCAAGAATATGATTTTCTAACTAATGGAAATATATTTTTTCAAAAATATAAAATAAATTCATTGGTAAAAAATTTATAGAAATTAATATAACAACCAATTGAATATGAAGAGATTCTTTTTAAAGACAACTACTTTTATGCTCACAAAGCTGTCTTATACAAATTAATTAAATTAATTACAATTATTGAGTGATTGTAATATTATATGCCTATTATGTATTAACTAATATATTTTTTATATTCATTCAGAATATTTGATATGAATAATATATGAACAAACCCTGTATTAGACAAAAACCATATATTTTTATAAAGACACCTTTACAATATTTTAATGAAGAACATATTTTAACTCAATTTTTGACACTTTTATAAATATTATATGTTAAAATAAACATATTTTTTGAAATGGGAAGATATAAATTAGCTTATGGTAAATTTTTGGAAGTTATCTAGGATGTTTCATTTGTTGATGAATAGTAAAAATACTGAATTGTAATTCAGAACTTCTTTTTTGCCTAATTTATTTATGTGGTTAGATTGAATTTTTCATTTTTTTGTAATTATTATTTAGATAAATTATATATCATGCATTACAATTTTGGTCATTTTAATAAATTTCACTTTGAAATTTGATATAAAAACAAAGGAATCTTTTGAACATTTTTACGTAAAACCCCCTAATTATAGTCACGTTTATGTGAACCAATTTAAATTAATTTCATTAAATTTTTTATTTTAATTTGGAAAAATTGATTCCATTATGAGAATTAGAATAATATATAACTTATAATAAGTTTAAATTAATTTTTTACCAAAAATAATTGATATAGTTATTAAAATTAATTACATTGATTAAGAGAAAAAATAACATAACAAAGGACTAAATCTTAATCATAAGGGACAAAATGACTAATAAAAATTTCCAAAAATCCATTTTATCGATATATATATACCCAATACTCACTTTTATCTAATTGGATCCCTTATTAGAGTCACTTTTCATAGTAAAAATATGGGTGAAATTCCCTTTTAAAAATGTCGAAGATTGATAGTCTTCCTCCACTATAACAAGGCTCTCACCCATCCCAATTGATAGATCATAGAAAAAAACATTATATCAAAGAATATATACCACAATAGCTCCCCTAAAATCCCCACCTCATCCTATAAGCCTCATCTCTGGCATAAATCTATCCAAGGAATCCACATGTGCAAATGAAAAGGAGTTACCTGAATTAGAGGTAACATCCTTCCTCATCTTATTTGATTTTATTTTCATTCACTACCCCCTATAATATCCTCTTTCCATAAATAAATATTAACCTAATTATAATAAATATACATATATGTTGTAATGTTAATTTTTCAACCTGAACAAACACACACATCCATCTAATTGGTAACGAACGCACCATTTATGTGTACGGAAAACTACCTCCTCACAAAACGATTATTTTTGTTTTTTTACATAACACCAATAAGGTTCAATAAATTTTATGTACACTATATTTGTTTATTATATATATTTTATTTGTTATTCCCTAAGTCTTATGGAATTTTTATATATAATTAACTTTTATGCCTCCCATTTTGTTCAAATACGATAACATTATTTGTGGAAGTGTGGACTACCACCTCCTCAAAGCGATGTGACATGTTCACACATTACATTGAATGTATAAATGGTGGTTTTAATAAATATACTTCACATTTAATGCATATATGGGTTAATATAATTTATATATATATATAACTGAAATTTTATTCTTTTATATACAGAAAATAAATGAAAGTAGTGTTCATCTGTACGTACAACATGTTGTCCCCAAGAATGGTGAATTTCATTTCGTATCTCCAAAATTTTAGGATAATTATAAATAAATATATTCTGAATATAAATAAATTTTACATCATGTTTTACATTCTATAGATAATGAATCCATAATCTAATTAATTGGAACACTATGTAACATGTCAAAACATACTCAACAAACCAGGCAATTAACACCCAAAATAGTGAAAACAATGAATGATTGTTAAGAAAAAAATAAGATATTATAATAAGTAAATATATTATATTAAGGTTCTCGAATATTTTATTAACATGTTTAAATACACTATAAGCTAGTTTAAATATAATACAACAAAAATTATGGATAAGGTACAAGATTTTCATCTCACTTTTTACATCAGTGAGATAAATGTCATATTCACCACTTACATATTTTGTGTGGTGTATCTACTACCCCTATTGATGTATATTATAAATAATACTTTTATATTCATTGTATTTTAAAAATTAATTAAATTTTTTTCTTTTAGGAGGTTTATGATTTGAAATTTTTCAATGTGGTATGGGAAACATTGGTATATTTAATGATTATTTTCCACAAAAATAATTTTAATGATCATTAAAAGGTATTTACATTCGATGGAATTATATGAAAAAATTCCAATAAACAATTTAATTTTATTCTCCTATGTTTATTCATTATGTTTTATAGTATTAGTATAAAATTTCACCACTTTGTACTCAATATGTTTTAGAAATTGTTTTTAAGAAAACCTGATATCAATACACTTTTTAGTCGGAGAACTTATTTATTCTAAAAACATAGTTTCCTAAAAAAATATTTTTTTAATATTTAAAAAATGATTTCTTAAATAAATTTTTATCCTTTTATTATTTTTTTAATTATTTTAAAGGAATAATATTATTGCTTTTTATAATTGTAATTTTTCTAACTTTTTACTTTGAAAAATGAATATTCTTTTTACATCATACAACATGTAAAAAATTACCCTCCATTAGTTTTTAATGCTTCCTACTAATGTTTCAAATATTAATTTCTAAAGAAAATGTATTCTACTATGATTTTTAATGATATGTATTTTGAAGAATTTTTCCAAAACAATCAGGTTATTTTCCTTAAGAATATTTTTGAAAGATCTTATTATACTATTTCTATTCAACAACTGCAACAAACCTTTATTTTTACTCCACTTGGGAAATTTTAGGTTGATACCATCCATATTATTCATATTTATTGTTTATGATTTATTTGATCTAGGATTTTATTGACATTTAATTACTTGATTCTGTTTTAGTCCCCTTGAAATATTTAATTTTTTGTGATCATTGAATATTTAATTTCACCTAATTATCTATATCATTTATTATGTATATGTTCATTTCCTAAATCAAATTACATTTATCCAATGGTATTTAATTTGAAATTTATTTGATTATTTGGGGAAATATTTAAAAATTTGTACCCATTATTCAATATGTATATTTGATAAGGCATATTTTTTATTCAATATGAGGAATGCTTGGGATATAAAGGATAAAAGTTGGGGATAGTTTAAGGAAAGTCCTCTTGGGATGGGGACAATAAAATGAATGAACCATGTTTCATCGGTAGTCTCACGAGAGAAAAGTAGTTGGAGATAAACCCTTAAAAAAATTTGAAACCTAAACGGATGGGTTTATAAACCCTGATTAAAAATGTATGGTGAATGGTTTTGATAGTATATGTTTTCATGTGCCTCAAACATGATGCCCAATAATTAATCATTTTCTTAGTTTAGATTCATTTAATATTTATCCTTGAGATCTTTCTTCGATAGATCTACGGACGTAGTTTATTTTTTGTTTATTGATCATATGGCATGTTTTTTTCTTACCTTTTCATATTGATTTTTCCTTATCCAGTTAATTAAATATAATTTATTTTAAATTATTTTCCTTCACATAATATTTAAACACTTATTTCTTATATTATTGAAAACAAGGAATGTTTCTTGTGTTATTACCTTATAATATTGACTATTCCCAGTGATTCATTATTCTATCTACTAACTTTACACTTACTGAGCATTTAATCTCACCCTTATCATGTTTCTTTTCCCAAAGAATCCTAGAAGTGTACTGGGAAGGATATACAATGATAAAATGGATGGAATATTGTTATTATCCTTAAAAGAAAAAAATTATATGGAATTAGTCTATTAATTTTTAATATCAGACTCATGTATGTATCTGGTTTACCAAGACTAATAATCTCTCTGGTCATTTTGAATTTGATTCTTTGTATTAATTCCAATGTAATGGTAGTAAACACTGACTCCGAACATTTTGTGGTTGGGTCACAATAATTATGATATTTTTAATTAATAAATTATAATATTTACTCAAATATAGTCTCTATAATTGGATGAACATAATTTAAATAAATTTTTTAACAAAAGAAAAAAATAACCACTTTGATGAAATGTTATCTATGACGAATAAATTAAAATTACTAATTATTTAGAGCTTATTTTCTAATAATTAATCAATATTGTTTTTAGTTGGACCAATTTATATGTATTTCATAATTTCTTTACTTTTATTCATATAATCTAATTCAATGGATAATTTTAAATTATCATATTTAAAAAATAATATTTCACAATTGTAAGCCTCATAGTGTGTGTTGGGAATGTTATCGAACGTACAATTATTTTAAAATATATGTATATTTAAATAACCCAAAAAATTGAATTATATTTTACTAGGAATATATATAAGGGGAATATATAAAAAAATTGATGAATTTATTTGGAATAAGATTATGTAATAATGAGAAAAAACAGAATGTGTAACTAACAAGTAATGGGGGTAGTGCGAAAGATCTCTTTCCTCATGTTCAAAATTTTTATAAATGTTCACTTGACTTCAGCAATCATTAAATTTATTTCATTAAATACATACACAAGAACCTAATTGATGTATATATAATTTTATAGTGTTTATTTATTATATTTTGTTATTTATTTTTAATATAGTTTCTTTGTACATCGGTTACTCAGGTTTTCTAAGTTAATTTCCTTGTGACACTTTGGGTTAGTTGAAATTAATTAATGGTGTTATAAATAATGTTATAATATAAAAAGAAATTAATTTTTTTTAATTATATTTTAAAAATACTTATATTTTCTATATATTTTCCCCAAAAAGACCTAAATTACGTAATGTTCTTTGATAATTCCATTAATGATGGATAATGTTACTATGATTATTTATTATTAAGGACTCATATAATGGCTGAAAATTATTTTCTTGTAATATTTATGCTGTAAAAAATATATGTTTTTCATATTAAATAAATTTTTATAATCATCCATTTTAGGTTTTCATGAATAATAATACATATTATTTTTTATTGGGGTAGTTTTCATGTATACGTGGACAAAATATTTACTTTTAATGGAATTAGAGGCGGTAAAAAATGAAATAATAAACATTTAATTATTATAGTAATTTAAAAATTATATTTTTTGTTAATTAATTAATTCTATAATTGTGTCATTTAATTTGTATTTGAAATATTTAACATGTCATTCATGGAGGTGATAGTCAGTATACACACATGATGACATTTTCATTTTTCTAACTGATTTTCAGGGAAGGTGTATAATGAATATTCCATTACTATATTGTCATGTAAAAATACTAAAAAATATGATGTTATCATACCATCGTGGATATATGTTACTTGAGGTGTGTAAAATAAAAAGAGGACAAGTAATGTTGGGTTTAGAGTATTATATCTCTATTGGAAGATCTCCCTTAGGTAACTCCTTAAGACTTTCATCATGGCCTTTTGGTGATAAAAATAATCAAGGGAATGGAGAGGGTGGTGATATGACTATGGAATATTTTTGGTTAAGAAAAATAATTTTTATAGGAGGATAAATAGTAATATGGTAAGATCCTATTATTTGTAAAGAGAGTAAAATTTTTGTAAAATCATTTTACTTTTTGAAATCTCTATTTTGTTATTCAAGGAACAATACTCCAAATATGTCCAACATTGGTGTGTTGAAATTGATAAGTTAAACCCACCTTATAAAATCCAATATTTTTTATTTTATTATATTTTATAACATTTTTCACTATATTAAACCTCTTCTACTATAATTTAACCTTATTGTGGAAACTCCCCCTTCACACAAGGTAAATAATTTTAATAGAAAAATTACAATTAAATATATTTTCTAATTTTATAATTATGATATAAATCATTTAAATAATTGTATAACATAAAATATCAGGGATTTAGTGAAATATATTTATAAATAGATCATAATACAAAAAAAACATTTTCATGTGAAAAGTAAACTTAACGATAAAAGATTAGGTTTGGGATATAAATATTAATGGTATCAAATATTATTAAATAAATTGATCTAGTGTAAAACAATTTTATTTTATGTGGGATTATATTCAATCTGAATCCAATATTTATAAAAAAAATGTTTATTTAAATGAAAATGCCAAAAATTTATTTTTTTCTTTAGTTTTGTAGGATTGAACACATCATTTATAAATTTAAACACAAATATTTTTAAAATGAATAAATGTAAGCTTTAAATAAATATTTTATCAACTAAAAGTTTTTATAAATTTATTTGTCTCAATTACATGCTTATAAATAATAAAATCCATCATTTTTGAAAAAAATGTACTTTCCCTATTCATTTAAAAAAAATTATGAAAATCCAAAAAACATATCCATATGATAATAAATATATATATAATTAAAATATTATATTAATTTTATCATATTAAATTACTATGATTTATAATTTTTTATTTTAAATTAGGGTACAAAAAATAAAGAAAAATACTTTTATAGCAAAAATGATTTTTTGGACTTTATGTATTTAATCAAAAATTAAATTATTATTAAAATATATCAATAATAGTTTTATCATAATTTCACTATAATATATTATTTCTCTTTTGAAAATTATTTTCAATGAAGATATAGTTTTTTGACAGATTTAGTTTTAATTATATAATTATTTTAAACTATTTATTTTAATAATAATTTATTTAAATCTAATTTTTTTAATTTTATCAACAAATTAATTTTTAATTAAATATAATCAAATAAATATTTTAATAATAATATTTTACTGGACAAAAAATTATTTCTAAAATAAATTATTTAGACTACAACATACCTAATGATTATATTTGAAGAAGTGAAAATCCATTTCAATATATAGTATTTCTAGTATGATTCCTTATAATCTCACTTCTTAATTCACGCTTCTCATTTCGATAATTATCAATTTGAATCCCATAACATGCTTTCTCCATTCATGGTATTGTTTATTATTATCAGTTTTAATATAAAAATATTGATTGTTCAAGGGGAGGATGTCAAAGGGGGTTTCTAGTTCTAGATATATTTTTCTTTTCATTTTTCTTTCCCCTATTATTAATTTTAGTTTTAATGGATTTAATCATCCAAGATCCATAATAATCCATTTTATGAGATAATAATTTTCATATATATAATTTATAATGCCATATTATTATATAGGATAGTGAAAGTTTAATGGATCATAAATTTTAGGGTCCAATATCTTTTCAATTGTTAGTTCTATTGAAATGATATAGAAACATTATTTATTATTATAGGTGGTCAATTAGTGGCTCATAATTCATACGGTGTGAAATTTCTCCCCAATTAAATAAATTGTTTCCTTTTCACTTTAATTATCACATATTAATGAAAAAAATTAGTACAAAAAATATTGACATGGCTCCAAGGATAATTTCTACAGAAAATTCGATCTAACAAACTGAGAGAATTTTCCTCTTTTATTATAATAGGATTACCCCAAATATTTATTTTTTCACTAAACACGTGGGCCAACATTTTATCATTAATCATCCTTGCATTGATATACTATCATAATTTTCTATAAAATGTGATTTCCAAATTGAAATAAATATTTTTTAATATAGTTATAGAGAAAAAAACAATTCCAAAAATAACGTTAAATGTATCTATGTGAAGGATAATAGGTCTTACATGATTCATAATCCCAAAAATCATGAACTAAATTCACATAACTAGTATAAAATAATGATACTAATGGGTTTTTTATTTCAATAATTAATTTTTGTTGAAAACATATGTTACATAATACATCCAAAAACAATACTGATGAATTATTATACCTAGAACAACTTAGTTATCACTGTCCTCATTAGTATAATCTTATTAATATCCTTTTTCTTTTTTCCATGGTATTGGAAGTTCTTGGTTTAGAATACCTTTTTAATCCCTTTTATTAGTGCATTGGTTTGTATAGTTCCCAAATTCCTCACATCTAGACCATTGAATTTCTATTGGATCCATAGGGAGAAAATTATCTTACCCCATCATGTTAACTTAACTCTTCATTTTTACATGATATCTTGTTTCTGTTTTCTATCCAATAGCATTGATGAAAAATATTCCAAATTATTTGAGATATCACTCTATGTATCTATTCTCTCATTTTAGTCATGATGTAGTTTGCATATTCTTTCCTTCATCACATTCATTAGGTGAATTTCCATGAGACTCCATCCTTTTCTTCGTTATGGTGTCTCGAAACTCAATTATGTCCAAGTTATTAAATATAATGTCTGATAGTTTGTTTACAATAATCTCGTGGATTATCACTCCATATCTTAACCCATTAGTGTTATTCTAGTTAAAATATTTACATTATCTTTAACAACCAATTTTAAAAAGACTAATTTTGGGTTTAACCATTACTAGAACAAACAATTTGCTATTCTGAGTGATGAATAATTGATATCATAAGAGAATAATTACAAAATATATGTTGAAAAATTAAACCTTGAAATTTATTATACTTTAAAACCATCAAATTAGCTTTTAGTTCAAGCTAAACCAATATTAGTTAAATATACGTTTCTTTATGTTGGGTTATCTCATATTACTTATACAAATTCCATAATATAATTAATCCTTTATAATTCCATGAAAAAAGAATGTGATTAACTAAAGAATATCCCCAAGGAGTATCAAACCTAGTGTGTAGTTAGTCCACTTTATCATGAACTAGGTGACTGTTTAGTTAATACCCAATACTCCCATTGAGGGTTATTACATATAATAACATTTTTACTACTTCCCAAATTAACTTATAGTATCCAAGCTTGTATTCTATTTCTAAGAGAACGACATAAAAAATATTCCAAAATTTCCTGATGTTTTCTTATACTTTGTCTTATCCCTTGGGTTTTTAATAATTTCTTCACATCATAATATCTAAAAATATATATACTTCCATTGATACGAACTATAACAATACATACCTTAAACACACATCAATTTATGATTTATAACAAAATATTCCAAAAAAAATAAATTATATGTAAGTCTAATGTATTTTAGAACATAAGAAAGATACATAAATTATATTAAATATAAAAAACATCATCACTATTTAAAAATAAAATTATTGATCCCAATTTCCATATATCATATAAAACAATATATGCTACCCTAGGGAAAAATATAAGGAAATGTGTTACATCGAAATCCTAATAATGGAATGATCATGGAAATACTACATAACATGAGTGTCACAAGCTATTACATGAAATACTAATGAGAATAATAATACTAATCGAAACATGAAATATGGAAATAAAACCATTAGGTCATGGAATATTTTCATACATGATAACAACATAAGACATGACATCATAAACATAAGTCAATAACAACCCTCAACATAGTCATTATAAAGTGGGAAATGTACCACATTGGATTAGGTTTACTCCCTCGTCCACCGAATAATATAATATTTCATATAACTCATTAATCAAGGATTTGGAGGGATATATATTCCTAGATCATCCATCATATAATTAATATCATATATATATATATATTTGTGCCACAATAGTAAGAAAATCCTTACATAAGTTATAAGCATGATCAGAACCATGTGAAGGAAGTGTAATTTATAATTATGATTGAAGTAATTTCTAGAGGATAAGTAGAAATAAATCCCATGATATAAATAAATTATATAATACTGAATCTTCATAATTCAATAAGGGTTATTTTTTTTGAACTTATAGTTATAATGTATAAAATTATTCTGACAGATTTAGTTGAATAAAATATAAAAATTAATCAGATGGGAGATGGTTTATAAAATATTTAAAGTACATTTTTTAAGAATGAGAAAGCATATTATTATGAAAAACATTCAAAAACTATGATAATATATAAAATAATTATGGTTTTTTGAATCTAATAATGGTTTGATAACATTTTATATGGGTCATTCTTGACATGAGACAATAAACATGAATGTTCATTTACATCAGATTTACTTTAAAGTTGTAATTTCAATGGAAAATAAAAACATATAGAACCATATTAAGGAAAAATATATTTAAGTAGATATATTTAATGGATATATATAGAAAATTATAATAAGTTCATGTGAATAATTTTGTATAATGTTGAGAAAAATAAGGATAAAGTGTGTCTGATTAGTAATGATGGTGATACTAGTGATCCTTTAACTCGAGACTCAATATTCTCTATACATGTTATTAACTCTCAGAAAAATTAAATTGATTTCATTAATGATATACCAATGAACCTTTTCAATCTATATTTAATTTTCATGGTTTTATATGTTATCATTTGTTATTTATGTTTAATATTGTGTTTACATATGTCGGTCGCTCAGGGTATTTCAGTTGATTTCATTGTAACACTTTTAGTTTTTTGACCAAGGGACAGGTTGTTTTAAAAAAACTTAATCATATACATATTTTCTTTTATTTACTTTTTTTATATTATATAAATACATATAATTGTTTAAGTGTTATCCCAAAATATACCCAAATTAAGAAAGCTTACTTGATAAGTCTATTTTAGGTGGTCAATGGTACAACTACTATTTATTTTTAATGACACATATTTAATTACTGATATTATTATTCTAAAATATTAATGGTTTGAAAAATATATTCTATAAAACTAAATATATTTTTAAACTCATTCATGTAAGGTGTTCATAGGGCTCAAAACATGTTGTTTTGTAGAGGCAGTAGTCTGCACGTACACACAAATATATCATTCATTTTCCATTGTATGAGAGGGGTAGGAAATAAATTAATTATCAGGTCATGATTACAATAATTTTATAAATAAAATATTATTCAATTAATTAACCCATTTTATCTTTTTAATGAATATGATGATGAAAAACTAAGCATGAAATTCATGGACCAAATAGTTCGTAAAAACCCCTGGTGACGTTTTAATTTTTTATAATGATTTTAGTGGAAATAATAAAATGGATATTAAATTAATATAATGACACATAATCATAGTAAAAAAACTTTTTCATCATACATTCATGGATATAGTTGACATGATGGGTGTGGAGTATGGAAAAAACATTGAATGTTGGGTTGAGGGTACTACCTCTCCCTTGGAAATTCTCCTTTTGGTACCTCCTTATGTATCCATATAATGGTATTCTAGGGTGAAAAAGGATTCAAGGAAATAGAAAGGGTTTTGTAAAGATACTAGGGAGGAGTTTTTTAATCGAAATATTTTTAATCTATAGATAAATGGGTAGGAGGTGAGCTCTTTTATATGTAAAAAAGAGTGACATTATTTTAAGATCAATTTAATTTTCAATATTTCCATTCAACTATTCGAGTAAAAAGGATAAAAAATGTACAATAACGATATGAAAAAATGTATAATTTATATCATATATAAAACATCCAATATTTATATCTTTTTTCACATGGTTTTTCATTTTTCACTATGTTAAACCACTTTACCCCTAATTTACTTTTACTATGGTAACTCCACATTTAGCCTAAGTTACAAATTTTAACTGAATGAATTTAAATTGTAATTATTTAATAATTTGATTATTATAATTCAAAATATGGAGATATTTTTATAAAAAAAAAGTTTTATGATTTAGAGAAGTTAATATTTGTATTAGCGGACATAATGTATGAAAAATGATTCTTATAAAACGTTTAATTTATGATTATGAATTATATGTGCGATATAATTTGTTTTTGTTTTTATTCTTAATACCTAAGATTGTTTATTAAAAAATAGGTATAATTCATATAAATCCCAAGATAACTTTTAATAAAATAATTATTCATGAAATGAAATACCATAAATAGTTTGTTATTTTAAAGATGATACTTTGGTATTATAATGGTAAGAATATGTTTTAAAATTTTTAATAATATGTTAAAAATGAATACATTTATTCCATAAATAAATATTTTATTATTTAATTTGTTTTATATAATTATATGACTCACTTTTATTCTGATTGTGTAATTAAGGTTATCATTTTGGGAAAACTGTATTTTCACTATTCAACAAAAAATCAATTTAAAAAAATAAAATAATTCATATGTTTAATTTGTTTTTATGAATTAAAAAATAGTAATATTTTTTAGATATTTAAATCATCAAATTTTTTTATTTTAAATTAAAATATTTAAAAATAATGAACACTACATATATAGAGAAATGAGTTTATTTATTTGACGTATTCAGTTATAAATAACATTTTAGTTAATATATAAAATTTAAACATTATTTTTGTTTTACGATAATATATTTAGTCACATAAAAAATCTAGAGAACATGGAAATTAGTTTTTTAGAAAAATACATTTTTAGTTTAAAATAATTTTAACCTAAATATATATATAATTAATTATTTACATCATAATAATTAGATTCTATTAATTTATTGATATTAAAATATTTCCCTATAATTTATTCTAAAATTATTTTGATAGTAATTTTTTATAAAAAAAACATTTTATTTAGATATTATATTCTTATTACCTAATTATTATTTCTAAAGATATTATTAAAACTCGTTACTAATGATTCATAACTCTAGTATACCTATAATCAAATGAATATCCAATGAATATTTTTTCAAGGATAAATTTTTTAGTGACCATATTTTTAATTTATATATTTTAGGAACTAAAATCCATTTCATTATATAGGCACATGATCATTATATACTAATTTCTAAAGTCACGCATTTCATTTCTATAGTTTTCATTTTGGATCTCAAAATATGATTTATACTTTCATGGAATTATATCTCATTGTTATATTGTATATTGATAGTGATTCTTAAATTTTACGGTGGTCCATTGGAGATTCCAGTTCTAAATTTTTTATTTTATTAGATTTATTACCCCCTTTTCTTTTTTATGGTATTAATGGGTGAAATCATTGATGATGTGTAATAATCTATTTAATATGATATATGGTTTCTTGTATATGCATTATAATGCTTCATTATAATCAGATAAGTTGTTGTTAACTTGGATCTTATATTGTATGACCTAATCTCTAATCAATTAATAATTATTTTTTTATAATAGATAAATATTCCTTATAATTTTACGGGAAAATATAATGTCACCAAAATCCTGGGATGTTTCAACAATAATATAATGTGAGCCACTGATATTTGAAAACAACCTCAAAAAATAATATAATTTATCTGAATAGATAACCACATAAATAAACACATCCAAAATATATATATAGGTATAATGAATTGGATATAGATAAAACCAATGTGGTAACCCAATAAGAGCTCCAAACCATCATATATCACATATTTGGCACATATTCAACTTCCACGATTAGCCACCAGTGACATATGTTGGTCCATATAAACATAAGAGAGGAATTATCACAGGTAAACAAATAGTGGTGAGTAATAGTAATAAATAATTTCATCATAATTGATTATCTAAATCCATTATACCATTATTGAATTAATTTATATATATATTATCAATATATAAAGTTTTTAAAAAATAAAATTCCATAACAAATATCACTAATGATCTTATTAATATACATGATTCAATTAAGGTAAATGTTTCTTGTAGATCACTATAATAATTATAACCAAATAAAACGGTTTTCATAAATTTATACTTTCACCTTATAATATCGCATTTAGAGGGTTCTCGATGAAAAACATCTATATAGTGGCTACTAGGAACTAATTCCCCCAACAAATGCCTTAATATAACCCTCAATTTCCTCGATAGGGGTAATGGTATTAACACTAAGGCATAATGAGAATAATATTATTCCTTCATCGAGAGATGTTAGAACTCATATACCCCACACGTGGATGGAAATCACATTAAATAAATAACATGAAAAACTAATGATAACATATCTCTCATTGCATTAGAAATTCTATACACAATTAATCTCATGCGTTGTGACACTATCATTTTTCTAAAGTAGTACCTCGATAACTACCCTCAAACCCAAAACATTAGGGTGACAAAATAATAAGTAATTTTTCCATCATTATCTATCAAAATTCAATATTTATAGAAGAAAGGTAGTGTAAATACTCATGTGAATCATCATTTAACTCAAACCATAGATAGTAGATATAATGGATCATATTTTCGAAAACACATTACATTTCATGTCACATATTTATGGGGAGTTTAAAGTAGTCAATAATTTATACACTACAATAATTTTTTACAATAATTAATTATCAATATTTTGTATCATTTAGGTCATATTTTATGAAAGATAAGGGCTATTATATATCCTAATTAATAGATAGAATCCGAAACTACAGTAAAATATTAATTCCATGGAAATGGATAAAACATTACATATAAAAAATCATAAATTTAAAATTTTTAATGAGGAAACAAATTTTGAATTCGAATTATCTTATGCTCTATAATTTATCAAAGTGTAAAACCTTACATATAGGTTTCGTTACCTTAAATATCAATACATAAAAAGTGAAAAAATAATATATTATTTTATTTTAATTAGATATTTATGGGTAAAAAAACGTTCATAATTATTATTATAAAATATAAATAACATATATTTGGTGAAACCGCTATTTATTAAATATATATCATTCTTATTGTTAGAATGTTTTATAAATTTATTTTCTAAGGAAAATGACACACATATTTAAAGAACTCTATGTTTGGATTCTTATCAATTCGAATTGTCATTATTATTATGAAAAATATTATGTATTGTCATTATATATTAGGTATTCTCTGTATGTTCATTCTATTAAATAATTTCAGTTAGTTTCTCAAGAATTTATTAGAAATAAAATATATTACATAAAAGGGATAAATTTTCCTTTTCTAATTTCTTGATTCTATGGATTATCTAAGTCATTCCTTCCAAAGGGATATGTGAGAGATATCCCTTTACCATATATTAATAAATCAAATTATTAGATTATGTAATATTTAATAATTTATTGAACCATTATCAATCATAAGAAATTTTGTTATCTTAAATCATATTTAATAATTGATAACTGAAGTATCAATCCAAATCATTGATTTTTATGGATTTTTATGTACTAAAATGATGATAGTTAATGTGTTCCAACCCTTCCATGTTTAAAAATACCATTCTGTGTTAGTATTTTAGCACTGGTTTTAAATGAACTAATGTGAAAAAGGCTCTCCATGTCGGTTTTTAGAAATAACAACAATGAACAATACTTTAAAAATATGTATTAAAAATCAAACCTGAAATTATACTTCTAATATCTATTTTGTAACCTAATATCAAAAGAATGTTTTCATGGTGGTTTTTAGAAAACTGATGTGAAATGTTTTTTTAAACACCTTTTAACGATTATTTTCTTAAAAATATAAGTTAAAAGTATTTGATTGTGGAATTCTAACATTATTTTTCAAAATAATGATTGTAAAAGTCAACATAAATTTTTTAGAATTACCTGTTAATAAAGTTTCACTTTTTCAAATTATGCACAGCTGCCTTTGGACTTAATACTTATGAATTAATTATTTTATTGAAAAATGTTTTTCTCTCTAATAAATACTTTATCCAGAATATTATATTCATTTTTACTCAAAAAACTTATTTCAATAAATTTATTATCCTTGATCTACTCCTAGTTGAATATTCGATTGATTTGAAGTGGTAATATATGTGTATTTTATATATTTTTCATTTTTATGATAATTTCCATTGAAATATATTGTTTTTTTTTTGATGAAGATGATACATTCCACAATTATGACTATTATAAAGTGATTTACAAGAAATTTCAAAAGTTGTCTTAAGATTTGTTCTTTATTAATCAAATAAATGTAAAAAAAATGATCTCTAATTTGATAGTAAATGATAGATAGTATAGATAATGATGTAAAATATAAAATATTAATTTTTTATTTCACTTTTGTAATGTTATAATTTTATTTTTATTTTTGGATTCATGTTATATTATACATACTAATAATATATTTTTAATTTTTTTGACTTCTCATACTGGTTATCAATATAACCTTTTTGAAAAGTATGTTTCTAAGTCATTTATATATATAAAGGACGTGTATAGTGACTTTTTAATTTATGTTATATATTTAACGAATTTGGAATGTTTTATTAAACATTAGATTGGTGTTTCTCATATTCCTTTCCATATAAATGTTATATAACTGAAATTTAATGAAATTTTTATCATCTATGGCAACAAAATATTTTTTAAATCGGTGTTAAGATAAAAAAACTGAAGTGGAAATAACATTTTATACTAGTTCTTCATTATCCATATTTTTTGTCCATCTTTGATCATATTCAATTCTAGTGAATAATTAATTTATAAAATAAGTAAATGATTTAGAAAATAATGACATGATCCATGAATCTCATTTCAAAAAAATTATATTTCCCTCTTTTTAGTCATGATTTTCACTTAATCTTATATATATAGGGATATTATTTGGAATTAATTAATTTCATTCAATAATTTTTCCATTGGCTTTGTGATAAAACATAGTTGATTTTTTTTAAATTAATTACCTTTTTTTCTTCTTATCCGTATTATTAAAAAATTAATTGTAAAAGATCACATCATGGAAGGGGATTTGAGACATCTCTTATTTATCTATGTTTTAATATGGTATTACCATTCTTGGTTCTTTGATTGGTAAATGGGGAGACCAACCTTTGTAAGATAATAATATGGAATTAATAAAAACTAAGGGATTTGTGAATGACTTGTTTTTATAAAATTATTTTCATGTCGATTGTTGTTGTATCATAATTATGATGTAGCTTCAGCTACAGTTTTATAATCTTATTATTTTAATACATATATAATTTTTTAAAATAATGTTGAGAAATTTAGAAGAAAAATTGAATGAAAAACGAATTCCATGTATTTTTTATTCATTCCTAAATGAGAATAAGAATATTTTGTATTACATTATGTATTTTATTTGGGTTATTATTATTTCTACGAGTTACATATATATTATATTTATTTTTATACTAAAATAAACACTTAATTAAATGATATAATTATAAGGGTAAAGGAAACTAATGATTTCTAGAATTCACATTAATGGTCTAATATGTTCATAACCTTTTTTATTATTATAGAAGATTTTATAGAAGATATATTATATGATAATTAATACTCATTAGTTATAGAAAAGTGATTTTATAACATTAATGTTTTATAATATAAAATACCTTTATATGTTTAAATTGAAAATAAATTCAAGGTTGATTGGACTGTGAGGGTGGAGATTCTTTGATTTGACTGTTCCAGTGGTTTGATGTAGCTGATGGTATGGATGACATTGGACGATTTTGGGGTGAATGTAGTATTAATTGAATTGAATTAGTTTTTTATAGGTAAAAGAATTATTTTCATTTAATTTTATATTATGATATGTTATTGTTTATATATTCCATTCTGAGTATATCCATCAGTGAAGTATAGTTGCGTCTAATTATATAAGACTATTAAATAGTAATTAATGATAAATTAATAGTATAGAGATAGTTCCTCATGACATAATGAATATTATTATATGTATTCATACATATAAGCAGGTTAATATTTTGAAATGCATGAATCTAAAATCTAGAAATATATTTTTATTTAAAATTCTTTTATATTAATATTTTTAATGTAAATACTACTATATAATTCTTTAAATAATATTATTAGGTTAATTATAATTGAATAATAACCAATTATGGATGATATCATTGAACCTTAGTTCAAATAAGTTTAGAAGAGTACTGGATTCCTAGCCCTAAGTTATAGACTTGATAGTTATTAATTCAGTATGAATTTTAAATATAGAATTATAATTTCATTTAAAATGTTGTGATATTAAAATATTTACATTAATTGTTAAACCCAAATTACTGAATTGATATTAATAAGTTAATATTAATTGAATAAAAATAAATGGTTGTTGATGGAACAACACCATGATACATTTATTCTTAGGAGATTATAAACTTCCTAGTCATTCATGATGTAATGTTAGTTTCTCAGTAATAAATTACATGTAGTTCAATTCTTCTATTGAAAAACCTCCCATATTTTGGTTATATGATATACATTGATTATAATTATTTATTTCAAAGGACCAACTAACTATAAATTTGGTCATTAGATGCATGTATTTGGACATATGTTCTAGGAGCCTTCACGATATCTTGGATATTGAGGATACAAATGGTTGGTTAATCCCCTTCCCCGCTATCTGTTCCATAATTGGTATGAAATGAAGGAATATTCAAAATATAATGGATTATAGTTGTATGTTTTGTACACATTTGGGCTAATACAACTCACATTTCTGACATACCTATATTTAGAAGTTTTGGTGAGTTAAGATAATTATTTATAAATGAATATTGGAAGTAATGGTTTACGATTATCACGTGTATAGTTAGGAATAGTCAATATCATATTATGTTATAGTGTATATTTACAAGGGATGTGATAGATCTTGGACATACTATATGATTACGGGGATGTGATGGGATGTGAGCTTATAACTTTGATGTGTTATCATGAATGTGAATTATTATTTATGGATAGAATTAGGGTATCGATAAATACGATGTTGGGTCTTAAGTTGACTAGTTTAGAAATAAAATGGACGGAGGTAACTTTATTATATATATAATCCTTGTTGATATAGTAATTCTTCTATATGATAAGTAGTGATCATGACTAGAGATGATGTGAACATAGTTTACCTGAATTGGGCACTGATTTGATTTATCTATTTATTCTCTAATTATATTATAATTCAACCACATTTGCAATAGGGGTTTGGGTGATTATCCCGCTATGAATAATTAGATATTATCACACACAGACACACACATTGAGAGATATATATATATTCTTCATTTATATATTAAAGATTTGGTGGTTTACCTGGGACTTACTAGCTCATGGAGTTTGACTGTGGTCACTACTATTCATAGTCAATGATGTCAGTCTTTCCAGGGTACATTTCCAATTTTGGTTATTGTTACATGAAAATAAATTTATCATGATTTTTTATTTTATTATTGTTTAGTTGATTGGTAAATTATTTATTATTTTTTTGGAATATTGAGGGATATTTCAACAACATTTTTCTATTATATACCTTTACTATTAGTCTTCAACTCAAGGATTATTGGGGGGAGTTGGGCCTTACTCTGTTCTTCAATACTATCCTACTAATTGTATATGACATATATCTATCATGGGTGAGCTAAAAATAAATATCTATTAACAAAAAATTTAGTAAGGTGGAAAACTTATGTTGTCTTAGGAGGGGGTTTCACAATAATTTCATATTTAACTTTATATTAGATGAATAATTATAGGTTTTTTAAAATTAATTGAGTTTAAAAATAAAACAAACGTAATTAAAATTAATTCTGAACATAGTTTGATGAAGGGAGTGATGGGTTCAGGGTATGATCATCTTTTAAAATGCCATAATGGTCATAATAATCACTCCCCCTCCCAACCTATTGAATGATAAATGAAAGACTCCTCGATAGATGTGGTAGTCACTATTGGTTGAAAGAAGTAATGTAAACTAATCCTGTGTGCAAGAAAATTCATAATTCATTCCAAAACAACAAAGGAATTTCCTAATAAATAATTTATTCTCTGTATAAATATTGAAAAAATTATCTTATTCCCCATAGATTCTAATGGTCTCTCTACACTCAAAACATAATATAATATGCTTGATCGAGGCAAACTGTGCTATATGGAGGGAGTTTAATGATATTCAACCAATGATATAAACAATGAATGAAACCAAATCCCAAAATATGATAGAATTAAAAGAATTTAAAATTACGAAAAATATAAATAACTCAATAGAAAAAGAGAGTATTCATTTAAATAGAAACACAATTACATTACAAAAGGAAAACTCCCCATTTCTCGATCACTCAAGATTTTACCCTTCCATGTGAACGGTAATATAGTTGAATGGGGAGGACGAGAGACATATGAAACTATTAAAATAAAATGGAAATTCAATAGTACATCAAGATTCTAATTCTCAACCATATCCTATAATCCTCCATCTTCAAATCCTTTGAATAGAAATAGACACGAAAATTTATAGGCTTGAGGGGTGGAAAAGTTTCCCTCCAGTTTCTACCCATCGAAATATAGAGATAAATTAGTTTATTAAATGACCTAATATTTTAATTTTGTATTCAAAAAATGTGTCCCATTATCTCTTTTATATGATCCCTAAAATTTTCATCTTTTTTGGAATAGTGAAAAAATGTTATTCCACTATTATAGATGAAAACATTTTCCACCCATGGAGACTCCTCAGCACCCACCACATTGGAACATTAACTATGTGTGTTAATGAATGGAAATCTCCCTAAAAATTAATATTGAAATTTGAATTAGAGTAAACTTTTCAATTCATATGCAATCACCTCTTTTGGATGTCTCTAGGCTAATATATGCATCCATTACAAAGGTGGGGTCCATTCTATCATCCACAATCAATTGTCCAATTGATTGGTTTTTAAATGCCATTGTATTTAGAATTGGATATAGGTCCAGAATACAAATTTAATGCCCATACGAAAAGTAATCCTAATAAAAAAATCACATAAATTGGATCAAAATTTTAATAGTTATTCATGAACAATTTATAAGTGACATAAAATTATTAAATTCCCAAAATTAAACAATTATAGTATTTAAGCTTAAAACACACAAAAATACTAAATTTATGCAAATAAGATCAAATGGACTAATTTTAAAGGATTAAATAAATTAAAAAAACATAAAAATATTGAAAATATTAGCTCTTTCAATTTCCCAACACTTGGCACATAGAATCTAGGACAATTAAGCATCTAATGTATATTAAAGTAAATTTAAAACATGCATCCATGAGATCCTCCAATTTCACACCAAGAAAAAGAAACAAATATCATGCCTCATCGAAATCAATTATTTAAGTTCATGGTTCAGATAATTTAATATATATCCACTTCATTTGTCCTCACATGAACACAAAACACATACCTCACATTAATTTTCTCTTATCTAATTATTGTCAATTTTCGACATGTCTTTTCTCGTCCAAACCCATGAAAGAGTCACCATAGGATTGAAAATTTCTTAATTCTCTACCCGATGTGATTTAAGGACATTTAGTTTTATAATGAGTAATTCTTAGGGTTGTTTTATGGATTTTTTTGTAGTATTTTTATATAAAAATATAGTAGGTAAAATAAGAATATATTGGATCATTTTTATGAAAAATTTCAGGATTATAATTTTCACCCATGTATGGTCTCCTCCTCACTCCTCTTAGTATAATATCAGCTACATAATTAGGAAATATCAATGAAATTTTTCACCATCCATCATTTCAATAGTGAATAATTCAATATTTTCAAATATATTTTTTATTAAGATCTCTAGATATCCACATCTTTCTCTCTACATTGGAAGATCTAGAAACACACACCTTCTCTTATCATGAATGATCTAGAAAGGAACAACGTTCAATAGAATGATTTTTTTCAGCTGTAGACACATCTCTTTAAAATTTTATTTTCAACCCATAGTATCTCCAAATAAGGTGTCACATCACAATACAACTTCCCCCACAATAAAGTTGAACAACGTCATTAAATTTCACATCAAGAGTAACTTGTATAGTGCAAATTGGCTTATAATATGGCTATCCTAATAGGTAATTCATGGGTTCTATGGTTTATGAGGATTACATGTACAAGTAATTCTATAATGTAAATAATTCTATTTAGAAGGGGTTTTAAAACCAAATAAATACCTAAATCATAAATAAAACAATTAAATATAAAACATATGTTTTTGAAAGGTATAAATTAAATTTTAGTTAATTCAATCATGAACATATTCCCTCAATAATTGAAGTTAATTTAAGTCATATGAAAAAAGAGTTCATAAATATCTTGAGAAAGTGATTTCAAATATAATGACATTGATATGTTCTATGTGATTCAAAAATCAGAGTACTTTTCTTGACATTCAAAAAGATTTGAACATAGAAAAAATCATTTTTAGCATTTCCTTAAGTACAGTTTCATAAAATATATTATTTTACCCATTTTCATGGGTTTCAAAAATGGAAAAGGTTATAATTTTACCTTATAATTTTAAAAAATAGTCAAAAATTGAATCAGAAACACACCCAAATTTTAAAAATACACAATTGTTTTTGGAAAATAGAAAAGCAAAAAATCCTAAACTACAAAGGTCTGCTCCCCCAAACATAAAAAATTATGTTTACAAAATTAAATTATAATTTATTCCACTTGTAAAAAGATTTTAAAATTAATCATATAAAGAAATAATGTGTTAAAGAGTGGTAAAAAATGATCTATTTTATTGATAAATAGGTTGGGGGAGTGTGATCTCCTATAATGGATCTGATAGAATTGTCATGTGGTATTTATTCAGCTAACCTTCCCATCTTGAATGAAAATTACCTGGCATCAACTTGAGTTTTAATTTTGATAACAACACATTGTCTCTAGGATGGAAGTCTTTCGGTTGGATGATACTTTCCCAATCCACTCTTGTTCTGTCTTTGTGAATCATTGAATTTTTAAATGCATAACTTATAATTTCATCTAGATCATTCAAATAAAATATTATCTCCTTCCAAGAACATTAAAGATACAAATTCATCTTTCATATAGCTAAATATTCCTGATTCTTGAATTCCACTATAAAATGATATATTTTTCTACAAATAAACCTATATGGTATCTTTTCAATCAAGGTTTGTAGGCTGTGAAGTCTGACCATAATTATTCATTGTAAATTTGGCTCCAATCTTTCTTGTTTGGATAAACATTCTTTTCCAAAATTACTTTGATTCACCTATTGATAACTTTATCTTAACCATTATTATATTGATTATAGGGATTTCATTTTTTATGATATACCCCATTATTTTTAAAAAATTCCCATATATTAATATTTCAAATGTGATTTCCCTTATCATTGAAGATGTATCTAGGCGCTCAAAGTCTACAAAATATGTTTTCCCGGACACAATCACAAAAAATTAGCATCTTCAATCCTAGTTACTTTTTATTCCACCATTTGGGAATATAATCAACTACAGGAATGATATATGTATTTCCAAATGAAATTGGGAAATGGCCCATGAAATATATCCCCCATACATTATAACTCTGAAAAAAATTGGATGTTGGGTCATTTCTTGTCTCTTCAAAGTACATTTATAATACTGGTATTTTTTACAACTTTTAAAAAATTCAAGAGGAAATTTAAAAAGGTTTGTCTAATAATTTATAGATTCTTAAACATCACATTCTACTATTTGATGTCCAAAGTGGCCTCTATAAGATAAATTTTGATAAAAATAAAATACATAACCAATTTAACTCTCAGGAAAACTTCTTCGGGTCACTTGGTCGCCTCATATTTTCCAAATAAATGGATCATCTTAAATTTAATATCCAGATTCAGATTTCAACTTTTGAATTTGGTGGTTATTTAAATTATATGGGACCTAAGAACATACCATATAATTTACCATGTCACCATACCAAGTAACATCTCCTTCAATTCAGTAAAAATTCTCTCCTGGAAGGTGATAATTCAGTGGTTCATTGTCTTGAATTTTAGATTCACAAGTGTTTCTATGTATACTTAAGTTATCAACCACATGGTTCTCATGTCCCTTATTGTCCATTACTTATTTGATTAACTATGTAGTAGTAACATCCATCTTACTATCCATGGTTTATATTTTTCATTTTTCAAGAAAACCCAAATATCTTCATTATCAGAAAACATAGTTACTTTAGATCCAATAAGATATGATATAATTTTTTTCTAAATAAATTACAACTACTAAAAACTACTTTTACGTGGTTTTGTAATTTAATTGAGTTGCATCTAATGTTCTTGAGGAATATTAAATGACTTTTGGCCTTCTCGAAATTCTCTAGAAAAGTACTACTCTAACTTCTTGGTTGTAATCATCATAATATAGTTTGAATGGTTCTTCCCAATTTGATGGTTGCATCACTGGTGGTGTAATCAATATTATATTGAACTCATCAAAGGGTTCCATACATGCATCAGTGAATTAAAAATCTCTGTCCTTAAAAAGTGATCAAGAGATAAGGATATAAATCATACTGAAATCTTTGATAAACCTCTTATAGAATCCGACATTTCTTAAAAATGTTCTAATATTATTCACACAAGTTTGTTAAATAAATTAATTTGTTACATAATTTTTTTATTTTTCCAATTCAATTACATATTTTTAAATGACATACCCAAGGAAAATTCATCTCAAAACCAGGAAATGAAACATTTCCAAATTTAAATGTAGATTCATTTCAATGTTGGAATTCAATAATTTTTCCATATTTTTCAAACAATGGTCAAATAATTTACAAAAATCGAGAAATAATCTAAGAAAACCTCTAAGAAATCTTTAGTGTAATCATATGAAATACTTTCTATGAATGTTGAAATGAACATGGATTGTTACACAGTATAAATGGATTCCTTTAATAATCAATAGTTTGGAAGGTAAATGTTATGGTAGTCTTCTCATGATCCCCTCGAGTAATAGGTTCCTGAAAATATCCTGAAAATATATCCAACAAGAAATAATGACTTTTCCCTACCAATATATTTGAAATATAGTCAATAAATGAGACAGATAAATGATCATTCTATGTGAATGGATTTATGTTCATAAAATCTATGAACACTCTACAGCTATTATGAATTATCATATGTATTTATTCATTGTTTTCATTCCACATAATAGTAGACTAGTTTTGTTTTGAACAACATGATTGGGGAAAACCCATTGTGAATCTGAGATGGGATAGATTATTCCAACATCCAAGAGCTACTTGATCACCTTATTAACAACCTCTATCAATGAGGGATACATCCATCTTTAGGGTACTCTGAAAGGTGTCATATCTCCCTAAATAAAAATTCTATGTGAGAATGTTGTTGGGTTTTTTCCTGAGATATCACCTAATTTACACCCCTATTGCTTATAAATTATCTCTCAAAATTTCAATCAAATATTTTTCTTGTTTTTGAGATATATTATTGGAAATTATCACTAGAAGTTTCCCTCACTCCCTAAGTTACACATATTTAAAATCAGCAAGGGTTGATTTATTCAATAACGGGGATCCTATCAATAGTTAACATTAATTTGAGGTTCATCGCTTCAAAATTATTGAAGTCATTTAAAAAATAAATCATATCATCTTCTCCATCACTTAACAATTCTTCAAAGAAATCATATTTTATCTATTCTTCCCACATGTAATAAAAATCTCTAATGTGTTGAGAATCCACATGTTTAGTGATAATTACAATTAAAAAATTGAACACTAAGGACATTCCTAGAAAATACCAGATTCTTCAACTAGATTAGTACTAGCGTTATGGTAGAGTGAGAAGAGTGAGTGCTCATCTGATGGGTGCCCCGTGAAATGAAAAATATAGAAGTTGATAGTGTTATCTCCAAAATATATTGTGAGTGTCTCTAAATGGTCATTGATTTGGACATATTAAATGATGGTCATCCCAAAATGATGGGTGAGTTTGATAGGACCCAATCTTCTTCCATATTCAGCACATAGAAGTCATTATGGAATAATAGATCTCTGAATCTCACCAAGGCATATTGTAGAACTCCTACTGAGAAAACTATGTATCTTTTTTCAAGTAAGACCACCACTCGGGTGGGATTCAAGTTTCCCATCAGAAAATAAGAGTACCCTAACAGAGTTTATAAATTTATTGATTCACCTTGATCACAAAAATAATTAGATAATTTTAAATAACCAATGGTTCATTGAATGTAAAATGACCCTAGATCTTGAAAATTTGTTGCAAATTGCAGTGTGATGAAGGTTGAGACACTTCAGTCCAAGTTTATCCTCTAATTACCATTTAAAATCCTATTTTTTCTATATGTATCCTCTAATAATTTAGCATAATTTGTAGTTTTTTTAGTGCTTCAAGAAGGGGGTATTAATTTCAACTTTTTGGAAGGTGTCCAAATTTTATTTTTCAAGTTCTTCTTCCTATAGTCTTTTTTATTCAATCAAAAATGATGGAAATATTGGGGTTAATTATTTCTTCTCCCATTGTTTTCTTTTTTCATGGTATTTATTTTCTCTTACTACTCATCCTATTTGTCTCATCCTCCCCTTTCCTTTCTTCATAAAGGTGTATTTTCACAAAAATTTTATAATTTCAAACAACATTATCCATCCACTTGGGTGGTCTTTTTTTAGGTTAATGGGATTCTAGTTGAGAGATATCCTTTCCACTTCTATTTGTGTAATTCTAAATATTCCTTCGATTTTCACGATGTTTGATATGATAGTTTTCTAGTGTTTAGGGAAAGTGTTTCAATAAGTCTTCCAATATTTTTTCTAGTCTATCAAAAATATCCTTTTGGTCCTCAACCTAGGATTATAGATATCAATCATGAGGATGTGTTATAGTGTATATTGTATCATAGGGTATTTGGAAAGTGTGTCATTGGTTTTATGAAGGCAGGTTATAAGAATCATTTTGTTGAAATGCTTGGGTGTTTCGTAATTGTTGTTGGAATAGGGGTTGGTTTTGGAACTAGATTTGGTATGGGGGTTTAACGTAATTCTTTTTACTTAAAAATCCATATTGTAATTGTTTAATCTCAATCCATCCTAGATTTGTTAGAAATTACATGACTGAAAGGTTTTTTCACATGTTTCTATACCCTATATTTCAACACGCTGGGGAGTGAAATGATCTGGTGACAATAAAAAAGTATATAACATATATGGTTATTATTAGCTGCCCACTTGATTCAACAAAATATTTATCGTAGAACTTTTCATCTATTTAATAATATTTTCTACTCAGGGTTATAGATGAGATGTTCTTACTAGAAGATTACCTCTTGTTCTAGTACCTATAGTAACAAACTGTTGTCAGTTCCAGGAAATCCTCTCAATAAATCCCATGGATTCTTCTGGTGGCTTGTCAATAAATATAAGGCCTCGTCCTTACACATTACGTATTATTGAATTAAATGAATAATTAACATTGATAATCTTTTCAAGTTTAGAGTTTTAGATAATTAGGACGTAACTATTACATCTCAATGATTACAAAGTATACACTTCTACTAATTTTCCATAAAATAAAAACTCTTAAAAAGAATCATTTCTACTTCCATGTTTTAGATAGCATGTCTTTTCTTGATCCCATCCTTGACCCTACTCATCTTTAAGTCCTGTGGAAAACATTTCAAAAACTTGGGAAGAGCATAAAAATCCCAGTAAAGGATACAAAAAGAAGGAAAACTGTTATTTTTTTAAAAGGTCAAGTAAAAAAATAATTCTTTATCAAAGTAATAATTTTCACCTTTATGAAGTAGTAAAAAAACTCTTCACTGAATAAAAGATCATTACTTACCCATTTTGTAACCAAAAGATTACCATAAAACCCCATATAAAGAACACATAACATATAAAGGTAACTTGGGATATAAACATACATAAATTGAATAACCATACGGTCAACATCCACACATATCACTTAATGGAATAGCCATATGGCCGACTTCCATACCCAATGCATTGGAGGTTATAACGTAACCACCTGTCCTGGTATTCACGAAACCACCCGTCATATGGTTTATCACCTAATCACCCGTAAAATGTCCAAGTACCATCATTACACATAAAATATTGAAAATATAAACATTTCAATAACAACATTTAAATTGCAATCACAATAAGAAATTCCAAGATATTGAATTAATCAATCCATTTTCAAAAACAATTTAAAAGAGATTTTTGAATCAATGATTCCTATACCACTTTAAAGCTTTTAATGGAATTATAATTTTAAAACAATAATATACATATAAATAAATACTGAAAACCATTTAGAAAACATGGGCATTAAAGATAAAGATTTATAATAATGAATCTTTAAAACATTTAAAACGATATTTTTGTTAAATAGTTTTTAACAAAATGAGAGACTATTGAATACAAATAATTGCGGAATAAAATTTAATCCAAGCTTTATAATATTATGTGAATAATTTGATTCATGATATAATATGTCAAAGGACAGTATACACACCATATAAGATTGAATTGGTGCATAACAACAATGAAGTCTGCATGGGAATGTAAATTGAGATGAAATCCATTATAAAAATGGTATCCTTAAATTAAGGATAAATCAATCACATTATTATGTGTGAGAAATATAAATACACCCAATATAAGTGGATATTAAGTGTGAAACAATCAGAGGTCCTTCACACATATTTATAGGATGACATGTTCAAGAAGTACTTGTTGAACCCAAAGAAATTGAAATTGGGTTAAGACGTTCCCTTGTAAAAATTCGACAGCCTAAGGGCGTCACTTCAAAATTCCGAAAATTAGTCGACGAGAGAGAGAATGGTATCTCATCACTTGGACATAATCTTTACATAAATAAGGATATATAAGAACATATCGCAGCATAATAATATGTAAATTAAAAGACATAACAAAATATGTCTTTTAAAAAGAGGAGGGTGAAAGGTTCCCTTACCGACTTGGGTAACTTTCGAAACGTACAACCCATGAAAGAAGGACTATAAAACATTAATGTAAATACTCATAAACGAAACTATATTAAACAAAGATTAGAATAATGGGCAGTACATACACCACTCAATGGAAATGGTGGAAAATGTAGCATAAATCTCATGGGAATAAAAGTGAGATGAAAAATCCCTTACAAAAACTCGGCAGCCTAACGGCGCCACTTAAAACATCCAAAAATGGATTTATGAGATCAAATAGGGTCTCTCATAATATGAAAAAAAAATTACAATATGATGAAAATAAAAGAACATCCCCAAACATAAGAATGGTGATCTTATAAGAAATGACATAAAAGAGAGTACTTAAAAAGAACGAGAGAGGTTGGATCCCTTACCTCGTGTCCGACATGACTCGATCGTTCTTTAATCTCATGAATAATACAATTTGTTCAGTTTATAATTTCTTAAGGACATCCTTTAAATATTATTATTCAGTTCATATCACATATTATAATGTTATAATAATTGGTTATTAAAGTGAGTTCATATCAGACATTTTTGTCAATGTTCAGTACATGAGTAAAAATTGAACATGTTAGAAAAGAATTTTCCATGTAGTTATTGGTACATAATCTCCAGAATAGTATTAATGTTTTAAATATCATATATATCCAGTATATATTCATTTTTTTCTATTCCATAACATTTGGAGATAAAAATTAAAAGCACCATTCATGGAGACGGTAGGCCGTACGTACGCATGAATGCTACTTTCATTTTTTGTCATATTAATGGAATTAACATTAAAAGATATATATATATTATAATTCCAAATTGATATAAATAATTTAGATGTAATATATGACATATATATCCATTATATATATGTACTTAAAATATTACATAACATTTGGAGAGAAGAAATGAAATATACTGTTCATGGAGACGGTAAGTCGTACGTACGCATGAATGCTACTTTCATTTTTTTGTATACAATGGAATGAAATAATAATTATATAAAGGTATATTATAATTATATTAGTATATAATATGTAATAACATTAATTACATCCTATATATGTCCCACATATGGCATTAATGAATCAAATCACATTGAGGGGGCGGTAGTCTGCACTTCCTAAAATTAAGATATCAAGTTTAACCATAATGGAAACCATAAAGGTAAGAAATAAATGAAAAATACAGAATATTAAGTAAAACATAACCATATTATATATAATATATAAATATAGTGACATCTTAATGGCCACCTTTGGGGGTGTTAAAAGAATATTTAACAATCATCGTTTCGTGAGGCATAAATTCACCATCTACAGAAACAGTATGATCATTAGCCATTAGATGTAGGTGTGTGTAAGTGTAACTCGGATCCTTCTTATAAACACATCCTAGTATATTGAAGATAATGTAGTTGTTACAAAATAAATAAATAAAAATAGTTTTGGGGGTTGGAGAAGAAAACTAAAACAAAAGAACACAAGTGAAGACATTACCTTAAAATCGGGTATCTATCATTGATTTGATCTCAAAAGCTTCTTGGAAAGACTTCTGCCCAAATTGAGCCTTCTAGGAGTAAGAGAGGGATGTGGAGAGACAATATGAGGAGGGTGTGGCCGAGCCAAAGGCTTGAGAGGTTTGGGTAATGTGGTAGAGGTGGGGGCCTTTTATAAGAGGAGAGGAAGGGCACTCTTGAAAAGTTACAAAATGTTACTTTATTTTCAAATGAGTTTCTGATTTTAAAGGTCCCACATTGATTTATTTCGAGGATAAGGTGGTAAGGGTTTTAAATCGACCCATACAACAGGTTTGTGTCAAGTGTAAGAATTAGATTTCACCCTTTCGTCTCATTTTATTTAAATCGATCATTTATGAGATAATCACTGCATCATCACAGTGTCGTAAATAAATTAATTTATTTAATGTCTAAAAATTATAAAACAAATATCATGATGTAGGAAAGCTTTTTAGATTTATAATTAATATTTATAGTCAAACATATGACTTGTATAACCCCATGTAAAAATTGTTTTAGTAAAACAACTCATGCTTGGGAAATTTTTATTTTAACTTAAAATAAAACATTATTTATGTCATTTTCCAACCAAAGTGGATCCATGGGGTCCCCAAGTTGACCCATGAATTGTCTGGGTCTGACATGACAAATTCAATGAGGGTAGGACATGTGTCTAGGTCATTTAATATTATTAAAACATTATTTTTACCTTAAATTATACTAATTACCTCTAATCGCGATTAAAAACATAAAAGTTACTATTCACCAAAAAATTATTTTAATCCCATTGAACCAAATTTTACATCCTAATGAAAACCATGTATGTCAGATTTTTGAAATTAAAATCACCGATGTGGTAAAGTTTCATTTAAACGAAAAATTAGTTTTTAAACTACCACTTAGTGGTTTCACTATTCATCAAAATTTAAAGTTTTTCAGAAAAATTGAAAAAAATCACCCTAAGCTATATTTGATATTCCAGATTCAAAAATGATGACTATTTTACAAAATTCACAACATATAAGTTAAATTAATTAATTTAATAATTAATTCCCGCTGTCAGAGAAAATAGCGTGTTTTTATGAAACAATAAGTATCAATAGATTGACACTAGTTTAAGTCCAATTTTAAGATGAAATTAATTCCAACGACAACTATTGGATTAAATGGTAAAAATATATTCTAGTTTCACTTTAAAACCAATTCAAAAGATAATATATTCATATAAATATATTATATTAAAAAGTGGTTTTGAATTAAAATACAACATTTTTCACTATTCATTAAAAAAATGAACTTTATCAGAAAAATGCCAAAAATTTACACAAAGTAAATTTTGATATCCTGATTCTAAAGTAGATTTTTATTTTGTCAAATATAACACATAAAATTTTCAAAATGTTTATTTAAAATAGGTTCGTCATTAAAAGGCGGTTAATCGACCTTTTAAATAATATTAGAATGTTTACGCTTAAAATTGGATTCATTCGCATTTTTCATCCTCTAACATTTATTGTAAAAAGTAAAAAATATTTGACAAACATATATACTCATTTTGTAGTTAGTTCTGTTCATTCCCTCCATTACAATGGCTTGGAATTAACTACAATTTAAAATAATATTATTTTATTAATAGAGTGCAACGTAAGATTTCAAAGAAACTCATTGTTGTGTATTGGGTACGCCATCGAGAATAGCGTTCCATTTAAAGTAATATTAATATTTTATTCACAAATATGGATAAATATGAAAATGTCATATTCTTTATTTACCTGGGGTGTTACATCCTTCCCCCCTTTTCGGAATTGTGTCCTCACAATTTTAAAATTGGGCTTGGAAACATCATTGAAAATCCCATATCGGAACAACAGTCAGTAAAAAATCACTTTAAAATAAAGAAAGAGAAGTACAAAGGTCACCCGAGTTAACCCATACTAGGATTCCATGTAGTAAAACTTGGATATGGAGGAAAAAACAAGGGGCCATGTTCTCAAGGAGAGTGATAGTAAACATGTCTCGGAGAAAGTTAACCATAAGAAAATCACAAACTTGTGACGGGTTAAACGGTATTAGATTCCCCAGTAGGAAAAGTTAATAGACAACATTTTTGTTTTATGTTACTCTTCATTGAGGAATTTATTTTTGAGCTTAAGAAAAACATAAGGAAACATACATACTAGTCATGTTGACTTTCATATTTTACTAGATTTCTTACACGAACTCATAGTTTCTCCAAAAGATGAATATTTAGGATGACTTGTTTACATTAAGAGAGCTATAATCAACTTCTAGAGAATCACTTAATCCAAAAAAGAGAACTATATACTTCCCATGTCTTTAGACCTTAACCAAAACTAAAACCAAAAGTTTAGTTTGAGATCAGATAATACCCAAAAAGGATAATCCTTTATAAAAAAATCTATTCTTAATCTCCATAATTTGTCAAACAATACCCAAAGATCAACAAAGACCATTAAATAAAGAATTTGTCCATAAAATTATTCAAAGTAAACCAAACTAAGATTGAAACCCAAATATTTGAAATATTTAATCACAGAGTCTTCCAAGGTAAAAATTAACATTTATCTCCAAATAACATTAGTTTCTCTTAATGTCTCATATTGAAAATTAATTAACCTAATCACATATCCTCCATGATAGGTTAATAATTTCCATAGATAACCCAAAATAAGCTTACTATTGATTCCTAAAATCATCTAACTAAAAATAATTAGTCAAACTAACCAGGGACTTCATGTAGTCTAGTGGTAGGTGATAAATACCAGTCGCACTTTGGTTGTGGGTCCGATTCCCACAGCTTTGTCCGACGTGATGGGTTGTCACACGGTCTACGTGTTGTCCTCTTTCCAAAACTACATAATTCATAAAACATTCCCCAAAACGAGATAAAATCTTCAAAAATGATCATAACATATTTTAACCTCAAGTTTATCTCAATCCTTTCATTTTCCATCATATCTTAGAGTAACCCATAATTACCTAAAAAGTAAGGATCATATAAACCCTAATGGTTACCTTTATAATTATTACCTGAACTTCCACATCGAGTTGGTCATCTCGTACATGATGAATTAGATAACGCACCAAGGTCCAAGTGGTTGATCATGACTCCTTGATAGCTGGTTTAGCACAACCATGAGATTCCTCATTGAATCCCCAATTTCATCCAGTCTCTTAATCAGAGAACCACCACAGTTTCCATCAAACCCATTGTCACTTTGGTGCCTGCTTGATCCATCCATTTACAAAAAACAGAAATGTCAGTATGCGTATATCAACAAAATCATCATGTACTAATGAGGAAGATAAACACTAAGATATACTTACTCATTCACTTTATCTAAAACTAGGACTCTTTCTAAAATCCTAACAATTATGGTAATTTCACTTATTCTTATAGAATACCCTAACCTCTAAAGTTATCTAAACCGACCTTTGATACCAACTATAAGGCCCCAGCCTTACACATTACTTATTATTGAATTAAATGAATAATTCACATTGAGGATCTTTTCAGGTTTAGAGTTTTAGATAATTAGGAAATAACTATTACATCTCAAAGATTACAAAGTATAAACTTCTACTAATTTTCCATAAAATAAAAACTCTTAAAAAGAAACATGTCTAGTTTCATGTTTTAGATAGAATGTCTTTCCATGATCCCATCCTTGACCCTACTCATCTTTAAGTCTTGTGGAAAACATTTCAAAAACATGAGATGAGCATAAAAATCCCATTAAAGGATACACAAAGTAGGAAAACTGTTTTTTTTAAACGACAAGTAAACCAAGAATACTTTATCAAAGTAACACTTTTCACATTTATGAAGTAGTAAAAAAACTCTTCACTGAATAAAAGATCATTACTTACCCCTTTTGTAACCAAAAGATTACCATAAAACCCATATAAAGAACACATAACATATATAGGTAACATGGTACATAAACATAATTAAATGTAATAACCATATGGTCGACTTCGACACATATCACTTAATGGAATAGCCATACGGCCGACTTCCATACCCAATGCATTGGAGGTTATAACGTAACCACTCGTCCTGGTATTCATGGCACCACCCGTCATATGGTTTATCACGTAACCACCCGTAAAATGACCAACTACCATCATTACACATAAAATATTGAAAATATAAACATTTCAATAACAAAATTTCAATTTCAATCACAATAATTAATTCCAAGACATTGAATTAATCAATCCATTTTCAAAAACCATTTAAAAGGGATTTTTGAATCAATGTGTCCCATACCACTTTAAAGATTTTAATGGAATTATAATTTTAAAAAATTAATATCCATATAAAGAAATAATAAAAACCATTTTGAAAACATGGGCATTAAAGTTAATGATTTAGAATAATGAATCTTTAACACATTTAAAATGATATTTTTGTTAAATAGTTTTTAACAAAATGAGAGACTCTTGAATACAAATAATTTCGGAATAACATTTAATCTGAGCTTTATAATATCATGAGAATAAATTTATTCATGATATAATATGTCAAAGGATAGTATACACACCATATAATAGTGAATTGGTGCATAACACCAATGAAGTCTCCATGGAAATGTAAATTGAGATGAAATCCATTATAAAAATGATATCCTTAAATTATGGATAAATCTATCACATAATTATATGTGAGAAATATAAATACACCAAATATAAGTGGATATTAATTGTGAAACAATCAGAGGTCATTCACACATATTCATAGGATGACATGTTCAATAAGTACTGGTTGAACCCAAAGAAATCGAAAATTGGGTTAAGACGTTCCCTTGTAAAAATTTGATAGCCTAAGGGCATCACTTCAAAATTCAGAAAATTATTCGATGAGAGAGACAACGGAATATCATCACTTGGACATAAACATTACATCAATAAGGATATATAAGAACATATCCCAACATAATAATATGTAAACTAAACGACATAACAAAAGATGTCTTTTAAAAATAGGAGGGTGAAAGGTTCCCTTACCGACTTGGGTAACTTTCAAAACGTACAACCCATGAAAGAAGAACTGTAAAAAATTAATTAAAATACTCATAAACGGAAGTATGTTACACAAATATTATAATAATGGGCAGCACATACACCACTCAATGGAAATGGTGGAAAATGTAGCATAAATCTCACGGAAATAAAAGTGAGATGAAAAATCCCTTATGAAAACTCGGCAGCCTAACGGCACGACATAAAACGTCCAAAAATGGATTTATGAAATCAAATAGGGTATCTCATAATATGAACAAAAAAATTACAGTATTATTAATATATAATAACATCCCCAAACATAATAATGATGAGCTTATAAGAAATGACATAAAAGAGAGTACTTAAAAAGAATGAGAGAGGTTGGATCCCTTGCCTCGTGTCCGACATGACTCGATCGTTCTTTAATCTCTTGAATAATAAAATTTGGTCAATTTATAATTGCATAAGGACCTCCTTTAAATATTATTATTCAATTCATATCACATATTATAATTTTATAATAATTGGTTAATAAAGTGAGTTCATATCAGACATTTTTGATGATGTTCGGTACATGAGTAAAAATTGAACTTGTTGGAAAAGAATTTTCCATGTAGTTATAGGTACATCATCTACAGAATAGTATTAATGTTTTAAATATCATATATATCCAGTATATATTCAATTTTTACTATTCCATATCATTTGGAGATAAAAATTAAAAGCACCGTTCATGGAGACGGTAGGCCGTACGTATGCATGAACGTTACTTTCATTTTTTTGTCATATTAATGGAATTAAAGTTAAAACAGATATATATTTATTATAATTCCAGAATGATATCCATCATTTAGATGTAATATATGAAATATATATCCATTATATATATGTACTTATAATAGTACATAACATTTGGAGATAAGAAATGAAATGTACCGTTCATGGAGACGGTAAGCCGTACGTACGCATGAACGCTACTTTCATTTTTTTTGTATTCACTGGAATGAAATAATAATGATATAAAGGTATATAATAATTCCATTAGGATATCATATGTAATACCATTAATTCAATCCTTTATACATCCCACATATGGCATTAACGAATAAAATCACTTTGAGGGGGCGATAGTCCGCACTTCCTAAAATGAAGATATCGCGTTTAACCATAATACAAACCATAATGGTATTCCATAAATGAAAAATGCAGAATATTAAGTAAAAAATAAACATATTATATATAATATATAAATATAGTGACATCTTATTGGCCACCTTTGTGGGTGTTAAAATAATATTGAACAATTATCATTCAGTGAGGCAGAAATTCACCATCCACAGAAATAGTATGTTCATTAACCATTAGATGTAGGTGTGTGTAAGTGTGGCTCAAATACTTATTATAACAACATCCGAGTATATTGAAGATACTGGAGTTGTTACAAATGAAATAAATAAATAGATTATAGGGGGTTATAGAAGAAAAATGAAACAAAATAACACAAGTTAAGACAATACCTTAAAATTGGCTATCTCTCTTTGATTTGAGATCAAAGGCTTACTTGGGAAGACTTCTGCCAAAAGTGAGGATTCTAGGAGTAATAGAGGGGTGTGGAGAGACAAAATGAGAAGGGTTTGGCCGAGCCAAAGGCTTGAGAGGTGTGGGTAAGGTGGTAGAGGTGGGGGCCTTTTATAAGCGGAGAGGAGGGGCACTCTTGGAAAGTTACAAAATATAACTTTATTTTCAAATGAGATTCAGATTTTAAAAGTCCCACATTTATTTATTTAGAGGATAAGGTATCAAGGGTTCGAAATCCACCCATCCAATAGGTTTGTGACAAGTTTAAGACTTATATTTCACCCTTTCTTCTCATTTTATTTAAATCGTTCATTTATGAGGTAATCACTGCATCATCACTGTGTCATAAATAAATTAATTTATTTAACGTCTAAAAATTATAAAAAACAATTATGATGTAGGAAATGTTTTTGTATTTATAATGAATATTTATAGTCAAACATATGACTTTTATAAACCCATGTAAAAATTGTTTTAGTAAAACAACTCATGCTTGTGACATTTTTATTTTAACATAAAATAAAAAGTTATTTATGTCATTTTCCAACCAAAGTGTCTCCATGGGGTCCCAAAGTTGACCCATGGATTTTCTTGGTTGGCCAAAACACATCCAATGAGGGTAGGACATGTGTCTAGATCATTTCATATTATTAAAACATTAGTTTTACCTTAAATTACACTAATTATCTCTAATCGCGATAAAAAACATAAAAGTTACTATTCACCAAAAACATTATTTTAATCCCATTGAACCACATTTTACATCCTAACGAAAACCATGTATGTCGGATTTTTGAATTTCAAATCAAAGAAGTGGTAAAGTTTCATTTAAACGAAAAATCATTTTTTAAACTACCACTTAGTGGTTTCACTATTCATCAAAAATGGAAGTTTTCAGAAAAATACCAAAAATTCACCCTAAGCTATATTTGATATTCCGAATTCAAAAATGATGTCTATTTTAAAGGATTCACAAAATATAAGCTACATTAATTAATTTAATAATTAATTCCCAATGTCAGAGAAAATAGCGTGTTTTTATGAAACAATAAGTATCAAAAGATTGACACTAGTTTAAGTCCAATTTCAAGATTAAATTAATTCCAACAACCACTATTAGATTAAATGGTAAAAATATATTCTAATTTCAATTTAAAACCAATTAAAAATATAATCTAATCATATAAATAAATTAGATTAAAAAGAGGTTTTGAATTAAAATACAACATTTTTCACTATTCATTAAAAAATCAACTTTATCCGAAAAATACCAAAAATTTAAACAAAGTAAATTTTGATGTCCTGATTCTAATGTAGAATTTTATTTTTTCAAATATTACACATAAAATTTTTAAATTGTTGATTTAAAAGAGGTTCTTCATCAAAAGGCGGTTAATCAACCTTTTAAAGAATATTAGAATGTTTACGCTTAAAATTGGATTCATTTTCATTTTTAATCCTCTAACATTTATTGTAAAAAGTAAAAAATATTTGACAAACATATATAATCATTTTTTAGTTAGTTCTGTTCATTCACACCATTACAATGACAAGGTGTTAACTACAATTTAAAATAATATTACTTTATTATTATAGTGCAACGTAAGATTTCAAAGAAACTCGTTGTTGCATATTGGGTACGCCATCGAGCGTAGCATTCCCTTTAATGTAATATTAATATTTTATTCACAAATATGGATAAATATAAAAATTTCATATTCTTTATTTACCTGGGGTGTTACAATAAATACCCATCTAGATGATACACCCCAAAGTTTTCTATATTTTTCTAGTAATAATTTTTAAAATAAGTCAAAAGTTGATGCTCTTAAATTTATTGATGTGGGAAAGTGGTATATATCATTTAAAATCTCTCCCTAAACTCATAAAATGTATCTCCAAATGAATTTATAATGGAATATATTTCATTACTTATGAATGTACTTATTTAGGTGGGGAATAATATTTTTATTTATCATATCACGAAGTCATTAAAATAATTATAGTCTCCTAGTTATATTACATAAAAACATTTTTTGGAATATCCTTGATATTGAAAATGGTAATCCATGCCACTTTACATATTGCTCTACTACTCCTTGGGGTATGAATGTTGAGAAGACATATGTGAACTCTCTAATAGGTTTTTTGGGTCATCACCTACCAATCCATGAAATTTTGGATGCAATAAAAACATTTTATGTCTCATATCAAAACCAATTTATAAATTTTTAATTGAACGTTGCTTTTTATTATTAATTAATTATGGACCACAATGGACTTTAAGGGTTTGGTTCTAGTTTCCGGCTATGATGAAAGTCTTGAAGTCAAAACATGAATCTTCGATCGACTCTAAAAAAGATATTCCACAAATTTAGATTAAAAATTATATTTAATAATTCGATAGAATAATATTCTTAAATTTCTAGATCTATGGGGTTTCATTCAATGTTTGTGGTCCTATTCATGAAATCTAAAAAGAATAAAGAAAGGAAGAGAGAGAAATAATAATAATTATTGGCACCCCCCCAACGACTCTATGTTTTGACATCTTACTATCATTGGGTGTGAAATAAAGAAATATTTCCAAAGTTTAAATTTAGTAAAGAGGTCAACCTATGTTTTCTCTAGAGTGTATGACACAAAAATCTCAAATTTCATTTTATATAAGACAAATAAGTGGAGGTTGTTCTTGAAAGTGAATTCATTTTTAAAAAAGAAAATAATTAAAAAGAATTTTTAACACATGATGATGAAGAGATTGATGGGGTAATGTAGTATCACATTTTTCAATTTCATCTTGGTTATAAAACTTATAACCCCGATATTTCTAATTAAGGATAAAAAAGAAACTATTAAATTGTCAACCACCCATGGTTGAAGAAACAAAAGGAAACCACTGATGTGTGCCTGAAAATTCATAAAACATTCCCAAAACACCATGGAATGTCCTGATTGATAATTGTTTCTCCTTAGAAATATATAAAAAATTCAATTATTCAACACACAATTCAACGATCTCTAGGAACTCATAACCTAATAAAATCTTCTCGATCAAGAAAACTTGAACTAGATGGAGGGGGTTTAAACATCTTAAACCAAATATTTAAACTGTAAAAGACACTAAACCCAAAACATTATCTCTTTAAGATAATTCAGAAAGAGTTAAAATATAATGAATTTTATAGAAAATTATAATTTTAAATTAATGTGAAAGACTCCAACATTAAAAAAATCACCCTTACTTAATCACTAAAGAGTTTACCCTCTCAATATGAAGATATTTAGCATTGAATGAGGAAGAAGAAAGAATTTTGAAAGTAATAAAAGAAAAATAAAATAAAATCCATATCCCGTCAAGTTTCCTGTTCTTAGTCACAACCCCCCATTATCCTTCTTTAGCACCATTTAATAAAAGTAGACATAGGTATTTATAGGCTTGAGTGGTGTAAAATTTTTCCTCCACTTTCTATCTATAGAATGGTTGAGTTCAATTCACATATTAAATGCATGAATATTGGGATGTTTTATTCACAAAAGTTTCTCTACTATATACATTTAATTCTATCTCAATAACTATATTTCATCGAATAAGTATAAAAAATGTTATTATGAAATTACTGAAGCAATCCTTTCATTCTCAAGGATACTCCTCAAATCCCTCCAATTTGGTGCATTAACTAGATTCCTTAATGATAAACATTATCCAAGAAATTTAATATGAAAATTTGGATCATATTCTTCATTCCACTCCATATATAATTACCTCATTTAGAGATATCTAGGCTAATATATTCCTCATTTACTATGGTGGGGTCTGTTCTGTCATCACTATTTTTTTCACATGATTACTTTTTCTAGGACATTATATTTAAAATTGAATCTAGGACTAAAATAAAATGCTTAATCCTAAAATAGAAGAAATACTAAAAAATCACTTCAATTATCTAAAAAATGTAAAATGTATTTTTGAAAAACCAAAGTGATATAAAAATGATAAATTTAAAAAATTAATAAAATATCACAATTTATCCCAAAACCCACCAAAAATATTAAGATTATGAAAATTTAGTCAAATTGATTAATTGGAAGTGATTGGATCATTTAACAACTGATAAAAATATTAAAAATATTATCTCCATCCATAATAGTGGGAAGGGGTCATGAAAAATTTGTATTAAAGATTTAAATTGTTAGATAGGATGATCATTGCATAGAAAAAAATGATAATTACTTTAGTTGGTATAGAACCAATACCAACTAGATCTGTTCTGTATCATAATAAAGTGAGACAATTTAGGACCTACTATTTTAAAACCCCCTTCGATCTGGTGTGAGGAACTTAATTTTACTTGTTGTGTTAAGGGTAGAGATGATTCTTTTAGGTTAGATATGATGAAAAATACCAAGGAAGATTTAATCATGTGATTGAATTGAGTATATTATGGGAAATAAGATTAATTTTTTAAAAATTAATAATCTAAATTATTCTTGATTTTGGGTATAGGATTTCTATAAAATATGTTATTTAATCAGGAATTTTACCAGGTTAATGTATACAACATCCTTATGAAAGGTATTTCTAGTTATATGAGACATAATATAATTATAGAGTTAATTTAAATAAATAAAAATTTTATATTAATTCAATTCATTACATGAAATTTTGAGTACCTAAATATGTATGAGGGAACACTTTTTCATTAAGATTTTGGGGAATTGGTTGAGGATGTAGGAATTTATTTCATAATTATTCATTATTGGAATGAGAACTAGATATTATTATCTTCTATTATGTTGTGAGGAACAAATCATTAATTCTGGTTTTTATTTCTTGGAGGTCATGATTATTTATAAGTTCACATGTAGTGTTTTCATGATTAGTTTTAGGTTGAGTTCCTTTATTCAATAATAATTCCATCTCATTAGAGGATGACGCTTTATATCTATTATGGGAGTTTCAATATTTATAATTTTAGTAATCTATTAGATAACATATACTATTATACTTCCAATATTCTTCAAATTGAAGAGGCTATAGTTAGGAATTTTGAGGATTCATTACATTGAGAGATCATGTGTCACGTTACACTTTTCATTTCCTTGAAATTTCAAGAGGTTTTTATAATGGAAGATATTATTGAGAAGATGATGTGCTGGACTGGATCACCATGAGAGGGATTTTTGTAGTACCCCAAGAGAGAAATAACTATGACTAAAGGTTTGTAGTCTACTGATCAATCAAATATTCATAAATCATAAAGTCTAATTAATCCACCATCTGATCATTTTAATATTGATAGATGTTTTCATATCTCTAATGGAAGGTTAAACACTTCTTTCATTACATTTAGAGTTCATGTACATTGAATGATCGATTTATATACCTTCATAATCAGTTAGTTAAAACCTAGAGGATCCCTTCAAATTTAACCATTCATGAATCATCCTCTTGGCCACCAATTATAGTATATTGCTCAATGAATTGTACTGTATGGAGAATAAGGGGAATATGGAGGCTTGAATTTTGATTCCCCTCTCCCATTGGGACTCATGGAATATCATGTTCGTGTAAGAGGTTGACATTAGGGCCATGGGTTGTATGGTAGGATGTGGTTTGATGCATGAATTAGAGTAAACAACACCAATTGAATAATTAATCATGTGAGGCACCATTTATTAATGCTGTAACTAGGTGAATAGTTTTTTGGATTCAAGAGAAACACACTCCTTTATTTAACTCACCCAAATATAGGATCTAAAATATGAGGCATAAATACTTCTATAAATAATGGTGTTAGATATGCTTATTAATGGACGAGTTAGATTTTATGGTGTGTATATAGATTTTAAACTGATGTTTTGTCAGCATCAGTATTCCAATGATATCCTATGTTTATATATATAGTTTAATGATATAATCCTTGGATTGAAATGGATATATTTGGTGTAGTTCATCATTGATTTCATTTGGAGACAAGTACATTCTATGATATTGATGGAGACTAAGTTTTGTTTACAAGTAAATGGGATAGTCTATTGGGTAAGAGATATATTAAAACCATATCTTCTATTATGAATAAGCTAACCATGATCTCAATAGTGGTAAAACTAGTGGTGCCTCCCTAGTTCATGGAATAGTATCCTGATATCATTCCTTAATGTTTTTTGGTTCTAACCCCCTCAACATGCAATTGAGTATGAGAATTATTTATAGTTGAGTGTATCCCCAATTATGATATTCCATTTTAAGATATAACCTTCCATTTTATGAATGTTTTAGATTTAGATTGATGATTTTCTACAAAGTAGATTTTTGGCCCATTTTTGTCTCCTTGGAGTTATCCTATATATTTTAAAATAATGAAAATGGAAATATTTGACTATGTATTAATTCCCATTAGATTATTCATGTTCCAGTTAAAAAAACTATCCCTTTCAATATATTGATGTTCTATTTGACTGAATAAATTGAGATATATGGTTCTCTATGAATGATTTTTAGTTAAGATATCATTAGATATGGGTGGTGATGAAGATATTCTAAGGATTACCTTACCGTTTCATTATGGATTATACAACTTCATGGTTATTCTATTCAGTTTCATGAATAATATAGTTATGATCATGAGATATATGTAATCTATGTTCCATGAGGTTATATAATAGGTTTTTTGGTATTCATTGATGAAATTCCAATGTATTCAAAATTTAAGGAATATCTTGCAAAGAATATGAGATTTTTTTGGAGAATCTTTAGCACCATCCGCTATGTTTGAATCTATCTAAAGATCTATTCTATTATTTTTAAGATCATTTTTTGGGAAATTTTATGTCTAAATGAATAGTAATTATAGATCCTCCAAGGATAGACATTGTTATTTATTGTATAAAAGCCATGAATGTTCTATAGAATTGGATTTTCCATAGTCGCATAAGATAAAATAGGAGGTTTCTTCCCAATTCCCTCATATTGTTCCTCCTCTCACAAGCTTTTCCAAGTGGGATCATGATTTATTGTGGAGGGAATAGTTTTGATTGATTTTACGTGTCTAAAATATACTATTTTTTGTTCTCCAATTATTGATATTCTATAGGATGTAGTTACATTTTATGTTTTGTTATGATTTTTCCTTAGATTTGGTTATGTTCAGATGTAATGGAGAGTAGTCATCAAAAATGGTACACAAAAGTTATGAAACCATGAACATAACTCTGATACCCATGAACTTGATCTAGTTGGGGTCATAGTTTCCTTGAAATTGTAAGGGCACAATCTTATAAATGTTTACTTCTAGTATTTTTAAATCCTAATATATTGAGGTTTATCATTTTCATGTTTAATTCCAACTTATAAAAATGACATGGTATTGATTTTTTGGTGGGATTATTGGTTAAATATTTTTTATAAATTAGAGAAATGAAATATCATTATTCATATATTGAGAAGGGTGTCACATGGGGATATTTTATATGAGTCAAGGAATTATTTGGGTGTTATGGAGGACCTTATAGTGGAATAAAATTATATATAAGTAGTTTATGGTACGTGATGCCTCTAATAGATAAATGTGTAGTCATCCATGTCTCATTATGTGTAACAATCTCAGTTAGATGACTTTGATGTGGAATTGCATCCATTTTTTATTTTTTTTACATTAAATTAAGGGATGTTATGAGGTTGATATATATCATGTTTTTCTATAGGGTAGGTTCTTAATTACCTTAGTAATGTATGTGGTGGTTCATTAAGAGTTTCTAAACTCTCACATAGAAGAACATCATCGATAGATTAAGAAATAATATTCCAAGAGGGGTAACTTATGGCGTTTTCGGATAATGTTGGTGGTCAGAGTTTATATATCAATTTTTTATCAACCATACTGTGAATTTAAAATAATATTTTCTTGTGGGGGGCTTCAACTAATAGATTCCAATTAATTGATGTATGAGGAAATTTCAATTGATTTCATCCCTAGTTTACCTTATGACCATTGTGGATAGAATGTTATTTTATTTATTATAGACCATATGATGATGATATCTAACTTCATAGTTATTATGTAATTATTAGTGGTGAATGTTATATCAACACAATATTTGGAGATGATTTTGGGACTGGTTTTGAGGTTGCTCATCTCTGATTATGAATCCTATTTTACCTCCTAAGTATGGTATTGTATTCAACTTTTTGTATCCCTTATCTATGTCCAAGGAAAACATTTCATAGATATTTGATTTATTACAAATAGAATACTATCATTAATTTTATGTTATATTTCATTTATGCAGTTATATTTTGAAGGGTTATGGCTAGAGGACCTACAATTGGATGTGTTTTCCTATAATATCAATTATCCCTCCACCATTCGTATATCACCATTTGAAGAACATTTTTGTTAACATTGCTTATATTTTTAGTGGTAGACCATGTATAGAGATTTAGTTATTCTATGATTGTAATTGATATAGAGATGACAAAGAAGGTGTGGGTGATTCGTAATGGGATGACAACTGATCAAGATCCCTAAATGTTTTATTTGATAGAGGATGGGGCATATGGAGTTCAACAATAGAGATCATTTAATCTTGATGGTATCTCCTAAACATGGGAAGTGATGTTTTTGTCATGGGAGTAAGTAAACTCTACAATATATTATTAAATTCAGGGTATTGGTTCATGTTTATGATATTGTGTATCAATTTTCACTCCCCCCATAGATGAACTATATCCATGATACCTTCCACATATCATAGCTTCATCAGGCTCTTCATGATATATGACACTTCACATAATGTAGACAGTTGGATATAAAATATGATGTGATATTCCAATAATGATCTATTATGATTCGGGACCATTTTGATATTTTATTGTGTGGGTGTGTGATTGTAGTGTCCTACAGTGAGTTTCACTTATGAGTTCCCTGAGATGGTGGCCCCATGACTTCAAGCATGCTTCCCCATTCATGAGAGCTTATCAATAACTAGAAAGGGCCTAGTGTGTTTCCCTGAGGATATTATTACCTTAAATATCTTATTATGCACAGTGGTAAAAGATGTATGATAAATAGTGAATGCATAAATATAAATAGAAAACTGTAGAAGTAATATGGGAGTAAACCATTCATGTGTAATAGTCAACAAGTGCACACTAAATGAAAATAAAAGATACACAATGATGATCATGTAATTCCATATGTATATACAATAAGTGAGTATGAGGATATGAGGATATAAGAAAATTGTATATGCTAGAAAAATATACCAAATGACAAAAAATGATACTATAATATTCTCAAGAATAGTATTGGTCATATGCCCCATGCTCTATCCTAAATATTTAAGTAAATCAAGGAGTAGAATCGACATGATTTTCTTTATCCATACCTATGATCATAATTTCTACTCATGTACCAAACTATTCCCAAGAAACGTGTGAGATATAATCTCAGTACGCAGGTACCCATGGTTTCTAAGATTATCCACTTCTTGTAGAAAATAAATTATAGAGTTCCATAATGTATAAATTCAGAGAAAATAAATAAATAAACAAACAACCACATGGTCCATGATCCAAGAAGGACACCATTTCAATACCACCTACTTCTGCCTAAACCGATAGTCTGAAAGGGGTATTTTTATATGTCTTGATAACTATACATATTCCAAATACAATTAAAATCAACCAGATTAATTGAAGAAGACCCCAAGCATGTTATTTAGCATGTAGTTCAAATTGCAATGTCATTATTTAAGCATTCTAAAAATATAAATGAGGAATATTAAAAAAGAAGCATACGTGTAATTAATCACTCCATGAAATTCATTGGTGGTGTCTGGATCTCATCCAAGGGGATATAAATAGAATCTCAAGGGTTACCATGAGTGTTTTGGAATAATTCAATACCTCTGAGTTCCTCCATGGAAACCCATATAGCGTCCCGTGTGTAACTAAATGTATGGGGAATCTGAGCATGTACCATGTATCCCACATAGTGGAATGGGTATCACTCGAGGCATGGAATATCCATCAATCCAATTGGTTATGTCCTTGGTTTCCTTCCTAGGGAACCATTCTCACTCATGAGTATGAATAAACAACTATATCATAGCTTACATCGAAATACAAGGTATAAATCCTAATGAAACAAGTATTAACCAACCAAACCTGACCAGTCCATCCATGGAAACATAAATTCAGGACCCATGTTATCTATTGACCCATAGTAGGTGAGACATGTCAATCAAGGCACAAAAAAAAGGCATAACAAACACACACAGATATATATATATATATCCACATGGCATCAAAGGCATGGAATGGTCTCATGCTAAGTAGCTATAAAAATGATACACTTCAAACCATTAAACATGGAACAAGGCATTAAGCATAGAAGTAGCTCATGGATCAAAGGCGTGATCACTAGGAAAATTGAAATAAGAAGAAGAAATGGAATACAAGAATAATACCATGTCATTGACATAACATATATATAATGAAATGACATATGGAATGAAACAAATGTATCAATGTTGCATGCACAAATAATTAAATGTAAGGAAAATGGATTCGAAAGAGAAGCTTCCTATATATATATTTAAATATATGGTGTGAGGCATAAATCTCAAGGCCAAATGATCATTCCAATTCCATATAAATAATTGAACAATTAAAACAAAAGTGTAACTCGAATGGTGATTCACCATTTAAGGCATAGATAATAGGATTTTCAAAGTGGGAACACATAATAAGGTGGACAATGAAGAAGAGAATGACCCAAATATGGGTTTCTATTTAAGGTTAGGTCACATAAGATATGGAAGAAGACATTTATTAATTGATTAAGAATAAATAATAAATCACTGGAAGGTTCTAGAGGGAAACATGATATAATATCATTTAGAAATCTAAAAAAGGGGAAGAACATGGACCACCTGCCTTGATGTAGTGTCCCTCCACTCATCCTTTACCAATACATGATTCGATTAAGAAAGGAATAAATTTATTGACATGTCAAACAACCCAAAAATAAGGCAAAATCCATCACCCCAAAATAACCTAATTGTTAGAATAAAAAACTAAAATAGAAAAGTGTCTAAGGGAGAGATTACCAAGATAGATCCAACACATATGACGATGTGATAAATAGATAATAGAGGAGGGAGATAGCTTAAAACCCCATGGATAGAGAGAGAAGGAGGTTCACAAAAAAAGGAGGAAAATGAAAATTGGTGGATGGATAAGAGGAAAAGAAAAGAGTGATTGAAATTCATTAAAGAGGGTTTGTTTAGCAATGTCACCCCAAAACCTCATTGTGAATGGTTTCTATGCATAGCTTCCAAGTCGTGCACTAATCACATTCCACTCACTTCTATAATGTGGTACCTTGCACAGTATGGCACATGGTTTGACTAGCCATGTGAAACCCATGTGAAACCACTCTTTCTAAAAACTTATGGTGGTTTCATGGGAATATACCTTAGGTCGCATGGTTATAGAAAAACTGTATGGCCCTCTCCACCCCATTGTCGACTACCACACTGTTTTAGGAAGCTGTGTGGGTTGGGCTACATGGTTTACTATAATCATGTGGCACAGTCTTCATCTTCCCATTTTTTGGCACTATGATTCAACAAATCCTTAGAATCCCCCATGACCTCCTTTTACATTTTAGGAATCATTACAAGGACTATTTAAAATAATTTAATTCATAATTTATTAGTCAGTACATTTGAGAAAATTCGTGACATTACAACCCCCCCCCCTAGACAACTTATCCCTGAGTTTCCCTTCTTAGGGTAGTAGAATTCATTTTGTCAAAAGATCCATCCACAATGAATGTACATCGGCCTCCTACATCCAAGTTTCATATACTATATGAATGTTCTACCATTGAACAAAAAAAATGGGAGCCGAACAACCACAGAGAATATTCGTGATTTAGTCTACAATGCATATCAGATTCTACTCAATGGATGCAACCACCTCTAGTTCATCATCCTTATGATCAAATGAATAATATGGGTCTAGATGATATAATTAAAACTAAGATAGGTGGAATATGTCATGATTGGAATAGTACCTCCAAGTTAACCAAAACTGATTGGCTACTTGCCCATCTCTCTCTACTATCTCAAACAGCCTAATATACCAAGGTGATAATTTTTTCATTCTCCTGATTCATTTATTAAGAAAAATAGGCGACACCTACAAGAATAACTATTGTCCCACCTCTAACACTAGATTCCTATGTTTATAATTGGTATAATACATATGTTTGGACTGAGCTATAGCCATATGCTTCTGAATCAACTGGACTTTCTCTGATGTCTCTTGAATGAGATGAGGACCTAGTAGAGCCGCCTCACCTGCCTCTAGTAATCAAAAAGGTTAATGTTAGGGTCTAATAATGATTACCTCATACATAATAATCTTAATTGTTTCTTGAAAGATGTTATTATATTAAAAATTACCCATTGGAATATTATTTTCCCACTAACATCCCAAATCAGAGATACATGCCCCTACCATTTCCACTAACACATGTATGGTCCTCTTGGACTTCCCATTGGAATAAGGGTGATATTATATAACACCCCAAATATTTTATGGTATGTTTCTCTTAAATACATTATATTCATTAGATATATTGTATTTCATAAATCACTAAGTTTATTTGAAACAACACTTGTTAATTTCGTAAATAGTTATATCCAAGCAATTAAACATAAATTTTCAACTTCTCTGGTTGAGTTTCAAAAAACGCACATACACGGTTGCGATCAGGTGATATTTGGAGTCTGATATAATCAAGTAAATTATCATTGATTGGTAACATGCCTTATTAATAGTAACATACCCTTATTAATAGTAATATGAACCTTATGAATGGTATCCTTTCCCAAGAGATTATATGTAACGACCCATACTTTATATACATTTTTAATACTTCAAAATTTAAGCATACTTATTACAACATATAACAAAACCACGAAAGGACCGTATAGGTATAGTGTCTTTAGAAACTGGGAAACATAAAAAACTGGTTCATAAAGAGTCTAGACTGTCTCCCATTTATTTCATCATATCTATAGTCCCTTTTGGAATATCTTACTTAATAACCTTCTTCCTGACCTGGGGAAAGAAAACATACAAAAGGGTGAGCTAAAATGCTCAATAAGGGTAAACAAAAGAAATATCAATCACATCATATTCATAAGAACATAAATTTTGGAAATCTTAACCTGCAAAAAAGAGAATAATTACATAACATGGGATAAATCATAGTAGTGAAATGGAATCCCAATAATCATAACATAAAACATGAAACTTTGTCGAATACACACATAATCACAGAGAATCATTTCTTATTAGTCAAGACTCATTTCCAAGACTATCTTAGTGGACAAAGTCCATTTCTGAACCGAGCTCACTCCCCGTTTCAGTCCTGTTTCACTGAACCGGTATAACCTACCATTCCAGCCATGTCTATCTCATGAGATATAAAATCTTTACCCAATGAATTTGAGGTAGATATAGGTCCCACCCATCTCATAATGATACCATTCTTATGTGTTCCACAAAATCATAAATCATACATCATTACATAACCCATGTAATAAAAATGGGAATCTTAAACACCATGACATCATAAAACAATTCATATAAGATAAAGGAATTCATAAAAATATTTCCATCACAACATAATCAAATCCATGTAATAATAGGCATAGAAACAGAACCCAATATTTTCTTAGATGGAAAATAATTTTGATAAAACTCTTGAACTCCATTCTTGAGGAAAATATCCTTTCTACTTAAAAATCATTTTTCCTTTCATAACATGTCATACAATTTTAAACTAAAAGAATTTGATTAAAAATAATCTTGAAAACTTGTAAAGGATGATTCCTGGATATAATGTTTTATAAATCCATTGATGTCGTATATGTTAAAAAAACATTCTTCTCGTACTTTTGTCAGAAAAGACAAAAAGGACATCGTACAAAAAACGACAAGAGATTCCATTCATTTATTTTACTAAAAACTCATAAAAGGGTAAAATTGGATTTAAAAAATTTTAGGTGGATGGAAGTAATATTAAATATTGAGGAAACATGGATGTGGAAGATAAAATACACCCTAGTAAATTTCAAAGTATAAACAATCTCGGATAAAAATGAGATTGTGATATTTACCTTACCTTAGGTCTGATATGCTTTTTACATGTCCGAACCTCATGTATAATGATTTAAATAATGTTATTGACTTATTACAGAATCATACATATTTTTATGATATCATATATGGTCATATTCTTAGCTTCTTAGTAGTAATATTTCATTGCTACTTGTTATTCGGGTGTTTATAACTTTTTGTTCTTATGTGTGTTTTGTCGAATAAATTCTTATTATTCTCTTTAGGTTAGATATACCTCATTTCAAGAATGGTATTATTTTAATATATATCATATTCATTCATTAAATTCGTTTATATAATCATTATTAAATGAATATCATGTAGAACGAGCCGCATCACATCGTGGAGACGGTATTCCGTACGTACGCACGAGTGGTGATATCGTTCCTATGATCATAGAATTGTATTGGAGTGTATGTATACTATTTGAGAATAAGTATAACTTTATAATAGTCATATATAGTCATTATTTACACCATTATACCCACCCATGTAAGGTGGTGGTGTAAAATAGATTACACCACGGCGTGGAGACGGTATTCCGTACGTACGCACGCGCGGTGATTTCTTTTTCCGTAGGATGAATAGATAGTGAAATAGGGTTGTTTCATACATATAATTACATATCATTATATGAGTGATACTGATGTTATTACTTCATAACTAAACAACTAAAGAAGAAGAAGTGGAAAAATAAATAAAGATGAATGAATCGGTAACGGGCATTACCTCTTCTTTGAAGTGCTTCTTTGAGACCTCCTTTTAGGGCACTAAAATGGGTCTTTTAAGAAGACCAGAACCTCTAGGATGTTTCTAGGGAAGTGGAGAGAAGAAATTGGCAGGGGTTGGCCAATCTTGAAGGCTCAATGTGGTGTGAGGAAGAGGGGGAGGAGGTGCCCTTTTATAAGGGAGGAGAGGGGCACCTTTGGAATAACTAATAATATTATTTTATTATAAAGTCAAATTCGGTTTTTAATAGCTCCAAATTGATATATTTCGAATATAAGGTGGGTAGGGGTCGAAATCATCTCATCCAATAGAATTTAGACAAGTTTAGGTATCAATTTTAACCTTATCATTTAGATTTAACTTTAAGTTAGATAATTTAACTTTTACTGTGTCTTCTTGTTTTCTTATACTATAAGGTTAATAAACATGCTATATCAAGCCAAACGAACCCCAATTTGTTTATTATTAATATATATAACATTATATAAGTCATTTGGCCGAACCTTAGATTTTTAGGAATAAAATAATAATTAATAATATAATATTTTTTTTAAAAACTATTTTATGCCAATTTTGACACTATTTAGTAATTGATTTTTGTGAAAATCATAACAGAATGCTTAGTTCGAACCAAGTTAATTAAATCAATACTAGCATGTCATATTAACCTATAAAATTAGTGTAATTCCTAAAAAGTCTAAAATTAAATTTTATTGGGTATTTATAACATCAATTATGTCAATATTTCATTGATAAGATAATTACTGCATCATCGTTGTGTCATAAATAAATTAAATTATTTAATGTCTAAAAATTACAAATAAACTACCATTATGTAGGAAATATTTTTATCTTTCTAATTAATATTTATAGTCGAATTTATCTTATGTATAACCCGATATTAAAAATGATTTACTTATTAAAATTTGATTTTAACTATTTAACCCTTCTTTAAATAAATTAATAATAAATGTCCTAATCTAATCCAAGTGGGCCTAAATGGTCATATTTTATTCCTAAGGTTGTTTTTCGTCAAATTAAACTTGGCCAATAGAATTAGGACATGTGTTAGGGTAATAATAATATCATTTTTACCCTTAATTACCCTATTTACTTTTAACAGTGGTAAATAAAAGTAAAAAATTACTATTCACTAAAAATTATTTTCATCTCATTGAACCACATTTTAGTCCTTGATATTAACCATGTCTCTCATATTTTCGAAATTCCACTCACAGAAGCGGTAAAATTAAGTTTTATGAAAAATTATGTTTTTTTAACTACCACTTAGTGGTTTCACTATTCATCAAAAATTGAAAGTTTTCAGAAAAATAACAAAATTTCACCCTAGGATAATTTCGACATTTCGAATCCAAAAATGAAGTCCATTTTGAAAAATAAAAAATTATAAAATTTCAAAAAGTGGTTATTACTATTCATAACGACTAGTTTTAATAATATTTTAATAGCATATCCTTGTTTAGTGAAACTCGGTATTGCGTACGACGCAAGCTATCGAGGAAGGTCGCGATTGCGTGTAAAGAAAGACAAGCTAGTGTTGTGTGTAGTAAAAGATTCCTTTGATGATTTATATAACATAAAAACAAAATATTTCACATAAAAGTCTCGGGTGTTACATTCTACCCCCCTTAAAATGAATTTTTCCCTCGAAATTTGTCACTTTGTAACAAACAGATGAGGATACATCTCCCTCATCATATCCTCAAGCTCCCATGTAGCTTCTTCTAATTGGTGGTTCCTCCATAAAACTTTCACCAATCGGGTGGTCTTGTTTCATAAGACTTTTTCGCTATGATCCAGAATCTCTATCGGTTGTTCTTCATAAGAAATATCTTGCTCCAGCGGTACAACTTCTGAGCTAAGTACATGTGAAGGATCTGCTATGTACTTTCTCAGGAGAGATACATGGAACACATCCTGAACTTGAGAGAGATTCGGTGGAAGCGCCAATCGGTAAGCTACCTTCCCAACATGATCCAGTATTTCGAAAGTACCGATATATCTAGGGCTCAACTTCCCCTTCCTTCCAAATCTCATGACCCTCTTCCAGGTAGATATTCATAAGAACACTTTATCACCCACTTCAAACTCTATGTCTTTTCTTCGGTTGTCGGCATAACTTTTCTGTCGACTCTGAGCTGCTCTTATGAGTTGTTGAATAGATCTGAACTTTTCTGCCATTTCATCAACGAGATCAGGCCCTAATAGCTTTCTTTCCCCAACTTCATCCCAGCAAGTTGGAGTCCTGCATTTCTTTCCATAGAGAGATTCATAAGGAGCCATCTGAATACTGGAGTGAAAGCTATTATTATAAAAAAAATTCCACCAAAGGTAGGTGTTGATCCCAACCACCTTTGAAATCCATAGAGCAAGCTCTCAACATATCTTCTATAGTTTGAATTTTTCTCTCAGATTGACTGTCTGTCTTAGGATGATAAGCAGTGCTGAAACTCAACTCTTTATCTAGAGTATGCTGAAGAATTCTCCAGAACTTCGTGGGGAATCTCGAATCCCGATCAGATATAATAGAAAGTGGTACTCCATGCAATCTTACCACTTCCTTTACATATATCTTGGAAAGCTGATCCAGAGAGAAATCCTCTCTAATAGAAATGAACTGTGCAGACTTTGTAAGATGATCAACTATGACCCAGATAGCATTATTGCCTTTGGATGTTTCAGGAAGCCCTGTGACAAAGTCCATAGTGATGTTTTCCCATTTCCATTCGGGTATGGGTAATGGTTGTAACATCCCCTTAGAATTCTGTCTCTCATCTTTAACTTGCTGACAAACCAAGCATCGAGAGACATATTCAACAACATCTCTTTTCATGCCATCCCACCAAAAGTACTCTTTTAGGTCCCTATACATCTTCGTGCTTCCAGGATGAATAGAGAATGAAGAACTATGAGCCTCATCCAGCAGCTCCTTCTTTAATTCGGGGATGGGAGGAACACAAACCCGATTCCTGAACATTATTATCCCATCACAATCAAGGTTGAATTCAGGAACATTTCTCACCTTCTATTGTAACTCGACATCTTCTTTCTGTGCCTCTTTAATCTTCACATGTATAGATGGTTGATAATTCATTTGAGAAAGATACGATTTTTTCCTTTTCATTATAATTCCATGATCCATCCTTTGTAAATCCATAAATATTGGATCTTTTGTGATCCTCATCATGGATAAACTAGCATGGTCTTGTCGACTTAATGCATCTGCCACCTTGTTTTCTTTCCCAGGGTGATAATGGATTGAGCAGTCGTAATCCTTAATCAGCTCCAACCATCTTCTTTAGCTCATATTCATCTCCTTTTGTGTGAAAATATAATTTAAACTTTTATGATCAGTATAAATGTCACACCTTTCTCCATAAAGATAATGCCTCCAAATTTTAATGCAAAGATTACCGCAGCTAACTCCAAATCATGTGTTGGGTAATTTTGCTCATGGATTTTCAACTGTCGTGAGGCATAAGCTATCACCATATCATTTTGAATAAGAACACACCCCAATCCCTTCTTTGATGCATCGCTGTAGATCACAAACCTTTCTCCACTACAAGGCAGTGTGAGCACAGGTGCACTGGATAAACTTCTTTTATACTCCTTGAAATTCTCTTCACATTCTTCCGTCCAGACAAACTTAACTCCTTTCCGAGTCAACTTGGTGAGTGGATTAGATAATCGTGAAAAATCCTTCACAAAACATCGATAATATCCAGCCAAACCAAGAAAACATCGGATCTTAGTTACTGTTGTTGGTCTCGACCATCTTTCGATAACCTTTGTTTTTGCTGGATCCACAGATATCCCCTCTTTTGAGATTATGTGACCCAAAAATTAATCTTTTTGAAGCCAAAATTCACACTTGGTAAATTTGGCATAAAGATTCTCCTTTCTCCAGGTCTTCAATATAATTATCAAGTGATCTTCATGTTATTCCTTACTCTTTGAATGGACAAGAATATCGTCTATAAAGACTACCACAAATTGATCAAGATAGTCTCTAAATACTCTATTCATCATATCCATGAAGATAGCAGGGGCATTAGTAAGACCAAATGGCATCACTATAAATTCATAGTGTCCATACCTTGTACGGAAAGCCGTATTTGGTATATCCTCCCTTTTTACCCTTAATTGATGATACCCTGAACGAAGATCAATCTTGGAAAAGTATTGAGCTCCGTGTAGTTGGTCAAATAAGTCATCAATGTGTGGGAGAGGATATTTGTTCTTGATAATGATCTTGTTATGTTCTCGATAATCAATGCAGAGCACCATTGATCAATCTTTCTTCTTAAGAAATAGAACAGGTGCTCCCCAAGGTGACACACTAGGGCGTATGAATCCCTTATCAATATTCTCATGGAGTTGCTTCTTTAATTCCTGAAACTCAATTGGGGCCATTCTATAAGGTGTATTTGAAATAGGCAAAGCACCCGGTATGAGTTCTATTGAAAACTCAACTTCACGATTCGGTGGAAGACCCGGTAATTCCTCCGGAAAGACATCATCCAACTCTCGTACAATGGGAATATTCTTAATCATGAGTTTCTCACCATCCATTTGATATATATAACCTTCATTTAGTGGAATAAATACCCATAAAATGGAAGAAATTCCCACTGGAAGGTTATGTTCATCCTTGCATTGATAGACGATCATAGATTGATCTGGAATATGAAATGTGACTTCCCTTCTTTGGAAATTGATATGATCTCCATGTAGAGAAAGCCAATCCATGCCAAGAGTCACATCAAATTCCTCTATAGGAAGGATCACAAGATTTGTAGGAAGCACTTTCCCACAGACTTCAATCGGAGAAGAATTATAAACTTTTGATGCGACTTTTGTGCCATTAGGTGTTGTCATATCTAACTCAACATCTAATTGTTGAGGTAATATGGTGATACCCTTAGAAAATTCTTCAGAAATAAAAGAGTGGGTGGATCCAGAATCAAATAAAACATTTGCTACTTTAGAGTGGATGGTAAGTGTACCTTTCACCACATCGTTATCGTACTCCACATCGCTGATAGAAATTGCATATGACATTCCTTTGTCTTTAGACTTAAGAGTTTGTTGACGTCGACCATCATCATCAACCCTTGGATTAGGTCATTTATTGGCATAATTTCCCATCTCATTTCACTTGAAACATTGAAGTGTAGTAGGTTCATTCTATGTATCCCTTCCTTTGTTTGCATCATTATACATCTTCATCCCATCATCGCGGCATTCAAATGCCCGATGACCTTCCTTTCCACATTTGAAACATTTACTTGTCCCTTTAAGACAACTCCCTCAATGTTTCTTTCCACTCTTTGAGCATAAGGGAAAGCTCATCTTATTTTCAATGTGCTCTTTATATTTTCCTTTGAATTCCATTTTCCTCTTCTTATCAAACCCATATGACTTATGGGTTACTCTAATCTCCATCTCAACTTTGAGAGCACATTGAACGATTTCCTCGTAGCCATTGAAGTCCCTTATGGTTAAGGCCCTTCGAATACTTGGTTTTAAGCCACTAAAGAATCGATCGATCTTACTCTCAGGTTGGATAATAATACCAGAAGCGTACCTCGCATGTCTTGTAATATTTTCTTCATAAGTACCAACAAATTCATCATCCTTTTGCTTCAGTTCCAGAAACTCTTTCTCCATCTTTGTTTGGAGAATACGAGGGAAGTACTTATTGAAAAATATGTTCTTGAACTCATCCCATTCCATGGACTCAATTTCATCCCTTTTCCTCGTTTTCTTAATAAGATTCCACCATTGATCAGCATCACCTTCCAAACGATACACTGCTAATATGACTTTATCATGCTCAGAACATTGAAGAACTGAAAATATCTTTTCAGTAGTACTAATCCATTGTTCAGCAACTAATGGATCATTAGACCCGCTGAATGAAGGTGGACGCTGTCTCATGAAGGATTCAACAGAATGTTGCTCCTTTATTTGCTCGTTTGGATGTCCTGCATGATTCATAGCCTGAGAAAGTTGTGTGAGCATGGATACAATATTTTGCATTCCAGATCCCATAATGTTTGGTTGCTCAGGGGGACAATCATTGCATTACCCGTCGCATTCTGCATTAACACGATTCCTTCAGGTTCCAGATGTTGATTAAAACCAAGAAGAATAGTGTGAGCGACACTAATTATAATAGGAAAACCACATAATCAAGAATAAAATTTCACACTTAAGGTCTTATCCTAGGTTATTCATGGCCATTTATAAAACACTAATATTGTGTTCTATTCTTAGACTTATCCTTAGGGTTCTTACTAAGGCTTTCACATCCTAGTTTCCAAAGGTTGACTATAACCTCCCTCTAATACCAACTATAATGACCCATACTTTGCATACATTGTTAATACTTCAAAATTGAAGCATACTTATTACAACATATAACAAAACCACGAAAGGACTGTATAGGTATAGTGTCTTTAGAAACTAGGAAACATAAACAACTGGTTCATAAAGCGTCTAGACTGTCTCCCATTTATTTCATCATATCTATAGTCCCTTTTGGCATATCTTACTTAATAACCTTCTTCCTAACATGGGGAAAGAAAACATACAAAATGGTGAGCTCAAATGCTCAATAAGGGTAAACAAAAGAAATATCAATCACATCATATTCATAAGAACATAACTTCTGGAAATCTTAACCTGCAAAAGAGAGCATAATTTCATAACATGGGATAAATCATAGTAGTGAAATGGAATCCCAATAATCATAACCTAAAACATGAAACTTTGTGGAATACACACATAATAATAGATAATAATTTATTATTAGTCAAGACTCATTGCCAAGAATATCTTAGTGGACAAAGTCCATTTCTGAACCGAGTTCACTCCCCGTTTCAGTCCTGTTTCACTGAACCGGTATAACCTATCGTTCCAGAAATGTCTATCTCATTAGATATAAAATCTTTACCCAATGCATTGGAGGGAGATATAGGTCCCACCCATCTCATAATGATACCATTCTTATGTGTGCCACAAAATCATAAATCATACATCATTACATAACCCATGTATTAAAAATGGGAATCTTAAACATCGTGACATCATAAAAAAATTCATATAAGATAAAGGAATTCATAAAAATATTTCCTTCAAAACATAATCAAATCCATGTAATAATAGGGATAGAAACAGACCCATATATTGTCTTAGATGGAAAATACTTTTGATAAAACTCTTGAACTCCATTCTTGAGGAAAATATCCTTTCTACTTCAAAAACATTTTTCCTTTCATAACAAGTCATAAAATTTTAAAATAAAAGAAGTTGATTAAAAATAAACTTGAAAACTTATAAAGGAATATTCTTGTAAATAATGTTTTAAATATCCATTGATGTCGTATATGTTAAAAAAACATTATTCTCGTACTTTTGTCGAAAAAGTCAAAATGGACATCGTACGAAAAACGACAACAGATTCCTTTCATTTCTTTTACTAAAAACTCACCAAAGGGTATACTTGGATTTAAAAATTTGTAGGTGGATGGAAATAATTTTAAATATTGAGGAAACATGGATGTGGATGATAAAATACACCCCAGTAAATTTCAAAGTATAAACAATCTCGGATAAAAATGAGATTGTGATATTTCCCTTACCTTAGGTCTGATATGCTTTGTACGTGTCCAAACCTCCTGTATAATGATTTAAATAATGTTTTTTACTTATTAGAGAATCTTACTTATTTTTATGATATCATATATGGTCATATTCTTAGCTTTTTAGTAGTAATATTTCATTGCTACTTGTTATTCGGGTGTTTATAACTTTTTGTTCTTATGCGTGTTTTGTCGAATAAATTATTATTATTCTCTTTAGGTAATAGATACATCATTTCCAGAATTGTATTAGTGTAATATATATCATAATCATTCATTCAATTCATTTATATAATCATTATGAAATGAAGATCATGTAGAACGAGTCGCATCACATCGTGGAGACGGTATTCCGTACATACGCACGAGTGATGATATCGTTCCTATGATCATGGAATTGTATTGGAGTGTATGTATAATATTTCAGAATACTTATAACTTTATAATAGTCATATATAGTCATTATTTACACCATTATACCCATCCAAGTAAGGTGGTGGTGGAAAATAGATTACACCACGTCGTGGAGACAGTATTCTGTACATACGCACGCGCGGTGATTTCTTTTTCTGTAGGATGGATAGATGGTGAAATAGGGTTGTTTCATACATATAATAAAATATCAGTATATGAGTGATACTTATGTTATTACTTCATAATTAAACATCTAAAGAAGAAGAAGTGGAAGAAGAAATAAAGATGAAAGAATCGGTAACAGAGATTACCTTTTCTTTGATGTGCTTCTTTGAGACCTACTTTTAGGGCACTAAAATGGGTCTTTGAAGAAGACCAGAACCTCTAGGATGTTTCTAGGGAAGTGGAGAGAAGAAAGTGGCAGGGGTGGCAGAGCATGAAGGCTCAATGTGGTGTGAGGAAGAGGGGGAGGAGGTTCCCTTTTATTAGGGAGGAGAGGGGCACCTTTAGAATAACAAAAAATATTATTTTATTATAAAGTCTAATTCGGTTATTAATAGCTCCAAATTGATATATTTCGAAGATAAGGTGGGTAGGGGTCTAAATCCTCTCATCCAATAGAATTTAGACAAGTTTAGGTATCAATGTTAACCTTATCATTTAGATTTAACTTTAAGTTAGATAATTTAACTTTTACCGTGTCTTCTTGTTTTCTTATACTAAAAGGTTAATAAACTTACTATATCAAGCCAAACGAACCCCAAGTTGTTTATTATTAATATATATAACCTTATCTAAGTCATTTTTCCAAACCATTGATTTTTAGGAATAAAATAATAGTTAATAATATAATATTTGTTTTAAAAACTATTTTATGTCAATTTTGACACTATTTAGTAATTGATTTTTTTGAAAATAATAACAGAATGATTCGTTCGAACCAAGTTAATTAAATCAATACTAACATGTCATATTAACCTATAAAATTAGTTTAATTCATAAAATGTCTCAAATTACATTTATTTGGGTATTTATAACATCAATTGTGTCAATATTTCTTTAATAAGATAACTACTGCATCATTGTTGTGTCATAAATAAATTAAATTATTTAATGTCTAAAAATTACAAATAAAATACCATTATGTAGGAAATATTTTTATCTTTCCAATGAATATTTATAGTCGAATTTATCTTATGTAAAACCCCATATTAAAAATTATTTACTTATTAAACTTTGATTTTAACTATTTAACCCTTCTTTAAATAAATTAATAATAAATGTCCTAATCAAATCCATGTGGGCCTAAATGGACATATTTTATTCCTAAGGTTGTTTTTGGTCGAATTAAACTTGTCCAATATAATTAGGACATGTGTTATGGTAATAATAATATCATTTTTACCCTTAATTACCCTATTTACTTTTAACCGTGGTAAATAAAAGTAAAAAGTTACTATTCAGCAAAAATTATTTTCATCCCATTGAACCAAATTTTAGTCCTTGATATTAACAGTGTCTCTCGGATTTTTGAAATTCCACTCACAGAAGCGGTAAAATTAAGTTTTATGAAAAATTCAGTTTTTTTAACTACCACTTAGTGGGTTCACTATTCATCAAAAATTGAAAGTTTTCATAAAAATACCAAAATTTCACCCTAGGCCTATTTTGAAATTCCAAATCCAAAAATGAAGTCCATTTTGAAAAAAAAATTTAAAATTTCAAAAAGTGGTTATTACTATTCATAAAGGCTAGTTTTAATAATATTTTAATAGCATATCGTTGTTTAGTGAAACTCGGTATTGCGTACGACGCAAGCTATCGAGGAAGGTCGCGATTGTGTGTAAAGAAAGCCAAGCTAGTGTTGTGTGTAGTAAAAGATTTCTTTGATGATTTATATAACATAAAAAAAAATATTTCACATAAAAGTCTCTGGTGTTACATTATAAATAAATTTAGGCACCTTAAAAATGAGGATGAGTATTTTATGTGTTGGTATTTTTCGATTAAATAACGATTTTAATAAAAAATTAATTTTATGATATTTATAAAATTATTTTTGAAAAATGGAGTTCATTTTTGAATTCCACACTTTGAAAAATGGTTTGGGTGAATTTTTTGGATTTCTCAGAAATACTTGAATTTTTGGTGAATAGTAAAATACATTAATTTACTGTATAAATGAATTATAATTAAAATTCACTATTCCTAGAAACATGAGTGATGAAATCACCCAAATCTCAAACTCACATGCACGTATTACTATTTTATGTCATGGGACCCTCATTATTTCTTGTCTTGTGGAAAATAATAAATTAATGAATATAATATTAAGAAAACCCTTCCCCCCCCACTATATAAACAACCCTCACCACCTTTTTCTCCCACACCACTAAAGATTCAATCCTTGCCTAAATTCTATTTAAATGTCTCCCTAAGCTCCTCCCCCTCATGCGAGGCCTTATGGTCTCACTAAAAGGTCCAAAAAATGGCCTTAAGAAGATTCTTAAGGATGAGTACTCAAGAGGTGAACCTCACATCCCTTTCCATTCAAGTTATTTTACATGTTACATTATTCTATTTCCCTCTCCTCACCTACCCACATCAAAATGTTATAATAATTAAAATATCTAACATTTAATGTAATTTTATTAATCTAATGGAATGTTTCATCATAATATCTCTTTTCCCCCACCTCTTAAACTAAAATAAAAATATTGTTCAAGATGTGTTAATTTATCACATTCAAGGATGAAGGGTTTGAAATTTCTATTTCTATATTCAATACTGATCATGAATCTTTTTAATAGTTGAACCAGATCATAATACATGTATTTTCCCTTATTCAATGTTCTTGAATCCTTACACACTCTTAATTGAATATAATAATACAAAATAAGTTCATTACACACAAAACTGCCAAGTTAATCCAAGCATTTATCATTAACTTTTAAATAACGAGTCATACTCAAAGTATATAACCCAAAATCATTATAACATAATTTATAATGTCCCTAGATATATATATTAATAATTATTAATGTTTTAATTCATTTAAAATTATCTTCCATTCATGAATACAAGTAAACCGATCATAAAAACCAAAAAAATAAAAGGCTTCCAAAACAATAAAATTGGACCTACTAAACCAATAAAAAGGGAATGAATGAACTGAATAATGTTATAATAAATAAATTAAATTATGATGAGGTTATTTAATTATTAATTAATGAATCTATTTTTCATTATTCAGGTCATTAAGATCAATCACGAACACCATTGGGAATTATTTAAGGGGTTTCTCATCTCACTTTTATTTCTGTGAGATTTCCGTTGTTCAACACATTTTTCTTATATATGGTGTATGATTACTTAAATTTGATATATATAATCATTAGTATCTTTATATTCATGGTATTATGTTATTAAATAATTTATTATTAACTCGATTTATTACATTGTTGTAATGTACTTGTTTTCGATTTCCATTTCATGAGGATTTACTAGGGATTGTTCCCCTAATCATTTTTATGGGGTGTACCTACTGCCCATTTGAGATAAATTTTAATTTGAAATTTTAAATGTATTATATATCCATATTATGTATTCATGGATATTATTATTTTATTAAGCTATATACCGTTTTACATATGATGTTTCTTTGGAATGTTGTTTTAAACTATGGAAATATTGATGAATTTGTGTCTTATACTCTATAAAAATATCGAGAAGGTATATTTGTACTTATATTAAATATATTTATAACGAATTATTTGTACTTGAAGTGATGGTAGGGGACAGCTATAGTCTTTTTATTCATCAATAGTTCTGATGAGACAAATCAGTTAGCGACAAACCCTTTGAGTATTTATCCAAAAATCAGACAGGTGTCTAACCACAGACTTAAACCATTTTAATGGTATAGTGGTATCTTGTTCCAGATACCTGATGTCCAATTAATAATAAATATCTTTATTAATTTTTAATTATTACTATTCATGAGTTTTTCACTATGACAAAATCTATGGATGTATTTTTACTATTATTTTACTAATAACGTGTGTTTTTCATTTATTCACCATGCCATATTGACAATCACAATTTGATTATGATTCAACTATTATTGATTCATGCTCCCACGATTTGTAACCCTTACTAAGCATTAGATCTCACCCCTTTTATTTTTTTAAATTTAACAATTTATGAAGATGAGGCTATTTATTGAATTCTCATGGATGGTGTTTATTATTTTTTTTTATTTATGGTAGTTTCTTAGCTTCCCAATGTAATGTGAGTTTCATGTATATATATTGTTTCTTGAAGACTACTAAACTGAATTTTCCTTTGGAATTTTGTTCCTTTTAATCATTCCAATGTAATATGTAATGCAATGAGATCTAGGATTTTGGGTTCAGGGCATCATACTTGGTATTAGAGGAAGTTTAGTAGAAAACATGGAAAATAGATTAGGAAATATAAATTATGGAACAAATCCCAAAGATAATATTTTAAGATAAACCTAAAAGATCATCCTGGAATTTTGGTATGTAATATATTTTGTGAATATTTCAGGAAAATACATCCCTTCATAGATACAATCATATAGGGGTGGCTCTGGCGTATATGTATCTAGGGTTAAAACACAAAAAACAATTTCTGATAGACTTGAACGTGAACTATTTCTTGAGAACCTTCCTTATTGTACTCTTGGTTTGAAACTCTGGGGGAATATGACTAGGTTAATTCAAATTTTTTTACAAGAAAATATGAATGATTCGAATGAAAATATTCATCAGAGAAACCATGTTTATTAAATTATTTATTCATATAATTTCAATTTATGTTTAGTATTTTTCTAGTCAAGATTAAGAAGTATGAATCATGACCTAATCTAGTGTATTCCATTATTTAGAAATGACGCCTAATGGAAGAAGGGGAATCAATACCCGATTTCAATGTATGGATTTTCCCACTGAGCAAGTAAACAAAGGCAATGTTAGTGCAGATCAGATCATGACCAAATTGGGACAACATACTCAGGTTGTGATGAATAAGCTTGCTACACCTGTATTGGATAATTTCATGTAGTGGAAGACTCTATCTTTTAGTGGGACTGTTAATCCAGTGGTAGATGAAAAGTGGAACAAGTCCCTTGAAAAGATATTTTTGGCATTATTGTTCAACAAAAAAGAAGAGGTGGTACTGGAAGTATAATGCCTTAAGGGTGAGGCTGGTCAACGATGGTCCTTAATGCATTATACCACAGAGAAAGAAGAAATAGAATATATTGAATGGGAAAATTTTAAGTAAATGTTCTTCAAAAAATATTTCCCTCATGTACAATGAACAAAAATGAAGATAAAATTCCATATCCTAAAGAAATGGTAATAAGATAGTGTTGTGGAGTATGGTGATTTCTTTACAGTATTATCTATGTATTCTATTGAATACATATGTAATTTTGAAGACAATATTGATCATTTCTTTGAAGGTCTTAAACCAAGTCTTCGAAGGGAGATGGATTCTCAAACATTATCATCATATGATGAAATTGTATTTTGTGCCCTCAGAACATAGAATTTATTTTCTAGATCAAATGTTTTTTAGGGAAATCATCTTAGGATGAGGTACTCTGATATCCATGGAAAAGGTGAAGCACAAAATAAGAACAAGGGAACAAAGTAATTCAAATTATGCAAGAACTGTGGAAATAATCCTCCTGGGAAATATCTAAAAGGCATTGGAGTCTACTATAAGTGTGGAGAAAAGGGTCACCAATATAATGAAGGAAAGTGGAAGAAACAAATCATTTATGATATATTATACAATAGTAGAGATATGGGACACTATAAAAATGATAGTCCTAATATCCAAGGAATCATTCCTCAGAAATATTCCATGAGAGCAAGGGATATTTTATGTGATTACAACTACAAAGGCTGAAGTTCCTAATGATGTGGTGGAAGGTACTATAATTGTTTTCTCAAACTTTTCCAATGAATTATTTGAATATGGATCATCGCATTCATTTATATCTTCCATATTTTCCAATAAAATTATACATGTCCAATTTGATTTATTAAAAAAAACTAGAAGAATTGAGTTATAAAGGATTTATTAAACCTATTATTTATCCATTGGGATCCCTTTTCCTCTTTTTCAAGAAGAATTATGGATCCCTGAGGCTATGAAATCATTATAGGGAAATCAATGCTATTACAATAATGAACAAGCATTATATACCACATATTGATTATTTATTTGATCAAATTCATTGGTCCCAATATGTTTCAAAGATTTCTCTTTGATCTGGATATCATCATCTATGTGTGAGGAAAGAAGATATTACAAAGACAACATATCAAACTTGGTATGGGCATTCTGATTTTACAGTAATTCCTTTTGGACTGACTAATGTACCCTCTATTTTCATGGATCTAAGGAATATTGTTTTCAAAGAACATCTTTATGAATTGTTTGGAGTATTTATCGATGATAACCTAGTATACTCAAAAAGCTACAAAGATCATGAGAATCACTTACGGATAATTTTGAAAACACTTATAAGAAATGAATTATATGGGATGTTTAGCAAGTGTGAATTTTGTCTTTAATCAGTTTCTTTTCCTGTACACATTTTATATATGGATGGAATCTTAGTTGAGCTTTTAAAGACAAAGATAATCCAAGAATGTCCCACATCAATGAATATAACTGCGGTATGTATTTTTAATGGCTTAGTTGGTTCCTATCAGCATTTCGTTCAAAATTTCACTCGATGGGATAACCCGATAACTGATCTCACACATAAAGGGTTTAAGATTGTATGGAATAAAGAATGTACATAATACATTGAATAATTGAAATGAAGATTGGGAAATGCTGCAATTTTTACTCTTCCCTCAGGAAATGATGGATTGGTGATAAATATTTATACATCAAAGAATGGACTGGGTTGCTTCCTTATGAAGAATGATAATTTTAGGGCTTATGCCTCAAGGTAGTTGACGACACATGAGAAAAATTACCCAAAAAACGATCTTGAATTTTTTGCCATAATCTATTCTCTCAAAATATGGGGATATTATGACTACAGTAAAAGATGTGAAATATATATAGATCACAAGAGCTTGAAATACAATTTTACATAGAATGAATTCAACATGATGCAAAGGAGATGGCAGGAGTTACTCAAAGATTATGATAGTTTAATACACTACTACCAAGGAAAAGAAAATAAGGTGGTGGATGCATTAAGCAGGAAAGATCATGGACTTCAGACACAAATGAAGTTTCAGAGAGATCCTATAAAAATTCAACTACTAAAGATGGATATAGTAATTTTTAAGAAAGGGGAAATATCATTACTCTTTCAAATGATTGCTAAACCGACTTTAATAGAAAACATAAAAATCTGTCCATATAATGATGAAAATCTACAAAAGAAAATAAAGCTATTAAAGATGAAAATTAGAAGACTTCATGTATGAGGATGGAGTTCTGAAATTTGGGAAGAGGTTATGTGTTCTATCAGTATATGAGCTAAAACATTAACTATAAGATGATGCTCGTTGCTCAAATTTCCCGATACACCCTAGCAGCACCAATATGAATAGAGATCTGAATGAACATTTTTGGTGGGATAACATGTAGTGAGAAATTGCTAACTATGTGTCAAGGGGGCTAGTTTTTCAACTAGTGAAGGCCAAGAGACATCATCCTAGATAGGTTATGCAACCACTACCTATTCTTATATGGAAGTGGGATGACATTATGATGGATTTTGTGACAGGACTACCAAGGAAACCTATAAGGAATGATGCAATATGGGTAATTGTTGATGGTCTCACAAAATCAGTACATTTTCATGAAATACGAGAGGATTTACCACTTGAGCACCTGGAAAGACATTATATTCATGACTATTTAAGACTTAATGATAAAACTCTATTGATTTTGTCCGATCGAGATCCCCAGTTTACATAACAATTTTGGAGAAGTCTCAGTATGGCTTAGGGTAGTGAGCTTATAATTAGTAATGATTATCCCCCCCCCCCAAACCGATAGATAGAATAGTAGGACTATTCAAACAATGAAAGATAAGTTGAGATCATGATCTCTTGATTTTCATGGTATGTGGGATCAATACTTACATTGGTGGAATTTTACTTTAATAATAGTTTCCATTTTATAATTAAAATGGTGCCATATGAAGAATTATATGTCAAGAGGTGTTGAATACCAACTTGTTGGGATGCGGTTGGTGAGAGGAAACTTATAGGATCTAGAAATATCAAAGATACGATAACAATGGTAAAAACAATTAGGCCATATTAAGGCATCCCAATGTAGGAAAAAGAGTTATGATAACAACTACAGAAATGATTTAGAATTTCATGTAGGAGATTATATATTTCAAAAATTATCTCCATGGCTGGGTGTCTTAAGGTTCGGTAAGAAACCGAAACTGAGCCCCGGGTATATCAAACTGTTTGAAATTCGGGAAATAATCGGATATGTAGTTTACTGTTTAGAAATGTCACCAAGTATCTCCAAAGTTAAAAATGTGTTCCACATGTTTTTTAATGATATACATGATAGGCCCAATGCATGTACTCACCTAAGAAGAAATAGAGGTGGAGCCTGATTTTTCAAACTGTGAAGATCCTATCGAGATTCTTCAGACAAGGGAGAAGGTATTGGGAAATTGGAAAACTATACAAGTGAAGGTTCTTTGGAGAAACCATAAAATGGAGGAAGGAATGTGGGAACCTATGTATGTTATCAATAAGAACCACCCACATCTTTTTAGGGATCAATATACATGAAAATATTTGAGGACGAAATTTATGAAGGAGGGAATAAAATAACACCCTAATCATTTTATGGTATGTTTCTCTTAAATACATTCTATTTATTATATAGACTATATTTAAAAAAGCACTTTTCTTTTTTGAAAAAACGCTTGGTTATTTAGGATATAGTCCTAAACTGGCCATTAAATTTAAACGTTTCACTTATGTAGTTTGAATTTTGACAATGGGACCTACCAGGTTGGGATCAGGGTGATATTTGGAGTCTGATAGAATAAAAAGAATTTTTGGTGAATAGTAATGTACCCTTATGAATAATAAAAATTACCCTTATTAATATTAACTTACACTTATGAATAGAAATATGACCCTTATGACGGATAACCTTACACTCAAAAGTATATATATATTTATGCACCTCAAAAATAATGATGAATATTTTAAGTATTTGTATTTTTCAATAAAATAATAATTTTAATGAAAAATTAAATTTATCATATTTATAAAATTATTTTTGAAAAATGTAGTTTATTTCGAGATCCAACAAGTACAAAATTTGTTAGGGTAATTTTTCTGTTTTTTCTGAAATACGTGAATTATTTGTGAATATTAATATACATTAATTTATAGTATAAATAAATTATAATTTATATTCACTATTCCTAGAAACTTGAGTGATGAAATAACCCAAATCCAAAACTCACATCCACATACTACTATTCTATGACATGGGATCCTCACTATTTCATATCTTTTAGAGAAATAATAAATTATTGAATATAATATTAATAAAACCCTCCTCCCCTCTAATATATAAACTAATTTAACACCCTATTCCTCCCACACCACTTAAGATTTAGGCCTCGAATAAATCCTTTTCAAATATCTCCCTAAGCTCCCCCAACCACCAAGGCCTTCTGGTCACACCAAATGTTCCAAAACAATGTCCTTAATGATATTCTCAAGGAGGTGTACACAAGAGGTGAAACTCTCTTCCCTTTCCTTTCAAATTCTTTTACAAGTTCCATTATTATGTTGATCTCTCCTCCCCTCCACACATAAAAATGTTATGAAATTTAAAATATATCTCATGAAATTGAATTTTATTTTGCTAATGGAATATTTCATCATAATCTCTCTTTTCCCCAACCTCTTACACTAAAAATGAAAATACCGTTAGAGATGTGTTAATTAATCACATTCAATGATGAAAGGTTTTCAATTTCTATTACTATATTCAATACTAGTCATGAATCATTTTTAATGTTAGAACAAGATAATGATATATTTATTTTACCTTATTCAATGTTCTGTATTCCTTACACACTCATAATAGAAAATAACAACACAAAATAAGTTCATTATGCACAAAACTGCCAAGTTAATCCAAGTGTTTGTCATTAACATTTATCTAATAAGTCATCCTTAAGGAACAAAACCCAAATTCATTATAATATAATTTATAATGTCACTATAAATATATATTAGCAATTATGGATGTTTTACCAAATTTAAAATGAACATCTATTCAGGAATACAAGTAAACCGATCATGAAAAAAAGGAAGAAAATAAATCCAAACAATAAAATTAAACCTATTAATCCCATTGAAAATTTCTTCAATTAAACTAATAAGGTTATTATAAATCAATTAAACGTTGATGAGGTTATAAATTATTAATTAATGGATCATAATTTCATTATTCAGGTCATTAAGATCAATCAAGAACAACTTCTGGCATTAGGTAATGGGTTTCTCATCTCACTTTTATTTCTATGAGATTTCCATTATTCACCAATTATTTATTATATGTGTTGTATGTTTACTGAAATTTTATTAATATAATAATTAATCTTTTTTAAATAAAATTATCCAGTGATTCACTTGATGATTTTTAACTATATTGATTACAATGTTTTAAGGGACTTTGTTTCGGTTTCCATTTCATTGTGATTTAATTGGTATTGTGTGGCTATCCATTTTTATATGGGGTATATACTGCCTATTTGAGATCATTATTCAGTTGAAATTGTAAATATATTATATATCCATATTTTGGTTTCCTTGATATCATTATTGTCTTAAGTCGTATACCCTTTTACATATGGTGTTTATTTGGAATGTTGTTTTAACTATGGAAATATGGATCAATATCTATCCTCTACTATATAGGGATAACAAGAAGGAATATTTTACTTGTATTAAATCTTTGTATAATAAATAATTTGGACTTTTATTGATGGGTGGGTCCCACAACAGCTCTTCGATGCATTGACAATTTTCATGAGGCAAATCAGTTGGCGACAAACCCTTTGAGTTTGTTTCCAAAAATCAGATGAGTTTCTACCCAGAGACTTAAACCATTTCAATAGTATAGTGGTATCATATGCCAGATACATGAAATCCAATTAATAGTAATTCTATTTAATCACTTTCAATTATTACTGTCCATTTGTTTTTCACTATGAAAATAAACCTCTGGATGCATTTTTATTATCAGTTAATTAATTGTGTGTGTTTTTCATTTATTCACCATGGCATATTGACTATTCCAATTTGATTATGATTCAATTGTTGTTAAATAATTATAATTCAATTTGTATCCCTTTCTGAGCATTGTAGCTCCCCCCTTTCATTTTTTTACCTTCAATAGGTTATGAAGAGGATACTATTTATTTGGTTCTCATGGATATAGTTTATTAGTTTTTGTTTTGTATTGTATTTTGTTACCTTACCAATGTAATTTGAGTTTTATATATGTATCTAGTTTCTTAAAAACATCTAAACTGATTGTTCCTTATTGATATCATTCCTTTTAATAATGACAATGTAATACATAATTCATTGGTTCTAGGATTCTGGGGTCGGGGTGACACATATGCAGTTATCAAGAGCACATGTGAACCTAGTGACTTTTACAACCCTTTCCAAAACCCTGATGTGAATCAGGAATCTCTCTCTGAAATGATAGAACAAGGGAAAAAATGTAGTCACAATATTTGCGATGTAAAACCTTCATAGATCATCAACAGAGGTGGATTCCCAGATTGGTAGGAAGTGTGCGACATTTCACAACCTTTCGATGATAACCAACACTACATGACCTCATCAAAGATATATTACAAATCCAATCAAAAAATCTATTTGGATATCATTCCATTTACATTTAGGAATGAAGAGATATTGTAGAAGTCTAGTAGTCCATTATTTATCTAACATTACCTACTGAAAGGTGGAGAACCATGTAATGAAACCTTTTGTACGCCATTTCATACCTAGCCACCAATACTGATGGTGTATATCTCTATTCATCTTGGTAAGGCTAAAGTGAACATCCTAAATACTTTATTGTGATTCTCTCATCAACACTTCCTATGTATCAGATGGAAACTAAAAACATTTATGAAAGAGTAAAGTTTTACTTCCATAAACAACCAAACTAGTAGTTTGATTCCATCATATGACTCTCTACCTCAAAACGAGGCCCTCATAATCTAATAACTAACACATATGAACCTATTCCGAAGTAAAGGATGATCCAGCCAGTGCTACTGGGACTTGTTTCTAGTGATGTTCCTAAACCTCCAGATGTAACTCAGAAAACCTAACCATCACCTTCCACTCATTGTTATCCTCCTTGAAATATTTCATCTAATTCATTAATCTAAATGAATCAACTAGATAGTTTCCCCATTTTGTTGTTTAAGAAGGATCAAATTTGAAGGAATAAAGATATTTCAGCAACCTATATTTTCTCAAGATCATGTCCTCCTATGTGGATATATATATATATATATATATATATGATACTATTATGATCTGTGTAAACAACTAAAATCCATCCCAGTAGATAGTGCATCCAACAACGCAGAGCATGAACCATGGATGCTTGCTCAAGGTCATGCATAGGATAGTTCTTATCATGATATATCAGATTGTGAGATCCAAATGCCAAGACACAATCACCTTGCATCACAACTACACCATGTATGATTTCTGAAAAATTATAGTAAACCATATTATATCTTTCTGAATTAGGTAGAATCAGAACCAGATCTAAAGTGAGTCTTCCTTTTAAGTCGTGAAATGTTGTCACACAATCTCATACTAGAGAAAATTCACACCCTTCATAGTAAGGTCTGTAAGAGTAAGTCTTATGTGGTAAAATTCCTAAATAAATAACATGAAATATGAAACTAGCCCCAAGAAACTACATATTTCAACTATGTTCTTGGAATATTCCCAGGAAACTATAGCGGTCACCTTCTTTGGGTCAAATGATACTCCTACATTTGTTATTATATGACCCAAAAAGTGAAGCATACTAATCCAAAAGTGGAATTTATTGAAATTAACATATATATATGGTCCTCTCTTCGTGTACTTAGTATCATTCCAAGGTGGTTGTATGTTCATCTCTAGTTCATGAGTACACTACGATGTCGTCTACAATGAATACCATAATGGAATCAGGGTATAGGTGGAAAACTCGATTCAGAAAATCCATGAAGATTGTTGGCATGTTCATAAGACTGAACGACATAACCAAATACTTTTACAAGTCGTAACTTCATTGGAACATAATAAGTGGTATATCTAATTAATACATAAGAACCTAATGACATAATAACCACAAATCGATCTAATATAAAACATTTTTTTCCTTAGAGCTAGTCAAATAGTCCATCTATATGAGGCCACGGATAATGGTTCATCCCTGTGAGTTGGTTCAACCAGCTGTAATCCAAACAAAATTTGAGGGTACCATCTTCCTTTTCAGAGAAAAGGACCTGTAAACCCCATGAAGATGTGCTGGGTCAAATAAAACCATTTTCCTCAAGATCTTCAAAATTATTCTTGAGTTCTTGATATTCCATATTTTCATCCTACATGGAGGAATGGATTCTGGTGCCACACTTGAAATTAGCTATATGGTGAACTCATCCTCTCTTTTGAGAGGTAAGACAAATAAGTCATTAGGAAATATGTCCCAGAGTTGATCCATCAAAGGAGATAACTACACTAATAGCAAACCATGATCACTCTTATAGGGACTTTCCAAATGAGCTGCCACATTTCCAAGACAAGTTCATTTGTGTCCAAATATATCTACATGGATGTCCCATTCAACTTGTGGATATATTCCTTTCCCTAAGATGATTAAAATACCCATTATGGTAATGTAAATCCATATAATAATGATAAGGTACAATCTAGTTTATACTGAGAATGACGTTGTATCCAGTCGTCTTAGGGATGAAGACACTCCATATGAAATCAAACCCACATATTTCTAGGAGGAACTCTTAACACATACTTATTCCCTCCATTCTGACCCATAATGGTGTGTTGTGGGAAATAAATCCATATAATTACTCTATTTCACGACTAAGTCATTCCATAACCACACTAGATATGAAAGTGTGTGATGCACCTATATTGAGAAGATTAGAAACTAATGTTAAAGCTACCAGAATAGTACCTCCAATTGTATATATCCTTAGACTATGCTCATATAGTGTCAGTTGTGTTTCATATTTATTGCCTATTCTATGGCCCTGATATTCTTCCTTAAAATCATGAAAGGTGACACTATACTAACTTTCATGATCTTGTGACTGACTACCTCAGACATGGGAATTACCACCTCAGTCTGATCAATCAATAGAAAATCAACTCCCTACCTGACGCGATGTTATAGATCCAGAACTTGATAGAGGTATTGGTATGGATCTCATTCCATTGAATTATATATAAAAATAATGGAATATTCACTAAATATGACCCATTATACCAAAATATCAGAACTCAAGTGGTTTATTTGTTCACTGGTGATTCTTATGGTCTGTCCTTCCACACAACTGACACACTATAGGGTTGATGCATGTCACCTGGCATGCTCTGCCCCCATGAGAACTCTCAAAATAGCGTTTCTTACTACCAAAAGAACCATCATCCAACTTTAAAAAAGAACCACTTTGTTTCACATAGCAAGTCTCTTTGAGATTCCATTTCCTAATTTGGTCAGGGTTCACTATCTATATAATAGTAGTCAAACAGAATACATTCATCTGTATGCAGATGGCATGACCAATACCATCTTCAAAATTCCTTGTAGCCATCATCTCACCACTGGTGCAAAATGGAGAGAAGAATTATAGCTTAGTGAAGTGAGTATAATACTCAAGAACCTTCATGTAGCCCTTCTAAATATTCATGATCTACCTAGAATGATCCTCTATTATAGACTATGTAATGAAGTGATCGTAAAAGGCTGTTTGGAAGTCTTCCTAGACCATACCATGAAAATTATATGACTAACATATGTGTTCCCATTTTTTCTTTGCAGAGTCCCATAACATGTAGGTGGTGATCTTGAACCTCATATCTGGAGGCATATCATGTTGGTAAAACATAAAAACCAAAGTTTCTAACCATGAATCTATAGCATGAGGTCCAGCATCCCCCGAGAAGGTGGGAGGATGCTACTGTTGGAAGTCCAGTGCCATCTCTTCCTTAGTAGGGGTGGAATGGAGAGCACCCTAAACAGAATGCATAATCTTGTGGAATATATCAATGAACTGGGCATTAGATCCTATTGGATGATTAGCGGAATTTTTCCTAGGTGGTGCTACAAGAGGTATTATGGATGCATCCGGGACCACCACATCTATAGTGTGATCATCTCCACTATCTTAGGTTACAACATGAGGATTTTTTTGGTTTCATAGATCTACAATTTCAATGTCCATTCCCTGGTAGGCTTTATAATATATAGGAATAAAATATAAAGAATGTGATAAATAAGGGAAGGTATAAATCGCCCTTTAAACTCAATAGAACCAATAGCATTTTCCCAAATCCAGGATTAGATGATATGAAAATGTAGAAAGATAACTATAAAAATCCAAAAAATATGAAAAAAAACCCTAAAAACCCTGAAAAACCCTTGGAAACCATAAAACTCCTAAAAAACATAAATAACCCTAAAACCGATAAAAACTCAAAAAACCCAATAAAATCTTTAAAAACCCAAAAAACTAAAAAAACGTGAAAAATCTCTAAAACCCCTTGATCATGAGAAATATATCCTAATAAAAAATTTTGTAGTTAATTTTGGTCAAGGTCAAGGTTTCAAAATTACTATATTAATGTGATTTCCTTTTTATAGTCATATTTATTTCAATTCATTTTAAGCATGAATTTTCTTTTAAAAGGTTAAATTAGGTGGATCACTATTACTATTTATTATAGCCCATACACATTATAAATTGAAATTGGTTACCACTTGGTCAAATTCATAACACACTCCTACATGATAAATTTTCCTGTTTCTATGGATCTAAAAATGAGGCACTAAACGGAAAAATAATCAATTCACCTCAAGAAATCACATGCATAGCATTCAAGTCGCACTGAATATATGTACGGCATGGAATAATTCTCGGCATCTTAATACTATGGTTCCTAGTATGATTAATTTTATGAAATATCCTCATTTAATCTATTTTTATTATAAGAAATATCCATTTCAATTGACCAATATCAATAACATCACAAAAAAAGTGTGTCACCCACCAGTGATGTCGTATCAATTGTAAATGTTATTACCAATAACTATAATTTCCCATCCGATGTAATCTGGGTTTCCCTTATACCTAGGATAGCTACATCCAAGAATAGGTTATGGTCTGAATTCCATTTCCATATCCTTTTATATAAACATCAATAGTATGAAAAATGTAAAATAGATTTCCTACAACTTTGTAGAATCCTTCCCTGAGTGCCCCTTGGTGCCCTGATATGGTGGACACATATCCTCAAGTGTGCCTCCCTAAATTCTAGAGGATACCGACTAGCAACAAGGGCCTAGGGTGTCACCATGGGGAGAATATTCCCTCATAGATTATAGTTTGGATAGATGTAAAGATGGAAAATAAATAGAGGAAGCATAAATATAAGAAATAAATATTGGAATACTTCCCAATGTAATGTGAGTTTCGTGTATATATATTATTTCTTGAAGACTACTAAACTGAATTTTCCTTTGGAATTTTGGCCTTTTAATCATTCCAATGTAATATGTAATGCAATGAGATCTAGTATTTTGGTGTTGGGGCATAATACTTGGTATTAGAGGAAGTTTAGTAGAAAACTTGGAAAATAGATTAGGAAATATAAATTATGGAACAAATCCCAAAGATAGTATTTTACGATAAAACTAAAAGATCATCCTATAATTTTGGTAAGTAAAATATTTTGTGAATATTTCTAGAAAATACATCCCTTCCTAGATACAATCAAATAGGGGTGTCTCTGGAATATATGTATCTAGGGGTAAAACACAAAAAACAATTTTGGATAGACTTGAACGCGAACTATTCCTTGAGAACACTCCTTATTGTACTCTTGGTTTGAAACTCTGGGGGAATATGACTAGGTTAATTCAATTTTTTTACAAGAAAATATGAATGATTTGAATGAAAATATTCATCACAGAAACCATGTTTATCAATTTAATTAATCATATAATTTCAATTAATGTTTAGTATTTATCTAGTCGAGATTAAAAATTATGATTCATGACCTAATCTAGTGTATTCCATTATTTTGAAGCGATGCCTAATGGAAGAAGGGGAATCAATACCTGATTTCAATGTATGGATTTTCCCACTTAGCAAGTAAACAAAGACAATGTTAGTGCAGATCAGATCATGACCATATTAGGACAACATACTCAGGTTGTGATGAATAAGATTCCTACACCTGTATTGGATCATTTCATGTAGTGGAAGAGCCCATATTTTAGTGGGACTGTTAATCCAGTGGTAGATGAAAATTGGAACAAGTCCCTTGAAAAGATATTTTTGGCATTATTGTTCAATGAAAAAGAAGAGGTAGTACTGGAAGTATAATTCCATAATGGTGAGGCTGGTCAATGGTGGTCCTTAATCAATTATACCACGGAGAAAGAAGAACTAGAATATATTGAATGGGAAAATTTTAAGTAAATGTTCTTCAAAAAATATTTCCCTCGTGTACAATGAACTAAAATGAAGATAAAATTCCATAGCCTAAAGAAATAGTAATAAGATAGTGTTGTGGAGTACGGGGCATTCTTTACAGTATTATATATGTATTCTATTGATTACATATGTAATTTTTAAGATAATATTGATCATTTCTTTGAAGGTCTTAAACCAGGTCTTCGAAGGGAGATGGCTTCTCAAACATTATCATCATATGATGAAATTGTATTTTGTGCCCTCAAAACATAGAAGTTATTTTCTAGATCAAATTTTTTTTAGGGAAATCATCATAGGAGGAGGTACTCTGATATCCATCGAAATGGTGAAGCACAAAATAAGAACAAGGGAACAAATTAATTCACATTTTGCAAGAACTGTGGAAATAATCCTCCTGGGAAATTTCTAAAAGGCATTGGAGTCTGCTATAAGTGTGGAGAAAAGGGTCACCAATATAATGAAAGAAAGTGGAAGAAACAAATCATTTATGTTCTATTATACAATAGTAAGTATATGGGACACTATGAAAATTATTTTCCTAATATCCAAGGAATAATTCCTCAGAAAAAGTCCATGAGAGTAAGGGATAGTTTATGTGATTACAACTACAGAGGTTGAAGTTCCTAATGATGTGGTGGAAGGTACTAGAATTGTTTTCTCAAACTTTTCCAATGAATTATTTGAATATGGATCATCGCATTCATTTATATATTCCATATTTTCTAATAAAATTATATATGTCTAATTTGATTTAATAAAGAAGTTTTCAGTAAAAACTCATAGGGGGTGTATCATTGCAACAAAGGTGTGTTGATCAGTCCCCATCAGGACACTTAAAACTTCTTTAGTTGATATCCTTTTCATTATACCAATTATTTAATTTGATATAATTCTATGTATGAATTGGATATAAAATTATGATGCGGATATCTATTTCTAGAAGAAGGAAGTTACAATTTTTTAGAATAGTGTAGAATGCCTTATCTTTAGATTTGAAACCTCTCAATATGATTCTTATCTATATCTAACATAAGTAGTTATTCCAAATGAAATTCTTTTAGAATAAGGGAACATGATATCTACGGGTGAGGAATGAAATATTCAAAATGATGAAATACCCATTGTGCAAGAATACATTGATGTATTTCAAGAGGATTTACCTGGACATCCTCCAGAGTGGGAAGTTGGGGTCTCTATTGATTTAATTCCTTGTTCATGGCCTGTATTAAATAATACCCATATAATTTCCATTCTATAATTAGTAGATAAAAGAAAAAACTGGAAGAATTGAGTTATAAAGGATTTATTAAACCTACTATTTATCCATTGGGATCCCTTTTCCTCTTTGTCAAGAAGAAATATGGATCCATGAGGCTGTGAAATCATTATAGGGAAATCAATGCTATTACAATAATTAAAAAGTATTATATACCACATATTGATTATTTATTTGATCAAATTCATTGGACCCAATATGTTTCAAAGATGTCTCTTTGATTTGGATATCATCATCTATGTGTGAAGAAAGAAGATATTACAAAGACAACATTTAGAACTAGGTATGGGCATCCTGATTTTACAGTAATTTCTTTTGGACTAACTAATGCACCCTCTATATTCATGGATCTAAGGAATATAGTTTTCAAGGAATGTCTTTATTAATTGTTTGGAGTATTTATCGATGATAACCTAGTATACTCAAAAAGCTACAAATATCATGAGAATCACTTACGATTAATTCTAAAAACACTTATAAGAAATGAATTATATGGTATGTTTAGAAAGTGTTAATTTTGTCTTTAATCAGTTTCTTTTCTTGTACATATTTTCGATATGGATGGAATCTTAGTTGATCTTGTAAAGATAAATATAATCCAAGAATGGCCCACACCAATGAATATAACCGAGGTATGTATTTTTAATGGCTTAGTTGGTTCCTATCAGCATTTCGTTCAAAATTTCGCTCGATGGGATAACCCGATAACTGATCTCACAAATAAAGGGGTTATGATTGTATGGAATAAAGAATTTACATAATACATTGAATAATTGAAATGAAGATTGGGAAATGCTATAATTTTTACTCTTCCCTCGGGAAATGATGGATTGGTGATAAATAGGGATACATCAAAGAATGGACTGGGTTGCTTCCTTATGAAGAATGATAATTTTAGGGCTTATGCCTCAAGGTAGTTGACGACACATGAGAAAAATTACCCAGAACATGATCTTGAATTTTATGCCATAATCTATTCTCTCAAAATATGGGGATATAATGACTATATTGAAAGATGTGAAATATATATATATCACAAGAGCTTGAAATACAATTTTACATAGAATGAATTCAATATGATGTAAAGGAGATGGAAGGAGTTACTCAAAGATTATGATAGTTTAATACACTACTACGAAGTAAAATAAAATAAGGTGGTGGATGCATTAAGCAGGAAAGATCATGGACTTCAGACCCAAATGAAGTTTGAGAGAGATAATATAAAAATTCAACTACTAAAGATGGATATATTAATTTTTAAGGAAGGGGAAATATCTTTAATCTTTCAAATCATTGTTAAACTGACATTACTAGAGAACATAAAAATCTATCCATATAATGATGAAAATCTACAAAAGAAAATAAAGATATTAAGGATGAAAATTGGAAGACTTCATGTATGAGGATGGAGTTCTGAAATTTGGGAAGAGGTTATGTGTTCTATCAGTATCTGAGCAAAAAACGTAACTATAAGATGATGCTCGTAGCTCAAATTTCTCTATACACCCCAGCAGCACCATGAAGAATAGAGATCTAAATGAACATTTTTGGTGGGATAACATGTAGTGAGAAATTGCTGACTATGTGTTAAGGGGGCTAGTTTTTAAACAAGTGAAGGCCAAGAGACAACATCCAAGATAGGTTATGAAACCTCTACCTATTCTTATATGGAAGTGGGATGACATTATGATGGATTTTGTCATAGGACTACCAAGGAAACCTATAAGGAATGATGCAATATGGGTAATTTTTGATGGTCTCACAAAATCAGTACATTTCTGTGAAATAAGAGAGGATTTAGCACTTGAGCACCTGGAAAGACATTATATTCATGACTTTTTAAGACTTAATGATAGAACTCTATTGATTCTGTCTGATCGAGATCCCTAGTTTACATAATAATTTTGGAAAAGTCTTCATATGGCTTAGGGTAGTGAGCTTATAATTAGTAATGCTTATCACCCCAAAACCGATAGATAGAATAGAAGGACTATTCAAAAATTGGAAGATAATTTGAGATCATTATCTCTTGATTTTCAAGGTATGTGGGATCAATACTTACTTTGGTGGAATTTTACTTCAATAATAGTTTCCATTATATAATTAAAATGGTGCCATACGAAGAATTATATGTAAAGAGGTGTTTAACACCAACTTGCTGGGATGAGGTTGGTGAGAGGAAACTTATAGGATCAAGACATATCAAAGATACGATAACAATGGTAAAAACAATTTGGGCCATATTAAGGCATCCCAATGTAGGAAAAATAGATTTTCTAACAACTACAGAAATGATTTGGAATTTCATGTAGGATATTATATATTTTAAAAATTATCTCCATGGATGGGTGTCTTAAGGTTCGGTAATAAATGGAAACTGAGCCCCAGGTACATCAAACTGTTTGAAATTCTGGAAATAATCAGAGATGTAGTTTACTGTTTAGAAATGTCACCAAGTATCTCCAAAGTTAAAAATGTGTTCCACATTTTTTTTAATGATATACATGATAGTCCCAATGCATGTACTCACCTAAGAAGAAATAGAGATGGAGCCAGATTTTTCATTCTGTGAAGATCCTATCGAGATTCTTCACACAAGGGAGCAGGTATTGGGAAATTGGAAAACAATACAAGTAAAGGTTCTTTGGAGAAACAATAATATGGAGGAAGAAATGTGGGAACCTAAGTATGTTATCAATAAGAACCACCCACATCTTTTTAGGGATAAATATACATGAAACAATTTGAGGATGAAATTTTTGAAGGAGGGAATAAAATAACACCCCAATCATTTAATAGTATGTTTCTCTTAAATACATTCTATTCATTATATAGCCTATATTTCATAAAGTACTTTTCATATTTGAAAAACGCTTGGTTATTTAGGATATAGTTATAACCTGGACCTTAAATTTAAACTTTTCACTTATGTAGTTTGAATTTTGACAATGGGACTTACTCGGTTGGGATCAGGGTGATATTTGGAGTCTGATAGAATAAACAGAATTTTCGGTGAATAGTAATGTACTCTTATGAATAGTAAAAATTACACTTATTAATATTAACTTACCCTTATGAATATAAATACGACCCTTATGACTGATAACCTTACCCACAAAAGTATATATATATATTTATGCACCTCAAAAATAATGATGAATATTTTAGTATTGGTATTTTTCAATTAAATAATAATTTTAATTAAAAATTAAATTTATCATATATAGAAAATTATTTTTGAAAAATGTAGTTCATTTCGAGATTCAACACGTAGAAAATTTGTTAGGGTAATTTTTGGGTTTTTCTGAAATACATGAATTATTTGGGAATATTAATATATATTCATTTATAGTATAAATAAATTATAATTTATATTCACTATTCCATGCAACATGAGTGATGAAATAACCCAAATCTATAACTCACATCCACTTACTACTATTCTATGTCATGGGATCCTCACTATTTCATATCTTTTAGAGAAATAATAAATTATTGAATATAATATTAATAAAACCCTCCTCCCCTTCACTATATAAACTACCTTAACACCCTATTCCTCCCACAGCACTCAAGATTTAGGCATTGACTAAATTATTTTCAAATATATCCCTAAGCTCTCCCCCCCACCTCCAAGGCCTTTTGGTCTCACCAAATGTTCCAATACAAAGGCCTTAATGATATTCTCAAGGAGGGGTACACAAGAGGTGAAACTCTCTTCCCTTTCCTTTCAAATTCTTTTACAAGTTCCATTATTATGTTGATCTCTCATCCCCTCCACACATAAAAATGCAATGAAATTTAAAATATATCACATGTAATGGAATTTTGTTTTTCTAATGGAATATTTCATCATAATCTCTCTTTTCCCCCACCTCTTACACTAAAAATGATAATACTGTTTGAGATGTGTTAATTAATCACATTCAATGATGAAAGGTTTTCAATTTATATTACTATATTCAATACTAGTCATGAATCATTTTTAATGGCTGAACAAGATAATGATATATTTATTTTACCTTATTCAATGTTCTGTATTCCTTACACACTCATAATAGAAAATAACAATAAAAATTAAGATCATTATGCACAAAACTGCCAAGTTAATCCAAGTGTTTGTCATTAACATTTATCTAATAAGTCATCCTCAAGGAACAAAAACCAAAATCATTACAATATAATTTATAATGTCACTATAAATATATATTAGCAATTATGGATGTTTTACCAAATTTAAAATGAACATCCATTCAGGAATACAAGTAAACCGATCATGAAAAAAAAGATGAAAATACATCCAAACAATAAAATTAAACCTATTAATCCCATTGAAAATTTCTTGAATTAACCTAATAAGGTTATTAAAAATCAATTAAATGTTGATGAGGTTTTTACTTATTAATTAATGGATCATAATTTCATTATTCAGGTCATTAATATCAATCAAGAACACCTTCAGGCATTAGGTAATGGGTTTCTCATCTCACATTTATTTCTATGAGATTTCCATTATTCACCAATTATTTATTATATGTGTTGTATGTTTACTGAAATTTGATTTATAGAATAATTAATCTTTTTTTAATAAAATTATCCGATGATTCACTTGATGATGTTTGACTATATTGATTACTATGTTGTAAGGGACTTTGTTTCGGTTTCCCTTTCATTGTGATTTAATTCGTATTGTGTGGATATCCATTTTTATATGGGGTATATACTGCCTATTTGAGATCATTATTCATTTGAAATTGTAAATATATTATATATCCATATTTTGGTTTCCTTGATATCATTATTGTCTTAAGTCGTATACCCTTTTACATATGGTGTTTATTTGGAATGTTGTTTTAACTATGGAAATATTGATCAATATCTATCCTCTACTGTATAGGGATAAAAATAAGGAATATTTTAATTGTATTAAATCTTTGTATAATAAATTAATTGGACTTTTATTGATGGGTGGGTCCCACTACAGCCCTTCGATGCATTGACAATTTTCATGAGGCAAATCAGTTGGCGACAAACCCTTCGATTTTGTTTCAAAAAATCAGATGAGTTTCTACCCAGAGACTTAAACCATTTCAATAGTATAGTGGTATCATTTTCCAGATACATGAGATCCAATTAATAATAATTCTCTTTAATCATTTTCAATTATTACTGTCCATTTTTTTCACTATGAAAATAAATCTCTGGATGCATTTTTATTATCAGTTAATTAATTGTGTGTGTTTTTCATTTATTAACCATTCCATATTGACTATGCAAATTTGATTATGATTCAATTATTGTTAACTAATTATAATTCAATTTGTATCCCTTTCTAAGCATTGTAGCTCCCCCTTTCATTTTTTTACCTTCAATAGGTTATGAAGAGGATACCATTTATTTGGTTCTCATGGATATAGTTTATTAGTTTTTATTTTGTATTGTATTTTGTTAACTTACCAATGTAATGTGAGTTTTATATATGTATCTAGTTTATTAAAAACTTCTAAAATGATTGTTCCTTATTGATATCATTTCTTTTAATAATGACAATGTAATACGTAATTCATTGGTTCTAGGATTCTGGGGTCAGGGCGACACATATGCAGTAATCAAGAGCACATGTGAACCTAGTGACTTTTACAACCCTTTCCAAAACCCTGATGTGAATCCGGAATCTCTCTCTGAAATGATAGAACAAGGGAAAAAATGTAGTTACAATATTTGCGATGTAAAACCTTCATAGATCATCAACAGAGGTGGATTCCTAGATTGGTAGGAAGTGTGTGACATTTCTCAACCTATCAATGATAACCAACACTACATGACTTCATCAAAGATATATTGGAAATCCAATAAAAATATATATTTGGATTTCATTGCATTTACATTTAGGAATGATGAAATATTGTAGAAGTCTAGTAGTCCATTATTTATCTAAATTTACCTACTGAAAGGTGGAGAACCATGTAATGAAACCTGTTGTATGCCTTTTCATACCTAGCCACCAATACCGATGGTGTATATCTCTATTCATCTTGTAAATTCTAAAGTGAACTTACTAAATACTTTCTTGTGATTATCTCATCAACACTTCCTATGTATCAGAAGTAAACTAAACACATTTATGCAAGAGTAATGTTTTACTACCATAAACAACCAAACTAGTAGTTTGATTCCATCATATGACTATCTACCTCAAAACGAGGCCCTCATAATCTAATAACTAACACATATAAACCTATTCCGAAGTAAAAGATGATGCGGCCAATGCTACTGGGACTTGTTTCTAGTGATGTTCTTGAACCTCTAGATGTAACTCGGAAAACCTAACCATCACCTTCCACTCATTGTTATCCTCCTTGAAATATTTCATCTAATTCATTCATCTAAATGAATCAACTATATAGTTTCCCCATTTTGTTGTTTAATAATGATCAAATTTGAAGGAATAAAGGTATTCTGCCAACCTATATTTTCTCAAGTTCATGTCCTGCTATCTGGATATATTTATATATATATATATACATGATACTATTATGATCTTTGTAAACAACTAAAATCCATCCCAGTAGATAGTGCCTCCAACAACGCAGAGCATGAACCATGGATGATTTCTCAAGGTCATGCATAGGATAGTTCTTATCATGAGGTATCATATTGTGAGATCCAAATGCCATGACACAATCACCTTGCATCACAACTACACCCTGTATGATTTCTAAAAAATTATAGTAAACCATATTATATCTTTCTGAATTAGGTAGAATCAGAACCAGATCTAAAGTGAGTCTCCCTTTTAACTCGTGAAATGTTGTCTCACAATCTCATAGTAGAGAAAATTCACACCCTTCATAGTATGGTCTGTAAGAGGATGTGTTATGTGGTAAAATTCCTAAATAAATAACATGAAATATGAAACTAGCCCCAAGAAACTACATATTTCAACTATATTCTTGGAATATTCCCAGGAAACCATGGCAGTCACCTTCTTTGGGACAAATGATACTCCAACGTTTGTTATTATATGACCCAAAAACTAAAGCATACTAATCCAAAAGTGGAATTTATTTAAATTAACATATATATATTGTCCTCTCTCAGTGTACTTAGTATGATTCCAAGGTGTTTGTATGTTCATCTCTAGTGCATGAGTACACTAAGATGTCGTCTACAACGAATACCATAATAGCTTCAGGGTATAGGTGGAAACCTCGATTCATAAAATTCATGAAGATTGTTGTCATGTTCATAAGACTGAATGACATAACCAAATACTTGTACAAGTCATAACTTCATTGGAACAAAATAAGTGGTATATATAATTAATACACAAGAACCTAATGACATGATAACCTCAAATCAATCTAATATAAAACATTTTCTCCTTAGAGCTAGTCAAATAGTTCATCTATATGAGGCCATGGATAATGGTTCATCCCTATGAGTTGGTTCAACCAGCTGTAATCCACACAAAATCTGAGGGTACCATCTTCCTTTTTAGAGAAAAGGACCTGTGAACCCCATGAAGATGTGTTGGGTCAAATAAAAACATTTTCCTTAAGATCTTCAAAATTATCCTTGAGTTCTTGATATTTCATATTTTCATCCTATATGGAGGAATGGATACCGGTGCCACACTTGAAATTAGTTATATGGTGAACACAACCTCTCTCTTGGGAGGTAAGACAAATAAGTCATTTGGAAATATGTCCCAGAGTTGATCCACCCAAGGAGATAACTACACTAATAGAAAACCATGATCACTCTTATAGGGACTTTCCAAATGAGGTGCCACATTTCCAAGACAAGTTCATTTGTGTCCAACTATAACTACATGGATGTCCCATTAAACTTGTGGATATATTCCTTTCCCTAAGATGATGGAAAATACCCATTATGGTAATGTAAATCCATATAAGAACGATAAGGTACAATCTAGTCCATACTGAGAATGACGTTGTATCCAGTCGTCTTAGTGATGAAGAAACTCCATATGAAATCAAACCCACATATTTCTAGGAGGCACTCTTAACACTTACTTATTCCCTCCATTCTGACCCATAATGGTGTGATGTGGGAAATAATTCCATATAATTACTCTATTTCAGGACTAAGTCATCCCATAACCACATTAGATATGAAAGTTCGTGATGCACCTATATTGAGAAGATTAGAAACTAATGATAAAGCTTCCAGAATAGTACCTCCAATTGTATATATCCTTAGACTATGATCATATAGTGTCAGTTGTGTTTCATATTTATTGCCTAATCTATGGCCCTGATATGATTCCTTAAAATCATGAAAGGGTACATTATACTAACTCTCATGATCTAGTGACTGACTACCTTAGACAGGGGAATTACCTCCTCAGTCTGATCAATCAATATAAAATCAACTCCCTACCTGACGCGATGTTACAGATCCAGAACTTGATAGAGGTATTGGTATGGATCCCATTCCATTGAATGCTATATAAAAATAATGGAATATTCACTAAATATAACCCATTATACCAAAATATCAGAACTCAAGTGGTTTATTTGTGCACTGGTGATTCTTATGGTCTGTCCTTCCACACAGATGACAGACTATAGGGTTGAAGCATGTCACATGGCCTGCTCTGCCCCCATGAGAACTCTCAAAATAGTGTTTCTTACTACCAAAAGAACCATCATCCAAATTAAAAAAAGAACCATTTTGTTTCACATAGCAAGTATCTTTGGGATTCCATTTCTTAATTAGGTCATGGTTCAATATCTATATAATAGTAGTCAAACAGAATACATTCATCTGCATGCAGATGGCATGACCAATACCATCCTCAAAATTCCTTATAGCCATCATCTCACCACTGGTGCGAAATGGAGAGAAGAATTATAGCTTAGTGAATTGAGTATAACACTCAAGAACCTTCATGTAGCCCTTCTAAAGATTCATGAACTACTTATAATGATCCTCTCTTATAGACTATGTAATGAAGTGATCGTAAAATGCTGTTTGGAAGTCTTCCTAGACCATACCATGAAAATGATATGACTAACATATGTGTTCCCAGATGTTCTTTGCAGAGTACCATAACATGTAGGTGGTGATCTTGAACCTCCTATCTGGAGGAATATCATGTTGTTAAAACATAAAAACCACATTTTCTAACCATGAATCTATAGCATGAGGTCTAGCATCCCCCGAGAAGGTGGGAGGATGCTACTGTTGGAAGTCTAGTGTCATCTCTTCTATAGTAGGGGTGTAATGGAGAGCACCCTAAATAGAATGCATAATCCTATGGAATATATCAATGAACTGAGCATCAGATCCTAGTGGATGATTAGCGGAATTTTTCTTAGGTGGTGCTAAAAGAAGTATTATGGATGTATCAGGGACCACCAAATCTATAGTGTGATCATCTCCACTATCTTATGGTACAACATGAGGATTTTTTGGTTTCATAGATCTAAAATTTCCATTTCCATTCCCTGGTAGGCTTTATAATAGGTAGTAAAAAATATAAAGAAAGCAATAAATAAGGGAAGGTATAAATCTCCCTTTAAACTCAACAGAACCAACTACCTTTTCCAAAATCTAGGATTAGATGATATCAAAATGTAGAAAGATAACTATGATCACGAGAAATATATCCTACTAAAAAATTTTCTGGTTAATTTTGGTCAAGGTCAAGGTTTCAAAATTATTATATTAATGTCATTTAATTTTTACAGTCATGTTTATTTCAATTCATTTTAAGCATGAATTTTCATTTAAAAGGTTAAATTAGGTGGATCACTATTACTATTTATTATAGCCCATACAAATTATAAATTGAAATTGGTTACCAGTTGGTCAAACTCATAACACACTCCTACATGAAAAATTTTCATGTTTCTATGGATCTAAAAATGTGGCACTAAAAGGCACAATAAGCAATTCACCACAAGAAATCACATGCATAGCATTCAAGTCGCACTGAATATATATACGTCATGGAATAATTATCAGCATCTTAATACTATGGTTCCCAGTATGATTAATTCTATTAAGTATCCTCATTTTATCAGTTTATATTATAAGAAATATCGATTTCAATTGACCAATATCAATAACATCACCAAAAAAGTGTGTCACCCACCAGTGAAGTCGTATCAATTGTAAATATTATTACCAATAACTATAATTTCCCATCCGATGTAATTTGGGTTTCCTTTATACCTAGGATAGCTACATCCAAGAATATGTTATGGTCCAAATTCAATTTCCATATCCTTTTATATAAACACCAATAGAATGAAAAATGGAAAATAGATCTCCTACAACTTTTTAGAATCCTTCCCTGAGTGCCCCTTGGTGCCCTGAGATGGTGGACACATATCCTCAAGTGTGCCTCCCAAAATTCTCGAGGATGTCGACTAGAAACAAGGGCCTAGGGTGTCACCATGGGGAGAATATTCTGTCATAGATTAGAGTTTGGATTGATGTAAAGATGGAAAATAAATAGAGGAACCATAAATATAAGAAACAAATAGTGGAAGTAATATGGGAAAATACCATGCAATTGAAATATACAACATAAAAAAAATAAATGAAAATAATCGATACAAAATGATGATCAGGGAATGAAACATGTATATACAAAAACTAAGTATGGTGTGATGGGGATACAAGTATATACTACATGTTGGAACAATATACAAAAAGACAAAAAACTACTACTAAGATCATCTAAATTATAGGCTCTATCCCTAACCAATTTCACATTCTTAAAGGTGTAAGCCAGTCAAACATTAGGAGACGCACATTTCCCTTTATTCATACCTATGATTATTATGTCTACTTGGGTAACAAATGGTTCCCGAAAACTGTATGAGATTTAATCTCATAGGGTTGGCACCCACGGTGTCTATGATGATCCATTTCTTGTCGAAAATAAATGATAGAGTTCCATAATTTATAAATCAGGAGAAGATAAATAAATAAATAAATAACCTCGTGGTCTGGGTTCCTAGAATGAGACTTGTTCCATACCACCTACTACGTCTTAAACCCTGAGTCTTATGGAGGTATATTATAAGGCCCCAGCCTTAAACCTTACTTAATCTTGAGTTATTACAAGATTACACATTGAAGATCTTTTCAGGTTTAGAGTTTTAGAGAATTAGATCATGAAACTTGCATTACATTCCATATTTAAACAAAGTGGTTACATAAAAGATAGTATTCATTCTTCCCATCAACGAAAACATATTTAAAATATAACACGGATTCTTTCTTGACACATCCTTGACACTATCATCACATCATGTACCTTTCCCTTGACCTGTGAAAAACATTTCAAAAACTTGGGATGAGCATAAAAAGCTCAGTAAGGGTTATAAAAATATGGAAAGGAAACATGAGTTCATATATACATGAGAATGAAATCATACTTTACCCATAAATCATAAGCACTTTAACATACCTCATCAAACCATTAATAAATCATAGAAAACTAAAGACATAAAGGTAACTTGAGGCATTCATAACATTCTTACGTAGGGAGTAACCCTCTTGGTTACATTTGGAATACCCATCACAGTATATTCCCTAAATCTCTTTGGAGAAACCTTAACGTTTCACTCCTTCGCGTTACCCAATGCATTGGAGAGCTATATCGGGCTCACCCGCCCTTAGTTTATCACGGAACCACCCGTTCTTCATAACAATGCCCAAGAACCATAACATAATCATATCACATAAAACATGAATAAAGGAAACATAACATTTCCACATTTCAATCACAATATAACAAATAATGAATCCATTCAAAAAGAAACCATTTCCAAAACCATTTAAAACATTTAATAAAGAGATTTTTGAATCAAAGTGTCCCATACCACCTTGAAGCTTTTAACATTTTAAACCATTAATATCCATATAAATAAATCCTTAAAACCAATTTGAAAACATGGATATTAATAAGCACAAATATTTAAAACATTTAAAACGATATTCTGGTAAAAGGGGTTTTACCAAAATTAGAGACACTTGAATACAATAATTGAGGAATAACATTTAGTCAGAACTTTATAATATCATGAGAATAAAAGGATTCATGATATAATACTCCAAAGGACAGTATATACACCATATAAGAGTGAATTGGTGCATAACAACAATGAACCCTTAATAGAAATGTCAAATGTGATGAAATCCCTTATAAAGAAGGTATCCTTAAATTAAGGACAAATCAATCTCAAAATATGTGTGACAAATATAAATACACCCAATATAAGTGGATATTAAGTGTAAAACAATAAAAGTTCATTCACACATATTCAATGGATGACATATTCAATGACTACATGTTGAACCCAAAGAAATCGAAATTGGGTTAAAAAGTTCCCTTGACAGCGTAACGGCATCACATCAAAATGAGTTGATGAGAGATAAAAAGTGCATCTCATCACTTGGACATAAAATTTACATCAATAAGGATATATGAGAACATATCCCAACATAACAATATTTAAATTAAAATACCCAACAAAAGAAGTCTTTTAAAAAAAGAGGGGGGTGAAAGGTTCCCTTACCGACTTGGGTATCTTTCAAAACATACACCCCATGAAAGAAGGACAATAGATCATTGATGTAAATACTCATAAATGAATGTATATTACACAAAGAGTATAATAATGGGAAGTACATACACCACTCAATGGAATTTGTGGCAAATGTAGCATAAATCTCACGAGAATAAAAGTGAGATGAAAAATCCCTTACGAAAACTCGGCAACCTAACGGCGCCACTTAAAACATCAAAAATGGATTGATGAGATCAAATAAAGTATCACATCATATTACAATAGAATTTACAGCAAGAGGAATATAAAAGAAAATACCCCAACATAACAAATAGGAGCTTAGAAGAAGTGACACAAAGGAGAGTACTTAAAAAGAAAGAGAGAGGTTAGATCTCTTACGAAAGTTCGGCAGCCTAACGGCGCCACTCAAAACTTCCAAAATGGATTGATGAGAGAGAATAGGGTCTCTCATCACATGAACATAAAAATTACAGTAGGAGTAATATAAAAGAACATCCCAATCATAATAAAGATGAGCTTAAAAGAAATGACATAAAAGAGTGTACTTAAAAAGAAAGAGAGTTGTAGGATCCCTTACCTCGGGTCCGACTTTGACTCGATCGTTCTATAATCTCCTGAATAATAAACTTGAGTTAATTTATACTTACTTAAGAACCTTTTTCAAGTTCATTATTCCTTTTATATTACCATGTTATAAAAAATATGTAATCATTAAGTTAATAATGATTGTTTTGTCGATATTTGGTTCTTAAGTCGAAAGTGGACTTCTTACAATTACATGTTGTTCGTGTGGCCAAATGTTTATTATATCCAGAATTTTATTCATTATGTAGATATCATATATGTCATATATATCCAGTACATGCATGCATTTAGAACATTACATAATCATTTAGAGGTAAGAAATGAAATGCACCGTTCATGGAGACGGTAAGCCGTACGTACGCATGAACACTAATTTCATTTCTATTTCGTATTTTATAGAATGGAATAATAATGATATAAAGGTATATTATAATTCCATTATAATATCATATATAATATCATATTTCCATCCTTTATACATCCCACATATGGTATTTAACAAATCAAATCACTTTGAGGGGGCGGTAGTCCGCACTTCCTTAAATGAAGATATCGCGTATACCCATAATGGAAACCATAAAGGTAAGACACAAATGAAAAATAAAGAAGCACAAGTACAAAATAAACATATCATATATCATATATAAAAATAGTGACATCATAATGGCCACCTTTGAAGGTGTTAAATGAGTATTTAACAATCATCGTTTCGGGAGGCACAATTTCGCCATCCACGGAAACCGTATGTTCTTTAACCATTTGATGTAGCTGTGTGAGAGTTTAGATAGAATAAATCTTATAATAACATCCTAGTATATTGAAGATACTGGTGTTGTTACAAAAGAAATAAATAAAAATAGTTTAGGGGGTTGGAGAAGCAAAATAAAACAAATGAACATGAGAGAGTGAATTACCTTTAAAAGTGTAACCCCTTTTGATTTGAGCCTAAAGGCTTCCTTTGAAAGGCTTATGCCCAAAGGGAATCCTCTAGGATGAGGAGAGGGATGTGTAGAGAGTAAATGGGCAGGGGTTGGCCGAGACAAAGGCTTGAGGAGTGTGTTAAATGAGGTAGAGGTGGGGGCCTTTTATAAGAGGAGAGGAGGGGCACTTTTGGAAAGTAATGAAATATTACTTTATTTGAAAATGTGTTTCGGTTTTAAAAGGTCCCACATTGCTATAATTCGTGGATAAGGTGATAAGGCTTCGAAATCCACTCATCCAATTGGTTTTGGACATGTGTAGTGCATAGATGTTACATTATCTTTCCATTTTATTTAAATCGTCAAATAATGATGTCATCGATGCATGATTATTATGTCATAAATAATTTAATTTATTTAATCTCTAAAAATTATAAACAAAATACTATGATGTAGTAAATCTTTTTATATTTCCAATGACTATTTATAATCAAAATTTGGACCTGTTTAACCCTACTTAAAAGTTTTTTTAGTAAAACAACTCATGTTTGTGTCAATTTAATTTTAACATTAAATAAAAAGTTATTTATGTCATTTCCCAACCAAAGTGTCTCCATGGGGTCCCCAAGTTGGCCCATGGCTTGTCTTGGTCGGCCATGACTCACCCAATAGGTGTAGGACATGTGTCATGGTGTTTTCACATTCTTATAATATCATTTTTACCTTAAATTACACTAATTACCTCTAATCGCGATTAAAAACTTAATAAGTTACTATTCACCAAAAAATTATTTTAATCTCATTGAACCACATTTTACTTCTTAATGACAACCATGTATGTCGGATTTTTGAAAATCAAAACACAATGATGGAAAAATTTCATTTAAACGGAAAATCAGTCTTTATAAGTACCACTTAGTGGTTTCACTATTCATCAAAAATTGATGTTTTTCAGAAAAATCCCAAAAATTCACCCTAAGCTATATTTGATATTCTGAATTCAAAAATGAAGTCCGTTTTACAAAATTCAGAACATATTAGTCACATTAATTAATTTAATAAATAATTCTCACTGTCAGAGCAAATAGCGTGTTTTTATAAAACAATAAGTATCAAAAGATTGACACTAGTTTAAGTCTGATTTCAAAGTGAAATTAATTCCAACGACCACTATTGGATTTAATGGTAAAAATATTTTCTAATTTCACTTTAAAACTAATTCAAAATATAATCTAATCATATAAATAAATTAGATTAAAAAGTGGTTTTGAATTAAAATACAACATTTTACACTATTCATTAAAAAAATGAACTTTACCAAAAATTTACACAAAGTAAATTTTGATGTACCGATTCATAATAAGAGTTTTATTTGGTCCAAAAGAATGTTTAAGAGTGAACAAAACTATATTTAATGGCGGTTCTCCATTAAAAGGCGATAAGTGAACCTTTAGTGAAAACTAGGGCATATACGACTAAAATTGAATTCTTTCCGTATTTTAAGCCTTTAGCTTTTATTGGATAAATGTAAAAACATTTAAAAAACATATATAATCATATTTTAGTTATTTCTATCCATTCCCTCCAAAACAACGGCTACATGTTAACTACCATTTGAATTAATATTATTTTATTATTAGAGTGCAACGTAAGATTCCCAAGAAACTCGTTGTTGCGTGTTGGGTATGCACACGAGCATAGCGTCCCCTTTAAAGTCATATTAATATTTTATTCACAAATATGGATAAATAAGAAAATTCCATATTCATTATTTACCTGGGGTGTTACATCCTTCCCCCCTTTTGGGAATTTCGTCCTCGCAATTTTAAAATTGCGCTTGGAAACATCCTTGAAAGTCCCACATCGGAACAAAAGTCGGTAAAACAATCACTTTAAAATAAAGAGAGATAAGTACAAAGGTCACCCGAGTTAACTCATACTAGGATTCCACGTATGCAAATATGGACATGGAGGAAAAAACAAAGGGTCATGTTCTGATGGAGAGTGATAGAAAACATGTTTAGGAGAAAGTTAACCACGAGAAAATCACAAACTTATGATGGGTTAAACGGTATTTGATTCCCCAGTATGAAAATTTAATAGACAACATTTTTGTTTTAAGTTACTTTTTATTGAGGAATTTATTCATAAGTAAACATAATCACTTATCATATTGACTTTCAACTTTTATTAGATTCCTTACACAAACTCATATTTTCTCCAAAAGATGAGTATTTAGAAAGACTTGTTCACATTAAGAGTACTATAATCAACTTCTAGAGAATCACCTAATCCACAAAAGAGAACTATATACTTCCCATGTCTTTAGACTTTAACCAAAACAAAAACCCAAAAGATTAGTACAAGATCAGATAACCCAGAAAAGGATAACCCATTATAAAAAGAAAATCTATTCTTAACCTCCAAAATTTGTCCAACAAAACCCAAAGTTCAACAAGGACCATTAGATAAACAATTTGTCCATAAAATTCTTCAAAGTAAACCAATATAAGATTGAAACCCAAATTTTTGAAGGATTTAGTCACATAGTCTTCCAAGTTAAATCGTAACATTTATCTCCAAACAACATCAGTTGCCCCTAAAGTCTCGTATTGAAAAGTAATTAACCTAATCACATATCCTCCATGATATGTTAATCATTTTCATAAATAACCCAAAATCAACTTACTCTTAATTCATAAAATCATATAACTAGAAAGAATAAGTCAAACTAACCAGGGACTTCACGTAGTCCAGTGGTAGGCGATAAATACCAGTCGCACTTTGGTTGTGGGTTCGATTACCGCAGCATTGTCTGACGCAACGGGTTGTCACACGGTCTGCGTGTTGTCCTTTTTCCAAAACTATATAATTCTTAAAATATTCCACAAAATGAGATAAAGTCTACAAATATGATCATACATTATTTTAACCTCAAGTTTATCTCATTCCTTTCATTTTCCATCATAACATATAATAACCCATAATTACCTCAAAAGTAAAGATCATATAAACCGTAATGGTTACCTTAATAATTATTACCGGAACTTCAACATCGATTGGTCATCTCGTACATGATGCATTAGATAACTTACCAAGGTTGAAGTGGTTGATCATGACTCCTTGATAGTTGGTTTAGAACAACAATGATATTCCTCATTGAATCCCCCATTTTATCTAGTATCTTAATCAGAGAACCACCACTGTTTCCTGCAAACCTGTTGTCTCTCAGGTTCCTGCTAGATCCAGCCATTTACTAAAACCAAAAAGGTCAGTGTGAGTATATCAACAAAACCATCATGTACTAATGAGTAAGATAAGCAATAAGATATACTTACTCATTCACTTTATCTAAAACTAAGACTCTTTCTGAAATCCTAACCATTATGGTAATTTCACTCATTCTTAAAGAATACCCTAACCTCTAAAGTTATCTAAACCGGCCTTTGATACCAACTATAAGGCCCCAGCCTTAAACCTTACTTAATCTTGAGTTATTACAAGATTACACATTGAGGATCTTTTCAGGTTTAGAGTTTTAGAGAATTAGATCATGAAACTTGCATTACATTCCATATTTAAACAAAGTGGTTACATAAAAGATAGTATTCATTCTTCCCATCAACGGAAACATATTTAAAATATAACACGGATTCTTTCTTGACACATCCTTGACACTATCATCACATCATGTACCTTTCCCTTGACCTGTGAAAAACATTTCAAAAACTTGGGATGAGCATAAAAAGCTTAGTAAGGGTTATAAAAATATGGAAAGGAAACATGAGTTCATATATACATGAGAATGAAATCATACTTTACCCATAAATCATAGGCACTTTAACATACCTCATCAAACCATTAATAAATCATAGAAAACATAAGACATAAAGGTAACTTGAGGCATTCATAACATTCTTAGGTAGGGAGTAACCCTCTTGGTTACGTTTGGAATACCCATCACAGTATATTCCCTAAATCTCTTCGGAGAAACCTTAACGTTTCACTCCTTCGCGTTACCCAATGCATTGGAGAGCTATATCGGGCTCACCCGCCCTTAGTTTATCACGGAACCACCCGTTCTTCATAACAATGTCCAAGAACCATAACATAATCGTATCACATAAAACATGAATAAAGGAAACATAACATTTCCACATTTCAATCACAATATAACATTTTAGGATATTGAAATAATGAATCCATTCAAAAAGAAACCATTTCCAAAACCATTTAAAACATTTAATAAAGAGATTTTTGAATCAAAGTGTCACATACCACCTTGAAGATTTTAACATTTTAAACCATTAATATCCATATAAATAAATCCTTAAAACCATTTTGAAAACATGGATATTAATAAGCACAAATATTTAAAACATTTAAAACGATATTCTGGTAAAAGGGGTTTTACCAAAATTAGAGACACTTGAATACAATAATTGAGGAAAAACATTTAGTCAGAACTTTATAATATCATGAGAATAAAAGGATTCATGATATAATACTCCAAAGGACAGTATATACACCATATAAAAGTGAATTGGTGCATAATAACAATGAACCCTCAATAGAAATGTCAAATGTGATGAAATCCCTTATAAAGAAGGTATCCTTAAATTAAGGACAAATCAATCTCAAAATATGTGTGACAAATATAAATACACCCAATATAAGTGGATATTAAGTGTAAAACAATAAAAGGTCATTCACACATATTCAATGGATGACATATTCAATGACTACATGTTGAACCCAAAGAAATCGAAATTGGGTTAAAAAGTTCCCTTGACAGCCTAACGGCATCACATCAAAATGAGTTGATGAGAGATAAAAAGTGTATCTCATCACTTGGACATAAAATTTACAACAATAAGGATATATGAGAACATATCCCAACATAACAATATTTAAATTAAAAGACCCAACAAAAGAAGTCTTTTAAAAAAAGAGGGGGGTGAAAGGTTCCCTTACCGACTTGGGTATCTTTCAAAACATAAACCCCATGAAAGAAGGACAATAGATCATTGATGTAAATACTCATAAATGAATGTATATTACACAAAGAGTATAATAATGGGCCGTACATACACCACTCAATGGAATTTTTGGCCAATGTAGCATAAATCTCACGAGAATAAAAGTGAGACGAAAAATCCATTACGAAAACTCGGCAGCCTAACGGCACCACATAAAACATCGAAAATGGATTGATGAGATCAAATAGAGTATCCCATCATATTACAATAGAATTTACAGCAAGAGGAATATAAAATAAAACCCCCCAACATAACAAATAGGAGCTTAGAAGAAGTGACACAAAGGAGAGTACTTAAAAATAAAGAGAGAGGTTAGATCTCTTACGAAAGTTCGGCAGCCTAACGGCGCCACTCAAAACTTCCGAAATGGATTGATGAGAGAGAATAGGGTCTCTCATCACATGAACATAAAAATTACAGTATGATTAATATAAAATAACATCCCAATCATAAGAAAGATGAGCTTAAAAGAAATGACATAAAAGAGTGTACTTAAAAAGAAAGAGAGTGGTAGGATCCCTTACCTCGGGTCCGACTTTGACTCGATCGTTCTATAATCTCCTGAATAATAAACTTGAGTTAATTTATACTTCCTTAAGAACCTTTTTCAAGTTCATTATTCCTTTTATATTACCATGTTATAAACAATATGTAATCATTAAGTTAATAATGATTGTTTTGTCGATATTTGGTTCTTAAGTCGAAAGTGGACTTCTTACAATTACATGTTGTTCGTGTGGCCAAATTTTTATTATATCCAGAATTGTATTCATTATGTAGATATCATATATGTCATATATATCCAGTACATTCATGCATTTATAACATTACATAATCATTTAGAGGTAATAAATGAAATGCACCGTTCATGGAGACGGTAAGCCGTACGTACGCATGAACGCTACTTTCATTTCTATTTCGTATTTTATAGAATGGAATTATAATGATATAAAGGTATATTATATTTCCAGTATAATATCATATATAATATCATATTTCCATCCTTTATACATCCCACATATGGTATTTAACGAATCAAATCACTTTGAGGGGGCGGTAGTCCGCACTTCCTTAAATGAAGATATCGCGTATACCCATAATGGAAACCATAAAGGTCAGACAAAAATGAAAAATAAAGAAGCACAAGTACAACATAAACATATTATATATCATATATAAAAATAGTGACATCATAATGGCCACCTTTTAAGGTGTTAAATGAGTATTGAACAATCATCGTTTCGGGAGGCACAATTTCGCCATCCACGGAAACCGTATGTTCTTTAACCATTTGATGTAGTTGTGTGAGAGTGTAGCTAGAATAAATCTTATAACAACATCCTAGTATATTGAAGATACTGGTGTTGTTACCAAAGAAATAAATAAAAAGAGTTTAGGGGGTTGGAGAAGCAAAATAAAACAAATTAACATGAGAGAGTGAATTACCTTTAAAAGTGTAACTCCTTTTGATTTGAGCCTAAAGGATTCCTTTGAAAGGATTCTGCCCAAAGGGAATCCTATAGGATGAAGAGAGGGATGTGGAGAGAGTAAATGGGCAGGGGTTGGCCGAGCCAAAGGCTTGAGGAGTGTGTTAAATGAGGTAGAGGTGGGGGCCTTTTATAAGAGGAGAGGAGGGGCACTTTTGGAAAGTAATGAAATATTACTTTATTTGAAAATGTGTTTCGGTTTTAAAAGGTCCCACATTGATCGAATTCGTGGATAAGGTGATAAGGCTTCGAAATCCACTCATCCAATTGGTTTTGGACATGTGTAGTTTATATATTTTACATTATCTTTCCATTTTATTTAAATCGTCAAATAATGATGTCATCGCTGCATCATTATTATGTCATAAATAATTTAATTTATTTAATATCTAATAATTATAAAACAAATACTATGATGTAGGAAATCGTTTTATCTTTCCAATGACTATTTATAATCAAAATTTGGACCTGTTTAACCCTACTTAAAAATTGTTTTAGTAAAACAACTCATGTTTGTGTCAATTTAATTTTAACATTAAATAAAAAGTTATTTATGTCATTTCCCAACCAAAGTGTCTCCATGGGGTCCCCAAGTTTTCCAATGGCTTTTCTTGGTCGGCCATGACTCACCCAATAGGTGTAGGACAAGTGTCATGGTGTTTTCACATTCTTATAATATCATTTTTACCTTAAATTACACTAATTACCTCTAATCGCGATTAAAAACTTAATAAGTTACTATTCACCAAAAAAATTATTTTAATCTCATTGAACCACATTTTACTTCTTAATGACAACCATGTATGTCGGATTTTTAAAAATCAAAACACAATGATGGCGAAATTTCATTTAAACGGAGAATCAGTCTTTATAAGTACCACTTAGTGGTTTCACTATTCATCAAAAATTGATGTTTTTCAGAAAAATCCCAAAAATTCACCCTAAGCTATATTTGATATTCTGAATTGAAAAATGAAGTCCGTTTTACAAAATTCAGAACATATTAGTCACATTAATTAATTTAATAAATAATTCCCGCTGTCAGAGCAAATAGCGTGTTTTTATAAAACAATAAGTATCAAAAGATTGACACTAGTTTAAGTCTGATTTCAAAGTGAAATTAATTCCAACGACCACTATTGGATTTAATGGTAAAAATATTTTCCAATTTCACTTTAAAACCAATTAAAAATATAATCTAATCATATAAATAAATTAGATTAAAAAGTGGTTTTGAATTAAAATACAACATTTTACACTATTCATTAAAAAAATGAACTTTACCAAAAATTTACACAAAATAAATTTTGATGTACCGATTCATAATAAGAGTTTTATTTGGTCCAAAAGAATGTTTATGAGTGAACAAAACTATATTTAATGGCGGTTCTCCATTAAAAGGCGATAAGTGAACCTTTAGTGAAAACTAGGGCATATACGCCTAAAATTGAATTCTTTCCGTATTTTAAGCCTTTAGCTTTTATTGGATAAATGTAAAAACATTTAAAAAACATATATAATCATATTTTAGTTATTTCCATCCATTCCTGCCAAAACAATGGCTACATGTTAACTACCATTTGAATTAATATTATTTTATTATTAGAGTACAACGTAAGATTCCCAAGAAACTCATTGTTGCGTGTTGGGTATGCCATCGAGCATAGCGTCCCCTTTAAAGTCATATTAATATTTTATTCACAAATATGGATAAATATGAAAATTCCATATTCATTATTTACCTGGGGTGTTACATATATGTTCAATTCCTAATATTCTTACATAGGCAAAATACCATTAAAAGAAACCTGAGTAAAAGAAGAAAACCCCAACCATGTGCTTTATCTTGAAGGCCACAATGTAATGTAATTATTTAAGAATGCTAAAAATATAAATAAGTATCATTACAAAAGAATTATACATTCAATTAATCACTCATTCAAATCTATTGGTAGAGTCTTGATCCTATCCAGAGAAATATAAACATACTCCCAAGGGTTGTTACGAGTGCATCTGAATAATACAATAGCTATGAGTCTGTCCAAGGCAACCTATATGTCATACCATGTATCACTTAAGGTATGGTGACTCTGATCTCGTACCATGCATCTCACAGAGGGGACCAGGTATCACCTGAGGCATGGAATTAACATCTTTTGTAATGGGTCCATCCTCAGTTTCTCCCTTAGGGAATCGGTCTCACTCATGAGTATGAATAAACCACCGGGGGATCTAGTACATGGAAATCCAATGTATCACTCATGGAATAGTAGGTAGGAACCAACCGAACATGGATAGTCCATCCATGGAATCCTTAATTTGGGAACCATGTTCTCTATTGTCCCATTGCAAGTGATGCATATCAATCAAGGAACATCTCAAGGTGTAGAATATATATATATCCACATGTTTTCAAAGATATTAAAAGATCTCATTCTAACATGACATCCAAATAATACACTTCAATCAATTAATCAAGGCATAAAGCATTAAGAATAAAAGATAGTCCATGGATCTAAGGCATGATCACTTGACAATGTTCAATAAGAACATGAAAGGTCATATAAGTAAAATCATAATGCATTGTAATATAATATGAAGAGATTACATATGTAATGAAACATATATATAAAACTAACATAAATAAATAATTAAATGTAAGGAATATGGATTAAAATGTAAAGCTTCTATAAAAAGAATATAAATATAAGGTATGAGGCATAAAGCTCAAGTCCAACCCTTTATTCCAATTCCATATAAATAATTAACGCACTAAAATAAATGAGAAACTCAAATGATGAATATAAATTTAATTCATAGAACATAGACCATTCAAGGCAAGCACACCCAATAGGGTGGGTAATGACAAAGCTGACGACCCACTGATGTGTTTCTCCATAGGCTGAGGTCACATAAGTTATAAAAAAAAGCATTAATTAATTTCTTAAAAATAATGAATCATCAAAGGAAGGGTATGAATAGATTTATGATGGTGTGTCATTAAAAAATAATAAACAATATTGGAAATATCCCAGAAAAACTACTTCAATGTATTAGCTCTACACTCATCTGTTATTGAGCCTTGATTTGGCCTTGAATAGATGAAATTAAAGGATTTTTTAAAACCCCATAAAATTGGAAAAAGTTGTCACACCAATATAGTGTAATAGGTAAAATAAGAACCTTAAAATAAAATATTGTGGAATGAATATCTTATCGAGACAGATCTAGTGGTTCCGACGGGGAGAGAAACAGACACATGAGGAGGGAGATAGCTCGAAACCCCCATGGAGTGGGAGGACAAGGATTACACATAAAGGAGGATGAAGAAAATTATTAGAGGGGGAAGATGAAAATAAAATAGAGATTTAAAATTACTAAATAGGGGTATTTTCGTAATTTAACCCCAAAACACATTGCACATGATTTGGAGTCATGGTTTCCTTGCATTACGACAATTGTGCATTATGAACTTCTATAAGGTGGAACCTCGCACGGTTAGGTGCATGATTTGACTAAATTTTATAAAACTATATGAGACATCTTGTCTATAAAAATTTGGAAGCCACACATGTGTTCTCATAGGGTCACATGGTTTCAGAAGAATTGTGTGGCCCTCTCCACCCCATTTTCTGCCACCACATGTTTTAGGGAAATAATGGGGGTTGCGCAGCATAGTTTCCTCTAACCGTACAACTCATTCCGTATCTTCCCATTTCATTTTTATAGAATTTTAATGATCATAGTAAGTACCCATGATATCCTTGAAACTATTAGGTATCAATACTTGGGCAATTTTAAGGAATTTTAACTAAAATTTAATGGTATGTACCTCTGAAAAAAGCTGGGATTTGATAATTATGTTATTAGTATATTATCCCATACTTTTCATTCATAAAATTTATATCTTATTAGGTGATTATTCAAACATAAAATTTTGATATTAGCCAAAACCATATCCTTCTAGTATCTTGGGAAATAGGGATACATAAAAAACTCATTCATAAGATATATATAATTTTTCCCCATTATTTGAATGAAAATATCACCATTCATAGACATACAATAATTACAATCATTCTTTATATCATAGGGAATATAAATATAAGAAATGGTGATCTCAGATTCTTCGTAAGGGTATGAACAAGAGATATCAATGATCAGTAAAATATAACGTGATAATAAAGAAATGATAACATGAGTGTAATATTTTTAATCCTTTTGTAATATATCATATATCATAATCATTAATCCTGGCATAATTTTTGGCAATTCATAATACATGAATCACAAATGAATCAAAGAACACAATCTATGAGACCATAATTGAACATATTTTTTAGAATACACCTAGGAGTAGAAAATCATGTCTTTAGTCAAGGATCACAGCTGACACTATCATTGTTGATTGGGTTCACTTCCCATTCCATCATTATGTTTCTTTAGGTTCACTCTCAATACTATTCCCTTACTTATTTGGGTTCACTCTACATTCTATTCCCTATTATATTAACTGTTATCCATCATTACCCAATGCATTATAGAGCCATATAATTTTGGGACCACTTATCATCCATCCATCCAACGGCCTGCAGACCTTAGATTTTTTTATTATAATAAACCCCCTTTTAAGGGAAGAAGGGGAACCCAAACATGCTTCATGGACTTAAAACATTACATGACCCAAAGATCAAGAAAATAAAACCCAGACTGACACCTTGGAACTGCCTCTCCCCATCATATAAAAAATGATGCCTCTCTCCACTGTTGCAAGACTGGAAGTCTAGCAAGTGTCCTGTGTCAAAGAACAGGACTGATCCGATGACTGGCGCTATACACTCTCAAACATCCAAATCCGTGAAGCCTGCATAGGTGAACCGCCAGCTCTGAATCCTCCTCTGAAGCTTGTTCCTTGAGGTTGAGTCTGGCTAAATCTTAAAAACCTGAGTCTCTAAAACCAACCAAACATATATGAAAATATCCAAGTATACGTGAGTCCAAACAACACCCTCAACTTCCATCCTGGATTGACATTGCTGCACTCCAAAAGACACCCCAACCACCATAGCCATAGAAACCCGAAAGACAATCCAAGGGACACGAGTCCAATCCATCATCACCTAGGATTGGATGGCCCAAATCCGCGCCAAGAGAAATCCACCAATGAGGGAATATTGGTTGTCCTGGAATAGAAACGCCACTCTGGGAATGGATCTACTCCAATCAAAACCACATATTCACCCTAACTGGGTTCCAAAACAAGACGGTGGTGGCGAGAAAAACCTGGGAGGGGTAGGGCTGAACCAGCGGCAACGGAACAAAACTAGTGATCATGATAAACATAGAGAACTGAAGAAATCATAGAAAATCAAACCATAAATACAGAAAACACACAGCCTCACCCAGATCGAATCCTCCCCCCTCCATGGAGCTACAAATCAATGACGCCTGATGAACCATCCCGCACCGAACTGAACCAAGGCCGGAGCTATGCCAAGCCTAGTCGTTGTCATGAGGTTGAGTCGTGGTGTTGCTAGAAGGTCAGGCCACGCCGAGCCAAGATGTCATTGCTCCGTCGAGCTGTGTTGCCACCGACGATGTGGAGACCCCGAAACCCGCCAGATCCCTGTCGCGCCACACCGAGACCAGTTGCGCCCCACCAAGCCAAAACCATGAAATCCGCTGATCTGACCCAGGATGAAGGGGGAAGGAGAAACCTACCCATTGAAACCCTAGCCTCTACGTTGGGAGAGAGGACGCCGCTACGAGTCTTTGAAATTTTCACAAACCGAAAGTATTATAATCCCATCCAAATCAATTGGGACAACTTATCACATAATGAGAATAATAAATATGTGTGTCATAGTATCGTAAAACATTTCTCAAATAATGAACTTTATAATGCAAATGGGTTTGATAAATATTTCATCACTCCATCATACCTTATATCATAGAAAATGAATTTTTTTATATTATTTTATTTATAATCATAAACCATACAAAAATTTTATAAGTATCCCTAATAAATCATAAGTAATATCAAAGGATATCATCTTAGATTTAAATTATTTTAAATGATTCATCATAATATTTCAAGAGGAATATATCCTTTTAATTTATAAATAACTTCATTAAAATCTAAAAATTTACAAAATATTTTTCAAACCATTTTATTTGGAAAGGACTATGTAAACATTTCATGTTAGCTTAAAAAAATTGAGTTTCTATTACTTTAACAAACTCCATTCATCGTTTGTATGTTAATATAATGATTCCTTTCATAATTTAGGAAAAAAATTCAAATGCACCTCATTCAAAAAATAAAGATAATATTAATTTTCTGATTTTTTGTAAAAAATAAATAATTTAAAAAATAATAATATAATAGAAAAAAATTGTTGAAAAGGGTTTAGAAAACATTAATATGGAATACAAATTATTTTTGACCAAAGAGGGAAATAAATTTTCTTTTCCTTAAAAAAATTTTATCAGATTCTTGAGTTCTTAAATATAGGAAAATAAAGGGGAACCATTTAATATCTTTCAATAATAATAGAAGATGAACATTCATGAGATTATTAAGAGTTATATCATAAATTATCATTGTTATAAACATAATCATAAATAGTCCTAATAATCATGGAGATTGTAACACAAATCCATTACCTCTAGTTTGAATTTCATTGAATGTTCTAAAAATATCAATAAAATAAATTGAAATAATTATAATTTACTTACTTATTATTTTACATAATTTTAGTATCATATATTTTCCACTTATAAAACTTTAAAATGCATTTATTAATAACTCTTAATTAAAAACATCTTCTTCGGGTGGTAACTGTTTCGTTTTTCATAGATGTTTCTAAATGGTATTTCTAATAGTTTTAAATTTATAATGATTCCATATTATAATTATGTATAATCATGTTATACATATAATTTGTACTAATTATTTATATATTTAGAGTCACCTGAAAAATATAGGGAAATAAAAACTAATTACATCATTCGTGGAGACGGTGTATCGTTTGTATAGATGAACGTTGTATTCACATTTAGACGGGTAGAACAAAGGATAGTTAAATAATAATTCACCTTTTAAGAATAATTATTAAATAATATTTTTCATATATATTGATTACATAAACCTTGATTACCATCCATGAAAATAGTAAATGTAGAATGAATCCAATCTCTTTGTGGAGGTTGTAGTCCACATTTATAGATATACGATGTTATCATTTTATAATGGTTTGAAAGGTATTCAAATATATTGTATTATAATTCTAGAATAATAATTATGTCATAAATGTAATATATAATCATTAAAACCTTCGTAATGACTATACAAAAATGGCGGGAATGGAAAATGAATTGCATCACTATGTGGAGGTGGTAGTCAACACATACGCATGATCGATACACTAACTTCCCATTTGATGGAATAGAGAGTAGATAGTTTGAGTTAGATAATCATAATAACATTTGAATTTATTGACGATATTGATGTTTTTATTCTGTAATGAATACTATATATATAAGAGGTATACAAATAAATAAATTGAATGAGGTCATGTAGTAATATTTACTCTTCTTTTTTAGGATTACTTTTGATCGCTTGTTAAGGTCCTCTAAAATGGTACATTAGAAACAAAAAAACTTATAATTTGTGGATATTTATATTGTGAAGATAATTTTTTTTTTGGTTTTTTACCTATAAGACTCAACATGGTGTAAATAATAAAGAGAAGGGGTGACCGTTTACAAGGGAGTGAAAAACACACATGGAATTACATAAAAGCTTTTCTTATAAATATTTTTTTTTCATTATAAAGATACAAAATATCCATGAATTAATAAAAATAGGATATGTTATAAATATAATCATCCATTTAAATCTAGAAATTTTTAAGTGTCATTTTAGACCTTATCTTTTCCTTTAACAACTTTGTGAACTGATTTTAACCATAACTACAACAATGACTTTTTCTGTTTAAAAGGGTTATAAATTTACATATAAGTTAAAATTTTGATCCTAAATGGCCATGATATGGAATGTTGAATTATTTATCCTTAAAATTTCCCATTTCCATATTTTTTAAACAATATAATAAAATATTTTATTTTTCATAAAATATTATTAATGTCATTTTTCATATAATTAAAATAAATTTCCTTTATAAACAAAAATATAATAATTTATTTGTAATATAAACCTTTCATTCATCCCTAATATGATTTTATATTCTTTAATATTCACGGGGAATTAAAAATTGGCCAAATAATAAATCATTTAATCTTTTTAAAATCAATAATAATATTTTTCAACTACTCTCACAAGCACTATATAAACATTGTGTAAGAATTTATGGTAATTATTCCATAAATAAAAATTAAAAGTTATATATTATTAAAATAAATTCATATATCATATAAACATTTTATATGAACTTTGTCCACTTTTTATTCTTATATAATTGTATTATGATGTTATTGTCAAAAGAGTGATATTTTGGAATATTATTTACTTAAAAAATATAAATGTTATTATCAATAATATATGGTCCAAAAATTACATATATTATAATTTTTTATTTCTGTAGTAAAATTTATACCATCCAATAAAATTTAGACATCTTTTGGTTTAAATTTAAGAACATGTCCCATGGTTTTCAACCTATTTTACCTATATTACACTAACTAAGGAGTCAAATATTTACCACAGTTAATATTCATAATGTCCAAAAATAAAAGTAGCATATTTATAAAATTTTGACCTCCTAATTCTTAATATGGATCCATTTTTCCAAATTTAAATTAATTGATTTCTTATAATTTATTTAAAAATCCTACCTACAAAACTCCACGAAATACACTTTTTTTATAAACTATGTTATTTAAATTAAAATGAGTTTTTATACCAAAATCAAACAAAAAAACATAATTCCAATTACCTTAAATGAAAATATATTTTCTAATAAAAATCATAAGCTTTATCTATTTATAATAAAGGTAATATTTTCTAAAAATTCCCACTGATTAAACATATGATAATTTTTCTAGCAAAATTTAGAAAATAAATTCCCTTTTTCATATATATTTTCTAAAATTATTAGAAACTATTTATATTATTCTATCACCCCTAAAAATAACCATTTTTTAGGAAAAATATATTTCTAAATAATATATTTAATTTTTTAAGAATTGAGAATATATATATATATATATATATATATTGATTATATAAACCCATTATATATATATATATATATTTCATACAATTTGTATATTCTGATTCACTATAATTTTTTTCAATTATGTTATAATGGAATACGATATTATAGTTCATTTGGTCTCTCGATATAATTTATTACATTTTATGAATGAAATTTTGAAGATAGATATATCATAAACAATCAAGGTGTAATGTTATTCACACCATAAAATATTTTTTCCCTTAAAATTATGTTACTCTGGTATAATTAAACCAGGATAGATTTTTTTATCACATCCTTTTGTTCCTAATAATATTGCTAATATTTTTTTATTCCCATATAGAACATTAACAAAGTGAGTATTCTTATCTTGAATAAATTTATCCCAATGATACAAGAGATCTACTAATTTCTTGTTATAGGAATTATCATTATATAGTATAAAACCCAATTTTTTAGTACATATGATGGATTTGGTATGTACTTCCTCAAGATAGATACAAGGAATACATCTATAACTTGAGATAGGTTTGATGAAAAAATCATGTGATAAGTTTTTATCCATAAAAATTAAATAATCATGACGTATCCATTATAACTAGATATTTTCATTACTTTATTTTCAAATATAATAACCATATTCCATGTAGATATTCATAGAAATACCTTCTCACCAATATTGAATGCTAGTTTTCATCGATGAGTGTCAACGTAATGTTTATGTCGACTTTGAGCTGCATTGGTATAATACTGAATGGTTATCAGTACCTCTTCTATTTCTTGATCTAGATCATGTGCCAATAAATATGTTTCACAATAATCAACCAAGAGTGTTGTAGTTTACCATTTCATTATATATAAATCGTCATAACAATTTATCTGGATACTTGAATGAAAGTTATTGTTGTAATAAAACAAAACTAGTGGAATGTGTTAATCCGAAACACTTTTTAAATACCTAGAACAAGACATCAACATGTCCTCTAGGGTTTGAATGTTTCTCTTAAAATAAAAATATATTTTACGATAATAAGTTTTATTGATAGTCAAATATGTATCCAAATTCTGCAGAATAATTTTCAAGTACATCATGATAAACAACAAATCCTGCTCAGGTATAATAGAATATTGTACTCCACAAAATTCCACCACGTCTATAATGTATATTATAGAAATATAATCAAGAGAGAAATATTTTATGATAGAAATTAAGTGTGATTATTTCATAACATTATCGACTACTACCCAAATAACATTATGGACTTTAGTATTTTTTGGAATCTCATTGATAAATTCCATGGTTGTGGTTTCCAATTTCCATTTCTCTATAGCTAATGGTTGTAACATACCATTAGAATTCAGTCTCATTATTAACTTGTTGACATATCAAGAACAGATATACACTGTATACAGTATATTTATTCCCATTGTCCCAACATAAAAATGATTTCATATCTCTATACATATTGGTACTTCTAGTGTGAATAGATAATGTCAATCTAAGATCTACATATAGTATATGCTTTATTTTTTGTATTTACAATAAAAATACATGTTTCTGAAACATTAACATTCCATTACAATTAAGGTTGAAATCATTTACATTTCTCACCAAATTTTCTAGCATTACATTTTTCTTTAAGACTTCTTAATCCAAACATCATTAAATTTTTGAACATTCATCTAAGATGATTTTTCATTTACCAACTCCTTATTTTTTCAAGTCCTATATTTTTAAAATACATAATTTTTCGTTATCCTTCAATTATCATTTTGAAAAAAAAATTAAAAGGACCTTCTGACTCGGAGCCTCATCCACTTTTTCATCATCCATATTTGGTAATATATGGAACATGAAAAACATTTAATAAGATCTAGGTATCTTTTATAGAACATATTCAAATACTTCTTAGTGAATATATTCTTTTTTATTTTTATTATAACTATATATGTCTTAAAATTCATAAAAAATAAAATTCTTGAATAAACACTATGTAATAAATTACCATATATAACTTTTAATCTAGAGTTAGGAAATTTTATTCATGATCCGTTAGTTTGAATGAGGCATAATCTATCACCATATCATTATTCTTATAATGGAATCCCATTCCCCTATTTTACACATTAGCATAGATCACAGATCATTACTGAATGTAGAGTATTGTAATAACTGATGAACATACTAATATTATATTAATTTCAACGAAATTATATTCACATTAATCAGTCTATTTTATCTTGTCTCCATTTTGAGTTAACATGGTGACTGGATTAGAAAGTTGTGTGAACTTTTCCACAATGCATCGATAATATCCATCCAAACCATTAAAAGTGTGAATCTGTGTCATAGTATTTGGTCTATTTCAGCGTTCACTAACTCACATCATTGATAGATCCATCGATATAACTTGTCTTGTAAATAAATGGCACAAAAATGAAACATTTTGTATCCAAAATTCACACTGGGTAAATTTTTCATTCAACTCCTTCCTTATGGTCTTTAGTACAGTCCTTAAGTTATCTTCATGATCATCCTTACCATTTTAATATATAAGTTTTTTATCCAAAAATACTACCTCCAATTTATCAAGGTAATATCAAAAGATATATTCATTAAATGAATAGAAACATTGAGTTTATTATTAAGAAAAAATGGTATCACTATAAATTCATAGTCTCAGTAACTCAAATTGAAGGCTATATTTTACATGTATCTACTATTGACACTCAAATAGTGGTAACCAAATCAAATATTAGTCTTGGAAAAATATTTTTCTCCTCATAATTGATCTATAAAATTTTCAATATAAAGGAAAAATATTCTTTATTTTTAACTTGATAAGTTCATGATAATAAATATAGAGTAACACTAATATAACCTTTTCTTGTAAGAATAGGTACACCCCATATTTCTTCACAATGATGAATGAATCCCTTATAAATATTATCCAAGATTTATTTCATCAATTCCTAAAAATCATATAAGACAATTGTATATAGATTATTTAAAATAGTTACAACACCTAGTTTGAGTTATTTGAGAAACCAAAATACATGACTGGGAGGAAGACTTGGAAATTATTATATAATATATTTGTATCTCCAATGTAATATGGATATCATAGATGTTCAGTTTCTCCCAAAATATTTGAGATAAACACCACTTTTGAATAAGAATCATGATGCATATAATGGTTTCAATTTTCAATAGATGTTTATATTTATCTTCACACTAGTAGATGATCATAGGTTGGTTAATAATATTAAATTTCACTTCTCTTACTAGAAAATTGATGTGGTATTTATATAATTAAATCCAATCCAAGCCTAAGGAGACCTCAAATTCTACTAGATAGAGAGTAATCAGATTTACATAAATCAGGTTCCCGCAAACATCAATCAGATAATAACCATATAAATAATATTTTGGCATCTTAGAAATCTAAAATTTCACTAAAAATTAAACATCTAATCGTTAGGGTGGAATTGTGGTAACCCCAGAAAATTATTAATACATAAATGATTGTGTAGATCTATGATAAAATAATTCAAAAGAAGTAAAATATTGACTGATAAGGGTACCTTTCACTACATTGTTATCATAACCCACATCAACAATATGGATTATGTAAAATCTATCTTTGACTATGGACTGAATAGGTTTCTTTTATCAATAATTGTCTTGACCTTTCTATTTGATCACAGGTTATAATAAATCCATGAAAATTTCAATTTGAAACACATAAGTGTAGTTGGTGATTTTTTTCGTTCATTATCTCAATGATTTACTATCTTAAAATTCCCATTACTTTGGTATTAAATAGGAAATAACCTTCTATTATACACTTTAGACCCATAAAATTTCATTAAGACAATTTATTTAATGTTTACATCCACAGATATAGAATAAAGGAAAGCTCATATTTTTATCTCTGTGGATTTAATAATATAATTTGAATTACATATTTCTTTAACTATAAATATCATTAGATTTATCAGTAAAGGGGATATTTATTTCCACCATGAAAAAACATTGAATTATTTATTCATTGTTATGGAATCCACTATGGATAACGCCCTTAAATGACTTGGGTTTACTCAATGGATGAATCCATCAACATTACAATCAGGTTGGATGATAATCCCAAAATCTAACCACATATGTTTTGTAACATTTTAATCATAAGTAATAATATATTATTCATCTTCCATTCGTAAATCATCTAATTCCTTCACTTTTTTAATACAAATAATATAATAAATGAACTTGTTGAAAAATAATATATTAAACTCATCTCACTCCTTTGAGTCAATTTCTTTCCATTTCCCCATTTTCTTGAGTTGTGTCTTCCATTGATATAATTCTCATTGAATATAATAAATATGAATAATAAATTTTTCATGTTTTGAAAACTAGATAATATAAAATATCATTTTAGTGGTAGTTATCCAAATATCATAAACTAGAGGATCAGAAGACCAAAAAAATGAATTTGGATTGTCTACATGTGATGGACGTAACATAATATTTTTCAACCCTTTTCTCATTTAGATTCTCTGTATGATTCGTGGATTGATAAAGTTATATAAGAATATGTGTGATACTATTAATTATAAATCTATAAACTTTATTTTATCAGGATCATAATGAGTTATTTTTTAATCACATTTTTCATTAAAACAATTCCTTCAGGTTCCTTTCATTTACTAAAACTAAAAATTATAGTATGATAAATTATAATAATTTTTGAAAACCACATAATCTATATCTTACAAAAACAATAGGATTTTATATTATACATAATCATTTCCACAATATTCGAACTAATGTTTTCTCATCCTATTTTCTAAATTTTTCTCAAATTTTCTCTAATGCCAACTATATATGCCAATAAATTTTATACATAAATATTACATCTTATAATATAAATATTTCAAACACAACACTACTATACATGCTATAATTGTATAAATATAGTCTATTTAAAAACATAGATACATAAAATACTCATCAATAAGAGATCTATATCATATCCCACTTATTTATTCAAAACATGAACCCTTATTATATATACCATACATAAATTCATTCTTCATATTCGGGGAAACGGAAACATAATAAAGGGTAAGATAAAATTCTCACCAACGGTATGAACTGGATATATAAATGATCACATAAATATAATATTATAATAATGGTGTAAGAACATGATCTTATAATTTTAATACCATACCCTTAATATCGTATATCATAATAATGAATCATGGGTGAAATATTGGTAGTTCAACAGACATGTATCATAAAGTAATCAAAGAACATAAGACATGAGAGTATAATATTGGAAAAATACATAAGTTTGTGGGTTACACAGAACTATATAAAATCATTTCTTTAGCCGTGTATCATATAAAAGTATATCATAGTTGATTGGGTTCAATTTCATTCTATAATATCCTTAGTAAAGGTTCACTCTCAAGACAATATGAGTAGAAAATACCATTACTGAACTGGTTTCACTCCCAATTACAATACTTAATATCACATGATATATCCATATTTACTCAAATATTTTAGGTTTATATATTTCTAGGACCTCCCATCAAATATTGAAAGTCCTCAATATATTTTCAAAAAAATTATAATACATTCACCAAAGAGTAAACCTTGTAAAGAAACAAAAGTTTCATAAACACTTCATCATTTTATCATAGTATAACCCATTGAAATGAAATGGTTTTAATAAAACTATCATAATAATAATAATAATCTTTTTATGGAAATCATATGTATGGTATCATTTTATCATATCCCATGTAATGTATAAGTAACATAAAATTATTCCAAGTTAAATTTAAATTATATTTAAAAATATTATGGAAAATATCTTGAGGAAAATACTCATTTCATTATGAAATCACATCATTAAAATCAAGAAATTTCGAAAAATATTGTGGATTATTTAAAAATTATTATAATAAATTTTAATAGAAACATAAAAACATTTCTTGGTCATTATGGTGAGAAATTATGTTCATAAAGTAAACATTATAACTAAGATTCCATTCACATTTTCGATAAAAATGAAAAACTGAATTGTTCAAAATATGAAAAGAAGGCCCCTTTTAAACCATTTAGTACAGAGTAGATCCGTGATAAAAATGATTTTAAAAATAATTTGGGAATATTTGAACATGCTTTAAATTTTTTTATAAAGCATGTATATTAATTAAAAATGATTTTCAACCAAAGAAATAAATAAACTCTACTTTCATTAAAAACATTATATTGGTCTAATGAGTAATTAAAAGAGAAAAATAAATGGAAAATATATAATCTCAAAAAATAACCAGAGCATAATAACATTACTGCATTTATTTAGAGATATATCATCATTATAAACTTAATCATAAATAATTCTAAAAAACAAATAGAATGTAACATAAATCCTTCACCTTATGTTTGAATTCTATAAAAAGTATTATATATTCCAATATAATAAATTTAAATTTATTTTATTTCCATAAAGGAATAATTTACATATTTCAAATATCATATATGTTAAACTTATTATATTTTAATTATAATTTTTTAATAACTCCTTATCATGATAATCATTTATGGGTGTTAACCATTTCGTTTTACAAGGAAATAATGGTTCTGTTTTTTTTAATTATAAATTATCATGGTTATGTAATATATAGAAGGTTAATTTTGATAAAAATATTATATAAGTTCATCTTACATATTTATATACTCATCCATTAAATATAGTGATAGAAAAATAAATTACTCAGTCATGGATAAGATATATCGTACATATGGATGAACACCGTTTTCAATTTTTAACGAAGGAGGAAAAAGAACTGTAAGTAATGACTCACCTTAAGTGATTAATAATTATATATTATATATCATATATATCATATATATCCTATATATTTACTAAATATATCCTTATTAAAATCAGTGTAAATAATAAAGAAAAAACGAATCACATCGCTCCATGCAGGTGATATTCCACATTTACGGATGAGTGATGTTAATGTTTTACAATATATGAGAAGGTAATATGGTGGAAATTATATTATAATTATATAAGAATTATTATTTCATAAATATCATATATGAAAAATAAAACCATATCAATAAACATCTATGAATGATACTAATATAAAATGAATTGTATTGCAACTTGGATTCGGTATTCAACACATAAGATTGAGTGATACATTCCCTTACCATATGATGGATTAGAGGTATGATAATGATAGTTACATAATGATAATAAATTTATTTTATACTAATGATATTGAAGTTTTTATATTATGATGAATACCATGTAATTATAGGAGTTAGATGAACAAATATAACGAAAGAGGCCATGTCGGAATATTACATCTTCTTCAGTAGGCCACCATTAGATTAATTCATAAGGACCCTTGGAATGTTTTTTTATGTTGAATAGAACATGTAGTTCATGTCTATTTGTGTTTATAAGATAATTATGTAGGTTTTTTCAATCTATAAGCATATATGTGGTGTAATAATAAGATAAGTTATGTACTAATATAAGAGAAGGAAACAACACACTTGGTATTACAATAAGAATTTAAATATAAATAATTTATTTATAGTGAATAATTCTTCCAAATGGCCATTAATTAAATTAAAAAAATTGAATGGTATAAATTCATCATAAAAATAAATTTATCTTGTTTTTTGTTTCATTTTAAATATTATATTTTGGTTTTACAACTTCACTAACTGATTTTAACCTTAATTGGGGTAACCAAATTTTCATTCTTAAATGGTCATTATTTAACATATAAGGAAAAAATTGTCTCATAAATGGAATATGTATTATATTCAGAAAAATTAATATTATTATTTTCTATATTTTTTTATTTTTAATTGTTTTATGTAATTTTCAAAAATAGTTTTTTATATGATATTATTTATGTAATTTTTTATAGTATTCATAAAATATGACTATAAATACAAAAAGATAGTAATTTAATTCAGATATTAATATTCAAAAATTCAAATATGTATTAATAATTTATAAAACTCATGAGTAACAATAATTCACACAAAAAATATTACTTTTTGTGTTTTTAAATTCATTTACATTTTTTTTATTCTACATAAACAAGCACTATGTTTGTGTTGAGTAATAATGACCTGTAATTATTTAATAACTAAATATTTAAAATAAGTTACTATTATGTATAAAATAAATAAACAATTATAATAAACTTATATAAACTATAATATCCTATATATATACTTATGTTGAATTTTTAGAGATATTAAAGTCAAGTGAGTGACATTTTTAATTGTCCTTGAATAAAGTAATATTGATGTCATTATCAGGGGAAATTGAACCAAAATTTTGTATAATATAATTTGGGATGGATATGGTCGAATTTATCTAACCCAAAGAAAATAAGTCAAGTGTTGGAATAATATTGGGTCCTCATCTAAATGTTTTAACCCAGTTTCACTACAATTACCCTTACTAATGTGATAAATCTTTACTAAGTTTACTATTCATAATGAAAATAATAAAATGCACCGATTTATCATATTCAAACATCCTTATTAAAAATATCATAATTTTTTTTCAAAATATGAATTAAAAAATTTTATATAATTAAATTTAAAATTAAAACAGTAAAACAAAACGAAAATTAGTTTTCCAAAAAAAAGTTATCTAAAGAATACAAGGATTTTATACAAAATTAAAACAAAAAAAATAATTAAAATTACCTTAATTGGAATATTTATGATATAAGTGAACTATTTATAATATTGAGAACATTTTTAATTAAAAATTAACTTTTAAAATTATTGAAATGAAAATATTGTTTTCAATAGAAATCATTTTTTTCATTATTCATCAAAAATACATTTTTAAAACATTCTTTAAATTTGACACTTAGATAATTGTGAAATTATGATTTATGAAATAAATTTTTTTATTTTTATAAATTTTATTAAAAATTTATAAATTATTTTTATTATTTTCTCGCTAAAATTAAGAAAAAAAATTGAGGAAATTTTTTTTAACAACACACAATGACTTTTTAAAAAAATTAGTTCTTATATATTTTATTTACCCAAAACGTTTATACATGTATTTTAAAAAATGTTGTTATAAAATTCACACAGCCAGTTTAATTTCTATATTATGAAGGTATAATATATTATGGTTCGTTTAAGATCATTTTTTCATGTATCACAGGGTATATTAGAAATTATTTGGTGTAATATATCATAAAATATAATATTATTACACATAGTCCATATCATATGGTATCTCGATGGATTATAAAATAGAAAATAAGAATGTGAGGTATAGATTCAGTCCTGATAGTTTTAGTTCTTTGATTCATTATTTTAACGAGTAAAATCTGTGAGAACCAAGGGAGTACGGGGTATTATTCCATTTATAAACTATATTAATTTATCTTAATTATTATATTTCTATTATTTCTTGGTGTTTTATTTTATATTAACATAGATAAGAGGAATCATATATTGTAATATGTTGTTATAAGTGGTGAGTAGCTTTACATTTAAATAATTTAGGAAAGGTTAAATTGTTATGAATTAGAAAACATTACATTTTTAATATTTTAATTAAGTGTAATAAATTTACAACTGCAAATATCTTCAGTTTTGAAATTTATCGAAGTATAAAAACTTACATAATGGTCTCTGATAAATTCAAAAACCATATGTATGGAGAAAAAATATCATGCATTGAAGTTTATTAAATTGAAAAATCATATGTATGTGGAAACCCTTATGTAATGATTATTGAAAATGTGAAAAAATCATAAATGAGTAAAAGATCATATATAAGAAATATATATATTATATATTGGGATAATTTCTTAGGAATTGATTTTTTAACTAGGAAAACTATCTTACATATTGAAAATATATTATATGTAGATTTCTATTAAATGAAATTATCTTATATTTGAAGAAATATATTATATAATACCTACGTAAATTATGTATTCTCTGTACATACCTTCATATGAAGAATTTCAGTATATTTACCAAGATTTTCATACATATAAAATTTACTATGTAAAAAGGGGGACCATTTCCTTTTTCAATTTCTTGATTCAATGGAATATATTATCAATTATTTATAAAGGGATATATAAGAGATAAATTTCATCCACTGAAGTGGAAATCACTATTTTAGCTTGAGTTATATTTTTTATTGATAGGAAAATTATCAATCATACTCCAATGTTTTTCTCAAATTTAATTTATGATTGATGTTGGTACTATCAATCCTAATCCTTAATTTATATGGAATTCAATTTTATAATGCAGTTATAATTGATGACATGTAATATCCCTTCGAAATATCTATGAGTAATTACTCAATCATATCAATGTTATATGGTTGGTGGAGTTTTAAAATATGTTAACTAACTTGAGAATCATGACATGATTCATGAATTTGAATTATTAAATGAATTGTCCCCTAATTTCAATCCTGGTTATTTCTCATGAACCTTGATGACCATAGATGCACATTTGGCATAGTTAATTCCTTTAATCACTTTTTTCCTCAACATTATGATCCAATGTTGTGGAGAGTTTTATGGAATTTTGTTGTTGTTCAATCATCTTCTCCACAGTCCTTCACAGTGAATTGTCATATATTTTCATCAAGGTATGGGATTAGAATCATATTATATTTATTTATGTGTTAATTTATGATTATAATTATTTTGTCTTGGATGGTTAATTTACTCTATCTATATAAGGAAAATAAAAATCAATAATTATTAAAAATAAAGGGTGCTTTTAATCAAATCTTATTATGATAATAGAAGATATTAAGTAAAGATATATGATAATTTTTTATAGTCTCTTCGATGATTTTTTGGTTTAAATAGTTTCATATATTTCTATATTTCATTGGTAAACATAAATATGGTAAGAAAAGTATGAGAGAGAATGTTGTATTTCTTATGTTTATCATTTTTAACTACTCGACATGCTTGATTTTTTCCTTGAGAATATTATTTTGATTATTATTATTATACATACTTATTATTGTTTTCATTGGTATCATTTCTTAAAATTCATCCAATTAATATAATGGTATAATCGAAAAGGTAAATGATGATTGATGATTGATGGAATTAATATTAATGGTCGAACATGTTTAAGCATTTTTATTTTTATTCATACACACGATGATAAAATGTATATTCTTTTTACATTGATATTTTTTGATTTAATCATTATTATCTCATCCCATTAATGTTTCACAATATCAGAACCCATGATGTTTTTAAATTGAATCATATTTGTTGATTTGTTGAAAGATGATGGTGTAGATTCATTATTATGAGTTTTGCATCGGTTTGATGTGGATGATGGTATGGATAATGTGGAATGTTGTTGGGGATGATGAATAATAATTTGGATTCAACTAATTATACTTCTTCATTACTGAATTTGTTTTATATAGATATTTGTTATTATTTTTATATATCGTCATATATTTATTTCATTCTAGGTATATCCATGTTGGTAGTAGATGTAGTTTTGAAATAGTTCCCTTGATTATGGAAATGTAACTAATGTGGTGTTTATATAAGTTGACATTCCAAATCATTTAAATATATTTTTAGAAAATTTAATTAAATAATTTTTATATTTTTCGTTAAATAATTAAACATTAGAGATTTTTTAGTTTGTTTTTAATAATTAAACATTTTTTATGTTTAAATTTTTATTTTTTCCCCTTATTTAATTAATTCAATCTCTATTATTATTCCGTTTATAAAATTCATATTATATTTTTTAAATATTAATAATATGTATTTTAATTTTATTAATGATAGTTTTTTATTAAGAATTTTACCAATTGTTTTATTTAGTTAATGAAACATTAATTTATTTTTTAATATTTTAATTTTTCATTTTATTAATTTTAATTTCAATATTAAAAATTTAAATAATACATGGTTTTAAAAATTTTAATAAATATATTTTAAATTGTTTTCATTTTTATAATTTTTATAAGATGATCTTTTGATTTTATTTCTTATAAATAATTAATTAAATTGGGTTTTAATCTTTATTTTTTAATATATTAAATTTTTAATATTGTTTATAGTGTTTATTAATAATGTTTTAAAATTTATCTACTTCTGTGGGAATATCCATACTATGTGCTACCTCAAGGGCTGCATTCATTGAGACTACTACCGCTAGGGCAGGGCATCCCACTGTCAGTCACACCTATTCACAAATCAGCTACCTCCAGGAAGAATGTCCACCACCATGGTTGCACCAACACCATCATCCACCACCAGCCCGTGCTACCAATCCTATAATGAATCATCTTTTCTCAACATCATTTTCAAATCCACCACTATCCGAACTGTGCTACTATATTGTAAATCCATCTACTGCTACTCTGATCATCCATCAGATTCATCACCCAATTGACCAGTTTTCCTTTATCCACCAGCTTCTATAAATCATCTACCAGTGATATACATCCACCTATAGCTCCTAAATACATCCATACACTAGTATATATATCGACCAATGGAAATACATTCCTGCAAAAATTATACAACAATGTCGCTGCTAAAGAATGAGACCAATAACTGATTGAATCCTCGTTATAGGCCGGAACTGACCCTGTTGATGTGCACCATCGATTAAAGAAGTCAACCGAACATTAAATGAATAATAAATTACGGATTTTTTCTCAACATAAAAATTTTCTAAAACTGAAACTCACATTAGAACTATGAATCCAAGAATTGGGATGACAAGTTATCAATGTTGAATATGTAATGATCCCCAATATAGTCGACCATCAAGACTAAAGACAATTCCATGCATTTTTGTGCTTCTAAGAATGTATAATTAATGAAGGATTTGAGGATTCCATTTCTAGATGATGTTAATAACTAATCCATGAGGATATAGAAGTCGATTCGCTACATTAAAAGAGGCCTACAACTAAAGTTGTCGATTGTTGAATACGTACCCCCACCATTTTGGGATAAGTGACAACAGGAAATCCAAGGATAAAGAATAATAATAATATATAATGAAACTAGTACTAATAATAATAATAATATATAAATAAATATAAAATCTTAAACTTAGTAATACAATATTTGATTAGGATTAATAATTATTATAATATTATAATTATATTTGTAGTTATTCTATAATTAAATACAATAAATATAATATATATAACTTTTAATTGATATAAATTTATATTAATTATAATAATTTCTTAATTATCTTGGATTTAGGTTGTTTTACAGAATCGGGAAAGATTCTACATCCTAGTTCATGTTGAAAGGCACTCATAACAACCAGTTATAATAGATTTTCAAAATTCAGAAGGATTGTATAAGATGAGGCCACATGATCAGTGACTATGAAAAGAATAGACTAATAAATTGTCTAACACATGTGATAAAATAGAAAAATAAATAGAATGAACTTTGATAAGATAGAGATAAATTAAAATTTGGGGATTCAATCTTTTAGATTGAGTCATTCATGGATGACCAAGGAACTGGGATTCTAGAATAGCGAGAGTGGGCATACAAAGTAGAAGCACGGTCATGATCCTTTCATTATGTTATATTTCTTCACACCAATTTTCATTTTTTTTCATTTTAGGTTTAATAGTAATTTAAATTATTGAACATTTTATGAATTTGGGATAAAATATCTATCTCGATTAATTTAAGCTACTGGATATACTGTAAAACCTTTTCACTTAATTTTCTTCTTGAAATTGTGAATTGATTGGCAAGATCAATTACAAATATTTCAAAAATTGTTTCATGCCTCTTGAATTTAATTTTGTACTTTGAAACACAATTGTTGTGACACTTTCTTATTTCAGTTTGTACAAAACACATTTCATTTTTATGTTTCTTGGAGTGGTGAACTCAAATATTCATCTATCTACATATTTAATCACCGAGAAAAATATGCTAATCAAACCATTTATCGGGGATATAAATTAAATTAAATTTACATGAATTAACAAATATATTCAACCCATTTAGATGAGGTTTACCAAGAATATTTCTTGATGGAATTTCTAATCATTAGTTATATTGTTTAATTAATATGTTTCTTTCATCATCCACTTCATTAAAAAAACACATCTTCTTCAATAAAATTCATAAAAATAGATAATATTTAAAATAAAAATATTATTTTATAGTGGTTTAATTTAATGAAATTGGAACACACTCATTCTATTCTTTTTTCGAACCCTACAACCACTATATTAGTTCTAATGGTTAATAAATAATTAAACATAGCACCATTAGGGATGATTGTGTCATATTTTGGAAATCATTGTTGGGGAAGCTTTCAGGAGACCAATTTTCAAAACAAATTTAATGTTAATTTAAAAATTTATAACATGTAAATTAATTTTAGGAAAAAATATTTAATTTTTCTTATTTTTATTGTTCTGTGTTGTAGTTTCAATCAATTTTCTGAACCTTCTTAGTTAATATGGCATTTTCATGTGGAATTTTTAATTTTTTTTCTTGTTGTATGATCACAAGAATTCAACTAATAAGTTAGATCCATACATTACAAATATTAATAAACACATAAGTTATCATTATACGAACTAAGTAAAAAACATAAATAGAAGACAATATGAAAAATAATAATAATAACCAAAACCAAAACAATAATCAACCTCAACCTGGAAATGAGCTTACAGAAAGAGTTGTCCTTATGGAATTTCAATTCCCAATGATGTCACATAATCATTCATGTATTAGTAATACCCCTAGAGCCCAAAATTATGAAAACAGAAAATAAATGTTTTTTATGATTCCGTCATATAATAGACTTACGAATTAAGAATAACTTGACCTCATTAGGATTTTTATTATGTGGAATTGTATTTTCTATTTAGAGGGTTGAGAAAAGAATAATTGAAGCTGAAAGCTTTCCCATTCTGTCTGGAGGGAAATTCTAGAACACTGTTTCAACAAATGTTTGAGGAATGTTTCAGTACATGGGATAAACAATTTCATTTCTTTGTGTTGAATTTCAATCCACGGAAAACAAAAAGTCATATAAGTCATAAGATCTAGGGTTTTCTTCAATATGTGGTTGAGTTATTTCATAATGTGTCAGAAATATTTAGGGGACTTATTTGATAGTATATAAATCTTCATTGTATTGAAAAATTCCTTATAGATACCTCTTACCAAAGCCTCTCCCAATAATATCATGCCTTAGTAGAACAATCTTTGGGAGGATACTTTATTAATAATACAGCTAATAAATTGAAGGAAATATTTAATAAACATTCAGAAAACCAACAACATCTATGTTCTATGATAAGGGAGATAGTTAGAAAATATAATAACTCTATTAAAAAATTTAAGTTAATACATCAAGGTATTATAATGAGAATGATCAAAATTAAATTAGGGATATGTGTCATAAATATGTTATGTATGGCCATTCCAACTCTTGATTTACTAATTTTTTGATATGCCTACCCAATAACCTAATATGGAAGTATTTTTTGGTTATATATCGAGGTTACATCCAAGGAATGATCCTTTCTTTAATAACTAAAATCAATATTATAAAAGTAATACCAATATTTCATGGATGGACAAGGGGTTTTTTAACCTACTACACCCCTAGTTTCCAACAGTAGTCTAGGAAGCATTACCAAAATCAAACAAGGTAAGATCCTTCAAATTCACATGGTATATTTGAGGGAAAAATTATTTATAATTTGGGTTAAATTTTAAATAGAATGGATTCTCAAGTAAAAAAGTTCAAGAATAGAATAAATAAAAAACCAATATAATTTTGATAAATTTCAATATGGTGATAAAAAGAGAAATATGGTAACTCATGTCGGTAACTTATTTGGGGTTTGAACTAAAATGATACTAGTAAGCTAGCTACCACAACCGAAATAAAAACTATAAAAAATCTTAGGGAAATATTCCTAATAATTTGGTTAAAATCTCAAATAGATGTTGTAAAAGGCCTTAGTAGTACCCAAAATGAATGTTTTTTTAATTTGGGTGTAAAAATCCATAGAATAAAAAATTTATAAATGAGGGGAAATTCTTAAAAATGAAGAAAATATCATTATTACACCTGAAAACCCATCTAATTTTTTAAAAACTTAAACAATAAAGGGAATGAGAATGTTATTGAAAAAATAAGGGAAATGCCTTATTTTCTTACGAACTCTTCCCCACCAATCCCTTCAATAAAAAATTAAAACTCATGGGTAATAACAAGGGTAAACATATTTAGATCCATGGCCTTCTGACCAAGATCTAGTTGAATATGCCTTTATTCCAAGTCATTATTCAGATTACTTCATATATGAATTCACATAAAAAAAATTATTTCAAATGAAATGCCTATGGATGAATATTTTACATACAGCCTCACTAAAGAGTGTACTGTTTTTTTCGAATGAAAATATCCCCATGATTAAGGATACTACTAGATTTTTTATTTTCTAAACTTTTGGTAGTAGAATTAAATTGAACTATCTATGTAATTTATATTCCAGTATTAATATTCTAATATTCTCACTATTATAATAATTCTATATGGGTGACCTTAAACCCACAATATTCATCCTATACATTTGTACCATTTATTAATATATCCAATAAAAAGGGTAGATAATCTGCTGTTTAGATTTGGAATGCTATTTTTTACAGACGAAAATCTTCTTATGCATATGGAGTGTGATCAGGTGGTTCATATCATTCTTAGTGGACCCATATCATCTAGTGGAGGAGTTATTATATATATTTTTAGGGATAACTAGTATTTAAATTCCATGAAAACTATAGAAGATCAATGATTTTAAAAATGTTAAGGAACCACCTTTTGGTGAAAATTATTCTAGAGTGGAGTCCTTAGAATATGAAACCGTACAATTTCATTTAGTGGAATCTAAAAAACTACCTTTTACTGAAAAAACAACATTGGAAGATAAAAATGGAGTTTAATTTTTTTTTTACTCAAGGTGAGAATCATTAAAATTTTCCATAGTTGTTCAATAATCCCATCCCTACAATCAAGAGTGATGTTATAGGTTAATCCTCTATTTATGTGCCTAATGAATTATTGAGAGAAAGTGAGGTCTATTCTTCAACTATAAATACTATCAAAAAATATTATTTATGTTTGGGGTAGTTAATTAAACAAATTAGTTATTTATAATCAATAAATTTTCTAAAATATAATTTGGAATCGTCTTAAAGTGAGTTTCCCACTTTGGGTAGTTGTGAATGGAAATTAAATATTTGGTATGAAATTCAATTTCATTCCACTTTTTAAACTCCTTATAAGAATGTTTTGAAGAATATAGCCCTCAAAGACCCTAGATATGTCTATCATGTGATTAACCACACAATTTAGAGCTATATATACTTCTAAAACACCTAAAAGGCACATATTTTAGTGACAAGTCAATACATTCTATAAAAAATCAATATAACTGATAGATAATAAAGATTATTTTTTATTTTATAAGAAAAAAAATATTCAATTAAGTGGTACATAGTTGATATCAAAGTGACTATCCCTTAATTTCTTATTCACAAGATCATTATATATCCATACCGCAACCCATGAGTGGTGTCTCAATGAAGATTGAACCCAATTATAAATGATGTTGTGGGAGAAGAGGTTTTTAAGTAATTAGACACCGGTATTATATATCCCATTTCTAAAAAAATCATGGATTATTCCTGTATATGTGATATCAAAAAATGATGTAACACTATAGTCACTAACTATAAAATATGAAAAAATTCAAGTGAGAAGAGAAACGAAATGTAGAGTACGTATAGATTATAGAAAACTAAAATATTCCACTATGAAATATCATTTTCGTATTCATTTCTTTGATAACAATTCATGAGAGGCTCATTGAAAATGATTTTTTCTCTTCGATAGCAACATCAGTTATAATAATATCCCTATAACACCATAAGATAAAGATAAAACCACACTTATATGACCTTTTTTGAAATTTATTTACCAGAGAATTCCCTTTGGATTATATGGTGTTAAAACTACATTTAAGATATGTATGATGGATATATTTTCATACATGATAGAGTTTATCATTAAGGTATTAAGGGATAACATTTCTATTGTTGGTAACACATTTTAGAGCTATTTAATAAATTTGGAATTGATTTTACAAATATTCTTAAAGACCATTTAGTTCATAATAGGGAGAACTGTTATTTTATGGTGACATAATGAATTCTTTTTGGATATAATGTTTCCAATTGGTTTATGATGGATTATACTTCCAAGGATGATGTTATTTAGGAATTTTCCCCTCCTAAATATTTTAAGGATAATTGAATTGTTTTGGGAATTATAATTTTTACCATAGGTTTATTACATGTTTTTATAAAATTACATATCCCCTATGATATCACCTTGTCAAATATTTACCCATTATTTTTAATTGAAATCTCTTCGTATCATTTCATTTACTTAATGAAAAACTAAATTCATCACCAATTGTAACTTCACCAAATTGGAAGTTACCCAATGAAATAATTTTTTTTGAAAGTTTCATTGTTGTTGGAGCTATCTTAGGTCAGATAATAGAAAACAGAATTATGTGTGTTATATTAAGATATAATACTACTAGATGATTCACAAAGGAACTACATCACAACTGAGAAGTATATTTTAGTTGTAACTTTCACTGTAGTGAAATTTTGGAAGTGCCTTTTAGGATCAAAAGAATTAATCATTACCAACCATTCATCATTAATGTTTCTACAATCAAAGAATGAGACCAAACCAAGACTTATTAGGTTGATCCAATTGTTACAAGAGAAATATATGGAGATTAGAAACCAAAATAGAGCTAATAATGTAGTTTTAGAACACCTGTATATGTTTTCCAGTACCCGGTGTCATGATACATGGGACATTAATTCTTCTTTTTCTAATGAGATGGCACTCCCAATCTACTTTAATTAATCTTTCTATTTTATATTTTTTTCAACATTCTTAAAGAATGTTTCATTCTTATGGATATTCAAACAATTATAAGAATAAGATCATTTTTGAGACTAAGTAATCTTTATTGGATAACTCCTTTGTAATTAGATGATATGCTAATGGGATTCTGGGAATGTCTGTACCAGAAGAGGAAATGCTTCTAAATCCATGTAGTTTTCACTCCACACCGTGGGGAGCTCATTATAAGGAAAATAACAAAACAATTATTTCAAGATATATTTTATTGGCCTACATTATTCAAGGATTCTATGAGTATTTTTTTGGGATATGATATATTTCAAGTTATAGGGAATGTAGTAAAGCACCATAAGCTTCATAGAAAAGTTTTATGGATGTTTAAATCATTGATGTTTGTGGATTGGATTTTATGGTACCATTCCCATAATCACATGTAAATGAATAAATTTTAGTAGTTGATGACTATGTTTCAAAATGGTTACAGGCAGTGCCACATCGCAATAATAAAGAAATTAATGTAAATAATTTTCAAAAATACATCTTCTCTTGAATTGGTGCGCCTCAAGAATTCATTACTAATAATATAATTCAGTTTATGAATTTTAAATTTAAATCATTTATGGGAAAATATGTGGGTTCCCATAGACCTGGATCCACCTACCATCCATAATCTAGTGGATCAGTAGAAATTTTAATTAGGGATCTAAAATAGATAATAGGTAAAACGTCTCTCATTTAAATAAATATGATTCCATAAAATTAGATGATACATTTTGGTCCTATATAACATAATTTTAAACCCCAATTGGTATATATCCATACTTGTTGTTATTTTAGAATTGTTTTTGTTTTCCTATGCAGTTGAAACATATGTAATATATATAGGGATATAATGGAATTAAACATTGATTATAAGACTATATGAGAGGGAAGGATACTAGAACATAGTGAGTTGGATGATATTTGAAGAGATTCATATGATAATGTTTGTATTTAAAAATATAGGTTTAATATATTTTTTGATTTGATCATTCAAAAACAATATTTAAAACATAGATAGATGGTCCTTCTCTTTAATTCTAAAATTAAACTATTTCCTTTAAAAATGACATATACTAGATCTAGAAAATTCAATATTTTAAAAGTTTTGATTAATAGAGATTTTGAAGTTGTTGGAGAATAAAATATACCAATTATGATAAAATTTAAATGAATAAAACATTATTTTGATGGGCATAAAAATGGATTGGCTTCCATCATTTTTCATGATAACTGGGGTTTTTTTTAATGTCTAATTAGAGATATAAAATTTATAAATTCATGGGTGTCAACCCATGACATGTCTCTGTTTTTTTTCTTGTTATGTTATTAAAATGGTGATTATGTTTCTTTGTATTTTTGTCTCTCTTTCCTAATGGATTTTGATTCTTGTTATATATTTCGATTTTTTAAAAGAATGTTTTTTTTGAGGTGTTACCAAAATAGTAGAGCAGTAATATTTATTTTTAATTGTGAATGATAAGATTCATGCTAAAGCCTCACTCAATTGAAAGGGATTCATCAATTAGGGGATTGATTGATTTTAATTCCTATTTTACTTCTCTTAATTATCATTACTTTTTTATCATGATACTATAGAAAATTGTATTAAACTATTTTTAAATTTATTCACTGTAGGAAATTAATCATGGGGGTGGTACCCATGACTCTTAGTGTTAATGTTCATATGATTTTCTTTGTTGGGTGTATAACATTCTATTTTCTATTATTTTTTAAATCTAATTGAAAAACAATTTCAAAAATGTTGACCTAATCATCACTGTGTATTTAGGTTTATAATGATATTATTTGAACGCTGTTATAAAATTATTATGTTCATTATTTAATGATAATGCATGTACCATTCTTATTATATTGTAAAATATTTATTATGGTACACGTTTTATTTTTTGAACTGCATTTTGACCCTTTAAACAGGTCATTAAACTATTGAAATTGAGACACTGTATTAAAAATTGAAAGTCAAATTGTTCTTCTCAACATTTAAATTTAGAATTGACTACAAATTTGGGTTTAAGTATGGGGGGAGGGTCTAACTAATATGAGCTACTCTATGATTTAATTTTGACCCATCCAATACCTTTAAAAAATTAAAAATTTTGATCTTATCATATTTTTACTTATAATATAATTGGATCAAAATATTTATCAATTTTTCAATATTTGAAGCCAATATGAAAAGGATATAAATTTACTACCCCTTGAATAAAACTGAGTTAATCCATTCCTGCCATATCAACATCATTTTTTCCTGGTCAATATTTTTGATGTAATGTTCTGAAACTATCATTAAGTTGAAATTTAAAAATATAATCAAAGAGATAAGATATGAATTTTCATGAGCTATGAAATGAGAATCCTAATCCAGGTTGAGTTTATTTCTTTAATTATTTCATTTCTTTTTCTTTATCCTAAAACTATTTGATGATATATTTAATCCTTCCTATATTTATTGAACCTAAAAATCCATTTATTTGGGTCAATTTATTTTTTAGATGATTTATGTGTTTCTTCTCACCAGGTTGTAAAGAGTGTTTTTGAATTATTAGTTAATTCCAAGTTGATATTTTTTTAATACAATTCAAAAAAAATTAAAAATAAATCATTTTATCACAATATTAACCAAATATTTTACTTAACCACTTTATTTTGAGAGGGAATTCATACAATTTTTATGAAAAGGATCAAGGGGGAATAACATTTTTCATTGATCAATTCATTGTGGAAATTCAATTTCTCAAATTTGAGATTTATTATTTCCCATTGAATTTGATTAATAATTACCCGAGGAATAGAAATTCTTATGTTTGGGGGAATATGAGTTATACATTTAATCCGTTCATTTTCTACATATTTTATTTAATGATTTTATCATTTAATTAATTAATTTTTCTTTTTTAAAAAATTATTTAACATGAGTAATTTTATAGTAAAATTTATTAATTTATCATTTTTTATAACTAATTTTATATATTTTTTATCTTAGTTGATTGATTTAGTCTACCTTGTTATTATTTGCATTAAATGTGTATCACATTTTAAAATATTAATGTCATGTATAGTTATTTCATTACTGATACTTTCTAATAAAATATATTTAAAATTTTCATTTAATTATTTATAAATAATTTATTTAGTTGGGAATATTGTTTTTAATTTTTAATATTTATATTTTCTATTTTAAATATTCATACATTAATTTTATGTTTTGTATTAAAAATTAGTTTGTAAAATTATAATAAATCTAATTTTTTTTTTCATTCTTTTTAATTTTTTACCAATTTATCTATTTAATTATATTGCATTTTAATTTCAAATTGAATAAGTTATTAATATTTAATTTTTTTATTTAACTTCTTACTAATTTTATGTTGTTATTTTTGATGTTTTAAAATTTATCTACATATAATGTAATATCCATTTTTTTAGTCTACTAACATTGGGGAAACTACCATTGGGGCTAAAACCGATGGGTAAGGGCACCCACTGCCACTCTCACCTATTCAAAAATTGTTTTCCACCAGAGAGAGCATCCACTACCACAATTGGAAGAACATTATCTTCCATCATTGGTATCTAATACCATTCCTATCCCAAATCATCTACCATCAGTCATATTTTTAGAACCACCACTAGCCAAAATACATCGTTATACTATCTATCCATCTATCACTACTCAGATCTTCCATCAGATGTATCCACAAGTGGGATAATTTTCCATCTTCCTCTAGCTTCCATAATTTATTTATCACTGAGATCTGTCCACTAGTTCAACCTGTATGCACCTATCATCCAATATATAAATCTACCTATACACATCTACTCCCCCCCCAAATATAACCATCATTACACTAATAAAGAATGAGTACAAGTGTCAGTTGAATCCTTGAACGAATATAAAACCACTATTGTTTATCTACATCGTTGATTGGAGAGGAAAAAAAATACAATTTAATCTGAAATTAGTGTTTTTTTCTCATCCTAAATATTTTTTATATCAAAAACTCACTGGATGATAGTGAGTCCAATACTGGGGATGAAAAGCTGCCAACGCCGTATCTACAATGATCCTAAAAGACATAGACCAATGAGACTGAAGCCATTTGGAGGCTTTACAGTGCTTCTAGAAAATATGATTTGAAGAAGGATATGAGGATGATGTCACTGGATGAAGCCAACTGTTCTGTATTGAGAATAAAGAAGAAGAACCACGACTGGAGTAGAGACATGAGGTTAAAGCAGTGTCTTACAAAAGATATACCCAAACCCCTTTGGATAAAAAATCCCTTGTTGGTAGAGGATAAGTACGTATAAAAAATAGAAAAAATAAAATAATAATAATAATAATAAATATAAATTAAGAAAAAAAAAATATAATATATATTATAATTTATAAATAATTATTATTATTTTACAATTATCGTTATAGGTATTCAAATAATAAAAAAAATATAGTTATATTTATAATTGTAAATCATATATATTTTTCCTAAAAATAATAACTTATTAATAATTATGTCTTTATGTTGTTTTGAAAAATCATGACAGAGTCTGCCTCCAGGTTCCCTCTACCAACCACTAGGATAAATCAGTTAGAATATATTTTTAAATTCAATAGGATTGAAGAAGATGAGGTCATGAGTTTAGGGACATAGAAAATACTGCACAATTTCAACATGTATTGTTATTGATGAACTAGAAAAAGGAACGAAATAAATTATGAGAATATAGAGGTAAAATAATATTTGGGTATTCAGACATGGATATCGAGGTATTCTTATATGACTGATGAACTGAGGTTCCAAATGAGATAGACTGGGAAGACAATGTAAAATAATAGTCATGATCATTGATTTTGGGTACATTTATTCTCTCATATTATCTTTCATTCATTTAATTTGTAATTTTGATTTCGGTTCATGAATTTGAGATTAATCTGGGCCAAAATTTCTATCTCAATGAATTTCAAATGTTTTTTTATTGATCAAATTATTCACTTAGTTTTTCTTAAAAAAATTATTGACCAACAAGATGAATTTTGAATCTTTTAAAATATTTTCAACTTTTTGAATTTAACTTAAAAATTGTAAAAAATCAGATTGGTTATTTATGATTTCAGTTTCATCAAAAACTATTTCTTTTTTATTTTTTTTGAAGTGTCGAACTCCAATATTCAACAATCTGTGTGTTTAATAACCTATTGAGGTAGATTAATCACAACCCTTCTCAAGGATTTGAATTCAATTAAATTTTTGCAAATGAATCTATTCCTTCAACCCAGTTATTTGAGGTTCCCCTGGCATTTTCCTGATCCAATATCTTTGAGTTGGTTATACTATTTGGTAAACATTTTTCTTACATCATTTAGTTATATCAAAATATCAATACATCAATAATGTTTTTATAAAAATGATAAAACTGTTTAAAATAAGACAAATATTTTGTAGTAGTTTTGTTAAATAAATTTGGTACACACTCCTTCCATGTGATTCTATACAAAAATAAAAAGATATTAGTTATAGTAGGTTTAATAAATAATTAAACATATCAAATTTTAATAATGAGTGTGCTTGTAAAAATTTAGGAGTTAATTATATGGGATAGTTCTTGGTAACATAACAATTATTACACTATGTATTAATAATTTTAGAATGGACGATTATTAGAAGATCTTAAATTACATAGATGTAATTATACTATTTTTTAAAAACAATATGGATTTAGATCATTAATGTTATTGTTAATATCAAATTAATAATGATATATTTTTTTTCAATGGTAATTAAATAATCATAATTTGGGGTTGATGGAACTAAACCTTGATGCTTGAATGCTTAGGATTGTATTATCATCCTAGTCCTTGGTGATAGTTGTTGGGTGGTCATGTTGGTTGTTAAATATTATAGATACATATATAGACATGTATCCCCTCGCGTGGTATTTTTCTATATATATATTATTTTTATCATTTCTTATTCTATGGTAAATTGATACCAATATTTAACATGGAGTTCAGGGTGTTTTAAATAATGTAGGATGTTGAGGATATAGATGGTTGACTAGTCATGTAACCTCTCTCTCTCTCTGTTCAAAAATATATATGGTATATGGACATATTTAACATATGAAGGAATAAATGTTTAGGGTGAATGATTATATGGGCTCTAGTGACAACGAGTTTTGATATAAATATATTTTCGTGATGTTGTGGCATAATGTTATAGTGTATACATGTTTCTAGAATATAATTGTTACACCATGAGATTTAATTTGTAGATTTTATAGTTAACTAGAGTATACAAAATGAAAAACTAATATTATAATATAATGTAACACAATGATACATTACCAAAAAATAAAAAGAAATTCAATCTCATTGCTAGCTTAAGAGGAACACAACACCAGGTTTAAACGAAACATGGTACTTTATTAATTTATTTTTATTTAAAGATTATTTTATAACATGTCCATTAAGTTGGTGGGAATGTATATGAATAATAAATTATAAAAATTATATATTTTATGCATTTATATATATAAATAAATTATTAACTTTCAAATAGAAATAAATCAAGATTCCTTTTAAATTCTTTTTTTTCCAAAATCTGTATTTATTTAAAAGTTTATTTAGTGGTGATTAGTGAAAAAATTTTAAAAATAATATTTAACAATTTAAGAAAATTTATTTTATAAAATTAACTTCATTACTGAAATATTTATTTATAAATTACCATTGGTTTAATTTTGCGGGTTTTTTTGAAAAGTTTCATTTTTTGATGAATAGTGAAAAAACAAATTTTTATAAAAAACCTTTTTATTTAAATAATTTAAATGAACCAATTATTTTTAATGCATTACTAAAAAAAATTAGAACAATTTTATATTTATTAATTCAAATTTAATTATTTAAATCAATTACATATTAAATTTTGATATATTCATATTTTAAACTTTTGAATGTTTTTCTTTTTGAAAATCATTTATTACATGCCGATTAGTTTAATTTTAAATTATTTTATACCAATTATATATGTTGAATTCAAAAAATGAGTTCCATATTAGGAATTATAATATTTTAATTTATTTAATATGGTAAAATTATTTTTTGAACATATTTAATAATGAAAGCTGTAAAATTTATTTATAGTTTATAAGGTTAAAAAATAGGTTTACTATAGTGGTTAAACCTAATTGATAAGGATTAAAAATGACTAAATCATATATAATATTTATTTTATGGTTCTATTTCGACCTAATATCTTCTATAGTTCTAAAATCATACATTTTGGATCCTTTTTTCCTGATATAATCTCACGTTTAATTTTTTCTTCTGAAAAATACCACATGTGTCCTCTCCCTCATTTATAAAAGGCCACCCCCTCTCCTCTTCATTACACACTTAAAAAACCATTGGATTCATAAAAACCCTACCAAAATTAATTCCCTTTATCCATCCCATATTTTATAATCCATGATTTGGTTAGATAGTCATTACAAGATATCTTATGAAACATAACCAAATATGTTGTTTGAATGAGAGGTAACATCCTTAACTGAGTGTTTGTTTTTTATTTTTTCCTCCACCATCTATAAATAATTTCAAACCGTGATTATATAATGACTTTATTAAACTAAATATAAGTATATTTGTTTTCTTATGTTAATTACCTACAACCATCTCTTCCTCTCTCAAATGGTAAATGAAATCTGTGATCATTTTTATGAGATACAATCTCCTCATGAACCGACGTAATTCATTTTCTATCACGATTTCACACAGATTGATATAAAGTTGAGTCTATGGTTTATATATTATATTTATTCTATATTTATAATTCATGTATTATAATATCAAACATATAATTTTACATTCCATTTTTTATCGAATTCAATAATGTTGCTCGTGTGCACAACGAACTACCACCTCACAAAGCAATGTTGTTCATTTTTCACTTACTCTTTACATAGAAGTTAATATGGATAAATTTTATGTTGATAAATTATATTAATAAAATATTAATAATTATTGAAAATGAATATATCTAATAATTTTAGACATTATCACCCATTTAATTAATGATAATGACATTCGTTTGTAATACGGACTACGACTCCGTGAAGCGATGTTATTCATTTTCCACAAACACGTAGAAAGGAAGTTAATAAAGGATAAATATAATTAATATATTTATTATATTTCATGAATAAAATAAATATACAATTTAATTTTTTACCCTCTGACCTATTAGGGAAATTATGACATCACTCATGCATACGTACAACCTACCGTCTCCAAAAAGCGATGACATTCAATCTCCATGTTAAAAAATTAATAATGATTATAATGTTCTATATAATTAATAAATGATATTTATAATGTTAATAAAATTATAGACATTATTTAACTATATCCTATGTTCGGGACCTAGAACATTCGTGACAAAACTTTCATAATAATATAAAGAAATTGAGACATGAAATAATATTGATAATGAATGATTAAGAACCCATGGGTAATAGATGTTATAAAAAGATAACATATGATATTATAAAAAATAATATTTTTCTATTATATGTTAATAAATTTTTCTAACCTACTTTACAGAATTAAAAAAATAATGATCAACGAAAAGGATGTGTGAGGTATTTGTTTTTAAACTCAATTTCCATTCATGGGGTTCCATGTCTACTTCATTTACTATATTAGGCCCGATTATGTATGAAATTATCTTTATATTATTTATGTTTTATATATATTGTTATGTTTATATATATAAATGTGTTACACATAATAACTTCATTTATTAACTCTTACCTCAATGATACAAACATTGTAATGGATTTTCCACAAAATTCTTTCTTTGAGACACATGTTCTTTTATAAACATAATTACTTTTGAATAGTGTATATACATCCCCTTTAAATATTATATCATGAATCCCTCCAACCTCATTACATTTTAAGTTACAATTATTTTACTTTATACATAGAATGTTATGATTCAAAAGTTACCAATTTGATTAGGGTTTATTTTACAAACTATTTTTTAATCAGGATTATTTTTTCATGAATTTAAATTGAATGAAATTTTTTGATAATTTTTTAATAATCTAATTTAATATTATTATCCAGTGATTATTGATGAAATTTTCATGTAATATTTCCATTTTCCACTCTTTGATACTTAAAGTTGTTTAGCTATTATTTTTATAAAAACCACATTTTTCCTCTCAAGGGTTGAAAATCCTTTTGCTTCAAAAACTATTATTTCTAAAAATGATTTCAAATTAATTATAAAAATGAATTTATGAATACATTTTTATACATGTTTTAATTTGATTAATTTTTTTAAATGATTCATCTTGAAATTTTTAAATCTTTTACCAAAAATGTGAAGGGAATATTTTATTTACCTTATATAACATTAATAAGATTTTTTAGACTTCATAATCAATCAATTTTTTAAATATTAATTTATAATAATTAAATCGTATTTCCAAATAATATAATATAATTTTTTTTTGAACCATTGGTATTAAATATATTTTAAATTTTAAAAGTTATTTTCCACAAAATTATTTTTAATGTTTTTTTCTATTCATCAATGACTACAACTATTGGTGTTATGGATTTATTCTAAATTATCTACATATTTATATCTGATATATACCTAGATTATTATAAATTCATTTTATGTGATAATACATAGTAACCACCAAAATATTCATTAATGTAAATCCTTGATGATATAACTTAATGTATCTTTATGTAAAATGTTTATATAATATGTCAACTTCATTGGTTTTATGTTTTTGGATTTTAAAATACTATTAATAATTGTGACCATTTAAAATATATCCATTGAACAGTAATTAGATGATTTTTTTAAATATAGGGGTTTAAAAAATCCAATTTACTCAGACTGAGGAAGTGATGGCCTCATCTAGTAGATGTGCCCCACACAAAGACCATTTTTCAGAGATCAGAAAGGAGGTGGTATCTTTGGCTTCACTCTTGACCAAACCCAAGTCAAGCTTGAATATGTTATGCTCAAGCGGGAATGCCTATGAAAGAAGTGGAAGTGGATAAAGATTACCACCCGAGCAATGTTATCCAATCCATCCCTAGTGTCTATGACCATCGCACACCTTAATCTTCAGTCTTATGAGAGTGTTATAAGGGGTTATGTAACATGACCGTATCACTATAGTTATGTACATTATTTTAGTATATAATAAGTAATATACTTTCATTTTATTATTGTTACATTATAAAAAGTTTTTAAAGCACAAATAGTATTTTTAGTTAATGTTCAACTAAGAAATCTATTTTGATTATTTAAGGGATGTTTTAATTAAATAATATTTTAATAAAAATTATTATTGTTATCAAATTAAATTTTACTAAATATAAATGATCATATAATTTTATGAATGCAATGGTAATTTTTATTAAGTTTTAAAAGCCATTTTTGTCAAAACCCATGAATTTTCGATAAATGTCAGTTTTTTTAAAAGAGAAAATTAACATATTTATAAAATTATTTAGATAAAATTAATATTATTTATGGAATCAAGATGTTGAAATTATCCAATGATGAATTTGTCATAATTTCCCGAGACAGTCAAATATTTGGGTAAAAATTAAATATCGTTTAAATATATAATGTCTTCTATGACATCATAAGGACCCAATAGTGACTTAATAAAATTATATAAACATTATGTTCGTCCAATATATGTTTTAACATTACAATAATGTGATTTGGGGTTTTCTTGATTTATTTTACAAATATTTAGTGGACCCTTCAAAACTTATTAAACATTTGGTCTTTTTAAATTGTTTTCCTTGGGAGTCTGACTCACCTCTACATAAGCAACCCCATTATCTTAAAAATTTCAGACTTTGTCATTATAAAATATTGTTTTCCACTCGCTTTTGGAAAAAAACATGGGAAAAAATAATGGGCTGGTTTTTGGTTTTGATTAGTTTAATGTGAGGTGTCCCAAACCTAAATAATAAACAATTCCCTCTCCTTTCCTATAAAAACCCACCCAATATTTCACTTCCTCCTCACTAAAATCCTTTTGAGTTCATCCAACCTATGCCCTCCACTATCTATAATCCTTACCAAGTCTCCACAATCTCCCAAGAATCCCCTCTCAATCCTCTCTCAATCCTTTGGAAGCACACATCCAAGTAAGGGTTTTTTCATCCTTTCTCATTTTTTTCAATATTCATTAAATTGTTATGACCTTTTAATTTCAATTATTATTGTTTTGGTATGGTTATTCACCTCCCCTATACTTATCTATTTATGTTTCAATGATGGTAAAACCCTTTATCTGTAATTAAATTCCTCTCATTTACACCTATTACTATACAGAAATTCCGAATGGAATTTCCCTCTCCTCATTTACATTCAAGAAATTATTTTTTATCATGAATATAAGTTCCATTAAATTTGTTGGTACATGTATCTATATAACCACCTTAGTTTACATGTCATGTAAATATGATGAGACATCACTTTCTCTGTAATCAACCATTTTTATGAGTTCTTATGTCACACCATTATGCTGAAGAAATTGCACCGTGATTTCCCAAGTCCTAGTCATTGTGTAGTGAATACCATTCCCATTTATCTATCAAGGGTATTCAACATTATAGACATTTACTTATTGTTTAAAGAGTTTCATGTATCTATTCCACATTCATTTATCGTGGAATAAATTATTATGTTGAATAATTCAATGTTTTATTATCCATGTGGCACACTTATGCATGAATTGAAATGTTTAAGAAGGGTGCGCTCTGATAGCGCTCCAATGCATTAAGAAATGTATAGTATCATGATACAACATGTTAAATGGGTGTTTAATCATTCTAATTAAAGTGAAACATTGTTTTACTAATGCTTCATGTGTAATGAGGGTTTCCTCATGCTCCATGTGTAATGAGCCTTGGATCATGTTAATTCGATGTTAAGTGTTATTCCCACATTTCCATGTTAGGATTATCATGAATTATCATGAATTTATGTTTATTCTTATCTTGTGCTATATTTATGTGCCTATTGTCTTACATGTATTGTATTCCTCATTTTATTCCATGATTATTCCCTTACTGGGCTTCGTAGCTCACCCTTTTCGTATGCATGTCCTCAGGTTATCCCATGCAATCCTAAGTACGAGGGAATGTAGTGGTCTTGTAAATGATGTTTTCAATAATGATGCTATATTTCATGTTTTAAGCTATTATTTAATGATTCTAATCCCCTAAGACACAAGATCTCTTGATCTTCTATTTTGTATCAAGTGACTTCTAGGTAATAAATTATGCCTAATTGTGAAATAAAAAATCATGTTTTTCATAGTTGGTATCAGAGGACAGGTTTATTTATTTTTGGGATTAGGATAATAAAACCCAAGTAAAGCCTTATAGTCACGACTAATTATAATAAAAACATCCCTATGTTTAGAGGAGTATTGAGTAAGTCGTTTATCAAGAAAATACATCCCTTTCTGAATACAAGCAGGTAGAGGTAGCTTTGGCACAGATGTATCCTATGGGTAAATCCCAAAAACACCGCCTTGATCTAGACTCAAACGGAAACCAGTGCACAAAAAATGTCCTTAATGCACTCTTGGTTACGACACTCCCGAGGAATATTCATTAGTAAATTCACAATCTTAGTATGAACCATTATTAAGGGACAAAAAAATTCCCTTAGAATATATGTTAGAATGTATCTCATGTATAACATAGACTGAATCCAATAGATTAATATGTTAAGGAAATAAAAGTTATATATAATTCATAAGTATTGTCCTTGTATTAACCATTATGTGTTACCCCTAACTTCCTTTTTTCCATCCAATGGCTGGTAATAGGAGGACTCAGGCTAACAAACGATTGGAAGATCAATGTGATCACTGTACTAATGAGATGATCAATCCAATTGGAGAAAGAATCGTGAATGTTTTCATTCTTCTATATCAGCTAACTCAAGACAAGAATAGAAACATGGTTCAAGAGGAACATTCAACCCCCCATAAGAAAGAACAAGTTTCTATCGAGAGCTTCATGAGACAAATGCCTCCTACTTTTAATGGATCATCTGATCCATCAATCGATGAACAATGGATCTGCTCCATTGAAAATATCTTCTTCATCCTTCAATGTTCTGAACAAGAGAAGTTTCTCCAGGATGATTATCATATGGAGGGTGAAGATGATCAATGGAGTACATTGATAAAAAATATGAAGCCTAAGGTGTAGATCAAGGCGTTGGAATAGAATGATTTCTTGAAGATGTTTTTAGATAAATATTTTCTGCACACCCTCTGGCTTAAGATGTAAAAGGACTTCCTTACCATCAAGAAAAAAGATGATGAATGTGTCAGAGAATACAAGGAAAACTTCACAAGGTCGGCATGATACACCTCCGGCTTTGTCGTTAGCCCCGAATACAAGGTTGACCGCTTCTTTGGTGGGATGAAACCTAGCCTGCGGAAAGTGCTGGTGATCTGTGACTTTGAAAGCTATTAGGAAATTGTTTGATGTGCCCTCCATGACATAATAGTGATCAGAGAATCTCTAGGGTGTCATGGGGATAATTAGTGTAAGGTGTCCTTCAATGTTGGAGATCCGATGGATAAATAAAATGGTTCTATGAAGATCCAACACCCCACATGCCAATGGTGCGGAAAGAATCGCCCCAGAAACATCTTAAATGGGACAAGGAAATGCTTTAGGTGTGGAAGAGAAGGACACCTGGCTATTAACTATTGGAAATAAAGACATGCCACTACGATGGGGGAGAGGAATGATCTGTTCGAACCTCAACACATGGTTTATTGCAACAACTGCAAAGAACCATGGAATATTGAAAATCATTTACCTAAGCCAAGGGTTTTTGGAGGGAACCAACAACCTCCAAGGTAGCAAGGGTGACCTTTTTCCATCACTACTGCGAATGTGAACCCCAACAACGAATTGGTGACAGGTACACTAGTTATTCATTCAAGAATATAAAATGTACTTTTTTATTTAGGTTCAATGCATTCTTTTATATCTCGAAAGTTTAGTAGAACAATCCCACCACCACCACAAGTCATGGAAGTGAAGATGTCAATGACTACGGAAAATGGGGCAATCATTTCATCCCATGAATATAACTCCTCCTCTATCATAATCTGTGGATTAAAATTTTGGCTGAATCTCATCATACTTCCTTTGGTGGAATTTGATTCAATTCTAGGAATGGGTTGGATTTCCTTATATAGATCCAAAATAAATTGTCGTGAGAGGGAAATCACTCTCCATGTGGAGAATCCACCCCCGATTCTTTATAGGTTCAAGTAGGAAGCTGAATCTTCTTTACCTCCATCATCTCAAACATTGATATTACTGCTCTATGACTATGCATATCTTCCTCATATTATTGAGTCTAGGGAGGCATCGATCATCGAATACATTCTTATTTTGAGGGAATTCACTAAAGTGTTTCCTAATGAATTTCATGGTCTTCCTCCTAGAAGAGATGTTGGTTTCTCAATTGATCTTATACCTGGGGTGTTGCCAATATCCAAGACTTCGTATAGAATAGCTGTTGTGGAGTTTGAGGAGCTGAAGAAACAACTACATGAGAATCAGGATAAAGGGTTTATACACACATGTTCTTCAACATGGGGTGTTCCATTCCTCTACGTCAAGAAAAAGATGGATCAATGTTCATTTTCATCGATTATCGTGAGCTTACCAAAATCATGATAAATAACAATTATCATTCCCCACGAATTGATGACTTGTTCGATTAGCTTCGTGGAGCACAATAATTCTCCAAGGTGGATTTGAAGTCAGGATATTATCAAGTAAGGGTGAAGAAGGAAGATTTCCCCAAGACTACTTTTCGTACAAGATATGGGCATAATGAATTCATAGTAATTCCTTTCACACTCACTAATTCTCCAAAAATCATCATAGACTAGATGAATAGAGTCTATAGAGATTACATAGACAAATTTTTGGTAGTCGTTATAGATGATATCTTGATATACTCCAAAACCATTGAGGATCATGAGGAGCATCTAAGAACTGTAATAGAGACCTTGTGGAAGGAGACGATCTATGAAAAGTACCGCAAGTGTGAGTTATGGTTAAAGGATGACTCATTATTGGTCCATATCATCACAAGCAATGGGATATATATGGATCCCTCCGAAACAGATGCAATTGAGGGATGGATGATGCCAACATCGGTAACGAATATCTGTAGATTCTTGGGGTTAGCTGGATGTTATCGATGATTTGGGAGAAATTTCTCATGATTGTCCAACCCTCTTACCAAGATAACTTGGAAAGGAGTAAAGATTTCATAGACCAATAAATGTGAATAACGCATCAAGGAGTTGAAAAAGAGGCTTCTCACTGCGCACGTGCTCACTTTACCCACAAGTAAAGAAATTTTTGTGGTATTTAGTGATGCATTGAAGAAAGGCTAGGGATGTGTGTTGATGCAAAATGACATAGTCATTGCCTATGCATCATGTTAATTGAATGTTCATGAACAGAACTATACAACACATGACCTTGAGTTGGCTGCAGTGATCTTCTCTTTGAAAATTTGGTGTCATTATCACTTTGGGGAGAAGTGGGAAATATATATAGACCACAAAAGCCTAAAGTATATATTCACACCGAAAGAGTTGAACATGCACCAATGAAGATGGTTAGAGATGTTCAAAGACTATTACTGCTCAATCCATTACCACCCTAGGAAAGCGAACAAGGTGGAAGATTCCCTAAGTAGAAAGGACCCAACGATTTTGTCATTGATGAGAATTGAAAAGGATCTAATCTTATTAGATTTGATGAAGATGGACATGGTAATACTAAATAAGGGAACAACATCAATCCTACAAATTATTCCATAATGATCTCTTTTGGAAAGGTTAAAGGATGCTCAAAAAGATGATGTGGGAATTTCATAAAAAGTGGAAGCTATCAAAAAATGGAAATCCTCGGAGTATAATGTTAATGTATTAGTAATTGTGAGATTTGGGAAAAGACAATGTGTTCCATCAAGTCCAGATCTGAAGAAGTAACTTTTGGATGATGCACATAGTTCAAATTTATCTATTCACCCAGGAAACACAAAGATGTATCATGATCTTCGAGTGCATTATTGGTGGGATAATATGAAGAAGGATATTACATAATATACATAAAATAGTCTAGTGTTTTAGCAAGTGAAGGTAGAGAGGAATAATTATAAGGGGATTATGCAACCATTGCAAATACCAGAGTGGAAATGGGGGGAACATCCCCATGGACTTTATCACCGGACATCCGAAGACATCCAAAGGAAACAATGAAATTTGGGTTATTTTGGATCATCTTACGAAGGTTTCACAATTCATTTCTATTTGATATGATTTCTCATTGGATCAAATGGAACAGATATATATTAGAGAAGTGGTAAGGTTTCATGGAATACCACTATCTATTGTGTCTGATTGGGATCCAAGATTCACCTCTATATTTTGGAAGATTCTTCAACATGCTCTGAATACTGAACTGAACATTAGTACGGCCTATCATCCTCAAACTGATGGCCATTCGAAAAAGAATATCCAAACACTTGAGGACATTTTGAGACCATTCTCAATGGACTTAAAAGGAGGGTGGGATCAACATCTTCATCTGGTTGAGTTCTCTTATAATAACAGTTTCCACTCAAGCATCCAAATGGCACCATATGAATCCCTTTATGGGAAATGATGCAGAACACTGGCGTGTTGGGATGATTCTGGTGAATGTAAGCTTCTTGGACCAGAAATGGTCGGAGAAATGGTGGAGATAGTGAAAACCATTCAGCAGCATATCAAGGTAGCCCGGAGTTAAAAGAAGAGTTATTCATATAACCGTAAATGAGACCTTGAGTTAAAAGATAGAGACATGGTATTTCAACGCATATCTCTGTGGAAGAAGGTCATGAGAATTAGAAAGAAAGGGATGTTAAGTTCAAGGTACATCGGCCACTTCGAGATTCTTGATCGTGTCAGGGTTGTTTCCTATCGACTAGCACTTCCACCAAACATAGCCAAAGTACATGATGTCTTTAATGTATTCCTATTAAAGATGTATTTATTGGACCATTCATATGTACTCAATTCAGAGATGGAATATTTAGAGGATGATCATTCTTATGAGGAGAAACCAATGAATATCTTAGATCATTGAGAAAAAGTTCTACGAAATACGACAATGCCCCTCGTCAAGGTGTTGTGGCGAAACCAAAAGTTTAAAGAAGCGATGTGGGAATTGGAGGAAATGATGTACCATATTTACCCACATCTTTTCTAGTGTGGGAAAAGGAAATTTCAAGGGTTAAATTCCTTAAGTGGGGAAGATTGTAACCACCCAAACTTTCATTAATAGAAATACCTCTTGATCTAATTAAATGTCTCTCTATGTAAAATTTTTATATAAAATGTCATCTTATTTGGTTTTATGTTTTTGGATTTTAAAATACTGTTATGAATTGTGACCATTGGTAATATTTCCATTGAACAGTGATCACCTGATTAGTATAAATATAGGGCTTTAACAAATCCAATTTACTCGGACAAAGGAAGCGATGGCCTCATCCTGTAGATGTGCCCCATATGAAGCCCATTTGTCAGAGATAAAAAAAGAGGTTGCATCTTTGGTCTTTTCTCTTTACCAGTCCCAAGCCAAGATTGAATATGATAACCTTGATTGGGACCATCTACGAGAGAAGTGGATTTTGATAGAGATTACCACCTGAGAAATGTTATCAAAGCCGCCCCAAGAGTATGTCACCATCACACACCTTACTCTTCAGTCTTATGTTGGTGTTATAATGGGTAATGTAACAAGACCTTAGCACTATGGTTATGTACATTTGTTTGTATATAATAATGAATATAGATTCATTTAATTATTGTTACCTTGTAAATAGTTTGTAAAGCACAAATAGTATTTTTAGTTAATGTTCAACTAAGACATCTATTTTGATGAATTAATGGATATTTTAATTAAATAATATTTTAATAAAATATTATTATTTTTTAAAATAATTATTATTACATATAAATTCTTGTATAATGTTATGAATGTAATTGTAATTTTTATTATGGTTTGTAAGCCATTTTTGACAAAACCCCTGAATTTTCGATAAATGTCAGTTTTTATATTAAAAGTGAAAATTAACATATCTAGAAAATTATTTCGATAAAATTAATATTATTTCTGGAATCATGACGTCGAAATTATCCAATGGTTAATTATTCATAATTTTCTGAGGCAGTCAATGTTTTGGGTAAAAATTAAATACTGTTTAAATATATAATGTGTTTTATGATATCACAATGACCCAATAGTGATGTAATAAAATACTATAAATGTTATTTTCAGAAAATATATGTTTTAACAATAAAATAATTTGATTAGGGGTTTGTTTGATTTATTTTACAAAGCATTAGTGGACCCTTCGAGACTTATTAAACATTTTGTCTTTCTAAATTGTTTTCTGTGGGAGTGTGACTCACCTCCACTTAAGAAACTCCGTTATTTTAGGATGTTCGGACATTGTCCTTATAAAATATTGTTTTCCACTCCCCTTTGGAGAAAACCATGGGAAAAAACCATGGGATGGTTTGTGGTTTTGATTAGTTTAATGTGAGTTTTTCCAAACCTAAAGAGTAAACAATTCCATCTTCATTCCTATATAAACCCACACAAGCTCCCCATTCCTCATCACTCAAAGAATTTAGAGTTCATACAACCTCTTCCATAATCTCTCTAGAATCATCCCAAGTCACCCCAAGCTCCCAAGAAGCCTCTCTCAAACCTCTCTCAAGCCTCTGGAATCACACTTCCAAGTAAGGGTTTTTTTCTTCCTTTCTCAGTTTTTTCCATTATTTTTTAAATTGTTATACAATTTAAATTTCAATTATAAATGTTGGGGTATGGTTTTGAACCTCCCCCGTACTACCCTCTCAATGTTTTAATGTTGGTAGACCCCTTTATCTCACATTAAATGCCTCCCATCTACACCTGTTACTATGCCGAAATTCCGAAATAATTTTCCCTCTCCTCATTTACATTCAAGAAGTTCTTTTGTATCATGAATCTAAATTCCATTAATTTTTTGGACATGTATCTATATGACCCCTTACTTTCCATGTAATCTAAATATGATGATACACCCATTTCTTTATCATCAACCATTTTTATGAGTTCTTATGTCACGCCGTTATGCTGCCGAAATTGCACCGCGCTTTTCAAAGCCAAAGTCATTGTGTAGTTAATACAACGCCTATTTCTTTTTCAAGGGTATTAACCTTTATGAACATTTATTTATTGATTAATGAGTTTAATTTATGTATTCCACATAATTTTATAATGGAATAAATGATTATATTGAATGATTCAATTTTTTGTGATCCCTGTGGCACACTTATGCATGAAATGAAATGTTCAAGAAGGGTACGCCCTAATAGCGATCCAATTAATTGGGAAAAGTATAGTATCAGGATACATCATGTGAAATGGGTGTTTACTCATGCTAATTCACTTGAAATGAGGTTTTACTCGTGATTTATGTGAAATGAGGGTTTACTCATGCTCCATGTGCAATGAGCCTTGGCTCATGCTAATTCCATGTTAAGTGTTGTTTCCACATGTCCATGTTATGATTATAATGCTTTATCATTCCTTTATTTTTATGATTCTCTTGTGATCTATTGATATGATTATCATCTGACATGTATTGTATTCTGTTTCCGATGCTTTCTCCGGGGCGCGCGCATCCGTCTGTGGAGGACGCACAGCTCTCACCCCGCATTCCCACTTTCCAAAGGCGGGCAGCATTCGCTCCTTATTCAGGGATATCTGCTCCTTGATCAAAATCAGGATTATGGGATGTCGGTTCTTCCTTCATTGGATTCATCCTCGGAAATAGTCACCTAGTCCGGGTCTCCCTCATAGTTTTAATACGTTGTTCATGAAACTCTTCCCAGTGCCATGTTTCCATGGACGCCGGTTAATTACACTGCTTATGTCAGGACATTTCAAAGGGTCCAGTTAGGGAAGCAACCTTCTGTCGGGGGAGTAGTCACATCGAGGCATCAGTAGCGTGTCTAAATGCTAGGGAACTAGCATGTCTGTCTTTTTTCCCTTGTCATAGGGCTTCTCGAGGGCGTGGAAGCCCGAGGAATCCCACATCGAGTGTGGGGAATTATATTCCATAGGCATATATCTGAGGTTTTCCTCATCTTCCTATGTTTGACACAGGGTATACCGCAAGTTTAACGTCCAGCAGAGACGGATCATCCTAATTAGAACATTATCTAGAATGGATCGGATTGTGGAATTTCCCTTGAAGTGATGCAGATATCGGGGCCAACCCGAGGGCGGATTCCTGAATGTTGTGAAGAGGAGCGGAATGTCATGATCTCTCCGGGATATGGTGGTCCGGGTGAGAATCAGGGTGGATGATGGATGGATGGATGAAGCGGAGGGGGACTGAGATGGGACTATCGAAGGGCGATAGTGAGATTGGGCTTGAGCCTCGAAGAGACCTCATACGTATCCCTGTCGCAGGGAATCAATGTCTGCATAGTTCGAGATGGTGCCGATGAGCCAATGTGAAGGTGGACCTTGGCCCGATGGGCATCGTCAGCGAGCCGACGTGAAGGTGAACTCGGGGGTCCACTGGTGGTGGGCTTGAACGTCGTGGAGGCTTCCTACGTACCATGCCTTGACATGGATCAAAGTCCCCATAGTTCAGGTGGAATGTGGAATACAGTTTAACGTCATGCGGGATGGGGGTGAACGAACGTGATCGAGGTCGGAATGACTGGGTGGTGGGCTTGAACATTATGGAGGCTTCCTACATACCATGCCTTGACATGGATCAAAGACCACGTAGTTCATAATGGTGTGTCGGTGAACCGACGTGAGTGAGGACCTTGGTCCGGCTGGTGTGGGGCTTACACACCAGGCTACCTAGGTGCTGGTGACCTGACGTGAATAAGGTCAGAGTGACCAACAGGTGGTGGGCTTGAACCTCTGGGAGGCTTCTTACGTACCATGACTTGACATGGATCAAAGACCACGTAGTTCAAAGGGGATTTGTCGGCAAACCGACGTGAAGGTGAACCCGGGGGTCCACTAGTGGTAGGCTTGAACCACGTGAGGCTTCCTACATACCATGCTTTGACATGGATCAATGTCCTCATAGTTTGGGAATGGCGGTGGGTGTCGGCGAACCAACATGAAGAAGGGACCTTGGTCCGATTGGATTTGGGCTTGAACCTCAGGGAGGCTTCCTACGTACCGTGCCATGACATGGATCAAGGTCCTCGTAGTTTGGGTTGGTCAAAATGGCTTGCCATCAGACTGGAATTGCAGTTTAACGTCATGCTGGATGAGTGTGGAACCTGACGTGAAGAAATGACGGGTGGTGGGATTGATCCTCATGGAGGCTTCCTACGTACCATGCCTTGACATGGATCAAACACCTCGTAGTTCAAATGGATATGCAGTTTAACGTCATCTCGGATGGGGGCATACATGTTAACATCATGATGGACGGCACATAGTTTAACATCATGATGGACGAGGTGTTTTCATGGCCAATTCTTACTCTAAGCCCATGTGAGTCGTGCTCGGTGTGAGAAACAAGAGGCAGCAGAGACCTGACGATCACATCGTGAAGGGTGTGTCCGTGAGAAACAAAGAGGGTCTTACGCATTGGGCGACCCATGGTGCTGGGACTTACTCCAGGATGGAGGCCCGAAGTGTGACAAAGTGCAACGGGAGAGGGATTTGGGACCAAATATGGAAGGTGCCTCATTCCCTATTGCGCCCTCCACTGGCCTTGGTAGTGGGGAAGTACGGAGGTGAATGGGTGCTACCTTCGGCAATAGAGGCTTAGGGCTTATACCAGGGTGGTTTCCTTTCTCCCGTGGACATACGCCGCTCCGATAAGGATGATATCATCCCTTGTGGAGGGGGTGACCCCATCTCTGTGGAGACAAGCAGCGTAATGAATGTACGAGATGGGGGGACCCTACATTCGAGGTGCAGGGTCGGATCACAGTTTAATGTCATGTGTTGAGGACGAGGTGATTGGTAGTTTAATGTCCTGTAGCTTGGATGAGGTGGGATTAATCCACACCCCTAGGACTTACATGACTGGTACCCTCTGCTCCTTGGGGGAGGGAAGGTACTGGCAAGGCCATGGTAAAGGGGGGTCGCTGAGAAAACTATCGAGGGGTCCACGTTAGCGTGGCTATGCAAAGAATCAATAGTCATTAGCATGCCTATGAGAAGAAGCATTAGGCGAAGCAACACTATGGGTGGTGTTGTCCATGGGATTTTGAAATCACATCGTGCAAACCCGGAGGGTCGCACGGGAAGAGGAATTGCCAATAAAAGGAGTCTTCTTCGTGAAGTGGAGTGCCTCGGCCTTAGCATGGGGTAGGGGTGTGAATGGGAGGTGCTTTGCGAAGTGGAATAGTATTCGTAGAGCCCAGCCTCGCGAAGCAGAGGGGCCTCACGAAGCAAGGTGCTGGGATGCAGTGTGCTTCGTGATGTACAACGACCCTGCCTTGGCATGTGGATCACTAGTATAGGATGGGTGTTTCGTGAAGCATAAATGCTCCGTGGCTGCTCGGGTTCCCTTGGGAATCCCTTTCCTTCACGAACTCCATTAGCCTTCATGAAGGGAATCCATCTTGGAAGAGGGGCTCAAGACGAGACAAGGAGAAGGCATCACACGACGTAGAAGTACCTCACATAGATCATGATTCCTAGGGGAGAAGGGTGATTCGCGATTCGGGAGCTGAGAAGCTGAAAGGTCGGATCGTCTGTCCCCTAGACTCAGGGGGTTCTCAGTATTTATAGGCCAGGGGTGCCGTGAAGCAGAACTCACGCGGCGCGAAGGGGCGGAGGGTGCTACGCGGCGGGCTCGTGAACGTTAGGGCGTTTGTGGAGCGGTACCGCCTCACGGTCTTCGCGGCGGGCTCACGAACATCAGGGCGTTCACAGAACACTACCGCCTCACGGTCTTCGCGACGGGCTCGCGAATGTCAGGGCATTCGCGGAGCCTCACCGACTCACGGTCTTCGTTGCGGGCTCGTGAACGTCAGGGCATTCGTGGAGCGGTACCGCCTCCTATGCTTCGTGGCGGCCGCAATGCTCGGGGGGTGCTTCGCGTCGGAGATGCGCGAGGCAGCGTGCAGGGCTTCTTTTTCGTCCCTTATTTTCATGCAATATTTTGGTGCCAACAAATTCCCCCCTCATACTTGGAGTCACGGAGGGATGAAGGGTCGAATTCTGAGGGAAAACTGCCAAAATTATCGGTGGTTCGCGATGCGGCCTCGCGAAGGGGCCCACGGTGCTGATAGCGGCCACACTGTCCGGACACACTGCGATGCTCTGCACGGGCAGGATGCGCCGCGAAGCTCTAGGGTCGCCGGATATAAATAGGGGGGCTCACCTATTTTTTGTCCTCTCGCAACTTTTTTCCTCTTGCACTCTCACCTTCGCGAAGCTCCGCGTCCTCCGCGTCCACTCTCTGCGAATCGAGCATCGCTGCGAATCGCGAGTCTCTGACTCCGCGACCGCACCAAGCGAACTTCTGGTTGCCATCCTAGGCCAGACTCCGCAGCCCGGTTTTGTGCCCAAGAATCGTGAGGGATCTTCTCGAGCAAGCTTCGCGATCCAGCCCGAAAAAATCCTTCTATGAGTGCCGAAACCGAAATGGCCGATCGAGAGGCTGTATTGGGGGTCCTTGTAGACACCACCCGGAGGGATGAGATGGCTAACTGTCTGGTCTAGGGGAGATGGTCTGAATCCACTCGGACCATACTTCTTTGACAGAACTACTATTAGAGGGTCAGAAGAACTATCTTCCGTTCAATAAGCTTCCCTTGTATGGCTTCGGGCTGAGGGATGACGTCTTTATTCCTAAGGCGAGTAGGTTTGTATGAGGCAGCATGGGCCTCCCAATTCCACATTTACCAACCGAAACACCTGATGCCAGTGCTACTAAGCAGATGGTCGTCTAGGACCAATACATTTCACCTGCACCATGGGGAGGTGGGCATCAGCCTGTGGGATGTCCACCAGATTTCGGGGGTTCTGATCTTGGGGGCAATGTATGATGAGTTCCTCCCCATCATGAGCGCGTGGGAGGATACGGAGAAAATGTCGCGACTAGTGTCGGCGCTGATGGGACTGGTCCCTGGAGAAGACAAGGAGGTAGTGAGGGATGTCCACTTTAAGAAGTCATTCAAGAAATTCCTAAACTTCCAGGAGAATCGATAGTTTGGTCTGAGGCCTCAAACTTGGCCGAAGGCGGCTCAACGGGGCAAGGAGCACTCGTACTGGTGGGTCTTGGAGGACAGCCAATGGAAGACTTGGGGTTTCGGTGTCAGCACTGAACAGCAGCCGATAGGCAGGCTGGTGGAGTTCATCATGGCCCTTATCTGCGGTTGGATCCTACCAACGAGGGATACCAGCATGGGGGTGTGGCCCAGCTCGTTTATCATGGTGTCGGTGCTGGGCAAGGGGCAGCGGGTCAATCTAGGGATTTCAGTGCTCGCCATGCTGTACAAGATGTTGCGGCATGTTAGCGAGGTCAAGAATCCGCCAAAGATATGCGAGCCCTTCCACCTTCTTTATGGGTGGATTGCGGCGCACATCAAGGGGATTTATGAGTATCCAAACCCTATCTTTCCGCCGGGATCAAACTTCTGCCCCTCCATTCTAAATGTGTCCGGGAGCTTCCCATTCAAACTAACCATGCCGATGGTGCTGAACCGGGTGTGGAGGGTGGACGAGTTTAACTTCCACCCATTTCCATTGCCGACGGGGATACTCACTGACGATGTGCAAGGAACGGAAGAGCATCGGGCTTATCTCCCGGCCTTTCGAGGTGGAGTTTTGGTTGCAGGAGTGGATCGTGAGCCACTCTGTGAACCGTACACCTCGCATCGGTTTGCGAGGCAGTTTTGGTGCCTCAAGTGGCAGACCCTGTAGGTCTACTAGGAGGTGCGTCACGAGGAGCACCCGTGTGTGATGAGGAAATTGTGGCTCATGTTCACATGGGAAGATGGGAAGATGCGAATTTCATTGCCTCCATCCACCACTGCTTTCGGATTGGTGAGGGAGTATTCCATTAGCTGGGAGGCTGCTTATCCGGGGGATATACTGAGGCAGCCATCTATTCGGGTTGGTGATGGTGGGCCTCCTCTATCCCAAGGTCGGGGTCGGATTGCAGCAAGGTCCTCTCGTGGTGGCGGGGCCGCCGTGGCGACGAGACCCACAACGGCTGAGGGTGTGGCAGCAGCGGCGGATCCGGTGATTCCGGAAGAGAAGGGCCATCCGGAGGGGCAGCCATAGAGGGGATTTCGTAGGATATCCACTCAGGCTCCGGGGAAGCAGTTTCGTCATATCGACATGGAAGAGGATGTGGTCTTCCCGGAGGCCTGGGACATTTGGGATGTAAAACGACAATTCCTCAGTCCACCCGAGATGTGGGTGAACTTGAATCACCGTGGGATGGAGTTACCGGGCATAGACCCAGTCCGGGATGGTTTCATAGCATCTCCGGTAGAGGCGGAGTAATACTTGGATGAGCTGGAGGACTACGTTCACTCCAGTGGTGTCCCACGCCCAATGACAGACCTAGTGAGGGTACTGCTAGATCGGATGGTCCCCCCCACAGCTTTCAGCTGCCGATCTAAGGGAGCACTTCCCCCTGTCGAACGAATCAGAGAACTCCTCTCGGGAGGATGAGGCTAGTGGAGGGAGCCCGTTGGAGGAGTGCGAATTCAGAGTCCAAGACTCAGATTCAGATGATTTCGCGGAGGCTCTTGAGGTATCATTCCGAACATCTTTCCTTATGGTCCGTTCTCGGGCCATCACGGATTTCTCACCGATGTTTGAACCATGCAGGAGGTACTTGTACGCATGCCTCGCTCTCATCCCATGGCGGGTGACGATGCAGGACCTTAAGAAACCACGCCTAAGGATGCGTCCAGTTCTTAATCTAGTGGGGCCAGAGCACCCGAGGTGGCTCTTCAAGAATCTCTAGACCTTCCAAAAGTGTACGGAGGGCCATGCCTCGGGCTCCCTCCAACATCGACTGAAGAGAAGCACCAAGAGATCGATCTCTGTATGTTTCCTCTACTGGATTCATTGTTTTCCTATGTAGATTTTGCCAACTAATGTTTGTGTCCCTCTCTATTGTACATTTCTTCGACTGACATGGGTTGTTGCGGCAAGGCTGGTCGGGATGTCTGGCGGCATCCCTCATAGGGGCATGCCGGTGATGGTGGAGATAGTCCCCCCATCTCCTAGAGATGAAACACACACTATCACCGGCGGGGCCACTAGTAGAGTCGTGCCTGAGGTTATTGAGGTGGAGTCTGATGACGATGATCAATCGGCCGACCCAAGTCCTGTCATGCCAGCTCGGGCGCCGGATGTCGTGCCAGATTCAACACCAGATGTAGATCTTGCCAAGGACTTCCTGTGGGAATATCCTGCGTACGAGCCTTCCAATCAAGTAGACTAGGACGAAACATCCTCCGACGAGGAGGAGAATAGCATAGTCCACCGCCGATCGTGGAAGCTAATCACACGCTTCATCAAGGACACCCCCCAAATGCTATGGCTGAACGAAATAGATATACTTCGCTCGTGGCTGCGCGAACTATGCGCTGGGGGAGGGGATTCCCAACATCCTCATGCGCAAATCCGAGATCTCATGGCCGAGCAGATTCGGGAGTATGGTCGCGGGCTCAGCGTGGGCTAGCATCGGAGGAAGGCGACCAACATCAAGAAGCTCCAGGAGGATGAAAGCGAGGTCCAACAGAAGCAGATCCGGGCAGATGAGCACTCAGCCTCTCTTAATGCACAATCTGAGCTGATCTCACAGTTGAAGGCCCAGCTGGCAGAGGCAGAAGAGAATATGAGTCGGGCATCTGGAAAGATGGCTTCTATTCAGGCTGGCGTAGAGAGGGCCAGAGCCAAGGCTGACGAACTGCACCCCGCCGCGGCTGAGGAGGATCGGGAGTTGAGTCGGCGGCAGCAAGTCTTGGATGCCACGAGCCAAAGGGTGGCAGATCTGCAACATTCATTTGACGTGTTCAACCCGTCCATGGGGTGAGTCGACCCCTGGGTATTGTAACAAATTACAAACCTTTTAATGGTACTTTCGCGCTACAGTTTCTTATTCTTTTGAATACTGTAGCACACACTATTTCCACTATTTACATCAGTTCATTACATCCCTGCAATGTTGGTGGGATGTCTGGCGACAATTCCCCAAGCTCGCGTGGGTCAAGCCCGATGTGAGAAATAGGAGATAGTTGCTTCATCGTCCCACCCAACATGGGTGTGGAAAACAAGCTTCGGGCATCCGAGGTTTGGATAACCAGTCCAGATTTTCGGAATGTGGGAGAGGCCTGGCCGGAGAAGGAGGTTCTCAGAACAGCCGAATTACCGTTTCTTTAGTGTTCTCTTATGCACGAACGGTTCAATGCCAAGGGCACTGAAATCGGTCCGAACAGATGGAAATGGGAAGTGTGGATCACGATGCCCATGATTCGGAACACTGTGGGGATGGCATGACAATAAAGGACGATCGTTAATCGTGGCGGAGAAATGATATCCATACTGTGTTAGCCTGAAATGGAGACAACAAATTAGGGTTGACCGTTGACCATGTTCGAAACATGGGACCAGGTCACAAATGTTGTCATTCAATCCTTCGGGATGTTGGCCCAGGAAATTTGGCGGATCCTAGGTCAAGAATCCATACCGTTAGGGGGTCCTTTCAGACCCGACTAGTATTCCAGAACGTTGTTCCAGGACGGTAGGTGAGCCGATGCGGCATGGGACCGGGCCGTTAGGGGGTCCCTTCAGTCATGAAAGGGGACGAGCATCCGAATAAGGGGTACGCAAAGCGTGGAATATGGAGTGATGGTTTGTCCGAACAGAATCCAACACTCAGGTAGTTACACCACCATGGTGGGAGTTCTCCAGATGGGCACTTTGGTTTGGTTATGGATCCATCCTTCTTTTGGACAGGGCCTCTCTAGCGAGGGGTCCGGCCAGGGGGTCGGAAAGGGGAAGGATATGATTAATGATTCCTATGGGCTGGCCCCTAGGCAAAATACCAGGGTGTCCCTACATGTCCCATGAGGTTGGGAATCAATCCATACGTTGTTCTGGAGAAAAATGGATAGGAAAATTCCTATGGGCTGGACCCTAGGCAAAATACCATGGTGTCTCTACGTATCCCATGAGGATGGGAATCAAGTAATACGTAGTTCTGGAAGCGTAGTTTAACATCATTCAGGACGATGAGAAGCCTGGCCGTGTTGGTACACATCCTGCCAAAACTACTAAGCCCACGTGAGTCATGCTAGGTGTGGGAAACAAGAAGTAGTGGTGGGACTTTACCGACACCGAAAAGGGCACGTTAGGGTGAAGGGACGCTCGGTGAATACCGGCCCCATGATAATAACACGCCCATGTTTCACACTTATATGTGCGAAGAGATAGATCCGAATATGTTGGAATTCCACTTGAACATGAGGAAGTGGAAATGTGTGAATCGTGATGCTCGAGATTTGGATCACAATGATGGCAGCGTGACGATAGAGAATAACTATTAACTATGGAGGAAACACAGAATACATATCGTGTTAGCCTAGAATGGGGACAAACAAAAGAGGGTTGACCATTGACCATGTTCGAAACATGGGACCATGTCGCAAATGTTGTCGGAGATCCTTAGGGATGTTGGCCTGAGACGATAGGAGAGCCCTTAGGCCCAACTTCCATGGAGTGCCCTTAAGCCTAGTATCCATGTCTTCGGAGGGTCCTTTTGGATGTGGAAGAGGATGAGTGTCCAAATAGCGAGCTCACAAAGCTTGGTCATGGGACGAGGGTAATGTCCCCATGAAAATCCCACACTTCGGGCTCTTTGTCAAAACACATCTGAATACGACAACGAGATGTATTATATAGAGGGAGCAGGGTCCTTTCCAACAGGGAGATCATAGTTTAGGGTCGTAGAATTCAGACCATGAATGGGTAAAGGGAGCATGGGACACATGGAAAGGCGGTTACAAAACCTGACGTGAATGAGGACCTAAGCCCTACTTACCATGTGTTCTCTCGGGAAATGCTCGAGTCGAGGGACGGAACATGAAGGTTAGGTTGGGCCTGCGGGGAAGTGCCCGGGAGCTCCTACGTAACTCATGAGGATGAGAATCAATCCATACATAGTTCTGAAAGGTGGCATGGTAAGGTACAAGTGCCAGGGGAAAATGGAAGTGCGGGCGTGGCCCTTGAACTGAATGAAGTGGAATTTGATAAATCTTGTTTTTCCATTAAGGTGAGTGTTTTTTTGTGAAGTGACAGGCCTAGGGTAGTAGGCCCTGGTGTCTCCACAAGAATCATGTTGTGATAGGCATTGAAAAATGTCATGGCACGTGACCAATACCCAACGTGATGTACTCTACAATAAGGTCATCATAATGTAGTGCAGTTTTTCATCGTGCGGACAGGATGATAATGTCACAGTTTAGGGTCATGTGACAGGACCAAGCATGCATTTTAACGTCATGCAGCGCAAACATAGCGGGGACGATGCTAGGCGGGGTATGTTTATGGTGTCATGCGGCATAACCGACATGAATGGGGACATAATCCCACATTATACCGTATGCAGTCTCGAGAGAGGAACCTCAAGACGGGGGTCCCACATAGAGGTGAAAGGTAACGGGGAAGAGACTAGCTCCCAGATGAACTGGAGCTGAAAACGAGACGTTCGGGAAGTCCTACATATCTCAGGTGGATGGGAATCAAAGTTGACCATAGTTCTGATGAGATCTTAGTTTATGGTCTTAGAGCTCGACCCATGGGTGGGTGACAACTTTCCTGGTAAGCGTCGACCTCGGCCTGATCCCTAAGTGCACGTGAGTTGAACTCGGTGCGGGAAAGAAGGGGGGAAGATCCTTATCGCAATACCCGAAACATCCCATTAGGGGGAGTCGGTGAAGAGCCCCGAAGGAAACCTTTGACACAGCTTTGTTCCCCCAACGCGCAGACATGCACGGAGGAATAGTACAAAGAGTTCCAAAACTCTACTTGGACATGATGAGACTGTAGAAGGATGTGAATCATGTAACTGAAATTTTGGGCTTAATGGGGTTGGCATGGTGATAGAGGATAACCGTTAACTGTGGTGGAAAAAACAGTTTCTATATCGTGTTAGCCTGATGTGGGAACAACAAACGAGCATCGACCGCTGACCATATTCGCAACGCATGATTTTTATCGATTTGTTGTCTGAAACCCTCGGGGGCATTGGCCCATAACATTAGGAGAGCCCTTGGGCGTAGTATCCAGGTCATTCTTAGGGGTCCCTCTGGGTGTGAAAGATGATGGAAGCCCTAATGAAGGGATACACAATGCCTGGAAAGCGGGTGCGGATGTGTCCGAGTAAAGTCTGGCATTACAGGTAATAAACCTGAGTACCCTTAGTCACATTGGTGAACCGTCAGAAAGGGTCAACAAAATAGCTCAAGAATGAGAGGTACATGGCGTGGTTTTTACAAGACCAACGTGAATAAGGGAATAATCCCACACAACACCATATAATCCCCTCATAGAGGAAGAATAGTCCAAGGAGCCAAGGTGGGATGGAGATTCTCAAGAGATGGGGCTGGACCCGAAGCCTAGACATTCAGGTGATCCTACGTATCCCATAAGGATGGGAATCAAGCCACACGTAGTTCTGAAGCGATACCCAGGGGGCATAATATCTTAACAAGGATGTGTACATCACGGCGGGTAATGAGAACATAATCCCAAACCATACCGCACAGTTCTGTAGGAAAGAATCTAGGCCAAGGGGCCCGAAAAGTCCAAGGGACCTGAGGGTAGGCCTCGATGAGGGAGGCCTGAGGCTGGGCCTTAGTTAGGATGGCCTGAATAACTTGTAGTTTAACGTCTGGTAGCAAGGACGAGGGTCGTGGTCCCGGAGAGGCCAAGGGGCCTAAAGCTGAGCCTCGGTCAGGAAGGCCTGTCCAATTTGCAGTTTAACGTCTTGAAATGAGGATGGGGAAAGAGATAACTTTATCTCATATGAGGAGTTGTACGGCATGGCGAGTAACCCGGCGTGAAAGAGGATGTGATCCTACACCACACCGTACATCCCTTATAAGAGAATCGGGGTCGTGGGCCCGACCATTGGCGCCACCCGAAGGGAAGTTTTTTGCTTCAGGATGGGGAAGAATGAATCACTGCACTCGATTTTTGGGACATCTCGGGGTGGACCCGAAGGTCCATGACACTGTTTACCATGTTCAAAACACAGAGTTCCTATGGTGACTTGATATGGGAGCAACAAATGAGCGTCATCCATTGTCCAAATTCGCAACGTGGGACTTGTATTGGCTTGTTGCTCGGAAACCCTCGGGGGCGTTGGCCCGTATCGGTAGGAGAGCCCTCGGGCGTTGTATCCAGGCCATTATAGGGGGACCCTCTAGGTGTGAAAGATGATAGAATCCCAGTCAAGGAGTGGTTGAAGCATAGTTGTATCCATCCATGATAGAGGTTAACATCTCTAGTGGGGACGTGTATCCAGGTCGAGGCTTTCTCGACGTGAGTTGGGGTGAATGGGTACACCCTGCCATATGTCTTGACCCAAGGGGAAGATTTTGGCTTTTGGGTTGGGCCAACAGCTGAAATGTCTGGGCGTTCCTAAATATCCCATTAGGATGGGAATCATGCCATACGTAGTTCTTGAAGGCCATTTCGTTTAACATCATGCGGTGTGGATGTAGGAGGATAAAAGAACAAGAGTGGGCACATGGTGCAACCCTTATAATCCTTGTATGAGCGGGGCTAATAAAGCCCACTCCTCATCATGCAAGGATCCTCCAAGGAAACTATACCCAGGGGCAGTAGAAGAGGAGAGCTCGGGGCTGGGCTCAAGACAAGGCATCTGAGCATTCCTATGTAACCCATTAGGATGGGAATCAAGCCACACGTAGTTCATGAAGGGCATTTTAATGTTGTGTTGGACAAGAGATGCATCTCATTTAGGGATATGTATGTTATGGTGGGAAATACGATACGAATGAGGGTGTATCCCACACAACACTTTACAATCCCATAAGAGTGTCTGAGTCAATGAAAACCAAGGGGCTTGAGGCCGAGCCGCGGTCAGGGAGACCTGACCGGCTTGCAGTTTAATGTCCTATAGTAAGGATGGGGGTCATAGGCCAGAAAAGGCCAAGGGGCCTGTGGCTAAGCCTCGGTTAGGAAGGACTGACTAGCTTGTAGTTTAACATCTTGCAGTAAGGATGGGGAGAGATCTTAGTTTAATGTCATAGATCTTGGACCATTTTGCAGTTTATCGTCCTGTAGGATGACGATTCAGTTTAAGGTCGTGCAAGACCATTTTTTCCTAGGCAATGTACTGCTTGAGGAACATGGCGTTGGTGGGAGGATTTATGCACTCACCATTCGTGGTTTCCAAGGAGTATGATCCGTTGGGGTAAACCTTGTGGATGATGTAAGGTCCTTCCCATTTGGGCTCTAGCATGGGTGGTTTCCTACCGGGGACCATTGGCGCCCGAAGGGCCAACACCAGATCGCCCTGCAAAAAAGAGAGAAGGTGAGCCTTCTTGTTAAAGGCCCTTGCTATCTTATTCTGATGTCTTTCTAGTTTGTGCAGGGCACGAAGCCTATTCTCGTCTAGTGCTACCAATTCAGCTAGACAGATTTCGGCCACCTCATCTGGCGCTTGCTGGTAATAGACTGTAGTGCATAACGATGGCAACTGGATCTCAATGGGTAGGACGGCCTTAGCCCCATACACCAGGGAATATAGGGGTCACCTGGGTGGAATTGCGAGTCATCATCCGATAAGCCCAGAGGGCGTTGGGGAGCTTGTCCGACCAACTTTTCTTGTTCTGACCAACCATTTTCTGCAGAATGTTAGAGAGGGTTTTGTTGAACGCCTCGATCTGTCTGTTTGCCTATGCATGATAGCAGAAGGTATGGTTCAAACGGATATTGTACTTCGCGTACAATGTTTTCAACTCAGCCGCTCGGAAGTTGGTGCATTTATCGGTGAGGACAGCGTGAGGGACCCCAAACTGGTGGATGATATTGGAGCTCAAAAATTCAACGATGGAATAGTCCTTGACCTCTTTGAGTGGAACTGACTTTGCCCACATGGAGAAGAAATTTTTAGCAGTTGGGATAAACCTAAATTGGCGAGCTGTTGCTGGTGGATATGGTCCCACTACAGCAAGTCCCCACACCGCAAATGGCCAAGAGAACCTGGTGGAGTGGAGGGGTTCCGACGGCAGATGCAGGAAGATGGCATGAACTTAGAACGTGTGGCTTCTCATGGAAAACTCGATACAATCATGGATCATATAGGGCCATAAGTACCCCAACCTCCGGATTGGATGGGAAAGATTTGGCCCAGCTTGATGGGCACCATAGAACCGGCGTGAACCACTTGCATAACCTGAGAAATCTTGACTCCTTTAATGCAACGGAGGAGAACACCATCGAAGCTCCGCATATAGATCATCTTCTCATGACTGGGACCACTCTGGAGGGTAAATTGCAGTGCGCGGTGTTGGATTCGCTCGCGCTCGGACTGGTCGTCTGGGAGGCAACCATTTTGGAGATACTCGACAAAAGGTGCCCTCCAGTCAGGAGTGGCTTCAACCACTGTGTCTGACGAAACCGAGACCCCTGACATAGAGGGTCCGGTGGTGAGATTACTTACCCACAGGCCGTCATTTTCTTCTTGGGTGACGGGGGAAATGACTCTCTGGTTTGCCACAAGAATGATCAAATCATCTTGCTCGGGTTCCACGAGCGACGCAGCTAGGCCGTCCAAAGCGTCAGCTCAACCGTTCTGTGACCGAGGGACATGGGTGAGCTCTGGTCGAGAGGAGAAATGGGCCATTAGGTGGAGGGTGCACTCCAGAAATTGCACAAGCTCGGGATTCCTGACGACATAATCCCCATTGACCTTCTTGATTACCAGTTCAGAATCTCCTTTCACATGTATTTGGGGCACGTGGATCTCGAGGGCCAACTCGAGGCCGGTGATGAGAGCCTGGTAGTCTGCCTCGTTGTTGGTACAACCTTCTGACAACAGGAACGAGTATAGTAGGACGGCTTGCTCCGGGGTGATGAAGACGATACTCAGACCCACTATGTTGAGCTTAGGATCTTTGAGCCTCCTACCGGTGGGGCTCCAGGAGGCACCGTCGAAGTGTATTTTCCAACATGAGACGACACAATCGACTGATAGGATCATCTCATCAGGAAAATCCAGGTCCAGGGATTGATCCGCGGAGGTTGGATAGGCAGCTAGAATGTCTGCCAACGCCTTTCCCTTAATGGAATTTAGAGGTACGAACCTGATATCAAACTGCTGGAGGATCACCACCCACCGTTCTAGTCAGATAGTCAACATGGGGCGGTTCAGGATGTACTTCAGTGGGTCTACCCGAGAGACCAATTGTACCTCATGGTGCTGCATGTAATGCTGCAACTTCTGTACGGAAAAAACAAGCACAGGGCAGCCCTTTTCGATAGGGGAGTATTTGATCTCCTTATCAAGAATCATGAGGCCGAGATAGTAGAGACTGTTCTTCATACCCTCGATATTCTTCTGGGCATGAAGTGCACTGAGGGATCATTCTAGGGCGGTCACGAAAAAAACCAGCGGCTTTCCAGAGACGGGTGGCATCAAAACCGGAAGTTGTAGAAGGTACTTCTTGATTTCCTTGAAGGCTATCCCACAATCTTCAACCCATTTGTAGGTGGTTCCCTTCTTCATGAGCCGGGAAAAGGGCTTACACTTGCTGGCCAGATTCGTGATGAATCGGTGTATATAGGCTAAGTGGCCTTAGAGATCTCGAAGTTCCCGAAAATTGCTCGGGGGAGGCATTTGGCTGATGGCCATGATGTTCTTTAGGTTTATCTCAATGCCCCGGTATCTAACAACAAAGCCAAGAATCTTCCCAGAGGTGACCCCGAAGGCACACTTTATTGGGTTCATCTTCAGGTGGCAGGAACGAAGGATACCGAACACTTTCTCAAGGTCTTTGAGATGGTACTAGCGCTGGCGTGATTTGACCACTAGGTCATCCACGTAGCATTCCACCAGCGTCCCGAGAATCGGCCTGAATATGTGATGCATGGCCCTCTGATAAGTGGCACCTACATTTTTCAGGCCGAAGGGCATAACCTGGTAACAAAAGGTACCTTGGGGATCCCAGAAGGCAGTGGACTCCTCGTCCTCGGGGGCCATCTGGATCTAGTTGTACCCGGAATAACCATCCATGAAAGAGAGAGCTTGGAACCCGGCTGTGGCATCAATTAATAACTCGGTCACCAGGAGGGGAAAGTCATCCTTTGGGCAGTGGTGATTGAGGTCGCGGGAGTCGATGCAGACTCTGATCTGCCCATTCTTCTTCTTGACTGGCACAATGTTGGCAAGACACTTGGGGTACTAGACTTCCTTGACAAAGTTGGCTTTATAAGCTTGTCAACTTAGGCCTCAACCATAGCATCGTGAGAAGGGTGCATCTTTCTCGGAGGCTCCTTAAACCCGTGATGGTTTGACGGGAGGCCTAGGCGGTGAATGACTACCTGGGGATCTAGTCCTGGCATCTCATTGTAATTCCAAGAAAACAAATCACGATGTTGCTTGGGAAAGTCTACGTACCGCTGCTACTCCTTGGGGGACATGGCTGTACTGATCAATGTGGGTCTCGAATCTACCTCGCTACCATGGTTCACCTTTACCAGTTCATCAACCGTGGTAGAGACTCCTTCCTCAAATGTGGGGGGAGCATCCTCCAGATCTTCCTCTCCAACTTTGGAGGGGTTTCCCGCAAAGGGGGCTTCTTCTGGGATATCAAACCCTGACGGGGAGCTAGTGCTGGCATGGGCAGCAGTGGTCATCATATCAGAAGACCCACTCTCCACTAATACCATAGCAATGAAGGTAGTCGATCCTATCCAATCTGGCCTTCGGCCTAAGGGGCCATGTTTGATGACATTAAAGCAGTGGTGATGCGTCGGCCTCAGTCGGTTGATTCCAGCCTGGTGGAAGAGACACGTATGACATACTTCTGTTGTCATAAGCTTGGCATTCTGGTACCACACAGGGGTAGGAGCCTCCGGGATGACCTGATACTGGTTAGTGTAGGAGTACGAGGTGATTTTTTGTCCTCGCTTGGACATGGGAACACACATTCCTTGCGTACCCAAAACAACAAAACAATGCCCCATGTCCGGGGTCGTCGCCACCAATTGATGGATCGAGAAGATGTAGGCGTCATCCAGGCCTGACCATGGATCACATGTGACCGGGGCAGGTTCATCCTCACTTACTAGGATTTTATTATCCTTGCACTTGTAATAATTGGCATCCATATAGTGGGATTCACAAGAGGCGAAAGGAGACACATCTCCTTGGAGCATGCCTACTCGACCATTGAGGGAGTATTTGAGGCATTGGTGATACGATGAAGGGACTGATGCGTGAAGATGGAGCCATGGCCTTCCCATCAATGAGTTGTAGGCGGTGTCCTAAGAGACAACTATGAACTCGGTTCTGGCAATTAGGCCACCGAACTGGGCCTTCAGGCGGATCATACCGATTGGGGATTGCTCGGTCCTGTCATATCCCTAGATTCTGAGGTCGGAGGGTGTCAGATCATCTTCAGACATACCCAGCTTTCGCAGTGTCCGAGTCGGGATTAGGTTGATCCCGAAACCCATGTCAACAAGGCAGTGGCAGACTTCCACGCCATTGAAGTGGCCAGTTATGTACAGTGGGCGAATATTCCCCTATATGGGACGTTCTTAATCTTCACCGGAGAATGAGATAGCAGCCTGGCATTTGGCTTTCTCAATTGCCTCGGTGTTGAAGGCTTCCGCAGTTTCTACCTCCGTCTCAAACTGAAGGGGGCTCCTTAGGGCCTCGGCAAGTGATTCGCACATTTTAGACAATAGGAGAAGGGCCTCCAGGATAAAAAAAAAGCCTTGCTAGAATGCCGGATAGGAGCTTCAAGACATCATAATTTCGTTCCAAGCGTGAGCCTCTGCTTACAGGAGGTCGTTCTACAGTTAGAGGCATAGCGGTTCCTTCCGGTTGAACTGGCGGTGGGCTAGTGCTAGGTACATCCCACTGCCTACTAGTTGAAGCCTGGAAAGTAGTCACCAGATTAGGATCGAACAGCGGGGATTGCCCTGTAGCCAGGAAAGACTGACTATGATACGGACGAGGAAGCTCTTCCTGATCTAGCAGCACAAATGACGGTGGAGGTAGAACTGAGGGCATCAGATGAGGTTGTGCGTACTAAGCTCTATGCTGAGCCTACTGTCAGGTATCAGTAGCCTTCACGGCCTGACTGAAAGTGCCCGCTGATGTGCCTCGATGACCGGCTTGGTCATGGTTCCGCTGACGTTGACATCGGCTGGAAACATTGGGGAGGCTCGCCTAGCGTTCCCCCTCGTCGGGAGTCATATAGGGCTTTACCATCTCCACGGTGTTAACCGAACCATACCCTTGGATGTCGCTCGATGAGTCATCCACCACTAGGCGGATTCTGGGAGGAATCCCTATTTCATGGGGAATAAAGTCACCAAGAGTGCGGGATGACGACAGCAGTGGTGGAGCGTGTTGCTTCTCCTTGCATCATCGATGCTTCCCCTTTTTGGAAGAGGTAAGCTGTGAAGACGATGTAGAGGTACTGACTACTTCCCTCGAAGCCTTCGGCTCTTTTAGGCGTGCCCAAATGATACCTGGGCTCGAGCGACAGTTTTTTGAGCCATCAAGTTGTCATATTTCTGGGACCCATGGATGAGAACCTGCTTCCACTCGCCTTCGTTGTCGCTACCGATCTCTGATCCTACAAGGACACCCACTACTTGTGTTGGTGCCGGGCCCAACTTGACTATGTTTTTTCGACCTGGTCTTGAAGCCAGTCTTTAAACACATATCATTTCTTGAGGATGTCCCCATAATCCGATGATAAGGACAGTAGTTGGGGTGATCGGTGAGATTCGCCTCTTCCGGCCATCTCCACTCGGGTAGGCGCACAATCCCTTGCTCTAGAGCACTTCGAAAGTAGCCAAGGACCTGATTTCCGTTGAACGAATAGGTCTGGTGCCTTCTTTCCAGATAGGGGGCCCTGGGGGCCTTGCCCTGATGAGGGGCCGGAGGGGCCTTCCGAGGATCCGGCTCCTGATTGCCTCTCCTAGGTGGTGGTGGCACATTGCGCGGGGGGACCTATCGATTCTGAGGCGGTCGCTGCTGGGTAGGAGCATGCACTTGAGGTGGAGGACCTCTGCGGGGTTGTGGGGCCGGTGTCGCTGGCAGTAATTCCAGCTACCTGGGGGCTTCTATTTGCGCCACCGCAGTGGGTTTGGCTCTGGAAGCCCTCCTGACTGGGATCACAGGGGGTAGCAAACGTGTCTGACTAGCCTGTTGCAGAGCCTCCTCAAGGCGCTGAGCCTTATCTGAGAAATATCATAACCCTCCAGGGTAGTTCTGGGTGAGAAGGAAAGGAACCATATCCATTTTAATGTTCACTACACACATCTTCAGTAATTTCTCTAGAGTCAGTGGCATGTCTAGGGAGTATGTACGTCCCTTCCACCGAGCGATGAAGTCCACGAATCGATCATCAGGACTTTGTTTTCACTTGAAGAGGTCTGCGATGCTGGTCTTTCATGTGGTGGAGCTGAATTTGTATAGGAACTGCTGATGGAGATCCTCCCAACCGGTCACCGATCTAATAGGGAGGTGGCTGTACCAGACCAATGTGGGGCCATCCAATGTTTGTATGAAACATCGGAACTTGGTGGCTTCTTGCTGGGCCGGAGTCCCCATCATGGGGCCACACCTGGATGAAAAGTGGTCCATGTGCTGAGCTGGGTCCCCTGTCCCATTGAAGAGAGATAAAGTGGGGTTCCCAAAACCTGGGGGTGCAAGCATATCATCCACCCACTTGGGATATGGCTTGCCATCCGGTGGGACTGCCACCTACTGTGTTTCCAACGCTTCGAGGCGGGCGATGAGTGCCGCTATAAGATCATTCGGGTGGGGGTCCTTGTCTTGACGGGGATCCCTAATCACAAGTGCATTTCCAAGTTCTTCGACATGGTAGATGGATTCAGATGCTCGTGGAGTGACTGGAGGAATGTCCTGCGGGGCGGCTGGGGGAACCTGGGTTGGATTCCTCATATTTCCCCGTTATTCAGGAGGGTTTGGCGAGACGTATCCCGCCCTCTTTCCGTGAGTTCCGGCTTCTTCCCTGTCTGTGGAAATAGCATGATAAGGGTCACCCGGAGGCATCATTCCGAGGGGAAATTTCTCTTGCCCCTGCTGCCCTAGCTTGGGATTACCATAGTCAGGTCACTGCTCTGCAGTGCGCTCGTCCAGGAGTTCGTCAACCAGCCTCTTCTGCTCAGAAAGCTTCTAGCGTAACACAGCCTTCTCGGGATCTTAGTCTGTCTTATGTACAGAGGCAGACAGGTCAGAGTGCTTGATAGTTCCGACATGTTCCTTACCCTTACCGTCATTTCGATTGAGTACCAGTGACTCGGTGGGTACAGTGAGGCCTAGAAGGTTCCTCTGCTGACAGGTAACCCTCCATTGAAGGGTGCTCTAACGGCCTAGTGACTCAGGGTGCTGGGCCACATGGAGTGCGGCCAAATAGATCAGGCAGCATTGCTCGCCGATTTCTTCAAAGTGCTCTCGACTCCTGGGTTACATCACCTGCTCGTAATGAAGGAGGAAGTGTGTCACCCATATGGTTCAGCGGAAGCACCCCACTTCCTCTGGGGTAAGGGACTCTGGTGCGCAAAAGTTCGGCACCGCCGTCGGCCAGAACTTCTGCAGGAAGTGATCCACTGCGAGAATGTTTTAGAAGCTCCTGGGCTCGGACTTGGGGAATGGCCTCGTATTTCCCCACTCATCAACCGGAGGCGGATGAGGGACCGGTAGCGGTACCGAGGCGGACCGCTGGGACATTAATCTTGGTGGCGAAAATACGGCGAAAGAGCTGACTGGCTGCCGAATTCCGGGCCATCCTCTGAAGAGTGAGTTGACCTCACCACGATGTCACGATACAATGGGCTGATAGCCATAGCTTCTGAAGCATGAATTGCGGTTTCCGGCGATAGGTCATGTCATTTCTCTACCACCATTGGTCCCCAAAATAGCTCTATGTGATCTCTGGTAGAGGTAGAGGGTGCCTCTGGTGATGAAGATGGTGATTAAACTGTCGGGACCTATGGAAATTCCACAATTTCTTCCTCCTAGATGTACCTGCGAAGAGAGGCGGGAATCCGGTAGACTTCACATTCTGGGAGGATGAGGATTACGCTCCTCGTTCCTGGCCCAGTCCTTGACACAGATGAGTGGGAAGAAGACTTTGTCGCTGAGTAGCATTCCGCTTCAGAATCCGAGAAACGGACTGGTTTGACCTCCACTTGGGCCTTCCCAGGACTCTTCTTATGGCTGCGACGACCCTCTCTCCTGCCCCTAGATGGCTCTTCGGGACAAGGTCGATTCTCAACATGTAGCCTCGGGGTGGCACTGGCGCCATGACAGAGAGGGCTCCCACTTGAGATAACTAGGGTGTGAGGGGAACTAGGGAAAATGTAAAAGGGTACATGGGGAGGGCCTCCATGGACAGAACCAAATTGGGCGGAACTTCTATTTGAACCGGCAGGAGCATGGGGAGGACCTCCATGGTCGGTGCGGGTGGATCGAGGCTGACCTTCACTCCTCAAGTTGCCGGGGTGAGGAGGACCTTCGCCAGTTGCAGAGAGGATGTAGGGAGGACCCCCATGTTGGAGAGGGACCGGATAGGCTGTGCCTTCACATCGATGGTCGGGAGCAGGAGGTGGGACTCCACACCCTGTATGGTGGGTGTGGGAGAGGTTTTCGCACTGAGCGTCACTGCCGCGGGACAGGTCTTCCTTTGAGATAGGGGTAGGACGAGTCATACCTCCGTGACGAGGTTCAGAGCGGGGAAGGCCCACGCTCTATGGAATAGTGTTACGGGGAGGCCCTCCATATGGGGTGAAATTACCGTGAATTGGTTCGGGGTGATCACCACTCAGGCCTGCAACCCCGAGAGCCATCCCAACCTGCCCATGGGGTGGTTGGAGCCTCGGTCCTGGTCGGGTGAAGGAGTGCCCCTGTTCAGTGTGTGTAGGGACTCTATGATGCACGTCGGCGGTGGCTCGGGCCACAGTAGCTATTGACATCGACGCCCCTTGATGAGCATCCTCATCTCGGGCCCGACGCTGACGCCAGGTTAGATGAGTTGGCACAGGTGGTGTAGGGGCATGGACTACCTTCTCTTCTGGCGAAGCCGGTCTGCGGTGCTGACGCATCCACATGGGATCCCTTTCCTGGAACCCCTAGATTGGGACTCTGAGCGGGTCGAGCCAGACATCACCAGCCTCATCAGCGTAAGGCAAGAAGTCATCAAGGCGTTCCGGGGATAGGCTCCCGAAACGATTGAACGTTGGGGTGGGGAGCAGGGTCTCCTCGCGCGGCCTTTGAGGGCGGCGTTGACGGTAGGGCCTGGATGCCACCAGGTCCATGCGGGCCATATCACGACTTGGGATGACCCCTTCCTCCACGTACCTACGTACAATGTTTTTATCACCCTTCGCTGGATGATCTCTAACGGGGAGAGGGGACGTGGGCGCCTCGTATTCACAGATGTAGAGGTCGTTGTGGCGGCAACGGAGCCAGGAGGGGCGGCTGTTCTGGAATTTCCCCCGCCCCTGCGTAGGCGAGCGGGCAGTGATCGTGTCTCCATAGCAGCAACCTTGTTCCTGGGAAGCGGAGAGATCAACTCATCAGCACTGCGAGGAAAAGGATTGAAAACTAGTAACCCAGCGTCATTCCATTCTCCACGTCGTTAAGAGGGATCCACGCGAACACGTTGCATAACAAAATTCCCCATGTTCCACTGCCCCAACTTCTGGTGAGTTTTACGCCAGGCCCGCTATTTACTTGTTGGGACCCGGTGCCGGATATCTGGATCCGTTGACATGTTATTCCACTGGTGTCCTGAACGCTACTAATATCCACATTGAGGAGAATAATTTCACGTCGGGTTCACCATTTCTATTTCCGACGCTTTTTCTGGGGTGCGCAAATCAGTATGTGGAGGACGCGCAAATTTCACCCCGTATTCCCACTTTCCAAAGGCGGGCAGTATTCTCTCCTTATTTAGGGATGTCTGCTCCTTAATCTAAATCAGGATGATGGGATTTCGCTTATTCCTTCCATGGATTCCTCCTCGAAACTCGTCACCTAGTCCGGGTCTCCCACATAGATTTAATATGTTGTTCGTGAAACTCTTCCTTGTGCCATGTTTCCATGGACGCCGGTTAATTACACTTCTTCTGTCAGGACATTCCAAAGGGTCCAGTCAGGGTAGCAACCTTCAGTCGGGGGAGTAGTCACGTCGAGGCATCAGTTGCATGTCTGAATGCTGGGGAACTGGTGTGTCTGTCGTTTGTCCCTTGTCATAGGGCTTCTCGAGGGCGTGGAAGCCCGAGGTATCCCACATCGAGCGCGGGGAATTATATGCCATAGGCATATATCTGAGGTTTTCCTCAGCTTCCTATTTTTGACATAGGGTATGCCGCAGGCTTGACATCCAGCGGAGACGGATCGTCCTGATTAGAACATTAGCCGGAATGGATCAGATTGATGAATTTTCCATGAAGGGATGTCGATATTGGGGCCAACCCGAGGGAGGCTTCCTGAATGTTGTGAAAAGGAGCGGAATGGAAAGATCTCACCGGGATATGGCGGTACGGGTGCGAATCAGGGTGGATGATGGATGGATGGATGAAGTGTAGGGGGACTGAGGTGGGACTTTCGCAAGGGCGACAGCGAGATTGGGCTTGAGCCTCGAAGAGACCTCCTATGTATCCCCGTGGCAGGGAATCAAAGTCTGCGTAGTTCAAGATGGTTTCGGTGAGCTGACGTGAAGGTGGACCTTGGCCCGATGGGCATCGTCAGCGAACCGATGTGAAGGAGAACCCGGGGGTCCACTGGTGGTGGGCTTGAACCTCGAGGAGGCTTCCTACTTACCATTACTTGACATGGATCAAATTCCTCATAGTTCAGGTGGAATGTGGAATACAGTTTAACGTCATGCCGGACGGGGGTGAACCGACATGACCGAGGTCGGAATGACTGGGTGATGGGCTTGAACCTTATGGAGGCTTCCTACGTACCATTCCTTGACATTGATCAAAGACCACGTAGTTCATAATGGTGTGTAGGCGAACCGACGCGAGTGAGGACCTTGGTCCGGATGGTGTGGGGCATACACACAAGGCTGCCCAGGTGCTGGGGACCTGACGTGAAGAAGGACGGACTGAACAACAGGTGGTGGGCTTGAACCTCTGGGAGGCTTCCTACGTACCATGCCTAGACATGGATCAAAGACCTCGTAGTTCAAAGGGGATTTGTCGGTGAACCGACGTGAAGGTGAACCTAGGGGTCCACTGGTGGTGGGCTTGAACCTCGCGAGGCTTCCTACGTACAATGCCTTGACATGGATCAATGTTCTCGTAGTTTGGGAATGGCGGTGGGTGTCGGCGAACCGACGTGAAGAAGGGACCTTCGTCCGATGGGATATGGGCTTGAACCTTAGGGAGGCTTCCTGCACACTGTCCCTTGACATGGATCAAGGTCCTCGTAGTTCGGGTTGGTCACAACGGGTTTCCGTCGGACATGAATTTTAGTTTAACGTCATGCTGGATGAGGGTGGAACCTGACGTGAAGAAATGAAGGGTGGTGGGCTTGATCCTCATGGAGGCTTCCTACGTACCATGCCTTGACATGGATCAAATACCTCGTAGTTCTAATTGATGTGCAGTTTAACGTCATGCTGGACGGGGGTATAATGTTTAATGTCATGTTGGGTGGTACACAGTTTAACGTCATGCTGGACGGGGTGTTTTCTTGGCCAATGCTTACTCTAAGCCCACGTGAGTCTTGCTCGGTGTGAGAAACAAGAGGCAGCAGAGACCTGACGATCACATCGCGAAGGGTGCGTCCGTGAGAAACGAAGAGGGGCTTCTGCGTTGGGTGGCCCATGGTGTTGGGACTTACTCCAGGATGGAGGCCCGAAGTGCTACAAAGCGTGGCGGGAGAGGGATTTGGGACCAAAGATGGAAGGTGCCTCGTTCCCTATCGGGCCCTCCACTGGCCTCGGCAGTGGGGAAGTAAGGAGGTGCATGGGTGCTACCTTCCAAAAGATAGGCTTAGGGCTTATACCAGGGTGTTTTCCCTTCTCCTGTGGACATACACAGCTCCGATAAGGAGGATATCATCCCTTTTAAAGGGGGTGACCCCTCTCTATGGAGACGAGCAGCGTAATGAATGTCTGAGATGGGGGGACCCTACGTTCAAGGTGCGGGGATGGATCACGGTTTAACGTCATGTTTTGATGATGAGGTGCTTGGTAGTTTAACGTCCTATAGCTTGGACGAGGTGGGTTTACTCCACACCCCTAGGACATACATGACTAGTACCCTCTGCACCTTGGGGGTGGGAAGTTACTGGCAAGGCCATAGTAAAGGGGGGTCGCGGAGTGAACCATCGAGGGGTCCATGTCAGCGTGGCTATGCCAAGAATCAATAGCCGTTGGCATGCCTATGCGAAGAAGAATTAGGCGAAGCAATGCTACGGGTGGTGTTTTCCATGGGATTTTGAAATCACATCGTGCAAACCTGGAGGGTCACACGGGAAGAGGAATTTCCAAGCAAAGGAGTCTGCTTTGCGAAGTGGAGTGCCTCGGCCTTAGCATGGGGAATGGGTGTGAATGGGAGGTGCTTTGTGATGTGGAATAGTATTCTCAGAGCACAGCCTCGCGAATCAGAGGGGCCTCGTGAAGCAAGGTGCTGGGAAGCAGGGTGCTTCGCAATGTACAATGACCCTGCCTTGTCATGTGGATCACTAGTACAGGATGGGTGTTTCGCGAAGCATAAATGCTCCGCGGCTTCCCGGGTTCCCATGGGAATCCCCTACCTTCGCGAAGGCCCTTAGGCTTCGCGAAGGGCATCCCTCTCAGAAGAGGGGCTCAAGACGAGACAAGGCGAAGGCATCTCGCGAAGTAGAAGTACCTCGCAGAGCTCATGACTCCTGGGGGCGAAGGGTGCTTTGTGATTCGAGAGCTGAGAAGCTGAAAGGTCGGATCGTCTATCTGCTGGACTCTGGGGGAACCAAGTACTTATATTCCAGGGGCGCCACAAAGCATAACTCACGCGGCGCGAAGGGGCAGTGGGTGATTCGTGGCGGGCTCGTGAATGTCAGGGTGTTCGCGAAGCGGTACCGCCTCACGGTCTTCACGGCGGGCTCACGAACGTCAGGGCATTCGTAGAGCGTTACCGCCTCATGGTCTTCATGGAGGGCTCGCGAATATCAAGGCATTCGCGGAATGTTACCACCACACGGTCTGCACGGCGGGCTTGCGAACGTCAGGTCATTCGCGGAGCGTTGCCGCCTCACCGTCTTTGTGGCGGGCTCGCGAACGTCAGGGCGTTCGCGGAGCATTACCACCTCACGGTCTTCGCGGTGGGTTCGCGAACATCAGGGCATTCGTGGAGCGATACCGCCTCATATGCTTCGCAGCGGCCACGATGCTTGGGGGGTGCTTCGCATCGGAGCTTCTCAAGGCAGCGTGCGGGGCTTCTTTTTCGTCCCTTCTTTTCGTGCAATATTTTTGCGCCAACATATTCCACATGTTATTCCATGATTATTCTCTTACTGGGATTTCTAGCTCACCCTATTCTTATGCATGTCCTCAGTTTATCCCATGAAATGCTATGTACGAGGGAATTTAGTGGTCATGTAAAGGATGCTTTCAATAAAGTTGTTGTATTTCATGACTTAAGTTGTTATTTAATGATCCTAAACCCCAAATACACTAGACCTCTTGATTTTCTATGTTGTATCATGTGAATTTTGTTTAATAAATTATGTTTAATTATGTAATAAAAAGCAGGGTTGTCATATACATGGATTAAGAAAATCTATAAAATAAATTCTTTAATAAATATATTTTAAATATGTTATGATACCAGAATATGCATCCCATTTCATTCTATGTGTAAGTATTATGTTTATGACTTATGATTGAAATCCTCATGTTTCATATATATTCATGTAAATGAAAAAAATTTAATCGGTAAGCCTAGAATTATATATCCCTCAAATGAATTGGGTAATTATCTAGTCTCGTGATACATCATGTATGGGATTAGGGGTTGAACGTGATCCATTATGGTACATTGTACAAAATGGAATATTATCTATATAGTTATCCTTGACTTATGTTTATGCCATGTTTTATCTCAATTACACTTTCCAATGTTTCCATAATATTGTGATACTAGGTTATTTACATTTTTATTCCATGTTATTACTCATGTGAATTATGTTTTATGATATCATGTTATACCATTGACTCACATGTTATGCTTCGTTATCATATTTATTCCTTTATTAGGATTTTTAGACCACACATTTTTACTACGTATTACCTATATTATCTCTTGTGGTTTAGAAGATAAAAATGTTGTCATATCTCACTACAGAGAAAAAAATGAAATTTTATATTTTGGAAGTCTCAATTTTCTGTAATAATAAAATATTCTTCCAAAGACATTAGATCATTACGATATTTCTATTGTATTAATGGATATTTAGGTTTAGAAATCATATACTAATATATGTAAAAGTCTTTGGTCACTATAGTTTTTATCATATGTTATTTATATTTACCCTTTGAAAAGTATGATGAGAAAACCTTCATGAGAACCCTAAGGATATTTCTACGAATAATTATATGAATATGTATAAGGATTTGTCTATGTATTGGAAAAAAACCACGAATTTTGGTAATTTTTAGAGTGATTTTTTCTGAGAAATAACTTCCCTATCTTAATACCAAAAATTGGTGTGGTAAGGGAATAGATTTACATATGGATAATAACAGTAAAATGTAATGTATATCATGAATAAAGCATTTCCTGGTACATGAAAATGGTCCATATTGTTCACCTTTCTCGAAACATTGAGAGGATATTATTTTGAAATTCACAAAATCATTATGAACCATTATAGAGTATTTTAATAGATGATAACAATTAATAACCTTGAATAAGGCTAAGTTGGTATATATGAAAAATAAGTTGAAATGATTTCGAATATTATAAATTATTTTTTCATGATATGAGGTTTTCCATTATGATTATCATTCCTTGTACAATATTTTGTTGTTTTAGTCAATGTTGATAACCAAAAGTAACTAGGTTAAAGTTGATGCGATACACAATATGTTGATGAGAAACTAAATTATATGGTTCAAGAGTAATGGATTTTATTGTTAATTATAATTCTTTATCACAATATATGATTAACAACATCCACTTTAATCAACTCTTAGACTCGCCAATAAAGACATTGATAGAGTTATCTATGATTTTGGGTCATGGAGACCATGGAGGAATTAAGATTTAGTTTCCTAAATGATGATAATTTGGAATGAATCACTTGATGAAATTTACTAAAGGAATGATAATATGTTTTACATGTGGGGAATATGGTAAAAAGGTCAGTAATTGTCAAGGAAAAATGAAAAGCTTGGTTAGTGCAATAGATGAGAATAATGGTTTTTCTAAGGCATCATCAATTGTTGAATGTTTTAATTTTATAATGAATGGGAATTATGAAAATATATTTCTTAGTAGGAATAACCAAAAGGATAATCAACAACTTTGTATGAGTAATTTTTTTATCAAGAGACTATAAATGACATATCAAATTATGGATTCATTAAGGAATAAGATGATGAATTCAAATTATTGACTTAAGAATGAAATAAACTAATTGAAATTTTTATATACTATAATTAATGAATTAAATGAAACATGAAATATATATATTTGGATTGTTCTTTAGATGTTTTACATATATTATTTAAAATAATGTGTTTAATGGTACTATATAAATCGAATGATTATTTAATATTAAGGTGATACTATATATGAAAGACTCCAAATTGAGAAAAATATAATCATGGTGATGGGCATGATGTTAACGTAATTTATTTATTTTTTGGAAATGAATAAGTTTTATATAATATGATAGTGGATAAAAAAATTTATTTGATGACTAATATTATTTTTTTGTGGTCATAATATTATTTAGGAAAATATATGATCATCGTGAAATAGGAATATGATCATCACATAATTTGTTTACATAGTTATTGAAAAATTATAACCCACAAGATGGGTGAAAACCCATTTTATCTAGAAAGGTCATAGTTCTGAAACCGAAAACTGAACTATGATAAGAGTTCAATACGTACCACTAGCCCACATGATGTACTATTTAGTGTTAATTTTTTTTCACTTAGATGGTTTAATGTTAAATATTAAGTTGATTTTGGGATACCTATTATGTGATCAATTCATTTGATTTTGGGTTGACTAATGATAATTCAAGAGATATTTTGTGGTTTAAAGTATTTGTAAGCTTGTTTTTTAATGTAATTGATTATTTGGGATGAGTGATATTTTTTTCTCAATAATTATGTTGAAAGTGTATGATACAGTCTTAGAGTTCAAAATCAACTTTCATGTTGTGGTTATTTTTGTAGTTTGGTATATAGGGTAATTTATATAAACAATGATCTATATTAAAACATTTTAAGCATTATTGAATGTTATATATTGGTATATTCATATTCATTTTGGATATTATATTACATTGTGTTTGGAGTTTTCATTTTAGTAAATTGATGTTCATTATATTATTAATATTTTTATGATCTTACAATCTGTTTAGAGATAAATTTATTACTTTAGGAATAAAAACAATTCTGGATATTTATTTGTTAGTGTAAGAGATCAAGTGGAAATTGACCAAATGACAAAAAAAGGATGAAAATTTTCATATAAACATCAAATATTTTCAGTAATTATAATTACATATATTCATGGATAGTAAAATAACAACTATATTTTAAGAAATGTTCCATAAAACAAACTTTTATCATATTACATTCCCATTTGATAAATCAAATGGTATTTTAAATGATATTATATTTATAGTTTTTAGGTATGTCGTTTTACATTGATCAATCACTTTCTTATGATCAATGTTCTGTATCAATCTCTACAATTATTTATGTTTTTATTTCATGTGCATATCATCACTAATCAGCAATTTTCTCCAATATTGAAACCATAATATGTGACTAATTTCATATATAATTTAAATTTTTTGAAGAGAATTATTTATTAATAAATTTTATGATGTTTGTTTTTTCCAAAAATAAATTTTCAAACCCTTGATTTCCAAGAAAAATATTAAATTGAAGGAAGTATTTATTTTAAGGGGTATAGAATGCCTCAGCCTGAGATTTTAAAAGAGGAACATCTTGTTCAATAGAATATAGGAAATTAAGACTGACATTATAATATAATGGAACACCCAAATACTTTATGATATATTTCTTATAAAATAAATTCAATCTCTTCGATATCTTGTGATTCATGCAGCACCTTGTTCAAATAAAATGTGATACATTATTAAACTATTATAATTTAATCAAAGCCATTGTAAAATAGCCATTAATTTAATTGTTAATAATAAGAATAAATAAAAATGAGATTTATATAGTTTAAAAATTTATAAAATAATTTCAATCATTGTCTATATATTTGAAATAAAATTAGAATCATTTAAAAGAAAAAAAATTATGATAAACTCAATTATTCTAAATGTCGATTTAGTAAACATTTACTTAAAAATTAATATTAAATTATACTTATTTTAATATAGGTATCTAATAAATGAACCTAATTTATTAAACCAAAATATAGATTTATATTTATGGTTAATTGTTTTATTTTTTTAAGATGTTTTATTTTTCGATGAATAGGGATAAATACTCATTTTTATTACTTACGTCCTTTTAATTTAGATAATTTATAATCCAAATTTTGTTTTAATGTGGATTTAAAATTAAAATTTGTTCAATTATATATATATATATTAATCTAAATTAAGTATTTAGAATCATTGTTTTATTGACATTTCAAATAAAAATATTAAACATTTGACTTTTTTTTAATAATTTTTTACATCACTATTGGTTTAATTATAAATTAAATTCCACCACATATGGGAAGTGAATTTAAAGAAATGTATTAAAAAAATTTAACTAGTTTAATCTATATTATATAATTATGTTAACATAAATTATTACCATAATAAATAGTGAAAATTGATTAAAACTAATTCGTGTGGTTAAGGTAAAAATGGCTTTACCAGGGTTTAAACATAAAAGATATGGGTTAAATACAGAACAATAATTATCTACCACGTATTTTATGGTATGTTTTAGGCCTTATACTTTCAAATATTGATAATGGTCCATTTTAGATCCTTTTTACATGAGAAACACTTGGGTGTGAATCATTGTTTTTAAAAATAACAATTGTTTCCACTCCCCAACTTATAAAAGGCCGCCATCTATCCTCTCCATTCTACATAATGAAATCCCTTTGGATAAAATGAAATATAACCAAATAACATCCATAACCCACACACCTCATCCAATAATCCTTGTTTTGGTCTGAATGATTACCTAAGTAGTATTTTGGTGAAAACCAGAAGAAGATTCCCCAAGAAGAGGTAACATCCTTAACCTATATTTTTATTTTATTTCTTCCTCTGACTCCCCTAAATATATTTCAAACCCGATGATATAATAACATAATTAAATTCCTTATAAATACAATTTATTAGATTAATTTTATTACTTACAACTATTAACTCTTCTCTCAAATGGGAAATGAAATCGTTGATCTTGTGTACAGCGTACTAGCTCTTCGCGAACCGACACAATTCATTTTCCTTCAACACTTCTCACAGTAGGATATATTTATATATCTATTTTTAATATATAATATTTATGATATATTTATATTATTGTAATTATAATATCATATATACCTTCTTACTTTCAATTTCATATAGAATATGATGACATCACTCATGCGTATGGTGAACTACCGCCTTGAAAAGGAATGTGAATACTTTTTTCACATACAATTCATAGAGATGGTAAAAAGAATTTAATTAATTTTTATATATGATATTCAGGAATATTTATAATTCTTTAAATTTAATATATCATATTTTTCCTTACATTTTCATCCACTATGTAAATGATAATGTTGTTCATGTGTATGATAGAATTTCACCTCAAGAAATAATGTGATAATTTTTCCACTAATGATTATCATGGAAGTTAAATAAAGTTTAAATTTAATAAATATATTTGATATATATGACATGATATTTATTCTAAAAAATTAATACAAAAACCACTTCTTTAGCCTTTCATCCTTTAATGAAATTATAAGGTCCCTTTTTCCTACGTACAACCCACCGTCTCGACAATATAATGTGATTCATTCTCCATGTTAAAAAATAAATTATGAATATAAGGTTTTATGAAATAAAAATAAAAGTTCTCATTAAAAATTAATATATATTTGGATATGATTTAGTTATATCCTATTTTTAGTATCCAAAACATTCATGAAAACCCGTCCCTAAAAATTCATAGTAATTAACTCCCGAAACAACAGTGGTAATGAAATATTAATAATAAACGAGTAAAAGATGTTATAAAAGGATGATATATGATATTATAAACATTAGTATTATTATATAATAAAATAATAAAATTTTTAAGAAACAATTATAGAGGTTAAATAACACTCAACTAAAGGTAAGCGTGAGTTAAGGGGTTTCTTAACTCATTTTTCATGTAATGGGTGTACACATTAACTTCATTGAATATATTATGAAATATTATATTTGAAATGAACTTTGATTAGTTAATTTTTTATTTAAAATAGAATTTTTTTGAATATAAATTAGATTCACAAAATCAATTTTTTTATTAACTCTCACCTTATTTATAGTAACAAGTACGGATTTTGTCACAAACCTTATTCTCTAAAAAAAATCCTCTTTTATACCCCTAATTTATTTTAAATAGTTCATATAATTACCCATTTCAGAAAAAATAATTTATCATTCCAAATTTATTATAAATTAACTTTCATTTCCTGTACTTATTTCATGGGGTGTTGCGATTCAAAAGTTTCCAAATTGGTAAGGGTGTTTGTTACATTCTCTTTTGTAATTGGAATTGTTTATGATTTAATTACCATTAATATAAATTATTAGATCCCATGAATGACTAAAAATATTGATTTTATTATTCTATTTTTATTCATGGAATTTTCAAGTAATATTACCATTTAACTCCCTTTGTTAAATAAAATTATTTAACAAAATTATTTTAATAAATTGTGAAATTTTTTCTCTCTTCAAAAAAAATAATTATTTTTCCAAAACTATGTTTTAAAAAAACTTCGAAAAATGTTTTTTTACATTCCTAAAAATACTAATTAAATTCATTTTTACACAATTTTTACTTTCTAAAGAACATTTTTAATATAATACTATTATAATTTTTCAAATAAGGTATGTTTTTATTTTACCAAAATTGTTAAATATATACTTTTTTTTCATGTAAGGCATGAATAGAATTTTAATATACCACCATTCAATGTTTCAAATCATACATTATAGTTTTCAATGGTTTATTTCAAATAAAATTATTTTCAAAATATTTTTTTAACCTTTTTTTTATTTTATTCTCAATTTTGAAAGATTTTTTTCATCAAAAATATTTTTTAATTTTTTCTATTCATCAACATTAACAACCATTAATGATGTGGATTTATTATGAATTGTCTATATTTTTCTCTCACATATATATCTAGATTATTATTTATTACTTTTATTATGTAGTTCATTTCTCATGAACTTCTCTTAAATGACATATTTAATAAATCCCTTTTGGTTATGTTAAGAGGCATGATTATGAAACCCATTTCTTTACATGATTAATTATTATGTTTATGAATTATGTTTTATATACTTAAGTGGAATGCATATAGATGTACATGAATAAAATGTGATAGGTGGTCCCAAAATTATATATCCCTCTAATTCATTGTGTAATGTTTTAGTCTCATGAAACTTTATATAGGGGTTTGGGAGTGAATAAAATCTATTATTACACTCTATTCACCTTGTGATGTGGTCCTTGTAGTTATCATTGAAATATTTGTATTTCATGTTTTATTTCAATTCCACTTTCCCAAGTTGACATGATATTATGATACCATGTTAGTTAAGTTATTATTCAATGTTATTAATCATTTGAATCATATTTTAGGATGAAATGTTCTAACTTCGACTCACATGTTATGCTTCTTTATCATATTAACTCACTTACTCATCTTTTTATATTGCTTATGTTTTCTATGTATACCCAGGTTATCTTGTGCAGTTTAGGGATTTTAAATGATATAATATATTTTTGTGGATAATAAAATAAGAAGTTTATTTTTTAGTCTCACATTGATATATTGTGAACTAGTCATCAGAAGACAACATGTCTTTAAGATCCTTTTGTCATATTAATATATATTTATGTTTATAAATGATTTATTAATATGTGTAATAGTATTAGGTTTCTATAATAATTTATTAGGGTTACCATATGTATAATTATGAATAATATTAATGGATTTAGGTATAGTTTATATTTTCATGATTTGTGATGGAACACGATCATATTATATGATTATGGGGATGTGATGTGATGTGTGGTTATGGTTGTAATGTGTTATCATGAATGTGTACTATACTTTATAGAAGGTATGGGAGTTCTAGGGTGTAGTATGTTAGTATTTAGGGTAAATGATTTATCATGAAATATAGGATCAAAATATGTGATGTGGATACTTAATTACAAAATAAGGTTACTTTTAGGTTTAAAAAATTTATTTTTTAACTTAAGGAAACATTGTTTAACAATGTTACAGAAAAAAAATTCGAAAAACCCTCTACGTTCTTTAATAAAGAAATAAGAAGGGCCCAAAGTCCAAATGTAAAGATAAAGTTATGAAATAAGCACAAATTTATAATTAATTATTATTGTATCTTTAATAACATATAATTTTAAATCAATGTTAATACAATAGAGAAAGTGTAAGAAAGTTACACATTCTATCATTAAAAAAATGAAGCAGAATTTAAAAAAAATGTAACTAAAAAAGTTAAAAAAGTGTAGTGAAATATTTTAACCCAAATAGAAGGGTATCCAACATCCCTAAATAAAGTCCTCTTAATTTATAATTTCAATAAAGGTTGTCTTACCCACACAAGGGTAATCCCTCGATACAAATATCAGTATCTATCTTGAAATCCCTACAAGACCATGATTTGTAAGGTAATCAAAAACTCTATCTTCCTTAAATATTAAATCCCTTGATTAAGTAGGTAATCAGAACCACTTCCTTTCAATAGTGTGGATTTCCTCAATTGAATGCAGCAATAATCAGAATCGCTCAAGGTAAATGATGATTTTTGATGATTTCAGAATATGGATCAAGATGTTCCCAACTTATGTACTTTAAGGATTTCGTACGAAGAAAATATAGAGGTTCTCTCAGAGAGTGCCAATTCTCCCAAACGATCACAGCACTGAAATCATTCAAATGATTGGGTATTTATAGGTGAGATCTCCAATAGTAACATTTTCCTCCAACGGTCATATTTTCCCTAAAATCTCTGAGGGGATTTGATAGGTGGAATTCATAACAGTCATAATCTAAATAAAATAAAGACACTATTTTTTATAGAAAAATAAATTTCCCAAGTAACATTAGATTTCTAATAATATTTATAAACCTGAATGTGAAAATTATTACGTTAAAAAAATTGGGTAACTTTAAAAATGTTATAAAATTATAACATTAAGGAAATATATGAACTTCAAGAAATTTAAGAAAGCATAAAATTACAAAAATATAGAATCTTTAAGATATAAAATCTTAATATTAAGGAAATATTGTAACTTTATGATAGTGATAAAAACATTAATAATGATATGAAATCAGATCATAAGTATGTTATAAATCAGATATGGAAATTATTGAGAATAAGAATTTTGGAAACAACATGATTTGGAATCATTTTTCTAAGAGATTAGGAATCTAAGAAATGTGCGGATTTAGAATTGGTTTTTCTAAGCAATTTGGAATCGAAGAACTGCTCTGATTCTGAGTCGGTTTATCTGAGTGATTCGAAAACTAATAAATGAGTTGATTCCAAATAGGTTATTCAGAGAAATTCAGAATCTATAAAATGCACTGATTCAAAATTTGAAATAAGGGTGAATCAGAATGAAAGAAAGTATAAAATTCAAATAAATTTTAATATCTTGGGAAAGTGTACGATATTTAGAATGTGTAAGATCATTGAGAATTCCGGTAACTATTAGATCTTAAGAAAAATATGGTTTAAATTTATCTAGAAAAAATCATTGAAGATGTTAGAAATAATGAGTAGGTCATCATATGTTCATGCATATAATCATCCTTAAATATAGAAGGTATTTTCCAGGAAATGTTTTTGTGATTTCCAAAAATAAAAAGGAATGGAAAAAGTCATGTGGAAACATTTTATTCAACATGAAAGTGGATAAATGTTACCTTTGTTCTATATAAATTCCTTGATTTTATGTCATTAACATAACTGCATTATTTTTTAATAAATCCTTGGTGAGTATTGGAATATAATAGACCTAAATTAGGTAATAAGTCAATTAATCAATTTATTCATTGGACTTTTTTATTCTTCTCTAACATTTTCACTAGTGGTTTTAGGGAGGATCCTATGACAAGAAATTTATGCTTAACCATATATAAATATTGATGAATTATTTTTTCAGGTTCATGAGAGTATGTTTGAGATTTATTTTGGCCTTACTATCTCATTGAGGTTGTTCATCATCATTGGTGTTTGTGGTAATTATCATAGTTGTTTCTGTGGTATATAATTTTTTTTCATAAAAAATATAATGTTTTTAGATTCGACATTTTATTATTATGTAGTTTATTGATGTTTCTTTCTAATACCTGGGGGATATTAAGTGAAATTTATCCTATATGTTTTTATTTTATATATGTACTTTTAGTCTTTTTCCCATGACATATTGGTGGTATGATTTAAGGTTCAATCTAACCATCACTACTAGGTCATGAAAGTTTTTTGTTCGAGGTTTGTTCATGGTAGTGTATTAGGTAATGAATTAATATGTATTCTTATCCTACATGGTCTATAATAAGGGGATATTAATTATAATGAGAATATTTTGGTCCACATGTCAATATATGTTTTGATCTCAAGTGAGTGGGTGAGAAAAAAAATTCCAAATTTTATATATTTATCTACATCCCATGATATTTGGTGGGAATGGGAGTAGAAACTCTTGTATAAAACCAAAATTTATATCCACTAACCATTGGTCTGCAACACACATACAAAGAAAGGTGTGTAAAATAAAAAAATCTCATCGATCAGTCAAAATAAGTCAATCAGAAACACCAAATTTACAATGTGATTATCGAGAGATTTATTATCATTCTTTTGGTTTCACGTATCATATAAAAATCCTATATCTATTCAATGTCATTTATATGATTATTCTATTTCACCGAGTACACATATTAATAATATATATATTCAAATCATAAGATCATATGTACAATATCATTATTCATTCAAATATGTTACACCCCAAGATTTCATAGTACTTTATTTCTTCAAAGTAATTCAATAACTTGCACTCCATGCAACACCGAGTTCAAGCGCACCATGACTTACCAAACTAGCCATTCAAAAGTAGATATGAATAATATTAAATGAATTTTGAACATTACATAATACTTATAGTTTTATAATCCATATTATGAGTTTCTTAGACATAATGTAAGAACAAATTCATTTTTTGAGATAAAAGAAGTATTTTTCAAAAAAATGCAATTTTACCGCCTTTTAATGGAGAACCCTTTTTAAATCCAATATTTGAAACTATTATATATTAAATTTGAAAAAAAATAAACTTATTGTTTATAATTGGGACATAAGAATTTAGTTTCAATAAAGTTTTGGTATTTTTCTGATAACTTTTATATTTGGGTGAAGAGTGAAAAATGATATATTTTGACTAAAGACAAATTTTTTAATAAAAATAATTTATAGTGATATATTATACATTTTGATGGTTTTAAAGTTTAAATAGATTATATTTTTACCATTTAATTAAATTATTATCATTGTAAGTAATTTCAATTTGAAATTGGACATAAATATGTGTCAATATTTTGATAGTTATTATTTCTAAAAAATACGCATTTTGGTTTTCACAACATGATTTAATTTTAAATTAATTTCTACCAATTCTATGTTTTGAATGTGGAAAAATTGATTTCATATTTTGTATAATAATTTCCAAATTTTGTAAATAGTTCGGTTTTCTTTTTAGACAGTAGGTAAATTTACATCAGTAAATATTTTATTTACCGTGGTTAAAGAGGTAAATCCAGTAAATAAAGTTAAAAAATATTATTATAATAATATTAAATTACCCTAACATGTGTTCTTACCCTAGTTTCTCACACAGGTTCTACCATGGTAATTCATGGGTCTATTTTTGGACCCCATGGATCCACTTGGAAGTGATAATGACATTTTATATTAAATAATCTAAAGTAAAGACAAAAATAATAAAAAGCAAAAATCTTTTAGTAAAACAATTAGTATATGACGTTATATAATTGATCTATTTGACTATAACTAGTAATTAGAATTATAAAAATATTTTCTACCTTAGGAGGATTTATTTATAATTTATAGACAAAAAAATAAATATATTTATATATGACACAATAATGATGTAGTGTTTTCCTTATTAATGAAATAATCACATAAATGATATTATAAATACTAAACTAAATATAATTTGAATGTTTTGATGCCATAAAAAAATTATATAGGTGACTATTACATGTTAGGGTTGATTAAAGTAGTTTATTTCTAATTAATAAAGCAGTTAGGACTTTAACAAAAATCAAACATTAGATAATGTAAAAATTGACATAAATGAGTTTTTTAAAAAAAATACAATATTATTGGTTGATATAATAATCCTAAAAATATAAGGATATGAAAAAATACTTATATAATTATAGGTGTTTCATTAAAGGATACCTTGGGGTTATCTTGGAAGTTTATATTATGATTATTAACTATATAATTTAAAAATACAAATAGACATGGTAAATGTCAAACTATTTAACTGAGAGTTAAATCTATAAGACAAGGTTAATATAGTGACCCAAACCTTTATAAAAACTATTATTTGAGTGGTGTGTGACCCATACCCACATTATACTTTAAAAAATTCATTTTGAATCCATTAGAAACCGAAAATTATTTTATTATAAAATAATATTTCAATCTTTTCTTAAGGAGCCCCACTCCCCTCTTATAAAAGGGCACTTATACTTCTCTCAAATTCAAATCTCCAAAGACTTTTGACTTTTCCAGACCCTGAACAAATATCCTACCAACTATCCTTAATTTATTCTATAGGCCTTATATTGGTCAGAAAGCCAACCTAATGAGCCCTTTTGATCAAATCAAAATGAAGAACCCAAAGAAGATGTAATGATTTCACCACCCTCTTTCGAGTTCTTTTCTTCTTCCACTTACTCTTTCTTTGTTATTACCATAAAAAAATAATAAATCCAGTACCTGATATGTAATTTGATGTTATTATAAATATTTCACAACTATATTCATTATTTTATCTATCCTATGAATGATAATGTCACCATGTGTGCGTACGTACGGCTTACCGTCTCCATGTCGTGGTGTAATTTGTTATTAAACACTATGTTATTTGGATTGATATAATGCTGAGTAATATGTATATAAATAATTTCAATAACATGATAATGTCTCTATAAAATTAATACACCATCCAATCCCACATATTTAAGGAAATAATATTTTCACTCGTGCGTACGTACTGATTACAGTCTCCACAACACGATGAGATTCATTTCCATGTTCACCATTCATCGACAATTATAAAAATTAATAATACTAATAAGTATGTAATATATGAAATAATAATTCTACTAGATATACATATATATATATATATTTCTATATATTTACTTTCATATATCTTGTTCACTTACTTCCGTTCAATACGATATGAAAACAGAAACAACATTTATGCGTACGTATGGCCTACCGTCTCCATAAATGTGGTTTTCCATAAACCGGGTCACCCGGTTTCTGACTGGGTGGGCAAAATGAGGCGCAACCCACCCGTGCTAACGGATTGCTTGACGAACCATCGCCGCTCGGGTTGTCACCCTCCGGGACGCTCTGCCATCTCGGCTGGCAACGGCTCCTTCCCGGCTGGGGCTCTCTCCGGAGTGACCTCTTCGTGGGGAGGGGTGTTTCCTTGTGTGGAGGGTTCGAAAAGGCCACACAAGGGAATTCCCTTTTCTAAAAAAAAAATAAAAAAAATAACAAGCTAAAATTCGTACGATAAAAAAAGCGATTGTTACCCGAAATGTTAATTTAACATGCAAATCATTATTAAATGGGTAGTATAATGTCACAAATGAATCATGTATGATATAATAAATATGAATATGGTTCTTGTATAATCTAATAACATATAATGGTCATTATAAAAGAGGTTAAACATACCCTCAAGAAAGGGAATGTTCAAGGTAACTGTTAAGTTAACAATCTCTTTATTATGTGATTTTTTTACGTAAGTATCTACGGGACCTCTTTATCATCCACATCCATGTTTCTTAAAATTTTATTCCAAAACATTTTTACTATTTACTATACTTTGGGTTAATTTAATTTATACCCTTCTTTGACTTTTTATAAAGTGGTTTGAAAATAATATTTCCATCATTTTTCATACAAGGTACTTTATGACCTTTTCAAAAAAAATTAAGGTAAGAATGTTTTTTTAACTTATAGGGTGGGTGGGACTATTTTCTCCCATTATAACATCGTCTTAGCTTCCTTTGAAAGCTTATAATAATTTTTTCAAAAAAACTGTTTTCTTTTATAATTTTATGACTTTTAAATGATTTCAAAATAGAAAGAGATATTTCTCTAAATAAAATTTTTTATTTCATCTATGTCAACAACTTTTGATGGATTTTATGATTCTTTGAAGTTGATTTATTATAATACAAAAAATCCATTTTTTATTGAAGGTTTTGTGATATTTTTTAATATGGATGTGTTATTTTTATTCCATTCATGGTTTATGGATAATGTATTGACATTTCATATGCTAGTTTTTATATGAATGTTTATGTTATGTTTAAAACTTTTTATATGAGGATTGCATTGGAATTAGTAAGGGACGGGTGGAGCCAGATATAGCTCCTCGATGCATTGATAGGTCTCATGAGATAACTATACGTGGATTTGGTTGAGGCATTTCCCAATTTGATATATGGTTTTATCCGAGTCCTTAATCATTTTTATACATCTTGGTCGAGGCCATGAATAAATGTTTCATAATGTCTGGTATTATACATTCCCTCAGTGTGAAACTAAAATTGATGGTTCTTGTGGTCATTCAACTAGTATAATGCCCATGATTATGTTTTATAATGGTATTATTTACTCAACTCATATTTCTTCCATAATAGTTTTCATGTTTATTATTTGTAAAGTCATGTGTTTTAAATTATTCACTAAGCTTAATATTTAAGTTATTTTATGTTGTATTGCTTACCCTTACTGAGTGTTTGAGCACACCCCTTTCTTATGTTTTATTTTCCCAGGATCCAAAGAAGTGTTTTATGTTTGAGATTCAAGGTTATGATAAGGGAACAATGGCATTATCAAATGATTTTTTTATGTTTTATGTTAGAATGTGTAATGTAACGTTCATGTCTGTAATCTATTTTCTAAGACTGCAAAACGGATCGGTCTTGCAGGACATGATTCTTTGTAATCATGCCAATGTTATGTAATAATTCACCAAATATGGGTAATGAGCAGGTAAAGGTTGCTCCAACACAGATGTACCTAGGGGTAAAACCTGAAAACACTGCTTTGAGGTAAACTTGAATGAGAATTGGTACATGACAACGAGCATTACTGTACTCTTGGTTATAAAACTCCTGGGGGATATGCTTAGGATAATTCTCATTTTCCTTACAAAACATTATGAATGATTTATGAGTATATACTTCCTCAAAGAAAATATTTTTATTATTATGGATTATATCTATAAACTGTTGAATTTACATTAGGTATTTTATAAGTTTTTAATTATTCATTGTGATTCATAAACTGGCCTATTGTATTCCATTGTATAGAAATGGAGCCCAGTAGAAGGAATGAAAATTCCAGTAATATGTATGATCCAAAGAGTAAGAATGATCATATCATTAATGGTTTTATGCCAAAATTTAGAAGGGAAATAGTATCCCATGTATTCTCAACATATGAAGACATAATATCATGTGTTAATAAGATAATGAAAGAATTCTCTATGTCCTATAAAATTGAAGGGATGCACGAGAAGAAAAAGATGGTAGAGAGAAATATGGATTAAGGAAAGAGGGGAAAGAAGGATTTTCCCATATGTGATAAATGTGGAAATAATCACCTTGGTAAATGGTTGAAGAGAATGGGAGTTTGTTATAAGTGTGGAGAAAAATGACACCAAATACATTATTTCAAGTAGAATAAAAAGGTATCAAATGTAAAATGATTCATCTGCAAGGCGTTCGGACACTACATTAGTCAATGTCCCAATCATTAGAGTATACCAAATATGATGCTATTGGATAATAATCAAGTTATGATACAATCGATGATGAAGAGGAATGGCTAGTTTTCTTATGTTGTTATTATATGATTATTTCATTTGATTGTTGTATCAACAATAAACTGGTTATATGAATTATGGAGATAAATAACGATTGTACTGAAGTACTGTTTTATTGAGGATTTGAGATTTTATTGTTCTAATAAAAGTGACTTAATAATAAGATAATTTTTTTTTTAAAATATATAGTTAAAGGAAAGGTAATCCATACTATGGTTCTGATAATGAGGTAGTGGTTTTGGAATAAGAGAGGTTCGATTTGTATAAAATATATTTGATATTATTGACTTCCTTGGAACTAATTAATATGTTTTTTATTTCATCATTGTTGGAATATTCAAAATTTTTGGATATAAGGAATATATCCAGAATTATATAAAGTATTAGGTAGTAGAAATGTAATCAATAAGGTTTTAGGGTATCCCAGGGTGTTACAATATTTTATGATAATACATGATGATGGTGTTCACAGGTTATTACATGGAAAAAATGATCTTCATTGTGTTTAACTTCATTATAAATTTTGGACTGTGAGTCTGGATAGAATTATTTTGGTTAATTATAATGGTTGGATTGGATTACGTTTGAAATTGGATACTATTGTAAAGGTTATTTTTGGATTGTTATAAAAAGGACAACACACAGACCGTGTGACAATCCGTCGCATCAGACAAAGCTGTGGGAATCAAACCCACAACCATAGTGCGATTGGGATTTGTCACCTACCAATGGACTACGTGAAGTCCTTGGATTATATAATCTAGTTTTTTTAAAGGTTCTGATAGGTTAATTATAAATTCATTATTTTTTTAACCCTATATGATTAGGATAAATAGAATATCTTTTTTGAAATCTTTTGGTGTAAAAGATGAGTTTGTGTTAGGAATTAGTTGACAGAAGAAACTCTACTTGTCAAATATATATATAAATATATATATATATATATATAAATTTTTCTTCTTATTCTATGGGTAAATTAATTCTAAAACTTTAGGGAATAGATCATAAAACCAAAAATGTGTTATCCTAATACCTTATGATTTTTTGAATCGATGGTGTTTTAAATCATCATAGATTGATGGATTTGAGTCCATTAATTTCACACATGTTTGTGATTGATGACCTCAATCACTCCATATAAATATTTAATGTTTTCCTCCAATAAAGTGTCTCTAATTTCCACAAATGTTTTCCTAATCTAGATAATAGTTTGTTGGTGACCCTTTCATTTCCCTTTTCCTCTTATTAGGACTAAATTTTATTAACCCAATTTCTGATGTGGGTTTTCCAACAATGGTATTTTAAATTTTCAAAAATTTATTTTAGAAGAACAATTTCAAATTGCGAGGACCCAATTTATTGAAGGAGGGAATAATGTAACACCCCAAGATTTCATATTACGTTATTTCTTTAAAGTAATTAAATAACATGCACTACACGCAACTCCGAGTTCAAGCGCACCACGACTTAGCAACTAGCCGTTTAAAAGCAGTTATGAATATTATTAACTTAATTTTGAACATTATATAATACTTATAATTTTAGAATCCATATTATGAGTTTCTTAGACATAATGTAAGAACAATTTCATTTTCTTCAGATAAATGAAGTATAATTCAAAAAAATGAAATTTAACTGCCTTTTAATGGTGAACCCATTTTAAATCCAATATTGAAATATTTTATATATTCAATTTGAAAAAATAAACCTATTCTTTCGAATTGTGACATAATAACATATTTTGAATAAATATTTGGTGTTTTTATGATAACTTTCATATTTTGGTGAATAGTGAAATATACTATATTTTAACTGAAGACAACTATTTTAATTAAAATAATTTATATAGTTAAATAATAAATTTTAATGGTTTGTAAGTAAGAATAGATTATATTTTAACCATTCAATCCAATTCTTTTCATTGTAAGTAATTTCACTTTTTCATTGGACATAAACAAGTGTCAATCTTTTGATAGTTATTATTTCATAAAAATACACCTTTTTGTTTTGACAAAGGGATTTAATTTTAAATTAATTTCTTCCAATTCTATGTTTTGAATTTGGAAAAATGGATTCCATATTTGGAATCATAATTTCAAATTTTTTTAAATAGGAAAAATTTATTTTTCGACATTAGGAATATTTAATTCAGTAAATATTTTATTTACCGTTGTTAAAGGGGTAAATCTAGTAAATTTGATTAAAAAATAATATTATAATAATTTTAAATTACCCTAACACATGTCTTGATCCTATTTTAAAATACCTTTCCAACCATGGGCATCCTTGGGTCCATTTTGGGACCCCATGGAGCCACTTGCAATTGATAATGACATTTTATATTAAATAATCTAAAGTAAAGACAAAAATAACAAAAGAAAATATCTTTTAATGAAACTATTTTTATATGAGGTTATACAATAGATCTATTCGACTATAGATAGTCATTAGAAATATATAAATATTTCATACCTTAGGATATTATATTTATAATATTTATACAAAAAATAAATATATTTATATTTGTCACAATAATGGTGTTGTATTTTCCATATTAATAGATCAATCAAATAAATGACATTATAAAAACGAAAATAAATATAATTTGAAAGTTTTGATTCCATAAAAAAATTTTATAGGTTACTATGACATGTTAGTGTTGATTAAATGTATTTATTTTTAAGTAATAATGCTTTTAGGATATAAAAAAATAAATTATTAACTAATGTCAAAATTGACATCAATGACATTTAAAAACAAATACAATATTATTGGTTAATATAATAATACTGAAAATATAAAGTATGGAAAAAAAACTTATATAATGATATTTTTATCATTAATTAACCAATTTGGGTTATCTTTGAATTTTATAGTAAGTTTGTTAACCATATAATATAAAAATACAAAGAGACATGGTAAATGTAAAACTATTTAACTAATAATTAAATCTAAAAGTTAAGGTTAATATAGTGACCCAACCCAGTCTAAAACATATTGGTTGAGTGTTGTTCGACCCATAACCACCTTATCCTTTAAATAATTTATTTTTTAGCCATTATAAACCTCAAATTAGTTTATTATAAAATATTATTTCAATCTTTTCCTAAGGTGCCCCTCACCCCTCTTATAAAAGGGAACTTATCCTTCTCTCTAATTCACACTTCCAAATCCTTTTTTTTCATAGCCAAACCCTGCCCAAATATCCTACCCACAATCCTAAATTCATTATAGAGGCCTTCCATTGGTCATAAATCCAACTTATGGAGCTATTTTGATCAAATCAAAAGGAAGAACATGAAGAAGAGGTAATGATTTCACCACCCTCTTTCAAGTTCTTTTATTCTTCCACTTACTCTTTATTTGTTATTACCATACAAATATTATAACTCCGGTAACTTATATATACTGTGATGTTATTTTAAATTTGACACAACTATATTCATTATTCTATCCATCATATTAATGATAATGTCACCATGTGTGCGTGCGTACGGCTTACCGTCTCCACGTCGTGGTGTAATTTCTTATTCAACACTATGTTATTTGGATGGAAATATTGATGATTAATATATATATAAATAATGAAAATAACATGATAATGTCTCTGTAAAATTAAAATACCATCCAATTACACACCTTTAAGAAAATGATATTGTCACTCGTGTGTACATACGAATTACCGTCTCCACGATGTGATGGGATTCATTTACACATTCACCATTCATCATTGATTATAAAAATAAATATTACTAATAAGTTTGTAATATATGAAATAATAATTCTACTGGAGATATATATATATATATACTTACATATATCATATTCACTTATATCCGTTAAATACGATATTAAAACAGAAACAACATTTAAGCGTATGTACGACCTACCATCTCCATAAACGTTGTTTTACATTTCATATATCAGTCTATTATAAATATTTAAATTGTAAATATATATGATATATAAATCAAGGATTATATTATGCAAGTATTTAAATCATTATCTAACTGATACAATCATGAATAACAAGTTAAAATACGTACGATAAAGAAAGCGATTATTACCCGAAATGTTAATTTAACATTAAAATCATTATTAAATGGGATGGATAAAGTAATAAAGGAATCATGTATGATATAATAAATATGAATATAGTTCTGTTATAATCCGATAACATACAATGGTCATTATACAAGAGGTTAAAATTACCCTCAACCAAAGGAAAGTGAAAGGTAAGGGTTAATTTCACAATCTCTTTATTATCAGAGGTAGTTTTTACGTAAGTATCTACTAAGACCTCTTTATCATCCACACACATGTTTATTAAAAACGTGTTTCGAAACATTTTTAATATTAACTATACTATGGGTTATATTCATTTTTACCCTTGTTTGAATTTTTATAAAATGGATTTAAATGAATCTTTCCATCGTTTTCCAAACAAGGTACATTATGACCTTTTCGACAAAATTAAGGTAAGAATGTTTTTTAATTTATACGGAGGGTGGGACTATTTTTCACCATTATAAAATAGTCATAGAGTCCCTTAAAATATTATAAGAATATTTTCAAAATAATTTTTTTATTTTATAATTATTTGACTTTTAAATTATTTCAAAATAGAAAGAAATATTTCTCTAAAAAACTTATAATTTCATCTATGTCAACATCCTTTGATTGATTTTTTGCTTCTTTGAAGTTGATTTATTATGATACAAAACATCTATATTGTATTGAAAGTTTTTTGATATGTTTGACTGTGTGTGTTATTTATATACCATTCATGGTTTATGGAAAAATTATTGACATTTCGTATACAAGTTTTTATATGAATGTTTATGATATGTTTAAACCTTTTCATATTATGAATTCATTGGACATAGTAAGTGATGGGTGGAGCCTGCTATAGCTCCTCGATGCATCAGTGGGTCTCATGAGACAACTAGACATGGATTTCGCTAAGGCCTTTCCCAATTTTATTTATGTTTTTGGTCGAGGCCTTAATCATGTTTAGACATCTTGGTCGAGGCCTTGACAAAATGTTTCTTAATGTCCAGAATTATTCAGTCCCTCATTATAAAAATAATATTGATGGTTTATGTGGTCATTTGACTAGTAGAATAACGATGATTATGTTTCATTATGGCATTATTTACTCATCTAATATTCCTTCCATTAAAGTCTTCATTTTTATTATTTGTAAAGGCATGTGTTTTCAATTATTCATCATGCTTAATATTTATCATATTTTCTACTGTATTTCTTACCCTTACTGAGTGTTTGAGCTCACCCCTTTCTTATGTTTTATTTTCCCAGGATCCCAAGAAGTGTTTTATGTTTGAGATGCAGCGTTAAGCTAAGGGAATAATGGAATTATAAAAGGATTTTTTTGTGTTGTATGTTATAAAGTGTAATGTAACATTTTTTTATGTAATATATTTTCTAATACTGGTAATTGATCGGTCTTTCGGGACCTGATTCCTTATAATTATGCTAATGTTATGTAATAATGCACCAACTCTGGGTAACTGGGGTGGGGGTGTTACAAAATAATAATCATGGAATTCAAATTTTATGATCATATTTTATATTTGTCATTATCCAGAGAAAAAAACAACTTCAAATTATGAAGTTCATCTCATTAGTTCTTCTTTTCATCACAATAATTTCTCATCATCCATTATATCTTTATTACATCACTAAAAGAAAACAATTTCACCACAGCAATATATATATATATATATATCATCAATGATCTCAATATTCATATTCATATGAACTTTCTATAGTTATTCCAAATCATTTTTATATGATTTATATATTATATGAAGTCGTATTAAATAATGAAATCAATATAAATTCACATAATTATTCAAACATACATATTGTTCGCGTTATTTGAAGAGAGATAAAAGAACCTCTTTGAAGTAAAATCTATATAATTTTCTTCAAAACTCATCCACTAATCCAAACCATATTAATATGAGGTATATAAAAACCAAATGAATCATACATTTCATTAATTTTAACATCTCTTTTATATCATAATTTATTCCCTGGGTATCCTTCAATAATTATAATATAAATTTTAGGTAAATCATGTCCAATAAAATTATCAATGATATATTATGGATCTCATTACAGTCATATGTAATTTAAAACATCCTTAAGAAATATAATTCATCCTATAAAATAAATTAATTCATTCATAATTTATTGAGTTTTTTTATTCCACCAATTATCAATGATCTAAACAATGGAATATCATTCTCAATATATGTGGTTAGGGATTGATGCAATTTCCCATCTACTAAAAATAATGTTAAATCCTCTCTCTATAATTTCTCCAAAATAGTAATTCAAAATTTCAAATAGATTATATCATTTTAATTCTATTAATACGGATATTTAAAATATATCACCATTTATTATGAATTACATGTTTAAACATTTAAATTATATGGTGATGTTTAGTAGTATTTAACGTCTCTATAAGCATATACTAAATATGTAACATTGATTAATTCCATTCAAATTTCATTATGTTCATAATTATTTAATTGTCATTTCAAAAAAATATCATGTAAAACATAAATCATATAGAATATAATATTAGATTTAATAAAAATTCCAATGATAAACTCGTATATGTCATCTTATCAAAGAACCGCACAAATTTTTTTTGGGGAATTAACTAATCTAAAATTGTGACCCCCCCCCCCATCGAAAAAAATATATAGGATCACAGTTTCATTTAAAGATATCTAAAATATAAATATATCAAGAAAAAATATGTTAAATTTTATTCTTAAAATAAATATGTTATTTTTTAAAAAACATTATACACTGACTCTAAAAATTCTTTTTGTAATTTAATAATTTCATAATCAAACATAAAAGGACACTCCTCATTTTTGGATTAATGAAATATTCCATGTTCTGATTTGGATTTGCCTTTAATAAGAAATTATTATTTTAAATATATCATTAAAACTATTATAATCTATTAAAATTTCATGTGGTAAACAATGAGACCTCCAGAATTACTTATTTAATAAATACCATGAATATAATTGATATAGTGAATTTAAAAATGGTGTTCAATAAAGAATATAAGATAATCCATTCAATATTAAATGATATAAATTCATTCCATATTAATATCAAGTTTCTATAGACTGATTATATTCTCTAGACCCTTTTAAATGCTTATTTTAAATAAATTTACACACACTGTAATAAACATGGAAACAAATATATGTGAAAATATATAATTGAAGTCAAATTATGAGTATATGATAAGTACTTGTGAAAATCAAGACCCTTTTTAGATTAATTTTTTATATTTATTATCCAAATTCAATTTCTAGAGTAATTATATGTTATTATATCCATTAAAGGGTTTAAGAAGGCCTCAGTGGAATTGGAGGGAAAAGGGTGAGACTCAACAAGAAATGGGTACCTGATAGCATTATACTGAGTAGCTTGTCTGGAATAGGTGGTCATGGCAGTTCTATTTGAACCACTAGTTACCCAATAGAATCATTGAAAAAAACAACCTTAATAAAGTAAATTTTAGTCATTTTAGACCTTAATAAAAACCCATAATACAATATCCTTTAAAGAAATTTCTCACTTTTAGTGGTGTGAGATTTAGTGGTGCTTCAGTCTCCCTCTTCTTTATCCAAGGAAGTTTTCTGTTAATTTTGTCATGAATTTCAATTGTTTAACAATGATGTTTCATCGTCAGTTATGTATGTATATGTCTTAATTGTACTACCCATTTATTAATCATACCATTACAGAAGCTAGTGTAATAATCATCCCTCATGAAATGGACCTAGGTCTTATGAGAGATTTCCAATATCTTGGATTATTCTAGTCTAGATATGTTATGGAGGTTTATTATTCAAATCAAATGTGAGATTCTAATTTTTTTTAATATATCCTTTATCATATTATAGAAACGATAATGATCTAATTCACCCTTCAATTTTTTTTTGATCTATCGTTTAGTGGGAATTCCCTCTTCCGTGGACTACTTAGATATTCTATACATTAACTATAATTCTGGAATTTCAATTATTTATCTTATATTTATATAGGCTTGGTCTTGATATGTTATAATTCTGAGTAATTTTTTTTATCAAATGTGCCACTTAATATTAAAAAATCAGTTTTTTGTTGAAAATTACAATTCTTGTGAGACTAGTTTATGGAAGCTTCATTATACTTTATTATAATAATTTCTATTTGATACATGTACACTGGTTATAATTATATAAATATGTTTATTGTTCTAGTTATTCTCAATGTTATGTTTAGAGGGGTATCATTATGTTGTACTTTATTTTCCATTACATTTATTGATATAATTTAATTTTTTAATCCATTTCATATTTTAAATACATATTTCATATATTCATATTTGTTTGGATATTGGTATTCATTATTTTAATATGGATATATTATTATATATGAGTGTAAGAAAGTTCTTATAAGTTTAAATAATCATGGGAAATGTTTTATGGTCTTCCAACACCGTAACAAGGTATCAATACATACTCCAAATAGCCTAACTGGTTTCCCCCTTTTCTATTTTATAAGTAGATGGGCTATAAGATTGTGAAACTATATATAGTTTCCCCCTTTCATGATATAAATAGAATAAAATGTCTTTATACTTTTGGTTCTATTTATGCCACTCATCATAAACTCATTGGGGAGGTCTAATGAAGGTAACAATGATATATATCCACCACTATTAGATGTTATTTTTTATCACTCATTTCATGATTAATTTTTATATTATACATGTCAACTTTAGTTAGGTAATTTTTTTACAAATTATTTCATTATTATCATATTTATACTCAATATTTAGATAAAATGTAAATGTTTTGGTTGTTAATTCCTACTTGTTGTATTACACTCGCACATTGCAAGTTCCTTTTTAAGTGTATAGATGATTTTAGAAATTATCTACCCAAGGGAAAGGAATTTAAACATGGGGTCTTTATTGATACGGGGTATAGAGCATAGAAGAATTCATTTCATAGTTTATGGTAGAATAGTCAAACATGAATATATGGGTTTTTAATTAGTTTTTTTGGGATAGTGATAACATGTTTGAGACACATCATTTTCATTATTTAGTCCATGTTCAGGGAATATTATATTATATATGTGTCTTGTTTACTAGTTTACCATTATGTAAAAATTATTCATCTATTCTGTGATTCATTTCATGTAATATATTATACATTTATTAGATGAAATATTTTTTAGTCAATTTTCTTAAATTACAGACATCAATAGAAGCCTTTAGGTTGTGTGTGCACATAGGTTTTAGTTTTATAAATTTCATGTTGAATTTACTACAAGAACCTATAGTATATAAAAAAAATTATTTAAGATAGAAACAATCCCCCATACTTTTGTACTGAAAACATCAATATTTTCTCAAGATTGTGGTAAATAGGAGATACTCATAAGGTTTAATGGTTGAGTAGTCTAATGAAGTTTGTGAAATTAGGTCAGGATTATAAAAAAATGATATCATAGATCACTTAAGTCCCATGGTTATGTGAATGAAATTTAATTAGTTGTTAGGTTTATTAAAACCTAAGAGTTATGTCATAAATATTCATATTTAACCATAATATGGTCTGATTTTTTTGTACCAAGGGTGGTTTTTGTTTTCTCTAGTATATCTTTAGGTTTTAAACATGGTGTTTGAATATTATTTTTTGTGTTATCAATTCATGGTTAGGAAAATGAAGGTTTAAATTACTTCATGTGTTTCTTCATGTAATTGGTTATTATTTTATTATGGAACTAATAGAGTGTTCATATTTAAAAAACATAAATAACAAATATATTTTATTTCTATATATATATTTTTTGATCATATAGTATACATGGAATAAATATTTTCTTCCATACTCTAATGAATATTTCTTTTCTTATTAATGGCTAGTCTTTTGTTTTTATTTTTAAATAATAGATAGAATTTTTTCAAGAATTCTTTAAATTATTTTAATTGATATTCAGATAATTTGTTTTGATATTTCAACTCTAGCTATAAAACATTATAATTATATTTTTATTACTACAATTGTAAATTATTTTAAATACATGAAAAACTAAATTATATATGGAAAAGACTTTTGGTAACAAGGGAATGAGAGAGAGAGATATATATTAGATTAGGGTAAAATAACAATTAAATATAGCCTTGTGATTTAGATTTTATTTTCTTGGGTAAGAGATCTTATGGTGATATTTAATTTATTATAGAGTATATTTATTAAATGACTACTTCCTACTGTGAAATGGGTGGATTATTACGGGTTGTTAGATCAACATATTGTTGATTCATAGGCTATAGAGATAGTTGAAAAACTAATTCATATAGATATTTATGAAATACTTGCTGGGAACCTTTAGATTTAGATATCATATTGGAATTTATATTCCACCACCCACTACTATTTTGAGATTAGGTGCCTTCTCAAGAATTCAAGGAATATATTATCTATATTCACTATGAATTCGTGAGTACAGTGAAAATAGAGAAACACTTTGAAATGTCACAATACTTTATATTAGAAGTGGAATTAAGGATATTATTTTCGGGGGTTATTTGAGTTAAGGAAAGACAAGGTCTATTCCTTATAAAAAATTAATGATAAAGTTTATCATAAATTTCATACCTACACTCTGGATTATGTTAAATATCTGATGTATATGGGGCTAGAGATGGTCTCCATGTTGGATTTAGAATATTCCACCAAATATATTAATTATATTTTCAATAATACATACATGTGAGTGGATGAGGAGTGAAAGATAGGGTAGTTCATGAATATCCTAGAATAGATATTAGGGACTTAGATAGTTCTATTAAATATATATGTATTCATTATGGTTGTAAATAAGGTTGTTTTTATTGAGATAATATAGAAAATTGGTTCAGGTGGTGGTAGTAGTTTTTATATTCCATTTATGGATGGTATCTCAACCAATTTATAAAAGTGGAATAATAAATATGTGAATATATGAAATTATTTTCATTGAAGTTTGGTTTGTATCATGATGTCATTCCTTATTATGGAAATAGTTCTAATTCAATACAAGAATTGTGGTTATATATGGAATATGAAATCATGGTATGCCTTGAAGAAAAATTTTTGTAACTCATGTGTCCAGTACAACCATCTCTAGGAATTCCTCCATTCAGGATCATCAATGAGTATTTTGAAATGAAATTAACAAAAATATAAATCACTAGAAAAAAAATTTCTCGGTCTATTAGAAGTAGTTAACCACATTATATTATATTAAGTCAATTTTGATAATTAATTATCGTGGGAAGTCTATAATCCGTACACACAAAATAAAAGTTCATTTTATATCTATGTTTACATGGGTTTGTAAGAAAGATACTCATAACATAAAAATATACTATTAATGTTGACATGGGACCTTATACAGTTAGTTGTACTATCCTTGTATCCTATACTCTTTCATATATAGTATTTAATTCAAGATAATTTCATTATTCTTTTTTAAAAAATAGAAATCATATTCGAACATAATTTTGTATCCCCTCACAACATTATGAGTCTAAATACCCCTTTTTGGAATATAATATAATGATCCTTGAAATTTTCAATATATGCTTTGTTTTCATGAACTATTAAGTAGTTATGGGATCTTATGTTCTACAATATCAAATTGGTCAATTTCATTTCAGGAATAAACTTGTTAATCTAATTCTAATCTAATAAAACAGTGACCGTTTATTATCTAATTGGTACACAATACTCACTTTTTGGTGACTGGGAGATTGTGGCTAGATAAAAAGCACCTGAATTGGGGCAGGTAATGGAAATTATTTTCAAGATGGATAGTTTAGATATTACTGTATATTAATCAATGGAATATATCATTTTACCTCATATTATGGTGTTTTATCCATATATCCTTACTAAATATATTTTAGGTTTTCAAATAAATTAAGAGATGGATTTTATTACTGATCTTCTAACTAGAAATTAATTGATATCAATTTTTACCTTATCAAATTTATTAAACAATACTATTGAAATTAATTATTATTTCGGAGGTTCTTAATGAAAAGGGTTTCATTGGGATTAAAACTTATCAATGGGATTCTCTAGTTCTCTTTATCAAGAAGGATGATGGGAATATGTGCTTATATGTGAGCTATTTGAAATTAAATTAGGGTTAATTTATGATAATTACTAATATTATAAGTTTAATGATATTTTTATCCAATTAAATGTGGAATGTTAATTTTTTAAACCAGACTTGGACTTGGCTATAATCACCACTAAGTGGGGACAAGGGATATTCTAAAGACATCTTTTCGAAACCATTATAGGAATTAAAAGTATGTGTTTATTCGTTTTAATGTATCTAATTATCTTGATATTTTTATGATCTTAATGAGCAGGGCCATTCATCCTTTTCTCATATCTTTCTTTTTTAATTTTACTAATGAAATCCTAGTATATGTCTCAATAATATCATGAATGGTGGCTTCGTATTTTCTTAGATAGTTTATTGAAATATTATTTTTATAACAAGATATCTATATTTTTATTTTGGAACAAATAGTTCATCTTATCCGATCATGTGACATCAAAAGATAGTAATTATTTGGATCCAAAAAAAATTGAGTTGGTTATATCCTAGATGGTCACTTTAAATGTGATTAAAATAAAAGGATTCCTTACACTCATGGGATATTATCAATTATTCATATGATATTTATTTAATATTTTCACTCAAGTGAATGGTCTAATAATGAATTTATATTCAGAAGATCTAAGTAGTGAAAGGATAATTTTAGAGATCACACTGAGTTTCATTCCAAAGCTCCGATATAAATATAGTCTCAACTGGGTGGGGTATATGAGGATTAATAATGTGTATTTTTATTTATCTTTTAACATATTATTAAATTTGATTAGTAGTTTGTGGTGTATTCTTCAAGAAAATATCATCCACATGAATGAAAATTCAATATTATTGATGTAAAACATTTCATTAATGTCCATACTCTAATATATTGAAGAATGCTTATCATTTGTGGTCACATGAGGGTTTTCTCCGACCATAAGTGACTCAAGTATATTTTTCTAAGTATGATTTTCATTTTAGGAAATAATATTAGGTATAATATTTGTAATAAATAAATGTTGATATTTTTTATACACTTAGAATGGTTGATGTAGTTATCAATGATCTTAGCTAGAAAATTAACCATTACAAAGGAAAAAAATGGGGATTTATGGATCTTTTATCTGAAATCCACGTAACTGTTATCGATAATTGAGGTGGAGTACATTTATATCATGTATCATGTTTCTTGAAATATGTAAAGTACATCTATGTATTGAATTATGATCAAAAAAATATTTGTTTTAGACTCAATTGTGGGTAGATCCTTTCCAATTATTTATAGGATTCTCATTCATACATGTAAGTTTATGGGAGTCTTTTGGAGACTTCCACCATTAAGATAAGAGATCATGAGGTGATTTTAATCTTCTTGATGGGTTTTACACATGATATTTATAAAAATGTATCAATATATTCATAAAAAATTCTAGGATACTTCTTTAAATGTGTATATTATATAATTTATTTCTAATTATTAATAAAATATATGTTAAAATATAACATCAAAAGCCTACTGGTGATATTCAGCCAATTTTTATTTCATATTATTAGTGGGATGAGATAAAAATGTATTTTTTACTCACCTACCAAGATCCCCTAAGGATCATGATGTGTTTTTGGTAGTAATAGTTCAAATAACCAAGTCAGATCACATTTTTCAAATCAAAGAATATTCTTTCATTGATGGAAATAAAAGTGTGTACTTTTGAAAGATTAAAAATATTTAGAGAAAAAAATAAAGAATTATCTATAATAGGGATACTAGGTTTATTTTGGCATTATATAATGGATTTTAATGATAAATTTGCTCCAAATTGTATCTCTGTACCACTTTACACCCTCAGAACAATGTTCAGTATCAATAGACTACTCATATTATAGAGGATATACACTGAGAATGAATTCTATATTTTGGGGATCATAAAAGGATGGAGTTTATTTTTTTTTCTTGTAAAATAATTTATATTATCTATTTATTCAATTAAAACCATTTTAAATACCTATATGGATGACCATATTATTCTCTAATCTATTGGTAAAAAGTTTTAAAATTCCTATTAATTGGGCCTATAATTATCTAAGAGAAAACATGATAGGTGAAACTTTTCACAACACTAACTCAATTTACTCTAGAAGTTTAATAAAAAAAATTATTATTTCTTATTTCTCTCTCCATACTAGTCAAAGATATTTTTAATTAAAATATGTTTACTATAAAATTATGGTTTTAGGGTTAGTGAGTGGTTAGAACTGACCATGTTGATACCGTGTGACATGACTCTAATCAGTGTTAGTGAAAAATTGTATAGTATGTGCATTTCTAGTCTAACCATGTGCGATGCCTATGAATTATACCAAGTTCAATCCCCTCAGTCTCACAACGTTGGTTCATAGTTTATAAAACAATGTGTCCAAACCACGAAATAGATATACCTCAATAAAATTAGGATTTTCAGTTACTATACATCTGTGAATTCACCCCAAAATCACTCATTATCCTCACCCATTTGACTTTTATATCATTTAAACAACTCCCACATTGATTCCATTAATTCCATTAGATATTTACATGTATTTTTTCAATGATTGATGTTTTTTCTTCAAGGTAAACTCTTCAAACCTCCTTCCATACATTTTTTAATCATTCTATAATTTTATTTGTACACTATGAGGTCTAAGAAACATAAATATTATATCTTATAAATATTAAATAAGGTTATTTTGGTTCTTGGGTTCCTTTACACTTCTTTAGATTCATATTGTACCTTGTTAAGGTATATTTATAATGTTATTTATAAATAAAATGATATTAAAAGTAGGTATCTCCATTTCTAATCCACTGATTTCAAAATAATGATTTAATTTATGGTTTATGTTTGTGGTTTGGGAATTTCTAAAAGCCTACAAATGTATATTTATTGATTCTTAACCCAGAATGATAGTTTTACTAAAATTTATTGAAAAGATAATGGATTTTCCTTTGGTCTTAAAGTATAATTGTTTTTTATACGCCATTGAAACGAAATGGTTTCCCAATTTATTGTGTATCACTTTTGATGAAATTAAATCAATTGATAAAATTATTTTATTCATGAAAACAATTTTCTTGTAGGATTTTTTCAATTTTTAATCTACATCATTGTCATTTAGGGGTATGTTAAATCATTTTTAAATATTGAAAGTTTAGGGTTTTATATTGACTGGATTTCAAAAGTATTATATGTAAATTATTTCATTGAAAAATATTTAATGCATTGTTTGAAATTTCAAAATGGATTTTCAATAAATGTTTACCCTTTTAAAATTACTTATGTTTTATAATAATAAAAATATTAAATTGTGATATTATGATGGATGTTCGAATACAGAATTTTTTATTTTCTTTTATAAAAGTAAAATTGGTTGTATATATAAAGGGTGTTTAGAGGTGATAATGAGTTAGTTTGTTGAAAAACATGATAATTTATTATTTTTATCTAATAATTGGTATACACACCTCATTTTTTGATATAATGGAAAAATTAATGTAGCTGGGCTGGAAACATAGAAAGACATAATGTTCAATTTTTGTATCACACTGTAACAAGTGTCCATGTGTTTAGATTTTTCTCTTCATATGGGTTTCACCTCTTAGTTAGGTTAACCCAGGTAATACTAAGTGATAGGGAAAGATTCTTTATAATTGGTTGTGATCCTTCATCATTGATATTATGTTATATTTTTTTGAGATGTTCCCAGGGAAATATATAACCCATGATGATTATTTATATTTAGATATATGTATATATAATTATATCTCAAGAAGATTTTAATATCTGTATTGTTTTACAATTATGTACTTTGGTTTCTATATAAATTGTTTTCAAAGCCATTTTCTATTTATCATAAAATTATATTTATAAAATGGGGTGAATAAAAATTATACATGGATGGAAATTTGTTTTTATATTTATTATAGACTTAAAAGAAAATAATTTTTTTAAAACCAAAATAGAAACTGAAATTTAATTTTGAAATGTATTTCCAAAAGTGGCATAAAATGATTTTATTTTAAGAATTCATTAATGGGTATAGGGAGGATACCTACTAAGATTTTTTTTATCTTGATTATTATATTATAGGTATATATGGTACAAATTAGATTTGGATATTTTTTATGGTTTAATAAGATTGGGTTTAATGGTGGTTACAGGTGGATATATTTAACATTTACATAAATTTCAACAGTTATGGAATAATTTACCTTAATTTTTAGAATACTTATTTTATAATCTCCTTCAACCTCTATTGACTTATAAAATATGGTTACATTTTGTTGTGTAGGTACTTGATTTCAATTTAAAATCATTATATGATATGTTTTCTATTATTATGTTTCATTTAGTCTCTATATTATTTTAGAGATTCTTATTTCAATAGAGTGTAACTCTAATGTTCATAATGTACATTTCTAGTGTTTAGGTGGATTTTACTTTCATATCAATTAATCATTGTTTTAAATCATTCTCAATTGTTTTTATTTGATTATCTTTCTCCTTTATCTAACTTCTGGAAACCAACAACACTTCTTGGGTCATATCATAAGCCATCTAGAGTACATGGATCAAGGTAATCCTGACTTGGTTCAAAATAAAATGGTATCAAACCATAATTATGGTTTTGGGTTTCTAGTTGAATAGATATACAATCAATGAAATGCATGTTATATTTTAGGATTAGGTTCATGATCAATTCCTTTTGGTATGATAGTTGAGTTACAAGGGTTTCTTGGAATTTTTGTTTATAAAATTTGGGCTTCACACTCAAATATTTTCTGGTTATTCAATCTTTTTTAATGGGATTATTTATTTATTTGTGAATTTTTTGGTTATTTTTACAAATATTGATTTCAATATTGAAATATGAAATTGAAAAGGTGTCTCATGGTTATTTTAAAGGTTAGTAAAATCATAAATTTAACATTTAAACTAATATGAACAACATTCCAGTGATCTTCACATGTTTGATACAACATTTTTCAGATCATGTAATCCATAAACACCAATTCATTATCATGAACCTTCTTGGGTACATTTTAGTTTTGATTTGTCCTTGTTTATTTTTTTATTGATCTTCTATTGATTATGTTGTTTATTAATGGTCTTGATTGTATTTTGGTACATTCTATTTTCATTTAACATTTTTAAAGCATGGGTTCTTTATTATTGAAAATATAAAATTTATGAAATAGGGTATTTTTCAAAATATATTATAATTGAAATGGATTATAGTTTTATTTATACTTTAATGTGATAATATGGAGTTATGAAAAAAAAATAAAAAAATTTATGATGTTTCATAAGAAATATTTCAACTTTTCATCAATAGGGGATTTTGAAAAGGTGAGAATTTTAAATATTTGTTTTCAAATAAATTTTAATGTGTGTTAAATAAGGTTATTTAAAATGAGGATAATTATTATCAAATGAATTTTTATAAAATCACCTAGGTTTTAGGTGGACTACTTTTCCAATTTGATAATGAATTATTGATCTATATTGGACATTATGAAATTGTGAATTTTGGTTTTTCTATTGTGTTTCATATTCCTTACTATTTTAGAATGTATACCCATCTAGTTTTAATGGATATCCAAGAGGGAGTAGGTGGTGGTTCTCCCCATGTAGGCCCCCTTATTGATTATGTCTTATCTAAGTTGATCATTTGACAAGCTTCAGTCGAGGGAAATAGTGATCATTTTCTACCTTATCATCATAGGGAATTAATTAAATAGTTTTTAAATATGAAACCTCTACATTTCCTTATTCATATAGATTATATATATTTATTTGATTAGATGTAGAGGATCCAGGGGATTCTTGAGCATTTGATCTTTCTAATCCCCTAGTAATTAAAGTTTCAATCATTATACTGGAGAATATGATTTGTAAGTGATAAAATTTAATTATATGGATGAAAACATTAATGGAACTATCCTAGTAAGGTTTGAATTGATTAGTCATCCAATAATAATTTCTTGATGATATGGAAGTGTCAAGGTAAGTGGATTTGTATTTCCATAGAGAGGGAAGCTCATAATTGTTGGATTATACTTATCCTTTTACTAACCTCATTTTAAATCTTCTAAAATAGGATTTATGAAATCATTTGACAGATCTGTAATTTATTATACGGATTTATAATAACCTTTTATTTACTATGTTTTTTCTCGATCTTTGAAACATATGAATAAGTGGTTAAGTAAGCTTATAGAATTAATTTTGGTTTTGATGGTATTCCAAAAAAGGTTCATGCATTCATATTTATAAGTAGTGGTGAAGGAGGATATAGAATGGGAAAGGGGGAACAATATAAGACAAATTAGGTGACTAGAGGAATTAAAATAACATCGTAAAATTTATTTTTGGCATCTTATGGGATTATTACCCAGGTATTCCACTAGTGTGGAACAAAAAGTCATAATATGTCCTCATGCACCTAAAATTTCATTAATTTTCACAAATATTGATATCAATTTCTCCTATATTTATTTTTTATAAGAGTTCATCCTAAGAGAGTTTGAGCATGATCTACACCTTTTGATTATCTTTCTTTTTATCCATCTATACCTGATGTCAATGTGTCAAAATTTTGAGGTATTCCTCATTGTTTTATAGTTTCCCATGTTTCCCATTTTGGATGTGTTTCATTATGGATAGTGATTCTTATGGACATGTTTGAATCATATTAAAGGTTTTTAATTTCTTTTTGGTGATATTTTTAATTTATTAGTGTAATTTGGTCACATTAGAGTTCCAAGAACTATTTCTTGTTTTAACGGTGGAAACTTAGGGAGAGTTGTTAATATTGAGGAGAAAAAATATAAATAAGTCTCAAATGGTAAAATTATATCTTTAGTTGATTTGTTTAATGTAGTCTAGTACATAATTGGTAGGATATAGTTTCATTTATCCCAAGTATGTACCATTTTCTGATTAAAGAATTTGAGGTGTTTAGAAGTTATGTTTATCTGTTTTCATTCTAGAAAAGACCCCCACTTCAATTTTTTTAATTAGGTATTGTGTTATAGATTATCATAGGGATTTTAAGAAAATAATAGTGAGTAACCTTTTATATTTCCTATAATTTATTTTTTTTGATCCTAGGTTTTTAGTCTATGTGTCAAGAAGGCAACAGTTTTGGTAGAATCATTGTCCATTTAGATTTGATAACCTCGAAGTTTTAATCCTTTTTATTTTTGATGTCTTATAAATGAGAAATTTTCTTGTATTTAAAAAGATCATTTAATATTTTCATTTTATCTTTGGTTAGTTCATTTTATAGGCTTCTTGAATCTAACCATTAATAGAAATTTAAATCCCTAGACGTTACTATAATCAGTCGATTCCAATAGAATATTCTATGGGAGAAAGGTGATATAGTTGATAAACGTTTTAAACAATATAATCACTTTAATCTAGTATTTTATTAATTTTTTAGATTTTAAAAAAATTGATTTCCTTTTATGTCTAATTTCAAAGAAAATATTTATATTCAATTTTTTGGATACATGTCACGCAGTTAGTGTGTAGTTAGTAAAAATAATGAGAGAATAGTATGGAAAATATTTTATTGGCATGGAGATTATTTTAGTACAAATTTTCATAATTGGTCCAAAGTTTCTCTAACTACATTGAATTACCTTAGATTTTTCAAATGGAAAATCTATTGAGTCTCATATAGTTGTTTCATTATTTGTTAAACTACACAGCCAAACCATGTATCTTGTACAACTAATTAAAATTATGATTCACTATATAACCCCTTAGTGAGTATACCCCTAGGTATCTCCTTATATTCCTATATTTAATTTTCAAATCCTATACCCCTCTCCCCATCATATTTCAATCTGTTATACGGTTATTTCCATGGGTTTATTCATGTTCTGAAGCCATGTTTTCATGGTTAATCATCATACCTCCATCCCAATCCTTTTTATTTGTTATATTTTTCTTCTTTCCCGATGTATAATAGACCTAGGTCTTATGCCTGTTATATTTTAATTGAAGGATTTTTTGTTCTATGTTTCATATTGGTTTCTTTAGGTTCTTCTTGGACCTTGTTAATTTGTAATGACAGTGTTTTTTATAAAGTTAATGAAATTAAATGATGGTTTATGTAGTTATATAACATTGAATTAAAAATCATGATTTCTTGTATGGATTTAATGTGGAGTTTGGGTATTTAAAAAATACTACAATGTATATTTTTATTCGTACCAATTAATGAATGTCCAATTGAAGTTACATTAAAATAGAAAAGACCTTCCTTTGGTCTTAATGTCTAATATCATTTGTAAGTTTCCATTCGTTGATCAAGTTCCGTTTGGATATTTTAATAAAATTTACTCATGTAAGAAAAAAAATAGTCATATAATGACTTGTATAAAGGATATTTTCTAAGGTTAAGTGTGTTTTTTTCTATCAATGTGGTGTTGATTTTTTTTAGATGTCAATATTTCATTGTTTTTAAATGTTTTCATTTATAAAAAGTCAATTTTAATTTTTTTTTAAAGTGTTGACCCTCATAATATTCACCATGTTTTTTATATAAAATATATAAATTTGGAAACTAAAATAGATACCACCATTATGGAAATTCGATATTTATTTTTTAATATATGTAAAACTTGATATTTCAATACATGCTTTTTGTAGGTGAGGGTGAGTATTTTAAAAAACATGATTACATTGTTATTATTATTATGTGATTATTGATAATCTCACCTCATTCTTTATATCATGTAAAAACATAGATAGAAAATTAAAAATATAGTAAAACATGTTGCACATGTTTATTATCATGCAATAAATAGTGGTCCTTGGTTTATATTTTTCTATACCTGTATAATTCAACCATTATTTAAGAAAATTAAGGTCATACTAGGTATTAATTTATGTAGTTTCATATTTAGTTACAATCTTCCCTCATTGAAATTATGTTATATTTTTTAGATGTTCACATGGCTCCTAGGATCCCATATTGATGTTTTATATTTCATTATATATCTATAAAACAGTTTCCCTAGATGATTGTATAATATTTATTATTTTATGATCAAATTGATTGGTTTCTTTATATATTATTTTTACAACCATATTGCAGTCACCTTCAAATGTTATTTTGATAATGTTTTCCTGAGAAAAGGTAAATAATCATATTTTACTTGGTCATCATAGGAAATAAATTTACCACTTTTTTTTATTGAAATATAAAAATTATAATTTTTCTCTTGTATTTTAAATCTGGCATGAAATGATTTTATCTTAAGTGGTAGTGCATGGGGTTTGTGGAGGATACAAACTAGGAATGTTTTTCCTATACCTATAATAATATAGGGTTTTACATTTTATTTGGGATGAAACTTGTTTTTTCTTACTTACCTTTATCAAATTTGATGGTGGTGAAATGTGGAGATATTCAACATACATATGAAGTTTTGTAGTTATGGATTTTATAAAAAAAATTGTATCCTTGTTTTATTCTCTACTTTAGTCTCCTCTTATATATCCATTATAGATTATATTTCATTGGCACGAATTTTATTTTTGTTTATTTTTATTATGAGAGTTTTTCAAATATTACATTTAATTGGTGTTAATATTATCTTCAAACTACTTGTTTATATATTGTGGTGCTTCAATTTTTCTTGGTGGTGCTCAAAATCTTCTCATTATCTTATTGAGTGAGTCTATTCACAATGGATTTTTATTTGGTTCCCTTACACTTAGTTCAAACAATAGGTGGTCAGGTATGCATCTCAGGTCTTTTGTAGTTGGATAGATTGGATACCTAGATCAAGGGTATGAAATGTTTGGTCTATGACCAACCTAATTCCACAATATCTTGTAACAGTTCAAAGTTAGAAAAAATTAGAGTTCTATAATATTTGGTAATCCTTGTAATTCAACCTTGGTGAGCATGTCTTTTGTTGATTTTCTTCAATTTTGGGTCATCAATGTAAGGCTAATAAGGTGAATTTTACATTAACAGTTTTTAAGACATTTGAATTCTTGAATAGGGTTCCAACCATCTTACTCTAAAATTTAAATTTAGTTCCTTTTATAAAAATATACCTACATTATCTGTTCATGATTTATATATGTTAGTCTATATGAGTGATTTGTTATGATTATGTTTAACTTGAGGTTAATGTGCCCTATAAAAAGTGTCCTATTTTCTTAATTCAATAGAGCATTAAGGTTATGCTGGGAAATGTGATCCCTATAATGCCCCGACCCCAGTTACCCAGAGTCGGTGCATTATTACATATCATTTTCATGATCACAAAACGTCAAGTCTTGAAAGACCGATTACTTTAGTATCCATGGAAGTACTAGATACATTCATATGGTTTACATTACATCATAAAATGAAAAACTACAACAAAATTGTTTCCTGCCAATGAGCCTGTACCCTAGTGGTATAGGCTCCTGCTTGGCATTCAAAAGACGCAGGGTCAAATCCGGGCAGGGGTGAATTTCTCAGGCACTATAGTGGCGGAGGGACTATAGTAGATATTGTTGCAGCGCGGGTACTGTAGCAGGTACTGTTCACTGAGGCGTCCTTTGGGCCATTTAAAGGGGATTTCAGGCCTTATATTAATGCCACTTGTCCTTGGGCCTTCAGTATATGTATTGGGTCTCCCTCTACCCAGTTTAAAGAGGTCTTTGATTTCAAATAATAAATTGAGGCTTCGGCCCCAACCTTTAAAAAAACAACAACATTGTTTCCATAGTCCACACTCATATCCCCTAATAATATCCCTGCAGGTCAGTCATAAAATGCTTCTTCGCATCTTGGGAAAAATAAAACATAGAATGGGGTGAGCTCAGATGCTCAGAAAGGATAACAATACAGCAGAAACTTTCATAAATAAGTATAACCATTTAATGAAATATATAAGACAAAAACAAAATATTTTTAAACATGAACACCAACATAAAATGAAAAGATAAAATAAAATAATTCCATTTACATACTCACATGGATATTCTACTAGTCGATTAATCACATGAAATATCAGTAGCCACTTTCGTAATGATGGAATGCATAATGCCAGACATTCATAACCACATAGTCAAGGCCTTGTTCCATGACTAAAAATAAGATTTTTTCAAGGCCTTGTGCCAAGACACTAGTTTGTCTCATGAGACCTACCGATGCCTCGAGGGGCTATAGCGGGCTCCACCTGTCACTTATTAAGTCCAATGCATTCCCCATATTTAAAGGGTTAAACATAACATAAACATTCATATTGAAAATGGCATAAAAAATTGAATACATTATCCATAAACCATTAGTGGTATGAAATAACAGATCTACAGTCAATCATATCACAAAACCTTCAATACGATATGGAAGTTTTGTATCATAATAAATCATCTTCAAACAAACATAAAATCCATCAAAGGATATTGACCTAGATGAAATCAAAACCAATTTAGAAAAATATCTCTTTCTATTTTGAAATATTTTAAAGGTCACATAATTATAAAATAAATCCTTTATATTTGAAAATATTCTTATAGTTATGTAAGGGAAGCTTCGACAATGTTGTAATGACATAAAATAGTTGCACTCACCGTATATGTTAAAAAACATTCCTACCTTAATTTTGTCGACAAGGTCATAAAGTACCATGTTTGGTAAACGAAGGAAATATTCCTTTATAAACATCTTATAAAAGTAAATCAAGGGTATAAATGACTTTATCCCATAGTCTAGTAAATATTAAAAAAAATGGATTAATTTTTTAAAAAACATGTATGTGGATGATAAATAGGTCCTAGTAGATACTTACGTAAAAACAACCTCAGATAATGAAGAGATTGTGAAATTAACCCTTAACTTATAATTTTCCTTGGTCGAGGGTAGGTTAACCTCTTTTATAATGGTAAAATAATTGTTATTACATTATACAGGAATTATATATATTAATATGATATCATATATGATCTCATAACATTGCTTTGTTAAAAATATCTTAGTATTATTGTCAATTCGGGTGTTAACGGATACGTTTTCTTTTATATGATTTGTTATGTAGGTAATGTTTGTTATGGATAGGATATATCTTATTCGTATTCAGAATGATATTAATCCTTTAAGCATTATTTTTAATCATCTAATGAAAATTAGTCTTGAATGGATACGATGGGAAATGAATCTCATTATGTTCGTGGAGACGGTAATTCGTACGTACGCACGAGCGACAATATCATTCTATTGATATTAAAATAATGTATAATTGGATTCTATATAATATATATAGAATCATTATCATGTTATATTTATTATTTACATCAATTACACATCATTATTATACCCATCCAAATAATAATGTATTGAATAGAAATTACACCACGACGTTGAGACGGTAGGCCGTACGTACGCATGTACGGTGACATGTCCTTCAAAGGATGGATTGAATAATTAATATGGTTGTACCATATTTATAATAATATCACAGTATATAGAATATAATTGTGTTATTATTTTATAATGGAAACAACAATGAAAGAGGAAGAAGAACGAAACTTGAAAGAGGTGTTGAAATATTTACCACTTCTACGGGTTCTTCCTTTTGATTTGATCAATAGGGCTCCATAGGTTGGCTTTAAATCTAAATTAATGCAACTATGATGAAGGTAGAATAGTAGAGAGGGTTTTCGGGTAGAGATTGGCCCAGCCAAATGGCTTTGAATGTGTGAATTGGAGAGAAGGGGGAGTTCCCTTTTATAAGAGGGGTGAGGGGCACCTTTAGGAAAAGCTAGAATTATTATTTTATAATAAAATCAATGCCAGTTTCTAAGGGCTCCAAAATAGATTATTAAAATTATAAGTTGGGTATGGGTCAAAAACCACTCAACCAATAGGTTTTAGACGGGTTTGGGTCACTATATTAACATTATCTTTTAGATTTAACTCTTAGTTAATTATTTTGACATTTACAATGTCTCTTTGTATATTTATATTATATAAGTAATAAACATACTATATACTTATAAGATAACCCCAAGTGGTTCATTAATGATACACCTATCATTGTATAAGTCTTTTTCCCAAACCATATATTTTTAGAAATTGAATATCAATTAATAATATGATATTTGTTTTAAAAACTCTTTTATGTCAATTTTAAAGCTATTTTTTATTTTGTTTTATTGAAATTATTAACAACATTATTACTTCAAAATAAATTCATCTAAAAAACCCTAATATGTCATATTAACCTAGAAATTTAGTAGAATTCATTAAAAGTATCAAATTACATTTATTTGGATATTTATAATATCAATTATTTTAATATTCCATTAATTAGGTAATTACTACATCATCATTGTGTCATAAAGAAATTAAATTATTTAATGTCTAAAAAAATATTAATAATATACCATTATGTATAAAATCTTTTTATATTTATAATGAATAATCATAGTCAAAATTTTCTTATGTATAACCTTATATTAGAAATTTTTTAGTTATTACACTTTGATTTTAACTCATTTAAATCTTCTTTAAATAAAATAATAGTATGTGTCATAATCTAATACAAGTGGTCCAAATAAGTTCATATTTTCATCCTAAGGTTGTTTTGGGTCGAATTGTACTTTTACAATAGAATTAAGACATCTGTTAGGGTAATAATAATATCATTTTACACTTAAATACCTTATTTACCTTTAACCGTGGTAAATAAAAGTAAAACGTTACTATTCACCAAAAATTATTTTCATCTTATTGAACCACATTTTTCATACTAATATTAATTGTGTCTCTTGGATTTTTGAAACTTCACTCACATAAGCGGTAAAATTATGTTTTATTTGAATTTTCAAATTCTCATAGGAGGTGGGAAAAAGACAGTGAAAAGTTCAATAAAATTTTTATATATCTAAAATTATTATAAACTGACTCCATTAAATTAAATTGAAATTATAGAAGTATTATGTATCTATTTATACCTTAAATAAATTTAAATAAAATAAATAATTATTTGAATAAAAATTCGGTTTTAAACAATAACTTAGTGTTTTTCACTATTCATCAAAAATTGAAAGTTTTCGGAAAAATACCAAAAATTCACCCTAAGATAATTTCGATATTCCGAATAGAAAAATGAAGTCCATTTTTCAAGATAAAATTTATAAAATTTCAAAAAGTGGGTATTACTATTCATAATGGCTAGTTTTATTGGTTCTGGTGTGTTAGAACTCGAATTTGTGTACATCACACGCTATTTTATTATTCAAAGAGAAGTGTACCATGGAATCTTGGGGTGTTACATTCTCCCATCCTTAAAATAATTCCGCCCTAGAAATTTATAGAGTATTACTATGTAAAAATACATGGGTGGTTATTCATCATATGTTCCTCGGGTTCCCACATTGCCTCTTCCATCTTATGGTTTCCCCATCGAACTTTTACCAGACGAGTCGTCTCGTCTCTCAGCACTTGTTCTCTAGAATCAAGAACCTTGACAGGCTATTCGCAATAAGAAATATCAGCTTCTAGTTCCAATTCCTCATAGGTCAGTACATGTGTTGGGTCGGGCATGTATTTTTTCCACAGTGATACGTGGAACACATCGTGTACTTTGGAGAGACTTGGCGGCATTTCCAAATGGTAGGCTACATCCCCGACTCGTTCTAGAATTTTGAAAGGTCCAATATATCTAGGACTCAATTTACCCTTCTTACTGAAACCTATAACACCCTTCCATGAAGATACCATCATGAAAACATGATCTCCTACTTGAAATTCCAAATCCTCCCTTCAGTTATCAGCATAGCTCTTCTGCCGACTTTGAACTGATTTGATGTGGTTTTGGATTACCTTCACCTTTTCCATCATTTCCCCCACAAGTTCTGGCCCTATGAGTTTTCTTTATCCAACATCATCCCAACAGGTTGGTGTGTGACATCTCTTTATGTATAAGGATTCATATGGTGACATCTGAATACTTGAATGAAATCTATTGTTATAGGAAAATTTTACCATAGGTAAATATTGATACCACATACCTTGAAAGTCAAGTTATCATGATCTCAACATCTCTTCTATGGTTTGAATAGTTTGTTCTGATTGTCCATCAGTTTGAGGGTGGTAGGTAGTGCTCAAACGAAGTTCCATATCCAGGCTTTCTGAAGGCTTTTCTAGAATATTGATGTAAAATGGGGATCACGATCAGAAACAATCGATAGTGGTACTCCATGAAGTCTTATAACTTCATCAATATATAGTCTTTTTAAACATTCAATTGGTAAATCTTCCCTTATAGCATGAAAATTTGCTGACTTGGTAAGATGATCAACAATGACCCATATTGCATCGTTCCTTCTAGAATTGTTTGGTAGTCCCATGAATACGTTCATCGTGATATTATCCCATTTCCACTCAGGTATGGGAAGAGGATTCAAGGATCCTCCAGGATTTTTCCTTCCTGTTTTCACTTGTTGAGAAACCATACATCTAGACACAAAATCGGTAATCTCCCTCTTCATGTTATCCCACCAAAAATGTTCCTTCAAATATCTATACATTTTTGTGCCTCCAAGGTGTATAGAAAAATTGGGACTATGAGAATCATCCAACAATACCATTTTTAGATCAGGTATATTGGGAACACAAAGCCTCTTCCCAAATTTCAAAATTCAATCTTCATTCACAAATTCTCTCAATCTCCCATAATTCACAGCTTTAAACTTCTTTTGAAACTATTCATCACCATTCTGAGAACTCTTTATCCTTTCTAGTAAATATGGTTTGGCAACCATTTGAAAAAGTATTGATGTATCACCTTTTATGGTGATTCCCATATCCATCTTTACTAGATCCATGTATATAGGTTCCTTTTCAACTATCATCTTGTTAAAAACACCCTAATCCTTTCTACTCAAAGCATATGCCACCTTATTTGCCTTCCCTAAGTGGTAGTGTATAGTGCAATCATAGTCCTTGAGTAGTTCAAGCCATCTCCTTTGCCTCATTTTGAGTTCTTTCTGTGAGAAAATATACTTCAAACTCTTGTGATTTGTATATTTCTCACATTTTTCTCTATAGAGATAGTGTCTCCAAAACTGCAAATCAAAGATTACAGCTGCTAAATCAAAATCATGACTATGATAGTTTTTCTCATGAATTTTTAGCTGTCGTGATGCATAGGAAATAACCCTATCATTCTGCATAAGGACACAACAAATTCATTTCTTTGAAGCATCACTATAAATAACAAACCCATCATTCCCCGATGGTAGAGTCAATATAGGAGCATTTACTAATCATCTATTCAATTATTCAAAACATTATTCACATTATTTTTTCCAAACCAATTTCATCCCTTTACTTGTGATCTTGGTTAATGGGTTAGCCAATCGGGAAACATTCTGGACGAAACGCCGATAATAACCTGCTAAACCAATAAAACTGTGTACCTCAGTTATACTCATCAGTGATGGCCAATATTGGGTTGCTTTGTTCTTTTAAGGACTAATAAAGATTCCATCCTTGGAGACAATATGGCCAAAAAAAGAAATCTCCTGGAGTCAGAATTCACACATGCTAAACTTCCCATATAATTCATGTCTTCTAATAGTCTTCAGGATAATGCACAAGTGATTTTCATGATCTTCGTAGCTTTTGGAGTATTCCAATATATCATCAATAAATACCACAAAAAAGTCATCAAGATATTCCTTGAAAACCCTATTCATTAGATCTATAAAGATAGAGGGTGCATTAGTCCATCCAAAAGGCATTACTGTAAAATCGTAATGCCCATACCTAGTTCGAAATGTTGTCTTCGGAATTTTTTCCCTATTTATACACAACTGATGATATCCAGATCGAAGGTCAATCTTTAAAAAGTATTAATCTCCATGAAGTTGATCGCATAAATCATCAATGCGAGGTTGGTTATACTTGTTCTTTATTTTTATAGCGTTGATCTCCCTGTAGTCAATGCACAACCTCATAGTTCCATATTTCTTCTTAACAGAAAGGACGGGTGCTCCCCATGGAGAAACACTAGGTCAAAAAAATACCTTTTTACTCAATTCCTCTAGTTGTTTCTTTAGTTCCACTAATTCCAACGTGTCTATTCTAATAGGGGTCTTCGATATGGGCCTTGATCCAGGAATTAAATCAATGGAAAAATCAAATTCTGGAACTGGAGGATGTCTAGGTAAATCTTCTGGAAACACACCAACTTATTATTTCACAATATGTACATCCTCAATTTAATCGTTCTTTTCTTCACCCACAGTTATTTCATTTTCTTCCTCCCCCAAAATTGAATTTAGTTGAGCTACTCAGGTGGATCTAGATAATAATCAGGTGGTGATGATTCTTCCTTAATGATATACTGTTCATTATCATCGTCATCAAAAATAGTATCCTCCTTCTTCTTAAAATAAATTTTTGCATCATGGTCTGAAATCAAATCAATACCAAAGATTATATCAAATCCAATCATGGATATGATGATGAGATCAGCAGATAAAGAACATTTATATGCCCTAATGGGGACTGATTCACAAAACATTGTTGCAATGATTATTCCCTAAAGAGTTTTGACTGAAAACTACCATGTTAAATCAATTTGTAAATATCTGATTTTCTTAGTAAATTGGGAAGATATGAAGCAATGCGATGATCCAAAATCAAATATAGAATTTTCTAAACATGAGGAAACCATGCAATTACATGCCACCACATCATTCAAAGCTTCAACCTCAGCAGTAGTGATAACATAAGCTTGGCCTGGATCCCTTGGCCATTTTTGAGGCAAGTTCCCCTGATGCTTAGGACATTAATTCACATAATACCCACTTTCTCTACAATTGTAGCATTCAACATCGACAACCTATTTCATCACCATGAAATCACAATCATGGTGGCCTTTTTCACCACACTTGTAACAGACTCCAATTCCCTTCAAGGATGTACCTGGGTGTTTTTTACAACATTTGACACGGGATGGATATTCAACATATCCCTTCCCCCCTTATCTCTTTTTCCAGAATGTTCAACAGTTCTCTTCTTCTATTTCTTTGATTTAAAGTCGTAAGACTTAGAGAATTAGTTTTCTATCTTGATAGCACATGTGACAATATCTATATATGACGAGAAAGATTTTGAGACTAATACTCAATGGATAAATGGTTTTAACCCATAAAATAAAAGATCAATCTTACTTATTGGGTTGTGTATATAATCTACAACACGCCTCGCTAACCGTATAAAGTTAGCTTCATACTTTGCGACATTCTCATCCTCAATTTGCCTCAGACTTAGAAATTTTATTTCCATATATGCTCGATGGTCACATGGAAATTATATTTCTATGAAAATCTCTTTAAACTCCCTCCATTCCATATTTTATACTTCATTATCTTCCTTGGTGTTTTGAATCAATGACCACCACTGTTCAGCTTCACCAGTGAGGAGGTAAAATGCCTTCACAACTTTCTCCCTTTCACTACTCCCCAAGGCATGGAATAATTTCTCTAAAGAATTTATCCATTTTTCAAATAGTAATGTATATTTAATCTCATTGAATGTTGGTGGTTGTTGCCTCATGAAGCGATCTAACATTGATCCTCCACGCTGTGGATCAGGGTGCTCCATACTGGAAGGGTTATTCTTCCAAACCTGAGTGAGTTGACCCAGTATTGTGATAAGCTGATCAGAACCAGCTATATCACCAGGTCCACTATAATTACCTTGAGCAAGAGGTCAGTCCCTACTTGGAGTTCATGCATTTATACGGTTTCCATTTCTTCCACTAGGCACCATTTATAAACAATTTCATACACTAGATTAGTTTATGAATCGCAATACATAATTCCAAACATGTAAAACACTTAACATAAATTCAATAGTTTATGGATATAATCCATAATCATAAAAATCTTTTCTTTGAGGATGTATATACTCATAACCCCTTCATCATTGTTTGTAAATAAAATGAAATTATCCTAAGCATATCCCTTGGGAGTGTTGTAACCAAGAGTGCAGCAAGGCCCGTTGTCGTGCACTTGTTCACATTCGAGTCTAGATCAAAGTGGTGTTTTCAGGTTTTACACCTAGGTACATCTATGCCAGAGCCTCCTCTACCTCCTCATATCTATACAGGGATGTATTTCTTGGAAAAATTACAAAATCTCTACAATACCAACATTCTAGAAAGTTCTTCTATACTAATACTCAAAGTCTATCTTAGGGTTATGTGCTCTAATCAGATTTTATCTAAATATAGTTTCCAAGGTTTGTACTAAACTTCCTATGATACCAATTGTAACGCCCCAAACCTAGTCACCCAGATTTGGTTCATTATTACATAACATTGGCATGATCACAAAATATCATGTCTTAAAAGACCGATTAGTTTAGTATCCTTGGAAGTACTAGATACATTCAAAAGTTTTACATTACATCATAAAATAAAAAACTACAACAACATTGTTTCAATAGAACATACTCATATCCCCTCAGACTATCCCTGCAGGTCAGTCATAAGATACTTCATCGCATCCTGGGAAAATAAAACATAGAAAGGGGTGAGCTCAGATGCTCATTAAGGATTACAATAGAGCGGAAACTTTCATAAATAAGATTAAACATTTAAGGAAATGTATAAGACTAAAACAAAATACTTTTAAACCAGAACTTCATCATAATATGGAAAAGATAAAATTAAATAATTCCATTTACTTACTTACATGGATATTCTACTAGTCGAATAATCACATTCAATATCAATAGCCACTTTCCTAATGATTGAATGCATAATGCTAGACATTCATAACCACATAGTCAAGGCCTTGTGCCAAGACTATAAATAATATTTTTTCAAGGAATTGTGCCAAGACACTAGTTTTACTCATGAGACCTACTGATTCATAGAGGAGCTATAGAGGGCTCCACTTGTCACTTACTAAGTCCAATGCATTCCCCATATGAAAATGTTTAAATATAACATAAAAATTCGTATTAAAACTTGCATATGAAATGTCAATAATTTATCCATAAACCATGAATGGTATGAAATAACACATCCACAGTCAATCATATCACAAAACCTTCAATACGATATGGATGTTTTGTATCATAATAAATCAACTTGAAACAAACTTAAAATCCATCAAAGTATGTTGACATAGATGAAATCAAAACCTTTTTAGACAAATATCTCTTTCTATTTTAAAATAATTTAAAGATCACATAATTATAAAAGAAAACATTTATATTTGAAAATATTCTAATAATATTGTAAGGGAAGCTTTGATAATTTTATAATGGCATAAAATATCTGCACCCATCGTATATGTTTAAAAACATTCTTACCATAAATTTGTCGAAAAGGTCATAAAGTAGATTGTTTGGAAAATGAAGGAAAGATTCCTTTATAAACATCTTATAAAAGGAAAACATGGGTATAAATAACTTTAACCCATAGTCTAGTAAATAGTAAAAATGTCTTGGAGTACATTTTTAAGAAACATGGATGTGGATGATAAATAGGTCCCAGTAGATACTTTCGTAAAAACAACCTCGGATGATAAAGATATTGTGAAATTAACCCTTACCTTGTACTTTTCCTTGGTCGAGGGTAGGTCAAAATCCTGTATAATGGTGAAATAATTGTAATTAAATTATACAGGAATCATATATATTAATATGATATCATATATGATCTTTTAATAATGTTTTGGTAATAATATATTAGTATTATCGTCATTTCGGGAGTTAAATGATTCATTTTCCTTTATATGATTTGTTACATAAGTATTGTTTTTTATGGATAGGATGTATATTATTCATATTAAGAATGATATTAAGTCTTTAAACATTATTTTTAATCATGTAATGAAAATTATTCTTGAATGGATATGATGGGGAATGAATCTCATTGTGTTCATGGAGAGAGTAATCTGTAAGTACACACGAGCAACAATATCATTATTTTGATATTAAAATAATATATAATTGGATGGTATATAATATATAAATAATAATTATCATGTTTTATTTCTTATTTACATCAATTAAACTTCATTATTATACCCATCCAAATAATAATTTATTGAATAACAATTACACCACGACGTGGAGACTGTAAGCCGTACGGACGCATGTATGGTGACATGTCATTCAAAGGATGGATAGAATAATGAATATGGTTATACCATATTTATAATAAGATCACAGTATATATAAGATACTAGAGTTCTTATTATATAATGGAAAAAATAATGAATGATGAAAAATAAAGGAACTTGAAAGAGGTGATGAAATATTTACCTCTTCTTCAGGTTCTTCCTTTTGATTTGATCAAAAGGGATCCTTAGGTTGGAGTTATAAATAAAGAAATCCCTCTAGGATAAAGGGATAATATTTGAGAGGGTATTTGGGAAGAGGTTTTCTGAGCCAAATTTATTTGATGGTGTGAATTAGAGGGAAGGGGTAGTGCCCTTTTATAAGAGTGGTGAGGGAAAGCTTTAGGAAAAGCTAGAAATATTATTTTATAATAAAATAATTTACGATTTATAATGGATCAAAAATGAATTATTTAGAGTATAATTTGGGTATGGTTCGAAAACCACACAAACAATAGGTTTTATACAGGTTTGGGTGACTATATTAACTTTATCTTTTAGATATAACTTTTAGTTAAACAGTTTTACATTTACCATGTCTCTTTGTATTTTCATAATATATAGTTAATAGACATACTATATACATACAAGAGAAACCCAAGGGGTTCACTAATGATAAACCTATCATTATATAAGTCTTTTTGCCCAAACATATATTTTTAGGAATAAAATATCAATTAATTATATAATATTTGTTTTAAAAACACTTTTATGTCAATTTTGATACTATTTCGTATTTTGTCTTTTCTAAATTCATAAAAGCATTATTACTTCGAAAACAAATCATTTAACAAACCCTAATATGTCATATTAACATATAAAATTATTTTAATCCATAAAAAGCCTCAAATTATATTTATTTGGGTATTTATAATTTCAATTATTTTAATATTTCATTAATTATGTAATTACTGATTCATCGTTGGATAATAAATTAATTAAATTATTTAATGTCTAAAAAATATAAATAATATAACATTATAAAGGAAATCATTTTATCTTTCTAATGAATATTTATAGTCTAATTTATCTTATGTATAAATTTATACTAAAAAAGTTTAGGTTATTAAACTTTGATTTTAACTCGTTTAACTCTTCTTTAAATAAAATAATAAATGGTGTCCTAATCTAATCCAAGTGGACCAAAGAGGTTCATATTTTGTTCCTATGGTTGTTTTTGGTCTAATTATACTTATCCAATAGAATTATTACATGTGTTAGGATAATGATAATATAATTTTTACCCTTAAATTCCCTATTTACTTTTAACTGTGGTAAATAAAATTAAAAAGTTACTATTCACCAAAAATTATTTTCATCTTATTGAACCAAATGTTTCATACTGATATCAACCATTTCTCTCGGATTTTTTAAATTCCACTCACAGAAGCGGTAAAATTAATTTTTATGTGAATTTGTAAATTCTCCTAGATGGTGGGTAAAAGACGGTGAAAAGTTCAATAAAATTTTTATATATCTAAAATTATTATAAACAGACTCCAATGAATTAAATTAAACATATATAGGTATTATGTAACTATTTTTACCTAAAATAAATTAGAAAAAAATAAATAAAAATTTAAATAAGAATTCAGTTTTAAACAATAACTCAGTGTTTGTCACTATTCATCAAAAATTGAAAGTGTTCAGAAAAATACCAAAAACACACCCTAAGCTAATTTCGATATTCTGAATATAAAAATGAAGTCCATTTTGAAAGATAAAATTTATAAAATTTCAAAAAGTGGTTATTACTATTCATAGTGGCTAGTTTGATTGGTTGTGGTGTGTTAGAACTCGAAGATGCGTACAACACATGCTATTGTATTATTAAAAGAGAAGTGTACCATGTATGCATGGGGTGTTACAATCCCTCCTGTCTAAATTAAGTATAAATATTGAAATATGCATGATAAAACATATGAGTGGGAGGATGAGATAAAGATGTTTTTTAGAATTATTATCTTAAGAATATAGTTAACGATTGTTAGGGATTAAAATACCATTACAGTGAGATTGTAAATATCGTTAATCTTTTAGGTAAATTAATTATTTCAATTAAGTATTTCAATACTATTTTATGTGTACTATTTAGTTATAAAGGGATGTAGATTTTTTAGCTATGTCCTTTGAGGAAGATAACAAATCATGGTAGGGTGTAGTATGAATTGTTTACTTAGTGGAATTATATTAGGTACTCTATGGGGTGTAGGTGGATTGGGTAGTCTGGTTTAAACCACTAGGTGTCTAATCTCATGCTAATTACCTCATATATACCAAGAATAACTCCTTAATAAGTGAAATTTGGTCCTTTTAGACAACTATCTAAACACCTAAATCATTCTCCATTATTCTTTCAATAAAAATTCAAACTTTTTGAGTCTCTATATTGCTTTCTTTTCCCTACCAGTATCATAGTTGGATTCATCTTCATTCATGGATTGATGTTCCTTTGGATAAGTGTTAGGGTTCATTTTCGATGACAAAAGGCCAATTCAAACATATATTCGCCTCTAATTCATCATTACCATATAGTAGTGGTTGTAATATTCATCCATCATAACATAGGACTTCTGTTAAATTTTAAATCTCTTATAATCTTTTTAGTCTATATATTAGGGGTGTGTTTCAATGGAAAATAAAATGTAATATTGTGGTTTCAATTTCTGTATCATTAACCTATTATGATTGTGGTAATTAATTGCTCCTCCCTCTTAATATATTGCTTAATTAGTATTTTGGTGGAATCATCCTCTTACTTAGAATATTTATAGATTTTATAAATTAATTATCAAAATATTTATTCCCTTTCCCTCTCATATACATATAGGGTTATTATATAAATGGAATAGGGCTATGTCAAATTTATTTCAAATTAACCATTCCATTAAATTAAATGTTTACTTTTTTTTGAGAATTTATAAATATTTGGGACATTTTTATACCAATTCATTATAATTTCTTACCCATATTTTAATACGATTTCATATATGCTACTATTTTTTCATTTAGTTTCCAACAATTTCAATTCTTACATGCCCATTTTAGTATTTATAGATCACATGCGAGTCTCTCTCTTTACAAAGGTGAGAATACTCATTATCACCTATGGTTTTGTCAATGGAAACATTAGTATTATAACAATATGGGATCTTTGTTTGTCCCTTAAGGGGTCATATTTCTTTGTTATTGCCTCCCCTACAGAGTTATGTCATGTTCAAGAAATCCATTAATGTAATAGTACTATTTACCATATTGAGATTTATTAACTAAAAATTTTATTTTAAGAGTATATGAAATAGTGGAATCATATTATCTCTCAATTTATTCATGTATATATAGACTATATCGTTTAATATTATATAGCTAGTCAATCTATAATTTATTTCCATTTGGGGAGGTTTTAAAATCCTATGAATGTAGGTTAAAGGTGTTATGTAGTTCACATTAGTCCTATGAGAGGGGATTCAAAAATATACCCATGAATAGAGTCCAAAACCACATAGTGTGGTACTACATAATAGGAAATTTTATAAAATTTATGGTAATTTTATAGGGGCCCTAGTGGTGTATTTTAATTTCATGAATCCATGATCTCCTCAAAGCTGTTAAATGTCATGCAGAGTGAACTACTAGGTAAAAGTTGAAAACTAATAATTGGTTTAGGGGATTCTTTTGAGCATTCCTATATGTTTCTAATTTCAATATTTCGTAAGTGAATGGATTTTAGGAACCATAATGAGTATCTTTACCCAATTTATTTGAATAATCTATCTAGATATTCTCAACTCGAAGGTTATAAGGAAACGATAATGAGAATCATGACTCAAGCCATATGAGGTACCAAGGAAATTATACCAACTAAATATATTTAATAAATCCATTGAAAGTATCTTTACCTAAGGAATATTGAGATACCAGGAGTGGTAACTTTACTGATGTCATTTTATGAAAACAGAAAGCGTAAATCTAGAAATAATTATGAGGATAATAAGAGGTGAATCTTGAATCCATGAATTATTTTAGATCAAGAATAGTCATATCATTATTGAAAACAAATATTTTCTTATCAAACAAGAATAGATCACTGTGAAATTTTATATTTTTCAAATAGTTGGGGATAAAAATTAATGGATCCTATGAAAGTATTCAAACTTCATCTCATCATTCATCCCAATCAATGGTGTGGGTATGTGGGAATCCCCCATGGTATAAACTGTTGGAAAGAGTCTGAAATGTACATTTGAAATCCAAAGATTTTAATAATATTAGAGTTTTATGAATGTTACTATGGTTTATCTAATTCCATTGGTGTTAAAAGGATAATGGTCAAATAAGAAATTTATAGGAATCACAGTTTTAAAACACTTCATTGGTAAAATTTACCATGAATCATTCTTCCATGAAAAATAGACATGGAAATACATAAAAATGATATAAAATAACATGATGAATATAAGTTTTAATATTACGTATGCATATGAAAGTGAATCTAAATATGTTTTTCCAAATTATTTCCCCTCAAATTAAATACTGGTGTTACATTACAATGGAATTCTATGTCTTTAGTTCCTCAAAGATATTATGTGTACAGGAAATCACTACATCGAATTTATGTGGGGGGTGTTCCTATTTAACTTTTTAAATTAAAAAGTTACTTGGATGATTAATTAGAGGTCCATTCAATAAAAACACTACAAAAATGATTGAATTTTTCTCTCTGACATTATTTTGCGTAAAAATTCATTCGCCCTAAAAGTGAATTTTTGCATGTATTCATAGGTTGTTCCCATAAGTATATTTAATATAATTCATGGAACATATACAATAAATATTTTATTCATTTAACCAACACGTTTGCTTCATATCCAAAAAATTGAACCTTGGGCCCCAAAAATGAAAAATAAATGAAAAAGGTCTTCATGATATCCTAAAAAAACAAATTCCACACTACAAAAATGTTACACATCCATGAATGATCTTTTTTATCTTCTGAAATGATTTCCAGGAATTATAATATTATAAATCTTTGAGTAATATCTACTATGAAGATTAGAAAAATATTTCTAATGTGAATTATATTACTTATATGAATTAAGTTACTTTCATAAAACATGAGAATCCATCATTGTAAAATTTCCTTTATACTAAAATGAATCCCAAATTAAAACAACATTAACTTTTTATTCATGTATCCACTAGGTCTCTATGAATATTTATATAAATTGTTCATGAAAAAGTATATTCCTATAGATTTAGGGTTTACCTATATTATGTTTCATATAAGTAAAAAGTTTCTAGAATACTCTAATTGTTTAATATTTTTTTATCATTTTCATCAGAAATCGATAAAATACAAGGCCAACTAATTTTTTGATATTCTAACGACCACATCACTAGATTCAGAAAAAAATTAGAAGTCTTTGTACCTTGGGGAGTAATAAATATTACATGACATGTAGATCCAATTTTCATCTTCTCTATTAACTAAGAAATATTCCATAAAAAATATATAGCGCACATTTTTGTAACAAAATATTTTCAGTTGTGTATGGTTTAAGCTATGCTCAATGACAAGTTGAGAAAGATAAGTTTGAATTATTTGTTCTTATACATTATGTATTGGCTTTTAATTTTAGTTTCTAATCTATTATCTATTATATATATATATTATATTTTTATGTGTTTGTGTAGTATTATGAATTATGTTGGTATAGATATATATGACTAGGTAGACACATGTTGATTATCAAGTTGGTGATTCTGGTCATACCCCCAATGCCATGGCTAGGTAATCGTATATGAATTTATTTCCATGAATTGGTCTTCAATTAAACTTTCTAACAATGATGGGATATAATATCGATTGAATATGTATACATGGACCCATTTCTTATGACGGTCATAAATCCCCAGATATGTCTTTGATGTTCTATTTATTTCACTCGTCTCAAACACCATGGTGATGTTTGAAGATGGTGCCAATGGTATCGATCTTCCTCTTATATAAAGTAATTTTTTATCAATTTTTTAGTGAATTTTATTCTTATTATACATGTTTATTGTGTTTATTTTTTTTTTTCTTATGTTATATATTTATTTCATATACACACAAAAACTTGTCATAGGATATAAGGATTTGGATGTTTCCAAACTAAATTGTATAATATAATAATGAATGGTTATGAAAAGATATATACTAGTAATATTATATAATAATGCATCATTTAATATGTTTGAATAATTTTTGAATAATTATATATATAAGTTCATTCAATAATAAAATCAATTTTTTTTCTTGAATAAAAATAAAAAAAATCATATTTTAAATTCTCTTTACATACTATCAGTATAACTTCTATAAAATGACTATTACTATCTAGAAAAATATCAAACATGTATCTGTAACATATATTTCCATTATAAATTTTATTAACATGTGATAAAGGATCTAGGATCACAATTTTCTTACTTAGGATAGTAGAGAACAAATAGGACAATTAAGACCCCAATATTAATTTTACTACTGAATAATTAAAAATGGGTAATAAAAAAATTATAAATGATTGGTATAAAGTAAAACTAATAGAAATATGCTTCATATATGTGAATATTATAAAAATAAGATGATTATCTAGGATTTTAGAGAACATTAAACCAATAGGAAATACAAAGTAAGGGTTTTTGTGTACTCTATTTTTATTTTACTTGGTTATAATATTTATTCCTTAATAATGACCTCGTTTGATTAATATATTCTAATGAATATCTATTTAAAATTAAATTTTCAATATATATTATTTAAAATTACATTTTCATGTTAGAATTTATTATTTTTTGGATTTCTAACTTCATAAAAATATGACATTGTTAAAATATATGATTAATTTGGGCACATATATGTATAGTTTATCAATATTTGATTGGTGAGTATGATATATCCCTATAATTAGTTTGTTGAATCTTTATATCCCATATGGTAATGGTGTTATATTTAGACATAATTGTTGTTATCTATGTTCAAATATTTCTATGTGGGCATGATTTAATTTTCTTACACTCACAAAACTATGTGTCAGCGTGAATTTGTTTAGCTATGATCCAAAATATTTGTGTTGAAATTATTTTGGTCTCTTATTCTTACAAATTTATGAATGGAAATTATTTATGTTATCTATGTTCATAATGTTACAATTCCCTATTATTATATTTATGCCAAAGACTTAAGTTACACTCGATGGATCAGGATTATTATATCCTATTTATAAATTATTTTTCCATATTTTATTTTATTATTTCATTATGATACTTTTGAGGTTAGATATCCTACTATCATGCCTTATGGTTAACTCTTATGATTTTATGTTCATTTTAATAAGGTGTTTAACACGTTTTTTTGTTTTCTCACATACCTATAGTCTAATACCCTATGAATAATTTTTTCCCTTATTGATAATTTGATATCACTCCTTATTATGTTTTCCCATTTCCTAAGGACACTATATTCAAGAATATGTCTAATATGAAGTAGTGTGTAGGGAATTTTGTTGTATATGTTTTGGAAAAATTATTAAATAAAAAAATTTGTAGCTTATATCCAAATACGTTAAAAATGTGTGTTATAGAATAATGAGTCTTATTAGTGATATATAATGATTAATTATGGAAATTATGTTCATATATTCTTATTATTGAAGGTCCATCTCAATAACACACCTCATAACCCCTTGGGTGTTAAATGTTTTCTGTTATCTTCACCACATATGAATCCATATAAATGTAATTCTATATTATATATAACTAATGATATTAATGAATAATTGTCTCAAATTCCACAGAGAATACTCTTGAGAAATATATAATTTTATAGAAAAATAAATCAACCATCAACTACGAAGGAATTAAGATGATTGAATAAATAGTTGTAGATAAAACCATCACTCAATAACTTCACACCCATATCTAAAATAAAAATAAATGGTGGACTTACCAACTCTTTAAAACCAAATATCTCAACCCTCCTCATAAATTCTAATTATTTATATATAATAAATCTGACAGAAACCATGTTTAAAATAACATAATAGAAAAAATATTCACAACCCTCAAAATATAACTACAAAAAAAGTGATACATAGTAAATAATTCCATCAATAACCTGATTTATTATTTTATTCTGATTTAGTAAAAGATATTCATGATCCCCACCTTTAATATGAATCTTCAAGGTGTCACACCCGAAAATATTGATACATGTTACGTATTTTAGATAACCTTTACCCAATGAATCAAAAAAACTCAAACATTAAATGAATTTAGGATATCTTTGAAATCTCTCTAAAAATAAAAATCACCAAGTCGTGACACAATAGAACCACATCACATAATAAAAAATCTTTCATTTTTAGTAAAATAATTACAAATTAAAATTAGTAATGGGTTAGCATCTGTTGTTTTTATCTTTAAGGAATCATTTAAAACCCTTTTACTCTTACGGTTTCCACATAAATGTAAATTTCATTTAAAGGAAAAAAGAGGTATCATATCTCATTATAACAAAACCAATGAAAAAAATATTAATAAAAGAGATGGTAGAATAGACCATCGTAGCATCATTATACATTTACATGTAATGGAATTCCCAAATTCCTTATTATTATAATTAATGAAATAAAGATAGATATTGAATTTTATTACTTCATAATCGAAACTTTACATCATTGTTGATCACTTTTTATTTTATGAATTGACACTTAATTAATTAAAAAATAATTTTTCACTATATTGTCAAATACATGAATTAAACACAAAAAGTCATGGAGAAACCCTATTCTATATGTGCCTACATTAATTTTTTAAATATTGACATCATTGGATAATAACTCTAGGATACTGACACAGTTATACCACATTTTCTATTATAATAAAAATCCAACTTAGTTTATCCATTTTTCATCAAAGATCAATGTGAGTATATCAATATAATTTAAATTCACAGAACTGAAAAACAATAACATCCTTCTCCCCAAAACTTTTATCATACTAGAATCAATGAACAATGATTTAACAACAAATTAAAAAAATACTAAACTATAAAAAATTAAAAATTATTGATATATTTCAACCAATATTTCGTAAGAAAAAAATGAATACAGTAAGTTCATATTCAATGAATTGAAAAAAAACAATTTGATAACAAGTTATAATATATGATAGGAATACTCTTACCTCATTGAACTATTATATAAAATGGTTAACAGTCTATTAGGTACCAGTACCACAATATTTGAATTAAATGGTCTTGAATAGAAATAGATAATGCAATTTTTTCTAGTTTAACACCTGTCAAATTCATAGAAACCCAAACCTAAAAAAATAATCACTAATCCCAACATTTATACCATCTAAAACTATAAATATATATGATATTAATTATAAAATAGCATATTAGAATGAATTTCTATTCTAATTCCTTATCAAATCATGATAAAATCTCTAGTATATATATCTTATGTTAGAATCAAGTATAAAAAAAATTTAAATATAAATATTTTAATCCTAATAAAATAATAATATCCCTATTTTTAATCAACATATAAAAACAATACATGGTTTAGATCATTCTCTAGAATATAACAATGAAAAATAAAGATATAAAATCATTATCCATTTCCCTTCTATGGAGATATAATCCATATTTATGATCCATCAAAATGATTATCACTTATCTTATTATAACAATCATAGGAGTACTCATGATACAATCACAATAAATTTAGGATCTTATATTAACAAAAATTCAGGGTTTGAATAAGAAGTACCAAAAGAATACCAAAACACACCCCATAAAATATCTCATCATCTATAAATCAAAGAGTAGGTGAATTGGGGATAACACCCAAAAGTTATACACAATGAACATTACTATGAATAAGTAAATATAAGACTCTCTCTAATGAACTAATTTGAGATGAAGATCGATGAGAGTAATTCTATATATAAGAGACACAAATATAATCTCCGCGTGTTTTATAACTAATCACATGTAAATGGTAAGAGACCATTTGAAAACATTGCACAATTTAGTGATCTACTAGTGAGAACCTCCCACTATAAATACATTTTAAATTTCATATATTATTAGAGAAAATGATTCTCTAGAATATATACACATTTTGATATCCTCTGTAAGACACTTTTCTCCTTATAAAGAATCTTTTATGGGTAAAATATTTACCTTATAGTTTATGTTATTTCATAGGATTGGATTTGATATCTTTTTTATCCAAAAAAATCATAAATAAAAATAAAGGGGCATTTTTACTTGTAAGAGGTTTTTTCAAATTATAGTAATCTTATGCATAAAAGAGTTTTTATGTACTCGGATAAGGTAACCATCCTCTCAAATAAACCCATGTTCCCCTTTTCATGATCACATTATCATGAATTCCCTTTTTTAGCCCTCGGTCTCATGGGAAACTTTGTATGTACCCCACCAAGTGTTCCCTTCCATGAACACACTATGCTATCAAATCCATATTTGGGTATCATTCTCACATATAACTTCTCACATGATCTTCCTTGCATGGATAGACCTATAACAGACTGGAAGAAGCAATTATGGATGAGACCAACCCATGAATTGGCACCTAAGATAGGGATTGTCCATATAGGAACCCTAAACTCCCATTTTCAAAGTGAATCTAGATTGAATCAAAAACAAAAGAAAATTAATAAATAGGGATCCAACATACACAAACAACTATTAAATAAAACCACCATTTATGTGATTTGGAAACAAAATATGGTAATAGGGGATAAAAAAGTTTATTCCCAATACCTTAAAATTATAATTTCACCATGAAAACTAGAAAGCCAGAGTGACCAATCCCCTGGGTGTTGGAAACCTTGCTCATGAGTCAAAATGGGAACTAAAGTACCTAACAAACTGACCCATTTATAGGAACCCACCTAAGTTCCCATTCATTAAGGAATCCTATTCAGAGTCATGCCAATAGTTGAAGGGTATAGTTGGGAAACAACACACCTAGACCTCCAACATGTGCACCCATTCTCCTATGTAAAGTTTTTCATATCCCTCAAAGGCACACCATGGTGCCCACTTTATTCAGTTCACCTAAGGGGCACCAATTCTCATAAGTCACTTAAATAGGAATGTATTCACCCATGTCATCAGTTTGAATACTCATTAATTCATACAATATGATATTTACCCCATATCTCTGGTCGATATCTATTATGGAATATTATCATGGTTTTTCAATAGGATCCCTCAAACTCCATCACTAATCCATATAAAAATAGACAGTTTCCCCATAGACACTTAAGGTTGGGCAAATAATGATTTTGTTTGTGATACCTAAGACCCAACCTTGACCCTAATTAATGAGACGAGTTAATATTTTCTTCGACGGTCGGGGGCAGGAGGAGGGACTCCATACCCTGTATGGTGGGTGCGGGAGAGGTTTCCACACCGAGCATCACTACTGCGGTGCATGTCTTCCTTCGAGATAGGGGTAGCACGAGGCATACCTCTGTGACGAGCTTCGGAGCGAGGAAGGCCCACGATCTTTGGAATAGTGGTACGGGGAGGCCCTCCGTATGGGGTGACATTACCAATAATTGGTTCGGGGCGATCACCACTCAGGCCTGCAACCCCGAGAGCCAACCCGACCTACCCAAGGGGCGGTTGGAGCCTCGGTCCTGGTCAGGTGAAGGATTTCCCATGTTCAGTGTGTGCAGGGACTCCATGATGCACATCGGCGGTGGATTGGGCCATAGTAGCTGTTGACATCGACACCCCTTGACGAGCGTCCTCAGCTCGGGCCCAACGCTGACGTCGGGTTAGACGATCTGGTGCAGGTGGTGCAGGGGCATGGCCTACCTGCTCTTCTGGCGAAGCCAGTCGGCGGCGCTGACGCATTCGGATGGGAGCCCTTTCCTAGAGCCCCGAGATTGGGACTCTTAGCTAGCCAAGCTGGACATCACCCACCACATCAGTGTAAGGCGAGAAGTCTTCGAGGCGTTCCAAGGACTAGCTCCTGAAACGATTGAACGTTGGTGTGGGGAGAAGGGTCTACCCGCGCGGCCTTTGAGGGTGGCGTTGACGGTGGGGCCTAGATGCCTCGAGGTCTAGGCGGGCCATATCACAAGTTGGGATGACCCCTTCCTCCTCGTACCTACATACATGGTTGTTGATCACCCTTTTCTAGATGATCTCTGATGGGGAGAGGGGACGTGGGTGCCTCATATTCACGGATGTAGAGTCCATCGTGGCGGTAGAGGAGCTATGCTGGGCGACTGTGCTGGTATTTACCCCGCCCCTGCGTAGGCGAGCGGGCAGTGATCATGTCTCCATAGCAGCAACCTGGTTTCTGGGAAACAGAGAGATAAACTCATTAGCACTGCGAGGAAAAGGATTGGAAACCAGTGCCCTAGCGTCATTCCATTCTCCACGTCGGTAAGAGGGATCCACGCCAACACGTTTCATAACAGAATGCCCCATGTTCTACTATGCCAACTTCCGGTGAGTTACACGCCAGGCCTGCTGTTTTCTTGGTGGGACACTGCACCGGATATCTGGATCTGGTGACACGTTAATCTACTGGTGTCCCGAACACTACTAATATCCACATTGAGGAGAATAATTTCACGTCGGGTTCACCATTTCTGTTTCTAACGCTTTTTCCAGGGCGCACGCATCCGTTTGTGGAGGACGCGTAGTTGTCACCCCATATTCCCACTTTCCAAAGGTGGGCGGCATTCGCTCCTTATTCAGGCATGTCTGCTCCTTGATCGAAATCGGGATGATGGGATGTCAGTTCTTCCTTCCATGGATTTCTCCTCAGAACTCGTCACCTAGTCCGAGTCTCCCTCATAGATTTAATACGTTGTTCGTGAAACTCTTCCCAGTTCCTTGTTTCTATGGGCGCCGGTTAATTACACTGCTTCTGTCAGGACATTCCAAAGGGACCGGTCAGGGCAGCAACCTTCATTCGGGGGTGTAGTCATGTCGAGGCATCAGTAGTGTGTCTGAATGCTAGGGAACTGGTGTGTCTATCTTTTGTCCCTTGTCATAGGGCTTCTCGAGGGCGTGGAAGCCCGAGTCATCCCACATCAAGCACGGGGAATTATATGCCATAGGCATATATCTGAGGTTTTCCTCAGCTTCCTATTTTTGACACAGGGTATGCTGCAGGTTTAACATCCAACGGAGACGGATCGGCCTAATCAAAACATTAGCTGGAATGGATCGTATTGAGGAATTTCCCTTGAAGGGATGTCGATATCGGGGCTAACCCGAGGGAGGCTTCCTGAATATTGTGAAAAGGAGCAGAATGGCGTGATCTCGTTGGGATATGGCGGTCCGGGTGAGAATCAGGGTGGATGATAGATGGATGGATGAAGCGGAGGGGGATTGAGATGAGACTATCGCAAGGGCGACAGTGAGATTGGGCTTGATCCTCGAAGAGACCTACTACATATCCCCGTGGCAGGGAATCAATGTCCGCGTAGTTCAGGATGGTGCTGGCGAGCTGACGTGAAGGTGGACCGTGGCCCGATGGGCATCGTCAGCAAACCAATCTGAAGGTGAACACAGGGGTCCACTGGTGGTGGGCTTGAACCTCATGGAGGCTTCCTACGTACCATACCATGACATGGATCAAAGTCCCAGTAGTTCAGGTGGAATGTCGAATATAGTTTAAAATCATGCAGGATGGGGGTGAACCGACGTGAGCGAGGTCGGAACGACCGGGTGATGGGCTTGAACCTTATAGAGGCCTCCTACGTACCATGCCTTCACATGGATCAAAGACCACATAGTTCATAATGGTGTGTCGGCGAACCAACACGAGTGAGAACCTTGGTCCGGATAGTGCGGGGCTTACACACTAGGCTGCCCAGGTTCTGGTGGCCTGACGTGAAGAAGGATGGAGTGACCAACAAGTGGTGGGCTTGAACCTCTGGGAGGCTTCCTATATACCATGCCTTGACATGGATCAAAGACCTCATATCTCAAAGGGGTTTCGTCGGCGAACCGACGTGAAGGTGAACCCGGGGGTCCACTGGTGGTGGTCTTGAACCTCGTGAGGCTTCCTACGTACCATGACTTGACATGGATCAAAGTCCCTGTAGTTCGGGAATGGCGATGGGTGTCAGCGAACCGACGTGAATAAGGGACCTTGGTCTGATGGGAGATGGGCTTGAACTTCAGGGTGGATTTCTACATACTGTGCCTTGACAAGGATCAATGTCCTCGTAGTTCAGGTTGGTCACAACGGCTTTCCGTCGGACTGGAATTTCAGTTTAATGTCATGATGGACGAGGGTGGAACCTAACATGAAGAAATGACGGGTAGTGGGCTTGATCATCATTGAGGCTTCCTAAGTACCATGTCTTGACATGGATCAAAGACCTCATAGTTCAAATGGATGTTCTGTTTAATGTCATGTCGGGCAGGGGCATACAGTTTAACATTATGCTGGACGACACACAGTTTAACATCATGCTGGACAGGGTGTTGTCATGGCCAATTCTTACTCTAAGCTCACGTGAGTCGTGCTCGGTGTGAGAAACAAGAGGCAGCAGAGACCTGACGATCACGTCGTGATGGGTGCGTCCGTGAGAGACAAAGAGGGGCTTACGCGTTGGGCGGACCATGGTGCTGGGACTTACTCTAGTATGGAGGCCCGAAGTGCGACAAAGCGCGGCGGGAGAGGGATTTGGGACAAAAGATGGAAGGTGCCTCGTTCCCTATCACTCCCTCCACTGGCCTTGGCAGTGGGGAAGTATGGAGGTGCATGGCTGCTACCTTCTGCAAGAGAGGCTTGGGGCTTATACAAGGGTGTTTTCCCTTCTCCTGTGGACATACGCCGCTCTGATAAGGAGGATATCATCCCTTGTGGAGGGGGTGACCCCATCTCTATGGAGATGAGCAGCGTAATAAATGTCCGAGACGGCGGGACCCTGCGTTCGAGGTGCGAGGTCGGATCACGGTGTAACGTCATGTGTTGAGGATGAGGTTCTTGGAAGTTTAACATCCTGTAGCTTGGACGAGATGGGTTTACTCCACACCGCTAGGAATTACATGACCGGTACCCTCTACTCCTTGGGGGTGGGAAGGTAATGGCAAGGCAATGGTAAAGGGGGTCGCGGAGCGAACCATCGAGGGGTCCACGATAGCGTGGATATGCGAAGAACCAATAGCTGTTAGCGTGCCTATGAGAAGAATCATTAGTCGAAGCAACGATACGGGTGGTGTTGTCCATGGGATTTTGAAATCACATCGTGCAAACCTAGAGGGTCACACGAGAAGAGGAATTTCCTAGCAAAGGAGTCTGCTTCACGAAGTGGAGTGCCCCGGCCTTAGCATGGGGCATGGGTGTGAATGGGAGGTGCTTCGCGAAGTGGAATAGTATTCGCAGAGCACAGCATCACAAATCAGAGGGGCCTCGTGAAGCATGGTGCGGGGAAGTAGGGTGCTTCGCAATGTACAACGACCATGCCTTGTCATGTGTTTCACTAGTACAGGATGGGTGTTTCGCGAAGTATGAATGCTCCACGGCTTTCCGGGTTCCCTTGGGAATCCCCATCCTTCGTGAATGCCCTTAGGCTTCGCAAAGGGCATCCCTCTCGGAAGAGGGGCTCAAGACGAGACAAGGGGAAGGCATCTCGCGAAGTAGAAGTACCTCGCAGAGCTCATGATTCCCGGGGGCGTAGGGTGCTTCGTGATTTGGGAGCTGAGAAGCAGAAAGGTTGGATCGCCGGTCCCCTAGACTCAGTGGAAACCTAGTATTTATAGGCTAGGGGTGCTGTAAAGCAGAACTCACGCGGCGTGAAGGGGCGGTGGGTGCTTCGTGGTGGGCTCGCAAACGTCATGGCGTTCGCGGAGCGGTACCTCCTCACAGTCTTCGCGGCGGGCTCGCGAATGTTAGGGTGTTCGCAGAGCATTACCGCCTCACAGTCTTCGCGGCGGGCTTTTGAACGTCAGGGCGTTCGTGGAGGGTTACCGCCTCACGTTCTTCACGGCGGGCTCGCGAACGTCAAGGCGTTCACGGAGCGTTACTGCCTCACGGTCTTCGCGGAGGGCTCGTGAACGTCAGGGCGTTCATAGAGCATTACCACCTCACGGTCTTCGCGGCGGGCTCGCGAACATCAGGGCATTCGTGGAGCGGTACCTCCTCCTATGCTTCGCAGCGGTCGCGATGCTCGGGGGGTGATTTGCATCAGAACTTTGCGAGGCAGCGTGCGGGGCTTCTTTTTTGTCCCTTATTGGGGTTTCAAGCTCAGCCTATTCTTATTCATGTCCCCATGTTATCCCATACAATGCTAAGTACGAGGGAATGTAGTGGTCATGTAAGGGATGTTTTCAATAAAGATGTTGTATTTCATGATTTAAGATGTTATTTAATGATCCTAAACCCCAAATACACTAGACCTCTTGATTTTCTATGTTTTATCATGTGAATTTTGTGTAATAAATTATGTTTAATTGTGTAATAAAAATCAGGGTTGTCATATACATGGCTTAGAAAAATCTATCAAAAAATTTATTTAATAAATATATTTTAAATACGTTATGATACAAGAATACGCATCCCATTTCATTCTATGTGTAAGTATTATGTTTATGAATTATGATTGAAATCCTCATGTTGCGTATATATTCATGTAAATGAAATAAATGTAATCGGCGAGCATAGAATTATATATCTCTCAAATGAATTGGGTAATTATCTAGTCTCGTGATACATCATGTATGGGATTAGGGTTTGAACCTGATCCATTATGGTACTTTGTAAAAAATGGAATATTATCTATATAGTTAGCCTTGACTTATGTTTATGCCATGTTTTATCTCAATTACACTTTCCAATGTTTCCATAATATTGTGATACTAGGTTATTTACATTTTGATTCCATGTTATTACTCATGTGAATTCTGTTTTATGATATCATGTTATACCATTGACTCACATGTTATTCTTTGTTATCATATTTGTTCCCTTATTAGGATTTTTATACCAAAAATTTTTACTATTTATTACCTATATTATCTCTTGTGGTTTAGAAGATAAAAAGGTTGTCATATCTCACTATAGAGAAAAATATGAAATTTTATATTTTGGAAGTCTTAATTTTTTGTAATAATAACATATTCTTCCAAAGACATTAGATCATTACAATATTTCTATTGTATTAATGGATATTTATGTTTAGAAAACATATACTAATAAATGTAAATGTTTTTGGTCACTATAGTTTTTATCATATGTTAGTTATATTTACCCTTTAGAAAGTACGATGAGAAAACCTTCATTAGTACCCCAAGGATATTTCTACGAATAATTATAGGAATATGTATAAGGAAATGTCTATGTATAGGAAAAAACCAGTAATTTTGGTAATTTTTAGAGTGATTATTTCTGATAAATAACTTCCCTATCTGAATACCTAAAATTGGTGTGGTAATGGAATAGATGTACATATGGATAATAACACTAAAATGTAATGTATATCTTGAATCAAGGATTTCCTGGTACATGAAAATGGTCCATATTGTTCACCTTTCTTGAAACATTGAGAGGATATTATTTTGAAATTCACAAAATCATTATGAACCATTATAGAGTATTTAGTAGATGATAACAATTAATAACCTTGAATAAGGCTAAGTTGGTATATATGAAAAATAAGTTGAATTGATTCTGAATATTATAAATTATTTTTTCATGATATGAGGTTTTACATTATGATTATCATTCCTTGTACAATATTTTGTGGTTTTAGTCAATGTTGAGAACCAAAAGTAAGTAGGTTAAAGTTGATGTGATACACAATATGTTGATGAGAAACTAAATTATATGGTTCATGAGTAATGGATTTTTTTGTTAATCATAATTATTTATCATAATATTTGATTAACAACATCCACTTTAATCAACTCTTAGACTCACCAATAAAGACATTGATAGAGTTATCTATGATTTTGGGTTGTGCAGACCATGGAGGAACTAAGATTTAGTTTCCTAAATGATGATAATTTGGAATGAATCACTAGATGAAATTTATTAAAGTAATGATAATATGTTTTACATGTGGGGAATATGGTAAAAAGGGCCAGTAATTGTCAAGGAAAAATGAAATGTTTGGTTAGTGTAATATATGAGAATAATGGTTTTCCTAAGGCATCATCAATTGTTGAATGTTTTAAATTTATAATGAATGGGAATTATGAAAATATATTTCCTAGTAGGAATAACCAAAAGGATAATCAAAAACGTTGTATGAGTAATTGTTTTATCAAGAGACTATAAATGACATATGAAATTATGGATGAATTAAAGAATAAGATGATGAATTCAAATTGTTGACTTAAGAATGAAATAAACTGATTGAAATGTTTATATACTTTAATTAATGAATTAAATGAATCATGACAAACATATATTAGGATTTTTATTTAGATGTTTTACATTAATTATTTAAAAGAATGTGTTAAATGGTACTACAAAAATTGCATTTTTATTTAATATTAAGGTGATACTCTATATGAAAGACTCCGAATTGAGGAAAATATAATCAGGGTGATGGGCATGATGTTAACGTAATTTATTGATTTTTTGGAAATGAATAGGTTTTATATAATATGATAGTGGATAAAAAACATGATTTGATGACTAATATTATTTTTTATGGTCATAATATTATTTAAGACAATATATGATCATCCTGAAATAGGAATATGATCCTCGCATAATTGTTTTGCATAGTTATTGAAAAATTATAACCCACAAGATGGGTGAAAACCCATTTCATCTAGAAAGGTCATAGTTATGAAACCAGCAACTGAGCTATGATAAGAGTTCAATACGTACCACTAGCCTACATGATGTACTATTTAGTGTTAATTTTTTTTCACTTAGATGGTTTAATGTGAAATATTAAGTTAATTTTGGGATACATATTATGTGATCAATTCATTTGATTTTGGGTTGACTAATGATAATTCAAGAGATATTTTAGTGGTTTAAAGTCTGTATAACCTTGTTTTCTAATGTAATTTATTATTTGGGATGAGTGATATTTTTTTCTCAATATTTATGTTGAAAGTGTATGATACAGTCTTAGATTTCAAAATCATATTTCATGTTGAGGTAATTTTTGTAGTTTAGTATATAGGGTAATTTATTTAAAGGGGTATAGAATGTCTCAGCATGAGATTTTAAAAGAGGAACATCTTGTTCAATAGAATATATGAAATTAATATTGAAATTATAACATAATGGAACACCCAAATATTTTATGATATATTTCTTATAAAATAAATTCAATCTCTTCGATATCTTTTGATTCACGCAACACATTGTTCAAATAAAACGTGATACATTATTAAACTATTATAATTTAATCAAAGCCATTGTAAACTAGCCATTAAGTTAAGTGTTAAGAATAGGAATAAATAAAAATGATAATTATATTGTTTAAAAATTTATAAATTAATTTCAATCATTATCTATATATTTGAAATAAAATTAGAATCATTTAAAAGAAAAAAAATTATGATAAACTAAATTATTCTAAATGTCGATTTAGTGAAAATTTGATTGAAAATAAATATTAAATTATAATTATTTTAATAAATTTATTTAATAAATGAACCAAATTTATTAAATCAAAATATAGAATTATATTTATGGTAATTTTTTTTTATTTTTTTAAGAAGTCTTATTTTTCGATGAATAAGGATAAATACTCATTTTTATTAAAAATGTCCTTTTAATTTAGATACATTATAAGAAAAATTTTGTTTTAATGTGGATTTAAAATTAACATTTGTTCAATTATATATATATATTAATCTAAATTAAGTATTTAGAATCATTGTTTTATTGACATTTGATATAAAAAAATTAAACATCAGATTTGTTTAAATAATTTTTTTACATCACTATTGGTTTAATTATAAATTAAATTCCACCACTTATGGGAAGTGAATTTAAAGAAATGTATTAAAAAAATTTATATATTTTAATCTATATTATATAATTATGTAAACATAAATTATTACCATAATAAATAGTGAAAATTGAATAAAACTAATTCGTGTGGTTATGGTAAAAATGGGTTTGCCAAGGTTTAAACATAAAAGATATGGGTTAAATACATAACAATAATTATCTACCACAAATTTTATGGTACTTTTTAGGCCTTATACTTTCAAATATTGATAATGGTCCATTTTGGATCCTTTTTACATGAGAAACACTTGGGTACGATTCATTGTTTTTAAAAATAACAATTGTTTCCTCTCCCCAACTTATAAAAGGCCGAAATCTATCCTCTCCATTCTACATAATGAAAACCCTTTAGATCAAATGAAATATAACCAAATCAAATCCATAACCCAGACACCTCATCAAATAATCTGTGGTTTGGTCCGAATGATTACCTAAGTAGTATTTTGGTGAAAACCAGAAGTACATTCCCAAAGAAGCGGTAACATCCTTAACCTATATTTTTATTTTATTTCTTCCTCTAACTCCCCTAAATATATTTCAAACCCAATGATATAACAACATAATTATGTTCCTTATAAATACAATTTATTAGATTAATTTTATTACCTATAACTATTAACTCCTCTCTCAAATGGGAAATGAAACTGTTGATCTTGTGTACAGAGTACTAGCTCTTCGCGAACCGACATAATTCATTTTCCTTCAACACTTCTCACAGTAGGATATAATTATATATCTAATTTTAATATATAATAATTATGATATATTTATATTTTTGTAATTATAATATCATATATACCTTCTTACTTTCAATTTCATATAGAATATGATGACATCACTCGTGCATACGGTGAACTACGTCCTCGGAAAGGAATGTGAATAATTTGTCACATACAATTCACAGAGATGGTAAAAATAATTTAATTTATTTTTATATATGATATTCAGGAAATATTTATAATTCTTTAAATTTAATATATCGTATTTTTTCTTACATTTTCATCCACTATGTAAATGATAATGTTGTTCATATGTACGATAGAATTTATCCACAAGAAATATTGTGATATTTTTTCCACTAATTCTTATCATGGAAGTTAAATAATGTTTAAATTTAATAAATATATTTGATATATATGACATTATATTTATTCTAAAAAATTAATACAAAAACCACTTCCTTAGCCTTTCATCCATTAATTATATTATAACATTCAGTTTGTATACGTACGACCCACCGTCTCGACAATGTAATGTGATTCATTCTCCATGTTAAAAAATAAATAATGAATATAAGGTTTTACGAAATGAAAATAGAAATTCTCTTTAAAAATTAATATATATTTGGATATGATTTAGTTATATCCTATTTTTTGTTTCCAAAACATTCATGAAAAACATGCCTATAAATTCATAGCAATTAACACCCGAAACAATAGTGATAAAGAAATATTAATAATAAAAAAGTAAAAGATGTTATAAAAGGATGATATAAGATATTATAAAAATTAGTATTATTATATAATAAAATAATAAAATTTTTAAGAAACAATTATAGAGGTTAAATAAAACTCAACTAAAGGTAAATGTGAGTTAAGGGGTTTCTTAACTCATTTTTCATTTAATGGGTGTACACATTAACTTTAAGAAATATTATATTTGAAATACCCTTTGATTGATAAATTTTTTATTTAAAATATAATTTTTTTGAATATAAATTTGATTCACAAAATCAATTTTTTTATTAACTCTCACCTTATTTATACTAAAATGTATGGATTTTTTCACAAACATTCTTCTCTAAAAAATCCTCTTTTGTACCCCTAATTTATTTTAAATAGTTTATATAATTACCCATTTCAGAAAATATAATTTATCCTTCTGAATTAATTATAAATTAACTTTCAATTCATATACTTATTTCATGGGGTGTTACGATACAAAAGATTCCCAATTGTTAAGTGTGTTTGTTACATTCTCCTTTGTAATTGGAATTGTTTATGATTTAATTCCCATTAATATAAATTATTAGATCCCATGAATAATTAAAAATATAGATTTCATTATTATATTTTTATTCATGGAATTTTCAAGTAATATTACCATTTAACTCTCTTTGTTACATAAAATTATTTATCAAAATTATTTTAATAAATTATGAAATTTTTTCTCTCTTCAAAAAAAATAATTTTTTTTCCAAAACCATGTTTTAAAAAAACTTCGAAAAATATTATTTTATATTCCTAAAAATACTAATTAAATTCATTATTACACAATTTTTACTTTTTAAAGAACATTTTTAATGTAATACTCTTGTAATTTTTCAAATGAGGTATGTTTTTATTTTACCAAAAATGTTAAATATATATTGTTTTTTCATGTAAGGCATGAATACAATTTCAATATATCACCACTAAATGTTTCAAATCATACATTATAATTTTTAATGGTTTATTTCAAATAAAATTATTTTCAAAATATTTTTTTAACCTTTTTTTTATTTTATTCTCAATTTTGAAAGGTTTTTTTCCTCAAAAATATTTTTTATTTTTTTTATTCATCAACATTAACAACCTTTAATGATGTGGATTTATTATGAATTGTCTATATTTTTATCTCACATATATATTTAGATTATTATATATTACTTTTATAAGGTAATTCATTTCTCATGAACTTCTCTTAAATGACATATTTAATGAATCCCTTTGGATTATGTTAATAGGCATGATTATACAACCCATTTCTTTATATGATTAATTATTATGTTTATGAATTATGATTGATATACTTAAGTGGAATGCATATAAATGTACTTGAATAAAATGTGATAGGTGGGACCAAAATTATATATCCCTCTCATTTATTGTGTAATGTTTTAGTCTCATGACACTTCATATGGGGGATTTGGGAGTGAAGAAAATCTATTATTAGACTCTATTCACCATGTGATGTGGTCCTTGTAGTTATCATTGAAAATTTTTTATTTCATGTTTTATTTCAATTCCACTTTCCCAAGTTGACATGATATTATGATACCATGTTAGGTAGGTTATTATTCAATTTTATTAATCATTTGAATCATATTTTAGGATGAAATGTTATAACTTTGACTCGCATGTTATGATTCCTTATCATATTAACTCCCTTACTCATCTTTTTATATTGCTTCTATTTTCTATGTATCCCCAGGTTATCTTGTGCAGTTTAGGGGATTTAAATGATATAATAGATTTTTGTGGATAATAAAATAAAAAGTTTATTTTTTAGTCTCACACTGATATATTGAGAACTAGTCATCAGAAGACAATAAGCCTTTAAGATCCTTTTGTCATATTAATATATATTTATGTTTATAAATGATTTATTAATATGTGTAAAATTATTAGGTTTCTATAATAATTTTTTAGGGTTACCATATGTATAATTATGAATAATATTAATGCATTTAGGTATAGTTTATATTTTCATGATTTTTGATGGAACTCGATCATATTATATGATTATGGGGATGTTATGTGATGTGTGGTTATGCTTGTAATGTGTTAGCATGAATGTGTACTGTACTTTATGGAAGATATGGGAGTTCTAGGGTGTAGTATGTTAGTGTTTAGGGTAAATGGTATATCATGAAATATAGGATCAAAATATGTGATGTGGATACTCAATTACAAAATAAGGTGAATTTTAGGTTTAAAAAAATTATTTTTTAACTTAAGGAAACATTGTTTAACAATGTTACAAAATCAAACTTCGAAAAAACCCTCTAATTTCATTAATAAAGATATCAGAAGGGGCCAAAGTCCAAATGTAAAGATAAAGTTATGAAATAAGAACACATTTATAATTAAGTATTATTGTATCTTAAATCACAAATAATTTTAAATCAATGTTAGTACAATAGAGAAAGTGTAAGAAAGTTACACATTCTATCTTTAAAAAAATGTAGCGGAATTTAAAGAACATGTAATTAAAAAAGTTAAACAAGTGTAGTGAAATATTTTAACCCAAATAAATGGTATCCAACATCCTTGAAAAATGTCCTCTTAATTTATAATTTCAATAAAGGATGTCTTACCCACACAAGGGTAAGCCCTCGATACAAATATCAGAATCTATCTTGAAATACCTGCAAGAACATTATTTGTAAGGTAATCAAAAAATCATTCTTCCTTAAATATTAAATACCATGATTAAATAGGTAATCAGAACCACTTCCTTTCTACAGTGTGGATTTCCTCAATTGTGTGCAGCAATAATCCGAATCGCTCAAGGTAAATGAAGATTTTTTAAGATTTAAGAATATGGAACAATATGTTCACAACTTATGCACTTTAAAGATTTTGTTCTAAGAAAATCTAGAAGATCTCTCAGAGAGTGCCAATTCTCCCAAATGATCACAGCACTGAAATCATTCAAATGATTGGGTATTTATAGGTGAGATCTCCAATAGTAACATTTTCCTCCAAAGGTCATATTTTCCCTAAAATCTACGAGGGGCTTTGATAGGGGGCATTCATAACAGTCATAATCTAAATGAAATAACGACACTATTTTGTATAGAAAAATAAATTTCCCAATTAACATTAGATTTATAATAATATGTATAAACATGAATGTGAGAAATATTATGTTAAAAAAATTGGGTAACTTTAAAAATGTTATAAAATTGTAACATTAAGGAAATATATGAACTTAAAGAAAGTTAAGAAAGCATAAAATTAAAAAAATACAGAATCTTTAAGATTGAAAATCATAATATTATGTAAATATTGTAACTTTATAATAGTGATAAAAACATTAATAATTATATGAAATTAGATCATAAGTTATAAATCAGATATGAAAATTATTGAGAATCAGAATTTTGGAAACAACATGATTTGGAATCGTTTTTCTAAGAGATTCAGAATCTAATAAATGTGTGGATTTAGAGTTAGTTTTTCTAAGCAATTTGGAATCGAAGAACTGATCTAATTCTGAGTCGGTTTTTTTGAGTGATTCGAAAACTAATAAATGAGCTGATTCCAAATAGGTTATTCGGAGAAATTCAGAATCTATAAAATGCACTGATTCACAATTTGAAATAAAGGTGAATCAGAATTAAAGAAAGTATAAAATTAAAATATATTTTAATATCTTGGGAAAGTGTAAGATATTTTGAATGTGTAAAATCATTTTGAATTCCTGTAACTATTTGATCATAAGAAAAATATGGTTTAAATTTATCTAGAAAAAATCATGTAAGACGTTAGAAATAATGAGCAGGTAATTAGATGTTCATGAATATAAACATCCTTAAATATAGAAGGTATTTTAATGGAAATGATTTTGTGATTTCCAAAAACAAAAAAAAGAATGGAAAAAGTCATATGGAAACATTTTATTCAACATGAAAGTGGATAAATGTTACCTTTGTTCTATATAAATTCCTTGATTTTATGTCATTAACATAACTACATTATTTTTTAATTAATCCTTGATGAGTATTTGAATATAATAGACCTAAATTACGTAATGAGTCAATTAATCAATTTATTCATTGGACATTTTTATTCTTCTATAACATTTTCACTAGAGGTTTTAGGGAGGATCCTATGACAATAAATTTATTCTTAACCATATATAAATATATATGAATTATTTTTTCAGGTTCATGAGTGGATATTTGAGATTTATTTTGGCCTTACTATCTCATTGAGGTTGTTAATGGTCATTGGTGTTTGTGGTAATTATCATAGTTGGTTCTGTGGTATATAATTTTTTTTGTTTCATAAAAAATATAATGTTTTTAGATTCGACATTTTATTATTATGTAGTTTATTAATGTTTATTTCTTATACCTGGGGGATATTAAGTGAAATTTATCCTATATGTTTTTATTTTCTATCCTTACATTTAGTCATTAGCCCATGACATATTGGTGGTATGATTTAAGGGTCAATCCAACCATCACTACTAGGCCATGAAAGTTTTGTGTTCGAGGTTTGTTCATGGTAGTGTATTAGGAGATGAATTAATATGTATTCTTATCTTACATGGATTATAACAAGGGGATATTAATTATAATGAGAATATTTTGGCCCACATGTAAATATATGTTTCGATCTCAGGTGAGTGGGTGAGAATAAAAAAATCCCAATTTTATATATTTATCAATATCCCATGTTAGTTGGTTGGAATGGGAGTAGACACTCTTGTATAAAACCAAAATTTATATCCACTAACCATTGGTCTACAACACGCATACAAAGCAAGGTCTGTAAAATAAAAAAATCACATCGATCAGTCTAAAATAAGTCAATCAAAAACACCAAATTTAAAATCTAATTATCATGATATTTATTATCATTCTCTTGGTTTCCCGTATCATATAAAAATCCTATATCTATTCAGTGTCATTTATATGATTATTCTATTTCACTGAGTAAACATATTAATAATATATATATTCAAATCATAAGATCATATGTACAATATCATTATTCATTCAAATATGTTACTCCCCAAGATTTCATAGTACTTTATTTCTTCAATGTAATTCAATAACTTGCACTGCACGCAATACCGAGTTCAAGCGCACCACGACTTACCAAACCAGCCATTCAAAAGTATTTATGAATAGTATTAAATGAATTTTTAACATTACATAATAATTATAATTTTATAATCCATATTATGAGTTTCTTAGACATAATTTAAGACGAAATTCATTTTTTTGAGATAAAAGAAGTATTTTTCAAAAAAATGCAATTTTACCGCCTTTTAATGGAGAACCCTTTTTAAATCCAATATTTGAAACTTTTATATATTAAATTTGAAAAAAAATAAACTTATTGTTTAGAATCAGGACATAAGAATTTTGTTTCAATAAATTTTTGGTATTTTTCTGATAACTTTCATATTTGGGTGAATAGAGAAAAATGATATATTTTGATTAAAAACAACTTTTTTAATAAAAATAATTTATAGTGATAAATTATACATTTTGTTGGTTTTAAAGTATAAATAGATTATAATTTTTACCATTTAATTCAATTATTATCATTGTAAGTAATTTCAATTTGAAATTGGACAAAAATATGAGTCAATCTTTTGATAGTTATTATTTATAAAAAATACGCCTTTTTGTTTGGACAACGGGATTTAATTTTAAATTAATTTCTGCCACTTTGGTATTTTGAATGTGTAAAAATGGATTTCATATTTGGAATAATAATTTCCAAATTTTGTAAATAGGTAACTTTTATTTTTATATATTAGGAAAATTTACATCAGTAAATATTTTATTTACTGTTTTTAAAGAGGTAAATCTAGTAAATAAGGTTAAAAAATATTACTATAATAATATTAAATTACCCTAACATGTGTTCTTACCCTATTTTCTCATACAGGTTCTACCATGGGCATCCTTGGGTCTATTGTTTCACCCCATGGATCCACTTGGAAGTGATGATGACATTTTATATTAAATAATCTAAAGTAAAGACAAAAATAATAAAAAGAAAATATCTTTTAGTAAAACAATTATTATATGAGGTTATATAATTGATCTATTTGAATACAAATAGTCATTAGATTTATAAAAATATTTCCTACCTTAGGAGTATTTATTTATAATTTTTAGACAAAAAAATAAATATATTTATATATGACACAATAATGATGTAGTGTTTTCCTTATTAATGAAATAATCACATAAATGATATTATAAATACTAAACTAAATATAATTTGAAAGTATTGATTCCATAAAAAAATTATATAGGTGACTATTACATGTTAGGGTTGACTAAATGAATTTATTTATAATTAATAATGTTGTTAGGACTTTAACAAAAATCAAATATTAGATAATGTCAAAATTGACATAAATGAGTTTTTAAAACAAATAAAATGTTGTTGGTCGATATAATCATCCTAAAAATATAAGTATAAGACAAAATACTTATTTAATTATATTTGTTTCATTAAAGGATCCCTTGGGGTTATCTTGTAAGTTTATAGTATAATTATTAACTATATAATTTAAAAATACAAATAGACATGGTAAATGTCAAACTATTTAACTGAGTGTTAAATCTATAAGACAAGGCTAATATAGTGACCCAAACCTATCTAAAACTATTTTGTGAGTGGTGTGTGACCCATACCCACTTTATAATTTACAAAATTCATTTTGAAGCCATTAGAAACCGAAAATTATTTTATTATTAATTAATATTTCAATCTTTTCCTGAGGAGCCCCTCTCCCCTCTTATAAAAGGGCACTTATACTTCTCTCAAATTCACATCTCCAAAGACTTTTGACATGGCCATACCCTGACCAAATATCCTAAAAAATATCCTTAATTTATCATATAGTCCTTATGTTTGTCATAAAGCCATCCTAATGATCCCTTTTGATCAAATCAAAAGGAAGACCCCGAAGAAGATGTAATGATTTCACAACCCTCTTTCAAGTTCTTTTCTTCTTACACTTTCTCTTTCTTTGTTGTTACCATACCAAAATAATATATCCAGTACCTTATATATAATTTGATGTTATTATAAATATTTCACATCTATATTCACTATTTTATCCTTCCTATGAATGATAATTTCACCATGTGAGTGTACGTACGGCTTACCGTCTCCACGTCGTGGTGTAATTTGATATTCAACACTATGATATTTGGATTGATATAATGCTGAGTAATATGTATATAAATAATGAAAATAACATGATAATGTCTCTATAAAATTAATACACCATCCAATTCCACACATTTAAGAAAATGATATTTTCACTCGTGCATACATACGGATTACAGTCTCCATGACACGATGAGATTCATTTCGATGTTCACCATTCATCGACCATTATAAAAATAAATAATATTAATTAGTATGTAATATAGGACATAATAATTCTACTGGATATACATATATATATATATATATACTTTCATGTATCTTATTCACTTACTTCCGTTCAATACGATATGAAAATAGAAACAATGTTTATGCGTACGTATGGCCTACTGTCTCCATAAATGGTGTTTTCCATTTCATATATATATATATATATCTATTAAAAATATTTATATTCAAAATATATATATATATAAATCTATTTATATATTATTGAAGTATTTAAATCATTATCTAAATTATACGATCAAGAATAACAAGTTAAAATACGTACGATAAAGAAAGCGATTATTACCCGAAATGTTAATTTAACATGAAAATCATTATTAAATGGGTAGTATAAAGTCATAAATGAATCATTTATGATATAATAAATATTAATATGGTTCTGGTATAATATAATCACATAAAATGGTCATTATACAGGAGGTTAAACGTACCCTCAAGCAAAGGAAATTTCAAGGTAACGGTTAATTTCACAATCTATTTATTATGTGATTTGTTTTACGTAAGTATCTACTGGGACCTCTTTATCATCCACATCCATGTTTCTTAAATTTTTATTCCAAAACATTTTTACTATTTACTATACTTTGGGTTAATTTCATTTATACCCTTGTTTGACTTTTTATAAAATGGTTTGAAAATAATCTTTCCATCATTTTTTAAACAAGGTACTTTATGACCTTTTCAACAAAATTAAGGTGAGAATGTTTTTTTAACTTATAGGGTGGGTGGGACTATTTTCTGCCATTATAACATCGTCTTAGCTTCCCTTGCAAGCTTATAATAATTTTTTCAAAATAACTGTTTTCTTTTATAATTATATGACTTTAAAATTACTTCAAAATAGAAAGAGATATTTCTCTAAATAAATTTTTTTATTTCATCTATGTCAAAAACTTTTGATGGATTTTATGATACTTTGAAGTTGATTTATTATTATACAAAACATCCATTTTTGATTGAATGTTTTGTGATATTTTTTAATATGGATTTATTATTTTTATTCCATTCGTGGTTTATGGATAAAGTATTGACATTTCCTATGCTAGTTTTTATACAAATTATTATGTTATGTTTAAACCTTTTCATATGAGGATTGCATTGGACTTAGTAAGGGACGGGTGGAACCTGTTATAGCTCCTCGATGCATTGAAATGTCTAATGAGATAACTATACGTGTATTTGGTTGAGGCATTTCCCAATTTGATATATGGTTTTAGCCGAGACCTTAATGATTTTGAGACTTCTTGGTCGAGGCCATGAAAAAATGTTTCATAATGTCTGGTATTATACATTCCCTCAGTATGAAACTAATATTGATGGTTCTTGTGGTCAATCAACTAGTATAATTCCCATGATTATGTTTTATAATGGTATTATTTACTCAACTCATAATTCTTCCATAAAAGTTTTCATGTTTATTATTTGTAAAGGCATGTGTTTTCAATTATTCACCATGCTTAATATTTATGTTATTTTACGTTGTATTGCTTACCCTTACAGAGTGTTTGAGGACACCCCTTTCTTATGTTTTATTTTCCAAGGATCCAAAGAAGTGTTTTATGTTTGAGATGCAGGGTTATGATAAGGGAACAATGGAATTCTCAAAGGATTTTTTTTATGTTTTATGTTAGAATGTTTAATGTAGTGTTCATGTTTGTAATCTATCTTCCAAGAATACAAAACGGGTCGGTCTTTCGGGACATGATTCTTTGTAATCATGCCAATGTTATGTAATAATTCACTAATTATGGGTAACAATCAGGTAAAGGCTACTCCAACACAGATGTACCTAGGGGTAAAACCTGAAAACACTGCTTTGAGGTAAACATGAAAGAGAATTGGTATTTGACAACGAGCATTACGGTAATCTTGGTTATAAAACTTATGGGGGATATGCTTAGGATAATTCTCATTTTAATTAAAAAAATATTATGAATGATTTATGAGTATATACTTCCTCAAATAAAATATTTTTATGATTATGGATTATATCCACAAACTGTTGAATTTACATTAGGTATTTTACAAGTTTGTAATTATTCATTGTGATTCATAAACTGGCCTACTGTATGCCATTGTATAGAAATGGCGCCCTGTAGAAGGAATGAGAATGCCAGTAATACGTATGATCCAAAGAGTAAGAATGATCATATCATTAATGGTATTGAGAAAACATTTAGAAGGGAAATAGTATCCCATGTATTCTCAACATATGAAGACATAATATCATGTATTAATAAGATAAGTAAAGAATTCTATAAGTCCTATGGCTTTGAAGGGATGTAAGAGAAGAAAAGGATGGTACAGAGAAATATGGATAAAGGGAAGAGGGGAAAGAAGGATTTTCCCATATGTGATAAATGTGGAAATAATAACCTTGGTAAATGGTTGAAGAGAATGGGAGTTTTTTATAAGTGGGGAGAAAAAGGACACCCAATACATGATTCCAAGTAGAAGAAAAAGGTATCAAATGTAAAATGATTCATCTGTAGGGAATTCAGACACTACATGAGTCAATGTCCCAGTCATTAGAGTATACCAAAAATGATGCTATTGGATAATAATCAAGTTATGATACAACCGAAGAGGAAGAGGAATGGCTAGTGTTACTATGTTGTTATTATATAATTATTTCATTTGAGTGTTGTATCAACAATAAATTGGTTATATTAATTATGGAGAAAAATAACGATTGTACTGATGTACTGTTTTATTGAGGATAAGGTAGTAGAAATGTAATCAATAAGGTTTTAGGGTATCCCAGGGTGTTACAATATTTTAAGATAATACATGATGAAGTTGTTCAGAGGTTATTACATAGAAAAAAGGATCTTCATTGTGTTTAACTTCCTTATAAATTTTGGACTCTGAGTCTGGATAGAATTGTTTTGGATAAGTATAATGGTTGGAATGGATTACGTTTGAAATTGGATACTATTTTTAAGGTTATTTTTGGATTGTTCTAAAAAGGACAACACATAGACCGTGGGACAATCCGTCGCATCAGACAAAGTTGCGGGAATCAAACCCACAACTATAGTGCGATTGGGATTTATCGCATACCAATGGACTACGTGAAGTCCCTGGATTGTATAATCTAGTATTTTTAAACGTTCTGATAGGTTAATTATAAATTCATTATTTTTTAAACCCTATACGATTAGGATAAATAGAATATATTTCTTGAAATCTTTTGAAGTGAAAGATGAGTTTGTGTTAGGAATTATTTGATGGAGGAAACTCTACTTGTCAAATATATATATATATATATATATATATAATTTTTTCCTCTTATTCTTTGGGTAAATTAATTCTTAAACTTTAGTGAATGGATCTTAAAACCAAAAATGTGATATCCTAATACCTTATGATTTTTTGAACCGATGGTATTTTAAATCATCATAGAGTAATGGATTTGAGTCCCTTAATTTTACACATGTTTTTGATTGATGACCTCAATCACTCCTTATAAATATTTAAATTTTTCCTCCAATAACGTGTCTCTAATTTCCAAAAAAAATTTCCTAATCAAGATAACAGTTTGGTGGTGACCCTTTCATTTCCCTTTTCCTCTTATTAAGACTAAATTTTATTAACCCAATTTCTGATGTGGGTTTTCCCACAAAGGTATTTCAAATTTTCAAACTTTTATTTTAGAAGAAAAATTTCAAATTGCGAGGACACAATTTATTGAAGGAGGGAATAATGTAACACCCCATGATTTCATAGTACATTATTTCTTTAATGTAATTCAATAACTTTCACTACACGCAACACTGAGTTCAAGCACACAACGACTTACCAAACCAGCCATTCAAAAGCAGTTATGAATAGTATTAACTTAAATTTGAACATTATATAATACTTATGATTTTAGAATCCGTATTATGAGTTTCTTAGACATAATGTAAGAACAAATTCATCTTCTTCAGATAAAAGAAGTATTTTTCAAAAAAAATGAAATTTTACCGCCTTTTAATGGTGAACCCTTTTAAAATCCAATATTTAAATCTTTTATATATTCAATTTGAAAAAATAAAATTCTTCATAAGAATTGGGACATAATAATTTAGTTTGAATAAATTTTTGGTGTTTTTCTGTTAACTTTCATATTTGGGTGAAAAGTGAAATATACTATATTTTAACTGAAGACAACTTTTTAATCAAAATAATTTATATTGTTAAATTATATATTTTAATGGTTTCGAAGTATTAATAGATTATATTTTAACCATTTAATCCAATTCTTGTCATTGTAAGTAATTTCACTTTTTAATTGGACAGAAACAAGTGTCAATCTTTTGATAGTTATTATTTCTTAAAAATAATCCTTTTTGTTTTGACAAAGTGAATTAATTTTAAATTAATTTCATCAACTTCTATGTTTTGAATTTGGAAAAATGGATTCCATAATTGGAATCATAATTTCTAATTTTTTTAAATAGGAAAAAATTATTTTTCGACATTAGGAATATTTAATTTAGTAAATATTTTATTTACCGTTGTTAAAGGAGTAAATCCAGTAAATTTGATTAAAAAGTAATATTATAATAATTTTAATTTACCCTAACATGTATCCTGACCCTATTTGAAAATACCTTTCCAACCATGGGCATCCATGGGTCGATTTTGGGACCCTATGGATCCACTTGCAATTGATAATGACATTTAATATTAAATAATCTAAAGTAAAGACAAAAATAACAAAAGAAAATATCTATTAATGAAACTATTTTTATATGAGGTCATACAACAGATCTATTCGACTATAAATAGTCATTAGAAATATAAAAATATTTCATACCTCAGGATATTATATTTATAATCTTTATAAATAAAATAAATATATTTATATATGACACAATAATGGTGTTGTATTTTCTTTATTAATGGATCAATCGAATAAATGATATTATAAATACTAAAATAAATATAATTTGAAAGTTATGATTCCATAAACAAATTTTATAGGTTACTATGACATTTTATGGTTGATTAAATGTATATATTTTTAAGTAATAATGTTTTTAGGACTTATGAAAACAATTATTTAATAATGTCAAAATTGACATCAATGAGTTTTAAAAACAAATACAATATTATTGGTTGATATAATAATACTAAAAATCTAAGGATTGGCCAAAAAACTTATATAATGATATTTTTATCATTAATTAACCAATTTGGGTTATCTTGGAAGTTTATAGTAAGTTTATTAACCATATAATATAAAAATACAAAGAGACATGGTAAATGTCAAACTATTTAACTAATAATTAAATCTAGAAGTTAAGGTTAATATAATGACCCAAACCATTCTAAAACATATTTGTTGAGTGGTTTTCGACCCATAACCACCTTATCCTTTAAATAATTCATTTTTGAGCCATTATAAACCGAACATTAGTTTATTATAAAATAATATTTCAATCTTTTCCTAAGGTTCCCCTCACCCTTCTTATAAAATGGCACTTATCCTTCTATCAAATTCACACCTCCAATGTAACACCCCAAGATTTTATGAAAAATATTCTTTTTAATTTCATTAATGTCTTGTGTTGTACGCTACACCAAAAGGAGCTTGCACAACACACATCCTTGACTTGCCTTGCATTACACGCAATCGCGACCTTCCTCTATAGCGTGTATAGTACGCAATAACGAGTTTCACTAAACAACAATATGCTATTAAAATATTATTAAAACTAGCAGTTATGAATAGTAATAACCACTTTTTGAAATTTTGTAATTTTTTTTTCAAAATGGAATTCATTTTTGGATTCGTAATATCGAAATTAGCTTAGGGTGAAATTTTGGTACTTTTCGGATAACTTTCATATTCTAATTAATAGTGAAAATTACTAAATTTTAATTAAAAAAAACTTTTTTAATCGAAATAATTAATAGTGATAAATTATTAATTTTAGTGGTTTTAAAGTATATTTAGAATATATTTTTACAATTTAATACAATGATTGTCATTGGATGTAATTTCACATTTAAACCAGTTATAAACAAGTTTCAATCTTTTGATAGTTATTATCTCTTAAAAACACGCTATTTGTTTTAATGACGGGAATTAATTTTTAAATTAGTTAATGCAACTGATATGTTTTGAATTTGGTAAAATAGACATCATTTTTGAGTTCATAATATCAAATATAGCTTAGGCCTAATTTTTGGTATTTTTCTGAAAACTTTCAATTTTTGATGAATAGTGAAACCACTAAGTGGTAGGTTAAAAACTGAATTTTGCATAAAATTTAATTTTACCTCTTCTGTGAATGGAATCTAGAAAATCCGAGCGACATGGTTAATATTAAGGACTAAAATGTGGTTCAATGAGAAGAAAATAATTTTTGGTGAATAGTAACTTTTTACTTTTTTTTACCACGGTTAAAAGTAAATAGGTTAATTAAGGGTAAAGATGATATTATTATTACCCTAACACATGTCCTAATTCTATTGGATAAGTGTAATTCGACCAAAAAAAACAATGGAATAAAATATGACCATTTAGGCCCACTTGGATTAGATTAGGACATTTATTATTAATTTATTTAAAGAAGGGTTAAAAGAGTTAAAATCAAAGTTTATTTACTAAACCATTTTTAATATGGGGTTATAAATAAGATAAATTCGACTATAAATATTCATTAGAAAGCTAAAATGATTTCCTACATAATGATATTTTATTTATAATTTTTAGACTTTAAATAAATTTATTTATTTATGACACAACGATGATGCAGTAATTACCCTTTTAAGGAAATGTTAACATAATTGATGTTATAAATGCCCAAATAAATTTAATTTGAGACTCTTTATGAATTACAATACTTTTCTAGGTTACTATGATATATTATTGTTTATTTAATCAACTTGGTTCGAACATATAATTCTGTTATGACTTTCACAAAAATCATATATCAAATAGTGTCAAAATTGACACAAAATAGTTTTTAAATCAAACATTATATTATTAATTGTTATTTTATTCCTAAAAATCTAAGGTTCGGCCAAATGAATTAGATAATGATATATATATTAATAATAAACATCTTGGGGTTCGTTTGGCATGTTATAGTAAGTGTATTAACCATATAGTTTAAGAAAACAAAAAGTCACGGTAAAAGTTAAATTATTTAACTTAGAGTTAAATCTAATTGATAAGGTTAAAATAATAACCTAAACTTGTCTAAATCTTATTGAATGATAGGATTTAGACCCATCACCACTCTAGCTTCTAAATAAGACCCTTTGGAACCATTATAAACCGATTTTGACTTTAATATAAAATAATATTTTGAGGTATTCCTAAGGTGCCCCTCTCCTCCCTTATAAAAGGACACCTCCTCCCCCTCCTCCTCACACCAATTTGAGCACTGAAGCTCGTCCAACCCCTGCCAAAATCTCTTCTCCACTTCCCTAGTATCATCCTAGAGGTCATGGTCTTCTTCAAAGACCATCCTTAGTTCTTTAAGTGGAGTCTAAGAAAAGGCGCGTCAAAAAGAGGTAATATCCATTACCGATCTTTTTCAACTTCATTCTTCTTCAACTTCTTATTCTTTAGTTGTTTCATGATAAAGTAATTACATCAGTATTTCTTATATACTGATATGTTATTATAAATATGAAACAACTCTAATTAACCTTCTATCCATCCTACGGAAAAAGAAATCACCGCGCGTGCGTTCGTACGGAATACCGTCTCCACGCCGTGGTGTAATCTATTTTCCACCACCACCTTACATGGATGGGTATAATGGTGTAAAGAATAACTATACATAGTTATTACAACATCATATTGATTCTGATATATTTTATAATCCACTCCAATTCAATTCAATATTTATGGAAATGATATCATTGCTCGTGCGTACGTACGGACTACCGTCTCCACGACGCGATGAGATTCATTCTCCATGTTAACCATTTAAGAATGATTATAAAGTATATATAAGAAATAATAATGAAATATATGAAATTATAAAGCTACTGGATTTATGTATATATATATATATGTATGTCATCTACTTACTTCCATTCAAGACAATAAGGAAAGGAAAACAGCGTTCATGCGTACGTACGGACTACCGTCTCCATGAACGGTGTTTTTCATTTCATTTATCTATCTATTATATACATATATACTGAATATATATGATATATAAATCATATTTTATATTCTTGAAGTAAGTAAATCATGATATAAGTAATAATAATGTCAAGAACAACAAGTCAAAACACCTACGATAAATGAAACGATTTTACCCAAAATGCTTCTTTAACATGGAATTTACAAAAGAACGGGTAATATAAAGTCATAAGTGAACCATATATGATATCATAACAATGAATAAGATTCTGTAATAAGTCAATGACATTATTTAAATCATTATACAGGAGGTTCGGACACATACGAAGCAAATCGGACCTAAGGTAAGGGAAATATCACAATCTCACTTTTATCCGAGATTGTTTTTACTTTGGTAATTACTGGGGTGTATTTTATCATCCACATCCATGTTCCCTCAATATGTAATATTATTTCCATCCTTCTACAATAGTTTATATCCAATTTTACCCTTCATTGAGGTTTTATTAAAAGATATGAAAGGAATCTTTTGTCATTTTTCGTACGAGGTACTTTTTGACTTTTCCGACAAAAGTACGAAGAATGTTTTTTTTAACTTATACAGCATGAATGGATTTTTAAAAAAATTATTTCCAAGAAGAATCCTTTACAAGTTTTCAAGTTTATTTTTAATCAACTTCTTTTAGTTTATAATTGTATGACATGTTAAGAAAAGAAAAGTGTTTTTGAAGAAGAAAGGATATTTTCCACAAGAATGAAGTTCAAGTATTTTATCAAAATTATTTTCCATCTAAGATAATAAAAGGGTTCTGTTTTTATCCCTTTTATTACATGGATTTGATTATGTTGTGATGGAAATATTTTTATGAATTCCTTTATCTTATATGAATTGTTTGATGATGTCATGTTGTTTAAGAATCCCATTTTAATTACATGGGTTACGCTATGATGTATGGTTTATGATTATGTGGCACACATAAGAAAGGATTCATTATAAGATGGGTGGGACCTATATCTCCCCCCAATGCATTGGGTAAAGATTTTATATCTCATGAGATAGACAGGGCTGGAATGGTAGGTTATACCGGTTCAGTGAAACAGGACTGAAACGAGGGTGACTCGGTTCAGAAAGGGACTTTGTCCACTAAGATAGTCTTGGAAATGAGTCTTGACTAACAAAAAATGATTCTCTATGATTATGTTTGTATTCCACAAAGTTTCATGTTTTTAAGTTATTATTATTGTGATTACATTTCACTTCCATGATTTATCCCATGTTATGAAATTATGATCTCTTTTGCAGGTTAAGATTTCCAAAAGTTATGTGCTTGTGTATATGATGAGATTTATATTTCTTTTGTTTACCCTTACTGAGCATTTGAGCTCACCCTTTTATGTTTTCTTTTCCCCGGATATAAATAAAGGTTTTAGGAAAAAAAGGGAAGATCTTTATGGGAGATATTGGAGATCTTTCACCACGATTAGAAGATTACGTTCCGAGTTTCCAAAGACACTAAACTATTACGATCCTTGTGTGTGTATTTTTTGTTATATACTAAGTATTCCGAAAAAGTAATGTAATGTTCATGTACGTCAAGCTTCGGGTCTCTACAGTTGGTATCAGAGGGAGGTTTAGTCAACCTTTGGAAACTAGGATGCGAGAACTTTAGTGAGATCCCTAGAGATATTAATAAGGTATGTCTAGGGATGTCCCTAAGGATAAGTATACGTATAGGATACAGTCCTAGAACTATGGTAACGATCATAGAATTTAACATAAGATGTTAGATATTGAGGGTACTCCCCCTTTATAATGTTGTTTTCCCTAGCATGATTTTTTCCTCTCACACTATTCTTTTTGGGTTTTAGAAAATGGCTGGAAACAAGATGATTCACGATAATGGAGGATATGATGGAAAATGGAATAATATTCTTCATGAGAAACCAAATGAAATGGGATTTGGAGGTCCAAACATCATTATTATGCCGAATCAGCAATCTCATAATATGATCAATAAAGTAAAATTTGGTAAGTTTCCAGGCTCGGCTAATAAGAGAAAGATGGAGTTTCATGATGATCATAGAGGAAAGAAAGTTCAATTTCCCCTATGTAAATCATGTGGGAAGAGGCATCAAGGAGAATGTTTCAAAGGAACTGGACGATGCTTTGGGTGTGGAAAAGAAGGACACAAAGCCAGTAAGTGAAAAGGAAAAGGTTCAGTTAACACCAGGGATGAGGATAATGGTATTGCTACAACATCAACCATGGTTAAATGTTTTAAATGTGGAATGTACGGGCATTATGCAAACCAATGCCCTAAGGGAAAGTCTCATGAAGAAAATCAGTATGGTCGTATGGGTAGTATTTATGTGGATGATGATGATGAGACTAAAAATGATATGTGAGATGAAAGAATTGTTGAAGCTCGGTCAATGGTTTAAGAATATAGTGGAATGATTACATGTTTATCATGTGTAATGTTGTATAAGTAATCTCATGGTACTATGGAATAAAGAGACCTGTAAGGATTGTTACACTGTTGTCTGATTAATGTTACCAGTATCCATGAAAGGTTATTCAGATATTTTTGGAATGTAGATGATATGCGCATAATGAAGGGATAAGGAGAAAATTAAATGTTTGATAGTATTCATGAGCTCATGACTGATATAAGGAGAAGGTTATATCATGGTTTGAATATATAGAATTTTTGGATTTTGGTATGTGGAAAGAGTTAACTTTTGATAGCATTCATGTTTTCACTAAAGTTTAATGGGTATTCATTTTTTTCAAGAGAATACATCATTAAGGTATTCACATGATTGGAATGTGACCAACAAGATATATGGGGGATAAATGATGGTATTCACATGCTTGGTTGACGACATTTCAAGTAATCATTTTCTTTATACTATGAGCTTGGACCGAAGTATTTTAGATAATCCTAAAGATTGTAATGGATTATGTTAACCATAAGTTAGTATTGTTTAAGTATTGAACTTTTTTTATTTATGTGATGTTATAGTAATGTAGTTTTAGAAAAAGGACAACCTGCAGGACGGGCGACAGCCCATCGCTTCGGACAAGGCTGTGGGAATCGAACCCACAACCAAAGTGCGACTGGCCTTTATTGCCTACCACTGACCTACAGGAAGTCCCTATTTAGTAGAAACTAGTTTTATTATATTAAGTAGTATGATATGTGAAGTATAAGTTCATTTTAGGAACCATATATGATTAATCTCACTATAGATGGACTTATGTATTTTTTTTGATAAATTTTCTAACCTTTTGTTTGATACAGATGGAATGACCCATCATTCTATCACATGATCTGCTAACACATCACGAATGACAAATTCAACTTCATTTATTTAAGAGATGAAGTGGAAACTGTCCAAAGAACGACAAACGGTGAGAATATACCAAAATCACGAAAGTATTTATTCTAATTCCAATTTCATCAACTTTAGGGAAATGATCTTGAAAACCAAAAATGTTGTCTTAGTGCTCTTATATCTGATGAATCAGATGGTACCTTTGATCCTCACAAATTTATTACTTTGTGATTGCTAGGTTTTCCATAGCCATGTTCTCTACCACTATCCATCAGAACATGATGGTTAGATTTCTCTTCCATATCCATATTTTCACCTATGTGGAAACCCAATGATTATTTTATTTGGGTAACCGTTAAGTTTCATACTTTTGTTTTTAAAGATAAGTTTTGGTATTCCTTTTTACGATGTGGATTTCTATCAAAGAAACTTTCAAATTGTAATCCATTTATAACCCCGACGAATTTCGAGGGCGAAATTCATTTTAAGGGGGGTAGAATGTAACACCCCGATATTTTATGAAAAATATTCTTTTTAATTTCATTAATGTCTTGTGTTGTATGCTACACCAAAAGGAGCTTGCACAACACGCATCCTTTACTTGCCTTGCATTACACGCAATCGCGACCTTCCTCGATAGCGTGTATAGTACGCAATAACGAGTTTCACTAAACAAAAATATGCTATTAAAATATTATTAAAACTAGCCGTTATGAATAGTAATAACCACTTTTTGAAATTTTGTAAATTTTTTTCAAAATGGAATTCATTTTTGGATTCTTAATATCGAAATTAGCTTAGGGTGAAATTTTGGTACTTTTCGGATAACTTTCATATTCTAATGAATAGTGAAAATTACTAAATTTTAATTAAAAACAACTTTTTTAATCGAAATAATTAATAGTGATAAATTATTATTTTTAGTGGTTTTAAAGTATATTTAGAATATATTTTTAAAATTTAATACAATGATGGTCATTGGATGTAATTTCACATTTAAACCAGTTATAAACAAGTTTCAATCTTTTGATAGTTATTATCTCTTAAAAACACGCTATTTGTTTTGATGCCGGGAATTAATTTTTAAATTAGTTAATACAACTGATATGTTTTGAATTTGGTAAAATAGACATCATTTTTGAGTTCATAATATCAAATATAGCTTAGGCCTAATTTTTGGTATTTTTCTGAAAACTTTCAATTTTTGATGAATAGTGAAACCAATAAGTGGTAGGTTAAAAACTGAATTTTGCATAAAACTTAATTTTACCGCTTCTGTGAATGGAATTTCGAAAATCCGAGAGACACGGTTAATATCAAGGACTAAAATGTGGTTCAATGAGATGAAAATAATTTTTGTTGAATAGTAACTTTTTACTTTTTTTACCACGGTTAAAAGTAAATAGGGTAATTAAGGGTAAAGATGATATTATTATTACCCTAACACATGTCCTAATTCTATTGGATAAGTGTAATTCGACCAAAAACAAACTTAGGAATAAAATATGACCATTTAGGCCCACTTGGATTAGATTAGGACATTTATTATTAATTTATTTAAAGAAGGGTTAAAAGAGTTAAAATCAAAGTTTATTTACTAAAACATTTTTAATATGGGGTTATACATAAGATAAATTCGACTATAAATATTCCTTAGAAATATAAAAATATTTCATACATAATTATATTTTATTTATAATTTTTAGACTTTAAATAAATTTATTTATTTATGACACAATGATGATGTAGTAATTACCCTTTTAAGGAAATGTTAACATAATTGATGTTATAAATGCCCAAATAAATGTAATTTGAGACTTTTTATTAATTAAACTAATTTTATAGGTTACTATGATATATTAGTGTTGATTTAATCAACTTGGTTCGAACATATAATTCTGTTATGACTTTCACAAAAATCATATATCAAATAGTGTCAAAATTGACACAAAATATTTTTTAAATCAAATATTATATTATTAATTATTATTTTATTCCTAAAAATATAAGGTTCGTCCAAATGACTTAGATAAGGATATATATATTAATAATAAACAACTTGGGGTTCGTTTGGCATGTTATAGTAAGTGTATTAACCATATAGTTTAAGAAAACAAAAAGTCACGGTAAAAGTTAAATTATTTAACTTAGAGTTAAATCTAATTGATAAGGTTAAAATAATAACCTAAACTTGTCTAAATCTTATTGGTTGATAGGATTTCTACCCATCCCCACTTTAGCTTCGAAATAAGACCCTTTGGAACCATTATAAACCGATTTTGACTTTAATATAAAATAATATTTTGAGGTATTCCTAAGGTGCCCCTCTCCTCCCTTATAAAAGGACACCTCCTCCGCCTCCTCCTCACACCAATTGGAGCACTGAAGCTCGGCCAACCCCTGCCAAAATATCTTCTCCACTTCCCTAGTATCATCCTAGAGGTCTTGGTCTTCTTCAAATACCATCCATAGTTCTTTAAGTGGAGGCTAAGAAAAGGCGCGTCAAAAAGAGGTAATATCCATTACCGATCTTTTTCAACTTCTTTCTTCTTCAACTTCTTCTTATTTATTTGTTTCATGATAAATTAATAACATCAGTATTTCTTATATACTGATATTTTATTATAAATATGAAATAACTCTAATTAACCTTCTATCCATACTACGGAAAAAGAAATCACTGTGCGTGCGTACGTACGGAATATCGTCTCCACGCCGTGGTGTAATCTATTTTCCACCACCTCCTTACATGGATGGGTATAATGGTATAAAGAATAACTATACATTGTTATTACAACATCATATTGATTCTGATATATTTTATAATCCGCTCCAATTCAATTCAATATTTATGGAAATGATATCATCGCTCGTGCGTACGTACGGACTACCGTCTCCACGACGCGATGAGATTCATTCTCTATGTTAACCATTTAAGAATGATTATAAAGTATATATAAGAAATAATAATGAAATATATGACATTATAAAGCTACTGGATTTATTTATATATATATATATGTATGTCATCTACTTACTTCCATTCAAGACAATAAGGAAAGGAAAACAGCGTTCATGCGTACGTACGGACTACCGTCTCCATGAACGGTGTTTTTCATTTCATTTATCTATCTATTATATATATATATACTGAATATATATGATATATAAATCATATTTTATATTCTGGAAGTAAGTAAATCAAGATATAAGTAATAATAATGTCAAGAACAACAAGTCAAAACACCTACGATAAATGAAACGATTTTACCCAAAACGCTTCTTTAACATGGAATTTACAAAAGAACGGGTAAAATAAAGTCATAAGTGAACCATATATGATATCATAACAATGAATATGATTCTATAATAATTCAATGAAATTATTTAAATCATTATACATGAAGTTCGGACACATACGAAGCAAATTGGACCTAAGGTAAGGGAAATATCACAATCTCACTTTTATCCGAGATTGTTTTTACTTTGGTAATTACTGGGGTGTATTTTATCATCCACATCCATGTTACCTCAATATGTAATATTATTTCCATCCTTATAAAATATTTTATATCCAATTTTACCCTTCATTGAGTTTTTAGTAAATGATATGAAAGGAATCTTTTGTCGTTTTTCGTACGAGGTACTTTTTGACTTTTCTGAAAAAAGTACGAAGAATGTTTTTTTAACTTATACAGCATGAATGGATTTTTAAAAACATTATTTCCAAGAAGCATCCTTTACAAGTTTTAAAGTTTATTTTTAATCAACTTCTTTTAGTTTATAATTGTATGACATGTTATGAAAAGAAAAGTGTTTTTGAAGAAGAAATGATATTTTCCTCAAGAATGAAGTTCAAGTATTTTATCGAAATTATTTTCCATCTAAGATAATAAAAGGGTTCTATTTTTATCCATATTATTACATGGATTTGATTATGTTGTGATGGAAATATTTTTATGAATTCCTTTATCTTATATGAATCTTTTTATAATGTCATGTTGTTTAAGAATCCCATTTTTATTACATGGGTTACGCTATGATGTATGGTTTATGATTATGTGGAACACATAAGAAAGGATTCATTATAAGATGGGTGGGACCTATATCTCCCTCCAATGCATTGGTTAAAGATTTTATATCTCATGAGATAGAAAGGGCTGGAATGGTAGGTTATACCGGTTCAGTGAAACAGGACTGAAACGAGGGTGACTCGGTTCAGAAAGGGACTTTGTCCACTAAGATAGTCTTGGCAGTGAGTCCTAACTAACAAGAAATGATTCTCTATGATTATGTGTGTATGCCACAAAGTTTCATGTTTTTAAGTTATGATTATTGTGATTAAATTTCACTTCCATGATTTATCCCATGTTATGAAATTATGATCTCTTTTGTAGGTTAAGATTTCCAAAAGTTATGTGCTTGTGTATACGATGAGATTTATATTTCTTTTGTTTACCCTTACTGAGCATTTGAGCTCACCCTTTTATGTTTTCTTTTCCCCAGGATATAAAGAAAGGTTTTAGGTAAAAAAGTGAAGATATTTATGGGAGATATTGGAGATCATTCACCACGATTAGAAGATTACGTTCCGAGTTTCCAAAGACACTAAACTATTACGATCCTTGTGTGTGTATTTTTTGTTATGTACTAAGTATTCCACAAAAGTAATGTAATGTTCATGTACGTCAAGCTTCGGGTCTCTACATCCAAAGCCTTTTTTGATTAGCCAAACCCTGCACAAATATCCTCCCCACAATCCTAACTTTATTATAGTGGCCTTCCTTTGGTCATAAATCAATCTTATGGAGCTATTTTGATCAAATCAAAAGGAAGAACATGAAGAAGAGGTCATGATTTTACCACCCTATTTCATGTTCTTTTCTTCTTCCACTTACTCTTTATTTGTTATTACCATTCATATATTATAACTCCAGTAAATTATATATACTGTGATGTTATTTTAAATATGGCACAACTATATTCATTATTCGATCCATCCTATTAATGATAATGTCACCATGTGTGCGTGTGTATGGCATACCGTCTCCACATCGTGGTGTAATTTGTTATTCAACAATATATTATTTGGATGGAAATATTGATGAGTAATATGTATATAAATAATGAAAATACCATGATAATGTCTCTGTAAAATTAAAATATCATCCAATTACACACCTTTAAGAAAATGATATTGTCACTCGTGTGTACATACGGATTACCGTCTCCACGACGCGATGAGATTCATTTACACATTCACCATTCATCATTGATTATAAAAATAAATATTACCAATAAGTATGTAATATATGAAATAATAATTCTAATGGATATATATATATATACTAACAAATATCATATTCACTTATTTCCGTTCAATACGATATTCAAACAGAAACAACATTTAAGCGTACGTACGACCTACCGTCTCTATAAACGGTGTTTTCCATTTCATATATCAATCTATCATAAATATTTAAATTAAAAATATATATGATATATAAATCAATTATTATATTATGTAAGTATTTAAATCATGATCTAACTGATACAATCATGAATAACAAGATAAAATACGTATGATAAAGAAAGCGATTATTACCCTAAATGTTAATTTAACATGAAAATCATTATTAAATGGGTTGGATAATGTCATAAAGGAATCATGTATGATATAATAAATATTAATATAGTACTGGTATAATCTAATAACATACAATGGTCATTATACAAGAGGTTAAAAGTATCCTCGACCAAAGGAAAGTGAAAGGTAAGGGTTAATTTCACAATCTCTTTATTATCCGAGGTAGTTTTTACGTAAGTATCTATTGAGCCTCTTTATCATCCACATCCATGTTTCTTAAAAATGTGTTTCGTAACATTTTTAATATTTACTATACTATAGGTTAAATTCATTTATACCCTTGTTTGACTTTTTATAAAATGGTTTTAAATGAATCATTCCATCGTTTTCCAAACAAGGTACTCTATGACATTTTCTACAAAATTAAGGTAAGAATTTTTTTTAAAATTATACAGAGGGTGAGAATATTTTACTCCGTTATAAAATAGTCGTAGCTTCCCTTAAAATCTTATAAGAATATTTTCAAAATAATTTTTTTCTTTTATAAATATTTGACTTTTAAATGATTTCAAAATAGAAAGACATATTTCTCTAAAAAACTTATAATTTCATCTATGTCAACATCCTTTGATTGATTTTATGCTTCTTTGAAGTTGATTTATTATGATCAAAACATTTATATTGTATTGAATGTTTTTTGATATGTTTGACTATGTGTGTGTTATTTATATACCATTCATGGCTTATGGATAAATCATTGACATTTCGTATACAAGTTTTTATACGAATGTTTATGATATGTTTAAACCATTTCATATGATGAATGCATTGGACTTATTAATTGATGGGTGGAGCCTGCTATAGCTCCTCGATGTATCGGTGGGTCTCATGAGACAACTAGATCTGGATTTGGCTGAGGCCTTTCCAAATTTTATTTATGGTTTTGGCCGAGGCCTTAATCATTTTTAGACATCTTGGCCGAGGCCTTGACAAAATGTTTCAGAATGTCCGGAATTATTCAGTCCCTCGTTATAAAAATAATATTGATGGTTTATGTGGTCATTCGACTAGTAGAATAACGATGATTATGTTTCATTATGGCATTATTTACTTATCTCATATTCCTTCCATTAAAGTGTTCATTTTTATTATTTGTAAAGGCATGTGTATTAAATTATTCATCATGCTTAATATTTATCATATTTTCCGCTGTATTTCTTACCCTTACTGAGTGTTTGAGCTCACCCCTTTCTTATGTTTTATTTTCCCAGGATCCCAAGAAGTGTTTTATATTTGAGATGCTGGGTTAAGCAAAGGTAATAATGGAATTATAAAAGGTTTTTTTTGTGTTGTATGTCATAAAGTATAATTTGACATTCTTGTATGTAATATATTTTCTAATACTGCTAAATTGATTGGTCTTTCGAGACCCGATTCATTGTAATCATGCTAATGTTGTGTAATAATGCACCAACTCTGGGTAACTCGGTTCGGGGCGTTAAAAAATAATAATCATGGAATTCAAATTTTATGATCATATTTTATATTTGTCATTATCCACAGAAAGAAAAACATCAAATTATGAAGTTCATCTCATTATTTCTTCTTTTCATCACAATAATTTCTCATCATCCATTATATCTTTATTACATCACTAAAAGAAAACAATTTCACCACATCAATATATATATATATATCATCAATGATCTCAATCTTCATATTCATATAAACTTCCTATACTTATTCCAAATCATTTTTATATGATTTCAATATTATATGAAGTCATATTAACTAATGAAATCAATATAAATTAACATAATTATTCAAACTTACATATTGTTCGCATTATTTCAAGAGAGATAAAAGAAAATCATTGAAGTTATATCTATATAATTTTCTTCAAAACGTATCCACTAATCCATACCATATTAATATGAGGTATATAAAAACCAAATGAATCATACATTTCATTAATAGGAACATCACTTTTATATCATAATTTATTCCCTGGGTATCCTTTAATAATTATCATATATCTTTTAGGTAAATCATGTCCACTAAAATTATCAATGATATAATATGGATCTCATTGCAATCATATGTAATTTACAACATCATTAAGAAATATAATTCATCCTATCAAATAAATTTATTCATTCATAATTTATTGAGTTATGTTATTCCACCTGTTATCAATGATCTAAACAATGTAATATCATTCTCAATATATGTAGTAAGGGATTGATGCAATTTCCCATCTACTAAAAATAATGTTAAATTCTCTCTCTATAATTTATCCAAAATAGTAATTAAAAATTTCAAATAGATTATATCATTTTAATTATATTAATACTGATATTTAAAATATATCATCATTTATTATGAATTACATTTTTAAACATTTAAATTATATGGTGATGTTTAGTAGTATTTAACGTCTCTATAAGCATATACTAAATATGTAACATTGATTAATTTCATTCAAATTTCATTATGTTCATAATTATTTAATTTTCATTTCAAAAAAATATCATGTAAAACATAAATCGTATAGAATATAATATTAGATTTAATAATAATTCTAATGATAAACTCGTATATGTCATATTATCAAAGAACTGCACCAATTTTTTATTTTTTTTTTGGGAATTAACTAATCTACAATTGTGACCCCCCCCCATAGAGAAAAATATATAGGATCATAGTTTCATTTAAAGATCTCTAAAATATAAATATATCAAGAAAAAATATGATAAATTTTATTCTTAAAATAAATATGTTAATTTTTTAAAAAAAATTATACACTGACTCTAAAAATTCTGTTTCTAATTTAATAATTTCATAATCAAATATAAAAGGACACTCCTCATTTTTTGATCAATGAAATATTCCATGTTCTGATTTGGATGTCCCTTTAATAAGAAATTATTATTTTACATATATCATTAAAACTAGTATATTCTATTAAAATTTCATGTGGTAAACAATGAGACCTCTAGAATTACTTATTTAATAAATACCATGAATATAATTGATATAATGAATATAAAAATGGTGTTCAATAATGAATATAAGATAATCCATTCAATATTAAATGTTATAAATTCATTCCATATTAATATCATGTTTCTATAGACTTATTATATTCTCTAGACCCTTTTAAATGCTTGTTTTAATTAAATTTACACACACCTTAATAAACATGTAAACAAATATATGTGAAAATATATAATTGAAGTCAAATTATGAGTATATGATATGTACATGTGAAAATCAAGAACCTTTTTAGATTAATTTTATATATTTATCATCCGAATTCAATTTTTAGAGTAATTATATGTTATTATATCCATTAAAGGGTTTAAGAAGGCCTCAGTGGAATTTGGGGGAAAAGGGTGAGACTCAACAAGAAATGGGTACCCGATGGCATTATACTGAGTATCTTGTGTGGAATAGGTGGTCAGGGCAGTTCTATTTGAACCACCAATTACCCAATAGAAACATAGAAAAAAACCACATTAATAAAGTAAATTTTAGTCATTTTAGACCTTAATAAAAACCCATAATACAATATCCTTTAAAAAAATTCCTCACTTTTAGTGGTGTGAGATTTAGAGGTGCTTCAGTCTCCCTCTTCACTATCCATGGAAGTTTTCTATTAATTTTTTCATGAATTTCAATTGTTTAACAATGATGTTTCATCGCCAATTATGTATGTATATGTCTTAATTGTACTACCCTTTTATTAATCATACCATTACAAAAGCTAGTGTAATAATCGTCCCTCTAAAGACCCGCAAATTTCAAGGAAATTTTTTTCTTAATTTTCTTTGAAATTTTTCAAGAGCGCAGCTTCAGACGGCACCTGATTCCGAGGCCCGGTGTGCCCGGAATCAATTTCCGAAGTTTGTCTCGGGTACGTTCAGTGAACGGACGAGCGGGTTTTTCTATCTTTTGAACCGGTGCCCGGAATCGAATTCTGAGGGCACCGATGAAATCGCAGCGCCGGTATTTTCTTAGAAACGCCTCTTCCGGAGTTGCGTTTTCTCAGACGTGGTTTTTAAATTTTGGGGCTTTAAGTCATAAATAAAATAAAATTTGTGGGACAACTTTATTTTATTTCACTTAAGCTGCTTGGAAGTCACTTGGAAGCCACTTGAACTGAGTTAAAGCGGATAGGGTGCTATCCGGAAATATCCTACCCTCTTGGTAAGATATTTGTGAGGCAGGGCCCGCACGAGCCCCGCCGTTTCTTTCGCTAAGTAACGCACCCGCGAAAACCCGTCAAAGTAACTGAAAAGTCAACCGACGCGTTTTCTTTAATTTCTTAACAGACCATTTAATTGGGCGGTTTATTTCGTGAATTAAATGTGCTGTTTCATTTTTTGAATTAATTCAACGAATTTAATGGGTCGTTACTTATGCGTTTTGCGTTTGTTGGCAAAATAATAAAATAGACAACTTGTCTATTTTGGAGGATTGCTATCGTTGTGCAATTCCTCTGAGCCTCCACCCGCCCCGCGAAGAACGCGAAGAACGCGAAGAACGCGAAGACCGCGAAGAACGCGAAGAACGCGAAGAACGCGAAGAACGCCGGCGACCGGAATTCGACGACGCACACCGTGATCTGCGACGTCGACGAGCTCTACCCGCGACGTTCTTCGGCGACGCCTCTTCTTCCGCGGCCGATCCTCGTTCGGCAACTAAGGTGAGAATCGGATCATTTTTTCCCCCTTTTTAATTTCAATATCAACGGATTTAAATTAATTAAATCTGTTTGATCTTGATCCGGAGATCGTTGGCGCGACGTTTTTCCCGCGGTGCGACGAACGTCTCCTCCGCAACGACGCGACGATCCCCTCCATCCGCGACGGGCGATTCCGCGACGACCTCACGTCCGACGACGACAAGGTAAGGGATGTTGGAATATATTTTTTTTCTTTCCCGTGATTTTATTTCTTTTAAAAATTAAATAACCTGATCTCCGAACAATTTTAATTTATTTAAAATTGTTGTTGATCATTTTTCTTTTCCTCCCGTTGAGTTTATGACTAACGCGGAGGGTGCGGATCTAACGAACAAGACCCGGCAACCCTCCGCCGATATTTTGTTGTGCGGATTTGGCGGACGACGACGAACCGTGCGGCAAGGGCGATCCGTTGATCCCGCAGTGAAGATCGGCCCCCGGGAGGAGCAACGGCGCAGACGGGAGGCAAAACGGGCCACCGGAGCAACTCCGGCGGCCCGCGGAAGGCGGCGGCGGCGGCGGCCGGAGGCGGCGGCGCCCGGCGTGCCGCCGTGGAGGAGTTCCGCCGCGGCTGAAGCCGCGGCGGCGGCGGCCGGTTCTGCGGCCGCGCGGAACCGGGGAGGGACGCGGCGGCCCGGCCGCGTCCGCGTGACAGGCGGCCCCCCGCGGGGCCGCGTTTTCCTCCAAGCTGCGGGTCAAACCCGCGGCGGTTGCTTCGGCCGCTCGGCCGAAGCCGAGCCGGCCGGTCCGGTCAGCCGGGCCGCGCCCAGGCCGGACCGGACCCGGCCTAGCCGGGTCGCCCCGGGCCCAGAACCCCCGTTTCGGGCCCTCTTCGGTCTTTCGCCCATATCTTGGGCCTGGGACCTCCGATTGAAGAACCGTCAGCGGCTACGCAATCCTTGGATCGATACAGTCGTTTCGGTATATTATACTCAACTTTTCGGAAGATTTTGGGTTCGGCCGGGTTGGTTCGTACACGAAACCAACCGGGCCCTCGGAGCGGAAACGCTCATAACTTGAGCTACGGACGTCCGATCGACGTACCGTCAGCTGTGGTAGTTTCCTCTAAGTGAGACGGAACTTTTGGCATACTCCGCCCGAGGATCGGACACAGGCGGAGTACGGTCGGGTTGGTTTTGCCCTAAAAACCAACCGGGCCCCTAGGACGAAAATGCCAATAACTCTCAGACCGGGCGTCCGATTGACGCGCCCTCTGTTACGTTGAGATCCTGTTGTCGATACGGAACTTTTGGATACATCAACTTTGGACTACGTGTCAGTTGATGTATCAGCCTCTCGGCTCATGGAGCGGACCCTCCTAAACGAGCTCGCTGTGTGCGGGAACCCTAGCACTGGCTGTGACTTCGACGACAGAGCAGAGATCCTCCGTGGACTGCGACGACGGCAGAGCAGAGATCCTCCGTGGACTGCGACGACGGAAGAGCAGAGATCCTCAGTGGACTGCGACGACGGCAGAGCAGAGATCCTTCGTGGACTGCGGCGACGACTGTGCAGAGATCCTCAGTGGACTGCGTCGACTACTGCACTCAGCGATCCTACGTGGATCAGTGCTACAGGTTCTGTGTGAGCCCGATCCTATGTGGGTCCTTACTACCGGTTCTGTGTGAGCCACTGCCTACAGGTTTTGTGTGAGCCCGATCCTGTGTGGGTCTTTTGCGGGGGTTAGTACCTATCGATCCTTCGTGGGTCCGACGACTTAGATGGATCAGTGATCATCTTTGACGTCATCTAAGAAAGTATACCTGGTTGAGCTGAATCTTATGTTACTCTCCTTTGTGGTTTGTGTTGAACTATCCTTTGTGGATTTACTGTTTACTCTCCTTGTGGATTTGAGTCTTGCTTTCCTGAGTGGGTTGAGTTGTTCTTGAGCTCGTGAGCAGAGCTGGAATTGGGGACTTAGGTATATGTATGGGCATATACCTAAGTCGAGTCAGATGTTACTTCATGATTGCATCTTTCTTTGTGCTATATCCTTTGTGGATTTCGGGAGACCTTCGGGGTCTCGGGGTCCTTACTGAGTAGCTTATACTCACCCCTGCACGGGCTATGCCCGCACCTTGTTGTGTTGGATGCAGACGACGGACAGCGCTGATCTCGGTTGGGGCGTGGAGCAGGACGGTACCTGGAGGTGGACCACTGGGCGGGACGTGCTCGGAGCGGACGTGGGACCCGAGGAGCCTGGAGGCTATCTGTACCCACCCTTCAGGTGGGATTGCCAGTGGACGACACGAGGCCGCCGTCTTTTCTTCAGTTGCTGTTCTTTACTTTTTCAGTTGTACTTTCAGTTGGGCTTGTATTCCGGCCCCCTTTACTTTTCTGCACTTGTAGTTACTTTCCGCTTGCTGACTCTGTGGTGGTTGTTACTTATAAAGGCAATGCCTTCCCTGTTTACTGGGATTTTACGCCTTGGTGCTAGTCGCCAGCCCCTGGCCTATAGAAGGCGGGCTTGGGGTAGTCACGGCACGGGCCCCGAGGTCGGGTCGTGACAGTCCCTCATGAACTGGACCTAGGTCTTATGAGAGATTTCCAATATCTTGAATTATTAAAGTCTAGATATAGTAGGGAGGTTTATTAGTCAAATCAAATGTGAGATTCTAATTTTGTTTAATATGTCCTTTATCATATTATAGAAACGATAATGATCTAGTTCACCCTTCAATTTTTTTTGATCTATCATTTAGTGGGAATTCCCTCTTCCTTGGACTACATAGAGATGCTATACATTAACTATAATTCTGGAATTTCAATTATTTATCTAATATTTATATAGTCATGGTCTTGATATGGTACAAGTCTGAGTAATTTTTTTTCAAATGTGCCACTTTATTTTAAAAAATAATTTTTTTTTGAAAATTACTATTCTTGTGATACTAGTTTAGGGAAGCTTCATTACAATTTCTTATGATAATTTCTATTTGATACATGTACACTCAATATAATTATATAAATATGTTTATTGTTTTAGTTATTCTCAATGTTATGTTTAGAGGGGTATCATTATATTGTACTTTATTTTTCATTACATTTATTGATATAATTTAATTTCTTAATCCATTTCATATTTTAAATACATATTTCATATATTCATATTTGTTTGGTTATTGTTATTCATTATATTAATATGGATATATTATTATATATGAGTGTAAGAAAGTTCTTATAAGTTTAAATAATCATGGGAAATGTTTTATGGTCTTCCAACAACGTAACAAGGTATCAATACATACTCCTAACAGCCTAACTCGTTTCCCCCTTTTCTATTTTATAATTGGAAGGGCTATAAGATTGTGAAACTATATATAGTTTCCCCCTTTCCTAATATAAATAGAATAAAATGTCTTTATACTTTGGGTTCTATTTATGCCACTCATCATAAACTCATTGGGGAGGTCTAATGAAGGTACCAATGGTATATATCCTTCACTATTAGAAGTTATTTTTTATCACTCATTTCATGATTAATTTTTATATTATACATGTCAACTTTATTTAGGTGATTTTTTTTCAAATTATTTCATTATTATCATATTTATACTCAATATTTGGATAAAATGAAAATGTTTTGGTTGTTAATTCCTACTTGTTGTATTACACTCGCACATTACAAGTTTCTTTTTTAAGTGTATAGATGATTTTAGAAATTATCTATCCTGGGTAAAGGAATTTAAACATGGGGTCTTTATTGATACGGGGTATGGAGCATAGAAGAATTCATTTCATAGTTTATTGTAGAATAGTCAAACATGAAACTATGAGTTATCAATTAGTTTTTTTGGGATGGTGATAACATGTTTGAGACACATCATTTTCATTATTTAGTCCATGTTCATGGATTATTTTATTATATATGTGTCTTCTACACGAGTTTACCATTATTTATACATTATTCATCTATTATGTGATTCATTTCATGTAATCTATTATACATTTATTAAATGAAATATTTTTTAGTCAATTTTTTTAAATTACAGACATCAATAGAAGCCTTTAGGTTGTGTGTGAACATAGTTTTTACTTTTTTAAATTTCATGTTGAATTTACTACAAGAACCTATAGTATATAAAAAAAAATTAAGTTAAAAACAATCCCCCACACTATTGTATTGAAAACCTCAATATTTTAAAATGATTGTGCTAAATAGGAGATACTCATCAGGTTTAATGGTTGAGTGGTCTAATGCAGTTTGTGAAATTAAGTCAGGATTATTACAAAATGATATCATAGATCACTTAAGTCCCATGGTTATGTGAATGAAATTTAATTAGTTTTTAGGTTTATTAAAACATAAGAGTTATCCCATAAATATTCATATTTAACCATAATATGGTTTGATTTTTTTTTACCAAGGGTGGTTTTTGTTTTCTCTAGTATATATTTAGATTTTAGACATGGTGTTTGAATATTATTTTTTGTGTTATGAATTCATGGTTAGGAAAATGAAGGTTCAAATTACATCATGTGTTTCTTCATTTCATTGGTTATTATTTTATTATGGAACTGATAGGGTGTTCATATATAAAAAACATCATTGACCAATAAATTTTATTTCTATATATATATATTTTTGCGATTGTATAGTGAACATGGAATAAATATTTTCTTATATACTGTAATGAATATTTTTTTTCTTGTTAATGGCTAGTCTTCTGTTTTTATTTTTAAATGATAGATACAATTGTTTCAAGAACTCTTTAAATTATTTTAATTGATATTTAGATAATTTGTTTTGATATTTCAACTCTTGCTATAAAACATGATAATTATATTTTTATTACTAAAATTGAAAATGATTTTAAATATATGAAAAAATAAATTATATATAGAAAAGACTTTTGGTAACAGGGGAATGAGAGAGAGAGATATATTAGATTGGGGTAAAATAACCATTAAATATAGCCATGTGATTTAGATTTTAATTTCTTGGATAAGATATCTTATGGTGATATATAATTTATTATAGATTATATTTAATAAATTACTACTTCTTACTGTGAAATGGGTGGATTATTATGGGTTTTTAGATCAACCTCTTGTTGATTCTTAGGCTATAGAGATAGTTGAGAAACTAATTCATATAGATATTGATGAAATACTAGCTGGGAGCCTTTAGATTTAGATATATTGGAATTGATGTTCCACCACCCACTACTATTTTGAGATTAGGTTCCTTCTCAAGAATTCAAGGAATATATTATTTATATTCACTAAAAATTCGTGAGTACAGTGAAAATAGAGAAACACTTTGAAATGTCACAATCCTTTATATTAGAATTGTAATTAAGGATATTATTCTCAGGGGTTATTTGAGTTAAGAAAAGAAATGTTCCATTCCTTGAAAAAATATAATGATAAATTTAATGATAAATTTCATACCTACACTCTGCATTATGTTAAATATCTGATGAATATGGGGTTAAATATGGTCTCCATGTTGGATTTAGAATATTCGACCAAATATATTAATTATATTTTCAATAATACATAACTGTGAATGGATGAGGAGTGAAAGATATGGTAGTTCATGATTATCCTAGAATAGATATTAGGGACTTAGCTAGTTCTATTAAATATATATATGTATTCATTATAGTTTTAAATAAAGTTGTTCTTATTGAGATAATATAGAAAATTGGTTAAGGTGGTGGTAGTAGTTTTTATATTTCATTTATGGGTGGTATCTCATCCAATTTATAAAAGTGGAATCATAAATATGTGAGTATAGGAAATTATTTTCATTGAAGTTTGGTTTGTATCATGACTTCATTCCTTAGTATGGAAATAGTTCTAATTCAATACAAGAATTGTTGTTATATAGGGAATATGAAATCACGGTATGCCTTGAAGTAAATTTTTTTTAACTCATGTGTCCAGTACAACCATCTCTTAGAATTCCTCCATTCAGGAGCATCAATGATTATTTTGAAATGAAATTAACAAATATATAAATCACTAGAAACAAATTTCTCAGTCTATAAAAAGTAGTTGACCACATTATATTATATTAAGTCAATTTTTATAGTTAATTATCGTGGGAAGTCTATAAGCCATACAAACAAAATAAAAGTTCATTTTATATCTATGTTTACATGGGTTTCTAAGAAAGATACTCATAACATAAAAATATACTATTAATTTTGACATGGGACCTTCTATAGTTAGCTGTACTATCCTTGTATCCTATACTCATTCATATACAGTATTTAATTCAAGATAATTTCATTATTCCTTTTAAGGAAATGGAAATCATATTCGAACATAATTTTTTATCCCTTCACAACTTTATGAGTCTTAATACCCCTTTTTGGAATAAAATATAATGATCCTTGAAATTTTCAATATATGATTTGTTTTCTTGAACTATTAAGTAGCTATGGGATCTTATGGTCTATAATATCAAATTGTTAAATTTAATTTTGGGAATAGACTGGTTAATCTAATTCTAATCTAATAAAACAGTGACCTTTTCTTCTCCAATTGGTACACAATACTCACTTTTTGGTGACTGGGAGATTGTGGCTAGATAAAAAGCAACTGACTTGGGGCAGGTAATGGAAATTATTTTCATGATGGATAGTTTAGATATTATTTTATATTAATCAATGGAATATATCCTTTTACCTCATATTATGGTGTTTTATCCATATATCCTTACTAAATATATTTTAGGTTTTCAATTAAATTAAGAGGTGGAGTTTATTACTGATCTTATATCTAGAAATGAATTGATATCAATTTTTACCTTATCAAATTTATTAAACAGTACTACTGAAATTAATGATTATTTAGGAGGATCTTAATGAAAAGGGTTCCATTGGGATGACAACTTATCAATGGGATTCTCTAGTTATTTTTATCAAGAAGGATGATGGGAATATATGCTTATATGTTAACTATTTGAAATTAAATTAGGTTGAAGTTATGATAATTACTAATATTATAAGTTTAATGATATTTTTATCCAATTAAATGTTGAATGTTAATTTTTTAAACCAGACTTGGACTTGGATATAATCACCACTAAGTGGGGAAAAGAGATATTCTTAAGACATCTTTTTGAAACCAGTATAGGAATTAAAAGTATGTGTTTATTCGTTTTAATGTATCTAATTCTCTTGATATTTTTATGAACATAATGGGCATGGTCATTCATCCTTTTCTCATATCTTTCTTTTTCAATTTTACTAAAGAAATCCTAGTATATGTCTCAATAATATCATGAATGGTCGCTTCGTATTTTCTTAGATAGTTTATTGAAATATTATTTTTATAATAAGATATCTATATTTTTATTTTGGAACAAATAGTTCATCTTATACGATCATGTGACAACAAAAGATAGTAATTATGTGGATCCAAAAAAATAGAGTTGGTTATATCCTAGATGGTCACATTAAATGTGATTAAAATAAAAGGATTCCTTACAATCATGGGATATTATCAATTATTCATATGATATTTATTTAATATTTTCACTCAAGTGAATGGTATAGTAATTATTTTATATTTAGAAGATCTAATTAGTGAAAGCATAATTTTAGAGATCAGAAAGAGTGTCATTCCAAAGCTCCGATATAAATATAGTCTCAACTAGGAGGGGTATTTGAGGATTAATAAAGTGTATTTTTATTTATCTTTGAACAAATTCTTAAATTTGATTAGTAGGTTGTGGTGTATTCTTAAAGACAATATCATTCACATGAATGAAAATTCAATACTACTGAGGTGAAACATTTCATTAATGTCCATACTCTAATATATTGAAGAATGCTTATCATTTGTGGTCACAAGAGGGTTTTCTCTGACCATAAGTGACTCAAGTATATTTTTCAAAGTATGATTTTAATTATAGGAAATAATATTAGGTATAATATTTTTAATCAATAAATGTTGATATTTTTTATACACATAGAATGGTTGATGTAGTTATCAATGATCTTATCTAAAAAATTAACCATTATAAAGGAATAAATGGAGATTTATGGATCTTTTATCTGAAATCTACATAAAGTTTATCAATAATTGAGGTGGAGTAAATTTACATCATGTTGATCATGTATCAGGTTTCTTGAAATATGTAAAGTACACCTATGTTTTGAATTATGATCAAAAAAATATTTTTTAGACTCAATTGTGGGTAGATCATTTCCAATTATTAATGGGATTCTCATTCGTACATGTATGTTTATGGGAGTCTTTTGGAGACTTCCACCATTAAGATAAGAGATCATGAGGTGATTTTATTATTCTTGATGGGTTTTACGCATGATATTTATAAACATGTATCAATATATTCATCAAAAATTCTAGGATACTGATTTAAATGTGTATATAATATAATTTATTTCTAATTATTAATAAAATATATGTTAAAATAGAACATCAAAAGCCAACAGATGATATTCAGCCAATTTTTATTTCATATTATTAGTGAGATGAGATAAAAATGGATTTTGTTTACTCACCTGTCATGATCCCCTAAGGATCATGATGTGTTTTTTGTAATAATAGTTCAAATAACCATGTGAGATCACATTTTTCCAATAAAAGAATATTATTTCATTAATGAAAATATAAATGTGTACTTTTGAAAGATTAAAAATATTTAGAGAAAATATATAGAATTATCTATAATAGGGATACCAGGTTTATTTCAGCATTATATAATGGATTTTAATGATAAATTTGCTCCAAATTGTAACTCTGTACCACTTTCCACCCTCAGAACAATGTTCAGTATCAATAGACTACTCATATTATAGAGGATATACACTAGGAATGAATTCTCTATTTTGGGGTTCATAAAAGGATATACTTTATTTTTTTTTATTCTTATAAATTAATTTATATTATCTATTTATTTGATTAAAACCATTTTAAATATCTATATGGATGACCATATTCTTCTCTAATCTATTGGTAAAAATTTTTAAAATTCCTAATAATTCGGCCTATAATTGTCTAAGAGAAAACATGATAGGTGAAACTTTTCACAAACCTAACTCAATTTACTCTAGTAGTTTAATAAATTTTTTTATTATTTGTTTTTTCTCTCTCCATCCTAGTCAAAGATATTTTTAATTTAAATATGTTTACTATAAAATTATGGTTATAAGGTTAGTGAATGGTTAGAACTGATCATGTTGATACCGTGTGACATGACTCTAATCAGTGTTAGTGAAAAATTGTATAGTTTGTGCATTTCTAGTCTAACCATGTGTGATGCCTATGAATTATACCAAGTTCAATCCCCTCAGTCTCGCAAATTTGGTACATAGTTTATAAAACAATGTGTCCAAACCACGAAATAGGTATACCTCAATAAAATTAGGATTTTCAATTACTATACATCTGTGAATTCACCCCAGAATCACTCATTATCCTCACCCATTTTACTTTTATATCATTTAAACAACTCCCATATTGATTACATTAATTCCATTGGATATTTACATGTATTTTTTTAATGATTGATGTTTTTTCTTCAAGGTAAACTCTTCAAACCTCCTTCCATACATTTTTTATTCATTCTATAATTTTATTCTTACACTATGAGGTCTAAGATACATAGATATTATATATTATATATATTAAATAAGGGTATTGTGGTTCTTGGGTTCCTTTATACTTATTTAGATTCATCTTGTACCTTGTTAAGGTATTTGTATAATGTTATTTATGTAGAGGCCCGAAGCTTGACGTACACGGACATTACATTACTTTTGCAGAATACTTAATACATAACAAAAACAGACACAAGGACAGTAATAGTTTTAGTGTCTTTGGAATCTTGGAATATAAACATCTAATCATGTTGAAAAAACTTCAACAACTCCCATAACGATCTTCCCCTTCTTGTTTCCTTACCTAAAACCATTCATTATTTCCTGGGGAAAATAAAACATAAAACGGGTGAGCTCAAATGCTCAGTAAGGGAAAACATAAAGAACATTAAACAATCCATAATCATTTGAATACAAAAACATGAACATAAAATCTAAACCTCAAAATCTTAAGAAAAGACATGAATCTCGGAAGTACGTAAGGCATATATCATAAGGGAACATAAATCATAATAAAATATCATGGGAATAAAACATTTAATTGTACCATTAATCACATTATATGATTTCCATAGTAGCCAATGCATTGCTGCCAAGTCCATCTTGGTGGACAAAGACCCTTTCTGAATCGAGTTCACTCCTCGTTTCAGTCCTGTATTACTGAACCAGTTTAACTTGTCGTTCCAGCCATGTCTATCTCATGAGATATAAATCTTTACCCAATGTATTGGATGGAGATATAGGTCCCACCCATCTCATAATTAAATCATTCTTACTTGTGCCAAAAAATAAACATACATCATTCATAATAACCCAATCAATAAAATGGGTTTCATAAACATAATCCCATTATCACATAATCCATTTAAAGAAATGGATATCATTTCATAATAAGAAAAGTCAGACCATGTAAATCATAGAGACATTGTACTTGAAACATACACATATGAAATAAGTTCATCTTAGATGAAAAATGGTTTTGATAAAACACTTGAAATGAATTCTTGAAAAAAATATCCTTTCTTCTTCAAAATCATTTTCTTTTCACAAAATGTCATGAAATTATAAAAGAAAAGGATTTTGTTGAAAATAGTCATGAAATCTTTTGGAGGAATCTTCATGAAAAAAAGGCCTTATAAAACTATAAAAATCTTTTCATGACGTATACGTTAAAAAAACATTATTCTCGTACTTTTGTCAAAAAAGTCAAAAAGAACCTTGTAGGTTAAATAAAAGAAATATTCCTTCCATACCATGGGGTAAAAGTCAAAATGGATAAAAAGGAAATTAAACATACATGAATACACTTTTATAAAACATGGTCATGTATGATAGAAATAACCCCAATAAATACTTATGAATAAACAATCTCGGATAAGAATGAGATTGGAAAGGTTATCCCTTACCTTAGGTCTGATATGCTTCGTACATATCTGGGCCTCTTATATAATGATTTAAATAATTTCATTGACTTATTACAGAATCATATTCATTGTTATGATATCATATATGGTTCACTTATGACTTTATATTACCCGTTCTTTTGTAAAATCCATATTAAAGAGCGTTTAGGGTAAAATCTTTTCGTTTGTCGTCCGTGTTTTGACTTGTAATTATTAATATGATTACATAGATCATGATTACATAATTCCAAAAAATAAACCATGATTTATATATAATATATATTCAGAATATACATATATATAATAGATCTATAAATGGAAAGAAATACACCATTCATGGAGATAGTTGGTCGTACGTACAAATGAACGTTGTTTTCGTTTCCTTATTGAATTGAATGGAATTAATTGGATGAAATACATAAATGTATACATAAATCCAGTATCATTATTATGTCATATATTTCATGATTACTTATTATATATACTTTATAATCATTTAAGAATGGATAATCATTGAGAATGAATCTCATCGCGTCGTGGAGACGGTATTTCGTACGTACACACGAGCGATTATATCATTCCCATGATGGTGGAATGTTATTGGAGTGTATGTATACTTTTACAGAATCAATATAACTTTAAAATAATCATATATAGTTATTATTTACACCATTATACCCATCCAAGTAAGGTGGTGGTGGAAAATAGATTACGCCACAGTGTGGAGATGGTATTCCGTACATACGCATGCGCGGTGATTTCATTTTCCGTAGGATGGATAGATGGTGAAATAGGGTTGTTTCATACTTATAATAACATAGACTTATATGAGTGATACTGATTTTATTACTTCATAATGAAACAACCTAATAAGAATAAGTGGAATAAGAAATAATGTTGAAAGAACCGGTAATGGACATTACCTCTTCTTTGAAGCGCCTCTTTGAGACCTCCCCTTAGGGCACTAAAATTGGTCTTTGAAGAATAACAGGACCTCAAGGATTTTTCTAGGGAAGTTGAAAAGAGAATTTGGCAGGTATTTCCTGAGCATGAAGGCTCAATGTGGTGTGAGGAAGAGAGGGAGGAGGTACCTTTTTATAAAGGAGGAGAGGGGCACCATTGGAATAACTAAAAATATTATTTTATTATAAAGTCATATTCGGTTTTTAATAGCTCCAAATTGATATATTTCGAATCTAAGGTGGGTATGGGTATAAATTCTATCATCCAATAGAATTTAGACAAGTTTAGGTCATTATATTAACCTCATCTTTTAGTTTTAACTCTTAGTTAATTATATTGACATTTACCATGTAACATTGTATTTCTATATTATATAGTTAATAAACATGCCATATACAACCAAGAGACACCCAAGTGATCCATTAATGATACACCTATCATGATATAAGTATCTTGGAAGAACAATATATTTTTAGGAATATAATAACAATTAATAATATAATATGTGTTTTAAAAACTATTTTATGTCAATTTTGACACTACTTGGTAATTGATTTTTGTGAAACTCATAACAGAATTATTAGTTCTAAAATAGTTATTTAAATCAATAATAACATGTAATATTAACATTGAAAATTATTTTAATTCATAAAAAGTCTCAAATTACATTCATTTGGGTATTTATAACATCAATTATGCCAATATATCATTAATAAGATAATTACTGCATCATTATTGTGTCATAAATAAATTAAATTATTTTAAGTCTAAATATTAAAAATAAAAACCCATTATGTAGGAAATATTGTTATCTTTATAATGAATATTTATAGTCAAATTTATCTTATGTATAACCCTATATTAAAAATTATTTAGTTATTACACTTTGGTTTTAACTATTTTGACCCTTCTTTAAATAAATTAATAATAAATGTCCTAATCTAATCCAAGTGGGCCTAAATGGTCATATTTTATTCCTAAGGTTGTTTTTGGTCGAATTACACTTATCCAATATAATTAAGACATGTGTTATGGTAATAATAAAAACACTTCTACCCTTAATTACCTTATTTACTTTTAACCGTGGTAAAAAAGTAAAAAAGTACTATTCACCGCAAATTATTTTCATCGCATTGAACCAAATTTTAGTCCTTGATATTAAGCGTGACTCTCAGATTTTTGAAATTCCAATCACAGAAACAGTAAAATTATGTTTTATGAAAAATTCAGTTTTTTAACTACCACTTAGTGGTTTCACTATTCATCAAAAAATGTAAGTTTCCAGAAAAATACCAAAAATTAGGCCTAAGATATATTTGATATTATGAATTCAAAAATGATTTCTATTTTACCAAATTCGAAACATATCAGTTACATTAAATAATTTAAAAATTAATTCCCATCGTCAAAACAAATAGCGTGTTTTTAAGAGATAATAACTATCAAAAGATTGGTACTTGTTTATGTCTGGTTTAAATGTGAAATTACATCCAATGACCAACATTTTATTAAATTGTAAAAATATATTCTAAATATACTTTAAAACAATTCAAATTAATAATTTATCACTGTTAATTATTTCGATTAAAAAAAGTTGTTTTTAATTAAAATTTTGTAATTTTCACTATTCATCAGAATATGAAAATTATCCGAAAAATTACCAAAATTTCACCCTAAGATAATTTCGATATTCCGAATCCAAAAATGAAGTCCATTTTGAAAGATAAAATTTATAAAATTGCAAAAAGTGGGTATTACTGTTCATAATGGCTAGTTCATAATAATATTATAATAATATCTCGTTTAGTGAAACTCAGTATTGCGTACTACACACGCTATCGAGGGAGGTATTTATTGCGTGTAATGCAAGACAAGTCTGGGCTGCGTGTAGTGAAACCTCTATTTGGTGTTGCGTATAACATAATAAAAACTTATTTTATTTATACATTAAACAAAATCTATACATAATGTTGCATAGAATAGTTTCTACAAAACGAACTTGAAATTGTGTGTAACGCGAGCCAAGAATAGTGTTGAATATACTGAAAGCAAATACAGTGTTGCGTATATCCCAAGATAAGTTTGGTGTAGCATACTACACAAGACATTAAAAAGAATATTTTTCATAAAATCTCGGGGTGTTACATTCTACCCCCCTTAAAATGAATTTTTCCCTCGAAATTCGTCAGGGTTATAAATGGTTTATTACACAAGAGTTTCTTTCAAAGAAACCCACATGGTAAAAAGGAATACTAAAACTTCATTTAAAAAAGAACGTTAGAAACATAACGGATATCCAAATAACTCATCACTGGGTTTCCACATAGGAGAACATAGGTGAAAATATGTATATGGAGGAAAAATATAACCATCATGTTCTGATGGAGAGTGGTAGAGAACATGGATATGAAAAAGACATAAATCACAAAGCCATAAATTTGTGATGATCTAAGGTGCCATCTAATTCATCGGATATAAGAGCACTAGGACAACATTTTTGGTTTTCAAGATCATTTCACTAAAGCTGATGAAATTAGAATTAGATGAAATACTTTTGTGATTTTGGTACAGTGTCACCGTTGGTCGTTCTTTGGGCAATTTCCACTTAATCTCTTAATGAAATGATGTTGAATCTGTTATTCGTGAATAGTTAGCAGATCATGTGATAGAATGATGGGTCATTCCATCTGTTTCAAACAAAAGGTTAGAAAAAGTTATCAAATATACATAAGTCTATCTATGGTGTGGATAATCATATACGATTACAAAAATGAAATTATAATTAATATATCATACCACTTAATAAAATAAAACTAGTTTCTACTAACATGGGACTGCCTGTAGGCCAGTGGTAGGCAATAAAGGCCAGTTGCACTTCGGTTGTGGGTTCGATTCCCACAGCCTTGTCTAAAATGATGGGTTGTCGCATGTCCTACAGGTTGTCCTTTTTCTAAAACTACATTACTATAACATCCCATCAATAATATCGAACTAACTTATTTCCAACATAATCCATTCCAATCTATAGAATTATCTAAAATACTTCGGTCCAAGCTCATAGTATAATGAAAATGATTACTTGAAATATCACATAACAATCACGTGAATGCCATCATTTATCCCCCAAATATCATAAGGTATATCTTGTTAGTAAAATTACAAACATGTGAATAACTTAATCATGTATTCTCTTGAAGAATGAATACCCATTGAACCTTAGTGAAAACATGAATGTTATTAAATTTTAACACTTTCCACACACCAAAATCCCAAAAATTCTATATACTCAAACCATAATATCACATAGTCCTTGTATCAGTCATGAGCTCATGATTACTATCATATTATTTTCTCCTTATCCCTTCATTATGCGCATTTCATCTTCTTTCTAAAAATATTTCAATCACCTTTTCATGGTTAGCAGTACCATACAATTATTGAAAACCAATACCTAGATATTCCAAAATTCCACAATACCATAAATGAGATTCCATGATACTATTTTGAAATCCCATTACATAAACACTTAATCATTACACAACATCATTTTCATGCTCAACATCACAAATAGTGATCACATGAGACTTCCCTTTATCCATTACCTTAAGAGGTTTCTCATGTTGATCATCATTAACCCATGGATTAGGGCATTTATTAGCATAATGCCTCATTTCCTTGCACTTGAAGCATTGAAGTGTTGGTGGAGAGTTCTCTGTAGTCTTTTCTCTATTCACATCATTAGCAACCTTTTTCCCATTACTTCGACAATCAACTGCTTGATGACCTTCTTTTCCACACTTAAAACATTTTCTAGTAACTTTTAGGAAATCTCCACCATGCTTCTTTCTACACTTTGAGCATAAAGAAACATTCATCTTCTTCTCACAATTATTCTGAGATTTCTCATTGAACTCCATCTTTCGTTTCTTGTGAAAACCATGAGATGGATTTGTTACACCAACTTCCAGTTCTACCTTCATAGCACAACGCACAATTTCTTCATAGCTACTAAAATCTCTTATAGCTAATGCCCTTCGAAGACTTGGTTTTAAGCCACTGAAAAATCAATCAACTTTACTTTCAAGCTGGATGATAAAGCCAGATGCATACCTTGCAAGTCTCGTAAGATATGCTTTATATATACCAACAGATTCATTATCCTTCTGATTAAGCTCAAGAAACTCTTTTCCATCTTTGTTCGATGAATACGAGCGAAGTACTTACTGAAAAACAAGTTCTTGAACTCGTCCCATTCCATGGACTCAATTTTATCTCATTGCCTCGTATTCTTGATAAGATTACACCATTGATCAGCATCACCTTCCAAACGATATACTTCTAGGATGACTTTATCATTCCCAAAACGTTGTAGAACTAAAAATATCTTTTCAGTAGTACTGATCCATTGTTCAGCCACTAAGGGATCAGAAGACCCGCTGAATGAAGGTGGACGCTGCCTCATGAAGGATTCAACAGAATGTTGCTCCTTTCTCTTCTCATTTTGATATCCAGAATGATTCATAGCTTGTGTAAGTATAGAAATAAGATTGTGCACTCCATCTCCCATGAAATTGGTTTGGTCGAGATGAAAATCATTGCATTGTCCATTACATTGATCAACACGGTTCCTTCGGGTTCCAGCCATCGTCTAAAACCCAAAAATAATTGTGTGAGAGGAAAATACCATGCTAGGGAAAACAACATAATAAAGGGGGAGTAACTTTAATATATAACATCTTAGGTTTAATTCTAAGATTGTTAGCGCACTTCTAGGACTATTACCTATACGTATACTTAACCTTAGGGACATCCCTAGACATACCTTAGAAATATTTCTAGGGATCTCACTAAATATTTTTCATACTAGTTTCCAAAGGTTAACTAAACCTTTCCTATGATACCAACTGTAGAGGCCCGAAGCGTGACGTACATGGACATTACATTACTTTTGTGGAATACTTAATATATAACAAAAACAGACACACAAGGACCGTAATAGTTTAGTGTCTTTGGAAACTCGGAATATAAACTTCTAATCATGTTGAAAAATCTTCAACAACTCCTATAATGATCTTCCCCATTTTGTTTCCTTACCTAAAACCTTTCTTTATTTCATGGTGAAAATGAAACATAAAAAGGGTGAGCTAAAAGGCTTAGTAAGGGGAAACATAGAGAACATAAAACAATCCCTAAACATTTGAATGCAAAAACTTGAACATAAAATCTAAACATCAAAATCTTGAGCAAAGACATGAATCTTGGAAGTACGTAAGGCATATATCGTAAGGGAACATAAATCATGATAAAATAGCATGGGAATAAAACTTGTAATTGTGGTAACCATTAAGCACATTATATGATTTCCATAGTAGCCAAGGCATTGCTTCCAAGACCATCTTAGTCGACAAAGTCCCTTTCTGAATCGAGTTCACTCCTCGTTCCTGTCCTGTATTACTGAACCAGTTTAACATTCCGTTCCAGCCATGTCTATCTCATGAGATATAAATCTTTACCCAATTTATTGGAGGGAGATATAGGTCCCACCCCTCTCATAATGAAATCATTCTTACTTGTGCCACAAAATAAACATACATCATTCAAAATAACCCAACGAATAAAATGGGTTTCATAAACATAATCCCATCATCACATAATCCTTATAAAAGAAATGGATATCATTTAATAATAAGAAAAGTTAAACCATGTAAATAATATAGACATTATACTTGAAACATACAAATAGTAAATTATTTCATCTTAGATGAAAAATGGTTTTGATAAAACACTTGAAACGAATTCTTGAGGAAAATATCCTTTCTTCTTCAAAATCATTTTTTTTTACAAAATGTCATGCAATTTTAAAAGAAAAGGATTTTGTTGAAAATAGTCATGAAATCTTTTGGAGTAAGCTTCATGAAAATAAGGCTTTATAAAACCGTTAAAATCCTATCATGTTGTACACGTTAAAAAAACATTCTTCACCTACTTTTGTCAGAAAAGTCAAAAAGTACCTTGTAGGGTAAATAAAAGAAAGATTCCTTACATACCATGGGATAAAAGTCAAAATGTGTAAAAAGGAAATTAAAAATACATGAATACACTTTTATAAAACATGGACATGGATGATAGCAATAACCCTAGTAAATACTTACGAATAAACAATCTCGGATAAGAGTGGGATTGGAAAGGTTATCCCTTACCTTAGGTCTAATATGCTTCGTATGTATCTGAACCTCCTATATAATGATTTAAATAATGTAATTGACTTATTACATAATCATATTCATTATTATGATATCATATATGGTTCACTTATGACTTTATATTGCCGGTTCTTTTGTAAATTGCATGTTAAAGAGCATTTTGGGTAAAATCGTTTCATTTTTCATCCGTGTTTTGACTTGTAATTATTAATACGATTAATTAGATAATGATTACTTAATTAAAGAATATAAAACATGATTTATATATAATATATATTCAGAATATACATATATATAATAGATCGATAAATGGAATGAAATACACCGTTCATAGAGACGGTAGGGCGTACGTACGCATGAACGTTGTTTTCGTTTCCTCATTGAATTGAATGGAATTAATTGGATGACATACATATATATATACATAAATCCAGTTTCATTATTATGTCATATATTTCATGATTACTTATTATATATACTTTATAATCATTTATGAATGGTTAATCATTTAGAATGAATCTCATCGCGTCGTAGAGACTGTATTTCGTACGTACGCACGAGTGATGATATCGTTCCCATGATCGTGGAATTTTATTGGAGTGTATGTATACTATTAAAGAATCAATATAACTTTACAATAATCATATATAGTTATTATTTACACCATTATACCCATCCATGTAATGTGGTTGTGGATAATAGATTACACCACGGCGTGGAGATGATATTCCGTACGTACGCATGCGCGGTGATTTCGTTTTCCGTAGGATGGATAGATGGTGAAATAGGGTTGTTTCATACTTATAATAACATATTTGTATATGATTTATACTGATGTTATTACTTCATAATGAAATAACCTAATAAGAAGAAGTGGAAGAAGAAATAAAGTTGAATGAATCGGTAACGGACATTACCTCTTTTTTGAAGCCCCTATTTGAGACCTCCTCTTAGGGCACTAAAATTGGTCTTTTAAGAATACCAGGACCTCTAGGATGTTTCTAGGGAAGTGGAGAAGATAATTTTTCCGGAATTGGCCGAGCTTGAAGGCTCAAATTAATGTGAGGAAGAGAGGGAGGAGGTGCCTTTTTATAAGGGAGGAGAGAGGCACCTTTGGAATAACTAAAAATATTATTTTATTATAAAGTAATATTCGGTTTTTAATAGCTCCAAATTAATAAATTTATAAGCTAATGTGGGGATGGGTCTATCTCCTCTCATCCAATAGAATTTAGAAATTTTAAGGTCATTATATTAACCTTATCTTTTAGTTTTAACTCTTAGTTAATTAGATTGACATTTACCATGTCACTTTTTATTTTTATATTATATAGTTAATAAACATACCATATACATCCAAGAGACCCCCAAGTGGTCCATTAAGGATAATAATATCATGATATAAGTACCATGGCCGAACCTTAGATTTTTAGGAATATAATAACAATTAATAATATAATATTTGTTTTAAAAACTATTTTATTTCAATTTTGACACTATTTGGTAATTGATTTTTGTGAAACTCATAACAGAATGATTAGTTCTAAAAAAGTTAATTAAATCAATAACAACATGTCATGTTAACATATAAAATTATTGTAATTCATAAAAAGTATCAAATTACATTTATTTGGGTATTTATAACATCAGTTATGTAAATATTTCATTAATAAGATAATTTCTGCATCATCATTGTGTCATAAATAAATTACATTATTGTAAGCATAAAAATTACAAATAAATTACCATTATGTAGGAAATAGTTTTATATTTCTAATGAATATTTATTGTTAAATTTATCTTATGTATAACCCTATATTAAAAATGATTTAGTTATTAAACTTTGGTTTAAACTATTTTGACCCTTCTTTAAATAAATTAATAATAAATGTCCTAATCTAATCCATGTGGGCCTAAATGGTCATATTTTATTAATAAGGTTGTTTTTGGTCGAATTAAACTTATCCAAAAGAATTAAGACATGTGTTAGGGTAATAATAATAACACTTTTTCCCTTAATTACCCTATTTACTTTTAACCGTGGTAAAAAATGTAAAAAGTTATTGTTCACCAAAAATTATTTTCATCTCATTGAACCACATTTTAGTCGTTGATATTAATTGTGTCTCTCAGATTTTCGAAATTCCACTCACAAATGCGGTAAAATTATGTTTTATGAAAAAATCAGTTTTTTAACTACAACATAGTGGTTTCACTATTCATCAAAAAATGAAAGTTTCCAGAAAAATACCAAAAATTAGGCCTAAGCTATATTTGATATTATCAATTCAAAAATGATGTCTATTTTACCAAATTCAAAACATATAAGTTACTTTAATTAATTTAAAAATTAATTCCTGTCATCAAAACAAATAGCATGTTTTTAAGAGATAATAACTATCAAAAGATTGACACTTGTTTATGTCTGGTTTAAATGTGAAATTACATCCAATAACCAAAATTGTATTAAATTGTAAAAATATATTCTAAATATACTTTAAAACCACTAATTTATCACTATTAATTATTTCTATTAAAAAAATTTGTTCTTAATTAAAATTTAGTAATTTTCACTATTCATCAGAATATGAAAGTTATCCGAAAATTACCAAAATTTCACCCAAAGATAATTTCGATATTCCGAATACAAAAATTACGTCTAATTTGAATGATAAAATTTATAAAATTTCAAGAAGTGGGTATTACTATTCATAACGGCTTGTTCATAATAATATTATAATAACTTCTCGTTTAGTAAAACTCGGTATTGCGTACTACACACGCTATCGAGGAAGGTTTTTATTGTGTGTAATGCAATCTAAGTTAGGGATGAATGTAGTGAATGCTCTGTTTGGTGTTTCATATAACATAATCAAAACTTATTTTATTTATACATTAAACAAAATCTATACATAATGTTGCGTAGAATAGTTTCTACAAAACGAACATGAAATTGTGTGTAACGCAAGCCAAGAATAGTGTTGCGTATACTGCAAACAAATATAGTTTTGCGTATATCCCAAGCTAATTTTGGTGTAGCATAAAGCACAAGACATTAAAAACAATTTTTTCATAAAATCTCGGGGTGTTAAAATTTATAAATAAAATGATATTAAAAGTAGGTATCTCCATTTCTAATCCACTGATTTCAAAATAATGATTTAATTTATGGTTTATGTTTGTGGTTTGGGAATTTTGAAAAACCTACAAATGTATATTTATTGATTCTTAACCATGAATGATAGTTTTATTAAAATTTATTGAAAAGATAATGGATTTTCCTTTGGTCTTAAAGTATAATTGTTTTTGATACACCATGGAGACCAAATGGTTGCCCAATTTATTATGTATCACTTTTGATGAAATTACATCAATTGATAAAATGATTTTATTCTTGGAAGCAATTTTCTTATAGGATTTTTTCAATGTTTAATCTACATCATTTTAATTTAGAGGTATGTTAAATAATTTTTAAATATTGAAAGTTTAGGGTGTTTATATGGATTGGATTTTAAAATTTTTCCTTGTAAATTATTTCGTTGAAAAATATTTAATGCATTGTTGGAAATTTCGAAATGGATTTTCAATAAATGTTTACCCTTATAAAATTACTTATGTTTTATAATAATAAAAATTTGAAATTGTGATATTATGATGGTGTTCGAATACAGAATTTTTTATTTTCTTTTATAAAAGTAAAATTGGTTGTATCTATAAAGGGTGTTTAGAGGTGATAATGAGTTAGTTTGTTGAAAAACATGATAATTTAATATTATTATCTGATAATTGGACACACCTTATTTTTTGATATAACGGAAAAATTAATGTAGCTGGGTTGGAAACATAGGATGACATAATGTACAATTTTTGTATCACATTGTAACTAGTGTCCATGTGTTTAGATTTTTCTCTTCATATGGGTTTCACCTCTTAGTTAGGTTAACCCAGGTAATACTAAGTGATAGGGAAAGATTATTTATAATTGGTTGTGATCCTTCATCATTGATATTATGTTATCTTTGTTTGAGATGTTCCCAGGGCACTATAGAACCCATGAAGATTATTTATATTTAGTTATATGTATATATACTTATATCTCAAGAAGATTTTAATATATGTATTGTTTTACAATTATGTACTTTGATTTATCTATAAATTGTTTTCAAAGACATTTTCCATTTATCATAAAATTTTATTTTTAAAATGGGATAAATAAATATAATACATGGATTGGAAATTTGTTTTTATATTTATTTTATAATTAAAAGAAAATAATTTTTTTAAAACCAAAATAGAAACTGAAATTTACTTTTGAAATGTATTTCCAAAATTGGCATGAAATGATTTTATTTTAATAATTCATTAATGGGTATGGGGAGGATACCTACTAAGATTTTTTTTATCTTGACTATTATATTAGAAGTCCATATGGTACAAATTAGATTTGGATATTTTTTATGGTTTAATAATATTGGGTTTAATTGTGGTTATAGGTGGATATATTTAACATTTAGATAAATTTCAATAGTTATGGATTAATTTACCTTAATTTTTAGTATCCTTATTTTATAATCTCCTTATACCTCCATTGACTTATAAAATATGGTTTCATTTTGTTGTGAAGGTACTTGATTTCAATTTAAAATCATTATATGATATGTTTTCTGTTATTATGTTTCATTTAGTCTCCATATTATTTTAGAGTTTCTTATTTCAATAGAGTGTAACTCTAATTTTCAGAATGTACATATCTAGTTTTTTGGTGGATTTTACTTTCATATCAATTAATCATTGTTTTAAATCATTCTCAATTGTTTTTATTTGATTATATTTCTCCTTTCTCTACCTTAAGGCAACCAAGAACACTTCTTGGGTCATATCCAAAGCCATCTCGTGTACATGGATCAAGGTAATCCTGACTTGGTTCAAAATAAAATGGTATCAAACCATAATTATGGTTTTTGGTTTCTAGTTGAATAGATATACAATCAATGAAATGCATGTTATATTTTAGGATTAGTTTCATGATCAATGCCTTGTGGTATGATAGTTGAGTTACAAGGGTTTCTTGGAATTTTTTTTATAAAATTTGGGCTTCACACTCAAATATTTTCGGGTAATTCAATCTTTATTAATGGGATTCTTTATTTATTTGTGAATTTGTTGGTCATTTTTACAAATATTGATTTTAAAATTGAATTATGAAATTGAAAAAGTGTCTCATGGTTATTTTACAAGGTTAGTAAAATCATAAATTTAACATTTAAACTAATATGAACAACATTCCAGTGATCTTCACATGTTTGATAAATCATTTTTCAGATCATGTAATCCATAAACACCAATTCATTATCATGAACGTTTTTGGGTATATTTTAGTTTTGATTTGTCCTTGTTTATTTTTTTATTGATCTTCGATTGATTATGGAGTTTATTAATGGTCTTGATTGTATTTTGGTACATTCTATTTTCATTTAACATTTTTAAAGCATGGGTTCTTTATTATTGAAAATATAAAATTTATGAAATAGGGTATTTTTCAAAAACAAATTCTGATTGAAATGGATTATGTTTTTATTTATACTTTAATGTGATAATATAGAGTTTTGAAAATAAATACTAAAAAAATTTATGTTTTTTCATAAAAAATATGTCAAGTTTTCATCAATAAGGGATTTTGAAAAGGTGAGAATTATAAATATTTGTTTTCAAATATATTTTACTATGTGCTAAATAAGGTTATTTAAAATGAGGATAATTATTTTCAAATGAATTTTTATAAAATCACCTAGGTTTTAGGTGGACTACTTTTCCAATTTGATAATGACTTATTGATGTATATTGGACATTATGAAATTGTGAATTTTGGTTTTTCTATTATGTTTCATATTCCTTGTTATTTTAGAATGTATCCCCATCTAGTTTTAATGGATATCCAAGAGGGAGTAGGTGGTGGTTCTCCCCATGTAGGCCCTCTTATTGATTATGTCTTATCTAAGTGGATCATTTGACAAGCTTCAGTCGAGGGAAATAGTGATCATTTTCTACCTTATCATCATAGGGAATTAATTAATTAGTTTTTAAATCTGAAACCTCTACATTTCCTTATTCATGTAGATTCTATATATTTATTTGATTAGATGTAGAGGATCCAGGGTATTCTTGAGCATTTGATCTTTCTAATCCCCTAGTAATTAATGTTTCATACATTATACTGGAGGATATGATTTTGAAGTAGTAAAATTTAATTATATGGAAGAAAACATTAATGGAACTATCCTAGTAAGGTTTGAATTCATTTGTCATCCAATAATAATTTCTTGAAGATATGAAACTATCAAGGTAAATGGATTTGTATTTCCATAGAGAGGGAAGCTCATAATTGTTGTATTATACTTATCCTTTTACTAACCTCATTTCATGTCTTCAAAAATAGGTTTATGAAATCATTTGACAGATCTGTAATTTATTATATGGATTTGTAATAACCTTTTATTTACTATGTTTTTTCTCGATCTTTGAAACTTATGAATAAGTGGTTAAGTAAGCTTATAGAATTAATTTTGGTTTTGATGGAATTCCAAAAATGGTTCATGCATTCATATTTACTAGCATTGGTGAAGGAGGATCTAGAAAGCGAAAGGGGGAACAAGATAAGACAAATTAGGTGACTAGAGGAATTAAAATAACATCGTAAAATTTATTTTTGGCATCTTCTAGGATTATTACCCCGGTATTCCACTAGTGTGGAACAAAATGGCATAATATGTCCTCATGCACCTAAAATCTCATTAATTTTCACAAATATGGATATCAATTTCTCCTATATTTATTTTTTATAAGAGTTCATCCAAAGATAGTTTGAGCATGATCTACCCCTTCTGATTATCTTTCTTTTTATCCATCTATACCAGATGTCAATGTGTCAAAAATTTTAAGTATTCCTCATTGTTTTATAGTTTCTCATGTTTCCCATTTTGGATGTGTTTCATTATGGATAGTGATTCTTATGGACATGTTTGAATAATATTAATGTTTTTTAATGTCTTTTTGGTGATATTTTTCATTTATTAGTGTAATTTGGTCACATTATAGTTCCATGAACTATTTCTTGTTTTAACGGTGGAAAATTGGGGAGAGTTGTTAATATTGAGTGGAAAAAATATAAATAAGTCTCAAATGGTAAAATTGTATCCTTATTAGATTTGTTTAATGTAGTCTAGTACATAATTTTTTGGATATAGTTTCATTTATCCCAGGTATTTACCATTTTCTGTTTAAAGAATTTGAGGTGTTTAGGAGTTATGTTTATCTGTTTTCATTCTAGAAAAGACCCCCACCTCAGTTTTTTTAATTAGTTATTGTGTTATAGATTATCATGGGGATTTTAAGAAAATAGTAGTGAGTAACTTTTTATATTACCTATAATTTATTTTGTGTGATCCTGGGTTTTTAGTTTGTGTGTCAAGAAGCCAACAGTTTTGGTAGAATCATTGTCTATTTAGATTTGATATCCTCGAAGTTTTAATCCTTTTTTTTTTGATGTCTTATAAATGAGAAATTTTTTGTATTTAAAAATATCATTTAATATTTTCATTATATCTTTGGTTAGTTCATTTTATAGTCTTCTTGAATCTAACAATTAATAGAAATTTAAATCCCTAGATGTTACCATAATTAGTCGATTCCAATTGAATATTCTATGGGAGAAAGTTGATATAGTGGATAAACGTTTTAAACAATATACTCACTTTACTCTAGTATTTTAGTCATTTTTTATATTTTAATTTATTGATTTTCTTCTAGGACTAATTTCTAAGAATATATTTATATTCAATTTTTTGGATACATGTCATGCAGTTAGGGTATAGTTAGTAAAAATAATGAGAGAATAGTATGGAAAATATTTTATTGGCATGGAGATTATTTTAGTACAAATTTTCAAAATTGGTCAAAAGTTTCTCTAACTACATTTAATTACCATAGATTTTTCAAATGGAAAATCTAGTGAGTCTCATATAGTTGTTTCATTATTTGTTAAACTACGTAGCCAAACCATGTATCTTGTACAACTAATTAAAATTGTGATTCACTATCTAACCCCTTAGTGAGTATACCCTTAGGTATCTCCTAATATTCCTCTATTTGATTTTCAAATCCTATACCCCTCGCCCCATCATATTTCAATCTGTTATATGGTTATTTCCATTGGTTTATTCATGTTCTGAATCCATGTTTTCATGGTTAATCAGCATACCTCCATCCCAAAACTATTTATTTGTTATTTTTTTCTTCTTTCCCGGTGTATAATAGACCTAGGTCTTATTCCTGTTATATTATAATTGAAGGTTTTTTGGTTCTATGTTTCATATTGGTTTCTTTAGGTTCTTCTTGGACCTTGTTAATTTTTAATGACAATGTTTTTTATAAAGGTAATGAAATTAAATGATTTTTATCTAGTTATATAACATTGAATTAAAAATCATGATTTGTTGTATGTATTTAATGTGGAGTTTGGGTATTTAAAAAATACTACAATGTATTTTTTTTTATTCGTTCCAATTAATGAATGTCCAATTGAAGATACATAAAAATAGAAAAGACCTTCTTTTGGTCTTAATGTCTAATATCATTTCTAAGTTTCCAGTGGTTGATCAAGTTCCGTCTGGATATTTTAATGAAATTTACTCATTTAAGAAAAAAAATACTCCTATAATGACTTTTATAAATGATATTTTCTATGGTTAAGTGTGTTTTTTATCAATGTGGTGTTGATTTGTTTTTAGATGTTAACATTTCATAGTTTCTATATGTTTTCATTTATAAAAAGTGAATTTTAATTTTTTGAAGTGTTGACCCTCATAATATTCACCATGTATTTATATAAAATATATAAATTTGGAAGCTAAAATAGATACCACCATTATGGAAATTGGATAATTATTTTTTAATACATGTAAAACTGGATATTTCTCTACAGGTGTTTCGTAGGTGAGGGTGAGTTTTTTTAAAAACATGATTACATTGTTATTGTTATTATGTGATTATTTATAATCTCACCTCATTCTTTATATCATGTAAAAGCATAGATAGAATATTGAAAATATAGGAAAACATGTTGTACAAGTTTAGTATCATGCTATAACTAGTGGTCCTTGGTTTATATTTTTCTATACCTATATAATTCAACCATTATTTAGGAAAATTAGTGTCATACTAGGTATTAATTTATGTAGTTTCATATTAAGTTACAATCTTACCTCATTGAAATTATGTTAGATTTTATAGATGTTCACATGGCTCCTAGGTTCCCATATTGATGTTTTGTATTTAATTATATATCTATAAAATTGTAGCCCTAGATGATTGTACAATGTTTATTATTTTATGATCAAATAGATTGGTTTCTTTATATATTATTTTTACAACCATATTGCAGTCACCTTCAAATGTTATTTTGATAATGGTTTTATGATAAAGGTAAAAAAATCATATTTAACATGGTCATTATAGGAAATAAATTTACCAATTTTTTTATTGAAATATAAAAATTATAATTTTTCTATTGAATTTTAACACTGGCATGAAATGATTTTATCTTAAATGGTAGTGCATTGGGTTTGTGGAGGATACCAACTAGAAATTGTTTTCCTATACCTATAATAATATTGATTTGTACATTTTATTTGGGATGAAACTTTTTTTTCTTACTTCCCTTTATCAAATTTTATGGTAGTGAAATGTGGAGATATTCCAAATACATATGATGTTTTGTAGTTATGGATTTTATAAAAAAAATTGTATCCTTGTTTTATTCTCTACATTAGTCTCCTCTTATATATCCATGATAGTTTATATTTCATTAGCATGAATTTTATTTTAGATTATTTTTATTGTGAGAGTTTTTTCAAATATTACATTTCATTTGGTGTTAATATTATTTTCAAACTACTTGATTATATATTGTGGTGCTTCAATTTTTCTTGGTGGTGCTCAAAATCTTCTCATTATTTTATTGAGAAAAACTATTCACAGTGGATTTTTATTTGGTTCCCTTACACTTGGTTCAAACTATAGGTGGTCAGGTATGTATCTCAGGTGTTTTTTAGTTGGATAGATTGGCTACCTAGATCAAGGGTATGAAAATTTGGGTCTATGACCAACCTAATTCCACAATATCTTATAACAGTTCAATGTTAGCAAAAATTAGTGTTTTATAATTTTTGGTAATCCTTGTGATTCAACCTTGGTGATCATGTCTTTTTTTGATTTTCTTCAATTTTGGGTCATCAATGTAAGGCTAATAAGGGGAATTTTACATTAACAGTTTTTAAAACATTTTAATTCTTGAATAGGGTTCCAACCATATTACTCTAAAATTTAAATTTAGTTACTTTTATAAAAATATTCCTACATTATCAATTCAGGATTTATATATATTACTCTATACGAGTGATTTTTTATGATTATGTTTAACTCGAGGTTAATGTTCCCTATAAAAAGTGTCCTATTTTGTTAATTCAATAGGGCATTATGGTTATGCTGGGAAATGTGATCCCTATAATGCCCTGACCCCAGTTACCCAGAGTCAGTGCATTATTATATATCATTTTCTTGATCACAAAAGGTCAAGTCTCGAAATACCGATTAGTTTAGTTGCCATGGAAGTACTAGATACATTCATAAGGTTTACATTACATCATAAACTGAAAAACTACAAAAATATTTTTTCCTACCAACGAGACTGTACCCTAGGGGTACAAGCTCCTGCTTGGCATCCAAAAGACCCGGGGTCAAATCTGGGCAGGGGCGAATTTCTCAGGCATAGTAGCGGCGGACAGACTATAGTAGATATTGTAGCAGCGCGGGTACTGTACCAGGTAGTGTTCACTAAGGGGTCCATTGGGCCATTTAAATGGGCTTTCAGGCCTTGTATTCATGCCACCTGGCCTTAGGCCTTCGGTCTATGTAATGGGTCTCCCTCTACCCAATTTAAAGAGGTCATTGATTTCAAATAATTAATAGAGGCTTCGGCCCCAACCTTTTAAAGAAAACAACAACATTGTTTCCATAGAACATACTCATATCCCCTCAGAATATCCCTGCAGGTAAGTCATAAAATGCTTCTTCACATCCTGGGAAAAATAAAACATTGAAAGGGGTGAGCTCAGATGCTCAGAAAGGATAACAATAAAATGGAAACTTTCATAAATAATTATAAACAATTAATGCAATATATAAGGCTAAAAAAAAATATTTTTAAACATGAACACCAACATAAAAAGAAAATATAAAATCAAATAATTACATTTACTTACTCACATGGATATTCTACTAGTCGAATAATCACATGCAATATCAATAGCCACATTCATAATGATTGAATGCATAATGCCAGACTTTCATAACCACATTGTCAAGGCCTTGTGCCATGACTACAAATAAGATTTTGTCAAGGCCTTGTTCCAAGACACTAGTTTGTCTCATTATACCTACCGATGCCTCGAGGAGCTATAGTGGGCTCCACCCGTCACTTACTAAGTCCAATCCATTCCCCATATTTAAAGGGTTAAACATCACATAAACATTCATATTAAAAATGGCATAAAAAATTTGAATACATTATCCATAAACCATGAATGGTATGAAATAATAGATCTACAGTCAAACATATCACAAAAGCTTTAATATGATATGGATGCTTTTTATCATAATAAATCAACTTCAAACAAACTTAAAATCCATCAAAGGATATTGACATAGATGAAATCAAAGCCATTTTAAAAAAAAAATCATTCTATTTTGAAATCTTTTAAAGGTCATGTAATTATAAAATAAAACCTTTATATTTCAAAATATTCTTATAATCTTGTAAGGGACGCTTCGACAATGTTGTAACGACATAAAATAGTTGCACTCACCGTATATGTTAAAAAACATTATTACCATAAATTTGTCGACAAGGTCATAAAGTACCATGTTTGGAAAATGAAGGAAATATTCCTTTATAAACATCTTATAAAATTCAATCAAGGGTATAAATGAATTTATCCCATAGTCTAGTAAATATTAAAAAAATGGATTACATTTTTAAGAAACATGTATGTGGATGATAAATAGTTCCTAGTAGATACTTACGTAAAAACAACCTCAAACAATGAAGAGATTGTGAAATTAACCCTTACCTTATACTTTTCCTTGGTCGAGGGTAGGTTAACCTCCTGTATAATGGTGAAATAATTGTTATTAAATTATACAGGAATCATATATATTAATATGATATCATATATGATCTCTTAACATTGCTTTGTTGATAATATCTTAGTATTATCGTCGTTTCAGGTGTTAACTGATACGTTTTCCTTTATATGATTTTTATGTAAGTAATGTTTGTTATGGATAGGATGTACTATATTCGTATTCATAATGATATTAATCCTTTAAACATTATATTTAATCATCTAATGAAAATTATTCTTGAATATATACGACGGGAAATGAATCTTGTCGCGTTCGTGGAGACGGTAATTCGAACGTACGCACGAGCGACAATATCATTCAATTGATATTAAAATAATGTATAATTGGATGCTATATAATATATATATATAGAATCATTATCATTTTATATTTATTATTTACATCAATTACACATCATTATTATACCCATCCAAATGATAATGTATTGAATAGAAATTACACCACGACGTTGAGACGGTAAGCCTACGTACGCATGTATGGTGACATGTCCTTCAAAGGATGGATTGAATAATTAATATGGTTGTACCATATTTATAATAATATCACATTATATATAATATAATGGAGTTATTATTTTATAATGGAAACAACAATGAAAGAGGCATAAGAAAGGAACTTGAAAGAGGTGATGAAATATTTACCACTGCTACGGGTTCTTCCCTTTGATTTGATCAATAGGGCTCTGTAGGTTGGCTCTCTATCTAATGGAATGACACTAGGATGAAGGTAGAATAGTATAGAGGGTATTCAGGTAGAGATTGGCCAAGCCAAATGGAATTGAATGTGTGAATTAGATAGAAGGGGGAGTTCCCTTTTATAAGAGGGGTGAGGGGCACCTTTAGGAAAAGATAGAATAATTATTTTATAATAAAATAATTTCTAGTTTATAATGGCCCCAAAATGGATTATTTAAAGGATAAGGTGGGGCTGGGTCGAAAACCCTCAACCAATAGGTTTTAGACTGGTTTGGGTCACTAAATTAACTTTATCTTTTAGATTTAACTCCTAGTTAATTAGTTTGACATTTACAATGTCTCTTTGTACATTTATATTATATACGTAATAAACATACTATATACTTATAAGAGAACCCAAAGTGGTTCATTAATGATACACCTATCATTATATAAGTCTTTTTCTTTAACCATATATTTTAGGAATAGAATATCAATTAATAATATAATATTTTTTAAAAAAACTCGTTTATGTCAATTTTAAAACAATTTTGTATTTTGTTTTATCGGAATTCTTAACTGCATTATTACTTCGAAAAAAATTAATCTAAAAAACCCTAATATGTCATATTAACCTAGAAATTTAGTATAATTCATAAAAAGTCTCAAATTACATTTATTTGGATATTTATAATATCAATTATTTTAATATTTCATTAATTAGGTAATTACTACGTCATCATTGTGTCATAAATAAATTAAATTATTTAATGTCTAAAAAATATAAATAATATACCATTATGTAGAAAATCTTATTATATTTCTAATGAATATTTATAGTCAAAATTATCTTATGTATAACCTTATATTAGAAATGTTTTAGTTATTACACTTTGATTTTAACTCTTTTAACTCTTCTTTAAATAAAATAATAGTAAGTGTACTAATCTAATCCACGTGGTCCAAATAAGTTCATAGTTTCTTCCTAAGGTTGTTTTTGGTCAAATTATACTTCTAAAATAGAATTAGGACATCTGTTAGGGTACTAATAATATCATTTTTACACTTAAATACCTTATTTACTTTTCACTGTGGTAAATAAAAGTAAAACGTTACTATTCATCAAAATTTATTTTCATCTTATTGAACCAAATTTTTCTTACTAATATCAATCGTGTATCTCTGATTTTTGAAATTTCACTCATAGAAGAGGTAAAATTAAGCCTTATTTGAATTTTCAAATTCTCCTAGGAGGTGGGAAAAAGATAGTGAAAAGTTTAATAAACTTTTTATATATCTAAAATTATTATAAACTGACTCCAATAAATTAAATTGAACACATACAAGTATTATGTATCTATTTTGACCTTAAATAAATTTAAATAAAATAAATAATTATTTGAATAAAAATTCGGTTTTAAACAATAACTTAGTTTTTTTACTATTCATCAAAAATTGAAAGTTTTCAGAAAAATACCAAAAATTCACCCTAAGCTAATTTCGATATTACAAATAGAAAAATGAAGTCCATTTTGCAAGATAAAATTTATAAAATATCAAAATGTGGGTATTACTATTCATAATTGCTAGTTTGATTGGTTCTGCTGTGTTAGAACTCGAAGTTGTGTACATCACACGCTATTTTATTATTCAAAGAGAAGCGTATTGTGGAAGCTTGGGGTGTTACATTCTCCCATCCTTAAAATAATTCCATCCTCGAAATTTCTAGAGTATTACTATGTAAAAAGACATGGGTGGTTATTCATAATATGTTCCTCAGGTTCCCACATTGCCTCTTCCATCTTATGGTTTCCCCATCGAACTTTTACCAGACGAGTCGTCTGGTCTCTCAGCACTTGTTCTCTAGAATCAAGAACCTTGACAGGCTATTCGCAATAAGAAATATCAGCTTCCAGTTCTAATTCCTCATAGGTGAGTACATGCGTTGGGTCGAGCATGTATTTTCTCCACAGTTATACGTGGAACACATCATGTACTTTGGACAGACATGGCAGCATTTCCAAATGGTAGGCTACAGCCCCGACTCGTTCTAGAATTTTGAAAGGTCCGATGTATCTGGGACTCAATTTCCCCTTCTTACCAAAACCTATAACACCCTTCCATGAAGATACCTTCATGAAAACATGATCTCCTACTTGAAATTCCAAATCCTTCCTTCAGTTATCAGCATAGCTCTTCTGCCGACTTTGAACTGCTTTGATGTGGTTTTGGATTACCTTCACCTTTTCCATCGTTTCCTCCACCAGTTATGGCCCTATGAGTTTTCTTTCTCCAACATCATCCTAACAGGTTGGTGTGTGACATCTCTTTCTGTATAAGGCTTCATATGGTGCTATCTGAATACTTGAATGAAAGCTTTTGTTATAGGAAAATTTTACCATAGGGAAATATTGATACCACATACCTTGAAAGTCAAGTTATCATGATCTCAACATGTCTTCTATAGTTTGAATAGTTTGTTCTGATTTTCCATTAGTTTGAGGGTGGTAGGAAGTGTTCAAATGAAGTTCAGTATCCAGGGCTTTCTGAAGACTTTTCCAGAATCTTGATGTAAAATGGGGATCACGATCAGAAACAATCGATACTGGTACTCCATGAAGTCTTATTACTTCATTAATATATAGTATTTTTAAACGTTCAATTGGTAAATCTTCCCTTATAGCAATAAAATTTGATGACTTGGTATGATGATCAACAGTGACCCATATTTCATCGTTCCTTCTAGAATTTTTTGGTAGTCCCATGAGAAAGTCCATCGTAATATTATCCAATTTCCACTCAGGTATGGGAAGAGGTTTCAAGGATCCTCTAGGATGTTTCCTTCGTACTATCACTTGTTGAGAAACCGTACATCTTGACACAAAATCATTAATCTCCCTCCTCATGTTATCCCACCAAAAATGTTCCTTCAAATCTCTATACATTTTGGTGCTTCCAAGGTGGATAGAAAAATTGGGACTATGAGCATCATCCAACAATTCCATTTTTAGATCAGGTATATTGGGAACACAATGTCTCTTCCCAAATTTCAAAATTCCATCTTCATTCACAAATTCACTCAATCTCCAATAATTCACATCTTTAATCTTCTTTTGAAACTATTCATCCCCGGTCTGAGAACTCTTTATCCTTTCTAGTAAAGATGGTTTGGCAACCATTTGAAAAAGTATTGACATATCGCCTTCTATGGTGATTCCCATATCCATCTTTACTAGATCCATGTATGTAGGTTCTTTTTAAACTCTCATCTTGTTCAAAACTCCATTATCCTTTTTACTTAAAGAATATTCCACCTTATGTTCCTTCCCTAAGTGGTAGTGTATAGTTAAATCATCATCATTGAGTAGTTCAAACCATCTCTTTTGCCTCATTTTGAGTTCTTTCTATGAGAAAATATACTTCAAACTCTTGTGATCTGTATATTTCTCACATTTTTCTCCATATAGATAATGTCTCCAAAACTGGAAAGAAAATATTATAGCTGATAACTCAAAATCATGAGTATGATAGTTTTTCTCATGAATTTTTAGTAGTTGTGATGAATAGGAAATAACCCTATCATTCTGTATAAGGACACAACAGAGTCATTTCTTAGAAGCATCACTATAAATAACAAACCCATCATTCCTCGATGGTAGATTCAATATAGTAGCATTTACTAATCTTCTATTTAATTATTCAAAAAATTATTCACATTATTTTGTCCAAACCAATTTCATCCCATTATATGTGAGCTTGGTTAATGGGTTAGCCAATCGGGAAAAATTATGGATGAAACGCCGATAATAACCTACTATACCAATAAAACTGTGTAACTTAGTTATACTAGTCGGTGTTGGCCAATCTTGGATTGCCTTGTTCTTTTAAGGATCAATAGAGATTCCATCCTTGAAGTCAATATGGGCAAGAAAATAAATCTCCTGAAGTCAGAATTCACACATGCTAAACTTCCCATATAATTCATGTCTTCTAAGTGTCTTGAGGATAACGCACAAGTGATTTTCATGATCTTCTTAAATTTTCGAGTATACCAATATATCATCAATAAATACCACAACAAAGTCATCAAGATATTCCTTGAAAACCCTATTCATTAGATCTATGAAGACAGAGGGTGCATTAGTCAATCCAAAAGGCATTACTATAAACTCGTAATGCCCATACCTAGTTCGAAATGTTTTCGTAGGAATTTCTTCCTTCTTTATACACAACTGATGATATCCAGATCGAAGGTCAATCTTTAAAAAGTATTGAGATCTAGGAATTTGATCGAATAAATCATCAATATGAGGTAGGGGTACTTGTTCTTTATTGTTATAGCGTTGATCTCACTGTAGCCAATGCACAACCTCATAGATCCATATTTCCTCTTAACAGAAAGGACAGGGGTTCCCCATGGAGAAACACTAGATTGAAAAAATACCTTTTTACTCCATTCCTCTAGTTGTTTCATTAGTTCCACTAATTCCACAGTGTCCATTCTAATAGGGGTCTTCGATATGGGCCTTGATCCAAGAATTAAATCAATGGAAAAATAAAATTCTTGAACTGGAGGATGTATAGGTAAATCTTCTGGAAACACACCAACATATTCATTCACAATAGGTACATCCTCAATTTAATCATTCTTTTCTTCACCCATTGTTATTTCATTCTATTCCTCCCCCAAAATTGAATTTAGTTGAGATACTCAGGTGGATATAGATAAGAATCAAGTGGTGACGATTCTGCCTTAATGATATAGTGTTCATTATCATCGTCATCAAAAATAGTAACCTCCTTCTTCATAAAATAAATTTTTTCATCATGGTCTGAAAGCCAATCCATACCGAGGATTATATAAAATCCCATCATGGATATGACGATGAGATCATCATATAAAGAACATTTATATGCCATAATGGGTACTGATTCACAAAACTTTGTTGCAATGATTCTTTCCTTAGGAGTTTTGACTGAAAGCTACCTTGTTAAATCAATTTGTAAATATCAGATTTTCTTAGTAAATTAGGAAGATATGAAGTAATCCGATGATCCAAAATCAAATAAATCATTTTTCTAAACTTGATGAAACCATGAAATTACATGCCACCACGTCTTTCAAAGCTTTAACCTCAGGAGTAGTGATAGCATAAGCTTGGCCTTGATCCCTTTTCCTTTTTTGAGATATGTTCCCCTGACACTTAGGACATTAATTCGCATAATACCCACTTTCTCTACAATTGTAGCATTCAACATAGACAACCTCTTTCTTCACCATGCAATCACTATCTTGGTGGCCTTTTTCACCACCCTTGTAACAGACTCCAATTCCATTAAAGGAAGTACTTGGGTGTTTTTTTCAACATTTGACACAGGATGGATATTCAATATTTCCCTTCTCCCCCTTATTTCCATTTCCAGAGTGTTCAGCAGTTCTCTTCTTCTATTTCTTTGATTTAAAGTCGTAAGACTTAGAGAATTAGTTTTCTATCTTGATAGCACATGTGACAATATCTATATATGATGAGAAAGATTGTGAGACTAATGCTCAATGGAGAAATGGTTTTAACCCATAAAAGAAAAGATCAATCATAATTATTGGGTTGCGTATATAATCTGAAACACGCCTCACTAACCTTATAAAGTTAGCTTCATGCTTTGTGACATTCTCATCCTGCATTTGCCTCAGACTTAGAAATTTTATTTCCATATCTTCTCGATGGTCACGTGGAAAGTATATTTCTAAGAAAATCTCTTTAAACTCCCTCTATTCCATATTTGATACTTCATCATCTTCCTTTGTGTTTTGAATCAATGACCACCACTGATTAGCATCTCCAGTGAGGAGGAAAACTGCCTTGACAACTTTCTCCCTTTCACTACTCCCCAAGGCATGGAATACTTTCTCTAAAGAATTTATCCATTTTTCATATACTAATGTATATTTAATCTCATTGAATGTTGGGGTTGTTGCCTCAGGAAGAGATCTAACATTTATCCTCCACGCTGTGGATTAGGGTGCTCCATACGGGTAAGGTTATTTTTCCAAACCTGAGTGAGTTGTCCCAGTATTGTGATAAGCAGATCAGCACCAGTTGTATCACCAGCTCCACTATAATTATATTGAGCAAGAGGTAAGTCCCTACATGGAGTGCGTGCATTGATATGATTCCATTCCTTCCACTAGGCACCATTTCTAAACAATTTCATACACTAGATTAGTTTATGAATCGCAATACATAATTCCAAACATGTAAAACACTTAACATAAATTCAATAGTTTTTGGATATAATCCATATTCATAAAAATGTTTTCTTTGAGGATGTATATATTAATAACCCCTTAATAATTGTTTTTAAATAAAATGAAAATTATCCTAAGCATATCCCCTGGGAGTGTCGTAACCAAGAGTGCAGCAAGGCCCGTTGTCGTGCACCTGTTTACATTCGAGTCTAGATCAAAGTGCTGTTTTGGGGTTTTACACCTAGGTACATCTGTACCAGAGCCTCCTCTACCTTCTCGTATCTATATAGGGATGTATTGCTTGGAAAAATAAAAAAATCTTTAAAATACCAACATTCTAGGAAGTTCTTCTATACTAATCCTCAAATTCTATCTTAGGGTTATGAGTTCTAATCAGATTTTATCTAAATCTAGTTTCCAATGTTTGTACTAAACTTCCTCTGATACAAATTGTAATGCCCCAAACCCAGTTACCCAGAGTCGGTTCATTATTACATAACATTGGCATGATCACAAAATATCATGTCTAAAAAGACTGATTAGTTTACTAGCCTTGGAAGTACTAGATACATTCATAAGGTTTACATTACATCATAAAATAAAAAACTACAACATCATTGTTTCCATAGAACATACTCATATCCCCTCAGACTATCCCTACAGGCCAGTCAGAAAATACTTCTTCACATCCTAGAAAAAATAAAGCATAGAAAGGGGTGATCTCAGATACTCAGTAAGGATAACAATAGAGCGGAAACATTCATAAATAAGATTAAACATTTAAGGAAATGTATAAGACTAAAACAAAATCCTTTTAAACCAGAACTTTAGCATCATATGGAAAAGATTAAATCATATAATTCCATTTAATTACTCACATGGATATTCTACTAGTCGAATAATAACATGCAATATCAATAGCCACTTTCATAATGATGGAATGAATAATTCCAGACATTCATAACCACATAGTCAAGGCCTTGTACCAAGACTATAAATAAGATTTTGTCAATGCCTTGTGCCAAGAAACTAGTTTGTCTCACGAGGCCTACTGATTCATCGAGGAGCTATGGAGGGCTCCACCTGTAACTTACTAAGTCCAATGCATTCCCCATATGAAAATGTTTAAACATAACATAAAAATTCGTATTAAAACTGGAATATGAAATGTCAATAATTTATCCATAAACAATGAATGGTATGAAATAACACTTCCATAGTCAATCATATCACAAAACCTTCAATACGATATGGATGTTTGTATCATAATAAATCAACTTGAAACAAACTTAAAATCCATCAAAGTATGTTGACATAGATGAAATCAAAACCTTTTTAGAGAAATATCTCTTTCTAATTTAAAATAATTTAAAGATCAATTAATTATAAAAGAAAACATTTATATTTGAAAATATTCTTATAATCTTTTAACGGAAGCTTTGATAATTTTATAATGGAATAAAATATCTGCACCCATCGTATATGTTAAAAAACATTCTTACCATAAATTTGTTGAAAAGGTCATAAAGTACCTTGTTTGGAAAATGACGGAAATATTCCTTTATAAACAACTTATAAAATTCAAACATGGGTATTAATTACTTTAACCCATAGTCTAGTAAATAGTTAAAATTTCATGGAAGGCATATTTAAGAAACATGGATGTGGATGATAAAGAGGTCCCAGTAGATACTTTCGTAAAAACAACCTCGGATAATAAAGAGATTGTGAAATTAACCCTTACCTTGTACTTTTCCTTGGTATAGGGTAGGTCAACATCCTGTATAATGGTCAAATAATTGTAATTAAATTATAAAGTAATCATATATGTTAATATGATATCATATATGATCTTTTCACAATGATTTGTTAATAATATCTTAGTATTATCATCATTTCGGGAGTTAACTGATTCATTTTCCTTTATATGATTTGTTACGTAAGTAATGTTTTTTATGGATATGATGTATCTTATTCATATTAAGAATGATATTAAGTCTTTAAACATTATTTTTAATCATGTAATGAAAATTATTCTTGAATGGATATGATGGGGAATGAATCTCATCGTGTTCGTGGAGACAATAATCTGTATGAACGCACGAGCAACAATATCATTATTTTGATATTAAAATAATATATAATTGGATGGTATATCATATTTACAGAATCATTATCATGTTTTATTTATTATTTACATCAATTAAACTTCATTATTTTACCCATCCAAATAATAATTTATTGAATAACAATTACACCACGACGTGGAGACTGTAAGTCGTACGGACGCATGTATGGTAACATGTCATTCAAAGGACGGATAGATTAATGAATATGGTTATACCATATTTATAATAACATCACAGTATATATAAGATACTAGAGTTCTAATTTTATAATGGAAACAACAATTAATGATGAAGAAGAAAGGAACTTGAAAGAGGTAATGAAATATTTACCTCTTCTTCAGGTTCTTCCTTTTGATTTGATCAAAAGGGATCCTTAGGTTGGATTTCTAAATAAAGTAAGGCCTCTAGGATGAAGGGATCATAGTTGAGAGGGTATTTGGGTAGAGTTTTTCTGAGCCAAATTTCTTTGAAGGTGTGAATTAGAGATAAGGGGTAGTGCCCTTTTATAAGAGAGGTGAGGGAAAGCTTTAGGAAAAGCTAGAAATATTATTTTATAATAAAAACATTTATGATTTATAATGGATCAAAAATGAATTATTTAGAGTATAATTTGGGGATGGGTCGAGAAGGACTCAAAAAATAGATTTTAGACAGGTTTGGGTGACTATATTAACTTTATCTTTTAGATTTAACTCTTAGTTAAACAGTTTGACATTTACCATGTCTCTTTGTAATTTTATAATATATAGTTAATAAACATACTATATACTTACAAGACAACCCCAAGTGGTTCATTAATGATACACCTATCATTATCTAAGTCTTTTTTCCCAACCTTATATTTTTAGGAATACAATATCAATTACTAATATAATATTTGTTTTAAAAACACTTTTATGTCAATTTTGACACTATTTCGTATTTTTTTTTCTAAATTCATAAAAGCATTATTACTTCGAAAAAAAATCATTTAAAAAACCCTAATATGTCAAATTAACCTATAAAATTATTTAAATTCATAAAAAGCCTCAAATTATATATATTTGGGTATTTATAATTTTAATTATTTTAATATTTCATTAATTAGGTAATTACTGATTCATCGTTGGTTAATAAATTAATTAAATTATTTAATGTATAAAAAATATAAATAATATACCATTATTTAGGAAATATTTTTATCTTTCTAATGAATATTTATAGTCTAATTTATCTTATGTATGACTTTATACTCAAAAATTTAGGTTATTAAACTTTGATTTTAACTCTGTTAACTCTTCTTTAAATGGAATAATAAATGGTGTCCTAATCTAATCCAAGTGGACCAAATAGGTTCATATTTTGTTCCTATGGTTGTTTTTTGTCTAATTATACTTATCCAATAGAATTATGACATGTTTTAGGATAATGATAATATATTTTTAACCTTAAATGTCCTATTGACTTTTAACTATGGTAAATTAAAGTAAAAAAGTTACTATTCACCAAAAATTATTTTCATCTTATTTAACCAAATTTTTCATACTCATATCAACCATGTCTCTCTGAGTTTTGAAATTACACTCACAGATGTGGTAAAATTATGTTTTATGTGAATTTTCAAATTCTCCCAGATGGTGGGTAAAAGATGATGAAAAGTTCAATAAAATATTTATATATCTAAAATTATTATAAACAGACTCCAATGAAATAAATTAAAATTATATAGGTATTATGTAACTTTTTTTACCTAAAATAAAATATAAAAAAATAAAAAAAAAATTTAAATTAGAATTCGGGTTTAAACAATTACTCATTGTTTGTCACTATTCATCAAAAATTGAAAGTTTTCAGAAAAATACTAAAAACATTCCCTAAGATAATTTCGATATGCTGAATCTAAAAATGAAGTCCATTTTGATAGATAAAATTTATAAAATTTCAAAAATTTGTTATTAATATTCATAATGGCTAGTTTGATTGCTTGTGGTGTGTTAGAACTCGAAGATGCGTACAACATATGCTATTGTATTATTCAAAGAAAAGTGTACCGTGTAAGCTTGGGGTGTTAAAATCCCTCTTGTCTAAATCAACTAGAAATATTGAAATATGCATGATAAAACATATGAGTGGGAGGATGAGATGAAGTTGTTTTTTAGAATTATTATCTCAAGAATATAGTTAAAGATTATTAGGGATTAAAATACCATTAGAGTGTGATTGTAAATATATTTAAGCTTTTAGGTAAATTAATTATTTAAATAAAGTTTTTCAACACTATTTCTGTGTACTTTTTAATTATAAAGGGATGTAGATTTTTTAGTTATGTCCTTTGAGGAAGATAAAAAATCATGGTAGGGTGTAGTATAAATTTGTTACATAGTGGAATGATATTAGGTACTCTATTGGGTGTAGGTGGGTTGGGTAGTCTGATTTAAACCACTAGGTGTCTGATCTCATGCTAAGTACCTCATATATACCAAGAATAAACCCTTAACAAGTAAAATTTGTGAAATTTTGTCCTTTTAGACAACTATCTAAACACCTAAATCATTCTCCATTATTCTTTCAATACAATTTCAAACTTTTTAAGTCCTTATATAGTTTTCTTTTCCCTATCGGTATCATTGTTGGATTCATCTTCATTCATGGATTGAAGTTACTTTGGATAAGTGTTAGGGTTCATTTTCGATGACATAAGGCCAATTCAAACATATATTCACCTCTTATTCATCATTACCATATAGTAGTGGTTGTAATATTCATCCATCATAACATTGGACTTATGTTAAATTTTAAATCTCTTATAATCTTTTTAGTCTATCTATTAGGGGTGTGTTTCATTGTAAAATAAAATGTAATATTGTGGTTTCAATTTCTATATCCTTAACATATTATGGTTGTGGTAATTACCTTGCTCCTCCCTCTTAATATATTGCTTAATGAGTATTTTGGTGGAATCATCCTCTTACTTAGAATATTTATAGATTTTATAAATTAATTATCAAAATATTTATTCCCTTTCCCTCTCATATACATATAGGGTTATTATATAAATTGAATAGGGCTAAGTCAAATTTATTTCAAATTAACCATTCCATTAAATTAAATGTTCACTTTTTTTATGAGAATTTATAAATATTTGGGACATTTTTATAACAATTCATTATAATTTCTTACCCTGATTTTAATATGATTTCATATATGCTACTATTTTATCATTTAGTTTCCAGCGATTTCAATTCTTACATGCCCATTTTAGTATTTATATATCACATACGAGTATCTGTCTTTACAAAGGTGAGAATACTCATTATCACCTATGGTTTTGTCAATGGAAACATTAGTATTATAACAATATGGGATCTTTGTTTGTCCCTTAAGGGGTCATAGTTATTTGTTATTGTCTCCCCTATAGAGTTATGTCATGTTCATGAAATCCATCAATGTAATAGTACTATTTACCATATTAAGATTTATTAACTAAAAATTTTATTTTAAGTGTATATGAAACAGGGGAATCATATTATCTCTCAATTTATTCATGTATATGTAGACTATATTGTTTAATATTATATAGCTAGTCAATTTATAATTTATTTCTATCTGGGGAGGTGTTAAAATCCTATGAATGTTGGTTAAAGGTGTTATGTGGTTCGCATTAGTCCTATGAGAGGGGATTCAAAAATATACCCATGAATATAGTCCAAAACCACATAGTGTGGTACTACATAACAGGAGATTTTTTAAATTTTATAGTCATTTTATAGGGGCCCTAGTGGTGTATTTTAATTTCATGAATCCATGATCTCCTCAAAGCTGTTAAATTTCATGTAGAGTGAACTACTAGGTAAAAGTTTAAAACTAATAATTGGTTTATGGGTCTCTTTTGAGCATTACTATATGTTTATAATTTCAATATTACTTAATTGAATGGATTTTAGGAACCATAAGGAGTATCTTTACCCAATTTATTTGAATAATCTATCTACATATTCTCAACTCGATGGTTATAAGGAAACCATAATGAGAATCATGACTCAAGCCATATGAGGGTACCAAAGAAATTATACCAACAAAATATATTTAATAAATCCAATGGAAGTATATTTACCTAAGGAATATTGAGATACCAGGAGTGGTACCTTTACTGAAGGCATTTTATGAAAACAGAAAGTGTAAATCTAGAAAATAATTACGGGGATAATAAGAGGTGATATTGAATCCATGAATTATTTTAGATCAAGAATAGTCTTATCATTATTGAAAACAAATATTTTCTTATCCAACAATAATAAATCACAGTGAAATTTTCTATTTTTCAAGGAGTTTGGGATAAAAATTAATGGATCCTATGAAAGTATTCAAACTTCATCTCATCATTCATCCCAATCAATGGTGTAGGGATGTGGGAATCCTCCATGGTATAAACCATTGGAAAGAGTCTGAAATGTACATTTTAAATCCAAAATTTTGAATAATATTAGAGTTTTATGAATGTGACTATGGTTTTTCTAATTCCATTGGTGTTTAAAGGATAATGGTCAAATAAGAAATGTATAAGAATCGCACTTTTAAAACACTTCATGGGTAAAATTTACCATGAATCATTCTGCGATGAAAAATAGTCAGGGAAATACATAAAAATGATATAAAATAACGTGATGAATATAAATTTTAATATTACGTATGCATATGAAAGTGAATCTAAATATGTTGTTGCAAATTATTTCCCCTCAAAATAAATACTCATGTTACATTACAATGGTATTCTATGTCTTTAGTTCCTCAAAGATATTATGTGTGCAGGAAATCACTACATCGAATTTATGTGGGGGCCTTTCCTATTCACATTTTTAAATTAAAAAGTTACTTGGATGATTAATTGGAGGTCCATTCAATAAAAACACTACAAAACTGATTGTATTTTTCTCTCAGACATTATTTTGTGTAAAAATTCATTCGCCCTAAAAGTGAATTTTTTCATGTATTTATAGGTTGTTCCCATAACTATATTCCATATAATTCATGGAAGATATAAAATAAATATTTTTTTTATCTAACCAACACATTTTCTTCATAGCCAAAAAATTAAACCTTGGGCCCCAAAAATGAAAAATAAATGAGAAAGGTCTTCATGATATCCTCAAAAAATAAATTCCACACTACAAAAATGTGACACATCCATGAAGGATATTTTTTTATCTTCTGAAAGGATTTCCAGGAATTATAATATTATACATTCTTGAATAATATCTACTATGAAACTTAGAACAAGATTTCTAATGTGAATTATATTACTTATATGAATTAAGTTACTTTCATAAAACATGAGATTCCATCATTGTAAAATTTCCTTTATACTAAAATGAATCCGAAATTAAAACAACATTAACTTTCTATTCATGTATCCACTAGGTCTCTATGAATATTTATATTAATTGTTCATGAAAAAATATATTCCTATAGATTTAGGGTTTACCTACATTATGTTTCATATAATTAAAAAAGTGTCTAGAATACTCTAATTTTTTAATATTTTTTTATCATTTTCATCAGAAATTGATAAAATACAAGGCCAACTAATTTTTGGATATTCTAACGACCACATCACTAAATTCAGAAAAAAAAATTAGAAGCCTTTGTTCCTTGTGGAGTAATAAATATTACATGACATGTAGATCCAATTTTCATCTTCTCTATTTACTACGAAATATTCCATAACAAATATATAGCGGACATTTTTTCAACAAAATGTTTTCAGTTGTGTATGGTTTAAGCTATGCTCAATGACAAGTTGAGAGGGATTCAATTGAATTATATGTTCTTATACATTATGTTTTGGCTTGTAATTTTAGTTTCTAATCCATTATCTATTATATATATATTATATATTTTTATGTGTTTGGGTAGTATTATGAATTATGTTGGTATAGATATATATGACTAGGTAGCCACATGTTGATTAACAAGTGGGTGATTCTAGTCATACCCCCAATGCCCTAGCTAGGTAATCATATATGAATTTATTTCCATGAATTGGTGTCTTCAATTATACATTCTAACAATTATGGGATATAATATCGAATGATTATGTATACATGGACCCATTTCCTATGATGGCCATAAATCCCCAGATTTTTCTTTGATGTTCCATTTATTTCACTCGTCTCAAACTCCATGGTGATGTTTGAAGATGGTACCAATGGTATCGATCTTCCTCTTATATAAAGTAATTTTTTATCAATTTTGTAGTGAATGGTATTCTTATTATACATGTTTATTGTGTTTATGTTTTTTTACTTATGTTATATTTTTATTTCATATATACACACAAACTTGTGATAGGATATAAGGATTTGGATGTTTCCAACCTAAATTGTGTATTATAAAAATGAATGGTTATGAAAACATATATACTAGTAATATTATATAATAATGTATCATTTAATATGTTTGAATAATTTTTGAATAATTATATATATAATTTTATTCAATAATAAAATCTTTTTGATTCTTGAATGAAAATAAAAAAATCAAATTTTAAATTCTCTTTACATACTACCAGTATGACTTATATAAAATGACCATTACTATCTAGAAAAATATCAAACATGTATATGTAACATATATTTCCATTATAAATGTTATTAACATGTTATAAAGGATCTAGGATCAAAATTTTCTTGCTTAGGATAGTAGAGGACAAATAGGACAATTAAGACCCAAATATTAATTTTACTACCGAATAACTAAAAAATGGGTAATAAAAAAATTATAAATGAATGGTATAAAGTAAAATTAATTGAAATATGCTTCATATATGTGAATATAATAAAAATAAGATGATTATATAGGATGTTAGTGAACATTAAACCAATAGGAAATACAAAGTGAGGGTTTTTGATGACTCTATTTTTATTTTACTTGGTTATAATATTTGTTCCTAAATAATGACCTTGTTTGATTAATATATTATAATTAATATCTATTTAAAATTAAATTTTCAATATATATTATTTAAAATTACATTTTCATGTTAGAATTTCTTCATTTATGGATTTCTTATGTCATAAAAATATGACATTGTTAAAATATATGATTAATTTGGGCACATATATTTATAGTTTACCAATATTTGATTGGTGAGTATGATATATCCCTATAATTAGTTTGTTGAATCTTTATATACCATATGGTAATGGTGTTATATTTAGACATACTTATTGTTATCTATGTTCAAATATTTATATGTGGGCATGATTTAATTTTCTTACACTCACAAAACTATGTGTCAGCATGAATTTGTTTAGCTATGATCCAAAATATTTGTGTTGAAATTATTTTGGTCTCTTATTCTTACAAATTATTTCTGTTAGCTATGATCATAATGTTACAATTCCCTATGATTATATTTATGCCACATACTTAAGTTACTCTCTATGGATCATGATTATTATATCCTATTTATACATTATTTTTCCATATTTTATTTTATTATTTCATTATGATCCTTTTGATGTTAAATATCCTCCTATCATGCCTTATTGTTAACTCTTATGATTTTTTGTTCATTTTAATAAGGTGTTTGAAACTTGTTTATGTTTTCTCACATACCTATAGTCTAATACCCTATGAATAATTTTTCTCTTATTGATAAGTTGATATCACTCCTTATTATGTTTTCCCATTTCCTAAGGACACTATATTCAGGAATATGTCTAATATGAAATAGTGTGTAGGGAATTTTGTTGGATATTTTTTGGAAATATTATGAAATAAAAAAATATGTAGCTTATATCCATATACGTTAAACATGTGTGTTCTAGGATAATGTGTCTTATTAGTGATATAAAATGTTTAATTATGGAAATTATGTTCATATATTCTTATTATTGAAGGTCCATCTCAATAACGCACCTCATAACCCCTTGGGTGTTAAATTTTTTCTGTTATCTTCACCACATATGAATACATATAAATGTAATTCTATATTATATATAACTAATGATATGAAGGAACAATTGACTCAAATTCCACAGAGAATACTCTTGAGAAATATATAATTTAATAGAAACATAAATCAACCATCAACTACGAAGGAATTAAGATGACCGAATAAATAGTTGTAGATAAAACCATCACTCAATAACTTCACACCCATATCTAAAATAAAAATAAAATCTGGAATTACCAACTCTTTAAAACCAAATATCTCAACCCTCCCCATAAATTAAAATTATTTATATATAATAAATCGTGAAGAAACCATGTATAAAATAACATAACAGAAAAAATATTCACAACCCTCAAAATATAACTACAAAAAAAAGTGATACAGAGTAAATAATTCCATCAATAACCTGATTTATTATTTTATTCTGATTTAGTAAAAGATATTCAAGATCCCCACCTTCAAGATGAATCTTCAAGGTGTCACACCCGAAAATATTGATACATGTTATGTATTTTAGATAACCTCTACCCAATGAATCAAAAAAAATCAAACATTAAATGAATTTAGGATATCCTTGCAATCTCTCTATAAATAAAAAATCACCAAGTCATGACACAATAGAACCACATCACATAATAAAAAATCTTTCATTTTTAGTAAAATAATTAAAAATTAAAATTATTAATGGGTTAGCATCTGTTGTTTTTATCTTTAAGGAATCATTTAAAACCCTTATACTCATACAGTTTCCACTTAAATGAAAATTTCATTTAAAGGAAAAAAGAGGTATCATATCTCATTATAACAAAACCAATGAAAAAAATATTAAGAGACAAGATGGTAGAATAGACCATCATAGCATCATTATACATTGAAATGTAATGGAATTCCTAAATTCCTTATTATTATAATTAATGAAATAATGATAGATATTGAATTTTATTACTTCATAACCGAAACATTAAATCATTGTTGATCACTTTTTATTTTATGAATTGACACATAATTAATTAAAAAATAATTTTTCACTATATTTTCAAATATATGAATTCAACACAAAAATTCATAGAGAAACCCTATTCTATATGTTCCTACAGTAATTTTGAAATATTGACATCATTGGATAATAACCCTAGGATAATGACACACTTATACCACATTTTCTATTATAATATGAATCCAACTCAGTTTATCCATTTTTCATTAAAGATCAATGTGAGTATATAAATATAATTTAAATTCATAGAACAGAAAAACATTAACATCCTTCTCCACAAAACATTTATCATAGTACAATTAATGACCAATGATTTCACAATAATTTCAAAAAAAATTAAACTATAAAAAATTAAATATTATTGATATATTTCAACCAATATTTCGTAAGAAAAAAAAGAATACAGTAAGTTCATATTCAATGAATTGAAAAAAAACAAATTTGATAACAAGTTATAATAAATTATAGGAATACTCTTACCTCATTAAACTATTATATAAAATGGTTAACAATCTATTGGGTACCAGTACCACAACATTTGAATTAAATGGTCTTGAGTAGAAATAGATAATGCACATTTTTCTAGTTTAACACCTATAAAATATATAGAAACCCAAACCTAAAAAAATATTCACTAATTGCAACATTTATATCATCTAAAACTATAAATATATATGATATTAATTACAAAATAGCATATTATAAGGACTTTCTATTCTAATTCCTTATCAAATCATGATAATATCTCTAGTATTTATATCTTATGTTAGAATCAAGTATAGAAACAATTTTTAAATATCAATATTTTAATCCTAATAAGATAATAATATCCCTATTTTTAATCAACATATAAAAACAATACTTGGTTTAGATCATTATCTAGAATATATCAAAGAAAAATAAAGATATGAAATCATTATCCAATTCCCTTCTATGGAGATGTAATCCATATTTATGATCCATCAAAATGATTATCACTTATCTTATTATAACAATCATAGGAGTACTCATGATACAATCACAATAAATTTAGGATCTTATATTAACATAAATTCAGGGTTTGAATAAGAAGTACCAAAAGAAGTACCAAAACACACCCCATAAAATATCTCATCATCTATAAATCAAAGAGTAGGTGAATTGGGGCTAACACCCAAAAGTTATACACCATGAAAATTACCATGACTAAGTAAATATAAGACTCTCTTTAATGAAGTAATTTGAGATGAATATCAATGAGGGTAACACTATATATAAGAGACACAAATATAATCTCCACGTGTTTTATAACTAATCGCATGTAAATGGTAAGAGACCCTTTGAAAAAATTTCATAATCTAGTGATCTACTATTGAGAACCTCCCACTATAAATACATATTAAATTTCATATATTATTAGATAAAATGATTCTCTAGTATATATACACATTTTGATATCCTCTGTAAGACACTTTTCTCCTTATAAAGAATCTTTTATGGGTAAAATTTGTATCTTGTAGTTTATGTTATTTCATGGGATTGGATTTGAAATCTTTTTTATCCAAAAAAATCATAAAGAAAAATAATGGGGCATTTTTACTTGTAAGGGGTTTTTTTCATATTATAGTAATCTTATGCATAAAAGAGTTTTTATGTACTCGGATTAGGTAACCATCCTCTCAAATAAACCCATTTTCCCCTTTTCATGATCACATTATCATGAATTCCCTTTTTTAGCCCTCGGTCTCATGGGAAACATTGTATGTACCCCACCAAGTGTTCCCTTCCATGAACACACTATACTATCAAAGCAATATTTGGATCTCATTTTCACATATAACTTCTAACATGATCTTCCTTGCATGGATAGACCTATAACAGACTAGAAGAAGCTATTATGGTTGAGACTAACCCATGAATGGGCACCCAAGATAAGGATTGTCCATAATAGGAACCCTAAACACCCATTTTCAAAGTGAATCTAGACTGAATCAAGAACAAAAGAAAATTAATAAATAGGGATCCAACATACACACCCAATTATTAAATAAAACCACAATTTATGTGATTTGGAAACAGATTATGGTAATAGAGGATAAAAAAGTTTATTCCCAATACCTGAAAATTATAATTTCACCATGAAAACTAGAAAGACAGAGTGACCAATCCCCTGGGTGTTGGAAACCTTGCTCATGAGTCAAAATGGGAACTAAAGTACCTAACGAACTGACCCCTTTATAAGAACCCAACTAAGTTCCCATTCATTAAGGAAACCTATTCAGAGTCATGCCAAGACTTGAAGGGTATAGTTGGGAAACAACACACCTAGACCTACAACATGTGCACTAGTTCTCCTATGTGAAGTTTTTCATATCCCTCAAAGGCACACCATGGTGCCCACTTTATTCAGTTCACCTAATGGGGCAGCAATTATCCTAAGTCACTTAAATAGTAATGTATTCACCCATGTCATCAGCCTGATTACACATTAATTCATGCCATATGATATTTTCCCTATATCTCGGGTTGATATCTATTATGGAATATTATCATGGTTTTTCAATAGGATCCCTCAAACTCCATCACTAGTCCATATAAAAATAGATAGTTTCACCATAGACACTTAAGGTTGGGCAAATAATGATTTTGGTTGTGATACCTAAGACCCAACCTTGACCCTAATGAATGAGATGAGTTAATATTGTCTTCATGGATTAATAATACAACTTTAGTTGAGATAATACTATTATTTCCCCTAAATAACTTGAGTCAAGATACTTCTCTTGGTTTCCTTGTTTTACTTAAGTAAAAACTTTCGTCTTGGTTTCCTATAAAACCTAGAGTCATGTTACTTATCTTATTTTCTTTATCTACATTGAGTAGATATACCCCCCCCTTTGTTTCTTCAAATACCATGAGTTGAGATAATCCAATTGGTTTCCAAATATTACTTTCATTCAGACACTCTTATTGGTTCTTAAAATTCAGTCATTTGACACATATTATAGGTTAAACAAAAAAAAGCTTATTCACACAAACTATTTATAGGTATATTTCTTCTAATAATCTACTATGCATGAGTCAAAAATTCCTGGAATCATTCATGGATGAATATATATAAAATTAACCCTTTAGTCTTTTTCATACAACCTCATAAGATATGATGTGTCCCATTAAGTGGTACTAAAATACAAGGTTTATATTTTCATTCACAGGGGTACACTGGAATATACTCTCATTAGTTTAATACAAACTCTATAATATATCTTGCCTCCTTACATTGGATTACAATTCCTCCTTGGGTGGGGATAAATTCTATAGTGCCTACCTATATGGATTTAATACTATAGAGTGACCAAATATACAGAAAAATGGAGAGTCATTTTAATTTCCTAATGTAGTGTTATCTGATGTTCATCTTTTTGGTAAATCATTTTCACTAAGGGATGCCTGATATCATTTTTGGTATGGATTTCATGAACATGTATTATATATATATATATATTTATAATTATTGGATATGGAATTAATACCCCTTAAGGGATGATAGACATCCCATACTCCAAACTAATAATAGGTTTCCTCCCCACCACACAATGTGATCAAGTGGTTTCTTACCATTGGAAATCATGATAGTTCCATGATACCTAAAACAACAATAGAAGGCTCATGGGTAATAGAGAGAATCAAAAATAACTATATAAACTCTTCTTCAATAAATTTAACAAATCATATAACCATAAAATAATTCAATTACAAAAAATATATCTTATAAATATATATTTCATTACTAAAGAAAATATTCATTTTAATCTCAGTAATGAAAATTACACGTTATATCATCAGAGCACCATAATATACCATGTAAAATAAAAAAAATAAAACTCAAACGACATCCCATCAGTGTGAAATCACTTTTCTACTCTATGTGATAAATTTTTAAGAGTTTCATGTTTTGGTTACTCACACCTAGATCCAAAAATACTCATCAGGACATGATCTACTATAAGTGAAACACTAATAAATGAAATACCAGTAGTCTAAAATCATTATATTGTAAAGTTATCATATTTTTGAAATTATTAAAATGGGTTGAATTTATGATTTATAAATGTTTTTCCTTTTGAACAAAACTCTTCAGGTGTCAGTAAAAATTTATTTATTTTTATTCCACAAATAATAACATATATACAAGGTACAACATTTTTACAAGGTCCACCACTCAATTTTACTATCCAATTATTAACATAATCTACTAAAACTAGCGATCACATGATTCAATATTAAAACCATGTGAACCACTATGAGTATGAAAAATCTATTGAACTCACTTTAAAAATATCCTAAATAATTTTCTCCATCTGGTATAGTTATTTCATCCAACACTATAACAATAATATAAAATGAATAAATTACTAAAGAGTATTTCCACAATTATTTTCATAATATTTTTTGAGTGATGTGATGTTACTATTCTTAAATCACCCTATAGATGTAATAATTATCATTTATTTTCACTCTAACCATTAAATGAAAAAACATCAATGTAATACTTTATAAAATTTTTAAAATGAATTCTTTTAAATAGGTATTTTTGAATTTCAACCACTTCATCCACTTTCTCCACTACGAACTTCCTGACTAACTCATCTAATATATGAACCAATGAATGAACCCACACATTTTTTCTTCTTTAATAAATATATATTCGTGATATATCATGTAAATAGTAATTCAACATGTCCTCATTCATTTGTAGTCTCTCACCTATAATAATATTGATACAAATTTTGAAATCTTAATTCTAAAGTTATCTCAGATATCTAACTTTGGAAACACTCATTGATCCACTTTATAACTAATGTAAAAACTATATTTAATAATAATCATGTAATCTTGATATTTTTCCTCATTAAATAACTAAAAAGGTAATTACACCCCGATTCAAGCATGTCAATTTATTTAAACATGAACGATCTATACAGTTCATAGTAAATATGAAATTTTATGATTCCAAACAGAAACATTAATAAATATTTTTTCTTATTCAGTCTTGGAATTATTTCTCATCAATAAACAATAATGAAAATGTATTTTGAAAAACATATAAAAATATACATTCACCTATTGAAATCATGGAATCCTTTATTTATAATGAAAATATCCCCACAAGGTCTTCTTCATATTCCTTAAAAACTTATTCCAAATCTATGATGCAACTGATCACGAATATTGTATCTATTTCAGTTTAAAAAACAATGAATCAACTGAGTTGTCCAATTCATTAAAATATTTGATTTCTGGAAACACAAATATGGTATCTTCTATTAATTTTCCCATTGCAAAGATAAAAATCACCATCCAATAATTCAAAATTATTATGACATAAATTTTTTGATGTTTTAATCAATGTAATGTTCCCCAAGAATAATCTCATCATACTTTTCCTCATTTTTCAAATCTAGGAAAAACATCTATTTTTACAAAAAAGTACATAAATATTTCTCTAGGTAAAATATACCAAATGAAGTGACCATCCGGAGATTGACCATATGATAAAGAAAAGTGATATATTGTATAAACTAATGACCATATGGATACACCATGAGGTTTATAAGCGACCTCATGGATATAATTGGTGTAAAAAATGTTCTTGAAGATCAATAGTTGTAATTTGGTTGACTAAATTCCCTTTTTCAACTTAACTCATATACAAGATACTAACCATATGAATATACCTTCTCTAATTTCGGTGACAATCCATTTGTCTCTATCTTAAGATTCAAATTTCTCTTCAACTCAAACTAGAGACTCCTCAAATCATATTTATCCTTCCTTAATCAACTCAAAAACATTTCCATGTCATTATAGATGGTGTTTATATATTCACCAGCAATTCCATTGATTTCATTTAATACTATCTCCACAATCCTCACATTTGAAACATAATGAAACAGCTGAGTTTGAATTTGACTTACACATTTTCAATAAAAGAAAACGTACTAAGAATATTCAATCTACCTTCACATAACTTATTCTTAAATATCGGATTCAATAGACACCCCTCTATGTTTTTTAGACAATGATAGATCATAATTCAAAAAACAATATCACACATAGTAATAAAGATGTACTAAACAATTCCAATCTAATATAAGTGAAATCATTGTTAGAAATAGGAATATTTAATAATAATAACATTTTTTATAGGAAAATATTTATTTAAATTCAAAACTTTTTGACCTTCATCATATACTGAACAGTACACAGAATCATTAGTAAATATATTCTTATATTAATATTAAAAAATTGTGAAAATACTTCACACATATAACAAATGTTAAAATAACAATGTACCAATTATAAAACTATTTATCTTAACATTTTAACTCCCTTAATATAGACTTGTTATATTTGATACTCCCTCTATTAATATTATTCCCCTTTGAAAATAAATCAAGGAGATAAACATAAATAATGATTTTTTACTTCATTTTCTCCCCATAAGATAATAATATCCAAACATAAAAAGATAAAAGAGACTCAAAATCATACCTTATCACTTAGATGGGTGATGGTGAACACCTATCATCATCCTAATATTTTGAAAATCTTCTAAAGACAATGGATTGGTTAACACATCAACTATTTTATCCACTAGAGAATCATTCTCCAACATCAATTAATTTATTTACAAAACATTCCTAATAAATTCATATGTAATATCAATTTATTTTCTTCTTGAATTAGAAATAGGATTCCAATACAATTGATAGATAATTAATTATCACATCTAATAAGGAGTGGAATCTTCACCTAAAACTTTAAATATTGAAATTATGTCTTCCTCAATATTAAATATGTTGCTGAATAATTTTAATACATATATTCAGCCTAGGTACTTCTTAAATTCTCAGAAATATTCTTATTAGTGTAACAAGAAACACAATTATTATAAAGGAAGAAAAATCCTTGAGATTTGGATCTATTTTGATTAATACATACTATACAATCTACATCTTCATAACTAATTATTGAAAACACTCTTTTACTATCATATTTCAACCCAAATTTTCTTATACCCTTTATATACCTGAGAATCAATATACATGAAAAATTGAGATTCCTAAGGATCACATTGATACATTTAAAAATTATTGGAAATATATATATATATATATATATATAATCATGCCAATAAATTTTAAGGTATAACAAACATCCGATTAACTACATTATTTAAATTGGATCAACATCATCTCCTAAATAAACATTAGATGAAAAATTTACATTTCAATTTAGTATGGAAATAGGTTTTAAATCATTTATTCCAGTCCTTTTTAAAATTTACCTAACATACATTTCTTGACAAAGAATAATATGATCTTTATCTTGAAAATCTTGTAAGCTAAATAAATAGGTCATCTGTACAAGTATAAAAATTTAAATATATATATATATATATATTTATATATATTTAAAAACTCTCATACACTTAGTTTTCATTTCCAGAAAATATGATGTCGTTTATATATAAATAACAAGAACAGATGCATATTTTTATCATTGATGTAGAAATTTGTTTCCATTATTCCTTTTCTGAAATTCACCCACATCATGAAGGATCTCAAAATAGAATATCATGCACTTTTGGATTTTTTCGAACCATATAAATCCTTCCCTAACCTAAATATGTAATATAAGTCTTTTATAAACAATAAACCACACGGTTTCTCATTTTAAGCCTCCTCTTCTAACTCACCATTGAAGAAACAATATTTATTATATATTTTTTGTATCTTTTTTTACGAATTTACTATAATGAAAAAGAAAAATTACAAAGGTTTCAAGACAAAAAACTTGTGAGAAGGTCTCAAAATTTTCTAGTCCTTCAATATATAGATTTCCTTTACACACTAATCTTTATTTTTTCTCACCACTAATCACTTTTCATTCAACCTACACCAGAACACATAATTTATTCCAATCACAATATTATCATCAAGTTTGAGAATTAACTCCAATGTGTTATTCTTATAAATATGGTCAAATTATTAAATAATATAATCAACCCAAACATTATTATCCAATGGCTCTTCAATATATTTAGGTTTAACTTGATAGAACAAACAAATATGAGATATTTTCATTATATTTCTCTATGTCTGTACCAACAGATCTTTATTACCAATGATATTTTGGTCTTATAAGTTACTTCACTTCCTTGAATGAAATTAATAAATTTTTACCTCATTAATTTAAAATTTTGAATCATATTATCCAACCAATACATCTTCAACATTTTCATCTCTATTTGTAATTTTTTTCAGGTTGTTTCACAATAATTGTATCGATATCACTTTTAGAACTTTCTTTATAATCTAATACATATTTCTTTATTTGTTCCATGATTTTCACATAAATAGTAATAATACATTTCCAGACACATTTTTATAATAGGGGCATCCCATTTTATTTATAAGATAACATGGAAAAAATCCATCAATTCTTCTTGAATCAGTATTAAAAACATTTCACAATTTATTTTGATAATTTAAGAGATATTATATCATATAAGTTATTTCAAAATTATATTTTTATTGTAGTATATATCATATGGAAAATAACTATAAAATGTATCATAGATATATTTATTTTGAACATGAACTGATGCTCTAATAACATTTATCCAAATAATGGGAAGTATCATTATCTCTCAATATAATTTTATCCATCCATACCAAGATTTTATTATTCTGCAAATCCACACTATTTTTTATGGTTTATGTGATACATTTATTTCATGATTATTTACATGATTTTTATGATATGATTCAAATTATTTATTATTTACTCAGAACCTTTATATATGTGGAATTTCATCAGGGTATAACTATAATATTTTCAAACAATTATTTTAAGAATATTAACCAACTATAAATACATAGATTTATGGGTCATAAATATAATTCAATTAATGTGATTAATTTATTTTTAAATATAATGAAATAATTATCTACACTCATTAGTTTCTCTCTCATTTTCTTTAATGTGTCTGTATATAAAAACTTTAACAAATGAGATGTTTAAATCTCAAACACATTCTAAAATAAATTTGTAATCATTCCCATTTTATATGTATGAAAAATCCATTAAATATCTCTCTTTAGTATAGGAACTTCATGAACACTTTTTATTTAGTTTATTTTTTACATATTTATTTTGCTATCATGTCCAATTCATCAGTGCAAAATATTATTTATGGGTTTCATTTTATAATTACATATATTATTTTTATCTACAAAAATAAATAGGTTCCCATTTATTTATTTTCCTCGAGTCAAAACCATTAAATAATCATTTATTTTTCAATATAAGAAATATAACAAAAAAAATATTCATTTTATTTATCATAGATATGATAATCACTTATCACATTTTGTTTTATCCCTTCAAAATAAATAGCAATCTTGGATTTTAATATTTCTTTTCTTATGATAGTAGAATCAACCCCTTTTATCCTAAGTGAACCATCACTTTGAAAATTAACATGACCATATTTATTATTTTCCACATCATTTAACAACTTCATCTATCCTATCATATGAAAATGTCACCCATTATCTAACACCCAGAGACACTCATTCTTTGATGCATTAAGGGAAACATATATACTAAGATATTTTTATTTAACTTTATTCTCTATCAATTAGGAACAATTTCCAAATTAGTTAGGAAGCATAGTGAGACATCCTTGATCATGATAACCTTTTGGATCACATCTCACAAACATCTTAAATTGGTGGAAATATATTTTCATCCTTTAAAATTATATTTCATGCTATTTCTAAATGTTTCTTATTGGAGTGGGATTATTCTCTTGATTTTTCCATCTCTCATGATTTATATAATAACTATGATATACGTAATTTAATCAACACATCATATTAATATTCTCAATGAAACTATAGTTCTATTAGTATCTATTAAAATATATTTACAATTAAAAGAAACATTTTTTCATGAACATTGCTTTGGAATTTAATCCCTATTTTTACCATTGATCATGGATTATTTTTTTAAACCAGAATTTTGATGAATTATTTACATATTACACTTTTTAATGATGTTATTTTATAAATTATTAATGTCACTAGTGAGAGAAGATATTGAATAAATGATTGAATTTCTATAATTCCTAAAACATTATAGTTTTTTTCTTTATCCAAAAACAGGGTTCTTCTGAATTTATTATTATTTTAGAACTATTTACCAAAATTAATAATATTAAAATGATACTAGAAATATGGATATTTATTAATATTATCACACATTTTTCTTCTTTTAACATTCTGAAGATTATATAATAGACTACTGAAAAATTTGTGAGGATAGTTCAATTATTCTTCTTCGTTTACAGTTTCATGTTGAATAAGATTAAGTTCCTCCTCTATATATGTAACGATTTCTTTCATAATGACATTCAAGGTCTTCTAATAATCGAGAAATTTTTTATGTTCATTAATAGACTTCAATATATTAGATATTTCTTTTCAATGTTATGATTCCATATTGTTAGTAGCTTGAAAATAATTCTTCAAACTTTTATTTTTCTTTCTATGAATGAATACTTTTGATATAGTCTTTATAAATTATCTAATAAAAATTAAGTTCTATTGAGTATCCTAATATTCACTTTCAAAACTGAAATATATGCCACTAGTGAAATCATTATCATTAAATTTGAAATGATAATATTTTCACACACATAATTATCATTTTCAACCTCTTCTTCGTTATCACTACTTCCACCTTCTGAAGACATAGATAAAAATAATGATTTTTTTCATTGATAAATTAATAAAAAATTATTCTATAAATGATGCTCATCCTTGTTTCAATCATCTTATGTGGGATTTTATGTCTATTATAATCTTCATCGGTGTCTTCATATTCATTTTTTTCTAGTTTTTTGTACAATGTACAATAACAGAACAATTGAATCATATAAGTGGTACCTTTACATTAAACATTTCCTTTCCTCTTCCCACATTTATATAGATAAGAGATATAATTTAGAAAACATCATATCCAAATACAAATATAAATTTAAATATCCAACTTCATCATACTCACAAATAACCATATAGCATTGCCCATATTTTGAGGCTTTGAATGAAATTTATTTTTCACCAATTCACTTTTTCATAACAGAATCAAAATTCTTCATTTAATATTATATTAAAATACTATCTATGACACCCAAAATATTATATTACAGAACGTTTTCTTTAAAAGTGTATAATTTAACATCAAATATATCTTGTAGGATTCATAAAATATTTTAAAAAATATCTGAATCTGCCAACTTATCACCAAATCATCGTATTTTAGTCACAAAATAGTTTACCCTTATTAATTAACTAATAATATTATCATCAATAGGCATTTATTGATATTCATAATTACGTATTCTAAACAAAAAATCACACGTCAAATCATTTTTCCCATTATATGTTCTGATGTTTATCTTAGATATATTCTTCTTAGATTTTGTTTAATTTTTAATAATTGTCTCCCTGGAAGAGAATATAAAAGAAAATAATTAGAAAGTACATATTTTTATAAATTCCTATTGTATCAAAATTTTAGGGAAGCACATTTGGAATGGCGAATAAATCCAGTAGTTGCTACATCCATGAAATCATAACAGGAAGACAATAACTAAAGAAAAATCTTGTCCTTATAAATAGGAAAATTATTCTAATCATATAAATGAATCCCATTAATATTCACATTATTTAAAATCTCCCACAAGTATAATAAAAACCAATGAATCCTTTAATACAAGGGATTATTCAACTATAAAAACATAAAATGTCCAATCACGTGTTAAGTGAACCTCGCTCTAATATCATTTTTATAGTCACTAGATTAGAGAAATCACCAAGAGCATGTGAATCAATGATTTATATATTTTATTTTTTACCATTAAGAACCATCATCAATTGTTATAGTGAATGTATTTTATTAAATACCACACATAAGAACAAATAGATAAATAATACATGATTTACAATGGACACTACTCATTATGAGTATCTAATCCATGGCATGATCTAGTAAAACCCTTGACCAAAGTTTCCACTAGTAAAACACTATGAACCACTGTAAGTATAAAAAAAATTTGTAATTAAATTTTTATGTAGCCCAACTATTTATGTGTGTCATAAATAATTATTAAATCTCACATTGTTATATTAATTTAAATTTTTTAAAAACATTTAAGGGTATTAAACTAATAAATGTTATCAAGTTGTTCAAGTGATGTGATATTATATCTCTTTTACTCATGCACATAACCAATACTTCTCTTTAATTTTTTGACATGGAAATATATGAAATAAGATAACAATATGGATACATTTCATTCATGAAAATAGTTCATTATAATATGTGTATATTAGAAACATCATGTTTTTCCCCTCTCTCTACTATGAACTTTAGGAACAAATCATCAAATTTATCTATCAAAGTGTAAAGAAACACATTTTTTCATCCTAAATGGGTATATTTTCAAATGATATCATATGAATAATATTAGACAATCGCCTCCTTATTTTCTAAAATCTCACCAACAATAATTCAGTTAAAAATATTCAAATTTGAAATCCCCTAAAAACTACATTCATTAACTTCACAAAATTCTTCTAATCCAATAAATAATTACTATAATAAGTTCATGTAATTACATTAACATAATATTTTAATTATTACTCATTAAATCATCAAACATGGATTTACTATATGCTTCGTCAGTTTTAATTTTTTCTTGAAAGCATAATATTTATATTCACTAATAAATTGGAACCTTCATCACTCATGGAATAACCCACATGAACTATTATTCATTTATAATTCATATAATCATTCCTACTATATAAATTATAATGTGAATTTATTAAATAATATATAAAATATTTGTGTTTTCATCCACATGTTTTGATCATGGAACCATTTTTTATGGTGATAATATTCCCACAATATATTTTTATTCATATTTAATAACAAATTCTACCTGAATCATGAGGTATCTTATCAAAAATGTTATTCCCATTTAAGAGAAAAACACATCATAGGGACTAGAACCATTCTTCAGAACAAAAAAAATTCATAGAAAACAAATTTTATTTCTTAATTACTTCGTAACTATCCATTGATATATATCATTACTAAATAATAAAATATATCATAAAACTAAATTTATTTTGTGTTAATAATTATAATATTATACAAGCATCTTCAAAACAAATGTTTCTTCAAATATTAAAATGGGCAAAAATTCAATTTTTTCACTAAGAATTTCATATGAAATTATTTAAGAATATATCGGTCGAGTGATTTTTCAATTAATTGATTATCCACATGAAATAGAAACATGACCACTTGGATCCAAAATATGTATAAACACTAACCATATAGATTGACTATGTGAAATAGATAAGTAATTTCTTGGATCAACCACACATTTAAAATACTGGCCATATAAATTAACCATGAAATATGAAAAAGACAAAATAAGTTGAATGCATGTACAAACCACTGACTAGTGGATGGACCAATAGATTTGGAATAACCACATTCCATTATCAAAAATCCACATATAAAACTAACTAATTTTATGAATCATCTATGAGGAAATTAATTGACTATGCATTTATATTATCCTAGAAACTCTAGACTTACATCAACTCCAACCAAAAGACACTCAAGACACATTTATTCATCCTTAATCTAATCAAAACTTCTTCCTATATAATATAGATTGTGCCTCTATATCCACTGAAACTTTCCATTCATGTGACATAAGAAATGATCCATTTTCGTCAAATTTGAATCACATTAAAACACCTAATTTTGAATAGTATTTATATGTTGTCAACAAAATAAAATATACCAATCATATCCACTACATTATCTCTTCAATTTTTCTTCATGTTTAGACTCAACAGACTTTACGTGGGAGTTATTTAAATTCAATATATTATATTATTAAAAAATTCAAAATTCCATCCAATTAATAGTAAATTTATAGAGAAATACAAAAGATAAGAACTAATCTCATTGTTATTCTATATGAAATCAATAATTATCATATAGAAATATAATTATCTAAGTTCCTTCATAGGTATTTTAAAACTCTCTATCTATAAATCCATATGAGAGCTTTGTCACAACATTTTATATATACTCACAGTTTCATCTCATTGTGTCATAAATAATAACTAATGATAAATAATCTCAATATATTCAAACACATCCCATTATCTCTATTAAAACATCACTTTATTCTCACAAATCCATAATTTTTTAAAAAAATTAATCTCAAAAATATGATATATAATGTAGATATTAATAGATATATATTCATTCATCCCACAAAAACTATCACCAATGTCAATCAAATAAAACACACATACAAAATCATCAAATGAATCAATATGATCTTCGATTCCCTTATTTAATATTGATGTTTGTTATACTAGGTTTTCATATCCATGAGTCATCAATATGAGTTATTTCAAGGAATACATTGGTCACCAGTTTCATTCTATAATTTCTAAACGATGACTAATTAAACTAAATATAATAATATGAATATATTAGAAATTATCCTAACCAAACCTCACATGTCCATAACATCAAAAACTAACCAAACTAAATGATTCCAATATATAATATCTCAAAAAACTAATTAGTGAACTAAATAAATTATCCTCTAAATAAATAATCATTAGTGAAAAATGTTGAGGAATTCAGACAAAACAGTAAAAGGAATCACCCAAGAATACAACTTCTATCCTATAAACATGAAATATCATTAAATAAAAAATTAAATAAATCTTTTACCTTTTTTATTTAAAATTTAAAATTTTATTTTTTAAAAATAACATAGTAATCAGAATAATTATAAAACACCATTTTGTTAAAATGAGTACCATAAAATTTTAAAAAAATTGAAACCTAAGTTGACTAATGATCATAATATAGGTTATTCTCAAATAAACATTTGTATTACCACTCTTAGAAAACCTACACGTGTATAGACTGATCATATTTTTTATAAATTTTATTATTCCATGTGTTAAATATTGATAGTGAAAATTTAGAAAATGAGAACACCAATGAAAGTAGTAAAATTAAAACTGAGGTGTTGTTTTTAGTACGTGAGAATTAATTTTCATAAGAAACCACTCTCTCATTTGTTTTATAAAATACCACTAAAAATTTGATACAAATTAATATATTATGAAAAAACAATAAATAATACATAGAAAAATAATTAATCCTTTATATAAAAATTTATAGTGTTATTTTACATAGATTATACCCCCCCCCCCTCATATTGTGTGTGATCCACCATTTATAAACACATTTTTTCATGATTCAAAAATCGTCATATTCCAATAGTTGATTATTCTTTTTGGATATTCTATCTACCCACACATTTTGTACTACTTATGGTATTCCACCTTTTAAAGTGAAAAAATAATTTGATGTTTTAAAATATGAATTGAAATACTGACGATTTGATAGGGAGTGTGGTTTGAAAATTCTCTAGAGGATTTATTTACCATGAGAGTAAAAAACCAATAATTTTGAATCATAGAATAGGGTTCCACATTCATGGTTTCAGTATAATCTTTCTAATACTAGATCATTTAATAACTCTAGTATCATAAGAAACAATGCATTCCAACCCTAACATGACCTTATTATAACCTGATGTTGTAAATTCAAATGGATTATTATTAAGTTATGATGGCTTATCTTTATAATGAAATACTATAAATAAGATACTTTAGGGTTCCAAAGTACCAGGTTTTCTTCTATTATAAGGTCGTTCTTGTGACCACTATTAGACTTCTTATTATCCTATTTATTCATTACCCTAGGTTTCACCTTTAGTTATTCATTTTTATATATGTTAAAAGGACACTATAGTTGATTTATATTTTCCTCTATTAACCTAATCCTTGAAAAATCATCTATAACATCCAACTCATCAACTGGATTATAATAAAAAATATTAAAAAAACTCCATCCCAAAAACCAACAGGAAATAAATTCTAAAACCATTATATATATTCACCTATTCAAATTCCACTTTCTCTATATTTGAAATCGTCATTATTAAAAAAGTGCTGGATAGGGATTGATATATAGTAAAACTATTGGTTTACCCAAATGTACCCAATAAGATTAACTTATTAATTTCATAATACAAAGGGTTTCAATTAAACATAGTCTTATGAAGTAAACAAAACACACGCAAAAAATGTACATTTTTTGATATAAAGTGACCAACTATTCTTAATATTTTATTTGGGAGACAAAAAAAATATTTAAACTCAATGGTTGCTAAAGATGAGTGATTCCTAAGTAGTTTGTGGGGATATTTTGGATGATTTTTCCATTTATAAAATTTCATTTTCATTAATTAATGATGTATCCTTTCAATAGTAAAAAATTTCCCTCTGCATTTTCTAATTTAATCCTTATATAAATAAACTTTTAATAATCAAAACACATATAGAATAAAATTTGTTGTCTCATTAAGGTATAAGAATGTATTATCACTAAAAATATATTGATTTTAACATTAAAAAGAAAAATAGATTAAAAAATTATAGTTAAAATTATATCCCTAATCATTATACGGTATAGGATTATATTATCAATAAAAATATATAGCTTTTTAAATTATTCATATTTGAATAAGAAAATAAATAGATTCATAAAATGTAAAATTAAAAAAATGAATGGAATTTAATATCATAATAAATAATATATAATCAAGTCTATGTAACTCCATATAACCAACCTATAATAGTGATATTTTTTCATTTTTAAAAACATAAAAATTTAATTATCATTATAGATGTAGGTTTGAATAAGAGAAAACAACAAAAATACACACCCCCATTGTGTGAATAATTTCAAAAACAATTATATGAATAATTGTTTCCCATAAAATAATTTTATCATTGGGATATTGAGTATAATAGAATAAAATAGGATATAATATTTTTTATTCATAAAATAATGTGATTTAAAATGATATACACTTCATAAATAATAATTCAAAACAAATATACCACATAACATTTCAATTAAAATATCTACAAAAATAAATATAATCCCTTCCTCAAATCATCCTTAAATTGATCATGGATATCCTTTTATGAACACCCATTAATCAAATTCTTACATGTAATTAGGTCAGTTAATATGTTGGGGGAGAAAGGTGGTAATTTTTCTTTCCATTATTTGACAAAGATTCCTTGTGATTTATTTCTCTATTATAAATTCATTTTAACATCATTGAAGCTAGATGTAATTGATTAGATTGTAGGTAAAGAAACATTGTCAACATATTTTAAATAAAAACTAAAAAAAATTAACTATGTTGTATTTTTTTATGAAAACATTTTGTAAATAATGATGGTCCTTATTTTTGGTCCATTAAATATGGCCGAAAACATAACTTAAAAATTGACTTCCCGATATTCCATTAAAACATAAGACCCAACTTCAACTAAAGTTGAGTGAATTATTCCCCATGATTTCCCCAATCTAAAATTAAAATTTCATTATAATTAAACTATGGAACACAATAAATTTTAGTTCTATTGGTATCTAGTTGAACTTCCATATAAATTTTAAATTCAGTGTCCATCTTGTTCATATTCCATTACGAATCATCCATTTATCCGAATGAAAAAAATATTCCATGTAAGTTGATTAAATTATTCCTGAAATTTATATTCATATCATTAATGAATATTTATTCCATATGGTGATATCAATAAGGGATGAGATTAATGAATTTTTAATAATAATTAAAAATACCATGAGAAATTACTTTTAAATATCTAAATTCATTAAAATAAATCTTCACTAAAATTCGATAAAAAGAAAATATTTAATATAAGAATAAAATTAGCTTCTCTTAGTGTTTAATCTCCCCCACTCCAACTTGATTTTTTTATTCCCTAATTAATTAATATCAAAAAAAATTAAAATCCAATTTCCATGTCTAAACCAAAATTACCATTAAATGTTTTACACTATAACAATACATTATAAAATCATGAATCTAGTCAAAAATATTTAAAAAAACCGATGTAAAAAAAATGACCCAATATAAAGACCATTATTTTTTCAATTAGCTAATTCCTTTAATTAAATTGTAATTAACCATAAATACATGTTGTCTTTCACAAAAAACATGGGGATTCATTTTTTCCTTGTAAAAAAATGGATGTTCTATACAAGAATCCTATTTTTACCTTAATATTAGTACCAATTTTTTTTAAACATCGATATAGAATAAAATAAAATCCATGGGAAAGATAACTAAGAATTCATTATTCCATAGTTTGGAATTCCACACATTTCCTCAATCATATTATGTTCCATAGGGATGTAAATCCAAACCCTGAGTAAAATAACTATGTATTCAATATCTCTAATCACCAAATTATAGTCATTAGGAACATCCATATCCCTTCTCTATCATTTTATTTTATTTTTTTCATTTCATCCTTTTTAGATAGAAAAAATAAACATAAAACGATCAAAAAACTTTTTCTATAACTATATTATCCCCATGAACACAAACTTATACCACTCAACCCAAAGTATGTTAATTGTGAATTTTTTATTATACTGAATTAAATTATAAATGGTGAAACATAACATAGGAAAACCACTCCTAAACGAAGTTAAAATCATTATCTTAAATATTATTAACAATTAGAATAAAATCATATATATTATTTTGTATTCAGTTTGATATTCCCAAATTTAATTATCACATGCATGTATAATGAAATTATAACTTCTAATGAAGACTAATTTGTTCCATGAAATATCATATTTTTCACCACTATAACTTATAATTACACTAAACCCATTATTAAACAGGAAGACAAGAAGTATCTCAAAATAAGGAAACAAGTGGATGAGATAAGTTTATGAAAGAGATTTGAAAATAAATCATCAAATGAAATCACTTGGTTTGAATATGATGACCAAGTAGTACGTAATTTATCATTCATCCCACCTAGCACATATAGACTCTTCATGAATGATTGAATATTAGGATTGATTTATATGGATTTGGCCTTAAACATTATATAATCATATGTTTTATTCAATAATTTACTTTCTTTCATAATGGGGATATTTTTTGGTTTAGAGTTTTATAGAATTATGCCATAAATAATACATAACAAATCAATATAATAAAAATTGGAGAATTCAAAAGTGTATCCATTTTATTCAGAAACATTAAAATTTTAAAAAACATTATCCCCTTTTGAAAAATCATCATGACATTCAACTTGACCTCTTCCAATTATTTACATATCATTAAATTTGGTGAGAAATATTTAAAAAACTGTTCTGATCATAAAAATAGCAGTAAGGGATATAAAAAATGAAATTGTTTTTCCATTGATAAAAATTAAACCTCATGAGAAACCATTTTTTGAATACATAACATTTCATAAAAAATTGGAATTTAATTCTTTAATAAATATTTTTTATTCTACATTTTGAAACCAAATGATTTCCACAAAAACTCATTATCAAACATTTAAAATCCATGTAGGTACTCTGGGACATCATCACATTGAACCCTGATAGAGCCCTTAGATAACCCTTCTATATTGGAAAACCCATTTGTCTAACTTCCAATACAATTTCCTGGAGAATATAATCATTACCCAACGCATTGGAGCGCTGTCTAGACTCACCCATCATTTAAGATATAATGGTCCCAATCATCATTATCTAGGAGAACTAATCATTTTTAATGTCCAAGAACCACATAATGGAATAAAATATTTCTTCATTTGAAAAACTTATTTCAACTCACAAGAAAATCACTTTTAGATATTAAAATACCATTTTTTTCAAAAATACCATTTTTAATAAAAAATACTCATTTCTTTTGAAAAACTATTTTCTATAACAAAATACCAAAAAAATTAAATAATTTTTTTCATTTAAGAAAACATTCAATATTTAAATGGAATAAAAAAATTAAATAATGAACATGATGGACGAAGAGTCATTGTAACAATGTATGTTTAGAATAGTACATTTATTTGGTAATTTATAAAAATGTTCTGTGTAAATCATGTAAGAAGTTTTATTTTTTAAAATATATTAATGAAATATGAAATATAAATAAAATTTTAATTATATTAACATTAATAAAATAATCATGGTCAATAATATCAAGAATAATGACATGGATAAAAATATACTAAAATAAATTTGAAAACAACTAAAAAGATATTTGTAAATCAAATAGTCACATTCCAAATTGAATTATTTGAATCAAAAAAACCATGAAAGAATAAAATTTAATAAAATATTAATTATCATGAGAATAAATAGTTTCTTGATATGAAATTTTAAATGGTATTCATATAAACTTCAAAAAATAAGGAAGGTGTATAACATCAAAATATGCCTCAATGAAAGTATATTGAGATGAAATTCATTACCTTGATTCCAATTTGTCATGTCTATCCTTATATATATAAATTATAAACATACATTAATTATTTTCTTTCTTATAACCCTTTTGAATTTTATCATTACTTTTATTTGACATATAATAATGTTGTAGACAACTACATAAACAATTAATTTTACATCGAGTGTTTTGACCATATTCAATTTATTTGTCCAAATTGACCTTAGTAGTGAAAATTTGGTCAAAGGAGTAATTATATAAATATATTAATAATAATAAAAATTAAATATTTATAATATTTATAAATTATTTTTACTATTAAAAATAATCAATAAAATGGTTATAAAGAATTATCTAATGTTACAATCATAGATACGGTAGGTTGTACATATGCATGAGTAAGATTCCAATTTTTCAATGACCATTGTATAAATAAGGTATGAAAATTTTATATTTTTATAATGATAAATATATCATAAATACCATTTAATTTTATTATATATAATTTTTGTTATGTAAAAGGAATTGCATTGCCTTGAAGAGGCGATAGTCCATACATCCACGAACGACATTATCATCTTTTCAGTTTGGCAAAGGGTAATATAGAAAATGATATATAATATTTGAATAATAGTAATTATTTAATTAATATAATATATATGTTATTCTTTTTACATATTTTTTTTAAACCCATGCTTAACAATTCACAGTAATGTGTGAATTTATCACATCGCTTCAAGGAGGTGTTTGTCCACACATCCACAATCGATGTTATCATATTTACACAAAATGGGAATCATAAATGAATCTATTATATAATAATAAAATATTTATAAAGAAAACATAGATATAAAATATATTAAATAAAAATATTTTTTCCATCATAATTCCCAATCCTGACATGTGGTAAAGGAAAAAATGAATTACATCATTTCGTAAGGTGGTATTTTTCCATACAAAACTGTAATGTTACTACCCATTTTATGAAATGGTGTGATGGATTATGTCAAAAACATAACATAAAAACATATAAATAAATTTATTATTCTAATGTTATTATAAAATTATATAATAACAAAAATTAATCGGTGGAGACATAAATAAAAAATTAATCCATATTTAATAATGTTACCATATTTTTGAGTAACTCATATTGGTTTACACCAATGGGATTCATGGGATCAATTTCATCCCCAAGTGATGACTCTTGGGTGAATTTAGGGTTGTTTTAAATTATTTTGAGAGTTTTGAATAATTAGGGAGGGTTATTTCTTTTTTTTTGTGGAGGGGGAGTGGTAATCTTGTAAATACAGAAACATAAACACTATTGACAGGTCTCGCTGACATCATGTGCCTCCGATAGTGATCCAAATTTTAGAAATGTGGTGATATGGTAATATGATAGACATACTATGGGTTTTGGAAATGCTTATAGGACATTTGGACTCTTCATATTAAATTTTAACCACTGAGTAACAACATTTTTACCTAAAAGCTCATTAATCAGTTTTACATACATTCACTAATATTTTTTATCAAAAATAATATGAAATTATAATAAATTATAAATTATTTCAATTCAAATCATGTAATACTTTTTTCCATATTATAAACACAGAATTTGTAGAAATTAACATAAAATTAATCCCGTATACGGGATAACAACGAAGGTTTTTAATGTAAAAAATTTCAAAATAAAATGTTTTTATATCTATATTCAATTTGAAATTGTATAAAATTAACTAAATTAGTTTAAATGATATAAAATTGATCTAATGATATATAAAAACGAATTAAAAACATAATTTAGCTACATTAATTATTTATAAGAAAATTTAGTTTCCAATTAAAATTTTGTATTATTTACTATTCAACAAAATATAAAATTTTTCAAAAAACACACTAAAATACACCCAAATTAAATTTTGATATTCTAATTTCAATTATTAAGTTTATAATTTCATATAAAATTTATTAAAGTGCCATAATTGTTGTTTTAAAATATGTGTGTCACTAAAAGGAGGTAAAACTGATTTTTATAAGAAAACAATATAGTTTTCTAAGTGTAACACTAAAATTAATTTTATATAACACCTCTAAAATGTATTGGATGGATGTCAAAACATTTATAAACATATGTAAAAATAATATAGTTATTTCTATTCACACCCACCAATATAACTTCCAGGTTATGTCTACCACTTAAAACAACAATATTAACTGTATATTATTGTTTTGTATAACTCAATCTTGTATGGAACATAATATTTCATATAAAATCATTGTTATGTGTCATGTATAATATCAAAAATATTGTTGTTTTTAAGAAACAATTTATATCTAATTCATAAATAACAATAAATATGAAAAATAATGATTCTATCATTACCTGGGATTATATCCTTCCCCAATTTTGGAAATTTCATCCTCATTATTTTATTAACTTATAAAATAAGTGAGGATGTTTTTCCCTCATAGAATTTTAAGATTCCCATGTTTCCTCTTCAACCATATGGGTTTTTTCATGAAACCATAACTTGCTGAATTTCCTTATTCGAAAATAGTTTCTCTCCATGGTTGTGAACTCAAAATAGGTTTTTCCTCATAATAAATATTCTCTTCTAAATGAATAACTTCGTGGAGAAAAACATGATATGAGTTTGGTACATTCATAATTAACATGAAAACAAGAAATAATTTTTGTACCTATGACAAACTCGAATGTAAATACACTTGGTATGAAACTTATAAAAATTTCTATAGGATTTTATATGGTACAATGAACTGTGGACTCAGTTTCCTTTTTTTACCAAAATGCATCTCCCACTTCCATGGAGAAATTTGTTTAAATACATGATCACCTAGTTCAAAAAAATGATCATTCATTTGGTAATATGCATAACATTTCTATTTACTCTGACATTCCCTCTAGTGTCACTAAATCACCTAAAAGTTCACATTCATTTTCTCTACTAACTCTAGTCCCGTAAAATTCCATTCTCTTAAATCATCCAAAAAAGTTTGTGTCTAACCCCACTTTAAAAAATTCATCAAATTGTGAAATATGTATACTGGAATGAAGGCTGCTATTATAAGAAAACTCAACTAATGAATGTTGTTGATCCCAAATTCTGTGGTAATCTATTGACCATTAATAGAGCATATCTTCTTACCTTTTGAATCTTCAACTTAGATTGTCCATCAGATTGAGAATGAAAATCTATACTAAAAATTAATTCACCTCCCATCAACATCTGAAGTCATTTCCAAAAATTGAATTAGAACCTAGGTTCGTGGTATGATACAATAAAGATACAAACTCTATGTAGAATGAATATATCCTTTCAATATTGTCTAGAAATCATTATTAAATATTTCATATCATGACTGGGATGAAAATTTCTAGATTTAGTTAACTGGTCAATAATAACCCAAATCACATTAATACCTTGAGAAGACTTTGGAAATACTTTTCTGATATCCTTTGACATATTTTCCCATTTCCAGTCAGAAATTGGAAACGGCAGAACAATCACCTTCAGTAATTGACATTTTTCTTTAACTTACTAACAAGTCAAATACTTCATGGTAAATTCAGAAATGTCTCTTTTCACTCCATCCCCCCAGTAATACTTGTGAAGGTCTCTTTACATCATAGTGCTACAAAAATGAATGGAAAATAGAGAAGTATGAGATTTAGTCAACAAATATTTCCTTAGTAGTGAATCAAATGAAATTCATAATCATTTTCTCAAAGATAATACAAATTCATCATCAATATTAAAATCATTCAACTTAACCATCTTAACAGACCCCACACATTATTTTAAATATTTATCCACCATTTGAGATCACATAATTCATTTTTAAAAAATATTACTTCACTACAACCTGAAATAAAATAAATGATATCTCTTCATCCACAACTTCTAAACCGAAATTAAAAAAATCAATAACCAACGGGTCATGTTACAATCATAAAATGGTTAGAATTTCATTATTTTTTAAACTCAATAAATCGATCGCATTATTTTTTTCAAGATGATAATGAATTATGAAATCATAATATTTGATTAGTTTCATCCATATTCTTTATCTAATGTTTATTTCTACCTGAATGAATAAATATATTTCAAGATTTTGTGACCAGTATATACATCACCATTTACTCCATACAAATGATGCCTCTAAATTTGGAAAGATAAAAGTAGAAGCAAATTCCAAATCATGCATAGGGTAATTACACTCATAAGGTTTCATCTGACGTAAAGAAAACACAATTACCTGTTCAATCGATATTACAACACAACCAGTTAATTTCAATAGATAATCACTATAGATATTGAAATCACCATTTATAAAAGGTAATTCCAAAATAGGAGCAATCATCGATCCTTAATTTCATTCATGGAAACAATTATCACATTCTTTTTCCCATATAAACGTATCTCTTTTTTAAGTTAACTTAGTCAATGGGATAAACAACCGAGAAACATTTTCCAAAAACTACTATTAGTAACCCACTAACCCAAGAAAACTATGAATCTAGGTTATATATTGGGACCTGGAATTATTCAACTAAATTGTTTTAGAAGGATCAATATTTATTCGATCTTCAGAAACAAAATTGACCAAGTAATGAGATTTTGTGCAACCCAAATTGACTCTTACTAAAAATTCCATATACTTTCATTTTACTTATGGTTTTCAAGAAAATATTAAGTGGTTTTCATTTTTATCATGGATTACAGAATATACAAAAATATCATTTATAAAAACAACCACAAAAAAATATCCAAGAATTTGTTTCTAATCGTAGTTTGAATAGCCTTCGTAAAAGATTATTAAATTCTTCTCATTCCATGGAATCAATATTTTAAAATTTTAATATACTGTTAAACCATTTTACACCACTAATCAGCTTCCCCAAAAAATGATAAATTGAAAGAGTCACATTTTGGCGGTCTGAAAAACCCATGACATCAGATATCCTTTCTTAGGGTTTAACCCATTTATTATCTTTTACAGGGTCAGATGATCCACTAAAGGATGGGGAATTTTTATCATAAAATAATCATAAAAATAAATGTTCCTTTGGAGTATATTAGGTTCTTCTTCTTCATGGATACCACCACCATTTATCTCCTGATTCAATTGATCCATCAATTCTACAAACTATTATGTGATGATTCCAACCATCTCATGATACAGATTTGGAAGTATATCTTCCTCTATGTTCCATACCACAACCACTTCACTATTTTCTATATGGAAAACCATTATGAATATAAATTTTTTAGATGAAGGAATATGGAAGTATTCAAATTCTATAACATTTTAACTTACCTATAAGGTAAAATCATTCAACATCATGATATTAATGTTTCTATAACCTCTAAATTTATCTAAACTAAGATTTTATTACAAATATAAGGCCTCTTCCTTGAACATTACATAGTATTATGTATTAGTTAAGAATTTAAATTCTTTCACATTCTGGATAATTTTAGGTTTAGTATTTTAGAAAAGTAATCCATAACTACAACGTAACCAAACCATACAATACAAAGTGGAAACTTATGAATAATATCCATTTTTCTGCCATATAAAACAATTTAAAAAGTAAATCACAATCTGTTTTATGAAAACTAATCATGATAATCAACTTGACCTCTTCCAGTCCCTTAATAATCATTAAATACTGTGAAAAACATTTAAAAATTTTGGTTGAGAATAAACATCTCTATAAGAGATATAAAAAGTAATGAAATTTTTAGTCAATTAATAAACATTTAAACCAATAAAACCCTATTTATTAAAAACATTACATTTTACCCAAATGGTAAATATCATTATTTAATAAATTAAATTTATTTTACATTTCTAGAAAAATTATTTCTATGAACACTCATTATAAAACATATAGAATTCATCTTGGTACCTTAGGACATCATCACATTGAACCCTTATATATTTCATATAGAACCCTTATAATTTGGAATAACCATAATTTCAACTTCCAATATAATTCTGTATAGAATATAATAATTACCCAATGCGTTGGACTAATATCTAGGCGCACCTATCGTTTAATATTTAAACAAATCACCCAGTTCAATTTGGGAACACCCATGATTTATAATGTCCAAGAAACACATCTTGAAGTAAAACATTTCATCATTTATAAAAGTATTTTAAAATCATATGAAAATAACGTTCATATATTGAAATACCATTTTCTTTTAAATATCTTATTCTAAATAAAAAATGAACATTTCTTTTGAAAAAATATATTCCATACAAAAATAACTAAAAAAAGGACAGAATTTCATTCATCTAATAACAAATGATATCTTTAAAAGGAACCCAGAAATAAAATAATGGTCACAAAGCTTTAAAATATATTTTTATCTTGTATATTAAGAATATAACATTCCTATATTCATTTATCGAAATGTATGTTATAAAACATGTAATAAATAAAAATTTCGGAAAATATTTAAACTATAATCAAAATAGAAATAAAATTTCTTTATTACTCATTTATAAAACTAAATATATAAAAATTATCAAAAATATTAATGCGGAGATAAATATTTGATATTAAATATTAAAAGCTCTAAAAATAGATTTTTAAATCAATGCTTCTCATACCACTTTGAAATAATTGAATCAAAATACCCATTAAAAATAAAAGTTAAAAAAAGTAAATAAAATAATAATAAATAAATTCATGATATGATTTTTCAAATGGGAATTATATACACGACATAGAAGAAGTATGGTGTATAACATCAAAAACGCCTTAATGAAAGGATATTGAGATGAATTCTCTTACATTGAGTCCAAATTTTTATGTGATTAAATATCTTCTAAAATAATAAAATTATGTTAATTATTTTCTTGATTTAGAAACTTTTACAAGGATATAATTATTATTATTTCATTAATTTCAATTTTTTAAACCACCATATAAAAAATTAAGTTTACATCGGGTGATTTGGCCATATCCGGTTTATGTATCAAAAACGACTTTGGTATGTAAACTATGGTAAAGGGGGTCATTATAAAAACATCTCATGGATAATAATAATTAAATAATTAACATATTTATATATCAATTATAATTTTAAAACTATTCATGAAATATGGTTATGCAAAATTACTAATGTTACAATCATAGATATGGTAGGTTGTACGTATAAATGAGTAACATTCCCATTTTTTTAATGATTTCTATGAAAATATGGTAAGTGAGATTTATACTTATGGAATGATAATTATATGAGAAATACCATGTTATTTAATCATTTATATTTATATATTTAATTCTTGTGGTGTAAAAATAATCGCATCGTGTTGAGGAGGTAGTAGTCCACACATCCACAAACAACGTTATCACATTTTCTATATGTGAAAGTGTAATAAAGAAAATGATTTATTATATTTCCAGAAAGGTAATTATTCCATGAATTTCATATTTATTTTTTGTATGTTACTTATTTTTAATGAAACTCTTCCTTGATTTATTCAATGTAATGTGTGCATTTATCGTATCCCTTTGACGAGGTGGTACTCGACACATCTACAAATGATATTATCATGTATAAAAAATGGATTTCATGAATTATTGTGTTATATAATAATTAAATAAGTATTAACAAAACATATATATCATATATATCATATAAAAATAGTTTTTCCATCATAATGATCAACCATGATATGTGGTAAAGAAAAAATGAAGGACATCTTTCACAAGGTGGTAGTTCTCCGTACACAAACAGAAATTTAATTACCCATTTGATGGAAAAGAGTGAAGTTGTAGGTTTGACGCATAACATTACACAATATAATTATATTTATTATACTAATTATATTATATAATAATTTAATAATAATAAATTTTATTGTGGATAAATAAATAAATATTAATGAACATTGACGAATGACGCCTCATTTTTAGGTAGTTGCATTTGGTCTTCATCAAAGGGATTTAATGGTTCACTTTATGATAAAATTGAGGAATCTATTGTAATTTTAGGGATGTTTTGACCTTATTTATTCAGATTTTGGATGATAAAAACGGCTTTAGTGGTGTAAATATGTGGGGAGGGTGGATGCCTTTTTATAGTGGAGGGGGAGCTACATTCTTGTAAATATATTAAGGTAAACACTATTGAGAGGTCTACTATACATCATGTGCATCCAGAAATTTTACCATTTATATAATAGAGGTAATATGGTAGAATAATGTCCATAACATGGGGTTTGGACAAGTTTCTAATACATTTAGACTCTTACGATTAAATTTTATCCATTGAGTAACCACATTTTAATCTTAATCATTATAATTAATTATAATTAATTTCAATCATATTTTTGTTAAAGAACACATATTTACTTAATATAAATTATGAAATTATAAAATTATAAATATTTAATCCTCTTTTTAAATTAAAAAAACATAAGTTAAAAATTATAATTTAAAATTAATCCCACATATGGGATGATAAATGAGTTTTTAATGTAAAAAGGATCTAAAGATTGCTAAGTGTTTATTTATAAATTATATGTGAAATGGTTTCCAAATACCTAAATTGGATTAAGATATATAAATAGGATAAAATTATAATTTAAATCCAATTAAAAACAAAATTTAATGGTTAAAATTATTTAGATGAAAAAGCAGTTTTCAATAAAAATTCAGAATTAATTATTATTCACCAAAATATGAAAGTTTCAGAAAATACCGAAATATACAGTGAAACAAATTTTATATTCCCCTTTCAAAGTGTAATTTTATTTTTTCACAAAAATTTATAAATGTTCAAAAATTTATTTTTAAAAATGTGAGGCACTAAAAGGTTGTAAAACTTATTTTAAAAAATAGTTTTTTATTTGTAAAACAATATTTATTATTATATTATTCCTATATATTTTATAACATAAATGTAAAAAAAATTATATACATGTGTAAACATAATATTATTAGTTCTATTCACACCTTTTAATATAATTAGTAGGAAATAAAAACCACTTAATATAGCAATTTTAAATGAATATTATTGTTAAGTATAACTCAGTATTGTGTGCAATACATGATTTTAGATAACCTCATTGTTTCATATCAGGTAAGCTATTAGAAGTAGCATCCATTTTTAAGGTAAAATTACTATCTAACTTTTAAATGTTTGTAAATATTACAAATACCTATTCTATCATTACCTGGTATGTTACATGAGTTCTAGAAAAAATGCGATTATATAAAAAATAATACAACATCTTTAATTCATGTATCTCATAGATAAACATTATATCACTACGTAATACCCAAGGCTTCCCATAAATAAAAACACAAAAAGAATAAAAAATGATTAAAACAAATTTTTTTATTTTCCAAATATTATTCAAGGGAGATAAAAAATAATCAAATGAAAAAAAAGGATGCCTCTAAGAAATTAATATCTTAAAGTCACTTACATGAAATAAACTGCGAGAAAATAATATATTATCACTTTACTAGATTCGAACATTAATATCATCTTCATTTTTATATATATGTAATAAATCTATGAATATATTTTCTATATGACCATTGTCATTTAATTTTTGACAAATAGTGGAATGTGGACAAACTACAACCCCATGAGTAAAGGTATGATGAACTAAATAGGTCCATAACCATCTTAACCACATTTAACATGGGTGGGGAAAAAATCTGAATTTAAAATAATTATTAATGCTTTAGGTCCAAATTATTTGAAAATGCTTATATATGTAGTCTTGAACTCTATAATTGAAGATCCTTAAATTTGAATAATCCTCTACCATATGTTTCTTATGTTCATTATAGTCTAATTTTATTTTTTTCTAGATAATAAATGTTTAAAATTGATTTTTGGTAGCCCAAATGGTTTTGAGATCATTTTCAACTTGAAAAAATAATTATTTGAAATAAAATTACTAATATGGTGACATTATTATGCTCTTTTCAAATAATTTTTTATATCTAAATGGAATACAAAATCATAATGGGTCAATATTTCTTATAGGGGTGACTATCTATTCCATAATTTTATTTCAAAATTTTCTGACTGAACATTACCATTGGTTTGAGCGTGTTATATTGTGGTAATTTTTTAGATATCCAATATGTGACACAAGTTTCAAGAAGGGAAAATACAAAATTAGGTTCCATAGAAACTAATGATCTCACTAGAAATTCAAAATCTTGAAAATATGTTTTGATTTTTGAATTTAATCGTATCCTGATGATTACTAACATTAGTGGTAATTTCTTAGATCATTTAAACATATAATCACTATAAATGAGGATGTAGATATATACCTCATGTTCTGGTAAAGAGAACCTAAAATAAATTCCTAATTTATAAATAATATTGATAAATAAAATGGTATTATTTGTGTTTTCTTCCTTTTATTTATTATTATTAATTATACACATTGAGGGAAAACTAAAATAATTATTAGGAACACCTATATATAGAATGATAAAATAAACCACTTTATAAAACATTTTCAACTTCTTTAATTTTTTCATAGTGTCCAAAATATGTCTCTACTAATATAAATTGAAAATGAAATCTTTCTCGTCCTCTAGAAAACAACTCTTAATGAACTGATAGAAAACAAATTTTTTTTGGCATCAGAAATGAATTACCAACGTGAATGAGTTCCTAAAATTTTAGAATGATTCATACATCCATGGTATTTTATATATTAGAATACCATATAAAATCACTCATATAATATAGATAATAAAAAAATAAATGAATCAGAAATAGAATGGTGGGGTGAATTATCATTGAATTCCAAAATATATCGGTGTTCAACTACAACATTTTCAGAACCTGTGTTATTCTTTATTTTTAGGTCAAATTACATCAAGAGAATTACACACCTAATCAATATCTCCTTAATATATGGGTTTTAGGGATGTTATTTAAACTATTAATAATCTATTCTAATAGTTCTTGGTGATTATAAGTTATAATATCTAGACTTCTCTAAGTACAACACCTTTAAAAGAAATTCCATTTTAGTGGTGGTGTATTTAATTTGTGATTCATTCAATGATTTTCTAGTATATGCCTTAAAAAGGGGGTTTTATTATTATTTTTAAATAAAATCTAAAAAATTCATTTAAACCACACTTGATATCAAAAATAAGGTTCTAATCAGGATCTTGTGAGATGGGTGGAGATATAAGACATTAATTGAGAGTAGAAAATGATTCCTCATTGCTTTCCATCCAAAAAAGAGGAGTATTATTTATTATAAAGGGAAAAAGGATTCAAGGAATGGATATGATTTTACTTATAAATATATTATGGAAACAAAAATATCTTAATAAATATAATACATCTAAAAATGAGAGGCAAGTTGAAGAATGATATATATCTTAGATTTATCAAACTCAATCCCATTATAAGAAACAATATACCAAATAACTATTCTATCTTTTAGCAAGACAGGGAATTATTTCCAATTTTGTACAAGATTTTTGTCCTTTGATAATGAAATAATCCTCTAACAATTTCAATAACATACCTCAAATGTATCAACAAAATGGAAAAGTTATTGATAACTAATTTTATACACTCTCCCAACATGTCAAAAAATATATATATCAAACACTAGTTAAACAGAGTCTAGGAATTATAGATCCAAAAGGGTATAATTTGGAACGAAAATATTCTAAATGTAAAATTGAATGTTTTAACATAATTATACATAAAAGAGGTAGTATAATTAATATCTCAATATTCTCTCATGTACTCGATCAATACATTGAAATTAAAAATGTTAGTATTAGTTCAGGAACATAAATTCCTATAATTTTTGTTCACTTCTCATCCATTAATCACCCATATAAGGATAATGTACCCATGATAATTAGTTATAAAAAATTTCAAGCAGTCCAAGATGTTATATTTTTAACACAAAAATATTTTTTAATTTATTTCATTATGTAAAATATTTGATAACATGTGGTATAAGAAACAAAGAACTTAAACAACTAGAGATATACTATGATTCAAATATGAGAAGTAGGAAATGGACAACGGTTTGGTAAGTATGAAAAACAATAATTATATTATGAAATACATAATTAAATTTTTTCCATAATAAAATGAATAATAAATAATACATTGATTATTAATTGGTTGAAAATGAAGATAAATCCTTTTAAAGGTAAAATAGTTATTTTTAATAAAAATGTACTTATGTGTGGAATATATTTTCAGCATGATAGAAAAAATTATTTAATATTTATAATTAATAAAAATGAAATAATTTTCTATCTCTAATGAATTATAAATAATTGAATAATAGTTATTATAAATTTCATAAGAAAAATATCATTTTGTACTTCAAAATGGTTATTATTGTATTTTGTGCACGAATTTTATAATTAAATGCTTTAACATTTATAAATTATGTTTTCTAAAGTGGAATTAATTTTTTATATCATAATATCACATTTATCTTAAGGTTAATTGGTGATATTTTTCCAAAATAGAGTTTTTGGGTAATGAGTGAAAATATAAATTTTTCAAACACTATCACTTTTATCAAATTATTATTATAGAATCAGGAAATAATAAATGTTGAATCATAAAAATTTATAGAATATATTTAAATGATGTAAAATAATTAATTTTTAAATATATTTTTTAAATTGGGAACATCTGATTGAACATGGTGAATATAAGTTATATTTTATTCAAGTAAAAAACTATTTTTGGGTTTTTTAGTTTAATGGTATTTTTTGTAAGAATAAATTCATTTTTGGATTGATAAGATTGAAAAAAACCTTATATTTTATAGTTATTTAAAACAAAATTATGCATATCATCTTTATTTTTTTTGGTGAAATGATTTTTACACATAAATCATGTCTTTTCCTAATAACTCTTTTTGATGTGTTTTACATATATATATTAAATCTATCATCTACCAGCTATATATTTTTTATACTATAAAACATAAAATGTTTTTTTAATATAATGTATTAATTTTTTTTAAAATTAATCATTTATATTTTATCATATAATTATGTTATCATGTTAAATTATTAATTTATCATGGTTACGGTTCAGTAATATTTAATGTCATTCAACTAACAGATAATGATTAAAATGCCTCTAAAACCCACCCTAATTTGGTTATATGCATTTATTTAGACCATTTAATGTCTTATATACTGATATTTTGTTCCTCAGTTCCACATGACCATGAATAATACCTTATATTAATTTAACACATTTAATAATTACAAGAGTGTAATTCCCCTAACATATAAAAGGATAATACTTATCCTCTGTTATTCACACCTATTGAGCCCCATAACTCAGTTAATTCCTCAAAAATAAATTATAAAACTTATTCTTCATGAACTATATGATTTTTTATTAAAAAATATTAGATAATAAGGATTAATGTATAAGAAAAAGGTGATTATCAAAAGAAGAGGTATAACTCTGAACTGGGTCTTGATTTTATTTCTTCTTATAACTCCTTAAAAAAGTCATTAAACAATATGAAATAAAAAATCATTATATTTTATATAATATAACGTTATTAGGATTATTTTATAACCCTTTCTCGTCATCTTTTTCACCATATGGATAGCTTAAACAGAGTTCATACGTCTGTGTGCGCTACTATCTCCATAAAGTGACGTGTTTTGTTTTCCATCACAACTTATAATTATTATTTATAGTGATTGATTTAGTGTATATATATGATATTCATTAAATAATTATAATTATATAAAGATAATATATCATATATTATTTTACTCTTCCATTTTTTGGGGAAATGATAATGTCGCTCGTGTGTACCTGTGGACTAACACCTCTACGAAGTGATTTGATTAATTTTTCATTTACACATTTCATGGATGGTTATAAATTTGTATTTAATTTATAAAACATTATAATTATTTAAATATTAATACTATCAATTTGATTTGAAAATGAAACTTTTTATCTTGATCAACCTATTGAATTTATTTTGGGGATTTTGAATTGAAGATCCTCAAATCATCCAATATGAATTTAATCACTTTACTAAATATATATTACATGGTAAAAATAATAAAATATATTATTATAAGTGGATAAACTATGAAAAGTTTTTTATTGATTTAAATAATTAAAATATGTTTATTTTACATGGTTTAAAGAATGTGTGTGGAAAATCTGGAAACGATGTAAGGGCTTTCTCATCTCAGGTTTCTTTCATTGAGAGTCATTCCATTTTCACCATATGTTTTCTTATTTGAATTTTATATATAGGAATAATGATGAATTTATCCATTTATTATAAAAATTATAAGGGTATTAAAATTAATTTGCAGGTTCTATCCTTCAATTTTCTATTGATTTAAAAGTTAATAATATTGTAAGTTGTTTTTCTTTAATACATTTTAAATATGTTTTAACTATTTTTCCTCAATATTCATTCTCTTTTAAAATATTCAATAGTTTTATTATTTTTATATAAAATTTTATTAATTTTAATTTTAATGTAATTTTAAAATTATTTAAAATGTATATAACACAATGTTTTCAACGTTTTTTGTATGGGTCACTTTTCACTCTTTTTTCCAAAGTGAAAAAAATTTTAACAATTAAAGAAAGTAACAATTTTCATGCTATCATGACCTTTATTTTTATTTGTGAACCCTTTATAAAATTCATACTTTTTATAAAAGTAAATTCAATTTCGCAGTGCTTTTATGAATTTTAAATTTTAAAAAGTTATCAAGGAAATATTATTTTTCTTATTATGATTGTGATAAAATGGAAAGTGTTTTACTTATCTGATCAGATTTGTTATTCAATGTTTTATAATGAAGAGAGACAAATAATAAAAAGATTCCCCAACTATATGGTACATTACCATTATATATGATTATCAATGAGCCCAATAGAGCACTTTAATGCATTAATTTATCAAGTGTATTCGAAGGTGAAAAAATTGGAAGTAAACTAGGTAAATTAATCCTATGAAAATAAGTAGGATTCAGTTATTATAAAATGGGTAAAAAATGTTAATATAAATTATGAATATTATTATCTTAGATACCAATATAATTCGGTAAAAAAAATTAATGAAATATTTTTAATTCATATGGAATGAAATTATTTTTCACTTTTAAAGGTGAATGGTTTTTCAAATAACATTTTTCATGATTCCTTCATGGTTTTTATTTTCATGATAATGAATTTAAGTGGTTTTATTTGAGAAAAGTTTTATTTTCTCATATGGATTGTGAAAATGGTGAAAAATATCATGCATTTTTATGTTTTTTCCTATACAAATAAGGATCATTTATTTTACTATTACCTACTAAGAATTTTTATTTCTTCCCATGTTTTGAAAATTTTTTCATAGTATATAAGGATGTATAGATATTATAATAATTTCAATATTTCTATGATAGGTACTTTTCTTGAAATATGAAGATGTGTATTTAATGAAATAATATATTAAATTTAATAATATTATTTATGTTGGTGGACACTATGTTTCACGGTTTCCTATGTAATATAAGTATTCTTTCTAAATTTCTAAAACTCTAAAATGAATTGATTCTTAAAATGTATGAAAGTAAAACACCTATTATAAATCCTGCAATTAATCATTTGTTATGTTATAATTTAATATAGTTGGTTTCAAAATAAATTATTAGATAACATTATTGTTTTGTTTTACATAGATAATATTTGTTTACGATTTTTTGATACCATCATTGGTTTATAAATCTATGTTTTATCATAATTTTAAAGGAATAGATACTGTTTTTGGGGTTTAATGTGTTGGGTTTTATGATGATTAAGAATATTTTTTGAGACATTTATCTAAATACATCCATTGGGTTTAGTTTGTGTTTTAGATAAAGGAATATTTGAAGAATAATTATTTTATATATTGTGGATATATTTTTAATGATATTGATAACCATTAGGATTAATATGATATTGTAGGTTATGTTAATTAGGGGTTACTATAATTTATTATTATATCATTTATCTTGTAAATTAAAATGGGATTGTAAAGTGAATTTTTGAATATAAAATTAATTTTATTTAACAATAATTTTAAAATGTTTTTTGGGGACATTATATTATTAAGGTAAATGGAATATTATTAGATAATATGGGATTTAATTTTATTAATAAAGGTTCAATTATCTTTTGGAATCATGTATGATCATATTATGTCATTATAATGATTCGTGATATTTAAGGAATCTTTTATCATATTTTGGAGAATATAGGATTTGTGAATATACATTTTTAGTGCATGACATTATGATTACTTTTTATTATTTGAAGAAACATGAAATGTTCATCATGGAAGAATATGATATCATGTCATTCTAATCTTTCGGATTCAATCATGTCCATACATATATTGGGATTTTTTAGGTTAGCTATTTAGGGAATGACTATTTTGAACATGGTGTGTTATTAATATTTTTGATATTTATTTATGGTTTATATACAAATTTAATAATATATTTTCTAATGCTAACCATTTTTGTTTTGGGTAATGTCTAAATATATAAGTAATTACTTGTTATCTTTTTATAGATCTTATGATCGGTTAAAAGTTTATTTTAGTACATCAATAATGAAAACTTATTCTTTAATATTCATTTCTTATATAAATGGATGAGATATAAGTAAAAATTGATCAGTGAATACCCATCGGATGATGCTTTTCTTATGCAATAGAATGGAATCAAGTAAGTATATTTTCTTATGTTTGTTATCTTGGTATTAAAATAATTCATCAACACTAGGAAAATGATATTGAAAAAATATTAACCTTTTACCGTCATTTTTTATGAATTTATGGTATTCTTTATCCCCTTATTATTGATGGTTGTATGGTAGTTAAATTTCTCATGATAACATTTTCTATGACTCTCGATTATTACTTATACATTATTTTTTTCTTTCATGTATATAATTTCTATTTCCTCCAACAATATCCTTATCCTGGAGACCGATTATGTGTTATTCTAGATGACCTTCATATTTCCCTATTAATATATAAAAATCATGTTCTATTATATTTTTATATGAAGGGTGTTATCAACAAAAATATTTTTAAATATTAAAATGGGTTTTTCGTTCATTGTCGTATGTTTTATCATCAACCCCCTGGAATTGATTTTTTTTAAAACTTTAAATCATTTTATTCGGAAAGATTTAAAATTTTAAGGAAATAATTTAATTAAGGGTTTTGATTTTAATAACAAAATATTTTTTAATTAATTTATTTAACTAATATATTTGAAAGTGTGGTATACACAACACTAATTTAAAAGAACCATGATAAATTATTATTTAAATAAAACCATTATGACTTAGCCATTGATTTTGCAGGTATGAATACAAATAATGATATTATAAAATATATTTAAAATTTTACTCTAAAATAAAATCAATAATCCTTCATAGATTTATTAATAATTTTAAAAAAGAGTATATAAAACCTTTTAAAAGTGAAAGAGATATTTTTCCTCAAAACTACATTTTGATGTGTAATATATTTTTAAATTAATTGATTAAATTAGTTACTAGATATGAAAGATTGAAATTAAATTATTTTATTATATTTCTAATTGAATGAATTGAAATTTATTTAATTATGGTTATTAGACAATTAATGTCCATTCTACCATATTTTTCTTCAAAATTACATTTTCTTCAAAAAATTGTTATTATATATTTCTGATCGTAGATATTATAATAAATTAATTCCACTTTTAAAAACTGAATTTTTTAATTTTTTATTATTATTTTTGTGTCATCATATTGAATTTATCGTATGGTGAATTTTTTATATCTTTCTAAAATATTTTATTTTTGGGTGAATAGTGAAAATAGAAAAATTTTAAATAAAGTCACTATTATGAAATTATTATGATATAAGAAACAAACATTAAAATTTGAAACATTTTAATAAACCCAAGATATATTAATGGAGTTAAATAATTTATTTTAAAAAATTATTTTATATTTTAGAAGACTATATTTTCAATCATGAACAAAACATAAATTTTATTAAAAATAAAAAATATTCCCCCCACGGTTGGATGTGGTGGTGAGGGTGGGTTGGGTTTTGAGCAGTCATCATGGGGTAGGGTCCTCAGGACAACATTTTATTCTCAATTTCCATTTTAGAATTATCTACCACACTTGCGATTGTGCCCTATTTGAAAAACAATTGGGTATTTTCATTGAATTGTATAGTTGGAAGATTAAAATCTTTTTTTCTTGATTGAAAATTAAAAAAAAATACCTATTTATTATTTAATCAATAAATTAGGGTAAATAAAACTCTTACATGGTTTTAAGGTGAAATTATATTTATGCATAAATCAGGTAGTTTCCTAAAAATAGTTTTTAATGTTTTTTTTATACTTATATTAATTATAATTTCTACCACCCAAATGTTTTTAATCTCATAAAATGTATTCCAAATTTAGAATCCTCATATGAAATTTTTTAGAATTTCACTTTTATTTTTATTTCATCTAATTATGTTATCATGTAAAAATTTAAGTTAGCACAACTATGGTTAAGATGGGTTTAAGGAGGATTAACTAGTTTATATGGATTAAAATGTATCCAAATAATATATGAATGTGTTTTTTGAATTTTTTCAAAGATAACACTTTTTTCATATGATTTTTTGGTGACTTAGTTCCACTTGACCTTGAATAATACCTTTTATAAATTTAAAACATTGAAAAATTTTATGAGTTTTATTCCCCTCACTTGTAAATGGGAGTCAATAATCCTCTATCATTTACTATTATTTATCCTATTATATTTAAACATTCCTTCCAATATCAATTAAATTAATTCCTCTACATGACCTAAAATATTGTGTTTCATCAAAGTTACTACCTAGAATCCATAAGGAGAAAGCCAAATGTTGTCTTCTAAAGAAAATGTGTAATTCTTAATATATCTTTTTTTAATTCTTCTTATACCACTATAAAATAGTCATTAAACATGCCAAAATAATAACATTAGTTTATTAAATATTTTGAAACGTTGTTATAGTAATTTTAAAACCCTTTTTATATCCATTTTCATCCTATAGGTAATGGAAATTAAATGTTTAAATACATGTGGACTACCACATCTACCAAGCGATGTGTTTTATTTTCTATCACCGCCTATCATTGATGTTTATAATGATGTACCCAGTATATATATATATAATATTCATGAAATATTTATCATTTTTTAAAATAATATATCATCTATTTTGTTACCCTTCCATTCTTTGGAAAATGATAACATTTCTCATGCATATGTGTGGACTGCCACCTGTATAGTGTGATGTGATTCAATTTTTATTTTCAACTTTTAGGTATATTTCTAAAATTTTATTTAATTAATAAAAAATTATCATTTTCATATTTTTATTATTTATATGATATTACAATGACCCTTATTCCATTATCAACCTATCGATGGTTTTCTTGGGATTATTAACAAAACATCATCAAACATACAACTTGAAATTAATTGATATTGTAAATACGTAAGATATTGTGATAAATGAAATAAAAGACCAAACATGTCTATATTTAAGTAGAAGATCCTAACATTTTATTAAATAATAATGAAAATTTAAACATGTGATGGAGCATACATGGCCAAACAAAGGGATACCTTCATCCAACAGGAAATAAAATTTAAGAGATTATGATAATGGGATTACCCAGAAAAAAAATCTTAAAATATTAAATGATTAATATACACTTATTATATAGATTGTGGCACCGATTTCAAAATAAAACAGTAATGGTCGTCAATGTTGTAACCAAGGGCACAATATGAACCCATGAAGCATCCAGAAGACCCCATGGAAGGTGTGTGAATGTTTCAAGGAAAGTGCATAAGAGGGAAATTTGTGTGCAAGACCCTTTCATATCCAATGCGATGTAAAAGGATTTTATTTTTCTCCAGCCTCCCCAAAAATTCTAAGTCAGGTGTGTGGTAGTTTCTTTCTCTGTGCACAAGATTTCTTTTCCACATAAAAAACCATTGTACATCCAATGTGACATCAACCATCCAACTTCCACACCAACAATATTATGTGATGGCGCACAATCCTGCATTAATATATATAAGTTCACCTCATCCCCCTTCATCGTGGATATGTCCTAGAAGCCGAACCACAAGTCTGATTCTCATAGGACTACCCTTATGCAACAATGTGTAATCCATAAACCCTTCAAGGTATAGCATCTTGTGTGACTGGTCCCCTATGGATCCCCCTTCACGTGGGCCCACTAGGGCTTGACCCTCACCAACATTCTTTTAACCTATGTTGGGTGCATGCAGATGTTGCCACTTTTATACAACCATTCCCTTGTGTGTAACCAAATATTATCCTCAACCCTGATATTTCAAAAATGTCTTGAATATTTTTCATATCCACTCTTCTAGTCTCCAAGGCCTTATTCAATTCTAGAACACCATTTATGAGAACCTCTTATGTGTGACATCCATGTCACGCATGAACCTTCTCTGTACATCCCTCTAGGACTACATGTAGTTATTTCTTGGTCCCTCATTAGGTTCCCTATATTTTATTTCCTTATCGATTTATTTTCATCATAGGAACACTAATGGAAATTGCTTTTAAGTATAGACACACTAATATGGATCCCTCTATCGACCACTCCTCTGTAACATTCCAAACTAGAATTGAAGATTCCTTCCCACCCATAATGGTTGGTGATTGTTGGTAATGTAATCTAAATGGTTGAGGAGTGAGTTCCCCCTATCCATGATTTTGAATGAGATCTACCAAGCACCATAATCCTTAACATATGATATCAAACTATAGTCACACCCCATGAAATGAACTTATAGTGCCACGCCTCAGGCATTTTCCATGCCCACTCATCTCCATGGTAGTGATATATTCCTCACATTAAATTATATCCTCATCACATGGAATGAGATCCAAATTGTGATGCTTTTACAAATAATCTCTACACCTTCTCTCGTTGATGCATCTTTCACAATGCAGTCGTCTGATCTATTTCATCCTTGTGTTTCTCACACCGATCATGACACATGTGGGATTAGTGGATAGTAGTAATCATGATAGCTTTCTCCACCTCAATAAGTACCCCTCCTAGAGTAATCCCTATATTCATCCTTCATGGGCCTTTTCTAAGCATCAACCCCATCCTATTCTAAACTATGTGAAAACCGATTCCCAACTAACTGGGATATGTATGAAGAATTCTTGGGGATCAATCCCTTAATTCACATCCATCCTGATCTCCTCTTGGTCATATCCCTAGATATATTATACCCCTCACCTGAGATACCTTATCTCTTACAGGACCCATGGGTAGCTGACCAGGTATAATCCCCACACCAAATTCTCCATGGGCCACTTATATGCATAATCCACTACATATTCATAAAAATGTGGACATTAATACCCAAAAAACTATGATATGTAGGTAACATCTCTGAAATTAAATCTAATCATCTAAAATAATTCATACACTCTATCAACTTTATCCAATCCACCACAATCCCTCCTGGCTTTACTTAGGTTTCCACATCCTGGTAAACTCATGCCATCCATCTGGGTTATTCTTACACATAATCCCTATGCACATCACTACTATTAGTGGAACCTAAGAAGATAACCATTATTATGCCCCACATCATCCATTATATGATCATGAAAAATCATCTCGAAAATGGAAGATGACCATGTGTATACCCCACACCATACCCTCTTAAACTACATGGGTTATTATCCTTCTCTTTATAACATGGTATGTATGACTCTTCCTTGAGGTTCAATCCCAACCAATGGTTAAACATGGTGTCCCATCCTAAGGGTGCACTTTTATCCACCATCATTTGTGTTTATATCATCCTTCATGGTGTGGAATCTTCCCTTTATGGGACACACCATCTCGAATCTTCTCTCATTGGGACTTCTGAACCATTCATCGATATACCGCATAGGTTCCCTCTCGTAAATATGTACCTCTTTGGTCTCCCTTCTTGAATAATTCTAATCAGTTCCACTCCATCTTCCTAACATGTTAAAATTTAATCCCATCCTATATTAAACATGGTATTCCTGAGGAAAACCTTATAGGACATGCCTGTGAAATTAGATACTTTATTATTAACATGGAATTCCTCTGGTTATGTTCCCCTGAGAAGCCCTCATATGAGGAAGAATATAGGTGACTAATGATTCATCATCTAGACATGAAAGTGATTCCTAACATGACTACACCCCTAACTAAAGGTTTTAACCCAGTAAAGACCCATTGGAATGTCCATAAATAAGAAACATAATTAATTATCATCCATAATGATATATCACCAGGAATGAGTTTCACGAACATGTCCCAATCTATAAGGGAGAACCAAACTGGGTGATGAATTCCAAGGAGGAATCCATGGAATGAGGAACCAACAACCCATAATACCATTTTAATCAAGGTTTTGAAAATCCCTAAAATGGTGATGAATATTTCCCAACTTTATAAAGTGGGAGTGTGGGGAAAAAATTAATTGTCAGGAAATAATAATATGCAAGGTGGATGCACCCCAGTGAGAGCATTGGAAATAGAAATGGTGAACCTAATTTGAACTATTCTCATCAACATGGGTATTAGTTGCATTTGATGCCTCCACAAATAATAATTTCACTGGATCAAAGTATTTGGAACTCGTTCCACCATGAAAATAGTGGTCATGGAATGGAACTCCATAGAATTCAGGGTAGTTAATCATTGGGAATTCTTGTCTGAAACATCATCACTGTTGATCTCCCTCTCCTACCAGGGAAGATTAGATGAATCTGGGGAATTGGAAATTTCATTCCAAATATCTATAATGATAGCTAAATCTTCTTCATTTAAAATACCCATTATAAATGATAAAAATCACCCCTAATAATATACATAGATACATGAGAAGTAACAATGAGGCCATCTCGTACAACTCCACCAATACCATGACTTCATCCATGAGAATGGAAACTAAGCACCCATGCCCTATATCACCCTCTAAAATCATCCATAGGAGGGTGATGAACACCCTCGTACACTGGTATGAGAATGAGGGTTCATTGCTACAATAGATATTGCCTTCCATAACCTGGAGGCGTCGTTGCTTCACCAACACTGCCATCCCCTATGTCCCCATAGGGAGCCACTTATACCCACTCGGATGTCCAACCACATCGGGATCCTCTACCTAGATAATTATTATGACTCGATTCTCTACTCTGAGGAGATAGGGTAATCTTGGGTAACTCTGGCTATGACTAGATCCCAGGAGCTTCCAAAGCAGGGTCCCACCAGGCCTCATCAATGCCAACAATGACTGATCCCTCGTGCTGATGAATAGGTGGTCTACACCCCTGCTTCGTCGGCCTCAGTCCAAATGATCGGATTCCAACATCAGGACTAGTATTAGGAGGATTACCATCAATGGGAATCATCTTTCACAACTCTCATGGACCATTCCACCATTGTTGCATTCCACCAGATCCCTGCAACATTAGAGCAGGGACCCATCAATGCTTGATTCAAATCAAGACCTCATCTGCCTCACATAAAATCTGGGTTAACTTTTCTATCTTTGTTGCCATAAATAGCTATTGTTGGCTGACCTATGACGATGAGAATCAATGCATAGGCCTTCGTTATACCATCACCATCCACATTGGAGGTCTTACCTACTTTCTCGTCCAATAGGGAGTCCCTCCCCATGTTCTGAACATTACCCAAAGTGAAGTCCCTCCCCACTTTGTCAACATCCATCATGGAGGTCCTCCCCATGCATGTGGTTCCTGATATGAAGGCCCTCCCCGTGACATGAACTATCAATGTGAAGGTCCTCCTCATACAATTCATATCTCAATCAGAGGTCCTCCATGAAGCCGCACCAACCAAAGAGAAGGCCTTCCTCGCATCATCAATATCCAATACGAAGGTCCTACATATACTATAACTAACCATACTAGAGTTCATTCCCACTCCCTAAAACATCCAAATGGAGGTCCTCCTCATGGTTACAGTAGCCCATGTGGAGGTCCTCCCCGCTCCATGAATGACAAAGTGGAGGCCCTTCCTACTTTATTGATGGTTAGTATGAATTTCATCATCATAATACCACTTCCAAACAACATGAAGGTCCCCCCATGTGACAGGAAGATTACAAGGAGTTACTTCCCATGTTTTCATCAGGTCAACTGGATATCCTCCCTCATCAAACATACACTACTACGAAGGTCTTCCTCATGCACCCAACAACCATTAAGTAGGTTCTCCCCATACTCATGTTTCCTAGTACAGAGGTCCTCCATATACTCATGTTTCCTAGCAATGAGTTCCTCCCCATGTCCCATTTGATATATATATAGGTTCTCTTTTCACCTCAACTCACAAAGGCGGAGCTCCTCTATACTCCACCCACAACCAATATGGAGGTCCCCCCCCCCATGTTCCCAAAGACTCATGCAGAGGTCCTCCCTAGTACATCAACACCCAAGGTGGAGGTCCTCCCCACTCTCATAATAGTCTCAGTGGAGGTACTACCCACTAGGATTGATATAAATAGTGTGGTCATCCCCATATCCCAGTCAGTTCCTGCGGAGGTCCTCCCCACACCACCACCAACCAACATGAAGGTCCTCTTTGTGCTGAAAAAAGTTACATGTCCTGAAGAGTTTTCCTAAGGAATAATGGATAATCTTCGATGTCGAAGGAACTACTCTGGGATGTTCAAAGTCATTTTTAATAATGTTCCCTTCTCATATTCTGAAGCTTAATGTGATTCAATAATGGATCCATCACCCAAGTCATATGTATCACAGTCTAGTACAGGATACCGGAGGGTGAGATTCTTTATTTTGTAAGGTCATATGAACCAAGTAACCACATCCCTTCGCATGTATATGTAGGTGGAGGAATAATTGGCTCCCTTTTAGGGTCTCATGGCACAATCTTCTATGTCATAAGAAACATTAATATCTAATTATAAAAGAGATCATGGAGGGTATTTCGGATACATGATAGACTATGATAACCTGATAGACCCACATATGACTTTCGCAACTCTCTCCCGTGAGATTGTAGTAATTGTCGCATTCTATAGGGATGTGCTGATGCATTCCGCACAACCTCTAAGAAATGACTGAGCATACAATGATCATTAAGTACATGCATCGGTCTCTCCATCAGCCTGCTTGTCGATGCAGTAGTCCATATCCGTGTTGTTTCCAGTTTCTAAACCAACACCAATCAGAGTCTAGGGAATCCATGAGTTAGACACCTCTTCTAAATAGGGAATCTTGTGGTACATTATAGCCATGGATCAGTCGTTCATGATTTTCTGGCTGATTATATTTCCCAAATTTTACATTTTGATTCCCTCACCCAAAAACAAGGATACATGATTTCATTGAACCATCTGGTTGACATGTTGTCACCTATATGAAGATAAAATGGTCTACCTAATGAGACGGTATCATTTTTGATTACATCAACCAAAATTTCTACATGCTTGAGTTAGAATTGCTTCTAGTGTCACAACACATTATGTCACCCGGATTCCACCATACCCTTAAACAATGATGTGTTGAGAGATTCACAAGTCTCCATAGAATAATTGAAGATTTTTCCTCACAAGTGAAGATATGGGACTTCTGGCAGTACACTGATCTCTATTTCAGTTTAATCCTACAAAAAACAGACATTCCGGATGACATCAAGGTTATTACTCTAGGAACTATCATGTCAATCATGGTTCTGCTTTAGATAAACATAGATGAGGGCTCCAACATGGTAATTGATGAAGAGAACTCACTCCATGGGACAATACCAAATCAGGTGGAACCCATATGTGTTAACACTTTCCTAAAAGGTATTAACTTTGACTTGGAGACCCAACTACATAATTTAACATTAGTAAGAACATCAAATATGGTTATGGTTAGATTGGTAATTCCCTGACACCTGGATAATCTGATATCATGAAAGAGACAGTGGTTGATCTCGCCACGATCACCTTTATCCAGTAGATCACCAATCAAAGGAGTATCATTGATGGTCTCTTTGTTGATCAGCTTTCACATTGGCACCCTAATTATGGTGATCCTTGGCTCAATCATTAACCTCTTCTAGGGAAGTTGGGGAAGCCACAGGTCCTTCTCATCTAATTTCCTCCCCTCAATCTCAAAAATCTTGTGATTACCAACAAGGTGGATACTAGAGTATATGGAAATTGAGCATGGCATATGTCATTGAATCTCCCCATGCTCCATGGTATCCTCCCTGAAGATCTAGATCGAGCTACTCCCCATGCAGTTCCACCATCATCTCCACAGGCCGCTAAGCCTTGCTGTCATATTGATGAGCCTATCAATGCACTGGTGGTCATGATTCATCCCATGGATACAGTAAAAAAACTAGGTGATTAGAAGCGTTTAATTTATCATTTATAAGGGGTTATAACCCATTCTTATGTCTTTAGTTGTTGTTACACATAATAACCACAAAAGTGTATCCTGAGTGTGATTTGAGGTGATTTTCTATAAGCACTAGTGAAATGGAACAGTGTTTAGCAGTGGTTACATTAGAGAGGGTTTTAACCCCCTATAATTTCTCTCAAAATACACCCCAAAAGGTTCATTTAGAGGTAGTTCTGACCATGCATAATTGAATAAATAGTTGAGGGGTGGTTCTATAACCACCCCAAATAGACTATGTATATCAATGTTAGAGGGGGTCTATAACTTCCCCTAAATGTCACTTTTTAATACAGATTCTCCCTTTGGAACCCACACCCCATGTCGTTGAGATGCTAACATCCCCTTGGACTCAACCCCTGACACACCCCCGCCCATCCTCTTGAAACCCCAGGACACACACATAGACACCCCTAGGGTAACCCCTGCAGACACCACCCCAACCCGTGGACACCCAGACACCCATGGGGACACCCAATGCAGAAACTCATACACCCGTGAGGACAACCCTCCTATATGTACTGCTGACAGCCCCTTGGAATCAACCCCTGACACACCCCCAAAAACACCCAGACACATGCGGGGACACCCAACACAGACACCCAGACGCCCACGAGGACCACCCTCCTGTTGTGCTACTAACACCCCCGTGGAATCAAGCCCCGACACACCCCCACCCCCTTTTACTAATCCCCCCCCCCCCCGACACACCTATAGACACCCCTAACCACCCCTGATAATACCCCCATGGAACGCTGCCCTAAAAAACACCACCCCAGACATACCCCAACCCGCGGACACCCAAACACCCTTAGGGACACCCAACACAGACACCTAGACACCTGAGGGGACCACTCCCAACCCATGGACATAGGATCGAGCACACATAGCACACTAGGGGGGATTAGAAATTCTTGTGTCCACTAAGAGTCAAATAGCAGACCAATCGTCTCCCAACCTACGCCTTTACCAGACATCTGAACCAGTTCTTGTTTATTATATAGAATAAAATATATTTATTTACATAGAGTTCAATTATAGAATATACATGTGTGTTTGTGTCTATAGAAATATATATCATATAATTTATTTTTATTTGTGTATAATATATAATATAATTGTTTATAATGTATATATATTTATTATCTTTATATAATATATATATATAATTCTATTTAAATGTATATTTATGTATTTATATAATATTTAAAGATATAATATAATTGTAATATATATATATATATATAATATAATTATAATATATATATATATATTATACTTGTATATCAGTCTGTGTGTCTAACAATAATATTATTAATTATTGTTTTTTATTACACCTATTTTTTAAACAATACGAATTATATCTTGGTTTTATAAATACTATACATTTATATGTCCATGAGCATGTATATGTTTTAAAATTCAATACTTTAATAATTTATGTATGTAATTATATACATTTATATTATATCATGTATACACACATATACAAATATACACACAAAAAATTTAATACATTCATTGAATTCTAAATATGTCATATAATTAAATGATATATAAATACTAAATTAATTTATAATTAATATGGTATACTACAATATATATAAAATAATTATATAGTTAACATATATAAATTTATATATTATAAAATATTTTATAATAAAAAATATATATTAAAATATTTTATAATATAATATATAATATATATGTAAGATATATCTATACAATATATATAGTGTATATACACACATATATATATATTTATATAATTTTGTCTATATTATATTTATTTTTATACATAATATAGTATAAATGAATTTATACATATATAAACAATAAAAATGTATTTAATATACTATATGTATAATATAAATCATAATATAAATGTTTAGTATTTATAAAAATATATTTATATTATATATATTTAAATTAATATATTGATAATTACATTTATATTATGTATACTAATATTTATATAAGAATGCATTTTTATTTGTAGGTATAAGTATTTATTTAAATTACATATATAATGTATTTATATATATATGTGCGTTTAAATTTCATTTCAATTCTTTTATATAATGTGATTATGTAATATATATATATACACACGCATGCACTCACACACATATATATTGTAGAATTTGAATTAATATGATATTAATTTTCAAAAATAATTCAAAATATAGAGGGGATTAAAAACCCTTTACTCAAAGGGATTAATGGTTGTTCATGAACCCCCTATAATTTCATAATTTAGACAAGTTTGAAAACACAATATAATGTAATAAATTAGAGGGGGTTCAAAACTCCTTCAAATGTCTTAAATTAGAAGGTGTTCAAAACCCCCACTATTGCCATAAATTAGAAGGGGTTCAAAACCCCCTTTAGTGTCATAAATTTTAAGGGTTAAACCCCCCCCCCCCCCACAATTATATTAAATTAGAAGGAGTTAAAACCCCCTTCTAATGTAATAAATTAGAAAGAGTTCAAGATCCCCCTCTTATTTCATATATTAAAGGGGGTTCAAAACCCCCTCTAATGTCATATATGAAAGGGGGTTCAAAACCCCATCTAACATCATATATTAAAGAGGTTTCAAAATACCCTCTTATATCATATATTTGAGGGGGTTCAAAACCCCTCTTAATTTCTTAAATTATAGGGGGTTCAAAACCCCCACTATTCTAATAGATTAAAAATAATTCATGAACCCTCTAAAATATCTTAAATTATAGTGTGTTTGAAACCCAACTATTTCCATTTAAAAAATCAAATTTCATTATATATATAGCATTTTATATACAAAAAATATTATATATATATATATGTGTGTGTGTGTGTGTGTGTAAATATTTAACGCCTCTAAAATCCAACCGAACATATAGTGCCACTAATTATTAAATTTGAAGTGGCCTTAACCTAAATACCTCTAAAATCCAACCAAATATTCAATAAATAATGATATAAAATTTATAGGGGGGTTTTAAACCCATTCTAAATTTGATTATAAGAACGGGTTGTGCAGAACCCCCTCTAAAATGAATTTTGATGGGTTTGTACAAAAACCCTTCTAAAAACCCATGACTAATATGTTGTTTTTTGTAGTGAGAGGAATCCCTGCCTGGATGATCTGATAGTCAATCTCACTACTCGCCTCAATTATTTGGAGATATAACAGGTGTCAATCCCACTTGATGGTATTAAATATCTGATAATGGTTGATGCTTTGCAACCACCCTCAGGTTTCAATAATCATACCCTTAACACTATCAATGGGATGGGTGATCTGCTAAATTGTATAGACCACTTAATCTCAAGGTGTGGACACTTGTTAGGACTCTAGAGCATCAAGATGAAACCAATATATGATGTTTTTTATATTCATTGGAAGGTAATGCATTTATCTAGTATAGCTAGTTACCAGTAGGATCCATTGCCGGTTTTGAAGATCTCTAGAGGCATTTTCTGTATCAGTTCAGTTTCACCCCCCAAAAGATAATTATTTTCAACCTCTTCAAGTACAATCAATTACCAGAAAAGTGTGTTGCAGAATTTATAACCCAGTGGAAGGGCCTCACGTATTCACTTGACATGCCGCTGAGCCAAGAGAAGCTATTGGAAATGTGAGTGGGGAACATCAAGACTGAACTTGTTTCATCCCTCATCACTCTGAATATCCCATGAGGATTCCAATTTTTAACTGAATATTCCTAAAACCTAGAAGAGTCCTTCTAGTAGGCCAAGAAGGCACATCCAATTTCTCTTCTAGATCTAGAAATAACAAACTCCAAGGCAGAGACTATTGTCATCGCATAGATAGATTCCCCCAGGCCACTAGAGTTATTACCGGTAGAGACTCATATGCAGCCTCACCGAGGGTAACAACCTCATTCCCAACCTCACGATCAACATAAATCATAACAAAATCATAAGGCACCACCCCGTAATTCACCACCATTTCTTAGGTGATGGAATCAGGCTCCAACCCTCTATCATGATTGAGCCCGTTATCAAGGCTAAGCTCCTAGAGCTCCCTTCCTAGACCGAATGAACAATGAGGATTAGGTTCCTTGTTATTTCTAATGTTCCGGAAGAAAGGAATACTAAAGCTTCCAGAATGCAGGAAACCCCAAGAGGCCTATCTCACTAATTACCATAACTATTGACCTTATCACATGATCCATGAGAATACTATCAAGTGATGTTATGTATTTCAATAATGGATCTAGAACTAGGTAGATAACAATATAGTTAGGTCATTTCCTACCCTGGAATAGGTGGTGTGTATCTCTGCAAAGCCTGATAGTGAAACTGAAAGTGAGTGGCAGTAGGTCTCCTTCTGCGATACAATGAAATATGAGGACTGGTTGGATTGCAGAGTATTCAATCAAACCCACAGTGTCATTCATGCCTGTTTGAATCATCACAATCCTCTTAAAGCTATTTCACCTCCTACGGCTACCACCTCTACATAATTGGAATTCACATCATAGAATTCCAACTCTTAAAAGAGTGGGTGTCAATGGTGTAAGGGAAATAAAAGTCCACTGTAACTACCAATGACATCCCATACTCTCGGTGATTTCATGCCTCTGAAGTTGGGGATCTCCCACAGAATCCACCCAGTATTTTAAGACCCTTCTAATGATGACCTGGATCATTCCTTTATGAATACTATCGTGTTGGTGGATCCATATATGGTTCCCATACAATGTCACTTTTTTTATTTTCAAAACACTTTTAAGAGAAATGTGAGAACCCTCATAGGATTAAACACCAAAATAAATTATAGATTTATTGAAAAATAGTTTAAGCCAATTTGAATCCCTCTCCCTAAACAAAATCTATGTATATAGAATTTACCTGTGGGTCAAGGTATCCTTTTAAGATTCCTTCATAATAATTTTCCAAGTTATCCCAACATTTCATGAATTCCACCATGTTGATATTCCCCATATTGAATCATCTCAACAGAATGTGGGTCTCCTTATCAATCCACTCGCCATCCTCCTTAGTGGTGGTCACATGAAAAGTTATTCATATCTTCTTCAGTTCATTCAAATTCATTGCCTCTTCTTCCATTTCTTCATCCAAGTGAATAAGTAGGTCCATGTGTTCTAGAACCATGGATATATTTTTCTAAGGGTCTATAGTGGAGCTTAACTCGCGTTGTTGTCAAGGATCCCTTGTCTCTTTACCGCTCAAGGGCTTGGTCAGGACCAAAGCCTCCCACATGCAGAAACCATGTCACTAGATGTTTTGGCCACTGTATATAGGTTTCTCACTGTTATAAGAGGATTTGGGGGAAGAGTTTCCTTACTTTCATATCTAGTGATAGGAGGAATAGGTAGGTCAAAATACTCCTTCCTACGACGCGCTCTCTAGTTGTTCTTAATAAATCCATACATATCAATAGTAGTGTACTTTCCATTCCATGTAAGGCATCTGAGATATTCCTCTACAGTGACCATTTCTGTGGACTCAACAAGGAAGTAAAAAGGATCATCAATCTCCACATGGAAAAATCCCTCATCCACTAAGTGTTCCTTCCTTTATCTATGGATTCCCTTCATCCCCTCTCATTTACCTCTAGCTTGGAAGTCTTACTCTCCCAACACTGCAAACTAGTTTGGATAGATCATATTTGATCCCCCAGATATAACCTTCTCAGCATAAGAAGGTGTCACCTTTATGGCATGTATTGGTAGCTTGTATACTCCTAACTGATGAAAGCCTCTTCCTATAAATTGAAATTTCATTGAATTGTCCTCCAGAGCCAAACACTGAGATCCCTCATCAGTGTCTTGGTCCTTGGAGACTCCTTCAATCACCTCAGTTACCTTTGCATACTTTTCTGAATCCATTTGTACTTCTATATCCTCCAGAAGGACCTCGTTTTATTTTTCACTGCTCCCACCATGTGAGCCACCTTCCAGAAGCATGTGCAAGTCTTTAGATTCCTCTTCACTGCAACCTAAAACTACATTATCAAGGAGTACAACCTCACTAGCACGCATGTTTGATGTATTGTTTTTTCTCTTTATTTCCCTTGTAATGCACACCCCATATCAATATTCAGTCTTTCATACACATTTTCTACACTCAAGTTTGTATTGGGCACCAAAACGTTCCTCAAAGAACCCAAACCTGCAAGACCATGACTATATCCCCGGGCCCCTACACCTATTGCATTCCAACTTCAGGACCACTATTGGCACACAATGGTTCTCATTCCAAATTATTACTGCTATCTTCACCAATGCACATCCCCCTGCAGTCATCGCATGGATCCTCTACCTGTAGAGGAGACAAATTCTTCCTCACACATTTACAGGAAACCATGGAATGGCCATGTTTTTTTGCAGGAATTATAGAAATTGAACCAAGTTTCATAAACTCCAATTTGTTTTTTTCAAATCTCTCCCTCCACTATAATCCACACAAACTCAGGGGGAATTTTCGAGACATCAAGTTCCACACATAACCACAGAAAACCAGATGAAAGAGAACCCTTTTTCTCGAATTAGTGCACATATATCTACCGACAATGTTTCCTAAAATACAAAATATAGTGGGGTTCTAAAAATGGATCGGTAGTTCCAGGAAACTAACCCAAATTTTAGTCATAGGGCAGTCACATTGAAATTTTAATTCATACAAACAGTGAAATAGGAAGAACAAACAACCAGCGCAACTGCGTGGGGCATTGGACCAAGATTTATCCAGATCCTCCTCTGAAGCGAAGCGAATCTAGATATTCCTAGAATCGAGAAAACCCACCATTTCTCTGTCATGCAGATCCCATGACCTAAACATGTACATGTCGATGGAATCCACCAAGGGATGTCATGGTTTGAAACATGCAATTATGGAGAGATTCAGCAGAAGCGAAGCCTCGTTGAACTCCGAGGGTGACATTAAAAGGTTTGAAAGGCTATCTATCAGATATGGGACTTTAGGGATAAGAGAAATATAAAACAAAGAGAAAAAAAATATGGATTTGAGATGGGGGAAAAAGATGAAGCCATTCATGTGAGATACGTTGGAGGTCCCTCCCCCAACGGGGGAGGAGGGACCAGCACGGGTGTCGTCATCATCCCCGGTCAACACCATCATCAAAGGAGCCGAGTATATTCTAATCATTAGGATACCCAGGAGAGTGCTTCATGATAAGATGTATATGCTACTAAGAATTGGAAGTAGGATATTTGAATATTTTAGTAGTAACATTCATCTCATCCTCTCTTATCAGATTTATTGTCACCATCATTCATGTTACTTGACGAGTAAGAATAGTCGGGACTGTATCATGATCAGCTGCATCCAGCTATGGATAGAACTCAACTATCTAAAAGTTATCTAGTAGTTAAAATTCATGGTTCATTTAACGATTAGTTGAATGTTACAATCACCATTAAGAATCTTCCTATTCAACTATTAGTGCTCATCATTCCCCCTACCAAAGAGAAACCTCATGTCGGCCGAAATATACGCCTAGGATGGAAGTATGATGTTTTCAAGCATGTCTCTAACATTCTTGCAAATCTATTCATCCTTCATTCCATATTTCTATCAAATGACATGTGAGAATCCATTATAAAAGATTTTAAGATACCCCTCTAGTTTTAAATAGAGGTAGCATCCATATAGGCCTTCTATGTGGAGGAATTTGAGTGAGTAGAATTCAAAGCCATCATCTCATTCTTATGGGAAGATAAAGACACCCCCATATAGGGGAATATCTACCCTTTTATATCACCACTAAGTTAAATGGAGTGGAAATATGATTATATCAGGTTGACATAGGTTATGGGATCTAGCTCATCCCTTCCCAAATTCTCTACATTATAGAACATTTGAAAATGATCTGATTCCTTATGACCTAAAGATACAAGGTTATGATAGGACTGAGCAATGTCTTCATTGTAGAATCTTCTTGAATTACAGGTTAGACATCCTTATTGAAAACCTAGATTTCATGGTTTTATTTTTGGATAGCACCTATAATGCACTAATGGGTAGACCCAAACTCTATCTAGATGTAGTGGTTCCATCCTTGTATCACCAATACCTCAAGTACTCCCTCAACGGTCATGTGGGATGCTCCAAGGTGATGTATCTCCCTTATCCTCTATTGAAGCCCAAAATATTCCTTCCAACTACTATAAGAGAATATAAAATTGGGTTCATACCAATGAGGTTAAAACACTACCACTATAGATGACCTGTGGATGGATATATACGATGCCTTCATCCTCTCGATTCATCGATTGGAGGCCACCATTCCATACCTAGAACACTAATTCATTATCTACATAAAGAGGATAAGATGCATTCTAAGGTACATGGAATGTTTCAAGATCACCTTGTACTCTTACATAGGATAGTTTCAAGGGATACATGAATCACATACCCATGTGAGGTATCAAGAAGTTCTCCAAATGGGTACAACAATATTCTATACTTTCTTGTTCTACTAGGTCGGGTTGAGAAGACACAAACCAACCTATTATCATTGCTTCTACATTATGAATGGACCCCTCAGTTGAAGACTTCCAGGAATTTGGTCGAAAACTACCATCAACATTGTTTCAGAGAAGTAGGATTTCCCCAATGAGGATTTCAGATCATCCTAAGTAGGAACCAGTGTTTCGCCAGGATCAGTTGACTTGGATGGACCACCTCTTCCTATTTATCAACCCACCTCAAATGAAAAAGAGTACATGGAATACACCTCTCCGGGATTTGAATAATTTTTCTCCCCCACCGTAGGTGAGATGGTTTAGGTGAATCTTTGCACTAAGACATGTCTGAGGCCAATAATATTCAGCGTATCCATGTTTGAAGAGGAATAAAATTAGTATGTGGATTATCTAAAGAAAAATAATGATGTTTTCTCATAGAGTTATGATGATATTCTGGGACTATAACCTTAGGTCATCATCCACCATCTTGGTCTTCCATTAAGTCTTCACGAGTTCAAGAAGCCCCCCGAAACAATACACCACTATCATGGTGCCATGGTTGAGTCCGAAGTTGATAAGATTATCAGATCCAACTTCATCAAGGAATTTTTTATCCTAGATGGCTAGAAAAAATAATTATTGTTAGGAAGACAATAAAACAAATTAGATTCTGCATCGACTTATGGTATCTCAACCTCTATTGCCCAAAGGATGATTTTCCTCTTTCAAAAATAGAGGAGTTTATAAATTCCATAGATGGGTTCCAGGCGCTCTCATTCATGGATGGTTATTTTGGGTAAAATTAGATCTAGATAGACCCTAAAGATGAAGATTAAAACACATGTATGGTGTCATAAGGATCCTTCTTATATCAAGTAATTCATTTTATTCTGAAAAATGTAGGAGCCACCTATCAACGTTCCATGCACCGCATCTTCGAATAAATCCTTGGGATGTTAGTGGAATACTGTGTGGATAATTTTTTGGTAAAATCCTACCAGTTTTAGGAGAATATTAGAGATATTGATAAGTTGTTCGGATTCCTACACTCCCACCATCTAGTTATGTACCCTTTGAAGTGGGCATTCAAGGTTACTTATGGTATGTTTCTCAGCATTGTCTTCTGATGTGTAGCAATTGAGATTCACCAAGAGGAGATCAAGGATATCTACTACATTCCATCACTAGGAAACATTTGCGAGTTATGAGGCCATCATGGAAACTTAATGTACATACTGAAATTTATCTTGAATCTGAATGGAAAGTGTAAGCCCTTTTCTAGACTCATGAAGAAAGGAACTATCTACCAGTGAGAGAAAGAGTGTCAGACCGTGATTGAGTAGATCAATAAATACATTTTCCAGCCTTTGGTTTTCATGTCACCCATCTAAGAGAGGTCATTTGTCCTCAGTGTTATCACCCTGGAATGTTCCCTCGGCACCCACTCACCCTAAATAACAATGAAGGGAAAAATAATAGTTTATTCTATCTTAGTCTCATGCTCCTTAACATGGGGTCTAGATAATATCCCATTGAGAAGAGATACCTCATGCTGGTTTTCACAGTGTAGATGTTTCGATGCTAATTTTATCACTAGGACATATACCTAGTATCACACATGGATCCTCTATAGTATATCCTGAACTGACATGTTTTGACCAGCTTTATAACTTGTTGGATAGTGATCCTTTATTAGTTCTACATCAAGTTGATCTTGTAGAAGTATTTCATGGTTCAGGCTCTAGCATAGTTTCTGCATGCCGATCTTGACCTTATAGAGTAGTCCCTCAGTCTTGATTCCCTAGATGAGGCAGTCCTCTCAGTGGATCAGGTTTTTCTATGTTGGTATATGCATTTATATGGTTCCTCCAAGATTCCATCTAGTATGAGGCTTAACAATTTGATACTCAATAGAATGGTCCTATGGATTATCTTCATCATCCCAACACATGTTTTCCTACCATATTAATGCTTACTATCAAGAGAATAAACCCATAATGGGGAAGAGTTTCATACTATCATTACTGTTCTAGAGATAGATCTAGAGATTGATGTCTCCCACCTGAATGTGAAATGTGACTTCGTGTTAGTCATCATGATAGTAAAAGGTGACTATGTCATCTAGAAGCCGAAACTCATTCCATTGCTGGAATGAACTCTCCAGTTGATGGCCCTATTCCGTTCTCAGTCAGAGGTAACTCATGTTCCTCATTCAGAGAATGGTCAAGTCGATTCCCTGGGTAGTTTAGTCGTATACCTTATAGAGCATCACCCAGATGTTTATTCCTCTACATGGTGAATTAAAGGGTCATTGCTCCCATAACTCCGGAAAATGATGAGAGACAGCAGGTAAATCATCTAACTACTGGTACCTCTACATCAGGACCTTCATATCCCCCTACAGCTGAATAAAACACTCACTAGACAATCCCATTCCATGATTACCTCGAACATGGAACTCTCCCACCAGAAACAACCAAACATGAGTGAATCTATTGGGGTGTAGCGTAGTTAACCCTCTAGATCTCTCTAATCCTTGATCAGATTCTTTACAAATATGGGTTCAATAGAGTTCTCATTTGTTTCATTAAAAGATATGAGATTCCCCAATTTATGCAATAAGTCCAAGTTAGGTCTTACGGTGCTCATCGTGAAGGGTTAAACTCTCCCATCATATTCGTAGGAAGGGCTACTTCTGGGCCACAAGGTTCCAGGACTATATCGAGTTCGCATAGGGGTGCCACCTATGTCTGATCCATGCCAATTGTTTCCATCAAATTCCAGAGCCCCAACACAATAAAATGTACTCTTCTTCCTTCGCAGTCGGAGGACTTGATGTTGTGGGACCATATCAACCTAAAATGACTTGAAAGTGCAGGATCATTCTAACTAAAATAGATTTATTTTCTATGTGGGAAAAACTATTACTCCGAAGGAATTAAAATCCTAGTCTATTTTTGGATTTTGTGAACTCCCACATCATTTATTAATTCGGATTCCATCGTTCTATTATCATCAACAATGTCATGAACTTGATGGGAGCTGAGTTGACAAAGTTGTACTCCAAGTACAACATCTGGTCCAACCATACTTCTCTCTACCATGAATAGGAAATTGGAAAGAATGAGGCAATCAATAAAACCATCTCCATCATTCTGCAGAAAGTAGAAGGTTGGAATAATAAATTTTTTACAAAAAAGCTCCCCAACACTCTCTAGGATTATCGTTCAATGACTCCGAATTCCACCAAGGTGACCCCATATTCCCCAATGTATAGAACAGAGGCAATACTTCACATTGAGATTCATCTACCTTCTCTATGAAAAGTTTTTTACAGTTAGAAGATGTTAAATAGAGTAACTGATGTCCATTAAGATAAACTGAAATCCCTAGATGAGAACAGGCTTCGAGCATGACATAATCTTAATATTTAATAGAATAAGATAGCCATAGCTTACAACAAGAATGTTTTCATCCAATCTTTCCTCCAACATGATACATTTATGTCTCTCCTAACAAAAATTATTCCTATAATAAATCTACCATATTTGGAACCCAAGTGGGAAGGATTATACAAAATTCACATTGTTTATCCCAATGGTGAATATTCTTTGTCCACCATGGATGGAAATCACATTACTCCTATGGCCAATGCCAAGTTCCTCAAGTTGTACTTTACAGAAGGAGCATTTGTGTCCTAGGTTCATAATGATAAATAGTATTACATTGATGTTCCTTTCTACATGACCTTAAAATTTAAGTACCTCATCTCCCTGCAACATGACATTAAATGGTTTGGAATTTTTCTTGTTGCATGACAACAAATTGCAGAACATTTTTCATCCTTACCACATGACGTTAAACTACAGAAGAAAATCTCTTAAAATGATGTTAAACTATGGTGTATCGTCTTAGTTGTATGATGGTAAACTAAATAACAATTTATATACTAGGAATATGATGTTAAACTGGTCACCTGATTCCAAACACCATGAAATTAAACTATTCATGGGTTGTTTAATGAACTAAACCATGATACCCTCAAAATAGGCACCCGACCCATTCTATCACATTCCCAAAGTGCATTCCTAATACCCATAGGCTGGCGAAAAGCACTCGGGAATCGATAAACAAACCAGAGGGAATTATTTATACTAATAAACACAAACACATGGATTATATAAACACATGGTAAATAAAGAAATAATAGAATCTTAATAAATAAATTACATAACTATAAGAATAAAATAGAAACAAACTATTTTAAAAGTGGATAAAACTCCAAAAGATAAGTCTTACTATAATGGACCAAAACAAGATAGCTACTCCAAGTGATGTTGTGGATGAACTCCCACTATCTCACCTCCAGATACCCAAATCTGCTGACATGAAACCTCCAAGCCTCATTGTGGTGCCTTTCCATTCCCTACAATGAAATACAAACAAAGGTCTAGAAAGAAACAAAGAGGTGTATAGGGTGTGAGATTACAAGATCAGTATGATACCACCCATGTGTTCCATAACCAGTATTTGTACAATAATTCTTGAATGATAATTTTAAATAAAACATGGAATGATAATAAGTAAATTAATTTTATATAAAACATGGTAAACATTTCCCATTTTATCATAGTTCTAAAACAAAATCACGTATATCAATTTAAAAGTTCCTTATTTTAAATCATATTTCATAAGAATAAACATGAATATAGATTCTAAAATACTAAAAATACATGAAGTACAAAAACAATATACACATTACAGGCTTCACAACACCATGGGATACAAATAGGCTAGGTAGAAAAAAACTCAGACCCATTAATCTATGAAACCGTGCATTGTGATACCTAAAACCAATGATCTACACTCCAGGACTGGGGTGACACTCTAAAAAGTGAAACCCTAATATAATATACATTCTTAGAGACAATGATATACACTCTAGGACAATAGTAACACCACTATAAATGAACCCCCATAATGGATGATGGCCTTAAGATAAAAATTCCACCATGTACCCAAGGTAACCCATGTCATAATTTTCACAATCATTTCAATGTTTCTATGTTCATTAGAAAACCATTTTCAATTATTTTTACAAACACTTTTTCTTTCCATTTATCAAAAATCGTTGAAAGACCATTTTTTTAAATACCCTTTTCAACACACACAAACCAATCATAAAAATTCCAAATATAAATTAGTTTATAAAGAAGGAACAATAAGGCTCATTGACATTGGGTAGAGACGGAACCGCCTACCTCGAAATGTGGGTCTCACAAGCCAGCAATGGGATCCACCAACAATTAAAACCCAATGATATTTACTATGGCCCAAGAATCTAAATCCATATGTCATAGGATTTATTCAATTGAGAAAGAGGGTTGGAAGAGAAGAGTAAATACCACGTACCTCAAGAAGTAACACTCATTTCACCACAAATAACAAAGGAACAACCTATGGAATGAGATCTCACAATGGATATAGAAAAAGATGATTAAAAAACATAGACCAATGGGTCAGATAATAGAACCCAGGAGAGCTACCGTGATTAAGTACAATGAAGAGGTAGAAAGATAACTTACCTAGAAAGACGCACCGCAGTCGCAATAAAGATCAACTATCGAATGGATCGATCTAGAAGGAATGAAGTCTCCCAAAATCACCTATAAATTCCCTTGGGTCAAGAGTAAAATATTTTGGAGAAGGAACCAAAAAAATAGCCACATACATTATTTAAAAACCGTACACGGGCCATTATACGACATGTGACCCGGTTACCCAACGTGTAACCATCAAAGTCCCACATACACTGGAAAACTGTTTTCTCATATTAGAATATGTTATTTAAAAAATTCATGAAGAAAAACATATCTTAAATTCTTGTAACATGTAACAGTGTGAATTCTTTCATGACTTTTATCCAGTGATTCTTACGTGTTGTGTAACCTAGTTTCATGGTATGAAATCCATGTGAATCTTACATAAAAAATTGGTTAAAACTAAGATTATAAAAAATATCTGACTTCACCAATATAGGTATCCCCTCTATTCCTTCTCGGCCTTATATAGACAATAAGAGAAGGGAAACCCATGAATATGTTAAAGATATACCCAATAGATCGGTAACGGGAAGTTTCAAACTACCCACCATAAAGACATTCCATCCCGAGGAAGTCATGTGGAAGATGAAATCCTTTGAAAATATAGGCTACTTCCCCCTCATCTGAGAATCACATTTGTTAAACTCATGAGAATCAGATCCTTGTTTCCATAGTAATATGACTAGTGGAATCGACTTCCCATGAAAGTCTTTCACTTGAGAGTCAATGATCTCATCTGGCTTCTCCAAAATAGAAACATCTACCTTTAACTCAATTTCCTCCCAACTGAGAATATGAGTGGGATCAGTATGGTAATTCATGGGATGATATTTGTTGAAAAAATCATGAAAACCTATCAAACAAACTATAAATACTAACAAATAATAAACCCATCCAAGCTGCTAAGAGACCTCAAACTGTCCAACATAGCGTAGAGCCAACATTCCCTATTTTCCAAGTCGGCGGTTACCTAACTGAGGAGAAACTTTTCGGAAAACCCAGTCACCAATGGAAAAATCTAGAGGATTATTCCACTGATCCGCATATGATTTCTGTCAACTCTTAACTATAACCAAGAATTGATGTACCTCTTGAATCATTGTTAATGTCTCCTAGACAAAACTTGGTACAACCAAAGCTGTATATTCAACCTCTACCGAACAAAGAGGTGATCTACATGGTCGGCTATACAATGCATCAAAGGGAGAAATTTTTATAAATGATTGATAAATGTTGTTGAAAAAAAAACTCAACCAGTACCATATGGAAATACCATGATCAATCGAAATACAAGGAATATACATGAAGAATATCCTTCGGGATCTAAATAAAAAGCTCTATCTGACCCTTTGTTTGTGGATGGTAAGTTATGATCAACTTGACCTAAGTTCCCATTACCTCTTAGATACTCCTATAGAACCTCAAGGTAAACCTAGGTTACCTAACCAAAATAATGATATAAAGAATACCATGTAACCTCACAATCACATACACATATAGATTACCTATATCATCAACCTTAGGGGTATCCTTGATCAGAATGAAATGAGCACACTTCGTTAACTGATCAACAACCAATTAGATTGAAATTATTCACCATGGAGTACGTGGAAACCCAACTAAAAAATACATGGATACCTCATCCCATTTCCACAATGGCACTACAAAAAGATAAAGAAAACCATATGGCTTCAAGTGCTCAACATTTATCAATTGGTTTGTGTAACAGCAGGACACATAATCTGAAATTTCATGATTCATACCTAGCCACTATAATCATCATCTCATGTCATAATACATATTTTTAAATCCTAGATGGTTCTCCCACAAATATCTATGACAATTAAACAAGACAAAACTCCTCAATGATAATGAGATGACAACTCACTTCCCAAATTAGAGTACACCATCTGAAGATTGTGACCAACCAGAAATGGTCTCCCCATGATAATGCCTTTCACAATATTTACTAAACTCAATATATTTCTGCTGACTCTACAACCATCCAAGAACACTACCACAAAAGTGTCAAGATATTGATAGAATATTTGATTTGAAAAATTGATAAAAACAACAGGAGTGCTAACCAGAATAAAATGCATAATTATATATTAAAAATAGCCATAACTTCTCTTGATTGTTTCCTTTAGCATGTCAGACTCAGGGAATCTGATCTGGTGATATCCCGACTGTTGATAAAACTTTGATAACCACTATTCCCTTTTAACAAATCAAACAAAACATACATGTGAGGAAAAGGATATTTATTCTTAACTATTACTAATTCAACTTCTGATAGTCCACACACAAACAAAGTGAACAATATTCTTTCCTGGGAAAGAGAACAAGGGATTCCAAAGGTGAAACACTTGGGGGAAGTTTTTTTTCTAACCGGTCATCAAAACGAATATTGAGCTCTTATAACACTACTATTGTCAAACGATAATAATGTATTGATATTAGATATATAATAACATCAGGTCAACATTAAATTCTACCTATCATTAGAGGAAGACCATATAATTCATCTGGGAAAACACCAAGAAAATCTAAAACAACAATAGGAAGATGAAAAATAGGAGAAACTTCATTACTCTCAAATACAAATATAGAAACAAAATCATGAGATATGGGTGGGAAGGCCCTGCATGACCTAGTCTTAGGCCCCACTCCCCTTGAAACACATGATATATCTCTTTTATTGAAAGAAACAAGACACGCTGATGATAGAAATCAACCTCATATTGATGAGAGAAAAGACAATACATATTGATTATAAAGTTAAAAATATCTAGATCGAGAATGAGAAAACGCCAGAGCAACTCTGTATCAACAACTGTTAATGAATAAGGACACTAAAAACCATGTTCTCTCATATTTCAAATAAGTTTATCTAACTCCACATCAATGGAAAGAAATTAAATTTGATGTTTAAGTATATAAAAACATACAGATATAAATGACGTGGAGGAACCAATATCAAATAATGAAATTACTACTGAATATTAAATAAGGATAATACCTCTCACTATTTCTATACTTGCATTGACGTTTTTTGGAAACTCATCTACTACGTGAAAGTTATTCACACTTTTGGATTGTGGATACATCCCTGTAGTCTTTGAAGCTTCTGACTACACCATAGTAGCCATTAGCGCCGAAAAAACCTAAACATAGAAAGGAATAGTCATAGCTTAATAGAAGTGTTTTATATGATCAACACATCCACAGCTGTTGCACGTCTTCTTGGGTATAGGAAAAAACTTTCTTGTGTGTCCGGCCTGACCACACAGATAGCAAGTCAGAGGCACACTGCTAGTTGTAGCTGATGGTGCAGAGGAGGCTTGTTACTCAGACCCACCACTAATTTTATGATGATCCTTCCACTTCCTATTAAACCCATGAATGCCACTGAAGATACCACTAAATTCTATAGAAGAGTTATGAAAACCAACCTTTCCTACCATATCCATCACTACCATCATAGATATGTCTGATGTATCTTAATAGGTATAAATTTTAAACATAAGTACATATGATCTGATATCCGGTTGCAAACCCTATAGGTACTTCATTGCCTTTAGATGGCCATTCTTCACCACATATGGAGACAAATAGACAAGATCAGAAAACCAATTGGTTTACCAAGACACAAAATGCTCTCCTTGATATAAAGACAAGAACTATAGAGACTTTTCCAACATCAGGGAATCCAGAAAAAACTATTAGAAGAACAGAATTCTGGAACATTTCTGATCTAGATCCACATTTCTGTCTTCCTAGTCCATATAATCCTACCATTACTTTCTAGAATCCTTAAGCCTTAATACTACACACTTCAACCTGATATTCTTAGGCATATCCAGTAATTAAAATATTTGATCGATCATATCCATCCAGTATTCCACCTCTTGAGGTTCATTCGTTCCATTAAATTGTGGTGGCCTCTCATGCAAGAATTCCCCTGATCAATATCTCTCTCTTCCTACTCCAGGATGTACCTCAACAACCACATTCTAAACTCCTAGATCATCTTGATCAATATCACAAACTTCCCTTATAATAGTCTTGATGAGATTCTGATCCACTGAAAAATTTCCTAGTTGAGCATCAGCTACACCATCCTAAGGAACTCCTAGAAGATGTATTGGAGGCATACTATTGCACACTGAAACAGAAGGAATGATCATACAAAAGGGTAAATCTTATCATAAACTATAAAACCCATACACAGAAACTGAGATTTAAAATAAAACTCAATACTAGAGACACATATCCCAACTTACCATGGTAACTTGAGTCTCGCCACGACAATATTTGGGGAAGAACTTATCACAACATACCTCTCAAGTCCCAAAAATAATATCTTCATACTAAAATACATAACAAGATAATTCGACTTGTTGAAAGACCCCCTTTTATACCATTTTTTCATTAACTGACTTGGGTAACCCTCAAAACTGGCACCTAACCTGATCTGTCACAAACCCGAATGAAATTCCTAATCCCCACAGGCTGGCGACAATAACCTATCCATCAATCAGAAAACCAGAGGGTACAATTTCCCCCTAAAAATAAAAACTCATGGAATATATATATATATATGAAAAATAATGAAAAAATGGAATACAATCAAATATATTACATAACTATAAGAAGAAAACAAAAACAAACAAATGTAAAAGTGGAAAAAACACCAAAAGGAAAGCCCAAACGCAAAGGAACAAAATGAGACAGATCATCCAAGCAATGGTGTGAATGAACTCCCACCATCTCACCTCCATATATCCAACTTTTCGGACATAAAACCTCACCTGCTCACTACAAAACCTTGTGTTTCCCTATAATGGAAGACATACAAAGGTCTACACTCCACCGAAAAGGTGTGTAGGGTGTGATCTAATAGGATAAGTAGGATCCCGCCCAAGTGTTCCATACCTAGTATCTATATAAAAATTCATTTATGATAATTTTAAATAAAATATGTAATGATAAGTATTAAATAAGTTTTTCAGAAAACATGGTAAAATAATTCCTTTTTATCATAGTTCTAAAACAAAAGTAGGTATATGAATTTAAAATAATATTTATCAATCTAATCTTTCACAATAATAAACATGAATATGAAGGATAAAATATTACACATCCTATAAATACCAAAATAATAGAAGCGTCAAAGGCATCACAAACCCAAGGAATACAAACAGGTTAGGCATCAGACAACTTATACCCATTAATCTATGAAATTATGCAATGTGGTACCCGAATATAATAATCTACACTCTAGGACTAGGGATACACCATATAATGTGAAGACCAAATATCATATACATACCTAGATCCAATTATCTACACTCTAGGGTAAGAGGAACACCCCATAAATTGAACCACCACAATGGATGATGGCCTCAAGCTAAACATTCGACCGAGTACCCAAGGTAACCCATGTTCTCATTATCACAATCATTTCAGTGTTTCGAATATCATTTCAAAACCATCTCCCAAAACCATTTTAAAATCATTGAACAAAATATATTTTTTTATCTATAGTCATGGAAAACCCATTTTTCATTAAAAACTCCTTTCAACACACACAAATCATTCTTTCCAATTTTATGTATAAATAAATTTATAAGACAGGATCAATAAGGTTTGTTATCATAGGCTAGATATGCAACCACCTACCTCAAAACATTGTTCACACATGCGCACAATGGTACCCACCAACAATGAAAACCCAAAGATGTCTATGATAGACTTGTAATCTGAATCTACACATCTTAGGATTGATTGAATTGCGAAAGAAGGATTTTTGAGAAAAGAAAACACCACATACCTATATAACAAATTCACACCTCACCAAAACCAATAAAGTAATAACATTAGGATAGATATCTCACAAAAGATCTATAATAATACGATACAAAACACAAACATAGACCAACAGATCCGATAAAGCAATTCAAGGGCGCTACCGTGATCATGCATAATGAAGAAGTGGAAAGATAACTTACTTGGAGAGACAAACTGTAATCAAAATGAATATCAAAAACCATATGGATAAATCCAGAAGGAATATAGTCTCCCAAAATATCTTCTCAAATATATTGGGTCGAGAACAAAAGAGTTTGGATAAGGAATCGAAAACAAACAGCCACACACCTATTTTAAAAACTGTATGCGAGTCATTGCAGGGCGTGTCACCTAGTTACACAGTGTGTAAGAATCAAAGTCCCACATACGCTAGAAAAATCATCACCACAAATTAAAATATGTTATTTAAAACATTCATGAATTGAAACATCTCTTCACGTAGTGTAACCTTTCATAGCATGCAGCCTTTCATAAATTACATCCAATGACATTTACGTGTTGTGTAACCTAGTGAAATGGCATGAACTCCCCATTTATCCTGTAAAAAAAGTCATTTAAATCTATGATTCCAACAAAAATATGACTTCACCATTATAGGATTCCTCCTAATTCCTTATCAGTCTCATTCAAATAATGACAAAAAGGAAAACCATGAAAAGGTTAATAATGTACCTGATAGACCAGTCACAAGATGTTACCGGTTCTCCCTGGAATTGTGTTTTGTGGAACAATCCCTTGGGTTCTCATTCATATCGGGTTATAGATACCACATAATACACATTTTCTCATACCATAATTGAAACATGGTGTTAATCTATGAAGCATAATCCTCTCTGTATGACATCAAACTGCATGGACACTTCCTAGAAATAAGATGTCAAACTATGATCCAATGGTCCAAAATATATTACCTTAAACTAAGAGCCTCTTGTCTAAGTAATTTGACCTTAAACTATTTTTTACACTAGCTTGTTTTACCCTGATTCTAGTTTCATCCTATCACTGACATTATTTGGTAAGTTGGGGTGTCAAAACCAAATGTGTGAGGTTCAACAAGGACATTTCCCTAACCCATTAACCGGCATTGAGTCATTCTTAGTCTATATTCCCACCATAATTCGCATCTAGATAGAAAAATTAATGGTGATTGCCTCATTCCATATTAGAATCACCTCCCATCCTAGGACAACACCCTAAAGGATATCTTGCAATAAATAGTTGATCCTATGTGTCAAACATGGTCAGCAGTCGATTGTCCATTTTCATGCTTCATCCCGGATTGGTGTACTTGTTGATCCAATGTTTTGAATTTGGTTAATAGTGTTCCCTACCCATTAGTATCCCCATTAATTATCTAAATCTCAGGAGTCCTGATTTAATTCATTTTCCACCTCCCTATGTTTGGGGGGAACCCCAACAACCTCGGTAGAACCCCTTTGTGTATCTATGTGCATTAAGTAGGAAAAACAACATCTTTAGTACATTCCCTGATGGTGTTTCTTACACTTTCTATGTGCTTACATGTGATGGGAAATTCCTGAAACCATTCCTTAATTCCAACAACGAGAAATGATCATTTGGTATTGGTTGTCTTGGTTGGTTTTGTACTCATGTGGTGAATATTCACAACTCATTCAGGAATGTATGTTGTGGTGGTGGACCCCTTGGGTCCTCATTCATGTCGGATTCATTGTCTCTTCGTGCAATGTATTTCAACTTGAGAAGAACTTCCATCCATTTAAGGTCCAAGATGTATAAGGTTAAACTACATAGCATCATCATCCTAGCTGCTTTATTTTAAATTGTATAACATTGACAGTCCATTTCACATGACCTTCAAAGGAATGTAACCACATCCCAATCACACGATGTTAAACTCGGAGACCACTTCCATGGATTGTGAGTTCAAAATATGTGTGAGATCTCTTTTAATATGTGCCATGTGGTGTGGGACTTCAATGGCCTCATTTACATTGGGTTGTTCCTGTTATGCTACACATATACCTTCTTTCATATATCCCCTCCTTTAAATTCAAAGCATCAAGACATTAAACCTTATATAGTTCTTAGGAATCTGTAGTGTGAAGTTGGTCCCTCTAGGATATTTATGTCGAGTTTTTTCACCCCTCCACACTGCACATTTCCATCATAGATGCCCACCATAATGCTTTGAATTCAATAACCTTAAACTAGTAATTGTATAGTCTAATGTGTAATGACTTCAGACTTCATTGTGACATCATGATGTTCTCTCCTGAGAGGACATTACATTCGAAAATGGTTATCTACCATGTCATCCTAAAAAACTACCTTTGGTTTGACTCTCTTTCTAATGGGATACATACGAATTCGAAGATATTTTATCTTTGGACCTAGCCATAAAATCAATCTTTTGGTCTCTTAGTTTGAGATTCCCTTGGGAGTGTGTGGGGTGCCATGGTCCAATGTGGCTCTCATTCACATCAGGTTGTAACTGATGCACCATACACTTCCCCCATGGAAACACTCCTCTCCCCCAACATCCCAGTTTCATGATGATAAAATTTGTTACAATCATTTTTCTAGACATATGACAATAAAATTCATAGAAAATAGATTCTTTACCATATGATGTTATGCTTCCTGGACCGGTCCAATCACATGATCTTAAACTATGACATAATCATCCTATCTACATGATGAAAAAACACACATCATGGTAGTATTCTTGCCTGAGAGGACATCACCTTTGGACCTTTTCAACCACGATGCTACTTCTCAAGAATTGTATGAATTTATTCCTATCTACGCCATATATGTAGCAATTCCTGGGTTTTCTATCCCCATCCAACCACTCAAAAAAACAAAAAAAAAACAAAAAATTTGTATCCCTATTTGTGTACAATTTAGACCTTTGCAAAGAAACTCTCTTCAAGAACTATGTGTGGATTGATACTCATCCTTATGGGATACATAGTGACACCAAGAAATTTCACCATTGGTCCCATCCATAAGTTCAGTTCCCCTTGTTTCCACCCTTATGCCCCATTTATGGCACACGGGCCACCTTGGCTGGCTTACGTGAGATGTTCCTTTCATCCATGCCATATTAATGTCTTTAGGTAAGATCATAAAAGATCCCCTATGGTAACATTTGTTGTGTCATTATTCCTCCTTTTTCCAATTTTACATTAGAGTCATTACTTTTCCACACCACACATGTCTATTATGGGGATCATTTTCCCCCGGGTCTGAACTCTATGGCCTTAAACTAAGAGCCTATAGTCCAAGTGCCATGAATTTTAAATGTATGATGGCCTTTTATGGGATGGTTTTTGTGGTTTAGGACCTCCTTGGACTCATTCACATCCGGTTGATATAACACCACACTACGTATACCTATTTGAGACACCATCGATTAGGATCCGAACTCTATGACCTTAAAATAATATCAAACATCCTTAACACATGATGTTAAACTATAGATAATGCCATGATAAAATTTAGTATACCTCATGATAATTATTGGATGCTTCAGTTTCCTCACCTGGGAGTATTTACCCCACCATTTTTGGTCTCCCGTGATGTTGTATTTCAAGAACTTTTCGTGGCTTGATTTACATTCTCTTAGAATAGGTAGCAATACCCAGAATGTTTTTCTTTGGTATTATCTATGGGTTATTTAACCTTTTGGTCCTTTTGGCCTTAGTTATCATCCAAAAAATATGACCTCAAACTTCATGTCGTTCTTTTTTAGGTGTGTATTCCTCACATGAGCCTCCTTGGCCTCATTCAAATCATGTTTTACCTCCTATGTAATGTGTTCATACCCTAAGACTAAACATTTTTTTCATCTAAGAAACACAAATTTAAAATTTTTTACATGGTCCATGAAATTGGACCTTAAACTATTAGGGAACTTGGATTTTAATCCCAGTCATTGATATGTTCAATCCATACTTCAAGGCCTCCTTGGTTTGGGTTTTATATCATCGTTCAATTCCACATAGACCGCCTAAGGGTGATGGCCTCATGCTTCTTAGGCCCACCTCCCATCCTTGGCCAACCTCCCATCCTATGCCAACATCATAATGGATCTTCAGTAGTAAATAAAAGATCCTATGTTTTGAAATTTTTCAATATTTGAACCCTCATTTGGTCTCCCTATTGATGCCTAGTGTAGTTATGGTCCCTATGTTTCTGATATGGTGAATATACTTCCCTTAATCACTAGTCATTTTTTTATTAAGGCCTTGTATTTCTTGGCTTAAATCCTCTTCAAATCCTTTTATGAGGGTTGTATTTTATCCTTGGTGTTACCCTCGAATTTCACTCACACAAGATAGATAGAACAATGTACTATTCCTTTTTCCCACATGGAGAATTGCTCGTGTGGGCCTAGAAGTTCTGGTAAGGTGCGTATTGATGTGATCAAGCCACACATGAGAATCAGGGTCCAAACTCTATGGCCTTATACTATGATCCTCAATGGGAATGCATGGTGTATCTTGTTTATTGCTCCATCATACCACAAATACCGACTTTTAGGAATCCTCCTTCTCATATGTTCTCATATATTCATGTGGTATCCAAGCCCCTTTTGGATCCTTCATGTCAGGTTTCTTTCATCTATACCACATGAATACTTTAGTAAATTTTATAGTTTTTGAAACACGACTTTAAACTATTTTCCAACATCCATGGAGTATGACCTTAAACTATGTGCATCATCCCAATAACATAATGTTAAACTATAGGAAACTTCCTGATCATAAGACAATAAATTTTACCATGTATCGTCAACATCGTATAATGTTAAACTATGAGTTCATCATCCCCAATTTCATGACGTAAAACTGGAAATCATCTCATGCATCTCCCAAGAGTTGTTCTCCCACGTTGCTGGTCATCTGCCATTTTTTTCTCATCTTCACCTCCTACCAAAAATCTAAGATGATGATTCCCTAGAAGAGAGGTTGGATCTCTATTTAGATCAGTACACTCACACTAGTGTGTTCTAATCCATGGTGGTTTAATTCAAAGAGTTTTGAAATCCATTTCAACATTCCATAACTCTACTCCCAGGCTTTTCATGCCCCATATTTGGATCTTTATTCTCTTTTATATCCCCTTAATGGAATGGTGTCCTATCAATGATCACCAACCATCTTGGGCCAACATTCCAAAGGAATTCATAAGACACCTCATGACAGGACACATGAGTCAACCATGTTCAATGGTCGCCCCTTATTTTTTCCCCATTTTTTGGCTAAGAAATATGGATATTGTGTTTCTAACAAGGAAAAAAGTTTTCATATATTATGAACTATCTCCCTTTTGGTTCCGAATTTTAGGTAATCGTGATTCACATATCCCATTACATTTTATTGGATATATTCCAACGCCCCTGGAATTTTCCCATTCAGGCACTAGATCACATTAACAAAAGGTAAGGTGGATACTTTCAGGGATCTATCCTCCAGACAAGACCTCCTTCATCCTAAATTCCCTTGGAAGTCATTCAACAACATTTGACCATGAGCGTTTGATGATTATTGACACTCTCATACAATGTAAATAATTATGTGTCCTTCTCATGTTTCTCAAGCCGGGAATGGCCCATGTGAGCTTGGGGATTGATCATTAGTTACCACACAAATATGATTAAGATTATATAATTAAATCATCTAAGAGTCAGTGCAAACATGTAATTCAATTCATGAGAACAATAAAGTATGTTTCATGATTTTGAAAAAAATATTCCCTATGGATCTACCCCTTCAATAAAGTGCTTATGCTCCACCACCTTCTGGAATGTAGCCTCCACAGTCTATTATCACAATCTAAGATCATTTTCCTTGTAAATAGTCACTAGGAAAAGCTCATTGTCCCTAATATGAACCAGGTGCAATTCAGCTTGGAGATTATCCACTTGACGGATTTCTTGTTTTAACTACTCTTGGACCTCCACTGGCTGGACCCTAAATCGCCTGAAAAGTTAAGATATATTGGAGATGAAAAAGGAATATTTGTTTTTCTGTTTTTATATATGTTGGATCTCTTGTTCATCCTTCTGATGCTTCCAAATGTTTTCATACTTCTCCTGGATCCATGAATCATCCATGTGAGGAATTATTTACCACATATTCTCGTCAAGATAGTCCCAGACCGGGGAATCTTGATCATGAGTTTCCACCCCTCCAGAACATAGGAAACATGTCCAATGAAGAAGTGACCCCATCTGGTTCACCCATTGCAATTATATAGTGTTTTTAAAGAAACTATAGATGCACATCCATTCTTGTCCCTAAATTATGTGACTTTTTTAGACTCCTCTGGATCGGGGTAATCCAATTTTTCATGATCCACAAGGTCATATTCTGGGAAACCAACCATAATTCTGAAAATAGGGTCTTCATGTGGAATCCTCAACAAGGGTCTAGGCTTTATGACATGGGGAAATCAATCTTCACTTGTTTCTTCCTCACCAACCTCACCTCGGGACCTGTGCAATCATCGGAATAGATCATGTAGACAATCAGCTCCTCATAGACATGTGCATTCATCAGAAGAGATCATGTGGATGCACATTGTTTTCCTATTTTTTAGGACTATCAAATTATAATAACATCAGAGGATTAGAACTTCAGTCAACCATATCCTCAAGTGATAGGTATGGGTCTCTAAAGGTAAAGACTTATGAGAGTTGAGCTTTGTAGTGTCAACATCCCATGCCACTGTATTAACTACCACCACTAGAGACCCTTCAGCACTTATTACTTCAATGATCAGAACTAGCTCCCCATGGGTAATGGGAATAGATTAGGATTTTGAATTTTTCATCCTATTCCCCTCAGCTGCCTCACCACTAGTTGCCTCAGCTGTGACTGGCTCGCCTCCTTACATTGACATGGGTGAAGGTCTGGGAGTGGGTCCTTCGGTATCCATTGGCACATTCTCACCCCTTACAGTGGGGGATCCTTGGTTGACCCTGATATTCTAATGTACATGACATTTTTTGGTTAGTGGATTCATGTTATCAAAGGGTATGGTACTAGAAATATGTATGTTAAGACTTAGTAAGAGGTACCCAGTGATCCTCTCTTCAGATCCAACAATCTTGACACTCTCCCGAGGAATCCTTTAATGAATGGTTGTTCCTTGGGATTCCAAAAAACCATGATCTTCTTCTTCAAAAACATCTTCTTCCTCTTCTTCCATGGTATCTTCCTCTTCTTCTTCTTCTTATTCAATTTCTTCATCTTCTTCTTCATCATCATTGTCATCCTTGGGTGACATTTCTTCCATGTCATTCTCTTGAATGGTCAACACTTTCACCAAGACATGTGTTTCATTATATTTACCATGTTGGAACACATAGATGTCGATGACCATCATATATTCATTACTCTAATTGAAATATACCTTTTATACATGCCAAATGAACCCAATGTCTAGAATCTCAAGCCCACCCCGCTTTAATTTCCACCATATGTGTTTTAGAGATATCAGTTTTCATAGTGTTTTCCAATTTGAACAAAGCTAATGGAAGATAATGTAAATTTAAAGATGAAAAAGATATCTTTGTTTCTTCCCAGGGTCCCCATCTGTTGGCCCCAGAGGATACCTTCAGGACCACCTCCGTTGAGGAGACAGAGATGTGAAAACACCTTGTGATGTTCCCTCCACTGTGGTTCCATGTCATGACTTCCCAATTGCTTAGATTTCATCTTATATTTCCTCCTAGGTGTAATCCCACCCGCCTTCTTAGTGCTCTGGCCCCACATTCACTGATTCAATATACCAAATTCATCTTAGAAACATTACATCCATATATGCTACCACCTGGTTTTTGGCATAGTCCATTGATAGGACGACATCGACATCTGTAGGAGGCATCATGATAGTCTCACTGAGGACCAAATTTTCAGCATGAACCAAAGCTGGTAGAGGATGTAAGGATGATTCTCTTCAGAAAACTCTATATATAATTTATTATACACATTCTAACGTCATTCGAACTATCTGGTGAAGTGGGGTGTCACGTATGGTTAACAAAGGTTCTTTCCATAGATCTGGGCCACTTCCACACTTCTCATGATGCTCTGTAAGTATTCTCTCTTCCCCATTGAACCTCACAGTTTGTCCTCAAAATGGATAATCAGAGTGAGAAATGTGTGTAAATCGAAATTTTCACAGTTTCTGATATAAATTATGATTTCATCGTGATGGAGGTTTAATGGACAGAGCACAATAATATTATACAAGGAGGGTCATAAAACATTACCAGAAGGACATATAGTGTTCTGAAAATAATATCCTCTAAGATGAGTTGTACTCTAGACATGTAGTATCTAGAATGACCCATATATTCTTCTAGTCGTGCTTCCCCTTGATATTCACCCCACAATACTTTAATGGCTCTCCAACACCGCAGTCCTAAGTTAACTAGTTTGCATGTTTCCAAAATCTCGTCCATCACTAAGGTCCTTGGAAGGATCCCCATTCTCATGTCTCTCATTAGCAATAACCACCCACTTAGGAAGGTATCATGAAAAGTGTAATATTTAACCCCTAGCCCCCAACTCTCATCCATGTTGTACCCCCACATTTGATACTATCCCACAATTAGAATCACCCAATATGATCTTGCCTATCCCCCTTGAGATACATCTAGTCATTTCTTCCCCTGGCCGGATATCCCCACCTTCTTTTCCTTCTTAAATTAAATATTGAACTATTCTAGGAATGGTAAGTCCTTTAGAATGTACGTGATGTTTAGATTCTCCATCGATGCATCCACGATATTACATGTTATGATGGGAGTTCGTTATCTAATCACTCAGGTATTCTCTATAGGTAGGAACTCATCCTATTAGAGATATGCTAGGGGAATGCCTCTAATATAGTGAACACCTCACAGGATAATGTTGACTTCCCCATGGTGAAGGTGGAACATGTTCATGTCAAGATACCATTGGATAAACAGCTCCAGAACCAACACCTTCTAATGGTAGAATTGAAATTGTTACATACATATGGCCTCATATAGCCTGATGTTGTGAAGCTCTTATTTGAACTTTATAAATGGGTAGAATCTTTGGTACACCCATGCAAATTCACTTGTGTGGTTACCCCTAGAACTCATGTACTAATTTTCTACCATGCAACACATTCATTGCTTATACTTATTTAGAATATGCTTGCATAGTGGGTAGGGTACTCCTCATATTGTATCTCATCTCTTATGATTATTCTAGTCTTTACATTTAATACATTGATGTCCATTTCCAAAAGATCTATAGTGATGTGTCCATTAAAGTTGATTTTTATCGATGAAGCTTTTCGTCTCACATGAACCATGATTGTGGTGAATCAGTTTCAATGTCTGGGATAGTTACATCATGTGGTATCCCAAAATTCCATAGTGGGAGACTGTCACTTAAGATATAATCCTTCTGTAGTTGCATCTTCATTCCCATGAGCTTCTAATTGTTTGGAATAAAACACATGTTGTGATCTATTTGTGGGATCCTGGTAATCTTTTCTCCACATGAGGTAATGGTAACTTCCCTCTTAGAAGCACTTTGGTGACCTTCCATAGTGATTGATTTTGGAATCTCAAGGATGAATCATGAAAGGTCAAGGGGTTGCGGGAAGAAGGATTGCGTATGTGTAAGATTTAACAACAGTCCTAGAAAACGTCAAAATTGTTTCCCATGTCTAAATCATGAATTAATACAACGGTTTGGCCTAAATCAAATACCATGTTTTTGTTTTCTGCACAGTATTTTGATACTTTCACAAAAAATAGGGAAATATCCAATCGTATGGAATGTCAAGGTACTATGTATAGGGCCCCTTACATATTTATAGGCATGAATCGGGTCCTCCATGTGTTCTCAAAACATATTCCACACTGAATAGAGGATTTTTGATGCACCTCCATGAATTTACCATTATTTTCAGCGTTTCCATCAAAACCTGGCATATTGGTCCCCTCTCAACTTAGATTCCGAGGGGGGTATCTGTTGGTGATGATTTTCCCATTGAACCATAATGTTCATCGTTATGGGTACCAAGTGCACAATTTGACTCTAAAAAGCATCCTAATGAACCCATGGAAGGTGAATGCATGTTTCAAGGTGTTCACATAAGAGGTAAATCCATGTAAACATCCCTTCCGCATCCAATGAGATTTCAAATGACATTTTTCCACTTTGACCTCCCTGAAATGTCTATGTTTGGTATGAATAAGTGTCTTTCTCTACGCAAAAGAAGTTTGGTTTGCACAGAAATACCTTGCATGTCAAATGAGAACCAACCATCTACCTTCCTCACCAACAATATTGTGTGACGATGTGAAAAACTGCATCTGCATATAGAAGTACACCCCCCATTCTTTAGGTTGATCTCCTGTAATTTGAACTGCCACTCTACTATACGTAAGACTCCCCTTCTGCAATAGCATGCATTACATGAAACTATAAAGTTATAGGATCTTGCATGAAAGGTCCCCTTTTTGTGGTCCCACAATGGATTGACCCTTACCAACTTTTATTCATCTTAAGTTGGGTGCGTGCAAAAGTATCCACCTAAGCAAAACAATTCCATTGCGTGCAACCAAATCTTGCGGTCAACCCCATGTTTTGCGTACAAGCCTAAAATCTTGTATGTAAATTATATTTAAGTCTCCATGGATTTATTTCATTATAGAACACCATGTTTGAGAACCTCATTTGTGTGGATCCCATGTCTGGGATGCACCTCCTCCATCTATCCCTCTAGGCTTGCGCACAGTGATTTATTGGTCTCTCATGAAGTATCCTCTATTGTTTTTTCCTACATCTTGCTTTTTATCATAGGCATGCTAATGAATTTTAATTTTCAGTATAGTCTCCCTAACATGTATCCTAATAACAACCACTCCTCTGCATGATTACAACTGAGCATGGCCGATGCCTTCCCACCCCTAAGGATTTGTGATAATTGATTATGTAATAATAAGGGGTGATGTGTGTGTCCCCCTATCTATTTTATAAGGCGTGAAACTGCGAAGAGACATCATCCTCATCACATGATGATAAAATATAGTCCCACCCCATGAAATACACCTTAGGAACCATGCATCAAAAATTTTCCATGACCAATCATCTCCATGGGAGTAATATCTTTATTACATTGAATTACATCCTCCTCACATGGAATGAGATCCTTCTCAGGCTGCTTCTATGAATAATGTAAAGACCCGTACAATTCAAGGGAAATTTTTTCTTAATTTTCTTTAGAATTTTACAAGAGCGCGGTTTCTGACGACACCTGATTCTGAGGCCCGGAGTGCCCGGAATCATTTTCTGAAGTTTGGCTCGGGTACGTTCAGTGAACGAACGAGCGGGAATTCCTAACTTTTGATCCGGTGCTCGGAATTGAAAACCGAGGGTACCGATGAACTCGCAGCGCTGATATTCGCTTAAAGGGACCTTTTTGGAAGTTGCGTTTGTTGCAGGTTGAAAGTTATTTTTGGGGTTTTTAGTTTAAGTTAAATAAAATTCGTGAAGAAAAAATTTTATTTTAATTTGTTAAATCCTATCAAAGGGGGTTGGAAGTGGGACCCACATCCACTTAACCTCCCTTGGGAGGATTAAGTGTGGTGGGGCCCACACGAAGCTCCCAACCTTTCATCTTCTCCCAACTCCCTTAACCCCTCTTTAATGACTTGAGTTATTTAATTTTGGAGTTAATCTTTTTGAAATTCAATCCTTTGAAATTCTTTTGTTAGGTTTGTAAATAAAATAAGCTCTTATTTTATTTGGTTGGGTTAGAACACTTTGGCCACCTTGAGAGCTTTTGGGAGCTTTTCTTCTTCTTCTTCAACTCTGACGAAGAACACGAAGAACCTTCGAACTTGACGAAGAACGCTCAAGTTCCGACGAAGAATGTCGCTCCGCTCTTCTTCGTCTTCCGTGTCAACGAGAGGGAACGCCGCTTCCTCCTCGGATTCCCTTCGTCGGCATACGAAGTTTCTCCAACGACGTATCACATCGGACGCACCTCTTCGTCATCGGATTTGACGAACGACGACCGCGACGCCCGACCTCCGCGACGTTGTCTTCCGCGGAACATTGTCAAATCTACGAACCTATACCCGAGGTAGGGGTTGTTGTATATTGTTTAATTATTTTATCCTTGTTCGTGGTTCATGCATAACTGACGTATGGATTTTATAAAAGTGTTATTGTTTAACGTGAGGGGCCGGACCGCTTGAACACGGCCGAACCCCCTCCATCGTTCTTGTTGAATTGCTTTGCGGGTGGAAACAAGATGGCGTGGTGCCGTCGCACCACGTGGTTAATCGTGCGTTTATTTTACGCAACACCGTCGCGCGCGCACCATGGAAGAAACATCTTGAACGCGACACCGTCGCGCCACGTTGAAAGAAATCATGGCACGGCGGAGGGGCCCGGTGCCGTCGCACCGCGCCGGACGACGAACACCGCGGCCGGTTCCGGGACGCGGCGGAAGAGAAGACCGGTGGCCGGGCCGCCGGCGTCGGAAGCCGAAGAGGGGACCGGATTTTCCGGTCCCGTTGGAGAAAACCGGCCGGCCAGCTGGCCGGCCGGATGGCATTAAACCAGGGGAAATTAATCCCCCGTCCGGCTCACAAAACCCCCCTCTTAATGAGGGGGGTGGTTTCCATGAAGGGGGGGGGGGGGGGGTGGGCAGCAGCCCCCCGGTTTTTCTCCAAGCCGGACCCCACGTGGGGGCCGTTTTTTTCTGCAAAGGGCGCGGCTATGCCGCGCCGCCCCTTCCAATCAGTAGGGCTTTGCCCCCCGCGTGCAGCCACCGTGCGGCGCCAAGCCGCCGCGGCCCCCGCGCCGCCGCGCCGCCGGCCGGCCGGCCGGCCGGGCCGAACCCCCCGTTTCGAAGCTGTTTCGGTCTTTTGGCCATAACTTGAGCCTCGGACCTCCGATTGATGAACCGTCTGCGGCAACGCGATCCTTGGATCGAGCCGGTCGTTTCGGTATATCGCACTCAAGGTTTCGGATTACTTTGAGTTCGGTCGAGTTGGTTCGTTCACGAAACCAACCGGGCCTTCGGAGCGGAAACACTCATATCTTGAGCTACGGACGTCCGATTGACGTGTCGTCAGCTGTGTTGTGTTCCTCTTAGTGAGACGGTTCTTTTGGCATACTCCGCCCGAGGTTTGGACGCAGGTGGAGTACGGTCGGGTTGGTTTTGCCTTAAAAACCAACCGGGCCCCGGAGACGAAAATGCCAATAACTCTCAGACCGGGCGTCCGATCGACGCGCCGTCTGTTGCGTTGATTTCCTGTTGACGATACGGGACTTTTGGATACATCAAATCTGGACTTTGTGACAGTTGATGTATCAGCCTCTCGGCTCGTGGAGCGGACCCTCCGAACGAGCTTGCTGTGTGCGGGAACCCTAGTGCTGGCTGCGACTGTTACTGTGACTACTACTGCTACTACTCCTACTGTGACTGCGACGACGACAGTACAGAGATCCTGTGTGGATTCGACGACGACGACTACAGCACTCAGCGATCCTACGTGGATCAGTGCTACAGGTCCTGTGTGGGCCCGATCCTGTGTGGGTCCGATCCTGTGTGGGTCCTTGCGCTCAGCGGTCCTGTGTGAACTAGCGCCTACAGGTCCTGTGTGGGCCCAATCCTGTGTGGGTCTTTTGCGGGGGTTAGTTACCTATCGATCCTTCGTGGGTCCGACGACTTAGATGGATCAGAGATCATCTTTATCATCCTTGAAGAAGTATACCTGTGTGAGCTGAAATCTGTTGCTTTCCTGTGTGGATTGTGTTGTGCAATCCTGTGTGGATTACGTTTTTCTTTCCTATGTGGAATACGTTTACTTTCCTGTGTGGACTGAGTTGTACTTGGGCTCGGAGGTTGGAGCGTATTTGAAATTGATGACTCAGGTATATGTATGGGCATATACCTAAGCAGTATCGGTTATTACTTCGTGATTGTTCCTTTCTTCGTGGTTTATCCTCTGTGGATTTGAGAGACCTTCAGGGGTCTCGGGGTCCCTACTGAGTAGATTATACTCACCCCTGCACGGGCTTTGCCCGCACTACGTTGTGTTGGTTGCAGACAACGGACAGCGTTGACCTTAGCTGAGGCTTGCAGAGCGGGACGGTACCCGGAGGTGGACCACCGGGCGGGACGTGCTCGGAGCGGACGGTGGGACCCGTGGAGCAGAGGAGCTATTTGTACCCACCCTTCAGGTGGGATTTCCGGTGGACAGCTCGGTGTAGCGGCTTTTACTTTTCAGTTGCTGTTTTCCCTTTCGAGTTGTACTTTACTTTCAGTTTGGGTTCGTATACTGGTCCATTTACTTTTCCACACTTTCAGTTGTACTCTGCTTTTGCTTAGTGTTTACTTTCCACTTGCTTACTTTGTGGTGTTTGTTTACTTACAAAGGCAATGCCTTCCCTTTTTACCGGGATTTACGCCTTGGTGCTAGTCGCCAGCCCCTGGCCTTTGGAAGGCGGGCTTGGGGTAGTCACGGCACGGACCCCGAGGGCGGGTCGTGACAAATTGGTATCAGAGGAGTTCGGTTCTACCGTGAACTCTGATCTTTTCTATGTGAAGCAATAATGTTTAGCGTATTGAGTGTGGTTATCAGTCCAGGGAGTCCAGTGTTGGTGCGGCGGCCGACGTATCCGTACACCAGGACCCTGACTTCTGATTTCCGACTTAATGCACGAAAACATTGATTGCGTGTGTGTTTCAAAGTTTTCTTTGTGATTACTTATTTCAGCTCACCAGGTATACTGTTCTGACCTTGGCGCACCTGTTTCCTTTTCAGGATGGCCCCATGACGGCAGCCAGCTAGGGTTCCGAGAGTCGAGCGTGACAACAGCCCACTGAGCGAAGAGGCCTCGGTGCAGGGCCCTTTGTCAGCAGTGGCACCGGCGGTAGCTCTACCCGCCGAGCCCCCGATGCTTCCAGCAGCAGCCGCTGACGTTGCACGTCGCCTCAGCGCACTGCATGAGTTTCAGCGCCAGCGACCGCCCAGGTTTCGCGGGGAGACGGATCCCCAGGCAGCAGAGGACTGGCTGGAGGCAGTGGTACGAGTGTTTAGGCTAGTGAGGACACCAGCAGACCTCATGGTGATCCTCGCTGCGAGCCTACTACACGCAGCAGCAGGACGATGGTGGAGCTTGATGCTCCAGGTGCACGATGAGGCATCTCTACTTTGGACGGACTTTGAGAGCCTCTTCCGCTCGGAGTTCGTCCCAGCCACCCTTCGTGTGGTGCGTATCCAGGAGCTTCTACAGCTACGGCAGGGCAGCATGACGGTCACTCAGTACTCGGCGAGATTTACCGATCTCTCGCGCTACTCGACCGACATGGTACGTGACCCATTCTTCCGGGCCCGGACCTTCGAGCAGGGTTTGAGACACGAGATCAGGGCATCGCTGATCTCCCTCAGCATACCGACTCAGACAGGAGTACTAGAGCGGGCCCTTCTGATCGAGAGCTTCATTGCTGAGTCTACACCAGCACAGAGACCCACCGCAGTGCGGCACGTGGCAGAGTCATCTGCAGCAGGCAGTCGACGGATGACTCAGGGGTCCAGACAGACCAGACCTTCGGGCAGACGACCTCAGGACACTGGCTCAGCAGTGCGGGGCACACAGCGCGGAGCCAGTCTTTCGAGTGGTCAGACAGATGTCAGCAGAGCTTCCAGGAGCTGAGACAGATATTGACTAGCACACCTATCTTGAGGTTGCCTGAGGGGGGAGTAGGGTATGTAGTCTACTGTGATGCATCAGGGACCGGACTCGGATGTGTTCTGATGCAGGAGCGGGCAGTGATTGCCTATGGATCACGTCAGTTGAGGCCGCATGAGCAGAACTACGCTACCCATGACCTGGAGTTAGCAGCAGTGGTCTTCGCTCTGAAGACATGGCGACACTATCTGATGGGCGAGCGCTTTACAGTCTTTTCTGATCATCAGAGTCTTAGGTATATCTTTTCGCAGAAGGACCTGAACCTGAGACAGCGGCGATGGATCGAGTTCCTCCAGGACTATGACTTTGAGATAGTCTATTCTCCTGGGAAGGGGAACGTAGTAGCCGATGCCCTTAGCAGGAGGACGGGCATTCAACTACTTGAGGAGGCGACGGAGCAGCTAGCCTCTTTGCAGATATCCTTCGTGGATAGATATGGAACAACCTTCCTTCAGTCTCTCACAGTCACTCCTCCACTACTGCAGCCAGTCAGGGAGGCACAGCGTGGGGACGCTGACTGTGAGACACGGCGTGCACAGATATCCTCGGGACAGGCACCTGATGGTTTCTCCCTTGGAGCAGAGCACGACATCCTTTTCAGAGGACGTACCATGGTACCAGTAGCTTTGCGAGAGGAAGTGCTGAGAGAGTTCACACTTCTCCTTTGGCGGTACATCCTGGAGTGGCGAAGATGTACCAGGACCTCAGACGACAGCACTGGTGGCCGGGCATGAAGAAGGCAGTAGCAGAATTCGTTTCTCGATGCCTCACCTGCCAGCAGGTGAAGGCAGAGCATCAGGTACTAGCAGGCTCGGTACAGCCCTTGGAGGTTCCGGAGTGGAAGTGGGACGACATATCTATGGATTTCGTGACTGGACTTCCACGCACTTCCAGAGGTCACGACTCCATCTGGTTGATTGTTGACCGACTCACCAAGTCGGCACACTTCTTACCCATCAGAGAGCAGGGCTCAGTGGAGAGCTTGGTACATCTCTACGTTCAGGAGATTGTGCGGCTCCACGGCGTGCCATCATCTATCATCTCCGATCGAGATGCTCTCTTTACTTCCCGGCTTTGGAAGGGGTTACAGGAGGCGTTCGGGACGCAGCTACGTCTGAGCACAGCCTTTCACCCTCAGACAGATGGTCAGACGGAGAGGACCATTCAGACTCTCGAGGACATGCTTCGCGCATGTGTCCTCGACTTTGGTCGTAGCTGGGAGGACCACCTACCCTTGGTGGAGTTTGCGTACAACAACAGCTACCACTCCACCATCGGGATGGCACCGTTCGAGGAGTTGTACGACCGACCTTGTAGATCTCCTTTGTGCTGGACAGACCCCGGAGAGTCAGCACTGGTGGGACCGGAGATGGTCCAGGCCACGACAGAGAAGGTCCAGGTCATCCAGGAGCGGATGAGGATAGCTCAGAGCCGGCAGAAGTCATATGCTTACAGGAGGCGGAGGCCACAAGAGTTTGAGGATGGAGACCACGTCTTCTTGCGGGTCTCACCTCGACGTGGTATTCGGAGATTTGGCCGAGGCGGCAAGTTATCTCCGCGCTTCATCGGACCCTTCCAGATCCTCAGCAGGGTTGGCGAGGTGGCTTATCGCCTGGCTCTACCACCTCAGTTTCATCGGGTGCACGACGTCTTCCACGTGTCTCAGCTGAGGAGATACGTGCACGACCCGACGCACATCATTGACCATGGGGAACTTGACGTTGACGATGGGGCGACCTTTACGGAGGTTCCGGTGCAGATAGAGGATCGACAGGAGTGGGTCCTGTGTGGGCGATCGATTCCTCTTGTGCGCATCAGATGGCAGCACGGGAATCTCCAGGAGAGCACAAGGGAGCGGGAGGCTCAGATGCGTGCTCAGTACCGTCATTTGTTTCCCTAGTTTTTGGATGTATCTTTACGAGGACGTAAAGCCCTGAGGTGGGAGTAATGTAAAGACCCGTAAAATTCAAGGGAAATTTTTTCTTAATTTTCTTTAGAATTTTACAAGAGCGCGGTTCTTGACGGCACCTGATTCCGAGGCCCGGAGTGCCCGGAATCATTTTCCGAAGTTTGGCTCGGGTACGTTCAGTGAACGAACGAGCGGGAATTCCTAACTTTTGATCCGGTGCTCGGAATTGAAATCCGAGGGTACCGATGAACTCGCAGCGCCGATATTCTCTTAAAGGGACCTTTTCGGAAGTTGCGTTTGTTGCGGGTTGAAAGTTAGTTTTTGTGTTTTTAGTTTAAGTTAAATAAAATTCGTGAAGAACAAATTTTATTTTAACTTGTTAAATCCTACCAAAGGGGGGTGGAAGTGGGACCCACATCCACTTAACCTCCCTTGGGTGGATTAAGTGTGGTGGGGCCCACACGAAGCTCCCAACCTTTCATCTTCTCCCAACTCCCTTAACCCCTCTTTAATGACTTGATTTATTTAATTTTGGAGTTAATCTTTTTGAAATTCAAACCTTTGAAATTCTTTTGTTAGGTTTGTAAATAAAATAAGCTCTTATTTTATTTGGTTGGGTTAGAACACTTTGGCCACCTTGAGAGCTTTTGGGAGCTTTTCTTCTTCTTCTTCAACTCTGACGAAGAACACGAAGAACCTTCGAACTTGACGAAGAACGCTAAAGTTCCGACGAAGAACGCCGCTCCGCTCTTCTTCGTCTTCCGCGTCAACGAGAGGGAACGCCGCTTCCTCCTCGGATTCCCTTCATCGGCATATGATGTTTCGCCAACGACGTATCACATCAGACGCACCACTTCGTCATCGGATTTGACGAACGACGACCGCGACGCCCGACCTCCGCGACGTTGTCTTCCGCGGAACGTTGTCAAATCTACGAACCTATACCCGAGGTAGGGGTTGTTGTATATTGTTTAATTATTTTATCCCTGTTCGTGGTTCATGCATAACTGACGTATGGATTTTATAAAAGTGTTATTGTTTAACGTGAGGGGCCGGACCGCTTGAACACGGCCGAACCCCCTCCATCGTTCTTGTTGAATTGCTTTGCGGGTGGAAACAAGATGGCGTGGTGCCGTCGCACCACGCGGTTAATCGTGCGTTTATTTTACGCAACACTGTCGCGCGCGCACCATGGAAGAAACATCTTGAACGCGACGCCGTCGCGCCGCGTTGAAAGAAATCATGGCACGGCGGAGGGGCGCGGTGCCGTCGCACCGCGCCGGACGACGAACACCGCGGCCGGTTCCGGGCCGCGGCGGAAGAGAAGACCGGCGGCCGGGCCGCCGGTGTCGGAAGCCGAAGAGGGGACCAGATTTTCCGGTCCCGTTGGAGAAAACCGGCCGGCCAGCTGGCCGGCCGGATGGCATTAAACCGGGGGAAATTAATCCCCCGGTCGTCTCACAAAACCCCCCTCTTAATGAGGGGGGCGGTTTCCATGAAGGGGGGGGGGGGGGGCAGCAGCCCCCCGGTTTTTCTCCAAGCCGGCCCCCACGTGGGGGCCGTTTTTTCTGCAAAGGGCGCGGCTATGCCGCGCCGCCCCTTCCAATCAGCGGGGGCTTTGCCCCCCGCGTGCAGCCACCGTGCGGCGCCAAGCCGCCGCGGCCCCCGCGTCGCCGCGCCGCCGCGCCGCCGGGCCGGGTCGGCCCGGACCCAGACCCCCCATTTCGAAGCTGTTTCGGTCTTTTGGACATAACTTGAGCCTCCGACCTCCGATTGACAAACCGTCTACGGCAACGCGATCCTTGGATCGAGACGGTCGTTTCTGTATATCGCACTCAAGGTTTCGTATTACTTTGAGTTCGGTCGGGTTGGTTCGTTCACGAAACCAACCGGGCCTTCGGAGCGGAAACGCTCATATCTTGAGTTACGGACGTCCGATTGACGTGCCGTCAGCTGTGTTGTGTTCCTCTTAGTGAGAAGGTTCTTTTGGAATACTCCGCCCGAGGTTTGGATGCAGGTGGAGTACGGTCGGGTTGGTTTTGCCTTAAAAACCAACCGGGCCCCGGAGACGAAAATGCCAATAACTCTCAGACCGGGCGTCCGATCGACGCGCCGTCTGTTGCGTTGAGTTCCTGTTGACGATACGGGACTTTTGGATACATCAACTCTGGACTTTGTGACAGTTGATGTATCCGCCTCTCGGCTCGTGGAGCGGACCCTCCGAACGAGCTTGCTGTGTGCGGGAACCCTAGTGCTGGCTGCGACTGTTACTGTGACTACTACTGCTACTACTGCTACGGTGACTGCGACGACGACAGTACAGAGATCCTGTGTGGATTCGACGACGACGACTACAGCACTCAGCGATCCTATGTGGATCAGTGCTACAGGTCTTGTGTGGGCCCGATCCTGTGTGGGTCCGATCCTGTGTGGGTCCTTGCGCTCAGCGGTCCTGTGTGAACCAGCGCCTACAGGTCCTGTGTGGGCCCGATCCTGTGTGGGTCTTTTGCGGGGGTTAGTTACCTATCGATCCTTCGTGGGTCCGATGACTTAGATGGATCAGAGATCATCTTTATCATCCTTGAAGAAGTATACCTGTGTGAGATGAAATATGTTGCTTTCCTGTGTGGATTGTGTTGTGCAATCCTGTGTGGATTACGTTTTGCTTTCCTATGTGGAATACGTTTACTTTCCTGTGTGGACTGAGTTGTACTTGGGCTCGGAGGTTGGAGCGTATTTGAAATTGATGACTTAGGTATATGTATGGGCATATACCTAAGCAGTATCTGTTATTACTTCGTGATTGTTCCTTTCTTCGTGGTTTATCCTTTGTGGATTTGAGAGACCTTCAGGGGTCTCGGGGGGTCCCTACTGAGTAGCTTATACTCACCCCTGCACGGGCTTTGCCCGCACTACGTTGTGTTGGTTGCAGACGACGGACAACATTGACCTTAGCTGAGGCTTGCAGAGCGGGACGGTACCCGGAGGTGGACCACCGGGCGGGACGTGCTCGGAGCGGACGGTGGGACCCGTGGAGCAGAGGAGCTATCTGTACCCACCCTTCAGGTGGGATTTCCGGTGGACAGCTCGGTGTAGTGGCTTTTACTATTCAGTTTCTGTTTTCCCTTTTGAGTTGTACTTTATTTTCAGTTTGGGTTTGTATACTGGCCCATTTACTTTTCTGCACTTTCAGTTGTACTCTGCTTTTTCTTAGTGTTTACTTTCCGCTTGCTTACTCTGTGGTGTTTGTTTACTTACAAAGGCAATGGCTTCCCTTTTTACCGGGATTTACGCCTTGGTGCTAGTCGCCAGCCCCTGGCCTTTGGAAGGCGGGCTTGGGGTAGTCACGGCACGGACCCCGAGGGCGGGTCGTGACAAATAATCCCCACATCGTCTCTCACTAATGCATATTTCATGAAGTAACCAAATGATCTTCTTCTTCCTATTATTTTTGACACTGAGCATGAATCATGTGGGATTATAGGTTAGTAGTATCCCTGGCACCCTTCTCCACCCCCAATGGGAATCCCTCTTAGAGTAAGCCCCAGTTTCCACCTTCATGTTACTCTTCTATGCATAATCCCCTTCTTATTTAGAACTACATAGTCTTTGATTCCCAACCAATTAGGATACATATGAATCATCATTAAGGTTCAAGACCTTTATTCACATCCATCCTAATATATTCTAGATCATATCCTAGTTAATAGAATACCCCTCACATGAGTGACCTTATCTCATCAAGGACTCCTAGGCAGTTATCCACACATAATCCCCACACCACTTTCTCTGTGGGACACATCTACGGGAAACCCCAACCTATTCAACACTATGTGGAATTTGATTCCCAACCAACTGGGATTCATAGTCAAACTCCCTATGATTCAACCCCAACATCAGCAAAAATCCATCCACTCCATCCAATTAATCCAATCCATCCATAATCCATCTTTGTTTTACCTGGGCTACCACATCTCTATAAATTCATTCAATCCATATAGTCCATTCTTACATGTAATCCTCATCCATAACACTACTCTTAGTAGTTCCTATGAAGATAACCATGATTAAACCCCAAATAATCCATCATCTAACCGAGAGAAATCCTCTTTTGAAGGGAAGATAACCATGTGCAATCCCCACACCATACCCTCTTGAGCTACATGGGTTTTGATCTGTTTCATTCAAACATGGTTTGTAGGATGTATACTAGAGACTCAATCCCAACTAATGGTAAACCTTAACATCCCATCCATTGGGTACAGTTACCTAATCCACCCTCAGTGGTGTCTAGAGGATCCTTCCCAGTGTGAATTCTTCACATTATGGGACACACTATACTGGGTCTACTCTCATTGAGAATTATAACCCATTCATTGGTAAAACTCTTCTGTGATCCCTCGTATGGATGTACCTCTCTAGTCCTCATATGGGCAGAAATATGATCACATCCACTCCATCTCCACATGACATTAAACATGCATCCATCCCTATATTAAACAAGGGATGATGGAGGAAAACTATAAAGACATGCCTCCAGTATGAGATACTCCATGATTAACATGTACTTACACCGATTACACAACCTTGAGAAGCCCTATCATGAGGAATAATTTATGTGACCAACGTTCCAGGGTCCAGACATTCTAGTTATGTCCAACGTGAGTACTACCCTGATTGAAGGTTACAGTCCTGTCAATACCCCTTTGAATGTAGAGACAGAAGCATCACAATTAACATGCATCTACAAAGAGATTGAATTGGGAATGAGTTTAGCGAAATTATCATAATATATTATGGAGAGATGAACTAGGAAACAAATCCCATGGAAGTATCCATGGAAGGAGGGAATGACATCCCATTATCCTGTTTTGATCAAGGAGTAGACATCATTGAGAAAGTGATGAATGTCACTTGACATTAGAAAGAAGAAATGTATGGAAAAATGGAGGCATTAGTTAACAATAAAAAAAGGAGGACGCACCCCCAAGAGAGCGTCATAAAAATAAGTGATAAATAATGAATTTTGAATGTAAGAAGATGAGGAAAATGATTTCTCGTCTCAAATACCTTTTATTGAGACGCATTCCATGTTAACATCATGGTTTTTTGTATTTTAAATACATATATATTGATTAATTTTATCATTTATATATTAATATTAAATTTGTTTTCAAATACTTTTCATGTTTTATCCTTCATTATTAATTTCATTTAAAATTTACCAAAATCAAATGATATTTTTCTTTAAAATTTTTTATAAAAATTATTTAATATCTTTTTCCCCATGCTCATCTCTTAAAAATTTTAAAGAATGTTCTTATTTATAATTGAAATAATCATAAATTTGATTTCCATCTAAAGTTTACATTCATCAGAATGGTAAAAAAATATTTCTAATGATTTTAGTATATTTTATTTTTGACTCTTTTTACCAAAGTGAAAAATAATCTTTTCACTTATATGGGTTGAATGTATTTTCTCACTCTCATGTACTTAAGTTTTTATTAATTTTCATATAAAAATTTTCATGGTGTGCCAATGTGAATCTAAATTCCATTTTTTTTAATTTTTCATTATTAATATTTTTCAAATAAATATTATAATTATCCTTATAATTATATGAAAATAGAAAGTTTTTTACTTATTGTTTCAATGGATTTTTTTAAATATTTTATGATTAAATTTTTAAATATTAATATTTTTTGTCCATGATATAGTGCTCTAGCAGTATAGATGATGATTGGTGAGCCTAATATATCTCTCTAATGAATATTGAAATAAATAGAATTTGATGTTGAAAATGAGGGGGATAATCAGGTAGGTTACTCTTATGGAAATAACTAGGATGTAGTTTTTAGAGCATGGTTTAAAAATTATGGAACATCAGTTAAGAATGTTATTCTCCAAGATACTTATATTATTTCTAAAAACGTTTTTATAGAAATATTTTGATTTCATATTATAAGGAATGTTTTTAACTTTTAAAGGATGGAGGTTTGTTTTTAAGGTACTATTATTATGATTCATTAATATATTTCATATGATTTAATTGGGATTTCAATGGATTATTTTTTGAGAAATTTTTTATTTCATCACGTGGATATATTTTTTATTTGTGATTGAATTTTTTATTGTGAAAAAGGTAAACATTATCAATAATTTTTATGTTTCTCATTGAAATAATGGGATTTATTTGCTTTTATATTCCTTAATGCTCTTGTTTTTCTCATACCATATTTTGAAATATTTTTCATAAGATATACGGTTGTGTAGAAACTATATCAAGGTCAATCATTCCACTATGGAGACTCTTATTAAATGATGTATAAGTATTTTTGAGGACATATGGTTTTAAATGTGTGACTTATATTTTGTGGAAAACAAAGGGACATTTTGTTTTAGTGTTACTAATTTAGTAGAAGAATGTTTCCCAATTCATTTACACTCTATGAAAAAAATATCATCTAAATGTAAGAAATCTAAAACCTTATTATAAATCATGTAATTGGGGTTATTAATATATGTGTTGTTATACCATGAATTTTTATTACCCAATCACTCTCACAAATTTAGTATATAATACCAGATTTCAGAAATATAAGGATTTCATTTTTCACCTCTTATATTATACTGGGATATAGTCTGTATTAGGTTTGGAAGGAAGGTTTAGAATCTTCTTTGTGAGAATGACTATGAGTTATTATGAGTAGGATAAATCCATTAATATCAGATAGGGTCTACCAAATTACTATCTAACAATTAATCAAGACATCAACAAGCATTATCCATTGGTTGGATTTGAATGTATATGGAATGATATCAAGGATATCTTTTTTATGACCTATGACTTCTTAATTAATATAATAAAGTAAGAAATTGAACTCATGTTTGAGTTGATGAAATTTAAATTGGGTTTATTTTATTTAGAGTCAAACTCAACTACTTTTTATATTATTTTATTGAGATTTTTATCCCTTAAAATAGATTCTTCGGCCTCTACGATTTTGTAATTGGTGATAATAATGGGTATAGAATCAAAATTTTTCATTTTTATAAATGTTTTAAGGATTTTTTGTCACAAAAAATGTACAAAAGTGTTAAATTTAAAATATCCATTCTTATAAAAAAAGTTCCTCATGTTAATGGAGGAGATAAATATATTTTTGACTATATGTTTCTAGAGACTTCTCCAGTATCCCTCGGTTTCAATTTATAATCTACCTTTCCATTTGTCCTTATTAAAATACCCAACAACTTCTATATGATATCTTTTATTATAGATGTAAAAATTGAGAATCATTATCTCAATGGTTATTGTTATGTTAATATTACTAACATGGATGAAGAAGTGGATTTTGTGAAGAAGGGATGGCTATGTATAATGGGTTTTTGTTCCATATAATCTAAGTTCATATTAATTTCAAGGATAATAAATTTTTCAATTTAAATGATTTTTTTTAACCAGAACATTATTTAAGATAACCTTATCTATTAAAATACTTTGATCAGTTATTTTTAGGGTGATAGTTTTGTGTTTGATACAATTAAGTGCTAACTACAAATAAATATCATATTGATTGAGGATAACATTTAAATTTATACCACATAGGTATTTGATAAATGTTTTATTCCCTAGTTACATTTTCATGTTTAGACAATCAAGGTCGTTTAACATAGTATTCTTAGATCCTAGGATGATAAGTCTCATGTTAGTTTTTAAAATGGATCAGTTTTTGTGTAGGAATTTTTAATTTCAATTTAGTTTTGATTATATAGAAATTATTTTAATTTAATATAGATGACGGTTATTTATCCAAACATGAGTGAATACGTCTATAAAATTTACACTCATTTCAGGTTTGTATGTTACCCATATTAATTGAGGTAATAAGGGATATTTCTAGATTATTTTATAAGAAATTGGTTCTATTAAATTCTATATAGATTTATCAAATTATAATGTAAGAATATAAAAATTTCATTATAGGTATAATCCTAAAATGGTTGATGAGTTATTAATTTAGGTTTATCTGTAGGTTTCCTACTTCATAATAATTCCACAACATTGAGGTTTTTGAGATAGAAATGAATGTAATTATATTCCTCATTTATGTTTAGGGACTGTATAAATTGTGGGGTCATGGGAACCTTATATCTTAAGTATTTTCAATTTTTGTTTTATGTTTGATCATAAAAACAATTTTACACATTTTCTTGTATAGATTATTATATATTGGTTATGAAATAGATTAAAAATTAGATTGATCTTGTTTTTATATTTTGGATAGATATTTAGGTTGTTGTATTTAGTTGTTATATTGTATATTGGAAATACACGAGATGTTTTTTGGAATTAAATTGGTTGTGATTAAAAGTGTTTTTGAGTGGGAAAATTATGAATATGGTAGGGATTTGGGAAATATGGAAAATTCTATTGTTCATTATCCAAACAATTAAATAATTTATGGTAATTATACCATAGATTGAAATTTTATTGGTATTATGGATTTTTAAATTTTTTATCATAATCCAATATAGATTTTACCCCTAAATGACTCTCCTTGATTGATATAATAGTATAGAAATTATTATTCCTACGAACATGTTTTCTAAAAATTGAAAAAATGGGGTCAACTAAATTAAATTCATATAATTTAATAAGATATATCTCCTTAACCTTCCCAGGGTGGGTGGTAAATGTATCCTTTATTCTTTTATCATCCATGGGAGTGTTCATCCCAACCGATTCGGGAGAATTTAAATAATAGGTATAGGTTACCCATGTTTGGGTTTGTTTTATATTATTTTCCAGGTACTCAAAATCATTATTGGGGGCATTGTTTTTAAGGTCCCATTACACATCACATCTATTAATTATCTAATTCTTAGAAAAAAGACACATTATGAAAGATTTTTATTTATTTATCGATTTAAAAAACATGATTTGATACTATATTTATGGTGTCTTTAAAAAATTCCTTTTTCATAATATGACCCAACCACTTTTAATAAAATATTGTGAATTCCTTTTTTAGTTCAATTGTCTTACTATGGGGAAAGTTTTTTTTAAATACAACCTTTTTAATTGATAACAAAAAAAAGATAGATGTTGGACTCAAATTAATTAACAATTTTTTAGGATGACATTTTAGGTAAAAAAAATTTATTATTATCTTGGATGAATCAATATGATGAGTTGACAGGCAGTCATATGGATTTCATTGAACTCTTCATGTGAGGGTATTCCTTCTTTGACTCCATTTGTAAAAATGTGGGAATAAGTTTATGGAGATGTGGATTTAATATAAAATTTTATTCTCCATGAGAATAATGTATGATGTATGAGGGAGTGTTGTTCTAAGAATGTGTGAGGTAGTCATTCAATGATTGATGGATAACATTTCCCATGTTAGAGGATACAAAATTTAAATTTCTAGTTTTTCTCTTTCCTATTATTAAAAATATATTACATGAAACATACTCCATAAGAGTGATCAAAAGTACAGATTTTGGATTAATATGAGATTTAAGGCGTAGAATAAAAAGACCTATAGGTTCACTTTTCCCCCAACAACATGATTATCCACCCTAACTAATCTCTTTTAATTTCCATTATGTTAAAGGACCTGAATAGATAGAAAGGGGGATTTTAAAATAAATAGGGGTGATAAAAGACAAATAGTGGTGAGGATAAAATGTATGGTTCACATAATACATTATTGGGACCTTTATAATGGTTCCAAAATTTGATTTTCCAAAATTTACCTTATATGATAAGGTGGTCAATTGAAACATATATAGGGTGTTGATTTCATAGAGACCTATGAAGTGAACACAAGATACATGATTGATAGTGCAATGTGGCTATAATTTTTCCGAATATTGTAATTAGTTGATATTGATTTGAAAAATACAAAAAATATTTAAATAAAACTATTTATAAAGATAGGTATATACTAGGTTTCCACTTTGGTTCTATTGAATTGTTTTTTTATAAAATTTAAAAAATATTATTCATTGTATATTAATTTAACAAGATAATAGTTTCCTAATCATTCACTAATAAATCCATATAAAATTATATCTCTAAATATATAATCAAATATAGAATCAAGTTCAAGATTTATATTAGTTATAGGATCATATTAGTTCTCAAAATATAGAGTGTTTAAATATAGTAAATACAATGAGTAAAATAAAATGATGAAAAAATTATCAAATTAAATATATGATTAAAAGTATAAATAGTTATCATTAAAATTAAATACATCCCAGAATTCTCCCACTAGTTAAACAATAATAGTTTTGGTATTCATAGATACAAATATATCAATTTAATATTAATTTTGGATCCTAGATTCTTAATTGAAAAATATAAATCCTTAAATTAACAAACACTCTACCATTGTTTGATGAATTTAAAAAAACAAATTCTTAAAAAAATCACAAAATGAGGCAAATTAACATTTTTTAATTGATAAGGATATAATAATTTGAAAAGAAAAACATTTATTAATAAATTAGAGTATACTTAAATGATTTATAATTAATAAATAATAATTGAAAAAAATTGAAAACATAACATTTTAAAATAATGATAGGGAAATAAAATCTTTAATTCCTATCTCAAATATTCCATAAATAGAGATTAAATAGACTTTGGTCAACTATATATTATTCAGATCTATGTAACTAATTTGTGCAGTGAAAAGGGTGGTCGGTAAAAAATGGGAATTTTAATTTATAATATTTGACCAAGATAACATGTGATTTTCTTATCTCCCATTAATTAATTTTAATTTCCTTAAAGATGGTTGATTTTGAATGGATAGTAAATTAAATAATAATTTCCATATATTTACTATAAAATCACAAAAAAAAATTAATCCAATTGTAATTACCATGGAAATAGTATGGCAAATCAGTGTGCCTTCTTTTTTATCCTTAGAATCTGGTTGAAAATAATATCACTGACTTTGAATTCCTAGATTAACCTCAAAACATATAAACCATATTTGAAAATAGATTTAAAAATTTTTTATAATGATTTCCTCTATCAAAAACAAAAAATTTAGCATGGTTACTCTATAATTGTGGGATACCCATCAATTTTAGTTCCTTGTTTTATAGTGGTACTTGTGCATAAATTTTGTATTTGAGGCCCAAAATGTTAAACTTCCATAAGTAATTATCTATTTCTACCAAAGAATAAAATATTACACATGATATCAGTAAATTATTCATGAAATTATATATTCAGATTAGTATAACATATTACTCTAAAATCTAATGTTTAAATGAGATTTGATTAACTCATTTCTATTAATATTTATTTAGATGATGATAAATTTATTTTACATTATAAAATGAATTTAAAATAGTGATTATAAACAATGGAGAATATTAAAAATCATAAAAAAAATTAAAATTATCCATTTTTGGTGGTTACTTTCTTACTTTAAGGGACCTCCTTTTCCCATTGAGGATATCATCATCTATTAATTTATGGAAATTCCAAATCTCTTCTTTCTTGTGTTTAGTATGAATAAAACCTTGATCTAAAAATTAAAAAGACCCAAGTTGAACCCTTAATAAAAAATATCCTTATATGATATGTCCACTTAACCATATTTTGTGTGAAACTAGGACTTTGTAACAAGGTTTTTTGGTAGTTTATATATTTTTTCAAATAAAGGAACACAATCGCATAATGCTTTCAACAATACAACCATCAAGATTAACCCTAAACAAATACTCATAATCATATACAGATTTAAACTGTCACTTAAATGTGAGAAGCCTCTAGTGAAGACTAGTTCCCTTTATATCAAAAATGAAAATTCCATTTATGTAAATGTTGATTTTATTTATAATAAATAAGATGAAATATATTTTTCTGAATTAAGGTTTTCTAGTTATTCTCATTCTTTCTAGGGAATTCATTATTAAGGAACATGAGTTATATATTTTTTAAAATGAAATAAATGGGATTGTTTATTTTACATAGAATCCAACTAATCAATTTTAAGGGGTTATTATCAGTAAAAGGGTTATTATTGATTGGGTGTCTCCTAATTAACCAATAGTATCTTGTATGTAGGATATAGTAATGGTTTAAATGTTTTTATAGTCTATAAATAAATTATTTATCATTTAGAATGTCTTTTGTATTCAAAAAAATAATATTATATTAGTTATTTTATAAATCCATCCAATATATGATGTTTTTTCTTTCCTCTACACTTTTATAGTAATGTATGGAGAGTTGTACTGGAATATTTCATTGTCCTCCAATAAGTTTGATAACATATCAATGTTGTTATTTATTTTAATCAAAGTGATTAAATATTTTATTCTACTAGTTTCATTTGATAAAATGTTTATGATTTTTTATGTTCATATATAATTTTATAATTATTTTACAGTTTATACTAAATATTATTGATCAATTTATTGATTTTATATTAGTTATATGGACCCAATATTTTCATACAAAGATATAGCAATGTAATATATGTATATTCATTACAAAACATAATGATACATTCCATTTCCATTAATATTCTGAGATATAAAGCTTTAACCCATGCATTGGAGGGAGATATAGATCTCATCATTCTATTCTTATAATGTTTCCATCATCCTTGGTTTTTTTGTAACCATTATCCTTGGTTATAACATATCCACCATACTTGGTTATATAGTTACCAACATCCTTTGTTAAAATGTAAACATCATCCTTGGTAATACCATAACCACCATCAGATAATGAAAACCATATATATGTGTATTTCAAGATCATAAAACATTCATCATATTATCACATGATAACCCATCCATAGAAAACATGATTGATAAAAATTTTAATAATTCACAATAGCCTAACCCATGGAAAATAAATGGGTTTCAGAAACATCTCATAAAAAAAATTACCATCTGGAGAATGATTAAGAATGTTACACTATATTATATCCTTAGTAAAGCATATTTTACTTTGAATGGTGTTATCATATATTAAAATTAATTTTCAATATAACTAAAATATTTTTTTAGAATAATAACCTTTCTATTATTGAAAATAAGGTTCAAAAATCAAAACTATTCAAAAATATTAATGAAAATATTATCTTTGAAATTTACTTGGAAACTTCTAAATTAAAATTCAAAACATTGAGTGGTCATGATGGTGGTCAATTATTTTCATGTTTTATAAGTTAAAAAAACATTCCTTTCACATTATTGGTAAAATTTCAAAAAGGAACTTTTTAGAAAATGTAACAGACTCCTTTTACACCAATTTTTAAAAAATAAAACACAGGTAATGCTTAAAAAATATCATTTGATAATAGTGAAAATTTTATTTAAATTTTTTTTATGAAAAAAATATGTAATAAAAATGTTTGATTATCAAATAGATAATTGTGGTCCCTTTTTTTTAAAATAATTTGGTAGATATTTGTAAATAAGGTGAGATAAATGAATTGAAACATCTATTTTCATGAAATATACAAAGGAGAATAAAATATGTGAGTTTCTTTTAATATACTAATTAATAATTGAAAACATAATCATAAAAACTCCCAATAATTAATGATAGTATAACATAAAACCCTTTACGTCTTTGGTAAAATTTGAATTGTTTTCCCCATGAATGAAAAAACCAAATATAGATATTTAAATCCAAATAAATATTATAATAACAAACATAAAATAAATTCATGGTAATTAAATACACCAAATAAAATAAATAAGTGGTGAATAAGGAATATGTCTCACAAAAATAATAGTTAAAAGAAAATCCATTACTATATTTATAAATTTTGTATAAAAATCCCCAATAAAGAATAAAATAAACTAAAGAATTAAATTTATTTCAAATAATTATATTCAAAATATGATATTTTAAATGGGAAGTTTATACACCACACAAAACAAGAGAGTAGTTAGTTTGGTATAAGTCTCCCAAAAATTAAAGTGAGACTAGAAATCCCTTACCGTACGCCAGACATCCTTCATATGCATTGGAACAAAATATATAAAAATTATAGATTTGTGATAATTCTATTAAAGAAACACATTTATTTATATCATATCATATAAAATTTACATATAACCATTTAACATTTGTTTCTTAACATTTCATATTTAAAACCACTATTCCCATTAATATTTACATTTTTCATGTATGTTTGGGTTCATAAGGTTTTGTACCTATATTTTGATCTTGGATTAATCATCTGTAGAATATTAACCATGAAATAAATTTTATATATATTCTATTATGTACATTTTTTATTCATTCATAAAAGTAGAGATATAATAATTGACTATATCACTCATACAAATGGTAGGTTTTACTTACGTAAGGACGCTATTTTCATTTTTCAATGGATGAAACAAAATAAAGAAAAAAATTAAATAATTATTAAATAATAATTATTATATCATATATTTCATATGTATATATATATATCCTTATTACTATCCATGATAAAAAAATTAAAACTGAGTCGCATTTCTTCAAAGAGGTTGTAGTCCACACCTACACATGATTGACATTACCGTTTTCTAGAAGTTTGGAAGGTAATAAGGTAGATATGATATTATAATTACATATTTATAATATGTCATTGGTATAATATATAAAAATTAAACTCATCATTATACCCATCAATAAAATATAGTGGTGAGAGATTTATTTTATCACTATGTGGAGATGGTAAATGGTATGTACGCATAAGCGATATTTTCAATTCCCATTTGATGGAAATAAGGTGAATATTAAATTTTTAATAAACATAATAAAATTTCAGTATATTATGGATATTGATTATATTATTTTAAAAATTATAAAATAAGTTTATAAGAGATGGAATAATAATTAAAAAAATGTGAGTGATTAAGGTTATTGTCTCTTTTTTGAAATAACTCCTTCAAATCACCTCATAAGGGCTCTAGGGTTAGTTTTTGTAAAGAATGTAACATCAATAATTTTTATAGGGGAGTATAAAATATAACTAGGTTGTGTTTGTTTTGTTTTATAGTCTCAATGTGGTGGGAATAAGATAATGTATGGGTGCCCTTTTGAAATTGATGGGGCCACTCTTGGAATTTCTTAAATTATTAAATTGATATAAATTAACTTTGATATCCAAAATGGATCCAAATTGATATTATTTAAATTAATTATTATTATAATTATATATACTCTCATTAAAATAAAATTTATACACATTTGTAACTCATTTATACCCTTATTATTTAAACCTTCATTTACCCTTTAGACCGGTATCATAATATTAAAGTTTTCTACCAATAAATGGTTAATACTGTTTCTATGAAAAGATATATGATCCATAAATAGACTATTTTTTATGTTTAAAACCATATACCATTAATTTTTATGATTATAATATTTTAAGGTATTTTATATCATGTCATAAAATATTATTTATTATAAAATATCATTAATGTAATTTTTAACACTATCCATTTAATTTGACTTTATACACATCCAAAAAAAGGGGATTTAGAATATAAATCATCCACAACTCCCTAATATTTAATATAAATTTTTATTATTCGTGTGATATATTATGTCATTAAAATTATATAACTTTTAACATTTTTTAAATAATTTATTTTATTTTCATGTTAACTAAATAACTATTGTATTTGAATTGCACAATCATTTAATATAATTATATAATTTATGAAAATTTGAAAAAAAATTATACAATGAAAATAATTTTATTAATCTTATAATAGATATTTATATTCATTCATAACTTTATTTTTTTCTTATGTGTATATATAAGATATATTTAAAACTAAGAGAGTGACATTTCTTAACTTTCTTTTATATAAATATTATATAAGTCATTTTCATGCATATATGTCCATTATACATCTCAATTTTTATTCTACATTGATAAAGGTCGAATTAAATTTAAAAAATAATAATTATAATGAAATATCATGGCCTTATCACTTAGTTTTAACCTACATTGGCATTTGTTTCCCATTACAGATATGATAAATTTTACATATTTACTATTGATTTTGACTATAAATAAAAGTGGAATATTTTCCAAATTTTAGCCGCTCGATTTAAAATATTGAATCATTTATATAAAATAAAATTTTTATAAGTGAAATAATTTATTTTAAAACAAACACACATCACACGATGCAAACATATTTTTAGAAAAAAAACTCATTTTTAGTCATAAAACTGTATTTACTCTTATCACATGACTATTAAAATATTCAATGATTTTAAAAAATTGAATTAATTATATCTTATAAATATATATATATATCATTAAAATAAATCATCAATAGTGGATAATTTAATTTATTAATACAAAGTACATTGTGTTCATAAAAAAATTCAAAAAATATCTCCTTGACTTTCCAATGATTTTTATTTTTATTTTTAATTAATTTATAACACATGAATTTATTTTAGCCAAAAAAAACATATTTTCCTCACAATTTTATTATCATTATTCATTCCTACCAATCAAATAGCTATGTGAGAACTATCACAGGATAATATTTAAATAGTCTTTCACAGTTCTTTAAAAAAATTGTGTCACATGTAATGCAAGCTAATAAAAAAATAAATTCATTTCAAAAAAATATTTCCTATGATCAAAGGGTGTATCATTAGAATTTATCAAATTATAAGTTCTTTAATTTCTTATAATTTATGGGTTAAATTTTACAAATCTTTTATAAATTAATATATTTTACTTTTATCGCGGTTAGAGTCCATTGAAACATTTGAGTCTAAAAACGAAATTAATTATTTATTCTTAGATATAATTATTAATTTTTAAATATTAATTTTTATTTATATTCAATGGTGAAAAAATATTTAATTATTAAATGACAAATATTGATATTGGATTCAAAAAATCTGATCATTATTTAAAACTATTAATTCAATATTCATCTCATCACCATTAAATTTTTCCTTCAACGTAACAAAAAACTCATATCCAAGGATAAAATAAAGAATATATAAATTAATAATATTTTTTGAAAAAGAATAACCAAGGTTCAGACTATTTATACATTATCTAATTTAAGGAATTGATTGAATATGGTTTGTAATAATCTATTATAAGTAAACTATTTAGAAATCAGTTTGGTTAGCTTCATTAAACCACTAAATATGTTTGACAATTCATATAATAAAGTATCTAATAAAAAACTTTACCACTCCTAAACAACTATTTACCTCAGATCATCTATTAAAAAATATACCTCTTGTAGTACATTAATAAATAAAAAGATAGTTTCCATTCATGAATCTGTTCAACCAATTCTAAGAAAATTATATTTAATGGGATACACCGCCATGAAAAATAAAATATCAAGGGGATATTTATTAGATGCTCGTGAAAAAAACTAATGTTTGAATTATTATCATGTTAAAATAAACTTAAATATTGATCTATAATTCAATGGTTTGGTTTTATATTTGGTTCATGTCTCAGAGAAACTGATAAAGAATCAGAATGCTAATTCTAATGAAGGGTGTAATATTATTGATTAATTTTTCCCCCTGCATGAAGCTAGGGTGGTAGGGGTGTGGTGAGTGGGGAGCCATTCATGGGTTCGAGTCCATGGGCCTCCTTTCTTTGTAGTGTGATTTTGTAATAAGACCCACTTTTATTTATAATTGTTTTTATTAAAGTGCTTGAGGAAGAATGTAAGAAATGGGAATTTATCGATGATACTTATAAATATATATTTGATAAATAATTTGAGTTTGGAACTCCACCACCCATTTATGTGATGATATTATATTTTAAGTTACATGATTTTTTATTTTCCATGTTTATATCCTTATACATATTAACAAGAACCAAATACAATACAACAACATAACTTATTATAACAAGAAATATTAGATAACTTCCACAAAAAATAAAAAGGCCAAGGAACATTAGTTTCATTGCAGTATTGGTTCATTTAATATTAAAAAACTATTTCATTCTAGTATAGGGGTAAATATATTTCCATTTAAACTATATGAAACATTAAAATACACATTCTAACGTCTATAACTTTAAATTTTAAATTTGATAATAATTTTAACATGGTTACATATATATCATTTAAATATGTGATCATATATATGAAGAAATATATTCTTTCATTAAATTTTGTAATCATAAGTATGGAATATGATTTAATATATATTATTATACTAGGAAGAACATTCCTCAACACTAATCTTGTAAATAAAAATTTGGATTATTGGTTGAAAATATTAGGGATTCACAATAAAATGATAATAATTAATAACAAAAACATAATTTAAGAATCCCACTGTGAAATTTATATGGATGATGAATTATAATTGTAAAAATATATGTTGTAAAAAATCATGTTTTCAAATTACCGATTATTAATAGTTCTAAAGAAGTGAAATCACCAATTAACTGTTATGTAGTAATTAATTCAAATACATTTTCAATTAATGAACATGAATTATACTTTTAAGAGTTTAAGAGAGGATAAAAGGAATTTTGATATATAATACTGGAATCAAAGAAGAAATATTGATCCCATTGAGGGGGGGATCTTCATCATTAGTGGGATATTTCCCCAATATAGAGAGAATGGATCTTGGGATTCCTTTATATGAATGTATTTTTCAAGTTGGCATGTTATTCTAATGATATTAAACATGTATTACCCCGGAGTTTATTTAATTATTTTTTATTATATTATATATATATATATAAATAAATACACACATACAGGAATGAACATATAAATGGGCAGATAATTCTTCGTTTCATATGATGCCAATTATTTATGTGTGTATATATATTTCTGTATATATTTTTTTGTATCAGTGTTTATACATACATATATATTTATATGTTTATTTATTTATTTATTTACATATGTATATATTGAATGTTTTAATGATTATATTTTTAATACACACATAAAAATATAAATAAACCGTGAGTAAAGTGTGTACTGATATGTGAGTTTATTTTGGGGATCCATGTTATAATTAGTTTGAATTTCTACTCAAGAATTAGTACATGATTTGTAATTTTCTTATATATATATATATAATAAAATAACTGTTATATAGAATTTTTTAATTATAATTATAAAATAGAATAAAATAACATAGCAATTAATCTAGACCAATAACAAGTTGTGTCTCAATAGACTAAGATGCCACTAGTTTGAATCCACACTCAAGAATAAAATAAAGTTTCATATTTATTTATCACATATCCATGTATATTAAATATTTAAATTAATTATATATATATATTAATGAATATGAATATAAAATTTTTTAGAATGAGTTTTACACTGACTGTTGGGTCTATTTCAGGAAACCAAATAATAACATATTCAATTCTATACCCATGCACTTAGGAATATAACATTGTCTTTGTTCCATGTATAACAAAAAAAATTACATAATTATATTATCAAATTGAGTACTTTGTTAACAAAAATAATAAAATTTGTTAGGAATAAAGGTTCCTCTAATGATCGGGTCTCTATCATGAAAATGAATTATCATATTTTTTATTATTTTTGTTGAGAGAAAGATAAATTTTGGGCGATGTTGAAACTAGGGGTAGATTTTTGGGACCCAAGAATAATTTAATGACATCATAAATTATAAAATAACCTAATAGATTTTTTTTGTTTCTCAAGGGGATAAGAATTAGAGAAGAAATAGTGGATAATTTTTCTATGTTGTATTTTATTTCCAACAAAAAAACCCATATTTAAATTCAAGTGTTTTTCCGTATTTAATTGGAAGTGACATCCATTCCTTCTTTATGGAGTGTTTAAGATGTTTTAATTTTTTTGGATAATTTTATATTTATTTTAAATAGTTTTAGAGTTGAAATGAATTTGTTATGAACGTTTTCTAAGTCCAAAATAAAAAAAGTAGTTTACAACATATGTAAGAGAAATGTTATAATACGTACCAAAAATTATCAAAGAAGATCCTCCAAAAATAATTCAATATGTAAATGAAGTTATACAAAATTAATTTAAAATAATATCAAATCAAAATTAACAATAATCACTTTGTATAGTATATATGAGTAGCTTTGAGTAAATGTTTAGAAATATGTGATATTCTAGAATTTATCATAGTAACTCTGTATAATATGAATAATTATTAACTCTGATAAGAAAGTGAAAATATGTAAATATCAACTAATCCAATGAGAAGTAGTAAATAATACATATGTGTAAATTTGAGCAGACAGTTGAAATATGGTAATCTCTAGAATATATAATAGGTACCCTATCTAAAATGTATAATTAATTATGAGAATATGTGGGAAATTTAAAAAACACTATAATTTGTAAGATTATCTCTTACCATACTAGGTGAAATTTGGTAGGCTCTATAACATGTATGATTAACAACACTTTTAGAAAATATAAACATTCTTAAGACTATATCTTGACCATGTAAAAGTTTCTAGGTAAATAAGAGTCACTTTTAGAATGTGTAAGAGTTATTCTAAGGTGTGGTGTTATGTATTGGTTGGCCTAATGATATATAAGGATCTAGATGTATAAACAATTATAGTTTTACAAGGATTAAAATAGTTGAGGAGTAACTATTTGGAAACTATTGTATTGTAATCTAGAAAATTTAAAAGGGATCAAAGATTGTCAAAAATGGGGATTTATAAACTAAGGTCAATAAGATTTTAAAACATTATGAGGTTTAATATTTAAATGGAAATATCACTGAATGTTATGTTTTATTCTTTGGAAATATTGATTGAATTAAATGAAAAATGAATAAGAGAAGACAAAAAATGGTTGAAGGATTTTGTTAGCTTGAATTTCAATTAAAAATAAAAAATTTAACTCAAATGTGATGTTATTAATACTAAATAAAAAATATAAATAGGATCGTGCATTTTAACCTATAAAGTTCATATATAATATTATTAAATATAGATTTCAGTAGAACATGTTTCTATACAATGAACATTCAATATGAAAGAGGATACTTGTAGAATTTAAAGTAAAATAAAAATATGATAAAGAATGATAAGTGTTACTATGGGTCTATTTGTAATCATCACATATTATTCATGTGGTGAGGACTATATACTCAGTGTAATATTCACTAATATGTGAAGAACTGTATGAGATTATTAATATTGTTGGGAGACAATCATCTTTGGAAGAAGGATATTACCATCCTCAATAAAGTATAATATAATTATATAATTTGTTATGGGAATTAAAAATAGGAAATGGTAATATTATTCTTATAACATGAGTTTCAAGGAACTCATCTTCTCATTTATAATCCACCATAGTGATTCTAGTTTATTATATAATCTCACATGAGTCTTGACCATTCTAAGGATTTGCTACTAATTTTAAGTATTGAACTTTCTTCTTCACGTGCACATGGTTTTTTTACTTTCCTTGGTGTGTGTGAGTTAATACATCAGGTCACTCACTAAAACAAGTGATGTAGTTTTCTTTCAAATACATCATAAAAATATAAACAATGTGTTTTATTTACTGATTCACCACCCACATGTCAGTGAGTATTACCATTCCTTGGGCCATATCAATTGGGATTGAAGTAGTATTGGATTAATTTGAAGGTATAAATTATGATTTTTTTAGGTTTTAGAGTCTTATAAACTAGTTGGTATTTTAGTTTTTCACTATCTTTCAGAACTGAAATAGTTTCTATGTTACTTTAATGAAGGTTTCATAATAAATTTCTGTTTTTATCAAGATTTTTATATCTATTATGGATATAATTAAATTGGTTAATAGAAAAATAGATCCCATATTTGTTGATAACAGTTATACTATTTGTATGGTATCATACTTTACCTAATTTTATTAGGTATAGATTTTGTGGATATTTCTACTGATGATTTTATATTTACCCAAAAATTAGTAGTTTTGTATCAGAATGTGAGAAAGTGTTTTGAATTTTATAGTCATTTTCTTTCATCAATATTAGAAAATTGATTTCTAAATGTTATGGGTTTGATAAAGTTAATGTAATTTGGGGAAGGATAAAAATATTTATAATGAAAATTTCCAATTAAAATGTTTTAAATTAAGGATTTTTTTTATTCAAATTTGAAAACTTTTATTTACTTAAAGAGGAACCTACTAAACAATTATTCCCAAGGGTCAATGAAGTGGTGATCAAAATTATAAGATACTATGAGACACTTAATGATTATTGAGTGAAAAAGATGATCCTTTATATCTTATCAGATAGATTTGACTCCAAAATGTTAACTCTATAGGATCGTTATCTTCACACAACTTATTAAAGTGAATTTCAAAATATCTTGGTTAAAACTAAACGAGAATGGAATATAGTTAAAATAATAATAGTTTGGATAATGAGTAAAAAACATTCAAGCCCATGAAGAAGGAATGTTTTTAAAAGAAAAAATAGGAATAAGATGAAGATGATGTTGGGTGTTCAAAATAAGATAATGATAATGATGTAAATTTTTAAAAGAACATGTTACTCATATCAAAATATGTCGGATGAGAAAAAGCTTAACCTCATTTTAAGTTACCATTGACCTGTTTCAATGGTCTAAAAATTGGATATGTTAGTAAAAATTGTTAAAATATGGATGAATATGAAATTGATGTTAAATATGAGTCCTATTAAATTTTAGGGGGGAAATTGTATACTTTCCTAAGAGGAATTTTATCATAAATTAGTTTGTGTAAAAACACTTCATATAAAATAGGATTCATTATTTATCCATGATGGATGAAATATCAAGTTATGTAAGGGAGATTTATTGTTCACTATGTGAAATATATTGTATGAAATTCATTGAAATCGTCAATACTAAAAAGATATGTAGTGAATATGACTCAAAGAAATTTTAATATGTCGTAACAATATGTGGTGATTAGTTTCATGATTCCCAAATAAATTTCATTGTGAAGAAATAATTGAAAAAGTGAAACTCAAAATTTTTTATGTAGGTGAAATAAAATAGAATAATGAATAATAAAACAAATTTGGATGAACTAAGAGGGATGAATTAATCAATTAGTAAGATAGTTTACTCTTAATAGTTCAATAAGTAAGTGAAATACACACAAGTGATAAGAATATGTTTATATTGGTGAAATAGAATATACTTTATCTTAATAAACAAATTGATTCTCTCAAAATATATTTTCAAGATAAATATTGTGATATCAAACTTTTAGATATGAGTTTTCAAACTCCATGGAGGAAGTTGGAGATTACATAAAGAAATATAATAGTGTTTTTCCTGAAGGGAGGATTAAATAATGTTCAAATAATAAATATCTCAAACAATTATTCATAAAGAACATGGAATAAATAGAGATAATTTTTAAGTCCTTGATAATTCATGAAAATTTAAAGAAAAACACAAGGGAGTACAATCCAAAATCTATTTTATTCTTTAAATATGCATTGTTTTTAAAAATTTACAATGATAGAAGAGATAAATTAATTCAAAATATATACAATGAATAAGAACATGTGTGGAGTATCACAATGTTTTTATTTATCAAACTAATCTCAGAATGAATTTAAAATGATTAATTTAAGAAGAATTTTGTTTTTTGATGGACAGAAAGATCAAGAAGAATATTGGCATTTAAAATTATTGTACATTCAACAATGTCTATGGTAATTTGATTAATTTATTTTTAGAGAGAGTAAATTTCATTACTTGAATATTTTTGGAAGGAAAATAATTTTGGGTAGACAAATGTTTCAAATAAAAAAAGTCATGTTGAATGACTATCAACAAAAAAGTGTGAAGTTAAAGAACCATTTTGAATACATAAATGATGTTTTGGGGGTTATGAACAAAAATATATCATTTATTAAGTGTAACATATAATCATACTTCATCAAAAAAATTAATAACAACATTATTCAAGATTTTACATAAGAGATAAGAGAAATAAATAAGTGCAAAAATGTAATTCTGAGAATCCAATTTAAAATATTACCTCAAAATGGGTGAAACCATTTTCATAAAAGTAAAGAATAAATACTAATCTCAAGGGTAGTAGGTAAATGAAATAAAGAAGATGAAGGATCTTAAATTTTATGATATAAAAAGAAATGTTCTAAAAAATAGGTCAAATTATAGAGTGTAGAGATGAAATAATAATTAGTATGTCATAATATTAATGTGATTATAATCATGAGTCCTCCCAATTTTAAATCATATTATAAGAGTAATTTGGTTGATAATATTGGTTTTTAGTCAAAGAGAGAGTTGATTACCAATCCTTGGAAGTTTAATAAGAAATCCTTATTTGCACACCTTAAAGTCTAAGGTATGATGTTTTTATCCCCTCTCTCAGTTGTTCATGGGATTATTATTTCCATATGGGGAGATAGACAACATAAATGACTATATTTTTAATCCTTTTGATCGGTATTAAAATTAGTATAATACATTATAGGTGACTGAAATTCGAAGATATTATTTTTAATGCAATGAGGTAAAGATGTATTATTTTGGGGGGAGAATATATTTTGACAGAGTTTTTGAAAGGTGTAATCTATAAATGTAGTATAAGAACAGTTCTAAAATTTTTCTTAGCATGTTTACGTGAAATCCTTATAAACATGTTCAAGAAATAGTTTTTATAAATTTAAGAAGAGTTTTTTAAATTAGTTTCAAGAGAATCTATATCATTGAAGAAGTGGTGGTAAGTTTTTATTTATATATATAATTATTTTATCATTAATTTGTTTCATATACTTAGAATTATAACATATTATTATAATTATTGAACAATAATTCATTTATTAGTGTAATGATTTTGAAAGATATATATTTTTAATGGTCCCCAAAAAATTCTAAATGTTGAAATTATTGATACATATATATCTTTTTTTTTGTAGTGGAGTCCTTGTGGATATTGTTGAGACCCACTAATATGTTACTATGATATAATGTTAAAGAAAAATTTCACAGATTATTAGTTTTTGGTTATGGATAAAGAATTAAGGGATAATCAGTTGTTATGTTTCTTTTTCTGTAATTTTTAAGTGAATAAATTATATATTGACACAACTAATATATACTATTTAAATTTACGTGATGTTAGTTAAATTGTTCTATAATTTTTTAATGTGTTTTTAAACTTTTTGGACAATTTTTAAGATATATGAAAGTATTTTGTATTTTAGTAGAATTTGGTATAAAATATAGCTTATTCCTCAGTATTTAATTGTAAACATACTGTATATATAACAAACTATACATAAAATAAATGAAATTAATATAATAATAACCCTCATAGACCCACTCAATTTGTAATGGTAACACTGGAGACTATGTATAAATATTATAAAAGTAAAATTAATAAGATACACTTTTGTCGGTATCTATATGTAAATCTGAGATGAAGTATAAAAATTTAGTATCAAAAATAATAGTTTTAATTCTTACAAATATGTATGTGTCACTCCAATTATACAATGGAGACATGGGAATGTGGGGAATTCAAAAGACTAACACTAACTAATATGAAAACTTATTACTAACAAGACCATTGAAATATGTAAAAGTATATAATATTGATGGATAAATCTAACTAATATGTATTGGTAACTTTGAGTATACCTATGGAAATTTGGAAATTTTTTGGAACACAAATGAGTAACCTTACAACTATATAAGAGTAGCTCTGAGTAGACTGCATCAAGAAATTTGTTTGTCCCTAGCTACTTAATAATCTCTTTCAAAATGCATCTGAGTCATTATAAAATATAGTAATATTTAAAGGTCATCCCTAGGATATTTATTGATCCAAACATAAGAAACATTTAGGTTATAAATGAACTAAAATTGTTTAAGATAGTTGTATGGAAAAACATATTGTGCAATTTAAATGACTCAGAATGGATCAAAACACATCCCAATAGTTTTTTAAATTAATATAAGGTGATTTTATGGTCTAAAAGGATTTGAGGGACCATATTTAAGTTTCAATATCACTAGGGAATATATTTTCCACTTTAAAGATATTTTTTAAAATTAAAAATATTTAAAAATAAGAAATAGAAGATGAAATATACGTGTAGGAAGTTATTAGTATGAACTTATATTAAATAATTATAGACAGAAATTAAGGAAATAATTATACTATGGAAGGTAAAATATAAAAATGATCATTCTACTATAAATTTAATCGAAGATCTTGAAAAATATTAAGGAGAGAGAGAGTACAGTGGTAGAGGTTTTTGGTGGTGTAGTGTAAATGGGAAAAAGTATACTCGAAGAACTATAAGTTGAATAATCTAAAGATAAAGAAGAAGAAGTGTAAAAACGTGTTTGTGTGTAATGATCATATCATGTTTATGTTGTCATTATAAAGGAATAAGTCACATCTCTTATTATCAGTGAAGATGTCTAGAATAACATTAATGCTTTTGGTCAAAAGAATAAGGATAATACACAAATCAAAATAGTATAAGATTATAGTGAAATTATTTAGGGGTATTTTCAAGTAATAATGATATTATTATTCTCAAAGATTGTGTTTAAATTAAATTATAATCACTTTAGTAACCCACTAAGGTAATTCTTTTTTATTATATTATCTCGTGTGAGTCTGGATCATGACACAGATTAAGTACACATTTTTATTTGTAAAATATTCATTCTGAGATTCCTTATATGATTATATTCCTTGGTGTGTGTATAAGGACCCAGCCTTAAACATTACTTATTATTGAATTAAATGAATAATTCACATAGAGGATCTTTTCAGGTTTAGAGTTTTAGAGAATTAGGTTGTAACTATTACATCTCAAAATATTACAAAGTAGACACTTCTACTAAGTTTCCATAAAATAAAAACTCTTAAAAAGAAACTTGTCTAGTTCCATGTTCTAGATAGCATGAAATTTCCTTGTTCCCATCCTTGACCATATTCCACATTAAGTCCTGTGAAAAACACATCAAAAAAACTTGGTGTGAGCATAAAAAAGCTTAGTAAGGGATACACAAAGAAGGAAAATTGTTAGTTTTTGAAAACAACAAGTAAACCATGAGTACTTTATCAAAGTAATACTTTTCACCTTTATGAAGTAGTATAAACTCTTAAATGAATAAAAGATCATTACTTACCCTTTTTAACCAAAATATTACCATAGAACCCATATACATAACATATAAAGGTAACTTGGGACATAAACATACTTAAATGGAATAACCATACAGTTGACTTCCACCCATATCACTTAATGGAATAGCCATACAACTGACTTCTATACCCAATGCATTGGAGGTTATAACATAACCACCCGTCCTGGTATTCACGGCACCACCCGTCATATGGTTTATCACGTAACCACCCTTCAAATGTCCAAGTACCTTTATAAAATCATAAGACATAAAACAAAAATAATGGAAAGAAAATATTTCCACATTTAAAACACAATATATCACTTAAATATATTGACATAAAAAATCCATTATAAAACCCATTTTCAATACCAATATACATAAAAGAGTATAAGGTATTTGTTTCATTTTAAAAAAAACATCACGGCTTGTTGAGGAAGCCAAAGACCAAATAATACTCACGGCGGCAGAAAAGGTCATTGTCACCGCGTACGTTAAAATAAATATTCCTTTTTTTCTTTTAGTAAAATGATTCGTAGAAAAAGATTACCTTTGAATGAAATGAAATGTAAAAGGTGTTTTATAGAGATTATAAACTAAATTCTTGTATTAGAACAAAACATGCCTCAATGAAAGGAGATTGAGACGAAGTCCCTTACAAAGACGGTATCCTTGGATTAAGGATAAATCAATTACATAATTATGTGTGAAAAATGAATAAACCAAATATAAGTGGATATTAACTGTAAAAAAATCATAGGTTATTCACACATATTCATAGAATGACATATTCAAGGAGTACAAGTTTATCCCCAAGAATCAAAATTGGTTTAAGAAGTTCCCTTGCAAAAATTTGATAGCCTAACGACGTCACTTCAAAATTCCGAAAATGAGTTGATGAGAGATAAAAGGGTATATAATCACTTGTACATTAAATTTAAAGCAATAAGTAAATATAATAACATATCCCAACATAATAAGATGTAATTTAAAAGACATAACAAAAGAATTCTTTTTGAAAAAGAGGAGGGTGAAAGGTCCCCTTACCGATTTGGGAGACTTTCGAAACGTACACCCTATTGAAGAAGGGTCATAAAATGAATATGTAAATACCCATAAATGAAATTATATTACACAAGGAGTATAATAATGGGCAGTACATACATCACTCAAAGGAAATGGTGGCAAATGTAGCATAAATCTCACGGGAATAAAAGTGAGATGAAAAATCCCTTACGAAAACTCGGCAACCTAACGACGCCACTTAAAACTTCCAAAAATGGATTGATGAGATAAAATAGGGTCTCTCATCATATTAACATAAAAATTACAGTAAGTGTAACATAAAATAACATCCCAATCATAAGAAAGATGAGCTTAAAAGGAATGACATAAAAGAGTGTACTTAAAAAGAAAGTGAGGGGTAGGATCCATTACCTCAAGTCCGACTTGTCTTGTTCATTTCATTATATTCATGAATAATAAACTTTGGTAAATATATAATTTCCCAAGGACCTCCTTTAAATATTATTATTCAGTTCATATCACATATTATAATGTTATAATAATTGTTTAATATTGTTATTTCATATCAGACGTTTTTGTCGATGTTTGGTACATGAGTCAAAAATGAACTTGTTTGAAAATGATTTCCCATGTAGTTATAAGTAAATCATCTCCAGAATAGTATTAATTATTAAAATATCATATATATCCAGTAAATATTAATTTTATACTTTTCCATAATATTTGGAGATAAAAAATGAAAAGCATCGTTCATGGAGACGGTAAGCTGTACGTACACATGAACGCTACTTTCATTTTTTTGTCGTATTAATGGAATTAAAAATAAATGAGATATATATATATATATTATAATTAAAGTATAATATATATGTTATATATGTCACATATGTTCATTAATTTCATTCTTTATACATTCCATGTATTGTATGAACTAGTCACATCACTTGAGGGGCCGGTAGTCCACACTTCCTCATACGAAATTATCGCATTTGCACAACATGCAAAGAATAAAGGTATGTTTTAAATATAAAATATAGAAAAATATAGAAAACATAAATACCATATATATCATATATAAAATATACTGACATCATAATGGACACCTTTAAAGGTGTTAAAATAATATTGAACAATCATCGTTTCGTGAGGCAGTAATTCGTCGTCCACAGAAACAGTATGTTCTTTAACCATTAGATGGATGTGTGTTTAAGTTTAGCTTTAATACTTCTTATAACAACATCCAAGAAATATTTAATATACAGCTGTTGTTACAAAATAAAGGAATTAAAAAAGTTTAGGGGGTGGAGAAGCAAAATAAAACAAAAGAACACTAGGGAAGACTTTACCTTTAAATCGTGTAACTCTTTTTGATTTGAGCTCAAAGGATTCCTTCGAAAGACTTCAGCCCAAAGTGATGCTTCTAGGAGTAATAGAGGGGTGTGTATAGATAAAATCAGTAGAGTTGTTCCGAGCAAAAGGCTTGAGAGGTGTGGGTAAGAAGGTAGAGGTGGGGTCCTTTTATAAGAGGAGAGGAGGGGCACTCTTGGAAAGTCTTGAAAAGTAACATTATTATAAAATGATTTTCAGATTTTAAAGGACACAAAATTATATATTTAGAGGATATGGTGATAATAGTACTAAATCCACACATCCAATAGGTTTTTGACAAGTTTTGGTCTTAGAATTTACATTATCTTTTCATTTTATTTAAATCGTTAAATAATGAGGTAATCGATGCATCATCATGGTGTCAAAAATAATTTAATTTATTTAATTTATAAAAATTATAAAACAAATATCATGATATAGGAAATAGTTTTAGCTTTATAATGAATATTTATAGTCAAAAATATGACTTGTATAAACCCATGTAAAAATTGTTTTAGTAAAACAACACATGTTTGTGACATTTTAATTTTAACTTTAAATAAAAAGGTATTAATGTCATTTTCCTACCAAAGTGGCTCCATGGGGTCCCCAAGTTGACCCATGGATTGTCAGGGTTGTCCATGACTCATCTAATAATGGTATTACATGTGTCAAGGTAATTTCACATTATTAAAACATTATTTTTTTCTTTAAATTACACTAATTACCTCTAATCGCGACTAAAAATTAAAAGTTATCATTCACCAAAAAATTATTTTAATCCCATTGACCCAAATTTTACATCCTAATGACAACAATTTATGTCGGATTTTTGAAATTCAAAGCACAGAAGTGGTAAAGTTTCATTTAAAGGAAAAATTTGTTTTTAAACTACCACTTAGTGGTTTCACTATTCATCAAAAATTAAAGTTTTTCAGAAAAATACCAAAAATTCACCCTAAGATATATATGATATTCCTAATTCAAAAATGATTTCTATTTTACAAAATTAAAAACATATAAGTTTTATTAATTAGTTTAATAATTAATTCCCGCTGTGAAAACAAATAGCATGTTTTTAAGAAACAATATCTATTAAAAGATTGACACTAGTTTAAGTCCAATTTCAAAGTGAAATTAATTATAATGGCCACTATAGGATTAAATGGTAAAAATATATTCTAATTTCACTTTAAAACCAATTCAAAAGATAATCTAATCATATAAATAAATTAGATTAAAATGAGGTTTTGAATTAAAATACAACATTTTTCACTATTCATTAAAAAATGAACTTAATCGGAGAAATACCAAAAATTTACACAAAGTAAATTTTGATGTCCCGATTATAAAGAAGAATTTTATTTTGTCAAATATAACACATAAAATTTTCAAAAAGTGGATTTAAAAGATGTTCACCATCAAAAGGCGTTTAATCGACCTTTTAAAGAATATTAGAATGTTTACGCTTAAAATTGGATTCATTCGCATTTTTAATCCTCTAACATTTATTGTAAAAAGTAAAAATATTTGACAAAAATATATAATCATTTTGTAGTTAGTTCTGTTCATTCTCGTCATTATAATGGCTAGGTGTTAACTACCATTTAAAATAAAATTATTTTATTATTAGAGTGCAACGTAATATTTCAAAGGAACTCGTTGTTGCGTATTGGGTAAGCCATCGAGAATAGCATTCCCTTTAAATTAATATTAACATTTTATTCACAAATAAAGATAAATATAAAAATTCCATATTCTTTATTTACCTGGGGAGTTACATCCTCCCCCCCCCCTTTGGGAATTGCGTCCGCGCAATTTTAAAATTGGGCTCAGAAACTTCATTGAAAGTCTCACATCAGAATAAGAGTCAGTAAAACAATCACCTTAAAATAAAGAAAGAGAACTACAAAGGTCACCAGTGTTATCCAATACTAGGATTTCATGTAGGAAAACATGGATATGAATGAAAAAGCAAAGGGTCATGTTCTGAGGGAGAGTGATGGAAAACATGTTTAGGAGAAAGTTAACCACAGGAAAATCACAAACTTGTGATGGGTTAAACGGTATTGGATTCCCCAGTAGAAAAAATTAACGGAAAAGTTTTTTTGTTTTAAGTTAATTTTAATTGAGGAATTTATTTTTGAGCTTAACTAAATCATAAGAAAACATACTTACTTGTCTTGTAGACTTTCATCTTTTACCAGATTCCTAACACAAACTCATACTTTCTCTAAAAGATGAGTATTTAGGATGACTTGTTCACATTAAGAGCGCTATAATCCACTTCTAGAGAATCACCTAACCCACAAAAGAGAACTATATATTTCCCATTTCTTTAGAGAAAAACAGAAACCAAAATTGTTTGAACTAGATCAGATAATCCACAAATGAATAATCCTTTTTAAAAAAGAAAATCTATTCATAATCTCCAAAATTTGTCCAAAAAAACCCAAAGTTCAACGAATACCATTCGATAAAACGTTTGTCCATAAAATTCTTCAAAGTAAACCAAACTAAGATTGAAACCCAAATATTTGTAGGATTTAATCACATAGTCTTCCAAGGTACAAATTAACACTTATCTCTAAATAACATCAGTTTCTCTTAAATTCTCATATTGAAAAGTAATTAACCTAATAAAATATCCCCCATGATAGGTTAATAATTTCCATATATAACACAAAATCAACTTACTCTTAATTCATAAAATCATCTAACTAAAAATAATAATTCATACTAACCAGGGACTTCACGTAGTCCAGTGGTAGGCGATAAATACCAATCGTAATTTGGTTGTGGGTTCGATTCCCGCATCTTTGTCTGACGCGACGGGTTGTCACACGGTCTACGTGTTGTCCTTTTTGTAAAACTCTAAAAATAACCCTAACATGTTTTAACCTCAATAGTTTCCTTATACCTCTCTTTTTCATCCAAAATCATTACGATCTCAACATCTTAATTCTTGAAGTCTTATTTCACCACCATAAGATAAAATAAAACGATTCCCAAAATGAATAACAGCATACCTTGATCATGGCATCCACTTGGTTTCATCATCATCATGTTCACGTAGGTAGAAGTCCCATGCATTACAAAAATGATTTATAGATCCTTCAAAATCATTTTCTTCCTCCATCCAAATACACCTTGTACAACATGGGTCATATGGGTGTTCATAGAAAACAATTTTGGAAAATAATCATGTATGACATATAATTCCAAAACATCTGATAAAACATGATTTCTATAAAATAGTCGGACAGAATTTGAGTTAAAACTTTATATTATTGGTCCTTTTAAAATACCATAAGTATGTGCTAAGAAACTATATTTTAAAAGAAAATATACATAGGTTGCGCAAGGGTCTCCTTCCTCAGCACCATTTTTAAAATCATAGTATGCTTCAAATTCTTTTGATAAGGTAAAATATTTGAAAATACCATGATAATATTTACCTTTCTTGAAAATATGAGAATATTGTGAAAATAGTATTTGTCTAAATACAACCCATGATCCATGATGATAATGAGGTATAGTGGAGGTGTTTGATATCTCAAACAACTTCTTTCAAGTAATTTTTATGCTAGAAAAAGTTTCACAATCATCCGAACAATACTTTGAAATAATTATTGCAAGCATGTCATCAGGAAGAGATAGGAATGTCATTTGAGATCCTTCTCCTTCCATTCATAACCAACAATACATGACCTGAAAAAATTTATAAAATAGGGATTTAAGTGAAATAATAGATATAGGGACTAACCATGTGTCTAACAAAAACTCCTAATCCCTAAAGTTGTTTAAACCAACCTCTGATACCAACTATAAGGACCCGACCATAAACATTACTTATTATTGAATAAAATGAATCATTCACATAGAGGATATTTTCAGGTTTAGAGTTTTAGAGAATTAGGACGTAACTATTACATCACAAAAGATTACAAAGTAGACACTTCTACTAAGTTTCCATAAAATAAAAATTCTTAAAAAGAAACTTGTATAGTTCCATTTTTTAGATAGCATGACGTTTCCTTGTTCCCATCCTTGACCCTATTCCACATTAAGTCCTGTGAAAAACATTTCAAAAAAACTTTGGATGAGCATAAAAATCTCATTAAGGGATACACAAAGAAGGAAAATTGTTAGTTTTTCAAATCAACAAGTAAACCATGAGTACTTTATCAAAGTAATACTTTTCACCTTTATAAAGTAGTATAAACTATTAAATGAATAAAAGAACATTACATACACTTTTTAACCAAAATATTACCATAAAATCCATATACATAACATATAAAGGTAACTTGGGACATAAACATACTTAAATGGAATAACCATATGGTCGACTTCCACACATATCACTTAATGGAATAGCCATATGAACGAATTCCATACCCAATGCATTGGAGGTTATAATGTAACCACCTATCTTGGTATTCACGGAACCACCCGTCATATGGTTTATCACGTAACCACCCGTCAAATGTCCAAGTACCGTTATCAAATCATAAGACATAAAACAAAAATAATGGAAAGAAAACATTTCCACATTTAAAACACAATATATCACTTAAATATATTGACATAACAAATCCATTATAAAAATCATTTTCAATACCAAAATACATAAAATAGTATATGGTATTTATTTAATTTTAAAGAAAACGTCACAGCTTGTTGAGGAAGCCAAAGACCAAATAATACTCGCGGTGGCGGAAAAGGTTGTTGTCACCGCGTACGTTAAAATAAATATTCCTTTTTGTCGTTTAGTAAAATGATTCATAGAAAAAGATTCCCTTTGAATGAAATGAAAAGTCAAAGGTGATTTATACAGCGTATAAAATAAAGTCTTGTATTAGAACAAAACATGCCTTAATGAAAGGAGATTGAGACGAAGTCCCTTACAAAGACGGTATCCTTGGATTAAGGATAAATCAATTTCATAGTTTTGTGTGACAAATGAATACACCGAATATATGTGGATATTAAGTGTAACAAAATCAGAGGTTATTCACACATATTCATAGAATGACATATTTATGGATTACAAGTTTACCCCATTGAATCAAAATTGGGTTAAGAAGTTCCCTTGCAAAAATTTGATAGCCTAACTGCATCACTTCAAAATTCAAAAAATGATTTGAAGAGAGATAAAAGGGTATCTCATCACTTGAACATTAAATTTACAGCAATAAGGATATATAAGAACATATCCCAACATAATAATATTTAATTTATAAGACATAACAAAAGAAGTATTTTTAAAGAAGAGGAGGGTGAAAGGTCCCCTTACCGATTTGGGTAACTTTCGAAACGTACACCACATTGATGAATGGTCATAAAATGAATATTTAAATACCCATGAATGAAATTATATTACACAAAGAGTATAATAATTGGAAGTATATACACCACTCAAAGGAAATGGTGGAAAATGTAAGATAAATCTCACGGAAATAAAAGTGAGATGAAAAATCCCTTACGAAAATTTGGCAGCCTAACGACACCAGTTAAAACTTCCAAAAATGGATTGATCAGATCAAATAGGATCTATCATCATATTAAAATAAAAAGTACAGTAAGATTAATATAAAAGAAAATCCCAATCATAAGAAAGATGATCTTAAAAGGAATGACATAAAAGAGTGTACTTAAAAAAGAGAGGGGTAGGATCCCTTACCTCAAGTCCGACTTTTCTTGTTCGTTTCTTTATATTACTGAATAATGAACTTTGGTCAATTTATAATTTACTAAGGACCTCATTTAAAGATTATTATTTAGTTAATATCACATATTATAATGTTATAATAATTGTTTAATAATGTTAGATCATATCAGACGTTTTTGTCGATGTTTGGTACATGAGTCAAAAATGAACTTGTTTGAAAATGATTTCCCATGTAGTTATAAGTAAATCATTTCCAGAATATTATTAATGATTAAAATATCATATATATCCAGTAGATATTCATTTTATACTATTCCATAATATTTGGAGATAAAAAATGAAAATTACCGTTCATGGAGACGGTAGGTCGTACGTACGCATGAACGCTACATTCATTTTTTTTGTCATATTAATGGAATTAAAAATAAATGAGATATATATATATATATATATTATAATTCCAGTATAATATATATTTTATATATGTCACATATGTTCATTAATTTCATTCTTTATACATTCCATGTATTGCATGAACGAGTCAAATCACTTGAGGGGGCGGTAGTCCACACTTCCTCATATGAAATTATCGCATTTTCACAACATGAAAAGAATAAAGGTATGTTTTAAATATAAAATACAGAAGCATATAGAAAACATAAATACCATATATATCATATATAAAATACAGGGACATCATAATGGCCACCTTTAAAGGTGTTAAAAGAATATTGAACCATCATCGTTTCATGAGGCAGTAATTCGCCATCCACAGAAACAATATGTTCCTTAACCATTAGACAGATGTGTGTGTAAGTGTAGCTCGAATCATTATTATAAAAACATCCATGTATATTGAAGATACTGGTGTTGTTACAAAATAAAGGAATAAAAACGTTTAGGGGGTTGGAGAAGAAAAATAAAACAAAATAACACTAGGGAAGACTTTGCCTTTAAATCGGGTAACTCTTTCTGATTTGGGCTCAAAGGCTTCCTTGGAAAGCCTTCTGCCAAAAGTGAGGCTTCTAGGAGTAAGATATAGATGTTTAGAGACAAAATGGGTAGGGTTTGTCTGAGCCAAAGTCTTGAGAGGTGTGGGTAATGAGGTTGAGGTGGGGGCCTTTTATAAGAGGATAGGAGGGGCACTCTTGGAAAGTTTTGAAAAGTAACATTATTATAAAATGAATTTAGGATTTTAAAGGTCCCACAATTATATATTTCTATGATAAGGTGATAATATTTCGAAATACACACATCTAATAGGTGTTTGACAATTTTAGGTCTTATATTTGACATTATCGTTTCATTTTATTTAAATCATTAAATAATGAGGTAATCGCTGCACCATCATGGTGTCATAAATAATTAAATTTATTTAATGTAAAAAAATTTTAAAAAAAACTATCATGATGTATGAAATATTTTTATATTTATAATGATTATTTATAGTAAAAACTATGACTTGTATAACCCCATGTAAAAATTGTTTTAGTAAAACAACACATGTTTGTGACATTTTAATTTTAACTTTAAATAAAAAGGTATTAATGTCATTTTCCTACCAAAGTGGCCCCATGCGGTCCCCAAGTTGACCCATAGATTTTCATGGTCGTACATGACTCATATAATAATGGTAGGACATGTGTCAAGGTCATTTCATATTATTACAACATTATTTTTACCTTAAATTACATTAATTACCTCTAATCGTGATTAAAACTTAAAAGTTACTATTCACCAAAAAAATTATTTTAATCCCATTGAACAACATTTTACATCCTAATGAAAACCATGTATGTCAGATTTTTGAAATTCAAATCACAGAAGTGGTAAAGTTTCATTTAAAGGAAAAAATTTGTTTTTAAACTACCTCTTAGTGGTTTCACTATTCATCAAAAATTGATGTTTTTCAGAAAAATACCAAAACTTCACCCTAAGCTATATTTTATATTCTGAATTCAAAAATGATGTCTATTTTAAAAAATTTAAAACATATAAGTTGCATTAATTAATTTAATTATTAATTCCAGCTGTCAAAACAAATAGCGTTTTTTTAAGAAACAATATCTATTAAAATATTGACACTAGTTTAAGTCCAATTTCAAAGTGAAATTAATTCCAATGACCACTACTGGATTAAATGATAAAAATATATTCTAATTTCACTTTAAAATCAATTAAAAAGATAATATAATCGTATAAATAAATTAGATTAAAAATAGGTTTTGAATTAAAATACAACATAATTCACTATTCAATAAAAAATGAACTTTATCGGAAAAATACCAAAAATTTACACAAAGTAAATTTTGATGTCCCGATTCTAAAGAAGAATTTTATTTTGTCAAATATAACACATAAAATTTTCAAAAAGTGGATTTAAAAGAGGTTCACCATCAAAAGGCGGTTAATCGACCTTTTAAAGAATATTAGAATGTTTACGCCTAAAATTGGATTCATTCGCATTTTTAATCCTCTAAAATTTATTGTAAAAAGTAAAAACATTTGACAAACATATATAATAATTTTTTAGTTATTTCTTTTCATTCCCGTCATTACAACAGCTAGGTGTTAACTACCATTTAAAATAAAATTATTTTATTATTAGAGTGCAACGTAAGATTTCAAAGGAACTCATTGTTGCGTATTAGGTAAGCCTTTGAGCATAGCGTTCCCTTTAAATTTATATTAAAATTTTATTCACAAATAGGGATAAATATAAAAATTTCATATTCTTTATTTACCTGGGTTGTTATAGTGTGTGAGTTAAAAAGTAGAATATGTAACTTTTAAATGTTTTAGAGTTTGTTTTTAGAAGAAATCATAAAAAAGAGAAATAATCTATATTGTTCACTCATTCACTCCCTCTATGTGCCTCACCATGCCTTATGCCACATCAATTAGTATAAGAAAACACTATTATTCCAATCAAGATATAAAGTATATATTTTTTCCAACATTGTTATTTTTTAAACATAGTTGGTAATTTTGATTTCAACTCGTCATTAAAATTATGTTGGTGAAAGAGTGACATTTTTTTATGTATTTCAGTTAATTTTTTTTTCTAATCTAGATTTTTATATATATTATGGATAATATTAATTCAGTAAAAAAAATTATTGACCACATTCAATGGTAAAAATTAGAATATTAGAAAGGAAATAATCCTACCCCACCTATATTAATTGGGTATTGATGATCTTGATATTATAATAGATGGTCAAACACCATCCAAACAAGGATTAGTTTTAACTCTAGATGATTTAATGATTTTGTACTTTTATGGGAATACAATAAATTATATTCAATACACACAATTAAAAAATTAATTTTTAAATATTATTAGGATCATGAAATAGAGATTTATTTGGGACAAGCTACAAATCATCTAAAAAAGAAATTTCAAAGTCAAATGTGTCAAATTTTATATTTTTTATTGAAATATAAAAAGAATTTTTTTAAGTTTAATCTATTTATTAATTATTTATAAATGTCAAAAATGTGGTGATAAAAAGTATTTTATATTTTGAAATACTTAAAGATTTAATAATGCTATAGAAGATACATTATGTATTATTAGATAGATTTAATTCTAATGTTTTGTAACTAAAGGATCAAGACTTTGGCACATTTCCATTATATGAGCTTTAAAATATCTTGGTTTCATAATAAATGATAAATAAATATATTTAAAACAATAATAGTTTCGATAATAAATAAATATCATTCATTACTAGTAATAAGTAAGGACCCTTAAATAAATTAGGGATGTATATGAATGTAATGTTGACACTTTATTTTTGGATAAAAATGTTTATGTGAGGTTTGAAGAGATCGTGTCACTCATCTAAAAAGGTGTCAGAAGAGTAAATTTTATACTTTAAAAGAATTTAAAATTAAAATGTTTGATCTATGAGGGAATTGGAAATTTCACTAATTATTTTTCAAATATTAAAAAATATTATAGTGAATATGAAAAATATTCATCTCCTAATGTTAAAATTAATAATTCTAATAATTTTAGATCAGGAAATTTATCATCAATTAGTTCAATAATAACCCTTCTTATAATAATTGAGAATTTATTTATCCATAAATGATGAATCATCAAGTGATGGAAGTGAGGGTGAATTTTCTTCAAGTAGACTATGTAAGAATACATTCATTGCAATTACAGATATCATGGAGTTATCCAGTAAAGATTATTCAATGAAATTAGAAAAGGTATTATATAGAAATAATCCACAGTTAGATAAATCTCCAATGGATAACATATTGAAGAAGGAATTGAAGAATGTAATATCCAATTTTTAAATTTTGGATAATGGAAATATAATAATGAATAATTAATTGAATTTAGTTTTAATTTTAGATGGATGGATTCATGAATATGTTACCTAAGATACACATAAGTGGTGAGGAAGCCATATAAATACTCCCCAATTAGAATAAAAAAACTTATCGGTGTATTATAAGTGTCTTAATCCATATAATGAAATTGAATTTCTCAAGATTGATCTCTTAGATAATGAAAGTTATAATATAATTTTCATATATGTTTTTTTCAAATTCCATCCATGAAATGGGAGACTCAAGAAAAGATAAGAGTATTGTTGATGAAATAAGACTTGGTGATTTTTCTAATGAATAGGCATATCAATGAAGGTTTTATAATGATCAAGTAATCAATATAGAAATTTTTTAACCCTAATAGAATTTTTTAAAGCTGAAGAAAATAATGCAATAGATAACTATTGAGAATCAATTTTATTCTATAAATTCAAACATTAATAGAATATGTGATAATTTGTGTGAATAGAAAAATTTTATGAAGAATATTTATTTTGAAAAAGGATATGATTACTGTATCCTAGTGTTTTAATACATTAAATAGTGGTTAAAACGTATTTGAAAATTATAAATTTTAATAGGGAATGCTTGTGGGATATGTTATTGGTTTATGAATATGATTGGGGTTTTATAGACATTTTTGGTTCTATGGAGGCTATAAAAATATGATGAAATGTTTCTATTATATAGAAATTACAATTTATTTTATTAAGACTGATATAGGATGGAATATATTAGGGAGATATAACCCTTTATATCAAACAATGTCCAAAAGAATATTGTTTAACAACAATATTGTTTGTTAAGAAACCATTTGGAAGAGTTAAATTAAGTGCGTAGAGGGTCTGATATAAATGTTACATTTCTGAAGAGTGTTTCATGGTCTTAATAGCTCACAAATTTCAACAACAATATCCTAGAATATTTCATATTGATAACAACAGAAATAAAGTATTCATGAAGGAGTTATATCACATGAAGTGCATGTAATATGTTGAGAAGTCGTTAGATATTGTAATGTATAAAAGGGTTAGATAATCAAATCGTCTTACACATAAGTCCAAAAATAATTTTCTCAATATGAATATTTAAATGAAATAAACAATATAATGTTTCATCCATTTCAGGATAGCAAGGTTACGGTTTTGGAAAAATAGGTTCATGCAAGGATCATAAAAAAACATTTATCATGTCATTTAGGTGAGTTAAAGAAGTATATGATGTTTTCATATTTAAAATTAATTTTAAATATGAATTTGGCTAATCAAATTAGTTTTTTGTTAAGGATATATTTGAATATAAATTATATTTTTTGAATATGAAATTCAAACCTGCACCCAAAAATGTATATGGTAATTTGTTTCGTCTCATATATCACTTGTTAATTACATTGTTATTATCAAAATGGGGAATTAAAACATAAATATACTTATGTTTAATCCCTTATATACTTTTTACATTGGAAAAAATATATTGTGTTAAGAATCAAATGATCTTTTTTTAACAAGATAGGAGGGTGATCTCTTGTTTTACAGAATCATATATTTAGAGGGATTTTTTAAAATAGTTAATTTATGATGTTCGTATGTAATCTTTTCTAACATGTTTGGTGTCCATGTTACTAATAATTGTTTACTATTAGTTCTAAGGAATAGTTTATAGATGTATAATAATAGTCTATTATTAGTTATTATTAAGAGAATCCTGATTTTTGAATAAGTTGCGGGTAGTTATAGTTTATGGAAAAAATAATATTGATGTTCGGGGATTTTATTTCCTACATTGATTTTCTCATATAGGAATAAAATAATTGATTTATGATACATTTATAATTTTTAAGATTTTTAATTTCATTTATTTTCTATAATATTCAATAAATTTCAAATTGGGGTATCATTTATACTTAATTGTATTTTACATGCTGTTGAGACCATAATAATATTATTGAGACCAAATTAGATGTTTATAGGGTTTGAAGTTAAAGAATAATCACTTTGATATACCTGATTTTATAGGGAAGAATAATTGTAGAATAATGTGTTTATATATTTATTATGTTATCCTTTCATTTATATACATAAATTATATTAAAAAAACATTTACTAGGTGGTTTATTTGAGATGATGTTTATTCCATGGTTCTAAAGTATTGAATGGTTTATATATTTTTTTTGGATAAATGTGCAGTTATTTTAAATTGTTTTGGAGTTGAGTTGATTTTTGTTTAAAATATAGATAAATGATATAAAATTAAAAGTATGCTAACTCAATATATAAGAGTAACTTTTGATCAAAAAAATTCAAAAGGAAAACCTCCATGTCCCAGTCAATGCATAAAGGTAACTTTGGAGACTGATTCTATAGTTTTGGAAAAGGAAAATCCATAAGTGTTACTATTTTGAGTATATATGAGTAATATGGATATAATGTCTAGAATTTTTCAAAGGCCCATTCTTCATAAGATAAACTCAGAACAATTATGTATAAATCTATGAAAATATTAAAAATAAATAAAAGTCTAAAATTCATAATAGTAACTTTAATTATTACATATGTGTATATGTGATCTGATACTCTAAATATGTTAAAGTCTAAAATTCATACGAGTAACATTCACTAATATATATGGGTAGAACTTATCAGACTACTGTAAATTTGTAAATTTCTAGGAAACATAAGTGAAACCTTACAACTATTTAAGTAAATATTTGATCAGAATAGATCCCTAAATTAGCTAAATCCCTAGATATGTAAGAGTTATTTATAGAATTTATAAGATTTATTCTATGATATCTAGATACATAATGTTTAACACTAAGATATATAGGGTTCTGGACATATGAAATATTTCATTTTGATGTGAATTTATATAGTTGATGATTAACTATATGGAAATAGTTTCTATGTGAGAAGGTATAAATGCTCATTAAAAATTTCATTTAAAATTATAAGGAAATTTAAATTTTTGAAATTATCTAAGGTGTCAAATTAATATGGTAATATCATTTTAGAATATATTTTATACTATGAAAATATTTTTCTAATGGAAAATACAGAACAAGAATTGGTATAAGATGGAAACAGCTAAAGGAAGTTGTTAGTTTAAATTTGAATTTAGAATTATAATTTGAACCTGAAGGAAATTTCACATTTGTAAAAGATAAAATACAAAAACGATCTTACATAAGTTCACTGTAGATAAATTTGATAGTATTACTAAGGAAATAGATTGTACTAGAAGAGTTCTATGTGTTTTATAGTGTCTATAAAAAAGTGGATATTGCCGGATTTACATGTAACAATTGATGAAAAGAAAGAAGCATAAGTGTACATATTTTTTGTGTATAATAATTATAGAATTATCATATTTGTAGAAAAAATTATGAATCAAACTATTTTTTTATTATTGAATATATGTGGGATCACTCTAATATTTTTTGGGGGCAATCATCTGAGGATGAAGCATAATACATACCTTTATAAATTAAAATATAGTGGTTTAATATTTGGGGAGGAATACAAGGAGATGGATATATAATTACTGTTATAAAATGAATTTAAAGGATATCCCAATAGTTTTTTTCAATCAACCATGGTGATTATTTTATATCAAATGGTCTTGGGTGAGAGTAGATCATTCCTTAGATTAACTACTTATTATGAGTTATGAAATTTGTACATTGAGGTCAATATTTGATTTCCTTCCATGGTGTGTGTGACTTTAAGAGTAATGTCATTCACTTTAATGGAAAATATTTTGTTAAGATATTAAAAAAGGGGAAATAGATTATATTAATCATTGATTCATATGCACTCTCCCCAATAAAACATATTGTGCCATTGAGAACATCACTCTCCCCAGACATTAGAGTAACATTTGTTATTTATCCCATATAAAAATGGAAAATTAATATATATATATATATCTCATGTAGTATAAAAATACATAAAAATAAATGTACAGTATTAGTAATAGTAGTAAATAAATGAGCATACTGGAATGTGAGTTTTTAAAGTGACCAACCTACAAAAAGAGTAGTTTCTCGATTTAAGACCTATCATCTTATTTTTTGAATGTTAGTGGTATAACCCTAATTCAAACATGATAATACCCCTCTTTTGGTTAAAAACATAATTGAGACGATAAGAAAATCCTTCCACTTGTAGTCCAATAGATGTAATTGAACATAAAAGGAATAAATTACACACAAAAGGGAGGCATTTCACTTATAAAAAAGCATGAAATATAAAATAATGTGAAATAAATTAAAATTTTAAGAGAAATGAAATAAATAAAGTATGGATTCCCTACATATTTAAACATAAATATCCAATAATTACACCATAATGATCATACAAGACTAGTGTCTTTGGAATAATTGGTACTTGATACATAAAACATGGAATCCTTATTTTTTACATAGTGACATCATAAAATCCATTTGAACTCACAAATAATTGTTCGAGAACCTAGAGAATACATAAATAAGGGATTATCTAAAAACCCAAGTAAGGGAATAAAAATGATTAGTAAACATAACATGTGATTCAAAGGTATAACATGATATCATAAAAGATAAGGCTCATGAGAAATTTGGTGGAATCATATAATAAATAACACAGTATCATAAGATCATGGAAACATGAAATTGTGGAAAACAGATAAAAAATGACTCCCATAATGGATTAGATTCATTCCCTAATACCATACATGATGTCTTATGAGACTAAAAAATTACCCAACACATTAGAGGGATATATCATTTCGGGCCCACCAATCACACTCATTTCATATTCATGAATATGTGTACACATTAGGAAATTAATAATAAGGCATTAACATAATAGTTAAACATGTATTGAAAATGGGTTACTAATCTTTCCTCGAATCATAATAAAGTGATATTTCCTAATGAATTCATTTGATAATTGAGCGTAAGTAATTTGTTACCCCATAAACGTAAGGTATAATAAGGTAGGTATACATGATAGATACATATAAATAGAATTTAGAATCATTACATAACATTAATAGTCATTTTTGTTGAAGAGTAGAATTACTTTTAAAAATATTAAAACATTCTCATGAAATAAAATTTCCACATTGGAAATCAATTTTAAAAAACTAAAATTTCCAAAATATTAGGAAGACCATTTTATTTAATAACAACCTTTTAAACATTTAAACAAATATTAATATAAATGAGTGTTCATGATGATGGAAGGTTCCTTACATGTCATGCACATTAAAGCAAATATTCTTTTTTCATTATTGTAAAAAAAGTAAAAAAGGTACCTTTTTTGAAAAAAATTGGAATACTCCTTTGAATTAAAATTTTAAATTAAATTACAGGTTAAAATTGAATTAAAATAATTATAAATAATGTTGAAAACAATGTAAGAATACATGGATTTGTGGAAAAGTATTTGAAACCTAAGAGTAAAATGAAGTCTGGCTTCCTTAAAAATGTTTTCCCATTCATTTTAAGTACCAAGTCAAGAAAAATATTACTATTAAATAATAATTAAATTAATAAATATATGATAATATATTTTAATTTTTTTTATGAAATGAACAAATTAATTCCAATAATTTAAATTCAAGCCTTGGAAATCCAAATTAAGATGATATTGAAATATAAATTCGTATCACACTGGTAACTTATTAAAAATTACTCGATAGAATGAATTAAATTAATTTTATCATAAAATTTTATTAATTATAAATTATTCCTGAATAAATATTTAATTGGTCAGTATATACCCCATTTAAAGAAATTATTTTCATAAAAGAACAAGTCTCCCAAAGAAGTATGTTTTGAGATGAAACCCTTATAAATATCATGTCATTGAAGTGTGGATTAATCAATGAATTCATTATGATTATCAAATGTAAATCTAAATAAAACATGTGTAAATATTATTTTTTATATAAATATTTATAATCATTATTTAATTTTGATCACGGAGAATGAATCACATTGCTTTGTGGAGATGGTAGGTCATATGTACACAATATCAACCTTCTAATTTCATTAATGGGATAAAGGGTAAGGAAGTGTATAGTTTATTAATATACATGAAAAAATATCATGTCATGTTTATCACATATATTCATTAAATATATTTGTTGGGTCCTAAAAACTACTAATGGAAGATAAAAATACTTTCATGAAATTTTTAGTTGTACAAATAAACACAAAGAAGTGTCCAAGAAAAGGTTGAATGAGGTGGATCCTAAAATGAAGGCTAAGGTCCTCAAAGAAAATTACACCATGATGAACGCAAATCCTCATGTAATTCCTCCACTATGTGAGGTTTCCTAGTAATTAAATCATTCACGAGATGATATAGTACCAACAGTTCCTGTGAATGAAACAAAATAATTTGTGGGGATAAAAGGTTATTATCATCCCCCAAAAACAACCATCACCCATGATTTACTGCCCCCCATGAAAGATAAATCATTTGTAGATGAGGGAGTTATTTTACATACCCTAAGTAAAAAATCATTCCCAAGTTTGGGAATTATTCCTGAGATCCTACAAATGGTGGCCTCGTGGCCCACTGTGATTAGACAACCCAGTATTCAGTTACACCACTTATCTTTAAAAATATTGGCATGGGCCCAGGTGTGGGTATATGAATGGTCAAGGTAACGTGTTACATATGTATTTCTCTATTGTAAAATCATTGAACCATCCATATAACTAAAATCATTTGTTGACGTAATCCGACAGACCGTATATGGATTATCCTTCACAGACCCCTATGTGTAAGACCCTCCGCAGAAGATTCCATGCATAGGTTTTTTTTGTATGAGGCATTATTTTATGACCACCATGAAATGAATAAATTAATTCAATTAAGGTCATTTTCGGCCAACCCTATATGGATTTCCATTTAGTGGATGCTCTTTCATGAGAAACCCTTCAAAGACGACCCTCTACGGGAAATCATTCACATACTCCCCTTCACAGAAACCCCTTCATAGATGGTCCTTTGTGGAAACCCTCCATAGAAGGTCATTTGTGGACTCCATTAGTGGACAAACCTTTTTGGACTCACTTTTAGGATGGTTATTTGATAATACCATCACATATGGTTCTTCACGGATGTTCCTTCATAGAAAATTCTATGCATCTATCCCAATGCACCCATTCACGAAACCGTTCTCACCCCTATTTAGGATTATTGGTGGTTTTGGTCCTAGCCCTCAAGTTCAATCCCTTTTCTCCCCTCACTGAACCCCATTAAAATTGGAGAGTCACACAATGAAAATTTCCTTCTATATCGAGGAAATTTTTTGGGTTTCAATATATAAGTCCCTAATTTTCACCTCATATAATACCATGATTTGAAATATTCATCATGCACCTCCTCAAATACAATCACCAGACTCCTATTCCATGAGGAAACAAAGAGGGATTCTCTTGTGTATGTCCCACACAATCCACTTCTAGGAATCTTTCTCTTTGTTGTCATAAAAAAATGATGTTAAACTATATGAATGTTTTTCCTACCACATGACACTAAAAATTACGAAATTCATCCCAAAAACGTGATGGTATACTGTGTTTTCATAGTCCCTACATCATTGTCGTAAACTGTGATGTCGTTGTCCCTGAAAGAAGACACTAATATATAATGTCGTCATCCATCCAACCAAAAATTTAATTGTCCTTCCATATTCCCTTCAACATGATGTCAAATTTTGTTGCCATCCTCCTAGATATATGACTTAAAACTATAGTAGACCCTATATGAAAATCATAGTAACCCTATTGTCATAAACATGAGATACTTATGTATAAATCATAAGATTACTCATCCAATGATAATGAGGTGAATTTCAAACCTTAAAATGGGAATCCTTATAGGAGTATTCTCTGACCATCCTAGGGAATCCATTATGTATAAATCCTCTTGCCATAATTGTGGGTTGTGTCACTCTTTCTCCTCTTCTTCGGCTTTGGTCATATCCTAATAGGTCACCATATGTGACTGTCTTGGTTACCAAAATAAAAGTTTATATGTGAAAACTCAAATCCCTATCCCTCTCCCTTTGGGATTTGGAATACATCCATCAATAGACAATGGGGATCATGTGATCTTAACATATATGTCTCCTTTTGTTTCTCACAGTGAGTATGAATTATATGGGCTTAGAGTTTAGTGACGATCATGATATATAAAAAATACCAACACTTAAATGGGAATTCCCAATAGATGTAATACCTAACCTATATTCAATTGAGTCTCATGTTCATGGTAATCCCCAATGACATTCAAATTGGCCTCTGTTATATGTGTAAGCCCCAATCCATTTAGAACTACGTGTTATTTGATTCACAAATTACTAGGATGTGTAGGACACCTCCCAAAGGTCAAAATCCAACACCCAAATTCATTTTAATGTTCCCTTTCCCACATTACCGATAGGTCATATCCCTCTATGACCCCACATCTCTTTTGAGTCTCTCGATATACCTAGGCATAATTCCCACATCATCCTAGAATAATAACCTCCCGCATTAAATTCCTTGCTGCATCGCATTAAACTGCATGGTTTGGTCCACATCACAAGACCTAGAAAGGTGACGTTTCATTTTATGTGGAAAAAACTCTTTGGGATATGATTCCTCTAACCATGATTCTTTGGAATCCCATATTAATGGTTATATATCTTGACATAAAAACAATTTTTTTCTCCATATATGAAAATAAACTTCAAATCACCCCATTGAGTGCCTAAACACCAACATCTTTTAAATGACTGACCAGAGAATCATAGATCCCTAAACGAAAAGGGAACCACTGATGGAGAACCTCAGATAAATATAGATTCCTTCAATTATAGATTTTATAAGGTACATATATATATATGATTTTGAACACATATATACAATTGATCGTTGTTTTTTGTTGATTTGCATTATAAATGGGACTGAACAAAGAATTCATGAATATATCATAAATCTATAAGACAACCCCGTAATATAAATTACTTCCAACTAAAATGATTTTATGAGACTGGCTACCCATTATATCAGCCAATGAGAGTTTTTAACTATCATTGGAAAAATTTCCCAATGAATTCCCACCTTTGGAACATTGGTCCATGATTCAACATGGATATAAGATATTTTTTGTGTTTCTAGTTGTACGAACAAAACTTGTTGGAGAGAATTTAGAATTTTTAAACCTGATGTGAATGATTGCACACCCCCCCCCCCCCCACAGACACACAATAAATCATATAGAGTAAAATATTTCCATCATAAACAATATAAATTACTTACTTTTATGTTAATCATTAATGATAAATTAATAACATCACTTTGAAAGATGGTAATCCATTGTACACACCAATGACGTTATCATTTATTCAATGGAATAAGGTGATAATGTATATGAAATAAATATTTTCTATAGTTATTAATATTTAATTAATATCATTTATATATATAATTTAACCTTTTTACCTTCCATGTAAGGTGTATGTGAAAACCAAACACATCACTTCAGGAGGTGGTATTTCACAGTACACAAGAATGATGTTATCGTATTCCATATAGAATGGATCCTAAGAAGATGTGTTAGATATTATAAATAAATAAATATAATTATATAATAAATATCATATATAATAATTTTATATTCATTATGTAAATCATCATATCCAACCACGATAACCCGTAATAGAAAATAAAGTATGTCAGATCATGAGGCGGTAGTCCCCCGTACAAACGATCAATGGTTTCATTACCCATTTGAGAGAGAAGGATATGGTCATAAGTAATTACATTAACAAAAAATATATAAGTATATTTCATATATTGATGTTATTATATCATAATGTTTTATTAATATTTAGATAATTTTGATGAATAAATAATAGAAATCACTCAGTTAAGTACATTACCTTTTCTTTGGAAAACTTATTTAGGATTGCACTAAAAACAATCATAGCATGGATTTATAAAAATGGAAACCAGTATGTGGGTATGGAAATAGGTTGGTTATTAGAGTAGGTATTAGGAAAAAATGGGTTTTATAATTGTAGAAAGGAGATGAGAGGGTATGTCCTTTTATATATGGGGGAGAGGATCCACTTGATATTTTTTAAAAGAAGTAATTACAACCATGTTTTTCTAATTACAAAAGACACTAAAATAGGCTATTTTAGAAACTTCTAATGTATACGTTCTAAATATGGTCATAAAATTATAATTATAAATGTTTTGGGACATTTTGAACCTCTGTATTTTTAGTTTAATCTCTGGTAATCGTATTTTTACCATAGCCGCATTAAATAATTTTTACTATTTTAAATATTCATTATTGTAAAAACATAATTTGGACATATTATATCATAAAATTTATGATGATTCCAAATATAGATTTTATTTTCCCAGTTCATCCCACTGAATTTTATGAATATAATTTTTTATTAAACCAACAGTCATTCCGAAAAAGCGGTTTTCCAAAAGAAAAACATTTCAATGCTAAAAAGGTTTTATTATAAAAATTCAATATGAAATTGGATCCAACAACCTAATTTTGATTAAATAATATTTTTTTCTAATTTTACATTTAAAACCACATTAAAATAAAACTGGTCTTCTAAATTATTTAAAATAAAAAGGTGATTTTTAATAAAAAAAAATAGTATATTTCAGTATTCATCAAAATTGAAGCTTTCCAGAAAAAACCAAAAAAAATCAATGATAATTTTTATATTTTGATTTAAAAAAATTATTTCATTTTTTAAAATAAATATACTGAAATTAGAAAAATTAAATTTAAATTGTCTGGGAAAAGTGTAATTAAACCACCTTTTAGAAAAAATATACAGTTTTTCGAAAAACATTTATTTTTATTTCAAGTGATTTATATTTTATTTGAAATAAACAAATAATCATTGAATTTATATTATACATGATTAAAACATTTATCTATTCCTATTGATACCCTCATGTTTAAAATATAGGTTATAATGTTCATTTTAAAATAATAATATTGTAATAGGGTGTGGCGTTTTGTTTAAAATAGATTTTCTTTGAATCAGAAGAAATAAAATTGATTAAATTAAGTTAAATATAATTATTTTTCAAATTAACTAGGTTTTACCTTATACCAACTTAAATAAATTTCACCCTCATAATTTGATCTTGTACTTAGAAATCAATTGTTTTTCATCCAATAATTTTTTAATGGACAACTGCATCACAATAAAGGTTAATATAACTTTTATATAAAAGATGGACAGTAAAATACCAAATTCATCTATAATAACACACATATAGGTTTACATGATGGATAACATTTGTGGGATGTGAAAAATGGAAATTTATGGAAATAATTAATAGTTTTTGGAGAGTGATAGTGATCATTGGTTACTAGAATGTAAATGTTCAAGTAACAGTTAGCAACCAAGAAACCATAAATCTATGAAAAATTAAAAGCCCATTGATTAATCAGATATGAAGATAGAAGGATAACATTTTTATTTTAAGAAAATTTTCAAAGTTTTGAGATATTATTTTTTTCTATCAGGATAGAGAACATCATAAAATATACTTGATAACATTTTATTTTATAAACAAAATTCCATCCTTTTATTTTTCTTCGATCAATTTCCACTTTACATATTACTTAAGGTAAATTAATATCCAGTATGATTTTTTTTATTCATGAATCACTAAAATTATCATTTAATAGATCATAAGATTTATAAAAGAGTAATAATCTATTTCTATAACATTTATTAACAATAAAAAGGTTATCACAAGGTAGTATGTTACCCAAAATGAATATGGATATATAATCCGCCAAAATTAAACAATTAAACAAAAGGCTTAACATAGTTTATTCCTTAAATAAGTAACCCTATATCCCAAATAACCTCTATTATATCATAACCTTTTAACTTACATATCTAGATACCTTATAGTATTTTTTCCAAATAATTCATTACGTTAAACCTACAATTTATATGTATATATGAATCCAATAAAATGGTTCCAAAAATATCATTAATGACCATAAAATCCTAATAAATAAAAAATAATTGATCATTTAATAAATTTTCATAAATCAACATAATAATTATCCACTAAATAATTTTAGTAAAACCCACTATATACTAAAAAATACATCATGTTTTCGAAAGTGTATAGATTAACCCTTATCATCTTTTAGTTGTGGGTTCAAGCCCCGCGTCCTAGATAGATGTGATTGGTTGTCACATGGAATACTGGTTTTTCATTTTTTAAACCCATATATATATAAATATTATTACATTATCAAAAATAATATGAACATTCTCAAAATTTCATTAATCATCAAATTAGCTTATAACCACTAAGTTTTTCAATAATTCTAATTTTTTACACAAAATAAAAATATATTAATTGAATATTATCACCATAACATAAAATATAGTAAATACCCTAAAGGATAGCAATACCATTTCTGTTATGACCAAAATATTTGATGGACTTCTTCCTTTAATAATTTTATTAACAAAAACAATACTAAAACTATGGGTTATATTACTATAAATGTCTCCCCAAATACTATTAATCATCATAGAATCCCATAATAAAAACTTATAATTAGTATTTGTTCCAATAAACATGTGATAAACATTTTAATTAGCAACCCAAAACACATTAGGTTTACCCTAGTCCATCAATTATTATCATCAATTCAAGTCCTTCATGATGGTTCACAAAGAGTATAAGAATTTCAAAAATAAAACTGTCAGGAGTGTAAAACTAGGAATGTAGTAAGACTCATTTTCATGTACTAGGTAATGCTCAAGTCAATCCTAATGCACATTTTTCAAAGTTATTACCCCTAGGTACATCTTTTTGTTAAACCATTTCAACTTTTAGTATCTATATATGGATTTAATTTATCATAAATCAATCCCTCAATAACTAACCAAGACCCCATGATATTTTTTTGTTCTTATCCATATCCCTATATATATCCATTGGGATAACACTAATGGTTTCTCATCCTACTTCCAAATGTTGACTAAAACTTTCTTCTCATACCTAAAATGGATACCCAATTATTATACACATAATATTATATGATTCTTAAACATAAATATTCAATAATTTAATCAAAATGATCATAAAGTGCTAGTGTCTTAAGAAGACTAGGTTCATAATACATAAAACATTACATCCTTATATTATTTTCGACTTTTAGCTCCTAAAATACATTCAATATCTTAAATAATGATGGAATAACCTAGGGAATACTTAAATAAAGTGGGGTTCCAGAAAATATATGTCAGGGAATAAACATGATAAGGAAACATAACATGTGAGTTTAAGGTGTTACATGATATCATAAGATAAAGGGATCAGGTGTAATTTCCTTGAATCATATCATAAAGAACACAATATATTAATTTCATGGAACCATAAGAAATGTGGAAGAAATATAAAAATGATATATACAAAATTCATGGATAACTTCCACGAAAATATCACACGGTTGGCAGAGTCACATAGGGGATTAGGATCACTCCCTAATCACATAAATTATGTCTTAATAGACTTAAGAACATTACCCAATATAGTGGAGGGATATATAATTCTAGGCCCACAAATAAAATTTATTTCTTATACATAAATATGTGTACCACATGATGAAATTAGTCATAAGGAATAGACACAATAATTACCCACAAAATTAAAATGGTTTAAATAATATTTCCTCATATCATATTCAATAAAAATTTCATAATGAAGGGATTTTAGAAATGAGAATAAGGAATTTATTCCTTCATAAATGGAAGGGTGAAAAATATCATTATACTTTTCAGAGACATATATAGAATTCAGAATCATTCCATATCATTAATGGATGTTGTCATTGATGAATAAAAATACTTTAAAAAAGATTCAAAACATTCTTGTGGAAAATAAAAATTCTACTTTGAAATTTAATTTTGAAATATTAAAATATCTATAATTTTAGGAAAACAATTTCTTTAGAAAGAACCTTTTTAACTTGTAAAGTAATTCTTAATGAAATAATTTGTGTACCCTAAGTTTTTGTATAATACGTCTGGAATAAATATATGGATCAGGAACTACAATTTTTAAGAAAACATATGTTTGAGGAACAAACGTAACATACATCATCCATACTTTTGTAATAAATCATACACATCCAGAAATAAATTTTAATTTTAAAACTATGAAGAGAAAACGAATGTTTGACTTGGTCAAATAAAAATTACTAAATTATAGATTATTTATTCATTATCTGTAATAATGTCACTAAAAATTAATATCAATTTAAAACTATTTAAAGACACATTTGGCAGATCATATTCAACATATTAAATATTTATTATTTTTAGGGAAGTAACGAATACCTATTAATGTTTTAAATTCAAATATTCTAAATTTATCATGTGATATTTCTGGGGCTATTTGACATGAAAAAATTCAACCATCATGTTAAATACAGAGATGTACTTATTAAAAAGAGAGATATTTTATTCTTATGAATATAAAGATGTGTGTTTAAAAATAATAATGTGCCATCGCCTTCATATATACACTTTGGATACATACTTGTTTTTTTTATTTGGTCAACTTGACTGTTTCTACTATTTTTTTATTTTTTAATCTTTTTCTGCAGTTTCAAGAAGTATTTATCATATCTACACTTGAGGTACAGAAATGTTTGATCATATTAATGGTGTTCTCTATAAAAATTTATAATGAAATAATTTTTCATGTTGACGAATATGTTTTTCTATGTTTTATTGATGATAATTTGAATTTTTTTAGTTTTTTCGACCAGTACAAGTTGGCCCAAAACTCAACCTCTTAATCCAAGTCTTTTTATTATTGAATTGTCGACTACTCATATCCAGTCTTGGTGGACTGTTAGCTTCTCATACCAAGATTTTGATATTTCAGCTCCCTATAAGAGAACCATTAGTCCCTCTAGAATCATTTTTGTATGGTTTCATCTTCATGTACTCAGCTATAGAGGTACATAGAAAAATGAAATGCTTGTGAAAATCACCAAGATTTTAGAGAGATAATTTTTGGAATAGACTAGGTTATATTTGGGCCCTGAGGAATTATACATCATTGTGTACTTTTATTTATTTATTTTCCACCTCTTACTCATCTTTAAGGGAGAAGGAATTAATATCATTAATCTTACAAGGGAATTATAGTTTCTATCATGTTTTTAATGGAAAAAAAAATTCACCCCCCCCCCACTCTTGTGTCTTAATCTTTACTATTCTAAACTAACAATTGGTTTATTATGTTGGGATCTATTGATTTATTTTGCATTTTTAAAATAATTTCCATTTTTTACAGATAATAATAATTAGAATTTAATGAAAATTTTAGTTGGATATATTTCTTTTTTTAGAATTCCAAGATTATTATGTTTATTCTACATGATATCAACAATTTATATCAAAATTCAGACTCAAAGAGTTTATATTATTTTTAACTCTAAATATTCAAAGTTAAAGATCCAAATAAAGGTAATTATCAATGGATGATCCTATATATGGTATTTTTTATGATCTATGCACCTTATTTTATTACTGGTAATTGTGGATGTTATAAATCACACATGATTATTTATTTAAAAAATATATGAATAAGAGTTCATATAAAGATATTCAAGACAGATGAAATTCCTAAAAAATAACATGAATAATGGAATGATGGTCATAAAAAATAATATGATCTTAAATCGAGATCTATGAATGTTATTCTTTATTTATTTGGAACTATTAAATTTAATAGTGTCTCTTAGTGTGTCACCACATATGAGATTTGGTATGCCATTTCTATTTCCTATGAAGTAACTAATGATTTCATAAAACTAAGACACAGAAAAAATGAAATTTTATTGATTTAAGATGTATGAATTTGAGAGCATGGGTCAGATAAAAAGAATATTGTATAAAGTTTTTTATGATATTTCTTCGTTTGGAGATACAATTAAAAAACCCAAATAAATATTTAATGGTACTCCATTTTTTTGTTGAACCTAAATGTTTCATTTTGTCAATAGTTTTTTAATATGTGTCTTGTATGTTTGGATTAAGTGGTGATATATAGATTATTTGTATGGATATATCTAATGGAATTGGATATCACACTTAGAGAATTCCCCTTGGAACATTGTGATGATTTCTTGAACCAATCTTAAATAGAAGTGACATGTGTTATGATGGTTGAACTATGTTTTCAAGAACATTGGAGAATGAAATGAAGACCATTGAAAATAAAGAAAATTTATAACCATTTTATAAGGATAATATTGTGAAATTGTAATAGAAATAATTTTTTTAATTTCATATTCTCTATACTTTTTCAATTATATGAATGTGAATATACATAAAAAAATTGGTACATCCAACTTGAGAGTTTTCCAAGCTTAGCTTGACATTAGTATTGTGGGACCCAGAGGCCAACCACACCCAAGGAAGATTCCCAAGATAGCTAGTGGATAATAGAAAAGTTATTTTACTCACTAGGATTGGGTGGGCCAATGTATAAGGCCCAGAGAGCGCGTTCTTGAGGGCATGAATAGTTTATTATGGAGGCCTACGGTGTGTGTGATGTGATATAGGTGTAGATTCAAAGTAGCCTTATCAATGAGATTATGGAATCAATTGATTAATAAATTGTGTCCAAGACACATTGATAATTTTATATGGGATAATATATATTGTGGGTATGTTTCCCCAGTTTAAGAAAATACACAAATAATGATCACATTCTGATTACGTAGATTTCCACCATTTGATTTCCCATACTATGTGTATAAGTGTTGTCTGGTCACCTTCGACTCTAATATGTAAAATACTTTATCAAATGATGGTTTTTAGACCGAGAAATAAACATGTTCTTCTTTTTCCAAGTGATATAATCCTACCTTTTTGATAGTTTGAAACAAATTAGAAAGTATGATTTTTTTTCAAAGAATATAAATTATTTACAAATGTGGCCTGCAGATAAATATTCCCTATACAGATGAAGAAGTTTCCATGAAAGATACCATAAACTCTTTGAAAATATGGTCTGTGGACTACCATGTAGTATGCATATAATGATATGTGAATACAACATTAAATTATATGTGAAGATTAATAATGTTATTCAGAAAAAAAAACATATGATAAAGAGTTTTTTCAAATGAGTAAATGATTATATGTAAGAACATACAGAGAAGGAAATTTTAATGACACTAAAAAGTATGTAAATATGATTTTATTGTGGTAATATGTATATAAAATAAAATACTATATAATAATGGATGTATGTTTATGAGACCATATAGTGTAGAAGAGTTTGTAGAAGAATATTTTGTACAGACATTATACTTAGTGGGGAGAATTATAGTATGGGTATTTAAATTATGGTTAAATTAATCCATGAAAAATAAGAGGATTGATTATAAAATATTATACATATTTGATTATAAATGATTTGTGGATAAAAAATTTTCTATGTGGATGAGAGTTATCCAAGGATGAGTTTGTAGAAATATTTTTAGAATTCCATGTAGAATAAGATAAATTTTTTGAGAAGATGATTCATGTTGAACATGGTATCCAAAGTTTATTGAACAACATTAAACTATTTACCACATTTGTATAATTATTATGAATTAACTTCATGAAAAATTGGTAATTTTTTCTTATAAATACAGGGCTAATTCTTAGATTAATATATGTGGAGAGCACTGAAGTGAAGATTATATTTTTTGAGAAAATTAGTTTTTACTCATAGACTAGATATTAGTTTGTAAATTAGTAAAATTTTGTGTGGGCATTATGTAGTGTCATAAATGTACTATTTGATAATTATTTTATGTACAAAATGAATGTTTCAAATAGTATAATAATAGTATATTTGACATATATATATTCAGATATTTTGGAATAACTAGTTCAATGATTTTCTTCATAAAATGACTATATTCTATTTCATTTACCTTGAAGGTTCTAAATAATGATCTACAACAATAGTTACAGAATCAGCCAACGTTCATAAGTGGTCTTTGTTGTGTTATTTGAATTAATTATTTTAATAGCAAGTTTGAACCTATTGTGCTTGTGGTCCTCTAGAAAGCGTATTTGTACTATCTACTAGTGATGAAATGTATTTTGTAACCTCTTTTAATTAATTGGAGAATATATTATTGGGGATTTAAACTAACCATAGAATGTATTAGGCTCACATTCATACTGAACATTGTAAAATTATTGTGATAATACGGTATTTATTTTAACTACATTCAGGAGAGGTTGAGTAATCCTAATTGTGGACAAGATCCTAATAGGTCAATAGTGGTTAATTTAAAATCAAAGAAATTTTTTAAAAAAACCAGCTGATTTAACGACCCACTCTCACTGGTGCACCTCCTCCCTGGGTACTTTGATTTATATCAAATATAGGTTCCATTTATTAGGATCCACTAAGTAAAAAATATGAATAATCTCAATTTTTTAATAATAGGGGTCTTCCAACTTCTAATGGTAAGAACTATCATTGTTAAAAGAATGAGATATTTCTCTATCTTCTATCTCATTTCATTGAAGGTAAATATGTAGTTGATGTAGGAATAAAAAATTTCACATACACCTTTGGTTTTAGATGATATGATAAATATGGAATGTTATGGTAAATCCCAAAATAAAGTTTTCATTTCTTATTCAAAAATTCTAACACAAAGGTTATGGGACTCAAAAAGTCCATGAAAATTTAGGATTAATTAGAAAGAATTAAATAATGAAATCTGAAAGTAAATGAATCCAAATTTTAAATTTGAAGGAAAAAAGATGAATATATTAAGATGGGTGAAGAAGAAAATGTTGATAAATAGTTCACAATAATACATAAAATTGTTAGTAATATTCATGGAGTTTGAGAAAATATAGAAGATTCAACTATTGTTAAAAAACTAATGGGAAATTTCCTTGACATTTTCTATCCTAATTAATCATCTTTGCATGATAGATATGATCATACTCTTGATAAATTACATAACATAATCATTGAATATAAAATGCAAATGATTTGAGTCTTCAATAAGAAGATCAAAATATGAGATGGATTTTTAGGTGATGAGAATGCTACAAATTAGAGATGGTGAATTATAAAAAACATGTGAATCCGATGATGAAAAGGAAGATATGGATTATAACCTAATCATTTCTCATGTGTCAAATATATTGATGAAGGTAAATTTTAAGGGTAAAGGTAAATTACCATCAATGTGATATAATTTTAATGATTTTGGACATTTTATGAAAATTTTCCATAAAACAATTCTAATGATTCTAAGACAGATGATGAGAAACCACTGGAAAATAAATGGGGGAATAGCTCAAAAGGGAAAACCAGATATGTTGTAAGTGGGAATAAATTATTTTTAAGTAAAAGATAATTCTTTTTGACCAATTATTATGAAAAAAAATTCACCACCACCATCTAATCAAAATATGAATCCAACTTCATGGATCATGTGGAAAGATGTTTTTACACCTCTAGCAGTGAAGATAATGATATTTAACCAACAGATCTTGGGAAAATATTGAAAAATGAATTATAATATTGTCTTCCAAAAAAAAAATATCATGAAGGAAAATATACTATTATTTAGAGGTAAAAGGAAAATATAACTATGTAAATGGATGAATGTTTAAAGAAATATATTATTTGAATTGAATGACTAAAAAGAAAAAAAATGAAAGTATATAAAATGGAAAAGATGGTAATGAAATATGAAGAAACACATGTTATAAATTAAATTGAATAGTTAGATAATAAATATAAATTTCTTGATGCATATAATAGAATGAAAATTATTAGAGAATATTTTAGTAAGGATATTAAGATCAAGTCAGAATTATCATAATCTGGTAAAAAAACGTTTTCAATTAAGCAGGTTAATTCAACACTATATGAATTTGAAAAGAAATATATTATTGAAAATAATTTAGGTCTAGAAATAAATTATATAAAGTATGAATCATCAATATTGGTGTGAAATCATCTTCTAATTCAAAGTAAAAAAGGAAATTATCCCTAAAGATCATTTTACCTAGATTATATACAATCACAAAATGTGGAATGAAAATGACAAAAATCATCAAGATAAGGATATTTTCAGTTGGGATGATCAATGTTCATATGAAACTACTATGTTGTGGTGTGTTTAGGAAAAATCATATTTATTTTTGTATAACAAGTCCCTATTGGATATGATAGATAAACCAAGGGGATGTATTTTGAGAAAAGGATTGAATATTTTCAGATTAAGTAATCAATTATCTTGAATTCATTCTAAATTCCAAAAGAAAATAAATTTGACTATTTAGGTGAAATTTGTGGTGAATGTGATCAATAATTCTATATTTTTTAAAATTTTATGATTATTCTCTCTAAAAAAAACATACAATATTGTAAACATAAATGGATTTATAAAATTGAATGAAGAATATTCATTTTTCACAAGCGTTGAGGTGAAATTTAGAAGAATAACAAATTCATGGATTCTTAATTATTGATGTCCATATCACATGACTATTGGAATAAATATTCTGAGAAACATTGATAATCTTTAAGGTGATGCAATAACCTTTGGAAATGATTGTTCCCTCAATGTTAAGGGAGTTTTTAAAGAAGATATTGAATCCCAAAATGTGGTGTCCAATAATATGTTATTTTATGAATAGTTTGAGCACAATTTTTTAGTGTCAAACAATGTTATAATGTAGGACATGATGTGTTGTTCAAAAATGATTCCTGTGATATCAAAATAAAAAAGGATGGAACAATTATCACTCATGGAAAAATAATAATGGTAATCTATTTCAAATTAGCGATTCTAACTACTCTTTTTTATTGAGTTCCAAATATGAATACAATATATGGTATATAAGGATTGGTCACCTTGGTCAATGTAGTATTAATAAAATTTGGAAGAATGAATTTGTGAGAGATTTTCCCAAGATAAATAGAAAAGGGATGAAATATGTTAATGCTTTCATAAGTTGAAATTGGATCGAATTGCACACAAAGATTTAGATATTCTATCTTCTAGACACAATAAACTTATTCAAAATAGATTATGTGGTCAAATGAGACCAAATTATACCATAAGTGATATTCATTTCATTACATTTATTTATTGTTATACATAGCTGAAAAAAATATCTTGTTTAACAAACATAAGTTATTTGAAATTAAAATGTTAATAATTTTTAGAAGGAAAGATGAGAAGGAGAGGAGTCTATATATCGAGAAACTGATATCAGATAATGGTCATGAGTCTACCTGAGATGATTTTGAAATCTATCATTCTAAAAAATGAATCAAAAATCAATATAGAACCCCATATACTCCACACACAAAAAATAGGGTACATGAAATAATTAAAATAAGAATACTAGATATGGGAAGGACTGTTTTATTTGAACACAATAGGTTGAAGTGATTCTAGAGAGAAGTTTTATGTACTGCTATACACATAAAAAACAGGTGTCTATTTTGACCATGAAAAGAAAATACAATATATTAAATTTTGCGTAAGAGAAACCCAACTATTAAATACATCAACGTTATTGGAATCCCATTCTTTATAATGGTCACGAACATTAATCTAGGAAAATTTGAAGATAAAAAAAGTAAAACTTTACTTGGGTGACCTATTTAATGGTAGTGGATACAAATTTTGTAATATAAGGACCCATAAGTTAGTTGAATGTAGTGATGTCTAAATTGTTGAAAATAATAACAAATTAGATATCTCAATTTATAATGATCTAGAAGATTTGGCATAAAATTGTATAAAAATGGATAATAAAAGTGATAGGGTTAATAAGAAAGAATTAAACATTTCTAATATTGATTGTTAACATACCCATGATAAATATGAATATTTGTAAAATAAGATAAATGGTACAAAAAATTAAAGAAACGTGTATAGTCGAAAAATATCATTGGAATCCAAAAGGATCCAGTTACAACTAGAAGAAGATTGAAAATTAAAGATCAAACTTCCCATATTTCTCAAATTGAATCTCAAACAGTGTAATAGGAAATTGAACATAAATAATGGATGCAAGATATGAATGAGTAACTTGATCATATTGAGAATACTTCCACTTGGGATCTTGTATCAATACCTGAAACTAAATATGTTATTGTCACTATGTGGGTTTAAAAAATTAATATTAATGAGAAAGGATAAGTATCAAGAAACAAATCTAGGATGCTATGAAAAGGTTATTCTCGAATGGAAGGAATTGAAATGGAAGAAACATTCTTACCAGTAGTAAGATTATAAACTATTATAATGTTTCTATTTGTTTCATCACCTAAAAATTATAAAGTTTATCAAATAGTTATGAAATATTGTTTCTAAATACAAATCTTGAAGAAGAGGTCTATACTAAGCAACCTAATGATATTTCCATAGACATTCATGGAAGAATGGTATGCAGATTAAGGAAATATTTATCTAGTTTGAAATAGGACTAAAGAGAAAATTATTATAAATTTTATGGTTGTGTAAGGTATAAGATGTTTAAAAAGGTAAGCATAATAGTAACCATTATGTGAGATAAATGTACAATGGTACCCACATAGTAATTATATATGTATTTGACATTATATTTTTTTGGTGACAAGGAATTTCTATGTGAAAACATTTCTAATAAAATGACAAGAAATTATAAGATGTCCATGCTTGATTAGATGAAATATTTTCTGGGATTTCAGATTGAGAAGAACCCAAATTCCATATTTTTATCACAAGATAAGTATGATAGGGAATTACTGAAGAAGCTCGGAAAATAATGCAAAAGAATATTCAACTCCCATTTCAGTTAGAACTAAATTATACATGGATAACATTGGAATTAGTGTTAATCTGGTATAATTTATAAGAATCATTGGAATTATTCTTTATTAGAAATAATCAAGGTCAAATACAACTTATGAAGTGACTATAAGTGAATGATTTAATATTAATCCTAAAGGGTATCAATTGTTGGATACTAATAGAATTATGATATATATGAAACAAATTAGGAATTATATGATTTTATGCCATTAAAATGTAGATTTAAAACTATTGGGTTTTACATATGTTTATTGGAAGGTGATTTTACCAAAAAATATCAACATCAGGAGGAAACTTATTTCTTGGATAATATTTCATCAGTTCGTATAGTAAGAAGAATAATTCATTGACACTAATAATGAATGTAGTTGAATATATTATAGATACACATTCTTATACAAATATTCTTTTGGATTCAAGTATAGTTGGAATATTTGAAAATTGATATTGAGAGAACACAGAAAATTTTAGGTGATAATCAAAGTGATAATGGGTTATCTATAGTTCGGTAAAAAAAATATAATATCCAAGAATTTTTATATCAAGTATCATTCAATAAAATAAATGGTGGAAGGCAGAGGTTTAATGATAAAATATATTTTTACGAAATATAATATTACATATATTTTCACAAAAGAAATTTCATGAGAGTGTTTTTTTTGGATAATTTTGAAGCATCGTTTTCATCCTTCCCCATTCACTTAAATAATATTAATAGGTATCTCATAATTACATATTATTTTATGTCTGTTGTGATAACATGTAGTGTCACACCCACGACGTTCATTTAAGTTAATGTTTCTAGTTAATTATTTTCCTAACTTTACTCTCTAGGTTCCCCTAGGAACCCTTTGAATTTCAAGGTTTTTGGACACTTTTTTAGAGGACAAACGAGGTTAACAGTTTGGGAGCATGGTTTTCTAAACTGTGCAATAAAACTGTGTCTTTTTTTAGGACATAAAAAATGTGAAAAAATAATTTTTTCCCTCCCAATATTTATCTAAACTCTATCCTTTTCCCTATTTCTAACCTAATAGCCATGTAATCCCCCAAAGTCTCTCAAACCATCATTGGAACCCCATTTTGATTGGGATTTGTTGTAGGAACTTCGAATAATCTCAACTAAGTTTCTCTCCCTCCTAGATCCTCCCCTTTCTAAGAGGTTTCTTCCATTTTTCATGATTTCCTAAATTAACAGAGGTTATAATTTTGAACCTAGCATTTAACTTTTGGTTTTCTTAGTCTAGTATTCTTTTTATAGGCCTGATCTACCCTACTTGAGGTGCAGCGGTGGTGCGATTTAATTTTCTCACAAAGGATTCATGGTTTTAACAAATTTGTTAGGTGATTATATTTTTTATGCAATAATTATGACCTTGATTCTATTTTTATGATATTTTCATGTTTATTTCATTTGATTATTGGTAGGAAAATTGGTTTTAGTGGGTTTTGTAAAGGAAATGAATTTTTAGTGCCATTTTTATGTGAAATTGGGGTTTTTTCATAGAAATCTCATGTTGTTTCATTTGGGGATACCCCATAATTACTTAGTTGATTTTATTGAAATTTATTAGTTCTGAAAATATGGTTTTTAATGATTATATCCTTTGGTTGTTTCTATGAGAAACTATTTTAATGGTGTTTGTGAAGCATATTAACTTTAAGTGTCATGTTTGTGTGAAAATGGTTGTTTTACAATGATATCACTTATTAAAGCATATAGGGAAGCCATAATTTTTTTTATTATTTAAATGTTTTCAGAATCAATTTCTATTTTTGTTACTTGTAAGTATACACATGGTGTGTAAAGTGGGGATTTCAAAGAGTTTCGGGTGCAAAATAATGTGAGAATTGGGAAGTTGTTTTATTAAAAATCAAAATGTTTTTGTGTGTGTTTTAAGTGGTATAAACTGTGTATAGACACTGTGTTTTTTTGTGAATAGTAGTGGTGTTTTATATACAACGTTTTGTGGTTTTCATGCTAAAATTGTTTGAGCACAATGGGGGAAGCTCGGGTACCTAGGTGGGTAGATATGTACCTGTACGGCTAGAGATCCAAATGGGTTTTTCCCTGTTTCACTAATTAAATGGATAAGTAAAACTCTAAATAAACCTTTTTTATGGACATTGGGGACCACTAGGTTATAGGAATGATCACTACTAGTGGCCCATTCATGAGAATGGATTTTCTTATTTTTACTTTACACTGAGGTATGATGTATATAGGGCCCGAGACTATCTAGTGTCGAGGGGTGTTCCCAGTTTTGGTGCTCATTGAATTTGTTTAATTTACTATTTTCGTAGGGTGTCTCTAGTTTTAAAATGAATTATCTATAATCTCTTATTATAATTTATTAACATTAAGAAAATTTTATTTTAAAAAATGTTTTCAATTGAAAGTCTCATTTCTTGGAAGTTATCATCGCTTTTATTTACATAGTAAAACTTATTTCTTCTCACCTTGTATTTAATACTCATTGGAATATTTGGGTGATATCCTATTGGGATTAGGTTCACACCCTTATTACACCCCTTGGGTGTAGGTAGAAATCATTATGTTTGACTTAGGTAAAGGAAATGCCTCGGGGGAAGGTGGTTCGTGATGTTAGTCCCCTCCTATGGTGTGGTGTTGTAGAGACGACACAGGTGTGATGTACCCTTGTCATGTGTAGTCATTGTGGATAACATTATGCTATTTTTATTATTATTTGTACCTCTTTTACTATATTTAAATACATTTATTCAGTTATTGATTCTTACTATGTCTTTTTTGGCATCGAAATTCCTGATTCTTATTATTGATTGTTTTTAAGGTTTTATACTTTCATGCTTAGGTAAATCATTCTGAAACCTAATTTATTAATACTCATGAAGTTGTGCCAGCCAATGGGGATAGGGGAAACCATTCATGCCTTCTCATTGGATAAATTTTGTGCCATTATTAGTGGAAACCAGATCCGGCTCTTAACAAAATGGTATGAAAGGAGGCCAATGTTTTTTGGTTATATTGCTATTTTGGAATTAGTAAGGATAGATATGAGCTAAGAAAATCGGGGATCGTGGTTTTGTTTGTGAGTAGGGTGCTTGAACCACACCTCTTTTGGAAAACTTTGAGTCACCATGGGACATTTGAATTGTCTGATTGACTTCACTATCAGGTGAGACGTGTGGGATGCAGACCACACATGGACATCGGGCAGGGGTGGAGTAATTGTTTTTTTTTTACTAAAATGTGTTTAGATTATTTATATTTGAGCTATTTGATTATTATTTTATAAAAAAAATTTGTATTGACTATGGATTTGTGACTATTTCATTTTGTAGGAACATGCCTCCCCATAAATCTCCCATGCACCCACGGGAGTAAGCCGGAGAGAGTTATCCACACCCATTGATGAGAGGATAGTTGAGGCCACAGGATGGGATTTATATGCTCTAGGATAGAGAATGAATCCTCTTCAAATTGTTTTAGAGAATATGGGATTGGTTCGAGAAAGTAAAAGGACTTGGAGTCCTTGAAACATAAGCCTCCCACTTTTCAAGGTAGCCTAGAACATTAGGAATTAAAGGAATGGCTCGAAAAGATTGAGTGCATGTTCAAGTTCCTAGATACATTTGAGGATATCAGGGTGAAATGTGTCTTCTTTTGTTGGAGGTTCCCTACCACAGGTGGTGGGAATTAGTATTTCATACTGGGAAGAATGTGCAGATGCATTGGAGAGATCTCAAGGCTCTCTTCATTGAGAAGTACTTCCCTAAGGTCTTAGAATATACCAGGTCCCAAGAGTTCATGGATATTGTTCAAGGGAATTTATTTGTGATAGAGTATTCCAACCGTTTCACTAATTTGGTTCAGTATTCTCTTTAAATCGCCTCCAATGAGAAAGTGAAGTCCCATAGGTATGAGAAAGGCTTGCGATGAAAGATATACTCATAGGTATTATTCTTTAAGATGAGGACCTATGATGAGGATGTTGACCAAGCATGCACAGTAGAGATTGATCGTAAAGTGTGGGCTGGTTTCTTGGGGTCAGTATCAGAAGTGTGCAGTGGAAACTATTTAGATAATAAAAGGAAGTTGGAGTAATATGTGAAGAAAGGAGTTGGTAGTCCAGGCCACTCCTCCAGGCAGTTTTCTTCTATGGCTTCTGATGCAAGATCGGTCGTGTTCCACCAGTGTGGGAAGTCGGGGCACATCAAACCAGAATTCTCGATTCCTTTAAAGCCTTGTTACCAATGTATAGGTATGGGTAATTTTTAGAGATTGTGTGGTGTGGCACATCCACTTCTGAGTGTGGAAGGTTTAGTGGATTCAAGAATGGTGCCATCACAGTCCGAGCCATTGATGATGGGGGGATTTCATTTTGGTGCTCGTGGTGGTAGGTTACGGTCATCTTCTGAGTAAATCCTATTTAGGGAACATCCATAGACTAGCAGCCATCCTCAGGTAGAGACTGTACATCTCTATGTTGTGGATCAGACACCAGTAGAATCAGAGACAAGACCGTCGACAGTTCGAGGAACCGTTTTGATCGCATCTTCTATAGTTTTTTCATTTTTTCATATTAGTGCCTATGTTTCATTCATTTTTTCCCATTTTGTGTACACACTGAATTTTATAACTGATTTGTTTTCTTTGGCGATGGATTTGATGACGCCTCTAGTAAAGAAGAAGTAGGGTCTTAGGTTCTCTTTGAGTGTGCTCTCCATGTCAAGGATTAAGATCTAGTGGGAAATCTTGGTTTTTAGATATTTATGTCATTGATGTGATACTTGGCATGGATTGGAAAGTACACTTCCAGACACACATCGATTTCTACAAGCGGTGAGTGAGTTTCATAGCACCATATGGGAGTCTTTAGGTTTTTCGTGGAGAATTGGATCCTTGGTCGGGTCGCGCAGGACCTCTACTCCCATAGTAGGGAAATATTATCTTCCATTTATCATCACTCATGCAAGAGGAAAAGGGTATTTCCCCTGAATGTGTACTACCTCAGGTAGTGAATGAGTTTCCAAAAGTATTTCCAAATGATTTTTTAGGTTTTCCCATAGAGTGGGGTGTGGATTTCTCGATTGAACTGGCATTGGAAAAATAGCTGATATCTCTTCCCTCATATTTTGTGTCCCCTACCGAGATGTGGAAATTAAAGATATAGATGGATAACATAGAATCCAAAGGATTCATTCACCTGATAATCTTTCCTTGGGTGGATCCTGTGTTGTTCGTAAAAAAGGCTTAAGTATCCTTTATTCATTGAATATTGGAAGCTTTTTAAGGTAAACATTAAGAAAAAATTCCATTTTCCCATAATATATGAATTTTTCAATTAGTTGAAGGGGGAAACGTGTTTTTCAAAAATGTCCTTGCATTCAAGATACCATCAACTTAGGTTGAGAGAGGAAAATTTCTTGAAGAAAGCCTTCCGATGTAGGTATGGACACATTCAGTATTTGGTCATGCCCTTCAGATTGACCAATGATCCAGTGGTCTTTATGTCACTCATGAATAGGGTGTTCCACCAGTATCTCGATTACATTGTTGTGGGGTTTTTAGATGACATTATAGTATACTTTGGATCTGAATAAGAAATAGAACATCACTTGATGATCATCAAGGGTACATTGCGGGATCACCGCCTCTATGAAAAGTTTTCAAAGTGCACTTTCTGGATCAGGGAGATAAACTTTTTGGGGCATGTGATCTCGGAGCAGGGGGTTTTATTGTACCTCTACAAGCTTAGTGAGGTTATTTTATGGGATCAGCCAAAGAATGTGTTTGAGATTAGTAGTTTCCATGGATTACAAGAGATTCATTCTGGATTTCCCTCGTCTTGCTTCACCGATGACCATGCTCACCAAGAAAGGGGTGAAGTCTATATGGGCCCCAGAATTTTAGGCATCCTTCGAGGAGATAAAGCGGTGGTTTACTATAACCCATGTGCTGATTTTTCTATGGTTTGGAAGGGGTATGTGGTCTATTTTGATGATTCAGGTATGGGCCTTAGGTGTGTGCTTATGCAGGATGATCATGTGGTGGCATATGTATCTCGCCATCTTCGACCACACAAAAATAGCTAACTGACCCATGACATGGATTTAGCAGCTGTTATGCATGATTTGAAAACTTGAAGTCACTAAATCTTGGAAGAGATGTTTTTTTCTACTCTCGTCACAAAATCTTCGCCTATATCTTCTTATAGAATGACCTCAAATTGATGTAGAGTCACTAGATCGAGTACTTTTAGGGGTTCATCTTTGACATTGTCTATACCCTAGGAAAGAGTAATGTGGTGGTCGTAGCCTTGAGCAGAAGAGTCATAGAGCATGCTTTTCAGAAATCTTGTTATGAGTGGACATTGATGTGACTCTTTGCTCAGATGCATGTGGAGACCAGAGAGCAAAGTGGAGGTGCGTTTTTGGTGAGCATTCTGTTGACTCCTTCTCTCATTGAGTTGATTTAGTAAGGACAGCCTAGTGATGAGATTTTTCAGTGGTTGAGGTAGTTTCTTCATGATGTGGAGATTTCCTACGATTGGTCGTCATCTCCCAAGGTCATCTTACGCTTAAAATACTGTTTAGTAGTTCCATTATCTTTGTAAAAGGTGGTGATGCATGATAGAAACTAGTCTCAATGGGCTGTCAATCTGGGTGCCACCAAGATGTATTATGTTGTTCGAAGACAGTTCTAGTGGCTAGGTATGTGATAGGACATAGTGGACTCTGTGTCGAGATGCTACACATGTCAGTAGGTGAAATCAGTGCATCAGAGGCCCTCCAGATTGCTCTAGCCATTACCCATTCCTACCTAGAAGTGGGATGAGGTCTCCATGGACTTCATTATTGGCATTCCTTATACACCTCAGGGTAAGAATTCCATTTGGGTAGTGATTGATCATCTGACCAATTTATCCCACTTCATTAAGATCAAAGATAAATCTAAAGTGTATGAGTTCAGCCATTCGTATATTCAGGAGATGGTAAGGATCCATGGTGTGTTATTTGCAGTTGTCTCAGATAGAGACCATCGTTTCACTTCTCTCTTTTGGGAAGGCCTTTATAAGGCCTTGGGGTCTAAAATTAAGATGAGTATGGTATACTATCCTTAAACAGATTGTCAGACTGAGCAGGCGAATCAGATTTTGGGGAATATGCTACATGCATGTGTTCTAGACTTTGGAGGATTTGAGGATATCCATTTGGTATTGGTTGAGTTTGATTATAATAACAGTTAATAGTCCATGATTCAAATGGCTCCCTTTGATGCACTCTATGGATGGCCTTGTCGGTCGCCAATGTTGGTATAAGGTTTATGAGACTTCACTATTGGGGTTGAGTCTTATGTAGGAGACTTCTAGGAAGGAAAAATTGATCAGGCAGTGTTTATTGATAGCTCAGAGTCTCCATAAATATTATGCTGACCAATGGTGTCGAGGCCTATAGTTTTCTATGGGTGACAAGGTATTGTTGAAAGTTTCCCCTCATTTGGTCTATTATCGCTTGGGAAAGCAAGGGAAGATGACGCCACGATATGTCAGCCCTTTTGAGATTATCGACCATATTGTAAATGTGGCTTATAGGTTGGAGTTACCTTCTTAGTTGACATCCATCCATGAATTCTTCCATGTCTCCCAGTTGAAGAAATACAACCCAGATCTGTCTGATGTGCCAAGTTGGGAAGCACTGGTGATAGAGCCTAACTTGTCTGTTTTCGAGCGGCTAGTGCAAATAGAGGACTCCCAAGAAAATTTTCTTTGAGGGAAGTCAATTCCACTGGTCTGGGTTCGGTTTCATCATGGTAGTGATGGACATGAGAGCTTGAAGTGGAATTCATGGGTCTACGAGGAGTACCTATTTCTGTTTTCTTACCAAGCTTCAGGTTGACTTTTCTGGATGGAAAGTTTTCATGGTGGGGAGAATTTTCACATCCCAGTTCTTCATTTAAGATACTTTTTCTTATTTTATTCTTGGCCTAAATTTCCCCTCTAGGATCCCCTATGCCCCCTTAAAGTTAAATATTTTTTGACACATTTTGAGAGGACAAATGGGGGTGCACAGTTTTGGAGAACGGTTTGCACAATCGTGAAATCAAACTGTGTGGCCTTGTCCAGGCCATAAAAATGAGACAAGTTACTTGTTTTACCTTCAAGATTTTTCAAAACATGGCCCTTCCTTCCCCACTTTGAAACTAATATCCATGGAAGCCCTCCAAGTCACCCAAACCCTCATTGGTACACCATTTTGATGGGGGATTTGGGGGAGGAACTTCGAACAATATCAAGTAAGTGTCTCTCTCTCTTAGTTCCTCCCCTTTCCATGAAGTTTCATCAGTTTTTCATGAATTCCAAAATGACCTGAGGTTATGGTTTCAAACCTAGGGTTTAAACTTGGGTTTTATTGGTCTAATCTTTAGTTTTTAGGCTTCATCTACCCTCCTTCAGGTGCGATAGTGGTGCGATTGAGTTTTCACACAAAGGATTCATGGTTTTAACAAATTTTGTAAGTGATTCCATTTTTTGTGAAATCCATGTGACCTATCTTTTGTGTTTAGGATAGTTTCATGTTTATTTCATTTTATTTATGTTATATGAATTGATTTTAGTTGTTATTTTTATGAAAAAAAAATTTTTGTGCCATTTTTTATGTGAAATTGGGGGTTTTCATAGAAATCTCTTGTTGATTCATATGGGAAAACCCTATAATTGCTTATTTGATTTTATTGAAATGTATTAGGGAAGAAAATATAGTTTTTAGTGTTTATTTCCTTTGGTTGTTGCTGCAAAAATCAGTTTTAATGGTGTTTGTGAAGCATTTGAACTTTATTTTCCAGGTTTGTGTGAAAATGGAGGTTTTACAATGATATCACTTCTGAAATAATTTGGGGAATCCCTAAAATTGATTTGATGGTTTCATTGAACGGTTTTGGGCTTCCATTTCTATTTTGGTGACTTCTAAGTATTCACATGGTGTGCAATGTGGGGATTTCAAAATATTTTGGGTGAAAAACAATGTGAAATTTGAGAAGTTGTTTTATTGAAAATCAAAATGTTTTGTCATGTGTTTTAGGTGGAAGAAAGTGTGTACACAAATTGTATTGTTTTTGTCACTATTAGTTGTGTTTTATATGTAAATGGATGTGGGTTTTGTGATGAAATTTTTTGAGCACAAAGGGGGAAGCCCAGGTACCTTGGTGGGTGGATATATACTAGTACGACTTGTGATCTGGATGGGTTTTGTCCCTATTTCGTAGAGGAAATGGAAAATGACAACAATAAATAAAATATATTGATTATGATGGGGTACACAAGGTTAAGGGTGTGTTACCTACTAGTGGAACTTTCATGAGAGAAGATTTTGATATGGTTACTTTACACCAAGGTATGAGGTGCATTGGGCCCGACACTATCTAGTGCATAGGGGTGTTCTAGGTTTTGGTTCTCATTGAATTTGTGGTATTTACCCTATTATTAAGGGTTTTTTGTCTAAAATTATATTATATAGCATGTATTATTTTAATTTTTTAACATTTTGAATGTTTTAGATTGAAAACTGTTTTCAATTGAATGTGTCCTTTCATGGAATTTGTCACCGCTTTTCTTAACATATTAAAACTGCTTGCTTTTTCACCTTATATTACTTACACCTTGGAATATTTGGGTGATATACTATTGGGGTTAGGCTCCCACCCTACTTACACCCCATGGGTGTAATTATACTTCATTATGTCTGACTTAGGTAAAGGCAAAGCCTCGGGTGACGGTGGTCCGGGTTGTTGGTCGCCTCCTATGGTGTAGTGTTGTGGAGACCGTCTGGGGGGGATGTACCTTTGTCATGTGGAGTCATTTTGGATGACTTGTTGGTATTTTTATTATTATTTTTAACAATTTTACTTTATTGAAAACCATTTATTCAGTTCTGTATTTTTTCTATTTCTGGTTTGGCATTGAAACATCATATTGTTATTGTTTATTGTTTTTAAGTTTTTATGCTTTCATACTCAGGTAAATCATTTCCATACCTAATTTATTGATACTTGGGAACTTGTGCCAACCCATGGGAATAGAGAACACATATCAGGCCTAATCATGGGATGAATTTGGTGCTGGTATTAGTAGCGACCAGATCTGGATCGTGACATATAGGGAATTTAAGGATATGTGTTTTTATAATGGATTAATTTCATCCATGATGATGAAAGTAAACACATATATTGAGGGGTTCCCTTTAATATATTTTAGTAAGACAGTCACACTCTCATCTCTAATTTCTAAAGTTTATTTATTTAAGGGGACTACATGATTAATGAAATGTTGAGACAAAGGGGGGATTTGTTTTCTGAACTTGAACTTTATGATGTGTCTGAAAAACTCTGTGCATGATATTGTATTTCATTTGACAAATTCTGATCTTGAATTTACATTCCTTGATGATTACTAGACATTTAGTTATACTTGGTTTCATCTCTCTCCTTTCTTACACTTATTATACCCACATATACATAAATTTGATTAATTAAAGTCTCTTTTCCTAGTATTATTTTATATAAATCCTTTTAAAAATAATAGAATATATTACTAAGATGAAATATGTCATTGAAATACCCAAATAACCCTTTTCATTTTGTTGTTAATATGGTTGGTAAACATGGTATACCCGTATTGACTTTTATTTGAATGGATACATAATAAAAATTACAAAGCTGGAGATTGTTAAACCTAAGTGTTTCAATTTTTTCAACATTGGGAATATATGTGTTTAGTTAGTTTTTCTAATCTAGTGATTAATGGAGAATTTTTATGGATCTAACTAATGGCATTGGATTTCATGCTTAGAAAAGTATTAATGAAAATTTTTATGATTGATTTAACTAATATTAATTGGAAAATAATTGTATTATGGTTATTGAACTGTGTTTTGAAGAAATTTAGAGAAATACTTCAAGACCATTCAAAATAATATTTTTTATAATGATTTGATGAGGAGAATATTGTGAAGTTGGAATTAAAGTTATTTTTAGGAGGCATATTCCCTAAATATTTTCAAGTATATTAATGAGTCCTTACTTAAAAAAAATTCACACCTAGTATCCATTATACTATAATGAGCTTGGCCTCATTATTATGGGACCCATAGGTCTACCATGCTCATGGAAGCATCCCAAGACAACCCGTGGGTATCATAGATGGCATAGTTCCTACTATGTGTTTGAAGGCCCATGTATATGGTCTATAGAGTGAATACTCAAGGGCACACATAGTTTGGGCCGAAGTCCTAGGATGGGTGTGATGTGAGTCGAGTGTTGATGCCTAATATCTATCTTGATGAGGTAGCAGTAACAGTTGACCGATAAACTGTAGTCAAGACTCTTTGAGAACTCAATGTGGGAAAAGCTACTTTGTAGGTAATATTAACCTTTTTTAAAGATATGGAAATATCAATAACTGTTCTATCATATAGATCTACATGGTTTGATTTAGCATGATGTATGTATATGAATTTTGGTATCATCTTCAACTCTCCCGTGTAGGAAGCCTTTTTCAAATGGGGATTTTCAAACTAATAAATCACAAAAAACATTATCTTCCATGAGAGATAATCATACCTCTTTATGAGTTTCAAAAAAATGGGAATATATGATTTTATGAAAACTGTATAAATTCATTATAAATGTGTTTTACAGATGAATTGTGGCTATGTTGTTGAAGAAGTTACCATATGAGATCACATTAATTCATTTTGTAGATAGTTTGTGGACTTCCATTATGTATGCAGAGATTTATATGAAGATTCTAATTTAAATTCAATATAAAGATGAATAATGAAATGTAAAACAAAATCACTTATGATAAGAATTTTCTTGTGGGTGAATAAATGATTATATGTTGTCACATATAGAGAAGATGAATGTACGACCATGAAGCAGTATGTGGATGAACATTATTATGGGAAACCATATAGAAAATGAAATTCTATACTGGAATGGATTTATGTTCACGTGACCTTATACTAAAGAATAGTTTATCGATCAAGTTACTATGTGGACATCATTCTTAGTGGTGATAATTATAGTATTAAAATACACATACTATTTGCGATGGATTAATGTAGTACGTGATAATGTATTATAAAATTATTTTTAGCCAAGAATAAAAAATACTTTATATATGACTTAGTTTCTATGTGAATTATAATTACCCGATAATTTGTGTCGTGAAATTATTTTTTAACACTAAAAATATCAAGACATCTTTAAAGAAAATATTATTTTTGGTGAACATGTTATGAAAAAGTCATTGAACAAATTTAAATTTCATTTCATGTTTACAGAATTTTCATTTTTTAACTTCATTCATAACATGTCATTTATTTCATAAAAATATTAGTTTGGTTCATAGATTAATATATGGGGAGATCAATGAAAGGTGGATTATATGAGAAAATCATTTATCACTCGTAGTGCATATATCATTTCAGGAAGTAGTAAGTTTTTTGAAAATGGTATGGAGCATCATAATTGTATTATGTTATAATTATTTTATTTATATAATTTTTATATCCCATATTATATAAGAATAATATGAATGAAAAGTTAAAAGTAAAACTTTTATTTATAAACAGTTTAGTATGTTCTTTAGAAAGTGATCATATACTATTTTATTTATCTTGAACACTCAAAATAACGATCTTCAATAGTAGTTTTAGAAGTATCCATCATTTAGAAGTGTTATTTCGTATCTATGTTTTCATCATTTTTGTAAGAGGAAGTGTGAAACTATTTTTCTAGTGTGACTCTAGACAGAATAGTGAGGCTCTATTCTAGTGATGAAATATTTGTTGTAACTACTTGAGATTAATGTAGAGAATCTAATTTTAGGGAGTCTTACCAATCTCAACAAGGAGTAGGCTTTCATTATGATTGAACCTAATAAGAATATTATGTTCCTGAGCTATTTATTTTTACTACATTTAGAATATGATGATTAATCATAAGAGTGTGTTGGATCCTAATATCCATAAGTATTAATTTTAAAAGAAATAAAAATTGTAAAAATCCACAAAGATTCACCCCTCCCCCTTCTTAGTGGGGAAACATATACCAGGTCACTTCAGTTTTATCCTAAATGTGGAAGGGAATATCTCATTTTATTAATTAATCCATAGGGGTTAAAGAATTAAAAATGAAATAATTGTTTTTCATGTTGATGATGTATGAATATGAGATACATGAAAAAGATGAAATCAATATTTCTTTCAAAAAAGGAAGATGATGTACTTAAAACTACAATGGATGAATCATCTGATTCCAGTTATTTGGATTCAAGACAAGATTTATTAGATATATCTAAAATATTTTTAGAATAGTACAAAAAGGGATAGAAAATGTATGAAGAGGATGGATTCTAAGAATTCTGTGAGAAAGGATACACACATTCTAACAATACTATGACTAATTTTGATAAGAAAGATAGTTATAAAAGAAAAGCTAAGAAAATCATGAATAATAATTGGATTTCTAATTACGATTGAAGTATTGAATCCAATAGAAAACTTAAAGTTGGTAATGAAAATAAAATGGTAAATCTATGTCTTATAGATTTTGCTGATGAGGCACACACATCTTACTCTCATAATTATGATTAAAAATATTTTTCTCATAATGAATATAATAATAGAAATTATGATTAAAGAAAATTTTGAATATTTAAAAAAGGATCCTTGAAAAATTAGAAGATCTTAGGATTCTATTCCATATGATAAAGAATATTTATCAAAATATATTTCATATTTAAGTTCTAATTATTCAAAATGTTCTTTTATTTTGCATGAAAATGATAAAAAAGAACTATTAAATGAAATTATTTATTTAAAATAATACTGTATAATTATTATTTAATGATAAAACTATTTTAATCAAATTCTTTCTAAAAATAAAATTCATAATGGAAAACATGGGAATGGCACTAATGGAGGAAAACCTAAATTATATAGAAATTATTTTTTTCCTGGTTCAAATTGAATGAGAATATATACTATAAAATGATTTTACTATGGAATAAATAGAAATTATTCTAATGAATTTTTTTTTATAAAACATTGATTTTATGGTACCAATCATGTTCTTCGTTCGAAATAATTTTCAATTCTTAATTCTGGAGTCTCTGCTCAAATTAAATAGATTGGTTTACTCAAGTTTTTAGTTGTTATCACCGCCTAGCCCAAAATATTCTTGGTACTAAAAGTAACTGGTAATATATATTATAGAGGTATTCACCACTCTAATTCAATGTAATATCATTAAGGGACTGCATAAATATTATGTAAACTTATTATATTTCTGTTTATTATTATTTTAAATGGAAAACACGGTAGATCTGGAACTGCTAATCAAGGAAGTCTTTCATTTCAATTTTAATATTTTATTTTAATGTGGTAACTGCTTTATATATTTTGATAAAATCATTTAATTTTTTTACCTTTTTCCACTAAATTTATTTATCCAAATTTTTAAGCTATTAATATTTTCTCACTATATTATTTTATTTGATGAATTAATGTGTTTAAATATTTTAATTACATCATGCATACACCTCAAAATTATTTAATCGGATATTATGATATGTATCAAAAATGATGATTTATTATAATATGTGTAAACATTTTATATTTTTATTTTTTATCTATACATTTTTCTATATATCATCATAATACATTTTTTTTAAAATATTTGTAATTCGGGTGGTGCTTGTTGTACTTTCATGTATTCATTTAAAATCATATGAAGTAAAATATGTTTATTTAATGAAAAATATTGGTTGTAATTAAATATATTATATTTATAAAAAAAAATTCTAATTATTTTAATAAAAAAAATTATAAAATTATGTAAATTAATTCTTTAAAATTATTTTTCCTATATAAAACTATGTTTTCAACCAAAAAATCGAAATTATTACTCTATTTTTTGGATTGGGATTCTAAATATTCCCTTGAAAATAATCAAAATTAACCCTTTCTTCTTCATATTTGGAACCTTAACTTCTTATCAAACTCTACTAAACACATTTTCTTACTTCATTGAAATTCAAAACTAAAATACATCTAAATAATCTAGTCCATACAGTATAAAAATACCTGGGACTTCAGGAATAGATAAATGTTATTCTCAAAATATAAGGTACAGTAATTATTTTATTCATTCTATGATTGATCTATTTAGAGAACAGTCACTATCATTTTTAATGTATTACTTATAAAACTATTCTGAAAATATAGGAAAATCCTTGTTTTTGAATAACTAGAAGTTCAATATTATCAGATAGTTAAAGATGAAATTTTTTAATTTTCAAAGGATGTAATAATTTTTTCAAGAATACTCAATTTCTAAAGATTAATTTCATCAGTTTAAATTCAACTTGATAATTCATTAGATAAAATCAGAATTAAATATGTTACTAAGTCATTTCATAATTATCTAAAAGATTTTTTACTTAAACAATTCTTATATTATTCTATAGATCCAATATTTAAATATATTCAATGTTGAATAGAAGTGTTTTTTAGAGTTCTCACTATTGTGAGTAAAAGAAATTGATTTTTATAGAGTGAATAAGAACCATTTAAACATTCCAAAAGTGTTAATTCTTTTCCATTATCATAGTTTATCCATGTTTGGAACCAAAATGTTTTTCTATATGACTTAAATGTTTCTATTACTCTAATTTAAATAATCATTTTTATATATATTTCTTACACCTAATTTGTATTAATCTATTTCTTAATTTTCTTTTGATGTAAAAAATGTAGAAATTAATGGGGAGTGATGTAAAAATAGGAGAATTTGGATAAATAAATATTATAAATTTATGTAAATAACTATGTTAAAAAAATAATATATATATATATATATATATTTCTGTGTGGGGGCCATTAATGTATTTATAAAGAAATTTTTTTTAATCAAGAAAAAATTTTCTAGAAATTTTTTTATTCTCGTATTTATAAAATTTCATTTTTTATTTGTGTTTAGTTTAATATTTGTTATATTAGTTTTGTGATAATAAAAAATGGGAGATGTTTTTCTATATTTAGATCGAATAATTTCATTAATTTCTTCTTGATTTTGTTTCTCACAAACACCCACATCTATGTTAATAATGAATTTAAATTAATTGAATTTCAAAATAATAATAATTAGAATAATTATTTTATTTTCGAATCATTTTTATATCTTAATCCCATTTAATATTTTTTTCAAATATAGTTATTATCTTTGTGATTATAAGTGGTCTAGAAACAATTTTTATGATCTATGTTTGAAGTAGAACGTTTGGTTTGTTACCCTAATTTTAGAATAAAAGTTTAAATTAGGAACCCTGTATTTTTTAAAAACCATATTTTTAACGAAAAAATGTTTATTTTATCATCCATACTATTGAAATCAACTGTATGTTGTCAACTTTACGTCTGAAGTTTATCACTGTATAGAAAAACCCAACCATTCAACTGGTAAAAATTGAGTTTTGAATTATGGATTATTTACACAAGTCTTGCAATGTTCTCTCAAGATTTAAATATCTATTTAAAGGTGTTAAAACAGAGATTCAAATACTAATATTCAAAATATTAAATTATTATTATTTATATGGGATGTTGAGACTTTATTTAAAAGTTTAAAAATCAAATATCTAGGATTTATAATTCGATATTTCTAGATATTTTTTTTCCAGGAGGAATTCAACTACCATGTTAAATTATAAGATATTCTTATCTGAAAGATAAAAATTGTATTATTCTAAAAATACTTATCTGTATTGGAAAATAATAATTTGGTACTTCCATCAGAGAAACACTTTGGAGAAATATGTGTTTTAATTCTTATATGTTTGATGGACTCGACTATTGTTGATGCAATATTTATTTTTTAATATATTTTTTAGTGAGTCAAAGAACTTATCAAAGCTAAAATTTGGAGACATACGTATTTGATCATATATCTATATTTTTCCCTAATACTTTTTGAATTAATCATAATTGATGTTGAATAATATTTTGAAGCCGTTTTTTAGTAAATATCAGTTTTAAGAAGAACAAGTGTTCAAAATCTTAATCCAAATATATTTACTATTAAAATTTCAATTACTTGTACTCAGTGATAGTGGAATGTCAGATTCTTGTACTAAGTTGTTGATATTTTAGTTTTATGTAAAATAACTAAAATACCTAATAAAGGTTGTGTTATAAGGTGTCAACAGTCTATAATAAATTTTATAAATCCCCAGAAAAATTATCTCCTTGTGTGAACCACCAATATCACAGAGATATACTCATTGGAGTAGACTAGGGGGTCATTGTTCACCGAACTAATATATTTCACTATGTTCTTTACATTATTTTTTTCTCACTGATTACTAAACATTAAGAGAGAAGGAAATAATTCCTTTAATATTCATAGGTAAGTATTTATTCTGTCATGTTTTTAATGGAATATAATTAAAATATCCCTCTTTTTTCTTAGCCTTTTCTATTATAACCCAACTAATAATTTATTATAACCATCTATGAGAAGCATTCATAGAAAATTAATTACGTTAGTTTGTTAGGTGATAGTCCATTTTACACATGATCAACAGTTCTGTTTACTATTTGAGGGAGGATTAGATGGTTTTAGAAAATAAAATTAATAATAAAATATCTCAATATGTATAGAAAACTAAGGATATTATATTATCATGGTTTAATAATATTTTAAATAGGTTTATGAAGAAATAAAATAAAGTGATTTGTTAAGAAAATTACCTCTTTTCAGAAATATTCTTTAGGTTTTCAAAAAAATGAATTCTTATGTTGTATATATCACCAAAAAAGGATTTTAGGATAAAGGTAGGGAATTAGGGAAGTGATTTTGTTAGGTATTGGCTAAACCAATGAGTCTTGGATGTCTGGAAAATAGAGGAGAGTGGGTGAAATTTTATAAGCGGGGGAGAGTATACTCTTGGAATTTGTGGAAATAAATAATTAGATCATTTCTTCTTAGGAAAAAGGCACAAAGATGAACCAATTTAGACTCTCATTATCGATAAAGTCGAAATATGACCAAAAGTCATTTTTTACCCTAATCATTTTAGTTTAACCAATGGTAAACCCATTTTTACTTTAAGAGGGAAAAATATTAGTGTTTTTACTATTCATTATAGAAGAATATCATGTTAGCTATATTAGGTATTTTAAATTATTATTATTCCAAATATATAATCCATTTTTCTAAATTAAACACATGTAGGTGGCGGAATTTTATTTAAAAACCTATAGACGTGTTGAAAAATATGTTTTCCAAAAGAAAACTTTCAAAATTTGGGAAAACATTATATAAAAATGTAATAAAAAATTGACTAAAATAAAATATTTTTTATTAATTAATATATAATTGACCCAATGATAATTTTAAAACCAAATTTAAATTAAAAAGGGGAAGGAGAATATTTTTACTAAAAGGTCATTTTTAATAAAAATAAAAAAAATTCACTATTGTAGTTGGGGTCCAACCTAGTGGTAAGGAACCCCATATTCTTGAATCTAAGGCTAGGATCATGTCCTGGTAGATCCCAATTTCTTTTGGGTGGGTATATTTATTCACGCATTATAGGTGAGTTTTAGTGTGGGTAGTCCCGTCATGGTAGCCCGTGACCGAGGGGATCCTAACGATGATGGGCTGATGGTTCTTATCAGAACAGATGATGGAGGCATGGATATGACCTCCAGTAGTGATAAAGGTAGACCCTGGTTGAAGAAATAGTGGTCGGAGGTCTATGGGAGGCTTTGAAATCAAGTTTCACAGTGTTTTGTGGCATTGAAATTAATGATGGTAGTGGGATAGTGAGTTTGGTCTGATGGTGACTCGACATGTGGAGGAGCATGTAGGATGAGATCAACTCTAGTGGTGACTCGGCTAGCATGGAGTGGTGGTACCAAGGATGCATAAAATAATTGGGATTCAAAATACCACTATTGATGATCTATATGGGGATTTAGAGATGCATATTCTATATTTTTTGGCTACCATATTTGAAGAAAGAGAGATTATTCCTTCTTTCATCAGTATAAGGAACAGTGCATCTATATATGAGGAAATGTTTTATTTCTAAAATTTCAAGTTTGGGATCTGGTTAATTGTATCAAAAATATTATGGGGAGGTTCTGTTCCAATGGTTTCAGGTCTTCGGGTCCTTCTATAATGTGTTAGGCCATTAACCATTGGACCTACAGGCCATGATAGGTTCCCCCTTAACCGAATTAAAAAAGGGGATTATCCAAAAAATAAATAAAAAACTATATCCTGTAGGATTTCAAGTAGTATTTTTTATAATTCATCGAAAAATTATAAATTTTAAAAAAACCCCCAAATTCACTATAATGAAAATTTGATATGAATATTTTAAAAATGAAGTTAATTTTCTAAAATAAATTTTTAAATGTTTTCAAAATTAATTTTAAATAATGTGAACAGGTTGTGACTAAACTCCCTTTTATAAAAATACTATTTTTTAAAAAACATTTATATTTCTTTCAAGTTATTCTTTTTTATATAAAATAAAAGGATAATAATTGAATTTATTTTATTAATTTGTAAACCATTTAGTATGTATTATTTATACCCTCCAGTTCATTATCTAGGTTATAATGGTCATGTCTAAATAATAATATTTTGATAGAGTATAATGTTTTGTTTAAACCTAGTGTTTCATCGATCACATTCTATCAAAGAGACTGAATTTATTTAAAGATAAATATATTCCAAATTCTTGAGATGTTATAGAAAGTGTATTTTAGGTATAACTGTATATTAATGTCAAATAATAATAATATTATATACTAAAAACTAATATAAAATTCATTCTGAAAACACCTTAAGGCAAAGAAAAAGAAAAATAACCTAGTATACCATAGGAATAATATATGTCTACTATTTTTGTTTACTAATTATCACTAACAATCATGCTAAAAAATCATTAAACAACAACTAAACAATATCATAATATAAGAAAATAGATATAATAAGTAGGGTATAGTATAAACAAACTCATTAGGTTTCCACTAAATCCTTTAACTATAATAATGTGATTAGATCATGCTAATACATTTTTTAGAGTAAACAATAAACCATAAAACCAACCCACTCTCAAGTATGTACCATAACCAATAGAGCTACTGTATAGCTTAGTATGGGGATACTATTTTAATAATAAGGATATATATATATACATATATATTACCCAACAAAGTTCATAAAAAAGAAATTAAACTATAGATAATGCTCACCAAACTGGTAACAAGGTTCCAATAACACATTTCATGTGAAAAAACCACTTCCAGTTCTACCACACCATAACCATGCCCAAAATAATCAATATATATCAAGAAATTTGGGTGATGAGAATGAACATATTAATTTTACATCTTGAAAATCATAAACTAAAAAGATATTTGATCACACCCATATTTTTTAACTTGTTTGATGATTCATATTAAGAATGTATTTATTTTATCACTAAAATGACTACACATAGAATAATACATGTGATATTCCCATCCTAGGAGCTCAAACTTGCAGACTCAATATATGTTTTCTATAATGACATAATTACATTTGTTGATCACCAAATGCTGGAAACTAGAGTTGAGTAATAAAAATAATCCTTTGAGAATGATTTACCATTAATGAAGATATTGAAACATGTGAAAAAAATTCATATTTTATTTTGAATATAAACCATTAATTTTAAAAAAACATTCAAATTAAATTGAAATTATGTAGATTTTATTAAAAAAATAGATACTCATTGATCCTAAAAGGACATGATGAATCATATAAAATGACACCAATCCAAGGTGGATAGTCTATCTCTTTTATAAATACATAATTGAATCCCATCACATCCACCATAACCCTAGTTCCTATAGTCCATCACTAATTAACATCATATCAATGTCCTATATCAGGACACATGAAATATTATCACACGCCAAGATGTGTTTATTGGGGTGAGTATCCAAATTACAAGTAATATTACCCAATTTATGTCCCATGAAATCACATTAATTACTTGTTCCGAATAATGTAATAATTTCAATTGTTAAAGTTATAAAAATTTTAAATCACAATTTTTTAACATATATTACAAAATAATAATTTTTCAACAATGAACTAATCTCAAAATATTTTTTCCTAAACTAAGTAAGTCAGGAATATTAATAGTAGTTCCGGGATAAATGAGAAATAATAAATCAATTAACAAAAATACCTTCCTAGGATGATGTCAGAAACCTACAATGGATTTACACCAACTAGATGGTTTCTTGAATTTATATTCCTACCCATCCATATCACACACTAAAAAATAGAAATTCCCATCCATTAATATTGACAATAGCTTTCATTTATTCTTGACACTTCTCGGTAACTACACATACCAAAATAAATTAATTTACAAAACTATTTTACTTCTTAAAAACCTGTTTCTAAAATAACCCTTGAAAACAAAAATCTTTCAATCAACTAATTTATGAAACCAAAGATCCATTTTTTCTAAAGTCTACTTGTAATAACCAATCCCCATTATTTCATCCAAAGGCCTAAGATTCTCACATTATATTTCCCAAATTACATCCTTGTATCAAATATATTTTAATATGATTATTTTATAAATACAAAGTATAGTAAAATGACCTAAAATTTCATTAATCATAGAAAACTTAATCAAAATCTGGGGGATAACATGGATAAACCTACCATTTATTAAAATTACCAAATATATAAAAAAATGAGATCTAGACTCAATAAACATGATCAAATCCTCCAAACCCAAATGAAAAATCATTATTAGGATTTATTGATCATGATATGAAATCCTCCAGAGATTGAAATAAAAATTTATAAAACTAATATATTATCATATAATTGAGATATAACCTTTAATTCCACGTTGGTTAAATTTATTATAGTGTGAAATTATTTTTATAATCAAGGGAGAATCCCCAAAATATCTCTCTGAAAAAATGGTTTCCAAAGTCCATAATAGGGTTTTAGTTGGGTTTATTATATGGTAATTTAGACATTAAAAATCAAAACATATAAACCAAACCTGATTACATAATCCCCGGGATCATGGGGTAGACTATGTACCAATGACATTATAGGCCCCTTTTCTTATAAACCCATATGGTGTGGTCTCCTTGTGTAGTAAAATGGATTGTGTTCCAAGACATTAATTATTTTATACCTTAGCCTCATGAAATGCATGATCATTCCCCATGATCAATACAAACATACACAAAAAGGTGTGTTCTTCATGATTATTCAAAAAACTCATATTTTTCCCCTAAAAATTATTAAAATTAAAAGGATACATACCTACTTACTTAGGTAATAATAATAATCACTACTCTGAAACATTTCATATCTAAGAAGTTACTGTAATTGTTTATCCATGGAAAACACATTCCATTATAGTTGTATTTGATAATATCCCTCTACCATGTATCTTCTGGGATGGGTTCATGTTTCCACAGAACTCCCAATAATGGGATACCCAACCCTCTCAAATCTTGTCAACTATGTACAAAATCTACACCGGTTATTCTAGAAAGGTTAGATCTAGTTACAAATCAATTATTCTATAAAATATAAAATATTGGGATTCTTATTATATATTTATTATCTGAGAAACATGAAACACATCAAGCACAACTGTGTAATTTAGTGAAAATTCAAGACAATAATACATATACTATATTTACTTAAAAATATTTAATGGACCTATTTATAAATAATATATATTCCCTTGATTCATGGACCATTATTTCTTAATCCCTGAAATAAAAAATTAAATTAGACTCATTCGTGAACCATAAACTCAAATTTTAATCATTGATAGTCAACAGGATAGATTTTCAAGTAAAATATAACATCAATTACTTCCAAATTATATATTTATTTTTACTGTGACTTATGTTGAAGAACATCTTAAAAGATATATCTCTCCCTCTTCAAGCCAATAATAAAAATTCCATGGTATTTTATATATTTCATTGAATATATCTATAAAATTAATTTCATAAAAACTATTTTTATAGAAAATCACCCCAAGGGTGACATAGTCATCCCAGGATATCCTAAAATTTAGTTTATGAGGCCAAATATTGACTAACAATGTCTATATTCTCTATTATTAATGAAAATATATTTAACATTAATATGATGAACTCATATTCAACATAGTATCCAAAACATTTTACAATCCTCTACAAAATATTAAATTAAACTAAAGATAGCTATATAAAATTATGATAATGAAACTGAATAAACCATAACTAATTTCTCCAAATATATCTCACCTAGGTATTCAAATAATCATATGAATAAGAAAGAAGTGGGATAACTTCTTGAGTCATCCCATAATAGCCCATATGGTATCATTCTTTCATAGTGATCTTGGTAAACAAATTATGAAATCCATAATAATATATTCTAATTTCCATGTCACAGTTATAAAATTACGAAAAGTTCTTACATGTCAGTAATTATCTATCATCACATAATGACCAGTAAAACACTAGAAGTCATAACCAACAACATAATTCATTAAATCTACGCCCATAACTGTTGTATGAAATTATGTTATATATATATATATAGATATAAGATTAATTGACCAACTATAATTATAAAACATACTATTAACATCCTTATTTAGTCTTCAATGAATAATCACTCTATTAAAAATAGAACGTTGATTCAAGTACTAGTTCCCACCCCTCAATCGTATCCTAATTATATAAGGTGGAACAAATATTTTTATGTTTTACATCCGTTGTTTTTCCCTTTATTACATTATCTAATATTTTGAAAATTAACATCAGATTTATATAACACAAAACGATTCCTTAACTCACGATATTTTAGATAAAAAATATTCCACCAAAACCGTTAGTTTCCCATAAGCCTTTGATTCCTTCATTTCTTCAGTCTTCTTACATAAGGGTTCAACAAATATATTATCCTTACTTGATATATAGTATAACATGATATTCAAATTCTAATGATATGCCACATATTTATATTTCCCTGAGTTTAATTCATAGTGAGAGATAATATACCTCATCTTTTTTTGATCCAAATAAAAAGTATATTTCCAAACAAATAGGTATTATCTCTATCACTTCAAGGAATATAAATTCACCAAAAATTATATATCATTCACAATATATTTTTCATGTGGTCATAACTTCATTATTCTATATGAATACACATTTTATCCAAGAATAATTAAAATTCACATCCAAACTTCAAATTAATTTTAGTATATTGAAAACCCCCTCATTAGACTAATGAAATAAAAATAATAATGAAAATGTCAACCTACCATTAATATTTTAATAAAAACCTCTATAAATAATTATCCCACTCAAAAATTAATACTTTTTGAGTCAACATCATCATAAGATATTCTAAATTTGAAAATCCTTGAATGGAACATTGGTAGTAAACATCCAATTTTAGGAAACTCTAAAACTCAAACAACAGTCTTGAACGACTTCCAATACATCAATACTTCAAACTTCTCTTGGTCCAAAGGGAATCCATTACAAAAAATTACATTCCCTATAAAATTCACCAATTATATCCAAAATTTTATTTTACATAACTATACATATTATGTTTTATTCCACAAAATCTACAGTATAATCTTGAAATACATTCCATGGTCCACTTATAATCAATAATGAATAATAATTTCATTTAAAACACCACCAAAAACAATTTAAGGTATTTTTAAAAGTCATAATTTATTAAATACAAAAAATAGTAGGATAAATAGTAACCCGAAATTAAATCACCATGAATTTATACTGATATTAGATTCTCCTTAAATATGTATTTGGAATAACAACCTCCTTCAACCCCACTTGATGATATATCTACCATCCGTTATTTTTATAACCCCTTATCTCACGAAAACTGAAGAAATAGGTCATCAATATAAGATAGAAATATTTATTATTTATTGTGACCTAATTCAAAATTTAGTATTAAATTCCAAACTATAATTTATTATCTTTTCTTATAAAATTTACTTGGTGTTGTCTGTGGTAAAACACTCACTCGTATAAATCCCATTCCCACAAAATTTTCCAAATAATGTACTATAACTTATGAATTAATATGAAACATGAAATAAAAAATTAATAATATTGGACATATTATATTAAATAAGTCAATAGAAAACTCAATATCTCTCTGGTGGTGTTCTAGAGAAGTCTTTAAAAACACATCAAAAAATATATCACCACTATGAGAAACCGTAACACATTCTCGTATTTTATTGATCTATTAGCTATCCAAACCATCTAACATGTTAAAAATTCTTGTTCATTATTGATATAATATACATAAACATAATGAAACCCCCATTCTCCTTAGAAATAGAAAATAGTCCTATTAGAAAAATAATGGAACCATTAAAATTATATCACACAAAATGAGCCTTAAAATTCACCAACAAATTCATTCTTATTATGGAATTGTTCATTTTCCTATCCAAAACTAATAATACCAATCAGATCAACAAATCGGAAACAATAAGAGAGTAATATGGAAAAATAAAACTACCATTATAGCCTTCTAATAAGATTTATATCATTCTTAAAGGAATGAAACATCAAGTCCACACAAAAATGTAACATTTATACTACTCATGAATATCTTAATGAATATTATATAAAAATATCATACTATAAGAAATAATACAAGATCATATCTTTGTCATTGGTCTTTCATTAGTATTCTCTATCACATGATCCATATAAAACAACTAAACTTAATTCTTTTAAGTCACTTTATTTTAAGGATTTCCACCAGTCCCCATTTGGGAAAAATCTATAACTGAACTTCTATCTCTATATATATCATTTTCTATATGATAGTTTAAAACTTCCAAAGTTATAATCTTATAATAAGTAACCATATATATTTTAAAATTTTCAAATCTATCCACACTGAATACACGTCATTGTTTTATTAGGATAGTATATATTTAGGTTTCGTATGATAATGAATTTATAACAATCAACCTGCCTTGTCCCTAGTGATAAACCTGAGCTTGAATATTTCTCTCAACCACCTACCTACTGAGTATAAGGAACCATACTTAGACATTAAGTATTATAATTACTTTAAATGATAGTTCTTTTTTCTTTTGTCCTCAAATACCTTTTAGGTTAAGAGTTTTAAAGAATTGGGAAAAACCCATTACATATTAAACCATACACTACAGGTGGAAAATTATACTCAGTATATATTTCTTTCATAAAAACAAAGTCATAAAAAAGTCAACTTCTTTTCAGTATCAAATATTCAGGAATTTTCCTATGATCTCCCCCTTAACACTATTTTCTCTTAATTTATGTGAAAATATTTTAAAACTTGGGATGCGAAAAATAGCACATAAGGGACATAAAAGGAAGGGTTTTTTTATTCTAGTCAAAATCCATAAAAAATCATAAAAAAATTACTTATTTACTCCAAAAAGGAATCATCATTTAAAAAATATTAATATCTACCATTTTTAAAATAATTCGATTTTCATGAAAACTCATAAGCAGACATATAAAAGATAAGTATATAACGTGGGACATAATTTAACATATCACACAAACAAAATCTATTACCGGATTACCTGGGGTAATCTGGGACACCCCGTTTTAAGATATAATTGGGTTACATCGACCTATATGGGCCACCCCATGTTAAGATATAACAGGCTTTCCTACAACTATATAGTTTACCCCATGTTATGCTATAATGGGCTTTCTCATTGCTATCTAGGCCACCCCATGTAAAGCTATAACAGGATTTAACAACATAATCTAAGACACCCCATGTTTAATTATCAAGTATCATATAATGAATAAAACATTTTTATCCTTTTAATCATAAATAATTTAAAAACTATTTTAAATTCACAATAAAATCTATTTTTGTTATAAAAATGTCATTTCTTTTTAAAGAAAGTCTTATAAAATCATACCATTTCATACATCATAAAGAAATAATTTCCCTTCAAAATAACCATGAAAATTTATAAAATATTCAATGAATAATTAAAGCATCATGATGGTAGGAGAATCTGTTCATTCCTAATAATATTAAAAAACATTTCTTCTGTATTTTTTTAAGAATATTCACAAATAAAATATTTTATAAAATGATAAAAAGAATACATTCAAAAAAATTTCAAAAAATTAAAACCGTAGAAAAAATTAATTACGACAATAATTCTGGAATAATAAAAAAACATTTTGTAATTAATTTTATAAAACATGTACATGGAATAAAAATATAGTATTAAGGCTAACCTTAAAAAGTACTTTTTAAAAGAAAGTCCCTTATAAATATCATATCATTGAAGTGGGAAATATTAAAATGAGTAATGTATGTGTATACACTATAAATCGACATAAAATATGTTGAAATAAAACATAATATATAATAAATTAACTTCACACATAGGCTTATAATGACATAATCAAGATGTATATGTTTAAAACAAAAAAATTGAAACCGTGTTTAGAAAATCCCATACCACACGCTTCTATTTAGTGGTTCATACCTTAACCTCATGTGTAATGGTTTATGTAATGTTATAAAATCATTCCAAAATAATATTAATATTTATAACACATTATATATTGATTTTATAATTCCTTATTACCCTTTCATTAATAATATCTTGTGATTTTCATTTTTTGGGTGTGGTCGTGTCAAGGTTTCATGATCTGTTCTCTTGATTATAATTATAGATGTTCTACTAAAAATAGAATACATCTCCATAATTGGAATTAAATGTTATTATTGTAAATCTTGTAATATAAATGGTTCAATATATTATTTTTATTTTCTAACATTAGTATTATTCATTACATAAATCATTAATGATAATTTGTTTTGTTTATTTTGGAAATGTTTATGAACATCGCGATCTAGTTTCATGTTATTTAATATAATGAGTGTATATTTGTTCCAGAAGATGAAATATACTATAATATACCTATTAGAATATTATTTATAAATATTTATAGTTTTATTACCATCAGAAAAGTTAGTAATTGAAATGAACAAAATCATTATTCTCTTATGTGATTAATCGACATAAGTTCGACAATAATTTCATTTCTTTTAATTATAGATTATATTTACTGAAATTATCATGAGTTATTCCAGTAGAACTGTAAGAATCCATTATATTAATTATTATGGGGTTAAAATTTCTTTATGGAAGAAATAGGTGAGGATAAAGTAAACTAATAAAAAAATTAAGATATGTACATTGAGAAAATATCATCTTGAATATCACCTCCTTGAGAGACCCTTGAGGGCCTTAGATGTGGCCTTTTCGGGAGTCCAAAAGCACTAGGACATGGGGAGAGTGATTATGGGAAAGTTTTTTAGATATTATTCTATCTAAAAGGATTTTGAGCCTAAATAAGTTCATGGGGTGGTATTTATACTAGAGGATAGGTTGTATTTAACTGATTAAGCAATTATTATTTTATATTTAAAGCTAACCACATTGAGGTGGCATCAAATTCTATGCCAGTGGATGAAACTTAATATTGTAGGGTCTCTTTAGGTTTGAAAAATACCTCAACCAAATACTAAATCTTTTATTTTTTAGGTACTTTATGCCTTTACATTTTTAAATTTAACCTGTTTCATTTTTTATTTATACTACGATAAATAATTGTTTTTTAACATGGAAAATTTTGAATGCCTAAAAATAAAAATGAACTTAAAACCTAATTTGGAGCTCCTAATTCCAAATATTAAATAAATTTTAACAAATTAATGTCAAATTATTTCAAAATTTAGATTCAAAATTAATCTCGTAGACAAAATGAAAAAACGGGTTTCTAAAGTTAAAAGTTCAAACCATTGAAATTGTTTTATCCAATCTCAAAGTGAAATTGATAAAAATGGCCAAAAGATATTTACTATATGTATAATTAAACTATTTATACCTTAAAAATAATCTAAAAAATAATTTTTTAATATTAATAAGTTATATAAAAAATAAGTTTTCAATTAAAATTCAATATTTTCACTATTCATCAAAAAAATAATTTTTTTTGAAAAATGCCAAAATTTCACCCTAATATAATTTAGATATAAATATTTCCAAAATTATTTTTAATTTTTAAAATAAAATGAATAAAAGTTTCAAATTTTATTTTGAAAACAATATAACCATTAAAATACGGAAAAACTACCTTTAGAAAAAATATGCTTTTATTCTTAAAATACGATTTATCCATAATGTAGGCCTATAAAACATATTTGATGAATTTAAAATCATTTTATTAAATATATAACAAATAAATTTCATTGTTATGTTTTAATTGTAGTTATTAATTTAATATATTAATGTATAATGATATTATAGGCATGAAATTGTTTTTTTAATAAAACACGTGCTTTATATTCAATTGGTTCGTATTTTAATTTCAACTTAATTGGTATCTAATGAATTAATTTTATAAATATTCATAAAATATATTTTCATAATTTATTTACTCTCATTCATTCCTACCATTCAAATGTAAAAGTGATAACAATCGTATCTAAATAATAATATTTAGTCTTTTGTGTAAGATTGATGTGTCGTCTCATGTATGATATTGAGCATAGTTTTTCCTTTAAAAATCTTGATATGTTACAATATACCTAATCTAATAAATTGTATCCTCACAATTTTGACTCTTTATTAAAAACTGGGGGTTTTAATTTTCAAAATACTTATGTTGAAATACCACATCAAAACATGAGTTAATAAAACTACCATTTGAAAAAAAAAAGTATGAAAGTCATGTGTTAGAACACATAATCGGGTTACATACAAGAAAACATGGACATGGAAGACAAAAATGACTATCAAGTTATAATAAAGAGTTATAGAGAACATTTAAATGAGAAAGGGGATAATCCAAAAACCAAAAAAAAATTTATGGGTTAAATTGAAATTTATTTATTGGTATTAAAAGTAAAAGACTAATTTTTTTTTGAAATCCTTTTTCTATAGGAGAGGAAAAAATTTACAACCTAGACTAAAAAATAATTAAAAATACATAATTTACTTCTATAAGTTTATCCTTTAATCAATTTCCACCAGAATATCATATTTTCTCCAAAATATGACTACACAGGATGAATTTTAATACCTATGGAATCAGAATCCACTCCACAAAAGTATATCTTTCAATTCCCCATTTCTTTAGGAATTAACCAGAACCAAAATTTATAGTACAATATATAATTTTCAAAACAAAAGTAAACCTTTATATGATGAGAAACTAATTAAATATAAAAAATTCAATAGTAGTACCCATATATCGACATAGATCATTAAACAAATAACTAACTTTAAAATTCCTTAAAATATTCCATACTAAAACTGAAATTGAAATGTTAGAAGGATTTGATCACATAGTCTTCCAAGATAAATTTAATATTCAACATAAAATAATATCATTCACTCTTAAAATTTATTACCAAAATTTAATCTCTATAATCTTATAATCATCAATATATAATAATCATTTAGATAAATAAAATGAATCACCATAAATAATATATACTTCGAAATGATAATTCATCCATTATTTCTCAATAAAATTCCATTGTATTTTGTCTACCTTAATCATATAAGTTTCCTAAAATAGTCAATGTTTTGTATAATAAAATTGATCACTTAATCTGAAAATAAAATTCCAATCCCATGGTTATAATTATGATAAAATATATTATCCCAAAATGGAATCAACCTTTATCTATCAGGTATTTAAAGAAAATAAATTTCCTACTGATAAGGATATCACGTAGGCTAGTGGAAGGTGATGTACCATTATCACCATTTGGTTGTGGGTTTGATCCTTGTAGCCTTTCCAAACATGATTTTTGTCACACGATCTATGATATTTCCTTTTTTATAACTATATTATTATAATCCTTCTGAAATTTGAAAAAATGTTAGGAACGTCCCCAAAAATAACCATAATTTATTTATCCTCAATGTTTATCTAAAATCATTAATTTTTCATCCTAGATATATGATAACTCATAATTATTCAAGATAAAAGATCATATAAACCCAAAAATATAAACATAACATTTAAAATTATGCCCACAAAATAAAGGCATTATTCTTAAATTAAAAGTTTTCATATCATAAACATAAGGGTTAAAAGTTCCACAAAATTTTTTCAAAACTCGATAAATGTCTCCCAAAGTCTATCCATTACTTAAAATATCTAAATATTTTATCCAAATAATTTAATCTTATGATCATCCTTTAGAAAATATCAGTCTTAATAGAGATTTTTATCTTCTCTAGATGGCCTAACATTAACTGTAGTATTATTAAATGACTTTGCTACACCTTTTTTATTCTGTTGATAATGATTTTTATCTTATGAAACTAAATTTTTACATGAATTATCATAATTAACCACATAATTTAACCTAATGAAAATCATCATTGTACGGCCTTTGGTTACCCCATACTTTGGTTATTCACATCTCATTTGTTTACAGTCATAGATCATGTGACAAAAAAACAATGCTAAAAACAGTTCCCAGACCCTCTCAAACATTCCTTGAAATTTTGTTTTCCACACTTAGATCATTTTGGGGGATTACCTATAGACTTATTATTTGGTATCATCTCCATTTCCTTCCACTTTGAACAAAAAAATTTCATTTTTAAATTTTTTTCAATGAAAATGGTTTTCCAATGTTTTATTTGTCTAAAAAGTGTCTTATTTTATTTTTAAACAACTTTTATAAGTTTGAAAAGAAAATAAAAGAAAATAATTTCAATGATCTTAAATAATATTTTATATTGATTCAAATTATTCTCCAAGAAAAATCTTTTCAAACTTTTTTCAAGAAATTTTCTCTTTCTTCACAGATATTTTCAAGGAAAATGGTTTTAAAAATGTTATATATTCTAAAAAGTAATTCTCAATGAAATGTGATGTTCCAAGTGATCTTTCAAAATCCCTCTCCATTTAAGATAAAATCATTGGTTATATTTTATGCTTTACAAAGGGTATAATCCATGGATATCATTCATATTATTTATCTTAATGGTATATGTTTTAATGGATTGAGGTTTATTAAAATCATTTTACTTCAATAGGTTATACCATGGTAAATTCTAATGAAAACTATTCATTTCATGATTTCTTCTAGGATAAAATGATTATGAAACCAATATATTTTATATTGGATATGATATTATTAAATTTTTATGATACCCATTTTATTTACTGGGTTTTGATATGATGTTAATGAAACCCATATATGATTAGGGGTCATGATAATATAAATGTTTTATACAATACATATATATAAATTCATTATGATATGGGAAGGACCTATATATACCTCCAATTAATTTGGTAAATATTTATATCTTATATAGTAATGATAGGAAAAAATTTATGGTATTGATCAAAAAAATGGAAAATATGTGTGTCTAATTACAAAATGAGAAATAGGTGTATCCTCATCTATAATAAGAAACAGTTGTATCCTCATCCATAAAAGGAAATAGGTTTTCCTTGATCCAATATGGGAAACAGATGTTTCTTGATCCACTATAGGAAACAAGTGTATGCTGAACAAAAATTGGAAATAAGTAAGTCTCGATCTACTATTTTTTTTTCTTGGTAGTTAACCATGACACATGAAATGGTGTTCTATATTTATGATGGTTCCACACTTATATGACATGAGATTATAGTCCATGGTTAATTTATGATGATATATCACCCTTATGATTCACATATCATAAACTACCAATATTTTTTACATGATTCTTGATTATGATATTTGATATATAGGTTATGATATTCTAATTTTAAGACCATATTCTCATTCCCATATTCTAATGTGATGCTTAAATGTCTCCCTTGTCTACCATTAATGTGGATCAGAGCTCACCCCTTTCTTATGTTTCCTTTACCTAGGATATAAATGAACGTTTTAAGTTTTATTACTATAGGGAATGATCTTTCAGGGATCTGTTGAATATTTTTTCCCATGTTATATGTTTATGTTTCTATGTTTCCAAATACACTAAACTATTATGGCCCTCAAGCATGTATTTTTGTAATGAGATTAATATTCATCTAAAATGTTGTAATATCCATGTATGTTCAGCCTGGGTCATTGTAGCTGGTATCAAATGAAATGTTTAGTCATTATTTGGAAACTAGGTTTAGAAAACATTAGCGATATCCCTAGGGATATTTATAAGGATATGACTAGGTGTGTCTCTAAATATATTTCTAATGATGAGATAAAGTATATGAGAATGTCTACGGATTTTGGTAAAAAATAGAGAAAGTGGTTTACTATAAATTCATTCCTATATTACCACTACTAGTAGATATGTCTCAGGAACAAATGTACATAAGGGGTAACAACACAAAAAACATGTTATTGAGCTGTACTTGATTAGAAACTGGTGTCAAAAATTATTCCTTACTGTACACCTCATTTGACACTCCCAGGGGATATTATTTAGGAATTCAAAAACACTTTATAAACTATCATGAAGGATTTACTTATAATATGACTAGGAATATCCTAGGATAAATATAATTTGTCATAGTAAGGTGTCATTATTTGGAAATCCTAGAAGTGGTTTTTTTGATTATGTTTTTATCAATATGATAAGTTATTCCAACACTATTATTTTTAGTTTTAGTTAGTGGAAGGAAACTGAAGGAATTGGGATAAAATATAATGTGATTGAAAATTTTATGGTGAGAAATTAAATGGGATGATCAATAGAGTAAAAGATGTGGTGATCATTCCTAATCAGTTTTCATGAAACATGATTAAAAATTTATACCTTAACCAACTCCCAAACTCACTAAGGAAGAGAAGAGAAGAGTTCTCTAAGATTTCCGTAAATTCAACTTTAGAGGAAAGAAGATTCAGTTTTCATTGATTCAATAATGTTGAATGAATAACCTATGTTAATGTCATTAAGGAACAAGAAGATGTTTTGACTGTGGAAAATGACAAAAATAAATTAACAATAAAGGAAATGTGAAGAGTTTGGTTAATTAAAATGATATGAATATTGGCTTCCCAAAGACATCATCTCAGTTTAAATGCTTTAGGGGTGGAATGAATGGTCGTTATGAAAATTGATGTTCATAGTTGAAATATCTAAAATAGAATTAGTAGGGCAGTATGAGTCATGGTTATATTGCTAATGATGATGAGATTATATAATAAATGTAAACACAAAGAGTTATTATGTAATAGGATGAGGTATCCATCTAATTTATTAAGTATGAAGTAGAATAATCAATTTTTTTATGTATTTGGATTCATGAATTATGTTATATGAATGGTGGAATATATAAGGATTGTTCTGTTTACATTTTTTACAAAATATTTACATGAATATGTTGAATGGTTTTGATGGACTAGAAAAGTTATTTAATAGAAAGGTTTTGTTCATGGAAAACATGTGATTAAGGGGAAGATAACCCTTAATATTTTCCCTATGTAAAGATAATGATGTTTTCATAAATATACATTGGATATGAATTAGTAAATTTGATGGCACTAAATAACAAGGAACTAATTAAGGACTTGTTTACAAGTGGATTATGTTATCATCGATGAATTTTACAACATTTTTGGATTTAATAAATATATCCAATAAAATTTGGCATAACAAAATATTCATGTTATCAATAATGATTTTTAGTAGTTCAGTTTATTAGCATATTTCAAGAGAATACACGGTGAGGTTATTCACATGTTTGGAATGTGAATACAAAGTGCTACATTATGATATATCAGTGATCAATATTATTCTGATTTAGTGACATCCTATATAATGTTTTGAATTTTCATATTTAAGAAGGGTTGTGAGTTAAACCAGTTAAAAATTGTTTATATTAAATTTCAGAAGAGGTTTTTTAGATTAAATTATTATCTTTCCATATGCGTATTTATTCATGCTGGATAACATGTGATAACCATTTTTTGTTTGATAAAAATGATAGATTTAATGAATAGTCATTCTATTAATGGATATGTTAGTTTTTCAGGAATAAAAAATTCACGTTCATTTCCTAGAGAAAGTAATGATGTGGGAATTTATCAAGGCACAACCAAAGGGTGAGATTGTGTATATGGAATGGAATGAAATTTGCTAATTATAAATTCCTATGAAAGTTATTCAACATTAGAAAAAAGGAACATAAAAAATATCCTAGTACCTTTGTTTTATATGAATCAAATGTCCGCTAAGATAAACACATATTTTTGGATTTCTGTTTGTTAACTTTCACCTAACCATGTTCTCTCTCACTCTCTATCAGAACATGATAGTTATATTTCCCTTCTATGTCCACGTTTCTGCTTCCCAATTATGTTCTTCTATGAGGAAACCTAATTATGTGTTACATTGAGTAACCATTATACTTCCAACTTTCTTTTTTAAACTAAGTTTTTATATTCATTTTTACAATGTGGGTTTCTAAGAAAAGATATTTCAAGTTTAAATCCTCTTATAACATAGATGAATTTCGAGGGAGAAATTATTTTTTAGGGGTGTAGAGAGTAACCCCCTGAGATTTTGTGATTATTAATTTTCAATGAATTTAATATTTTAATATTTTTTTCATTTCAAGAAACATTGAATATAGCCTTTAATATATAGAAGCTTCAAGTTATTCTTGAATTATATACAACACAAAGTTAATATTTCACTAATAAATACACTTATATTAGATTGAGGAATATGCAACACTATGTTAAGCTTGTATTACATGCTATACTGATTTCCTTTGATAGCTTTCTTAATATGAAAGGTTGAGTGTTACCAAACTACAATATACTATTAATATTATATTTGAAATATTATTATAGATATCAGCTAGTCATCTGAATGGATGTTGAGAATAAGAATAACAAAATTGAAAAAATTTGGTTTATACATGTATATAAAATGAATCCTTTTATTACAAATTATTACAAGTGAATGAAATAACTATTTGAAAATAAAGAAATTAAAATTCAAAGAAAACTATTTTTGTATGTACAAACACAATTTTACATCAATAAATTGAACAACCCACTTTTGATTGATTTTTTTAATAAAATTTATTTATTTTATATTCAATCATTATTTTTTATACTCATACAATAGATTTGATAGGTATACAATACAAACAAATAGAATTTAATGAATAAAAAGATGTTTTTTCAAAAAGGTTATTTCACCCCCTTTTAATGGATAACCAATTTTAAATATTATTTTATCACTTTTATATTTTTTATTTGAAAAAATAAACTTCATTTTTAAAAGAGGAATATCAAAATTTACTTTGGGTGATTTTTTGGTATTTTTCTATGAAGTTTCATTTTCTAATGAATACTGAAAAACATTGAATTTTAATTCAAATATTATTTCTCACTAATTTATTTATATAGTTAAATTATAACACCCTGGTATGTAACATTTTAAATTCATCTTCTTCGATAGTCTACATTACACAAACCACCGAGCATAAATAAATGATTAAATATTATTATGATAGTTATCACTTAGCCATTGGAATGACGGGAATGAAATGCATTCTGAAAATTATGAAAATAATTTTTACACATATTTATAAATTAATTTTTTGGTTACTAATTAATTAAAAATGAAAATAAAAAACAATTGATCTTAAGAGATGTGTTTTTATAAAAAAACAAATATTTTTATGACCATAATGGTATTTTATATTAATAAATTTAGTTAATCGCTATTAGTTAAATATATTTATGAAACTTATATGTTACATATTCAATAAAATGCATTTATACACAAATAATAACACTGAAATTATTAATATAATAATAAATCTAATTTTACGCATAAAAGAATATATTTCCTAAAGATGGTTTTATAGCCTTTTAATGGGGAACTTTTTTTAAAACTAAATTTTGAAACTTTTATAAATTCTATTGAACAAAATAATCATAATTTTTTAAAACATAATTTCAAAATTATCTTAGTGTAAAATTTTGGTATTTTTTTAAAAAATATTTAATTTCAAATGAATACTTAAAAATCTTGATAAAATATTAATTTTGGTTTTATTAACAGTCCATTAATGATTTGAATAGTAAACACACTTATTAATTTATACATAATATTTAGGTATCTTATTAATGAAAATATGTTATATTTATATCATGAAAAAAGTAAGTAAATATCTTAAAATTGATAAATTATGTGGTGGTATTTTTATGAAACATAAATGTTTATTTACAATTTTTTAAAAAATATAGCAATTTAAAAGAAATTTCATTTTCATAAAATAGATTAATAAATTAAAATTTTATTTTATTATTATTATAAGATAATTTTATGTGACATTAATTGATTTTTTAGTGTCATAAAAATAGTTATAATATTAAAATCGGTATTTTTGAGTAAATGTTGATTTTATTTAAAAATTAAATTTATCATAATTTGAAAATTATCTTCATAAAATGGTTTTCATTTCTAAATTCTACACATTTAAAAATGGTTTGGGTGACTTTTTTAGATTTATCTAAAATACATGAATTTTAGTGAATAGTAAAATACGGTAATTTATAATATAAATAGATTATAACTTAAGTACATTAATAATTGATTCATTACTAATTTAATCATCATAATCTCAAAATATCCTTCAATATTTTATTATATTTAATTAAAATTTTCAACAACATTCATATTCTTGAGTAAAAAATAATGTAATGAATAAAATAAGGGGAAAACACCTCTCGCATCCACTATATATACCACCCCTCACCACCACTTCTCCTCACACCTCTTAAGCATTGAAACTTGTCCAATTCCTCCTTAATAATCTCCCCTAGCCTCTTTCCCACGACTAGGATCCTTGTTTCTCAACAAAATACCTAACCCAATCCCCAAAAAGGGTTTCTCAAGGAGATGATATTCAAGAGGTAAAATCCTCTTTAGTTTTCCTTTGTTTTCTTTTCAGTTCATTTTATTTTATTTTCCTTTCCTTACCTACTATGTAAAAAAATTCATGATAAATCTAGTATCTCATATATATTTTAGAATTTTGATAATGGGATATCTCCCATCAATTATTTTCTCTTTCTCATTTTATTCCAAAAATGAAAACATCATCTGTGAGGTATCTATTTACCGCCTTCATGGATGATGAGTTTTCATTTTTCAGTTCCTCCTTCAGGGGTGGACATAAAATAATTTTTATATTAAAACAAGATTATAATATATTTATGATAGCCAATTTAATGTTATATAACCATTATATATACATGATATTAATTAATAAAAAAACTTGTTCGTGATGATCGAAAAAATGTTAAAATAATCCAAACGGTAATCATTAATGTTTCATCTAATGAATTATCCTCATATTTGGAAGAAAAATGATATATAGGCCACTAAATATTATTTAAATTCATTAATAACATATATTTTCAATTCTTGATAACTATTCCTATTTCACATGATCTTTCTTACATGTATACAAGTGAACCAATCATGAAAACCAAGGAAATAAACACTTATGAATGATGAAATTGAATCTTATAACCCAACAAAAAAGGAAAAATTAACTTGATAAAAATTTACTAAATCAAATAAATGTTTAATAGGTTCTAAATTAATTTATTAATGAATCTAATTTCATTATACATGTTGTTAAGTATAATTTAAAAACATGTTCGGACATCTGTTATGGTTTTTCTCATATAACTTTTATTTTCATGAGATATGCCTTGTTCAACACTATTTCTTGATTATGGTGTATTTATACTAAAATTTAATTTATCATATCATGAATATATTTATCTTCATGGTTTTAAATGTTTAATTTTATGATTATTAATTTTATGGGGCATACTTCTTGATTTTTTACATAGTGGTAATGGTTTCTCCCCAAACATCCATTTTTTATTCGGGTTAGGTTTTCTCTCATTCATTTCCCCAATGTAATTATTCATTATTTTTATATACCTATTAAAAATTATTTTTATATGTTTCAACCTAATTTATCTAAATAATTTCATCTATATTTTATGGGGAAATACATGTTTTACGAGGTTTCATTTTCAATTCATCCGGTTAAACAATCTCGGTTAAGGGGAACATCAATATTTCTTACAAATTTTCATGTACCATACATAATCTAGTTTAAGAAAGCATTATTTTTATAAAATCACAAGTTTTCATGAAAAACTATCTCTTTCTATCATTTTTTATACAAACAATTATGACTTTCCCTTACTTAAAGTCTCTTTTATATATTCCCAAAAACTGCATTGAAGTGGACAAGTTCTAAAGTCTCTTAAAAACAATTTTTACATGTTTTAACTTTAATTGGACATAATTTATATATTAAACATAATTTATTTTTCCATCCATTTATTTTTAATAATATTAATGTTTACAATCTGATTTTATGAAAAATATAAAAGATTTTCCCAAGAAACACTTCTTTATAATGTAAAAGGGTACTAATCTCAAGAATTTATCAATGATTTTATTAGATTATTTTAATCTATGATTATAATTAAATTATTTCAACATGGTGTGAGATTATTTTATTTTATTATATCTTTTCTCAATTTATTATTTGACATATGAAGACTGCATTGGACTTATTAAGTGTTGGGTGGCGCCCATTATAGCCCATCAATTCATTGGTAGGCCTTATGAGACAAAATATACCGGCTTTTGGATGAGGCCTTATCCTTTTATGTATAATTATTTGCTGAAGCTTTGATGGTATGTCTATGATGTCTGGTATTATTAATTCCCTTATTATGATTTTATTAATTGATAATCCATGTGATTATTTGACAAGTAGAATATTCATGGTTATGTTTCATTCTTATATGATTATTTATATGGAATTATTAAATCTATTTTTATTCATGCCATATTATCCTCAGGTTATTTATGAAATGGCGTGTGTTTAAGTTAATAACCTTTACAAAATCATTTATAATTGTTAGTGATTTCTTCCTATTTATTTCTTACCCTTACTAAGAATATGAGATCACCCCTTTCGTATGTATTATTTTTCTCCAGATTATAAGATATATATTATGATTGATATGTACGGTTAATTTATGAGAACAATAGTAGTCTCAAAGGATTATATATTTTTTATTTTTTATTTTAAAATGTAATGTAAAGTTCATGTATATAATATGGCTTCCAAAACTACTAAATTGATTCTTCGTTTGGGATTTGAATATTATATCTATGTCAATGTAATAAAGTAAGACATTGGATCCCAGAATCTTAGGTCTGGGTTTTTATAATTAGTATCATAGAACGTTTAATAGAATCCTTGGAAACTAGATTTAGAAAATATAGTTTAGGGAACATAAACCAAATATAGACATTGGGGATAAGCATAGAATAACATACTATAATTTTTGAAAGGTAGATATTAAGTGGTTATTCCGAGAAATGCATCCCTATATTGATATTAAAAGTGCACGTGGTTCAAGAATTGATGTAATTATGTGTAACAACTCCAAAATGGTGTGTCGGGCTTGACTCAACATAACTTGCAACATGAATGTGGGCCTAACTGTTCACCTGGTTTGACACCATCTAAGAATATTCATATGGTAATTCACATTTTCTTTATAAAACATTATGTTAGATTTAGTAGTAAATATATTCCTAAAGAAACCCTGTTTATGAATATGATTCTAGCTCTGTATATTTTTAAAAAAAATTATTTTAAGTATTTCACCAGTTTTGGGATTATACATTATGTTTCAAAATGTTATGATCAAATAAAGTGTATGAAATTTTTTAGAAATTTCACCTAACAGAAGGAATGAGGAACATAAAAATGCATATAATCCAAAGAGTAAGAATAATCATTTCTTTGATGGGATTACTCTAGTGTTTTTAGGGGAAGTTGTAACGATCTAGACCCGGCCAGCCACCCGAACAGTGTCGAGCGGGTCAGGTGTCGCTACCTTAGGTGCACCTCCCCAAAACACCAAAGGCTGCCGACTAGCAGCGAGGGTCTGAATAGGTATAGTGGGGGAGGCTATACCCTCTCGGAGGATCATAGTAAGGTTACTGGTCCGAGTATAACAGTAAAGATGCAGCAGAACGAAAGACTCAGTAGACTCGAACCAGACCAGCAAAGCGGAAGCATATACAATATCAACAAACAGCGGAAGCAATATTTATAACAAAAGCAGCGAAAATAAACACAACAACATGCTGATAACATGTAAATACTACTGAATAGTAAAACATGCATCCAAAGTAGGTCAACATACCAAAAGGGCGCCAATGGCTAACCAAAAGTAGTTACAAAAAGTAAGCATGTTGATACAGAAATGTAAACACAACAAGTAAACCCCTTCTAGGCATGACCTCAAGGTCTGTTCTATCTCCATGTAACAACTAACGTAACCCAACTCCTGAAGCTGGCCCCTTTCCTGCACGTGAAACCATGAAGTCAGCACGTGTCCCGAAGGGCCCGTGAAGGGTGTGAGACAAATCTGAGTAGGATAACACCCAACGGTGTGTACCAAATATATGTGTTTAAGCAGTCATGCATTTACCAGGAAAGCAGTAATCAGTACAATGCAAAATAAATACAAACTCCACAGGTTCTCAATAGCCACCATGGAGTGTCACCTGCTTCAACCAACGCCGGAATCTCTGTCATGTAACTCGGCACTGTGTGCCACCTGACACCTCGTGTCTCAAGTACCGACGTCCCAAAGGCACGCCCCAAATAGTAACCCAGCACCAAGTACCTCCTGACACCTCATGTATCAAGTACCGACGTCTCGAAGGCACGCCCACAAATAGTAACCCAGAACCATGTGCCTCCTGACACCTCGTGTCTCAAGTACCTACGTCCCGAAGGCACACCCCAAATAGTAACCCGGCACTATGTGCCTCCTGACATCTCATGTCTCAAGTACCAACATCCTGAAGGCACGCCCATTTCGTGAAGGCTCCTCACCTCCCACGTGGCTTTCTATGGCAAGCACCCCCAACCAAAAATACCTAACTGAAACTATGGGGGCCTCTACCCACACGAGTGGTCAAAACCACCTTATCACGGAGTATCTCTGTGTGCACACTACTCAAGTCCCGGTGAGCGGTAATCACCCAAATAGTCCTAAGACACCAATACATCTAACACCTCATGTCCCTGCGACAATGTCACTCAAGTCCGATGGCATCGCCACCCTAGTATCTCAGGCCATGCCCAACCTGACAGTCGTACTGCCTCAAACCGACGTCCATGACGCCCAATCCCATGGTCAAAACCACCCAAAGTAACCCGGGAAAAGCCCCAACCTGTGATCAGTATCACTCAAGCATAATTGGGCTAAGCCCAACACAACCCAAAGGGTCCAGCATATGAAATTCAGCAATTGCATATATAACATGTTTAAACAGGAAATCATAAACCAGCAAAACAAACTAAATAGTTTAATTGCACTATACCAGGTGTTGTCCCATACCAGCACTAAGGTCTTAAATGCCTCCAATAATGATAACAGGCTTAAATAATTTATACTAACAGTTTAACACTATAATATTGCAATTAAAACCATTTTGGTGTTCCCCGGCCAAAATGCCCCGATGAGCCACGGTCCCTCACCCAGCTCTGCCCACACAAACTGGTAACCGGGCATTCCCAAAGGCATCTCAGAGGTCCCATAAACAATACAGTATGACAAAGCAGATAAAACGATTCCCGCTCGAAAATACCCGAAAACGCGCTTAAGCCGTGTCACCCAAACAACCACGAAAACACAAAATGAGGTATGCACCACCTACATGAGACTCGCACGATGATACTCCTCTAGTAACACCCACCAATTCAGTCTAAAATGTGGTAAATCTACAAAAGATTCAAAACCGCTCAAAGTGATATAACTCGTTCTTGAAATAAAATCAGAAAAAACGGCCGAAGAGGAATCGAGGCCTTACTGAGGGGGTTCCAATGCACTAATCAGTGATCAAAACAGGTCTCGGACAGAAATCAGGAGGGGAAGAGAGGTTTGGTCGGTCTGGTTCGCGTATTCGGGCGGAGGAGGGGTGTTCTGCCTCAAAAACGAGGCTAATTCCCATTTTAAGCAAAAAAAAAGAAAGTACACGACGTGTACGTTGGGACTACACACCATGTATAGTTCATTTAACTGTTCATAAGATGGAAATATTCCGCTGACTTACTTTCCGAACCTGCCGACATGAGTACACGGCGTGGACCTCTGGGTACACAGCGTGTACCAGGTTCCTCTTCCTTTCCTTGCCGACGTACTCACACGCCATGTGTTTCTCTTATACACGGCTAGACTACACGGCGTGTCCAAAGGGAACACGGTGTGTCCCTGGTTCTTACTCGGCCAATGGCCTACACGCCATGTATGGCCTCACACGGTCGGGGGGTCTACACGGTGTGTTCAAAACTACACGTCGTGTAGTAAGAAACTACTACACGGTCACCACACGGTAAGTACTGGGTGAGCACACGGTCGGCCACTTGCCGAGACATACTCGAAGTGTAGTCTGGAAATTTCTAGAAACTTCCCATTTTATCCAGTTTCCTCGGAAACAAGTCAAAAAAATTCAAACAGGGTTGGTATTTTGACCCGTTCTAAAAACCCGGGTTCTTACCAACTCCCCACCTTAACGTAGCTCGTCCCCGAGCTACCAAACAAAACCAGGAGATGGCACCGAACATGCCCACCCTAGTAAAACAACCCGGACTACCCCGATCTCAAAGGTTCCATCCAAATTCCTCAAGGGGGCTCCCCACCTTGGGAATTGCCTTACCCGGTCTCAACCCAACAAAACGTAAAAAAAACAGGGTTTACTAACCTATTTTCTGGAATCAAAATCCTCTTGTGATGCATCATCACCCCTGCACCTCATTGGAGCTCCTGTGTCGCTTCTGACACCCAAAGTATTCTGCACCGCATCGGTGTCCTCCTCCATGAGGTCCTGGTGCCTAGAACCTCAAGTAACTCACATCCACCATGCCCCGATGCCCACGACACCTCAAGTAACCCGCATCCACGATTCCCCAATGCCCACGGCACCTCAAGTAACCCGCATCTACGATGCCCACGGCACCTCAAGTAACCTGCATCCACGATGCCCCGATGCCCAGGCACCTCGTACATATATATATATATCATGCACCCGAGATGGTGCCAACCCACTGACTAGTATCTAGTCAGTCCACAAAGATCCTTTGCACCTCGTGCACTCAAAACAGACATACCTCTACAGGTCATGACAAAAAGGGAACATGGAGATCACGGTCACACCACAGTGTACCTCTAACTATCATCGTCTCACCGGCCTACTCAGCCTCTGGCAGCTCCACAGCGTGCACCTGGCCTGAAACACGGCTGCTTGAGGACTGATCTCCCTGCGGTGCTGCTCCAGTCATCGGCCAATGACCCCTGAGCTGGGTCCCACTATCTATGTCACGACCTCCGCATATAGATGAACCTCAACTACCCTCTCCAGGTACCGAACCCAAACCAACTCCAGACGCTGCAGTCTCTCCTGGTCCCTACCTGCCGGCTATCTGAGACGGCTGCCTGCAAAACATCTCCAGATGCTCGTCCTATCCACATGCCTGGCACTCCTTCGGAGGCCTGTTGTACTGCGTCTGAACATATCCTGGCTGTCCACACTGGAAGAAAATCACCGAAGAACTCCCACGATGTCGTCTAGTTGAATCTCTGGCCTGACTGCCCTGCTGGAACTCTTCTCGGCCTCGCTTCCTGCTGTCCGAACCGTCAGCTGAAGCTGTCGTCCTTCCCAAGTGAGATTTCTCCCTCTCGTTTCCCTCGTCTATAAGCGCCTGATTCACCACCTCGGAGAAATAACCCAGCCTGAAAATGTTCACCTGGACCCAAATGGCGTGTCGCAGGCCATCCTCGAAGCGCCTAACCCTAGTCGCATCATCGCTCACCATACCAGGTGAAAAGTGAGAAAACTCTGTGAAAGTAGTTGTGTAGTCCATGACGGACATGTCCCCCTGCTGAAGACTCATGAACTCCCGATCTCTCTCTTCCCTCAGTGTCTCCGGGTAAAATTGCTCAAAGAACCTTCCCTCGAAGTCCTGCCATGCCAGTCCCTCATGTCTACGAGCCTGAACCTGTATGTCCCACCAACGCTTCGTCGATCCTCTTATCATGTACGTCGCCAGCTTTCCCCTTCACCCTGGAGGCATCTCGAGCTACTCAAATATCATCTGCATACTCTCTATCTAGTTCTCAGCTGCCTTCGGACCACCCTCTCCCTGAAAAAGCAGCGGGTGTTGCGACTGGAACTCCCGCATCAAATATTCCATAGAAGGATCTGAACCCTAAACGCCATTGTCAATCCCCTTCATGACGCGTACTAGGCTCGCCCGGAGCTGCTCGTCGAGCCATGGCCCGAACGATGCCAAACCTAGCTGGTGTCCTGCCTGCACTAGATCCTGAACCCTATCATGTCCTTGAGCCTGCACCTGCGGCTCGTGCTCTACCTGTACCTAATTCTGACCCTGATCTTGCGGCACTGTACCATCTCCTGCCTGAGGCTCCATCGAGCCATGAAGGAGTAACCCGTTGAATACCATAAACATTCAGACAGCCCATATATATATATAAAAAATATATTCTACGCAGATAAGGAAAGCAGTAAAAGGCAGTGCATAATAACTACCCTTTCACCCCCTCACCGCAACCCATGTCCCATGGTATCTCGGCCTCATGGCCCCCTTACCCGCTCAATAGATCCAAGTATCGATAGTACCTCAGTCCATGCCCGTCCCGACAACTCACGTTGCCTCAAACCGACGATCGAGTCGCCCAATCCTGATAGTTACACTGCCTCAGTCATAATGCCTGACTGCTCTCAAAAGAGTCAGACCCAAAACCTTGCCACATGCAATTCTACAAAAAAATAAAGCATGGCATACACATTTCAACAACTGGCAATTATATCAGGAATTTCACCAGTTTACATTTCAAAGCAGATAAATCATGGAAATTGATTTATTTTATTCACATGGTATTATCACTTCACAAAGCATACGTGCAATTATGAAATTAAAATACCCTAGAAATATGCTTATAAAAATCCATGCAACAAGCCTTGCCATACCAGGACAAGGTCCAATTCCCCCTTACCATACAGGGTCAAGGGTCACATATCACAATGCAGAACATCACAAACCAAGTGAGCCACTGAGGTGGAAGTCGTATAAACTGTAATCTAAGCAAAAGCAAACAGCAATTCCCACCCATGGCAACTAGGTCCATCCCTCGTACCTGGGGCTGCAGGCACCCAAGCACAAGCTAAAAAAACCCAGTCCCAGTAACCACAAATTATCTCCAGTCTACCATATCCCAAATAGTAAAACCAGCAGAAATAAAAAGAGAAGTCTCAAACTCATTAGTAGCCAGTAAAACGTTACTACTAAATCCCTATCAAGAATACCTCTGATACCACGTTGTAATGACCCAGACCAGGCCAGCCACCCGAACAGTGCCGAGCGGGTCGGGTGTCACTACCTTAGGCGCACCTCCCTTGAACGCCAAAGGCTACCAACTAGCAGCGAGGGTCTGAATAGGTATAGTGGGGACGTTATACCCTCTCAGAGGATCATAGTAAGGGTACTGGTCTGAGTATAACAGTAAAGATGCAGCGGAAAGAAAGACTCAGCAGACTCGAACCAGACCCGCAGAGTAGAAGCATATCCAATACCAACAAACAGCAGAAGCAATAATTATAACAATAGTAGTGGAAATAAACACAACAGCATACTAATAACATATAACTAATACTGAACAGTAAAACATGCATCCAAAGTAGGTCAACATACGAAAAGAGTACCAATGGATAACCAACAGTAGCTACAACAAGTAAGCATGCTGATATAGAAAAGTAAACACAACAAGTAAACCCCAACTAGGCATGACCTCAAGCTTTGTACCATCTCCATGTAACAACTAACGTAACCCAAATCCTGAAGCTGGCCCCTTTCCTGCATGTGAAACCATGAAGTCTGCATGCATCCTGAAGGGCCCGTGCAGGGTGTGAGACAAATCTCAGTATGATACCACCCAATGGTGCGTACCAAATATATGTGTTTAAGTAGTCATGCATTTACCTAGTAAGCAGTAATCAGTACAATGCAAAATAAATACAAACTCCACTGGTCCTCAACAGCCACCATGGAGTGTCACCTTCTTCGGCCAATGCCAGAATCTCTTTCATGTAACCCAGCACCATGTCCCACCTGACACCTCGTGTCTCAAGTACCGATGTCCCGAAGGCATGCCCCAAATAGTAACCCGGCACCAAGTGCCTCCTGAAACCTCGTGTCTCAAGTATCGACGTCCCGAAGGCACGCCCACAAATAGTAACCCAGCACCATGTGCCTCCTGACACCTCGTGTCTCAAGTACCGACGTCCTGAAGGCACGCCCTAAATAGTAACTCGGCACCAAGTGCCTCCTGACACCTCGTGTCTCAAGTACCAACGTCCCGAAGGCACACCCATTTCCCGAAGGCTCCTTACCTCCCACGTGGCTTTCTACGATAAGCATCCCCAACCAAAATTATTGAACCGCAACTACGGGGTCCTCTACCCACACGAGTGGTCAAAACCACCTCATCATAGAGTATCTCTGTGTGCACACTACTAGAGTCCCGGTGAGCAGTAATCACCCAAATAGTCCTAAGCCACCAAAACATCTGACACCTCGTGTCCCTGCGACCATGTCGGTCAAGTCCGATGGTATCACCACCCTAGTATCCCAGTCCATGCCCAACCTGACAGTCGTACTGCCTCAAACCGACGTCCATGACGCCCAATCCCGTGGTCAAAACCACCCAGAGTAACCCGGGAAATGCCCCAACCTGTGATCAGCATCACTCAAGCGTAACCGGGCCAAGCCCAACACAACCCAAAGGGTGCAGCAGATGCAATTCAGCAATCGCATATATAACATGTTTAAACATGAAAACATAAACCAGCAAAACAAACTAAACAGTTTAATTGCACTATACCAGGTGTTGTCCCATACCATCACTGAGCTCTTAAATGTGTCCAATAATTATAACAGGCTTAAATAATTTAAACTAACAGTTTAACACAATAATATTGCAATTAAATCCATTTTGGCATTCCCCGGCCTAAATTCCCCAATGAGCCACGGCCCCTCACCCAGCCCCGCTCACACAAACTGGTAACCGGGCATACCCAAAGGCATCCCAGAGGTCCCATAAACAATATAGAATGAAAAAGCAGATAAAACGGGTCCCGCTCGAAAATACCCGAAAATGCGCCGAAGCCGCATCACCCAAACAACCATGAAAACACAAAATGAGGTATGCACCACCTACCTGAGACTCGCATGATGATACTCCTCCGGTAACACCCACCAATTCGGTCTAAAACACGGTAAATCTACAAAAGATTCAAAACCGCTCAAAGGGTTATAACTCGTTCTACAAATAAAATAAGACAAAACGGCCAAAGTGGAATCGAGGCCTTACCGAGGGGGTTCCAACGCACTAATAATCGATCGAAAAAGGGCTCAGACGGACGATCGGTAGGGGAAGAGAGGTTCGGTCGGCCTAGTTCGTGTATCCGGGCAGAGGAGGGGTGTTCTGCCTCAAAAACAAGGCTACTGGCCATTTTAAGAAAAAAAAAGTAGGTACATGGAATGTACTTTGGGACTACACACCGTGTATGGTTCATTTAACTGTTCATAAGATGGAAATATTCTGCCGAATTACTTTCCGAACCTGCCGACATTAGTACACGGTGTGTACCGGGTTCCTCTTCCTTTCCTCGCTGACGTACTCACACACCATGTGTTTCCCTTATACACGGCTAAACTAAACGGTGTGTCCAAAGGGAACACGGCGTGTCCCTGGTTCTTACCCGGCCAACAGCCTACACGCCATGTATGGCCTCACATTGTCGGGGGTCTACACGGCGTGTTCAAAACTACACGCTGTGTAGTAAGAAACTACTACACGGTCACCACACGGCATGTACTCGGTGAGCACACGGTCGGGAACTCGCCTAAACATATGCAGCGTGTATATAAAGTACACGGCGTGTAGTCTGGAAATTTCCATAAACTTCCCATTTTATCCATTTTCCTCAGAAACAAGTCAAAAAAATTCAAACAGGGTCGGGATTTGGACCCGTTCTAAAAAACCAGGTTCTTAGAGAACTAGTCTCCCAAACATTATCATCATATGAGGAAATAATATCATGTTCTAAAAAGATATAGAAATAATTATCTAGGTATTATGGCTTCAAAGGGATGAAATATGAGAAGACAAGACCTGAGAATGGGATAGATAAAGGAAATAAGGTAAGGATGTATTTTCTCACATGTGATAATTATGGAAGAAAACACGTTGGTATATGATTAAGTGGGAAAGAAGTTTTCTTCATGTGTGAAAAAAAGTCCACTGTGCTTCTAATTGTAAGGAATGGAAAGAATTTCCCAACGTTTATTGCTTCAACTGTGAGGAGATGGGGCACTACACAAATAAATATCTTAAGTTTCAAAGGAATACACCTCAAAAGAAGATAATAGATCTTGGTCAAGCTTATTCTACTACCACATATAAAGATGAATTATAAATATGATTGTGTTTGGATTCAAGAATTATGTTATTTGGGTATTCTATCAATAATTCTTTACTTATAAGAATCGCTAGATATATAAATATTTCATTGTATTACATCTTCATTACGGATTTGGAAGCATTGATGTTTTCATTAAGGTTTTAAGTTGTACAAGGTATTTATATATATGTTTTATGGTATTAAGTGCTAAATTATTTGGGTAATCTTACATTAAGTTGATATTGGAAATTTATAAACCTTCCTTCTAATTTTTTTTGTCCACTGAATGTAGACAAGAAATTTTAGATGAGTCTTAAGATTAACTACTTGTTGAATATACCAAGTTAAAATTTGGAAATTATTGTATAAAGATAAAATCTACTAAAATTATTGGGTTTTATAAATAATTAATTGTCTAAAGAATGATTTGATATCCATATGATTCGTTAAAATTGATTCTCGTGTGAAAAATGAATCTTTAAAATTCATTTCCATGTGTAAGGGTTGAAGTGAAAATAGTTTGAAGCACAACAAAAGGATGAGGTTATTATTCTAAAATGAAAATAATCAAGTAAGTATATTTTTTCATGTTATTATCTTAATATTAAAATAATTCCTCAACTATATCAAAAATATTTCAAAAACAAAACATTATTCATTTACTTTTCTTTATGATAAATCAATGGTCTTTTAACCAATCATAAACATAACGGTTTTCTGATGGTTAAATTTCAAATGAACATGTTTTCTATCAATATCCATAAGAAAATGATTTTTATATTTATCTTCCATGTTTATTTTATCACTTTAGAATAATTATTTCCTATATGAAATCATAGTTTTGTGATGACCTTTTCGTTTTCCTTTCACTCTTATTAAGAATATATTTTATTTACACTATTTTTTATATGAGTTTTCCCCAAAGAAATTTTGATGTATATACCTTTGATTTTTGAAGTAAAATTTCAAGTTGTAAGGATAAAATTTATTTAAGGATGTGAGAATGTAAAACAGCAAGTTATTTTGGCATACCACTTTTTAAATTTAACTTCCTCGATAGTGTTCATTACACAGAACACCGAGCAAAAAAATGATTAAATATTATTTTGATAGTTATCGCCAAGCCATTGGAATGGAGGGAGTGAATAGTATTATTTAAATTATAAAAATATAGTTTAAAAATTTTGATAAATGAATTATTTTTTATCCAATTATTTCAAAATAAAAACAATTATCAATTGAACATAAGAGATGTGTTTTTATAAAAAATACATTTTTTTGACCAGAATGTTTTTTTATATTAATAAAATGAATTATTTGATATTAGTGAAAGATATTAATAAAAATTATATGTTAAAAATTAAATAAATTTTTTTCAAATTCCATTATTAATTTTTATAGGTCTAATATAAGAAAAAATCCAATTTTATGTAAAACAAAGTCTATATTTCTTAAAGACATTTTTAATGGATTTTAATGGAGAACTTGTTTTAAAAATTAATTTTGACCCTATTATAAATTATATGGAACAAAATAAAATTAATTTTTAAAATATGAATTTCATAATTATCTTTGGGTGAATTTTTGGTATTTTCGTGAAAATATTTATTTTCCAACGAATAGTGTAAAATCCTTATATTTATAAAAATGTCATTTTTGTTATATTAATTGTCTATTTTTTATTTGAATCATAACATAACTTATGAATGTATAAATAAAATTTATTGATCTTGAAAATTAAAATACATTATATTTATATTATTAAATAAGTAAATAAATGTTTTAGAAATGATGAATTAAATATTGGTATTTTTATGAAACATAATTTTTGATTTAGATTTTTATAATTTATATAATGATTTAAATGCAAATTTATTTTTATAAAATAGATTCATAAATAAATATATTTCTTTTATTATAAGATAATTTTATGATACCTTAATTAATTTTTCAATGTTTCATAAAAATAGTTATAATATTAAAATCAGTACTTTTCGAGTAAATAATGATTTTATTTAAAAATTAAATTTCTCATAATTAAAAATTATATTCATAAAATTGAGTTCATTTTTTAATTCTACACATAAAAAATATTTACATTGAATTTTAGGAATTTTTATAAAATACTTGAATTTTTTTGTGAATAGTAAAATACCAAAATTTATGACATAAATACAATATAAGTTAAATGAACTATTCCTTGATTCATTGTTTATCAATAACCATAATATCAAAATATAATTTATTATTTTATTATATTTACTAATAATTCTCAAACTATGCATATTCTTGAGGTAAAATAATAATCCAATTGAAAAAATAATGACAAAACACCCCTTTCTTCCACTATAAATACCACCCCTCACCACCTCTTCTCCTAACACATATTCAGCCTGGAATATTATCCATTTCCAAAAAAATAATCTATCCAAGATTATTAACCACGTTTATGATCCTTTTGTCTCACCAAAATAACAAACCCAATCCCCTTAAAGAGGTTCTCAAGGAGAATAAATTCAAGAGGTAAAAGTCTTTTTCATTTTCCTTTATTTTCGTTTCAATTTATTTCTTATTCTTATTATCTCCTTACCTAATCTATCCAAAAATTAATGATAACTCTAGTATATTATATATAATTTAATTTTTTTTTATAATTTTATATCCACCATTAATTATTCTTACTTCCACTTTTTATTTCAAAAATGAAAACATCGTCCCTCAGGGGTCGATTCACCGCCTTCATGGACGGTGAGTTTTATGTTTTAAATTTCCACCTTAAAGACTAGTTATAAAACAATTTATATGGTTAAAAATTATTATAATATATGTATTACTTACAATTTAATGTTATGGAACCATTATATATACATGATATTAATTAATAAAACAAAACAATTTTGTGATGATCGAAGAAATGCCAAAATAATCCAAAGAGTTATCATTAAAATTTTATCTAATGAATCATCCTCATATATGAAATCAAAATAATATATAATACCATTAAATATTTTTTATTTTCATTAATAACACATAATTTCAATTTTGGATAACTATTCATATTTCACATGATCTTTCATACATGTATACAAGGGAACCTATCGTGAAAACCAAGGAAATGAACACTTATGAACAACAAAATTGAATCTTATAACTCATCAAAATGATCATAAGTGAGCATAATAAAATTATACTAAATAGAATATATATTTTATAGGTTATGAAATAATTTATTAGTGAATATAATTTCATTATCTAGGATATTAAGGGAAAATGTGGAATGCTTTTGGACATAAGGTAAGGAAAAGCAAGATCCGCCAAAAGCTAAGCTTCTGACAATTTATTAAATAAAGGAAAAAGGTACAAAAGAGACGGGTGGGGTCAAACAATGGAACAAGCCCTCAGCCGTCAAACACAACATTATAGATCATAATAAGACATGTCATTCCCATAGTCAGAGACCCCCGCAGTTTCCCATTCAGAGTTGGACTTACCCTGATTGAGGATCTTAAGAATATCAGAATTGAACTTACCAGTAAGCTTAGAAGATCGAGTAGATACAGTCCGAGGTGTTTTGGAATAATCCTTCCTTGGTCGTTGCTTCAAAGGAGAGGAGTGAGGGCTTCATCAACCGTCCCTTTCCTAGAGAGAAGCGCATCCTTGAAAGTGCTAGGATCGCCGTAACCCTCCGCTGTCTCTTCTACCTCAGAAATGTGAACCCACATCCTAGAAATCCTAGAAGGAAGTTGCTGAATTTCCTAATGACAATCAACATTTTGTGGAGGCTCGGATTCAGGAACCAGCTCAATAATCTCATCACATGTCAAGCCTGCATCAGGACTACCATGCACACATATATCTGGAGGGTCAGCGCATGCAGGGGATCCAGCCACAGAGAGGCTAGGAGTAATGCCAGTCTCAACAAAATCAGTGAGAATAAAAGCACAACCATCCTTGGATGAAATCTCCTTAGAGAAATCTGCTCTAACATTAGAGGGACAACTCATCGGAGACTTGTCCACTATCAGTTTTTTCCCATTCAAATCATGAACATAGGGAATAGATTTACCTTAAGCCATCTCAACCTGAGAGACATTTTTGTGGAAGTCTCTATCATGAGTTGACAAGTCCACACGCTTCCCCTCAATTTTCCTTCTACAAAGAGTAGCTGAATGACCCTTCATCCCACATCTCTCACAAGAGATCTTCCTCCGACATAAATCCAACGAGTGCCCAACAGCCATGAATTCAGTACAAAAGAGAGGCTTCCTTTCATACTCAACCTCAATATTGATATTATCGCGGTGGGAGTGGAAAGATTTACCTTATCAATTAAGGTGGAGCTCAGATCAACCTCCACTAACATTCTGGAAAAGTGGCCAAACCGAACAACTTAAGTTTCCTTGTCAAGGCGAATAGGAGACCCAATGGCCATGCCAATGTCATGAAGAATCTTTGGATGCCAAAGGACCCAATTAAGACCATGTAACCGAACCCAGACCTGAGAGAAAGCATTCCTTGCACGAGAGGCATTAAAATCCAAGGACCATTCATGAAGATGGAGCCAGTCAGGTTTCAAAGATAGGGAACCAGTGCTCCACGCATGTACTTTTAGAGCATTTGTTGGGAAAATGAAATGGAAGAATCCACGACCAATAGAGACACACCGCCAATCATATGAGCCCCACAAAAACGAAACCCATCTAACAAGGTCATCAAACTTCCATGAAATCACACCCTTCGGTAGAACAAGGTGTGCAATTAGAGAGTTCTTTCCAATTGCAATCCTTTCCTCAAAAAAATCAGGACTCACATCAACATGAGCCGCTGTCCCCTTTCGAAGAATCCTATTTGAATGGGAATCAATAAATGAAGAAAACGCAGGCAATGAAGCAGGACAGCCTGCTTGACCACACAGGTTCTGTTCATTGACATCTGCTATCGATGAAGGATTTTTCAACTTCACCGCAAGAGGATCAGAACGCATGATTGTGGGGTCCAAACTCTTCGGCAACACCCTATTTGCCACAGACCCATTCGAAGCCAAGTCCCGCACTGCTCCAGCCCCCCGATTCACATTGCAAACCCTGCCTCCAGATCTAGAATCGCCAACTGAGGCATGAAGAACACTTGCAGGTGCCCCCATCAAAGCCGACGGCAGATCTGGGAGACCTGCAACCCGATGTGTGACGGCTACATCTAAAGGGGCCACCGTCGAAACCAGATCTCGGAGATATGTCCGAGCGTCACACCGCGCATCTGGATGCAACACCTTCGATGTGGTCGCAACATCCTTCAAGGTCAAGCCCAGGTCTCCGGCCATGAGAGCAGAGTGAAGAAAATGCGGGAAATGCATGGGAAAAACCCTAGTAGGGAGAGACGCAGCAACCATGGCCGCAAAGCACCCGCTCCCCCCGAAACCCTAGCGCCATCTCTTGAGTGTTTTAGGGGTTTTTCAAAATTTGTTGAATGGGTAACGAGGTATAGGGCTGGCCTACCCACCTGCGCGCCGCACGCCCCCAGCTAGGCCCAAGGTGGCCAACCCTTGGGCTTGGGCCCGTTCCCGCAGAGTCGAGGGGACGATAGGTTCGCTGACAAATGGTGCGCATTGCCTTTGTGAGGACTCGAACCCGGGACCTCAGCGACGGGTCGCCACCACCTTTAACCAACTCACCCATCCCCCGTGGGCTTGGACATAAGGTAAGGGTTTTCTCATCTCACTTTTATTTCAATGAGATATGACTTATTCACCATCATATCTTGTGTGTGGTCTATTTATACTTACCACACATGTATAATATCATTATTATATTTATATTCATGGTAGTAAATGTTTTATATTATTATTATTAATTTAATGGGGCTTACAGTTTTACTATTTTTTGCATAGTGGTATGGGTTTCTTCATAAACCTCCATTTTTCATTCAGGTTACACTATATCTCTCTCTTTTAACCAAAATAACAATTATTTATTTTTATATAATTTTTATACATTCTTTTTATATATTCCAATATCATGTCTCCATATTATTTCATATTTATTTTATGGGTAAATACATGTTATATAAGGTTCCCTTTTCCATTCTTCCTCTTAAGCAAGCTTAATTAAAGGGAAAATCCCAATTTCTTACCCATTTTCAAGTATAATCCAAAATCTACATTAAGACATAATTTTTTTTTTAATCACTATTTTTTTCATGAAAACTATATTTTTTAATTAATGGTTTTATATAAACAATTATGACTTTTACTTTTTAATGACTCTTATATTTTCTTAAAACTGCACTAAAGTGGCCCATTTATAAAGTCTCTTAAAAACTCTTTTTGCATATTTTTACTTCAGTTGGACATCATTTTTTCATTGAACGTATTTTCATTTTATTTCCCTTTTCATTTCAAAATATTCATTTTTAAAACCCGATTTTATGATAAATAATCATGATCTTCTGATAGAACTCTTATTTCCAAAGTAAATGGGTATTTCCCTCAAGGATTTATCAATGATTTTATTAGAGAATTTTCATCAATGATTATAGTTCAAATATTTCAAAGTTTTATGGGAAACATTAATTTAAAGATATATTTTAAAATTTATTATTATAAATATGATTAATTCATTAGACTTATTAAGTAGTGTACATGTCTTGTTATATCCCCTTTATGCATTGTTAGGTCTCATGAGACAAAGTATATTGGGTTTTGGAGGAGGCCTTACCCATTTATGTATACTTTTTTGGACAATGCCTTGATGGTATGTTTATGATATATGGAATTATGAATTCCCTAATTATTAAATTAGTGATTGATAATCCATGTGATTATTTGACTAGTAGAATATCAATGGTTAAGTTGAATTCATGTATTCTTACTTATATGTAATTGTTAAATCAGTTTTTATTCTGTCAATATTATGATCATGTTATTGATTAAGTGTCATGTGTTTCAGATAATCACATTTCCATAATATTTTATTCTTGTTTATGAAAGATTCTAATGTATTTCTTACCCTTACAGAGCATATGAGCTCACCCATTTCTTATGTTTTATTTATCCTAAAATGTCACGGTGTATATTATGAATAATATAAAGGGTTAATATAGGAGAATTATGGTGTTCTAAAATGATTCATTTTTATGTATCTTATATTTAAAAATGTAATTTAATGTTAATTTATGTTATCTAGTTTCCCAAACTCCAAACAGATCATTCCTTTGGGGTTTGAGTCTTGTATCTATGTCAATGTAATAAAGTAAGGAACCAACTCTAGGCTTCCAAGGTTGGGGTATTTAGAGAAATTGTGTTTAAATTTGGATTAAAATTTTAATTAGATAAATTTTCCACAATTATTCAAATTTATTTTATTATAATCATTTTTACATTTAAATTGGATATAAAAACATTTCAAACCTTTGTACATTTTTTCATTAAAAACCTACTTAGTCATCTCATCTGTAGGATTAAAGTTAAATTAATTTCTGCCACTTCTAATACTATAATTTAGAAAAATGGATACCATAATTGTATTAAAAATAATTTAAAATTTTTAAAAAGTTAAGGTTATTTTTTTATCAAAAATATTAATGAAAGTGATTAAATTAATTACAATGATTATGAGAAGAATTGCCTTAACATAAGACAAAACCATAAATATAAGGGCCAGAATGACCTAGAAACTTATAAAAAATATATTAGATGGACATATAAATATCCTATATTACCTTTTATTTAATTTTTCAAATTATAGGAGCCACTTGACAAGGGAAAATGTGGGTGGGATTCCCTTTTCCAAAATTTACAAGAATGTCACTCCTCCACCACTATAAAAAAGAACTCACCCCTCTCACATATTCAGAACTCTAAATCCATTTGTATCACGAAAATTTTATCAAATTAAATCTAAACATATATCTATTAATCATATAATCCTTCATTTGGGCATAAATCAAACCAAGGACTGTCTTTGGTGAAAACCAAGATGAGTTACCCAGAGAAGATGTTGCATCCTTCCTCAAGCTCCTTTGTTTTAATTTCAATATCCACCCCCAAAAATATTCTTATTTTGTACTTATATAATATGAAACTTATCCTAAATATATTAATATTTCTTATTCTAAGGGTTAAACCTACACTTATACAAACTTAAATATAATGGTAACAAACTTACAGTTCTTCTTTATGGCGAACTACCACCTTACTAAACGGTGTTGTTCGTTTTTCCTTTACCACCCCTCATGGTCGGGATTTATTATGTAAAAAGTGTTTTTATATGATATATAATTTATTTATAATTTATTTTTTCTACTATAATTATTATATAAAACATAATTTTATTCTTTACATTTTGTGTAAATATGATAACTTCATTTGTGGACTTGTGGACTACCGCCTCCTCAAAGTCATGTGATTCATTCACATTATACATTTAATGTATTATGGATGGTTTTTGTGAAATTATTTGATATATATGAAATAATAATTATAATTTAATCATATTATATGTATTTGTTTCATTTCATTTATTTATTTCAATAAGAAAATAAAACAGAAACAGTGTTCATGCGTACGTACGACCAACCATCCCCATGAATGTTTTACTCCATTTCATATTTCTATATTTTATAGATTATTATAAATAAATATATAGTGAAGATATTTGATATTTATATCTCATTTTACATTATAGAAATAAATAAATCATGTCCAAATTTAGAGGATCAATAATAACAATCCAAAACATATACAAAAAATAAAGAGTATATTACAAAAAAACATAACATTAACAAGAAGTTGTTAATAAATGGGTAATATAAAGTCATAAAAAATAATATATGATACTAGATATGATAATATATTTTTGTGGTAGATAAATTATAAACTTATATTTGTTATACAGGAGGTTTGAATGTGTATGATTAAACGCAAGACTTACGGTGTGGGTTTTCTCATGTCACTTTTATTTCTTGTGAGACACAAGACATATTCACATCCAAATTCTTATATGCGGTGTGTATACTAACCATTTATGTATTATATTATTATTATAAATACATTTATAGTTATATAAATATCCATTTAATTATCTTTCCATCATGTGGTTTATGTTTCAATAGTTTGGAAATTAGTCGGGTAATATTTTCTTAATTTTCCTTCCTTGAGACACATACCATGTTATGCACCTATATTTTCCTAGAAGGTATATATACTACCTTTGACCTGTTATTTCATAAATATCCATATTTTTATGATATTTTGAGATTAATTTATTTTTATTATTTCCATTGTATTATGATTCAAATTTATAAAATTGGTAATGATTTATTGTTTTGATCTCATCATTTATCGGGATTGTTTATGATTATGCTTATTTTGATGAAAATTTATGATCCATAAATAAAGAAGTGTCAGTAATTTTATTAAATTATGGTTATTCATGTTATATACATGTAATGTAACCATTTTTTCACTCTTTATTACTTAATATAATTAAGAAAGTCTTTTTATGAAAACCCACCTTTATTTCTCTTTTTGGTCGAAAATCTATGTTCATTCAAAACTGTGTTTTCTAAAAAAAATTGAAAATGATTTAGTTTTATACTATGATGTTTAAAATAAATATTAACAAATGTATTACCTTTTTAAAAAATAGTCTTAAAATGAATCTTCTTTTCATTTTCTAATGAATACACTTATTTTAACTTTTATGGTGCAGAATGAATGTTCGACATGTATGAACTTATCCGTCATCATGGTCGTCATTTCCCTGATGATTCCTCTATAAGTGTACAAGATTACATTTTTTGAAGAGTATTTTTTTTCTAATATTTTTGAAAAAAAAATTATTTTAAAATGGTTTTCAAATAAAAATGATTTAGAGATATTGTTTAGAAATTGTTTTAAATTATTTTCAAAGCAATATTTATATTTTTTAAAAAGGTTGTTCTAAAAGTAAATGATTTAAATGATCTCAAAGATTATTTTATATATTTGTATTTTATTTTCTAGGAAAAAAGTTTTCAAAATATTTTCAATATTCTGTATATTTTTTCAAGGTTATTTTCATGTAAAATGGTTTTGAAATCTTTTATGTTTTAAAAAGTGATTTTCAATGAAAATTTATGTTCCAAGTAATCTTTCAAAATCCTCCAATATCTAAGATGAAATACTTGGTTATAGTTTACGATATAATGTGTATATGATCCCATGATACCATTTATATTATTTCTATAAATGGTATATGTTTTGATGGATTTATGTTTATGAAACCAGTTTCTCTTCAATAGGTTATACCATAATAAATGATTATGAAATAAGTTTATTTTCATGGGTTATTCTTGGATGAAATAACATTGAAACCTATATATTTTTCAGATGTTATGATATGATAAACTTTTTAGGATTCCTATTTCACTTCATGGGTTATGATATGATTTTTATAAAACCCATCTAATTTTATGGGTTATGATAAGATGAATTTTTTATGGAACATGTATGTAAGACATCATTATGAGATGGGTGAAACCTATATCTCCCTCCAATGCATTGGGTAAAGATTTAAATCCTATGTGATAGTTATGGGAATAAAATCGATAGTCTTGATAAAAAAATGGGAAATAGGGGTGTCCTAATCCAAAATAGGAAACAGGTGATTCCTAATCCAAAATTGGAAACATGTGTGCCCTGATCCAAAATGGGAAATAGGTGTGTCCTGATCTTCTATGAGAAATAGGCATGTCCTAATCAAAAAATGGGAAAAAGATGTGTCCAGGTCCACTATGATGACAGTCTTGGTAGTAAATAATGACACATGAAATGGTTTTCTATAGTAATGATGGTGCCACACTTATATGGCATGAGATTATGGTTCATGATAGTTTTGTGATGAATTATCACACTTATGATTCAAGTCTGATGAACTTATAATATTTATTCCATGACACTTGATTGTGATATTTGATATGTAGGGTAGGATCTTCTACCATTAATATCATGTTCTTATACCCTTATGTTCATGTGTTGATGACATATCACCCCTGTTTACCCTTACTGAGCATTTGAGGTCACCCATTTCTTATGTTTTCTTTCTATAGGTTATGATGAAAGCTTTGATGTAGGACTACTAAAGGAAAAAATATTTAAGGGACATATTTAAGATCATTAACCAAGTTAGAGGATTATGTTTCCAATTTTCCAAAGACACTAAACTATTAGGGACTTGAATATTCATCTAAAATGATGTATTATCCATTTATATTAAGCCTCGGTTGATATAGTTTATGATAATTAAAGGGAATGAAATGAGAGTAAATACATAGATTTTAGTATCAAAATAAAAATCATTTAATATGTAAGAAATGAAGATTTACTAAAATATCATCATTTACCTCATCATAGTTATGTTAGTGAGGATAATTATAAACACGCGGTTACACAGTCACCACAAGAATCCACTATTCACAATGATAAATAACACTTTCCCTCTGAGTTGTACCACATATCCTTATATTTGTTTCATGTATAAAAAGTGAGGGTCTCAAAAATAGATAATCAGAGGAATTTGAGGAAAATAATTAGGTAGGACTGCATCCTAACAATGAGAAACTCACATCCAACCTCATATCAGGGACACATCAGTCAAATTTCAACACCTGAATCATGTTCAACAATTGTTTCAACTATTTCTAGATATAAAAATAATAATTACTAAAGTATACTCCATCACAATGAGTCATTAACATCCTTTATAGGAAAACCATGCCTTTCTTAGATAATAAATTAATCAATAAATCATCATTCATATATCTAACACCCTTGGAAGGCTTGCATTCATTCTTTCCATTGACACCTCATGAACTATAAATTGTAGTCACTGGGGTTTTAAAATATCTTTCTCAAAATTTTGTCATATGTATTCATATTACTAAGTCATGAATTTCATCACATAAATTAATAAATATTATATCTCATTTCCTTGACATTTAACAAAAATAACATCATCTGTTATTATCTCACGATGATACCAAGGAGATCCTGTTTTATTTCTAGTTTTTTGAATTTTTATCTGTATATGCCTATCTTATTTCAACAAAAATGAATAATAACTTCATTATAAATCCTTATCATAAAAAATGTATTTATGTTACTTATTGTTTTTCATTTATTAACAGTTATACACATAATTATATCATTTTCTTTCAACTTATCCAAAATTAATTTAGCACAACCTCTCAAATATTTATTACTGTTAACAATTAATTCCTCCTCATACTAAGTACCTATCATAGAATATTATATTTTAGTAGAAAATTATTCTTGATATCATGTTATCAAAATTAATGTTATTTTACATCTCTTAAAATAAATTCATATATAAAACCTAAGAAAAACAATTATTAATATAAAAATAACATTTCTATCAATCAATATTCATTAAAGTAATCGAATTATTAAAAATTCCATAATAAATCGATGAGTTATGTTTTTATTAATTTATGATTATATTTCAATCTATCAAAATTCATTCCATACGGGAATTTCCACTTTTTGCGATGGAATATTTGCGATGGGAATAGGACTCGTCGCAAATAGTTCGTCAAAATATACATTTCTGGTAATTAGTAATAATTGGTGTTAATTAGTAATAATTAATAAACATTAGAAAGAATTAATAAACATTAATTATAATTAATAATAATTATTAAAAATTAGTAATAATTGATAAAAATAGTAATAATTACTAAAAATTAGTTTTAATTAGTGGTGATTAGTAATAATCACTAGTAAATTGTAATAATTAAAGGTAATTAGTAATAATTAATAAAAATTATTAATAATTAATAAAAATTAGAAACAATTGATAAAAATTAGTAACAATTAATAATAATTAGTAATAATTAATAAAAATTGATTATAATTAAACAAATTAGTAGAAAATCATAAAAATTAGAAATAATGAATTAAAATTTGTAATAATTTATCTTAATTAGTACTAATTTGTAATAATTAACAATAATTATGAATAAAAATTAGTAATTGAGAATAACATGGAAAAATTGGGAATACTTTGGAAAAATTAGGAAAAAAATTATGATTAGAATAAATAGGAATAATTAAGAATGATTAACAATGATTAGGAATTATTAGGAATGATTATGAATAATTATGAATAATTAGAAATGGTTAGTAATAATTAGTAATGATTTATAATAATTTGTAATGATTAGTAATAATTAGTAATAGTTATTAATAAATGGTAATAATTAGTAATAATTAGTAATAATTAGTAAAAATTAGTGATAATTAGTAATATTGAGTAATAATTAGTAATAACTTGTTATAAATAGGAATTGATAGGCACAAATATTGGTAATTAGTGAGAATTGGGAATAATTAGTAGTAATTAGTAAAAATTAGGAACAATTAGCGCTAATTAAAGTAAATTAGCAGTAATTAGTGGTAATTATTGGTAAATTATATTAAGTAGTAATAAATAGTAATAAATTGTAATAAATTGTAATAAACAGTAATAATTAGTAATAAATAGTAATACTTAGTAATACTTAGTTATAATTATTAATAATTAGTAACAATTGGTAATAATTTGTAATAATTAGTAATAAATTGAAATAAATAGTAATGATTACTAATAATTAATAATTAATAGTAATAATTAGAAATAAATTGATGTAATTAGTGAATATAATGAATAATTATTGGTAATTATTGGTAATTAGTAATAAGTAGTAATAAATAGAAATAAGTAGTAAAAATAGTAATAATTCGTAATAATTCATAAAAATTTATAATAATTAGTAATAATTAGTAAAACTTAGCGGTACTTAGTAAAAATATTGATATAAGCTAACAAAAATTTGTAATAATAAGTGGTAATTAGAAGTAATAAGAGGTAATTAGCAATAATTAATGGTAATTAGTAAAAATTAGTTGTAATTAGTAAAATGTTGTAATAAAATAATAAAAATTCATAATAATAAGTGGTAATTAGTAGTAATTAACAATAGTTATTGATAATTAGTAAACATTCGATGTAATTAGTAGAAAATATTTTTAATTAGTAAAAAATTGCAATAATTAGGAAATAATTGATTAAAAATAAATAATAGTAATAAAAAGTGGTAATTAGCAGTAATTAAAGGTAATTAGCAATAATTTGTAAAATTTAGTTGCACTTAGTAAAATTAGTGGTAATTCATAAAAATTAGTATCAATTAGTAAATATTCTTGATAATTAGTAATACATTATTTTAAACGAAAAAAAATAGTAATAATAATTGGTGATTTTTAGTAATTAGCGATAATTAAATGTATTTATTAAAAATATATTTGTAATTAGTAATAAATAGCAGTAATCTATAAAAATATATTTATAATTAGTAAAATATAAATTTATGTTGTGATATTTATATTTTATTAGTACAAAACAGCAGTAAATAGTAAAAAGTATAAGAAAATAAATAAACAAGAAAATTTTTAAAAGTAAATTATTATTGTTCATTTTTTACTCTTTTTTTATCTTTTTTTCTAATATCACATTAATCATAAAAAAATATGTATTTTATAGTTTTAGAGTAATATTGAGTAATGAAGATAATAAAAGTCTTTTATTGACCACATGCCGCCAAAGATACCCCTTCCTAGGGTAGCAATGAAGAAAGGGAGATAATGACCCCCTCCCCCTCATTCTAGCCTCCAGTAGTCCCCGGGGTATTGACCACCACCAAGGGTATAAAATCTCACAAAATGGGAGGGATTTCCCATTTATAATAACTAGAACGGGAGATAAGATTGTTAATCCCATAGAAAATCCACAAAATATATATATAAAAAGAAAGATTAAATATTTCCCACATTCATGTTTAAAATAAAAAGAATTGTTACAAAGAAAAGTCTCATAAGAAAGTACCAGAGGTAAGGCTAATCATTGACACATCAACTGTCCCAAAGTCAGAGCTATTAGTACTCCTAGAAACCTGAACACATTTTTATTTACATAGGGTGAGAATATAATTATAGTCAATAAGAAAAACCTAAGTCTCTTATGAAAACGTAAAATGAAGCATACTAATGACCCTGTGAGAAAACTGCAAAACCAAAAAGCACCTATCAATGTATATTATCTATCCCATCCTCACTAAGGAATTATCACCAAGTAATATAAGTCAATTAAAGTAAAATAGTACTCCCATCAATGAGTTGGGTACCCTGCACTACATATCATTGGTTTATCTACTCTTTCTTAACGAAAAATATCTTCATGCTCCCACCTCTTCTGAAAGAACCACATCACAACACGCCTGCATGCACCTAATACCTACAATCACATCTCATTCTGTCACATGGGCCTCAAGCCACATCACATCCCACCCATAGACACCTGGGCTAAAAGCACACCACATCTTTCCCACAAAAACACAGGCCACAGACAACATCACATCCTACTAGCAGATACATGGGCCAAAAACCAAACCTCATCCTATTGATATATGTGAAATCACCTCACATCTCATCTCGAAGACACATAGGAAATAAAAACTCTCATGTGCACACTTGGGCCTCATAAACCAAAACATTCCCAAAGGATCTTGGTTTATCACCGTCTAGAAGAAGCAGGGAAAAGTACATCCTCCTACCAAGATGTTTGGAAAGGCTGTCTCCCTCGTGACGATGGGGGTGTTTAGCACGTAGATCTGAACTAGGTTGGGTGCGTATAAAAATAAAAAAGTAAATACATGTATATATAGATATAATACAAAACACTCATGCCTAACATATGGGTTCTCAAACAAACAATCAGCTCACAACACTACCATCTTTGGTGTTACCCCTAAATTCATGTCACTAAGCATCAATCCACAACCCAATTCGTATTTCCAACCAATTTTAATTAATCAATATCGATTCCATTAACCACAATAACACATTTCAATTATAAAATTTATTAATCCTGTATTTATTCATTTATTCCATTACTATCCAAGAAACAACCAAGAACAACACAAAACAAGCCACATAGAAAAATTCCCACATGTAGAAACTCTTAGAGAAGTACCCACACCAACAAAAGAAAATCTCCAACTCTAAACTACATCTAACAACACTACCAAAGAAAAAATCGATTTCAGCCCCACTATATAACACTACTCTTCCATTCCACATTCAATCAATCTCTCAACCTGATATTCTATCACACCTTTTGAACCACCCCACAACACACATTTTTTCTCACAACCATATCAACAAATAAAATAAACATTAGATTATAGATTTAATAAGGCATCCCTTTTTAATTATGACTGTTAATTTAAGATTATCATGAAATTTGTACATTCCTAGGGTATCCATTCTTTAAATGGGTGTGTGTGATTAAAAATTTTCATATATAGTCATTCAATGAAAAATAAACATCATACATCCCATGAACCCTTCTGTTCACAAAAAAATACCCCCAACTTCTATGATTTTCAATGGGTATTTAGCCTATAAAAATCACAATAACAACCAAAAACAATATAACAAGCAATTTAAATGTCACTTTTTCCCCAAACCATGTATATTCATCTTAAATAGATTCAATTATATTTATTTAATTTGGATTAAAATATATTTTCATGGGAAAAATTCATACAACCACCCTGCATGATACACAATTAAATGGGATGAAGGAAATATCCTTTGAAGAAGATATGTTCAGCACTTTCTAGTTACACCAAAATAGGGGTTGCATGAAGTAGGAAAAGAATCCTAGGAAAACACCAACCAAAATATTAATCCTAGACACATGACTCCGATGGGAAGAGGGATTAGGCACATCCTATAGAAAAAGGAAAGAGATGGAATGAAGGAAGGAAAGGTTCCCAACATAGAAGGATTAGATCTGAGACTAATGGTATATGAAATGGATTTCAATTTTCTATTAAAGTTGTAACTTCACCAAGACCATAGGTTTTCACCATTTAAAAGCCTATATAATTTTAGAAAAGTCAAATATATGATTTATATCCCTTGAAACAGCTTCAAAACAACTTACATAAATCATAAAACTCAATTTTCAACAAAACAGGCTTAAAAAGGGGGAAACTGGAAAAACAATAAAATTATGGAAATAGAAAAACTATTGGAAATGTGTCACTACTCCTGACTCACTACTCTTAATTCACCTATATTGAGTCACAACTCATGATTCACCATTTTATGACTCACCACTCGATGAGGCATCGCTTGTGAGTCACCATTTGTGAGTCACCGTTAGGTGAGGCACTTCTTAGTGAGGCACCACTCATGAGTCATCGTTTGATGAGTCACCATTCATTGAGTCACAGTTTAGCGAGTCACCATTCAGTAAGGTACCATTTAGTGAGTCACTATTATATTATCTACCATTCAGTGGGTCACTGTTCGCACGTCACCATTTTGCAAGTCACCGTTCGGTGAGTCACCGTTCGGCGATTCACCGTTCGACGATTCACCGTTCGGAGAGTCACCATTTAGTGAGTCACCATTTATCTAGTCACCATTCAGAGAGGCACTGCTCTAGGGATATCATTAGATAAGACACCATTTGGAAAGGCACCATTCATCGATTCATAGTTCAATGAGCTTCCCTTTGGTGATTCAACATTTGGTGGGTCCCCACTGAGTGAGTGACCATTTCATGATCCACCATTAAATGAGTCAATTATAGATGATTGAATGCTTGGTGAGTCACTGTTCAACGAGTGACCACGATGATTCACCATTGGAGAACATAAAAAACTGGGAAAACATTTAAAAGTATTGAAACAAGTCACCTTGACCTTCTAGAATACTTTAAAAACTGGATTTTCAAAAATTAATAGACCAGAGAGGTTAGGGCCATTACAAGCCATTATTACATGATTGTGATTGGATAAATCATCTTGAGAATCCAAACGATGGATTTTAGATGATGAAAATCACAAGGATCATACATATGTTCTTCTAAACTATGAAGAAAATACACCATTTTTAATGTGAGTGATCCTACCATTTATTCTATTACCTTTGTTTCAGTAAATTAATATAGTTTTATTTTTAGATTTTATGTTAATCATATTAAGAAACTGTTTCAAAAAATTATTGTAGCTTCTCTTGAAAAACGCTGACAAAAACATTTCCCACTAGTTTCAAAAACTGGTAAAATAAATTTTTTATCATTTCACATATAAAATAAATTTGTTACATGTTATATTGATAATTGTTTTGCAAATTTTATGTATCTCAACATACTGATAAAATTGATTATCTATTGTGTGTATTGAGTAACCAACAAATCGAAAATGGTTAGATCTTATAATTCATATGTAGTGAATAGTTTTTGATTTCATACATATGCATGTGGGGAATAAAAAAACAATTTATAGTGGTGTTTTATTGAGAGGATCTCATCCTAGAGAAAGTGAATTTGACTTTTATGGCATGTTGGAAGAAAAAAATGAGTTGTGTTATCCTAGATAGAATTACATAACAATGTCTAAATGTTAGTGGTTGGATACTGCTACTGTCTTGTTTGTCCATCTGCAGTATGGAATCATTCACATTAAATATAAAATCCTTATTGTAGTAAATAAACTATTTTTAATGGATCATCAGGCACAGAAAATTTATTGTTCAAATTTCTGTGCTACATCAAGATAGTTAAGTGATTTTTGGAGTGTAATAAATATTAAATATCATGAAAATTAGTTTGGTCAAAGTGAATTTTCTTCCACTTAAATGAAATGAATTTAATTTTTTCAAGAGAATACTCCAAAAACATCTTTTCCCCAAAGAGACAAGAATAAAAATAGTGACACCCAATAGTTAAGGGTTGATGGGGAGGATAATGTTATTGATGTAAAAAATGAACTTGAAATGGAAAGAGATGATGAAACTGAAAATCCTTTTGAAATTGATGATACTAAGGAAGAATATGAAGATATTGACACTCTCATATACGTAGATGAGGATAGAGATTAATATTGACATAATTAAATGCTAGTTATAATCATATATAATATATATATCTATATATCATGCTTGTTTTAAACTAATTTCAAATAATAGTTATTTGGTGTTTTAGATGGACACATATCTGTTTTGTGAGTTGGGGGAGGTTGTTCTACCTAGTGATGAGCATGTTGTTGGATTGTCTGACCCTTAGACTACTAGTGGTTCTGCGATGACTTGGAGGGGGCGTGGTCTTGCGATATTGATGATTTTTGACCCCATCCCCATGTGACATTCATGTCTTGAATTTAATCCACACATGAGGAGGTATGTTTACTTGTGTATTTTAGTTAGTTTTCATTAATTATCAATAATTTATTCATATACTAATTTTTTGATTATTTTTTTAGTTCTTCCACATATTTTCATGTATATCTATCAAATAGGGGAGTTCTATATTGAGGAATTATTTTTATGGTGCATGGGTGACATGAGATTAGATTACCGTTAATGTTATGTGATGTATGTTTGAGCATTGGATGGTATGTAAATAAATAATAGTTATTTTCAAAATTATTTACTTAAGTACTTGATATTATTAGTTATTTGTAGGGTTAATATTATCCTATCATTGATAGCATGAAAACTCCATCGGGGAGGCATGGGAGATCTGTATGTGTGAGAGCTGCCATTAATTCTTTCACCACCTGAGGAGGAAAACAATGCAAAAAGTGGGAGTCAGAGAATTTTAGCTATTTATTTTCACACACTAACCATATTACATCTCATCTCATGTTTGGAAGGGATTATGTTCCTATTATACGGGATCTACTTTTTAGAGGACTGCATCATTAGGTTGATAGAACCGGGTGAGGTATGAGGTGATGCATAGAGCTAGTATTCGTATATTCAGTATGCATCAGCGGCATTTGGTAATTACATTTTTTTAGTAATTTATATGAATTAAAATATAAACTATGTATTTTATACTCATATAGGAATTCAAAAAACTAATTTAATAGAGTTCATTGTTTAGTGGAGGATATACATCAATCCTATCATAGGAGAGATTATAGGTGATCACCTATGTCATATTGTGGTCAGTACAATTTCTATTTGATTTTTAAAATTAACTAAAAAAACATTTTATGTATTTAAATTTTAAATTTAAATTGAAGGAGTCATGTGAGGATGTGACCCTAAAACCTATTTTGAGATTCATGAAGAGATTGGGGATCAGACCTCCAGTGTAGTAGGATTTGATGATGCAGCCTGGATTTATGTGATATAGTATGCCTTCCAGAAATGTTGAGTTATTGGTATTATCTCTTGATTGATGCCTGGGAGTTATTATGGTATGGAAGTGATGTCGTTGTGTAGTTCAAGAGGATCTCTTAGAGAGCCATTGTCATTTTCTAAATAATATGAGGAGTAATTTTGAGCTTAGGGTGAGCATATAGAGTCTATTCTTAGGGGGCAGGAAGAGCTCTATTGATAGTAGCAGCAACAATAAGGGGAGGTTCATCGATGGCAACAACATCATCACGAGTAGACAATAGATTACAGGAAACATTTCGCTCATGGTTTAGGGATGGATTTCTCTCTATCATCTCCTCCTCATCCAGATAACCCCATGTGATTTATATACATTTTCTTATAAACATTTAAATGTAACTATTTTTTTTAATATTTTTATTAATCCATATATTTACATTTCTATATACTAAAATTTTTATAATATTGTGAATGTAGTGTTTTTTATTATTTATTATTTATTATTTTTTATTATTTTATTATTATTTATTATTTATTATTTATTATTTATTTTATTATAGTTATTTTATTTTTATTTTTATTTTATTATTTATTATTATTATTGGTTTATTAGTTTAAAAATATTATTATTATTTATATTAAAGCAATTAATGTGTTGCTTATTAATTTTATTAGTTTTTATTATTTTATTTATTATTTTAATTATATTTTTTATTGATTTTATTAGTTATTATTTTTTTATATTCTTATTATTTTATTATTATTATTATTATTATTATTTTAACATTAATTTAATTATTAATTTATTAATTTTATTTTAGTTTTGTTTTTTGCAATGGGGTAAGAATCATCTCACAAAAATTATTTACGACAGTCCCATCACGAAATAGTTTTTAAAAACCTAGATAAAGTATTTGCAACTCTATTTTCTACAACGGTTCATTTATAATGGGACCCCATCACAAATTCCCTTTTATGATGGGATCACATCGCAAATGACCCATCACAAATGATTTTATTTTTAGTGGTGATTATTAATACTTCGATTACTACTCATTTCAAATTTTATCATAATCAGAGAATAATTATAAAAATTATTTCAGTTTATGAACTTCCACACATTAATTAAAAATTTACCAATACATATTAGTGATTCCCTTCATTTTAAAAAATATAATATTTTATCAAACCTCCATAAGATTAAAATTATCAAAATTGAAAAATTTCCACTCCACCATGAGGGAAGAATAATTATTCTCCGCTATTATCCAAGTTCCTCATTCATTTCCCATAACATATAATTAAATTATCCCCCATAACTATGATGTCATATCGATAAAAAAAATATTATTATTGATTAAAAATAATAATATTTTTCATAATATCATAAGGTAGGTTGATTCCCATTTATTATTGATTTTATCTATCAAATATAAGGTTGTCTCTTCATTAAATCAATTTTCGATTAGTGGAAAAAACTCAATTATCTTATCACATAATTATATCACCTCTAAATAATTAATAATTTAATAATAATAATTTTTTATAATTTTATCATCACTAATTTCATAATCAACCAAACAAATATTTCCAAATTAACCTAACTAGGTTTCACTAGATCTTGGATATAAATAGTAGTGAAACAAAATAGTATGTGTTGCAATCCCATGCTCTATTTGCTCTCACACACAACCGGTATATCTGATTAATGAGAAACTTTCATGTTCCCCCAAAGGATATCCTCCACTTTCCTTATAATAATTTGATAAGATGATTGAGTATTCCTAACATTCTAACATTGTGTCCATGTATCATGTATCTCCTCTCCCATGTGGTTGTCCAATAAATTAATTGGTTTTTCACATGATTTGTATGCCATGTCATGTATGAATCATGTCCTCAAAAAATGTAAAATCCAAATTTTAATTTCTCTTATAGCCTATCATATATCAAATAGTTTTTATCTCTATGCTTCTTATTTACAACTATCATTAGATATGCATTTTTTGAGGCCACATGACACCATTTTTAGAAGCCAATCTAGAGAGGAAAAGGGTCTAATATAACCAAAAATTCACATATATGATCTTATCAATCCAAGAATCCCAAATATGGACCTAATTTCCAAAACTTTATTTGTTCAGTATGTGAAACCAATGAGGTGACTTTTAAATAAAGGAAAATTCCCAATATCATATCTCTCCAACCATGAACCTAATTTATATGATTGATGCTCTCTCAGTGTCATCACATTTGGATCATTATGGGGAAATATATTCCACATCATTTCACATTTTTATGAATAACTTATTATAAAATTATCTAAATAAGAGCTAAAATATCTCTCTATTAATTCACAAAATCTGGGCATTGGATGTTGAAAATTATAAAGGAATTTTCTAATTTAAAGGAAAAATTTTTCGAAAGGTATTCCACCTAATTAAGTTAATTAATAATCTCAAATTAAATAGATACTTTTTAAAGCTGAAAAATTTTCCCTATGATATCATGTAATCCAAGGACTAAATTTTACTTATTTTATTACATATAATTTAATTTTATCAATAAAAATATATATCCAGAAGCGTCTATCAAATTTAAAATCTTATTTTATCCTATTTGAAGCAATAAATTTTCATTGTATAAATTATCTCTTGAATATCTCAAAATATATGTATTATATTTGCAATATTACAATTGCATTAGGCTTATTTTAGAATGGAATGAAATATTACAAATGTGATTATTAATATTTAGTAAATAATTATTTCAAATTAAAGAGATATTTTTTCAATAATTCTGATTCCCTTTAAAATATCACATAAATCATGCATATGATTTATTATATTATTATAAAAAGGTTTTAAAACTATTGATACAAAATAAATGATATATAGTACTGTTTTAAAATTTTCAAGAAGTTAATAAGATTAAAAATATGAAAATTATATAAAAACGTTATTTAAAAATACATTAAATAAATAAGTTAGAATAAAATAATCAGACTCGGAATATTTTTTATTTTTTATTCTCCAATGATCTTTTATCTACTCTAGTCATATACTCCATTGTGAGCATGAGATAATATGGCAAGCGTTTTCAATAACCTCTAAAATATCAATTTATATGTGTAATTTTGGATGAATATTATTTATTTTATTTATTTATTTTATTTAAAATGACACCTAAAATATCAATGGTTTCGGGTAAACTTGAAATCTCTTCCAAAAGAAAGCACTACATTTCAAAATCAGTTTCTTTACCTTTTTATCTTGAATAATTAAGTATATTCTCACAATAATAAAACAAAAATTGTTGGGTTGGAATTTAACAAATCATAGTATCTAAGAAACATATAAAATATACCGTGCAACCAAAAAAATATCAGACCATCCAAATTTAAAAATATAAAATGTAGGAAGAGAAGGAAGACAAATATGAGTTTACAAATATTCTTCAAAACTTTACTTTATCCACCTAACAAAAATGACTATTTTATATGAATAATGAGAAGAATAAATATACTCCAATAATCAAACTATCTATATTTACCCTTTTAAATGAATCTTCTATAATATTTCTTCAACTAAACAATATCCCCAATATTTATATCTGAATTATATGAACCTAAAATAAACATGTTGTGTGGAAACAAAGGTAGAAAATGATTAAAAATATCACAAAGTGAAAATATTCTATGAGAAATAAAAAACATTTATACATCACCTATAAATACTATTAAGAAATGATTCACCATCCACTTTTACCAAATGGATCGAAATATCATTAAACTATATTAATCTATCAAGAATACATATTTAATTTGGGGTTCAACCAATGTTATAAATACCATTCACCAAGGATCCTCAAGAACATTTGGAAGGTCCCACATACAAGTATAATAAAAATTAAACCATAAATGTTTTTCCAATCTAAAAAGTATCACTTTAAGAACTCTATATATAAGACTACATGGATTCACTAAATCTTTTAAACAATTATTATCTTCTATAAATCACTAGAAATCATATTATTTTTATTATTTTAAAATTTAATGTATTTGTTTACACTTATTCATTTATACACGATGACAAGTCAAAATACAAATAAGTTAAAATATTCAATGAAAAAAAATAAAAAATTGATGATCTTTTTTACACATATTTTTTAATGAAATAATAATAGTATATTTGTTACTTAAATAAGAACCTGGTTTTTTTCTCATGTACTAATCCATTTAATTTCTTATTTTAGCTTTTCTAAATTTCAATTTTTGGCTTTGTCCATAAAATTGGGTTGTGGGCTAGTTGGTTTGTTTTGAGAAGAAGGGAATATGATATTTTAGGTTTGATGCAGGCCAATTACAGGGCGTGTAATTATATTACACGTCATGTAATCATTACACGATGTGTAATGGTCTATCCTAAAAATTTCATGTCATGTAAAGGGTTTTTCTTATGGGAAGGACCCTAAGATTTAATGACATGTAAATAATTTTCATGTTGTGTAAATTACCGATACGTTTTTAGAGAAAGGACGTAGGGCCATAATTTTCATGGAAAGATCCTTGCATACCCTATCTCTCTCATGAAGGAACCCCCTCTCAATACTAGACCTATTATTTGGATTTTCTTCATGATCCAATCTTAGATTTCAGATTCGTCTATCATATTGGAAGCACACTGGTATATTCTCTAACACATTAGCTCATTTTGTCTTTCTCCTTAATATAGATGATTCCATTTAGATGTTGTCTCATTTTCTATATTTTCAAAGAGTTGCATTTTGCTTCATATCTCTTCTAATAAATGTTGACATAGTTTCTTATTTTATATGAGGATAGTCATACGAGCCTAATTTAGGTGGTATATAACTCACTCCTCAAGATTCTTCTTCTTATAAAAAGTCATTTCATCACACAAATTTCATCTGGAATCTCATGTGTAATTAACATGACTTGGTTATATTCATTAGAAATGTATTATAAGACTCATTCCATATATGTTATTCATTGTTGGGGGTTACATCCACAATGATTATTACACCATGTAAGGTATTTTCCATATTTATGACTTTAGTGTCCTTTTATGCCTATGATTGGGTATACCAAATCTTTTCCATTATAATTTTAATCCTCTCTATATAACATTTTTATTGAATTGGTTATGTTAGTGCCACCTAACACTCCTATAGTAAGTTCTTAAATTTGGTTAATTAGTGTTAAATGGAATGGAATGTATATTGTAGGTATATGCCTTGGACTAGTTTATATTGAATGAAATGAATATTATTTATCATTCTTAGTATAACCATGCCATATTAAGAAAGATAAAAAGGAAAACCATGTAATTGAATATCAAATAACTTTAATGGTTGTATGTACCTTTTCCTTGTCACACTAATGAAATGTGAGGCTCAAATCTTCATCTTATTAAATGATATGGCTATCAAATGTATTAATTATTAAATGAATATAATGTAAGGAGACTAATTATATATGGACCTTGACATAATTACTATAGGGATATTAAAACTCTAGTTATCTTTTGGTTTCCCAAGGGAATGCCTTGATCACTTGTGGATTCCGTTCTGATTAAAGGATGTTGGCTTCCCTGGTTGAGACCCACCTTGTAACTTGATCCTCGCCTATTAGTGGATTCTGATTATGACATTTTACGATCCCTCCATTTCTATTACATGATTAATTTCATACACTCCTTGGATCCATCATGGATTATAAATACATGATGTTCCTAGGTTATATCATTTGTCATAGCTATAGATTATCATGTTTTACCTTGGATGAATTCCATAGACTTGGTTAGATCCTAATATTTTGGAGTTACATGGATGATTTCCAATATATTACACTCTTATCCATATAACTATGCCCCATTAACTATTGATTTTGAGGCCCTTTAGGTATAGGTTTCCTTACTTACTACCTTGTAACCCTTTATTATTATTATCATCATGTTTTCCTTGTTATATCTTTGAATATCTACTGTTACTATCATGAAGTGATGTTAGTGTTGGATATGCCTCACATGACTTAAATATGTAAAATATAAAATAATTAATTAATTAACTAGTTACATTTTTAGACACCATCTGAGGGATAAAGGATTTACATAAGTATTTACATTACATTACAACTTTACTTTTATATAGGAATTATTTCACACTTTTTAGTTTATATTACATAGAATATATGTTATAGATACCCTTGGTGGTGGAATACTATGATTTTTCTCACACCCTATCAGTTCCTCCATTAGAACCTGGGTGGACTATATTTATACGGGTATTGAAAAAGGGAGGTGATTATCTTTGGACACTTGATTGCTTGTTTCGTAGGAAGGAGATGGAAGTCGATGACCACGCAAGAACTCAGAATGCTAAGATAGTTATCGGTTTATTTTTTCTTATTTATTTTTAGTATGAATTTCTACTACATTGTATCCATTTTTTCCATCCTTATAGTGACATGACATATCATCATTATATTTTGTGTATTGTTTACATTTTTTATAGTTGTTCAGTATTTTATTACTTATGCCTTCTTATGTTGTGACTTCTGTTTAGTTATATTTATTTTTCTGCATATCCACTATGGTATTATATTCACAACTATGATACACTCTGGTGATAAGGTAATAGTCTCCAAACAGACACATCTTAGTCACTTTTTGATAGTTGTAAGCCTCTGGAATTCAGGGATATGCGCTTGAGGCAATTTGGATGACTAGGATCTAGGCATTCCAATATGACATGTAGGTTTTGGACCTCATCAAGTGGTATGATAGTAGATACTTTTTTTATTTACTATTTGGTGACAATAGATTGGAGATTAGGAATGCTAAATAATTGGTTATAAGTAATGCTTGGGTATCTCAAACCCATGTTTGGGATAAAGGATGAATTTTATAAATTATAATTCTTGTTCTTCTTTTTCCAATTACAGTTGATATCATTTCACATTTGCGTGACTCACATTTTTTTGGTATTTTTGAATCTTATTATGATTGATATTTCATTTAATTCTTGGAATGACGATATTATCTAAATTATCATTGTAAGATGAATCATTATCGACAACTAGAATTCACATGTAATTAGTATTTCTATTCCATATAGGTGTATTTCACTACTTTTCATTGATTAATATGTCGGTGATTATTGAGTAATGATGTGGTAGTTATAGTATACCTGTTCTTTTACATGGATATGATTGAGTGATTATTGGTTTCAATTCAGGAGGTGTTATGGGACCTCATGGGTTGGTATAGTCAATATATCGAGTTGATCCATTCGAATAAAATAAAATGGGTGTCGTTTTCAATGATAAGGTGTATGGGCTCAGATTCACTGGGAATAGTGATCCATTCTATTCAAACCTTGGTATATGGAAATTAAAAAATTTAAATTATAAAAGTAAAACTTGATTCATAAGGAGAAATGGTTTCACATCATTATCTTTACTTTCCATTTTTATGAAATGTAAATGGATGTACATAGAAATTAAATATGAAATGAATAAAATGGTTTCTAGTAAATGACGAGGCAAGGTTCTATTAACCCTTCGTCTACTAGAACCCATGTAACTAATACTTGATCACTTACTAAAACTTGGACCTTTAAGAAGGTAGAGGTGGTATATATTGGGTTGTGGACATTTCTTATATATATAAGTTCCACTAGAGTTATTATCCATCTTTTTTAATATTATTTGGAGCCATGTTCTTTGAATTTAAAGACCAATTCTACCAAGAATTCCTCATGTCATGTGCCATGCGGTTGATGATGACCGTGCTCTAGACGTGGTGGGCCTTGATCTGAAAGTATTACCTCTAAGAGTTCCACATGAGTCACCAACTTCTATAACTGATTTGGGAATTGAATCTCAAGTTCGATATAGTATCCAATATCTAAAACAGTCTATGTATAGTGCCCCATGACCTACACCTATAATGGATTATCTGACTATTGAGTTCTAGGAGAAACATCCTCCTACCGTTATGGTGGATGGATTTCCATAGTATACAAAACTTGGATAGAGGTCGCCTTTTCATCTTTGAGATTCACGAGATTCCTCCAGAGTCGAGGGTCAATCTTGATACTTACATGCTGCGTGATTCAGCCAATCATTGGTGTGATATAATTATCTAGGCTGGACACCATCAGGGCATGGTATGGGATGATTTATAGATTTACCTCCATGGATACATCTTTTATTATATGTTGAGATCTGATCAATCCATAGAGTTCAAAAATCTCATGCATGTTTCTATTTCAGTTATGGAATATTCATCATGTTTCCCTGAGTTATAGTGCTTTACACTGTATCTAGCTAGTGATGAGATTTCGTGTGCTAGATGCTTTGAGGATGGGCTCATGTATTCCACCCATACTTAGGTGAATTAATTTTAACTAACCTCCTTTTATAAAATAGTAATTATGTATCTCATCACTGAATGAAACCAGAGGGATAGTGATAGCATCGGGCATAGAGTACTCATACCACATCAATCTAGTAGTTTATCTTGGTAGCAGGAATCTATATCTCAAGGTTTCTCATCAGAGAAGTGGTATCCAGAGTACCTATATAGATATCTCAATGTTGTGTCACTGGTGTGGATAAAATGCACACCAGAATCCTCATTTATATAGATACCATCTAGTGTGTCAGGCTAGCGGTTGTATGGGGCATCTTCATAGATTCTTTTGGACCATTCCCTCAGCTTCTATTGGAAGAGGATCCACACCCACTCCACCTTCCAGGGTGGGTTCTTTTACTCTATGTAGAGTGGGGGGTTGGAGTATCATAGGAAATATTGGACAAGGAGGATTTTGATTTTTATGGTAGAGAAAATATTGATCACCAATTGCACCAAAAGAGTGGTATTGATCATGGTATTTAAGATGTTACATAGGGTCGTGGATCAGGTCAGTTTCATTCATTACATTTGATACCCTAGGATCAGGCTGCAAGACCATCTACAGTACTAGGTATTATTCTTGTATCTTCTATTATGGTATCTACATTATTTGATATAGGTGCTTCATACTGTTTAATCTATTTATCATTCTTGGAAAGCCTTGTGTTTGAAATAAAATATTAATATGGTGTAATGACCTTGGATACACAATTGGGAGTATGGTAAAAATAGAATATTCCAATATAGGGATTAGCCCCTTTAGTTTAGTAGTTACCCTTTCTTATGGGACCTCTTTATTATTGAGCTGAGGAGCTTCAATGTCATTCTCACGATGGATTGGTTCTTCTGTATCATGCATTTTTAGACTTCTATCACCACATGATATCATTTCCATCACCAGAGGACATAAGTTATCTACACAAGGGTGAGTTTAATGTCAAGGATAGTAGATAAATACCATAGCATCATAGGCTAGGTGGAGTGACCTTCCATATTTTTAATCTCTTCATGGAGGATTACATTTTACATCATGCTAAATTCCCTCCAGTAGTAGATCCTTTTAGGGATGTCTTTCCCAATGATTTCTCCAGATTTATTCTTGATATTGAGCTATATTTTATGATTGAACATGTTCAAGGAGAAGATTCAGTGTCCATTACTCTATACATGATGGCACATATTGTCGTCTATGAGGTCAAGCAGCAGTTAGAGGATTTGGAGGCCAAAGGTTTTATATAGCCAAACACTTCCACTAAAGGCACACCTATAATTTTTTCCAATAATGTGGATGCGGCCTTTATTCTATGTGTGTATTACATATAGTTGAACTATCTTATGGACAAGAACCAAAATCCAATACCTCAAATACAAGATCTCTTTGACCAACTCTGAGGATCTAGGGTCTTCTCGAAGATCAACCTAAGATCAGCCTATCATCGGGTGTGATTTAGGCCATCAGAGATGCCTCGTAAAACTTTCCATGGTAGGTATGGTCTGTATGAGTACCTTTTTGTAACGACCCAAAGTTTCATTAATGGAAAATCCCTCTTGATCCAGTTAAATGTTTCTTTATGAAAAATGTTTTTATAAGATGTCAACTTCTTTAAGTTTTACGTTAAGATTTGTGATCGTTACTTTTATAGCCGTTGAACAGTGATCATCTGGGTAGTTTAAATATAAGTCTTTAACGAACCAATTTTCTACTCAGACAAAGGAAGCGATGGCCTCATCCAGTAGAATTGCCCCTTACGAAGCCCATTTGTCGGAGCTCGGAAAGGAGGTGGCGTCTTTGGGCTTTGCCCTTGACCAAGCCCAAGCTGAGCTTCATCAAGTCAAGCTCGAACGTGATCGTCTACGGGAAAAATGGAAGTTGATAGAGATTACCACTCGAGCGATGTTATCCGAGCAACCCCAAGAGTCTGTCACCATCGCACACCTTACCCTTAGGTCTTATGCGGCTATTTTAAGGGGTTATGTAACAAATAAGTAGCACCATGTTCATGTACATTATTTTTGTATATAATAATGAATATAATTTCTAGTCATTTTTGATGCATTGTAATTAGTTTTTAAAGTACAAATGATGTTTTTAGTTATTATTTAATTAAGAATTATATTTTATTAAATTAAAGGATTTTTGAATTAAATAATATTTTAATAAAATATTATTATTAATATTAAATTAATTTTTATTAAATATAAATGATCTTATAATTTTATGAATGCAATTAAAATTTTTATTTGAAAGCCATTTCTGTCAAAACCCGTGAATTTTTTATAAATGTAGGTTTTTATTTTAAAAGTGAAAATTCACATATTTAGAAAATTATTTAGATAAAATAAATATTATTTTTGGAATCAGGACGTCGAAATTATCCAACGGTGAATTTTTCATAATTTTCTGAGACAGTCAAATTTTTGGGTAAAAATTAAATACCATTTAAATATATAATGTGTTTTATGACATCATAATGACCCAATGGTGATGTAATAAAATACCATAATCCTTATGTTCGGCCAATATGTGTTTTATCAATAAAATAATGAGGTTTTGGGTTTGTTTGACTCACTTTTCAAAGCATTAATGGAGCCCTCAAGACTTATTCAACACTTTGCCTTTTTAAATTAATTTCCATGGGAGTGTGACTCACCTCCACATAAGCAACCCTAATTTTTTAATATGTTCGGACCTTGGCCTTGTAAAATATTGTTTTCCTCTTCCCTTTTCCAGAAACCATGGGCAAATACCATGTGATGGTTTGTGGTTTGGATTATTTTAATATAAGGGGTCCCAAACCTAAATAATAAAGAATTCTCTCACCTTTCCTATATAAACCCACCCAAGCTCCCACTTCCTCCTCACCCAAAGCCCTTGAAGTTCGTCCAAACTCTGCCCTACTCTCTCTAGAATCCTCTCAAGGTGCCCCAAGCTCCCAAGAAGCCTCTCACAAGCCTCTCTCTAGCCTTTGGAAGCACACTTCCAAGTAAGGGGTTTTCTTCCTTTCTCATTTTTTGTCAATTTTCTTTAAGTTGTTATTGCCCTTTTTATTTCATTTATGAATGTTGGGGTATGGTTTCACACCTCCCCCATACTGTCCTCTTATTGTTTGAATGATGGGAGAACCCTTTCTCTCTCATTAAATGCCTCCCATTTACACCCGTTACTATGCCGAAATTCCGAAAGGAACTTCTCTCTCTTCTTTTACATTCAAGCAATACTTTTGTATCATGAATCTAAATTCCATTTCGATTGTTGGGACATGTATATATATGAACTCCTTACTGTCCATTACATGTAAATATGATGAGGAACCCCTTTCTCTCTCATCAGCCTTTTTTATGAATTCTTATGTCACGCCGTTACGCTGCCGAAATCGCACCGATTTTCTAAGCCAATGTCTTTGTGTAGTGAATACCATGCCCATTTCTCCATCAAGGGTATTCACCTTTAGGCACATTTACATATTGATTATAAAGTTTCTTGTATGAATTCCACATTCCTTTATCGTGGAAGAAATGATTATGTTTTATGAATCCATGTTTTATGATCCATGTGGCACACTTATGCATGAAATGAAATGTTTAAGAAGGGTGTGCCCTGATAGCGCTCCAATGCATTGGGTAAAGTATAGTATCATGATACGTCATGTGCAATGAGTGTTGACTCATGCTAATTCAAGTGCAATGAGGGTTTACTCGTGCTTCAAGTGCAATGAGGGTTTACTCATGCTCCATGTGCAATGAGCCTTGGCTCATGCTAATTCAATGTTAAGTGTTGTTGCCACATTTCCATGTTATGATTATCATGCTTTATCATGCCTTTATGTTCATGTCTCTCTTATGCTCTATTGATATGCCTATTGCCTAACATTTATTGTACTCCTCATGTTATTCATTGTGTACTCCCTTACTGGGCTTTATAGCTCACCCTTTTCTTATGCATGTCCTCAGGTTATCCCATGCAATGCTAAGTACGAAGGAATGTAGTGGTCATGTAAAGGAAGTTTTCAATAAGGATGTTGTATTTCATGTTTAAAGTTTTTATGTAATGATCCTAAGCCCCAAAGACACTAAACCTCTCGATCTTCTTTGTTGTATCAAGTGAAGCTTTATGTAATAAAGCATGTTTAAGTTGTAATAAAAAGCAGGGTTGTCATAGTTGGTATCAGAGGATAGGTTTAGTTATTTTTGGGATTAGGAAACCCTAGTAAAGCCTTAGATACAAGACTAAGCATAATAAAAACATCCCTAAGTTTTGGTAAATACTAAGTAAGTGTTTTATCAAACAAATACATCCCTGTCCGGATACGAGAAGGTAGAGGCGGCTCTGGCACAGATGTATCCTAGGGGTAAAACCCGAAAACACCGCTTTGAGCTAGACTCGAACGGGAACTGGTGCACGACAACGGGCCTTGCTGCACTCTTGGTTACGACACTCCCGGGGGATATGTTTTGATAAATTCACAATCTTAGTATGAACCCTTATTAAGGGAAAAATGCCCCTAAGAATATATGTTAGAAGGAAGATCATGAAAAGCCTGGATTGAATCCTATAGACTCATGAGTTGAAGAGATTAAAGTTTATTTATAAGTCATCAACTTTTGTCTTTGGATTACCCTTTATGCGTTACCCCTAACTTTCCTTTTATTCCAGCCAATGGCCGGTAATAGGAGAACTCGGGCTAACAACCGTTGTGAAGATCAGTGTGATGATTGTACTTATGAGATGCCCAATCCAATGGGAGCGGGAATCGCGAACTTTGTCACGCTTCTCTCTCAGCTAACTCAAGTTTTGCATAGAAACACTGGTCAAGAGGAACGTTCAACCCCCCCTAAGAAAGAACAAGTCGCTATTGAAAGCTTCATAAGACAAAGGCCTCCTACTTTTAGTGGATCATCCGATCCCACGATTGCTGAACAATGGATCAACTCCATTGAAAAGATATTCTCCATCCTCCAATGCTCTGAAAAAGAGAAGGTTCTCCTGGCGGCTTATCATATGGAGGGTGAAGCTAATCAATGGTGGACGTTGATCAAAAAATACGAAGCCTGAGGAGGAGATCGAGGCTTTGGAATGGAAGGTATTCCGGAAGATGTTTTTCGATAAATATTTTCCACGCACCCTCCGTCTTAAGGTGGAAAGGGACTTCCTTTCCCTCAAGCAGAAAGATGAGGAATCTGTGGGAGCGTACGAGGAAAACTTCACAAGGCTTGCACGATACGCTTCCGACTTTGTCGTTACCCCCGAATGCAAGGTTGACCGCTTCTTTGGTGGGCTGAAGCCTAGCTTGCGGAAAGCATTAGCGATCCGTGACTTCGACAGCTATGAGGAAATTGTCCGATGTGCCCTCAAGGTTGAAATGGAAATCGTAGAATCACAGGGGTATCATGGGGACAAGAAGCGGAAGGTGGACTTCAATGCTGGTGGTCCGATGGATAAATCCAACGGCGCTAAGAAATTCCAGCACCCCACTTGCCAAAAGTGTGGAAAGAAGCACCCTGGAAATTGCCTTAGGGGGACAAGAAAATGCTTCAAGTGTGGAAGAGAAGGGCACCTATCTGTTAACTGTCAGCAAGAAGGACCCGCGGCTGCGACGGAGGGGAGGAACGCTCCGTTCGAACCTCAACGCGTTGTTCAATGCTTCAAATGCAAATAACCGGGTCATTTTGCGAATCAGTGCCCTAATCCAAGGGTTATCGGAGGCAATCAACAACCTCCAAGACAGCAAGGAAGAGCTTTTGCCATCACTTCTGCCGAAGTGAACCCCGACAACGAAGTGGTGACAGGTATGCTAGTTATTCATTCAAGAATAGCGAACGTACTTTTTGATTCAGGTTCTACGCATTCTTTTATATCTCAAAAGTTTAGTAGAATAATCCCTGCACCACCACAAATCATGGAAGTAAAGATGTCAGTGAGTACGGAAAATGGGGCAATCATTGCATCCCATGAGTATAAGTCCTCCCCTGTTATAATCTGTGGATTGAATTTCCCAGCCAACCTCGTCATACTCCCTTTGGTGGAATTTGATGCAATTATTGGCATGGATTGGCTTTCCTTATATAGAGCCAACATAAATTGTCGGGAGAGGGAAATCACACTCCATATGGAGAATCGACCCCCGATTCTTTACAAGTGTCAGGAGGAAGATGAATCTCCTTTAGCTCCATCATCTCAAGCATGGATATTACTACCTTATGAGCACGCATATCTGGCTCAGATGATTGAGTCCAAGGAAGAAACCACCCTTGAAGAAATGCCTATTGTGAGGGAATTCGCTGAAGTATTTCCCGAGGAACTTCCTGGTCTTCCTCCAAGAAGAGATGTTGAGTTCTCAATTGAACTTATACCTGGGGCGCTACCAATATCCAAGACTCCATATAGAATGGCTTTGGTTGAGCTTGAAGAACTGAAGAAACAACTACAGGAGAATCTGGATAAAGGGTTTATACGCCCAAGTGCATCACCATGGGGTGCACCAGTCCTCTTCGTCAAGAAGAAGGATGGGTCAATGCGGCTTTGCATCGATTATCGTGAACTTAAAAAAATCACGATAAAGAACAAGTATCCTCTCCCAAGAATTGATGACTTGTTTGATCAGCTGCGTGGAGCACAATACTTCTCCAAGGTCGACTTGCGGTCGGGATATTATCAAGTAAGGGTGAAGAAGGAAGATATCCCCAAGACTGCTTTTCGTACAAGGTACGGGCACTATGAATTCATAGTAATGCCTTTTGGACTCACCAATGCTCCAGCAATATTCATGGACTTGATGAATAGAGTTTTTAGAGATTACCTAGATAAATTTGTGGTAGTCTTTATAGATGATATTCTAATATACTCCAAAACCAAGGAGGACCATGAGGAGCATTTAAGAACTGTACTGGAGACTTTGCGTAAGGAGAAGCTCTATGCCAAGTATAGCAAGTGTGAGTTCTGGTTGAAGGAGGTCTCATTCTTGGGCCATATCATCACAAGCAATGGGATATCTGTGGACCCCTCCAAAACAGATGCAATTGAGGGATGGACGAGGCCAACATCGGTAACTGATATCCGTAGCTTCTTGGGGTTAGCTGGATATTATCGACGATTTGTGAGAAACTTCTCACGATTGTCCAACCATCTTACCAAGCTAACTCGAAAGGGAGTAAAGTTTGCTTGGAGTGATGAATGCGAAGAAAGCTTCAAGGAGTTGAAAAGAAGGCTTATCACTGCACCTGTGCTCACTTTACCCACAAGTGGGGAGCTTTTTGTGGTATTCAGTGATGCTTCGAAGAAGGGCTTAGGATGTGTGCTGATGCAGAATGATAAAGTGATATCCTATGCCTCAAGACAGTTGAAAATCCATGAGCGAAACTATCCAACGCATGATCTGGAGTTGGCGGCGGTGATCTTTGCCTTGAAAATCTGGCGGCATTATCTCTATGGAGAGAAATGTGAGATATATACTAACCACAAGAGTCTTAAATATATATTCACACAGAAAGAGCTTAATATGCGCCAGAGAAGATGGATAGAGCTCATAAAGGATTATGACTGTTCAATACATTACCACCCTGGGAAGGCGAACAAGGTAGCGGATGCCCTAAGTAGAAAGGATCCAGCAATTCTATCAATGATGAGAATTGAGAAGGATCCAATCTTCTTAGACTTGATGAAGATGGACGTGGGAATCATAAAGAAGGGAACATCATCAATCCTTTCACAAATGATTTCTCAACCATCTCTTTTGGAAAGGTTAAAGGATGCTCAAAAGGATGATGCGAGAATCCAAGAAAAAGTGGAAGCTATCAAAAAGGGAAAATCCTCAGAGTTTAATGTTAATGAAGAAGGAATTGTGCGGTTTGGGAAAAGACTATGTGTCCCATCAAGTTCGGAGCTGAAGAAGGAACTTTTGGATGATGCACATAGTTCAAATTTCTCTATTCACCCAGGGAGCACAAAGATGTATCGAGATCTCCGAGAAAACTTTTGGTGGGATAATATGAAGAAGGAGATCGCCGAATATACATCAAAGTGCCTGGTGTGTCAGCAAGTGAAGGCAGAGAGGCAGAAGTCTAAGGGGATGATGCAACCATTGCCCATACCAGAATGGAAATGGGAGAACATCACCATGGACTTCGTCACTGGACTTCCAAGGACATCCAAAAGCAACAATGCAATCTGGGTTATTGTGGATCGTCTCACAAAGACTGCACACTTCATTGCTATTCGAGAGGATTTCTCTTTGGATCAACTGGCACGGATATATATCAGGGAAGTGGTACGGTTGCATGGAGTACCACTATCTATTGTTTCGGACCGAGATCCAAGATTTACCTCTAAGTTTTGGAAGAGTCTTCAACATGCTCTGAATACTGAACTGAACTTCAGTACGGCCTATCATCCTCAAACTGATGGCCAATCCGAGCGGACTATCCAAACACTTGAGGATATGTTGAGAGCGTGCTCAATGGACTTTAAAGGAGGATGGGATCAACATCTTCCTCTAGTTGAGTTCTCTTATAATAATAGTTTCCACTCGAGCATCCAAATGGCACCATATGAAGCCCTATATGGGAAAAGGTGCAGAACACCGGCATGTTGGGATGAGGTCGGTGAACGTAAGCTGCTTGGACCAGAAATGGTCGAAGAAATGGTAGAGAAGGTGAAAACCATTCAGCAGCATATCAAGGCAGCCCAAAGTCGACAGAAGAGTTATGCAGATAATCGTCGACGAGACCTTGAGTTTAAAGTCGGAGACATGGTGTTTTTACGCATATCTCCGTGGAAGAAGGTCATGAGGTTTGGAAAGAAAGGGAAGTTAAGTCCAAGGTACATCGGCCCCTTCGAGATTCTTGATGGTGTTGGGGCTGTGGCCTATCAACTAGCACTTCCACCTACTATGGCCAAGGTGCATGATGTCTTCCATGTATCCCTCTTAAGGAAGTACATACCAGACCCTTCACATGTACTCTCTTCCGAGGTGGTACAATTAGAAGACGATCTTTCTTATGAGGAGCAACCAGTGAAGATCTTAGATCGTAGAGAAAAAGTTCTACGAAATAAGACAATGCCCCTCGTCAAGGTGTTGTGGAGAAACCACAAGTTTGAAGAAGCAACTTGGGAGTCGGAGGATATGATGAAGCTAAGTTACCCACATTTGTTTTAGTGTCGGAAAAGGAAAATTTCGAGGGCGAAATTTCTTAAGGGGGGAATGTTGTAACGACCCAAAGTTTCATTAATGGAAAATCCCTCTTGATCCAGTTAAATGTTTCTTTATGAAAAATGTTTTTATAATATGTCAACTTCTTTATGTTTTACGTTAAGATTTGTGACCGTTACTTTTATAGCCGTTGAACAGTGATCATCTGGGTAGTTTAAATATAAGTCTTTAACGAACCAATTTTCTACTCAGACAAAGGAAGCGATGGCCTCATCCAGTAGAATTGCCCCTTACGAAGCCCATTTTTCGGAGCTCGGAAAGGAGGTGGCGTCTTTGGGCTTTGCCCTTGACCAAGCCCAAGCTTAGCTTCATCAAGTCAAGCTCGAACGTGATCGTCTACGGGAAAAATGGAAGTTGATAGAGATTACCACTCGAGCGATGTTATCCGAGCAACCCCAAGAGTCTGTCACCATCGCACACCTTACCCTTAGGTCTTATGCGGCTATTTTAAGGGGTTATGTAACAAATAAGTAGCACCATGTTCATGTACATTATTTTTGTATATAATAATGAATATAATTTCTAGTCATTTTTGATGCATTGTAATTAGTTTTTAAAGTACAAATGATGTTTTTAGTTATTATTTAATTAAGAATTATATTTTATTAAATTAAAGGATTTTTGAATTAAATAATATTTTAATAAAATATTATTATTAACATTAAATTAATTTTTATTAAATATAAATGATCTTATAATTTTATGAATGCAATTAAAATTTTTATTTGAAAGCCATTTCTGTCAAAACCCGTGAATTTTTTATAAATGTCGGTTTTTATTTTAAAAGTGAAAATTCACATATTTAGAAAATTATTTAGATAAAATAAATATTATTTTTGGAATCAGGACGTCGAAATTATCCAACGGTGAATTTTTCATAATTTTCTGAGACAGTCAAATTTTTGGGTAAAAATTAAATACCATTTAAATATATAATGTGTTTTATGACATCATAATGACCCAATGGTGATGTAATGAAATACCATAATCCTTATGTTCGGCCAATATGTGTTTTATCAATAAAATAATGAGGTTTTGGGTTTGTTTGACTCACTTTTCAAAGCATTAATGGAGCCCTCAAGACTTATTCAACACTTTGCCTTTTTAAATTAATTTCCATGGGAGTGTGACTCACCTCCACATAAGCAACCCTAATTTTTTAATAAGTTCGGACCTTGGCCTTGTAAAATATTGTTTTCCTCTTCCCTTTTCCAGAAACCATGGGCAAATACCATGGGATGGTTTGTGGTTTGGATTATTTTAATATAAGGGGTCCCAAACCTAAATAATAAAGAATTCTCTCACCTTTCCTATATAAACCCACCCAAGCTCCCACTTCCTCCTCACCCAAAGCCCTTGAAGTTCGTCCAAACTCTGCCCTACTCTCTCTAGAATCCTCTCAAGGTGCCCCAAGCTCCCAATAAGCCTCTCACAAGCCTCTCTCTAGCCTTTGGAAGCACACTTCCAAGTAAGGGGTTTTCTTCCTTTCTCATTTTTTGTCAATTTTCTTTAAGTTGTTATTGCCCTTTTTATTTCATTTATGAATGTTGGGGTATGGTTTCGCACCTCCCCCATACTGTCCTATTATTGTTTGAATGATGGGAGAACCCTTTCTCTCTCATTAAATGCCTCCCATTTACACCCGTTACTATGCCAAAATTCCGAAAGGAACTTCTCTCTCTTCTTTTACATTCAAGCAATTCTTTTGTATCATGAATCTAAATTCCATTTTGATTGTTGGGACATGTATATATATGAACTCCTTACTGTCCATTACATGTAAATATGATGAGGAACCCCTTTCTCTCTCATCAACCTTTTTTATGAATTCTTATGTCACGCCGTTACGCTGCCGAAATCGCACCGATTTTCTAAGCCAATGTCTTTGTGTAGTGAATACCATGCCCATTTCTCCATCAAGGGTATTCACCTTTATGCACATTTACATATTGATTATAAAGTTTCTTGTATGAATTCCACATTCCTTTATCGTGGAAGAGATGATTATGTTTTATGAATCCATGTTTTATGATCCATGTGGCACACTTATGCATGAAATGAAATGTTTAAGAAGGGTGCGCCCTGATAGCGCTCCAATGCATTGGGTAAAGTATAGTATCATGATACGTCATGTGCAATGAGTGTTGACTCATGCTAATTCAAGTGCAACGAGGGTTTACTCGTGCTTCAAGTGCAATGAGGGTTTACTCATGCTCCATGTGCAATGAGCCTTGGCTCATGCTAATTCAATGTTAAGTGTTGTTGCCACATTTCCATGTTATGATTATCATGCTTTATCATGCCTTTATGTTCATGTCTCTCTTATGCTCTATTGATATGCCTATTTCCTAACATTTATTGTACTCCTCATGTTATTCATTGTGTACTCCCTTACTGGGCTTTATAGCTCACCCTTTTCTTATGCATGTCCTCAGGTTATCCCATGCAATGCTAAGTACGAAGGAATGTAGTGGTCATGTAAAGGAAGTTTTCAATAAGGATGTTGTATTTCATGTTTATAGTTTTTATGTAATGATCCTAAGCCCCAAAGACACTAAACCTCTCGATCTTCTTTGTTGTATCAAGTGAAGTTTTATGTAATAAAGCATGTTTAAGTTGTAATAAAAAGCAGGGTTGTCATACTTTTTATGTTTTTCAGTCTTAAAAATGAACATACAATTTTCATGGCATTAATGAATAGGGTCTTTAACCCATATCTAGAATCTTTTATCATGGTATTTATGGATGACATCCTGGTGTATTATCACACTCATAGCGACCATTATATGCTCCTTGATACTGTTCTGAGTACACTGAGTTAGAAATAGATTTGTGATAATATTGCTAAGTGAAAATTATGGATTTAAAAAGGTCACTTATTGGGATATATTATCTGAAAATTATGAGTTTATGTTGGCCTATAGAAGATGAGTGATGTGGTTTCCCATGAGTATCCCAAGAATGTATTTGATATATTATGTTTATTAGAGATGGATGGATGTTAATGGAATTTAATATAGGACTTCTCATTCATTGAATTACCGTTTAATATTATTCAAAAGAAGGGTTTCAATTTCTTATGGCTAGGAGCATGTCATAAAGTCTTTTTGAAAGGGAGGTTTTCTTTAGCACCAATACTGATTCTGCTAGAGCTTGGAAAAGACTATACTATATTCTATGATCCATCAACCATTAGAATATGAGAAGTTATTATATATAGGGATAGATTCATTATGTTTGGATCTCATCAATTGATTTATAATGAGATAAATTACCATAAATATGACCTTGATCTAGTAGCAGTTGTCCATGCCTTATGTTTCTACAGACACTATCTTTGGGTGAGTTCTTTTTGGTGTATACAAACCAAAAGATCGTTAAATATAACATTACGCAATGTGACTTGAATCTTCCACATTGAATATGAGTTGAATATCATCATTCTTTCAATTTTAAGCTTGCATATATTCTTGGGATGGAAAATGTATTTTTCGATGCACTTAGTTGTAAAACATTTACCTACGACGTATGAGAATCCAATGATGAAGGGAAACTGAAGACCCATTTTTCTGATCTGAATTTAGAGTTTCATGGTATTAATGAACAATTTTATCTATAATCCTTGAATCTTACCTCTTCCCTCCTTGAGAAGGTTAAGATAATGAAAGTTTTATATCCTGAGGGCTCAGGTATCTATTATATTATTACCAAAGATGATCCACATCTAGATTGGTCTGTGGATAAAGACAACATCCTTCATTTTCATGGACATCTGTGGGTTTCTATAGATATGAGAGAGGAGTTCATGTGAGAGTCCCACAATTCTCAGTGGGTTTTTTATCTAGGAATATCTAAAATGAATCAAGATATTTGGTGCTTGTATTGGTGTCCTGAGATGAAATGTTAGATAATAGACACTATCAAAAGGTGTTCTACCTATAAGCGAGGGAAGTAGGAGCACCATAGATGTTCAGGTTTTTTATAGATGCTTCCAATCCCTGAATGGAAATGTAGAGATGTTGCCATGGACTTTGAAGTTGATTTTCTAAGGTCTCCTAGTGGTAGCTACGTTGTATGGGTTTTCATTGATAGACTGATGAAATTATACCACTTCATTTCTATCGAGGATACATTATCATTTAATGATATGGGAATACTGTATTCTCATGTGATCATATTACTACATAGGTTCCCTCATACTATCATTTCAAATAGGTATTCTCATTCCACATAACTGTTCTAGAAGGGGTTGCATAAGACTATCAGAATTTAGGTGGTTTTGAGAAGATCTTTTCACCCTCATATCAATGGATTATCAAAATAGATTATATAGGTGTTAAAGAACCCTCTTTGATCATGCTTCCTTGATTTCAGTGATTCTTGGAAGATTCATATCCCTCTCTTTCAAATTTCCAACAATAATAGCATCAAGAGACAATTCTGATGGCTCCTATTGAAAACATATATGGTAGGACATGGCATTCACCCCTAAGTTGGCTAGAGGTTGGTGAGGTATCCCTAGTAGGTCTTCATATCATTCATTAAAATTCAGTGTAGATTCAAATTATAAGGATCTGTATGTCTACTGATCAGTCCTCATATAAATCATATGTCGATCGTTGTCAATGACATCTGGAGCTTGAGGTCGGGGATCATGTTTTCTTGTGGGTATCACCCCGTTCAGGGGAGATACAGATATAGAGGCAAGGGAAGTTTTGACCTCATTATGTAGGGTCGTTTGAGATCTTAGAGAGAGTCAGCCTGGTCGCCTATCAGTTATGACTACCTCAATGATATTGTTAAATGCACGATTTCTTTCATATTTTAAAGCATCACTATTATCATGTTGATCTATCTCATACTTTTTATCTCATGGAATTAGAATTAGATGTGAATAGTTCATTTGAGGAGAAATCTATAAACATCATCGACCAAATATTGAGTTCTCTCTAAGGTTGGTTTTTCCCTTTAATACATGTGCTATAGTATCACGACCATATACAAGACGAGAATTAGGAGCAGGAGGCTGACATACATTCCCAGTGTAATGAGTTTTTCATTTATAGAGTTTTGTCTTCATTAGAATTTGAAATAGGGGATGGATTCTTTTAATGGAGAATACTATAAGAACCTAGATTTATATCTCAGGTACATATCCTTTTAATTTCCACATTATTCTTTTGTAAAGTTTTCTTTTTGAAATAGACCCTAAAGACTGGCCATTAGACAATTAGACTGTTTTGAGAAGAAAGGAATGGGAGGGATTTAGGTTGGTTTCATTCCAATTACATGATGTGTAATTAGATTACATGACATGTAATCATTAAATAACATGTAATTTCATGGCCTAGAACTTTCACTTAATGTAAATGGTATTTCCCTAAGGAAGGACCCAGAGCCTTACATGATGTGTAAATAATTTACACATCATGTAAATGCGCATATATGTTTTTTGAAAAAGGATATAGGGACTCCATTTTCTTAGATAGAGACTCACCTCCCCTATCACCCTCTCTTGTACAAGAACCCTCTCCCAAGACTATTTCTAGGCTTTGTTGTTTCTTCATGAACCAGACTCTAATTTCAGATCTGTCTATCATATTAGAAGCATGTTGGAAAGTTCTCCAATCCATTAAATCCATTCAAAGTTCTTAATATTAGTGATTATATTTAATTTTAGGCTAATATTCACTATTTTTATGGTGTTGGAATATTCTTAAGATCTCTTCTAATCTAGACTGATGTTGAGGATGATAATGGAATAGGAGAGTTGTATGAGCCTAATGTAGGTGGTTTATAACACGCTCTTAAAGATTCATTATTTTATAAAAATTCATTTCATCATGTTGATTTCCTCAGGAATCTATTATATAATAAACATTCCTTGTTTATATTCATTAAAACTATGTTCTAAGACCCATTTTATATATGTTATTCATTATTGGTTTTTATGTCCACAATTCTGATTACCCCATGTAGGTTATTTTCTATATTTATTCATTTTATGGTCATTTGCGCCAAAATGGATTGTTATGATTTCTATGTGCCACCATTTTGGTGTTCCTCATCTTGACCATTTTAATGGTAACCATATACCAATTAAATGGCTATTGAATTGGCCATGTTAGTTCCACTTGAACAACCTAAGATGAGTGCATAAATTTTTCTAACCAATGTCAAATGAAATATAAAGTATATCGTATGTATATTCCATGGCCTAATTTATATTCAATTAAATGCATGTGTTTTATCATCCCTATCACAAACTTTTTATATTAATAAAGGTACTGTATATAACCAAGTAATTGAATATCAAATTTCTTTATTGGTTACATTCCCATAGCCTTGTCACAGTAATGAAAGGTGATGCTTTAACCTTCATCTTATAAATGATATGACTATCACTTTACTTAATTTACTAAATGAATATAATTTAAGGTGACTAATTATATATGAACAATGAAATCATTCTTATATGGGTGGTTAGACACGAGTTTGATTTTGGATTCCTAAGGTAATTCCTTGAGCACTCTTGGATTCCATTATGATTCAAGGATTTCCATTGCCTTGGTTGATACCCACCTTGGACCCTGATCCTCATCTATCAGTGGATGTTCAGTATGATGCCATTGGATCCCTCATTTTCTATTATCAGATTACTTTGATACGCTCCTTGGATCCATCATGGATTCTACGACCATGAGGTTCCATGGTTATATCTTTTCGAAAATCCATAACCTATCCCATTTTACCTTGGATGTATTCCTTGGACTTAGTTAGATCATGCTATTGTGGAATGCCTTGGATGATACTCCTTGGATTACACTCTCACCCCAATATCCAGGCTATTGCTAATACTGAGTTGGTGACCCTTGAGGTCTAGGTTTCCTTGGTCACTACCTTGGAACCTTTCATTACTACACTCATAATGGATTCGTTATTACATGTCAGAACCTCTAAACTTACTATCACAAGGTGATGTTAGTGATGACTATTCCTCACGTGACATAAATATATAAAATAAAACATAATTAATAAATTAATTGGTTACACGTTTAGACACCAGCTGAGGGATGAAGAAGGTACTTTAGTAATTACATTAGTGTACTTATTTAAATTTATATAATCATGATTGAAGAATTTAAATTTATATTACATAGACAGAATTTCATAGACACCATTGGTGGTGGCCTACTAAGATTTATATCACACCCTATCTGGTCCACTATTGGAACCCTGATAGACTATAGGTGTCCAGATATTGACAATCGGAGGAAACACCATTCGGACAGTTGATTTCTTATTTCTGAAGATGGAGCTGGTAGTAGATGACTAAGTTGGAGATTAAGATGATGGCATAGTTTTTGGTTTATTTTTACTAATTTTTTATATCATGATGGTACTACACTTTTTATTCATGTTTTCTAGATATATAGTGACAGGACATATTATCATTATATTTTTTATATTGTTATAATTTATTCCAGTTATTCAGTTATTTATTACTTATTTCTACATCTTATGTGACATATTTTTACTAATATTTATTTTTCTACTTATCTTCTATTATATTATATTTTCCTATTGTGCTACACTCATGTAATTATAAAATATTCTCCCCATGGACACACCCTTGGCCATCACTTCTAGTCAGCAGCCTCTAGTATTATAGAAGATGTGCTTAAGGCCATGTCATCAATAGGGCTTGGGGAACTCCTAAGTGGCATCTAGGTTTGCGATGTCACAACAGATAACAAAAACAAAAATTATAAAATCACTTAACTATAAATGAAATACCAACACTATAGACAGATACAAGAAAGTCACCACCAATTTCTCTACATTCTTATAATCTTTATAGACACCACTCCTTCTATCCTTCTGAAAAATGAATAAATTACTCTAATAAAATTAATTATATTACCTTGATTATAATAAACACCTTTTAGATTATATTTTTAATTTTTTATGGTTTTCATGAAGTGATTATTACTAGTGTTACTAATGGTTTTTGGAGTGGTGATTTCCCTAGAAGTGATTTTAGTTACATATATCAAGCAATGGAAACTATGTTAGTGATGGAGAGTGATAAATATAATGGTTATAGAATATGTGATTGTATTCTGGTGGTGTATACCATGGTTTCTATGATTTATAGGGCTCAATTCATGACTTGATATTCTTGATTCTAAATCATGAATCGTAGTTCTCACTCTCACCCATGACAACTATTGTCAACATGAATTCTAATGATGTTGTAATTGAGTATTTCGGTTTAATTATTATATAGGGAATTTTGATGATCATATATTTTTAAGTATATCCTAGATATTATTATTCCCACTTAACCTTATCTTTTTTTATAAAATAATAATTTTACTAAACCTTGTGAAAGAGATGAAATCAAGAGAAAAGGCCTCCTGGGAATTCATTTATACAAAATGGGCCCAAAACCATCCCAAAAATTATCTAGAAAACAATTAAATGATCATGGTAAAAATCCTTCGAATATAAGGAAACTCATATATGATGATAAGCACCCATATCTGAGTGAAATTGAGTTAAATAAATTTATTTCCATTATCATTTTCAAATTAAAAAATTATCAAATTTACACTATGGTGAAAATGAAAATCATTCTCTTAAAATCATTAAAAACACTGATAAAACCACACTTTGACCTCTACATATTATGTATTAAAAAATTGAAGACATAGAAACATGATAATCACATTATAGTTATTTTGAAGGAATATAAGAAACTGAAAAGGAATTCCTTGATCAAATTGCATATGTCATGTTACATGTCACTTTGGGGAAGGATGATATGATACAACATGTACTTTATTATGTGCATAAATTAATGATATATTATTATTTAATTTTATACACATCTCATACCCATACTTACATATTATGAGGTTCAATTGTTATACTCAACATTTAGTATGTTTTGAAAATATTTATTTCAAAACATTTCAAATAATGATTTTTTCATGCATCCTTAAAACATGGAAAATAATGTTGGTTGATATAAATCTATTCTATTAGGGTGTCATGGATCATATAACTTTTGTAATTATTAGAATTTTTTCAAAGATATATGGAATATGAATAAGTACTTCCTTCAAGTGATAAGTGTCTTATGTTTTTACTAATTGATAATCCCACTCCTTGTAAGCTCAAATATTGGATATAGAAGGGAAAATAAATGAGAAAAGAATTATTAGTGTTAGCCACTAAAATTTGTTTTGGTTCCTTATAAGATAAAAATTATTCTTCCTCATCCACTACCATTTACTTCAAAGATCACAGTCGATTCACTATAAACAAAATCATATACATCATGGTATAGATTCAAATATCCAATCACACAACTAATGTGAGGTACTCACCCTTGATTATTATATGAGGAGGGATAAATTGAATGGGGATTACTGTAGAAATTATCTAATAGAGTGATATATATTTTCAGAGAGGTATTGTATTAGAATTTACTAAGTTAAGTATTTTGTATGAGTTTACACTAATTATTGAGAAAAAAACATTATCCTTACTCCAACACATGATTAACAGTTACATAATTATATTCTTATATTTTGAGAAAATATTTGATCTTTATAATCCATTATATTACTCCAATCCCTGAAATACGGATTCATTTTTTCATTTCCCTTAATGGTTCATGTCATTTATACTCAATATGTGAAAATTAAACTATGTGTGTGGTTATTATGCTTTTATATTTACCCATACCCCTATAGTCACCATATCCCGCCTTGATTTATATTCTATGATATCTAATTAGAGGGAGATTACTAAAAATGGCTACTAATAAGAAACCACAATGTTGAAAATTACCATTATTGTTTTTCATTTTACAATCCTTACTCACTTCCTAGTCAAAACCATTCTATTTCATATAATCCTATTTTTTCATAATAAAGGTCCAATTTTATAGGGTTTTGTAGGAATCCAAATAGTATTGGATATTTTTACTGTATCTTAATCTTAGATAAAGTTTCAAAATGGTAACTTTAATTAGACCAGGCTGATTTTCACTGAAGTAAACATAAAACCAAAAAACTAGGAACAATGATTGGGATGACAAGATTGGATATTGGGGTATGAGGAATAAGTAGGAAATATATTCCATGTATCAGTATGAAAAAGCTCAGGACCATGTGACATTAAAAAAATAATCTCACTAATAAAATTTTGGGATTAACTTATGATAATATCTAGAAACTCTATCACCCATATTTTTCATTTTATGTTATTCCCATTTAATAAAAAATGATTAAAACCCAATAATATAAGAGAAAAACACACCTATAATTGTGAACAACATATGAAACCCCACTATAGCTTTAGGAATATCTCCAATACCATATTACCTCAGATTCCATTGACCATTATAAACTCCACTTAAGGGTATATCCCTAAGATATACCACTTCCACAATAGAATACATATCAAGAGAATGGTTCTGTCAAAATCAGAAAATCGATTTTAGAAATACCATAACAAAAAGTACCTCACGATAACAAAAAGGATAAATGTGTAATGATAGAGTCTAGGAATTAGTTGGAACACCACTAAAAGGTAATAAATTTTCACTAAGTAGACAACCAATAAAACAAATCTATTTTAGATATATTGATCAGAGGATACCATTATGTTAGTACATCCTATCCTGATATCTAAAGAAATATCCACTACCTAATAAAATTTTCCCATTACCCTTACCCAAAAAGTCCACCACCATATGTGAATAAATCATCAATATATCCTACTATAGCTAGATGAAGTATCTAAACAAGTGAAAATTTCTCCTAAAGGTGTGAAAATGGGAGAAAAAATTCATAGGAACACTCACCTATAAAATGAGACACATAAAAATAAGAATATATTGTTCAAAGATAGATGAGAAAACATAGGATCATTTGGAAAATTAACCAATCCAGAAGATAAATCCAAAAAGTTATCAAAAAATAAAAATAAAGAAAAAAACCACTTAGATAAAACATAACCAGTGTCATAAATAACGAAGGAAATAAACACCAATTAAAAAAGAGAAATTGGTGTCAAATGATATGAATAACCTTGCATGATACTGGTGGTGTTAGGGAGAGGATGATGGGTTCATTAAACAACACCAAGGGATATGATGAAGGATAAGTGATGAAAAAATAGGGGAGAGTGAGTAATCCTACAAGAAAAAACTATACTTCACCATTATTTTGATAATCCTTGATTATATCAATTATTTTCAGTATATACATAGGTATCCTAAAAATATCCATAAAAATGAGGTCATTATGACCTCTTATATTTCTTCACCTATTATTTCTACACAATTTCCATTAACTAAAATTATTACCTGAAGTTTAGAGTCCATGAAACATGGGTAACACAACTATCAAGGTGTTTCTGAAAGGATATACACGATAGATATGAACTAAAAAGGATGAATGATATTTTATAATTCATCCATATAAAAACATATGATATTCATATGATCCATATTTTTGGAAATAATATTGTTATATCATTAAATTAATAGGATACATATATCATACTTTATGATTCATATTAAGGTATATGATATCATATTTTCTCTGATCCCATGTCTTCTATATGGTTTTCTATATCTTATAAATTAAATATTTTATTCATTTATAGTATGAAAAAAATTCCATGGTCATTAAAATGCTCGATGATCATAACACTCCAATGGGTATACATTTTAGGTATTTTATATTAGATATAAAACATTAAAAGCGGATTCTCAACATCCCTCATTTATTGAAGGGAACATATAAGGATACGATCTTTGTAATTTTGTGTGGTGGTCATTGTTCAAGACTAATAAATGTTCTCTTCCTCCTGGTTCTGTATTTATCATTTTGGAGAGGGTTTTGTACCACATTTGTAGATCCAATGGATCCTCTCATAGTATATGAGGATAATATTGGTTCTTATACTAACTATGGAGGAAATAGACATAGTTTTTTTTTTGCTTAATGATCTCCATCAATAATAATATAACTTGATGGAGCATTTTGGATAGGATGTTTGTTAATTAATTTTATGTTATTCATTTTCATATTTATTTAATAATGATAGATCCGGTAATTTAATGGGTTTATTCTACTATTTAGTATATGATATTTTTATACAAAATCAATTAGTCGTATCAGATCTAGATTCATCAATGAATTAATAATTTTTAGAAGAAATTTTATGAATAACATATATATAATATTTTTCCTATGGTGATATCATCATGTATGATTTGACATGGAAAAGTGTTATTAAGTTGATATATTTTCCTTGGATTATGTAAATGGACAATATAATATGGGATTTTATTTTTTTATTATTAATATGGTATGGGAAAATGAATCATGAAATTTGATTCATCAAATACAATTTTTTTAAACTTTGTTGTATGTTGCGATAATCATTATCATAAGATATGAAAGGTAATCCATGGATTTAAAAAATATAGTAACATGTTGTAAAGGTGATAAGTTCTATATATTTAAAAAATACTAGACACCCATTATGTCATCAATCATATGTTATGATTTAATCATATATTTTAATAGATATCATAATTATCTACCAAAACATATAATATAAAACAAAATAAAAATAAAATATTTTTTTAAAATTTCTTATAATTTATAAAATCTTTAAAAAATATAAGAATTAAGCATTATAAATAAATTTTTTACACCTAAATAAGATATAAAAAGTTTATATTTATATCTAATGATATGAAAATAAAAAAAAATTAATTTTTTATGGAATTATTATTTTAATATACATCAAATTATATGATAAGTTAATTCTTTGTAATTATCATAGTGTGCATACTTATAGGTATAAAACCTCTGATAAATACGATTTAGTGATGTTAAATAGTTTTAAATTAATATACATATGATTCATATGGGAGTAGTGAGACTAATAAAAGAAACCCAAATGATAAGTGTGAGATTTATTAAAAATAAATTCAATTGGGTAGGTTCATGTGAATAAAAGGTTATCATTAATTAATTTTTATAAGGCATGATGTATTTGGATAACACTTATAGTTAGGTAGGAATTGTTAGGCCCTAAAGGGGAGATGGTAATGGGTATTGACATGGTGAATTGTTTCTATTTAAAAAATTTATCCAAATTTAATATTTAATAGAAAAACATAATTTGTATAAACACTGAATAATTAAAACATAACAATATAATAAAATAAAGATGAAATTAAATGTAAAAAATAATGTTTACATAATAATTTTATAGTCTTTTGGATCTAAATGATCATATTATACTCTTTACCCCTCTCATGAAAAGTGAGAGATGATTCCCACTATGGTATGTCACTTTTGAAGTGGAGTGAAATTTCATTACATTTTTCTTCTTCCCACCTAGAGGCTTAACCAAACTATTTTTTATTTTACAGGTTTAGAAAAAACTCAATCTCTTAAAGGAAAAGACCAATCCTAGACTTTTACTGGCTCAGTCCTAACCTTTTATTTTTTTTAGTTTAGATGAAATACAATCCTTTACGATATAAAATATGACCCCGTATTTTACATATAAACCCAACCTATACTTTCAAAGATAAATTATTAACCAATTTAGTGTTATTGTTGAAGAGGAACCTGGTCTTTTAAGGGGACAGACTAAACCCTAAATATTACATAAGTGGACATTTCCTCTCTTACATCATGATTTGAGTTGAACATGGTCATCTAAGGGGGTAGACTAAACCCAATCTTCTTAAAGTATACACTAAACGTAGATATATTTTATATAAGGTCAGTATAACCCCATGAAATATGCACTAAGTGTGATGATAAAACAAAAACTGTTATTGCAAACATGATGGAATAAAATAATTTATCCTAGTTAATGATCCTTAATGAAGATGTTTGTGTTTGGATCAGGTAGTTCTCATGCACTTAAATATGTGGAAATAATTAATGTTTGGATACCAATAGTTTACATCGGTTAGAATTTTAATGATGAATCCTCAAGACTCAATTTTGAATTATGAAACATGTAATTCATAAAGTAGAGTCACGTGTTTTTTCCTCAATGCATGCACTAGTATTTTTATACACCAAAATAGAAATGAATATTTTCTTCACATTAAAATCCAAAATTCTCATTCATAAATTCCAACATTAAAATATTCACATAGAAGTATATTTTATATTGAATCTATTTACTATAAATATTAAAACCTATTTATACACAAAAAAAATCATTCTTGTAATAAATATACAATTAATATATAAGTAAATACATCCAAGAAATTTGATAATAAATTCCTTAGAATACCCCCTGAATTTATATAATACTGATTATTCATCCTCCAAAAAAATTCTAATTTGAAAATTTCCCTTTCCATACGTTATTACTATTATGACTATTTAATGCATAAATGTTTCACTTGTATATAAAATAGAGATGATTAATTTCCACTTAGTATCTCTCTTGATATTTGTCAAAAAATAATTCATGTTGTTTAGTGAATCTGTTTAGGAACAATTAATACAAGAGTTAAAAAATCAATATTAATATCCTTGAGAAACACACTAACAACATATTTTATAGACACTTCATACTTCGACCATTCCAATTTTGAATATCAAATTTTCCAAAATATTCACATTAATATCCAAACACACTTAATCCCATATTAATCCCATTTAAAACATCCTGAAATAGTTAATACCTTATTGAATAGCATCTAAATAATTAATGAATTGTTTTGAACAAATACATCATTATGAATATTTATATAAAAATTGTGGAAAATAAAAATATGAAATAAAATAATAAACATAGAATAATTCCATATTTATGAACAAACTCTAGAAACCCTCAAAACCATGTAGTATTTATCTATGTATGAAAAATTTAAATTGTCATGTGGGCATATATATCACGTATGAAAAATTATCATTTAAGAAAATTTAAATATTAGATTTTTATAACTATCTAGAATAGTTCACATTATCTAATCTACATTGTTGAGTTCTACATAATTCAATTTCACTATGTGAATTAATCTACATGGAAACCCATTTTTCATTAACCTAAATTCATGTAAGTGTGTTGAGGTAGTTAAATTCATTTAAATGAATTGAAATAGAAAAATTCACATAATCTAATTGATGTATATTAATTAATGTATCAAATTCGATCTTGATGAATTCATGAAGCTAATACTCTAATATCGGTATACCTCTTGACATATCAAACTTCAAACCTAAATTGTTCCATCAAAATGAAATAATCAACATTGGGTCCAGTTTACATATATTTATGAAATTTCATTATATTTTTAAATAATCAAGAATCACAATAATTATACATCTGTAGATCATGCTCTAATTAAAATATTGTATAAAAAATGATGAAAGACTATTAAATTCAAAAAAACATATGGAATCATCTATAATAGTTTATGAAATTTTATAGATAAATTTAGAAATATATGTATCCTAATGAAATGTAGATAATTTTATTATATTTCTAACTAAAAAAGGAAAATTCAACTTAAAGTTCTATATCACATGATATGGATCAAATATAAAAGGTAAGTCATTCTAGAAATTTGGCTTTGTGGTTTACAATTTGACTACATGGAATTACAATTGGCTCTATGTGAATAGTAACCAATATTGTATGAATGATATTTAAAGGTCCCAAATGACATATTTATGTAGGGAAATCTTCATAAAACTTGTATAAAATTTTATAAACAATCAATAATTAAATATTTATAAAAATTAAGTAATGCATAAAATGATATAATGAAATTTAAGAATTATTCAAAAAAATATATAATATAGAAATTATAGTTATATATAAAAAAATTAAGACTTTTAAATACGTATTTTAAAGTAAATAAAAAATATATATTTGTAAATATCAAAACATAAAGTTGCTTGATAATCCACTCAATACCCTCTCCCTATTTGATAATTACAAAAGGAAGTATAATTTTAAAATCCCACCCCCTTGATATTTTAATGAAGATAAATCTGAAAAATGAAAATCCCCCCTTCGAAATGATAATATGTCTCCCCCTATTACAGTTCTAAACACCCTTAGGTTGATAGTCAATATTTAACTCCCCCAAAATTTTAGCATGCTTAAAAAATGAAATAAAATTTATTTTATATGCATATGTTTCAAGATAAGATGACATAAAAATAAATATATATAGTATATGAAATTATATTAGACATTATTATTTGATTAAATGTATCAATTAACCACTATACTACCTTATATTGTCAAAAACTTGGGTTGAATACAGTGAGAAAATTTTAATAGATGTTCATGAAATACAATGAGAAACCATTCATAAAATAATGTGTGGAATGTATACGTTTAAATATTCAATAGAAATAAACTACTATCTTTGAGAATACATAAAACAATAAATAAATGTGCGTATAAATAAAAAAAGAAAACTGAATAATAAATTACCTGTAATTATAGATTTCATGTAAATATGAATATTTCTGAATATTAACCCCCTCAAATTACCCTAAAAATTGGGAATTATATATGACACATGACTGCTCATGGATAATCTATTTTAGACTAATTTCAAAAATTGAGAACTAAATATTATAATCATCCAAAAATTATTATATTTAGAAAATAATTATACTTCCCTTTTATTTATCATGTTTTTTAATAAGGTATATATTTATAATTTCCGCATGCCAAAACAAAAATAAAATTTAGATTCATACATATACATAATTGACTTAATACAATAATAATTTTATATAAAAAACAAAATAAAAATAAGGTTTTATCCCCCACAATTTATGAATTTTATAAATCAATTAAAATAATGTGAATTTCAAATAAAAATAACACCTTAATAATAGAGACTATTTTATGAATAAATTAACTGGTTTATAAATAAAATTGAATTATATTTTAGAAAATATTAGTGAAAATACATTTTAAGAATACATATTAACCTTGTAAATCAAATTTAAAATTTAATGACCACTCATATTTGAATATTGAAAATTGATTCTACACTTTAAAATAATTCATAACTAAACTTACAATATTTTTAAAATTGAATTTAAAAACTATAAAATGAACATTTAAATAGTCGAATAGAAGGGAATAAATTTAAAAAATAAAAAACTATTATTTATTCACCCTTATGTTCTATATCCAATTTTCAGAAAAAAAAAACTTATTCCGGCAATTTTTAGAATTTCAAAAAAAATCTAAAAAATTTTGTATTGAAAGTAGATTTAATGTTTTAAAAATGAACATATAAAACTTTTTAGATAGTGTTTTAAAAAATTAAATATTCAAGATGAATTGAAAATTAATAATAAGAGCAACCCCTCATAAATTTACTCATTCATTTAAAATTTACAGTATTAATGAAAAATAAGATTATTTTCAAACCCTGTAGTCAAAACTCCTCGAAAAACATACTTTAATATCATAAAATTCCATGAAACAAGTTATTATACATTAAAATAATTTATAATGTAAATAAGTGATAATATGATAGAATTAAAATTTAATTTTAAAACAAAAATAACCTATCCATTAGCCATACTGAAATGAAAATTCAAGAGAATTATGTATAAAAACAGTTATACTCCCATTTACTGGCCCCTAAAAAAATTGATGTGCATGATAGAATCAAAATATGATACAATGTATTCAGGCTTATCCAACATAAAATACTAAATATTCTAATTCTCATTAGAACCATCCAAGGATAGAACAATAACTACAATCATGTTGGATAAAAGATTATGAAATTATATAGGTATTACATGTGTATAAAGAATGTCTTAATTTCACTTGAATTGAATTACATAAATTTAGGTACCCAAGTTGTATGTATTTGATACAATGTTACATTTAAATCATATTTAGACAAAAAATTATTTTTGTAAACAAAATATTGAGTGAACATAAAAGGACAATCCATATGGTAATAATCATAAGATCCATGTTTCAAATAATTATCCTAAGAAAATATAAAATATTTTTCTTTAAAAGAATAATTTTTAAATATAACAAGAAAAAAAGAAACATAACAAGTCATATCATGTTTGTTAGAACATTTATAAAAGAAACCATTCTTTCCAATATTTACATTTGAAGTATTCCCATTATAATTGTCCTTTTTCAAACAAATCATTTTATTTATAACTTTATCTAATTTATTTTTCATTTTATAGAATTATTTTTAAATATATAAGGTATAAATGAATCAAAATCATGTATATTATATTTGGTACAACATTTCATTAAATAAGAAGTCTGGAAAATATTTACATATGGATAATATTCATTATAAATTTTCTTTTCAAACAAATATTTTCATTTTTAACTTTATCTACTTGTTTTTTATCCTTTAATTTTTCTTTTTAACAAATTCCATACCAGCCCAAACTATTTAATGTATGGAACATATTTTTTTCAATGAATTTCATTTGACATCTCATTTTCTTCCAAAGGCTTTAAAATTTATAAATCATTATTATTTAGTTTAAATGGTAAATTTAATTAAATTTTATTGAAAACATTTATATTTTTATTTGAATAAAACTTGTAAAAAATTCATTTAAATTTTGTATACTCATATGAATCATACATTTCCTTAAGATCTCCTATAATTGGATCCTTATTCCTGGAATTTATAGAAGCATGAAAATCAAAATTAAAATCCTTATTTTTAATTGAACATGTCACACATATATTTCCATCATTTCTAGCATATGAACCAAGATCACTTATGAAATAAAAAATTAAAAGGTGAATATGTTATTTTAAAATATTTTTCGATAAATTAAACATTACTAGATTATTTTTTCATATTATCATTGTTTTATAATATTTCAAAATCACTCCAAGTAGCTTCATATTTATTTTATTTATTTATTAACATCCTTAGATTTTTTATCTTAATAAAATTAGGTTTAATATGACATTTTTTCCAACAACCATAGAAAATAATATTTGAAAAATATAAATTCATATGTGAATTACCTTTAATTTTCTCTCCCTATTGAAAATGGTGTTTTTCCTTTTTCATTTTTACACACAACAATTTTATACATCCATACTTTCTATAATTAAATTGAAATATTCTCTTACAATATCCTTCTTCAGTGGTAGTTATTTCATGCTCTTTAAAACTTTCTTCAGTAGTACTGAAAATATAAAGATTGTCAATGATATATCTAGTAAGATAATAATAAAGAATATTTATGACCTAATAATTAATTTAAAATTTAATAGCATCATTTAAATTTAAAAATTTTCATATTTGATTTTGGTAAATCATAAGATTTAATCAAAATATCCAAAAAATATAATATCAACAATCTTTAGATAGACATCCATTAGGATTATACACTAAGTATACATTCTACCATTGAAATGTTATGTCAATGTCTAATTTAAACAACTTTTATTCCTTAAGTTATCCATTAATGAATAAAAAAATTCCTTTAGCCATGTTAATTAATATAATACAATTTTTTAATAATTAATGTAAAAAACAATAAAGCACAATATATCTCAAAATATTGATTATATTACACAATTTGTAATGTATTAATAAATGTGTAATAATAACTTATCCTCAAAGGATCAGACTATGATACCAATTGATATGTCCTGATGGGATTATGGCAATGGACAATAGAGGGGGTAAATCGTATATCATTAAAAATTTAATGACTTTAAAAGTTAATAGTGAAATGTGATCTGTCCAAATATTGAATAATTAAAGCACACTAATATAAAAAAATAAACATAATAAAAATAGTATTATTGTAAAATATTAACACAAGAATTTTATAGTATTTCAGATCTAAATGATTATAATCTACTATTCACCCCTCACACAAGCTGAGACAGATGGAACCCACATTGGTATATCACTTTTTAAGGATAGTGGTAACTATTTAAATCAACCTTCTTTACACAAGGAGGCTTAACCCAATTCCCTTATCTCTTATTTATTCATAAAAAACCAACCTTTTACAGTATAATATCCAACTAATACTTTTACAAGCTCAATAATAACCTCTATATCTTTTTAGCATTAGAGAAATCATTTATTGTATGAGGGGAAACCAAATATAGTCTTTTATAGGTGAAATCCCAACCTATAATTTCAATGGAAAGGTCTTAACCTCTTCTATGTCACGATTCAAGAAGAACCTAGTCTTGTAAGGATATATAGTAAACCCAGACTCTTATAGGTGTTGTCTTTTCCTCTATTGTTTTACGAGTATTATAGAACATGGCCTTCTAAGTGGATAGACATTACCCACTCTTATGAAGGAAGATAAAATAACCAAATGTGCCTTTTAAGGGTTCTATAACCCTGTTCATGATGCACTATGTCTAATGAAAAAAATGAGGCCACTGGTCATGTAATGGGATAAATGCCCACTGGGCCTTCAGGATATGTAATGGGTTTCCCTCTACCCTGTTAAAAGAGGACTTTTCTTTTCTTTAATAAAAAAATTGAGGCTTCGGTCCCAACCTTTTAAAAAAAACTCAATGACATAGTTTGAAACTATGAATCCTGTAAGAATTATAGCACAGTGACATCTTTATTTCTTCACTTCATGTCTCGGCCTTTTTATACAAAAAAATGATTGACTATTATCTTAAATTTAAAGTCCATGATTCTTTTTCATACGCATCAACATTAAAATCTTTACATGAAAGTATATTTTAAGTGGGTTTTATATTCTTTAAAAATAAAAACCATTCTATTCAAAAAATAATATCATTATAATAATAATCAAATAATTATTATAATAGTAAATATATCAATAATATTTGATCATAAATTCCCTAGAATACACCCAAAATTTATTCAATAATAACTCTTCATAATTCAGAATAATTCTAATTTCAATATTACTCTTTCCATACATTTTTACTTCTCAAGCTTATTTTCCAATTAAATGTATCAAGTGTATATCAAAGGAATATAATTAATATCTATGTCACCTCTCTGTCTCAATATTTTTTAAAAGAATATTTTTTATAGTCAATCAAGTTTAGAAAAATTAATACTATGGTTAATAATCAGTATTAAAATACTTGATAACCTTCCTAAAAATATATGAGATTGTCTCTTCATACTTTATCAATTTTAAATTTGAATATTAAATTTCCCAAAGTATTAGCATGAATATTCATACATTATTAAACCCGTGTGAATCTTATTTAATTCATTAAAAAATTAAAACATTTTCTCATGGATTATAAATTTTTAATGAGTAATTTTAGAAAAAAGGAATTATTAATATTCTAAATAAACTTAGTGAAAATTAAAATATGAAGTAATATGAAAAAAATGAATACCTTAATGTTTAAGAAGAACTTGTAGAAACTCACAAAGTAGTGTAATAGTTATCCATGTAAGTGATTTTTAAATATTCTGGAAAGAATATATATCACATATAGAAAATTCCAATATTTTAAAATTTATGTATGTTATTTTTTTTTATCTGAATTATTTAACATAATCGGATCTATGAAGTTGAGTACTATATAAGTAAATTTCACCACATAAGAGAACATTCCTATAAATACATACTTCTTGTAATTGAATTCAAATAAGTGAATTGATTTAGCTTAATTCTCATAAGAAAATTAGTATATATGAATTCATATAACTGAATTTATGTATGTGAATTCACTTAAGAATATTCCACATATCATAATTCACATAGCTAATATTATGAAATTTGTAAATATCTTGACTTATCAAATTTCAGACCTACATCATACCATATATATAGAAGAATAATATTTGTGTTCTATTCAATTATATTTATAAAATTCATTATCATTAAAATTAATTAATAATAACCCTAATAAAACATTTATATTTCAGGCTATCAATAAAATACAGTTTATAAAAGTTATCAAAAACTATATAATTTTTACTAAATACATACAGTAATTATAAATTAATTTTGGACATGATAAAGATTGTTTTTTAGTTTAATTTATTCTACTAAAATGTATCTACTGTTATTATATTTTTATCTCAACATGGATAATTCACTTTTGAGTTTTGTATGAAATTTTATGTTTGAATGACATAAGGTTAGTGAATATGGAAATTTGGCAATATGGTTTACAATTTAGATACATGGATTTACAATTATCTAAATGGATTGGCTATATAGGAACTCTAAAAATCATATATAAAAATGATATTCAGAGGTAAAAAATGACATGTATATCTTTCGAATGATTCATAAAGATTTTATATCATGTTATAAAATATTAAAACCAAAATTCATAATATAAATAATGTAATGAATAAAAATATATAAGAAAAGTTATGAATTCATTAAAAATAAACATGATATTAATTTTAGTTAGAGAATTAAAATTACTAAAACTTTTAAACACTTATGTTATATGAAATAAAACAAATAAATATTTTTATTCATCAAATCATAATGAGGTTCATGGATCCAATAAATAACCATATCCTACTATGAGATTTTGGTTCCACTTATCTGGGAAACCCTAAGAGTTTGGATACTAGAGGAATATAGGTAACTTTATTTTTATGATAGATTTATAAAACAAATCACTCAGTTATCCAACTATTATATATGAAATTATTGTCATTATACCTTTCCTAAATAGCTAAAGTGATGAAGTTCATTCCAAAGCAGCATCATTACATGGTAAAATATAGATCCTAACTCACAAAATTGATATGATGTTTGGGGTTTTCATTTTTTTTTGAATTATATCATTAAATGTATATAATTTAAAGATAAATAACTTAATAATCACCCATATATTTGTCTTTTTACATATTATTTAATGATTCGTGAATATCATATTTATATCACTTATCAGTATGACTTATAATATATTTTTAGATTGATATTTAATGTTGGGAAGTTTTCTCAAAGATAATCAATATAATCATTTGGACATTAACATTATAGAAATGAATATTTATAATTATAACTCATTAGTATTAGATATTTGGCATGAATCAATATTTTTTGTTGATAAAGATAAACTATTAAATATGATATAATTCCTAAATGGTGAATTATATATTCATTTTGAGAATGGGGAAAGTGTTACTACATAAGATATAAAGACCTGAAATTATACACATTGTAAAACTAATGTTATGTTTCATAATATTGATTACAATCAATTCCCATTTCAAAAAATCACAAAATATTAAGATAAAATTATTAATAAATCATAAATAAACACTAATATGGTAAATGATTAAAAGTTATTACTATTTCAAAGTAGATAATTTATATGAGTTAATATTGAAAAAGGATATTTCCAATAGAATATTTTTTCATTATGTTATTTATTTTATTTTAAATTTTAAATTTAATAAATTTATAATATACTTTAAAAAGAAACATTGAATACCTCACATCATATTTTACTCATAAAAAAATTAAAATCTTACATTAATAAATACTATTTTAATGATTTTATTCTAATTAATTATATGGATTGTAAAATATGGTTATTCATTTATTAAAAAGGCACATAACATTTATTTTTTTTATAAACAAATTTATTTCATAAAAATTAGTATTTATGATAATATTATCTTGTATAAAAATTTGTAAACATAATAACACATTTTTTCTAAAACGATTATGTGTTATTTGTTTATTATTTAAAATTACCATTTCAAAACCATTAAAATATTATTTGGTAACTTTTTTAATAAAATTAAATTAGTAGGTAAACATTTGGAAATTATTAAAATGTTAATTACTTCATTAATATTTATTACTATGTTAAAAAATAAATTATTATGTTTAAAGTAAATGATGGTAAAAATTAACAAGTTAAAAGAAAAATATTAAAGGGACTCTAGGTTGTATCAAAAATATATGGATGAGGAAAATATGTACCCACACACACCTACCCTCTACATTACTCATCTTTTTAGTCATTTACTTTTTAATAGTAGCATTATATTTTTAAAAATCTAATGGTGACTTTTGAAACTACCCTTCCCATCACTTATAAAAGGGTAACACTTCCACCACTTCAAGAATCACCTCACCTTTATCATTTTTCTTTAAAATAATTAAACCTAATCTTCATATAAAACTATATATATTTAAAATTTTATAGTCTTCAATATTTAGTATAAGGCATTTATTTCCAAGTATAGTTCCAAGGAAAATTTAATTCCCTCGCGTGAGTATTATCAACTACTTAGCATTAATCCTTAATTATATTAATTTAAATTTATTCAATAAAAAAAATATGATAATATTAGTATAATTTATATAATATAATATAATGTATTATATTATTTCTATTATCATTATATATTCCTCTATCACATCTATCAATAAAAACAAAAGCGTCGTTTTTGTATATGTATGGACTACTGCCTCCACGAGCAATGGAATTCATATTTCATGATCACCCATCATTGATGGTTACTGTTGTGGATTTAATAATGACATATAATATTTATGAAATTTTTAATCATCTGTATATGTCACATAATCATAATCTAAACACATCTCTTTACTCATTAAATCATTTAAACAAGTTTCCATTTGGGTTTACTTAGCAGCTTACATAAATGATGTTATAATGATTATTTCCTAAATGATTATAAGATGTTAAATAATGGTAATCTCATTTATTAATGATAAATTTAATATTTTTTTAATGATTCTATAAATTTTAAGTTAATATTTTTTGATTTAAAAATATATCACCTTTACATCGTTAAACAGGTCGAAAACTAGTTCATCGACATTTCCATTTTCACAATCTGTATTCATGTATTTTACATAATGAAAATGAGTCATAAGTATTAATTTATAAAAAATTATAATATATGTAATAATATAGGAATGATTATAATTAAACCACATAGTGAGAATATTTCTCATTATCATGATGTTTTTTACGAAACAAGGAATTGAATGTTCTAACACTTGATGGAGAAAATAAACAATAATACATTAATATATTTGAAATATATGGTAATAAAATAAATATAAAAATTTTAGTACTTTTACATTAAGGTTATAATAAATTTTATTAATATGGTTATTTTTATTATATTGGAGGTTATATCATAGTCATGTTTATAAGGATACAAGTTAAAGTATTTGTATCTCAAATTCCTTCCTTTAAGGCATGTTTTGTATTATGCACCTAATTTCATCTATAAGTTTTACATACTTACTATTTTATATATAATATCATGAATTATCTTATAATAATGATATTTTAATTTCAATTAATACACATATCTTTAAAGTTGTTTTAATTTAAATGTCACTCAAGCTGTAAGGGGTTCTTTGTCTCTAATTTGAATCCATTGAGACATGTTTATGTTATTCACCATGTTTTATTTTCCATGTTGTAAATAATAAAAAATTTTAATTTTTAATATTGATTATATTATTTTTCAGAATATTAAATTTTCTTTTTTACCTCTCATGTGATTTTGATTCAAATGTTACAAATATAGTAAGGGGTTTTTGTGACTCAAATATTTTCTGTCGTTCATAATCACTCCTAAATAAGTATTATATTTTATGATTGATATACTCTAACTTATAAAGATGTTATGGTTTAATTAAAATTTATTTTTTGGGGAAATCATGTTTCCCAATAAAGTATTCTTCATTTATTAATCTATTATTTTGTGAAAATGAATTTTTTTATGAATAATTCTCATCACTTTTAATAGTTTTCCTCCATATCCTTATTTTTACTTCCCAAAAATATTTTATTTTACCTAGTAGAAACTAAAATTTTTTTAACCCCAATTATACTTTTAATCCTCATAATTAATTTTAATACAAATGTTTCATTATATTTTCTATGATGTGGGTCTTCAAACAAAGTTATTTCAAAAAAAATTAAAACAAATGATTTACATAATTTCAAAATTTTAATGTTTTATCTTCCACTATAATTTTTCTGATAAGATTTGATTATTTACAATGATATTTGTTTTATAAATATTTAAAAAAATAAATCTTATTCTATTTCCTTTTTTAAAATATTTTTGAATATAATTTTCACGTTATCTTTTATAATAATATCTAAACTAATTTAATTTTTTTTTGTATTTTCACTTATTTTTCCTACAAATTTTATCTCTTCTAAATTAGTATTTTCTCAAATCTCTATATTTTTATTGAAAAATGATTATTTTTTGTAAATGTATATTTTTGATATGATAATATAATTTAATTTTATGTTTTGTTATTTTTTGTAATGTTTAATAAACTTGTAATTTTTGTATCAGTTCATTAATATATACTTATGATAGACTTTAAATGGAAAATATATGTATGGTTGATGAATGGTGGGATATTCTATCACTATCCAATGCATTGGTTTAAGTTTATGTCTCATTATATAAAAAGGGAAGATGGGAGGATTTATCCCAATACAAAGGGTACATTAGAGGATTTATCCCAAGCCAAAGGGGACAGAAGATGAATTATACTAGGGGAAATGAAACATGGAAGAATTTATTACAAGAAAATGGGGTAGAATAGAGTATTTATCCCAAGAGAAATCATATGTGGAATGTTTTGTCCCATGAAAAAGGGTTACACAAGAGATTGTTTTCCAATCCAAAGGGTACATTGGAGGATTATCCCAAGCATAAAAAGGCGCAATGGTGATTATCCCATGCCTGCTATGTGATGAATTTTTTAGTGGCTATCCATGAAATAAGGTTTGTATGCATAAAATTATTCCACACTTCTATTTTATAGTATTTTTCCTTTTATTATGATCCTTCATTCATATTTAATGTCTTATTATTAAACACACTTTTTTCCTCATTATATATTTTTTCATTTGAAGATGCATTTCCTTATATAATTACTTATAGAAAACTATTATAATTTAATATTGTTTTAATAAAAATTTTACCCCTTTCCATGTTTTCTGATATTCATATGATATAACCCTTGATGATATGTTGATGGTTTCCCTTACTGAGAATCTTGTCTCACCCCTTTTGTTTATTTTATATTCCCCATGTTACGAAGATAAGAATAACTTCAAAAAAGTAAATAATGGATTATATAGGAGTAATATTACAGAAAAATTATTGTTGATTAATATATTTAGGTATATAACCTCTAAGAAACTAAACCTTTAGGTCCTTGGGTTGTGTGGATATTTTAAAGACACGTTGTTTAAATCATGATATTGAAGTAATGTTTAAGTTATGTTTAGCTTGTCACACCATATTAAAGTTGAAAACATATGATAAAAATATATCATGTGTATTAATCCTAGAGTTGGTTAACTGTTACAATGTTCCATTAATTAATTGAAACTTAATTCCTGTATCTTCTTTTAGAAAATAAATTATTTTATTTCATTGGAAATAATAACAGTAATTCTATATGATTAAATGAAATTTCTTATAGAATTTGTAATATAGTGATTGGTTTATAAAATATAGAAAAGGATAATTCATTATATAATTTTAAGATAAAGAATTAAATTTTAGATTCTACACCACTTATCTTTGGAAGTGTTTCTTTATATATATAAATGAGTAAATCATTTAATGACTCTCCAAACGTATATAGTGGAATTCATTTTATTATGATTAGTTGGAAATATTTTAATATTTTTTGTAACTAAAAATTATCAAATCATATTTTATTGTAAAATATGAGTGGTATAAAAGACTATTGGATATAATAAAAAGTTATTTATGGGAAACAATGAGTACATAAGAATGTGGTGGGTGTAGGAACATTATATCCTTTTTCAATAATTTTAGTTGGTATGGTTATGTGTCTATTATGTAATATATGTTTGAAAATTTTTAAAAGTTCGATGAGTTATAAAATAAATTATATAATAAAATAAGAATGAGTATTAAGACTCTAAGATAAGATTAAAATAAAAAATAATTAATCTAATAATTCTCTGATCATTTAAGATATTATGAAATTTTTACAACTCACACTTCCAAGAATATCATAGTAGAATGGTGTTCCTAAAATAATAAATCATACCCAATAAGATATGGTTTGATCAATGATAACTCGTTTTTAACTTTTTATATCAATTTATGATCATAATTGGTGAAAATTTTTATTTCCACATGACCACATTCAATTTAATGTATTAAAAAAGAAACCACATGAGATATCTATAGGTAAATGTCCAAATTTATCTTTTAGGTGGATTTGGGGTAATAATGTATGAATATGAAAGATATTACAAGATAAAATCAACCTTAAATTAGAGAAATACTTAATTTTCAGTTTTTCCAAGGATACTATAGGATAATATTTCTATAGTCTAACAAATAAATAACTATTTCTGGCCTAAACTATTATATTTACTAAAAAGGAATATGTAAATCAAGTTATTAAACAGATGAAAATTAAAATTATAGAAGATTTCTACCAATTAATAGGAATTTTCTTTGAGATAAAATTGAGTTGGTTCTATAAAGGTTTATGGAATAAGATTCATCCCCTATATCATAAGAACCTATAGTGTCTGTGATGTTTTATCATGATCTTGAGAGGTGAAAATTTCTTATAGGAAAAAATGATGAACTATTGTTCATAAATGATAAACTGACTACCTATCTTGAGTCCATTGAGAGTTGTGACTCTACGAAAATATAAATTACAATAAATATGAGATGTAATGTTTTCCAAAATGTTTGAAACATAGAAAATTCATATAAATGGGTGACACCCATAGGACTAAATTTTTTTTAATAAAACATACATGGATATAAGTATGAATTATAGTAAATATCTTATTATAGAAAAAGTTTATAAAATTATCCATGGAATTAACTATCAATATACCTTTTAGCCAATTGAAATGATAAATTCCATTGAGATATTATTAGTCAAGAAATATAATTTCATTATGAGATATATCAAATGGATGTCAAAACCTCATTTCATAATGACAATTTAGATAAAGAAATTATTTTGATACAAAATAAATATTTTAAAATTTTAATGAGTTAGCTATGTTTTTTATGTTCAAATGGTTTATTAATAGATTAAAGAATGTATCTATGTGTTGGAACATTTTATTTTCAAATGAAATCAATGATTTTTCCTTAAAAAATACTATTTAAATTCTTCTATATGGAAGAGGGTTAGTACAAGTGTTTTGGTGTTTCTGATATTTTATGTAGATAACATCCTTCTTATCATAAACTATTTCTAAAATATAAATTCTATATAAATGTGGTTAGGAATGATAATTTCAATAAATGACATGGGTAAAATAGACTGTATAATAGGTAATAATATCCATATAGATAAATAAAATTGGTTTCATAGAATGTGTCAAAAAAATATATTGGTAATGTAATGAAGAGGTTTGTCATGGAATAATCTAAAAAGGGGTATTTACTAATGATTTTAGGAAATAATGTTAGGATTATTTAGGTTTATTATACAAAGTTAGATTGGATTGATATGATTTCATATTTATTTTATATAGAATCTATCATATATGGCTTTTAATGTACTCGCCTTGGTTGTTTTATGTTATGAGCATAACAGGTAGATTCCAATCCAATCTATATTAGATTATTATGATTATTTTTAAGAATATACATATGTTATTAAAAATAATTAAGGATATTTTAGTTATTATTAGATGATATAATGAGATATTTATAAGTGGTTACACTAATTCTAGCCTCCAATATAAAAATATAAGGACCCAGCATTAAATAATATATAAATTGAATCTTTTGAAAAAAAAAATTTTCTTACATTAAAAAATATATAACCTTTATAGGAATTGATTTAAATAATTAATAAAGAAATTTAGAATTATTTATAGGAGTTAATGTGAATGTTGTAATAGTAATGTGACTATTGGAATAGTAAGCTGGTTGTTGGGAATAGTAACCTGACTACTAGGAATAATAAATTGACTATTGGAATATTTATTTTACCTATAAATAATAAATTTTGATATAAATAATTTTTACCATTATCAATTTATGTAAATATAAATATTTTAATACAAAAAGATATCATGATTGAAAAATCAAAGAAAATATAAGTAAGCTTTTATTAAACATTATTTTAATGTATTTTGTAAAAGTCATAATTTCTATAATAAAAATTAAAATTACCTATTTTAGAATTTTGTGTTTATAAAATGAATATATTTTTTTTAAATCATCACATTATAATTTTCAAGTGTGATTTTTTGGTAATATTCTTAAATACTTCTAGTTTTGGGTGAATAGTAAAAATATGATTTTTTAATAACCTGTGTATCTTAAATTATATCATTCATGATGTAATAATGACCTTATAATCTATATAAAATTATTTTTTTCATGATATATTTAATTTCTTAAATGATTCATTAAACTAAAATAAACATGAATTACAAACCTAAAGATAATTTTCTAAAATCTAAAGTCAAAAGTGATGCCTTAAAATAACAATTTTTCTTTATTTTAACTTTACTTTTTAATGAACTATTGAATTCGAACTATAAATTAAATTAATGGATAAAAACAAATTATATAATATTGATATGTGATTTATATTTTCAACATTCACTATTATATGTTTTAACTCTGATATATTATTTTCTTTATTATATATTCTTAAAATACCCCTCTATTAAAGTATAAATTACCTCACTCCCTCCCCATGGACAATAAATCATCAATGTTTTAACATATCCAATCATCTACCTAAATCCTCCCTCCAAATCCCTTCATAATACCAAGTGGTTTTATAGAGTATACCAAATATAAAAATCAAGGGTTTTTTAGTGTCGTACAAGAGAAGCTACACAGAGGATGAACTAAGTTTTGATCAACTCGTCTCTTTTTTTTCTTCTTATTATTTTTATTATTATTATTCGTATATTTATTTTTTCACCATCTATTTCAAAAAAATCATTATAAAATTAATTATGAAGTATTTTATCATTATATCAATGATTTTAACCTACTAGAAGTATCATATTTTTTATATATATAAATTTCAAACTTCTCTTTCCCTCCCTCAATACAATGTCCCATCAAAGTTAGGTTAACCACCTATAGAGACATTTCTATGTAAATACTTATAACCATAATCATATATGGAGATTGTGAATTATATATAATATATAATTATATAATTATATTTATTATAATATTTTGTAATTAATCATACTAATGTATAAATTACATTAAATAAAGTAATGAAATGGGAGAAAAATGGAAATTGTTTTTGAGAAACATGATATTAAAATGACTACCCTATAACTGAGGAATTAAAAAAATAAAATTAATATAATTGATAAATATTGGTAAAAATTAAAATAATTCACTTCTTCATTAATGTTTTAATAAATCTATGTTTATTATTCAAGAGTTTAAAAATATACAAAATAAAGAAGCAATTATGGTAAGGGGATTCTCAAACCCAACTCTGTTTCTTTGGGTATTCCCTCTTTCACAAACAATTTTGAATGGGTATTCCTTAATTTTTCATTAATTATAATTTCATGTTTATTCCCTTTTCTTGTGTTGATATACATGTTTCAACAATGATTTCCTAAACCAAATATAATGATTTTCCAAAAAGGCATTTATTCCCTAAATAAATCTTCTTCTCTTCATGTGTTGTTTGTTATCCAAACAAATGGTATCTTATTTCAATTCATGATCTCCCTTTTTCTTTTGAGAATACCAATGTTTATTAAATAATGTAATCTTTTTGAAATTCATAGGAAACCCATTTTTTCCACATATGATTTCATAGATATGATATTTATACATTCTATATGGCATGCATGATTAAGTAAGTATTATGATGTGGTGGGTGGGCCCAAAATTATATATCCATCCAATGCATTTTGTAATATAATATATCTCATGAGATAATGTGTAATATGCAATAACATGATACTTTGTTTTTTTCACAATGATGCTGTTATGATTATGTACAAATCTTATGTGTGAAAATGATTCTAGATTTGTTTACAATTATGTGTGGTATTTAACCACTGTGACATGATGTTTCATTTTTATGGGTTCTCAAATTACAAGCCCAAGTAAAAATTTTCCCTTATGATTATGATGATGATCTTATTCTTATATTATGATTATAACCACTCATGTGATTTGGATTAATGTCATGTATTCACCCCATGTTATGTCTCCCCTTATCAATTTTTTTCTCACCCATCTCATGGATTTATATCCATAGAAGATTACATATACTAAGGATAATGTGAGGGATACTAATATAATATAGAATAGGTAATTAATTAATGTTTTATTTTTAAAAAGTAAACGTTATGTTTGAGCCTAATTTACCCAAAATAAAATACCATTGGATCCTAGATTGTATCACTACTATATTTTTTATCTTAAAACTTCACTAATAGTTATGTATTGAAAAATTCAGTTTTCTATAGTTTTATTTCCCATGTCATTTTTCTATATAAGGATAACAGTGAGAAATTTTTCAATGGAATCAATATATAAGATAAGGGTATTTCCTTCCACCGATGAGGTCAGGACCGGTGGGTGTAGTAAATACATTTTGAGACTCTGAAAGGATTTTTGGCATTCCTCTCCCCATCGGTTGGTGAATCCCTTCTTCAATAATATGGTAAAGGGGATAGCTTTTTTGGCCAAGTTATCTATGAAATCCTGAATGTCTATGAGCTTCCATTGGATCACCCTTGGTTATTTAATATTTTGATGGGGATATATTGATAGGATTCCAATGGTCTTTTCATGATCAACCTATATGCCATGGTGGAATACCACAAATCCAAGTAAGTTACCTGATGTTACATTGGAAGAACACTTTAGAGGATTTGTATTTAAATTGTGTTCCATCAACTTGTTGAATATTGTTTGTAGATCAGTGAAGCGATCACGTCACTATAAATATTTTACTAAAATTTCATGGACATAACATTTTTGTAATCATCAAAAAAGTGATTAAAGATATGATGAATGGTATGTTGGTAACTAGTTCTAGTTTTATTTAATTTAAAAGGAATGACTTGATAGAAAATGATCTCTTGAGGTTCAATGAAGGTTGTAGATTCCTTATATTTAGGGTCTATCTTTATCTGATTATACTTTGAATACCCATCAATGAAGGAAATGGATAAGGATCTAGTAGTTTCACAGATCAACATTTTTTATTGGAAATGAAAAATCTTTCTTTGGGCAGTGACTATTAAGGTCTCTACAATTCACATAGACCATAATTTACCGGTTCTTTTTCATCATGGGGAAAATGATGATGAGAACTTTTGGGTACATCACTTCCTGAAAAAAGATAGCTTTGATAAATTTGTCAACATTTGATTATACATGGGTATACTAATTGGGGTTCATCCTCCTGGGTGTTTTCTTGAAAACTAAAATGTCATCTGTTAAGCCTAGGTGGTGCATAGCCACATCTAGGTTTAGCCTTTTCATTTTTTTATAATTCCATGTGAACATATACAAATAATGCTTTAGAAATTTAATGTACATATCCCTCTCCTTGATAGGAATGGTTTCACAAGTCAACAAAGGATTAAGTCTTCTTATGACCAAGGTTCGCCTACCTAAGAAAATCGATGGTGGTGGATATGACTTTATCAAATATGGGAGGTGAGTTCCTGAGGTCATCCTCTAATTTTCCATATCAGAATTTATGGAAGAATTTTTAGATAAGGAATATAATTCAATGGAATATCTCTTGCTATTGAGGTAAGAGAGACCTTGGGGAGAGACAATTTCATCATATACTACTAGATTCATTTCATATATATTTTGTGGATACTTATCTTATTTTATGATTCCACTATGGTAAGGTGATGTCAGTTAATGTTGAGTTATAGAGAATGACATAGGGTAATCATCAAATTTTTATGTAATGAAAGAATTATTGGATCCCAATAAATAATTATCATGATCCCCTTTTGAGTAATCCCCTTTAACTAATGTGACTTAGATCATATAAACATCTACCAATAATGTTTTTGGTTCTCAATAGCTTACTGAGACTAAATATTCCACCTCAATCAGGATTTTTGGGTAGTACCTAGTTGTTATACATCATACAATATGGATTCATTGGGGCAGTCACCAAGCCATTGTGGTATGAAACCTTCATATCATCATCCTCCATTATTTTTTTACATTTTGTCTTGTAAAACATTCCTTGGTATATATTGATTTAAAAAATCTAAGGGGGAACCATCACCTTGTAATATGGTGACCATCTCAACGATGGGTTATATAAAACATTGATAACATTTTGAAGTTATCGCTACATGGATATGAATCCAATGTATTCCATATAGAACATTATAATTTTTTCTTGATGGATAAAAACGAACATAGTGTTAGATGTAATCCCCCTAGACTGAGCCTGGATCTTGATCTTATTGATATGCCTTTGTTCACTGTTATCATACCCTTATATGGTTATATTTTTCAATGATAAGTCTCATTCACTATATACAAATAATTATAAAGTCAGAATCATGATGAGGTTGATCCCAAAAACATTTTCATCTGCATACCTTAGTATTTTAATATTATTGAGTTTTTCTATAAAAATAGAGGGGTTCGATATGTATTTGGATAACTTTATCCATATCTTGTTCTGTGAATGAGCTGGTGATAGGTAATTCTGATGGAATAGTCCCCACTTAGTAAGCCTCATATACAAAGACATATCTCTAAAATTCATATGGGTTTTGGAGGGATTTGATGGCTTAATATATGATTTATTTTTAAAGATAGATAGTATACAATATTTAGAGATCAGATGGAGCATTTGTACATTGTTTTACATTCTCATACTTTTGTGGAAGAGTTTTTAACTTCACATTTTTGGGTTTCCCTCTAATATGTGGATTAGAATTTGATTTGTTTACGAGTATGGGAATGGTGGTTGATCATAAGTTGAACTAGAATCTATTTTTAGCGGCATGGTTCGCATCATACTTCCCCTTTTTCTAGGATAACGATACAATCACACCCCCACTAGTCAATCATTTAAAATGAATATTCTTGAATAACCACTATAAGTCTATGATAAATATACATCCAAATGTTTTTATTATTTATGTTCTCTCCTTATTTTTCAGCTACATATATAGATTTTACAGGGATGTGGATAAAAGTTTGGGTTCGACTACAACCGCGTTGTCCCCCATATCCTATGATTTTGTGCCCTTGACCTCCAAATCCCCAGTCAGGTATAGGGAAATAATACTCATAGGTATGTTCATAATTTCTGAATGGATATGTTAATTGAACTACACTAACTTACCCAATAATGATCTATTTTTTTGAGGAAGGTTCCGTTTGGTGGGGTGGTTCCCATTATTCGGATGTAGAAGGAATGAAGACTTCCATAGCCAAAGCTTTTGTGGAAGATGGATATGACTATTCCTCTTATGTTTTTTTCTATGTAAGATGACAACATATACCTCTATGGTGTGTATTCATTGAAACCACCCTAAGTACTAGGATAATTGTTGATTTGTGAAGATGTGATCTCAATATGGAATGAGATTAGTTAACAATCATTAGAGTCATCCAATTATCAAACATTTTCCAAACCTACCGTAAATTTATATCTAGTCGACATCTAATTTTTGTGGAATGATGATTACATATTTCACCTATGATGTTGAATTATCCTTTATCACAAATTCATAACCAACCATTATGTAGATTATTTATTTGAAGAAAAAATATTACATGATGGTGTGACCTAATATTCTACGAAAAGGTTAGTGTTTAGGATAATCAGTAAGTGTGACCTCGTAGGTTTTTATGGGATCTTTTTTATTGATTAGATTATTTTACATGGGTTCAAGTATATAACATAGGACCTACTAATTTTGGAAGTATTGTGATTTATTAATCCATTCCTTGAATCATTGGTGACCATGATCTCATTTTCTTCTAGCCAAGAGAGATTTTGTTAATCTTTTCACTGTATATGAGGCTCCATAAGATTAGGGGCATGACTTGGTGCTTGAATGGGGAATAATACTAGTTTGATGATAATAGTGGTAGTATCTACCTTTCCAAGAGTTTTTGTTCTACACTGAGGGTGTGGGATGATATTTTTCTTTGGTCTGATGAATGGAATCTTCTATAAATTCTGTTATGTTTGAAAAATCATAGATTCTTCATGGATAGTTCATCCGGATCAGAGGTGTTTGCAACTCATCTAGAATATTTTTAGCGTAGAGTTCTATAAATTGATCATATGAGAGAGAGATACTGAGTGAATATGTTAAACCTTTCCATTTGGAAATAATGAAAGAAACCCTCTCATTTTTATATTGTTTTTAGTTTGTGAGGTTGATGATTTTTTCATTCCTCATATTTTGCTAAAAATAAAAAAGAATTAATGATGAAGGTATTCTCATGCTACGATGAATCCAACTGGAATGCTAATATACAAAATTACGGAGAGCCATATCATAGTCTGTAAAAAACATCTTAGCTTCTTTGCCTCATACTAATCTCAAGGACCTATCATTGTGAAACATCAGGACATTATATTCTTGGTATGTTTTTCTAGATCTATCTTGTCGTTACTGTTTGAGTATTTAGGATTACCAAATTTGGGTGGGGGAAATCTATCACCATCCATTCAGGATATGGCTTATTCTCGACGTACATGGGAACATGTCACCCATCCATAACATACATTCGAGAAACCTTCAATTAAATAGAATTGATGAGTTCTAGAGGTACCATTTTCTAGACCACCTCTCACCTATAGGAATTAGTAGTTTCTTTTTGAGGTGGCCCAAATTTCATATCTTGTTGATTCTTGATCCGTTATGGAACTAAATGATCATCTCGATAGGGGAAAGGCTATGACCATAATAGATGAAATTTGTGATCATCCTCACCTACTACATTTATATAGATCAGTTTCTGGGTTTCAGATCTAACCAGATGCTCGGCTTCCACTCTTATAGGTGTATCATCTCCCTCATGATATGTGGGAGGTGAGATATTCATATTTTTTGAAACACGATACTCTAAGGGAATGTTTTGCCTTAGTGGTTCCTCATTGATTTCTCTGATATTTTTTTTCTAATTCACATATCTTTACATACATTCTTCCATGGAGGGGATTTTAGATACTCTGAGTGGTGAGTGGGATATAGAAACACATTTCCCTTTATCCTTAGTAGTGTTCCACAACAGAGGTAGAAATTAATCATTCAGAGGTTTCATGTCCTAGCTCCTTATTTGATTCTGCGTATTTATAGCCTTAGTTAGTGAATCTAGATCACTATCCTCCCGAGGAATAATTTCTACATTGTTTCCCACTGTTTTTTAATACTGTTCTACATCATTTTATGTATTGGTAGTGATGACATTCACTAAAGTGTATCAAGTAATGATATTTATACTTTTACTCTCAATGTAATAGGGTGAATCGGTACCTTTTTATTCTTCTTTGAGGGTTTCATTTGGTTCATTTTTATGACCCCTATCCATATTGAACCATTTTAGCTTATGATCAGTATGAGGTTTGATTTCCTTTATCATATGTTCTGCCTATATTGATATTTTATAACTAAAATTAATGGTATTGTTGGACATGTTTTCTGAATTGTACCCAAATAGAAAATGTATGTCATGTGGTGGGATGAACATATTGGATGTCATTTATCAATATTTACCTCCAAAATTGGAGAAGATAATGTTTTTTTGGGTGATGATAATTATGAAAATGCCCCATATCTACGGGATGGGGATGATTCGGGACTTCTATTATATCATTATTATCCTTTTTTAAGGATTTCCTTATTCTAATAAAGGATATAATTTCTCTTGGGATTGAAATTAAGATATAAATTCCCACATCCATGAGGTCTATAGTTGATCTGGTATCGTTGCTGATTTCTCTTAGACAGTCTCGATGTGTGATGAACCTGTTGATGGTGACTGAGAAATAACCCCCCCCCCCCTCCTTGTCGAATCAAGATGTTTTGATGTTACTATCGATATTTCTTACATCCTATTAGTGTTTGTTGACCCAAGGGGTAGAGGTAGTGGTAAAAATGATCCACACCATGTGGGATTGATTCTCTCCTATATTGCTTCTATGGAAGCTTCTATTTCAATATATTTTATTTTTCACAATTTTTCTCACATATGAGCATGGTGAAATGGCTACCTATAATGGGTGTCTTCATCTATGGGAAACTGTTGGGTAGTCCATAACTTTGGAATCTGTGTATAAAATTCATTCCCATTTTTTTAGGATCCCATTTTTTGAATCTTTTTTCATCCCTTCCCCTTTGTTCATGATATAGTTTTATTTTTAAAGTGGTATAATATCACTGTATTGACCAACTCACTCATGCGTTACCTGGTCCCTTGATTTATTATATGGCTATGACATTACATGATGCTATATCTTGGGAGTTCTTTTGTTTTGGGGATGTGGTTAAGTGAAATAATATATAATTTTCCCATCCTTATATATGGATATCTAAAGAGTATTCCATAATATAGTCTTGAAGAGTAATGGTGAAATGGTGGTAAGGGTACGGTATATTTTTTGTGCTTTTCTGGTAATGGGTCTCAGGACATAGAGATGGTAGCTAGATCCTTTTGACAACCGAGTATGTGTATGGCCTAAATGAGACCCTAGTTTCCTAGATTGAGTAGGTGTCTATAGTTTAACCGATGATGAGTTGCCCATATTTTTTTTATAGTTAAATCAAGTATTCCTTCTTTAGATCATTTGATATTTCTTAATCAGAAGTGGAAATTAGAGAAAAAATGGATGGGAGGTTGTTTCCAACTTACTCTATCAATATATCCATGTCGTTATCTTATTCATCAAATTTATATGCCTCAACCTAGTCATACCATTGTGGTTTCTTCTCTAGGTAGCCTTCTAAATGCGATGAAGTGATGTTGATATTTTATGGTGAACTAAATATGGACAAAAATAAAATTTTAAGCACCTACTTATATGAAGGTGATTTGGTTTTGATAACCTCTCTATAATAAGGTGTCTGGGAAATGGGGGGATTTCCTTATCTGAGAGAGAGATAATCGTGGGGAGGTTGACCATAGTGGATGTTAAGAGTAGAGTACATGTGATCCATCTCTATACTACTATGAGGAGGAATATCTAGGTTATGATGGCATTCATATTTAATTGAATAGTTGAAAGACCCTTGAGGTGTTTTGAATATCTCTTGAACATCTTCAAGGTTAATAAAATTGAGTAGATCATAGATATAAGCCTCACTCTACATCATGGTTGGAATATGTCGATCTTCCTTTTAGGGTTTCATAGGGATATGATCAAGAGACCTGACGGTTTCCAGAATATGTGGATAAATGACAGGTGCTATGTGAATATTGTCTCACTACTATGAAGATATCGAAGTATTATGGTGATATTCTATATTATTAGTTGGAATATGAGCCCACCTATAGGTTTTTTTCTAGAATATTCTAGCCATTCCAGGCTAAAATGGGGGTATGATCCCATTTAAAATATGAATTCCGAATTAGAATTTTTTAACATAAAAACATTAAAAATCTGACCCATTTATTATCATCCAAACATAAAACATAAAAATGAAATAATGGATCACTTACATACCCCTGGAGCTTTTAGGTTCAGAGATTTTGACAATTTTATGTAAACTCTTATATATCATAGAAAAATAAACAAATAGCCCAAAACATTCTACATTATCTCCCAAATTTCATCATGTCTAACACCATTCTTATATATACCCAACTTAAAACCTTTATATAATAACATAGGGAAAGGAAATAGGAGAAATGGTGAGCTTATATTCTCCATAAATATAAACTAGAGAAATATATGAGGATAATCATGAACATACGGCTATAAGAACATGATAATAACATTAGAAGATTTTTCCCTACATATAAAAGATCTCATATATGAGTCTTGGAATAAATATTTTTTGTTAATAAGACATTAATCATGGGGAAATATAGGGAATAATCCATGAAATCATAACATAGGAATGAGAGATGGAATTTTTATAAGATACATAAACATGTAATATCATTCTCTATAAGTTAGGGCTCATTAGAAAAATGTAAAAGGTCACTTCATGGGGGCTTCACCTACTACATGGGACACACCACCATCCAGAGTTGCAGTCCATTCCTTATAGTGTATTGGGTTTCCCATCTTCTTATTATTGATCAATACCATCGAATTGTTTCCCATCATTACCTCATAAGATATAAATATTTATCTGATGCATTGGAGAGAGATATAGGTCCCACACGACACATAATGAAATCCAAACATATGTATTCCACAATAACATAAATCATTAATAAACATAAATTAACCATAGAAATAATTAGTATAGTATCCATTAATCATAACCCTAGTAAATCATAAATAACATTAAATAATGTTATCATGAATGGAAAATGTTTTTGAAATATCATTTGAAATAATTCTTGAGGAAAATATACTTTATTCTTTAAAATGTTATTTTTAAATCATAAAACATTGATCAAGACTTTTTCATTTAAAATAAAATTTAAAACATATAAATGGATTATTGAAAACTATTTTAAATATCTTCAAAATTTTTTTCCTTAATAATTCTAAAATAGTCATTTAAAACATTTTTTAATCTTTTTTAGAAAAAATGGATTTAAAGTAAAATAGATTTTAGACTAAAGGGAAAATAAAATTACATTAAACTTATAATATTATGAAACTAAGTAAATTCATTGTACAACATGTCAAATGGTATTATATACACCTCGTAAAATAACTTAGGTTCCAAACATAACATGTGACTCAAAAAAATAAAATTCAGCAAACAAATCCATTACTGATTTGGTAGATTTTGAACCTTAAACCCCATGAAATATAGTTAAAAATGGATATTTTAATATCCAAAAAAATTAAGATAATAATCATATATTACATTCATGAGAATTATATACACCACACAAAAGAAATTAGTCATGAATATTGTATAAGTCTCTCAAAAATTAAAGTGATACTAGAAATCCCTTTACCAATAGAGAAAATATTGAATCACGAGCCCTGTGTAAGAGTAAAAAAGCATAAAAAATTTATATAGTTAAATAAAGTTAATTCAGGATATAACATGTCTTGATTCCCTATATAAACCACCAAACAATAATAATTGGTCAATATAGCATATATTTCCTAGAAATAAATGTGAGATGAGAAAACCCTTACATTAAGTCTTGAATTTATTCATACACTTTCAAACCTACTATATAAAATGTATAATTATATTATACATATACAAAATAAAAAATATTAATATATATCAAATAATATATGATTTTATTATTACTTTATATTACCTGTTTATTAACAATTTCATGTTAAATTTGTGTTACGGGTAATAACAGCTTTATTTTTCATATATGATTTGATTTGTTTTATTTTTGGACATATTAATTATATCATGATCCCCATAATGAAAACCATGTTATAAATATAATATATATTTATTATATATTTATTTATAATAATATATAACAGATATAAATGTGAAATGGAATAAACTGTTCATGGAAAGGTAGGTCTTACATGCGAATGAACGTTGTTTTTATTTTTCAATTGATTAAATGTGAGAAAGGTAAATAATATTTTATATTTTCTATACTAATTATTATATCATATAAATATATTAATTAAACCCATCATAATACCCATCTATAAAATATGGTTATGAAAAATGAATTGTATCACTATGTGGAGACGGTAAGTCGTACGTATGCACGAGCGATACATTACTTCTTGTTTGATGGGAAAAGGGGTTTATGGTGGTATTTTAATAAAAAGAATAAAATTTCATCATAATAAGGATAATTAATTAGTTATTTTATTAAAATCATCATAGATTCATAGTAGGTAAGGTAGAGTATAATAAGAAAGTGATCGATTAGAGATATTACCTCTTCTTCGAAACATATCCTTTGGATATCCTATAAAAGGAACTAGGTTTGGTCTTTTGAGAATAAAAAAATGTATTAAATGTGGATAGGGAAGTTTAGAACATAATTTTATAAACTATAGTCATGATATAAGTCTCAAAGAAATGAACTTACTTAAGGGAGGTGGTCCCTTTTTAAATTGGGGACAAGGGGAATTTTGGAATTTCTGAGAATATTAATTAATGATAAATTAAATCTCAGTAAAAAATTATCACAATTGAAATTAATTTGAATACAAGATAATATAGGTTAGTAATATAATCAACCAATATATTTTATAAAATTTTGGGTATTATTTTAAACATTATCATTTCGATTAACCCTTTGTTAACCCATTATAATTTTAATTACCGTATACAACAATTAATATAAAAATATTGTAATTTATACATATATGGTGTTAATGGTCCATAAATAGTCCATTTATGAAATTTTAGGACATATAATAATGACTTTTAAATATATTTTTTTAATAATTTAATAAAATATTATATTCATAAAATATCATTATTGTCAATTTTGATATTATTCATTACATTGACAATGAAATTCAAAAACAAAAGATAACTTCACAAAACAATTTAATACTCCCCTAATAAGTCATATTAACCTAAAAAATTCTTTTATCACCTTAATTAATCAAAATTATAGTTCTTTTAACATTTTTAATATCATTTATTTGATTTTTCCATTAGTTGAATAATTGTTGCATCATCGTTGTAAAATTATTTATTTAATTATTTAAATTATAAATAATTATAAATAATTTACCACAATGTAGATACATATTTCATCCTTACAAATAATATTTATAGTCTATAATACCTTATATTTTTTCACATATTACAAAATATTACACTTATTTAAAATAATAGTTTGACATATTTTATTTTATTTAAATTAAATACTATAATGGTCATAATCACATTCAAGTTGCTCCAAATGTCCATTAATTCAACCCATGAATGATTATGGTCGAGATATAATCAAAAAATATATTTTTTAAAGTGTTTTGGTATTTTAATGGTTCTTATTATTTTAATTAAAATCATTTATTGATTTTTCATCTCCTTGCACAAGCATTCCATCAGTTATTCATAAGAATTAAATGCAGTTCTTTCACGTATAAAAATTAAAAATAAATTATTATCGACAAATTAAATTAATTAATCTCAATATAACTCTTTATATTTTTTAATAACCTAATATTTTCCCTATGTGTACACATATGAGATATTTAAGCTAAAGAAAGTAACATTTTGTAACTTTCTTTGATTTAAATACTATTTAATTCATTTTAATGGAAATGTGAACATTAAAAAAAATTAGAACCTTAAGGGTTAACGTTTAAATTATATTCATATAATAACATTTTGCCATGTTTTAGGGTAATTTTATAAAATTTAAAATATTATTTTTACCCTTAATTACCCAATTTACCCATAACTGATGTAACAAAAATTTACCAAAGATACTATTCATATTGAAAAAAAATAAAACAGACCTATTTACCAAATTTTGACCTTATAATTATAAATATGGAATCCATTTTTTAAAATTCAAGTCACATAATTTTTACAATTTATTTTAAAATAAAACTGGAAAAACACAACGGGGGAGAGTTTTTCGGGAAAATGCTATTTTTAAATTTAAAATGTTTTTATATTAAATTCAAGTACAAAATATGTTTTAGAAATAATAATTGGATTATTTTAAATAAAATTGAACTAATTAAATTTTAAAACTAATACCAAAACAATGTTTTGCTTTTAAATACATTACATAAAAAAACAGTTTTCAATTAAAATATGTATTTTTTACTATTCATTGAAAAATCAAATTTTTCAGAAAATTATCAAAATTTCACTATAAGAAAATTTTGAAATGATGATATCAGAAATTAAGTTACTTTTATCAAATAATTATTCTAAAATTTCAAGAAATTAATTATATTATTTAAACATAAAAATCAATAAAAATCATTTTTTTTTTGAAGAAAATATGATTTTGATGAATAAAATGACTTTACTCAAAATATAGTAATTATTTAAAAATAATTAATATATTAGAAATGATTTTGACCATTATATATATATATATATTTAATAATACTATTCATTCCCACCAATTTAACTATTAGGGTATAATAGTCACATTTAAATAATAAAATTTAGTTATTGGTTTAAGCTCGATGTTTCCTATCTTATACAACGTTAAACAAGGTATTTCCTTTTAAAATGTTAGGAAATTACATTATTTTGTATTTAATAAATTTTTCCCTATCAATTTAATCTTTTTCCAATTAATCAATGGTTTTAATTTTTGAAATACCTTTATTGAAATTCCACATCAAAAAATGGAAAATAAAACATCCATTTGAAAAGATATAAGAGAAACTATGAAGGTTGCATGAGATAACACATAATAAGATTCAATGTATGAACACATATACATGGAAGAGAAAACTAACTATCTTTTCATAGTGTGGAGTAATATAGAACATGGTCATTATAAATTAAAAAATCACAAAACCATAAATCTATGATGGGTTAAAAGGCCATCAGTTTTTTTATAAGAAAAGTAAACAGATTAAATTTTTATTTAAATATTTTTTGTTTGGAGTTGAGAAATTAGTCTTCTATTTATACTAATAAAAGAAGGAAACATTTTTACTTGAAAAGTAAATTTTTATTATTCAATCAATTTCCACCCTAAACTTATCATTTTCACCAAATGATGAGTATTCACGATTTATTTTTTCATGCCTAGAGCACTAGAATTAACTTTTAACGAGTCGCATAATCAAAAAAATATTAACTATATATTTATAATATATTTAATCATTAACCAAAACCAAAATGGTTTTTATAAGTTAAGATAATTATCTAAAAATAATAATCCTATAAATAATGAAAAACTATTTTAATCTAAAAAATCAACAATAATTTTAAAAGTTCAACGTAGACCATTCAACAAAAAACTAACATTAAAATTACCCAAAAATATTCTAAACTACGATTGAAACACAAAAATCAGAAGGATTTGATCATATAGACTTCTAAGATACATTTATCTCCAAATGACACCAGTTTCTCTTAATGACTCATAAAAAAAGTAATTGTCCTAATAATACTCAATATACGTTAATTATTTTCATAAATAACCTGAATCACCATAAATCCAAAAAAAATCATCTATTATTATAAAATATAATTCATCCTTTATTCCTAGAATAAAATCCTATAGTGTTATATTTATCTTAATTATGTAGGCTTCCCAAAATAGTTAATGTCTTCCAAAATAATATTAATCACTTAACACCAAATCAATTTCTAATTCCCATACTTATCTATATGATAAAAATTATGTTCCCAAAATGAAAATAACATTTACCCATCATATTTTTAAACTAAAAAGGAAATTAAATACAAAAAAGTATTTAATATATGCCAGTGGTAGGCAATGAAACCTTGTCAAACTTTGGTTGGGGGTTCAATCCCCAACGACTATGTTGAGCGTAACGGGTTGGCACCCATGTTGTAGGTCGTCACTTTAATAAATCAATATTTATATAATACTTATAAAAATAATAAAATGTGATAAAAATAATTATAAATAACCTTAATATATTCAACAATAGAGAAATGTTTTAAACATAATGTTTATCTCATACATTCTATTTTCATTCCCAAAATGAAATAACCCATAATTACCGCAAAAAATGTCTCCCATAATATCATTAGTCACCCTAAAATTTCGTATATTAAAACCTAAATAGGGGCTTATAATACTTTTAACTTTTTTTATTATATTCCCGTGATGGTTTCTATAATTCTTAAGTTAACTTTTCTTTAAAAAATCCAAATCTCTAAAGTTATCTAAAATCGACTCTGATCCAAATGAAACAACCCAAAATTCAAACTTCGAGGTCTAGTGTAAAAGACATAAATTTTAAAAAGGTAACCCATTTTATTACATAAAAACTTAAAAAATAAAAATGAAAAAATGGATCACTTACATACCTAATCACCTTTTAGGTTTACATATTTAGATAATTCGGAAACACTATTAGATATCTTATAAAAATAATAAACTAGACCATAAAAATATATATTATCTCCCAATATTTCATCACATATATCACCCTTATTTTTTATATCCTACTTAAAACCATTATTCATAACTTGGGAAAGGAAAAAATAAGAAATGGTGAGTTCAGATTCTTTGTAATGATAAACAACGTAGAAGTGTAAACACAATCATAAACATAAGTGTATAAGAACATGAGAATAACATTATAGGATCATACCTTTCATATCAAAGATCATATAAAAAATTCATGACATAAATATTTTTATTTCATAAGACCTAAATCATGATGAAATCAATAAAACATTCCATTAAATCATAACATAGGAATAAAAGATGGTGTTTTTGGAAGACACATAAATATGAAATATTATTCCCTATAAGTCAAGGATCATTGAAAAAACTAAACATGGAACGTCATGGGGATTCACCTATTGGGTCTTATACACCACCATCCCTAGTCAGAGTCCCTTACTTATAGTGGATTGGGTTTCCCCTTCTTCCCATTCTGGATCAATCCTGTCAGATGTTTTCCCATCATTATCTCATGAGATATAAATCTTTACCTGATGCATTAGAGGGACCAGTCACATAATGGAAACCCTACATATGTGTTCCATAAGAACATAAATCATTCATAAATATAAACTAACCATATAAATAATTCAAATATTATCCTTAAATCATTATCACAACAAATCATAAATAACATCAAATAATGTTATCATGAATGGAAAATTGTTTTAAAATATCATATTGCATAATTCTTGAGGAAAATATACTTTACTATTTGAAAAATTATCTTTAAATCATAATACCTTTAAAAAATATTCATTGAAAATAATATTGAAAACTTATAAAGTAACCTTTGAAAATTATTTTAGACATATATGAATTCTTTTTCCCTTAAAATTCCTAAAAGATCATTTCAAACACTTTTTTATCATGTTTAGAAAACAAGGATTTGAAGAAACACATATTTCAGAATGAAGAGAAAATAAAATTACATGAAACATATAATATAATAAAAACATGTATATTATTGATAAATAATTTCAAAGGATGGTATACACACCTCATAAAATAATTTAGGTTCATAAAAAAATATGTGTCTCGATGAAGGAAAATTGAAAAGGAAATCCCTTACTAATTTCCTATCATTTGAACCATAATACCCATAAAAGATATATCATAAAATGGACATGTAAATACCCATAACCATAAATATATGGATCATATATTATATTCATAGAAATTATATATACCACACAAAATAAATGAGTGGTGAATATGGTATAAATCATACAAAACAATGTGATACTAGAAATCCACTTACTATTATAGTAACTTTTGAATCATGATCCCTGTGAAAGAGTAACAACAATTGAAACATATAATATCATAAAATAAAATAAATTCATGATATAAATTTTCATAATTGGGAATATACACTATAAAAATAAAAATAAGTGGTGAGTATAACATATATCTCATATAAATAAAAGTGAGACGAGAAAACCCATACCTTATGTATTATCATAGTTCATACACGTTCAAATTTCTTGTATAATAAGTATATTTTTATTATACATATACCAAAAAACCAAATTACTATTTATAAAACCTTATTTTATTTTATTATGACTGCATATTATCTGTTTACTAACAATTTCTTGTTAACGTTATGTTTCGGGTAAGAACCGCTTTTTTTCATATATGTTTTGATTTGTTATATTTTTAGTCCTCTTAATTATATAATTATCTCCAAAATGAAAAACATTATATCACTATAATATATATTTAGTATATATTTATTTATAATAATATATAAAAAATATAAATATGAAATTAAATAAACCATTCACGGAGATGGATGGCCGCACATACGCATGAATGTTGTTTTCATTTTTCGATAAATTGAATGATAGAATGGTAAATAACAATTAATATTTTCAATAATAATTATTATATCATATATATATATATTCATTAAACCCATCATAATACCCATCCGTATAAAATATTTATGTAAAATGAAGTGTATCTCTACGTGGAAATGATAAGTCGTAAGTACTCACGAGTTATACTTTCACTACTTGTTTGATGGGAAAGGGAGTGTATAATGGTGTTTTCATAATCATAATAAAATTATAGAATATTTATGATACTGAAGTTATTATTTTATAATAATAATCATATATATGGAGTAGGTATTGAAGAGTTTAAAAATAAAATAAGCAGTTATAGTTATTACCTCTACTTTGAACTATTTACTTTGGATCTCCTCTAAAAGGCTCTAGGTTTATACTTTTGAGAAAACCAGAACCTCTAAAATGTTTTTAAATAATTTTAAAAGATAATTTGGAATATTATAGTTGAGATATAAAAATCAATGAGATGAAATAAAGTGAGGGAGGAGGTTCCCTTTTATAGATGGGGTGAGGGTTACTTTTTGAATTTCTCAAAATATTAATTTATGATAAATTGAATCTCAATAATAATACCTCCATAAGGAAATCAATTAGAATCTAATATAATATAGGGTTGTACTATAATGAAAATATATAGATTAGACAATTTTTATTTTAAACATTATCATTTTGATTAATCATTAGTTAATCCATTTTAATTTTAACTAAAGTAACAAATTTAACATTAAAACATTGTAATTTTTACTAATATGGTGTTAATTTTACACAGATAGTAAATTTATAAAATTTTAGAAATTATCATAATTACTTTTTATTTTTTAAATATTCTTATTATTTTTGAATAATTTGATAAAATATTATTTTCATAAAATATCATTAGTGTAAATTTTGACACTATTTTTTACATTAACTTTAAGAAAATCAGAATAGTAATTTAACATCAAAATAAATTAATAATCCCATAATATTTCTTTGTCAAAAATATCATGGGGAACATTAATTAATTAAAATTATATTTATTTTAATATTATTTGTTATCATTTATTTGATTTTCACATTAGTTGAATAATTAATGCATCATCATTATGTAATTATTTAATTTCTAAAAACAATAAAAAAAATTACCTTGATATAGATAGTTATATTATCTTTAAGAATAATATTTATAGTCTAGAATATATTCTATTTCACCCTATATTAAAAATACTATAATTATGAAAAATAAGAGTGTGAAATGTTTGAATTTTCATTAAGTTAAATACTATAAAGGTCATAATCATATTCAAGTCACGTCAAATGGTTATTAGTTCTATATATAGATGATTATGGTCGAGATACATTGAAACAATATGATTTATTCAAGTGTTTTTAACTTTTAATTGTTCCTATCATTTTAATTAAACTCATTTTATTTATTTTTCATCTTCTTAAACAAGCACTGCATAAGTGTTTCATAAGCATTAAAGGTAGATATTTCACAAATAAAAATTAAAAATAAATAACTATAATAAAAATAAATTAATTAATCTCAATATAATCTTTTATATTAATTTATAAACTATTTTCTTCATAATTTGGACATGTAAGAGATATTTAAGAAAAAATATGTGAGAATTGGTGACATTCAATGATTTAAATATTATGTAAGTCATTTTCATGGACAAGTGTCCATTAAATAAATTAATTTAAAATTTTCTGGGTTAATTTTACAATTAAATTCTTCCAATAAAATTTTCCCAAGTGTTAGGTTAATTTTATAATATTTAAAATATTATTTTACCCTTAATTACCTGATTTACCCTAAATCGTGGTAACAAAAAATTTACAAAGTTATTATTCACATTGTCCAAAAAAGAGAGATTTATTTACCATATTTTTATCCTATGAATAAAAATTTTGAATCCATTTTTCAAATTTCAAATTATAGAAGTAAAAAATGTATTTTAAACTAAAACTGGAAAACGCAACGAATGACAGTTTTTCAAAAAATCCTATTTTAAAATTTGAAATATTTTTATACTAAATTCATGTATAAAATACTTTTTAGAAAATATAATTGGATTGTTTGAAATAAATTTTAAATAATTAAATTTGAAAACTAATACAAAACATAATTTTATTTTTAAGTACTTTAAATAAAATACAATTTTCAATAAAAATTGATATTTATTACTATTCATTAAATATCAAAATATTTAGAAAACTATAAAAATATAACTACAAAAATATTTGGCTATGATGTTTTCAAAAATTAATTTATTTTTATCAAAAAAAATTATAAAATTACCAAAAAAAATTTATATTATTTGTACATAAATTTTAATAAAAATTCATTTTTTTGGAAGAAAATATGTTTTTAATGAATAAAACTATTTTTATAAAAATATAGTAATTATTTACAGAGAATTAATATATTATAAATTAGTATAAACATTATATATATTTTCTAATACTATTAATTCCCATATATTTAACTACTATGTTATAATGGTCACATTTAATGAATAATATTTAGTTATTTTTTTAAGCTTCGTGTTGTGTGTCTTGTACACTGTCAGACCTAGTCTTTCCTTTTAAAATATCAGGATACTAAACTTATGGTATATGATGAGTATCTTCATTGGTAGGGATATGATGCTTCTCTAATGTGATTTCCATATTTCCTTGAAAAACCTCGATTAGATAGGGGATATGAACTCAGTCCTTTACCTTTGAAGTATGCCACTACTCTTTTTTGAAAGGAATATGGCCCTATCCTAAGGCATGTTCCAACCAACATGGTGAGTCCAAGTTGGAATTTAGAAATAAGAACTATCCTTTTTATTTGTAGTATTCCACCAGTCTATTTCAATAGGAATTTGTGCATGTCTTAAGGCATGTGTCAAACTAAGTTCGTGAGCCCCAGTCGGAATGGGGATATGAGCCCAGATCTATGCTAGAATATACCAATAATCCTCTTCAATGAGCTAAAAAGTGTGTTATTTCTGTAGAGTATCCTGATGTTCATACTAATCATGGTGATATTCTTCACTAGCTGTCTAGATAGAAATATATGTCTATCCATATGTCTGTACCAGTGCCGAAATATGTTGGTGGATCTCTTATATTGTTCCTAAAATGTAGTGACACTATAATAAAGTGTGTGAAAGAATATAGACCGACACATTCTCAGTCTACAAAATATACTAGATGACATTTTTAACTGAAGTGGGGATATAATAGGAATCATTTCCTACTTGTTCCATCAGAATACGCCAATGTTCATCAAACATGGGGGTGGGATATGTGCCTCCCCAAATATTTCTGCAGGAATATGCATACATACTTGATCGAGTGAGTAGTGATATGAGCCTTCCCCCTAGTTATCCCATAATATACAGATGGGATTTATCATTAGAATCATGGATATGATCACACACCCAATTATCCATAACTTTCCACACCCAGACAAACCTCCCTAGTACTAGTGCATTAGTGTACAAGGTGACAATTTTTCAAATGGTTCGCTCATAAAGTAACTGAGGGGCCTTAGTGGGATGATGTTGGTGATGGAAGTTGATAGGATCACTTCTAGGCATCTCTTAAACCAATATGGAGTCACAGTAGAATCCTAGATCCACATTCCTATGACATGTAATGTGCTGATTACCACGCACTGGGGTTAAGCTCTCGAATTGATTGGTGGTGGATATAGGTGACACTAGTTTCATTAAATCTTATATATATGAGACCAACATTCCAAATTTAGCATCTATAGACCTCTATGTTCAGCCTTGAGGTACTAGATTATACCATTTTAGTGGTATTCTTTTACTATCACGTTTTTTACTTGAAGTTGAAGGCATTAGGTGGGTGAGGTTATTTTGTGACCCATATAGGTTACTGTCCTAGCTGATACTCAAGAAAATTCCCTTAATGAAGATATGAACTTTATTCAAGAGGTATATGATAAAAGTTTCTACAGTCACAAAAACAACAAGTAACAAGGTCATTGATCAGTGCATTATCACTAGTATTAAATATGATCAATCACATATGCATAGGTAACAAAATAGTCATTTCATGCTCGGGGTTCGACCATCTTTCTCACATGGAATCTTCACAATGAAAATGGAATTATTTCATGAGAACCATTGTTAAATTTTATTATTGAATGATTTTGGTCATACCATTGTCATTTTTATAGGAGAATAAAAACAGAACGGACTAACACATGGTCAACTAATCTTTTTAATTATTTGATAGATTTACATCAGTTTTACCATTATTTTCTTTTGAAATATTTTGGATGGTATCCCCATGGTTTTGGAGACATGATGTCTAATTACCATAATGATTCATTTAGTTTCTAATTAAATGATTTCATGTATATTTCACTATTTTTTCCCCTTAAAAATATTATTGATGGAATCCTAAAGTTTTTCATAGATGATGCCTAAAGCCTATAATGATTTAGTTATTCAGTCATCACATGCTTCTATATCGGGTTCACTATTTTTGTTCTCTTCAGAGAGATATGATCACTAAAGATTGATTGTGGCTGATTTATGTATTCTTGCGTAGTTTTTCACATCAAATTTACCATTTTCATCTCTCATTGATGATCTCAATGGATCCACCACCCATAAATATTTACAAACCTGATTTCCAAATACATTGGACAAATGGGGTTATAGACCCAATAGAACCTATGAACTAACATTGTTCAAGATGATAAGTGGTCAGACTCATCACACCAATTTTGGGGGATTTATTACCTATTTCTGGACACTATTACATATTTATGATATGTTCGTGAATCCCTTTAAAGTGATGATATAGGATTGGTTACCATAATAAAATGATCAGGTGTTGAATCCTTCTATACGTAGAGAGGGTTAAATTAATGAGACCATTTGTATGTATGTGTGATTATCCATCTATTTTCCATTTTTTTTTATTATTAAAGAGATTCATATATTTTGAATCCATAAAACTAGGAACTATAGAGTTTACATCTATCTAAGAAGGATATTGGTGTTTTGATCATGGGATTAAATCTTCATGAGGAATCCTACAATTTTTTATAATAGGAATCAAAATTGAAATAGTTCGTTTAATCCCAACCCATGTAGTTTGGATTTATTTTGAAAGGGAATATATGAGGTGACATAGGAAATGAGTACAGAGATAGTCTTAGAATGTTTCCATACATATCCTGGTTATAGATATAATCAAAGTCATCATAGTTTGATTTACCCTTAACCCATAGATAGTGATGGTAGATAATAAATTATTGTGATTTTTATTTCCCAAGGATTTACTAATAAGGGAATTCCTTGATCACTTAAACTGAGGTGGATGACCTTGTATTGGGAAATCATATAATGTCACTAAATGGGGATTACACATTGATGTTTACTTGACTAGAGGAAATTTATAATGTAAGTGATATGGTCATTTCAATTCTCTAATACAACATTATTCATGCTCAATTTGAGAAATAAGTGGTATAATGTGATCACACTCACCATATAAGGATGCTGGACTTATGAACTAGGGATGCCCTCATGGGGTGATTAATACAGATCATTGTCCTTTGTAAAATTTTCTACGTATTATTAATTTATTAGTAACTAGATTGCTCATAGTCTAATTAGCTTCTCAATACATTTATGGATGAAGAAAAACAATAAACCCAAACGATTGTTTGGTACACATGGGTCTGAGTGTCTGAGATATAAAGGGACATACACTATGGTGGATGACCATTGAAGCTCAGGCCTCAGGAAGGCATCATATTAATACTTTATATATATGAATTAGAGTCCACCTAGTTCAATTTGGTGTATGTAAAGGTGTGTATATTAGACAATTTAATCTTCTCCTGGGGGTTTTCCTCACATGCCTGACATGTCGGGGATGTCTTCTAGACATATCTTGGTTTTCGTTCAAACATTTTTGCGGATATCTAGTGGATATGTATGAGTTTTTTTCTATATTATTCAGTTTACATTCTCAGGGAACACTACAGGTCAAGGATGAAATTTACAAAGTTCTCTGCATGATTGACGGATACATTTCATTGGGTTGTCACATGATTCAACTGACTTTTCTTTTAGCCTTCACACGATGAGAGAAGACATGTCCAAGGGTTTCACGTGATCACATATGACATGTCAGATGGATTTAATATGACTCATTTAGAAACATCCTAGTGTTTCATGTAATCAAATATGACATGTTTGAGGGATTCCGCATGATATGGCTGATATTTTTAGAGGACATCGCTTGATTTTTCTGATATGTACAAAGGGCCTCTAGTAACATTTCTGGCATGTTTGGAGGACCTTTCATGAATTTTATGACACTTATGGGTGCTATATCTTGTTTAATAAAGGTCATGTGAATCGCATGAATCTTTCTCATGAAAATCGGTGTATTTTTCTTCATGTAAGGACTCCATATTTTTCATCATTTATTTCATAAATTCCTTAATGTTTTTTAGGAATTGGCCTATTAAGACCTCACATGACCAAATAAATATGCATAAACTCCATTGTATAATATGGAAAATGTACTTAAATTCATTCATATGATTAATAGGATGATCACATGAAGTGTATATACATGTCATGTAATCCTTAAACTTGTTCCTCTAGAATTACTTGGTGGAAGACCCTTGTGATTGTGTATCTTTCCACTTTGAGATTTCTAATCTCACTTTTGTGATGCCATATATGACTCACATTTGTCTACACATTTTTTGTGCCAATATTGAGGAATTTATAGGCCTCACCACCCTAGATATAAACCACATTTCATGGAACATACATCTCATATATGGTATTAAGTCATTTGAGGGGCAATCGCATCACTTTCTTCACGGGCACAAGTCACAGGTCATCCATGGAATCACATGATAAAAAACAACTAAAAGAATAATCCATAATCTTTATATTTGTTTTACACAATGATTTTAAAAGGGATTTCTCATAATCAGATCAATATTTCAAATATCCTTCTCAAGATCGGTTTGACATGTTGGAGAGTCTTCTTGAGACAAAGACACTAAACAAGTAGGTTTTTTCATGACCAGGGGATACTTATTTATCATTATTCATGAGATTGAGTTTGCTCATTATAGAGACTTTAGATGAAAAATAGTGTAACTCTTATTAATTTAAGGGTTCATCCTTTTCTATCTTTTTATCAACTATTTTGAATGACCTTTATATTAGGAATTTGTTTGGGGGTCACATGATCAATACTAGATCTCGACACTGCATGCTAACAATTTCATGGAGGATTTATCAAATCGAATTTGGTATGTTATGTGATCAGTTTTGGATCTCGAGACGTCATGAAATAATTGTCATGGATAGTCACCCAACATATATTTGGATCCAAAGTGGTGTTTCATAATCGAATGGACACATATGAGGGACTTCATATGATGAAGGTGACATAACCTAAGGATTTCTCTTGGCATGGTTGTCATGACGTATGGGATCTCTCCTGATAATTAAACTGATCATGTGATTCATGTGATCCATTTGAAAGAAAATATATGAAACTTTATTTTCACAATGATTCCACATTTTTTATATTTTAATTTACAATGGGACTAAGATGATTTTCTTGTGTCTGTCAATTGACATATCACATAATCAGATAATCTCATATGTCCTCCTTCACATGATCATCGGAACTTGTTGGGATTCCTTTGCAATAATGGAAGGTATTTTTTGTATTAGATTCTATGATCATGAAAAAATCATGTGAAGCACATGAACTGTTCATGTGACTTTCCCGGGGTCATGTGATTGTGTATTGTCTTGGGGTCATAAAATCCTTGTAACCAAGCCACCTTAGCATCATGTATCCATGATACTCCTTCCTTTTTCATGTGGAGATAATAATACCTATGATTTTATTATTTCTTATATCATGAAATTGTTTGTTTTATTTTGGCATGCATCAACAATTAATAAGACTTCTAAGTGATGTTTCACATAAATATGGTCAAATATTTTGGGGAACACATGTTTACTCATTGGGGGTACATCCCATGGTTGATAATGACGAGGCAACGATCAAGTGTTTTTTGTAATTCTCTTGAGATTCCAGATGAATCATTAAAGATAAAATTTGTTGGGATAATAAAAAATTATAAGAAAAATCTATTTTTCAAAATTGAATTATTTTAATGTGTTGAAACCCAATTGTTTTCGTGTTTATCAGCTCTATGATGGTGAAAATGAAGTGATTTTATGAAATAGTGTATATATTTGGGAAAATACTTAAATATGGGGCTATATTAACCAAATTATAAACACTAGTTAAAATTATATTAGGTTATTATATAGAAGATATCACGTTAATTTCGAAAAGAAAGATGAAAATGATTTATCTCATATATGTCTTGGACACATTGAATAAAATAATATGATAAGAATAATTCATTAAGATATTATTAATAATATTGCCAATCAAAATTGGGGCACAAGAACCATATATGATACATATCATAAGGGAAAATCGGGAGTAAAATCTATGAAGGGGTGGAAAGTTAAACCTAAAAACAACTTAGAATAATTAATTGAAATAATTATAGAGTAATGGAAAATGATTTTTTGAATAGAGAAAAATATTCTATTAATTCAGTCAATTATTTTAATCATATAAAATGTAATACTATTAAATAAAATAAATTTTCATACATTGTATATAGTTATAATTATAATGGATACAAAAAAATGAAATAGGACTTGTTAAAAAGAAATTCAAATCCCACAATGATATTGAGTTTACTAATCATAAACTTTTTTAGTTTATTAAGGAACATAAATTCATCATGAATATATTCCCCATACAATTAAGGATAAAAAATATTTTTTAAATGAATGAAGTGAAAGTATATATATATTGAAACAATAATTACACTTATGCATAATATCTTAAGGTATTTTTGGAATCCAACAGATTCCACTATGGATATGTGAAGAATTGTTATTTTTTAGGCCAAACATAGATATTAAACTATATGATATTTGTTTGAAAAATAATCTGATCATTAATAATTTTTTTTCATTTAGAAATATTTTACTAATAAGATAAATATAGAATAACATTTAAATGTTTAATGAAATATAAAATTATGTAATACGCATTGGTTTTTTACTAAATAAAAATTATTATCACTATTAAATTATATATTTAAGAATGATGGATGATATCAATGGAGTAAAAGTCATTATAGATACTACAGGTCATCAAAAACAACTTTTTATTCAGGATAATACTAAGAAATTGTATACATATATGTCTTAAAAGATTAAATAAAATATATAAATTTAATATGAGAGTTCAAAATTTCATATACTTCGGATTAAAATAAATATTAAGAGTGCATAATAAGAAATTAAAAACGTAAAAAGCATGTGAATAGTGAAACATTATTTGGAATAGGAATGAGGGTTTATAAACATAAAAAAACATTAGAACTAAAAGTTATATAAACATTATTCACAAATTCAATATAAATTTATTGAATAATCACATGAGAATAATGATTTGGTAAACGAAATAAATTCCTTGTATAGTAAAATTGAGAAGAATTAAAGATGGTATATTTTTTAAGACTAAAAGAGAATAAAACAATTGTATTAAATGTGTATATAAAAATTAACACAATGAAAAAGGTGAAGTATATTGGGATAAATATTATCTTGTTTTTAAGGATTTTTCACATGTTGAACGAATATAATTTTGATTTAAATTTTAGTTCATTGATATATTAGAAAATACAAAATATATTTCTTAAAATTATATCGTAAAAAAAGATTAATATATTTTAAATTCTGATCAAGTCAATATTTTAAATTATTTTCATAATGAGGATGTATATATTTAGTAACTATAAGCATTTATTCTTGATAATTATGTAATAAGTGTTTATAAATTAAATTAAATATATTATATATTTTAAACACTAACCTATATCTTAGTATTGAAATTTTAATTTCTACTTTAAGTCTATGGAATTTAGTAAAGTTAAGAATAAAATAATAAAAATTTCAAGACAAATCATAATATATTCCTCACTAATAATGTATATGTTAATGAAATAATATTCATTTGAGAATAATAAAATGATTTTTGAAGATTTTATTACCTAAATGATAGATAATTTTGATATTACAATGATTTGGGAGGTGAATGTGATCTTGGGTTTATAGATTACTCAATGTATTTTACTTTGTTTTACTCTCAAGAAAAAAACTCATGAGTTACTAAAAACATTCCTCATAGAAAATTAAAAACAATTAATAGTAATATCAATGGGCATAGTAGTTTTGGTAATTATAATGATCACCAATGGGTTTTTTTGTATTTCTGTTGTCACAATACACTATGGAATCCCATGTTAATTTCTTATAATACTCTTACAGTCATATCCCATGATCTCAACCCAATATTTGTTTGATGTAGTGGTTCTTACAATATTTTTTGGGATGTGTTGGATTATCTTTCATTGCAATTTTTAGAGATGTTTTCTTCTTGTATTATGTGCCATTATTTTTGGATATGGAATTTGATCTCTCTAGGAATTGATTCTAATTTTTTTATAGATTCGGTAATATGATGTTGGTGTTTTTGGTTGGTTTGGTATTGATAGAGTAATTCCCGAATTGTTTTTGTTAGTTATTGTGTTACAATTGGGAGTTTTTTATGATATATAGTGAGATGTTTATTATTCATAAATTTATTCGAATTGAAAAAAAACATTTTGATATTTTTTATAAAAATCATTTTATTTTTTAATATTTGAGAATTTAAAATTTTAAATTATTATGATAGATATTTAATAATTCTATTAATTATTACTTCAACAATTTAATTTAGTGCATTTCTTAATGGGAGGTTATACTAATTGAAATAATTTATTTAAAATGTGATATTATTTCTATTAATTACTCTTTGAAAATTTCAAAAGGGGTAAATTTTGGTAAAATAATGTTTTGGTTTTTTAGTTTTTAAAGTGTGGGAATTTGATAGTGTGTTTGAATCTTGAATGTTTTATAGAAACTAATGTTTTTATTATTGAGTCTTTACTTTTTAGTAAATTAATTATTAATCGTGTTTTTCTATATATTTAATTATTAATATTTTCTGTAAACATGCCTTAAGAGTGGAAAGCATACATTGTACACTAACATCAGCTATGTTAGATATATTATTGGAGATCCATCAATGTTTTTTAGGATATTTATACCAAAATAGATTCATGGAATTATGTGATAACTAAAAAGGAAAGGTTAAAGAATTTAGTGAAGTGGGTATGTTTAATATCATTTTAATTTATTGTTTTTTTAATATTGATTGATTGAAACACAACTTAATTAGTATTTCAATATTATGTGATGATGTAATAAGTGTTAAATTTGAATATAATAAATAATGTGACCTTAATTTTTGGAATTATACATATCTACATTCTTTTAAATTGTATGTTCTCATTTTTTTGAATTTGGAAAGGAAATTGGGTTGCTTGATTTGTGTGATCCAATTGATCTTTTACTATCGAGTTTATTTCAAACATCCCTAATGATATTTCGAATTGGTTTTAATTTTTCATGTTTTTTAAATTTAAATAATGGTTTTTCTTTAGATTCATCCTCTCTCCTTGATAATTATAGTGATAATTGTGGTATAGATATTAGTATTTTGAATTTGAATTTTATAATGAATTAATTAGTTTTGTTGATTTTTTTTATTTCAATGGAATTGAGAATTTTTAAATAAAGAAACTATTATATACACATATGGTTTTATTCCACACCATTTATTCAATGTGTTCTTTCACATTATTATATAATATTTTACAAACATTATTGTGGTGGGATATTATGAATTTATTTCAAATTAGTCGTGTACAAACACATATTTCATTTTCTGAATGATTTCACAAGTTCTGAACAACATATTATTTAATTAATGTTTCCTTTACAAGAGGAACTGATTCGTTACTAAAAAACCAGAACATGTTCTTCTCATTTTCATCTTCTATCTATTTAATTATAGTTTCTTATATTTATAACACTAAATTCTATATATTACACTTTTTCTCACATGTTAATTTAATTTTTTCATTCAAAATAATTATTTATTTATTTAGTTTGTGACTCCAAGATTCTAAATTATGGATCATTTGTGTTATAACAACCATAGTCTAATTTCATTGTTGAAATTGGGTTATGACTCCCCAAAAAATCCAGAATTCTTTGTTATACTTCCACTAGAAAAAATATATTGTGATCAGGTTATGATTCCCCTTAGGATTCATTATAGTCAAAAATTGTATCTCTCAAGAAGTATATGGGTATAAGAGTATATTAAGTCTACATTGAGATGAACTACTATAGAAATTACACATGTCCATCATTTTATTTTCCACTACAAATTAACTCTATTAATTAACATGGATAATTAATCAATCTCTTTAAAATATTATTATGGTCTATTTAACCCTATATAGATCATATGATATCACCATATGAGACATAAATGTTTTTGGTTCCATAGTCAGATGATGGTTTTGAGTATGAGTTGTGGTAGTCATTTGGCCCTCGACTCTGGTGAATTCTGTGGTTCTATTTTTATTTTATCCAAGAGTGATGGGGGTATAGTTTCTAGAGGTGATCTTCTTCATGATGTTGAAGACAAAGACTATTGATTAAGCATTCAGGGAACAAATCTTGGTGTATCATATATTAATACTTCACAACCTAAGATTATTAGTTGGTATGGAGTCTCATGCGTGCTGGTCTTTACAATTCAAATATTTAATTTATGTTAATTATTGTTTGAACATTTGAATTGGTGGTAGTTTTATTGTGGTATTTTGGTTTATCCTATATATTTTTTCTAAAGGTTCCCACACAATCCTAATTTGGTTTATTGAAAAATACAATAAAAGGTTTTTTGGAATGGAAAATATTTTAATGAAAAATGATTCAAAATTATGATTGCAAAATAATATTACATTGAAAATTAAAGGTCTAATATTATCTATACATTGACTGTATATTCTATATAATAAAGAAATTAATTGGAATATCATCTTATATAAGAAAATAGATTTCTCAAGTATGATAAGGCATACATAAATATGGTTTTGTTGAGGAGAAAGGTTGAAAACTATAGGTTTCTTGACATATAGATTTAGACTAGGAAGGTAATGGTTATGAACATACATCCACCTCATGAGGTTCTTTAGTTATTGAGAAAATATGTATTACACAGAATTTGATGAATTAATATTATATCATTTTAAGTAAAAATGTGGGTGAATATGTTATAGCTTCTCAAGATCCCTCTAATAAATTTTTGGGGGATTATTTAAAGGCCACTATTTTTTGTTTATAGGGGTCCAGATAAAAATCCTCAAAATTATATATCAAAAAATCCAAAAAAAACATACCAAAATAAATAAGGAATCATCAAACATCATTTATTATCAATATAATAGTTTCAAAGTGGTATTTCCAAGTTATTTTGCTATTTTCTTCAATCTGGAAGGACCTGCTAATTTTCTTTATTATTATTGTATATGAATTCTAGAACCAAAAGGTAGTTATTAAGGGGTAAAATATAAGGTTTAAATTCTATAAAATCATTAAATTGTAAGAAAAATAGTTACATAAGATATTAACTAAGGACCTATGTTAATCTATCCCTTTTGACTTTATCATACTTCTTTAGGGTCATCTCAATATTAATGAATATGAATTTTTTCCATTCTAATATTAATGACTTTATAAACTTTTCCTATATTTATCTCATCATTTTGATTATGTGTGGGTAAAAAATAATTTACCATTTTATTAAACCCTTATACCCTCAAAAACTATCTTAGATACAGAGATATCAGCCTCTAGTTATATAAGGTTCTCTTAAACTGGAGATTTTATGGTTTCTACCGAGAGGCCTTGACTGGGATCCATTATCTCCTTATACCCATTATTATTTATAAGAAATGGCTCCCTAGAACTAGTGAATTTAATTAATTAATACCACATCCAAATGATTTTGATAAAGACTCGATTAGAATATATAAAATTTAATGTTGTATATCCATTGGTGATAAGGTGTTGTAATAAATATTCCATAAATATTTTAAGGAATACATTATAATACTTAATATTAGATCACATTGACATTAAATTCCACTATTTATAGGAAATGGATAAATAAGATTTTTTAATGTTGGAATTTTTCTTAATTAAGTGTATTTTAGTATTATTTAAAAAGAACCATGCCCTATGAATTGATTTGTGAAGTTAGAAAGATTAATGGAAATTTAGCCCAATATAATTCAAGAATGAGTTATGTGTATCCCAAACCATGGCTTTTATATTTTCATTATTAGTATAAAATAGTGATATTACTATATTTTGTTAATGATTGCTATCTTCTTTGAAAATTAGTTTAATGATAATTATATAAAGGTTTTAAAAACATTATAAAAAATCGGGATGAAATACATGATAATGATACAAATTAAAATAGGAGGGAAATAAATTTTCCTTGATAAAGAATACATTAAATAGAAAAATTTATAGTATTATAATATGTTTATTGAGGTAAATACTATATGGTTTAACATCTATTTTTAAATTTATTCAAAAATTATTTCAACATATTTAGTGAGTTAAGTTATAGGAAATAGACATATTTATTATTATTATAGAAATAATTGAGGTATTGATCTTTCACTCATGTCATAATAAAATAGTATTCTCACATATACATAAATTTATTTGGTTAATGATAAATTCCTATGCAAAAAAATATTTCTTTATAAATATGTGAGTTAAAAACCTGTTGGTTTTAGTACATTTGGTATCAATTTAAAATTAGGAGAAAGACATAAATGAAATATTTGAGTTATATTAATTAAGTGAAAAAATTAAAATGGGGTTTTTTAGAGAATATAGAGAAGTATAATGAGTTCTTCATGAGTTTTGGGTAGAATGATGGGATGGTATAATAAGAACTTGATATCTATATGTGTCTTCATTTTTTACAACTATATTGATATTGATGATTATATTATTCACAAGTAAAATTTATTAAAATATTTATGATCATCATAGTGAATCCCGTGAATATATTTAAGATACATAGGATATCATGATTGATTTTCAAAATGTGTTGCAAGATGAATAAATAAAAACATGAAGAGTTGGGAAATATTTAACATGAAATTAATAAAATTATGTAATGGTATATTGGGTTGTATGAGCATAAATACTATGGTGAGTAAATATAACCAAATTCTAGATAAAAATTAATTATATTAGTATTAGTTTGAATAAAATAATCTAAACTTCTGTAATAGTGAGGTGAATTTTGAGATATGTTGGTACTGAATTACAGCTGACACATAAGTGTGTAATAAAATTTCAATGTGTTGTCTAATAATGAATAATAGTATTCATATATTATTCAGTAGAGTCTTATATGATTTGTAATAGTGGTATGTGTCTTATAAAGTATTCATAAAAGTGAATTATTTATATATATTAAGACTTATACTTTTTTATTTTCATGAAAATTATTTTAATTTATGATTAATTAATTTACCAATATAATTAGATATTTTAAAATGCATTCAATCAACCCATTAATTTATAGTATCATATGGGATCCAAAGTAAATTAAATCATTTTCCATTATGATATCATTTATTTTTGTTGGAAACAAAAAATCTTGTTGTAATCATCACAACATGGGTGAAAATAAATAAAAATAATAAAAATAAGATAATTAGAGTGATTATGCTTGTAATGTTATATAGAATTAAGAAATAGTAGATACTAAAAATAAAAATATGAAATCGCATGCATACAACAACTATGAGTATTTTGGTACATCGATTTTGATTATTATTTATTGAAGAAGAATCAAGATAAATTATTAAAGGAACTATGTAAAATTCTTACCTCACATTATCTTGCCACCGATAGTAAATACCATGTAGCCTCTAGTTCATTCCCTGGTAATCCAAATTAAGAAACTTTCAACCATGGTATAAAGTTCCACTTGGGGAGTGATTTACCTTGTAATGGATCATGAAAATAAAATAAAGAAAAATACAGGTAATAATTTTCCCAATGGAAAATGATACAAAACAACAATATAAATCCCCAAAATAAGCCATAAAAATTTACATTATATTTCACAACAAATCATGTATAAATAATAACATAAATAAAAGTATCATAGTCATATCCAGTAAATATAATGAAAACTAGATATATAAAATACACCATTATATATGGTATAATATCCAATTAAAAATCCTTAAAATTAACTTGATCATCAACCCCTACTTATATTGATTTCACTCTCTTTAATATATGAAGAAATGTTATGTCTAAAAATTCTTACGTTGTGAATATATAAGGTGTGAAAAATATATCTCATTAGGATTACATTAAAGACACCAAATATCTCTTAGATCCTAATAAGATCATATTTTTTTTTAAAATTTAATTCCATGGATGTAAAATATAAAATAAATTCAAATAAAAAACCATCAAGGTCTTACCAAGACACCTTGACAACATGTTTTAACTTATTTAGTCAATATTGGTGGAATCCTGATGTCTTTTCTAAAATAATCCATTGAAAAACATAAAGAATAATCTATTTTATGGTAAAAAAAGTCTTTTATCATGAATATGAACTCATAAATCAATTTTTATAACCTCAAAACACATGAACCTTTTATATACAACTAAACACTTTAAAAATAGTCCATAAAAGTTAATCTCATGACATACATTATATTAGAGAAAGACTTATGTTTTTACCTACAACATAAAAAAATAATATTTTCATATATAATATAAAATAAATAAATGTTATAATATAACAATATCAATCTATGTATTATACCCACGGCATACTATATAATTTTATAATAACATAAAAGTTAATTTCCCCATTACTACTAAACTAACATTGTTTTACAAACACATGCACATTTTAAATTATTTTTTAAAAAAATTTATAATTTAAAACTTATTAAAGACCAATATTTATTTAAATTAAAACTTTATCCATAAATCCCATTCCATTTAAAGATCTTGAAATTATTTCAAACACTAAACTGAAATCATTTCAATTATTTATAGCTCACACAAAGAAATATTTTCCATGTAAAATCCCATTTTTTGTCTCTTTTATTAATTAAAAAATAAACTCACTTAAATACATAAAAAAATTTCATAGTCACAATAAAATTATAAATTGGTATTTTTATTCATCACACCTAGTAGAATTTTAAAAAATATAACCATCAATTTTTGGAATAAATAAAATATTTATTTTATATCAGAAATAAATTACATGGACGAATGACAACTATAAAATGTACATGGATCAGTCCTAATCCAAAAAAGACAAAACCAAACCTTAAAATAAGAAACAACTCCCCAATCTATTATCTTTTATGTAGTTTAAAAAAACAAATAGAATACACATTATCACATAATATAAGAGCGCATCCCCTTTGATCCAAATATATACCCCATTCTTAATTAATAGAGGGGAAACAACACACTAGGTAGCTCTAACACAAACATGGGACAATGTTAACCCCCTAAAATAACACACAAGGACTACTCATTACCTGATCCTTAAACACATAAAAAATTACTAAATAAAGTTATAAATACTAAATTTAATAATATTAATTCGTCAAATAAAATCTTATTTTTTGAGGTTCCAATCCTATGTCATCTTGTTCCTTATAGTAAAATCCACTCATGACATTAGCAAAATAAATTAGTAGTCAGTTAAAATCATATAAGGATCAATATCACCTATATTAAACATAATCAATTATATACATAATATTTGATATATTGATTCCTCAATCATATGAAATTAATAAAATTCCCCAAACATAAAGAAATTAAACATATCTGATTAATTAGAAAGATAACCCAAGAAATATAATAGAAAATCATAAATTTTTTAATCATGTTATCATCGTGAGTCAATCACACTTGTTGAATTATTATTCAATAAATAATTAAAGTATTATTTCCTAAAATAATATAAAAAAAATTTGAGCAAATTTGGTTTTAAATATTCCCATTACTATTAATTTGTACCTCTAAATTAGAAGTTAACCTTAGATTTCCAATATATATTTTTAAAACATTATCCCCAATTAAAATGTGGTTGAAATACCTCAAAAAGATCCTAGTGGACTACACTAAATTTAAATTATCTCAACGAGTTCTTGGTGGATCACTGCTAGCATCATAATAGTATCCAAAGGAAAGGAATTCATTTAGATGGATCACCGAATTCTCAATGAGCCCCACTGGCTTTGTAGTGACCTTAGCTTTAATCCACGAATACCAAAACCTTTATATATATTGAAATTACCCCACCTATTATCTTAAGAAATTAATACTAAATAAAAATTCAGATGTTTGAATTCACAAAACCTAAATTTTAATACAAATTTACCATGAGATACATGGAATTTTTACAAACTTTATACCATAATGATTCTTATCCTTGAGAAACATAATTAAGTGTCTCCAGTGAATAAATTTGGCTAATAATAACTCATTTAAACACATTTATCAAAATTTTATTCTTTAATATGACTATTACACCTTAATTCATGAATAATTGTCACATTAAACACCTAAAATATATTCTCACTAAGATTTATAATACAATCTAGATGCTTAGTAGTGGAATCATCCACCATTAACTTCACATAATTCAACTAATCCATATATTATGGACCCAATCCATATCTACTAAACTCTAAAATATGAAACATTTCATGAATTCCAAAATACCATGGAGGTAAATCTAACTGATTCAAGACCTCTTCAATACACTCAAGGATCTATAGGTGTTCTATAAATCTATGTACTAAATTTCACTATGTTCCCAGAAAATTGTACCCATATCATAGTGAACCTGGAAGGAAAAAATCCCACACACAATACTCCAACATTTATCTTATACTATCCATATTAAATGTATTTATAAACTACATTACAACTAACTACTAGTGGTTGATAAGACTTGTCTAACTTGCTCTCAAAATTTTTATTTTTTTACTATGAACAACATTGTGGATAGTCTAGGACATTATCTTCATAAGGAAAATAATTCAATTTCCCCAAATAATTTTGAATAAATAATGGAATGGAAAGGAAAATAAGAAAAAATGGAGGTTTTCTGAGTAAATTTGGAATTAAAGGTAACATGGAAATTATTTATAGACCAAATGAAGCAAGGAAAAAATTACATAAAAAAATAATATGAATGATTTTGATATATCTAATTTAAAACATCATTATTCATTATTCATTATAACATATGATAAAATTCATTCAATTATAGTTACCAATTTTTTAACACTAAAATCCTATGGAAAAATATGTGACTATAAAGATTCTTATAATTAAACCACAACCTAACATAATATTTTCAGTAGAGACACACTTTTTTATTTTATTCCTAAATACGACTTATAGAAGATTATAATAGAAAATATAGTATTTTATTGAGACAATTTTAATGGTGTGTATATGATTTAAGCCCTAAAAATCAATCCCAAGTTGGTTAAATTTGATGATTAAAGAGTTACTCTCAATAATCATACCAAGTCAGCCTCACATGTTAAGTGTCATTCATTCGAGTGATTTAATGTATAATAACTCATTTCACTAACCACATTTTTATAAATTAAAATTAATAAATGGATTCAAATGACAAATTGTGGAGATAAAAATTAGATTAACCATAAAAAGAACTACTCTCCCATGGGTGTATATCCCCTCAAAGAGAATTTTTTTCATAAGTAAATTATTGAGAGGGTATGAAACTATATCTTCTATACTATAGGATTATATCACAAATAAATAAAATAAAATATTTTATGATAATAAAAAATAAGTTTTATTGAAGATTAAATGATATTTAAAGTAAAAAATCAATAAAAACTATAAAAGGGGTGGGAGGTATTTCATGGAAGAGACCCTTGTTACAATAATTCCTAATTTTAAAAGGTTATAGAAGTGTAATGAGACAAATATATTATTTTATAAACTCTTAAATCCACCACCCACCCTTTACAACTTTTAAAAACCAAAATAAATAGAGTTGGGGATGGCCAGAGTTTGAAATTTATGTAAGGGAACATGTGGTATTCTACCTTTGAAGGTTACTCCAATTTGCACCTCCTTTTAGACCAAAATCTATGATAATTAGTTATACCTATAGTTTAATTAAATGATTGAATTATTTTAATAACTATCATAGTTTCTTTCAATTCCCGTAATGTATGAAAATTTAAGGAAAATTTGTAATTTAGGGTCCATTAAATAGAATTAATCATAGCTATGACTTCATAGAAAAACGTTTCTCTTAAAACAGTGGATAAATATTATTTGGTATAAATGAAAAATAAGTTATAACACGTTTATAAGTCATATATATAATTTTAGGTAAAAATTAATACTAAATAAAATGTTGTGAAAAAAAACTAGAGTAAACTTATAAGGATAAAAATTAAATTTTCAGGGGATTTTCAAATTAAAATAAAAATAAAAAATTTAATTAAACTTTTAAAAAAATCTATATATAAGGATATTATATCAATTATTATCATTAAAATAATAGTTTATCATCTCCATAACACTTGCCTTTTTTCTCTCCTAGGAAATTTCACAAGTCTTGAATTCTAAAAAATCATGCATGTTTACATTTCATAATCCATGAAAGTAATATGAGAAAAGAAGAAATTAAAAAAATCAATCTAATAAAATTTTAAATTCATTATACCATAAATTGTATCAAAAAAATATAGTTATATTAATGACACTAATTGGGTTGAAATATGTTATGTGTCCACTTTTCTACTAACTCCCTGCGTATGAGTGTGCCAAAAATATCAAGCTTGTATCTCCAAACTTTATTCATTGTATTTATATAGAAAATATGGTTTTTCAATTTTAGACATTGTAATATTTCGAGGAATATTTATGAATCCATCCACTATGTCAACATGGAATTTTAGGGCCTGGATAGCCTAAGTGAAGTGATATTTAAAATATTAAATAAATTTAATCACACACATGCAGTTTTCTAGTAAAAGTGGAATAAATATGGATTGGATTCTTAGATCAGTAATATAATACAATATTTGAGTTTATAATGTGGGGTTTACCCAGGGCATGACATAAAGTTTTTACACATCGAGAACCCAGTTGGAGGTGGTTGTGAATGGTGTATTAAATGGATTTTTATTAATTAAATAAAATTAAAATAATAAAACCACCCCCTTGGGTTCCCATGAACATAAGAGGATAGGGTGGATCCTCCTTGATAAACAGATGACATGTGTCAGAACCAAGGAAAATAGGTTCCATCGATCCCTATTTTTGACATTGATCGTCACCAGATCGAGGATTCTAGCGTCGGTTTCCACCTCAAACATCATCATTTCACCACGAGGTAGGTAGATTTATAATATTTACCTACTGATCCATGTTTATGTGGTTTTCATTGGTTTTAAAATCCTATTACACTTTCTACATATCACATAAGGGTAGATCTATTGGTTTTATTATAAATTGGGGACATTATGGTGACTCATAGGGGAATCCCATTCAAATTTACCAATCGCGTAACATGTGGTGCAAGAGAACACACAATAAGTTATCCTCATTTGGGGAAGATGAAAATTGGGTACTACACACCATGTACTATGGGTACATTACCTGAAGTGATCCTAGGTCATGTGGTCGTGGACACATTCAGGGATAACATGTCAAGGGACATTGAAGTGGGGTAGTATAGAGCAAGGTACAATGGCATGGTGTGACAAACATGGGAACAGGATGAGGACAAGACCAAGTGGATTTATATCTAAGATACACCATGTAAATATGGTATATATCGTGTGGGGTTACATGGTCATTTATTTTTTTTATGGTAGCAAACATTCCTATGAGGTCTGATGAGGTCGCACATAATGTGACGGGAGGTAAACACCATGTATATTCCCAAATACATGTTGGGTATCATGAGGGAACATGACCATGGTCCATCTTGGAGAATACACTCTATACTATGGGAAATGTTTTCCCCTCAGAGACTTCTCCATCATGCATCTATATCTTTAGGACTCCGATGGATTCCCATGAGTAGCCTATCCTAAGTATATTTTCATATAGGATGTGATGGTTTCCATGGTTTTGGCTTTTAGTATTTTATTAAATATGAAGTTACTGGGTCTCAAGATAATAATTTATAGACTAGTATTATTTGATAAGATTCTCATGGTCTCTCCATTTGAGTGTACATTATAGAATTACATCCTCAGTATAGGATGTGATCCCATCAATAGGATGTACTTAGATAGATTTAGTGTGTCCCTTCGGAAGGCTAGGGTGGGATCCTCTATCATTTTAGAAATACCATTATAGATAATTATATCATTATATATATGATATCCTACTCATGGGGTGTTATTAGTTGGGTTTGTGGAATCATCAGTTATGTGATCCCACACTTAGTAAGTGTTTTTATTAGGTTTTTGGGTATCGTATGCTATATGATCCCCTACTTTGAAGTTTGATCTAGATTTTTGTTTCTTGAATCTCCTATAGGTCATGTGAATGTTCCCCAATCTATTTATCATGGCTTTGAGACTCGTTAGGGTTAGTGAAATCCCCCAACAGACCATGGTGTGATCCTATATATGATCATTATGATTTCTGGAGTTCTAGATTGGGAATGTGGTGTCCCCCACTGGTCATGGGTGTGATCCCATATTTTTGGTATGTGATATTCACTATTTCTAGTATGGTTATTTGAGTCCCCTACATGGATGGGTGAGATACCCTATCTCAGTGTCAAGGTTCATTGGGTTCTAGCGTGACTTTATTTCTGGTGAGCCTCAACTAGTGGTTATTCTCAGATTTATTCTACCAAAGATTTCAAGGATGTTCCATCATCATAGTGATACCCAACTAGTGATATATATTATAATATTTTCACTAGGGATAGAAGGCTTATTTTTTTATTATTGATACCTCTCAAATGAGTTCCATATATAATGGAAGGGCTCATGGAGTGAGTTCTCATGGATGAGTGTTACCTTTGAACATCATGTAGAATCACATGGTAGGAATTTAGTTCAGGACCTCATGATACATAGATTATGATATGAGTATGTATAGGTTATTCTATGATTCCTTAAAGTGTTTCCACATATCTTGGTATACGTGCAATATTGATTGAGCTGACTAGTAATGTAAAGTCAAGGAGCGATCGAGATTGTGTTTCTTATTCTTACTAGTTTGGGTTTCTTCCCCAAGCTTTAGTCAAGAGGTTTGTGGAATTTAAATTTCTCCATTTTATTTTATATTTTTGGGGAACCAAATGGGTATTTTCATACTCACCCTATATGGTATCATCCCACATGTGTCATGTCTTATGAAGATGGAAATCCTTTCAACAAAGTTCAATGAGGACCCAGAGTAGGAAAAGCATATCATGCTCGAAAGATTGAGGTGTGTATCAGTGTTTTTATTTGATACTAGTCACATCCATATAATTATTTTTGAATATTTTTTAGTTTTTTTTCCTTTAATTTTTCCTTTTAATAATCCTAGTAATGTTTTGTACTCTTTTTATGGGATATATGTATGAATAAATTTTTAGTTTTAGTTTCTATTATCTATTAATTATTTCTAGGATATGTATGTTTGTGTGTTCATATAGCAACCATAGTCTAACACCTATCATATGTGTGATATGACTAATCAGAACAAGTTTCCCTCCCCTAGCCTTTTGGAGTTGGGATTGTGATTGTAATGAATCACTCATCTTCTAGCCACATGGGTCACAGTGGGTCAGTTCATGATAGAGTTGTATTAGAGAAAAGTACTCCCTTTGTACCAGAGTTAGTTATATGGCTGTCAGATTGGATTAGGGTTTATGGAGATAGTAATGAAGTGTTTTGAGTTTTTATTTTCATCCAGGGAATCTTGTATTGGTTTGGTAGTTAACATATCAATTCATTAGGACTCATATAACCTTCTTACACACTCTGAACATGTGAACATTTTTTGTAGGGAAACATTAGTACATGATTCATGTGGGATTGTGTTACGGTTTCCATGTAATTCTTGAGTTAGATCCCAATATATACACATTGACCATGGAATGTCTAGATTATATTTGGGGATTCCTCTCTAATAATATCCTGGGATAGTTCCATCGTAGGATTGTGATGATGGTCTTATTATTAATGAGGATTCAGTGTGGGGAACTGGTCGTGAGGTAGTACATCTGGGCGGTTTTACATTCAAGCCACCCCGTGCTGAGTAGCTGGTTATTTCAACAGTGCATAATGAGCATGCATGATGTCTGAGTTCACTGAATGAGTTTCATATGCAGAGATCTCCTATGTATTGAGTTGAGTTTGACCCACCGAAAGTTGATGACTAGTTTTAGGTAGTCACACATGTTTTCTTCCTTGTAAGGAAACCTCCCAATCATATGGTGGTCCAAGAGGTGAGAATTATTCAGGAATCATCTGGGTGATAATGGAGTTTGGTGACACAGACACATGATTAGACAATGATCACTTAGATAGACATTGAGTAGGTCTTCTATGAAGATTTCTATCTAGCCACATTGCGATCAGTGTGTATCTATGAGTTTATGTAGATTTGATGGGGTAGCATGAAGTGGAAGGGTATTCAAAGAGGTTCCCATATTTTTCTTGATACTCCCTGGATATCATTTAACATCCATATTTTAAAGAAGGGACTTTGAGAAATGATTATTCTGAGAAAAATAGGGTGTTGGTGGTATCGTTTAACATTACCACTTATACTAGGGTACTCGAGAAGGCTAAAATTGTGGAGATATTTTTAGATGAGAAGACTCTAACTATTAGTGTTAGGAATATATGAGATTAGACATTATTAGCTAGTATGCAATGATAATCTCAAGGATCCATTTGTGCGAGATGATTTCCGAGATGATCCCAGGATGGAGGGTCTACTGCTATGGGTTCCGAGTCTAGATATAGTCAGCCATGGAAGTGGTATTGTTTCACTTGTGGCTAACAGTGATATCTCATGTGATATTGTCTTGCTCATCATGTTGCTAAGAGGTATACATTATATGTAATACTTTGGTAGAGACCATGATTGGAGAGTAGAGATTCGCAAAATGTAATACATGGTGGAGGAGCGGGGATAGTAGCAAGAGCTGGAAGATGCTTTATTAAGTTTCCTCCACCACCCCTATATGGCCCTATCTAGGCTCAATGAGCGGGGTGATAGGGGTGCAGACCACTACAGGCCACTGATTCTTATAAAGTAGAGGCTATAATGATAATTATATGTATGATATGTATCTTTTTTTTACTTTTACAATATTATTTATAGATATAGTTTTGAGATGCAATTTTCCTTTCACTTCTTTATCGAAGTTCATACAGGATGACGCAGGGTGTTGTTAAAGCCCTATGAAGGTGATGTTTGACTTAGATTTAGACTCTTGAAGAAGTTGGGTGTTTCCTCTATTGAGATTCATTCTTGTGATGTGATATAAAACCATGTAGGTGAGTCATTTCTACTCAGTGATGATAGATTCAAGGTGTGGTGGATGAGTTCCTTTGACTATTGCGTTTAGGGTAGGATTATGTAGATGTTTTGGAGTAATCCCTAGTTGTGGAAGACCAGAGGGAAAGGGAAATTATGAGCTTCAATAAGAATGGAATTTTATCTTCGAGGCTCGAGTGAGGTTTTAGGTATGACATGTGGTTGTGCTCCCCTAACTATAATTATCATAGAGTGGTGATCCACTGTTCCATATGTGTAGCTCATGTTAAATACCTATTGATACCATTGGTTCCTTTTTTTCTTGACCCTTATTCTTAGAGACACCATCAGAGAGGATTGGAGGACATGAATTCCAACATATATTGTTTCTTGACTCTGGTGGAGGGAGATCCTTACATAGAACCTCCCCAAAGTAGTAGATAAAGTCTCTATAGTCATTTCCATATTGTGGAATCATTTCCTATCATCCATTCATGGATTGTTTACATCAATGGTGTGGAAGTTTTTCTAGTTTTTGGGAAGGATTTTTACTCCATTATAGAGTAGTGATCCCAACCTGAGTAGAACAAGATCATGTGTGGGAAGATACATTTTACTTTTTTCAGATGTCTTGTATGACCCTTGGAATAGTGGTTCTAGGATCTTTCAATTTCTTACTATATTGGTGGATTTGAGTACATCCAACCAATGATGTTTCAAGTTTACCTCCCCATAGAAATTTTTCTTTCTAATAGACTATCACTCAAGTAATGTTGTGATATTTACATAAGCATATTAGTTGACTTCTGTGGATATTCATGAGCTATGGTTCTATTAGAGGTTTTCATAAAGAAGGCCCAGTAAGACACAATATGTCACTGCAGAAGCCATGTGTTATTTGTTGTTACACTCATGTGATCAAGGTCAAATATATATTTAAGACAGTTAGGGATGGTGATACATGTCTATAGTTTTTGGTTTTTACCCCTCTTCTTTTTCAATGAGGTAGGGAGGTACATCTATGACATTCTATTCACAAGGTATTGCATGACTCTTTATCCACTATACATGTTCATGATGGGTTTTTTGAAGGTGGGGTGTACATAGACCTTATAAGGGTTATCAATGACACCAGTCACGCTATATGATGAGGTCCTAAAGAGTTTTCATTCCATTAGTATTACACCCAATATAGTAGTGGATATGTTAAGTAGAGAGAACCACTCTGGTTTTTTAGAACATGGTTTGGGTTTACATGTTGGTGTAGTGCAATTGTCACTCCACCATTGGTATAGTACCATTTGGTTAAATGTTTGGGAGTCCTCTTAGGTCACTTATATACTAGTTAAAGATGGTGGGATACAGTTTCTAATGGACTATAGTTATTCCATGTGATTGATGTTGATGGTGAGGTTCATCTAGCTGTAGTGGAAGACTTCTAGGTTATGTTAGTAATTGTGTTAGGTTAGTGATGTGGTGTACTGTTAGACCCTAAGAATGTAGTTGGATTATTTGAATAGTTTTTATAACTATATTACTTAAGGATTAATTTTTACAAATTTTTTATGATTTCGACCTAGTTGGAGCTGGATTGTTGGTTTGGTGTGGCCTTTTGAGGTACCTAGTTATATTTGGAATCTGGATAGAGATGAAACCGTTTGGAATTATGGTTCCCCTGGGGTATGTTTTATGATATCATGGGAATCCTCTAGAGAGTTCATTAGTGTGGGAGAACCAGTTGATATATCATTCATCCCCATGATTTCTTGAACTCACTAACAGTTATAAGATTATTCTCGAGGCTAAAAGGTTATTCTCATCCAAATGAACTCACTCCAAGAGCCCTTCCATCTCTAACGGAACTCATCTGAGAGTTATTTCTCATTAAGAACAGCTCTTCCATCATTTATGGAACTTATCTAAGAGATCTCTCTCATTGGTTATTCCTATTAATATGGATCATCCACAATATTTAAGGTGGAATACATCTGATAGAACAAGATTGTCATATATCACCACAAAGGAATTCACACTGAAACCCAGTGTACCTTGATACTGAAGTTGGGGATCTCAGTTATCCCTAATGGGGGACTCTACTAACCCTATTAAAAAAATGGAGATCTCATACCTTAGATAGGGTATCATACATAGGACCACTAGAGGACATCATGAACCCAATATGAAACTTTTTAGATCATAATGCATAGATAGGGGCTCATACCCAAGTCCACTGGGGGATGCCAAAAACCCAAAATATTCTCAAAGACACTGTAAAAAGATATAATATCATTCTAAGAACCATTGTTAGATTCTGAGAACCCCATATCAGGATCCAACTTCCATATAGTAGATCGTATAGCTGATGATACCAAAAACCCTACTAAAAACACTCTCCAAGTAGGGAATTGTATACGAAATGATGCCACAAACCCTACTAAAACCGCCTCCTGAGTAGGGAATAATATACCTAAAAATAAAATAAAACCTACTGGGATATCATTATAGATATAGGATTTCACTCCATCCCCCCAAAGGGATACTCTAACTCTATCAAATCACATATATTCATGGAAATCACAGCCATGTACTAAGGGAAATAGTGCAACATCGTACACTTCTAGGGATGGACTAAGGGAATATCATCAACCAATACTTTTATATACATCAATATTAATAAAAATTGTATCCTAACCTCACATTAAATCTCACATTCTATAACAACAACCTCAATCATGACCAACTCAAAAAACATCTCAGGATAATTTACTCGCGGGCATATATCTGAGTCCTAAATATAGAGATTCATGAGGGAGAAGTCTCTGAGGGGAGTACACGAAACATACCCATTATACACAAATTTTATCCCCAACAAGGACCTGTATCATGTCCCATCATGTTACTAGGAATGTATTATTGAATATACATGTTGTGTACCACATGTCACATGGTGTGTGACCATGTCTGATCACTTGGGAGTGTTTCTTCACATAAACGGTCGGTTGGCCATGTCAAACTACATAGTGTGTACCATAGGTACATACTGTGTCTTGGATATCTACCCACTTGGTAATCTCATCATCTTGTTCTCATTTCAAGTACTATGTTCCCTTTTACCACTTTATGTACTTCCATAAATAATTATCCCTCAACATGACATCCCTTGTCATATCCTCGACTACATGACCTAGGATCACAATATGGAACGTACTCTATGTACACCAGAGTGTATTCCCAAAATTTCATCTTCCCTGATTGGGAATAATAAATATTGTGTGCTCCTGAACTACACATTTTGTGATTGGGAATTATTAATGGGAATCCCCTATAATATTGAAGAATCTCCCAAATTTCTACCGAAACCCATAGATCTACCCCCTGAGGATCTATTGCAATTGTAACAGGGATATAAAACCATAAAATAAGGTATAAATGGAGATAAGTATATAAATCTCATAAATCTATATACCTCAGGGAGAAAAAACAATGATTCGGGTCAAAAATGATGACCAAAACTAACTACACCTCGATCAAGTGACAATCAGTGTATAAAATGGGACTTGGAAATGCCCCTGATCCTCTGTTTTGCCTCAAGTCATCTTTCATACATTGGGAATCCTTCCTCTCCACTATTTTTTATGATAACTCAATAGGTAGGTGTATTATTAATTTGATTTTATCAAATTAATAACCCTTCATTTAACACCCCCAACAGCTGTTTCCAACCAAGAATCCAACACAAAGAAACATCACATCCTTCCAAGGGTGAACCTCACATTTTGAACTCATATGTGTAATTATATTTATGATCAGAGACTCTAATTGGGGTTTATTCCACTTTTACAGAAACATTTCATGTGCATGATAAAATATTTTTAATATAACTACAATGAGGCTCTCCACGCCCTGGAATTATAAGACAGATTAGTTCCTGGCTTCATAAATATTAAATGAAATTATTCTAAAGTCTTATAAAAGAACTAGGGTCTCTAAATTTAGGTAAAGTAAAAAATAATAATTAATGGGTTATTTTTCATTAAACTTATTCTATATTATTTTTAATAAAATTTAAAAAATCACTCTCTTAAATATTCTTGGAAGTTAAACCTAAATATAAGAGCCTATATATCCTCACATGTTGTACATTGGATCACCCCCCACATTATTGTTTTTTTCATTTATTTAGTACGGCGATTAGAATAAAATTATACATTTATAAGTCATTTTGGTACTATAATGAAATTTATCATAAGATAAATTTATGTATGTAAAACCAATTCTTGTAAGCTCAGAAAAATTATTTAACTTGATTGAAACATAAATTAAGTAAGAAAAACTCACAAGTAATGGATTCATGTGTAGTTACTATGAGATATAAAATAATTAAATATTTAAATAAAATCATCACAAATAATGGTGAAAAAATATTAAAATATTTATAAAAACTTGGTAAAAATGAAAAATATAAATTTTCATTAAAATAAACCATCAATGATGAAATATTTCCCATTATTCACATTTTACTAATCAGATTAGAAGATTTAAACATGAATTTTCAATATTTTCCAAGGAAGTAATGATAAATTGACAAGAAGTTTTTAACAATTTTTCGATTTTTGGAAACAAAAAAATAGGGAAAACACACACACACAAATATAAAGAATAAATAGAAACTTTTATCCCTTACCTCATAAAAAATGTAAAATTATCCTCAATGTGAGACTATGAAATGATATGTAAGATTAAAATTAAAAATTAAAATTAAAAAAATAACACTAATGTGTTACGGTAAAGTACATCCAAATGTGTTTATTTTAGAGGGGATAATTGAGAAGGTTTCTACTATCAATCAAGAAAACTAAATTTCTATAAGGAAAAATGAAATCATAAAAATTAGTAAAATAATAAACATAAAAAAATCTAAAAAGTTACATGGTATTTCTACTCAATAATTTCTGTATATATACATTCTACATATATAAATATGATCCAGATCATTAGAAATATGAATGGTGTGTGACATCATTAATTTGAACAACCATATCTTTGTGGATCCAATTCTCATCAAAAAAATTCATCTTCTTATTGATTTCAATACATGAAAACTAATTGATTTCCACCTCTTCAATAATTCACTTACAAATTATTGGGTGTATAAAGAAAAACTAGGTTTCCTATGTGATCTATTCATATAGATGAATTGTCATTTCCAATGGGTGTTAGAAGGAAATTCCATGTAGTGAATATTATCTTAATATACCATTAAAAGTATATATCACATCATATGATATTTTTTTTATCTGATCAACAAGTTTCACACAAAATAGAATAAAGGTTTAAATTATAATTTCTTTAAATTGGTTTACATCTTTGGAGGTCACCTCTTTTTCATCTGTAGCATGCAATAATATTTTTCTCTTATAAATTTTAAAACAATAAATATTATATTAAATTTCAAAATATGAAAGATAAAAATATTTTAGGTCAATATGTGTGAAATATCCCTAACATTATTTAACTATTATCTAGTTTTCTTCAATAAAGGAATTTGGAAAATGGTTTTTATAAAGGATATATAATGAGTTAGTTTCATCAAAAGATGCCATCAAATCTAGAATTTCTTCATTGTAAACTATAAAAAAATATTCTCCATCCACATGTGTAGTTTTTATGGTTTATTATTAATATATATTATGTAATATTGCATATTAGTGGTTATATAAATATTTTTTATCCTCTTCTCCACCATTTTAATGATCAATTTAAGTAATTAATCTTTTTTCCTCCCCATATCTCCCGTAATTGACAGTTAACACCTGTCTTAGGTTATTCTTATACTTGTTAGAATATAGAGGGTATATTCTCTTTTTGGTATAATTTTTATGAATCCTTCAGTGAGATGAATTTTTAGAAATTCATTTGTTAATCATTTCGACCTCCATTGAAAAATTATTATTGTGTCCACTCTGAGTATTATTATGCAATCTAACTATACTATATTGAAGCTCTTCCAAGTGATTGTACGTCAGTTAGAGAATAATAAAAAATATATCTCCCCAAAATTAAGTATTTATATATTAAGAGGAATCCAAAAATAAAAAAAATTAAAATAATTAAAAGACACATATATCCTTAAAAATAAAATAAAAACATATAATTTCAATGGAAAAATGTAAAAGTAGACCATAAAATTGTGAGAAGCTAATTTAATTGTTAGTTTAAAAGTAATAGTGAATAAATAGAAAAAAAATTAAATTAAATGATAGAAAAATTAAATAAGAACAAGAATAAAATACAAAAAGTAAGAAATAAAAAAATAGGACACCTAAAAGTGGTTGAATAAAAAACTTTCCTCCTTAATAATAGTGCCATGCTGATGAGATTCATTATACATGCTCTCAAAATATCTATGTATTTATTAAGTACAATATAATGGACAACATTTTTAATTCTCTTGATGAGTATATGAAATAAACAACTATTAATTTGTTTGAATAAACAATAACGTATAACGGAAGAGGGTTAAAAATAGGGGGGTTTGTTGAGTGCCTTTAGAATAACTGAAATCAAGGATATAAATTATGGAGAAAATAATGTGAGGAATAAAAATTTTAATTAAACAAAATATGAATGATTATGATCAATCAAATATAACACTTTATTATTAATTAATAATTACCCATTCAGGTAAAATTTAATCATTTATAATACACAAGTTTTTTACACCTGAACCTTTGGGAAGAAAACATTTCAAGAATGATTAGAAGAAATAAACCCTAAGTTAAATTTATGATTTCAAGTTGTATAACAAAGATTTTATTATATCCCCAATTAAAACATATAATTAGTGGAAAATTATGTTAAAAATTCCACTCATTAAATTATAATGTTTTGAGTATGGGTATTAGATTAAAATAAATTTAATTAATCCCGACATTATTTAATTTCATAATTAAAGTGTTTTTCTCACAAATAACAAGGGATCAACCTTGTTTTATACTATTGAAAAATTATTATGATTTTAAATTTTAAAAATAATTTCATTACCTATATTTTTATGAATTACTATGAGTAAATGGATTTAAAAAAACTAATGAAGGAGGTAATAATTATATTGACTATAAAAAGTAATAATCTCACATGGGTTGATTTTTCACTATGGTTAAGATTTTAATAATACATAGTTTGAAAGGATATAATCCAATATTTTCTCTACTCTAGGATTTTATAAGAAATAATAAAAATGAAAATATGTTAATTGAATTAAAAAAATATATTTTATTAAAGTATAAAAGAGATTACTAGGGAAAATGTAATAATAAATAAGGGGAGATCCTTCTCAGAAAAGATCCATCAAAAAATAATTCAATATTATAAATGGTTAGAGAATTACTCTCTTTGGTTAAAAACCCCCATATTATGGCACCTACCCTCCCCATGTTTGAAAAACTCACATACATTGATTGTAAGAGGTCTAGGATTAGAAACGTAAATAAGGGTGGATGAGAAATACTACCTCATCAATTTACTCAATGTTTCATTAGTTTTTTTTCAACTACTAATGATAACAAATTATCTCTAAATTATAATTAAATACTAAATATGAAGTTCCTTAAATTCTATAAAAAATTCCAAAAAAATAAAATTGGCAATTTTTAAGGCCAAAATAGTGAGGTAAGGTCAATTCTATAAAATCCATACTATTTTGAATTCATGGAAAGTTTTCCCACATAAAACATAATATTTATCTACCATGATCAAAATAAAAAAATATCATAATTAGTTTAGAATTTATATACATAATTATATTTTATAAGTAATCACATTGAAACTTTTATGATAAAAACACTATAGTGAACATATAAGTGTAAAAATAGAATTTTCATAGAATTTAAAATTTTAATCCCAAATAAAACAATTTATAAAATCAATATGTCAAGATCTATATGAGAAACATTTTTCAATTATTATCAATAAAATATTCAAAGAAACATGGGTTTCCAATAAAATTAATCAATAGTATAATAAAAACTTCAGGGACATGAAACAATGTCTCACCCACCTATATCGAGCATAAGGGTAATTTACATGCTCTCCCATAAAATACATTGAATGGACCTATTTAAATTAAAACCCAACATTTTTTATCATAGAAAACACTCTAATAGATCTATATAATCATTGCATGATTCATTGAAATTAGTAATGCATTCATACAATACATATTACAGAATCAATATATTGTTCTTGAATTTCCTCTTAGTCTAAGGATGAAACAGAATACTCAACTTTTCTTGAGTAAACGGAATCACTCTATAACCCCTTATAAAATATAGAAGTGAATTTCATATCCATTTAAATAATAATAATAATTAGGAAACCATAAAGTTTTATAATGTTATATACATATAGCTTCCCTAACTCATTAACTGTTTATGGCTACCAAATCAATAATAAATTATCAAATTTACTTCAACGACCATCCACTACTCAAACCATATCTCTTATTTTATGTAATTATTAAATGTACATTATAAACTCCAATAGTTTTCAAAAATTAATGGGTAATGACTATAATATACCCATTGTCCTTGGATTATCCAATTATAATTACTTATAGGAATATTATCCTGAGAGAAATCTACAAATATCTATTTTCATCACTAGCCACCATATGTGTCACCAAACATAATTATTTATTTTGGTAAAAATAGGATTAAATAACCAATGAGAGATATTAAAATAATTTATTAATATATACTATATATTTTATATGACCATCAATTTTCCATACATATGCAAGAGATAATTATTACTCAAGGTCATCTCAAGCACCAAATCATCACCATATAACATTCAACAAATGACATGGATTAAATAATTAGTATATTGACTCTCTTTAAAACAATCTATATAAGATGAAGTAAGTAATATTTAAATTCACCAAAACAAAACCCCTCGGTTCCTAAAATATAACTAAATGTAACTTTGAAAAGAAACTCATGAGTTCTCATTCATCTTTAGATTATTGTGAACCCTCCAATTTAGATTTTATATAAATAATATATACCATAACATTTCAATTTCCTTGTGATATAACATCTAAAAGTTAAATGAATAAAGATAATCCACTATAATCCTTTACAGTATATTATTATTCTACTAAATAATATATACTTGTAACTCTTGTGGTTAGTTTAAAACAAAAATCTATCTCCAAAAAGACAGTTTCATTATACCTTAAAGTCATATATAACTACCACCTACTAATTATCATGAATTAAATAAATCAATTTATGAGTCCTAAGATACCAATAGAAATTAATTGTAACTCACTTATACTACATCAATATACAACAAAATCCACTCATGGGGTATCAAAATATACCTCACGCTTCTTATTTAACTGTTTAAAACAAAAGGAGTTTCTAATTTAAACTACTTATTTAACTATTGAAATATAAAATAGAATATATCATCCCATATAAATTCACCCCTTTCATAGAAAAATACGTTATCAACACTTCCAAATATTAATAAATAGCAATAAACCATCGTTAATACCCCATGATTCCTAGAAAATTAAAAATCTTAACAATATTATTGGGTACTCTCCATGACTTAATTGCATTTTCATTATTCATATAAATAAAAATCATATATCCTCATACACATTGTTCAAATAAGTCCACAAAATCAATCCACTGGTGAAATTTTGACTACTTTTCATATAGTTTATGATTTTTCAATGTGACTAATACAGTAGAAAAATGTTCTTCATGATCATTATATAATCATGAATATATTAATATAACATTAATAGACATAATCATTAATGAGTCCATAAAGTAATGAAAAATATGATTCATTAGAATCATAAACATAGTTATTTTATTCATTTGAACCAATAAAAAACTGATAATTTATATTTCCTATAACTACTCTTGAAATTTGTCTTCAAAAATCCGCTTAATACACATTTAGATAATGGTATCCCATCTATAAAACAATTTTATAAAACCAAAAAGATCCCAATAATTGATAAAAAATATCATAAATCTATTTCGAAGGATAGTAGTTTATAATTTCCATGTAATTATTCTTTCAATATTATATTTACAACATTAAAATCCCATGAACCATATTCGAAAAATACAGTAGGTTACTTTAAAAATAAATATTTGGTCTGATATAACTTTTTAATTCAGTTTTATATTTAACTCCTAAATCTCTCATAGATCTATATAATATATAGATATGGAAGTAGGAATAATACTGGGTATCATGTCTATCATAAACACCAGCTATAAATATATATGAAGGAAAACATAATAAATATTAAGTAAATACATCTCAAAAATGATCAAAAACTATATAAAGAATTACACAAAAAAACCCTCTCAACTGCACCAATAAATTTTCTTCCACCTAATAAATTAATTACCCTAAACTACCCCAAATCGAAACTAGTATAAATAGATCACTACTTAATGTAAATGATACATCATTATAAAGAGATAAAATCACATAACTCATGTAACAAACGGACTAATATTTAAAATTCAATGAACATTTTATCCCTAAAATCAAATTATAGGACATGATATTCAAGGTATAGAAATACAGAATATATAAATACACAATAATGATGATCATATAAGAAACACAACTTTTTATTGGTTTATTCATATTTTCTTATAGTGTATCCATGTTCATCATCCCATATATTAACTCTATAGTCAAATATAATTTATAAACATGAGGAACAATTGTAAATTAAAGAGATTCACCTATAATGAATAACAAACTACATAATATAGATTTAATAAGAATCATGGTTGGAATATCAAATAACCCTCACTAGAATCTTTTAAAATAGTATAAATTGTTAAAAACTAATCTAAAATCATACAATGATCTTGTTTCTAAGGTACATGAGTGCCATGAAACTTTTCACTATAATGTGGATGGAATTACATATTTAGGCACCACCATAATCATATCAACAAAATAATATTTTACCATCATTGTAAAGGGCTCTATTGGTCTAAGAATGTGACACATGAACAGACTCTAAACCCCATTCTCCACTCCACTGACCATTCCTCAAGAAAAATCACTAATATTTCATAATATCTACACTAATTCATCTCTCTAAAACAAATAAAGTGCATCTTGAATTACCAAACTAAGAATTCTATAGATACAAACTATACCAATAATAAGTAGATAAAAATACACTCCCTAACTCTCTTGTCGATTTATTCCATATTGAAAATATTCAAACTTCTTCTTCATTAACTTTTCTAATCTAGTAACTCCCATTATTTTCCTTTATCTTAATCCAATATTCATCCCCACTATAAAATCTTTATTTAACACCTTATTATAGGCCAGTAAAAAAATATCAACTATTAATAAAATTTTGGCTAAAATATATAGTCATTTTTCAAGCATTCAAAATATCATGAAAATACATGGTAAGAGAAAAATATATGAGATAATAATAGTAATATCCCTCAACTTTAATTCCATCTATACATTCTTCTAATTTTTCAAAATGGTTTAAATTTTCTAAAAAAGTTATAAAATAATTATTAGTATTCATCCCAAGTCGTCTCCTTCACTCTCTTAATCTATAAAAGGCTATTCCAAAATCTTCATGATAATACATATATCATATACACCACTAGCTTCACTTTCCTTCTTTTAGTGACATAAATTAGTTGAAAAATATTGGAAATCCTCTTTTGTTACTCGTTATCTCCCTATAGTCAAACATCTCTCCAAAAGGTATTAGGGTGGTGTACTTGATATTACCAATTAATATCACTCGTAGCCTTATATTACCCCTTCATTAAGTTGGATTAAAAGTTTTTGAACATGTGGAGAATAATTTTTTATATTTGAATATTAGTTATATCCTATTCAAGTGTTCAAATTTTTATATTATACTTTTCTTCACCCTCCTGAGATATTTAAAATATCATTTCTAGTATACTTACTCCTCATCAATCCCCTTCCCCATTTATTTGGTGTCATATCAATATAAAATTTAAATACTAGTCATCTAAAATTACAAAATATTACATCATTAATGTAATTGATTAATCATTTTATAAATATAAATGCAAATTAGTCAATTAACTGAAATCAGATACATTACATCATCAAACACATTACTTTAACTTAATTTAATTAATTTATTATTAATAATTTTCTCATGGATACATTTAATGAATTATATAAATTTAAATTATTTAACTAAATACAATTTCATAAATTAATTCATAAAAAACCCGAATTTCATGCATTCACATGTATGTTATGTCCCTATATACTAGAATGATTCATGAAGAAACCAAAATTCACCCTCAATCTATGAAAATTTGATAACACTAAAAAATATTTTCTTGGAAATCACTAAATCATTACTCATATAAATCATTCAATTCAATCTACTACTTCAATGGTGGAATAGAATTTTATAGTATTTATTTTAACCATGAAGAAATGTATTATTTTAAATACACATGTATAGACCTCTATACTCATCTCTAATATTTTTCCAATGTATCAAAATAAAACAAAAAACTACTCATACATCATTTTGTAGGGTCTCTCCCTAACACAATTGTGTCAGAAAGGAAAAAAACCTCATGGATTCAAGTGAACCCCAGAATAACCATAGGTTTCAACAAGAGCACCATGGGTTTAAATTAATTATTTGGGAGAGATTAAAAATATAATGGATCTCCATAATAAAATAAATCATAGTTGGATTAATAATCATATATAGTGGAAAATAATATCACACATCAAAAATAAAACACCACAATAAATCCCAAAAAATCCCAATATGTCATTAACTGAATGAAATTATATCCTAAATAAACGTATCATAATGTTACACATTATATATAACAGTAAATAAATAAATAAAAATCTATTTATTATTTAATATCCTCTTAAAATTCATCATAGTTATCTTTATCACAAAATCAAATCTATTCAAGTCCTTTACCTTTATATCATCATCAACGTTACCATTTTTATTCAAGAAACAGATAAAAAAAAGGTGGAACCAAAAACTAGGGGGACTGGAAATAATGAAGGCCTAGAGCATCACCCAGAATCAAGTTCACCCCCTCATGTTTAAAAAGAGAAACACAACAAAGATAATTGATCGGGGTACCAGGGCTTTCCATAGATTCCAAGTAATCTGCCACCTAGTTTCCCTCTATTAACATGTGGGTGACTCTAGTGTTACTATAAATTAGGGCTTTTCATTGCCTGGTTATGTATACAATAGATTAGGGTATGGTACCTTTCCCATGAAAGGAATAATGAATAATCATGGAATTAGTCTCCACTTAGGAGATGTAAATCTCTCTCTTCCTACAGATGATAATACCTGAATGAACCGCCTTTTCCTTTGCCTACAAAGAATTTACATTTCCATAATATGTTGTGAACACTAAATCCAGACTACCTATGGAATCCTCGACCACGCCGCCACCACGCATTTCACCCATCAAGCAGGAACCATCTGTATTAAGTTTGATCCCAACTTTAGGAGGGCTCCATAGAACCTGTTACCTGTGTTTCCTGATACCTGAATGATGGGCCACAACTTGAGGCACATACATCTTGAGGAGAGTGGGATTATTCAACTATTTTCCATTTATGCCACACAAATCAAGTAGGATACACCTTACCCTGGCGATTATGTATCTCCCCATAGAATAGATCCCCTCAATCTTGGATTGGTTCATTGCTTCTATAAACACCAACAACCCACACTGAAGATGATGGATCTCACCATTATTTCCCTCTCTGATCCATCCGACTCCTGGAACCAACACTCCATGAAGGTGTCGAAACTCGACATAGAGGAGGAGTTCCCTGTAAAAGCCTAGAAGAAATCCTAAACCGAGAATTCCCAGTCACCTTTGAAGAATATATGAGTCATAATATCTTCATGTTTGTTCACATTGTAATGGAAGTAGGATAATATGCTGATTCTGAGCTTTTTGATGTTATTGTTAGCTAGAAAGGCACTGTTTTGGATCCTCTATGATTGGAAATTGAATTTAGTATGGATCCTATTACACCACGCTAGACCATACTGACCCCCTTAAAGACCTTGGGGAGAGCGTATCTTGCAGAAATACATCACATTAAACTTTCCTGAGGTGGAAGGAGTGAATACGCACCGGTCCAATTTTGTGATCATGATAACAAAATCGAAATCCATCTTCTAGTTTGCATCAAATATTTCTCTAAAAATTTGAGGGAACTAGCTCTCCTCCCTAAAATTGATCAAAGGGGATAGGCACCCTTGATAAGCGATGAGTCTTCCTGGACAGTTTTGATACAAAAATGGAATATTCCCCTCCCCAATAATCCGCTGTGAGTTATGTAGGATGTTCGTAATAATAGTAAAAATTGAGGACTATGGCGGAGACCCACTCCTCGGTGAAGATTCATCATTGACCCCATACATGCGGAACATCAGCTCCCTCTAAAAAGTTCATTCTTCAATGAACTCCCATACCAACTTCGTGTGCAAGTAATGAATATTATTATCTAGTCTTTTAACATTGATTGCTCCCCCCAAAATGGGTCAATCAATCTTCCCCCAAAAGACCCATTGTCTTTTCCCCTCCAAGGATGTGTCCCAAATGAAATGGGCCAAAAGTCTATCAATGGATCTGATAACACCCATCGACATGTTGGTAGACAAAAGAGAATTCATCGATATGGCTAGGAATACACTATTCACAAGAGTGATATGACCACCAAAGGATAAAAAATTGTTCTTCCAGTTGAGAATGTGCCCTGTAATATTTCTCACCATGCAGTCAAAGTCACCGATGCGCATTCTTCCTAGAGACATGGGGGTACCAAGATATTCCATGGGAAACAAATCAGACCACATACCCAAGCTATTACCCATATATGCCACCTTTCTTGAGGTACATGCTTGTTCCACATAGAATACACTCTTCTCCTGGTTGATTTATTGACCATTCTAGTGACAGTACTCCTCAAGGATCATTATAATCTCCTAAATGGATGGACTTCCTAAAAGGATTAAGAAAATAGTATCATCCTAAAACATCAAATGGAATATGTGTTGGATGCTCAACCTCCTTCGGCAAGGAAGAACATCCCCATTCATGATACCTCTGTTAATTAGTCTACTTAAGGTATCATGTATAAGAATCAAGATACACAGGGATAGAGGTTCGCCTTGATGAAGTCCTCGAACTTTCTTGAAGAAACTATGAGTTTTCCCCATAAAGGTCACATCCATCAAGGACAAACTAAAACACAAGAACATGATATCACAATTCCATCTAGAGAACCCCATCTTGTGCAAGACCCTGTTAATAAAAACCGACTCAATCCTATCATACGCCTTATTAATGTCGATCTTGATGGAAAAATTCAAACCACGAGCCTTGATATTAATATCTCTCATAATCTCTTATGCCAATGTTATTGCTCTGTGGATAGAGAAATATTTCACGAAACCAAGTTTTTACTTGGGGATCCACTGAGGGAGATTCCTCGACAGCCTCCTGTTAATGATACTTGCCAAAATTTTATATGTAAATTTACACATACTCACATGTCGATAGTGAAGAAGGGATGATGGTTCCTTGATCTTTGTTAATAGAACAATATTTGTGGAAGGCGCTATCCACAGGAGGCTACCCCCTATAAAGAAATAATGGATTAAATTAATGATATCCCCCTTTACCACCTCCTAGGAGATCCTAATGAAAGAACCAAGGAATCCTTCAGGTCCTACGGAAATCTCATGATTGAGGTTCACCATAGTCGCATGAATCTCCTCCTCCACCTAAATACCTTCCATTATCTCATTATCCTGGGGAGAAATAATATATGGGATCCCCTCCCAAAACTCATCACCCCTCGAAGGATCTATCCTTAAAAGTTTGGTTCTGTTTGACAACGTGTCGCCTCTCCCTTATACTTGTATAGAAAAAACTTGTATTCTTATCAACCTCCATAACCAATTTTATTCTCAAGCATTCCCTCACCCTACTTTCTTGCGAGAGGACCATAACTGCAAGGGGTTTCTTTTTCTCAAAGAGCTCACCAAATACATAATCCTCCCATATCTCCTCAAGACTTTCCTCGAGCAGTTTGATATCCTATTTGAGCACATCCAACTCTAAATTAATGGGTGGAATAATCATAGCCCATGATTAGAGGGAATGAATGAGATGCCTCGACATGCAATGGAGAACTAACCAATAGTGACCCTAAATTGGTTCCTCCCAACTGCTCCTCACCGTTTAGTGATATCCCGAAATACTCGACTAGTGTCTCGTGTACCTAAAACCTGAGTATGGAGCTTCCCTCCTATTCAGAGTTAACATAAATGGAAAATGATCATAGATTTTATAGGTCAAGTGATCAACCTTCACTTATAAAAACGTAGAAACCACTTTAACATTATATATTCACTGGTCGAGCCTACTCTAACAATGACTGTAGCCCTTCCGATTGTTGCACAATGCGTATGGGTCCCCTGAATAATGCAAATCCATCAACCCTTTTCCTGCAAATAAACTAACTGAAGGCCCTTCTATCCCTCCTAGGAAACTCCCCTATTCCATTGGATCTCAAAATCTATCACAAGGTTATAAATTGGTGTGAAATACTTTTCAATATCACACTTTACTACCAATAAAGTCCACTAGATTTTAGGTAGCATCTTCTGTAAGAAAAAACATTTCAATAACATTATGCATATCTATATTTCTGCTTCTATGATAATTCAAATTAATTATAATAAAAAATAACTCACCCAAATAAATTCATTAAAATTTAATATAAAACAATAAATGACCAACAATACCAATAATTGTTTACTATAATTTTAACTAGAAAAAATAAATAGTTCAAGGATATAATGATTTATTTTTTCATAAATACACGAAATACTGTGGTCAAATTTCTTATACCATTTGGAATTATAATCACATTATTTTGATGAAAATTAATTCATGGGTCTTATATACTATCAGGAAATAGATTATAATGTTTTTAAAGTTATCCTCTTTAACTCTTCTCTTTTATAGTTGAAAAAGAACTATAAATCACTTGAATTAGTTTAACAAAACACAAACCAAAGACTATATGATCACATCAAGTAATTAAACTTGTAAAAAACCTCCACTTTTCGCACCATGACTTCATGTGTTCCCTATATCTGAGTAATGTGAGGAATATTAGTTCCTTCTAATTAATTTTGAGAGAAAATATATTTTATGTTTAAAGTATTTTAATTTATCCCTCACATTCCATGGTAATTGTAGATACTTATAAAAAGGTACCAATATTTTATTTTCACATTATTTTACACTTTTATTGATCTCTTAATTTTTTTTAATTCAATGATATCATTTGTTATTACATTATTGAAACATTGTTCATATTCTCATATTATTGAGTTATAATATAAATACATTATATTGTAATTCTTTAATTGTTAGTAATTTACTATGTAAGCTATCATATTATTTTTATCCTCATTGGTAATATAAATAAAAATGAATTTCATTATAGGATTTCATATTATTTAATTTGAGAAAATTATTATCTGGAATATATTTTGAAAAGAAAAGTTGTTTTTTTGGTTGACTATACTCTTCAACTTGTATGGTTGTATTTTTATAATCATTATTTTACTTCTTCTTATAATGGTTTCACTTCCAATTTTCCATTAAATCTCTTCAATTTTTGATTTTTTTTTATTGAATATATGAGTATGAACACTCTTATTTTATCCCTTGGTTTTCCTTTTATTATACTCGCTATTATTGTGTATTAAATTTTTTCCTTACCCATTTTTTGAATTAGTGGCATTTGAATCTTTTTCTATGTATTTTTCATTATTTTTTGAATTTTTATTGATGAACATATTTTAATATTTTTCTTGCTTCAGTATTTAATTTATTTATGTTCTTTTTTCAAGATTTTTTTCATTCCTCCTACTAGATCAAAATAAACTTTTAATATATTTTACTATTTTCTTATTCCTTATTATGGTATAGTTTTATATAAATGATATTTATTTCTTATTCTTTGTATTATCGATTATTTATTATTTTTCTTTATATTAAGTTGAAGTTGTACAATATCATTTTTAGCCAATGAATTTTTAAATTTTATCCTTAGACGGTTAAAATTTCATATATGTGTATAAAATAGATATTTTTTGTGATTTAAGATCACTTTTAAACTCTTAAATTATGCATTATATTAATTGGTAATTATTATGCTCATCCAAAGTATATGACTCATTCATTGATATTTATTTTACTTTTAATGTCATTTTAGTACCTTTATAAATCTTTGAAATCCATTATCAATCTTTCTTAATTCAAATTTTATTTATTTCACAATATCTTTTTTCCATTGAACTATTGTTCAATAACTTTTTTCCCTTGATTTTGGTTTTCCAAATAAATATTAAATTGATAGATGGATTTAATAAAATATCATACTTATTTTAAAATTACCTTCCCATTCAAACATAATTTTTATGAAATATTTTCAAAATCAAGTGATTTATATATTTTTCATTATTTATTATTTCTTGATTTCTTCTCTATCCCCTTTTAACTAAATTTTTATTCGTTGATTGAATTCAAAATTTCAATAGTTACTATATTTTCGTCATCTTCATCATCCTCATCATCACTTTTTCACATTTAATTTCTATATTTTACCTCATTTATAATCATTATCATTTTTTTTAATTTTTAGTATATTGTTTCTTCATCCACGTCACTATTTTAGCCTGTATCTCATTCTTACACTTCTTAGTGTTATTTTTCTTGTTCAATTTTTTATTACTCTTTTTACTAATCTTAATCACCATCATCATTATCATCCTATTATTAAAATTGGGTAATGTTATTAAATTGAAAAATATTTAAAAAAAATTATGATAATTTGTATATTATAATATAATTTTTATAAACTTTTATGATAATTTTAAAGTTTTTTTAAGGGGAAATCATTTTTATATAACATAATAAATTATTTTAATGAATATCATATGATAAATTCATTATAGTGTTTTTTTATTGATTTATAATATAAATTTATAAATTTATAAATAATATAAATTATTGTTTACCAAAATATATTAAACCAATTTATCGTGTTTAAAGAAAAATGTTACCTCTCACATTAGAAAATTTTATAGTGCATCTTAATTTATTATTTATCCAAAATTTGTTACATTTTATTTTATAATTAATAGTCATTAATTTTTTATTCTTGATTTTTTGATTCATTTCATAGTTATCAAATGTTTTAGTGGATGAAAAAAAATTATTTAACAATGAATATAAAGGAAAATACAAAACAATTTTCAATAAACATGTAAGTAATATTACTATATAATTTTTCAATTAAATTTATTATAGGTATGGATTTTCAATTAACTACATCAATATCTTCACAGCATAATTACAATGTTAATAAGTTTCAATTCATTTTATAACCGTGATGAATTGTATATAGAACAAATTTATAAATATTTCATCCCCTATAATGAAGAAAAGTTATAATTTCAATCAAAATGGATTGTGTTTAGTGTCATTATTCTCAATTTTTTCTAGGAAACCCAAACATTTGTTATATAAATATTATATATTATTATACGAATACTCGTTAAATATCATTATGATCCACATAAAACCCATAATGATTTAGAATATTTGTAAACTAAGATACATAAGAAACTGGTACATAAAATATATGCATCATCTCCCACTAAGTTCTTCACAACTATAACCTTTCTTAGTCATTTCATACTTATGAAATTTCATCATATCCTTGGGAAAATAAATATAATAAAAGGTATGCTCAGATACTCAGTAAGGGTAATTAATGAATTTATCAAAAAATAATATTTTTAATAATAAAATGAGTATAATAGTATAATAACATGAGATTAACTTGTGATAATCATACCCAAAAAATCATTGAACAAAATCATGATTCATTGAATAGAGCTTGGTAGTTTATAATATTTGAATAATAAAGAAATCATAGAACATAATCCATGAGAGAATAACATTTTCATAATATCATTTCATAAAATAGATGTATAATGTGTTATATAATCATAATCATAGATATCTTATGTCAAGGTTCAAAACCATGAAATCCATCACATGTCAGGATTGGGATATCCACATATGCTCTTGCTTTCAGCTAGATATAACCTCACTTGTTACCTTTTGAGGATTTTAAGAACATATCATTTACCATTTGAACGCATAGAAAATTAATATTTACCCAATTCATTGTCAGTATATAATGGAATCTCAATCATATAATCATAATCCACCCATATGTATGCCACAAGATCATGAAAACATTTATCATTTCATTATATCTTACCAAGTGGAAAATAAAATGATGTTCCACATAATTTCTTTATCATAATGATAATTCATACAAAGAAATAATAAGGGAAGTATCATAAGATCATATCTCTAGTGAATCCTAAGTAATATCAAAGGATGATATCATAGAATAAAAATTCCTCTAAAATATTATTAGAATATTTCTTGTTGAAAATACCCCATTAATTTTGAAATAATTCTTTTAATTCTAAATATTTATAGAATATCAGTATAAAACGTTTTATTAGGAAATATACAGGGTCAATTTTAAAGGAAAATTCAATGAAATTCACAATCCAGATGGTGGGAAACATTGTACATGTGGTATATAATAATAAAAGATTATGTTCACATCTATAGTAAAAAGTATGTTGTTGTAAAAATGAAAACAAGATTAATTTTAAACCATTTATAATAAGTCAAAAATTTAAAAACATTAACTTTTAAAAAAAGACATTGTAGAATATTAAAAACATTGTGTAAAATTTTTGAATAAAATATTCATATGAGAGGAAATATTCCTTGAAGAATTGTAAAAAACAATTCATTTTTCATAAAAACATTATTACAAAATTTTGAGTTCTTAGAGACAGAAAAATGAAAGGAAAACTTGAAATTTTCTAAAAATATATATATGAGAAGAAAATGAATAGTTTCTATGAGACATAGATCATATAATATAATTATTGTAAATTTATTCATAAACAATCACGGTAAAAATTGACATTGTAACATAAAACCCTTACCTCTAGTCCAATATTATTTCTAAGAAATCGAACCACTTATATAATAAATTAAAATTTATTATTATATACTAGAACTATATTCATAAATATAATTCCATTTATGGTTTTATGATATCATATTGTCCCCTATTTATTACTAAATATTTATTAAAATAACTGTTTTTGGTGATAACTATTTCTTTTTTCATGTATTTTTTTATTAAAATATTATGGTCCTTGTATCTTGATGAGGTTTTGTAATATTATGAAATCTAATCAAAATATAAATATAATATATATTCATTATATACATATTTAGAACCATCCTAGAAATTTATAGATAGTAAAATGAATTACATAATTCGTGGATATGGTAGTTCATACATACGCATGACCACTATTTTAATTTTCTATTGAAAACATTGAAAAAATATAATCAATATTTTATCATTATAGAATCATAATTATATCATAAATATCATATATATTGTTCACCATTAGATAATTGTTATTTCTAATTGGATTAATCAATTTTAATTATTTATAAATGAAACAAACAAAACTATTACAAATTAAATTGATGTAGTAAATAGAATGTCTATGTTTTGAACCCATTAAATGGATTATAGTGATTGAAGTAAAATTAAATGAATGAATAATATAGAGATATAATAGAGGTATTTGAAATTATTTGGATAATACATGTCATATTCAATAAATATTAGGTTTGTGTATGCTAGTTAAGTTATAGTTTATGTGATTTATCTATATTTTTTCATATTTAAGTATAAGAGAATAAAATGCTCATGGAATTCCCTATATATACCAATAATTCACTATTTCTAATGTTTAACAACTCAGGGAAATTACTGACTTGAGTGGATTAATACCATGTTTCGACATAATTTTTTTGAATTTAAAAATTAGCATGTATAACCTAGAATAATTAGTTTCAACATTAAATTGTATCCCTCAATTCCCTAAACAATGATCATGCCATAGATAAAAATAAAGGATAGAGAAAATAATTACATGTGAAAAAACCTAAATAATAAACTAATAAAAAAGAATGAATTCTCTAACACAATATCCAATTACACAAACATAACCCAACACTAATTGAGAATCCCCCCCTCAAGCTATTCATGAGGGTAGTGAAAACACTTTGTATCCTAGCCAATCTTCTTGTTATACCTATTTATTAGTAGAATCATCTCTTATTTATAGGAATATATTCATTATTGAGGTTGAATTAATTTTATAAATTCGGCCATTAAATAGTTTTAGTCAACACTTGGAGTCTCTATTAAAGTCAACATGAAACCCAAACATGAATTTAAAATCACATAACATTAATTTTTATATCGACCAGATTAACAATGTGGCTATATCATTCACACCATAAAAGTTCAGGCTTCACTCCCAAGCTCCATCTTCACAAATTAATCTTACAATGTGAAATATTCAACATTTTCACCATGAATGTTGGTGTCATGATGTGAATGTTTCTTTATAATATATTTTATTTTTTTCCAATAGGGTCACACTGCATCTCTAAAGTTCATATTTTCTTATATATTTACATCCAAATAAAATCCAAATATATCCTATAATGGAATGGTTAAAATAAAAATTAAATTTTAAAGACTAATTTTTTTAATACCACAAATGAATGAATTTAATTTCTAAAAAAATGAATGAAATATTTCTATCAATTCCCTTCATTCTTAAGTTTAGTTTTGTCCTCCAAAATAAAATCTCAACATACTAAAAAATAGGCTTAATCAACTATGATTAAATTGTAATATAACCTTTGTTAAGAGATGCATTGGGGATTAAAATTTTATGGTATCACATGAGAAAATTTGACCAACTTCTCATTTTTTGAAGAAATCAAGTCAATATTTACTTTACATTTTATAATTTTCACTTACCATGAATCTAATATATTCAATTCATATATATCAATTCATTAACAAAGTTCATTCCTTTTTTTAATTGACATAAAATTAATTATTTCCACTTATCACTTATGGTAAAAATGTATATTTTGATTTTCTCATACCTTGAATAATGTTCCTTACCATAGGATTGAAATAAATCTACTATCTTCACCTCATAGACACAAAAATAACAATTAATCATCATGTATTAACCTTTAGGATGAAACATCTCTAATTCTTAGGTGTTAATGGTTAAATGATGTAAAACTAAATAAATCTCAAAACGGATACTAATATAAAAAGTACTTTTAATGATAATAAAAATTGTATCTCAATAAAAATACTCCCTTTAATAATTAAATATCCCCTATTACTAAAACACCAAGTAGGATCATGATGTAATATAGTATAATTAATGATTCAAACACTTTATTTTTTTTCAAATTTTTTGAGAAAATTATTCTTCGTAAAATCTCAAAATCATCACTTAAATTCAAATGATCTCCCCACGAAACTATTTTTTATAGTTAAAACAAGAACATCAGTTATCCAATGGTTATTTTTGAATTTCCCAAGATAGAACCCATTTTTTTATTTCCTTTTTCAAGAGGGTGTTAAATGAAGTATAATAAATTATAATGATGAAATTTTTCCCAAATCCCTATAAAAACACCCATACACTTATCTGTTTCAATATGATTCACCCTCCACTATGGAAAAATCTCCCCCACACTAATAATTTTAATAATCATGATAAATACTTAGATTATGGTCGGAGAGGATAATATATGCTTGTAATTTTCCACTTCACTAATAAAATTAATTCATTTATTAAACGGTATAAGTATAATTCAATTAAAATGTGGGACTCATGAAAAAGGGGCTATCAATAAAATTTCCTCATTAATATTAAAAGTGAATTTTTATAATCATAACCTTTACCACATACAAAGAATGTCCTAGAATAAATCATGTCTTTGTCTCCCAAAAAATATAATCCAAAATTAATTAGAAATATTCGTCTTATAAAAATATCTTGAGAAAGAGATCATGTAATTGGGAAAATTAGTCATGGAAATACACACTACAAATTAATTAGTTAATGAATCGTTACTAAATTCACGGCTTATAAAATTTAAGAAAAGTATTATTTTCATAAATTATCCAAACTACTGAAATAATTATTTTTCCAAATCCACATCCCCATTTTTATCTCAATTTATTTATTTCCCCATTTTATCATTTTTAATTTACTCTAAAATAAATTTAAAACATATCTTGATGGTTATAATAAGTAGTTTTTGTTGACTATATCAATAATTAAAGACAAATTTCAAGTGTTGGGAATGATTTATTATATAAAGGTTCCTAGTAATAAATGTACTCCCCTATGGAATTGATATGATTCAGATCATGACATTGAACTCTTATAATTTTCATATGATGGTTATGTGTTGTATAATTTAATGGTTTCAACCTGATATTAACAATGTGAATCACCTATAGATAGCCTCTTTGGTCTTCATATTAATTCTTTCTTGTGCTTTTATTTTTAACCTAAAAATTAAAATACACTTTTAAAAGTATAGTACCTTCTTCAATAAATATTTAAAATGATAGGGGAAGTTTTCTTACACCTAGAAACATGAAATTTGATATCCTATAAAATAGTTTTCCTCCCAAAAGAGATTTTGTTTAATATAGTTACCTTGACCTTAAATTTATAGCTTAGCTAATATAGTGTTGGAAATATTTTATCTACTATGGATCCAAAAACATCCTTAGTTATTATGTGTCCTCATAAATATTCCCATTTCCTTTCTTTAAATATGTCTGTACACTTATTTGTGGTATCATCTTATTTACATCTGGTGGGCCGATCCAATAGGGTTTCTTCAATCCTAAAAAACCAAAGGTTGTATCATGTACCATCCATGCCTAAATACCTTCATTAAACTTGGATGGATCATCTTAATTTATAGTGAATTAAAATTTTCTTGAACTATTCCTTTTTTATTTTCAATATCTCCACTTTTTATTTTCTCTTTCCCAACAATAGATACCTCATTATTTTCTTCAATCATATAATCATCTTCAGGTTATATCTTTTTATCTTCTTCTAAATCATTTTTTTCACATAATAATTCTTAATTTCTCTGTGAATGTTTAAAATAAGTTGATCTCTACTAACTCACAAGTATGATACCTCATTCAGAACATCAACTAAATCTCATCTGGTTTCCAAGAAAGGTTTTCCCAATATAATAGGTGTTCATTTTTCTTCTTTGTATAGAACTAAAAATTCCACTAGGAATTATAATTTATCAACATTGACTAGATATCTCTAAAATGTTAGGTCGGAATAATAGAAACATAACACAAGAGGGGTGTGAATTGTCTCTTTTAGAAAAACTCAACAGATTTTATCTTGTAAATATCATTACAATTTATGAAGGTATGCAGTGTTCACTTCTATATGAAATATGAATAGTTGATAAATACAAATAATTAACACGTCAATTTTATAGTGGTTAGGAGCATAAAGATCCCATAGTCCACTTTATCAATTATTTCTCTACGATCTTTGTGAATTTCACTTGAAAGGTCCTCTTATCAGAAGTCCTTTAAATCCACAACTGAGTGTAGGTAGTTGAAACCATTACAACAAGGCTAAACAGAGCCTTTTGGTTCTTTCCTAGGGTACCCTAAAATTTATAGCTTATGAAAAGAATCATACACTTCACCATAATTGGGAATGAGTAGTTTATACTTTAATAAAACAAAATAGTTTGATTTGATAATGGTTTATGTTGATCATCAAAATTGCAGCAGCACCAAAAACTGACAGTAGATGAATATTCTTCTTTTAAAATTGAATTTCTTCAAGAAAGAATAGCACTAAAGGGATCCTAGTTACAAATGATCTTCAAATTTAATAGAGACAAATAGCAGCAGTAATCATACAATAGTACGAGGTTAAAAATATATTTCTCCAACATGTATACTCTTTTATAAAATAATAGAGTCAATTGTTCATTGAAGAAGATATGTATATCAAGGATATAAACAATTATACAGTCTTGTTTTTTATCATGTATCACCTATATCACATACATATGTTTTGAAAATACTCCATTAATATTAATATATTCCTTTGGGATGAACAAATCTAAGAAAATAATCTGATATAACATGGATATTCAAATAAATAATAAGCTAGGGAGATATAACTTCCCTTAAGAATAAGAACAATTTTATTCGATGAATACAGTTCTTTGAATTGATTAAAAAAGGCCTTTGAATCGGTCATAAACGAGCTTTTATTAGATATCAAATTCTATCAAGATAGTTATATAAATCTAAGATAAAATCATGAATTTAAATCTCTTCCATTTAATAGTGTAACATGTGTTTCTTTCATGAAATGTAAAAAAATATCAATTATAGGGTTCAACTACATAGAATTCATTCTCTAAATATAAGGTTCACAATGTAAGGTTGATCATAAAATTAAGGCTGATTAACCGAATGTTTGTTTCTCCAACATAGGGTTCCTTACTAACATTAGGTTTCTTAGCCATATTTTATTCTCATAAACAATGTAAGGTTTATGATTCATACATGTTGTCCCAAGAATAAGGTTTATTCCTTATTCTATGTTTATTAATATAGGGTATGAAAAGTGTTTCTAGAATATGCTAAAATGCGTTCTGAACACTTTGTCAAATATTACTTTTGAATTAAAATCTTGAAGATAATTCCAGAATAAATATTGAAATAAATATTAATTTCTTAAAATACACTTAAATTATTATCATTAGTAAACAAACAAGGGTATTTTTGAGAATCAAAATTGATATATTTGTATAGTAATACTGAGAAAATACATTCCCAACAATCTCCCCCTTTTTTAAGATCACAAAACTCATAAAATAATTTATAGAAAATGATAGGATTTTTTAAAACCTAATGAAATAATATTTAAAGAAAATAATTGTTTCTTAAATGATTAATTTTATGAAATCAATATTTTTATTTCATATAACCATATCAATAAAAATGTTGTGTTAACCCAATTTTCTCCCCTTTTGTGATATAAAAAAGAAAGTATAAAAAAAAGGATTAAAACGCTTCCAATTTTTCACATAATAATAAATAAATTTTTTATTGTAATGGTTTGATAAATAAGATAAAGGTTCTTATATATGGATAAAAATATAGTAAAATATATGAAAGTTTCACAGAATAACAAAAAATTAAAATTTCTTATAAAAATTCTACATTTACACGAGTGGTTTTGGTTTGAGATGGAGGTTTACACAGTGGGTCTAGTTGAAGGTGAAAGATTTACATCATGAGTGGTTTCTAGTATTGGTTTAGGTGAAGCCTAAGTTTCTTGAAAAACTTCTTTCAATTCATTCATATAATCTAGTAACATTTCTGAATGATTGTCTGACAACTTCCATATCAAAATTTGGGAATCTTGACTTAATTTCACGTTTCAACCAAATTTAATTTCAAAAGTTCATGTAAATTCTCATCTATTTTCAAAAACTGAGTTACTGAACATATTTAGAAGCAACCTGATGTTGGGTTCACTTGATGTGAGTTTCTCAAAAATATATCTATGATTATCCAATATAACTGATAAAGGTGAACTAATAAACTGAAGAGACTGAATCCTATCATTCATATCAACCATTATTTATGTGAAATCTTGAAATATTATGATTAGGTTCTGTGATGTGGACGTGCAGAGGTAGAAGATTTACACTGATTGACACTACCCTTGATTGATTCAAATTGACATCTAAATTACCATTTCAAATATGAAAAAATATGTTTTAGAAATAGATTCTAATTTTAGTTTTCCAAAATGGTATATCATCTCTCTCTTAAACATATAAAAATCCTATTTGGAAACAGAATTTTCTCTAAAATCTTGATGATGAGTCTGAAGAGACGGTGATTCCATTCTCGAAGCAGCTGAGTTTTTCAAATCTTCTAAATATTCCTTGGTTGCTTCCAGTTCAATTCTAGTATTGGAGTTCTCCTCTTGTACCATGTTAAACTTTACAACCTGGTCTTGAATTTGATTTTTCAGAGAATTAGATGTTCCTTTTTAAGGATTATTTGACCAAATATCCAATTCCACAATGTCTAGAGATTTATCTATAGACATCTCACTTGAAAAATACATACCATCATGACTTATATCCTTTCTCGAGAAGCAAATGTTTTTCTATCCATGGATTGGCCAATGGCAGATACAACCTAGAGATCAACAATCATAGTGGTCTCAGTTACTGATTTTTGAGGTTATTTATATTCTTGAGTAGTTTCTTTTTGTTGATCTAGATAAGGAACAACGAGAATTTCTTGAGCCTAATTTTCTACCTGTTGATCCATTTTATGATCTGGTTCTTCCAAATTCATTGAATGAGTTTCATCTCTAGATTCTCTCATTTGATCCTCACACTGAGGTTATTCTCTGTTTCTTATTCTTAAGACAATATCTTCGTGATTTTTTTCTTATGAACATTTTTCATCAAGATCTATAGCATTTTAAGGGATGTTTATTTTAGAGTACTGAGAAACACCTTCTATTTTGAATTCTTAAATCCCTTAATTTATCAATTAAACTAAACTTGCAGACTTAGTATTTTTGTGCTCCCCTTGAGAAAATGGTTCTGATTATTTTTGATCATATGTAGTCACTGGAAACAGTATACCTTTTATTATACTAGAAAATAAACCAAATGTTTCTTAAAGTACCTGCATTAAAAACATTACTATTATGATACTTGGTTCGAGAATCAAAATGACGAATCAAATTATTTATGAAAAAAAGAAGATAAAGGATTTTTCCATAAGGATAGAATGATATCCTTCCCTCTTATTGACAATAGTAATTCATATATCACATCATATATCTAAGAAAGTTCAACTTGATGTCACTAATAAGCATAAACATGATATACATGTCTGACTAAAAAATCTTCTCTATCATAGAAACACTTTTAGTCATAGAAGTTTGAATAAATTTTACCAAAACCTTTGTTTTTTCTCAAGATATTTTAGAAACATTTTCCTAATGATTGTTTATCCAAAAATAAATGATATGATGTCCTCTAATTTTTTATATTTATTCCAAATTGATTGAAGATCAAAATGGAATGCTCCTTAATGGTGATTAGCTTACCTGGAATCATCATAATTAACTTCTTCTCCATTTCTTTTCTTCATATATGCATGATATTATACATGTGACATTTAGTTGAACTCATCTATTTCTTTCACTTATTCTTATTATGTGTAAACCCTTATGGGTATAGACATTTTCACACATACACGGCCTCTTCTCTTATTACCTCTCTTTGTTTTTCACTTGGATTGGGTGTATTTAATTTATGAGTGCATGGCTATATGTACATACCACCTTTGTGAAACCTTTTTATTCTTTAAAATAAAACCCCTGCAAAATAGTATAGATATATTGTGAAAACCTTAGGGTATCCTTTGTTGGAGAAGAGAGCTCCATGGGTCTCCCTAGCATGTAATGTTCACTTATTCTTCAAAGAACTAGGGAGGTTCACAGCTTTTTCATTTCAAAGCACAACAAGGGTGATATTCATCAGTTTTGTACCCGCATGATCACCTCCATGAAACACAACAAGGGTTTTGAGAAACCCTATCGCGTGCTCTGGGTTCCTTCTTTACATAGAGGTGTGGTTCTTCTTCTTTATATGGTTCAAGAGTTCATAGCAGTAGTTTCAGGCTAGTGGGATCCTCTGTTCACAGATCTAGAAGGCTCGCGTATCTTTTCTTTCTCTTTGCGAAATGGTGGAACGAGGATATGCTGTATTTTTGAAAACATGAGCTCCCAAGAACAAGGGAGAAGTAACATATTCTCAAATCGAGACCTATCCTTTTATATGTAGGTATTAATTCATTTTTGGCATTTTAAGTCCCATGAAATATTATATTCAAATCTTCCCCTTGACTTGAATGAGACCTTTTGTTTTTAATATCTTCAGAACCACATCAATGATTTGTCGAGATTCTTGGGTATTTCATTTTCATGTGCATGTCATCCATTTATTATTGCATGAATTCATTCAATATTTCATGAAATATTTATTTTTAAATCAATAAAAAATCATTCCATGTTGCCTCATAGCATCTCTTGCTTTGGATGAACCTTCTTCTTTGAGTTATTCCCATACATGAGAGGCAGAGATTTCATTCATGGTCTCAGTACGATCCAATGATGCTTGTGGTGTCAAAAGGATAAGACATGGTGGTTAAAATTAAATCATCATTACCCATCCCCCAGGTCTCATGTTGTGACTACCCTAATCCCACCTATGATAGGCCAGGGGCTGGAGACTAATGTCGAGTAGGCATATCTGACAAATGGGAGGTAGTTTCCTAATATCCTATACACACACACCCAACTGAAAACCATAGGGCTGGAGAGTAAAAACACTAAGTAAAGAAAATTCATTCATACCAATATAACCCAACAATAGATTAAGACTTAAGTAAAGTAGTAAAGTAAAATCTACCCATAATACTAGACTACTAAAAGAAAGAAAACTGCAAATCCTGACTAAACAAGGTTACTAAAGCTTCTTTATAAATATGCCGAAATCACCTTGGCTCGTTTGATCTCACAAGGCACCTCTTGGTCCTGGTTCTTGTCCTGCTTTATCTAATACTCCACCAAAGCACCAGTCATCTGTACAATACACAACACATGCGGGAAAAGCCCGTTTAGGGGTGAGTAAGATAATATTCAGTAGGGGACCCCAAAAACCACATAGAAAAATGACCACAAAGGAAAACACAACCAAGAATGTACAGTCATCTCAACCTAGGTATAAGTAATCATCAAATATAATAATAACATATAGGTATAATCCTAAAGGATTTCAAGATGTAACGTCTCATCCTCTACCAGCCATATGGTTTCGTGCATAGCATGCTCGATTCCGAGAGATCCCACTCCTTGAGCTATCTGATAGTAACCAGGTAGAGAAAGTCTACCAAATGTATCTGAGAGTTCATCTGGTCTCAATATGTTATGAAGTTTCCCTAAGACGTCTAGTATCACTAAGATAATAATTCTCGATATCATATCCTATCCTTCATCCTAAGATTCTTCTCAAGGAACGCTCATCCTGGGAGGACTCACTCCTTGAGCCATCAAGTCATCAGAGACCTACGCAAAGAGGTCCCCCTTCTTTGGGCCCCACCCAAAGAGAACACACTGAGAACTACCCAAAGTACACTAATTCAGTAATAACACTGAACATATTTTACTAATGATGGACTCATACCTGACGAGTCACTGATTTCTTTCAGTCCATTAAGGTCCGCTCGTTTGTCGGGCCACTGAGGTCTGCTCGGCTGCTCGGCTGTCGAGCCACTGAGGTCTGCTCGGCTCCTCGTCTGTCTGGCCACTAAGGTCTCCATGGCTATTCATATAATAGGCCACTAAAGTCTACATTGCTACTTATATGTTGTTCCACTGAGTTCCACACGACTACCCATCTGTCGGGCTACTAAGATCTGCATGGTTATTCTTCTGTCGGGCCACTGTGGCCTGCATGGATACTCATCTAATTCTAGTAGAATCTAATTTTCATGTTTTTGGACATAATTAAACCTCCACATATACTCACTTGTATCATATAAAAATTACTACTCTATCATGAGGGTCCCAACACCACAAATGGTTTTTCAATCAGATGTACGGTCTGTGAGTTATGACTGTTTTTCTAAAATGGGGTTGGTTGGGTCTGGGCCTGGTTCGACCCTGTCAGACCTACCAGACACGACCTGACCCAGGTTCGGCGTGGTATGTTGGGATTATCATAGACCAAATTGGACTCCTCGGTTCCGGCCTACTCTAGCGGAGACACAGAAACGAGCTGCATCTCCCGAACACCTTGTGGGTCACCACTGGGTCTGCCACTGTCGCGGTCCAACTAGATCGCAGCCCTCTAGCTGTGTGATGTGGAGTGGCATCCATGTCCTCATTTAACAGTATTTCTGACCATTTCCAATGTACCACTCCACCACTCATGGCTTCCATTTTAGTCCTTGTTCTCACTGTTACAGCCTCCTTCACCAAACATGGTGCCCCACCGGTGTTGTGGTCCTGCATCACAGAGGCCAGCTAACCGCAACCTCCTACACTGTAGCACACTGTTGGCACGTGCCGCATTCCGTTGCTGGCCTTCAAGCTGGAGACTCTATGTCTTCGCGAACTCTTGTTGTGGTATCTTTCCACTATCACCTTATCTACCACCATGTAATGATCATTGAGTTATTGCGGTGACGAAGATCAAAGAAATAAAAAATGGGGGGAGACTCACATGAACACCCAAGGTGGATGGATCGGGCCTTGTTTGTGTTGGCCTTGATGATTCCACATAATAATTTAAGGGTGGTTAAAAAAATATTTAAATCAAATAACAGGTTCAACATAGATCCAATTTTCAAATGTTTTATCCCATAATCAAACCCATCCCGCAAGAACAAATGACCTACGGATCAACCTATTTAGTGGGTTGATCCGAATTCATTGTTCCCATACCTCAAGTTGGATCACTTGCAGATGTAGATTGTAGTCACATAGCCACGTCGATCCTTGTTCCACTGGTGTTCGTCTATTTTTCACCTCTATATCAAACAATAACCTTCAATCCATCGTCGCTTGCGAGAGAGCCTCCTCCCCCTTTACTTAGGTAAAATACATAGTTCCAGATGAATTCTATTGTGTTCTGAATTCTAACTCTAAAATTTTCCCCGATTAATGGAGTAAATGCGTTAACGCATTAACAGGTTTTAGTGTTACTATTTCTCTTTGAAATAGCGTCACCAAGCTGCTTCTTTTATGAAAGGATAACGGGTTGTTCCACCATAGTGTCCCAACATCACCATGTTGTGAAACATTTAAAGTGATGAAAATAAACTTCTTTTAGTTTATTTTATTCTAATTTAAATAGTCTAAAATTTAACTTTTACCATTGACCTATGCTGGTCGAGGTTAAGTCCTTATTAAGAAGAATATCCCCTTACAAAATCAACAGTGGTTTCAGATTTTTAATTTGAGTTACCATTTATGAGTTATGAGGACTCAAAAATAAAATAATTTTTATCAAAATTATATTATTTATGGTTACCTCCCAAAAACCTACATTCAGAGTCATCCTGCTTCGGCGGATGTTAGGCTCTACCTAAGGAAAGCATTCCCTCACAAGCTCAAAGGTGGTCTCTTATTTTCAATATGAGTTACCATTCATGGGTTTTAAAGAACTATAAAATAAAATAATCTTATTTAATTATTTTATTTATAGTTATTCCATTTTTGATATTTCTCACTAGAGACACACACTGACTAAATTTAAGTCACTCCTTGGATAAACCTATTGTTCTGAATGCAATGGAGGCCTTATATTTCTAATCTAGGAACCCTTTTAAGATTTATTCTATTTTTTCTAGAATTACTTATCATTCACACTATTTAAAACTTTATATTTTTTTATGGATCATTCTGGGATCTCTAAGCCTCAGAATACCACGTTGTCTTCGTTCCTGGTCTCATAATTTTCCCAATAATTTTCTAAAAATATAAATAGGAAAATCTTAGACATTACATCACCTCCTACTTAAGTCTTTACATACCCAAAATCAAAATCATCGGATTCCCAATCAAATGAGGGTATGAGAACAAACCTGATACTACTACTCTCATGTGCTCTCTTAGAGATTTTTGTGCTCCACCAAATGCAAACTAGAGGAATCGATCACCCAAGTAGGGTCCTCTCCCATCGATCCTTGATCTTTACTGGAAACTCTACAAAAGTCACCCCATCATCAAAGTCCAGCTCACCCCAGTGAAAATCTATCAAATTAAGGCATCACGAGCTGTCTAATAAACTCAACTCTTGGGTAGTTAGGAAGTGGTTCGACTCGGCGGGTCGGTTAATGATCACCCAAATGGTATCGTGTCTCCATGATGTACATGGTAAACCCATAACGAATACCATTGATATCCTTTCCCACTTCCTTCCTAATACCCCCATAAAGAGAAAGAACAAACTAAGAAACTCATTCATACAAGCTTTCAGCTTTTTATCTCAACAAGTAATCATACCTTCAACCAGTTCCATCATCCTCAGTGTCTACCTTGACACCCACACACATACCTCGATTCATCTTGAAAGTCTAAGCATCACTGCTACAATTTTGCATCCTCATAATAGAAAAATGTGCTACCCACCTTTCAAATGTAAATCAGAGGTATTACCTATGTAAAATTGAGCACATTAAGACTCACAGTTAGTTTCAGCGAGTTGTACCTCCCTAACTCATTAAAGAGTGGATGGGTAACAACAAATGATTGGAGATAATTTTCTTTATCCCCATCCAAGAAGGATAACTATAATGAGGAAAACTTCCCTTTTTCCTCATTCAGTAACTATGAACTGGGTCTTCTACTGAGAGCATCCACTACCATGTTCCCCTAACTATGAGTATAGAATACTTCCAATTCATAGTCTTGGATGAACTCCATCCATTGTCTTTGTCTCAAGCTCAAATCCTTCTAAGAGAAGATATACTTGAGAATCTTTTGGTTAGAGTAGATGGTAAATAGTTCTCCCATGAATGTAGTGTTTCCACATCATCAATATGAAGACTACCACTACCAACTCAAGATCAATGAACTCTTCAAGCTCTATCTCAATTGTTGAAAAATCATACGGACACCTTTTCATCCACAAGAAATGAATCCCCTTTCATCTAATTAATGTCTTCATCACCCCTTTGGAAGTGGGTACACATTCTATACAGCCACTTGATTAAAGGGCCGGTAATCCACACATAATCTCGAACACCAAGTCTTACTAAGACCTTCCACTGTAAGTCCCCTACCTAAACCCTCATCTCACGAAGCTCTATGAAAGCCATATGATATACTGATGCTAATATTACTTCCATATTGGGGTGTGGAATGATGTAGAATTCCATCTCCCTATGTGGAGGTAATCATGGAAACATCTTTTGTAAATATGTCTTTGTACTCTTCCACTACTGATGGTAACTGAAAACTCAAAACATCCACTACCATGTCGGTAAGGATGGCCGACTGAAGTGTGATCAACTTCACCCTTTTATGAATGAGTTTCTCCCATTCTATATGGGTTTTCTTTTTGGCCAACCAAGTAAAAAAAACATTCCAAAACTATGGACATACCGTATCCTTTTTCCTAAAACAGAAAATTTGAGCATGAACTATGGACGACCATCGTATATCCAAACTAACTTCAAAAGTCCTCAATGCTGCCACTAAGAGGTTCCAACTGAAACTCTCACCTCAAGGGTTATATCACACCATCAGCATAAGTGTGATTATCAAGTCTCCTCCCACAAGTATCTCTAGACGTAAGGTTCAAGTCAATGGTTTAACCAGAAACTCTACGTCTTGAACAAGATTTGTGACAAGAAGTAATGATTATCACCTGTGTTTATTAATAAGGAAGCTAAGTGTAGACATAGACCATACCTCGATTCATTCCTAGATTCCTTGTGTCATAATTGTTGGCCTCATACAGCTACCCCCTCCTGTCCTCCAGCTCTATGAGCTTGGTGTGGACCACTTTGGGGTGGTGGTTGTAACATGTCAAAATTCATACCACCTCTTAATTCTCTCCCAAATCCTCTACCACATTATCACCCTGTAGATTAATTTGTTCCTATCAATTTATCTACCCTAGTGGCACATCCACTATTTCACTATCAGCACGATGAGCTAGAAAATCTCTAGAGAGATGTCTCCTAACATCTTCTGAAAATCATTACCTCTCTCTAGACCGACTTGACTCACCCTATGATATTTCTGGTGTATATCCCCTATCTTCTGACATCTTCTCAGAACGTCTCACACTTCCAAGTCTCTATGACTCGTGTAGGATTCCTTCTTTCCCACACCTGACATCCACTAGCTGTATCGGCTCAACCAAAGTACTTTAAACCACAACGTTTCTCCCTAGAACTATAGAATAATTATGAATACAATGAGAATAGTGTTGTCCTGGATGTCCCTAAACACTTCTATATCAAAGGTCCAAGACCTGAAGCACTTGTAATATAGTATTCATCTTGTACCTAGAAAGGTCGGTATTCCTTTATGAATGCTCAGCTACCATTATGTTGTCCTGCCGAAACTGTTGAAACTCTTAGGCACACAAATCACTTATCTTTAATCGTAATAGACCCTTCTATGAGAATGGTAATCAAGCTCTCTCTAGAGAAAAGTTACCTCAGCGTAATATCGGGTAATCTAAACCCCGCCATTTCCCTACTAAGCCACGTAGAAGCCTCACTACTAGGACTACCATATAATATAATGGTGCCCTGAATAGATGTAAAACTCATTCACCACCTCAAACGAGTCCTTAGCCTCCTATGAGTCGGGCTCGCCTTGGAACTTGGGGGGTCTCTGTCACTAAAAATCGTGAGGTTCACTCAGCCTGCACATCTCACCCGCTGGTACTAAATGTATCATGTGCTACTCCACTGGTGGTGGTATAGCTGGTACACCACCTGGTAGTTCTGTCTCTGGTACAAACCCATGTACCCATCTTGTCACCCCGCAGATCATCATCGTGATCACATGGTTGAATCCTAACCGAATGTCTACGTGGAAGCACCTTGAAACAAAACAATATGTACCACGATCAATAGAGTATACATGGTGAGATAACTCAAGAATGAAACGGAAATCTCATCCCATTTATATGTGATGGATGTACCATCGTTTTTTCCTACAACTAGTTTTTTCATGTACTGAGTCGAAAAGTAGAATTTAGGGTCTTGGTGTATTGATATGTCAGCCTTCGCACCAATACTAGATTCCCTGGCCTAAAAGTCATACTCGAAACACTTAATTGTTTCCCCAAACTAAAATCATAGACTCTGGGTTCTTAAGGTAGAATTGACCTCCTCTGATACAACTTTTTCATAACATTTCCCCTAGGTTCCATGTCGTGGCAACCCCAAGCCCACCTCTGATAATCCAGGGGATGGCAACTAGCACAAAGTAGGTATATCCCACAAATGGGAGGCATTTTCCCAAATAACCTGTACACACTCACCCAAATGAAATCCACAAGGTTGGAGAGTGAAAACACTAAGTAAAGAAAATGAATTCATACAACTACAACCCAACAATAGAGTAAGACAGAAGTAAAGAATTAAAGTAAAACTAGACTCGAATAAAAATCCCACTAAATGAAAGATAACAGAAAATCCCAACCCACAAACAAGGGTACTAAACATACTGTAGGAAGTTGTCAGAAACACCTCGTCTCATCTGATCTCACAAGGCACCACATGGTCCTAGTCCTAGTACATATAAGACTCCACCAAAGGGATGGTCATTTTTACAAGACACAACATGTGTGGGAAAATCCCGTGTAGGGGTGAGTAAAAAAATACTTAGTAGGGTACCCTGAAAACCACAAAGAAAAATACCATAAAGGAAAACACCACCAAGAAGGTATAGTCAGCTCAAAATAGGTATATGTTATCAAAACATATAACAAGAACATCTAGGTATACTCGTAAAGGATTTTAAGATGAAACATCTCATCTACTTCTAGGCATATGGTTCCATGCCTAGCATGCTCAATTCTGATAGATCCCACTCCTCAATCTATTTGATAGTAACCAAGTAGATAAAGTCTACCTTAAGTATTCGAGAGAACATCTGGTCTCGATACATCATGAATTTTACATGAGATTTCTAATCTCATTGAGACATGAAGTCTCGATATAATAGCCAATCCTTCATCACAGGATTCATCTCAAGGCGCACTCATCCCAAGAGGACTCACTCCTTGATACATTAAGTCATCAGAGACCTACGCAAAGAGGCCTCGTTTTTTTGGGGCTTTCCCAAAGAGAACACACTAAGAACTACCTGAATTACACTACTTTATTCATAACACTGAACATCCTGTACTACTGAGGGACTCATCCCTAATGAGTCACTGAAGTCTTCTGGGCCACTGAGGTTCACTCTTTTGTTGGGAAACTAAGGTCCACCTAGCTGCTCGTCTACTAGGCCACTGATGTAAGCTTTGCTCCTTGTCTGTCAGGCCATGGAGGTCTACATGACTACTCATCTGTCGGGCCACTATGATCTGCATGGATACTCATCTATAAGGCCACTAAGGACTGCATGGATACTCATTTTTTGGTCCAATGAGGTTCGCATGACTATTCTTTTGTCGGGCCACTGAGATCCCTATGGTTATTCAACTTCTGGCCCACTAAGTTCTGTACGGCTACTCATCTGATTCTAGGAGAATCTTCTCCTAATGTATTCGGTCATAATTCAACCTCCACATAAACTCACTTGGACAATATCTAAAGTCTTGGTCTGTCAAGAGGGTCCCAACACCACAAATGGTTTGTCAATCAGATGTAATGTTTGTGAGTTATGGTTGTTTTACTTAAAATGGGCCAATTAGATCTGGGCCTGGTCCGACCATATCGGACCAACCCGACCTGACCCGGCCCAGGGGTCCACCGACCCAACTCGGTTCTGGCCCATTGTTTCATGGGTCTGGCCCACCGGGTTGTCACGGGTCTGTCCTGCTGGGCCACCTCGGGAAACCCACCTCCTCCAGCCCAACCCATTGTGAGCAGGCCAACCTGCTCCTGCCGAGACATAGCAGGGATCCATGTCTCTCAAACACCCTACATGTTGTCTCGGTCCAGTTAGACTGCAGCCCTCCAGCTGCATTATCATGCACCATCACCGCCGTCCATTGTCGGCAGCCAGCTCCACCCTCTGCGACTTCCGCTGCAGGACCCCTTCTCATCACCAGCTGGTCACGACCTCCTCCATTGTGGCATGCCTCCAACCTTTGAGTTGGTGGCCCCATGACGCCATGGCCTACTACAATGGTATCTGTCCACTTTCATTGTGATCCACCACCATGTTTCAATCATTGTGTTGTTGCGACGATGGAGATTAGAGAAACAAAGAACGGGGGGAGGCTCAAATGAATGCCCATGGTGGACAGATCAGGCCTCGTTCATGTCAGCCTAGATCTGTCCTCATAATAATTTAAGGGAGGCTAAATGAAGATTTAAATCAAATCAATGGATTAACATTGTTCCTTTTTCCAGATGTTTTATCCTAGAATCAAACTCATCCTGCAAGAAAAAATGACGCGCAGATCAACCTATTTAGTGGGTTGATCTGCATTCGTTGTTTAGAAATAAAGAATTTGAAAATACAATTCAAAAAGTGTAAACCCCTACCTCAAGTTGGATTGCTTGCAGACATAGATTTAAGTCATGTTTTCACGTCAATCATTGCCCTACAAGTGTTCATCGATTCATCTTCACTTGATAGATCCCTAACCTATGATCCATCGTTGCCAGAAAGAGTGCCTCCTCCCCCTTTCCTTAGGGAACCTCTAGAGTTCCAGAGGAATTCTCCAGTGTTATCAATTCTAAACAGGGCCCTATACCCAATTAATGGAGGAAACATGTTAACATGTTTTAGCATTATAGGTTCTCTTTGAAACAGTGTTGCAACGCTGCTTCATTTATTAAAGGAGAAAGGGTTGATCCATTGTTGCGTCATAGCATCACCATGCTCCCAAACATTAAAAGGAAATAAAATAAATTTAGTTTAGTTTAGTTTATTCTCCTTTAAAATGTCCAAAAATTAACTTTTACCCTTGACAAGCACCGGTTGAGGTTATGTCCTTCTTAAGGAGAACATCTCATTACGAACTCAATAGTGGTCTCAGTTTTTTAATCTGATTTACCATTTGTGAGTCATGAGGATTTGAAAATAAAATAATTTTTCTTAAAATTATTTTATTTATGGTTACGTCCCAAAAACCAAATTTCACAGTCGGCCTATGTCGGCTGATGTTAGGCTCTGCCTAAGGAAATCATGCCCTCATGAGCTCAACAGTGGTCTCGTATTTTCAATTCGAGTAACCGTTCATGGGTTATAAGGACTTGAAAATTAAAAAAAACTTATTTAATTTTTTTATTTACAATTATGTAATTTTCAGGATTTCTCACTTAAGACCTGCACCAACAAAACTTAAGTGGATCTTAGGGTAAAACCACTGTTTTGTATGCAACGGTGCTCTCAGATTTCTGATCGAGGCACCCATTAAAGTTTTATTTCATTTTTTTAGGAAAATTACTCACACACACTATTTAAAACTTAAGATTTTTCGACATATCATTTTGGGAACTCCGAGCCTCAGAATAGAAGTCCTTCTTCACACATGGTCTTGTAATTTTCCTATAAATTTTCTAAAAATAGAACTGAGAAAATCTAAGCCATTGCAGTGATTCTTCACCATCTCTGGTGAGAACTAATGGTGCCAGCAAGCGCTGAAGTAAGAACATGACGGTGTTGGGATTTCAGAAACTGTGGGGGTAATTGGATGACCATTATTCAAACATGTTCAGCGCAGAGTGATGGATGGAAGAGATTATATTTCAATATGCAGATGGTTTGGACGGTGAGGGTCACTCCCATGTTTTTTAAGTGATGAACAACAGCTTTGATTCTTTGTCCCACATCAAATCCAACATGAGAGTGTAGCATGGTATATCAATCAATTACTGTCAACAGTGCTTCAAAATTATCTCTCCCCCTCCCTAGTACCCCCCTTACTGGTTCTCTCTGGGTACACTATTCACCCACTCTCTATGTGGTATTCATCACGGATATGAATGGGAATTGATGCCCCATGTGGTCATGCGAGCCTATACACAGCTTGTGTGTGTGGGAATGACTATGCCCAACCTATGCCACTTTCGATCTTGGCTAGGTTTAGTTCCGTAAACGTGATTGACCTTGAGTCCCACATGTGATGTGGTCGAACTGTTCTAGTCTTTCTTGATGGTTGGCCCAATTTTTTAATCTAATCCCCATAAAAAATACTTCCCAAGTATAAGATTCATGGATACCTTCAATCAATAATCATGCATGACCACCCTACTTCTTCTCTCCATTTTCTCATCTTATCCACTTCATGAAAATCACATAACTCTTTTACTATTTTCATGATCACACTTAGAGTCTTCAATCATCCTCAATGGATGATACTTCAATGTTTTAATCACTATGTAAAATTTGACATAAGTTATTTGATCTTAAGATCAGTTCATTAATCATTAGATTTGAAAAATCAGGGAGAATTGCACAAATGTGGAATCCAATGCTATGAATCTATAACAATTATTTAGGCATCATTACTTCAAAAAATCTCTATTCGTTTTGGATTTCCTTATTAATATTTCCCATTAATGACAACTGTTGACAACAAATACAACTTATACAAAAAGTAGTCTCAAAAATATCTCCCTTTGTATTTGTTCGCAATACTTCAATGTACTCTTAAATGGATGTGTCAACATCAAAATGTGAATCTTCTCTCACCCGTTCACTTATTTATCTCTCAAAACATTTATTTCACTTCTCTCTCCCTTATTGAAAAGAAAAACAAGGTTCATGGTAGAGAGGGTATTAGTTTCTACTTAAGCAATATACCATCAATCATTTCACTCTAAGTCTACTGAGCAATGATCGGTGAAGAAAACTAGAGGATTTGTTTTAGATAACATGGTTTTCCATTATCAAATAATCATGATACCTCATGAGATAGGAACTCATATGCTTGTATTAAAGGGTTTTCCACATTAATTCTAGGATGTGGATAAACAATGTGATATGAAATAATTAACCTAAAAACTCATGCACTCACTTTAACAAATGGATCAAAAACATTCAAGTGCAATAGGTCAGACGAGTGAAATATGGGCACATCCATTATTCTTATGTCACTAATTAATTCAGTTACTCCCCCTTTGTAGAATGATATTTATTTTGACTAACCAAGGATGGGAGAATAAGAAATAAAATGCCTTTTCAAATGACATGATCTTCAAAATATATTCTGAGTAATTGAATTTGATACCAACTAAAGTTGATGCTAATAGAAAAAATAACTCTAGAAACTTCTCCATTTGTCTCCCCCTCAAGGGGGACACTTCTCATCATTTTTTCTCAGGTCCCCCCCCCAATAAATTTCTTCACCTTTAATTCCCTTTATTATCATATCAAATACCATACACCAACATTTAAGGGAGTAATGTGGATCCTCCTTACTTCATTAATGTGAATAGAAAGGTTGAGATGATTTTCTCAACCAAGATGCTCTATTAGCGCCACTATTCACACTTTCACATTTGACCTTAAATTCTTATTGAAGCTATGTGGATCTTAACACTTCCTCTATTTATTTTTGTGTGAGACTTATTTATTCAAGAACTTCCAAAGCACTAGAATCTCCTGGTGCAACTTTTATCTTATTAAGAAATTCATCTTGATCTTGAATAAATGCAATGTAATTTTTAAAAGTGTGACTAGCCATGTTTGACATCACACACAAGACATATTTTTTTCATGTGGAATCTTTTTACTTCTTTTTTCACTAGCCTTGGCATGTATATATTCCATCTTTCTCATTATTTCCAAATATTCAGGACAGATAGCTAATATGTCATTGGGGACTAAGGCATCAATATTAGATCTTTCTCATGGCTTCTTATGAGTGACATCCTTATTAGAAGTTCTTTGGGATGAACCACCATTCAAATTCTTGGATTTAGAATCCAAGGACTTCTCTCCTTTCCTTATTGGAGTCTTCTTGTGAGAATTAGTTTTTATGATATTCTTTTGAATACTTCCCAAGGATACTTATTCTATATTAGCCAGCTTATGTGATCTTCTTTACTTATCAGATTTTGGTTCCTATTGAGATGAACATGTACCAACCTTGTGACCACTTCCATTGCATACATCACATATTTTATCAAGATTTCCAAATCTATTTGAAGTATACAGATTATTCTGGATCTATTGATGTTGTTTCTTCTTATCTGGCTTTTCTCCCTTGGAATGGCCTTCCTTCTGGCTCTTATATTTTGAGGATTGTACCAACAATATAATTCAAAATGACCAAACCAGTTGCAGCACCATCATTGACCCAAAAATATTGACTTCTTGATGTCTTATGAAAAAGATTTTTGGTCCTTCTTATTAAATTTTTGTACTCTATATGGGTAACCCCCTTCCACATTATTCTTCACATCCACCCTAGTCATGGTGGTATGTATCTCATCATCTTTCCTCATCCATACTTATTTTGATTTTTATTCCATCCTACACTTTTTGTGGAAACATATTTAGAAACATGAGTACAATATGATATGGATGGTACCTGAACATTCTCATCTACTTGTGATTGATCAATGAGTGAAGCCATGATCTTCTTATCACATGTTGGAGTTATTTTGATAGTATAATCCTCAAATGAACATTGAGTACCAACAACAACTATTTCCTTATTTTTTGAACTCTCAATATGCGTGTTCTCAAGATTGGTCAACGGAGCTTCTATTTCTTGAGATTTATATTGAGGATGACTTTTTGATCTTCAATCATAATCATATTATATTCAAAATATTTCTTCATTCCTTCAACATTTTCTTCATACAACTTCACTTTGTTTTGTAACAAAGAGTCATGTTCTTTGATATTCTTGGAATTTTCTCCCAAATATAACTCCTTGACATTAGTACACTTTTTCATCTCATCTTCAAGTGCATGGATCCTTTCTTCTAGAGTCTTGTTGAATTATTCTCTCTCTTCAAATTATTTGAGCCATTATAAGGAACTCATTTCAAATTCCCTCTTTGTTTCTTTAAAGGATCCAACCTATCTGGAGAGCTTTATACATTCACAAATTTTTTCTTTCATTCCCTTCACCAGAACATCATTTTATTCTTCCATCTGGGTTATATCTTCCTTCATACATTGAAATAATCTATAAACCAGGGATGCAATTTATTCAATAATATCATTCATAATCATTCTTAATCTATAAACTAATAATTCTTGCGATGTTGTAGATTGATCATCACCACTTGTGCTAGAATTTTAATCATGAGTATAATTTCCATATGTACTAAAACATACCTCCTGATCACATTAGGTAGGAATGTTATTCATCTTCTTGGTGGAAACTTGAGCCACCAACTCATTACTTTCCAATCCTGATATTTCGTCATTATCAGTAAGGAAAAGAGATACAGACAATTCCTCTTCTTTAGATAAGAGGAAATTCTCCATCTTTCTCTTCTCCTTCCTTTTTCTTGCTCATCATGGTCTTTGTAGATATGGAATTTTGCTCAGAGATAACAAAATATTCACCAAAACTAAACTTCATTTTTGACTCAAGAAAGAAACTCAATTATTGAAAATTGAATATCTTCAATGTAGAGAATGAAACGGAGGTGAACCTCCCTCTGATACCAATTGAGAGGACCAGTTTGGGATATGCTTAACACTAGGAGGGGGTGAATCAGTGTTGGGGAATTTTCAACCAAATCCAACTTTTTATCCCTATACCTCTTGACCTATTAGGATCTTGATCCTATTATTTTATTTTTAGTGTCATATGAAATAATAGAAATCAGTACAAATATGAACTGGATATTTTTATAAGGTTCACTATTTAATAAGAGCAGATACATCCTTTCCATGTATTGTTATGACCAATACACAGATTATCCACTATAATGTGATAACTTTTACAATGTTTTGGCTAGGGAAACAATCCTATAACCAGTGTGAGTCCCTACACTTTAGAGGGGGTGGGGAAAATCCGCTTCCCTAAACTGGTGACAACCTAGTCCAACTTATTCCTCTAGATGGTTCTTTATACTGCATATGGAGACAATTTTATTCCTTCTTCAAAAGGTAGGTTCTACTCTTACTCTTTTATAGTTATCTTCACTTGGTTACTTGCAAAGGAGTAGGCAAGAAAATATCATTTCTTCTTCTCTCTTCTTATCTAGTGCAAAACAAACTACACTACTTCTTGTTTATATTTCATTAGTGAAACAACCAACTACACTAAAACTTCTTATTCATTCTTCTTATTTTAGTGAAATAACTGAATGTACTAAAACTCCTTCTTCTTTCTTTTCAAGAATCACATACACCTATGAGATTATTAAAATATTTAAGATTATATTACCTAGTATCATTAGATTTAAATTTTTTTCCCTTTATTCTTTTCATATTTTCATGAGATCATGAATGTGACATTTATTTTAACTCCTCTCTTTATTTCACTTCTTATTATTATGTGTAAACCCTAATGGGTATAGACCTTTTCACACACACATAACATCTTCTCTTATTCCCTCACTTTTATTTTCACTTGGTTCCGGTGTATTTAATTTATGAGTGCATGGGTATATATACCACCCACCTTTGTGAAAAATTCTTCTTTTTCAAAATAAAACCCCTATAAAAGAGTATAGATATATTGTGAAAACCTTTGGGGATTCTACTTTGTGGGAGAAAATATCTCCATGGGTCTCCTTAGAATGGAATGTGTGTTTCTTCTTCATAGAACTAGGGAGGTTCATGGATCTGTCTTCGCAATTCAAAAAAAGGGTGGCATTCATCGGTTGTGTACCCATAGGATCACCTCCATCAAACACAGTAAGGTTTTTTAGAAAACCACTCGTGTGCTCGAGCTTCCTTCATCACACAGTGTTAAGGTTCTTCTTAGATAGATGCTTCAGTATCTCTTAGCACTAGTTTATGTCCTGTAGGATCCTCTATTGGTAGAGAGATAAGGATCACAGATCTTTTCTTACTCTTTGAAAAACGGTGGAACAAAGAGATGCTCTATTTTTTTAAACATAAGATCTTGAGAAAAAGGGGGCAGAAAATTATTCTCAACTCAGGACCTCCCCCTTTTTAGGTAGGTATTACTTCCTTTTCCCTATTTTAAATCCCATGAAATATTCTATTAAAATCTTCACTTTGGATCGGTCGAGATCTTCTATTTTTAATATCTTTAAACCCGCATCAAAGATATGCCTAGATTCTTGGGTGTTTATATTTCATACGTGTGGCCTTTTACATTTTTTATCACATTCATTCATTCAATATTGCATGAAATATTTATTTTTAAAACAATTACAAATCATTCCATGTGGCCTCGCAACTTCGCTTTCTTTGTCCAAACCTTCTTATTTCAATTATATGAATGCATTGAAGACAAAGATTGCATGCAGTGTCTTAGTATGATCCAATGATACTCGCAGTGTTAAAATGATAATACATGGTGGTTTGGAAATTATTTTTCATCATATCTAGTGATAACCAGTGGCATTTGTGAGAACTGGAAGAAGAAGATGACAGCACTGAGATTTCTGAAACCACGGGGGAAATTAGACGACCCTCATTCAAACATGCACAGCACAGAGTGATGGATGGTAGTTATTAGATCACGGGATGCAGATGGGATGAATGGTTAGGATCACTCCCATGTTTTTTAAATGGTGAATAGTAGTTTCGGTTCTCTTTCCCGTATAAAATCTAACACATGGTTTGAGTGTAGTATATAAATCAAGAATTGTAAATGGTGCTTCATAATTCTCTCTCTCTATGCCTACTACTGCACCGTACTAGTTCTATGTGCCCACCCTCTGTGAGGGATTTGTCCCAAATATTCATGGGCCTTACTACCATGTGCGCTTCTATGGGCCTATATATGGCCTATGAGCGGGTACGACTATGACTAACCTATTCCACCTACGGGCTTGGCTAGGGCTAGTTCTCCCAGCGTGGTTGACCTTGAGTCCCACATGTTCTTTGGTCGAACTGGCCTAGGATTTCTTGAGGGTAGGCCCAATTTTTTAAAGTAAGCCCCATAAAAAATACTTCTAAAATATAATATGCATGGGTACCTTCAATCAACAATCATTCATGGCCACCCTTCTTCTTATCTTCATTCTCTCATCTTCTCCACTTCATATAAATCACATAATTCTTTTACTTTTTTCATGATCACACTTATAATCTTCAATAATCCTCAATAAATGATACTTCAATGTTCTAAACACTATATCACCTTTGACACAAGTTATTTGAGCTTAAGATCAGTGCATCAATCATCTAATTTCAACAATCATGGATAATTACCCAAACATGGAATCCAATGCTATAAACCATAACAATTCTTTAGGAACAATTACTTCAACCAATCTCCATTCACTTTGGAGTTACTTCTTCATTTTGACCACTATTGACAACTATTGACAACAAATACAACTTATACACAAAGTGGTCCCCACACTTTCAAGTTAATTAGTATCATTTTTTTCTGAACTAGACTGAATTTCGTTAATATCATTTTCAAAAGAATCATTAGGAGATTAAAGTCTCATGTTGGAAAATGAATCAGTAATTTCATATGTTTGACGATTATCTTTAATGAATGGTTTTGTTTCATAAAACTTCATATGAACTGATTATCATCAATCCTTTACATTTTATTAAACACTCTATAGGCATTAGATGTAGTATAATATCCTAAAAATATTCCATTGATCATCTTTTAGATCAAATTTACCAAGGTTATCCTTAGTATTCAAGATACACACCTTACATCCAAATACTTTAAGGTACATTGCTTTTAGTTTTCTATTATTCTAAATTTCATAGGGTTTCCTTTTAAAAATCGGTATTATTAAAACTCTAGTCATGATATAGAGTTTTGTGCTTATATCTTATTCCCATAAATAGTTAGGAAGACTATATTCATTCAATATAGTCATTGTCATTTATTGAATAGTTTTATTTATTATTTCAAAAATTTCATTTTGTTGATGTGTTCTTGTAGTAGATAAGGTATGTTTAATACCTATATTTGAGAAAACATTATTAAATTCTTGATTCTCAAATTATCCACCATAATCAATTCTTAATGAAATTATTCTAAACAAATTTTAATTTTTAATAATTTTACAAAATATTTCAATAACAATGAATACTTCACAGTGAGTTTTAGATAATATACCCAAGTAAATCAATAATAATCATAACCTAAAACATCAATATATAATTTACCAGCCAAACATTCTACTCTGGATGGTCCAAAAAATTTCATGTGAATAATTTCTAAAGGTTCTGATGTAGTAGTTTTGTTAATATATTTGAAATAAGATTTTCATTATTTACCAATTTGGAATTCATCAAAAAAATTATCAAATTCAAACATAATACTAGGATAATCAACAACTGAATGTTTTTTAGATAACTTATGTAAAGCATATATATTACAATGTCCATTTCTTCTATGTTATATTCATGCCTTGTTTGTCTTAACAATTAAACAATTTACATTCTAGTTACATAAGGAATTTAAATCCAAAATATAAATATTGTTAGATCATCGTGATCTAAATTTATGTAGTTTATCCTTGAAAAAGGAATAGGAAGTGATAGAAAAATCAACAAAAAATCCATCATCACAAAGTTGAGAGATACTTATTAGGTTGTTATTTAACCATTGTACATAATGTACTTTGATGATTGGGATAATCTTTGTATTTCCAATCATTCCAAATCCAAAAAACGTTTCTTTTCATTGTCAATAAAAGTCATTATACCTCTATCCATTTCAATCAGAGTATAGAAATTGGATGGGCCATCACTCAAATTCCTTGAGAATCCACTATTCATAGATCATATAACATTTATTTATTGTTCCCTTTCTCATACAAATGAATTCAAACACATTTTTTACCCATATTTTCTTAGGTCCAGTAGTGTCAGAAAGAAGTGATTTGGGAATCTAGATCTGCCTTGTTTTCCAAAATTTGTATTATCAGCTTTCAACGTATTTTCAGAAATAAAATAATTTTTAATACCACTGATTTGCATATTTCTTAAATAATAGTTATTAGAATAATTTCCTTTTGTTCCACAGTAACAGCAGGTATAATTTTTTGAATTGGGTACAAAATAAATATTTTATAATTTTGGTTTTTTACCCATGAATCCTATACAAAACTTTTCTATTTTAATAACATTAATTCCAAGAATCTCATTCGGAGTTTTTTCCCATTTATCTAAAATACTGGCATCACTTTTATAAGATTTTACTTCTTCCTATAGCTCTTTTATTCTTTTTCCATTATCAATATAGTTTTTTTGCAGATGGATTGAATTTTTTAATTAGTTATTGATGTTGTATTAGCATAGTATCTCTTTTACTTAAACCAACATTAGGAATATTTTTCAATGATTTATGGTTATTTATTAAAAATTTATATTTTTCTTCTAGCATTGAATAGTAAGAAGCTAATTTACTATTTGAGAAACTACCAGAATCAGAAGTAGAAGAGTTATAGGATTGTACCCATTCTTATTCCTTGTCCATAAACAACATATTGGATTTGATTTTTTCCTATTTCTATGAGTCATATTTTGAGGATCTGCTGGATTATTTAGACAAACTCTATGTAGAATTCATATCTCTCTTCTCTTTATGGTCAAAGTTATTTTTCTTGTGATATTTCTTTTCTATATTTCTTCGTTGATTGTTAAATTTGTAGAAATCTAGTCTGATGTGACCCAAATTTTTTGCATTCATAACATCTTACTTCTAAAGGTTCACTTTCATCCTTCTAAAAAGATATTTTGAATCCTCTTTTATCCTTGAAGAATTTACTAAACTTTCTAGATAACTGATCCAGTTCCATTTTAGAGTCTGAGGAATCTGAATTTTTGTCTTTCTTGAGATTAGGTTTTTATTTTCCTTTTTTCTTTTTGATGTCACCTGGAGGGTAGTATTTTTCCTTTTTACAATTTATTGATCTTCAAATTCATCTTGCATTTCTGTTTTTTAAATCATCAGTATTCCAATTAATTCTTTCATTATCAAATTCTTCACAGGTTATGATTGATAAATAGTGTTACATATGCCATTCCATTTGTTTGGAAGTAATCTAAGTACTTTTAAAGCTTAATCTAAATGAATGATTGGATATCCCAATGTACTAATATTATTGACAATCCTTATTAACCTTCCATTCATTTTTGTGATTCTCTCTCCATCCAATATTCTAATGTTTTCAAACATGAGTTTTTCGGTAGCATATCGGATATTTTTTATATGATTTGTTCATTCATATTTATAAACTATTGTCTTCCATATTTATTATATAGTAGGACACTATGATACTATATTAAACTCATCAGTCTCGGTTCTATATATTATGGCATTCATTTCCTTTGAATTGATGTCATATTCGTCTTCTATTTCATCAATCCAAGTCTCTGGTTTTTTAGGAATCACATAAGGAGTAATGATCTTCGAATAGAGTTTGAAGCCCATGTTTTTCATATAAATGATCAAATTTCATTTCAAGCATCCATACTTTTCACTATTAAAATATGAAGCTTGAACAATAGACATACCTTCTTTCAAATCATTCATTAACATCTTCTATTTATAGACCTTATTCATTTTAATCTTTCTATAGATTTATTAAAAAATCTCTCCTCTAATACTAATTGTTAGGTCATAATAGTAAAAAGATAACACAAGAGGGGGTGAATTTTATATTTTCAAAAAAACATGATCTATTTTAGATTATAAATCTCTTTGAAATTTATGAAGTTATGAAACGTTTCCTTCTTCATAAAATATGATCAAAGGATAAATAGAAAGAATGAACACAAAAATTTTATAGTAGTTTGAGGAAAAAATATCTCTTAGTCCACTTCACAAATTCTCTCTCTGTGACCTTGGTGAATTTCACTGTAAAGTTCCTCAAATTATAAGAACTTCAAATCCACAATTGAGTGCAGGCAGTTGACACATTTACAATAAGGATAAATAGAGCCTTTTAGTTCTTTAATAGGGAACCATAAAATCTGTAGTTTAGTACAAGAATCTGATACTTCACCACAACTGAGAAATAGTAGTTCATACTCCAATAAATTAAAATAATTTGATTTGATAATGGTTTGGGTTAATCTTCATAATTTAAGTAGCAACAAAAAATTGACATTAGATGGATATTCTTCTTCAAAAATGAATGTATTCAAGAAATAATAACTCCAAAAAGATCCTGGTTTCTAATGATCTTCAAATTGAATTTAAAAAATAGCAACAGTAATCTTATAGTAGTATGAGGTTAAAATGTATGTCACCAAATCATATCAACTTTCAGAAAATAATAGATTTGATATTTCTTTGCAACAGATCTGTATATCATGGATATACACAATTATGTAGTTGTGTTTTTTATTACATATCACCCATATCACATACATATGTTTCAGAAATACTCAATTCATATAAATATATTTCTTTCAGTTGAATAGATCCAAGAAAATCATCTGATAGAATTTAGATATTTAAATATGAAATAATCTAGGGATACTTAACATCCATTAAGAATAGGGATAATTTTATCTAATGAGTATGGTTATTTTAATCGATCAAAGTGTGCCTTTGAATCGGTCATAAATGATCGTTTATAATATCTTTAATTCTGTCAAGTTTGTTGTATAAATCTTAGATAAAATCATAAATTAAAATCTTAAAAGTTGAATAGTCAAATGTAGGGTTCCTTTATAAAATTATAGGATACCAACCATAGGGTTCAACTATGTGTTGTTCATTCTCTGAACGTAAGGTTGACAATTTAATGTTGATCATACAAATAAGGGTTATGAACCATATATTTGTTTCTTAAATGTAATGTTCCTTACGTATGTAGGGTTCCTTAACCATACATTCTTCTCTTAACAAATGTATGGTTCATTATCAATACGCACTGTTTCAAGCATAATATTTATTCCATATGCTATATTTATCAACATATGGTGTGAAAAGTGTTTCCATAATTTTATAAAATGCATTCAGAACACTTTGACACATATTCCTTGCTAATTAAAATCTTGAAGATAATTCAAAAATAAATATTATAATAAATATTAATTTTTATTAAATATACTTAAAGTAAAATCATTAAAAAATGAACAAGGGTATTTGTGGGCATAAATATCAATAATATTTATAGGGTGTTGATGAAACAATACATTCCCAACATAATCATTCCATGGGGATATTTTATATTTTATTCTTTCATCTAGAGTGAAACTTTGGTGTTCTTCATATTTTATAAACCCAAACTTTTGAACATTTTGTATGAAATGATGGTTTCACTTTCTCTGAGGTCACAAGGCCCTTTCCCAATTTTATTAGATGAAATATTTATATTAATTTAAAGACTAAATTGGTCTTTATTATTTTTAGGTAGATCTTCTGATACCACCATGAAGCACTCTCGTGTGAGTGGACTGGTTATAATCTCCTCAAGTCACTTCTTGTTGGACACCAGTTATTTTATAAATTTTACATCCATCAGCATGTTCGATATGGATTCTGAGAAAGGTATGTAAATATGTATTTTTTAAAATTGTATAGAAATATTCCTTTTTTTAATCAATTCTTCCTTATTATAGACTATAGAAAACTTATTCTTTGTTTTCATGGTGGGGGATCTTCTCTTCATTCTTCTATAGTTGTTTTCTATATATTCTTTTCTTCTCTTGGGATTCTTTTTAATCTTGTTGTTCTTTTTGACTTTTTTAGTTCTATGGTTGTATTTTTTTTCCTGCTTTTTAGGGTGATATCTTTCAAGTATCCATATTTTTTAACTTTCACATTTTAGAGAGTACTCCTCTTTTACTATCCCAGAATTAATCTACAATTTGGAACACATTAAATTATATGTTTTAGAGTGCATCACTTTTCCCTTTAAAGCTAACTTTTAGATCTTTGATTTCTACTCCATGGTCTTTTGAATATGTTTTTAGTTCCTTGAGGGAATTCCCAATGGGATTTATAAAAATAAAAAAGGTCTCCTTTGATATGTGGATTTAGATATGGAGAGAAGGGCCTTGCAGTGCATAATGAAATTCGGTTCTCCTTTATTCATAACCTTTACCTTTCTATTATTTTAGTTACTAACCCTAAAATTGATTACAATGATTGTAATTAGAATAGATAAAATATTTAGTGAATATACCATGGGGTTGTAATTATCCTATCATGGTTTCCATATTCTTTGTCATGGATTCCATCTAAGACACCATCTAGTTGTTGGTGTCGACCATGTGTACTCACATTACATGTATTCCTTCAAATTTCAATGAAAACTATTTATTTCCATTTCATATAATAAACTATATCCTTCTATATTGATTTATTAATAATTGATCCACCAGCATTAGAATTAACTATCGATCTATTTCCCTATAACAAAATATTATAAATTTTTTGAATTAATAACTATATTTCAATACCATGATAAATGGATTTTCTAATCAAGTATTTTAATCTTTATCATCTTCCATTAATTAAATATTTGATGATGTTCTCAAGTTTTTTAATATTTTCATGGATTTCAATTTCTTTTGAGGGAGAAAATAAATGGGTTAAGCATGTTCTCTCCCGATTGTCATATGTGGTGATAGAATGTGAAGGTAAGGTTTGGATCCACTCACGGGCTATGTTATTTTAATAAATTGGGATGTTTAAAAGTATCACTGCATCACATGATACATTATTAAATTAAACATATCACAAAGCATGGGGAAACTCCCAAGATATGATTTGGGTCCTTGGGAGGTTGCCTTTGGAATTTTAGAGATTCTGATATCATTTGGATGATGGGTGGATTAATATCAAAGTGTTTTGGTTCCAATTTTGGTACCATAGAACATAGTTCTAGCCCCAAATTGGATGGTCTCTCATAATTTATGAGTATTCATATCCTTGGATCTCTTTCTACCACACATTCCCCTACAAGGTTTTTCCCCACACCAGCTATTATTGAAACATTATTTCTTTTCTTAAAAATTTATTCAAGTTTGAGATTACAGTCAAGGATTTCATTTCCTTTTTCTCACATAGAATGATCTTATATAAATATTTATGGCATAAATTCACCACAAAAAGAAAGTAAGGGGAAAATGTAAAAATAAAACCATAAGAATTAAGATAAAATTGTTTAAAACTATAAAACTAATTTGGCCAACATCCCTAGCAACAACACAATAAATTCTATCACTCACCAAGAATCATTGTTAACTATTGTTCAAATAAATATTAATAATTTATAAAATAATCAAAAAAACTGTTACAAATTAAATTAATGTAGTAAATTACATTTCTAAGTTTCAATACTCTAAGATGTATTGAGTTTATTTTTAGAAAATTAAATGAATGAGTGATATTGAGAGTGATGAGAGAGATTTTAAATCATTTGGAGAATTCAAGTCAAATTTATTAATTTCTAGGTAAGTGTGTTCTAGTGAATACAGATTTTAAGTGGTTTATCTATATTTAGAGTTAGAGTTAGTTTTAAAATAATCCAGTGGTCATGATAATCTCTCTATGATCTAATAATTCTCCCTTTACCATGGTCAACTACTAAGATAAATTACTAAATCAAGTGACCTAAGGCCATATTTAAAAATATATTTTTAAAATTGAAAAATGGTCATGGAAAACTAAGAATAATTATTTTCCACATTAAACAGTATCCTTGGATTCTATAAATAATAATCATGTTGTATCTGTAAAGAATGTATTTGGAAAAGAATTATGTATCTAATAGTAAGAATAATTATTTAATAAAAAAGAATCAATTCACTAATACACACTCCCATTGAAATTACATCATCTAACACTAATGGAGAATTACCCACTCATGATAGTAATTAGGGGGAGAAATAGAAGTTGATAAAGAAAGAAAATCCTATAAAATGGTGATAGTAGCCTTGAGGAAGACTCTATAGTAGCAACATTTTGTATCCAAGGATTGCTTCTATTATCCCTTTCTAACAGTGACCACATATCATATTTATAACTATAGATTCATTCCTAGGGTAGCATTAATTCCAAAAAATATATATAATTCATTTGGTTTAGACCCAATATTCCTTAGTCAATTCAATATGAAACCCCAACCTGAATCTTAAAAAATTATAGCTTCAATTTTTTTATCAATGAGAATCCTGGAGTGATTGTATCATTCATGTCATGAAATTTTAGGTTTCACTCTAAGGATATTCTGATGAAACTTGATTTTTCCGTCTAGAATATTAGAAAAAAGGATCCACCCACTGAAAATAATATTCAATGAAATGGAACTACATGTCCTCACAATGAATGTGTTGTGAGTATGCTTCCACTGAATCTATATGAAATCACTTCTTTACAGAAGAATGGGTGAGCAGTTTATTGGGTTTTATTAGTCATTTCATAAAATTTTTAATGAATGGGGAGTTGTTGATGGATTTATTGGAGGCGTGGTTTTAGGGGGTTGTTCAAGTTGATAAGGAAAAGAAGATTCATATTACGATATTTTATGTCTCCTATTGGGTGATCTGTGAGGACAAGAATATAGTTAGGAATGGTGGTTGATGTTACAAATTTTTCATCCAGGTTTGTGTGAGGATTATGATTGTGGAGCTCGTGCATCTCATTCCTAATGGGATGACCTCACTATATATTAGGGGATTTCTACCAAGGATGGCTTGGCCGAGTAGAGATATGGGTTTCAATCTACAATGGATATGGGTTCGTTGGACTCCTCCCACCACTGGTCTAAAGATAAACATTAATGGATCATGTGTTTCTAATGTGATGTGTGGAGTTGGGCTTTTTAGGGATGAAAGGGGATTAGTGTTCATTTCTTGTAGTGCATTTTACAGTGCAGGGAATTCAATTAGAGCAGAATCTCGAGCTATATATTGTGGGATATCCTTTTGTAATTAGCTTGGAATTTCAATTTCTATTGTGGAATCTAATTCCAAAAAACCATTTGATATCATCCGAGTGGAAACTAGCATGTCATGGGATCTGGATTACTTTATTAGGAAGTGAAGTATGATGTTGAATCAATGCATGGATGTGATACACACTTAGAGGGAATAGAATTTCATAGAAGAAATTTTAGCCAACAAAGGGAGTGATTGCAATAGATTCATCATTTATAATTTCACTGGTCCACTTCCGCATGACTTTAATATTTTCATTAAGGGGGATGCCCTCAGTTGTCACTATTTATGTCTACCCTAATTCTTTTTTAGCCTTATGATCCATTATAATAAAAAATATAAATTTTAATGAGTGAACATAATAACATCTCATTATATTGATGATACTGGATTTATCATGTCATTATGGATACAAAAAGTTTATATAAGGTGTAATAATAAATAACAATGAAAGAGATCTATTAATATGTATATCTCTTCTTTGAGAAACCTCCATTGGATTACACCTTAAGCATTGAAATATTGGTCTTAGTAGAATAATAGGGACTCCAAGATGAAGAGAAGTAGTCTAGGAAGATTTTTATAGGGATTGTAGAAGATAGAAGGATCAAAATTCATGCATAAGGGATGATAGGAGATGTTCATTTATAAGTGAGGGAGAGGGAAAAATTGAATTAATTAAAAAATTTAAATAATATAAAGTTGGAAATAATTTTGAATATACTTAAGAAACAAATATATTATTCACTCTCTCCCCTCAGTGATGCCCTAGTCTGATGATGGAGACACCTCCTCGTCAGTGGGGATCTTAGAATGTGGTTCCTTCATAGGCTAGGTTTTATTCCTTTTCGTCATTCCCACATCCCACTTTTTTACCCTCCTTTATGAAAATTTCAACATGTCTGATGGTTCAATTACTTTATGACGGCTCACCTCATATATCGATCTCGACCTCAGAGTTCACAGAAGACAAGAGTCATTTATTAAATACTCAGGTGGCTCTATTAAAATATTTTATACCTCTATTTGATACATTTGATAGGTTCATCTTAGGTTTCTAGGGTTTAAAGGATAGATTAATTATTATTCTCCTTGATAAACAACATATCATGATGAATTTCACTTCATCAGAGGACCTGCTTCATGCATGGTCTAGTACTCCATGCACATTAAACAAGTCCATTTCTACCTATTTTGGTGGTCCTATAACTTCCACATGAAGTTGGATGCTCCGAACATAGAATTTTTGGTAAGTATTCAAGAATTACCGCTTCCTTTTCCAAATCCTACTATCATCTATTTTCTTGGTAATTTGGTCAGCAGTTATTTGTGTTTGAGTAGAAGAAACAATGTGGCTTTCCATCTAATTTCCCCTCATATGTGTATTAAAGTTGATGATACAAATCCATCAATAAAATGGATATGGATCACTATAGGGGAAAACTTTAGATGTAAAGAGACGATGGTTTTTGAATCCTGGATAGATTTCTGTGTGTCTTGCAAGCATTTGACCCATCTATCTACAACATGTCATCAAGGTTGTAAACAGTGTGCTTGGAAATCTGATCTGTTCAACCGACAATTAACTTGAATATCCTAAATAGAGGGAACATGTGGGTTAATTCCAAACAACCCCACCAAGGAGGAGGAATTTCACATGAATATTAATATGAAGGTTGCTGATATTTTCAACTGGATGAGGAATGATATGGCACAAAACCTAATTCAAAACTCTTTGGAAATAGTGGGAAGAAAGGGAGTGGGTTCAGATATTGAATCTAAACCCCTTTATTCAAATTATACATATTATATTGGATATGTATGGTTGTGTAGTGCTTGGAAACATGAAATGGTGTTACAAGTTCCAATCAATGTAGGTTCTTTTGTCTATGAGATTCGGGAGTGCTCATTGTCGGGTTTTGAGTATAGGGTGAAATAATTGAAGGGGCCCATCCCTAAAAGGATGGTGTCGATGACCCATCTTGGAGATTGTTCTGAATCCTTGGGCTATGAGGAGTCGTCCATGATTGAACCTGAATGGGTAGAGGTATGAAAGGAGGGTCAAGATATGTCTGTGGGTGATTCAAGTGAGGAGGGATTTAGTCATGTTTTTGGTGATAGTATGGAAGGATATCATAGCAGAGGGATTTACAGACTGAGGAAAAATAGGCAGTAAGGGCTCCCGAAACTTAGGATTATGCATTCTCTCAAATAATAAGAAGGGTAAAATATTGAATGATTACTCCTACCTTCCAAAACCATTGGAGATGAGTTCAGACTCGGGATCAATGTCCAAAGAGTTAATCTATTCCTTCTCTCTAACTTACCAGGAAACTGAAGGTAGGTTTCCAAATAAAAAATTAAAGACAGATGATACAATGACATATATTAATTTAACGGACGGATTCCCTATGGAAGAGGATCCCAACAACCATGTCACTGGACTAGAATAGGTTGGTGATGTTATGTAGGTTCTTGGTAGGTAGGGTAAGCAAGATCTAACCTACAATGATTCACTGGAGGGTGCTGAAAATGAGGTTATTGGCAGAACATTGGTTCATGAGATTATCCTTTATTTCAATGAAGAGATTTTATAAGACTCTTTTAGGATCAACATCTATAAGTAATATGTTAATCTTATGTTTGAAATACAACTTCAGGTCAATTTTAATTAATATTAGTTTTCTGGGATTGATAAAAAGAATATAATTTTGATATGTTACTTCAAAAAAGTAAATACAATATTACAAGAACATTTCTGAGCATGGGAATAGATGGAATTCCAATTTTAGGAGCTTATTGGAGGACATCGGAACACCCTAAGAGGGGATAGGTGAATAAGGGTGTCAAATATTTCTTTTAAACTGATGGATCTTGTTTCCATATTGGTAGGAACCTTTTAAACGTGTTTGATGATAAAATGTAGAACACAAACAATCAAAAGAAATATGAAGTCACAAACAATTTATTTGGTTGACTATTAAGGGTTGTGCCCAAGTAGCGTACACTGACAGGTTTTCAGTCGTACCAAATTTCACTAATCTTCACTAGTTGTGGAGTACAAAAGTTTAGCACAGTCACTCTATGATAGACATACTTCCTTTACAAGGTTTTAGGGATATCACACTACATCCCTCAGATCACTTACACTGACCCCCCTACTCACTGTGATGGTAAGAATCTAAACTCAGTTTATCAGATTGAAGGTCACTTCAATGAGTTGTCATTCAATCATGAATCCTCAACAGTAGATGTAGGCTCCGTTGAAGTCTCATTTTCCCTGCAAAACTAATCAACTATTTTGCATATTATTTGTTCCTGAACTTCTACTTCATGAACTGGCCTTATTCATCTGCGTACGGGAGTGCTCCATGTTCCACCTCCATTTACCGCCTCTGCAAGATGCAACCACATATCGTCTTCACAAACCACTTTAAAGAACTTCCTTTGCTTCTGATCTCACGTGTCACCTTACTTTGAATACTACCTTGCTTTGCATGCTGACTCACTTATCTGCATACTATAGGAGCACCATAGATTAATTTATTCCTCTATGTACAGAGTCTTCTTTTCATACCACCTCCTTTCGTAGACTTATTCTTCCGAAAAATATTTCTCCTCTGCAATTTGTATTCCACAAACTGTTCTAGACTTCAGCGAATTCCTTTCAGATTTTTCATTAAAGTCTTTTGGGGGTTGTATTCTCGCAAACTACTTCTAGATTTTTTTTAAATTAATTTTGTATTTTTAATCTCAGAGTCGCACTCTAATAAAGTGATTAGTGGTCGTAATATAGTAAAATAGAACTTCATAATCTGCTAAACTGATATTTACTAAATCATTAATACAGCACAAAATTTATAGCGTATTGTTCATCTCTTGTGAACCATAATCCCTATGTCGTCCATGTTCCACCATTCTCTCTAAATAAAGGCACAAATCACCGCCTTATTTCTGAAAACGACACCCTTTGTGGAGTCTAAATTCTTCTGCAAAACTATCTGACTCATTTTCGTGAATGACATGTCATCCTGAGAACCATCCGCCTTCCGTGTACTGAGAACCTTCCCATAGACCACAAGAAGTCCCATAAACATCCTTCACTCTACAATCTATTCCTCCTCACAATTTTTATACTATTATTTCATTGTGGTTCATGGTTCTCTATTCCCCATACTATATTTTATGATCCATGAACTGTTCCCAAAAAATGGTTCGTGGTCCGCCATTTGTTTTCTGAAACTCATCCTTTTCCAAAAAACAAACTCATGATTTTTAGGCCCAAAAATTTGGAAAACACTGGGAAACTATACCACCCTTAATACTACTTTCATCCTCAATTGTAAGACCACAGTCCTTGAAAACTCCTTGATCAACCCAATGTGTATTAACAAAAAACACAAACCATACTCCATTTCCAACAAAAAAATAGCCTTTGTTTCAATAATCTCCCCCTTTGGTTTTGTTGGCAATCTGCAGATAAATTCCATGAAGTATCAGCCAAAAATTGATACATCAAAAACAACCCATTCAACTCTCTAAGTCTATGTGAGCAATGATCGGTGTTGAAAACAAGAGGGGCAACATGAATTGGGTTTTTGTGATACCAAAATCCAAATTTTTCATTCTCATTATCTATAGACTTTTTTCCCTTTGTGACTCATCATTCTCCCCCATTGTAATGTATTTTAATTCATGTGAATTCCTCTATTCTCCATTTTCATTTCACATTTCATCCTCCTTGTTTAAACCCTAAAAAATGAATTTTTCCATTCTCCCCCATTGGAAATAAACCTAAAGAATCAATGTTTGACTTGTAGAGCTCAAAGAAAACTCCCCCTAGATCGTATCTCCCCCATAAACCTACAATACTTTAGAAAAAATATTAAAATAGTTAGCACAACTAGGGAGAGGGGAACATTCGTATCCTCCTTATGCACATAGAGGTGGATGAACACTATGGTTCAATCGATGCTTCTCAAAAACATGTGCTGACAAAGGCTTGGTCAGTATGTCAACAACTTGATCATCAGTTCCAACATGATCCGTTTTAATCATTCATTATTCCACATTTTCCTTGATGAAGTGATATCTGATTTCAATGTGTTTTGTATGAGAATGTTGATCTAGATTCTACATAAGATCAATTGAACTCTTGTTATCATAGTGAATCACTATTGGCTATTTCACTTCATCGCCAATATCAATTTTGTGTTGCTTCATCGATAGTAGTTGAGTGAAAGACATTATAGAATATATATACTCAGCTTCATTGGTACTATGATATGTACTTTCTTATTTCTTACTCAACCAACCCACACATTTATTGACATTAAATAATGATACACACCTTGTGGAATTTCTATCAATAACATCACTAGCCCAGTCAGCATAAAAAATGATGATAGTTCACTATCTATTCCAGCAGAAAAGTATAATCCATAATTGTGAGTTCCTTGAATGTACCTCATGATTATTTGCACTGCTTCCATATGTTATTATTTAAAATTACTTTGAAAGTTTCCCACTAAGCATGTTGTAATGTCAATATCTAGTGGTGTCATAGTCAAGTACAATGAGTTTCCAATGATTCTCTTGTATAGTGTGGGTTTTACATAAGTCTCATCCTCATGCTTTCTAAGTTTAGTTCCAACCGCAATCAGGGTCGACCTTGGTTTGGATTCATGCATATTGAATTTATTTAACAACTCTCCTATATATTTTTCTTGATAAATGAAAGTGTATTCTTTCCTATGAATCACTTGCATACCCAAGAAGTATGTGAGTTCATCAATCATGGACATTTCAAATTATAATTTCATGTGATTGGAAAATTCATCCACTAATCCATGCATGCTTCCTCCAAATATAATATCATATAAATATGCCAAAACCATGAATATTTATTTCTAAGAATTCTTCACATAAATATTGGGATCTAGTCCTCTTTTAAATTAGAGTTTCTTTATATAAGAATCCAGATGTGATTAACATGCCTATGACACCTATTTTAGACCATAGAGATCCTTCTTTAATCTACAAAACCTTCATTTTATCATTACCAATAAGAAAAATCATTAGTTGTTCTATAAATACTTCTTCTTAAAGAACTCCATTTAATAAAGCTATTTTGACATCCATTTTATACACTCTGTATCCTCATTTAATTTCCATGGTAATAAACAGTTAGATTGACTCCAATCTAGCCACCAAAGAAAATTATTCATCAACATCAACACATTCAATCTTTTGAATATACTTTACACACCAGTAGTGCTTTATTTATAATCACATTTACTTGCTCGTAAAATTTATTTTTGAGAATAAACATCATACTAATCACATTGTGGTTTTCGGGTCTCTTAACTAGGTATCATATTTGGTTCTTATTGATCTGATCTAACTCTTCATTCATAGATTTAACCCATGTTTCATCCTTTTCAGATTATTCAAATGAGGATGATTCCACAACTAATAAGAATACATATTATGTATTATTCAACATTCTCTTTATATGTGTGAGACCCTTCCAATCCCCAATAATGTTGGACGGATCAATTTCTTCTCTTTGATTTATCATCTGAGGTTCAAGATAATTTTATTCCGTCGTGATTTCTTTATCTGATTCTTCTTCTATGTAAACATCATGATGTCACTCTTGAGTGTTTTACATGCCTTCCTCTACTTTTGTCTTTGGATCCATTCCATATTCACATTCTTCCTCATCTTCTATCACATCAGTAAATGAATTTATAGAGGCATTCATAGTTTTTTCTTCAATAATATTCAAATCACTTCTTTCCACAATTTTTCAAATATTTTTATTGAAACATTTGTAGTATTTTCTATTCATTGAATATTTTAGGAATATTCCTTCATTTGTAGCATCACTAAACTTTCCACGATTTCTTTCTTAGTTTCGAATAAAACATTTACTTCCAAAAACATGAAAATACTTAAATGAGGTCTTCCTTACAAGTCATAACTCATCGTGTTTCTTGGTTTCCCCTATATAAAGATCTATTAGGTTTTCAATATAAAATTTATCTTAAACAACCTCTTTCTAGTAATGGTGAGAGATACGAATCTCAATCAGTATAGTTCTTACTATATTATTCACCTATCGATTATGGCACTCAACAACTCTATTTTTTTGTGGGGTTCTTATAGCAGCCACCTAATGTTTTATTCCATGTTTCTCCTAGTAATTTTCAAATTCTATGGATGTGCACTCCCATCCATTGTCATACTGCAAAACTTTGATTGTCCATCCAGTATCATTCGTGGCTATCTGATGATAAGTTTTCAAGCAATCAAGCACTGGTCATTTCTTATGTATAACCATCACACAAGACATTATATTATAATCATCAATTAAAAGGATGAAGTAACTTTATTTATATGTCCTAGAAAAATTTATTGGACGACATACATTTGTGTGAATGAGATCAAAAAGATTTTATGCTCTTTTCTTCTTTGGACAATATGAATTACACACCAACTTTCCCCGCATTCAAGGATTACAAGACTTCTCATGTTCATGCTTCATATTTTGGATATCCATGACAATATTTAGTTAAAATGTCTTTTCCATGTCTTTTTTATTGATGTGACCCAAACATTGGTGCCACAAGTTGTTCTCTTCTTCAACTGTTATGAAACAAACGTTCTATTTACTATCAACTAGATATATGTTTCCATTCTTTCAGCATCCCTTCAAGAAATAATTCATTGTTATTACTTTTATGATTCACCCCTTTTGTTTGAATTTCACCATAAGTCATGAGCCATAGAGTTAGATCTCACTTCATAGATTGTGATGCGACCCGTGCACATAAAGAACTTCAGTCTTTTTCAGCTCACCATTGGTCAGTTCAGTAATTCCACTACCTTTGATCTTTAAAGGACCATCATTACCAAATATCACTATTTTGTCAACCATTTTCATGATATTCTTTAATAGGACTGCATTTACCATTTTATGGGATAAGCATACACTATCAAGAATCAATGTGTTGTTATTCTTGGTGGCTTTGAGAGAAACTTCTACAAGTTTGTATTTATCAATTTTATTCTTTTACTTCCATGAAATATTATATTGAGTGAAGGATAAAGATGTCCTATCAAATATATCTTCCATGGGAATAGGTTCTTCATAATCATATTCTTCTTCTAGTGAAGAAAGCATGTTTGTAAGAGAAACACTATCTAGTTGGAAAGTATTGACTTGTCTATGGGTTCTGTATTAAATGTTCTTGACATTACTTTACCTGTAATAAATAGATTTATAGCCAAAGATAGAACAATGAAAATAATATCTATCAAAATTGTTTCTTCTATAAGAATTAGGATATAAATTCCTTAACCTTTTTTGACTTCCTAACTCTTCCCCACTCAAATTGCTCCTTTTTTCATCACAGTATGACATGGTATGGCCAATGTACCCACAGAATTGATATTTCATAAGTGGAAATGTCTTATAACTTATATTCCTCCTCGTGTAAACTTATTTGGAGGGGAAATTTGATTATCTATCCTCTTGGGAAACTCAAGGACAGTTTTTGGTCCTCCTTTTAGTCTGATTTTAGACTTTCTTTGTTTAGACTTTAGGTGTCTTTGTGATTTTTCCAACTTTCATCTTTCCTTTATTTTGGACCAATTTATTACTAGAATTTGGTATTTCAGCATCACAACCAATTCCTATGTTTCCCTTGTATGAGGGTCTCTAATCATTAATAACCTTTTCAACTACATCAGAACCATTATTAACTCTCTCTAAATGCTCAAAATCTGAGAAATTTCTGAACTAAATTTTCTTCTTTGTTTATTTTGGGCTTGATTTACAATCAAGTTTACTCCTAAGAGTAAAAACAGATTCTTCAAGTCCTTCAACAGTTTTGGAATTCTCCTCTAGTATTGATCTAAGGTCATTAATAACCATTTCATATTCTTCAATTCTGAGACTATGTTCAACTATATCATCTGAGCTTTCAAAAGTTTTTGAATGTTCTGTAACAACTTTCTCAAGTTGATCAATTTCATCTTTCATTATATCAACATACTCTGAAAACTCTTCCACAATTTCTTTCTGCTTTTTTCATATCTTACATTAATTCTCAAGCTTACCAAAAGTATCTTTAAGTTGCAACTTGAGATCGATATAAGTTTCTAAATGATTATCTCTAGCTTTATCTCCCGATGGTTCTGATTTTTAAATGGTAGAAATCATTGATGCATGGGTTCCAGATTTAAATTTCGGTTCTTTTCCTCAAATAAATCACCATCTTCATATTCTTATTTATAGAAAAAAATTCTTCTCTCTAGTTTCTTACCAAACGGGATGTTTACCTTTTTGAAAAACGTTTTTGAGGCTTCTACATATCCCCATATTCACTTTCTTCATCATCGATCATTCTTGTGAATCAAGATGCAATGTGCCGAAATCATCTACAAAAAAACAATCTAGAGGTATCTCACATTAAAATATCATTTTTCCATTATTTAATTTATTTTAAATGAGATAAAGAATTTATTTTTCCTTGTTATATTTATCAAAACTATCTTCTGAAATTTCATGTTTTTCCATGGCTTTGAATTACATTTCCTTGATTACTTGAGTTTTTGCATCTTTTAGTTTGACTCTCATCTCATATGCCACTAGGATACTCAATAGATCATCTAGAGAATGTTTGGAAAGATCCCTTTCCTCAAGGGCTGACACCTTTTTATTGTAAAGAGGTGTAAGTATTCTCAATATTTTCTTTAAAATATCAATGTGTTTTATTTTCTTCCCCAATTCCTTATATTGCTCCTACAACTTCGGTAATTCAATTGAAAAAGGTATCTTCATTTTCATTAGGATATATCTTCAGATAATCAAACCTATTGTGAAAAAAATATAGTTTTTCTTCCTTCACTTTACTATCACCTTCATAAATATTCTCTAGTTTTCCCACATAAACTTTGCTGATGTACAACTCATCACCTTCAGATATACTTGATTAGAAAGAGCTACAGTAATGGAATTTATGTTCTTTGGCATATACATCATGAATTTTCCCATATATATCAGTCATATAAATCCTAGTAGGATCAGTGACTTATTCCTTATGAATTGGAAAATTGGACTTTTATTCTAAGAGATCTTAGATGATATCACATTCTATTCTTCCATATATGAAAGTATCTCCCGTTAATGAGGGGTACTCCCCTGACATTTATGATATTATCCATTGTACAAATGAAGGGCAGATTTAACACCAGCAACCTTTACCCTCTAATAAAATTTGAAGGACCCCGAAACACCCTAAGAGGGTAGGGTTGAATTAGGGTGTAAAATTTTTATGTTAAACCAATGGATCTTTTCCCCTATTAAACTTGTCTGATGAGAAAATGAAGAACACAAATAGTCACAGAAAATGTGAAGACACAACAATTTTACTTGGTTCACCACTACAGACTACATCCAAGGAGCATACACCGATAGTTTTTGTTCATAACAAAGTCCATTAATATTCATTATTTTTGGATTACAAAAGTTTTTCATAAACACTCTTTATCAGGCACACTAACTTTACAAGGTTTCAGGGATAGCACACTGCATACCTCAGATCACTTCCATTAACTCCCAATTTCTCACTATGTTGCGAAGAATCTGAACTCATTTTATTGACTTGAAGGTTACTTCAATGAGTTGGAATTCAATAATGCATCCTAAACTATAGATGGATGGTCTGTTGAAGACTCTTTTTCCCCTAAAGAAGTAATCTATTGTTCCACATACTGTTCATTCTTGTACTTTTCCCCCACAAATTTTCCTTCTTCCTCCACATATTGGAGTGCTCTGCGTACAACCTATGCATACAGCCTCTTCAATCTGTGACCACGTACCACCTTTGAAAACCACTTTTACGAACTTCCTTTACTTTAACTCCCACATACCGTCTTCCTTTACATATTTCATTGCTCTACATACTGCCTCACTTCTCTCCATACTACAAGAGCACCACAGACTGAGTTCTTCCACCGCACACAAACTCTGCTCTGCATACCACCTCCTTCATCAGACTACTTCTTCCATAAACTATTTATCCTCCATTAATTGTCTTCTGCAAACTGTTCTAGACTTCACTGAATTCCTTTCATATTTTTAATTAAATACTTTTCAGGGTTTCATTCATGTGAACTACTTTTATATTTTCCCAAATTCGTTTTATATTTTTAATCATAGAGAAACACTCAAATGAAAAATATTAGTTCTCTTAATATAGGAAAATAGATTCATAAAATCTGTTAAACTAAGATTTACTAACTCTTCAATACGGCACTTCCGTTATTGTGTATCATTCATCTCCCGTGAATCATATTCTCTATGCAGTCCACGTACCACCACTCTCCCTATGAGAAGGCACAAATAACCACCTCATTTCTTCAAACGACACCCTTCACGGTGGAAAAATTCTTCCTCAAACCTATCTGCCTCTATTTCGTGAATGACACACCATCTTGTGAACTGTCACACCTTCCACGTACTGCGAGCCTTACCAAGAACCACATGTCTTCCGACAAACCTCTTTAACTCCACAAATTATTCCTCAAATACGGTCTATTTATCATTCCTGCTTCATGGTTCTCAGTTCACCATTCTATATACCATATTTCATGATCCACAAACTGTTCCTAGAACATGGTCCAAGGTCTCCTATTCCTTTGTTGAAACTCTACCATTTCCAAAAAACAAACTCCCTGTTTTGAGGCACAAAATTTTGGAAAAAAATGGGAAACAACACCACCTTCAATACTTATTTTGACCTCAACTGTAATACCTCATTCCTTGCAAACTCCTTGATCAACCCAATGTGTATTTACAAGAAAACAAAAACCGTACTTCATTTCCAGCAAAGAACAGCCTTGTTTCCAATACTCATCAAGTATAATCAAGACCTGGAGGTAACTTCTATTCGATATAAATTACATAGAGTTCTTCATTCCAACTCATCTATTTTTATTTGGAATTACCAGCCTTACCCTGATGAGGTATGTTGTTCCTTTGATTTCATGTACTTTTTTCCCACTTTCCCTTAAAATTGTATTCTTGAAATAAAAAATAATAGTTTTGGTCAGTAATATAAATTCATTTTCATATAAGTGGAACCAAATAGACAATTATTTGACGTTAATATAATATATGGTCAAAATATCTTCAAAAAATTATAATTATAAAATTATTTTTGAATTTTTACCCATTTTTCTTAGTTTAATACCCATGTTAAACACATTTTAACACTAATTGTTGTAACAAATTTTTACAGTTTTTACTATTCATTATGATCTAAAATGAAAGTGGCCTCAAAAAATTTTTTGACTTGATGATTCAAAATATTGAATCTAGTTTATCAATTTCAATTTCTATTATTGTAAAAAATTAATTTTAAAATAACTACACAAAACACAAAGATAACCCATTTTTCAAAAAATGCATTTTTTAGCATAAAACTAAATTTATTTACGTTCCTTTACTTTTAAAAACTATAAAATGAATCTTAAAATATTTTATTGAATATATAATCTATAAATTTCATTAAAACCATTAATCAATATTTATTTATTTTATTTATTATTAAATAAACACTTTTCACACATAAAAATAGTTTTTCTTAAAAAATAACTCTTTTTCCTTTAAATGATTTTATCTTAATTCTTAATCTATAGATTAATAATGTATAAATTATTATTCATAAATTACAAATACATTTCATTAAAATTAATTTTCAATTGTGATAAATATAATTATTCATATAAAAATGGATAACACCTAGAAAAATAAATTTCTTCATAAATGTAGTTTTTTAATTATAAAGTGGTTTTATTTAAAATTTAATGATTATTTATTATAAATTAATAAATATATTTGAATTTAAGAAAAATTTTCTATATAAATTTTATATTTTGTTTAATCTTATTCATGCCCTCCAATCCAACAGTTATTTTATTAATGTATATTATATCAAGGGTTCATTTAAACATAGTGTAACATGTAGATCAATCTATCGAATACTTAATGTTTATTTCAAAGGAAATACATATAAAATAGTAGGATATTACATTATATCACACTTAAAATGAATTTAATACATGGAATTATATCACTTTAATAAAAATAAATGATTATATATCTTCTTTATCACATCCTTAGGTTCCCATGTATCTTCCTTAAATTTATTATTCCTCCAGTGAACAATAACAAGGTGAGTGGTCCTGTTCCTTAAAACATTATCTCAAAAATATGATATTTATATCTATTATTATTAATAGTAAATATCATTCTCTAATGGTACAATCATTTAGTTAATTTCATGTTAATTATTATGTATGTACTTCCTCAAAAGAGATACATGGAACTCATCACGAACTTGAGAGAGATTTGGTGGAAGCACCAAGTGATAAGATACAATCCTTACTTGGTCAAGAATATTTGAGGTAAAGATATAAATATGGCTCTGATATCCCATATTTTTTAGTCTTGCATCTTTATTCCATGTATAAATTCATAGTAATAGCTTCTCACTAATTTATAATTCCAAATCCCCTAATTGAAGGTTAGTATAACTCTTATGTTGACTCTAAACTGATGTGATTCTATATAGATCTATCATTATCTACCATTTATGTATCTATATTATGTCCAAATATATTTATTTCTCTAAATTTATCCCATAATATTATAAAAATGCACTTCCTTATATAGATACAATCATAAGGATCCATCTAAATGATTGAGTGGATGTTATTGTTATAAGAGAATTCGATAAGAGAAAGGTGTTGATCCCAACCACCTTTGAAATCTAAATAATCAGATTTTATCATATCCTATAGGGATTGAATAGTCCTTTTATACTAACAATATGCATGAGTATGATAAGAAATAATGAAACACAACTCAATATCTATATCTTCTTGAAGACATCTCTATAACATTGAGGTAAACCTAATATCATGATTAGATACAATAAAATGTGGAAATTCATAAAACCATTCCACTTCCTTAATGTATATTCTAGTAAAATGATCAAGAGGTAAATATTCTCTGATCACAATGAAATTTGATGACATCATAATGTTGTCAATTACAACCCATGTATCATTATGGACCATAGATGTTTTGGTAAGTATAACGATAAAATCCATAGTGATGGTTTCCCATTTCAATTCTGGTATGGTTAATTCTTATAGTATATCCTTTTAATTCTATCTCTATCCATAAATTACTAACATACCATGAACTGAGATATATACATTTTAATTTCTCTCTTCACATTGTCCAACCTGAAATACTTTTTCAGAACTCTATACATCTCCATACTTCTAGGATGAATAGTTATTGATGACCTATGAGATTCTTCCAATATATCCTTTATTAATTATGGTATTTATGAGACACATAATAGATTTCCAAACCTTATAATTCTATTATAATCGAGGTTCGCCTCAATAATATCTCTCACTTTATTTTATAGCTTTACATCTTCCTTTTATGACACATTATAATTCACTTGGATAAATGGTTGAAACCTCACTGAAGCATGATAATATTTATAACCTTCCTGGAATATTACAAGGTACATCCTTTAAAAATCTGGATATATTTAATCCACTATGATCCTCATCCTATGTAATCTAGCATTTCCCTTTTAAATCAAAGAATTATTCAACTTGTTCACTTTCCCAAGGTGGTAATGTATTGAGAAATCATGACCTTTAATCAACTCCATCCATCTTATTTGGTGCATATTCATGTCATTATAGTTGAATATATACTTAAAACTTTTATGATAACTATATATGTCACACATTTATCCATAAATATAATAAAAATATATCTTTAATATAAATATTACTACTACTAACTCCTAGTCATGTATCAGTTAATGCTTCTCATGAACATTAAAATGATGAGTGGCATGAGCTATAACCATATCATTCTTCATATGAATACTTCTCAAACCCTTCTTCGATAAATCACTGTAAATCATAAACCCATCTTCACTATAGGGTAGTTTGAGTACAGGAGAATTGACCAACATTCTCTTCAGTTCCATGAAATTTTCATCAAATTCATTAGTACAAAATAACATGAATCCATTTTTTGTTAACTTTGTGATTATATTATATATAAATGAGAAATTATTCAAAAAACTTCAATAATATCTATCCAATATAAGAAAAATACAGATCTCAGTCATAATTATTGGTCTTGGACAATGTTCAATAACTTATCTTTTTTATGGATCCATTGATATACCCTCTCTTGAGATTATATGTCCCAAAAATGAAAACTTTTATAGCTAAAATTCAGATTTTGTAGAATTTTCATACAACTTATCCTTCCATAGGGTCTTCTGTAAAATCATCAAGTGAACTTCATGTTCTTAATTTCCCTAATAAAAGACAATAATGTTTTATAGAAATAATAAAATTGATTAATAAAGGTAATATCTAAAGACTCTATATTAAATCCATGAATATACTGGGGAATTAGTAAGACCAAATGGAATCACTATAAATTCATAGTGTCCATGCCTAATATAGAAGGTTTATTTTTTTTATGTATTCTATTTTTAAACTCAATTAATAGTATCCAAATTAAAGCTAAAGTTTTAAAAAAATAATGATCTCATTATAATTGATTGAATAAATTATCAATATGGGGTATATGTTACTTATTCTTGATCATGATATTGTTATGTTCTCCATAATCAATATAGAGTCACATTGATCAATCTTTCGTTTTAAAATAAATAACTTGTACACTAAATAGTAATTCACTTAGGTGGATGAATCCCAGGTAAATATTCTCCTAGAGTTGATTATTTAATTTCTTAAAATCAATTAGGGCCATTTATATAGAGTCATTGAAATTGTTGTATCGCTCGTTATGAGTTCTATTTAAATATCAATAGAATCGTTCAATGTAATAGAAGGAGATTATTCTAAAAATACATCAAAAACTACCATATAATAGGAATGTATTTTATTTTGGTTTTCTACCCAACCATATAATATAAATAATCCCATTGAATAGGAATTAAAACCAATAAAATGAATATAAATTCCATTATAATTTCATATTTTTTCTCACACCGATAGATGATCAGAGTTTGGTTTGGAATATTTAATGTGACTTCTCTTCCTGAAAATTTTATAAGGCCTATATATAAAAAAATCTAATCCATACCAAAAATAACATTATATTGAAATAAAGTAAGAATTATTATATTTTCAAGAATAAACTTCACCCAAATATCTACCATAGAATAATTTTATACTTTAGATGAATTCATCATACCATTTTGATTTTTCACCCCTGATTAAACATCTAATAATTGAGGAGGTATTGTGATACCCATAGATAATTCTTAATATATAATAAGGGTATGTTCAAAATAAAACAATATAAAAGTCATTTTGAGTGGAAGGTAAGTGTACCTTTCAACAGATTGATCATACGCCACATATGAAATAGTTATCATAATATATTTTCCTATTTCATTGGGATTAATATCTTAATAACATCTATTAGTATCATTATCCCTCAAATTTGACCCCTAGATAACATATTTATTATACTCCTTACATTTGAAACACTAGAGTGTGGGTGGTGCATTATGTGGAGATTTCTCTCCACTCACATCATTAGCTAACTTTTCCCCATAACTATAGAATATTATTTCCCAATGTCCTTACTTTCTGTGATATAAGTATTTACTATTATCCTTAAGAACAAAAACACATTTTTTGTTTCCACACTTCTAGAGTAAAGGAAGTCCCATATTCTTCCCCCTATGGTTCTTATTATTAAAAATTCATTTTAATTTCATCTTTATTTTCTTATCAAAAACATGAGATTGATGGGTGATTATGATTTCTATTTCTAAATTTTGAGAACATCGAATAATTTATTCATATCCAATAAAGTCTTTTTTAGATACTTCCCTTCAGAGACTAGGTTTTGTGACACTAATGATTCAATCAATCTTTCTTTCAAATAGGATGATAATACCAGAATAATATGTCACAATTCTTGTGATTTTTTCTTCATATATACTAATAGATTTATAATCATTCTATTTTAGCTCACATAATTCTTTCCCTATTTTCATATGAATAATACTAATAAAGTAATTATTGAAAAATAACCTTCTAAAATTATCCCACTTTATATAATCAATTGAACTTGTTTCCTCATTTTCATGATAATATTATAACATTGATATTATTATCATTCCAAATGATAAACATCGAATATATATTTTTTGTGCTTTGAATACTAGAGAGTAGAAATTATCTTTTCAGTGGTACTGATCCATTGCACCAAAAGTAGTGGATTATTGAAACCACTAAAATAAGGTGAATGTTTTTATCATGAATGAATTAAAAGAATTTGTTTCCCTCTTATAATTTGGAATCTCAGTATGACTCGTGGATTGATAAATTTAAATACACGTAAAAACAATATTTTTCATTATAACATTCATAACATTTTGTTACTGAAGACGAAAATAATTACATTATTTTTCACATTCAGTGTTTACAAGGTTCATTCTAGTTCCATCCAAATACTAAGAATAAAAATCATACTATAGGAAAAAAGTTATTTAGAAAACCATATAATCATGAAAATAATTTTTAGTGGGTTTAAATCATGACAACGTATTTTCAATATATGAAACCATAGGTTTTACATAGTTAATTCACGTTCATCGTCTATTAAAATACTTCCTAATTGTTGATAAAGTAATTTTGAATTAACCCATGAATATCCTCTAGGCATTTATATTTAGTCGTGCATTCTTAGGCCCACTCCTTGTACACCACTAATGGTCAATTTAATACTCAATTTGTCCCTTTCAATGTTGTTACCACTATGTAAATTTATTCCATATCCATTTTAACCTACCAATTTCCTGAGAGTGATATATTTTCTAGAAAAATCAAAATCCTCTATTTACCATAATATAAGGAGTTATGTTGTACATATTCTTATCCTAAGCGTTCTAAAGTTTCCTCATCCTTGTTTCAAAAAATTAATAAACCTATATCTAATACCAATAAAAGTGAGGAAAATTAATTCATAAATATTAAATATTATTATATGAATATTCATTACATATCATTACTATACATATCATAACCTTAATGATTTATTGTCCTTGGAAACTTCAATATATTAATAACTAGTAGATAAAGGATCAACATAATCTAACACTATGTTTTTTATAATTAGAACCCTAATTAGACAAATCATACTTAAAACCATTCTTCATATTCTGGGGAAAAGGAAAAATAACAAAGGGTGATCTAATATTCTCCGTAAGGGTAATCAAAAGAGATATAAATAAATAATCAATTTCTAATAATAAGAAGGGAATAAGGGTATTATAACATGATATTTACATTTGAAGATCATAAGGAGTAATTCATATATCATAATTCGGATTTATGGAATAAATAATGTAATTTTATAAGACATGCATCATAAATAAATCAAAGAATATAAGTCATCAGATAATAACATTTGAATAAAATCATCTCATAAAAGAGTTCCATAAAGTGTTCCATAATCACAATCATAGAAATATTATTTCAAGTCTACCCATCTTAACATTCATCACATTTTAGTACTGGGATAACGAACCATGTAACTTCTTTGGGATTTGGATAACCACTTGTGTACACTTTCTAGGCTTGGGAAACCCTCTCATGTACCAATTTAGCTCATAAAACATTAATATTTAACCAATTAAATGTAAATCAATAATAGACCCACCATTCATATAATAATAATCCATATATATGTATTCTACGAGGCCATTAAAACATATATCATTTCATCAAATATTACATTGTGGAAAAGAAAATGGGTTTCAACAATCTTTCATCATTATAATTATAAAAAAAATGATTAAATATTAAGGATAGTATCAGTATATCATATCCCCAATAAATCATAATTAACATCAAAGTAGTTTATCATAAATGAAAACTAATTTAAAAAATAACTGGAAATTTTCTTGAAGAAAATGACATTTTCATTTTAAAATAAATTATTCCTCATATAAAAATGTATCGAATATTAGGAAGAAAATTTTTATTGAAAAAAACATATTGATTTTTAATTTATAGTTAAAATTTCAAATTATTCGTGATTGTTGGAAATATCTTTATTGTGATATATGGTTAAAAAAGGTTTATGTTCACACCTTTGGTAAAAAGTACCTCATTCATAAAATTAAAAAGATTAATTTTAAAAAATATATATATAAATTAAAAAAAAATTAAAAATGACATTAAAAAATAATTGGATAATATTAAAAACATCCTTTTAAACTTTTTAATGGAAATATATACATTGAATAAAAACATTCCAAACTGAATAAAAACAAGAAAGTTAGTTTTCCAAAAAAACAATATTTCAGACTTTTCTGTACTTAGAGTGAGGAAAATGAAAGAAAAACATGTAATTTTCCAAAAAAATACCAAAGCATAAGGAATAATATTTCTGAAGATAGAGCATATAATTTCATTATCATAAATTTTAGCAAAAACAATCCCAATGAAAAGTGCGATTGTAAAATAAAACCCTTACCTCAAGTCTATTTTTCCTCTTAAGTGATCTAAAATATATTTTAATAAACTTAAATTTATTATAATTTTATACCAAAACCGTATTAATATTAATGGTACTATAAATTTTTGAATTATAACATTTTATCACCTACTCATTAGTAATTATTTATTAAAATCACTATTTCACGTCATAACTATTTTATTTTTCTTGTATGTTTTTGTTTGGCTATTATGGTCCTTGAATTTTGATAATGGTTCCATAAAATATATAATTTTAATCATGACAAAATTTTAATATACATTAATTATATACATATTTAAATCTATCTATAAAATTTTGAGATATAAAACTGAATTACATCGTTAATAAAGATGGTAGTCCATATGTATGCATGAATGTTGTATTCATTTTATAATGAAATGAGAGGAAAAAATATTTTATTATTAAAGAACTATTATTTTATAATAAATATCATATATATTATTTAAATCGATCATTATATCCCTTAATGTGATGTGGTGGTGTAAAATTAATCATATTTCTACGTAGAGGCGATAGTCCACACATACGAACAAGCTGTACATTCATTTATTATTTGATAGTTAAGAGGTGGATAATTGTTATTACATATTCATAATAACTTCTCTTTACATTTATAATAATATATTTATATTTTTATGATGGAAAAAAAATTTAGAGGAGATCTAAGAAGAAGTAAAACTGAAAGAGCTCGATTAAAATGTATAACTCTTTATTCAGATACCTCTTATGGATAACACCTTATTCCTTGAAAAATTAATATTAATAGACCACTAGATGATATTTGATTATGTAAAGGATAATAGTAATGTTTTGGGGTATGAAATGGACAAGATATATGGATCCAAATTCATGAATAAGTGAGGAGAGGTGGTTCTCTTTAAAACGTTAGGTAGAGGACACCAATGGAATTACTTAAAACATTAAAATCATATAAATTCATTTCTAGTGAAAGTGGAACCAAATGAAAGATTTTTCAAATATAAGATAACATAGGCTAATAATATATTTAAAAAAATAAAAATTATACAAGTTTATGTGGCATTTTTACTCTTATCTCTTTGTGTAACTCCTCACCCGGTAAACCCATTTTAACCCCGATAATGGTATGAATTTTAACTGTTTTTACTATTCATTGTGATAAAATTTTAAAAAAGAATAATTAAAAAAATTGGGAATTATGATTCAAAATATGTAATACATTTTATGAAATTCAATTTCAATATGTTTGAATAGTTATTTTTAAAATATGTACACAAAAGGAAATAAAAAATATGTTTACCAATAGTAATTTTTAAGCATTTAATTTTATTTACTTTCATTTCCTTCCTAAAAATAACTATCAAATTAATAAAAAAAATATTGAATATATAGTCTATAACTTTCCTTAAAACCATTAATAACTAATTATTTAATTAATTTATTATGATATAAACACATTGCACACATAAAACAGTTTTATGAAAAATTATTCTTTTTACCCTTAAATGCCTTTGTATTAATTAATTCTATTTAGATTAATAATGTATGAATTATTATTAATAAATTATAAAAAATTATATTAAATAACTTTTTAATAGTAACAAATAGATATGTTCATATAAAATTTCATAAAAACTAGAAAATGAATTTCTTATAAAAATTTAAAATTTAATCATGAAATGATTTTATTAAACAGTTAATGATTATTTATTTGGAATTAATTAGTACAATTGAATTTAATATAAAATTTCTATATATATTTCATAATTTTTTTAATCATATTCATTCCCACCAATCCAATGGCTAGGTTATGAAGGTATATTACATCATGAGTTTATTTAAACTCAGGGTTATATGTAAATAAAGTTATTGAATGGTACAAGTTTATTTCAAATGAAATACATATGAAATATTAGGGTGTTAAAAAAATTTATTACATTCTCTATATTCAAAAAAATACAATTAAAATTTTTTCCTTTAAATATAATGTGTTTCTAAATATCATATTTGAATCAATGGATATGTTGGTCTATTGTAATAACATTATTTTATATATTCATTACCATCATTGATCTAATATATTTTCTTCATAAAATCTGTTATAGGTTGAAATTTATTTTTCTCAATCATGAAACCTTAGTATATGAATCATACTATCAAATGATATATATTATATACAACTCATTTTTCTTAATACCCATGAGTAATAATATTTTTACTAAATGCATTAAAAAATTATAGAATGGAGTGTTATTCATCTTTGTCTTTCGATTTTCTTTAATTTATACTTTTAATGGATCAAATAATGTTTTTATTACAAGTAAATTTCATTATTAATTAGGGAAATAATATATAGAAGTTATTTTTGATTGAATCATAAAATAATAGTATTGTTGGTATGTTTATAAGGAAATTTATATTTGACATGTATATTAACATAATGATTTTTAAATTCAAAGGGTATAACATTTTTATTGTAAATAAAACATATTTTTCCAAAATATAATATTTTATGAATATTTTTATTTTGATAGTACATGCCATAAATTTATATAACATATTTATCTTTTAAAAATCATATTATTTTTTTGAATAAAGATATAAATAGAACCGGATACATGATCATATACCTCAATATTTTTTCACAAATAATAATATATACAAACACAACATAATTATATTAAAAAATTATGAAATATATTTAGAAAATTTTATATATTTACATAAAATAATTTAAATACATATAAATTTATTTATATTTAGAATTAATATATTTATATCATATTTATCAATTAAACCATTTTTATTACATAAATTTAACAGTTTTACATGCCTACTCAAACCCAACCCTAATGATAAGTCATAGTGTTACTTTTCCCTTAATATTTCCTCCATTTGTTGAAATCCCATATGTCACACCTCGACCATGAACGCCTATGATTTTTTTCTTTTCTCGGTCTCGCATCTTTTGAACAAAGTTGGGTTTCGGTCCGAGTTTGAAATTTTTGTAACATTGATGTTTTCGGTGGGTCTCGGGCCGATGCGCGTTCACCATACCATTTGTGGTGCCCGTACGTTCAGCCCTGGTGAATGCACGATTACCTGATACTTAAATTAATTAAATTTTATCAATGTTTAAACAACAATGATAATATTATTTTTGCATATAATAATAATTTTATTATTATTGATACTAACATAATTCTTATTAAATTTTTATTAGAATTATTTTTATTAAATTTTCATTAATATTATTATTAATACTATTATTATTAGTATTATAATTATTATTATTCTGGTATTATTATTATTATTATTATTGATATATTAAAATGAAGAAAAAAACATTCAAAGCCCTAATCTGCCCCCCCCCCAATTCTTTATTCTGCACTACGAGCTACCCCCATCCGTATTCTTCTTTTTGCGCCGCCAGCCCCTCCTAGTGGCCTCTTCCTCTTCCCAGGTCCAGCAAAGCCACGCACTCTTATTCCCCAGTACAGTGAATTCTTGCCCTCCTCTTCCCCGTCTAGCCAGCGCGATGCCACCCTCAGCCCACCTCCCTCCTTCTCTGTTGTAGTGCGCCAGCACCCTGCCCAATCACCCTCCTCCTCACCCGCCGATGCCCGGTGCCCTAGCTCCCCTCTGGACCTACTACCCTGCCAGCCACTACCTCGACCCCTCCTATTGGATCCCTCCCATCGGCCTCTCGCACCAGGTGCGGCCAGCCACTCCCCCTTACAGCGGCTACCGCCATACCCTCTGACTCTCGTCCAGCTGTTCTGCCTCCCACCTCCCTATTTTCGATTCCCCCCTTTGGTTCGGCTCCCCCTACATGCACCGACCTCTTGCACCTCCTGCTGGCCTCACCCCTGCCGCTACAAATCCTCCTTACAGCTGCCCTGTCACCTTCCTACTTCGCCTACACAGTATTGCATGCCCCCCTTCCCTTCAAACTGGCTGTGGAAACCCCATACACCCCATCTACACTCCGCTACCCACCCCCTTTTGGTAGTTTTTGGCTTCTCGTTGGTGTAATTGTGGTGCGAATGAGGTTTCTCACTAGCTTCGGGAGCTTCATACATGGTTGAGGTAGGGACCCCCTTGCACTCTCCTCCTTTAAGTATTAAAATAAATTTTTTTTCTTGTGTTTTTCCAGTGCTTAAACTTAAATTAATTGGTTTTGTAGATGATCTAATTAATTAGTTTGGTGTAAATTGAGTTTTTAAACTAATTTAGTTGTGTGTGATATTTCACACCCAGTTTATGTGAATTGATTTTGTGTGCATAATTATTTTGTTTAAACTTGTGGTCTGAATTTGATGGGTTTTTCATGGAAAGGCATAATTATTCCCTCTAGTCTTTTCTCATAGTTTAAAATTATTAGAATTTATTAAATGATGCTTGAGTTTATTTCATGTGTTTTAATCTGTGGTACACTTTTAAAAATTGTTTTATAAATTTTTAAATGATTTATTAAATAATATGGGCGTTGCGAGCCTGGTTTTGAAAATGTGTTTAGGCACACGTGTTTTTAAATATTGATCTCATCGTGTCGTGTGCTTTTGTCAGGTTGTGCACTCTAAGTGTTTTATTAAAATGGTCTGTTGGATCTTTAAAATGATTAGTGAGTTATATTGTCGTTGTATGGTTTTCGTAAACACTTTTTGGATTTGAAAGGGGTTTTGTAAATAGTGTTAATGGTGCGAGTTGTGTTTTGAAAACATGTCGAGGTGGTTATTTTTCACTGGTTGTTCATTTGGATTGTTTTAAGTCTGTGTTTATGTACCTTTTTTGTTGTGTGTTTATTAAAGCTTGTTGGAGAGGTAATCCAGTATTACCGCGATCATCAGCTTGTGCATGCTTGTGCGCCTATGCGAGGTGTGCCGCGTTGCCATGTTCGAATTGTGTGTTGAGGTAGTTCCCCCACTTCACTCTCCTTTAAATTTAGAATTTATTTATTGCTTGATAATTTATTAATTTTAATAAATAATAAATATTATTAGATAATTAATTTTAGAATAATTACTTGATGTAAAAAGAGTTTTTTATTTTATACACATTACTTGAAATATTTTCTTGGTGAATTGACGCACAATAGTGAAAGAATTCATGTTTGGCCTTTGAACATAATTCATGTAATTTCAAGTGTAGTAATGGTTTGATGATAAATGATTTCTTCTTATGCGTGAGTAAGTGTGTTGGTTCTCTTAGGAAATGAGGTTTTTCTTTAAAGTTGGTTATGGCCCATTTGTCACATTGATAAATTAAATTATTTTGGAAAACATTATTTGAAGTGACTCAGGGGTGATCTTTTTGTGTATGTTGATTGCGTGAGTTGTGTGTGATGTTTGTGCAACGTGACTGCCTGCTTGATTGGAATTGTTGAATCACCCATGTTTATTATACGTGTTGACATGGGAACCTGGCATAGTAAGTGAATCTTCTTAGAACGATTGCTACACTGGTTTATATTGTGCACTGTCTAGTGGCCCATAGCAGAGAGCTGTTTTGTTATTATTATTTCTATGGGATTGGGCCCCTCGGTTAGGCCATGCAGGGCAACACCGGGCGTTAGGGCGTTATGACATCATTGAGTAGGGCATGCCTTCAGGATGAGTCGCATGTATAGTACGTTCTGGATTGTTCACGAGCTCCTAGGTTCAACCCATTTATTCTTTAGTGTTTATTTGTATGTGGCAGACTATTGAGAGGTCTAGTTCAGTTTCTGGCCCCTGTATTCCACTTTTACCATTTCCCTTACTGTGTGTTATGTGTTGTGTGTGGTTTTTCTTTTGACTAACAACTATAATATTTATTTCAAAATAGTTCTAAAAATGTTTTAAAATGAAATGCACATGTTCCTTTCAAACATTAAACTTGTTTTTAAATTAAAAAGGGAAATGGTCTGTTATTTTTTTTAGAAATGAAAGTGTGTTTGGAAACCCATATTTTATATAATTTAGTTCAAACCTAAAATTGGTAAACTATTTATTTAAAGGTAGTGTTTTCGGAATAGATTGTTGGGCATGCCTGCTAGATTTTAATACTCACGCCTATAATTTTTTTCATGTTTTTAGTTTCTATTGAAGGTTTGAATCGAGCTTGCTCGCCGTGGGAGAGAGTTGGTTGTGGTTTGGTGAGCGACTCTGAGCGTCGCGAGGAGTTTTGGTCATGGTCAGGTTAGTTTGTAGTTGTTGGTTGTTCTTATTTTTTTGTGTCATTCTTTTTATTTTTTATTTTTTTATTTCCATTGATTCATTTATTTTCATTGGTCGAAATCATTCCCTCTTTTATTTTTTGATGTCTGGCACTAGTTACCATCCAGTGGTAATCAGGAACTCCCTTCAGGCCATATCGTGGACTGGCTCAGGTGACCGGTTCTGGGTCGACCTGGGTTGGTTTGTGACAAAATGGTATAAAATGAGGCCCTTTCTATTTGGGATGTCTGGTAGAAGGAGATTGGGATTGTTGGGACTCTAGAGGTAGGTGCAAGAAGATCATCGCGAACTCTTGCTCTCACCGATCCTCAAGTCACCATGGGTAGTTCGGGATTTGAGTCTTTTTTCTTGGGTTCTTTTGGATTGAGGGATGAAAATAGAGGCGAATTGAATTATGTTGTGGCCTCACATGGGGTAGTGACCCATGTGGATTCCAAGTGCCTGGTTCAAGGTCTTCTTAGTGTTATGCATTATTTGGGGGCATGTCTCACCACTATATTACATGGTTAGGCCTAAACACTACTTCCTAATTTCTATGGTTTACCGTTGGTTGTGTTTTGTTTTGATTTCAGTTGATTTGGGTGTGTGTTGAAATTGGAAGTGGACTTTTAAAGTGAAAATGGATTTGGAATGGGATTTCTTTCCTCAAATGGTTTTAAATGGGTAGGGTGAGTTTTTAAAAAGGGGAAGTGTTTTGATTTAGAAGTTTTGGTATGTGTTTGGATTTGATAAGGAAAAGAGATGCTTGGACCTTGGAATTATTTATGGAGGGTCACATGTGTGTGGGTATGTACGAAGAGTGTGGGGGGAACTTGTCTGTGGATGATGTGAGTGTGATTTAATGAACTCACATGTGACGGTTCATAAGGCGCCATATGTGAGTTTTAAAATTTTGAAGAAATAATGGTTTTGGAGAAGTTATTTTTTCTACTTGTGTTTGTATATTTTTGGTTTATAAGGATGTTTCCCTTGGCTTGTGTTGTTGCTTTGATGGATTTTTAGCTTGAGGATCGGTTTTGATGGTGTCTTTCGTATTATTGTGAGTATGCCACCCAAAAAGCCTCCAAAAGTTGTTGATGAGTTTTTCCTAGTTCCCTATTCTTTTTGTGTGTTGGTTTCTTATTGAGGTAATTGAAGTCTGTTAGAGGCATTTGTATAGTTCTGAAATATAGTGTGTCTTCGGGTTGTTGGGAAATCCTAGGGTAGTTAAGGTTCGTACCATCCTAGAGTAATTTGAGGGTTCAGTTCTGTACTAGTAAAGGTGGGATGTCTCATCGTGGTTAGAGTCTGGGGTGTAGTTGGTGGGGGTTGGTTCTTTTGAAGGTTCCCCATCTAGAAAGGATTTCATGCCAGAGGAACCTGTCTCCAAGAATCTATCATTGTCTGTACTGACTCCTATTTTATTGGAGCATTCTCTTGCATTCCACTAGTCTTGCTGATTCAGGCATTGTAAGCCTCCATGTCGTATCTATTCGAAGTATTTCTACTGTGCGACTGTTCAGGACATTGGGGAGAGTTCTAAAAGAAGTTTCATTCAGGGGGAAGGAGTTAGAAACCGGAGGATGCAAATTTCTGACTGTGAGGTAGGAGATGCTTCATCCATCAGGGCCCCTGCCACATGTTTCGGGGTGAAGCTTGCGCACAGTCATGAGTTGTTGAGGGTGTATAGAACATTGGCCCGAATCATGTTTTCAACTTCAAATGGAAATATCCAATTTTTTCTTGTTTGATTATTGTCATCTTCGTAAACTCATCCTCGTTGTGGTGGTGTGATGAGCTTATTGTACCGCAATCCAAGTAGCATCATCTACTGTAAATGTGGATTTTAAATTATTTTTATTCCTTCAGGGGTGTTGGGCCTGTTAATAAGAGGACCCATTATAATTTTATGTCTAGTCTCATTTGAATTCACCAGCGGAATTTTTGGTTTCATGAAATAATGGGTGGTGTTTCTAGGCCCCTTCTTAGTTCGGGCACCTCTCAATGTGTTTTCCTTTAGTGTGTTTCAGTTTTGTAGGGGATTCCTCCATCCTGGTGTCCTGGTGTGTTCGTTTTCCCTGTAATGGTTTTAATCCTAGTGGTGTAGTTTTTCTGTTATCATTGAAAAGGTTGGATGAGTTCAGTTTGGGAGGTTCCCTCATTCCCCCCCCCCCCTCGGGGGGTGGTGTGTTCGGGTTTCAAGGATTCCGGGTTAGTGAATTTTTTGTGGTGGGGAGAACCCTCTCATGCTCTCCACTCAATCTCGAGTAGTGGTTTTCCTTGATTTGGTTAGGTGTGAAGTTTGTTGGGAATGGTCACCCTGAGGCTCTCGGTTCTCTATGATTTTGTATGGGAATAGACTCAAGTTGTGTCAACTATTGGCTTGGTGACTTTCTGGGGGCAGAAAGTGTCTCTGGTGGGGAGAATTGTAACACCCTAACCATGAACGCCTATGATTTTATTCTTTTCTCGGTCTTGTGTATTTAGGACAGAGTCGGTTTTGGGTCGGGGTTTGAAATTTTTGTAACTTTGATGTTTTCGGTGGGTCTCAGGCCGGTGCATAGTCATTGTACCGTTAGTGGTGCCCGGGCGTTCGACCCTAGTGAATGCGCGGTTGCCTGATACAAAATATAATTAAACTGTATAAATGTTTAAACTTCAATGATAATATTATTTTTGTATATAATAATATTATTATTATTATTAACGATATTAACATGATTCTTATTAAATTTTTATTAGTATTATTTTTATTAAATTTTCATTAATATTATTATTAATACTATTGTTATTAGTATTATTATCATTATTCAGGTATTATTATTAATATTATTGATATAATAAAATGAAGAGAAAAAATAGTCAAAACCCTATCAACCCCCCCACCCAAATTCCATGTTCCGCGTCGCGGGCTACCCCCTTCCTTGTTTTGTGCTTCGCGCTGCCAGCCCCTCCTGGTGGCCTCCTCCTCTTCCCCAATCCAGGGAAGTCATTCCCTCCACTTCCCCAGTCCAGCGAAGCTGCGCCCTCCTCTTCCCTGTCCAGCCAGCGTGACGCCACCCTCGGCCCGCCTCTCTCCTTCTCCCTTGCAGCGCGCCAGCACCCCGCCCCGTCACCCTCCATCTCACCCGCCACTTCCCAGTTCCCCTCTTTCCCTCTTGTCCTATGAGTCATCGCCTCAACCCCTCCTACTGGATACCTCCCACCTGCCTCGCACAACAGGCACGGCCAGCCGCTCCCCCTTACAGCAGCTCCCACCACACCCTCCAACTCCCCTCCAGCTGTTTTGCCTCCCGCCTCCCTATTTTTTGTGCCCCCTTTGGTTCGTTTCCCCCCTGCATGCACCGACCTCTTACACCTCCTTTTGACCTCACCATTGTCACTCCAACGCCTTCTTGCAGAAGCCCCATCACCTTCTTACTTCTCCTACACATTGTCGCACGCCCCCCTTCCCTTCGAACACGCTGTGGTGAACCCCTACAACCCAACTGCAATCTACTTAACCCCCCCCCCCTTGTGGGTGTTTTTGGATTCTTATTGGTGCGATTGTAGTGTGAATGAGGTTTCAAACATGCGATGGGAGGTCCATTCATAGTTGAGGTTGGGACCCCCTTACACTCTCTTCCTTTAAGTATTGAAATACATTGTTTTCTTGTATTTTTCTAGTGCTTAAATTTTAATTAATTGGTTTAGTATATGATATAATTAATTATTTTGGTGTAAATTGATTTTTTAAGATAATTTAGTTGTGTTTGATATTTTTCACCCTGTTTATGTGAATTAATGTTGTCTGCACAATTATTTTGTTTGAACTTGAGGTCTGAATTTGGCGGGTTTTGCGTAAAAAGGTCTAATTAGTCCCGCTATCCCTTGCTCTTATTTTAAAGTTTTTAGAATTTATTAAATGATACTTGTGTTTGTTTCATGTGTTTTAATTTGTGGTATACTTTTCCAAATTTCTTATAAATTTTTTAATGATTTATTAAATAATATAGGTGCTGCGAGCCTGGTTTTGAAAATGTGTTTAGGCGCACGTGATTTTAAATATTGATCTCATCATGTCGTGTACTTTTTCAGGTTGTGCACTCTAAGTGTTTTCTTAAAATGTTATATTGGCTCTTTAAAATTATTATTGAGTTATTTTTTGTGTTTTTTGGTTTTTGTAAACACTGTAAATTTTAAAGTGGTTTTTTAAATAGTGTTGATGGTGCGATTTGTGTTTTGAAAACATGCCAAGGTGGTTTTTTTGTGCTATTTGATCATTTGGATTATTTTAAGTCTGTGTTTATGTACCCTTTTTGTTGTTCATTTATTGAAACATGTTGGCGGGGTAACCCTGTGTTACCGTGATCATCGTCTTGTGCATTCTTGTGTGCATATGCAAGGTGTATCGCGTTGTTGTGTTCGAGCTACGAGTTGAGGTAGGTCCCCCACTGCACTCAGCTTTAAATTTAGAATTTATTAATTGGTTTATATTTTATTAATTTTAATAAATAATAAATAGTATTATATAATTAATTTTAGAATAATTACTCGATGTAAAAAAGAGCTGTTTATTTTATACACGTCACTTGAAATATTTTTGTGCTGAATTGACGCAAAATAGTGAAAGAATGCATGATTGTACTTTGAACATATTTCATTTAATTTCAAGTGTAGTTATGGTTTAATGATAAATGATTTCTTATGATGCACGAGTAAGTTTTGTGGTTCTCTTGGGAAATGGGGTTTTTCTTTAAAGTTGGTTAAGGCATGTGTGGTACTTTGATAAAATAAATTATTTTGGAAAACTTTCTTTGAGGTGACACAGGGGTGATCTTTTTCTGTACGTTGATTGCATGAGTTGTGTGTGATATTTTTGCAACGTGGCTGACTACATAATTGGATTTTTTTTACTCACCCATATTTATTATATGTGTTGGCATGGGAACCTATCATAGTAAGTGAATCTTTTGAGAACGATCGCTACAGTAGTTTAGATTGCGCACTGGCTAGTGGCCCATAGCAGAGAGATGTTTTGTTATTATTATTACTATGGGATTGGTCCCCTCGGTTAGGCCATGCAGGGAAACACCGGGCATTAGGGAGTTATGACGTCATTGAGTATGGCATGCCTTCCGGATGAGTCACATGTATAGTATGTTCTAGATTGTTCAATATCTCCTAGCTTTGACCCATGTTTTCTTTAGTGTTTATTTGTATGTGGCAGATGATTGAGAGGTCTAGATTAGTTTTTGTCCCCTTCTTTAAACCTTTTCCATTTCCCTTTGTGTGTGTTGTATGTTGTTTGTGGTTTTCCTTTTGACTAACAACTAAAATTTGGATTTCTAAATTGTTCGCAAAAATATTTTAAAATGCAATGCACATGTTCCATTAAAACATTAAACTTGTTTTTAAATTAAAAAAGGTAAATGAACTATAAATTGTTTTATAAATGAAAGTTTTTGTGGAAACCAATATTTAATATAATTTAGTTCAAACCTAAAATTGGTAAATTCTTTATTTAAAGGTAGTGTTTTTGGAATAGATTGTTGGGAACGCTTATTGAGTTTTAATACTCGTGCCTATAGTGTTTCACTGTTTTTAGTTTCTATTAAAGGTTTGACTCGAGAATTATCGATATTGGTAAGATTTGGTTGTGGTTTGGTGAGTGACTCTCGGGGTCACGAGGAGTTTTGGTTATGGTCAGGTTAGTTTGTTATTGTTTGTTGTTCTTCCTTTTTCGTGTCATTTATTTGTTTTTGTTGTGTTCTGTTTTTCATTTTGCTACTTCATTTATTTTCATCGAGCTAAATCATTCCCTCTTTTATGTTTTGATGCCTGTCACTAATTTCCCGCCTATGGGGATCGGGAATGCCCATCAGGCCATGTCGTCAACTGGCTCGGGTGACCAGTTCAGGGTCGACCCGGGTAGGTTCGTGACCCTATAAGTTTATAATTATATATTTACTAATTACTATTAGGATATTGTTACCCTAATTAACCCCATTAAATTAAAAAATAATATATAATGCATAATGAATCCATAAAAGAAAATTCATGCATTCATATATCCAACAATTAAGATATATTCATTTATAAAAATACAAAATTATATAAATAAAATAAAATAAAGAAATTTAAACTCATCCAATCACCACTATTAAACATAGTTTTAACCTTATATAATTCATCATTCCATTGAATAACATACCTTAAAATCAATTCCAATAATATCTACATGTGTTCTGAGTTGAATACATAGGTGAATATTTAAATCCTTACAGGATCTCCCCAATGACTACTTGTGTAATTCCATAACCCAAAATCCATTGAACAATTCTACAGACCGATGTCCCACATGACCTTAGGCACACCTCCCTATATTACAGAGGTTACCAACTAGTATAAAGTGTCTATGAAAATATGGTGGGGAGACTATATCATTTGGTTAGAGTAGTAGTAGTAAAAAAGGAATAAAAAATGTATAAACCAGGGAAAATACACATCGAAGGAAAAGTAGGCAAGTTCCAATAATAAAGTGAAACATTAAATGTAATGAAAATAATGGGTAATGTATAAAATACCAAGACCCCACATGGTGGATCAATTTACAATGGATGGATGGAAATACCCAAAAATAAACAAAAACATTGAACCCATCCCAAGTTGGTCCCAATTATATCCCGATACCATCATCTATACTTTCCAGTCCAATAATCATCAACATCTATCATTTCCCAAAACAATTACCAACAAACAAATACCCTTATGCTTGGGAACCAAAGTGCTATGGTGGACTGAGCACAATGTTATCATAACTCAGTAGGTCACCACCAATGGAATCACTAAAATAATTGTTCTATATAACAAGCTTGTACTGAATTGAAACTGATAACAAATGAATTTTCTATATAAAAAATAAATAAAAACCCTACCATTGATCCCAATATCTATGGTGACATCTAAGGTGGGATTTAAAAACTTTTTAAAATTCATGTGTACCTCTATCCATGGAACACATTGTGGGTTCTTCAGTTCAATAGTATACCACCAGGGAAACAATAATTACTATAAATCAAGGGAAACCACATGTATAAACTAGGTATACCTTAAAATAGGTATCATAAAGAATACAAGGGGTGACCCATGTAATTACATTGATCGAATCTATAATTATAGACACAGGGAATCATTATTGATGTTCAAAAGAATGATGTGATGGGAATTACCATCTCAAACCAAAGGCATTCCATAAATCTAGTTGAGTCTGGGGAGCTCAACCCATGGAATTAACCATGTTAGCCTATTGGAATCCATGGATTTAATCTATATAATTAGATAAATATATACATTACCTGAATACAAGGGGGATATTTACCAAGGAATTATTCATAATTAGTCTAATATGAATACAATATATTACTGAAGTCATTCCATAGAATTAAACATCCATGAATCTGAGGGTTTCATCACACCATGGAATTTATGAAAGTACCCTTATGCACTCTAAGGTTTTATCAGGGAAATACACACAAGTATATGTCCATAATGACTCTATGGAATCCTCCCAAGTTATTCCAACCCATCATCATATCAAAATAACTCAATTAAAAAATCTCATCTTATCATGAATCATTTTAGATTAAGAAATATATCATTATTTCATAGAAACATTTTAAATCACACATAATTATTCATTTATTTAGAATTATCAAGGACATCATGATCTATAATCACCATATATCATCTTAATACCTATGTCCAATTACAAAACAAAATTCATCATTTTTCAAAACCATTCCATTTTATAAAACATAAATTCCAACTATAAATTCCTTTAGGAATTACAAAACGTAGTATATAAATTCCCATTAACCAAGTGATTTACCAAATTACACTTCTAATTATCAACATAAGAAAATTAACTCTATAATTAATTTACAAAATATCAAAATACCATTCACTTTATTCCATAAGAATATATCTCATGTTTTTAAGTTCTATTTCAAGTTCATCAATGATTGTGAAATTCCATTTCAAAAACATTGATTGAAAATATAGTTACACAATTAATATTATCAAACAATGATACTCAAATTAACCCTCCATTTTATTTTTAGGAAGTTGTAACATTTAATTCTGCTAACTTATGGTCAAATTCATGACTATAGAATTCCACATAGAATCACCTCCCACTTTTTCAAAACACATTTAAACTAGGGAACTTTAATACGACAAGTCACAATTAAATTATTTAATCTTAATTAGGACAATGTCTGATAAGGCTAAAATGAACACATAATTACCTACATGGAAAATGTAACAAGGTTGTGGGATATTCTAGTGATCACATATCTTAGGATTAAGAGATCCTACACAGTGAGTATTGGCCGCTAGATCGACCTAAAATGGAAGAAAATGAGAAACCAGTTAAAAACCCTAAAAATTCCATATTAGCTAAATTGAGTAAAAATCATATAAAAATAAAATAAAATAGTAAAAATAAAAAAAGGACTCATAAAATTACTATATCCTCTTGATTTCACCAATAGGAACTCCAACTTCCAGGAACCAAAGGATATCTCCCATGGAGGAATAGAGGGTGAAGGGGGTGTATTCGTGGGGTTACTTGATAAAAAGGGGAGAAAACAATAGTAAAAACATTGGGGGAATCACTAGGTGAAATGATAAGATTTCCCCCCACTTAAAACCACACAGGATGCCACCAAAGAGTTATTGGCCTACACCATATGGTCAATGTTGGGCCTACCATTCAGCATGTTTGTCTAACAGTCACCCTGGGTTACTCCCATGGCTTCTAACAAGATAGTGGTACTTTATTAACATGATATTACCCCAAATCCATGTCCCTAAACCCTAAAATAGACCCAACATGCTTATGGACCATTAAACATGTTGATTAAGTAAAGATACTTTAGTCCCCATAAAATATTAATATACTTATACTTTGATGAAGATATGAGTTCTTGAAATCTCCCCAATATACTAAAAATCATCCCAACATGTAAGCTCAAGAGCCACCAAGACTCAAATAAAGGACCAAACACAAGAATATCACTGGTCATAGTCATGATACCATGAAACTGTGATCTAGCTTTGTTTATTTAACCCCCATCAACCCATACACCATGGCTCCAATATCTTCTAACCAACCAACAATGAGGATCCAATTTTATGGGCGCATCAAACCTTACACAACTAGAATTTCACCTCACTTGTTAATTCCACTAATATCCACCAATCGTTCATCCACCCAGATATACATATTGATTATCCAAGTCTCACACCCAAGACTACTCAGAATATAAAAACTTTATTCAAAAATCCATTATAGCATGCCACTCTATATTATCAATGCTCAATATGCTCAGCTACTCCACAATCCTACTTCATGAAGATCACACTTGGTCATACAACATGAACACTGTTCTAAAAAACCAACAACCAATAAATTTACTTTGGTACTCACCATCCCTACCATTTTCACATATTCTTGTACTCAAGAGGAATTATGAACCCAAAATCTCTCCCAAAAAGTTTCCATTACAATGAACATTTCATTTTCCAAAACACCTGGTCAAAACATGATCAAATAATCTCATCCCGATTTCCAATATGAAATATATAAGTAACCTTTGAAAAAACATAGAATTGAAAAAGTATTATTTCAATGGAAATCCCCATCCATAACTTCTGGAAAAAAAATTGTGACCATGGACTTTCTTGCTGAAGTTTTGATCCCATCACATTGGATCCCATACAAAACAACTAGTCCAACCTCCTCTAGACAACCCACTACAATAACAACTAGTGTCTATAATTGAAATTTTTTTAACTACTTATATCATATTTCCTTTATCATCGGTGGCACTTTCCACCCATCCCAACACACTCTGAGGTTTAACCTCGACCCCAATGTGATTATATGGTAAAAATGTTAAGCACCAATAATATTCACCAAGCTATCATCTCATAAATATTGTGAAACCACACCAAACCATGCTTGGATGACACCATTACACCCTTAGACCAAAGAACCACTTAAACACACCTATCATTACATGGTAACTCAGATATGGAATTTCATTAAGAATCTCAATATAATTTTATTTATATAATTTTTTGTACCCAATTGACACTATGAATGTCAAAATATCAGTCTCCCACATCAATAATCCTCTTATAAATAGAGTCAAAAATTCATGACTATTAAGACACACCCCACTATATATTTCCCTTATCATTATTCCACAAGTTCAAACCCCAATCTTAGTATCTCGCATCTTGTCCATCACTAAACACAATAGTCAAATGTATCCAACTCACCTATACCCTAATCCCACTAAAGACATAAAATTTTATCTATTTTAAACCCATAAAACTCTATCCTTAGTACTCATCGGCATTTATTTTTAGAGTTGGTGTCCTGATAACTAGCTGTTTATACTTCGATTACATGAATGTACACTTATTATATATTGTTCATTGCTCTGGATGACTATAATATAATAATGTCTTGGAATATTTGTTGCATTAATAAGGTCATGGAAGATCCCCACTATGATGAGAACCTTGAAATTATATAAAAAAATTCTTAAATAAAGTTCTATGGTTGGATGACATACTATGATAGTACACATAGTATATAGACATCCATGTGCGAGTACTCATAAGAAGACGAGACTATCTCTCATAGAGTTCGCACTTGGTAATCTCCAAGATGGGAGATTATGAGAACAGACCCCCCAGTAGTAATTATGCATGTATTGGTTTCATCAGACATTATTATCTATGAGCGTGTGTAGTGGTCCTTAGACTGTAAGATTATAATTAACTCATGTCATGACTCACGCACTTAGATTTGCTAACGAAAACCATCACGAACACAGTTGGTGGGAAATAGTGTACGTTGGGTGCATCACAAATGACATGTTGTTAAAGGATAAGAAAAGGAAGAATTTTTCCCTTCCATATTTATGGAAGTATATATCTTGGGCCCTTTGATTGAAATAGAACTGTCGCCCAAATTCTATAGACATGGTGTCACGATGAGTTTATTTCTGGAAGTCAAAGAATGACGGATCAAGCATATAGGTTTATAACACTTCCATGAAACCTTCTTAATAAGATATTGAGAAAAAGGGATTAAATTACACAGTAAGTGTTCGTATGAGGTGACACTTCCATGTGGTGTCAATTTCATTCTCTTGGTTTCCTTGACCCGTTGCTAGACAATAATCTTGGACTTTAAGAAAGCCCGCCTAATGCCAATGAGAAAGAGGCCTAGAGGTTCACACACTAAGTGTATCCAAGTATCTCAAGTAGAATAAAGATTATTCCTATATGGGGTTTAATAATTATTCATGGAATCCTAAATAGTTTTAATGTTGGAGGAAGAATAAAATGAAAACAAGATATACATGTCGTGTACATTGAATGTACACGCTGTGTAGTTTTCATTTTGGAAAGGAAATGAAAAACGAGTACACGTAGTGTATTAATGATTAAATGTCGTTTAGTTTTTCAAGTCGGGATGTTGAGTAAATAATATCATTTTATTAAATGATATTTATTATAATCAGTATGGGCGCATTTCAAGGAATTAATGATTCGACATGGGGGTTTTCCATAAGATTTAATGAAATAAATAAAACATGTAACACATTTATTTATTGTCATAACTCTATAACCTCAAACCCAATTATAAATATACTTACAACCCCAACACTTTTCTCTAGTCGTTGTCCACAACAATTCTGGAGAATTATCTCAAGGCCAAAAGAACTCCTTTCTCCAAGAATGCTCTCAAGACATAGAGAGATCCTCCTCCATCAGATCAAGGTGATCTAAGGCAGACAACACAAGCAAAGGCTTCTCCACGCTAGCACCTAGAGATTCCTTTGGCGACGTCCATAGATATGTGGTGAATGTGTGGATCACTGTTAGAGGAAGTCTACACTTGGTTTTTGCGATGCAACGACAGATCACATCGAAACATGATCAGAAATATCAACAAAGAAAGAACACCATAAAATGTACTTCTTGTCAATTAATTAAATTAATTATAATCAACTTGTTATGATCCTCTGTTGTGGTTCTTGGACTATTCTTCTTTTTTGTATATTTCTGTGATTCGATCCGCGAAGTCTAGCATTTATCTTCATATTGATCCCAAATTGATCATTGCTAATGACAAAAAGTCAAGTGGGCACATCCACCCACGAGCTTCCGTTGCACCCAGGACCTACAAGTGGTATCAGAGTGGCCACAACATTGATTATAGTTATTTAATTTTCATTGATAATTTATGAATTTATATTTGATTCAATTCAAGATAAATCATTCTATAAAACTGAATGAATGAGATTTGTTCTTCCTCCTTCGTTTCTCGATTCACATTATAGAAACAACCTTTTAATTTTAATTTTGATTAAAATAAAAATGAGAAACTCATCCAGAGGAGCATCTCATTCTGTCTGTACAACACAGGAATACACGGCGTGTAGTGAAATCTACATGTCGTGTACTTAGGTTCAATGAACTGGTGCAGGTCTTCCAAACCACGCCATGTGAATTGATCATACCTAAGTTTTTTTTAATTCACCGTGTTGAACAGAACTGAACGGTGTATGGAAACTATAATACACAACGTGTATGTTGAATCAACGCATCGTGTAGTGCAATCTGACCCAAATGAAACTGTGTACAAGGAGAAGTCATGTAACCGCGTACACGGGATTTCCAGGCTAGTGACTGCATAACAAGGAATTACATGCTGTGTTAGATTAGTCTACACATCGTGTACTCTAAAATTTACAAAATACAGAAAACACGCCAAATCCCCTGGTGTGTACTTTGGATAAAGGGTGAAAACAAATACACGCTGTGTAATACAGCCTACACACCGTTTACATTCTAGAAATGGAATTTCACCAGGTTTCCTCCAAAGTACAAAGACCCATATAAGGAATATGGATGAGAAGAATCTCAAGGAAATTTAAAAAGGAATTTAAAATAAATAATTGATTAATTATAAGATCATAATTAATTGAATTCAAGTGTGACTTATTGAATAAAATAAAGATTAAAATAATTTGAATACTAAATATGTGTAAATGTCGTTGCACGCTATGTATGATCATGAGCTAGACCAAAGACCCTTTGTGTGTGTATAGTTCCATTTAAATTTATTTAATTTAAATTCGTTGGCCTGCAATCCTTCTTCCAATAAAATGTAGGTCATGTGTTCCCATGGTTTCTTTAATGTAAACCCCATGTAATATAGGATCTCCCATGCCAGAGGAGACGGTTCAAAATACAAAGTTGAGGCAAAACCAACCCAAGAAGATACAATGGGGGATAGGTGGGAGCTGCAAAACACAAACCATCAGGTTCAAGGTGTTTTTACCTAGGTCGGGTTTAGCTTATCAAAACCGCTAGATATGCTAACCAATAGAAGCTCATGATCATGCCATATTATTTTATTTCTCTCTAATTGCATGGTTTATTTATTATGTATGTGTTGTCATGATCACATAGTTAATGAAATAAAAAAGCATGCCAAGATGGGATAAAATAAAAACTGGACTATACGTAAACATTATCAGAACATGGTCAATCACTTAAGCAGGCATCACTTAATATTAACAAGCATGTGATAATGAGAAACTATGCATAAAAGGTTGAAATCCCTAAAATACCATATTAAGTCAGACCAAGCCTTCTGTTACTTGATTAAGGGAAAGACTCAATAAAACTATCTGTTTGACCAACCCTTGTTGGGACACTTACCTTTATAAAGGAAGATATTATGAATGTTTTGGGTTGACTTAAACATTTTACATCAAGAGGAGTTTCCCTTGCTAGAATTTTAGTAAAATGGAGGCAAGTGTTGAGGAAATCCAAGTCAGGATTTTAGGATTGTGGATTCCACTCAACAGATCAAGGAACTGTAAGCACGCAGTTGGAAAATACTTGACAACCTAAATACCTTTAAATAGCCCGACCAACCCTTGTTGGGGTCATGCGAAGGGGAATATGGATCCTTACCACTATAATGTCATAGAAACTAGGAATTCCAAGTTTAATGGTGGGGGCTGTTGGGACATGATAAAATAGTGGGAGAATTAATGAATTCATTTATTATTTTTCATAAAATGTTATCAAAAGGCACTGATAAATTTTTTCTTTTAATTTGTATAATCAATATGAAAAACTCGTCAACCACATTTTCTCTACGATCAATTCTGGATAAATACTATATCCTCACCAGTAGTAACTTTTAGGAATGGTTTAGGCACCTTTGGGTTATCCTACACCATGAACCAAAGTTTTTCATGCTGGATTCCTCACTTCCTGATTCGCCTTCCCAAGGGGTGAGTGATGAAGATTTTTTTGTCTATGATCAACATTTTAATGATTCGCTCAGCGTTAAATGTTTGATATTATCATCAATGTCTAGTGAGCTCATCAAGTCTCATGAAGACATGTATGCCTATAGCATTCTCGAGTACCTCTGTGGTCTATACCAAGAGAGAGAAAGATAGGAAAGGTTTGAGATCTCTAAGGCTCTATTTCATAGAAATCTTGGAGAGGGTGCCCCATCTCCGACTCATGTAGTCAAGCTCATTGGCTACATTGAGCGCTTGGAGGTTCTAGGGTTTACACTCCCTGAAGAACTGGGTGTCGATCTCATTATTGCATCAATCCCCCAGATCTTCTCTAACTTTGTTGTAAATTTCAACATGAACAACATTGAGAAGTCTCTATCTGATCTTCTTATCCTTATTCTCCAAGTGGACAATGATATGAATTGTGAAAGGAATTCAGTACTTATGGCGAATAAAAGGAAAGGGAAGGCAAAGAGATTTAAGCCCAAAGCTTCTTCAAGGCCTTCCAAGAAAATGAAGATAAAAGGGGAGGCAAGAGAACAAGAGGGTGTTTGTTTCACATGTGGCAATAAGGTCCACTGGAAGAAAAACTGCACCAATACAAGGAAGCAAGGGGAAGCTACAAGTGTGTTTGTTATTGAATGAAAACTGTTTATTTCTTCTTATTGTGTATTAGATATTTTATGTGGTGCTCACATCTATATCCAAATACAGGAACCAAGTAGATTCAGGAAGATTGACTGAGGTGAGGTGGATCTGCAAGCAGCCAACGGAGCCAGACTCGATGTTGTAGCTATCGGAGACTACCATATCACATTGGCTACTAGGATGGTCTTGGTATTAAAAGGATGTAATTATATACCCTCTATAACCAAAAACATTATTTCAGTATCAATATTAGATACTGATGGATTCATCTTCAAGTTTGGAATTTAATTTTTCTACTTTTATAAAGATATCATTTGTTTTGGTAGGGCACATTTATATAACGGAGTTTATGTGTTAGACTACACAAATCAAGTAATGGAAATCGATGACAAAGGTAATTCACCTGAATCATAATACTCCCAACTTTGGAATCACCGGATAGGTCATGTCAATGAGAAATGTTTGAAAAAATTACATCAATATGGGTATTTAGATTCTTTAGAACTAAAACAACTTGGTGTATGTCATGAATGTCTACAAGGAAAAATGGCCACAGCCCCATTTAGTGGGAAGGTGAAAGGGATAAAGAGCTTATATAATTAGTTCACACATATGTTTGTGGACCATTTCCAGTTGAAGCAAGGGGTGGGTTCTTGTACTTCATAACTTTTATTAATGATTTTAGTAGATATGGGTATATTTACTTAATGAGGTATAAGTCATATTATTTTGATCGGTTCAAAGAATAAAAGAATGAAGTTGAGAACCATCTTGGTAAGAATATTAAAAAACTCTGCTCAGACAGAGGAGGAGTATATATAAATCAGGACTTCATTGATTTCTTACGGGAGTTTGGGATTCTATCTGAACTCACTCCTCCTTACATGCCTCAGTGGAATGGTGTGTGTGAAAGGAGGAACCACACCCTATTGGACATGGTGAGATCAATGATGAGTCATGCGAGTCTTCCATTATCCTTTTGGGGATATTCATTAAAAATAGTAGCACACATACTAAACCAAGTACCAACTAAATCGATAAATGGTATTCCATATGAGTTATGGAGTGGACGCAAATCCATGTTATCAAATTTACATGTGTGGGGTAGAAAAGCATTTGTTAAGGACTCTTTAGGTAACAAACTTGCACCCCAAGGCACAAAGTGTACCTTTATAGGATATTCCTAGGAATTAAGGGGATATTACCTATACCACCCCTCAGATAAAAAGGTTATAGTGGTAGGACATGCCATATTCCTTGAGAGGGATCACATCTCCAAAAGAGATAGTGGTAGCGAGATATACGTAGATGAAATCGAGGCTCAAGATACACAGAAGTTGGTACAATAATAGATTCCACAAAGTCCCATGGAAGAACAATCTGTTCCATAGACACAACAACTATGTGGGATCACAAGAGAGGTGAGAGAACCAGAATGATATGGTTTTCTTGTCACCGAGGATGGTGACTCATTATTGGTTGACAATGATGACCCTCTTACCTACAAGAAAGCAGTTGAAGGCACGGACATTGCCTAGTGTAAAGAATCCATGAATTTTGAAATAGATTCCATGTACCAAAACCAAATTTGGATTTTGGTAAATACTCCAGTTGATTTAAAGCATGTTGGTAATAAATGGGTATTCAAGAAGAAACTGGACATGGAGGGAGAAGACAGCACCTATAAGGCATGACTGGTTGCAAAAGCTTTTAGACAGTGTTAATGGAATTGACTATGATGAAACCTTTTCACTGATTGCGATGCTGAAATCCATCAAGAATCTTATTGTCCATTACCGCTTACCATGACTATGAAATTTTGAAAATGGATGTCAAAACATCATTCCTTAATAGGAACCTCTAGGAAGATGTCTACATGACACAACATGAAGGGTTTGTGACTCCAAAGGATGCCAACAAGGTATGAAAGTTTCATAAATCCATTTATGGAATAAAGAAAGAATCAAGGTCATGGAACATTCATTTTGATGAAGCTGTAACATAATTTGGCATTGTTAAGAATGAATGTGAGCCTTGTGTATATAAAAGTTTTAGAGGAAGTGAAGTCATTTTCCTAATAGTATATGTTGATGACATATTACTAATTGGAAACGAAGTACCTATCTTATAGTCAGTTAAGGCATGGTTGGATAAATTCTTCTATATGAAATAATTGGGAGAAGAAGCATATATTCTTGGGATCAAGATCCATCGTGATAGATTCAAGAGAATATTGGGCCTGAGTCAAAGTACATGCATTGATAAGATACTGAAGAGATTCAATATTGAACAGTCCAAGAGGGGATTGTTTCCAGTGTCACATAGCATTCATCTTTCCAAGAAAATGTGTCCTCATACACATGAGGAAATAAATAAAATGGCAAGGATCCCTTACGCATCTGCGATTGGGTCAGTCATTTATGTTATGCAATGTACAAGGCTAGATGTTTCTTACATAATAAGTGTGGTAGGAAGATATCAAGCTGATCCAGGAGACCGCCATTGGATGGCAGTTAAGACTATCCTTAATTATTTGAGGCATACTAAAGATATGTTCTTAGTTTATGGAGGAGATGAGGAACTAGTCATCAAATGACATATATATGCTAGTTTTCAGACTGATCAAGATGACATGAAGTGGCAGACTAGATACATATTCAGTTTGAATGGAGGTGCAGTGAGCTGGAAGAGATCAAAGTAAGGTGTAGTTGTAGATTCTATAGTAGAGTCCGAGTATATTGAAGCTTCTGAGGCAGCTAAAGAAGCAGTATGGATGTGAAGCCTCATCCAAGAGTTGGATGTAGTACCTAGCAGTAAAGATCCTATCACACTCTATTGTGATAATACTACAGTAGTGGAACTTGCAAAAGATCTAAGGTTACATCAGCGGACAATGCACGTACTTCGAAAGTATCATCTCTTGAGAGATTTTTCTTAGAGAGGTGAAGTTGCAGTGAGCATTATTTCCATTGAAGACAATGTGGAGGACCCCTTGACTATAGATTTGACTCAGCAGAAACATGGTCATTATGTGAGTTCTAGAGGATTAAAATTCATAGGCAGTTGGCTCTATTCCAAGTGAGAGTTTGTTAGAGTTGGTGTCCTAAGAACCAACTGTTTATACTTTTATTACATGAATGTACACTTATTATATATTGTTAATTATTCTGCATAACTATAATATAATAATGTCCAGGAATATTTGTTGCCTTAATAAGGTCAATGCAGATCCTCACTATTATGAGAACCTTGAAATGATATAATAATATTCTTAAAAAAAGTTCTATAGTTAGATTACATACTATGATAGGACCCACAGTATACAGACCGTCATGTGTGAGTACTCATAAGAAGATGAGACTCTCTCTCATGGAGTTCGCACTTGGTAATCTCTAAGATGGGAGATTATGAGAACAGCCTAGCTAGTAGTAATTCTGCATGTCTTGGTGTCATCGGACATTTCTATCTATGAGTGTGTGTAATGGTCCTTATACTGGAAGATTGTAATTAACTCATATCATGACTCGTACCCTTATATTTGCTGACGAAAACTGTCACGAATACATTTGGTGGGAAGTAGGGTACGCTGGGTGCATCACAAATGACATGTTGTTAATGGATAAGTCGAGGAAGAATTTGTCTCTTCCATATTTATGGAAGTAGATATATCAGGCCCTTTGATTGAAATAGAATTTTCACCCAAATTCCTTGGCCATGGTGTCACGACGAGTTTATTTATGGAATTCAAAGAATGACGGATCAAGCATATAGGTTTATGACATGGCCATGAAACCTACTTGATGAGATATTGAGATAAAGGGATTAAATTACATGGTAATAATTCGTATGAGGTGACACGTCAATGTGGCGTCAACTTCTTTCACTTGGGTTCCTTGACCCGTTTCTAGATAGTAATCTTGGACTTTAGGCAAGCCCGCCTAATGCCAACGAGAAAGAGGCCTTGTGGGTTACACACTAAGTGTATCCAAGTATCTCAAGTAGAATAAAGATCATTCTCATATGTGGTTTAATAATTATTACAGGAATCCTAAATAAATTTAATGTTGGAGGAAGAATAAAATGAAAACAAGATATACAAATTGTGTACATTGAGTGTACACGCCGTGTAGTTTTCATTTTGGAAAGGAAATGAAAAATGAGTACACACTGTGTATTAATGATTACATGCCATGTAGTTTTTTCAGTCATGGTTTTTAAGAAATAAAATCATTTTATTAAATGATATTTATTATAATCATCATGGCCCCATGTTAAGGAATTACTTATTCGACATGGGAGTTTTCAATAAGAGTTAATGAAATAAATAAAATGCATAATGCATATATATATTGTCATAACTCTATAACCTAAAACCTGATTATAAATATCCTCACCACCCCAACACTTTTCCCTAATTGTTGTGCACAATAATTCTGGAGAATTCTCTCTAGGCCGAAAGAACTCCTTCCTCCAAGAACGCTCTCAAGACCGAGAGAGATCCTCCTCCATCGGATCAAGACGATCTAAGGCGGACAACGCAAGCAAAGGCTTCTCCACGCTAGCACCCGGAGATTCCTTTGGCGACGTCCAGAGATATGTGGTGCACGTGCAGATCACCGCTAGAGGAAGTCTACACATGGCTTATTTGACACAATGATGGATCACATCGGAACGTGATCAGAAATATCAATGAAGAAATAATACCCTATAAGGTACTTCTTCTCAATAAATTAAATTAATTATAATCAACCTATGATGATCCTCCTTTGTGGTTCCGAGAATAGTCTTTTTCATTTTCTATTTCTGTGATTCGATCTATGTAGTCTAGAATTTATCATCATATTGATCCCAGATTGATCATTGCTAATGAAAAAAAGTCAAGTGGGCACATCCACCCACAAGCTTCTGCTGCGCTCGGGACCTACATTTATATGATAGAAGGGACATTCTATCCAATGGATTATAGTTATTCCCCCTCCATATATCTCCCTTTACACTTCTCCTGGATCACTAACCCTAACAGTTCCATCTATAAAAAAAAGTGTTCCACTCCTCCCGATTCATGTCCATTTTCCTATCAATTCCTAAATAGGATTTATTTCTTGGACTAACCATGACACAACACTATAGTATAAAATGATGTTTCCTCTCTCATATGGGGGTATTTTTTCCTTCGAAACAAACCCTAAGAAACTAATCCCACAAGTCCTCATCAAGGTCATTAGCCCCTGGTTTATTCATGACCACTCACCAATCCAAAATACAGAATACATCTCTCTTTGTTATACACACTACCTTAATTCATTGAAAAAAATAAGGTTCTATCTACTGACCCACCCGATCATATTAGTTGAATCACACCCTCATTAAATGAATCATATCCATACTAGGTTTTCATGCCTAAACCACTGACCATAAATATGCATAGGATATCCTTACTTAATGGTACTTTCCCTCAATTCTCATATTCAAAATGAAGACGTCACTTGTTCAAAAGTATATCACACAAATACCATCCAAATGGTGTCATACAAAAACTAAAAGCATTTATTCATGCTCTCACTAAGAATATATAATCTTATCTCAAAATTGACAGGGCCAGGAACCCGACCAGTCTTTCCATCTACCCCCAAACTTGTTACCAAAAACTGGAACCCCAAGTGTTTTCACATTTAAAATTCTTTAAGTAATCACTTCACATATATCATACACCTAGTCACACCTCTCATAAACTAATCTATTTACCAATAATAGAACCTTGATTTAATCTGGATAATGTGTATTTGATCTCATACCATCTGATATCATCAAAACTCTGGGTTCACACACCCTATTATGACCAACGAATATAAATTGAATCATCACTCATGATTCGAGTATCAAAATTTCTAGACCCTTTTTCCAAAAAGAAAACATTTCATGATTCTAACAAGTCACTTTAACTAACTTGAGGAATCCTAGATGTATATTCATTATTATCCAAACATCTTTCATGTATCCAGACTAAGTGCATGACTACCACATTCCCAAGGTATCATTTCAAGAACCCAAATTGATTATTTAAATTATTTTCTTTTATCCAAGTAACATCCCAAAATCCCAGGTTCAGGAATCTGAATGATCCTACCCTTCAACACAAACCTAGATATAAGGTAGTAGGACAATGGGATCTTGACTACAATTATGTCATGATTTAGAAGCACTGATATCTTAATATGAGGTATTTACCCATGATTTAGTAGTCCTAAAAATTTTACAAGACTAGGCCAACCCCCCTTATGGGGTTAATTTCCAAACCACAGGATGCTAACTTACTAATCCCGAGTAACACCTAGAGGTCTCTTGGTCCCACAAATCATCTCCAAAAAAAGTCTCACAAGGTTCACCACTCAACCCTATCTCAAGATCTCATAAAATCTACCATGTCCATAAACCACTTTAAGGACACATATAGTGGTGACTACCCAAACTTTCTAACACACTCTCGGGTTTAGAATAAATCAGATGGGTCACAATCAAACAATACATGTCAAAGAGGTTTAATAATCAAAATTTTCTATCCATCCCAACTACCCTCTACCATGTTTAACACTACACATAGTTGTGGTTCATAATAAGATAATCCCATAGCTTGGGAACTCACAATGGTCACAATACTCATACATAGGTTCTAGACAAGAACATATGACCTATAAGTCACCTCACCCATTTAAAGTTTATCACTTTATATATATATAAATATACATTTTTAAACCTTTATCACTTCATAAGGTTCATATTATAGGGTTGGTTAAATAGAATTTAATTCAAGAGTTAAAAGGGAAAACAACTAATAAGTTTATTTATGACATTTTATTTAAACAAACTATCATGTTCCACATAATTCACATTTCCCTAAGATTTCCATTTCCACAAATCCAAAAAGATCATAGTTTCAATAGGTTTCACAATATTTCAAAACTATGATTTACAATTAGTATTTATAGGTTTTATCATGATTTAAATAATCCCAAATCCTGATTAAATTGGATTTCATTCATAGTATATAAAGGAAAATACTTTCTTGTTTTTTTACATTCACTCTATTTAACCAATATCATCTGTTAACAATTCATTTATATATTTCCATAAGTAAAACTTTGATTGTATCCAATATGTAAAAAGTTTTTCAAGTATCCAAATCATTATTAAATAATGTTTCATTCAAAAAAATTATGTAAAACATCTTATATTCATCTTACTTGCACCATGTTTAATCTAGATCATCATCAATTTATTTATATATTCTCATACCAAGGATTAATAGAGGTAATTAGTCAAGGAAGATTCCACTATATTATTGTTTGTAAAAAATATAAGACATTATTGATTATTTAAATCTCCACCCCCTCCTAAAAAGAAATATAAATCAGTGGCCGATATAAGTAATACAAATAAATATCATGCTAACAAAAATCTCTGGAAATAGACAAATCAATCGTAGGTTACATATGGATGATATAAAATTCATATGTTACTGTCATGATAAATCAACATATACACCCTCTATTTCCATTCTAGGCTATGAGAAGAAATCAAATGAATCGTAACATTGTAAGTCAAGTGTCTCACCTAAATTGAAAATCAAATACAACATTAATTACCAATTCCAAGTATAACTGTTACCTTGGAGGCATGATTTTACTCCCATTTTTTGGGTGATCACTCCCAAGATTTAGATAATTATCATGTTCTAACATTTTTTAATTCTATTTTATACCATGAACAAATAGTAAGATAAATGAAAAATGGATTTGATTCCATTTTTTAACTCCTCCACCCATAAGCCACTAAATTGATGACCTTTCTCAGTGTGCACATATCCTCAAGAGTACCTATCTGTACATAATAGTCTGCTAACTAGTGATGAGGGTCTATAAGAATATGATGAGTATTATAAACCCTATTATCAGAGTAGTAATGGCATTATAGTAATAAAAAATTTATATACCAGGCCAAATAAACATCATATGAAAAGAATGAAAGTTTCAATAGATAAATATAACATTAAACCATATGAAAATAATGGGTAATCCATACAAGATCAAGATCACCTGTGGAAGATTATTCACAAGGGAGGGATGAAAATACCCCAAAATTAATAGAAACTAATAAATCATACCAAGATATTCATGAGTCTTTATTAGTCCCATCATACAAACTTATTCTTACAATCTCAATCCAACAATCATCAACATTGGGAATTTACCTAAAAATATACATACAAATAGATAGTCTCCTACTTTGGTACATAAGTTTCATGGTGGCCTGATCTAGGCATGAGTATAACTTAGTAGTTTACCACCAATGGAATCCCTAAAATAACAAGTTTTTATAACAATCACATGTATAAGTGATATGATAAAAAATTAATTTACTAGATAAATAAATAAATATAAACATATATTGTGATCCCATGATCCATGGTGACACTCAAGGCCAAAACTACCTTCTTAGGCCTATATTGGTGTGTCTGTATCCATGATGTACAATATGAAACATCTGATTCCAAAGTATACCACTAGGGAAACCATAATCATAATAACTCAAGTGAATCCACATGGCTCACCTCGTCATTCGCATCCATCAAGAACCATAGGGAATCCATGGGGAGACCCTTGATAGTCCGTAGATCTAATATACCTATCTGAACACAAGGAACCTTCCATGACATTCAAAAGAATGGATTAATGGTAACCCTAGCTCTCACCTTAGGCATTCTGTCCATATGAAATCATGATGAATCTAGGGATATCATCCTATAGAATCAACCAAGGTTCCCTATGAGAATAAAAATCATTAATATGTGGTATTGAAAAAATATAGAAATTACCTTAATATAAGGGAGATCCACCCAAAGTAATTCATGATAATTAATTAAATAATAATACAATGTCTTTATCAAGGCATTAAATAAAATTGGACCTCTATGAATCCAATGCTGTCATCACACCATGGAATTCATGTGACTCCCCTAGTGGAATCCAAGGCTCTCTTACAACATTTAATACAATTATATGTCCATAAACACACCATGTAATCATCCAAAGGAATTATTACCCATCAATATATAAAAAGAACTCAATTAAAAATCTCTATTTACCATGAATCAATTTATATCAATGCAACACATGATTATTTTGAGACAAACCTTTAAATCACACATCACTATTCATTGGTTCATACATTCCAAGGCCATCAAGATACATAATCACTGTATCCAATTTAAATATTTATTTGGGAAAAAATCATTTTTCAAAAGCATTTCATTTCATAAATCAAGAGTTCCAACTAAAATTCATTTTGGCTTTATAAAAAATATGTTACCATTTCCCATTAACCAAGTGATTTACCAAATTAATATTATAGTCATCAACTAAGAAAAATTAATTCTCCAAGGAATTTACAACATATAACAATACCATTCAGTTAATTTTATAGGAATATATCTCTATATTTTAAGTTCCATTTTAATATTAGAAATTATTATGACCCAATATGGTTATAGGGCCAAAACACGCAAACTATCCAACCATTTTATTTTTATGAATTAATAGCATTTCATCCATCCAACATATGGTCAAATACTTGACAATAGAATTCTACTTGGAATCAAATCCATGTTGGAAGCATATCATTTAGACTAGGGAACTTCAATAAGACAAGGTACAATTCAATAATTTAATTTTAATTAGGTCACTGCACAGGAAGGCCAACATGTCACTCAATGTAACACTTAAAAATTATAGTATTACTATGGTATGGTATAGATACCACTTTCTTTAGGATTATGAGATCTTACTCATCAATTATTGGTCATTATATGAGTATAAAATGGAATAAATGAGAACCCATATGAACACCATTAAAATAGTGGATAATAGTTAAATCTAGTGGAACGCCACATGAAAATGAAATAAAAGAGTATTAAGAACAAGAGGAGTTATAGACTTACCTTATTCTCATTAGTGCACAAAATTTTATCTCAAACAACCAAGAACTAAGGGATATCTCCCATATAAGAAGAAAGGTGGAAGGGGGCATGAAAGAGGGGCTTAATGAACAAAAGGGGGGAGAAAACCCTAATTAAGAATGATAGGGGACATTACTGGGTGAAATGAAGGGGATACTCTCAAATTAAAACCACTTAAGAAGCCATAAGAAAGCTTTTGGATTCCACTGGCTAACTAATAGTCCAACGGTTAGTCATGGCTGGGCTCATCGGCCAGATAGTGATCCGATTAGCCCTCATGAGATACTTCTATGTCCACTGGATAGCTGGTGGTGCTTGCTGCAACTGGATGAAATCCCTGATCCAAATCTTGATCCCCAAAAACACTCCTATAATTACTGTAGTCCCTTAAAAACATTTATTAAGAAAACCTACATATGTTCTAAAAAATTATAACTAGATCATACACCAACAAAGTGATGATTTGTTCACCATGTTCTTATAATATCCATATAAAATGTCCAATCTAGTGTGAGTGATATGAAATGAATGAAATCCTAACAATATGGTTAGTCATGAAATTAAGCATAGATTATAAACCCCAAAATTTGACTTCAAAAACACACACTTGTTTAGAAATATATGTATCAGATTAAATAATTTTTAGAATATTTCACCCACACAAACCATTTATTAAATACAATACTCTTACTTAAGTTAATAATTATAAAACTATTACAAAAACAATTAATGTTTGATTTTTTATTAATTGGATTCAACTAGATTAAATGAATAATATCAACAAATTTATAAATGTGTAGAGTACTAGATAATATAATAGTTAAAGGAAAGTGATAGATTTAATATTTTTTTGTTTTGGTAAAAAAACACATGCATGTTTAAAAAACATTCCATGAATGAATGGCTATGTAAGAAATAATAAGAATTCCTAAAGCTATATAGGACTAAAAAATATATTGAATCAAATTAATTTTTTATTTCTGCAATATAAATGAGTTATATTAAAACCATAATAGATTTCTTACATTTTATAACAAAGATATATCAGATAAATTCACATCATAATGGTTTTTTCACACCACATCATACTCGCTTAATATTAAACTTATGACTTGTGTTCAATTAGTGAAAAATAGGTATGGGAATTTCATCCATAAATGTAATAGTCATAAAAAGATTAATACATGATATAGAATTATATCATTCTATAAAACATTTATCATGCCATGATTAAAAAGACTGTGTCATAGAAATTAGACCATGAATAAAATCTTCTAGGCCATTAAAATTAAGCTCTCAGATATTTGGTAGTAAAAATCATGGATACATTATGAAACATCCCATCACACTATAATAAATCTGATCTTTGAAGATAACTGATCGAGAAACCAACTAGTGAAATATACAACACCATTACTATTAAAATTCTATAGGTTTTTAATATAACTTATGACTTAGCCTAGAAGATGGGTGTAATGACACGGAATTTTAAAAGTCAAATTTCCCTTCTGAAATATTTTTTGTGTCATGTTTAGGAAGATAATTTAAAAATCATGCACTTTATTATTTTAATGTTCCAAATAATAAGTGTATATCATAATTCAGTTAATTAAAAGTGTTAAAAATTATAAGAAAAATGTTAGAAATAAAGAAAGATTGAATATTTTTTATTAAAATATATATGTTTTACTTTCATTAAAATACATTTTTATGATAAATTTATAAATATAAATAAAATTTTCTTTCATAAAATATTTTATAGAAAATATATATATTGGTATAAAAATGATAATGTTACTTTCTAAAAACATAAGTAATTTTTCAAAAGGATATAAAACTAATCATATTAGAAAAATTAATATTTTCAATAAATAATGAATTTATCTTCAAATTAAATTTCTCATATTTATAAAAAAAATTTGATAAAATGAATTTATTTTTTATAATTATCAGGTTGAAAAAATTTTAGGGTGAAGCTTTTTATTTTTCATAAAAAATTAAAATTAATTAGTGAATAGTGAAATAACATATAAGTGTTGTATAAGTACCATAGTTTATGTAAATAAATTTTATAAGATAATATAAGTTATTCCCATTTACTATTTATTCACAAACACATTATGATTTAATCCCTTGTCGGTTCACTATTTAATGATATAATAATTGATTCTAATATTTTATTCTAAAACACCCCTCTCCAACCGATATAAATACTACCCATAATCACCCCATTTATCTAAAAATTATCAACACATTAGATTATCTAAATTCTAAAAAAATATCTCCCCAATTCTATTTTACACTTTTTGGAGGTTTTTGTCTCCCCAAGAGACCAATTTAAGAAAGATTAATGAGTGGTCTGAATGAGGATATCTTGGGAAGAGGTAATTGTCTCAACTGATTTCATCCAATTTATTTATTCTTATACCACATATATATCTATTAAAACCATAATTATATAATTAAATTATCATCATATATATTCCAAAGTGTTATTATATCAAGGGAATTTCAAGTATCCTACTCTCTCTCCCTCTCATTCTAAAATGGAATCATCACACATATAATTATCAGTTCACCACCTCCATATATGATGTGTTTCATTTTTTATCACTACCTTTAACATATAGTTCAAAAAAAATATTAAATTAGTAACTAAAATGATTTTAACAACATAATTATTCTATAAAAAAATTTTATATAATATTAATGATAATAATAAATAATTGATATATTATTGTTAATCATTCAAAATAGACATACGGAGATACCTTTCATAGTTTGAATCATATTATTATAACCAATTGAATTGTATATATAATGTATTAATTGAATAATAATTTATCAGTTTCACTATATTGTTTTCTCAATTAATTATTATATTATATATATATATATTCACTTTATATATAAATAGTTATTTAATCCCTTCTCTTCTTGGTAATAATTATGATATTCAATTTTTTTATTCTTTCAGATAATATTATGTATCCTTTCTCCTTCTCATTAGTATTATCAGGATTATACATTATGTGTGATTTATTTTTTATATGTGGAGTGCATATAAATATACTTATTATAAGGAATCGTAGGTTGGTGTGATGACTAGTCTGGCCAAGGAGGCTTTAGGGCCCAAAGTTGGGGGACCTCCGTCGAGTCCTGTGGTGAAGGACTGATGTGATGAGGCTCATAAGGTGACAATAATGGATTTTCATGCATCTGGAACTTCACATTCTATGACAAACTAGGCTGACCCGACGGTTGTGGAGGTGTTCAATAGGTTGCGGCGGGATTTGGGGGGCTCCTCCAACATAATTTCTCAGAAGGAGTCTTGTCCGAGTTATAAGGGGGATTTTTTGGAAAAGCATATGGCTGGGGAGAATACAGTGAAGGCATAGAGGAGGGGGAAAAGGGAGCTAATTTGAGAGTGGCCAGTCCGATCAGTTTTGGGGGGTTATAGTTTAGACCCTTTGGCCATGCCCTTCCTCGCGCTAACCAACAGGTTTGAAGGCCTTTCGGAAGGTATACTGGAAGTGGGTTTGGAGAATGTTGTTGTGACCGGTGATGATGCAGATGGGGCCTATGTGGATGGGCACAATACTGTAAGGTTGGGACAAGAGGAAGTTCCTATGGCTGGGGAAGAGACTGCTAATGAGGTGGGGTGTCTGGCTATGATTGACAGTAACATGTCGAAGTCCAGGAGGGGGGATTCTACTAGTTACAAGGATGATGCATCAAAGGGGAGAAAGATTTTCGGAGGAAATAAAGAAAATATGAGTGGTCCTGTATACCTTTCATACAGTGACATTGTTCAGAACTAAAATTAATTGATGACCAAGTGAGAAGAAACTCTATCTGCTACACCAAGAAGACAGACAAGGAAAGACTACTCTTACCTTCCGCGACTGGTGTGTACCATAAATTATCTCAAGCAGTAAAAAGGTGTGATTCTGGCTTTAAAAAAGAAAAGTTTGATTAATAAAACTTTCACAGTGAAACCTTCACTGGACCAGATGGAAAACATTGAGCAAAGTGATTATTTCCAGAATCGGCATAATTCATCCTCTGAGTGGGAATCGCTTACGGTAGAAGGGGGCTCTTGTGTGGGATGCGGAGAGGACTACGTGTATTATGACATGTAGTAATGTGGTGGGATGTTTGGTTTGTGGTTGGCCATCAGATGTTTTTGGGAATGTCTCAAGTTGTGTTCAGGTTTTTGTTTTGGGTTGTGCGGTTTCTCACTTTTACTAAAAGTGTTTAGAAATAAAAAAATTAATTGTCAGTCATTATTCCATTTTTATGATCATTATATTTATGATATCATGATATATATGTTAACTCAAATGTATTAATTAATTGTCATGATTTACTCTAATTATCCCCTTACTTAGATTTATTTTAAGGAATTGAAATAAATCAAACCATAAAGTTATTTTCTTAGAAAAGATTTAATTTCCTTTCATTTCTAATGATACATAGGATTGGATTTCATGATAATTAGGTCATCATCATTACATAAAAAATATTACATCACATATTTTACAATACAACTTAGTATTAATTTTTTCACAATAAAAAACATTTAAAAAATAAGTCTTCTTTTTAGAAATATCATCAAAAGTTTCATTTTAACGTCATCCTTGTCCCACTCATCCTTAAAACCATGTGGAAAAATATTTTAAAAAATTTTATGAGAACAAAAATATCATTAGAGGATATATAATATGAAATAAAGAAACATGTTAGTCTATAAATACTATTGAAAATTACCTTTATCAAAATAAAATATGGCCTGAACATAAATTTTCTCTTACATAGAAAATAATCTTCTCTACACAAAAAAAATCTTAAAATAATCCCTAATAATTTTTAAATGAAAAAATAAAAACATTAGTTTTTACTTTTTATCCGGAAAAGCTCATGAACAGTTATACATTTCACCTTTAGAAAGTAGTATAAACTTCACTCCTTACATAAGCTCATTATATTACCTTGTGAAATCAATATATTTCTATGAAAACCCATAGAAATAATTTATAAATTATATAGGTAACTTGGGACATAATTTTAATATCACTCTTACAATCACTTTTACAAATGTAATAATCTTCCTAGTAAATTCCAAAAAACTCTTGTCAGAAACCTTATTAGTTAACTCAATCCCTATAATAAATTCATTTAAAAGATATATCAAGATCCCCTATCATCATTATCTATATCAGTATCACACATCATCTGAGATATATCATTCTAAACCAAAATCAAAAAAATCCCAATAACTATAACAAAATCATAATACAAGAATTATTTCATTTCTATTAACATACTCATTAAATATTCCTTTCATTGATAATAAAACTATTTCTAGATTTAAAAATGTCCATTTCATTTAAAAAAATTAAAATACCCAGAACAAAGAGAAGGTGGTTTCTTCTTTGATGAAAAATTGTAATATTACAAAGGAATACAAACATTAAATAATAGTTATAATAGTATAAATAATAGTTGACATTATATACTTTAAAGTAGAACATTCCTTTTTTCCTTTTCATCAAATGTTTATGTATAAAATATGTAAAACTCATCCTTTTCCAAACCATTAAAAGAAATTAAAATGTGAAATAAAATTACCTTCATAATCCATTTATGTCTATATAAATACATCCATAAAATAATTTTAAGAATATGTACATATAATTAAAAAAATTAAAAAAAATAAATCTTTAAAATATTGAAAATGAGTTTGTTAAGGTAATGTGTCCCTTACCTTAAGTGTGACTCATAACATATGTTTTTTATCTACCAGAATAATAAATTTATATTAATTTATTTATTTATTATAAATATTTTTCAAGTTTATTATTCCATTTATTTAATTTTTTACCATGTTATATACAATTTCTTAATCAATTAAGTTCATGTCAAATGTTTTAATGATATTCAGGTCATATGTCCATAATCAAATAGTTAAGTAGACTATGATAAAATAGGTAATAATTCCATTATATTTATAATTACAATCATGAAATAATTAAAATTTGTATGAATTAATTGTAATTATATAATCAGACATGAAATATAGTTATGAAAAATGATTTATATTACAATCATGGAGACAGTATGTCATGCGTACGCATGATTAAAATTTTCATTTTTCAAAGTGTGTGATGGAAAGAAGGTAAATATAATTTTATGTTTAAATAATTATTATTATATCATAAAAATAATATTAATTATTTAAATTAAGTTATATATAGTATCCATGTGATGTGTTCATGAAAATAAATTGCATTACTTTTTGGAGGTTTTAATCCACATATACGCACAATAAAGTTACATTTTTTTCAATGGATGGGAAGGAAATAAATAATTTGTTATATTATATTTAAATAATCATAAGTAAGTAATTAATATCATAAATATACTTTAAATCCTTCATTATAAGAATTCACAATTGGCTGTGATGAAAAATGTTTTACATTGGTTCGTGAGGTTGTAGTCCGCTATACACACGAATAATGGTTTTCTTTTAAATTTGATATAAGAAATATAAGGATATAGGCTATTAAATTAACATAAAACATCATAATATATGTATAAAAAATATTATTAAATAATATTTGAACATGATTTTAAGGATTTAGAATGATAAATAAAATAAAATGCTCGGTTAAAAACTCTACCTCTTTATCAGACAACCTCTTTTGGGTTATAACTAAGGTCTTCCTAGGTTGGTTTTATGATAAAAAAAGATCCTCTATGACATGTATAAGTATGTAAATAAATTATTATTTATGGTTTTTGTAGAATCAAAATTGTATTTAACTGTGGATAGAAGAGGAGAGTGGGTGCCATTTTTTATTTGGGGAGAGCACACACTATGAATTAAAAATATATATATTAATGTATTATAGAAGAAAAATGGATCTATAATGGACCATTTCTAAATATTGGATCATATATTTTCTAAATATTTCCAACCAATTTAATTTAGGTATGTTTTTGGGTTATTTTACACTTCATCACTTATGTTTAAAACCACGATAAATTTATTTTATCCTTATCCATGGTAATAAATTTGTACTTTTCTACTATTCATTATGAAAAAAAATTAAGCTAACCCTATTAAATAATATTATTTATGATGGATAAAAATTTAGAATCCATTTTACCAAATTAAATTAAATGAAGTGGTATAATTTATTTTAAAATTAAACCTGAAAATGCAATGAAAAACAGTTTCTCGACAAATTTCCTTTTTAAGTATTATTTTTTTATACCAAATTAAAGTATAAAATTGATTACAAAGACAAGGTTTATTGATAATATAACAAAAATAATTCTTTTAAACAAAATGGAACTTTTAAAAAAATATGAAAAGACTTTATTCAATAAATTTAGTATTTTTCACTATTCATAGTAAAATTAAACTTTTCAAAAAATTATAAAAAAACTAATATATTTTTTAGAAAATTAAATAAAAAATATAGTTAATTTTTTAAATTAATTTCTATACTTGGAAAATAAATATTTAAAATTAAATCATATAATTCTTGAAAACACAATTTGGTTAGAAATAAATATTTTTCCTTTTTATTGAGAAATTACCTAATATTATTATAATAAATATAACTATATAGAATATAATTTTATAATTTTATTAAGTCATGAAAATAATTTTTCTTAACATTATATTTTTTGGTACATTCTTACCCCCTTTTGGAAATTGTTTCCACACAATTTTATTCATTTCTTAAATAAGTGGGGATATTTTTTCCTTCATAACATTTTCTAATGCACATGTTTCATCTTATATCATATAGTTATTACACAAAAACGTAAATAGGTAATTCACTTTATTTTGAAGCACATCCTCTATATGATCAATATTCTCGATTAGTTGTTCCTTATATGAAATGTTTTCTTCTAAACGAACTACTTCAGGGCTCAAAACATGAGATACATCTAGCATACATTCTCTTAACAATGAAACATGAAATTATTTATATACCTAAGATAAAAATAGAGGTAAGTACAATTTATCAGAAAATGGTCTAAATTTATCCATATTATCATATGTTCCAATGAACTGTTGAATTAACTTTACCTTTTTACCAAAACGTGTAACACTTTTCCATGGAGACGCTTTAAGAAAAACATTATCACCAATATTGAATGAAATATCTCTCCCCATGTTATATTAATAAATTTTATACCCTCTCTGAGCTATCCTCATGTGATACCAAATCATATTCAACTTTTAAACCATTTCAAATACCATTTTTTGGTCCAAAAAAAATTCATTTCCCAACATCATCCCAACAAGCTGCAGGTTAACACCGCATTCCATATAGTTCCTCAAAAGGTTTCATATATATACAGGATTGAAAATTATTTTTATAAGAAAAATAAAAACAATTTTATACTGATTATAACTACACAAATAATCTATTGAAAAATCTAGAATCATATCCACCAAATACAAAGTATTTCTCTCATATTGTCCTTCTGATTTAGGATTAAGGATTTTAATGAAAAATAATTCAATAAATAAAAAATTTTGAAGACATTTTCAAAAATTATAGGTAAATCTAGGATCATGGGTAGATAAAATTGATGGAGGGACCCTATTTTATTTAATTATGTCTTTAACATAAATCTATATAATTTTATCCAAATACATATTATCTCGGATGTGAAGAAAGTGAATAGATTTAGTTAATCAATTAACAATAACACATATCACATTATTACATAAATATGTATTTAGTAATCCAACAATTAAATCCATGGATATATTATTCAATTTCTTTTATGGAATAGGAGTATGCTGAAGTATACCCTTATTTAATTATCATTTATCTTTAACCTATTCACATATCATGTATTTGAAAGTAAAATGAGCAATATATTTCTTCAAAACATCCCATAAAAAGTTTTCCCAAAAGACCATACATATTTATTTCTTACCAGGAGGAATCAAAAAATATAGATCTTTGAGCCTTACTCAATAGTTATTTCTTCTAATAGGGTCACACGGAACATATGGTCTTTAATTAATCTCAAAACACATTCTTTGTTAATACTAAATTCAAGAAACTTATCTTTCTTAATAAATTATACCTTTTCCTATAAAATAATGTATTCATTAGGATATTTATTAACTATTTCTGAAAATTTTGATTATAATGACACCTAAAAGTAAATAGAGGGAGTTCCTATGTGCACACTTTCTATGATAACATTTATCAAATCATTATCCAATGTATCATCTTCAATATGTAGCATAATTAATGTAGCATTATCTTTTCGACTCAAAGAATCAACTAATCTATTTTATTTACTTATATGGTAATGAATTATGAATTTATAATCCTTTACCAATTCTATATATATTATCTTTCTTATGATCAAGTATTTCTAGGTGAATATATAAATTAAGCTTTTATGATTAGTATATATTTAAAAAATTCTCTATATAAATAATGTCTCTAAATTTTAAATCAAATAATACAACTTTTACTTAAAGGACAGGTATAGGATAGTTTTTATTATGAGGTTTTAATTAACATAAATCATAAAGAATCCCTCAATCATTCATTAAAACAGATCCCAAGTTCTTCAATGAATCATCATTGTAGATAAAAACTCACAATTTTTGGATGGTAGGGATAAACCTGGTAATTTAATAATCATCATTACAATTTCTAGAAACAATCATCACATTCCTTTTAAAAGATAAACCTAACTCCTTTTCTTGATAAATTAGTTAATGGTCAAGATAATAAGAGAAATTTTAAAATAATCCACCTATAAAATCATACTAATCCAAGGAAGCTACAAATCTCAGTCACATTTGTAAGTATTGTTCATTCATCAACCACTTTAGTTTTAATGAGATAAAATTTTATTCCATGTTTATTTTTGATATGTCTATGTAATGAGTTATTTTATAACAAAAAATCACTTTAACTAAATATTTTATATAACTAGTTTTTTAGGGTTTTAATAATAATCCATAGCTATTTTTTAACCATAAAAAGAATTAGAATAAAAAAATATCATTAATATACACAACTATAAAATTATCCAAATATTCATGAAACAATCTATTCATAAGATCCATGAGTGAAACTAGAAGATTCATCAATTAAAAGGACATAACCACAAACTCAGAATTCTCATACCTAGTATGAAATGATATATTAGGTATTTTATCTTCCCTCACCTTCAGCTGATGGTACCGTAGCTTGAGATAAACCTTTTAAAAACATTAATCTTCCCCAAATCTGACTAAACTAGTCATAAATATGAGGCAGTAGATACTTATTCTTATTAGAGAAGTTATTAAAAATTATATAACCAATAAAAACACTCATGAAACTATCTTTACTTTTAACAAATAATTGTAGAGTTCCCCATGGGGAAGGGATAAGACAAATAAAATCACTATCAAGAAACTCCTTAAACTTATTTTTCAATTCTATAAGTTCTAATTGATCCATCAGATAAGGGTAATTTAAAATTTTCTTAGCATTAAGCACTAGGTAAATAGTGAAATCAACTTCCCAAATATTTATAATACTAGGTAAATCATCAAGAAAAACATCCAAATATAATATTACTATAAGGACATCATTATTATAATGATACCCTTATTTTCAACAAAATAAGTAAGGTAGAATTTATTTCCATCTCTTAATATTTTCTCATCTTCTTGATATGTTATCAATGATATGAATTTGTTTTTATATAAAATTTGAAACTCATTTTGAAAAATTAATTATATGGAACTGTAATTTATCTTAGCATGATAAACTAAAATCCAATCTATTCTCAAAATAAAACCAAATTTTACAATAGGAATGCAAATATGGTTTTCATGGAAAAACACTTCCACGGATTATAATAGGAATATCTTAATAAATTTCTTATGCATAAATACTACACCCAGGTGTTTTTACCAAATATTTTAACTTCATTTATTAAGGTGAAACATTCATTTTACAAGTGAATTTATCCAAAATAAAAGAGTTTATAGTCCTCAATTCAAACAAAACATTATCATTATATGAATAAATAAGTAATGTATATGTTACCAATTTATTTTATGGACCAACATCTACTGAAGTAGTTGAAAATGATTTCAAAAAATCATTATTCTAATAGTATCACTATATTCCATCATTCACTCTCTTATTTGGACACACATCAAAATAATTACCCTTCTCATTATATTTAAGAAAAATTATTTCTTCCTTACTATATTTTCTATAACAAATAATAAGATATTTCTCATTACAATCATGATTCATAGGCGCAAACTTACTATATCAAAAGAACTTACCATATTTTATAAGGAATTCTATGTGGTGGTTTTTACCACACTTATCATAAACTAAAAATTTTACTTTCTTACATTCATATTTTTTCAATATATTTTTACAATTTTTATGGCACTCAGATCTCTTTTTAACCTTATTTTCATGGAATACATAGTCATCAAAAAAAATATTTCTACCTTATTATCATAAAGATTAAGTTTCACATAACTTATAAATTCATGATTAGAAAGATATCTTCAGTATAATTCATTTAGTCCTTAGTGAAAAAATTTAATTTTTCTATCAAGATTTTGAATAAAGTTTGTGTAAACTTTTCCAATCGGGTGAAGTTTTCTTCATACCTGGCAACTGAATTTTCCTCGTTCTACCTAAATTCCATGAATTTATTTTTTATAATAAGTTTAAAAAAATTAATAAATTAATTATCAAGGAAATTATTCTTAAATGTATCTCATTCCATGGAATCAATCTCTTCTACTTCACTAGTATTATTTACCATTTACCACTATCGATCACATTCACCTTCAAAATAGTTAATAAAAAGAGTTTCCTTTTTAGGATTCGAACAACCTGTGACATAAAATAAATTTTACAATGATTTAATCCATACCTCATCTATCACTGAATCATAATACCACCAGATATTTGGATGGTGAGGTATTATAAAATGATCCACTATAGGAGTCTTCCTACATAGTAGATCTTCTTACTATCTATAATGAAAACAACCACCATTTATATCATGTTTTAATTAATCCATCACATCAAAAAACTACTCAATTCTAATTTCAACCATTCCAAGTTGATGATTATTGGAGTTTTTTCCCCAGAATATACTTCTTTAGTATATTATTACATGGTTTCCATATTAAATAAGTTTTTTTATCGCATCTTGATTATTATTTTTCATGATATTTTAATGTGATAATTTCATGAGAATATATGTTGGGTTGAAAGGTCAAATTAGTTCCCCACTGTGATGAGAATCTTTAGGTGGCATGAAATTATTCTTGTATATTTTTATTTGGATGGATGATATTACCTAAAAAGTCATACACAATGTTATTTACTAGGGATAGGATTCTCATAAAATATTGATACACCTTCTCATGGTTTTAACCCTTGGTAATCTTTATGATAGGAGGTTATGAGAATAGTACCATTAATAGAAAATCCACATTTACATGTGTCATTAGATGTTCCCAATAGTGAACATATGAATTAGTACTTAGAATTTAATATTATCATTAGTGTATATCAAGACATGTGTACTTTTATGTATTGATAAAATATCTGAGGATATATGCTCATGAAAATGTAGAATATGTTGGGTGTGTCATGAATGATATATCATTAATGGATAATGTGAGAAAGGATTTATACCTTTTATCTCTTCATGAAATTTAATATCTCATTCCCTTAAATATTAATTAAACCATCTAACTAAATTCATGTCTATGGTTTTCTATGGGTGTGTTAATTTTTTGAAATTCCAAGAAAGAGACATCGAGCATGTAGGTTGATTGTCGTAATTTAATCCCATGTTATTCGAATAAATAATTGGGAAAAATAATAATAATAAATATTATATTTCAACTTTAGAAAATTTAATATTTTTTATATTCATCATATAATAATTGAGTGACATTTATTTAATTGAAAATACATTATTTGAGGATTGGTAAATGTTGTTAAGGGAAATCGAACCAGGTTTAATTATCAGAATAGTATAAATGATATTTATTTATATTATTATTGTGTATCACATATCATGAATTTAATAATATTTATTTTATATGAGGTGATTTTATAATATTAATGATGGTTGGTGTCTTATGTGAATTTTTCCAACCCTAAAGTAGATATAATAAATATCTAATTATATCACTTTCTTAATTCACTTTGATGTGGAAATCAAATGAGAGGTTTTCTCAATATCTATAGTGTGGTCTATGTTCCTTATCTCTCAGTTCTTTGAGATAACACCAAGGGTTCTTCATCCTTTAAGAATAATACTATTGTGATCAACCATTAACAATGTGATCAATTTGGATTATTCATTCTAGAACCTAGCATTTCTTCAATGTTGATCAGAGATTGTGGTACACATGTGGATCACCACTAGAGGGATTATTCACATGAATCTGATGGTGAAATTATGGTGAGAAAAAAAATCTATTCTATTGGATTATCAATTAAATCGTAGTTAAAATTTGATTTAATTAGATATATTCTAATAAATTAATTATAAATTATATGTGAAGATCCTCTCCAAATGGTTTCAGCATATTAGTGTAGTCTATTAATCTACTATTTTTCATTAGTTATGATCTAAATATCATGTAATGAAATAATTTCTCATGATTTAAGACTAAAATAAAAGTTGTTAATACCTTCAAAGAAGACTTTTGATGTTCTTGAAACATAAAAGTTTTTACATAGTTGTTAAATGATAAATTTATAATTATTAATTATTCACTAAATGATTGTAGTGTTTGTCGCATATTTTATATAAAAATATTTAGTTTAATAATCCTTCAATGTTATATCTTATTTTATTCATTCTTGTAAATATAAACAGTAATTGTTTAATGATAAAATATTAATAATAATCTATATATTTTTATCTGGACATGTTAAAGGCTCTTCTTGGGGAAAAACAAAGTACATGTTGTGTACTCTTAGAGTACATGCCATGTAGTTTTTTCACATACAGGTCCTGTTATATCAATTTACATCTAAAAAAATTAGATCTCAAATATGAATGGATTAGATCAAAGTAAGGATACCTAAAAACTATCCCACAACATATATAATGACACTTTATGTATATAGGTTACACATTGTGTAGTCTCTATCTTCTTGTGGTTGAGAACACAAGGTGTTCAGTGAGCCTTGTATTAGATACATGAGACAGGGACTTACATTTCATTCTATCTAGGGATTCATGCTATGTATTTGTAGTACACATCATGTACCACAAACATATCCATGGTAGGAAACCTGACCAAACCAAAGGCATTGTGGGAATGGGTAGAAGACAAGTACTTGTCAAGTACTTTTGTACATACAGTATAGTCTACTGTCGAAAGTGTTTTTGTATTTTCACAAAAAGAAAAATTAAATATATAATTAAAATATATTTATTATTTGATTAATGTTTCATTAATTCGATAGTATACTTCATTTCATATAATTAATAATTATACATAAAATTAATTTCCATGTAATATTTTTTAATATCACACAATTTTGTCTCTAAGTACACTTATGTACTATATTAAATTTAAATGAAATTAATTTTTTTAACATTACAAGTGATGGAAAGTTAATGATAGTTTGATATAATTAAGATAAATTGAATTATTTGAATTAATTTGTAGCTCATTATCTTAATAAAATATTGAATTATAGTAATTGAAAATAATTTGGTAAATTTATGTTGATTTCTTAGTTTGTGGACAATCATGATGCTAGACCAGCCCTTGTGTGTGATTAGTTTCTTTTCATTTATCACGGTTAAATTATAATTGAGGGAAAACATTTCATCCCCTCATCCTTATTATGTTAGGGCCTAAATGTCTATATTTTATTTCATATAAACTCCCTTTATCCAATCCATTTGATCCCCACACCTATGTGTGAGAAAAATCTTACGTAAAGAGGGTCTCCTAAGTGAGTGGATGTAACGACCCAAATAATTATGAATAAATTTTCCCTTTTTGATTTAATTAAATGTATAATCTGGTTATAGAAGACATATTTAATTCTTCTATTTTATATTATCCAATTGTATTTAAAATATTCTAAAGTATTATTACCATTGATAAAATATTCATTGAATAGTAATCTCATTATTAGTATAAATATAGGGTTTTAAAAAATCCAAGTGAAAAAGAAAAAGGTAGTGATGGATTCAATGGATTGGATCATACCCTATAAAGCTAATTTATCAGAGATTTTGAGGGAGATATAATTTATGAAGTTTTAACCTGACCAAGCCCAAGTTGAGATCCAACATCTTAATCATGAGAGAAACTTCTTACGGGAGAAGTTCAAGTTCAATGAGATCATGACTCAAACCATGTTCATCAGACCACCCCACGAAAGTCACACCATTACACACATTACTCTTAGGGAATTTGATGGTTTGTTAAATTGATATGTATCAAGACCCTAGAAATATGAATATGTATATTATTTTTTTATAGAATAATGAATATATTTTCATCATATTATTGTTACATTCTAAATTATTTTTAATTTGATTTAATAAAGAAAAAATTGTATTTTTGGTTAATATTAAAATTTAATTAATAAATTTATGAATTAAAGTATTTTTTTAAATAAATAATATTTTAATATTACTTTTAAATAATTTTTATCAAATGAAAATGATTATATTATATTTATCGAAAACTGTTATTATCAAAATCCAGCATTTTTTAATAAATGTCGATTTTATTTTTAAAAGTGAAAATTAACATATTTATAAAATTATTTAGATAAAATGAATATTATTTTTTTAATTTGAATACCAAAATTATCCAATGGGGAATTTTTCATAATTTTCAGAGTTGGTATAATTTTTGGGCAAAAACTAAATATTGTATAAATATACTTTGTGTATTATGACATAATAATGTCCCAAAAGTGATGTAATAATTACTATAAATGGGATAAACAACCAAATATGTGTTTTCCCTTTAAAATTATGTGATTTTAATTTAATTTTATTTATTTTGTAAAGACATTGTGAATCCTCCAAAACTTATAATATATTTTAAGGTTTTAAAATCCTTTATTTAAGAGTGTGAATAACCTCAACATATGTAAGGGAATGTTTTTAATAATTTATACCCTAGGACTTATAAAACATTAAGAAATACTCCCATTTGGTAGAAATTATGAGAAAAAACCATGGTATGGTTTTTAGTTTTGGATATTTATTATGTAGAGTCCAAAACATAAATAATAAATATTTCTCCCTCTTTTCCTTTATATACCCACCCAAGTTCCCATTTCTCTTCACTCAAACTCCTTTTTTCATGACCATACTCTTTCCTCCGCTATCTATATTCCTTACAAGGTTCCCTCAATCTCTAAATAATCCTATAACAATATTTTTAAGTCACACACTCAAGTATGGTACCTTCCTATCCTCCTTTCAAATTCAAGAAAGTTCTTTAAAATTAGTTATTTAAATTTCAGTTTGTTATATTTTAATTCATTTCAAATTATTTCCTTAATGTCCAATTGATGTTTTTTTAATGAATTATCATTTATATTCCCTCATTTGGACCCATACCTATGTCATTACTATGATGAAATTCTGTAATGGATCCTCACCTACTCTTCTATATTCAAGTTTCTTTATGAACTTTATCATTCTATTTCCATTTCCTAAAGTTAGGACATGTCTATCCATATCCCTATTACTAACCATTTGATTTCCAAAATATGATATACCCCTTTCACCCTCACCAATATTGTAATGAATTTTTAATTAACTTCGTTATGCATCCAAAATTTCACCATTATTTTTCATATCAAAACAATTGTGTAGTGAATACCATACCATTTTTTCTATCATGGGTATTCACCATTAAGAACATGTACTTATTGATTGGATACATACATCTATGTATTCCACATTTAATAATCTTGGAATAAATTATGATGATTAATGAATTCATGTTGTATAATATATGTAGCACACTTAATCTTGAGAATGAAATGAATGGGATGGGTGCACCTAGATAGCAGTTCAATGCATTGGGCATGTTTAGTATCATGATATGTCATGATGGGATAGAGAGTGAACCTAAATCCTTTATTGTACTTTTTCCACCATGATTTCTTTGAAATTTTATCCTTGACCTCTTTTTATGACTCAATATTTTAAGTTTTTGCCAAATTTCCAATGTTATGATTAATATGTCATTTTGTTCATGTTCTTTTTATTCATAATTAATATGTATTTTGTATAACATGTGTTATATTATCGATTTAGTGACTTTATTATTACCTTATTGGGATTTATATATCACCCATTTCTTATGTATGCCTCCAATTTATCCTGTGTATTTTTAAAAAACATTGGAATTTTATAAGCATGTTAAAGAAGTTTTCAATAATATTGTTCTATCCCATGTTCCAGTTGTTATGATATGTACCTAATTTACAAAGACACTATAATTATAGATATTTTGGTTTGTATTAAATGAAATTTTATGTAATAAATCAAGTATTAATGTGAAATAAATAACAGGGTTGTTATAGTTTGGATTAGAGCAAGAGGTTAGTTATTTTTGGCATTATGATTAGAAAAATCTATCAAAATAATTAGGGATAAGACTAAGTGTAAGAAAACATCCATAAATTTTGGTTAGTATAGATTAAGTGTATTTTCAATAAAATTAATATATTTATGTATTCTATAAGTGGGCATGGTTCTAGTACAAATGTACCTAGGGGTAACAACTCTGAAAAAGTGTCCTGGGCCTGACTCGGGGTAACCAGGTATAAGATAATGAGCCTTACTTCACACCTGTTTTGAAACTCCCAGGGGATATACTTTGGTAAATTCATAAGATTATTATTAACCATTATTAAGGGAATAAATAATGACCATAATAATATATTTTACTAAATATATCAAGGATAACATGGATTGAATCCTGTAGATTAATAAGTTAAGTAAATAAATTTAATTTATAAGTTTACACTTTAATGAAATTTGATTCACATTTATGTGTTTAGTAGTTTAAAAATAATCATCCCTAATTTTCTATTTATTATATCCAATGGTAATAAATAGTAGGAATACAGTAAATAATTGATGTGATGGGAAATTGGATGACTACCCCAATGAGATTCCCAACCTGATGGGAGCAGGAATCATGCACTTTATGATGAAACTCTCTTAGATGACTCAGGTTATAAATAGAAACCTAGATCAATAGAATTTCCCAACCCCATAAGAGATAACAATCCACAGTCGATAGCTTCATGGGATAAAGGCCTCTTATTTTCAATGGATCATTTGATCCCTCAAATGTGGAACGATGGATTAACTACATTGAGAAGATCTTCTCCATCCTTCAATGTTATAAACAAGAGAATATTCTTATAGCAGTTTATCATATGGAGGGATAAACTGACCATTATTGGACCTTGATCAATAATAAGAAGCCTAAATAATATGTCAAAGAAATGGAGTGGAAAGATTTTTGGAAAATATTTTTTGATGAATATTTTCCTCACACTCTCCATCTTAAAATAGAAAGGAATTTTCTTTCCCTCAAGAAAAAATAGGAAGAATATGTCGAGGTGTACAAGGAAAACATCAAAATCCTTTTTGGATACACATTCATATTTTCTATTACCCCGGAATTTAAGGTTTAACTTTTCTTAGGTGGGATAAAACCTAGTCTATGAAAAGCTATAGTGATTCATGACTTTGTTAGCTATGTGGAAATTGTTCAATATGCCCTCAAAGTCCAATTGGATGTCAGATAATATAAATGGTGTCATGGGGAAAATAAGTGTAAATTATATTTTAATTATGCATTTTCGATGGAGAAATCGAAAAGTTATAAGAAATTTCAAAATCCCACTTATCAAATATGTGGAAATAATCACCCTAGAAATTGCCTAAAGGGAACAAAGAAACGATTTAGGTGTGGGAAAAAAGGACACCTAGATAAAAATTTCTGACAAGAGAAACCCTCTAATTAAATAGAGGAATGGAATGATCTAGTTAACCCTTAGTCTATTGTTAATTGTTTCAAATTCAAGGAACTATGGAACTTTTCAAAACAATTCACTAAGGAAAAGGTTTTCGAAGACAACCAATAAACTGCAAGGTAGTAAGGGTGATATCTTTTTATCACTACTACTAAAGTGGACCTCGAAAATGAAGGGGTGATAAGTATACTAGTTATTCATTCAAGAATAATGAATATACTTTTTATTCTAGTTCTACACATTCCTTCATATCATGAAAGTTTAGTCAAACTATTCAAACAACACCATAAAGAATGGAAGTAGAGTTTTTAGAGAAAATATAAAATGGTTAAATTATTACATCCCAAGTATATAATGCCTCCCCAATCATAATTTCTGGTATGAAATTCCAAGATAACCTTTTCATACTCCATTTTGTCGAATTTGATTCAGTTATGGGCATGGATCGGATTTCCTTATATAGAGCCAACATAAATTTCCACAAGAAGGAAATCACTCTCTATATTGAAAATAAACCCCTAATTTTGTACAAGTGCAAGGATAATGGTGAATCTTCTTTGGAACCGACATCTCAAGCATGGATATTATTTCATTATGATAAAGTGTATCTATACCAAATTATTGACTCTATGGAAATATCAATCCTCAAAGATATGCCTATTATGACATAATATGATTATTTGTTTCTTGGGAACTACTTGGTCTACCTCCAAACCTATAGGTTGAATTTTCAATTGATCATATACCTGGAGAATATATAACATCCAAGAATATATATATATTGGATATTTTGGAACATTATAATATAAAGAAATAGGTACATGGTAATGTGGATAAAGGGTTCATATGCCCAATTGCTTCACCCTGGGGTGTATCAGCTCTCTTCATCAAGAAGAAGGATGGCTAAATGCACCTTTGCATCAATTATCAAGAGCTTAACAAGATCATGATAAAGAAAAAGTATCCTATGCCTTGGATTGATGACTTGTTCAATCATATAGGTGGAGAAAAATACTTATCTAAGGTGGATCTGCAGTTAGGATATTACCAAGTTAGGGTGAAGTAGGAGGGTATTCCCAATACTATTTTCATATGTGGTATGGGCACTATGAGTTCAAAGTGATGCCTTTCAGACTCACTAATGCTCCAATAATATTCATGGACTTGATTAATAGAGTCTTTAAATATTAAATTGAAAAACAATTGGTAGTATTTATAGATGATATTCTAATATTCTCAAAAACCAAGAAGGATCATGATGAGAATCTGATCACTATGCTAAAAGACCCTACGAAAGAAGAATTTTTATGCCAAGTATGGAAAATGTGAGTTCTTTTTGAAAGAATTTACTTTATTAGGGAATATCATCATAAGAAATTGGATATATGTGGACCCTTCAAAGATGGAATAAATTAAAGGATAGTTGAGTCCAACATCTGTGACATATATTCGCAGCTACCTTGGGTAATCTAGGTATTATCATTGATTTTTGATAAATTTATTTTGATTTTTGAACCATATTATGAAGCTAACTCACAAGGGAGTGTTGTTTTTCTAAACATAAGAATGTGAGGAAAGATTTAAGGATCTCAAAAACAGTTTTATCACTACATGAGTTCTCACACTACCAACAAGTGTGGAACTCTTTTTAGTATATAGCGATTCCTCAAAGAATACATAGGAAGTGTACTGATGAAAAATGATAATATGATAGCATCCTCGTCAATGTAGTTGAATATTAATGAGAACATCTACCACACACATGATCTTGAGTTGGTATCTAAATTATTTCTAGTGAAAATATGGTGGAATTATCTCTATGGGGAGAAGTGTGAGATATATACTGATCACAAAAGTCTAAAGTATATATTTGCACCGAAATAGCTTAATTTTCTCCATTAAAGATAGTTAGATCTCATCAATGATTATGACTTCTTATTCTACTACCATCCTAGTAAAGAAAATAAGGTGGTGGATTCTATAAGTATAAATTATCCCGTAATTCTATCATTAATGAGAATTGAGAGGGATCTGATCTTCTTAGATTTATTTAGAGAGGATGGACATGGGAATCATAAAGGAAGGAACATCATCAATCCATTCATAAATGATTGCTCAACTGTATCTTATGGAGATTTTAAAGGATGATAAAAGAATGGATGTAGGAATTCAGAAGAAAGTGGAAACTATAAGAATGAATAAATCTATAGAGTTTAAAATTGATTAAGAAGGAATTGTGAGATTTGGTTCAAGACTATGTGTTCTATAAAATCCTAGGTTAAAGAAGGAACTGTTGGATGATGCAAATATTTCAGCTTTCTCTATTCACCCAATAAGCACAAAGATGTATCAAGATCTTTTTGAGCATTATTTGTGAGATAATATGAAGAAAGGGATCATAGAATATACATCATAGTTCTTGGTATGTCAGAAAGTGAAGGATGAAAGAAAAAATTCTAAGGGGATGATTCAACCATTACCTATACCAACATGGAAGTGGGAAAACCTCACCATGGACTTTTTCACTAGACATACAAAGACATCTAGGTTAGAAAATTATATATGGATTATTTTGGATCATCTTAAAAATACATCTCACTTTATCCCAATTTTAGAGGACTTATCCCTTGATCGATTTTCATATATACACATCAGAGAAGTGGTAAGGTTGCATGGATTACCACTATCGATTGAATCTGATAAAGATACAATATTCACCTCTAAGTTCTGGATGTGTCTACAACATAATTTAAATATTGGGATGAACATTAGTATGGTTTATCATACCCAAACTGATGGCTAGTAGAAGTAGAATATTCAGAAACCGAAAGACATCATACAAGAATATTTTATGGTCTTTAAAGGAGGATGGTACAGACATATTCCTCTGGTTGAGTTCTATTACAACAACTATTTCCACTTGATTATCCAAATGTATATCTTTGATTAACTTAATGGGAAGAGGTGAAGAACACCTTCATGATGAGATATGGTTGGAGAAAAATTCTAGGTCCTGAAATGGTCGAGGATATGGTAGAAAAGTTTAAGACCATTCGGCAGCACATTAAGGCTGCTCAGAATCGAAAGAAGAGCTATGATGAAAATTGTCGATGAGCCCAGTATTTTGATATTAGAGACATGGTATTCCTCAACATATCTCCACGCAAGAAAATGATGAGATTTTGGAAGAAGGGAAATCTTATTCAAGATACATCAGCCCCTTTGAGATCCTTGATCGCTTCAGAGTAGTAGCATATCAATTAGAACTCTCATCAAACCTTTGTCAAGTGCATGATTTATTCCATGTATCCCTCTTGACGAAGTACATACCATACCCCTAAAATCAACTCAACCTATAAGTAGTTCCATTGGATAATTACCTTTCCTATGAGGAACTTCCAATGAAGATCTTAGATCATAGATAAAAATTTATACAAAGTAAGACAATTCACCTTGTCAAAGTTTTGTGGAGAAACCTCAAGTTTGAAGAAGCAATGTGGGAACTGGAGGTGGTGATGAAGCATAGTCACCGTCATCTATTTGAATGTGGGAAAAGAAAATTTTAAGGGTGAAATTTCTAAAGTGGGGAAGATTTTAATGACCTGAACTATTAGGAATAAAATTCATGTTTTTTTTAAATTAAATGTCTAATATGGTTTTAGAAAATGAATTCACTTATTTTGTTTTATATTATCCAATCAGACTTAAAATACCATTTTTTATTACTACCATTTATAATATATATGTTGAAAAATGATCTCATTATTAGTATAAAGATAGGGTTTTAAAAAAATCCAATTGACACAGAAAAAGGAAGTGATGGCCCCAAATAGTAGGATCGTACCCTATTACACCATTTATTGGATCTTCTAAGGGAGATAACATTTCTTTTCTTTTTCATCGATCAAGTCCAGGCTGATATTCGACAACTTAATCATGATCCAAATGTTTACGGGATAATTTCAAGTTTATCGAGATTATGACCCAAACAATGTTCATTAAACCACCCCATAAAAGTACCACCATAATGAACCTTACACATAGGGAATTTTTTGGTTTAATAAAGGGATATGTATCAATACCCTATTATTATTAATATATACATTATTTTTTTATATAACAATGCATATATTTTTATCCTATTATTGTTACTTTGTAAATGATTTTTATTTTGATAAAATAAAGCACAAATTTTATTTTTGGTTAATATTAAAATTAAATTAATTAATTTATGAATTAATAGATTTTTGAAATAAATAATATTTTAATATTACTATGAAATAATTTTTATCAAATAAAAACAATCATATACGTTTTATGAAGCCAAATGTAATTTTATAAGGGTTCGAAAACTGTTATTGTCAAAAACCAAACATTTCTTAATAAATATCAATTTTATTATTATAGGTAATAATTCACATATTTATAAAATTATTTATATCAAATAAATATTATTTGTCGAATTGGAATGTTGAAATTATCTCATGGTGAATTTTTCATAATTTTCTGAGGTAGTCGAATTTTTGGGTAAAAATTAAATGTCGTATAAATATAATTTGTGTATTATGATATCATAATGACCCAAAAGTGATATCATAATTACTATAAATGGGATCCAGAACCAAATATAAGTATTACATTTAATTTAATTTTATTTAAATTTTATTTCATTTATTTTTTAAATCCATTATAAATCCTCCAAAACATATAATATATTTTGTGGTGTTTAAAACCTTTCTTTAAGAGTGTGATTCACATCCACATAATCAAGGGAATTATTTTAATATTTTTTCCATTTTACTTATAAAAAACAATCCCATTTGGAAGGAACCATGTTCATAAACCATGTTTTGGTTTGTGGTTTTAGATATTTCATTATGTAGAGTCCAAAACCTAGATAATAAATAAATCCCCCAATCTTCCTATATAAACCCACAAAATATCCCATTTATCTTCAGTAAAACTCCTTGGACATTGAACATACTCTTCCATACACTCTCTATACTCCTCCCAAGGAAACCCCAATCTCTCCATAATCGCCTCCAAAGCTTTTGATTTCACACACTCAAGTAAGGGACCTTCCTCTCCTCCTTTCAAATTAAATCACCTTCTTTGAAATTAGTTATTTTAATTTCAATTGGTTATATTTTAATTCATTTATAATCATTAATTTACTATCTAATTGATGTTATTTTAATGATGGGTCATTTATACTCTCTCATTTTTACACTTACCTAAGTTGTTACTATGCCTAAATTTCATAAGGGATCCTCACCTTCTCTTCTATATTCAAGTTTCTTTATGAACTTATGAATTCTATTTATATTTCCTAAAGTTGGGAAATGTATTTCCTTCTCCCTATTACTTCCCATTTTATTTTTAAAATATTATAGACCCCTTTATCTCACATAAACTATTTTTTATGAATTTTAATGTAACATCGTTAAGATGTCGAAATTTCACCGTGATTTTCAATGTCAAAACTATTGTGTAGTGAATATCATACCCATTTTTCTATCAAGGGTATTCACATTTATGCACATATAAATATATATTGGGGGCTTAAATTTATGTATTCCACGTCCCTTTATTGTGTAATAAATTATTATGATAAATAACTTCATCTTGTATGATCTATGTGGCACACATAATCATGAGAATGAAGTGAATATGATATGTGTTTCCAAATAGTGTTCCAATGTGTTGGGTAATGTTTAGTATCATGATACATCATGTTGTGACAGGGAGTGAACATGGTTTCTTTATGAGACATTAAATAGTATGATTTATTTATGGGTTTAGCCTTAACTTATGTTTATGATTTGGTGTTTTAAATTGTTTCCACATTTCCCATGTTATGATTATCATGCCTTATTGTTCATGTTTCTTTTATTCCTTGTTGATATGCCTTTTATTTTTTTAATACCACATGATATGCCTATTGTATAACAGGTATTATATTATTCATGTTATGCCTTATTTGTCCATTTCTATTATTTATATCTCACCCCATTCTTATTTATGTCCCCAGGTTATCATGTGCAGTTTTAAAAATCCATGTAATTTTAGAAGCATGTTAAATAACTTTTCAATAATTTTGTTGTATCCTGTGTTCAAGATGTTATGATATGTTCTTAATTCCCAAATACATTTTACATCCCAATATTATGGGTTGTATTAAGTGAAATTTTATGTAATATTTCATTTATTAATGTGAAATAAAGAGTGGGTTTGTTATAGTGGATGCGGGGAAATCAATGAGTTAAGGTGAAACTAATTGAGGTGATGCATAGGATCGATGTGGAATGCTGAAAAATGAACCAAGATACGATTCAAGGTGTTTTACCCTAGGTTTAAGGGTTAGTTTACCATCTATCAGATAAACTAACCACTAGAAAAATATCATGATCGTGACAATTATCTTTTATTTATATTAGTTACATGGTTAATTATTTATGTCTTTTAATGTGGTGTGATCACCAAATAATTGAATTCACAAGCAGGAAAGATGAAATAAAATATAATTTGATTATGGATATATTATTTATCTGATATGGTAGATAAATTATGTAAACTCCACTTAATATTAACACTGATTGTAAATGTATAAAATTGGTTTTACACACAAGGATAAAAAAACCCCTATTAAAATATTAACTCAGCCTACCTTCCACTAATTATGTTTAAATTGAACTCATAGTTAAAATTACATGACCATCCCATGTTGGGATGATTTCAATTATCATGGAAATTTTAGAGTGAAGTTTTTGGTTGAATTAAATAAATTTTTTCTCAAGGGTTCACTTTCTAATAAGGACATTATATAAATAAGAGGAAAAGGTTGATGAAAACATAAAAAGGGACTTCAATATTAGGTATTCCACTCAACATACCAATAAACTATGATTTAATGTATCTAGAGTGTTATGCCTACCTAAAACCCATAAAATATATTTTTAGGCACATATATGGTTTATAATAGAGGAATATGAATCCTTTACACTAGAATATCAATGAAGAAATATATTCCAAAGATATGGTGAGGGATATTAGTTGTCAAAAAAAATAGTGGAATATTAATAAGAGTTTAATTAATTTTAAATTTATTAATCTATTTTTTAATAAAAAAAATTACTAATTATCTACTATTAAATTGTAGAAATTTTAAATAAAATGAATTCAAAAATTTTACAAAATTGTATACTAGAGAAGTTTAAACATCTCATAATTATGAATTTCTTGTAATGTCATAAGTTATTGCATGTTATACTATTACATGAATGGAAATTGTACATACTGGAAACCCCACTTTCTAATTTCATTTCCAAATATGCTAATGGGAAATAAGTTTCTAAATATCTGAATCATGAGTGCAATGATATGGATATCCAATGATATTCTGAAGAAATATGAGGATATGGATTAGTATATAATTTTATCTCACCTTAAGGATCTCTATCAAGATAATGTGAGATCTAAGATTTCTGAGATCTCTGATGAACTATTCACATGAAATCTTGGAGAGTCTATGCCAGTTGGGTCACATGCATTCAAGATGATTGGCTACACTGAGAACCTGGACTTCTTGGGTTTTAACATCCTAGATGAGTTTTACATATATCTCATTCCTTCCTCAGTACACAAAAACTTCTCTTGCTTTATTATAAATTCTAGTATGATCAGTAGTGATAAAACACTATAAAATCTTATTTCTCTTATCTTCTTAGCTGATAAAGACATGGGGAATCAAAAATTCATTGTATATATATTTAATAAGAAGATTAAGAAAATGGAAAATGGGATAAAGTCTTGTTCTGAGTCAAAGGCTCAAGAGAACCATCCCTCTAAGAAGAATAATATCTATAGGTAAAGAAAGGAACAGAATGTTCTTCGATTTTAAAGTAGAAATAATGGTCATAAGAAGATAAATTTCACTAAGAAAAAGAATAAATGGGGGATATTTATGTTTGTTAACTTTTTATTATAATATTTCTATATCTAAAAGTTGGGTATTAGATATTGAATTTTGTTCTAAAATTTGTATCCAAATATAAGAAAAAAGTATATTTTTAAAGGTTTCAAGTGGAAAGGTGGATCTATGGGGTTCCAATAGATCAAGGATAGATTCTCTACCCATTATATACTTGCACTTCACATTGTTGACCAGATGTTTTTTCAATAACTGTTATTATGTTCCTAATGTTACTAGGAACATTATTTCCATTTATTTATTTCATATGGGTGGATTTATTTTAAAATTTGGAAATTACATTTTCTAGTTTTTTAAAGATAGAATATTCTATGGTATGGTACAGATAAATAACTTCCTTTTTGTATTAAATTATGAAGACAAAATATTGGAAATTTAGGAAAAAACTAATATGTGTGACTCATATAACACACAATTGTGGAATTACTTTCTTAGTTAAGTGAATGAGAAGAATTTTATCAAGCCATATCATTGTGTTTATTTAGACACTTTTGAGGTAATGAAACTTTAAAGATGACATGCTTGTTTATAAGGAAAAAATGACTAAGCCACCATTTGGAAGTCAAGGTGAAAGGTCTAAGGATACTCCAAAATTGGTATAAATCAATGTGTATAGACAACTTCATGTAGAATCTAGAGGTTGATACTCATACTTTATTACTTTTACTGATGACTTGTGATCGTATAGTTATATCTACTTGATGAGTCTAAGTTTTAATCCTTCTATAACTATAAAAATTTTAAGAATAAGGCTTTAAATCATCTTGGTAATATTATAAAGAACCATTTAATAGATTTAGGTGGTGAATATCTTAACCAACCCTTTCTTTACTTTCTATGGGAGTATGGGAATTTATCTAAACTCACTCCACCTTATATAAAATATTGTAATAGTGTCACTAAATGGAGGAACCATACCTTCTTGGACATGGTAAGGTTGAAAATGAGTCATGAAACTATTTCATTATAATTTTGAGGATGTATATTATAGATTTCAGTATGTATACTAAATTGAGTACCAACTAAAGCATTAAATGGGATTCTGTTAAAGTTATGGAGTGTAAAGAAACCATTTGGTCAAATGTTCATGCATTGGTTTGTGAGGTATTTGTTAAGGATATATCATAAAACAAATTAGAACCCTGAGGCATGAAGTGTATCTTTATAGAGTATCTCAAGGAAACAAGTGGATGTTATCTTTATAAGCCTGAAAAAATAATTTAACTTTCACAAGACATACCATATTTATTCAATGGGAGAGCATCATCAAGGAAGATAGTGAGTGAAAGATTTAATTCAATGAATTTTATTCTCAATATACACAAGTTTTGGTATAAACATTGATACCATATATCCCCATGGAATATTTTGGTCTTGAAACACAAGTTTTGAATTGGATTATGAAATCAGTAAGAGAACCATAGAGATATTTTTTTATAGCCACTCATGATGATGACTCATTGTTAGTTGAAATTGATAACCCTCTCTCCTACAAGGAGTCAGTATAGGGATCATAGGATATAAGATGTCAAGAATCCATGAATTATGAGATATATTCCATGTATCAAAACCAATTTTTTGTTATGATCAATACAATAATTGATGTAAATCATGTTGGGTGTAAATGGGTATTCAAGAGAAAACTAAACATGGGAGGTAAATTAAATACCATTAAATCAAGGATATTGTCTAAAGAGTTTAGACAATATCAATGCATTTACTATAAATAAACATATTCCCTAGTTTCCATGTTTAAATCTATTAGAAATCCTGATTTACATAGCTGCATACCATGATTTTGAGATTTGGAAAATGAATTTCGAAACTACTTTATTTAATGGGGACCATTAAGAGGACATGTATATTACACAACTAGAAGGATTTGTAAATTTTGGTAATTCAAAAAAGTTATTCATGTTATAGAGATCCATTTAATAATTATATAAAAAACCTAGGTCATTAAACATTCGATTTGATGAAGTAATGGAATTTGGTTATATTAAGAATGAATGTGATCCATGTGTTTACAATTTGTTTATTGGAATTATAGTTGTTTTCATGGTAGTGTATGTTGATGAAAAATTAATAATTAGAAATGATATACCTGCCTTATAATAGGTTAAGAAATGGTTGAGAAAGGGTTTCTTTATGAACGACTTATATGAATCACCCAACATTCTATAGATCAAGACCATGCATGATAGATCCAAGTAGATTCTATAACTAAGTCAAATTAAATACATTGACCCAATACTAAAGAGATTCTATATATAACAACCCAAGAGGTGATTGGTTCCAGTATCACATGGCATACATCTTTCAAAGAAAATGTATCCTCAGATACTAGAAGAAAGAGAGATAATGATTAAGATCCCATATGCTTCTTTGATAGGATCAATCATGTATTCTATGTTATGTATGAGTCTTTATGATGATTTTTATTTTATCATGGTAGGATTATATCTATAAGATCTTGGTGAACGTCATTAGAAAATTTTTAAGATTGTCATTAAGTATCAAAGGAAAACTTAGGATATGTTCTAGGTGTATGGAGAATATGAATATATATTCATTAGGGGTTATGTATATTTTATCTTTTAGATTGATCATAATGATCTTAAGTCACAATATGGATATATATTTTTTCTCAATGGAGGAGTTGTGAGCTATAATAGTTCAAATCGGATAGTTTTTATTGATTATATAGTTTAGTCTGAGTATATTTCAGATTATGATTCATCCAAGGAATCAGTTTGGATTCACAACACTTTCTAATAGCTTGATGTGGTACCTATAAAAAAATATGAAATCATAGTTTATTGTGATAACATGATAATGGTGTCTCTCTCTAAATAATCAAGTTTACAAAAAATAACAAAGCACATACTTTGGATGTTTCATCGCTTAAGTGATATTTCTTAATGAGGTGAAGTTACAATGAGAAGAGAATCCATGGAGGAAAATGTGGAGGACCCATTAATGAAGGAATTATCTCTACTGAAGTAGTTTATCATTTGATAGCTAGTGGACTATAAGTTATTGTTAGTTGGATCTATTGAAAGTGGATATATCTTCAGGTCGGTTCCCTAGAACCAACTTGTTTAGTACTTTATTACATTTTTTTCTTACTAAAGACATTTTACTATCACTAATTCACTATTATTATGAATATCATTTGTATTTGATAATTTCCTTAGAAAATATGTCATTCTAAAATCTCATAGTAGTTCCCCTCTATGATGAGATCATAGAGGTACCACGATGTTATTCTTGAATATTTTTTTATAAATGGATGATATTTTCTTTAGGGACATATAAAATAAAAATCCATTAGAGGTATGAGGAAATAATGAATTAATACACCTTCTCATGATATTCACCTGTAGTAATATCCAAGATAAGAGATTATGAGAACATGCATGTCAATAGAAAATCCACATTTAAATTTTTCATTGGATGATCATATCTACAGAAATGTGTATTGATTTTAAACATGAATAATATATTAATTAAAATCATGGATCACACCCATTGATGTATTAAATAAACAATGTGGAATATTTTCATGGAGATGTAGGATATATTGGTTGCATCGTGAAACATATATCATTAATGGATAATTCAAGAAAAATTATATCCCTTTTACCTCTTGAAAAATGTAAATAACTCAATCCCTTTTATCAGATTGTAACAAATTAAATACATCCATGGTCATGGTGTTCAATGGGAATATTTATTTTCATAAATTCAAATATAGAGAAACTGAGCCTATATATTGAATTCACCTGCATGGAACCTTCTTCTTTTGACATATTATAATAAAGGCTTATATTATATGGAAAACATTTGTAGGAGGTTAAATTTCATTGTGATTTTAACTTCATTCTCTATAGAATCCTTTATATGTTACTAGATTATATCCTTGGAAATTATGCAGTTATTCATAATTACACTAAGAAAGAGGACTATAGGGTCACACACTATCTGTATCTCAAATCTCAGTTAGATTATAGTATTGAATTTAATAATTTTGAATAAATAATATCTATTCAGGATTGGTTTTTTCCAAAATTTGATCAAAATTTATTGGATATAATTAGTGATTTAAATAATAATAATATATATTAGTTTTAAATTTTTTAAAATATAATATTTATTATATATACCGTAGGATAATGCAGTGACATATAATTAATTAAATACCCATTATTCAAGGATCCATAAATGTCAATGATGGAAATAGAATAGATTTCAATGTTTTGAATAGTATAAATGATATTTATTAATATTGGTAATGCATCACACATATCAATAAATTAATAATAATTATTGGACATGGGGTAATTTAAAAATAATAAAGATGGTTGGTGTCTTATGTGTGATTTTCCATCCCTAAACCAAATATAACAAATATATAATTAGATCATAATTCAATTTTGATATACATAATGGATATGGAGAGATTGGATCAAACCCTAGTGTGCAATCTATATTCCTCCTCTCTCAAGAATTTGGTAAAACAACAAGGCTACTTCATATTTCATGTAGAATACTGTTTCTATCAACCATGAATAATGAAAGTGATTAGGATCATTCATACTATCTCTTAGTGATTCTATGGCATTGATTAGAAATTATGGTTCATGTGTGGATCAGCACTAGATGTATTTTCCACTTTTATTCTATAGTGAAACGATGGTGTAATGAATTTTATTCCATCGAATCATCAACAAAATTGGAATTACCCATTAAGTTAATGTTATATCTTCTTATAAATTAATTATAAATTACATGTGAAGATATTATCTTAATGGTTTTAGTATGTTAATATTGTTTATTTATTTTTTGGTTTTCATTGTACATGATCTCATGATTATATGAAGAAATTATTGCACATGATTATAGACTAAACCATGAGTTGTTCATTCTTTCAAAGGATTCTTGTGTTATGTCTAGAACCTACACTAATTTTAAAGGATATTTTCCAATTGGTTCTTCACTACTTTATCTTCTTTTTTCTTATGTGAAAACCCATTCTAAATAGAAAACTTTTATATGAAGGAACGTGATAATATTCAAATTCTATATCATAATTCCCATAAATTAGAATTTATTAAGGGTATTTAGTTACATGATCCTAATATATAATATTATCTAAACATATCCTCTCATATCAATTATAAGTACATAGCCTTAAAAATATATAAAATTGATTATTTAGACAAGATTTAATATAATTTCATTCTAAAAGATCATTTTGATTTAATGTTATTAATAATTAGGTCATCACCCTTACAAAAATCAATATTAAATCTCAAAGTGTTCCCTACCACTCCATGTCAATTTTCTCAAAATAAAAAACATTTTAAATAAAAAAAAGTTTTATTCCAATGAAATATCTTCAAAATATTCATCTTGACCTCATCCTTGTCCCTACTCATGTTTAAAACCATGTTAAAAATATTTGAAAATCTAGGATAAGTAAAAAAGGATTAGTAAGGGACATATAAATATAAATAAATAAACATGTTAGTCCTTTAATACTCTTAAAAAATTTCCCTTTTTTAAAATAAACTTTGGCCTCAGTGTAAACATTGTCTTACATAAGAAATCAACTTCTCTACCAAAATAATTTAATAAAACATTTCATAATAAATCTTAAAGGAAAAAAATAAAACTCATAAAGGTTTTTTTCACTCATGAAAAACTCATTAAATGTAATATATTTCACCCTTAATAAGTAACATAAACCTAACTTTTAACTTAATACCATTATCTTAACTTTGAAATGATAAAATTTTCATAAAAACCCATAAATATCATAGATAAATTATGTAGGTAACTTGAGAGATCATTTACATATCACTCTTAAAATCTCACTTACATAAGGAATAACCTACCTGGTGCATTAAAATAATCTATTAGGATAAATCTAACCAGTTAATATCATCCCTTTACCCAATGCTTGGAGATCTATATCTATCTCACCTATCCTCATGATCTATATCAGAATCACCCATCATCATGAGCTATATCGTTCTTACCCATCATCATAAAAAATTTCCAAGAAACATCACATAATCATAATACATGAAATATTTCATTTATATTATCATACTCATAAACATATTCCTTTCAACCATAAAAAAAACATTTATAGATTTAAAAATTTCCATTATAAGTAAAACATTATTTTAAAATACCAAGAAAACGGGAATTAGGGTTTTTATTTGAAGGAAATATGGAATATTTTAAAGGAACCCAAGCATAAAATAATTTTTATGGTTGTAGGAAGAAAAATTAACTCTATATAAGTTAAAATGGAATATTCATTTTTCCTTTTCATCAAAATGTTCTGTATAAAATACATATAAAATTATCATTTAAAAACCTTTTAAAGAAAGTAAAAAAGTTACATAAAATGCCCTTTATAATTAATTTATTTCAATACAAATAAATTCAGAAAATAATTTTAACAATATGGTCATGGAATAAAAATATTTATAAAATAAGTCTTTAAAAAATTTAAAATGAGGTTTTTAAGGTAATGTGCAACTTACCTCAAGTCTAAATCATTACATGCATTATTTATATTATTGAATAATAAAATATTTTAATTATTTAATTTAATAAGAAAATTTTTTATTTTATTATTCATTTTATTTTATAGTCTTATATACTATTACTTGGTCAATTAAGTTTATATTGGATATTTAGTTGATATTCGATACATATAGTCAAAATTACTTAAGTAAGTTTACTATAGTAAAAGTGATCATTATTACACCATATAAAAAATAATAACCATTTCATAATAATAATTTTTATAATTTAATTATACTTTTACAAAAAACCATTAATGGAGGTTATTAAAAATGAATTACGTTACAATCATAGAGATGGTAGGTCGTACATATGCATGAGTAAAATTTTCAATTTTCAAAGGGATTAAGGGAAAGAAGGTAAATATCATTTTGTATTTATAGAATTATTATTATGTCATAAGTATAAAATTATTTATTTAGATACACTTATATATATCATCCATTTGATTTGGTCGTGAAAAACAAATCACGTCGCTTCATAGAGGTGATAATCCACACGTACGCATTAATGACATTATCATTTTAAAATGGATTAAAATTTATGAAATATGATGTTATAGTATCTTTAAATAATTATATTTATGTAATTAATATCATATATATACATTAAATTCATCATTACCTGAGTGGTATTGATAGAAAATTAATTAAATCAGTTTGTGAGGTGGTAGTCCGTCACACATACGAAAGATGCTTTTATTTTACATTTGATGGAAGATAGTGAAGGATATAGTTCATTAAATTAACATAAAAACAATATATCATATTAACGATACTTTATTTTCTATATAATCATGTTTATTATTGTTTTAATGAAGTATAAGATGAAACAAAATTAAAATTTGTAGTTAAGAACTCTACTTCTTCTTCACACAACCATTTTAGGTCTATACCTAAAGACTTTTTAAGGTTATATTTTTGATCAAAATATGGAATCTAAGGAATTTAGAGGGATTTTATAATAGGATATGGGTTAGTATTTTATTAAAAAGGAAGTCTCTTGATGTTTTCTTATAGGATGAAAGTGTGTTTCCTTTTATAAGTGGGGGAGAGGACGTACCATGAACTTTTAATAAGGTTAAAATATATTAATGTCTTACTCAAAAAAAATGCCTCAAAAATAGACCATCTCATAATATTAGATGATATAAGGTATAAATATGGCCATAAAATTCAATTTTTACATATTTATAGGTAATTTTAACCCTTCTCACTTAATTTTAACTCCACAGTAAACAAGTTTTAACCTTCTCTATGGTAAAAGTTTTTTACTTTTTTTTACTATTAATTACAAAAACTAATTAAGATGACCTTATTTACTAATATTAATTATGATTAATCCAAATATTTAGTCCTTTTATTGATTTAAATTCGTTGATGTTTCAGAATTTAATTTCAATTTTAAACCAAAAAACCTGATGAGAAATGATTTTCTAGAAAAAATTATTTTTAAGTATAATTTTTTTATACTAAATTAAATAATAAAATTAATTAAAAACACCATAATTGGTTTATTAATAATATAATTTGTCTAATTTATCTATAGAACCATTTTAAATAAAATTCAAACTTTTAAATTCTTGAAATGAAAAAATAGTTTATAATAAAATCATTATTTTTTACTATTCATTGAAAAATCATACTTTCTAAAAAATTATATAAAATTCATTCCAATATAATTTTGAAATAATGAATTAAAAAACAAATTTCATTTTTTTCAAATTCAAATTCTATAATTTTTAAATAAATATTCAAAATAATGTCATATAATGCATAAAAACCCAATTTGGTTATAAATGAAAAATTAACTAATATTATTATATTGAATATAAATATATAAAATATAATTCTTGAATAATAATAATACATGAAAATTATTTATCTTAACATTACCTAGGTTTTTACATTTATATCTCTCTTTTTTCTTAATGTATTTCCCTAGGGTTCCCTTTACTAGAATAGAGGATCAATGGGACTTATGAGAAATTAAAAGGTTAAAAATAATGATTCTATATCTTATGTTTAGTTTTTATTATTATTATCCAAATATCCAAAAGTCATTATACCTCTAAATCCTTCATTTTTGTTTTATAGAAACTTTTGTAAAAGAGAAAAATTTCCATAAAAAAATGTGTATGGGACATGGATCATTATAAAGAGTGTTTGTGTGTTTTTTTAGGACTAATAATTATCTAAATGGTTATATATTCACTTATAAGAAATCCAATGGGTGACTTTTTTAGAAAGAGTAAGTTTCAGGAGTTTTGTATTTTTTAATTTTAAATTTAATTTCAAATTTCTCCTTTTGGGATAGAATAAATTTTTTGTAGAAGAGGAAAATAAATATATAGAAAATATAAATAATACATGGAAGAACAATTATAGAATAGAACAATATGGAATGAAATTTATTACACATAATTAAAGATAAATTTTTGGCTATATTGAATTCCTTTAAGGATGAGGTTTATAAGTGACGAGTTTTTACCAATTTTCAAGAAGATCAGGAAATGAAGATAATGTCATCATAAATAACACCATTTTTGTGTTGTTTATTCCATAAATACTCTTAGGAGGTAAAACAATACGTAGAAACTATTTATTTGTGTAACACTTTTTGAATGTAGAAATTCAAAATGAGGAAGTAGTTCTTGACCTTTGATGGGAAATGAGCTTATCCTAATTATTTTAATAAAAAAAAGAAGGTTAGTAATTATTTTTCATATCAATGCATAATTGATATGTGATCCTTGGATATATCCTATTAGGTGTAATCAATGTAAAAAAACTCAACATCTATTCTATTTACTTTACTGTTTTTTATTTTATAATTGAGTGATCATTTTGAAAGATTCAAAGTTTCTATAGAATCATAAGTAAATAATCCATTTGAATTTGAGATTGGAAAAAAAATATGAATACCCTAATTCACCACCCACCTAGTCCTATTATGGTGTATTGTGGGGCCTAAAATTTCAATAAGTGGAATAAAATTCATGGTTTATCTTGGTGAATCTATATAATTAGTGTTTTGGCATGAAAAATGTTGTGACTATAAATGGATTATCATAATTTTATCATTTCAATTATACGGTGTTGATAAATATAATAAGATAAAAATAATAATCTCTTGGGATATGTGTTTTATTATTAGAGCATCGTAGAATAGAATTCAATGATTCTTTAAAGTGTTAAATGATAAAAGGATACATAAAATTGTTAAATGAAAATACAATGACACATAATTCCATGATTGGGTATTTTATAATCATAATTAAATTAAGGTGATGAGTTTTACTATAGCCAGTTGATTTTTTGGAAAACATTCAAATACTAATAAAGGTGACTTTAATATAAATGAGGAATATTTTATTTTATTCATAAAATATTTTATTTTCTAAATATTATTTCAAGTGAAATTTTTTATATTTTATTTAACCATATTTTTAAAGTGATTGGGTCTATTAATTTTCTTGTCCATTAGTTAAAATGGTTTGATATATTGAAGAAGATAAAATATCTATTACCAATAATTTACAATCAAAATGATTCAACACTTAAAGAAGTAAATATTTTTAAATTATCACTTTATAATTTACACAACAAGCTGATCACATTATAATTTTGGGAAAAGTTGGAATGTTATTTAGAACATTATTCAAAAGATATAGAATTCGAAGATATATATAGTCATGAGATTCAGAAGACTAAAACATTAATAATTGTATGTAAGTTATGATTTCTTATCACTTGTGTAAAGGTGGATTAAAATAGGAAAATTAATATTCTAGGGTAATCTATATTTAGCATTAATTTTCCTAGTAATGTTTGTTCATATCACTAATAATTTTCTAAAAATTTTTGATAGAGTAAAATGATATTTAATTCACTAAAAACCCATGAAATAGGTTCTCTCTATAAGGAAATTAAATTTAGTAAATGAAAGTTGAAAGAAGTTTCAATAAAAAATATTGGTCGGTAAATAGTTAGATGATACTATGTAAGACCCTGTATAAGGTGTTGAAATTGAGTTTATCTTATAAATTGAAGATAGTATGATTGAAATAATAGAGAAACCAAAAGACAAATAAGAATATGATTATTAACCAGAGGGATTTTTTGATCTAGAAGTAGACTTGGGAGGATCTCTTAGGGATATTATAATAAAAATGAAGAAGAAAAATAATATTAATGGATTATTAAAATAATATTCAAGTTATGTTAATGATCTTGAAGTATAAATTGGTCACTTGGTGAAAATTATTGTGGAACATGAAAATGATCAATAGAAACATGAAGATGTTTTGGACTGTATATTAAATATCAAGGAGTGGGATAAGATCATTTATCATCATAATATTTCTATCAATTAGAAATAAAAGAATGTTTAAAAACTTAAAGAGGAAGTTGTATCTTTGAGAAATAATATTGATTCTAAAATAAAATTGAATGGTTTGAGGAAGAAGATACAATTTTAAAAATTCCTAGATAATATTTTGAAGGATATATTTGAATTAGGGTCAATATGTTTTGAGGAAGTATTATATTCTCAAAGATCCAATTTAATGGGTAAAAGTACTCTTGGTTTTGATCCTAAATCATAAAAAAAACAAAGACATAAAATATAAGGATAAAAATAAATTATAATATAGATGAATATTATCAACCATTTAGATCTTATCAAAAATCAAGAAGTCATTAAAATGTGTGAAATATGTGGATAGATGTAAAAAAATGTATTTCCTTAGAAAAAATAATAATGTTTCGGTCATATAATCCACATCATGGATTATTTAAAATAATTAGAGAATTAATTCAAAGGTTAAGAAATAGGAAGTCAGTAAATTTGAATAAAAACATCTCCTCCATCTCAGAATAGAAGATAATTTTGTGGATATTTGTTTAACTTATCAAGATTTGGGTATGATACTTCTAATTATAAGAAAACAAGTAAATGATGTTTATATGTAATTAAATGAATAATGGATGTAGGTTAACCAAATATAATTCCTTCTGGAAATATATTTTATCCATTGGGAAAAAAATATTGTGACTTGATTGGTTGGGATGAAGTAAAAGGGGAGAGTTCAATATATGTCTCAACTTATCCAGGACATTCCTATAAATTGAAAAGGAAGAAAAAGTAGAAATATATACTTTAATATATGCCTTTTAAATCTATAAAGAATAATAGTATGTGGATTATTGATAGTGGGTTCTCATCCCACATGAAAAGTAACATGAATCTTCTCTAGAATAGGAATAGAAGAGTTGATGAAATGATTCAATTATAAAATTATGGATATCTAAATATCTATGGATGTGGTAAAACACATTTATGAGGATAATAATTTAAAAATACTATATTATTCTATTTAGATGGTCTCCTATAAATTTTTTTGAGTGTGATTATATTATGTGACATTGAATTTGAAGTTACTTTGAATCTAATGGGTTATTATATAAATATATAGAAATATCTATTATAAAAGGATGGAAAATTAATAGTAAATTGTATCAATGGGAGAAAAGGAGAATATTTTCCTTTTTACTATATAATAGGATCATAGATTTTGACATTTAAGTCTTGGTAACATTCATAACTTGATTGTAGAGAAATTGTCAATGTTGAATTTTAGTTTTTATATTCTTTCTTTGAAAACGGATAAGGAAAATTTTTTGAAGCATGATTGAGGGGGAAAATAGTCAGAAACTCTTACCATAAAAATAATAAGTGGCCATTAAATATATTTTATTTAGTCCATATTGTTATGTGGGGTCCAATCAATCAAGATGGTACTGGATGTGAGAAATATTTCATCTAATTTTTCAATTATTATAGCAGGATAGGATGTCATAGGCCACTCTCACATTATCATGACGTTGGATACTTTGAATTTAGGGACCACTATATTATTCTTCTCAAGTATTTGGGCCTCCAAACCTAGTTTTCACAAAGAGGTTCTTTACTCTTGGTCCAAACCATTGTGGGGAAGCCAATGGGTCGGGATGTATAGTATGTTGAGTTGCTTGAATAAGGTCTTACATGCATGGAGTCTCAAAAGCATTTCATATATCCCTGATTTGTACAATATTAAGCATTATATTGAAAATATGGAATCCAAGATCGGAGAAGTATGGTACAATGATGTTATTAGTTTTCTCCTCAATAAAAATATCCTTCTTTAACTAAAGTTACTTGTTATGAATGATTGCCTTGAGAGAATTCCAAGGGAAAGTTTCCAATAGAAGGATATATGAACATGAGATTTTTTTCATGATTTCATCAAATAAAGGATGCATCTTAGTACTCATAACATTCTCGTAGAAGATAGTTCCTTCACAAATGACATTGCAGTTGTTGGAGGTTTGGAGGAAACCCTTTTAAAATTCATTATTTAAGGTCATAAATCTTCCATGAAGGATGGGTTACCTTAAGGTCATGATGATATTTTTAATTCTATTCCTAATGTGGTTTTTTGAATGAATACTTCACCTCCTTGATATTATTCCCATAGAAGAGGAGGTTTACGAGGCTCTGGTTACTCTCAGGGATAAAACATAGTCATTAAAGTGGACATGGATAAATCCAATGATATAATTTAATGGGGTCTAATTTTAGAGATATTAAATTACATGGGATTATCCTCTTGGGGTATTGATCTATTTTTTATATTTTTCATCTCTCCATGGTTTCCAATCTATTTTATGGAAAGGAAATGTGGCCTCCTTAAATTAGTTCATGGGTTGAGAGAATGGTACCCCATATCACTTACATTATTTATCCTAGCACATGATGCTCTGAAAAAATTCATAAATACAAACATATGATAATAGATAGTTCATCTTATCCAATTCAGATCAAATTTTCATGGGGTTCCTCACCTGATGTTTGAAGACGACGTGGTTCTTTTTCTTAATGGAAATACTAAATCTTGTCTTGGTATCAATGTTATTCTTAATGAGTATTATAAGTGGAGTGTAAAAATAATAAATCATAAAAAAAATAGTGATTATATTTCAAGTAGATACTCAGAGAGTCATGTTAATTTCATTGAATCCATATCTGGAGTCCAAAAAATTAAATTTCCCATGGACTACTTAGTGGTCTTAATTTTTTTTGTAAGGCTTCGAATCCAATATCTAGGCAAGGTGGTTGATAATATCTCTTCTTGGATTGATAAATAGAAATATGGTTTTATTCATTCAACAGTAGTGTAATTCTTTTCATTAGTTTACTTTTTCTATATCCCCATATTCATCCTCTTCGTGCTTTAGGTTCTAAACAATCATCATGGACATTGTGAAACTCTCTAACACTTTATCTAGGACACTCGCTCAGAGGGTACGCGCCACCCGTCTTCTTAGGAAATAATGGATTCGCCTATGTAAGAGTATAGTATTGGTTTAAGGATCATTGCAGATATAATGAAGTGTCTTTATGAATGACTATCTTGGGAGGTTCTTTAAGGATGCACTCTATGGGATAAATTCATCATGTATAAGTATGGAAAAAATCTGAGTTCATAGATAAGTTCTTCTTTGAATATTTAAAAATGATCCAAAACCATATTCATAACATTTTGTTCCATGAATGTTGGATAATAGATATGGGATAGATCAATTTTTATGATGAAAATTGGTCTAGTACCATTCTCGGATTTCTTAGATACATGGTCCATAACCTATCTTTCAAGCATTCATGTAATTATCCCACCTTTAACCAGGTGGATTTAAATGATTATGAGAAGGTATTTTTCCACCTCATCTTGTTAACTGATGAAAAAATCAAGTATTTGTTTCATGTTTTCTTCTTCAAGTTCCTTCTTAGTTAAGGCCTACAGATCAGTGTTCTCTGATTCTCTAAATTGTGATATTTGGGTTCATCTCCTTGGGTGAAAATATGTTCCTACAGAGTTCAAAATTTTCATTTGGAAAAAATAGAACCATGCATTACCCACTGATGAGGATGTGAAATATAAGGGTATTAATATAGTTTTGGAATGTATCGGTTTCCATCATTCTAATATTGAGTCAATGGATCACATATTTTTCTATGGGGAGTGGGATAACACACTGTGAAATTCAGTTTTTGAGTTTATAGTTCTATCGTCTCTAGTTCTCCAAGGTTAAAAAATCATCCAAATATGTATTCAAGGTGTGGGAAGAAATAAAACATAGAATAAGGTGATAGTTAGTATTTTTTTCATATGGTTATTGGATGATTTGGGAGGTAAGGAATAAATACCAAACTAAGGGAATATCAATCTCATTGATGGATCTCACTTCCAGAACAAGATGGGTAGTTTTTCATATAGGTACTATTTTAAGATGTTGGGAGGAATCCCCCTCCCTTATACACTCTTTTATGTATAGGTATTACTCTAACCCATGTCACAAGTTCTCATGGGGTCGGTGGTTTTTTTGGAACCCAAGCACTATTAGGATGAAGCTAAATACATATGGTTCTTTAATCATGGGTAATAGGAGTGGGGTAGGTATATTTTTGATCCTAAAAGAAACTTGGTTGTTTATTTTACTACTTCTTTTGGAAGAGGTGATTGCCTTATAGTAGAGGCTTAGTCTCTATTCAAAGATTTTCAATTTTTTATCTCTATGAATATCACACTAGAGGCCATTTAAACTGATTCCATGACAATATAATATTCTATCAAAGACCATATTACCACTCATTAGTCCATTTCATACCATATCTAGAGATATAGGACCCTCATCAATAATCTAGTAATCTTGCATCACACTTGGAAACATGGAAACGAGGTGGATGATTTTTTTTCTTTATGGTCATCCCATAAAGGAAACTTATCTTACTTATTTGTCATGGCTTATATTACGCTCACATGTGTAGACCATGTTAAAGGAGATTCTCTTAGGATTCACAATGTCAGACCCCATGACACATTAGGATCTAGTCTTGGTTACCGGTGGACTCTCTCACATTTTGTTTCCCTTCATTTTTTACCTTGTTTTTATGGTTTTTTTATAATATCAATAATAAAAGTATTTTTGTGTCATGTGTGTGTGTATATATGGAAATCCTTTCTCAACTATGCATATTAAAAAAATAGTATGATGGGATGTGCTCTTTTCATTTGGTATAAGATGGAATTTTTAGACTATATCAACAGATTTTGAAGAAGAGGAGAGAATGAAATAAGAATAACTGTGAATATCCTTTCATCAAATAATAGAACTAAATATTACATAACTAAAATGTAAATATATTTTTAGAAACATGGTATCATGTATGAAGTGTCTATGGAAAAAACTCTTCAATATAATATAATTGTATAAAGGTGAAATTACATATCTAATAATATAAACAAAACCTTTTTGTTTGATCATTGTATCCCTTTCCATTACTAGAAATAATTTGTGAAAGGGGCTATGTATATTCAATATAATGAATTTATTAATAATGGATAATATACAATAAGATATAAAATCTTTAATGGAAGTAAATCATATTTTAATAATTTTATAGTTTTTTAAGTAAATTTTTCATTTAAAATAAAAATGGAAACTAAGGTTACTATAGAGATTTTGTATATGAAAGAGTATTTTTTGGATACTCGTTAAATAGTAAATCATATAAATTCTTCAACATATGGCTCAACAAGATCATTGTAAGTGGTTATATGAAAGTAGTTCAAAATAAATCTAAAGAAAATTATGAATAATATGTTATTGAATAAATATGTAAAGAATAAGAAGGTATTGATGTAGAATATGTTTAATTGAAAATTCTTCCAAATAATGATGATTCTGAATTTGAATCATAGGATGACTATGGTGATATATGAATTAAATGTATGGTTCAAACCATAATAATATCTATATTTGATACAATAAAAATTATTAGAGATAAATATAATCCTATATAACCATTTACAATGGGAGTAATCGGGGACATTGTTCTATTATCATTTGTGAAACTAAAAATATTTAAAGATGTAGAAAAGGATGAATCATGTGTGAAATCCATGGATAATGATCTCGACTAAAGTGATAAGAATAAAACATAGGATTTTATGGATAAATATAGACATGAAAATGTTATTAGTAACAAAAGAGTCTTTGGAAACAAGTATTACTAATAAGGAAGAGTGGTTCAGAATAAAACAGAGACATTGTGTTAAAGATGTGCTCATATTAATGGAATTGGTGTTGAGGAAAAATTTACCACATTTGAAAGGATGAAACCAATAAGACACTACCTAGTAGTTTCTATTAAATATAAGTTTATAGTATATCAAATAGGTGAGAATATAAAATTTAAGAATTGATTATTGAAATAAGATGCCTAAAATAAATAGCTAGTGTGTTTTCTTATTGAAGATGACTATTTAAAGGTTTACAAGTCAAAAAAAATTTCTTTTATAGCCTAAAATAGGAACTTTTTTATTAGTATGCATAGTTGGAAATTTATTTGAAAATAATGGAGTTAAAAATAGGAGGGGTTAATCACAACATCTATGTGAAAGTTTCAGATTTAGGGCAGTACATGGAGATGATCTAAATGGATGATGTAATATTTTGTGGGAACAAAAAAATTGTATTGAAATTTCTTTATGATTTATTTATTTAGAATTTGAGATGTTAATAATTAGATATCTTACAAACTTCTCTAAGAAACATGTACACTAAAATGAAGGAAAATTTTCATCTTATAGGAAAAACATGAAATAGTTGTATTAAATAAATTCATAATGGATGGATATAATCTTGTCTCAACTCTAAAAGTGTTCAGATTGAAACATGGAAATATTGAGGAAAATAATATAGTGTACTCAATGTTGAATAGAAAAATTATTGGATGTTTATTGTATCTTATATAAAAATAATCTAGATATCATTTACATTGTATTCTTAGTATGATGATTTTAGAGTTTACAAAGGGTATAAAAATTATAGTTGGTAAAAAGGATAATGATAAATATTCAAGGAACATTAAATTATTTATTAGTTTTCAAGGAGATTTAAAATTAAGATCTGCTAGATTATTCAAATGTAAAATGTGCTGAAGATGTCATGGATCAAAAATAAAAAATTGGAAGATCATTCTTCGTTATTATAAATTATGTTGGATGGATGAGAAAGAAGTGTTTAAGTATATCCTTGATTAAAGTAGAGGTAAAATATATTTTATTTATCAAGGACGGTATACAATTGATGTCGATGAGGCATCAATTAATAGATATCAGTTAAGTGGGGTGATAATCGAAGCTAATTTATTGTGAAAAAAGAGTCTCATTTATTTAACAAGTAACCCAACGTAGCACTCTCAGATAAAAAAATTTATCTATTACAACTTTATAATGTATAATTTAGAGTAAAAAATTATGAAATTATATTTTGTTTGAACTCATATTCAAGTGGCATATATCTTTACAAAACTATTAGCAATAATTTTATTCAAGAAGCACTAGGTGATCCTTATATTTCAACCAATTTTCTCACCTCTATCGATTTTATATAATTATTTACTTAAATATTTTATTTTTTTAGATCTACACAATTTTGTTGAGTGTAAAGATATAACAGGAGAAATTGCTGACAATTTACTTTCATTATTGGGAAAAAAGGAACCAAAGAAGCAGTGTAACCAAACTGATAGTGGGAGAATATGATGAAGACTTATGGAATATTATCAAACAATGAGCTTATATTCATTAAGTAAGGACCACATATAGGTATATAAAATTATTCTCTCTCCTAAACTCCCTTTACTAGCCATCACATCAGCTGAAAATCACCCTTCCCTCTAAGTGTGACCAATATAAATGCCCTTATTATAAGTTATCCTACACTTCCTAACATGGTAATAAAGCCTCCCTGGTGGTTTTACCTTCCAATGTAGTAGCCCAACCAAAATGAAGGAATCATATTTGGCCTCCACAATTTGGATATTATAGATATTACACAGTATAAGCCTAGTGACCATGGATCTTACCTCTACTTCAATAGAACGTTCAATCACAAAAAAATAGTTGAAGATAATAATAATTTACCTCTATTGTCCCTTAACATTTAACCCCTTATCATTTGTCTAGAGACACATGATTCGTCCATATTTAGTTTAATTCTCATTTTTGGTGGCTTTATTTTACCCACCTTCCCTAATTACTTCTGCATCCACCTTCTATGTTATAATTAATCATTGGAATAATTCCTTTTAATGTGACCCAAGACACCCAAGTTTTGATAGAAATTCCATGTTCTGCCATAAAACCTTTCAACCAAACCTAAAAAAGGAGATAATAGTTCTTTTTTCCTTCTCTTTACTTATTCTTATCCTCCAAAAAGGTTCAACATATAGCTTCAAAAAATAAAGCTCTTATATTTATTTACACACCTTTCCAGATAGATCACTAAAAACATGAATCAATAAATTATTTCATTGATCCCCTACTCTCATGGATTCTCATACTTTATTCCATATGATTACAAGTTGTTGTTATCCAATCCAGAGCATCTGATTTACAAAGGTTGGCATTCTTTCACTATCAGGTTGTTGATGATGGCAGCTTTGATCCAATGGTAGAGTGGGAGTTAGGATCATCCCAAAAAGATGATTATATTTGATCCTGATACTCCCTAATAAATTTAATACATATCTTTAAATCCCTTCCTGACATTGTCTTTGTTGGATTTATTTAATTATATAACGTGTTTCTTCAATTGGGTGAAGATCTTATGGTCATAGAGATGAGTGGGTTGTGTACTTTGAACACTTCTATATCTTCCTCGTTCTAGGACATGAAGTAATATTATTCTCATCATATAAGTAAGGATGTTAATGAATTTCAAAACCTATAAAGTAAAGTAACTCTATGTTTTAAATCCAATTAGAATGATCTTATAGTTTAGAGTCTAGTGTGGATACTCATAGTTTAGAGTTTAGTGTAAACACTCATAGTTTAGAGTCTTATGGGAATTATAATTATTTAGATACTATAGGGGACACTCAACATTTAGAGTCTAGTGGGGATTATCATGGTTCAGATTCCAGTAGAAACACTCTATGGATGAAATCCTCTTAGGTAGAAACATTAGGGTGTTTAATGATCTCTCAGAAGATGAAAAGGTTTTAATGAATACTTCCTGTCATGGGGAATTTGGGATGGTAATAATGTTTTCATATATATATATATATATATATATATATATATATCCTATGAATAGAAATAAAAATCCACATAGTTTGAGTTGAAAATTTTAATTTTATGTGATAACACGGGTCCATTATGATTCACATTATGTTCTAAGAATGTATATTCCATGAAAGGAATAACAATAAGGGTTTTAGTGGGCCTTATGTATTGGTATTCTCATGAATTATATATATTTCATCACTCTTTTTGATGTTTTTATCTCAAAATTTGGAATAAATTAGGTATTCATAAATCATATTTTTTCAAAGCATAGTGTATATGAAACAAAATATTGTGTGAGGTAGTATTCCCTTATAGGAAAAGTATTATTCATGGAAGGAGGGTTTCATTATCTTGTCTCAATAATTATATAATGTGTTGAATGAATTTAAAAGTTATAATTTGTAAAATTCTTATCTATTTGAGTCTATGTAAATTATCTAATTGGTTTTCTGAAAGGTGTTGAATTAATGGTTTTAATAGTTGAGATGATTCATATTCCTAAATGATAACTAAGAACTCAATCACTCCCCTATAAGGAAATTTTGAGGGGGTATTTATAGTTTTTATACTTGAAAAAATGGTATATGTTAGCTCACACGTAACTCTGGGAAGAACACTCGCATAACATGAGGCATTTGTGGTGATTTTTGGAAATTTACCACGTAATTTAGGGGTTTTCATGAAACTCTTCCATTGAATCCAAATTTATTACTTTGTATATTCTTTCTCTTTTATCCTCTTTGAGCACATTTTTAGTATAGAAAACTACCCCTATAGTATTTAATCTGATAGAAGTAAGATGGTAGAGTTATAAAAAAACAAGGATTTGTTGATCCCTTCCTCTCTATTCATATGAAAATTGGAAGGTGAATGGTCCCCTATGGATATTAAATATAGTGGTTTTAATCTCAAAGTGGATTATATATTTTTAGAACTATATCCGACCCTCTATTTTCATAAAACTCAACTCTTTTCCTAGAAAACCTATAAGATATATCCTTGGGTTTCATGATCTGAACTCATTATTTTGATATTTCCAAAAACACTTTTAAGGGTTTTGTTGGAACCTTCAAAAACAAAAAAGGGCAATGCAACATAATTGAGAACAAAAAACCATTCCAAATAAATACTAATGTCTTGGTACCATAAACCCAACCACGAAACCAATGTATATGGAAATTTCCCATTGGGGTTCTTCATAGATGAGATCCTCCAAATGATTCACCACTATATCCTAAGATTTCAAATACTCTTATAGATATATCTTACCTTAATTGAACTCATAAAGTAGAATTACATCTTGTCAGTTTATCTAGTCTTCTTGTTTTCAATTAAGATTAACTTGAATGGTTCTTCCAAAAAACCTATCAGGCTCTTACTTCAGTATATTAATTTTTAAATTTTCTTCAACCATCTCCTTTGAGTGTATTAGAAAGTACATTGTGACATATTGGTCATATATTTTCCTATAATTCCTTTTACTAACAACTCCATTACCTAGATTACCTTATTCTTATATGGTATCAAACACTAACATTTTTCCCCTTCCAAAGATGGGATACCCAGCTTATTTTCTTTTAAATATTTATTAATTTATTTCACATGCACTTTGAAAATTATATACTTCCTTGTTGATCTAGTCACCATGGGTTTCAAAAGTTTGAGTTTTCATTAATAACATTAGGTTTTTTTTAATTATTCACTGAGAGACTTCATATATTCATATATCAATTTTAAATTTTTTTCCTTTTGGATCAATTGAGATCTGTCCTCTCAAAATCATATTTGTATGTTGATGATAGTCGAGGAGGATACAACATCTAATGAAACCTAAAAGGAATAAATCCCCTATCCCCCTTTGATATACTTACTATTTTGGGGATTATTATTAATTCTAAGTCCTATAAAAATCCATTTTATTGTGTTTTACCATCATCCATTCACTAATATATTTTTTCGAGTAGTCATCTTGTAGAACTGTAATCATTCTCTTGAGTTCTAGTTCTATGGTATCCTATTTTGAAACTACCTAACTCCCAGATGTGAGTTTATCATCCAAAAAAGAGACCTTATGATTAGAAATTGTGGGTTCCATGGGTTTCATGTGATCATCGCTTACACAAAAAATATTTACGTTTGTGTGAAGAATGTTTATCCATGATTTTGTTTACTAAAATTTACACAGGATAGAAGATTTATACAAACCATGCATTATTGATTTTATAAATTCTTTACCAAGAATAGACATATATGCCAAATCTATTCTCTATGGAACCTAAAAATGAGTAATATGGTAAAGAAACTTAGAACTAGACTCAGTGAGATAATTTAGGCATGACATATGATTCTAATAAAACTATAGGAATAATATTTAAGAGACTATTTCTTTTCTTAAAGTTTGTCACTATGTGAATTCAAACTACTGTATGACGTGTTAATCCAATAATCTGACATTCATACCCCAAGATTCTAGTTTCAAAGATGATCAAGGTATATATAAACAAACATATCTTCCACTTACTTTGACTTGAGGGACTATAAACCATCACTAGATACAATTACATAGAAAACCTCCCTCACACAAAGTTTCACTGAATGTTGAGAATTCACCTATATAATACTCAACTATATACCAATAAAATATCATAGATAGAAAACATGGTCGGAAAAATTAATTGGAATTGATCCTAAGATGCAACTTCATTGATGAATTGGAATTGACCAATTAGGTCTAACTAGCTTCTATAAATCTAAAATACAATCTTCATTTTTTTAGCTATAGGAATCTAATTGGAAATCATAGTTTCATAGATACCACAACCTAGACCTCATTTAGGAGCTCTTTAAAAGGTTTTATAGGGAAACTAACACCTTCCATCTACCCCACAGAGAGGTTAGTATTAGCTTGAAGCACCTCTATAAGATTTATTCCTTAGTGAGATATATAAAGAGTTTCTATCGACAGCTAGGGTTTGTGAGGATGCAGAACAAACCATTATGATAGATAAAGTACTACTACTATAATTATGGGAAAAATAATAATGGATCCCTATATAAATCTTGATATCCCATCTAAAATTTTGTTAAATATGTTCCTTGAAATTATTTATGAGAGGATTGTGGGGTGACCAAATCAGTGCCCAAGACTTTATGCATGGGGCCAACTAATATACAACTACTTTATTATGGAGTAATTCTAGAACACAAAGTGTGGTTATCATGATAAATATAAGATAACACCAAACAAGAGATTTATAGGATTCTGGTAATCCTTCCTCAATGGGTGGTTTCCGCAAGTTCGGGCTCACCATATGGGGGAAAGACCAAGCACCTTTGTGATAGTGTCACAATTAGTATGTTATCATCAAATAAAAATATCCAATATAATTCTATTAATTTTATATGATCTACTAGAAAATGTGAACCACAAGTACAAGATAATATATGTCTATAGACCATTATAAATCTTCTATAAGTGGGTCACAATGTATTTTTGGGAGTATGAGTTGTCAAATCCCCTAAACCATCTAGACACATATTTTAAACCATTCATGTATAATATCAATGAGGTGGTACTACATAGGATAAAAAAGTCCATGTTGGATGTTATCATGATTTCCCTAGATTGATTCAACTTCATGTCATTCGGTGCTTCAAACAAGGTTATCATCAATAATTTGATTGACTACTATTTAAGGTTCAAGGGTGCAGTGTACGTGATTAATCTTGTCCCTAGAAGATTTCATTTATTAGTATCCTTGGATTTATCGTCATAACTAAATGAATATAAACCTCATATTCCTTGAGATAATATATTTCTAAAACAATTTATAATTAATTTATATGAATAAACATAACTTATCCGGTAATTCTTTATTCATTGATGGATCAGTTTAACCTGCTTGTTATATCATCATTTTATTGAATGATTCAAGTGAATAACCCTTCTAACAATATTGATAGGTGTTCCAAGAACTTATAAACATCATATAATGATATTTTCAGGCTAGAACCAAATTTAGATCTCTTTTTATTTTTCTTACTGATCATAATTAAAATTCTTTATATGCTATAAGGAATCTATCTAGTTCTCTCGTGGATTAAAATAGAGTAAGAGAATATATACTCTATATCCTTGGGATAATTCTAGAGAAATTTGCCTCTAGTTAAAAGAGAATTCTATAGAGAATAATTGGATTTAACAAAAACATACTTATCTTATAAATTATATATTTGAGTTTATATATCTAGTTTATAGAATTGGTAAATATGCATAGGACCTTAGGTAATATCATAATTCTTATTGAACCCCACACATAATAATAATATTATTATTATTAATATTAACTTTTTGATGTGTGAAAATCCCATGAATAATTTTAATATCATTTTCCAAAAAAAATACTTAAATTATATTGAACATATCATTCACATCGGACCCTTAACTCGGTCCTTTAATCCCCCTTAGCATTTATCAATCCTCGAATAATGACTATTCATTAAAATAAAAGAACATCACTTCATTATTCATTCAATAAATAAATTAATATTATATTCATTAAACTAGTGAATAAATATTTATTAAATATTCAACTCAAATATATATTCTCTTGAATAATAGGTGACTAAATATATGTGATCAATATAACCTGAATAAATTTTATTCCTTGAAAATGTAGAATAATATTTTTTTTTTATTAAATTCAAATAAAATTTAACTGAGGTTTTATGTACCCTTAATGTGTGACCCTTTATGCCTCTAATTTAGTAAAATTTGGATAATTAGCCTAAAGTCCAATGTAAACTTATAACAACATGTCGATGAACCCATCGATTAATATGTTAATTTCGTTATGAAAATAACCTCTAGTGAGTTATTTTTATGTAATAAAATTCCTTTACCTAGGTATCTCATCAATTGGGTTGCATTGCATGTGTAATAAACCTATATTATTGAAATATCCTTCTTTTAATTTCCTTAAATGAACTCAATGATAAAACCGGAATGCTTATGGACATAATCAGATAGTTACATTCTAATCAAAGGGAATGATATATCTACTTCTATTGAATTATAAGGGACAAATCCTTAATTAACTTATTCATTATAAACATATCACTCAGGATTCATCCCAAATATCCTTCCAATCTGTAGTCATTTGTTGTCATAGTTTTTATCAATACATCTAAGTATGTGTCAAATGATATGAATTAATAATAATCTCAACTCTAAAGACTAATAAGACTCTCCATAGATATTAATATCCATTGAGACGTATAACATGAGTAATTCCTATATAATTTCATGTTCTCATAACCTACTCTCCTGAATATTAATAAGTGATGAAAACATGGGTAATAATACAAATAGACTCTGTTGTAGAATAAGTTCCAACTCATGGATCCTCCATTGGGGATAAATAAATATCCTAACTATGGGTTTATGTCATCCTGATATATATATACATATAAAATTACATCTGTATATCCTAAGATGATTATCTCTCCATATACCCTATAAATAAAAAACATTCCATTAATAGTTCTTAAATAATTTTCAATAATCTTGAATTCCATCCAATTGAGGTCTCTTAAATCTTCTTGATATCTTCCTTTTATGATCAAGAAATTTTTAACATGAAGATTGGATCCTAAAATGGAATACATGACTAATTTTATCACAAATGTGTAAGTAATCATGGCCATATATTGTATATCCTCTAGTTTTTAGTACAAATTCTCTTGGAGACATGTATAGCATGTGACATCGGTAGCAATCCCCTTTTTATTTTTCCATACCAAATCTATTTAGTATCTTATCAGTCAAAATACCCTGACTTAGTCCATGAATCCCCATTAATATATCTAAAATGATCTTAATCCCTATAATGTAGGCCACTTCACTTATTTCCTTCATGTAGAAGTATGTGTTCGACCACATATTAACAAACTACAAGACATGTATCTAGTTTCAAAGTAAATTATTACCAATATATAATACTAGGAAAATGATTTTACTCCACATAATTCTTTTAGGGATACATAGATCATATTAATTATTTATGAAACCAAATTCCTTTAATTAATTATCAAAGTGAATGTTTAATAATTTATATCCTCGATTAAACCCTTAAATGGATCATTTCATCCATAATATTTTATTGGAATCCTATTGAGTAACAAACCCTTATGGTTGGGTCATATAGAAACCTTCCATAATGTTACAATTATGGAAATCTATTTTGGTTTCCATTTTATAAATATCATAATTTTGGTAATATTTTATAGAAAGCACAATTCTAATTGATATTACTGTAAAATTGATAAAAAAATTCACCATAGTCCATTCTATTAAATTTAATAAACCCTTTAACTACTAGTCAGGATTTATAGTTATTAACTTTATCTTTCATGTCAATATTCTTCTATAAAACCCATTTAAAAAATGGTATTTATTTCAACTGGAGGATCTACAAAAACCTTGAATTAGTTTCATTACATTGAATACATATCATAATTCAGGGATTATTTCCATCTGGAAACTTTTGATCCACTTATTGATTCCTTGTAGGGAACCAGTTTATTATGATCAACTAATAACACATCACATTACTCAAAAACTAGAAATACATATATCCATGGTTCTATGAACTCTCTTTTGGTCCTATATAGTGCTTAGGTCTCATGAACAACCTCTTCCATGGGGCCTAGTGGAATTTTTTCTAGTGTATATTGATCATCAAATTAAACAAATTCTATCTTTCTATAACTATCTCATTTGGAAATGTGCTCCCTCTTACAAAATATGGAATTCCTTTCTATAATTATCATTTCTTAAGGGTACATATAGATAATATCTCCTTTTTTACTTAAGATATCATATAATGATAATCTATGTTCCTTAGGGTGCTAGTTTTTTTTTTCAAAAATGGATTTAACAAACACCACACATGAGTATGTGACAAAATTGATTTATTTCCATACATTAACTAATACAGAATTCTATTTTCTACTTTTTTTGGAACTCATTATAGTATGTGATTCATATACTATATCCATATCACTAAATGGATAATTGAAGATCTTTATAAATCATCATCAACCTCACTATGTCTAATAAATTGTGGTTTCTCTTTTCTGTAACACCATTACATTATGGAGTATAGAGAGAAGTGAGTAGAGATAAAATCAAAAACTCTATAAGATAGTAAATTAAATATTGGTTAGTATATTCTATGATTTTATTAGATCAAAGTCTATTTATCTTTTTACCATTATAATTCTCTACATCATTCTTTAACACTATAAATTTCTCAATGGATGCATACTTGTACCTCAATAAATGGTAATATCCATGTCTAATCAATTTTTTGGTAAAAGTTATAACGTAAGAGTATGAACCTCTATATTAAACTAGAATGTTTCTATACACATTCGTATAAATCAATTCTAGAATATATATATCTTATTCACCTTTTCCACCAAATGTTATCTTTTTCATTATTTTGTCTAAAAAACAGTGATATTTATCATGTGATTTTAGTTTGAAAGGCTATAAATACCCATCTCGATAAAGATTTTCTATATGATTCTCTTTTAAATTACCAATTTAGTGATACCACAACTAGATATAAAATGATTCATGTAAAATTGATTGATTATAAATTTAATACACTTATTTTTTGTGATCTAGTACAGATAGACCGTTATTAAGGTGTTCATTACCATTAAAAATTCTATCTTTATAAAAGTATAATATTTTATTCCCAAATATGAATACAATTCCAACCATGTATAAATTTGAAATATATATTATGTTTTGTGTAACACAAGTCATGTAAAAAATTATTTAAAACTAAAATCAATATTTTCATCAAAGTGCGTTAGTAGTATCCTATATCCAAGGAAGTTAGTCTTAAGGCTTTAGTATCCCGAAGATCTGCCACACCTCTAGAAACCTACCTGAAACTACATGGTTATTTTATTTAGATATAAGTGTTAGAACCATAATTTGTTTCTAATACCCAAATGGTAGAAATATAAAAGGTTACTTTCAATAGAAAATTCACTTGAGGGGTCATCATGATTCTTTATTGAGGTGTAATTCTTCTCCAACTAGCCCTTTTTTCAAATAGAAAACATTTAGCATCATGTTCATTATCATTCATTTGGATCTTCCTTATCTAGGTTAGGTGGTATACATGATTATCATACTTAGATTTTGTATTTGAGAAATTTTCCTTTCCCAATCTCTTATTCACTATAAGGAAGATACATTATTTATGTCTTATGTTCTTATCCAGTTGGTGAATCAGAGTATAGATTTCCATGGGTTAACTCTCTATGTTTCTCATTTTAAAATTAAAAATAAAAATGAAAAACCTATAAGGGATAAGAATCAATGGACATATTGAACATCATAGAGTTTTACCAAGCATATAAAGAGCTCTTCATCACTCAAATTCGTAGAATTATCAATGGGAATAATAGATTCTATCATGTAATACTTTCACAATTGGTATTTCATAATGTGAAAGAACATATACCACTCCAAAAATTTATTATTACTCGAAAGATTTTTGTTCTCTAGTATGGATCATAGCGACAATTTTGGTGACTAATTACATTCCATTTTCTACAAAAAAAATAATGTTATATTACTTTATCATAAATACCACATTATGTGTGGTATAATAATTTTATTATATTATTAGTCACCCACTATTTTACCAAGTCCCAATATTCCTCATCATTGGTCTCAAAATGTCATGTTTCATGGATATTCTAGTGGGAAGGATCCATATTTCCCTTCTCATAAACCAGATGGAGGCATAATGAGTTATTTCAATGTATTTATATATGAAATTTCTCCACCTGAATTAACTAATAGTTCATTGATCCATTGAGTGGACTCCCCAATATTTAAATCCTATACTTGGAATTCCTAAAAACTTTTCTCCTAGTTGAACTATGTATCATAAAGTCGATTAAGTCATGAATTAAACATGGTTAAGTCAACCCAATTTTTTTAAAACTTGCTAATAATTGAAAGCATACTAATGGTGTCTAGAAAAACACTTTGAACTATGGTTTTATTTTAACTAAAGTAATATAAGGTAATGGAAATGTAATATTTTTATTAAGGGATTTTTATATTATTTTTAAATTTAATTTTATTATATCATTTACAGTAATATTAATATTATATGTATATTATATAATTAATTGACCATGTTTGGATAAAATTATATATCTATACAATTATTTTATTAAATATTTCGTACTTGTTAATTTTTTTATTTTAAGTGATTATGATAAATCATCCATTAAAAATAAATGATTAACCCTTCCTTACAATATTTTTTTCGGTATTTTCATAAAGGCATAATTTTAATGTTATGTGGGAACCAATACAAAGACCCAATCTATAAATTAAAAGTATAAAAACCAAAAATCCAAATTCAATTTTCAAATGGGTGTCTCACCCTAAGAAAATGTCATTGTTCCCAGCAATACCATGCATAGAGACCACATAAATCCCCCTCACATCTACTAAATCAATGAAAATTAATCCTGGCATGCTATCACTACTGAAAACACTAACCTATGGGAAAAAATAACTATTAATCTAATAAAATGAAAATCCAAGTAGAAATACTCCATGGAAATCCACCAAAACCTACATTAATTACATTATTATTGTGAATAAACTTTCAATAAATTGTAAAATGACTGACACACCACCATAATAAATCCAAAATTGTGAGATTTATAGAAAATAATAATAAAACCAGAAATAACCATCAAAATTGATTCCTCATAAGATCCAAAAACAATAAAAACTACGAAAGAGCACCAAGTAAATATATTGAACATCAATCCTAATCCACCAACAACTTTCAATTTTATCCAACCATAGTGAAAATAAAAAACCAATATAAAAGATAAAAACTAAAGAATAATCCTCCACAGTTTTTCATTATCATTGTCAAGAGAGGAACCATTACTAAAAATATGGCCTTTATCCGTGCTAGAAAATTGCATTAACAGTTCTAAAAAAGTGCTATTAATCGAGCCGAATATAAAGGGGGTCCCTTTTATAAGAGCTCAAAAAATCGCTGATAAATTCCCTTTTTATCAGCCCTTTTTTAAGCTCTCATAAAAGTCAAAAAAAAATTAAAAAAAAATAAAAAGAATATATTCTATGGGGGGAGATTTTAACATCGCTTGACCACCCCCCCTATCAGTGCTAGGCGGACCCCATCCCACTCTCCTGCATCCTGCCCTTCCCCGCGCATCCCCCACATGCGTGCGCACCCCTCCCTACTTCCACCCAAACACGAACTAGAGACATCCTCGTTGCATGCATGCACCTTTAACATTAAGCTAATTAGTTTTTTTCTCTATTTAATAATATATCTATTTATATATATATATATATAGTTATATATATAGTTATATTTATTCGTATATTAATATAGATTCATATTAATATAAATATATTTAGTTATATTAATACACATAGATTTATTCATATATTAATATATATATATATTTATTTATTTATCCATATATTAATATATTTTTATTTTTTATTTATATATACATAGTTATATATATAGTTATTTTTATTCATATATTAATATATATTCATATTAATATAAATATATTTAGTTATATTAATACATATATATTTATTCATATATTAATATATTTATTTATTTATTTATTTATTTATTTATTTATTTATTTATTTATTCGTATATTAATATAGATTCATATTCATAAAAATATATGTAGTTATATTAATATATTTATATGTTTATTCATATATTAATATATATATAAATATATTCGTATATTAATATATATTTATATTTATATATATATTTATATTTATATTTATATTTATTCGTATGTTAATATAGATTCATATTAATATAAATATATTTAGCTATATTAAAACAAATATATTTATTCATATATTAGTATTTATTTATTTATTTATTTGTATATTAATTTATATTTATATATATATATACATATAGTTATAACATTTTATTCATATATTTATTTTTATATTAATATATATTTATAAGATTAATTTTAAATACATTTATAAAATATGTTTTTTTGTGTGTGTTTATAAATAAATAAATACATACATACATACATATATACAACACACACACACACATATATATTTATTTATTTACGAATAAATACATATATGTGTGTATTTGAAAAGCCATAGAATGTTAAAACGACCATAACTTCTAATACAGAAGTCCATTTCAAATACACAACTAGTAAAATAGAATCAAATGAAACAATGTTCAATATAATATATGGTACAGGCCTATCGTACATCCGTATCAGAAGTTACACCTGTTTGAATGTTAACAAATCGGTGTATCCCGACTAAAAACTCCATTTTGGAGGCATTTTGGGCATTTTGGGCCTCAAAAAATGTGGAAAAAGGTTCCCTTGAGTCATTAGCATGTATATCTCATCATAAGCTTTGATTTGATATGCTATAGAGATCAAAGGGACACCCGGATCAAAAGTTATGGTTGTTTGAAGTTTGAGTTTCATTTTTAACTTATTTTAGATCTTTTATTAATGTTTTTTATTTTTTTGTCTTTAAATTGTTATTAAATGATTATTAATCGATGATAATTAAAAAACAATTAATTAATAATGTTTTTTAAAATATTTTGAAGCAATTTTTACTAAATTTATTATATATTAAATGTAATATTCTATTTATACTTATCTAAAACATATTTAAAATATATATATTATATTTATATCAATATAAATATACTTATATAACAATATATTGTTTTTCATGAAATATTTTTTTCTGAAATATAAACTTTATCAATGTTAGGAAAAAGCACTGATAAAGCCCCCCCCCCCCCCTTATCAGCACTACTAAAAAAGCGCTGATAAATGGTCCCCTTTAACAGCACTAAAAAAAGTGTTGAGAAAGGGGGGGCCTTTATCTGTGCTAAAAAATCACTGATAAAGGGTCACTTTTAATAGCGCTTTTTTAACACTGTTAAAAGGACCATTTATCAGTGCTTTTTTAGCGCAGATGAAGGCCACCCCTTATTCAGCACTTTTTTTAGCGCTGATCAAGGGTGGCGTTGCAGAAACCCAGTTTTATGGTAGTGAACACCTTGAATCTCATTCACCATAACAAATCCAATACCAATAAAGACTTCAAAAACATCTCGAAAATAAAACAACACACTAAAATAGAAAAATATTTTACCCCCACCTAAGTTAAGACTATAATTTCAATGTAACAACATCACTTTTAGGATGAAAAACATAAATAATGAAAATATCCCAAAGTGTAGGAAGATAAATATACAAAAAATGAAACTAATGACAAGAAAAGAAATCTAATCATGGGTTGAAACTAGTAGAGACACACAGCTTAGACTGAACATGTAAGGACTCATCCTTAAACATTTCATAATATTGAGTTATAATTAAAGAATTTATTTTATTACATTTGATACTCTTTACAGTGTATAGTTTTTGAGAATTAGTCCATCACCCTTACATAAATAAATATTAAATCAAAAAGTGGATACTTCCACTTAGTATCTATTTTTCCACAAAACCAAACTTTTATTATATAATAATTTTTCTTTTAATTATAATAGATAATAAAGTTTCATCTTGACCTCATAATTTTCCCTAATCATTCTTAAAACCATTTGAGAAAAATTTTAAAATCTTTTATGTGCACAAGAATCTTGATAAAGGACAAATAAAAATAAATAAGGAAACATGTTAGTTCATGAATACTTATACATTATTTTTCATTTTTAAAAATAAATTTGGGATCAAGGTAAAAATCATATTACCTATGAAATTAACTTTTCTTCCCAAATATTTTCATAAAACATATCATAAGAAATATTAGATAAAAAATAAAACTCATAAAGGATTCTTTTCAATCATGAAAAACTTATGAAATATTTTTTAAAAAAGGTCATGCATTTTACCATCACAGTATAGTATATACTTTTCTTTAAATATAAGTTCTTGAGTAATCACATAGGATAATAACATAAAGAATATGGTATCATAAGATAATGGCATCAGAGGAAATATAGTAGAAACAAAAACTTGGAATAATAATAAGTCTAGGATAGCTTCCAATATAACATCACATGGTGGATATATTCCCCTAGTGGATTACATTTAATCTCTAATCCAATACATAACATCACATTTGAAAAATATTTATCCAATAAATTGGAGAACTATCTTATTGAACACATCATAACATGTCCATGATTATCTGAACCAAAAAAGGAAATTAATCATAATTCATAAACATAATAGATACCCATGGAAGAAAATGGGTTGCATAATTTTTCCATGTATCAAAATAAAAAGAGATTTTATAAAGAAGGAATTTGATGAATTTATATAAGGAATGTGTTACCCCATCAAAGGAAGGGAGAATAAATTAAGTATATATGTGATAAAAATATATAAAAAATTTAGAATCAAAATATAACACTAAATAGATAGATAAATTAATTAATAGATATATAGGCAAGAACCCAAAGAAAAGGGTGGTTCAAAGAGATCCCTTACACCCATAATCAAAACATTTACAGATATTAAAATATCCATTTTATTAAAAAAACCTTTTGAAAATAGTTAGAATAATGTAAATTAGGGTTTTAATTTGAATAAAATGTAATATCATGTAAAGGAATATAGAAATCAAATAGCATCTATAATAGTGGGAAAAACCTTGATGTTGTGTACATTAGAATAGAATATTCTATTTTGTCTTTTAGAAACAAAATCAAAATGTTCTATATAATTTTTTTAAAAATATTCCTTTTTAAAACCTTTGAAAGAAAGTAAAAAATAGATATAAAATTTCCCATATTATTCATTTAAGTCCATATACATACATTAATAATTTAAATTTATGAATATGGACATGGAAGAAAAGGATTTATAAAATAAATCTTTAAAATATTCAAAATGAGTTTTAACGTAAAGTCTCCCTTACATAAAAACTAATAAATAATAATTTTTTAGAAACAATTAATGAAATTAAAATATGTTAAAAAGTAACTTTAACATCCATTTAAGTATAAATAATTATTTTCTTGAAATATTTATAAGAATATATACCAGAAATAAAAAGAGTTGGAATATAAACTTTTAAAGATGATATTTTTAAAACAAAGTATATTACCTCAAGTATGACTCATCACATACATTATTTATCATTCTGAACAATTAAATTTTGTAAATATCTTACATTATTAAAAAAATCAATATTTTAATTACTTTTATTTTCTTTATTATAATTTTATATTCTATTACTTAATCATTTAAGTTCAGATGAGATGTTTTGATGATATTCAGCTCAAAATTCCAAAATGACTTGGGTTGGTTTGTTATGGTCAATGAGGTTGTTATTTAATAATATGAATAATAATAATCATCATAAAATAATTATCATTTTTAGATATCAATTATACTTTTAAAACAAACCATGAAATATGATTATGAAAAATTAACTATGATACAATCCTGGAAAGGGTAGGTCATGCGTATACATAAGTAAGATTTCCATTTTTGAAAGATCATTATATAAAGGAGGTAAGTTTTGTTTATATTTATATAATTATAATTATATAAAAAATATAATATTATTATTTTAAAAATACTTATATATACCATAACTTTTTTGTGTTAATGAAAAATGAATCACATCACTTCGTGTATGTGGTAATCCGCACGTACTAACGAACTACATTATCAATTTTCAATGAAAGTAATAGTAAGAAATTATATGATATATTAATTTTATATAATGATAAATATTAAATTAATATAATATATATATATATATATTAAATCCATCATCATAATTATTTATTAGAGGATATGATGGAAAACAGATTATATCGGGTCGTGAGGGGGTAGTTCATCGTACACATGAATGATGGTTTTGTTTCCCATTTGATGGAAGAGGGGAAGTATATTGGTTATTATAATAAAATAATAAAATATAATTATATGTGATATACTTATTATATTATATCATAATAGTGTAACAAAATTTTAATGAGGTGGAAGAAGAAATAAAATAAAAACACATGGGTTGGAACGATACCTCTTATTCGGATAACTCATTTAGTTTTACACCAAAATATTTCTTATTAGGGTTTTATAATCATTAAAATACCTCTATTACATTCTATGTGAGTAAATGAAAGTATTTTTTTAGTTAATGGATGAAAAAAGTCTTTTAAACTCTTAATGAAAGAGGAGAGGGGGTCCCCTTTTATAAGTGATGGGAGGGGCACTTTTGAAATTTCATAAAATATTAAATTAATATAAATTATCTCTAATTATAAAAAGGATATAAACTAATATTATTACAATATATTATGATTATGGGTCTAAATATTATCATCCAACAAAATTTCAACAGTTTTAGATTAGGTTTTGACCCTTATATCTTTATTTTAACCCACGTTAACCCTTTTTTGAAAATTTCCTTAACAATAATGTTTTTACTATTTATGGGTAAATATAGTTACTATAAATATGATATTGTCAAATAAAAATACATTTTTTTATTTTTTCATACATATCTCAATTAGTTGTTTCAATATAGGTTTTTTAGGAAATTTAAATCAAATAATAATATATTATTTATTATAAAATGTCATTAAATTTATTTTTGGAACTATTCATTTTATTTCACATTGAAAACAATATGACAGAAATAAAATTAGAATATAATCTATTAACAAGTTAATAATCTATTATATTTACCTAAAACATTCATCATACGCAATAATTATTCTATTTAAATTATTTTAATATTTTCAAAAACATTTATTTTATTTTTCTATTAAATGAATAAATACTATGTCTGTGTTTCATAGGAATTAAAGGTAATTATTTTATTAAAAAAATTAGAAATAAATTAACAAGGTAATAAAATCATTTATTTTTCGAATGACTCTTTGAAACCAAATATAAATTTTTATCCCTCTCAAAAATTTTATAGATATTAAAGGTAAGGAGGTGAGATTTTAGTCCTTATCTTTTATATACTTATTATAAAGGTAAAAAAAATAGGGAACCATGTGGCCATATATTATATAATTGTATGTAAATTTAAAACATATAGACATAAAATGGTATAAAGGAAATTTTTAGGATCAATTTTAAGTCCTTATCATATTAAATTTAACCAAAATTACATGATTTACCCTAACCATCATGATAATTATTTACTAAAGTTACTATTCAAAATAAATATAAATAAAAGGGGATGATCTACAAAATCTATACCTCCTGATTCCAATTATGGAATCTATTTTTCAAAATTAAATTCATAGAAGTGTGAAATTTTAATTTAAAAATAGACCTGTGTGACTGGATGAAAAATGATTTTTTTAAAATGTCTTTTATATATAAAATCTTTTAATATTATAACCAAGTATAAAATTATTTATAAAGACAATGATGTGATTATTTTTAATAAAATGTGTCATATTAAATTCTAAAACTAATCCAAAATATAATTTTAATTTTTAAATTTGTGAAAATAAAATACAGTTTTCAATAAAAATCAATATTTTCACTATTCACTAAAAAATAAAAGTTTCCATAAAAATATTAAAATTTCACCATAAGATAATTTTGATATGATGATTTAAAAAATTATACAATATTTATCAAATAAAATTTAAAAAATTTCTATGAATCTATTATTATTCTTTCTCATGAAAAGTAATATAATCCAGTTTTTAAGAAAATGTATTTTTTGAAGAATGAAATGACTTTACTAAAAAGTGAATGATTATTTAAAAATAATTTACCAATAAATTTATATTGATTTGGAACTTTATATATATATATTAAATTAGTTAATCCTATTAATACATTCCAATTCTATGGACAGGTTATAATAGAAATATTTAAATAATAATATTTTATGTTTGATTTATGATCAGTGTTGTGTGTCATATATGATACTGAACATGGTTATTTTTAATATCAAGGAGTTACATTCTTTTTCTTTTAATAAATTTCATCCTAAAATTTTTAAATTGTTCTTTGAAAACAATTTTTTGACATATGAAAATGCATTTTTTTTTGAAATCCCACACTATAAAAAGGCTTAAGAAAACTTTCTCCTGAAAAGAGTTAAAAGGATATATGAAGGTCATCACCTAAAAAGGTTTCCAAATATAAGAAAATTAGTGAGAACTAAAAATATAGAAATTAAAAAAAACATATTGTTTAGTTAATTATAAAGAGTTATAAAGATCATTGATCATAATAAATTGAATGATCATGTGAAAGTTAACGAACAGAAAACCATAAACTGATGAGGTGTGAAAAGGTCATCGATTCATCAGAAATGAAGGTAATAGGATAACATATTTGTTTCATGTTCTGTTTACTGGAAATTAATACTTCCATTAACATCAAGATGAATAGAATAAGTAAATTTGGATACATGAAAGGTACAATTTCATCCTTTAATCAATTTCCACCACAATCTCATATTTTTCTCCAAATGATGACTATTCAAGATGAATTTTTCATGTCTAAAGTAATATAATCGACTTCTGATGAATCACATAATCTACAAAAGGATATTATGAACTTCCTCCTATAATTATAAATTAACCAAAACCAAAAAAATCATAAGATAATTCTCAAAATGAAAAAATTATCACATCAAGAAATATAACATTAGTCACCAAAGCCTCAACAATAACATCAAAAGTTCAACTAAGATCATTTGATAAATAAATATCCTTATAATTATTCAAAATATTCTATACTAGTATTTAAACACTAATATTAGAATGATTTAATCACATATTATTCCAAGATAAATTTAACATTTATCTCAAAATAAAATTAGTCACTCTTAATGTCTCATAACAAAAATATATATGACCTAATAATGTAATATCCAAGATATGCTAATAATTTCAACATATAACATGAATCTACATAAATTAGAATTTAAATCGTATAATATTAAAAATAATAGTTCAACATTATTCCAGAAATAACATTGTATAATTATATATTTAATTTAATCATATAATATTCCCAAAATAGTGAACTTATTTTGACATAACATTATTCACAGAAATCACTTTTTCATCCCATGGTTATCTCTATGATAAACCATATTTTCCAAAAAAAATGAATCAATATTTATCTATCAAATCATTTAAAAAAACTTAATACTAACTAGAAAAAAACATAGTCTAGCAGTAGGCATTGCACCTTCTTCTCCCTTTAGTTGTGGGTACAAGTTCTGCAGCCTTGAAAGATGTGATAGGTTGTCGTTTTTAATAAAATTATATTAATATAATAATTATAACATCCAAAAAATATAATGAACATCCTTAAGGATAACCTTAATAATCAAATATCATATAAACCATAAATTTTTATGTGCATATCGTATGAAGATTCAAAATATAATTTATTTTTTCTAGAGTAACACAGAGGCTGACCAATGTCATCTCACTTGAGGAGTGTTGTCATGACCCATCCTTAGGGCCCATTCCGTGACTACCCCAAGCCTTCCTTCCATAGGCCAGGGGCTGGCGACTAGCACCAAAGGCATAAATCCTGATAAAAAGGTAATGCATTGCCTTTATATAGTAAACAAACACAACAGAGTACGCAACAGAATTAAGCACAATGTAAAACTGTATACAAAAGTAAGTGCATAAAAGAAAGGGTCCAGAAATACAAGCCCAATAGTAAGTACAGTAAAACTAAAAGTATAGAACAACAGCAGAAAAGTAAAGTAGCAACCACTAAGTCATCCTCCGGGAATCCCACCAGAAGGGAGGGTATAGATAGTCTCCTCGGCACCTCGGGTCTGTCTGTCTGCTCCGTGTACGTCCTGCCAAGTGGTCCACCTTCGGGAACCGTCCAGCTCCTCAAGTCTCCACCTCGATCAGTGTTGTCCATCGTTAACATCCAACACAATGTAGTGTGGGGAAATCCCATGTAGGGGTGAGTATATGATACGTAGTAGGGACCTTGAGACCCCAGAAGGTCTCCCAGAATCCACGAAAGACAAACCACAGAAGAGAGTTACAATCACAAAGTATCAACCAACTCTACTTAGGTATATTCCCAAAAATATACCTAAGTTATCAATCAAAAATCGGCTCCAACTCTCAATCCCAAACACAACCCAGTCCACACATGAAAGAAGTCAATCACAATGATGATAATGATTGAAAATCAAGACTCAACTCACACAGGTATACAACTCATGAAGAAGGATGGAGATAGTTAAATGTATCCTTTGAATCATATCCTCTACTGAACCCACGTAGGATCCTAGTATAGAAGTCTTCACTGCCGAACCCACACAGGATCCAAGTACAGTGATCATCGCTGCTGAACCCACGAGGGATACAAGTACATTAGTCATCGTTTCCGAACCCACGGAGGATCCAAGTACAGTAGTCATCGTTGTCGAACCCACAGAGGATCCAAGTAGAGTAGTCATTGTTGTCGAACCCACGGAGGATCCAAGTATAGTAGTCATCGCTTCCTAACCCACAGAGGATCCAAGAACAGTATTCATCATCGTTTAACCCACAGAGGATCCTAGTACGGTAGTCGTCGCAGTCGCAGCCAGCTCTAGGGTTCTCGCACACAGCACACTTGATTCCGGTAGGGTCCTCTCCTCGAGTCAAGGGGTTTGATACATCAACTATCATGAAGTTCAGATTTGATGTATCCCGAAGTTCCGTCTCGTCAAAAGGAACCCAACGTGACAGACGGCATGTCAATCGGACGCCCGATTTGGGAGATATTGGTTTTTCCGTTCGAGGGGCCTGGTTGGAAATACGATCGTTCCAAAACCCGGACGTTTTACAAAGTTGTCCAAAAATAACTTAGAGTATCGAAAAAGGACCACTTCGCCACGAGGTTCCCAATGCCGCAGACGGCGCATCGATCGGAAGTGCGGTCTTTGTGTTATTCAAATTAAAGCGTAACGGGTCCGGCCCATCAAGCCCAGTGGGCTGGCGGGTCGGCCCGACCTTGTTCGGTGGGTCCGACATGGAAAAGGGTCGGACCAACCCGGTGAAGCAAGCGACCCGCCCCGGTGGGGCGTGGTCCGGCCGGGCACGGCGCGGCCCGGCCCGGCTGGCTGCAGCTCGGCCCGGCTGGCCGAGCGCTGCGGGGGGCGCGGCCCCCCGGTCTCCTGAACTGGCAGCGCCGCCCTCCTTTCTGGTCTACCGAATCCAGTCGGTCTTCTAGGCGTTAGCGGCCCGCATGGGCGGGCCGCGGTCCTTTGGCGCGGCACCTGCGGGTGTCGCGGCGCCTTCATCCTGGTGGGCTGACGATCCGGTCGGTTCGCCGCCGAAGCGGCCCGCGGAGCGCAGGCCGCGGTTCTCCGCAATGCGGCACCCCTTGTGGTGCTGCGGTCTCCCTTCCGCCCGGCCGACTTTAGCCGGCCGGTTCTTCTTCAGTTGGGCGGCCCGAGGTTTTCGTCCGCAGTTCTTCTGCACGCGACCAGCGCGTGGTCGCCGCCTTCGCTCGTCGCCACCTTCCCTACATGGTCTCCATCATAAATAAAAGAAACTACAGAGGGTCGTCGGGCCGTGTGAGTTCTTCTCGCGCCCTCTGCGTTAGGCGGTATCAATTGGCCGATGAAAATTCAAAAAATTCAACAAAGAATGGGGTACAAATTATTCACTTAAAATTGTACAAACCACTACCTTGTAATAAGGTTCATGGTAGTCAGGCGTCGTGGAAGACGGTGTCACGGGGAGACGGCGTCAAATCATTGACGTCGAGGAAGAAGGAGCTGAGGATGGCACGTCGTTGGCATTCCTTGCGAGTGGCTCCTTCTCCTTTGGCTTGGCCGAAGATCTAAGGAGACGATCATCGTTCTTCGGTGGTTCTTCGTTGGAAGGACGGTGTTCTTCGTTGAAGAATGAAGCTCTTCTAATTCTCCATAGGTTCCCCCACCAAAAAAATTTGCTATCCAAATATTATATGAGACTTCTCCAAATTTAAATAAATGCCATGAAAATTAAAATAAAGATGTGCCAATTAATTAAGAAGGATATTAATTAATTGAGTTGGCACACTTAATGAGAGGGAGGTGGAGAGTTTTAAATTTAAAATAGAGTAGTTAAAAAATTAATTAATGGGGGTGTTAATGGGGTTATGGGGAGTTATGTGGAGATGAAAGGTTAGGGCTCGTGTGGGACCCACCTCACAAATATCCTCTCATGGGAGGTTATGTGGGTGTGGGACCCACCTCTAACTCCCCTTGGGAGAAAATAACTAACATCCATAAATAAAATTGTGTACTACAAATTTTATTTATTTTATTCTAAATTCCCAAATATTAACTCTCAATCCGCATAAAATGCAACTCTGGTAAAGGTCCGCATAAGAGAATACTGGAACTGTGAGTTCATCGGTGCCCTCGGATTTCAATTCCGAGCACCGGTTCAAAAGATAGAAAAACCCGCACATACTTTTACTGAATTTACCTAAACATGAACTTCATAAATGGATTCCAGGCACACCGGGCCTCAGAATCAAGTGCTGTTAGAAACCGCAGACTCATAAAATTCCAAAGTATTTAAGAAAAAAAATTCCATGAAATTTCAGGGTCTCTAAATTACTCCCACCTCAGGGATTTACATCCTCGTAAAGCTATAACACGCGCTAGGGAAACAAATGGCGGTACTGAGCATGCATTTGAGCCTTCTGCTCCCAAGTGCTCTCCTGGAGGTTCTTGTGCTGCCAGAGAATGCACACCAGAGGAATCGACCGCCCACGTAGGACCCACTCCTATCGATCCTCAATCTACAACATGACCTCCAAGAATGATGTCACGTCATCGATGTCCAGCTCCCCATGGTCGATGATGTGGGGTGGGTCATGAACGTATCTCCTCAGTTGAGATATGTGGAAGACGTCGTGCACCCGGTGCAACTGAGGTTGAAGGGACAGGCGGTAAGCCACCTCCCCTAATCTGCTGAGGAACTGGAAAGGTCTGATGAAACGTGGAGATAACATGACTCCCCGTCTAAATATCTATAGACCTCATCGAGTTGAGACCTATAGGAAAACATGGTCTCCATCCTCGAACTCCAGTGGTCTCTGTCTCCTATCAGCATGGGACTTCTGTCTGCTCTGTGCAGTCTTCATCTTCTCCTGGAAGATCTACACCTTCTCCGTTGTAGCATGAACCATCTCCGGTCCTACAAGTGTTGACTCCCCTGGGTCATTCCAGCATAGAGGTGATCTGTAAGGTCATCCGTATAATGCCTCGTAATGTGCCATCCCAATGGTGGAGTGGTATCTGTTGTTGTGCGCAAACTCCACCAAGGGTAGGTGATCCTCCCATCTGCAACCAAAGTTGAGGACACATGCACAGAGCATGTCCCCGAGAGTTTGTATGGTCCTCTCATTTTGGTCATCCATCTGATGATGGAAGGCGGTGCTCAGACGTAGCTGCATCCCAAAAGCCTCCTGTAACCCCTTCCATATCCGGGAAGTAATCAATCATCTTGATCGAAAACGATAGACGATGGAACACCATGAAGTCGTACGATCTCCTGAACGTAGAGGCGTCCCAAGATATCTACTAAGCCATGCTCTCTAATTGGTAAGAAGTGGGCCAACTTGGTGAGTCAGTCTACGATCACCCAGATAGAGTCGTGTCCTCTTGATGTATGTGGAAGCCCCATCACGAAATCCATATATATCCTATCTCACTTACACTCTGGGACCTATAAGGGTTGTACCAAGCCTGCTGGTACCTGGTGCTCCGCCTTCACTTGCTGACAAGTGAGGCATCATGAAACAAACTATGCTACAGCCTTCTTCATACATGGCCACCAGTGTTGTCTCAACTGATATGAACTATACGTGATCACTGCTCGCTCTTGCATCAGTAATCCTCTGCTGACATCTATCTGACCACACAAAGGGTTTCCCCTTCTTCGTCAAAGCTGAAAGTGGTGCTACAACCCTGGAGAATTCTAGCACAAAGTTAAGTCTGGATTACTCATGAGTGATCAACTGCACCCACTTATGCATGATTCCATCATGTGCTACCTGGGGTTTCCTTTTCATCGACCAAGGAAAACCCATCCCAACATTGTAGGTAAACCACAACCTTTTTGCCTAATACAATCAATTTGTGTATGAACTGTGGTTTCCTGGTCCATACCCAAACTAACGTCATAAGGCCTTGATGCTTCCACCAAGAGGTTCCAAACGAAACTCTCGCCTCAATGGTTAGATCACACAGTCGGCGTAAGTGTGATTATTGAGTCTCCTCCCAAAGTTATCTCCAGATGTGAGGGTCAAGTAAATGGTTTAACCGAAAACTCTTGGTCTGGGATAAGATCTGTGGAATGAAGGAATGATGGGTAACTATGTCTATTAATATGGAAACTAGTAGTAGACACAGACCGTACCTCGAATCATTCCTTGAGCCCTTGGGTCACACTCCTTGACCGCATGCAGCTACTCTCTTCCCCTGCCCTCCTGCTCCCTGAGCCTGGAGGGGACTACAAAGGCGGATGGTTGTAACAAATTCAAAGAGTACATCACCACATGCTTCCCTCCTAACTCTGCTTCCATGTTTGCTTCTCTACAGATTCATCTGTCCTTAACACTTCCTCTTCTTGAAACATTTTTCACGCCCAAGTCTCTGAGACTGGTTTCAGTTCCTTGCTTTCCCACTACTAACATTTTTCTCTCTAGTACCCTAGAATAATTAGGAATGCATAGAGGAAAAGTGTTGGATCAGATATCCTTTAAACAGACTTCGTTCGGTAGTTCGAGCCCCAAAGAACTGATTGTATCGTATTCATCGAGTACTCGGAACGATCGGTATGCCTCGATAAATACTCAGCTACTGACATGTTGTCCTGATGAAGCTATATAAGTTCTAGAGAACTTTCAGCCACCTCCTCAAGCCATTCCTCAGCCGCCTGTGAATCAGGCTCGCCTCAGAACTTGAGGGGTATCTGATGCTGAAACATGTGTAAGGTACTAAGCCTACATGTGTCATCTACCGGTACCGCCGGTTGTAACCGCTAACCAACGGGCAGTGATATAGATGACACATTACCTGAGGTATAGTCTAGGGAAATGTTCCACATACCAAAGTCTCATCACTATGCAGACCATCCTCATGGTCACTCACTGAAAAATACTAGTAACTATTATCACCATATACTCTACTAGTGTCTCAACTAGGTGTAAAACTCTAAGAATCGCCTCCAGCCAGTCCTCTGCTTCCTGGGAATCTGTCTTGCCTTGTAACCTCGGAGGCCTCTACTGCTAGAACTCATGCAACGCTCTCTGTTAGCGTAAACCATCCGCTAGTACGGCTGGTGGCATCTGCTTCCCAACGGGTGGTGGTGTTGCCGGTATACCATCCGAAGGATTCAATATAGAAAAAGGGCCCTACACCAGAGCCTCATCGCTCGGTGGGCCATCATAGTGTACTCTCTCGGAAACCCTACCTGGTTGTCTTCGTAGTGGCATCTTGATAAGGAACAGGTGTGCCACGGTCAATAAGTTATACCTGGTGGGTTGACTCAAAGAGTTCACAGAGAAGACTCTTGAAAACACACTCGGAATCAGTGTTTTCGTGCACTGAGTCGGAAATCAAAAGTCAGGGTCCTAGTGTATGGATACGTCGGCCGCCACACCAACACTGGACTCCCTGGACTAAAAACCACGCTCAATACTATTAACATTATTGCTTCACAGTAAGACAGATCAGAGTCCTATGTTCTGTGGTAGAACCGAATCCTCTTATGCTAATTTGTCACAACCCATCCTTAGGGCCCGTGTCGTGACAACCCCAAGCCCACCATCCATAGGCCAGGGGCTGGAGACTACCACCAAAGGTGTAAATCCCCATAAAAAGGAAAGGCATTGCCTTTATATAGTAATCAAACACAACAGAGTACACAACAGAAGTAAGCACAAAGTAAAATTGTATATAAAAGTAAGTGATTAAAAGAAAGGGGCCGAAAATACAAGCTCAACAGTAAGTATAATACAACTGAAATTCTAGTACAACAGCAGTAAAGTAAAGTAGAAACCACTGACTCGTCCTCTGGGAATCCCACCTGAAGGGAGGGTATAGATAGTCTCCTCAGCACCTCGGGTCCATCTGTCTGCTACGTGTACGTCCCACCAAGTGGTCCACCTCTGGGTACCATCCAGCTCCTCAAGTCTCCACCTCGATCAGTGATGTCCTTCATCTGCATCCAACACAATGTAGTTCGGGAAAAGCCCGTGCAGGGGTGAGTATACGATACTCAGTAGGGACCCCGAGACCCCCGAAGGTCTCCCAGAATCCAAAAAGGATAAACCATAGAAGAGAGTTACAATCACAAAGTATCAACCAAGTCTACTTGGGTATATTCCCATACATATACCTAAGTTATAAATCACAAATCGGCTCCAACTCTCGATCCAAAACACAACCCATTCTTCACAGGAAAGAATTCAATCACAACGATGATAATTATTTAAAATCAAGACTCAACTCACATATGTATACAACTCACGAAGAGGGATGGAGATGATTAGATGTAGCCTCTGAATCATCTCCTCTGTTGAACCCACATTGAATCCTAGTACAGAATTCGTCGTTGCCGAACCCACGGAGGATCCAAGTACAGTGATCATCATTGCTGAACCCACGGAGGATCCAAGTACAGTAGTCATCGTTGCCGAACACATGGAGGATCCATGTACATTAGTCATTGCTGTCGAACCCACGGAGGATCCAAGTACAGTAGTCATCGCTGCCGAACCCACGGAGGATCCAAGTACAGTAGTCATCGCTGCCAAACCCATGGAGGATCCAAGTACAGTAGTCATCATCGTAGAACCCACGGAGGATCCCAGTATGATAGTCGTCGCATTCGCAACCAGCTCTAGGGTTCTCGCACACAGCACGCTCGATTCTGGGAGGGTCTGCTCCTCGATTCAAGGGTTTCAATACATCAACTATCACGAAGACCATATTTGTTGTATCTCGAAGTTTCTTCTCGTCAAAAAGAACCCAACGTGACACACGATGCATCAATTGGACGCCCGGTTTGAGAGATAGTGTCTTTTCCGTTCCAGGGGTCCGATTGAAAATACGCTCGTTCCATAACCCGTTCGTTTTGCAATGTTTTCCAAAACTCGCTTAGATTTTCGCAAAAGGACCGCTTCCTCGTGAGGGTCTCAATGCCACAGATGGAACGTCGATCGGACGTGTGGTCTTTAAGGTATTAACATTAAAGCGTAATGGGCTCGGCCCGTCAAGACCAGTGGGCTGGCTGGTCGGCCCGACCTGGTTCAGCGGGTCTAACCTGGAAGAGGGTTGGACCGGCTCGGTAAAGCGCGTGACTTGTCCTGGTGGGGCGTGGCTCGGCCCAAGGGGGCGCGGCACGGCCCGGCACGGCCTGGCTGGCCGCGGCTCGGCCTGGCTGTCCGAGTGGCTCGGCCGGGTGGCTGAGCGCTGCGGGGGACACGGCCCCCCGGTCTCCCGAACCGGTGGCGCCAAGCGGCGCCACCCTCCTATCCTGTCGGTCTTCCTGGCACGAGCGTCCCGCACGGTCGGGTCACGGTCCTTCGGCACGACACCTGCGGTTGTCGTGGACCCTTCATTCCGGCCGACTGACGAGCCGGCCGGTTTGCCGCCGAAGCGGCCCGAAGAGCACGTGTCGCAGTTCTCCGCAGCGTGGTGCCCCTTTTGGCGTCGCAGTCTCCCTTCGGCATGGCCGCCTTTAGCTGGCCGGTTCTTCTTCATTCGGGTGGCCCGCTGTTGCAGGTCGTGATTCTTCCACATGCGGCCGGCGCGTGGCCACCAACCTCCCTCATCGCCACCTTCCCAAAATTGTATCCATCATAAATAAAAGAAACTATGGAGGGTCTTCGGGCCATGTGTGTTCAGCCCGCGCCCTCAGCATTAGGAGGTATCAAATGGCCAATGAAAATTAAGAAAATTCAACAAAGAATGGGGTACAAATTATTCACTTAAAATTGTACAAACCCCTTCCTTGTAATAAGGTTTGTGGTTGTCGGGCGTTGCGAAAGACAGCGTCGTGGGGAGAGGGCATCAACTCGTTGGCATTAGGGAAGAAGGAGCCAAGGATGGCGCGTCGTCGGCATTCCTTGCGGGTGGATCCTTCTCCTTTGTCTTGGCCGAAGATCGAAAAAATGATCATCATTCTTCGGTGGATCTTCGTTGGAAGGATGGTGTTCTTCGTTGAAGAATGAAGCTCTTCTAATTCTCTAGAGGTTCCCCCGCCAAAATTATTTTCTATCTAAATATTAGAAGATAATTCTCCCACTTTAAAGAAATGTCATGCAAATCAAAATAAAGATGTGCCAATTAATTAATAAGGATATTAATTAATTTAGTTAGCAAACTTAATGAGAGGGAGGTGGAGAGTTTAAAATTTAAAAGAGAAGAGTTAACAAATTAATTAAATTGGGGTGTTCATGGGGTTAAGGGGAGTTATGGGGAGATGAAAGGTTAGGGATCGTGTGGGACCCACCTCACAAAGGGAGGTTATGTGGGTGTGGGCCCCACCTCTAACTCCCCTTGGGAGGAAATAACTAACATCCATAAATAAAATTGTGTACTACAAATTTTATTAATTTTATTCTAAATTCCCAAATATTAACTCTCAACCTGCATAAAACGTAACTGCGGTAAAGGTCCCCATAAGAGAATATCGGCATTGCGAGTTCATCGGTGCCCTCGGATTTCAGTTCTGATCACTGGTTCAAAAGATAGAAAAACTCGCACGTACGTTTACTGAACGTACCCGAACATAAACTTCAAAAATTGATTCTGGGCACACCGGGCCTCGGAATCAAGTGCTGTCAGAAACCACAGACTCGTAAAAAACCAAAGTATTTAAGGAAAGATTTTCCTTGAAATTTACGGGTCTTTACAAGTGTCATAGTCAATCAATCACTAATTTATGATTCACGTAATTTATTTATTTTTATTATTTATTATTTATTAAAAGAAAACAATTTTAGGGTTTTGGGTTTTAGAAAATATGAATTTTAAATACAATGAAAAACTAAATTAGATGAAGGAATAATACATGTTAGGAAAGAAAAATTTTGGTTGTTAGGGATTAGTTACAGGGCTTCATTCATTATGAATATTAAATTTGAAAATATGCTCTATTGTACATGGATTGTTATTCCCTTCCTTGAGTGGTATTTTTATCATTCTTGGGAAAAAACTTTGGCTAAAAAGTCTCAACAGATCTTCGATAAAAATAATAATGATTGTGATTTTCATGTTATGGTAGATGATTTCCAAACTCATGGACTTCCCTCACATCAAAAAAAAATTAAATTAAATAAATTGAGTAATTTAACCATAATAATTTAGGACACCGCAAAACCTCGCACGAGGCCAAGCCTAAGTTTTTTCACTTGTCATTTCTATATGAAATCGATCACAGTGGAAGAACGGATAAGATAGAACAACTGAGATTGGAATACGAAAATGAATTAGAAGAAGATAGAATGGTCACACTTTAATAAAAATATGGAATGAGTTATATTGGAAAATAAAATAAAATAAAAAGAAAAATGAAAAGAAAAACTAATGTAGTAATATTCATATAGTGTAGTGCAGTAGTAGATAATGGGGAAATCCTCCTTTATAATATTCACTAATACTATATTATTAGGGAATGAATCCACCCTATTCATCATTTATTTCATCAATGAATGAGTCTTATGTGGTCTCTGGCCACAATGGAGTCAAAAGGGGGTACGTGCACTTAAATTAGTCAAACGAAGCATTTTTAAGCCGTAGATGATGTTTCTATAGAATAAAAGGTTCTTACCACATAAATTCTGTGGGTACAAACCCTAGGTTTGTTTATAGATTAAAATTTGATCCATAAAAATTTTAGGGTGAGAATCACAGCATGACACATATGTGTCACATCCAAATCAATGTGATCATAAATGAGACACTCCTTTTTCTCTTATGGATTATCTTCACACCTTTAATTATTTATCTATTATGTTGTCAATTACTATTTTTAGTGTAAATCATTAATTTTTAGAAGTTTTTTCACTATTTCAAGAAGTTTCTTAATTTTTAAGCCCTATACCTTGTCATTTTCCTATGGGATGTCATAGGATATCTATTTTGTGTGGAATTTTTCACATTTATGTGAATTTTGGTAAATTTCTTATAAGCATCAATAAAATTAAAAAAAAATTAATTATCAATATAACTAACCAGTTAATGGGTAAAAAAATTTCGTTTTATATTCAAATATGGCATTTTTAATTCCCCAACACTTAAAACTTTATTTTCCTCAAACATGTAACCTCAACAACATTACAAAGGATTTTCATTATACCAATATTTAAAATTCAAATTCAACAAAACAATCATTTGGAAATGGAAAATAAACATTAAAATTTAAAAAAAACATTTCCACTGACTCCTTACTTTTTATAGAAATAAATCCAATAAAGTTTTTTAATTTCCTCCTCTCGAAACAACACTACACTTCCTTCTTTCAATTTTAATTTCTTAGTTCATCATTAATTTACATGATAATTTCAATATAACTAACATTTAATTGTTTTTACTCATCTATTAGTGTAATAAATTTCATGAATTTCTCCTTATACCACAAACACATTTCACTTCCCATTGGCCTGTAAGGAATCGAACTTCCCCACCACATAGAGAAAGAAATAAAAATTAATCATGAGGGTTTTTCATTAAGGGTCAAATGTCTTTGATGCTTGATTTTGTTAGGATAAATTATTAAAAAATAAATCTCACAAATTTGGTTTGACTCTTTAGAATACTGCATGATGTAAAAAAGATAAGTTCAATGTAATATTCTGAAGAAAAAAAATGTTATCTCTTAACCCAAAAATCTTAAAGTAGGCACATGATAAAAGTAGGCATAATGAACGAATCACTATCTATTTAATTTTAATTCTTTACTTTTCATATATTTTTATTTAGAAAAATCTCATATCCACCACCTAACCACATAAAATCCTAAGATTGTTGGTCGGTAAATGGTGATTTTTTAACCGAAAAAGAGAAAATCCATTTTTTTCATTTCAATTTTTCATTTTTTACATATTTTTAGTAATATTGGTGAATAATAAAGTACAATAAAACATATAATCTCCCAAAATATCATAAGAACCCAAATAAAAAAATGTACATCCCTATCAACCATGAACAACCTCTCTCACACACTTAGTCTTCTCAAGATCATGGAATATACTATAATAAGGGTAGGAATGGAAATAATAATATTTTAACATGGATTATTTCCTATAAATTATTTTCATGGATTCTATAGGGGAAAATAGGATTAATTTTAGGATGGGTTAAAGGGTAATGGGGCTAAATAATATAATGCCTCAATCATATTAAGATTGATTCTATTCAGTCATATCTTTGATAATATATCAAGAATGTTATAGAAGAAAACATGACTTGGTCTCTAAAAAATATATTATAGAATGAAATATGAAATATTCGGTTCATAATATTTCTCAGGGATAAAAACATAAGGTTTGGGACAATTATTCATGGAAGTCTATAGAAATACTAAACCAATCAATAAAAATTTCATAAATTAATATATTTCCAAATATAAGAAGAATTTCATTTATAATATCTCTAAAAACATGATTTTTAAAATTTATCCCCTTGTTATTAATTTTACTCCTCTATTTTACCATTTCAATCATCTAATTATGTCAACAGTGAAACATAAATTGTGGAATAATGATTATCCAAATAAACTTATGTCACCTAGATCAACACTATAGTTAAAGGGTTTATGTGGGGAATAAAATTTATATTTTAAAGCTTAAAAACAAATTAAAATTATAAGACTAACATAAAATAAATAATTGAAACTCATGATACCCTTCTTAGAAAGCTTCAATTTTAATTACAAATTTTCTATTTGCACGTTTTTGTACTATAGAATTTTTATGATGTAATCTCTCAATCATGGAGTAATCTCCCTTTTATAGAATAAGATCACTTTTACAGTAGAAATATTCTACATAAAACCTTATCTTTTTCTGCATCTTCTTTTTTCTATCAAAATTATATATCTACAAAATAAATCCTCAAGGTGTAAGGGTCATGTAAATTAAGTTAAATATGATAGAGGTATTGGTATGAATCTTAATATATTCCTAAACTATGAAATGAAATATAAATTCCTAGAATGAGAATAGATAAAGGAAGAATAATTATTGGTTTAATCCCCCATATAGGCCCTAGGTTTTGACTACCCCCAGATGGGAAGTACCAGATATCATATGTAAACTATTGGTGGGTGGAGTTTCCTATACTTGAACCACCACATTTTGTTTTTTAGATCTTTAACTTATTCTTATGTTTCATTTAGGACTACATGGATATAGTACACTAGATACACCCCGTTTAAAATAGGTACAACATTCATGATAGGGGTATGATGAAGTATGGAATCACCCCCTCTTCAGTTGAAACTTTTTAAATATTTTTTTTGTTGTCCATTAGTTTACCCATATATAATGTATTAAAATAATAGTAAAAGGTCAAGTTATAATTTGATTTTATTTTGAAGGATATTTATGTTTGAGGATTTTATATATAAATTTCTCCCTTTAATGTAACTATCGTGTGTCTTTGTCTCTTCTATTAAAACCACTTGTATCTCTTATTTTTATCCTTCTTTTAATTGTTAAATATTTTTTGGGATCTCCATATGTTCCTCATAAAGTGAATTTTATTTTTATTTAACCTCAACCAAAGAAAAATACCAATTTTTTTAAAATATAGAATCATAACAGTATTGGGTGATACTCAAATAAAATTAAAAAATAAATAAATTAAATTGAGTTCACATTAGGACCATCTCCCTGATTTTTTTCATCTTGAATATATTCTTCAGTGGAAAATGCCTCTTGGGGTTAATTTTCATTAGACTGAGGAAGGTAGTAAGGCTCCTCCAGTATTTCTTCAAATTAGACCACTTGGTTGATTTATTCATCTTCTAAATCTTGAGTAATATATACTGGTTTTATCTCTTAAAATTTTTACAGGATGGGGATTTCATGTCGTAGTTCAATTTCTTCCCAATTTTTCCCAAATTTGTCCAAATTCACTTGACCACCCTTCAATAAATTATCAAGAAAGACACATTTATCTATCTATTATAGAAATGGATAACCTATGATCTAGACCCTTAAATGGTTGGTCTATTTTTGGTGTTCAATAATGGGCTCAATTTCATGGATTTACTCTGAAAATTAGTAAATACTATGGGTTATTTCTCTGGTTCAGTTTCATGAAGATTCAAGGATGCATGAAAATATTTAGTTATCCATTACATTATTCTTTCCAAGTATTTAATTATATAAAAAATACATTAGAACTTGTATTTCTTGTGAATCACATCTTCATGATATTCTATTTGGGTATTAATTTTTAAAATTGGGGAAGAAGTGAGGATGGATCTACTTATTTTTTGACTACTTCTTGCTAAAACTCTAGGAACTAATCCTGGAGTTTGGTTAGTTCTCAGGCTAATCCTTTGATGATATGGTGTTCATGGGTCTCTTTAAGATCCTAGATGAGATCCTTCAATTCCTACTCTATGACAATTTGACTTCAGTATCCCATTATTTGTCTATAAAATAAATAAATTTCATCATCTATACACCATGGTGAGTCAAATATTATTTCATTCACCAACGTGTAGTTAGTCCACATAGAATAATAGAATCTTGGATACATCGTGTAAAAGATAATTTTCTATATAATTTTTTTATTTTTATAATATAATGATAATTATTTTAAAATTTTGAAAAAGTAATAAGTAAAAGATATACCACTTAGCTCCTCGAAAATGGAACCGGTTTTGATGTGCATGTCGTAGAGTGGTACAAAAAGCTAATTTATTTTTCTTAATGAAACATATAGGATGATCAGGGTCATATCACTTGAGAATCATTGTATTCAACCAATAAAAAATTTATAATTCACCTAATCCATTTCTTTATATTGTCTTTTTATGAAGACAATAATTTTTTTTTGTTTTGGGTTTTATAGAAAATAGAAATTAAATCAATAGAAAAATAAACTAGATATGGAAAAAATGAATGTTTGGAAAAAATAGTACCAGTCCTTAGGGTTAGGTTATATAGTTTCCTTAATTATTAATATTAAATTTGAAAATAAATTCCATCTTACATGTATTTTTATTACATAACATTAATGTTATTTCTATCATTCCTAAGAAACCACTTTTATAAAAACAAATCACAAACTTTTTATTAAAAATAGGACTGAATGTGAGTTTCATTTCTTGGTGGATAATTTTTGCACCCTTTAACTTCGCTAACATCTAATAAAAATTAAATTAAACTATTTAAAACATTTAATAACAATAATTTATAATGCAATGAAAACTTCCCCAAGACCAAGCATGGGGTTAATCACTTGTCATTTCTAAGTGAAACGGATTATGGAGAAGAAAAGAGAATGGAAATAAAATAGCATTGGAATAAGAAAATGTATTGGAATATGATGGAATTTAAAAACTTAAATAAAAATATATAATGTGTTATTTTGGAAAATAAAAGAAAATAAAAATAAAAATAAAAATAGAGGAATCCAAAATTAGTAGTCTCCCTATAGCGCGGAACGGGAACAGGTCATTGGGAACTCATCCTTTTTCCTCTACCCTAAACCTAAATTTATAGGGCTCCAATCCACCCCAGTTTTCATTAGATGCATCAATAAATGAGTCCAATGGGGTATCAATCTATAATGGAGTAAAAAATGGGGGTTTGAAAACTGAAATTCATCAATCCTGGTGATTTTAGTCCCTAGTTAAAGGTTTTACGGCATAAAAGTATTTTTACCAAGTAAATCTTACAGGGTAAAACTTTAGGATTGTTTACATATTTAAATTTCTTACATTAAATTTCTAGGTATAGTTTCATGGTGTGACACATATGTTTCATTCTATGACCCATGTGATCATCACATAGATACTACATTTTCTCTTGAGGATTGTCTTTAGTCCTTTAATTCTTCTAATATTACAGTATAAATTACTATTTATAGTGTAAATCAATAATTTTTAGTTATTTTTTCTCCATTCAATCCTCATTATTCACATTCGCGATCTATACTTGGTCCCTTTCCAATGAGATATCATGAGACTTATTCTTTGTGTGGAATTCATCTTTATTAAGAACATTTTGGTACATTTATTATAATCATCCATAAAATATAAAAACAATTAAATTCCAACAGAATTAATCAGTTAAAGTGTAAAAATAATATGTTATACAGTCAAATATTCATATAAAATATGACCCTATCAAATTTTATCAATACCTTTAAACATTTAACAGGATAATTATTACTTAAAAAATACTTTATGTTGAACCTATGGTTTTATATACCTTAATTCAATAAAACATCTCCCAAAATTACTTTAATCACATTAAAACTCAATCACTTAAAAAATCAAAGGGGTTTTATAAGACATTAAACTTTTGATAAACCTTAAATTAAAAACCCATGATGGTATTCATAACTCTTAAGTTAATCTCAAATGAAAACATATTAATATTCAATGTTATCTAAACGTTTCCTATGATACCAATTATGAGGACAACGACATAAATATTACATAATCTTGAGTTTTAGTTTAAGAATTAATTTTATTACATTTGGGGATCATTATAGTTTAGAGTTTTAGAGAATTAGTCCATCGCCATTACATAAATAAATATTAGATCACAAAGTGAACAATTCCACTTAATATCAATGTTTCCTACAAAATAAAAACTATTATGATGTAACAAGATTTATTTTCATGAAAATATCTTTACAAATTTCATCTTCACCTTTTCATTATCACTAATAATCCTTAAAAACCTATGAAAAAAAATTAAAATGTTGTATGAGAAAAAAACTCAGTAATTGACAAATAAAAATAAATAAATATTATAAGGCCCCAGCCTTAAACCTTACTTAATCTTGAGTTATTACAAGATTAAACATTGAGGATCTTTTCAGGTTTAGAGTTTTAGAGAATTAGATCATGAAACTTGCATTACATTCCACACTTAAACAAAGTGGTTACATAAAAGACAGTATTCATTCTTCCCATCAACATGAACATATTTAAAATATAACACGGATTCTTTCTTGACACATCCTTGACACTATCATCACATCATGTACCTTTCCCTTGACCTGTGAAAAACATTTCAAAAACTTGGGATGAGCATAAAAAGCTCAGTAAGAGTTATAAAAATATGGAAAGTAAACATGAGTTCATATATACATAAGAATGAAATCATACTTTACCCATAAAACAAAGGCACTTTAACATACCTCATCAAACCATGAATAAATCATAGAAATCATAAGAAATAAAGGTAACTTGAGGCATTCATAACATTCTTACGTAGGGAGTAACCCTCTTGGTTACGTTTGGAATACCCATCACAGTATATTCCCTAAATCTCTTCGGAGAAACCTTAACGTTTCACTCCTTCGTGTTACCCAATGCATTGGAGAGCTATAACGGGCTCACCCGCCCTTAGTTTATCACGGAACCACCCGTCTTCATAATAATGCCCAAGAACCATAACATAAATCATATCACATAAAACATGCATAAAGGAAACATAACATTTCCACATTTCAATCACGAGATATCAATACAACACATTGATATAATGAAAACATTATGAAAACCATTTTCAATACCAAAGTAAAACATGGTATTTATTTTTCGTTTTATAAAAAAGGTATGGCTTGTAGAGGAAGCCGAAACTCAAATAACGGTCACGACGGCGGAGAAGTCGTTGTCGTCGCATACGTAAGACAAAAACATTCCCTTTTGTCGTTTAGTAAATGCTTCGTATAAAAAAGATTCCTTTTGAATAAACGTAAAAGTCAAAGGGGTTTATACACCGTATAAAAGAAAGTTGTGTATAAAATAAAATATGCCTCAATGAAAGGAGATTGAGACGAAGTCCCATACCACCTTGAAGCTTTTAACATTTTAAACCATTAATATCCATATAAATAAATCCTTAAAACCATTTTGAAAACATGGATATTAATAAGAAATAATAATTAAAACATTTAAAACGATATTTTGGTTAAAGGGGTTTTACCAAAATTAGAGACACTTGAATACAATAATCGAGGAATAACATTTAGTCAGAACTTTATAATATCATGAGAATAAAAGGATTCATGATATAATACTCCAAAGGACAGTATATACACCATATAAGAGTGAATTGGTTCATAACAACAATGAACCCCCAATAGAAATGTCAAATGTGATGAAATCCCTTATAAAAAAGGTATCCTTAAATTAAGGACACATCAATCTCAAAAATATGTGTGACAAATATAAATACACCCAATATAAGTGGATATTAAGTGTAAAACAATAAAATTTCATTCACACATATTCAATGACTACATGTTGAACCCAAAGAAATCGAAATTGGGTTAAGAAGTTCCCTTGACAGCCTAATGGCGTCACATCAAAATGAGTTGATGAGAGATAAAAAGTGTATCTCATCACTTGGACATAAAATTTACATCAATAAGGATATATGAGAACATATCCCAACATAAAAATATGTAAATTAAAAGACCCAACAAAAGAAGTATTTTAAAAAAGAGGAGGGTGATAGGTTCCCTTACCGACTTGGGTATATTTCAAAACATACACCCCATGAAAGAAGGACAATAGATCATTGATGTAAACACTCATAAACGAAAGTATATTACACAAAGAGTATAATAATGGGTAGTACATACACCACTCAATGGAATTTGTGGCAAATGTATCATAAATCTCATGGGAATAAAAGTGAGATTAAAACTCCCTTATGAAAACTCGGCAGCCTAACGACGCCACATAAAACTTCAGAATTCGGATTGATGAGATCAAATAGGGTATCTCATCAAATTAAAATAAAATGTACAGAAAGAGGAAAATAAAATAACATCCCCCAACATTACAAAGATGAGTTTAAAAGAAGTGACATAAAGGAGAGAACTTAAAAAATAAAGAGAGAGGTTAGATCTCTTACGAAAGTTCGGCAGCCTAACGGCGCCACTCAAAACTTCCAAAATGGATTGATGAGAGAGAATAGGGTCTCTCATCACATGAACGTAAAAATTACAGTAAATTTAATATAAAATATCATCCCAATAACAAGAAATATGAGCTTTAAAAGGAATGACATAAAAGGGTGTACTTAAAAAGAAAGAGAGGTGTAGGATCCCTTACCTCGGGTCCGACTTTGACTCGATCTTTCTTTAATCTCCTGAATAATAAACTTGAGTTAATTTCTACTTCCTTAAGAACCTTTTTCAAGTTCATTATTCCTTTTATATAACTTATTACCATGTTATAAACAATATGTAATCATTAAGTTAATAATGATTGTTTTGTCGATATTTGGTTCTTAAGTCGAAAGTGGACTTCTTACAATTACATGTTGTTCGTGTGGGCAAATGTTTATTATATCCAGAATTGTATTCATGATGTAGATATCATATATGTCATATATATCCAGTACATTCATGTATTTATAACATTACATAATCATTTAGAGGTAAGAAATGAAATGCACCGTTCATGGAGACGGTAAGCCGTACGTACGCATGAACGCTACTTTCATTTCTATTTCGTATTTTATAGAATGGAATAATAATGATATAAAGGTATATTATAATTCCAGTATAATATCATATATAATATCATATTTAAATCCTTTATACATCCCACATATGGTATTTAACGAATCAAATCACTTTGAGGGGGCGGTAGTCCGCACTTCCTTAAATGAAGATATCGCGTATACCCATAATGGAAGCCATAAAGGTAAGACAAAAATGAAAAATACAGAATCAAAAATAAAACATAAACATATTATATATCATATATAAAAATAGTGACATCATAATGGCCACCTTTGAAGGTGTTAAATGAGTATTGAACAATCATCGTTTCGGGAGGCAGAATTTCACCATCCACGGAAACCGTATGTTCTTTAACCATTTGATGTAGTTGTGTGAGAGTGTAGCTCGAATAAATCTTATAACAACATCCTAGTATATTGAAGATACTGGTGTTGTTACAAAATAAGTAAATAAAAATAGTTTAGGGGGTTGGAGAAGCAAAATAAAACAAATGAACATGAGAGAATGAATTACCTTTAAAAGTGTAACTCCTTTTGATTTAAGCCTAAAGGCTTCCTTTGAAAGGATTCTGCCCAAAGGGAGTCCTATAGGATGAGGAGAGGGATTTGGAGAGAGTAAATGGGCAGGGTTTTGCCGAGCCAAAGGCTTGAGGAGTGTGTTAAATGAGGTAGAGGTGGGGGCCTTTTATAAGAGGAGAGGAGGGGTACTTTTGGAAAGTAATGAAATATTACTTTATTTGAAAATGTGTTTCAGTTTTAAAAGGTCCCACATTGATAGAATTCGTGTATAAGGTGATAAGGCTTTGAAATACACTCATCCAATAATTTTTTTACATGTGTAGTTCATAGATTTTACATTATCTTTCCATTTTATTTAAATCGTCAAATAATGATATCATCGCTGCATCATTATTATGTCATAAATAATTTAATTTATTTAATTTCTAAAAATTATAAAAAAAATACTATTATGTAGGAAATCGTTTTAGCTTTCCAATGAATATTTATAATCAAAAATATGACTTGTATAACCCCACTTAAAAATTGTTTTAGTAAAACATATCATGTTTGTGTCAATTTTACTTTTACATTAAATAAAATGTTATTTATGTCATTTCCCAACCAAAGTGGATCCATGGGGTCCCCAAGTTGACCCATGGCTTTTCTTGGTTGGCCATGACACAACCAATAAGGTTGGGACATGTGTCTAGGTCATTTCATATCATTAAAGCATTATTTATACCTTAAACTACACTAATTACCACTAATCGCGATTAAAAACTTAATAAGTTACTATTCACCAAAAAATTATTTTAATGTCATTGAACCACATTTTACTTCTTAATGACAACCATGTATGTCGGATTTTCAAAATTCAATACACATTAGTGGTAAACTTTCATTTAACTGAAAAATCAGTTTGCTTGATTACCACTTAGTGGTTTCACTATTCATCAAAAATTGAAGTTTTTCAGAAAATTACCAAAAATTCACCCTAAGCTATATTTGATATTCTGAATTCAAAAATGAAGTCCTTTTTACAAAATTCAAAACATATAATTCACATTAATTAATTTAATAATTAATTCCCGATGTCATGACAAATAGCGTGTTTTATGAAACAATAAGTATCAAAAGATTGACACTAGTTTAAGTCTGATTTCAAAGTGAAATTGATTCCAACGACCACTATTGGATGTAATGGTAAAAATATTTTCTAATTTCACTTTAAAACCAATTCAAAATATAATCTAATCATATAAATAAATTAGATTAAAAAGCGGTTTTGAATTAAAATACAACATTTTACACTATTCATTAAAAAAATGAACTTTATCAGAAAGATACCAAAAATTCACACAAAGTAAATTTTGATGTCCCGATTCTTAATAAGATTTTTATTTGGTCCAAAAGAATGTTTAAGAGTGAACAAAACTATATTTAATGAAGGTTTTCCATCAAAAGGTGATAAGTGAACCTTTAGTGAAAACTAGGGCATATACGCCAAAAATTGATTTCTTTCCGTATTTTAAGCCTTTATCTTTTATTGTATAAATGTAAAAAAATTTAAGAACATATATAATCATATTTTAGTTATTTATATCCATTCCCGCCAATACAACGGCTACATATTAACTACCATTTAAAATAATATTATTTTATTATTAGAGTGCAACGTAAGATTCCCAAGAAACTCGTTGTTGCGTGTTGGGTACGTCATCGAGCATAGCTTCCCCTTTAAAGTCATTTCAATATTTTATTCACAAATATAGATAAATATGAAATGTCATATTCTTTATTTACCTGGGGTGTTACATCCTTCCCCCCTTTTGGGAATTGCGTCCTCGCAATTTTAAAATTGCGCTTGGAAACTTCCTTGAAAGTCCCACATCGGAACAAAAGTCGGTAAAACAAACACTTTAAAATAAAGAAAGATAAGTACAAAGGTCACCCGAGTTAACCCATACTAGGATTCCAAGTATGAAAATATGTACATGGAGGAAAAAAAGGGTCATGTTCTGATGGAGAGTGATAGAAAACATGTTTAGGAGAAAGTTAACCACGAGAAAATCACAAACTTGTGATGGGTTAAACGGTCTTCGATTCCCCAGTAGGAAAAGTTAATAGACAACATTTTTGTTTTAAGTTACTTTTTATTGAGGAATTTATTCATAAGGAAGCATAATCACTTATCATGTTGACTTTCAACTTTTACTAGATTCCTTAATCAAACTCATATTTTTTTCCAAAAGACGAGTATTTAGGGAGACTTGTTCGCATTAAGAGTACTATAATCAACTTCTAGAGAATCACCTAATCCCCAAAAGAGAACTATATACATCCCATGTATTTAGGCTTTAACCAAAACCAAAACCAAAAAGGTTAGTACAAGATTAGATAATCGAGAAAAGGATAACCCCTTATAAAAAGAAAATCTATTCTTAATCTCCAAAATTTGTCCAACAAAACCCAAAGTTCAACGAGGACCATCCAATAAACAATTTGTCCATTAAATTCTTCAAAGTAAACCAATATAAGATTGAAACCCAAATATTTGAAGGATTTAGTCACATAGTCTTCCAAGTTAAATCATAACATTTATCTCCAAACAACATCAGTTGCTCCTAAAGTCTCACATTGAAAAGTAATTATCCTAATCACATATCCTCCAAAATCAACTTACTCTTAATTAATAAAATCATATAACTAAAAAAAATCAGTCAAACTAACCAGGGACTTCACGTAGTCCAGTGGTAGGCGATAAATACCAGTCGCACTTTGGTTGTGGGTTCGATTCCCGCAGCATTGTCCGACGCGACGGGTTGTTACACGGTCTGCGTGTTGTCCTTTTTCCAAAACTATATAATTCTTAAAACATTCCCCAAAATGAGATAAAATCTACAAAGATGATCATAACATATTTTAACCTCAAGTTTATCTCATTCCTTTCATTTTCTATCATAACATATAACAACCCACAATTACCTCAAAAGTAAGGATCATATAAACCCTAATGGTTACCTTAAAAATTATTACCTGAATTTCTACATCGAGTTGGCCATCTCGTACATGATCCATTAGAGAACTCACCAAGGTTGAAGTGATTGATCATTACTCCTTGATAGCTGGTTTAGAACAACTATGAGATTCCTCATTGAATCCCCCATCTCATCTAGTCTCTTAATCAGAGAACCACCACAGTTTCCTTCAAACCCATTGTCACTTTGGTGCCTGCTAGATCCAGCCATTTACTAAAACCAAAAAGGTCAGTGTGAGTATATCAACAAAACCATCATGTACTAATGAGGAAGGTAAACACTAATATATACTAACTCATTCACTTTATCTAAAACTATGACTCTTTCTGAAATCCTAACCATTATGGTAATGTCACTTGTGCTTAGAGAATACCCTAACCTCTAAAGTTATCTAAACCGACCTCTGACACCAACTATAAGGCCCCAGCCTTAAACCTTACTTAATCTTGAGTTATTACAAGATTACACATTGAGGATCTTTTCAGGTTTAGAGTTTTAGAGAATTAGATCATGAAACTTGCATTACATTCCACACTTACACAAAGTGGTTACATAAAAGACAGTATTCATTCTTCCCATCAAAGGGAACATATTTAAAATATAACATGGATTCTTTCTTGACACATCCTTGACACTATCATCACATCATGTACCTTTCCCTTGACCTGTGAAAAACATTTCAAAAACTTGGGATGAGCATAAAAAGCTCAGTAAGAGTTTTAAAAATATGGAAAGGAAACATGAGTTCATATATACATAAGAATGAAATCATACTTTACCCATAAAACAAAGGCACTTTAACATACCTCATCAAACCATGAATAAATCATAGAAATCATAAGACATAAAGGTAACTTGAGGCATTCATAACATTCTTACGTAGGGAGTAACCCTCTTGGTTACGTTTGGAATACCCATCACAGTATATTCCCTAAATCTCTTCGGAGAAACCTTAACGTTTCACTCCTTCGTGTTACCCAATGCATTGGAGAGCTATAACGGGCTCACCCGCCCTTAGTTTATCACGGAACCACCCGTCTTCATAATAATGCCCAAGAACCATAACATAAATCATATCACATAAAACATGCATAAAGGAAACATAACATTTCCACATTTCAATCACGAGATATCAATACAACACATTGATATAATGAAAACATTATGAAAACCATTTTCAATACCAAAGTAAAACATGGTATTTATTTTTCGTTTTATAAAAAAGGTATGGCTTATAGAGGAAGCCGAAACTCAAATAACGGTCACGACGGAGGAGAATTCGTTGTCGCCGCATACATAAGACAAAAACATTCCCTTTTGTCGTTTAGTAAACGCTTCGTATAAAAAAGATTCCTTTTAAATAAACGTAAAAGTCAAAGGGGTTTATACACAGTATAAAAGAAAGTTGTGTATAAAATAAAATATGCCTCAATGAAAGGAGATTGAGACGAAGTCCCATACCACCTTGAAGCTTTTAACATTTTAAACCATTAATATCCATATAAATAAATCCTTAAAACCATTTTGAAAACATGGATATTAATAAGAAATAATAATTAAAACATTTAAAACGATATTTTGGTTAAAGGGGTTTTACCAAAATTAGAGACACTTGAATACAATAATCGAGGAATAACATTTAGTCAGAACTTTATAATATCATGAGAATAAAAGGATTCATGATATAACACTCCAAAGGACAGTATATACACCATATAAGAGTGAATTGGTGCATAACAACAATGAACCCCCAATAGAAATGTCAAATGTGATGAAATCCCTTATAAAAAAGGTATCCTTAAATTAAGGACACATCAATCTCAAAAATATGTGTGACAAATATAAATACACCAAATATAAGTGGATATTAAGTGTAAAATAATAAAATTTCATTCACACATATTCAATGGATGACATATTCAATGACTACATGTTGAACCCAAAGAAATCGAAATTGGGTTAAGAAGTTCCCTTGACAGCCTAACGGCGTCACATCAAAATGAGTTGATGAGAGATAAAAAGTGTATCTCATCACTTGGACATAAAATTTACATCAATAAGGATATATGAGAACATATCCCAACATAAAAATCTGTAAATTAAAAGACCCAACAAAAGAAGTCTTTTAAAAAAGAGGAGGGTGATAGGTTCCCTTACCGACTTGGGTATATTTCAAAACATACACCCCATGAAAGAAGGACAATAGATCATTGATGTAAACACTCATAAACAAAATTATATTACACAAAGAGTAGAATAATGGGCAGTACATACACCACTCAATGGAATTTGTGGCAAATGTATCATAAATCTCATGGGAATAAAAGTGAGATTAAAAATCCCTTATGAAAACTCGGCAGCCTAACGACGCCACATAAAACTTCAGAATTCGGATTGATGAGATCAAATAGGGTATCTCATCACATTAAAATAAAATGTACAGAAAGAGGAAAATAAAATAACATCCCCCAACATTACAAAGATGAGTTTAAAAGAAGTGACATAAAGGAGAGTACTTAAAAAATAAAGAGAGAGGTTAGATCTCTTACGAAAGTTCGGCAGCCTAACGGCGCCACTCAAAACTTCCAAAATGGATTGATGAGAGAGAATAGGGTCTCTCATCACATGAACGTAAAAATTACAGTGAATTTAATATAAAATATCATCCCAATAACAAGAAATATGAGCTTTAAAAGGAATGACATAAAAGGGTGTACTTAAAAAGAAAGAGAGGTGTAGGATCCCTTACCTCGGGTCCGACTTTGACTCGATCGTTCTTTAATCTCCTGAATAATAAACTTGAGTTAATTTCTACTTCCTTAAGAACCTTTTTCAAGTTCATTATTCCTTTTATATAACTTATTACCATGTTATAAACAATATGTAATCATTAAGTTAATAATGATTGTTTTGTCGATATTTGGTTCTTAAGTCGAAAGTGGACTTCTTACAATTACATGTTGTTCGTGTGGCCAAATGTTTATTATATCCAGAATTGTATTCATGATGTATATATCATATATGTCATATATATCCAGTACATTCATGTATTTATAACATTACATAATCATTTAGAGGTAAGAAATGAAATGCACCGTTCATGGAGACGGTAAGCCGTATGTACGCATGAACGCTACTTTCATTTCTATTTCGTATTTTATAGAATGGAATAATAATGATATAAAGGTATATTATAATTCCAGTATAATATCATATATAATATCATATTTCCATCCTTTATACATCCCACATATGGTATTTAACGAATCAAATCACTTTGAGGGGGCGGTAGTCCGCACTTCCTTAAATGAAGATATCGCGTATACCCATAATGGAAGCCATAAAGGTAAGACAAAAATGAAAAATACAGAAGAATAAATAAAACATAAACATATCATATATCATATATAAAAATAGTGACATCATAATGGCCACCTTTGAAGGTGTTAAATGAGTATTGAACAATCATCGTTTCGGGAGGCAGAATTTCACCATCCACGGAAACCGTATGTTCTTTAACCATTTGATGTAGTTGTGTGAGAGTGTAGCTCGAATAAATATTATAACAACATCCTGGTATATTGAAGATACTGGTTTTGTTACAAAAGAAGTAAATAAAAAGAGTTTAGGGGTTGGAGAAGCAAAATAAAACAAATGAACATGAGAGAATGAATTACCTTTAAAAGTGTAACTCCTTTTGATTTAAGCCTAAAGGCTTCCTTTGAAAGTATTCTGCCCAAAGGGAGTCCTCTAGGATGAGGAGAGGGATGTGGAGAGATTAAATGGTCATGGGTTGGCCGAGCCAAAGGCTTGAGGAGTGTGTTAAATGAGGTAGAGGTGGGGGCCTTTTATAAGAGGAGAGGAGGGGTACTTTTGGAAAGTAATGAAATATTACTTTATTTGAAAATGTGTTTCGGTTTTAAAAGGTCCCACATTGATATAATTCGTGGATAAGGTGATAAGTCTTCGAAATCCACTCATCCAATAATTTTTGTACATGTTTAGTTCATAGATTTTACATTATCTTTCCATTTTATTTAAATCGTCAAATAATGATATCATCGCTGCATCATTATTATGTCATAAATAATTTAATTTATTTAATGTCTAAAAATTATAAAAAAACTACTATTATGTAGGAAATCGTTTTAGCTTTCCAATTAATATTTATAATCAAAAAGATGACTTGTATAACCCCACTTCAAAATTGTTTTAGTAAAACATATCATGTTTGTGTCAATTTTACTTTTACATTAAATAAAATGTTATTTATATCATTTCCCAACCAAAGTGGATCCATGGGGTCCCCAAGTTGACCCATGTCTTTTCTTGGTCTGCCATGACACAACCAATAAGGTTGGGACATGTGTCTAGGTCATTTCATATCATTAAAGCATTATTTATACCTTAAACTACACTAATTACCACTAATCGCGATTAAAAACTTAATAAGTTACTATTCACCAAAAAATTATTTTAATGTCATTGAACCACATTTTACTTCTTAATGAAAACCATGTATGTCGGATTTTCAAAATTCAATACACATTAGTGGTAAACTTTCATTTAACTGAAAAATCAGTTTGCTTGATTACCACTTAGTGGTTTCACTATTCATCAAAATTTGAAGTTTTTCAGAAAATTACCAAAAATTCACCCTAAGCTATATTTGATATTCTGAATTCAAAAATGAAGTCCTTTTTACAAAATTCAAAACATATAAGTCACATTAATTAATTTAATAATTAATTCCCGCTGTCATGACAAATAGCATGTTTTATGAAACAATAAGTATCAAAAGATTGACACTAGTTTAAGTCTGATTTCAAAGTGAAATTGATTCCAACGACCACTATTGGATGTAATGGTAAAAATATTTTATAATTTCACTTTAAAACCAATTAAAAATATAATCTAATCATATAAATAAATTAGATTAAAAAGCGGTTTTGAATTAAAAAACAACATTTTACACTATTTATTAAAAAAATGAACTTTATCAGAAAGATACCAAAAATTCACACAAAGTAAATTTTGATGTCACGATTCTTGATAAGATTTTTATTTGGTCCAAAAGAATGTTTAATAGTGAACAAAACTATATTTAATGACGGTTTTCCATCAAAAGGTGATAAGTGAACCTTTAGTGAAAACTAGGGCATATACGCCAAAAATTGAATTCTTTCCGTATTTTAAGCCTTTATCTTTTATTGTATAAATGTAAAAATATTTAAGAACATATATAATCATATTTTAGTTATTTCTATCCATTCCCGCCAATACAACGGCTACATATTAACTACCATTTAAAATAATATTATTTTATTATTAGAGTGCAACGTAAGATTCCCAAGAAACTCGTTGTTGCGTGTTGGGTACGCCATCGAGCATAGCTTCCCCTTTAAAGTCATTTCAATATTTTATTCACAAATATAGATAAATATGAAATGTCATATTCTTTATTTACTTGGGGTGTTACAAATATACATGTTAGTTCATGGATAATTATACATAATTTTTATTTTTCAAGATTAAGTATTGGGTTAAAAATAAACATTTTATTACCCAAGAAATAAACTTTTCTTCCAAGATATTTTCATAAAATGTTTCATAAGATGTATTAAAATGAAAATTAAAAATCATAAAGGTTCCCTTTTATTCATGAGAAAATAATGAAATATTTTCAAAAAAAAAAGTTATACCTTTCCCCCTAATAATTTATAGCACACATTCCTTTTCCAATATTATCTTGAGTAATCAAATGGGATCATTTCATAATGAATATGATATCATAAGATCATGGGGAAATAGGTAATGTGGTGGTAACACAAAAAAAATTCAAGGATAACTTATGAGAGTACATCAGATGGTGGATGGTGTCCCATAGTATATTTGGTTTACTCCTTAATCTCATATATAACGTCTCATAAGACAAAAGATTAACCCAATTCATTATAGATATATCTAAGTTAACTAACCATAACATGTTCATTGTTATGTTTTATAAAAAATTAAATCAATCATAAGTTATAAATATTAGATATACCTATGAAAATAAATGGGTCACATAATTTTTACTCATATTATAATAAAAGAATATTTCGTAAAGAATGAATTTGATAAATAAAAAATAAATCACACATTACCCCATCAAAGGAATACAGAATAATATAGGTCTATATGTGGGAGAGGTATATAAAAATTTTAAAATCATAACATAACATTAAATACATATTTAAATTGAGGTATATATATAAATTCCATAACCTAATGAAAATGGGTGGTTCAGAGAGATCCCTTACAAGCATAAGTAAAACATTCCTATATATCAAAATATTCATTTCAATTAAAAATCATTTTCAAAATACTTATAAAAATGTAATAAAGTGGTTTAATTTAAATAAAAAATGAGGTCTTGTAAAGGAATATAAAAAAATAATTTTTATGAAGGTGGGAAAAAATTCATTGTATGTGTTAAAATAGAACATTGTTTTTGTCTTTTATAAATATTTTAAAACATTCCATATAAAAAATATAAAAAGACTATTTTTTAAAACCTTTTGAAGAAAGTATAATGAGACATAAAATTTACTTTATAGTTCATTTATATCCATATAAATGCATCCATAAAATAATTTCAATAATGTGTACTCGGAATAAAAAAAATGAAAATAAATCTATAAATCATTCAAAATGAGTTTTTAAGGTCAAGTGTCCCTTACATAAAACCATAAAAAAAATTTAAAATAATTTTAAAATAAATAAAATATGGTAAATGTAACGCCCCGACCCTAGTTACCCAGAGTCGGTGCATTATTACATAACATTGGCATGATCACAAGAAATATCAAATCTCGAAAGACCGATTGGTTTAGTAGCCTTGCAAACACTAGATATATTCATAAGTTTTACATTACATCATAAATTGAAAAACTACTACAACAACATAATGTCTCTATAGTCCACACTATTATCCCCTCATAATATCCCTGCAGGTCATTCATAACTTACTTCTTCACATCCTGGGAAAAATAAAACATAGAAAAGGGGTGAGGTCAAATGCCCAGTAAGGATAACAATATAGCGGAACGTTCAAAATAAGCATAAACATTTAAGGCAATGCATTACTAAAACAAAAGCCTTTTAAACTTTAACTTCAATATATTATGGCATAAATAAAATGAAATAATGTCATTTACTTATTCACATGGATATTCTACTAATCGAATAATCACATGCAATATCAATAACCACTTTCATAATGATGGAATACATAATGCCAAACTTTAATTTCTTTGTCAAGGCCTCGTCCCAAGACCTTGGGGCTAACTATAACCGGAACCCAACCCGGAGTGCCTCTAATAACAGGACACCAACCCGGAGTGCCTCTAATAACCGGACACCAACCCGGAGTTCCTCTAATAACCGGAGACCAAACCGGAGGGCTTACTTTTACCGGTCCTCAACCCGGAACATACTTGTCTAACACATTCATCTGAATGAAAGGTTGAAATATAACATAAACATTCGGATTACAAATAACTTATGAAATGTCAATACTCTAAACAAAAACCATGAGTGACATAAGAATAACTTATCCACAGTCAAAAATATCACAAAACCTTCAATAAAATATGGATGTTTTGTATCATAATAAATCAACTTCAAATAAGCTTAAAATTCATCAAAGGATGTTGACATAGATGAAATAAAGACTACTTTAGAAAAATATCTATTTCTATTTTGAAATCATTTAAGAGTCTTATATTTATGAAATAAAACATTTTTTTTGAAAATATTCTTATTATCTTGTAAGGTAAGCTTTGACGATTTTATAACGGTGGTAAATAGCCGCACCCGCCGTATAAGTTAAAAAAAACATTCTTACCTTAAATTTGTCGAAAAGGTTAAAAGTGCCTTGTTTGGAAAATGACGGAAAGATTCCTTTCGAAACACATAAGGGTATAAATGACTTTAACCCATATTCTTGTAAATAGTAAAAAAAATTTGAAATACATTATTAAGAAAACATGTATGTGGATGATAAAGAGATCCCAGTAGATTATTACGTATAAACAACCTCGGATAATGAAGAGATTGCGAAATAACCCTTACCAATTTGGTAACTTATGAAACATACAACCCATGAAAGAGGTATCATACAATGAATATGTAAATACACATAAATTAGAGTGTATTACACAAAGAATATAATTATGGGCAGTACATACACCACACAAAAGGTGATGGTGGCAATATGGCATGAATCTCACGGGAATAAGGAGTGAGATGAAAACCCCTTACCACGTTAATCGACTGAGTCGTATGGGAAAAAGTTAATAACCACCAAATGATTTACATAATAACATGTATATAAATAGAATCATGATAATATATATCAAATGGCAGTACACAATACACCACTTTCAATAATTTAGTGGCGAACAATGGAAATATCACGGAATTGAAAGTGAGATAAGAAAATCTCTTACCTTGTACTTTTCCTTGGTTGGGGTAGGTTAACCTCGTGTATAATGTTGAAATAATTGTTATTAAATTATAAAAGAATCATATATATTAATATGATATCATATATGATCTTTTAACATTGATTTGTTAATAATATCCTAGAATTATCGTTGTTTCGGGTGTTAACTTACTCATTTACTTTTATATGTTTTGTTACATAAGCCATGTTTGTTTTATCTTATTCATATGATATCATGTCCTTAAACAACACTTTTAAATCATCAAATGATAATTATACTTGAATGGATACGATGGAGAATGAATCTCATCGTGTTCGTGGAGACGGTAGTCCGTACGTACGCACGAGCGACAATATCATTCTTTTGATATTAAAATATATAAATGGATGTTATATCATATATACAGAATCATTAACATGTTATATTTATTATTTACCTGAGTTAAACATCATTATTATACCCATCCAAATAATATTATATTGAATAACAATTACACCACGACGTGGAGACGGTAAGCCGTACGTACGCACGTATGGTGACATGTTATTCAAAGGGTGGATAGAAAACTGAATATGGTTGTACCATATTTATAATAACATCACAGTATATAAATGATACTGGAGTTATTATTTTAGAATGGTAACAACAAAGAAGAAGAAGTGGAAGAAGAAATGAACTTGGAAAAGGGTGGTGAAATCATTACCTCTTCTTCGGGTTCTTCCTTTTGATTTGATCAAAAGGGCCCCTTAAGTTGGGTTTATGATCAAACTAAGGCCCATAGGTTGTAGTGAGGGAAGTTGGGAGAGTATTTGGGCAGAGTTTGGCCGAACCAAAAGGCTTTGAAGGTGTGAAGAAATGAGAAGGAGGAGTGCCCTTTTATAAGAGGGGTGAGGGGCACCTTTGGAAAAGCTAGAAATATTACTTTATAATAAATTCATATTCGGTTTCCAATGGCTCCAAAGTTTACTATTCAAAGGTTAAGGTGGGTATGGGTCGAAAACAACTCAACCAATAGAATTTAGACAGGTTTGGGTACTTATATTAACCTTATATTTAAGTATTAACTCTAAGTTAATTAGTTTCACTTTTACAATGTCTCTTTGTATTTTTATATAATATGGTTAATTAACTTACTACATACATCCAAGAGACCCCCAAGTGGTCCATTAATGATTAAACTATCATGATATAAGTCTCTTGGCCGAACCTTAGATTTTTAGGAATTTAATATCAATTAATAATATAATATTTGTTTTAAGAACTCTTTTATGTCAATTTTGACACTATTCAATAGTTGATTTTTGTGAAACTCATAACAGATTGATTACTTAGAACAAAGTCAATTAAATCAATCCTAATATATCATATTATCCTATAAAATTAGTTTAATTCATTAAAAGTTTCATATTATATTTATTTGGGTATTTATAATATCAATTATTTTAATTTTTCACTATTGTAGTAATTACTACATCATCATTGTGTCATAAATAAAATAAATTATTTAATGCCTAAAAATTATAAATAAAATATAATTATGTAGTAAGTCTTTTTATCCTTCTTATTAATATTTGTAATCTAAAATCAAATATATATAACCCTATCTAACAATTGTTTTGCTAAAAGATATATGCTTGTGTCATTTTTGTATCCATTTTAACTTAATTAAAATAAAGTGTCATTATCACTTACAAGTGGATCCATGGGGCCCCAAAATCGACCCAAATATACCCATGGTCGACCATGTATCAACCAATAGGGTTAATACACGTTTTAGGGTAATTTAGTATTATTATAATATTATTTTTTAACCCTTATTTACCGGATTTACCCTTAACCATGGTAAATAAAATATTTACCGCAATAATTATTCAAAATGTCTAAAAAAAAGTTACCTATTTACACAATTTGAACATCCTGATTCCAAATATGGAATCCATTTTCCTAAATTCAAAACACAGAAGTGGCAGAAATTAATTTAAAATTAATTCCCGCTGTCAAAACAAAAAGCGTGTTTTTAAGAGATAATAACTATCAAAAGATTGACACTTGTTTATGTTCAGTTTAATTATAAAATTATGTCCAATGACCAAAATTATATTAAATGGTAAAAATATATTATAAATATACTTTAAAACCACTCAAATTCATAATTTATCAATATTAATTATTTTGATTAAAAAAGTTGTTTTTAATTAAAATTTAGTAATTTTCACTATTCATCAAAATATGAAAGTTATCCGAAAAGTACCAAAATTTCACCTTAGGCTAAATTTGATATTCTAAATCCAGAAATGAAGTCCATTTTAAAATATAAAATATATATAATTTTGAAAAGTAGGTATTACTATTCATAACGGTTAGTTTGATTGGTTGTGGTGTGTGTTAAAACTCAAGGTTGCATACAACAAACGCTACTGTATTATTCAAAGAAAGCATACCGTGGAAGCTTGGGATGTTTCATTTTAAATTTTTGATGTCCCCATTTAGTCAAAAAGTTTAAAATATTGTATTTAAAAAGGGTTCACTATTAAAAGTTGGTAAAACTGCAATACTGAAAATGAATTTCTTCTTACATTATGTCTAAGAAACTCATAATATAGATTCTAAAATTATAAGGATTATATAAAGTTTAAAATTTAGTTAATACTATTCATAACCTCTTTTGAACGGCTTGTTTGGTAAGTCATGGTGCGCTTGAACTCGGTGTTGCGTGTAGTGCAAGTTATTGAATTATTTTGAAGAAATAACACACTATGAAATCTTGGGGTGTTACAATAAAAAGGAAAATTATCATAAATTTAACCATAAATAATAATTTTATTTAAATATGTAGAAGAATAAGGATATTTAATAAGAATAGTTATTATGGAAACATTAAAAGGTCATCTTTTTAAAAGAAAGTATCTTACCTCGAGTCCAACTCATCATGTGCATTCTTTATAATCTTGAATAATAAAGTTTTTTTTATTATTTAATTTCTTATAAACATCATTTTATTTTTATTATCCATGTTTATTTATTTATTATCTTGTTATATTCAATTGCTTAATCATTTAAGTTCACATCAGATGTGTTGATGATACTCAGATCCTAAGTCCAAAATGAATTTTCTAGGTAAAATATGGTAAATGATTCCATTATATTATAATATCTAGAATAATAATCATGATATAATTTTAATTTGTATACATTAATTATACTTTTAAAACCAACCATAAAATTTGTTTATTAAAAATGAACTATGATACAATCATGGAGATGGTATATCGTACGTACATACTACAGTGTTTACATTTTTTAATGATCATGATGGAAAGAAGATAATGTTTGTTTTTATGTATATAATAATAAATATTTCATAAATATCATATTATTTCTTTCAATAAACTTATATATTCCATCCATGTGATACAGTAATGAAAACCGAATCACATCGCTTCATGGAGGTGGTAATCCACACTTACGCATGAACGATGTCATCATCATTCAATAAATAGAAAATAATAAAATATATGATATATTAATTTTAAATAATTATTAATATTTCATTAATATCATATATATAAATTAAATACATAATAATAAATATTAGTGATAGGCGATGATGAAAAATAAATTACATTAATTCATGAGACAGTAGTCCACCATACAAACGAATGATGGTTTTGTTTCCCATTTAATGGAAAAGGATATGGATGTATGTTATAACATCAAATTATATGTGAGATAATGTTATTATTATATTAGCATGGTTGAATAATATTTGAAGGTAGTTGAAGAATAAGTAAATAAATAACACAATTAAGAATGATACATCTTCTTTGGACAACCTCTTTATGTTTACACCAAAAGCATTCCTAGAAGGGTTTTCTTATAAAATAAAGGACAATAATATATGGGATGGAAAAGAGGGATTTTTTAAGGTAATGGAAGAAAAAAATCATTTGATGTGTGAAAAAAATATTAGAGGATGTACCCTTTTATAAGTGAGGGGAGGGGAACTTTTTAAAAAAAATTAAATATTAAATTATTATTCATAGGAAAAGGCACCAAAGAAATATAATTCAGATATAGTATGATCATGGGTTAAAATAATGTCATTCAAAAAAATTTAGTTAACTTTAGATTAGTTATCACCCTTATATCTTTGTTTTAACCCGCATTAACCCTTTTTGACAATTACCATGATAAAAATATTTTAACTATTTATGGGTAATGATAGTTACTATAAAAGAAAAAATGGGAAATAAGTAGAACTTGTTTAATATTTTAATCTGTATACAAATCACTTGGTTGATGATAGTAGTTTTAGTAATTTTAAATTATTTAATAAAATATTATTTATTTTAAAATGTCATTGATTTCATTTTTTGAACTATTCATTTAATTTGGATTTCAAAACAACATGATAATAATGGAATTTAAATATAATACTTACACACGTATATGACATGTTATATATATCTATAAAATTTTAGTAACAAAATTATTCATTTAATTTATATTACCTTTAATATTTTTAAAATCATTTATTTTATTTTTCTTTTAATTAAAAAAATATTATGTCGGTGTTGCATAAGAATTTAAGGTAATTATTTCATTAGTAAAAATTATAAATAAGTTTTCATATAAATAAAAAAAATTATAATTATAATAACTATTTATAATCTAATATAAGTTTTTTATCATTAAAATAAAATATTATAGTTATTATAAGAAATAAAGTGACATTTATGTCTTTATCTTTTACTTAAAAATTATGAAGGTCAAAAACAATATGGCACTAAGTGTCTATATATTCGATTAATATATAGAAATGGACGAACACCACTCATCTAATACGATAAAGTTGAGTTTTAGTGCTAATTTTAAAATCTTATCATATTATATTAAACCTAAATAACCTGATTCACCATTACCAAGGTCATAATTATTTATAATAGTTATTATTCAAAATGAGTAAAAATATAAGTGTGATATTTACCAAATTTGGACCAAAAAATTACAAATATGCTGTAATACCCTAAAATTCTAAAGTAATATCATTGTATTTGATAGCATGTATGACACGCAACACCAAGCGCATAAGGGAATACAATATCCCAAGAGTTTACAATATAATTACTATTTGTAATAAATTAAATATATGATATATCTTTTAATGCACATAATTATGTGTTAGCTTGAATTACACAAAATAAGGACTTTCTTGATACCTTTCTTTACACGCAATACTGAGTTTTACCAAACAACAATATATTAATAAAACATTATTATTTAGTATAATAAGATATAACCTATCCATTAAATTATAAGTTATAAATGGTATTAAATAACTTGTGATAATATATGGTTTACAAAAATATAATATGAATTCATAGGTTTCCAATTAATTATAAATGAATATAAAATTCAATTGAGTATAAAGGAAATGTTTTTATGCTCACAAGGGTGTATTATTCTAATAAATTAAATTAATTAAAATTAGTGATTGATATTAATGTAATATATATATATTTATATTGAATAAAATATTTATGAAATTAATAATATATATTCTATTGTCATATAATAAGAGAAATCCCAATATTTCACATAAAAATTAATATTTTTATAAATGCACTTTTACTCCCTTTTAATGGTCAAAACTATTTTAAATCAGTTTTTTTCTATTTTATAAATTTTATATGTAAAAATAAATTTAATTTTTTAAATTAGAATATAAAAATTATCTGAGGGTTAAATATTTGTATTTTTCTTTGAAGATTCATTTTTTGATAAATAGTGAAAATGATGATTTTTAATTAAAAACTGCTTTTTCATATAATTTATTTACTGTTATAAATTATGTTTTTAATTGTTTTTAAATAAAAATTATATCAATTTTATATAATATAATCCAATTTAGTTCATTATAATAAATTTCAATTTTAAATAGGATATAAAAACATAGCAAACGTTCGAATGTTTTTACTTTAAATCCCTGCATAGGAATCCTATATGCGGGATTAGATTTAAATTAATTTATTCCTCCTATATGATTGAAATTTTGAAAAATGGATATCATATTTGGAATCATAATAATTTTTAATGTCCCATAATTTCAACTTAGTTTTTTACTATAATATTTAGTGAAAGTAATTAGAATTAATTACAATGATTAAAGTGAAATTAAGCATAATATGGGACTAAATCTTGAACTTAAGGGAAACAATGACCTATAAACTTGTCAAAAATCCATTTTATGGAAATATATATACCCTATACTCCATTATATCTAATTGGGTCCATTATTGGAGGAACTTTACATGGGAAAATGTTGGTGGAATTCCCTTTCCAAAACTTTACAAGAGTGCCACTACTACTCTATAAAAAGAAACTCACCCCTCCCACTTCCCCAAACCTATCAAGACACATTTGATCAACCAATATATACCCCAATAGATACTAAAAATATATACCCTCATCCTAGAATCATTATATTGGGCAGAAATTTGTCCAAATAATCCCTTTGGTGCAAACCAAAAAGAGTTACCCAAAAAAGAGGTAACAACCTTCCTCGAGCTCATTTATTTTATTTTCATTTTCCAACCCCTAAATTATTATTATTAAATGATAAAATAATAACCTAGGTATTATAAATATACTTATTTTTTGTAATTTTAATTTTTCAACCTGTACTTACACGCACATCCATCTAATGGGTAATGAACCTGTTGTTTATGTGTACAATAAACTACCACCTCATGAAATGATAATTTCTCATTTTTTTCCTTTACCACCTCTCATGGTAGGGAATTATGATGAACAAGATATTTTTATATGATATATATAATATTTTTAAAATATTTATTATTATTAAATTCTTATATAACACATACCTTTATTTCTTCTATTTTTTAAAATATGATAACACCGTTTGTGGAAGTGTGGACTACCGCCTCCTCAAAAAGATGTGATTCATTCACGCTATACATGAAATGTATAAAGGGTGGTTTTAATAAACCTATGTAACATATATGAAATTTATATTATACATAAATAATAATATTCATATATATCATTTTCTTTTCATTAGTTTAAATATGGAAAATACATGAAAGTATCATTCATGTGTACGTACAGCCTACCATCTCCATGAACAACGCATTTCATTTCTTATCACCAAATATTATGGATTATTCAAAATACATATATAATGGATATATATGATATTAAAATCATGGTATAAATTCTACATATGATGAAACCATGATCTAATTAATAAGAATAAAAGATAAAAATTCAAAACATACTTGAGAAAGTAGGCAATTAACACACAAAATAGTGAAAATAATGAATGTTTACTAATAAATGGGTAATAAGATATTATAAGAAGTAAATATATTATATTATGGTTCTTTTGTATGTTATTAACATATTTTAAACCACTATATACAAGGTTAAATACCACACAATAAAAAATAAGGATAAGGTAAGTGATTTTCATCTCACTTTTCACATACGTGAGATAAATTCCATATTCCCCACTTAATTATTTTGTGTGGGGTGTCTAATACCCATTTTGATATATTATATTATAACAACTCTTCACTTTATTACCCACATAAACATGATTAATTATATAAACTTGCACTTAAGACAACTCAGAAGATCGAGATATCTAGTGTCTTAGGAAATTAGGAATATTACATAACAACTTAGAAAATGAAATAAAATATATTTATTTAAAACTTATTTTACATGACCATATCATTAATTCATACTTAAAACAACATGGGATAACCTGAGGACATACATAATAAATGGGTGAGTTATAAATCTCAATAAGGGAGTAAACAAGTAATACCATGAAGAATATAATAGATGTTAGGAAATAGTCATATAAATGGTGCATAAGAGAAACATGAACATAAAGGCATGATATAGCATGATTATCATAACATATAAATGTGGAAACAACATACAATAGGATATTAGCATGATCCAAGGCTCATTCCACATTGATTAGCATGAGTAAACACTCATTTCACGTTAATTAGAATGAGTAAACCCTAATTGAACATGAATTAGCATGATTAAACCCTCATTTCACATGGTGTATCATGATACTAAACATTATCCAATGCATTGGAATGCTATCAGGGCATACCCTTTATAAACATTTCATTTTATGTAGAAGTGTGCCACATGGATCATATAACATGGAATAATTCAACATCATAATTTATTTCATGATCAAGGAATGTGGAATACATACATGTAAGTACCATTCAATATGTATATGTGAATATAGGTGAATTCCCTTTAAAAATAAATCGGTATGGTATTCACTACATGATTTTGGCTTGGAAATTCGTGATGCAATTTCGGCAGTATAACGGCGTCATATGGAAATTCATAAGTTGGGTTTATGAGAGAGAAAGGGTTCTCTCATAATTTATACATGAAATAGACAGTAAGGGGATTGTGGAACATAATATCCCAACATATGAAATGGGATTTATATTCATAATATGGGAGAAATTATTGAATGTAAATAAGAAGAGAGAAGTCCCTTATGGAATTTCGACGTGGTGACGAGTGTACATAGAAGGAATTAATGGGAGATAAAGTGGTATATAATCATTAAAAAATAAGTAGGTAAGTATTGTGAGGTTTGAAATCATACCCCAACATTTTTAATTGAAAATAAAAGGTTATAACAACATGAAGAAACTTGGATAAAAATGAAAAAGGAGTGAATCCCTTACGAAATTCGGCATGGTAACGGGTGTACATAAGGGTTCATAAGAGGAATTAATGAGAGTAAAATGGGATATAATAATTTATAAATCATATGGTCAGTGATTATGATATTTAATAACATATCCTAACATGGTAATAAAATAAATTAAAATACATAACATGAAAATAATTCTTGACAAAATAGGAGAGTGGAAGATCCCTTACGAAATTTTGGCATAGTAATGGATTAGGTAAGGGTAAAATGACGGAGGATAAATAATCCCTCAATAAAATAAAATAAAATGGAAAGTAATATAATTATTATAATTGAATGAAATTATAAACATTCTAAATTACAAAAACTACTTTCGAATAAGATGATTGAATTTTAAAGGAGAGGATAGTGAGGATCCCTTACACAAATTCGATATGGTAACAAGCGTATGTAAGGGTTTATAAGAGGGATAAATGAGATTGAAATGGTATATCATCATATATAAATAAAATGGGAAGTAAGTAGGATATTTAGTAACATATCCCAACATAGGAATAAAAGAAATTAAAAGACATAACATGGAAAGAATGCTTGATAAAAGCGGAGGGTGGAAGATCACTTACTTAGATGTGTGATCCCAAAGGCTTGAGAGAGGATTCTTAAGAGATTGGGGGAGCCTTAGGAGGACTCTAGGGAGTATGGGGAATAGTTTGGTCAAGCTCTAAATGGTTTTATTGAAGAGTAATTGGTGATTTTGTGGGTTTGTGTAGGAAAGGATAGGAAATTATTTATTATTTAGATTTTGGACACTACACATTAAAATATTAACCAAAAAAATCCCATGGTTTTTGACAATTTTTTCTTCCAAAGGGGAGTAGTATAAAATATTTTATAATTCCATGGTCCTAACATATTAAAATAGTAGGATTTCTTATGTGGAGGTGAGTTACACTCTCAATGAAATCATTTTAAAATGTAAAAATATTTTATATGTCTGGGAGGGTCCACTAAGGCATTATAAAATTAATAAAACAAATATCAAATCACAATATTTTAAAGGTAAAACAATTTTTGGCCGAATATCTCTTTTATATAATTTTATTACATCACAATTGAGTTATTATGATGTTATAAAACACATTATATATTTATTCGGTATTTAATTTTTACCAAAAAATTTGATTGTCTGAGAAAAATATCAAAAAATCACTATTGGATAATTTCAACATCCAAATTCCAAAAATAATATTTATTTTATCTAAATAGTTTTATAAATATGTGAATTTTCACTTTTAAAATGAAAACTGACATTTATTGAAAATTGATGGGTTTTGAAAAAAAAAGGGTATTTAAACCTTAATAAAAATTACATTTGACTTCAAAAAATTATATAATAATTAATTATTCATAAAATTAATTTGATAATAATATTTTATTAAAATATTAATTATTTAAAAAATTCATTAATTCATCAAAATATAATTCTTATAAAACTGAATACTCAATCATTTATTGAGTAAAAACAATAAGGAATAAATATAATCATAATTTATATTTAAAAGGAGTATTCTTATAACACTATTATAATAACATTATTAATAAAAACTTAGTTTAATATAATAATTTATACATATTCTGAAAAGAACCATTTTACCTGAAAAATAAATTTATCTAATTCATTATATTTTTAAGACAAACTAATCTCAGAAAGAAATTGATGAAATAAGAATTTTATTTATAAAATAGATTACTCAATAAGTAACTAATACCTTGTTACATAACCCCTTATAACACCTACGTAAGAACTAAGGGAAAAGTGTGTGATGGTGATAGACTCTTGGGGTGCTCAGATAACATTTCTTGGGTGGTAATCATTATTAACGTGTACTTCTCCCCTAAGAGATTTCGTTCAAGATTAACATGTTGAATCTCAGTTTGGGTTTGGTCAAGATAAAAGCCCAATGAGGCTACCTCATTCCTGATCTCCAACAAATGATCTTTGTATGGCCTGAGTCTACTAGATGAGGTCATCACCTCCTTTTTCTGTGTCGAAAGGATTTGTTAAAACCTCATATTTGTACTAGTCATGTGATTATTGTTCTATATCTATATTATCAATGGTAATGATACTTAATGGTTTTTTAAAACCAATTAGATAAAATAAAAAAATTGAATGTGTTTTCTATATTAAATAAAATAAAGGGAATTTTATTCACGAATTTCCAGGTTGTTACATATATCATGAATTATTTCATCTTCATGGTATTTTGATTTTCAATTTTAATTATTTTTTCAAAGTGGATTTGAGTTAAAAGTTACCAAATGGTAAATAATTGCATAACCTGATTCCTTTCATTGGGTTATATTAATACCTCTTTTTCATTAATATTCTAAGATTACATGTTTAATATGTTTTTAATATATATTTATTTTATTTAAAATTATCTTATGTGTATTTAAATTTGATAGAAATAATATATTCAATGATTGATTCTCACATCAATGTTATAGTATTTGAAAGGGTTTAATTAACAATCTTGTCTTGTTCAGGATTTTCTACACCATGAATTTCCATTAGAGGAAATTATTTGATCATTGTACAATAAACCCATTAATTTTATTTCAATCTTGTTATTCATGGAATTTTCTATGAAATAGTACAATTTTTTCACTCTTTGGTACCCAACATATTTTAGAAAGTGATTTTAATAAAACCTGACTTTATTTCTCTCTTTAGTCGGATAACATGTTTTCTTCTAAAAACCCTAATTTCTAAAAAGGTTTTGAATTTTTTTTAACCTTTTAAAAATGATTTATTAAAGAAATTTTTACCCTTTTTTATTTTAGAAATGTTTTCAAATGAATCTCCATTTTTATTCCTGAAAAAGGAATTTTTCAAACCTTTTACTATGAAAAAGGAATTTTATATTTATATTGTATGAAATGTACAAAATTACACTATATAATTTATTCGAAGTTTACTTTTAAATTTTAAAAGGTTAATTTTTAAATATTTTTAAAAAAAAATTATTTTCAATGAAAAGGATTTTCCAAAAAAAATCAAAATAAAAAAGGATATTTTCCCCAAGAATTCTTATAAAATATATTCTTATAGTATTTTTATTTATCAACTACAAAAACCATTTATTTCTACTACAATTAGGATGTGTTGTATTAATACCATGCATATTAATCCTTTGGGTGCTTTATGATTTATTTGGAAAAGGATAATATTTACATTCACTTCATTGATTACTTTTTTTCCCTTTAAAATATTTAATTTCCTATGATCAATTGACATTGAATTTCCCATAATTATCCTTATCATTGATCATGGATATGTTTATTTCCTAAAATGTATAACATTTTTACATATGGTGTTTACTTTGACATGTAATATCATGAATCGCCTTATTCTCATGATATTATAAGATTAATTTAACTCATAGTTAATTATGATTCAAATGTTTCAAAGTAGTATGAGACACTTTGGAAGGTTTAAAGATTATTTTCCTAAAAAATTATAAATGATCCTTCAATGGTGTCTACATTAATCAATGTCACCAACCCTTATTATAAGTTATCTTCCATTGAGGATAAATTGATAAATCCATTTTAATTATTCAGTATGGGTATTTGATAAGTTATGTTATTTATTTTTATTATTCAATATTAGGAATTATTGGGACTATAAATGACAGATGGGGATTAGAATTTATATATCCCCTCGAGGAATCGGTATGTTCTCATGAGGAAAATTAGTTTCCCAAATTAAATTGGTTTCTACCTGTAGTTTTAAATCCTCTTGTGAAGGTATTTGTGGTGTAGGTTTTCATGTGCCTTAGACATGAAGTTAAATAATTAATAATTTCTCTCATTTTTATTCAGTTATTATTTATCCATGCGATTTTGTGTCGATATATCTAGGGATGCATTTCATTCTCAGATCATTGATTAAATGAAATGTGTTTCGGTTTCTTATCTTTCTATGTTTATTTTTCCTAATCTAGTTATTTTAATAGAATGTGTTTCCAGTTATTACCTTTCCATATTTTTTATGAACTTTATTCTCAGTTGTTTTATTACACGGTATGTGTGTTCAGTTATCTACTATTATATAATTATTATTCTCATTGATTTATTATTTATTCCTTTATAATTTACTTATTACTAAGAATTTGACCTCACACTTATTTTATTTAACTTCCCATGAAATCCAAGAAGAGTACTATGAATGATATGTTGGGATATACTAGATTAAATAATTTTTTCCTCAAAATAAAAATATATATTTTTTGTAATTAGTGTATTCATTTGTAATATAACACTCATATATGTATTTGGTTTACCAATACTACTAAACTGTTTAGAAATTCGATATTTGATTCCTTGTAATAAATCTAATGTAATGGTAGTAGACACTGGTTCCAGGATTTTGGGGTTGGGTTAATACAGTTGGTATCTAAGGAAGTTTAGTATTAACCTTGGGAACTAGATTTTGGAAAACATAGATTGGAGAAAAAATCACTAAGGTATAATTTGAGGATAAGTATAGAATAACATCCAAAAGAATTAGTTAAATAGATATTATATAGTTTTTTTACAAATAAATTCCCAATCTGAATACTATAAGTGGAAGTGGTTCTGGAAAAGATGTATCTATGAGTAAAAACTCTAAAAAGGTGTGTCGATCCTGACTTGGCGTAACCTCATACACGAAAACGGTCTCTACTACACTCCTGGTTTGATACTCCTGATGGATACACTTAGGATAATTCAAATTTTCTTTAAAAAAGATTATGAGGTATTTGAATACAAAATGACAATTAATGATGTAGGATAAATATTAGACCAAATAAGGACTTATCTTGAAATAAAATAGATAAAGTATTAGTGATAAACCTTATTTCAAGTATTTACATCATATTTATTTTTCAAATTATATAAATATGGTTTTTGAAAATGATAACCTGTATTCTGGGTGAAAACCTATCAAAATTGGCAAGGCTACGAGACTTGATCCCCTAACAGAAGGACAATAAGGGTTTAATTCCAACTACTGACCTACACAATGTCTAAGTTAATAAGTCATTGTTTTTAGTTAAACAATTTGATGAATAATTATTAATGATGAACCAATAGTGTTACTTTTTAGGTTTATATATTAATTAATTAACCATATTAGTTCTGAAAAATAGTTGGAGACAAATGTAAAACTTGTTTTATGGTCCATATGATATGTTAATAGTTTATTTTAGTTCTTAATGAATCAAAGTTAATTTTTTTATATCCATTTCATGAAGCAATGTACGAATTATAAATTTATAAAACCACAAAAAAAAAGGTTGAAAAGTTTGTTTATATAAATATGTTATGTAAGTATATTTCCTTATATCCTTATGCACTAAATGAATTTCCTAACATTAGAAAAATGATCTATAAATAAAATGTTTTCCTAATACCTTAATTTTTTATTGAACTGATGGAATTTTGAATCATCATGGATTTATAAATTTGAGGCCCTCAACTTTCATTTAATAATTCCCTTGTTTTTTATTGATGACCTCAATCACTTCTTATAAATATTTATGCCTTTCCTCTATGTACATATCTCTACTTTCCACTACTGTTCTCATATTTAGAAACCTAGTTATATGTTAGCTTATGTGACCATTGAACATCACATTATCTATTTTCTATAGGATCTTTTACAAACCCTTGTCATGATGTGAGAATTAAAAATTAGAAATATAAAACAATATAATACCAAGGTCAATTTTAAATTGTAAGGATGCAATTTAATTAAGGTGGGGAGAATATAACGCCCTGAAATTCTAAAGTAAGAACATTGTATTCGATAGTATGTATGAAATGAAACACCAAGCGCGTAAAAGAATATGATATCCTGATACTTTACAATATAACTACAAGATTAAATAAATACAATATATGATATAGCCTGTAATGCATTCAATACTTAGTTTGTGTGTAGCACACCAAGGACTTTCTTTAATAGCTTGAGTTACAAGAAAGACTTAGTTTTACTGAATGAAATATATATTAATAAAATATTATTCTTTAGTATAATAATATATAACCTATATATTAAATTAGTGGTTATTAATATTATTAACTAACTTATGAAAATATATATTTTACAAAAATATAATATTAATTCATAGGTTTCCAATTAATTAAAATTAATATAAAATTTAATTGAATATAAAGGAAATGTTTTTATGATCAAAAGGGTGTTTTATTCTAATAAATTAAATTAATTACAATTTGTGAGTTATATTAATGTAATATAACTATATATATATATTATGTTAAATAAAAAAATTACATTCAACCAATAGATTCTATAGTCATAAGATAAGAACAAACCAAATATTTCAAATAAAAATCAATATTTTTATAAATACACTTTTACTACCTTTTAATGGAAAACCTATTTTAAATAAATTTCTGGAAATATTATAAATTTTATATTTAAAAATAAACATTATTTTTAAAATATAAATATTCAAATTATCTTAGGGTGATTTTTGTTTTTTTAGAAGTTTTATTTTTTTATGAATAGTGAGAAATACAGAATTTTAATTCAAAACTTCTTTTTTATCTAATTTATTTATAGTGTTAAATTATATTTTTAATTTTTTTTAAGTAAAATTAGATCAATTTTATATCATTGAATAAAATTTAGGCTATTTTAATCAATTTAACTTTGAAATTGGATATAAAAACATAGAAAATGTTAGAACATTTTTACTTTAAAAACTTGTATTGTCGTCCTGTCTGTGGGATAAACATTAAATTAATTTCTACCATTTATGTTATTTGAATTTAGAAAAATGTATTCCATATTATGAATCATAATATTTTATAATTTCTAAAAATGTAAAATTAGTTTTTGACCAAAAATATTAGTGAAAGTAATTAAAATTAATTACAACGATTAAGGTGAAATTAAGCTTACCAAGGGATTGAACCTTAAACTTAAGGGCCAAAATGACCAAGAACATTGTCCAAAATACATTTTATGGATACATTTATACCATTTAATACATTTTATATAATTTTTTACATTATTTTACTCACTTTAAATGGGAAAAATTTGAGAGGAATTCCTTTTCCAAAAATATACAATAGTTGTACTACTCCTCCACTATAAAAAGGCACTCACCCCTCCCACTTCCTCACACTTATGAAGCCACATTGGCTGACCCAATATCTACCCAAATAGATACTTAAAATCTATACCCTCATCTTAGAGGCCTCAACTTGGGAATATTTCTTCCAAGTGATCCCTTTGGTGCAAACCAAAAGGAGTTACCTGAATAAGAGGTAACATCCTTCCTCAAGCTCTTTCATTTTATTTTCATTATCTACCCCATTAATTATCCTTATTCCACAATTACATAATAAAATAAGTATTATAAATATACTTATAATTTTTTATGTTAAGTATTATATTTTCACTTACAAACACATCCATTTAATGGGTAACATACATACTGTTTATTTGTACGGAGAACTACCGCCTCATAAAACAATGATTGTTCGTTTTTATTTTACCAACTCTCATGGTTGGTAATTATGATGGACATGCTATTTATATATGATATACATAATATTTATAATTTCTGTATTCTTATGTAATTATTATATAAAACATACATTTATTCTTTCTATTTTTCATAAATATTATAACAACGTTTATAGAAGTTTGGACTACCGCCTCCTCAAAGCGATGTGATTCGTTCATGCTATACAAGGAATGTATAAAAGATTTTTTTAATAAACATAAGTAAAATATATTAAATTGATATGATATTGGAATTATAATATTCATATATATCATTTACTTATCAATATTTTAAATACTTAAAATAAATGAATGTAGCATTCATGCGTACGTACGACCTATCATCTCCATGAACGGTGCATTTTATTTATTATCTCTAAATATTATGGATTATAATAAAAATATATATAGGATATATATGATATTTAAATAATGTTTTAAATTTTGTATATAATGAAACCATGATCAAATTAATAGGAACAAACATGTCAGAAAGTAATTGAGAAAGTAGGCCATTAACACCAGAAATAGTAAAAATAGTGAATATTTACTAAAACATGGGTAATAAGATATAGTAATAAATTAATATATGATATTATAGTTATTTTATAAGTTATTAACATATTTAAACCACTATACAGGAGTTTAAAACCCACAAAACAAAAGGTAAGGATAAGTTAAGGTATTTTCATCTCACTTTTTACATCTGTGAGATAAATGGCATATTCGCTAGTTACTTCTTTTGTGTAGTGTATATACTACCTATTTTGATATATTATATCATGAATTTTTCCATATTAATTATATTTTGAGTTTCAATTTCAATAATTTATCCTAAGGTTATTTGAGTTAAAATTTACCAAGTGGTAAATAATTTCATAACCTGATTCCTTTCATTGGGCTATATTACTTCCTTGTAGTTATTAATATTCTAAGATAACATGTGTAATAAATTTTTAATATATATTTATTGTTTTTACACTTATTTTATTTGGATTTACATTTTACACGCATAATATATTCATTTCTTGATTCTCACATCAATGTTATGGTCTTTTCAACGGTTTACTTCATAATCTCATCTTGTTTAGTATTTTTTACACTTGAATTTCCATAAGAAAAAATTACTTGATAATTTTATAATAAACCCTTTAATTTTATTATCATATGGTTATTAATTAAATTTTCCAAGAATTAGTGAAATTTTTACACTCTTTGGTAATCCAAATTTTTTAGAAAGTGTTTTTAAGAAAACCCATCTTCATTTATCTCTTTAGTAAGAGAACCTATTTGCTTTAAAAAAACCTTGTTTTCTAAAAAGGTATTCAAAAATGTTTTAACCTTTAAAAAATGATCTATTAAGGATATATTTCCATTTTTTTCTTTGAAATTTTTTGACAATGGATTATTCCAGTCGCTTTCTAAATAGATAGTTTTTTTATCCTTTTACCGTGCAAAAGGAATGTTCTTTTTACCTTGTATGGAATTTACAAATTTACCCGCCATCATTTATTCAAAAATTCCCTTGAAAGTTTAAAAGGTTAATTTTAAAAAAAGGTTTTTCAAAAGTGATTTTCAAAGAAATATATTTTTTATGTTTTTCAAAATAATAAGGTTATTTTCCTAAATAATATTTTTAAAAGATATTTTTATAGTATTTTCATTCATCAAATACAAAAACCCTATCATTTTATTTCACTTGGGATATGTTGTATTGATACCAACCTTATTCTTTATCTGGATGGTTTATGATTGTTTTTTTCAAGGATAATATTGACATTCCCTTCCAGGATTCCATTTTTATTCCCCTTTTAAATATTCGATTTTATAGGATCATTTGACATTAAATTTCCCCTAATTATCACTATCATTTATCATGGATTTGTTTTTTTTTCTAAACTATATATCATTTTTACATATGATGTTTAATTTGACATGTTATATAATTATTCTCATGATATTATAGGATTCATTAAACTCATGGGAAATATGATTCAAATACTTCAATTTGGTATGGGATAATTTTGAAATGTTTAAGATTATTTTCCTCAAGAATGTTTTAATAATATTTCAATGGTATCTCCATTCATCAATGTTAACAACCCTTATTGTTATTTATCCTCCAATAAGGATATATTGATAAATCTGTATTCTTTATTAAACATAGATATTTGATAAGGTATATTATTGATTTTTATTATTTAATGTGAGGAATTCTTGCTACTAGGAATGAAGGGTAGGTCTCAGACTTTATATAGCCCCTTGATGCATCGATTAGTACTCATTATAAAAATTAGTTGCGCAAATTAAATAGCCTTCTACCTGTAGTTTTAAATAATATTTTGAAAGGTCTTGATGGTCTAGGTTTTCATGTGCCACATAAATGATTTCCAATAACTAATAATTTCCCTCATTTTGATTTAATTTTTATTTATCCATTAGATTTTGTATGAGCATATCTATAGATATATTTCATTCTTATTTCATTAATTAAATGGCATGTGTTTCAGTTTCTTACCATGCTATATTCATTTTTCCTTATATAGTTATTTGAAAGGAATTCATTTCCAGTTATTAATTTCCCATATTTATTAGGAATTTTCTTCTCAATTTTTTTATTACAAGGTACGTGTGTTCAGTTATTTACTATTCCATAAATATTATTCTCATTGATTCATTATTACTTCCATTATTATTTACTATAAAAACCCATAATTATATCAATAAAATTACCCTTCTTATAATTATTTCATATAGTATAAATCACACAAAATCACTTATATAACACAATGAAAACTTTATAAATTAAGAATTAATTAAATAAGTGGTATTTCTAGAAGTTAATAGACCTATACCGAGGAAATAGTAACTTAACCATAGGAATAGTAATATGAACCTTATGAATAGTAAATTGGAAAAATAAATAGTAACGTCATCCATGAAAGTACAAATAAAATGTATTAATCTCATAAATTAAAGTATTATATAATTATACCATAATATAAGTAAATGAATATTTTAAAAATTATTAATAATTGTGGGTATTTTTTATGGGTCATAAATATTTAATTACACTTTTATAATTAATAAAATTATTTAAAAGAAAATTAATTTTTCATAAAATTTATTCATAAATCAATATATTGTTGTATTATGAATTTAGGATAATTTAATGAGGCCTTAGTTAATTTTTCAGAGTGTTATAAAATCAATTATAATTTTAAGAACTGTATTTTTTGAGTAAATGATGATTTTAATTAAAAATTAAACTTATTATATTTATAAAATTATTTTCATAAAAATAAGTTATTTTTTTAATTATAAACATCTAAAAATTTTTAGGGTTAATTTTTCGGGTATTTTTGAAATACATGAATTTTTGGTGAACAGTAAAATACTGTAATTTATGGTATAAAGGCATTATATGTTAAATACATTGTTCCTTGAGTCATGGATGATGTAAGAACCATTATATTTAAATAATATTCATTATTTTAATATATTGTGTGATAATTATCAAACTATTCATAGTCTTGATCCAAAATAATAAACAAATTGATAAAATATTTTAAAAACGCCACTCTCCTCCACTATAAATACCACCCCTCACCACCCCTTATCCTAAAACCTTACCAGATTTTGTCATTTTAAATTTCTACCCAATCCTCTTCCCAATCCCCTCCCCCATTTCCAAGAGCCTTTGGTATCAAAAAAATACCAAAACCAATCCACTTAAGTAGTTTCCCAAGGAGGATAATTCAAGAGGTATAAATCCACTTTTTTTTCTTTTATTTTCTTATCCTTCTCTAATAATACCTATAAAAAGGCACATGCTAACTCCAGTATCATTTATATAGTGTAATTTTATCATTTTAATGGGATATTCATCATTAAACTCCTTTACCTCTCCCTTTTATTCTAAAAATGAAAACGTAGTCTGTGAGGTGTTTTTTTATCGGCTTCAAGGACGACATGTTTTCATTTTCCTTCACCAACTTCAAGGATATTAATAAAACCATTTAAATGGTTAAAAAATATTTTAAAAATTATATTACAACCATTTTTATGTTTAGTAAGTAACATATTAACATAATATTAAATGATAAAATAAAATGAGTTTTTTTTAATCTAAAACCGCTAAAATTAATCTAAACGATTATAATTAACATGTTATATAGCGATTCATACTCATATATGGTAACAAAAAAAATATAAAACCAATTAAACTTCTAGATGTTTTTTAATAATATTTAATTCCAATTCTGTATAATTATTCCCATTTTACATGAACTTCATTACTTATAAACAAACAAACCGATCATGAAAACTGAGAAAACAAACTCTCCCAACCGATGAAATTAAACTCTATAACTCTTAAAAACGGACATTAATAGACTTAATAAAACAATAATGAATAAAATTAATGTATAAAAGGTTCTTAATTAATTAATTAATGTATTTAATTCAATTATCTAGGACATTAAGATCAAGTGCAGAACTCTTTCGGACATAAGGTAAGGGTTTCTTCCCAAACCACCATTTTCATTCGGGTTATGATTTCTCCTTCACTACTCTAATTTAATTCTCCATTATTTTTATATAATTCTTATAAATAATTTTTATACATTTGAAAATATTTTTTATATATCATTTCATCTTTCTTTTATAATAAATACTTGTTTTTTTCAATTTTTCCTTATCAATTGTTCTCGATATGCAAGTCCGGTTAAAGGGAATGTCTTGATTTCTTACCCATTTTCAAGTTCCAACAATAATATGTTTTGAAACACTATTATTTTTTATAAAATCACTAATTTTTTCATGAAAAAACTATATTTTTTAATTTATGATTTTATACAAATAATTATTACAAATATAAATGATTTTTCACAAAGAAATCTTCTTTGTAAAGTAAAAAATGGCATTTCTCTAAAGAATTTCTCAATGATTTTATTATAGTTTTTAATCTATTTCAACACCTCTATTTAGTTTTGTGATTTATTGAGATTTATATCTTATTATTATCATCTACCATAATCCATTAAATGGTTTATGATTAGTTTTACTGTGGATGTTCTATCTTGATACCATTCACCATACTACTCAGAATGGTTAGTGATTATGTTTACAAATTGGGGAAAGTTTTTAAAATTTCATATGTATATAACTTTTATGTTTAACCCCAATCATATAAGGAATTAATTGGACTTAAAAATTGATGGTTGGGGCCCTGTATATCCCCTCGATGCATCAGTATGTCTCATGAGACAAACCATAAATGGATTCTTGTTGAGGCCTTAACCATTTATTTTCAGATGTCTTGGCTGAGGCCTTGATAATATATTTCATATGTATGGAATTTTTTATTCCCTAATTATTATATTAGTAATTAAAAAATCATGATATTATTCAACTAGAATAATATCCATGGTTAAGTTTCATTTGATTATTTATATGGAATTATTTATTCCTATTTTATTCTTTCCAAATTATCCTCAAGATTATGTTTTAATGGAATGTGTTATTTTAGTTATTCACCATGTCTTATTATTTATGTGTCTAATTTATTACTTACCCTTACTGAGCATCTGAGATCACCCCTTTCTTATGTTTTATTTTTCCCCAAGATGAAAAGATGTATATTATGAATGAATTGTAGGAATAATCTAGGAGTTTATGGGTGCTTCCAATGAAATGGATATGTTGTATTTTATTTCAAGTTGTAATGTAAAGTTCATGTATATAATCTGGTTTCAAAAACTGCTAAACTAATTGATCTCTTAGGATTCATGTCTTATATCTATGTGAATGTAATAAAGTAGGTCATCAGATCTGGGATACTGGGGTCGGGGTCTATATAGTTGGTATCAGTTAATTTTTAGTTGAAACCCTGGATACTAGATTTAGAAAACATATAATAGGGAACATAACACTAAGATAGAATTCAAAGATAACCATATAAGAACATCCTATAATTTTGTTAAGGTATATATTATGTGGGTCTTCATAGAAATAAATCCCAATCTGGATATTATAAGTGGATTTAGTTTTGGCATAGATGTACCTAGGGTAACAAATCCGACAAGGTGTCCCGGACCAAATTCAGAGAAACCTGGCACATAAAAATGAAACTTATTGTGCTCTTGGTTTGACACTCTCAGGGGATATTCTTAGGATAATCTATATTTTCAATATAAACCATTACAAAGGATTTAAAAGTAAATATATTTCCAAAGAAACTATGTTTATGAATATAAGATTATCTATGAATAAAATTTCAATTAATGATTAAGTTATTTGATAGTATTGTATTATGAATTATGATCCATCTCCTAATTTAATGTATTCTATTATTTATAAATATATAATAGTGGATGGAATGGAATGGAAACCATATCGACACGCGTATCCCATATAGAGAATTCCATCATATTCAAGATAGTTTTGTGGGTATATGAGGAGTGACTGGTGCTGAGAAAATTATAACTATACTGGTATAACTAAATCATGTTATAAACAATAACCATACTTGTATGGAGTATCCTTATCCACAACATAGAGGAGAAATATTAGGCCACTTTATGTGATAACAACCTCCATTATTCAATGGGACTACAAAGCCATTTTTAGTATAGTAGTAGATAAGTTCCTCAGAGAATATATTTCTCATTTTGGGAAGTAATGAAAGGGAGATTGTTATCAGGGAATTTTATAATCTCTTTATAGATGTTGATAAATGGTGGTTATTGATTTAAAACAAAAAATAGGAGGAATAAATTTAAAATATGAAATGGAAATATTTTAAGGAAATTTTCTAAAAAAATATTTTTCTCATGAAAATCGATCAGATATAGAGAGGTAATTCTTTAATCTGAGACAAAAAGATAACGAAAAAATTGTGAAGTATGCATATAATTTTACAAGTTTACAAAGGCATGTTGTGGACTATATACATAATCTAATAAGAAATATTGGTCGATTCATTGATTTTTTAAAACTATTACTCTTTAAGGTATTGGTCTCCTAATATTTCTCATCATATGAAGATATAGTATCATGTGCTATCAATATAGATAAATAATTCTCTAACTCTTATGAATTTATGGGAAAAAAAGAAAAAAAGAGGGTAGCCAAGGAAAGAATGTGTAGATAAAATAATAAAAATGCATAGTTTTATATCCTGTGATATTTGTGGGAAGAAACACCCTGTTACTTTCCTAAAGGGAATGGGAGTTTGTTATAAGTGTGGAGAAAAATGCCACCAATACTATGATTGAAAGAGAAAGAAAGAAGCTACAAAAGTTCAATGCTACAATTTTAAAAAGATGGTACATTATGAAAATGATTTTTCTAAGCATCAGGGAAACTTTCCTCGTAAAAGGGAAAGGGATATGGACTAAGCTTATGTGATCCCAACTACTGAGGTTGAAGTTTCTAATGATGTTGTAGTAGGTAATTTAATCATTTCATCAAAATTATACAATACTTTATTTGATTCTGGATCATCAAATTCTTTTATATCTTCCTAGTTTTCTAAGAAAATTAGATTTCCTTTTTTATTTAATAAAATAGTTTTCAGTTAAAAATCCTAAGGGAAGTATAATTTCAACAAATATGTGTTGATCAATCCCATTTATGAAAGATAAACTTTCTCTAGTTACTGATTGGGTCATCATACATGTGATTGAAGTTTATATAATTCTTGGTATGGATTGGGTTTCAAAATATGATTCAAAAAGCTATTGTAAGAAAAAATAAGTCCCAATTTTTGAGTAAAATATATAATCCCTTATCTTTAGAGAAGAAACATCATCATATGGGTCTTATCCAGATCTACCTTCCATAGCTATTCTAAATGAAATTCTTAGGGAGGAAGAGAAAACCTCATATATGAATATTCAAATTGAATATATACCTATTGTGAAAGAATATATTGATGTATTTCTAGAGGATTTTTATAGACATCCTACATAGCAAGAAGTTTGTGTTCTCTATTTATTTAATTCATTATGTAAGAACTATATTAAAGACTCCTTATAGAATAGACAATGTTGAGTTAGTAGAGATGAAAGAACAACAAGATTAATTGAGTGATAAAGGATTTATTCTCCATAGTGTATCACCATGAAGATCCCCTATTCTCTTTGTCAAGAAGAAAGATGGATCCATGAGGTTGTGCATTGACTACAGGGAAATCAATGATATTACAACAAAGAAAAAGTATACCCTACCTAACATTGATGATTTATTTGATCAACTTCATGGAGATCAATACTTTTCAAATATTGAACTTCGATATTGATATCATCAGTTGAATGTGAGGAAGGTTGATATTCCAAATACGAAATTCTAAACCATGTATGGACATTATGAATTTACAGTAATGCTATTTGGAATACTAATTCACTTGTTGTTTTTATGGATCTAACAAATATTGACTTCAAGGAATATATTGAAAAAAAATATGGTATTTATTGATGATATATTCATATATTGAAAAAGTTATAAGGACTATGAGAACTAATTATGGGTTATTCTGGAGACCCTTATAAGAAAAGAGTTATATAAGAAGTTTAGCATGTGTGACTTATGGATTCAAATAGTTTCTTTCTTGGCCATATTGTCTCCAAGGATGGAATATCATTTGATCTTGTGAAGACAAAGGTGGTTTAAGAATGACCTGCATCAAAAAAACATAACCAAGGTACATAGTTTCATTGGTTTAGTAGGTTACTATTAGAATTTTGTGATAATTTTACCATATTAGCTAACCTGTTAACCAAGTTTACTCGTAAAGGTTTTAAGTTCATATGGACAAAAAATGTGAATATTTTCCTCAAAAATTAAATAAGAGATTAGTGAATGCTCCGATCTTAACTCTATAATCAGGAAATGGTGGATTTGTGATTTATAGTGATGCATAAAAGAAAGGACTTGTTTATGTCCTTATGAAGAGTAAATGATTTATTTCTTATGCAACAAAGCGATTAAAAATTCTTGGATAGGACTATCTAAATCATGATATTGATTTAGAAGCTATAATATTTTCTATAAGAATATGGATAAACTCTCTTTATGGTGAAAGATGTGAGATATATATAGATAAAAAGAGACTTAAATGTATCTTCTCATAAAAATAACTCAACATGAGGCAAAGCTAATGGATCAAGCTACTCAAGGATTATGATTATTCAATAAACTATCTCCCAAGAAATGAAAATAAGGTAGCTGATTCATTAAGCAGGAAAGACCATGGATTTATGAAAAAAATGAATATTGAAAGGGATCATGTGTTTATGGATCTAGTAATGATGGATATGAGAATTATCAAAGAAGGTAAAACATCATTACTTTTTCAATTGGTTTCCTAACCATCTTTATTAGAAAAAATTAAAAAATATTAGTATGATGATGAGAATATTCAAAAGAAAATTAAAGGTATGAATGATGGGAAGTTTCTAGAATTCATGTGTGTAGATGGAATTCTGAATTTTGGGATAAGGCTATTTTTTCCCTATATAACCTATATAAAAAGGGAGTTATTGGATGATTCCCATAGTTTTAATTTCTCTATAGACCTTGGTAACACTAATATGTATAGAAGTTTGAAGGAACATTTATGGTGTAATAACATGAAGCAGAAAATTATTGATTATATATCAATATGTTTAGTTTTTCAAAAAGTGAAGGTTAAAAGCGAACATCCTAGAGGATTCATGTGACCTCTGGCTATTCCTATATGAAAATGGGATGATATCAATGTGGATTGTTTCACTATATTTCTAAAAACTCCAAGAATGAATGGTTAAATATGGGTAATTGTTGATCGACTTAGCAATTATACACATTTTTTAGCTATAAAGAATGATTTTCCACAGAAGTTCCTTGAAAATCTCTATATTAATGAATTTTTAAGACTTCATGGATCACCTATATTAGTTTTTTTTATCGTGATCCTTGATTTACATGAAAATTATGGAAAATTCTTCATAAATATTTTGATACTAGGCTTAATTTGAGTACTTATTATCTCCCTCAAACTAATGGAAAGTCATAAAGGATGGTCCAAACTTTAGAAGACATGTTGATATCATGATCACATTATTTTCAAGGTATGTGGGATCATTATTTACCTTTAGTGGAGTTTTCTTATAATAATATTTTCTTTTCATAGATTCAAATGGCCCCATATGAAACATTGTATGGAAAGAGATGTTATACACCAATGTGTTGTGATGAATTTGGTGAAATGAAGCTTGTAGGCCCAGTTATTATACAAATCATTTTTTTCATTTTAAAATAGCTGGTTTTTGGGTTGCCGGTACCCATATATAGACATTGTGCATCGTGGCGTACGGCGTTTCTGTTTGAGTTTTGGGTTGAGGATGTTTGTTCTTGAATTTTGAATTTTTCATCCAGTTATTATGGATGAAACAATGATAAAGGTAAATTATATTCAAAAAAATATTAAAGCATCTCAAATTAAGAAAAATATCTATGTCGATAATTGAAATAAGGATTTGAAATTTCAAGTGGGAGATCATTTTTTCTTGAAAGTGTCTCCATGTAAGGGTGTTATATGATTTGTAAAGATAGGGAAACTAATCCCTAGGTACATTAGTCCTTTTGAAATTTTAGAGATAATTTTAGTTGTCGCTTACCATTTGGAAATATTACCTAGCCTTTCTAAAGTAAAAAAATGTGTTCCAGGTCTCTTTATTAAGGAAGTACATACCAGACCCAACGGATGTCCTCACTTATGAAAGAATAGATTTGGAACCTAATTTATGTTAATATGAATAGTTTATCTAGATTCTAGACAGTAAAGAACAGGTTTTGAAGAATCTGATGAATCGAATGGTTGGTACTCTAGAAAAGTCATAAAATTAAAGAGGTGGAATAGGAACCAAAAGAATTTATGATGAAGAACTACCCAAATCATTTTATGAGGTAACATTATTGAAATTTTGAGGATGGAATTTTTATAGGAGGGGAGAATGTAATGACCCAGAATTATATCAATGAAATTTCCATTCTTATAATAATTTCATATAGTATAAATCATATAAAAACACTTAGATAACACAATGAAAAATTTATCAATAAAGAATGAATCAAATAAGAGGAATTTCTATAAGATAAGGATCATTTACCGATGAAATAGTAACTTGACCACAGGAATAGTAATATGACCCTTATGAAGAGTAAATCGGCCAAATGAATAGTAAACTCACCCATGAAGGTATAAATAAAATTAATTCATCCCATAAATGAAAGTATGATATAATTATATCATAGTATAAGTAAATTAATATTTTAAAAATAATAATTAAGTGTTGGTATTTTCTGTGAGCCATAAATATTTAATTAAAATTTTATAATTAATAAAATTATTTCAAAATAAAATTCATTTTCATAAAATATATTCATAAATCTATATTTTTTTCTTATGATTTTAGGATAATTTAATGAGACCTTATATAATTTTTTAGAGTGTTATAAAATCGGTTATAATTTAAAAACTGTATTTTTCAAGAAAATAGTGATTTTAATTAAAAATTAAATTTCTGATATTTAGAAAATTATTTTCATAAAATTGAGTTTATTTTTTATTTCTAAACATCTTAAAATGGTTAGGATTAATTTTTTTGTACTTTTCTAAAATACATGATTTTTATGAATAGTAAAATATGGTAATTTAAAATATAAATACATTATAAGTTAAATACAGTATTCATTGATTCATGGACGATTTAAGAACCATAATCTCAAAATACCCTTAATTATTTTAATATATTATGTGATAATTATCAAACTATTCATAGTCTTGAGCTAAAATATTAAAAAAACACCCCTCTTCTATACTATAAATACTACTCCTTCTCCTCACACCTTGCATGCTTTGTGCATTATCAAATTGCTTCCCAATATTATTACCAATTACCTCCCCCACATCCAAGATCATTTTTTCTCAATAAAATACCAAAACAAATCCCCTTAATCAGTTTCTCAAGGAGGATAATTCAAGAGGTAAAAATCATCTTTCTTTTCTTTTATTTTCTTTCAATTTATTTAATTTATTATCCTTCCCTCACCTCCCCTATCCAAAGTGAAATTACAAGTACAATATCATTCATATATTGGAATTATATCATGTTTATAGAAGATATGTAATCAAAATCCTTTCTCTCTCCCTTTTATTCTAAAAATGAAAATGTCATTCATGAGGTGTTTTTTTATCATTTTCAAGGATGACAAGTTTTCATTTTAATTCACCACATTCAATGATGTTCATGAAACTATTTTAATGGTTGAGACATATTTTAAAATATATATTAAAAACATTTTTATGTTATGTAAGTAATATATTTACAAAATACTAAATGATAAAACAAAATGAGTTCATTGTGATCTAAAACTGCCAAAATTATCATTAACATATTATTTAATGATTTATCATAATATCCAGGAACAAAACAATATATAAGAATAATTAAATTTTGTATGTTAATTAATAAAATTTAATTCCAATTCTATATAATTGTACCCATTTTACATGAACTTCATTAATTATAAACAAGTGAACCGGTCATAAAAACTGAGAAAACAAATGCTCCCGAACGATGAAATTAAACTCTATAACTCATCAAAAAGGATATAAATGAACTTAATAAAACTATAATGAATAAAAATAATGTATAAAAGGTTATTAATTAATTAAATAATATATTTAATGTGATTATCCATGACATTAAAATCAATTTCAGAACACTTTCGAACATAAGGTAAGGGTTTCTCCTCGAACCACCATTTTATTTCGGGTTATTCTTTCTCCCTCTATACACCAATTTAATTATTCATTATTTTTATATAATTCTTCTAAATTTTTTTATACATTACAAAATCATGTTTCTATATCATTTCATATTTCTTTTATAATAAATACATGTTGTTTTCAATGTTCCCATCTCAATTCTTCCCGATATGCAAGCCCTATTAAAGGGAACGTCTAGATTTCATACCCATTTTAAAGTACCATCCATAATCTTTTTTGAGAAAATATTATTTTTCTAAAATCACTAAGTTTTTAATAGAAAAATATATTTATCCATTTCTAGTTTTATACAAACAATTTAAAAAATACAAATGATTTTTTTAAAATAACTCTTTGTAGAGTAAAAAGGTGTATTTCTCTCAAGAATTACTCGATGATTTTATTAGAGTATTTTCATATATTTCAAAAACTCTATTGAATTTTATGATTTTTTTATATTTATATCTTATGATTATCATATAACATATTTTATTAAATGTTTTATGATCTATTTGACTATGGATGTGCTATATTGATATCATTCACCATACTATTGAGAATGGTTAGTGATTATTTTTAAAAATTAGGGAAAGATATTTACATTTCATATATATATGATTTTTATGTTTAAAACCATTCATATAAAGAATATATTTGACTTAGAAAGTGATGGGTGTGGCCCACTATATCCCCTCGATTCATTGGTAGGTCTAATGGGACAAAACATAAATGGATTTTGGCCGACGCCTTAACTGTTTATTTTCAGATGTCTTGGATATGGCCTGGATGATATGTTTTAAATGTATAAAAATTAAGCATTCCCTCATTATGATATTAGTAAGTGATAAATCATGAGATCATTTGACAAGTATAATATCCAGGTTTATGTTTCATGTGATTATTTATATAGAATTATTTATTCTGATTTTATTTCTTCCATGTTATTCTCAAGATTATGTTTTAATGGTATGTGTTATTTTAGTTATTAACCATGCCTTATTATTTATGTTTATACTGTATTACTTACCCTTATAGTGCAACTAAGATCACCCCTTTCTTTTGTTTTATTTTTCCCCAGGATTTGAATATGTATATTATGAATGAATTGCAGGAATAATATAGGAGTTTATAAGTGCTTCCAATGAAATGGCTATATTGTATTTTCTTTAAATTTGTAATGTAAATTTCATGTATGTACTATCATCTCAAAATATGATAAATTGAAAAATCCCTTGGTATTCGTGTCTTGTAAATATTCCAATGTAATAAAGTAATGTACTGACTCTAGGATAAGGGGTCGGGGTCATTATAGTTTGTATTAGAGCACATTTAGCAGAAACCTTAGAAACTAGATTTAGAAAACATAGATTTGGGAATATAACACTGAGATAGACTTTGAGGATAAGCATGGAAGAATATCCAGGAATTTTGGTAATTTAGATATTATTTGGGTCTTCTTAGAAATACATCACTATTTGGATACTACAAATAGATGTGGTTCTGGTACAAATATACCTAGGGGTAACAACTCCAACAAGGTGACCCGAGGCTGACTCGGGGAAACCAAGTACACAAAAATAAGCCTTAATGCACACCTAGTTTGAAATACTCAGGGGATATTATTAGGATACTTTAAGTTTTCTTTACAACCCATTATTAAGGATTTGAATGTAAATATTTCCCCAAATAAACCACATTTATGATTATAAGATTAGCTATACATAAAATTTCAATTAATGATTAACTGTTTTTCTAGTTCGATATTATGAATTATGATTCATCACCTAATTTCAATTAATGATTATGATACTTCACATTTTCTTTACAAACCATTATTAAGGATTTAAAAGTAAATATTTCCCCAAAGAAACCACATTTATGATTATAAGATTATCTATACATAAAATTTCAATTAATGATTAACTATTTTTCTAGTTAGAGATTATGAATTATGATTCATCACCTAATTTAATGTATGAAATTATTTATAAATGGTGCCTTTTGGATGGAATGGAAACTATATCAATGTGTGTATCTCTATAGGTAATTACCTCATATTCTAGTTAATGATGTGGGTACTAGAGCAGCGACTAGTGCTAAGAATCTTATAACTATATTGGGACAGCTATCTCAGGTTATAAATAATAACCTTACCTTTATGGACCATCATGATACACAATGTAGAGTATAAATGTTAGACCTTTTTATATGACAAAAACCCCCATCATTAAATTAGACTACAAACCAATTTTTAGTGGAGCAGGGGATAAGTTTCATAGAGAAGATATTTCTCTCTTTTGGAAGTAGTGAAAGGGAGAAGGTTGTCATGGTAGTTTATCATCTCTCAAGAGATGCTGATAATTGGTGGTCATTGATTCAAAACAAAAAGGAGGAGGAAGAAATTGAAAATATGGAATGGAAATATTTTAATGAAATTTTCCAACCAAAATATTTTCCTCATGAATAGCAAGTAGATATGGAGAGGCAATTCTTGAGTTTGAAACAAAAAGAGGATGAAAACATTATGAAGTATGAATCTAACTTTACATGGTCATAAATTCATGTTGTATATTATATATGTAATCCAGGGAGAAATATTTATTGATTCTTTAATGGTTTAAAACCATTCCTCTGAAGGTATTCATTCTCCCAAAATTTCTCATCATACAAAGGTACAGTATCATGTTCTATCAAGACAGATAAATAATTCTCTTAGTATTATGACTTTAATAAATAAGAAGAAAATAAGAGGGTAGTATAGGAAAGAATGGATAATGGGAATAATAAAAAACAAATTTTTCCATCATACATTATTTTTTGGAAGAAACACACTGGTACTTTCTTGAAAGGAATGGTAGCTTATTACAAGTGTAGAGAAAAAGTCCACCAAGACCTGATTGTAAGGGAAATAAAAATGATACTAAATTTCAATGCTACAATTATGAATATATGGGATATTATGAAAATTATTATCCTAATCGTCAAGGTAACTTAACTCAGAAAAGGCCAAGGGAGTAGTACTAACCTTATACGATCACAATTGTTGAGGTTTATGTTTATAATGATGTGGTGGCGTGTACTTTAATCATTTCCTAAAACATAGACAATGATTTATTTGATTCTGGATCATCACATTGTTTTATATCTTTCCAGTTTTCCAATAAAATTTTATATTTACCTATTAATTTATTAATTTATTTTTTAGTAAAAACTCATAAGGGAAGTATCATTGAAACAAACATGTGCCGATTAATCCCCTTTATAAAACATTAATGTGCTTTAGTTTATGAACTTGTCATCATAGCGATGATGTAATTTTATATAATCCTTAGTATGGTCTGGGTTTTAAAATATGATGTGAAAAATATATTACAAGAAGAAGGAAGTCACAATTTGTGAGGAAAATATAGAATCCCTTATCTTTAGAGTAGAAACATCATCATCTCATTCTTATCCAAATCCACATTGAGTAGCTATTCTAAATGAAATTCTTGGGGAGCAAGGAAAAACATCATCTATGAATCTTCAAATTGAATATTTACCTATTGTTCTAGAATATATTGATTTATTTATAGAGGATTTATTTAGAAATCCTCTAGAGTTGGAAGTGGATTTCTCTATTGATTCAATTCATAGTGTAAGACCTATATCAAATACACCTTATAGAATGGACACTATGGAGTTAGTATAGATGAAGAAACAATAAGAGGAATTGAGTGATAACGGATTTATTCCCCCTAGTGTCTCTCTATGGGGACCCCATGTTATCTTTGTCAAGAAGAAAGATGCATCCATGACATTGTGCATTGACTATATGGAAATCAATGCTATTATAATAAAGAACAAATACCCTGCCTCTCATTGATGATTTATTTGATCAAATTCATGGAGCTCAATACTTTTCAAAGATTTACGTTTGATATGGATATCATCGGTTATGTGTGAGGAATAATGATATTCTAAAGACATTATTTTAAACTAGGTATGTATATCATCAGTTATGTGTGAGGAATGATTTACCTTTGTTCTCATGGTCCTCATATATTTTTATATATTTTATGAATATAGAGTTATAGGAATATCTTGATTCATTTTTTATGGTATTTATTGATGATATCTAGATATTTTCCAAAATATATGAGGACCATGAGAACCACTGAGGGTTGTTCTAGAGACTCTTATAAGAAAAGAGTTATATCAGAAGTTTATCAAGTGTGAATTCTAACTTCAAACAGATTATTTTCTGGTCCATATTGTCTCCAAAGATAGAATCTATGTCGATCCTATGAAGAAAAAGGCATTTTAGAAATTGCCTACACTAATGAATTTATCAGGTTACTATCATCATTTCATTCATCATTTTTTCATATTAGCTAACCAGTTAACCAAGCTTACTTGTAAAGGGGTGAAGTTCATATGGAAGAAAGAATGTGAAGATTGTTTTTAAGAATTGAAGAATATATTAGTGAATGCTCCAATATAGACTCTACGATCAGGAAATGGTTGATTTGTGTTTTATAGTGGAGAATCAAAGGACTTGGTTGTTTATTTATGAAGAATGATAGAGTTATTACCTATGCATAAAGGAAGCTAAAAATCATTAACAAAACCATCCAACTCATCATCTTGAGTTAGCAATTGTAATCTTTTCTCTGAAAATATGGAGACATTATCTCTATAATGAAATATGTGTGATATATATTGATCAAAAGTGCTTGAAATATATCTTCTCGCATAAAGAATTCTATATGAGGAAATTTTGATGACTCGAGCTACTCAAGGATTATGATTTCTCAATACACTATCATATAATAAAGGAAAATAATGTAGATGATGCATTGAAAAGTTAGGATCATGTAATTCTAAAAAAATTAATGATTGAAAGGGATATTGTTTTCATGGATCTAGTAAAGATAGATATGGAAATTATCAAAGAAGGTGAAACATAATTAATCTTTCAATTAGTTTCCCAGCCATATTTACGAGAAATAATTAAATGTTTTTAATCTCATGATGATAATATCCATAAGAAAAATAAATCTTTGAATGATGGGAAGTTTCCAAACTTCATGGGTGGGGATGGAATTCTGAAATTTGTGAAGAGGCTATGTGTTCTCTATATACCTAAACTAAAAAATAAGTTATTGGATGATTCCTATAGTTCAAATTTATCTATACTCCAAGGTAGCATAAGATGTATAGATATTTGAATGAACATTTCTAGTGGAATAAAATGAAGAGGGAAATTTTTTATTATATATCAATATATTTAGTCTGTTAATAAGTGAAATATGAAAGACAACATCCAAGAGGAGTCATGAAACCTATTCCTATTACTACATGTAAATAAGATGATATCAACATGGATTTTCTCACTAGATTACCAAAAGAATCCATGAAATAATGATGCAATATGGGTAATTATTGATCAACTAACCAAATCAACACATTTCCTCACTATAAGGGAGAGTTTTCCAATAGAGTTTCATGCATGGATTTATCTTAATGAAGTTGTGAGACTTCATGGAGTAACTCTATCAATTGTATCTAATCATGATCTATGATTTATGTACAAATTTTGGAAAAGTATTCAGAAATATTATGATACTGAGCATCATTTGAGTACTTCTTATCAACCTCAAACTGAAGAGAAGTCATAAAGGATGATACAAATTTTAAATGAAATGTTGAGATCATGATCACATGATTTTCAAGGTATTATGGATCAATATTTACCTTTGGTAGAGTTTTCCTAAAATAATAGTTTCCACTCATGTATTCAAATGTCACTATATGAAGAATTTTATGGAAAGAGATGTCATACACCAACTTATTAGGATTAAGTTGGTCAAAGGAAGTTGTAGGCACAATTCTTGTGGAGGAAACAATAGAAAAGGTAAATACTACTCAAAAAAATATCAAAACATCTCAATGTAGGAAAAATAGATATTCCGATAATCGAATGAAGCATTTTTAATTTCTAGTGTGAGATAATGTTTTCTATAAAGTATCTCCATGGAAGGTTTTTATAATTTTTGGGAAGAAAGGGTAACTAAGACTCAGGTAAATTGGTCCATTTGAAATTCTAGAGAGAATTGGAGCTATGGATTATTGTATAGAAATTCTTCCCAGCCTTTATAATGTACACAATGTGTTCCACATATCTTTGTTAAGGAATTATATGTCAAACCCAATTCATGTCCTCGCTTTTAAAGGAATAGATTTGCAACATAATTTATCTTACTAGGAAGAGCCTATCAGGATTATGGACACTACAGAACACGTGTTGAGGAATCAAATGACTCATCTTGTTAAGGTACTCTAGAAAAAACATAAAATTGAAGAGGAGACATGGGAACCTGATGAAGTTATGATGAATAACTACCCAAATATTTTTATGAGGTAACATTTTGGAAATTGTGAGGATGAAATTTTTACAGGAGGGGAGAATGTAACAACCTATAATTCTAAGAATACGATTTCCCTTCTTATAATTATTTCATATAGTATAAATCACAAAATGTCACTTATAGAATGCAATGAAAACTTTATAAATGCATAATTAATGATATTAGAGTTATTTCTAGAAGTTAAGAAACCTATATCGATTAAATAGTCACTTGAACTTTGGAATAGTAATATGACCCTTATAAGTACTAAACTGGAAAAATTAATAGTAAAATAACCAATGAAGTTATAAATAAAATCTAGTCATCTCATAAATGAAATTATAACATAATTATATCATAGTATAAGTAAATAAATATTTTAAAAATTATTAATTAAGTGTTCGTATTTTTGCGTGTCATAAATATCTAATTACAATTATATAATTATTAAATTTATTTAAATGAAAATTAATTTTCATAAAATCTATTCATAAATAAATATTTTTTTGTCTTATGATTTTATCATAATTTCAGGAAACCCTATTTAATTTTTTAAAGTGTTTTAAAATCAGTAATAATTTTAAAACCAATATTTTTTGAGTAAATGATAATTTTTAATTAAAAATTAAATTTACAATATTTAGAAAATTATTTTAATAAACTAGAGTTAATTTTTTAATTCTACACATATAAAAATGGTTAGGGTGAAGTTTTGGGATTTTTCTGAAATACACGAATTTTTGTGAATAGTAAAATATAGTAATTTACAGTTTAAATACACTATAAGTTAAATAAACTATTCCTAGAGTCATGGATCATTTAAGAACCATAATCTAGAAATACCCTTAATTATTAAAATATTTTTGGTGATAATACTCAAACTATTCATAGTCTTGATCTAAAATAATAAACAAATGAATTGAATATTCAAAAAATACCCCCCTCTACCACTATAAAAATCATCCCTTCTCCTCACACCTTCCAAGATATTAGCCTTGTAAAATTTATACCCAATGATATTCCAAAGACCCTATCCCATGTCCAAGATCCTTTGGTCTCAAAAAAATACTAAAACTAATCCCCTTAAGTAGGTTCTCAAGGAAGATAATTCAAGAGGTAAAAATCTTCTATCTTTTCTTTTATTTTCATTAAATTTATTTTATTTTCTTATCCTTACAGAAAATAAACTCTAAAAAGTTACATGATGAATCTGTTATCATTTATATAATGTAATTATATCTTGTTAATTTAATATCCATCATCAAATTCCTTTATCTCTCCCTTTTATTCTAAAAATGGAAGTTTTCTACGTGATGTATTTTTTTATCACCTTCAAGGATGATAAGTTTTCATTTTCCTTCAACATATTAAAGGTTTTTCATGATATCATTTTAATGGTTGAAATATATTTTAAAATTTATATTAAAACCATGTTTTTGTTCTGGAAGTAACATATTTACATAATACTAAATGATAAAACAAAACGAGTTGATTGTGATCTAAAACAACTAAAATTAATCTAAATGATTATAATTAACATGATATCTAATGATTCATCCTAATATCTGGGAAAAACAATATATAAGACCAATTACACTTATATATTTTCATTAATATCATTTAATTCAAATTTTAGAGAATTATACCCATTTTACATGAACATCATTACTTATAAACAAGTGAACAGATCAAGAAAATAGAGAAAATGAATGCTACCAAATGATGAAATTAAACTCTATAACTAACCAAATAGGATATAAATGAACTTAAAAAAACTATAATGAATAAAATTCATATATAAAATGTTCTGAATTAATTAATTAATGGATTTAATTTTATTATCCAAGACATTAAGATCAAGTACAGAACACTTTCGGACATAAGGTAAGGGTTTCTTCCCGAACCTCTATTTTCATTCAGGTTGTGATTTATCCCTATATACACTAATGTAATTATTCATTAATTTTATAAAATTATTAAAAATTATTTTTTATACATTAAAAGCTCATTTTTACAAATCAATTAATATTTATTTTATAATAAATGCATGTTTTTTTAAGGTTCCCTTCTTAATTCTTCTTGATATGCAAGCCTAATTAAAGGGAACATCTCGATTTCATACCAATTTTCAAGTACCATCCATAATAGGTTTTTAGACACTATTATTTTTTTTAAAACGCTAATTTTTTACTTATAAAATATATTTTTTCATTTTTTTTACAAACAATTAGGAAAAAATACTAATGATTTTTCCAAAAGAACTCTTCTTTACAAAGTAAAAAAGGTATTTCTCTCCAAAATTTCTCAATGATTTTATTAGATTATTTTAATCTATTTCAACACCACTATTAAATTTTATGATTTTTTGGGATTTGAATATTATTATTAGAATCTACCATATATTCATAAATGTTTTATGGTTAGTTTTATTTTGAATGTGTATCTTGATACTAATCACCATACTACTCAGAATGGTTAGTGATTATGTTTACTAATTGGAGAAATTTATTTACATTCCATATGTATATGATGTTTATGTATAACTCCATTAATATAAGGAATGAATTTTACTTATAAAGTGACTATTTTGGCTCACTATAGACCCTATATTCATTTGTATGTCTCATGAGACAAAATAGAAATGGATTTTGGATGAGGCCTAACCATTTATTTTCAGATGTCTTAGACGAGGCCTTGAAGATATGTTTCAGATGTCCAGAATTGTGCATTAACTCATTATAATATTATTAATTGGTAAATAATGAGATTATTTTACTATTATAATATCCATGGTTAAGTTTCATATGATTATTTATATGTAATTTTTTATTCCAATTTTATTCCTGCCATATTATGATCAAGATTATTATTTAATGGAATGTGTTATTTTAGTTATTCATCATGCCTTATTATTTATGTTTCTATTGTATTACTTACCCTTACTGAGCATCTAATCTCAAAACTTTCTTATTTTTTATTTTTCCCCGGGATGTGAAGATGTATATTATGAATGACTTGTAGAAATAATCTAGGAGTTTATGGGAGCTTCTAAAGAAATGGCTATGTTGTATTTTCATTCAAGTTGTAATGTAAATTTCATGAATGTAATATAGTTTCCAAAACTCTTAAACCGATCGATCCCTTTATATTCATGTATTTTATCTATTACAATGTAATTAAGGAATCGGCTCTGTACTATTGTGGTCAAGGTCTTTACATTTACCCTTTCTAAGCATTTGAGTTCACCTTTATTTTGTTTCTTTTCCCCAAGAATATAATAATATTACTATAAATTATATACAGGGATATACTAGATGGGATAAATTTATCCTCAAAATAAAAAAATCAGTTAGTGTATTCATTTGTAATATAAGACTCATGTATGTATCTCGTTTACCAAGACTACTAATCTCATCGATCCTTCAACATTTGTTTCCTTGATATCATAAAAATATAATGGTATTTGAAACTAGATCTAAGATTCTAGGCTTGGGTAACTATATATTGAATCAATTTTTCAATATTAAATTAATAAAATTAGAAAAATAATAATTTTAAATTAAACATTTGAAGCGCGATTAAAAATGGTTTTCTAGAAAAATTCCCTTTATTTATAAATTTTTTTATACTATATCTAATATAAAATTAATTTAAAATACCATAATTAGATTATTTTTATTTAAAAATAACTAATAAAATTTTAAAACTAATCCAAAATATAAATTTCCTTTGTAAATACTTGAAAATAATATACAGTTCTCAATAAAAATCAGTATTTTTTACTATTCACTAAAAAAATCAAAATTTTCATAAAAATATCAAAGTTTCACCATAAGATAATTTTAATATTATGATTTCATAAATGATAACCATTTTATAAAATAAAATTTCTAAAACTTACAAAAATTAATTATCATATTTTCTCATGAAAAATAATAAAATCCATTTTTGATGAAAATACATTTTTCAAAGAATATAATGAGTTTTCTAAAAATTTAGTGAATATTTTTGAATAATTTATCAATAAATATATATTGAGTAGGAAATTTATATATATTTCAAAAATTGGTTAATCATATTCATACCCACCAATTTAATGGAATTTTTATAACAGTCATATTTATATAATAATATTTCTTGCTTCATTTAGGCTCAATGTTGTATGCCATATATGCTTTTAAAAATTGAATTATTGTTTTTAAAAAAACTAATTATGTTAAAAAATACACCAACCAAAACCATCCCAAACTACCATAAAATCTTTCGTAATAGACTGGTAATGGGGTCTATCCTAACATGATTGGCATAAATAGTAAAGGTGGGTGAATAGGCTAATAGGAAGAGATCATGAGAATCACTACTAATAAAATCCCAAAATACCAATAAACCTTATTATCAAACAAAAATGGGGGTTATCATGATGTTTTAGGGATAATATAAAGGTAAAAATGGTCAAAGAACATGAATTGTCTGCATGTATCCTAGAAATTTCAGACAACAATGGGAGGGAGAATCCAAGGAAAAGAGATACGAAAATCCCAAATAAAAAAATAAAACCCAATGAACATGAACTATCGAAGTAGTGGATGAAAAAACATGAAATAGGACACTAATAAAACAATTCTCCATTACAACCAAGTAATAATTCAATAAGAAGCCATAGAAGATGTATATATAACAAAGAGAAATTAATCCCTTGGAAAATAAAGCACTAATCATCCCTTGTAAAAAAATAATTAACATTGTACTTGAAATAAAGAAAATAAATATATATTATGATCTTTATATTTTCTGTTTTTTATTTTATCAATCATATGATAAACTCAACCTTAATCATTGGGTAATAACTCTTAAAACTGGACTTTTTTTTGGGTTTTTGGAATTCCCTCCTAGTTTCAATGTATCTTCTTGGTTGGTTTCACTAAAACTCAAATTCCAAACTATCTCTTCCCCTTGGAGCTTCATTCCTTACATGTAATTACTCACACATGGTTAGGGGAACTAGGGGTATGAGGTTACAAAAAATAAATCATAGAAAAATCTTTATAACATAATAAATGTGGTAGGGATGACTTATTGACCATCATATTTAACATAAAAAATACTTAATAATATTCAAAACCCATGAAAAAAATATTTATTTAAATAGAAACCCAATAACTGCATTGGTCAGTTAATCTTGTCATCATCCATTCATACATTGATTGTTCCTTTAAAAAATACTATAATAAATTTCTATTCATTAAGGTAAATAATTTAAATTAATGAATTAATTATGTTGTTAATTATTTCATTGATTATATTCATTGTATATTTGAATGGTCCTATAGATACTCATCTTCAATGTAGAGCCTAGTTTATTTTTTCGAAAAACTTAGAGATGTGGTGAATTGTGCCCCTAACATTTATCAAGTTTTACTTTATTACTTAGTTAAACCCTCTTACACTCTAACTTATACCCTAGTTAACTGGAACACTTAATTTGATGCACACTCAACCCCCACTTTATCCTGAAATTCATAAAATAGAAAAGAATAGAAACACACAATATTTAAAATGTTTAAAAAATACTAATCCTTATCACGTTCAACTATTTTTTTGATAAATGGATTTTATTATCACTGTAATTTCCATTTATGACAAGTAAAGTTCTTGTTTCACATAATGGTTGGGTTGGTGTCATTAAAATATTGAAACATATGTATTATCCACTTCCCTTGATTAATGGTGTTATTTATAATGGTGACACTAGTTCTTAAAAATAATTCCCTGAAATCATTAAAGAAATACTATTTTAATGATTTGTATTTCACTATATCAAACAAATGAGGTATGTCTACTGAATTAATAAATATTTAACTCTCCAAAATAATATAGGCAAGAATAAATGTTAAATAATTCAGGGGTATCTTATCAAACTCTATATTTATATTGATTATAGTAGTATTATTCTTATTTATGCTCTCTATATAATGATACTCAATATTATTGACACAGTCTGTACCTTCTCGTCTCCATATTATTCTCCACTACGTTTTTGGTAAATACCATTTCTTTAGGTTGAGTACATGTCATAGGATCAATGTTTTTCTTCCTTTATTCCTTAATAATTATGTTTCTTCTAATATTTACCAGTGTTTTAGCCTCTCCTTATTTTTATGGGAATCTCATAATATTCCACAAGAATTTCGGGATCATATTTATCTCATTGATACATTAGATATCTTCTTATGAATATAATATCATTTATATATCTTTGATTCCTATAAAAATAATTTCTATGATTTTTAGCCCTTTAAATACTACTGGAGTTTCAATCGTCTTTATCATTTAAATCATAGGTCAATTAAACTATTATAAAATTATAAATAATCATTAAAGAACCTTAATGAGGTATTTTAATTATTGATTATTTTTCTTCTCCACAAAACACATGACATTTGAGTTTATTCTAATTCTACATGAATCCTTTATCAGTGAAAAATGTGCCATAGTCTGGAGCTCCCTATTCTAGATCTAGATCAACTTCAAACATTAAGGTATTCTCAAAATGGTTACTAGTTTTGGACCATGAAATAGTCTTTTACATATTGACTCTCCTTCTTCACTTCTCATGATGCACAATGACTACCTCCATTTCATGTTCCCGTTCAGTGTTTCTCATAGAAAAAAAAACTTTCCTAAAACACCCACTACTATGATGTGTGTTTGAGTTGGTTCCCAAGAACCAACTTCTAAGTATTTTAGGATTTCCTATATTCATTTATTTGAATATTAAAAATTTATCTTATTACATCATCATTTTTCTTTTGTATTACATTGTAAAAGATAATGTTTTAGGGGGTAATTTTCACATTAATAGGTCATAGTAGTTACCCGCTATGATGCGAAACAAAACATTCCATGATATTAATTTTAAATTTATGTTTTATAATTGGATGATATCATTTAATGGGGAAACAATTATACATTATATCAAGGGTGGAGACTCATATGACTTTGAGACATTATCTCATAGTGTACACCCTTGGTAATCTTAAGTGTATAAGATTATAAAAACATAACTTGTAAATGAGAAATCAAAATTTTTATGTTTCATTGGATATTCTTATCTATATAAATGTATAGAAATACATAAACACTAAGATTATTATTAATATCTATCATGAGTCACATACTATGATGTATTGATTAAAGCTATGAAAACTTATACTCATGGGCAGGTAGGATATGTTGGGTTTACCACAAGTGATTTTTTTAATCAATAATGTGATAATAGATTTATAAATTTTATTCTTTAATGTAATATGTTATCTTAGGCCCTTTTATGGGAATAGAATTTCATTATTAATTTTATAGACATGTCGGCGTTATTTAAAAGTTGATTTCTAGAAACCCAAGGAAAGAGACATTGATCATATAGTTTGATGAAACTAGGATGAAACAAGTATGATTATATATATCATTATAAAGGGGTTATATTACTTAGTCTATATTAGTAGTTGGTTATATGTTTTTATGAAATTATCATCTTTTTATATTGGATAATTTCTTTATTGTTAGATACTAACTGTGGACTTTAGGTTGTGTTGCCAAATTTTATTGAGAAAGAGGCCAAAAGGGTAACACACTATATATATTCAGAACATTTTAATAAATTTCATATGGAGTTAACATATTGGATAAATATTATTCTTATATGTTGTTTAATAATTATTCATGTTGGTTTAATCATAGATATTCAATCCCCAGTTATTCGAGACAATATATATGTGTGGGTGTGGGTGTGTTTATCTATGTGTGTGTGTGTGAGTTTAATAATTAATAAATGTTTATTAACTAGATAATTATTTATTTATTTTATTCAAATATTAAATATTCATTTATCCTAGTTTATCCACAAGGTAATAAAATATTTTTTTTATTTAGATATGTGAATATTTAATAAATATTTATTCATTATTTTAGTGAATACAACATTTATTTATTTATTTGTGAATGATATAGTGACTTTAATTTAAGGAATAAATAGTCATCATTCAAGTCCTAGTTAATAATGAGTAGGATTTATGAACCGAGTTTAATATTATGACAAGAAATTTCATATTAAATATTTTTTTAATACATTTTTATTTATTTATTAATGAAAAATAAAATCCATTTTATCAATGGGTTTATCACATGTTAGTAAAAATTAATAATTCTATTATTATTCAACTTAGTGTTTTCTAGATATTAAAAAAATAAATACCCTTTAATAATTATTTATTTTCTAACCATGGCATTATATAAACCTAATTATGACATTTTGGGGTTGAAAAAAGATTCATTTCATTGTTTTTTATAATGGTTTCTAGAGAGAATACTCTCAATACCTAGAGAGATCCCTCCCTATAATTATCTGATGAGCATAGAGAAATTATCCCCCTCCACTAAAGTGAATCCCTTCTCCCTTGAAGGATTTATAAGTGATCAATTGTGATCATCACAGGCATTATATTCATTTTCACTAATAGCCAAATAATTCTATGATGATGATTGAAGGTTCACAGAGCATGTTTGGATCACACCAAGAGAGAAAATTTACTTGATTACTTTGAATCAATGATTTTATGAAAATATTCATCTACCGATTCATTAAATAAAAAAGAATTCAACAAAAGGTAATTAATTAATTAATTAAATTATTTATATATTATATATGAAAAGATCCTCTATTTAAGGATTCTAGGAATGAATTTATACCTAATTTAGAGGATAAATATAAATAATGTGATTGAAAAAAATTTATTCTAATGAGCATAACCACTTCCCCTATTCCCCAGAATCTTTAAATAGTACCAAATAATTCACCTAATAATTTGTAATTATTTATTATCCATTGATTAATTCAACACAATTGTTGTTTGTTCATCACCTCTAGTTTATTCATTATTTAATTCAAATTTAAATTAACATGTTTTCAACATATTTATTCTCTCTATTAAAGTTTTATATCATCTTAAATAAATTAATAATAGATGAAGAAAAATTAGATATTCTGTTAGGAGATGTAGAGGAATATAGCAGTTAGACATGTATAAATGGTGTGTGGATGAAAGAAACAGATGTGTACCCATGTTCACATCATATGGATGTCTCATAATGAAATTTAGAGCATTTAATGCACACTAAATTTTGGTTGGTCTGGCCATGAACATAGGTTTTTTAACCATATAGCCTATAGATGATGTGCATGTCATGTAGTCCACATGGTTTGGTGATGAAATTCATGTTATTTTTGAGTTAAAATAAACAGAATAATGCCACATAAAACTAAAATCCTAAATCACTAATGAGGTAAACTATGTGTATATTCCCTACATGTTGTGTAACTTATTAATTCTCATGTCTAAAGAATACACCAAGTCTACTAGCATGTTATATAGACACATGGAAAGTGGAACACACAGCATGTAACTCGTTAGTACACGCTGTGTAATCTAGCCAATATACATGTCAATACCCTATGCATTTATCCTAGATACATGAAATGTGAGTAACATGGAATAAAACTCATTATTACACCACATATAGTCTCTTGGTGAATAGAAAAAGTAAATATCATAAAAAATAATTAGTTGCGACATTAAAAAACTTAATTACATTGTTTGCATTAGATGTGTTGATTATTTAATAAGTTTTTTAAAATTAATAAATTATCAATTAATTATATATAATTATCTATAATTTCTATTCATTCCATTTATTTTCTATATTTCATTTATGGCGGTTATCTTCAAGAGACTTCACAGGGTCCTTAAGATCAAGGGAATTAAATAAATAATAAATTAATTAATTGAATTAATCCAAGTGTGTGTGTCGTAATAATAAAGATTAAATTATGGTGAATGATTTCTAGGGTATTTTTTCATATTAATTGAACATATATGGATGACCATGATCTTATACTAGAAAGTGTTTGTGATTGGTATATTAATTTATTATTACATAGTTTTTTTAAAAAAATTATTCATTTAAATAATGACATGTAGATCATTCCTCTCTTGTTTTCTAATGAAATGTATGCCAAGGTTTATTTTATATAATCCCCTAGTTATTCAATCATTTTTCCCTATCCTTCATGTGAGTAATATTATGTAATAGATGAAGCTCCCAAGGGAGTATAGGTGGTTCAATTTTGGATCTGAGGAAAAACCAATTCAGGAGGTATAAAGTAGCATGGGTGGAATGCTACAACTCAACCCATTCTTGATTCCAGTATTTAATTTCCTAGGTTCTAGGTTTTTTTTATCATATTATATATAATACATCCATTTTAGAACTTCAAGGTCATTACACTTAATTTTTTTTTTAGTTCCATGGTAAATTATTTATGGATATTTAAATCATTAAATAAACTAATTAACAGGAATACATGATGGAAGTAAAATAAAGATTATAATATTTATAAAGTTTATATATACATAGTTAATAACTTAAGTAAAATATTCTTAATATTAATAGGAATGTGATAAGATAATGTGGTCAGACTACACATAAAGTTAAAACCCCTTAAATGAAATATTAAGTCAGTATAATCTTCCTCTACCTGGGTATAAATAAATCCATAGTTCAGAGTTCTTGACCAACCTCTATTTGGGTTATTTAAATAATAAGGGAATCTTTATATTGATTTTTAGTTTAACTTAACATGACATACATTAATGGTTGATCACCTATGTGAGACTTTGTACAGTAAGAAGGAAAATTATTAAGGAAATCATAATCTATGATTTCAAGATTGGGGAGTCCACTCAACATATCAAGGAGACGTGTGTAAAAGCAATAGGAAAATTATGCCTACCTAAATAACTTTGAGTAATATATCAAACCTCCTAATGGGTTATAAGAAGGGACATATAGATCCTTTTTCAATATCATATCTATGAGTTGGGATACTCTGAAACAAATGGTGAGAAAAATATGTTTTGATAAAATAGTGGGAGATTAATAAATTTAATAAAATTTATTATCTAAATTTTAATCCAAATAAATTACAAAAATTATTCTCTTATATATTTTAGAAATAGAAACTCACCCAACTTCATTAATATCACTGAGATCTATTCTATATAAGGAAAAAGACTCACCGGTTTGAATTTTTAGAATTAGTATAGATGCCTATGTGTTATTCTATTCTATAAAAAGATGTTATATGTGTTGAAAACCCTATTCTTATGGTGCCTATAAAAAATTATAGTGAAGAAGAATTGTCTCTCTATATAAAGTATTTTCCACATATTTCCAATGTTTCATGTTCCATTTCTAACAAGATTTCAAATCAATACAAGGAGATGAATACATATAAAACCATGTCTCACCTTCAGTATATCTATCAAGGATAAGGTGAGATAAGAGAGTTATAAGATCTCTGATACATTGTTCATGTGAAATCTTAGAGATTCAGTTCTAGCTTGGCCTCACGTAGTCATGATGATTGGATATAGTTATTGCTTTGACATATTGGGTATTACAATCCCTTATGATATGTGCAAAAATCACATTTTATACTCAATACCTATGAATTTCAACAGTTTTATTGTTAATTATAATTTGATAAAGAGTGAGAAGAATCCTTCAGAACACCTTAATATTTTTCCATGTAGATAAATACATGGGGGTGAAAATATTTATTTCCTTATGGTGAATAAGAAAAGGAGGAACAAGGAAAAGGGGCCCAAGACTCATTCCAAGACTAAGGCTCCTAAGCACCATCCTTAAAACAAAATGAAGATCCAAAGAAAAGAAAAAGGAAAAGGTTGAAATATGTTTTGTATATGGAAAGTTGGTCCAGTAAAAGAAGAAATACACCAAGTTAAATAAGAAAGGTTAATCTTTTTGTGCATTTTTTATCGATTAAAATCCTTATATATCTACACATTGGGTATTAGATACGGTTTTTGGTGCTCACATATTTATTCAAATGTAGGAACCAGAAAGATTTTAAATGATTTCTAGAGAAGAGGTGGATTTACAGGCTGGAAATAGTGTGAGGTTTTCTACTCTATCCATTGGATACTACCACATTTCATTTCCAATAGAGATTGTCTTGTTTTTGAAAGATATTTATTGTATACCAACTATTTTCAAAAACATAATTTCTATATATTTCTGAGATATAGATGGATTTATTTTCATTTTTGGAAATAAAAAAAATTCTTTTATAAACATTGTATATTTTATCCTTTAGTGTATTTAAATAATTACCTTTATGTATTGAATTATAAAAAAACATGTATTAGAAATTGATAACGAATAATATCTGAATGACTCGTTTTACACATAGTTGTGGCATCATCTCTGTGATCTTCTAAACGATATATGTATGGAAAATATCTATCAAGATGGATACTTAGACTCTTTTGATCTAAAACCACTTAATATATGTCATGATTATTTACAAGGAAAATGACTAAGACACATTTTGGTAGACAAGGTGAAATACATTTAAAGCTTCTAGAATTGGTACACACTAATGTTTGTAGACCCTTTCTAGTGGAATATAGAGGTGGGTAATCATACTTCAATACTTTTACTAATGAATTAAATAGATATGGTCATGACTAATTTGTAACATATAAGTAGGAATATTTTTATAAATTCAAGGAATTCTAGAATGAAGTAGAGAATCAACATGGTTATAAGATAAAAAGAATTCAATTTGATAGGGATGGTTAATATATTGACAAAGAATTTATCAACTTTCTACCGGATGGTGGAATTATATCATAACTCACTCTTCCTAAAACACCATAGTGGAACACTATTAGTAAAAGGAGGATTTTTACCTTTTTTGACATGTTACGGTTTATGATGATCTATTCAAGTAATCCATTATCCTTTCGGGGATATGAATTACATGTTACAGAACACATTCTAAACTGAGTACCAACTGTAGTGGTAGATAGTATACCATATGAGTTACTATATATAAATAAATCCATGTTGTCACATAATCGTGAAAGGGGTTGTGAGGCATTTTTCATGGATGACTCTAGAAATAAACTAGAAACCCAAGGTGAAAAATGTATCTTCACAAGGTATCCCAAGGAAATAAGGGGATACTATCAATATAATATCTTAGACATGAATGTATTGGTTGTAAAAAATCTATTTTATTGAGAGGGAGAACATACTAAAGAATTATGGTATAGTAAATATTGACTTTGATGAATTTTATGATAAAGATATAGAAAATGTGGTACTTAAACAGGTTCCATAGGTCCTCATGAAACATGTTATTCCTAAAACACAATTATTGGGTAAGATCATTGGAGATGTAAGAGAATGAGAAAGAAATAAGTTTCTAGTCCCCACATATGGTGACTCATTATCAATTGAAAATAATGATCTTTTTTCCTAAAAGGAGTAATTAGATAGCTAAAAAGATGCAAGGTGGAAAGAATACATGAATTCATAGATGCATTTCATATATCAAAAACAAATCTGGGTTCTAGTATGTTCGATAGTTAATGTAAATAACATTGGTTTAAAATGGGTATTCAAGAGGAAACTGAAATTGGTATGTAAATTAAGTGTATATATATATATAAAGTCTAGTGAATAATGTGTTTAAAAACATCACAACATTGACTATGATGAAACCTTTTCTCTAGTTTTCATGTTTAAATCCATTAGGATTCTACTTGTCATAACAGCTTTCCATGACTATGAGATTTGGTAGATGGATGTGAAAATATATTTCACAAATATAAACCTTAAGGAATGTGTGTTTATGAAAAAACCTGAAGGTTTTGTGATTATAGAAAGTTTAAATATGATATATAAGTTATAGAGATCCATTTATGCATTAAAGAAATAATCTAGGTCATGGAACAGTTGGTATGATGAATCCATAAGATAATTTTGTTTCATAAAGAATGAATGTGAGACATGTATTGACATGATATTAAATGAGAGTGTGGTTATATTCTTGGTAGTATATGTTGATGAAATGTTACTTATTTTTAATGACATGCCATTTTAATAGTTAGTTAAGGATTGTTTAAATAAGTGCTTCTCCGTGAAGGACTTAGGTGAAAAAACATAAATCCTTGGAACCAAGAACATTCATGATATAACTAAAAGTCTCTTTGAAATAATTCAAAGTAGATAAATTGAACCAATAATAAATATATTTAGTATGGAACAATATAAGAATGTATAAGTTCTAGTGTCACATTGTATACATCTCTCCAATAACATATTTCCTCAAACACAATAGGATAGAGAGTGAGATAGGATATGTTGGATCTCATAAACATTTTTGATAAGATATATCATGTATGACATGTTATGTAATAGGTTTTATGTTCCCTATGATTTAATCATGGTTTTTATATATCAAGATGATCTAGGACGTCATCATTGGTCTGTTATTAAGGTTATCCTTAATCATCTGAGGCGTACTAAGGATATTTTCCTAGTATATGGAGATGATGAGGAACTATTCATAAGATGTTATACTAATTCTAGTTTCCAAAAAGAATAGAATGGTCAGATTTAGCTACTGTGATATGACTTAAGTCTCAATAGAGGAGGTGTGATTTAGAAGAGTTCAAAGTTTCTAGTTGTAGTCTATTCTATAGAAAAGTCTGAGTATATAGAATCTTTTGACTCATTCAAATAATTCTCATATATTTATAAAATTTTCCATGATGTTTATTTGGTTCCAACAAGTAGATATCATGTCACGTTGTATTATTATAATACTGCAATAGTAGCTCTCATAAAGGATACAAGGTCACATCAATGGACAAATCACATGCTTCGTAAATATCACCTCTTGATGGATTTTTCTCAAAGGGGTAAAGTCACTATAAAAATATTTTAAATGGAAGAAAACATTGGGAACCCCTTGACTAAATCCTTATCTCAGCAGAAGCATGAACATCATGTGAGAGATAGCAGACTAAAGGTTGTTAGCAATTAGCTCTAGTTCAAGTTGGGTTATATTGGATTTGGTGTGCTATAACAAAATTCTAATTACTTTTTTATTAGTTTTATTATTTTATTTGAATATTAATAAAATAACTTCTTGTATCATTATTATTCATCTACATTACATAGTAAGTGATAATGTCTTAAGGGTACATATCACACTGATATTTCATATCAGTTCCATGTTATGATGAGAACCTAGAAGTTCCATGATAGTTGTCTTAAATATATGTTATTAAAAATGATTATATCATTTTATATGACACAAATGATATACAATATCTATGGTAGAGACTCATAGAACTTTGAGGCACAATTTCATGTTGTATACTTTTGGTAATATTTAGTGCATGAGATTATGAGAACAAGACCCTCCAATATGAAATACACTTTTATATGTGTCATTGGATATTTTAGTATGAATACATTTTTAATGATTATTAGAATTTAATAATATTATTAATACATGTCAAGAGTCATGTACTTTGATGTATTTATGTAAATCATGATTAAATATTCTTGCCGCAAGGTACAATACATTGGATGTGTCATGAGTGATGGTGTACTAATGAATAATGTGAGAAATTATTTATCCCTTTTGTTCTTCAATATAAGTAGGTATATTTGGCCCTTTTGATGAAAATAAAAATTCTTGGTTAAGTTCATGCTCATGGAGGTGTTTTTGGCAAGTTCATTACTAAAAATTAAAAATAAAGATATATCAAGTATATAGGTTAATGACACTAGCATGCAACTTACTTAATTATATATATCTAGAAAAGGGTATTATATTACATTGTTTATATTTTTAAGAGGTTACATGTCATTGTGACATTAACTATTACATAATAATTTAGGCAGTGTAGCCTAATTCCACTGAGAAAGGGGCCTAGAGGGTTTCACACTAAGTGTATTTGAATCCTTAGTTAAATTCAATAAAAATTTAATATATTGGATAAATATTATCCCAATACATGGTTTACTGATTATCCATGTTGTTTTGATAATTGATATTAAATCCATAGTTATTTGAGTGAATATATATATATATAAGTTAAATATTTAATAAACATTTAGTCACAAAATATTTACTTATTTACTTATGTGAATATAAAATATTTATTTCTTCTAGGATATTCCCAAGGTAACAAAATATTTCTTTATTTTGTTATATGAAAATTTTGAAAATATTTATTCAATATTTATATTAATATAATATTTATATATTTATTAATGAATAATGAAGTGACGTCTATTTAATGAAAAAATAGTCATTATTCAAGTTTGGATAAATTTTGAGGATGATTAATGAACTAGGTTTAATTTTCTAATGAGAAATGTTATTTTAAATATTATTTGAATAAATAATAATTTATTTATTCTAGAAAAATTAAATTTATTTTATCTTTTATTTTAGTCCATGTCAAGAAAATTAATAATTCTATTATTATTAGACATGGGGTTTTCTCAGGATTAAGAAAAAAATAAGGTCCCTTGTGAAATTATTTTTTTCTAACCTTGGAACTATATAAACTCAGTTATGATATTTTGTGGATGAAAAAAACATCATTCCATAATTTCACATGAGTTCTAGAGAGAATTCTATCAAGTACTAATAAGCTACCACCATAAAATGATTTGAATAAAGTAGACATATTCTTCCCCCCAATATAGAAAATACCTTCCCCCATGAAGGATTCATCTACAATCAATAGTTATCTTCTTAATAATTAGATTCATCCATGGTATAACCTAGATAATTCTACATCAATGATCAAATGCTCATGAAGCACATGTGTGTCACTACTAAAGGGAATCTATCCATAATTACTATGACACATTGACGATATATAAATGGTGGTCTACCAATTCATCGGTGAAGAAAGAATTGAAAAAAATTAATTCTAAAATAAATTAAATTAATTTAAAATTAATTATGAAAACATCCTCTCTTAATGGATTCTAGGAATTCATTTCTATCTATTTATGAGGAGGAAACCAAAGAATTTGATGGGAAAAAATTGGGTATAGGCCTAACCGCTTCTATTAGGTCCCAAAACCTTTAACATCATATTCATTTTGTCCACGTTTTTTCACCATTACCGTCATGATTCTTATTTAAACGGATATCATTTGATAATTATATTAAATTTAGAAATCCTATAAGATGATCAAAACTCCTTCTAATAATTCATCAAAGTGTGGAAGTATTAATTTTATAGTGATCATGGATTAAAATATGGCATGGCTTCTTATTAATGTTCCTGATTCATTAGCTCAAATTCAGTACTACATTATGGTATAGATCTCATTTGATCTATAATATAATCAAAACCTCTATTGTAATGTTTTTTCATTGAAGAACATTGAAAATTATTATCTAAATTAGTTTTCCTTTTATCAAAAATATTTATTCTTAAATTCTCAATATTTATATTTGTATCAAAGTATAATATCATAGGAAGACATTTCATATAAAATTTTGAAAATAAATTATAGGATTCTCAAATATAATATGTGTTTCTAAAAATTATCTATGCTCTATGAAATGTATTACATGAGGAATATTATTAAATCAAAGCATGAATGTCTTACATGATTCCAGTAAATTCATATGTGATTCTAAGACTTTTCCATTTATCAATTATATTATATAACATTATAATTTACTCAAAATCTCACATAAATTCACTAAATTATTCCAAGGAATTTTAAAACACTCAAAATCATCTCAATATAGCTCAGAACATTTTCTTATGAGATCTTCCGTGCATATTCATAGATGTTTAAATAAATTACCTCTTTTGGATGATATTTGACATTTCAAATCTAGAATTTACTTTTAAAACTCGTATATTCAATCTAACCATTTTAAAAGAACATTCATGTCCCTTGTAACATGTTTTAAATGGTATATCTTTATCTATTAACACATATCACTAACTTTAAGATTAGAAAAAACAATCATTACATTTAAGGGGATGTTACATTGAGCATATCTTATTAGATGATCAAGAATCAACCTACTTTTTGCTTTTCCATTTGTAATGGTAGAACCACACACATATACTAAAACATATTTATATCTTTTAAAACATTATTATATCATTTCTTATTGATAATAAATATGACATTTGATATGGGATCCCCAATCTCTGAGCTTTTGTTTTTTATTAATCCCATTAAATTAATCATGTAAATATATATGTATTTTTCATCTCCCCCTTATTGATCATATATAAAAAGGACTAATTTAGGGAAATTATTAACAATATTCTCCACCTTTTCAAAAAATAATCGTCTCTCCCTTTAATTCTGATTTATACTCTAATTTAATTTTGAGAGAATGATGGCACCATATATATTTCTTAGAAATGAGCCTTAAGTTAGTCAAACCTATTTCTATATAGGAAAATAAGGTGTATAAAACAATATTAATTTCACTAAATCACTAAAGTTATTTATTAACCAGCTAAACATGGGATACCACATGGAATTTTTCATTTTAGGGTCTATAATAATATATTTATCAAGAAACATATAACCAGCATTCACTCTTCAATAAATAAATTAATAATTTTCAAGTTAAATTAAACTAATTATTAATTTAACTTGTCATTATAGTCAAAACAAATTCCCCCTTTTTCAAAATATTCATCATAAAAATGAAAAGGATAAAAAATTTCTTGGAATACCTCAACCTTCAACATTTTTAAGGTTGTCTAGAATTTTCATATTTTCATGGAGGAACCTACTTTTAGAAACACATTATTCATTTTATCTCCCCCAAAAGGGGTTGAATATATTTATATTCATCATATTTAACTTCTTAATTAAATATCATTCAAGATATAACATATTTAGTAACCACCAAATTAGAAAAATTCAAGTAATTATAAAATCTATAATTTTAATTCCTTAGTTGTCATCCCTATATTACTATCTAGTTTAGATTTATTATAGACTATTTAGATTTACCTTTATTTTCATATATAATAAGAATATAAATAAAATAAAATGTTAAGAGAATAAGGTGTAACAATTTCTTACTTAATATGAACAAAAATATATAGAATTTATTCTCAACCTGGTTGATCCTTCTCTTACATCCTTCAATGTTTTCCTTATTTTAGTACATCACTTTTGCATTTCTATCCTTACTTTTGGAAACATGTAATTATTGATGATTTTGACTCCTTTATTTATATAATTCCTCTATTTATAATCCAACAAGGAACATGCATCTCATTGTGCCATTTTCTTTTTCTTTAATAACTCTTCTTATGCTAGAAGCATGAATTTTTAGATTATGGGAGAATTTCTAGACATGTTGCATCTCACATATAATTCTTCTAAAAATCTTGGGTAATCATTTTCTGATAGCATATAATGAAATTTATTTTATTATTATATAATAAATTACACCTATTTATAAATTTCCTTAGAATTATTTTATTCGTTCTTATTTATGTTTCCAAATTAGTTGTCCAAACAATCAAGATATATTTTAAAACCAACTCAGCCTGTTTTAAATCCCCATATGGATTATTGATATAATTTTTCACCAATTCAGTCATGTTTCCTATTTATCCAATCGATATCACTTTGATAAATAAATTCATGGATTGTATTATTGTCTCCATGTTGTGTACTTTATTTCTATAATTGAAACAGTCCATCATTTTTTTGTGTATCTCTCGTCATTAAATTCTTGGGTTTATTATGGTTGCCTTATTTTTTAAGTTTTTTTCATTTTTGTTTTATATTCATACAAATATTTATGTATCATTATTTTTTATGTATTTTAGGTGAATAATTGGTTGGATTACGCCATAATATCTCATCAAAATAACTAAAATAAGTTCATACTCTTAAGGAATTTCATAAAACTTCAAACTATTTTGTAGTAGTAAGGTTCCTAATCTATGTATATGTCATATTATTTGGATTTTTAACCTTTAATATAGTATTTAAATTAGTTATTATTCACTAAATATTATGAAAACAATCTAATTCTTTATTCCCAAACTTATAAAAATACTATCAATGAACAAAAAAACTTGGATTCTTTTTTGGAGTGAATGGTGTTATGAATTTTTAGAACATAAATATTTATATTTCTATACCTTGTAAAAAATTTGGGATTATTTTTGGAAACATGATCTTACATACATTTTTTTATACACTTTTGAAAGAGTGGAATAATTCTCATCATTTTCCTTAACCATTTTTTTATTGTTTTTTTAACATGTAATATCTAGGAAAATAGGTTTAGTATACTCATTTGATTTTATTTTGTATTTGAAACATCATAAACTATTTTTTGTGTAAGATATTTAAAGTTAATAAATTATTCTTTCAATTTATGTTATTATTGGTTATTAGAAAATTTGAGGTTGGTTGTTAGTGCCTAAGGGTCTGGGTTTTGAAAGAGGCTGATTTTAGTAAGGACTAGGTCAAGTTGTGGCTGGAAGGCAGACACTAACAAGCTAGTGTAACCCACAAACTTTATAGTGGTATTTTAGTAGGCATGAATGGATATATACTCCCCATCATCAATTTTTTGGGGTTCCATCGTCCTGACGGTGGTTATACCAGGCACACTAGTCTGACAGTGAGACCCATCGGGTAGCCGGTGTTCCCAATTCGAGAGGAATTCAATTCACACCATGGGTTTTAATTCCATGTGTTTATACACCTAAATTAATATCCAATTATGACTCTCTTATAAATAATATGATTTTCAGAGTCTTTCTCTTACTTAAATACACTCTCATTCTTCTCCTCGTACCTCTCCATACGAAACCTGATCTAGTGAAGTAAGAATAGTGAGTTTTTCTTTAGATCCATACCAAATATTTCATCATCCTTAAGAGATGATTTTTGGATCTATATTAGATCTAGTAATTCTATGAATACCCAATTACATTTTCTCAGTTTATATATATATTTGTGTGTGTGTGTGGAAGATCTGTCTAGTTGATTCCATTTCATTATAAGATCAAGATCTACCAACGATAACTAGCTTTCAAAGGGTATATTCTTATGACTCATCTTACAAAACCTATTTTTGATGGTGTATTAATTATAGAACCTTAATTAATTAATGATTCTATGGTAGATTTGGGTAAGGTTCAATGTGTTAATGAAAACACATATTTATTGAATATTGAACTATCATGAATGATGATGTTTTTGGATAAGTCTTTTTAAATAAATCATCATGAGAACTTATTCTTATTGAATATATTTTACTTTGATGGATTTTTGGTGGATCGGTGTTAATTATCAAGAACTAAGGCTATATTCTAGAATTTATAGTTATTTCCTAATCCATTATTTGATCACCAATGGATATAGAGAAATGTAATTTCTTCCTTTGACATATCATTTTTTGGATCTATTGAAAAAACATTGTACTGTATGTGATTAAAGAATCACCTTCTTGATTTAAAATCTCTATGATTATAATCTATAAACCTCTTTCTTATTGAACTAGAATTGAGATATACATCCTTTTCATATTACCAAGTACATTATGGGGGTACGAAATGTTCTGTCGTTGATCCGGGATGAACCATGGAGTTATTTGTTAAAACTTTGAGGTAGGAAGTTCCTTAACTCGTAGAGGCTGTGTATATGATCATTATAATTATATGCGTTTGTGTTTTGATATGGTTTCAACCATGTATAGTTTGATCACATATGTATGTGTTTTTTATTTTGTTTCACACTCAAGATATACTATGTTTTACTTGATATGTTATGATCCATTTCCTTGTGTTTTTACTTGGTATATGTTATATTGTTGTCCAGTAAATAGTACCAAGTGACAGGTGGACCCATCTTGGCTTCATGGCCATAGAGTGGGAGAAAATTATGATGCTACATATGGCATGATAACTAAACCAGGTTGGATATTGGGGTATGATAACTAGGTGTGTTCTGACTTAATGGAATGATGGCCATATGTGATCTAAACCATAAAGCAATAGGGGGAATGATGGTCTGAGTGACATATCCTTAGAGATTAAAATAGGAAATAATAGTCTATTATGTTCTAACCTATAGGCATATGGAATGTATAACTATTGATAAGAGTCCAGGAAATCTCCTATACTTCTATATTTTCTAGGACTACTCATTTTTTTATAAAAAGGAGTCGAATAACGTACAACTAGGGTTCATAGTAGCATGGTTAGCACATGGATATTTGATTTGGTTTTTTTCTTGTGTGTGATTTAATTTATTAGCTTTTTATACACTCTTATGCATGTTTTCTCATGTTAAGGACTCATTAGTGGTGTACTGCTAGTTTTTATTGCTCACACCATGTACATATATTTTGAGGCACATGAAAACTTCATGTATTAGGTTCCAAGAAAGGGTAAGTGTCCCGTGGAAGAACGTTTAGATGATGAGCATGGATATGAAAGTGGTAATGGGACATAATCTAGAGGATATCCCTATTTAATTTTTTTTATTTAACTTCCTACACTTTTACTCTAGTTTGGATTACCACATTGGGATCCCATTTATTTATTGTTTGATATATATGTCATCTAGTATCATTTTTATTCCACATTATTTACTTTTATTTTTTATATTAAAATTTATATTTTTCATGCAAGGATATTATACTAAGTTCATAGTGTCACCATTAATTAAATTTTGACCCTCACTACAAGTCATCAACCTCTTGTGTACATAGAGGCATGATTGAGGTCTTGTAGAAATCTATCTCAAAACTAGCAGTTTGGGTTAGGGTGTTACAAAAATGATATCATAGAATAGTTTTCTTATTTTATTTTCTAGTAACATAGGATATGGTAAAATATATATAGATTTTTGGGACCTGTTTAGGGTAATTTTCTTTTTCTTGGCCATCTCTTATGTAATGAACCATTGAGTTACAGTTTATAAGATTATTGTTACTATATTATGGGATTTTGGGTGCTTTCATGTGTCATAACTAGGCACGTAGGATCATATTTCATATATATATCTTTATTATATTTTATATTACTTATTTAACTTAATATAATGATGTGTGTTGTCTTTTTCGGATAAAATTTCATTTATTATTTTTTTAATTTTTTATTTCTATATTATTATGATATATATGCTAGCATTGTTTAGTTAAACCTTGGTATGTTGTTACATTTTTTTATATATGTGTGTTTGTGACTAATGTGTATGGATATATGATTTCATTGGTATTAGGATGGATATACATTGTGTTGCGGGAAGACTCCTAGGAGAACCTTGGTGTGATCTCATATACTGCTTAGGGACCCTTTTAAATGCTCTAAACATTTCCCTTATGTTTCATAAATTACACCTTAAAGATGATCGATAGGACCGCATGGTGGAGTAACCAGGGGTGTTCCCAAGTAAATAATTTAACCCTAGTAACCCAAAGTTGGTGGTTTCTTTATTAAATTGGAAAAATATATAAGCAATCACATCTCAAAGGGTCGAATAGTTTAGTAGTCTTATTAAACTAGATACATACTTGAGTATCAAATTACATTTGAAAACATAAATTACAACAAAGTGAAAGTAAATATTCTAAATCCTTGAACTCATTTAGATATTCCTTATTCAGATCCTAGAGAAAGGAAAAAAATAAGGGTGAGAAAAAATACTCAGTAAGGGTTACGTACAGTGTAAAATTTCAGGAATCAATAAGGAATAATCAATATGTAAAGGTAAATAAATAAAAACATGTGAAATTTAATCAATTAAAATAAAGATTAATATGGAAGGAATAAATAATGATCACATAATCCCATAAAAATAATCACATTATCTTGAATTTAATCCATACATATAATAACTAATAAAATAATCACATGGACATTAATAACTGAAATTTTCAATGATGGGAATGCTTCAAATTGTACATCAGGATCTCTAAATTCATGATATCTATACTATCAATACCTTTCACCAAGATAGTTTAAAACTATGGATAGGTATACACAAAAACTCATTTAATGTTAACATATTGATTAGTCTCATAAGACCTCTCGATGAATCTAGGGGTTATATAATTTTGAGCCCCATCTGTCACTGCATATCCAATGCATTCTTCATATGTCAAATTATCAATTTTATTTAGAAATAATATATCATATCAATAAATTTCCATATTTAATAAATAATATGGAATATCAATATTTCCACAGTCAATCAAATTACTTTCAAAGTAAAACATAATATGTCAAAATGATATATGGATTAAGAAATAAGAATATCAATGATAAAGAATATGGGTATTTAATTGTAATGTAATTTAAAATTATCACAATATTGTGAATGTTTTAAGGGAAAGTTAATAAATAAATAATTAAATAAGAAAGTGAATTTAAATACTTCAAATGCTCAAAATGATCAAAATTAATAAATAAAAATAATAATTATGGTATCATTACAACATATCCCCATTTTATTATAAGTAAAATATTTTTTTTATTATGAATAGAAATACCATAAAAATATTACTAAAAACATTCTTGGGGAAAATAATTTTTTCACTTTGATAATCGCTTTTAAAAACTAAAAATTTCCAAAAAAACTAGGGAAAACATTTTATTTGAAAAATCCTTGTAAACTTGTAAAGTAATATTCAAAATAATTATTGTTCATGATATTGGGGATATTTCATTCATGTGAGTATGTAAAAACAAAGATTATTTTCACTTTTTTAGTAAAATTTCAAAAATGACCTTGTTCATAAAATGACATGAAGATTACTTTTTAACCATTTTGTTGAAATTAAAATCATGGTTAAAAATTTTATTAATAAATTATTATAGAATATTAAAAATATTATTTAAAATATTTTAATGGAAATATTGATATGGAATAAAAATCATTTTCAACTGAAAAGATAAATAAAGTTCTCTTTCTATAAAAAAAATTCTTGATCATTTTAAGTACCAAAGAGACGAAAATTGTACTAGTAATTTAAAATTTAATGAATAATGAGAGTTGAATAAAATTAGTTGTTTTTATTACACAAAAATAAAATAATTTCCTTTAATGTAAATCCAATCATAAAAAATCCCAATTAAAATTATATTGAAGCATAAACCCTTACCACTTTATTAACATTTGAACCATAACCCCCATGAAATGAATAACATCAAATGAAAAATTAAATACCAAGAATATAAATTGATTCATGATATGAAATATCAATGTTACAATAGATACACCTCATCTAAATAAATATGTTCAAAATATTAAATATTTCTCAATGGAGTGAAAATTGAGATGAAATATCATACAATGATCATAAAATTGAAGTGATTATTAACCAGTTAATCTATTATTTTAATAAAATGTAAATTCACATTAAAAAATTGGATATACAATATAAAATAATCAAAATTCATTGCACATTTAATCTTATAATATCAAATACAATGAAGAATTAATATATCCCAATGAAAATAAATTGAGTTATGAAGTTCATTACCACAAATAAACTTTCAAGTAAAATCCACTAGAATGAAATAATTTGAATTAAAACATAAAGTATAATAAGTTATTAAGTATTCAAGATATAACATATAAATTGGAAGTATGCACACCATATAAAAAAATTTGTGTATAATAGTAAAATATGTATCAATAAAATGAAATTGAGACAAAATCCCTTACCTCATGTTTCCCTTAAGTTGATCATGAATTAAACTCATGTATAATATTTTTAAACATGTTATTAATTTATAATAGAACCATATTCATATTTATAATATCATATATGATCTTATTGTAATATCTTATCACTTGTTTGTTAATAATATTTCATTATTATAATTGTTTTAGGTGTTATCTTCTTCGTTTTCTCATGCATGTTTTTTCATGAAAGTTTTGGTTATTTTGAATATTATATAGATAAATCATTTCCATAATGATATTAATGTCATAAAATCAAATTTATTCATTATATATCTTTTTATAATCATTCTTGAAATTTATACATCAAAAAAAGAATCACATTTCTTTGTGGATACTGTAGGTTATACGTACACATGAGCAGCGATATCAATCACTTGATAGTTTAAATGGGACATAAATGGTTGATATATTGTTTTAATTAATTAATATCATTTCATGTGTATCATATATATCATTATTTATATCATTAGGAATTTCCATGAGAGTTTGTGTTGGAAAACAAATTACATCAGTTTGTGAGGTGGTAGTCCATCGTACACATGATCCTTGGGTTTATTTCCCATTTGATGAAGAAGATGATGGATTAATATTTTTCCATAAACATAATATCATATCATTATATGTTAGGTAACTTTTTTATTACATTTCATTTTTTAAGAGATAATTGACGGTGGAAAATAAGAATTAAAACAAGGATCTTAGTGAATACAATTAATTTCGCTTAGAAAAACCTCCATTCGATCTCTTATTAAATACCATTAGTTTTTTATTTTGGAAATAAAATAAGTTCCATAATTTATCTATGTATTTTTAGAACAGATTTGTTAAGGTCTTTTTTGAGTTAAATTTATTGAGACGTGTGAATAAATGAGGTGATGAGGTGCCCTTTTATAATTGAGGTGGAGTAAAAATTTTGTAAATAGCCAAAACTATTCAATAATGGTAAGTCATTCTCACCCCATGTGAACCAAAACATGATAAATAATTGAGTAGAGTTCTTTTAAGTTTGATCTAAACCTCTACCAAAAATAATTAAACGTGTTATAAACATGTTATTCCATTATCCACTATGTGTACTTACTTTTACACTTTTAGTTTTCACCATGGTAATTTGTTTTTTATTTTACTATATAATTTATCCTTTTAAGTGTAAAAATAAATGTGCATTATCAGATAATTCAGAACCATATATTATAAATATGAAATATAATTTATTAAATAAAAATCCTATGTGTTTGGGAAATTAAGTTTAACACATGCATATGTAATGCGTAAAACCATATTTTAACCTTAATCGTGATAAATAAATTTTATTATATTTACTAATCCTTATAAAAAAAATAAAACATTGTTATATAAAATTAATTATACTGATTCCATGTATGTAATTCATTTTTACAAATTCAATTAAAAGAAGTGGAAGATTTTAATTTAAAATTAAACCCGCAAGAGTGGTGAAAATGTGCTTTTCCAAAAAATGGTTTTCTTAAATAAAAAAATTTATCAAAATTAAAAAATAAATTTATTATACTAATCTAAATTTTATTAATAATAATATAAATGAACTAATTTTAATTTTAAAATAGTTTCAAATAAAATTTAACTTCTTAAATTCTTTAAACTAAAAGGAAAATTTCAATAAAATCAATATTGTTCACCATTCATAGAAAAATTTATAATTTCAAAAACATTTAAAAAATTCAATCTAATATAATTTTGATATTTTTATTTTAAAAATTAATTTTTTTTAAATAAAAATACTAAAATTTGTAAAATTTAATTTTATGATAAATATTCAAAACCCGAGAACCCTCTTTTTATAAAAATGTTATTTTTAAGCATAAGACTACATTTATTATTACCCCATACAGTAAACTATTATATTAATGATAAAAAATTATATAATAAATAATAAATAAATTTTATTAAATAAATTCACCAAGAGTGAATAATTTAATTTATTAAGATAAAAACACACTACATGCATAAAAACTATTTTTGAGAAAAGTATTTCTTTCATTTAAAATGATTTTACTTTTATCTCTAATAAATTGATAAATAATAAATTTATTTTGTAAATTTTATAATTTATTTATTCATATTCATAACCTCTAATTTAAAAGCTAGCTTATAATGGTATACTATATTATGGTTCATTTGGACTCAAGGTTTCATGTACTACAAGTTATTAAAGTGAATAAATTTATTTAAAATAAATATAATATAAAATATTAGGGTGTTATATTCTCACCAAAATCAAAAAAAATCCTCACAAATTTTAAATATGCTTAGAAAAAAGGGTTTGATATCTGGAAATCCCTTTGTTGAAAACCAACATCATACAATGGGTTGATAAAACTTCCTCTTGATAAGAGAGAAAGGGGAGTAGTAATGTCATCTATAATTACACATAACTAGGTTTTCAATAAGGAAAACATTAGTGGGAAGTGAAAATATAGATATGTAGGAGAAAACTGATGTCTAAGGACAAATAAAGAGTGATAGAAAACATGGTCTGGAGAAATTTAACCATGGTACCATAAACCTGTGATGGGTGAAGAGAATGTCAATTTATCAGAAATGAAGGTAAAAGAATAACATTTTTATTTCAAGATCCTTTTCTTAAATTTTTGGAATTATTTTACTTTATAGACTAAGAACGCGTGGAAATATACTAACTTAATATCACTATATTTCATAACCACATTTTCATCCTTTGGTTTTGTATTGATCAATTTCCAATTCACCTATTACTTCATGGAATGAATATACAATATGAATTTTTTATACCTAAAGTACTAAAATTAACTTTTAACATATCATAATAACCATAAAATATTGAACATTCCTTCTTTATGTATCTAAATATTTACCAAAACAAAATTGATCATCATGATTTATCTAATATAATACATTAATCTCTAAACCTCACCATTAACACCCAAATTTAAACTTAATATTTATCTATAAATTTTTTTAGGTAAAAACAATGCCATATTAATTAAAACATGACTTGGGCCAATGTTATTCATTACACCATTTTCGATATTTGATTTTTGGTTCAAGCCTTGTGGCCTCACTAGATATAACGGGTCATCAACCGGCATGTGGGTTTTCCTTTTTGTAAACCTTTATTAATATAATTCTTAAAACATTCAAAAATATATAATCAACATCCCCAAAAATAACATTAGTAATCATATCACTTTTTAACCACAAGGGTTTTCTATACAATATATTTTTTCCATGAAATCAAATAATCTTAATTGATTATTATTACCTTAACATCAATGACCATATTAACCCTAAATGTTATCAATAACTTTAAAATTATGAAGATATCATTATTTATCAAATAATAATTCATGTTGAACATTAGGGTTATGTATATCTCTACCTAATTAAACCTCACCAAAAATTTCATTAATAAAAAGAAAATATCATCACTTAAAACCTCAAAAGGGGTGTTTAAGAATATGAACATATAATCTACCTTAAACTCATAAAACCAAGATGGTATCCATAACTCTTAATTAAATCATATATGAATTCATATATGGTTCCATAAAAATTAACACAAACCTTAGATGTTTCATGATTCTTATCACCAAAATAAGATTAATAAAAATGCTTCTACAATTTAATTCTTCAATCCCAATACATAAATACATCAACCCTTTTACTTCAACATTGTTACTTCTTTGGTCTATGAGTTAACCTTTAAAAGTTGGAATTGACTCAGATAAGGCCTAGGTTCCCCATATTCAATTCAACAAACTAGAAATGTATTTTTAGGATTTAATTTATTTCTCTCCACTAAACTTCTCACTTTTCCTCAATAATACCATTATTTATACCCTTATTTTACACAAATAAATAATTTTAATGTTCCTTTTAGACATTATCATAGGTGTTGATTTCCATGTTTCTAATAGGAAAAAAATAGGGCCTTTTTTCTTCTATAGTTTCCACCACTCAAAATCTCAATGGGATCCTTACTTATATTCTTCTTTGATTATGAGAGTTTGGTAATGTGTAGGTTATTAATCATATATCACGATAACTAATTAAGGATTATCACAATATCTTTCACTACATTTATCATCCTATTTGGTTTTTTATAATCACCAAATTTTCCATCATATTAAATTTTAATATGATTTCTTTGAGTCTCATCCATTGACTTAAATTGAAAATCGTAGTGTAAGAAACAGTAAACATAGTGGGAAAACAATATATTCATTTATAGGATGTCTAAATAATGAAACATTATTTTTCATATAGTTAATCTTAGGTTTAACCTAGTTTATTCATCTTAATCATCTATTCAAATCCTTTATGGTGGTTCATAACAAAATTCAATTAATCCAAGAATATCCCTTTAAATGTCAAACCAAGTGTGTAGTAAGGGCCATTTTCATAAACCAAATGACTATCGAGTCAAATCCCAATGCAAAATTTTGATATTTATTACCCCTATGTACTGCCATTATATATCCACATCAACTTGTAGTATCAAGATGGGGATTTATTACTAGTAATCCCACATAATCTATACCTTTCAAAAATTTAGGATGTTATACTATAATTAGACTTTTCTTCTAATTAAATCATTGGGATATATCATTTAATATATATTTTACTAATTATATTTCCCAAGGATTCTACTAAACATTCATTTATTCCAACTATAAAGACCTCAACCCTAGTAACCTATAGTTGATAGATACTTTATTAAATTGGCATAAGATGAAAGTGACCACATCCCAAAGGACCAAGTAGTTTAGTAGTCTTGGTAAAATAGATACATACTTGAGTCTCATATTACATTTGAAAACAAAAATTACAAAAAAAGTGAAAGTAAATAGTTTTTATCCTTGAATTCATTTAAGGTTTCCTTCTTCATGTCATGGGGAGAGGAAAAAAATAAGGGTGAGATCAAATGATTGGTAAGGGTTATGTACAGCAGAATTTATAATGAATCAATAAGGAATAATAAATATAGAAAGGTAAAAACTGAAAACACATGTCATTTAATTAATAGATAGATAATGAATAATAATATAGTATTAATGAATGATGATCCCATAAATCCATATTAATAATCACATGAGCTTGAAATTCCATAAAAATATTATTGAAAATGTTCTTAAGGAAAATACCCTTTTAACATTGAATATCCTTTTTTAAAACTAAAAAATTCTAAAATATTATGGGAAAAATTTTTATTTGATAGTAACCATGTAAAATTGTAAATGAATCTTCAAAACAATGATCACTTTTGACAGTAATAATATTCCATTCATGCAAATTATATTAAAACAAATATTCCTTTCATATTTTTGATAAAAAGTATAAAGGTACCTTGTTCGAAAAAAGACATTAAGATTCTTTTTAAACCATTTTAAAAAAAATAAACTTGGATAAAAATTTATTTAATAAATAACTATAAAATATTAAAAATATTATTTAATACTTTTTAAGGAAAATATATATATGTAATAAAAATAATTTTCAACTAAAAAGAGTAATAAAGTTAACGTTTCTTAAAAAAACATTTTATCAATCATTTTAAGTTCCCAAGAGATGAAAATGGTATTATTACTTGAACATTTCATGAATAAATAGAGGATAATAAAATTTAATGGTTTTATTAAACGATGATAAAATAATTTCCTTCAATTTAAATTCAATAGGAAATAATCATGATTAAAATTATATTGAAGAATAAACTCTTACTGCTTTGGTAACTTTTGAATCGTATCCCCAATGAAAGGAATGAATTAAAATGAAACATTAAATACAATGAATATAAATAATTTACTGGTATAACATATAAAAGTTAAATTATATACACCTTAAATATATAAATAAGTTCATAGTACTAAATATATCTCAATGGAGTTAAAATTGAGTCGAAATCTCTTACAATGATCATTCTATTGAAACAAGGATTAATAAATGATTTTATTATGTGTATAAAGTTTAAATAAAAATAAAATGGATGAAATTAAACATAAAATAATCGAAATACATTGCACACATAATCTTAGAATATCAATTTGAATGATGAGTTAATATAACCTAAAGGAAATAAATTAAATTATGAAATTCCTTACCACCTAGTAACATTCCAGTCAAAACCCCTTGGATGAAAAAAATTGAATTGAAAATTAAAATACCCTGAATTATTAATAGTTCATGATATAACATATAAAATTACATTATATACACTATATAAAACAAAATTGGTTCAAAACAATAAAATATTCCTTAATAAAAGGAAATTGAGATGGAATCCCTTCCCTCACATTTCCCTTTATTTGGCCATGATTTAACCTCCCATATAATGGTTTTAGAAATATTATTAATTTAAAAATAAATTATATTCATATTTATAATATCATATATTATCTTATTATAACATCTTTTCACCTTTTGGTTAATAATATTACATTATTACCATTGTTTCGGGTGTTACCTGCTTCGTTTTTTCATGCATGTTTGGTCATGGGAGATCCAGTTCTTGGGGATAGGATATAGATCCACCATCTCCAAAATTATATTAGTGTTATAAATATCTACTTTATTCATTATATTACTCTTTATAACCATTCTTTAAATATGGACATGCAAAATGAATCACATTACTTCATGAAGACGGTATGTCGTATATATGCACGAGCGACGATATCATTCCCTTTATAGGTGAAAGGGTAAGGAAGTAGATAATGTACTATTTTTTCAAAATTAATACCATGTAATTTTTGTCATATATATTTATTATTTCTGTCATGGTTACTATCTATGTGATTCAGTGATGGAAAACAAATTCCATCAGTTTGTGAGATGGCAGTCCATTGTACACACGAGCGATGGATTTATTTCACATTTGATAGAGAAGAATATAGATAAATATTATTACATAAACATAATAACATATATTTATATGGGATATAATGTTGTTTTTATATTTTAATTGTTAATAAATAATTAATGGTGGAAAAATAAGAAGTAAAAAAAGAGCATATTGAAAAAATTACATTCACTTAGAAATACCTTATGTGAATATCTTATTAACAACCCTAGGGTTGGTATTTTTGAAAGACTAGATACCCTATAATTTATATATGGATTTTGGGGAAATATTTTGGTTGTTTTTTGTTGATATAAATAGATCGATATGGTTGTATAAGTAATGTGAGGGGTTCTATTTTATAATTGAGGTGGAGTTGAATTTTGGTAAATACTCAAAACAATTCAATAATGGAAAGTCACTCTCACCCAAAATTGACAAATAATGGATTGTATATAAGTTAATTTTTAGAAACACCTTCACCAAAAAAATATGTTTTAGATATCTTATTCCCTTATCCTCTAAGTTTTCTTAATTTTACCATTTTAGTTTTACTAAGGGTAATTTAAGTTTTCTTAATTTTACCATTATAGTTTTACCAAGGGTAATTTGTTTTTTTATTTACCAAGGTAATTAAACATTTAATACTAAAAATAAATTATCATTATATAATTTCGACCCATTGATTCTAAATATGAAATCCAAATTATTAAATAAAAAATCATTATGTTGAAAATTAAATTTCACACATGTGCATATAATGCGCAAAACCCTGTTTTAACCTTAATCATATTGAATAAATTTTATATCTTTAATAATTATTATGAAAAAAAATTAATTTGATGTTATTATATAGTATTAATTATACTGATTTGAAAAATGGAATAATATTTTTTTCAAATTCAATTAATAGAAGAGGAATAATTTAATTAAAAAGTAAACCCAAAAGCGAGATGAAAATGCAATTTTTGAAAGAAACTTTTTCTCAAATACCAAGCGTTTTTATATAAAACTTCAACATTAAATAGGTTATAATGAATGAAAATGGATTAATAATTATATAAATATACTAATTTTACTTTGAAATCAATTTTAAAACAAATTGTAACTTTGTAAATGCTTTAAATGAAATAGAAGTTTTCAATAAAAACTAGTATTTTTCACTTTTCATCAAAAAAGTAATATTTTCAAAAAAAATTAAAAAATATAACTATAATACAACCTAAAAATTTTTAATATAATTTTTCTAAAATTAGTAAAAATTAATTTTAAACTAAGTTCCCAAAATACGATGAACACTGTTTTTATAAAAATATAGTTTTTAAGCATAAAATGTATTTTTTATTATCTCATGCATATAAATATTAAATGAATGATAAAACATTTTATTGAAAAAATAAAATATATATTTCATTAATTATTCATAAAAAAAAATTTATTAAGATAAAAATACACTACATTAATAAAAATAGTTTTCATAAAAATATTTCTTTTACTTTCAAATGATTTTTATTTTTATCCCTAATAAATTGATAACAAGGAATTTATTTTATACATGTGTAAACCATATAATTTTCATAATATTTTTAGTCCAATTCATACCCTCCAATTTAATGACATGGTTATAATGGTATACAATATTATGTTTAATTTAGTCTTGGGTTTCTTTGTACCATGATCTATCAAAGAGATTAAATTTATTTAAAATAAATATACAATAAAATTTCAGGGTGTTATATCTTGGGAGTGAGGATGTTCTAGTTATACCATTGATCATGTAAAAGAACACTCATGCACCTACCCTGGTGGTTTAGGTGGAAGGACCACATCAAGAAATAGTTTTTAGTTTAACGAATGTCCAAAGAGATAGATTTACTAGGATTATGGTTTTCTATGCTTGATACTCCCATATATTGGATCCTCCACCTTTCTAGGAATCTAGAGGCCCACAAGATGTAGAGGACTATATACAAATCATCAAGACAATCTTTCACTTATTAGATACCTTAGAGGATCGGAAGGTGAATCTTGTGATATTTATTCTTCAAAGTGATTCCATACTTTGGTGGGATATTTTTCTTTAGGATTAAAAATGTGAGTGATTGAGGTAGGTGACTTTCAAGAAACTTTTATTTGAGAAGTTCTCTCATGTATGATGACTCTAAATAAATCATTGTAGTTCATGGATATTTTTTATGGGATGATGATGGATTATACTTACTCATCTCATTTCATAGAGTAGTTATGATTTTTCCTCTCTTTGAAGGGGATGAAGTATAAAAAGCTAGAAAATTTGAGATTGGGATTTGATAGGAGATTAGATTCCATGTAAAATACTTTCATCTAATGAATTATACTCAGGTGATTATCAATAACGTAACTATCGAAAAGGGTCTCGGGGGGAATAGAGTTTTAGGTCTTTTCCAGCCTTTAGTGGTCTTCCATGTGATACTTATACTGGTGGGAAGAGGAAGGAAGATTATTCCCATTAGATCAGTGGTAGAAAGTTATAACTAAGTTGAGGTTATTTATCACCATATGTGGTGTAAGAAAGTACTAATTACTTTAACTATAGATAGTGGGTAAATTATCATCCATTATACATGAAACCTTATTTCATGTGTCACTAGTATAGAAAAATAGGTCATATATATCAATATTTTCTTGAATTAATCATTAATTAGGTCTCATGAGGGTTTGATTAAGATGTAGGAATCAAGCCATGTGATAGGTTGAGGTCCTCAACAGTAGGTTTATACCCCTCATACAGGGATGACTCGTCCAATTCATTCATATTAGGAATAGTTTCATGAAACTAAGGTAGACATAGATTACACAATGGATTCAACTTCAGTACATGGTGGTGATGGACCATATACTATTAATTCTAATTTATTTATGGACTTTTTTGACACTTATGCTCCCCATTCCTTTATATCTAGACAAGTTATTTCTAGACTTGACTTATTGGTCAAGCATATCTTGAGTTGATTTCAATACACCATTGGGAATGAAAGTGTACTTTCTATAGTGATGTCCAGATTATCCTATAGTCATCCTTGTTTTTTGGAAATTTTTGGGAATTCATGTTTTTTAAGATAAAAATGTTTGATGTGATTCTTATCACGGACTATCTAACTAGTTTATGAGCTCACATTTATTTTTATAGGAGATGGGTTTCATTTACATCACCCAAGGGAGATAGGTAGGTGATTACTATATAATGGGAATTGGTAGAAAGTAGTGTTGGTCAAGAAATTAGCTAGATTAGGATGATCATAATTCTTATTGTAAATTTATCTCTTTCAAGATTTGTATCCACCCCCGAATCTTTTACTCAAATCATGGATCTCTATCATGATATCTTTATAAATAAATTCACTAAAATCCACCCAGATAAATTAGTTTACATTGATATAGATCTCATGGAAAGTTCACATCCCATTTGGATACACCATTATAATTTGTTGTTAAACAAGTGAAAGAATCTCAAGGTGTAACTTGAGCACTTGGAGTAGAAGGGCTTTATCGGGCTGAGTAATTCACCATGGGGTGTGCCTATTTTTTCAATAATGTGGATGTATTCGTAGAATCTGTGAAGATTAAAATAATATGAATTAGGAGAGGGTGGTAAATAAATAAGCCTTTTCTATAATTAATTATCTTTTTGATCAATTACTGGGACCCTAGAGGTTCTCTAAGATTGGATTTCGATCATGTTATCATCAGTTACAGATTAGGGATGAGGATATATAGAAGACGGTCTTTCGAAGTAGGTATTGGTATAAAAGTACTTGGTGATTTCATTTAGACTTTAAAATTAACCTATAGTTTTCATGTATCTCAGTAACAACATCTTCCACCCAAATATTGATTCATTCATCAGGGCTTCCATTGACGACATCCTCATCTACTCACTAACATGATAGTAGCATGTTAGAAATCTTAAGATAGTCCTAAGTATCAATCGAGCACATTTGATTTATAATAATTTATTAAAGTTAAACATATGTATTTTTTAGGTTAAATTATTAGGTTATGTGGTGTATGAGAATGGAATATCCCTACACCCAAATAAAGTGGAAGCAATGATGTCCTAGACATGTCCCCAAAACATGTTTGAGATTAGGATTTTTCTGGTTTAACAGGATACTAAAAAAGTATTATCCAAGGATTCTACTATATATCATAACCAATGATTTCATTGATAAAGAAGAGAGTAAATTTATAGCGGTTAGATATGTGTGAAGATTTATTTCTTGAGCTAGAGGGTAGGGTGTCTATAGCACCAATTTTGATAATTCTTGAGCCATGGATCGATTAAATTGTATATTGTGATAAATTAGGTGTTGGTTTGGTATTAAAACTAATTTATAGGGAGAAATTATTAGTTTATGGGTCATATAATCTATAACCCCATGAGGGAAGATATTCAACCCATGACTTGGAGCTGGCAGTGGTGGTCTATGATATGAAGTGTTGGTGAAACTATATCTTTGGGGAGGGGTTTGTTATCTACAAAAACTTGAAAAGTATTCAATATATCTTCACACAAAAAAAACTGAGTCTCCGGAAGAGGAACTGGTTTTATTATCCATAGACATTCAATGTTGAGATGGCCTACTCACTAGGAAAAGTTAATGTCATTGCATATTCTCTTATTCATGAGACCCAGATAGTTATAGAGATTTATGAACAATTATCATAGGATTAGTGGCTCCTGATGAGAGTTTTGGTTGATTTGAGGATAGATTCTTCTAATTACTATAGATTGATGACTTTTTCTCCTTTATCCTTCACATCTTATCTTGTACATCATGTGGTGTCCATCCAGTAAACTTTCTTTGAGTGCGCTATGATGTGGGAATGTCTAGTAGGTGGTGACCTGATACCTAGGTGGTTTATGGATGCCGATGATGTAATCCTAGTACATGGAAAAGTTGTATTTCCTTATTACATCAAGTAACATCACTGATAGACTTCCATATATCTATGTTGGTGGTATATCCTAGAGCGATGAATATTTATCATGACTTCATGTGATAGTTCTAGTGGCCACAAATGAAGGTGTACATTGTTGTATTTGTTTCTTGATGTATTACCTATCATAGGAAAAAGGTTGAGCACCATTATCTTAGAGGCTTACTCCATACACATCTGTGACCTTTTGGAAGTGGGAGGATATCACAATGTAATTTATTATGGGCTCACCCAGGACCTTGAGTAGTCATGACATTGTCATGGTGATTTTTGATCTGTTGATGATGGTTGCTCATTTCTTCATAATCTATGAGACTCACTTAGTAGTTGAGATGGGAAATATATATATCCGTGAAATGGTAAGATTATATGGAGTTACCATAATAATTTCATCTAAAATAGATGCATTTTTTGTATCAAATTTTTGGGAATACATACAGAAGGGCATAGGGACACATCTAAGATTGAAAATATTGTACCATCCCTAAACTGATGGACAATTCAAGCAGATGATCTTCTTACTGGAGGACATGAATTGAGGTTTTTACCTAAACTTAAGTGGATCTTGGTATGATCACCTATTATTGGTTAATTTTTTACAAAATAATTGTTATAGATCTTCAATTCAGATGGAAACTTATGAGACTCTTTAGGGGAGGCTATTTCATTCACTGAAATGTTGGAACGAGGTTAGTAAGGTAGTATTTGTGGGGGCCAGTATGGTATAGAAGACCTTAGATAGGGTTTATACTATTCATAATATGTTTATCACATAACAGAACTAGTATAAGTCTCATTCCAACTATAGGAGGATACATTTGGATTTTTCTATTGGTAACAAGGTATTTCTGAGAGTGACTCCTCAGTTAGTCCATCGATGTTTGAGGAAGTAATGGCAGATAGTGACGCACTATGTTTTACCCTTTAAGATCATTGAATGGTTTTGGGAAGTAGGTTACCTTATATATATTCCTTGTCACTAGAGATTTAAGCATGGCATGTTTTATGTGTCTCAGTTCTGGACGCACATGCATGATCCTACACATGTCATCAACTTTGAGGATCTTGAGATGGAACCTAATGCATGATATGTAGAGAACCCATTGAATATTATTGATTGGGGTGAGATAGTCCTTTGGGGGAATATGGTACCACTAGTCTGAGTTCTATGGTGTCATGGATGAAGCTAGATGGAGACTTTAGAGTAGTATGCTGATGTTCATACTCAATGTCTTGTGTTGTTTGATTAGAACCTTTAAATGTACTTCTCAGGGATGAGAATTCATTAGAGGGGTAGAATTGTAACAACTAAACTTGTTTTGTTGATTAAGATGTTTCAAGATTATAAATTCTCTTTAATATTTAAATTATTCTCGATTGTGGACTATTTTGATATTGGTTTTAAGTGGATAAAGGTTTGGGTTTTGAAGGAGGAATATTTGAGAAAGGGAAAGGGTGTGTGGTAGCTGGAATGAAACCACCAGCAATCAAGTCGAACCCACCAGCTAGATAATGGACTAATAATAGGCCTAAAGGGATATGAAAACCCCATTGGCGAGATGGTGGGGTTCCGCTGGATAGCCAGTGTTCCCATTTTGGGGTATAATTAAATGAATCCCATGGGTTTTAATTCCACTAGTTTTCCACTTAAATCAATATCCAATTCAAAACATATTCAAACTAATTTTATTTTTAGATCTTTATCCTTACATCAAGACACTCTCATTCTTCTCCCCTTACCTCCCTAACCTTTGACTGATCCATTAAAGAAATAATAGTGATTTTTTCTTTAGATCTATTTCAAATCCATCTTCCTCCTTGCGATATGTGCATGGATCTAGGTTAGATTTATGAATTCTATAAAGATCCAATTACATTTTCTCTCTTCCATCACAGATCGATGGAGGATCTAGAAAGTCTATATTTTTCCTTGATCAAATCAAGATCTACCATTGAAAATGAAAATTCAATGGGTATTTATTTATGAATAGTCTTTTAAAACTTCTTTTTAACGGTGTAATGATGATATAACCTTAAATAATTAATGATTTCTTGGTATATTGGTGAGAGATTCTATGTGTCCATGAAAACTCCTCTTGACTGAAGAAAGAACTCTCAAGAATGGTGACATTTCTAGGTAAGCCTTTTTAAATTTATCAGCATGTGAACTTCTTCTTCATGAATTTATTTTCCATTGATAAATTATTGATGGATCGATTTCTATTGACTAGACACCATAATCTCTTTTAAAAAAATGATGAGTTTATAATCTATTCTTTAATCGATAATAGATCTAGTGAACTGGCATTTCTTCTTTAGATATATCTTGGTTTTGGATCCGTTAATAAACACTATAAGGTATGTGATTCAAGAATCATCTTCTTAAAATGGAATCTCTTTTATTATTGTCATTAAACATATTTTTGTTGAACCAGGATCTAGATAGACATCATTGAGGTGCGAGAAAGTTATCAGTGGGTGTGTGATGTGTTTGGTCTTTTATCCTTGATAAAACTTGGATTTATTCATCAATAACCTTGACATAGGAATCTACTTAACTCATAGAGGCCATTTATATGATCGTTGTTATGATATGATGTTGTGTGATGATATTATTTCACTACGGGAAAAACCATTATTTGCGATGGGTTATTTGCGATGGGAATAAATCTCGTCGTAAATAGTCCGTCAAAGAGATTATTTACGACAGGATGGTCAACCCGTCACAAATAGTCAATTATTTGCAATGGGAATAGGCACCCCGTCGCAAAAAGTTACACACAGTTTGGTGCGCAAAACGCACCAAACCGCGTGAAGGAGTATTTGTGACAGGTTGGCACCGCTCATCGCAAAAACCAGGAGGCGGTAAGAACTAGTTGTGACGGGGGGATCCCCCGTCGCAAATAACTGAAGGCGGTAAAAACATATTTGCAACGGGATGTTGTGTCATCGTAAAAAATGTGTTGACAGGTCACTTTTTGCGATGGGCAGCATCGCAAATAACCTTTTAACCGCCGACGTTAATTAATGCAATTGAAGGTATTTACGATGGACCTCGTCGCAAAAGGTACCTTTTCCGACGGGAATACCATCGCAACTAATCTAACCTATATATGCCCCCCTTGGTTTTTTCTTCTCTGCTCGAATTTCTTGTTCCTCTGCTTCTGTAAACTCTAATTTTAGAGTTAAAATTTTTGAGAGTGTGTTTTTTTAAAGAAGAAGTTGTGAAGCCGCCTACAATTATAAGAGATCAAGTTTAAAGGTGTTTATGTTTTATTTAATTTAGTATTTATTTCAACTTTATATATTAATTTTAATTATTGTTGATTAGTTGTAATTAAGTTAGATTTAAATTTTTTTGTCATTAGTATTTATTTGTAATAATAAAATTAAATTATTAGTATTAATTCTTATTAATTAGTAATAATTAATAATTATTAACTATAATTACTAAAGTATATAAATAATTAGCGGTAATTAGTAATTAGTAGCTGTATTTTGCAGTAATTAATAGTAATTAAAACTAATTAGTAATAATTAGAAAAAAATAGTAATAAATATTAACAATTAGTAATAATTAGTAATAATTAGTAATAAATATTAACAATTAGTAATAATTAGAAATAATTAGTAATAATTATTAATATTTAGTAATAAATACTAAAAATAGTAATAAATACTAATAAATACTAATAAAAAGTAATTAATAGTAATTAATAGAAATATATACTAATAAATACTAATAAATACCAATAAATACTAATAAATAGCAATAAATACTAATAAATACTAATAAATAGTAATAAATAGAAATAAATAGAAATAAATACTAATAAGTCGAAATAAATACTAATAAATAGTAATAAATAATAATCATTACTAATTATTACTAATAAATAGTAATAAATACAAATAAATACTAATAAATACTAATAAATACTAATAAATAGTAATAAATACTAATAAATACTAATAAATACTAATAAATAATAATAAATACTAATAAATACTAATAAATACTAATAAATAGTAATAAATACTAATAAATACTAATAAATACTAATAAATACTAATAAATAGTAATAAATAATAATAAATAGTAGTAATTAGAAATAATTCGTAATAATTAGTAATAATTTGTAATAATTTGTAATAATTTGTAATAATTAGTAATAAATAGTAATAAATAATAGTAAATACTAATAAATACTAATAAATACTAATAAAAAGTAATAAATACTAATAAATACTAATAAAAAGTAATAAATAGAAATAAATACTAATAAATAGTAATAAGTACTAATAAATAATAATAAATACTAATAAATACTAATAAATAGTAATAAATAGTAATAAATAGAAATAAATAGTAATAAATACTAATAAATAGTAATAAATACTAATAAATACTAATAAATAGTAATAAATACTAATAAATACTAATAAATAGTAATAAATAAAAATAAATAGTTATAAATAGTAATAAAGAGTAATAAATACTAATAAATACTAATAATTTGTAATAATTTGTAATAATTAGTAATAATAGTAATAAATAGTAATAAATACTAATAACTAGTAATAACTAGTAATAATTGGTAATAATTAGTAATAATTAGTAATAATTAGTAATAATTAGTAATAACTAGTAATAATTAGTAATAATTAGTAATAATTAGTAATAAATAGTAATAAATAGTAATAAATAGAAATAAATACTAATAAATAACAATAAATGCTAATAAATAGTAATAAATACTAATAATTAGTAATAATTAGTAATAATTAGTAATAATTAGTAATAATAGTAATAAATAGTATTAAATAGTAATAAAAACTAATAATTAGTAATAATTAGTAATAATTAGTAATAAATAGTACTAATTAGTAATAAATAGTAATAAATAGGAATAAATAGGAATAAATAGTAATAAATAGGAATAAATAGCAAAAAATAATAATAAATACTAATAAATACTAATAAATAGCAATAAATACTAATAAATATTAATAAATAGTAATAAATAGTAATAAATAGTAATAAATACTGATAAATATAAATAAATAGTAATAAATAGTAATAAATGGAAATAAATACTAATAAATAGTAATAAATACTAATAAATAGTAATAAATAATAATAAATATTAATAAATGGTAATAAATACTAATAATTAGGAATAATTAGTTATAATTAGCAATAATTAGCAATAATTAGCAATAATTAGCAATAATTAGCAATAAATATGAATAATTAGCAATAAATTGCAATAAATTACAATAATTAGCAATAATTAGTAATAATTAGCAATAATTATCAATAATTATCAATAATTATCAATAATTAGCAATAATTAGCAATAAATAGCAATTGTAATAACTTGTAATAACTTGGAACAATTTTCAATGGATTGACGACACTCCTTTTGCTCGATGACTCTTCTCCTTTCAACTCTCCCCGACTCAAAACATTATGAAAAGTATGTGTCTATGTATGCATATCCAATCTCATATGTATGAGTTTGAATATGCATTCGTAGGACCATATTTTTCATAATGTTTTCAGGTGGTGACAGTTTTGAGAAAAAGATTCATCAACAAAAAGGGGGCTCTTTTATCTGACGGCTCATTTACTTGCATATTTATCACACTAAAATCACAAAGTAGAATCTGCTCGGATGTACGCTTATGCATTCTTGTATGCACGAGAATGAATAAGTGTACTTCCGAGCAGATTATTCATTGTGATTTGAGTGTGAGAAAGTTGCAAGTAAATGAGCCTTCAGACAAAAGAGTAGTCATCAATCCATTGGAAATTGTGTCACTCGTAATTAATGGTAATTATTAAGAAGTAGTTATAATTATTTATCTTCTTTTTTGGATAGTGTTTTTCTAATTTCAAACTATTTTGAAACAGTAATGATTTTATATTTTGTAGAAAAATATGGAACAAGGAAGTCGACAATAGACATTATTAGATGCTCGTGCTTAGATAAATCAATGCATAAATCCAAAAAGTTCTGGTTTAAATCATGTATATATTGAGGGTGTTGAAGCTTTCTTATCATTTGCATCATCAAAACCAGAATTTGTTTTATAAGGCACAATTAAGTGTCCTTGTAAAAAATATGCTCTGAGAACATTTGACACATTTGACAAGGTTGGGAGACATCTCTTACGGTTTGGTTTCCAACCAGATTATGTTTTTTGGTATCAACACGGTGAACGCAGTTCCAGATCAGATACTAATAACTTGATTCTGGATCCATCACAGTTTCAAAATTTAGTACATGATGTTGTGGGTCCATCTGTTCAACAAACTAAAACTTGTGATGCTATTGATTTAACTCCTAAGTTCGCACTATCAGACTTTTATGATTTGTTAAGGTATGTTGAGGATGCATTATATCCTGGTTGCAAGATAAGAAAATTAGAAGAGGTTTCCAAATTTGTGGCTATTAATTCAGATAATGCATTGTCAAACAACTGTTTTGATCAGATATTTTCTTTGGTTAAAACACTGTTACTTGAAGGAAATATGTTGCCTACAAATTACTATGAGAGTAAGAGGCTGGTTCGTAATCTAGGCCTCAGTTATCGGAAGATTCATGCATGTGAAAATGATTGCATCTTATATTCTGGTTAAAATGAGTCATTGTATAGTTGTCCCACATGTGGACAATCGAGGTATAAAGAAGCTCAACCGGGGAAGTCTGGATCGATTCCTATAAAATAGCTGCGATATTTCTCCCTTACACCTAGGTTGCTGCATTTGTTTGTGTCTCATAATACAGCGTCAATGATGACATGGCATAAAAAAAGATTTCAACCGATAGAAGATTGAATCATCCATATGATGGTTATTCATGGAAACATTTTGACCGACTGCATCTGTCTTTTTCTTTAGAATCCCGAAATGTGTGATTGGGTCTTTCTACTGATGGTTTCTGTCCGTTTGGTTCTTACGGTAGTCGGTATTCATGTTTTCCTGTCTTTATAACTCAATACAATTTACCTCTATGGATGTTGATGAAGGAGCCCTATATCTTTTTGACCTTATTAATTCCAGGACATCCGAAAAATAATATTGATGTTTATTTGAAAACATTGATTGATGAGTTAAATTCATTTTGAATTAATGGTGTCAGTACATATGATGTTGTTGCAAAACAAAATTTCATATTAAAAACTGCATTGATGGGGATGATTAGTGACTTCTTGGCATATGTCATGTTATCTGGCTGGATTTCACATGGCCTGAAATCATGTCCTTATTGTATGAAAGACAAAAAAGCCTTTATGTTCGTCAATGGAAAAAACCTTGCTATTTTGATTTTCATCGCAGATTTCTTCCAACCGATCATCCTTTTCGGAGGAACAAATATCATTTCATAAAAGGCATAATTGAAAGGGATGAACCTCCAAAAATGATCTCACGTACAGAGTTAAATTCATTTGTATTTTCATTACCTCCCATCATATTTGGTCCAACAGTAAACCAACAGAAAATTCATGGCTTTGGGAAAGAGAATAATTGGATAAAATGGAAAAAAATTTGGGATCTTCCATATTATTCTGATTTGTTGGTCCGCCACATGTTTGATGTCATGCATATTGAGAAGAACTGTTTTGATAATTTATTTCATAAAGTTTTGGATACACCAGGTAAGATCAAAGATAATGTAAAGGCATGATTATATCTTTCCCAAATTTGTAGATGACTGAAACTTGAACTGTTTCAAAATTTCAGATCACAGAGGTTAAGGAATCCAAAAGCATCTTATACATTGTCTAAAGAGAGTCACTTATTATTTTGTTAGTGGATTGCATATTTGAGACTTAAAGATGGTTATACATTCAATTTGGGCAGATGTGTTTAGAATGGTCATATTACCATATTAAAAAGTTATGATTTTCATGTTATAATGGAAATACTTATGACGATTGGATTTAGAGGTTTTTTGAATTCTATGATTTGGGATTTGATAACAGACATATCATTTTTTTTTGAGACATTTGTGCAGCAACAACAGACTATGATGCACTAAGTAAACTGGAAGAAGATCTTGTGAACATGAACCTCATCCCGATTGGTGAGGACTCGGTAGGTGCATCCAAGAGACCCGAGATCAAATCTGGGTGGAGGCGTATTTTCGAGACTGTAGCAGTGTTGTAGTAGTACTGTAGCATGCACTGTTCGGTATTGTAGCAACCGGAACTATTCATCTATTTGGGCCTTTGGGCCACCGTTTTTTTCCTCGGGTCCTGAAAGGATTTTGGCCCACCCAAGGCCTTCGGACTAGCTTATTCTCAAGGCCTTCGAGCCACCTTAAGGCCTTAGGTCCACCCCAAGGCCTTCGGGCCACTTGAATTCAGATGTACCAGTTTGACTACAAGGAACAAGTCTTGAGATGAGGATTTAGGGCATGTGCATTCACTAGAGCATATCAAACTGGATTTAGAAGAATGAGAGGGTATGGATTTGCCATTGGTACCAGGCCTTTTCATCTTTTCATAGGACAACTATTCGACCAGTCCTGCAAAGGTGGAGTGATGATATCATGACATATGCTGGGGAGGAGCAGTTCCAAGTTGTCTTGTATGGGTGATTCCCTCTAAGACCTATAGGTCATGTAATTGTCTCTAAGCCTTTGGGCCTTGTAAGGGTTCCACCTCACCCTTTGAAAGGTGGATTATCAAAAATAATAAAAAAATGAAGGCCTTCGGGCCATTCCAACCATTATATGTAAACTGGAAAAAATATTTCCGCTGGTTTCCTTGACTCAATGAAACATATGATATTACCTTTTCCACATGAAGCTAAATGTGGAGGTCTGGTACAATTTCTATGGATGTACCCATTCGAGAGATACAGGTAGAAATTGAAAAAAAAAGTACGTAACAAAGCATCAGTTGAAGGCTTAATTCCTAAAGCTTATTTGCAAGAGGAAATTGATTTTTTCTGCTCACATTATTTTGAATCTGAATATCCTATAAAACACAACCACATGGGATTGAACGAGGGGAATGTAGATGATGAAATGAAAAATCAATTATTATTTTTTAATCATCCAAAGCTTGCCTTCGGTGGAGTTCATGAATAATATCTTTCAGATGATGAACATCATATAGCTCATACATACGTTCTGGTCAACTGCAAAGAAATGAAATCATTTGTATTGTGAGTGCTTCTATCAATTATTCTATAATGTATGTTATAGTAAGTAAACTTATTTTATTTGTAGGTTATATGATAATCATATCAAGAAACAGCTTCCAAAAATTACAGCAGCTGCTCTTGAAGAATGTCGACAGAAAAACAATTTCTCAATGGTTTCAAAAACTGGTAACATAAATTATTGATGGTTTAACATATCAATTTGGTTTTTTATTTATTATATTGATAATTGTTTTACAAATTTTCAGGTATCTCAACATGCTGATAAAATTGATAAGAGACTGTGTATATTGAGTAACCCACCATCCAAAATGGTTAAATATTACAATGCATATGTGGTGAATGGTTTTTGATTTCATACACATGCATATGGGGAATCAAAAAAACAATTAATAGTGGAGTTTTATTGAGAGGATGGCATCATAGAGATACTAAATATGACTTTTATGGTATGCTGGATGAAATTATTGAACTGTGTTATCTAGGAAAAAATTATATAACAATGTTTAAATGTCATTGGTTAGATACTGAGGGAGGATTATGTGTTCATACGATTCATAGAATCATCGATAATAAATATAAAAGTCTTCTTTTAGTAAATGAACCATTTTTACAGGCTCAATAGGCACATCAAATATATTATGCAAAGTATTGTTCTACTTTAAGAGACCTGAGTGATTGGTGGAGCATAATAAAAATGAAATCTTGGGGAAATCAGTTTACTCAAACTGAATGTGGTTCTGATGAAGTACAAGGAATTGAAATTTTTCAAGTGACTACTCAAAATCCACCCTTTTCACAAGGAGACATGAATATCGATGATGACACCCCACAATTAAGGGTTGATGGTGACAATGATGTTAATGATGTTACAAATGAATTTAAAATGGAAAGAGATGATGAAACTGAAACTTATATAGATATTGATGATGTCGAGGATGAATATATATTTTCTAGTAGAATTTTTTATTCCGTGTAGAAATTTCATTTTATGTACACGTTATATTTTATATAAATCCATTATTTTTGAATATCTCAAAGGTGAGTAAAGATTAAAAACTTTTTTTAATAGTAATATATATAAATTTTGAAGAAAATTAAGAAGTTAAAATTATAAAATAATGGGGGATAAATTATGAAAAGGTAAAAGGGGAGTTGTATAATGTAAGGGGAGTAGGGTTTTCTACTTAAATAAATTTTATTTTTTAAAAGTTATGTGTTTTTATTTTCAAAAAGGGGGATATTGTTGGGTGAAAATATCTTTCAACACTTTCTAACTTGTTTTTTTGATAATAATAATAAATTTCTATAAAATAAGTATTTTACCAAACTTTTATACTTCACTAGTTTTAAGAATGTTTTCTAGGAAAACTATTTTTCTAATAGAGGAATATCAATTAATCAAATGGAATAAATCACATTATTTTTATGAACATGTGCTAAAATTTGGAACGAATGTTATATATAGTCCTAAATAAATATTTATAAAAGAAATGAAGTGAGAATATAAGTAAGTATAAATTGATAACATTATATTAAGACTTTCCAAAAAAACATTTTTCAAATGGAAGCATACATGTTTTATGGTTGGAATTTTCCTTAAATCTTTGAGATGGAGATATAAAATTTTTTGGTTGCAAGAATTCATTCCACAATACAAAATATAGTTACACAGTGATGGTGTATAAACTAAAAAGTACCAGATGAACATGATGAACTGTTAAGTTAATGTTAACTTAGAGTCCATTGCAACCATATCTGAGATTAATAGAATACGACCATTGGAATTTTTCCCATAAATATGAGTAGTGATCAAGGAGGATAAATCTTTTAAATCACCAACAATCACGAATTTTTTTTTTTGAAGAGTAATAATTTATTATTACATTGATATCACTTTACATTGATCTTTTTAGAGACTTTTTTTAGGGAATCCATGAGAGGTTAATTGTAAATTCCTTAAGAACTTTTTTGTTTTGTAATCTTCTATTTGATCAGGTTTTATTAATGGATTAAATGGATATGAAGATATATTTCTTTTCTGATCTTTTTGATCAAGGGTTCTCATGGATAGGGGAATAGAGTTCGTATAATCTTAGTATTGAGGGTTTCCTTTCTTAAAGAAAATAGATCTTTACAATTTGGTTAAAACTATGGATACCTAATGTTTTTTCTTATAAAATTCCTTAATTATGAAGTTTAAAGTGTATATATATGGATATGTCATATTATTTTTATTTTTTACCTTTAATTTAGTATTTACATTTGTTATGATTCACTAAATATTATGAAAATAATCTAATTATTTATTCCCAAACATATAAAAATACTATCAATAAATAAAAAAAACTTGGTTTCTTTTTTAGAGTGAATGGTGTTATGAATTTTTAGAACATAAAGATTTATATTTCTATACCCTCTTGTCAAAGATTTGGGATTATTTGTGGAAAAATACTCTTATATACATTATTTTATACACATTTGAAAGGGTGGAAGGATTCTCATCATTTTCCTGAAACATTTTTTTATTTCTTTTTTAAACATATAATATCTAGAAAAATATGTTTAGTATACTCATTTGACTTTATTTTGTATTTGTAACATCATAAATTGTTTTTTAGTAATATATTTAAAGTTAATAAATTATTCTTTCACGTTATGTTATTTTAAATTTTATTATAAATTTTGAGGTTGGTTCTTAGTGTCTAAGGGTCTGGGTTTTGAAAGAGGATGATTTTAGTAAGCACTAGGTCGAGTTGTGGCTAGAAGGAAGACACTAACTAGCTAGTGTAACCCACAAAATTTCTAGTGGTATTTTAGTAGGCGTGAATGGATCTATACACCCCACCATCTATTTTTTGGGGTTCTATCGGCCTGATGGTGGTTCTACCAGGCACACTAGACCGACAGTGAGACCCATCGAGTAGTAGGTGTTCCCAATTAGAGGGGAATTAAATTCACCCAATGGGTTTTAATTCCATATGTTTATAAACCTAAATTAATATCCAATTATGACCCTCTTGTAACTAATCTAATTTTGAGATTCTTACCCTTACATAAATACAATCTCATTCTTCTCCTCGTACCTCTCCAAACATAACCTGATCTGGTGAAGTAAGAATAGTGAGTTTTTCTTTAGATCCATACCAAATCTTTCATCATCCTTAAGAGATGTTTCTGGATCTATATTAGATCTAGTAATTCTATTAATACCCAATTGCATTTTCTCACTTTATATATATACATATGTGGAAGATTTAGCTAGTTGATGCCATTTCATTATCAGATCAAGATCAATCAATGATAACTAACATTCAATGGGTATATTCTTATGACTCATCTTAGAAAACCTATTTTTGATGGTGTATTAATTATAGAACCTTAATTAATTAATGATTCCATGGTAGATTTGTGGAAGTTTTTATGTGTCAATGAAAACACATCTTTATTGGAGATTGAACTTTCATAAACAATGATGTTTATGGATAAGTATTTTTAAATAAATCATCATGAGAATTTATTCTTATTGAATATCTTTTACATTGATGGATTATTGGTGTATCAATGTTAATTATCAAGACCTAACGCAATATTCTAGGATTTATAGTTATTTCTTGATCCGTTCTTTGATCAACAATGGATATGGATAAATTGCATTTCTTCCTTTGACATATGATTTTTTTGGATCTATTGAAAAAATATTGTATTGTATGTGATTAAAGAATCACCTTCTAGATATCAAATATTTATGAGTATAATATATAACCCTCTTTATTATTGAACTAGAATTGAGATAGACATCCTTTTCATCTGACCAAGTACATTATGGGGGTAAGACATGTTCTGTCTTTGATCTGGGAGGAACCTTGGAGTTATTCATTAAAACTTTGAGGTAGGAAGTTCCTTAACTCGTAAAGGCGGGTATATGATCATTATGATTATATGAATTTTTGTGTTGATATAGTTTCAAACATGTCTAGTTTGATCACATATGTATGAGTTTTTTATTTTGTTTCACACTCAAAATATACTATGTGTTACTTGATGTGTTATGACCCATTTCCTTCTATTTGTACATGGTATATGTATATTATTGTCCTGTAAATAGTTTCAAGTGACAGGTGGACCCATCTTAGATTCATGGCCATAGAGTGGGAGAAAATTTTGATTCTATATATGACATTATGACTAAACTAGGTTGGATATTAGGGTATGATAACTAAGTGTGTCCTAACTTAGGGGAATGATGGACATATTTGATCTAAACCAGGAAGCAATAGGGGGAATTATGGTCTGGGTGACATATCCCAAGATATTAAAATAGGAAATAATATCCTATTATGTTCTAACCTATAGGCATATGGAAAGTATAACTATCGATAAGAGTCAAAAAAATCTCCTATACTTATATCTTTTCTAGGACTACTCGTTTCTTTATAGAAAGGAATCGAATAACGTACAACCAAGGTTCATGGCAGCATGGTTAATGCATGGATATATGGTATGGTTTTTTTCTTATGTGTTCTTTAATTTATTAGCTTCTAATAAACTCTTATGTATGTTTACTCATGTTAATGACTCATTGGTGGTGCCCTACTAGTTTTTATTTCTCGCACATTGTACATACATTTTGATGCACGTGAAAACTTCATGTATCCTGATCCAAGAAAGGGTAAGTGGCTTGTGGAAAAAGGTTGAGATGATGGGCATGGATATGGAAGTGGTAATGGTACATAATCTCGAGGATACTCCTATTTAATTTTTTTATTTACCTTCCTACACTTTTACACCGATTTGGATTACCACATTGGGATACCATTTATTTATTGTTTGATATATATGTCATCTAGTATCATTTTTATTCCACATTATTTACTTTTATTTTTTATATTAAAATTTATATTTTTCATGAAATGATATTATACTATGTTCATAGTGTCACCATTAATTAAATTTGGACCCTCACTGTAAGTCATCAACCTTTTGTTTACATAAAGGCATGATTGAGGTCTTGTGGAAATCTATCTCAAAACTGGCGGTTTGGGTTAGGGTGTTACAAAAATGATATCATAGAATAGTTTTCTTCTTTTATTTTCTCGTAACCTAGGATATGGTAAAATATATATAGATGTGTGGGACCTGGTCAGGTTAATTTTCTTTTTCCTGGCCATCTCCTATGTAACGAACCACTGAGTTACAGTAAATAAGATTATTGTTACTATATTATGGGATTTTGGGTACCTTCATGTGTCATAACTAGGCACATAGGATCATATTTCATATATATACCATTATTATATTTTATATTACTTATTTAACTTAATATAACGATGTGTGTTATCTTTTTAGGATAAAATTTCATTTATTATTTTTTTAATTTTTTGTTTCTATATTATTATGATATATATGCTAGTGTTGTTTAGTTAAACCTTGGTATGTTGTTACATTTTTTATATATGTGTGTTTGTGACTAATGTGTATGGATATATGATTTCATTGGTATTAGGATGGATATACCTTATGTTGTGGGTAGACTCCTAGGAGAACCTTTGTGTGATCTCATATACTGCTTAGGGACCCTCTTAAATGCTCTAAACATTTCCTTTGTGTTTCATAAATTACACCTTAAAGATGATCAACAGGACCGCATGGTGGAGTAACCAGGGGTGTTCCCAAGTAAATACTTTAACCCTAGTAACCCAAAGTTGGTGGTTTCTTTATTAAATTGGCATAATATATAAGTAATCACATCTCAAAGGGTCGAATAGTTTAGTAGTCTTGGTAAACTAGATAGATACTTGAGTATCAAATTACATTTGAAAACATAAATTACAACAAAGTGAAAGTAAATATTCTAAATCCTTGAACTCATTTAAATATTACTTCTTCATATCTTAGGGAAAGGAAAAAAATAAGGGTGAGCAAAAATACTTAGTAAGTGTTACATACAGTGTAAAATTTCAGGAATCAATAAGGAATAATCAATATGTCAAGGTAAATAAATAAAAACACGTGAAATTTTATCAATTAGAATAAAGATTAATATGGAAGGAATAAATGATGATCACATAATTACATAAAAATAATCACATTATCTTGAATTTAATCCATGCATAAAATAACTAATAAAATAATCACATGGACATTAATAACTGAAATTTTCTAATGATGGGAATGCTTAAAATTGTACACCATGATCTCTTAATTCATGATATCTATACTATCAATACCTTTCACCAAGATAGTTTAAAACTAGGTATACACCAAAAACTCATTTAATGTTAACATACTGATTTGTCTCATAAGACCTCTCGATGCATCTAGGGGTTATACTTTCCCTGGTCAAACTGATCAAAATTCATCAAGAAAAACAATAATTATGGTATCATTACAACATATCCACATTTTATTATAAGTAAAATATTTTTTTTATTATGAATATAAATACCATAAAAATATTACTAAAAACATTCTTGGGGGAAATAATTTTTTCACTTTGACAATCGCTTTTAAAAACTAAAAAATTCCATAATATTTGAGAAACATTTTTATTTGAAAAATATTTGAAATTTGTAAAGGAATATTCAAAATAATGACTATCATGAGATTGAGGATATTTCATTCATGCGAGTATGTAAAAATAAAGATTATTTTTACTTTTTTTGTAAAATGTCAAAAAGGACCTTGTTCATAAAATGACATAAAGATTACTTTTTAACCATTTTGTAGAAAAGAAAATCAGGGGTAAAAATGTCATTAATAAATTATCATATAATATTAAAAATATTATTTAAAACATTTTAATGGAAATATGGATATGGAATAAAAATTATTATCAGCTGAAAAGATAAATAAATTTCTCTTTCCTTAAAAAAAGTCTTGATCATTTTAAGTACCAAAGAGATGAAAATTGTACTGGTACTTTAAAATTTAATGAATAACTAGAGTTGAATAAAATGAGTTGGTTTTATTAGAAAATAATAAAATAATTTCCTTCAATGTAAATCCAATCATAAACAATCCCAATTAAAATGATATTGAAGCATAAACCCTTACCACTTTATTAACATTTGAACTAGCCTGAATGGCACGAAGGCCTTCATTTTTATTAATTTTTGATAACCCCCCTTTCAAGGGATTAGGGGAAACCCTTACAAGGACCATAGTCTTAGAGATTACATGACCCGTAAGCTTAGGAGATAACATGACCTGAAGGTCTTAGAGAATTCAACTAGACTATCTAAAAGGAACTGCCCCTCCCCAGCATCCGCATTATGATAGTAGCTCTCCGCCTTCGCATGGTCGTCTAGCTAGGCTTCCCGTGCAAGCACAGGATGGTCTTGATGGCATATCCATACCCTCTCATTCTTACAAATCCATTTGGTTCTGCTCTGGTGAGTGCACCTTGCTCTGAATCCGCTTCTGGGGCTGCTCTTTTTTTGTAGTGTGTCTGGGGAAACTGCATGTGGCCCGAAGGTCTTGAGGTAGCCCGAAGGCCTTAAAGGTGGCCCGAAATCCCAACTAACTTGAAGGCCTGGGTGGCCCGAAAGCCTTAAGGACTCCAAGCCCAAACCAGTGGCCCAAGGTGAATAGTTCCAGCTACTACAGTACTGAACAGTACCTGCTCCAGTAACTGCTACAGTGCCTGCTACAGTAGGCGCGCAGTGTACTATTCTGCTACAGTACCTGTACAGTGTACATTTCTTCTATAGTACCCTCATAGTGTGTATTTATGCTATAGTACTACTAGAGTGCCCAGAAATATGCCTCTACCTGGTTTTGAACCTGGGTCTTGTGGATGCACTTAAGGATACCTCACCAACTGGGTTGAGGCTCATGTGCTTAACATTTTAACAACAACCCCCATGAAAGGAATAACATAAAATGAAGCATTAAATACCAAGAATTTAAATTTATTCAGGATATGACATATCAATGTTACAATAGATACACCTCATCTAAATAAATAGGTTCAAAATACTAAATATTTCTCAATGGAGTGAAAATTGAGATGAAATATCATATAATGATCATAACAATGAAGTGATGATTAATCAATTAATTTATTATTTTTATAAAATGTAAGTCCATGTAAAATAATTATATATACAATATAAACTAATAAAAATACATTTCACATATTATCTTATAATATCAAATACAATGAAGATTTAATATAACCCAATGAAAATAAATTGAGTTATGAAATTCATTACCACATATAAACTTTCATGTAAAATACACTAGGATGAAATAATTTGAATTAAAACATAAATTACAATAAGTTATGAAGTACTCAAGATATAACATATAAATGGGAAGTATGCACAACATATAAAAAAATTGGGTATAATAGTAAAATATTCCTTAATGAAATGAAATTGAGACAAAATCCATTACCTCATGTTTCCCTTAAGTTGATCATGACTTAACCTCATGTATAATATTTTTAAACATGTTATTAATTTATAGAATAACCATATTCATATTTATAATATCATATATGATCTTATTGTAATATCTTATCACTTTCTTGTTAATAATATTTCATTATTATAATTGTTTTAGGTGTTATCTTCTTCATTTTCTCATGCATGTTTTTTCATTAAAGTTTAGGTTATTGTGAATAGGATATAGATACATCATTTCCATAATTATATTAATGTTATAAAATCACATTTATTCATTATATATCTTTTTATAATCATTCTTTAAAGTTTTACATGGAAAAAATAATCGCATTGCTTTGTGGATATAGTAGGCCATATGTACACACGAGCAGCGATATCAATCCCTTGATAGTTTAAATGGGAAATAAATGGTTGCTATATAATTTTAATTAATTAACATCATTTCATGTGTATCATATATATTCATTATTTATATAATTATGAATTTCCATGTGAGTTTTTGTTGGAAATCAAATTACATCGGTTTGTGAGGTGGTAGTTCGTCGTACACATGATCCTTGGCTTTATTTCCCATTTGATTAATAAGATGATGGATTAATATTTTTCCATAAACATAATATCATATCATTATATGGGATGTAATTTTTTTATTACATTTCAATTGTTAATACATAGTTGAAGGTGGAAAATAATAATTAAAATAAGGATCTTAGTGAATACAATTACCTTCACTTAGAAAAACCTCCCTTCGGTCTCTTATTAAATACCATTAGGTTTCTGTTTTCGAAATAACATAAGTTCTAGAATTTATCTATGTATTTTTGGAATAGATTTTTTAAGGTCTTATTTGAGTTAAATTTCTTGAGACGTGTGAATAAATGAGGTGATGAGGTTCCCTTTTATAATTGAGGTGGAGTAAAATATTTGTAACTAGCCAAAACTATTCAATAATGGTAATTCATTCTCACCCCATGTGACCAAAAACATGATAAATAATGGATTAAAGGTATTTTAATTTTGATCTAAACCACCACCACAAATAATGAAACGTGTTATAAACATGTTATTCCATTATCCACTACGTTTACTTACTTTTATAGTTTTAGTTTTCACCACAGTAATTTGTTTTTTTATTTTACTATGTCTTTTATGCTTTTAAGTGTAAAAATAAATGTGCATTATCAGATAATTTGGAACCATAGATTATAAATATGAAATATAATTTATTAAATAAAAATCCTATGTCTCTGGGAAATTAATTTTAACACATGCATATGTAATGCGTAAAACCATATTTTAACCTTAATCATGATAAATAAATTTTATTATATTTACTAATCATTATAAAAAAATTAATAACATTGTTATATACAATTAATTATACTGATTGCAAGTATGGAATCCATTTTTAAAAATTTAATTAAAATAAGTGCAAGAGTTTAATTTATAATTAAACCCGCAAGAGTGATGAAAATGTGGTTTTCCAAAAAATGGTTTTCTTAAATAAAAAATGTTTTTATATCAAAATTAAAAAATAAATTGATTATACTAATGTAAATTTTATTAATTATAATATAAATGAACTAATTTTAATTTTAAAATAGTTTCAAAAAAAAATTATATTCTTAAATTCTTTAAACTACAAGGAAACTTTCAATAAAATAAATATTGTTCACTATTCATAGAAAACTTTATAATTTTAAAAACATTTAAAAAATTCAATAAAATATGATTTTGATATGTTTATTTTAAAAATTAATTTTTTAAAAATAAAATTACTAAAAGTTGTAAAAATTAATTTTAAAATAAATGTTCAAAACCCAACAAACCCTCTTTTAATAAAAATATTATTGTTAAGCATAAGACTACATTTATTATTAACCCATGAACGAAAATATTATATTAATGATAAAAAAATTATATAATAAATAATAAATAAATTTTATTAAATAAATTCACCAAGAGTGAATAATTTAACTTATTAAGATAAAAACACACTACGCGCATAAAAACTATTTTTGTGTAAAATATTTCTTTTATTTAAAATGATTTTATTTTTATCTCTAATAAATTGATAAATAATGAATTTATTTTATACATTTTATAATTTATTTATTCATATTCATAACCTTCAATTTAAAAAGCTAGCTTATAATGGTATACTATATTATGGTTCATTTGGACTCAAGGTTTCATGTACTGCAAGTTATTGAAGTGATTAAATTTATTTAAAAATAAATATAATATAAAATATTAGGGTGTTATATTCTCACCAAAATCAAATAATTGTTCCTCACAAATTTTAATTATGCTTGGAAAAAAGAGTTTGATATATGGAAATCCCTTTTTTGAAAACCAACATCATACAAAGGGTTAATAAAACTTCCTCTTGATAAGAGAGAAAGGGGAGTATGAAGGTCATCTATAATTACACATAACTAGGTTTTCAAGAAGGAAAACATTAGTGGGAAGTGAAAATATGGATATGTTGGAGAAAACTAATATCTAAAGACAAAAAAGAGTGATAGAAAACATGGTCTGGAGAAATTTAACCATAGTACCATAAACCTGTGATGAGTGAAGGGATTGTCAATTCAACAGAAATGAAGGTAAAGGTATAACATTTTTCTTTCAAGATCCTTTTCTTAAATTTGTGGAATTATTTTACTTTATAGACTAAGAATGTGTGGAAATATACTTAGTTGATATAATTGTATTTCATAACCACATTTTCATCCTTTGGTTGTGTATTGATCAATTTCCAATTCACCGATTACTTCAAGGAATGAATATATAATATTAATTTTTTATACCTAAAGTACTAAAATTAACTTTTAACATATCATAAGAACCATAAAATATTGAACATTCTTTATTTAGGTATCTAAATATTTACCAAAACAAAAATGATCATTATGATTTATCCAATATAATACATTAATCTTTAAACCTAAATATTAACACCCAAATTTCAACTTAATATTTATCTATTAATTGTTTTAGGTAAAAACAATGCCATATTAACTAAAATATGACATGGGCCAATGGTATTCATTGCACCATTTTCAGCATTTTATTTTTGGTTCAAGCCTTGTGGCCTCACTAGATGTAACGGGTCATCACCCAGCATGTGGGTTTTCCTTTTTGTAAACATTTATTAATATAATTCTTATAACATTCAAAAATTTATAATCAACATCCCTGAAAATAACATTAGTAACCATATCACTTTTTAACCTCAAGGGTTTTCAATACAATATATTTTTCCATTAAATAAAATAATCTTAAATGAATATTATTACCTTAACATCAATGATAATATTTACTCTAAATGTTATTAATACCTTTAAAATTATGAAGAGATCATAATTTATCAAATAACAATTCATGTTGAACCTTAGGGTTATGTATATCTTTACCTAATTAAACCTCACCAAAAATTTCATTAATCAAAAGAAAATATCATCACTTAAAACCTCAAAAGGGGTGTTTATGAATACGAGCATATAATCTACCTTAAACTCATAAAACCAAGATAGTATCGATAACTCTTGAGTTAATCATCTATGAATTCATATATGGTTCCAAAAAAATTAACACAAACATTAGATGTTTCATCATTCTTATCACCAAAATAACATTGATAAAAATACTTCTACAATTTAATTCTTCAATCCCAATACATAAATACATCAGCCCTTTTACTTTAATATTGTTACTTCCTTGTTCTATTATTTAACCTTTAAAAGTTTTAATTGACTCAGATAATACCTAGGTTCCCCATATTCAAGTCAACTAACTATAAATGGATTTCTAGGATTTAATTTATTTATCTCCTCCGAACTCCTCAATTTTCCACAATAATTCCTTTCTATATACCCTTATTTTACACAAATAAGTCATTTTTATGTTCCTTTTAGACATTATTATAGGTGTTTCTTTCCATGTTTCTAAAAGTAAGAAAATAGATCCTTATTTCCTCCATGGTTTCCACCACTCAAAATCTCATTGGGATCCAAACTTATATTATTTTTGGATTATGAGAGTTGGTTAAGGTGTATATTATTAATCATATATCATGATAACTAATTAAGGATTACCACAATATATTTCGCTACATTTATAATCCCATTTGGTTTTTCATAGTCACTAAAGTTTCCATCTAATTATATTTTAATATGATTCCTTCGAGTCTCATCCATTTACTTAAATTGAAAATCATAGTGTGCGAAACAGTAATCATAGTGGGAAAATAATATATTCATTTATAGGATGTCTAAATAATGAAACATTATTTTCCATATAGGGAACCTTAGGTTTAACCCAGGTTATTAATTTTAATCATCTATCCAAATCCTTCATGTTGGTTTATAAAAAAATCAATTAATCCAAGAATATCCCTCTGAATATCAAACCATGTGTGTAGTAAGGGCCATTTTCATTAACCAAATGACTATCGAGTCAAATCCCAATGAAACATTTTGAGATTTATTACCCCTATGTACTAGCATTCTAGATCCACATCAACTTTTAGTATCAAGATAGGGATTTATTATTAGTAAACCCACATAGTCTATACCTTTCAAAAATTTAGGATGTTATCCTAAAATTAGACTTTTATTCAAAGTCAATCATTGGGATATATCCTTTAATATATATTTTCCTAATTATAGTTCCTAAGGCTTCTACTAAACATTCATTGATTCCAACTATAAAGACCTTAACCCCAGTAACCCAGAGCTGATAGATACTTTATTACATTGGCATAAGATGAAAGTGACCACATCCCAAAGGACCAAGTAGTTTAGTAGTCTTGGTAAAATAGATACGTACTTGAGTCTCATATTACATTTGAAAACAAAAATTACAAAAAAGTTAAAGTAAATAGTCTGCATCCTTGAACTCATTTAAATTTTCCTTCTTCATATCATGGAGAGAGGAAACAAAATAAGGGTGAGCTTAAATGATCTGTAAGGGTTGTGTATAGTAGAATATATCATGAATCAATAATGAATAATAAATATATAAAGGTAAATAATAAAAAACACATGTTATTTAATCAATACATAGATCATGAATAATAATATGGTAGGAATGAATGAAGATCCCATAATTCCATATAAATAATCACATTAGCTTGAACTTAATCTATGGATATCATAACTAATAAATTAATTACATGGGAATAAATAACTAAAATTTTTATTCAAGTAAATTCTTACTCTTAGATTTCATGATCTTAGATATCATGATATATATATATTTTCCAAACCATGCACCACGATAGTTAAAAATTATGGGTAGGTATACACTAAAAACCCATTTAATGCTAGCTTTCTGATTTGTATCATGATACTTGTTAATGTAACAATAGGATGTATAATTTTGGTCCCTATAAATCATTGTGTGTCTAATTAATTCCTCATATATCAAATGATTGATTTAATTAATGAACAATATGCCTTATCAATAAATATATGTATTTAATAAAGAATATGGAATATCATTATTTCCCTAGTTAATCAAATAACTTTAAAAGTAAAACAATATATGTAGAAATTATATATGTTTTAAGAAATATGAATATACCTAATAAATAATATGGATATTTAAGGGAAATGTAATGTACAGTGATCAATATAAAGTGAATTTTTAAATATAAAGTTAATGAATACATAATTAATCAAGGAAGTGAATGTAAATACTTTCCCAAGTCGAATTGATCATAAATTATCCTAAGAAAAAATAAATATAGTATCATTAAAACATTTACCCATTAAAGTATAATTGAAATAATGGTTTTTTATTATTTATGAATATAAATATCATAAAAATATTATTAAAAATGTTCTTAAGTAAAATACCCTTTTAACATTGAATATCCTTTTTAAAACAAAAAAAAATCTAAAATACTATGGGGAAAATTTTTATTTGATAGTAACCATGTAAACTTGTAAAGAAAGATTCAAACAATGACCAATTTTTACAGTAATAATATTCCATTCATGCCAGGTATATTAAAACAAATATTCTTTTCACATTTTTCGATAAAAAGTATAAAAGTACCTTGTTTGAAAAATGACATTAAGATTCTTTTTAAACCATTTTTTAAAAAAATACACTTGCATAAAAATTTCTTTAATAAATAATTATCAAATATTAAAAATATTATTTAATACCTTTAAAGGAAAATATATCTATGTAAGAAAAATAATGTTCTACTAAAAAGAGTAATAAAGTTTATGTTTCTTAAAAAACGTTTTATCAATCATTTTAAGTTCCAAAGAGATGAAAATGGTACTATTACTTGAACATTTCATGAATAAATAAAGGAAAATAAAATTTATTGGTTTTATTAAACAATGATCAAATAATTTCCTTCAATGGAAATTCAATAGTAAATAATCATGATTAAAATTAGACTGAATAATAAACTCTTACCGCTTTGGTAACTTTTGAATCGTATCCCCCATGAAAGGAATGAATTCAAATGTAACATTAAATACAATGAATATAAATAAATTAATGGTATAAAAAATAAAAGGTAAATTATATACACCTTATATATATATATATATAAACAGGTTCATAGTACTAAATATGTCTCAATGGTGTTAAAATTGAGTCAAATCTCTTACAATGATCATACCATTGAAGCAAGGAATAATAAATGATTTTATTATGTGTATAAAGTCAAATAAACATAAAAAGATTGAAATTCAACATAAAATAATCAAAATACATTGCACACATAATCTTATAATATCAATTTCAATGATGAGTTAATATAACCTAAAGGAAATAAATTAAATTATGAAATTCCTTACCACCTAGTAACATTCCAATCAAAAAACCTTGGATAAAAAAACTTTGAATTGAAAATTAAAATACCATGAATTATTAAGGTTTTATTATATAACATATAAAATTACATTATATACACTATATAAAACAAAATTCGTGCAAAACAATAAAATATGCCTTAATAAAAGGAAATTGAGACGGAATCCCTTCCCCCACATTTCCCTTTATTTGGTCATGATTTAACCTCCCATATAATGATTTTATAAACCTTATTAATTTACACCTAAATTATATTCATATTTATAATATCATATATTATCTTCTTATAACATATTTTCACCTTTTGGTTAATAATATTTCATTATTACCATTATTATGCATGTTACCTGCTTCGTTTTTTCATGCATGTTTGGTAATGGGAGATCTGGTTCTTGGGGATAAGATATAGATCCACCATCTCCAAAATTATATTAGTGTTATAAATATCTCATTTATTCATTATATGATTCTTTATAAACATTATTTAAATATGGACATGTAAAATGAATCGCATTGCTTCGTGAAGACAGTAGGTCGTATGTATGCATGAGCGACAATATCATTCCCTTTATAGGTGAAAGGGTAAGGAAGTAGATAATATATTATTTTTTCAAAATTAATATCATGTAATATTTATCATATATATTTATTATTTTTGTCATGATTACTATCTATGTGATTCGGTGATGGAAAATAAATTACATCTGTTTGTGAGATGGTAGTCCATTATACATAGGAACGATGGATTTATTTCCCATTTGATAGAGAATGAGATAGATAAATATTATTACATAAACATAATAACATATATTTATATGGGATATAATGGTGTTTTTATATTTTAATTGTTGAGAAATAATTGATGGTGTAAAAAGAAGTAGTAAAAAAAGGAGCATATTGAAAAAAATTACATTCACTTAGAAATAACTCATGTGGATATCTTATTAACAACCCTAGGGTTGGTATTTTTGAAAGACTATATACCCTATAATTTATATATGGATGTTGGGGAAATATTTTGTTAGTTTTTTGTTGATCGAAATGGATTGATATGGGTGGATAAGTAATGTCATGGGTTCCCTTTTATAATTGAGGTGGAGTTGAATTTTGGTAAATACTCAAAACAATTCAATAATGGAAATTCACTCTCACCCCAAATTGATAAATAATGGATTGTATGGAAGTTAATTTTTATAAACACGTGCACCAAAAACTATGTTTTACACATGTTATTCCATTATCCTCTAATTTTTCTTAATTTTACCATTTTAGTTTTACTAAGGGTGATTTGTTTTTTTATTTACCAAGGTAATTAAACATTTAAGACTAAAAATAAATTATCATTATATAATTTTGACCCATTGATTCTAAATACGAAATCCAAATTATTAAATAACAAATCTTTATGTAGAAAATTAAATTTCACACATGTGCATATAATGCGCAAAACCCCATTTTAACCTTAATCGTGGGGAATGAATTTTATGTATTAAATAATAATTATGAAAAAAAATTAATTTGATGTTATTATATAGTATTAATTATATTGATTCAATAAATGGAATAATATTTTTTAAAATTCAATTAATAAAAGTGGAATAATTTAATTAAAAAGTAAACCCAAAAGCGCGATGAAAATGCGGTTGTTGAAAGAAAATTTTTCTCAAATACCAGACATTTTTATATAAAACTTCAACATTAAATAGGTTATAATGAAATAAAATGGATTAATAATTATATAAATGTACTAATTTTACTTTTAAATCAATTTTAAAACAAATTTTAACTTTGTAAATGCTTTAAATGAAATAGAAGTTTTCAATAAAAATTAGTATTTTTCACTTTTCATCAAAAAGTAATATTTTCAGAAAATTTAAAAAAAATAACTATAATACAACTTGAAAATTTTTATTATAATTTTTCTAAAATTATTAAAACATAATTTTAAAATAAGTTTCAAAAATACGATGAACGCTATTTTTATAAAAATGTAGTTTTTAAGCATAAAAATGTATTTATTATTATCTCATTCCTAGAAATATTAGATGAATGATAAAACACTTTATTTAATAAATAAAATATATATTTCATTAATTATTCATCAAAAGTGGATAATTAAATTTATTAAGATAAAAATACACAATGTTAATAAAAATAGTTTTCAAAAAAATATTTCTTCTATTTTGGAATAATTTTTATTTTTATCCCTAATAGATTGATAATAAGGAATTTATTTTATACATGTGTAAACCATATAATTTTCATAATTTTTTTAGTCCAATTCATACCCTATAATTTAATAGCATGGTTATAGTGGTATACAATATTATGTTTAATTTAGTCTTGGAATTTTTGTACCATGATCTATCGAAGAGATTAAATTTATTTAAAAATAACTATACAAAAAAAATCAGGGTGTTATATATCGGGAGTGAGGATGTTCTTGTTATACCATTGATCATGTAAAAGAACACCCATGCACCTACCTTGGTGGTTTAGGTGGAATTACCACATCAATAAATAGTTTTTAGTTTAGTGCATGTCCAAGGAGATTGATTTACTAGGATTATGGTTTTCTATGCTTGATACTCCCATATATTGAATCCTCCACTTTTCCAAGAAACTAGAGAACCACAGGATGTAGAGGACTATATACAAATAATCAAGACAATATTTAACTTATTAGATACCATGGAGGATCGGAAGGTGAATCTTGTGATATTTATTCTCCAAGGTTCTTCTATACGTTGGTGGGACATTTTTCTTTAGGATTGAAAATGTGAGGGACTCGGGTAGGGTACTTTCAAGAATCTTTTATTTGAGAAGTTATCTCATGTATGATGAGTCTAAATAAATCATAGGAGTTCATGGATATTTTTTATGGGATGATGATGTATTCTACTTACTCATCTCATTTCATAGAGTAGTTATGATTTTTCCTCTCTTGGTAGGGGATAAAGTATAGAAAGCTCGAAGATTTGAGATTAGGATTTGATAGGAGATTTGATTCCATGTAAAAAAATTCATCTAATGAATTATACTTAGGGGATTCTCAATAACATAACTATCGAGAAGGGTCTTAGGGGGAACAGAGTTTTGGGTCTTTTCCAACCTTCAGTGGACTTCCATGTGATACTTCTACTGGTGGGAAGAGGAAGGAAGATTATTCCCATTAGATCAATGGTAGAAAATCATACCTGAGTTGAGGTTATTTATATCCATATGTTGTGGAAGGAATTAATCATTACTTTAAATATAGATAGTGGGTAATTTATCATCCATTATATTCAAAACCTTATATCATGTTTCACTAGTGTAGAAAAATAGGGCATATGTATCAATTGTTTCTTGAATTAATCGTTACTTAGGTCTCATGAGGGTTTGATTCAGATGAAGGAATCAAGCCATGTGATAGGTTGAGGTCCTAAATAGTAGTTTTATACCCCTCTTATAGTGATGACTCATCCAATTCATTCATATTAGAAATATTTTCAGGAAACTAAGGTAGACATAGATTACACAATCGATTCAACTTCAGTACATGGTGGTGATGGACCATCTACTATTAATTCTACTTTATCTATGGACTTTTTTGACACTTATGCTTACCATTCCTTTATATATACACAAGTTATTTCTATAATTGACTTATTGGTCAAGCTTCTTCTGAGTTGATTTCAATACACCATTGGGAATGAAAGTGTACTTTCTGCAGTGATGTCCAGATTATCCTATAGTCATCTTCAATTTTTGGAAATTTGTGGGAATTCATGTTTTTGAAGATAAAAATGTTTGATGTGATTCTTAGCACGGACTGGCTAACTAGTTTCTGAGATCACATTGATTTTTATTGGATATGAGTTTTATTTACATCACCCAAGGGAGATATATAGGTGATTACTAGATAATGGGAATTGGTAGCAACTAGTGTTAGTCAAGAATTTAGCTAGATTAAGATGATAATGATTCTGATTTTAAATTTATCTCTTTCAATATTAGTATCCACCCATGAATCTTTTACTCAATTCGTGGATCTCTATCATGACATCTTTATAAATAAATTCACTAAAATCCCCCCTGATAAATTAGATTTCATTGATATAGATCTCATGGAAATTTCACATCCCATTTTGATACGCCATTATCATTTGGTGTTAAACAGGTGAAAGAAGATCAAGGTTTAACTTGATCACTTAGAAGGGATTTATTGGGCTGAGTAATTCACAATGGGGTGTGCCTATTTTTTTCAATAAGGTGGATGTATTTGTAGAATATGTGAAGATTAAAATAATATAAACTAAGAGAGGGTGGTAAATAAATAAGCCTTTCCTATAATTAATTATCTTTTTGATCAATTACTGGGAACCTAGTAGTTCTCTAAGATTGGATTTCGATCATGTTATCATCAGTTATAGATTATGGATGAGGACATATAGAAGATGGTCTTTTGGAATAGGTATTGGTATAAAAGTACTTGGTGATTCCATTTAGACTTTAAAATTAACCTATAGTTTTCATGGATCTCAGTAACAACATCTTCCACCCAAATCTTGATTCATTCATCATAGTTTTCATTGATGACATCTTTACCTACTCACTAACATGAGAGTAGCGTGTTAGAAATCTTAAGATATTCATGATTATCCTTCGAGGACATTAGATTTATGATAATTTATTAAAGTTTAACATCTGGATTTATGAGGTTAAGTTATTAGGTTATGTGGTGTCTAAGAATGGCATTTCCCTAGACCCAAAGAAAGTGGAATCCATGATGTCATGGACATGTCCCCGAAACATGTTTGAGATTAGGATATTTCTGGTTTAAAAGGATACTAAAAAAGTATTATCCAAGTATTATACTATATATCATAACCTATAATTTCATTGATAAAGAAGATAGTGAATTTATAGCGGTTAGATATGTGTGAAGATGTTTTTCTTGAGCTAGAGGGTAGGGTGTCTATAACACCAATGTTGATAATTCTTGAGCCAGGGATCGATTAAATTTTATATTGTGATAAATTAGGTGTTGGTTTGGTATTATCACTAATTTATAGGGAGAAAATATTACCTTATGGGTCATAGAATATATAACCCCATGAGTGGATATATTCAACCCAAGACTTAGAGCTGGTAGTGGTGGTCCATGATATGAAGTGTTGGTATAACTATATCTTTGGGGAGGGGTTTATTATCTACACAAACCAGAAAAGTATTCAATATATCTTTACACAACAAAACTTGAGTCTGAGGAAGAGGAACTGGGTTGATTATCTATAGACGTTCATTGTTAAGATGGCCTACTCACCAGTAAAAGTTAATGTCATTGCAGATTCTCTTAGTCATTAGACCTAGATAGTTATAGAGCTTTATGAACAATTATCATAGGAGTGGTGGCTCCTGATGAGATTTTTGGTTGATTTGAGGATAGATTCTTCCAAGTACTAGAGATTGATGAATTTTTCTCATTTATCACTCACATCTTATCTTGTACATCATGTGATGTCCATCCAGGAAACTACCCTTGAGTGCGCTATGATGTGGGAATGTCTAGTAGGTGGTGACCTGATACCTAGGTGGTTTATGGATGGCGATGATGTAATCATAGTAAATAGAAAAGTTTTATTTCCTTATTACATCAGTTAACATCACTTATATAGTTTCATATATCTATTTTGGTGGTATATCCTAGAGCGATAAATATTTATCATGACTTTATGTGATAGTTCTAGTGGCCACAAATGAAAATGTACATTGTTGTATTTGTTTCTTGATGTACTAGCTGTCATAGGAAAAAGGCTAAGCACCATTATCTTAGAGGATTACTCCATACACTTCATGTGACCTTGTGGAAGTGGGAGGATTTCACAATGTAATTTATTATGGGCTCACCCAGGACCTTGAGTAGTCATGACACTATCAGGGTGATTTTCGATCTATTGATGAAGGTTGCTCATTTCTTCCTAATCTGTTAGACTCACTTAGTAATTGAGATGGAAAATATGTATATCTATCATATTTTAAGATTATATGGATTTACCATAATAATTTCATCTAAAATAGATGCATTTTTTATATCACATTTTTGGAAACACCTATAGAAGGCCATAGGGACTCATCTTAGATTGACCATATTATACCATCCCTAAACCGATGGACAATTCAAGCAGATGATCTTCTTACTAAAGTACATGAATTGAGATTTCTACCTAAACTTAAGTGTATCTTGGTATGATCACCAATTATTTGTTCATTTTTTACAAAATAATTGTTACGGATCTTCAATTCAGATGGCACCTTATGAGACTCTTTATGGGAGGCTATTTCATTCACTGAAATGTTAGAACAAGGTTAGTGAGGTAGTAGTTGTGGGGTCCAGTATGGTATAGAAGACCTTATAGAGGGTTTATATTATTCATAATATGTTTATCACATAATAGAACTATTATAAGTCTCATTAAAACTATAGGAGGATACATTTGGATTTTTCTATTGGTAACAGGGTATTTCTGAGAGTGACTCCTCAGTTAATCCATCGATGTTTGAGGAAGTAATAGAATATAGTGACGCATTGTGTTGTACACTTTAAGATCATTGAATGGTTTTTGGGAAGTAGATTATCTTATATATATTCCTTCTCACTATAGATTTATGCATAGAATGTTTCATGTGTCTCAATTCTAGACGCACATGCATGATCCTACACATGTCATCGAATATGAGGATCTTGAGTTGGAACCTAATGCATCATATGTAGAGAACCCATTGAATATTATTAATTGGGGTGAGAATGTCCTTCAAGGGAATATGGTACAACTAGTCTGAGTTCTATGGTGTCATGGATGAATCTAGATGGAGACTTTAGAGTTGTATGTTGATGTTCATACTCAATGTCTTGTGTTGTTTGAGTAGAACCTTTAAATGTACTTCTCGGAGATGATAATTCATTAGAGGGGTAGAATTGTAACATCTGATCTTGTTTTTTTGAGTAAGATGTTTCAAGATTATAAATTCTCTTTTATATTTAAATTATTCTCAATTGTGAACTATTTTGATATTGGTTTTAAGTGGGCAAAGGTTTGGGTTTTGAAGGAGGAATATTTGAGAAAGGGAAAGGGTGTGTGGTAGCTAGAATGAAACCACCAACAATCAATTCAAACCCACTAGCTAGATAGTGGCCTTCTAATAGGCCTATAGGGATATGAAAACCCCATTGGCGAGATAGTTGGGTTATACTGGATAGCCAGGGTTCCCATTTTGGGGTATAATTAAATGAACCCCAGGGGTTTTAATTCCACTATTTTTACAATTAAATCAATATCGAATTGAAAACCTATTCAAACAAATTTTATTTTTATATCTTTATCCTTACATTAAGACACTCACATTCTTCTCCCCTTACCTCTCTAACCTTTGACTGATCCATTAAAGAAAGAATAGTGATTTTTTCTTTAGTTCCATTTCAAAACCTTCTTCCTCCTTGAGATATGTGCATGGATCTAGGTTAGATTTATGAATTCAATGAAGATCCAATTACATTTTCTCTCTTCCATCGTAGATCGATGGAGGATATAGAAAGTTTATATTTTTCCTTGATCGAATCGAGATCTACCATTGAAAATGAAAATTCAATGGGTATTTATTTATTAATAGTATTCTAAAACTTCTTCTTAATGGTGTAATGATGATATAACCTTAATTCATTGATGATTCCTTTTTATATTAGTGATATATTCTACATGTCCATGAAAACTCCTCTTGAATGAAGAAGGAACTCTCAAGAATGGTGAGATTTCTAGGTAAGCCTTTTTAAATTTATCAGTATGTGAACTTCTTTCCCATGCATTTATTTCCCATTAATAAATTATTGATGGATCGATTCCTATTGTCTATACACCACAATCTCTTTAAAAATCAATGATGAGTTTATAATCTATTCTTTGATCGATAATAGATCTAGTGAATTAGCCTTTCTTCTATAGATATATCTTGGTTTTGGATACATTAATAAACACTATAAGGTATGTGATTCTAGAATCGTATTCTTGAAATGGAATCTCTTTTATTATTTTCATTAAACATATTTTTGTTGAACCATAATATAGATAGACATCATTGAGGTGTGAGAAAGTTATCAGTGGGTGTGTGATGTGTTTGGTCTTTTATCCTTGATAAAACTTGGATTTATTCACTAATTACCTTGACATAGGAATCTACTTAACTCATAGAGGCCATTTATATAATCGTTGTTATGATATGATGTTGTGTGATGATATTATTTAAACCGTGTTGGGTTTAATCACATGTGGGTGTTGTTTCTTTTGTTTCACTCCCATGATATATTATATGTGCCTTGATATGTTATGCCATATTTCCTTATGTTTGTACTTTGTATATGTTAAATTTTTATTCTATGTATAATACCATGCGATAATAAAACTTATCCTGTATTGGTGGACTTAGAGGGGGATAGTATTCTAATGTTGCATATGACATGATTACCATACCTGGATAGATGATGGGGTATGATTTCTTAGTGTGGCCTGATTAGGGGAATGATGTCCATATAAACCTAACCCATGAGGAAACAGGGGGAATTATGGTCTATGTGACCTGACATGAGAGATATCAATATGAAATTATAACATATTATGTCTTAACCTATAGGCCTAGGACAAGTACAGGAATCAAGTAGCATTGAGGTCGGCTCCTATGCTTTTTATATTTCAATGAACACTCAGTTATTTTCTTGTAAGGAGTCGAATCAGGTATAGTCAGGGTTCTTGGTGTCTTTGTTAGATTAATAACACTCAATATTATTATTATTTCTTGTGTTTTCTTTTATTTATTGTCAATTTATACACTCTTGTGAATGTTCACTCATGTTATGGATGCATTGGTGGTGTACTGCTAGGTTTTATTACTCACGCCTTGTATGTGAATTTCAATGTGCATGTAGGATTCATATATAAGGATAAAAGAATTATAAATGGTACCATAAAAGATAATAAATTTGATGGTCATGGATATGGGATCAGTTCTGATATGTTCACTAGGGGATACTATGGTTTATTTTTTATCTTACTATACTTTTATATCTGTTTAGTTTTCCACATTGAGGGCTTGTTTATTTATTTTTTTCATGTATATCGTCTAGTATCATTTTATTATAAATTTTTTACTCTAATTTTTTCATATTTATATTTATATTATTCATGAAAGGATGTGATATTGAGCGTATAGTCTCCCCATTGATAGACTTCAGACCCTCACTACTAGTCCATATCCTCTTGTATATAGGGGGTGTGCATGAGATCATGTGGAACTCTGGATCAGACTTGGGGGTTCGGTTCAGGCCATTAAAAGATGGTACCTTTTCTTTTGATCTCACTAATGATTGATAATTAATTGATCTCAATGAATTTATTTACAGGATTAAATTATTTTATCAAAAAAAATCCTTGGAGTTTTTCGTGGTAGGAGCACTTCTTCTATCACATTCTTGTGAAGACATAGCTTGAGATATTTCCAAAATTATTAATGTAATATCAAACTCAAGATTATTAAAATTTAGATTATTCTTCTCATCGACAATCACTTTTATTATGTCTTTACTCTTCTTATTGATTCTTTAAAATATCTCATGATTCATTTTGACTTTCTCGTATGATAATTTTTAATATCAGTGGTCCTATTTGATTTAGTTTCCAAATGTAAATTTTTAACATCCATAACATATTAATGATAATCATACAAGACACGAATTTATTCTATAACAATTCCATCAACTACATATTTCTCACAAAACTTCCTTTTCAATGCATTCTTAACTAGAAACATATGTTATTTTGAAAGTAATATAATTTTTTCTTTGGATTCCATAAGTTTTGTGTGAGTTTTGAATATCTAGAATTTCTTTTCCAAATCAGTTTCAATTTATTTTTCCTCTTCCTTTATTCTATATTCTTTATCAAGGATCCCTAAAACCAAACCAAGTTTAAATATGAATACTTCAATTGGAACTTTCTTTACATAATCTTTGGATTCAGGGTATAATTATTCAATTTTTTTAATAGCCTCATCTTATTTAGATTCATCGTAGTATGAGGTTCCTTCTTCAAAAGGATCACGATCAAAAAAATAAGAGATGAATTATTATTACACTGGTTTTCTTCAAGTGTTAATTTATACTTATTATCTATTAAGATTTTCAATAATTTCATTTTCACTCTCATCTTCTTATTTTTCAAGTTTTTTTATAAAAAATCATGTATCCTTTAATAGGTATAGATATTGATTCTTATAACTAAGTAACTTACAAATTTACTTTCAATATTCACTTCATATAGATATTATAAAAACAATTGAGAAAATTTAGATCCAATCAAAGGAAAATCTAAATTATATTAGACACAACTTTTAGCCTTTATTATTGACAATAATAAAACCTTTGACAAGGAATCTTAATTCTAAAATTAAAAAAACAAAAAAAATTATCTATTTTAAATTAATTAAGTACATGAAGTGTACTGGCAGTAACATGGAATATACCCTTATGAACTATGTAGTGTCACATATAGTCCTTTATCCTGCATTTTAAACATACATGACATGTAGAATACATAATGTGTTGTGATATTACATGACGTGGTGTTCTACAAGTCAAGATACACAGTTTGTATAACATTTATGATTACATGGCATTATTTTTATATACATGGTGTGTACTGATGGAAATGAATATAAATTATATGGAATTCATGAAAATCATACATCGCATGTGGTTTCAAAATAATGTGAAAATTAATTAAACATTTATTACTCTTTAAAACCTTATCTTGTGATGTTTACACTATCTATACACCATGTTGTTTGGTTTAATGTCATAATTAATTTATAATCCAAGTTTTTAATTTACATGGTATAGAATCAATCTTAGTGTCTAATCCACAAAAATGAGTATGAGTTACATGGATTTTATAGTTGTTTACACATCTTTTATTCTTCTCTCTAGTCATACGCACTGCATGCCTAGAAAGTTTATGTGTTTTTTGAAGTATAATTTTATGTGTTGCATGAGTAGTATTCTAGAAACATTATATTTAGTAATAAATGGATCATTTTTGTCGACTATAAATCAATATTTGGAGTGTAATTAATATATGTCATGTACTTTGATCATAAGTTTTTCATGATTTCTATTGGGAAAATCATGTGGGGTTACACAATATGTACACCAGATACAAGTTATATAACCCATCATGTATGTATTAGTAAATGAACTAAATGTAAATAAATCAAATATTGTTCTCACACATGATGTATTTTTAATTTCACAAGTTATCCTAGTTTAATAAACAAGGGTATATAGTGAGTAATTTTCAGTTACACATAATGTATAAATATTATCCATCTAGAATCTTCGGCACATCACAATGGTATTTTTAGTTATTCTTAATCTATTCTTATCATGTTTTTGTTCATATAATGTGAATAAAAAAATTCATAGACTTTCATATTCAAAAATGAATTAAAGTATAAATGAAAACTAATATAGAATTCATAAATCTATCAATTATTAATAATTAATTATAAATTAATATATGACTAATATTATACCACTTAATAGTTTTGGGTCTTAGAGGAAGTGGGTGTATCTATCTCTAATAAAGTTTTGTTATCAGTTTCCTTAGATTTATCCTTATAACTGGAATAACTGAAACATTATATTCCTTGAGATAGTATCTATTACATACAATTTAACATTCATTTATATGAATAAGAATTACCTTTTATTGATATTATTTATTCATTACCAAATGTTTGGACCGATCTTATCGTACTATCATTGTGTTAAGGATTCAAGTGTAGATTCCCTCTAGTGGTATCTACATTTGTTCCTTAAAAATCAGTACATTATAGATGGATCATTTTGTACTAGTGTTGAAGATCGATCACCTTACACTACTCTCATTGATCACAACTAGAATTCCGTCTGGACTGGAAGGAATTTAACTAGTTATCATAGGAAATGAGAGGGAGTAAAAGGACTGATACTCTCTATTATTAATAGTGTTCTATATAAATTTTCCTCTAGGTTCACAGAATTATCTATAGAAGAATTATTTTGCAAAAAAAATCTTATCTTGGAAATGATAAAATCGGGTTTATATAGCTAGGATAAAGAATTAGTTATCATAAATAGGCTCTTAGACAATATTTTAATCCTTAGTAAACCCCATGTTAATTATTTTTCTTATTTTTATTATTTCATTAACAAAATAAAAACCCAAGGATAATTTAATATCATTTCTTACATAAATTAATTAATTTTTATTTAAATGATATTAAATATATCATTCTCGCTGGATATTTATCTCAACCTATCAATACTACTCAACATTTATCAAACTTGAAATAATGACTATTTTTTTAAATATATAAATATCATTACATTGATTTTTCAATTAATAAAAAAAGTATATTCACAAAACTGGTGAATAAATATTTATTAATTATTTTACAAATATTTATATTCTCTCGAATAATGGGTGACTAAATATTTGAGATCAGTATAACCTGAATACATATTATTCCATGAAATTAGAGAATAATATTTATTGTAATATTAAATTCAAATATACTTTAACAAAAGTTTTGGATACACTTTGTGTATAACCCTCTAGGACTTATTCACAACAGAATCGGGATAACTAGCATAAATTAAAAGATTATCATCTAGAAACATGAAAAAGTACCCATAGAAAAATATATTAATTTCATAATGGAAATAACCTCCTTTGATTGATCATCATGTAATATAACCCTTTATCTTTATTCTTATCATGAATCTTACATTACATATTTTATCAAATTATATACTTGATATATCATTCTTTGATTTCTATAAAATAAAATCATTGATAAACCCACCATTTCTAGACTTAATCAGATAGTTCTATCCTTATCAATGTGCATAAGATATTTAAATACATTGAACAAAAATTGAAAATTTCTTATTGGTTTATTCCTTAATTATATATCACTCATGATGCTCCCAATATATCCTACCTCACCACAAGAATATTTCATTATGGTTTTCATTAGTTTATCTAAGTACAGAACTCATGATACGAATTAATAATAATCTCAAGTATGAGGGTCAATTAACACATTTATAGATAGTAATATCCAATGACACATATAACATGTGCAATTTCTATGTCCGATTATGTTCTCATAACCTCCCCTATTAGAGATAAATGTTAGATTTCCCAAAGAATTGTAATTTATTTATTTTATATTTTGGAAATAAGGTTTCAATTCTAAAGAAGACCCTCTTGTGGTTATGGAGGATGAATTTTCCTTAGCATATGGCATGGTGTGTTGAGACCTCCTAACATGGGGAAGGTCAAGCCCTACAGGTGGTCATGGTGAAGATGGAGAATAATAAAAGAGAATTAAATTCCCATTACATAAGTTGTAGTGAGAAGAATAGTCTCAAAATGGGAAGATGGATAGGAATCATGTTTGTGGTGGTCTCTGTGGTGAACAGTTGGTTCACATGTGTAACACGGCTAATCCCAAAATGGTCATAGTAAAGGTTTTGTTCTAGGAGTAGCACTTTATAGATGATAATAATGTAAAATAGGATTGACCCACTATAAGAAAATTTGTCGTTCGCTGCGGTTTTTTTTTTGGTATAGTGGTGGTTTAAACTGCTTCTATATGCTTCTGCGTCAGTTTCTGAAAACCGCCGCTACATTGTGTGTTAGGACACTATTTTCGGTGGTTATAGATGTTTCGCGGCGGTTTCTAGAAACCATTGTAGATAGCGCATTTCCCGGCGGTTATGATGCTTTTAGAGGAGGTTTTCCCGGCCAGGGGGTTATTTTTTTTAGCGGCGGTTAATAGCGCCGCTAAAAAAATGTAAGCCCCTCACCGGTAAAACCTTCGCTAAAAGGATCATAACCACCGAGAACTTTTCACGGAAGATGGGCCATTGTAGCGGCGGTTAAAAATGCTGTGAAAATTAACACCGTAGAGGTGGTTATAACCACCATGAATAGAAAAATGCTGAAATTTAGAGGCAGTTATAACCGCCGCTAATTGAAAAATGCTGACATATAGCTGCGGTTTAAACCGCCGCTAAAACCAGTTTTACCAAAAAAAACAGCAGCTTCTGCAGCTTCGGTACCAGTGGCCTGAAAAAAATAATTACAAGAATACCAATGAATCATGTCTGGTCATATCTTCAGGATCAAACCTAATGGGTACACACTTCCATATGCCATTAAATGGAGGTAACCTCCATATCTAAATTTTCCTTAATGAGTTCCTTGAAGTGGAATTCCATTTTGTCCTAGGTTAGCACATGTTCCTCCATGCATGTTTTCCCCTCATTGAAACCCCGTATTAAGATCCTATTCTATTTATCAATCCATAAGTTGATAGGTCGACCCCCCCCCCCCCTTTAATGAACCACTAGAACAAATGGTTCTTTATTCCTAGAAAAAATAGTATATATTTTCTTTGGAAGAGTGAAAATAAGGGCATAGGGGAAAGGGGGTCATTCCACTAGTTGGAAAAAAATTTCAATCACATTTAATATGGTCTTGTGTTATAAGTAAACAAAATAATTATAAAAAACAATATAAAAAATGTGTTATAGAGTGACCATAAGGGTTAAAACACATCTACCCTACCAGGGTCACCCTCATAGAGTATCCCATGTAGTCATGATGTGGGACCCATCATCATGGTAAAATCTTAAAATTAAACCCATCTGTCCTACATCAAACTATGATATGGTCCTTCCCATTATGACACAACATCGTCCCATTGGTTGGGGAATTACAATGTGGGATCCCTTTATATGGGAGTGATATTTCCCTTTGAACTATCAACCATAATACATCCCTTATGTGTTATAGCATAATGATCTATTAGATAATGATTTAATCTCATATTTCCCTATGATTTACCCATAAATAGCAATCATGTTTCTCTTAAAAACCATAACCACCCCCCAAATCATTTCTCTATGGCATGGTTCTCTATACTCTAAAAAATATAGTCTCACATATTCCTTCACACTACATTTTTCCTAAAAGATATGGTGTAACCACCAACCTATATAAGATATTAATATTATATAACCCAAATATTATTGTAATGTTCCCCAACATATTGGATTATATTTGACCTAAAAAACATTTCCAACCTAAACTAGAGGCTGACTCCCATAACTATCCCCCTAAACATGCCCTAATTCCCCACTACCCATGATACCACCTCATAAAAATCCTCTCAATTATTTCAAATGTGCATATAATGAAAATTATCAATATAACTAAAAAAATTAAAATCATCTCTGGTCCTAACATCATTGGAAACCGATATTTATGTAACTCCACTAACACACATTGGTGCGAGGTGTTATAACCACCCCACCATACCACTTATCATCCATAAAAAATTATTTTTGTTCATCACTTGTGAACTGCATTGATCAATGAAATATGATAAATGAAATAGATCTATATCTCCCATTGAAAATGATCTCTCATATACTTCACTTGAAATAGTGAAACAACCCAGCCACCCAGATGCCTCATGCTTTGGTCCAGCACATATTCTAGTCATTTCCCATATGAAACTTATAGATCCTTATTCAAGTCATGGTACTCAATCATGTATTAAATGTTTTATCCAATACCAAACTTTTCCAATGAACCCTGGGAGATATGCTTACCTGAGAACCACAAAAAAATTATAACCATCATCTCTACAATGATTACCTATCCCTAGTTAAATTCAGGTATTCTAAAACATCCAATGTCATACACCCAAATTCAACAAGAATAATCTAAATTGGACCACTACATGTGAGAAATAACAACCTTTCACCCCTATGAATCCAAGTTATAGTCTTATAATTTCGACACAACCAAAACAAACATACATTATCTATTTTTGTATTACCACTGAAGACATCACTAATCAATCCAATCCAATCATATACTTTCTTTCATGTTAAACTCATCAGTCACATAATCATTTCCCACATCATACAATAAAAAATATCTAATAACCCTGCGTTAGATAAAGAATTATACTATTCCAAGTTCAACACTCATATATGAGACAAGGTGTCATGAACCTTCACACCTTCATCTAGTACCCAATAATATACTAAGAGTGATCATTTGTAATGTTCATCTACACTCCACAACATATATCCATGAAATAAGGAAGGCTAATGTGTCATGGACCCATCACAATGTGCAGGTACCTCATAGCATCTTATACCACATACAGTTCTCAAGGGACTAAATATGAATCACTTTTAGAAATAAAAAAACTATGGATGAATTAAAAGATATCAATATTCATTAACAAGGTCACCATAACATAACACTAGGAGTCACAGTACCTACATACAGTTCTCAAGGTACTAAATTGACCCTAACCTCTCCCCTGAACTAAATACCAAAACTACTCAGAGTGTTTCTCATCCCATGAACACTGAATTACCATGACATTCCTCAACCCTTTCATGGTTATCCACATAACCACACTTTTCTGTTATGTATAATAACATAATTAAGATATATGAGAAAACACTATATAATATGCATACCATGACATTCCTCAACCCTTTCATTCCTAGTTTTTTCCCTATTCTTCAATATGGTAAAGTTGTTGAAAGATAATGGTTGGTTCTGTTAATTATTTGGTAGGGGAATGATGTAGGTTGTTGTGTCCTAAATATGCACACCACACTCAAGAAATAAAGACATAAAAGGAAACCTCAGAAATCAATAAAATACATAAAAGGAAACATGACAAATCAAGAATATGTTAAGTCATGAAAATGTTTGGTGGAAACTATGTGCCACACATGATACATATAAAAACTGATGATGAACACATATCATCACCCTCTCCACCTCCAACATATCAACAATACAACTAATCATTGTCTGATGATGAACACAAATCATCACCCTCTCCACCTCCATCTCCACTTCCGGCTACCACCTGTAAGAACATTATATTGAAAATTAAATAATGTTTCATATTTATATTTAAAATTAAAACCAATAAAAGATTGAAAACTAAATGATTTTGAATTTTTGTGATTTACCTACTCACCACCAGTCGATACAGTACCACAAGGGGCATATCTGTTAATCTGATGACATATATTAGTCAACTCTTTCTGCAAAGCGGATATCTGATCACCCTGCTCCAGAACTATGTTTTATAGAGAAACAATCTCTTTCTTAGCATCTCCGGGTATGGGATGACTATAACCAGGATTAGATGCAACTGAAATCCTCTGTGGCCTACCAAAAACCTTAGATGGTACGGGTCCCAAACCCAGCCCGCACACTCTACCAGGATGCTCCTTCCCAAGGACTTTAGCAACCAGGTCATCCTGGGAGAGACTAAGTAGGACTGCTCAGGATTGGCATCCCATAGTTTAATTTTTACCTATAAATCAAATATCAATATATATTAACATAGTAAAAACTAATAATAAGTTATTATAATAAAAAATGAGTTCATACCCCAACTTATTTAGCAGGCTCATTAACAAAACTTCCATCATATTTTTTGTGAACATCCAACCACACTTCAGTTCGGGATGCTTCGTGCCCGAAACTCTGTGACTGCATTAAACAAAGATAAATCAACAATTTAATATATTAAACATATAATATTGTCTTATAAATATTTAAACTAATGAAAATATTACCATAGTCAATCGACTTTTAGAAAAGCTTTTTGACCCCGTAGTGTGAGGGATGACTTGCTTTGCCCGGCTTGATGCATTCTTTCTTGAGAGATCCTGAAATAAATAAAATTCAATTTAATAGTAATGTATTCAATGTCATATCCTTTTCATATACATGTATAAATGTTAAATGAGGTTAATATAATAATATATATTTAAATACCATCTGCTTCACATCACGATGTCTGTCAACAAAAACTTTCCACTGTTCTTTGGGTACCCCATTGGGTAGCTTCTCATACATTTGTTGGACAGTCAACGAAGTATCATTGACATCACCCCACAATCTCCATTTGAAGTCTTTCCATTTCTTTCCAAGATTTTTCAACGTCCACTTTCGTGTTATCACATCAGCAACTGTAAAGTGGAAAAACATCTATATATAGAAATTCATTTTGAACATATTAATAACATGACATTAAATTACACCATAATGTATTAAAATTACCTTTATTTGGGAATCAAAAACTTCATTTTTCCAACTTGGAGGCATATGTCTCCAATCATTATAAGAAATAGGAAGGGAAATGGGCCCCGCTACCAGCTGGCCTAGAATTTGGCCAAGTAATCTCGTGGCATCATCTGTAGGGACCCCATATGAATTGAATGGGACAACTATCTTCTCTCCATTAATATTCCACACATATGAACTTTTTATATTTTTCTCTATAGTTGAATTTTTTTCATCTTTAATGAACAAATAGTTAGTATAAAAAAGTGCAATAAATTTATTTATATTAAAATTTGTACCTATAACAGTGACCCTCTAGTATTTCTGTGATGAACTAGAAGTGGAACGCCGCCGCCTGACTGATGAGTCTACTGAAGGGGGAGTCGATGACTCATATTCTAAAGGGACACTCACAGACGGTGTGAGAGATGGTGTAGGGGGAGATGGTGTGGGGGGGCAGGCAGCTAGTGGCTCAAATGCCGTAGGGAGGGAGACAGATTGATCGCCATCTGTCATAGTAGTGGGTGAAACAATGTATCGCTTCCTCCTTGACGTTCCTGTCATTTAATAAAATAAAATTAAGTTCATAACATATATTTCAAAAAAAATATGCAGAAAAAAAATTAAAAATGATAATAGATTCCCAGTACTAACAAACAAAATATACATAACAATGATAATGAATGACTGCATAAATGAAATAAGTGGTTGCTGAATGAATAAATAACTTTACATACAATCATTTTCACCTTCAATCATGTTTGTTTCCTACTCCATTATTTCATCCACTTCATTCATACTTGCTAGACTAATGTTTTAAATATCATGATGGAAAAATAATTCTGCTTCTTGTTGTTGATAAGATTCAATTTCAGAGGTCAAATCTTCCACTTCATTACCCATATCAAACCAATATTTTTGTATTACGTGAGAAACTATACTCCACCCTTCATCCACAATATCATTCACATAATACACCATTTTTTCTTGCAATGATAAGATATATGGATCATTCAGTTCATGATCACCAACATCCATCAAGCGAGAGAAGTTCACAGAAGTAAATTGAAAGGAATATCTTTTAACACCTCTGATAATATCAACCCAATTGAATTTGAGTAAAACAACTATAAAATGTCTGTGGTAGTTTAATTCAATAATATTAGTCAGATTTCTATAGTATTCTAATTCAGAAAATGTAAATATACCACTATTCTGTGTTTTCAAACCCTCTTCTCGATCGATTGTACGAAATCTAAAGTCATTCACGTTGTAAGAGTCGAACTTTCTAACTTGTTTTAGAGGTCCTCGATCAAGAAATGTCAAATATTCTAACACCTCTACTCAAGTATCAGTATTCATGTTCTAAAAAGGAAATATACTTTATTATATTTACAAAATATATGTGTCAAACTAATATTCATATTTATTGCAGTATTTATTAACTTACATGTCATGAAAACCATTATACAAACTCTTTATTAATAGCTTTTGTTATATGTTTCTCATTTCATGTTCGGCCTCTCATTCTTCTCTTTTTTTGTATCCTAAAATCTTCAATAAATGGATTTGCAATTTCACTATTTAGCAGCACATATCTATGTTCCTGTAATAATTCCAATTCTGTCAGTGTCACATTTGAGGTCCTCCCAACTGATCGGCCAATAGTAGGAAATATTTTGGATTTCTGGTGTATTTGAGATTGAGTCGATGTGTCGTCAACATTTCCAACTCGATTAAATATTTTCTCAATATCATCCAAGTATCTAGAACAAAAGGTAAGACACTCCTCATCCAAATAGCCTTCAGCAATAAAGCCTTCTAGTTGGGATTTATTTCTCACGTATGATTTCAAATGCCCAAGATATCTGTGAAATAAAATAAACATAATTATGCATTTAATTAAGTTCCAAAAATTGTTTACTTAACTGAAAAACATATAAATAAAGTACCTCTAAATTGGATACATCCATCAATAATGAACAGGGCCTCCTAATTTAGCTTCCTCAACCAAATGCACAGTTAAATGCATTATTACAGTAAAAAACAACGGAGGAAAGATCATATAAATTTGCACAAAGGGTCAATACAAACCTCTCCTAGAGGTTGTCAAGCTGAAATAGATATAGAGATTTATCACATAGTTGTTTGAAAAATGTGCAGAATTGGAGTACAACAGTAGTAATTTTTTCAGGTAATAATGTACGCAATGCCAATGGTAGTAACTTTTGTAACAAAATGTGTGAATCGTGACTTTTCAATCCATGTAACTTATGATTATTCAATTCAACACACCTCAAGATGTTACTTGAATGCCCATTAGATACCTTAGAATTCTTTAAAATTCAAAGGAATGTATCTTTATCCCTATTTTTCATTGAAAAATTTGTTGGAGGATACTTTTCATTCTCATCTGGCCAAAGATCACATTTTATGTTCATTTCTTGTAAGTCTTTGCGAGCATTGAGATGATCCTTCAACTTTCCATGTTCATTAAGAAATGTGAAAATAAAATTTTCCCGGACATTATTCTCAATATGCATCACATCAAGATTATGGTGAAATAAATTAAATTCCCAATACGGAACTTTGAGGAATATGATTTTTTTCTTCCATTGTTGTGTTCTGATTTCACTTGACGATGCACTTTGAACCTGTTTCCTACTATCATTAAAATGATGAACCTTCCCAAATTCTATTTCATCATTTCCAAGTTGTTTCAATATTTCATATCCAGTTAACAACTTTGGAGGTGTTCTACGATCAATGAAACCGTTAAATTTTGATCTGTTCAGCCAAAATCTATGAGATGCATCGATAATCTTCTATGGCGCAAGAAGCACCATTTTTTACTGTGAGGTAGTCATTTGGGCTCAAAATCAAAGTTACAAACAGGACAAGCCAAACCCGTGTAAGTGTTCCAAACAGATAAATTACCAAGCCCAGGGAAGTCACTAATTGTCCACATTAAAGCAGCATGCATTTTGAACATTTTCTTAGAAGAAGAATCAAATGTCTCAACATCTTTGCTCCACAACTCCTTTAATTCTTCAATTAAAGGCTGAAAGTATACATCAATATCATTTCCAAGCATTTTTTTTCCAGGAATAATCATCGAAATGATAAAAGACGTTTTTTGTATACACATCTATGGAGGCAGATTGTAAGGGATCAAAACAACTGGCCAAATGCTATAACTGGTACTCAAAGTCCCAAATGGGTTGAATCCATCGGTAGCTAATCCCAATAGAACATTCCTATGATCAGATGAGAAATCTGGATGTAATGAATCAAATTTCTTCCACAATTGTGAATCTTGTGTATGTCTCATTAACCCATCATTGTTATTATCTACAAAATTCCACTTCATGTGTTCGGTGGTTTTTGATGACATGAATAATCTTTGCAATTGAGGCTTTAAAGTAAAGTAATGAAAAACCTTTACAGGTGTGTTCCTTTTCTTCGTATTCATGAAATTATGTTGATTCATACTTACAACATCACCCATTGACTACCATCTAGAAGAAGAACATTTTTTACAATCCTGTCTATCTGAATCTTCTCACCAATAAATCATACAATCATTGGGACACACATGTATTTTTGTATAATTCAAACCAATCCTGTTAACAACTTTTTTCATATCATAAAAAGACTCGGGGATGTTTGATTTAAGAAATGCATCACGCAACAATTCCAATATCATGGATATTGCCTTATTTGTAATTCCACATAGACATTTGATATGGTACAACTTCAGCATAAAAGAAGGTTTTGAATATTTCAAACATCCACTATACAACTCTTGATTTCCATCGTCAACTAAATCATGGAATTAATTTTCCTCAGTGAAGTTTTCTCTTACATTAGTCTCCATAGAATCAAGAAGACGATCCACCGATATGTTACAATCTTGATATGGTTGTCCTACAGTCTCAAAAACATCACTTGCCTCGTTGCTATTCGTAGCACCCTCATCTGGTTGTTCTGATATGTTTTGATGTTGATGGTGGTCTCTTGTAGTGCCAAATGCATCATTTATAAGGTTTTTCATTTAATTTTCCATTTTAGATGAAGTTGGGAGGTCATTATGTGGATTGACATCAGTGCTCAACCTTTCTATAACATTCGATTCTCCGTGTCAAATCCAACGCAAATATTGACCAGGGAATTATTTCAATATTAAATGTTCATAAACTTCATCTCTCTTCAACCATATTCTAAATTTATATTTAGGACATGGACATCTTATTCTCCCTTTAACGGATCGATTGGAAATTTAAAAATCTAAAAACTCATTCAAACCCTTAATATACTGAGGTTTGTTCCTTGGTAAAGTGATCCATCTTTTATCCATGTATATCACAATGTGCCTACACAATATTAAAAAAAATTAAAACACATAACTATTACTAAATAAAGAAATAGATTCATATATAATAGTTGAAAAAATATATAAATATGTTACATAAGGTTTTCCTATATCAATACATATGGTAACTCACCCATTAGTGGTGTCATATAAATTAGTACCACCACAAAGGATTAGAATTAAATTAGGAGATTAGGGTGAGTGAACAAAGTCCAACCACATTAATCAATTTAAGAAAGTTGGAGGTTCCCCTCTCCCATTAAATAAAATAATTCTAACCATTGTTTGAAGTGGCCCAATATTTAGGGGGAGATATGATCCATGGGGTGGATGTGCTAATAAAGTACATGTTATTCAGTTAAAGGAAGATCTGATTAAATCCAAAAAATACATGAAATAAGTGATGTAATAATTATTTCAAGTCTCATTTGATATAAAATACAATAAAAACGTGTCATGGTTGATCATGACTCAGCAAGTGGTGTTAAGAAACCACTTTTTTCTTCAAAACTTGATCTAGAAGCTTCATGCTGAAGTAAAGTCACTTGTTGAATCTAGAATAACATAAAAATGTATTATTCTAAAATAAAAGGAGGTTTCTGAGCCTTAACTAAGAGAATCAATGATGTCATATTGAATCTGGTTTATAACAAGATATATCAAGCACTGAATTTAGTAGAATTATACCACTAATAAGAAGAAAAATTTAGAGGAGGAAGTAGTTATTCCCTTACTATCATTAGTGTGGTTTCAGTGTGATTGGTAAGTTATTATTGACATGATGAATCTAATTTTGAAGTTATATTGATATTGTGCAAATTGATTAATGTGGATGATAAATACATCACTTACGGTTCCATTACCTAGTTATCTCACCCCTGCCTAAGGGATAAATGTCTGTTAAGGGCCACATTACCAACTCATAAGGTTTGGAGAACCTATCATTATCCATATAGTCTATATTGATTGCTCATCGAGAAAAGGAACCTAACTTGGTTCCATACTGGGTCATTCATATGTTCTCATAGATTATCATACCATATATGACCATTACCACACCATCCTATAGCCTCACCCCTAGACATTTCTTTAGGAGAGAATCAATTACCTAAAACAAGACCTTTATAGATAACTTGACCCATAAATACATGATGGACACCCTATTGGGGTTTTAATTTCCCTATAGTTAAGCCTCTCACATATATAACATAGCCATAAATGGTTGTATAATCAATGCATCATACTAAAGGGAATTATATGAACCCAACATGAATCTCTATCCTCATGTCTCATAAGGTAAATAACTCATGGATCCCATTCATGTCACATACCCACCTACATGAAATTTCAATCCACACAATAAATGCATAACCATATCCTATGGTAATATTAGTCATAAACTACCTTGACCATAGAGTTATCCCCTTAAGAAATCTCATTCCATCCTCATAAAAGCCATCTCTAGGAACCAACACCATCCCAATCCCCTAACTCATAAAATTACAACATATATTATAAATAAATAATAATTAATTAAGAGAATTAATACATATTAATCCAATTAGTCATACTTTAGGGATAGTTATGTATCCTCCCTGTAACTTCAAGAAATGGGGTATGGATCACTCTTGGAACACCTTTGATCTCATTTCCAAACAAAACCCAAATATATGAATTCAATCCATTAAATGAATTCATCTAAATTTGATGATAAACCAAAATAAACTATGGAAATGACTCGACAATAATGAAACTACATAAGACCTTATGAATTTTTCCTTTATAAGATTCCTCTAACCATTACACACAAAAACATACCTAAATATGATCAAACCACAAGTGGTAGGGGAGGGGAGTCGAACTAGGGTAGGAACTCGACGCGGTCGGGGTAGAATCTGGTGTCGCGGGTGTCGGGGGGAGAAGGGGGGTTAACAGTGAGCGGCGGAAAGGTCACCGGTGGCATGGGAGGGGAGCGGAGCTAGGGTTGGGGCTCATCAGGGGGAGAAGTGTCGCAGGGTTGGGGGGAGAAGAGAGTCGGCTCAGGTGGGGGGGGGGGGAAGTGTCGCCTCTGTAAAAAAATAAATTGGTTTCGTGGCGGTTTTTAATAAACCACCGCTAAACCTTTTTAATGAAAGGTTTACCGGTGGTTTTGTAAACCACCGTTAAAAGACCGTCGCTAAAGGCGATTTATGTTGTAGTGATCACACCCATGGTGCTTACCATTGGGTTTGTGATTTCTACCTTTGAGAAATAGGGACACACAAAGTAGTTGTTGAGCACTACAGAAAGTTATGGATGAAACTTAATTATCTCAATGAATTTATTCAAATGATGAATGATATAATGAATTTTTTCATGGAAATTCTTGAAATATGTATATATAAGAAAAGTAAGATTGATATTTTGTAAAATTAAAATTCGGTGAAAAATATTACATATTTTTTTATCCGAAATTAAGTCAAGTTCAAAGGAAATAGAGGAAGAGTTCATGAAAATAAGAGGAATTTGAAATAAATCATTAAATGGATGCGAGGGTATGAAAATGATATGAAAGTTTATGATGATATATTTTAGAAATTTTTGGGATTAATAAAAAATATTTCATGGTTGTAAGAACTATGCATGGAGAATTTTATGACAACACAGCAGTCATTGATACTCTAAAATTTGTGTTTATGAATCAAGATGATGATTTTGTAAAGTTATAAAATAATTTTGAGAATTTGGAGGAAGAATTTCTAAATTTTATTAAAGTATCTTCTATTTATAGAGTTGATCAAGATGAAAGTTATAAAGTATTATATTTATAAGAATAATTTGAATCTTTTAAGAAAATGGTTTTAATACTTCAAGAGTCTCAAGCTAAAATATCAAAAGTAAATTCTTTATATGAGGTTATATTTCTATAGAAATATGAAAATAAGAATATAAAAGTTCTTGAAGAATATTTTGAAATCTTGAAATCAACATTTGTAGAGTTAAAGAAATATCAGAAGGATGTTAATAAGATGAATATTATCATCAAATATATTATGAATAAATGATGATATATTTCTTCTAAATTCAGGGGAATTTTTTTTATTAACTCAATTTTTTTAATGGATGTATATATTTTTGAATGGATGTTCTTTAAAATTAATTTTGATGTATTTTTCTATTTTTTTGTTATATATTTCTATTATATTTTGAATGAATATATATTTTCTAGTAGAAATATTTATTCTGTGTATAAATTTCATTTTATGTACACTTTAGATGTTATATAAATCCTTTTTTTAAATCACAAAGGGGAGGAAAGATTAAAAACTTTTTTTAATAAAAATATATAAAAAATTTGAAGAAAATTAGGAAGTTAAAATTATAAAATAATGGGGGATAAATTATGAAAAGGTAAAATGGGAGTTGTATAATATAGGGGGAGTAGGTTTTTCCCCTTAAATACATGTTATTTTTTAAAATTTATGTGTTTTTATTTTCAAAAAAGGGGATATTTTTGAGTAAAAATTTATTCCAACACTTTCTAAATTTTTTTTATAATAATAATAAATTTCTATAAAATAAATATTTTACCAAACTTTTATACTTCACTAGTTTTAATAATGTTGTCTAGGAAAACTATATTTATGATAAAGAAATTTCAATTAATCAAATGGAATAAATCACATTATTTTTATACAAATGTGCTAAAATTTGGAATGACTATTATATATATTCCTAAATAAATATTTATAAAATCACTGAAGTGAGAATATAAGTAATTATAAATTGAAAACATTATATTAAGACTTTATAAAAAAACATTTTTCAAATGGAAGAATAAATATTTTATGGATTGAATTTTCCTTAAATCTTTAAGATAGAGATATAAAATTTTTTGGATGAAATAATTCATTCCACAATACAAAATATAGTTATACAGTGATGGTGTATAAACTAAAAAGTACTAGATGAACATGATGAACTGTTAAGTTAATGTTTACTTAGAGTCTATCGCAACCATCTCTAAGATTCAAAAAATATGACCATTTGAAATTTTCCCATAAATTTGAGTAGTGATCAAGGAGGATAAATCTTTTGAATCACCAACAATCAAGAGTTTTTTTTTGAAGAGTAGTAATTTATTCTTACTTTGAGAGTGCTTTACATTAATCTTTTTCGAGACTTTTTTTAAGGAATCCATGAGAGGTTAATTGTAAATTCCTTAAGAACTTTTTTGTTTTGTAATCTTCTATTTGATCAAGTTTTATTAATGGATTATATGGATATGAAGATATATTTTTTTCTGATCTTTTTTTTTGGGGTTCTCATGGCTAGGGGAATAGAGTTCTCATAATCTTAGTATTGAGGGTTTCCCTTCTTAAGGAAAATAGATCTTTACATTTTGGTTAAAACTATGGATACCTAATGTTTTTTGTTATAAAATTCATTAATCCTAAAGGTTAAAGTGTATATAAATATTTTATAAATTTTGGTAAGGCTTTATTTATAACATTATAATGTATAACTTTACTTGTTTTTTACAAGTTACTTTTTTAGACTTGAAATTTTATTGAAAAGTTTTACGTATTCTATAATTTTCTAAACTTTGATATTTGGATGAACTATCTGCCCATTTAATAATATGAATTTCAGATGAACTCTTTATCAAAAATTTGACACAAATAGGTTTTTTTATTTTTATAGTTAATTTTTTCAGAATAAAATTCATCTCTTACCCTACTCTTTTAGCCATTATTATACTCTTTGATCCTACATAAGTCCCTAAAAGTATGAAGAAGAAGAAGAAAAAGGATAAATCTATCCCAAAAAATAAAATTATCTAAAGAATATGGTTTATATATCAATTCTGATAGTGAATTCACTCTATTTTCTCATGTGGAGAAATGTTCAAATTTTTCAAGTAGTGATGGTGATGGAGAATAGATAATGAAACTTTTATGGGAACTTAAAGGTATAATGGAGTATTTTATTTAGAACATTTAACAACTCAAGAGTGAAAAGATAAAGATCAATAATGATAATAAGAAAACATACACTCTAATGAGTAATTAAGATAAAATAGGGAAAGGATTTTTTTTAATGATGAAAAAGATGAACCACTCAAAAGGTAATCATCCCATGTTAAAGAAACCAATGAAAAAAATTTAAATATGGTTGAGCAATAAAATATAATTTATTATCTTAAAGAAAATATAAATTCTAGAGAATAATATCTTTTCAATTCATAATTTATTTTTGATATAGTTCAAAAAGAGATAAATTTGAATAGATAATATTTCATAAAATCTATTGAAGTTAGAGGATAATATTCTCATGATGGTGAAAATATAGGAACGAAGTAACAAGGTAAACCAACATATCTTGAAAATAGATCTATCACTATAGAAGTTGAAAGTGTTACAAAAAACCAAATAAGTCTCAGCATGAGGAAGATAAGAGGAAACATTATAGATTAAAGAAAGAAAATATTGTTTCAAATAAATCACCCCTATTCAAATGGAGGATCAAAGAGGAAAGAAAAAATACCATTCTTAACAAGTTTGTAATCAATCGAGAAGATCTTACTTGAAAGGGGGTTTTTAGTTTTTCATAAGGTATGGTCTCAAAGACTATTCATGTTGGTTTGATATTTCTTTTCCTAGAAAAAGGAAAGAATTTAGGGGGAAATTTTTTAGAAAACGAGGATGAGAATTTAGATAAATAAGTATGTATTAAAATAATAAAAATTGGTCCATGAAATATGTAAAGACCCGTAAAATTCAAGGGAAATTTTTTTCTAAATTTTCTTTGAGATTTTACAAGAATGAAGTTTTTGACGGCGCCTGATTCCAAGGCCCGGTGTGCCCGGAATTAATTTCTGAATTTTAGCTCGGGTACGTTCAGTGAACGAGCGAGCGGGTTTTTCTAACTTTTGAACCAGTGCTCGGAATTGAAATCTGAGGGCACCGATGAACTTTCAGTGCTGGTAATTGCTTAGAAACACCTTTTCCAGAGTTGCGTTTGCTCGGCTGTGGTTTTTAATTTTGGGATAAAGTTAAGGAATAAAATAAAAGTGGCGCAACCGATATTTTATTTTATTTAAGTCTCTTAACCTAGGTTAAGTGGATGACGTGGGACCCACAATATCCTACCCACTTGGTAGGATATTTTGTGAGGTGGGACCCACACGAGCCACCGTTTCTTTTCTTCTTAAGTAACGCACCTGCACCCCCTATTAATGAAGTCAAACCGTGCGTTTATTCTGGTTAAGAAACGCCTCGTTAATTTGGGTGGTTATATCGTTACAATTAATTCAATGAATTGATTGTTTCTTTTTGAATTTCAAAGTTTGACTTGTATGTTAATAAAATAAGACTGTTCTTATTTTATTTCTATTGAACTTGTGGCATGGAGAGGATTTGGAGGAAAGCATTCTTCTTCGACGAAGAACGCGAAGAACGCGAAGAACGCGAAAAACGCACCGATCTCTGACAAAGAACGCCAAATCCTTGGAAATCAACGACACTTCTTCCGCGACGATCCGTCTCTTCCGCGACGATCCTATTCTTCTGCGACGGTTAATTTCACGACGAACTCTCGTTCGACGACAACGTTGAGGTAGGGAATTATTTGAGAACGATTTTATTCCCCTGATTCTTTCATTCTAAAGAAAACAAAGAAGCACGGATCAACTTATTATCTAGTTGATCCGCGAATGTTTTCCTTGCGGGTTGGGAATATTTTGTTGCGGGAAGTTGTGGGGGTTTTTTTTATTGTTGATTGTGATCTCATCTGTCGCCTTTCTTGGTTTCTTTTTGGGCCGCCTGTTATCATAATAACAGGAGGAGGTCGGACCGCACGAACATGGCCGACCCTCCTCCCCCCTTGTTTGTTTGAATTTGTTGCGGCACGTGAAAGGCAGTGTGGTGCCGTTGCACCGCGCGGAAACAAGAAAGAACGCGGCGAAGAAGCGCGGCGACGTCGCGCCGCGCCGTTGAGGCAGAACGAAACCGCGGGCGGAGTCGGGGTCACGGAGGTGATTCGAATACCCCGTAGTTTGTTGTCGAAGTGCGGATTGATGGACGATGGTAAGGCGATCCGCAAATGTGTTTTGAAGCCGACGCAGTAAAGGTCGAGTCCCGGGAGGACCATTGGCGAATGCGACGAGCAAAACGGACCACCGGAGCGCGTCCGGTGGTCCACGGAAGACTTCCCCGGCGCGCCACGCCGGCCCGGCGGCACCGGCGGCCGGAGGCGTCGGCGCTCGGCGCGGCGGCGGGCGGCTGGTCTAGCGGCCGCGCGGGACCAGAGGGACGCGGCATCGCGCCGCGTCCGTTGACAGGGAGCGTCCCCCGTGCAGGGGCCGCGGTTTCGTCCTGGGGGGCGGTCCCCCCTTGCGCGGCCGCTTGGACAGTGCGCCGGGCCGGGCCGCGCCCAGCCAGTTCAGACCTGGACCCAGGTCGGGTCGCCCGGTTTGGGCCGACCCAGGGGGGGTTGGGCCGGGTCGGTCCGGGCCCGGACCCCCCATTTTCGGACCTCTTTGGTATTTTTCCCATAACTTGGGGTACGGACCTCCGATCGACGCGCCATCTATTGCGTAGAAATTCTTGGATCGAGACGGTCGTTTCGGTATATTACACTCAAGGTTTCTGAGAACTTTGGGTTCGGCCGGGTTGGTTCAGATACGAAACCAACCGGGCCCTCGGAGCGGAAACGCTTATATCTTGAGTTCCGGACGTCCGATTGACGTGCCGTCGACTTTGTTGGTTTCCTCTTGATGAGACGGAACTTTTGGCTTACTACGCTCAAGGTTTGGACGTCGTCAGAGTGTGGTCGGGTTGGTTCGCACACGAAACCAACCGGGCCCCTGGAACGAAAAGGCCAATAACTCACATATTGGGCATCCGATTGACGCGCCGTCTGTCTCGTTGAATTCCTCTTGATGAGACGGAACTTTTGGAATACGTTTCCTGAGTTTTGGGTGCAGTTGGAGTATGGCCGGGTTGGATTGTACCCGAAATCCAACCGGGCCCCTGGAACAGAAAATCTGATATCTTTCAAACCGGACGTCCGTTTGACGAACCGTCAGCAGCGTTGGTGATCACGTTGAGAAACGGTCCCTATGAGTATACCCTATTAGAGTTCGGGGTACATTTGAGATACGGCCGGGTTGGTTCCCACACGAAACCAACCGGGCCCCTAGGACGAAAAGGCTAATAACTCACAGACCGGGCGTCTGATTGACGCGCCGTCTGTTGCGTTGAGACCCCTATGACGAGGCGGTCCTTTGAGATACTTCTTCGTGGGACTTCTGATACTTGGAGTATCGACCTGTATCCCGTGGAGCGGACACTCTCAGAGACGAGCAAACAGAGTACGGAGACCAGGTAGCTGGCTGTGACTGATGACTGCTTGTCCGATTCGATTCGGAGTGACTAGCATAGCCCAGTGGGGAGCACTACTTTGTGAGGTGGTAGACCCATGGCAGATAAGCACTATTGTGTGAGGTGGCAGACCCGCGGTACTCGACAGGAGGAGTACCTCTGTAGGCTATGAGGGGAGCACTACTGTGTGAGGTGGCACACCCATGGAGGAGGAGCACTACTGTGTGAGGTGGAAGACCCATGGTACTCGACAGGAGGAGTACCTCAGTAGTCTTAGGTTAGTCAGCAGTACCTTGAAGTCGTGACAGGACCACTGTACACTCCAGAGATGGGGCTCTTCAGCAATTACGGTTTCGATAATGAAAATCATGGTTTGAGATGAGTTTATGACCTTTGTGTTTACCTCATGATTGAGATGGGTCACTTGATAACTTAGGTATATGTATGGGCATATACCTGGGTAGTGGTTATCCGTTGATTTCATAATCTTTGTGTTTCCTCATGATTGAGATGGGTTACTTGATAACTTAGGTATATGCATGGGCATATACCTAAGTAGAGCTTATCTATTGAGATCTTCTTTGTGGTTATCCTTGTTGGTTTTAGTGAGACCTTGAGGGTATCGGGGTCCCTACTGAGTATCGTTATACTCACCCCTGCACGGGCTATGTCTTCACCTCGTTGTGTTGGTTGCAGACGATGGGCAGTGCTGACGGAGGTTGAGTGTTCGAGGAATAGACGGTACCCAGAGGTGGACCACACGACGAGTCAGTACCCGGAGGTGGACCACACGACGAGTCAGTATCCGGAGGTGGACTTCACGACGAGATGACACACGAAGGATGTTGACCGGCAAGAGCGTTGTGGAGTCTATCTATACCTACCCTTAGGGTATGATCTGTGGTGGACGATCCAGGAGCTGCGCCATCTGTACCTACCCTTTAGGTAGGATCCAAGGAGGACGACCCAGGAGCCGCTTCTATTCTTCCAGCTGTTGTTTTTTTCTGTTGTACTTTCATTCAGTTGTAGGTGTACTTCAGTTGGGTTTGTATTCTGCCCCATTTACTTTTCAGCACTTTCTTTTGCACTTAGTGTTTTACTTCCGCTTGTACTCTGTGGCGTTTTGTTTACTTTTATAAAGGCAATGTCTTCCCGGTTATTGGGATTTACGCCTTTGGTACTAGTCTCCAGCCCCTGGCCTATGGAAGGCGGGCTTGGGGTAGTCACAACACGAGCCCCAAGGATGGGTCGTGACAAATTGGTATCAGAGGAGTCGGTTCTACCGCAGAACTTATAACTCTGATGTTTTTCTTTATGTGAAGCAATAGTGTTAAGGGTACCGAGTGTGGTCTTCAGTTCAGGGAGTCCAGTGTTGGTGCGGGCGGCCGACGTATCCATACATTAGGACCCTGACAAGTTATTTCCGACTTTGTGCATGAAAACACTGATTGCATGTGTGTTTCCAGAAGTTTTTAAAAGTCATCTCAAACCAGGTCAGCCCACGAGGTATAAATCATTTGACTGTGTCACATTGTTTCTTTCAGGATGCCTTTTCACGGATGACCAGCTAGAGCCCAGAGGGATGTGCATACTGACAGCCTGTCAAGCGACGAGGCTTCGGTACAGGTCCCACTTGCAGTTGAGGCACCAGTGGAGGCACCAGTGGTACTACCATACGTTGGGGAACCGATGCCACCAGCCCCATCAATAGGTGATGCACACCACTTGAGCACGCTGCACGAGTTCCAGCGCCAGAGGCCACCCAGGTTCCGGGGAGAGATGGACCCACAGGCGGCTGAGGATTGGTTGGAGGCTGTGGTGAGTGTCTTCAGGCTAGTGGGGACGCCTGCAGACTTCATGGTGATCTTTGCTGCTAGCCTTCTTCAGGCAGCAGCAGGCAGGTGGTGGAGCCACTTGTTCCAGTTTTGCGATAGGATGACCTTCACATGGGAAGACTTAGAGACCTTCTTCAGGGTGGAGTTTGTGCCAGTAGCTCTACACCCTGAGCGTTTTCAGGAGCTATTTCCTTTGTCACGGGATTTTCGATCAGAAGCCGAGTCATCTGTGGGCAGTAGACAGATGATTTAGAGGTCCAAGACAACCAGAGCCAGTCGTACGAGGAGAAGGAAGTGTTATGAATGCCGCAGGAAGTGTCACCTGGCATGTGACTATCTGACTCCTTGTACAGTTGATCTGCAGGCTTTGGAGGAGACACCGAGGGAGAAGCAGCGGCGGGTGCTTGAGCAACAACCGAGCAGTGGACAAGGCAGTAGAGCTCCGGGAGCAGGTGGACAGGAGTGGAACTAGTGGATACGTCCCTTGTACTTCTAGTTCCATGTTGTTGTTGTATTCATGTCTTTGTACTATGAGCTGCAATAATAAAAATACACTTATCTTTGTGATTTTTGCTTTCCTGTCCTTTTGTTTGGTTGATACTGAGTGGTCCCAGTTAAAACTGTTGACTTGACCCTCACTTTCGAGATTTCTAATGGAGGGGACCCAGTGACCTCACACTGATGCCGACAGTGTGAATTGACCCTTGGAGGTGAGAGTGACAGTTGGATCTATTGGTAGTTACGTAGAGGCCTTACGACGTCATCCATGGCATGAATGCATCATTAATGTGAGGATTGACTGTATTAGGCAATGAACGTGGTTCATCTAGGGGATGATACCGAGTTTCTCTTTTCAGCAAAGGAGAAATTTTAGCAGCTCTTTCAGATCATATGCAAAGAAGGTGCAGATCATCCAGGAGCAGATGAAGACTGCACAGTGCAGTAAGAAACAGGAAACTGGCACCAGTCTTAGAGACTCGGGCATGTAAAATGTTTCAAGAATTGGAAGCTTTAAGGAGAGATGAGTCTGCGAAGCAGTAGACGTGGAGGCAGAGCTAGGGGAGCATCATGAGGTGGTGTACGTTTTAACATGCTACAACCACCCGCCTTAGTTGTCCCCTCTAGGCTCAGGGAGCTGGAGGGCAGGGGAAGAGGATAGCTGCGTGCGGTCAGGGAGAGTGACCCGATGGCTCTAAGAATGATTCGAGGGACAGTCTGTGTCCACTACTATCTTCCGTAGTAACAGACGTTGATACGAATCATTCATTTCTTCCACGAATCTTGTCCCAGACCTAGAGTTTCCGGTAAGCTGTAGACTTGACCCTCACGTCTGGAGATACCTTGGGAGAAGACTCGATAATCACACTTACGCTGACAATGTGATCAGACCCTCGAGGCGAGAGTTTTGGTTGGAATCTCTTGTTGGCAGCATCGAGTCCTTACGACGTTGGTTTGAGTATGGACTGGGCAAACAGAGTTCATCCACAAATTGACGGTATTAGGCAAGTGGGTTGTGGTTTAACTACGACGTCGGGATGGGTTTTCCTTGGTCGACGAAAAGGAAACCCTAGGCAGAACAGGAGGGTGGGACCGATCACTCTTGAGTCGGTCAACCTTACCCTCGTGGCAGCAGTCGTTTTGAGTTCCAGTTCTAACAGGAATTGGAGACCTCTAGAGTTCGAGGATGAAGATCACGTCCTTATAAGGGTCTCACCTCGACGAGGTTTACGGAGATGTGAACAAGGCGGCAAGTTATCTCTGAGGTTCAGTGGACCTTCTTAGGTCCTCAGCTGGGTAGGTGAAGTGGTTTACCGCTTGACCCATCCACCTTAGTTGCACCAGTTGCACGACGAATTCTATGTATCTCAACTGAGGAGATATGTGCTTGACCCTTCGCATATCATCGACCATGAGGAGTTGGACCTTGGTGACGGGGTGACTTTCACAGAGGTTCCAGTGGGGATCGAGGATCGATAGAAGCGGATCCTACGAGGACGGTCGATTCCTTGGGTGCACTTTCTATGGCAGCACAGGAACCTCCAGGTGAGCACATGGGAGCAGAAGGCTCAGATGCGTTCTCAGTACCACTTTTGTAACCCTAGTTTGTGTTAAAGCTTTATGAGGATGTAAATCCCTGAGGTGGGAGTAATTTAAAGACCCGTAAAATTCAAGGGAAATTTTTTTCTAAATTTTCTTTGGGATTTTACAAGAACGCATTTTCTGACGGCGCCTGATTCCGAGGCCCGGTGTGCCCGGAATTAATTTCCGAAGTTTAGCTCAAGTACGTTCAGTGAACGAGCGAGCGGGTTTTTCTAACTTTTGAACCAGTGCTCGGAATTGAAATCTGAGGGCACCGATGAACTTGCAGCGCTGGTAATTGCTTAGAAACACCTTTTCCGGAGTTGCGTTTTCTTGGGTGTGGTTTTTAATTTTGGGATAAAGTTAAGGAATAAAATAAAAGTGGTGCAACCGATCTTTTATTTTATTTAAGTCGCTTAACCTATGTTAAGTCGATGACATGGGACCCACAATATCCTACCCACTTGGTAGGATATTTTTTAAGGTGGGACCCAAACGAGCCACCATTTATTTTCTTCTTAAGTAACGCACCTACACCCCCTACTAATGAAGTCAAACCGTGCGTTTATTCTGGTTAAGAAATGCCTCATTAATTTGGGTAGTTAAATCGTTACAATTAATTCAATGAATTGATTTTTTCTTTTTGAATTTCAAAGGTTGACTTATACGTTAATAAAATAAGACTGCTCTTATTTTATTTCTGTTGGAACTTGTCGCGTGGAGAGGATTTGGAGGAAATCATTCTTCTTCAACGAAGAACGCGAAGAACGCACCGATCTCCGACGAAGAATGCCAAATCCTCGGAAATCAACAACGCTTCTTCCGCGATGATCTTTCTCTTCCACGACGATCCTCTTCTTCCGCGACGGTTAATTCTGTGATGAACTCTCGTTCGACGACAACGTTGAGGTAGGGAATTATTTGAGAACTATTTTATTCCATTGATTCTTTCATTCTAAAGAAAACAAAGAAACACGGATCAACTTATTATCTAGTTGATCTGCGAATGTTTTCCTTGCGGGTTGGGAATATTTTGTTGTAGAAAGTTGTGGGGGTTTTTTATTGTTGATCGTGATCTCATCTATCGCCTTTCTTGGTTTCTTTTTGGGCCGCCCGTTATCATAATAATGAGAGGAGGTCGGACCGCACAAACACGGCCGACCCTCCTCCCCCCCTTGTTTGTTTGAATTTGGTGCGGCAGGTGAAAGGCAGCGCGGTGCCTTTGCACCACGAAAAAACGAGAAAGAACGCGGCAAAGAAGCACGGTGCCGTCGCGCCGCGCCGTTGAGGCCGAACGAAAACGCGGGCGGAGTCGGGGCCGCGGAGGCGATTCGAAGACCCCGTAGTTTGTTGTCGAAGTGCGGATCGACGGACGATGGTGAGGTGATCCGCAAAGGTGTTTTGAAGCCGCCGTAGTAAAGGTCAGGTCCCGGGAGGACCATTGGCGAAATAAACGAGAAAAACGGACCACCGGAGCACGTTCGGTGGTCCGCGGAAGACTTCCCCAGTGTGCCACACCGGCACGGCGGTGTCGGCGGCCGGCACCGGCCGGCCGCCAGGAGGCGGCGGCGCTCGGCGCGCCGCCGGGAAAGGGCCTCCGCGGTGGGCGGCTGGTCCCGCAGCCGCGTGGGACCAGAGGGACGCGGCATCGTGCCGCTTCCATTGACAGTGAGTGGCCCCCGTGCGAGGGCCGCGGTTTCGTCCGGGGGGGCGGTCCCCCCTTACGCGGCCGCTTGGCCAGCGCCAGCGAGCCAGCGCGCCAGGCCGAGCCGCCCGGCTGGACCGCCAGGCCGGGTCGCGCCCCAGCCGGGCTGTGCCGCGCCGGCTGGGTCAGGCCGTGCCGCGCCGGCCGGGTCAGGCCGTGCCCAGCCGGGTCGGGCCGCGCCCAGCCGGGTCGGACCTGGGTCGGGTCGACCCGGGTCGGTCCGGGCCCAGGCCCCCCGTTTTCAGACCTCTTCGGTCCTTTGCCCATAACTTGGGGTACGGACAATCGATCGACATGCCGTCAGTTGCGTAGCAATCCTTGGATCGAGACGGTCGTTTTTGTATATTACACTCAAGGTTTCGGAGAACTTTGGGTTCGGCCGGGTTGGTTCGGATACGAAACCAATCGGGCCCTCGCAGCTGAAACGCTTATATCTTGAGTTCCGGACGTCCGATTGACGTGATGTCAACTTTGTTGGTTTCCTCTTAATGAGACGGAACTTTTGGCTTACTCCGCTCGAGGTTTAGACGCCGTTGGAGTGCGGTCGGGTTGGTTTGCACACAAAACCAACCGGACCCCTAGAACGAAAAAGCCAATAACTCACAGACCGGGCGTCTGATTGACCCGCCGTCTGTCTCATTGAATTCCTCTTGATGAGACGGAACTTTTGGCATACTTCGCCTGAGTTTTGGGTGAAATTGAAGTATGTTCAGGTTGGATTGTACCTGAAATCTAACCAGGCCCCTGGAACGGAAAAGCTGATATCTTTCAGACAGGACGTCCGTTTGACGAACCGTCAGTGGCATTGGTGATCACGTTGAGAAACGGTCCCTATGAGTATACCCTATGATAATTCGTGGTATAGTTGAGATACGGCCGGGTTGGTTCGCACACGAAACCAACCGGGCCCCTGAGACGAAAAGGCTAATAACTCACAGACCGGGCATCCGATTGACGCGTCGTCTGTTGCGTTGAGACCCCTATGACGAGGCGGTCCTTTGAGATACATCTTCGTGGGACTTGTGATACTTGGAGTATCGACCTGTAGCTCATGGAGAGGACCCTCCCGGAGACGAGCATACAGAGTACGGAGACCGTGTAGCTGGTTGTGACCGATAACCGCTTGTCCGATTTGATTCGGAGTGACTAGCATAGCCCAGTGGGGAGCACTACTTTGTGAGGTGGAAGACCCATGGCGGAAAAGAACTACTGTGTGAGGTGGCAGACCTGCGGTACTCGACAGGAGGATTACCTCTGTAGGCTATGAGGGGGAGCACTACTGTGTGAGGTGGCAGACCCATGGCAGAAGAGAACTACTGTGTGAGGTGGCAGACCTGCGGTACTCAACAAGAGGAGTACCTCAGCAGTCTTAGGTTAGTGAGTAGTACCTCGGAGTCGTGACAGGACCACTATACACTCCAGAGACGGGGCTTTTCAGCAGTTATGGTTTCGATAATGAAAATCCTGGTTTGAGCTGAGTCTATGACCTTTGTGTTAACCTCATGATTGAGATGGGTCACTTGATAACTTAGGTATATGTATGGGCATATACCTGGGTAGTGGTTATCCGTTGATTTCATAATCTTTGTGTTTCCTCATGATTGAGATGGGTTACTTGATAACTTAGGTATATGCATGGGCATATACCTAAGTAGAGGTTATCTGTTGAGATCTTCTTTGTGGTTATCCTTGTTGGTTTTAGTGAGACCTTGAGGGTCTCGGGGTCCCTACTGAGTATCATTATACTCACCCCTACACGGGTTATGCCCGCACCTCGTTGTGTTGGTTGCAGACGACGGGCAGTGCTGACGGAGGCTGAGTGTTCGAGGACTAGACGGTACCCGAAGGTGGACCACACGACGAGTCAGTACCCGGAGGTGGACCACACGACGAGACAGTATCCGGAGGTGGACTTCACGACGAGACGACACATGAAGGAGGTTGATGGGCAAGAGCGTTGTGGAGGCTATCTATACCTACCCTTAGGGTAGGATCCGTGGTGGACGATCCAAGAGTTGCGCCATCTGTACCTACCCTTCAGGTAGGATCCGAGGAGGATGACCCAGGAGCCGCTTCCGTTCTTCCAGCTGTTGTTTTTTTATGTTGTTCTTTCGTTCAGTTGTAGCTGTACTTCAGTTGGGTTTGTATTCTGGCCCATTTACTTTTCAGCACTTTCTTTTGTACTTAGTGTTTTACTTCCGCTTGTACTCTATGGTGTTTTGTTTACTTTTATAAAGGCAATGCCTTCCCAGTTATCAGGATTTATGCCTTTGGTGCTAGTCGCCAGCCCCTAGCCTATGGAAGGCGGGCTTGGGGTAGTCATGACATGGGCCCCGAGTACGGTTCGTGACAAAATAAATCCAAAAGAGTTAATTTGGAGAAGTGTGACATGTGTGAGAAAGTTATACATGTCTTAAAGTATTACATTAAAATTATCCATGCTCAATAAGAGACAATAAATAGGTCACTTAAAATTCAATAAAGTGAAGATATATTAATTCTCAAGGTGAGTAAAATTTCTTTACATGAGAATGGTGTGGATATTGGAAGGAAATAATGTCTGAGGTTGAGAGGAATCTTTCATCATAAGGGTTTCCCTTGCGGCATAAAACAACTTCCTCTATATCCCCTTAATCTTTATGATATACTATGATAATATATATGAGATTGAAGGATGTTCTTCAGGATTTCATTTTTGGACAACATAAATATTGAGATGATCATGGAGTACCAATAAATAAATAAGAGGATGTGAGTTCATCCCTCCAAGGGGAACTCCTTTGAAAATAAAGTTTTCAATTTTTAAATTTTTGAATAAGTTGAAGGAATCTATAAACAAGGTTGGAGGGTCTCACTTTCACACCATTATTATGAACATGTTCAATATATTTATTAGGGGTTATTAGTTGATATTTGGGTGAGAAAAAGGAGGAGTTATCATGTTACACCAGAACTATTTTCATGGTGTATTGATATATTTGTAGGAAACTCATACAAAATTTATTTAAAGAAATTTGATGTTGAGAATTTTATTTTTTATGATAATTTTATAACATAATGGGTTGTTATTTATATATTAGAACTAATTTATTGCATCTCTATTTTTTCTACACTAGGATGGATCACATAGACATAGAGTTGTTTGATTGAAGGCTCTTTACCAAGGAACCATGTTATTTCATTCCTCCCATTAAAATGGGGAAAAGGAAGGGGAATATTATTTAGAATAAATGATTGGAGAAACCCCATTCTTTGACCTTTGAATTTAATTTATAATAAGGGGGTATGAATTTGGATTATGAAGATGAGGATTGGTATTATCAATAAAATCAAAAGGGGAATATTATTATATTTCAAAAATTATTGTGTTATATGTATTTAATTTATTTACATTAAGAGTTGAAGACTTAATAATCCCTTCTTAGAGTTCTGTACTAGAACTATGCCTTAGCATAAGGCATGGTGTGTTGAGACTACCCAACATAGTGAAGACCACACCCAAGAGGTGGTCGTGGTGAATCTAGAGAATTATCCCGAAGAAATACACACCCGTTTCATAAGGTGTGGTGAGAAGAAAAATCCCAAAATTTTATGATATATTGTGATCATGCCCATAGAGTTACTCTTGGTGAACACTTGGTTTACATATGTAATACAGTTAAGCCTTAAATAAGAATAGTATAGGTCAGGGTATGGGAGTTACACTGCATGGATGATAAAAAATAAAAATGGGGTTTACCATGCCTTTAGTGAAAGTTATAGTTCTTTTTATGTCTACATATAAGAAATAGGGACACCCAAAATGGGTGTTGAATGATAAATCAATGTGTGGAAGACATGTGATTTCCTACAGTTCAAAGGAGGCTAAAATGGCTTGTCTCGTGCCCATGGTGAAGGAATTCATAGCCAAAAAGTGTTCATGTATGTTGAAATATCTAGAACAAAGGATACCATAATCTTAGTACTTGGTATTTTTGAGAAAAAACATTTATAAGTTCTACACCAGACCAAGTTGCAATCCATGTCAGATAGTGACACATTAACCATTATGGAATTAATTATAGTGATGCTTGGAATGATATTGAACACTTCTTCCTTTATTGGATTTGGTTTTAGTCCATGGTTCAAGAAAATTTTAGAGTATTATGTATTATTACATTTGGTGGAATAAATTTGGAATAATGTAGAAATATTCCCCACTAAAAATAAGATAGAGAAGCCCCTGGATCAGTTATATTGTATAAGTTATAAAGAAATTCATGGAAATTTAATAAAAAGATTAATGGGTTATTTATGGATCCCATAATAGTAATGGATAGTTTCCCTTTTGGGAACATGGAAGTTATATATGATAGAGGATGATTGAAACCTATAGGTGTGTGAACAACATGAGAAAGTTCATTCCTACAGAAGAACTTTAAGAGAGAACTTTATACTCTATTTATTATGGTGATAACATCTATTTCATCCAGATTCTAGATAAAATATCAAGACCAATAACTTCTCATAAATGAATATTTAATATCCTAAAGAAGGTGTGCACTTAATAATTTTTTTCATCTATCCATTTGTAGGGGAGGAGCATCAATAGGTGAAGTGGTCACTGAGGTGAAGTAATCATCAAAGTGTTGTCTTTCATTTAACGTAATATTTAAATGATTAATTTGAAAATTATATAATTTTAATTTGAGAAAAATAATTTTATTATTTTATTCATCATTTCAAAATTATATTATGATTAATTTTTTATAATTTTCCAAATATATAAATTTTTCAGTGAATTGTGAAAATGCCGATTTTTGTAAAAATGTCAATTATTTTCAATAAATTAAGCAATTTAAAAGTCATATTATGTTTTGAATATGGTTTAAAGTAACATAAGTAATATTTATTTATATTTTATTATATTAAATTCTTTTTAATCAACTTTATATTTTATTTTATAATAAGTTTAATTTTTGGATTAAAAATGGGTTTTTTCTGAAAATTGTTTTAATGTACATAATGGTTCGACTTTTCAATTAATCCCTAATGGGGAATTTATTAAATTAAATTTATATATTATATATCAGTAAAATATTTATTTATTTTCATATGATGATAATAATTATTCATAGAGTAATATAAAATCATATTTTTCTTGAAAAATACCTTTCTTGAAAACCCAAGCTTTCATCGCATCTACATGTTTTTTCTATATATAAATTTATCAATTATTGGAATTTAATTAGGTGAAATGGATTCCATAATTAGAATTTTAAGTTCCAAACTACTTATTATGGTCATTTTAATTTTAATAAAAATAATATTATTTTGGTAAAAAAAAATATTTTCTGCAGTATAGGTAAAATAATGGAACGAGTTAAAGTTCAAAGGTAAAAGCTTAAAATAACTAAAAATTAAAAATTTAAATGGTTGGTTGATTTGTTTCTAGACCATAACCAGAATTTAAAACATTAATTATCAATCTAATTTATTTTAATTAATTCCATACAAATGTGGTGGGCTTTAAATATAAAATAATTATTATTTAATTAATTAAAACCACCTCTCCTGAAGTATAAACACAACTCCTCACCACCATCTTTCTCCTCAAAATACTTGAATACCTTCAAATATATGAAACACCCCTCTTAACCACTCTCCATGTTCTTATTTTCTCTACCAAATACAAATTCCAAGTTCATTAAGTGATCCTTTAAGGAGGTGATATTCAAGAGTTAACTTTCTCAAACCACCTCTCTTAATTTCTTCTCCTCTTCTAGTTTCTCCTCACCTACTTAAACCATAATAGAATAATAACTCTATTATCATGTATATACTATAATTTTATGTTTATAATGGAATATATTATATCCATTTCATTTCTTATCTCCTCTCATTCAATAAAATGAAACCATTTTCCAAATTATGGCGGTGAATCATCTCTGTGGATAATAATTTTTTTCTTTCCATTATCGCCTTCAAGGTTGGTCATAAAACTATTATTATGGTTATATAAGATTTTGGTAAATATATTATAACTTATTTCATGTTATGGAACTAATATATAGACATAATATTAAATAAAGTGAAACTAAATCGTGATGGTTTGAAAAACTGCCAAAATAAACTAAACATTCATCAATAACATTTTATCAAATTAATCATCCTCATGTTATAAAAATGATATATGGAACCATTTATAATTATATAAGTGAATTAATACCATTTAATTCCAATTTTATAGTATTGATTATATTTTACAATAAAATATATAATTATACATAAATGAACTAACATGAAACCATGAATCAAATGGACCTAAAACAATGAAAATAATAAAATATTATTAATGAAAGGGTGGAAATATATTAAAAAAAGATCATATAAGGTATTATAAATAAGAATATAGTTATTTAATAAATTAATAACATTATTTAAACCATTATACATGTGTTATTAACATATTTTAAGTAAGTCGAACCTATTGTAAGGAAATTCTTAACATAATTTCCATCATTTGGGTTAAACTTAAAATTCATTAATAATGTATTATTAAGATTATGTTTGAAGTGAATTTTATTTTATTATGTTTTATTTGCACTTTTTTTATTTTTATTTACAATGTATACACATAATCGATTCATTTGATTAATTATCACTTTAATGATTTGATATTTGAAAGGGATTTTCCTTTAAAAACTTCTTTAAAATTTCATTTTTATAAAATTAAAAAGGAATATTTTTTCATATATTTAATGAATGTAATTTCCATATTTCATTTATTATTAATATTTTTAAATTTATTTTATAAATTTTTATGGTTACTATCAAATAAAATGGTTTCCATTGTACGTGTGCAACTTTTGAAAATGTTCAATTTTCAAAATAGAAAGTTTATTTTATTAAAAGAGTGATTTATAATGCAATATTTCATGATTTATATTGATTTTATGGTTCTTGGTAATTATTTAAAATGATGTTTAGTTCTGTTATAAACCAATTATGGGTGTTTATGTGATAAAATAAGGATTTTTGGTTATGTTATTAACCAATGATGGGTGGTTCTCTGATAAACCAAGGACGGTTGGTTATGTTATAACCACCAATGCATTGGGTACTCTAGAGATGGAAGTTGAACATATTAGTTATTCCATTTTTATGTCAAATATGAAAAATGATGTCCAAATTTACCTATATCAATATTATATGATTTAATATTTGTTTTCTTGAAAATCATTTGATTTTTAAATGGTAAGATAATGATCTTTTTGAAATGATGATTCCTTTTCAGTGTAAAAAGGTATATTTTTAAGAAACAAAATGTTTATGGGTTTTCACTGTACTAATGGTTTCCATTATTTTATTTCCCTTACTGATATTTTGTGTTCATCCATGTTTTAAATGATTTTAATAGGGTTTAAGTAAGAGTATGGATAAGGATTACATCAAGGGGGAAATTGGGAATATTTTTCATGAACAAAAACCATGTTTTTTAGAATTTTGATTTATGGAAGAAATGAATACTATGAATAAGTTTCCACTTATAATGTATGATTTTAATATGTATGAGTTAGTAATAATTATCTAAAACTATAAATCAAAAATAATATTTGGATTCTAATAATGTAGATTCTAGTTTATAATCACAAGAATATGTAATGTTTAGGATGGGGTCCTTATAGTTAGTATAAGAGGAACAGTTTAGATAAATTTAGGGTTTAGGATAATGTTAATAGAATACCCATAAATAATTTTTATTTATGTATAATTTCAAATTATATATCATTGTAATATAACCATGTTTCATTATCTAAGATATGTCTATTCATAATGGTTTTCCATAGAGGAAATTGGGCAACTGTGGTGGGAAGGAATTAAGATGAAAACATCCTTCCAAATTATCATCATGAGGTTGTTGGAATTGGAATAGAATATTTTTCATAGTGATGGATCAGTTGAAACGTGTTATAAATGGTGGTGGTATCCATGAAATGGAGAATCCAGATCAACCATAGAGGAATATGTCAATAATGGAGCATTTTATGAGGAAACATCCTCCAGCTTTTAGTGGAACCTCATATCCAGTGGTATCTAAAGAATGGATCAATGCTCTGGAAAAGATATTCATAGTCATAGGATATGTTTAATGCAAAAATTTAAACCTATCTATTTATCATTTTAAATGTGAAATTAATCGATGGTTGTATCTAATAAAGAATACCAGAGATAAAGATGATATGTATTTTATGGAATGGGTTGATTTTAAGAGTATATTTTTAGGAAAAATATTTTCCTAAAACTATTCAACTCGAAATAGATAAATAATTCCTAGAACAGGGGCTAAAAGATGAAGTTTTTATAGCTATATATGAAGCCAATTTTTCAAGACTGGCTAGGTAAGTACCATATTTTTTTTGGTAAATTGATAGTAAAATTAAAATATTTTACACTAGTTTAAAACCAATTTTATGAAGATTATTATATTCAATATAGTTTATAAGATTTTATAACTTTTTCATTATGATGAAAAATTTGAGATAGAGTTTTATGACATGTATGTTCCTCTTGATTATAAGAATAAGAAACATCCATGTTGGAAAACATTGGGAAAGAATTCATCAAGAAAATTTGGAGGTAAGAAAATAAAATTCCTTTATTATGAAAATTGTGGTAAGAATCATCCTTGGGAATGTCTCTCAAAATCATATAAATTATTTTTATGTGGAAATATTGGTCACATATATTGTAACTATAAAGAAAATGAGTAGAAAAATAATTAAAATTTGATGGTAAGATTATTTAATTGAAATTATTTGGGTCATTATGTCAACATGTGTCCAAAGTTAGTCAATTAGGGGGTGACTCACTAAGATTGAAAATAGAATGGTGTGGAAAAAATATGTTTCTATTAGTATACTTTATATTATCCCATCAAATGAATTAGTAAAAGGTATGTTACTTGTGTATTCAAATTATTCCAATACCCTATTTGATTCTAGATCTTCACATTATTAATTTTTTAAAATTTGAAAAAATATTGGGAATATGACATCATGAAGGTATGATATGAATTTTAGTGAAAACTATTGTTTTAAGTATTAAAGAAACTAAGATTTATATGAATCTTTCTATTATTATCAATGAGATGGTATTTCTTAAAAATATTGTTTAACTACCCATATTTGAGTTTCATATTATTTTGGGTATGAATTATATTTAGTTTATCATGCAAAGATAGGTTTCAGAGATAAGAAATTCTTGTTCAATTGTTTCAAACCTTTAAAAACCTACCACAGAGCATATAAATTTATTAGAAATGGTAGTGAAATTTACTTACCACACGTCATTGAAAAAATGGATCCTTTCAGATTACTGATGTTCTAATAATGGATGAATACATGGATTATTATCCTGGTTAATTTCTTATTTTTATTACTTAATGATAGATTGGTTTTACTATTGACTTAGTCCCTGATGATAATCTTGTTTCAAATCCCCCTTATCAAATGGAACAAGTATATCTTTTGGAACTAAAAAATAAATTACAATAGTTTCTAGATAAAGGTTTTATTTGACCTAGAACTTCACCATTGGGTTCTTCTATTTTGTTTGTTAAAAATAAATATGGATCATTTAGGCTTTGTATTGATTATATATCTTTGAATAACAACAATGTTAAGAACAAGTACCATTTTCCTCATATAGATGATTTGTTTAATCAACTTCAGGGGGGAAATAATTTTCAAATATTGATCTCATGTTGGGGAACCATTAGTAGAAATTGAAGGAGTAAGATATTACTAAGACTTCATTTCATACTAGATATGGGAATTATGAGATTTTATTTATTCCATTCATGTTGAAAAATTCCCCTGCTATATTTATAGATCTTATGAACAGAGTCTTCCATGACTATTTGGATAATTTTATGGTGTTTTTTATTGATGATATGTTAGTTTATTCAAAATTTTATGTGGATTATGAAAAACATCTAAGGATTTTTCTGCAAACCCTTAAAGAAAATAAATTATATAGAAAAATTAGAAAATATTATTTTTTTATAATAAAATTCTTTTCTTCGTCATATTATAAGTAAATATGGAATTATTATTGATCCTGCTAAAACAAAAGTGGTTGATGAATGGAAAACACCCACAATTATTATTGAGATTCAAATTTTTATTATATTACCAGGATATTACTAATGTTTTTTAAGACTTTTCATGGTTATATATCTCTCTAACTAAGTTAACATGAAAATGAGCTAAATTTATCTGAAAAAAATAATCTGATAATTTTTTTCAGGAATAAAAAAAATTAATTGTAAATGATCTTGTTTTAGACCTACCCTCTTGAAATGGTGATTTTTTTTATCTACAGTGATGATTCATCAAAGTGACTTGGTCTCATTTTGATTCATAATTATCAGGTAATTGCTTTTGCTTCATGGAAATTAAAACCTCATAAGAAAAAGTATCCTAAAAATGATTTGGAATTAGCTATTGTGGTTTTTTATTTAAAAATTTAGAGGTATAATTTAAGTGTGAAATATATACTGATCATAAAAGTTTAAAGTATATATTTACTCAGAAAGAGTTTAACATGAGGAAGAGAAGATGTCTGTGACTGATTAAGTATTATGATTTTATGATCAATTACCATCCTGGAAAAGAAAACAAAATACCTGATGCCTTGAGAAGAAAATATCATGCATCATTAACAGTGTAACATTTTGAGTATGAAATTTTTTTTAATGACATGATTACTTTTTTATTAGAATTTATAGATGTAGGTACTTACTATTTTTTGTTTTAGGTGTCAGTGCAATCATCTATGATAGATATAATTAAGAAAGCTCATAAGGAAGACTGTGAGTTACAAAAAGGTAGAGTTTGTTAAAAAGGGTATGTTACTTGAATTTAATTTTGATAAAGAATGTATTTTGTGATTTTGTAAGAGATTATGTGTGCATTTTAATTCTTATTTGAAGAGGTATTTTTTAAAATAATCTCACAGTTACCCATTTTTCATTCATCCTGGCAGTACGGAGATATATAGAGACCTTCATTAGTAATGTTGGTGGGGTGGAAGTAAAAGAGATATTGATGACTTTACAATGAAATTATTGATTTTTCAATAGGTTAAAGTATAATGTAAATTACCAAATATTATGATTCATCCTTTCCCAGTGCCAGAGTTGAAATGAAAAAATATATCCATGGATTTCATAGTGGGACTACCAAAACATTCTTGAGGTAACAATAAAGTTTGGGTTATTATTGATCGATTGACTAAATATGCACATTTCTTTCCCATATGAGATAATATATCTTTATATAAACTTTAATGGTTTTATATTAATGATTTATTTAGGTTACTAGATTTTCTATATCGATTGTATATGATAGTGATCATAGGTTCACTTATAATTTTTGTAAAGGCCTTTATAAATCATTGGGAACCGAATTAAATTTCAACGCACTCTTTCATCCCTAGTCTAATGGATAGTAGAAATAAACAATTAATACATTTTAATACATTCTATGTGCTTATATAATGGAATTATAGTTATTTTTGGATCAATATCTTTCTTTAGTGGAGTTTTCTTATAATAGCATCATTCATTCCAATATACAAATAGATACTTTTGAGGAATTATATAGAAATAGGTGTCAAACTCCATAATTTTGGGATGAATTAGGTGAATTAAAGTTTATGAGTCCATGATTAGTATTTTAAATGGATGAAAAGGTAAAAAATATTTAGAATAATATAAGGACATCTCAGAGCAGGATGAAAAGTTATGTGGATAATAGGATGAAAGATCTTTAATTTGAGGTAGGTGATCATGTTTTTTATAAAATATCTCCATGGAAAAGTGTTATTCATTTTGGTAATAATGGAATGTTATGTAAAAGGTTAATTTAACCATATAAAATCTTTAACAGATTTGGATTAGTTTCCTACTGAGTGGTTTTTCCTCCATGTTTATCCCATGTACACAATATTTTTCATGTTTCAATGTTAAGGAAGTATGTGTCGGATTCATCTCATTTTTGATACCTAAAGTATTTCATTTTGAATAGAAACATTCTTATGATTAATATCTATTTTTTATTACTTACCATAGATATCACATATTTTAGAATAATTTAATTTACTAGGTTAATTTTTTTTAAAGAAACTATATGATTCAAGAATCAACATGGGAATCCAAAAATGTTATGTGGGAAAAGTATCCCCACTTATTTAGTAAGTGAATAAAATTTTGAGGATGAAATTTTCAAAGGGTGTGAGAATGTAACAACCCAGGTACTGATAGAATAATTTTTTTTCATTTTTATTAGTATTCTTGAATTAAATAGTTAAATTCATTATAAATATGTTATGTAAGAAATAGTTTTATTAAACTCATATCTTAAGAGACTATATTTAAAATATTAATTTAAAATTTTAGAATTTTAGTTTGATAAAAATAATTTTATTTTTGGATTTATCATGTTTAAATTATCTTATTATTAATTTTTTATAATTTTCTGAATAGATAAATGTTTTAGTGAATAGTGAAAAAATACTGATTTTTATAAAACAAAGTCATTTCTTTTCAATAAATTAATAAATTTTAAAGTAATGATATTTTTTTTAATATGGTTTCATGTAAAATGAGTATTATTTATTTATATTTCATCCAATTAAAATCTTTTTAATCAAAATTAAATTGTATTTTAGAATAATTTTATTTTAACGTTAAAAATGGGATTTTTCTGAAAAGTCTTTTAAAGTACATAATGTTTCTCCTTTTTAATTAATTAAAATAATCCCTAATGGGGAATTTTTTATATTAAATTAATAGAGTATACATCATTAATATATTAATTTAGTTTCATATAATGATAATTAATATTTATAGAGTTAATATAAAATCATCTTTTTCTTGAAAAATATGCTTCTTGAAACCCCTTTCATTTGTCACGTTTGTGGGTTTTGTTTTAAATATAATTTATATAATTATTTGAATTGAATTTGTAAAAATAGATTAAATATTTTGAATCATAAGTTTAAAATTATTTATAAATTTAATTTTCATTTTTAGGCATAAAAATATTATCGTGGTAAAAAAATAATTATCGTCGTATGGGTAAAATAATGAAACAAGTTAAAATTAAAATTTAAAATCATAAAATACCTACAAAAATAAAATTTTAAATAGGTTTTTGATGTTTTTATAAACAATAAAAATACTTTAAAAAATTAATTATCAATCTAATTCATTGGTATTAATTCCATCCAAATGTAGTTATCTTTTAATATAAAATAATTATTTTTTATTCACTTAAAACCACCCCTCCTCAAGTATAAATTCTACTCCTCATCACACCCTATATCCTAAGAATCATTGAATATATTAAAATATCTGAAAACCCCTCTCCTATCTACTCCCCATGTTCTTTTTATCTCACCCAAAGACCAATTCCAACTTCATTAAGGGATCCTTCAAGGATTGATATTCAATAGGTAAATTTCTCAAACCAATTCTCTTGATCTTTTTCTTTGTATAATTTCTCCTCACCTACTTCATCCATAAAGGAATAATAACTTGATAATCATGTATATACTAGAATTTTATGTCTATAATTCAATATATTATATCCATTCCTTTTCACACATATTCTATTCAGAGAAATGAACCCATTGTCCAAATTATGGCGGTTAACCGTCTCTGTGGATAATAATTTTTCATTTTACACTATCGCCTTCAAGGTTAGTCATAAAATGATTATTATGGTTTATAATATTGTAATAAGTATTCTATAAATTATTTCATGTTATGTATCTAATATATATACATAATATTAAATAAAAAGAAACTAGCTTGTGATGGTTAGAAAAACCGCCAAAAAACTAAACATTTATCAATAACATTTTATCAAATGAATCATCCTCATGTTAGAAAAAAAAGATATATGGGACCATTTATAATTCTATAATTTCATTAATACCATTTTATTCCACTTCTAGACTATTATTTCCATTTGATAAGAAAATCCATAATTGTACACAAATGAACCAACCATGAAACCATGAAACAAGCACACCCCAAACAATGAAAATAATGAAATATTATTAATTAAATGGTGGTAAGATGTTATAAAAAGATAATATAAGTTATTATAAATATTAATATGGTTACATAATAAATTAATAACATTATTTAAACCATTATAAAGGAGTTTTTACCATGTTTGAATGAATTTAAACCTAAGGTAAGGGAATTCATATCAAAATTTATATTCTTTTGGTTAAACTTCAACTTCATTGATAATATCCTCCTAAGAGTAAGTGTGAAATGAATTTTAATTTTATTTTTCTTTATTTATAATTTTTGATGTTGATTTATATTTGATACACACAATTAATTCATTTTATTAATGCTCACTTCAATGATATAATATTTGTAAGGACTTTCCTTTAAAAAACTTCTTTTAAAGTTTCTTTGTACAAAAGAAAAAGAAATGTTTTTTACATATATGGCATGAAAAAAATCCCTATTTTAGGTCACCTTAATATTTTTAATCATACTTTACAATTTTATATGGTTACTTTTAAAGAAAATATTTTTCTATTGTACATTTTCAGTATTTCAAAATTAGTGATTTTAAAAATGGAAAGTTTATTTTATTCAAAGAGTATTTTTTTATGAAATATTTCATGATTTAGGTTATGTTATGGTTATTTGTAATTTTTTATGAGTATGGGTGGTTCTTATAAATCAAGTTTGGTTCCATTATAAACTAAGGATATTTGGATACATTATTAACCTATGATGGGTGGTTCTGTAATAAACCTAGGATGAGTGGTTACATTATAACCAACAATGCATTGGGTACTCTGGAGATGGAAGTTGCCCATATTGGTTATTCCATTTGTAAGTGTGATATGTAAAATGATGTACCAAGTTACATAATTTTCTCTTATGTTATTTCTTATGAGTTTTTATTGAAATTGTTTGATTTTGAAAAGGTAAGATAATGATCTTTTTGAAATGATGATTCCTTTTTCAGTGAAAAACGGTATATTTTTAAGAAAAAAAAATTTGTATTTTAATGAGACTAATGTTTATTTTTATTTTAAGTCCCTTACTGAGATTTTTTCTCATCACAAGTTTTAAAATGGATTTCATAGGATTTAAGGAATATTAGTCACAAGGATGAGATCAAGGGGAAAATTGGGAAGATTTTTCATGAAAAAAACAATATTTGTATACCTTTATTTTATTAAAGAAATTGATATAGTGAATATTTTTCCACTTGTAATTTATGGGCTTAACATGTATGAGTTAGTCCTAATTCTCTAAAACTCAAAACCTAAAAATCCTTAGGATAGTAATAATCTAAATTATAGTTTAAAATCATTATAATATGTAATGTTTATGTTCAGGTCCATACATGTTATATATTCTACTAGATTATAGAAGTGGTGTGTGGACATAGTGATGATACTGTGTTATAAATATATTTGTGAATTAGTTGATGAATCCATGTTGATGGGACTAACCAATAGGGAAATTAGTAGGTATGGGTGTAGAACCTTGTAAATATCATGTTCTTGTTCTATAATTTTTTCAAATGAGTAAAATTTAAGATATTATATTGAGAGGATAGAAACCTTCAGTGGTTAAAGAGGTTGAGTTTCAAAAGGATTAAATCATAAAATATAAATAATATCACTGATTAACTACATCCTACTCTCAATGATCAAGTTAGTTCCTAATATTAACCAATTAAAAACTTCATTAAAAGAAGTACTAATGTCATATATACCACCTAAACCTCATAGTATACATCATCTATGTCTAATTAGATATTTCCAATCAACCATAGAACACTTATTTAAGAATATAATCATTTTATTTAAAGTATACCATCCTAAAAGGGAAATTTTTGGACCTTTTGATGTGATAGACACTATCGGGATATTATTATGTTAATATTACACAAGAAATAACACATCATGTGATAATATATTTATTAAAATTCAAGACCATGAATATGCATGTTATCAAAAGTAGAAATTAATTATTTATATAGTACCAATTACAAAACTTGTAATAAAAAATCATACTCAGTGGTCTTCTAGAGTGGAGTGTCATGCACACATTTTGAAAGTTTCATTATTTGTGACATATACACTCTATGCCACTTCATATATTAGTTCTTCTATCTACAATATATCACTCTATGGGTTTACCCTAGATTTCATCATGAGCAGCATCTGATAATCATATGGCATCTCTAATGGATGTTAGATCATGATTACACTGAATTTGAGATCATAATGTTATATGTGAACACCCCAATCATATTTATATAGGATTTTTATTGCATCTAGACAATAGAATATCCTAGGGATTTTCTATGAGATTCAATTTTGTGGATAGAATATCCATTATAATACTAGGGGTGGTAATGTGAATAAAAAATCAAATATTGGTGAACCTTATGATTTAAGTAGATGGATTCTTATAAGTAAGTGGTCAACTGAGGAACATCCAAGGTATACCTTGTAGTATAATGGTGAAACATCTAGTTAAGGAGATGATATGAATAAAGGATTCCCTAAAAAGTTCATATGGAAGTTGGAAAAAGATTTAAGGACCTCTATAGATACATTTAGGATGAATTCAAGTAATTATGTATGGTTGATCATGTAAATTAAAATATATACAACCTTCCTTATATCCCAAAACATGTGGGACAATATTTTTGTGTTCCTCACAAGGATTAGGATATGGGGGAACCTCTAAAAAATAGGTATGTGCTTATCTAGAATCAGGTTCATTAGATTTGGATTTGTGGTATTCCAAATAGAATCCATAGGCTACATCTTTGAGATAAAGGTGTTAGAGTGATTTAGTTTCCAAGAATTAATTCTTACCACTTGAGTGATTATGATTCTTGATGGATAGTCCAATGACGATCTGAAAGTTTTCGGTCCACCTGGAGACATGTAGAAAAGGAATTATACTGATGAAGACTCTTAGGTAAGTAATGTGAGTCAATCATGGAATCTATAGATATTGGGGTGATCATTTCTATCGAGGATTCAAGATAGATCTCTCTAGACTATGTAATTCCATGATCCTAAAACTATCATTATTATACTTTGAGTAGAACTAACTTCTACTTTTCTCACTTATTCAGAATTCCTTGAGAAAATAAGTCTAAAAAATCACCTCTGTTATATAAAGAGAAAGAAAAATATGTAAAACTAGAGAATCCAACAAGTGATGAGAGTATCTCCAAACACCATGGCCACTTCCATGGTTTAAGGGATTCTTCCTTAAAAAAATTTAGAGGCATCACCAACCATCAATGATGTGTTGTACTCAAAGAATAAGGGGTTACTGAAGATTCTATTTCTATATGATTTTGAAGGTTAATAAAACTCCGCTTTAATTTTTAATGTTCTTAGGGAACACTATGTTTACTCACTTGACTTCATTATTATAGTACAAGAATTCCAGGTCAAAGAGCCACTTGTGGTGGTCTCATGGTTATCTTACAATATGAAATGTCCTCGATGGTGGTGTCTACTTCCAGTTATTATGTACTCAACTTACTAACTATTTTTGTATCTTAATCAAGTCAGTAAATAAGTTCTTATAGATTTTTAGTGGATGAGTAAGCTAACCTTACCACTACTTTTTAATTATGAAATATTTCACTCCATAATGTAAAGGCCCAGAATTTCTGTGGAAAATGTTTTTTCTAAAATACATGGAAATTTTAGGAGTCCGTAAAAACTGACGACACGTGATTCTGAGGCCTGGTGTGCCCGGAATCGATTTCTAAAGTTTTTTTTGGGTATGTTCAGTAAATGTACGAGCGGGATTTTATAACTTTTGAACTAGTGCTCAGAATTGAAATTTTAGGGCACCGTTGATCTCACAGCACCGATATTCTCTTAAGAAGACTATCACTTCGACGGTAGTGAGTCTAGAATAAAATTAAGTTTTTGGATTTTCGTGGATGGTAATAAAATAAAGTGAGCTTCACTTTATTTTATTTGAGCCGCTAAGTGGGTGTTTGTTGGTTAAAACCTCATCATGGGAGTTGGAGGTGGGACCACCACACCTTAGCATCCCATGAGAGGTTATGGTGGTGGGGCCCTCCCGAACACAACCTCCCGTGTGAGGATTAATGCGGTGGGGACCACCCGAGGATGAAACCCCTTGAACTCTCCATTAAGTGGGGAGAAACCTCTTGATCTCCCCACTTAAGGGTTCCACCACCCCACCACCTTAATGGAGCCAACGCATATCATTTATGGCGCCAATCCTCCCATTAATTTGAATGTGCCAACAACTAAATAATAGATAAATATATTACTTTGTTGGGGTGGACTCACTTTATTTTTGGTGGAGCTTAGAGGAAGGGAGAACTTGGGATAAGGCTTCCAGCGAAGAACGTGTTCCACTGACGAAGAATGCTCTGATCGATGAAGAACGTCGACCTCGATCCCGACTTTTACTTCTTTCCTCAGAACCTCCTTGACCTGGGATGCATTCATCTACAACAAAATGACATATGCCTTCCCGCGACTTCGTTAAAAAAAAGAAAAAGGTAGGGGTGTTTTTTTATTTGAGAAATGTTGATTCTTACTTCCATGATTGTTTCTCTTGACCCGCTTGCTACCAAACTAATGCGAAAGGATCAGGTCAAATGAACACGGCCCGATCCCTTCGCCATTCTTGTGAATGTTTGGTGTGTTATTCGCGTTCTTCATGGGTGATGAACAAAGGATCTTTGCGATTCTGTTGTGTGACGCGACAATCCCAAATTGAATACCCAACATCACAATGAACTAGCGGAGATGCGATGACGATAGCAGGCGATGGATCGGACCGGAACGAGAAGGACCGTTCCTCGTCCGTTCTTTGATCGAGTGAATCAAATCATGTTTTCGGAGCCGATTAGAGGCTCGAAAACACCGGATAAAACTATGGGAAATTGGGGTGACCTAGTGTCTAAAGTTTCGTGATGAACAGACGATCAGAATGAAGAATGGACTTCACAGGAGGTGCACTGGCAGGAGGCATCATTTCTGGAAAATTCCAGAATACACGGCGTGTACTTCTGACGAACACACCGTGTAGTACGGGCGTTCTGCGGCTTGAGTTTCAGATGTTAGAAAAGTAACACACGGTGTGTGACCCTGTTCACACGGAATGTATTCTCTGTGTAGAATGACAAAAGTGGCTTCATGAGACATGGCGTGTATTCTGGGAAATACACGGACACGGGCAGAATTACACGACCAAGAGGAACAACGTTTACTCTCTACACAAAATGGAAGAAGAAGCTTCTCGAGACTCGGCATGTATCCCGAGGATACACAGACATGGGGTGGAGTACATGGTCATGTACTCCACCACATGTCTAGGCATGTCCAGTTGCACGGGCTACCCCGTGTACCAGTTACACGGGTTGGCGAACACGGGTTGAGGTCGTGTACGGGCAAATGGTCAACGTGCACGGAGTCGACCCCAGTTGCTTGGACACGGAGTGTAACCATACCACACGCCATGTATTTTCTTTTCTACATGACCAGCCTTACGACACGGTTCGTTGTACATGGGCAGTACCCGAGGTCTGAAGACATGGCGTGTGGCTCATTCATACACATCATGTACTTTTTTGGAAATGGCTTGGTCATCTTGTCCTCAGTATCTTGGGCACGTTTTGTTTGGGTTATCCCCCTATGACATGGAATAACTTTTGGATACATCAACTTGGGACTTTGTGGCAGTTGATGTATCGACACTTGGATTGAGGAGGGGACCCTCCCAGAATCAAGCATGCTTCATGCGGAACCCTGTGGCTGGCTGTGCACTGATGACTGTTCCTGGATCCTATGTGGGTTTGACAGCATTGACGACTGTTCCTGGATCCTGTTTGGGTTCAACAGCACTAAGGACTGTTCCTGGATCCTGTGTGGGTTCGACAGCATTGACGACTGTTTCTAGATCCTGTGTGGGTTCGACAGCACTGACGACTATTCCTGGATCCTGTGTGGGTTCGACAGTTCTGATTTCTATTCCTAGATCCTATAGGGGTTTGACAGAATAGATGATTCAGTGGATACATCTGATCATTTATATCTCTTTACATAGGTTGTATACCTATGTGAGCTGAGTTAGTAAATTTTTTTTCCTCATGATTGAGATAGATTACTTGATAACTTAGGTATATGTATGGGCATATATCTAAGTGGGGTTATATTTTGATTTCATACTTTTTGGTTTATCATTTTTGGATTTTGTGAGACCTTGAGGGTCTCGGGGTCCCTACTGAGTATCGTTATACTCACCCCTGCACGGGCTATGCCCACACCTTGTTGTGTTGGATGCAGACGACAGACAGCGCTGACCGAGGTTGAGTGTATGAGGACTGTACGGTACCCAGAGTTGGACCTCACGATGAGTCGATACCCGGAGGAGACTGATGGACATGGAGTGATGAGGAGGCTATCTATACCTACCCTTCAGGTAGGATCCCTAGTGGACGATCCAGGAGCTGATTTTCACCTTTTAGTTGTTTTTTTCCTTTTCAGTTGTACTTGTACTTTCAGCTGGGCTTGTATTTCTGGCCCCTTTACTTTTCAACATTCTCTTATTATATAGTTTTACTTAGTATTTTTGTATCAAGTTGTGTACTCTGTTGTGTGTGTTTTCAGTTATAAAGGAAATGCCTTCCCAGTTTGGGGATTTACGCCTTTGGTGCTAGTCGTCAGCCCCTGGCCTATAGAAGGCGGGCTTGGGGTAGTCACGGCACAGGCCCTGGGGGACGGGTCGTGACAAATTGGTATCAGAGGAGTCAGTTCTACCGCAGAACTTAGGACACTAATATTTTCTGTGAAGCAATATTGTTAAGTGTAGTGAGTGTGGTTTTCAATTCAGGGAGTCCAGTGTTGGTACGGTGGTCCACGTATCCATACACCAGGACCCTGAATTCTGATTTCTGAAACAGTGCATGAAAACACTAATTGCGTGTGTGTTTCAAGAGTTTTCTTAGTGATCTCTTTGAGTTAGCTCACCAGGTATAACTTATTGACCGTGGCGCACCTGTTTCTTTCAGGATGTCCCTACATAGACAGCCATACAGGGTTCCAGGTTTTGTACGAGATGACATCCCACCGAGCGACGAGGCCTTGGTGTAGAGCCCTATTACAGCGGAGACACCAGCGGTACCACTACCTGTTGGGCCACCGATGCCACCAGCCCTAGCAGCAGAGAGTGCACACCGCCTGAGCGTGTTGCATAATTTCTAGCACTAGAGGCTTCCCAGGTACAAGGGAAAGATGAACCCGCAGGCAGCTGAGGATTGGGTGGAGGCTGTAGTGAGAGTCTTCAGACTGGTAGGGAAACCAGCAGACCTTATAATGATCCTTTTTGCGAGTCTCCTTCAGGCAGTAGTAGGCAGATGGTGGAGCCTGATGCTCCAGGTGCATGACAAGCCGACACTACTCTGGGAATACTTTGAGAGACTGTTTTGGGCGGAGTTTTTCCCAGCCACCCTACGTGGGGTGCGGATACCGGAGCTACTTAATCTACATCAAGGTAGCATGACGGTGGCACAGTACTCAGAGAGGTTCACTGACCTCTCACTCTACTCCACAGATATGGTTAGGGACCCATTCTTCATGGATCGGACCTTCGAGCAGGGGCTCAGTCAAGAGATCAGGGCTTCGATGATCTCTCTCAACATCCCGATGCAGGCGGAGGTGTTGGAGAGAGCCCTATTAGTGGAGAGTTTCCTTGCTGAGCAGTCACCTGCAGCGAGACCCACCATCGGGTGTCACATAGCGGAGTCTTCTGCAGCTAGCAGCAGACAGATGTCGTAGAGGTCCAAGTGGACCAGACCATATGGTGGACGACCTCAAGACTTGGGTTTGGTTGGGTGAGTCACATGAAACAGAGCCAGTCATTTGAGGAACAGGCAGTGTTTCACATGCGGCGGGCAGGGTCACATGGCTTTTGACTGTCTGACCCACTATTCGGATGATTATCATACAGTTGAGGGGCCTCCTAGGCAGAGGCATAGGTTCGATCAAGGCGGTCCATAGGGTGCAGGAGGATGTAGCAGAGGAGCTGGTCGTACAGCTAGCGGTGGACAGCGTTACGAGGTGTTACCACCACCACCACCAGAAGGTCCACCCCGACCATTGGGAGCAGATGGACAGGGGAGGGCTCAGCTCTAGGTTATTAAGTCTTACGATCACGGATCTCTGGAGATGATTCGAGGAATGATTTTTGTCTACTCCACCTTGGTTACAGTTCTTATAGACACTGGTGTCGGTCACTCTTTCATTTCCACCACCCTCATTCGGATCTTAGAGATTCCGATGAAGTCGTTGGCTCGATCCTTACGGCTAGAGACTCCTACGGGATCAGACTCGATGATCACTCACTGGTGCCGGAAGTATGAGCTTACTCTAGGAGGTGAGAGCTTCGGCTGGGATCTCCTCATAGTGGCGTCGAGGCCTTACAATGTCATCTTGGGTATGTACTGGTTATCTACAGTCTATGCTCAGATCGACAGTATTAGGCGCAAAGTGCGGTGTGTCCACACGGATGGGACCAATTTTACCTTCATCAGTGATAAGGGAGTCTTTGAAGCACAATATGGACTTGCTCAGAGGAGGGTGCAGCCGATCACTCATCAGTTGGCATGCCTTACCCTCGGACCAGTTGATGTGAAGAGTCCGACTTATCCTGTAGCGGTGGACCAGTATGAGGATGTTTTCCCTGATGATGTCCCAAGTCTACCTCCTCGTAGAGAGGTGTACTTCTACATTTACCTTTACCCTGGGACGGCACTGATATCTACACCAGCATATTGGATGGCTCCTGCTGAGCTTTGTGAGCTATGGGTACAGCTGGAGGACTTGCAGGTGAAGGGATTCATCTGGCTCAGAGTTTCACCCTGGGTAGCCCCAATTCTGTTCGCCAAGAAGGTGGATGGGAGCTTGAGGCTTTGTGTCGACTACCATCACCTGAACCAGGTGACCATGAAGAACAAGTACCCACTCTCTAGGATTGACAACCTCTTTGATCAGCTAAAGGGAGCATGGTGGTTCTCGAAGATAGACCTCATATCAGGCTATCACCAACTCAGATTTCAAGACAAGGATGTGTAGAAGACAGCCTTCAGATGTTGGTATGGCCACTACGAGTTCTTGGTTATGCCTTTCGGCCTAACCAACGCTCCAACAGTGGTCATGGGACTCATGAACAGGATTTCCTAGGATTACCTCGATCTATTTGTCATAGTATTCATCGACGATATTCTGATCTACTTGAATACTGAGGAGGAGCATTCCTACCATTTGCATGTAGTACTGGACACACTCCGATAGCACTAGCTTTATGGTAAGCTCTCAAAGTGCTAGTTTTGGATCTGAGAGGTTAACTTTTTTGGACATGTAATCTCAGAGGTTGGAGTTGTAGTGGATCCAGTGAAGATTGAGGCGGTACTTTCTTGGGAGCCACCAAGGAGTGTGACGGAGGTTCGGAGTTTCCTAGGTTTGGATGGATATTATCGGAGGTTCGTACCAGACTTCTCTAAAGTTTCAACACCACTATCAGCCTTGACGAAGAAGGGGAAACCCTTTGTGTGGTCGGAGAGATGCTAGCAGAGCTTTCAGGAGCTGAGGTAGAGGCTGACTAGTTCCCCCATCTTTAGGCTTCCAGAGGAGGGCATAGGGTACGTAGTTTATTACGACGCATCGGGGACAGGACTCGGATGTGTCCTGATGCAGGAGAGAGCAGTGATTGCTTATGGTTCTCGTCAGTTGAGACAGCATGAGAAGAACTAATCCACCCATGACTTGGAGTTAGCAGCAGTGGTTTTCTCTCTGAAGATGTGGCAGCACTATCTGATGGGTGAGTGTTTCACAGTCTACTATAAACACCAAAATTTTAGGTATATCTTCTCTCAAAATGACTTTAACCTAAGACAGCGGCAATGTCTTGAGTTCCTCTAGGACTATGACTTTGAGATAGTCTATACTCCTTGTAAGGGGAACGTTGTAGCAGATGCACTCAGTAGGAGATCTGGTATATAGCTTCTAGGAGAGGCGACAGAGCAGCTGGATGATTTACAAATATCCTTTGTGGACCGAGACGGATCAGCCTTTCTTCAGTATCTTATAGTCACTCCCCCACTTCTTCATCTATTCAAGGAGGAACAGCATGGAGATGCTGACTTCAAGACACGACATGCTCAGATATCCACAGGGCAGGCACCACATGGATTTTCTGAAGGTGGGGAGCATGTCATCTTCTTTAGAGGACGTACTATGGTGCCAGAGTCACTTCATGAGGAAGTTTTGAGGGAGTTCTACACATCTCCTCTAGAGGTATATCCATGAGTGGAAAAGATGTACCAGGATCTTCAACGACAGCACTGGTGTTCGGGTATGAATAAGGCAGTAGTGGAGTTTGTCTCTTGATACCTCACTTGTCAGCAAGTGAAGGCGGAGCATCAGTTATCAGCAGGCTTGGTTCATCCTTTGGGGGTCCCATAGTGGAAGTGGGATGGGATATCCATGGACTTCATGACGGTTCTTCCACATACATCTAGACATGACTCGATTTTGGTGATCATTGACCGACTCACCAAGTCGGTCCACTTCCTACCGATCAGAGAGTAGGGTTCAGTAGAGAGTTTGGGATACCTCTATGTGCATGAGATTGTGAAGCTACATAGAGTACCTTCTTCTATTGTCTCTAATCATGACGCACAGTTTACTTCCCGTATATGGAAAGGGTTGTAGGAGGCTTTTGGGACGCAGATTCGTTTGAGCACTACCTTCCATCCTCAGACGGATGGTCAGACTGAGCGGACCATTCAGACCCTCGAGGATATGCTGTGTGCATGTGTCCTTGACTGCGATTTCAACTGGGAGGATCACTTACCTTTGGTGGAGTTTGCGTACAAAAAAAGATATCACTCCACCATAGGGATGTCACCTTTTGAGACCTTGTAGGGTAGACCTTGAAGATCGTCGTTGTGATGGACAGACCCAGGGGAGTCAGTACTAGTGGGACCAGAGATGGTATGAGCTGCCACAGAGAAGGTGCAGATCATCTAGGAGAAGATGAAGACTACACAAAGCAGATAGATATTGTATGTTGATAGGAGACAGAGACCTTTATATTTCGAGGATGGTGACCACATCTTTCTACGGGTCTCACCTCGATGAGGTTTATGGAGATTTGGCCGAGGCGGAAAGTTATCTCCAATATTCATCAGAACTTTCCAGGTCCTCAGCAGAGTAGGAGAGGTGGCTTACCGCTTAGCTCTTCCACCTCAGTAGCACTGAGTGCATGACGTCTTCCACATATCCTAGCTGATGGGATACGTGCAAGACCCTTCTCACATCATTGACCATGGAGAGATGGATGTCAACGATGGGGTGACTTTTACGGAGGTTCTAGTGCAGATTGAGGATCGACGGGAGTGGGTCCTTCATGGACGGTCAATACCTCTAGTGCGCGTTCATTGGTAGTAAGGGAACCTCCAGGAGAGAACATGGAAGTGGGAGGCTCATATGCGTGCTCAGTACCCCCATTTGTTTCCTGATTTCGAGATGTAGCTTACGGGGACATAAAGCCCTGAGGTGGGGAGAATGTAAAGACCCAAAATTTCCGTGGAAATTTTTTTTTCTTAAATACATGGAGATTTTATGAGTTCGAAAAAATTGATGGCATATGATTCTGAGGCCCGGTGTGCCTGGAATCAATTTATGAAGTTTTTTTCAGGTACGTTCAGTAAACGTACGAGCGGGATTTTATAACTTTTTAACTGGTGAATGGAATTGAAATACAAGGGCACCGTTGATCTCGCAGCAACGGTATTTTCTTAAGAAGATTATCACTTTGACGGAAGTGAGTCAAGAATAAAAGTTAGTTTTTGGGTTTTTGTGGATGGTAATAAAATAAAGTGAGATTCACTTTATTTTATTTGAGCCGCCATGTGGGTGTTTGTTGGTTAAAACATCCTCATGGGAGTTGGAGGTGGGACCACCACACCTTAACCTCCCATGAGAGGTTATGGTGGTGGGGCCCACCTAAACACAACCTCCCATGTGAGGATTAATGTGGTGGGGAACACCCAAGGATAAAACCCCTTGAACTCCCCATTAAGTAGGGAGAAACCTCTTGATCTCCCCACTTAAGGGTGCCACTACCCCTACACCTTAATGGAGCCAACACACATCATTTAGGGTGTTAATCCTTCCATTAATTTGAATGTACCAACAACTAAATAATAGATAAATCTATTATTTTGTTAGGGGGACTCACTTTCTTTTTGGTGGAGCTTGAAGGAAGGGAGAAATTGGGAGAATAATTCCAACAAAGAACGTGTTCCAATGACAAAGAATGCTCCAACCAATGAAGAACGTCGACCTCAATCCCAACTTCGACTTCTTTCCTCGGAACCTCCTCGACGTGGGACACGTTCGTCTACAATGAAATGGCGTTCGTCTTCCCGCGACTCCTTCAACGAACAAAGAATAAGGTAGGGGTGTGTTTTTATTTGAGCAGCATTAATTCTTCATTCCATGATTGTTTCTCTTGACCCACTTGCTACCAAACTAACACGGAAGGACCGGGATAAATGAACATGACCCGATCCCTCCGTTGTTCTTGTGAATGTTTGGTGTGTTCTTCGCGTTCTTTATGGGTGATGAACAATGGATCGTTGTGAGTCTGTTGTGCGATGCAACGATCCCAAATTGAATACCCAACATCACAACGACCTAGCGGAGGCGTGATGAAGATAGCAGGCGACAGATCGAATCGGAACGGGAAGGACCATTCCTCGACCATTCTTCGAGCAGGTGAATCAAATCATGTTTTTGAAGCCGATCAGAGGCCTGAAAACACCGGAGATGACTACAGGACATCGGGGTGACCTAGTGTATGAAGCTTCATGATGAACGGACCATCAGAACAAAGAATGGACTTCATGAGAGTCACGCTAGCCAGAGGTTCCATTTCTGGAAAATTCTATAATACACGGTGTGTACTTCTGACGAATACGTCATGTAGTACGGGTGTTATGTGGCTTGAGTTTCGGACGTTAGACAAGTAACACACGGCATGTGACCCTGATCACATGGCATGTATTATCTGTGTATAATGATAGAAGCGGCTTCGTGAGACATGGATGTATTCTAGGAAATACACGGACACAGGAAGAATTACACAGCCCAGAGGCACAGCGTGTACTCTCTACACAGAATGGAGGAAGTGGATTCGTGAGACTCAGCATGTATCCTGAGGATACACGGACACAGGGTGGAGTAAACAGGCATGTACTCCACCACACGGCCAGGCATGGCCAGTGCCACGGGCTACCCCATGTACCAGTTACATGGGTTGAGGCCATGTACAGGCACATGGTCAGTGTACACAGAGCTGACCCCAATTGCTTGGACACAGCGTGTAACCATACCACACGACATGTATTTTATTTTCTACACGACCAGCCTTATGACATGGGCCATTGTACACGGGAAGTACCCGAGGTCTGAAGACATGGCGTGTGCCTCATTCCTACACGTAGTGTTCTTTTTGGGAAATGGCTTGGTCATCTTGTCCTCAGTATCTTGGACACATTTTGTTTGGGTTATCCCCCTATGACGTGGAGGAAATTTTGGATACATCAACTTTGGACTTTGTGGAAGTTGATGTATCGACACTTGGCATGAGGAGTGGACCCTCCCAGAATCAAGCATGATTCATGCAGAACCATGTGGTTGGTTGTGCACTGACGATTGTTCCTGGATCCTATGTGGGTTTGATAGCATTGACGACTGTTCCTAGATCCTGTGTGGGTTCGACAGCACTGAGGACTGTTCCTGGATCCTATGTGGGTTCGACAGCATTGACGACTGTTCCTGGATCCTGTGTGGGTTCGACAGCACTGACGACTGTTCCTGGATCCTGTGTGGGTTTGACAATTCTGATTTATGTTCCTAGATCCTATGGGGGTTCGATATAATAGATGATTCAGTGGCTACATCTGATCATCTCTATCTCTCTACATAAGTTGTATACATGTGTGATCTGAGTCAGTAACTTGTGTTTTCCTCATTATTGATATGGATTACTTGATAACTTAGGTATATGTATGGGCATATACCTAAGTGGGGTTATCTGTTGATTTCATAATTTGTGGTTTATCCTTGTTTTATTTTTTGATACCTTGAGGGTCTCGGGGTCCCTACTGAGTATCGTTATACTCACCCATGAACGGGCTATGCTCGCACCTCGTTGTGTTGGATGCCGATGACGGACAGCGCTGACCGAGGTTGAGTGTACGAGGACTGGACGGTACCCGGAGGTAGACCTCACGATGAGTTGGTACCTGGAGGAGACTGACAGACGTGGAGTGCTGAGGAGGCTATCTATACCTACCCTTCAGGTAGGATCCATGGTGGATGATCCAGGAGCTTCTTTTCACCTTTCAGCTATTTTTTTCCTTTTCAGTTGTACTTGTACTTTAATTTGGGCTTGTATTTCCGGCCCCTTTACTTTTCAGCACTCTCTTGTTATATAGTTTTACTTAGTGTTTTTGTATCCAGTTGTGTACTATGTTTTGTGTGTTTTCAGTTATAAAGGCAATGCCTTCCCAATTTGGCGATTTACACCTTTGGTGCTAATCGCCAGCCCCTGGCCTATGGAAGGCAAGCTTGGGGTAGTCACGGCACGGGCCCCGGGGGATGGGTCGTGACACATAATTCAAACTTTTCTTTTATTTAATTTCCTAAAATGATTCCTAATTAAATGTAGTCATCTTCATACCCATAGAGGAGAAACATTCTAGGATTCTAGTAGGACAATAGGATCCTATCGTAAACCCAGAGGATGATTGGGAGGAGTAGAAACTTAAAGCATCCACCACCAAAGAACGGTAACCTTCTATTGTGTTTGTGGTGGAATGAGACCCTAAGTTGTATATCACCCATGAATATCCTACAATCACTCCTACATCATGGGTGTATCTAGTTTTTATCATGTTAATATAATGTAAATGAACTCATAGGTTAAACATGTGGTTAAATATTGTGCAAGTAAATGACACATCATGTTTTCTATGTATCATCTCAATACACATTGCATGACTATAAAAAAATTAGGTGGTTTGGATGGGTACACACCCTATTGAATCCAAGTACACAACATGTACTTAATTAATTTAAAAATAAAAATTTATTTAATTTATTTTTTAATTATAGTGTATGGTTATATTTTTTATCTCTAATAATTCTTAGATAAATAATTAAGGTAATGAATTAATTAATTAATAGGACCATTATTTACTAATTCAAGAGAAATATTTCTTAATTAATTAAGATATTAGGAATGTGTTCTAAATTAAATGAATGTGGTGTTATTGTATATATATGGATTATCATGATCTTTGACCAACCAATGTATGTTTTGAGTTTATGTTAAATTTAATTTTTATCAGATGGGTTTTATTATGTAATAAATGTTAATTAAATTATATATGATAGATTGTGCGTCATATCTTCCAATTTTATTATATAGTACATGTGTTTCCTTGGTTTATTTTCTATATCCCATGCCCATGGTTCCTCATACCTATGTGTGAGTAAAACATATAAAGGATGGATCACCAAGTATATGAGGTGGTGCAGAACCCAAGCTAAGGTGAAACTAACCAAGAAGGTATTGAAACTATTATAACTCAAGCCAATCCTGACTCAATATGTTTTTCCCATAGGATTATAGGTTGATTTATTATCCTCTCAATAAATCAACCATTAGAAATTTTATGATCATGTAATAATATTTATTTTATTTTGTATGATCCAGGGTTATATCTTATGTGATTCAGGTTTATATGATTAAATGTGATCACATAAATTAAGTAATATAATAAGATATGCAAGATAAAGTAAAATGAATGGACTTTGGGTAAAATATTTTATCAACACGTGATTAATTAATTATGTAAAATTCCATAAAATATAAAAAAATATTTAAAGTAAAAAATAAGTAATTTTATGCATAAATAAACAAAATAATTCATGAAAATATTAATTCAAAATACCTTCCATTATCTATGTTTAGATAGACTCATAGTTAAAGTTTCGGTCATGACATAGTTAGATGCACTTTCAATTATCGATAAGTCTAAACAAAAATAAAATGACTACTTAACCAAACATATATTGAGTGTAAAGGCCTTTTTCTATTCAATACAGATTTGGAAAAAAAATAAGGAAATATGAGTAATGATTTCAAGATTGGGGATACCACTAAATAGATCAAGGAGATATAATCTAGTGGTGAGAAATATTACATACCTAGAAAATTTATTTTGATTTTCATGGATAGAGTCTATGAAACACCTAAGACTCATACTCTAAAATATAGTGCTAAAACAAAACATTTATATATTTTATTTGATTATAAGTATAAATTACCTAAATGTAATCAATATTGAGTCATCATACACCAAATATTTTGTTAATAACCACAAAAATACATGGGTTCTAATTCCCTTCATGGGGATTCATAGGAATCCCATTTTAGAGGTCTGATCTTAACTCCACAACACCAACTACCTCCCTAGATAGAATTAGAATCCATATTTCCTAGCTATTTGGCTTTAAAACATAGTGTAATTAACTAAAAAGAGAGAGAACAAAAACCCTTAATACATACATATGGTTATGTATATATAGAATCTTGGATACATAAATATGGTAACATTTATGGAGAACCTCTGATGGATGAAATTTCTCACATAAATTCATGGTTTTTATTAGATCATTAGAATAGGGTAAACCATTTTTTTATTGGTATTTTTGAAGGATTCATGAAAAAAATCATAAATATATAAGAGATTCCACTAGTACACAATAATTCCCCCTCAAAAGGTGAGAATGAACCCAGCCTCCCATCCTCTTAATTATTATTCATTCTGAAGTGTCTCTAATAAAGTAACAGTGTTATCTTATCACTATAAAGTGAGTTTGAAATGATATCATAGTGTCACAAAGATGGGATCAATCAAATCATCCATTGAAAATAGAATAGTGAACCCAAATTGAATCTTTTACCCATGAAAAAGATAAATTAACTATGAACTCTTACTTTTAATAATGCATTAACTAGTTTCTTATTTTTATTTTCCTTTAGGAACACTTTTATAACTCCCTTAAATCCAAATGGCATCACTGAATACACTAATGAATGACATGATCATTTCCCTAGATTGCAGTACCTCAAGGACACCTCAATCCACTATGTACAACCAGCTGAAATGAAGAACATATGACTCCACTAGCATGGAGACCATGTCCTTGTGGCCCCAATTTATATTCTCATTGACCGAACACATCTAATGAAAATTTTTTATCTATCTATTCTAGGTGTACCATCTCAATGGATCCATATTGATGTTGGAGTTAGTGCTTGAAGGCCTCTAGAAGATAAATCCCCATTATTCATCATATCAATGACTAGTCATGGATAATATGGTGGTCCTTATTTCTATATCCAAGAACTTCAAGATCCTATAATTAGAGGGAATAAACAAATAAATCCATTACCTTAATTAGGTGTACGAGGACACACACCACATCAAGTAAACCACGCAAGATCTATCTATAAGGGATCGTATTCTCTATGTTCACCATCACCAATGTGTGACACTAATTCTACAAAAAAAAATAGGGGATTTTGTTGGTTCCTCAGTCATATAGAATAAGGTATCCATAAGGATATCCTAATAGGGTAATATAACTACTAAAACGTATAATAATTTCCACATCCCAAAATCTTCACCATGCTAGGGTAAATCACAGGACACAGGGCTGAGGGAATTTTTACACCTAGGGTGAACTCGGTATTATTCATCGGATAAGAAAATTGTTGGAGTTGGTTCCCTAGAACCAAATTCTATGTACTTTATGATAAAGTATTTTCATATTTTTTTAATACCAATAAACTCTTTATCATATATTTATTGTTCTTCTACATGACATAGTATGTGATAATGTCCTAAGAGTAGTAATATCACTAAAAGTTCATAGTAGTTCCCCACTATGATGAGAATCCATAAGTTCCATGATATTATTATTAAATATATGTTCTATAGATGGATGAAATAATTTTAGGGAAATAATTGATATAGGCTATCAAGGGTGGATACTCATAGTAATTTGAGGTATATTCTCATAGTGTACTCCCTTGGTAATATATATAGTGTAGGATGTTATGAGAATGAGACCCACCAGTAAGAAATCCATATTTATATGTGTCATTATATATTCATGTATGTGGAAATGTGTATTGATACTTAGACTATAATATTATTTTTAATGAGTATTATAAGACGTGTACTTTGAGGTATTTAAGAAAACCATGATGAAATATGTTTTTGATGAGGTATAATACATTGGTTGCATCATGATAAATATTTCATTAATGAAAATGGGAGAAATGATTTGTACCTTATGTTCTTTAATGGAAGATGATATCTTGGTCCATTAGATGGAAATGATATAGATTAAATTGATCCATGGTCATAGTGTTCTATAGAAAACTTTAATTTTCATAAATTCAAAGAAAGAGACATTGAGAACATTGGTTGATAGCACCAGTATGCAACATGCTTGACTAAATATATCATGGTAAAGGGATTATATTACATAGTGAGAATTTCTGTGAGGTATTATGTTATTGAGACATTAACTTCTTTATTTGTGGGTTCCTTATCATTTTTATAGATGCTAACCTTGGACTTTATGCTACTTCACTTAATGCCACTAAGAAAGAGGTCTTGAGGGTCACACACTAAGTGTATCTAGACTCTTAATTAAATAATATATTATTTATTTATTATTTAACTACTTGACTAAATATCATTCCCAAATATGGTTAAATAATTATTCTTGTTTGATCAATCCTATATATTCCTTCACTGGTTATTTGAGAATATTATATGAGCAGAATATTAAATAAATATTTATTTTATAATTAGTGGATATAATATTTATTTATTTATTGGTGAATAATGTAGTGATATTTATTTATTAAAAAAATAGAAATTATTCAAGACCTGATAAATATTATAGAGAAATAGCGGATCGAGTTTAATGGACCAGTGAGAAATATTATATATAGAATATTATTTTATTAAATAATATTTAATTTGATTTTTGAGTTTATCACATGCGAATAAATAATAATATTATTATAATTATTATAGGAATGGGGTTCCACAAGGATTAAATAAATATTAATGGTCACTTGTGTAATTATTTATTTCTAACCCTAGATGTATATAAACCCAATTATATTATTTTACAATAGAGACAATTCATTTCTTTGGTTGTGCACAATGAAATATGTGCAATCCTCTCAAATAATTTGAGATATACCTTCTCCAAGAAAACTCCCAATAATGTAAAGTGATATTTCTCCACCTTCCACTCTCGAGTCAATGGATATTAAGGAGGATAATTTGGAAGCAGTTTTCAGGGTGATCAAAGGCTAACGGCGCAAGTGATTTGATCTTTCATGCTAGCACCCGAAGATTCTTACGGCGATGTTCATAGATTTTTAGAAAACATGTGGATCACCACCAGTGGGAATCTAATCTTGATTATAACAAGGCAATGATGGTACAATATAGATCTATTTTCAGATTCATCAATGAAGAAAGAATTTCTCACAAGGTAATTCTTTATTGATTAAATAAATTATATATAATATGTGATGATCAAACTCTTTTATTCTAACATTTTATCCATTATCCATATTCTTTGATTCAATTCCATTAATTATGGAATTTATTATTTTTTAAATCATGGATTCATCATTGATCATAAAAAAAAGTTGGACATGACCCATCACATGCTTTCGATGTGCCCAAAACCTTCAAGTGCTATTAGAGTAGGTTGCATAACTATTTATAATTATTTAAAGATGGTTGATTGATTTATGCATTTTTAATTTACTTTTCAATTCCAGTTTAATCCTTCTTTAATCAGAATTGTTATATCTTCTTATTCCTCTTCATTTCTCATAAATATAGTCAAATCGATTAATTTTTTAATGAAATAAATTTGAAGATCTCATATAGAGGTGTCGAGGAATCTGGCTGGGTAACACAATAGTACAGGCCTTGTACCCAGAGGTACATGTTGTGGACTAGTGTTTAATGCACCAAGAATTGATTCGAAATTAATTCAAGGAATATGAATTTATTATATGTGTTGAATTTAAGTATACATTATGGGTTGACAAGTCTAGCTTGGCACATAGTTAATTGGAGTACACACCGTGTAACTTCAGAACACAGCATGTAGTCCTTAGTCACAGACTGGCTCTGTATCTTATTACACGGCCTACCTAACTAATGACGGTGTAACTCAGAGACTACATGTTGTGTATCCCATGTACATTTCATGTACTCCAATATTTTATGTGTCATATTTACACACTGAGACACTAGGAATGTGGCTCAGATATATGATGAGAACAGTACACGCTGTGTAGCTAACTTTTACTCTTTGTGTACTTATACTTAATTACGCATAATTAAAAAATAATTTATCATACTTTTTAAAAATTATTAAAATGTTTTTTGTGTGGACATTAATTTTATAAGACATTCCTTTTGATGGGTTTTACATATATAAATTCCTAATAAATTTCTACGTTATTTTTAGATCAACATATCATATATAATTCGTATTACATTTATTACTCCACGCATTGAATCATTGTACACTATGTTAATAAAAGGAATCATGTAAATATTTTGATCATTAAATTGATAGTAAATGTCATGAAATTACGTGATAAGTTTTTTATGCCACATGTCACAAGAGTAAACAATATATGAGTATAATAAACATTGGGTAGTTCGGATGGGCACTCACCTTGTTTCCTCCAAGGTACATTTTGTTATACATAGTTAATTTTAAATAAATTTATTTTATTTGTTTAAAATTATTATGGATGAGAATATCAAGGAAAATTATATGAGAATTTAGATAGAGGAATTGATTAATTAAAGAATAAATTTAATTGATTTGATCCAGATTTATCTTAAATAATAACAATTAAGAATTGAATGCTAATTTTATTAAATACATAATTATTTGCACGCATATGGATAATAAATATATTAGATTAGATGTTTTTAAGTGATTGGTTTATTTTAATTTATTATTAAATTAAATTTTTTCCATGAATTCCATCTCCCCTCTTATTATTTAAGGTCCAGTATGCACATGGTTTCTTATATGTAAACCCCTTCCCCTCACCTTCATGTGAGTAAAAGCATATTTAATGGATAGAGCTCCCAATATATTAGAGGTGGTTCAATTTTTTCACAGATATGGGACCAATCCAAGAGGGATATATAGGTGGATAGGTGGAAAGATTCAACATGAACATTAATTGGTTCAAGGTATTTTTTCCCTATGTTGATGGTCAGTTTATCATCAGTTATATAAACTAACCATTAGTAAAAGATCGTGAACATACTACTTAAAATTTTAATTTCTATCAAGTTTAATGGTTATTTCATTATGGATGTTTTTTCATAATCACGTGAATTAATGAATCAACAATAATGCAAGATAGAACAAAAAAATTGGCTTATGTGTAAATATTATTTAAGTGTTTGTTAATAAATTAAGTAAATCCACTTAATAGTAACAATTATGTAATAAAGATAATAATAGGAAATTTATAGATAAATATTAAATACCTCAATTATAAATATTTAAGTGAGTATATCCTTACACTAATTCATTTAAAATCGAACCATAGTTGAAAGTGTTTGACAAGCCAAATTTGGGATTCTTTTAGTTATAAGGGAATTATAACTTGAAGTTTTGGGTTGACTTAACTTATTTTTCATGAAGGGTTTACTGAAAAAGTTGGAATTGGTGTCACCTAGATTCAAGGGATGAGGAAATCCAATTTAAGGTTTTTAGGATTGGGGAGTCCAGTCAACAGATCAATGAACTTTGAGTTAATATAGTTCTCATTTAGAATGCCTACCTAAAACACTTAAGATTTATTGACCTACAAAAGTTGGGGGAATGAGAATGGGAATATTTATCCTTGATACTATAATGCCTAAGAAATAGGATATTTCAAATCCAATGGTGAGGGCTATTTAGTTTTTATAAAATAATGATATATTAAAAAATATAATTTTTTTTTGTTTAAATTTTATCAAATAATATACTAATACTTCACTCATATTATTTTTAGATACAGTAATAAAATTACTTCTAACATATCACAATAATACATACTCAATAATTATAACATTATAACTAGCATAAATTTTTAATAATGTAAGAGGCGCTTACACGTTATCTTATTCCATGAAAGAAAATTATATATGTTGAAAGAACTTATTACTAATGCACCTGGTAATGAGGCTTGAGAGGAGGAGTTATCTCTCTATGAGAAAATTTTGAATGATGTTATAGAAATTCATTGTTCCATTTTATCATCCATGACCAATGATATTTTGAAGCAACATGAAGACATGGATGCATGTAGCGTGATGTCCCACCTTCAGGGTGTCTATCAAGAGAAGGAGAGAGAAGAGAGATATGAGATCTCTAATGCTTTATTTACAAATAATCATGGATAGTTTGTACTAGTTGGGCCTCATGTATTATAGGAAACATTGAATTATTATAAATCTTAGGGATTAAATTACCATATGAGTTGTAAAAATATCACATACTTTCCTCACTACTCAAGACCTTCTCCAATTTTATTGTTAATTATAGCATGATCAATAATGAGAAGATTCTTTTAGAACTTATTACTTTGATTCTCCAAGTGGATAAGGACATGGGGTGTGACAAAACTATAGTCCTTATAGTGAATATGAAAAGGAAGAATAAGTTGAAGGGGACCAATACTGATAAAAAGTATAAAACTTCTGAGCATCATCCTTCTAATAGGATAAAGATTCATGGGCAGTGCAAGGAAAAGGATTAATTATTATTTAAATGTGGAAAGAAAGTGCATTGGAAGAGGAACTACACCTAGAATCAAAAAGAATATAAATTTGAATTTTTTATCAAGTTTAATATTTCAATATCTACACATTAGGTATTAGATACAGCTTATGGTGCTCACATGTGTATCCAAATTTAGGAACCAAGTATATTCCTAGATATTTATAGAGGAGAGGTGGATTTACAAGTTTCCAATGGTGTGAGGCTGACTTCTCTAAGAATTAGTGACTACCACATTTCATTAAAAATAATATTGATATTGTTTTTAAAGGATTTTTATTATGTACCAACTATTACCAAAAACAAAATTTCTATATCATTCCTAGATGCATATTGTTTTATTTTCATGTTTGGAAATAAAATTTGTTACTTTTATAAAGAGAACATATTTTATGGTATGGAACATTTAAATAATGGTATTTATGTTTTAAGTTTTGAAAATAAAGTATTTAAAATAGATAATGAATCATGTTCACATGATTCGTATAACACCTAGTTATGGAATCATCGTCGTGGTCATGTAAATGATAAGTGTTTGAAAAATCTCTCTTAAGATGGTTATTTAGACTCTTTTGAGCTAAAACCACTTGAAATATGTCATGATTGTTTATAATAAAAAATGAATAAGCAACCATTCTAGGAATAGGGTTAAAGGTCCATAGAGAGTTTTAGGATTAGTGGATACATATGTGTGTGGACCATTTTCAGTAGAAAAAAGAGGTGGGTATTCTTACTTCATAACTTTTATAGATAAATTGAGTAGATATGGCTATGTCTACTTGATAAGGTATAAGTTTGGGTCCTTTGATAAATTCAAATAATTTAATAATGATTTAGAGAATCAACTTGGAAATAAGATAAAGAAGCTTCGATCATATTGAGGTGATGAATATCTTAAACAAGAGTTTATTTACCTTTTATGGGAGTTTGGGATTCTATATCAACTCACTCCACCTTACACACCACAGTGGAATAGTGTTAGTGAAAGGAGTAATTGTATAATGTTAGACATGGAAATGTCTATGATGATTCATGTAGATATTCCATTATCATTTTTGGGAAAAAGATTATGAACTCTGCCATATGTATTAAATTGAGTACCAACTAAAGAGGCATAATTCTATTTGAGTTATAGAGTGGAAAGAAACCTATTTTTTCACATACACGTGTATGGGTTTGTGAGGAAGTTGTTAAGGCCTTCTTAGGAAGCAAACTAGCACACCAGGGAATAAATTGTATCTTTATAGTATATCCTAAATGAACAAAGGGATAATATTTATACAACCTCTCAAACAAGAAAGTGACTTTTCCAGACAAGTCATCTTTATTGAGAGGGATCACATACTCAAAATAGGATAGTGGTAGAAAGATTAAATTTTATGAAGTCAATTCTCAAGATATACAAGAGTTGGTATAGTAATAGATTCCATAAGTCCCCATATAATAATTAGTTCATTAAATACAAGTAATATGTAGAAACACTAGATATGTAAGAGAACTAGAAAGATATGGTTTTCTTATCATCAGAGATGGTGACTCATTATTGGTTGAAAATGATGAACCTCTATCCTAAAAAGATGTAGTAGAGATGTTAGAATCTATAAGAAGGAAAGAATCCATGGATTCTAAAATGGATTCCATGTATCATAACCAAATTTTGGTTCTGTTTGATGAGTCGGTTTATGTATGGTCTATATAGTGAAAATGGGTATTCAAGAGAAAACTAGACATATAAGGTAAAGTAAATACCTATAATGTAGGTCGAGTGGCTAAAGTGTTTAAACAACATCAAGTAAATAACTATGATGAGACATTTCCACCCTTTTCCATGTTTAAATCCATAAAAATTCTACTTTCTATAGTAGCTTACCATGGGTATGAAATTTGGTAGATAGACATCAAAACTACTTTTATTATGGGATCCTTTAGGAATATGTATATATGACACAACCAAAAGGTTTTATGACTCCAGGTGATTCCAAAAAAAAATTCAAGTTATAAAGATCCATTTATGGATTGAAGTAAGTATCTAGGTCATGGAACATTTGATTTGATAAATCTATAAAATAATTTGGTTTCATTGAGAATGAATATGAACCTTGTGTTTACAAGATGTTTATTGGGAATAAAAATTTTATCATAGTAGTATATGTTAATGAAATATTACTTATTGGAACTGATATACCAGTATTACAATCTATTAAGGACTATTTAAACAAGTGTTTCTTCATAAATAACATAGGTGAAGCAGTCTATATTCTAGGGATCAATCTCACTCATGATAGATCCAAGTGGATTCTTGGACTAATTCAAAGTACATACAATGACAAAATACTAAAGATATTTAGTTTGGAACAATCCAATATGAGATTGGTTATAGTGTCACATGGTATACATATTTCTATGAAAATTTGTCCACAGACATGAAAGGAGAAAGAGATCATGAGTAAGATCCCATACACTTCAGTAAATGGATCAATAATATATGCCATGTTATGTACTATAATTGATGTTGCCTATGCATTGGCATAGTAGGAAGATATAAAGAAGATCATGGAGAATAACATTGGTCTATTGTTAATTCTATCCTGAAGTATCTAAGAATAACTATGGATATGTTCCTCATGTATGGAGGAGACGAGTAGACAATAATCATGGGTTATACTAATGATAATTTTCTACAGATCTGAATGATATGAATTCAAATTTAGGTAGGTATTTTGTCTCAACGTAGGAGTTATGAGCTATAAGATTTCAAATAAGCTTGTTTTTGTTTATTCTATAGTATATTATGATTATATATCATCTTCTAATGCATCCAAGGAATATTTTTGGATATGAATCTTTTTCTAGGATCTTGATGTGGTACCTATTAGTAAAGAGCCTATCACATTGTATTGCGATAATATTTCAATAGTAACTCTTGTAAAATAGACAAGGTCGCACCAACGGAAAAAAACATACTTTGGAAGTATCACCTATTAAGGTATTTATATAATAGGGGTAAATTTTCACTTATAATAGTTCCTATAGAATAAAATTTAGTGGAACTCTTTAGTAAAGGCCTATATTAGCAAAAGCATGAGTATCATGTGATAAATAGTAGACTGAAGGTTGTTAGCTATTGGATCTAGTTTAATTGGGAGTGTATTACAGTTGGCCCCCTAGAACCAACCTTTGTGTACTTTATGATGACATGTATTCATCATTTTTAATATTAATAAACTCCTTATCATATCATCATTGTTCTTCTACGTGACATAGTATATGATAATTTCCTAAGAGTAGTTGTCACACTAAAAGGTCATAGTAGTTACCTTTTATGTTGAGAACCTATATGTTCCACTATAGTATTCTTAAATATATTTTCTACATTCAAATGAAATCATTTAAGGGACACAAATGATACATTCTATTAGTGGTGGAGACTCATAGTACATTGAGGAACCCTCTCATGGTGTACACTCTTAGTAATATCCATTATAGGATATTATTAAAATGATATCTTCTAGTAGGAAATCCATATTTATATATATTATTGGATGTTCCTATATGCATATGTGTGTATTGTTACTTAGAATTTAAGACTATTATTAATAAGTATTATATGTCACGTACTTTTATGTGTTCATGAAAACTGTGAAGACATATGTTCGTGGTGTGGTAGGACACATTGGGTGCATCATGAGTGATATTACATTAATGAATAATGAGAGAAGGTATTTTTATCTTATGTTCTTTAATGTAATTTGATATCTTATGACCTTTTATGGAAATTAAATATCATAAATAAATCAATGTCCATGGTGTTCTATAGGCTAGTTTGATTTCTGGAAATTCAAATAAAGAGACATTGAGCACATTGGTTGATGGAATAAGCATAAAACCTGCTTTATTAAAGATATTGTGATAAAGGTATTATGTTACATAGTGGGAATCTATATGAGGTATTATGTCATTACGACTTTAACATCTTACTCTATGGTTTCTTATCTTCTTTATAGATGCTAACCTTAGACATTAGGTTGCTTCACCTAACTCCATAGAGAAAGAGTCCTAGAGGGTTACACACTAAGTGTATCCAAAATCTTAGTTATATAATATAATATTTATTTATTATTTAACAAGTTGAATAAATATCATTCCCGTATGTGTTTTTATAATTATTAATTTTTTTTTAATCTCATATATTCTATCACCAGTTATTAGAGAGAATATTATGTGAGAAAAATATTTAATAAATATTAATTTTCAATTTGGTGGATAAAATATTTATTTATTTATTTGATAATAATGCATTGGTATTTATTTTTTAAATAAATAGTCATTATTCATGTCCTAAAAAATATTTTGGAGGAATGGTAGACCAATTTTGATGATTCGATGTGAAATAATATATATTGAATATTATTAGATTAAATAATATTTAATTTTATTCATGAGTTTAGCACATGTTAAGAAATAATAATAATAATAATATTATTATTATTATTATTATTATTATTATAGACATGGGGTTCTGTAGGGGTTAAATAAATAATAAAGGTATCTTGAGAAATTATTTATTTCTAACCCTAATGGTATATAAACCCAATTATATTATTTTCCAATATAGAAAATTCATTTCTTTGGTTGCGCACAAAAAAATCTATAGAATCCTCTCGAAGCACTAAAGAATTCCATTATCCAAGAACACTCCCAAGAACAGAGAGTGATCTCCCTCCAACTTCTACTATCGGTTCAAGAGAGATCAAGGAGAATCCTTTGGAAGTGATTCTCGGGGAGTTCAAATCCAAACGACGCAAGCGATGGGATCTATCGTGCTAGTACCCATAGATTACTACATCGATGTTTGGAGATTTTTGGAAAAAATGTAGATCACTGCTATATGAAATCTAATATTGATTCGTACAAAGAAACGATGGTATGATGTAGATCTGTTGTAATATCGATCAATGAATAATGAATTTTTCACAAGGTAATTCTTTATTACTTAATTTAATTATAAATAATATGTGATGATCATGTTCTTTGGTTTCAGTATTTTACCCATTTTCTATATTCTTTGATTCAATTATATTAATAAAGGAATCTATCATTGTGTAAATATCATATTGATTATCAATCATGTAAAAAATAAAAGTTGTAAATGACCCATCATATGTTTCCACTCCACCCAGAACCTTTAAACATACCTAAACAAGGGATATACTTTCTATAATGATATATGAGTTTCCTTCTATAAGTTTCACATAAATAAATTTCATTAATATTGGCCTAACTAATGTTACAAACATTGATACTATTAAAGAACATAAAAATTTGGCAACATATATACGGATCACCAATTAGTATGCTAGTTCCAGTAAAAAAGTGAAAGGTGTTTCCATGTTTGTAGTTCACCCATCACCTGATGATGGTGAGACCATCAAAGTAAAAGAGAAGGTTTTTTTGTTGAGTCTATAATATAATACCTTGATAAAATCAATACTAAGTTGCTTAGGGTAAATATACCCACTAATTATAATAATCAGGTTGAATACACAATGCCTCCTTCAATTGAACCTCATCAAAAGGTGGAGATTGGTTGACCCAAAAAGGTGGAATCAATCCACCTGGTCAACTTTTGATCATACCAATTAGCCTGTTTGATTGTAGAGCCAATAGATTATCAAGAATTCCCATAAGTGGGGGGACAGTAGTTTCAAGTTCAAGAACATCACCTGAGGAAAACTTGGGTGGTGGAATCCAATTATTTATTGGACTCCTTAAATCTTCCATAGACTCCCTTGAAGTATGATGACAATTAGTATACCAAAAAAATCTATATCTTGAGTTGGGGTATTCGACACCTCTACCACCTAACTTCAAGAATCTAAAAATTTGATGGAATGGGAGATCCAAAGTAGTATCACATCCATTTATCTTCTTAGGGAGGCCTAATGTTATGAACCATATAAAAACAAGAGGCCACCAAGATCAGAATATTTATGTGGAAAATATAGGGTTATATGCTTTATAAATTGAGGAAAACAATTTATCCTTAACCTATCCAATTATTAAAAGAACAAGAATGAGATATTCACATATTTAATTACATGATGGCAGGTTATAACTAACACTTTAGATATATAGATTCTCAGGGAATAATTTTTATAAATTTAGGTGAAGAACTGATAGGATGATTTTTCAACCATTCTCATCCATGTGAAGTATCATGGTGGATTCCAAGAGTTTGACACTATAAAAAATGTCTAGAGGTTTTTATTCATAGAATAAGTAAATAGATCACCAATAAACACCATCATATATGAGTAAATCAAGGAATAAAGATGTATTAATTTTCACCATCAAGACTAAAATGTTGAGGAAACATTACCTTGAAGGAAGTAACAATTTTTTCCTTCCATAATGATCGGGTTCCACAACACTTCGTCTATGACTTTGGGAACAACTTGATCACGTTTCAATAATTCAAAAATCCAAAAAATTACCTGAATTACTTCCCTTATCACTATATATTGATTAAAATGATTCAATAATGCTTCATATTTAAAGAGATATAGCAAAATCAATTCAATATTTGTCACCTACCAATGTACATTCCCATGTTTCTCGTGATATATGTGTCAAATATTCTCCCCAATAAAGGAAAATATTGGGAAGAATATTCATATGGGAATGAGAAAAACATTGATGACTAGATGATGTTAGGACCAAAAGGGGAATAGATACCCTGAGAGGGGGTGAATTAGGGTATGGATATTCCTTTAAAAAATATTCCTGCCCCACTGGATCTTGACCACTTTATTATAAGCGTCGCTTTATTTTCTCTTAAGTGTTTATGTTGATCTTATTGTTTCCTTATTTATCTAATGATGATTAATTGAATGTAAATAGGGAGACCAAGCATAAGGATACATATATTTTTACTTAGTTCACCCTCACTAGGCATCATCTAAGTAGAATATAATGGAAATGTACCGATGTACCAAATCCACTAAGGATTTCTACCAAAATGAGGTTCGTGCTAGATCAATTCTATGCCGAGTCACACTAAATTTACAATTATTAGTGATAGATCACTATTTTCAAATGCTAACTCCCTAAATATTTCCTTTGATTCCTCACTACCGGTGTAAAGGATCACATTATTCCTCTTTCTTTTCTCACTACTCTAGAAAGTATTCACATGCAGTTTATGGACATGTATGTCCCTTAATTAGAAATAATGAATGAATTCTAAATTATAGGTAGATTATTTGTTTAATTTCCATTTTAATCCACTTGATGAATATCACTTTACCATAGTTTTATTAGTAAATCCCTTTTCAACACTTTCTAGATGCTCACTTCCTTCATGAAGCTCACACAACCTTCATGAAACTTCCAAATTCATCACAAGTATATACTACCTTCGTGAACCCCACAAATTTTGTTTAGCTCACCTATTTCATGAATCTCAACAATACTTCATGAATAAACCTCCTTTTGGGAATCACAAACACTTTTTTAAAGCTCATATAGCCTTCATAAAGCTCACAACTTTTTTCTACTTTTTACATCCTTTGAGAACATCTATAATTATATGATTCTTACAAATTTCAGTTGGATTTCATAGACTTCATAAACATACTTTATTTATGATAATTATTGAAAGAAAATAATTCAAAAAATTTGAGCCTTTAAATATTTTTTATGACTTTCTATCATTCAAATGAAGGGGGTAGAGGCCAATTTATATGTGTTTCCTCCCATTCTAGAAGATTCCAAGTTCTCATTTCCTTTTTGTGAAGCTCTACAAACTCATTCGCAAAGCTCCTGATTTTCATGAAGCCCTAGGGAAATATCCCATTTTCAAATATTCTCATATTTTTGGAGATTTACTATTTTTCATCATGAATTTATGAATCTTCTCGTGATCATGGAGATTTACCATTTTTCACCATGAATTATTGAACCTTCAATCCTTCACAACACCAAATGCCTTTGCAAAGATCAATATATTTCTAAAACTCCAATATTCTTGGAACTAATAACTTTTCTGTATTTTTTATGATACATTCATAGAAATCAAACTTTCATAATGATTGATCCATCCTCAAAATTTTGGACCCTAAAAATTTGGAAAATACTGGTAAACAGTTCCACCTTGTTTGTGCAAATTTCGGTTCTGCCTTTAAAGAATCCATTCCTTTGTCTTGGATATATATAAATACACCATGTTATTAATATCTCTATAACTCCACAAATAACCTCATAAAACTTATTTGTGAAAAAATAAATCAACCCAAAAACACTGTAATGTTAACTTGAGGGATTTTTTTCCAACATATGATTTAGGAATTACCAAATCAATTATTCATGACCCCACTTCCCCCTGAATTTATGATTGTAGTCTTTTATATTTCTCATCCTATATAGATTTGACACAATTAGTATAAGGGAGGAAAAGAGTAGGTGAGGTCCCTAAGGATTCCAAAATCATCCCATATTTATATGGACTTCATGCCACCAGTATTCGGAAAATGGGTGTTTTCCTAAAAAATGAGAAAATGGGAACCGTCCCACCAAACAAGAAAATGGGATTCATCCAAAAAAACAATTTAATGGTAACTATCCCACTAAAAAGTAAAATGTGAACCATCCCACCAAACAATTGAACATGAATCGCCCAATTAAATAAGAAAATGGTCATCATCCCACCAAATATATCAAATCAAATCATCCCACCAAACATGATCCTATTATGATATAGATAATCAATTCACCTTTTTCTCAATTAATTTGGTAACATCTAGGTCTAAAAAAATTCAATTAGTTTTGATGAGAACACTCTTAACAGATATGATCACTCACTCATACACTCATCTATGGATCAGAAGGTTTTCTATCCTCCACTCCTATAATTGGTAAAAAATTGACTAGTGATAATCCACATACCTCTAAAGAATGCATCATTGACCCTTTTGATGATTTACAATACCATGCTGATAAATCATGTGTTCAGTTTCAATAGTAGATCCTTAACCAAAGTACACACTAGGACTCCCATAATCAATCGCCCATAATCCCATTGTGAAATTAAAGGGTGTCATAATTTTATCTTCTTATTAGTTTCTAGAAGATGAAAATGATATCTCTATTAAAGAAAATATCACTCAATTATAGTATAAAAACGAAAAACACTATAACATGATCAGAAATTTTATTTAGGGATGTTTTCCCCATGATGAAATGCCACCATCCTACCATAGGTGTACTTCTTGTATTGAAGTTCACTAGCCTACATGTTTGGTAAATTTTAATATTTTTCACCCCCTCATTAGGTTAATTCGGGATATTTTTTAACTTTAATTCCTAACACACAATCCCTAGGATAGTTAAAGTTCTCCAGTATAGGGGTGGAACCATCTATATCCCATTTACCAATATATTTATTTTTCCCCCAGATTGATCAAGATTAAGTCACCATCACTCAAATAACAAATTCAACTATGTTACCATATTTATCAAGTCATATGTAGTGCATAGGGTAACAAAATCCTGTTTCATGTTTCTTAGTGATATAAAAAGAATGTTATATTACTTCTAACTAGAGAAATTTCATGAGTACATTGCATTTTTTTGGGAGAATAATTTAATTGATCTCCCAAATATTCTATGACATATATATATGCATATTTGAGAGATCATGAAAATTATTTCCCCTACCATTTATTTTAGGGAATATAATCACTTGGTGATTCATATTTAAGAACTTGATTAAAAATCATATAGTTGAGGGCATAATGGTGTCAATGATACACAAATATTCACTTTAGATGTGTGAGAACCTTGAGTGGAATACTAAAAGTGTGTGAAAGAATTAGTATTTCTACCACTAAATTTTTAGTACATATGATGTTTTTTATTTAATTACTTTCTAAAAAAATAGATAAATGAATGATATATTTAGAGATTCTTAATATTCATGAAACATGTATGTGAGTCACTCTCACTCCCATAGAAATATATCCTACCTTATGAAGTATTTTCTATTAATTTAAGTCCTATAAACATGAATTTAAACTATATATAACAAAGTCTACTTGGAATGACTTTAAAATGATTGGAAATTGTCCACTACATATGAACATAAACTATAAGAGATCTATATACTTTGAACATGATGTAAAACTGCACGACATATATTCCATCCAGTAAGACCTTAAACTTCTTAGAGTGATCCACACTGTGAGACCCAACATTCTTATGTATGATCTAGATCTTCATAAGGATCCCCAGCATATGGTTCTTTATCCATAAATCTATGCTATGAGAAAATCCCCCCAATATCAAGAATACTGTCATACTATTTGGGCCTTATCATTCATGATGGGTCTTCCCATAATAGACTTTATGTTGTGGACTATGAATTATAATTACACATCATATCCTATTTCATTATAGTGTTTGGGTTTCGCTTCATCTATGTCGGGTCCCATGAAACATCTTAATTGAATTAAGGCCACATTTTAATTTCTCACATGATCTAAATATACACAAATATATTCAGATGTTATTCCTAGTCATATGACATTAAAATTCATGAGAGCCAATTTAATTTCACATTACTCTAAAATGCTCGGATTTAGTCCTTATAACATGATATTAAATTGCCTGAAATATGGTCATATTGTATAACCTTCCCTAACTTTTATGTATGATCCAGATCTATATAGAAGGATACTAATGTATAGTTCTACAATCTCATGCTATGTTTTATTTAATGACCTTGCACTAGTAAATTTTTCACATCTCTGGAATTGATACCTCATTCATATTGGGTTTCCTTCCTTCACATGCTTTGAAACTTATCCATTATGGTTATGATTAAATGAACATGAGCTTTCTCTATGTGGATAATTTAATTCCCCATTTAAAAACTACACATATCTTGATTTTTATCCTTGTAGTATATGTAGTGACTCACAATTCATCTACATTAGTCCCAACCACCAAATTATATTACCAAACATGTCATGGATGCATGACATTAAATTAAAGAGCCACTATTAATTCGGGTTGAATGACCTTAAAAGGATCTTCACCCAATCCAAGTAATAATAAATTAAACTATATATCTCGGTATTCACATAGATCCAAAATTCACATTAATTGTAAATTTCCTTCATCTATATTTATTATACCCTAGTGATTAGGGTGAATTAAGTCCCTTATATCCACATCTGAATAGTACCCTCATCTCTCTGAATTCCCTTATAGTGATTCATGTTACACTAAAAACCTAGGCCATCCATACTTATTATGTTCTCTTTTTTTATATGAGTAATTTTTCTAATCTTCCCATGTTTCTCACATTGATATTCACTCACATGGGTTTAGGTTTTGTGGTTTATTATCTCAATTAATGTGATGGAGATGCATCATAACCAAAATTGGGGATACCAGAGTATTTGTTACTTGAATATAAACTTCACAGCCCAATGGACTACTCACAAGATTCCAAATTGTATAAAACATGGTCTTTTCTATATGATACTAAACTAAAAATAATTTTTACCATCCCATATAACCATAAACTACTTAGAGCAGTCAGTCACATATAAACTTTAACTACATTTGTAGAGATATAGACCCCAGTAGCCCAGAGCCGATGTCTGCTTTATTACATTGGAATAAGATACTAAGAATCACATCACGAATAACTAAATAGTTTATTATTCTTGGTAAACTAGATATATACTTGAGTCTTACAAAACATTTGAAAATAAAAATTACAACATATTTTTTTTGAGAATAACATTATTCCTACTAGCATGTCCATGAATATCAACTATAGTACAATTCATGGATTTCAGAGAAAAAAAATAAGAGTGATTTTAAATTCTCGGTAGTGGTTAAGTACAATGAAATATATCATGAATCAATAATCATAAACAAAATGGAAATTAAAATGACTGAAAACACATTACATTTAATCAACATCATGACTATAACAGCCGTATAAGGAAAAAATAAATATTTTAAGGTAAATAATTGAACACGTGTTCCATTTAAATAAATAGATAATGAATAATCGGTATGGAAAGGTAAATAACTAAAAATAAATATTATTTAATCAATAAAATGAGATTTAAATTCTTCCATAGATAATATCATTATGAAAATATCATGGATAGTAATAAATTAATTCTTAAGGAAGGAAATGGTTAATTATTGGAATTCATGTATCAAGAACATGATACCTATACATTCAATAGTTTTCAAAAGACTATTTAAAACTAATGTGTATAAACTGATCTAGTTTGGACAACTATACTTCTACTTCTAAGACATTTCACAAGACAATTTAAAACTACTGGGTACAAACTCAAAGGGTTTGGTAAACCGATTTGACTTATGAAACCTGTCGAAGCATCAAGGGGATGTCTATAATGGGTACCCACACATGTATGCATGTAAAAAAAATTCCTCATATATTTAATAATTGATTTAATTTATCAACAATATTACTTATCATAAAATATCTTTATTGATTAATGGATATATATTTATCAATATTTACCCAGTTAATCATATAACTTTCAAAGTAGATACCATATGTAGAACAGGTATAGGGTTTAGTATATAATAATATCCATCATGAATGAATATTGATATTTAAAAGAAATATAATTTCTAATCAAAAATTATTACAATAAAGTAATTCTTTTAAGAGAAATTTAACAATCACAAAATAAGGTGACATTGTACAATAACTTTTACCTCTTGATAATTTTCAAGTAAAATTCCCTTGGATGAAATGATTAAAATTGAAACTTAATATAGAATGAAGTATGAATGAATCATAATATTACATGTCAAAGGGGAATTATATAAAACACATAAAATTTAATTAGTGTATAATAACAAATAAGTCTCAACGGAATGTAAATTGAGATAAAATACCTTACCCCGCACTTCCTTTAGGTTGAACATGATTTAAACTCATATATATATATATAGTGGTTTTAAACATGTAATAAAGTTATTCTGAAACCATATTAATATTTATAAAATCATATATGATCCTTTTATAACATCTTATCACCCTTCAGTTAATAATATTTCATTATTTTCATTATTTTGGGTGTTAATTGCCTTGTTTTCTCATGTGTGTTTCATCATTAAAGATCCAGTTCTTGTGAATATTATATAGTTATATATTATAAATAATAATTATCATGACATAATTATCATATTTATACATCAATTATACTTTTAATACCAATTAAATAGTTGGTTTTGAGAAATGAAGTTTGTTACGATCATAGAGATAGTAGATCGTATATACGCATGAGTAAGGTTTCCATTTTTCAATGATCATTGTGGAAAGGTGGTAAGTAATATTTTATATTTTCATAATGATCATGATATCATAAATACAATATTATTTTTTAAAATATAAATATACATATATATATATCATCCCTGTGGTGTAGAGATGAAAAGAGAGTCATATCGCTTCGTGAAGGCAGTAGTCCACATGTATAGGAATGATGTTTCTATCTTTAAGTGTCAAAAAATAAAATGATAAATTATATTTTAAGAATGATAAATATATCATAATATCACAATAAGTTCATTTATATCACATATATTCATTAATTTAATCATTATAACATTCCATGTAATGTGTTAGTGAAAGACGATTTGCATCGCTTTGTGATGCGGTAGTCCGTCGTACACATGAGTAACGATATCGTATCTCTTATGAAATGGAAAAAAATTATATATGATATAATGACTCCAGGGGTCTAAATTTTATATATATATATTATCCATTATCATACCCAACCATGAGAGGTGGTAATGAAAAAAAATAATGGCATCGGTTCGTGAGATGGTAGTCATCCTTAAACATAAATGATGATTTCATAACCTATTTGATGGAAGTGGATATTTTTATAGGTTTTTACCTTATTATAACAATATACTAGTATATATATGATACTAATATTATTATATCATAATTATTTAATAATATTTTATAGAGGTGGTGAAAGAAATAAAATAAAAGTGCTCATTGAAGAATATTACTTCTTCTTCAGGTATCCTCCTTAGGTTTTCACTAAATCCTTACTAGGATTTATTTATTCTCAAACGAAGGATTGTAAAATGAAATGAGGGAAGTTATGAAGTGATTTTGGCAGCTATTTTATAAATCATAATGGTTTTAATATGTTAATAATAGAGGATATGAGGTGTCATTTTATAAGTGAGGTGAGTGGAACACTTGTAATGTTTTGAAAAGATTCAATCATACCCATGTTTTTATCATGACACAAGTCTCCAAAATGTGTAATTATCAAACCTATAAGAGATAATGTTGAAATATGGTCATCCAATAGGTTTTTTAAAAGTTGGTATGTCATTTTTAACCAGTGGAATCATAGTTTAACCCCCCAGTAAATCCATTTTTACCTTAACCACGGTAATTAATTTTTTATGTTTTCACTATAAATTATGGTCAAAAATTAAGTTGATATTATTAAATAATATAAATTATTATTATTTAAAAAATGCAATCCATTTTTTATAAATTTAATTCACATAATTGTATAAATTAATTTTAAATCTAATCCTGCATATGTAATGAGAAAGTGGGTTTTGAAAGAGAAAATATTCAAAAGTTTAAAAACTTTTAATATCAAAATTCAATATGAAAATGATTCCAATGACCTCAATTGGATCAATTGATATATAAATTAAATAATTTTACATTAAAATCATTTCAAAATATAATTTAAATTTATAAATAATTTGTGCTAAAAGGTGGGTTTCAACCAAAATTCAGTTTTTTCACTATTCATAAAAAAATGAAATATTTTAGAAAAATCCCAAAACTTCACCCTAAGAAAATTTTGATATTATGATTTAAAAATGAATTTAATTATTTCAAATAAATTTATAAAATTAGTAAAAAAATAATTATAAATTATGTGTGAAAAGAATGACTAAACCTTCCATTAGAGAGAGAAAAATACAATTTTTCAGAAAACATTTATTTTTATTTGAAATGATTCCTATTTTATTTTTAATAAATAGATAACCATAATTTTAAATTTTATTTATTTCTATTAATATGCACCATTAAAATGGATAAGTAATAAATATTATATTAAATAATTATTATTTAATAAAATTTCACAATTCTTTTAAACTTGGTGATGCATGTAACAAAAGCTAAACTGAGTGTTTTGTGTAACACATGCTAAACTCAGTGTTTCATGTAACATAGGTTAAACTTAGAATTACATGTAATAAAGATATTAGATAGATTTTATATATATATATATATATTTGTTTATTTATTTATTTATTTATATTTATATATATATATATATTGTAAAGTCTCTGGGTGTTATATTTATTTCTAAGCTTGGTGTCTCATGTCGCATACACTGTCGAATAAAATGTCCTTATTTTTTAATTTTAGGGTGTTACATTATCCTCACCTTAAATAAATTCCATAATTGAAATTTAAACTTTATCTTGGAAATCAGTGTTTATAAATTTTAAATTATTATTGATTAAAAACCCACATCGTAAAAGGGTTAATAAAATATCCTCTTAATAAGAGACAAAATAAAGTATGAAGATCATTTGGAATAACACATAACTAGGTTTCCAAGTATAAGAATGTAAAGACCCGCAAATTTCAAGTAAATTTTTTTCTTAATTTTCTTTGGAATTTTACAAGAGCGCAGCTTCAAACGGCACCTGATTCCGAGGCCCGGTGTGCCCGGAATCAATTTCCGAAGTTTGGCTCGGGTACGTTCAGTGAACGGACGAGCGGGTTTTTCTATCTTTTGAACCGGTGCCCGGAATCAAATTCTGAGGGCACCGATGAAATCGCAGCGCCGGTATTTGCTTAGAAACGCCTCTTCCGGAGTTGCGTTTGCTCAGACGTGGTTTTTAAATTTTGGGGCTTTAAGTCAGAAATAAAATAAAATTTGTGCGACAACTTTATTTTATTTCACTTAAGCTGCTTGGAAGTCACTTGGAATCCACTTGAACTGAGTTAAAGCGGATAGGGTGCTATCCGGAAATATCCTACCCTCTTGGTAGGATATTTGTGAGGCAGGGCCCGCACGAGCCCCGCCGTTTCTTTCGCTAAGTAACGCACCCGCGAAAACCCGTCAAAGTAACTGAAAAGTCAACCGACGCATTTTCATTAATTTCTTAACAGACCATTTAATTGGGCGGTTTATTTCGTGAATTAAATGGTCTGTTTCATTCGTTGAATTAATTCAACGAATTTAATGGGTCGTTACTTACGCGTTTTGCGTTTGTTGGAAAAATAATAAAATAGACAAACTTGTCTATTTTGGAGGATCCTCCTGTTGTGTGAGATCCTCTAAACCTCCACTCTCCCCGCGAAGAACGCGAAGAACGCCGGAACCGGAATTCGACGACGCACACCGTGATCTGCGACGTCGACGAACTCTACCCGCGACGTTCTTCGGCGACGCCTCTTCTTCCGCGGCCGATCCTCGTTCGGCAACTAAGGTGAGAATCGAATCTTCTAATTCTCCCCTTTTTATAATTCGATATCAACGGATTTAAATTAATTAAATCCGTTTGATCTTGATCCGGAGATCGTCGGCGCGACGTTTTTCCCGCGGTGCGACGAACGTCTCCTCCGCAACGACGCAACGATCCCCTCCTTCCGCGACGAGCGATTCCGAGATGACCTCACGTCCGACGACGACAAAGTAAGGGATGTTAGAATATTTTATTTCCCGTGTTTATTCTTTTAAAATAAAGAACCTGATCTCCGAACAATTTTAATTTAATTAAAATTGTTGTTGATTATTTTCTTTTCCTCCCGTTGTTTATGACTAACGCGGAGGGTGCGGATCTAACGAACAAGACCCGGCAACCCTCCGCCGATCTTTTGTTGTGCGGATTTGGCGGACGACGACGAACCATGCGGCAAGGGCGATCCGTTGATCCCGCAGTGAAGATCGGCCCTCGGGAGGAGCAACGGCGCAGACGGGAGGCAAAACGGGCCACCGGAGCAACTCCGGCGGCCCGCGGAAGGCGGCGCCGGCGACCGGAGGCGGCGGCGCCCGGCGCGCCGCCGGAAACTCCGCCGCGGCCGAGCCGCGGCGGCGGCGAACCGCCGGACCGCGTCCGCGGTCCGGCAACCCAGCACGCGGCCCGCGCGGGCCGCGTTCCTCCAAGCCGCGGGTCAATCCCGCGGCGGTTTCTTCGGCCGCTCGGCCGAAGCCGAGCCGGCCGGTCCGGTCGGCCGGGCCGCGCCCCGGCCGGACCGGACCCGGCCCAGCCGGGTCGGGTCGACCCGGTGCGGGTCGACTCGGTTCGGCCGACCCAGGGGGGGTTCGGGCCGGGTCGCCCCGGGCCCAGAACCCCCGTTTTCGGGCCTTCTTCGGTCTTTTGCCCATATCTTGGGCCTGAGACCTCCGATTGACGAACCGTCAGCGGCTACGCGATCCTTGGATCGATACGGTCGTTTTGGTATATTATACTCAAGGTTTCGGAAGACTTTGGATTCGGCCGGGTTGGTTCGTACACGAAACCAACCGGGCCCTCGGAGCGGAAACGCTCATAACTTGAGCTACGGACGTCCGATCGACGTACCGTCAGCTGTGGTAGTTTCCTCTAAGTGAGACGGAACTTTTGGCATACTCCGCCCGAGGATCGGATACAGGCGGAGTACGTTCGGGTTGGTTTTGCCCTAAAAGAAAACCAACCGGGCCCCTGGGACGAAAATGCCAATAACTCTCAGACCGGGCGTCCGATTGACGCGCCGTCTGTTGCGCTGAGATCCTGTTGTCGATACGGAACTTTTGGATACATCAACTTCGGACTACGTGTCAGTTGATGTATCAGCCTCTCGGCTTGTGGAGCGGACCCTCCTAAACGAGCTCGCTGTGTGCGGGAACCCTAGCGCTGGCTGTGACTTCGACGACAGAGCAGAGATCCTCCGTGGACTGCGACGACGGCAGAGCAGAGATCCTCCGTGGACTGCGGCGACGACTGTGCAGAGATCCTCAGTGGACTGCGTCGACTACTGCACTCAGCGATCCTACGTGGATCAGTGCTACAGGTTCTGTGTGAGCCCGATCCTATGTGGGTCCTTACTACCGGTTCTGTGTGAGCCACTGCCTACAGGTTCTGTGTGAGCCCGATCCTGTGTGGGTCTTTTGCGGGGGTTAGTACCTATCGATCCTTCGTGGGTCCGACGACTTAGATGGATCAGTGATCATCTTTTACGTCATCTGAAAAAGTATACCTGGTTGAGCTGAATCTTATGTTACTCTCCTTTGTGGTTGTGTTGAACTATCCTTTGTGGATTTACTGTTTACTCTCCTTGTGGATTTGAGTCTTGCTTTTCTGCGTGGATTGAGTTGTTCTTGAGCTCGTGAGCAGAGCTAGAATTGGGGACTTAGGTATATGTATGGGCATATACCTAAGTCGAGTCAGATGTTACTTCGTGATTGCATCTTTCTTTTGTGCTATATCCTTTGTGGATTTCGGGAGACCTTTGGGGGTCTCGGGGTCCTTACTGAGTAGCTTATACTCACCCCTGCACGGGCTATGCCCGCACCATGTTGTGTTGGATGCAGACGACGGACAGCGCTGATCTCGGTTGGGGCGTGGAGCAGGACGGTACCTGGAGGTGGACCACTGGGCGGGACGTGCTCGGAGCGGACGTGGGACCCGAGGAGCCTGGAGGCTATCTGTACCCACCCTTCAGGTGGGATTGCCAGTGGACGACACGAGGCCGCCGTCTTTTCTTCAGTTGCTGTTCTTTACTTTTTCAGTTGTACTTTCAGTTGGGCTTGTATTCCGGCCCCCTTTACTTTTCTGCACTTGTAGTTACTTTCCGCTTGCTGACTCTGTGGTGGTTGTTACTTATAAAGGCAATGCCTTCCCTGTTTACCGGGATTTTACGCCTTGGTGCTAGTCGCCAGCCCCTGGCCTATGGAAGGCGGGCTTGGGGTAGTCACGGAACGGGCCCCGAGGTCGGGTCGTGACAAATTGGTATCAGAGGTGGTCGGTTCTACCGCAGACTCTGATCGTCTTTTCTTTCTATATGAAGCAATAGTGTTTAGTGTATTGAGTGTGGTTATCAGTTCAGGGAGCCCAGTGTTGGTGCGGCGGCCGACGTATCCGTACACCAGGACCCTGACTCCTGATTTCTGACTTAATGCATGAAAACATTGATTGCGTGTGTGTTTCAAGTTTTCTTCGTGATTACTTGTGTCAGCTCACCGGGTATACTGATCTGCTTTATGAAAGTCTCAGGTTTTCCTTGTGATTACTTGTGCCAGCTCACCAGGTATACTGTTCTGACTGTGGTGCTCTTGTTCTCCTTTTTAGGATGGCCCCGCGACGACAGCCAGCTAGGGTTCCGAGTGTAGGGCGCGACGGCAGCCCACCGAGCGACGAGGCCTCGGTGCAGGGCCCTTTGCCAGCAGTGGCACCGGCGGTAGCTTTACCCGCCGAGCCACCGATGCTGCTAGTACCAGACGCTGACGATGCACGTCGCCTCAGGGCACTGCATGAGTTTCAGAGCCAGTGACCGCCCAGGTTTCGCGGTGAGGCGGACCCCCAGGCCGCCGAGGACTGGCTAGAGGCGGTGGTACGGATCTTTAGGCTAGTGAGGACACCAGCGGATCTCATGGTGATTCTCGCGGAGAGCCTCCTGCAGGCGGCGGCAGGACGATGGTGGAGCTTGATGCTCCAGGTTCACGATGAGGCATCCTTGCTCTGGACGGACTTCGAGAGCCTCTTCCGCTCTTAGTTCGTCCCGGCCACCCTCTGAGCGGTGCGCATCCAGGAGCTTCTCCAGCTGCGCCAGGGCAGCATGTCGGTCGCTCAGTACACAGCGAGGTTCACTGACCTATCTCGCTACTCGACCGACATGGTACGGGACCCCTTCTTCCGGGCCCGGACCTTCGATCAGGGCTTGCGACAGGAGATTCGGGCGTCGCTGATCTCCCTCAGCATTCCGACCCAGGAGGGAGTGCTGGAGCGAGCCCTCCTGATCGAGAGCTTCCTGGCAGAGCCTTCTTCAGCGGCGAGACCTAGCGCAGGGCGGCAGGTAGCTGAGTCTTCGGCAGCAGGTAGCCGACGGATGACTCTCGGGTCCAGGAAGACCAGACCCCCACGCAGACGGCCTCAGGACACCGGCTCAGCAGTGCGGGGCACACAGCGGAGTGCCAGCCTTCCGAGAGGCAGGCTGTGCTACTCCTGCGGCGGGCAGGGTCACATGGCTCGTGACTGCCCGACTCGCCGATCAGAGGAGCAGCAGACGGTGGAGGGGCCACCCAGGCAGAGGCAGAGGGTCGACCGTGGCGGTCCGCAGGGAGGAGGCGGACGAGGCAGAGGAGCTGGCCGAGCAGCGGGTGGTGGGCGACGCTTCCAGGCTCTACCCCCACCACCACCAGGAGGTCCACCTCGACCACAGGGAGCTGGCGGGCAGCGACAGGCCCAGCTCCAGGCAGTGGAGGCCTACGACCCCGACATGCCAGAGATGATTCGAGGTACGATCTGTGTCTATTCCACCCTTGCTGCAGTACTTATAGACACAGGAGCGAGTCACTCTTTCATAGCCTCTACCCTTGTTCGGAGCTCGGAGATTCCGACTGAGCCGTTGGCTCGATCCTTACGACTAGAGACTCCTACGGGAGCAGACTCGACGATTACGCACTGGTGCCGGCAGTGTGAGCTTACTCTAGGAGGCGAGAGCTTCGGCTGGGATCTCCTTGTAGCGGCGTCGAGGCCTTACGACGTCATCTTGGGCATGGATTGGCTATCCACGGTTCATGCCCAGATCGACTGTTTTAGGCGCAAGGTGCGATGTGTTCACACCGACGGGAGCAGGTTTACCTTCACCGGTGAGAAGGGAACCTTTGCAGCACAGGATGGACTTCCGCGGAGGAGAGTGCAGCCCATCTCTCATCAGTTGGCTAGCCTCATCCTAGGAGCAGTGGACGTGCGGAGTCCAGCTTTTCCTGCAGTGGTGGACCAGTACGTGGACGTCTTTCCCGACGACGTTCCAGGGCTACCTCCTCGTAGAGAGGTAGACTTTTACATCGACTTGTACCCCGGGACAGCCCCGATATCTACTCCAGCATATCGGATGTCCCCCGCCGAGCTTCGGGGGCTGCGGGTACAGTTGGAGGACTTGCAGAGCAAGGGGTTTATCCGACCCAGTGTTTCACCCTGGGCTTCCCCAATTTTGTTCCCCAAGAAGGCGGACGGGAGCTTGCGACTGTGTGTCGACTATCGTCGCCTGAACCAGGTGACAGTGAGGAACAAGTATCCGCTGCCACGGATTGATGACCTCTTCGATCAGCTCAAGGGAGCGCGGTGGTTCTCGAAGATAGACCTCCGGTCAGGCTATCATCAGCTCAGAGTTCGAGACGAGGACGTGCAGAAGACGGCCTTCAGGTGTCGGTATGGCCATTATGAGTTCTTGGTTATGCCGTTCGGCATAACCGATGCTCCAGCAGTGTTCATGAGCCTCATGACCAGGATCTTCCAGCCATACCTCGACCGATTTGTCGTGGTCTTCATTGACGACATTTTGGTATACTCGACGACTGAGGAGGAGCATGCCTACCACCTGCGAGTTGTGCTAGACACACTCCGAGAGCACCAGCTTTATGGCAAGCTCTCAAAGTGCCAGTTCTGGTTACGTGAGGTCCACTTCTTGGGGCACGTCATCTCTGAGGCGGGAGTTGCAGTGGATCCCGCGAAGATCGAGGCAGTGCTAGCTTGGGAGCCACCCAGGAGCGTGACGGAGGTTCGGAGCTTCTTGGGCCTAGCCGGATACTATCGGAGATTCGTGCCAGACTTCTCCAGAGTTGCGGCACCACTCTCAGCGTTGACGAAGAAGGGGAAACCCTTCGTGTGGTCAGACAGATGTCAGCAGAGCTTCCAGGAGCTGAGGCAGAGGTTGACCAGCGCACCTATCTTGAGGTTTCCTGAGGAGGGAGTTGGATACGTAGTTTACTGCGATGCGTCAGGGACTGGACTCGGGTGCGTCCTGATGCAGGAGCGGGCCGTGATCGCCTATGGATCACGTCAGTTGAGGCTGCATGAGCAGAACTACGCCACTCATGACCTGGAGTTAGCAGCAGTGGTCTTCGCTCTGAAGACTTGGCGGCACTATCTGATGGGCGAGCGCTTCACAGTCTTTTCTGACCACCAGAGTCTCAGGTATATCTTCTCTCAGAAGGACCTGAACCTGAGACAGCGGAGATGGCTTGAGTTCCTCCAGGACTATGACTTTGAGATAGTCTATACTTCTGGGAAGGGGAACGTGGTAGCCGATGCCCTCAGCAGGAGGACGGGCATTCAGCTACTTGAGGAGGCGATGGAGCAGCTAGCCTCCTTACAGATATCCTTTGTGGATAGAGACGGAGCAGCCTTTCTTCAGTCTCTCACAGTCTCTCCTCCACTTCTACAGTGGGTCAGAGAGGCTCAGCGTTGGGACGCTGACTGTGAGACCCGGCGTGCACTGATATCCTCAGGTAAGACGCCTGATGGTTTCTCCCTTGGAGCAGAGCACGACATCCTTTTCAGAGGACGTACCTTCGTACCAGTCACTTTACGAGAGGAGGTGCTGAGAGAGTTTCACACTTCTCCCTTGGCGGTGCATCCCGGAGTGGCGAAGATGTACCAGGATCTCAGACGACAGCACTGGTGGCCGGGCATGAAGAAAGCTGTGACAGAGTTCGTTTCACGATGCCTCACCTGCCAGCAGGTGAAGGCAGAGCATCAGGTACCAGCAGGCTTGGTACAGCCCTTGGAGGTCCCGGAGTGGAAGTGGGACGACATATCTATGGACTTCGTGACTGGACTTCCACGCACTTCCAGAGGTCACGACTCCATTTGGGTGATTGTCGACCGACTCACCAAGTCGGCACACTTCTTACCCATCAGAGAGTAGGGCTCAGTGGAGATCTTGGGACGTCTTTACGTCCAAGAGATCGTACGGCTTCACGGTGTGCCATCGTCTATCGTCTCCGATCGAGATGCTCGTTTCACTTCCCGGCTTTGGAAGGGGTTGCAGGAGGCGTTCGGGACGCGGCTCCATCTGAGCACAGCCTTCCACCCTCAGACGGATGGTCAGACGGAGAGGACCATACAGACACTCGAGGACATGCTCTGTGCATGTGTTCTCGACTTTGGTCGCAGCTGGGAGGACCACCTACCCTTGGTTGAGTTCGCGTACAACAACAGCTACCACTCCACCATCGGGATGGCACCATACGAGGCGTTGTACGGCAGACCCTGCAGATCACCGTTGTGCTGGACAGACCCTGGGGAGTCAGCACTCGTGGGACCAGAGATGGTCCGAGCCACGACAGAGAAGGTCCAGATCATCCAGGAGAGGATGAGGACAGCTCAGAGCCGGCAGAAGTCATATGCTGACAGGAGGCGGAGGCCACTAGAGTTCGAGGATGGCGACCACGTCTTTTTGCGTGTCTCACCTCGACGTGGTTTACGGAGATTTGGTCGAGGCGGCAAGTTGTCTCCATGCTTCATCGGGCCTTTCCAGGTCCTCAGTAGGATAGGAGAGGTGGCTTATCGCCTGGCTCTACCACCTCAGTTGCACCGGATGCACGACGTCTTTCACGTGTCTCAGCTGAGGAGATACGTGCACGACCCGACGCACATCATCGACTTTGGGGAGCTGGATGTGGACGATGGGGCGACTTTTGCGGAGGTCTCAGTGGAGATCGAGGATCGACAGGAGCGGGTCCTACGTGGGTGGTCGATTCCTCTTGTGCGCGTCAGATGGCAGCACGGGAACCTCCAGGAGAGCACTTGGGAGCGGGAGGCTCAGATGCGTGCTCAGTACCCCCATTTGTTCCCCTAGTTTTTGATGTATCTTTACGGGGACGTAAAGCCCTGAGGTGGGAGTAATGTAAAGACCCGCAAATTTCAAGGAAATTTTTTTCTTAATTTTCTTTGGAATTTTACAAGAGCGCAGCTTCAGACGGCACCTGATTCCGAGGCCCGGTGTGCCCGGAATCAATTTCTGAAGTTTGGCTCGGGTACGTTCAGTGAACGGACGAGCGGGTTTTTCTATCTTTTGAACCGGTGCCCGGAATCAAATTCTGAGGGCACCGATGAAATCGCAGCGCCGGTATTTGCTTAGAAACGCCTCTTCCAGAGTTGCGTTTGCTCAGACGTGGTTTTTAAATTTTGGGGCTTTAAGTCAGAAATAAAATAAAATTTGTGCGACAACTTTATTTTATTTCACTTAAGCTGCTTGGAAGTCACTTGGAAGCCACTTGAACTGAGTTAAAGTGGATAGGGTGCTATCCGGAAATACCCTACCCTCTTGGTAGGATATTTGTGAGGCAGGGCCCGCACGAGCCCTGCCGTTTCTTTCGCTAAGTAACGCACCCGCGAAAACCCGTCAAAGTAACTGAAAAGTCAACCGACGCGTTTTCATTAATTTCTTAACAGACCATTTAATTGGGCGGTTTATTTCGTGAATTAAATGGGCTGTTTCATTCGTTGAATTAATTCAACGAATTTAATGGGTCGTTACTTACGCGTTTTGCGTTTGTTGGCAAAATAATAAAATAGACAAACTTGTCTATTTTGGAGGATCCTCCTGTTGTGCGAGATCCTCTAAACCTCCACTCTCCCCGCGAAGAACGCGAAGAACGCGAAGAACGCGAAGAACGCCGGAACCGGAATTCGACGACGCACACCGTGATCTGCGACGTCGACGAACTCTACCTGCGACGTTCTTCGGCGACGCCTCTTCTTCCGCGGCCGATCCTCGTTCGGCAACTAAGGTGAGAATCGAATCTTCTAATTCTCCCCTTTTTATAATTCGATATCAACGGATTTAAATTAATTAAATCCGTTTGATCTTGATCCGGAGATCGTCGGCGCGACGTTTTTCCCGCGGTGCGACGAACGTCTCCTCCGCAACGACGCGACGATCCCCTCCTTCCGCGACGAGCGATTCCGCGACGACCTCACGTCCGACGACGACAAAGTAAGGGATGTTGGAATATTTTATTTCCCGTGTTTATTCTTTTAAAATAAAGAACCTGATCTCCGAACAATTTTAATTTAATTAAAATTGTTGTTGATTATTTTCTTTTCCTCCCGTTGTTTATGACTAACGCGGAGGGTGCGGATCTAACGAACAAGACCCGGCAACCCTCCGCCGATCTTTTGTTGTGCGGATCTGGCGGACGACGACGAACCATGCGGCAAGGGCGATCCGTTGATCCCGCAGTGAAGATCGGCCCTCGGGAGGAGCAACGGCGCAGACGGGAGGCAAAACGGGCCACCGGAGCAACTCCGGCGGCCCGCGGAAGGCGGCGCCGGCGACCGGAGGCGGCGGCGCCCGGCGCGCCGCCGGAAACTCCGCCGCGGCCGAGCCGCAGCGGCGGCGAACCGCCGGACCGCGTCCGCGGTCCGGCCACCCAGCACGCGGCCCGCGCGGGCTGCGTTCCTCCAAGCCGCGGGTCAATCCCGCGGCGGTTTGTTCAGCCGCTCGGCCGAAGCCGAGCCGGCCGGTCCGGTCGGCCGGGCCGCGCCCAGGCCGGACCAGACCCGGCCCAGCCGGGTCGGGCCGGGTCGGGTCGACCCGGTGCGGGTCACCCCGGGCCCAGAACCCCCGTTTTCGGGCCTTCTTCGGTCTTTTGCCCATAGCTTGGGCCTGAGACCTCCGATTGACGAACCGTCAGCGGCTACGCGATTCTTGGATCGATACGGTCGTTTCGGTATATTATACTCAAGGTTTCGGAAGACTTTGGGTTCGGCCGGGTTGGTTCGTACACGAAACCAACCGGGCCCTCGGAGCGGAAACGCTCATAACTTGAGCTACGGACGTCCGATCGACGTACCGTCAGCTGTGGTAGTTTCCTCTAAGTGAGACGGAACTTTTGGCATACTCCGCCCGAGGATCGGATACAGGCGGAGTACGGTCGGGTTGGTTTTGCCCTAAAAAAAAACCAACCGGGCCCCTGGGACGAAAATGCCAATAACTCTCAGACCGGGCGTCCGATTGACGCGCCGTCTGTTGCGCTGAGATCCTGTTGTCGATACGGAACTTTTGGATACATCAACTTCGGACTACGTGTCAGTTGATGTATCAGCCTCTCGGCTCGTGGAGCGGACCCTCCTAAACGAGCTCGCTGTGTGCGGGAACCCTAGCGCTGGCTGTGACTTCGACGACAGAGCAGAGATCCTCCGTGGACTGCGACGACGGCAGAACAGAGATCCTCCGTGGACTGCGGTGACGACTGTGCAGAGATCCTCAGTGGACTGCGTCGACTACTGCACTCAGCGATCCTACGTGGATCAGTGCTACAGGTTCTGTGTGAGCCCGATCCTATGTGGGTCCTTACTACCGGTTCTGTGTGAGCCACTGCCTACAGGTTCTGTGTGAGCCCGATCCTGTGTGGGTCTTTTGCGGGGGTTAGTACCTATCGATCCTTCGTGGGTCCGACGACTTAGATGGATCAGTGATCATCTTTTACGTCATCTGAAAAAGTATACCTGGTTGAGCTGAATCTTATGTTACTCTCCTTTGTGGTTGTGTTGAACTATCCTTTGTGGATTTACTGTTTACTCTCCTTGTGGATTTGAGTCTTGCTTTCCTGCGTGGATTGAGTTGTTCTTGATCTCGTGAGCAGAGCTAGAATTGGGGACTTAGGTATATGTATGGGCATATACCTAAGTCGAGTCAGATGTTACTTCGTGATTGCATCTTTCTTTTGTGCTATATCCTTTGTGGATTTCGGGAGACCTTCGGGGGTCTCGGGGTCCTTACTGAGTAGCTTATACTCACCCCTGCACGGGCTATGCCCGCACCATGTTGTGTTGGATGCAGATGACGGACAGCGCTGATCTCGGTTGGGGCGTGGAGCAGGACGGTACCTGGAGGTGGACCACTGGGCGGGACGTGCTCGGAGCGGACGTGGGACCCGAGGAGCCTGGAGGCTATCTGTACCCACCCTTTTGGTGGGATTGCCAGTGGACGACACGAGGCCGCCGTCTTTTCTTCAGTTGCTGTTCTTTACTTTTTCAGTTGTACTTTCAGTTGGGCTTGTATTCCGGCCCCCTTTACTTTTCTGCACTTGTAGTTACTTTCCGCTTGCTGACTCTGTGGTGGTTGTTACTTATAAAGGCAATGCCTTCCCTGTTTACCGGGATTTTACGCCTTGGTGCTAGTCGCCAGCCCCTGGCCTATGGAAGGCAGGCTTGGGGTAGTCACGGCACGGGCCCCGAGGTCGGGTCGTGACAAAGAATGTAGATGATAAATGAAAACATGGACATGGATGAAAATTTTAAATAATTATAGATATTGATAGAGGTCATTGATCATAAGAAATTGAATGATCAAGGTAAAGTTAAGGACCTCAAAACCATAAAAATCTGATGATTTAAAAGGCCATCTGATTCATTAGTTATGAATGTAATAAGATAACATTTTTGTCTCAACATACTTTTAATGAATTTTAGGAATTATTTTACATCCTATTAATATAGTTAAATATAATTACTCGATACATTTCTATTTCATGAGCATAATTTCCTCCTTTAGTTGTTCTTTGATTAATTTCTAATTAATCCCTTACTCTAAGAAATGAATATCCAAAAATGAATTTTATTTAAGCCTAAATCACTAAAATTAAATTTTAATAGATCATAAAATTCATAAAAGAGTGAAAATTATTTCTATTTATCTCCAACTATATTCCAAAAACAATATGGCTAGCACAAATTTTCTAATATTCATAAATATCTATATAGCTATATAATAAATTAATCTCTAAAACCTTATCCAAAGTTCAACTTAAACCATTTCATAAATATTTAACCTTATGGTACTTCCAAAATATTAAGATCCATAACTTCAGAAATAAGGTCACTGAATTTCCAAAATGAAATTATCATTAATCCCTAAAATTACATGAAGTAGCTCTTAATAGTCACATACTAGACATGTGAATACCTTCATCATGAATTCTCTTAGAACGTGTTAATAACATGAAGTACTATAAAATCATATTGAAAAAATGAATTCTTACTTAAGTAAAATAGAGATTATTTGATATATTCCTTAAATCCAAAAATGTTGTAAACTTTATCAAATATAAACTAGTTAGTTAAAAAATCATTAATCAGTTATAAGGTAGTCATTAATATCAAATTTACTTTATCCATAACAATAATATATTTTTTCCAACATCATTATAATATCATAAGGAACATATTAAGGGTTACCTTTCCCTCTATCATGTGTTTTAAAAAATGTTTAACTTTCTAATGAATCATTTTTCCTGGTCACCAATAGAGTTCAACATATGATTTTAAATACTTAATGAAAAATTAATATCTTACAATCCTTATACATTTCATAATTCTTGTAAACATGATATCATTGATAAAATAGTAAAATTAAATAATTATAGAATCCAAAAACAATCACATTAATCATTCCACTTCATCTATAGTAATATAACAAGCTTTACCATGATCCATTAGCTTCTTTTTAGGTATATTCATTTGACTCTTAAGAAATTGATTTTTATATTGCTCCATCTACTTGAATTAGAAGCATTGTACATTGGAAATATTTTCCTTTCCCTTTCAATCAAAATCATTGTGTAATTTCTCTCTAAACTTGTAGAAAACTCTCATTCCTTTTAATAAAGTACCAGGGTGTTTCTTTCCACAATTATCATATGTGTAAAAATCCTTTTTCCCATATTCCCTTTATCCATATTTTTTTTATTCATCCTATTCTTCTCATTCTTCCCTATGAATCCATATTAAATAGATAATTATTTCTCTATATGGTTAACACATGATACTATGTCCTCATATGATGATAATTATTGGAAAACTAGTTCCCTTTGAAATATTTGCTTAAACCCATCGAGGAAATGATCATTATTACTCTTTTGATTATGTTCACTGATGCAGTTATCACTCCTTCTGATAGGAACCGTTTATAAATTATGGAATACACTATATTAGATCATATCATTATGAAACAAAAAGTATAATCCCAAAAATTGTGAAATATTTAACATAAATTGAAAATTTTGTTCATGGATAATCTCATAATCATAAACATGGATTATTTTGGGATATCTCTATTTCAAATCATTCATAATAGTTTGTAAAGAAAATTTGAATTATCCAAAGAATATCCCTTAGGAGTGTCAGACCAAGTGTATAGTAAATCCCATTTTCATGCACCAAGTGATGATCGGTTCAATCCCAATGCACCCTTTTTAGAGTTATTACTCTAAGGTACATTTGTGCCAGAGAAATATCTAATTTTAGTATCAAGATATGGATGTATTGCAAGGAAAAACCAAATAATATTGAACTTTTCAAAACATTAGGATATTATTCTGTATGCATCCACAAATTCTATCAAAGGTTCATGTTTCCATAATCTATTTTTTCCTAAATCTAGTTCCCCGGGTTTCTACTAAATATCCTTTGATACCAACTATAGCGACCTGAACCGCAATATCTTAGGGATTGTTTATTCTTTACTACATTGGTATAATATACAAGGAATTTAATCCCAAAGGACCGTATAGTTTATTGGTATTGGAAAACTAGATATATACTTGAGTTTTTCATTACATTTGAGAATACATATTACAACATAATTTTTTTTTCAAGGATAACATTATTCCCACTAGCATATACTTTCATATCAAACTTACTAAACTTCATGGATTCATGAGAAAATAAAAAAATGGTTAAGCACAAATTCTCATTAAGGGTTAAGTACAGTGGAATCTATCATAAATCGACTATCATAATCAACATGGGAATATAAATAACTAAAAATACATTTTATTTAATCAACAATGTGACTATCATAACTATATAATGAAGCATAAATATAGAAAGTTAAATAACTGAACACACATTCCATTTAAATAATTTGATAAGGAATAATAAATATGAAAATGTAAATAACTAAAAACACATTCAATTTAATCAATAAACTAGGAATTAAATGTAGTCAAATATAATATCATTGTGAAAATATCATAGATAATAATAACTAAATTCTTAATGAAGGAAATGATTAACAATTATACGTCATATCTTAGGAACATGACACCTCTACCTTCGATAACTTTAAAAATAAAGTTTTAAAATACTTTGTATAAACCAATTTTTTTTTCCAAACTATACTTTTCTTGTTGAGACCTTTCACAATATAGTTTAATACTACTGGGTACAAACTCATAGGGTTTAGCCAACTTGTTTGTCTCATGAGATCTATCTATGAATCGAGGGGATATCTATAAATGGACCCCACACATGTCTACATGTCCAAATAAATCTTCATATATTGAATAGTAAATTTAATTTATGAACAATACTTATTATCATAGAATATCTATATTGATTAAAGGATGTGGATTATCAATATTTCCCTCGTTAATCAAATAACTTTCAAAGTAAAAACCAAATGTAATCATAGAATATACCTTAGGTAATAATAATTTCTATAATGATTAATTATTCATATTTATGATAAATTTATTTTCCAATAAAAAATGATTACAAGAAATTTATTGTTTCAATATAAAGTCAACAATCATAAAATAAGGTGTGATTGTACAATAACTTGTACCGCTTGATAATTTTCAAGTCAAATCCCCATCGATGAAATGATTTGAATTGAAACTTAAACTACCATGAATTATAAATAAATCATGATATTACATGTGAAATTTATAGTATATACACCACATAAAATTAAATTGGTGCATAATAATAAATAAGTATAAACAGAATGTAAATTAAAATAAAATCTATTACCTTATGCTTATTTTTGGTTGAATGTGATTTAACCTCTTATATAGTGGTTTTAAACATGTTAATAACTTATTATATAACCATATTAATATTTATTATATCACATATGATCCTTTTATAACATCTTATCACCCTTATGTTAATAATATTTCATTGTTTTCATTATTTCAGGTGTTAATTTCCTTGTTTTATCATGGTTGTTTCATCATGAGATATCCGGTTCTTGTGCATATTATATAGTTATATCATATATAGAATAATAGTAATGACATAATTATCATATTTAAACATAGATTATATTTTTAATACCATTTATAAAATATTGTTTTGAGAAATGAAGTATATTCCGATCATGGAAATGGTAGGTCGTACGTACGCATGAGTAACGTCTACATTTTTCAACAATCATTATGGAAAATTGGTAAGTAATATTTCATATTAATAGAATGATTATAATATCATAAATACCATATTATGTCTTTAAATGTATATATATATATATCATCCATATGGTTTGGTGATGAAAAGAGAACCACGTCACTTTGTGAAGGTGATAGTCCACACGTGTACAAATGATGATGTCATCTTTCAATGTAAAAAATAAATGATATATTATATTTTCATAATGATAATTATGTTTTGAATATAATAATTTGGTAATTTAAGTCCCATATATTAATTAACCTTATCCTTATCTCTTTCAATGTAAACTGTTAGTAAAAGATGAATTGTATCACTTCGTGAGGCGGTAGTTCGATGTACACATGAGTGACGTCATTGTATCCCAAATGAAATGGAAATAAAAAATTTATTTTTAATATAATTACTACATAGGTTTAATTATTTTATAAATATAATATATATACTTTTTATACATTATCATACCCAACTATGGGAGGTGGTAATGGAAAAACAAATAACTTCAGTTCAAGAGGTTGTAGTCTACCATACACACGAATGATGACTTCGTAACCCAATTGTTTGAATTTAAGATGGTTTTAGGTTGTGAAATTATTATAAAAAATATATGAGTATATTTAATTTACTAATATTATTATATCATAATGATTTAAAAATAATTGAGATAGGTGGAGGAAGAAATAAAATAAAAGCACTCATTGAATAATATTAACTCTTCTTCAGGTATCCTGTATAGTTTTTCACCAAATCCTTCCTATATTGGTTTTCTTCAAAAAATAAGGCTTATGGGATGAGAGGAAAGAATTTGGGAAGTGATGTTTTCAAGGATTTTCTAACAAAAGGGTGTGAATTTGTGAATAATAGAGAATAGGGGTGGCATTTTATAAGTGAGGTGAATTGCACACTTGTAAGTTTTTGAAAACATTCAATCATACCAATATTTTTATCTTGAAATAAGGATCAAAATGGGTTATTACTTTTTCGCTATTCATTTTTCTCAAAAAAAAAGTTGACCTTAATAGATAATATAAATTATTATAATTAATAATATGGAATCCATTTTTCAAAATTCCATTAAAAAAGTATAAATTTTTAATTTAAAATTAATCCTGCAAACGTGATGAGAAATAGGGTTTTTTAAGATAAAATATTCAAAAGTTTACAAAGTTTTTATATAAAAATAAAATATAAAAATAATTAAAATGACTTAAATTGGATTAATCTAAACATAATTGATCTAATTTTACTTTAAAACTAATTCAAAATATAATTTAACTTTATAAAAAAATTAAACAAAAAGGTAGTTTTCAATTAAAATTCGGTATTTTTATCTATTCGTCGAAAAAAAAATATTTTAGAAAAATCCCAAAATCTCACCCAAAGATAATTTTGATATTATGATTTCAAAAATGAATTGAATTTTATCAAATAAATTTTTTTTAAGTGTTAAAAATTAATTTTAAATTATGTGTGCAAAGTGCGACTAAACTGACCTTTAGAATAAGAAAAATATAGTTTTTTTAATACATTTATTTTTATTTTAAATGATTTTATTTTATTTATAATCAATATATAACCATAATTTTCATATTTTAGTTATTATTATTTATAATTTCCTTTCCAACAGCTAGGTGATGACTATTTTATTAAATAATAATATTTTATATATCATTTAAACTCAATGTTGCATGTAATGTAAGATAAACTGAGTGTTGCATGCAACTAAAGCTAAACTCAGTGTTGCATGTAACACAATCTAAAATCAGCATTTCATATAATTAAATCTATTGAATATATTTAATTTATTAATATATATATATATATCATAATGTCTCGGATGTTATGTTTTCTTCTAAGGTTGGTGTTTTGTGCTGCATACGTTATCGAATACAATGCTCTTATTTTAAATTTTTGGGGTGTTACAACATGTCTATCCTTTTAAGTTCATATAACTAATGACTAATATACCACCCATAACATATTAATTATTTAATCCATTTCTTTTTAGGTTTAAGTCATTCTCCTCTTCAATTAGGGTATATTCCTTTTTCCTAAATACCATATCTAGCATATGATGGTATAGTCACATAGTGTTCCAAAACCTTTTGGAATAACCATTTTCCACATATCTGATAGAACTAATATTTTCATTATTTTTAGTCCTTATTTTACTGATTTAATCCCATCCAATTTAATAATGTGAGCTTATTTTCACCATTTTTTGTATTTTTTGGTAGTTTTGAGCTAAAATGTGAAAAATGGTTAATTCTATATTTTTAACAGTTTTTTATCACTTCTATATTTCGAGCATAACTTTTACAATTTTGATCCAGATTAAGTGAATAATGTTTTTAGGCTTCCTATTTTTGTGGGATGAAAAATATTCCTATGGACCTAGAGAAGATTCAAAATCCATAGGTCCATAACAAATTAATCAATTTGAAGAATCTTCCAGGATGACAAAATGGACCTCACCTTAGTAAATGAAGAATATCTCAGCCTAAATACCTATAAATGAGGTTATTTCATATTTATTGGAAATATTATTCCAATACCCATTTTAACATTAAATTTCATGGATAATTTCGCTCATTAAAGAAACCATTTATTGCACCAAAGTGGGGGAAGTTGAAGAGCCTCTTTAGGTAGAAAATTTTTTATTAGGTAATTTAGAAATATAGTTTTTTTCAATTATCAAAATATTATGATATTTTTAGGGATCATAATTAAGAAATATAGGAACAGAATTTATAAATAAAAATTCCCTAAATTCAACCGTTTAAAATTTTAAATAAACTCATTATTTTTTGTGGAAATAATATGAAGGGAAATTATTCACCCATCAATTTTATAAATATGTGTGTCCACTTTCATTCAAAGTGTTGTAGAAGGAGAAATAGGGGGTTATAATATAGTATTTAACCTTTAAGTGTTGTTAATTTTCTATTTTCTCTTTTATTAATTTCATAATTCTCTCTTCTTCCCTATTCAACTCTATTACCCTTCACATAGAGTGGTGAAACTTTTGAGTGGTCGAGGAAGGGGTAGTTTTCCTTTTGTAATGTTGGAGTATTGTGATTTAATTTAAACATATTTTTTATATTTATTGAGTTCTATTTTTAGTGGTGAAAATTTCTATTAATGTGATTTTATTTTGGGTATTTTTTCATTCATTGTTTACAACTTTGATTAAAGTTCTTTAAACGTCCTTAGCCTAGTGAAGTTTGTCTCGATCTAGTAGATTATGTTAGGTGGTCATTGTCTAATGATCATTGGAACATGTGTGGAATAAGAGAATTTTTTCTATATTTTAAAGGAGAAACAATTCACAATTGGGGATTTCCTTAGAGGTTTGGGGATTATTTATTGATTTTCATTCACATAGGATTGGTTTTAATTGCTTCCTTCAGCCAGGGGTGATTGACAACTCGATTGAGTAGTATTTTATTTATTATTCATTAGGAAGATAGGGGGAATTATTTTTAAGAACATGATTACATTTAAAAATGTGATCCTACCCTAACCACATCCCTATCTTCATCGATTTCTGTTCAACCTTTATTTTAATTTCTTTATTTATTTTTAAAATAAAAAAAATTCAAAAACAACCTTCACTTATTTCTGAAATTTCCAATGAAATTTATAATTATTGTGGACTCCTATTTAGAGACAACCTTGGTTAATCACTTTACTACATTTTTTAATTATAAAATATGATTTTTTTCACACCCCATGATAGGAACATGTCAAAACATAGCACATTTCTCAGGGAGGAAGTTCCAACAATCTAATTCCCACATTTTGTCAAAAAAATTGCTTTTGTTTCAAAAAAAACTAAAAAAATACATTAAGTATGGAAAATGAAACTATACTTCTTGGATTGATTAATCATAGGTGAAATGAAGAATAATATATAATGATGAGGTGGACCTATTACAAAAGGTTTATGAACTCACTATTTTGGCCAAGAAAATGTTGAATGTGCATGCGTCAGGTCTCTCTTTTCAATAATCTTTGGACATTGTTAATCAATTAAAAACCAATTATAAAATATTGAAGTAAATGGAAGAAGTAACAATGGATTACGGACCTCAACCTAAACCAAAATCCAAGATTGTGGTGGAAGTTATTTACCCACTAATTATTCAAATAGATGACCTTGACTTCCTACCTCTATCTACTACCACTCTACTCTAAAAGGCATTATCCACATAAGAAGCAATTGAATTCGAACAAACTCAGGGAGAAAATATTTTTCTAAACTCTTTTAATTATGATTTTATTGAATTTAAATTGAGTATTTCCTCCCCTTTTTTAAAATTTTTATATTTAGACAACACTTTTATTTCCTTGGAGGATGAATAATAAGAAGAAGAAGTATATGAAAATGTGCTTGATGAGGAATATATGGAGATCCTAAAACTTGTTGAACATTTATTAGAAGGATTGAATTATGAAGTCAAAGTTTCTTTACTAGAGGAAATAGAGACACTAAAATCTAATATTTAAAGGGAATAATTTGATATTGATTCTTCATGCTATAATTTGTTTTGAAATATAATTTCACTCAAACATTCCCTTTGATTTTTCCATTGATACAGCATACCTAAATAAATAATTGGAGAATGAAGAGGATTTTGTGCAAGTGGAAACCAAGAAAAAGGAGATCCCATTATTTTTTATATCCCCACAATTTAAGTTGTGTCTCATTATAATGGGGGTAGATTTTATACACTCTATCTATGGAATAGTAATCAAAAATGAAGAAGTTAAATATGGAAGGAAGAAGTGTTTGTGGTTAATATCAAATAAAATCAACCCAACATCACATTCAGGATAACCAACAGGAACTGATCATTTGGAGGAAATCAAAAACTAGGGCCCACTTGGGGGGGTTAAAAAAAGATCTATAATTCTTTTCAATTACATTTATATTTTATTTTATTATAATAAATTTATCATGTTTTCTTTTCTTCTTTTTCTTATAGGTATTCAAAGAGGAACACATAGGATCTTAACTCAGTATTGCACTACCAATAATTCAGGTGGTACCTTTCATTAACACTTATTTATTTTTATTCAATTAAAAATATTCTCAATTTTTAAATATACTTGAATTCACTAAGGTAATTGCATCATTTAACTATGTGTAAGGGAAACATTGATGTATAGTATTTTTAATTGTTTGTTTTTTTGTTGGAAAAAAATGTTTTTCTTTTAAAATTTTTGTATGTTTTTAAAAGTTTTTTGCTCAAATGATTATATTTTCCATTTCTAAAATTCATGTAAATGAGTGAAATATTTTTTTCTATGAAAATAAATTTATGTTAATTATAGAAATGACTTTATTTAAATTTCACAACTTTTTTAATTTCATTAAAAGTCCTCTAATTTTTGGAATCACATGCCGCATCTCACTGTATTTATCTTTGAAATCACTATCCCATGATGCTTCTGGACCCTATTTTTTAATTTCTTTTTATTTAAATCATTTCTTGAAATAATTAATCTGTTCTTTCTTTAACCAAAATTGTATTTATTCCTATAAAAACTTGAGGGTGTGAGGTAATTGGTTCTTAAATTATTGAGGAATTTATTTGTATTTAAATCCATATTTATAAGAGAACCCTTTTTATTCAATATTTATTTTAAATTTATTCCTTTTAGCCCTTAGATTTTATGAGTATCATGTCATGTTAGCCACATTACATGAAAAACTTCTGTATCCAACCTGATCTTGAATTGAAATTTCATGATTTAGTTGAACTTTAATGTTGGGGAAGTTATCTTGTGTTTTGATACCCCATTTGGTGATACTTTGAGTGTAAAATAAAATGTTGAAGAGATGTGTTTGATACTGAAAAAAATCCATTTAAAGTTTTGGCTTTTTTGAGATTTCAAGGAAAGAATTTTTTCCTTTCTGGAGCTTCCAAAGGATAAATAAATTTGTTCCATTCTAGATCTTTTGAAAAAAAATTGATAAGAGAAATGTAATTTTTTTCTATTGAAATATTCATAGTGTAGGATGTCCAAGATATTTTCAATTTTTTTTCAGATATTATTTACTACTAATGGGGTGAGTAAGAGAATATACTTTACTGAAAATTAGAAGTAGGTCATTTTCCTTAAAAAAGAGCCAAACCCTCCTTATTTAACCTTGTAATTTTTGACATATAAATCCTACCAAGATAAATCCATAGAAGAACTATGAAAATTAATCATGATATATACATTTCATTAACTCACATCAGGTTGATATATAGTAATTTATCAAGCCTATGATGACTCTTGTGTGGGTTTGGATGAAAAAAGGATTGTTGAAAATTAACATTTGTGAGATGGGAGAAAATTCATGTGAGGTGGGTTTTTGGTATGAATGTTAGAATATATGAAGTAGAAATGGATTGAATGGGATAAGTGGAGAACTTGAAATGGTTTTTTTTAGGAGGTATAATATCTTTCATTTCTTGGTGTTTAATTGGTGGACATCTTGATCATGTGTTTTGAATTTTCTTTGATTTTATTTTGAGTCTTACTTGTCCTATAGTCTAAGTGATTAGTGTGGTGGACTTGATAGAGCTAATATTTTCATTATTTTTTATAAATATTTCAATGATTTAATCCAAGAAAATTTAACAATGTGAGATGCTTTTCATCATTTTTTGATTTTTGGTGAGTTTTGAGCTAAAATGTAAAAATTGGTTAATTCTATAAGTTTAAAAGTTTTCTGTCAGTTTTGTATTTTTAGCATAACTTTTCCAATTTTGATAAAAATTAAGTGATTAATTATTTTTATTCTTCCTATTTTCATGTATGAAAACTTATTCTTCAAAAACTAGAGATGATTTAGAATCTAATGGCCTAGAAAATCAATAAATTTTATAAATCTTTCTGGCTGACAGAATGGAACCCACTTTAGTAAATAAGTCATATATTATCCTAAAGACCAAAAAATGATATGATTACATATGTATTGAAATAAGGACTCTGATTATCATGTTCACATTAAATTTTATATAGAAAGTCACTCATTAAATCAGTCATTTAAGGCTCTAAAATGGGGGAAGTTGAAAAGCCTATTTGGACAAAAAAATCTTTATTAATTTGGGAATAATTTTTTGTTAACTTTGTAAAAGATAATAATATTTTTAGGGAACATGAAAAGATATACGGTAAAAACTTTTATGAAGAAACCTTCTTGAGATTCATCCATTTACCATGAAAAATAAACACAATAATTTGGTGGACAGAATCTAGAAGAACCTTTTCCACCCCTAAATCCAACAAGTATGTGTGTCCACTTTAATTATAAGGGTTGATGAAGGAGAAATATGGTATGTGGTGTAGTATTTGAACCTATAAGTTCTATTTATTTCTTGTTTTCTCTTTTATTAGTTTCATAATGCACTCTTCTTCCCCATTTAACTCTATTACCCTTCACATAGAGGGGTAAAACTTTTGAGTGATGAAGGATGAGTGACTTTTCCTTTTGTAATGTTGGAGTCTTGTACTTTAATTTAAAAATCTATTTTTCAATTGAATTATTTATTTTTTAGTGGTTCCAAATTCTCTTAATTCTATGTTATTTTGGGTTTTTGTTTCATTCATTGTTTACATATTTAGTTGAATTTCTTTAAAATCCCTATCCCTGGTGTAGTTTTTCTTGATCGAGAAGATTATGTTAGGTGGTGAGTGTCTATAAATCATTTACATGTGTGTATAATAAGTGAATTGATACAATATTAATAAGGGTAGAAAATTCCCAATTATGACTTGCCTTAGTTTTTTTGGGTTGATTTACTGATTTTCATGTATACAAGAGTGGTTTACATTTATTCCTTCAACAAAAGGTGATTTACAACTCGATCACAAAGTCTTTAATTTATCATTCAATAGGAATATAAGGGAGAATGATTTTTATGACCATGATGACATTTAAAAAGGTGATCCTAACCTTACCCTGTCACTTTATTCATCAATTTTTGTTCAAAATTTATTTTAATTTCTTTTTTTCTTTTTAAAACCAAATGATTTCAAAAACAACCTCCACTTGTTTCTAAAATTTTAAGTTAAAAACATGATTATTGAGCACTCATCTCTAGAGAAACCCTTAGTTAACCACTTTATTACATTTTTTTTAATTAGTAAATATTTTTTTTCACACTCCATAACTAGCATGTGTCACTATCTTACTTCAAAAATTTTATTTTTAAGTCGTCATCACAGAAATCCCTATGTTTCGATACTCCTCTCGATTTCCCCATTCATAAAAATTGGTAACAAGGTTCTTGATTGATCTGAACAGTCCCCTCATTGAATTGTGAACAATTATACAAATTATAACTAACCCCTTTAAAATGTTTTGTTCCCAAAGGAAAGGTCTCCCTTTAACACGTGGATTATTTCCTCATGGAGCGGAATTGGTCTCTCCATTACTAATGGTCAACATAATCCATATATCCTAGAAGATGGGGAAATAGTTTCACTATTACTAATGGTCAACCCACTACCATTATTCATCATTTCATCATCCTCTATTCAAAAATTAAATGCATTATTTATGCCATCCATATTTCTCAAGTTCAAACAGATTAAAAATATCTCTATGTTTCATTCCCTCATGAAATATAGATAATTTTGAGGGAGATATAATTCATATGGGATTAAATGGAATGAAATTTAGTCAAAAATTTATGGACATAAACAACAAGAATTATAATTTCTAAGCTTCAAGACTATAAATAGCATATAATATATTCCTCATCATGTGAATTTAAGTTGATTAATAAAAGGTCCATCCCATATGACCTTAAACTGCTTGGAAGGGTTTTTCCTCATTTTCCCTAAATCAAAAATCCCCCTCCCCTATGTAATAGCTTGATCAAAATTGGGTTTTATTTAATTTATTCTAGTATCTAATGGTTATGGATGTACAATCCAACCATAATGTCATGGTTCACCAATCCTATGGCTAAAATTTCCATTGTATAAGAAAAATGTGTGGCTTGATTCTTGTTGAATTGGAAAACATAGTGATTACTAGGTCTCTTTTCCTAGTCCAATCCATAACTTCTATTTCTCTACCTATTTCTACGCTTGTGATGAGGCCTTTTCTTATTATTTTCATCCTTCTCTCACTAGATCGTCTATACATTTTACCCCCTTCTCATGTACACAATCCAAATATATACAGATAGATTCTATATAAAAGAACTATATATTGAATTATTCCTATAATACGGGATATGTAGTGACACCAAGATAATTTATCTTGGGAAAAATCCAAAATTTAGTCAATATTTAACACCTCTCATTGTATGGACACTTAATTCACATTAAGTCTTTCAATAATAAACTCTACACTATGATGAAATATTTTCTACAATGGTCATCATCATATGAACTTAAACTAAAATCATATATGTCTTAGTCACATTATTATAACCCTTTTGATACATGGTCCACCCAATATGACCTTAAACTACTCGGAATGATCTAATTAATGCACCCCAACTTCCCAATTGGAGATTAGATCCATGTAAGGGTGTTCGGTGTGTGTTCTCAATCTATAAACCTATTCTAAGAAATTACCCAATCCTATGAAATCCCCAGATATCCTATTTTTCAGGGTCTTTAGTCATGTATTTTTTATGATTTATAATTACAAACTAGGATAATTCAACACCCTAATATTTAAAAATGTATATTTCTCTTCATTAAATTTTATGACTTTGATAGCTTTCTTTACATGAAATAACAAACTTAAAAAAACCATGATTATAAAATTATATTAAATAAAACATATCTATAGGATTAGAGGGTATGAATAGAAATAACCATTTCATGAAATATATAAGTAAAATATTTCCCTAACACAAGTGTATTGAAAAATTTCATATAAAATGAGTACTCAATTTGAAATGTTAAGAATAAAATCTTTTAATGTAAAAGTATATATTTATCAATATATTATATTTTTTAATACATACCATGTTAACTAATTAGATTTAATTTTGATAAAATATATTGGTAATGTATGAATAATAATTCTTGAATTGGTTTTCAATTTGATATAAATAATGGCAAAATCATTTAAAGGTAAAAAGGACATTTTTCAGAAAACTGTTTTTAAGTGCACATTGTATTTTTATTTTAATAAATCAATATAATCTATATTTTTGAATTATTTTATTTAAATTAGTATATTATATATTCAATAAAATATATTAATATTAATCTAATGATTATTACCATGAAATTAATTATAGTAATCTCATTTTATACTTGAAAAATGCATTTTTATAAAAATAACAATTCATGATGTTTTATGGGTTTATTTTTAAATTAATTTGCACCACTTATAGTAAGTGAAAAAAATAATATTTTAAATAATCATTTAAAAATATTGTAAATAGGAAAATTTCATTTTTTTCATAATGAATACTAACCGAGGTAAAAATTCATTACTACTGTAAAGGTTAAAAGACTTAACAAGTGGTTAAACTAAAGAGATAAGGTTTTAAATAACCTAAAAACTTTTATAAATATTATTTATTGAATTTATTTAAGCCATTTCTTATAATATTCTAAATTTATCTTATTTGGATCCACATTCTCATGATATTGGATTTATTATATTTTAATGCTTTTAATATTTACAAGTTTTCCACTCACCTTACTTATAAAAGGGCAGCTCCTCTCCTATCTTATTCACACCATTTTAAGACACTTATCTAAACCAAAATATCCCCAAATATCTTTTAAAATTATATAGACATGTTTTAAATATGTTTTTTTCTCATAAAATAAAATCCCAAGGGCCCTTGAGAATAGATCCAAAGGAGGTTCCTCGAAGAACATGTATAACTCTTTACAAAGGGTTTTTATGATTATTTCTAATTCCACATCTTTATAATATTCTATAATCATGATGAAATAATAACATAATCATATTAAATATAATAAAATGTTATCATTTTGATGGAATAAACCATTTTCATCTCCTTTTCCATCCAGTGGGAAATGAAATCATCGCTCATGCTTACGTACATATTACCATCTCCAAGTAATGAAGGAATTAGTTTTTCATCAAATTATCATAGATTTTTATGGTGATATATTTAATGTTGGTATATTATTTTTTTTAAATTAATATTATTTTTTAAAGATAAATTATTTTCTACCTTTTTAACCTCTCACCCTTTGGAAAATGATAATGTCACTTATGTGTAGGTGTGGACTACCACACCCATGAATTGATGTGATTCATTTTTCATTTTTTTTACATAGATAGTAATAAGGATATATAAAATGAATATATATGATATTTATGACATAATTATGATTCTTTAAAGTTGAATTATCTTTTATTAATCTTTTATTCCTTCCATCAAAAAGTGGAAATATCACTTGTGCTTACATACAAACTATTATCTTCACAAAGTGATGTAATTAATTTTGTGTCACCACCTTATATGAAAGGTTATAAAATTATTTATAATTAATAATTTTTATAATCATGATATAATTAAAAAAATATATGATGAAACCATGAATAAGGTGAAATGATCAGAACTATCAACCCAAAACATGCATGGAAAATGGATCAGTTTTCACCTGAAGAATGATTTTTAATGAAGAATTGGAAATAAATGGGTAATAATAAATTATAATGGAATTATATACATAAATATATGTAAGTATATTGTTTTATAACGTAATTATAATAAATATAAATTTATTATATAGGATTTTTTAATTTATATAAATCAAGACGGGACTTGAGGTAAGTATTTATGTTATAATCTCATTTCTCTTCAGAATTCTCTATGTAAAATTCCCATTGAGGGAAATTATATGACCCTTATCATTTAAATACAATCTATTTTCTTATAATATGTTTATTTTTGAAATTTTCTACAAATATTAACATTTTTCTCTCTTTAGTGATTAAAATTATTGAGAAGCTATTTTTTTTAAAAAGCTGACCTTATTTATTTTTTTCAGGTCAAGAATCTTTCTCCTCCATGTCCATGTTCTTAAAAATGTTTTATTGAAGTCTTTATATATAAATAAATTTTTGATGAATTTTATTTTCACTACCTTTATATTTCTTACAAAATCATTACAATAAATCTTTTCAAATGTTTTACATATGACTCACTTTTGACTTTTTATGAAAGTGTGAAAAGAATTATCTTTTAATGTATAAAGCATGAATGACTTCTCCCACCATCATGAACGTTATTTTATTTAAATATTAACTTAAAATATTACAAGGTTATTTTCAAATAAAATATTTTTCTAAATATTATGGTAATTTATTGTTTTTAAAGATATCAAAAGAAAGGGATATTTTCCATATTTTTAAAGAAATGTTAAAATCCTATTTTAAATGTATTTTTTATCTATTTCACTATCCTTTTAAGTATATGTATGCTTCAATGTGGATATGATCTTATGATACCAATCAATTTATTTCATTATATGTCTTATCATTATTATGTTTTAATGATGATTCTATGAATCATGTTTCCTTCCCAAAGGTTAATTAAGTAATAGTACAACCTTTATGAAACCCATTTATTTTCCATGGGTTATGATCTAATTAATTGATGGATGTTTTATGATTTTTTGGAACACCTATGTATGGATATAATTTTGTGATAGGTGGTACCATAATTATATATCCCTAAAACACATTGAGTTGGGTGATAAATATATGATTAGATGATGATGTTTACATATAGACATGACTATAAATAGTTATGTTCACATCTAAATGAATGATTATAATTTTTTCTGGCTATGCTTACATGATTATACACGAACATGATTTTAAATAGCTATTTTCAAAATATTATGATTTCCTATTATTATTATTCCACATGACTATATTATGAATGATGAATTATTATTTATTATTTGACAGTCTTATGAATCATGCTTCTGGATATGAAATGTTTTTTGAGTAATGATCATTGATTTTCAGGCTATGAATCATTTATGTTGAGAAGATGAACTTTATTATGTTATCATAACTTTATGATCATATTATTCTCAATTATAATTTATACTCTCATGTTTACCCTTGCTGAGTATATGATATTTCCCTTTCTTATGTTTCCCATCCCCATGTTATGAAGGAAGGTTCTATATAAGAGAAGTCTAGATGGGTAAAAAATATAAAGAATGTTTATGTGAGATGTTAAAGATTATTCATAAATAAATTGATTATGTATATACTCTCAAAAGATTCTAAGTATTTATGGTTTTAGGGAATGTATTATTCTGAGATATATTGAATACTCATTTAAAATTATGTCATATTTATATATGAAATTCTTGGGTTTCCTCAGTTGGTATCAAAGTAGGTTTTATTTATTTGTAGAGATTAATATGAGAAAAATTTAGTGAATCCCATAGGTATAATACTAATTATAGTATAAAAACCTAGTTTTGGTATATTGGAGATTATGTGTCTTCTTAGTAATGAAATCCCTTTCATGATACAAACCAATTGATGCAATCCCTAGTATAGATGCACCTAGGGGTAATAACCCTAAAAATGCAAGTTGATAATTTACTTTATCTTCAACTAGTACATGAAAGAGGCCTAAATGTACACCTTGTTTGATTCTTATGGGGGGTATGTTTTGGTTTATTCATATTCTCTTTATGAACAATTATGAATGTAACACCCTAGGTTATTAGGAAGAATATTTTTTTTATAAATTATATGTTTTTAATTCTAAACTTTTTTAGTTCAAATAAATTGAAATTAATTAGGAAATAATTTACACAATATATGAATTAAACTACCAACACTTTATTCATTCATAAGAGGAAAATTAAAATAAAATAACAAAAAACTAATTAATTCACACAATATATTATTACTCGCTATAGATGAATACATCCATCAAAACTGCATAAATAAATATCATAAAATTGATAGAAAAAATAAAATATTCACGACTATGAAATCCCTCAAACATATTCAAACTTTAGGATCACCAATATCCAAACAAAAACTTCTAAAGAGGAAGATCATCATGATAGGAGAAATCATTATAAAAAATCTATAAATTGAAATAAAAAATATTCCTTGTGAAGTGAGTGCAGAATAAACAAATGATTTAGTAATTCAATATATATATAAATGAAATCATTCCATTATAAATATAATTATTGTAAATATGGTCATTTAGAATATGTTTGTTGGGTATATATATAATAGGAAAACTGAAGCCATGTATTTTTTAGTAGTAAATTTGAAATAACTCACAATTAAATAAAAATATGATATTTAAATATTATAAATATATATAAGAATTAAAAATTTGTATTAATATTATTATTATTACTAAAATATGATATTATTTCTATATATAAAATTCAAATAAATATTTCAATATCAATGGACTAAAAACATTAAATTTTATAATATATATAATTAATTTTAAAAGTATTTGTTAAAGTGTATTTAGAGTTAAAGTAATATTTTTTCAAATAAATATTTTACTAATTATTTTATATTTTATTTTAATATATTAAATTAAAACTTTTAAAATATTATTATATTAAAATTATTTAAATTATAAATTTATATGATGTGATATTAAGAACACATAATGTTTAAAAAAGACATTTTTCAATAAAAGAAGTTTATACTTAAATTTTTCATTTTCATACTAGAGCTAAATATATAATTTTTTGAATTTAAATTTGATAAAATTATCATAATTTTTTAAATATAATGTAAAAAATATATTATGGTGAAATTTTTGGATTTTTCTGAAATAATTTATTTTTAGGTGAATAGTGAAAATACTACTTTTAGAAATACCATGATATTTATGAAATTATTAGAATTTATGTATGAATTGGATATTTATAAAACCCTTTTATAGACTATATATTTATTTTTTAAGTGAAATTTTAAATTTATAAATATTTATTTTGGTTAACAAACCAATATTTTATATTTTAGAATTTAAGTTAATTTTTCTCACCAAAATATTTTTAATACACTATACATTTATTATTTTCAAATTAATTTTTCACTATTATAAATTGAATATAAAAAAATGGATTTAATTTTTTTCATTTTAAGTTCCAAATTAGGTAATTAGGGCCACCTTATTTTTAGGAATAATGGGTAAATTACTTTGCTAAAATTTAGCTACTGCGGTAAAAGCTAAAATATTAAAATTAATAAATCTAAGGGAATAGAGATTGAAACATGTTAGAAACATGTTTATAATTGAGTTTTTTGAAATATTATAGATATTATATCTTCCAAAACTCTATTATTTTCAAATTTTTTAACCACTTGACATGTGAAACAGGTTCTCTCTTTATATTAAGTTGAAATATTTATAAAAATGTAATTCTCACCACTTATAAAATGGCCCTCTCACCACCCCTTCAACACTACTAAAAAAATTCATATTCCTATTTAATATTTATCATAATTACATCCCCTATAATCACTCTTCACCCTATTAATATTTTGTTCACAATATAATATCATAATCCCTCACTTTCTAAGGAGTCTACAAAGGGAAATCCCAAGTCCTCAACATGAGTACTAATTTTCCATAATTTCTTTTATTTTTTATCTTACTTTTTTTAATATATTTTTCCCCTTCCTATATAATTACATCAGTATTTTTTATACATTTATTATTCTTAGTTAATAACTATTAACCACCTTTCACATTTTCCCATAAGTAAAACAAAAACGACATTCATGTGTGTGTGTGAACTACCGCTTCCACGAAGCATCATGTATTTTTCCTTAACAAACATACATGTATAGACATGATGGTTAATTTAATAAATAAGTATGATATTTATTCAAGATTTTATATTCTAAAATTTTAAACCAAATTACTCTCTTTCCCCGTTCTATAGAAAATGAATTCATCATCCATACATACGTGTGAACTACAGCCTTCATAGAACGGTGTATTATGTATTTCATTACCACATTTCATAAATATTTATAAGAATGGTTTTAATGGATAAATATGATTCTTATAAAGTTATTAATTTTATGGTTAATCAAATTGGAAAAAAATATATGAGAATCAAATTATTATTGTAAATTCAACCATCTAAAACAAGTGTACTAAGAGGAAAACCAATATATTCATACTATATAATAAATTCATATTCACTACCTATTTTAATTATTATATTCCATTATAATAAACCTAAATAAAATCAATATTAATCTATAATAATGATATATAACTAAATCACCACATAATCATCCAATAAATTGTGTTATGTTCATGTTTGGGTCGATTTAACCACCTACTTGAACAATCCTCTAAAATAGTTTTATAGATGACTATGTGAACTAAAATAATGATTATATATGATATAAATAATTAAATAATGGTTATATTTTATTTATTTAATGGTTACATTAATGTTATTCTTATTAATTAAGATACGAATGTTTGTTTGTTAAAAATCATTGAAACTGGCTCATCATCAAATTCATCTTTAAGAATCATAACCAAAACTCCCATAGAATGAAATTATAACATTATAAAGAATTATAAAGAATCAATTTCAGTACCTTTTTTGATATGGTAATGATAAAATTTTTGATAAGAATAAATAACAACACTGATAATAGGTCACCAGTTCAAAACTAACAAGAAAACTCAAATTCAATATTGAAAATATATAATAACTAACTAATATAAATATAGAGAATAATTATAAATTAAAGTTAAAAAGGGTTATAGTTGTGAATGAGATTCTGAAATAAGTTATTAAGGGATTTATTTTTTTAATAAAGCATGATATATCACATTCAACAAAGTGGGAATACATGGTAAGGTGGTTTTTTGTCTCAAATTTAATTTCTTGAGACATGTTTCAATTTATGACCCATGATATATTTTATATAGTTTGATCACAATCTAATGAATTTATCTTACCATATTAATTTAATTCATTATTTTTGAATATACATATCATGTTCTTTCTTTAAATGGTAGTTGATTCAAAATATATTTGAGTTGAAAGTTGTTTTGAATAAAATATTACTCAAACCATAAGGCTTTTGATTGCCAATCTTATTTTCAAATCAAGATTTATTCTAAAATATAATACATATAGGTAATTTGTATTATTTCTAAAAACCCTCATAATTTTATTTCTATATTAATGGGGTTTTACATGTCACCTTAAAATTTCATATCCCCTTAACTCATATTTTACCCTAAGTGTTTTATGTAAGTGAAACTAACCTCATCTCTTATTTTCTATTGAGAATGTCTTTATCTATTCTAGAATAATTTATTGAGGTAATTTTATACTACTTTACCTTCTCTAAAAGTTTTAATCAAATTTTTAATGTTTTATTTATGGGTTGTTTTAACCAAAATGTGAAAAGGATATCTTTTAACGTTTTATGTGTGAACACATATTTTTTTCACCTTTATAGTTTTATATGAAGAATTATCTATAAGTTTTCATGGTTTTTAAAATAATTTTTTTCTCAAATGTTTATAAAATATTTATTTTAAAATTATTTCAAAAGACCAAGAATATTTATTATTTCTAATGTGATTTTTTTCTAAAACTCCTAAAAAGGTTTTTTTTTCATCTAAGTCATTGTATTTTGACATATCTTATGATTGATTGAGGATATTATTAAAATGTAACCTCCCATAATATTTCTCTATAAGGATTATGTAATGTTATTTTATATCAAAGATATGATACATCACTACATTTTTTTTTCTAACAATCCACCATGAATAGGAATAACATTTCTTATGAATACCATGATTTTAATTTCTTTTATTGATGGTTGTTCACCTTGATTTCATGCATTTATTAATTATAGAAATTATTGAATAATTTGTATACCATTTATCTATATGGTGTAAATACTGTATACTCTACTATCTTGATTAAAGGGTATTTACATATAATGTTTTAGAATATATTTATAAACCCATTTATTTTCAATGTGTATATCATATTAAAATTATTTATGTAATTATGAATTTATGATTACATTTGTAAAGGATATGAAACCCATTTTACTTCAATTGTTTCATTATGATGCGATGAATTGAACCCATTTTCTTTCCATGGGTTCTATATGATGTGAGGAATGAACCCCATTTTATATATATGGGTTAATTTTGATGTTTCAAATTAAACCCATTTTATTTCCATGGGTTATTTATAATATGATGAATTATTGTTTTCAAGTGGAACTAATATGTATGTATGATGACTAATGGAGTCTTATATCACCCTCCAATACATTGGTTAATGATTTAAATATAATGAGAAAAGTATTTTCAATTGTTTTTTAGTTTCTTATAATCATGGGCATTGATAGTGTAGACCATAAATATAATGTTTCCTATAATAATTTTGGTTCCATATTTGAAAGATGTAAACCATTACTATCTTATTCTCTCAATATTTGCCTCATGAAAGTAATGATTTATGTACCAATTTTTTTGTCATAGCTTTATTCTTATGTTATGCTCTAATGGATCATGTTTATTGATCCTTGTTTCCATGCAATTTTGATTCATGTATTATGTTATTTCATTCCTTATGCCACATTTTATGATCTAAGTTTTTATGGGAATGATTTTCTTATGTATCTTGATTATACCCATATATTCATATTATGCTCACATATGATTATTGAATGTTATCTCTCATTTTTAACCTTAGTAATAATTTGATCTAACCCTTTCTTATATTTCCATTTCCCATGTTATGAAGAAAAGTAATACATAAGATTTGTCTAGAAGTGTATCTTGTATGGTGGATTTGTGGGTGATGTTAAAGACTTCTCATGAATTAAGTAGTTTCTTATATAGTAGGGATAATTTTAATATGATACAATAATATGGGTTCTGATAGATAAATTTGTCATCTAATTCTCTAAAACTATAAACCTAAAAAGTTCCTTGCACTGTAAATATTATATTATGTGTAAAAGATCTTGTAATTAAATATGTGTGTCTAAGATAGTGTGTAATGTATGTTTTTTTTAGCATTGGATCAAGGATTTCAGGTTTGAGGTCACTAAATTTGTTATCAAATGAGGGTTTATATAAATTTAGAGGTCAGGATGTTATCATTTGAAGATAAATTAATATTTTTAAAGTCCATTATGGACTGATAGGTTAAGGACTATCATACTTTAAAATGTATAGATAAACCTTTAGGTTTCTTATACTAGTAATTTTATGTTTTTTTATTAGGATGAGAAAACTTTAGTAAAAACCCTAAGAATGTGTTTAATTATAATAAAACAACATAAATTTTTAGTAAAGTGAAAATTGTATGGTTCTCCTAAAAATTTCATCCCTATCTATATTATGTTAAGTTGATGCGGTTATAGAACAGAATCACCTGGGGGTAATCACCCTGAAAATTTTTGGTTGAGTATTAACTCAATATTTACTCTAATTCTTGAAGATTGGGCCTAACAATTCACACCTAGATAGAAACTCCTATGGGATATTCTTTGGATAATCAGATTCTCTTTACAAGAAATTATGAAGGATTTATTATGTTAAGTAATTTAGTTATGGAATGTGAGATAACCAAACCTAAATAAATATATATTGAACCAAGAGTGATTTAGGTTTTAAAAAAAGATAATGTAATAGTAATGCATTTTTTATGTTTAATTTTTCATGTAATTTTCTTAAAATAATTCTCTTATATTGTTAATTATTCAACACTCACGATTAACTCCTTTTGGTTTTAGTAATGGTTTAAGCCTGGAGAAACCAAGTTAATAATGGATGCCTTGGACAATGTAGAGATCATAAAAATGAGAAACCCAATGGGATAAGAACTAAATTGATAAACCAAGAAATTATACCAAACTAGCTATTATGATTCATGATTAATAATTTTGACATATTTTAATTCCCAAATAAAACAAAGAAGAGATGGATGGAGTCTCATGGAGGTTTAGGTGATGAACATGGCTAAGGAAAGAAGATTTAATTTCCTTCAGGTCAAAAATGTGAGAAGAAGCACCAAGGAAAGCATCTCAAAGGAACTGGAAGATGTCTTATCTTTGGTAAAGTTGGTCATAGATAAAATAATAACCATAGAAAAGTTAAGACCTATATATACACTGTGAAAGTAAAAAATAGTTAATCATAATGTACCAATTACAATTCACTAACTTAAATATAGTAAACTTGGATATTATCCAAGTTAATACCCTAATCCAAGGGTTGAAAAGGATGATAGGAATTGGAAACATACAAGATAATGGAAGGCATATATAACCAAAACTACATATGTTGGTTCTGAGAATTATGTGTAGTGAATAATAATGATCTCCCTCTTACTAACTATAAATATTTTATTTTTCAACAGTACAAATAGTGTCTTATAGTTTGAGGTTTTAACATCATATTCCTAGAAACTAATGTTAAAATTGATGTGGTGAAATTTTAAAATTGGTTTTTTAAAAAAACAACATTAAAAGTATATTAAAAAAAATAATGATACCATGAATCCCTTATTATTTTCCTTCAAATCCCTCTTCCACTCAACCAACGACGACATACATGGATTCCAACAACCTTCAATGATGATTGATATCCTTTTTTAGTAAATTTTAATCATTTTTTCATGATCATTTATCCTCATTCATTGATATTTTATTAGTTTTTCATGATTTATAATATTATTTAGTTCCTGTAAACCCTATTCTAGTCAACCAGCAACTGGAGTTCATGGTTTTTTGGGTTCTTTTTTCTACTTTTTTTTAAATGTTTTTTTTCAATATTACAGGGTTTTACTTATTTGCACCGACATTGACAGAGTTCATTGAAATTCAAGATATATTTTCCTTTATTTACATCCAAATTTTGTATGTTATTATTTTATTATTGAAGATAAATTAATTATTTATTAGTTATAAATTTGATTCATCCATTCATTTGTTTGTATGAATTTTTATTAATTATAAAAAAATTGTTAAAATTTGTTTAATGTTATAAATTTTTTCTGATTATAAACTATTTTTTAATATAATTTGTTTTTTTGGAACTTTTGGTATTTAAAATTATTTTTATTTATAAATTTTTTATCATTATAATTTTTTTTTTGGGTTGAAAACATTTTTTTCATTTTTATTTTTCATTTATAAATTTTTTTTATTGATATATTGAATTTTTTTTTAACTAATATTTAATTTTTTTATGAATTGTTATTTTTTAAAAACATATGCATGTTATTATATTTTTTTATATATGCTTAATCACTTGTATTTAAATTTTTCATTAATATGTTTTTATCATTATATATATTTGTTTTTTATGATCAAATAGTTATTAATAATTGATTGTTTTCATTATATGTTTTTATCTTTAAAATTTATCTATTTATATATTTTTTTTAAAAATTATATGTTTTAAAATTCACCTGTTATATTGTGTTATTAGGTAATTAATGGATCATAATTGGATAAATTGAAGAAAACCCATTGATGAAAATAATAAATTATTTGATGATTTCATCAAATTTTCGAAAAGAAATATTTTTAAAAAATATTTGATTTTATGTCTATGCATGAAGTGTTTGAATATGAGAAAGTTAAATTACAATTAAATCAAGGATCATATTATTTTCTATGGTTTTATACATGATTATAGATGTTGGATTTGGCATGGTGAAATAACATAAAACCCAACCTCCAATGTGGATGAAAATATTCAACATGAGACAGAGGATCATATTGAAGAATTAATTCAAGTGAAGGTTGTTGAAACCATCAAGAAAACTGTAACTTTTGAACAATTATATGGAGATTCGTAGAAACCACTATTCTAAAGTTGCACTAAATTTACAGTGTTATTAGTAGTTCTAATATTATTTAACTTGAAAGAAATGAATGGTTGGAGTGATAAACGTTTCTCAAAATTTCATAAACTTTTAAAAGGTATATTTATAGAATGTAAAGGGCTTCCAAATTCAAATTATGAATCAATGAAAATATTGTTCCCAAGGGTACTGAGGTAAAAAATATATAAATTATTTACCTAATGATTATTTGTTATATATTATTGAATATGATTCTTTATCAAAATGTTCTAAATGTGGGACAATATGAAATAATATGGATTAAGAATTCAACTCTAATTCATTATCATGTACGGGCATAAAATCTATTACTAAAGCAATTTGGTAACTTATAATAATTACTTGTATAAATCATCTATTTTTAAATTAAAATGACATAAAAAATTATGATGGCATGGATATGAGCACATATCTGATGGAAACATACATCACCCTGCTGATTCACCATAGTAGAAGAGATTTGATAAAATTAACATATTTTAGAAGTAAAGATAGAAATCTAAGAATAGGAATATACAAATATGGAATAAATCCATATCATATGCACAGTATACAATATAGTTCATAGTATATTTTTTTAGTTGTTTACAACTTGGCCCCATATATATGTATAAATAAAAAATATTTTATAATTATCTTGATGATTTTTGGACCAAAACAGCCTAGAAATGACATTGATGTGTATCTTTCACTATTTAATGATGCTTTGAAACTTCTATGGGAGATAGGTTTTACGGTTTTCTATTCCTATAAGTGGGAGTATTTTCCTTTGCGTGATATAATAATGTTCACTATAAATGAATTTTATGTATATGGAAACTTATCTATATATAGTGTTAAGGGACATAAATCGTGTCCAATTTTTGAAGAAGATAATTCATATTATCAATTTTATAATGGAAGGAAGATAGGACATCAATGATTTTTATGAATTGGTCATCCTTATAATAGATTGAAAAAAAAATATTTAATGTTTTGTAGGAATATAATCACCCCCCACAACCATTGTTAGATAAATAATATTATGACAAGGTGAAAATATTGATTTCACATTTGGAAAGAAAGGAAGTTATGGTATCAAAAAATTTGTGTAATAAATAGTTTTTCTTTTTCAAACTGTCATATTAGATAGTTTTAGAGATAAAACATAACATTAATGTTATGAATGTTGAGAAAAAAATTTGAAATAGTTTCATTGTAACTTTGTTAGATATAAAAGGAAAAAAGGATATATTTCATGTAATATTGGACTTGATATTCATGGGAATACATTTGAAATTATCTTCCACTGTGAAAGGAAACAGAACATATTTTCCTCTGTCTTGTCACACATTATGTAATAGTTAGGAGATGAATGTTTTTCAGTGTCTTAATGGTATTAAATATACCCAGTGGATATTATTCAAATCTGAATAATATGGTTTAATTGAAATATTTTAAATTAATATGTATTAAATATCATGACAGCCATGTATTGATGCAAAAACTACTACCAATCACACTACATGGTATATTTATAACACATGTTAGAAAGATTATCATCATGTTATGTTATGTTTTCAAATACATTTATATAAAATTAATTAATAAAAGTTTATTACATGTGTTGTAGAATGAATCTACACTCATAATTTTTCAACTAGAAATGTATTTCCTACTAATATTTTTTATATAATAGTTTATTTGGGGATTTATTTGTTTCATGAGATAATAATATATGGTACTTTTAATTTATGATTAATGTATCCTTTTAAAAGATATATGAAATTTTTTAAGGTATATGTTAAAAATAATCATCAACCAGAGGCCTCTATTGTTCAAGAATATGTATCCAAAGAGGTGATTTATTTATGTATTTATTATTTGTATAAAGTGGAGAATATTATTATCCTTATATCTCAACATTTGAAAGTTTATAGTGAAGGTAAAGGGATTCATGGATTAAAGGTAAATTTCATTCCACGTGATGAAGTGATGTAGGCACATTTATATATTTTGAACAAAAAATATGAGGTTAAACCATATATATCATAACATATTGTTGGATTAAAGGTATGATGTTTAAAAAGAAATGAAAATTGTTTGATGATTTATTATAATTTGACATTTTTTTATAGTTTAAATAGAAATTAAACAAAGATCTATCTGCCTCGAAAACATTGAAATGGTTAGAAGGGAGACCATATCATAATGTGATCACATTGTATAGTTTTTATATTAATGGATACACATTTTACACACAAAAATCAGCAAGACAAGAGTACTATTAAAAATAGTGGGGAAATGGTTTTTGATGAAGGGCTACATTTTTTATTGAAAAGGATAAAAACACAATTTCTACATCAAATACATATTTTTTAGTTATTGAGGATATATGGGAAATTAATTATACTAAATTTTGAGAAACACTTTTTATGTGTAATTAGGTTGGTAGTAATAGTGGTGTGAGACATAATGATTATATATTTACACTAATTTATTTGAAAATATTTAGTTCTAAAGAGAAACCATTTATCATGGTGACACGTTCAAAGAAAATATTTTATGTTATTGATCCATCGAATGATTTGCAGTCCTTTGTTTTTCAAGGGAAAATAGTTCTTTTGGGTGATGAGGATAATGATATTGTTATGGATTTATGTAAGGTTTCTTCATCTATTGTGTGATTTATAGATGAAAAAAATAACTATAATGAAGACATAGTCCATACTTTAAGAAATGATCATGAAGAAGGGATATGGGAAAACATTAAACTACTCTCCGAATTATTCAGGTAAATATTTATATTTTATTTATTTATTGAAATTTCCATGTGTAAAAACTCTTTTTTTTTAATTTTTATGTTTAATTATATATATAATAATTATTTATATGATTTTTCTATTAAATTTTATATTCAACATTTATGGTTAAACATTTTTTAATTGAAACCCTGAACATAACTCATTATGTTTTGGTTAAATATACATATATAAAAACACTTTTCTGCAACTGTGATATTTAAATTTAAAAATATTGATCATTTATATCATTTTAGAATTAATTTTTATATTTAAAAGTTTATGTTTCATATTTTTTGGTTATGAATCATGATATCATTATTATTTTTTAAATATTAAACATGTGTGATGTTATTTGTTTACTTACATATTATTGTGTTCATTATTTTTAAATACTCACTTTTTTAATAATATACAGGTACACAGAATATCAATACATTAATCTATTTTAATGAAAGACATAGAGGAAAATAAACAACTATCGACGTATATGTCAATTTTTTTTAATATTATTAAATATTCAATAATAAAAAAAATTAATGTAATTAAACATTTAATTTACAAAAAATATTTTTAATACTACTGGTGTGCCTCCTATGGTGGAGTCTTCTTCTTCTTATCTAGATAAAATGATTCCTAGAGTTAGTAAACATGAAATTACACATTTATTGAAACGTTAACTTTATCATGGATAGAAGAGGATACATTTTAATTTTTATGATCATAAAAATACAACTAGACCAAATAAAATATGGTTTATGAGTTATATATCAATGGAGATTCATTTCAATATTAAAATGTTATATCCTAATTAGAAGTCTGTCAACAAGATGGAGAAAGATAATTTGTGGGAGTTCATAATGGTAAAATATCTCAATTTATTTATTTTGATCTCATTCTTCGAATATTATATATTTTATATGACTAATATTTAATTTATTTAATTACAGATGAAATTATACTTTCAAGAAATGAAAGTAATTAGGAAAATATTTGTATTTTAGTGGTAGTTCTATGGGGAGATTTTAAAAAAAATTGAAAAAAAAAATTTGTGAATTTACATAATGGAAACCCATGCCTCAAGTATGGGTTTTTAGATATAGAGACATGGTCTAAATTGTTCACCATCTGACATGATGAATCATTTATTGTATGATAATTACTATATCATATAACATTTATTATATACTACTGACTTAATATTTTATTTTTATGTAATAGTACTCAAGGAGATATCACCAAGAAATCCAGTTGTAGAATGAATACCCTCATACATTATCACATGGAGGGTATCATTTACTAGAGGAGAAAATTATTGTCATAAAGTTTGATAAATTAATAGTTAAATCATTTAGTGGTTCAGAAGAGGTTTGGTTCAATCCTCTATCCCCCCCCCCATTTTCCTTGAAAAATGGAAACGAGTGAATGAAAAAAATAAAAAATATCTTACAAAATAGTCTAAGGAAGTAGATGACATAATTATAAGAATTTTTTTCATTTTTTTTAATGTTTTTATTTTTAAAATTAATAAAACTAATATAAAAATTTTATTTTATCATTTTAGGATAAAATTATAGGGAAAGTGATGCATGGTACTTTTATCCCTAGGAGTAGGATGGATATTTTATCTACTACTTTAGGAAATCAATAATATCATATCCATATAAGAGGATATGAGGCAGGTTTCATGATTAGGAAAATTTTTGTTCATCAAAGTAATAAATATAAGGACACAAAAATAGATTCCATAAAATTTGAGACAAACGACCTAAAACATTACATGGGAGATGAATTTTAATTAGTTGTGTAGGCTATGTTTGAAAAAATGAAGATACAATCATAGTCTACATAACCTTCCTACTCAGATCCTTCACCTCCTCATTCAGACCCAACCTTATACTATGATTTTCATGCTAGAGATCTTCATGTACATATTGTAGCATATAGAGTCATATATATTTTGGGGTATTATGTACATCACCATACTATGTATTTGGGTCAGGTAAGAGTAACAGTACATGATATTATTGATCAAAATGTTATACTATCATTGCTGATAGAGGAGGTTGCCAGAGATAGAGACTTTGTGACTCATTTTTTACTTGGGCTGACTATCCTTCTTCATCATCTAACATATAAGGTATGCACTATTTTTTAAATATTATTTACATTTGATTGAAAATTACTTTTAATTTTTTTCATATATTTAATTTATATAGGATTATCTAAATGAAAAATAATTAGTACAAAAGAAACAAAAAGTTTATAAACCAATAACTTAGGATACTTTTGATATTTCTAATGGATTAAAAATATTATCACGTATTTATTCTTACATGGATAATATTTATGAGCTTCAAATGACATCTAATATATTTTTAATAGAATATCCATTAATAATGTTCAAAAAAATATATCATGGATCTTGTTATTTTTTAGGAGCTTAGAGTACTAGTGTTACATTTTTAATCAATGTAACTAAATTTATGTTTTAGTTTTTATTTATTTAAATAAAAATGACTTCAAGTGACTCGCTATATTACATATTTAATTAGGTATATAAACACTATTTTCATTAAAAGTGATACCACTCCTATTTATGGTCTTATAGATCAATAATATATTTTAATTCCTATATAATGTCTGGATGATGATTCTATATTTATATATATATATATATATGAAAAATTAGAAAATTTGGAGACTGGGTGCTGTTTTTTCTATTCCTATATGGACAAGAAGACTGAGATAATTATGAAATAATATTCATTATAATATCATTAATTGTGAACTTTTAATATTATAGTGGTCATTTGATGTTAGGAATATTCTTCCCAAATGAATGTGCATTATATTGGATTTTTCTTTATTATTTGAATTTCGTAAATATTTTATCAAATTGTTAAAAAGGTAAGTTTTATTGTTTTTTAAAGTTCTTTATTCTTAATTCTAATTTTTATTACATGTTTTCATAGTTTATATATGAAAATACAGTCTATAGAAAAAGTTTAACAATGATCACTTGTCAATACATGATCCAAATAAAAACAAATATTTGAAATTAAGGGTAAATATATTTTATATTAGAAAATATTTGTTTTCACTTTTATATATGTGTGTTGGTTTTTATTTTTAAGTTAATGGTTTATAAACATTGTTCCGTCATAAAAAAGGAAGGGTGGAATGTGATTATTACCTATTAATATTCATGTTTGGGATAATCACAACTAGGAAAATGAATTAATTTGATGATGTTAGTTATAGTAACTATTTTAGGTTTTATATCAAAGTACTATATTTTTTTAATATTATAACATTAATTATTGTTATATATTTCCAATTATTTTGATTCCTATACAAATGAGTAACTTACCCATTTTCAATTTTTTTTGAAAAAATATTTTTTAAGTATTGTTAAAATTTAAATTCTCATGTACATATTAATTAATGTTTCAAAAAAAGAAAAATTATAAAATCTTATTCTGATTTCATTTTTTATAATCAGTTTTTTATCGGGATTCAAATGTTTCAGGTATGTATATTTTAATTAAATTTCAAAAAATAATCATTTAGACAACTGTTTTCTTATTTAAGTTGGTATATTATGTTTGTTTTTATAGGGTTTTTCTCTACTTTAAGTAGGTATATTTTGTTTCTTTTATAGGGTTTCATATGTTTTTGGGGAATGTAATTTAATCTATTTTATAAAAAAAATTACATATTTTCATGTCTATTTTTTTATAAACTGATGTGGAATCAAAATTATAGGACTTTCAATGCCATTTTTTGATAAAAACCCGATGTGGAATGTCCTATGGGAATTTTTTTAGGATCAAAATTATAAGACTTTAGACATCAGTTTTTACCAAAAACCAATGTCAGAAGTTAATTTCCACACTGTTTTTTAGAAAACCTAATGTGGTATGTTCTATGGTAATCCTTCCATGCTTGTTTTATTGAAAAACTAACATGGAAATTCTAATATATTTTTCTTGTTTTTTCCACATCAGTTAAAATTATTAAATCAATATATAATGACTCTTTTAATGCCAATTTTTTTAAGCCAGCGATGAAACATATCTTCAATTATCTTTTAGTTAAAGTTTCAATATCAATTTTCAAAAAACCAATGTTGAAACATATATTTTTAACATCATCTAGATCAATGCTGGCTAAAAGCCAACATTAACAATTAAAATAACTTACAATAAAAAATGATCTTCCACTAGTGCGTCTCTTATTCAACCCACTACTTTGTGCCTAGAATGTTTTCTAAGAATATCAAATCATATCCTTTATGGATTGATGTTTAATTATTAATAAAATCTTTTAGTGGTGTGACTATTTTATTTAAATTTTATGTTTATAAGAAAGTGATTTTCTCAAATTATATTACTCTCAATTTAGATAACTTTAATTTTATTTAAAAAATAGAATTTTTCTCTACCAAGAGGAAAAACTTTATTGGAAAATTAAGTCAAATTTCTAACCAATCTATGATTTTATATCAATGTAAGGATGATTATAAACACCCTTTAGAATCAAATTATATAATTTAGATCTTGATACGGAATAACGATATTCTCTTGCCTCAAGTGATTGGGGGAAACTCAATATTGGGATAGGCCTATTGTTATGAAGAAGATATGTTTAATAAGTGTGTCAGGTTGATAACTCTCTAGAAATTAGACCTTGAGTCACTCCTATCATTTATATTTAATTATTTATTTTCAGTGTTATGTGATAATTAAAATTGTGAGGATGATATTTAATTAAAGGGGGTATCATCTAACACCCCGGGTTTTTAGGAAGAATATTCTTTTTTTAAACTGTATGTATATAATTATAAACTTTTTTATTTAAAAGGAATTGAAATTAATTTGTAAATAATTTATACAATATATGAATTAAATTAAAAACACTTTATTTATTCATAATATAAACATTATAACAAAAGCACATAAAACTAAGTATTTCACACCATAGAAATCACCATGTATGAATAAATCCATTAAAAGTACATATAGAAATAGAGTAAAATAGATAGAAATAAAAAAAAATTCATGATTAATAAATTCCTTGTGTTATCTTCAACATTGAGTATCACCAATATCTAAACAAAACCTGTAATGAGGAAGATCACAGTGAAAGGAGAAAGCATTATGAAAAAACTATAATAAAAAATAAGAACAATTCCTTGTGATGTGAGAATAGAAAGAATGAATTATTTAGTAAGTATATTGGATATTTTGTCATGACATGTCAAATTTATTATGATTTAAATATGATTTTATAATTTATGGTAGACACTAGGTCATCTATCAAGGAACTTTGATTTTTTAGAGTGTGTATTTTTAATAAAAATTACTAAAATAGGGGTTAGTTTTGAAAACATTTTTAAGAAAATAACTTAATTTAAAGTGTTTAATTATTTAAAAACCAAGTGGATTTTGAAAAATTTGAGATAAAGGGGTCATTTTGATTTCACTACACACATTTCAGGTTCATTTTTCTTATATATTCATTCAGGTTTGGAGTAATTCTTTGGTTGAAATTAATTGGAAACCCAAATAATTCCTGAGATTTTATTTTAATGCTTTAAGAACCAAACCTTGACATCAAAATCATATTTCCAAGGTCCAGGACTTATCCATGGAATAATATCTTCCATATCATATTTATATCTCAATAAAGTGGGAATGAAAAGGATTATTGTGTTGTCCAATCAAAACAACACAAGTCACACACTTAAAACCTCACACCGATCGGTTAGAAATTAAGAGCATATCAATCAAATGCATCGAAACAAGAATTAAAATTTTAAATAATGTAATATGAGTGTAATTAAATGTTTTAACACCTAAATTAATACAAAAAAAGTAGCTAATAGGTTCATCAAAACTCCCTTGACATGTGTGTATCTCCCTCACAACAAACTCCCACCATTTAGCCTGACATTGAGAGGAGGAGGAGGCTTGGGTGGATCTACTTCTTCATCCTTGATCCCCTTATGAGGATAGGGGCCTCTATAAATTATAATATGATGAGAGTACTCCTATATAACTCCAAAATGGTATCACTTCACTCCTTATTCTAACTTTAAAATGAGGTTCCCATGATGCCATTTTATAGACAAAATGGGAAGTGGTTTTTGGCACTATTTTTTTTAGATACCTTTTGTGTTTAGGTTTTAGATTGGTAAATGGAATTATATAGACTTGGAAAAAATATATAAGAGTTCTTTTCCAGCGTATTGAATATCACCAAGTCAAATTTTGAGGCCATTGTACATATTTAATAAGAGATATAGTCAAAATACCAAGCCAAACTTTTAACTTCGTAAAGATTTGATTCCCTAGATAGATCGGTTCGGTTAGGCCACCAGATAGACTAATTGGTCTTGGGTGTCTTTATATTAGATTTATCCCACTTAATTTTGGTCCATCACACAAATTTTCATCCCATTTTTATGCAAGTATTTCTCATAATGTGAAAAACAGTGGACAAGTGTCCTTGGGATTCCATGCAGTTTGTCCCATTTTCCTTCCACATCATCTTCGTCCCTCCAAATCAAATCCTTCTATAATTAAATCGTCAAAACAAATATAATTTCCCCTTTAAACAGTGATAAAAATTAAATAATTGAATCAAATATGAAGTGAATTTTTTTTTAATTTTCAATACAAAACTAGTTTAACATGGTGGTTTAAGGGTGAAATAAAATAGGGAATTACGGTGCGATCACATCCCAACACCTAAACATTTTCACTCCTAAGAAAAGTCACATTTCCAAAAATGGTTCATGGATATATTCCAAAATTAATGAGTATTTAACATTCAATGAGAATATAAATTTTTATACCAATGTGATCAAATCAAAAATTATACCAAGGATTTATTCTCAGTGATCATAGAAAAAGATGTCTCATAAATTGTATCAGAACAAAATTCAAGGAGATTAATGATACAAATTTTAGAGAATAATTCAAAATTAAATAATGTCACTAACTCTCCACATTTGTGTGTTACAACCATTTCATGTTATTTTTTCCACATTCTACCTATTAAATACATTTTATTTTAAAAAAATCTACTTGAATGATTTTGTCCACTGAACCTGCCCTACATCCTTTACAAAAAAATCAACACCCACTCACTTAAGCATTATCAAAAGTCAAACCTTAATCTCTTGACATAGATATTCCCATATGTTGTAAATTTCATCGCTCCCCTCATTTATTATTATTATTATTATTTTCAAAACTTGAACTTGGAACAAATTTCACACTCATCACTCCCCTCATTTATTATTATTGTTATTATTTTCAATACTTGAACTTTGAACAAATTTCACACTCATCACTCAACCCTTTTTTGATATCATCATGACAATAATTGTAATATTTGTAACAAGATAAAAGGTCTATGAAGAGTGGTTTTTGACCTTCCCAAGATACAACCCATATTTTTATGGTTTTGTTTTTTTTTTAGTTTTTTTAGGGCGTACAGTAGTAGGATTATAGGTACACACGCATAGGTCAATCTGGTATAGTAATGAAACAGATCGTATAAGGAAATAATGTATAGAAAAATAATTTTTTAAAGCTGATAAATATTAAACTAAATTATATTTAACTTCTATTAAGTAATAAATATTCACACTTCATTGTTTGTTGCAAAAATGTGTGGAGAAATCAAGTGGCAAAATTTTCCTATAAATAACTCACACAAAGGGTATCATTCTTCTAAAAAGTTTCAAAGTGATACAACCATTAATATCATAAAAAAACAAATTTTATAGAAAATTTCACACCTAAATGTTAAATCCATGCTAAAACACATTCCATCAGTGAAAAAAATAAAACAACTTTAAATAGGGAAATTTCTCACGCATTTTCAATAATATTCATGATTAAGTGGGAATAATTTTCTATAATTAAGTGGGAATCATTTTCTATGATTAATTGGTCATTAAAAATGAATATGTAGACACAAAAGTGAGGGGGAAATGGGTTAGGAAGGTAAAAATACTATATAATATGAGAAAAGGAGAATAAAGAAAAAAGAAGATGAAAATTCTTAACTAACCAAGGAATGTACCCATTCCCCCACACCTAGAGTGTACAGTGTCCTCACTATAATAAAATATAATGTGGGAAGGAAGGATAAAATCTAGTGGGTTTCATTAGTAGTTTTCTTATTAAACTTGGAGTTCCTACACCTGAGACTCTGGAATGTCTTCATGAAGGTGCTTTAACTAATACTCATTGACAGTGAAGGTTTGTTTTGTTTCTTTATTTGTAACCTCGAAAATAACAAATGGGTAAAAATTATTAATAGTGTATAGACCAAACTAGTGGGAAAAATATTACCTAGATGAAACATCAATATTACATTGTAAAGGATTACATTCTTCCCAATATATAATTGATGAAAAATTAAGATATGGTTATGGGAATCCTTGGTTCGCACCTTATAAATCTGATAGTTCTCATATGAATCTTTATGCATTTCCTACAAATCCTGAATATGTAGTTTCCTTTGAGAGCCTACACTAGAAATATTATAATTTTATTATTTAATGGACCAGTAGGTCCAGTGCTCTACCTCAATAGGTAAGTGAAAACTCTTTTCAAAAAAATATGATAAGGTCTCATTCTAATGGTAATTTTAAAGGTAGTACGGTAATACCATAATGAATCATTGAGTCTAAGACTCCAATATTTTCTATTGGGTTGAACCATTTTTTCAAAAATTTGTTTTACCTATATATATGACACCTTATCTTGACCAATAGTTTGTGGTTGATAATAAATAGACACTCGATGCCTAACCCCCATACCAATCCAAATGTGATTGCATTGTTCGATTGCAGAAATGAGAACCCTACTCACTGATGATGGACCTAGGTAATTCAAACCTAAAAAAATTGGTTCTCAAAAATTAAAAAACTATCTTGGAGTCATTTGTACTCATGGATTGTGACTCAATCCATTTTGACAAGTAATCAACTGCCATAAGAATGTACATGTTTTCGAAGGAATTAGAAAATGGACCCATAAAGTCAAGGCCCTCAGAATCAAAAATGTCATGGAATAGTAAGGGTTGTTCTGGAATTTTATTTATTTTAGAGAGATTCCCCATTCTTTGATAATACAGACACGATTTAAATAAATAATGAGCATCTAAGAATAATGTTTTCCAAAAGAGACTAGAATTAAGGACCTTGTGAGCAGTCTGTTGGGGACCAAAGTATCCCCCACAATAAAGAGTGTAGAAGAACCTAAGGATAGACTGAAACTCACTATCAGGAACACAACACATAAGGACATGATCACTACATGTTCTCCAATGGTAGGGTTCATCCCAAATGTACCAAAAGGACTCATGTTTTAGACATTCAACTTTGTTTTTTTTAATCATCATGACTACAAGATGCTACCAAATAATTTACAATTTCAACATAATAAGGAATAGTATCTTTCACTCTGTACAATTTCTCATTAGGAAACATGTCATATATGGGAATATAGGGGGATGATTCAATATCAAAGGATGGGAGGATCCTACTGATATAGTCATCCACCACATTTTATGCTCTTTTTTTATCCCTAATTTCTAAATTAAATTCCAGAAGTATAATCATCCAAAAAATGAGATGTGGTTTGGCATATAGTTTCTTATAGAGATATCGTAGGGCTTCATGATCTAATAACACAATTATTTGGACCCTAAAATGTATGGCCTAAATTTATCCATGTCAAACACAATAGAAATGAATTATTTTTTGTTTTTTGTGTATTTTTCTTAGGTAGGGTCCAGTGTGTGTGAACCATAGGATATGACATGTGGAGCTTGATCAACACATTGTGATAAGACTGCCCCAACTACATAGTTAGAGGCATCACACATGAGCTCAAATGGTAAATCCCATAGAGGTGGTTGGATTACAGAGGATGATGTGAAACTCTATTTTAATTTATTAAAATCTTCCTCACATTCTTTATCAAAAACGAATTCTTTTTCTTATTGGAGTAATCAGGAGAGGGGGTACAATCTTACTAAAGTTGTGAATGAAATAACGGTAAAATCCAACATCACCTAATAATGATCATACATCCCACACATTTCTAGGGAATGGTAGGGAATATATGACATCCACTTTTGATTTATCTACTTGGATACCATCCCCAAAAATGACATGTCCAAGTACAATACCTTGTCATACCATGAAATGGCCATTGATCTTAGAGAATAGTGTTTACATAATGGTGTGAGTTTAGTAAAAATTTGAGATAGAAATATTTTTGGTTAAATATTTGGGATTTATCTATTTAAGTAATTCTTTTTTGAATTATTTTAATTGATAATGAAAAATTATATTATTATTTTAATTTTTTATGAACATTTAATTAGATAAATAAGAATCATCCTGATGGTAAAATGGATGAGGTGTGATCTAGTCAGGGTAAGGTGTTATCCGGTTAAAGGTATCATTGAGGGAGAAGTTACAATATATATTAGATAGATATATTAGAGGAATTAATGAGGGTGGTATAGTATTTTTCTAATAAAAAGTGGGTTTTTACACCATGGTTTCTCAATATATAATAATTATCCTATATTTTTTCATTTATGAATTCCCTTGATCTCTTCATAGTTTGATGATTAAAGGTGGTCAACATAGAAAGAATAGTGAATAAAATTGAAGAACAATGACCATCTAACAAGGGAAGCTTAAGAGGTATGTGACTTTTATCCCTTCTCTTTACTTTGTATTTAAACCATACCTATGACTCTATGTTATACTATTAGAATATAGAAATGGTAAATTATTTTAACATGATCATTCTTGAGATATTATTCATTTTCATTATTTCTAAATTTAAAAATGATTTATATGATTAAAATGTAAATATGATGTAATAAATATGAATTTGATCGTGTTAGATAAATTTAAGGAAACTATTTATAGAATTTTGATAATTGTATATTAGATTACTGATTGAATTATTTATTTATTTAATTGTTTTTCATTCTTCATGGATATAAAATTATTTATTTTATAATATTTAAATGTGAGGAGATAATAATTGATTTGATTATGATTTAATGGTGATAGAGGACTTTTTATTTAGGAATGTGATAATGGAATTATGAATAATTATGTTGACGATGCATTTATCTTGTGAGTGTGATATTTATATGAATTAATAGAGATGATAATTATATATGATGGAATTGAATTTTGAAGAAAATTTATTTTCATGGTGGCATTTTGAACTATGCATGGTGGCATGGAATGTATTTCAATCATTAATTATGAGGTGATGATCCTTTTTTTCTGACATATGCCATGGGGTCACACTAAATCATATTAGGTGTTGTGCCACTCACTGGTGTTGATGAACGTTCATGTAGAGACTTGCACAAGGACTATTTTAGAGAAGTATAGGGTTGTGCCTAATCCACATGAGTGTTTTTTTTATAAAAGTGAGCATTGAGGCTCTTGGATTAAAATAAATAAAGATTACAAGAGACAAAATGAAGGTATTTTACATTTTTTCAAATGAAAAGTGACACCATGACAATAGGAAAAGTGGTCGATTAGAGACATCCTTCTACAATGATGCCTTTATTTGCAAGCCCATCAGCAATATAGTTTGATTCCCGAAATGTGTGAGTGATGAAGTAGTTCGTAGTAGATATTCTGTGAAGACATTTGGAACATTTAGCTGTCATCCTCCGTGATTAATGAGTATAACCAACTCTTATAGCCTATATAAGAGTAGTGGAATCACATTCAAACCAGATAGAACTACATTATCTTTGATGAGAAAGATATATTTCCCTGATATGACCCATAATATCTGATTTCATTACAATGATATAGTAACAAGGACCATATATTCACTCCACAACATCCCCTATTATGGTCTCTGAATATAGCACCATATCTTGAGGGACCTGGGTTACCCTTAGAATCCCCATCTGTGTTGCACTTTATTTATCTAGAAAATGGGGACATCCAAAAAACTTCCAAAGTTCCATGAGGGATAGGGAAATTACCAGAAATATTAATTCATCTAAGGTTCATGAAATCACCAACTAAGTTGCTACATTTTTCAATGTGTAGGTTTTTAGCAGATTTCACTACAGTAATAATGTTCTCCATGGAAATTACAGCATTAAAACAGATCTATTTGTGGATGGATTTGTTCCTGCCTTTCCATATAGAGTGTATTAACTCAACACATTCCACCCTAAAGAGTACTGTGAGTTTATTTTATAGATAAACATCATAAATGGTTGTTAGGAAAGTGAAAACATAGCCTGTTTGGAGGAACTGAATCTCAAAAATATTCAGAAAAACCTTCCATAATGAAGAGGTAGTCTTGTAGCTCATAAATAAGTGATCCACATCCTATTTATGTTGGTTTGATAAGGCACATTTGGAACACAAGGATATCCCAACTCTTTGAAGATTGGAATCCACTGGAAGCTTGTTGAGTGATAGCCTCTATAGTAGGGTAAATTGGTAGGGTTTCATCCATTTCCTATTAAAGTCACCAATCCACTGGTGTTATCCATAAATCAGATTCTCATAGAAACTTTTCGATCCAAGGAAACCATTTGAAGACCCCTCCCAGATTAGATGGTCCTCCTGATTAACAAAATAATAGCTGGAAACACTAAAAGTAATGTCATCTAGAGTCATTCCCATATTATCCAGATGATCCCTAATCATGATGTTGTGGTCAATATCATGGTCCTTAGAGTTAACCCAGTCAATGAGAGGGGCACCTATCTAGTTATCATACCAAAAGAGCAGGGAATAATTCATGTTAACAATCCATTGAGAGTGTGTGATAATTTTCTGGAAGATGAACTTTAGTACATGCTAAATAGAGGATTCAAGGTAACTTCTTTTTTCTACTAAGATCCTTTCCATAAATATGGTTCTTAGAAATTTTAGGATAGCAGTTTTCCTATTAATTTGTTTCCACATGAACTTAAACTGCAAGGATTGGTTGAAGAACTCCAAGTTCTTGATACCAAGTCCTCTAAGTTTGTATGGAAACCAGCACTTTTTCCATGGGGAATTAATGATTCTCTTTTCCATAATACTTCCACTCCAAAAGAAATTTTTCATCATGGTATTAAGATTTCTAATGACAGAGGTAGGCCAAATATACACTATAAATGAGTAAACAATCTTTGAGATCACTACATGTTTGACAAGGAAAATATGTCCTTCCATTGAGAGTGACTTTCCTTACCAATAGGCAAGTGTTATTCTGATATGATCCATTGAATTTGGAAAGTGTGATGTGTGTGGTTTTCCCCAAAACATTAGGACACCAAGATAGAAAAATGGTAATGATCCCTCCTTTATTCCCAAATCACTGGTGAAACAAATCTTTCTTGATGTTGTAATGTTCTTACAAAAGTATATAAAGGATTTTCTCTAGTTAATTGCTTTTCCAGAGACATTTTCATAATGTTGAAGAGAGTTTTTGAGATTTATTATGTTCCTCTTATCCCCTGGGTAAAAATGATAATGTTTTCAATAAAAAATAAGTGGTGGGGAGCATAGATACCTTGAACTGCTCTGATGGTCATCAAATCGCCCCTATTCATCATTTCAATGAGAAGTATGCTTAGATAATACTCTATAAAAGCAAAGATAATGGATGAAAGTGGGTCCCCCTATCTCACCCCTCCTGGAGCTTGTGAAGTATCCTTCCAGGGACCCATTGATAAGGATGGATATGTGGGATGACTCAAGTAGAACCTTGATCTAGTGTATGAATTTCATACTGAATCCAAAGTTGTGTAACAACCTGTCTATAAATCTCTAGTCCATTATGTTAGAGGATTTTTTAATGTCAAGTTTTAGAGATATGTTTCCTCCTCAGGTTTCTTTTCTAAGGAGGTTAACACACTCTGAGGAAGTGTGTAAAGATTCTTGAATATTCCTTCCTTTTAAGAACCCAAATTGATTCCAAGATATTATTTTCTCCAAGACCCGAGCAAGCCTATTAGTAGGGATTTTTTTAATCACTTTGTGAATATTATTGACAAGAGAAAATGGCCTGAATTGACTTATCTCACTAGAATTATCAACCTTTGGGATGAGGGAAATAAACTAATCATTGAATCCTTGAAGAAAAGTATCACCCTTGAAAAAATGTTTAAAAAGATGGAATACCTCATTTTGAATGATGTCCCAATAGTTTTGAAATAATTTATTGGCGAACATGTCTGATCCTGGAGATATTTCCTTCTTGAGTATGAAGACAACCTCTTTAATTTCAAATTCCATTGGTATAGAGGTGAGGAAAATATTTTCTTCCTCGGTAATAAATTTTGGAATGATGTTTTCCCTTATAATTTCACTCTTTGGGGGACCATTAAATAGATTCATATAAAAATAGATGATATTATTATAAATCTCTTGTCTTTCCTCTCAAATTTGATCTCCATCTTTGATTAAGGAAATATACCTATTTTCTCTTTGAACCCTTTGATGAGAATTAAATAATTTGGTGTTTTTGTCTTCATCATAGAGCCACCTGATTTTGAAGATGTATTTATTAATGTTGTCTCTGAATTTGATAAGATTCTTAATCTTGGAGGAAATTTCATCTTCTTGTTTCATGTCTCCACAAAAGTTTCCTTTAGTAATATATTCATTAATATCATTTAAAAAACATTCCATACCATCAATTTCAACATCCATTGAGCTAAACTTGGCCTTACTCCATTCTTTGATCTTTATTTTGATCATTTTGAACTTAGAGATACATACTAGACGATTATCATTACAAGGCTTTTATCCCCAAGTTTCCTGAATTATACTTGAACAGTCCATAAGAGAATCTCATGCATTATTGAATCTGAAGGGAATTGGTTGCTTCCTTTCAATGTTAAGAAGGATAACCAGAATGGGATGATGGTCAAAGTTGTTCATGGATAGAGTAACACGTGAAATAGATCTCCAAACAACAATTGAGGCCCCATTGAAAAAATACCTATCAATTATTCTAGCCCTTATTCCATTAAGATGCCTCTTATACCATGTGAATTTTTCCCCAATAAGGTTGATTTTAGTCAGACTTTCCTCCTATATAAAATATTTAAATTTGTTGATGGAGGTAGAATTTAACACATGGAAAATCTTCTCATCTTCATAGAGAATGGAATTAAAGTCTCTTGGTATGATCCATGGGTCCATGATTATATTTGACAGCTATTTTATTTGGTCCCATAAGATTCTCTTGTCAATATAATTATTGTGAGCATAAACAATCGAACATAACATTTTCTAACCAGACTCAAATAAGCTGCAGATGAGAATCAAGTTGTCTTCATATACAATAATTGGGTTGTCAACACATTTATTTATTAGAAGTTGGATTCTATCCAGATTGTATATAGCCTAATTGGTACCCAGAATAGAGTGTCCTAAACTACTGAAAAGTGTGCCTAGATTTAGAGAGTTAATCTTTAGCTCAAATATACCTATGATTTAAGGTTTGTACCTACCTGTGAGTAGCCTAATGGAGCCTTCTTTTTCAGTATTGGATAGTCCCTAATATTTATAGAAGTTAATCCTCATTATTATTTTGGTTTGGGGGTGATTCCCCCCTTTTCTTTTCTATCTAATATTTGATATTTCCTTAAAGTCCCTATTGATGAGGCAGAAACCTCAAATTATGCCACCCAGTATTTCATTTATCTAACCTCAAATTGCTAACACTAGGTTTTTCTTGGAATTAGTGGGACCACTTGAATTTTTTATTGATTATAACTCTCCAAAAACCTAAAATTCCTCTTTGAATTAATCGTGTTATCTTAGATTGGGTAATGAGTATTCATGGGTAAAATTCGATGGAAGAGATTTGGTAAACTTTAAATGGTGTTGATTATAAATATATAGAATGAGATCGATATATATTGATCTTATTGAGTGGTGTAATATTCAATTGTGATGTTTATGAGATTTATATATTGAACTTATAAAATTATGAAGAACAATATATGGGGTAGATGGAAATTGTTTCTACTCAGGACCTCCTCAGGCTAGGTCTATGTGGAGGGTAATCTATTTGTATAATTGGGATATCATCATATCCATATACACTTGTTAAAATGGGAAACCCCGAGACTACATATGTAATATGTACATTGCTTCTCTTCTCTTAACTAAGTTGAATAATTGATGGTGTTTATAATGGAATCACCACATGATTACATTTATCATGGAAATATCACAAACTCATGATGATTATTGGTGATTGATTATTGATTTGAGTTATATGTTTTTTATCTATCCATATTATTATTAATTTATATTATTTTGAAGTAATAGGAGTATCACTCACTACACAATATCCATCTAAAATTGGTTTTATCTAGTATAACCCAATATCTAGATAGTAGAAATATTACAGAATAACCAACTAGTATGTTCCTCACCTCAATTAAGTATATGGATTTTATTATGGTTAAAAATTATATATATATATATATAGTTATTATGGTTATTATGGTCATGATGTGGATATGATTATGATGGAAAAGTAGGGGATGGAATGATATCGGATGTTAGATCTTATGGTGACTAGGTTAGTAAGAGTCGGTTTGTGGGGGGCTGTTATTTTGGTGTGAGTTTTTCTATATGTACATACATACACACACATGGATAGATAGATAAAAACATACATAAATACATACATCATATATATACATATATATATCTATACATATATATACACCTCATGTTTTCTAGGAGAGTGATTGTGGTGAGTAATGGGTAGTTCTAGTACTAGAGACTTTACCTTGAGTTACAATGGTTTTTCATGTCTTAGTATGTATACATTTATTCTTTAGAATAATATATTTTCATTTATACAATTATATTTTTCAGAATATTGACATACTAATCATGTGTTTATGCTCTTCCCTGTATCATATATCATTTTTAAAGATATCCAAGATCAAGTTTGTGGATGTGTCAAAAGGTGTTAGCTTAGATGACTAGGGTGTTGGATAAAGGATGGATTTGGTGGTTTTTTTCCATATATATCTATGGTATACATAGGTCATTATATTTTTCTATCTCCTAGTATTTTTGTTTTTTTTTCACCAATGGTTACCTTTTAATTTATGATATGCAAAGATATATATTGATTATAATATTTTTATGGATAATTCTATTGTTTATATTTGGGTATTTTCATTATTCAATATTCCTCTACATTTTTGGGTAAAACCTTCCATTTTAAAGTTTTATACCATCAATGCTAGCGTTTAACCCCTATATTATTGAAGGATAACTTAGGGAGACACACTCACTCTCATCACCAATCCAAGGAGGGGTCACAATAGGGGAGGTTCATGACACAAAATATATCCATGACATATTTGATGGTAAAAACATGATATATCTTTATAGAATATAATATTTTTTCCATGAAATATAATGTATATCTATAAAATATGATACATTTATGGCATATTTATAGAGAGAAAATTTTATATCATATAGTATTTTTTTTCTTTTGAAAAAAATGTAATTCATTGGGAAAAAACATGTTATATTTATGATATTTATTTACACAAAACATTTTATACATTAGAATGATTTAAATATCACAAAAAAATATATATATCATATATGGATGTAACAAAATATATGTGTTTATAGTAAACATAAAAAATAATATATATGGTCAAAATATAATGTGATGGTGACATATTTATGGATAGTACATGATATATCTTAACAGAATATTATATTTTGTAATAGTACATACCTTCATAGACTGTTTCATTGCATTTATTGGGTGTTGGAGGTGTCGGGATAAAATTGGAGGAAGGGAGGTGTTACTAAAACTAAGATTTCATATGGGAGAATGTATTTATATAGTCAAGTTTCATCATATTAAATTTTTTACAAAGTCTAGACTTAACCATACTTATCAAGTAACCCTTATGTATTACCCTTTTTCATATAAGTAACCCTTACATATCACCCTTTATTGTATAATTTATCCTTACATATCACCATTTGTCATAAAATTAACCCTTATGTATCACCCCTATCACAAAAGTAACCCTTATGTATCACCCCTTATTGCATAAGTAACCCTTAATAATTACCCTTTTTCATAGAAGTAACCCTTACATATTGATTTATGTTGCATAATGAGTGACCCTTCTGTATCACCCTATATATCATAGAGTTTCCCTTACATATCATGGTAAACATTATGCATAATATTGTATCTCAATACTTTGTAAAATTATCAATCTACAACTTTGACAGACTATTGCGTATCAACTTGAAAAGTAGATAAACCCCTACGTATGAGTTGATTACTCTTACATATAAGCTAGAAAACCCTTACATATCACAGTTAATGTGTGGTAATTTATCAAATTTCAGTCTATAAAGTCTATATTACCCTTACATATTACTTTTTCCATATATACTTTCCTATCAATTCTCACATATAGAGTAAAAATTATTAGTGACTCTTACATATTGATTAGTTTTCCAAATATTCAATAACCTACAACTTTGAGTAATGTGTAAGGTTAAATTTCACTAGAAACCATGATACATAAGAGTATTACCTTTACCTTTAATATCTCTTAGGTTAGTTATGTCATGATGATAGGCATTTCACTATAAATCCCTAGTTATTAAAATTCATTAGTTTTGTCTTGTTGAAGATCGTTGTGTCCTAGTATTAGTCTAGGGTGATTGGGTTTGAGACGTGACGTCTACTTTTTGATTTTTGAAAATTCAAATGTTACAACATAGTGACACTCATAATGTTGTGAGCTTCAATCATATCATTATGACCTTCCTTGGTCATAGCACTAAGACCTTCCTCTGTCATTTTCCTTAGTTCTTTCTCTCTCTCTTACTCACTCTCTCACTCTCTCTCTCTCACTCCCTCACTCTTTATACCTATTTATTCTCTCTCCCTTACTCTCCCTCGTTATCTCCCCCTCATCACCCCATTTCTATCTATCTCTTTCACCCTCCCTATCTCTCTCTCTCCCTCTCTCTCTCTCTTCCTCTCCCTCTCTCCCTCCCTCCCTCTCTCTCTCCCCCTACCCCTCCCTCCCTCCCCCTCTCCCTCCCTCACAAGTACAAAAAGTATTTACCACTTTGGCATTTTTTACATTGGTTATAAATGACTGACGTAAAAACTACATTATGTTGAATAATCACGTCGTTTATTTTATAACCAACATGATAAATCAACTATCTCGCTTTATCGCATCGATTATTTTATAACCGGCATAAAAAATTGGATTTATCACATCGGTTATAAAATAAATGATGTTATAAATGTAATAAAAAACACTTTATCATGTCGGTTACTAAATAACCAATGTGATAAATCATTTAAAAATTTAATGAAACCTTGTATTGAGTTATTGTGGTATTTTTTCGATCAGGCAACACTGACTATTCTCTCTCACACGGAATCCCTATAAACGATTCTTTGAACCCGTGGGATCCAACCTCATTTTTTCAGCATCGTTCATAATATTTTTTATCACCACATCTATCTAATTGAATCACAACACTCAAGTAATCCTCACACACCTTGATTTCTATCATTATTTTTTTTGTATGCCCTAAATTTACGTTTTTCGGTTTAATTTTTTAAAATAGCGCAATATCTTGTTTAATTTTCTAATGTTACCATTATTGGACATAGTTACTCTCATTATCTCTTGGGATAATAGTTTCATCCATATTAACAAAAAAAATATTCAATTTAGATGAAATGGAAATGTAAAACGAAATGATTCAAAAGATTATATATATGTAGATTATGATATTGAGTTTATCTGTTTTTGTTGTATCACTAAATTCAATGGGTTGTGGTATCTCTAATTTTTGGTTTTTTAATATGTTGGGATCTCCCATGTTGCGTGAATTGTTATTAAACCACCATAAATAGATGTTTAACCACATATATTCGGTTAATAAAATGGATTTCTTAGGAACATATGTCTTTTAACATGATTCCCTCAAATAATGATGTGGAATTTAATGAAATCCCTTATGCCTAATACGGAAAAAGATATGGTATGTGTTGTGATATGTTTTTGTATAGTTTTTTGTGTTGTGGTTTGGCTATGATGATTTTTTTTATAGGTATTGTCTTTATTTTGATGAGTTTGGGGAAATGGATGTGTTATTTAGCAGGGATGTGATGGTTGTAGTGGTGCGGTTGTACAGTGGGACTACGATGGTGGTTAGTTATGCTAGTTGTCTAAGTAATAATGAAATTAAATGCATGATAATTATATGAAATGGGGCTTTAATGACTATTGAATAAATAAATTTATGGGGTTCTATTAAAGAGTAATTTATCTATAATATGAAATCTTAAAATTGGAAAATGTGATTTTAAAAGTTAAAAGTGATGTGTGGATTTTGTTTTAATTTTATAGGGTTATATATTTCAAATTTGTAGCAGAAGTGGAGTATCTTGTAAAATTTTAATACCTTGGTTGTGATCCCTTATTATGGTTCTAGTGTGATGTTTATCTATATTTATATACATTATATATTATTTTTAATTTATATATGTGCCCCACCCATGTCAAGAACCACATTCTGAAAACAATTGTTTTGGGGATATTTTTTCCAACATCTTATAGGTGTGGATGGATGGAATCTATCTCTTCCCCACTCCCACTTCTAAGTGATGGTGATACACATAGGCTGTGATGGTTAGAAGTCAAAATATCATTGTCTAATTTTGATTTGATGAGTATTTGATGGACCAGGTGTCATCAGAGTGATGTGATGAGATGGATTGTGGTTTGGGTTGTGTATGGTAGGAGGAGTGAATGAGGTTTTTCTCCTTCATTTTCACAATACCCTAATACATTATATGTGATATGTGATGTGATTAGATGTCTCGGGTGTCTATAGGTGTTATGTGATGTGATGTGATGTTATTCGAAAGTGGTGGGTGTTCTATGACATGCGGCATTGGGGTGTGATAGTTATAAATCAATTGGAAAGATATATGGGGTAACCTATCACTAATATGATTCATATTATATTATTATACTTGGATGTATTATTTTTTTAGTGGTACATGGTGAGTTTGAGTTTTTGGTTATTAAAACCCATAAATGTGACCATCAAAATTACATGAAATAAAGAAAATATTGCAATTCAATATAATCCTAAGACCTGTTGGGTTAATATTTTAGATAATTAAGATAAAAAATTAAGTAACAAAACTCATGATTTGATGGGTTAATAATACATCATACTAGTGGACGGTGATTTATTTTTATATAGTGGTTTTCTATCTTATTTCTCAAAAACAATATCATTATAATTTTCAAATACGCATATATATTTTTTATTATATTTCAAAATTGTGTTACTTTAAAATTATGGAATATTTTATATAAATATAAAACTATATTATCTAACTATATTTTATTTTTAAAATTATTTCCATGCATTTATTTTTTAAATATGTGTATACTTGTTTTATATTTCGAAATTGTGTTACTTTCAAATTATGAAATATTTTGTATAAATATAAAATTAGCATATCTTAACAAGATGTATAATTTTGATATTTTTTATAGGTAATAATGAGTCAAAGTTGGATTACGGCACATAGAATGAGTGATGAATATGAGGAAGGTTTTGATTCTTTTTTGGAATTTTCTAAACAAAATGTTCCAAACAACGACATGTTTTTCTATCCATTCCTGAAATGTTTAAATATGAAGAATTTGAAAAGAAGAGAGATCAAAGATTGTTTAATTTTTCATGGTTTTAATCCAAGTTACATCCCTTGGATTTGTCATGGTAAAACTGGGTAGAATTTCAGATCTACTAATGATGACGATTTGTAAGATGATAACTTTGATGAAATTGAAGAAATGATTCATGATATTGAAGCAGAACAAATTGAGAAAGAACCAACAATTGATCATCTATATGGTGATGAAAAAACACCATTGTATCTTGGTTGTACAGATTTTATGATTTTATCATCGTTGTTAAGATTGATTAACCTAAAGTCAAAACATGGATGGGGTAACAAAAGTTTCACAAGGCTGCTACAATTGATGAAATACATTATTCTTGAAGACAACGATCTTCCAAATTCACATTATAAGGCCAAGAAAATATTATACCTAATGGTATTGGGGTATAAGAAAATACATGCTTGTCCAAATGACTGTGTGATATTTAGGAAGGAATATGAATTTTTTTCATAGTGTAATAAATGTGGGACATCACGATGTAAGTTGAAAGAAAAATCACAGGATGATGTAGAGATTCTAGAGATCCCTTCCAAGGTATTTTTGTATATTCCTATAATTACTAATTTGAAACGTTTATTTTATAATTCACATGATGAAAAAAGGTTAATATGGAATAATGATGAGCAGATATGTGATGGAAAAATATGTCATCTAGCGGATTTTCCACAGTGGAAGAAAATTGATGAGAAGTATCCTATATTCGAAAATGAAGTTAGAAATATCAGACTTGGTTTTTGCATGGATGTAATGAATCCATATCGAAGCCTCAGTAGAATACATAGTTCATGGACTGTTTTATTGGTAATTTACAACCTATCTCATGAATTTTTTATAAATCATAAATATTTCATGTTTAGTTTAATGATCTCTGGACCAAAGAAACCCAAAAATGATATTGATGTTTTCTTATCACCATTAATTGATTATTTGAAACTCTTGTGGTAGGATGGTATTAGGGTGTATGATTCTTATAAAATGGAATATTTTCAACTACATGCACTGATTATGTTCACTATAAATAACTTCCCAACGTATGAAAATTTTTCTGGATATAGTGTTAAGGGGCATAAAGTGTGTCCAATTTGTGAACAACAGACTTCATATTATCAATTGCATCATGGGAGGAAAATAGTATACATGGGTCATTGAAAGTTTTTACCTATGGATCACTCTTATAGAAGATTAAAAAAGGCATTCAATGGATTAAAATAAACTAATATTTCTCTAAAACCTTTATCCAATGATGAGTATTTTTATAAGGTTCAAAACATTGATGTGACATTGGTAAAGGAACATAAATCTGGTAATGATAGACATATTTGGAAGAAACAGTTAATATTTTTTGAGCTACCATATTGAAGATATCATAAAGTGAAATATAGCATTGATTTTATGCCCGTGAAGAATTATATATGTGATAGTTTGATTGAACCATTGTTAGATATTAAAATAAATACTAAAGATGGGTTGAATGCATGATTAGACTTACTATCTATAGCGACCTAGCCTTTTCTTACATTAATATTACATAATTTTAAAGATAAAAAACATAATATTATTATACATAGAGGATATAAAGGTTTAGTGTCTTGGGAAAACTAGGACCATACATAACAATTACAACATCAAGCATAAACATTTATTTAATTCCTTCCTCTCTTGCTTCTTATTGGCACTTGACCTCTCCTTAGTAAATGTAGTCACATAGGGATATACATCAAAAGGCATGAGCTAAAAGTATAGTAAGAGGATAGATAAGAACAATATAGCATGGGGTGATCATAATCATAACATAGGCAAAAGATTATGAACATGAGAGGAATCATTAATAAAAGACTTGAAATGTGGCAATGCATAAAAAATGAAACATCGTGTCTTAGTGGTTAACTACCACACATACTTGTGAACAAAGATATCATCTTTTTCATACATCATTTCACTTAAACTCATGAGATTCATCACTTTTCCCAATTCATTGGATCATTATATAATTCCAGGCACACCCATCACATTGAAACATTCATATTGCGCTATATAATTCTGGGTGCACCCATCACATCATAACATTATCATTATCATTATCATGCATTACACGATGAACATATATCAAAAATGAACATAAATAACCCATGAAAATTAATGGGTTTCATATCATAAGAACACATTCATAAACTTTGGGTTCCCAAAATAAATTGGCAATGACATACTTGATATGATAACCATCAACCTTGAGTGAGAAGTAAAAGGTGTGTTTTTGAAAGAAGAGTTCTTTTGGAAAAAATTTGTTTGAAATAAACTTCAATATCAAAAATTTATATCCTAGAAAAGGAAAGATAATTATGAACAAATTATTTTTAAGGAGTTACCATAACAAAAATGGAGTGAAAGAGGGAGAACCCAAACAAAGAAAGTTGGGTTTGAGATTTTCCCCTTACCTTGTATCAGAACGCTTTCTTCACTTTAATGTCCTATATAACCACACTATATTTATTAATTAACAATTACATAACCTTGTGTACATTAATATGGTTCATTATGGTTTCATTAAGTTATTTTATGTTCCTTTGTATGAGTTGTAGAGATTAAAAACAGTGTTTTGGAATGTTCGTTTTTATGTTTTTTCTTGAACGATTCACTTGTATTCATGAATGGAAGTTCGTGTAGAGCATGGATAAACATACAGAACTGATATTTCATGTTATTAATGATATTAAAGAATTTAAAATGATCTTATAATAAATTATATTATATACCATGTGGATGAATCATTATATAATAATTAAATGATGATTGTTTGGGTTAATTTGGGTGGTTTTTCAACCACAACGAACTTGTTTTGATTAATCATTTGGTAATATGTACATAAGTTAGTTACAGAACATTAAATAGTAAATAATACATATAAAATATTCTTGTTCAACCATAAAAATGGTTTCGTGACCAGATATGAAGGTATAAATGGAAAAAAGAAAACATGTCGTTCTTGAAGGTGATAGATTAACACCTCATGAACAACGTTTTATTTTATAAAATAAAAGGAAGATTAGAAGGGGGTTTGATGGTCTAATATTAAATTAGTATAAAATTTAGTTACCATACCATGTGGATGAATATATGTGGGGATATAATAAGAAAATAACTTGAAATTGAAATAAAATTAAAGGAAAAGAAGGAGAGAAATTACCTCTTGAATCCTCCTCTTGAGATCCTCCTTAAGGGACCTAGGCTTGGTATTTTGATGAGACCAGAAGATCATGATCATGAAAGAGGGGATAGGGAAGATTATTGGGAAAATTTTATACAAGTCTTCAATCTTGAGAGGTGTGAGGAAACGAGGGTGCAAAGGGTGGTATTTATAGTGGAGGGGAGAGGAGTTTTCTCAATATAATATTCATTAATTTATTATTTCTCCACAAGAGAAGTAATAGTGAGTATTCAATGATCAAGAATAGTAATTTTATCATTTGAATCCGAACCAATTGGGATTACATCAGTATAACATCATACATGACTATATAATTAGTGTATTTTTCTTATTTTTGTAAATTATGGTATTTCACTATTCATCAAAAATTCAAGTATTTTAGAAAAATACTGAAAATTCACCCCAACCATTTTTCGATGTGTATAATCCAAAAATTAATTACATGTTTTAAAAATAATTTTCTAAATATGATTAATTTAATTTTTAATTAAAATCATAATTTACTTGAAAAATACAGTTTTTAAAATTAAAACTGATTTTATACTGCTTTCAAAAATTATGTATGGTCTTAAAAAATTATCTTAAAACTAGAATACATATAATTTTTAATTTATGAACACATTTTAAGAAAATATATTTTCTTTTAAATTAATTAATTAATTATAATTATTTATTTATGACTTAAAAAATAACAATACTTTTACTATGGTCAAATTGTCACTTATAAGATGCCTAAATTTTATTTAATCTTTCAAGGGTAAGGTTACTATTATTTTGAACAATTTACTATTCATAAGGGTAGGTTAATATTCATAAGGGTAGGTTACTATTCACCAAAAATTAAGTTTGTCCTATCAGACTCCAAACATCTTACTAATCGCAGCTGTGTATGTCAGATCTTTGAAATTCAAACCAAAGAAGTGGAAAAATTATGTTTAATGATCACATAATATTTAGTATCATGATATTTAATTGTGCTTCCTAATGTGATTATACTATAAGGAATAATTATAAGAAGGTAATTTCATTGATAAAACTTTGGGTCGTTACATTCTTCCCCCCTTACGAAATTTCGCCCTCGAAATTTTGTTTTAAATAAATAGGTGAGGGTACTTCTCCTTCATCGCCTCTTCCGGTTCCCAAGTAGATTCTTCAAACTTCTGATTCCTCCACAACACTTTGACAAGTTGGGTTGTCTTGTTGCGTAGAACCTTATCTCTCCGGTCTAGAATCTCTACAATATGCTCCTCATAAGAGAGATCATCTTCCAGCTGCACCACCTCTAAGTTCAGTACATGTGAGGGATCTGGTATGTACTTCCTCAAGAGTGATACATGAAACACATCATGAACTTGAGCCATATTCGATGGAAGTGAGAGCCGATGGGCCACATCTTCTATGCGGTCAAGGATCTCAAAGGGGGTAATGTACCTTGGGCCTAGCTTCCCTTTCTTTCCAAACCGCATGACTATCTTCCATGGTGATATTCGAAGGAAGAATTTATCTCAAACGTCGAACTCCAAGTCCCTTCGATGGTTGTCAGCATAGATATTTTGATGACTCTGAGCATATTTGATGTTTTTCTGTATTAATAGAACATTCTCTATCATCTCTTGTATAATATTTGGTCCAAGTAGCTTTCTTTCTCCAACTTCATCCCAATAGGTTGGAGTTCTACATCGCTTTCTATATAGAGCTTCATATGGAGCCATCTGAATACTCAAGTGGAATCTATTATTGTATGAGAACTCAACCAATGGGAGATGTTGATCCCATCCACCTTTCAATTCTAGAGAGTATGATCTTAGCATATCTTCAAGAATCTAAATAGTCCTTTTAGATTGGCTATCAGTTTGGGGGTGATAGGTCATGTTGGAATTTAATTCAGTACTTAAAGCATGTTAAAGACTCCTCTGAAATTTAGATGTGAACCTTGGATCACGGTTAGATACAATCGAGAGTAGAACACCATGCAGTCTCACCACTTACTTCACATATATATTTGAAATTTTTTCAAGCGAGAGGTCTTCCTGAATAGCGATAAAATGGGCAGTATTGGTGGGTCGGTCAATCACAACCCATATCGCATTATTTCCCTTCGACGTCTTCGAGATACCCATGAAAAAGTCCATAGTAACATTCTCCCATTTCCACATGGGTATAGGAAATTGATACATCAACCCTGTGGACTTTTTTCTCTCTAATTTAAATTACTAACATACCAAGCACCTTGATATATATTTTTTGATCACTTTTTTCATGTTATCCCACCAGAAGTGTTCTCAGAGATCCTGGTACATCTTGGTGCCACCAGGATGGATAGAGAAATTTGATCTATGTGCATTGTCAAATAGGTCCTTCTTTATCCTAGGTGATGAAGGCACAGAAATCTGCGTTCCAAACTGAATCACACCTTGATCGTCAATATAGAACACATATAGCTTCTCTTCCTTTACTGCATTCACCCTCTTTTGTAACTCCAGATCATCCCTTTGTGTCTCCTTAATCATCTCTTGGATTGATGGTTGCACAATCATTTGGGAAAGGTAGGATGTATCCCCTACCCTTATGATTTCTAAATCTATCCTTTACATATCCAAGAAGATAGGGTCTTTCTCAATCTGCAATATGGATAGATTAGCAGGTTCTTTTCTGCTTAGATCATTAGCTACCTTGTTCGTCTTTCTAGGATGATAGTGAATAGATCAATTTTAATCCTTGATTAGATCTAACCATATCATTTGATGCATGTTGAGATCCTTTTCTGTGAATATATACTCTAGCCTCTTATGGTCGGTGTATATGTCACACTTCATTCCATAAAGGTAGTGCCACCAGATTTTCAAGGCAAAAATCACAGCTGCTAGCTCTAGATCATGTGTTGGGTAGTTCTTCTCATGGATATTAAACTTCCATGAGGCATAGGCTATCACATTATCATTTTTCATGAGTACGCAACCCAAGCCTTTCTTTGAAGCATCACTATATATCACGAAACTTTCACCACTTTTCGGTAATGTGAGTACAGGGCAGTGATCATCCTTCTCTTTAGCTCCTTGAAGCTTCCCTCACATTCTTCCATCCAGACATATTTTACCCCTTTCCTTATTAACTTATTTAGTGGTATTGACAATCGTGATAAATTTCTCACAAAACGTCGGTAGTACCCAGCTAATCTAAGAAAACTACGGATTTCTATGACACCATAGGGCATGGTCCATTCCTCAAATGCCTTTGTTTTTTAAGGGTCTGAAGAAATTCCCTCACTTGTGATAACATGTCCCAAGAACATGACTTGCTTCATCTAAAAGTCACACTTGATGAACTTGGCGTACAACTTCTACTTTCTCAAGGTTTCCAACACAAGTTTTAAATATTCTTCATGTTCCTACTTGCTCTTGGAGTAGATAATAATATTATCAATAAACACTGCCACAAATTTGTTGAGGTAATATCTAAATACTCTATTCATAAAATCCATTAAGATTGCGGGTGCATTAGTAAGTCCAAAGGGCGTCACCAAAAACTCATATTGTCCATACCTTATATGAAAGGAAGTCTTCTGAATATATTCCTTCTTCACCTTTATTTGATGATATCTATAAAGAATATCCAACTTTGAGAAGTATTGAGCTCCTCTTAACTAATAGAACAAGTCATAAATCCTTGGAAGAGGATACTTGTTCTTTATGGTGATCTTGTTGAGTTCTCAATAATCGGTACACAGACGCATTTTTCCATCCTTCTTCTTCACAAAAAGCACTGGTGCACCCCAAGGTGATGCACTAGGGTGTATGAACCCTTTGTCCAAATGATCTTGTAGCTTCTTCTTTAACTCCTCCAATTTGATAGGAGCCATCCTATAGGGACACTTTGAGATAAGAGTAGCTCTGGGTATGAGTTATATTGAGAACTCTACCTCAAGATCCAGGGGAATTCCAAGTAACTCTTTAGGAAATACATTACAGTATTCCCTCATGATGGTAATTTTCTCAAGGTTGGCACTTTCCTTTGACTCAACCATTTGGGAGAGGTATGTTTATTTATAGGGAATCAACACCCACATCATTGAAGGATTTTTAAAAAGAGATTCATGATCTTCCTTGCATTTGTAGAGGAGCATGGGATGGTTCAGAATATAAAAAGATATTTCCTTTTCCCAATAGTTGATACGTTCTCTATATAATGAGAGTAAATCCATTCTCATTATAGAATTAAATTCTACCAAGGGAAGTATTATGAGGTTTGCTGGAAGAATATTCCCAAATAAGCCAACATGAGAAGATTCAAACACTTAGGTTACAATTATTTCACTACTTGGTGTTTTTACAGATATATCTACTTTAAGTTTTTGGGGATTCAATTCTATAGTTCTATCAAACTTGCAAGATATAAAGGAATGTGTATAACCAGAATCAAATAAGACTTTTTCCATTCTTGAGTGAATAGGATGTGTACCTTGTACGAATTCATTATCTTTCTCTACTTATATAGTAGTGATGGCATAAGCCTTTCCTTTTTCCTTTGGATTTTTTGGCTGCTGATGCTAATTACCCTCGAGAACTCGAGGTTTAGTGCACTGGATTGCATAGTTCTCTTGATCACTACAGTTGCATCATTGAACCATGTGTGGTTATCTCCTTTATTCCACTACATTATCCTTCCTTCCCATGTCTTTTTTACACTATTGATCATAGTGTCCTTCTTTCCCACACTTGAAGCATTTCCCCATCCCTTTGAGGCAGTTCCCATGATGCAACTTCCCACATTTTTTGAATGTGGGTCGTTGAGTTTTCTTCCCCCCTTTATCATTAGATCCTCTGGCTTGAAACTCTATCTTTTGTTTATTATCACCATAGCCAGGGGACCATTGTCCAAACTCCATCTCCACTTTGGGAGCACATCGAAAAACTTCTTAATAACTCCCAAAGTCTCGAATTACAAGATCCTTTCAGAGGTGTGGTTTTAATCCACTAAAGAATCTATCAATTTTTCTATCATTGTTGATAACAAAACCCGAAGCGTACCTTGAAAGCCTTGTGAAATTCACTCCATAGTTTGTGAAATATTATCCTTCTTTTTGCTTGAGATCTATTAATTCTATCTCTATCTTCATATGAAGAGTTCATGGGAAATAATTATTAAGAAACATGATCTTAAATTCTTCCCACTCCATCTACTCAATTTCCTCCCTTGTCTTGGTGTTCTTAATCAAAGCCTACCATTGATAGGCCTCTTCATCTAGATGATAAACATCTAGTGTCACATTCTCTGTCTCAGAATAGTGAAGAACAAAAATGATCTTCTCCATGGATTTGACCCACTATTCTGAAACTATTGGATTAGAAGATCCACTAAACGTTAGTGGTCATTTCCGTATAAAACATTCGATAGTCGGTTGATCCTTCTTTGGTGAAGGATGACGTTCTCCATTATTATGGTTATTTTTCATAACCTGAGATAGTTGGGTAAGAATTTCCAGGAATTTTTTAACTCCACCTCCCAAATCATTGGGGATGACGTTCACAAAATCTTTGCATTGTCCCCCGCATGAGTTGTTGGCATGGTTTCTCCTGGTTCCCACCATTTTCTAAAATATAAAAGGTTATAACAAAACATAAGTCAACAAGTCATGAATAAATAAATTATTCATTTGTAAATATTACAATAACATCATGACTTATGGGATCCCTATGTAAAACTTCTTGTGTGCATATTTTTACTTAGTCTCATGATAGATGTTTTCTCTATGGTTCACTAATCCTAATTATCAAATTAACTAAACCTTGACTCTAATACCAACTATAGTGACCCAGCCTTTTCTTAAATTACTATTGAATCATTTTAAAGATAAACAACATAATAGTATTACACATAGAGTGTACAAAAGTTTAGTGGCTTAGGAAAACTAGGACCATACATAACAATTACAACATCAAACATAAACATTTATTTAATTCCTTCTTCTCTAGCTTCTTATTGTCACTTGACCTCTCCTTAGTACATGTAGTCACCTGAGGATATACATAAAAAGGGGTGAGATAAAATCCAAGTAAAATGATAGATAAGAACAATATATCATGGGGTGATAATAATCATAACATAGGCAAAATATCATGAACATGATAGGAATCATTAATAAAATACTTGAAATGTGGCAATGCATAAAAAATGAAAAATCATGTCTTATTGGTTAACTATCACACATACTTGTGAACAAAGATAGAATCTTTTAACACATAATTTCATTTAAACTCATGAGATTCATCAATTTAACCAATGCATTAGAGCGCTATATAATTTTAGGTGCACCCGTCACATTGAAATATTTATATTGCACTATATAATTCTGGGTGCACTCATCACATCATAACATTATCATTATCATGCATGAAAAAATGAACATATATCAAAAATTAACATAACTAAACCATGAAAATTAATGGTTTTTATATCATAAGAACACATTCATAAACTTTGGGTTCCCAAAATAAATTGGGAATAACATACTTGATATGATAACCATCAACCTTGAGTGAGAAGTAAAAGGTGTGTTTTTTAAGAAGAGTTATTTTGGAAAATATTTGTTTGACATAAACTTCATTAAAAAACATTTATATCCCAAAAAAAGTAATATAATTATTAAAAAATTATTTTTAAGTAGTGACCATACCAAAAATGGAGTGAAAGAGGGAGAACCCGAAGAAATAAAGTTGGGTTTGAGATTTTCCCCTTACCTTGTATCTGAACACTTTATTCACTTTAATGTCCTTTATAACCACACTATATTCATTAATTAACAATTCCATAACATTTTTTACATGAATATGGTTAATTATGGTTTCATTAAGTTATTTTATGTGACTTTTGATGAGTTATTGATATTAAAAACATTGTTCGAGAATGTTCGTTTTTATGTTTTTTCTTGAACGATTCACTTGTATTCATAAATGGAAGTTCGTGTGGAACATGGATAAACATCCAAAACTGATATTTCATGTTATTAATGATATTAAAGAAGTTAAAATTATCTTATAATGAATTATATTATATACCATGGTGATGAATCATTAGATAAGAATTAAATGATGATTGTTTGGGTTAATTTGGGCGGTTTTTCGACCACAACAAACTTGTTTTGATTAATAATTTAGTAATATGTACATAAGTTTGTTACAGAACTTTAAATAGAAAATAATACATATAAATATTCTGGTTCAACCATAAAAATGGTTTCATGACCAGATCTCAAGGTAGAAATGGAAGAAGAAAACATGTTGTTCTTGAAGGTGATAGATTAACACCTCACAAACAACATTTTCTTTTATAAAATAAAAGGACGAGGAGAAGGGGTTTGGATGGTATAATATCCCATTAGTATCATAAAATTCCAGTATATATATGATAATTGAGTTACCATACCATGTGGATGAATATAGGTGGGGATAGAATAAGAAAAGAACTTGAAATTGAAAGGAAATTAAAGGAAAAGAGAGAGAGAAATTGTCTCTTGAATCCTCCTCTTGAGATCCTCCTTAAGGGACCTAGTCTTGGTCTTTTGATGATTTCATAAGATCATTGAAGTGGGGGAGGGTCTAGGTAAGATGCTTGGTCAGAGTTTATACAAGTATTGAATCATGAGAGGTGTGAGGAAATGAGGGTGTGAAGGGTGGTATTTATAATGGAGGGGAGAGGGGTTTTCTCAATATAATATTCATTAATTTATTATTTCTCCACAATACAAGGAATAGTGAGTCTTATATGACCAATAATAGTAATTTTATCATGTTAATCTGAACCAATTGGGCTTACATCATTAGAACATCATACATGACTCTATAATTAATGTATTTTTCTTATTTTGTAAATTATGGTATTCAACTATTAATCAAAAATTCAAGTATTTCAAAAAAATCCCAAAAATTCACCCCAACCATTTTTCGACATTTAGAATCCAAAAATGAAGTCCATTTTTCAAAAATAATTTTATAAATATGATTAATTTAATTTTTAATTAAAATCATAATTTACTTGAAAAATACAGTTTTTAAAATTAAAACTGATTTTATAATGCTTTCAAAAATTACGTAAGGTATTATAAAATTATCTTAAAACTAAAATAAATATAATTTTTAATTTATGAATAAATTTTAAGAAAATACATTTTCTTTTAAATAAATTAATTAATTATAATTATTTATTTATGACTTACAAAAATACCAATACTTTTACTATGGTCAAATTGTCACTTATAAAATGCCTAAATTTTATTTTATCTTTCAAGGGTATGGTTACTATTATTTTTAAGGATTTACTATTCATGGGGGTAGGTTACTATTCATAAGGGTGGGTTACTATTCACCAAAAATTAAGTTTATCCTATCGAACTCCAAATATCTTACTAATCACAACCGTGTATGTCATATTTTTGAAATTCAAACCATAGAAGTGGAAAAATTATATTTAATGCTCACATAGTATTTAGTATCATGATATTTCATTTTTCTTCCTAATGTGATTATACTATAAGGAATAATTATAATAAGGGAATTACATTGATAAAACTTTGGGTCGTTACACTATCAATAGGAATGCGTTTGGAGTTAGCTCCCACACATGATGGAAGACGAACATTTCTTCCCTCATCTTGTCATACATTATCCAAGAGGGAGAAAATTAGATTTTGTCAGTGTCTTCATGATATCAAAGTGCCATAGGTTTATTCTTAAAATGTAAAAAAAATTGTCTCTTTGAAGGATTTGAAGTTGACAGATATGAAATCTCATGATTGTCACGTCATGATGAAAAAATTTATACCAATTTCATTGGGTGGAATATTGCACATCTGTGTCAGAAAGACTATCATGAAGGTGTGTTATTTTTTCAATTCAATTTGTAAAAAGGTAATTGATCTGGATTCTTTGAACATTTTTTGAAAATTAATCAATTTCTATACTTTATCAATTGGAAATTTATTTTCCTTTATATTTTTTTGATATAATGGTGTATTTAATGGTTCGTCTGGTTTGAGAAATAAATCTCGGTGGACCTGTATATCTATGTTGGATGTATCCTTTTGAAAGGTATATAAAGATATTGAAGGGGTATGTTAAGAATCAATATTGACCTGAATACTCTATTATTGAAAATTATATTTCTGAGGAGGTTGTGGAGTTTTGTACGAGCTACTTATCTGTGGTGGATCACATTGTTTTGCCTCCATATCTCCATGAAAGAGTTAATAATGAGGGAAAGGGGATTCGTGGATTGAAATTCAAATCATTGTTAGGTGAAGAAATGAAGAAGTTATATTTATACATATTGAATAACATGTATGATGATCAAACATATATAACATTTCATATTAATGAGTTGAAACAATGTCATCCAAAGAAGAAAGAAATGTGGATTTTGAATTAGCATAAAAAAAACTTTTTTTCCATGGTTTAAAAAGACCATGATTGGTAGATCAAATGCATCAGAAACATTAATATGGTTAGTGAGTGGTCCAAGTTTAAATGTGATAACCTGGTATAGGTATGACACTAATGTCTATACATTTTATAAGAAATATCAGGACAATAGAAGTGCAATTCAGAATAGTGGTGTATTGGTATTCACAGAAGTAATGCATTTTTCGAGTTCTAAAGACAAAAACCCAATTTCTGCATCAAGTTCATATTATGGATGAAGGTTCTGGGTGCATTGGAAGCTCGTGGGTGGATGTTCCCACTTGGCTTTTTTTCATTAGCGATGATCAATCTGGGATCAATACGATGATAAACGCCAGACTCCACGGATCGAATCACAGAAATAGACAAAGAAGAAGAAAAGTCCCAGAACCATAAAGGAGGATCATCATAGGTTGATTACAATTAATTTAATTAATTGACAAGAAGTACCTTTTATGGCATTATTTCGTCATTGATATTTCTGATCATGTTTCGATGTGATTCGTCATTCTGTTTTAGAATCCAAGTTTAGACTTCCTCTAATGGTTATCCACACGTGCACCACGTATCTCTGGACGTCGCCAAAGTAATCTCTGGGTGCTAGCATGGAGAATAATTTTCTTGCATTGTCCACCTTAGAACATCTTGATTCAATGGAGGAGGATCTCTCTCGGTCTTGAGAGCATTCTTGTAGGAAGGAATTCTTTCATCCTTGAGAGAATTCTCCAGAATTTTTGTGCACAACGATTAGGGAAAAGTGTTGGGGTTGTGAGGATATTTATAATCAAGTTTGAGGTTATAGAGTTATAACAATAAATAAACACGTTACGCATTTTATTTATTTCATTAACTCTTATTGAAAACCCTCATGTAAAATAATTAATTCCTTGACATGCACCCACACTGATTATAATAAATATCATTTAATAAAACAATATTATATCCTCAAAATCTCGACTGGAAAAACTACACGGCGTGTAATCATTAATACACAGAGTGTACTTTTTTTTCATAAAAAACTACATGGCGTGTAATCATTAATACACGGCATGTACTTGTTTTTCATTTCATTTCCAAAATAAAAACTAAACGGCATGTAATCATTAATACACGGCATGTGCTTGTTTTCAAAATAAAAACTACACAGCATGTAATCATTAATACATAACGTGTACTTGTTTTCATTTTATTCTTTCTCCAACATTAAAATGATTTAGGATTCCTTTAATAATTATTAAACCACATACTAGAATAATATTTATTCTACTTGAGATACTTGAATACACTTAGTGTGTGACCCTCTAGGCCTCTTTCTCATTGGCATTAGGCGGGCTTGCCTAAAGTCTAAGATTATTGTCTAGCAATGGTTCAAGGCACACAAGAGAAATAAGTTGACGTTGTATTAACGTGTCACATCATAAGAATTCTTACCGTGTAATTTAATCCCTTTGTCTCAATATCTCATCAATAAAGTTTCATGGCAGTGTCGTAAACCTATATGCTTGATCTGACATTCTTTGACTTCTAGAAATAAACTCATCATTACACCATGGCCATAGAATTTGGGTGACAGTTTTATTTAAATCAAAGGGCCTGAGATATCTAATTCCATAAATATGGAAGGGACAAATCCTTCCTCGACTTATCCATTAACAACATGTCATTCGTGACACACCCAATATACCCTACTTCCCACCAACTGTCTTCGTGGCGGTTTTCGTCAGTAAATCTAAGTGTGTGAGTCATGACATGAGTTAATGATAATATTCTAGTCCAGGGACCATTACACATGCTTGTAGATAGAAATGTCCGATGATACCATGTCATGCGGAATTACTACTGGTGGGTCTGTTCTCATAATCTCCCATCTTAGAGATTACCAAGTGCAAACTTCATGAGAGAGAGTCTCGTCTTCTTACGAGTACTCACACATGATGGTCTATATACTATGTGTCCTATCATAGTATGTCATCCAACCATATAACTTTATTTAAGAATATTATTATGGAATTTTAAGGTTCTCATCATAGCGGGGGTCTTCCATGACCTTATTAATGCAACAAATATTCCACTACATTATTATATTATAGTCATGCATAACAATGAACAATATATAATAAGTTTACATTCACATAATCAAAGTAAAAATATTTGGTTCTTAGGACACCAACTCTAACAAACTCCCACTTGGACTAGAGCCAACTTCCTGCGACTTTTAGTTTACTAGACCTAACATGATGATCATGTTTCTGCTGAGTCAAGGCTTTAGTCAAGGGGTCCACCAAGTTGTCTTCTGTGGAAATAATGCTCACTGCAACTTCACCTCTCTGATAAAAATCCCTCAAGAGATGATACTTCTGAAGTATGTGCTTTGTCCGCTGATGTGACCTTAGATCTTTTTCAAGTGCCACCACTGTAGTATTATCACAATAGAGTGTGATAGGATCTTTACTACTATGCAATACATCCAGATCTTGGACGAAGCTTCACATCTATACTGCTTCTTTAGATACCTCAGAAGTTGCGATATACTTGGACTCTACTGTAAAATCTGCGACCACACCTTACTTTGAGCTCTTTTAGCTCACTACACCTCCATTCAAACTAAAGATGTATCCAGTATGCTACTTCATGTCATCTTGATCAGTCTAGAAACTAGCATCTACATATCCTTTGATGACTAGTTCCTCATCTCCTCCATAAACCAGGAACATATCCTTAGTACGCCTCAGATACTTAAGGATAGTCTTGACTGCCATCCAATGGAGGTCTCCTGGATTAGCTTGATATCTGCCTACCACACTTAATGCATAAGAAACATCTGTCCTTGTACATAGTATAGCATACATGACTGACCCAATCGCGGATGCATAATGGATCCTTGCCATTTTCTTTCTTTCCTCATGTGTCTGAGGACACATTTTCTTGGAAAGATGAATGCCTTGTGACACTGGAAACAATCCCCTATTTAACTGTTCCATACTGAATCTCTTCAGTATCTTGTCAATGTATGTACTTTGACTCAAGCCCAGTATTCTCTTGTATATATCACGATGGATCTTGATCCCAAGAATATATGCTGCCTCGCCCAAGTCTTTCATAGAGAAGCATTTATCCAACCATGCCTTAACTGACTGTAAGATAGGTACTTCATTTCTAATTAGTAATATGTCATCAACATATACTATTAGGAAAACGAATGCACTTCCACTAAACCTTTTGTAGACACAAGGCTCACATTCATTCTTAACAAATCCAAATTCTATTACGGATTCATCAAAATGAATTTTCCATGACCTTGATTCTTGATTTAATCCATAAATGGATTTCTGCAACTTGCATACCTTGTTGGCATCCTTTGGAGTCAGAACCCCTTCAGGTTGTGTCATGTAGACATCTTCCTGGAGGTTCCCATTATGGAATGTTGTTTTGACATCCATTTCCCAAATTTCATAGTCATGGTAAGTGGAAATGGCCAATAGGATTCTGATGGATTTTAGCATCGCAACCGGTGAAAAGGTTTCATCATAGTCAATTCCTTGACACTGTCTAAAACCTTTTGCAACTAGTCGTGCCTTATAGGTGCTGAATTTTCCCTCTATGCCCAGTTTCTTCTTGAATACCCATTTATTACCAATAGGATTTACATCAACTGGAGGATCTACCAAAATCCAGACTTGGTTTTGGTACATGGAATCCATTTCAGAATTCATGGCTTCTTGCCACTTGGCAATGTCTGTACCTTCAACTGCTTCCTTGTAGGTAAGAGGATCATCATTGTCAACCAATAATGAGTCACCATCCTCAATGACAAGAAAACTATATTGTTCTGGTTCTCTCACCTCTCTCATGCTCCTACGCAGTTATTGTGTCTCTGGAACAGATTGTTCTTCCACAGGGCTTTGTGGAATCTATTCTTGTACCAACTCCTGTGTATCTTGAGCCTTGACTTCATCAAAGTCTATCTCTCTCCCACTATCTCTTTTGGAGATGTGCTCCCTCTCAAGTAATATGGTGTGTCTTTCCACTATAACCTTTTTATATAAGGGTTTGTATAGGTAATATCCCCTTATTTCCTTGTGATATCCTATAAAGATACACTTTGTGCCTCAAGGTGCAAGTTTGTTACCTGAAGAGGATTTAACAAATGCTTCGCTACCCCACGCATGTAAATTTGATAACATGGCTTTGCATCCACTCCATAACTCGTATGGAATACCATTTATCAATTTATTTGGTACTTGGTTTAGTATGTGTGCTGATGTTTGTAATGTATATCCCCAAAAGGATAATGGAAGACTCACATGACTCATCATTGATCTCACCATGTCCAATAGGGTGCGGTTCCTCCTTTCACTTACCTCATTCCATTGAGCCGTGTAAGGAGGAGTGATTTGATATAGAATCCCAAACTCCCGTAAGAAATCAATGAAGTCCTGATTAAGATATTATCCTCCTCTGTCTGAGCAGAGTTTCTTAATCTTCTTACCAAGCTGGTTCTCAACTTCATTTTTGTATTCTTTGAACCGATCAAAAGAATATTACTTATACCTCATTAAGTAAATATATCCATATCTACTAAAATCATTAGTAAAAGTTATGAAGTACAAGAACCCACCCCTTGCTTTAATTGGAAATGGTCCACACACATCTGTGTGAACTAATTCCAGAATCTCTTTATCCCTTTCACCTTTCCCATTAAATGGGGATTTGGTCATTTTTCCTTGTAGACACGCATGACATACACCAAGTGGTTTTAGTTCAAAAGAATTTAAATACCCATCTTGATGTAATTTTGTCAAACGTTTCTCATTGACATGACCTAGTCGGTGATTCCAAAGTTGGGTGTGGTATGAGTCATGTGAATTAACTTTGTCATCGATTTCCATTACTTGGTTTGTGTAGTCTAACATATAAAGGTCGTTATATAAATGTGCCCTACCAAAACAAATGCTATCTTTATAAAATTAGCAACATTCATTTCCAAACATGAAGATGAATCCATCAGTATCTAATCTGGATACATAAATAATGTTTTTGGTTACAGAGGATACATAATAACATCCTTTCAATACCAAGACCATCCCAGTAGGAAATGTGAGGTGGTAGTCTCCGACAACTACAGCAGTGAGTCTGGCTCCGTTGGCTGCTCGCAGATCCACCTCACCTCGGTCAATCTTTCTTAATCTACTTGGTTCCTGTATTTGGATACATATGTGAGAACCACATGCAATATCTAATACCCAATTAGTAGAAACAGATAGATTTTATTCGATAACAAACGCACTTGAATATTCCCCTTGCTTCCTTGGCTAGGTGCAGTTCTTTTTCCAGTGGCCCTTCTTGCCACATGCAAAACAAACAACCTCTTGTTCTCTTGCCTCCCCTTTGATCTTCCTTTTCTTGGAAGGACTTGAAGAAGCTTTGGGATTAAATCTCTTCACCCTCCCTTTCCTTTTATTCACCATAAGGACAGAAGTCTTTTCACGCTTCATATCATTGTCCACTTGGTGAATAAGGATAAGAAGATCAGATAGAGACTTCTCAATTTTGTTCATGTTGAAATTTACAAAAAAGTTAGAGAAGATTTGGGGGAGTGATGCAAGAATGAGATCGGTACCCAGATCTTCGGGGATTTTAAACCGTATAACCTCCAAGCACTCAATGTAGCCAATGAGATTGACTACATGAGGCCCAGCTGGGGAACCCTATCCAAGATTTCTCTGAAATAGAGCCTTGGAGATCTCAAACCTTTCTTGTCTTTCTCTCTCCTAGTATAGACCAAGGAGGTGTTCAAGTATGCTATAGGCATCCATGTCTTAATGAGACTTCATGAGCTCACTAGACATTGATGACAGTATCAAACATTGAACGTCGAGTGCATCACTCAAATGTTGATCATAGACCAGGAAATCTTCATCAATCACCCCTTGGGTATGAAAATCAGGAAGTGAGGAATCCAGCACGTAAAACTTTCGTTCATGGAGTAGGATAACCCGAAGGCGCCTAAACCATTTCTGAAAGTTACTGTCGGTGAGGATATTGTATTTATCTAGAATTGATCGCAGAGAAATTTTGGTTGACGAGTTTTTCATATTGATTCTACAATTTAAAAGAGAAGATGTATCAGTACCTTTTGATTACATTTTTTGAAAAATAATAAATGAATTTATTAATTCTCCCACTATTTTATCAAGTCCCAATGGCCCTCACCATTGAACTTGGAATTTCCAGTTGATTTGAAATTCTATTCAAAAGGATTCATATTTCCCCTTTGCATAACCCCAACAAGGGTTGTTCAAGCTATTAGATGTTATTTAGGTAGGTAGGTCTTTTCTAACTGTGAGCTTACAATTCCTTAATCTATTGAGTGGACTCCCCAATCCTAAAATCCTAACTTGTATTTCCTCAACACTTGCCTCTATTTTACAAAAAGTATAGAAAGGGATACTCCTCTTGATGTAAAATGTATAAGTCAACCCGAAACTTTCATAAGAGCTTCCTTTATAAAAGTAAGTGTCCCAACAAGGGTTGGTCAAACACATAGTTTTATTGAGTCTTGCCCTTAATCAAGTAACAGAAGGATTGGTCTGACTTAATATGGTATTTGATGTATTTTATTCTTTATGCATAGTTTTTCATTACCACATGATTGTTAATATTAAGTGATTCTTTCTTAAGTGATTAACCATGTTCTGATAATGTTTACGCATAGTCCGGTTTTTATTTTATTCTATCTTTGCATGATTTTTTACTTCATTGATTATGTAATCTCAATAACACATACATAATAAATAAACCATGCAATCAGATAGAAATAAAATAATATGGCATGATCATGAGCTTCTATTGGTGAGCTTATCTAGCGGTTTTGATAAGCTAACCCTGACCTAGGGAAAAACACCTTGAACTGATGGTTCGTGTTTTGCAGCTCCCACCTATCCACCTTTGTATCTTCTTAGGTTGGTTTCACCTTAGCTTCGGATTTTGAACCGTCTCCTCTGGCTTGGGAGATCCTCCATTACATGGGGTTTACATTAAAGAAACCATGGGCACGCAGGCCCTACATATTATTGGATGAAGGATCGCAGGCCAATGAATTTAAATTAAATAAATTTAAATGAAACCATATACAACAAAGGGTCTTTAGTCCAGCTCATGATCATCTATAGCATGCAACGATATTTACGTATATTTAGTATTCAAATTCTTTTAACAGTTATATTATTCAAGATAAGTCGCGCTTGAATTCAATTAATTATGATCTTATAATTAATCAATTATTTATCTTAAATTCCTTTCTGAATTTCTTTGAGATTCCTCTCATCCATATTCCTTGTACAAGTCTTTGTAATTTGGAGGAAACCTGGTGAAATTCCATTTCTGGAAAGTACACGGCGTGTAGGATATATTACACGGTGTGTATTTGTTTTCACCCTTTATCCAAATTACACACCGGGGCTTTGGCGTGTTTTCTGTACTTTGGAAATTTTGGAGTACACAGCATGTAGATTAATCTAACATGGCATTTACTTCCTTGTTATGTGGTTACCAGCCTAGAAATCCCGTGTACGCGGTACGCGGATTCTCCTTGTACACGGTTTCACCTGGGTCAGATCAGACTACACGGCGTGTTGATTCAACATACACGCCGTGTATTTCGGTTTCCACGTGCCATTCATTTCTGGTCAACATGGTGTAATAAATACTTAGGTATACTCAATTCACACGGCGTGGTTTTGCGGACCAGTACCGGTTCGTTGAACCTAAGTACACGGCGTGTAGTTTTCACTACACACCGTGTATTCTTGTGTTGTACAGACAAAAAGAGTGGCTCCTCCAGATGAGTTCCTCATTTTTATTTTAATCAAAATTAAAATTAAAAGGTCATTTCTATGATGTGAATCGAGAAACTTAGGAGGACGAATAGATCTCATTCATTCAGATTTATAGAACGATTTATCTTGAATTGAATCAAATATAAATGCGTAAATTATCAACGAAAATTAAATAACTATAATCAACGTTGTAACCTTGCTATAATACCATTTTAAGGTTCCGGGCATAGAGGAAGCTCGTGGGTGGATGTACCCACTTGGCTTTTTGTCATTAGAAATAGTCAATCTAGGATCAATACGATGATAAAAGCCAGACTCCACAAATCGAATCACAGAAATAGACAAAGAAGAAGAAAAGTCCTGGAACCATAAAGGAGGATCATCACATATTGATTATAATTAATTTAATTAATTGAAAAGAAGTACCTTTTATGGTGTTATTTCTTCGCTGATATTTCTAATCATGTTCTAATGTGATTCATCATTGTGTTTCAGAAGCCAAGTGTAGACTTCCTCTAGTAGTGATCCACATGTGCACCACGTATCTATGGATGTCACCAAAGGAATCTCCAGGTGCTAACGTGGAGAAGCCTTTGCTTGCATTGTACTCCTTAGGTCATCTTGATTCGATGGAGGAGGATCGCTCTCGTTCTTGAGAGAATTATTGGAGGAAGGAATTATTTCAGCCTTGAGATAAATCTCCAGAATTGTTGTGCATAACGATTGGGGAAAAGTGTTGGGGTTGTGAGGATATTTATAATCGGGTTTGAGGTTATAGATTTATGACAATAAATAAACGAGTTGCGCATTTTATTTATTTCATTAACTCTTATTTAAAACCCTCATGTTGAATAATTAATTCATTGACATGTTCCCACACTGATTATAATAAATATCATTTAATAAAATAATATTATATCCTCAAAATACCAACTGGAAAAACTACACGGCGTGTAATCATTAATACACGGCGTGTAATTTTTTTTCATAAAAAACTACACGGTGTGTAATCATTAATACACTACATGTACTTGTTTTTCATTTCCTTTCCAAAATGAAAATTACACGGTGTGTAATCATTAATACACGGTTTGTACTTGTTTTCAAAATAAAAACTACAGGGCGTGTAATCATTAATACACGGCGTGTACTTGTTTTCATTTTATTCTTTCTCCAACATTAAAATGATTTAGGCTTACTTGAATAATTATTAAACCATGTAAGGGAATAAACTTTATTCTACTTGAGATACTTGAATACACTTAGTGTGTGACCCTATAGACCTCTTTCTCGTTTGCATTAGGTGGGCTTGCCTAAAGTCCAAGATTACTGTCTAGCAACGGGTCAAGGCACCCAAGAGAAAGAATTTGACGCCGTATTGACGTGTCACCTCATACGAACACTTACCATGTAATTTAATCTTTTTGTCTCAATATCTCATCAAGCAGGTTTCATGGCGGTGTCATAAACCTATATGCTTGATCTGTCATTCTTTGACTTCTAGAAATAAACTCGTCGTTACACCATGGACATGGAATTTGGGTGACAATTTTATTTCAATAAAAGGGACCGAGATATCTACTTCCATAAATATGGAAGGGACAAATCCTTCCTCGAATTATCCATTAACAACATGTCATTCGTGACACACCCAACGTACCCTACTTCCTGCCAACTATCTTCATGACGGTTTTCGTCAGTAAATCTAAGTACATGAGTCATGACATGAGTTAATGATAATATTCCAGTCTAAGGACCATTACACACGCTCATAGATAGAAATATCTGATGACACCAAGACATGCGTAATTACTACTGGCGGGTCTGTTCTCATAATCTCCCATCTTGGAGATTACCAGGTGAGAACTCCATGAGAGATAGTCTCATCTTCTTACGAGTACTCACACATGACGGTCTGTATACTATGTGTTCTATCATAGTATTTCATCCAACCATAGAACTTTATTTAAGAATATTGTTATGGCATTTTAAGGTTATCATCATAGCAGGAATCTACCATGACCTTATTAATGCAACAAATATTCCAGGACATTATTATATTATAGTCATGCAGAACAATGAACAATATATAATATGTGTACATTCACGTAATCAAAGTACAAATAGTTGGTTCTCAGGACACCAACTCTAACAATGGAGTCATTGAAGAAATGTGGGAGGTTTATTACATTAAAATTAAAGTTCATGTGTTTTACTAAAAATGGTTTATCAGTAACAACAGTGTCAGACATGATGAATTTGGAATGTCACTTGTTAATATGAATAGATTGGAAGACATAGCTGATTCTTTTATAATGGAAACACATGAAAAAAAATGTCTTCCTTCCTAATCAATATTATATGCAGTGATCTATTGTTTTACAAGGAAAAAATAATATGTTGGTGATTATCAACTTGATGAAGATATTGATTTATGTGAGATCCCTACCTCTATGGAAAGATTAACAGATAATAATGATGAGCATGTTATAGACATGGTTTGTGCCATAAAGAATGGTCATGATGAAGGAATTTGGGAAAACAATCCATTAGTACATTCATAATATTACAGGTAACATATATTTATTTCTCGTTTACTTTTATTAATTTCATAAAATGTTATATTGTATTTTTTTCTTTATTAAAACACGTATTAAAACGAATCAGTAGAAATTTTTGTTTATTTTAGTTTAGTTTTTGTTTAGTTTACCATGTTTACCATTACGTAACTTATATATTTATTGATTTTGTTGAATGAAAATTACTTTAAATCTATATGTTAAAAAATATTATTTTTTTGTAAAAAATTGATTTATTATGTTGGACCATTTTTAATATTCTTATACCAATTTTGGATTTTTTTTTCATTCATTTACATGAAATTTCATATATCATTATTGTTGTTAGCATTTTAGTTAACTATAACAAATATAAATAATAATGTTTTAAGTTTTAGTTTACTTTTGTGTTTCATAATTTTTCTTTTTTTGTTTACATTAGTATTATAATATGTGAATTTGTATATTTTTTGTACTAAATGTTTGTTTCTTTTGTAAAGTCCCAGAAATTCCATGTAATTTTTTTTTTAATTACATGGGAATTTTTTGAGACTTTGAAATCTGACGGTGCTCGATTCTGAGGCCCGGAGTGCCCGGAATGATCTGTCAAAGTTTTGTTAAGCTTTAATTAGCGCACGTAATTAGTTTTCCTGAAAAGGTTGAATAACTCTTAGACAGTTACTCGGATCATAAATCCAAGGGCACCGTTGCGCTCAGGATGGTGGGTTTACCCTAAGCGTGACTTAAGTTTAGTTAGCGCGGGCCTCCTATGAGAAAACTCAAAAATGGCATAACCGTAAATAAAATAATTAAATAAATTATTATATTTTTCAAATGCTTATAACTCACAAACGGTAGCTCGGATTAAAAATCTGAGACCACCGCTGAACTCGTGAGGGCATGGTTTTTTTAAGCAAATACTGACTTTGACTGGTGCGGGCCACCAGTGAAATTTAGTTTTTGGCCATAAATAAAATAATTAAGTGACAATTATTTTATTGTAAAATCCATAAATTTTAAACAGTAACTCAGATTGGAAATCCGAGAGTACCATTGGGTTCTTTGGGGCATGTTTCACTTGGGTAGAGCCTAACCTTGACCAGCACGGGTTGAGGGTGACTGTAAATAATTTTCCGAACTTTTTTTTGGTACGTTCAGTAAACGTGCGAGCAGGTTTTTCTAACTTTTGAACGTGTGCTTGGAATTGAAATATGAGGGCACCGTTGAACTCGCAGTGCTGGTATTCGCTTAAGGAGACCTTTACCTCGACGGTAGCTGGTCGAGGATGAAAGTTATTTTTTGGGGTTTTTCATGGAAATAATAAAATAAAATAAATGCATGTTTTATTTTATTTTATCTTTTATAACCACCCATGTGGAAGTTGGAGGTGGGGACCACCACACCTTAAAATCCCATTAGAGGTTATGGTGGTGGGTCCCACCCGAACCTAACCTCCCATGAGAGGTTACGGTGTGGGGACCACCCAGGACTAAACCCCCCATTTAATCAACTCCCTCATAAATGAGGGAGAGTATCTTGACCTCCCTTAACATAATGGTTCCACCACCCCCTTTTTAATGGTGTTAACCCTCCCCCTTTAATTAATTAATCCATCTCATTTAATTAATTGCTACAATTTTAATTTTAAACCCAACAAACTAAATAATAGATAATCTATTATTTGGAGGGGCTACCTATTCATTTGTTGGCAAAAATTTGGCAAAGGAGTATTGGATCTCTTGGGAGAAAACTCTCCAACGAAGAACGCTTCCTCCATGAAGAACACTTCCACCGGCGAAGAACGCTCCACCGATGAAGAACGTCGACCTCGACCTCGACCTTCTTCCTCGGAACTCCTTCTGACGTGGGACGTCCTCACATGCGGAAAATCAACGTCCATATTTTCCCCAATGGTTTATATTCTTCCTCGTGACCATGTCGACAAACAAAGAAAAAGGTAGGGATTTAATTTTATTTAAGTATGATTTATTCCCATGTTCTTCCATTCCTTCAAAAATAAGAATGAGGATGTTTTCCTTTTGCGGGAGGGTTGTTGTGCTTCGTTCTTAAACACGAAGGGTGCGGACCAAACCAACATGGTCCGACCCCTCCGTCAATCTCCTTTGTGGTGTTCTTAGAATCGAAGGAAAGTGACGTCAAAGGCGACGAAGGCAACGGCCGCGCTGCCCGTGGCCTTCGTGACCCGCTGATAAAACACTATTTTGTTGAATATTTTATTGATAATAAATGAAATAATTTCCTCACATTGTGTTAAATATGTTTATTTATAAAATATTTGGGATTTGATCATTCATTTGAAAATTTGGTGAAAATACCAGTTTTACCCTTAATAGTGCACTATAATATTTCAAAGATAAATATTTTTATATTTATTATTGGAATTTTAAATTTTGTAACTGTGTTCCTAACTTAATGTTCTACAACTTTCATTCAGGACACTAGAGCTAAAGAGTGCATTTGGATGGAGTAAATGGGCCATTAATCCAATGGTGGGCTGGACTCGGCAGAATGGACATGGGTTCTGTATTTGGGCCATATATTCTTCATCAGGGCTTGGCTTGAGCCCAAATTTTGAGGCAAGCTCGGGGACATGATTTCAGGCGTTTTGGGGGTCAAATGGGCGTTTCAAGTTGGAATAAAATATTTGTCTGAATTTCCACATTCACACTTGAAACCACTTGTAACCTCTCCTCCCCTCCCCTCTATAAATTGGAGTTTTTCTCATTTGGAGGGGTTGGGGACGTGAATTAGGATATTGGAGGAAGAGGATAATTTGTTTCACCCAAATTATCCAACCATTGTAAGAGGGGTATCTCTTGAAGCAAGGATCCCCTCATGGAAGCCTTCTTCTTCTCCTTCACGTTGTAATGATTTTGTTTGTGTAATAAACTTCTTTGTTCTTCTTTTATTTCTTCTCTTTTCTTCTGTTTTGTTTAAATTTATTATTATCTTAATATTCCTCTTTGTTCTGGAATTCTTGAGTAGAAGCGTTATTGAGTTATACCCATTATAAACCTTTGCACATGCAAAACGCTTCTACGATGATTACGCCACCCATAGAAGAGTAGTTCTTTTTAGTAATCGATCGACCTATATCCTTATTCATTTAATTATTTTGAATCATTGAGATACTGTAATTCACTTAATATGATCCATGAATTGTGTTTTTAAATTGTAAGAAACTAAGAAATCAATTGAAAAATTAACACAAAACACGTGAGATCGGGAATTGTGTAAATTGTGAGAGCGCGATCTTAATCGATAATACAAGACCATATGGGATAAATTTGTAGAGTTAAAATATAATCCCTAAAAAAATCATCCTCATTTCCAGAATGGATATGTTCTCTAATTAACCACTGACCATAATCTAACCTTAGAACAAAAATCAAAGCAGGGTGTTGCGATTGCGTGTTCTGAAGCTAGCCTAGGGTTTAAGTAATTTTATCTTTGTGGTTAAGTTAACTCTCGTAGGGTTTGAGGGATAAAAAATTAGGGGATCATAATTAAGTGGATATTGATCTAAATGATAATTATTAATAAATTATTGAAGAGGTAGAGTTAGATCTATTACACCTTTTAAAATATTTTCTAAAAAAAAACATTTTTTGTTGTGTCATTTTAATCGAACTTCATTTCAAAACTAAAAACAAAAAAAATACAATATTCTTCCAGAAAACTTTTTCTAGATTCATAAACTATAACCAAACCCCATCCTTTCAGGTAGTGTTTTTATTCTCTTTTATTTTATTTTTATAATACCTTTAAAAAGTTGTTTTAAATCAACTTCCTCCTTTGAGAGACGACCTTGGTCAGCCACTCTACTGCACCTAAGTACCCCAAAATCACTAATCATTTGAGGGCGCCCACGACAGCGCTCTTTCAAATTGGAGCCGTTTCCGGGGAGGCAAGTAATTATTTCAACCAATTAGAGGTATTTATTTCATTTTACATTTTAATTCTCTTTCTCTCTTCTTTCTTCCGTTATTACCCAATCTGATTTTTTTCCTTCTTCTTTTATTTCCTTGTACTTATTTTTGGACCATCAACTCAAACTTATAATTTTTATTTTACTATGGTCCACTTTCTTTCTTTTCATTTTTATTTGATTTATGACACGAACTAATCCTGAAGATATCTTAGATCTTAACCCTGAGATTGAACGTAGGATTAGGGATCGAATCAGACATTCTCAGTCTACGGGAAGTTTCAATATTCAACCACTTGGTGAATTCATCTCTTCTAGAAACATTGAAATTGGACGCAATTCAAATTCAAACATAAAAGAGGAACCAATGGCTGTAAATAATGGAAATTAACTTAATACAACCATTCTAGAATTGGTTTCACCAGATATTAACTATCAACCAAATTGTATTGCATAACCAAATCTCGAATCGGAATTTGAATTGAAATCTGGATTAATTCACCTTCTTCCAAATTTTCATGGCTTATCTGGTGAGGATCCCAACAAACACCTTAAGGAATTTAATGTGGTTTTCTCAACTTTAAAACCAAGAAATGTTTCTAAAGATCAAATTAAATTAAGAGCATTCTCATTCTCACTTGATGGAGCTGCGAAAGATTGGATGTATTATTTACAACCCAAAGATGTAACTTGTTGGAATGATTTGAAACGTCTTTTCTTGCAGAGATTTTTTCCAGCATTAAGGACCACTTCCATTCGTAAGGAGATCTCGGGGATCAAGAAAGCACAAGGGGAGTCAATGTATGAGTATTGGGAGAGATTCAAGAAGTTGTGCGCAAGCTGTCCGCATTACCAAATCAGGGAGCAACTCCTCATCCAATACTTCTACGAAGGACTCACACCCATGGAGAGGATCATGGTGGATGCTGCAGCTGGAGGAGCATTGGTGGACAAGACACCAGCAGCCGCATGTGCATTGATCGACAAGATGGCCCAAAACTCCCAACAATTTGGTGATCGAGGTACACCACATATCAGGGGAGTACATCAGGTAAGTACTTCTTCTCTTGAGAGTCATTTGATTGATACCAAGTTAGAAGAATTGAAAACTATGGTGAGGAAAATTTATTTGGCACAAAAATACATCTCTACCCCCTCCTTCAAGGCCTTGTGGCATTTGCACTGAGACAATCCACCCAACTGACTGTTGCCCACAACTACAAGAGACAGAGGATTGCGCAGCAGTATTCCCAGGGAGACCATTTCAGTAGAAACAACAACCATATCCCAAAAAGAAGTTTGATTCATTTGATCCAACATACAACCAAGGGTGGAAAGATCAACCGGACATGAGGTATGGATCTGGACAACAACAAAGGCCCCCTTTTCAACCAAACTTCCAACAGCCTCCACCTTACCAACAGGGTTTCCAACAACCCCAAAGGAGATTTGAAGCTCAAACATCAACAAGTCAGCAACAAGGGAATCCTCCACCAAAGGTAGATTATAATACTGATGATCTTTTGAAGCAAATTGTTCTTAATCAACAGAATGAGCTGAAGAGTCAAAGTTCGGAGCTGAGGGAGTTGAAGACTCAAATGAGCCAGATTGCCACCGCCCTCCATGAACTTGTGAGTAAGAATTCTGGAAATCTACCTTCCCAACCCACTCCAAATCCAAAGGGGAATGTCAGTTCCATCACATTGAGAAGTGGGAAGAAAATGAACGATACATCTGTACCTACCATTCCACCGCGATTCACCTCAACTCCGGAGAAGACGCATTCCAAACCAATTGATGAGAAATCCAAGGAGAAAGATAAAGGTAAGAAAAAGATTGATGATGTTCCTCCTAAACCCCTTCCTTTTCCCAACAGGGTTGTTCAAACCAAGAAGATGGCTGAATAAGCAATGAAAAAGGAGGTTTTGGATACATTCAAGTGTGTGGAGATCAACATTCCTCTACTTTAATCCATTAAGCAAATTCCAAGGTATGAAAAATTCTAAAAAGAACTTTTTACCAATCGAAGAGGGCTCAAGGGAAATGAGAGGATCAACCTTGGAAGGAATGTCTCAGCACTCATTACACCAACTCTAGCAATGCCAACAAAGTTCAAGGATCCCGGGACATTCACCATCCCATGTACCATAGGGTTGGTGAGTTGAAGCCGACGAGAGTGGTGGTGCAACTGGCGAATAGAGCTACGGCATATCCAGCGGGAGTTCTTGAGGATGTACTTATCCGAGTAAGAGATATGATCTTTCCAGTGGATTTCTACGTGCTTAACATAGAGGATAATCAGGTAAGTTCTCATGCCTCCATTATTTTAGGTTGGCCCTTCCTCAAAACTGCAAAAACTATCATAAATGTCAATGAGGGTACACTTTCCATGGAATTTGGGGATGAAGTTGTGATATTTAATGTTATGGATCCCATGAAGTACCCCTTAGAGGATCATTCTGCATTTGTTATCTCCCATTTTGAACCACCAAGTAAAAACACCATGGAATTGGATTGTCCTATGCTTAGGGAGATTATGAGTATTGGTTCTAGTTTGATGTCTAAGAGTACTTCCACACCTGTTTCAAAGGAACAAGACTCTCTAAGATTTGATTTTGAAATGGAATTATATTCTGATTTTGATCATGTGAACTCTAATTATGACATGGTTGTTGGGTATGCTGATGGATTTGATGCATTATTTTCTAATTATGATGATTTTTATTCTGATACTGATGTTCATTGTGAAGATATGTATGTTGCATCAATTTACCCATCTATACATCACCCCCCTACATTGGAACTCAAGCCATTGCCCCCAAAATCTTAAATATGCATACCTGTTGAGTGGTGATAGATTACTTGTTATCATTGCTAACAAAATATCTTTTGAACATGAAGAAAAACTTTTGAATCTTTTGAGAGATAACATTAGGGAAATTGGTTGGACATTGGCAGACATATCAGGTATTAGCCCATCCATTTGCATGCGTAGGATTCTCTTGGAGTATGGGGTTAAACCGGTGAGGCAACCAAAAAGGAGACTCAATCCAACCCTTCTGGAGGTTGTTAAAAAAGAGGTTGAAAAATTGCTCGAGGAAGGTATAATTTACCCTATTTTTGACTCACAATGGGTTAGCCCTGTCCAGGTTATACCTAAGAAAACTGGTGTTACTGTTGTTAAAAATGAGAAAGATGAGTTAGTTCCAATGAGGGTACAAAACAGTTGGCATGTGTGTATTGATTATAGGAAACTAAATCATTCCACTCGCAAAGACCATTTCCCCCTCCCATTTATTGATCAGATGCTTGAGAGACTAGCTGGGAAGACACACTATTGTTTCTTGGATGGATTTTCTGGCTATTTTCAGGTTCCCATTGCAGCAGACGACCAGGAGAATATGACATTCACCTACCCATTCAGTACCTTTGCTTACTGAAGGATGCCATTTGGACTTTGAAATGCCCCAGGTACCTTCCAGAGATGAATGGTGAGTATTTTCTCAGATTTCATTGAGACCTACATGGAGGTATTTATGGATGATTTTACAGTTTATGGGTCCTCATTTGATGAATGTCTCTCTAGTTTGGGTGATGTGTTGCATCGATGTATTGAGAAGAATCTGGTCTAAACTTTTGAAAAATGTCATTTCATGGTTGAAAAGGGAATTGTGTTGGGTCATATAGTCTCACAACATGGCATTGAAGTTGATAAATCTAAGGTAGACATTATTTCATCCCTCCCATATCCTACATGTGTGTATGATGTTCGATCATTCCTTGGACATGCTGGATTTTATCGACGCTTCATCAGAGATTTTAGTAAGATCGCTCTACCCTTATCTCGATTTATTCAAAAAGATATTGACTTCAATTTTAATGATTCATGCAGGGTATCATTTGATGAGCTGAAGAAGTGTCTGACCACTCCACCAATCAGACAGCCCCCGCGGTGGGACCTTTCATTTGAGCTTATGTGTGACGCCTCCAACTTCGCGGTTGGAGCTGTCTTATCTCAGAGGGTGGAGGGACGTTCACATGTGATCGCCTATGCATCGAGGACATTGGATTCAGACCAATCAAATTACAAAACCACGGAAAAGGAGTTTCTTGCTGTCATATTTGCTTTAGATAAATTTCATTCATATTTATTGGGCTCTAAAGTAGTTGTTTTTCTGACCATGCAGCTTTGAGGTACCTCCTGAAGAAGCCAGATGCAAAGCCATGACTTATCTGTTGGATTCTCCTTCTTAAAGAGTTTGACCTTGAGATAAAGGAAAAGAAGGAGTCAGAGAATTTGGTGGCAGACCACATTAGTAGGCTTACTCACACACTAGAGGATGACACCTTGGACCAGGTACCACTTCGGGACACTTTCCCCGATGATCATATTTATTCCATCTCAGGTACGCATCCTTGGTATGCAGATTTAGTTAACTACATTGTTGCCTCTGAAATCCCTGCAGATTTAAAGAAATATCAAGTCAAAAAATTAAAAAGTGAGTCTAGGTTTTATGTGTGGATGATCCTTACCTCTGGCGCATGTGTAGTGACCAAGTCATTAGGAGGTGTGTTCCTGATCATGAGTTTGAGTCTGTTTTGCATTTTTGTCATACACTTGCTTGTGGTGGACACTTTGGACCCCAGCGGACAGCTAGGATGGTTTTAGACTCTGGATTATATTGGCCTAGCTTATTCCATGATGCCCATGTGTTTTGTAAGTCATGCTCTTGTTTCCAACACACTGGGAACATTTCTAAGAGACATGAGATGCCCCAACAAACCATATTATTCTGTGAGATTTTTGATGTATGGGGCATTGATTTTATGGGTCGTTTTTCTAGTTCATTTGGATTTTTGTATATTTTGTTTTCTGTTGATTATGTGAGTAAATGGGCGGAGTCCAAGGCCACCAGGACTGACGATTCTCATGTTGTAGTGGATTTTGTCAAGGCTCAAATTTTCTGCAGGTTTGGAGTACCAAAGGCTATCATTAGTGACCAAGGGACACACTTTTTTAATAGGAATTTTTCTTCCCTCCTTCAAAAGTATGGGGTGACACACAAAATATCAACACCATACCACCCACAAACAAATGGCCAGGCTGAGGTTTCAAATCGTGAGTTGAAACAAATCTTGGAGAAAACCGTGCAGCCAAATAGGAAAGATTGGAGCAAGCGCTTGGATGGTGCATTGTGGGCTTATAGGACAGTATACAAGACCCCCATTGGTATGTCCCCATTTAGGATTGTTTTTTGGAAATCATGTCATCTCCCAGTGGAAGTTGAGCATCGGGCATATTGGGCTATAAAGAAATGCAACATGGATTTGGCCCAAGATGGAATCCAAAGGAAGTTGCAAATTCAAGATCTTGAAGAGATTCGACTGTCATAATATGAGAACTCAAGGCTCTACAAGTAAAGATCAAAAGCATATCATGACAAAATGATCCAACAAAGTGAGTTTCATGTTGGAGAAAAAGTCCTTCTCTATAGTTCACGACTAAAGCTGATGCCTGGTAAGTTGCATTCCAGATGGTTAGGTCCTTATGTTGTGACTAATGCTTTTCCTTATGGTGCAGTGGAGATCACAAAAGAGGACATTGGAAGGAGCTTTACAGTCAATGGGAAACGTTTGAAGAGATACATTGAGGGACTTCCTACTGATGCAGTGGATTTTATCACACTGCATGACCCCATCATTACTTGAGCACATCAGGCTGTTCCTAACCCTTTCACTTTTATATTATTTGTCCTATTTAAAAATTCTGCATTTCTTGTGCATATATCATCTCATGGGTTCACATTGAGGACAATGCAATATTTTAAGTGTGGTGGAGGGAACCTTTTAGTTTAGTAATTTCAATTGCTTTCCTGTTCAAAAAAAACCAAAAAAAATTGTGTGTTTTTTAAATTTTGTGTGTTTATTTTACAATTTTCTGTGTGTTTTTGAAACTTTTGAGCTGAAATGATTCTCATCACCATTTTTAAATCCATATCAATAAGTGAAAAAATTTACCCCTTGAAACTAAGCTTAAATTAATGCTGAAATGACTTTGTTTCAAGTTCAAATATTTAGTAATTTCATGAAAAGTACACTAAATTTTGAATCCCATACCACATATCACTATCTTTATATTTGAAATCACTTTCCTGTGAGTCTTCTGAACCATTATTTTCATATTCTTTACATTCACCTCACTTCTTGAGAGAACCAAACCATGCTTGATTTAACCATAATTTGATCTATTCCTGTCAAAACTTGAGGGTTTGAGGTACTTATGTTTAAATTATTGAGGCATTTTTTTGGTATTAAAGCCCCTATTTTAAAGAATCCTTTTTTATAATGGCTTACCTTGAATATTTAATCATTGTAGCCCTTAGAAGCCATGCACAGCCTGTTGGGATAGCCACATTACAATCCAATTTTCCCTATCCAACCAACTCTTGAAGTGAAATTTCATAATCTAGTTGAGCTAAAGTGTGGGGGAATCTATCTTGTGTTGTGCCACCACATTCTGTGATACTTTGGGTGGAAAATTAAATTCTGAAGAAATGTGTTTACTGCTGAAGAAATTCATTATATTGAAAGTTGTGCCTTTTCTGGAGCTTTCATGACAAGTGAAGTTGTGCCTTTTCTGGAGCTTCTAATTGAGGTGGAAATTTGTGCCCATCTAGAGCTTTCAAGAAAATCATGTTTGAGAAGATTGAAATTTTTTATGCTGAAATGATGAATGGTGTAAACCTTTAATGACTTTTCATGATGATGGATCTTAATTGATAAGATGGGGATTTAGGAGAAGACCATATTTAATTGAAAATTAGATTAATGCACTTTTTCTTCAAAAAGAGTCAATCCCTCCTCATTCAGCCTTAGAATTTTTCACATCTAAATCCTACCAACCGAAAGCCACAGAACAACCCTGAAAATTTCTCATGATAAACATACGTCCTTGACTCACATCAGGTGGCGATGCAGTAATTTATCAAGCCTATGGTGACCCTTGTATGAGTTTGGATGAGAAATACATTGCAAAAAAATGACATTTGTGTGATAAGAGAAAATTCAAGTGAGGTAAGTGTTTTGTGCATGGGAGGATAAATAAAGTGGAAATATATTGAATGATATAAATTAAGAACTTGAAATAATGTTTTTTTTATGAGGCATGATATCTTTTGTTTCTTGGTGTGTAATTGTTTGATCTCAAATATATGTTTTTTAAAATTGGTTTTGATTTGATATTGATGTTTACTTGATATGAGATTTTGCTCAGAAGTGAAAAAGGGTAAGTGTGGGGGAGTTGATAAAACACTATTTTGTTGAATATTTTATTGATAATAAATGAAATTATTTCCTCACATTGTGTTAAATATGTTTATTTATAAAATATTTGGGATTCGATCATTCATTTGAAAATTTGGTGAAAAAAACAGTTTTACCCTTAATAGTGAACTGTAGTATTTCGAAGATAAATATATTTATATTTATTATTTGAATTTTTAAATTTTGTAATAGTGTTCCTAACGTAATGTTATACAACTTTCATTCAGGACACTAGAGCTAAAGAGTGCATTTGGATGGAGTAAATGGGCCATTAATCCAATGGTGGGCTGGACTCGGCAGAATGGACATGGGTTCTGTATTTGGGCCATATATTCTTCAGAAGAGCTTATATTGAGCCCAAATTTTGAGGAAATCTTGGGGACATGATTTTTCACAAATCACCCTTCTGTAAGGCCGGTCAATTCATGCGTTTTGGAGGTCAAATGGGTGGTTCAAGTTGGAATAAAATATTTGGCCGAATTTCCACATTCACACTTGAAACCACTTGTAACCTCTCCTCCCCTACCCTCTATAAATTGTAGTTTTTCTCATTTGGAGGGGTTGGGGACGTGAATTAAGATATTGGAGGCATATTAGAATTTGTTTCACCCAAATTCTCCAACCATTGTAAGAGGGGTAGCTCTTGAAGCAAGGATCCCCTCATGGAAGCCTTCTTCTTCTCCTTCACGTTGTAATGATTTTGTTTGTGTAATAAACTTCTTTGTTCTTATTTTATTTATTCTATTTTCTTCTTTTTTGTTTAAATTTATTGTTCTCTTAATCTTTATCTTTGGGCTGTAATTCTTGAGTAGAATCATTATTGGGTTATACCCATTATAAACCTTTGCACATGAAAAACGCTTCTACGATGATTACGCCACCCATGGAAGAGTAGTTCTTTTTAGTAATCGATCAACCTCTTTCCTTATTAATTTAATTATTTTGAATCATTGAGCTACTATAATTCACTTAATATGATCCATGAATTGTGTTTTTAAATTGTAATAACCTAAGAAAGCAATTGAACAATTAACACAAAACACACGAGGTCGGGAATTGTGTAAATTGTGAGAGCGCGATCTTAATCGATAATACAAGACCATACGGGATAAATTTGTAGAGTTAAAATATAATCCCTAAACACAATTAATCCTCATTTACAGAATGGATATGTTCTATAATTAACCACTGACCATAAGCTAACCTTAGAACAACAATCAAATCAGGGTGCTGCGATTGCGTGTTCTGAAGCTAGCCTAGGGTTTAAGTAATTTTATCTTTGTGGTTAAGTTAACTCTAGTAGGGTTTGAGGGATAACAAATTAGGGGATCATAATTAAGTGGATATTGATCTAAATGATAATTATTAATAAATTATTGAATAGGTATAGTTAGATCGATTACGCCTTTTAAAATATTTTCTAAAAAAACATCTTTCTGTTGTGTCATTTTAATCGAAATTCATTTCAAAACTAAAAACAAAAAAAATACAATATTCTTCCAGAAAAATTCTTTTAGATTAATAAACTATAACCAACCCCCATCCTTTAAGGTAGTGTTTTTATTCTCTTTTATTTTATTTTTATAATACCTTTAAAAAGTTGTTTTAAATCTACTTCCTTCTTTGAGAGATGACCTTGGTCATCCACTCTACTGCACCTAAGTACCCCAAAATCACTAATCATTTGAGGGTGCCCACGACAGCGCTCTTTCAAATTGGAGCCATTTCCGGGGAGGCAAGTGATTATTTCAATGAATTAGAGGTATTTGTTTTATTTTACATTTTAATTCTCTTCCTCTCTTCTTTCTTCTGCCTTTACCCAATCTGATTTTTTTCCTTCTTCTTTTATTTCCTTGTACTTATTTTTGGACCATCAACTCAAACTTCTAATTTTTATTTTACTATGGTCCACTTTCTTTCTTTTCATTTTTATTTGATTTATGACACAAAATAATCCTGAAGATCTCTTAGATCTTGACCCTGAGATTGAACGTAGCCTTTGGGCTCGAATCAGACATTCTCATTCTACGGGAAGTTTCAATATTCAACCAATTGGTGAATTCCACTCTTCTAGAAACATTGAAATTGGAAGTAATTCAAATTCAAACATAAAAGGGGAACCAATGGCTGGAAATAATGGAAATGAACTTAATAGAACCATTCTATAATTGGTTGCACCAGATATTAACTATCAACCAAATTATATTGCATACCCAAATCTCGAATCAGACTTTGAATTGAAATCTGGATTAATTCACCTTCTTCTAATGTTTCATGGCTTATCTGGTGAGTATCCCAACAAACACCTTAAGGAATTTAATGTGGTTTGCTCAAATTTAAAACCAAGAAATGTTTTTGAAGATCAAATTAAATTAAGAGCATTCCCATTCTCACTTGATGGAGCTGCGAAAGATTGGATGTATTATTTACAACCCGAAGATGTAACTTGTTGGAATGATTTGAAACGTCTTTTCTTGCAGAGATTTTTTCCAGCATTAAGTACCACTTCCATTCGTAAGGAGATCTCGGGGATCAATCAAGCACAAGGGGAGTCAATGTATGAGTATTGGGAGAGATTCAAGAAGTTGTGCGCAAGCTGTCTGCATCACCAAATCAGTGAGCAACTCCTTATCCAATACTTCTACGAAGGACTCACACCCATGGAGAGGAGCATGGTGGATGCTGCAGCTGGAGGAGAATTGGTGGACAAGACACCAACAGCCACACATGCATTGATCAACAAGATGGCCCAAAACTCCCAAAAATTTGGTGATCGAGGTACACCACATATCAGGGGAGTACATCAGGTAAGTCCTTCTTCTCTTGAGAGTCATTTGATTGATACCAAGTTAGAAGAATTGACAAATATGGTGAGGCAAATTGCTTTGGTACAAAAGACTTATCTACCCCCTCCTTCAAGGCCTTGTGGCATTTCTACTGAGACAAGCCACCCAACTGACTGTTGCCCACAACTACAAGAGACAGAGGATTGCATAGCAGTATTCCCAGGGAGACCATTTCAGAAGAAAAAACAATCATATCCCCAAAAGAAGTTTGATTAATTTTCTCCAACATACAACCAAGGGTGGAAAGATCAACCGGATATGAGGTATGGCTCTGGACAACAACAAAGGCCCCCTTTTCAACCAAACTTCCAGCAGCCTCCACCTTACCAATAGGGTTTCCAACAACCCCAAAGGAGATTTGAAGCTCAAACATCAACAAGTCAGCAACAAGGGAATCCTCCACCAAAGTTAGATTCTAATACTGATGATCTTTTGAATCAAATTATTCTTAATCAACAGAATGAGCTGAAGAGTCAAAGTTCGGAGCTGAGGGAGTTGAAGACTCAAATGATCCAGATTGCCACCGCCCTCCATGAACTTGTGAGTAAGAATTCTGGAAATCTACCTTCCCAACCCACTCCAAATCCAAAGGGTAATTTCAGTGCCATCACATTGAGAAGTGGGAAGAAAATGAAAGACACATCTGTACCTACCATTCCACCAGGATTCACCTCAACTCCGGAGAAGCTGTATTCTAAACCAACTGATGAGCAATCCAAGGAGAAAGATAAAGGTAAGAAAAATATTGATGATGTTCCTCCTAAACCCCTTCCTCTTCCCAACAAGGTTGTTCAAACCAAGAAGATGGTTGAAGAAGCAATGAAAAAGGAGGTTTTGGATACATTCAAGCGTGTGGAGATCAACATTCCTCTACTTTAAGCCATTAAAAAAATTCCAAGGTATGCAAAATTCTTAAAAGAACTTTATACCAATCGAAGAGGGATCAAGGTAAATGAGAGGATCAACCTTGGAAGGAATGTCTCAGCACTCATTACACCAACTCTAGCAATGCCAACAAAGTGAAAGGATCCCGGGACATTCACCATCCCATGTACCATAGGGTTGGTGAGTTGAAGCCGACGAGAGTGGTGGTGAAACTGGCGAATAGATCTACGGCATATCCAGCGGGAGTTCTTGAGGATGTACTTGTCCGAGTAAGAGACATGATCTTTCCAGCGGATTTCTATGTGCTTAACATGGAGGATGATCAGTTAAGTTCTCATGCCCCCATTATTTTAGGTAGTCCCTTCCTCAAAACTGCAAAAACTATCATAAATGTCAATGAGGGTACACTTTCCATGGAATTTGGGGATGAAGTTGTGATATTTAATGTTATGGATTCCATGAAGTACCCCTCAGAGGATCATTCTGCATTTTTTATCTCCCATTTTGAACCACCAAGTAAAAACACCATGGAATTGAATTGTCCTATGCTTAGGGATATTATGAGTATTGGTTCTAGTTTTATATCTAAGAGTACTTCCACACCCGTTTCTAAGGAACAAGACTATCTAAGATTTGATTTTGAAATGGAATCATATTCTGATTTTGATCATGTGAACTCTAATTATGACATGGCTGTTGAGTATGCTGACGGATTTGATGCATTATTTTCTAATTGTGATGATTTTTATTCTGATACTGATGTTCATTGTGCAGATATGTTCGTTGCATCAATTTCCCCATCTATACATCACCCCCCTACATTGGAACTCAAGACATTGCCCCCAAATATTAAATATGCATACCTGCTGAGTGGTGATAGATTACCTGTTATCATTGCTAACAATCTCTCTTCTGAACATGAAGAAAAACTTTTGAATCTTTTGAGAGATAACATTAGGGCAATTGGTTGGACATTGGAAGACATATCAGGTATTAACCCATCCATTTGCATGCATAGGATTCTCTTGGAGGATGGGGCTAAACCGGTGAGGCAACCACAAAGGAGACTCAATCCAACCCTTCTGGAGGTTGTTAAAAAATAGGTTGAAAAATTGCTCGAGGCAGGTATAATTTACCCTATTTCTGACTCACAATGGGTTATCCCTTTCCAGGTTGTACCTAAGAAAACTGGTGTTACTGTTGTTAAAAATGAGAAAGATGAGTTAGTTCCAATGAGGGTACAAAACAGTTAGCATGTGTGTATTGATTATAGGAAACTAAATCATTCCACTCGCAAAGACCATTTCCCCCTCCCATTTGTTGATCAGATGCTTGAGAGACTAGCTGGGAAGACACACTATTGTTCCTTGGATGGATTTTTTGGCTATTTTCAGGTTCCCATTGCAGTAGAGGACCAGGAGAAGACGACATTCACCTGCCCATTTGGTACCTTTGCTTACAAAAGGATGCCATTTGGACTTTGAAATGCCCCAGGTACCTTCCAGAGATGCATGGTGATTATTTTCTCATATTTTATTGAGACCTGCATGGAGGTATTTATGGATGATTTTACAGTTTATGGGTCCTCATTTGATGAATGTTTCTCTAGTTTGGGTGATGTGTTGCATCGTTGTATTGAGAAGAATCTGGTCTTAAATTTTGAAAAATGTCATTTCATGGTCGAAAAGGGAATTGTGTTGGGTCATATAGTCTCACAACATGGCATTGAAGTTGATAAATCTAAGTTAGACATTATTTCATCCCTCTCATATCCTACATGTGTGTGTGATGTTCGATCATTCCTTGGACATGCTGGATTTTATCGACGCTTCATCAGATATTTTAGTAAGATCGCTCTACCCTTATCTCGATTGCTTCAAAAAGATATTGACTTCAATTTTGATGATTCATGCAGGGTATCATTTGATTAGTTGAATAAGTATCTAACCACTCCACCAATCATACAGCCCCCGCGGTGGGACCTTCCATTTGAGCTTATGTGTGACGCCTCCAACATCGCGGTTGGAGCTGTCTTATCTCAGAGGGTGGAGGGACATTCACATGTGATCGTCTATGCATCGAGGACACTGGATTCGTCCCAATAAAATTACATAACCATAGAAAAGGAGTTTCTTTCTTTCATATTTCCTTTAGATAAATTCTGTTCATATTTTTTGGGCTCTAAAGTAGTTGTTTTTTCTGACCATGTAGCTTTGAGGTACCTCCTGAAGAAGCTAGAAGCAAAGCCACGACTTATCCGTTGGATGCTCCTTCTTAAAGAGTTTGACCTTGAGATAAAGGACAAGAAGGGGTCAGAGAATTTGGTGGTGGACCACATGAGTAGGCTTACTCACACACTAGAGGATGACACCTTGGACCAGGTACCACTTCGGAACACTTTCCCCGATGAGCATCTTTATTCCATCTCAGGTACGCATCCTTGGTATGCATATTTAGTTAACTACATTGTTACCTCTGAAATCCCTGTAGATTTAAAGAAACATCAAGTCCAAAAATTAAAAAGTGATTCTAGGTTTTATGTGTGGGATTATCCTTACCTTTGGCGCATGTGTAGTGACCAAGTCATTAGGAGGTGTGTTCCCGATCATGAGTTTGAGTCTGTTTTTCATTTCTGTCATACGCTTGCTTGTGGTGGACACTTTGGACCCCAGCGGACAGCTAGGATGTTTTTGGACTCTAGATTATATTGGCCTAGCTTATTCCATGATTCCCATGTGTTTTTTAAGTCATGCTCTCGTTGCCAACACACTGGGAACATTTCTAAGAGACATGAGATGCCCTAACAACCCATATTATTCTGTGAGATTTTTGATGTATGGGGAATTGATTTTATGGGTCCTTTTCCTAGTTCATTTGGATTTTTGTATATTTTGGTTGCTTTTGATTATGTGAGTAAATGGGTGGAGGCCAAGGCCACCAGGACTGACGATTCTCATGTTGTAGTGGATTTTGTCAAGGCTCAAATTTTCTGTAGGTTTGGAGTACCAAAGGCTATCATCAGTGACCAAGGGACACACTTTTGCAATAGGAATTTTGCGTACCTCCTTCGAAAGTATGGGGTGACACACAAAAAATCAACATTATACCACCCCCAGACAAATGGCCAGGCTGAGGTTTCAAATCGTGAGTTGAAACAAATCTTGGAGAAAACCGTGCAGCCAAATAGGAAAGATTGGAGCAAGTGCTTGGATGATGTATTGTGGGCTTATAGGACAGCATACAAGACCCCCATTGTTATGTCCCCATTTCGGATTGTTTTTGGGAAAGCATGTCATCTTCCAGTGGAAGTTGAGCATCGGGAATATTGAGCTATAAATAAATGCAACATGGATTTGGCCCAACCTGGAATCCAAAGGAAGTTGCAAATTCAAGAGCTTGAGGAGATTCGACTGTCACCATATGAGAACTCAAGGCTCTAAAAGGAAAGATCAAAATCATCTCATGACAAAATGATCCAACAAAGGGAGTTTCATGTTGGAGATAAAGTCCTTCTCTATAGTTCAAGACTAAAGCTGATGCCTGGTAAGTTGCGTTCCAGATGGTTAGGTCCTTATGTTGTGACTAATTTTTTTTCTTATGGTGTAGTGGAGATCATAGAAGATGACACTGGAAGGATATTTACAGTCAATGGGCAATGTTTGAAGAGATATATTGAGGGACTTCCTACTGATTCAGTGGATTTTATCACACTGCATGACCCCATCATTACTTGAGCACATCAGGTTGTTCCTAACCCTTTCACTTTTATATTATTTGTCCTATTTAAAAATTATGCATTTAGTGTGCATATATCATCTCATGGGTTCACATTGAGGACAATGCAATATTTTAAGTGTGGGGGAGGGAAGCTTTTAGTTTAGTAATTTCAATTGCTTTCCTATTCAAAAAAAACCAAAAAAAATTGTGTGTTTTTCAAATTTTGTGTGTTTATTTTACAATTTTCTGTGTGTTTTTGAAACTTTTGAGCTGAAATGATTCTCATAGCCATTTTTAAATCCATATCAATAAGTGAAACAATTTACCCCTTGAAACTAAGCTTAAATGAATGATTAAATGACTTTGTTTCAAGTTCAAATATTTAGTAATTTTATGAAAAGTACACTGAATTTTGAATCCCAAGCCACATCTCACTATCTTTATATTTGAAATCACTTTCTTGTGAGGCTTCCAAACCATTATTTTCATATTATTTACATTAACCTCACTTCTTGAGAGAACCAAACCATGCTTGATTTAACCAGAATTTGATCTATTCCTATCAAAACTTGAGGGTTTGAGGTACTTATGTTTAAATGATTGAGGCATTTGTTTGGTATTAAAGCCCCTATTTTAAAGAATCCTTTTTTATAATGGCCTACCTTAAATATTTAATCCTTTTAGCCCTTAGAAGCCATGCACAGCCTGTTAGGTTAGCCACATTACAAGCCAATTTTCCCTATCCAACCAACTCTTGAAGTGAAATTGCATAATCTAGTTGAGCTAAAGTGTGGGGGAATCTATCTTATGTTGTGCCACCACATTCTGTGATACTTTGGGTGGAAAATTAAATTCTGAAGAAATGTGTTTGCTGCTGAAGAAATTCATTATATTGAAAGTTGTGCCTTTTCTGGAGCTTTCATGAAAAGTGAAGTTGTGCCTTTTCTGGAGCTTCTAATTGAGGTGGAAAGTTGTGTCCATCTGGAGCTTTCAAGAAAATCATGTTTGAGAAGATTGAAATTTTTTAAGTTGAAATGATGAATGGTGTAAACCTTTCATGACTTTTCATGATGATGAATCTGAATTGATACTATGGGGATTGAGGAGAAGACCATATTTAATTGAAAATTAGATTAATGCAATTTTGCTTCAAAAAGAGTCAAGCCCTCCTCATTCAGCCTCAGAATTTTTCACATCTAAATCCTACCAACCAAAAGCCACAGAACAACCCTGAAAAGTCCTCATGATAAAAATACATCCTTGACTCACATCGGGTGGTGATGTAGGAATTTATCAATCCTATGGTGACCCTTGTATGAGTTTGGATGAGAAAGACATTGCAAAAAAATGACATTTGTGTGATAAGAGAAAATTCAAGTGAGGTAAGTGTTTTGTGCATGGGAGGATAAATAAAGTGGAAATATATTGAATGATATAAATGAAGAACTTTAAATATTTTTTTTTATTAGGCATGATATCTTTTTTTTCTTGGTGTGTAATTGTTTGATCTCAAAGATATGTGTTTTAAAATTGGTTTTGATTTGATATTGATGTTTACTTGATATGAGATTTTGCTCAGGAGTGCAAAAGGGTAAGTGTGGGGGATTTGATAAAACACTATTTTGTTGAATATTTTATTAATAATAAATGAAATAATTTCCTCATATTGTGTTAAATATGTTTATTTATAAAATATTTGGGATTTGATCATTTATTTGAAAATTTGGTGAAAATTCTAGTTTTACCCTTAATAGTGCACTGTAGTATTTCGAAGATAAATATTTTTATATTTATTATTGGAATTTTAAATTTTGTAACTGTGTTCCTAACTTAATATTATACAACTTTCATTCAGGACACTATAGCTAAAGAGTGCATTTAGATGGAGTAAATGGGTCATTAATCCAATGGTGGGCTGGACTCGGCAGAATGGACATGGGTTCTGTATTTGGGCCATATATTCTTTATCAGGGCTTGGATTGAGCCCCAATTTTTGATGAAAGCTCGGTGACATGATTTGGAACAAATAATCCTTCTAGAAGGCCGGTCAATTCACGCGTTTTGGAGGTCAAATGGGCGGTTCAATTTAGTATAAAATATTTGTCCGAATTTCCACATTCACACTTGAAACCACTTGTAACCTCTCCTCCCCTCCCCTATATAAATTGGAGTTTTTCTCATTTGGAGGGGTTGGGGACGTGCATTAGGATATTGGAGGCAGAGTAGAATTTGTTTCACCCAAATTCTCCAACCATTGTAATAGGGGTAGCTCTTGAAGCAAGGATCCCCTCATCGAAGCCTTCTTCTTCTCCTTCACGTTGTAATGATTTTGTTTGTGTAATAAATTTCTTTGTTCTTATTTTATTTCTTCTCTTTTCTTCTATTTTGTTTAAATTTATTCTTCTCTTAATCTTCCTCTTTGGTCTGGAATTATTGATTAGAAGCGTTATTGGGTTATACCCATTATAAACCTTTTCACATGCAAAACGCTTCTATGATGATTACGCCACCCATGGAAGAGTAGTTATTTTTAGTAATCGATCGACCTCTATCCTTATTCATTTAATTATTTTGAATCATTAAGCTACTGTAATTCACTTAATATGATCCATGAATTGTGTTTTTAAATTGTAAGAAACTAAGCAAGCAATTGAACAATTAACACAAAACACGTGAGGTCGGGAATTGTGTAAATTGTGAGAGCGCGATCTTAATCGATAATACAAGACCATACGGGATAAATTTGTAGAGTTCAAATATAATCCCTAAACACAATTAATCCTCATTTCCAGAATGGATATGTGCTCTAATTATCCACTGACCATAAGCTAACCTTAGAACAACAATCAAAGCAGGGTGTTGCGATTGCGTGTTCTGAAGCTAGCCTAGGGTTTAAGTAATTTTATCTTTGTGGTTAAGTTAACTCTCATAGGGTTCGAGGGATAAAAAATTAGGGGATCATAATTAAGTGGATATTGATCTAAATGATAATGATTAATAAATTATTGAAGAGGTAGAGTTAGATCGATTACGCCTTTTAAAATATTTTCTAAAAAAATATCTTTTTGTTGTGTCATTTTAATCGAACTTCATTTCAAAACTAAAAACAAAAAAAAATACAATCTTCTTCCAGAAAACTTCTTCTAGATTCATAAACTATAACCAACCCCCTTCCTTTCAGGTAGTGTTTTTATTCTCTTTTATTTTATTTTTATAATACCTTTAAAAAGTTTTTTTAAATCTACTTCCTCCTTTGAGAGATGACCTTGGTCAGCCACTCTACTTCACCTAAGTACCCCAAAATCACTAATCATTTGAGGGTGCCCACGACAGCGCTTTTTCACCTGCGCCGCCCCCGTGACACTCTGGCGCCCTGGTCGAACCGGATTTTCTGCCCTCGCCGGCCGCACTACCCCTCTGGTCAAACCGGCCTGATCCGTGTCGCGCCCCGGTCGCACCACCTCTTCGGTCGCGCCGCCCTCGCCGGTCGCACCTTCTCACCGGTCGCGCCACCCACGTTGGCCACACCACCTCGTCAGCTGCGCCCTGGCCGAGCCGGACCGATCCGCACCCCAGCCGAACCGGCCCCGGCCACTCCAGCCTCTTCGGGACGAGCCTCCCCAATCCGCACCCTCACATCCCTCCAAACCGAACCGTCCCCAGCCGCTCCGGCCTCCCCGGGCCGAGCCGCCCCGAGCAGTGCCCCTGCGGCCCTCCGAATCGAACTATCCCCGCGCCCCGGACCAAACCGCCCTCACATCACCTATGGTCCAAGATACCCACACGGTGCCCTCCGGGATGAACCTCCCTTGAGCCGACCCGCAGCCGGTCCGCGCCCTCGCGACTGGTCCGCACCCTAGTGGCCCTCCGCGACCCCTTGTGGCGTACTGGGCGGGGCCCAGCAGGCCGGTCCGTACCTAACAGGCTGGCCTGCCCAACGGGCCAGGCCAGACCCAATGACTTAGGTTAGGTCGACCTGAACCGAGTCGGCCCAGACTGGGTCGGGCCGGGTCGGTGCGGCCAGGTCGGACCGGACCCGGGCCCACTATGGCCCTTTACTTTCTTTTGGCCATATCTTTGGTACCGGATGTCTGTTTGACAAACTGTCAGTGGTGCTAGTAAACTTTAATCGTGGTGGTACCTTTGAGTATATTCCACTAGAGTTTGGGGTATAGTTGAGATACAGACAGGTTGGATCATACACGAATCCTACCGGGGCCCCAGCACTAAAAGGCTAATAACTCACAGACCGGGCATCTGATTGATGCACCGTCTGTTGCGTTGAGACCTATATGATGTGGAGGACCTTTGGGATACTTCTTCGTGGGACTTCGTGACAGTTGGATCATTGAACAGTAGATTTTGGAGCAGATCTTCTAGAGACGAGCGAGCATTTGTGCGGGAACCTAGTAACTGGTTGAGACTTGATGACTACTGACTGATTGACTCAGAGTGACTCGACTAGTCTAGTGGGGAGTGCCTGGTTGTGGCGGCAGACCCATGGAGGAGGATCACCTAGTTGTGGTGGCAGACTCACGGTACTCGACAGGAGGAGTACCTCTGCGGGCTATGAGGGAGAGCGCTTGGTTGTGGCGGCAGACCCATGGTGGGGAGTACCTTTGTGTGATGCAGTAGACCCACAGTACTTGACAGGAGGAGTACCTCAGCAGTCCAAGGTTAGTGGGAATCACCTGGTTATGGAGGCAGGCCCACTGTACTTGATAGAGGAGGAGTTCTCCAGCAGTTGAGGGTTTGAGATGTTTTACCCCTAGAATAAATCCTGGTTTGAGCTTAGTTAGTTTTTATGTGTTTTCCTCATGATTTAGATGGATCACTTGATAACTTAAATATATGTATAGGCATATACCTAATTAAGGTTATCTTTTGATTTCTTTATGGTTTATCCTTGTTGTATTTTTTGAGACCTGGAGGGTCTCGGGGTCCCTACTGAGTATCGTTATACTCACCCCTGCACGGGCTATGCCCGCACCTCGTTGTGTTGGATGCAGACGACGGACACCATTGACTAAGGATGAGAGTACCAGTACTGGACAGTACCTGGAGGTGGACCATACGTTGTGTCGGTACACAGAGGAGACAGACGGACGTGGAGTGCTGAGGAGGCAATCTATACCTACCCTTCAGGTAGGAACCTCGGAGGATGACCTAGTAGCTATTTTTCCTTTTTCCTTAGTTGTACTTGTACTTTCATTTTCTTGTACTTTCCAGTTGGGCTTGTATTCTGGCCCCTTTTTACTTACTTTACTCACTTGTTGGTTATACAGTTTACTCGTGTTCATATCTATTGTGTGTGTTTATAGGTTATAAAGGAAATGCCTTCCCAATTTTAGGGAATTACGCTTTTAATGCTAGTCGTCATCCCCTAGCCTATGGAAGGCAGGCTTGGGGTAGTCATGGAACGGGCCCCGGGGACAGGTAGTGACAAATTGGTATTAGAGGAGTCAGTTCTACCACATAACTTAGGACTCTAATATTTTCTGTGAAGCAATAGTGTTAAGGGTAGTGAGTGTGGTTTTCAGTTCAGGGAGTCTAGTGTTGGTGCAGCGGCCGATGTATCCATACACCAGGACCCTGACTTCTGATTTCTGACTCAGTGCACAAAAACAATGATTGCGTGTGTGTTTTCAAAAGTTTTATTTAAGTCAATTCAACCAGGTCAGCTCACTAGGTATAACTTTTTTTTAATTTTAGTGCACCTATTTATTTTCTGTATGGCTCCATGCAGACAGCCGGATAGAGTTCCAAGAGTTGTACGCACTGATATCCACTGAGCGATGAGGCTCCATTGTAGGTCCGTCTTACTATGTTGGTACCTTCGGGTGGTGTACCAACAGCACCACCACCTGTTGGTAAACAAATACCGCCAGCTGCACTGGTGGACGGTGCATGCCGACTGACCGCGTTGCACGAGTTCCAGTGCCAAAGTCCACCCAGGTTCAGGGGGGAGATGGACCCACAGGTGGATGAGGATTGGCTGGAGGTTGTGGTGAGAGTTTTCCGACTGGTAAGGACACCAAAAGACCTCATGGTGATTCTTGTTGTCAGCCTTCTACAGGAAACAATAGACAAATGGTGGAGCTTGATGCTCTAGGTTCATGACGAGGTGACGCTTCTCTGGGTAGACTTTGAGAGCCTGTTTTAGGTGGAGTTTGTTCCAGCGACTCTTTGCATAGTGTGCATACAGGAGCTAATTCATCTGCAGCAGGGCAACATGACTGTAGCTCAGTACTCAGTGAGGTTCACATACCTCTCGCACTACTCCACCAATATGGTGTGGGACCCATTATTCAGGGCTCATACCTTCTATTAGGGGCTTAGACGGGATATTAGAGCTTCAATGGTCTCACTCAGCATTCCAACGCAGGCAAGGGTGTTAGAGAGAGCCCTCTTGGTGGAGATTTTCCTTGTTGAGAAGTCTCCAGTAGAAAGATCCACCACCAGTTGACACATAGTGGAGTCTTCTACAGCAGGAAGTAGACAGATGTCGCAGAGGTCTAAGAGGAACATACCTATAGGAGGACGACCGCATGACTCAGGATCGTTTGTTTGGGGCACTCGAAGCGGAGACAGACATGCCAAGAGCGGGTAGTGTTACTCATGCAGTGGGCAGGGTCACATGGCTCATGACTGTCTGACCCGCCATTCGGATGATCAGCAGATGGTCAAAGGACCGCCCAGGTAAAGATGGAGATTTGATTGAGGTGGTCTGTAGGGAGCAGGCGGACGTGGTAGAGGAGCTGGTCATGCAGCTAGTGGTGGGTGATGGTTCGAGATATTACTGTCACCACCACCAGGAGGTCCACCCTGACCATAGGAAGCAGGTGGATAGGGGAGAGCTCAGCTCCAGGTAGCTGAGGCCTACGACCACGGTGCTCTAGAGATGATTCGAGGTATGGTCTGTGTCTACTACTAGTTGTCGTATCAATAGACATAGGTACCAATCATTTCTTCCTTCCAAGAATCTTGTCCAAGACCTGGATTTTCTGGTTAAACTGTTGAATTTAACCTCATTCCTGAAGATACCTTTGAAAGGAGACTCGATAATCACACTTACACCGACGGTGTGATCTGACCCTTGAGGCGAGAGTTTCGGTTGGAACCTTTTGGTGGCAGCATCGAGGCCTTACAATGTTAGTTTGGGTATGACTGGATATCCATGGTTCATACTCAGATTTACTGTATTAGGCAAAAAGGTTGTGGTTTATTTACAACATTGTGATAAGGTTTTCCTTAGTGGGCGAAAAAGGAATCCCAGGCAGCACAGGATAAACTCTTTCATAGGAGGGTGCAGCTGATCACTTGTGAGTTGGCCAGCCTCACCCTCATGGTAGCAGAAGTTTTGAGTTTTCAGTTCCCAACAGGAGTGGCTATATTTCCTCCAGTACTATGACTTTAAGATATTCTATACTCCTAGGAAGGGAAACATGGTAGCAGACACACTCAGCAGGAGGTTTGGCCTGTAGCTACTGAGTGAGGTGACAGAGCAGCTAGCCGCTTTGCAGATATACTTTGTGGATCGAGATGGAGAAGCTTTTCTTCAGTATCTTATAGTCACTCCTTCACTTCTTCAGTGGGTCAGGGAGGCATAGTGTGGGGACACTGACTGTGAGACACGATGTGCTTAGATATCCATAGAGTAGGCACCTTATGGATTTTCTGAAGGTGGAGAGCATGTCATCCTCTTCAGAGGACGTACCATGGTACCAAGGTCACTTCAGGAGGAAATGTTGAGGGAGTTCCACACATCCCCTCTAGTGGTACATCCAGGAGTGGTGAAGATGTACCAGGATCTCCGAAGACAACACTGGTGGCTAGGAATGAAGAAAGCAGTTGCTGAGTTTTTCTCTCAATGCCTCACTTGTCAGTAAGTGAAGGCGGAGCATCAGGTACCAGCAGACTTGGTTCAACCTTTAGAGGTCCCAGAGTGGAAGTGGTATGAGATATCCATGGATTTCATGATAGGACTTCCACGTACATCCAGAGGTCACGAATCTATCTGGGTGATCATCGACCGACTCACCAAGTCGACCCAATTCTTACCGATCAGAGAGTAGGGTTCAGTAGAGATCTTGGGATGCCTCTATGTGCAGGAGATTGTGCGGCTACATAGAGTAACTTCGACGATTGTCTCAAATCATGGCACACGTTTTACTTCCCGACTATGGAAGGGGTTGTAGGAGGCTTTCGGGACGCAGCTTCATTTGAGCACCGCCTTCCATCCTCAAATGGATGGCCAGACTGAGCTGACCATTCAGACCATTGAGGACATGCTCCGTGCATATGTCCTCGACTTCGGTCACAGCTAGGAGGATCACTTACCTTTGGTGGAGTTTTCATACAACAACAGCTATCACTCCACCATTGGGATGGAACCTTTTGAGGCATTATACGGGAGACCTTGCAGATCACCTTTGTGTTGGAATGACCTTGTGGAGTCAGCACTAGTGGGACCAAAGATGGTACGGGCTACCACAGAGAAGGTGTTGATCATCCAGGAGTGGATGAAGACTGCACAGAGCAGGGAGAAGTTGTATGCTGACAGGAAACGGAGACCTCTGGAGTTCGAGGATAGTGACCACGTCTTTCTACGGGTCTCACCTCGACGAGGTCTACGGAGATTTGGCTAAGGCGGAAAGTTATCTCTGAGATTCATCGGACCTTTTTAGGTCCTCAGCATAGTTGGATAGGTGGCATACCGCTTAGATCTTCCACCTCAGTTGCATCGGGTGCATGACTTCTTCCATGTATCCCAGCTGAGGAGATACATACATGACTCATCTCACATCATCGACCATGGAGAGCTAGACGTCGATGATGGGGATACTTTTACAGAGGTTCCAGTAGATATTGAGGATCGATAGGAGCGGGTCCTTCATGGATAGTCTATACCTTTGGTGTGCGTTTGCTGGAAGCAAGGGAACCTCCAGGAGAGCACATGGGAGCAGGAGGCTCAGATTCCAGCTCAGTACCCCCACTTGTTTTTCCTAGTTTTTGTAATGTGGCTTTCAGGGACGCAAAGCCCTGAGGTGGGGAGAATGTAAATTCTCAGAAATTCAATTTAATTTTTTTTTTAATTACATGGGAATTTTTCGAGACTTCGAAATCTGATGGCGCTCGATTCCGAGGCCCGGAGTGCTCGGAATGATCCTTTAAAGTTTTTTTAATCTTTAATTAGCGCATGTAAGCAGTTCTCTTGAAAAAGTCAAATAACTCTTAGATGGTTACTCAGATCAGAAATTTGAGGGCACTGTTACGCTCAAGATAGTGGGTTTACCCTAAGCGCGACTTAAGTTTAATCAGTGCAGGCCTCCTGTGAGAAAACCCAAAAATGGAATAACCGTAAATAAAATAATTAAATAAATTATTTTATTTTTCAAATGCTTATAACTCACAAACGGTAGCTCGGATTAAAAATCCGAGACCACCGCTGAACTCGTGAGGGCGTGTTTTTTTTAAGAAGATACTAACTTTGACCGGTGCGGGCCACCAGTGAAAGTTAGTTTTTGGATGTAAATAAAATAATTAAGTGAAAATTATTTTATTGTAAAATCCATAACATTTAAATGGTAAATCGGATTGGAAATCCAAGAGTACTGTTCATTGGGGCGTGTTTCACTTGGGCAGAGCTTAACCTCGACCGGCACGGGTCGAGGGTGACTGTAAATAATTTTCCGAACTTTTTTTCGGGTACGTTCAGTAAACGTGCGAGAAGGTTTTTCTAACTTTTGAACCGGTGCTCAGAATTGAAATCTGAGGGTACCATTGAACTCACAGTGTCAGTATTCGCTTAATGAGACCTTCACCTCGATGGTAGTTGGTTGAGGATGAAAGTTAGTTTTTGGGGTTTTTCATGAAAATAATAAAATAAAATAAACGAATGTTTTATTTTATTTTATCTTTTATAACCACCCATGTGGAAGTTAGAGGTGGGGACCACCACACCTTAACCACCCATGAGAGGTTATGGTGGTGGGGCCCACCCTAACCTAACCTCCCACGAGAGGTTACGGTGTGGGGACCACCCGGGACCAAACCCCCCCATTTAATTGAGGAAAACCTCTCAACTCTCTCTTAAATGAGAGAGAGTCTATTGACCTCCCTTAACATAATGGTGCCACCACCACCACCACCCCCCCCCCCCTCTTTTAATGGTGTCAACCCTTCCCCTTTAATTAATTGGTCCATATCATTTAATTAATTGCTAAAATTTGAATTTTAAACCCAACAAACTAAATAATAGATAATCTATTATTTGGAAGGGATACCTATTCATTTGTTGGAAAAAGGTTGGAAAAGGAGGATTAGAGCTCTTGGGAGAAAACTCTTCAATGAAGAATGCTTCCTCCATGAAGAACGCTTCCAGTGGCGAAGAACGCTCCACCGACGAAGAACATCGACCTCGACTTCGACCTTCTTCCTCGAAACTCCTTCCGACATGGGAAGTCCTTGTCAGTGGAAAATTGACGTCCATCTTTTCCCCAACAATTCGTCTTCTTCCCCACGACCACATCGACAAACAATGAAAAATGTAGGGGTTTAATTTTATTTAAGTATTATTTATTCCCATGTTCTTCCTTTCTTTCAAAATGAAGAACAATGATGTTTTCCTTTTGCATGAGGGTTGTTGTTCTTCGTTCTTGTGAGCCAATTGCTATCACCCTAAACGCGGAGGGTGCGGACCAAACCAACATGGTCTGACCCCTCCGCTGATCTCCTTTGTGGTGTTCTTCGAAACGGAGGAAAGCAATGTCAAAGGCGATGAAGGCGACGAAGGCAACGGCCGCGCTACCAACGGCCTCCGTGACCCGCGATGCTCTGGCGCCCCGGCTGAACCGGATCTGCCATCCACACCGCCCCGCTGGCCGAACCGACCTGAGCCGCGTCGCGCCCCGAGCTGCGCCCCAGCCGAACTAGCCCCAGCCGCTCTGGCCTCCCCGAGCCGATCCGCCCCGAGTCGCGCCCCCGCGGCCCTCCGAACCAAACCGGCCTTGCGCCCCGGGCCAAACCGCCCTCGCAGTGCCTCCGGGACGAGCTACCCATGCAGCGCCCTCTGTGATGAACCACCCTTGCGCTGACTTGTGGCCGGTCCGCGCCCTCCCGACCGGTCCTCACCCTCGCGGCCCTCGGTGACCCCTCGCGGCCTACTGGGCTAGGCCCAGTGGGCCATGCCAAACCTAATGGGCTGGCCCGCCCAATGGTTCGGGCCTGACCCAACGAGTCAGGTCGGGTAGACCTGAACCGGGTCTTCCCAGACTGGGTCGGGCCGGATCGGTCCGACCGGGTCGGACCGGACCTGGGCCCACTATGGCCCTTTACTTTCTTTTGGCCATATCTTTGGCATCGGACGTCCATTTGACGAACCGTCAGTGGCGCTGGTAATCTTGAAGTGTGGCGGTCCCTTTGAGTATATTCCACTGGATTTTGGGGTCTATTTGAGATACGGTCAGGTTGGATCCAACCGGGCCCCCGGGACTAAAAGGCTAATAACTCACAGGTCGGGCGTCTGATTGACGCGCCGTCTGTTTCATTGAGACCTCTATGACGTGGCGGACCTTTGGGATACTTCTTAGTGGGACTTCGTGATAGTTAGAGCATCAAATAGTAGCTTGTGGAGCGGATCTTCCATAGAAGAGCGAGCATTTTTACGGGAACCTAGTAACTGGATGAGACTTGACGACTGCTGACCGATTGACTCGGAGTGACTTGACTAGACCAGTGCGAAGCGCCTGGTTGTGGCGGAAGACCCACGGTGGAGGAGCGTCTAGTTGTGGTGGCAAACCCGCGGTACTCGACAGGAGGAGTACCTCTACAGGCTATTAGGGGGAGCGCCTGGTTGTGGCGGCAGACCCATGGTGGGGAGCCCCTCTGTGTGACGTAGCATGTCCATGGTACTCGACAGGAGGAGTACCTCAGTAGTCCAAGGTTAGTGGGAAGTGCTTGGTTGTGGCGGTATTCCCACTATACTCGATAGAGGAGGAGTTCTCCAGCTGCTAAGGGTTCGAAATGTTTTACCCCTAGAATAAATCCTGGTTTGAGCAAAGTCAGTTTTTCTGTGTTTTCCTCATGATTGAGATAGATCACTTGATAACTTAGGTATATGTATGGGCATATACATAAGTAATGTTATCTGTTTATTTCTTTATGGTTTATCCTTGTTGTATTTTGTGAGACTTAGAGGGTCTCGAGGTCCCTACTGAGTATTGTTATACTCACCCTTGAACGGGCTTTTCCCGCACCTCGTTGTGTTGGATGCAGATGATGGACAGCGTTGACTAAGGATGAGAGTACCAGGACTAGATGGTACCCGGAGGTGGACCATACGGCATTTCGGTACACGGAGGAGATGGACGGACGTGGAGTGCTGAGGAGGCAATCTGTACCTACCCTTCAGGTAGGAACCTCGAAGGACAACCTAGTGGCTATTTTTCCTTTTTCCTTAGTTGTACTTGTACTTTCAGTTTCTTGTACTTTTCAGTTGGGCTTGTATTCTAACCCCTTTTTACTTACTATACTCACTTGTTGGTTATATAGTTTACTCATGTTCATATCTACTGTGTGTTTTTACCGGTTTTAAAGGCAATGCCTTCCCAGTTTTAGAGAATTACGCCTTTGGTGCTAGTCGCCAGCCCCTGGCCTATGGAAGGCGGGCTTGGGGTAGTCACAGCACGGGTCCCGGGGGACGGGCTGTGACATATTTGATATGAAGGAAAATGATAGATCAATTAGATAATCAACCATATAATTTTGAAGATAAGCATCATGATCATACCTTTGGGGAGGAACATCCACATTCTTCTCTTTATGTTCCTCAATATTCTTCATGTGCTCCCACAACTACAAAGAAGAGTTTGGGGGTTGGTAAACATGACAGCACATGTTTACCAAAATTATCAGTTTCTCATAGCCAAGACCAGAGGATAGTTGTATACTTTGATTACAATGATGTTCCAATAGTTCCTAATGAAAAACAGTTCAAGAGTTTTGTATCAACTCAGGGTAAAAGAAAAGTCAGCATTTTGTTTAATAATTTGAGAAGTGTTGAAAAAACAACACTAGCTCAGTTGTGGGAGATCATTTTGGTAATATCTTTTACTATTTTTTGACTAATCTTTAAATGTTTATCATATAATATATTTTCCCTCTTCTTTATCAGATGAAATTTGATATACCTGACACTTTAGGAGTCAGTAAGAAATGTTTATCAATGGCTCCTAGAAGATGGATGGATTTCAAATCAACCCTCACATATGATTTCATTTTTTGGGATAGGAAACATGATAGTCCATGTCATATATATCCTTTTATAGATGAAGACACATGGAAACAATTTGTGGAAATTAGAAGACAAGAATCATTTTTAGTAAGTGCAATGTAAACTTTTAGAAGTTTTATTATATTAATGATCTTATTAATGACTTCTTAATGATTTCTTATTCTTAATTTGTAGGAATCAAGGAGATATTGTTAGGATATCCAATCCAGAAATGTATACCCTCATAGTTTATCTTGGGGAGGGTATACTTTATTGGAAGAACAAATGATAGCTGAAAAATTACAAAAACTTAGAGATGAGTCTTCTGAATCTGGAGAGGTTTCCCCTTCATCCCCTCAGTCTAGACATGAAAAATGGAAGAGGACTTAGATGAGAAAAAAGGGGCTATATTTTACAAAAGAATCGGGGGACTTATTTGAGAGGATTGTAAGTTGTTTATTTTATTTATTTAATTCAATTCAATTATTTATATACTTTGAATCATTAAATAATTTTTCAAATAATTCATATAGTATTCTCTTGAGGAGAATAGAACACAGTGGATATTTAAAGTTCATGGGAGGCATGATATTTTATCTGCTACATTGAAAAATCTTGAACACCCGAGTCGTGTACGAGGATACCTGGCGGGTGTATTGATAAGAAAAGTGTTACCGTGTTCTTATTCTTCTTCCATAGAGTTTATATATAAAAATAGCATATTTAGAGGTTGAAGTTCACAATATTAATGCGAATATGGAGGAAAATATTAGAGATTCGGTACAGTCTATGTTTACATATATACAACGACAATTTCAGATTGCAGCTCTCACTCCACCTCTGCTAGCAGCTCCCACTCCCCCACCTATACCTGAAGACCCCATTATTTATCCTCCTCCTCCCCCTATAGACCCCATTATTTATCCTTCACCTATGTCTGTAGACCCCATTTTTCATCCTACTCTCACACACCCTCCTCCACAGATTCCTAGTTATTGTGAGTTGTATGTTGATAATCCTCACTATCATATAGTTTCATATGGGCTGATATATTATATAGGAGATACAATTCATCATTAATAGTTAGAGTTAGATAAGAATAGGGTTAATGTATAGGATATTATAGATATATCAGTTGGAGTACCAGTACCTACAGATGAGTTGACAACAGTTGGACAAAGTATCGGCCACTTCTTAGTTTGTCCATCTAGACTTCTACGACCCATTACCATAGAGGTATGTGTAAGTTATATCTTTTATTTTATTTTTCTATTAAATTTGTTTTAAAATTTGAAATTTAATATATTTTTCTATTTATTTACAGGAATACTTTAAAGTTAAGGAAATATTGTATAGCCAACAATAAATACAAAGGGCTATGACATCAGATTCAGATTCTAGTAGTCTTGATAGATTGTCAAGATATTCAAATTTTTTTGTGGGTCATTATACGTTTTCAATGGAATAACATGTTTTTGGGCATGCAATAGATGTGTGGATTATGAAAAATGATATCATGGAGCTTGTTACTGGTGATAAGTTTGGAATCAATGTGGTGCAAGTTTTTCCATGTACATCTTAACACAAATATTTCCATGCGTTAAATTTATTGAAAATTTATACTTACCTATTTTTTATTTGGTATCTTTATAAAATGTGTGAGACGAATGAGAAGACAGATGTATATGGGGTGATGGACCCACAGTTTATTTCACCTGAAGGCTGTGAATTGGATGAGGAATAAAAAGCAGTTTATATTGCAAAAATATTTCAACAGAATATAATTACACAGTGTTGGATGTTTCCTTTTATTGAGAGGTATTAAACATATGTCTCACAAATTTTTATTTATCTTTTAACATAAAAACCACTAACATTAAATTTTATTTTATATTAGTGACCATTGGATGTTAGGTATTTTTTGTCCAAGGGAGAAAACACTTTATTGGATATGCTCTGTCTGTGGCGGTGTGCGAGGAAATTTTAAAAAAATGTTGGAAAAGTATGTTTTAATTTCTTAATAGATATTTATATTATAATGAATTTTAAATTTATTTCATTCATATTATTTTCTAATATGGTATGGTCTTTATTTCGAAGATCCACAAAGAAGAAGAATGTCAAGATCAAATATATAAAAGTAAAGGTGAATATCCATTTATAATTAGTACATTTTGGATTACATAAAAATTATATTTTGAATTGAAAAACTCATTTAAATAGAATTTTCATAAACAACAATATGCCATCGAATGTGGGTATTATATGTTAAGATTTATGTATGAAATAATTATAACTACAACAGTTACGAAATTCGACCAAGTTAGATTTACTTATAAATTATTCATTAATATTTCATTTGTTTTATTCATTATACATGTTAACTACTTTATTTTTTAATTTGTATCTATTTTATGACCCTCAACCTTATAGTGCACAAGAGGTAAAACACTTACAAGTGGAATGGTCAAATTATTTTACAGGTTTGATTTGATTTTAATATGTTTTTATTGAATATTTTAATTTTAAATATTGTAATTATAAATGTGTATTTGGTAGTTGTTTTGGTTAGATTTAGGTTTGTATTTAGTTAATATTATAATTTTTTAATGTTGTAAATGTGAATGTGTAATTTTTCTGCTAGTTTTTCTTGTTTTTGGTTTGTTTGTGCTTATTTATAGTCTCGTTTGTGGTATGGTTTTGGTTGTTTTGGTTCTGGTTCTATAGTGGAGAGGAAGGTTTTCATAATTTTTTTATAAAAAAATTAGTTTTTACGTTGGTTATTTATTAACTGGCATTAAAACGTAAAAAAATGGGTTTTCCATGTCTGTTTTTTTATAACCGATGTAGTATATAGTTTTTTTTACGCTGGTTTTTAAATAACTGACATGAAAAACGTATTTTTGACATCAGTTATTTACTAACAGACATAAAAAAGGCATCGGGGTCTGGTTTTTTCACATCAGTTTTTATATAACCGATGTGGTAGGATATTTTTTACATATGTTATTTAAATAAAAAGTGTAAAAAAACCTTTTTTGAATAGTCTTTCATGTCGGTTATTAAATAACTAACATGAAAAAAACTTTACCGAAGCATCTTTCACATCAATTATTAAATAACCGATGTGGAAAACCTCCAATATTATAATTTTTAACATCTTTTTTTATATAACCGACATAAAAAATATTATTTTTTATGTCTCATGCATCAACAACGCCTTAAAAATGATGTGAAAACCTAAAAAATGGCATAAAAACATTTTTTGCACTAGTGTCTCTCTCTTTATCTTTTATTTTATTCTTCTATTTGATACATAGTTTTATAGGGGGGTATATTCTTTATTATCATAGTCAATTTCATATTCCATAAATAGAAATATTTTAGAGATATCATGCAAGAAAAACCACATGCACATTCGCACCCCATCATTTTTTATCTTCTCTACATACTTTTATGTGGGTGTGTCCCATGATTTTCTCAATTTCATGTCTCTAGCACATTTCCAAAAATTCCATTTTTTATTTCTTCTCATTTTGAAACTTTTCTGAATAGATTTTCCATGTATTCTATAGCGGGCATTGGTCTCCCTCTCAAAATAACTCCACAAATAGCTTCCCTTTAATCTCCATGGTTGTATAAAAATATACAGCAACTCAGTTTTAGCATGGATCACTCTCATTTTCCCTTTGGAAAAATATTTATTCATTTATTTACATAGCTATATCAGGTTATTTCATCTAAAAAATATACCACTAAGAAAATACACATTAAATCACTCTCCATGGTAGTATAAAAATGTATAGCAGTGGAAGTAACACTTGCGGCTTAGATATTCTCATTGGAAACTTAAGGGCATTCCATGAAACCTACACATATTTAGCTTGAATATGTAAACAAAAGATAAAAACTCAACTTAGAATTATTCTTCTAATTTAGCTTAAATCACAAAGAATTTGTGATATTTATCTCTACTGAAGATCAGCACCAACATCTTCACATTTAATTATTTTGTTAATAGGTAGGGAGGAAGCCCTCCCTTTTTATTGAAGCAAAGTCACCCTATTGTTATTATGGTTAGTGGGATCCCATTACATGGAATTTGTAGTCTTAGAAGGAATTAAACCCAAATACAACATGTCTATATCCCCATACCCATGTAGTTCATTATACTCTCATGCACTGTAGCCCTATTGTAATATGCACCACCTGTGTATGGCCTTTCCACTTATATTGCCATCCCCGTGATTCTATCCCAAATAGTGTTATCATCTTTCGATGGATCCACATAAGGTTATTATACCATGCATGTGGATAAATTTATGTATGAATATAGTATTAAGGGGATCCATGTAAGAGTGCTCGATATATGGAGGTCCGTGTAAGGGTCTATTGATGCTGAAAAAACTAATATTTCTAGAATTGATTATTTTGAATGGAAAATCCTTAGGGATGAAAAAAAGAAGTAAATTAACAACAAATAAAACTTCATCCCATAGGAAAATTCATAAGAAAAAAATATTTTTCTTAATTTTTTATCCAAAGATACAGCCTCGTCTGAAGTTAGTGGATCAATGGTGGAGATGAATAAAAAATTTGAGCACTCAATGAAGTCTTATCCTACTGATTTAGTGGGTGATGATAGTAAATTTGGTCTCAATCCTGAGCATAAGTTTCAAATGGAAAAGGTATTTCAAATCAAGTTCCTCTTTACAAGGATCAATCTATTTTGCTTAACTCTCAATAGTTTCTGGTGCTATATGATTTTTATATTGTAACCATTAATTTCGAGGACCTATTATGCATGTGTGATCATCTTATCTCCTACAATTAATTACTCTAAAAAATGAACCCAACAAGGATCCTTCCGCTTTAGTGTAATATTTATAATGAAGTTAGTAGTGATATCACTTTTTAATAGATTTAATTGTTTCATATTCCCCTTGCAAGTTGCATCTTTTTCTCTTTTTTTGTGCTCTCCTTTCATCTATCAACAACTCCCTTAGCCACAAGTGAGAATTTTAAATAAAATTTTCCTATGAACACCTAAAAAATAATCATAATATAATCTAATTAGAATAAATATTAAATATATTTAGAAAAAATATATTTATAACATATTTTTTAATGGAACATTTTATTAATCCACATAATATAATTTTTTTTCTCACAATACATAAGACATATGGGCATCACATAATATATGATTTTATACTAAGAAGTAGACATAAATTTTATTAATAGAACATACTATGTTCATAACATATTTTATGGATTGGAAATGATATGTTTGAAGGTTACAGGTATAATGGATGTGCCTGTTAGGTATTTCCAACTCATAATTTTTTCATAATCATTGAATAATATTAGATATACACAATGAAAACATCATGACCAAAAAAATAAATTCAATGATTAGTTGACATGAATGTCAAAACTAGAAGAGTATGATCATCACATCTAATTTATAATTAATTTATAAGCGGATCTAGAATTACCTGAACTTGTAATTATTTCTTCATTGATGTTATGATTGACTAAATCTCATCATATTTTAATTTTTTTATAGGATCCAAATATCGAATCCTTCTAGTGGTGATCCACGCATGCACCATAATATTCAAACAACATTATAGAATCATTGGGTGCTAACACAGTTGGTCCTGATCACTTGAGTCATTCATGGTTGATTATAATAGAATTATCTTTGAGGATGAATAATTCTTGATGTTCTCTTGGAGGATTGAGAGAGGAGGGAGATAAACCACACTTCATGTCTTTAGAAGTCTCTTTAGGTTTTATGAGAGATTTTATCTATTAGTTGTGCACAAGGAATCCCCCTTAGGAAATAAATATAACTAGATTTATATTAAGGAAAGTTTAGGGTTTTCTATTTTCATATAATCCCCCTTACCAATTAGTTAATTCTTATAGAACCTCATGTATTAATAATAATATAATTATTATTGACTTGAAATTTTCATCACCTAAGAATAAATATATATCATTTATATCAATTCCAATCAGATTGTTAAACTCAGTTCACTTATCCTCCTTGACATTTACCAAACCTTGAATAATGACTATTTATTTAATAAATAAATATCACTTCATTAATCATTGATAAATATAATAAATATTATATTCTCCAAACCTTGAAAATAAATTTTTATTATTATTATTTATCTTACTTGTTCTTTTGAATAACTTACAATTCTTAGAGATCAACCAAACCTGAATACATATTAATCCACAAAACAGGAATAATATTTATTCTTATATGTTAAATTTATTATATAATTTAATCGAGATTTTGGATACACTTAGTGTGTGACCCTCTAGGACCCTTTCTTGGTGGAATTAGGTGGAACTACTTAAATTCCAAAGTTAGTGTCTAGAAACACACCAAGTAACCCATAGAGAAAGAATTTAATGTCGTAATGACATACAACCTCCTACAAATTCTCACTATGTAATATAATCCCTTTATCACAGTATCTCCAATAAAGTAGGTTGTATGCTTGTGTCATCAACCTATGTGTTTGATGTCATTTCTTTGAATTTCCAAAAATGAACATGCTCATAGAAGGCCATGGCCATGGATTTATCCAGGTGGTTCAATTATCATCAAAGGTACTGAGATATTAACTTCTATCAAGGGATAGAATGAATAAATCATGTATTTCATTATACATTAATGAAATATCACTCATGATGCACCCAATATATCCACATTCATGTGAGCATATATCATCATGGTTTTCATCAATACATCAAAGTACATGACTTATGGAATTCATTAATGATAATATTAAAGTTTAAGAATTAATACACATGTTTATAGAAATGAATATACAATGACACATATAAAAGTAAATTTCCTACTATCGAGTCTTGTTCTCATAATATCCTGCTCTAGAAATTACCAAGGTCACACACCATGAGAGGGTGCTTCAAAGTCCTATGAGCCTCATCCCCTAATAGCTTGTATCATTTGTGTCCCATCAAATGATAATTACAAAACATATAGATTCAAAAATATTTTCATGGAACCTCTAGGTTCTCATCATAGTAGGGAGCTGTTATGGCCTTTCAGTGTGGCATATATTCATAGGACATTATCACATACTATGTCATGTAGATTAAAAATTGTGATGTGATAAGAAACTTCATTAATATTAAAGATAATAAATATATGTAATAATAAAGTACTTAGAATTTTGTTTTAGGGAACCAACTCCAATAGACTCACACGTGCACTACAGGAAGCTATTAACAAACTTCATTCCACTGACCCTCTTATGATATGCATTCCTCTACTGAGATAAAGCCTTCATCAAGGGTCCTTCTATGTTTTCCTCTATGGATACTCTGCTCACTACAACTTCACCTCATTGAGAAAAATATCTTAGAAGATGAAACTTCCAAAGAATATGATTCGTCCTTTGATGTGGCCTTGGCTCTTTGTAAAGATCCACCGCTACATTGTTATCATGGTCAATTATGATATGGTATTGACTCCTAGGCACCACATTAATCTCTTAGAAAAAAATTTGAATCCAAACCACTTCCTTGGCTACATCGGAATATAAAATATACTCATACTCCACTATATAATTAGAAAAAACTAGCTATTGTATACTCTTCCAACTCATAGATCCTCTGTTGGGACTAAATATATATCCTGACTATGATTTCATATCATTCTAACATGTTTGAAAGATAGTGTCTCTGTAACCCCTGGTGACTAGTTCTATATCTCCTATATACACTAGTAATATATCCTTAGTTCACCTCAGACACTTAAGGATAGTCTTAATAGTAGTACAATGTTGTTAACCTAGATCATCTTGATATATTCTTACCATGCTCAAAAAATAGGCAACATAAAGGCTCGTACATAACATGTCATACATAATAGATCATATTGTATAAGTGCATGGGTTATTACTCATTCTCTCTCTTTATTGTTGTGTATGAGGACACATCTTCTTGGAAAGATTTATACCATGTGATGTTGGAACCAATCCCCTCTTAGATTATTTTATAATAAATATCTTTAGTATCTAGTCAATGTATGTACTTTGACTTGGTCCTAAAAGCCTCTTTGATCTATCCCACGTGATATTATTCCCTATAATATAGGCTGATTCACCTAAGTTATTCATGGATAATCACTTCCTCAACCATGCCTTAACCTCTTGTATGGTTGGTATCTCGTTTCCAATTATTAATATGTCATCAACATATACTATTATAAAAACAATCATACACCCACTAAACTGCTTGAAAATACATGGTTCACATTCATTTTTAATGAAGAAAATTTCTTTTAGAGCTTCTTCAAACTGAATGTTCCATGACCTAGATAATTTATTTGATCCATAAATGGATCTCTAAAATTGACATAAATTTTTGAAATCACCTATAGTCACAAACCCTTCTAGTTGTGTCATATGCACATATTTCTAAAGGTTCTTGTTAAGGAAAGCTGTTTTGACATCCTTCTTCCAAATTTCATAGTCATAGAAATATTTTATAGCAAGTAGAATTCTGATGGATTTAAACATGGAAACTAGAGAAAAGGTTTCATCATAGTCAATGCCTTGATGAAATTTAAAACCTTTAACCACCAGTTATTCTTTTTAGGTATTTACTTTACCTTCCACGACTAGTTTTCTCTTGAATACCCATTTACACCCAATAGAATTACATTAACTAGAGGATAGATCAAAAACCGAACTTTATTCTAATACATGAAATTCATATTATAATTCATGGTTTCTTGAAATATTATAGCTTTTTATCTCTCTAATGCCTCTTTGTATGAGAGAGGTTCATTAATATTAATCAATAATGGATCACCATCATCGGTGACTAGAAAACTGTAACTTTTTGGTTCTCTTATACAATACTTGTGTTTCATGAACTATATCCACCATAATTACCTATGGATTCTATTCCTATACCATCTCTTATATATCTTGAGCATCAACTTCCTGTACATTTATCTTTCTCCCTCTATTATTCTTGAGGATGTGTTCCCTCTCAAGGAATACATCTTGTCGAGAAACTATAACCTTTTTATCTGAGGGGTAATATAGGTATTAGTATCCCCTAATTTCCTTATGGTAACCTATAAAGATTCACTTCATGCCTCTGGGTGTCTGTTTGTTTCTTGATATATCCTTAACAAACACTTCACACCCCCATGCATGAATATGTGAAAAAACAGGTTTATTTCCACTCCATAACTCAAAGGGAATATTGTTTTCCACTTTAGTTTGTAGTTGGTTTAGTATGTATGTTTCCATGTTTAATGTATATCCCCAAAAGGATAATGGAAGGGTTGTGTGACTCATCATCGACCTTACTATGTTCATTAAGGTATGGTTCCTCTATTCATTAACATCATTCCACTTTGGTGTATAAGGGCGGAGTGATTTGAGCTAAAATACCATACTCATGTAGAAAGTAGATAAACTCTTGGTTAAGATATTCACCACCCCGATCCGATCAAAGTTTCTTTAACTTCTTGAAAATTTGATTCTCAACTTAATTATTGAACTCTTTGAACTTCTCAAAATATTTAGACTTATACCTCATTAACTAGATGTAACTATACTTACTCAATCAATTGATAAAAGTTATAAAATATGATAATTTATCTCTAACTTCTACTTGAAAAGGTTCACACACATTAGTGTGTACCAATTCTAAAAGCTCTATGGATATTTCACCTTGACTACCAAATAGTGGTTTGTTCATCTTTCCTTGTAAACAAGCATGACATCTTTCAAGTGGTTTAAGATCAAAAGAGTCTAAGTAGCCATCTTAATATAGCTTTATCAAATGTTACTCATTTACATGACTAGGGTTGTGGTTCCACAATTGGGTGTGAAATGAGTCATGTGAATTTAATTCATTATCAATTTACAATATTTTTTTCATAATTTAATGCATAAAGATGGTTTTTAAACTGTATCATACCATAACATGTGCTATATTTATAAAAGTAGAAACTCTTATTTCCAAAACCGAAAATAAATCCATCCATGTCTAAACAAGAAACAAGGATAATTTTCTTAGTAACACTAGGAACATAATAACAATTCTTTAAAAATAAAAAATCATTCCAGTTGGTAGTGTGAGGTGGTAGTTTCCAATGGTAAGATCAGCCATCCTCACCCCATTGGCAGCCCATAGATCCACCACGCATCTGGAAACTATCTAAAATCTTCTTGGTTCCTATATTTGGATACAAATGTTAGCACCACATGTAGTATCTAATACCCAAATTGTAGATATGAAAATATTACACTCGATAACGAACGCATATGTATCTTACCCTTTCTTCTTTAGATGGGTAAAATTATACTTCTAGTGGCCTTTATTTCCATATGAAAAACACGTTATGTTTTTCTCATTTTCTTATTGTTCGATCTTTTTATTCTTAGAAGGACGGTGCTTTGGAGAATTAGACTTAGAATGATTCTTCTGACCATTTTCCTTGTTTTTTATTTTCTTATTTACCATAAGGACCATGAGTTTTTCATGCCCTGTGCCTTTATCAACTTGGTGAATAGGAGTAAGAAATTCTGAAAGAGTATTCTAGCTATTTCGCATATTATAATTCATAATGAAACTAGAGAATGTATTAGGTAGTGAAGATAGAATGAGATATGTGCATAACTCATCAGGGATCTTAAACCCCAACATGTCCAAGTGTTCTATATAGTCAATCATCTTGACTACATAAGGCCCCACTGGCACTGACTCTCTAGGCTAGCATGTGAACAATGCATTGGGGATCTCGTATCTCTCTTGTCTCTCCTTATCTTGATAAAGATATTGAAGATGATAAATAATGTTATATGCATTCATATTCTCATACTGATTTAGAAGTTCACAGATCATGGAGGATATAATGAATCATTGGACATCCATTGTGTTTTCCATATGTTTCAGGTAGAGAAATACTTATTCCTCATTATCCTCATTAGCAAGTGACTTAGGAAGTAGGGTTTCTGGCATGTATAATCTTCGTTCATGGTGTAGTATAACATGTAAGAATCTATACCATTCATGGAAATTCATTCTAGTAAGAAGGTTATCCTTCCCTAGTATGGATCGTAGTGATATGGTTGAAGTTGTGTGGTTTTCCATTTCTACAAAAATTAAGAGCATATTATTAGTACTTCCTTGATTACTAAATTAGATTAATAAATTTAAATTTTATTAATCTCCCACTATTTTTTCGACACCTAATAGTCCTTACCATTATTTTTAGAATATCTGGTTGCATAGATATTCTAGCAGCAATGAATCATATTCCCCTTCTCATAACTCAGACTTGGTCCTGACAAGTTATTTGAAGGATTTTAGGTAGTCGTAACATATCAATTGTTTTAAATCATAGTTCCTTGATCTAATGAGTGGAGTCTCAAATCCTAAAATTCTGGATAAATATTTCCTCAACCCTTGTCTCTCAGTTACAACAAGTTCAGCTTGGGCACAACCCTTGATCTAAACCAAGTTAAGTCAACCTAAAACATCAAGCTAAAAGTTCTATGGGTTCAAATTTAACTTAAGTAATGGAAGGCTATACCGACTTAACATTTTAGTTGATGGATTTTTAACCTTATAAGTAAAACCCGATTTTACCTTATCACATGCCTTATTAATATTAAGTGGATTTTACTTAAGTGATTGGATATGTCTAATAAAGTTTACACATAATCCAGTTTTATTTCATTCCATCTTTTATACTTTTTAATTCATTTGTTAAGTGAATGTGTAGCATCTGCAAACATAAACAATCAACCATGCAACTGACAGAAGTGGAATATAAGTAGCATGATCATGAGATTCTCCAATGGTTAGTTTATCTAGAAGATGATAAATTAACCCTTAAGCCTAGGGGGAAATACCTTGAAATTTAGTTTGGTTCGTGTTGCAGAATTCCACCTTGTCTCCTATGTATCACCTCGATGGTTTTGCCTTAGCTCTAGGACTCGGACCACCTCCTCTCATCTGGGAGCTTCATCCTTGATTAATATTTTACTCATACGCATGTGAGGGGATCCAATGGATTGGATAGGGGGTTTATATAAAAGATATTGTGGGCATGCATGCTCTTACATAATAAGGAGTAAAGGATAACATGCAGACCATGATTTTAATTTAAAGACAACAATAAATTAAAAGAAAATCAGTCACATACAGAGGTTTGTTCTAAGCTCATGATCATCCACACAACATGAAATGAAGATACATTTGCAGTCTATCCATAAATCACTTCAAATTATTCTTTAACTAAGATAAAACACCACGAATTAATCCAATTGATTCAATTTATCTTAATACCATCTGAGCATCCTTAAAAAACATCATTCAAAATTTTAAACAAATTAAATAAATTGATTTTATTTAAAATTAATAAAGTACACAAGTGTACTTGGAGGCAACGACATGAACTCGTCCAAACTACATAGCATGATCATTGTGCTTGTGCATTCCCTTAGCATCCAACACACATTGTGTGATGGGTAATTACATGGTGTGTATTGTCAAATAAATGACACACAGAACACATATGAATTAGACTACATGTGATGCTCTTGATGTGCGTGAAGCACATTATAAGAAAAGACCATACACACCTTTTAGGTTTAGAATTTATCGTGGAAATTAATCTAATATATAATCAAAAACCCTATTACATGGTGTGTACTGTCAAATAAATGACACACAGAACACATTGTTTGCATCAAACTACACGGCAAGTTTTTAGGTTACATAGTGTGTGCTCTCTTCTGCCTGTGTCCATGACATATGCCTAGGGACTATGTGTGTTTCCCTATCGCAGACGTGTATAAGATACACGGCGTGTAATCTTTCTACATGACTTGTGGCCTCAAAGTTGTATGGTTTTTCAGTCCATGTATCGTGTAGTAGATACACGACACGTTTGGTGTCACGACCCGTCCTCGGGGCCCATGTCGTGACTACCCCAATCCCGCCTTCCATAGGCCAGGGGCTGGCGACTAGCACCAAAGGCGTAAATCCCGATAACTGGGAAGGCATTGCCTTTATAAAAGTATACAAAACACCACAGAGTACAAGCGAAAATAAAACACTAAGTACAAAAAGGAAGTGCTGAAAAGTAAATGGGCCAGAATACAAACTCAATCGAAAGTACAGCTACAACTGAACAAAAGTACAACAGAAAAGACAAATAGCTGGAAGAATGGAAGCAGCTCCTGGGTCGTCCTCCTCGAATCCTACCTGAAGGGTAGGTACATATAGTGCAGTTCCTGGATCGTACACCACAGATCATACCTGAAGGGTAGGTATAGATAGCCTCCACAATGCTCTCGCCCGTCAACCTCCTCCGAGTGTCGTCTCGTCGTGAAGTCCACCACCGGATACTGTCTCGTCGTGAGGTCCACCTCCGGGTACCGTCCAGTCCTCAAACACTCGGCCTTTGTCTGCACTATCCGTCGTCTACAACCAACACAACGAAGTGCGGGCATAGCCCGTGCAGGGGTGAGTATAACGATACTCAGTAGGGACCCCGAGGCCCTCAAGGTCTCACAAAATCCAACAAGGATAACCACAAAGAAAGATCTCAACATATAACCTCTACTTAGGTATATACCCATACATATACCTAGTTATCAAGTAACCCATCTCAATCATGAGGGAACACAAAGATTATGAAATCAACAGATAACCACTACCCAGGTATATGTCCATACATATACCTAAGTTATCAAGTAACCCATCTCAATCATGAGGAAACACAAAGATCATAGACTCAGCTCAAACCAGGATTTTCATTATCGAAACTGTAACTACTGAAGAGCCTCATCTCTAGAGTGTATAGTGATCATGTCACGACTCCGAGGTACTGCTCACTAACCTAAGACTGCTGAGGTACTCCATTTTTCAAGTACTGTGGGTCTGCTGCTACAACCAAGCGCTTCCCACCATGGGTCTGCCACTACAACCAAGCGCTCCCCCTCATAGCCTCCAGAGGTACTCCTTTTGTTGAGTACCTTGGGTCTGCCGCTACAACCAAGCGCTCCCCCATCGTGGGTCTTCCGTTACAACCAAGTGCTTCCCACCATGGGTCTGCCGCTACAACCAAGCGCTCCCCCTCATAGCTTCCAGAGGTACTCCTTCTGTTGAGTACCGCGGGTCTGCCGCCACAACCAAGCACTCCTCCGCCGTGGGTCTGCCGCTACAACCAAGCGCTCCCCACTGGGCTATCAAAAACTCACCGAGTCAATCGATCAGCCGTCGTCAAGTCTCAGTCGGCTACAAAGTCTCCGTACTCCGCACGCTCGTCTCCGGGAGGGTCCACTCCACGAGCTACTGGTCAATACTCCAAGTATCATAAAGTCCCACGAAGAAGTATCTCAAAGGACCGTCTCTTCATAGGGGTCTCAACACAACAGACGGCGCGTCAATCGGACGCCTGGTCTGTGAGTTATTAGCATTTCCGTCCCAGGGGCCCGTTTGGTTTCGTGTGGGAACCAACCCGGCCGTATCTCAACTATACCCCGAACTCTCATAGGGTATACTCATAGGTACTGTTTCTCAACGTGATCACCAATGCCGCTCACGGTTCGTCAAATGGACGTCCGGTCTGAAAGATATCAGTTTTTTCGTTCCAGGGGCCCGGTTGGATTTCGGGTACAATCCAACCCGTCCATACTCCAACTACGTACAAACCTCGGGCGAAGTATTCCAAAAGTTCCGTCTCATTAAGAGGAATCCAACAAAGTCGACGGCACGTCAATCGGACGTCCGGCACTCAAGATATAACCATTTCTGCTCCGAGGGCCCGGTTGGTCTCGTATTCGAACCAACCCGACCGCACCCAAAGTTCTCTAAAACCTTGACTGTAATATACCAAAACGACCATCTTGATCCAAGGATCGCATCTTAACTAACGGTGCGTCGATAGGAGGTCCGTAGCCCAAGTTATGGGCGTTTGAACGGAAATAGTCCGAAATGGGGGGGTTTGGGCCCGGCCCGGCCCAACCCCCCCCCCCCCCCCGGGTCGGCCGAACCAGGTCGACCAGGCCCGGGTCCAGGTCCGGCCCGGCTGGGTGCGGCATGGCCCAGCTGAGCGCGGCCCGGCCCGGCCTGGCGCTGGCGCGGCACGACGCCCGCGTGGCCAGCAGGTGCGGGGGTTACAAACCCCTGCGGTTGACGATCCGGCGCGGCTTTAAGCTGCGCCACCCCAAATCTGGAACGGCCTGCCGTTCCGGTTCACATTCCACCGCCGCGGCGGTTTGCTCCGGCGGCGCGCCGCAGCCGCCTTCTGCGGACCACCGGACGCGCTCCGGTGGTCCGTTTCGCCTGTCGCCTTCGCCAACAGTCCTCCTGGGACCCGATCTTTACTGTGAAGATATTCAAACACCATTTCGGCCCGATTTTTCGTCGCCCGTCGATTCGTACGTCAATTAAACAACTGTGGAGTCTTCGATTCACCTTTGTGGCCCCGACTCCGGTCGCGGTTTCGTTCGGCCTCTACGGCACGGCGCAATTGCGTCGCGCTTCTTCGCCGATGATCCTCCTTGTTTCTGCGTGGTGCCTTTTCAACGCGCCGCCTTCTTTCGAACCGCAATATCACAACAACAAAAGGGGGAGGAGAGTCGGTCGTGTTCGTGCGGTCCGACCTCCTTCCGTTAAGTTGATATCAAGCGACCAAAATACACAGACGAAGAAAGGCAAAGGATAACTCATGAACAAAAGCAATTAACCCCTACCTCGAAAAGACATCACACATCATCAAGTCGTGGAAGTCGATCGTCGCGGTAGAACGGTATTGATTCCGTCGTCGTCAGAGTGACCCGAGGAAGTGACATCTCCTCTCTTGTCATGGAGGAAGAAGAGGATGAAGAACCGTGATTGCCGAGTCGTTCCATGTCGAGGGGTCGATGTTCTTCGTCGGAGAAGAACCGTTCTTCACGGAGAGGATGATGTTCTTCCACCCAAGAGGAACTTCCTCCTTCCTTTACACAAGAGCTCCTTCCCTTTTCTTCCAACACACAGGTGCCCAAAATAAAATAATAGGTTCATGCTATTATTTTATTAACACAAGTAATTTCAACTTTTCAAAATTCAAACTCTTAGTTAATTAATTGAATAGGTTCAATTAATTAATTAAGGTGTGTGTTGGCGAGAGTAAATGAGGGAGAGAGAGATAGAAAGTGAAGGGTCACTCCATTAAAGATGAGTTTACCAAACTTAAGAGAGAGTTAGAGAGTTTAAGAGGAATGTGAAGGGGTTGGGGTTCGTGTGGGCCCCACCTCTCCTTTATTCTCTCATTCATCCTCACATGGGTAGTTAGGTGTCACCCCAACTTCCCCATGTAGGATAAAACCACCTTAGACTTAAAAATAAAATTGTTTCACAATTTTATTCATTCCTCATTTAATCCACAAATTAAACTTCTCCACCCGCACAAACGCAAATTCGGAATAGGTGTTCCTAAGCTATTACCGGCGCTACGGTTTCATCGGTGCCCTTGGATTTCGATTCTGAGCACCGGTTCAAAAGTTAGAAAAACCCACTCGTTCGTTCACTGAACGTACCCGAGCTAAACTTCGGAAATTGATTCCGGGCACACCGGGCCTTGGAATCAAGTGTCGTCAGAAACTGCGTTCTTGTAAAATCCCAAAGAAAATTAAGAAAAAAATTACCTTGAATTTTACGGGTCTTTACATTACTCCCACCTCAGGGATTTACGTCCCCGTAAATCTATAACACAAACTGGGGAAACAAAAGCGGTACTGAGCACGCATCTGAGCCTTCTGCTCCCATGTGCTCACCTGCAGGTTCTCATGCTGCCTACGAAAACACACAAGAGGAATCGACCATCCTCGTAGGACCCACTCCTGTCGATCCTAAACCTCTACTGGAACTCTGCAAAAGTCACCTCATCGCCAACTTCCAGCTCCCCATGGTCGATGATGTGTGTTGGGTCAAGCACGTATCTCCTCAGTTGAGATACGTGGAAGTCGTCGTGCACCTGGTGCAAATGAGGTGGATTGGCCAAGTGGTAAGCCACCTCGATTACCCTGCTGAGGACTTGAAAAGGTCCGCTGAACCTCATACATATCTCTCCGCCTCGGCTACATCTCTGTAAACCTCATCGAGGTGAGACCCGTGTAAGAACGTGGTCGCCATCCTCAAACTCTAGAGGTCTCCCTTTCCTGATTAAAACTGAAACTCAAAACTCCTGCTGCCATGAGGGTAAGGTTGGTCGACCCAAGAATGATCGACTACACCCTCCCATGCATGAGTTTAACCTATGCTGCCTGGGGTTTCCTTTTCGCTGACCAAGGAAAACCCATCCTGACGTTTGCCTAATACCGTCAATTTGAGTATGAACAGTGATTGCCAAATCCATACTCAAACTAACGTCGTAAGGCCTCGACGCTGCCACCAAGAGGTCCCAACCGAGACTCTCGCCTCAAGGGTCAGATCACACTGTCGGCGTAAGTGTGACTATCGAGTCTCCTCCCAAAGGTATCTCCAGACGTGAGGGTCAAGTCAACGGCCTAACCGGAAACTCTAGGTCTGGGACTAGATTCATGGAAGGAAGGGATGATTCGTATCGATGTCTGTTACTATGGCAGCTTGTAGTGGACACAGACTGTCCCTCAAAACATTCATAGAGTCATTGGGTCACTCTCCTTGACCGCATGCAGCTACTCTCTTTCCCTGCCCTCCAGCTCCCTGGGCCTGGAGGGAACAACAAAGGCGGGTGGTTGTAACATGTTGAAATGTACACCACCTCATGTTGATCTCCTAGCTCTTCCTCCACGTCTGTTGCTTTTCAGATTTATCTGTCCTTAACATTTCCTCTTCTTGAAACATTCGGACGCCCAAGTCTCTGAGACTGGTGCCAGCTCGTTGCGTTCCAACTTCTAACATTCTCTAGCTGTATTCGTTCATCCAAAGAACATTCAACCTCAAGGTTCTCTCTAGCACCCTAACGTGAGTAAGAATGCATAGAGGAAAAATTGTTGGCTCAAATATCCATAAACACACCACGCTTAGAGGTCCGAGCTCTATAGCACTGATCAAATCGAATTCATCGAGTACCCGGAATGTTCGGTACGCCTCGATGAATTCTCAACTACCGACATGTCGTCCTGCCGAAGTTGTATAAGCTCTAGAAAACTCTATGCCACCTCCTCAAGCAAGTCCTCAGCCGCCTGTGAGTCAGGTTCACCTCGGAACTTAAGGGTATCTGATGTTAGAACACGTGTAAGGCAGTAAGCCTACATGTGTCACCTACCGGTACCGCCGGTTGTAACTGCAAACCAACAAGTAGTGATGTATAGCTGACACACTACCCGAAGGCACTATCTCAGGCATCGGCCCACGTACTGAAGCCTCATCGCTATGCGGACCATCCTCATGGTCACTCACTGGAAAACACTAGTAGCCAAGTCCACCATCCACTCTACTGATGTCTCAGCTAGGCGAAAAACTCTAGCAATCACCTCCAGCCAGTGCTCTGCTGTCTGGGAATCTGCCTCGCTTCGTAACCTCGGAGGTCGCTGCTGCTGGAGCTCATGCAACGCGCTCTGCCAGCGTGCACACTTCGCTAATAAGGCTGGTGGCATCTGCTGCCCAACAGGTGGTGGTGTTGCTGGTACACCACCCGAGGGTGCCAACATAGAAAAAGGGCCCCGCACCGGAGCCTCGTCGCTCGGTGAGCCGTCATCGAGTACTCTCTCAGAACTCCAACTGACTATCTGCATGGAGACATCCTGAACAGATACGACACGGTCAAACGATTTATACCTGGTGAGCTAACCTGGTTTGAGATGACATTAAAACTCTTGTAAACACACACGCAATCAGTGTTTTTCGTGCACAAAGTCGGAAATCAGTAGTCAGGGTCCGGGTGTACGGATACGCCGGTCGCCGCACCAACACTGGACTCCCTGAATTGAAAACCACACTCGGTACCCTTAACACTATTGCTTCACAGAAAGAAAAAGATCAGAGTCCTTAGTTCTGCGGTAGAACCGAACTCCTTTGATACCAATTTGTCATGACCCGTCCTCGGGGCCCGTGTCGTGACTACCCCAATCCCGCCTTCCATAGGCCAGGGGCTGGCGACTAGCACCAAAGGCGTAAATCCTGATAACTGGGAAGGCATTGCCTTTATAAAAGTATACAAAACACCACAGAGTACAAGCGGAAGTAAAACACTAAGTACAAAAAGGAAGTGCTGAAAAGTAAATGGGCCAGAATACAAACCCAATCGAAAGTACAGCTACAACTGAACAAAAGTACAACAGAAAAGACAAACAGCTGGAAGAATGGAAGCAGCTCCTGGGTCATCCTCCTCGGATCCTACCTGAAGGGTAGGTACAGATAGTGCAGCTCATGGATCGTCCACCACGGATCCTAACTGAAGGGTAGGTACAAATAGCCTCCACAATGCTCTCGTCCGTCAACCTCCTCCGAGTGTCGTCTCGTCATGAAGTCCACCACCGGATACTGTCTCGTCGTGAGGTCCACCTCCGGGTACCGTCCAGTCCTCGAACACTCGGCCTCTGTCTGCGTTGTCCGTCGTCTGCAACCAACACAACGAGGTACGGGCATAGCCCGTGCAGGGGTGAGTATAACGATACTCAGTAGGGACCCCGAGACCCTCAAGGTCTCACAAAATCCAACAAGGATAACCACAAAGAAAGATCTCAACAGATAGCCTCTACTTAGGTATATACCCATACATATACCTAAGTTATCAAGTAACCCATCTCAATCATGAGGGAACACAAAGATTATGAAATCAACGGATAACCACTACCCAGGTATATGCCCATACATATACCTAAGTTATCAAGTAACTCATCTCAATCATGAGGAAACACAAAGATCATAGACTTAGCTCAAACCAGGATTTTCATTATCGAAACCGTAACTGCTGAAGAGCCTCGTCTCTAGAGTGTACAGTGGTCCTGTCACGACTCTGAGCTACTGCTCACTAACCTAAGACTGCTGAGGTACTCCATCTGTCGAGTATTGTGGGCATGCTGCTACAATCAAGCGCTTCCCACCATGGGTCTGCCGCTAAAACCAAGCGCTCCCCCTCATAGCCTCCAGAGGTACTCCTTCTGTTGAGTACCGCGGGTCTGCCACTACAACCAAGCGCTCCTCCGCCGTGGGTCTGCCGCTACAACCAAGCGCTTCCCACCATGGGTCTGCCGCTACAACCAAGCGCTCCCCCTCATAGCCTCCAGAGGTACTCCTTCTATTGAGTATCGCGGGTCTGTCGCTACAACCAAGCGGTCCTCCGTCGTGGGTCTTCCGCTACAACCAAGCGCTCCCCACTGGGCAATCCGAAACTCACCGAGTTGATCGATCAGTCGTCGTCAAGTCTCAGTCGGCTACACGGTCTCTGTACTCCACACGCTCATCTCCGGGAGGGTCCGCTCCACGAGCTACTGGTCAATAATTCAAGTATCACAAAGTCTCACGAAGAAGTATCTCAAAGGACCGCCTCGTCATAGGGGTCTCAACACAATAGACGGCGCGTCAATCGGACGCCCGGTCTGTGAGTTATTAGTCTTTCCGTCCCAGGGGCCCGGTTGGTTTCGTGTGCGAACCAACCCGGCCGTATCTCAACTATACCCCGAACTCTCATAGGGTATACTCATAGGGACCGTTTCTCAACGTGATCACCAACACTGCTGACGGTTCTTCAAACGGACGTCCGGTCTGAAAGATATCAGTTTTTCCGTTCCAGGGGCCCGGTTGGATTTCGGGTACAATCTAACCCGTTCGTACACCAACTGCGTCCAAACCTCAGGCGAAGTATTCCAAAAGTTCTGTCTCGTCAAGAGGAATCCAACAAAGTCAACGGCACGTCAATCGGACGTCTGGCGCTCAAGATATAACCATTTTCGCTCCGAGGGCCCGGTTGGTCTCGTATTCGAACCAACCCGATCATACCCAAAGTTCTTCGAAACCTTGAGTGTAATATAGCGAAACGACCTTCCCAATCCAAGGATCTCATCGCAACTGACGGTGCGTCGATCGGAGGTCCATAGCCCAAGTTATGGGCGTTTGAACAGAAATAGTCCAAAATGGGGAGTCTGGGCCCGGCCCGGCTGGGCCCGGCCCGGCCCGGCCTGGGCAGCCGGCTGGCCTGGCGCTGGCGCGGCGCGGCGCCCGCGTGGCCAGCGGGTGCTGGGGTTACAAACCCCCGCGGTCGATGATCCGGCGCGACTTTAAGCCGCGCCGCCCCAAATCCGGAACGGCCTGCCGTTCCGGTTCACATTCCACCGTCGCGGCGGTTTGCACCGGCGGCGCACCGCCGCCACCTTCTGCGGACCACCGGACGCGCTCCGGTGGTCCGTTTCGCCTGCCGCCTTCGCCAACAATCCTCCCGGGACCCGATCTTTACTGCGAAGAGATTCAAGCACCATTTCGGCCCGATTCGTCGTCGCCCGTCGATTCGCACCTTTGCGGCCCCGACTCCGGCCACGGTTTCGTTCGGCCTCTACGGCGCGGCGCAATTGCGCCGCGCTTCTTCGCCGATGATCCTCCTTGTTTCTGCGTGGTGCCTTTGCACCGCGCCGCCTTCTTTCGAACCGCAATATCACAACAACAAAAGGGGGAGGAGAGTCGGTCGTGTTCGTGCGGTCCAACCTCCTTCCGTTAAGTTGATATCAAGCAGCCAAAATACACAGACGAAGAACGGCAAATGATAACTCATGAACAAAAGCAATTAACCCCTTCCTCGAAAAGACGTCACACGTCGTCAAGTCGCGGAAGTCAATCGTCGCGGTAGAACGGTATCAATTCCGTCGTCGTCGGAGTGACCTGAGGAAGTGACATCTCCTCTCTTGTCGTGGAAGAAGAAGAGGATGAAGAACCGTGATCGCCGAGTCGTTCCATGTCGAGGGGTCGATGTTCTTCGTCGGAGAAGAACCATTCTTCACGGAGAGGATGATATTCTTCCACCCAAGAGGAACTTCCTCCTTCCTTTACACAAGAGCTTCTTCCCTTTTCTTCCAACACAAAGGTGCCCAAAATAAAATAATAGGTTCATGCTATTATTTTATTAACACAAGTAATTTCAACTTTTCAAAATTCAAACTCTTAGTTAATTAATTGAATAGGTTCAATTAATTAATTAAGGTGTGTGTTGGCGAGAGTAAATGATGGAGAGAGAGAGAAAGTGAAGGGTCACTCCATTAAAGATGAGTTTACCAAACTTAAGAGAGAGTTAGGAAGTTTAAGAGGAATGTGAAGGGGTTGGGGTTCGTGTGGGCCCCACCTCTCCTTTATTCTCTCATTCATCCTCACATGGGTAGTTAGGTGTCACCCCAACTTCCCCATGTAGGATAAAACCACCTTAGACTTAAAAATAAAATTGTTTCACAATTTTATTCATTCCTCATTTAATCCACGAATTAAACTTCTTCACCCGCACAAAAGCAACTTCGGAATAGGTGTTCCTAAGAAATTACTGGCGCTGCGGTTTCATCGGTGCCCTCGGATTTCAATTTCAAGCACCGGTTCAAAAGTTAGAAAAACTCGCTCGTTCGTTCACTGAACGTACCCTAGCTAAACTTCGGAAATTGATTCCGAACACACCGGGCCTCGGAATCAAGTGCCGTCAGAAACTGCGTTCTTGTAAAATCGCAAAGAAAATTAAGAAAAAAATCCCTTGAATTTTACGGGTCTTTACATTTGGAATCTCGTGTTCTCCACTGCAAGAACACAATGACTACACATCATGTATGTGAGTTACACGGCATGGAGTTCTTCAAACTGCATGCCTTCTAGTCCAAATCTGCATAGATCCACTTTTATCGGATCTGATCCGATATCATTTGCCAGATATGATAACCATGTGAGATATACGACAAATAAACAGTTACATGAGTGAGAATGTTTGGCAACACCAGATGGCGTTTTCAGATGTAGTTAAGTACACAGTGTGTAGTCTTGTGATATCCGACCAGAATGTTTGGCATCACCAGATGGTGTTTTCATATGTTTCTTCATTTTAATTCAACTCATTTATTGGTTATATGAGCGAGAACGAAGAAAGGGAAGAGAAAACAATGTTCGGATTCCAAGAGCGAATAGATCTGAAGTAAAAGAAATTTGAAATGCATACCATTCAATCAATGGTTGATAAATAATTATAAATTAATCATGTGATTGCTCTTATTCCACTTGAAGATTTCGGGCGCAGCAGAAGCACCTGTTTGGCATGGTCACCTCGGCTTTTTATCATAATCATTGAATAATTCGAGATGTACACAACAAAAACGTCATGACCAACAAAATCAATTCAAAGATTAATTGACAGGAACGTCGGAATCATAATAGGAGGATCATCACATGTAATTTATAATTAATTTATAAGCATATATAGAATTACCTAAACTTGTAATTCTTTATTCATTAATAATTTGGTTGACTCAATCTCGTCGTATTGTCATTGAGTTGCAAGATCCAAGTGCAGAATCCATTTAACGGTGATTCATACATGCACCACAATCATTGAACGTCATCGTAGAATTGTTGGGTGCTAGCACGGTCAATCTCAATCGCTTACATTGTTCGTGGTTGATGGCCACAAAATTTTCTTTGAATTATTATTCACTAGACATGTATATCACCTAAGAATAAATAAATATCATTTATATCATTTCCAATCGAACCATTAAACTCAGTTCGCTTATCCTCATCAACATTTACTGAACCTCAAATAATGATTATTTATTTAATAAATAAATATCACTTCATTGTTTATCAATAAATATAATAAATATTATATTTGTCAAACCATGCAAATAAATATTTATTATTATTATTTAACTTAATTGTTCTTTCGAATAACTTGTGATTAAATCTTTGAGATCAACCAAACCTGAATAAATATTAAACCACAAAATAGAAATAATATTTATTCTTACATTTAAATTCATCATAGAATTTAACCGAGATTTTGAATACACTTAGTGTGTGTGGCCCTCTAGTCCTCTTTCTCAGTGGCATTAGGCAGAATCGCCTATAGTTCAATGTTAGCATCTAGGTTCACTATGTAATCTAATCTTTTTATCACGATATCTTTAATCAAGCAGGATGCATAATGGTGTCATCACCCTATGTACCTAATGTCACTTTCTTTGACTTTCTAAAAATGAACTTGACGACAGAACACGATGATCGTGGATTTATCTAGGCAATTCCATTCTCATCAAATGGTTTAAGATATCACCTTATGCCAATGTATATAAGAGATAAATCATGTATTGCATTATTCATTAATATAATATTACTCATTACGCACCCAACATATCCTACTTCCCTGCGAGCATATGTCGTCACGGTTTTCATCAATATATCAAAGTACGCGACTTATGGTATTCATTGATAATAATAATAAAGTTTAAGGATTAATGCACACTTCTACAGATAGGAACATCTGTAAATGTGGATTTTTTACAGGCGGATCTCGTTTTCATAATCTCCTGCTCTGGAAATTACCAAGGGTGCGCGACATGAAAGGGTGTCTCAAAGTCCTATGAGTCACCAACTCTGATAGTTTGTATCATTTGTGTTTTGTCAAATGATATCATTCGGCTACAAAACATATATATTCAAGAATATTGTTGTAGCACCTCCAAGTTCTTATCATTGCAGGGAACTACTATGACCTTTCAGTATGACAGATATTCTTAAGACATTATCATATATTATGTCATTCAGAATAACAATCATGTTGTGATAATAAACTTCATTAATATTCAATATAATAAATACATGTAATCATAAGTACTTCGAAGTTGGTCCTAGAGCACCAACTTCACCAATATCTTTATAAAAGATAAAAAAAAAAATCTAGAGCATGATATATATCGATACATCGTGAGAGAACACGTTATATTTATGACATTTATTTACACAAAACATTTTATATAACATATAATTGAATCTCTCAAAACATAATATATATGGACATAACATATTATGTTAGTGACATGGTTATGGACATTACATGGTATATCTTCATGGGATATAATATTTTTCCACAAAACACATCATCTGCCAACACAATAACGACTTTTTTATATCTTCCCATAATTTAAAATTATCACACAAACATGTTATATTTATATCATATTTTATACTCCACGTAATTTAATATTATCACACAACATAAAATCTATTTGCAAAACAAAACTTATGTCATATTTATCATGAGAATATTTTTTTAAATGTACTTGGACAAAACAAGTACATAATGACTGAAAATAACATAATATGGTTGACATTTTATAACTAGAACATGACATAACTATAAAATACAATCTTTATACGGATAAAATATGACTCAACATAAGTGGTTATTAGATTGTATAATAGAAACACCTATAACATGTTGTATATCATATTTCAACAAAATATTTTATGTTTGAACCTAAACGAATATTTTATGTTTCAACAAAAAAATATATGTGTTTCCCATCAAAAGCAAGCAGCATTATAATTTCCTTTACGCTAAGGCAGGCTAAATTACTTTCAAATTGGAAGGCCACGCAGGCTACAGAAACACACAAAAAGGGTTGCTAACTGTACACAATGGCTCCCAACTAATACATTTAACCTATCGAATCCCAAAACCCAACGACAAGCCTGACCCAAGCCCCGTCCCGTTGGTCGCCACCGCCTCGTTCCTGCAATTGCTGGAAAACCTATCAGCTACCCTCCCAGAAACATGGCCCGATGCCAAACCCAAACCCAATCTGGACCCTGACCTGTGCTTCGGGTTGGAGCACCGGCCGCAGACGAAGCTCGAGGGGATGGCATCAAGCCGGTCGATGTTGAGGCACCTTGTGTGCTGCCACACACCGCACATGTCGCATGCCAACATCCTTTCCCCATCATCATCCCTTGCCCCACACACGCAGCTCACTGTCCAGCTCTCTGTGCCCCGCTCCATCCGGAACCGGCTCAGGGCGTGCAGTCCAGGACTGGTTCCCCGCACCCGAACAAGACTGCCCGACCCGACCAACACACGCGCCGTCATCATGTCATCCACGCACCCGTAGTCCAGCAGTTCCTCAGCCCGGAACCTCTTAAAGATGGGGTACACCTCCTGGAAAGCCCGAGTGGCTTCGTTTTTAAGATCTGTCACCGTGGCGCTCTGGGGCAGCAAAATAAGCTCCGGAGGGGGCACTACGTCGTCTTTGGAGTGGTCAGCAAGCTCCATCTGGCACCATAAGTGGATGGCGAAGGGGTTCGACACAAGCATCCTAGCAGGATCATAATCCTTCACGAACTGCTTGCAGTCCAGGAGCTTGGCTGCGGAATCAGCCACGGCCTTCCTAGTCACTTGAGGCCGGTAGCTCAACATCGTTTGTGGGTTGATGATGGAATCGTATAAGTATTTTAGATCACGGAGTACATGATCTTCGGAGGGATGGTTCGGGCCCACACCATTTAGGTTGAGGGGAGACTCATGAGCCTCGAGCCTGTAAAGTTGAAACAACAAAACAATCAGCTAAGAGGCCCCAATTAATAACTAATGGCAGGAGCACTAATCAAACAAACAAACCCACTTAGATAAGACCACTAATCATGAGTGATAAGTGCAATCTAACAGGAGGCCTCAACTGATTTAACAATGTGAAAAATGTCTCAAAAAACAAATAGGATCCCATTGAGACTTAACAAATCACATGCCTGACACATTTCACACCATTAGATCAAGGTTATGAGAATGTTGATTGCCATCTGAGACACCAAAATGGATAAACCTTCAATTTAAATACACCAAATTTTACCTGAATTCGACAGCACTTGAAACTGGATTGCATCGAGCCTGAACCACCATGCCATGGCCAGCCACCTTGCCACCGAGGTATTTAAGGCAGTAATCAAGGAGCTCCAGCGAAGCGGATTTACAGAGTGCACCCTTGAGCGCTCGTCTGGTCACCCAGGTGGAATCTCCGGCAGCCACCCATAGCAGCTTGATTAAATCTCGCTGCACACGCTCAACATCATCTCTCGTCCAAACACACAATACATTTGATGCAGGGTCCTTTGACCTAGCTTCCGGCAGAGATGATAAGTGGATTTCATGGATCAGTCTCAGGATAAAAGAGAACAGATCCTTAAGGGTTTCGAGACGAGAGTCCGACAGTGACTGGTAGAAGGCGATTACGGCATTCAACTGAGATGACGGCCGGCGTTGAAGGAACAGGAAAGATGACAAAGGCAGACTCGACAGGGAGTTCACTGCCTTCAGGTAGGCTTCTTGTGTGAGGGCGTAGCTTCCGGATCCAAACTGGTATCCCCACTCGCCATACCAGGAATGGCCTTTGATGACTGAGTGGAGGAGCCGGTAGTCCAGCCCATATTTTTTTGATACATCCATGACACTGACCTTTCTGCCCATCAATTGTTGTCAAATGAATAGTAATCTCATCACATTTGCATGGCTATATGATTCCTTATTCATCAATTAAATTTTAAACTACTGTAATATTCAAATTTTATAACAACAAAATTTTAACTACTCCTCGGAATAAGTACTTCTATAAAAGACCTATCACGATGCAGAGTTGTGAACCATTAAACTCACTCCTCTGAAAAGTAAAATCGGAGAAAATGACATGAAAACTAGAAAAAATTAATTGGTTAATATATTTTATTGTTCTTAATTATCTATTCATTAATATAAAAAATAATATATTTTTTCATTAATTAATTAATTTTTTTTGTTAATATACCTTTATTTTAAATATGTTAAATTATTTTCCTTTCCATCAATAATCAAACATCATCTTTTAGAATATGGTTGGTTGCAGAGATTTGAGGAGAAACCAGAAGAAATCGGGAGATCTCAATTTATTCTCGTTGTGTGGTTCAGTTTAATTGGATGGAGAGAAATCAAGATAAATGGATTTCCCTTCAATAGCTTGTTTTAAATCATCCTGAATATGGAAAGATTTGGGAAGAAATAATTTCTTTTCTTTTACTAAACCCCTCATCCAAACAAAATGCAGAGGAATCATAATCTTTTCTTTTGTTTTATGAAGGGCATCTGTGACGAACTAATTTAACGAGCATACTAATAAAAAAATTTCCTTTTCCTTTCCCAACGGTCTTTCATTACCCTAAAAAATATACGAGGCAATGCAAAACAAAAATAAAAAAGGCAATTCTGCGTTGTAGATCATGCTTAAAATGGGACAGGATGTGCGAAGAACCGACTAACTTGATACAAAAAATCATCAGAAACGACCATCGTTCTCGACTCCTTGTTGTGTTTATAATTACGTAACCAACCAAAGCGTCAGTAAGTGCACACCTGACAGCTATGGCTCTACAAAGCCTGTCCCAAAAATTCATAATATCACACCCAGAAAGCAGCTTGGAACCGCCCTCCCTGCCATTAACTCTGAGCAGATGCCCGTAGCCGTTCGAGTGGATTACTCCGTGCAAGAGATGAGACGTGTCCTCAAACTGACGACACGCCCAATCATCCAGATCATCGGTAGTCGTCTCGGAGCAGCACACCCTGCATCTGCGAAGAGTTCAAATAAGATAAACAGAAGAAGTGATCCATTCTGTACAGTCCGGCGTATCTGCTTTCAAAACCCTAGAAACATATACAAGTATAGGGAAGATCACCCGCATCGAAGTTTGTCCAAGGCAAAAACATCGGGATTCAGGCAAACAAAACTTGCTGGAGGTGTATTAAGGACAATAAGCACACCTTGAATCGAGCAAGTGGAGGGGATTCCCGCACATTGAGCATGGCTTCTGATACCCTTCGCAGGGCGTCTCCGCGCGTATTATGAAGTGATATCGTTTGGCGCATACGGGGTGGTTGCTCCAACCTAGCAGATATAAAATAAAAACAATAAAGGTTATTATTATTAAATTAATTCCCCAAGAGCCAACCCGACCCGTGTCACCATATCCGCCATTTTAGATTACCTAAATATTTTAATTGAGCAATTCGATCGTATATTCAGACAGTCGTACTAATATATTTATTAATATTGGTATTTTATTTCGGTATTATTCATCGACTATATTATTTCTGTAATTTTAATTAAAAAATCTCCCACGCTGAGCCTGACTCACCGACCACCCGGCACTGGTCGCAGTACACAGATCTGGATCTGGCCACATCCTCCTCCACGACGTCGAGAGCCACGACGGGCGGCGACGATCCGTCGGAGCCCAGGTCGCCGCCGCCGCCGGGGGAGCCACCGACCCGAAACAAGATCTGCCACGAAAGCGTGGGGGGGAAGATGGAGGGCGTGAAGGCTCGATGGGCGTGTTTCGCCACGAAGCTCCGCACCGTCGAGCGGAAGCACCCGGTGCTGTAGTCGCGGTCGCCGTCTTCGGGGAACGTGAGGAAACCGCGAAGGTCCTCAGCCACGACTCTCTTTGCTCTCTTCAATGGCCGATCGTTAAACACCATTTTAATGGCGGCAAGGCTGGTCTCTGTTCCTCGGATCACGGCGATTTAACACCGGATCTGGTGATCGGGGAGTCGTTGGTTGAGAATACAGCACCTCTGAAGGTCGGCAAGGATGAAGGATATACAGATATGAAAGAAACCGGACGAGTCAAGAAGCGACGTTGTTCGAGTTCTGAGGAAGGATCCAGGAAGGGTCGACTGAATTTTACAGAGTTTCAAGGAGGCGGTGGAGGAAGACGGGGAGGAGGAAAAGGATTCGCTCTTGATTAGGGTTTGTGTGGCCTTTGTTGGCCGTTGGATCGCCTTTTTCGGTTCGGACTCAGTTTTGTTCTGATCTCAACCATTCATCGCGAGCCCTGCCATGATTATAGCGCCCGGGTTAAGGATGCGATGGACGGTCTATGTTTTCGTTTCGTTTTCCCAATTTTTTTTTTTAAATTGTATTGTATCGAAGGATGAGGATGGACGTGATATTAATAGGGAACCGGCGCCGACTTAATAATCTTTTTTTTTATCGGATTTATCCAATCTTGATTTGAGAAGTAATTTCAATATCTGTGACAGATTAACTTAAAAACAATTTCCCCGCCATTTTGTATTAATCAATTACAAGTTTATTATTATTATTATTTACTAAATAACATTACAAAAAAAATAAAAAATTAAATTTTAAGCACAAAACATATTAGAAAAATTGGTAGAACTTCAAATGCGGCACACAACACTACAAGACAAAACATATTGATCGCATAAAAGGTATATGATAATTCTTAATTTAAACGAATGAATGATATTCTATGTTATTTTTCTTATCATGTTGTGTTGGATTTTGAACGAGGAAATGACATCCAATGACCAAAAGAGGTCTGTAATTTCACTTCAGTGCCCAAAAAAAAACATGATGAAGGACCATCAATATTTATGAATGAGGAGAAAATGACTCATATACCCTCTAATTTTTTAGGTGGCAAATCCAATCTCCCTTCTCCCGTGATTTTGTTGGCATTACACTCCTCTCCAGCGAACGAATTCCCACTATCGGCCTCCTCCTGGTGGACAACTTCCTGTCATCTTCCCTCTCCCACGCTTTCTCACCACCACTCCTAGTATCTCATCGTATAGTCATATTGTCCCCTCCCACGCTCGTCCTGCCAGCACTCTCCCCTCTTGTGCTCTTTCAGCCATCATTGTCCTCCTTCGTTGACAACTTCTCACTGTCTCGAGTCCTCCTAGTCTCATAGCATGTGCCCTCACAGGATCTCTCTCCTGCCACTGCCAAGTCTCCCAGGAACAACATATCGCTCTCTACCTACTTTGTCTACGAAAGTGAGACATTTTTCAGAAATCATTCCTCTCAGTGCTCTAGTTTTATCTAAGATCATTTTTCTGTAAATTGCATTTCTCATATATTGTTTTTCATTTGGTTTATTAATTGATGTTTGACACGCCAGGAGGGCGTCGTTAATTCCTCCGGGCGTGAGTCAAATTAGAAATTTAAAATTGTCGAGAACCATACTAACTACAAAGGCGCAGTATAGCAGAAGTGCGAGGTCGAACCCACAGAGAGCGGGGAATACATCGATGACAACCCTAGACTAAAGGTTAGGTCGCCCCAATTTTTGTTTGATTTTACTAAACTAATATTGCAATTGAAATAAATGAATTAAAATAGAGAAACAGAAGGGAGATGAATCAGTTTTCAGGGGCTATTTTGCTTAATTAATTAATTCAACTTCACTCGCAAAATAATTATACCAAATAGCTGGGCAACCAACAGTTTCATCAATAGAAAAATGTTCATTCTCTATCAAACTACCTAGAATCCCAGCTCATCATGGTTAGATGAATCAAAATAGTTAAAGTGCATTAAGTTCTCATTGCTAAATGCAGAAGAGTAATTCCATTTAGTGGTCGTGAATAAATCATATCAATCGTGTTGGAGTTCGTTCATTATTGAAACATATGGTCAATGATTCGATGACGAATAAAGCAGACGTGTAGACACAACATGATATTATTGAATAAAATCATCTTTACGAGTGAAGGAAAATCATGCTTTGTTGGTATGCACCCCCTTCAACCGATCATACTCGCTCCTACAGATTTAGCCAATCATCATTGGGTGATCGCCAATGATGAATAAACCGTCTTCCACAGGGAAGAGAATAGATGAGAGAGATTGAAAAGGAAAAGGAATAAAAGAGAGATATTGAAATTAAAATAGAAATTATCCAACGATTGCATAAGATAAAGAAAGGAAAAACATAATGAAAACCTATCTACAACAGGTTGGAATCCTACGCCAGCCTCCCGGTGGTCGCGACTCTAGCCTCGAATGGAATACTTTTCTCATGGTTGGAATCCCTCTTTTACAAGCCTCATCGTCCATCAGGTTCCACCGAGTTAATTATGGCATTAAATGGTCGCCCGGGTCAAAAGAATTTAAGAAATCCCATCTGAAGATACGCTGGAAATCATCATTTTTTGCTGTATCGGGCAATTACATGATGTGTAATGAGTATTCACGTCGTGTAATGTCGATCCAAGATTTTCTATGAGAATTTTGAATATTGCATGAATCTCTTTCTGGTTGACTCCTTTCATGACGTGTAAAAAGGCTTCACGACGTGTAGCATCCTTCGGCTGAATCATTTTGAGAGGGAAATGTGACTTGAATGTTACACAATGTGTAATGGCGATTCACGTCATATAATGAGTTCTCGGCTTGAAACTTTTCATGACTTTTCTTCACGACTTGCTGCATGCGGTGAAATGAAACTACACATTGTGAAATAATGTTTCGCGATGTGTATCCCCATCTTCCAGTATCAAACCCTACCTTTCATTTGCTTCTTCGATTTTGTGGCTTGTAAGTTCTCCATGATCATCCTCAAAATCTGTTAGTCGCGCCGCTTCGCTTCGCTCGCGGACTTATCGACACCTTTTTCTTTCTCAATTCTAATGTTTTCCTTTGCATTGCTCCAAGTGTCGGTCCTTCATAAGAAACTAGAAAAACATAAATATTATGGTAGCATTTCCTATTAAATCAATTAATGTTCAATGAATTCATATATAAAAACATGTCAAAATACGAATACAAAATAGAGATATCAATGTTGATATGAATGGAAAATGATTTTTACCAGGAAGGTTCGGGATCCGAGCGTACTCGGTCCCAAAAAATTATTAAGGAAAAAAGAAAACAAGAACAACGATGCAGAAAAGTGGCACAAGTGCCACCAAACATAAGGTGACAGACCAATGTCCATAAGACAACCAAAGCAAAAGCCAAAAATAGTCCGAAAATGATCCATCGGGTCGACCCAAAAGATCAAGCCCAAAGGCACACTTTAAAACCCCCAAGTCCCCCTGTGCAAACTGGGCAGTAAGCCCACAATAGGAATGGACCAAAGGCCCTTTGTGTGTATGCTGCACCACCCTGCAAATTCGGTCGACCTGTCACTGCCACTACACACGTTGCACATCTCCAACCAATGCCACGTGCCTGAGACGCATCCCAAGGTTGTCACCAAAGTCCTCCCATAAATCAAGGTCTTCGCACCCCGCATCCCAAGGTCATGCTCGCCTGAAAAAATTGCTCCATCGATTCGCCCCAGGTCAAGGTCATCGCTGACGGTCTCCAACCAGTCGGTCACCACAACACTGAAATTCGCCAGCCGCGACGTTCCACCGTTGAAAGCCACTCCATCGCAACCGGCTTGTGCCTCCACCCCCCACCATGCATTCAGCCTATGTCTCCATCCCCACCACCACTAAAAGTCGTGGCCTACACCTCAAAGGGCCTGAAGAGACCACCCCAATGCTCATCGCCGATAACTTTTCAGCACCTTGGTGAAGGTGCCTCTAGGATCCCACATCAAACCCCGAGGACGAAGACAGGAGACTGTCATCACCCACCACACCCGTAGTGTAACGGCCCGAAATTTTGAATAAATCTTGTTCCCTAATTTCATGTGTTATTTTATTTTATTTTTATACTCAACAAAAATGTTTTATTTGATAAACATGATTATAATTAAAATGAGACCAGTGGGTTTTGACTGTTTTATGACCATCGGTCAATATGACCACTGTGAACAAAATGTTTTGATTATTGTCTCCAAATATAAGTAATCTTGGTTAACTATTATAGAAAGAAGATTTGATGGCCTCACCTAGTAGTCTTGGACCGATCGAAGCCCATCTAACAGAGCTTGGGAAGGAGGTAGCACCATTGGGCTTTGCTCTGGATCAAATCCAAGCCGAACTTCATCATGTGAAGCTAGAACGGAATCGCCTTCGCGAGAAGTTCAAACTGATAGAAATTACTACTCGGGCAATGTTGACTGAGCCGCCCCAAGATTCTATCACCCTAGCACACCTTACTCTTAGGCCCTATGCTGGTATTATAAGGGGCTATGTAACGAGACCGTAACTGCCTTGTGTAATCCTTGTTTTAAATAAAAATTGAGATTTCTTCTTATGATGAAGTTTATGAATTTTGAAATGACCGGATAAATATAGTATGCATATTTTTGATGAATTTTAGAAAAAGGATATTTTAAAAATGGTTGTGTAAACCTTAAATAATTAAAAATTTGTAATGATTTTCAAAAAATGGTCTTCTACAATTATGTTCAGTACGAAATTTGGAGTCTAATAAGATCAACTTGATTTTTGATGAATAGTAAATTATGAATAGTGATTTTATGATTAGGATTAGTAATATGACCAAATGGATTAGTAATCTAACTTAAAGAAAGTTTTAAAATAATCTAGGCACCTTGATTAAGTAACGTTATTCAATAAAATGGTTAAATAATGGTTTCATAAATTATTATTCAAGTATTAGTTTTTTTCGGGTGAATAGTGTTTTTTAATTAAAAATTTAATTAAAATTATTTAGAAAATTATTTTTATAAAACAGATTTCATTTTTGAACTCAGAGCACCGATATTATGCTATGGTAATTTTTGGGGTTTTTTCTGAAAAAAACGAATTTTCTGTGAATAGTGTTTTTATTTAAAAATTAAATTAAAAATATTTAGAAAATTATTTTTATAAAATGGAGTTCATATTTGTAATCAGAGCGTTGATATTTGATTATGGTGAAATTTTGGGATCTTTCTGAGAAAGTTGAATTTTCAGTGAATAGTAAAAATGCAGTTTTAGGGTTTCGGTATGTTTAATGACATCATAGCTATGTCATGATGATGTCATGAGTTATTTTAAGGGTTGGCCGGCCAAGGGTGATGAATTATTGTTTTGGGGGCCCCATGTGACCTAAATCCATGATAAATGCCAAGGGAGAGCACATGGGTTTGAGAAAAGCACATGTGAGGTGTCCTTTGGCCATTAATGCCTTGTCCCCTCACTTTCCCTATAAATACCAAGCCCTACTCTCATCCATTCGACTCCCCACTCATTCCCAACGAATTTATGGTCTCATTACCTCCCAAGGAGACCTCCCAAGGTGCCCCCAAGCCCTCAAGGTCCCAACCTTTGAGGTTTAAGAGTTACATTTTATGGTAAGGGATCCGACCTCTCTCTTTCATTTCAAGTAATCTCTTTTATTTCATTCCTTTTATGCTCCATGTTCTTATGTTGGAGGATGTTCTTTTATACTCCTCTTACTGCCCTTTTCATGTTAATATAATGAGAGATCCCCTCTTACTCTCATTATTTCGTTTTATGAAGTTTTAAGTGGCGCCGTTAGGCTGCCGAAATTTTTGTAACGGATTCTTTCTCCCTTCTCATTTTTCAAGATCTATTTTCATGTAAAGTATTTCATGTTCCTTTTTTTATTATGTTGGGGTATGATCTCTAAATTTATCATACTGATATTTTATGATCATATGATGAGAGACCCCATTTTATCGCTTCAATTCAGTATTTTGAAGTTTTAAGTGGCGCCGTTAGGCTGCCAAAATTTTTAAGTGGTTCTTCACCCTTCTCGTTTTGAAGTTCTACTTTCATGTCAATTCTTTCAAGTTCCTTTTTGTTATGTTGGGGTATGATCTCTATATCTATCATACTGGACTCTTATGTTCATATGATGAGAGACCCCATTTGATCTCTTCAATTCAGTATTTTGTTGAAGTTTAAGTGGCGTTGTTAGGCTGCCGAATTTTTAAGTGATTCTTCACCCTTCTCGTTTTGAAGCTCTACTTTAATGTCAATTCTTTCAAGTTCTTTTTTGTTATGTTGGGGTATGATCTCTATATCTATAATACTGGACTCTTATGTTCATATGATGAGATACCCCATTTGATCTCTTCAATTCAGTATTTTGTTGAAGTTTAAGTGGCGCCGTTAGGCTGCCGAATTTTTAAGTGGTTCTTCACCATTCTCGTTTTGAAGTTCTACTCTCATGTCAATTCTTTCAAGTTCCTTTCTATTATGTTGGGGTATGACCTCTATATCTATCATACTGGAATCTTATGTTCATATGATGAGAGACCCTATTTGACCTTGTCAATTCAATTTTGTTTAAGTTTAAGTGACGCCGTTAGGCTGCCGAATTCTCACAAGAGAAATCTTTTTTTTCTTCCTTTCATGTTCTTCATTTCATATGGTATATTTTCAAATTTCATTACCATGTTCTTAAATACCTTATATTTTGTCCCTCTATGGTTTGATGGTTCATTTATGAATGTTTGACCCATGTCCCCTCTCTTCTCAATGTTTTCTAAAACCTTGTAACATAGCCGTTATGCTGCAGAATTTTCGTCTCAAAATTTCTCTCTCTCTTTTCTAAAAATTATTTTATGTTATAAAGTGAATACTCAAAGCTCTTATTTCTACAGGGGTATTCACATATATATAAAAATGTTATATTTTAAATTCTGGGATTTACATACATGATACCCGCTTTCCCTTTCCGTGGGTTTAAAGTAACGTAAAGATCATGTCTTTAAAGCAGTTTTTAAAACGTTGTGATTATGAAATTAAACCCATTTATTTTATGCTATATGGGTTATTTATGAAATGTTTGATGATGATATATGTGACTCACATGATAATAAAGGCAAATTTAAGGGTGCGCCCTGATAGCGCTCCAATGCATTGGGTAAAGACTTAATCTCTAGAGATGACCATTTTAACGACGCCTTGGTGAATAACCTTGGTAATTTTTAACGACACCTTGGGGATGGACCTTGGTGAAACGAAACGATTGTCAATATTAAATGTTGCAGCCACATATTCAAGTTATGAAAAAGTTTTATTTTTATTATGATATGCCTCATGATTTCATTTTCATGCCTTAAAGTTCTTTTCATGACTTTATTGATGTATCTCAAGTTCATATGTAAAATGTTTCACTTGTTTCCCTTGCTGGGCCTTCTGCTCATCCTTTCTTTTGATGTATGTCCCCAGGTTATGAGATGCAGTAATGAACCTAGGATGAACTTAAGGAGAATCCTTTCAAGTGTTTAAGAAGAGTGTTTTTGTTCTTTTCATGTTTTATGTTCCTGGTTTCCAAGACACTAAACCTTAAAGATCCTCGGTTTTGTAAAATGTAATGAATGTTTATGTGATAAAAAGGCGGGATGCTATAGTTGGTATCAAAGGATGGTTTAGTTATTTGTGGAAATTAGGATATGAAAACTTTAGGAAGAACCCTATAAAAAAGTTTAAATATAGGAAATCTTCCTAGTATTTTGGTGATTATTGAGTAAAGGGTTTCCAAGCAAATACATCCCTGTCTGGATACGAGCAGGTAGAGGTGGCTCTGGCACAGATGTACATAGGGGTAAAACCCGAAAATACCGCTTTGAGCTAGACTCGAACGGGAACTGGTACACGACAACGGGCCTTGCTGCACTCTTGGTTACGACACTCCCGGGGGATATGCTTTGGTAAATTCATAAGCTTAGTATGAACCATTGTTAAAGGAACAAAGATAAAATAAAATAAAGATTCACATAAGAATATATGATCATGGATAACCTAGAAGGGAACCTAGGGGATCACAAGTTAGGGTATACTTTACTTCTACATGTTATCCTTAGATGATTTAAGTTTCTTTTCATGATTATTGGCTAAGTATTTAAGCCCCTAACTATAGCTTCTTTTCTTAGTTAATGGCGGGAAATGGAAGAACATGTCCCAACAACCAATGTGATAGGAAATGCTACGATTGCCGTATTAATACGACAGAGATGATTAGGGGATTAAAAGAAGATTATTATTTTGGAAGACGTTCACTATTTTGAGGACCATATATGATCAAGGTAAATAGATTACTACGGTGTCTTCATTGAGGAGTAAGGTTGACTTATATTTTGAAGAATCAATGAATTTAAGGTGGCCTTATAGTAATTTAGGTTACTTACGGGAATGATTAACCTATCTTGGGTAAAATATGTTTAGGTTAGCTACTTTTGTTATAAGATGTTAGGAGTGGTTGATGTTGTTTGGAGATAAACAATGAAGTTTATTTTGGAAGACTATGTTATCATGTACTTCTTGTATTTGGGTTTCAATCTTAGTTTGGTTTATTTTCAGGAATCTTAAGGACCATTATTTACGGAATGGTCTATGATGAACATTGGGTAGTACCATGGAACTTTGAAGATTTAAAAGTAGTTTCCATTTCTATGGGATTCTTTTTGAAGATTTTTTTTACCTTACCCATTCTATTTTTGGGATAATGTTTAAAGATAGAAGAAATAGATAGTTGATCTTTTGTGGATCATGTGATTCTCTAGATGATGATTCTTGTGTTTTGATGAGACCAAGTAGTTTTGAATGCTCATCGTTTGGAGAAAAGATTAGTTTTGGTAGAAACTTATTAAAGTATGAAACTCTACATGAAGGTAGATATATTTCCTTATGTTTTTGTTCTATGTTGTAAATGAATTCCTCAAAGTTATTAAAAGGAACGTAAAACAAAAACGTTGTTGGTTTACGTTTCCTACTAGGTAATCAAAGACCGCTTACACACATCATAATTTTGGGATTTTCTGGTGGTTAACTTCCCCCTAATCATGTTTTCTATCACACTCCTTTAAGAACGTTACCCTTTGTTTTCTCCTCCATGTCCATATTTCCAACATGGAATCCTAGTATGAGTAAACTCGGGTGGCCCTTGTACTTCCTTTTCTTTCTTTTAAAGTAATGGTGTTACTGACTCTTTTTCCGATGTGGGACTTTAAATGAAATTTCAAAACCCAATTTTAAAAATTGCGAGGACGCAATTTCTTAAGGGGGGAAGATTGTAACGGCCCGAAATTTTGAATAAATCTTGTTCCCTAATTTCACGTGTTATTTTATTTTATTTTTATACTCAACAAAAATGTTTTATTTGATAAACATGATTATAATTAAAATGAGACCAGTGGGTTTTGACTGTTTTATGACCATCGGTCAATATGACCACTGTGAACAAAATGTTTTGATTATTGTCTCCAAATATAAGTAATCTTGGTTAACTATTATAGAAAGAAGATTTGATGGCCTCACCTAGTAGTCTTGGACCGATCGAAGCCCATCTAACAGAGCTTGGGAAGGAGGTAGCACCATTGAGCTTTTCTCTGGATCAAATCCAAGCCGAACTTCATCATGTGAAGCTAGAACGGAATCGCCTTCGCGAGAAGTTCAAACTGATAGAAATTACTACTCGGGCAATGTTGACTGAGCCGCCCCAAGATTCTATCACCCTAGCACACCTTACTCTTAGGCCCTATGCTGGTATTATAAGGGGCTATGTAACGAGACCGTAACTGCCTTGTGTAATCCTTGTTTTAAATAAAAATTGGGATTTCTTCTTATGATGAAGTTTATGAATTTTGAAATGACCGGATAAATATAGTATGCATATTTTTGATGAATTTTAGAAAAAGGATATTTTAAAAATGGTTGTGTAAACCTTAAATAATTAAAAATGTGTAATGATTTTCAAAAAATGGTCTTCTACAATTATGTTCAGTACGAAATTTGGAGTCTAATAAGATCAACTTGATTTTTGATGAATAGTAAATTATGAATAGTGATTTTATGATTAGGATTAGTAATATGACCAAATGGATTAGTAATCTAACTTAAAGAAAGTTTTAAAATAATCTAGGCACCTTGATTAAGTAACGTGATTCAATAAAATGGTTAAATAATGGTTTCATAAATTATTATTCAAGTATTAGTTTTTTTCGGGTGAATAGTGTTTTTTAATTAAAAATTTAATTAAAATTATTTAGAAAATTATTTTTATAAAACAGATTTCATTTTTGAACTCAGAGCACCGATATTATGCTATGGTAATTTTTGGGGTTTTTTCTGAAAAAAACGAATTTTCAGTGAATAGTGTTTTTATTTAAAAATTAAATTAAAAATATTTAGAAAATTATTTTTATAAAATGGAGTTCATATTTGTAATCAGAGCGTTGATATTTGATTATGGTGAAATTTTGGGATCTTTCTGAGAAAGTTGAATTTTCAGTGAATAGTAAAAATGCAGTTTTAGGGTTTCGGTATGTTTAATGACATCATAGCTATGTCATGATGATTTCATGAGTTATTTTAAGGGTTGGCCGGCCAAGGGTGATGAATTATTGTTTTGGGGGCCCCATGTGGCCTAACTCCATGATAAATGCCAAGGGAGAGCACATGGGTTTGAGAAAAGCACATGTGAGGTGTCCTTTGGCCATTAATGCCTTGTCCCCTCACTTTCCCTATAAATACCAAGCCCTACTCTCATCCATTAGACTCCCCACTCATTCCCAACGAATTTATGGTCTCATTACCTCCCAAGGATCCTTCCCAAGGTGCCCCCAAGCCCTCAAGGTCCCAACCTTTGAGGTTTAAGAGTTACATTTTATGGTAAGGGATCCGACCTCTCTCTTTCATTTCAAGTAATCTCTTTTATTTCATTCCTTTTATGCTCCATGTTCTTATGTTGGAGGATGTTCTTTTATACTCCTCTTACTGCCCTTTTCATGTTAATATAATGAGAGATCCCCTCTTACTCTCATTATTTCGTTTTATGAAGTTTTAAGTGGCGCCGTTAGGCTGCCGAAATTTTTGTAACGGATTCTTTCTCCCTTCTCATTTTTCAAGATCTATTTTCATGTAAAGTATTTCATGTTCCTTTTTTTATTATGTTGGGGTATGATCTCTAAATTTATCATACTGATCTTTTATGATCATATGATGAGAGACCCCATTTGATCGCTTCAATTCAGTATTTTGAAGTTTTAAGTGGCGCCGTTAGGCTGCCAAAATTTTTAAGTGGTTCTTCACCCTTCTCGTTTTGAAGTTCTACTTTCATGTCAATTCTTTCAAGTTCCTTTTTGTTATGTTGGGGTATGATCTCTATATCTATCATACTGGACTCTTATGTTCATATGATGAGAGACCCCATTTGATCTCTTCAATTCAGTATTTTGTTGAAGTTTAAGTGGTGTTGTTAGGCTGCCGAATTTTTAAGTGATTCTTCACCCTTCTCGTTTTGAAGCTCTACTTTAATGTCAATTATTTCAAGTTCTTTTTTGTTATGTTGGGGTATGATCTCTATATCTATAATACTGGACTCTTATGTTCATATGATGAGATACCCCATTTGATCTCTTCAATTCAGTATTTTGTTGAAGTTTAAGTGGCGCCGTTAGGCTGCCGAATTTTTAAGTGGTTCTTCACCATTCTCGTTTTGAAGTTCTACTCTCATGTCAATTCTTTCAAGTTCCTTTCTATTATGTTGGGGTATGACCTCTATATCTATCATACTGGAATCTTATGTTCATATGATGAGAGACCCTATTTGACCTTGTCAATTCAATTTTGTTTAAGTGACGCCGTTAGGCTGCCGAATTCTCACAAGAGAAATCTTTTTTTTTCTTCCTTTCATGTTCTTCATTTCATATGGTATATTTTCAAATTTCATTACCATGTTCTTAAATACCTTATATTTTGTCCCTCTATGGTTTGATGGGTCATTTATGAATGTTTGACCCATGTCCCCTCTCTTCTCAATGTTTTCTAAAACCTTGTAACATAGCCGTTATGCTGCAGAATTTTCGTCTCAAAATTTCTCTCTCTCTTTTCTAAAAATTATTTTATGTTATAAAGTGAATACTCAAAGCTCTTATTTCTACATGGGTATTCACATATATATAAAACTTTTATATTTTAAATTCTGGGATTTACATACATGATACCCGCTTTCCCTTTCCGTGGGTTTAAAGTAACGTAAAGATCATGTCTTTAAAGCAGTTTTTAAAACGTTGTGATTATGAAATTAAACCCATTTATTTTATGCTATATGGGTTATTTATGAAATGTTTGATGATGATATATGTGGCTCACATGATAATAAAGGCAAATTTAAGGGTGCGCCCTGATAGCGCTCCAATGCATTGGGTAAAGACTTAATCTCTAGAGATGACCATTTTAACGACGCCTTGGTGAATAACCTTGGTAATTTTTAACGACACCTTGGGGATGGACCTTGGTGAAACGAAACGATTGTCAATATTAAATGTTGCAGCCACATCTTCAAGTTATGAAAAAGTTTTATTTTTATTATGATATGCCTCATGATTTCATTTTCATGCCTTAAAGTTCTTTTCATGACTTTATTGATGTATCTCAAGTTCATATGTAAAATGTTTCACTTGTTTCCCTTGCTGGGCCTTCTGCTCATCCTTTCTTTTGATGTATGTCCCCAGGTTATGAGATGCAGTAATGAACCTAGGATGAACTTAAGGAGAAGCCTTTCAAGTGTTTAAGAAGAGTGTTTTTGTTCTTTTCATGTTTTATGTTCCTGGTTTCCAAGACACTAAACCTTAAAGATCCTCGGTTTTGTAAAATGTAATGAATGTTTATGTGATAAAAAGGCGGGATGCTATACGTAGCGTCGTCACTCGGGTAACAACCAAGTCACCTGAAGCAACCATGAACCACTCAGATCTGTTCTTGCGCATCTCCAACCACGCCATCATCAGCCAACCGATGGATTTTTAGCTGGTCTACAAGTTGAAAACCCTCAAAGAAGAGGTCCTCCGCATGAAATAAAGAGGATATGAAAACAGATAATCCTTAATCGGTTCTTCCATGATAGGATCTAGATGACATCGATCATCCACAAAATAAACACCAAATCCATCACAAAAAAAACCATGAATTCCATCAGTCTCAAGATCAACCTTGATCAAATCAATCCTTTTGCATGGACAACAAAGGGCAAAGAAGTCTGAATGCCCTACAATATCAAACTGAGTTCCATCATCTTAAAAAACAACCTAATTGAAATGATCATTGTAATAATATATAGAGAGAAGCTCTCTCCTAGAGATATAAGCCATCAATATATCTCAAAAATGAGTTTTAATGTCTTATATTCATTAATGTTGCAGGTTGATTGATACGAGTTGATGAATTTTCAAAAAAAGAAATGTTTTTTTATTTTTATTTTGATGGAGTGTCTGTCACCAATTCACATGAAAAAATGCATTATGATGGTGAAAGATCAATGGGTAAAGTGTTAAAAGAAGGAATTTTATTTGACAAAATATTAAGATTGGTATCTTCAATTATGAAGTGAGATGTCTCATAGTTAGAGTTAAAATACGCTTTAAAGTTTGACGTTGCACTACTACAGATATGCCCTTTTACAGTGCGCAAAAAGGATTTTAACGGTGTTAAAAAGCGCTGTTAATCGCAACACTGATAAAGGAGATCCTTTATCCATGCTAAAAAAATGATGATAAAGCCCCCCCTTACTGTAATGTGTTGTTAATATAACAACATACCCAACAAAAACCTGTAACCTGTCCACAAAAAATATATAATTTAATTGAAATAAAATTTACATCATAAATACAAAAAAACATTGATACATACATTTCAAATAATGTTTTATATAATTACATTTATAATTATCCAACAAACATTTAAAAACATTAATGTTTCATCTTTTGACGCCCGTGATCCCCTCTCAAAAATGTCTGCCCATGGTATCAGTTGTCGAAAAAATCATCTCAACCCGAGCAAAAGATTCCGCCTATATAAGAAAACAAATATTATGTTTGTAATACTATAAAGAAATAAATTAAACATTAATATGAAAGAATACATTAATAAAATGTTAGTTTTTAATAAAAAATACACATTTGGAGTTATACCGGTCACACCGTACATCGTATTGAGGTGGATTTGATTCATACACATCACAAACGAGTTATGGATTGTTGTCCTAAAATATCAAAATGATCTAAACATGTTTGCTCGGTTTTGAGTATGACACTTTTTCTTTTACTAAAATTAATGTCAATTTTAAATGACACATTTGGAGTTATATCGATCACATCGTGCATCCAGATTGAGATGCAACTGATTCCTACTTGTCACAAATTACCGATGGATCATTTTCCTAAAGTATCAAAACAATATGAATGCATTTTCTCAATTGTTAGTATGTCAGTTTTGTTTTTTTACTAAAATTTCGTTTCAAACTGGAAACACGTATTTTGAGTCATACTGGTCGCATTTTGCATCGGTTTGATGTGATAATACTTCATACACATCACAAATTACTTATGAATCATATTCCTAAATTATCAATATAATCAGAGTGTGTTTTCTTGGTTTTCAGTGTGTGACACATTTTGAACTAAAATGTCAATTTTAAACTGATAACAGATACTTTTAGTCATACCGGTCACACCATGCATTGGATTAAGGTGAGGTTGATTCTTATATGTCACAAATGACTCATGGACCATTTACCTAAATTATAAAAACAATATGAATGCATTTTCTTGGTTTTCAGTATGTTATTTTTTCTTTTTTACTTAAATTAATGTCAATTTAAAATAAAAAGACACACTTGGAGTCATAATGGTCACACCGTGTGTCGGATTGAGGTACTATTGAATCTTACATGTCAAAAATGACTCATGAATTTTTTTCTTAAATTATCAAAACAATATAAATGCATTTTCTCGGTTTTCAGTAGGTCACTTGTTCTTTTTACTAAAATTAATGTCAATTTTAAATAAAAAGACACTTTGAGTTATATCGTCCACACCGTGAATCATATTGAGGTTTGGTTGATTCTTACATGTCAAAAATGACTTATAGATCGTTTTATTAAAGTATCAAAACAATATGAATGAATTTGATCGGTTTTCAGTATGTCAGATGTGTTTTTTTACTAAAATGTCATTTCAAACTGGAAACATGCATTTTGAGTCATACCGGCCACATCGTGCGTCAGTTTGATATGAGACTATTTCATACACATCAAAAATTACTTATAAATCACTTTCCTAAATTATCAAGACAATCAGAGCACTTTTTCTTGGTTTTTAGTGAGTGACACATTTTGAACTAAAATGTCAATTTTAAACTGATAAGAGACACTTTAAGTCATACCGGTCACACAATGCATCAGATTGAGGTGTGGTTGAATACTGTTGTAACCACGACCATTCTATGAAAGAAATAAAGTTTGGTTTGTGTTTTTTGTCAATCTTCATTGGAAGTTCAGAATGTTTTCTAGGAAAGGGATCATACAGTTCGAGCAGACAACAATATTGAAGGTGGCGTCATTTCCCAATGTTTGCCAAATTTTTTGGGCCTGAAAATTAGAAAATAGAGAAATTTATGTTTGGAAAATAAAGTTGCACGCAAGATTGTAGGTGTTTTGTAAACTTGCACGCAAGGCATGTTTTGGGATCAGAACGTCGAAAAATGGCAAAGGGATGATCTTTGCAAAAAATCTGGAGTTGTGCATGGAAAACGGTTCCTGCGTGAAAAAAATTGTGCGTAGAATGACAGGTTTTGCATGACACAGTGGGCTTTGTGCGTGAGGGTTAGTGACACCTATAAATAAGAGGCGACCCCCCTCATTCGGAATGGTTGAAAACTTAGAGAATATCTGATTTGTGATGCGCGTAAAAGTTGCGCGAAAAGGGAGTTGCATGGAAAAGTGGGATTTGCGCGGAAAATTTAAAGTTGCGCGCAAAAGTTAAAGTTTCACATAAAGGGTGCAGTTGCACAAAATATTTTCCATGTGAAAAGAAAATCTTGTGCATAAAAGTCAGATCTTGCACGCACAGGGTAGGTGTTGCATACAATTGTCAGTGTAGGCTGAATACATGTTCTGAATATTCAGTTCAATGGTCCAGTGCTTTCAAGTGCATCAATTCAGGACTTCGATGCAAGAAATGTCTCATGCTGAATAGATACAAATAATTCAATGCAAATCTATTAAAGCGGCCTTCAAGTCGATAAACTGAGTTTGACTTCTCTCAAGGCAGTGAGCTAGGGGGAGTCGAGGGAAGTGATACAAGGGACGCAGTGAGCTATCCCTGAACCTTTGTAAAGGCAGTGTTCCTGGAACAGAGTGACTATGACCAAATCTTTTAAACCTCAAAATATTAAAGATTAGTGGATTTAGGTACGACCGATACCCTGTTGGCATATGCTCCTTAGACATAGCCCTTTGCAGTGAACCAAGTAAAAGTGTTGTTTCATCTCCCTGCTTTCATTTGTTTGACAGATTTAACAAGTTCCTACCAACGCGGGAACAAGATCCACAACTTTTAAAAGAAAAAATTTGACACCCTGAACTACCCCTCCCCTCTCAGGGTGTTCTGAGGTCTTTAAAATACTACATGTCAAAAATGAATCATGGATCATTTTATTAAAGTATCAAAATAATCTGAATGCATTTTCTCAATTTTCAGCATGTCACTTATTCTTTTTACTAAAATTAATGTCAATTTTAAATAAATAGACACACTTGGAATTATACCTGTAACGCCCCGACCCCAGCTACCCAGAGTCGGTGCATTATTACATAACATTGGCATGATCACAAGAAAGATCAAATCTCGAAAGACCGATTGGTTTAGTAGCCTTGGAAACACTAGATATATTCGTAAGTTTTACATTACATCATAAAATGAAAAACTAATACAACAACATAATGTTTCCACAATCCACACTATTAACCCCTCATAAAATCCCTGCAGGTCATTCATAACTTACTTCTTCACATCCTGGGAAAAATAAAACATAAAAAAAAGGGGTGAGCTCAAATGCCCAGTAAGGATAACAATAAAGTGGAAACTTTCATAAATAAGAATAAAAATTTAAGGCAATGTATAACTAAAACAAAAGCCTTTTAAATACTAACTTTCAACATGGTATGGCATAAATAAAATGAAATAATGCCATTTACTTATTCACATGGATATTCTACTAAATTAATAATCACATGCAAAAATCAATAACCACTTTCATAATGTTGGAATGCATAATGCCAGACTATCATAACCACATAGCCAAGGCCTCGTGCCAAGACTACAAATAAGATTTTGTCAAGGCCTTGTGCCAAGACACTAGTTTGTCTCATGAGACCTACCGATGCATCGAGGAGCTATAGCGGGCTCCACCCGTCACTTATTAAGTCCAATGCATTCCCATATGAAAAGGTTTAAACATAACATAAACATTCGTATTAAAACTAGCATACGAAATGTCAATAATTTCACCATAAACTATGAATGGTATAAAAATAGCACATCCACAGTCAAACATATCACAAAAACTTCAATACAATATAGAAGTTTTGTATCATAATAAATCAACTTCAAATAATCTTAAAATCCATCAAAGGATGTTGACATAGATGAAATCAAAATTCTTTTTAAAGAAGTATCTCCTTTTATTTTGAAATCATTTAAGATCCATATAAAATAAAACATTTTCTTTGAAAATATTCTTATAAGCTTGTATGGAAAGCTTCGACGATTTTATAACGGCGGAAAATAACCGCACCCGCCGTATAAGTTAAAAAGAACATTCTTACCTCAATTCAGTCGAAATGGTTAAAAAGGACCTTGTTTTGAAAACGACGGAAAGATTCCTTTATAAACCTCTTATAAAAAGTCAAACAAGGGTATAAATGACTTTAACCCATAAAAAATGTTTTGAAATACATTTTTAAGAAACATGGATGTGGATGATAAAGATATCCCAGTAGATTATTACGTATAAACAACCTCGGATAATGAAGAGATTGTGAAATAACCCTTACCTTGTACTTTTCCTTGGTTGGGGTAGGTTAACCTCCTGTATAATGGTGAAATAATTGTTATTAAATTATAAAAGAATCATATATATTAATATGATATCATATATGATCTTTTAACATTGATTTATTAATAATATCTTAGAATTATCATCGTTTCGGGTGTTAACTTACTCATTTTCTTTTATATGTTTTGTTACATAAGCCATGTTTGTTGTATCTTATTCATATCCAGAATGATATCAAGTCCTTAAACATCATTTTTAAATCATAAAATGATAATTATACTTGAATGGATACGATGGAGAATGAATCTCATCGCGTTCGTGGAGACGGTAGTCCGTACGTACGCACGAGCGACAATATCATTCTTTTGATATTAAAATAATATATAAATGAATGGTATATCATATATACAGAATCATTAACATGTTATATTTATTATTTACATGAGTTACACATCATTATTATACCCATCCAAATAATATTATATTGAATAACAATTACACCACGACGTGGAGACGGTAAGCCGTACGTACGCACGTATGGTGACATGTTATTCAAAGGGTGGATAGAGTACTGAATATGGTTGTACCATACTTATAATAACATCACAGTATATGTGAGATACTGGAGTTATTATTTTAGAATGGTAAGAACAAAGGAAGAATAAGTGGAAGAAGAAATGAACTTAGAAAAGGGTGGTGAAATCATTACCTCTTCTTCGGGTTCTTCCTTTTGATTTGATCAAAAGGGCTCCTTAGGTTGGCTTTCTGATCAAACTAAGGCCCCTAGGTTGTAGTGAGGGATGTTGGGAGAGTATTTGGGCAGAGTTTGGCCGAACCAAAAGGCTTTAGAGGTGTGAAGAAATGAGAAGGAGGAGTGCCCTTTTATAAGAGGGGTGAGGGGCACCTTTGGAAAAGCTAGAAATATTAATTTATAATAAATTCATATTCGGTTTCTAATGGCTCCAAAGTTGACTATTCAAAGGTTAAGGTGGGGATAGGTCGAAAACCACTCAACCAATAGAATTTAGACAGGTTTGGGTACTTATATTAACCTTATCTTTAAGTATTAACTCTAAGTTAATTAGTTTCACTTTTACAATGTCTCTTTGTATTTTTATATAATATGGTTAATAAACTTACTATATACATCCAAGCGACCCCCAAGTGGTCCATTAATGATTAACCTATCATAATATAAGTCTCTTGGCCGAACCTTAGATTTTTAGGAATTTAATATCAATTAATAATATAATATTTGTTTTAAGAACTCTTTTATGTCAATTTTGACACTATTCAATAGTTGATTTTTGTGAAACTCATAACAGATTGATTACTTCGAACAAAGTCCATTAAATCAATCCTAATATATCATATTAGCCTAGAAAATTAGTTTAATTCATTAAAAGTTTCATATTATATTTATTTGGGTATTTATAATATCAATTATTTTAATTTTTCACTATTTTAGTAATTACTGCATCATCATTGTGTCATATATAAAATAAATTATTTAATGTCTAAAAATTATAAATAAAACATCATTATGTAGGAAATCTTTTTAGATTTCTAATGAATATTTATAATCGAAAATCCAACATGTATAACCCTATGTAAAAATTTTTCTTATAAAAGATGTAAGCTTATGCCATTTTTATTTTTATTTTAACTTTATTAATATAACGTGTCCCTACCACATACAAGTGGCTCCAAGGGGTCCCCAAATTGACCCAAGGATGCCCATGGTCGGGTATGTGTCCACCAATAAGGTTAGGACACGTTTTAGGGTAATTTTGTATTATTATAATATTATTTTTTAACCCTTATTTACCGGATTTACCCTTAACCATGGTAAATAAAATATTTACCGCAGTAATTATTCAAAATGTCTAAAAATAAAAGTTACCTATTTACTCAATTTGAACATCCTGATTCCAAATATGGAATCTATTTTCCTAAATTCAAAACACAGAAGTGGCAGAAATTAATTTAAAATTAATTCCCGCTGTCAAAACAAAAAGCGTGTTTTTAAGAGATAATAACTATCAAAAGATTGACACTTGTTTATGTTCGGTTTAATTGTAAAATTATGTCCAATGACCAACATTATATTAAATGGTAAAAATATATTCTAAATATACTTTAAAACTACTAAAATTCATAATTTATCACTATTAATTATTTTTATTAAAAAAGTTGTTTTTAATTAAAATTTAGTAATTTTCACTATTCATCAAAATATGAAAGTTATCCGAAAAGTACCAAAATTTCACCTTAGGCTAAATTCGATATTCCGAGTCCAAAAATGAAGTCCATTTTCAAATATAAAATATATATAATTTCAAAAATTAGGTATTACTATTCACAACGGCTAGTTTAATTAGTTGTGGTGTGTGTTAGAACTCGAGGTTGCGTACAACACACGCTATCGCATTATTCAAAGGGAAACGTACCATAGAAGCCTGGGGTGTTACATTCTCCCCTCCTTCAAATAATTGCATCCTCGCAATTTCTAGGGTATTACTGCATAAAAAGACTCGGGTGGTTCTTTATCATAAGTTCCTCGGGTTCCCACGCTGCCTCTTCCATCTTATGGTTTCTCCACAAAACTTTTACCAGACGCGTCGTCCGATTTCTCAGTACTTGTTCTCTTGTATCAAGAATCCTGACGGGCTCTTCGCAATAAGACAGATCGGGTTCCAGTTCTAATTCTTCATAGGTGAGTACATGCGTTGGGTCAGGCATGTATTTTCTCAACAGAGATACGTGGAACACATCGTGAACTTTGGAGAGACTTGGCGGCATTGCCAATCGGTAAGCTACAACCCCAATTCGTTCTAGAATTTCGAAAGGTCCGATGTACCTGGGACTCAATTTACCTTTCTTACCAAAACGTATGACTCCCTTCCACGGAGATACCTTTAGGAAAACATGATCACCGACTTGAAATTCCAAATCCTTCCTTCGATTATCGGCATAGCTCTTCTGCCTACTTTGAGCTGCTTTAATGTGATTTTGGATTACCTTCACCTTTTCCACCGTTTCCTCCACCAGTTCTGGGCCTACAAGTTTTCTTTCACCAACGTCATCCCAACAGGTTGGTGTACGACATCTCTTTCCGTATAACGCTTCATATGGTGCCATCTGAATACTCGAATGGAAGCTATTGTTATAGGAAAATTCTACTAGTGGTAAATATTGATCCCACATACCCTGAAAGTCAAGTGAGCAAGATCTCAACATGTCTTCTAAGGTCTGAATAGTCCGTTCTGATTGTCCGTCTGTCTGAGGGTGGTAAGCAGTGCTCAAATGAAGTTCAGTATCCAGGGATTTCTGAAGACTTTTCCAAAATCTTGAAGTAAAACGGGGATCACGATCAGAAACAATCGATAGGGGTACTCCATGAAGTCTCACAACTTCATTAATATATAGTCTTGCTAGACGTTCTAGGGGTAGATCTTCTCTTATAGCAAGAAAATGTGCTGACTTGGTAAGACGATCAACAATCACCCATATTGCATAATTCCTTCTAGGAGTCTTTGGTAGCCCCATGACAAAGTCCATTGTAATATTGTCCCATTTCCACTCCGGTATGGGAAGAGGTTGCATGACTCCTCCAGGCTGTTGCCTTCCAGCTTTCACTTGTTGACAAACCATACATCTTGACACAAAATCAGCAATCTCCCTCTTCATGTTGTCCCACCAAAAATGTTCCTTCAAATCCCTATACATTTTGGTGCTCCCAGGGTGTATAGAGAAATTGGAACTATGAGCGTCATCCAGCAATTCCCTTTTTAGATCAGGTATATTGGGAACACAAAGTCTCTTCCCGAATTTCAAAATTCCACCTTCATACGCAAAGTCTCTCAATCTCCCATCATTCACAGCTTTAATCTTCTTTTGGAATTCTTCATCATCCGTCTGAGAAATCTTAATCCTTTCTAGTAAATATGGTTTGGCAACCATTTGAAAAAGCATTGATGTTTCACCTTCCCTGGTTATTCCCATGTCCATCTTCACTAGCTCCATGAAAATTGGATCCCTTTCAATTCTCATATTGTTCAAAACTCCATGGTCTTTTCTACTCAAAGCATCTGCCACCTTGTTTGCCTTCCCTGGGTGGTAGTGTATCGTGCAATCATAATCCTTGAGTAATTCAAGCCATCTCCTTTGCCTCATGTTGAGTTCTTTTTGTGAGAAAATATACTTCAAACTCTTGTGATCAGTATAAATCTCACATTTTTCACCATAGAGGTAGTGCCTCCATATCTTCAAAGCAAAGATCACAGCTGCTAACTCAAGATCATGAGTAGGATAGTTTTGTTCATGAATTTTCAACTGTCGTGATGCATAGGCAATAACTCTATCATTCTGCATAAGGACACAGCCAAGTCCTTTCTTCGATGCATCACTATAAATAACGAACCCATCATTCCCCGATGGTAGAGTCAATATAGGAGCATTGACTAATCTTCTCTTCAGTTCTTCGAAACATTCTTCACACTCTTTTGTCCAAACAAATTTAACCCCTTTACGTGTGAGCTTCGTTAATGGGTTAGCCAATCGGGCAAAATTCTGGACGAAACGTCGATAATAACCTGCCAAACCAATAAAACTACGTACCTCAGTTATACTCGTAGGTGCTGGCCATTCTTGGATTGCCTTGGTCTTAGAAGGATCAACAGAGATTCCATCTTTAGAGACAATATGACCAAGAAAAGAAATCTCCTGAAGCCAGAATTCACACTTGCTAAACTTCCCATATAATTCATGCCTCCTCAGAGTCTTCAAGATAATGGGCAAGTGATTTTCATGATCTTCGTAGGTTTTGGAGTATACCAAGATATCATCAATAAATACCACCACAAATTCATCGAGATACTCCTTGAAAACTCTATTCATTAGATCCATGAATACAGAGGGTGCATTAGTCAATCCAAACGGCATTACAGTAAACTCGTAATGCCCGTACCTGGTTCGAAATGCTGTTTTCGGAATGTCTTCCTTCTTCACACACAACTGATGGTATCCAGATCGAAGGTCAATCTTTGAAAAGTATTGAGCTCCATGCAGTTGGTCAAATAAATCATCAATACGAGGTAGGGGATACTTGTTCTTTATCGTTATAGCATTGATCTCCCTGTAGTCGATACATAACCTCATAGATCCATCTTTCTTTTTAACAAAAAGAACAGGGGCTCCCCATGGAGAAACACTAGGGCGAATAAATCCCTTATTACTCAATTCCTCTAGTTGTTTCTTTAGTTAGACTAACTCTACAGTAGCCATTCTATAAGGGGTCTTCGATATAGGCCTTGATCCAGGAATCAAATCAATGGAAAACTCTACTTCTCGTTCTGGAGGATGTCCAGGTAAATCTTCTGGAAATACATCTACAAATTCTTTCACAACAGGTACATCCTCTATTTGAACATTCCTTTCCTCACCGATAGTTACTTCATTCTCTTCCTCCCCAATAATTGAATTAAGTTGAGCTACTGGGGGTGGATCTAAATAAGAATTAGGTGGTGACGATTCTGCTCTAAAAATAAGGTGCTCCTTATCATTATCATCAAGAATCGTAACCTCTTTCTTCTTACAATAAATCTTCGCATCATAGTCCGAAAGCCAGTCCATACCGAGGATTATATCAAACTCAATCATAGGTATGACGATGAAATCAGCAGATAAAGAAAATTTATGTGCTCTAATGGGGACTGATTCACAAAACTTTGTTGCAACGATACTTCCCTTAGGAGTTTTAACTGACAACTCCCTTATTAAATCAAATTGGAAATATCTAATTTTCTTAGCAAACTGGGAAGATATGAAACAATGCGATGATCCAGAATCAAATAATGCATTTGCTAAACTTGAGGAAACCATTAAATTACCTGCCACCACGTCTTTCGGAGCTTCTACCTCAGCAGTAGTGATAGCATAAGCCTGGCCTTGATCCCTTGGCCTTTTCTGAGGTAAGTTATCCTGACGCTTAGGACATGCATTTGCATAATGCCCCATCTCCCTGCAATTGTAGCACTGAACGTTGGTAGCTTCCTTCTTCCCCTTGCAATCATGAGCTTGGTGGCCTTTTTCACCACACTTGTAACAGACTCCCATTCCCTTCAAGCAAGTACCAGGATGTTTCTTCCCGAATTTACCACAAGATGGATATTCAACCTTTCCCTTCTTCCCCTTATTTCCATTCCCAGATTGATCAGCAGGTCTCTTCTTCTCTTGCTTTTCTTTAAAGTCATAAGACTTAGAGAATTCCTTTTCGGTCTTGATAGCACATGAGACAATGTCTTCGTACGATGAAAAGGATTGTGAGACTAATGCTCGACGGAGAAATGGTTTTAACCCATCAAAGAAACGATCAATCTTACTTATTGGGTTGCGAATATAATCACCAGCGTACCTCGCTAATCTTGTAAAGTTAGCCTCATACTTTGTGACATTCTCATCCTCCTTTTGTCTCAGACTTAGAAATTGTCTTTCCATATCTGCTCGATGGTCGCGAGGAAAGTATTTTTCTAAAAACAGATCTTTGAACTCCCTCCATTCCATATTTGATACTTCATCATCTTCCTTCGTATTTTGAATCAATGACCACCATTGATCAGCATCTCCAGTGAGGCGGTAAACTGCCATGATAACTTTTTCCCTTTCACTGCTCCCCAAAGCCTGAAATATTTTCTCTAGGGAAAATATCCATTGCTCAGCTACTAAGGGATTTGTATTCCCATTGAACGTTGGTGGTTGCTGTCTCATGAATCGATCTAACATTGATCCTCCACGCTGCGGATCAGGGTGCTCTATACGGGTAAGGTTATTATTCATAACCTGAGTAAGTTGTCCCAGTATGGTGATTAGTTGATCAGCACCAGTTGCATCACCAGCCCCACTATAATTATCTTGAGCAGGAGGGCAATCCCTACATGGAGTGCGTGCATTGATACGGTTTCCATTTCTTCCACTAGGCGCCATTTCTAAACAATGACATAAACTAGATCAGTTTATGAATCAAAATACATAATCCCATACTTATAAAACACTTAACATAAATTGAACTATTTATGGATATAATCCATAATCATAAAAATGTTTTCTTTGAGGAAGTATATACTCATAAACCCTTCATAATGATTTGTAAAGATAGTGAGAGTTATCCTAAGCATATCCCCCGGGAGTGTCGTAACCAAGAGTGCAGCAAGGCCCGTTGTCGTGCACCAGTTCCCGTTCGAGTCTAGCTCAAAGCGGTGTTTTCGGGTTTTACCCCTAGGTACATCTGTGCCAGAGCCGCCTCTACCTGCTCGTATCCAGACAGGGATGTATTGCTCGGAAAACTCACAAAATCTCTACAATACCAAAATTCTAGGAAGTTCTTCTATACTAATCCTCAAAGTTCATCTTAGGTCTACGTGCTCTAATCAGAGTTTATCTAAATCTAGTTTCCAAGGTTTGTACTAAACTTCCTCTGATACCAACTGTAACGCCCCGACCCCAGCTACCCAGAGTCGGTGCATTATTACATAACATTGGCATGATCACAAGAAAGATCAAATCTCGAAAGACCGATTGGTTTAGTAGCCTTGGAAACACTAGATATATTCGTAAGTTTTACATTACATCATAAAATGAAAAACTAATACAACAACATAATGTTTCCACAATCCACACTATTAACCCCTCATAAAATCCCTGCAGGTCATTCATAACTTACTTCTTCACATCCTGGGAAAAATAAAACATAAAAAAAAGGGGTGAGCTCAAATGCCCAGTAAGGATAACAATAAAGTGGAAACTTTCATAAATAAGAATAAACATTTAAGGCAATGTATAACTAAAACAAAAGCCTTTTAAATACGAACTTTCAACATGGTATGGCATAAATAAAATGAAATAATTCCATTTACTTATTCACATGGATATTCTACTAAATGAATAATCACATGCAAAAATCAATAACCACTTTCATAATGTTGGAATGCATAATGCCAGACTATCATAACCACATAGCCAAGGCCTCGTGCCAAGACTACAAATAAGATTTTTTCAAGGCCTTGTGCCAAGACACTAGTTTGTCTCATGAGACCTACCGATGCATCGAGGAGCTATAGCGGGCTCCACCCTTCACTTATTAAGTCCAATGCATTCCCATATGAAAAGGTTTAAACATAACATAAACATTCGTATTAAAACTAGCATACGAAATGTCAATAATTTCACCATAAACTATGAATGGTATAAAAATAGCACATCCACAGTCAAACATATCACAAAAACTTCAATACAATATAGAAGTTTTGTATCATAATAAATCAACTTCAAATAATCTTAAAATCCATCAAAGGATGTTGACATAGATGAAATCAAAATTCTTTTTAAAGAAGTATCTCCTTTTATTTTGAAATCATTTAAGATCCATATAAAATAAAACATTTTCTTTGAAAATATTCTTATAAGCTTGTATGGAAAGCTTCGACGATTTTATAACGGCGGAAAATAACCGCACCCGCCGTATAAGTTAAAAAGAACATTCTTACCTCAATTCAGTCGAAATGGTTAAAAAGGACCTTGTTTTGAAAACGACGGAAAGATTCCTTTATAAACCTCTTATAAAAAGTCAAACAAGGGTATAAATGACTTTAACCCATAAAAAATGTTTTGAAATACATTTTTAAGAAACATGGATGTGGATGATAAAGATATCCCAGTAGATTATTACGTATAAACAACCTCGGATAATGAAGAGATTGTGAAATAACCCTTACCTTGTACTTTTCCTTGGTTGGGGTAGGTTAACCTCCTGTATAATGGTGAAATAATTGTTATTAAATTATACAAGAATCATATATATTAATATGATATCATATATGATCTTTTAACATTGATTTATTAATAATATCTTAGAATTATCATCGTTTCGGGTGTTAACTTACTCATTTTCTTTTATATGTTTTGTTACATAAGCCATGTTTGTTGTATCTTATTCATATCCAGAATGATATCAAGTCCTTAAACATCATTTTTAAATCATAAAATGATAATTATACTTGAATGGATACGATGGAGAATGAATCTCATCGCGTTCGTGGAGACGGTAGTCCGTACGTACGCACGAGCGACAATATCATTCTTTTGATATTAAAATAATATATAAATGAATGGTATATCATATATACAGAATCATTAACATGTTATATTTATTATTTACATGAGTTACACATCATTATTATACCCATCCAAATAATATTATATTGAATAACAATTACACCACGACGTGGAGACGGTAAGCCGTACGTACGCACGTATGGTGACATGTTATTCAAAGGGTGGATAGAGTACTGAATATGGTTGTACCATACTTATAATAACATCACAGTATATGTGAGATACTGGAGTTATTATTTTAGAATGGTAAGAACAAAGGAAGAAGAAGTGGAAGAAGAAATGAACTTAGAAAAGGGTGGTGAAATCATTACCTCTTCTTCGGGTTCTTCCTTTTGATTTGATCAAAAGGGCTCCTTAGGTTGGCTTTCTGATCAAACTAAGGCCCCTAGGTTGTAGTGAGGGATGTTGGGAGAGTATTTGGGCAGAGTTTGGCCGAACCAAAAGGCTTTAGAGGTGTGAAGAAATGAGAAGGAGGAGTGCCCTTTTATAAGAGGGGTGAGGGGCACCTTTGGAAAAGCTAGAAATATTAATTTATAATAAATTCATATTCGGTTTCTAATGGCTCCAAAGTTGACTATTCAAAGGTTAAGGTGGGGATAGGTCGAAAACCACTCAACCAATAGAATTTAGACAGGTTTGGGTACTTATATTAACCTTATCTTTAAGTATTAACTCTAAGTTAATTAGTTTCACTTTTACAATGTCTCTTTGTATTTTTATATAATATGGTTAATAAACTTACTATATACATCCAACCGACCCCCAAGTGGTCCATTAATGATTAACCTATCATAATATAAGTCTCTTGGCCGAACCTTAGATTTTTAGGAATTTAATATCAATTAATAATATAATATTTGTTTTAAGAACTCTTTTATGTCAATTTTGACACTATTCAATAGTTGATTTTTGTGAAACTCATAACAGATTGATTACTTCGAAAAAAGTCCATTACATCAATCCTAATATATCATATTAGCCTAGAAAATTAGTTTAATTCATTAAAAGTTTCATATTATATTTATTTGGGTATTTATAATATCAATTATTTTAATTTTTCACTATTTTAGTAATTACTGTATCATCATTGTGTCATATATAAAATAAATTATTTAATGTCTAAAAATTATAAATAAAACATCATTATGTAGGAAATCGTTTTAGCTTTCTAATGAATATTTATAATCGAAAATCCAACATGTATAACCCTATGTAAAAATTGTTCTTATAAAAGATGTAAGCTTATGCCATTTTTATTTTTATTTTAACTTTATTAATATAATGTGTCCCTACCACATACAAGTGGCTCCAAGGGGTCCCCAAATTGACCCAAGGATGCCCATGGTCGGGTATGTGTCCACCAATAAGGTTAGGACACGTTTTAGGGTAATTTTGTATTATTATAATATTATTTTTTAACCCTTATTTACCGGATTTACCCTTAACCATGGTAAATAAAATATTTACCGCAGTAATTATTCAAAATGTCTAAAAATAAAAGTTACCTATTTACTCAATTTGAACATCCTGATTCCAAATATGGAATCCATTTTCCTAAATTCAAAACACAGAAGTGGCATAAATTAATTTAAAATTAATTCCCGCTGTCAAAACAAAAAGCGTGTTTTTAAGAGATAATAACTATCAAAAGATTGACACTTGTTTATGTTCGGTTTAATTGTAAAATTATGTCCAATGACCAACATTATATTAAATGGTAAAAATATATTCTAAATATACTTTAAAACTACTAAAATTCATAATTTATCACTATTAATTATTTTTATAAAAAAGTTGTTTTTAATTAAAATTTTGTAATTTTCACTATTCATCAAAATATGAAAGTTATCCGAAAAGTACCAAAATTTCACCTTAGGCTAAATTCGATATTCCGAGTCCAAAAATGAAGTCCATTTTCAAATATAAAATATATATAATTTCAAAAATTAGGTATTACTATTCACAACGGCTAGTTTAATTAGTTGTGGTGTGTGTTAGAACTCGAGGTTGCGTACAACACACGCTATCGCATTATTCAAAGGGAAACGTACCATAGAAGCATGGGGTGTTACAATACCAGTCACATTGTGAATCATATTAAGGTGTATTTGATTCATAAACATCAAAAAAGATTTATGGATCATTTTCCTAAAGTATCAAAATAATCCAAATTTATTTTCTCATATTTTAGTATGTCACTTGTTCTTTTTACTAAAATTTATGTCAATTTTAAATAAATATACACACTTAGAGTTATAGAGGTCACACCATGAGTCTGATTGAGGCGAAGTTGATTCCTACACATAAAAAATGGCTTATGAATCATTTTTCTAAAATATTAAAAAATCCAAATTCGTTTTCTCAGTTTTTAGTATGTCACTTGTTCTTTTTACTAAAATTAATGCCAATTTTAAATAAATAGACACACTTAGAATTATACCGGTCACACAATGCATCATATTGAGGTGTGGTTTATTCTTACATATCACAAATGATTTATGAATCATTTTCCTAAATTATCAAAATAATAAAAATTTATTTTCTCAGCTTTCAGTATGCCACTTATTCTTTTTACTAAAATTAATGTCAATTTTAAATAAAAAGACACACTTAGAGTTATAACAGTCACAAAATTCTTTTTATTGAGGTGAGTTTGATTCCTACACATCACAAATTAATTATGGATCATTTTCCTAAAGTATCAAAACAATCCGAATGCGTTTTCTTGGTTTTCAGTATGTCACATGTTATTTTTACTAAAATTAATATCAATTTTAAATAAATAGACACACTTGGAATTATACTAGTCACACCGTGCATCATATTGAGGTGTGTTTAATTCCTACATGTCACAAATGACTTATTGATCATTTTTTCTAAAATATCAAAATAATACAAATGTGTTTTCTCAGTTTTTAGTATGTCACTTGTTCTTTTTATTAAAATTAATGTCAATTTTAAATAAATAAACACACTTGGAATTATAGTGGTCACATCGTGTGTCCGATTAAGGTGTGGTTGATTCCTACACATAAAAAATTACTTATGGATCATTTTAATAAAGTATCAAAATAATTCGAATGTTTTTTCTCGGTTTTCAGTATGTCACTTGTTCTTTTTACTAAAATTAATGTCAATTTTAAATAAGTAGACACAATTTTAGTCATACCAGTCACACCATGTATCATATTGAGGTGCGGTGGAATCCTACACATCACAAATGACTTATGAATCATTGTCTTAAAGTATCAAAATAATCCAAATTTATTTTATTGGTTTTCAGTGTAACGTCCCTGACCCAGATGCCACCTGAAACGGTGCCCCAAGCCTGGTTGGTCACAAGGCCTCAAGTGCATCTTCCCAAATTCCAAAGGCTTCCAACCAATAGTGAGGACATAGGTGAGTCGGTGGGGAGACTATTCCCTCATTACTAGAGTATCACAACAGAAGTCAAAAACATGCAATAGAAGAAGTGAATAAATAAGCAGACAACTGAAAGTAATACAGGCAAATAGGAATATACATATCAATAAACAAAAGTATCTCATATACATAAATGATACAAATGTTACAAGTGTCTAGAAAACATCCAAACCAGGTACAAGGTAATGTAATACAGTACAAGTCCCAAAAAGACCAAAAGACCAAAAGGCATCCTAACATCATAAGCCTCAGCTTAGTCCTATGCTCCCCTGCTCCAAAGCCACAGTCAACAACCTGTACTAGGCCGTTTTCCCCTATCATCACATGAAACCATATAATTTGTTTGGGTCCCCAAGGAGGCCCAAACAGGGTGTGAGATAAACATCCCAGTAGGCAACCACCCAGGTCTATACAATTCTAACAGCAATTCTACAAAGGTGCTAGCAAGGGTAAACAACGGGTAAGTAAGTGAATATTCCCATGACATAAGTATAATATAATAAGTAAAACTGAACAAACCTCAAGGATACTTGCAAAAGAGAGTCAACTCTTAACAAATAAGCTATAACCAAGTAAACAAACAAGTCACACGGCCACGCCGTACATCCATCTGTATCAAAAAATCCATAACCTCATTGTATAGAGAGTTCAAGTAATCCACGACCACGCTATATAGTGAAAGTAGCATCCCATGACAACACCATATAGTGAAGTAACATACCTCAAGGCCCAGATCCAAGGTGTCAGCAGACTAAGGCATACAATTAATAATATCTAGACCACAGAGGGATGAATCCAAGGATCATGTCCAAAGCATCCCATTGAGTCCCATGGGCATCCCTGGTGGAAACTCAGTTAGGCACTGGTTGGGGTCCAAGGAGCATGGAAATAACAAGTCCTACATGATCCCAAGCAAGCCAGATCCACTAGGTAGCAAGGCTCGAGGCATCCCACAGAATCAAGACCCAAGGGGAAGAGTCAACCCAAGGCGTCCACTACCATGTTCCAGATCCATGGAGAGAAGTCCAAGGCATCTATCAAACCATTGATTTAATCATTCAAACATTAAAATTAAACATACAATCCATGTGAGTATACCCACTCACATCAACCTGCAAAATCCATGAGTATACCCAATCATGCAAACCATTTATCAAAACAAGCATATGGGACTACCCTCCCATATAAACCATTTAACATGCCATTAGTTATTTCATGTAGGTATACCCACCCATATTATCCATTTAACATGCCAAACTATCAAAATAGACAAGGCATAACATGACATTCATTGAGTAAGGAGGCAGTGCATCTCCTAAACAGGCTACTCAAGCAATCAAATAATTAACAGACTTCCTCTAACTAGGAAAGTGCAAGAACACACCCCTTAGGTGGTTTAAACTGGAATAAACAAGATATTTACCTTAAGGTGCACCCCTTAGGTGACCTTGAAACAAGTAATGGGTGCCAACACACCTAAACATAACCCATGATCAACCTCACTAGGTCCAACTACAACTACTAAAAGCTACTCGCTCAAAAATGAGACCTCACCGAAAAGTCTGACAAATGGAATTTCATCTGAACACTCAAAAAACACCAATAAAATCCAAAATTAAGTATAAACCACCTACCTTACCTTTTTAGTATAAAACTCATCCAGTATTGTGTCTTGATTCATCCCGGTTTGGATGAAATATAAAGAATGGACGAAGAACAGATTATTAGGGCATATGAGCATAAATCCAAATAACGTAGTCGTTATTTCAAAGAATCAAGAATGACTAAAAAGGAATTGATTACTTACCGATATGGTTCCAACGTTAAAGACAGTGCTTGAATCGAAGTCCGAATGGCTTCAATACTTGAAAAACTAGAATAAATGGTTTTTGGGTTAAAAAATGAGAGAAAACATATTGTCCATAAAAAATATGAGCTACTGACTCTTTTATAAGAAAACCACATTGGGAAAGTAAACGACGTGTACCTAAAGTACACGATGTGTACTCCAACTTATTTTTTTCTAAGCCAGACTGGATACACGTCGTGATGACCAAGTACATAGCGTGTACTTAAAGTACACGGCGTGTAGACCAAGTTCACGACATGTACCTGGTCTGCGGCTAGATTTCAGCCCGTTTTCCCCCTTATTTCCCAAAAAAAACCCAACCGGACCACAACCCGGACTAGGGTCTAATTCAAAAAGTAAAGCAACACATTTAACCCAAAAAATAAGATCTGTACTTCAAGAAAAACCCATGATCTTATAATCTTCCCCCTTATAGAAATTCGTCCCTAAATTACTCTCTGAAGGGTGGTCAAGATTCGTCTGAAAACAACTCTGGACACTGAGCACGTACGTTAGCCTCCCTCTCCCAAGTCTCATCCTGTAAAACGGTTGTGCTTATATAACACCCATACTATAGGAACTGACCGGCCTCAGAGAACCTTCGTGCCCCTATCAATGATACGAATCAGATGCTCCTTAAAGGATGCATCAACCTGAAGATCAACCTCCTTGGGATAAAAAACGTGAGATGGGTCTGAGTGATAATGACGTAGCTATGATACATGGAAGACATCGTGCATGGCTCGGTACCTCTGAGATAACTGCAACTGATAGTCAACCAACCCATCTCTCTCCAGAACCTCAAATGGCCCGACATATCTCGGTGAAAGTTTAACCTGTCTCCTGATCCTCCCATGTCCCAACCTCAGTGAAACACGTAAGAAAACCCGATCCCCAACATTGAACTCTAAAGGTCGTCTGTAGTGATTAACATATGATTTATAACAAGATTGTGTAGTATCCATCCTCTTTTGAATCAATTGGACATGCTTAGAAGTCTCCTGCATGAGACGCGGTCCCAGTAAAACTGCCTCACCTACCTCTAACCAGCACAGGGGAGAACGACATGACCTACCATATAAAGCCTTGTAAGGTGCCATCTGTATAATCACCTGATATTTATTATTACATGAGAACTTAACTAGGGGAATGCGCCACTCCCAAGAGCCCCCAAAAACTAGGACTCATGCTCACCGAATGTCCTCTAACACCTGTATCGTATGCTCTGACTGACCATTAGTCTGAGGGTGGTATGATGTGATTAGAAGCACCTATGTACCCATCACCCTCTAAAAACTCTACCATAAATGAGATATAAAGCGGGCGTCCCTATCTGAAACTATAGTGCACGGTACCCCATGAAGTCGTACCACCTCTCAGATGTACAACTTTCCAAGATCATCAACACTAAAGGTCTTCTTGATCAGTAAGAAGTGTGCGACCTTCGTAAGCCTGCAAATGACAACCCACACAACATCACTACCTTGAGACGACCTTGGAAAACCCATCACAAAATCCATCGTGACATCATCCCATTTCCACTATGGGATGAGTAATTGTTGTAAAAGCCCACCTAGTCGCTGATGTTCCACCGTCACCTGCTGGCTGGTGGAACACCCCGTAACAAAACCAACTACCTATCTTTTCATTCTCGGTCACCAGTACTGACGTCATAAGTCACGATACATCTTGGTAACCCCAAGATGCACTGCCCAAGCTGAATCATGAAACTCCCACATCAAATCCTCATGTATATCCACTAGAAACCACACACGTCCATGGATACACAAGATCTCATCATCGCCTATCGTCCAACCAAGAGGAGGGTCCTCACCTTCCACACCTTCCCGTAGAACTAGGACTTTTGAATCCGATAGATGCCTCATCCTAACTCTATCCAGCAGGGTAGAGGTAAAAGATAAGGATGAAAGAAAATTCTGTCCATGTCTGTCGTGCACCTCCAGATGCATCTCAGAGAACAATGCCATAAGATTCCACTCACTACTAGCCTGCTGCACTGCCTGTATCTGACTCCTCTTGCTCAGTGCATCGACTACTGCATTTCCCTTACTAGGCATGTGGGCAAGATCAAAGTCAAAGGACTGTAGGCACTCCACCCAACTTCACTGCCTCAAATTTAGATCACGATCCATAAAGATATACTTGAGGATTTTGTGGTCTCTGTACACCACAAAATGCTCTCCTAGTAAATAGTGCCTCCAACAACGTAATGCATAAACAACCATAGCTAACTTGAGATCGTGCGTAGGGTAATTCTTCTCGTGGGGCCTCAACAGCCAAGACCCATACGCTATGACTCAATCATCCTGCATCAACACTACCACCAGCCCAATACCTGAAGCATCATAGTATACTATGTAACTCTAGACCTGCTCTGGCAGTATCAGGACTGGTGCTGATGTCAGCCTCCCTTTCACTTCCTGAAAGAATGTCTCACAAGATTTTGACCACATAAAATTCACACCCTTATTAGTCAAGCCCATCAATGGTGCTTCTAAGCATGAGAAGTCCTGTATAAAACACCTATAGTAACCAGCTAGCCCCAAGAAACTCTGCATTTCAAAAACATTCTTGGGTTGTTCCTAAGAAACTACAGCTCTCACCTTCTCTGAGTCCACTGACACTCCTCTCTCTAAGATAATATGACCGAGGAAGTGAATCTGATCTATCCAAAAGTAGCATTTTGTGAGCTTAGCATATAATTGATGCTCTCTAGGTGTATTCAAAATGATCTCAAGATGGTTGTCATGGTCATGTCGATTGTGAGAATACACCAAGATATTATCCCTAAAAACCACCAAAAAAGAATCCAGGTAAGGATGGAACACTCAGTTCATCAAAGCCATGAAAATTTTGTTAGAGTTGGTGGTCTAGAACCAACTACTTTGTACTTTATTCATTAAATAAAAGCCTTATCACATCTTGATTGTTATTTTGCATGACATGCCATGTGATAATGTTCTAAAAACAGCTGTTGCATTAAAGGGTCATAGCGGATCCCTACTATGATGAGAACCCAGAAGTTCCATAACACTGTTCTTGAATGTATGTTATATGGACGAATGATATTATTTGAGGGACACAAATAATATAGGTCATTAGGGGTAAGGAATCATAAAACTTTGAGGCACCTTCTCATGGTGTGCGCCCTTGGTAATATCCAGGAGGATATTATGAGAACAAGACCCGCCAGTAGGAAATCCACATTTCGTAGTGTCATTGGATGTTCCTATCTACGGACATGTGTATTGGTCCTTAAACTTTAAGATTATTATTAATGGATATTACAACTTGCACACTTAGATGTATTGACGAAAACTGTGACGGCACACTGTTCGCAGTGAGGTAGGATACGTTGGGTGCGTCACGAGTAATACCACATTAATAGATAATGTGAGAAATGATTTTTCCCTTCCATTCCATAATGGAAGTAGATATCTTAGGCCCTTTTATGGAATTGATATAGCCTAAATAAATCCATATCCATGATAAGGTATGGGAAAGTTCAATTTCGGGAAGTCAAAGAAAGAATAATCAAGCACATGGGTTGATGGCACTAGCATGCAACCCGCTTGATTGGAGATATCAAGAAAAATGGATTATATTACACGGTAAGCGTTCGTAGGAGGTGAAACGTCATTGCGGCATTAACTTCTTTATCTATGGGTGCCTTGGCGTGTTGCTAAACGCTAACCTTGGAATTTAGGCAGGCTCAGCCTAATGCCACTGAGAAAGAGGCCTAGAGGGTCACACACTAAGTGTGTCCATGAATCTCAGTTAAATATTAATTTAACAAGTTAAATAAATATTATTCCCGACTGTGGTTTAATAATTATTTAAGGATGTATGATTGCATTTATTTTGACACTAGTTATTCGAGAGAATATATTGTGGACGAAATAATATATTTATTAGCGAGTAATGCAGTTACATTTATTTAAGAAATAAATAGTCATTACTCAAGGTCTAATAAATGTGGTGGAGAAAAATGGAAAATAAAAGTACACGTCGTGTATATTAAATAAACACGTCGTGTAGTTTTATGGAAAACAAGTAAACGCCGTGTATTAATTATTACACGCCATGTAGTTTTTCCAGTTGGGATTTTGAGGATTTAATATTGTTTTATTAAATGATATTTATTATAATCAGCGTGGGCGCATGTCAAGGAATTAATAATTCGACATGGGGGTTTTCAATAAAAGTTAATGAAATAAATAAAATGCGTAACGTGTTTATTTATTGTCATAACTCTATTAACCTCAAACCCGATTATAAATATCCTCGCAACCCCAACATTTTAAAAGAGCCATTATTGTGCACAACAGATTTGGAAATACTCTCAAGCCAAGAGAGAATTCCCTTTCCACCAAGAACGCCCTCAAGTTACGAGAGCAAGATCCTCCACCGGATCAAGGCGGTCGAAGGCGGACATTGCAAGCGAAGGTTCTTCCGCGCTAGCACCCGAAGATCCCTTCGGCGACGTCCGGAGATACGTGACACATGTGTGGATCACCGCTAGAGGAATCCTACACTTGGATTCTACGACGCAACGAAGGATCACCGAATCGTGACCGGACACATCAACGAAGAAAGAATTCCAACGAGGTAATTCTTATGCATTAATTAAATTAATTATAATCAACATATGATGATCCTCCTCAAGGGTTCCAGGACTCTTATTTTCTTTTCGTTCTTCGTTCTATTCCGAAGATTCGGCGTTTTATATCGTGACAGATCTCGGATTGAATGTTGTTTAACGTTAAAATTAAAGTTGTGCAAAACCACCAATGCGCTTCCGCTGCTCCCGGAACCTACAAGTGGTATCAAAGGGAGGTTATATCGTTGATTATAATTATTTAGTTTTTCGTTGGTAATTTACGCATTTAATAATTTAGTTATTTCAATTCAAGTTTAATCATTCTAGAAATCTGAATATCGAGATCTATTCCTCCTCCCTCATTTCTCGTTCACCTCACAAAAATGAATTTTTCGTTTAATTTTGATTAAAATAAAATAGAGGAACTCATCCGGAGGAGCCAAACATTTCTGGCTGTATAACACTAGAATACACGGCGTGTATTCGAAAGTACACACCATATAGTCTAGGTTAAATGCATTGACTGATCCGCCAAATCAGGCCGTGTATTGGATTCTTTCTAAGAATTTAAGACATCGTGTGTTGACCAGAAACAGGTGGCACACGGTTTCCGAAATACACGTCGTGTGGTCCAATGAACACGACGTGTATTCCTTTTGGGTTAGGGTTGGGTCGTGTACTCTGTACACGGCCTGCTCGGCTGGAGACCGTGTAACGCAGAAACTACACGACGTGTGTCCCACTGTACACGCCGTGTACTCCGAAAATCTCCGAAGTACATTAACACGCCCTGTCCCCGGGCGTGTACTTCGGATGGACGGTGAAGAAAAGTACACACCGTGTATTCGGAACTACACGCCATGTACTCACCCAAATTACGCAGATTTATTAAAATTTATTATTATATTATACAAACCCTTGAGACATGTACCATGGTGCAGGCGTAAAGCTGAGGCACAACATGTGATAGGTGTTATATATATATGTGTTTAATTTAACATCTGCGTAATAAATGGGAATTCACCGGGTTGCCTCCAAGGTACAAGTACGTACAAGGATAATTTTAAATGAATTTATTTGTTTAAAATTATAATGGATGAGAATCTCATGGAAATTCAGAAAAGGGATTTAAGATAAAAGGATTGATTAATTAAAGATAATTAATTGATTCGAGCGTGATTTATCTTAAACAAGAACGATTAAAGAATTGAATGCTAATTTTATTTATGCATAAATATCATTGCATGTATGGATGATCATGAGCCAGACCGAGACCTTTGTATGTGAATGGTTTCTTTTAATTAATTTATTTAAATTAAATTTGTTGGCCTGTGAGCCATCTCCTCATTAATATGTAGGGCCTGCGCACCCAAGGATTATTTTATGTAAAAACCCCTTTTACCCCTCACCTGCATGTGAGATAAATGCATATGTAATGGATGGAGCTCCCAAGCTAGTGGAGGAGGCTCAAGTCAGGAGCCAAGGTGAAACCAATCCAAGGAGATACAAAGGTGGACAGGTGGAAAGCTGTAAACACGAACCCGAAAGGTTCAAGGTGTTTCTCCCCTAGGTCTTGGGTTAGTTTATCAACCTCTAGATAAACTAACCAATAGAAAAGCTCATGATCATACCATTTATTTTATTTCTGTCAGTTGCATGGTTTATTTATTGTGGGTGTGTTGTCACGATCACACAATTAATGAATTAAACGAGCATGCAAGATGGAACTAAAATAAAACCAACTTATACATAAATATTATCTTAGACATGGTTAATCACTTAAGTATATCCCACTTAATATTAACAAGCATGTAATCAAAGATAATAAAATGGAAATTTACGTATAAGGATAAAATCCCTCAAAATAAATATTAAGTCGGCATGGCCTTCCATAATCTTGGTTAGAATCGAACCATAGTTCAAAGTGCTTGACCAACCCTAGTTGGGGTGATTTCAATTATCGGGGAATTATAATTCAAGGTTTTGGGTTGACTTGACTTGGTTCGCATCAAGGGTTGACTACCACAGCAGGACTTGGTGTGACCAAGAGGCAAAGGTTGAGGAAATCCAAAAAGGATTTCAGGATTGGGGAGTCCACTCAACGGATCAAGGAGCTGCGAGTTAATGCAGTTGAAATTTGGAATGCCTACCTAAAACCCTTCAAGTTTCTTGACCAACCCTAGTTGGGGTAATGCGAAGGGCAATATGGATCCTTGCCACTAGAATATTCACGCAACATAATATTCCGAAGTCAATGGTGAGGGCTATTGGATTTCGATAAAATAGTGGGAGACTAATAAGTATTAATTTATTTATTTGTCTCATTTTTTTAATAAAGTACTAAAACCTTTGCTCACCTTAATTTATAGAAACGGCAAGAAAATGACTTCAAACATATCATTGCGCACCATACTCGAAAAAGAAAACCTTCTCACCAGCACCAATTTCCAAGAGTGGTAGAGGCGTTTACGCGTCGTCCTTCGCCACGAAAGGAAATTATATGTGCTGGAAGAGCCTATTCCAGTTGCGCCTAGGAAAGAGGCTAGTGATGAGGAATTATATCTCTACATGAAACACATGGATGATGCCACAAATGTCCAGTGTTTCATGCTATCGGCCATGTATAATGAGCTCTTGAAGCAACATGAAAACATAGACGCGTATAGAATGATGTATCACCTTAAAGATATCTACCAAGAGAAGGCGAGACAGGAGAGGTATGAGATCTCCAATGCTTTTTTTACCACAAATCTTGGAGAGTCTGCGCCAGCTGGGCCTCATGTAGTCAAGCTTATTGGCTACATTGAACGCATGGACATATTAGGGATTAAATTCCCGGATGAGTTACGTACAGATCTCATCCAATCATCACTGCCCAAGACCTTCTCTAGCTTCATTGTCAACTATAACATGAGCGGAAATGAGAAGAGTCTATTGGATCTTCTGACCTTGATTCGCCAGGTAGATAAGGATATGGGGCGTGACAAACCCACGGTCCTTATGGTGAACAAGAAAAGGAAGGACAAGGCAAAGGGGACAAAGACTTATAAACAGTCTGAATCCCCTGAGCACCGTCCCTCCAAGAAGGGAAAGATCCAGAGGCAGGGCAAGGAACGGTAGGAAGTGTGTTTTGCATGTGGCAAACAGAGCCACTGGAAGAGGAACTGCACCCAGAAGTGTGGGGACGCTAAAGGTGCGTTTGTTATCAAGTGAAATCTTTCTATTTCTACACATTGAGTATTAGATACAGCTTGTGGGGCTCACATCTATGCATGAACCAAGTGGATTTAGAAAGATCGTCAGAGGAGAGGTGGATCTTCGAGCTGCCAATGGCGCAAGGCTGGCTGCATTGGCTATTGGTGACTACCACCTCTCATTGCCGACTGGGATGATTTTGGTTTTACATAACTGTTATTATGTGCCTAGTGTTACCAAGAACATAATTTATGTATCTTGTTTGGATATAGATGGATTTGTTTTCAAATTTGGAAATAAGGGTTGTCTCTTTTATAAGAACAACGTATGTTATGGTATGGAATATTTAAATAATATATTGTATGTATTGAATTATGAAAACCAAGTGTTGGAAATCGATAATGAAACAAACTCACATGACTCATACATCACCCAGTTATGGCATCACCGCCTTGGTTATGTGAACGAGAAGCGTTTGAAAAAGCTCTGCCAATATGGCTATTTAGACTCTACTGATCTAAAACCACTTGATAGATGTCATGCTTGTTTACAAGGAAAAATGACCAAGCCGCCTTTTGGTGGACAAGGTGAAAGGGCCATAAAGCTTCTAGGATTGGTACACATGGATGTGTGTGGACCATTTCCAGTAGAAGCTAGAGGTGGATATTCTTACTTCATTACTTTTACTGATGATTTGAGTAGATATGGCTATGTCTACTTAATGAGGTATAAGTCAGAGTACTTATAGAAATTTAAGGAATTCAAGAATGAATTAGAGAATCAGCTTGGTAAGAAGATAAAGAAGCTTTGATCGGATCGAGGTGGAGAATATCTGAACTAATAGTTTATCGATCTTCTATGGGAGTCTGGGATTCTATCTCAGCTTACTCCTCCTTATACACCACAATGGAATGGTGTTAGTGAAAGGAGGAACCACACCTTGTTGGACATGGTGAGGTTTATGATGAGTCATGCAGATCTTCCATTACCCTTTTGGGGATATGCATTACAAACTACAACATAAACATTAAACCGAGTACCAACTAAGGCGGCAAATGGAATTCCATCCGAGTTATGGAATGGAAGGAAACCCACTTTGTCTCACACACGTGTATGGGGATGCGAGATGTTTGTTAAGGCCTTCACAGGCAACAAACTAGCACCCCGGGGCACGAAGTGTATCTTTATAGGATATCCCAAGGAAACGAAAGGATATTACCTATATAACCCTCAAGACAAGAAAGTGACTGTCACCAGACAAGCCGTCTTTCTTGAGAGGGAGCACATCCTCAAGATGGATAGTGGGAGCAAGATTGACTTTGATGAAGTTGATGCTCAAGATGCACAGGAGTTGGTACAGGAACAAGTTCCACAGGTCCCCGTGGAAGAGGTTCCAGAAACACAAGTACTGCGTAGGAGCTCAAGAGAGGTAAGGGAACCAGAGAGATTTGGTTTCCTAGTCACCGAGGATGGTGAATCATTATTGTTGGACAATGATGAACCTATCTCCTACAAGGAAGTAGTAGAAATCTCAGAAGTTGAAAGATGGCTAGAAGCTATGAATTCTGTTATGGATTCCATGTATCAGAACCAAGTTTGGGTTCTGGTCGATGAGCCAGTTGATGTAAAGTCTGTTGGATGCAAATGGGTATTCAAAAGAAAGCTGGACATGGAAGGTCAAGTTAGCACCTATAAAGAAAGGCTAGTGGCTAAAGGATTCAGAGAGCGTCAAGGAATTGACTATGATGAAACCTTCTCACCAATTTCCATGTTTAAATCCATAAGAATCATACTTGACATATCAGCTTACCATGACTACGAGATTTGGAAGATGGATGTAAAAACAGCATTCCTTAACGATAACCCTTAGGAAGATGTCTATATGACACAACCATAAGGGTTTGTGACACCAGGTGAAGCCAAACGGGTTTGAAAGTTGCAGAAATCCATTTATGGATTGAAGCAAGAATCCAGGTCATGGAACATTCGATTTGATGAAGCCATAAAGGAATTTGGTTTCATTAAGAACGAATGTGAGCCATGTGTTTATAAGCGGTTTAATGGGAATGCGGTCATTATCCTAGTGGTATATGTTTATGACATATTGCTTATTGGAAACAACGTACCAGCCTTACAGTCAGTTAAGGACTGGTTGAACAAGTGTTTCTCCATGAAGGACTTAGGAGAAGTAGCCTACATTCTAGGGATCAAGATCATTCGTGACAGATCCAAGAGGCTACTTGGACTAAGTCAGGGTACATACATTGAAAAGATACTAAAGAGATTTACTATGGAAAAAATTCAAGAGGGGATTGGTTCCAGTGTCACATGGATTACATCTTTCTAAGAAAATTTGTCCGTAGACACAACAGGAGAAAGATAGGATGATCAAGATCCCATACGCTTCGGCCATAGGATCCATCATGTATTCCATGTTATGTACCAGGCTTGATGTTGCCTATGCACTGAGCATGGTAGGCAGATATCAAGCAGATCCAGGAGAACAGCACTGGACTGCTGTTAAGACTATCCTTAAGTATCTGAGAAGAACTAAGGATATGTTCCTGGTGTATGGAGGAGACGAGGAGCTTTTCATTAGAGGGTATGCTGATGCTGGTTTTCAAACAGATCAGAATGATCTGAAGTCGCAATCTGGATATGTTTTCTGTCTCAATAGAGGAGCTGTGAGCTGGAAGAGTTCAAAGCAGCCAGTTGTCGTCGATTCTACAGCGGAGTCCGAGTATATAGTGGCTTTTGATGCAGCCAAGGAAGTCGTATGGATTCAGAACTTTGTCTAGGAGCTTGATGCGGTGCCTAGAAGTAAAGATCCCATTACACTGTATTGTGATAATATTGCAGCGGTGGCTCTTGAAAAAGAACCAAGGTCACATCAACGGACAAAGCACATACTCCAGAAGTATCACCTATTGAGGGATTTCTAACAAAGGGGTGAAGTTGCAGTGAGCAGAGTGTCCACGTAAGAGAACGTGGCAGACCCCATGATTAAAGGCCTATCTCAGCAGAAGCATGAATATCATGTGCGAGCTAGCGGGTTAAAGGTTGTTAGTAGTTGGCTCTAGTCCAAGTGGGAGTCTGTTGGAGTTGGTGGTCTAGAAACAACTACTTTGTACTTTATTCATTAAATAAAAACCTTATCACATCTTGATTGTTCTTCTGCGTGACATGTCATGTGATAATTTCCTAAGGGCAGCTGTTGCATTAAAGGGTCGTAGCGGATCCCTTCTATGATGAGAACCCGGAAGTTCCATAACACTGTTCTTGAATGTATGTTCTATGGCCGGATGATATTATTTAAGGGACACAAATAATACAGGTCATTAGAGGTGAGGACTTATAAAACTTTGAGGCACCTTCTCATAGTGTGCGCCCTTGGTAATATCCAGGAGGATATTATGAGAACGAGACCCGCCAGTAGGAAATCCACATTTCATAGTGTCAATAGATGTTCCTATCTGCGGACGTGTGTATTGGTCCTTAGACTTTAAGATTATTATTAATGGGTATTACAACTCGCGCACTTACATGTATTGATGAAAACTGTGACGACACACTGTTCCCAGTGAGGTAGGATACGTTGAGTGCATCACGAGTAATACCGCATTAATAGATAATGCGAGAAAGGATTTGTCCTTTTTGTTCCATAACAGAAGTAGATATCTCAGGCCCTTTGATGGAATTGATATAGCCTGAATAAATCCATGGCCATGGTAAGGTATGGGCAAGTTCAATTCCGGGAAGTCAAAGAAATAATAATCAAGCACATGGGTTGATGGCACTAGCATGCAACCCACTTGATTGGAGATATCGAGACAAAGGGATTATATTACACGGTAAACATTCGTAGGAGGTGACACTCCATTGCGGTGTTAACTTCTTTCTCTATGGGTGCCTTGGCGTGTTTCTAGACACTAACCTTGGACTTTAGGCAGGCTCAACCTAATGCCACTGAGAAAGAGGTCTAGAGGGTCACACACTAAGTGTGTCCATGTATCTCAGTTAAATATTAATTTAACAAGTTAAATAAATATTATTCCCGACTGTGGTTTAATAATTATTTAAGGATGTCTGATCGCATTTATTTTGACACTAGTTATTTGAGAGAATATATTGTGGACGAAATAATATATTTATTAGTGAGTAATGCAGTTACATTTATTTAAGAAATAAATAGTCATTACTCAAGGTCTAATAAATGTGGTGGAGAAAAATGGAAAATAAAAGTACACGCCGTGTATATTAAATATACACGCCGTGTAGTTTTATGGAAAACAAGTACACGCCGTGTATTAATTATTACACGCCGTGTAGTTTTTCCAGTTGGGATTTTGAGGATTTAATATTGTTTTATTAAATGATATTTATTATAATCAGCGTGGGTGCATGTCAAGGAATTAATAATTCGACATGGGGGTTTTCAATAAGAGTTAATGAAATAAATAAAACGCGTAATGCATTTATTTATTGTCATAACTCTATTAACCTCAAAACTGATTATAAATATCCTCGCAACCCCAACATTTTAAAGAGCCATTGTTGTGCACAACGGATTTGGAAATACTCTCAAGCCAAGAGAGAATTCCCTTTCCACCAAGAACACCCTCAAGTTACGAGAGCAAGATCCCCCACCGGATCAAGGCGGTCAAAGGCGGACATCGCAAGCGAAGGTTCTTCCGCGCTAGCACCCGGAGATCCCTTCGGCGACGTCCGGAGATACGTGACACACGTGTGGATCACCACTAGAGGAATACTACACTTGGATTCTATGACACAACGATGGATCACCGAATCGTGACCGGACACATCAACGAAGAAAGAATTCCAACGAGGTAATTGTTATGCATTAATTAAATTAATTATAATCAACATATGATGATCCTCCTCAAGGGTTCCAGGACTCTTCTTTTCTTTTCGTTCTTCGTTCTATTCCAAATATTTGGAATTTTATATCGTGACGGATCTCGGATTGAACGTTGTTTAACGTTAAAATTAAAGTTGGGAAAACCCACCAACGCGCTTCCGCTGCGCCCATAACCTACAAATTTTTAGCGCATTTGTGAGACCAAACTGCATAACTAGATACTCATATAACCTATAATTTCTACGGAAGGTAGTATGAGGTATGTCTGTAGGTTGAACACACACCTGGTGATATCCTGACCTCAAGTAGATCTTCAAGAACACTCGATCTCCTCGAAGCTAATCAAATAGTTCATCTATCTGTGGTAAGGGATATCGGTTTTTAACCGTCAACTGGTTCAGTTTTTGATAATCCATGCATATACTAAGAGTTATGTCCACCTTTTTTGCAAAAAGGATTGGTTAACCCCACGGAGAAGTACTGGGTCTGATAAACCCCTTCACCTCTAAATCCTCTAGCTACCTCTTGAGCTCCTGTAACTCCATTGTATCCATTCTGTAAGGAGGAATGGATATCGGCGCAACTCTTGACACTAGCTCGATGAAGAACTCCACCTATATCTTAGGAGGTAAACCAGAAAAGTCATCAGGAAAGACATTCCTAAAGTTCTCAACCATTGGAGTAAAGTATGCCTGACTCACTCCTTGATCATCCATAAATAAACTAGCAATTTGGGCTGTCATCCCGCTAAGCCCACGATGTTCGAGTCTAGTTCTGATTGCCTGGACATCCCATTCACCCTTGTAAATAAAAATTTCACCCTCTCATGATGTGAAAGTCACCCTATGAAGATAGCAGTCAACGTACGCTCGATAATCTACGATCCAATCTATTCTGAGAATGACGATAAACCCTGTCATCTCAAGTACATAAGGATCCCAGATGAAGTGAGACACTCCGACCTCAAGGGGACACTCCGTAAACTGCCATACATCACCCGTTCTAACTCTCAATGGTGTTTCTAACGTTAAAACTCCCTCAGAAATCAGAACAACAAGCCCAAGGATCTTTACCAATTATGCAGAGATAAATCTACGAGAGGAACCTATATCAAAAAGAGAAGATGCAATAGTAGAAGCTACTAAAACCATATCTATCACTGTAGATGGTCCCAGATCCTGCTTCTGTTGGGTCTGTTGCACTGTATAAGTTTGGCTTGTACCACGACCCTGTGACCTTGCCTGGCTACCCCGAGCTCATCTGCCCTGCTGCCTTTGAGAACTCGGTGTCTGGCCACCACAACCACAACCACCACTGCCCTGGCCTAATTGTCCCACATTGCTCCGACTCCTAGCCTAGAACAGAGCTGAGGACCCTTCTCCTGAACTTGAAATTATAACTGACCTCATACCACTCGCGGTTGGAGGGAAGGTCCTACAAAACTGTTACATGTGCCCCATCCTTCTGTAAGCTCAAAACTCGATTGGGTCTTGGTTGCACTGATTTTTCATGTGGCCTCGCCTACCACACTGATGGAAAAACACCATGATGCCTGCACCCACAGCTTGACTAGCACTCACGTCACAAGAAGCCTCAAAACGACACTTCCTACCTAAAGACGTAGATCCATTGGGGAGAGAAATAAAACTCCCCTATTCTGTACCCCCATATTCCCTTAGGTTCCAATCTATAATCAACACCTGATACACAATTTCAGTGATAGAAGGAAACCTGAACACATTGAACTAAGATCTGATAGCATGTTTGAGACCTTCCTCAAAGTGTCTTGCCCTCAACAGCTCATCAGTAAGATACATCAGCACAAAATGTTACAGCTCTATAAAGAGTGTCAAGTATTCCATAACTGTTATTGTGCCTTGATCTATATGCATGAACTCACTATCCCGCTCTGATCGCAGATTCACGAGATAAAATTAGTCATAGAAGAGGGTTCAGAACTCATTCCAACCCATATTACACAGCCCATTATCCTGGTTCATAATGTCACACCAGCGTTTTGCCACTCCACATAGCATGTAAGTCACGAGCTTGACCCTCCACTCTATAGGCGTCTCCAGATTCTCAAAAATTGCTAATGTGGTCTATAGCCACAGCTCTGTAGCCTGTGGTTTTCCATCCCCTAAAAACGTAGGAGGATGCTGCTGTTGGAACACCTGTGTCAGCTCATCCATAGGCTAGCTGTAGTGCTCCCTGGAAAGTCTTCATATAGTGAAAAAAACCTCATGGAATTGTGCCTCAACACCTGTATCCGGAACAGCCTCAGGTGCCGCAACTGGAACTATAAGAGGATTAAGCATTAGCCTATGCCCCACCATCTTTGAAGTATGGTCATCGCCTCCATTGTGGCGTACCACTAGAGGTCATCTTGGTTGCAAGTATCTACAATTCCAAACACACGCCTCAGGAAAAGACAACGACAAATCACAAAGCTCAAATCATAGGACGGGTCAAAACCCTTCTAAAAACCAAGTCAAACCCACAGTCTGATCCCAAATCTAGGACTGTATAGAGAACAGCCAACGAACCACTAGAAAATGTGACTCTCACCCACTCAAAAGTCGGGTCTAGGTTATGTCTCTATTTTCCGTTAGAGTTTTCATTTCCATTTCACATTCAGTTATTCAGGAAATTTTACCAAGGGTTTACCAATTTCCAAATCCATGAGGGCCCATAACACCTCATGAATTCAAAACTTGGCTCCCATTCAAACCATACATATAACAAGTTCATTCAACATTTACATTTTACTAGTGCATTATTTCCCAATTCATAAAGTCCCACACTCTTTATGGATTGAAATATGATGTCACACCTTTGTATATTGCACCCAACTAACACAACAATAGACACAACTATCACATCAACTATCACAACAACATGCAATGTCTAATGCATCCTAGATGTCATGGAATAATGCATGGCATGTGATTCTAACAAGTGTCTATATGATGCATGATATAGAACACCAGTATATCATCGGGTTGCAACTGAAATAGAATCCAAAAATTGCATCAACAGTAATAGCATAAATCAAGTGCATCACCCAATGGTGAAATCAAATCAACTATAATAGTAAAAATCTAGAAAATTAGAACTCAATTCGAGGTAATTTGGCTTTTCCCTATACACGGGGTAGCTACTTCCAAGCACAATTTATTACCAAACTTCATTTCCTTCTTATCCCTATCTAACGTTGCCAAACAACAAGTCAGCCAAAAAAAGGAAAACACCTCTGATACCACTTTGTAGTGTCCCAGACCCAGATGGAACCTGAAATGGTGCCCCAAATATAGTTGGTCACATAGAATCAAGCACATATCCCCAAATTCTAGAGGCTACCAACTAGCAGTGAGGGCCTAGGTGAGTCAGTGGGGAGACTATGCCCTCATTACTAGAGTATCACATTAGAAGTCATATAGATACAATAGCTAAAGTGAAATACATAGGAGAAAACTGAAAGTAATACAGATAGACAAGAATATACATATCAATAAATAGAATGATCTCATATACAAAAATGATGCAGATGGTACAAGTGTCTAGAAAATAGCCGAAGGAGGTACAAGGCAATGTAATACAGTACAAGTTCGAAAAAGAACAAAAGACCAAAAAGGTATCCTAGCATCGTAAGCCTCATCTTGGTCCTATGCTCCCCTGCTCTAAAGCCATAGTCAACAACCTGTACTAGGGAACTTTCTCCTATCATCACCTACAACCATATAATCTGTTTGGGTCCCCAAGGAGGCCCAAAAAGGGTGTGAGAAAAACATCCCAGTAGGCAACCACCCAGGTCTATACAATTCTAACAGAAATTCTACAAAGGTGCTAGAAAGTGTAAACAATGGGTAAGTAAGTGAATATTCCCATGGAATAAGTCTACTATAACAAGTAAAACTTAACATACCTCAAGGCTACCTATAAAAGAGAGTCAGCTCCTAACAAGGTAGCTATAACCAAGTAAACAAACAAGTCACATGACCACGCCGTACATCCATTTGTATCAAGAAATCCATATCCCCGCTGTATAGAGAGGTCAAGTAATCTACGACCATGCCGTATAGTGAAAGTAACATCCCACAACCATGTCGTATAGTGAAGTATCAGGCCTCAAGGGTTGGATCCAAGGTGTCAGCAGAACAAAGTATCCAAGTAATAATATCTAGACCATATAAGGTCAGATCCAAGGAGCATGTACAAGGAATCCCATTGAGTCCCATGGGAATACCTAGTGGAAACTCGGTTAGGAACTGGTTGGGGTCTTAGGATCATGTCAATAGAAAGTCCTACGTGAGCCTAAGCAAGCCGGATCCACTGGGTAGCAAGACCCAAGGCATCCCATGGAATCAAGACCCAAGGTGAAGAGTCAACACAAGGTGTCCACTACTACATTCTAGATCCATGGAGAGTAGTCCAAGCAATCTATTAAACCATTAATTCAAGCATTTAAACATTCAAATTAAACAAAAATCCATGTGAGTATACCCACTCACATTAACCTGCACAATCCATGAGTATACCCACTCATGAAAACCATTTATCAACACAAGCACATGGGTATACCCTCCCATATAAACCATTTAACATTCCATTAGTCATTTCATGTAGGTATACCCACCCATATTATCCATTTAACATGCCAAACTATCAAAATAGACAAGGTATAACATGATATTCATTGAGCAAGGAGGCATTACATCTCCTAAACATGATATTCAAGAAATCAAATCATTAACAAGGTTCCTCTAACTAGGAAAGCGCAAGAACACACCCCTTGGGTGGTTTAAACTGGCATAAACAAGATATTTCCCTTAAGGTGCACCCCTTAGGTGACCTTGAAATGAGAAACAGGTTCCAACACACCTAAACAAAACCCATGGTCAACCTCACTAGGTCTAAATACAGCTAATAAAAGCTACTCTCTCAAAAATGAGACCTCACTGGAAATTCCATCAAATGCAATTTCAGACGAATGATCTAAAAACACCAAGAAAAGCCAAAAGAAAGTATAGACCACCTACCTTGCCTAGGTAGTAAACATCTCATCCAGTATCATGTCCTGATTCGTCCCGGTTTGGAAGAAATCTAAAGAATAGAAGAAGAATGGAATATTAGGGAATATGATCCTAAATCCAAATAGCATAGCTGTTGTTCCGAATAATCAATAACGACCAAAAAGGAATCAAGTACTTATCGATACGGTTCCAACATGACAAACGACACTCGAATCAGAGTCCGGATGGCTTCAATACTTGAAAAAATATAATAGATGGTTTTTTGGTTCAAAAACGAGAGAAAACATATTGTCCATCAAAAATATGAGCTACTGCCTCTTTTATAAAAAAAACCCTACTGGGAAAGTACATGGTGTGTACCTCAAGTACACGACGTGTACTCCAACTAATTTTTTTTCTAAGACAAACTGACTACACATCATGATGGCCAAGTACATGGCGTGTAGACCAAGTACACAATGTGTACCTGGCCTATGACCATATTTCAGCATGTTTTCCCCTTTATTTCCCTAAAAAAACCCAATAACCCCACAGACCGACCTAGGTTCTAAGACAAAAAGGAAAGAAACACATTTAACCCAAAAAAGAAGATCCGTACCTCAAGAAAAACCCAGGATCTTACATTCAGCATGTCACTTGTTCTTTTTACTAAAATTAATGTTGATTTTAAATAAAAAGAGACACTTTGAATCATACCGGGTACATCGTGCATCAAATTAATATGTGTATGATTCCTACATGTCACAAATGACTTATGTATTGTTTTCTTAAAGTATCAAAACAATATTAATAGTTTTTCTCAGTTTTGAGTATGTCGGTTGTCTTTTTTACTAAAATTTATATCAATTTTAAATAGAAAGAAAAACTTGAAGTCATACATGTCGCACCATGTGTTGGATTGAGGTGTGATTGATTCCTATATATCCAAAAGTCTAAAAAAAACCTTGTATACCAATGTTATCATGATTTTCATTGACTTTCTTTGTCGAACTGTCAACACTATATATTTTCTCGATGTTCTTAGCTGAAAAACCTTTCTTGTTGTTAAAAGTTAGGAGGGTGGAGGAAGCTCATGTGCCCATTGTATCAGGAGAAGTCACCAAAATGAGCACACAATATTCATACACTCTTCTAGTTTTCAAAGATAAAGGTTTTTTCTGCTAAATAACATTGACTTTATGCAGTGTTGGTAGCTCGACAAAGAAAAGAAATGGAAAACATAAAGATCTGTGAAAAAAAAACTAAGTGTTGGATAAAAATGATAAGGAAATTAACTTACAAATAGTAGATAAAATGATGAGAAAATTAATTAAATAAGTAGTAGTAATTCACCTTTTCATGATGGTTTTATACATTCTTGATCCATTTTTTTGTCATTATCTCAGTTGCAGCCTCGAAGCCCAATCTCTCATGAGCATGAGCAGCTTCAAATAAACCACCCCAACTTGAACAAAGGAATTCACTTATAGAAGAAAACAATTCTTATGTGAGTAATGAAGGTTCCGAGCGCAGTGGAAGTGTGGTTGGTTTGACACCCAACTTTGATTTTTACCATGATCAGTGATTATTCCGAGATCAATACGACGATGAACGCCAGTCTCCACAGAATAGAATCAAAGATTTAGATAAAGAATAAAGCGGCCCGAAACCTTTATAGAGGATCTTGCACATCATGTTTATAATTAATTTAATTAATTTCATAAAGAAAATAATACCAGTATCTTTGGTATTTTCTTCATTGATGATGTTGATCGTCTGGAATGACCCTTCCAGATTATCTTGTTGTGCTTAAAAGGATCCAAACTAGAATCCCTCTAGCGGTGATCCACAAGTGCTCTGATGGCCTCCGATCGACACCGCTCATTCTTCAGGTGCTAGTGCGGTGAAGCGAGTGTCTTGTGTCAGTAGGTCTTGATCGATTGTTCTTCGACCTTGAAGAACGTATCTCATTCTTGAGAGGGGTGGGAAGAGGATTCGAGAGAGAAATATTTTAGCTCAACAATTCTCAATTCATCGGGTGTGTGGTTCGGTACTTGGCACAATAGACGTATGTGTCTATTTATTGACATGGGGATTCAGTTATAATATTTAATTGAGTAACAACAATTAAATACATTCATAACCTTAGAGAAAACACATGCTATTAATAATAATACCACGTCATTATTTATGATGCACCAAATTGCACAAAATAGAATTATAAATAAAATTCCACGTCACAAAATAATAGCAGTGTTATTTTAATTTGTGCCAACTAGTTAAATAATTATTTATTGTCTTTAAAATAATTATTTCACTACCAGACCAGCCTTGGTCCTCTCGAACTCCACTTCTATTTATTGAACACCCGAATAAATAAAAAAATAATTTATTCTCCTAAATAAATATTTTATTTTCAAACTAGTAAATAAATATTTATCAAATGTTCAATAAAATAAATAAATATATTTTACCCACAATCCAGTGAATAAATATTTATTTAATTTATGCAATCATTTTAAATTGAATAAAATTATTCCATTGTATTGAGAATAATATTTATTAATTAAATTCAAATATAATTTAACCGAGACCACCAAAAACACTTAGTGTGTGACCCTCTAGGATTCTTTCTCATTGGCATTAGGCGGGCTTGCCTAAAGTCTAAGAGTATTATATAGAAATGGGTCAAGGTACCTAAGAGAAAGAACATAAAGTCGCAACAACAACATCCACATATGAATGATCACTATGTAACATAATCCCTTTGTTGCAATATCTCATCAAGCATGTTTCATGATAGTGTCATCAACTTTTATGCTTGATACATCGTTCTTTGACTACCTAAAATAAACTCATTGTTACACCACTACCATGTAATTTCATGTGATGGTTCTATTTCAATAAAAGGTATGAGATGTCAAATTCCATAAATGGAAGGGGAAAATCCTTCCTCAACTTATCCATTAATAACATTCCACTTGTGACGCACCCAACATACCCTACTTCCAACCAACTGTCTGCGTGACAGTTTTCATCAATAAATCAAAGTGCACAAGTCATGACACATATTAATGATAATATTAAATTATAAGGATCATTACACATGCTCGCAGATAGAAATATTCAATGACACCAAAACATGTGGAATTCCTACTAGCGGGTTTGTTCTCATAATCTCCTGTATTGGAGATTACTAAGTGTGAACTTCATGAGAGGAAGTCTCATCTGCTTACGAGTACTCACACCTGACAGTTTACATGCTATGTGTCCCATCATACTATTTCATCCAACTGTAAAACTATATTTAAGAATATTTTTATAGAATTTCAAGGTTCTTATCATAGCGGGGAATTTCCATTACCTTATCAATGTAACAAATACTCTAGGACATTATTACATCATAGTCATGCAGAACAAAAAAAATGTAATAAAATGTTTAATATTTAAATACATTAAATATCATTTTAATCAAATTACAACCAGTTGGTTCTAGGACACTAACTCTTATAAACTCTCACTTGGACTAGAGCTAACTACCTATGAGTTTTAGTCCGCTAGACCTCACATGATGATCATGTTTTTGCTGAGTCAAGGCTTTAGTCAAGGGTTCCACCACTTTGTCTTCCATGGAAATACTACTCATTGAAACTTCACCTCTATGAGAAAAATACCTCAAGAGATGATACTTCTGAAGTATGTGCTTCATCCGTTGATGTAAACTTGACTCTTTTTCAAGAGCCACCACTGTAGTATTATCACAGTACAATGTGATGGGATATTTATTGCTAGGTATCACATACAACTCCTAGATAAAGCTTCACATCCAAACTGCTTCTTTAGCTGCCTCAGAAGCTGTGATATACTCAGACTCTACTGCAGAATCTGCGACCACACTCTAATTTGAGCTCTTCTAGCTTATTGTACCTCCATTCAAAGTGAATATGTATCCTGTTTGCGACTTCATGTTATCTTAATCAGTATGGAAACTAGCATCTTCATATCCTTTGATGACTAGTTCCTTATCTTCTATATAAACAAGGAACATATCCTTAGTACGCCTTAGATACTTTAGGATAGTCTTGACTACCATCCAATAATGGTCACCTGGTTCATCTTGATATCTGTCTACCACACTCAATGCGTAGGCAACATCCATCCTAGTACAAAGCATGACATACATGATTGACCCAATCACTAATGCATATGGAGTCCTTTCCATTATCTTTCTTTCCTCATGTGTCTGAGGACACATTTTCTTGGAAAGATGAATGCCATGTGATGGTAGAAACAATTCCCTCTTGGATTGTTCCATATTGAATCTCTTAAGTATCTTATAAATGTATATACTTTGACTTAGGCCCAACAATCTCTTGGATCTATCACAATGGATCTTGATCCCAAGAATATATGTTGCCTCACCCAAGTCCTTCATGGAGAAGCATTGATTCAACCACGCCTTAACAGACTGTACGATTGGTATCTCGTTTCCAATAAGTAATATGTTATCAAAATATGCTATTAGGAAAATGAATGCACTCCCACTAAATCATTTTTAGACACAAGGATCACATTCATTCTTGATAAAAACAAATTCTGTTATGGATTCATCAAAATGAATGTTCCATGACCCGGATGCTTGCTTTAATCCATAAATGGATTTCCACAACTTTCATACCTTATTGTAATCCTTTGGAGTCACAAAACCTTAAGTTTGTTTCATGTATACATCTTCATGAAGGTTCCCATTAAGGAAGGATGTTTTGACATCCATTTTCCAAATCTCATAGTCATGGTAAGCCGTAATGGCAAGTAGAATTATGATGGATTTCAGCATTGCAACTGGTGAAAAGGTTTCATTGTAGTCAATTACTTGATGTTGTTTAAACCCTTTTGCAACTAGTCACGCTATTGAATTGTCCTTCCGTGTCCAATTTCTTCTTAAATACCCATTTGCAACCAACAGGCTTTACATAAACTAGAGGATATACCAAAATCCAGACTTGGTTTTGGTACATGGAATCCATTTTAGAATTCATGACTTCTTTCCACTTGGCAATGTTGGTGCCACTTACTTCTTCCTTGTAGGTTATAGGATCATTATTATCAACTAATAATGAGTCACCATCCTTAGTAACTAGAAAACTGTACCGTTTCAATTCTCTAACATCTCTTGTACTCCTACGCAGTACTTGTGTCTCTAGAACAGATTCTTCTTCCATGAGGCTTTGTGGAATTTGTTCCTGTACCAACTCTTGTGTGCCTTGAGCCTCGACTTCATCGAATTATATATCGCTCCTACTATCTCTTTTGGAGATGTGCTCACTCTCAAAGAATATGACATGTCTTGCCACTATAACCTTTTTTTTCTAAGGGATTGTATAGGTAATATCCCATTGTTTCCTTAAGGTATCCTATAAAGGTACACTTTGTGCCTCAGGGTGCGAGTTTGTTACCTAAAGAGGCCTTAACAAACGCTTCACTACCCCACACATGTAAATTTGATAACGTGGATTTTATTCCACTCTAGAACTCGTATGGAATACCATTTATCGATTTAGTTGGTACTTGGTTTAGTATGTGTGCCACTATTTATAATGCATATCCCCAAAAAGATAATGGAAGACTCACATGACTCATCATTGATCTCATCAAGTCCAACAGGGTGTGGTTCCTCCTTTCACTCACACTATTCCATTGGGGCGTGTATGGAGGAGTGAGTTGGGATAAGATCTCAAAATCCTATAAGTAATCAGTGAAATCTTGATTAAGATATTCTCCACCTTGGTCTGAGTGGAGTTTCTTAATATTCTTACCAAGATGGTTATCAAATTAATTCTTGTATTATTTGAACTTATCAAAAGAATCCGACTTATACCTCATTAAGTAAATATATCCATATCTACTAAAATCATTAGTAAAAGTTATGAAGTATGAGTAGCCTCCCCTTACTTCAACTAGAAATGGTCTACACACATCGGTATTAACCAATTCAATAAGTTCTTTATCCCTTTCACCTTTCCCACTAAATGGGTATTTGGTCATTTTGCCTTGTAAACATGCATGACATACGCCAAGTGGTTTTAGTTTGAAAAAAATCTAAATATCCATCTTGATGTAACTTTGTCAAGCATTTCTTGTTTACATGAACTAGCCAGTGATGCCAAAGTTGGGTGTGGTATGAGTCATGTGAAGTATATTTGTTATCGACTTCCATTACTTGGTTTGTGTAATACAACACGTAAAGAACGTTGTATAAATGTGCCCTACCAAAACAAATTCTATCTTTGTAAAAGAAGAAACATTCATTTTCAAACTTGAAAACAAATCCATCTGTATCTAATCTGAATAAAAAAATAATGTTTTTAGTAACAGATGACACATAATAACAACCCTTTAACACCAAGATCATCCTAGTTGGCAACGTGATGTGGTAATCCCCGACAACTATAACAACAAGTCTGGCTCTGTTGACTGCTCGTAGATCTACCTCCCCTCAGTCAATATTTCTGAATCTACTTGGTTCCTGAATTTGGATACATATGTGAGAACCACAAGCTGTATCTAATACCCAATTTGTAGAAACAAATATATTGCATTCGATAACAAACGCACATAAAGCTTCCCCTTGCTTCTTAGGCTGGGAGCAGTTCTACTTCCAGTGACCCTTCTTTCCACATGAAAAACAAATATCCTCATGTTCCTTTGACTCCCCTTTTATCTTCCTTTTCTTGGAAGGTCGTGAAGAAGATTTGGGCTTAAAGACCTTCTCCTTCCCTTTCCTCTTATTCACCATAAGGATAGAAGGATTTTCGCGCTTCATATCTTTGTCCACTTGGAGAATGAGGATAAGAAGATCAGATAGAGACTTCTTAATGTTGTTCATATTGAAATTGACAAAAAAGTTAGAGAATCTATGAGAGAGTGATGCGAGAATGATATCGATGCCCAGTCATTCGGGGAGTTTAAACCCTAGATCCTCTAGGTGCTCAATGTAGCCAATGAGCTTGACTACATGAGGCCTAGATGGGGAACCTTCTACAAGCTTACTCTGAAAGAGTGGCTTAGAGATATCAAACCTTTCCTGTCTTGCTCTCTCCTGGTAAAGACCACAGAGGTGCTCAAGCATGCTGTAAGCATCCATGTTTTCATGAGACTTCATGAGCTCACTAGACATTTATGATAACATCAAACATTGAATTTCCACCACGTCGTTCATATGTTTCTCATAGACTAGGAAATACTCACCACTCACCTCTTTGACAGGTGGATCTGGTAATGATGACTCCAACACGTAAGACTTCTGTTCATGGCGTAGGATAACCTGAAGGCATCTAAACTATTCCTGGAAGTTACTACTGGTGAGGATGTTGTCTTTATCCAAAATTTATCGCAGTGATAGTGTAGTTGATGAACTTTTCATTTTTTATTCTATAATTAAAAGAGCATATCCTTAGTACTTTCTTGATTACATTTTATGAAAAATAATAAATTTTATTAAGTCTCCCACTATTTTATCAAGTCCCAATGGCCCTCACCATTGAACTCGGAATGTCCAGTTACCATGAAATTCTAGTGGAAAAGATCCATATTCCCATTTTTATAACCCCAACAAGGGTTGGTCAAGATATTAGAAGGTATTTAGGTAGGCAGGTCTTTGCCAACTGCAGGTTCGCAACTCCTTGATCTATTGAGTGGACTCCCCAATCTTGAAATCATGACTTTTTGATTTCCTCAACTCTTACCTCTAATATTACACCAAGTCTAGCAAGGGCTACTCATCCTAATGTAATATGGTTAATTCAACCCAAAACCTTTCATAAGGGCTTCCTGTATAAAAGTAAGTGTCCCAACAAGGGTTGTTCAAACACATAGTTTTATTGAGTTTCCCCTTAATCAAGTAACGAAAGGCTTAGTCTGACTTAATATTTTATTTGAGAGTTTTTTATCTCTTATGTGTGAATTGATTATTATCATTATCACATGCTTGTTAATATTAAGTGGAAATTACTTAAGTGATTAACCATGTATTGATAATATTTACGCATAAGTTTGGTTTATTTTAGTTCCATCTTGCATGCTTGTTTAATTCATTAATTATGTGATCATGAAAACACATCCATAATGATAAACCATGAAACTAACGAAAATAAAATAAAGGGCATTATCATGAGCTTTTCTAATGGTTAGTTTATCTAGCGGTTGATAAACTAACCCTGACCTAGGGGAGAAACATCTTGAACCTTTTGGGTTCATGTTTACAACTTTCCACCTATCCACCTCTGTATCTGTTGGGATTGGTTTCTCCTTAGCTCTAGCTTGAACCGCCTCCACTATCTTGGGAGTTCCATTCATTACATATGCATTTTTTTAACTCACATGCAGGTGAGGGGTAAAAAGGAGTTTTACATAAAAGAAACATCGGGCACGTAGGCCCTATATATTAATAAGGAGAAGGCTCATAGGTAAGGGTGTAATTTTGGCCCGACGACCTGAAAGACCGACAGGCCTGGCCCGGAAACCCGAGCGGCCCGACCCGGCAAAGGCCGCGTCGGGCCAGGCTGGGCTGACCCGTGCGAAGCCCAGCCCACTGGCCCGTGTGAAGCCCAACTGCTGTAAAAAAATTTAACAGGAAACTGCTAGTAGGGAGATTCGATCCCCCCTACCTCAAGCTTCCAAGGTTGCGCCTGGACCAATTGGTCCAGGCGGTGCACCTGTTATATTATCACCAAAATTTATATTTATGTATATATATATATATCATTATATATTAACAAAAAACAGTATATATATATATATATATATTATATTATATATTTAATAATGTGTATATATATACATATAATTATAATGTGTGTGTGTGTGTATATATATAACAATATATAATTATATATATATAATGTATATATATAAAAAAGCCATTAATAATATATATCAATTAAGTGTGGTTTTTAAAAATCCATTAATAATATATATATATAAATGATTTAATATAATATATATATATATATAAATCTATTAATATATATATATATATATCAATGATTTAATATTATATATATATAATAACTTGTTGTATATTAATAAAAAAATAACACACTCACCTAATGATGTTCGTGCATGTCCCAAAACCTCATTAATTTTTTCAAGTATGTTGGAACTTGCATATATTATATATACTATACATTTATAAATCTATTTAGAAAAAAAATTAACCACTCACTGTAGTGCACCCCCAACCCCTAATTATTATTTTTACAATTTTCTCATATTACACGCATATATATATATATATCAACAATTTAACATTATATATATATATATAATAACTTACTATATATTAAAAAAAATAACACACTCACCCAATGATGTTCGCGCACACCCCCCAACCTCATTAATTTTTTTAAATATGATGAAACTTGCATATTATATATATATATAAACAAATCCATTGATAATATATATATCAATGATATGATAATATATATAAATATATATATATATATATATAAACAAATCCATTAATAATATATATATATATAAAGCTATTAATAATATATATAAATTAAGTGTGACTTTCAAAAATCCATTAATAATATATATATATATGTGTGTGTGTGTGTGTGTGTGTGTATCAATGATTTAATATTATATATATAATAAATTATTTTATATTAACAAAAAAATAACACACTCACCTAATGATATTCGTGCGCGTCTCCCAACCTCATTAATTTTTTTAAATATGTTGCAACTTCAAATATTATATATAAATCTATTTTGAAACAAAATTAACCCACCCACTACGACGCACCCCCCAACCCCTAATTATTTTTTTTACAATTTTCTCATATTATATATATATATATAATAACTTATTATATATTAACAAAAAAATAACTACTCACCCAATGATGTTTGTACACCCCTAACCTCATTAATTTTTTTTAAATATGATGAAACTTGCATATATTATATATACTATATATACATATATAAATATATTTAGAAAAAAATTAACTCACCCATTACTGCGCACCCCCTAAAGCTCTAATTTCGGCCCGGCCTGAATAGGATCGAGTCGGGCCTGGCCTACCCTGCAAAAAAATTAAAAATCATTTAAAAATATGTTTTAAATTAAACAAACGCTTAAAAATAATTTTCATAAATAATTTAAAAAAATAAATGTACAAAAAACGTTTCAAATAAATGATAAAAAATGTTTAAATAATAACGCTTTAAACCCACTATTGCGCACCCCCCAATCCCTAATTAATTTTTTTTTCGATTTGCACATAATATATATAAATTCATAAACATATATAAATCTATTTAGAAAAAATAGCAAATCCACCCACTATAAAATGTTAATAAAAAAATATTTTTACATAAAACATGTTAAATGTTTAAAAAAAATTCATGTAAAAAACATGAGTTCAAAAAAACATTTTAAATTAAACATCTAAAAAAATGTAAAAACATTTTAAACAAGTGTTAAAAAATAGTTTAAAAAAAGGTTTAAATAAAAATGTTTTAAACAAATGTTTAAAAAACGTTTTTAAAATAAACACTTAAATTAATTTTTTTAAAACAAACACTTAAAAAAATACTTTTTACATTAAAATATGAAAAATATTAAATGTTTTAAAAAAATACTTGTAAAAAACATTTATTTAAAAAAAATAAAAAATGTTTTAAATTAATTATTAAAAAATGTAAAAAACGTTTTAAACAGATGTTAAAAAATGGTTTAAATAAAAACCTTTAAATAAAAAAATTTAACAAACGCTTAAAAAATTATAAATAAGTTAACAAAATTAAATGTAAAAAAACGTTTTAAATAAATGTTAAAAATACATTTAAATAACAAGGCTTTAAACTCACCCACTTCTGCGTACCCCCCAAAACCCCTCATTAATTTTTTTTACAATTTTTAAATAATATATATAGATTCACAATAAATAAATCAATTCAGACAAAAAAAAACATATCCACCCACTGTAAAATGTTAATAAAAAATAAAATAAACATTTTCACAAAAAACATTCTTTTAAAAATAAATGTATTTTTTTAAATAAATGTTAAAAAAATGTTTAAATAAAAATGTTTAAAACAAGTTTTAAAACAAACCATCATTTTGAAAATAATAAAGACCCACCATGCCCCGACTCGAAAAAGCCCAGCCCAACCCTAAGAAGCCCGGCCCAAGGTCGGGCTTGGGCCACCTCATGGGGATGTTCGGGCCGGCCCGACCCGACCCGAATAGTGACCAGCGGGCCGATTTTTGCATGCCTGGCCTGGCCCGGCCCGACCCTGTCCGTGTCGGGCAAGGCTGGGCCGGGCCGAAATTACACCCTTACTCACAGGACAACAAATTTAATTTAAATAAATAAATCAAAATAAATCATCCACATACAAAGGTTGGTCTAGCTCATGATCATCCATACATGCAATGATATTTATGCATAAATAAAACTATCATTCAATTCTTTAATCGTTATTGTTTAAGATAAATCATGCTCGAATCAAGTAATTATCATCTTTAATTAATCAATCCTTTTATCTTAAACCCTTTTCTGAATTTCCTTGAGATTCTTATCCATCATAATTTTAAACAAATAAATTAATTTAAAATTATCTTTGTACATAACTTGTACCTTGGAGGCAACCCGATGAATTCCTATTCATAACTACCCAATGATTATAAATGAACACTACGCAGATATTAAATCAAACACATACATATAAAACACATATCACATGTTGCGCCTCATCTTTACACCCGCATGATGGTACACGTCTTAAGGGTTTGTATAATATTATAATAAATTTTAATATTTTTTCATAATTTGGATGAGTACACTGCATGTGGTTCCAACTACACGGTGTATACTATTTTTCACCATCCATCTGAAGTACACGCCTGGGGAAACGACGCGTGAGTGTACTTTGGAAATCTTTGGAGTACATGGCATGTCCAGTGGGTCACATGCCGTGTAGTTTCTTGTTGCACGGTCTCAAGCCGGGAAAGCTGTGTATGGGGTACACGATCCAACCCTAACTCGAAAGGGACTACTCATCATGTCCAGTGGGACACAAGATGTGTAATATGGAAACCGCATGCCACCTATTCTTGGTCAACACACAGAGTCATTAAGACTTAGAAAAACTCCAATGACACATCTTGGTTTGGTGGACTAGACCCAGTGCATTGAACCTTGGCACACGACGTGTACTGCCGAATACACATCATGTGTTCTGGTGTTGTACAGCCAGGAACATTTGGCACCTCCAAATGAGATCGTCTCTTTTATTTTAATCAAAATTAAAAGAAAATATTGTTTCTATAAGGTGAATGCGAAATGAAAGAGGAGGAAAAAATCTCAAGATTCAGATTTGTAGAACAATTAACTTGAATTGAAACAACTAAATTATTAAATGTGTAAATCATCAATGAAATATTTAAATAATTATAAACTATGATGTAACCCCTTTGATACCACTTGAAGGTTTCGAGATCAGTGGAAGCGTGGTTGGTCTGGAACCCAAATTTGATTTTTACCATGATCAATTATTATTTCGGGACCAATAAGACGATGAAAGCCAGTCTCCACGGAATAGAATCAAAGATTTAGATAAAGAAGGAAGAGGCCCAAAACCTTTAGAGAGGATCTTTCACATCATGTTTATAATTAATTTAATTAATTTCATAAAGAAAATAATACCTGGATCTTCGTTATTTTATTTGTTGATGATGTTGATTGTCTAAAATGACCCTTCTGGATTATCTTGTTGTACTTGCAAGGATCCAAACTAGAATCCCTCCAGCAGTGATCCACACATGCTCTGATGGCCTCCGATCGACACTGCTTGTTCTCCAGGTGCTAGCGCGGCGAAGCGAGTGTCTTGTGTCAGTCGTTATTGATCACTTGTTATTAGTACTTGAAGAATATCTCTTGTTCTTGAGAGGGGTGGAAAGAGGATTCGAGAGAGAAATTTTTTAGCTCAACAATTATCAATTCACCAGGTGTGTGGTTCGGTACTTGGAATAATAGACGTATGTGTCTATTTATTGAAATGAGGATTTATTTACAACATTTAATTGTGTAACATCAATTAAATACATTCATAACCTTAGATAAAACCCATGCTATTAATAATAATACCGTGTCATTATTTATGGTGCACCAACTTGCGCAAAACGAAATTATAAATAAAATTCCGCATCACAAAATAATAGCATCATTATTTTAATTTGTGCCAACTAGTTAAATAATTATTTATTGTCTTGCAAATAATTATTTCATTACCGGACCAACCTTGGTCCTCTAAAACTCCACTTCCATTTATTAAACACCCAAATAAATAAATAAATAAATAAATAAATAATTTATTTTCTTAAATAAATATTTTATTTACAAACTAGTAAATAAATATTTATCAAATGTTCAATAAAATAAATAAATATATTTTACCCACAATCTGGTGAATAAATATTTATTTAATTTATTCAATCATTTTAACTTGAATAAAATTATTCCATCGTCTTGAGAATAATATTTATTAATTAAATTCAAATAGAATTTAAATGAGACCACCAGAAACACTTAGTGTGTGACCCTTTAGGATTCTTTCTCGTTGGCATTAGGTGGGCTTGCCTAAAGTCCAAGAGTACTATCTAGCAATGGGTTAAGGGACCCAAGAGAAAGAATATAAAGTTGCAATAATGAAATACACATACGAACGATCACTGTGTAATATAATCCCTTTGTCACAATATCTCATCAAGCAGGTTTCAGGATAGTGTCATCCACTTTTATGCTTGATACGTCATTCTTTGACTACCTGAAACAAAATTGTTGTTACACCATAGACATGGAATTTTGCACGACGGTTCTATTTCAATAAAAGGGCCGAGATATAAAATTCCATAAATGGAAGGGGGAAATCCTTCCTCAACTTATCCATTAATAACATGTCACTCGTGACGCACCCAACGTGCCATACTTCCCACGAACTGTCTGCATGGCAGTTTTCATCAGTAAATCAAAGTGCACAAGTCGTGACACATATTAATGATAATCTCAAAGTCTAAGGATCATTACACATGCTCGAAAATAGAAATATCCGATGACACCAAAACATGCAGAATTCCTACTGGCGGGTCTGTTCTCATAATCTCCTATCTTGGAGATTACCAAGTGCGAACTTCATGAGAGGAAGTCTCATCTGCTTATGAGTACTCACACCTGACAGTCTGCATGATATGTGTCCCATATTAGTATGTCATCCAACTGTAGAACTATATTTAAGAATATTGTTATAGTATTTCAAGGTTCTCATCATAGCGGAGAACTGCCATGACCTTATCAATTCAACAAATATTATAGGACATTATTACATCATAGTCATGCAGAACAATGAACAATATGTGTTAAGATGTTTAATATTTAAATACATTAAATATCCTTGTAATTAAAGTACAACCAGTTTGTTCTAGGACACAAACTCTTACAAGTAATACTAAGAATAAATAAATTAAACATAAATATGAAGTAATCCATTACTTCTATGGAAGTCACATTTTCATTCTATTTGTGTACATTCTGTCATCAGGTATGCTGCTCATTCATTTATAATCAAATCTATATCGTATTGTGAATATGAGTCTTTTTGAATTTCATAGTAGTATTGGAAAAATATAAATACAAAAAATATTAATAAATATTTTAAATAAAATAGTAATTATCTTCAAAAATACATCTTTGGGGATGCTAGTTTGTTCATGGAATACGATCTCTCTCATAAATTTACAAACACAATATCCCTAATATTTTCCATTTGTTTGTTTCAAACACTGCATAAACATTGAAAAAAATAAGTAATTTATTTTGATATGTGTTTGGATAGTGAAATCATATTATATATACCCTGATACTTGTCCAGTTGCAGAACTTTTCAGTATCCTTATGCTTATCCTCTAACCTCATTCCTTATTTTTCATGATATTTATGCAACACTCTATCATAAAAGAATCCTCATAAAAATAATATAAATTATATAACTTGAATTTTAGTTCTAAAATTTTGGATGTAGTGTAATAATTTTTTGAAAAATGTCATCATGTGTGGTCGGTTTGTTGGGTATCTATGCAGTGAATATTGGAAATAAATCATTGGAGTATCTAAATTGACCTTAATGAGAATCCAATGTTTCCTAAAATAAAAAAAGAATAAGTAATGAAAGAAATGAAAATATATGTGATATCATTAAATTGTATAGTTTTAACCCTACATAATTGGTATTAAGAAGAGTCTTTCATCCAAAAGTTTGCTTCCATTTAGGCATTTTCTCAAACACTTATCATTGAATATCATTCCATAAAAAGGGATAAAACCACTTGGAAAACACCATTATCCCTCATGGTCACTCATATAGGCATAAGTATAATAAGGAAACAATTTCAAAACAACAATAATTTAAATATAAAGAAAATATTAAGGAGAAAAAAAAGAAAGGGAACATGGTATATAAGAAAGCTAGTAAAAATAAGATGATGTACCAAGGACTGAGAAGGACACGTAAAATCTAACCAAATTATATTCGTAAATGACACATAATCCCTTTATAAAGAGAATTATCCATGGAATGGATTAAGATTAATATAAAAATCTAATGAAAATGTTCAAACAATAGTACATCAACATCCCATTCGCCATTGAAATCTCACAAATGTCGTCATGTTCCAAATTCCTTAAGTAGCTCATTTATAATAAAAATAAATTAGAAGATATAGGAGTGTTTTTTCTAATAGAGGATTTCTTATTTATTGTTCAATGAAATCTTCCACTAAAACTTCAAGATCCATATAGCTTTTCTATTCCATGCAATATCAGTGCTTGAACTTTCTAGAATGCCCTTTTTGATTTATAGAGGTCTATCTAGCCTATGATGATAAATATTTTCAAGAAAATTAATCCAAATACAATAGATGTTATTCTTTAACTATAGGACCAGTCCATAGAGTATGTCATTGGAATTTAGGATGACGTCTTGGTCCATGTAGGGAAATTAATCATTCCATTTGATATTATCATTCTAGAAATTGTGGAAGAATGATAAGTATTAATAATCATTAGATGAAATTTCATATCCATGGGGAAGTTGTTCATTAATTTTAATCAAGTTTGATCACTAACATTTTTTTAACAACTTAAATCGGTCCACTCTAGATCACCGAACAATTGTCATAGTTATTGTATTTTTTTTAAATATGCACTTTAGGTGTTCACTTCTCACAACCATATTAGACAAATGTTTTGTACAATAAAAATGTATTTGGAAGCCTTAAAAATTGGCTATACGCTTCAAAAAAATCTTTCAAGCTAGAAAGGAGCTTCGACACTCAATGGAAGGTTTTCTTCTAGTTCATATTTGGTATAAAAAAATGACAAAATCCCTTAGAAAGTGCACTTAATCAACTAATGAGAACCTCATGGTAGCATTTCATCATGAATGATAAGTTGGGACCCTAAAAACTGTGATAAAAAAGAATTGTTATCAATCCATGTAGCCACACCTTATACATGCAACTAGAGAATAAGAACAAAAACATATTCTTAATGGGCATAGGAAAATTGAACAGAGTTCATGAAATCCCCTAAAAAAATCAGACTGCAAACATCTGAATGAACCTATCTTCATCTTTGAGTTTCTAGGACCTTACAAATCTAGAGAATTCACCACCATCATCAAACTAGTATCGTGACCCACAACTTCATATATGTGGTGCGAGTGAGAGATAAAGAAAGGGAATGGGGGATACCTTAGCTTAGAGGGGGTTTAGCGACATCGATAGGGTTCGATGGCAACGAAGTGGTCGACAGTGGCGGTAGCGACAATGATAGAGGTTGGGTATGCGGCAGTAGAGGAGGGGTTCAGTGGTGGAAGATGTGGGGTTCGACAGTGACAAAGGTGGGGTTACACCACTAATGGAAATTGAGTTATTTGTGATGGAGCCCCATCATAAAAGGTCATTTGCGACGAGATCTCATCGTAAATACCCCGTTGTAGAAAATGATGTTGCAAATAGTATTTTTTGTGATGGACCGTCACAAATAGTTTCTCCGACTTTTTAAAAAAAGCCTGTTGCGACAGACCCGTCACAAATAACTTAAAAAAAAAATTAATATTAATGAAATTTAATAAAATAATATTAATAATAATAGTAAAATAACAGTAATAAAATAATATTAAATAATAATAATAATAATAATAATAATAATATTAATATTAATAAAATAAATAATAATAATAATAAAGTTATAAAAAATCATAAAATAATAAAAATCTCAATATTCACAAAAATATAAAAATAATAATAATAAAATAATAATAATAATAAAATAATAATTTTAATAAAATAAAAAAATAAAAAAATAAAAAAAAATTAAATAAATAATAAAGTAATAAAATATTAAAAAATTAAATAAATAATAAAATAATAAAAAACACAATATTCACAATAATATAAAAAACACATAATATAGAAATATAAATGTAACACCCCGAGATTTTATGAGATATATTATTTTTAATTTCTTTGATCTTCTATTATAACTACACCAAGATTAGCTTGTACTATACGCAACACCGCATTAGCTTGCAGTATACGCAATACTATTCTTAGCTTGCATTACACGCAATCGCGGCCTACCTCGATAGCGTGTGTAGTACACAATACCGGGTTTCACTAAACAACGATATATTGTTATAATATTATGGACAAGTCGTTATGAATAGTATCAACTACATTTTGAATTTTATAACATTATTATTCATCTTACACATTTTATAGAACATGGTATGAGAACAAAATCAATTTTTCGAGTAAAATAAGTATTTTTCAAAAAATGTAGTTTTGCCGCCTTTTGATGGCGCACCCACTTTAAATCTTTTTTTTGACATGTTTATAAGTTCAATTTGACAAAATAAAATTCTTATTTGGAATCAGGATATAAAAATTTACTTTGGATAAATTTTTCATATTATTCTGATAACTTTCATATTTTAATGAATAGTAAAAACATGCTATATTTTAATTAAAAACAACTTTTTTCATCGCAATAATTTATATGGTTAGATAATTGGTTTTAAAGTTTAATTATAATATATTTTTACCATTTAATCCAATGTTGGTCATTGGAATTAATTTCACTTTGAAATTGGATATAAACAAGTATCAATCTTTTGATAGTTATTGTTTCTTAAAAACACGTTATTTGTTTTGATAACGGGAATTAATTTTAAAATTAATTAATTACACTTCTATGTTTTGAATTTGAAAAAATATACATCAATTTTGAATTCATAATATCAAATAATGCTTAGGCTGAATTTTGGGTATTTTTCTAAAAAACTTCAATTTTCGATGAATAGTGAAACCACTTAGTGGTAGATAGAAAAACTGACTTTTTCATTTAAATGAAATTTTACCACTTCTGTGAATTGAATTTCGAAAATCCGAGAGACACAGTTAATATCAAGGACTAAAATGTGGTTCAATGAGATGACAATAATTTTTGGTGAATAGTAACTTTTTACTTTTTTTACCACGGTTAAAAGTAAATAGGATAATTAAGGGTAAAAATGATATTATTATTACCCTAACACATGTCCTAATTCTATTGGATAAGTGTAATTCGACCAAAAACAACCTTAGGAATAAAATATAACCATTTAGGCCCACTTGGATTAGATTAAGACATTTATTATTAATTTATTTAAAGAAGGGTTAAAATAGTTAAAATCAATGTTTAATAACTAAATCATTTTTAATATAGGGTTATACATAAGATAAATTCGACTATAAATATTCATTAGAAATATAAAAATATTTCCTACATAATGGTATTTTATTTATAATTTTTAGACATTAAATAATTTAATTTATTTATGACACAATAATGATGCATTAATTATCTTATTAATGAAATATTGACATAATTGATGTTATAAATACCCAAATAAATGTAATTTGAGACTTTTTATGAATTAAACTAATTTAATAGGTTAATATGACATGTTATTATTGATTTAATTAACTTTTTTTGAACTAATCATTCTGTTATGATTTTCACAAAAATCAATTACCAAATAGTGTCAAAATTGACATAAAATAGTTTTTAAAACAAATATTATATTATTAATTGTTATTTTATTCCTAAAAATATAAGGTTTGGCAAAATGACTTAGATAAGGTTATATATGTTAATAATAAACAACTTGGGGTTTGTTTAGCTTGTTATAGTAAGTTTATTAACCTTATAGTGTAAGAAAACAAGAAGACACGGTAAAAGAAAAGTTATTTATCTTAAAGTTAAATCTAAATGATAAGGTTAAAATAGACACCTAAACTTGTATAAATTCTATTGTATAAGCGTATTTAGACCCATACCCACCTTATCTTCGAAATAAATCAGTTTGGAGTTATTAAAAACCGAATATGACTTTATAATAAAATAATATTTTTAGTTTTTCCAAAGGTGCCCCTCTCCTCCCTTATAAAAGAGAACCTCCTCCCTCTCTTCCTCACACCACTTTGAGCCTTCAATCTTGGCCAACCCCTGCCAAATTCTATTCTCCACTTCCCTAGAAACATTCTAGAGGTCCTAGTCTTCTTCAAATACCAATTTTAGTGCCCTAAGAAGAGGTCTCAAAGAGGCGCTTCAAAGAAGAGGTAATGTCCGTTACCGATTCTTTCAACTTTATTTCTTCTTCCACTTATTCTTCTTTATTTGTTTCATTATTAAGTAATAACATCAGTATCACTAATATACTGATATGTTATTATAAGTATGAAACAACCCTATTTCACCATCTATCCATCCTACGGAAAACGAAATCACCGCGCGTGCGTACGTACGGAATACCGTCTCCACGCCGCGGTGTAATCTATTTTTCACCACCACCTTACTTGGATGGGTATAATGGTGTAAATAATAACTAAATATGATTATTTTAAAGTGATATTTATTCTGAAATATTATACATACACTTAAATAAAATTCCACGATCATGGGAATGATATCATCGCTCGTGCGTACGTACGGAATACCGTCTCCACGACGCGATGAGATTCATTCTCCATGTTAACCATTCATGAATGATTATAAAGTATATATAATAAGTAATCATGAAATATATGAAATAATATTGATACTGGATTTATGTATATATATATGCATGTCATCTACTTAATTCCATTCAATTCAACAAGGAAACGAAAACAACGTTCATGCGTACGTACGGCCTACCGTCTCCATGAACGGTGTATTTATTTCCATTTATCGATCTATTATATATATGTATATTATAAATATATATTATATATAAATCATGTTTTATATTCTGGAATTAATTAATCATGATCGAAGTAATCATATGAATAATTACAAGTCAAAACACAGACGACAAATGAAACGATTTTACCCAAAACGCTCTTTAACATGGAATTTACAAAAGAACGGGTAATATAAAGTCATAAGTGAACCATATATGATATCATAACAATGAATATGATTCTTTAATAAGTAAATGACATTATTTAAATCATTATACAAGAGGTTCGGATACGTACTAAGCATATCAGACCTAAGGTAAGGGATAACCTTTCCAATCTCATTCTTATCCGAGATTGTTTATTCATAAGTATTTACTGGGATTATTGTTCTCATCCATGTACATGTTTCCTAAAAATGGTTTCATGTATGTTTAAAGTATTTTTTACTAATTTTTGACTTTTACTACATGTTATGTCTGGAATCTTTCTTTTACGAGGTACTTATTGACTTTTTCGGCAAAAGTACAAGAAGAATGTTTTTTTAACTTATATTGCACGAACGGATTTTTACGGTTTTATAAAGCCTTATTTTTATGAAGATTCCTCCAAAAGATTTCATGAATATTTTCAAAAAAATCCTTTTTCTTTTAAAATTGCATGACGTTTTGTGAAAATAAATTGATTTTGAAGAAGAAAGGATATTTTCCTCAAGAATTCATTTCAAGTGTTTTATCAAAACCATTTTTCATCTAAGATGACATTATTTAATATGTGTATGTTTCAAGTATAATGTCTCTATGATTTACATGGTTTCAATTTTCTTATCATGAAACGATATCAATTTATTTTATATGGATTATGTGATGATGGGATGATGTTTATGAAACCCATTTTATTTGTTGGGTTATTATGAAGGATGTATGTTTATTTTGTGGCACAAGTAAGAATGATTTCATTATGAGATGGGTGGGACCTATATCTCCCTCCAATGCATTGGGTAAAGATCTATATCTCATGAGATAGACATGGATGGAATGGTAAGTTAAGCCGGTTCAGTGTTACAGGACTGGAACGAGGAGTGAACTCGATTCAGAAAGGGACTTTGTCCACTAAGATGGTCTTACCAGTAATGCCTTGGCTACTATGGAAATCATAACATGTGCTTAATGGTTTCCACAATTACATGTTTTATTCCCATTATATTTTATCATGATTGATGTTCTATTATGATATATGCCTTACGTACTTCCAAGATTCATGTCTTTGCTCAAGATTTTGATGTTTAGATTTTATGTTCAAGTTTTTGCATTAAAATGTTTATGGATTGTTTTATGTTCTCTATGTTTACCCTTACTGGGCATTTGAGCTCACTCCTTTTATGTTTTATTTTCCCCAGGATATAAAGAAAGGTTTTAGGTAAGAAAAAAAGGGAAGATCTTTATGGGATATGTTTAAGATCTTTCACCATTATTAGAAGATTATATTCCGAGTTTCCAAAGACACTAAACTATTACGGTCCTTGTGTGTCTGTTTTTGTTATGTACTAAGTATTCCGCAAAAGTAATGTAATATCCATGTACATCAAGCTTTGGGTCTCTACAATAAATATATAATATTACAAAAGAAATTTATATTCAAATATTTAAACATAAAAATTAAATACATCACTGAGGGGGAGAGTCTTTTGGAGGAGCTGGAAGAGATGGTGGAGGGAAATCTACCCCTAAACCATGAGTTAAATGTAGCATATACTCCATTTTCTGCCTATGCTACTGCTGCTGCCATCGACACATCTCTAACTAATACTACTGTATACAGAGCTCTTCTTGCTCCCTACGCATACTCTCTATAAGCTCACCCTGAGCCCGTAGCTACTCCTGATACTGTGTAGCAGATGATGATGACTCTCTATGAGCTCCTCTCGAGATCTACACTGACATCATAATGGTACTATAATAACTCCTAGACGTCAATAGAGAGCCGATACCAACAACTCGGTCTTTCTCAAAACCATACTGGGTCGCCTACATCCATGTTGCCTCATTAAATCTTACTGCACTGGTTTGATCATCAGTCTCGGTCTGACTCTCAGTCTGTGTCTAAGACTTTGTAGCCTCACATGAATCCTTAAATTTCAATTTAATATTAAAATAGTTAAAATATTATTTTTAGTTAATTTTAAAACTTTAAAAGAAATTATACTGACCAAAATTTGATGCTAGCGATCGCCTCTAATCTCTCCAGTGATAAGATCATTGTACATCCTCCTATAGACATCAAAATTTGTAATATCGGGTTGTTCAACTGCCTATATGAATATAAAATAAATATTTTACATTTAAAGTTATATAAATTAATTAAAAAAAGGTACTTACCATATGTTTCCTATGCATACTAAATGTACGGCTACCAGATCGATGTGTTACCTCATGTCTCCTCCAGTTCTATCAACCTACTAATGATCTCCTCTAAAAACGACCACTCATCCAGTGTAAACATAATTCATCCCAAACCTAATATGAAATGTAATCAGGTCGGTGGGAATAACAAGACTGATAAAACTATGTGACTCCTACTTTCCTCATTGTTTTCCTCCTCAAATTATACAAAAACTAAAGATAATGATCATGCATACACCCCTTATATGCATGCCAGTTAAAGTCATACATTCTCTCATCGATGGGATACCATAAACTCTACAAACAATTAATAATACCAAGTTATTAATTAAATAAATTTCAAAATAAATATTATTTATTTACATATCAGTCAATGATCGAACATGTGGCGTTGAACATCAATGAGAATATGATCCCATATAACCAATGCTCTAGAAAAATAATTTCGTAATATAGCACTCCCCTTTCTAATAACTATATGTAAAAATATGTGAAAAAAATAAAAAATAAAAAAATTAGTATATAAATAAATTGATGATAATTAATGAAAACTAATTAAAATAACCAAGTAAACATACTTCTGCATGCATGGATCAAATCCAAGACATGGACATTGCTTGGGGATAGGGTCAGGAATCATCAATCTCATAAGACCATGACCTCTCAGAGTCATCGCTGAACCGCCAACAGTCTGAGGGTCAGATGATCCAACACCATGCTCTTCATCAGGAAGATCAGCCCCCTCTAACTCATGAAATAGATCTGAGTCCATCTAAAACACAAAATGTCTGTTGTTAGAAAATAGTTGAAAATAACTATTATATATAGATATATATTATATATGATTATAAACAACATTTAACTGTATCAATATTCATCTTCATCCTCATATTCATATATAACAGTGTTAATATCTTTATATTTCTTCCTAGTGTCATCAATTCCCATAGGAGTTTCAGTTTCATCATCTTTTATTATTTCAAATTCATTTGTTACATCAATAATATCATCGTCACCATCGACCCTTGATTGCGGGGTGTCATCATCAATATTCTTCTCTTCATGGAAAATATGGATTTAGAGTAGTATCTTGAAAAATTTCAATTCCTTACACTTCAGTAGAACCACATTCAATTTAAATAAATTTATTTTCTAGAGATTTAATTTTTATTATGCTCCACTAATCAACCAACTCTCTTGAAGTAGCACAATAATTTTCATAATAAATTTGATGTGTCTAATGAGCCAATAAAAATGGTTCATTTACTATAAGAAGTTTTTTGTATTTAATATCAACAATTTCATGTCTCAAATGATCATGCGAGCTTCTCTTGGTATCCAACCACTGAAATTTAAACATAATTATGTAATTATTTCCTAGATAACACAATTCAATTATTTCTCCCAGCATGCTATAAAATTCAACTTCAATTTCTCTATGATGAGATCCTCTCAATAAAATACCAATATTCATTGTTTTTTTTGATTCCCCATATGCACATGTATGAAATCAAAAACCATTCACCACATATTCATTATAAGATTTAACTATTTTGGATAGTGGGTTAATCAATACACACAATCAATTATCAATTTTGTCAGCATGTTGAGATACCTAATTTTTTTAAAACAAATATCAATATAACAAGTAATAAATTGATTTTATATACTGAACCATAAATAATTTATTCTACCAATTTTTGAAACCATTAGGAGAAATTATTTTTCTAACGTTCTTCAAGAGTAGATACTGTAATTTGTGGAAGCTGTTTTTTGATATGATTATCATATAACCTACAAATAAAATAGTATTAATTTTTTATAAAAAAGATTATATAACAAGTGATAGGAGCACTCATAGTACAAATGGTGCCATTTCTTCACAGTTGAGAAGAAAATATGTATGAGATTTGTGATGTTCATCATCTGAAATCCATCATTCATGAACTCCACCAAAGCCAAGTTTGGGATAATTTAAAATTGATAATTGATTGATCATTTCATCATCAACATTTTCATCATTACATCCCATGCGGTTGTGTTTTGAGGGATATTCAGATTGAAAATAATGAGAGTAGAAAAAATAAATTTTCTCATATAAATAAGCTTCTACAATTGATCCTTATACTAATGCCTTGTTACATACCATTTTCTTCAATTTTTGTATGCATATATCAAATGAGTAAATCCATAAAAACTGTATCAGGCCCCCACATTTTTCTTCATACGACAAATGTAATATCAAATGTTCCATTGAGTCAAATAAAGCAGGTATGAAGATTTTTCCCAGTTTATATAAAATTAAAACATCTTCTTGCAGTCTACTTAGTGCATCGTATTCTATTGCCGTCACAAAAATATATCAGAAAAAATATGATATGTCTGTTAGTGCATCCCAAATCATAGAATTCAATAATCCTCTTAATCCAATTGGTATAAGTCTTTCCATTATAACATGAAAATCATGACTTTTTAATTCGGTAATATGAACATTTCTGACACATCTTCTTAAATTGGAAACATAACCATATAGAAGTTTTAAATCTGTAATCCACCGACAAAATAATAATTGACTCTCTTTAGAAAGTGTATAAGCTGCTTTTGGCTTCATTAACTTCTATGATCTGACATTTTCAAACAGTTTAAGTTCTAGTCACCTACAAATTTGGGCAAGATCTAATCACGTCTTTACATTATATTTGGTCTTACCTGGTATATCCAAAACTGTATAAAATATATTATCAAAATAGTTCTTATCAATATGAATGACATCCAACATGTGAGAGACCAATATGGCAGATACCAAAAAATGCTTCGTTTTATCCAATTGTGTTCTTTCCCAAAGACATCAATTTTCTGTTGGTTTATAGTTGGTCCAAATGTTATAGAAGGTAATTAAGAGACAAATGATTTTAACTCCATACCTAAAATCATTGTCGGAGGTCCATCTCTTTCAATTGTGCCTTTTTTGAAATGATATTTATTCCTCCAAAAAAGATGATCGGTTGGAAGGAATCTATGATGACAGTCAAAAAAACAAGGGTTTCTTCCATTGATGAGCATAAATGCTTTTTTATCTCTCATATAGTACGAAAATGATTTTGGACCATGTGTAATCTAGTCAGATAACATGTCATATGTTGGGAAGTCACTAATTGTCCACATCAATACAACTTTTAGTAGGAAATTTTTTTTCACAACAACATCATATGTACTGACACAATTATTCCACAATAAATTTAAATCCCCAATCAATGGATTCAAATAAACATTAATATTATTTTTCATATGTCCTACAATTAATAAAGTCAAAAAGATATATGGCTCCTTCATCAACATCCAAGGAGGTAAATTGTACAGATTTATAAAGACAGGCCAATAAGAATATTAACTACTGTAAGAACCAAATGAATAGAAACCATTATTAGAAAGACCCAATCACACATTTTAGAATTTTAAAGCAAAAGAATAATGTACTTGGTCAAAATGTTTCTATGAATCACCATCATAAGTATGATTTAAGTTTTTATCGGTTGAAATATTAGTTTTGTTCCATGAAATCAATGACACTATGTTCTAAGACATAAATGAACACTGTAATCAGGGTATAATTGGGAAATACCTCAACTGTTTTATAGGAATCAATCCAGACTTCCCTAGTTGAGCCTCTTTATACCTCGATTGACTGCATGTAGGACAACTATTCAACGACTCATTTTCACCATATTATAATATGTACTCATTTGAACATTCATGAATATTCTGATAATCATGACCCGGATTATGAGCCAACCTCTTTCTCTCATATAAATTTGTAGGCAACACATTTCCTTCAGGTAACAGTGTTTTAACCAAAGAGAATACCTGATCAAAACAACTATTTGACATTCCATTATCTGATTTAATAGCCATAAATTTTACAACCGCTTAAAATTTGATTATCTTGTAACCAGGATATAAGACATCCTCAGTGGACCTCAATAACTCATAAAATTGAGATGGTTCCAACTTAAGAGTTAAATCAATATCATCCTAAGTTTCAGTTTGTTGAAAAGATAGACCTGCCACATCATGTACTAAATTTTGAAACCATGATGGATCTAAAACCAAATTATTAGAATCTTCTCTGGAACTGTATTCACCATGTTGATACCAAAAAACAAAATCTGTCTGAAAACCAAAACATAATAGATAACCCCCAACATTGGAAAATGTGTCAAACGTCCTCAAACCACATTTTTTACATGGACACTTAATTTTCCCTTATGAAACAAATTTTGGTTTTGATGATGCAAAAGATAATAAAGTTTCAACACCCTCAATATATACAGGATTTATACCAGAACTGTTTGGATTCCTACATTGATTTATCCAAACGTGATCATCTAATAATGACTATTGTCTACTTTTTTGTTATGTATTTCTCTAAAAAAATACAAAATAATTATAACTTTTTATGATTAATTTAATATAATAAAAAAAGATTAAAAAAAGAAAAAAATATTGTTAATTATTCCTAAATATTTCTAATTATTAGAAATTATTCCTAAATATTGCTAATTATTTCTAATTATTTCTAATTATTTATAATTATTGGTAATTATTTCTAATTAGTGCTAATTATTTATAATTACAGCTAATTATTTCTAATTACCGCTAATCACTACTAATCACCGCTAATCATCGCTAATTATTACTAATTATTACTAATTATTACTAATTATTTGTAATTATTACTAATTACTACTAATTATTAGTAATTATTACTATTTATTACTAATTATTACTAATTATTAATATTTATTACTAATTATTAAAATTTATTACGAATTATTACAATTTATTACTAATTATTACTAATTATTGCAATTTCTTACTAATTATTTCTAATTATTACTGATTATTACTAATTATTACAATTTATTACCAATTATGACTAATTATTACTATTTATCACTAATCACTCCTAATTATTACTAATTATTCCTAATTATTGCTAATTACTGCTATTTAATACTAATTATTACTAATTACAACTATTTATTAGTAATTTTTACTAATTACCAATATTTATTACCAATTATTACTAATTATCGCTAATTACCTCTAATTATGACCAATTACTGCTAATTATAGCTAATTATTACTAATTACTACTATTTATTACTAATTACTTAATACTAATTACTACTATTTATTACTAATTATTATTAATTATTACTAATTGCCGCTATCTATTACTAATTATTACTAATTAATACTAATTATTACTAATTATCACCAATTACTTCTAATTATTACTAATTACCGCTAATTATTACTATTTATTATTATTTATTAATATTTATCACTATTTATTACTATTTTTACTATTTATTACTATTTATTCCTAATTATTACTAATTACCACTATTTATTACTAATTATGACTAATTAACGCTATTTGTTTCTAATTATTGCTAATTCCCACTATTTATTAGTAATTATTACTAATTATTGATATTTATTACTAATTATTACTAATTACCTCTATTTATTACTAGTTACCGCTAATTACCACCGATTACCACCAATTACCACTAATTACCACTAATTATTACTAATTATTGCTAATTATTACTAATTACCACTATTTATTACTAATTATTACTAATTACCACTAATTATTACTAATTATTACTAATTACCGCTAATTATTACTAATTATTACTAATTACTGCTAATTATTAATAATTACCGCTAATTATTACTAATTATTACTAATTATTACTATTTATTGATAATTATCGCTAATTACTACTAATTACAACTAATTACCGCTATTTATTACTAATTACCGTTATTTATTACTAATTATTCCTAATTATTCTTAATTATTACTAATTACCGCTAATTATCACTAATTATTACTATCTATTACTAATTATTACTAATTATTACCATTTATTACTAATTATTACTAGTTATTACTAATTATTACTAATCATTAATAATTACTGCTAATTATTACTAATTACTGCTAATTATCACCAATTACCACTAATTATTACTATTTATTAATATTTATCACTATTTATTACTATTTATTACTAATTACCGCTATTTATTACTAATTACCGCTATTTATTACTAATTACCGCTATTTATTACTAATTACTGCTAATTATTACCAATTACCACTAATTATTACTAATTATTATTAATTATTACTAATTATTAATATTTATTACTATTTATCAATATTTATTAAATTTTATTACTATTTATTATCATTTATTACAATTTATTATAATTTATTACTAATTATTACTAATTATTATTTTTTACTATTTATTACTATTTATTACTATTTATTACTATTTATTACTTATTATTATTAATTATTACTAATTATTACTAATTATTACTAATTATTACTAATTACTGCTAATTATTACTAATTATTACTAATTATTACTCTTTATTACTATTTACTGCTAATTTTCGCTAATTATTACTAATTACCGCTAATTACCACTAATTATTACTAATTACCACTAATTATTCCAAATTACGGCTAATTATTACTAATTATTACTAATTAATAATAATAATAATTAATTATTACTATTTATTACTATTTATTACTATTTATTACTAATTATTACTAATTATTCATAATTATTACCAATTATTACTAATTATTACTAGTTATTACTAATTATCGCTATTTATTACTAATTATTACTAATTATTACTTATTATCGCTAATTATTACTAATTATTATTAGTTACTACTATTTTATTCTAATTAATACTAATTATTACTAATTAATACTAAAAAACATATTTGTACAAATAAATAATGCAAAATAAAACTATCTAATTCTATTTTAATTTAATTACCGCTAATTAATAATAATTATTACTAATATAAATTAAAATGAATTAACTTAAAAATAAAAGCAACAAATAAATACATTAAAACAGAATCTTTTGTTGGATGGAAGTCCTGAACATTGGTCCGCTGTAAAAATAAAAAGTTTGAAAAATTTGAAGAGAGAAATACGAGAGCAGAGAAGGAATAAGAACTTGAAAGAATTGTGAAATGGGAAAAAATCGGATGAGTTATGTATAAGTTAGATCATTTGCGATAGGGTTATTTGTGACGAGAATCTTATCACAAATAGTACAATTTGCGACGGGGCCTGTCGCAAATGGTTCACCGATTATTAATTGAGGCATCAGTAAAAGAAAGTATTTGCGACGAGACCCATCGCAAATAATAAGCTCGAAACATATTATTTGCGATGGGGAACCACCTTGTCGCAAATAAACAGAAACCCGAGAAGGGTATTTGCGATGGGGACTAAGCCTTGTCGCAAATACCATTCCCGCACGACCGCACGCAATGCACGCCAAAGGTATTTGCGACGGTTTGTCGTAAATACCTCTTTTTTATGGACTATTTGCGATGGGTAAATATTCTGGTAGCAAATAGTCACTTTTGACGGACTATTTGCGACGGGTCCTAGACCGGTTGCAAAAAGTCATTTTTTTGTAGTTTGTGAAAGTTTGAAGGCGCGAGAGAGAAGACTCTGTTAGGGTTATTTTTATAACAGCGGAGAAGACTTTTATGAGCGCTTTCTAAAAAAGCGCTTATAAAGATATGTTTTAACAGTGATAAAATAGAAAGTACAGATAAATGATATCATTATCAGCACTAAAATTATAGCGCTGATAAAGATATAATGTTAATAATTTATTTATATTATTATATATATTTAAAAAATTATATAATAAATAAATAAATAAATAAATAAATATATTTATAATTATAACTATAAATAAATATAAACATAAATATATTTATATATATAATAAAAATATTTATATAATTATATATATTTATAAAATTATAAATATCTTAAATAAATAAATATTTATTTATATTTATTTATAATAAATATATATATTATAAATAATTATAAATAAATAAATATTTATTTATTTAGATAATTATAAAATTATAATAATTGTATTTATTATACTTATAATTTTCTAAATATACATAGTTAATATATTTATTATAATTTTATAATTATCTAAATATATCTATATTTATTTAAAATTATAATTATAATTATAAATATTTTTATATATTTATAAATATTTGTATATATTTATAAATATATTTATTTAATTATATGTATTTATAATAGTATAGGTATAATAAATATATATTTATTTATTTATAATTAAAAAATTATAATATATATATATATATATTTATTTATAGTTATAATTATATATATATATATATTAATTTAAATAATTATAAAATTATAAGAAATATATTTATCATATTTATAATTTTATTAATATATATAATTAATACATTAATTATAATTTTATAATTATTTAAATATATCTACATTCATTTATAATTATAATTATAAATATTTGTATTTATTTATAAATATTTATAGATATTTATAAATATATTTATTTAATTATATATATTTATAACATTATAAGTAAAATAAATATATTTTTTATAATTTTATAATTTTATAATTATATATGTATATATATATATATATATTTAAAAAGTATTTATATATTATTGTAAATATATATATTAGGTGCTTGGGGGTACAATTACATTCAAACACACACACCACACACATAGGCCGGAAAGACCAGCCATACCCCCCCAAGGGGATAACCTACCTATCAAACCTTATTTATTTAGGACATGGGCTGTAGGCTGAGTGGGCATGAAACTCATAACTTGGGCCGAAATCCCAGTGCAACGTCATGCTTGCATCATCCTACCTACGTCACCGGATCTGCATCATGCCCGCGTCACCGCCTGCCTGCGTCATCATTTACGTCACCGCCTGCATAATACTGTAATAGTACCTGTACCCACCCAGATTTGAACCCGGGTCTGATGCAAAATTACAGGAAGCCTTTACCACTCGAGTAAGCCCCCCCAACTGCAATATAATTATAAATATAATAAATATATTTATTATTTAATAAAATTTATTATAATCTTATAATTATTTAAATATATAATTATTTAATTACAATCTTATAAATACTTAAAAAAAACATTACATATATATTTGAATTATTAAAAAATATATATTAATTATAAACATGTGTTTTTTATTTAATGTATATAAATAATTTTTTTTTTGAATATAAATATAATAATTTTATATAAATTAATACTGTTTTTTATTAAAAACTTTTATCAGTGCTATTATTAGCACTGATAAATCTACCAGTTATCAGTATTAAAAAAAGTGCTGATAAAAGACACACCTTTATCAGTGCTTTTTTTAGTGCTAATAAAGAGTAGATTTATCAGCGCTTTTAGCTAGCGCTGATAAAGACCCCCCTTTTATCAGTGCTTTTTTCTTAACCCTGATAAAAGCCAGCGCTGCCCTTATGCCGATCTATGGTAGTGCTGATATATTTTTAGACTTTATAGACAGTGGGGGAGTTGAGTAATAATTCATTTTCAATAAAAGTTTTGCTCATGTCAACATTATTTTGAAGTCAGATGAATGCTTACACTCAATAGTGGATGTTGATCAAAGGTACATGTCAAAATTGTTTATATTAATATCTTTTCACATGTTCTTGATGCATTGATGTTTGATATTTGAATTCTAGGGTTGAAGTAATCAGTGGGAATTCAAAAGAAAGTTTATCATCTGAAGGTGATGTTCAAATGTTACTTTGTGCAATTACTAGTGTGCCTTGTTTGATGCCATAGTTAACTACTATGAAGTGGAATGAATTCTTAGTGGATATTGGCCAAATTTTTCCTTTAGACAAAACATTGAGGGAGACGATACTTATAGCGACCCTAGCCTTTTACACATATTATTACATGATTTTAAGCATAATTAAACATCAATTACAAGCCAAAGATCATAAAGTCTGGTATCTTTGGAAATTAGGTACATAATTAAAAAACATGAAACCAAAATAAAGACATCTTTTATTTAAACTCCATAATGAGCTCCTAAATTCCTTTGAACCCTTACATAGGCATAGGATAACCCGAGGAATACATGAACAAAGAGATGAACTAAAAAGCCCAGTAAGAGAATAAACATAGAAATAAAGCATAACACATGGGTTAGAAAGTATAACATGATGACATAAAAAGACATGGAACATGAATAAACATAATTAATCATAACATGTAGAACATGGGATCATGCAATCATGAAATCATAGGAATGTGGAAACAACATACAACATGACATAAACATGAGTCAAGTCTAACTGCCCGGACTATATCACATGGTGGATAAAGTCCCATAAAGGAATCAGGTTTACTCCCTATCCCAACATGACATCTCATGAGACTAAAAATTACCCAATACATTAGAGCATTATCTTGGCGCACCCATCATAACATGTTTATGCATATGTACAGGCCCGACCTAAAGGCAAGCCCTGCGAGCCCCTGGGCTAGGGCACAAGTGGGTTGGGGAAACTCGCCGCCACTCTCTTCATCCCATCTTCTTCATCAGTCATCCTGGTTCATTCCTCTGCCTCCTGCGATTGAGCCTCCCAACCATACCTTCCCCCACTGCACCTCCCCAGCTCTCCCACCTCATTTCCCAGCTGGTGCCATGGCCCATCGTACTGTCCATCCTCCTCATGATCTGTCAGGATTTCCACCTCATCACCACCGGCTGATATCAGCAATGTTGGGATCGCCTGATTTGTCTTCCCTTGCCTAGTCTCCGCGTCACTCATTATCCTCAATGAAACCTCCATCTGCTTCTCACCCATCACCACCTCCCCAAATTCCTCATTATCGACATCTTCACTAGTTTGTTCCCAATGACCTTTGTGTCCCTTGCAAAATCCAGTTAAACTTATTTTTTTTTAATTTTCAATCGTAATTATGATTTTTTTATATGTGTTGTGTCTTTTGAATATATGATTTGTTTTAAAAGTATCGTGTTTTGGATTCATTGGATTGATTTACAATTATTAATGTTTATTTTTTTTAATTAAATCAAAGGGAAACATTTTCTAGACATGTATTGGGAAATCAGTTTTCTAGGGACGACCCTGCATACGTGTGCCACATGAAGAATCAAGCATAAGGAATAAACATAAGGGTTACCCAAGGAAAGAAATTGGTATCATAATCATGTCATAAGGCATAAATAATGGGCGTATCATAAGGATATCCATGAAATAATGGATTTAAAACATACGTGTACATTAATAAGGGAAATTAAGCATAGATCATAATAAATGATGTCCAACTTAAGTGAAAACATGTAAAAAGAGTGTTTAAAAAACTTTAGAAATGAGTCACTTTGGTGCGGTTTAAGAGAAAATATTAAAGAGTATTTAAAAAGGAAAATCCATAATTGTTTGAAAAAACCCAGAAATGAACTAAGATAGTTTTCAACGATGAAATGAGTGATTTTAGAAAAATATTTGTGGTTTGAAATAGATTATGGATGGTACTTGAAAATGGGTAAGAAATTGGGAAGTTCTCTTTAATTGGGATTGTTTATCAGGAGGAATTAAAAAGGGAACCTTATAAAACACCTATTTCCCTATTATAGAAAGAATAATTGAGCTAGGTAAATATATTTGGAACATATAAACATAATTTATGAGGAGTACGTAATAATAATTAAGAATTACATTGGGGTAAAGAGAGAGAAATCATTACCTGAAGGAAAAATGGTGGTTCAGAGAGAATCCCTTACCTTATGTACGAAACTGTTCTTCACTTATAATTAATGTCCTTGATAATCAAATTAAATCCACTAATTAATTATTTCAGAACCTATTATATATATATTTAATTTATTATAATTTTATTTGCTTCATTTATGGCTATTTCGTTTAGTTATAGTGTTTATTTTTGTCATTTCGAGAGCATTCGTTTCATGGATTTCATGATCGGTTCCCTTGAGTTTTATTATGGAAGTTCTTTTCAAATTGTAATAACTCTCAAAAAGTAAAATTATATGGTATTAATTCACTTACATAAATTTAAATGGTTCCATACATCATTTTTTTAAGATACGAGGATGATTCATTAGATAAAACGTTAATGATGAACATTAGTTTATTTTAGTGGGTTTTCGATCGTCATGAACTAGTTTTGTTTTATTATTTAATATTATGTATATATATTAGTTACAGAACATAAAAAAAGTTTTAATATACATTTTACAATCTGTTTTAACCATAAAAATGGTTTTATGATCAATTTTGAAGGTGGTAATGAAAGATAAAAAATCATCATCCACGAAGGCGGTGAATTGACACCTCACAGACGATGTTTTCATTATTAGAAAAAAGGAGGGGAGAAAATATTTGATGATGAATATTACATTAACAAAATAAAATTATAGTATATAAATGATACTGGATTTATCATGTTACTTTGGATAGGGGAGGTGAGGGAAGGATAAGAAAATAAAATAAATTAAAAGGGAAAGAGGGAGGGTTTTACCACTTGAGTGTCGTCTCCTTGAGAACCTCCATAAGGCACTTGGAAAAGGTCTTTTGGTGAGACTAGTAGGAAAAAAATGCAAGGAAGAGTTTTGGGATAGTAATTGGGTATAATATAAGCAATCTCAAAATCTTATAAGGTGTGAGGAGAAGAGGTGGTGAGGGGTGGTATTTATAGTGGAGGAGAGTGGTTTTTATTATTATTATTATATTCATTATTTTATTATTTTGGCTAAAGACTATCAATAGTGTGTATTATTGTAATTAATTATAGTAACCAATGCATGTGATTTCTAATGAATGAGTTCTTAACTCATCCATACATTATCCATGACTCAATAATTCATGTATTTTTTAAATACCACAAATTACCATATTTCACTATTCACAAAAAATCAACTATTTTAGAAGAATACTAAAAATAAACCCAATTATTTTTAATGTCTAGAATTAAAAAATAGAATCCATTTTATGAAAATTATTTTCTAAATATGATAAATTTAATTTTTAATTAAAATCATCATTTACTTAAAAAATATCGATTTAGTATTATAACCGATTTTATAACACTTTGAAAAATTAATTAAGGTCTCATAAAATTATATTATAATAATAGTAAAACAAAATATTAATTTATGAACCTATTTGATGAAAATATATTTTTTTTAAATCATTATATTAAATATAAAATTCATTTATGTTTCACAAAAATACCAATACATAATTTATCATTTTTAAAACATTTACTTACTTATTCCAAGATATAAATATATTATATTTTCATTCATAAGATACTTAAATTTTATTTATACTTTCATAAGTGAGGTTACAATTCTATTGGATTAATTACTATTACTAATGGTCATATTAATATTCCAATGGTAAAGTTACTATTCTATCGGTATAAGTTCAATAATTTCTAGAAATACCTCTTATTTCATTCAATATTAATTTATAAAGTTTGTATTGTGTTATCTATGTGATTTTATATGATTTAAAATATATTACATAATTATATGAAGATAATTTCCATTTATAAATTCTGGGTCGTTACATTCTCCCCCCTTATGAAATCTCACAATTTCATTTTACATACTAAGGTAAAAAAAAGTGAGGGTACTTATCCTTCACTACTTCTTATAGTTCCCATGTCACCTCTTCATACTTATGGTTACACCATAATACTTTGACTAAGTGAGTAGTCTTTTTGTGTAGAACTTTATATCTATGGTCTAATATCTTTATCAGCTGCTCTTCATACAAGAGCTCATTCTTAAGTTGTACCACCTCTAAATTCAGTATATACGAGGGGTTAGGTATGTACTTCCTCAGGAGAGATACATGGAACATATCATGAAATCGAGCCATATTTGGTGGAAGTACAAGATGATAGGCCACTGCTCCTATGAGATAAATGATCTCAAAGGGGCCAATATAACTTGGGCTAAGCTTCCCTTTCTTTCCAAACTGCATGACTCTCTTCCATTGTGATATTCAAATGAAGAATTTGTCTCCAAAATTGAACTCCAAATCCCTTCAACGATTGTCAACATAGCTATTTTTATGAATCTGAGCAGATTTGATATGTTGTTGGATGGATATAACCTTCTCTATCATATTTTACACAAGATTAGGTCTAAGTAATTTTTTTCCAACTTCATCCCAACAGGTTGGGGTTCTACATCAGTTCCCATATAGAGCTTTATATGGATTCATCTGAATACTCGAGTGGAAACTGTTGTTGTATGAAAACTCAACTAATGGGATATGTTGATCCCATCCAACTTTAAATTCCATTGATTAGGCTCTCATAATGTCCTTGAGCGTCTGAATAGTACTTTTATATTGGCTATCTATTTGGGGCTGATAGGCCACACTGAAATTCAATTCAATACTCAAAGATTGTTGAATATTTCTCTAGAATTTAGATGTGAACCTTGGATCATGATCAGATACAATCAAAAGTGATACCCCATGCATCCTCACCACTTAATTCACATATATCTTGTAAATTTGTTCAAGTAATAAATCTCCCCGAATAGTAATGAAGTGGGTAGTCTTGGTGAGCTGATCCACCACAACCCATATCACATTATTTTCTTTAAATGTTTTTGGGAGACCAATGAAAAATTCCTTAGTGACATTCTTCCATTTCCATGTGGGTATACGCAATAGTTGAATCGTCCCCTTGGAATTTGTCTTTCTACTTTAACTTTATAACATACAAAACACCATGATATATATTCCACAATCTTCTTCTTTATGTTATCCCACCAGAAGTGTTCTCTAAGATCACAATATATCTTAGTACTTATAGGATGGATGGATAAATATGAGCTATGTGCATTATCTAGTAGATCCTTCTTTATCTCAGGTGATAAAGGCACACAAAGACTAGTTCCAAACCAAATCACACCATCATCATCGATGTGGAACTCATATAGATTCCCTTACTTTACCACTTTCACCTTCTTTTATAGCTCTAGATCATTCCTTCATGCCTCCTTGATCTTCTCTTGGATATATTGTTGGGAAATAATTTAGGAAAGGTATGATGTATTCCCTACAATTATGATTTCTATATTTATCCTTTAAATTTCCATGAATATAGTGTCTTTCTCGATCCACATCATGAATACAGTAACATGTTATTTTCTTATAAGAACATTATTTACCTTGTTTTCCTTCCTAGGATGATAGTGAATAGAGCAATTGTAGTATTTTATTAGATCTAACCACATCCTTTAATGCATGTTAAGATCCTTTTGTGTGAATATATACTTTAGGATCATGTGATCAGTATATGTCACACTTCTCACCATAGAGGCAGTGCCACTAGATTTTCAAGAAAAAAATCACATATTCTAGCTCCAGATCATGCATTGGGTAGTTATTATTATGGATCTTCAACTATTGTAAGACATAGGCTATCAATTTATCATTATTAATGAGCACAAAACCCAATAATTTCTTTTAAGAATCACTATATATCATAAAACCTTCTCCACTTATTGGTAGTGTGAGTACAGGTGAAATGATTATCCTATTATTAAGCTCCTTAAATCTTTCTTCAAATTCTTCCATCCATACATAATTTACCCCTTTCCACAATAACTTAGTTAGTAGGTTATACAACCATGAAAAATTCCAAACAAAATTTTGGTAGTACATAGATGAGCCAAGAAAACTACGGATATCTATTACAGATGCTAGCCTAAGCCACTCTTCAATTGCCTTTTCTTTAGAAAGGTCCATATATATCCCTTTTTTGGTGATAACAAGCCCCAAGAATAATACTTATTCCATAAAAAACTCACATTTACTGTACTTTGCATATAGTTTCTCCCTTCACAAAGTCTTTATCATAGCATTCAAATGCTCCTCATACTCCTCCTTGATTTTAGATTAGATCAGAATATCATCAATAAAGACTACCAAAAATTTGTCGAGGTAATCTCTAAAGACTCTATCCATTAAGTCCATGAAAATTCCAAAGTATTAGTGAGTCCTAAGGGCATCACAATTAACTCATGGTTTCCATACCACATTTGAAAGGTAGTCTTGGGAATATCTTCCTTCCTCACCTTTAATTGGTGATATCCTGACTGAAGGTTCACTTTTGAGACATACTTGGCCCCACATAATTGATCGAACAAGTCATCTATCCATGGAAGGGGATACTTGTTTTTATTTTTTATTTTTTTGAGGTCATGATAATCAATATAGAGGCACATTGATCTGTCCTTCTTCTTGAAAAATAGGACCAACACACCCCATGATGAAGCACTCATGCATATGAAACCCTTATCTATATTCTCTTATAACTGCTTATTTAGTTATTCCAACTCAATGTTGGACATCTTATAAGGTGTATTATATATAGGCAGAGATCCATGAATAAGTTTAATTGAGAACTTAAACTATTGGTTAGGAGTAAGACCATGAAATTATTCAGGGAGCACATCAGTGTAATCCCTCACAATGGGCATGTCTTTGAGCATGATCCTATCCTTTGTCTCAATCACTTGAGATATATATGATGCTCATAAGGAAATAATATTCATAATTGAGATGGTGATTCTGAAGGAGATTCATCCTCTTACTTACACTTGTATATAATTAGAGGATGCTTTGGGATGTGAAGAGTGATCTACCTTTCTCAATATTTGATGTTGTATTTGTATAAAGATAACAAATCCATGCCCAAAATAGCATCAAACTCTACCAAAGGAATTAAGACAAGATTTACTAGGAGGTTCAATCCACAAACATTAATTAGAGAGGAGTTATATAATTTGGATGAAATAATTTCCCAATTTTATATTCTCACAGATAACTCAACCTCTATATTTTGAGGTGGTTTTTGAATAGTTATACTAAACTTACAAGATATTAAAGAATGCATAGAACTAGAATCAAATAGTACGTTCACTATTATTGAATGAATAACCAATGCACCTATCACCACATCATTTTTGGGATTCACCTTAGTAGTAGTGATAACATATTCCCTTCATTGTTTTCTTGGAGGTTGTTTTTTTTGATTGCCTCCAACAACCCTTGGATTAGAGCAATGACTCGCATAATGCCCATGTTCCTTGTAGTTGAATCACTACACTACAGACTGAGTATTGATCTAAACTTTCCTTTATTCCTCCACATTTGTGCTATTATTCATATCCCTTTGACAATTATTATCCAAATGACCCTCTCTTTCACATTTGAAGCATCTCCAACTTCCCATTAGGCAGTTTCTAGGATGCTTCTTTGTAACACCCTGAGATTTTATGAGAAATATTTTTTTTTTTAAATTTATTTGATGTCTTGTGTTGTAAGATACACCAAGATTAGATTCCACTATACGCAACACCGTATTAGCTTGTAGTATATGAAAACACTATTCTTGGCTTGTGTTGCATGCAAGAGAGACCTTCCTCAATAGCGTGTGTTGTACGCAATACCAAGTTTTACTAAACAACGATATATTGTTATAATATTATTATGAACTAGATGTTATGAATAGTATTAACCACATTTTGAATTTTATAACAATATCATTCATCTTACACATATTCTAGAACATGGTATTAGAACAAAATAAAATTTTCATGTAATATAAGTATTTTTCAAAAAATGCAGTTTTGCCGCCTTTTGATGGCGCACCCACTTTAAATCTAGTTTTTGACACATTTATAAGTTAAATTTGACAAAATAAACTTATTCATTGCAATAAATATATAAAAATTAACTTTGTATAATTTTTAATTTTTTTTTGTTAAATTTCAAATTTTGATGAATAGTAAAAATATGCTAAATTTTAATTAAAAACAACTTTTTTTCATCAAGATAATTTATATGGTTAAATTATAATATTGAATAGTTTTAAAGTATAAATAGAATATATTTTTACCATTTAATATTAAGTATGTCATTATCATTAATTTTACATTAAATTCATAGGTAAAAGCATTTCAATCTTTTGTAATGTTTTAACTTTTAAAACCCGTTTTCTCAACAGTGGGATTAATTTTAAATTAAATACTACAACTTTTGTGTATTGAATTTGGAAAAAGGGATTAAATATTTATAATCATTAGGTACAAATTATGTTAATAGGATACTTTTTATTTTTAGGCATTATGAATAGTTACTACGGTAAATTTTATTTGCCACTGTTAAAGGTAAATCAGGTAATTAAGGGTAAAAAATAATATTATAAAATTACCCTAACACCTGCCAAAATTTTATTGGATGAATAAAAGTAGACTCATATCACCTAAGGGTCATAATAGATTCATTTTATGGACTTTTTACCATGAAAATAATGTAATTATTATTAAAACCAAATAAAGTGACAACATGTCACTCTCTTATATCTTATAAGTGTAATAATTTTAATTTAGTGATAAAATTCATAGAACTTAGAAAATAAATATTCACCAAAAATATAATAAAATTATATACATCATGTGAATTTATTTAGAATTTTTAAATATTAAAAAATTATCATTAATGGTGACACAATAGTGATGTAGAAATTATTTTATTGATTGAAATATCAAATAAATGTTTTTAAAAATATTAAAATAAATATTATATGAACTATTTAATGTTCTAAAAGAATTTTAAAGATGAATATTACATGTTAGAGACCTATTAAATATTTTTATTTTAATATATCCTCTATGTGGATTTTATTTAAATTCAAATAAATGAATAGTGTCAAAATTGACACTATTGTTATTTTATAAAAATAACATATTATTAAATTGTTTAAAAATCACAAAATTATTTAAAAATTATAAATTGAGATTTATATGGTCTAAAATGTCATAAATTATCTAATTATAAACAATTCACAACACAAAAGTAAATATTTATAACCATTTAAAATTTAGAATATTATTACCACAAATAAAATTAAATAGATTAAATAAGGATAAATTAAAATGATAAGGTTTAAAATAAAATAAAAACATGTATAAATTTTATTGGTTGATGATATTACAACTATATATTACCTTATATCCTAATTTGAGTCACTTTGGAAGTTTTTATGTGGGGTTTGAGTTGATTATAAATTAATATTTTAGAGGTTTCCAAAAGTGCCCCTCTCCTCTCTTATAAAATGGTCACCTCCTCCTTATCCTCTTCACAAAATTTTGAGACTTCAAGCTCAGATAAAACCTGTAAATTTATCTTCTCCACTTCCCTAGAAACATACTATAGGTCCTCATCTTCTTCATAGACCAACTTTAGTGCCCTAAGAGGAGGTTTAGAAGAGGCACGTCAAAGAAGAGGTAATATCCTTTACTGATTCTTTCAAATTTATTTCTTCTTATACTTACTCTATTTTATTTGTTTAATTATAAATTAATAACATAAGTATCACTAATATACTTATATTTTATTATAAATATGAAATAAACCCATTTCACCTTCTATCCATCCTATGGAAAATGAAATCACCGCGCGTGCGTACGTACAGAATACCGTCTCTATGCCATGGTGTAATCTATTTTCCACCACCACCTTACTTGGATGGGTATAATGGTGTAAATAATAACTATATATGATTATTATAACATCATAATTATTATGAGATATTATATCATCCACTCAAATTCCATTCAATAATTATGAGAAGGATATCATCGCTCGTGCATACGTACGGATTACCGTCTCCACAACGCGATGAGATTCATTCTCCATGTTAAAAATTCAAGAATAATTATAAAGTATATATAATAAATAATCATGAAATATATTAAATAATAATGACACTGTATTTATGTACATATATTTTTCATTTACTTAATTCCATTCAATTCAATAAGTAAATGAAAACAACGTTCATGCGTACGTACGACCTATCGTCTCCATGAACGGTGTATTTCATTCCATTTATCGATCTATCATATATATTTATATTATGAATATATATTATATATAAATAATGTTTTACATTCTGGAATTAATTAAATCATGATATTTGTAATAATATTAAGAACAACAAGTCTAAACACGTACGATAAATGAAACGATTTTACCCAAAATGCTGCTTTAACATGAAATTAACAAAAGAACGGGTAATATAAAGTGATAAGTGAATCATATATGATATCATAAATATTATTATGGTTTTGTTACAAGTTAATAGTATGTTTAAACCCATTATATATTAGTTTCAGACATGCATGGAAGAAATTATACATAAGGTAAGGGATAATTTTGCAATCTCATTTTTATCTGAGATTGCTTATACGTAAATATTTACTGGGGTTATATTTTTCATCCATGTCCATAAAAATGTTTTTCATAAAGTGTTTAATATTCGTCCATTTATGTTTAAAGTAATTTTTAACCCTCTTTTACTTTTACTTTGTGTAATGGAAGGAATCTTTATTTTGTTTACCATACGTGGTACTTTTTGACTTTTCCGTTAAAAGTATGAGGATAATGTTTTTTTTAATTTATATAGCATGAACGGATTTTTATAGTTTAATAACGACTTATTTACATAAAGATTAATCTACACGATTTCATGATTATTTTCAACAAAATCCTTTTATTTTAAAATTTCATAGCATTTTGAGAAAATAAAATGATTTTGATGAAGAAAGTATATTTTCCTCAAGAATTCATTTCAAGTGTTTTATCAAAAACATTTTCCATATAAGATGAAATTATTTAATATGTTTATGTTTCAAGTATAATGTCTCTATTATTTACATGGTTTTATTTTTATTATGATGAAATTATATCCATTTATTCTATATTGATTATGTTATGATGGGATGATGTTTATGAAACCCATTTTATTCTTTTGGTTATAATGAATGATTTATGTTTATTTTGTGGCACATGTAAGAATGATTTCATTATGAGATGTGTGGGACCTATATCTCCCTCCAATGCACTGGGTAATTATTTATATCTCATGAGATAGACATGGTTGGAATGACAAGTGAATTAGGTTCAGTAATACAAGGCTGGAATGGCAAGTAAACCCGGTTTAGTAATGGACTTTGTCCACTATGATGGTCTTGGTAACAATGCCTTGGATAATATGGAAATCATAACATGTGCTTAATGGTTTTAAAAAATTACATGTTTTATTCCCATGCTATTTTATCAAGATTAATATTTTTTTATGATCTATTCCTTACCTACTGCCAAGATTTATTTCACAACTCAAGATTTTTGTTGTTTAAACATTATGTTCATGTTTTTAAGTTCAAATGTATATGGTTTGTTTTATTTTATCCATGCTTACCCTTATTGAGAATATGAGCTCACCCTTTTTATGTTTTCATTTCTCCAGGATATAAAGAAAGGTTTTAGGTAAGAAAACAAAAGGGAAAGATCTTTATGGGAGATGTTGAAGATCTTTCACCATGATTAGAAGATTTTGTTCCAAGTTTCCAAAGACACTAAACTATTATGGTCCTTGGGTGTCAGTTTTTTTATGTATTAAGTATTCCACAAAAGTAATGTAATTTCCATGTACGTCAAGATTGGGTCTCTACAATTGGTGTCAGAGTGAAGGTTTAGTTAACCTTTGGAAACTAGGATGCGAAAACTTTAGTGAGATCCCTAGAGATATTTCTAAGGTATGTATAGGGATGTCCCTAAGGTTAAGTATAAGTATAGGTTACAATCCTAGAATTATGATAACAATCATGAATAACCTAGGATTAAACCTAATATGTTAGAGATTAAAAGTACTCCCCTTTATTATGTTGTTTTCCTAGCATGATTTTTTCCTCTCACACTATTCTTTTTGGGTTTTAGACGATGGATGGAACCCGAAGGAAACATGTTGATAAATGTAATGGATAATGAAATGATTGTAATCCTGAAAAAACCAATGTTATGGGAGATGGAGTGGAAAATATTATTTCTATACTTACACAAGATATGAATCATTCTGGACTTCCAAATGAGCAAAGAAGGGAAAAATATTCTATTGAGTCCTTCATGAGGCAACACCCACCTTCTTTCAGTGGGTCTTCTGATCCACTTGTTACTGAACAATGGACCAGTACCATTGAAAGGATATTTTCCATACTTTTCTGTTCGAAACATGAAAAATTCATTCTAGCTATTTACCATTTAGAAGGTGAAGCAGACCTATGGTGGACTCTAATTAAGAATACAAGGCTTGAAAGGTATGCATCTGGCTTTATTATCCGACCTGAAAGTAAAGTTGATCGATTATTCAGTGTCTTAAAGCCAATTCTTTGAAGGGCATTAGCTATAAGAGACTTCAATAGCTATGAAGAAATGGTGTGTTGTGCTATCAAGGTAGAACTAGAAGTTGATGTCACATATCCATCTCATGGTTTTGACAAGAAACGAAAGACGGAGTTCAAGTAAAAATCTGAAAACAATGGTGAAAATAAGACAAATATTTCTTTATGCTCAAAGTGTGGAAAGAAGCATGGTGGAGATTGTCTTAAAGGGACTAAAAAATATTTTAAGTGTGGAAAAGAAGGTCATCGAGCAGCTGAGTGTCGAAGTAATGGGAAAAAGATAGCTAATGATGTGAATAGAGAAAAGACTACAGATATTTCACCACCAACACTTCAATGCTACAAGTGCAATTAAATGGGGCATTATGTTAACCAATGCCCAAATCCAAGGGTTAATGATGATCGACATCAAAAACCTCTTAAGGCAGAGTAAAAATAGAATTCACATGCGATCACTATTGGCAATTTTGAGAATGACAACAAAGGTGTGAAATGATTAAGTGTTTATGTAATGGTATTCCATAATAGTGTTTTGGAATCTCATTTATAGTATCGTGGAATTTTGGAATATCTATGTATGGTTTTCAATAATTGTATGGTACCAGTAACCATGAAAAGTGATTGAAATATTTTTGGAAAGCAGATGATATATTAATAATTAAGGGATAAGGAGAAAATGAAATGTTTGATAGTATTAATGAGCTCATGACTGATATAAGGACAAAGTTATATAATGGTTTGAGTATATAGAAATTTTGGGATTTTGGTATGTGGAAAGAGTTAACTTTTGATAGCATTCATGTTTTCACTAAGGTTCTATGGTAATTCATGTTTCAAGAGAATATATTATTAAGGTATTCACATGTTTGGAATGTGACCAACAAGATATATCTTATGATATATGGAGGATAAATGATGGTATTTACATGCTTGGTAGATGACCTCTCTGGTAATATGTTTCTTTATACTATGAGACTAGACAAAAGTATTTTGGATAAGCCTAAAGAATGGATTAAGTTAGACATTGGATAGTATTGTTTAAGGCTATAACTTTTTGACATTATTTCTGGAATGTTATAATAGTATTGTTTTAGAAAAAGGACAACCCGTAGGATAGGAGACAACCTGTCGTGTCAGACAAGGATGTGGGAATCGAACCCATAGCCGAAGAGCGGTAGGCCTTTATCACCTTACACTGGCCTACAGGAAGTCCCTGGTTTGTAGAAATTTGTTTTTTTTATTAAGTGGTATGATATATAAAGTATAAGTCCATTTTTGGATCCATATACGATTAATATCACCATATATGGACTTAAGTATATTTAATAACTTTTGCTAACCTTTTGTTTGAGACATATGGAATGACCCATCATTCTATCACATGATCTGCTAACATTTCACGAATAATAAATTCAACTTCATTTCTATAATATATTAAGTATAAATTGTTAAAGGAATGAACAACGGTGAGATTGTACCAAAATCAAGTAAGTATTTCTTCTAATTAAAATTCTTCAACTTTAGGGAAATGATCTTGAAAACCAAAAATGTTGTCCAAGTACCCTCATACCCGATGGATCAGATGGTACCTTAGATCATCACAAATTTATGGCTTTTTCATATCCATGTTCTTTACCTCTCTCCATCGGAACATGATGGTTAGATTTCTCTTCCATATCCATATTTTCACCTACGTTCTCTTATGTGGAAACCCAGTGATGCGTTCATTTGGGTAACCTTTACGTTTCTTACTTTACTTTTTAAAATTAAGTTTTTGTATTCCTTTTTACGATGTGGGTTTCTATGAAATAAAATTTCAAGTAGTAAACTATTTATAACCCCGACGAATTTTGAGGGAAAAATTCATTTTAAGGGGGGTAGAATGTAACATCCAAAGATTTTATGAGAAATATTTTTTTTTAATTTCTTTGATGTCTTGTGTTTTACACTACAACAAGATTATCTTGCGCTATATGAAACACTGTATTAGCTTGTAGTATATGCAACCACTATTCTTGGCTTGTGTTGCACGCAAGAACGACCTTTCTCAATAGCGTGTGTTGTACGCAATATCGAGTTTTACTAAACATCGATATATTGTTATAATATTATTATGATATAGCCGTTATGAATAATATTAACCACATTTTGAATTTTATAATAATATCATTCATCTTACACATATTCTAGAACATGGTATGAGAACAAAATAAAATTTTCATGTAAGATAAGTATTTTTCAAAAAATGCAGTTTTGCCGCCTTTTGAGGGCACACCCACTTTAAATCTAGTTTTTGACAAGTTTATAAGTTTAATTTTACAAAATAAACTTATTCATTGCAATAAGGATATAAAAATTTACTTTGTATAATTTTTTAATATTTTTTTGTTAAATTTCAAATTTTGATGAATATTAAAAATACGTTAAATTTTAATTTAAAAAAACTTTTTTCATCAAGATAATTTATATGGTTAAGTTATAATATGGAATGGTTTTAAAGTATAAATATAATATATTTTTACCATTTAATATTAAGTATGTCATTATCATTAATTTTACATTGAATTCATAGGTAAAAACATTTCAATCTTTTGTAATGTTTTAACTTTTAAAACCCGTTTTCTCAACAGCGGGATTAATTTTAAATTAAATACTGCAAATTTTATGTATTGAATTTGAAAAAATGCATTCCATATTTGGAATCAGTAGTTCTAAATTATGTTAATAGGATAATTTTTATTTTTAGGCATTATGAATAGTTACTATGGTAAATTTTATTTACCACTGTTAAAGGTAAATCAGGTAATTATGGGTAAAAAATAATATTATAAAATTACCCTAACACCTGCCAAAATTTTATTGGATGAATAAAAGTCGACCCATATCACCTAAGGGTCATAATAGATTCATTTCATGGATTTTTGATCATGAAAAGATGTAATTATTATTAAAACCAAAGAAAGTGACAACATGTCACTCTCTTATATCTTATAAGTGTAATAATTTTAATTTAGTGATAAAATTCATAAAACTTCTAAAGTAAATAGTCACCAGAAATATAATAAAATTATCCACATCATGTGAATTTATTTAGAAATTTTAGTGATTAAATAATTATCATTAATGGTGACACAATAGTGATGTAGAAATTATTTTATTGATTGAAATATCAAATAAATGTTTTTAAAAATATTAAAATAAATATTATATGAACTATTTAATGTGATACACAAATTTTCAAGATGAATATTACATGTTTGGGAACTATTAAATATTTTTTTTCGAATATATCCTCTGTGTGGATTTTATTTAAATCAAATAAATGAATAGTGTCAAAATTGTCACTATTGTTATTTTATAAAAATAACATATTATTAAATTGTTCAAAAATCACAAAAATTGTTTAAAAATTATAAATTAAAATTTATATGGTCTAAAATTTCATAAAGTATCCAATTATGGACAATTCACAACACATAAGTAAGTATTTATAACCATTTAAAATTTAGAATATTATTACCACAAATAAAATTAAATAGATTAAATAAGGACAAATCAAAATGATAAGGTTTAAAATAAAATCAAAACATGTATAAATTTGATTGATTGATGATATTAAAACCCTATATTACCTCATATCATAATTTGAGTCACTTTTAAAGTTTTTATGTGGGGTTTGAGTTTATTATAAATTAATATTTTAGAGGTTTCCAAAAGTGCCCCTCTCCTCTCTTATAAAAAGGGAACCTCCTCCCTCTCCTCTTCACAACATTTTGAGCCTTAAATATCATCCAAAACCTATATATTTATCTTCTCCACTTCCATAGAAACATACTAGAGGTCCTAGTCTTCTTCAAAGACCAACTTTAGTGCCCTAAGAGGAGGTTTAGAAAAGGCGCGTCAAAGAAGAGGTAATATCCTTTACCGATTCTTTCAAATTTATTTCTTCTTATACTTCCTATTATTTATTTGTTTAATTATAAAGTAATAAAATAAGTATCAATAATATACTGATATGTTATTATAAATATTAAACAACCCCATTTCACCTTCTATCCATCCTACGGAAAATGAAATCACTGGGCGTGCGTACGTACGGAATACCGTCTCCACTCCGTGGTGTAATCTGTTTTCCACCACCACCTTAATTGGATGGGTATAATGGTGTAAATAATAAATATATATGATTATTATAACATCATACCGATTATGAGATATTATATCATCCACTCCAATTCCATTCAATAATTATGAGAACGATATCATCGCTCGTGCGTACGTACGGATTACCGTCTCCACGACGCGATGGGATTCATTCTCCATGAAAACCATTCCAGAATGATTATAAATTATATATAATAAATAATAATGAAATATATGACATAATAATTATAATATATTTATGTACATTTATGTTTCATTTACTTAATTCCATTCAATTCAATAAGGAATCGAAAACAGTGTTCATGCGTACGTACGACCTACTATCTCCATGAACGGTGTATTTCATTCCATTTATCGATCTATCATATATATTTATATTCCGAATATATATTATATATAAATCATGTTTTAAATTCTGTAATTAATTAAATCAGTATATATGTAATAATATCAAGAACAACAAGTCCAAACACGTACGATAAATGAAACGATTTTACCCAAAACACTGCTTTAACATGGAATTGACAAAAGAATGGGTAATATAAAGTCATAAGTGAATCATATATGATATAATAAATATTATTATGGTTTTATTACAAGTTAATAATATGTTTAAACCCACTGTACAGGATTTTCAGACACGTACGGAAGAAATTGGACCTAAGGTAAGGGATAATTTTGTAATCTCATTTTTATCCGAGATTGCTTATACGTAAGTATTTACTGGGGTTATATTTTTCATCCATGTCCATAAAAATGTTTTTAATAAAGTTTTTAATATTTTCCATGTATGTTTAAAGTCATGTTTACCCCTATTTGACTTTTACTTTGTGTTATGGAAGAAATATTTCTTTTGTTTACCATACATGGTACTTTTTGACTTTTCCTTTAAAAGTATGAGGAGAATGTTTTTTTTTAATTTATATAGCATGAACGGATTTTTATGGTTTCATAATGAATTATTTCCATGAATCTTTCTCTACACGATTTCATGATTATTTTCAACAAAATCCTTTTCTTTTAAAATTTCATGGCATTTTGAGAAAATAAAATTATTTTAAAGAAGAAAGTATATTTTCCTCAAGAATTCATTTCAAGTGTTTTATCAAAACCATTTTCCATATAAGATGACGTTATTTAATATGTTTATGTTTCAAATATAATGTCTCTATTATTTACATGGTTTCATTTTTCTTATGATGAAATGATATCCATTTATTCTATATGGATTATGTTATGATGGGATGATGTTTATGAAACCCATTTTATTCTTTGGGTTATGATGAATGATTTATGTTTATTTTATGGCACACATAAGAATGATTTCATTATGAGATGGGTGGGACCTATATCTCCCTCAAATTCATTGGGTAAATATTTATATCTCATGATATAGACATGGTTGGAACGACAAGTGAATCTGGTTTAGTAATACCGGGATGGAACAACAAGTAAACCCGGTTTAGTAATGGAATTTGTCCACTATGTTGGTCTTGGTAACAATGCCTTAGCTACTATGGAAATAATAACATGTGCTTAATGTTTTTACACAATTACATGTTTTATTCTCATGCTATTTTATCATGATTAATGTTTCTTTATGATATATTCCTTACATACTGCCAAGATTTATTTCACAACTCAATATTTTTGATGTTTAAACATTATTTTCATGTTTTTAAGTTAAAAGGTATATGGTTTGTTTTATTTTATCCATGATTACCCTTACTGAAAATTTGAGCTCACCCTTTTTATGTTTTCATTTCCCCAGGATATAAAGAAAGGTTTGAGGTAATAAAACAAAAGGAAAAAATCTTTATGGGAGATGTTGAAGATATTTCACCATGATTAGAAGATTGTGTTCCAAGTTTCCAAAGACACTAAACTATTACTGTCCTTGGGTGTCAGTTTTTGTTATGTATTAAGTATTCCTCAAAAGTAATGTAATGTTCATGTACTTCAAGCTTGGGTCTCTACAGTTGTTATCAGAGTGAAGGTTTAGTTAACCTTTGGAAACTAGGATGCAAAAACTTTAGTGAGATCCCTAGAGATTTTTCTAAGGTATGTCTTGGGATGTCTATAAGGTTAAGTATAAGTATAGTTTACAATCCTAGAATTATGATAATGATCATGAATAACCTAGGATTAAACCTAAGATGTTAGATATTGAAAGTACTCCCCTGTATTATGTTGTTTTCCTAGCATGATTTTTGCCTCTCACACTATTCTTTTTGGATTTTAGACGATGGATGGAACCCGAAGGAACCGTGTTGATCAATGTAATGGAAAATTAAATGATTGTACTCCTGAACAAACCAATGTTATGGGATATGGAGTGAAAAATATTATTTCTATACTTACACAAGCCATGAATCATTCTGGACTTCCAAATGAGCAGAGAAGGGAACAATATTCTATTAAGTCCTTCATGAGGCAACACTCAACTTCTTTAAGTGGGTCTTCTGATCCACTTGTTACTGAACAATGGATCAGTACCATTGAAAAGATATTTTCCATACTTTTCTGTTCGAAAAATGAAAAAGTCATTCTGTCTATTTACCGTTTAGAAGGTGAAGCAGACTAGTGGTGGACTCTAATTAAGAATACGAGGCCCCAAGATGAAATTGAATCCATGGAATGGGATGAGTTCAAGAACTTGTTTTTTAATAATTACTTCCCTCGTATTCTTCGAACAATGATGGAAAAGTAGTTCCTTGATCTTAAGTAAAAGGATGATGAATCTGTTGGTATATACGAGGCAAATTTTACAAGGCTTTCAAGGTATGCATCTGGCTTTATCATCCAACCTGAAAGTAAATTTGATCTATTCTTCAGTGGCATAAAACCAATTATTCGAAGGGCATTAGATATAATAGACTTCAGTAGCTATGAAGAAATTGTGCGTTGTGCTATCAAAGTAGAAATGGAAGTTGGTGTCACATATCCATCTCATGGTTTTGACAAGAAACGAAAGATGGAGTTTAAGGAAAAATCTCAAAACAATGGTGAAAAGAAGATGAATATTTCTTTACGCTCAAAGTGTGGAAAGAAGCATGGTGGAGATTGTCTTAAAGGGACTAGAAAATGTTTTAAGTGTGGAAAGGAAGGTCATCGAGTAGTTGAGTGTCAAATTAATGGAAAAAATATAGCTAATGATGTGAATAGAGAAAAGACTACAGAGATTTCACCACCAACACTTCAATGCTACAAGTGAAAGGAAATGGGGCATTATGCTAACCAATGCCCAAATCCAAGGGTTAATTATGATCGACATCAACAACCTCTTAAGGGAAAGGAAAAAAGGGAAGTCACATGTGATCACTATTGGCAATGTTGATTATGACAACGAAGGTGTGAAATGATTAAGTGTTTATGTAACGGGATTCCATAATAGTGTCATGGAATCTCATTTATAGTATCGTGGAATTTTGGAATATCTATATATTGGTTTTCAATAATTGTATGGTACCGATAACCATGAAAAGTGATTGAAATATTTTTATAAAGAATATGATATGTGCATAATGAATGGATAAGGAGAAAATGAAATGTTTGATAGTATTAATGATCTCATGACTGATATAAGGACAAAGTTATATCATGGTTTGAGTATATAGAAATTTTGGGATTTTGGTATGTGGAAAGAGTTAACTTTTGAAAGAATTCATGTTTTCACTAAGGTTCTATGATAATTCATGTTTCAAGAGAATACATGATTAAAGTATTCACATGTTTGGAATGTGACCAACAAGATATATCTTATGATATATGGAGGATAAATGATGGTATTTACATGCTTGGTAGATGACCTCTCAGGTAATATTTTTCTTTATACTATGAGATTGGACAAAAGTATTTTGGATAAGCCTAAAGAATGGATTAAGTTAGACATTGGATAGTACTATTTAAGGCTATAAAATTTTGACATTATTTCTGGAATGTTATAATAGTATTTTTTTAGAAAAAGGACAACCCGTAGGATGGGCGACAACCTGTCGCGTCAGACAAGGATGCGGAAATCGAACCTACAACCGAAGTGCGATAGGCCTTTATCGCCTTCCACTGGCCTACATAAAGTCCCTGGTTTGTAGAAATTTGTTTTATTTTATTAAGTGGTATGATATATGAAGTATAAGTCCATTTTTGGAGCCATATATGATTAATATCACCATATATGGACTTATGTATATTTAATAACTTTTGATAACCTTTTGTTTGAGACAGATGGAATGACCCATCATTCTATCACATGATCTGCTAACACTTCATGAATAACAAATTCAACTTCATTTCATTAAGATATGAAGTATAAATTGTTCAATGAATGACCAATGGTGAGATTGTACCAAAATCAAGTAAGTATTTATTCTAATTCAAATTATTCAACTTTAGGGAAATGATCTTGAAAACCAAAAATGTTGTCCAAGTACCCTCACACCCGATGAATCAGATAGTACCTTAGATCATCACAAATTTATGGCTTTGTGATTATTGGATTTTTCATAGCCATGTTCTCTACCACTCTCCATCAGAACATGATGGTTATATTTCTCTTCCATATCCATATTTTCACCTACGTTCTCCTATGTGGAAACCCAGTGATGAGTTAATTTGGGTAACCTTTACATTTCTTACTTTACTTTTTAAAATTAAGTTTTAGTATTCCTTTTTAAGATGTGGATTTCCATGAAAGAAACTTTCAAGTAGTAAACTATTTATAACCCCGACGAATTTTGAGGGCGAAATTCATTTTAAGGGGGGTAGAATGTAACACCCCGAGATTTTATGAGAAATGATTTTTTTATTTCTTTGATGTCTTATGTTGTACGATACACCAATATTAGATTGCGCTATATGCAACACCATATTAGCTTGTAGTATATGTAAACACTATTCTTGGCTTGTGTTGCACGCAATAGCGACCTTCCTCAATAGTGTGTGTTGTACGCAATGCTGAGTTTTACTAAACAATGATATATTATTATAATATTGTTATGAACTAGCCATTATAAATAGTATTGTCCACATTTTTAATTTTATAACAATATCATTCATCTTACACATATTCTAGAACATGGCATGAGAACAAAATAAAATTTTCATGTAAGATAAGTATTTTTCAAAAAATGCAGTTTTGCCGCCTTTTGATGGCGCAACCAATTTAAATCTAGTTTTAGATACGTTTATAAGTTTAATTTGACAAAATAAACTTATTCATTGCAATAAATATATAAAAATTAACTTTGTATAATTTTTTAATATTTTTTTGCTAAATTTCAAATTTTGATGAATAGTAAAAATATGCTAAATTTTAATTAAAAACAACTTTTTCATAAAGATAATTTATATGGTTAAATTATAATATTGAATGGTTTTGAAGTATAAATAGAATATATTTTTACCATTTAATATTATTTATGTCATTATCATTAATTTTACATTGAATTCATATGTAAAAACATTTCAATCTTTTGCAATATTTTAACTTTTAAAACCTGTTTTCTCAACAACGAGATTAATTTTAAATTAAATACTGCAACTTTTGTGTATTGAATTTTGAAAAATGGATTCCATATTTGGAATAATTAGGTCCAAATTATGTTAATAGGATACTTTTTATTTTTAGGCATTATGAATAGTTACTATGGTAAATTTTATTTACCACTTTTAAAGGTAAATCAGGTAATTAAGGGTAAAAATAATATTATAAAATTACCCTAACACCTGAAAATTTTTTATTGGATTAATAAAAGTAGACCCATATCACCTAAGGGTCAGAATAGATTCATTTCATGGACTTTTGACCATGAAAAGGATGTAATTATTTTTAAAACCAAAGAAAGTGACAACATGTCACTCTCTTATATATTATAAGTGTAATAATTTCAATTTAGTGATAAAATTCATAAAACTTAGAAAATAAATAGTCACTAGAAAGCTAATAAAATTATATACATCATGTGAATTTATTTAGAAATTTTAGGGATTAAATAATTATCATTAATGGTGACACAATAGTGATGTAGAAATTATTGTATTGATTGAAATATCAAATAAATGTTTTTAAAAATATTAAAATAAATATTATATAAACTATTTAATGTGATACACGAATTTTCAAGATTAATATTACATTTTAGGGAACTATTAAATATTTTTTTTTCGAATATATCCTGATTCTCACTCAAATTTACCCAAGAGATGAAGGTAGAACGGTTCTTGTAGTTTAGCTTGGGTTATCAAATCCTTAGAGACCTAAGAAGTACCTACAGACACGTACATTATATAGATTGTTTTTGGATATGATGTGGCCAACTTGGGTTGATTTTTTATGGGTTTAAGGTATCACTAATAGTTTTAAGTTAATTAAAATTAAGGTAATGAGTTGATCCTAGGTTATCGCTCGGGGTGGATTGGATGAATTCCTTTTTTAATGATTTCTGTTTCTTATAATTGAGATGAGTTCATTTAAGAAGATAAAACATAATCATCACTTACTGTTTTAATGACTAAAAAACCTAATAATAATCACCCATACACTTTAAGGGTCAAAGCATTGATCACTCCAAGGTAAAGGTTCATATTAGTACTTGAAATGAGTGACCTTAAATTCAATAAGGATGAAGATGTTTTAAAATCATCAAATAAAAATCTCATTTAAAAGAAGTGATTAGCCATTAATGACGTGAGAAATAAAATCCAATACATACCCTTTCTACTCCCTTGGATCAACCCATAAAATAGTTATCCCTCCACTGATGACATGTCTTCAACGGAAGTGGGAAGTAGACTTACGAGGGTGGAATTGAAGAAGTAAAAAACAACAACAACAAAAATCGACCACTCCACCGTTGTGTGATAAATATCACAAAGTATGGTGTGAATAAATTCACACTTTGAACCAATGGTATCAAATTGATATGAATAAAAATAGAATAAGAGGAAAATAAGAGATTTTATTAAGAAACTAAATTGAATTGAACAACTTACATGTGAAAGACAAATTTGAGACAAAAAAATCGCATCATAACATTACAATTGAAAAAAGCACCAAAGATTATCAACTCCTCCACCACCACTGCCTTAAATATGAATTTTTGAATCCTTGGGTCGATCCTTTAATAGTACAAGTTTTCTCAATTAATTTTGGTAGGCCATAGTTGGGTGGAAAGTTGAGGGAGAGTAGATTTTCCACCCTTGACCCGAGGTGGCAGCCGACTTGCTTCCACCGAACAGATTCGCCTGTAAGACCTTCTAGATGGTCGAATTAGAGTGGGAAATAGAATAAGAAAATGGATCCCCGGATTTATTCTAACCTTATGTAAAATTTGGGCCTATTTTTAGTTGTGGATCCGGATATATGATTATATTAGTGGGCTGTTTTTCTGGGCCGCAGAATCTGGCCCAGAATTTTATCTCTAACTTGGGCCGCCTAAATAACCACAATGGAGGACGAATTAGCACTAGATCCTGAAGAATTATTTGTTCCTATATATTTCTTCTAGCATTCCACGAAATTTGGTCTTTATTGGGCCAGTATTTTGGGCCCCAAATTCTCATCAGTGGGCTAGTGTCCAATCTGCCTTCTCTAGAATTGCTTCCTTTCATCTCAAAATATCTCCATCATCATTTATGAATCCTCCATTGATCCCTGAATGAAACATGTTCATATTGAAGTTTAGATCAATTTACCAAAATATTAAATTAAAATATTGATAATTAAATTCCTTAAAATCAGATGAATCATTGGGTACTTTAAATGATGTTAAAAAAATGTACCACATAATAGTGCATTTTAAGAAGGTATTACAATCATAATGTGAAATGATGTTCAAAGTGTAAAATGATCTAAAATGGTGTTTATGAATAATAAATAACATGAATATTATATATATTAACAATGAATATTAGCCTCATTTAGTGGCTAATCACACCCCCCAACTTGAGTTTTGCTAGTCCCGAGCAAAATATATCTCAACAACATGAAATTCGAATTCCCTTTTCCAAAAACATTTTAATAAAGAATGATCACCAGAAACCCTTATACCAAAAAATCATGAAACCCATAAAAATATTTTAATAAAAGATAGTTTCATAAGCAGATCCCAATCCCAAGCCCATTCCTTTGTTCAAATTCATTACCATATTTCATCCAATATCAATTAAGTATGAGGATGTGTTGTGCATCACAATAGACATGGGGGTTCATCTTTATTCAAGGGGGAAATGATGGAAGCGCTAGGTGGAATCACATTTCAATATTAATATGAGTATTAAATTTTTTTTGTATTGTATTTTTTTTTTTTTGCAATTTTGCCATGGTAATTGAAATTGCACTCAAAAGAGTCAACCCCTGTAGCGAGACTTTACCGATGACTCCTAGGCTTAAAGACCTTAGGGCACCAAGTGAGGCCCACATACTCGGGAATCATCTCAAGTTAACTCAATCAAAAACAAATTCAAATTACCAAAAATAGAGATAAAATTACTAACTTTGGGCCAGACAACTATGAAGTCACGATCCCCAAGTGCCGAAAGCCACGCATTAGTTAATTTCATTGCTCTACGTACAAATTTATTGTTTTTTTAATTTTTTTATTAAATAATCATATATAAAACAAAATGATCACCATACCTATGATATTTATTTGGGGGACCCCATGAACTCAAACTAATACCCCACTATCCAAAGGATGTGCATAGTGAGCTTTTTTTTATATTTGGATGAAAATATAAACGATGAAATATCACATTGGACAACCATAATTTCCAAAATCTATGCTCATGAAATTATAAAAGGATTAAAATTAGAATCAGGGAATGATAAATTATTTGATATTCAGTTTCAAAGTGTGCAATGTGTATTACCATGTTCAAAGTTAAAGGAATTTTTCCTTCTATTTACAATTTTTTTTTCAAATCATTTTTTTTTCACAAAAGCAATTTTTTTTATTTCATCTCCCCCCCCAACTTAAAAAAACACTGTCCCCGGTGTTTTAAGAAATGAAAATTTAGAAGGATTAGAGGCATAAAATGAAAGTTCAAAAAGGAAATTGAAAATGAGGATCATGGAATGAAGTCACATGGTGGTTGAAGTTGAAATTCTTACTGCTCCCTTTTAATCCTTTGATATCCATCTCACTTGCAGAGTTCCCTAGTAGAAAAAGGAAAAACAAAACAAACAAAACAAAACAAAACAATATATCTATATATATATTTATATAATAAAGAAAGTAAAATATAAGTATATATATAAAAATTATTGAATAAGGAAGCATAAAAAGCTGTAGGTCAGTGGTAAGCGCGCGCCCCTGTCTCCCTTCGGTCCCGGGTTCGAATCCCCATGGCTTCGCTGGTTGTGATGGGGTTTACACCACGACCTACGATGTGACCTTTTTTTATTATTATATATTTTTTTTATTTTTTTTTTATTTTTATCTTAACCTACAAACACATAAAAATAAAATAAAATAAACTGATGATACATTGTCTTCTTTTTAAATATCTGGGTAAGGTATTACTCAAGGATCACACCACGTGACACAGATGAATATGGTGCTCCCCTTTCATACCCATCCATACTCATAATAGAATAACGGGTCAAAAGTCTATTTTTTTTATTAAATATCAAAATGATTCACTAATCCTATTTAAAATATAAAGATAATTAAAACAACAAAATGATTAGAAACTTGAAAACCATGGGTTGCCTCCCATGCAGTGCTTTGTTTAATGTCGTTAGCTCAACATGAATACCACTAACTTAACCAATACCAACTTTAAAAATTTTAAGGACCACATGTTTCACCACTTCTACTAGGCTGAGATTGATTCTATATTTATAATTTGTTTCATGCACAAACCTATGTTCTAAAATGAACAGGTAAATCCAAGGAATATTAGAAATGGCTGATCTAGTTTCCTCTGTAGTATTTTATAAGACATCAAAGATCATTCCAACTTTTTTGGTTTCAAGAGAAGAATGAATTCCATCAGAAACTTCATGGTTATACACTATGAAGTGATACTTGAGAGAGGAAGGAAGAACACTAATTTTGAGCTTGGTTTGGATAGGAAATTCAGACATAGGTTTGCAATTGAATCACACTCAGTTTCATTTTCAAAATTTCTCAACAAAATTGGTTATTTTTGAATAGAATATTTAACCACCAAATTGGAAAGATCAATGTTAGGAATGGGTATAGACTCAAAGTTTGTGATTTATCCCAGTGTTTCACTAATTGGTGTTTTTGAAAAATTATCAATGGGGTTATACTTAGGAGACTCAATATATGATGTGAAATTATCCTATTTTGAATCCAAAAAATCAATTTAATATTGATCTAAAGACCCTTCAACAATTAATTCATGATCTTCAGGTATCCTAGGTTCAAAGGAAATTTCTTTAGCATTTTCATAAGATGTTTGTGTGTAACAAGATTCCTCTATGAATGATGAGGAATGGACAACCTGACTGGGAATGGGTTCCATAACTATTTCAATGCTTTGTAGTTCTAATCTCAAGGATGAAACTTCAGAAGTAATTCTATCCATTTGTTGACACAATTTCTCAATTAATGGATGTGGATCAAGATGGTCAAGTTTTTGGGATATATGGTCTATTCCAAGAGGATAATTAAGTTGTTGGAATTCCACAAGAGGATGTTCTGATTGGCCTTGTTGGGATTGAAACTCATTATATGTTGGGATGTTTTGTGGATAATAAGAGTAAAAACATTGTGTTTCATTAGGTTTTTGATGATCCCACAAGTATAAATTAGGACAGTCATTGTACATCACACATGGGGTTGGGTGATCAAAGTAGGGATAAGTTTCCCATGTTTGGACTTGTTCAAAATTGAATTCCATAGGAGTGAGGGGGTGAGAACATAGAATAAGGATGAGAAAAAGGATGATAGTGTCTAAGATAACTTACTTAGGTCCCCGAAAACGGCACCAAAATTTGATTCTCGCTCAAATTTACCCAAGAGATGAAGGTAGAACGGTCCTTGTAGTTTAGCTTGGGTTATCGAATCCTCAGAGACCTAAGAAGTACCTACAGACACGTACATTATATGGATTGTTTTTGGCTATGAAGTGGCCAAATTGGGTTGATTTTAGATGGGTTTAAGGTATCAATAATAGTTTTAAGTTAATTCAAATTAAGGTAATGAGTTGATCGTAGGTTATCGCTCGGGGTGGATTGGATGAATTCCTTTTTTAATGATTTCAATTTCTTATAATTGAGATGAGTTCATTTAAGAAGATCAAACATAATCATAACTTACTGATTTAATGCCTAAACACCCTAATACTAATCAACCATGCACTTTAAGGATAAAATCATTGAGAACTCCAAGGTAAAGGTTCATATTAGCACTTGAAATGACTGACCTTAAATTCAATAAGGATGAAGATGTTTTAAAATCATCAAATTAAAAATCTCATTTAAAAGAAGTGATTAGCCATTAATGGCGTGAGAAATAACATCCAATCCAGACCCTTGATACTCCATTGGATAAACCCATAAAATAGTTATCCCTCTATTGATGACATGTCTTCAACGGAAGTGGGAAGTAGACTTATGAGGGTGGAATTGAAGAAGTAAAAAAAAACAACAACAACAAAAATCGATCACTCAACCGTTGTGTGATAAATATCACAAAGTATGGTGTGAATAAATTCATAATTTGAACCAACGGTATAAAAGTGATATGAATAACAACATAATAAGAAGAAAATAAGAGATTTTATTAAGAAACTAAATTGAATTGAACAACTTACATGTGAAAGACAAACTCGAGACAACAAAATCGCAGCATAACATTACAATTGAACAAAACACCAAATATTATCAACTCCTCCACCACCACTGCCTTAAATAGGAATTTTTGAAGCCTTGGGTAGAGCCTCCAATATTAAAAGTCTTATCAATTAATTGTGGTAGGCCATATTTGGGTGGAAAGTTGAGGGAGAGTTGATTTTCCACCCTTGACCCGAGGTGGCAGCCATCTTTCATCCACCAAATAGATTCACCTGGAAGACCTTCTATATGGCCGACTTAGAGTAGGTCATAGAAGAAGAAAATGGATCCCCAGATGTCTTATAACCTTATGTAAAATTTGGACCCATTTCTAGTTTTGGATCTGGAGATATGATTATATTAGTGGGCTATTTTTCTGGGCCGTAGAATCTGGACCATAATTTTATTTCTAACTTTAGCCGCTTAAATAACCACAATGGAAGCCGAATTAGCACTAGATCCTGAAGAATTATTTGTTCCTATATATTTATTATAGCATTACACGAAATTTGGGCTTTATTGGGCCAGTATTTTGGGCCCCAAATTCTCATCAGTGGGCTGGTGTCCAATCTGCATTCTCTAGAATTGCTTCCTTTCATCTCAAAATATCTCCATCATCCTTTATGAATCCTCCATTGATCACTGAATGAAACATGTTCATATTTAAGTGTAGATCAATTTAACAAAATATAAAATTAAAATATGGATAATTAAATTCCTTAAAATCAGATGAATCATTGGGCACTTTAAATGATGTTAAAAAAATGTACCACATAATAGTGCATTTGAAGAAGGTATTACAATCATAATGTAAAATGATGTTCAAAGTGTAAAATGCACCAAAATGGTGTTTATGAATAATAAATAACTTGAATATTATATATATTAACAATGAATATTAGCCTCATTTAGTGGCTAATCATATCCTCTGTGTGAATTTTATTTAAATTCAGATAAATGAATAGTGTCAAAATTGACACTATTGTTATTTTATAAAAATAACATATTATTAAATTGATTAAAAATCACAAAATTGTTTAAAAATTATAAATTGAAATTTATATGGTCTAAAATTTAATAAAGTATCCAATTATGGACAATTAAAAACACATAAATAAGTATTTATAACAATTTAAAATTTAGAATATTATTACTACAAATAAAATTAAATAGATTAAATAAGGATAAATCAAAATGATAAGGTTTAAAATAAAATCAAAACATGTCTAAATTTGATTTTTTGATGATATTAAAACCATATCTTACCTAATATCCGAATTTCAGTCACTTTTAAAGTTTTTATGTGGGGTTCGAGTTTATTATAAATTAATATTTTCGAGGTTTCCAAAAGTACCCCTCTCCTCTTTTATAAAAAGGGCACCTCCTCCCTCTCCTCTTCACAAAATTTTGATCCTTCAAGCTCAGAAAAAACCTATAAATTTCTCTTATTCACTTCCATAGAAACATACTAGAGGTCCTGGTCTTATTCAAAGACCAACTTTAGTGCCCTAAGAGGAGGTTTAGAAGAGGCGTGTAAACGAAGAGGTAATATCCTTTACCGATTATTTCAAATTTATTTCTTCTTCTAATTACTCTTCTTTATTTTTTTCATTATAAAGTAATAACATAAGTATCAATAATATACTGATATGTTATTATAAATATGAGAAAACCCCATTTCACCTTCTATCAATCCTACGGAAAACGAAATCACCACGCGTGCGTACGTACAGAATACCGTCTCCACGCCGTAGTGTAATCTGTTTTCTACCACCACCTTACTTGGATGGGTATAATGGTGTAAATAATAACTTTATATGATTATTATTACATAATAATTATTATGAGATATTATATCATCCACTCCAATTCCATTCAATAATTATGAGAACGATATCATCGCTCATGCGTACGTACAGATTGTCGTCTCCACGACGCGATGAGATTCATTATCCATGTTATCCATTCAAGAATGATTATAAAGTATATATAATAAATAATAATGAAATATATGAAATAATAATGATACTGGATTTATGTACATATATGTTTTATTTACTTAATTCCATTCAATTCAATAAGGAAACAATAACAACGTTCATGCGTACGTACGACCTACCGTCTCCAAGAACGGTGTATTTCATTCCATTTATTGATCTATAATATATATTTATATTCTGAATATATATTATATATAAATCATGTTTTACATTATGGAATTAAGTAAATCAGGATATATATAATAATATCAATAACAATAATTCCCAACACGTACGATAAATGAAACGATTTTACCCAAAACACTGCTTTAACATGGAATTGACAAAAGAACGGGTAATATAAAGTCATAAGTGAATCATATATGATATCATAAATATTATTATGGTTTTTTTACAAGTTAATAATATGTTTAAACCCACTATACAAGAGTTTCGGACACGTATGGACGAAATTGGACCTAAGGTAAGGGATAATTTTGCAATCTCATTTTTATCCGAGATTGTTATACGTAAGTATTTACCGGGGTTATATTTTTCATCCATGTCCATAAAAATGTTTTTTCATAAAGTGTTTAATATTATTCCATGTATTTTTAAAGTCATGTTTACCCCTCTTTGACTTTTACTTTGTGTTATGGAAGGAATCTTTCTTTTGTTTACCATACGTGGTACTTTTTGACTTTTCTGTTAAAAGTACGAGGAGAATGTTTTTTTTAATTTATATAGAATGAACATATTTTTAAAGTTTCATAATGACTTATTTTCATGAAGCTTCATCTACACGATTTCATGATTATTTTCAACAAAATCCTTTTCTTTTAAAATTTTCTGGCATTTTGAGAAAAGAAAATAATTTTGAAGAAGAAAGTATATTTTCCTCAAGAATTCATTTCAAGTGTTTTATCAAAACCATTTTCCATCTTAGATGAAATTATTTAATTTTTTTATGTTTCAAGTATAATGTCTCTATTATTTACATGGTTTCATTTTTCTCATGATGAAATGATATCTATTTATTCTATATGGATTATGTTATGATGAGATGATGTTTATGAAACCCATTTTATTCTTTAGGTTATGATGAATGATTTATATTTATTTTGTGAAACACATAAGAATGATTTCATTATGAGATGTGTGGGACCTATATATCCCTCCAATGCATTGGGTAAAGATTTATATCTCATGATATAGACATGGCTGGAACGACAAGTGAATCTGGTTTAGTAATATAGGACTGAAATGGAAAGTAAACCGGGTTCAGTAATGCACTTTGTCCACTATGATGGTCTTGGAAACAATACCTTGGCTACTACGGAAATCATAACACGTGATTAATGTTTTTCCACAATTACATGTTTTATTCCCATGCTATTTTATCATGATTAATGTTTCTTTATGATCTATGCCTTATGTACTGCCAAGATTTATTTCATAACTCAAGATTTTTGATGTTTAAACATTATGTTCATGTTTTTAAGTTAAAATGTATATGGTTTGTTTTATTTTATCCATGCTTACCCTTAATGAGCATTTAAACTCACCCTTTTTATGTTTTCATTTCCCCAGGATATAAAGAAATGTTTTAGGTAAGAAAACAAAAGGGAAAGATATTTATGGGTGATGTTTAAGATCTTTTAACATGATTAGAAGATTGTATTCTAAGTTTCCAAAGACACTAAACTATTACGGTCCTTGGGTGTCAGTTTTTGTTATGTATTAAGTTTTCCAAAAAATTAATGTAATTTCCATGTACATAAATCTTGGGTATCTACATTATTCCCACACTTTTAACATGTGAGATGTTGGGTTTTATTTACATAATGATATTTATATATTGATCCTATAATGTTAAAATCCATTTTTTAATTTTTATATCCGAGCCCATGAGACCACTGAGAGTCTCTAATCTCTATATCAACCTTAATGGAACAACAAAAAAATCTTCTCATAGCTATCAAAGTCTCAAATTTCCAACACTTTTAATAGACTCGAATTTAGTCCACCAAATAATTGATCCACTATGCTTTTGGTGTTCATGAAAAAGCTTGAGGTTTATCGTGCAAGCTTTGTAAAGTTTTCCTCATATGCCCAGATAAAATCATCTTCATTTTTCTCCAATATGAGGAACTCCCTTTCCACATTAAGATTAAGTGTTTGGGGAAAATATTTATTGAAAAATATTTTCTTTAAATCTTCCTATTACTTGGAATAAATTTACTCATTAGAATTTTTTTCTTGATTATTGTCCACCACCAATCAGATTCCCCATCAAAATGATAGACCGCCAGTGAAAATGTTTCTTCTTATAAGCACTTAAGAACATAGAATATATTTTTAATGGAGTTAACCCATTTTTCCATGATGAGGGGATCAAAATATCCACTAAATATAGGCAACCTTTTTCACATAAAGGATTCACCGCCACTTATTATTTCTTAGGATAAGGATAAAGTTCCACATGATTCAAGTTATTATTCATAACTTGAACCAATTTATTAAGTACTACCATAGAGTTTTGAGTGTCCGTTCCCATTAGATTTTTTATATTATTAGGGAAATCATCACATTGCATATCAAATTTATTGTTGTAATGAGTTCTTATATTTCCATCCATTAACTAAGAAAAAGAAAGTAAAATTATGGGGGATTGAATACTTAAATAATAAGAATATAAAAAGGAATATTTGAACATAGAAGGATAAAATTTCATATGAAAAATATATCATAACTCATGATTTTCTAAGTTTCAATATAGGTTATCCATGGTGATAGAATTGTACCAAGGATTATTAGTAAAGTTTTCTAGTCCTGATCTCTAAAAATAACTATACCGTCCTATAATACCAACTATAGAGACTCTAGTCTTTTATACATATTATTACATGATTTTAAGTATAATTAAACATCAATTACAATCCAAGGATCATAAATTATAGTGTCTTTGGAAATTAGGTACATAATTAGAAAACATGAAACCAAAATAAAGACATCTTTTATTTAAACTCAATAATGAGATACTAACTTATTTTGAGCTCTTACATCTGCATAGGATAACATGAGGAATACACAAATAAAGGGATGAGCTAAAAAGACTAGTAAGAGAATAAAAATAGGAATAAATCATAACAAATGGGTTATAAGGCATAACCTGATGACATAAAAAGGAATATATAATGAATAAACATAAGTAATCATAACATGTAGAACATGAGATCATGTAACCATGGAATCATAGGAATATGCTAGTAACATACAACATGATACAAACATGATTCAAGGATAACTTCCCAAACTATATCACATTGTGGACAAAGTCCCATAAAGGAATTAGGTTTACTCCCTATCCCAACATGACATATCATGAGAACATACATAAAACAATGCATTGGAGTGCTATATTGGAACACTAATCATAACATGTTAATTCATACATGTGACACATGGAGAATCAATCATAAGGAATAAACATAAGGGTTACCCATAGAAAGAAATGGGCATCATAATCATGTCATAAGGAATTAACAATGGCCGTATCATAATGATTTCCATGAAAGAATGGATGTAAAACATACATGGACATTAATAATGGGAATTGGGCATATATAATGATAAATGATTTCAAAATTAAGTGAAAACATATAAAAAGAGTGTTTAATAAACTTTAAAAATGAGCAACTTTGGTGCGATTTAAGGGAAAATATTAAAGAGTATTTAAAAATGAAAAGGTATAATTGTTTGAAAAAAAACTAGAAAAAAACTAGAAAAAAACTAAGACAGTTTTTAATAATTAAATGATTAATTTTAGAAAAATATTTTTTTATTGAAACATATTATGCATGGTACTAGAAAATGGGTAAGAAATTGGGAAGTTCCCTTTAATTGGGGTTTCCTATCAGGAGGAATTAAAAAGAGAACCTTATGAAACATGTATTTACCCATAAGAGAAAGAATAATTGAGCTAGGTACATATTTTTGGAATATATAAATAGAATTTTGGAGGAGTAAATAAGAATAATTAATAATTATATTGGGGTAAAGAAAGAGAAAGTGTAACTTAAAGGAAAAATAGTAGTTTAGAGAGAATCCCTTAACTTATGTCCAAAACTATTCTACACTTATACTTAATGTCCTAGATAATAAAATTAAATCCATTAATTAATTAATTTAGAACCTATTATACATGTAATTAATTTATTAAAATTTTATTAGGTTCATTTATGGCCATTTTTTTGAGTTATAGTGTTTAATTTTTTTGTTTTAGGAGCATTTGTTTCATGGATTTCATGATTGGTTCCCTTGAGTTTTATTATGGAAGTTCTTGTAAAATTGTAATAACTCTCCAGAAGTGAAATTATGTGGTATTAATTAAATTATAGAAATTTAAATGGTTTCATACATAATTTTGTTTTCATATATGAGGACGATTCATTAGATAAAACGTTAATGATGAACATTAGTTTATTTTGGCGGGTTTTCAATCATCACAAACTAGTTTTGTTTTATTATTTAATATTATGTATATATATTTTTTATAGACCATAATTTTTTTAATACACATTATAAAATATATTTTAACCATAATAATTATTTTATGAACATCCTTAACATTGATAATAAAAGATGAAAAATCATCATCCACGAAGGTGGTGAATCAACACCTCACGAACAATGTTTTTATTATTAGAAAAAAAGGAGAGGATAAGAGATTTTATGATGAATATTACATTAAAACAATAAAATTACAATATATAAATGATATTTGAGTTATCATGTTACTTTGGATAGGGAAGGTGAGAGAAGGATGAGAAAATAAAATAAATTAAAAGGGAAATAGGGAGGGTTTTACCTCTTGAGTGTCGTCTCCTTGAGAACCTCCTTAAGGCACTTAGAAATGGTATTTTGGTGAGACTAGAAATAAAATAACACGGGGAAGAGGTTTTTGGAGAGTAGGTGGACAGAATATAAGCAAGTTCCAAATCTTATAAGGTGTGATAAGAATAGGTGGTGATGGGTGATATTTATAGGGGAGGATAAGAGTGTGTTTTGATTATTGTATTCATTATTTTTTTTATTTTAGCTCAAGACTATCAATAGTGTGGATTATTGTGACTAAGTAAAGTAATTAGTGCACGTGAGTTCAAAATAATGGGTTATTACCTCATCCATACATCATTCATTACTCAATAATTCATGTATTTGTTAAATACCATAAATTACTGTATTTCACTATTCACCAAAAATTCAACTGTTTTAGAAAAATCCAAAAAAATCACCCTAAATTTTTTCCATTGTGTAGAATTTAAAAATGGACTATATTTTTTGAAAATAATTTTCTAAATATGATAAATTTGTTTTTTAATTAAAATCATCATTTACTCAAAAATATTGATTTTAATATTATAACCGATTTTATGACACTTTGAAAAATTAATTAAGGTATCATAAAATTATATTATAATCATAAGAAAACAAAAATATTAATTTATGAATCTATTTTATGAAAATTATTTTTATTTTAAATCGTTATATTAATTATAAAATTGTAAATGAACATTTATGTTTCACAAAAATACCAACACTTAATTTGCCATTTTTAAAACATTTAATTACTCATTCCAAGATAAAAATATATTATATTTTCATTTATAATGTACCTAAATTTTATTTATACTTTCTTAGGCAAGGTTACTATTCTATTAGTCGGATTACTATTCCTAATGGTCATATTACTATTCTATCGTCCAAGTTACTATTCCATCGGTATAGGTTCCTTAATTTCTAGAAATAACTCTTATTTCATTAATTATTAATTTATAAAGTTTTTATTATGTTCTCTATGTGATTTTATATTATTTATACTATATGAAATAATTATAATAAGGCAATTTCCATTGATAAATTTTGGGTTGTTACAATCTTTAAGTATAGCATTGCACACAAGTTTTACTATGAATTTATAAGGAATGGTACTACATAGATTATTTTCAAATGAAAAGTTAAGAGTTGTGCATTAAAGTTAATAACATATGGGTTGGGAAATTTAACTCCATTTCTTTATGTGAAATCTTTTCAAAATTCCCACATGCACTCAGATCAAGATAGACTAATAGTTTCTTACAAACCAAGGGCATCATTATTGTCATATATCATTTGTGATGGGGCGAAGTTGAATGTTAAAAAATATATCGAGATTAAATTTGACTTGTACAGATACTATAGTATATCTCTAATATATTTCCAAGTGCTAAGAGATAATGAAAAAACTTTTGGGAAAATATATGGTGTTCTAGAGAAATCATATATGTTAACCCCTTGAATATGAAATAGATGAATGAAAATTGATCCAGAAACAATATCCAAGTGGGTAGCTTTAGAAAATGGTATATTTTAAAGATTATTCATTACATATGGTTGCTGCATCAATGGTTTCTTTTTAGGTGCTTAACCCATGTTGTATGTGGATGTTTATCACCTTAGTGGTCCTTATAAAGGTACAATGTTGATAGCATTGACATATGACATAGATGAAAACCTCTTCCCATTATCAAATTCAATTGTTGAGGGTGAAACATATGATGATTGGAAATGGTTTTAAAACAACATAAATGAAATTATAGGATATATTCAAATGGTTATTATATCTGACCAATACAATGAAATTTAGGGTGACTTTAGGATGGTATTTGGGGGATATAGACATGCATATTGTTACTGTCACGTGAAATAAAATTTTAGCTCTAAAATTAAAAAATTATGCAGGGGAATGAGAATAGGAACTAAGAAAGATTCATTGAGATTATTGGATTCTATTTTCTTATTTTTGGTTAGATTATGATTTCTAAATTTCTATAAATAATTTGAGAAGGTTTTTTCCAGAATTGGAAAGATGGGTTGAAAATGATAGTGATGCTGATAAGTGGGAAATGTCATGATTTCTGTACTGTCAATGGGAGCATATTACAACCAATTTATCCAAATCATTTAGTGCATTAATTTTGAAGTATAGGAGACACAATATTTGTGTGTTGATTAATGAACATCGTGAGAAATTTAGCAAAAAATTATTTACTACCAAGGAAAACCTAAAAAGGTGGAGAAATGGAGTTAGTACCAATGTTGAGGAAAAATTGAAGGAGAATGTGTTGAGGGATGAAACTATGATAATAGAACAATATGGACGTAATATGATCTTAGTTTTGTGCTTATCACTGTTCTTTTATATTAATGATCACAAACACTCTTAAAGTGTTTAATTCTTTAATTTGAGTGATGTGAAACATTTATTGATGAAATAATGTTAGAACCCTTGAAGGAACATTGAAAATGTTTTTATAGATGCTTTAAAGCTAAATAATAAGGCCAAAATAACCATGGAGGCTTGTTAAAGGAAGTGAAGAAGTCACTTCATGGTGCTAGAGGCTGCATGTAGCACTGACTAGCCGATATTGGGACACCAGCTAGTCGGTGGCATGCCCAGAACTTTCCTTAGCCAGTAGGACCCCACTGGCTATCCAGTGTTTATGGGAAGTGTCTATGTAATCTCTAGGAGACCATCAGTTAACGAGTTGTAATGAAGAAAAACTTTATTATAGGGAGTTCACTGGCTACCCAGTGGAGGCTACCAAGTACCCAGTGGCATCAACCCATCTAATCCAGGGATAACATGTATTATGGTCAAAATTACAAAAACTTGGACATCTTATACTTAAAGACTCCTGAAGGATTTAATAACATTACCGAAGGTATTGAATCTTATAAATAGAGACCTTGGGTGTACTTGTAAATCTATAACAACTGTACTTACTCTTTCTATCTCTAAACATCAATGTGATCAATTGCTAAATTTCTCTCAAAAGTGACCTCCTTTCTAAATATTATTTATCATTTCTATAGAGTGAAAAATTGTAATATCCAATCACTCTCTTATATTATTCTCTTTCTCTCTTAGAATTCTCCATATTATTTGAGATAACTGAGACCAAGATATAATGTTATTTCTTCCTAAAAATATATTTACCTTTCTATTTCTTCTAAATTTGGTTCTTAATACCATTAAAGTAAGAGACCGTGGTTTTTTTTAAATTTCATTTAAAAAGGAAAGGGACTATTTTTTTGAGGTTTCAATATTTTCCATTAATTATTCTTACACTTTAATTATTATATTTAATTATATCATTGCCTTTTCAACATTGATTATTTTTTTTATTTCTTCAATATTTTTAAAGAATTTTTTAAACTTAAATTGTTTTCCTTTAATTTTTTAAAGGGAAATTCACCCCTCTCCATTTTACTCATATATAAACCATATTTGGTATCAAAGGGATTTTTTATTTGTTTAATTTATTTATTTTCAAATTCTTTCAAAGTTTTTATTTTTAAAATCTTTAATAATTTTTTCAAAAAAATATCCATTTTTAAAATGGTTTTTTCAAACACCCATGGTGGCCTCAAAGGACAATACTTGGGTTGTGCTCCATTTTTTATAGTACTAATTATGATTATTGGAAATATATAGTGTCCAATTTTCTTAGATCTATTGATTATACTGTTTATAATATTGTTATGCATGGATATACTCTTTCATATGATAAAGAATAAAAATGGACCCCTGATGATATTTTTTCTTTTGAACTAGATGGTAAAGAAATGAATTCATTAAATTTTGGTATAGATTTTAATGAGTTTAATATAGTTTATTCATGTAAAACCATATAGGAAAATTTTAAATTATTAGAAGTTATGCATGAAGGTACAAATAAAGTTAAGTATGCAAGGTTGGACATGTATAGGAAAGACTTTGAGGGTTTCTCAATACATCCTAATGAGTCTATCATTGCTATGTTTACTAGATTTAATGATATTTGAAATTTTCAAAAATCACTTGGTTAAAATATTTCTATAGAAACGTTGGTCAAGAAAATCTTTTGGGTTTTATTACGTTGTTGGGAACTAAAATTCAATATGATCCCATAAGCTAAAGATGTTAAGAATATATCATTCAAGGAACTTATGGGTTCTCTCATGACATATGAGATAAACATGAATAAACAAGATGGAAAGGAGGATAAGGAGGTCAAGGAAACTAAAAGAACAATTACTTTTAATTCAAGAAATGATGAATCCTCTGGGAGTGAATCCAACATTTCCAACTTTAACAAGATGATAGAAAAGCATAAGAAAAAAATAGATTCACTTAAAACTTTAAAAATAAAAATCAATAATTCTAGCTAACTTTTTTTGGTTTCAAAAAGAAGTGGCACATTAAGATGGATTATCCCTTGAATAAGAAAAAGTCAAATGACAATAATCAAGGTAAGAAATCTCTAAAGGTATCGACTTAGAGCATTATAAATGACTCCATTTCAATATACTAATCAAGTGATTAATGTACTACGTGTATCATGACACATGTTGAGTATAAAATTTAGTTTAGTTCTAAAATTCCCCATTCTCCTTCTCATTCATTTTCTTACTCTTCTACTTATTCTATCTCTTATTTAAATTATAAAGATCTTCTCAATGCTAAAAATGAACTTCAAAATGGTTTTTGTGATCTTATTTCAAAATCAAAAGATCTTAAAAAGAATTACAATCTCATTTTTTCTGAAAAAGATCAAATTTTAAAAGAAAAAGATGATTTGATTTTAAAATTAAAAGGACAACCAATGTTAAAAATTTATAATTTCAAATTAATGATCTTAAAAATTTTCACTAACATTTTACCCAAGGGAAATAAAATTTAAATAAGATTTTGGGTTCTAAAAACCTATTAAAAATCTATATGATTTTGGTTTTTCAAAACAATCTAGTTTTCCCAAAAATTCTAAAAAGACTACTTTTGTAAAGGAAATTTATCATAATAAAATTTTCAATCATTGATAGAAAGTTTTTCAACTTGTTTATGAATGAAATTTAAAAAATACTAGATATTAAAGACTTAAAAGCATTCAAATTTCTTATCATATTTCAAATGGAAGAACTTTCTCTAAAAATGTATGAATTTCAAAATCTTTATTAGGTAACTTAAGTGGACCCAAGATATGAGTACCAAAAACTATAATTTATTAATATTTTTTTGAATAAGAGAAATAATTGAGAAGATAAATGGTATATTGATATAGGGTACTCAAGTAATATGTGTGGTGATCCTTCCACATTAAATTTTGTCAAAGATTTTGATGGAGGACATGCCACCTTTGGAGATGATTCAAAATGAAAATTATCAGTATTAGTACGATTGGTTTCTACAAATCTACTCTAATAAATGATGTTTTATTTTTCAAAGTATTGAAGCATAATTTTCTAATTATTAGTCAATTATATGATAGTGGTTTAAAAAATAATTTTAAAAATGATTTTTTAAAGTTTCTAATTCTAAAAGAAAGTTTTTAATTACCGTATCCCATTTTAAAAATGTTTATATTATAGTTTTAAAATATCTATCAAGTCAAAATGTCAAGTGTTTAAGTGCACAAGATAATGATTCTTGGATTTGGAATCGAGGCATAGGTAATTATAATATTCATTATCTTATCGAGTTCAATTTTATTTGACCAGTATGAGATTTACTAAAATTGTATTTTAAAGATAGCTTAGTTTGTGAAACTTTCTAATTAGGAAAGAAACACAAGTCTTATTTCAAACCTACAAACCTTGTTTCCTCTTTTAAATCCTTTGAATTAGTCCACTGTAACATCTCAAATTTCTATTGAGGTATATTTATTTTAGTTTCTATTAAACCCGTGCTGAGTTCTTCTTTTGGCATAGACCTTGGTGACCGATCCCTTAGGCTGATCCATTTTCTTTTGGGAAGGTAAGGTTGTAGGTAGGATAGAGGCTGGCTGTAGATAAAATACATGGTGTTTACTAAATAGATGACATGTACTTATAATAAATGGCATGTATTAGATACATGACATGTAATAGATTTTCCAGGCCCACTACACATTGTGAATTGGGTTTTTCCTAGGAGGAAAAAACCTGAACTTTACATGAGGTGTAACTTTTACACGTTATGTAAATGCCTAGGTTAGTTTTTTTTTCAAAATTGGGAATGGGATCAGTTTTTATAGAATCCCCTTATTTATCTAGTAGGTGATGTGAGAGAGAGATCATTCCATGACTCACCTAGGTTCTTCCACTCTTACTTCATTTGAGCTCCATTTTCTTCGTCGTCGGTCACGTTGGATCCACAACGATAAGCTCCTCATTCATCTTTATTCCTTATGTCATTTATATTTCCATATTTTGTGATATTTTTGTACAAGATTATATTCCTATTTTCAAGATTTTTTTCCATTATTATGACTTCTCCCATTTTAGCTCAATTTAAGGGCCAACACCAGATGTTGAGAGCGCTACAAGATTAAATTAGGTGGTCTAGATCTTTTCCCTAAAGTCTAGTTGCATTTATATTATGCGCTATCATGATGCATGCCATAATTCTCTAGAGACACCTCTAAAATTCTTATTAAATTAATTTAAATGGTTTTACATGCCCAATATGGTCCTAGATAATGGAGAATCAACACCTTAGTTGACTACCTTGATGCAAGCCACCCCATGGGTGTGCCCTTCCTTAAAGGCATCAATGCCCCTTTTTCCTTAAATTGTTTAAGTACCTTTTTGAGATGTGTGATGACTTATGATAAATGATACCTTTGAAGTGTAAAATGAATTAATAGAAATGATATTCCATGTGTTATGCCTATATGCTTATGCCTTAGCTTGAATGGATTTAATTAAATGAATTGGAAAACTTGATTAAAGTGTTATGAATTGCATGATTATTAAATGATATGAGCTATTGATAGCTAAACTATCATGTCATACCTAGAGTGATACTTGGGATTACATTTATGGATCTCCTTGGAAGGGCTCATCATTCTTTATAATTAGAATTTTTTAATGAATGGTAAATACACCGGGAGCAATACTTGGTATGCCTTGGACAGGCTCACCGTGCAAGTGATACTCAGTCCCCTATGTGAGATACCAAGGATTGGATCATAGGTTATTTTCTTCACACCATGTTAGGAGTTATACTTGGGATTCCATTCATGGATTTCCTTGGAAGAACTCTTATGGTGTTGAGTATATATTGCTCTCATGGTACTATTTTTGGGTTCCTCATTATGGTTCAACTTGGACGGGCCCATGATGCCTCTTTATTAAATCCTAGAGATTCCTTATATAAAATCCCATTTTTTTGCAACCAATTAAATTAGAGGACACATCAACTAAGCTAAATCACATGCTTGTGATTGGTATAGTCTTGATACTTTATTTATGATGACCCATTTATACACCATATAATACTTGTACAGGTTCACCTTGTTTTAGAGACATATGGATTAGGTTGAAGCAGGTAGTATTGGTCAAGTATCCATGAGGAACCTGGATCGAAATGTTTTATTTATTTATCACTTTAAATTTATTTTGTACCTATACACTATTCATTTTATATGCACAGAATGGATTGTTCTAGACACCATTGGTGGTGGCCTAATGAGTATATCTCACAACCTACTCAAGCCACCCATGGTACCTCATCAAACTTCATGATTGAAGGTATAGATAAAGGGAAGAGTCCAAATTTCAATTCTTAATTTTCACTATTAGGATAGAGTACAAGAGTAGAGGACCGAGCCTATGCTCGTGATGCTAGTATTGGTGGATTTTGGTCTTTTTTTGTATTTTTTCATAGCTTGTGGTATATTCCTAATTACCCTATATACCATGTACCTAATTTATTTTAGAGATACATGAAATCATCATCATCATTTTGTATCTATTTATAATTTATCTTATACATGTTTATTCATCTGGTTGATTTGTTATTCCACTGCTGCTTATTTATTTATGTTTCTACCACTTACCATTATTATTTAACACTATGCTGCACTCTAATATATGAGGTTATAGTCTCACCATAGACACACCCTAGTACCTTGCTACTATTTGGTAGCCTCTGGTATATAGGGAGGTGCGCTTGAGGTCATGTGGTCAACCACCTTGGGGCACTTCATAGTAGATTCCGAGGTGGGATGATACAAAGTGGAATTAGAGGACACATTTTTCCTTTTGTCTTACTATTTGGGTATCAGACAAGAGACTAGGATGTATCATGATTTTTCAATGAGCCTATGCCTGGTAGTAGCTAACCCACATACAGGGGAAACCCAAATTTCTTAGGATGGGTTGTTGTTGTTACTGGTTTTTTCCTGCTACTATTGTATTAATTTCACTATTGGGTGACACACATGTTTTGTGACATAATTATTGTTGATATTATTATTATGGATTCCCTTTTCCGTAGTTTGGTAAAATGAGGAGGTAGTATCTCGTGCATCATTATAGGAACTTTAGAACTTATATTCCATGCATTTTCCATGTCATGTTTACTTTCTGCGTGCATTGCTTGCTGCATATAGCTAGTTCCTAAATTATTATATGTGAAATATACTAACGTTTATTGAAGGAGTAACATAATTTAATTAATTAAAGTTCCCACATCAATCTAAATATTTTTCCCCATATATATTGATGATTAAACCTTAATTAATCAATTATTCCATGTTTAAGCCATGAACCATTGATTCTATGGACTAAAATGTTAGATGATTTTATTATTTAATGCCAATTACAATTTATGAAGCATGTAATTATATAAATTGAGAATGACAGTTCATTCAAACAAATCAATATACATGACCTGTTACATCCTAATTATAGACATAAAGGTCTGGGCGCAGTTACTAGATGTATCAATTACAATTTATAAAGAGTATGGGCCTTTGTAAATTGGGAATGTTGATGCATCTAATTGAACCATGATATCTGTATGCCTATAAATAAGCATGAACTTAAATAAATTTAAAATTTTAAATGAAATGGTTACTGATAAATGGGGACACCGATTTCAAAGTAAAGTGTGTTTTCCTCTATACCTTGCAATTGATACTCCATATACCGGAACCTCTATTTTGTTTTATGAGACCTAGACCCTAACCCGACCTTAGTAGTGTGAAGTAAAAAATGTCTCTCATGGTCCGTTGTGATCTTTCTTATCACCTGACCTAACTTTAAGAGAAGGAAAAGTGGTGTGATTTGTTTATATTAAGGCTATGTACCTATCTATTACTACTTTTATTATTTCCTATTTGTTTTTAAATATTATCTAAGGCATGCGTTTGGAAATTGTATAGCTATTCCACCACAACATTATTGAGTTTTGTGCTAAGAGGGTGGATAAAACCATGGTCTGGAGGTGGTGGGACCTGATCCATAGGTATTACCTCCCATATTTTTACTTGAGTCACCTCTTGTTGATATTCCATCGGGTGTCAATGCTCAGTTATAATATAGATTTTTATGCTTCATGAAATCTATATAGGGAGCTCTACGACCTACCCCTACTATGAAATAATTTACATGTGAATTCCAGTAGTAACATCCTCCCAGTTTTTAGGGGGTTGAAGTTCTTAGGCTACTAAGTCATGGCTAGAGGGAATTTTATCTATATTTTAGGATTTGGAGATGCCTATAAATAATAGGGTCAAAATCTCCACCTATATACTTCGTGATTCTGCTAAACATTGGTGGGATGTCATCAACCAAGAAGGATGTCACCAGGGTATGGTCTGGGTGGACTTTTAAACAAAATTTTATGATTAATTTCCCCCAGATATTGAGAGAAACCCATGAAAAATATTTTATGCATCTATAGTAGGGTTCTATGTCAGTGATAGAGTATTTATCTTGTTTTATCAAGCTTTATTATTTTGTATTGAAATTGATAGTCAATGAGTTGATAACTACAAGACGTTTTGAGGATGATCTTGCATACACCATCTGATCGCAGGTGAATTTTTTTAGGATGAACACTATTTTTGAGACAATGAACCAAATCCCAATCATAGAGAAGAACCTGAGGGAACATGGAAATGTTATTTAGGGCATTTAGCTTTGAGATAGGGAGATATTTTTTTTAAAAGCAGGAATCTTCATTACGAGGGAGAATGTGGGGGAAAATAAAACCAGATGAAACATACCGAAAACTATGTGGTGTGTCACCAATGTGGTAGGATAGGCCATTAGAATCCCCTATGTATAAGGAACACAATCGAGTGGTGAGATTATTGTAGGATGAGTCACCTTCAACATTTCTACTAAGTTTTTCATCTAGTGCCTAGCGAGAATGGATCTGTACCAACATTGCATTTGGGTACAAGATCAGTATCTCCATGTTAGGTTGGGAGATGGTCTACTATTAGCTAATTAGGCTGAGGAGGTAGTCGTAGATGAGGTAGATAGAATTTAGAGGTTCAGGGCCAGCAGAGTAGACCTAACTAGGGTAGTCCGGTTGAATCTCAAGGCTGCAAATTAAGCCATATCTATATAGTGAATCCCATACATAAGGAATAGAGTCTAGGTCTATCTACTATATGAGGTACTGTTCTAGTATCCTCTACATTAGTTTCTGCATTATTTGATATAGGTGTATCATACTCTTTTATATCAATAGAAATTATGGAAAATTTGGGCCTTGATATGGAGTAATTCTGTGGCATGATGACTCTTGACACACCATTAGGAGTTTTATCTGAGAGTATACACCAGTTCATGGAATTCCCCTTGAAATAGGTGGGTACCATTTCCTATGGAATTTCTATGTCCTTGAGATAACCGACTTCGACATCATTCTTGGAATGGACTAAATTGCGCCTTAATATTTCCATGTTGATTAATATCGATGGAGGGTGTATTTTACATCACTTGAGGGTAGTGTTTATATTCACAATGGGGAATGGGATGTCTAGGAAAGTCGAGTTTCACTGGAGCATTGTGGGATGGGTGGAGTGAAAACCTAAATAGCTTATCTCTTTATGAGTGATCAGGGAATGCATTGTATGGAATTTTTTCCTGTGTTGGATCATTTCAGGGATGTTTTCTATGATGAATTATCTAGTTTTCCTTCTATGAGGGGTAGAGTTCACCATTGATCTAGTTCTAGGAGAAACACCCATTTCCATTTCTACTTATAGGATAACATCTACAGAGCTCTAGGAACTCAAGAAGTAGTTGGAAGACTTGGAAGTGAAGGGTTTTATATGAAAAAATAATTCACTATGCGGTTCAACAGTCCTTTTTGGAAAGAAGGCGGATGGTACCCTCAAGTTATGCATGGATTACTGAAGGTTAAACCTATTTACAATAAAGAACCAGTATCCACTACCCTGAATATATGACCTCTTCGACCAGATCCAAGGAGTGACAGTTTTCTTTAAGATCAATTTACAGCTGGACTACCATTAGATGTATGTGAGACCATCAGAAATACCATATAAAATGTTTTGGAGTAGATACTACTTGTATGAGTACCTAATTATTCCATTTAGCCTTACAAAAATTCCCATAATTTTCATGACTTTGATGAATTAAGTTTTCCACCTGTATTTGGATTCATTTGCGATAGTCTTTGTGAATGACATATTGGTGTATTATCATACTCAACATGAACATGCCAAACATCTTGAGATCATATTGAATATACTAGGATATTACAAGTTGTATTCTATGATCATAAAATTCTACTTTTGTATTGATACTGTTCACTTATTGGGTCATATTATTTTAGATGTAGGAGTATATGTTGACCCAGAGAAGGTGAGCACCGTGGTTTCCTAGGAGAATACTAAGAATTTCTTTGACATATGTGGTTTCTTGGGGCTGGATGAATATTACAAGAAATTCATATAAGACTTCTCACACCTAGAATCACATCTTACAATCTTGAATAAAAAGGGTGTGAAGTTCCTTAGGTATGAAGCTTATGAGGTATCCTTTTAGGAGTTGAAAGGGATACAAACTTCAGTAGTGATCTTGATCCTTCCAGAGCCAAGTATATGTTATAATATTTACTATGACGCTTTAGGAATTGGGCTAGAAGTAGTTCTGATGTAGAGTGATCTAATTGTGGCATAAGAGTCCTACCAGTTGAGATCTTACGAGCATAATTACCCTATGCAAGACCCTGATCTGTCAATCGTGGTTCATGATTTACATTGTTGGATACATCATCTATTGGGTGAGTATTTCATTGTTTACACGGACCATAAAAGTCTCAAATACATTTCCACATAATGATACTTGAATCTTAGGCAGTGGTGGTGGGTAAAATACCTACAATTGTTTGATTTTGAGCTTTATTATACCCCTTGAAAGGTAAATGCAGTAGCTGGCACCCTGATTCAGAAGACTCATACATAGGTTTTCCAAGAGGCTAGAAGTGAGTGACATTTGATGGCTCTATTTTCTAAGATACACTTAGAGGTTTAGGAATGTCATGGGTAACCTATTTTAGTAGCTTTAGTAGTGGAATACTCCCCTCTGGAATGGGTGTATATGAGATAAATTTTAGATTCAGAGGGCCTCATCTTGAGGGAGAGTGTCTCAGGTGAGGACCCACCGCCTGGTTGGGTTGTCAATGAGAGTGAGATTCTACACTTCTATGGACGTATCTGGGTTCATTTTGACATATGGGAAGATTTGATGTGGGAATATAATACTTTTTTTGGGAATTTCATCCTAGTATTACCAAGATGTACTGAGACATATGTCATCAGTATTAGTGGCCAGGTATGAAGAGGTAGATTGAAGGTTTCATCACTCAGTGCTCCACCTGTCAGCAGGTGAAGGATAAACACTAATTTCCTAATGGAATTTTATAGACTATGACTATTCCTGAGTAAAAATGGAATGACTCAACTATAGACTTCGTGATGGGGTTTTTGAGATCCCCTCATGGCAGTGATGTGGCATGTGTGATCATCAACATGTTGAATAAGGTCGTACACTTCCTACCTATCTGAGATACTTTCTAATTTGATTAGATTAGAAGGATTTATATTTGACAGATTGTGTGAATTCATGGATTTACTCATTCTATATTATCAGATCTAGATGCCCAATTTACATCATGGTTCTAGAAAGGGTTGAAAAAAACACTGAGTTCACACATGCTTATGAATATGACATATCACCCTCAGGCTGAAGAGTAGTCTGAGAAGATAATAAGAGTGTTAGAGGACATGATCCGGAAATATATCCTTGATTTTATAGGTTCTTGGGAGAAACAAATACCTCTAGTTGAGTTTTCCTACAATAAAAGTTTTCAGGAAATGATTCAGATGGATCCTTATGAGTCCCTTTATGGTAGGCCGTTCCGTTCACCCCTATGATGGTTAGAGGCAAGTGAGGTAGCATTACTTGGTCCTCATATCATTTAAGAGACTTCAAAGAAAGTATAATTTATTTAGGAATATATGGACACAACTTAGTTCAGGCATAAGTATTATACCAATCATCACCACCAACCTCTATATTTTGATGTGGGACATTGGATCTTCCTGTGAGTTTCACCTAGATTTGGTTATAGATGGATCAAGAGATAGAGAAAGATATAACCTCATTATGTTGGGCCTTTTGAGATAATATAGAGATTTGGGCTGGTATTATATCAGTTAAAATTATCTTAGTGGTAGCATTCCATGCACGATGTATTACATGTATCACAACTTTTCTATTATCACTTCAAACCATATCATTCTTTTGATCCTAAGGATATTGAGTTGGATGTAGATGCGTCCTTTGAGGAGAATCCAATACGTATCATTGATCAGATCATGAAGTATCTCCAAGGTAAGTCAGTTCCTTTGGTATGATTTCTATGGCTATACAACCATGTACTAGAAAATACCTAGGAGAGAGAGGCCAATGTATGTGCTCAGTGCTCAAAACTTTTCTCAGGTGACGCTTTACCACCCACGAAATGGAAACTTAAGGATGAGTTGTTTTAAGGAGGGGAGGTTTTAATGTACTGAATTTTCAGAAGGGTATATTTTATTTTAGTTTATTCTAAACCCTTATTGAGTTATTATTTTAGCTTAGACCTTGGTGATTGGGCCCTTAGGTTAGTTCATTTTCTTTTGGGAAGGTAAGGTTATAGCTAGGATGGAGGATGGCTATAGTCCAAATACACAGAGTGTACTTAAAATGCCTATCATGTATTAGTTACACGACATGTAATGGATTTTACTTCCCCCCTACACATCATGAATTGGGTTTATCTTAGGAGGAAGAAACTAAAGCTTTACACGTCATCTAACTTTTACACACTGTGTAAATTCCCAGGTTAGTTTTTTTAAAAGGAGACTGGGGATTATTTTTGATAGAAGACCCTTATTTATCTAGTATATTCCACATGAGAGAGATCCCTACACACCTCACATAGTTTATTCTACTCCTCATTTATCTGATCTCCATTTCCTTTTCCATCGGTCACATTGGATCTACAACAGTAAACTCCTTGTTCCTCTTTATTCCTTCCATTGTTTATCTTGTCGTATTTTGTGTTATTTTGGTATGAGATTATATTCACTATTTTTATTGTTTTTTTTCCATTCTTATGATTTATCCCATTCTATATCAATTAAAGGTATGATAATGGATTAGGAGAGTTCTATAGGATTAAGGTAGGTGGTCTAGCTCTTTTTTCTAAAGTCTCGTTGTGTTTATATTATACGTCATTGTGCTGTGTGTTGGACTTCTCTAAAGACACCTCCAAAATGATTAGTAAATTAATTTAAATGGTTTTCTATACCCAATATGGTCCTAGATAAAGGTGAATCAACACCTTGGTTGATCACCTTGATGCGATTCATCCCATGGGTGTGCCATTCCTTAAAGTACTTAATGCCCCTTTTCCCTTAAATTGTTTAACCACCTTTTGAGGTGTGTGATGAATTATGATAAATGATACCTTTAAAGTGTAAAATGAATTAAGAGAAATTATAGGACATTTTTTAGGCCTACATGATTATGAATTAACTTTAATGGATTGAATTAAATGAATTGGCTAACTTGGTTCAAGAGTTATGAATTGCATTCTTATTAAATGATATGAGTTGTTGATAGCTAAAATTTTCTGTCATACTGAGAGAAATACTTGGGATTCCATTTATGGATATCCTTGGATGGGATAATAATTATTTATAATTATAATTTGTTAATGAATGGTAAATAAACCAAGATAAATACTTGGTATTCCTTGGATGGTCTCACAGTGTGAATTCTTTACCTCCTTATGAGTGATACTAGTTCCCTCGGGGAGCCACTATGGATGGGTTAAGTGAAAAAATGGGTATACCATGACACGATCAATACTTGGTCTCCTATATAAGATACCAAGGATGGGATCAGAGGTTATTTTCTTCACACCATACTAAGAGTGATACTTGGGATTCTATTCATGAATTATCTTGGAAGAACACTTATGGTGTTGAGTATCTATTGCTATCTTGGTGCGATACTTGGGTTTCTCATTATGGTTCACCTTGTATGGTCCTAGGATGACACTTTATTAAATACTAGAGATACCTTATATAAAATTCTAGTTTTTATAACCAATTAAATTATAAGTCGCATCCGCCAAACCAAATCACATGCTTGGGATTGGTCTAGTCTTGATACTTCATTTATGATGACCCATTTATACACCATATCATACTTATACAAGTTTACCTTGGTCCAAAGACATATGGATTAGGTTTAAGTAGGTAGTGTGTGTTAAATATCTATTAGTAACTTAGACTGATATGTTTTATTTATTTAGTAATTTACATTTATTGCACACTATTCATTTTATATGCATAGATTGGATTATTCTAGACATCATTGGTGGTGGCCTACTGAGTATATCTCACACCCTACTCAGGCTTCCCATGATACTTGAGTAGACTTCATGATTATAGGTATAGATAAAGGGAAGTTTCCAACTTCGGATTCTTGATTTTTAGTACTAGGATGGAGTATAGGACTAGAGTACTGAGCATATTCTCGTGATGCTAGTATTGAAATATTTTGGTCTTTTTTGTATTATTCCATATCATGTGGTATATGAATGATTCACCTATATCCCATGCACCTCATTATTTTATATCTACATGACATTATCATCATAATCATTTTTATATATTTATGATTATACTTCTGCATGTTTATTCATCTGAATTATTTGTTATTTCTCTACTGCTTATTTATTTCTATTTATGACGCTTACCATTATAATTTACTGTTGCGCTACACTCTGATCTATGAGGGAATAGTCTCCCCATGGATACACCATAGTACCTCACTGCTAGTCAGCAGCCTCTAGAATTTGGGGAGGCGCGCTTGAGGTCATGTGGTCAACCGCCTCAAGGCACCACATAGAAACTTTCGGGGTGGTAAGCTACATTCACCTTGATCTTTTTAGACTAAATCAAGTTTCTAGCATTGAAGGTAAAAATTACACCTTTTTAATTATCAATGAATTTACTATATTTACATGGGTTTTCTTATTAGATCATAATAATAAGGATTGTAACGTCTTTATCAAATTTTCAAGGAAAGTTAAAAATAAAAAAGGCTACAAACCCTTTCCCCTTAAATGTGACCATGGTGGATAATTTAATAATTAATACTTTGATGTTTTTTGTGCTTCTTAAGATTATCATCACCCCTTTTCTTCTCCCAGAACACCTCAAAAAAATGGGATTTTTGAAAGACAAAATAAAAACCTTCAAGAAATGTCTAAGACTTTTATAAATGAGTTTTCCCTTCCTAAATACTTTTAGGATGACACGTTCAATACCTCTTGCTTTATCCTTAACTGTCTCCTCATAAGACCCATCATAGGTAAAAACCCTTATGAACATTGTAAAGGAAAAATTTAGAAAGTTGTCTTCTTTAAATTCTTCTTTTTTAAATGTTTTATCTTCAATACCAAGAAAAACCTAGGAAAGTTTGACCCTAAATCTGATGAAGGAATCTTCCTTGGGTACTTGAACTCAAGTAAAGCCTTACGAGTCTTAAATAGGAGGAATAAGACCCTAGAAGAGTTAATTCACATAAAATTTGATGAAAATCTTCTTAAATCACACCCATAAAGTGATGATGATTTTGACCAACCTAGTTTGGCCTTGACTAAACCTCAACATTCTAAAGAAATTAAATTTGTTCTAGAAACCTCATCTACTACTTTACCCAAGTCTTGGATTCAATCAAAAGACTATACTCTTGAAAATTTTATCAATGAATTATAATCTAAAACTCATACTATAATGTCAATATTAAATGAGGTTGAACATCAAGATTTTCTCTATCACCTCAAACCTTATTCCCTTGATGATGACACTATTAATGATGAGAATTGGATACTTTCCATGAAAGAGGATTTGAAATAATTCCAAAAGAACAATATTTTGACACTTGTAAAATTTCCTGATAATCATACTGTTATTGGAACTAAGTGGGGTTTTCAAAAAAATCTTGACAAAAAAGGAGATGTTATCCATAACAAGGATTTACTTATTTATAAAGGATATAATCAAGAATAATTTATTGATTATGGAGAAACCTTTTTCACCCATTTATTGACTCAAATCGATTATAATATTGTTTTCATTCACCGCTCATTTTAATTTTAAACCTTTTCAAATAGATATTAAAGTGATTTAAATAGTTTTATTTCTGAAAATGTTTTTGTGGTTCAACCACCTAGTTTTAAAAATCCTAAATTTCAATTTTTTTTTAAGTTAACTAAATGTCTATACAGTTTAAAATAATCACCTCAGGGTTGGTATTAAAGGTTAACTAAACTTCTTTTATCAAATAATTTCAAAATGGGGAAATATTATTCTAACCTTTTTCTTAAAAACTTTTCAAATGATTTATTAATTGTTAAAATTTATGTTGATTATGTTATTTTTAGATCAAATAAAGAAACTCTTTGAAAAGAATTTTCTAATTTAATGAATAAAGAGTCTAACATGAGATTTATGGGAGAACTTAAATTATTCCTTAGTTTTCAAATTTTGAAAAATTAAGATGGAATTTTTTTAAACCAAAGTAAATATACTAAAAAAATTCTAAATAAGTTTGGAATGGATCATGCTAAGGAAATTAGAACCACCATGAGTAAAACTTATAAGAAAAAGTTGGAACAAGTCAATCAATTGGTTGAAAAAAAGATTTATCAAAGTATTATTTGAATTCTAATTTACCTTACTATAACCCATATGGATACCATGTTCAGTGTATACCTTGGTACTTATTCTCTATCTAATATAAAGACTTGAATTTAAAATTCCTTAAAATATATTTTTTATTTAAAAGGAAATATTTTTTTTGATCATTTTATCCTAAGGAAACCTATTTTGAGCTTTTTTTTTCTGATACTAATTTTAGAGGACTCCAAATAGATAGGAAAAGTACTAGTGAAACTTGTCATATTCTTGGAAAATCTATCACCTCTTAGAGAAGTAAGAAGTAATTTTTTTGATCTATCTACATCCAAAGAGGAATATATAGCCACTCAAAGTTGTTATGACCAAGTTATATGGATTAAATATACTCTTCTTGACTTTGGTATAACATATTATTCTGTCCCTATCAAGTGTTAAAACACTAGTGCGATTAGTATTTATAAAAATAACATCCCACACTCTTTCACTAAGAACATTGAATTGAGACACTATTTTATATGAGATCACTTTCAAAAAGGTGATATCATTCTTGAATTTTTTTACATAGACCTTCAACTTGCTGATATATTCACTAACCCCTTCTTATTTGTCACTTTGAATTAATCAAATGAGAGTTGGGTATGATTAAATTGTGATAGGTATATCTTAATCACTTTGAAAACTTGAGAAGTTTTTCAATTCAGAACTTTTTTTTTTCAAAATAATTCTCCAAATTTTATTTCAAAGTAAATTTTTTTCAATTTTTTTTTATAATTTTGGAAAATTAAAATGAGCATGGTACTCCAAAAAAACATTCTTGTCTGAATACAAAGAATTTAATGTGGTCATATCAAAAATTCTCCAAGGGATTTATCCTGAAAATATTTGATTGAGTTTTTAACCCTTTCTCCATCCTAAGAATTGTGACTGGGACATTACTGCACACTTAGTTTGACACTCTCAAATAATTTTCTATGGTTTATTAAAAAAATATTTTCCAAACCTTAATAATGGAATGTTTTTTGAAAATATTTATTTTTTAAGTCTTTTTCTCTTTATTTTAGTCTTATTTAATAGATATGATCCCTTTAAACTCTCCCATTTCATTAATTAAGGTGGATTCAATCTAGTTAATACTAAAATGATCCTAGAAGAGACATTTTATTTTTTAAAATTTAAATCATTTTTAAAATTCTCTCTATTTAGATTTTTCAAAAATATTTTCCTATTTTTTATTTAAATCTTGAACTCTATTTTAAAAAATATTTTTTATTTTATCTTAAATTTTATTGAAAATATTTCTTTCAAATATATTAAAAATTTTCAATCTTTTTTAAAAAAAAATATTTTTATCTCCCTCGAATGATCATTAATGATGATAAACATAGTTCTAATTGTTATTTCTCTTTATTATATAACCCTGTATGTAACTTATTTTTGATAATCTCAAATGGGGAGAGGTTTTTGCCTTTCTATCAAGGGTTTAGAAATTTATTGTTTATGGATATGTTTTATGTTTTTTACAATTTTATGTTGCTGAAAAATGGGGGAGAAAATATCAGTATCACAATAAACATTTCGTTTTATGATCTTGTTTTAATTTAATTATTATTCAAGTTATTATGATCATAAAAAGGATGGGATTTTTATGCTTCTCACCATTCATTTACTTCAATGATCATAAACACTCATAACATATTTAATTATTTAATTTGAGTGATGTGAAACTTGTATTGATAATATAATGTTAGAACCCTCGAAACAACCTTGAACAGGTCTTAATAGATGTTTTAAAGCCTTATAACAAGGACAGAATAATCATGTGATATCTTGGAAGGAATTGAAGAAGTCACTTCATGGAGCCAGAGGCTATAAGTAGCACCAAATAGTTGGTGCAGTGCCATCATCTAGCCGATGGCATGCCCAAAAATTTCCTCATCTAGAAGGACCCCATCCTCTACCCAATATAGGAGCACTGACTAGCTAGTGCTGATGAGAAATGGATATGTAATCTCTAGAAGACCACCGATCAACTGGTGGAGGTGCACCGACCAGCCGATGGTAGTAGGTAGCAAGAACCTTGCTCCAGGAATCCCATCATCCAACCAGTGGAGGCTACTAGTTACCTGGTGGTGTCGACCTAGTTAATATGAGGATATCATTTGTTATGGTCAAATTCAAAAAACTTGTACGTCTTCGAATTAATGGCCCTTGAAGGATTCTGGAACATTAGAAAAGGTATTAGTTCATATAAATAGAGACCTTGGATGGACTTGGAAATATAAAATAACTCTAATTTCTCTTCCAATATCCAAACACCAAGGTGCTCAATTTCTAAATTACTCTCAAAAGTTATCTCCTATTTAAATACTCCTTCTCATTTCTAGAGTGTGATAAAATTGTAATATCCAATTACTCTCTTATATTATTCTTATTATCTCCTATCATTCGTCATATTTTTTGAGATAATCAAGACTATATTACTTCATAGAAATATCCTCATCTTCCTATTTCTTCTAAATTTGGTGCTTACTACCATTAAAGTAAGAGGCCAGAGTTTTTTTCTCTTTCCTTTAAAAATGAAAGGGAATATTTCTTTTGATATTTATAGATTTTCTGTTAAATTGATAGTGCCTATGGTATTTTATTTCTTTCTATAACCTAAAAAAATAAAGGTATAATTTTGGTATCTTGGATACCAATAAATCTAAGGGACTAATACATTAAATCCTCAAGCGATTAGGGTGGTAGACATAGGAGATATTCTAGAGATATTTCCTAACTTCCTTAATAAATGTCTTGTCTCATTTAATTTATGAAATTTCAATTATTTATCACTTTCTTTCATATATTTGTTTTAATTATTTAATCCTTTAATTAGCACTTAATCACTTCCTCATTTTTTATTTTAATTACTTAATTGTTTTAAATAACTCTTTGTTTTATTCTTCCAATTTTATTGTTATATTTAATTATATCACCGTACTTTCAACTTTGATTCTTTTATTTCTTTCTTTAATATTTTTAAATAATTTTTTAAACTTGTATTGTTTTTTATTAAATTTTAATGGGAAATTCACCCCCCTCTTTCTATTTTACTCATATCCAACCCACACCGAGTATGGATGAGTAATGTGGACATTAGTGAAAATATAAGTACTTGGGGATTCACTTTTCAATCATATAAAATGACTGGGATTTATTATTATCATAGAAATATAGAATTAAAAAAGGTACATAGTAACTTGTACATTTTATTGAATTTTTTTTATCTACATAGATCCCAATAAAATTTTTATATTGGAGTTATAAATTTGGTTGAAACCAATTATATTCTATAGGTGAATGCATTAACATATAATGATTATATGAATCAATAATTTTTAAGCCACTAAAGACTTCATATCCTCTTGGTAGACCATATAATAATTGTATTGAATCTCAATTTTAAAATAAGAATATATATCATTATTATCATTATAAATAAGTTGGGAACACATGAAAAAGGTTCAGAAATCCCAATACAAGTTAATATGGTATTTATGAGGGTGAAATTTTTTATTTTTGGTGGTGGATAAGTGGGATTCTTTAATTTAAATCATGTTAGATTTAGTTTATGGTGACTTTTTTTTACTTACAAAGAGGATGGGATGTGAGTATTTACTATTATTTATAAATTCATTGATGAATTTAAGAAGATAAATGACATTATGAAATTTAAACCAAGCCATAAATTTTAGATAATGAAATATACAATTTTTATACTGATCTTCCAAATATTAATACAGACCATCCACATTTAAATAATTCTATTCTAGATTTTACCATTAAGAAAAGATATAGAAATATTTAATGCTTTGGAATTTTATTTTGGAGTTGGTGGTCTAGAACCAACTACTTTGTACTTTATTCATTAATAAAAGACTTATCACATCTTGATTGTTCTTCTGCGTGACAATGCATGTGATAATGTTCTAAGGACAAATTTTTCATTAAAGGGTCATAGCGGATCCCTGCTATGATGAGAACCCATAAGTGCCATAACAATGTTCTTGAATATATGTTCTGTGGCCGGATGATATTATTTGAGGGACACAAATAATACAGGTCATTAGGGGTGAGGACTCATAAAACTTTGAGGCACCTTCTCATGGTGGGCTCCCTTGGTAATATCCAGGAGGATATTATGAGAACGAGACCCGCCAGTAGGAAATCCACATTTCATAGTGTCATTGAATGTTCCTATCTGTGGATGTGTGTATTGGTCCTTAGAATTTAAGATTATTATTAATGGGAATTACAACTCGTACACTTAGATATATTGACTAAAACTGTGACGACACACTGTTCGCAGTGAGGTATGATATATTGGGTGCGTCACGAGTAATACTGCATTAATAGATAATGCGAGAAAGGATTTATCCCTTCTGTTCCATAACAGAAGTAGATATCTTAGGACCTTTAATGGAATTGATATATCCTAAATAAATCCATGGCCATGGTAAGGTATGGGCGAGTTCAATTCTGGGAAGTCAAAGAAAGAATAATCGAGCACATGGGTTGATGGAACTAGAATGCAACCCGCTTGATTAGATATATCGAGACAAAGGGATTATATTACACGGTAAGCATTCGTAGGAGGTGACACGTCATTACGGCGTTAACTTTTTCTATGGGTGCCTTGGCGTGTTGCTAGACACTAACCTTGGAATTTAGGTAGGCTTCGCCTAATGCCACTGAGAAAGAGGCCTAGAGGGTCACACACTAAGTGTGTCCATCTATCTCAGTTAAATATTAATTTAACAAGTTAAATAAATATTATTCCCGACTGTGGTTTAATAATTAATTAAGGATTCCTGATCGCATTTATTTCGACACTAGTTATTAGAGAGAATATATTGTGGGCGAAATAATATATTTATTAGGGAGTAATGTAGTTACATTTATTTAAGAAATAAATAGACATTACTCAAGGTCTAATAAATATGGTGGAGAAAAATGGAAAATAAAAGTACACGTCATGTATATTAAATATAAACGCCGTGTAGTTTAATGGAAAACAAGTACACGCCGTGTATTAATTATTACATGCCGTGTAGTTTTCCAGTCGGGATTTTGAGGATATAATATTGTTTTATTAAATGATATTTATTATAATCAGTGTGGGCGCATGTCAAGGAATTTATGATTCAACATGGGGGTTTTCAATAAGAGTTAATGAAATAAATAAAACACATAACACATTTTTTTATTGTCATAACTCTATTAACCTCAAACCTGATTATAAATATCCTCACAAACCCAACACTTTTCCAGAGCCATTTTTTGTGCAAAACGGATTTGGAAATACTCTCAAGCAAAGAGAGAATTCCCCTTCCACCAAGAACATCCTCAAGTTACGAGAGAGAGATCCTCTACCAGATCAAGGCGGTCAAAGGCGGACATCACAAGCGAAGGTTCTTCCGCGATATCACCCGGAGATCCCTTCGGCGACGTCTAGAGATACGTGGAGCACATGTGGATCACCGCTAGAGGAATCCTATACTTGGATTCTATGAAGCAATGACGGATCACAGGATTGTGACCGGAGACATCGACGAAGAAAGAATTCCACCGAGGTAATTCTTGTGAATTAATTAAATTAATTATAAACCACATATGATGATCCTATCTCAATGGTTCTGGGACTCTTCTTTTATTTTTCATTCTTCATTCCATTCTAAAGATCCGGCATTTTATATCGTGACGGATCTCAGATTGAACATTGTTTAACGCTAAAATTAAAGTTGGGAAATCCCACCAACACGCTTCCACTACGCCCGGAACCTAAAAATGGTATTAAAGGGGTTATATCGTTGATTATAATTATTTAGTTTTTCATTGGTGATTTACGCATTTAATAATTTAGTTATTTCAATTCATGTTTAATCGTTCTGGAAATCTGAATCTCGAGATATGTTCCTCCTCTCTCGTTTCTCATTCACCTCACAGAAACAAATTTTTCTTTTAATTTTGATTAAAATAAAATAGATGAACTCATCTGGAGGAGCCAAACGTTTCTGACCGTACAACACCAGAATACACGACGTGTATTCGGAAGTACACACCGTGTAGTCTAGGTTCAATGCATTGAGTGATCCGCCAAATCAGGCCGTGTATTGGATTCTTTCTAAGAATTTAAGACACCGTGTGTTGACCATAAACATGTGACACACAGTTTCCAGATTACACGCCGTGTGGTCCAATGAACACGGCGTGTAGTACCTTCGGGTTAGGGTTGGTCCGTGTATCCCGTATACGGGTTGCCCGGCTAGAAACTGTGTAACGCGGAAACTACACGGCGTGTGTCCCACAGAACACGCTGTGTACTCCGAAAATTTCCGAAGTACATTAACACGTCCTGTCCCCAGGCGTGTACTTCGGATGGAAGGTGAAGAAAAGTACACGTCGTGCAGTCGGAACTACACGCCTTGTACTCACCCAAATTATGCAGATTTATTAAAATTTATTATTATATTATACAAAACCTTGAGATGTGTACCATGGTGAAGGCGTAAAGCTGATACATAACACGTGATAGGTGTTTTATATATATGTGTTTAATTTTACATCTGTGTAATGAATGAGAATTCACCGGGTTGCCTCCAAGGTACAAGTTACATACAAGGATAATTTTAAATGAATTTATTTGTTTAAAATTATGATGGATGAGAATCTTAAGGAATTTCAGAAAAGGGTTTAAGATAAAAGGATTGATTAATTAAAGATAATTAATTAATTCGAGTGTGATTTATCTTAAACAAGAACGATTAAAGAATTGAATGCTAGTTTTATTTATGCGTAAATATCGTTGCATGTATGTATGATCATGAGCTAGACCGAGACCTTTGTATGTGAATGGTTTCTTTTAATTATTTAAATTAAATTTGTTGGCCTGCGAGCCATCTCCTCATTAATATGAAGGGCCTGCGCGCCCAAGGATTCTTTTATGTAAAAACCCCCTTTTACCCCTCACTTGCGTGTGAGATAAATGCATATGTAATGGATGGAGATCCCAAGCCAGTGGAGGTGGCTCAAGTCAGGATCCAAGGTGAAACCAATCCAAGGAGATACAAAGGTGGACAGGTGGAAAGCTGTAAACACGAACCCAAAAGGTTCAAGGGTTTTCTCCCCTAGGTCTTGAGTTAGTTTATCAACCGCTAGATAAACTAACCAATAGAAAAAGCTCATGATCATACCATTTATTTTATTTCTGTCATTTGCATGGTTTATTTATTGTGGGTATGTTGTCATGATCACACAATTAATGAATTAAACGAGCATGTAAGATGAAACTAAAATAAAACTGACTTATACGTAAATATTATCTTAGACATGGTTAATCACTTAAGTATATCCCACTTAATATTAAAAAGCATGTAATCAAAGATAATAAAATGGCAATTTACGTATAAGGATAAAATCCCTCAAAATAAATATTAAGTTGGTATAGCCTTCCATAATCTTGGTTAGAATCAAACCATAGTTCAAAGTGCTTGACCAACCCTAGTCAGGGTGCTTTCAATTATCGGGGAATTCTAATTCAAGGTTTTGGGTTGACTTGACTTGGTTCGCATTAAGGGTTGACTTCCACAGTAGGACTTGGTGTGACCAAGAGGTAAAGGTTGAGGAAATCCAAAATAAATGGATTTCAGGATTGGGGAGTCCACTCAACGGATCAAGGAGCCGCGAGTTAATGCAGTTGGCATTTGGAATGCCTACCTAAAACCCTTCAAGTTGCTTGACCAACCCTAGTTGGGGTAATACGAAGGGCAATATGGATCCTTGCCACTAGAATATTCATGCAACAGAATATTCCAAATCAATGGTGAGGGCTATTGGATTTCGATAAAATAGTGGGAGACTAATAAGTATTAATTTATTTATTTGTCTTAGTTTTGTAATAAAGTACTAAACCTTTTCTCATATTAATTTTTAAAAACGACAAGAAAATGACTTCAAACATATCATTACAAACCATACCCGAGAAGGAAAACCTTCTCACCAGCACCAATTTCCAAGAGTGGCAGAGGCGTTTACGCATTATCCTTCGCCACGAAAGGAAATTGTATGTGCTGGAAGAGCCTATTCCAGTTGCACCTAGGAAAGAGGCCAGTGGTGAGGAATTATCTCTCTATATGAAACATATGAATGATGCCACATATGTCCAGTGTTTCATGCTATCGGCCATGTCCAATGAGCTCTTGAAGCAACATAAAAACATAGACGTGTATAGAATGATGTCTCACCTTAAGGATCTCTTCCAAGAGAAGGCGAGACAGGAGAGGTATGAGATCTCTAATTCTTTTTTTACAACTAAGCTTGGAGAGTCTGCGCCAGCTAGGCCTCATGTAGTCAAGATTATTGGCAACATTGAACGTCTGGACATCTTAGGGATTAAATTCCCAGATGAGTTGCGTACAGATCTCATCCTATCATAACTGCCCAAGACCTTCTCTAGCTTCATTGTCAACTATAATATGAGCAGAAATGAGAAGAGTCTATTGGAGATTCTGACCTTGATTCTCCAGGTAGATAAGTACATGGGGAGTGAAAAACCTGTGGTCCTTATGGTGAACAAGAAAAGGAAGGACAAGGAAAAAGGGCCAAAGACTTATAAATGGTCTGAAGCCCCCAAGAACCATCCCTCCAAGAAGGGGAAGATCCAGAGGCAGGGCAAGGAACGGGAGGCGGTGTGTTTTTCATGTGGCAAGTAGGGCCACTGGAAGAGGAACTACACCCAGAAGCGTGGGGACACTAAAGGTGCGTTTGTTATCGAGTGAAATCTTTCTATTTCTACACATTGGGTATTAGATACAGCTTGTGGGGCTCAAATCTGTATTCAAATGCAAGAACCAAGTAGATTTAGAAAGATCTCCAGAGGAGAGGTGGATCTTCGAGCTACCAATGGCGCAAGGATGGCTGCGTTGGCTACTGGCGACTATCATCTCTCATTGCCAACTAGCATGATTTTGGTTTTACAAAACTGTTATTCTGTGCCTATTGTTACGAACATAATTTCTGTATATTTTTTGGATATGGATGGATTTGTTTTCAAGTTTGGAAATAAGGGTTGTCTATTTTATAAGAACAACGTATGTTATGGTATGACACATTTAAATAATGGTTTGTATGTATTAAATTACGAAAACCAAGTGTTTCCAACCGATAACGAAACAAACTCACATGACTCATACATCACCCTGCTGTGGAATCACCATCTCAGTCATGTAAATGAGAAGCGCTTGACAAAGCTCTACCAATATGGCTATTTAGACTCTACTGAGATAAAACCACTTTATAGATGTCACACTTGTTTACAAGGTAAAATGACTAAGCCACCTTTTGGTGGATAGGGTGAAAGGGCCACAGAGCTTCTAGGATTGGTACACATGGATGTATGTGGACCGTTTCCAGTAGAAACAAGAGGTATATATTCTTACTTCATTACTTTTACTGATGATTTGAGTAGATACGGATTTGTCTACTTAATGAGGTATAAGTCAGAAGCCTTAGAGAAATTTAAGGAATTCAAGAATGAAGTAGAGAATCATCTTGGTAAGAATATAAAGAAACTTCGATCGGATCGAGGTGGAGAATATCTGAACCAAGAGTTCATCGATCTTCTACGGGAGTCCGGGATTCTATCTCAGCTCACTCCTTATACACCACAGTGAAATGGTGTTAGTGAAAGGAGGAACCACACCTTGTTGGAAATGGTGAGGTTGATGATGAGTCATGCGAATCTTCCATTATCCTTTTGGGGATATGCATTACAAACTACAGCATACACATTAAACCGAGTACCAACTAAGGAAAAAAATGGAATTCCCTCCGAGTTATGGAGTGGAAAGAAACCCATTTTGTCGCATACACGTGTATGGGGATGTGAGTAAATTTTTAAGGCCTTCTCAGGCAAAAAACTAGCACCCCGGGGCACGAAGTGTGTCCTTATAGGATATCCCAAGGAAACGAAAGGATCTTACCTATATAACCCTCAAGACAAGAAAGTGACTGTCACCAGACAAGCCGTATTTCTTGAAAGGGAGTACATCCTCAAGAAGGATAGTGGGAGCAAGATTGACTTCGATGAAGTTGATGCTCAAGATACACATGAGTTGGTACAGGAACAAGTTCCACAGGTCCCCGTGGAAGAGGTTCCAGAAACACAAGTACTGTGTAGGAGCTCAAGATAGGTAAGGGAACCAGAGAGATTTGGTTTCCTAGTCATCAAGGATGGTGAATCATTATTGTTGGACAACGACGAGCCTCTATCCTACAAGGAAGTAGTAAAAATATTAGAAGCTGCAAGATGGATAGAAGCTATGAATTCTGAGATGGATTCCATGTATCAGAACCAAGTTTGGGTTCTGGTCGATGAGCCAGTTGATGTAAAGACTGTTGAATGAAAATGGTTATTCAAGAGAAAGCTATACATAGAAGGTCAAGTTAGCACCTATAAAGCAAGGATAGTGGCTAAAGGATTCAGATAGCATCAAGGAATTGAATATGATGAAACCTTCTTTCCAGTTTCCATGTTTAAATCCATAAGAATCATACTTTCCATAGTAGCTTACCATGACTATGAGATTTGACAAATGGATGTCAAAACAGCATTCCTTAACGGGAACCTTCAGGAAGATGTCTATATGACACAACCATAAGGGTTTGTGACACCAGGTGAAGCCAAACAGGTTTTCAAGTTGCAGAAATCCATTTATGGATTGAAGCAAGCATCCAGGTCATAGAACATTCGATTTGATGAAGCCATAATAGAATTTGGTTTCATTAAGAACGAATGTGAGCCATGTGTTTATAAGTGGTTTAATGGGAATTCGATCATTATCCTAGTAGTATATGTTGACGACATATTACTTATTGGAAACGATGTACCAGTCTTACAGTCAGTTAAGGACTGGTTGAACAAGTGTTTCTCTATAAAGGACTTAGGAGAAGCATCCTACATTCTAGGGATCAAGATCATTCGTGATAGATCCAAGAGGCTGCTTGGACTAAGTCAGGGTACATACATTGACCAGATACTAAAGAGATTTAGTATGGAAAAATCCAAGAGGGGATTGGTTCCAGTGTCACATGACCTACATCTTTCTAAGAAAATGTTTCCTCAGACACAACAAGAGAAAGATAGAATGAGTAAGATCCCATACGCTTCGGCTATAGGATCCATAATTTATGCCATGTTATATACCAGGCTTGATGTTGCCTATGCACTGAGCATGGTAGACAGATATCAAGCAGATCCAGGAGAACAACATTGGACTGATGTTAAGACTATCCTTAAGTATCTAAGAAGAACTAAGGATATGTTCCTAGTGTATAGAGGATACGAGGATCTTGTCATCATAGGGTATGCTGATACTAGTTTTCAGACAGATCAGAATGATTTGAAGTCGCAATCTGAATATGTTTTCTATCTCAATGGAGGAGTTGTGAGCTGGAAGAGTTCAAAACAACCAGTTGTCGCCGATTCTACAGTGGAGTATGAATATATAGATGCTTTTGATGCAGCTAAGGAAGCCGTCTAGATTCAGAACTTTGTCCAGGAGCTTTATGTGGTTCCTAGAAGTAAAGATCCCATTACATTGTATTATGATAATACTATAGTAGTGGCTCTTACAAAAGAACCAAGGTCACATCAACGGAAAAAGCACATACTCCGGAAGTATCACCTCTTAAGGGATTTCTATCAGAGGGGTGAAGTTTCTATTAGCAGAGTGTCCACAGAAGAGAACGTGGCGGACCCCATGACTAAAGGCCTATCTTAGTAGAAGCATGAATATCATGTGAGAGCTAGCGAGTTAAAGGTTATTAGCAGTTGGTTCTAGTCCAAGTGGGAGTCTTTTGGATTTAGTGGTCTAGAACCAAATACTTTGTACTTTATTCATTAATAAAAGACTTATCACATCTTGATTGTTCTTCTGCATGAAAATGCATGTGATAATGTCCTAAGGACAACTTTTGCATTAAAGGGTCATAGTGGATCCCTGCTATAATGAGAACCCATAGGTTCCATAACACTGTTCTTGAATATATGTTCTATAGATGGATGATATTATTTGAGGGACACAAATAATACAGGTCATTAGGGGTGAGGACTCATAAAACTTTGAGGCACCTTTTCATGGTGTGCACCCTTGGTAATATCCAGGAGGATATTATGAGAACGAGACCCTCCAGTAGGAAATCCACATTTCATAGTGTCATTGGATTTTCTATCTGCGGACGTGTGTACTGGTCCTTAGACTTTAAGATTATTATTAATGGGTATTACAACTCACACAATTAGATGTATTGACGAAAACTGTGATGAAACACTATTTGCAGCGAGGTAGGATACGTTGGGTGCGTCACGAGTAATACTGTATTAATAGATAATGTGAGAAAGGATTTGTCACTTCTGTTCTATAATGGAAGTAGATATCTCAGGCCCTTTTATGGAATTGATATAGCCTAAATAAATCCATGGACATGGTAAGGTGTGGGCGAGTTCAATTTCGGGAAGTTAAAGAAAGAATAATCGAGCACCTGGGTTGATGGCACTAGCATGTAACCCGCTTTATTAGAGATATCAAGACAAATGGATTATATTACACGGTAAGCGTTCGTAGGAGGTGACACATCATTGCGACGTTAACTTTCTCTATGGGTGCCTTGGTGTGTTGCTAGACGCTAACCTTGGACTTTAGGAAGGCTCCACTTAATGCCACTGAGAAAGAGGCCTAGAGGGTCACACACTAAGTGTGTCCATGTATCTCAGTTAAATATTAATTTAACAAGTTAAATAAATATTATTCCCGACTGTGGTTTAATAATTATTTAAGGATTCTTGATCGCATTTATTTCGACACTAGTTATTCGAGAGAATATATTGTGGGTGAAATAATATATTTATTAGCAAGTAATGCAGTTACATTTATTTAAGAAATAAAGAGCCATTACTCAAGGTCTAATAAATATGGTGGAGAAAAATGGAAAATAAAAGTACACAGCGTGTATATTAAATATACACGCCGTGTAGTTTTATGGAAAACAAGTACACGCCGTGTATTAATTATTACACGCCGTGTAGTTTTCTAGTCGGGATTTTGAGGATATAATATTGTTTTATTAAATGATATTTATTATAATCAGCATGGGCTCATGTCAAGGAATTTATGATTTAACATGGGGGTTTTCAATAAGAGTTAATGAAATAAATAAAACACGTAACACGTTTATTTATCATCATAACTCTATTAAACTCAAACCCGATTATAAATATCCTCACAACCCCAACACTTTTCCAGAGACATTTGTTGTGGACAACAGATTTGGAAATACTCTCAAGAAAAGAGAGAATTCCCTTTCCACCAAGAACATCCTCAAGTTACAAGAGCGAGATCCTCTACCGGATTAAGGCAGTCAAAGGCGGACATCACAAGCGAAGGTTCTTCCGTGCTAGCACCCGAAGATCCCTTCAGTGATGTCCAGAGATACGTGGAGCACGTGTGGATCACCACTAGAGGAATATTATACTTGGATTCTACGATGCAACGACGGATCACGGGATTGTGACCAGAGACATCGACGAAGAAAGAATTCCACCGAGGTAATTCTTGTGAATTAATTAAATTAATTATAAACAACATATGATGATCCTATCTCAATGGTTCCGGGACTCTTCTTTTCTTTTTCGTTCTTTGTTCCATTCTGAAGATCCATAGTTTTATATCGTGAAGGATCTCGGATTGAACGTTGTTTAACGCTAAAATTAAAGTTGGGAAATCCCACCAACATGCTTCCGCTACACTCGGAACCTACATTGTAAACATGAATATTATGAAACAATGGTGTTATTTTTATTCCTTTGTTTCATTAGATTTGTTTAACTAATCAGTATAATTAGAAGCTGTTAATTTTATTTTGATGTTTTTTCCAATTTGAAATACTTGTGTTAAAATTCAGTTATTTACTTATGTTGATTCCTTAAAGACAGAGTCATTCAAATTAACATGATTTGAGCTATTATATACAACCAATCGCAAAAAAAAAATACAATTATATAATATTGATGTTAAAATCTTGTTACTTTGACTTTGGTTGTTTTATGGAAATTTTGAATTAATTATAATAATGTATGTAATATGTATGAGATTTTAACATTTAAACCAATCCCTTAATTTTAGATGAAATAATTTCCATATTTTAACACATATCTTTTATATTTTAACACATATCATCTATATTTAAACAAAAATGTTCTAGATTTTATTTATTTTTAATTTTTTTGAAAAGTTCATTGAGCATGTTCTATTATTTGACATTTCTATATTACATAAACTTATGGTACATAATTATATTTGAAAACACTATCTTGGATAATCTCATTCTTCCATATTAAATAATATTTATAGAATATATTTTTATTTTGAATCCCCATTCACTGTGCCATATATTTTGTATGGAATATGTATGGGGTTAAAACATTTAAACTAAATAATGAATTTTAGATAACATAATTTATATATTTTGACACCAGTCTTCCATATCTTAGCAATGATCTTATATATTTTACATTTATCTTCCATATTTTAACAACAATCTTCCAGATTTTAACACCATTATTTCAATTTTTTTTAGTTTTTTTTGAGAAAAGTCCATTGAGCATGTTATTTTGTTTTAGAGTTATATTTTCCATTAATGTACTGTGTCTACTAGTCTTATTTAATTATTGACATGATTTTATTTATAAAATTAACAATTTCAGTAGACCATATCAGAATTGTATTGAGTCTCAATTTCAAAATAATAAGATATATCATTGTTCACGTTGTAAACATGTTGGGAACACATGAAAGAGTTTGAGAAATCCAAATATGAGTTGATTCTATAACTATAGTAGGGTGATGTTTTTTGTTTATCATGACTAAAATTTTGGATAATACTACTTAAATCTTATTAATTTTATTAGTTAGTTTTTTTTCATCAATTACAGTGTTGTATGGAAGATGTATGATATTACAATATTCAAACCAACTTATAAATTTTAGATAATATTTTTATTTTCATATTTTAACACCGATCTTCCATATTTTAACAATTATATTCTTGATTTTAACAATAATTATCTATATTTTAACAACAATATTCTATATTTTAATACCACTGTTATAGATTTTTTTGTTTGTATTTTTTTTTGTAAAAATTCTACTGAGCATGAAATCTTGTTTTATAATTCAATATATACTTGTGTTCTTTAATTGTTGACATGATTTTATTTATACAAGTATCACTATTTGTAGACCATCATGAAATAACATTTAGTCTCAATTTAAAAATAAGAAGATGTACAACAGTTCACATTGCAAATAAGTTGGGCACACATGGAAGAGTTATAGAAATCCCAATCCGAGTTGATGTGGAAACTATAAGAGGGTGATGTTTTTTATTTCTTGCGACTAAAATAAAGGATACTGCTACTTAAATCCTATTAATTTTAGTATCTAGTCATTTTTCCTCAATTAAAATATTTTATGGAATATGTTTGGGATTACAAAATTTAAACAAAGTTATGAATTTTAAATAACAAAATTTCCATATTTTAACACTGATTATCCAAATTTTAACAATGATCTTAAAAATTTTAACACTGATATTCCATATTTTATTTGTTTGAATTTTTTAAAAGTCTATTGAGCATGTCATTTTATTTTTGAAATTTTTATTCTAATTTAAATCTATGAATAAATTTTCTCAATAAAACCATGTTATCAATAGTCATAATTTCCCTCTCCAATACACAGTTTTTTTACACCCACCAAATCAGTTTGAATTTTCATATCAATACATGATTTATCCAAATCATGTATTCATAAAGATAAAACCTCACAAAATTATGACCCCCTTGCATTGAATTTATGGTTCACCAACCACCATATAAATTCAACCATTTTCCTTTGAAGCTAAATCTACAAACAGATCATGAAACAAATTATAAATAATAGACAGAACAAAAAATATATAAAGTCTAAAATATATACATCACTATAATAATCCATATCCCTCACGGTGTTACATTGTTAAAGGTATTTTATAAAGTTAATTACATAATCATGACTAATAAATGAGAAAAATAAATCACATTAGATAACAATAATGGTTTTAAAAAACACAGAAGTTGGTAAAATATTTTGCTAATTATATTGAAACTAAATAGATTCATACACACCATTAAATTTTTATGGATAAGATAATAAAAATCATGGAAGATGTCACAACATAGTCAGAAGGAAGTAAACCTATATAAAATCAAATAGATATAATAAATCACAACTATCTAAAAATTTAACTATTTTTAAACAAAAAATCAAATGAAGAGTAAGGCCGAATAAAGTACCATCATGGAATTTTTTTTATCAATATCCATGGATTTTGAACCAAGAGAGTCAAGAAAATGTAGTTTATCTTTCGTTAAGTCTTCACAATAGTAAAACCAATGACCATTCAACAATAAAGTGAAAAATGAGTCGACACTCTGCTATGTTGTACCTAATAACATTGGGCATCGCATATAGTAAAACATCAATAACTTTATATCCCTATTTATAGAATATAATTTTATTCCACAATAATATATGATATCAATTTATGAGATATAATAAAAAAGTTTTTTTTTCACATTAATATATGTATGAAATTAGTACCATGAATAATTGATCAAATATGTGTCAGTATAGTATTACAGAAGACCTTTGATCATTTACAAGTGTTCTTGTGATCTTTGTAACCATCTATGATTCCAAGATTTCTATTTATATGTTACCAATGAGTTTATGAAAAAGTAATTGAGTACAAAGGACACATATACAAACCTTTTTGTTGATCCATTCCTTGGGCTCTAAGAAATGACACTCTAGCTTAGCCACATGGTAATTAAACATTTTAACACTAATTCTGTATACAAAACAAATACCATAACATTACCAAACATAGTAGATTAAAATATCATTGTATAAAATATGATAATAATATGATCCTACCGCTCTGTGTTTCCATGAATACTTCTCGAGGTGCACCATGAATACACCCTTTTTTAGGTCACTTCAACCTTTAATTGGATGTTGAATATAGGGTGACCATTTTTTTTCAGTCTTTGTTCATTGTGACTAACTTAGAGCCATGATCTTATATATCTCTCCCATTATTAGTTCAACCTATTCCTCAACATCTTATTTAATCATATCCATTGTTTTCACATCTTCCACATCAAATTACTCATTTACCTCCACCCATTCTTTCTCCTTCTATTCTTCCATGACTTTCTCCACCTCCTCAACTTCCACTTTAGATTCTCACATCTCTAATTATTACTATTTAGTGGAATAAAATATGTCTACCTCAGAATTATAGGATCCCTGTAATAAATTAACTTGAAATCTAAGGAGTTCTTATAGGTTCTCATTAACACCTTTCATATATTAACCACAAAGTTACTTGATATCCTATAATAATAATGGTTAAAAAGATTCTAGATGTCAACATACAGCTTATAAAATGAACCTTCAATTGTTTAATAGTAATAATCCACATTTTAACATTAACAATCCATAATTTATCACAAATAACATAGGTTTTAACATAAATGTACACATATTAACATTGGACATCTATATTTTAACACTGACATTCCATATTTTAATAAAACAATTCCATATATCAACATGAATCTTCTAAAATGAAACATTAAGATTATTATTGTATTAATTTACATTTTAACATCAATAATACATAATCAATCACTAAAAATCTATATTTTATCACTAAACATCCAAATTTTAACAGTCACATTCCATATTTTGACACCAACATTATAGATTTTAACACCAAATTTCCAAATGCCATCAAGAATATTCTAAAATTAACCATCAATAATTAAATAGCAAGAATCCACATTTTAACACCAAGCATCCATAATTTAACACTAAAAATCCACATTTTAACATTATAGTTCTGAATTTTAACACTGAGAATCTATATTTTAACACTAACATTATATATTTTAACACTTTAATTATAGATGTCAACATGAAGCTTCTAAAATGAAATATCAAGATTTTAATAGTAAAACTCCATATTTTAAAATCATTATCCATAATTTAACTCTAACAATTCATATTTTAACACTATAACTCTAGATTTATAACATGAAACTTTTGATAAGAATATTTTATAAATTTTAACAGGAAGATTTTAATGGATGGGTGAACAAAGATGGATCAGGTAGACTGCTCTCTACTAAAGTTATAGGGGTATATAAAATGTCTTTTTTATTAGTTATCTCTAACTTCACTCATCTTTAAATATTTTATTCATACTAAAATTGTAAAAAATTTTAGACACCATAATTAAGAGGCTCTGTAAATGGGTGTTGGATAAAGAAAAATAACTATAATGAAGTGTCAACATATTCATATTAGTAACATAAATTTATTAATTGATAAATAAATATCCAATATAGTTCAATTTTTTTAAAGCATACTAAGAGTACAACCAAGAAACCACCCATGTGATTCTCCCGTTAGCCTTTTTGGATTGGATTATTATTCATAACCACCACATAAAAAATCTCCAACAAAATTAATTGTGACTAATCCCATTCTCCAAATTTTTAACATCCAAACAAAAAACCAATATTTCTTTAATTGAAAAAATAACTTGAAATATGATTCAATAAGTTCCCCAATATAAACAACATAAATGTAGTCACAAATTCCTTTTCCTACAACCCTCCAAAAAACATTTCCCTCATATCATTTAACTTCTTTCCCATGTAAATATTTTTCATTTATATGTATTCATGACCATCCATTTCAAAACTAATAGATATTACTACAAAAGGAATGCCTAATATGTAAGTAATATCCACTGCCATAATTTTCATTTCTTTTCCTATAATAGTTATAGCATAGGTTAAAGGGTAAAAAGCATCTAAAATATTCTTTCAAATCTCTCTTGGAAAACATTAGAATTTAAATCCAATAATTTACCAAATCTAATTTATATCACTAATTATTTTAATTTATTATACCTAATAATGTAATTTAAAACATCTTTAAAAAAGTTAATAGAATATCTAGAATTTATAATAGTTTGGGTTCTAACTCTTTGAACTTTTAAAGAATACCTCTCTTCCTTTTTCATTATATTATATTTTTTTCTTTTTACTTTTTGATAGTTTTGAACATACATCTAATATGATAACATTTGAATCCCTAGAATTTTTATATAAACCTTTATTTTTCTTAAAAAAGTTTTTATTTCACATCACAAAGAAAAATAAAATTTTATTACAAACTAAATATATTATGATTTTGAAAAAAAATAAACATACCAGAAATAAAAACATACTGGAATTTTTTTCAAACTAGAGAACCCCTGGTCCATTATTTTAGGCTCCTATAATAAACAATAGTACTAAAAAGAGCATTTTAGAGCCTCATAAACATGGTGGTAGTAAGAAATATTTCATATCTTGACACTATTTAATAGTGATTTTCTAGATTTTGATATTAAATTTCCCACTTTTAACACTAAAGTCAAAGAATTTAATAGTTATAAAAAATGAAAATAAAAAGGAAAACTTCCATAATTCAACACAATCCTATTGTATTTTTAACACCAAGAATCAAAACACTAAACTTTTATAATTTAATATTTATGAAATATGTTTTAAATTTAAATAATTGAAAAATAACATAACTTCTAATTATTTATAATTCCCAAAAAATTAAATTTCTTCTAAGTAATCAAACAAGAAACTTTGAAATTTTAATAGTAAGTTATAACACTTATACATCATAGTTTCTTGATTTTAACACTAATCCAAAAGAAATTTATCACTAAGTTTCCACATTTTAAAACCAATGTTCCAGATTTTAATAAGTTCTCATGCTAAAAAAATTCTTAAATTTAAACTAAGTAATCAGAGAACCCACTTTAAAATGTTAATATTAATATATCATAGTTTCAACTCTTAGTTTTTATATTTTAACACTAAGATACTATAAATTTAACACTACTTTTCTAGATTTTGACACCAATGTTCCATATTTTAGTAGATGAAAAAAATGAAACCTATAACCATGAAACCTCAGACAATAGATTATGATATGATAACATTAGTTAACTATATTAAACGATGTGTTCATTGAAAATTATTTTATTCTTAGTTTTTATCAAATTCTTAGTCATCATCAATACAGTAGTTCATTTTCATAACTAAATGAATATCAATTAACCAAACTACTTAACTTCATCTTATATAGAAATATTTCAATTTAAAAAAACCAAGAAACATTATTCATAATCAACAAGTTATTTCTTAAATCCAATTAGAATAGTCTATTTAAGTCATACAATCTTAACTAGATTTTGACATGAATAAACATATTATAAATCAAAAATATCTTTTAATATAAATAAAAAATAAAAAATAAAATTTCTATAATCAAGGTTTTCATTTGAAAACTACATTTTAAATCACTTATCTAGGATAAAAAACACATTTTAAATAAACATTTCAATATATCAAAATCTATAAATGTTTTTTTGATCATATGATTTTCAAATATTATACCAAAAATATACAATGATGTTATTAAAATAATATCTAGCATATAAGTTTTATTTAGTCATTTTTTGTATGACTATTATAAAACCAAGAACTTAAATTAAATTAAATATTAACCAATTATATTACCATTTCATTACCCTATTTATAATTAATATTCACTCTTATTTAACTTAATTTTACCTTATCTATTACATCACAACTATTCTATCATTACATTATTCAATAAATGGAAGCAAGAGAACATCAAGGATAACCATGAATGATCATAGTTAAATTTATAATCCATTTAATTCCATATAAATTTTCATGAATCAATCTATTGTGGATAATCTTAGATATTAATGTATTTATAATTCATTTATTATTTTTTTGGAATGCATTTATCTATGTTATTACATTGGTAGTTGAAGACATAAAATATAAACAAACCAATGTCAAAATTTCCAAAGTACCTAAACCACCCACTATAAGCATGTTCTTTATTTAAATATTACATTACAAATACAGTTACACCATAATTTAAAATAATAAATAACATGCTCTTATTTCAATATCTAATGAAAAACACTTAAATTAAATGTATTTTATTACTACTAAAGCAATTAAAATGCATACTACTTAATCAAATTACCCATGTTATAACCAATATAGACATCTTTTACCATCATTTAATTAATAAAAATTAGAATATACTTCACTTATTTGTTTAAATCATGGAATTTTAAAAAAATTAAGAAAACACATTAAATATAACTAATACAACCTTGCCAATTAAATCCTATTATCTATGTAATAAAACCACATCTTTATCAAAACTTAAATTAACAATCTTGGTTAATTGACAATCATGCTTATAAAAATTCTTAATTAACTGTCATGTTTATCCCAAAATAACTAATAATCTATTTAACTATTCATTTTATCAAAAATACCATTAAATATCTAAAAAACATACAACCCATGAAATAATTTTAATATATCTAAATCAATTCACTCACAATTTAACATAATTTTAAAATAAACTATAAAAATCATATAATGAGGAACCCCACCTGAAAAAATAATCAGGTTGTCAACCATAAAACAATTATAAAATAAATGAGAACAAATATAAATTTAACTTACAAACAATATTAAAAAATCTATTAAAAATGTGTCATAATAAAATTCAAATGAAATAAATACAATCAAGTAACAAAATATCATAAACATGATAAAAAACATTATAAATATGTACTAATTAATTTAATTTAAACTCATTACTTTTCTAAATATTTTTTAGAAACAAAACCTAAAGTTCCTATTTAAATATAACCACTTGATATTTGACAAAAATAATTTTCAGATAAAATTTTAAATAATAATTTTAACACATTTTCAATTACCATAGTTTTTAAAACCTAGAAAAAAATAAATAATAGATTTCATTTCCTAGAAAAAATTTATAAAAAAAACAAATCCAAATCAATCAATCATCATGCACCAATTATCTAATAAATCAAATATATAATAATACAGAAAATAGAAATCATAATAATTAAACACTAATATGTATTAGTTAGTTATATCACCCCTAAATAATAATTCAATAAAATAAAAAATAATTACTTACTATTTTATAATTAACTAATATATTTCATAAAAACCACTTCTATCCTTTTACATAATTTTACAAGATACCTATATGAAAAATAAAAAGAAAATGATAGACACCAACTCGGTCATGGGTTGGTTAGCCCCTAATAAATATGGAATTCCATGGAAAATCAATCTTAAACTATAATTACGTAGGTAAGAAAAATTTATAAATTAATTATTCAATCCTAAAATTATTATAACCCTGAATTATTTCTCATGAAAAAATATGATAAATATCATCTAATTAATCAAATAACCCACATTCAAATATTAATAATAATCAGTTTCACTTTAAAATTCTAGTTTACATATTTTAAAACTAAAATACCAAAAATTTACCACTAAGTTTCAGGATTTTAATACCAATGTTACACATTTTAATAGATGAAAATATGAAAAACAATAATTATGAAACCTGAAACAATAAAATTAAAAGACAATATTAGAGAACTACACCAAAAATATTTTAAATTTAAACAATTTAAAAATAAAAATACATGAACACTATCAGTGGAGAAAATAATGATCACTACAACCCTTACTTTATATCCATTCCACCAAAAAAATAAAAAATACAATCCAACTAATCAAGTAAAACAATTTAAAATATTAATAATATGCTATCACACTTTTCAAATCTAGTCAGTTGGTTCAAATAGTAAGATATCAAAAATTTAGAACTTCAAAATTTTAACACAATTATCTACATTTTAACCTAAGAAAAAATGAAAACCATGACTAAAAGATATCAAATAATAGAATAATAAGAAAACAATATATAACTACATTAAAGATGTTTTAAAATTAAATCATTGAACAATAATATTACATGATTTTAAAATTTTATTTTCAAGAATTTAACATCCAACTTGTAAAAATTAACATTGATCATCCTAAATATAACTGCTAATATGAATACACACAATATATAACAACCACCTTCAAACATTTTACACTAAACTAGATAAATTTAAAAATTACTCAGAAATGCTACAATGAACATTAAAAACTACATTCCTATATTATAACATCAATATTTTAACAACAACCTTTCAAGATTTAATAGTTCATATAATAAAAACTAATTTTTTTTGATAAAATCTTAAAAACTTATTGGATAAATACTAAGATAAATTCAATAATATAATTAATATAATTTGACCATGAACACATTAATGTATGAGAGGATAAGGATGATTTACATTTGAGAAGAGATGAACACATGAGGATATCAATCAAGTAGGGTTAATGTAACAAGTATGGACGTACTATAAGAAGGGATATAATGATATACTAGAGAGGAGACAATGATAGGAGTATGAATATTTCGAGAGGAGTCCAACTATAGGATGAGAACAAAGATTATGGGATACAACGATAACTATTATTCAATAAGAGAGGAGTTCAATGAAGAGATTATCACATGATAGTAGGGATATGATGAGACGAGCCTAGGAGAGGAGGGTGATAATGGGTTTGGTTTAGATTGTTTTTTGTTTAGGAGTGATTTTATTTTCTACGAGATAGAAATTTAGAGGGGTGTAATAATAATTTATTCCTTAGTTATAAATACTGATGGAACTTCATCAATACCTTTTTAATTTTGTGTCCTTAAGTGGAATTAAGAACCTATTTTGGTCCTTGGATGTCATTACCCCTTTTAAAAATAAAGAAAAATAACCATATACACATAACCCCCCTGCGAATTGAAAACCCAAACATAAAACTAATTTTTTAAGTTTTTTATAAATTTTATTATACTTTTCAAATAAAAAAGTTTTATCAATATCCACATTATTTATTCATTTTAATTTAACCATGTAACATATATCATTTTTTATCTATCATGTTATTTTTTATAAAGACAACATTAAAAAGTTCTAACTTGGAGAAACCCAATATGACACTTTATGTTTACATGAAATCAAAATATTTTCAATCAAAAAACTAAATATGGTATTAATCAATATGAGAACAATTTTCTATTTAAGTTTATAATTAAATATAATCTTTATCATGAATTTATTTCAATTTGTGAGACAATAGAACACAAGTTTTGTTATATTTTATAAATATTATCATTCTCATTTTCAATTAATCTCAATATTAATATAACTATAGATAAACTATAGAAATAAGAAACTAATTACGATGAGAGAAAAAAAAATAATTTAAAAAATTAAAGCAATCAAATCTGGTGATAATATAATTTTGAGGAAAACCGATGGTATTTCAATTTTATTTAAATAATAAAAAGTTTGATAAAATTCAACACAAAATACAAAGGATCATTCATTTTTTATTCAAATATATAAAATTAAGGATAACATAACACAAGTTGTGTAAAACGAACTTTAAAAATCATGAATCATGTCAAGAATCCATGTCTTAATAAATAATAATTCTGTAACAAAATTAAAATATATAAATTCCATATCATCTAAATAAAAGGAAAATGAGTTTAAGTGTACAAAAAAAGAGTGAATTAATCTACGTATACATGTTTTTTTCAGAGTTTTATAGATTAATTTAACATTATAAAAGATTAGTTATCAAATAATTAAAAATATTCTCATTGATATTATTCAATTTTAAAATAACAGGTCTTCCTAGTTTCTATCTCTTTCCATTCTATCTCTCTCTTGTGTGGGACTGTTTATAAAACCATGGGATTTTCAGCATTTCATTTACTCAATAGAAATCACTTGAGATTATGGTGGAAAGAACTTGGGATAACTTACATTTAATTGGTAGAGGAATAAGGAGGATGAAAAGAATTTATAGTGTCATACTTGGAAATGGTGAGGGATTCAAGTGGAAGAGGATTTTGGAAATTAGTATATTGGAAAGTTTTAATTGATTGATTGTTGGGAGGTTATTTTTTATAAGGTTTGTTTTTAGTTTTCTTTTTGGATTTTTTATTTTATTTTGGGTTTTGAGATAGTCAGATATAATATTTTAGGTTGATTCACAAGCATTTAGTTTTTTTGGGTCTATGGTGGTCAAATATAGTGTTTCTATGTTACATTTTTATGATTTTTCTATAAAGGGACATGAACGTGTGATGTTTAATGGTGGATGTTGAGTTTTTATTTCAATGTAATCACTAAAGTGGAAAATAAGTTTAAGAAACTGAGGATTCTGGTTGGAACTAAAAAAATTTGCTTATTATGGAGAAGATGATGCTGGTGGAGGGTTTTTTCTTCATTTATGGGATTCAAGCTCTATTTTTTCATGGGGATAACTATTCTACTCCCATAATATAGAGTCTTATTTCTATCATTGTATATCCATTTTAGTGATGGTGTCCATCTTTGGGACTTGTTGGTGTAGGATGAGTTATTTCCTATGGTGGGGTTCAAAGACTATAAAAAAATAATGATTTAATTATCAAACTTTTAGTTATTTAAGTAATTAATTTTTATAATTTAAATGATCCCCCAAAAAGGGAAAATAAGTAAATTTTTTAGCATTTTAAATGATAAAATAATATATAACTTGTAATTAATCACTTATATAATAAAATTTGATTTATTGGAAGATAAAAATGTTAAAGTTCAAAATTCATTAAGATAAAACATAAAAATTTGAAATAAAAATGATTATTAAATAACATGAAATATGTTATAAACCTTGAAGACCCTTTGTGATGTTTTGTTTTAACAAATTTTTGCTTTTTTTGAAAACAATTTTTTTTAAAAGAATGTTTTTTTAATCAGGTGAAAGATGTGTTGCTAAAAGTTCATAAATTATTTGTTGAGAATTTTCTGTAAATATGAAAAAAATAAAGTGTTTTGAAAATTTGGTGATCAAATAATAAATCAGACGATCTATCAAACTCAATACATCAGATTGAGTTGTTGATTAAAAGTTATAAGTTACTAGAAATCGAATTTAGAAAGTTTTCTATGTTGATGAGAATTGAAAACATAGAAATTTTAGAACTCTCTAAAATAATTCAGATAATGATTTTCTGTTCTTTCAAGATCCTAAAACACCATAAAGAAGTCATGATACGAGCTATAGTTTTTAGAATAAAAGTGAAGTGAAATTTATCAAGATTCATATTTTGTAAGAGAAGTTTTATGGATGTGGATCATCTGACTAAGAAGCACTAGACGTAGAATTTATCAAACTAAAATTTTGAAAAAGATGAATTTTAAAGAAAAGAAATGTTTCTTATCAGATGTGATTCATCATATGAATTTCATAATACACACCTAATAGAATGTGAATCATCATACGTTTCTTTTGTTAGAAAGTCTGGATTTGCAATTTTTGAGTTGTGAGTTTTTACGGTATTGAAAATGTGAAAGAAATCTAAAGAGGCTCAACATTTCAGACTTGAATAGATGAAGAAGTTTGAAATTTATTCACCAAAAAAGTTGATCGGATGAAGAATGTATTGAAATATAGAAAATTTCAAGTTTTCTATCAGATAAATCTGACTGAAAAGGAGGTAGTTACTGGGTTTTTATAAAGAGAAGCTTTTATCCAAGTCATCAAGAACCGATTCATCAGACAATCTTTTGAAATAGATCCATTGAATTATCAGTTTAAATTGATAAGTCATCGGATGCTGATCTCCAACAGACACTATATGATCAGTCCAAAGAACATATGAGAAAACAGAAAATGAGAATGAAAATGTGAAAATATGTAGAAGTTTCTACCAGATATATGTTATAGGTTTCTGAATTCTTTATAAGTTTAAATAATGTAATTAAGCATTTTTATTTGGCCCAAAGCATCAAAGCGAGCAATTATATGTTTTTTTATTTCTAACGGGTCAATAGAAAAAGAAATGAGTTATTTTAATTAGGTTAAGAATATTTCAAAGAGTAATATTGAAGTAATAAGTTTTGAAGTTTTAAGGATATCTATTGGACATAATCTATTTACAATGTTTAAGATAAGAAACATTGATCATACTGAATAAATGTTCTGTATTTTAAATTGGGTTAAGAGAACCAAAATGATGAACATAGTTTTGTACTGAGATGTTCTGAACTTTCAATTTTTGGATAGGTAATTTAAAAAGTGCGAGTTGATAGTTGAATATATTTCAAGTGGGTTAAGATTATTATAAAGATAATGAGTTTTCAGGACCATGATTTCTTAACTAAAATTTTCTTATTTCAAATGGTTTTTTACCTTGTTTAAATATAATAAATCCTAGAAGATTTGTGAAGAATCAAGAAGTTTCAAGAAGTCACTAGAAGAGATGAGAAGGTTTGAAGCGGTAAAAATGAAGTTCAAATATGAGTGAAATTCAGAGTTTTGGAATTTTGGTGAGTGGGATATTTTTTCAGTTTCCCACCTTTATTATTTTTAGAGAACATATAAATAGATATGGAAAGTAAAATGACACTTTATAATGTTCACCAGTGTATAAAAACTGATACTTTGTAAAATTTGTGTCACAAGAGATTTTTCCAACTAAAGTTATTTTATATTGAAGAAGAGTTTCTGGATAGAGGGTTCTGATTAGAAGGCCGAACTGACGCACGTTTAGATTTACAGATAGATATAATCAGACTGAGAGAATTAGTATGAGTTTTGAGAAGTAGTTTATAAAAACACATATTGAGAAAATGGATATTGGTTTGAGGCTATCAGATACAAGCCATCAAATGCTAAAAGATTAGAAAGAGGCTGATCATACATAGATTTCTAGATGGACCTTTATGGAGTATAAAGTTGTAAAGTTCTTAATTTTTTTTGTGGCTTAAAGTTTTTATAATAAAAAATCATAAACTGATGGGAGTCAGTATAATCATTACTATTTGGATATATAAGGTTTCTAATAGGAGTTGAAACAAATTATATGAATTTATTCATGATAATGGATTTCCATAGACCCATGAGAGTGGATATGGAAAGTATGCAGGTTATCACATTGCGGTAGAACCTTGTAAATCATGCATGAATTGTTTACTTTTCTTTTTCCCCATGCACTTTAGTTTTCTAAAATTTGATAAGGAAGAAACTCTAACAAGTTTCAGGGGTTAAATTTTCTAAAGTTAAAATTTGTAAAAAAGCAACAATTAATTAAACCACCTTCCCAATTGTTTTACAATCCTTTGTAACTTAAATTGGCATCAGAGGGAAGTTAACCTATTGAATCCTTATCATAGATAATCTCACTTATTTCAATAGTAGAGTAAATCCTACATTTTATGGAAAAATTATCATGGTTGGAAAAATAAGATGATTACATATCTTCTGTCTCTTGGATTGATTTTTTTTGATGCCGCTATAATTGGTTTTCCACCCATTGAGAAATATCCTCCTATGAATTTTGTTTAGAAGATAAATATTGAAGTATATGGAAAATATAGAAATTCTATTCTTATGTCTATATCATAAAATTTTTATATGAAGGTGATGGGTTTCAAAACATCAATGATTATGTGGGACAATCTTGAAACTATTTTTAAAGAGAATACTTAAGTGAAGGAATCAAAGCTACTAATCTGGAATAGTAATTTTGAAGTCATAAGAATGAGAGATGAATAAATAATTAAATAGTACTTTACCAGAGTAAATTAAGTTTTCTACAACATCAGAGGTTTCAGAGTTGTCTTGGAAGATTTTAAAATTGTTAATAAACTCATGAGAAACTTTTTGAACAATTTTGATTGTTAAATTTATGATTTAAAAGATAAATATGATTTATCTTTTTATAAAAAACATAAATTTATTATTTCTTATGAAATGGGAAAATATATAGTTTTAAAAAATAAGATGAAAGATGAAAAGTATTTTGAAGCTATGAGAAAGATGAAAACTAAAGATGTTGAATATGCTAATTCTTGTGATTTCAAAGATAAAGAGGATGATGAGTTAAATGAAAAAAATAATATATCTTATCTCTAAGAACTATCAGAGTTGAAGAGGAAATTATTAAGGAAAAATTCCTCTCAAATGTTCTGAGTGTGGCGGAATTTGGAATTTTTCCATGATTTGACCCAAAAAGAAAGTTGGTGAATTTGAAGACCATTCTAAAGAGAAACCTTGGTGGAAGAAGTTTGACAAAAATTATAAAAAAGAAAATAATTAATTTGGTGGAAAGAATAATTTCACTGGAAATAGAAGAAGCTTGCTGAGTAAGAAAGATAAATTTTACTCAATTTATAACAATTATTTAGAGGATGAATTTTTTAAAAAAAAATATAAAATTCATTGAAAAATTTGAGAAAATAGAATATTCCTCAAATAACGAAGGAGGAGGAAGCGAATAATTCTATAGGGAGTATCATATTAGATTAGAAATTTTTTCATGTCTTGAGAAAAAATCTGTTAATAAAGAAATTATAATGATTAATAAAGATAATGGAAAAGTTTTTTAGGGAAGAAAAGATGTTTCTAATCAGGAAAAAGAATATATTCAGGAGATCTTAAGTTACAAATTGAGAATTAATGAACCGGGAAATATATTTTAATAAATTAGTAATAATTTGGAATCTAAGGAAGATAAAGTTAACAAAAATCAATCAAAACTCCTATAAAATGAAAGTACATTAAGAAATTTGAATAAAAATTTCATCAAGGCTTTAGAAGTAAAAGCTGAATCCTTAAAATCTATAGAAAAACTTCAGTCCAAGAATTAGGTGAAATATACCCTCCCTAAATTAAAAAGTTCATCTATTTTTTCTAACATTTCATATGTGAAGAAAAGTGTTGGGAAATATTTGGTTGAGAAGGGATGTGAAAAATCAATGAAATCAACAAAATTTGAGAGTGAACCCCATAGGAAGGTTTCCACACATCTAGAGGAAACTAAAGTTGAAAAATTTTATTAACCTTGAAAATATTTTTATAGGGAAAGATCACACTTCTATATAAAACCAATATTTTATTGATTCTATTGGTGTTGTGTAATTTTCAGAAAAAGATCTTGTAATTTTTGGTATAATTTTCTACTTTACAGAAGAAGGCATGAACAGTGGGGAAGAAATGGTGGAATCCAAATGAGAAACTTTCATAAAACATATATAAAGTTGGAAAAATGAAATCTCATTATATTATAAAACTTACAATGGAAAATAAATTTGAATGTCTAGAATAAGTATATGGAAGATGTGACCAGTTTAGACACCATGCCAAAAAATGTATGACAACTCTTTCAGGGAAAGGTTCTTATGCTAGAAAATAAAAGGAAGTAGTAAAGAAGAAAGTTTAGGAAAGTGATTTTATTATTGATTCCACACTTAAATCAAGTAAAAATAATATACCATTAATACTTGATAGTGGTTGTTCATCACACATGGCAGGTGATTTGAAAATCATAAAACATTTTGAAAATCATGATGGAGGAGTTGTTACCTTTAGGAATTATAGTTCCTTCAAAATAAAATTAATGAGAATGACTAGGATTAAAGTAGAAAAGTTTAAATCTAAGTAAGTTCTATTTGTTGATAAGCTATAACATAACTTACTTAGTGTAAGTCAAATTTTTGATGATGGGAAAAAATTAATTTTCAGGAAATATTCTTGTATCATTAGAAGTGTGGAAGATATAAAAGTTGTTATAAGAGGATAAAGAACCTGTGGAAATATTTTTTAGATTTTATAACTTGATAACTCATGTTATCTGAGTGATTAAAATGATAATAAGTTGTGGTATCATAGATTTATCCACCTTGGGTAGAAAATTATGAACAAACTTTCTAAAGTTGATTCTATATAAAAATTTCCAACATTGAAAAAAGAGATTATGATGTTTGTATAACTTTTCGAAAAGGAAAGATGGTTAGTAAAATCCATAATAAAGTTGAGATTCAATCTACTATAACTCTTGAACTTATTTATTCCAATTTTTGTAGACTGATGATACATTAATAAGCAAAAGTATTTTTTTACTTTATCACTTTTATTGATGATTTCATTGAATGACCAACATCATGTTTATAAAACACAAGTTAGAGGATATAAAATTGTTTAGATTTTTTAGAAGATATTTTGAGTGAGAAATGGAGGTTTATATAAAGAAATTGAGAATAAATAATGATATATAATTCACATGAAATTCTTTGAATCTTATTTAAGAAATAATGGAATCAAACATTTGTATAGTTCCCCCTAAACCCCACAAAAAAAATCGAGTTTTAGAAATGAAAAATATAAGTTTGGTGGAAATGGGAAGAATAATTTTAGTAGAATACAAACTTTCAATGTTCTACAAGAGAGAAGCTCTTAGTACTACTATACATGTACAAAATAAATGTTTATTGAGGCTAGAATCCAACATAACTTCCTAAAAAAGTTTTTATAAAAAAAACCTTCATTGAAATACTTTAAAGTTTTTGAAAGTCCATGCTTACTAAAAATGAAAAATCCGAATCTTTGAAACTTTTATAAGAAAGACGAAGAAGGAATTTTCATGGGATATTCACCCAAAGGAAGATGTTATTAATATTGGAACAAGATTTTATAAAATTTGGTGGATTTATATGATGTGAAAATTATTGAAAATACAAATTTCTTAACAAAAGTTTTTGAGAATGTTGAGAAAGACAAACCAAAGATTTCCAACAAAAGTGAAAGCAATTAAAAATAGACTTATCAAGATTCAAAAGAATCATTTGATGAGTAAAGTGAATTTGGAAGAGAAAATTTGAAATTTCTTACCTTATAGAAACATTAAAACTGAAAATACTATTGGGAATCAAAAATCTCCAATTCAAACAAGAATAAGGTTGATATTAGAAAACCAGACATCACTAATTTCACAAATTAAACTAGCATCAGTTTTAGAAGTAGTTGAAAATAAAGAATAGATTGATGTAATGAATAAAGAGATAGATTAGATTGAGAAAAAAAAATACTTGGGAACTTGTTCAACATATATAAAGTAAAAATGTTATTGAAACAAAATGGGTGTACATAAAAAAGTTTAATAAACATTGAGAAGTTTCAAGAAACAAATAAAGTTTTGTTTGTAAAGGCTATGCATTGGTGTAAGGTGTGGATTTTGAATAAAACTTTACCCCCACTGAAATATTAGAAACTATCAGAATGTTTCTAATAGTGGATTCACATTGAAATTAAAAAGTTTATTAGATGGATATAAATTCAGATTTTTTGAATGGTGATATTGAATAAGAAGTTTACATTGATCAACCTTGCATGTTTCTACTTGATAATGATGGAATAAAGGTTCGTAAATTCCAAAAATCCTTGTATGGGTTGAAATAAGCTTCATGTTCTTGGTATTCCAAACTTGAATTTTTTTTGAGAATGTTCAGTTTTTATAAATAAAAGATTGATAGTAAATTATATATGAAATAAGTTAACCCCGAAACCCTAATTTTAATTGTTTATATTGATGATATAATTTTTACTGGGATGAATAAAAAGTTTTCAAATAATTTTCTGAGGAAATGCAGAAGAATTTTGAGATGTAAATATTGGGAGAATTAACTTTCTTCTTAGGTTTAAAAGTTCAAGAAAAGGAAAAATACATCTTTCTATGTCAAGAAAATTATGAAAGGTAATTGTTAAATAAGTTTGGTAGGATAGAATCTAAATAATTTTTACTCATATTTTAGTGAGCACAAAGTTGAGTAAAGATGAAACCAAAAAAGGTGTGAATTAGAAATATTTTTAGAAGCTGATAGGAAGTTTTCTTTATCTCACAACCTCAAGACCTGATATTTTTTATGGTGTGACTTTGTGTCCCAAATATCAGAGTGATCTGAAATAATATCATATGTTGGAATCAAATAGAATTTTGAGATATGTTAAAGGAATAAATTCATATGTAATATTATACAGAATAACTTTTGAAATGAATTTTCATGGTTATATTGATACTGATTGGACTGGAGAATACAATTAAAAAAAAATAAACTTCCAAAGGAACATTTTTCTTGGGAGAATGTTATGTGAGTTGAAATAGTAATAAATAGAGTTCAGTAACTTTGAGCACAAAAGAATTAGAATATTTTGCAGCTATATTGGATTATACTCAAATGTTGTGGATGAAATTTTAATTGGAAGATTTGAAATTGAAGTTTTAAAACCATTTATGAAACTTTGTGATAATTAGAGTGAAATTTATCATTATAAAAACCCATTTAAACACTCAATATCAAATCATAATTATATTAAGTTTCACTTAATAAAATAAAAATTTACCGGTGGAGATGTTTTTTCTGGGATATGTTTTAAACAAATATCAAATTGATGATTTTTTCACAAAATATATGCAAAGGGAGATATTTGAAGAATTAAGGCTACAAATTCAATTTAATCTTCTACCAAATACTTCCTAAACATATTAAGTAAGTCCCTTAACATTATTTGAATTATATTGAAAAAGGGGGATAATTTGTATAACTTGGTCCTATTATGGAGAAAGAAGTAATTTTTCTTACTTAAATGAATATGAAGCTATAGTTATCATAAAATGGGGGAGAGAAAGTAAAGTGAGAGAAAAATACAAGTAAGGGGTAGTTTATCTTAACATGGAAATAAATTTTCTTACTACTTAGGGATTAAATTCCTTTAAAAATATTACTTTATCTAATAGCGTGGTTTCAAAAAAATCTCTTTTGAGAATGGTTTTGTTTTGGCAATTGATCAAAAATGAGTTGTGAAAAAATATAAGTGGTAAAAAATGATGAGTTGAAATAGTTTTTAACAAGAGTTTTCATAAAATAAAAAGGTAGATATTGAAGATCCTTTATGTTGTTTTTTTATTGAGAACTAACTTTTTATAAAAGAACATTTTTATTAATTAGTTGAAAGATGTGTTTTTGGAAGTTTATAACTTGTTTTTTTGAGAAGATACTATAAATCCAGAAAAAAGAAAGTGTTTTTTAAAGTTGGGGATTTGAAACTCAATCAGATGATCTGTTAGAATTAGTATATCAGATTGAGTTATTAATAAAAAGTCAAAATTTGATGGAAATTAGATTCATAAAGTTTACTATGTTGTTAAGACTTGAAAATATGGGAATTCAAAGAACTTTACTAAATAAGTTAGAAGATGATTCACTATTATTTCGAGTTCCTAAATCATCATGAAGAAGGCATGATACAAGCTGGATTTTTTAGAATAAAGGAGAATTAAAATGTCTAAAGCTTCATATTTACAAATAGAATTTTTCCAGATGTGGACCATCTAACCAAGAAGCACTGAATATAGAATTTGTATGAATGGAATTTTGAATTAGCTGAAGTTTAAAGAAATAAAATGTTGTTGATCAAACATGATTCATTATATGCATTCTATTAGATGAACCTAATAAGACGCGAATCATTAGATGTTTGTTTTGTTAAGTATGGATTTATAGTTTCCGAGTTTTTTGTTTTTGTGGTATTTCAAATGTGAAAGAAATCTGAATAGGCTCACGATGTCAGAGTTGAATATATGAAGAAGTTTTAAGTTTCTACACTATATAAGTCGATTATATGAAGTAGTTTTTGAAAGATATAAAATTTCAATTTTTATATTTGATAGATTTAATCAGACATGAGGCAATTTCTAAGTTTATACAAAGATAAGTTTTGATCCAAGGTATCATGCGTCGATTCAATAGACAAGCTTTTGACACTGATCTATCAGATGAGCTATTGACTCTGATAAGTCATTAGATGACGAGATCCATCATAAACTGTATGATTGGTCATAAAAATAAATACTTAGATAGAGAATGATAATTAAAATGTGAAAACATATAGTAGTTTCTACGAGATAAACATTGTAGGTTTCTAAATTATTTAGAAGTTGCAATAATGTAGTCAACCATTTTCATTTGGCTCGGAGCATGAGAGTGAAAAATCACATGTTTATTTTTATTTTAATGGGTCAAGAGTAAAATATTTGAGTATTTTTAATTGTTTTAATAGTATCTTATAGAGGAATTATGAAGTAAAAAGTTATGTAGTTTTAAGGATATTCATCAGACAAAATATTTTTACAAAGTTTTAGTTGAGAAAAATTTATCAGACTAAATAAATTTTCTATAATTTAAATTTGGTCAAGAGAACTAGAATGATGAATAGAGTTTTGGACTGAGATGTTCTAGAATTTTAATTTCTGGATAGATAATTTACAAAGTTTGAGATGATGGTTGAATATATTTCAATTGGGTTAAGAAGATCAAACAGATGATGAGTTTTCTGGATCACTATTTCCGGAATGAAGTTTTTTTTCTTTCAAAAGGTGTTCTATCATGTTTAAAGATAGGAAATTTGAGAAGAGTTTTGAAGAATAAATTTTTTTAAAGAATACACTAGAAGATATGAGAAGTTTTTAAGTGGTCAAAATAAGGTTCAAATGTGAGTGAAATTCAGAGTTTTTGGAATTTGGGTGAGCAGAAAAATATTTTAGTTTCCTGCCTTTACTATTTCTTGAGCACCTATAAATAGATAGAAATTATAGCGATACTTAATAATATTCACTCATGCATAAAATATTTTAATCTATAGAACTAGTTTCATAAGTGAGTTTGATAACCTAATCTATTTTGTATTGAAGAAAATTTTCTGAACAGAGGGTTCTGATCATAAGATCAGACTGAGGCAAGTTCAGATTACCTAATAGAGATAATCAAACTGGGAGAATAGTCTAAGTTTTGAGAAGTATTTTGGGAAAATAAATATTGAGAAAAGGGATATTGGTTTGAGGATATCAGATGATGACCATTAGATATTGGTAGACCAAATAGAGGTTGATCATTCACATATTTTTGGATGAACCTTTATGAAGAAGATAGTTTCAAAGTTCTTCATTTTTATCTTGGATCAATTTTTTTTAAGAAAAAAATGAAAACTAATGAGAGTCAGTATAATCATTCCTATCACGAGATAAAGTGGGTCTAATGGGAGTTGACATAAGTTTTACTTAATTATTAATAATAGTGGAATTCCATGGACCCATGGGAGTGGATATGAAAATAATATAGGTTCTCACACTGAGTCTGAACCTTTTAAATCATGTGTGACTTGTTTAATTTTCTTTTTTTCTTGATGTAATTGAGTTTTCTAAAAGTTTACAAGTAATAAACTCTAACAAGTTATAGGGGTTAAATTTTCTAAAGTTGAAATTTGTAAAAAGGAAACAACTAATTCAACCCCCCTTCTCAGTTATTTTACGATCCTTTGGAAATTCAAACCCAAAAAATTTAAAATAATTAATTAAGTGAATATTATGATAAGAAATGTAAGGTTATATATGTATTGAAAGTTCCAATTTGGGTAGGACCAAACTTATCCTTTGTTAGATTCATTGAATTATCCAACATGTGCATGAAAAAATTATCATAAACAATGAATAAAATCAAAGAAACCCTATAAAAATAATACCAAAACTAAGAGGGTATCTTTCCATGATAAATTTATAATTAATTTATAAAAAGAAAATTACTTTAGTTTTGATATTATTTCTTCGAAGAATAGGTTGATCATCTAAACATCATTCAGTTTATTAAAAAATTTGCTTTGAGGATCCACATGTAAAAACCCTCTAGAAGTGATCCACACAAGTTCCCCTTACCTCAAGGAATCACCGATAATACTCTAGGTGCTACCATGATGGCATCAATTGTATTGAATCACTCCCTTAATCACTACCACAATTACTTTGATCTAGAAGAATCAATTGTGATCTCTTTAGATGGAGAAGATAGAGGAGAATATTCGCTTCTCTTATTCTTGAGATAAACCCTTGAGATGTTCCTTTTGGAGACAATTATATATATTGGAGGAAGTTGTTCACAAAATACTGTCTCTAAAACTAATTATATCTACAATGGATTGTATCTACAATAGTTTATATCTACAATGTATTTATTTAAAACAAATTATATCTACAACAGATTATATCTAAAGTAGTTATATCCAACTATTTATAAGCCTAGGGCTAGGGTTAAAATAATTCTTAACTTCACATAGTCCCTTAACAAAGTATTAAACTCATAAGGTGCCTCATACCAAGTAAACTGCTAATAAAATTATTTTTCTTTATAGCATTCCCTAACCCACACACTAATAAATATTATTTTATAATCTGATAAATAAATATTTTACTAGATCCAATGATAAGTCCTCTCATCCTCTTGAATATTTATTGAGCCATAAATAAATATTTAAACAAATATTATTCATTCAATAAACAAATAAATAAATATTATATTAATTTTATGGTAAATAAATATTTAATAAATATTTTTGATTAATAAAATACTGAATAAATAGTATTTTTTGGTCTAGAAAATTATATTTATTCCAACCATTAAATGTAATACCCAGTGTGTATAGAATGATCTTGATTTCTAGTTAAAATTTGGATTTTTAGTTAGTTGAGGGTCTTGATTTTAAATTGGCATACAGAAGAGAATTCCAAATATTACAACCTCATAAAAGAGGTTGTTTGGATTGGGGAAGAGTATTATGATTGAACTAGGAGTTTGAGATATGGATTTGGGGATATAACATGATGTTGCAACACCACTGGCTTGTTAATGGCCATGGCAGTAGCCTTACATGGGCACTAGGCTCATCATCTCACTGGTGGTATCTAGTAGCCTCCTGGTTAATTTTTAATTAAGGTTAGCCCCATAATTTTACTTGGGGCCACCCCTTATGTTTATTATTCAGGGTTTTCCTCCCCCATTCAGCCAATATCATCCATTGGGGTGCTACTCTCCCCTCCTATCCTCCTTAGTGGATCTCCTTTAACTAGGGTCTATTTCAGCTTCCATCAGGTGCGATCAAGATCTTTAGGTGAGTCTACAAGTCCTATTGTAGTTATTATACATTTTTTCTTTAAGTGGTAGTGATCTATCACATTGTTTATCTAATATCATCTATTTACAAGGATTGTTTTTGGTTTCTAGACCAAACTGAAAACCAATATTATAAGAGAGGACTTATTTATGTGAGTGGCAGGTGGTCCCTAAGCCAAACCCATAGTCTTTCTATTTTTTTCAAGTGTTGTAATTGTATAGACATACCAAATTTTTCATGCATTGGTCTAATAATTAAATCAAGTTTCATTTGAAGCTTAATTTAGTTTAACAACTCTTTTATCATGAATTGAACCATAGAAAAATGATAGTTCCATTTGGTATGAAACTAGTTGAGTTTTGAACTTGAATGTTATTTGTGTGAAAAATGGTTTACTAAGTATAAAGGTTAAATGAGAAATTATAGTTTAAATCTATAGTTCTGAAATGGAATTTCATAACCATAGATAATTTTTAATGACATGGATCTTTGAATGGGACCTATTGGAATGTGAACATTGAATTATAAAAATGATATATTGAGATTTAACATGGTATAAATGAATGAAATGTATAGTTCTAATATATAAACCATAATTGAAATTGTTAGAGGATAAAGGATGTTTGTAAAATTTAATGGTTTCCTTGGGAGAATGATAAAAAAATTTATGTAATAAGATGGGATGTATATAATGAATTTATATTTTTGATAATTAGTAGCAAGGGTCTATGAAGAGGACCTTAGGATTTCTGTCTTAAATAGTGAATTATGAAAATGAAAGAAGTTCTTACTTAGTAACTAATTAATGAGTTAAACTAGTTCCATATTGAAATAATTATGGGTTAGAATGAATGGGAAGGATTCCATAGAGTCTTTATGGACCTTGTTGTTGTAGAATGTTGTGAGATAACCTTGGATACCACTAAGAGATTCATGTGAATGTCATGGTGTGATGACACCCTTGGATTCAATGTGGTATGATGTTATAAAATTCCTTAAGAAAGAAATTGGATTCATCTTAGATTCATTATTTTAAAATACTTGGGGTGGATCCCCCTTGGATTTGGGTAATGTATTTATTTATCAAATGTCATAGATTAATAACATATATTCTTATAGGGTATATGGTGACCCACCTTTTTATTTCATAAAACTTTCATTACATGGTACAATGTTTAACAATATAAAGGATCTTTTGAGGCTTAGTGTCTTGGAAATAGAAACATAATACATGAAAAACAAAAGAAACATAAAATTTTTCTAATATACTTGAAATAATTTTTTATTGGTCCATTATAAGTTACTTTTACTACATCTCATATCCCGGGGACATACATCAAATAAATGGGTGAGCATAAATCCCAACAAGGGAATAAACAAAGGAGATACTTATCATGTAACCAAGAGGCATATTAATAAATAATGGTCATATGAACATAAGGCGTATAATAATATAAATAACATGAATAATAACATTGAAATGTGGCTAAAACATAAAAATGATACATTCATAATAATATCACCAAGGTTTATCACCATGGTGTCATAAATCATAATTACTAAGGTTATTCACTAAGGTATCATAAAACATGTCATCTCTAGAGATTAATTAATTACCCAATGCATTGAATCACTATCAGGGTGGAACCTTCATATGTATTAATTCATGTTATCCACATAGATCATAATAAATCATTTCATTAATAACCCAATGAGAATAATGAATGAGTTTCATATAAAATCATTAAGTATATAAGTGATTAAGGACTTGAACATTACATCATTTTAAACCCATGAAAAGGAAATCTGGGTTTAATACATGAAAATACCCAAATAAATAAATTATATTTACACCTAGGTGAATTCCTATGGTTAAAGAAGAGTTTTGGGTATTCAAAATATAAGAATATTTCATGAAAATAGAAAATTTCATGAACTGATTTCGGAATCATAACGATATACAACATGGATGATAGAAAATTAATAATGTGATAGAATAAAGGTATCCCATTGATAAAACATAATTTGGGAAATAATGGGAGGATCAAATTTGTATGAAAAAAATAATTTTTGGCATTAATTAGATTAAAAAAAATGAGAAACATGAATAAAAAGGAAGAAGAGGATAATTACCTTACTTGAAGATTCACTTCCTAAAATTTGAGGGTGGCAGCTTGAGTCCCTAAGGGAACCTTGGAAAGACTCTTTGGGAGGTAAAATTATCATAAATTAATTTTTTATTAATTTTTAGTAGATATTAATGATTAATGAGTGGTATTTATACTTGAGGAGTGGTGGGTTTTAAAGTATTAAATATTAATTATTTTATCATATAAGATAAACACTTGTGGGTAAATTGAATTACCACCAATTTTCTAGAACATTAATGAGTTAGATAGTGTGGTTGGATGTTCATGGCCTTCCAAAAACAAACCATACCTTCCATCCAACCCAATCAGTGCACATAATCCAAAGATTAAATTTTATTTTAAAAATACAATTTTTTGTTCAAAAAAGTAATGTATAAATTTAAAAATTAAAATTAAAATATATAAATTCATTTTTATACTTATTAAATTAAAATTTTATTTAATAAAATTTTCCTAAAATTTTTATTCCTTCTTATATAACAATGATGTCATAAAATCACAATGCTTGTAAAACTATAATTTTCACTTTTTCGCCAAAAAATTAACCGTTGGAAAATTCCCAAAAAATCATCCTAAGATTAATTTGATGAGATAATTCCAAAAATGAAGTTTATTTCATAAAAATAATTCTCTAATTATTATAATTTTACCTTTTAAATAAAAACCATTATTTTAATAAAAATTAACAATTTAATAGAAAAATAAACATTCAAACCATTATAAAAATTTCTCAGGGCTTCGTTAAAATATATTATAATTTAAAAATCATTTTATAAGATTATTTCATAAAATAAAATTTATTTGAAAATTCTATATAAAAAATACTTTTAATATAATATGTTTATAGTGTATGGAAATAATACAATTTTGATTATATAAACAAATAATCCTAACAATCATTTAATTTCATCTACATAACCAAAAATAATAAACACTAACTATTTTATTGACTAATGGTCATAAAACCAATCAACTGTATTATCCAACTAACATAAAGGTATATGGTCATGTTTTTCTATAAATACACCATCATTCTTACACTTCATCATTCACTTTGATTCTATCAGGGTTCAATATCATCTCCAAAAATGAATATTGCATTATTAATTCTTTAGATCTATTTTATAGTGTTGTTCATGGGTGTGATGATTCTAGGGGATTGAGATAACCCAAATTTTTATATTTTACTTTATTTAACCTCGATTAGTTTTCTCATATTAATATTCAGTAATATATTGGGTATTTTTATAGACTAAAATCAACATTCTTAAATAATGAAATAAAGTGTTGATGGTTTCTAGTATGTGTTTTCCATTACTTTACTATTTATAGCTCTACTAGATCATATAAAAAAATGACATGTAAAGTTATTATGAAATTTAAAATTCTTTATATGTGATTCTATTATTAAACATAATAAAAAGTTATTGAGAAGAAATATATCCATTAATAAAAGAAGAACATTTTTTGGGTCATTACATTCTTCCCCCATTAAATAAATTTCCTCCTTGAAATTTTATCTTATTAATTAATACATTTAATTAAAAAGATAAGGGTCTTCCTAAATGTTTATAATATTGAATTCATCCTTCAACATGAAGTCCACAACTCCAATATAGAAATGGTAAAGTCCTTGCTGGTGATTCCTTTACCGAAAGAGATGATAGAATTGAGATTTTGAAATCATATCACAAAAACTCCATGATCCATATAATTTTTAAGAAATGAAAAGGTGTTAGATATATAAAATAGTTTCTTACAGGTGAGTTGAATATTTAAAAAAATTTCAAAATCATTTGAATTAGACTTTGAAATAATATTGATGATTAAATCATTAGTAAGGGATAAGAATGTCATACATGATTTCTTTCCTTCTATCTACTAAGTGATCCTTTGAAAAGAAAAATTTAAAATATAAAATTAATTATCTATTACAAAATTATATCATGTTTAATTACCTCCTATTTCTATCCATTTAATAAAAATAAAACTTAAATAAGAAGAAGGATACTTTTAATAATTATAAATTACACTAAAGGAGGTATAATATTATTTATAATAAGTATATTCCCATAAACATTAACATGTGATACAATAATTATAAAAGTTTTCCCCTTGAGGAAATCAATTTATTTTGGGTAGAAACTCCATAATTTTAGAAAATATACCACATAAAATAGACTCGCAACAAGAAAAATAGAACTTTTAAGTGGTGGATCATAATAATCATAGGGTAGTCCCAACCCATTTCCCTTGGTTTGGAGATTACATGTGCTTATCATATTTATTATATATTGGATTAGGGAATTGACTTTGATAATTCCCAAGCCCCCCACATTTACAATATTGACCTATCAGTGGTGTCTTAGGTAGAACCTTTACCCCCTCCATCGATTTAATTGAACTATTATTTTTTTCTTCAGTAATTATCTACTTTATGGAATCCTTTTACACATATAAAGAATTTTTCAGTTACTTTAATACATTATCCATGGTTCCTCTTCACATATTTTTGACATTTAGGAAATTGAATATTCTTTTCTTTATCATCCTTATCTCTTGAACTTCTATGAGATTCCACCATTTTCTTCTTTGTTATTTTTGGAAAATCATATATATTCTATTTTATAATCATAATACATGATAACTAGTTTGGAATAAACATGAGATGACTTGCTTCATCTCCTCCTATATTGGGAAGGCCTTCATCACATTGTCTATTTGTTTCGCGCGGAATCCGGGGATGACCTCCTGGACGGGAGATTCAAACGTTCCGATCGGTTTCTAACGGGTTTGTTCGTAGAACCGGAAACATCCAATGATTCCACATCCGTTTGGACCTACTTTCCAAAGGCAGGCGCTCATTAGCTTGTGGGCTAATGAGGCTTAGGAATTTGCATTGGTCGAGAGGATGGGAGGTCGGACTCATCACACCTTTTTGAGGGGAATTATTGTCTACTCCGGGACTCTCTTTATAGATTTAAGTTAAGTTCGTGAATCCTTATTACATTACCAAGTATAAAATGAGCTTTCCTTTAGTTTTAACAATCAATGATTAAATATGCAAGAAATTTAGAGAATCTTTTATATGTATTTGAGGTTCTTCATCAATATAGAATCATCTATATTTGTTTAGAGATTCTTGGTCAATGGTATCCTTCAAAACATTTATATAAAAGTCTCTTGGTCATTTTGATGACCAGGCTGGTTTTAAAGCCACTCAGTGGGGCACTTGAAGTTTATCGTCATTCAGAAGGACAGAGATTATTTCAATGTTGGGATCGAACCCATGAATGGGCTACCTACGTATCCTTTGTTTTGAAAAAGGAATCAGAACCCACGTAGTTCGAGGAATGGGATATGATGTTTATGATTGATGGCTCAAAGATGAATGTCATAATTACTTTTACACTCTAAGCTCACGTGAGTCATGCTCGGTGTGAGAAACAAGAGGTATTGGTAAAATTTAGACAATTGTGCCATGAAGGATGCAATCATAAGAATTTTGTTTGGGGCTTATGTATGGATGACTGCCCAGATAGATGAAGGTTTAGGATTTACTTTTAGGAAGAAAATCCATGAACAGGGTCCACAAAGTTATATGTGTTTCATGGAGATTTGAATACTCTAATCTTGGGGCTTACTCCTAAGGAGGATGCCCAAGTTAGGAGGGGACTTATGATTGGGTTTTATTCCTGAAAAGGAAACCCAAATCAAAGGAAATTTATGACTGGTTAAGAGAAATTTTAAGAGACTTGGGGCTTACTCTTAAGAAGGATGCCCAAGGTTATGACTGAGTCTTATTCCTGAAAAGGAGACCCAGGTTAGGGGACTTGGGGCTTACTCCTGAAAAGGAAGCCCAAGATTTATGACTAGGACTTATTCCTGAGAAGGAAGCCTAGGTTAGGGGACTTGGGGCTTACTCCTGAAAAGGAAGCCCAAGGTTATGACTGAGTCTTTATTCCTGAGAAGGAGACCCAGGTTAGGGATTAAGGTTTGGGGCTTACTCCTGAGGAGGATGCCCAAGATTTAAAGGACTTTGATTGGGGCTTATTCTTAAGGAAGATGCCCAAGATTTATGACTAGGATTTATTCCTGAGAAGGAAGCCTAAGTTAGGGGACTTGGGGCTTACTCCTGAAAAGGAAGCCCAAGGTTATGACTGAGTCTTTATTCCTGAAAAGGAGACCCAGGTTAGGATTCTCTCATCTTAAAGGATGAGGTTGAAATGAATGTACTCTCAATCTTTGGTGACATAAAGATGTTTAAATCACTAGGTTTTGAGAGCTATTTCACAGAATTCCTTTCAGATAAGGATGTCAAATCAAGAAATTATGCCATAAATGGCTTTGAAGAGTATCTTGAAGACTGAATCTTGAATAGGAAGGGTGAAATGGCTTAAGAGGGGTGAAAAAGGGCAAGATGGGCACCCAAAAAGATAGGGGCGCGCAAGTATTGAAGGTCGCGCAAGTCCTGCGGCGGCGCGCAAGTATTGGTCGCGCAAGTATACTTGCGCGACATGAGGGATACTTGCGCGATTTTCAACCAGAGTTGAAATACTTGAGCGACTCTTTTTTATACCCTTTCCCATCCTCTTGAGGTTCTTCTAGAGAAGGGACGCGCAAGTTATATTGAAGTAATTAAGTTGGCGCGCAAGTGTTTGATAAGTTTCAACACTTGGGCTTTCCTTCTTCTCTTTAGATCTTCCATTCTAGGTAAGAAATTACCTTAGAAGTGTTCCGGAAGCTTTGAGAAGAGATTCGAGCGTCGGGAGCTTTGATCCAAGTTTCTGGGAAGAGATCCTCCCGAATGGGGGGCCCACAGGGTCTATTTATAGGCAAAAGAAGACCCCGGGCGGTTACTGGGCGGTTACCAGATCTGTCGCGCAAGTCCCTTGCACGACCATGAGGGGTCGCACAAGTGTTGAGGCGGCGCACAAGTATACTTGCGCGACCAAGAGGGAACTTGCGCGACCTCTGGGCAATGTTCTCCTTTTTCATCCCTTTGTCGATTTTTGATGTTTCTTCAAAGGATTAATCACTTTTGAGATCAGATATTCCCTTTTCCGAACTTTAGATTCCGTGACGAAAGGAGCGTCAACAAAAGTCCCCCCTCAGAGTTGGATCCGGAGAAAAAATGAGGATTTGACTCTGAGGAAATCGAATCCCTCTAAAGGAAAAGGGCGGCGCGCAAGTCTCCAGTCGGCGCGCAAGTCTTCGTCGCGCAAGCGTTTGAGCGCTCTGGGTGCGGCGCGCAGATAGGCCCTCTGGCCTATAAATATGCTGCTTCCGGCCGTAGATGGTATCTGACCCCGAATTTCTCGAGCTCTCGCCGCGCAAGTCTTTGTCGCCGCGCAAGTCTCCTATTTTCGCTGTTTCCTCGCTGCCGCACTACTCTCAAGGTAATAAGGCTTGCGCGGCACACACTTGCGCGACAAAAACTTGCGCGACATATGTACCACTTGCGCGACATCTCCATACTTGCGCGCCTTAATGCCTTAGCCATTTTTTCCAAATTCTTTCACAAATTTTATGAAAAAATAAAACCCATTTAAGAGTTTAATTTATTCAACTCCTGTGCAGATTCAATGGCTCTTAGACCTGGATTCCTTGATGAACTGGCTAGCAAGCGGATAGATGATATGATGAATATCATTGGCCCTGATTACTATACTGTCAAAAACAGCACTCTTCCAGATTTGGCTAAGTATCTGAAGAAATATCATCACGACTTTCCTCACTGCACTTATCTACCTTTGTATGGTCATGGTCATCTGCAAGAAGTCATTATTCCAGAAGTAAAGAATTATCTTCCATTTTCTTGGTTTCAGAATTATACCAATTTTGCTTCAGCAAATATCTCAGGCGGAGGAGTATTTCAAACTGCTGGAACAGTAGAGAAGGCGTATGTGATGCATCATAGCCCTTGCACACCAGATCTGAAAAAACATACACCTGAGCTTCAACCACATTGCCATCCTTCAATCTTCCGAGATGCTCAGATGGATCAGTCCAAAGGCTGGAAGAAAAGTTGGGATTTCCGCCCTGGGGGAGGTGTGAAGCCAACTTGGATGTGGGCATACTGGGTGCGACAGACTTGCGCTGAGTTTATTGAGGATTTGAAGAGAGCTGCAATATATGAAGCTGTTTGGGTTGGCCAGACATATATTTACAGACATGATATCTTCGTGCCAGAGATACTCAGTCACTGGAGTCCAGCGACTAATTCTTTCCATTTGACTCATGGAGAAGTAGGTATCAGTTTGTGGGATGTCCACAAGATTTCAGGAGCTCCAATCTTGGGCGATATGTATGATGAATTCATTCCTCCCAAGGTGACTTGGAATGATCCAGAGAAGACTCCTGTTTTGGGTCGAGAATTATTCAAAATCTTTCACAAGCTCAAGAGTTCAGAGACCTCATTAACTCATTTCAGAAAAGATATCCATCCGGAAGAATGGATGAAGGTGTTTCTTACTGAGAAGAAAGGGATGGAGCCAAAGGAAAAAGGATCCAAGAAAAAGAAATCCAAGGATACCCGGCCCAGACGTCCTACCACTTGCCCAAAACCTGAGAAGAGAGGAGCTCCTGGCACATTCTGGCCAACTCTAGAAGCAGGAGAGTTTGAAAAATGGGGCTATGAAGTGAATCAAAGAATTCCAAAGAAAACTCGTCTGGCGGGTTTCTTGGCAATGTGGCTCAGTATTTACCTCTTGCCGGTCAGGGATTCGAAGGGAGGCGTTAGGCCAGGGACCTTCGTCATTGCGGCCAAGTTAGCTGAGGGAAAAATGGTTGGGTTAGCCACCCCCATTTTAGCAAAGATCCACAGGAGTTTACTTCACGTCTTCCAGGGTAAATCTCCTTTAAGAATAGTGGGACCATTCCAGGTTTTGTGGGGATGGATCGCCACTCACTTCAGGACTTACAATGTACAGAATGGATTACAAATTCCTGGAAGCTCTTTCAGACCGTCAGTGCAAGCATTCTCTGGAATTGCTCCATTAGATGTCAATGGTTATGACATAAAAGTAAGACTAAGCATGTATAAGGAATTCAACTTCTTTCCTTATGGAAGTCCGCCATCTGGGCGGTTTGTTGATGATGGGAAAGCCCCTTTGGATTTGAGGGCATACATGCTAGCTTGCAGGGATGGCGTGTTAGTAGCCAGGGTTGATGGAGAAATCATATGCGAGGCCTATGCTCCATATAGATTTGCACGCCAATTCAAATGTTTACAACAGATTGTTGTATCCCCTCCAGTACACGTCAGGTTAGAGCAACATCCGATGGTTGCTCGACAACTATGGTTGCTGACGTCAAGAGAGAAGACTGGAGCAGTATTTGATCTACCAGTTGAAAAAGCGGCACATTATCTGACTACTTTTTATGCCGAACACTGGATAGCATCATACCCTAAAGGGATATTGAATCACCCTGTATATCAAGTGGGAAAGAGGAAGAGGACTGTAGAGAAAGAAACTCTTCCTCATGAAGGTGCTGCTTCTCCTCCTGAAATAGGTTCAACAGACTCCTCCTCTAGAACTGATTCCTCGGATTATCATGATGGGGATGATGAGGCACAACCGGCAGCAAAGCGGTTTCGTGCCCGATATAATCCTCCGGCCAGAGTTAAAAGACCCACTCCATCAGCTCCTGGTGAGTTATTTGATTGTAATAACTTCAATCACTGCTACTTTATAAAGTAATAAGTCTCACTTTCTTATTCTCTATCTGTAGTTGCAGGAGTTGGGAAGAAATTAAAATCAAAAATTGTAGGACCTTCCTCACAGCCTTTATATCTAAGACCAGAGGCTGTTCAGCTATGGCAGAGCTTATACTGTGATACTGAAACCGCCTGGCTGGATTTGTGTGAGGGCCTACAACTTCCTGGGATAGGATATCTTCTAGCTTCCAAAGACCTTCAATACGGAGATAACCCCAATGAAGTGCGGGCTTACATCAGAGAGCTGGAAATGCTCATATATGCCACCGATAATTCAGCTCCTATCACCAGGCGGGTGAAGGAAATGATTGATCGTGGCACCACTAAGGGGGCTGGTGGTTCTGGAGATGAGGAGTGGCAAGAGTACGTGGCTCATGAAGATGTAAGTTTTCTTTCCTTATTTTCTTTGCAACTTGATTTCAGTTGAAGCTTTATTTCTTAAGGAAGTTATTTTCTTCATCTTGCAGCTTGCAAAGAAAGGGACCGGGGTTCCTTCGCCACAATATAGCCCTGGTGGTACCGCTGTTGGGGCTGCTGCTGATTCTCCTCGCGAACCAGGCGAGATATCTCCAGGCCAGCAGGCCATGAATGAGGCATTGGACATAGCCTTTCATTCGCCAATCCAAGTGCCAATAAAGGAGACAGCTGAAACTCCAAAAAAGCAAAAGAAGCCAAGGCAACGAAGGAGGAAATCCTTAGCTAAACGTTTCATTAGCAGTGGTAAGTCCTTCGAACAATCATGAGTTTATACCCATAATCATATGGTTACTCATATTTCTGAGGATTGCAGGGGCTTCTTCAATTTCCCCCTTGAGGGAAGGGACTGATCCTACTTCAAAGGCCGTGGAGGGTGCTGTAGAACAACCACAGACTCAAGCTGACTTGGTAGCTCCTGGAAAAGAGCTACCATCCATTCCCAGTATCCCTCCCACTACTGAAGATGCTGTCCAGGGTCAGGGGTTGCAGGACATAAGTCAGCAAGAAGACATAGCAAATGCTCCCACTGGTGAGACTAACCAAGATTCTGAAGTATCATTGGATGAAATGATGAATCAAGGAATGACTTTTGAAGAATTTTATGATCATGCTAGATTGTCATGTGATTTAGAAGACCTTGGGCGTGAGTGTTATCCTTCGCCCAAATTTTTCTTTTAAAAGAAAATATTTCTAATCATGATGTAAAATAATATGCAGTTTCTTCCGTAGAAGCTGCTGAACTGCCAATGCCTGAAGAGGGTGTGGACACTGATGTCAACCCTATCATTGCAGAAACATTAGCTCAAGTAGAGCTAAATCCAATAAACTCTCCTGAGACCCATCCTGAAAATCCTGTTGAAACCGGGAAAGATGGGGAGAAGTCTTCTCATGTTGCTGAACCACCATTGGGTAAGGGATAACAATATTTGTGATTGTACTTTATTTGCAAGACAATCCATTCTTTTGTTATCCTTTAAGATTCAACTAAAATCTTTCAATTAATCATGCAGGACCATCAACTGCAATGAATAGACCCGAAGATGAGGCCTCAGCCTCTGTCCCAACGGGAATTGAAAGTGAAGGAGCACAAGTCAGAGGGGAAAGAGCAGAACGAGGCACTTCCTTGAGCATGTTAATTCCAGATTACATACCCCCTTCTGACGAAGATGTTGAATCAGATCCAGAGATGCTCAAAGCGTTCAGCTTTTCACGACGTAAGGCGTGGAACAATATATGGAACATCATATCGGGGGTGCCCTTAGAAGAGCTACCATCAAAAATTTCCCGATTGTCATCCCAATTTGTTATAATGGGACTTGGTGGTTTTGGGTATGAAAAGATCCATGCTGCAGTGAAACAGATTATCTTCAGGAGGGAGCAAATGCAGACAAGTCGCGAAGATTTGACCAGAGTGAAATTGTCAGTCAACATAGGCGAATTTGAGGCTGCGATATCCCAGGCTGAAGCTGATTATGTTGTCAAGATGAAGGATCTGAAACAAAAAATCAAAGAAAAGGTCGTCCAGCAGGTGCAACTCCAGCAACAGTTAGATGCTGTTACTGGGGAACTTGATCAGATTAATGAATCATTGGATGAAACTCATATAAATGGCATGAAAGCCATTGCAGATGCTAAGAAGGCATTTCAGCAAGCTGAAAAGAGTGAAGCTGGTCAAGTGCACGAGCTTCAAGCAACTGTTGATAAGGCTCAGGATGCTATACATCAAATGAAGACTTTTGTTGACAATCTCCTGTAATTTCTTGAAAAAGAGAAGAGATTCCAATCTGTGGATGTCCTTCTAACTCTTGTGTATCAATGAAAAACACTTTTGTCTTCAATCATTTGTGCTTGCATTCTTCCACTACCTGCTTCAAATTTACTTAAGCCAATGGGCTTAGTAAGCATAGTTTGATTTTTACTAGGATTATTACAAATAACCCTACAAACATTGAATCTTTTAACTGCTCAATATTACCTAAATCATACAAAAAAATGTATATTTAGTGAGCTGGAACTTGACTTTTATTCAGAGTTCCTTTGTCTTTTGTGTGGGCAGTTTAAAGTCATGCAAGCCGGACATAAAGAGGCTAATGTTTAAGGTCGAAATAGCTTTGACCGAAAAAATGGATTAAAATGGATTCAATTCCTTGATAATTTATCTGAAAACAAATTACCATACTCAAGTATGATAGAAAATATGTAAACTATGACTTAAGAATATTTGAATCTGAGGAATGATATGAAAAAGAGATAAATAGCATTAGAAGAAGTAGTTTCCAAGAATGAAGTTACTATTATTTAACAAAACCCGTTAGGGGGTTGAAATATGCAGGGCCACCTATGGGCATTGGCTGCATAGTCAAATAAAATAGCATCTTTTGGCTGACAAGTCTGTTATGTGGACTGTTTATGCAAGGCCACCTATGGGCACGTGCTGCATAGTTAGGCAAAAGAACTCTCAGAAATTTACTTTCCTAGTGCTAAAAGCCAGTGAAAGTTTATGGAGATTCAAATTTTCTAAAGCATAGAGTTTGTTGTATGGAAAGAGGTACCTGAATATGGAGAAGATATTTTCAAACAAGAATATCGAAGAACTGGATGAATATCACTCCTACGAAGGTCTGACCCAAACGTAGGGAAGAAGAATAAACCATAGACTTGAATACTTTCAGATCATGAAAAAGGATATGGGACAAATACGTTAAGGATGGCTATTTTTACGGATCCCTACATACTGTCGTTTAAGACAAATAAGGACAAAAGAGGCATTCTTCCCAAGAATGAAGTTACTATTATTTAACAAACCCGTTAGGGGGTTGAAAACATGCAGGGCCACCTATGGGCATTGGCTGCATGGTCAAATAAATAGCATCTCTTGGCTGACAAGTCTGTTATGTGGACTGTTTATGCAAGGCCACCTATGGGCACGTGCTGCATAGTCAGGCAAAAAGAATTCTCAGAAGTTTGACATTTTTGTGACCATAAGTCATGAAAAAGGGTTATGAAGATCTGAAAATATTTAAGGTTAGGATTATAATACATAAAGATGGGTATTTTCCAATGTATATAGAGATACATAGGTCAATGAAAACCATAATCATGTTGTGGCTGGGTCCAAACTTGGACTTCACTACGTATCTCATAAGAATGAGAATCAAGCCATACGTAGTTCTTGAAATGCAGTTTAACGTCGTGCAGGACGAAAGGATGAGTGATCTTAGTTTTTGGGGTCATAGAATTCGGACCATAATAATGAATACATAGTGTGTGTTTTCATGAGGACTTTTCAGCCAAGGGACTGAAAGTGAAATTTGGGGTTAGGCCTAAAAGACTTGGGACTGGATTCGAGGGACACTCGAATGTTCCTACGTATCCCATAAAGATGGGAATCAAGTCCACGTAGTTCTAGAAACTACCCTTTGTACAAATTTGGTTCGTACATGTGAAGGGTGAAAAGGGACTTTAGTGCAATGATGGTTTTAACCTAAGATAAAAAGTTTAGGCATTACCATGTATGTACGTAGTCTTTTTGAAAAATGAAAACCATGATTGAAAAAGAATCAATGTTAATAATGGTTCCTTCTCAAATGAGGAAATCAAAGAATATTGTAGTTTATTGTCGTACTGGACAAAAGTGTTGTATAGTTTAACGTCATATAACAAGGACGAAAGTGAATCAATGTAAAGATATTGATTCCAAGGGTGGTTTCACAAATTATCATCATATGAGATTGTGGTGAACCAATGTGAAGAGATTGTTTTTGGGCTTGAACCTTTGGGAGGTTGCCTACATACCCAGCCTGGAGGGCAAGGATCAAAGTCTGTGTAGTTCAATTAAAGAATGAATTAATGATCAAGTTGTTCTTGTGGACAATGATCTAAAAAAAAATATTGTTGGGACTTACACATGGTTAGTGGCCCAAAGGGAGTGTTATGGTTGATGTTCGCTCTAAGCTCACGTGAGTCATACTCGGTGTGAGAAACAAGAGGTAATATCAACCTTAACGATGTACAGTTTAATGTCATGTAGGACATAAAAAAGGGACTTTCTGTACAGTTTAGCGTCATGTAGTTAAGACGATGGGGACAATATAGTTTAACGTCATATTGGACGAAAGGGGGATTGTGCAGTTTTAATGTCATGCTGGACTTTTGATGATTATATAGTTTAACGTCTTTCCGGACGTGAGGGACTTTTATACAGTTTAGCGTCATGTAGTTAGGACGTCACAGTTTAACGTCTTGCTGGACATATTTGCAAATAGTTTATGGTCGTATACATGGACCAGGAATGATGCAGTTTTAAGGTCATGCTGGACTGTTTATGGAACTTTTTCACAGTTTAATGTCGTGTGGGACGAAGTTGCAGTTTTAAAGTCATACTGGACCATTGCTGTATAGTTTTAGCGTCATATAGCAAGGACGAACTGATGCTGTACAGTTTAAAGTCATGTAGCTAAGACTAAGGTGAATCAATATGAGGATATCAGTTCTGATCTTTTTACAGTTTATCGTCATGCTGGACGTTGGAAGTGCCACACAGTTTAATGTCATGTTGCTAGGACACAATATAGTTTAATGTCATCTCGGACAGAATACAGTTTAGTGTCATGTAGGACAATAAGGGACTTAACACAGTTTAACGTCATGTTGGACGATGAAAGTGCCACACAGTTTAATGTCATGTCGCTAGGACAAAATATAGTTTAATGTCATCTCGGACAAAATATAGGAACTTCCATACAGTTTATTGTCATGTAGGACAAAATCAGGGACTATGCAGTTTAAAGTCTTGCAGTTAGGACTATTGGTGCTGCACAGTTTAATGTCATGTTGCAGGGACATAAGTGCGAATAGTTTAAGGTCATATGCACGGACCATGCAGTTTATCGTCATGCTGGACGTTGTTGTAGTTTAAGGTTATACTGGACCTTTGTGTAGTTTAAGGTCATACCGGACCTTTGTGTAGTTTAAGGTCATACCGGACCTTTGTGTAGTTTAAGGTCATACCGGACCTTTGTGTAGTTTAAGGTCATACCGGACCTTTGTGTAGTTTAAGGTCATACCGGACCTTTTCTGTATGAACCGATTGTAAGTCTTGGTTCTGGGAACAATATTTTGTGTTTATACAAAATACTTCTTCAGAAATCTGGCATTAGTTGGAGTCGTGATGTGTTCTCCATCCATTGAAATCAGAGAATACGCTCCATTGGAGTAGACCTTATGTACTGAATAAGGTCCTTCCCATTTTGGCTCAAGCTTGGGAGGCTTCTTTCCTGGTATCATTGGTGTTCTGAGAACCAATACCAATTCTCCCTGAATGAATGAACGAAGACGAACTTTTTTGTTAAAAGCTCGTGCTATTCGATTCTGATAGATTTCCAAGTGGTGCAAAGTGCACAATCTTTTCTCATCTAACTGTTCCAATTCATTCAACCGCTTTTGGGATTGCTCATCTGTTGATAACTGATCACAAATGGCTATTCTGAGTGAGGGCAATTGGACTTCAATTGTCAAGACTGCTTCTGTTCCATATACCAATGAATATGGAGTAGACCGCGTTGCATTGCGAGTGGTAGTCCGATAAGCCCATAAAGCATGATAGAGTTTATCAGGCCATGACCTCTTATCTTTATCCACCATCTTTTGCAGTATATTTGAAAGAGTCTTGTTGAAGGCCTCTATCTGGCCATTAGCCGCTGCATGATATCGAGATGAATGGTTGGACTTAATGTTGTATTCTTGATACAATCTCTTTACCTCAGAAGAACAGAAGTTGGTGCCGTTGTCTGTCAATATGGTATGAGGGACACCAAATCTAGTAATGATGTTAGACTTGATGAAGCTAACAATGCATTTAGAACTGACTTCTTTGAGAGGTACTGCCTCTGCCCATTTGGAAAAGAAATCAGTAGCAGTAAGAATGTACTTAAACTGCTTGGCCGTAGCTGAAGGGTAAGGTCCCACCACATCCATTCCCCATGTGGAAAATGGCCATGAGTATTTAGCTGTATGAAGCAACTCTGGAGGTTGATGAATGAAATTGGCATATACTTGGCATGAATGACACTTCTTTGTGAAATTAACACAATCTTGTATCATTGAAGGCCAGAAGTATCCAAGTCTTCGAATTTGATCAGACAATCTATGTCCAGACTGGTGGGCACCACAGACTCCTGCATGCACTTCTTTTATGACAGCCATTGTATCTTCACCATCAATACATCTAAAGAGAACTCCATCAAAACCACGTTTGTAGAGAATTTTCTCGAGGTGGTTTGGACCATCATAAAGAGTAAAATTGACCACACGTCGCCGAATTTGTTCTCTCTCGGCTCTATCAGGTGGAAGTGTTCCATTTTGAAGGTATTCCCTGATAGGTGACATCCATCCTGTAGTATGACCATATGGTTCAGGAATGGGACTAATTTCATTAATTTCCTCTGTTCTGACTTGAACATAAGGTGAAATTGCACGACGGTGGGCAATACAGATGGTTGTCTCGTCCCGATTTGGATCTGCTAAAGCTGTGGCTATATTAGCCAGTGCATCAGCTTGAGCATTTTGTGATCTTGGGACATAAGAAAATGTCGGTTCTGAAGGGAATTCCGACATTAACTCTCTGACGTAATCATACAAAGGGATTAATTCTTCTTTTCTGATGGCATAATCCCCATTGACTTGTTTGATTACCAGGTCTGAATCACCTTTCACCTTTAAGTGATTCACTTGTGCTTGAAGCGCTAACTCCAAGCCTGCAATGAGAGCTTGGTATTCAGCTTCATTATTGGTACCACCTTCCCACAACAAAAAGGAATAAGGTAACACTGCCTTATCTGGAGAAATGAGCACAATTCCTAAACCAACTTTGTTGAATTTAGGATTTTCCATTTTCTTCCCTGTTGGACTTCTAGAAGCACCATCAAAATACATTTCCCATGTTTGAGGACTCTCTTGAATAGAGAAAACTTCCTCATCAGGGAGTTCGATATCTGAATACGTGTCTTCCACTGAAGGATGTTCAGCCAGGAAATCAGCCAGAGCTTGGCCTTTAATTGCCTTTTGAGACACATACTGGATGTCGAACTGCTGTAGAATAACTGCCCACCTTGCCAGACGTCCTGTAAGCATTGGACGACTAAGGATGAATTTGAGTGGATTATTACGAGATACCAATTGGACCTCGTGATGTTGCAGGTAGTGTCTCAGTTTCTGAACTGCAAAGATTAATGCTAGGCAGCATTTTTCAATACTCGAATACCGGGTTTCTGCTTCAAGCATAGTTCTACTGAGATAGTAGAGACTATTTTCATTCCCAGCATCATTCTTTTGAGCGAGAAAGGCACCCAATGATCGCTCTAAAGCTGTCACATAGAGGATAAGAGGTCTACCCTCAACAGGTGGCATGAGTACTGGTGGACTTAAGAGGTATTTCTTGAGAACATCAAATGCTTCTTGACATTCTTTAGTCCACTGGTAAGTGACTCCTTTCTTCAATAATTTGGTAAAAGGTAAACTTTTGCCTGCCAAATTGGCGATGAAACGCCGAATATAGGCTAAGTGTCCTTGAAGTCCTCTTAATTCTTTCAAATTCTGAGGAGGTGACATACCAAGGATTGATTTGGTCTTCTCAGGATCGACTTCAATACCACGATGGCATACAACAAAGCCGAGGAATCTTCCTGAGGTTACCCCAAAAGCACATTTTAAGGGGTTCATCTTCAAATTATGTTGTCGAAGCTTGTGGAATATGACTTCCAAATCAGCTAAGTGATCAAAACGTTGTTTGGATTTAACCACCAGATCATCTACATAGCATTCAACAAATTTCCCTAGAAAAGGTTTGAAGATACGATGCATGGCGCGTTGATATGTTGCACCTGCATTCTTTAAACCAAAGGGCATCACCCGGTAACAAAACACACCTTGAGGAGCTCTGAAGGCTGTATATTCCTCATCTTCTGGGGCCATTCGGATCTGATTATATCCAGAATATCCATCCATGAAAGAAAGTACTTCATAGCCAGCCGTTGCATCAATTAAGAGTTCTGTAATCGGAACTGGAAAATCATCTTTGGGACAATACCGATTAAGATCTCTGAAATCGATGCAAACCCTAATTTGTCCGTTCTTTTTCTTTACTGGGACAATATTAGCCAACCACTTAGGATATTGAACTTCTCTGACGAAGTTAGCTTTGATAAGCTTATCCATTTCAGCCTCAATTTTGGAAGCATAGGTCGGGTGGGTTCTTCTCGCGGCTTGCTTGAATCCTCGATGTTCTTTTGGCAAACCCAAATGATGGGTGGCAACATCAGGATCAAGGCCAGGCATCTCTGTATAATTCCAAGCAAAAATATCTTTATTTTGCTTTAGAAAAGAAATATACATCTCTTGTTCTTCAAGGTTCATGGCCGCACTAATTAAAGTGGGGCGTGGATCTTTCTCTGTACCCAGATTTACTTCTCTGAGTTCATCCACAGTGGTAGAGATACCCTCTTCAAATGCTGGAGGAGCATCTCTAAGATCTTCCTCTTCCTCTTCATCATGTGTTATTTCTTCTGTTTCTACTTGCAAAGTAGATGAAAAAATGAAATTCTCATGATCATAAGAGATGTCAAAATTTTCACATTTTGAAGAAGAAGCTTCCATTTCCGACCCTATTGATGATAAAAGGTCTTCTTTGGGAATCAAAGAGGAGATGATGGATTGAGAATTGACATCAATATTCACCTCTGGTGTTGCTATAACTTCTTCCGGCCTGATTAGCGAAGTATAGACTTGTTGGATTTCAGCAGACGAAATGAAAACGTCACCACTTATGCCTTCATCACTGCTTGGTAAGTTACCAATTTCTCCCATGTTGTCTGGCTCGATTGCCGTAATTGACATTATGGATCTTTCCATAAGAGTATTTTGATTTGGGCCTATTTTGTCAATTTGACTGATAGGTAACACATAATCTGTACTCACATGTGAAAATGGATTTATTGGAATTTTTTCCAGACCATATGGAGCATTAACTTTGGTAATTTCCTTCATTGTAGATTTTTCTCTTCCCTTCATGTGATAAAATTCCGCCTCAATGTATTGAGACTCACATGTCTTGAACGGGGCCTTATCACCATACAATGTTCCAACTTGACCATCGAAACAGTATTTGAGACATTGATGGTATGACGATGGAATAGCTGCATGCTGATGTAGCCAGGGTCTTCCAAGCAAGATATTGAAAGCTGAGTCTTGATCAACAATCATGAAATCTGAATTGGAAACAAGATCTCCAAACTGAGTTCTGAGCGTAACTTCTCCCAGTGGTTCTTGTTCATTTTTATCATATCCTTGCAACATCATGGTAGAAGGAGATAAATCAGATTCTGTGAGGCCCAATCGACGAAGTGTGCGAATGGGCATGAGGTTGACTCCTGAACCATTGTCAATGAAAGCTCTTCGAACATCTATACCATTGACTTTGCCAGATAGGTACAAAGGTTTTATGTGCCCATGCACAACATCATCTTCATCTTTATCAGTAAAAGATATCACTTCATGGCATTCTGCAGGATTATTCTCTATGTGATAAATTTCAGCTGCAGCAATTTCAGCTTCAAACTCCTGAGGACTTGACAAAGCTTCGATGAGTGCTTCCCGAAGATCTTTTGATAGATTCAAAGCATCTAAAATTGATAATTTGGCTGGTACTTGGGCCAAGTGTTTCAATATATCATACTTTTGATCTAGAGGCCTGCGTTTCCCAATAGGAATATGCGGTTTAGTAGGTATCTTGGAAGCAGATGCTTTGGAAGCTGATGCCTCTTGTATTGAAGTTGGCAACATCTTTGGTTTTGGAAAATTAGACTGATTAGATCCATTTACTTGCTGAGATAAAGAAGATGGAACATTTAATCGGTCTTCCAAAATAACTGTGCCGAAGCTGAGTTGGCCATTGGAAGAAGAACTTGCTTGTTCATTTTGAGCTCGCTGAAGGGCTCTACCACGAGTTTCTGCTGCATATACAGTGCTAGCAGGGGTAGAATTAGAGTAGTGGCTTCGGAAAGATCCACGTCTTCCCCTATATCCTGAACCTCTAAAACTTCCTCGGGTTCCTTTATTTGATATAGGGAATTCAGGCTCATCAAGACTGGAATATGAATCTGTTAATTGAATCATATTAACAGAACCAAAGATCAATTCTTCGTCTGATAAAGACTCTGCCAAGTTAGCCTGTTTAGGCTGTGCCGTTTGGTGGGACGGTGCCCGTTGCTTTGAAGTAGATGGCATGAAATCTGCCAGAGTCAAAGACAATTTAGGCTTTGATACATACTCATCTTCTCCTGATTCCTCTTTCTTCTTTGAATTGCTCTGCCCTTTTGAGGATTTGTCTTTTGATGGAGGCTTTACTGCAGCTTTTGTAGGAGACACAATTGGCTTCTTCAATTGTGTTCGCAAAATGGAATGGGTCCGATTGATTGTCTTTCTGACCATCCAATCATCATATTTTTTCGCAGTTTTGCTTTTGACTTCCTGCCACTCGCCTCCTTCCTCTGGATCTGTAGCGGTAATACACGCTACATGAGCTGAAGAACCCTTCAATTTGACTTGTCCCAAGTCGACCATCTTTTGTAGGAGGTCTTTAAAGACAAAACACTCCTGGATGGGATGCCCCAACATTTGATGAAAGGGACAATAATTGGGACGGTCTTCATCTCCTTCCTTGTTTGGTCTCTTCGGCACTGGTAATTGAACCAAATTATTCTCCAGAGCTGAAATGAAGTAACCAGGAACTTGCTCACTTCGGAAAGAGTATGTTTTACTCTTCATATCCTCAAATTGTTTTCGTCGTTGATCTTTTTGATCATTTGGACGAAACAGCCTTTGTTGTTGGCGTTCAGGAGGTGGAGCCCTTCGAGAAGATGAAGGTTTTGAAGTAGAAATAGGTACAGGTGCCTGTTTAAGCATAACTGTAGCAGTTTCTGCTTTACCCATTCTTCTTCCTGGAGCTGATGGAATTACACGAGATTTAACCTTAGCCTGCATAAGGGAATCTTCAATCTGTTGAGCGATTGAAGTAAGGTCTCGAAACCCTCCTGTGTATTTCACAGGGATCAATGGCGTGCGTAATTCGTCACGCAAATTTGCCACACAGATTGGCAATAATTCTTCCTGAGGGAGTGATAAACTCAAGGAATACGTTAATCCCTTCCAACGAGCAATGAAATCAGAGACTCTTTCATTCTCCCTTTGCTTGCAGTTTGTAAGATCGAAAACTGTCGTTTTTGGCAAAGTTGAGCTGAACTGAAGAAGGAATTTTTGACGAAGATCCTCCCATCCGATGACTGACCGGGATTTCAAGCTTGTATACCAGACAAAAGCTGGTCCTTGCAAGGTTCGCACGAAGCATCTGAGTTTCACTGCTTCTTGTTGCTCTGGAGTTCCCATCATAGGATCACAACAAGACACGTAATGCGTCAAATGTTGTTCAGGGTCACCTGATCCATTGAAAGTAGGGAAAATAGGGTTTCCAAAACTGGATGGAGGAGAAATTGAATCTACCCATTCAGGGTAAACTTTCTTTTCAGGTTGAACTTGCGCCCGTTTCCCTTCCATAGTTTCTAACCGAGCTGTTAATGACTCAATAGTATTTATTAACTTTTGAGAAACGTCAGGTTGAACTTGGTTTTGGGTAGGTGCAATGAATGGAGCTTGGACAGCCGTGGAGGTTGGTGCTGCAACTAATGGTAGTGCTGCCAACCGTTGTTGCGTTTGACCCGTAGGATTAGACCTCTGTGGGTGTACTGATAAAGGAGGATATTCCTGATCCATCTCAGTAGTTACAACAAATTCCTTCGGCTGTCGGACTTCAGCATTCTTAAGAAGAAGACTACTCTGAAGTAGTTCTGCATTCAACCTTCTTAATTCTTTCATTTCTTCCTCCTGTTGTGCAAGCCTTTGCTCTAATGAGAGCGATTGACCTCCTTCAGAGGAAGGGTGAGAAGTAACCTGATTCTTTCCTTTCCCCTTATTGGATCCTTTTCGGAGAGGGGGAAGTGGGTTACTTGAAGGAATACCCAGATTTTGGGTAAGCCTTTGATTACGTGTGCGCACACCTTCTTCATTTAGGTCTGTGTGTGCAACTTCTTGAGCAGGAACCTCTTCATCTGATCCCTCTGATTGAGCCTCATCTGGTGAATCAGCAGCAACGGCGGTGATGACATTAATGGATGCATATTTCATGGAATCCTTTCTATCAGCATTTCTGTGATATTGTCTCCTTTTATGTCCATGATAAGACATGGCATTCCGTTGACTTGATCCCTCAGGAATTTCTTTGTGAACCGTCACTTGGAGAGAATCTCCTGATAGCTTGGCTCTTCGTTCCTCTTGAGGCTTCTTCCCTAATCGAGAGAATACTGACTTTCTCTGAGGGAGGGATTGAAGATTTGAAAAAGTCCCCAGTCCGGTGGACTGGGGGTGTTCCTGTTGCTTCCGCTCAACTCCTCGAATAACATTCGTTGATTCTAAGGGTTGGGTTAGAGAAGTCCCCAGTCTGGCAAGCTGGGGTGTCTCTTGATATGCTATGTCTGAGATCTTCTTGAAATTTCTCTTGATCTTGCGGATCTTAGTTCGGAAATTAGCTGGATGCATTAACCTGTATCCACTTTTATCACCTGGTTCAACAGACCGTTGGATGATTTCCGAAACTTCTGTCATTTGATGACGTGTTTGCTCCAGATGAGAGGCTTGCGCAATATTCTCGCCTGCTTGATGTAGGAGCAATTCAACAACCTGTTCTCTATATACTTGATTTTGAGAGGAACTAGTTGAAGCTTGATCTCGAGCAAGATTTTGATTATGAACAAAGCCCATTGACTGTGGCCGGCCATGGGCAATAACATTGCATGAGACCATTTTCGGCGGGCTTTGCTGACCGGAAAGCACTGTGAAATGTAGTGCTCCGTGAATACCCCATCCTCTGATATGAACATTAGATGGAGCATTGGAAATTAACTAACGCAATCTTCTTAGTGCGCCAAGGCATGAACGTTGAAGGGTTCTCTGTTGCTTTTCAGCCTTCGGATACCGAGAGACTGATAGAGATGCCAAATCAATCTGGCGTTGTAACCCTTCTATTATCTTAAGATGATTTTCATATTCATCGTAAGATAATACCTTCTTCTTTAATTGACAAAGAGTTTTCCATATGTTAAGACGAATATCATGGATTCCATCATCCGTCAACATCTTTGGAATGTCATACTGTGAATCAGCCAAAGGCCAAAACATGACTGGTACTTCACCTTTTGCCAGTTTTTTCCTCATGTTCAGCATTTCCTCTTTATCATTAAACGAAGATTCTTCTACCTGTTTGGACCAGAATTGGTGTTTCCTTGTTGCTTCATCGGATTCAACAAGATTGGTAGAGGAATCACTATTCATGCTGGAAGATGAATGACCCAGGGAAGGTTCGGAGAATAACCTGAACCCCAAGCTATCTTCTGATGGAGAAAGAGTTTCACCTGCCGATAGTAAAACTTCAGACATGACTGGTTTTACGTTTGCAAGTGCCTCGAGATAGGAGGGCTTTCTCGTCACTACATTGCCTTCTGAAGAATTTTCGAGACAATGTGAATCACTACTGCGGAGAGGACTTTCGCAGCGAAGTTCATCACCATGAGGAGGACCTTCATGATGGGTTACAGCAAAAGATGATATCTCTTGCTCCTTGGTCTTCTGACCACACAGAGGGTTCCTGTGGTTCTCATCTGAAGAAGAAACTTCAAGATTGACCGAATTTTCATGAAGCAAGTCTTCATGAGGAAGTGTCTGTTGAAGAACTTCGGGATTAATGTTCCTGTTATTGGGAACTGAGGGAGTAGAATCTTGAATTACGACAGATAAATGTCTGAGGGCTTCAAGAACTCCAGCATCGAGCAAGGCCTTGTTGTAGATTGGCCTTTGATCTCCTGACTGTGCTGGGCGGATCTTTTTCTTAGATGCCTTCTTACTCGCTTTAGAAATCACTTGATGACGAAAGTGATTGCTCTGAGCAGGTGTATGTGCCTGATCAGGAAAGATGGTCAGGTTAGGCTGATGATCATCGCTCAAATCAGGTGTATGTGCCTGACTTGGTTGTCCATATGATATGGGGGAGTAGGCCCCACAACCCTCTTGGACTGGAACAGATGTGTGTGTCTGTTCCGGAGTGAATTGTTGATGTGTCACTCCACTGCTAGGGATAGATTTATGTGTCTGTCCCTGAGATGATGCTGAAGCTGTTATGATATCCTGGCAAGCATCCAGAATATGAGCAGGAATTTGCTTCTGCTCTTTCACCATTGACAAAATATGTTTGGTGACTTCAGCCGCCGGAACAGGGATATACGTCCATTCCGGGCTTGGAGTAGGTGTATGTGCCTGCTCCTGTCCTCCTTTTCCTGTCAGTGAATCCTGACAGTACTCAAGTGTGGAGGCAGAGAGTTTAGTCTGCCTCCTGTTTGTCGTCGGGACTTTCCGACTGACTTCTCCGTGCGCTACCAAGCGAGACTGTTGGTAGGCTTGATTAGTATTAGCAGGTGTATGTACCTGCTGATTACACTTCGCCAAACGCTGTTGACGAGATCCATCATATGTAGTCAGGCGAGCCTGCTGACTAACTGCTGATGTATAAGCAGGTGTATGTTCCTGCCTATGGTACTCCGCCAGAATTGCCTGGCGGGATCGGCTTGATGCTGCCAGACGAGTCTGCTGGACAGCGGGATTAAAACGAACAGGTGTGTATGCCTGCTCGTTATTTGCCACCAAGTTAGGTTGGTGGACTTCTTCGGAGATGGCAGGGATGACAACCTGCCTATTATTAACCGGATTCCGTCTCTGGTGATTCATCTTGCCTGCTCGGGTTCGAGGAACCTGAGCTGAATGCCTGGAGCCGGTACCCTCATCATGTTGAGGGCGCACTACCGCACGAGTCTGGCGGCGATTGTTGATGGGAGCCCTTGAGAAGGACCCCTGTCTCTTTGAATTAAGGTCCTGCGGGACCTGCTCATTCACTTCCTCAGAATAAGGGAGTGAATGGAAATTGCGTTCCGGGGATAACGACCCGAAACGGTTGGAGACGGTAGTCAGCACCGCCTGCTTCTTGATTGCTGGTCGCCGTTGTCCGGACGACCAGGTAGAATTGTTAACTTGGAGGGCTTGACGAGCGGCCTCCAGAGTTGGGATAGTACCGTTACGACGGTACTCCTTAACCAGTGCATTTGAAACACAGCGTTGAAGACGCTGAGTTGGTGATGTCATCCTCAGAGCGGATGACGTTCCAGCAGGAGTAGCAGCATTGGTTTTCACGGCAGCAGACCTCACAGTAGAGGTGTTCTTAGCAGCAGTATTCACAGGGGTGAACTTAAGGAAAGCCATTTTTTGTAGAAGATCTTGAAAAAAGAGTGCCTGTTCCATATAACAGACATAATCAAGATGAATCCGGCTACTGCATCTTTTGGATGATCATATGTCAATGATTGCCTTGTTGGCCCAAAGGGCCTAACAGATAAGAAGAACATCACTTTAACTTGGTTAAGGATTCACGTCGGGTTCACCATTTTTGTTTCGCACGGAATCCGGGGATGACCTCCTGGACGGGAGATTCAAACGTTCCGATCGGTTTCTAACGGGTTTGTTCGTAGAACCGGAAACATCCAATGATTCCACATCCGTTTGGACCTACTTTCCAAAGGCAGGCGCTCATTAGCTTATGGGCTAATGAGGCTTAGGAATTTGCATTGGTCGAGAGGATGGGAGGTCGGACTCATCACACCTTTTTGAGGGGAATTATTGTCTACTCCGGGACTCTCTTTATAGATTTAAGTTAAGTTCGTGAATCCTTATTACATTACCAAGTATAAAATGAGCTTTCCTTTAGTTTTAACAATCAATGATTAAATATGCAAGAAATTTAGAGAATCTTTTATATGTATTTGAGGTTCTTCATCAATATAGAATCATCTATATTTGTTTAGAGATTCTTGGTCAATGGTATCCTTCAAAACATTTATATAAAAGTCTCTTGGTCATTTTGATGACCAGGCTGGTTTTAAAGCCACTCAGTGGGGCACTTGAAGTTTATCGTCATTCAGAAGGACAGATATTATTTCAATGTTGGGATCGAACCCATGAATGGGCTACCTACGTATCCTTTGTTTTGAAAAAGGAATCAGAACCCACGTAGTTCGAGGAATGGGATATGATGTTTATGATTGATGGATCAAAGATGAATGTCATAATTACTTTTACACTCTAAGCTCACGTGAGTCATGCTCGGTGTGAGAAACAAGAGGTATTGGTAAAATTTAGACAATTGTGCCATGAAGGATGCAATCATAAGAATTTTGTTTGGGGCTTATGTATGGATGACTGCCCAGATAGATGAAGGTTTAGGATTTACTTTTAGGAAGAAAATCCATGAACATGGTCCACAAAGTTATATGTGTTTCATGGAGATTTGAATACTCTAATCTTGGGGCTTACTCCTAAGGAGGATGCCCAAGTTAGGAGGGGACTTATGATTGGGTTTTATTCCTGAAAAGGAAACCCAAATCAAAGGAAATTTATGACTGGTTAAGAGAAATTTTAAGAGACTTGGGGCTTACTCTTAAGAAGGATGCCCAAGGTTATGACTGAGTCTTATTCCTGAAAAGGAGACCCAGGTTAGGGGACTTGGGGCTTACTCCTGAAAAGGAAGCCCAAGATTTATGACTAGGACTTATTCCTGAGAAGGAAGCCTAGGTTAGGGGACTTGGGGCTTACTCCTGAAAAGGAAGCCCAAGGTTATGACTGAGTCTTTATTCCTGAGAAGGAGACCCAGGTTAGGGATTAAGGTTTGGGGCTTACTCCTGAGGAGGATGCCCAAGATTTAAAGGACTTTGATTGGGGCTTATTCTTAAGGAAGATGCCCAAGATTTATGACTAGGATTTATTCCTGAGAAGGAAGCCTAAGTTAGGGGACTTGGGGCTTACTCCTGAAAAGGAAGCCCAAGGTTATGACTGAGTCTTTATTCCTGAAAAGGAGACCCAGGTTAGGATTCTCTCATCTTAAAGGATGAGGTTGAAATGAATGTACTCTCAATCTTTGGTGACATAAAGATGTTTAAATCACTAGGTTTTGAGAGCTATTTCACAGAATTCCTTTCAGATAAGGATGTCAAATCAAGAAATTATGCCATAAATGGCTTTGAAGAGTATCTTGAAGACTGAATCTTGAATAGGAAGGGTGAAATGGCTTAATAGGGGTGAAAAAGGGCAAGATGGGCAACCAAAAAGATAGGGGCGCGCAAGTATTGAAGGTCGCGCAAGTCCTGCGGCGGCGCGCAAGTATTGGTCGCGCAAGTATACTTGCGCGACATGAGGGATACTTGCGCGATTTTCAACCAGAGTTGAAATACTTGAGCGACTCTTTTTTATACCCTTTCCCATCCTCTTGAGGTTCTTCCAGAGAAGGGACGCGCAAGTTATATTGAAGTAATTAAGTTGGCGCGCAAGTGTTTGATAAGTTTCAACACTTGGGCTTTCCTTCTTCTCTTTAGATCTTCCATTCTAGGTAAGAAATTACCTTAGAAGTGTTCCGGAAGCTTTGAGAAGAGATTCGAGCGTCGGGAGCTTTGATCCAAGTTTCTGGGAAGAGATCCTCCCGAATGGGGGGCCCACAGGGTCTATTTATAGGCAAAAGAAGACCCCGGGCGGTTACTGGGCGGTTACCAGATCTGTCGCGCAAGTCCCTTGCACGACCATGAGGGGTCGCGCAAGTGTTGAGGCGGCGCGCAAGTATACTTGCGCGACCAAGAGGGAACTTGCGCGACCTCTGGGCAATGTTCTCCTTTTTCATCCCTTTGTCGATTTTTGATGTTTCTTCAAAGGATTAATCACTTTTGAGCTCAGATATTCCCTTTTCCGAACTTTAGATTCCGTGACGAAAGGAGCGTCAACACTATTGCATCCATTATTTTCATGGGTCCTATTTCCTCCTATTTTTTTATAGAAGGATAAAACCTAGGTTAGAAATTTGTTACCATTAAGAATATTATAATAATAATTATAATAGGAAGCTATAAAAGTTTCTAATATCATTCTTCTAGGATGATATACTTCACTCTTAATAAAAGGTTTACATTATCCATATATTCTTCATAATTTTTTGCACAATCATGTGATTAACTAAAGCATATCCCCAGGGAGAATCAAACCAGGTGTGCAGAAATTCCCATTTTCATGCACCAAGTAACAATCAAGTCTATCTAAATGCACACTTTTTCAAGGTTGTTACCCCTAGGTAAAACTATTATAGAGCCACATCAACTTGTATTATCCAGTCAAGGATGTATTTTCATGGAAACCAATTTCTTAATACTTCAAAAAAATACCATGATATTTTCCTATATTTAGAATTGTACCTAGGTTTCATACTAAGGTTTTTATAGTTCTTATTTACACAAATAACTAAACCATAATTTGATACTAACTATGGAAACACACCTTTTTATTTCATAAAAATTTTATTACATGGTACAATATGTAACAATAGAGAGGATCTTTTTAGGTTTTGTATTTTGGAAATAGGAACATAATACATAAGAAACATAAGAAACATAAAAATTATTCGAATCTAATTTAAATACTTATTTATAGACTTTTTATAAGTTACTTTTACTATATCTCATACCCTAGGGACATACATCAAATAAAGGGATGAGCATAAAGCCTACTAAGGGAATAAAAAAAGGAGATACTTATCATACGACCAAGAAGCATATCAATAAGGCATTATCATATGATAATAAGGAATATCATAATATAAAAAACATGAATCATAAATTTAAATGTGGATAAAACATAAAAATGAGTCACTCATAAGCATATCACCAAGGTTTATCACCAGGGTGTCATACATCATAATTACCAAGGTTATTCACCAAAGTATCATAAAAGATGTCATATCTATAGATTAATTATTTAACCAATGAATTGGAGTGATATAAGGGTGCACAATTCATATGTATTAATTCATGTGATCCACATATATCATAATAAATCATTTCATTAATAATTTGATGAGAATAATGAATAGGTTTCATATAGAATCATTAAGTACATAAGTGCTTAAGGATTTGAAAATTATATAATTTTTAACCCATGAAAAGGGAATGTGAGTTTCATACATGTAAATATCTAAATCAATAAATTATTTTTATAACTAGGTGAATTAAAATGGGTAAGGAAGAGTTTTAGGTAATCACAATATTAGAATATTTCACTAAAAGAGAAAATTTCATGAATTGATTTTAGCAGCATAACAATATACAAAATGGATTATAAAAAAGGAATAATTAGAGAGAATAGAGGTATCCCATTGATAAAACATAATTTGGGAAGTTTTAGGAAGATTAAAGGTACATGTAAATAAAGAATCTTTGACATTAAAAAGATTCACAAAGAGGAGGAACTTTAATGAAAAGGAAAAATAGGAGAATTACCTTACCTTAAAGTTTTGGTTCCTAAAACTTGAGGGTGGAACCTTGAGACCTTTATGGAACCTTGGAGGGACTACTTGGGAGGTAATATGACCATAAATTTGTGTCTTATAAATTTTTATGGGAGAGTAATGAGGAATGGGAGGTATTTATACTTGCAGAGGGGTGGGTTTTAAAGGATCAAATATTAATTATTTTATTATATAATCCAACCACTTGTGGGTAAATTGAATTATAAAAAATGTTATGGAACATTAATGATTTAAATAGTATGGTTGCACATTAAATGTCTTACAAAACCGAACCATACCTCATAGAAAACCCAATTAATGCACAAAATCCTAATATTATATTTTATTTCAAAAATAAAATTTTTGGTTAAAAAAACTAAAGTATAAATTTATAAATTAAAATTAATATTTATAAATTCATTTTTATACTTATTAAATTAAATTTTGATTGAATAAAATGTTCCATAAAATTTTTAATCATTCTGACTGAATAATGATGTCATAAAATCACAGTGTTTGTAAAGCGGTAATTTTCACTTTTTCACCAAAAAATAAACCCTGTCTTAAAATTATCAAAAAATCACCCTAAGATAAATTTGATGTACTAAGTTATAAAATGAAGTTTATTTCATCAAAATAATTATATAATTATGATAATTTTAACTTTTAAATCAAAAAATTATTCTAATGAATACTAACAATTTAATAGAAAAATAAACATTCTGACCATTATACAAATTTCTTAGGGTTTCGTTAAAATATATTATCATTTAAGAATAATTTTATAATATTATTTCATGAAATAAAATTTTATTTTAAACTTATAAATAAAACATACTTTTAATAGAATATGTTTATAGCCTCAAAAAATAATTCAATTTTTATTATATCAACAAATAATTCTGATGATCATTTAAATGAATCTACATAACAAACAATAATAAAGACCAACTATTTTATTGAATAATAGTCATAATTCTGATCAACCATATTATCTAAGAAACATAAAGGTATATAATAATGTTTCTCTATAAATACACCATCATTATTACACTTTTTTATTCACTTTGATTCTATCAAGGTTCAATATCATCTCAAAAAATGAATATTGTATTATTAACTCACTGTTTCTATATTATAGTGATGTTTATGCCTACGATGATTCTAGGGGATCTAGATGAATTTTTTTTTATATTTTATTTAATTTAACCTCTATTAGTATTCCCATTATAATATTTGGTATTATATTGGGCATTGTTATATACTGAAAGCAATGTTCTTAAATAATGAAATAAAGTGTTGATGGTTTCTAGTATGTGTTTTCCATTCCTTTATTATTTCTAGTTGTAATAGTTTATATTGAAAAATGATGTGTAAATTTATTATGAAATCTAAATGTCCTTATATGTGATTCTATTTTAAAACATAATAAAAATCTATTTAGAGGAAAGATATCCATTATTAAAAGGAGAACATTTTATAGGTCATCATAGGGTACCTTGTTGAATGTCATGAGATGAGATTAATAGATTCTTATTGATTTATTTTTTGGTGGAATTACTCAGGTTTAAGCTAATGATTCCAATAAATTCATGATTTTGAATTTCAAGGATAGTTCTTTAAATTCATACAGGTTTCTTGGTACTGAGGAATCCCAAGATTCACCCCCTTCGATTCCCTATGGGGTTTATTAGAAGGGAATACCTGGTTGAGCCACATGGATTTTATTAAGTTATTGTGACTAATGTTAACATGGTGGTATACCTTAGAACTGGATGATCCATATTATATATCATGGATAGATATACACTGACACTACCTGAATTGGGTAGGCCCGACCTCGGGTGTCACTGCAGATCCAGAGATTAAAAGTTGTGTTTTTTTATAGTAAACTAATTTGTTATCAGTGGAGCTACTACATGAAATTCTTATATGGAATGGTTATATTAGGGTACCCATTATTTATGGCCTATTGATTTGTACTCACATACTACTCTTTCTTCTATGAAACTTGGGTACCCGAGCAGAAGACTATCTACTTTCAGGTTTGGATATAGGCAAGAGCTCAATGTTATTGATTACTTCAATTGGGAATGAAACACTAGGATTGGGTTATGGAAAATGAGACTAAGAATGACTCAAAACCAACATATGGTGGATTCTAGTTTTAGTTTTTTTCCTTTTATTATTCATTGTGTGTGATCCACCCATAGGGGATCAATTATGGTGTGTAGGACATACTCCTTGTTATAACATTCTTGATATTGTAGTTTTATCAGCACTTTCCCTATTTTGTCTGCGATATTTATTTAGACCAATTTATGTGATTTATTATTATTTAAAATTCTTGTGTAACTTTAAACAAAAGGTATAGTCTCCCCAAAATATCCTTATAGATCCTTTCTACTAGTCAGAACCCTCAGGAATATAGGGAGGCATTTTTTAGGCCATGTACGCCACCTATTCGACCACTATTCATAGTGAGCTGGGATAGGGTGTTACATAGTGGAATAAAAGTAGTTTTATTTTTTTTACTATTTGGGTGAGGTATACAGGAGTATAATATGTTTCATGTCTTGGTAATGAGCTTGTTCTTGGGAGAAATCAATACACACATGGGAGGAAACCCAAGTTTCATGGGATGGGGATTGTTGTTCTTGGTTATTATAGTTGTATTTGATTTTCAAATTGAGTGAGAAACATGGTTTATGATGTTATTAGTTTATGGGATTTATACTCTTGGAACAATATTACCAGATGGTGTGTGTGTGTTCATGCATCCTTTCATCCACATAAGGATTCACATGACATGCATCATGTTAGGTACATAATATTTATCTATCATTTGTATACTGCCTATGATTTATATTAGCCCATGATTATATTTATCCAATTTATATATTCCTTTAGTTATGACTTCATGTTGATAAAAGGGTATTGGTTATTTAAAGTTTCATCAATGTATTATATGATTTTTCCCATAAAAGGCTATGGTGCAATATTACTTTTCGAATTTCCTAAATGATATCTTGATGTAAAGGTAGATCTAAATGGATTATTAAATAATGGTATTGGTTAAATAGAGTGATAGTAAAAAACCTATAAGGTGTTTTACATTATAACATGTGAATACAAATCTATTTAATTAAGACTTGGGAATGTGTAAATCTTGATAAATCCTAGAAGACTAAATGTAATCCTTGGAATGAAAAAGAAATCATGAATTTATGAAAGGTTAAAAATGTGAATCTTAAAATTAAAAGAATGTGAATCCTGTGAAAATTTGAACCCCATAGATTAAATAATAATATAAAATCCCTTGATAATGATGGAAAATCTTATAACCATGGTGACTTGGAACCCTTATGAATAAGGATTGACCCTGTGTATGGGTATTTGGTGTTGTTGCGAGCACTGGAGTTGTGAGTTTCCAGTAATATGTGTTGAGGTAAGCCTTATTAGGGTAGAATAACTTGGGTATATATGTTATTGTTTCTAGTAAGGGTAGATGGGGTTATAGATGTTCCTAGTTTATGAAACCTTTTTTGATGTGTGGTGCACTGTATAGTAAATGGTACACCTATTGTGTTTTCATCTTAAGATATGAAGTTTCAGGATTGTGATGAGTAATGGAGGATTGTAGAACATATGATTTATGCTTGAACCAGGAATGGGTAGGATAGATTAGGTCTAGATTTATATGTGAGAACCCTGATCTGGGTATTTGGAACACTAGATTTCATGTGGCCTTGAAACGGGAATGGGAATGTTACCCATGAGTTGTAACCTGTGTAAGGTGGGACATGTGGGTCAGGTAGGAGAGCTTAGTGACACATAAATGTGACTATAAATTAGTGGATCAATTCCTTGTAATGTTCGAGGGTAACCCATGAGAGGGGTTGTTCTAGTCATATAGATTCCCTTAGTGATTTGGGGTAAGGTAGGTGCTTCAACTTATGAAATTGGTGAATGCTTGATGTTGATGAGTGTTAATGTAATTTTCTTTAAGCACCTGAAGTTATAGTGCCCTATATCTAGGTCAATTTTGAAGGAAATGATCATTTTTATTCTTGAACCTATCATTTATGAGTGTGATTTTTGGTATGTGGTGGCCATATATGTAAATTCCTTGGGTTCTAGAAATGACACCCTAGATGTCAGATGGTCATGAATTTATCCTTGACACATGTAAGGTGTTAGGAATATTGTAAAAGAGAATATATGATACCTCTGGTTAGTTAAAAATACATTTTAGGAGCATGGTTTGTTTCCTTGTTGGGTATGTGAACCTAGGTTTGATGGAACTTGACTCATAATATGATGAGCCTATATTTGATAATTAGTTGAAGTGGAGCATACAAACCATGGGTTTTGATAAGACCGTGTGGTGCTAGAGTGAGAAAATTTTATTCTATAATGAAACCAAGCTAGTAAACACTGAGCCTATTAGCCTTGGATCTATGGAATAGGTCATGTGCAGTTCTGTTGGAAATCATTTGTGTTTTAGAAAATCTCAAGAGATTTGATGGCGATAGTTTTATGTCAAGAAGTGGTTCAAGAATAGTTGAAAGAGGGATGTGAAGCCTTGAAAGGTTTGGTTGTTAGGACCCTCCTGGGGTGTGGTAATTGAGAATTGTTGGATGCTTATGTGTTGATGACGTAGAGATTTTGGTAAGAATTGTGAGGTCCCAGTGGTAAGGGACAATGTTCATAGATGGATTGAAATGCAGTGTCATGGTCGACCCAAGATTTTCCCCTACTATAAGAGTTAGTGATTCGATGGGTGAGTGATGCTTGGAAGGAGTGATACATGTTCCTTGGTAGTATAACCTATTCAAGATTCACTCTAGGAGTGATGTATGTGAAGCTATATAGTTGAGAGAGAACTATAGGCTGAATAAGGACATGACCCTCATTATGGGTTGAGTTTCAATGATGTCGATGATGACATTCCTTTTAAATAGGAATAATCAATTATTGGTGTTTCATACTTGGTGCTTAGGTGTGAGAAAGAGTGTAAAAAATTGACTCAGGGTACCCTCACAAACTAGCAGCTAAACCAATCTACCATATACTCAAAGGGTGTTCCTGATTCCCACAGGATGAAAACTAGCTCCCAAACATCAAATAAAAACCAGAGGGAATTATTTTTACCATCCTGAACAAGATACATGGCATACACATACATATAAGAAAGAAACAATAAAAGGAAAACTAGAAGATATATATGCCATAACTAAAATAAGATATCGGAAATGACACAATCCATAGTGGTTAGAAAAAACCCTATGAAAAAGTCCAACAACAAAGGAGAAATTAAATAGAAACTAACTACTCCATGTTATAATGTTGGAAACATCCCAATATCTCACCACTAACTACCCATACCCACCTGAAAGAAACCTTGCCGCATCACTGTGCTGAGCTGCCTTTTCCTAAATTAAAATACATAACCAGGTCTAAACATCGCCAAAGGGGTGTGCAGGGTATGAGCTAAATAGGCTTAGTAGTATCCCACCCAGGTGTTCCATATCAGGTATCTGTATAAAAATATGAACATGCTCAAGTTTAAAGAAAAAAAGGAATAATAATCAATTAAACAATTTTCATATCAAAAGAATAGTAAAAAAATTCCCCTTTTTAAACAGTTCTGAATAATACAAGTAAAATAGTTTCAAAGAATATCACATATATAAATGAAGGTAATAAAACCCAAACAGTACAAACCATAACACATTTAAATTATTCCAAGGACCACTAAAGGTAAGACTAGATAGAACACTCATACCCAAACATAGGAAATCACACGCATCAATCCCCTAGAAATATGTATTGAATCTAGAGAGTAGAGAAACACCCCAGAAAGTAAACCCCCAATAGTGTTTAACAAGTCCCTAGGAAAGTTAGACTAGGGAGCAGAGGAACATCCCATGAGTGAACCCTCAGATAGTATCAATGAATGAGTCCTATTTCTAAAACTTCCACCTAAGTACCCAAGTCTTCCCATGTGCTACATTTCCCAAATCATTTCATCAAAACTATGTTTTGAAAACAATTTTATAAACCCATTTCACAATTCTTTGAAAATACCCTTTTCTTTTTCCAAAAAAGGGGAAAACCATATTTTTTCAAAAACTCATTTAAAAACACATAAATCAATAAATCATTACAATTTACTTATAACGTTATTATAAAACCAGAGCATTGAAGGTTCATCCAACATAGGCAGAGACAAAACCACCTACCCTAACTCGGGCCGCACACACTTACAACAGGATCCACCAAAACTAGAAGGAATGTAAACAAACCAACGATGACCCTATAATTGATTACCAAATCTTAGAATCAAATACCATAAACAAAACAGATGGTAAAGAAGATAGGTCACAACATACCTTGAAGGACATGAACCCGCCGCACTAAAACCAACAAATAAATGGTCCTTAGAAGATGATAAAAAAATGGATATAAAAGAATCACATGAAAAAAATATTTGATCAAAGGATTCTGAAAGCATGTCCTAATTTCAGTTCCATAACCAATGTAAACGAATAAGTAAAAAGATCCCTTACCTGGAGAGATGCATTGGAACCACCATGAAGATCAAGCACCAAAAAATTTGATCCAGAAGGAGAAGATACACCCAAAATCACTTGGAAGAGAATAGGGTTTGAGGTAAGGAAGAATAAGAGAGAATGAAATAGGATTTAGTCTTGAAGTGCATAAAAAACTACAAATTGTGTACTATTCATGATGTGAATCCTGGATTCATGATGAAAATTCCTTGAAATCCATTTTTGCTGAAAAAGGCATCACCTCAGGTTAAAAAATACATGATCAACCTTTTCATGACATGAAAAAGTTTCACGGATTTTAAAATTTTCATTCTCTAAACAAGTTTTGTGGAATTGGACTAGTGACCTATTCACATCGTGAATCATTTTCATGATGTGAATATATGCTATAGGAAGCACCTAGATTAGGTTCTACAAAAAATTCAAAATAGTCTCTAATTCCCTTATAACCCTAGGCAAAACTCTTAAACATCAAAAAAGAATACCTTAAACCATAATGTTACAATGTCCCCATTGTAAGTATTTCCTTCACTGGTAAGTCATGTAGAAGAAGGGTTCTATCGAAAGTGGTGAGGTCACTACTCCCTCATTGATGTTTCAAACTCCCAAGTCTCATGATAATATGATCTGTGTCACCATAACATTGACCAATGGGATATAATTCCCACATAAAAATATCACTTAGGAATCAATAATCTCACCTATTTTCTCTAAAACTGATAAGTATGGATCTAACTCAATATATTCCCAACTCAGAACATGAGAGGGATCAGGATGGTAATTCATGAGTCGATATATATAGAAAAAATCAAGTATACCCTACAATTAAATTGGAAATTCCAAATGAAACCTTTATAAGCCGTTCAGTGACCTCAAATGGTATTACATATCTTAGAGTTAGCTTCCCTTGTCTCCCAAGATGATGGTGACCCAACCAAGGATAAAATTTCAAGAAAACCCAATCACCAATGGAAAACTAAAAAGGACAATGTTGATGAACAACATACGGTTTCTACATACTTGGTATTGTAACCAGACGCCAACGTATATCTTGAATCCTCACCAATGTCTCATGAATGAGACTTAATCCCATAAGAGTGTCCTCTCCCACCTATTCCCAAAAAAGAGGTGATCTATATGAGTGACCATACAAAGCCTCAAAGGGTACAATTGTGATTGACAGATGATAATTTTTATTATAGGAAAACCCAACTAGTCCCATATAGCTATCCCATAATCCACCGAAATCTAAGATGCATGCATAAAGCATATACTCTAGGATCTGAATAAAATGCTTCTTATGGTTATCTGTTTGTGGATGGTTAACTATACTCAATCTAACCTGAGTTTCCATCTCCTCTTGGAGAACCTTCTAGAATCTAGAAGTAAATCTGGGATCCCTATTCGAAATAATGGTATATGGAAACCCATGTAATCTCACGATCTTCTACACATATATTTTACCCAGATATTTAACTTTAGTGGTTTCCTTGATCAGAATAAAATGAGTAGATTTCATCAACCGATCAGTCACCACCTAGATATAATTTTTCCCTTGGGGAGTTCATGGAAATCCAATAAAAAATTCCATGGACACATTATCCCATTTCTAAACTAGAACTAAAATATTCTAGAGAAAACTAGAAGGTTTAAGACGATCTACCTTTATCTATTAGAAGGTGTAATATAGGGACACATAATCTGCAATGTCATGCTTCATACCCATCCACTAGAATCACTATCTCATGTCATAATATATTTTCTTAGTGCCCAGATTAACGAACAACAAAGAACTATGACAGTTTAATAGAATTGATCCCCTCACTGATGATGAGATGAAAAACTAACCCCCAAAGTGGAGAACACCATATAAAGGGAGATACCAACTAAAAATGTCTCCCCATGATATAAGGTTTCTCAAATTCCCCTAAATTTATCATCTTGATACTAACCTTGATGAATTGAATCAAGGATAGATGATGATAACTGAACACCAGTCAAAACCGTACATGAATCATCCTCCTTAGAATCTAGGTGCAACTGAGCGAAGAGTCCCATCAGGTTCCACTCTTCTTTTGATTCCAAGATAGCTTGTGATGGTAATTTCCTATTTATAAAATCTACAATGACATTAAGCTTCCCCATAATGTAAGAAATATCAAAGTCAAAAATCTTATGGTATTCCAATCACTACCTCTATCTGAGATTCAATTATTTATGAGAAAATATATAACTAAAACTCTTATGGTCAGAAAATATTGTGAATCTATCCCCAAAAATATAGTGCCTCTAACACTAAAGCAAACACATAACCATGAAAATATATAATTCATGATTGGGGTATTTATTTTCATGTTTTCAAAGTTGACGAGAGCCATAAGTCACAACATGGTCATCCTACATAATCATGCAACCCAAAACAGCACCAAAAGCATCATAGAACACCATATAACCCTTATAGGGATCAGGTAATATCAAAATAGGTTTCAATGTTAGAATTATTTTCAACTCATAGAAATTATCCTAACACTTTTCATCCCATATGAATTTTACACATTTCCTAGGAGTAATAAAATGTGATACTAACTTTGATAAGTCCTTGAAGAACCATCGATAGTATCCAACAAGACCAAGAAATTTCCATATCATAAAGAAATTTCATGGATCCTCCCATGATGAGAAAGCTTTTACCCTCGAATGAACAAATTCTAAGTCATGATCAGAAATCACGTACCCCAAGAACTTTACTTCTTGGATCCAGAAACTACATTTTCAAAACTTTCCATAAAGTTATTGGCTACTTAGAATTTCCAAAACAAGATCTAAATGGTGCTCTTTCTCATGATCAAATCCAAAATAAACCAGAATATCATCTACGAACACTACTAAAAAAGATTTGAGATACTATTAGAATATCTAATTCATTAAATCCATAAAAACACATGTGTATTAGTAAAAAGAATGAATCAAAAGATATTCATAATGAACATACCTACTCAAAAAATCCATCTTTAGAATATCATACTCATGAACTCTATGCTGATGATAACCATACTGAAGGCCAATCTTCGAAAACCACTTTTCCACTTTCAATTGATCAAATAAATCATCCACATAAGGTAAAGGATAATTATTCTAAAAAATTGCCTGATTCAGCTTATAATAGTCCCTGAAAAAACTAAGTGAACCATTTGCCTTCTTGGAAAAGAGAACTGAGGATACCCAAGGCGAAACACTAGGGAAAACAAAACATTTCACCTTCTGATCATCTAATTGAATCTTGATCTCTTTAAGCTATGGTGGTTCCATATGATACAATGGGATCAAGATTAGATATGTACCCAACACTGAATCAGTCACAAAATTTACCTCCCTATCTGGAGGAAGATCAAAGAATTCATCTAGGAAAACATAATGAAAGTATTAAACAACTGCGGGAAGATAAAAAGTAGAAGAAATTTCATCCGGATCAACTGTAACAATAAACCAAAAAATCTTGATATCTAGGAAGGAAGGTCATACATGAAAAAACCTCAGATCCCACTTTACTCAAAACACTAGAGAGCTCCCATCAGTAGTAATAAACACAACATGTTGGTGATAACAATCAGCCTCATAATAACGAGTGACAAGAAAACACATCTTGACGATGATGTCAAATAGATCCATATCAGGAACAAGAAAATCCTAGAATAACTATGCATCAAATATCGATAGAGAAAATGAAGGACAATGTAACCTATTATCCTTACTAGGTTAAATTCCCTGGGGGGGGGGACGGTGAATCAGGGTATAAAAGATTAAAAAAACTTCCCCTTCAAATATTTTTTCATCTTAAAAAAACTCTTCTCTCCCTTTCCCATAGGAATATATGAGAAGAAATGAAAGAATGCATTAGACACAATAATTTTACTTGGTTAACCAAAACTACGATACATCTAAGGTGAATACAATTAAAATGTTTTGATATACCAAATCCACTAAAGCACAATACTATTACAATGTTCAGAGTAGACACACTATCCCTCCAGGTCTACAAATAATCACAATTTGAAGTCTTACTTCTCTCTCAAATGAAGCGGGATCACTACTACTTCAGATGATTATTATTTTTATCACTTGAATAAATATGGTTTACACCTCATTTGGTGCATCATTAAGTTCCAATTTAATCCACTTCATGAATACCACTTTACCATAGAATTTCTAGAAAAATCCTTACAAGTTCACACAAATTTATCTTTCAATTTTTTTTCATGATCTGCGTACAACTCTACTAACTTTCGCACAAGTTTTATGTTTGGTTACAAAAAATTAAACTTCTTACAACTAATAAGATCATCGAAAAACTCTCAATTTTCATGCAACTTTTGGATTGTCAAAGAACTCACTTAGTCTTATACACACAAGTTCATTTTCTATGTGCAAATGATGTTTGAGTTATTACTTCATGCAAGAAATATCTTCATGCGACTATTATACAATTAAAATAAATAATATTATCTAAGGGTTGAGCTAATCAAATGAAGGGGGGGGGGGGTATCCACCTATTTATAGATGTTACTGAACCTTCATGAAAATCCTTTGCACGCCTTTGATTATACACACAACTTTACTTGTGTTCTGAATTTCAGAAATTTAATGTCTCCTTTAGCATAAAACTCACCACATTAGAACAAATTTATATCTATTTCATAGACTCAAACAACTATCCTTGTGCCGTAAAAATATGATTTTCATGAAGTTCCAAAACTTGAGTGAAAAATATCATTTTCTGTATTTTAATGTGATATACTTGAATCTTCACTTGAGGTCAATTTTTCAAAACATGTTCACCCTTTCACAAAACTTTTACATTTATGTGAAAATCCTACCTTTTACAAAAAACACTATTTTCCTTCCTCTAAATTTTTGGACACAATGATTTGGAAAACACTAGGTTACGATGACACATTGTATATAAAACAATATGTACCAATTCCAGTCCTTCCATACCTCTGTCTTAAATCTATTTCAACATACCTAGTCAACAATAATTCTAAAACTCCACAAAAAACCTTGTCAACCTGCTTTTTCAACAAACACAATCAACCCAAAAACACTACAAAGTCACATTAGGGGAATTTTCCCCAACAATCTCCCCCTTTGGTTTTGTTGAAAACTATGCACCTTTTGATACCACATTAAATATTATGTTTCCAATTCATTGAAAATATGTGGATATTATCCACATTTTATCAAAATTCACTCCTTGCGATTCCCAATAGTGATTAAAGATTTACTCAACACATAGTTTAAGCCCACATGAGTCAAGCTCAGTGTGAGAAACATGAGTACCATGAAAATTTCATCAATGAATCATTTAATTATTGATACCATTTGATGATCCTTTTTTTTATCAGCACATGGAACTCTAGAATACATTATTCTTCATCCATATATTGCAAAATTCTAGCATTGTTAAATTTTATCACGATTTATCTTCATTAAAAGAACTACTTTAACATCAGTAGATAAAAAATACCTCTATTTATATGCTCCTCCCATCAGCTTCCCCCTATCTCAATCAAGAAATTTCTCCCCTTTTTCAAAAAATCCAAAGTTCACTCCTTTTTAGTATACAACATAGTAAAGAACACATATCATCACATAGGGGGAAAAAACCATACCTCGGGAAGAGTGGTGTCCCACATCCATTATTTTTTTAAGTGTGGGCAGTTCAATAAACTCTAAGAGACATTCGATGATGTTCAAATGATTCTTTGGGTAAGGACTTCATTATAATGTATATAACTTATAGTTCTATAGGCACACACTCCAACTTCACAAGCCCATACTTCACATTCTCTTTGATAAAATGATACCCGATTTCAATGTGCTTTTTCCTTGAGTGATGGACTGTATTTTTGCTAAGATTTATAGCACTTGAATTATTACAATAGATTCTAATTAGAGACTTCACTTCAAGTCCCATATATTCATGTTTCTACTTCATCCACAATAACTATGTGCAATCTTGAGTGGCCATAATATATTCAGTTTTTTTGGTGTTTAACACAATGACATATTGTTTCTTTCTTAGCCAATAAATACACAATCTACTAAGATAAAATGCACCACCTAATGTCAATATTATGTCATATAATAAACCCAACCAATCTACATATGTATAAACCAATGAATCTTACTGATATGTATCATTTAACATTAAAACAAAATCAAGTATGCCCTTGATATACCAAAGTATTATTTTCACTATAAGAAAGTGGGTTTCATTGGGATTACATTGATACCATGACCCTTGGCATGTGGTAAAAACAATATTGGGCCATGTTGATATTAAGTACAAAATACTACCAATGATCTACCTATATTCTATGACATTAACCACTTTTCCTTCATCATCTTGTGATATTTTCATCTAGGTATCTACCAAAGTTGTCATTTCCTTGGAATTATCCAATTAAAATCTTATTATAACCTCCTTGGAATATTTTGATTGAGAAATAAATATTCCATTTCTTCCTTACATCACCTGTAAACCAAGGAAAAATGTTAGTTCTCCAATCATTGACATTTAGAAGTCACTTTTCATGAATTATATGAAATATTTTAACTATACTTCATCTTACCCACCAAATATTATATCTTTGACATACACCAACACCATCATCCTTTGATAACTATCATTTTTTTCATATATATTGTAATCAACTCCAATACACTAAAAACCAAGATTCTTAAAAAACCGATCAAATCTTGAATACCATGCTCTCAGTAATGGATTTAATACATATAAAACTTCTTCAGCCAAATGTTTTTTTTCATATTCATAGATATGAAACTAATTTAATTTCTCAATGTACACTTCTTCTGGAACCCCATTCTAAAATGCTGACTTGACATCCATCTGGAAAAATTTGAATTTCTTTTGCACTATTATGACCAAGAATAGGTGAATAGTATCAAGCCTTGAAACTGGTGCAAATGTCACATCAACATTGATTCCCTTGATCAAGGAGTATCCATTTCACACTAGTCATGATTTTTTTTGAATTACCAATCCATATTCATTTACTTTTTTTTGGAAGAACCATTTGATCCCTATGACATTATTATCTTCTGGTCTCAAAATAATATCATATGTCTGGTTCTTTTCAATTTGGTTAACCTCTTCATTCATAACCTAAACCCAATTTTCATCTCCACCTACTTCATAAAAACACTTTGTCTCTACATGAGATAGAAAGGTTGTTTATTATAAAGACTTCATTCTCTATGTTTGAACTGGAACTACCCGATCATTGATGATGTTTTTTCTATCAATTTCATCTCGACTATTTAGCTTCTATATAGATAAAAATTTGACTTCATCATACTCATCCTAATTATCTTCTTCTGAATTAGTATTTCCTCTTATACTCCCACTGAGTTTCTTACCTCCTTATCACTATCATCAGAGAACTGTTCACTGTGTTTTTGAATATTATTTTCATTTTTTACTATATTTATATCATTACTTTCAATCACTTTTCCCAGCCTCTTGTTGAATCATTTATATGCATCTCTTTTTCTTGAGTATCTAAGGAATATCCCCTCATCACCACAAGGCTCAAACTTTATGTGTTTCTCCTTATTGATAATAAAACACTTCCATATATTGAAAAGTATTTTAATTTTTGATTCTTTCCATACCCCAACTCATACACAATATTTTCTTAATTTAGAAACAACACAAACCTATTGGATATGAAGACCAATGTCAAGAATACTTCCTTCTAGAATTTCTCTGGTAGGTCTTTTTCAATAAGAATTGTTCTATCCATGTTTTTTATAATCCAATTTCTCCTATCAGCCACTCCATTTTTTTAAGGAGTTCTCACTACTGAATCTGGTGCCTTGTCCCATGTTTCTTGAGATAACCCCTACTTGTATATTTCTGAATTCCATACCATTATCAGTTTGAAACTTTAGAATCTTCTATCCAAACATCCTTTTAGCTTCCATATTATATTGTGTTATGAAACTGAAAAAATCATACTTATAAAAAATGAAAAATACCCAAGTCATCCTTAAGAAATAATAAATGAAAAGAATATAATACCTCTTACCATAAATGGATCTTGGTGAGATAGGTCCACACCCATCCAAATGCACTAATTCAATCACTCTCGTTAACTTTTGTTCCTTTTACTTGTATGTTTTTTGATAATATTCCCTTATTGACAAGAATCACATGTGTGAGTATGATCATGTGATAACTTGAGGAAATCTCTAGCTACACCACCTTTGACCAAATCTTTTAGGGATGTTTGGTATAGATGGACAAGACTTTTATGACTCAACATATTTTCTTCCTCTTTGTATAAAAATAATTTATCCTCTTATCCTCTCACAAGTTATAGATTCCCCTTTACATGTTTTACGTGTAAAAAAACATACTATCTTTTCCCTTGATGATATATAACTTATTGGTAAATTTTATAGTATGACCCAAGTTACACAGTTTACTAACACTAATTTTTTTTTGAATGATACCTTAGAAAACCATTACATCAACACATCTCATACCTTTTCATCCAAATTTGGGTTTTCCTAAGACAATAAACTTTAGGCCTTCATCATTTTCAAATTTTACAACATCTTCCTTATCATATTTTATTCTTATAATATGATACTTATTTCCCGTCATATGGGATGTGCATCAACTATCAAGAATCCATACAACAACACAATATGAAGCTTTAAGGACAATATCTATAACCACTCATTGCTCATATTTTTTATTTTTGATCCATGTCAATAAATTAATACATATCATGGATTGATATTCTTAATCTTCCTCAAAGTATGATGTAACAACTTGATATTAAATATTTTCAAATCAATTTTTCATTTTCATCTCATTGGATGATTCTTTAAGATACTATTTATGTCCACTTTGGGTTTTCTTTGACACATTTCTCTGCATTATTGATGAGCAATATCTTTACATGTGTCTAAATCCTCCACACTAGAAATAGTGACTATCAAAATCATTCTTGGAATATTGAACTCTATGTGACCACATTTATTTCTCTTATTACCTTCAGTAAATTTTATATACGGAACATACATTTTGGTAATGTACCATTTTTCCATAGCAATAACACATGATATAAGAAGAATTCTAGTGATTCATTTATGCAAGACTGGTTATTCCTTAGCTTCTATTAACCTTTTGATTATGAATTTTAACTAAATCAAATTTTAAAATTGGAGTGGGAGATTTTAGTCTGGTATCAATCATCACAAATTTCTATTTGAGATAAATCCCCATACCAGCCTTTTCATTTGGATATGAATGTTGCTTCTATTTTTCCAGACCTCTATGTTCCACTTTCATCTTTTTTATCACCCGATTAATCTATTTTCCCGATGTCATATCAGAAGTGAAGAGTCTCTCTTGATATTCTAATTTTATTCAAATATTGATAACTTCCTCTTCAAGTTCTTAAATACATTTTATTTGATCTTTTTCTATGTTCGTAAAACTATCTATCACTATTTTTTTGTTCTTCAACTTTGATCTTTTACCCAATGAACTTTTCTAAGTTCTCTAGAATTGAATACTTAAGTATTTCAATTTCTTCCTTTTAGATGAGACTTTCCTTCTTCCTACTACTACATATATAGTTTGGAATCATTAACCAATATTTTTTATTTCTTTGTTTTAGATCTCCAAAAATTTATCTCCTCAAGATAAGATTCTAATTTAACACAGAGATTAAACCTTCCTTTGACTTATCCTACTTCATTTTCACCTTTTCTCTTGTTTGGGAGTTACCCACAACTACCACCATAGCATTTTCTCTATTATCTTTATAGCCCTCTATCTATTCTACCTCATATTATTTATAACTACCATTATCTAGTGAAATTAGGTTATTCTTCTTGAATAAATTTCACTTCAAATTTTTCTTACCTTTCATATAGAATGAAGACTTCTTCATAGTAATTTATACTTCATCCTCATCATTGTTTTGGAATTTATTAGGGCACCTTGATACAATATTCAAAACCTTTCCATATCAAAATAATGCTAGAAGAAGTCACCCCTTGAACTTTTCCACTTTATAGATTTGAGTAAAGTAATGACATGACCTTATCCACTTCATCTTATTCCTAGACATATTCAATAGTGAGCTTCTTCAAGGCATTGAATTCAACCTCTTTGGATTTCCCTTTTTCTATAGACTCATGATCATCATTTACCATCTTGTATGCAACAAGATTACTATAAAAAATATACAATTTCACCTCCTTTGGATCATTATCTTATATTATAGATAATTTAAGATCAAATCAAGGTGGAGTTCTTCTTAAGATGTGCTTAATGATATTTACATCTTCAATAATTTCTCTGAGAATACACATGTCTTCCACAAAAATTTTCACCCAGTCAAAGAATATATCTATAGACTCATTAGTGTGTATTATAAGGTCCTCATATCTATTCCACATAACCCGTAATTTTTGTTCTCTAACTTTTGAATCACCTTTATATATATTTAACAACTTTCCCCACATGGAATGCATTGATTTACATGACATCACCTTCATATAGATTGTGTTAGATAAAGATCCTCCTAAGGAATTTATTCCTTTGGCATCATCATCCAATTCTCTTAAGTCTACTTTTTATAGAACTCCACTATCCATACAAGCAAACATATCATACAAAATATTTGTAAATACATCCATACCTATTGATCAAAAGGAGTGTTTCACCTGATTCTTCCACAATTGAAAATTATTTCCATCTAAGACCAGAATCTATTTATGATTAACAACCTCCATTGAAACCACCAAGAGAGAAACACTAATTTTAACCTTTCCCCATGATACCAATTATTATCCCAACTAGGTGAAATACTCTGAGGGGTGGGGGGGGGGTTGAATTATGGTATAAAATATTTAAAAAACTACCCCTTCATATCTTTTTTTGTTAAAAAAAAAATTCTTCTTTCCATTTCCCATATAATGTATCAGCAGAAATGAAAGAATACACTAGAAATTATAATTTTACTTGGTTTACTCACACTGGGATACATCCAAGGTGAATAAAATGACAATGTTTTAATATACCAAATCCACTAAATAACACTACTCTTATAAGGTTCAAATTGGACTTACAACCCTTATTAGTTTACAACCAATCATAATTTGAAAGATCACTTCTCTCTCAACTAAAGTGTGATCACTTCTCCTTTAGAATATTTTTTTTGATCACTAGAATAATTGTGTTTTACACCTCATTGAGTGCATCATTAAGTTACACTTTCATCCACTTGATGAATACCACTTTACCACAAAATTTGTCACGACCCGTCCTCGGGCCCGTGCCGTGACAACCCCAAGCCCGCCTCCCATAGGTCAGGGGCTGGTGACTAGCACCAAAGGCGTAAATCCTGATAAAAAGGGAATAAATTGCCTTTATAAAGTAAAAAAACACCACAGAGTAAGAACTATGAAGTAAAAACTAAGTAAACTGGGAACAACTGTAAGTGCTAGAATGTAAATGTGCCAGAATACAAACCCAACTGAAGTAAAGTACAACTGAAAAGAAAGTACAACAACTGAAAGGTAAAGTAGCAACGCCGAGCCGTCCACTAGAAATCCCACCTGAAGGGTGGGTACAGATAGCCTCCTCAACTCCTCGGGTCCAGCCGTCCGCTCTGTGTACGTCCCGCCCAGTGGTCCACCTCCAGGTACCAACTTGGTCCACAAGCCTCAACCACGATCAGCGTTGTCCGTCGTCTGCATCCAACACAATGTAGTGCGGGCATAGCCCGTGCAGGGGTGAGTATACACTACTCAGTAGGGACCCCGAGACCCCCGAAGGTCTCCCAGAATCCACAAAGGATAATCCACAATGAAAGATACAATCACGAAGTAACATCTATTACTACTCAAGTATATGCCCATACATATACCTAAGTCACCAATTCCAGTTCAGCTCCAACATCCGAGCCCAAGTTTGATCAAGTCCACACAGGATAGTACAACCAATATACACAGGATAACCAAACCCAATCCACTTAGGATAACAAGTCAATCATATCGAAGATAATGATTGAAAAGTCAAGACTCAGTTCACACAGGTATACTTCTTCGTAAGGTGATAGATATGATCATATGTAGCCACTGATTCATCTAGATGGGACCCACGTAGGATACTAAACCAACTAAGCTGTTGGACCCACGTAGGATAATAGACCATCCACTATGTCAGACCCACGTAGGATACAAGTACAGAGTCAAATACTGCCGGACCCACGTAGGATACAAGAACAGTAGTCACGTACTGCCAGACCCACATAGGATACAAGAATAGTAGTAATCGCCGTCGAACCCACGGAGGATCCCAGTACGGTCATCGTCACTGCTAAACCCACAGAGGATTTCAGTGCAGTCGTCGTCGCTGCCGAACCCACGGAGGATTTCAGTGCAGTCTTCATCGTCATCACAGTCGCAGCCAACTCTAGGGTTCCCGCACACAGCATGCTCGTTTCCGGGAGGGTCCGCTCCATGAGCCAAGGGGTCGATACATCAACTGACCATTCAGACTCTCGATCGGAGTAATCCAAAAGGTCTGTCTCACTAAGAGGAAACCAAAAAAGTCGACAACACGTCAATTGGATGTCTGGAGCTCAAGTTATAGGCATTTCTGCTCCGAGGGCCCGGTTGGTTTCGTGTTCGAACCAACCCGGACATACACAAAGTTCTCCTAAACCTTGAGTGTAATATACTGAAACGACCGTCTCGATCCAAGGATCGCATTGCAACTGACGATGCATTAATCGGAGGTCCGTAGCCCAAGTTACGGGTGTTTGAACGAACCTGTCCAGTTTTAGGGCGTTTTGGGCCTCGACCAACCCGACCCAAGACCCCCTGGGTCGGCCCGAACCAGGTTGACTAGACCCGGGTCCGGGTCCGGCCCACTAGAGCACGGCCCGGCGCGACCCGGCCTCGCCGGCGGGCCCCGGCCCGGCGCGGGCGGCCCGGCCGGCACGGCCGCCGCGCGCCGCGTGAGCACGGAAGGGGGAGAACCGCCACCCCCTTCGAACGAAATGGCGGACCCGCGGGGGGGGGGGGGGGGGGGGGTCCGTCCTGCTGCGCTGACCGGGGGTTCAAACCTCCGGTTTTCCGGATCTGACCAGCCGTAACGGCCGGCCAGCGCACCACGCAGGACCGGTTGGTCCCGCCCTCCTTGCGCTGGCGGCCGGCGGTTCTGGCCGCCACTCCCTGCTCCGTCACGACCCCGCTCCGGCCGTGGCCTCTTCGTGGTTCTCCGGCGCGACGCGACGACGCCACGCCCCTTCACCGCGTCCCGACTCCGGCCATGGCTTCTTTCAGCCTCTACGGCGCAGCGCGATGGCGCCACGCTTCTTTGCCGCGTTCCTCCTTGTTTCCCCGCGGTGCCATTGTACCGCTCCGCCTTCATTCGAGCCACAATGAATTCAACAAAAAAGGGGGGAGGAGGTTCGGCCGTGTTCGGGCGGTCCGACCTCCTCCCGTTAAATTGATAACAGGCAGCCCAAAGAAATTGATGATGAACAACAAAGAATATTCACGAACAAAAAACAAACCCCTACCTTGAAGAAGTTGTCGAACGAGGATCGTCACGGGAAGTAGACGTCACGGAAGACAGCGTCGTGGAATGAGGCTCCGTAAGTGTCGTCGGTCTTCGCCTGATGAAGGATGCGGCGCGTCGTCGTTCTCCGAAGAAGGCGTCTCTCACTATCTGCGGAGAGGAGACGGTACGACGATCTCCCCTTGCGGTGATAGAGTTCTTCATCATAGAATCGACGCTCTTCGTGAAGAAGATAAAGTTCTTCAAGACCGCGAGAGTTATCTCCTCCTACTTCTCGCACAACAAAACAACCATAATATAATAAGGCTTCCCTTATTTTATTACTCATGCCAACCCTTTCAAAATTCAAAATGAATTCACCGAATTAATTAACTTGCGTTGTCCAATTAATGAGGCGTTTAATTGGAATATAATTAAATGTGGAGGAGTTGAAAATTAATTTCTAGAGGGAAGAAATAAATGGGGTGTTAGGAATTTTAAGGAGGTGGGGGCTCGTGTGGGCCCCACCCCAGCTTCTTCACATCTTCCCTCCCATAACACTTAAACCACCAACAAAGAAATAAAAATAAAATTGTAAAACAATTTTTATTTTTATTCCTGACATTTTCAACATCTCCTCTCAAGCAAACGCAACCCAGAAAAAGGTGCTCTTAAGCAAATACTGGCGCTTCAGTTTCATCGGTGCCCTCAGATTTCGATTCTGAGCATCGGTTCAAAAGTTAGAAAAACCCGCTTGTTCGTTCACTGAACGTACCCAAGCTAAACTTCGGAAAAAGATTCCAGGTACACCGGGCCTCAGAATCAGGTGCCGTCAGAAACTGCGTACTCGTAAAATCCCAAAGAAAATTAATAATAAAAAAATTTCCCTTGAAATTTATGGGTCTTGACATTACTCCCACCTCATGTATTTACGTTCCCGTAAAGATACAACACAAACTAGGGGAACAAATGAGGGTACTGAGCACGCATCTGAGCCTCCCGCTCCCAAGTGATCTCCTGGAGGTTCCCGTGCTGCCATCTGATGCACACTAGAGGAATCGACCACCCACGTAGAACCCGCTCCTTTCGATCCTCGATCTCCACAGGGACCTCCGCAAAATTCACCCCATCATCAATGTCCAGCTCCCCATGGTCGATGATATGCGTCCGGTCGTGCACGTATCTCCTCAGCTGAGATACGTGGAAGACGTCGTGCACCCGGTGCAACTGAGGTGGTAGAGCCAGGTGATAAGCCACCTCTCCTATCCTACTGAGAACCTGGAATGGTCCGATGAATCACGGAGATAACTTTCCACCCTGGCCAAATCTCCGTAATCCACGTCGAGGTGAGACTCGCAAGAAGACGTGGTCGCCATCCTCGAACCCTAGTGGTCTCCGCCTCCTGTCAGCATAAGACTTATGTCAGCTCTGAGCTATCCTCATCCACTCCTAGATGACTTGGACCTTCTATGTCGTGGCCTGGACCATATATGGTCCCACAAGTGCTGACTCCCCAGGGTCTGTCCAGCACAGAGGTGATATGTAAGGTTGGCCGTACAATGCCTCGTATAGTGCCATCTCGATGGTGGAGTGGTAGCTGTTGTTGTACGCAAACTCCACCAATAATAGATGATCATCGCAGCTGTGACCAAAGTCAAGGACACATGCTCAGAGAATTTCCTCGAGAGTCTGAATGGTCCTCTCTGTCTGACCATCCGTATGAGGGTGAAAGGCGGTGCTCAGACGTAGCTGTGTCCCGAATGCCTCCTGCAACCCCTTCCAAAGTCGGGAAGTAAAGCTAGCATCTCGATTGGAGACGATAGATGATGGCACACCATGAAGCTGTACAATCTTCTGAACGTAGAGCATCCCAAGCTCTCCACTGAACCCTGCTCTCTGATGGGTAGAAAGTGAGCCGACTTGGTGAGTCGGTCGACAATCACCCAAATGGAGTCGTGACCTCTGGAAGTACGCGGAAGTCCAGTCACAAAATCCATAGATATCCCATCCCACTTCCACTCTGCGACCTCCAAGGGCTGTACCAAGCCTGCTAGTACCTGGTGCTCTCCCTTCACCTACTGGCAGGTGAGGCATCGAGAAACGAACTCTTCTACAACCTTGTTTATACCCGACCACCAGTGCTGTCGTCTGAGATCCTGGTACATCTTCGCCACTCCTGGATGTACCGCCAAAGGGGAAGTGTAAAACTCCCTCATCACCTCCTCCTGTAAAGAAGCTGGTACCATGGTATGTCCTCTGAAAAGGATGTCATGCTCTCCTCCCATAGAAAAACCATCAGGTGCCTGTCCTATGGAAATCTGTGCACGTCATGTCTCACAGTCAGCATCCCCACATTGTGCCTCTCTGACCCGCTGTAGTAGTGGAGGAGTGACTGTGAGTGACTGAAGAAAGGATGCTCCGTCTCTATCCACGAAGAATATCTGCAAAGCGGCTAGCTGCTCTATCGCCTCCCCAAGTAGCTGAATACCCGTACTCCTGCTAAGATCATCGGTTACTAAGTTACCCTTTCCAGGAGTATATAATATCTCAAAGTCATAGTCCTATAGGAACTCGAGCCATCGCTGCTGTCTCAGGTTCAGGTCCTTATGCGAGAATATGTACCTGAGACTCTGGTGGTTAGAGTAGACTGTAAAGCACTCGCCCATCAGATAGTGTCGCCACATCTTCAGAGCGAAGACCACTGCTGCTAACTTCAGGTCATGGGTAGCGTAGTTCTGCTAATGCTGCCTGAACTGACGTGATCCATAGGCAATCACTGCCCGATCCTACATCAGGAAACTTCTGAGTCCGGTCCTTGATGCATCACAGTAAACTACATACCCCACTCCCTCCTCCAGTAGCCTCAAGATAGGTGCGCTAGTCAATCTCTGTCTCAGCTCCTGTAAGCTCTTATGACATCTATCTGACCACACGAAGGGTTTCCCCTTCTTCGTCAAAGCTAAAAGTGGTGCTGAAACTCTGGAGAAGTCTCGAAAAAATCTCTAGTAGTACCCAACTAGCCCTAAGAAACTCAGCACCTCCGTCACGCTCCTGGGTGGCTCCCACGATAGCACTGCCTCGATCTTCGCAGGATCCACCACAACTCCCACCTCAGAGATGACGTGTCCCAAGAAGTGGACCTCACGTATCCAGAACTAACACTTAGAGAGCTTACCATAAAGCTGGTGCTCTCTAAGTGTGTCTAGTAAAACCCACAAGTGGTAGGCATGCTCCTCCTCTGTGGTCGAGTATATCAATATGTCGTCGATGAAGACCATGAAAAATCGATCGAGGTATGGCTGAAATATCCTGTTCATGAGACTCATGAACACTGCTGGAGCGTTGGTTACGCCAAAAGGCATAACCAAGAACTCATAGTGGCCATACCGACATCTGAAGGCCGTCTTCTGCAAGTCCTCGTCCCGAAATCTGAGCTGATGATAGCCTGATCTGAGGTCTATCTTCGAGAACCACCATGCTCCCTTGAGCTGATCGAAGAGGTCTTCAATCCTCGGTAGTGGATACTTGTTCCTCACGGTCACCTGGTTCAGGAGACGATAATCGACACACACTCTCAAGCTCCTGTCTGCCTTCTTGGAAAACAAAATCGGGGAAGCCCAGGGTGAAACACTGGGTCAGATGAATCCCTTGACCTGCAAGTCCTCCAGCTGTACCCGTAGCTCCCGATGCTCAGCGGGAGCCATCCGATATGCTGGGGTGGATATCGGGGCTGTCCTGGGGTACAGGTCAATATAAAAGTCTACGTCTCTGCGAGGAGGTAGTACTGGAACGTCGTTAGGAAAAACGTCTGCATACTGATCCAATACTACAGGAAAACTCAGACTCCACACGTCAACTACTCCTAGGATGAGGCTAGCCAAATGATGAGTGATTGGCTATCCTCTTCTCTGTGTGAGTCCATCCTGCTCTACAAAGGCTCCCTTCTCACCGGTGAAGGTGAACCTGCTCCCATCGGTGCAAACACATCACACCTTACGCCTAATACAGTCGATCTGATCATGGACTATAGATAACCAATTCATGCCCAAGATGACGTCGTAAGGCCTCGACGCCGCTACAAGAAGATCCTAGTCGAAGCTCTCACCTCCTAGAGTAAGCTCACACTACCGTCACCAGTGCGTAATCATTGAGTCTTTTCCCGTAGGAGTCTCTAGCCGTAAGGATCAAGCCAACGGCTCCGTCGGAATCTCCAAGCTCCAAACAAGGGCAACGACAATAAAATAATGACTCGCTCCTGTGTCTATAAGAACTGAAGCAAGGGTGGAGTAGAAACAGATAGTACCTCGAATCATCTCTGGTGCGCCGTGGTCATAGGCCTCCGCTGCCTGAAGCTGAGCTTGCCTCTGCCCACCAGCTCCCTGTGGTCGGGGTGGACCTCCTGGTGGTGGTGGTGGTAAAGCCTCAAAGCGTCTCCCACCACCTGCTACTCGGACAAATCCTCTACCTCATTCTCCTACTCTCTGAGGACCACCACGGTCAACCCTATACCTCTGCCTAGGTGGCCCCTCAACCGTCTGCTGCTCCTCTGCACGGCGGGTCGGGCAGTCACGAGCCATGTGGCCCTGCCCGCTGCATGCGTATCACTGTCTGCTCCTCGGAAGGCTGGATCTACGCCATGTGCCCTGAACCTCTAAGCCAGTGTCCTGAGGTCGTCCTCCTGCTGGTCTGGTCCGCCTGGACCCCCTATGATGTCCGTCGACTGCCAGCTGCAGAAGACTTTGCTACGTGCCGCCCTGCGGTAGGTCTCGCTGCTGGAGTAGGCTCATCAAGAAAGCTCTCTATGAGAAGGGCTCGCTCCAGTACTTCTGCCTGCGTTGGAATGCTGAGGGAGAACATCGATGCCCTGATCTCATGCCTCAGTCCCTGCTCGAAGGTCTGGGCCTGGAAGAATGGGTCCCGTACCATGACCATTGAATAGCGTGAGAGATCGGTAAATATCTCCGAGTACTGGGCTACCATCATGCTGCCCTACCGCAGCTGTAGTAGCTCCTGAATGCGCACCGCACGGAGGGTGGCTGGGATGAACTCCAAGAGAAAGAGGCTCTCAAAGTCCGACCAAAGGAGAGATGCCTCGTCGTGCACCTGGAGCATCAGGCTCCACCATCTGCCTGCTGCCGTGTGCAGGAGGCTTGCTGCAAGGATCACCATGAGGTCAGCTGGTGTCCCCACTTACCTGAAAACTCGAACTACAGCCTCCATCCAATCCTCGGCTTCCTGAGGGTCCATCTACCCGCAGAACCTGGGTAGTCTCTAGAGTTGAAACTCGTGCAGTGCAATAAGGTGACGTGCACTCTCAGCGGCTGGGGCTGGTGGCATCGGTGGCTCGACGGGTAGAGGTACCGCCGGTTCCCCCACTATAAAAGAGCCCTGCACCGAGGCCTCGTCGCTCAGTGGGATGTCGTCTCGCACGAAGCTCAGAACCCTAGCTAGCTGCCGTCGTGGGGTCATCCTGAAAAGAAACAGGTGTGCCATGGTCAAAATAGTATACCTGGTGAGCTGACACAAATTAATCACAAGGAAAACTTTTGAAACACACATGCAATCAATGTTTTCATGCACTGATTCGGAAATCAGAAGTCAGGGTCCTGGTGTACGGATACGTCGGCCTCCGCACCAACACTGGAATCCTTGGACTGATAACCACACTCAATACCCTTAACATTATTTCTTCACATAGAAGAAAGATTAGAGTCCTGAGTTCTACGGTAGAACCGAACTCCTCTGAAACCAATTTGTCACGACCCGTCCTCGGGCCCGTGCCGTGACTACCCCAAGCCCGCCTCCCATAGGCCATGGGCTGGCGACTAGCACCAAAGGCATAAATAGCGATAAAAAGGGAAGGAATTGCCTTTATAAAGTAAACAAACACCACAGAGTAAGAAAGATGAAGTAAACACTAAGTAAACTGGGAACAACTGTAAGTGCTGGAAAGTAAATGGGCCAGAATACAAACCCAACTGAAGTAAAGTACAACTGAAAAGAAAGTACAACAACTGAAAGGTAAAGCAACAACGCCGAGCCGTCCACTAGAAATCCCACCTGAAGGGTGGGTACAGATAGCCTCCTCAACTCCTCGGGTCCAGCCGTCCGCTCTGTGTATGTCCCACACAGTGGTCCACCTCTAGGTACCGACTTGGTCCACAAGCCTCAACCATGATCAGCGCTGTCCGTCGTCTGCATCCAACACAATGTAGTGCGGGAATAGCCCGTGCTTGGGTGATTATACGCTACTTAGTAGGGACCCTGAGACCCCTGATGGTCTCCCAGAATCCACAAAGGATAATTCAAAATTAAAGATACAATCACGAAGTAACATCTTACACTACTTAGGTATATTCCCATACATATACCTAAGTCACCAATTCTAGTTCGACTCCAACATCCGAGTCCAAGTTCGATCAAGTCCACACAGGATAACATAACCAATCCACACAGGATAACACAACCCAATCCACTTAGGATATCAAGTCAATCATATCGAAGATAATGATTGAAAATTCAAGACTCAGCTCACACAGGTATACTTCTTCATAATGTGATAGAGATGATCAGATGTAGCCATTGATTCATCCAACTAGGACCCACGTAAGATAATAAACCAGCTAAGCTGTCGGACCCACGTAGGATACTTGACCAGGCACTCTGTCGGACCCACATAGTATACAAGTACAGAGTCAAATACTGTCGGACCCACATAACATATAAGAACAGTAGTCACGTACTGCCGGACCCACATAGGATACAAGAACAGTAGTCATCACCGTCGAACCCATGGAGGATCTCTGTACGGTCGTCGTCGCTGCCGAACCCACAGAGGATTTCAGTGCAGTCGTCGTCGCTGTCGAACCCACAGAGGATTTCAGTGCAGTCGTCATCGTCGTCGCAGTCACAGCCAGCTCTAGGGTTCCCGCACACAACATGATCGTTTTTGGGAGGGTCCGCTCCAAGAGCCAAGGGGTCTATACATCAACTGAAACATAGTTTGTAGTTGATGTATCCCAAAGCTCCGTCTCGTTGTTAGGAACTCAACACGACAGACGACACGTCAATCGGACGCCCGATCTGAGAGTTATTGGCTTTTTCATCCCAGGGGCCCGGTTGGTTTTTAAGTCAAACCAAACTGACCGTACTCCAACTACATTCAAACCTCGAGCGGAGTAAGACAAAAGGTCCGTCTCACTAAGAGGAAACCAACAAAGTCGACGACACGTCAATCGGACGTCCAGAGCTCAAGTTATAGGCGTTTCCGCTCTGAGGGCCCGGTTAGTTTCGTGTTCGAACCAACCCGGCCATACAAAAAGTTTTCCAAAACCTTGAGTGTAATATACTGAAACGACCATCTTGATCCAAGGATCTCATCTCAACTGACGGTGCGTCAATCAGAGGTCCGTAGCCCAAGTTACGGGTGTTTGAAAGAACCTGTCCTGTTTTAGGGGGTTTTGGGCCCGGACCGACCCGGACCAAGACCCCCTTGGTCAGCCCGAACCGGGTCGACCCGAACCAGGCCCGGGTCCGGCCCACAAGGGCGCGGCGTGGACCGACACGGGCGTCCTGTCCCGGCACGGCCGGTCTCGGCCGGCACGGGCGCCGCGCGCTGCGTGAGTGCGGAAGGGGGGGAATTGCCACCCCCTTCGAACGAAACTGCGGACCCGCAGGGGGGGGGGGGGTCCGCCCTACTGTGCTGATCGGGGGTTCAAACCACCGATTTTTCGGATCTGGCCGGCCATAATGGCCGGCTAGCGCACCACGCGGGACCGGTTGGTCCCGCCCTCCTTACGCCGGCGGTTCCGGCCGCCACTCCCTACTTTGCCGCGACCAAAGGCTGCGGCCTTGGCCCGTCTGGCTCGGCGCGACGGTGTCGCGACCCCACTCCGGCCACAACCTCTTCGTGGTTCTCCAGCGTGGCATGATGGCGCCGTGCCCCTTCACCGTGGCCCGACTCTGGCCGCGGCTTCTTTCGGCCTCAATGGCACCGCGCTTCTTTGCCTCTTTCCTCCTTGTTTCTGCGCGGTGCCGTTGCACCATGCCGCCTTCGTTCGAGCCACAACGAATTCAACAACAAAGGGGGGAGGAGGTTCGGCCATGTTCATGCGGTCTGACCTCCTCCCATTAAATTGATAACAGGCAACCCAAAGAAATTGACGATGAACGACCAATAATATTCACGAACAAAAAAAAAACCCTACCTTGAAGAATTCGTCGAACGAGGATCGTCGCAGGAAGAAGAAGTCGCGGAAGACAGCGTCGCGGAACGAGGCTCCGTAAGCGTCGTCGGTGTTCGCCTGATGAAGGATGCGGTGCGTCGTCGTTCTCCGTAGAAGGCATCTCTCACCGGCTGCGGAGAGAGAGAGGAGACGGTACGATGATCTCCCCTTGCTGTGACAGAGTTCTTCGTCGTAGACTCGACGTTCTTCGCGAAGAAGATGAAGTTCTTCAAGACCGCGAGAGTTCTCTCCTCCTTCTTCTCACACATCAAAACAATCATAATAAAATAAGGCTTCCCTTATTTTATTACTCATGCCAACCCTTTCAAAATTCAAAATGAATTCACTGAATTAATTAACGTGCGTTGTCCAATTAATGAGGCGTTTAATTGTCATGTAATTAAATGTGGAGGAGTTGCAAATTAATTGCTAGAGGGAAGAAATAAATGGGGTGTTAGGAATTTTAAGGAGGTGGGGGCTCATGCGGGACCCACCCCAGCTTCCTCACATCTTCCCTCCCATAAAACTTAAACCACCAGCAAAGAAATAAAAATAAAATTGTAAAACAATTTTTATTTTTATTCCTCACATTTTTAACATCTCCTCCCAAGAAAACGCAACCCAGAAAAACGTGCTCTTAAGAAAATACCGGCACTGTGGTTTAATCGGTGCCCTCAGATTTTGATTCCAAGCAACGATTCAAAAGTTAGAAAAACCCACTCATTTGTTTACTGAACGTACCCGAGCTAAACTTCGGAAAAAGATTCCAGGAACACCGGGCCTCAGAATCAGGTGCCGTCAGAAAATGCGTACTCGTAAAATCCCAAAGAAAATTAAGAAAAAAATAATTTCCCTTGAAATTTACGGGTCTTTACAAAATTTCTTGGAAAATAGTTTTAGGTTTTCACAAATTTATCTTTCATGCAACCTTTGCATGACTTACACGCAACTTTACCAACTTTCATGAATGTTTTATGTTTCCTCATGAAACATTAATATTTTCACAACTATTAATCTCATCATAAAACTCTCAATTTTCACAAAACCTTTGGGTTGTCTAATAAATCACTTGGTCTTACAGACACAAGTCCCTTTTCTATGCACAAATGATGTTTGAGTTGTTTCTTCATGTAAGAAATATCTTAACACAACTATTATGTGGTTTAGATCCCTGGTATTCTCTAATGGTTGAGATACTCAAATGAGGGGGGTAACCATCTATTTATAGACGTGACTAAACCTTCATGAAACTAATTTTTTCACCTTTTACTATACATGAAACTTTCCTTATGTGTTGAATTTCAACAATTTAACACTGCCTTTAGCGTGAAACTCACTACCTTATCACAATTGCATCTTTATTTCACAGACTTGTGCAATTTTCCCTAAGTCGCACAACTCTAACTTTTGCGAAGTTCCAAAACTTTTACAAAACACTATCCTTTTTCATATTTTTATGTGAAAACCTTGAATATTAACTTTCATGAAATTTTAAAAAACACCTTTACCCTTTCACACAACTTTTAATTTTACATGAAAATACTTCCTTCGCTCAAAACACATTTCCCTTCCTCCAAGGATTTGGAATGAAAAATCTGGAAAACACTGGGAAACAAGTCCACCTTGTTCATGTAACATTATACAACACTTCCAGTGCTTCCATACCTTTTTCTTAAACCCTTTTCAACATAACTAGTCAATAGTCATGCTGTAAATCCACAATAGACCTTGTCAACATAATTTTTCAAAAAGAAAAATCAAACCAAAAATACTAGAAATTCACATTGTGGGATTTTTTCCTAATAAAACCCATGCACTTTCCTCTTCCCAAAATGCATCGTTAACTCCATAAAAAATTAAATGAGATCCATTGAAAGTTTAATAACATTGAAAAAATAGGAAGATGTGAATGAGTGAGAGGAACCTGTATTAAATAAAGTAGTTGCTATTGAAGATATAATAAATATGGTACCTCTCACTATCTATAGACCTCTGTCAACCTCCACCAGAAAACCATCCATTATATGAAGGTTCCTCACAACTGATGCCTATGGATGGATCCGTATAAAATTTGAAGCATCCAACTGTACCGGAGTAGCCTTTGGAGCTAACAATCAATGACCATAATGAGGTGTATACATAGCATATTAGAATCACTATAGATTGTCATAACAGACAAAACCATTTCACATATTCAAAGGTGAGAAAAAATAATTATGGGTGTGCCTAACCTTGAAACCCTGATAGCAATTCAAAGGCACACTACTTATTATAACTGATAGTTTAGAAGAGATATGCTAGTGAGAACCACATCCACTACTCCTGCGATGCTCATGAAACTTCCTCTTCTTCCCCTGTGTTCCATTAAATCTACCACTACGTGGAAGAGAAGGGGAATAATTACCAATATCACCTTCCATGTCCATTTATATCATCGTAGCACTATCTGCTATCTTTACATAGGTATAAAGTTTCAACATAAATACCTGTGATATGATATTCAGTGGAAAACCCTATAGGTACTTCTGATCCTTTAGTTGGTCATTCTTTACTACATCCAGAGTGAAATAAACTAGATCCAAGAATAGATTGGTGTACACTGACACTGAACACTCTCCCTGTTACAAGGAGATTAATTCTAGAGACTTCTCTATCATCAGAGACTTTGTCCAAGACTACTGGAATAAGAGGCTCTTAAAACCCTTCCACTCTATGTCCATGTGACTATCTTCTTGTGCCATGGAATACCACCATTGGTTTTTGGGACCCTCAAGTAGGAATGATGCATACTTCACCTTGATATTCTTAGGTGTTTCTAGGAATTAAAATATTTAGTCGATCTTTTCTAGCTAGTCCTCCGCCTCCTAAGGTTCATTTGTACCTCTAAATGATGGTTTCTTCTCACATAAGAACTCTCATAACTAATACCTTTCTCCTCCATCTCCTATATATACCTCAAAAATTGTGTTCTAGACTTGCGGTACATTTTATTCCATGGAATGGCCTGTATTCATGATAGGCTCTATAATATTTTGTTCCAAAGGTGGATTACCTTGAGGATTATCCACTGCTCCCTCCTATGGAACCTATGGAAGATGTATTAAAGGCATATCACTGCACATAGAAAATATAATAAATGATTATAAAATTGAATAATCTTAGTTTAAACCAAAAAACTATAAGAAAACACTAGGATTAAGATCAATAAATAAAGAGATAAACCTCCCAACATCCCATGGTAACTTGAGTTTCATCATAGAAAGAGTTGGCTATAAACTCATCGAAATATACCTCTCAAGTCTTGAAAATATTATCTCAAGTCCACCAACTTCCCAAGACTGAGTATAACCTACTTTAATACCATTTTGTAATGAACCAACTCAAGATACCCTCACAAACTAGAAACTGACCTGATCCGCCACATACCCAAAGGGTGTTTCTAATCCCCACGGGCTAGATAATTATACATGGGCATTAAACAACAATAAGAGGGAATGATTTTTTTTCCAAATATGAACAAGATACATGGCATAAACATACATAGTAGAAAGAAATAGTGGAAGGGAAACTAGAAGATATATATTCCATAACTAAAGGAAAACAGTAGAAATGATATGAATCATAGTGGTCAAAACAAACCCAAAGTATAAGTCCAACAACAAAGTACAACTAAAACAAAAATTGACTAATCCATGTGATAATGTGGGAAATGCACTACCATCTCACCACTAGCTACCCATACCTAGCTGAAAGAAACCTTAGTTCCCCACTACAACGCCTTTGATTTTCCTGGATCAAAAGACATAACCGGGTGTACACACTACTAAAGGGGTGTTCAGGGTGTGATCTAAACAGGCTCTATAGGATCACATCTAGGTGTTCTATATCAAGTTTTTGTATAACAATCCAAACATTCTCAAATTTAAAGAAAACAAGGAATGATACTTATTTAAACAATTTTTATATCAAAAGTATGGTAAAATATTATTCTTTTCCATAGTTCTAAATAATCCAGGTAAAATAGTTTTAAAGAATATCACATATATCAAATTAGGTGAGAAAATCTAAATAGTAAAAAACATAGCACAAGTAAATCATGCTAAGGATCACTATAACTCAGTATTGATATAATACTCATACCCAAACATAGAAAATTTCACACATCAAACCCCTAAAAATATGTATTAAATATATGGAGTTAGGAATAACCTAGAAATTGAAACTCCAGATAGTGTTTAACAATTCCCTAGGAAACTTGGAATAAGGAGAAAAGAAACACCCCATGAGTGAACCCCCAGATAGTATCAATATACAAGGATTATTTCTACACCTTCCACCTAATTACCCAAGGCTTACCATGTGCTATATTTTCCAAATCATTTTATCAAAAACACACTTTGAAAACTATTTTATAAACCCATCACATAATAATTTGAAAATACCCTTTTATTTTTCCAAAATTAGGGGAAAAACTTATCTCATAATCCTGTTACACAAACAAAAATCAATAAATCATTCCAATTCATTTATAAAACAATTTATAAAACTAGATAATTCAAGGTTCATCCAACATAGGCTAGAGAAGGAACCACCTACCTCAAATCAGGTAAAAAATTCCCACAATGGGATCCAACAACATCAAAAGGAACATAAAGACAAAAAAAGACACCCTAGAATTGATTACAACATCTTATAATCAAATCCCATAAACAAAACAAATGATAGAGAAGATAGTTCACAACATTCCTCAAAGTACACACACACGCCACACCAAAAATAGAAAAGAACCAGCCCTTAGAAGATGATCACACAACAGATCTAGAAGAATCACATGAAAAATAATATGTGATAAAATGATTCTACAAACGTATATAGATACCAATATCCTGACCAATGAAAATAAAAAATAGAAAGATCTCTTACTCAGAGAGATTTAGCGCAACCACCATAGAGATCAAGCACCGAACGATGTGATCTAGAAGGACAGAAGACACCTAAAATCACCTAGAAGAGACTAGGGTTTGAGGTAAGGAATAAAAAGAGATAATGAATTAGTATTTAGGATTCAAGTTTATAAAATCCTATAGATCATAAACTATTCATGATGTGAATCCCATATTCATGATGCGAATTCCATAAAATTAATGTATGATAAAAAAGAAATCACACTTGGTTTAAACAAAATACCATATTAACCTTTTTATAATGTGAAAAATTCCCCATATTGTAAATTTTTCACACTCTGAACTAGTTTCATGATATCGGCCCAGAAACCTATTCACGTCATGAATCATGTTCACGGTGTGAATGTTTCCTACAAGCATCACCCAGAACTGGTTCTATAGAAAACACCAAAAAATCTTTAATGCCTTACGAACCCTTGGAACAACTCTTAAACATCAAAAGGAGCATATATTAAACTAGGATGTTATAAGTATATCCATGTACAAACATTTATTTTAGTAATTAGTGAGTAATGGGATGTGGTGATCAAGTTTCTGTTTTCTTAGAGTAGTGATAGAGAAACTCCCATGAAGGGGAGCATCATATCAGTATTGGTCATGTGCCACTCATATTAGAAGGGATGTTGATGTGTGGGAATAATATTTAGATGGATGTGAAAACACCAGATTATAGTGCACATATAAATTAAAAGTAAACTATATTCTTAATTAATGATCGAGGTTTATCTCTATATAATTCTATTTGGAGTCTGAGTGGTCATTTCAGGCTTGGGATGAATGACATGATTCAAGTGTGTTTCAGTTTTGTGTCATGCTAGTGTTTCACTGAGGTCATGATGAGTAGTGTGGGTGGTTAGTTATTCAACCATGGAATCACATTTAGAGGTTAGTGTTATACCTCATCATTTTCTTTAGATGACCATGGGATGCCTCTAGTGATCAAGGAATCATGCTTTGATAGTTAACAAAGTGTCGATAGTGCAAGTTGAGCATTTCAATATGGGTTTTTCAGAGGAGGTTTGACCAACTGTCATGCATGGATTTATATGTGGTGGGTTACGATCCACATTAGGAACATAATTTGGGATTTGATAAGCATGTTTTGGGTTTTGTATTGGATTTCATAAAAACTCAGTGTGCCTAAGCTTGTACCTGGATGATGGGACCCATCATTTTTGGCTAGAAACCAGGGATGGGGTTTTTTATTGGGGTTTAGCCAATGTATTAGGTGGTATAAAGTCTAGTGTGTTGGGAACCACATGTATAACATCATTGAAGTGCATAAATTGTTCTATAACAGGTGATTCCTATAGTGGAGACCACAATGATTTAGAATTTTATTCATGGGCTAAGACCTATGGTGGGTAGAAACTTAGGCCAAATGTTTTTTTGGATGAGGAAACCTTATGTGTATTGAGATTTATAGGTGATTTGAAGAACCATATCGGTGTTTTGGTGATGAATTTGATTAGTGAATCATGTTTTCATGGTCTAAGTATCTTGTGTTTGAAGTTTCACTATAAGAGCATGGTGGGAATTTAAAGATGGAGCATAACCATTTGAATGAGAATTGATGATTGGGGTAGGTTAGGATTTATAATTGTAAACCACCATGAATTATTGGGGATGATAAGTGTTATATTGGGAATTTTTTAATACCCCATGTGTACATACGAGTTTTTATTTTCAATGAAAATTTGGATTTTTGGTTGGTTGAGGGGATGAATTTTAAACTAGTGTTTAGAAAGGAATTCTAAAACTTGGAACCTTCTAAAAGAAGTGTTTTGGGCTAGGGAATAGGCTTGTGAGATAACCGAGGGTGTAGGACGTGGATCTAGCCCAATATCATAATGATACAACACCACTGAATAGCCAGTGGCCAAGGCTATAACCCTAGATGTGAATTAGGCTCACTATCTAGCTAGTGTTCCACTGACTCACCAATGGAGACCAGAAACTATCCAATGGAATCCTGGGTGATTTTTAATTAGAGCTAGCCCCATAATTTTACCCGGGGACACCTATTATGTCTCCTATTTGGGTTTAACCTCCCTCATTCGGTGACCAGCTCCCCTTGGGGAAATACTCTCCCATCCTCTCCTCCTTGGTTGATCTCCTTCATCTATGGTCAATTTTAGCTTTTTTTGGGTACGATCAAGAGATTAAGGTGATTCTAAGAGTTTTATTTCTCCCCTTATTAATTTTTTCATCGGATAGTGATCTATCACCCTGTTTATCTAATATTCCATATTTTCAGGGTTTTTGTCTACTTTCTCAATTTCTTCTAATTTAGGATGAAACAATAACTGATATTAGATGAATGGGATTCACTAATCATGAGTCAAATGGTATCTAAGCCTAACCCACATTATTACTATTTTTTAGAAGTTATGTAATTGTGTGGCCATGGAATCCTTGATGTGTGTTGGTTTAATATTTAAATTAAGTAGTTTTTGAATATTTCTTTAGTTTAATTCCATAATTAACATGTCTTGAACTATAGAAAAAGGATAGTTCATGTGGGATTAACCTAGTTGAGTTTTTACCTTGAATAACCTTGGTTTGAAAAATAGTTAACTAAGTTTATAAGTTAAATGAGAAATTATGGTTTGAATCAATTGGTGTTAAATAAAATTTGAAAACCATCGATAATTGTGAATGGTATGGTTTTTTGAATTAACCTATTGGAATGTAAATATTTAATTGAAAAATATTATATTGATATTTAACATGGTTTTAATGAATGAAATAAATAGTGCCAATATATAAACCATAATTAAAATTGTTTGAGGATAAATTATGTTTGTGAAATTTAATGATTTCCTTGAAAAAAATGATAAAAAATTTATGTAATGGTATGGGATGTAAATAATGACTCATTTTTTTTTATAATTAGTAGAAATAGTTCATGAATAAGACCTTGGGATTTCTATCTTAAGTATATAACTATGAATAAGAAATAATTGCTTGATTAGTAACTAATGAATGAGTTAAACTAGTTTCCTATTTAAATAATGATCGATTGGAATGTCTGGGAAGGATTCCATGGAGTCTATGTGGACCTTATTAGTGTGGAATGTCATGAGAGAGTCTTGGATCCATTAAGAGACTCATGTGAATTCTATGGTGTGATGGAACCCTTAGATTGAATGAGTTATGATGTTATGGAATGAATTTATAAATCCATTGGATTCCACTTATATTCATTATTATGAATTCCTTAGGGGTAGATCCCACTTGGATTTTTTTAATGTCTTTATTTATTGAATTCCATAGGTTAATGTTGTTGATTCTTATGGGTTACCTTATTGAATTCCATAGGATGAACACCCTATATTCATATTAATTTATTTTTGGTGGAATTACTTATGCATAAACCTAGGATTAAAATAAAGAAACACTTCTAAATGTTAAGGATGGTTCTTTGAGTTCAAACCGATCTCTTAGTACTAAGAAATTTCAAGTCCCACCCCCTTGGATTCCCTATGGGTCTTATTAGAAGGGAATTACAAGTTGATATATGTAGATTCCCTTGAGTTATTGTGACTATGGTTGGATTAGTGGTATACCTTGGAACCAGATGATCCATATTATATATCATGGATAGAGATACACTAACACTAGATGAAGTGGGTGGGTATGAATTCAGGTGTCACCATAGATCCCGAGATTGGAAGTTGTGTTATTTTTTCTTCTTTTTATTATAAACTAATTTGTTATCATTGGCAATGCATCATGCACTTATTACATGGTTTGGTTATCCAAGGGATGCAATTGGTGGTGTCCTAATGATTTTTAATCAAACCCTTCTTGGGACACCATGGAACTTGGACACCTAAGTGGAAGACTTTATGTTTTCAAATTTAGGTATGGAAAAGCACCTGATGTTGTTTATTGCTTTAGTTGGGCATGGTATGCTGGGAGTGGGGTATGAATGATGAGACTAGGAAGGAATCAAAACCATCTTGGTAAGAGTTTAGTTACAATTTTATTTTTATATTTATTGTTTATTTTATGTGATCCACCAATGGGGGATCAGTTATGACATGAATGACATAATTCTTATTATAAAATTACTAACAGTGAAGTTATTATCATTTCCTAATTTTTTCATGAAATGGTTATTTAGACCGATTTATGTGACTGATTACTATTTTATCTACTAGTGTGACTATGAATAGAGGTTATAGTCTCCCCATAGTATCCTTATAGACCTTTGCTACTAGTTGGTAGCCTCTAGTGTACGAGGAGGCATGCTTGAGTCTATGTAACGCCAATAGTCTAGTCACTATTCGTAGTGAGCTAGGGCAGGGCATTACATTAAATAGAAATAATATTTGATTGAAATAAATGGAAAAACTAAATGTGTGACCCTCTAGTCTTATTACTTAGTGGAATTAGGAAATATTTCATAACATCCAATATCAACATTTAACAACATGTAAAGGAACTAAAGAGGAAGAAGTTGATGTTACAATGATGACAACCACATATTAACACTTGCTATGTAATATAATCTATTTGTCATAATATATCATTAATAAGGTTTCATACTCATGTCATCAACCTTTGAGTTTGATGCATCTTTCTTTGAATTATTGAAATGAACCCATATACACACCTTGGACATGGAATTTAGTTTTAGAATTTCATTTCAATCAAAAAATTCTTAATAAAAACTTCTATGAAGATGGAAGAGATAAATAATTTCTCTACTTATTCATTAATAACATACCAATCATGAAATACCCAACTTCACTATGAACATATGGTGTCATGGTTTATAGAAATACATTTAAGTATGTGACTCATGATATTCATTAATAATAATCTTAAATTCTAAGTATCATTACACACACCCATAAATAAGAATATGAAAGACACAAAAATATGTGGAATTAATTATGGTGGGTTTGTCTCTAGTCTTGGATACTAATAATTGCGAACTTCATGAGATAAGTTTCATCCACAAATGAGTACTCATACATGAAAATCCACATCATCTGTATCTCATCAAATGAAATCACATGACCATATGACTAAGTTTAAGTGTATCATCATTACATATCATGTTTCTTATTAAAGAGGGAAGCTTCTTATGACCTTTTCAATACAATAGATACTCTAATATTATGACATTAAATATATGAAAAATAATAAAAAATATGTGATAATATATATATATATATATTTAATATCCAATTTTTTAAATATAACTATAATCTAATTATGAATACATTGGCTCTAAAAAATCCAATCCAGCAGACTCCCACTTGGACTAGATCCAACTGCTAACAACCTTAAGTCCACTAGATCTCACATTATGTTCATGCTTATAATAAGATAGGGATTTGGTTAAGGAGTCTATCATGTTGTCTTCCATGGAAACACTACTTACTTCGATATCGCCTCTATGAGAAAAATACCTTAAGAGATGATATTTATAGAGTATACGATTTTTTTACTAATGTGAAGTTGGATCCTTTGAAGTATTCAACACTACGGTATTATCATTGAATAGTGTGATATGACCTTTATTACTAGAAAACACATAAAGAACTTGAATGAAGTTACATTTCTAGACCACTTCTTTAGCTGCATCATAGGTTGTAATATAATTATACTCTATTATAAAATTAGAAACCATGACTTAACTTAAGTACTTTAAGCTTACGATAACTCTAATAATAGTGAAGATATATCACGATTGTGATTTTAGATCATCTTGATCTATTTGGAAAGTATAATCTGAATATCCCATTATGATTAGTTTCTTATATCCTCTATAAACCAAAAATAATTCCTTAGTATACCTAAAATACTTCAGGATAGTATTGAATGCCATCAAATGGTTTTCACCTGGCTTAGTTTGATATATTCCTACCAAAATTAAGGCATATGAAATATATAACCTAGCATATAACATAAATTACTAGAATAAACCAATCCCTAATGTTCATGTAATACTTTTCATTCTTGATCTCTCTACATATTTTTAAGGACACATTTTCTTAGAGAGATAAATGTATCATGACATTGGAAACAATACTCTCTAGGATTGTTTCATATCAATTATATTCAGTATCTTATCAATGTATGTACTTTAAATTAGTACAATCATCCTCTTAGATTTATCACTATCGATATTTATCCCAAGGATATATTCTGGTTCACCAAATTCATTCACAGAGAATCACGATTTTAAGTAAGTATTAACAGTATGTAAGACTAGTACTTCATTTTTGATCAGTAATATGTCATCAACATATACTATAAATAAAAATATTACAATCCCAATAAAACACTTGTAAACATAAGGCTTACTTTCATTATTTATGAATCCAGATTCCATTATAGGTTCATTAAAATGAATATTCTATGACCTAGATGCTTGTTTTAATACAAAAATGGATCTTTACAACTTCCATACCTTATTGGAATTATTTGGAGTCATAAACCCATAAATATGTGTCATATATAATTATTCCTGAATTTTATATTTAAGGAATAATGTTTTTACATCCATCTATTAAATCTCATAGTCATGGTAAACTACTATGGTAAGTATACTTTTTATGGATTTTAGCATAGAAACTAGTAAAAATGTTTCATCATAGTCTTTACCTTAATGATGTTTAAACCCTTTAGTAACCAATAATGGATTATATAAATTGACTTTTACATCCATGGAATACCCCAAAATCTTAAAATATTATTACCTTTAAAATATTCAATGTGTTCTATAGCTTTCTCTACATGAAACACCATACTTAAATGAAATAGTGATATATTTTGATAAAATATAAAGGTTTAAGTATGATTGCTAAAACATATCCATCGAATTTGAGGGAATTAATATGAGTAAAATATTTATGAAATACATGAATAAATAAAATAAAGTCTACTTTTAATATGTAAAAAAATCAATTAGTTTAACTAAAATGACTAATAAGATCATTTATTATTTAGAAAAGTATTTTTCTAAAAAAAATGCATTTTTGTGCGATATAAATTTCTATTTAAAGAAACATATGATTAATTATGATAAATTATTTTTATTATTAATAATTTTTTAACACCAAATTAGTTGGTAAATGATACAAAAATAATAATTATAATAGTTAATATTTGAAAATTCCATTTTCCATTTAAAAATAGTTTTTCATTATATTTTATGATTTTATTAAAAAATTAAATTTATAAATTTTGTAATTTTAAATTAATATAATGAACTTAATTTTTTAATTATTCATATAAAAATTGGATTAGTATGAATTTTCGATCTTTTTTATGGAAATGATATTTTTTGGTCAAAAAATATGGTTTTCAAGAAACTTTTAATTTGTTTGACTTTATCACCATATAATAATGAAATATAAGTTTAAAAAACCTTTTAATTAATCAAATATAAATTTAATGAAAGAATATTCATTTTAAAATATTCCTTGAACTTATAAATCCTATGTCCAATATTTTTAGAGCTAATTAAAAGGTTTTTTCTTTAAATCAAGTATTTTTAAGGGAGATTCGATTTTGGATTTTCTTAAAAGCCTCATAGAATATATTTGTTTTATAATAAATCAATATTTTTCATTAAAATTATTATCAAATATAACTTTATCTTATATAAAAATTTAAAGCTTAAAAACATTATTTTTCTAAAATCTGTTTTTGCACAATTAAGTGTGATTATTTTAAAACTAACATTTCACACATTTAGAAATTTTATTTGTTAAAATTATCTTAAAATAATAAATAAAAAATTAAAAATTAGTTTAAATTTGTAATCTTAGTTTTTTTAATTGAAATTTATTACTAAGGTTTGAAATTAATTACCAAGGTAAAAGTAAGTTTGAGTAAAAGTATAAAAGTAAAAATAAAAGATTTAAAAAACTCATAGTTTTCTATAAAATGAGTGTTTGTGATGCATTTAGAACCAAAATAACTTTATCCTCCTATTTTCTTCTATTTTGGATCAATTTTCCATGGAATAGTAACATCAAATTATTGAAACTATTAAGGGTGCTCCTAAAACTACCCTTCCCTTCACTTATAAAAGGGTAACATTCCCACCACTTCAAGGCTCACCTTTAATTAGAATATATCCTTGAAAATATAAAACTTTTATTCTCCTATAACCCTCTCCCACATTCAAAATCTTATTACCATCATTAGTTATCATAAGGCTTTAATTTCTAAGGAAAATTCCAAGGAAAATTCAATTTCCTAAGGTGTGTATTATCAACTACTTATCTTTTCTTTGTAATTATCTCCATTAAAATATATTCCATACATACTAATAAAATGATATAAATATCATTTATATAATTTGATGTTAATATATTAAGGGTATTATCATTTTATATTCATATATCTAATCCATTAATAAAAAAATCATCGTTCGTGTGTACGTACGGACTACCGCCACCACGAGAAGCATAATTAATTTTTCTTCACCACCCATCATTGATGGTACCTATAATAAATTTAACAGGGGGATATGATTTTTATTATATCATTAAGGTTTTTTGTGACAAATTGTATAACCTATTAATGATATAATCAATAAACGATCATCGTTAATTCACTCATTTAAAATAAGGGTGCTAAGAGGAAAATCTGTTATTTAAATTATTTAATACTTTCATACCCATTACTTATTATTCTAATTCATTTTTAATTATGATATATAACACTAATAAACACTAAATAATAATATTATTCTTATGGTATAATGATATTATAACAAAACCCCCTCATAATCATTCATTAAATCAGGGCATGTTCGTGTTTGGGTTGGTTTAACCACCTACATGAACAATAATATGAATTTATATTATGAATTAATATGAGAAAATAATTGATGGTATAATATAATATAAATATGTAAATATTTATTTTTTTTGGTTCTTTTAAGGTTATATCAACATTTAACTCATTAATTAAGAAAACACCTTTTGTTCATTAAGAATCACTGAAACATGATCATCATTGATTTTATCCTCATAAATAATAACCAAAACTACCATGAAATGAAATTATAGATGTATAAAATAACATGGAAAATATATTATATTTCCTTTAATTATCTTATAATGACGAACTTTGTAACAATAATGAATACCAACACCATTTTTATGAAACTAGTTCAAAGTAATAAAGATTACCTACACCCAATGTTGAAAATAGGTAAAAAATAACTAATATATATATATTATTAGAATAATTATAAATTAGAATTATAAATGATTATATTTATAAATAAATATATTTGGTATGTATTTAATGAACTTAATTTACCTTTTTATGATATTTGGTGCAAGTGCAGAACAAATTTGGACCGAGGTAAGGGTTTTAATATCAATTTCCCTTTATTGAGATAAATATTCTATTTATGAATGTATTTTAATTTTAAAGGCGTGTATACTATTTTTTATATCCTTTTAATTTCCATTATAATCTTGGTTTTGATAATTATTTCAACACATTTTTTTAATGATAAGTTTGTTTTAGTGATTTCAGATTTACTATATCTCTGTGTTTAGTATATATTTGAAGCTATAATGATTGGATTATTACTTTTTTTCTCCTTTTTAAATATAATAATATTATTTTAATTTATATATTTATGTCTAATGATAAATCAATTATTTATATTGGGGAAAAATTCTATGAATATATTGTAATATTTCTGTGACATTGTAGTTTTTCAGTTTAAGGCCACCTCTGTATTTTGATGATATAATAATATAAAATGCCTAGATTTTTTTAATAAATTGTCATGTTTTATATCTAATAGATTTATCTAAAATTGATTCATCTAAAATTAAGTCTGAAATTAAATATTTTCACTCTAAAAATTCATCAAAATCCCTACAACATTTTTAGGATTATGTAGATTATATATTTTGATAGCTATAGTTTTTCAATGATTACATAAGATAAAAATATCTGAATCATGTGAAACATGGTGAGATGGATATAAAATAAATTTATATTGATTTATTTAATATACATGGAAGGATGAAATAGTTATTTAGGTGATCTCTAAATTATCCAAATTTCTATGATGTTTCTACCAAGCTGTAGTTTTTCAGATTATATTTTTATTATGAATTCTGATGATATATTAAACTATGGAAGTAAAATTAAGGTTATTATTGATATTTATTAATGTTATTGAAATTATATAAATATATCTATCATGTTCTATATTCCAAATCTAATACTAAAATTCTCTAAAAATTGAGAGAAGTTGGTGATGGTGAGATGTATAGATTTTTAGAATACCTTATGTTAGGATTCATCACCACATTGATGTACTCCACATTGGTGGAACCAACCCAAAATGGATATTAAAATGATCCCCACATTGATAAAAATTATCCTCACATTGGTATTGGATGAAACCCATGTTGGTTAAGATGAACCTCATGTTTCTCAAGTTTATCCCCGCATTTTCAAGACGAATCCTATACTTTGTAGTGAAGCCGAATTGTTTGTTGGATGATGTTTACATTCTTGAATGAATCTCATGATTTATACTGAACTAGAACATTAGAAGAATTCATGTAATATGTACTTGAAATGGAAGCTTATCTTTTGACAGTATTCTGAATATTGAAATTATCAATGCTACATCACTGGAAATGGAAGATATTGTTTTTCATATCTCTAGTTTTAATGATCTTAAGTTATATGGAAGTAACAATGAATTATGTACTGGAAATGAAAGCTATATCTTCCTATAGTGTACTGAAATGGAAATCCATATCTTATTTATCATACAATATGTAGTTTGAAAATATTAGTATATAGAGAGACTAAATGAAACCTACAAGAAGAAGATTCACCGTCAAGATATATAGGTGGAGGGAACTCCAGGTATTCTCCTTCATCAAGGTGAATATAAATTCACAACTCAATGTAAAGAACTCAATAAAATATCACAATATACAGATAAAGGATAATAATGAATTATACGATCGTAAACTAGAATACTTCACTTCAAATAGAACTGGAGGTTGAAGATAGTGAGTAGTACCATGTGTCTTCATACATGATCTCTCATATCACCTTATGAATATTATGAATCATCATTCCTGAAAGATCATTCTGGATTATTTCATAAGAAACAAGATCATGATCTCATACAAGATGATAAGTATTGAACCTGAAGTTAATTCCACATGTGAACTTATCTATACTTAGAATCTACATCTCTCACAGAACAAATATCATATAAAAGGTTATCCCCATTCATATACACTATATCAGTCAAACTTTATATCAAATTTGAAATTGGATATTCATACATTATTCAATAATATTAATAAGTTCACATCATTATCATGATTTAAAAATAATTTGTTACTACAATAGATTTTTGTTTCATTTAAGAATATTTCTTCAGTCTTAAATAAGAATCATATTAGATCTCAAGTAGGAGAGTGTTTCCACTGGTTCATGTGCTTAAACTTGACTAGAAGGTCACCTTACATGACTCTGTTTTACACGATATTGATATTTCTATATTCTATAATGTTATCTTAATTATTTTATATTTATTATCATTTTTATATTATTATAAAATTCTAAAAATAATGATTTAATATATTGGGAAGAGTTTGGTGATGAGTTTAGAGAGAAATATTATCAGACTATATTAATGTCTCTTTATAGAGAATTTTGAAAGAATATTATTTTATTATTAAAATTCAGATATTTAAATTATTTTAAAGGATGTTTCTATGAGATTTAAGGATCTAATTTGGACGAGCTTAAAGAAATTTTGAATGAATTTAAAAGGAGGATTTAAATTTTTAAACACTACTATTATTTTGTAGAAATTATCACATGAAATATTCAAATAATTTGAAATATTATTATTTAAATATTATTTTTAGAAATAAAGAGTACAAGGATGTTATGATTTTTATGAGAGGAATTTATGGAAGATCTACACTCAATTTATTTTTAATTTTAAAAGGAATAGGAACCACTGTAACTACTAGATATTTTTTTCTATATAAATATTTATCTGGAAGGTTCAAAATGGGGCATGAAACCTATTTCTCTTATAAAAATAAAAAGTGTCACAAGGTTTCATATTATTGTTTAACATTTTAAGAAGAGATAAAAGGATTCTATGTACATATTTTTTCTCTTACGGTGTAAATAAGACTAAGTCATAAACGACTCTATTTATTTTATTAATTCTATTTAAATAATATAAAGTCTGCATTGAATTTATGATCTATTGGACATAATTTTATTCTTTATTGAAGACCAAATCATCTGTTAGTTGTAGATGAAATTGTGAGATGAACTAGTATTCAATAGTCTATGTCTCATTTATGTTATTCTAAAGTTTCAGGTCCTTATACTAAGTTTTTATTGTCTAGGTTCCCTATAAAATAACCCAAATTCCCTATAAAAGGCTTGATGTAAGGTTTAAAATAATTGTACTCAGTTTTAGAGGTCTTCAGATAAAGGGACCTAATTAGTTAAAATCACCAAGATTGTGGAGAGAACATTGGTGGTGTGGGCTAGGGGATCTTTGTACCCCAGAACACTATACATAATTATTTCCTTATATTTATTTATTTTTCTGTACATTAATCATAATTAAGAGAGAAGTGACAAGTGAAGTTTTTCATGATTTTTAAAAGGACACAATTCAACCCCCTATTGTGTCTTTATTATCCCGAACCAACAAATGGTATCAGAGGGGTGGTTATATTTCTATAAATATTTGAAGATACACTATTGTTTTTACCTAATATAAACAATTGGTATCAAAGTTTGGGATATTTTGGAGAATATTGAAGATTTAATTTGGCCTTTATAATATTGATTTAAATATCAAGACGAAAAGTAATTTAAATGTATGATCTTAGAGAAGGCACGCTAATGATTCATACTCCTTATTTAAATAGTAATAATTATTATTGTTAGAAATATTTCATGATTATATATTTATAGTAACATGTATTAACTGTGTATTTTAAATCTACCAAACCATATAATATTTCTGAAGGTGAAAATAAACATTAGAGTACTACTCTAGTGGTTGATTATGACCCTAATTCAAGGGCTATGAATGTTGTTATTTATGGATTAGGAACTGATGAATTTAATCTAATTTCTTAGTGTAATACAACTTTTGAAATATGGGAAACCATTTCAGTTTCCTATAAAGAAACTGTTAATATTCAAAAATTTAGGTAAAATACTACTATACTTAAATTTTATATATCCATGATTTAAGAAGATGAAATCATTACTCAGATGAATGTGATATTGTTTGAAATTTTCAATGATGTTTCTACCATGGGAACTCTAATTCCAGAACTAGATTAGGAATTAAAGGTACTTAGAGTTTTACCCTTTAAGTGGAATGAAATATCTACTACTATTTGAAAATCCACACTAGTTAAATATTTAAGGATAAAGGATTTGATCATAACATTGATGATATATGAAATTGATATGAAAGCCAGAGAGAAAGATCACATGTCTATCAGAAAAGAAAATTCCAGACTCAAAGTTTCAAAGGATTAATATTTTTATTCCAATTCCTATAATTTGGGTTTAGGTGATGAGTTATCTGATATTACAAAAATAATTCTACAAGTTGTATAAAAATATAAAGGAAAAATTAAATAACAATAAATAGAAGGAGGTAAGATATTATTAATATAAGAATAAAGGTCATTTGAGACCTGAAATACCTTTACCTAAATCTTAAAGAAAATATAATTATAAAATAAAATTCAAGAAAACCATGAAGGCTACTTAGAGTGCATATGAAGATTAAATTAATGAATCAAAGTCAAACTCTAAAGATGACCATGAAAAACTAAAGGTAAATATAAGTCTTATGAATCAAACTAAGGAGGTAAAATCTTCTTTCTATCATAGTTATAATTCTAAAAATATTTCATTTTATAAGCTTAATGAATATTGTAAAATGTTATAGAAAATACTTCAATCTTTAAAGAAAGATCATAGAAAACTCAGATAATCTTATGATATTATTTCTATTGAAAAAGAGAGTTTGACTAACCATATTTCCAATTTAAGATCTAATTTTTATAAAAAAACTTATGATTTTCATGAAAAAATAAGGACTTATTGGATGAATTTGATTATTTAAAAAAAATTACTAGAATTTTTACCAAGGGGTATAGTAATCTAAATCGAATTATTTTTATGAATAAAATTAATAAAGGTAGGCTTGGTATTGGTAGTAATGGTGAAATGACTATATTACATTGGAATTATTTTGTTTCTAGTTCTAAAAGTAAAAGCATGTATACTGTTAATTTTTTTCATTATGGCACTAATAGACATTATACTAATGACTCATATTCTCGAAATTACCAATTTTTTTGGTGATAAGCATGTTATTTATTAAAAAACATAGTGTAAATTAAAACTTGGAATTTATTCTCAAATTAAACCACACTAGTTACCAATGTCCTTAATTTCTAACATTGTTAGACCTAAAAGAATATAGGTACCAGAAACCACTTGTATTTGATATTTTGTAGGTTTATACCACTGGAATTCATTGTCATATCATTAAGTGGATGCTTAAAATATATGAATATTTCTTATATGTATATTTCTTATTCTTTTATGAAAGTCATAAGTATTTTACAAAGAGAGACCAAATTTTAAGTGGTTCATTATATTAAAGGAAAAATTCATAGAGTTTGAACTATTAAAATCCAAGTAGTGTTTTATTTTTGTTTTAATTTTAATATTTAGTTTATTTACACTAACTGTTTTATATAGGGGAGAATGGATTTTAAATGTTTTAACTTTTATTCCTCTATATTTGGTTATTATTATGCTTTAACTATTAAATATTTTTATCAAATATACTATTTTATGTTATGAATTAATTCCTTGAATTATTTATTTAACTTACGACCATCATGGGTGTTCATTAAAATTTTATATTTGCACATGTTAATCTATTAAATTTTATTTTTCTTATAATTATGTGTTTAATGTATCTGTTTAATGGTTTTTTTGTGTAAATTTTTTTATTTTTATGTCATGAATTTAAATTTTATACATTTATTTTATTTATTACAAATTCGTTTACTATTCATTAAAAATATTTTCACATGTTTTCATGGATCTTTGTGTTTCAATGTTTTACATAGGGAGATTTTATGTTACATTTTTTATTAATAGATTGAGTTTTTTTGGTTTATAATTTATAAAAATTATATTTTATGCATGTCATTTTCTATGATATATTTTCTAAATTTTATTAAGCATGATAGTTTAGTTTTATCTTTGAAAATATTTTAGCTGATCCTTGATTTTATATTTTATTTAGTCTTTCTAAGGGAGTAGAATATATTATATATATATTTTTTACTTGATTTAATCTTCTTTTATCTTATCCTTTTTATCCTTAAAAAAAGGAGAGAGTAAGTTTGGGTTTTATAATTTTCAAAAAGGGAAATATTGTTGAGTGGATCCTTGTACTTTCTATTCTAATATTCATTTTGATAATTACTTTAACCCATTTTTTTCGAGTACATTTTTTGGTGATTTCATATTTAATATGTATATTTGTTTATTTTATATATAAAGTTATAGTGATTTAATTATTATTTCATTTTATACATTATAAAGATAAGATTATTATATTCATTTTATATAATTATGTACAACTCGAAATATGTTGTTTAGATTGGGGAAAAATTATCTGAATCTTTTATAATATTGTAGTGAAATTGTAGTTTTTCATTTTAATCTCACACATATATTTTGATGATGTCTAATGCTAAAATACTTGGATTTGTATGAAACTTGTCATGTTGGATATCCAGGATAATTATATAAACTTCATTCATCTATAAGGAAGTCTGAAATGATATATTATGTGCTGTAAAAATTAACTGAAGTTGCTATAACATTTTTAAAATTCTGTAGATTACAGATTTTGATGGATATAGTTTTCCAATGATTACATGAGATTTAAATATAGGAATCACACACAACATGTTAAGATAGATAGAAAATACATTTATATTTATTTCGTTAATTCTCATGGAAGTCTAAAATTTTCATTTTTTTCTCTATAAATTATCTAAAGTTCATAACATTTCTGATAAGTTTCAGTTTTTTAGATTATATTTTTCTTCTGAATTTCGATAATATATTGATTTTTAGAATTAGTATAGAGGTGATTATTGAAATGTTAGAAATTTATTGACATTATATTGATATAATTTTTCTGGTATGGACACATAATATAATTCTAAATTCCTCTAAAATCTGATAGAGTTTGATGATAGTGAGATGCGTAGATTTTTGGAACACCTTACATTAAGATTCATACCCACATTTATGAACACTAAATTGGTAGAACTAACCCAATAATGGTATTAAAATGATCCTTATATAGATAAAAATAATCCTCATGTTGGTATTGGATGAACCCCATGTTGGTTAAGATGAACCTCAAGTTTCTCAAGTTGATCTCCACATTTTCAAGATGAATCCCACATTGGTTTTTTAGAGATGAATCCTATGATGTAGTGAAGTTGAACTATCCATTGGATGAAGTTTACATTTTGGAATGAAGATCATGATTTATGTTGAACTGAAACTCAAGTAGAATGCATATACTATGTACTTGAACTAGAATCTTGTCATGAAAAAGTATTATGTATATTGAAATTTTTGATGATGAAACATTGGAAATGGAATATATCATTCTACATCTCTTTAGTTTTCATGATCTCAAGTCAGATGGAAGTTGTGCTGCATTATAACTAGAAATGAAGGTGATGGCCTCTTATAATGTACTCAAATGGAAATGAATTTCGTCTTCATCATACAATATGTAGTTTTGAAAATATCAATATAAAAAGTGACTAGATGCATCCTACATGAAGAATAAATGGCATCAAAATATATATGTGGAAGGAAATTTAGGTGTCTAGCTCCATCAAGGTTGTAATGACCCAAAAAATGTTTTTTTTAATAATGGATCTCTTACTTCTCAATATATTTTTATTAAATTTTACAATATAATCACATATAAAGACTTAAATTTTATAAGAAGTTTGAAAATCATGTGTTAATATGAACTAGTACAACTAAGAATAATAAAGGGATAGAAAAAACCTACTAAAAACCAACAACACTTTATTTCATTATTTAATAATGTTACAGTTAGTCGAAAACAACACCCAAAATCATACTAAATATTACAATGGGAGAACAAATAGAGGATAAATAAAGTGAAATATAAAAATTTGGTTTGCTTCGATCCCCTAAAACCATTTCACTTATAAATATCACTATAATAGAGGAACAAAGAGTTAGTAATAAAATATTTATTTTGGAAATGATATTGAACCCTGATAGAATCAAAGTGAATAATTAAGTGTAAGAATGATTGTGTATTTATAGGGAAATATGATTATTTTTCTTTATATTTATCAATAAATAAAATTGATTGAAATTATGACCATTAGTAAATAAAACAGTTGGTCATTATTATTGTTGGTTACGTAGATGCATTTAAGTGATCATTAGGATTATTTAATGATATAATAAACAATTTATTATTTTTGGACACTAAAATATTCTATCAAGAATATGTTTTATGATAAATTTATAAGTTTTAAATAAAATTTATTTTCATGAAATAATATTATAAACACTTTTTAAAATGATAATATATTTTAATGAAGTCTTAAATATTTTTTATAATGGACAAATATTTATTTTGCTATAAAATTACAAAATTTTAATAAATAAGTATTTTTATTTAAAATTTAAAATCCTCATAATTATGGAATTATTTTTATGAAATAAATTTAATTTTTGGACTCATCACATTAAAATTATATGAGAGTGATTTTTTTGGGAATTTTCTGACAAAATTGATTTTTTGACGAAAAAGTGAGAATTGCCAATTTACAAGCATTTTGATTTTATGGAATCATTATTATGATATCATGATTAAAAATTTTATGAAACATTTCATTCAATAAAAATTTAAATGAATAAGTATAAAAATGAATTTATAAATATTAATAATTATTCATAAATTAATAATTTAATTTTTGAACAAAAAATTGCATTTTTGAAATTAAATTTATTTTTGGATTCTGTGCATTAAATGAGTTGGTTGAGAAGTGTGTTTCAGTTTGGTAATGACTTGGAAATCCACCCACTTTATATTACTCACAAATAATCCATAAAATTGGTTGTAATTTATTTCAACCACAAGTGGTTAGCTTATATAATAAAATAACCAATATTTAATCCTTTAAAAATACCATCCCTCAGCAAGTATAAACACCTCCCATTCCCCATTCATATCCACTAAAAATTCATAATACATGAATTTATGGTAATTTTTTTTATCTCAAATAGTTCCTCCAAGGTTCACTCAAGCTCTCAAGGTTCCATTCTCAAGTTTTAGGACCAAATCTTCAAGGTAAGGGAATTCTCCCTTTCCTAATTTTCATTCAAGCACCTCATTTTTGTGAGTCTTCTTAATGTAAAATATTCTTTCCTTTCATGCACTTTTTATCTTAAAATTACTTCCAAAATATTTTTTTATCAATTTGATACCTCCATTCCCTCTCATTATTCATTTTATTTAATCCATGTTGTATACTGTCGTGCTGTAGAAATCGTTTCACGATATTTTTTCATTTTCATGAAATATTCTTATATTGTCAATACCCAAACCTATTCATGACCCATGGGAAATAAAATAGATATAAATTTAATATATTTATTTATATATTTACATGTATGAAACCCACATTCCCTTTTCTTTGGTTAAAATGATATAATGTTGAAGTCCCTAATCACTTATGTACTTTATGATTTTATATAAAACCCGTTTATTATTCTCCTTAAGTCATCAATGGAATGATTTATTTTGACCAATGTGGATCACATGAATTAGGAAATATGAAGGGTTCAACCTGATAATTATACAACTCATTTTGTAAATAATTAATCTCTAGAGATGACGTGTTTTACGATACCTTGGTGAATAACCTTGGTAATTATGATCTGTGACACCCTAATGACAAACCTTAATGATATGATTAAGAATGTACCATATTTATGTTGTAGACACATTTTCATTTTATGATTCATGTTCTTTATATTATGAAATTCTTTATGTTCATTTGATCATTTCATATTCATATGCCTCTTGGTCACATACTAAGTATCTCCTTTGTTTATTCCCTTATTGGGATTTATTCTCACCCTTTTATTTGATGTATGTCCCCATGATATGAGATATAGTAAAATTAACTTAGGATGTACCTATTAAGAACAATTTCAATTGTATTACAAGAATGTTTTTGTTTCTTATGTTTTTCATGTATTATGTTCATATTTCCAAAACACTAAACCTCAAAAGATCCTATGTATTATTAAATGTTGTACCATGCAATTAAAGTTTTATGAAATAAAAAGGTGGGTCACTATAGTTAGTATCAAAGGATGGTTTAGTTATTTCTAGAAAATAGGATGATAAAACATTATTAAAAATCCTAGGGATAAGAATAAATATATGAAAACATATTGGTATTTTGGTGAAGTATTAAGTAAGTGGTTTCCAAGAAAATAAATCCCCATATGGATACTAAAAATGGATGCAGTTTTGGCTCAGATGCATCTGGGGATTGAAACCCCAAAAAGAGATGGTCAGGTATATCCTAGACATCATTCTGTTGAACAATGAGTGGGACCTTACTGTACACCTAGTTTTACACACCCAATAGATATGCTATGGTTAATCACATGCTTGTAGAAACCTTTAGGAAGGATGTATGGATAATGTAAAACTTTTATTAATATTTAAGTATATCAAACAAGATATTAGAAAATTTTAAGATTAATATTTTCTCTATAATTTTTATTATAAGATTCCCGATAGTAATTAATTTCTCACTGAGGTTTTCTCTTTTTAAAAAAGTCGTAATAAATATAATGAATCATGAAAATAATGAATGAAATAGTAAATGAAACGATGGAATTCCAAATATACGGGGAGATGGAATTGAAAACATCATGATTATGATGAATCTGTTAACTGAAGTCATGAAAAAAAAACTGAAACCATATCTATCATCATGGTTCACCAAATAATGAACAAATATCAATTGAATACTTCATGTTTCAATGAACACTTGTTTTTAGTGGAACCTATGCTCCACCAATCACATAACAATAGAAAAATACTATAGAAAATATATTTTCTATACTCCACTATTTATGACAAGATAAAGTTACATTGGCATTATATCATTTAAAGGGAGAAGCTGATTAATGATAGACACTGATGAAGAACATGAAACCAAGGGATGTGGTGGATTATATGGGATGGAAGAGTTTAAAAAGGCATTTTTCATCAAGTACATTCCTCATACCATATGGACCAAAATGAAGAGTGAATTACCTGAGTTAAAACAAAGATAAAATGAATCATTGGGGAATTTTGAGATGAACTTTAAAAGACTTGAACATTAAGATTCAATATTTATCATCGATTCTTATGGGAAACAGATCGATTCTTTAGCAGACTGAAACCCCATTTATGGAAAGAATTCTAAATATGAGAATTTAGGAGTTATAAAGAGATTTTGTAATGTGATCTCAAAGTTTAAATAGAGTTCATAGTTTTCCTGTGGAATCATGGACAAAATGATAATAAGAGAATGGTGGAATATAATTTTGGGACTAATCTGAATGATAAGAAAGTAAAATATACCATGTTCAACAAATGTGAGAAGAAACATTTTGGTAATTTCTTGAAAGGAAGTGGGAAACGATTCAAGTGTGGGAGAGATGGGAATATAGATCAAATATTTCATGGAGATATAAAGCCTCAATATCTATGTGCTAATGAAAAAGGGAATATGGTTTAATAAAAACATGTTGTGAAATGTTACAAGTTTGGGTAACTTTGAAATTTCATTAACCAATGTACAATTAAGAAGATAATGGAGGGAAACCACCATAAACCCCAACAGATGCCAAGGGATCATGATCCTGATTTCAAAATTATGACGACTAAAGTTGAGGCTCCAAATGATGTTGTGGTAGGTACATATATTATACACTCAAAGTAGGAAAGTACATTGTTTGATTATGGTTCTACACACTCTTTTAATTCTTTCAAATTTGAGAATAACATCAAGTTAAACCCATAAATTCTAATGGTAGAGTTGTCTCTTAAAACTTTTGGAGGAACTATTTAATTATAAAATATATATAGGGTTTCCCCTATTAACTTTAGTGAGAACAATCTCTTTGAAAACTTAGTGGTTATTCTGATGATGTAATTTTACAAAATACTTTGTATGGATTGGTTTTCAAAGTATAATTCCAAGATAAACTATAAAAGTAAAGATATTTTAGAAGTATGTAATGGAAAACCTCTGATCATATTCAAAGGATATATTTCTTAGATTGGGTATTTTCAAGAACCACCTCCTATTTCCTTCTTTATGGAAATGATTGGTGAAGAAGAAAAATAAATAAAAAGCCTAAAGATAAGAGATGTTCCTATTGTTCAGGAGTACATTAATGTATTTTTTAAAGAGTTATCGAGACCTAACCCAAAAATATAGATATATTTAGAAATAAAACTCTTACCAAGATCCAATCCAATATCAAAAAAACTATATAGAATGGAATATATGTAGCTGAATTCTTTTCCAAGATTGATCTTCAATTTGGGTATCGTCAATTTAGGGTGAAGAAAGAAGATATCCCAAATACTAACTTATGAAAAATATATATGCATTAAGAGTTTGTTGTTATTCATTTAAACTTGAATAATTATCTTACTATATTTATGTATTTGCAGAATAGAGTATTTAAGGAATACCTTGAAAATTTTATGGTGGTTTTTATTGATGATATAATGATATATTCCAAAATCCATGAGGATCATGAAAATCATATAATGGTCATATTATGAACTCTGAGGAAGGATATTTTTTTTGGTAAATTCAGAAAATGTGAGTACTAGTTACAAAAAGTTTCATTTTTGGACACATAATGTCCAATGAAGGAATATTAGTGGATCGAACAAAGAAAAATACCATGGAGGAGTGACCATTCCCTATAACTGTAAATAATATTAATAATTTCCTTAGTATATTAGGATACTATATAAAGTTTGTCAAAAACTTTTTAAATATTTCTTATCCAATAACCAAGTTAACTTTAAAGGGAGTTAAGTTTATCTGGGAAAAGGAATGTGAAAAGAGTTTTCTTGAACAGAAGAAGTGGTTGGTTAATGCACCTGTTATAACTTTACCCTCTAACGGGGAATGATTTTTTATTTATAGTTTTGTATACTTAAAATGGTTTGGGTGTGTAGTCATGAAAAATGAAAAGGTGATAACTTATGCATCATGATAGTTAAATCCTCATGAACAGAATTATCCTACCCATGACCGGTAGTTAGTAGAATTTATATTTTCATTAAAGATATGAATACACTATATTTACGGAGAAAATGTGATATATACATAGACCACCAAAGTTTGAAGTATATATTCACATAGAAGGATCTCAATATGAATCAGTGAATATGGTTAGAACTAATCAAAGACTGTGATTAATCTATTAATTACCATCCTCTAAAAGAGAATAAGGTAGAAGATGATCTTAGAAGAAAATAAACTGCTAATTTATCCATGATACAGATTTAAAAAGACCCTATGTTCATGGATATACAAAGTATAGATCTAGAAATCATAATGTTAGGGAATACATAATACCTAGACCAAATGGTTTCCAAACCATATATCCAAGAGAGGATCAAAGAGGCATAAAGGGATGATCTAAGACTTAAAAATTATTTGAAAGTAGTAAAGGAGGGAGATATTCATGATTTCCACATCGATGAAGATGATATAATATAGTTTGGATCTAGAATTTGTGTGCCTTAATCACCTGTGATAAAGAAATATCTATTATAAAATCTTCACAACTCATCTTTCTCCATCTATCTTGGAAGTACCAAGATATACCATGATCTTCGAGAGCACTTATGGTAGTATAATATGAAGTGAGAGATCACTGAGTATACCTCAAAGTTCTTGGTATTTTAGTAAGTTAAATCATAGAGATATAAGTCCAAGAGGATAATGAAACCATTTCCCATACCCATTTGTAAATGGGAGAACATCACCATAGAATTCATCACTATTCTCCTGAAGACATATAAAGGAAGCAATGCAATTTGGGTTATGGTGGGTTGAATCACCAAGACCGCTCACTTCATCCCCATTGGGGAATATTTATCCCTCAATCAAATTTCCAAGATATACGTAAAGTAAGTGGAGAGGATACATGGGGTACCACTTTCAATCATTTATGATCATGATACAAGGTTCACTTCTAAATTTTAGATAAGTATTTAACGAGCTCTAAATATTGAATTGAATTTCAGTATAGCCTATCACCCCAAAATAATGGCCAATATAAAAGGACCATTTAGACACTTGAAGACATGTTGAGAACCTTATCAATAAAATTTAAAGGTAGATGGGATCAACATATCTCATTAGTTGATTTCTCATATAACAAAAACTTACACTCAAGTATTAAAATAGCTATATATGATGCTCTTTATGGAGGATATATAGAACTCCAACTTGTTGGGATAAAGTTGGTGAATAAAAGATATTTAGACATGATCTTGTGCAAGAGTTGATAGAAAAGGTCCAATCCATCCCAAAAAACATAAAATATGATCAAATTTGGAAGAAGAGTTATACTGAAAACCATCAAAGGGACTTTAAGTTTGATGTTGGAGACAAAGTTTTCCCACCATGGAGGAGATTTATGTTCTTTGGAAATAAAGGAAAACATAACCTTAGGTACATTGAACCCTTTGATATCCTTTACTGAATAGGATTAGGGGCCTATCAACTATAAATTCCACTAAACATGGATCAAGTTAATGATGTGTTCCACATATCACTCATAAGGAAGTACATACCTAATCCCACACTTGTACTAAATCCATAGGTGGTACAACTAGAGAATGAACTCTCTTATGAGAAGTATCCAGTGAAGATATTGGATCGTAGTGATAAAGTTCTATGCAACAAGAAAACTCACCTTGTCAAAGTGTCATGGAGGAACAATAAATATGAAGAGGCAACATGGGAACCAGAGGAAAGAATGATAAATAAGTACCGCAATCTATTACCAATCAATAATATTAGTTAACATTTCAAGTATGAAATTATTTTAAGGGGGGAAGAATGAAATGACCTGAAAAATGTCATCCTTTTAATAATGGATCACTTTCCTCTCAAAATTTTTTTCTTATGTTTTAAAAGAGAAGCACATATAAATACTTTTTTATTTTATAATAACTTTAAAAAACATGTGTTGATATGAACCAGTACAACTTAGAAAAATAAAGGGATAAAAAATACCTTTTAAAAACCAACAACACATTATTTCATTATTTAAGGATGTTTCATTTAGTATAATACAACACCCAATATCATACCAAATATTACAATGAGAAAAAAATAGTGGATAAATAAAGTAAAATATATAAATTTTCATCACCTCAATCCACTAAAATCATCACACCCATTAAATCACTATAATAGAGTAACAAAGAGTTAGTAATATAATATTTATTTTGGAAACAATATTGAACCTTAATAGAATCGAAGTGAATAATGAAGTGTAAGAATGGTAGTGTATTTATAAGGAAATATGATCATTTTAATTTTTGTTTTTTGGGAAATATATTTTATTGAAAGTATGACAATTATTCAATAAAAAATATATTCATTATTAGTTTTGGTTAAGTAGACCCATTTAAGTGATCGTTAGGATTATTTAATGATTTAATAAAAATTGTATTATTTTTGGAGATTATAAACATATTGTTTTAAAAATATGTTTTATGATAAATGTATAAATTTTAAATAAAACTTATTTTCACGAAATAATCTTATAAAACACTTTTTAAAATGATAATATACTTTAATGAAGTCCTAAATAATTTTTATAATGGGCAGAATGTTTATTTTTCTATAAAAACACATAATTTTAATAAATAAGATTTTTTATTTAAAATTTAAAATTCTCACAATTATATAATTATTTTTTGAAATAAATTTAATTTTTGGAATGAACAATTAAAAATTATCTTAAGGTGTTTTTTAGTAATTTTCTGACAAAGTAGATTTTTTTGGCAAAAAAGTGAAAATTGCCGCTTTACGAGCACTGTGATTTTATGACATCATTATTATGTCATCAAGATTAAAAATTTTATGAAAAATTTTATTTAATAAAATTTTAATTTAATAATTATAAACAATAATTTAAAAATATTAACTATAATTTTGAAATAAATACTTTACTTTTTAAACCAAAAAATGGATTTTTGAAATAAAATTTATTTTTGGAATCTTCACATTAAATGGGTTGGTTGGGAGGTGTTTTTCAATTTAGGAATGACTTATAAATCTACTCAATTTATTATAATCATCAATAATTTATAATTTTTTTTGGAATTTATTGCACCCATAATTAGTTATCTTACATATTAAAATAACCAATATTTAATCCTTTTAAGAAACCACCCATCCTCAAGTACAAATACCACCCATTACCCATTAATCTACACTCCTAATTTACATTCCATAAATTTATGGTCATTTTACCAACCAAATAGTCCCTCCAAGGTTCCATAAAGTTCTTAAGGTTTCATCCTCAAGTTTTAGGAAGCAAATCTTCAAGGAAAGGGAATTATCCTCTTCCTCCTTTTCATTTAGGTACCTCTGTTTTGTGAGTCTTCATAATGTCAAGGTTTATTTCTTTTCATGTGATTTTTATATTTAAATTACTACACAAATATTTTTTTATCAATGGGATACCTCCATTCTCTCTCATTATTCCTTTTCATTAATCTATGTTGTATACCGTCATACTGTTGAAATAATTTCATGGAATTTTCTCCATTTCATTAAATATTCTTATATTGTGAGTACCCAAACCTCGTCCTTAACAATGATAGTCCACCTAGATGTAAATATAATATATTTAGTTTTTAATTTACATGCATTAAATCCACATTCCATTTTTATGGGTTAAAATAGGTGTAATGTTCAAGTCATTAAGTACTTATGTACTTGATGATTTTATATGAAACCCATTCATTATTATCCTTAGGTTATTGATGAAATGATTTATTATGATCAATGTATATCACATGAATTAATATATATGAAGGGTGTTCCCTGATATCTCTCTAATTCCTTGGGTAAAGAATTAATCTCTATAGATGATATATTTTACAATATCTTGGTGAATAACCTTGGTAATTATGATTTATGACACCCTATCGATAAACCTTGGTGATATGATTATAAATATATCATTTTTATATTTTATACACATTTACATGTTATGATTCATGTTATTTATATTATTATATGACTCATTTTAATATGATCATGCCTTATTGATATTAATCTTGGTCACATGCTAAGTATCTCCTTTGTTTATTCCCTTACTGGGCTTTATGCTCAACCCTTTCTTTGATATATGTCCCCAAGATATGAGATGAAGTAAAATTAACTTAGTATGAACCTATAAAGAAGAGTTTCAAGTGTATTAGAAGAATTTTTATGTTTCTTATGTTCTTCATTTATTATGTTTCTATTTAGAAGACACTAAACCTCAAAATATCCTCTGTATTACTAAATGTTGTACCATGTAATGAAAGTTTAATGAAATAAAAATTTGGGTCTCCATAAAGGTGAACATAAATTAAAAACTAAATTTATAGAACTTAATAACATCTCATAATCTATAGATAAAGGATTATCATGAATTATATGATCATGAATTAGAATACTTCACTTCAAACAGAATTGGAAGTTGAAGTTGGTGATCAATACAGTGTGTCTTCATAAATTATCTCTCATATTGCCTTATCAATATGATGAAGAATCATTCTTAGAAGATCAATGTCACTCATTTCAAAAGAAAAAAGATCATGAGATTGTAAAGGAGGAGCGATATCAAACCCAAAGTGGATTCCATGCAAGAAACTATCTCAACTCAGCATTTTCATCTCTCATGGACATGAGCTCATATAGGAGGTTATACCCATGTATGTAAACTATACCAAATGAACTAGACATCAAAATAAAAATTGGGTATTCATGAAGTATTCAGTAATTAAAATAAGTTCACATCATCATCATGATCTTCAAATCATATTGTTTTTATAATAGGTTTTTGTTTTATTTAATAATTTTCCTCATTTTTAAAAAAGAATCATATTAGATATCAAGAAAGAGAGTGTTTACGATAATTCATATGCTCAAACTCAATGATCTGTTCACCTTACAACACTCTATTTTACATGATATTGATATTTCTATATTCTACAATGTTATCTGGATTATTTTATATTAGTTTTGAAATTATTCTTAAATTCTAACAATACATATTGAAGAGATTTGGAAGATTTTGGTGCTAAGTTTATAGATCAATATTGTTATACTATATTAATATCACTTTATAGATAATTTGGAAGAATAATTTTCTATGATTCAAATTCATTTATTTGAATTATTCAAGAGTGTTTTTACATGAGATTTAATCATCTAATTTGGATATGTTTAAAGAAAGTTTTAATAGATTTAAAAGGAGGATTTAAATTGCTCAATTATGATATTATTTTGGCGAAATTATCAGGTAAAACATTCAAATAATTTTAAATATTATTATTTATAGATTATTTTCATAAGGAAATAGTGAAATTATGCTATGATTTTTATGGGAGGAATTTTTGGAATATATTCACTCATTTTATTTTTAATTTTTAAAGGAATAGGATTCGCTGTAACTATTGGATATCTTTATCTATATAAATATTTCTCTTACAGGTTAAAAGGTAGTGTAAAAACTCTTGATCTTATGAAATAAAAAGTGTTTCAAGGTTTCATATTGCTATTAAAAATTTTAAGAAGATAGAAAAGTATTATATATATATATATATATATTTAATCTCATAGTGTAAAGAAGAAGAATGCCTATGTGACTATTTTTATTTTACTGATTCATTTTAAAGAAGTATAATCTTTCACATCATTTCAGATCTATTGGAAAATATAGTATACTTGATTAAATACCAAACCATTTATCAATTATAAAGGCAACTGTGACCTGAACCAGTATTCAATAGTCAACATCTGATATATGTTCTCATAGAGTATCATATTTTTGTACTAAGATATGATTTTTGATGTTCCCTATAAAATAACCTAAAGACCTTGTAAAATCCTTGTTGTAAGTTGTCAACTGCCCACACCCAGTTGTTGATCACTTCAAATAAAGGGACTTGATTATTTAAAATCAGCAATATCATAGATAGAGAATTGGTGGAGTGTACTAGGGGATATTTTTAATAAAAAACACTATAAATCATCATATAATATTCTATTTATTTTCTACTACATTACTCGTAATTAAGAGATAAGGATACGATCACTTCATTAAAGAGGGTTGATTTAAATTTTTCAATAATTTAAATGGACACAATTCACCCTATTATTTCTTTATCGTTGAAAGCAAACAAATACTTATAATTTTGATATATTTTATCATGAATAACTTTTATTTCATGGTATATAAATATACATTCCATGTTTTAAATCTCAAGGGTTTCTGATCCAAAAGTTACCAAAGCAGTAAGGGTTTTTGTCTTAAATTCTTCTCTCTGAGACATGATTGGTATTATGAATCTAATTTAATTTATGTGTTTTATATACTACCTATTTTAGATATCACATCATGAATTATCTTTTTATCATATTATTTTAATTTTGTTAAAAAGCCCACTCTTTCAATGAGTTTTTATTAATGCGTTACTCAATCCAAAAGGGTTTTCTTTGCCTCAATTCTGATTCTTTGAGACATAATACATTTTTGTACCATGTTTCCTTTGTATGGTGCATTCAAAAAACATGGAAATATTTTTTTAATACTTTCATTTCATTTTATTTTCTATAAAAATAATGTTCTCTTATTTAAGTGACTATTGATTCATTTGTTTCCCTAGTAGTGAGGATTTTTGGTAACTCAATTTTTTTTCATTAAGTTATGACAATTATTTGAACTTATTTTATATAAGTTAGTCACATTATTCCATTTTATTGTATTATGTGGTACTCTCTCATTATTTTATGGGGATATACATTCCAACCACATAAACCCTTTTAGGAATATTCCTTAATTATTGGGTTATTTCCTTTTACATCTATCCACATTCTTTCTATAGATGACTTATGATCTTATTATTATAGAATTTACATAGATTTATACCCATTTCTCTATACGGTATGAGCATAAAATTTTTCATAATTCAGTTTGGATGATGTTAACCTAGAAATAATGGTATTCTATTGATATGGGGAAAATTATTAGAATTCTTGATGATTATTGACTTCCAACATAGGTTGACTATGAATTGGTATTTTTTATTCTTCACTATATGGATAACCATGTTTTTATCTAGTGAGAGGTTTCTTTGGGAATGGTATAAAAAGTCTTATTGAATTTTATAGTGATTTCATTGGACTTAATTAGGTAATGGATGGGGATTGAAATTTTATAGCCCCTTGATTCATCATCAGGTCGCATGAGAAAAAACAGGTTGGGTTTTGGTGTATTCCACTTCCCATGATAGGATAATGTCTTGGAACAAGGACTTGACAATATGTTTTTTATGTCCAACATAATGAATTCCATTAGTTTGAGATCAGTATTATTGATATCCATGTTTTCATTTATTTTCATGGATATAACAAGATCTTAGTTTCATATTGATTATGGGTTCATGTTGGTTACTTGTTCTTACCATAATATTTATGCCACGTTTATTCCATGACTTTATCTGTTATATGTTTTCCTTACTAAGAATTTGAGCTCACCCCTTCTTATGTTTCCATTTCCCCTGGTTATGAATAAAGATAGTACATGTGACATGTTTATAAGGATAACATGTGTAAAAGAATTTATGGGAGATTTTGAAGATTCAATAGGGATTAAGTAGTTTCATATAAAGTAGGAAACAATTTCCGCTTGATATTAAGAACATGGGTTTTGTTAGTTTATATTTTTTCCTAATTATCTAAATATCTAAACCTAAAAAGATATTTGAAATATAATATATTCAAAAATTGTTTTTGATTTTGTAATTATGGTTGGTTATATGTAGGATTTTACAATAGTATCAAAGAAAGTATGTAAAGTATGAGTTAATGAGAACCAAATTTGGGAGTGTGGGTCTGGGGAATCATAGTTGGTATCAATAGAAAGGTTTAGATAACTTTAGAGATTAGTATATTTGTTAAGGATAATTTATGGGTTTATAAGTTAAGTTAGATCCTAATTTAAAAGGTATAAACAACTCTTTGTGATAGTATATGATTTAATTCCAAGAAAATAATGCATTTTTTTAGGATTAGGATAAGATAACTATAGTAAAAACCCTAGGGATAAGTGTAAGAGAGAATTCTAATTATAGGATAACACCATGAAGTTTTGGTAAAGTAAGGATTATGTGATTATCCTACTAATTATATCCCTGCCTGGATACTAAAAATAGATGTAGGATCTATCACATATGTACCTATGGGTAATAACTTTAAAGAGAGCAGACTGGGTATTAATTCTATTTTCACCTGGTGTATGAAAAATAGGCCCAACTACACACCTGGTTTGACAATACTAGGGTATATGCATTGGAAAATCCAAATTATCTTTATAAACCATTATAAATGATTTAATAATGATGTAAACTAATTAGTTTAGATAAAATAATAGAAAAACGACCATGGATAACTAATGATTGAACAAGGAGAGTCATAAGTTGTTCTGAAAGTATCATATATTAAAAGAAATGTGTCATAAGGGAAGAAATATTCAGATTTATTTTTTTATATTCATATTTTTGATATTATCATAATTTTTTTTGGTTTTAGTATTTTGTTAAGATAGTATATTGAAGATGAAGCTGAGAAAGGTATATATCTAGCAGCCACTATGCATTATACCTGAATAAGTGAGTATATGTAAATAGTTAAGACTTTTAATATATGCTTAATATGATGGAAAATGTGAGTTTCCTAGTATTACTTAAGGTAGCGAGATTTATATTTTCTTGAAAATATTATCTATTAATTAGTTATATTTATCAATGATATATTCTAGAAGTTATGAGGATTATGTGAAACATTGAAGGATCATACTTCAATAGTTATTCATTAAGGTTATGGAAATATATATTAAATGGTATCAATAACCTTGAGAAATGATTTTATGGAAAGGTTATATTTTTAGAGATAACTATTGAAGAACACATGATTTAGGTATGGATAACTCTTAGGATTAAAGTACGCTTGATGTTGATATAATAAAGGGTGGTTTGATTTTGAAGAAGTAAGTTAGATAGTATTGGTAAAATTGGGATTGATAATTGTTTCAGGATATTTTTGGTGAAGTTCATCACATTTTTTTGGGATTATGATATAAATTTATTAGCATCACACCTTATGAACTAGTGGTTAATAACATTTTAGGGTTAAATATAGAGTTAATTTTTAGAAGAACATATAACTTCATTGAGGTTTATTGGTTTGGATATTAAAATAGTTTTGTGAAAGGTATTTTATATAGAATATATGATTAGAGTATATACATACTAGGGTATATGATATTAGGAATTATTAATGTTTTTTAGAAAAGATAAGTAACTTGGTATAGCCTAAGAGAGTATGGAAAATATTATATTAGAGGCTATACCTTGAATGATGAATATGTTAAGAATTCCCTCTCCTAATTTATTTAATGAATAATAATTAAAAATTTAAGAATAAAATTTATTTAAGGGGAAGAATATAACACCAAATATTTTAAAATATTATTACCTTTAAATAATTTAACGTGTTCAATATATTACTCTACATGAAATGATGAACTTAAATAAAACAATGATTATTGATGTTGAAAAAAATGTTTCATAGGAGATATATAATAAGGCACGAATGTTTTAGGGAAACTCTAAGCCCAAACAAGACAAAAATATACCTAAGGGTCTGAATTCGTCAAGATCAAATCCTTTTTGAACATTCCACACCTCACTAAGGTCTTCGGTGTAATGCAGAGGTTGAGGTGGTAAATTCTGTGCAACATATACCACTTCATTAAACTCAATGTCCCCTGAGATAGTTTATCTTACATGAAAGGCCTTAAATTTTTTGAAACATATTTCCCAGTCTCTTGGGAACTTATAAATGCTTCTCTCCATCAGACCTTTGTTGGGGAATCAACCTTTGTACTTCAAATAAAGTCTTTAAATTTTCAAAACTCTAATCTATGTAGGAAAAAAAGATATAAATTTCCATAGGTATCCTTATTTCATGAAAACACCATACACGATTTCCTAAGAAGATTCGACCATGGTATATATACCTTTCATGAAGTATATAAATTTTTGTTAGAATATTACTTTTCACAGTGCTTGGGGTTTCACAAAATAATTATCCTCCACAAAACCTTTCCCATGGGAACCAATACTTTACCCCAAGGCAAGGCCATCCTATTTCGTAAAGGTCCCACCTTTATGAAACCTCTTAACTTCATGAATCAATTTTACTTCATGAAGCCCAAGACCTTCAAAAATAACCTAAAATTATGAAACCTATCCATTAGAAATCTCCTAGGTTCCTTTTTTCAGAAAACACAATTTCATAAAAGTTGAGAGTCCAAGTGCCCGATACCCTTTCAAACCTGGTTCACCCATGCTTCGATCTTATGTTTGAGTAGATCATCAACCCTTATGTTTGGCCTCTTTGATTCAATCATTATTTGGATAGTTTTATCACCTATTACTCCTAATCATAGGCACCCTAATAGTTGTTTCAACTAAGAATAAACACCATAATGTTAGGATCCCCATTTTCCACTTCACTATGGAAGTATTCACACTATGTTCCACCCAGAGGTTCTTGATTAGTATACATGTAATCCTCAAAGATGGAATCATCAAGGGAGATATCTTTAATTTCCATTTGATGAGGTCTAGGGTCGTATCCTCCTCTCCTACTTGGATATGGTCTCACCAAGTGTAGGCCACACAACACCTGATTTGCAAGTTGTGAAACTGCCACTAACAAAAAACTTGGTTTCCATAGCGCCACCCTTTATTAGTGCTAAAAAAACACTGATAATAGGAACTTTTAACAGCGCTAAAAAAAGTGCTGTTAAAAGTGACCCCTCATCAGCAATTTTTTTAGTAGCGCTGATAAGGGGGGGGGGGGGGGGGCTTTATCGACGTTTTTTCCCGGCGTTGATAAAGTTTACATCACAAAAAAAAATTCATGAAAAATTATATATTGTTATATAAGTATATTTTTATTGATATATATATATATATAATATTTTTTAAATATGTTTTAGATAAGTATAAATAGACTATTAAATTGAATATATAAGAAGTTTAGTGAAATGGTCTAAAAATATTTTAAAAAAAATTATTAATTGATAATTTTCTAATTATCATCGATTAATAATCATTTAATAACAATTTGAAGACACAAAAAATCAAAAAAATCAATAAAAGATCTAAAATAAGTTAAAAATGTAACTCAAACTTCAAACGGCCATAAATTTTGATCCGAGTGTCCGTTTAAGCTCTAAAACATATCAAATCGAAGTTTATGATAAGATCCATGCTCTGGTGATCGAAGAAAACCTTCTTTCACATTTTTCGAGGCCTAAAAGGCCTAGAAGGCCTCCAAAACTAAGTTTTTATTCGGTATACCCTGATTTTTTAACATTAAAATAGGTATAATGTCTGATCCGGATGTTCTGTAGGCCTGTAACACATATCATATCGAATATTGTTTCATTTTCTTAGATTTTACTAGTTGTGGAGTTGAAACAGACTTCTGGATTAGAAGTTATGGCCGTTTTAACATTCTATGGCTTTTCAAATACACATATATATGTATTTATTCGTATATATATATATGTGTGTGTGTGTGTGCGTGTGTTGTATATATGTATGTATGTATGTATGTATTTATTCATTATAAACACACATAAAAAACATATTTTATAAATTTATTTAAAACTAATCTTATAAATATATATTAATATACAAATAAATATACAGATAAAAAATTATAACTAAATATATATATAAATAAATATAAATATAAATTAATATATTAATAAATATATATATACTAATATATGAATAAATATATATGTATTAATATAAGTAAATATATTTATATTAATATGAATCTATATTAACATATGAATAAACATAACTATATAACTATATATATATAAATAAATATAAATATATATTAATATACTAATAAATAAATAAATATATTAATATATGAATAAATATATATGTATTAATATAACTAAATATATTTATATTAATATGAATCTATATTAATATACGAATAAATATAACTATATATATATATAAATAAATATAAATATATATTAATATACGAATAAATATATATATTAATATATGACTAAATATATATGTATTAATATAACTAAATATATTTATATTAATATGAATCTATATTAACATATGAATAAATATAACTATATATATATATAGATAGATAGATATATCATTAAATAGATAAAAAAACCAAATTGCTTAGTGGTAAAGGTGTAGGCGCGCAAGGGGGGAGGTCTTGGGTTCGAGTTCGGGTGGAAGCATGGAGGGGTGTGCGAGCATGTGGGGGATGCACGGGCAAGGGCCGCACACGAGAGAGTGGGAGGGGGTCTGCCTAGTGATGATTGTGTGTGTGTGTGTGTGTGCGGGGGGTGCTGTTAAATGCCCCCCGCATTATATATTATTTTTAACTTTTTTTAATTTTTTTTTGACTTTTATCAGTGCTTATAAAAAGCCCTGATAAAAGGTGACTTTTATCAATGCTAAAAAAGGCAATGATAAAAGACCTTTTTATCAGTGCTTTTTTTTATTGCTGATAAAAGACCCCTTTTATCAGTACTTTTTTAGCACTGATAAAAGGGGCCTTTATCAGCGCTTTTCTAAGTGCTAATAAAAGGGACCCCCTTTATCTTCACCTCTATTAACAATGATTTTTTTTGTTACTGTTAATTCCCTTTTCTTGTGCTGATAAAGACCATATTTGTAGTAGCGTGCAATAAGCCAATATCCTAGTCATATGATGTTAAAATGCATGAATATGTCTTTAGTACAAGACATTAAACTATATCCTTACCTTATGTGATGATCATAAGATCCCCCATGTATGATTGAAAAGGTATGAAACCCCACCTCCTATTGAGTGAAATGAATATAGTATGCCCTGTGTATGACTGACATGGGATGAAACCTCATCTCCTACCTAGTGTGGTGAACACAACATTCCCCATGTATGACACACATGCGATAAAACCCCATCTCTCGGGTATCCTATATGCACAATCTCCACACTATCCAGTATTTTCACTCCTTCTATGACATGAGAATCCTTACCACACAATGTTAAATTGCATGGACCAGTCCTGTCACGTGACCTTAAACTATGCACTCAAACCATGTGGGGTTTGACCTGTGTTTCCTAAAACAAGGTATATAGGACACCTCCTTGCGGTTCAATCCTGACATCTTGATGAACTTTGGTAACCTCCCTAGGGTTCAATCCCAATCACCCATCATTCCCATCAGATTTGGATGTCTCCTCCCTCGAATACAACAACTTCAAAGTGTGATCATTCCCCTCATTGGAGAACACTATGCTTCACCACCATCATATTAGGCCATCTCCCTCCAGGTGGTGATGACCTTAAAGTGAGATCATATTCCCCATAGGAACACATTAAAATCCAACCTAACTATCCCCAAAAGACATCAAACCTATGACCTACCTGTCCCTACAAGACATTAAACTCATGACCTGGTCTAAAATATCTACCCCATACAATAAACATGGGATGCCCGGGGTAAAAATCCTTGGAAGTATTACACCCCCGACCTTAACTACTCCCTGACCAACATGGGATTCCTTGGGTTCCATACCTAATATGCCTCTTATAATAGATTACTTTGACCTCAAAAGGGGAATACTTTATTGGAGTTGGTTCCCTAAAACCAAATAATTTTTTTCTTTAGATTACCCATATATTCACAAAAGTGAATATTAATATAAATATCTTATCACATATTTATTTTATTCTATATAACATTGATGTGATATTGTAGTAGAGTATCTATCACATTAATAAGGTCATGGTAGTTCCCTATTATGATGAGAGCCTTGAGATTATATGATTATATCTCTTAAATATAGTTTTACAATCATATAACATACTATGTTATAGAACATAGTACATAGACTATCAAATGTGAGTACTTGTAAGTGGATGAGTCTTCTTCTCATGAATTTAGCACTTGGTAATCTCCAATACATGAAATTATGTGAACAAGCTTATCAATAGTAATTCTATATGTTTTGGTTTTATTAGATATCACTATCTGAGATAATGTGTAATGGTACTTATATTTTAATATTGTCACTGATACATGTCATGACTCATGTACTTAGATTTACTAACAAAAAACATCATGTCATATATTGGTGGGAATTAAGGTATTTTGGGTGAATCATGAATGACATGTTGTTAATGGATAAGGTGAAGAAATATTTGTACCTTCCATATTTATGAAAGTTGATATCTCTAACCATTGATTTGAATTGAACCGTCATAATAAATTCTATGTCTATAGTGAAACGACATGTTTATTTTGATAATCAAAGAAACACATATCAAAAAAATAGGTTGAAAAAACATATGTGAAACCATCTTGATAAGATATCAAGATAAATAGATTATATTACACAACAAACATTCATATATGGTTTTCATTATTGCTTCATTAACTTCTTTCATTTGTGTTATTTGAACCATTATTCGACATTAATCTTAGACATTAGGCAAGCCTACTTATTGACAATGAGAAAGGATCCTAGAGGTTCACACACTAAGTGTTTCCATTGATCTTGATTAAACTCTATATGAATTTAATTAAAGGAACAAATATTATTCTCAAGACCGAGGAATAATTTTATTCAAGTTTTATTGATCGCTAAAATTCACTAAGATAATAAATAATTATTTATTTATTAATAAATAATTTATTTAATTATATGAATATATATAATTAATATTTATTCACTGGTTTGCAGATAAAAAAATTATTTTATTTACTGAATATTTAATAAATATTTATTCGATGGACTGTGAATAAAATATTTATTTAAATGAATAAAATATTTATTTTGGAATTCCATAAATGATGAGGAGTTTGAGTGGACCATGATCATGTCTGGATAAGAATATTAATTTAAAAGGTGGTAAAAATAATATTTATCAATATGCAAGTCTGTGCATTCCATAAAATAATAATAGTAATAATATTACTATTTAGCATGGTGTTTGTTAATTATTACTAATTTATTTAAGGGTTGACATGAAATTAAATAATATTTTAAGCTAAACCCTAACTCTATAAATAGATGTTTATGTCTATTGTGTAGGGTTAATAGAGAATTGAGAAGCATTGTGCACAACAGAATTCTCTCTAGAACACCTCCTATCATATTCTCAAGAATAAGAAGAACTCATTAAATCATGAACGATATTAGAAAAATCAAGTCGAGAAATTAAAGACATTTTATTTTACACTCTATCACTCAGAAATCAATTGTTATCATTCATATATCAAAGTATATAGTGTGAATCACCTTTATAGGGATTCTACATTTGGATATTACAAGTGAAACAATGATAATTCGAAAAGGGTCTTATGGATGATCAACATTATCATCAACAAATAAATTTTTTATGCTGAGATAATCATTTATTATGATATTAAATAAATTAATTATAAGTTTAATGTGAAAATATCTTCACTTGGGTTCTAGGAAATTCAAAATAAAATTAATTTTTGATTTATCACCCACCACCGGTGCTTCCTCTATTCCCAAAACCTTCAAGTGTTATTAGAGAGATCACATTTTAAATTTATAATTATTTTTTTGATTGTTAATTAATATATGATTTAGTGGTTAGATATTTCATTTCAAAATATTATTTATTTAATTCAGTATTTAATTAACATGATTTTAACATTTTAATTAATCTCATTCAGTGTTTAATTTTCTTAAATGACTAAGAATATATGAATAAAGACAAAATATACCATCATGAAGTGTCGAGGATTCTGGTTGGATAACATTGGATTACACAACATGTAGCCAGAGTATATGTTGTGTACCCAAGTTCACTACACCTGACTATGTCATGGGATACACGACGTACTGAGCAGTAAATACACATGGTGCATTTATTTCACACTGAATTTAGACCGTGATAACTTGGAACAATACTTTTCATATTACATATCATGTAGCTAGAGTACACACCCAGTAGTCTACATAGTTCAGAAGTGAAATTTGTGCAAACCATGTGGTCAAATACACGATCAAAACCACATAAAACTAACAGCCTAAAGAATTAATGAAGTACATAATGTGTATCCGGCGTACACAACATAGGGTTCATTAATTATCATGTTCAAAATACACATAGAGTTTCTTGGTGAGTTATAAAGACACATGATATGAAAGATACATGGTGTGTAGCTGGATTGTACACGACATGTAGTCATGTGTTAGATGAACATGCCGAGTTCTTCAATGTATTTTGCTGACACACAAAATTCAGATTACATGGTGTGTAGCTCGATAGTACATGCCATGTAAACCACTGATATGCATACCAAATACCTAGGCATGTATCCTGAGCACATAGAAAGCGGAACACACCGAGTTTAGATGGTTAGTATATGCATTGTATTCCAACCACATTAACACACAGAATCCCCATGCGTGTAACCCAGGTATATAGAAAAGGAGATACATGGCATGTATCTCGATAGTACAAGCCGTGTAGTCTCCCAATAAATGACAAAATTAAATTACATTAAATTACTAATTTAAACATTAAAACCTTATTTTATTGATTGACATACATGGTGTATTTAACAATTTAATAATGGTTTTAAAGAATTTTAAAGAATTTATTAATTTTTTGTAATAATATGTAATTATTGGTTTTTCTATTTATTTTTAATGATGAATTTAATGATGGGTATATACAAGTAAGTTCAGATGGTCATTAAGATGAAAGGGAATAAATCAATCAATCAATCAACTAAATAATGCAGAAAAATTAACTTAATAATAAATAATGAATAGAAATGAATATTAACCGGTTTTATATTTATGTATTCGTTATATGTGTATGACCGTTCATGAGTTTGACCAAGAAATGTGTATATATTAACATTATTTAATTTAATTTATTGTATGGGTGTGAAATTATTAATTATTAAATTAATTTGATGGCCCACGAGTCATTCCTCCCTCCATTACTATATAGGACCTGCATGTCTAAGGTTATTTATGTAATTCCCAATTAACCCATATTTTGGTCCCTCACATGCGTGAGAGTTATAAATAATTTTAATAAATAGAGCATCCCAAGGCATGTGTAGGTGGTTCTAGATGGAACCTAGATGATGCCAACCTAGGTGATACATAGGTGGACAGGTGGAATACTGAAACTCATGCCAAGACTATAACAAGGAATTATTTTCCCTAGGTTAAAGGTTTATTTAGTGTCTTTTCATTAAATCAAACATTAGATAAGCTCATGATTAGTTCATTTTATTTATTTATTTCTATCTTATGAATTATATATTTTATGGATGTGAGACCGTGATTACATAAATAAATTAATTAATGTACAAATATAGAATATAAATAAATGTTGTTTTCATAAATACTTTATTCAACATGGTTAATTAATTTAAAAAATCCAATTAATATTAAAAATAAATACAACGGGTAAAAAAGATTAAATTTATTCATAATAAATTAAAAATCAATAAAATATATATTAAGTTATACTTGACCTTTCATTACTTGATTAGGAATTAAATCCTTAGAACTAAGTATTTAACCAACCCTCATTGGGGAACATAATTTTAACATAGAGTTATTATGAAGGTTATGGGTTGACCTAACCATCTTGCATCAAGAGAATTAGCCCTAAGTAGAATTGGTGTAACTTGAAGGCAAGTGTTGAAGAAATACAAGTTATGGTTTTGGGATTGGGGAGTCCACTCAACGAATCAAGGAGCTGCAAGAACATAGTTGGCAAAGACCTCCCTACCTAAATACCTTCAAAGAGCTTGACTAACCCTTATTGGGGTTATATACAGGGACATATGGATAATTTCAACTAGAATGTTCTAGAAACTTAACATTTTGGGTTCAATGGTTATGGATGTTAGGACTTGATAAAACAGTGAGAGAAATAATAAAATTAATCATTATTATTTCTCACATAATTTACAATCAAGTAAAGTACTAATAATTTATTTTAATTATTGTAGAAAAATGGTAGAAAAAACCACAAAAACTATGTGATCATTCCTTAACTCAGGGTATATCCTTACACGTAAAAATTTACAGAGATTTTATAATTGTTTATGAAATGAATTATAATCATAAAGTTTTTATTATGTGTTGTAATCCCCTACTCATTTTCTTCCACCCCAGTAGATGAGTTAAGGTGAAAAGGATTACTACCAAAGATATGCTGAAACTTATTATTATATCCATTGTATTATATTATCAACTATTTTAAGAGATTCAATGATACAATATAAATGCATGGATGTGTAAACCAAAATATCTCATCTTCTTTCTCTTGATAAAGACAAAGAATGATTTTTCAATAAATAAGGTTGTTAATGCACTATATTAGTGTAAACTAGAAGAAGGAAATCTAGTTTCCGATAATTCTTTCAAAATTCTAGGGTTTATTTACTAGTTAGAGAAATTGGGCTTACACTTGGATAATAAATTATCCATTAATCAGATATTATTATCCTTAACACCAAAGTTATCCTTATTTGTTCAATATCATATAAATCAAATGGTTAAATTGCTCACTAAACTTTTTCCCATACTTCACCAAGAGGATAAGGACTGGTCGAAACCTATTTCTCCACTCCTTATGGTAAAAAGTTTAAAAGACAAGGATGAATATCCCATAGCTAATATAAATCTAAAAAATCCTTTATGGAATCCTTCAAAGAGATAGAATATTAAAAGTTAAAAGAATGAATAAGTGCCTATTATCTTCTTATGTAGAAAGAATAGACACTGGAAAAGAAATTTTAATGAATCGTAAGAACAATCAGTTTCATCCACTTCAGGTATATTCATTAAGTTTATATTCAATTATTGTGTATTAAATAAAATATTATTACAACATACTTGTATTTAAATATAGGAACTGAGAAAGAATAAAAAGGTTATTGAGTGAAATCGAAAGAAGCTGAGAAAAGGAGATTACTATGTTAGCCAAGGGGAGTTAACTATTTATCATTTCCAAACTGGATTGATTCAAGTTTGTAATAAAGTTACCAAAACATTTATCTTAGTGTTTAACTAGACACAATGATTAATTATTTCATTTTGGAATAAATGTTATTATGGTACTTAAACACTAAAATAATGGTTTAGTAACTCTTGAATCACAAATATAAATTTCCATGAATGATGAATATAAAATATAAGACTCTTAACTAATTATAACATGATAATTATTTATCAAATAAAAATGAAATTAGTTGACCTATTTATAACCATTAATGTGTTTTAGTCTAAATTTAGCTAAGACACTAGATATACAAAAAAAAAAACAATTATCATGTTTTAGATAAATAAAATTTTTAAATAAAGGTACATCAAAAAATCACTCAGAGTTGGTTACACATGTCTACATAAACCATTTTAATGCTAAATGTAGCTTCATATACTTCACGATATTCCTTTAGGAAGTTTTAGAAATTCTTAGTTAAGTAAATGAGTGCACTTGGTAAATATTGAGGAATCTCTGAGATTGATTGTCATATAACATCTTATCCAAGTAATCATTGATCATATATGTGTAATAAAGGTTATCCCAAACTCATATTTCCTTATAAACATCAATTCTATAATGGTAGTAAAAGTAATATCAATGATGAGTCTTATATTTATTAAAAATATTCCATTTATTCCTTCCAATACATATTCTGAAAATAGAAGTACAACTACTAGCCATAAGACAACTATATTGTCTAAATGGATATCATATCAATTGTGATATAATAAGAATCTGTTAGGACACTACCTCAAGTGTTTTTTGAAAACCCTTTTGTTAAAAACCATCCTTAGTTACAAATGAACATCAAAATGCTAAGGTGAATCTAAGTTAATGATTCTATAGCCACTAAATATATTAACATCTAGTCAAGATCGACTACATTTCGATAAAGGAAACCTACGTATTTGATGATAGTGGGAGAAAACTTAACTTCTATAGTTTAAAGATCTGGATACACATGAGTTGGCATAGGAATATTAGACTCCACTAAACTTAATGGGAGGAGTGTTTCTAGAGACACATACTGCATAGGAATTATAAAAAAATAGTTGGTTTATGTCCACCATAGCGGTGACATATATATTATTCTTTCATAATAAATATTACTATAAATAAGTAGTAAATGTAAATATGCTAAGGTTGAAAAGTATATATAAAATCAAGTAATTGAATCCATGTATCAAGATTCATGGACTCTGTATTTTGAATTTTTATAAGACTTGATACTATTAGTGAGTATTAAATAGAAACAAGACATGTATGGTACAAGATGATACCGATATAACATGATAGATTATTGAAAGGTTTACTTTATGAAAAAAATTATTCACCATTCATCATAACTAAAATACTTTTTGAATTCTACTTGTCAAATAATATTTCTATGATCATAATATAGGTCTATTGATTGTCAAGGACACCTCATTTAGAGGTTTTCTTTTGGAATATTTCTATATGATGTGACCAAAAGAATACCCTATGTTATATGTTTACTAGGAATAACTAAAATGTCTGGTGAAATTAATAAATTCCAATTAGATATATAGATTACATAAATTCATTTATGAATAAATAATTCATAGTAATCATATAATATTCATTTTAGAAATGAATGAGTGACATGTGTCTCTAATTAGTTAGTAGGAGCACTATAAATTTTCAAGATAAATATGTTTATATCATATGAAAAAATTATTTTTATTACCAATTTTTTATGACTAAGGAATCAAATTTATCCAAGTATGAATTAAAGTAGAAACCATGTTCTAGGGAACACAGTCTAAGGAATAGATTCATGGGGTTTCTAAATATATTCATAGTACATATATTAACAAATTATTGAAAAATACAAGTTCAAAAAAATTCAAGAATGAATTGTTGTTGGAATATAATCCTTTTAGTTGAACATGCATGGGCATAAGAAGAGATTATGGAGATTAAAATAATTTCACAAGATTAAGTGATATGAATTCATCTCATGTTCCATTATATGTACTGATGTTTTATATTACTGATGTATAAACCATAATAGGTGAATATTAAACTGATCCAACATAACTGCATATAATTATAGTTAGAACTATTCGAAATTACTTGGAAAAGTAGAACTTGATGAGTTCTTGGTATTAAGAGAAGTGGGAATACTAGTGATCAAGGGAATTGAACACTCATCTCCATTCAGTTCAATTTGATCTAGTATATTTAATAAAGTTATATAAATATTAAATAAAAACTTATTACAACAAAAGGTTTCCATATATATAATATCTGAGTATGTTACGACTTTTGATGCATCTTAAGAATCAGTTTAGAAACTTCACATTCCTTTTTTTGTTATACCAAAAGAAATAAATTTATCATTTTATGATAAGATTTTACTATGGATTTAGTTAGGATATTAGGATTTTAATAAAGGAATAAGAGGTGGATACTCAGTTATATCACTACTTGAGAGATTTTCTTAATATAGTAATGTTGTCGTAGACAAATTCACCATAAAGACATGGATTTTACAACCCTATCCATAGAAACATGGTAGGATTAAAAACTATAGCCATAATCAGTAGAATCATGTTTAACATGTGAGGACTAACCAGTCATAGCATTTAGCTCTAGATCAAGTGGGAGTTTTTTGGAGTTCGTGACCTAGATCCAACCACTTTGTTCTTAATATTACTTATTTATTCACATAAGTGAATATTAATATAAATATCTTATAACATGTTGATTATTCTTCTATATAACATTGATGTGATAATATCCTAGAGTATCTATCGCATTGATAAGTTTATAGTCGTTCCCCTCTATGATGAGTACTTTGAGATTCTATGATGATATATCTTAAATATAGTTATACAATCGGATAACATACTATAATAGGGTACATAGTACATATAATTTTAGGTTCGAGTACTCATAAGAAGATGATTCTTCTTCTCATGAAGTTTTCACATGGTAATATTCAAGACGAAAGATTATGAAAACAGTCCTACCAGTAGGAATTCTTCATGTTTTGGTGTCATCGAATATTCCTATCTACAAACATGTGTAATGGTCCTTAGAGTTTAATTTTATTATTGATAAATGTCATGATTGCACACTTAGATTTACTGACCAAGACCATCATATCATATGTTGGAGGGAAGTAGGGTATATTGGGCGTGTCATGAATGACATGTTATTAATGGATAAGTCAAAGAAGGATTTTTCCTTCCAAATTTTAGGAATTTGATATCTCAAATCTTTTCTTAGAATAGAACAACTAAAATAAATTCCATGGCCATGGTTCAAAGACATGTTTATTTTAGATATTCAAAGAAATACATATCAGTAAAATAGGTTGATGACATAAATGTGAAACCTTCTTGATGAGATATTGAGACAAAGAGATTATATCACAAAATGGGAATTTGTATGTGGTAGTGAGCATTCATATGTGGTGTTCACCATTATGAAATTAAGTTATTTCTCTTGAGTGTATTGATCTTTTTCTAGATAGCAATCTTTCACTTTAGGCTAGCCTACCAAATGCCAATGAAAAAGGATCCTAGAGGGTCACATACTAAGTGTTTCCATTGATCTCGATTAAATTATATTTTAATTTAATTAAAGTAATAAATATTTTTCTCAAGATCGAGAAATCATTTTATTCAATTTTTATTGACCACTAATACTCTCAAGGTAATAAATAATTATTTATTGATTAATAAATAATTTATTTAAGTATGTGAATAGATTTAATAAATATGTATTCAATTATTTATGAATAAAATATTGATATTATTTATTAAATATTTAATAAATATTTATAAAATAGATTGTAAATTAAATATATATTTAAATGAATAAAATATTTATTCGGGTATTTAATAAATGCTGATGAGTCTGAGTGGACCAAAATCATTTTTGGTGATTAATATTAATTTACAAGCTGGTAAAAATAATATTTATTAGCGTGGAGGTTATTACTCACCATAAAATAATTATAATAATTTTATTATTATTATTTAGCATAGGTTTTATTAATGATTATTATATTACTTAAGGGATGACAAGAAATTAAATAATATTTTAACATAAACCCTTTCTCTATAAATAGATGGTTATGTCTATTATGTAGGGTTAATCGAGAATTGATAAGCATTTCACACAACAAACTTCTATTTTAAACACCTCCTCTCATTTTCTAAAAAATGAGAAGAAATCCTTCACACATGAAGGATCTTAGAGAAATAAAGTTGGGCAATGAATTTTTTTTTATTTTCCATGCTAGTAATTGAAATTCAATTGGTATCGCTCAAATATCATATTTGCACACGTGGATCACTGTAAGAGGGATTCTATACTTGGATCCTACAAGTGCAACAAGGGCAATCTGAAAAAGGTCTTTCAGACGATCAACATTATCATCATAGAATAAATTTTCCAAGATGAGGTAATCATTTTTTATGATATTAAATAATTTAATTATAAATTTAGAATGTAAAGATCTTCTATTAGGTTCTAGGAAATTCTGAGTTGAATTAATTTTTGATTTATCTTCCCCCATTGGTGGTTATGCTATTCCTGGAAACTTCAGAGTTTATAGTTTACTATCACACCCTATATTCCAAGATGCTCATAAAAGACCAACATTACCATCTACTCAAAATGTAGGTTGCTTCTCTGTCGAGATATAATCAGTGTAATTAACTAGAATCCACCTCAAGATGGAATCGGGAATGAGTTTCAGGAACATGACTCAAATATTTAAGGGATACCTAGAATAGGAGACAATCTCCAAGGAGGAATCCATGGAAATAGGATCCAAAATCCCATCATTTAATTTTGATCAAGAAGAAAACATCACTAACCATGGCGATGGAGGCCACCCACATTTAGAAAGTGTGAATATGGGGTGAGCAGAGCATGTCGACACATGCTGCCGTGAAAAGTGTTGGAAAACAAAAATGGTGAACCCGATATGAAATTATTCTTCTTTAATAGTGAGTAGATCAATAATGTTGGAAAAAAACAGATTTTATCTTGACCAGATACTAATATCTGGTGCCAGGTCTATTCCAAATAGATGGTGGTCCCAAATTATGAACTCTTCTCCTAAAATTGTGGAAAAATGAATCACGTTGGACATTCTTGGTCTGAGAAATCACCGATATGGACCCCCCAAAACCTTGGAGAGGGATGAATGATAATTGGAACATTGGGAAACACTTTTATAAGAAATTTAGTGATGAATAAATCCATTTATCCTATATAAATCAGCCCATGGGGAATTCAAAATGACTCAAAACCAGTCGATATGGAGGAAGTGGAGACAACAACATGATAATCCTTTAACACTACACTCCTTCCATGAAGGCTATCCCTTCCAAAAACACCAAGAACCCTTACACCATATCCCCTTATAAGATTGTTTGTAGAAGGGCCATCAATACCCTTGTTCATCGGTATGAACATGAAGAGGTTATCCCAACCGAGGATATAGAATAAAAATATTTGGAGGTCATGGTACCACACTAGCACTTCCGCCCACAAGGACCACACTAGGGAAAATCCCCTCCATAAAAATGATGAACCGTTTTTAGATCCTCTCTATGGAACACTCCAACAACTTCCTCCCTTACATTGAGGAAGTGAAAGGCGTACAGGTCACATCCACAATGACCACCACCCAGGAGGGATCCCACCTGACCAAATAGATGGTTCCAACCACCTCTGTAGGTTTAATAGTAGGTATATACCATCCTTTCTCTATCGGCCCTAATCGAGAATACCTAGCGCTAGCACCAGGTGCAGGCCACAAACCCTGATAGACACGAGGCATATTCCCTAACTCTCATTGCCCCATCCACCATTAGTTTATGTCATCTTGTTCTCGTAACCACAACATAGGCCTCTGCATTCACCCACTTGGGATCATGGACTTAGCCACCTATCAGGTTGGTCGGATTAGCTCTCCTAATCGTTAGATCTACTAAAAACTGTCATAGACTATCTTGTTATGAATAATTTCATTACAAAGGTCCTCCCCACACTACCACCAACCGATGCTAAAGTCCTCCCCTTGACAAATACATAATTTTTTTTTCTAATATCCATCCTAGTAAAGAAGGGAAAATAACCACTATGGGGGTCATACCTGCCATATAGAATATAATGAGAATGATATAAACCTAATAAAATCCCTGCAAATCTACTTGAGGAACTCTCGTTCCATCAGAGATAGTGTTGAAAGTGGGTTCCCTAGACCTAAATTGTCTATGTAATTTTATTACCATTACATGTATATATTTTGATATAAACATGTGTTTATCTTACCATAATAGTGTTGATACTTCTGTGTACACTATATTTATGGTAATTTCCTTAGATTAAATGTTGTATCAAAAAGTTATTGTAGTTACTAGACTATAATGATAACCTAGATATATAATGATAGCAATATTAAAGTTATGTCCTATGGTCTAGATACATCATACTAAAAGAACACAAATGACATGTGACCATCAGGTTTTGGGGAATCATAAGCAATGATACTTCTTCTTATGAAGTTTGTACTTTGTGATCTCGAGTAGAAGAGATCATGGGGATAGACCTACCAATAGGAATACCACATGTTTTAGGCGTCATTGGTTATTCCTATATATGAACATGTGTATTAGTATATTGACTTGAGATCAATATCAATGTGTTCCATTTTATTTCATATGTTGATACAAGGAAAAAACCATGAAATTGAACCCATGGTGAGGTAGGTTGCATTGGGTATTTCATTGGTGGTATGACATTGGTTGAATGGTCAAGATAGAATTTGTTGATTCCAAGTCGAGGAAGTGATATCCCAGGCCTAGTTGATTAGGATGGTAGTACCTTCATAAATCCATGTCCATGGTAGTCAAAGGTAATTCCATCCAGTTATATCAATTAATAATAAATCAAGAAAGGATGATGATACAAGTGTGTGTCCTACTTTGTCATATATTGAGAGACAAAGAGATTATATTACATAGTGCATGTTCCGAGGATGGTTATCATTTCTAGGAGTATTCTTTGTATCTTTAGGGGCCTTTATGGGATGCTAAACTCTAATCTTGGTCTATTAAAACTATTCACTACTATCAAGATCAGATCCTAGAGGGTCACACATAACATAACATTCAAGATTATTCCCTATTCTAATGAATTGGTATATAGGATATGGTGGGATCCACAAAAGGGTTTGATAGTTGACCAAGTTTTATCGATCATATAAAAATAAATAAATTCATTATTATTCGATTATTCAATAGTTGGGTTGAATTTATTTATTAAATGTATCTACAAGTGGTTAATTAAATACATGGAATAATATTACATGAAAAAAAATTATTTTAATAATCAATGTTTGTTTAATATTTGTGGGAATTATGAGTCAAGTTAATGAACTAGGTTTATGATATAATATATTTAATATATATTAAAATTATTTTATAAAATATAAATAATATTTATGATGTAGTTAGTTCATAATATTTTTTTATTTATCACTTATTTAGTGGATGTAAAATATAAGGGGGTTGAGGAACCCTAACCGGGTATTTTGGACATCCAATATATAGAAAGAGGATAATATCATTCAATGTACTATTCATCAGTCAGAATTAAGAGCTCCTCTCTCCTCCCTCATCCTAGAGAGAGAAATTCTATATCTAAGTGATCGATCCAAAAATGCCTTCGCAGATCCAAGGTACAAAATCGAGGTGATCATCATGACGTTGAAGAAATCATTTGAGCTATATGATAGCACTAAGAATATGATGAAAAAAATAAAAATATATTTAAGAAGTGTGTGTGTATGATCTAGAGGGGTTCAAACTCGAATCCTTTGAGCAACGATCGCCAGTGAGGTGTGACAGACAAACACACTTTGATTCAAAATTGGTACTCATTATATTTTAAGTTCCATTTTTTGAATAATTTACACAAGATCCTTAGACTGTACTGGGCCTTAGATCACCAAATATGACAAATTTTTATTGCTCAAGTTTTGAAAAAATTTTAATCCCCAGCCCACCGGCTTCCGCTATATGCCCTACTACCAGTAATTGGTATTAGAGTGATCACATAGATTTTTTGATACAATAAAATTAAAATTATCATAAATTTAAGAAGTGGGTATTATTTCAGTCACAAGAAAAAAAGTACACATCAATCCAATATTGGATGGCCAAGTTATGTTCATCTGAATTTTTTTCTAAAGATTATTTTTTATTTTTTAGTTATTAAAAATATGAATAATTTATTTTTAATATGTGTTAAAATTTTAATGAATCACCAAAAAAATTTATTTCGGTGACCCTGATTTATTTTGGCCAAGAACTGGCCAGAATCTGGCCACTGGTTTGGCCACTAGAACTCCTTCGGATGGTGACCCAAAACATCCATTGGCTATGGAATACTCAAACCTAAATTTAAAATAGCATAAAATGATGGCTTCTAATTTTTGGAATAAGTAAAAGGGGTGGGAGAACTTTTTTCATGAAAAAAGAGATGTCTTCTTTTTTTAAAAGACAAATTAATTTATAAAAAGGAAAAGAGAATAGGGGGTCTTCTTCCCATAATGCATGCTGACCCCCACATTGGCCGGACTGTGCCTCCCTCATCACCGACCCACTACCCCAACACCGCCCTCCTTCACGGTGTCATATCTCTCATCCAAATTGGCATGAATCCACCACCACCTGGTCACCGCCTGACTTCTATCATCCTCTGGTCTAGACCCCATCACCGCCCTGGATGGTCGTATCGTCGACTCCCCTAGACAACCAGATGTCAGGCCGGCCGTGGTTGAACTGCACCAACCACCACTCGTCGTCGCCGCATGTTCTAGGGAGCCTCTGTTCGAGATATCTTCATCCTACCTCATGCCCAGTTGACCGTTATCCCACCTCACCCTATCCGCCACACCATCTCCCTCGAACCATGATGCCTAGCTGATTCAAGACACCCCACTACCACCGTCCACTGTACCTCTCCACCTGAACCAGGTGCCACACTGACACCTCATATTTGAGGTGACCACCCAACCATGATTACCACAACCTCCCTTGAGTATTTTTGGATTCAATATACCCCTCAATTAGCTTGGTTGGGTTAGCCTAAAACAGAATGGGTATGGGTAGGTTGGCCTGGCCTAATACATCCTTGCACAGGGTCTGCAAGACCCAAAATGATACTTTATGGTTTTGGCCTGAACTGAAATGGGCTTTGGCGAGGTTTTTGGGCCTTAGAAAATATTAATACCACAAAAGGTTTAAATATAACAGTAATTATTTATTATTTTGAAAAAATAATTTAATTTTAGTATAAATTAAATTATTTAAATAATTTATTTTTTCACAAAAAAATTAAATTAAAAATAGGACCGAATGAGATTAAATTATTTGAATTTAAATGATTCATTTAATTAATAAAAATTCCCTCGTAATTTATATTTATAGAAATTTAATTTTATTAAATTTTTTATTTTACCAATTATATGGTCTTGAGAAACTGACCAAGCCTATGTATGTCTAGATCATTTTATTTAATTATTACCTATGGGTAATTTTTGTAATAATTAGTTAATCTTATGATGGGTTACACATTGTCTTATTTTCATGAAATATATATATGGGGCTACACATCCAATTTATTTGTATTTATTTTTCACTTACCAAGACCCCCTCTCCTGTATGTGAGTATGCATGTACATTTGAAGATGATGCTTTAAGATGTGGACCCCCCCAAGATGAGGTGGTACTCTAGATTAGAATTGAAAAAACTAGAGTGGGGGAGAGCCACAATATGAGTTAGGACTCGACTTAGGTATGATAACCCTAGGTCATTATTGATCCATTAAGTTTAAAATGGGTCAATCGCAATTAGATTCTCAAGAACAATCAGGTAAAATTATTTCTTTTATGCATTGATTATTATTTTATGCATGTGCATGTTTACTGTGATAAAAAATATAATAATAAACAAAAAATGTATAAAGATGCGATGAATATTTTCTATTAATTCATATTCAATTATGATTGTTATAACATAGTTTGAACATATTTTATAGAAATGTATTACATTCTTCAGGAAATATGAAAGAACCCTCAAATATATATTCAGTTGTAATGCCTTATATTGCTCAAATTTGAACAAAACTAGGTGTTTGAGGTGCTCATCATCCAAAGTTGAGGCTGCCTTTTACTACCGGGGAGTTAATATGAGATTAATGGGTTGACTTATCTAAATTTTTTAGTTAATGAGTATCTAAATATAGAATGATACCAATTTAGAGGAAAAGTGTTTAGAGAATAAAAGTTACGATTTCGATAAGATGGGAATTTACTCAACAGTTCAAGGTACCATGAGTCAATGTGGTTGGCCGATCTATCATCTACCTTGAAACTCTCCAAGTAGTGGCATACAAAAATCTTGTAGAATATGATGATACGTTTCAAGTATCCTTGCCACTATAATACTCAAGAGACATAGTATTAAAAATCATATAGTGAGGACTATTGAGGTTCAATAAAATAGTGAGAGACATTTAATGATTTAATAATCAATTAATAAAAATGTCTAAAAAGTAATAAAGATAAAGTAATGACTGATAAAGTTTATTTGTTTTAGATAAAAATTGAAAATTCCAACACCACTAGAACATTATCACTGTAATCCATGATGGATAAAGAAAATATCCTAACTATCCATAACTTCTAGGAGTGGTACAAGTTCTTATGCATAATACTATGCCAAGAGAGTAATCTTTATGTGCTGGAGTACTCACTTCCTTATGAGCCTCCTCAGGGAGAAATCAAGTTGGATAAAGATAAATTAAAAAATCATGTAGATGATGCACTATATGTACAATGTATCATGTTGTCATCTATTTCCATTCAGTTGCAAAAAATGAACAAGTATAGAGATCCCTACAATATTTTTACTCATCTCCAAAATATATACTAGGAGAGGGCTAGGAAAGAAAGGTATGATATTTCTATCACACTATATAAGTTCAAACCAACAGAAAATAATCAATCAAGACCTCATGTACCCAATATGATTGTGTACATTGAGAGAATTGAAGCCCTTGGGTTCAAACTGAACCAAGAACTAGTGACATATCTTATTATTTACACTTTACTGCTAATATTTTTTACTTTTATATAATAATTACAATATGAATAACATGAATAAGTATCTATCAAATATTTTGGTATTTGTTCAAAAAGCTAATAAGGATATGAATAATACTAATTTTGTAGTCCATATGGTGAACACGATGAGGAAGGGAAAGGTTGAAGGGTCTAAGACTAATCCCAAGCCAAAGACACTAATACACTATCCTTCAAAGAAGCCAAAGATACAAAGAGAGATTAATGAGAAGAAGGTTTTCTGCTTTTTATGTGGTAATAAAGGACACTAGAATAATAACTATAAAAATAGGAATAATAATCATGGAGATGCTTCTAATTCAAGTATTTTTTTCTTTTAATGAAATCTATCATTATCTACAAGTTAGGTATTCGATATAATATGCATCTCACACATTTGTATTCATATACAAGAACCAAGTATATTTAAGAATATTTTAAAGGTCTAAGTGGATATCCAAGCTACAAATAGTGTGAGTCTGGAAACCTTAGTAGTGGGATATTATCATCTGAATTTGATTAGTGGTTTAGTTGTTGTATTGAATAATTATTATTATGTATCTTTATTTACCAGAAATATAATCTCAGTGTCAATTTTGGACACCATGAGAATTTATTTCAACCTTGGTAATACATTTTTTCTCTTTTAGAATAAAATGTGTCATGGTATAGCACATCTTAATAGTGGTTTATATAAAATTGAACTCAAAAACTCATTGATGACAATAAATGAAAAAATGATTAAACATGATTCATACAACACCCACCTATGGCACTTCAGGCATGGTCATGTAAATGAGAAGAGATTACAGAAATTACATTAAGAAGGGTATTTAGACTTAACCGAGTTAAAAACCCTAGATATATTTCATGTTTTTTTACAATGAAAAATGACCAAATCACCTTTTTCTAGGAAGGGAGTAAAAGCTAATGAATTACTGGAATTAATTCATACTGATGTATGTGGTCTATTTCTAGTAGAGGTAAAGGGTGTATTTTTGTAATTCATTACTTTTATTATAGTAGGTATGACTATGTATACTTAATGAAGTATAAGTAAGATTCCTTTAATATGTTTAAGTAATATCAACATGAAGTATAAAACCAACTTGGTAGGAAGATTAAGACACTTTACAAAGACCGAGGTATAGAATATCTTAACTAATCTTTCATTGATCACTTGAAGGATTGTGGGATAATATCCCAAATTACTCTTCTATATATACCATAGTGGTATGGTGTTAGTGAAAGGAGTAATAGGACCTTGCTTGACATGATCATATCAATGATGAGTCATGAAACTCTTCCATTATCCTTTTGGGGATATGATTTGTAGATAGTGACATATACTCTTAACTGAGTACCAACTAAAACAATAGATGGGATTCCATATGACTTGTGGTGTGGAAAGAAACCCAATCTATCACACATGTATGTATGGGAATGCAAATCTTTTTTCAATACTATGCCTAGTGATAAATTAGCATCAAGAAGAAAAAAGCGTATCTTTATAGGTTATCCTAAAGAAACTAAAGGATATTACCTATATAACCATTGAGATAAGAAAGTGATCGCGGTAATAAATTACATATTTTTTGAAAGTGAACACATTTAATTGGAAATAGTAGGATAAATATTGACTTCAATGAATTTTATGCTCCATATGCACAAGAGTTGGTACAAGAATAACCTCTACAAGAGACAGTGGGAGATGAAGATATTCTCAAGACACAAATTCTATGTAGGTCCACTTGAGATGTTAGAGAAACATAGTGTTATGGTTTCATCTTCATTGAGTTAGGTGAAAAATTACTCCAATAGAATGATGAAACTCTAACCTACAAGGAAATAACATATAGAAATGATGCTACTAAATGGAAATAAGAAATGAATTCTGAGATGGAATCCATGTACCAAAATCAAGTTTGGATTTTGGTAGAACCTACAACTAATGTAAAACCCATAGGGTGAAAAAGGGTATTCAAGAAAAAGCTGTACATGGATTTTAAGGTCAATACCTGTAAAGAAATATTGGTAGCAAAGGATTTCAGGAAATTTCAAGGAATAGACTATGATTAAACTTTCTCCCTAATACAATGCTAAAATCCATCAGAATATTAATTTCAATAGGATCTTTCCATAATTATGATATTTGTAAAATGGATGTAAAAAATGATTTTATAAATGGGAAATTGGATGAAGAAATATATATGACTTAACCTAAAGGGTTAATTAAGTCAAATAATTCCATTAAAGTGTGAAAGTTGTAGAGATAAATTTATGGGTTGAAGCAGGAATCATGACCATTTAATGTTCATTTTTATGAGGCCATAATAGAATTTAGTTTTATCAATAATTAGAGTGAGACTTGTGTATATACAAAGGTTAATGGGAATGCCATTATTTTCCTAGTATTATATATTGATGAAAATTTAATTATAGGAAACAAATTGAAAGTGTTACAGTTAGTTAATAAATTCTTAAATGAATGCTTCTATATGAAATAATTAGGTGAAGTGGCCTGAATTCTAGGTATCAAGATCTATTGAGATAGATCTCAAAGGCTTCTTGGGATAATTAAAAGTACATATATTGAAAAGGTACTTAAAATGTATAATATGGAATAATATAAGATAGGGTTGTTGCCAATGTCATATGGTATCAATCTCTCCAAGAAAATGTGTCAAAAAACAAAGGAGGAGGGTGAAAGAATGAATATAATCCCTTATGCTTCAACAATGATATATATCATGTATTCCATGCTATTTAATAGGTTTTATTTTTTCCTTTTATTTGATCATGGTGGGAAGATATCGAGCTAATATAGGAGAGATGCATTGGGTAGCTGTGAAAACTATCAAGAAGTACCTAAGGCATATAAATGATATGTTCCTGGTGTATGAAGGAGAGGAGGAACTAGTAATAAGAGTATACACTGATGCTAGTTTCCATACAAATCATGATGATTTGAAACTTCAGTCAGAATATGTATTTATCCTAAATGGTACTATAATGAGTTGGATAATCTCAAAGTAACCTATGGTCGCTGACTATACAGAAAAATATAAGTATATAGTAGATTCCAATATAACTAAGGAGGGGATATGGATACAAATATTTGTCTTAGACATTGGTGTTATTCCTAGTAGTGAAGACCATGTTCCAGTTTATTATTATAATACTACAATAGTGGTGCTTTCCAAGGATCCTAGGTCACACCAAAGGACAAAGGATATACTTTATATGTTTCATCCCATCAAGTATTTTACTCAGAGAGGTGTAGTCACAGTTAGTAGAGTAGCCAGAGAGATAACGTGGTAGACCTCCTAACTAAATATATATCTCATAAGAAGCATAATTCTCATGTGGGATCTAGTGGATTCATAATTTTTAGTAGTTGGCTCTAGTGCAAGTGAGAGTGTTGAAAGTGGGTGTCCTAGACGCAACATGTGTATGTACATTTATTACCATTAAATATATATAGTTTTGTATATACATGTATTTATCTTACCAGAATAGTGTTGATACTTATGCATCTACTGTATTTATGGTAATTTCCTTATATTAATTGTCAGATCAAAAGGTTATAGTAGTCACCAAGCTATAAAGAGAACCAAGAGATACCATGATATAAATATTAAAGTTATTTCCTATGGTCCAGATACATCCTAGTAATAGGATGAAAATGATGTGTGACCATCAGGTGCTGGTGGATCCACTATTGGAAAATGGACCTATACCCACGTTTTTGGGGAAAACCGTGGGTATAGGTCACCCTATCCCCATGGTTTTGGGAAAACCATGGCTATATGCATTTTTTGATAGACTATGCCCACGGTTTCCCCAAACTGTGGGAAAAGGCTACCCTATAGCCATGGTTTTCTCCAAACTGTGGGTATAGGGTATCAAGAAATGCTTATACCCACGGATTTCCCAAAACTATGGAGATAGGGTGACCTATACCCATGATTTTTCCAAAACCATGGGTATGGTCGTCAAATAAAAAATCCTATACCCACAGTTTTGACAAACCGTGGATATAGGTTTCCCACGTGTGCATGGGAAATTTATTTTTTCCGTGGGAACAAAAAAAAATCAGTGGGAGTTCTATACCCATGGTTTATTCCTCTATACACACGGTTTAAATAAATATATTTAATAAAAAATATATATATACATACATATATGCGGTGATGGGGTAGTGGTAAAGCCGCTCGTGAACAGAGAAGTGGTCGCGAGATCGAATCCCATGGGCCACTATTTTGTAAAATATGCTATACCCACGGTTTCCAAACTGTGGGTATAGAGTTATACCATAGTGGAAAAACCTATACCCACAGTTTTTCCAAACCGTGGGTATAGGTCATGGACCTATACCAACGCCACCAATGACCACGGTTCCCCAAACTGTGGGTATAACCTATACCCACAGTTTTGGGGTCTATAACCATGGTTTTGAACCATGGGTATATGATCATTTTCCAGTAGTGATCATAAGAATTAAGAATTCTTATTATGAAGTTCACACTTGGTGTTCTTGAGTAGATGAGAGAACAAGGATAGAACCACCAATAGGAACACCAAATGTTTTAGTTTTCATCATTTGTTCCTATATATAAACTTGTGTATCGGTCTCCTAACTTGATATCAATATTAATTTGTTTCATTTGATCACGTACTTTGATGCTGGAAAAAAACCATGACATTGAATTCTTGGAGAGGTATCTTATGTTGGGTGTGTCATTAGTGGCATGAAATTAGTTGAATGATCAAGATAGAATTTATCTCTTTAGAGTTGAGGAAGTGATATCTCATGCCCGATTGATCAGGATGGGAGTACCTTTATAAATCCATGGAAATAGGAGTTGAAGGTAAGTATGTCCAATTATATCAAAAAATAATAAAGCAAGAAGAGATGATGACATAATTTTGAATCCTTTTTATGAGATATCACAAGAAAAAGATATTACATTACACAGTTTGAGTTCATAGGAGGATTTTTATTGCTATGAATATTCCCTATCCCTTTAAGATCCTTGATGGGTTTCTTGAATATGATCTTGGCCTATGAATACTATTCACTACTATTGAGATAAGGTCTTAGAGGGTCACACATAATAGCACATTCAAGATTCTACCCTATTATGATGAATAAGTATATAGGACATGGTGGGCCCCACCATGGGGTCTGAGAGTCATCCAAGTTTTATCGATCACTAGAAAATAAATAAATTCATTATTATTCAATTATATAATAATTTGGTTGAATTTATTTATTAAATTTATTTACATGTGGTTAAGTAAATACATGGAATAATATTATATGAATGAATATTATTTTAATATTCAAGGTTTGTTTAATATAAGAAAGAATTATGAGTCAAGTTAATGGCTTTGGTTTATCATGTAATATATTTAATATATATGAAAAGTATGTGATAGAATATAAATAATATTTATGACACAATTAGTTCATCATAATTATTTATTTATTACTTATTTATTGGACTTTAAATATATGGGAGTCGGGGAACCCTAACCGAGTATTTTGGATGTCCACCATATAAGCAGAGGAGTATCTCATTCCATATACTATTCCTCAATTGGAATTGAGATCTCCTCTCTCCTCCTACATTTTAGAGATAGAGACACTCCATCCGAGCAATTGATCTAAGAATGCCTTAGTAGATCAAATGCATGAGATTGAGATGATTCTCGTGATGTCAAAGAAATTACTAGAGCTCCACGCTAGCACTTGAAAATTTAAAAAATTCATATGCAAAATTTAAAGGAGAATATGCAGATGATATATAGGGGTTAAACCTTAGATCCTTTGAGAAATGGTCGCTAAAAAAACCTGACATAATAATTCACTTCTATTCAAATTAGTTACTCATTTTATTTTAATTTTTGTACTTTAAATAATTCACATGATATCCTTGGACCTCACTAAGAATTGGATCATTAGAGACAATTATGTTTTGTCTCTCTAGTGATGAAAAAAATTTAAATACTTGGCCCAAAATCTTCTATCGTGTTCCCCAATACTAGAAAATAGGTCCGCAATAATTTCATGTCACTATCGATCTCTCAGACTACTAGAAAATGTATTACTCCCAGAGGGTACCTTCACCTTCACTACCAGATTTGGGGGAAGAAGACCATCAGTCAAGGCTAACAATTCCTGAATCTAGGGTCTATAAAATCTCCAAATCCCTCCTCAGGTACCTATAGGTGATAGATGTTTTGGCCTCCTTTTGTGGATTTATGATGCAATCGTATCCACTTCCATCAACTTCCCTCCTCTAAACCTCCACACTAGAAGTTAGAGAGATGTTGGGGTCTAGATTGATGCCCTCATATTATAGTGAAAAATCCATTGAGCCCAAAAATATGCTATCATTATTTCTCATTAGAAGGTTGTGAACACCCCATCCCATATAGAAACGGTCTTGAAGCTGGACCCACCTCCGGAAGACATTCCAATATTTTGGGTATGGATAGCCCAAGAGATGACCCACCTACCAGAAAGTCATTAGAAAAGTAGGTCTACATTAGTACCATCGCTAGTTACTCATCCAGTGCCAATTGAATCTTGGGTAGATCAGAAGTAGGATGATCCTATAGATAATAGAAAAGAGGAATTATGGGTAATCCTAGCCACCAACTAGATACCTATCACATTTTAGCCACCATAAACCCTAAATTTCATCATCCCATAGTCTCTCACTGAGGACCAGACAACAAACCTCCACCATAATTTATGGGCGATGCTTAACTACCTTCATAACTGCCAGTTGACTTACTCAAGAAGTCACGAGCATCTCGATTCCATCCACCAATAGTGAAGAAGGGTTGACATTGTAATTCTACTAGAATCTCATCATTTTGATGTGTACAGATACCACTAAACTTTCCAATGGACCAATATCAGGAGCCTCAATATTCTTTGATGCGTCATGGAAGAGGCATCCCAACATGTGAAAATTAGAGGTTGAGGGTAGTATGCTTCCCTCCATTTCATCCCCTTACCATGGAAACAACAGGATCATCAGTCTAACTCACATGCAAATGGAAAAGGTTCTTCTCTGAAAACTTCTACCATGAACAACATTAATATTGTCCCTTTTGATGATCCAAGAAACTGGACTACCAAAATGGTGAATGATAGGGAGAATGCACCCCAAAGGGAGTCACAATACCTATAGGATCCTCCATTATGTGTTTACACTCCTCAATAGAGATGGGAATTGGGTCTAACGAGTCCCCCAATTAAATATTTCCACCTTCACAATAAAACCTCGACAAAGGAAAGGGTATCACCAAGCCCATAGGTCCATCTGAGGCCATGCCAAAAACTGAGTCATACACCAGGATGAAAAATTTTCTCTAGGATTTTGAATAATATAAGATTATTACTACTGAGATTATCTCTGAGTAGTTCCCAAGTCATGAAAATTTCAAAAGGGACCCCATATCTCTATCAGTGGAGAACTCATTCCTCCTTGGCAAGGAACTATGGTTTGAAATAGGTGGCCCTGGTTATTCGATCAGGTAAAAAGCTAGGGTATATAAAAAAATGATTAAGATATGAGTCACCCACTCCACTTGAGTAGCATGAATACCCACTTTGGGTTTAGGCCACTCCCCCTCTTAAGCCAATGAACTGGTCAAAACATTGGTGGCCCCTAACCCTCACCAAGATTATATGATAGCTTCTTTCATCGATCACCTTGTGGATTTATAGAAATGGTAGGTTTCAATCCCATATAAAGTGAAGACATATTCGATATGGGTGGATCAATTTTGTCCATCCCCATAATTCGGAAATTTGAGATTTACCCCATTTAATGGGATGGGTGATCCATTCAAACATTTGGCCCACTTTACCTCATAGAAAGGCCCAATGCTGGGGACTCTAGAATAGTAGGAAACTTTCAAGCTCTAGTGTTTTGTCCAGAAACTAGAAGGAACCACATTTTTATGGTATTGTTAGATGGCCCCGGGATCTGTTATCGACTGGGAGGATCTCTATTGGATGTTTCTCTACCAGTTCATATCTACTATGCGCTAGACTAGTATTAATGACCTATATAAGTGAATTTAGAGGGATGATGATTGAGTTGCTGAATTTGTCTCTCAATGGAAGGGTCTTATTTACTATCTTTATATACATATTTTTAGGATTATTTGTTAATGATGTGTGTGGATAATTTCAAATATGAGTTAGCCACTAACCTCATCTCCTTGAATTATCCAAGTGGATTTTTAGAATTCTCTAAAAAAGATGAACGTCTGGAATAATACTTACAGCAGACCAAGAAATGTTCATGAACATTACCCCTTCCATATTCCATGAAAAGACCTATTAATATTGAAAAATACACTTACATACACATAGAGGCACCCAATATGGTTCACTTACAAGCCCCTTTACTGGATGAACCTCATCAGGTATAGTCTCGCTAAGCGCAGCCTCTCTAAGCACAACCTCATTAGGAACAAACTCTCCAGGAGAATGTTGGCCCAACCCCCTATTAGGGCCAAACACCCAGGGTTTATTTTGTGGAAAGGAATAACAATACCTACTCTTTAAAGGATGCATAGGTCTCAGGATACTTCATCTACACCCTAGAAAAGGGCATCGTGAATCAACTAGAATGCATGGAACCCCAAGAGGCCAAATTTACTAATCATTCTAATCACTACCCATACCACAATATCTTGAGACATAACATCAAATAATTCCTCATATTTAAATATTGGATCTTGAAACAAGTGTATCGTGGCCTAGTCAAGTTGGGTGACATAACATAATAGATAGACCATGTCTCTACTGGACCTAATAGTGACAAAAGAGATTCTGATGAATGGAAATAGGTCGTTGACCACTATACAAAAATGTATAATGTCTATTTGGATCACAAGAAAATCACTCACACCCATAGTATTATCCATATCTGCTTGAGAAAATCAGAACCTCCTATGATTACCATGTCTCCTACAATCACTGTATCCACATCTACATCATAGCCTTCCAAGTCTTGTAAGAATAGGAAATGAAAGTGTAAAGGAAAACAAATTACCCTATCAGTTCCAAAAATAGATTTCAACATTGGTGTATTCATGCCTCCCGAATTGGGAAATGCACTCAAATATTTTCTAGTCCTATAATATTCCACCAAAAAAGGATAGGAATCTTATTTTATAAATGCTATTAGTATAGTAGATCCATTTACAATGCACAATGATAAGGAATTCCATGTGACCCCTTAGGATCTTCGGGATGAAGCTATAGTAGGAGAGGAAAGGAAACTAATAGAAAGAATAATATCCAAACCAGCATTTCAGACCATACTATTCGTGTTACTAAAACCAGATAGCATGCCTCTCATAGGTCTTAACAATAACACTCCTCTAAGTCTGATCTATTGAGAATTTCTTCATAGTTGACTGTATTGGTTGACCACGTGACTCAGTTGCAACCAGGATGTATTTAGCCACATCCATCCAGGGCTCGACCTCAACCATCTAGTGCTCATCCATCAGGTGTTTATCCTAAACTAGCTAAAATAGAAAAGTGTGACTATCACTAGCTAGGCCCCAACATTTTAAACAGTGGCACCCACTACACTACCTATCAAATAGATACCCTTGGTAGGTATAAATATTCCACTCACATGAAAATAAGACATTCTAAAACACCTTTCCCATATACTAATGAGGCTCCTGATTCTTAATGCACTCCACCTATCAAACAAGATAAATGAGGCCCTTATTGAATCTCTAAATAGACCCCTTAAGTCTGAGACCGAGGTATCTAGAATCGAGGCCTATTATGTATATAAATTTTAATAGAATAATGTTATGACATCATTTCCTTTTCTAATTAAGATGATCATGATACTATTAAGGGGAACATATGCCTACTATATATCACCATCCAGTTCAATGGCATGGAAATCCACCACATACTAGTGGAAAATGGATCTAGGACCAATCTCATCTTGACATAAAAACTCTATAATTTTGGCCTCATAGAAGTTTATTTGACCCTTTAAAACTTGAAAATTCAAGAGTATGACAATAGTGACAAAAAACCATGTGAAAAGATCCTTACAAAGTCTCAATTCGGTGGCCTGGTAGCAAGCATCAAGTTTATGGTAGTCTCATAGGATACTACCTCCAATGCCCTAATGGGAAGTCCCTAGCTTCATTTTCATGAAATGGTTCTCTATTAATACCACTTGTTTCTCAATTAATCCCTCGATGGTCGAGTAGGAGCACTCCAAGGTAATGATTCTCCCTTCAGATCTTGTAATGCTTACTATCTAGATGTTGGGTACTACAAAAAGGAGGGAAAAAAACTCCAGACTGATGGGGTCGATTATATCAATTCCCCTAATGACCTAATACACACTACTGTGAATCTTTGAGCATACTTGGAAGAAAAATTCAACCTCCCAATCCACTAGTTGAAACTCACAACCCTGAACCCAGGGAGTTGTTTCATTATCTCGAAGAGAAAGAAGTGCTGACTGATTACCTCTTACTCCTACATTGGACATGCTTAACTAAATACTAGAAAACCCTACCCCTATAAATTGTATAGAGGTTTTCCCCATGGATACCGAACCATGAAATTGTCACATGTTTCAAAAATCAAGATTGACTCAGATAAAGTTAACCTATCATTATTGATTCAATGTCAAAAGTCAATCTCATAGTTAGAAACTATGTGAGATTGGATTATCATCATTTATCATCACTATATCCATATACTGAGAGTTCCTTATTGAGAATTCTTCCCCCATCATATTAGATTCTCATGAATTCCTCAGATTCATAGTTTTAGAATAAATTCCTTCTTCTAGACCACATTCCTTGGATGAAGAAGAAGTTGTATAAGATGCCTTTATTTACTTTGAATAGGGTTTTTATGCCATAGTAAATGAGTTAAACCAGGTAAACCTAAATACTGGAAAATATCTAAGGCCAACACTGATCAATGAAGGCCTATCGGAGGAACAAAAAAAGTATGTGGCCTTCTAGAAACAACACCAAAACATGTTCGTTTGGATCTATAATTATATTCTCAAGATTTATCTATAGGTTTTTGTTCCCCACCTTGGACTCCTAGTGGGTCATTGTGGGTTCAAAAAACCTCCTAGAAGAATGAACCCTTCCCACAGTTCCATGGTTGAGGATGAAGTTTAAAATATTATTTAGGAAAAATTTGTTAGAGAGGTCCAGTACCCCAAGTGGTTGGCCAACATTGTCTCAGTCAGAAAAAAGAATGGGTAGATCAGAGTCTGTATTGAATTATAGTTTCTCAATCACTATTTTCCAAAGGATGAAATTCCCTTTATAGTGATAGATTTATTGATCAATGATATGATTGGTTTCTATGACCTCTCCTTCATGGATGAATATTATAGGTATAATCAGATCTAGATGGACCCAAGGATGAGGAATAAACTACATTTATGGAACCCTAGGTAACTTTCTTCTACCATGTGATGAATTTTGGATTGAAAAATGCTAGAGAAACCTACCAGTGGGCTATGTACCATATCTTAAAGTCACTCCTCAAGATGTTGGTAGAGTGTTATGTGGATAATTTGGTTATCATGTCTCACTAACCCTAGTACCCTCTTAAATAAATTGAGAAATTATTTGAATTCCTCTAATCAAATCACTTGAAGATAAACCCCTTTAATTGTGCGTTCGGGGTTACCTTCAAAGATTTTATCAGCTTCATATTTAGATATAGAGTCCTTGAGATCAATCACAAGAAAATCAAGGCTATCAACCAAATTCCTCCTCTATAAAACCTTTGGTAGTTGTGATTCCACCAAGGCCACTTAACCTATATTTGTTTATTTGTTAAAAATATATCTATAAAGTGTAATCAATTTTCAAGGATCATGAAAAAAGGATCCAACTACCTGTTGGATGAGGGTTTCTAAACTTCCTTTGAAGATATTAAGTAGTACCTACTATGAACTCTTGTCTTTATGCCACATATCCCAATAAATCGTATGATCCTTTATGTGATAACCCTGGAATGGTCCCTTGGAACCCTTCTATCCTATAAGAATAATGAGGGTAGGGAGAATAGCCTATATTATCTCAATCGCATGTTCTTTAACACGGAGACTAGATACTGCCTCATCAAGAAGAGTTGTGTCGCCTTAGTCTTTACAGTACAGAAGTTTCAACATTACTTGTATCACCATGATATAAAGATAGTGTCCTGTGTTAACCCACAAAAATAAATTCTCAACCACACCATGTTGATAGGGTGACCGGTGCATTGGTTTGTAATCTTGTAGTAGTTAAACATCAGGTTTGTTCCCCAAAAATATTTCAAGGGCCAGACATTGGAATATTTATTGGTTGCACACACGAATCCTGAGGAGATTCCCTTAGATGTTGATTTCCTAGATGAGGTCTTCCTCTCCATGGATCAAACTGAACCATGTTGGAAGATTCACTTTGATGGTGGCTCCCTAATCTTGATTGGTAGAAGGCTTAATGACTCCAAACTCAACAGGGTAGGCCTGGGGATTGTCATCATCACATCAGCATAGACCATCTTTTTATAATCATTCGTATCATTGAATATTTTCACTAATAACAAGGCTTAGTGTTAGGATCTTATTAATGGTATTAAGTTGTCCCTCAAGATTGATGTACCCCATCATCATGTGAAGGGAGAATCTAAGCTAGTCATAAATTAGATTAACAATGACTATATCATCAAAAAACAAGAGATTTTCCCCCTATGTAGTGGACCTGCCAGATAGTGTCCCAGTTCCCAAACCATCCAAAGGTGACCCATGTTCCTCAGTCATAGAATGGACGAGCCGATTTTTTGTAAATCCTAGCTGCATACCTTTAAGAGATTAATCAAGATGATTTGGTCATTCATGTGGAACATCAAAGAGTTGTCTCCCCCATCACCTTTGATAATGATGACAAATAGGTAAACCAACTATCTTCTACAAGATAGCCACAAGCCCCCAAAATTCCCCAACCATTGAAAAATTTCATAATTGGATGACTCCATTCATTGAGTATCTCTAGCATGGTACTCTCCCACTAGGCTGAGCCAAGCACGAGTGAATCTGCTGACGTGAAACATAGAGGATGGCCCCAACCTTGAACAAACTATTTTTAGATGTGGATTTGGAAGAATACTACTCCATTTCATCCAAGGGAATGAGATACCCCAAGTCATGTATTAGGTCCATACCGAGTCCTGTATAGCCCATCAATCAGGGTTGAATCTCGCCCATTGGATCCAAATATTGGGTTACTTCTGGCCTACCATGGTTTGTGACGACATTGATTTTTCCAAGGGGTTTCATGAATGCCACGTCCCTACCAAATTTTTACATCAACCTTTAAAGCTTATCCATGCCACTATTTAATCCTAGCCCTTTGTAGTATGGGGACTCAACATTGTGGGCCCCTACCCTCCAAAAAAAATCCAAACTGTAGAGGTTCATTCTAACATCCCCAAAACTTATTCTCAAAGCAGGCAGAGGCTGTTACCCTAAAAGAAGTTAGGGACCAATCTGTGATTGAGTTTTTGAAGTTCCACATCATCCATTTATTTTGGGTTCCTCACACTATTCTCATAGACAAGGATACTAACTTTTAATTCTATAAGCTAAAGAAGCTTTACTCCAAGTAAAAAATCTATTCCAACCACACTTACCACCACCACACATAGGTGAATGGGAAATTTGAGGTGTTATAAAAACCCCTCTCTAACAACCCACAGAAGATAGTAGGCCAGAATAAGATGATTTATCCTAATAATCTCCCCAATTCCCTATGACTATATTATATTAAAGATTGAATTTTCACCCAAGTAACCCCATACTACAAGGAGTATGGAACAGAGGCAGTTTTACCTGTATATGTTTAACAACTATCACTTTGAACAATTGATTATAATTAGAAAATTATAGATAGGAGAGAGGAGGTTTGTTTGGATGAGTTGGAATCCCTTGAGTATAATAGGCACTATGCACCGCATAACCTCAAAATACATCAGAACTGGGTAGTGAAAGAATTTAACAAAATGGTTTGCCTCCACTCCTTCCTTCAAGGTGATATGGTACTAGCTCATAGAATGATGATGATACCCAAAAAAAATTCATCAAAGTTGGAACCCAAAGGAGTATGACCTTATTTCATTCATAAGGTATGCTCTAATGGTGTATAATCATTGATCACCATGTATAGGGAGCATATCACATCCCCCAAAAATTCCAGATTCCTCAAACGATACTTTTCATGAGCAACTTAGTCCGAGCTATATGACTTTAAACTATAAATATTAAAGTATTAGTCATAAAATGTTAAACTATATAAAAACATTTTCAGTACATGACGTTAAACCATATCCTTACCCTATGTGATGAACATAGGATTCTCCATATGTTAAAAATGAGATGACCTAAAATCCTCAGTACATCATGTTAAACTATAGTCTTACCCTATGTGATGAACATGGGATTCCTAATATGATAAAAGTAAGATGACCTAACATCCTCAACACATGATGTTAAACTGTATCCTTAGCCTATGTGATGAATATAGGATGCATCATATGTTAAAAGTGAGATGACTTAACATCCTCATCACACGATGTAAAAATATAGCCTTACCCTATTTGATGAGCATAGGATACCTCATATGTTAATAGTGAGATGACCTAACATCCTCAACACATGATGTTAAACTATAGACTTACCCTATGTGACAAACATGAGATTAAACCTATGATAAAAATGATATGATCTATGGTTTGAGCTCTAATACCTTAAACTAATAACAACCTTAGTTTGAGTTGTACGACTCTAAACTACAAAGCATAATGTCCTCAGCACACGATGTTAAACTATATCCTTACCCTATGTAATGAACATAGGATTAATCATGTGATAAATATCAGATGAATCCATGTCCTCATAAAATGACATAAAACTACATGATACCATGGGTCCTCAGTAGAGAGGATGCCCCCCCTCAGCGTTGGTCTCCTTCCATGTCTTGTTCCAAAAAAATGTGTGGCCATATTCTCGATTTACTGGGATATGTAGTGATTCCTATAATATTTTTCTTGGGGCCCATCCATAAGTTTTCTCCCCAGTGTGAGTTTATCTTCACTAGAATTAATCCCCCATGTCCTCCACCCAAATAAGGATCCTTATTCTTGGTTGGTGAAGTCACCTCATCCTCACTGTAAGTCTAAGATGCATGAAATTAAATTATAATAAACCCTATGTAACAAACATAGTATTAATACCATGATAAGAATGAGATGACTTATGAATCAAGTGTAAGATTCCTTATATAGTTACCATGAGACCACTTCCAAAATAATCAACCCTTTGGGTCTCCTTTCCAAGTGAAAGCCCAAATCACATCCCTTGATCTATTAGTTGGTCGAGATGCCATCATGACCTGACATGAAGAAGAAAAAGAAAGCTTCCCTAGCATGTAATCCTTTATTTATAGCCCTATTTTTTTTCCAAGTAAGCCTAATAATATTTTGTGACTTATTATTGGGACAAAATAACTCCTTGGTAAAGAAATCGAACAAAAACAAAGATGAAAAATGGAAGAACACACAAAGGATTTAACGTGGTTTAGAAAGTTTCCTACATCCATAGGAGAAGGGGTCTGGTTATATATTTTCACCATTCAGATATAATATTGGAGGATAAACAATAATTACATGGATTTATTCAAGGTATTAATTCCATGGTATTTGATCCTATTTTATAGAGGAAGTAAAAAATCATTTTTATTTGATTTTTCATCTACCTAAAGATTTATTTCTCACTTATAGCTATATTCCATGTTGGTTGCGTTGGTTTCTAACCTTTGAAAGATTTTTTTATTGATAGAATAAAAAATGATGCCAATAGATTTTTCCTCCACTGATTTCTCCCTTAATTGGGAGTGTCCCCCAAAAATATCCCATTAATAACCTATTTGGTGTAGAAACTAAATCCTCCATATTTTTTTAGGAATCCAAATTCTCTTTTGGTAGAACCCTCATCATCATGTCAACCTTATTATCAATGGTATGTATTTTCTAAACCTTTTAATAGTATTTCTTCAAAAAAAGTATGGATCCATCGATATCTCACATCGATGTGTTTGGAACTAGAATGAAATGTCGAGTTATTTATGAGATGAATAATTATTTGACTATTGAAATAGAGAATATAATTCTCCTAACTCATCCCTACTCCCATAAAATGTCTTCATCCAAAACATCTCCTCACAGCCTTTAGTGACCATGAGATACTCATATTCTATGGTAGAAAAGGAAACACACTTCTGAAGTTGTGATTTCCAAGAAACTTCTCCCCCTTAAAATGGTATTAGGTACCGTAATATGGATTTCTTCATGTCTACATCTCCATCCATATCTACATATCCATATAAAACAAGTTTATCACTTCTAAAACATAAAAAATGACTAGATATACCTCAAAGATACCTCAATATCTATTTGAATTATATCAAGTTCACATTTCCTAGATTTTATAAGAATATACTCACAACACCAACAACATGAGAAATATCAGGTCTGGTGCACACCATGGCATACATAAGACTGCCACCTACTAACTGTTAAGGAATTTTTTCCATTTATTCTCTCTCCTATTCAGTTTAAAGACTCTGACTTATCTTGATCCTAAAATGACTCACATTTGGAGTGATAACTGGTTTCTCCTTTCCCATGTGGAATATTTCAAGAACCTTTTAAATGTATAGATCCTGAGATAGCCAAATATTTTGATTCCTCCTATCATAATTAATTTCCATATTAATAATCTAAGAAGCATCTCCCAAGTCCTTCATTTCAAAAGACTTGTTAAATCCCTATTCAACCTATCAATCTTGGTGATATCTATGCCAATAATCATCATATCATCAACATAAGGCAAAAATATAAAAAAATCACCATAAAAAAACTGTTTGATGAAAACTCAGCGATCAACAGTCATCCTCATGTACTCATTTGTCTCCATGAATGAGTCAAATTTCTTGTACCATTACTTTGATGCTAGTTTCAAACCATATAAGCTTTTCTTAAGTTTTCATACCATATTTTCTTTAACTTTCACCTGAAATCCCTATAGTTTCTCCATGTAAATCTCCTCAATAAGATAACCATGTAATAACATTGTATTTACATCTAGTTGTTGAACCTCAAGGTTCAAAATAGCCATTAATCCAAGAAAAACTCTGATAGAATACATTTTAACCATGGGAGAAATTTTTTGATAAAATTAAATAACTTTCTATTGGATAAATCCCTTCAAAACCATTCTATCTCTATAGCATGGTTGTGGACTACCCTCTTCTCCTTTGAAGCTATACACCCACTTTTTATTGAGTGCCTTCTTTCTTTATGGTAACTCTACCAAATCAAATGAATGGTTCTTGTGTAAGGATATCATATCCTCTTTCATAGACTTATTCCATTACATCTTCTAGTGAATCCTGATTTCATAATCATAACTATTTTCATTTTCCCCATCAATGAGCATCGCATAGTCATGTGGTGAGTATCTACAACTTCGTTGTCATTATCTGGTGGATCTCCTCAACTTCACTTTAGGTGGAATCTATTATAGAATATCATATGATTGATACATATCAATAGATGGATAAATATTACCTGGTAGCGATGTATCATAAATTCAACGTATCTCTCTCACACTATATGGAATTGATGGTGGTGTGAATGGTTCCATATTGACTAGAATTTCCTCATAATGTAACTTCTATAAATTTTTTAGCTTCTCAAAATCTTCAATAGTCTGATCCTCAAGAAACACAAAATAATTACTTCTGATGATCATCCTACTGATAAGATCCTTGATATAATATCTAAACTCATCATGAGAATATCCCCAAAATATACACTGCTTTCCATTTCTATCGAGCTTCACCCACTCATCTTTTGGGATGTGAACAAATTCCCTACAACCAAATGCTCTCAAGTATTTATATGAAACATATTTACCTATCCAAAACCTTTCTAGAATTTCTTAGATCAGTGGAAATGATGGATAGTGGTTGATAATATCAACTGCAGTCCTCATTTCATCCCCTCAAAAGGTGTTTGGATACTTTTCATTTGATAGCATACATCTGATTCTCTTGAAAATTGTTTAGTTAATCCTCTTATAAACACCGTTATGCGAATGTGTCTTCGGTACTGATTTTTATAGAATGATGTAAAAACTCCTGTAGTTCACCTTAAAAATGCCATGATACTCTCTTATATTGTATTCTCTCACACACTTTAACCATATGTCTATTTATCTTTCCACATCTACATAAAAATGCTTTAAAACATCATGAAATTGATATTTTGTTTTCAAATTAAAGGCCTCTATGTTTCTAGAATGATTATCTATAAGGGTAACAGAATAAATAACACCTCCCATTGACTTAGTTCTCATCATGAAAACATCAGTGTCAATCAAATCTAAAAAAGTTTCTTTTCTAGATGGTAAATAACCATGAAATGATACTTTTTTTGTTTTTCCATGATGAAATCAATAAAGGTATCCAAATGTGTACCTTTTAGTCCTGGAAATAGATCCATCCTAGAGAGAATTCCAATTCCTCTCTCACTCATATGACCAAGGAGCCTATTCTAAAATTCTACAGGAAAATAGTTTCTGGTTTTATTAACTTCTCCTACACATGTTTTGGTATATATGAGATAAATAGAAGTATCTTTCTTACCTTTAGGAATTACCATGTCGCCTTTGGTAAGACTTTATTTCCCATCACCAAATGAATTGAAATATCCATTGTGATAAATCATTCCATTGGATATCTGATTGTTGTGAATATCAAGAACACACATCACATCCTTCAACAATAATCTATATCCAATATTAGTATCCAGAAAAATATTAACAATACCCGTGATTTTGGATGCACCATCATTTTCCATCTTCTCATGTACAAAACTCCCTAAAGTGTAATATGATAATAAATATGTTCTGGAAGTGATATGATATGATATGAGGTGTCTGAATAAATCACCCATGTTGAGTCTTGGATTACTAGACTTTCCAAATTATCTTCCTGAACAATAATAATCTCTTTATTGATAGCTATAATATCATTATTTTGGGTATTACCTTCCTAATTCATCTAATCTTCCTTCAGCCTTCTACAATCCTAGATGAAGTGTCCAATATTTCCAAAGTAGTGTTACTACAGATTATATCTCAATCGTAATTTTCATCGCTTACTTCTTTTAGAATTTGGTTTTGGTGTTTTCTTCCTCTACTTCTTCCCTACCATTTCTCTCTCCCTTATCTTTCACTGAAAAGAGCCTTTGATTCAGGGGTACATCCCTAATCTTTACTTTGGGAATCTTCATTTATAATTCCATATTTCACCATCTCCATGGTTAGGGTTTCATATAGAGTTGAATTATTGACTGACACAACTAGTTTTTCCCATGTCTTTGGTAAATAACTCAACATAAATAGTTCCTATAACTCATCATCAATCATAATTTTCATGGAATTAAATTGATCAAAAATACCACATAACTCCCTCATGTGCTATGATATATTATTCCCACATTTGTACTTTAATTTGAAAAGTTGGCATATTAGGTTTTCTTTGTTTTGTACAGTTTTCCATGAATACATCTTTTCCAATTTTCATCGTAGAATGGAAACATCATTTTCATTGGATTTTTTTGGAAAATACTCATATCGATCCACTTTCTGATTTGGGAAGTGAAATTACTATTGAGCATGACCCACTCTGTATCAATTGGTGGGGTATTTTCTGGCATCTTCTCACTGGATTGAACACTTGTTGAAGATTCCTCTACTTTCACTGCAATGGGATTAGTGGTCTCCACTATTGGTTTCAATAAATCTTTAATATACAAAAGATCCTCCATTTTGGGTTTCATGATGTAATAATTAAAAGTGATGAGTTTAATAATTTTACTGGTATTATATTCCATTTATATAGTGAAAATATCAAAAATATAACCATACAGATGCATCCATAATGGTTGAAATAGCGGGGAACAAATCTTAGATCAATAAAAATAGATTTTGATTGGCCAAGATATATCCAAAACAATTTCAATGGTCTAGATCAATATATGTGGTGGAAATGACATGGCTTACTGGAATAGTCACCAGAAAACCCATAAAAAAGTCATCATTATCATGAAAAATTCCTTCTTCTCTGAAAAGGGGGTACCGTAGTATTATAGAGTTGATTGAAACTTTGACTTTCTCCACCGACTTTATTTTAGCTCCATTTTTAATGCCATTTAAAACATTGGAATCATCTCACTAATCTCTTCATGAATATGGATTCAATTTTTTTTAAAATAACTTCAATTTTACAATAACTAGAAAACCCATATTCACCTTCACCATTTAAACCCTGATTCATTTTATACCTATTTTTCAGGGCAACAGAACTCCTTGTAGAAGAAATCAAACACAAAAAAATAATACCAATGGAAGAACACGCAAAGGATTTAACATAGTTAGGAAAGTTTCCTATGTCCATGGGAGAAGGGGGTGGTTCTATATTTCCACTCTCTAGATAAAAAATTAAAGAATAAAAAAAATTACAAGGAGTTTTTCAAGGTATTAATTCCATGGTATTTGATCCCATTTTATAGAGGAATAAAAAATCATTTTTATTTGGTTGTTCATCTACCCATAGATTTATTCATCACCATTGGTTATGTTCCATTATGACATCCCACCTTTTTATCACATTAACTTTAATTACATTATACAAAACTGAGGATCTTTAACGTTTAATGTCTTGGAAACCAGGAACTTAATACATGAAAACATAAAACATTCTTCTTAAACACTTGAAAGGATTCTTCATTGTTCATCCTAAGTTCATTACAACATATCATAACTTGGGAGCATACATTAAAGGAAAGGGTGAGTATAAGGCCCAATAAGGGAAATTAGAGAAACATTTTACATGTGAACTTGAGATACATCAATAAATTCATGAAAAAGAACATTAAGGCATGAGAAAAAATCAAGAGGCATATCATAATAAAAATTACGTGTTTCATAACTTGAAGATGTGGCTAAAAAATTTATCTTAGAAAATCATGAACACATCACCAAGGTCCATCCCCAAGGTGTCATTTGAAATTACCAAGGTTATTCCCCATGGTATCGTTAAAATTGTAATCTTTAGTGGTTACATCATTACCCAATGCATTGGAGTGCTATCAGGGTGCACCCTTAAATTTATCTTTATTATCATGTGAGACACATATATAATCATCAAAAATTTCATAAATAACCCATATCTCATAAAATAAATGGGTTTCATTTCATTATCATAATGTTTTAAAAACTACTTTAAAGACATGATCTTTATGTCACTTTAAACCCATGGAAAAAGGAAAGCGGGTTTCTTGTATGTAAATCCCAGAATTAAAATAGAAAATTTTGATATATATATGTGAATACCCATATAGAAGAAAGATATTTTAGTATTCACTTAATAAAATAAAATAATTTGAGAAAAAGAGAGAGACATTTTGAGACGAAAATTCTGCAGCATAATGGTTATGTTACAGGGTTTTAGAAAATATTGAAAAGAGAGGGGACATGGGTCACCCACTAATAAATGATACATAAAACAGTAGAGGGACATAATATACAGGATATAAGAACATGGTAATGAAATTTTAAATACATAACATATGAAATGAAAAACATGGAAGGAATACAAAAATAAGATTTCTTTTATGAAAATTCGGCAGCCTAACAACGTCACTTAAAACTTAAAAACAATGAATTGAAGAGATCAAATAGGGTCTCTCATAATATTAAAATAAAAGATCAGTAAGATAGATATATAGATCATAACCTGAAATAATAAAAAGGAACTTGAAAGACTTGACATGAAAATAGAACTTGAAAATGAGAAGGGTGAAAGAATCCCTTAAAAATTCGGCAGCATAACAACGCCACTTAAACATTCTTAAAATGAATTGATGAGAGAAAGAGGGGGTAGCTCATCATATGAAAATTAAAATAACAGTATGATGAATATAAAAGAACATCCCCAACATAAGAACATGGATCATAAAAGAAATGACATAAAAGAGAGTACTTGGAAAGAAAGAGAGAGGTAGGATCCCTTACCTTGAAGAGTAACTTCGAAATCTTGAAGTTTGGGACCTTGGGAGGCTTGAGGGAACCTTGGTAGGACTCCTTGGGAGGTAAGGAGACCCAAAATTCATTGAGAAGTATTTTGTAATGGAAAGGATGAGATAATGGCTTGGTATTTATAGAGGAAGTGAGGGGACAAATCATTAATGGCCAAGGGACATCTCATTGGTGGTATTGGAAAAACCATGGTCTTTCCCATGGTATTTGCCCATGGTATTGGACACTTGGGACACCTCATACCTTATCATACTATTCATAAGTCGACCATCTCTTAAAATATCTAATGACATCATCATGATGCATTCATGATGTCATTAAACATACCGAAACCCTAAAACTGTAATTTTATTATTCACTGAAAATTTAACTATTTCGGAAAAATCCCAAAAATTCACTTTAACATAATATCGATGCTCTGAATTCAAAAATGAACTCCATTTTATAAAAATAATTTTCTAAATATTTTTAATTTAATTTTTAAATAAAAACACTATTCACCGAAAATTAATTCTTTTCAGAAAAAACCCCAAAAATTACCTTAACATAATATCGATGTTCTGAATTCAAAAATAAACTCCATTTTATAAAAATAATTTTTTAAATATTTTTAATTTAATTTTTAATTAAAAAACACTATTCACCCAAAAAAACTAATACTTGACTAATTATTTCTAAAACAGTTATTTACCTATTTTATTGAATCACATTACTTAATCAAGGTGCCTATATTATATTAATACTTTCTTTAAGTGAGATTACTAATCCATTTGGTCACGTTACTAATCCTAAGGGTAAAATCACTATTCATAAATTACTATTCATCAACAATTAAGTTGATCTTATTAGACTCCAAATTTCTTACTGAACACATTTGCAAAAGACCATTTTTTGAAAATCATTACACATTATTAATTATTTAAGGTTTACAAAAATATTTTAAAATATCCTTTTTTTTTTCAAATTCATCAAAAAAATATACATCCTACATTTATCCGGGCATTTGAAAATTTACAAACTTCTCCATATGAAGAAAACACAATTTTATCTCAAAGGATTACACAAAGTAGTTATGGTCTCCTTATATAGCCCCTTATAACCCCATCATAGGACCTAAGTGTAAGGTGTGCTAAGGTGAGAGAATCTGAGGGCGGCTCAGCCAACATTGCACGAGTAGTAATTTTTATCAGTTTGAACTTCTCATGAAGGAGATTCCATTCTAGCTTCACCCGAGGAAGTTGGGCTTGGGTTTGGTCCAGAGCAAATCCCAGTGGTGCTACCTCCTTCCCAAGTTCTGTTAGATGGGTTTCGATTGGCCCAAGACTACTGGATGAGGCCATCAAATCTGCTTTCTATATTAATTAACCAAGATCACTTGTATTTAGAGACAATAATCGCAACATTTAGTTTCCAACGGTTATATTGACCAATAGTCATATAACAGTCGAAACCCAACGGTCTTATATTAATTATACTCATGTTATCAAATGAAATAGTTTTGTTGAGTATAAAATAAAACAACACACAAAATTAGGAAACAAGATTTATTCAAAAATTCGGGTCATTACATTCTTCACCCCTTAAGAAATTGCGTCCTCTCAATTTTTAAAATTGGGCTTGGAAATTTCATTGAAAGTCCCACATCGGAAAAGGAGTCAGTAAAACTATTACTTTAAAAGAAAGAAAGAGAAGTACAAAGGTCACCCGAGTTAACCCATACTAGGATTCCATGTAGGGAAACATGGATATAAAAGAGAAAACAAAGGGTCATGTTCTGATGGAGAGTGATAGAAAACATGATTAGGAGAAAGTTAACCACAAGAAAATCACAAACTTATGATGTGTGTAAATGGTATTTGATTACCTAGTAGGAAACGTAAACCAACAATGTTTTTTTGTTTTACATTCCTTTTCATAATTTTTAGGAATTAATTTACTACATAGAATAAAAACGTAAGGAAATATACCTACCTTCAAGTATAGTTTCATCCTTTAATAAGTTTCTACAAAAACTAAGCTTTTCTCCAAACGATGAGAATTACAAAACACTTGGTCTCATCAAAAGCACAAGAATCATCTTCTAGAGAATCACATAATCCACAAAATAATAACTATCTATCTTTAAACATTTATCCCAAAAACAGAAAGGGTAAGATAAAACAACTCTTCAAAAAGAAAGAACCCCATAGGAAGGGAAACTACTTTAAATCTTCAAAGTTCTATAGTACTACCCAAAGTTCATCATAGACCATTCCATAAATAACTGTACTTAAAATTCCTCAAAATAAATCAAACTAATATTGAAACCCAAATATAATAAGGATTTGATAACATAGTCTTCCAAGATAAACATTATCGTTCATCTCCAAACAACATCAACCACTCCTAACATCTTATAACAAAAGTAACTAACCTAAACATATTTTCCCCAAGATAGGTTAATCATTTCCATAAATAACCTAAATTACAATAAGTTCACCTTAAATTCATCGATTCTTCAAAATATAAGTCAACCTTTACTCCAAAAAGAAAATACCGTATTAATCTATTTACCTCGATTATATAGGGTTCCCAAAATAGTGAACGTCTTCCAAAATAATAACCATCTTTTAATCCCCTAATCATCCTTTTTTTCCAAGTAGAATAGCTTCATAACATCAACATGTGGTACATAACAATAGATTTTTTCCTTAATGGTATAAAACCATCTTAGGTAGTGACTCGATGTTCTTAGAAAACATTAAAGATATGCTCATAGGGAACGAACTAAAATACAATAGGACATAGGCAATTATTACGAAGAAGTTACATGTACTTTAGTCATCATGATCCATATCATCATAGAACTTGCATTGTTCCTTTGTCCTTGAAGACTGTTGATGCTCATCATGATTCTCATCCCTTCCAAGAGAGAATTTCCTTGGATAATGTCCAACTTATCCACATTTACGACATTGAAAAGTATAAGGTACATTAGATCAAACCTTATCTCTATTTATCACATTATCCATTTTTTAAAGAAATTGGATGCTTTATGCCCTATCACCCCACACTTAAAACATCTCCCGGTTCCTTTGTGAGATTATCCTTGGTGCCCCTTTCCACACTTTTTGCACAAAGGAAATTGGGTCTTCTTTCCCTTATCAACTCTATCAGATGAATATCCTTGAGACTTCGTATTCTTCTTCCTTGATGAATTTGGGCATTCAACTAGGTACCAATTATTAATTGTGATTTTTGATAGCTAGTTTGGCATAATCAAAATATGTTCAAATTGATCTCTCATCATATCTATCATATTAATAGGGAAATCATCACATTTCCTATCACATTGGTTGTTTGGACATGTTCTTCCATTTCCCACCATTAACTAAGAAAAGAAAGTATAATTAGGGGGTTTAAATACTTATCCAATAATCATGAAAAGGAAACTTAAAGCATAGAAGGATAAACTTGTAGAAGAAAAGTATACCCTAACTTGTGATCCCCTAGGTTCCAATCTAGGTTATCCATGATCATATATTCTTATTTGAATATTTATTTTATTTTATCTTTGTCCCTTTAATAATGGTTCATAAAAAGATTTTGAATTTACCAAAGCATGTCCCCTAGGAGTGTCAAACCAAGAGTGAAGCAAGGCCCGTTGTCGTGCACCAGGTTACACCGGGTCAAGACTGAAACACCTTTTCAGAGTTTTCACTCCTATAAACATATGTTCCAGAGCCACCGCTACTTGTTCGTATCCAGACATGGATACCAACTATGACATCCCAACTTTTTATCACATTAACTTTCATTATATTATACAAAATCGAGGATCTTTAAGGTTTATTGTCTTGGAAACCAGGAACTTAATACATGACAACATAAAACATTCTTCTTAAACACTTGAAAGGATTCTTCATTGTCCATTCTAAGTTCATTATGGCATATCATAACCTGGGAGTATAAATTAAAGGAAAGGGTGAGCAGAAGGCCCAGTAAGGGAAACAAGAGAAACATTTTACATGTGAACTTGAGATACATCAATAAATTCATGAAAAAGAACTTTAAGGCATGAGAATGAAATCGAGAGGCATATAATAATAAAAATAACATGTTTCATAACTTGAAGATGTGGCTACAAAATTTAACTTAGACAATCATGAAAATATCACCAAGGTCTATCCCCAAGGTGTCATTTGAAATTACCAAGGTTATTCCCCAAGGTATCGTTAAAATTGTAATATCTAGTGGTTACATCATTACCCAATGCATTGGAGCGCTATCAGGGCACACCCTTAAATTTGTATTTATTTTCATGTGATACACATATATAATTATCAAACATTTCATAAATAACCCATATATCATAAAAGAAATGGGTTTCATTTCAAAATCATAATGTTTTAAAAACTGCTTTAAAGACATGATCTTTATGTCACTTTAAACCCACAGAAAAAGGAAAGCGGGTTTCATGTATATAAATCCCAGAATTAAAATAGAACATTTTGACATATATGTGAATACCTGTAACACCCCGAGCTTTCACGATACACTTCTCTTTCAATAATGCAATAGCTTGCATTGTACACAAGTTTGAGATTCTAACACACCACGACTAATCAAAGTAGCCGTTATGAATAGTAATACCCACTTTTTAAAATTATAGAAATTTTATATTTCAAAATGGACTTCATTTTTTATTCAGAATATCGAAATTATCCTAAGATGAATTTTTTGTAATTTTCGGAGAACTTCCAATTTTTTATGAATAGTGAAGAATACTTTAAAACAACCTTTTTATTAAAAATAATTTATAGTGATAAATTATAATATTGAGTGGTTTTAAAGTGTAATTATAATATATTTTTACCATTTTATCCAATGGTGGTCATTAGAATTAATTTCACTTTGAAATTGGACATAAACAATTGTCAATCTTTTGATATATATTGTTTCTTAAAAACACGCTATTTGTTCCAACAGTGGGAATTAATTATAAAATTAATTAATGCAACTTATATGTTTGGAATTTTGTAAAATATTCATCATTTTTGAATTCGGAATATCAATTATATCTTAGGGTGAAATTTTGGCATCGTTCTGAAAAACATCAATTTTTGATGAATAGTGAAACCACTAAGTGGTAGTTAAAAAACTGATTTTTCGTTTAAATGAAACATTACCACTTCTGTGATTTGATTTTCAAAAATCCTACATACATGGTTGTCATTAGGAAGTAAAATGTGGTTCAATGGGATTAAAATAATTTTTTGGCGAATAGTAAATTTTAAGTTTAATTAATCGTGATTAAAGGTAATTAGTGAAATTTAAGGTAAAAATGATATTATAAAAATATGAAAATACTTTTACACTTGTCCTACCCCTATTTAATGTGTCATGGCCGACCAAGAAATTCCATGGGTCAACTTGGGGACCCCATGGAGCCACTTTGGTAGGAAAATGACACAAATAACTTTTTATTTAATGTTAAAATAAAAATGTAACAAACATGAGTTTCTTTACTAAAAAAAAATTTAAATGGGGTTATACAAGTCATATTTTGGACTATAAATATTAATTAAAAAGATAAAAATATTTCCTACATCATGATATTTGTTTTATAATTTTTAGACATTAAATAAATTAAATTATTTAGGACACCATGATGATGCAGTGATTACCTCATTAATTAACGATTTTAATAAAATGGAAGGATAATGTAAAATATTAGAATTAAACTTGTTAAAAGCCTATTGTATGAGTAAATTTAGAACCCTTATCACCTTATCCTAGAAATATATAATTTTGGGACCTTTAAAATCCGAAACTCATTATATAATAAAGTAACATTTCATGACTTTCCAAGAGTGCCCCTCCTCTCCTCTTATAAAAGGCCCCCACCACTATCACCTTACTCACACCTTTAAAGCCTTTTGGATCGGCCAACATCTACCCAAATACTCTCTCCACTTCCCTATCTTACTCCTAGAAGCCTAACTTTGGGCATAAGTCTTCCCAAGAAAGCCTTTAAGCTCAAATCAAAAAGAGTTACCCGTTTTAAAGGTAGTGTTTTCTCTTGTGTTCTTATGTTTTATTTTGCTTCTCCAACCCCTAAACTATTTTTATTAATTTATTTTGTAACAACACAAGTATTATCAATATACTAGGATGTTTTTATAAGAAGTATTCGAGATACACTTACACACACCTACATCTAATGGTTAAATAACATACTGTTTCTGTGGATGGCGAATTTCTGCCTCACGAAACGATGATTGTTCAACACTCATATAACACCTTAAAATGTTGCCATTAAGATGTCACTATATTTATATATGATATATAATATGTTTATGTTTTACTTAAGCTTCTGTATTTTTCATTTATGACATACCTTTATGGTTTCCATTATGGGTAAACGCGATATCTTCATTTTAGGAAGTACGAACTACCGCCCCCTCAAAGTGATTTGAATCGTTAATGCCATATGTGGGATGTATAAATGATGGAGTAAATGATATTATATATGATATTATACTGGAATTATAATATAACTTTATATAATTATGATTTCATTCCATTAAATACGAAATAGAAATGAAAGTAGCGTTCATGCGTACATACGGCTTACCATCTCCATGAACGATGCATTTCATTTCTTATCTCTAAATGTTATGTAATATTATAAATGCATGTATATACTGGATATATATGATATATATGATATCTAAATTATGAATATAATTCTTCATAAAATGGATATTTCACCACATGAACAACTTGTAATTACAAGAAGGTTATTTTTGACTCAAGTACCAAAGATCGACAAAATGACAGTTATTAACTTAAATAATTACATAATGTTCATAACATGGTAATAAGTGATATAAAAGGAATAATTAACATGTAAAATGTTCTTAAGAAAAAATAAATTAACTCTAGTTTATTATTAAGGAGGTTAAAGAACGATCGAGTCAAGTCGGACACGAGGTAAGGGAACTTATTAACCCAATTTCCATTCTTTGGGTTAATCTCCTACTTTCAAATTATGTAATGATATTATTATGTCCTATATTGTATTTGTACTTTCTTTATGTGCACTTATAGTGAATACACATAATAGATCTATTTTATTTAAAAAAATGATCTTTGTAAGGGACATCGTCTCAATCTCCTTTCATTGAGACATATTTGGTTTTATACACAACTTTCCTTTATACGGTGTATAAACCCCTTTGACTTTTACTTTTATTCAAAAGGATTATTTTTATATGAAGCGTTTTTACTAAAAGACAAAAGGAATGTTTTTTTCCGTATGCGGCGACAATGACTTCTCCTCCGCCGTGACTATTATTTGGGTTTTGGCTTCCTCTATAAGCCATAACTATTTTTAAACGAAAAATAAATACCAATATTTAATTTTCTTTTATTTTGGTATTGAAAATGTTTTTGAAAGTTTTTATTATTATGTCAATGTGTTGTATTGATATCTTATGATTGAAATGTGGAAATGTTATGTTTCCTTTATGCATGTTTTATGTTATACGATTATGTTATGGTTTATGATATGTTTAAACCTGTTCATATGAGGAATGCATTGGACTTAATAAGTGACGGGTGGAGTCCGATATAGCTCCTAGATGCATCGATAGGTCTCATGAGACAAACTAGTGTCTTGGAACGAGGCCTTGACAAAATCTTATTTGTAGTCTTGGCACGAGGCCTTGGCTATGTGGTTATGATAGTCTGACATTATGCATTCCATCAGTATGAAGGTGGTTATTGAAATTGCATGTGATTATTCGACCAGTAGAATATCCATGTGAATAAGTAAATGGAATTATCTCATTTTACTTTTTCCATATTCTGTTGATGTTTAAGTTTAAAAGGATTTTGTTTTAGTTATACATTGCCTTAAATTTTTATGTTTATTTATGAAAGCTTCCGCTATATTTTTATCCTTACTGAGCATCTGAGCTCACCCCTTTTCAATGTTTTAAATTTTCCAGGATGTGAAGAAGTATTTTAGGAATGACCTGCAGGGATAGTATGAAGGGATATGAGTGTGGAAAATTGAGACTATGTTATTGTAGTTTTTCACTTTATGATGTAATGTAACATTTATGAATGTATCTAGTTTTTTCAAGGCTACTAAACTAATCGGTCTTTCGAGACTTGATCTTTTGTGATCCTGCCGATGTTACGCAATAATGCACTGACTCTGGGTAACTGGGGTCGGGGAGTTACAATACACATATAGAAGAAATATCTTTGAGTATTAAATTAATAAAATAAAAGAATTTTAGAAAAAGAGAGAGACATTTTGAGAGGATAATTCTGCAGCATAACGACTATGTTAAAGGGTTTTAGAAAATTTTGAAAAGAGAGGGGACATGGGTCACCCACTCATAAATGATCCATAAAACAGTATAGGGACAGAATATAAAGGATATAATAACATGGTAATAAAATTTTAAAGACATACTATATGAAATGAAAAACATGGAAGGAAGACAAAAATAAGATTTCTCTTATGAAAATTCGGCAGCCTAACGACGTCACTTAAAACTTAAAAAAATGAATTGACGAGATAAAATAGTGTCTCTCATCATATAATCATAAAATATCAGTATGATAGATATATATATCATACCCCAACATAATAAAAAGGAACTTTAAAGACTTGACATGAAAATAGAACTTGAAAATGAGAAGGGTGAAAGAATTCATTAAAAATTCGACAGCCTAATGGCGCCACTTAAACATTCTTAAAATGAATTGATGAGAGAAAGAGGGGGTATCTCATCATATGAACATGAAAAGGACAGTAGTATTTATATAAAATAACATCCCCAACATAAGAACATGGATCATAAAATAAATGACATAAAAGAGAGTACATGGAAAGAAAGAGAGAGGTAGGATCCCTTATCTTGAAGAGTAACTTCGAAATCTTGAAGTTTGGGACCTTGGGAGGATTGAGGGAACCTTGGGTGGACTCCTTGGGAGGTAAGGAGACCAGAACTTAGTTGAGGAGGATTTTGGAATGGAAATGATGAGATAATGGCTTGATAGTTATAGGGGAAGTGTGGGGACAAGGCATTAATGGACAAGGGACACCTCATTGGTGGTATTGGCAAAACCATGGGCTTGCCCATGGTATTTACCCATGGTATTTGCCCATGGTATTTGCCACTTGGGACACCTCATACCTTATCTTAATATTCATAATTCGACCATACCTTAAAATATCTCATGACATCATCATGATGCAGTCATGATGTCATTAAACATACTGAAACCCTAAAACTGTAATTTTACTATTCACTGAAAATTCAACTATTTCAGAAAAATCCCAAAAATTCACTTTAACATAATATCGATGCTCTGAATTCAAAAATGAACTCCATTTTATAAAAATTTTCTAAATATTTTTAATTTAATTTTTAAATAAAAACACTATTCACCGAAAATTATTTTTTTTCAAAAAAAACCCCAAAATTTACCTTAACATAATATCGATGCTCTGAATTCAAAAATAAACTCCATTTTATGAAAATTATTTTCTAAATATTTTTAATTTAATTTTTAATTAAAAAACACTATTCACCCAAAAAAACTAATACTTGACTAATAATTTTTGGAACAGTTATTTACCTATTTTATTGAATCACATTACTTAATCAAGGTGCCTATATTATATTAATACTTTCTTTAAGTGAGATTACTAATCCATTTGGTCACGTTACTAATCCTAAGCATAAAATCACTATTCATTAATTACTATTCATCAACAATTAAGTTGATCTTATTAAACTCCAAATTTCTTAATGAACACATTTACAGAAAACCATTTTTCAAAAATCATTACACATTATTAATTATTTAAGGTTTACAAACATATTTTAAAATATCCTTTTTTTCAAATTCATCAAAAAAAATATACATCCTACATTTATTCATACATTTGAAAATTTACAAACTTCTCCATAATAATAAAACACAATTTTATCTCAAATGATTACACAAAACAGTTACGGTCTCCTTACATAGCCCCTTATAACCCCAGCATAGGATCTAAGTGTAAGGTGTGCTAAGGTGAGAGAATCTGAGGGCAGCTCGGCCAACATTGCACGAGTAGTAATTTCTATCAGTTTGAACTTCTCACGAAGGTGATTCCGTTCTAGCTTCACACGATAAAGTTCAGCTTGGTTTTGGTCCAGAGCAAAGCCCAGTGGTGCTACCTCTTTCCCAAGTTCTATTAAATGGGCTTCGATTTGCCCGAGACTACTGGATAAGGCCATCAAATCTTCTTTCTATATTAATTAACCAAGATCACTTGTATTAATCGCAACATTTAGTTTCCAACAGTCATATTGACCAATGATCATATAACAGTCGAAACCCAATGATCTTATATTAATTATACACATGTTATTAAATGAAAAAGTTTTGTTGAGTATAAAATAAAATATCACACAAAATTAGGAAATAAGATTTATTCAAAATTTCGGGTCGTTACATCCATGCTGGTTATGTTGGTTTTCATCCTTTTAATTTTTTTCCAATAGAAGAAAAAATGCTACCAAAAGATTTTTCCTCCACTAATTTCTCCCCTTATTGGGAGTGTCCCCCACACTTATCAGCGGGTTGGGATTCCCTTGTGACCCGAAATGAGGAAGAAATAACAAGAAACTCAATGTGTAAGACCTGCACACAACATACTAGAACATTATATTAAAATATAACCATATAATTTTCAACAAATATTAGATGCCTGCATAATATATGTAGGATTCCTTATATGAAGAGATGAGATACCTCATGTGAATAAGCATGGGATGATGACCATATCAATTGAGCAACAAAGGTATGTCATCACCGTTTGACTATAAACTACATGTTTAATGTCCTTACCATAATACATTAAACTGTATGTTCTATATCCCCATCACATGATGCAAAATTTTGTGATACCCTAAACCCTCACCAGAGAGGGTTCCACCCAGCCGATATTGGTTTCTTACTATGCCATGTTCTAGAACTACATATGTCTTGATTCCTAGTCGCATGGGATATCTAGCAACATACAGATCTTGTATCCTAGGCCCAAATACACCACCAAATCATTATTGGGTATTATTGTAACATCCCCAAATGATAAAGGGTTAAATGACTAAATGATATGACTCGTGTCAACAAGGTGCACCTTCCTTTTTGGGAGCCTGTCTGATTAGAACTCCACAGTTAAGCGTGCTTGGCCTGGAGTAGTGATCCGGATGAGTGACCTTCTGGGAAGTTTCCTAGGATGTGTGCGAGTGAGGACAAAGCACACTGGAAGGACATGTGTTGGCCTGTGGGGACTGCCATTAGTCAGATAACCTGTTCGGGCACGTGGATGAACCCTGGGGTGGGCCCCACGTGTCTGCGGGGCAACTGGTGGTACCTGGTGGGCTAGGACCCAACGACCATGTTATGGCGGGGTGTCTGTGCTATCACCGGGGCCCAGTTGTCACATTTGGTATCAGATCAGGAACCCAGCCTTAAGTGCGGGGCACTACCTGGGTTGAGATGTAGGGCTCACAACGAGGGCGTTGTTCTCTAAGGGGGGGGGGGGGGGTGATTGTAACATCTCCAAATGATAAAGGGTTAAATGACTAAATGATATGACTCATGTCAACAAGGTGCACCTTCCTTTTCAGAAGCCTGTCTGATTAGAACTCCACATTTAAGCGTGTTTGGCCTGGAGTAATGATCAGGATGGGTGACCTTCTGGGAAGTTTCCCAGGATGTGTTTGAGTGAGGAAAAAGCACACTGAAAGGACATGTGTTGACCTGTGGGGACTGTCATTAGTCAGATAACCCGTTCGAGCACGTGGGTGGACCCTGGGGTGGGCCCCACGTGTCTGCGGGGCAACTGGTGGTACCTGGTGGGCTAGGACCTGACGACCATGTTATGGCGGGGTGTCTGTGCTATCAACGGGGCCCAGTTGTCACAATTATCCCTTTAGGTTCTATCTCAATCCTTTCCCATCAATTCACTCATCTAGAGCATTCAACAACATGGAAGAATAGCTCTTGGAGCATTTGACTTCCCCTGGTACATCCCCCACTTCCACTTTAACACTTTTTTCTTTATTTTATTTGGATCCTCATCATCCTCCTAATTTGAATAATCCCCTTAATAGTAATGTTTCTTGACCACACTGTCTCACCTACCATCCTGGGCACATACCTCAAAAAATCCTTAATCACATTTGGTAGCTCCGCTATTTCGAACATGGTCAATGATTGATCTCACACATGTTTTCTCCATCTATGAATATTGTGGTTATGGGACCCGTGTTTCAAAAATGGTGGGAATTTTTTCCCTATCCATTAGTCACACGCCTTCTAGGGTAAGAGTCCCAGAAGTCAAAATTTTTCTTCGTTTCCACCTCCCTTTGCTCGAGTGGAATTTAAAATCCCTTTGTGTCATTCCTCGATGCATCTAGGAATAATGGCTAGGCAAGTCATCTTATTTGGACCTCTATTTCACTTTACCTTATGTTTGGGGAACTCCCTACTATAATTTTTTTCACACACCAAGCATGGTTCACATGGGATTAGGAGTCATATAGGAAATTTACCCAAGCATAGTTGAAATGTGCTGGGATTACCTGAGGGAAATTCCACCCTCTTTGGTTCAAACTATACGACCATAAACTAGGAGTCATGGTCTAAGAATAATGAATTTAAATGATGTTTAGTTTTTATTATAATTTTTCATGGAAATTAGTCTCCTTGGACATATCATCATGTAATTTTGTTACTCTTTCATACCACACAACCTCTTTGAGACACCCTCCTCTTCTGGTCTAAGCATAATGACCTTAAAATGTGTGAAAATTGTCTCATAGATGTATCACATGGAACTGGGTCTTCTTGGAACTCTATATTAATGTCAGGCAACAAAATTCATGGCACCACATGATTCCTAAGGTACCATAAAAGGTCCAATCTCTATTAACTTAAACTAGTTGGAGAATTGGTATGAGCATTATCACCTCAAACCATGTCCAACCAGCCCCCTGTTGCCCAAAATTTTCATTTATTTTTCCCCCAAACTAGTTATTTGAAAACCTAATGCCCCTATTTTGGCCATTTACTCACTCAATAGGGATTCCCCCTTTCTATGTTGGTCTCTTACCAGATAACATTAAAGAACAATGTTTGTCTTGATTCCTAACCCATGGGAAACATAGTAACTCCTAGACCTTCATCTCTATCCAACCCACAAATTCCCCATCAGGTAAGGCCATATTTGTTTACAATAAGCCTCCCCAACACAATGCTAATGAATATAATATAAGTAAAACATGTGGAACAAGGAAAATCCAACCCTCCTTTCATGTCAAGTTACCATCCATTTGTACCATACAAACTTTGAGACACCTTTTCCTTGGTCAAATATATATGACCTTAAACTAGAATCCCTATTATTATCCCATCAAAATGACCTTAAAATATATATGAATGGTATTAGGAATTTTTGGTATGGTGTAGCACCACCATATCCCTCATTTAACATTAGGTTTCAACCCTCTCACTCCACCTAATCATCCCTAGTACCCAATAATTCTGGACCAAGCATTATGAGCTTAAACTTTTTGAAACTAGTGGGTCTGATCATCATAACCTTAAAATGGAATCCTTGGTCCAATTCATATGACCCTAAACTACCCAATACAATAGGAAAAATCATTTTTTAGATTCAAAAATCATAGAAAAAATATGAGAAAAATCCAGAAATTTTCCCACTATGTTGCGTTTGTGATTTGGAAAAATGTGAGGGCTTGCATGAAAGAGGTAAAAATCCCAAAAGACTCATTACTAATCCCTAATAAAAAATGTGATCATTGTACCCCATCAATTTAGTAAAAATTTAGAGATAAATCTTAGCTCTGTTTAATTTATGATCTCCTCTATGAGGTTCTTCCCATTGTGTTTCTTTTTTTTGCATCCCACTACCCCAACGAGATGAGATTTATTCAAGTCAGTCCACATATCCTTATCACAAGATGATAAACTATTCTATGAAAATCCTAGTCATATGAAGTTAAATCATACAATGCATCATCCTCACCATTGTATTTTAAAATATTAATTTAACATCCTTATCACAAGATGTTAAAATACACACTCTCCATCCCATTTCATGATGTAAAACTAAAAAAAATCATAGGATCTCTCTTGATAATCCCTTTCCCCCTTCAGTGTTAGTCACCTACCACATCACTTGATTTCTTTGACCGATTCTTGGAAACCAAGATGACACTCCCCTTGTAAGGTGAGTCTGGATTTTCTTAGTTAAATATACCCATATAGTGTTCTTAGAACCATGGTGTTATAATCATTAGATTTTTGGACTTCATCCAAACTTTCCATAAATTCATTCATGCTTTGCATGTCCCTAGATTTGGATCCTCACCATCCTCAACATCTGAATGATATCTACCTAATAGAAATGGTGCCTAGCTGACAAGGCTTACCTATCAAATTGGGAACATACACTGGAGGAATTTCAATGATAATTTGATAGGTCCCTGTGTTTTGAACATGGTCAACAGTCAACCCTCACTTGTGTGTCCCCATCCTTGGTGGTGTGAGGAACCTGCGTTAGCAACCATCCTCACTCACTTGTTTCCCCCCATTATATTCCAAATATTATGTCTCAATTCATGTTTTCCATATTCCCATTTTTTTTGGATAGAATCCAATGACCCAAGGGTTACCCCACTTGTAACGCCCCGACCCCAGTTACCCAGAGTCGGTGCATTACTTTGTAATATTGGCATGATCACAAAAGATCAAGTCTTGAAAGACCGATTAGTTTAGTAGCCTTGGAAACACTAGATACATTCATAAGTCTTACATTACATCATAAAGTAAAACAAAACCACAACATCTTCTCTTCATATCCCCTTATATTATCCCTGCAGGTTATTCATAATATACTTCTTCACATCCTGGAAAAATTAAAACATTGAAAGGGGTGATCTCAGATGCTCAGTAAGGATAACAATATAGCGGAAGCTTTCATCAATAAACATAAACATTTAAGGCAATGTATAACTAAAACAAAAGCCTTTTAAACTTGAACTTCAACATAATATGACAAAAGTAAAGTGAGATAATGCCATTTACTTCTTCACATGGATATTCTACTGGTTGAATAATCACATAAAATATCAATAACCACTTTCATAATGATGGAATGCATAATGCCAGACTATCATAACCACGTAGCCAAGGCCTCATGCCAAGACTACAAATAATATTTTGTCAAGGCCTCATTAAAAGACACTAGTTTGTCTCATGAGACCTACCGATGCATCGAGGAGCTATAGAGGGCTCCACCCGTCACTTATTAAGTCCAATTCATTCCTCATATGAACAGGTTTAAACATATCATAAACCATAACATAATCATATCACATAAAACATGCATAAAAGAAACATAAAATGTCCACATTTCAATCACAAGATATCAATACAACACATTGATATAATAAAAACACTTTCAAAACCATTTTCAATACCAAAATAAAAGAAAAGTAAAACTTTGTATTTATTTTTCATTTAAAAAAAGTTATGGTTGTTGAGGAAGCCGAAACTCAAATAATGGTCATGGAGGCGGAGAAGTCATTGTCGCCGCATACATACAACAAGAAAAACATTCCTTTTTGTTGTTTAGTAAAACGCTTCGTATAAAAAGATACCTTTTTAATAAACTTAAAAGTCAAAGGGGTTTATACACCGTATAAAATAAATTTGTGTATAAAACAAAATATGCCTCAATGAATGGTGATTGGGATGAAGTCCCTTAAAAAGATAATTTTTTTTATAAAATAGATCTATTATGTGTATTCACTATAAGTACACATAGAGAAAGTAAAAATACAAGATAGGACATAATAATATCATAACATAATTTGAAAGTAGGAGATTAACCCAAAGAATGGAAATTGGGTTAAGAAGTTCCCTTACATTGCGTCCTATCTTGACTCGACCGTTATTTAACCTCCTGAATAATAAACTAGAGTTAATTTATAGTTTCTTAAGAACCTTTTCAAGTTTATTATTCCTTTAATATCACTTATTACCATGTTATGAACATTATGTAATTATTTAAGTTAATAACGGTCGTTTTGTTGATCTTTGATACTTGAGTCAAAAATAGACTTCTTATAATTACAAGTTGTTCATGTGGTGAAATATCCGTTATATCCAGAATTATATTTATGATATAGATATCATATATCTCACATATATCCAGTATATACATTCATTCATAATATTACATAACATTTAGAGGTAAGAAATGAAATGCACTGTTCATGGAGACGGTAAGCCGTACGTACGCATGGACGCTACTTTCATTTCTATTTCATATTTAATGGAATGAAATCATAATGATATAAAGGTATATTATAATTCCAGTATAATATAATATATAATATCATTTACTCCATCCTTTATACATCCCACATATGGCATTAACGATTCAAATCACTTTGAGGGGGCGATAGTCCGCACTTCCTAAAATGAAAATATCGCGTTTACCCGTAATGGAAACAATAAAGGTATGCCATAAATGAAAAATAAAGAACCTTAAGTAAAACATAAACATATTATATATCATATATATAAATATAGTGACATCTTAATGGCCACCTTTTAAGGTGTTATATGAGTGTTGAACAATCATCGTTTCGTAAGGCATAAATTCACCATCCAAAGAAACAGTATGTTCTTTAACCATTAGATATAGGTGTGTGTAAGTGTAGCTTGAATAATTCTTATAAAAACATCCTAGTATATTGAGGATACTTGTGTTGTTACAAATGAAATGAATAAAAAGAGTTTAGGGGGTTGGAGAAGAAAAATAAAACAAAATAACATAAGAGAATACATTACCTTAAAATCGGGTAACTCTTTTGATTTGTGCCAAAGGCTTCCTTGGGAAGAATTCTGCCCAAAGTGAGGCTTCTAAGAGTAAGGGAGGGAAGTTGGGGGAGTATTTGGGCATAGTTTGGCCGAGCCAAAAGGCTTTGAAGGTGTGAATAAGGTGGTAGAGGTGGGGGCCTTTTATAAGTGGAGAGGAGGGGCACTCTTGGAATGTCATGAAATGTTACTTTATTAAACAATGCTTTTAGGATTCTAAAGTTCCCACACTTATATAATTCGAGTATAAGGTGATAAGGGTTCGAAATATTCTCATAAAATATTCTTTGGACAAGTTTAATGCTTAGATTTTACATTATCCTTCCATTTTATGAAAATTGTTAATTAATGAGGTAATCGCTACATCATCATGGTGTCATAAATAATTTAATTTATTTAATGTATAAAAATTATAAAACAAATATAATTATGTAGGAAATATTTTTATCTTTCTAATTAATATTTATAGTCAAAAATATTACTTGTATAACCCCATTTAAAAATTGTTTTAGTAAAACAACTCTTGTTTGTGACCTTTTTATTTTAACTTTAAATAAAAAGTTATTTATGTCATTTTCCTACCAAAGTGGCTCCATGGGGTCCCCAAGTTGACCCATGGATTGTCTTGGTCGGCCATTACACATCCAATAGTGTTAGTATAAGTGTAAAGGTCATTCCATTTTATTATAATACCATTTTTACCTTAAATTTCACTAATTACCTTTAATCGTGATTAATTAAACTTAAAAGTTACAATTCACCAAAAAATTATTTTAATCCCATTTAACCACATTTTACTTCCTAATGACAACCATTTATGTCGGAATTTCGAAAATCAAATCACAGAAGTGGTAATATTTCATTTAAACAAAAAATCTGTTATTTAACTACCACTTAGTGGTTTCACTATTCATCAAAAATTAAAGTTTTTCAGAACAATGCCAAAATTTTACCCTAAGATATAATTGATATTATGAATTCAAAAATGATGTCTATTTTTTCAAAATTCCAAACATATAAGTTTCATTAATTAATTTTCTAATTAATTTCCGCTGTAACAACAAATAGCGTGTTTTTAAGAAACAATATATATCAAAAGATTGACAATTGTTTATGTCCAATTTCAATGTTAAATTAATTCTAATGAACACCAATGGATAAAATGGTAAAAATATATTATAATTATACTTTAAAACCACTCAATAGTATAATTTATCACTATAAATTATTTTTATTAAAAAAGTTGTTTTTAAGTATTTTTCACTATTCATAAAAAATTGGAAGTTCTCAGAAAAATACCAAAAATTCAACATAGGCTAATTTCGATATTCCGAATCCAAAAATGAAGTCTATTTTGAAATATAAAAAAATATATAATTTCAAAAAGTGGGTATTACTATTCATAATGGCTATTTTGATTGGTTGCAGTGTGTTAGAATCTCGAACTTGCGTACAATACAAGCTATTGCATTATTGAAAGAGAAGTGTATCGTGAAAGCTTGGGGTGTAACACCACTCATAAAATTATGCATGATGGGAAAGAAAGTCAATTGTGTAGATTCCTTCTCTTCAAACAAGTTTTTACTAGTCAGAACACTCTTGGTGGTCAATGGATAATTCAAACCCCGAGTGTTCATCCCCTTCCTGTTACTCTTATATAAGAAAGAAATATTAGATTTTACATTTTTTTTCCACACTGTTCATGAATCACATGGGCTTAGGGATTTATTGTTTTTCATCTCATTAATATGACCGAGTTGCAACAAAAAAATAACACATGTATGCATGTGTAGGATTAAAAAAACCACTTAAAATTTTTGGGGAGGGTCATCCACACTTTAGAGCCTATCATTTATTTCAACCAAAAGAAAGATCCCAAAGACTTAGTCACAAAAATTGAGCATTATATCTTGGAAAACCTCTATTTATTATCCTCTTGGGACCACTACCATTCAACCATATCCACCCCTTCCCCATCAAAGGTAGGGAAAACCTCATCAGTCTAAATCTATATCTGACCCTATTTAGCCCCACACTTCACTTCCAAGGAGGCAGCGTCTGCTTCCTTGGACATGGCTGCTACAACTTCACCCTAATATGGTTGATTATATCTCCCCCAGCAGTGATGATGGACTCATATTACTATGCATTTCAATCTATATAGGTGAGATAATATTTGGACTCTAGGAGTGTCTTGGTTTCATTAGACTTTTCCTCATACTAGGCAGTAATGAGATCTTTCCATGCCACCCAAACTCTTTCAGTAAGGAATTATCAGGAAAGAGTATGAAGACCATAATATTCCACACTTCTAGTCCCCATGCTCATGATCCTAGCGGTAGAGGGAACCCATACAACTTGTCATCGGCTCATGGATTGCAGGTGATAAAGTTATACACACTCCTCCATTCTCTATGTTGTACTGTTGTGTTCTCCTCATCCACATTAGATCCTAATTCCTTAAATTATTCAAGAATTGTATGATCATATTCAAGGAATTTCACTAGCACATATATTATGGTATCACCCATGTGAAGTTTCTCAGATGGTATAGGCTCTATTCCTATAAGAAAGTGGATCTCGTCTGACTCTTTACTGATAGTTTTGGATGACACCTATGGGGGAACCTTTGGGGAAGGATTGACCATCACAACCCCCTCATTAACATCCATAGAGTCCATATTTTCAACAACTATCTCTTATAGAACTTCTATAATATACTTTACTTCTTCATCCTCCTCAATAACCACCACTAAGAGAAACACCTTGGTTACCCCCATTGAGGTTATAACATCAGCCATAACCACCTCAGCTACATGCCCCACCAACTCAAGCATCACCATTAGTGGATGGACCCCCAACATAGTTTTCAATTCCTAAAATACATGAGGTTAAATGTAATAAACTTGTGGAAGGTTGGGGTGGAGAAAGAGGAAAAAATTATAGGGGTTGTAAATGTTAATTGATAAGTCAGTGATATTCACCAGAAGTCCATCTAGCAATGATACTTTTGTAGGAGTTGATGCCTCACCTAAGGAGGGATGATACTCATCCATATTAATTTACCATATTTAATAGAAACAATCAAGTTTTAAAAATATCAAAATGAAAATCCTCTAACCAAGTATAGAAAATAGGAGTTACTAGGCAGTACTTGGGGTTGTTGAGCTGTCACCTCAGTCACGAGAACCACTTTGAGAATAGATAATTGACTTCTTGTGACAAAAACATCAAAATGAGTCTATATTCCCACCCCCTAAAGGGTTGGAACTCACTAATCCTATGCTATAGGTTCATCAAAAACCTCCCCTCCCTTGGTTTTTGAGGATTATTATATAATTAAAAAGGATTTGGATAAAAATATTAGAGGTTTAGCTCTTAATCAAGGAAAAAACCCAGAAAATACACCTGATCAATAGAAGGATATCATTCCTTAGGGGAGTATAGGTAGGCATCACTCCTCCATGATTCCTCTTCTAATGACCTCTTTATGTCAGTCATTCCCAAAACCGATTGACCCCCGGGAATGTTTACAGGAGAGGGAATATTTAGAAGTATCATCACCCGATTATTTAGGGGTCACACGATGCCTCAAGAGTGTAACATGTTTTCTAGATCCATAATGTGTTGCACCACCTTATCCCAGGGAGCATGGATGACTTCCCTTTTATGGTCCAGTCCAAGAATGTTTATCCCCTCATCATGAAGTTGTAGCCACAAACCATAGAGAGAGTTAAATCATAAGTGGATTCCATATCTCTACATGGAATTAGGGAATAAATAATCACTGGGAATATTTAGATGATAAAAATTATTCCTTAGATCCCAGGATTGTGCCCTCAGAACTGCTCTGGAGGGTCCACCTTCCCCTTGAGGCCATTTTCCTAGAAGTTGTGGTCTTGGTGCCTCTCCTCCATATGGAGATAAAAGAGCTATGACCATTACACTCTCTGATGAAAAAACTCTTACTACATGGAATACCTTTCCTACCACCATATTCCTTCGACCTCGTAGATATGGGGCCTCTTCCTTGGAGTATAATTAATTCATTGGTTGTATTACCATATCTATAGGATATTCACTTTCCTAGCTAAGCATATAGTCAAGGAAGATCTCACACACATCGTTGAATGACATCAACTCATTCCCCTCTGCCATCTTATCATGTGATTATCCACCAGATCTTCTCAAAAACCAAAGCGTGGAACTTGATGTGTACCTTAGTATACACCCTCGAGGTGATCCTATACAGACACTATAATTTCATGGAAAACTAGTTTGGAGCATATAGTTTTCAAACCACTTTGCAATCTACCCTAGCCTCCAGTACCTTAACTCATAAGGCCATGATTTATGAATAATGATCCACTATACCTACCTAATCATCTATAACTATCCCCATTGGGAGGGGGAATGAGTTGAATATGAAGCAGTCTATTAGAATAATCCTCACTAGCATGATAATTAGATCTAGCACCAGAAGTCGACTCTTGGTTATGTATAAAATGGAAGGCCAGCAATCTGTACCATGAGGGGAGATTAGGTTTGGTTATTTGACCTCAAATGTGTACAGTGACCTAACCATACTGAAAGTGAAATGATCTGCACACATAGATGGGGGTCTTCCTCTTGCTGATGCGCCACACCACCTTATACAAATTTTCCAACACTATCACCAACAGATTGATGCACTACCCCCTGGAGATCACTAATACAATAATAAATGTTCTTGGATACACCCCCATGTGAATTTCATAGATTTTTAGCATCTACCTACTAATTAATGTTGTGATTATCCACACAAATCAGACAAGGGGGCCTCAGGCTTCACACTATACCCCCACATGTTCCACTAGCTAACCTCTAGAAGCCTCTAGTATGAGTAATCCTTCCCCCAATGCAATTCTTTCCGGAACTAGAGTGGAATCCCTGGTATCCTATCCATAGGCTCATTTATAAATAAGTTGAACCACTTATTGAAATGAATACCTTTAATCCCTAGATTATACTCATCCTCCCTTTGCATTAGATGTAGTAAAGACCTTGATATTGACAAAATATACTCTGGGTCATCCCAAATGTCTTCAATGGGGATGAAATCATAATATATCTCCCCCTGAATAGGGATCCCCATTATCTGGTAGAGGTCCCATAGGATGATACTGACCTCCCCATGTTGTAGATAAAACATATGGATCCCATCGATCACATGCTTAAAAGCTCCAACATAATGTCTGGATAGCTATAAATATGTAATTCAAAGGTCCATTACTACTTTATATAGCTCCACCATCATCAAATATGCCTCAAATTCATCACAAGATAAACATAATCAGTATTTCCAAGCCCACTAGTTTGTGAAATTCCCACCCTAGAATAAATACCACTCCTCTATACAAACTTTGATACTATTCTCTAAGCCCACCTTGAATATGATTTCATAGTGAGGAGGGGATGTATCTGCCACAATAACTTCCCTAGTGATGTTATTCATATGGTTATATAGATAATGGTTAGTAAGAAATGTGTGGTATTTCACAAAATGACCCACAATAGACCTATTCCTCTCGTACATCCCAGGTGATCTTCTGAACTAGTAAGAATGCTCATCTCAATCAACACTGGGGATGTACACATCATCCTAGAACCCAAATCCATATAACGACAACCTATTGCACAACTAATATTCTTGAGGAAACTCTATTAGCAATTAGAAAAGAGTATCATCATCTAAATTAATTCTGAATCTCTCCCCAATAATGATGTTTCCATCGACTTCCTTTTGTCGATCAATAATATATTTGACACTTTCAGTGGAAATATTTGGGACTTTAAAATTTTTGAGATCCTGGTTCACAAAATTTGGGTTCATGAAGGTCACATTCATGAAATTAAACTATATATTTATTGAATAACTGATCACTAATGTAACAAAGTTTCACAAGTAGGAAGGATCGAGATCAAAAAATGCTTTCAAATGTCACAAGTTTCAGAAAAATAGAGAAAGGGCCTATCTTATACAAAAATCTCATGGTACCCCAAGGCCACATCACCCTTTTTATAGGACAAAAGGTTGATGTTAATTTCATGTACAAGCACCCAAATAACCAATTTTTAGTGGTTTCAATTTATAACCCAACCCTAATCTCTTGAACCAGCACCTATTTGGGGGGGGATTTATTGATGTCGAAAAAAGGGCATGTCATAGGAGATGTCTAAGAAGGCATGGATGATTTGGGGAAAATCTTGGATGAAACAAGACAAAAATCCACCAAAGAGTATGGATTCACAAAGATAAAATCCTTAGAGAACATTCCTCACCCCATGAAGGTCTCCAGTATGATGCAGAGTATGAGGCAGTAACTTCAATGCAGCATATACCGCTTATCAAAACTCACCTGCCACTATGATAGTTTGTCTTATGAGAAAGGCCTTAACTTTCATGAAACATATCTCACAACCTCTGTGGTTCCTATTAATACCTCCCTACATCTGACCTTTGGGGGGTAAAGCTTTGTAATTTCAACAAAGGTTCTGAATTAGAAAAACTATAACCTTTGCCGGTAAAAGAATAGATGGATTTCCATAGGTAGAACTCTTTCATGAAACTACCTCCCATGGGTTCCTAATAACATTAGACCATGGTTGAGATGCCTTTTGTGAAGGACATAACCTTATCATTAGAAGACCCTTTACAACTCTTAGGGTTTTATGAGATAATTATCCTTCACGAAACCTTCCCCATGAGAACCAAGACTTTACCATGAGGTAGATCCATCTTGTTTCATGAAGTTCCCAACTTCTTGAGCCCTCTACCATTCATGACATCATTTTCCTTCATGAATGGAATCATAAACCCCACGTGTTCAACCTATTTTCATCAATTACAACCTATATAGTTGTATCACCTATTTCACCTAAGAATAGGCACCCTAATACCCATTTCTTCTAAGCTTAGGCACCCAAATTTTAGGAACCCCATTTTTAACTTCGCCAAGGTAGTGTATATGCCATGTGCCAACTAGAGCCGCCTGAGTAGTAAACAGGTAAGCCCTGAAGTTTCATCCTCAAGGGAGACAAATTTCCTTTCCCATTGATGAGGACTAGTGTAATAGCTTCCTCTCTTACTTGAATAAGGTCTTATCAAGTGTAGGCCCCACAACGTCTGAGCTATAAGATGTTAAGTTACATGTCTTACTACTATGATGTTAAACTACTTGAAAAGAACTTCAACACATGACATTAAATTATATCCCTACCCTATGCGAGGACCATATGATGACATGCGTATGAATGAAATGGGATGAAACCTTACCTCCTACCCAATGAGGTGAATATAGGATGCCCCATATATGATTGACATGGGATGACACCACACCTACCACCTAGTATGGTGAACACTAGATTCCCCATGTATGAAACAAATGGGATGAAACCCCATCTCTCAGGTGAACTATATGTGTAATACCCACACTATCCATTACTATCACACTTTCCATGATGTGGGATTCTTTACCATATGACGTTAAACTGTATGGACCGTTCCTCTCACATGGCCTTAAACTGTGCACTCTAACTAATGGGTTTCGTTCTCTATTTCTTAAAATAGGGTATGTAAAAAAATACCTAAGGTTAAGTCCTAACATCCCAATACACTTGGGATACCTCTTTGGTGTTCAATCCCAATCCCCCCCAGCATTCCAATCATATCTGAATGTCTCTTCCATATAAGATAGCAAATTAAAAGTGTGATCATTCCCCTCATTAGGGAACACTCTCCGTCACCACCATCATATCTATCTCTCTCCCTCTAGAAGGTGATGAACTTAATGTGTGATCATATTCCCTATGGGAACACACTGAAATCCCACTTAACTGTCCCCACAAGACATTAAACATGTGACCTAATTGTCCCCACATGACATTAAACCTATGTCCTGATCCAAAATATCTACCCCATACGATAAACATGGGATTCTCAAGGTAAAAATATTTTGAAGTCTTATTCCCCTGACATCAACTAGCTCATGGATGATACAAGATGCCTTAGGTTATACACCTAAGATTCATCGTATGAGAGAAGCCTTCGACCTCAAAAGGGGAAGACTTTATAGGTGTCCCAAAAGCCCAACATTCCAAGATTCTTAGAAATGACCAATGTTACCATCTACTATGACCATAGGTTGATGTCCTATCGAGATAGAAGCAGTGAAATTAACCAGCATCCACATGTTGGTGTAACTGGGAATGAGTTTCATGAACATGACTCAAATCATTGAGGGAGATAGAGACTAGGTGATGATCTCCAAGAAGAAATCAATAGAAGGAGGAATCGATATCCCATCATCCTATTTCAATCAAGGAGCCAACACCACCAACCATGGTAGTGTAGGTCTCCTGCCTTTAGAAAGTAGGAATGAAAGATGAGTTGAGAATGCCGACGTGTACCCCTATGGAAGGATTTGGAAAACAATGATATATTTAGATAAAATATAAAGGTTTATGTATGATTTTAGCAGTGGTGGGACTGTAGCAGCGGAGGGTACTGTAGCAGGAACTGTAGCGACGATGGTACCATAACAGGTATTGTAGCAGCCCGAGCACTGTAGCTGTACTATTCACTGAAGGGCCATTTGAAAAAAATGGGCTTTTGGGCCTTATATTTAGACCACTTGGTCTTGGGCCTTTGGGTTATGTAATGGGTCTCTCTATACCTATTCATAAAGAGGTCATTACTTTAATAATAAAAATGAGGCTTCAGCCCCAACCTTAAAAAAAAACTAGTAAAATAATTTATTGTTTAAAAGTATTTTTCTAAAAAAATTACTTTTTTATGTGGTATGTATTTATGTTTCAAGAAAAATATGATTAATTATTATAAATTATGTTCTATATTAATAATTTTTAACACAAAATTAGTTGTTAAATGATTCAAAATAAGAGTAATAATAGTTAGTATTTGCAAATGTCATTTTCCAATAAAAATGGATATTCATTATATTTTATGATTTTATTGTAAAATTGAAATTTTAAATTTTAGAATTTTAAATTAATAAAATTAACTCCATTTTTCATTTTTCATATCAAATTTTTCTTATTATGAATTTTGGATCCTTTTCTAAAAAGTTTGGGATTTAGTAATTAAATACGCTTTTCAAGAAATTTGTGATTTGTATGACTTTATCATTATATAAGAATTAAATAGAATTTTATAAAAACATTTAAGTAATAATATTTTAATTTAAGTAACAAAAATATGTATTTTAAAATATTATATTATTATATGAATCTTATGTGCAACATTTTTAGTGCTAATTAAAACGTTACTTTAATAAAAAAAATATTTTCAGTCTTTTATTGAAATCATGTAATTTAAACTGAGATTTGGTTTTGGCCTGTATTTAAAGCCTCATACATTCAATTTTTTTAATAAATAAATTTATTTCATTAACATTAGTATCTAATATAATTTTTTCTTATATATAAAATCAACTCTTAGAAACATTTTTTTTTCTAAAATCCATTTTTACAGAATTAAGTGGATTATTTTAAAATTAAAACTTCACACATTCAAAAATTTTGTTTGATAAAATGATATTAAAATTATAAATCATAAATATCAAATTAGTTAAAAGGTAAAATATTTTTTTCATTAAAATTGATTATTAAAGTTAAAAACTAATTACTAAGGTAAAAGTAATTTTGGGTAAAAGGAAAAAAGTAAAAATAAAAGTATTAAAATGCTCCAAATTATCTCCCAAATGAGTGGTTGAGGTTATTTTCAACCATAAATCACGTTACCCTCATCTTATACATATTTTGGATCCATTTATCTTATAATTATAACATTAAATTACTGAAAATGTTAAAGCTGCTCCCAAAAACTACCATTTTCTTTATTTATGAAAGGGTAACATTCCCACCACTTAAAGACTCACATTTAATTTGAATTTATCCTTTGAACTCTTAAAAATTTATTCTTATATAATCCTATCCCACTTTTAAAATATTTTTTTCACCATTATTAAAAACAAGTCTTTCATTTCCAAGAAGACTTCCAAGGAAAATTGAAGTCCCCGAAGTGTGTATTATCAACTACTTATCTCTTCTATTTAATTTTATTCAATAAAATTTATTCTAGAAATAATAATATAATTATATTAGTAACATTTATATACTTTAGTGTTACTATATTAAGTGTGTTATCATTTTCTATTCATATATCCCATCTATTAAGAAAAACAAAATCGTTGTTCGTGTGTACGTATGGACTACCGCTGCCACAAGGAACAAAATTCATTTTTCATCACCACCCATAATTGATGGTTTAAATAATGAATTTAATGAGTTAATATTATTTTTTATGATAACATTAATGTTCTATTATAAGAAATTGTTTAACCTATTAATGATATGATTAATAAATGATCATCGTTAATTCACTCGTTTACAATAAGTGTGCTAAGAGGAAAACATTTTATTCGAATTATGTAATATTTTCATACCCATTAATATTTCTTATAATTACTTTTTAATTATTAAATATCACACTAATAAAACTAAATAATATCATTATTCTTATGATATAATTATATTACAACAAAACCATAATCATTCATTAAATCAAGGTATGTTCATGTTTGGGTCGGTTTAACCACACACTAGAACAATACTATGAATTTATATCATGAATAAATTTGGAAAAATAATTAATAGTATAATATAATATAAATATATAAATATTTTTTTTGGTAAGGTTATATTGACATTTAAATAATTAATTAAGAAAACACTATTCATTTATTAAGAGTCACCAAAACATGATCATTATAGATTTTGTCTTCATGGATCATAAACAAAACTACCATGAAATGAAATTATAGATTTATAAAATATAATATAACATATATGATAGTACATTTAATTATTATGTAATTATTAATTTACTAACAATAATAAATTCCAACACCATTTTTATGAAACTAGTTCAAAGCGGGAAAGATTACTTACACCCGGTGTTGAAAATAGATAACAACTAACTAATATATATATATATATATATATAGAATAATTATAAATTAGGAGCATAAATGGTTTTAGTTATGAATAAGGATCTTGGGTGTATATTTAATTAACTTAATTTTATTATTCATGATGTTTGGTGCAAGTGCAAAAAAAATCAGGACCGAGGTAAGGGTTTTTGTGTCAATTTCCCTTTATTGAGACAAGTATTCTATTTATGAACCTATTTTTATTTTCAAGGTGTGCATAATGAAAATTTGAAATATTTTATCATGAATCAATTTTATTTCATGGTATATAAATATACATTTCATGTTTTAACTCTCAAGGGGTTTTAATCTAAAAGTCATCAAAGCGGTGTGAGTTTTCATATCAAATTCCTCTATTTGAGACATGAATTGTATTATGACACTGATTTAATTTATGTGATGTATATACTATCTATTTGAGATATTATATCATGAATTATATTTTAATCATGGTATTTTAAGTTCAATTACAAGACTACTATTTTAAGGGTTTTTTATTAAAGTGTTAGTCAAGCTATAATGGGTTTCCTTTGTCTCAATTCTGATTTTTTGAGACATAATACATCTTGTGAAACATATTTAATTTATATGGAATATTAACTAACCATATACATAGTATTATCATAAAAATTATATTTCATGGTATTTACTAACCAAATAATTTTCCCTTATTCAAGTGTTCATTGATTCATTTGATTCCCCAATAGTGAGGATTTTTTAAAGGTTTGATACAACCACAAGTGCGGAACATGACACTAAAAAGAAAATTTAAAAATAAACCACTAGACCAAGGACTTGAATTCATGACCACACCCCAAAACCCAACACACCCTCCCCACCCCACCCAACTATGGGGGGCCCCAATAGTGAGGTTTTTTGGTAACTTCGTTTTCATTCATTGAGTTATGATCCTTATTTAAAATTATTTCATATAAGTTGGGTATATTATACCATTTTATTATATTAAGTGGTATTATCTAATTGTTTTATATGGATATAAATTTCTAGTACATAAACCCTTTGTTTAATTTTCCTCACTTATTGGGTTATATTCTTTTACATCCATCCGAATTATTTCTCTAGATGGCTTATGATCATGTTATTCTAGTATTGACTTAGCCATATACTCATTACCTATATTGTTTGAACATAAAATTTTACATAATTCCTATTTGATGATGTTTTCCTAGAAATAATGTTATTCTATTGACATGGGGAAAATTATTGGCGCTCCATATATTTTTATTCCAATAAAAATGATTATTGACAAGTTGATAATGTATTATATGACCATCATCCTTATTTATCTAGATGAGTTATAATCAAGTTACCCATTTTATTAACATGGTTAAAAGTGTTGAAATTATTGATTATTATTGATTTCCAAAATAGGTGGATCATGTATTGATATTTCACATTCTTCATTATATAGATATCCATGTTTTTATTAAGAAATAGGCTCCTTAGAGAATGGTTTAAAAAGTATTATCGACTATTATGGTGAATGAATTGGACTTAATCAGTTGAAGGGAAGGACCTAGAATTATATACATCCTCAATTAATTGTTAGGTATCATGATAAAAAATAGGTTGGGTTTTGGTGTATGTATCATCCCATAATAGGATAGTGTCTTGGAATAAAGTCTTGATAATGAATTTTTGATGTCCAAAATTATGAATTACATCAGTATGAGATTAGTATTATTAATATCCATGTTTTTATTTATTATCATGGATATATTATTCTCTTAGTTTCAAGTTTATTATGGATTCATGTTTTTTATTTATTCTTTCCATAATATCTATGTCTTGTTTTTTCATGATTTCCTCAATTGTATGTTTCCTTTACTGAGTGTTTGGTCTCACCCCTTCATATGTTTCCATTTACCTAGGTTATGAATGAAATTATTACACATGACATGTTTGTAAGGATAACATGTTAATAATAGTTTATTAGAGATGTTGAAGATTCATTATGGATTTATTAGTTTTGTATATAGTGGAAAAAATGTTCTCTTGATATAAGAACATGGAGTTTTAAAGTTTATTTTTTTTCTACCTCTCTAAAGCTATAAACCTAAAAAGATACTTAGAATATAAGAGATACAATAATAATTTTTTATTTTTTAATTATGGATAGTTATATCTCGTATTTTATAGGTGGTATAAAAGAGATTATATGAAGTATGTGGTTATGGCATTGGATTCTGAAGTGTGGGTCTGGGGTGTCTAAATCTATGCCTAGTTTCTTATTGAATACCTATTTATAACCAACAGGATTTACATCTAGTGGATTATCTAAAAAAACTATACATAGTTTTAGTATATGGAATCTATTTAGGGATTCATTCAATTTGGCCACTTCATTTCCACTTTTTTCTTCTTTTTAGGGTACATGATCATTATTATCAACTGATAACAAGCCATCACATTTGATGATTAGAAAATCATATTTTTTAGGTTCTCTAAATTCCAATATAACTCTATGTTGTACTTTTGTTTCTGGAACATCCTCTTCCATGGGGATTTGGGGGAATCTGTTCTTATGAAAATTCTTTTGTATCTTGTTCCATGACTTCATCCTAGTCTATCTCACTCCCACTATATCTTTTAGAGATATGATCCCTCTTAAGAAAATTGGTACTTATAAAATGGAATAAAAGCACAAAAAAAATACTTTATATGATTACAAAAATATATAGAATAAACTAAATTTAATTATTAGGATCCTATTATTTTATCACACCCATTATCCCTAACCATTGGATTCAAAATTTTCATCACATGGAAATTATAGTGGAAAGGATCCCTATTTTCCTTCTTATAATCCAGACAGAAGCCATGAAAATTATAAGAAAGTTTTTAGGCAAGTGGTCTTTCCAACTAAAAAATGAAATCCCCTTGATTTGTTTAGTAGGATCCACAATCTTGGATTGTTAACTCATATTTCTTCAACACATTCCTCAAAATTTTTATTAGATATAATAAGACCATTAAACCCAATAAAATTTTGGTTATGTTAACCCAATATCTTTGTTAATATTTCCCAATAATTTAACGTTCCCCCGATGGAGGAAAAATTAACACTTTAACTGTGGGTTCATCTTAAAATATGTGGCTAGACTATGAGATTTATTTATTAGTTTTTTATTGAGTGGATAACAAAAAAAAACAATTAACTTTATGGGAAATAAACTCTTTGATCTGATCTTATATCAAGTTATATAATTTTACCTAAGTCATGTGTATTAATTGGATTGGTTCATCTTGATTTCATCTTAAACTAACTCCATGTTCTTGGGATATCCATCCTTACAATGTATTTACTTAACATGAAAGTTATAGGAACCTAAAAGGGGGTTAAAAAAAACCCTTGATAATGCCTAAATTTACATAATAAGGATAAAGGGATGACATGAAGACTATCATTTTAATTTAATAATAGTAATTTTCAAAAATTGAAGCAATAATTACAGTAAATAAACCATTCTAATACACATGATGGTCTAATATCATGATCATTCATGCATGTAATGAATGTGAATGTATAAATTAGTATTCATTTCAATCGTTATTAATCTAGATAAAATGTGGTTGAATCAATTAATTATTTTTATTATTTAATCTATTTATTTCTATTATTTTTTCATCCAAACTGTCCTTGATATACCAATCTAATTAAATTTTAAACAAATTAATTTTATTTTAAATTAATTAAGTATATGACATTTACTTGGGAGGCGACATGGTGTGTACTTGTCTAAACTACCCGACATGGTCCTTGTCATTTACTATGTAATCATATAGAATTTTTCATACACAAAAAGTTATGTAATCACATGGTGTTTACAATCAATAATTGATACACATGCACATGTAAATTATATTGAGTGCAATGCTTTTAATGTATGTGGAGTACGTGGTGTGTGATGACAATACATGATGTTTAGTTTCAAAAAGTACATAGAAATTAATTAAAACTTTAATATACATAAAATCTATCACATGATATGTACTATCAATGAATGTCACATGGAAACATGTTGAATAGGTTTAAAGGAATAATAAATTAATTTTATTTTTCTCTATAAACAGGTGAGATACATGATGTGTACAATATAGATACATTCCATGTAAGAATATTCTCCATGTGTCTATGACACATTAATAGGGACTAATTATTTTTCTCATACACAAACAATAATGAGGTACACGACGTGTATGAGAGTTACATGTCATGTGACCTTTGAGTTCCATGGTTGTCAGTCACACGCGTCATGTATAAATACACAATGTGTATTTGACATAGCATTTTCCACCATGAAAATGTGTGGACCAAATTGCTTATATGTGAGTTACAAAATGTGTCATATGGAAAATTTTTTGCTATTTTGGATCATTTAATACGTGGAATGTATTAATACTTGTCTTATGTATTTATTAAATGACTATTAATATTTCTCATAGTTTATCCTGGTGTAATGTGTACAGATACACAATGTGTATCAGTGGGTTACACATCGTGTACTCTTTTGTTTTCTAACCATAAATCTCATAACCTTTAGATGAATTCTTTATATATTTTTTATATATTATTAACCCATTTTTGATTATATGAGTGAGAACAAAGAAAAAGAAGATAAGATCTCAACATTTATATTTTAAAGAATGAGTTAAAGAAATTAAAAACTAATGGAAAATTCATAAATTGATCAACCTTTAATAAATAATTATAAATTTGAACATGACCACTTTGATACAACTATAAGGTTTTGGACACATTTTATATTCCTATTTGGGTTGGATCAAACTTATCCTTTTTCAGATTTATCAGATTTTCCAACATGTTCATGATAAAACCTTCATGACCAATGAATAAAACTGAAGAAACCCTTGACACTAGAACCAATAGGGTATATTTTTATGTTAAATTTATAATTAATTTATAAGAAAAAAATTACCTTATTATTGAGATTATTTATTTAAATAAGATTTAGATAATTCAAAATCCATTTAGTTTCTTTGTCATTACACTTTGAGGGTCCAACTGTAGAATCCCTTTAATAGTGATCCACATGCGTTCTCTTGATCTCAAAGTGTAACCGATGATAATCTATGTTCTAGAATAGTGATATATATCATCTTTCATCTCTCTCTTTATTTTTACCATGATTATTTTGGTCTGGAAGAATTGGTTTTGGTCTCTCTAGTAGGAGAGGATGAAGGAGAGGAGTCACTTCTATTGTTCTTGATAGAAACCCTAGAGATATTCATTTTTGAGAGAATTATCTATATTGGAGAATATTTTTCACAATATATTGTCTCAAAAACAAATTTTATCTTCAACGACTTTTATATCAAACATATTTTTTTTAAAACGGTTGTATCTATAATGGTTTTTCTCTACAATGGTTGTATCTACAACAAATTTTATCTAAAATGGTTGTATCTACAACAAATTGTATCTATAAATTTTTTTATCCACAATGGATTATATCTACAATGGATATAACTGAATATTTATAATCATAGGGATAGGGTAAATTATTACTTCATTACACATAGGTTTTCAACAATACATTAAACCATTAAAGTTCCCCATGCCATGTAAAATAATAATAATAATAATTTTATTTATGGTGTGTGATAACCTATGTAATGATAAATATTATTTTACAGTATGGGAAATAAATATTTATCACCAGACCTAGTACTTGGTCCACTCATCCTCCTAAATATTTTTTGAACCTAAAATAAATATTATTCATTCAGTAATCAAATAAATAAATAATATATTAAATATTTGGAGAATAAATATTTATAGTCAATAAAATAATGAATAAATATTATTTTTCATTCTAGAAAATAATATTTATTCTAATTGTTTAATATAAATAATATTTAACTGAGATCTATAGAAATTCTAAGTGTTTAAACCTCTATGCTTCTTCTTCTATGAAATTAGGAAAGTTGAACTAAAGTATAATATCATTGTCTAGCAACATATAAAGAAATCTAAGAGGAAGGATTTAATTTCATAATGATGAATACCACATATGAATTCTTTCCATGTAATATCATCTCTTTGTCATGATATCTCATCAAGTAGGTTTCATACCTGTGTCACCAACCCATGTGCTCGATACTTCTTTATTTGACTTCTTGAAATGAAATAATCCAACACCATGGTTATGAAATGTAGTTTGAAAATTTTATTTTAATATAAGGGATGAGATATTAACTTCTATAAATATAGAAGATAAAAATTATTTCTCAAATTATTCATTAATATCATACCACTGGTGACGCACCTAATGTTCCCTACTTCACGATGAACATATTTCACTAAGGTTTAAAGTAATACATCTAAGTACACGATTCTTGATATGAATAAATATTAATATTAAAATATAAGGATCATTACACATGCTTTGAAACATGAATATCTAATAACACACAAACATATAGAATTCCTACTGGCAGGTCTATCTTCACAATCTTTGGTCTTAGATATTATCAAGTTTGAACTTCACGAGATGATGTCTCATTCACTTAGGAGTAATCATAACTAAAAATATGCATCATATGTTTCCCATAAGATGATGTCACATGACTATAGGAATAAGTCTAAAAGTATCATCATTGAATATCAAGTTTCACATTATAGTAGGGAATTTCTTATGACCTTTTTAATGAAAATGATACTCTAATAAATTATCACATTAAACTTATACTAAAGAAAAAATAATATGTGATATGATATTTATTTAATATTCAAGTAAGTAAATATATAGTAATCTAAATTACGAAGAAGTTGGATCTGGGACACATAATCCAATAAGAAATATGTTAGAAATGAAGGTTTTTAGAGTATCATCTCACAATCTTAGTAGTAGAAGAATCCCATAATATATCCTGATTTATCATCAATAGTATAGTCATGTTAAAATGAATAAAATGAAAAAAATCATACCTTCATAATTTTAAGATCTATTTCTCTAGAATGTGATGTTTTTTTCTTGATTGAGATCACTATTGGATCCAAAATCACTATCCAATTAAACAATCATATGATGTTATAGTAGATCTTAATAGGAATAAAAAAGTTATAGAATGTGAACCCTTACTATTATTTATGAAAGTTGGAAGAAAAGATGCACCCAAGTCACCTCATCAGACCAAAAAACCTCAATAATACACATATAAGAACTATCAATAGAAATGATCAGAAAGAAAACAAGACATAATAAAAAAAAGAGATTATGTGGTTTATACTTTCATCCTTCTCCATGGGGTAATGCTGATTTACATTTATTAAAGTAAAAGAGAGATGGTTACAAGGTTTTTTGGATCACACATCACAATGTGATGGCACCCTACTAATATAGTAGTACCTAACCAATGCATCTGCTCCCCAATTCCTTACGATCTTCACAAATAGTAATAATCCTAAGCCAATATTCATATATGAACCTCCCTTTAATCAAAGACTCCCACCACCTTGAATAGAAAATCCAATTCACTTTTCCCTATTTCTGATAATTTCACTTGATACCACTCATTTCATATCTTTTGGTGAACCATCATTTTATGGGTTGTATTTTTTTACACCTTCTGAATATAATATAGTCTGAAATGTTTATTGATCTAGACCACAACCAATATCACTCTATCATACCTTATGGGAATTAGAAACTTGGACACCATATTATCTATACATTCTAGTATTAATTTCCTCAACCAGAAAATGAAACTCACACACCCAAAAAATCTCAAACTTGAGTATTATTTTCAAATCTTGCGACTAATTACTCCATCAACTTTCTAGGGACTCAATTATTTATTTCTTGAATTCCAATTTAGCAGCTACATGGTTCCCAAATATTAATTTTCAGCTATATAAGTACAGATGAGGTGAAACACTACTATAGTACTTCCTTGGAAACAACATTTATCAACATGTATTTCAGATTCCATGCTCCTTAAATCTTTCATAGGTCCAAAACTTCATCCTATAACAACTTCTGGATGAAGTGGTACTTCATCTGAATATGCTTCATCTGAGAATAAAACTTTATATTTTTTAATAGGTAAATCATGCACCATGAGTCACAAAACAAATTTTCAACTTCTAGTCTTCTTTCAAGATCCTCCCACAAACCATTCATCCAAGACAACTCCTTTAAGGATTCCATTAAGGAAATATACTCCTCATATGTTTTCAAGTGTTAAAATACCAGTTAAAGTTTCAATATCTAGTTCACAATCATTCCCTTGAAAGTAAACACACATATAGAAGTTCTCTTCCATGTGTTTGAGGATCGATCAAAGTATAAGTCTATAAAGCATTATAATGACTCATATATTATAAAGTAAAGTCCAATGCTTCTAAAACACTTTAATTAGTAGATAATCCACTTCACATCTTCCCAATGATCTCTTATGGGGTTTGACAAACATGTGCTTATATCTTTCGTTACTTTCAAAATTTATGGATGAGTAAAAACCATGGAACGCATCATACATCCCATAATTTATGCATATAAAACCTTATCTATGTACTTGGAATCAAATTTTGTTCTTGGTGACTTATCTTTGCTAAGATTTAAGTGTCTATATAGATGTGTGGACACTATTTTTCTTTTGGACATGCCAAATTGCTCCACTATCTTCGAAATGCAGTGTCTCTAAGCCAAGCATAAAGTATTAGAACTTAGGTTCCTCATGATCCACATCCCTAAAATCCATTTTTTCTAACCATGGTTCTTCATCTCTAAACTTCCATACAACTCAACCATTAACTCATCTATTCTTTTCATCAATGAGACTATAACTAGCAGGTCTTTGATCTAGAGAATTAGTATGATAAAGCTTCTATATTTAAACTCCTTCCTATAATATAAATTATCTAAATTGATCCAGAAAAACTTAAAATCCTTCATTAACATATTGAAATTATGATTTGAATTGATCAATGCTTACTTCAAACTATATAGGCTATGTTTGAGTAAGAAAATAAGTCAATTATATTGATATTAAAAACTAGCCAAACTCTCCATATAAATCTCTTGATCTAAGTCCTCATGAAGGAATTTTGTCTTCACATCATACTATTCCATATGAGTTTCTTATAATACAACCATACTCAATAATACGTGAATAGAAATATACATAACTACTGATGAAAAGACCTTAAAGAAATCCACACCTTTAGTTTTCTTAATTCCTTTCATGACTATCCTAGACTTCTACCTCATTCTACTGGCTTCCCCTTCCTTCATCAAATAAAACCATTGGTTTTGTAAGACTTTATTACCAATATTCTTTTATGTTAGCTCCTATGTTCTCAATACATGGAGGGAATTGAGTTCATACCTTACAGACAACTCCTACTACTTTGTTTCTTTCAAGCCCCTCTCCTCTTCTTGAATCTCTATCATCTGTTATAAGTAATTAGTGAAAAATATAACCCTACCTTTTCACTAGAGGTCTTACCTTTTTATATCTATATAGTTTTACCTATGGTTGAGTTCATTTAGGTACTAAAACGTTCAAATTTGTAACATCCAATTCTTGAGATTCTGTAGTCCTTGGACTCTATGGTATATCTGGCCTAAAAAACACCATGAGAACTTGATTCCATTCTTATGGTACTCCTCCTGATAGTCTTTTTTTAATATACTAACATGACCACTAGATTTTCTAGATCATCCATAACTTTCAAATTTCCATCTAACTAAACCTTATCTTTCATTGATACCTTTCTATCATTAGATATTTCCAATATTCTATAGGATCCCTTCATTAAAGGTAATATTTTGACTTCTGATTAAATTTCAAGAGTCATTATTCTTAATTCAAAATCCAAAATCTTCACTTTATAACTAATAAAGTAACATGATAAAGAATTATCCTCTATCTTATCTCATTCTTTAGAATCATTGTGAACATAGATAAGAAATCCAATTACTTTGAGGTTATTGAAATTTACTTTCCTTCTAGTCCAAAAGATCTTTAGAAATTATTGTTTAATTGGTGATGATGGAATCAGATGGATTATGTACGCCACACAGTTCACTACTTTCACCAAAAAATCTTGAGAACTCTATGTGAATTTACATACTCTAAGAGTTTTCAACAAATTTCTATTCATTATTTATGTAACTCCATTATGTTCCAGATTCCCTATAATAGTCTTCTTAAATTGAATCCCCCTTATATAAAAATATATTTGGAACTTCCTACTTCTGTACTCATCAAAATTTTTTGATCATAAGAATTCCAATTTCCGATGAGGCTCCGACTCCACCATAGCCGTCCACCAGAAAAAATTCTTGAATACCTAGTAATTGTTCCTTATGAAGTCCACGCACAATTTTCATTTGGAATCATCGATAAAATTAACATAGAAGAGTGATCCTCTTTTAGAACTCACATTATTCATTCCCAAAACACTTGTATAAACCAAATCTAACGTTTAGTTCTTTGGTAATCTCTCCTCCATCTGGAAGGAAATCATAAACCTATTTTTAAATATGAAATCCTCACGCGTTATGTTGTCTATTATTCTACCCTTCATCAATCCTTTAGTAGATAGAATCTTCAACCTTTTCTTAATAAGATGACCTGCATAGTCATTCCATAACCTTGTGGAAGTTAACAAATTTTCATGCATATCTTTTTCGGGAGAACCCATGAGGTATAACATCCCACCCTTTATTGTAACACCCCAATTTTTAGGAAAAAATTTACTTCTTTAAACTACATGTCCATAATTCTAAAATATGTTTTCTATTTATTTAGAGGAATTAAAATTGATTTGGAAATAAGGCATATAGAGATATGAATTAAACTAACTTTAATAATTTATAGTGTAACATTACAATAAAATCACATGAAAACATGTTTTACATACTATGGATTATAAAATCCATTAAAATTTCATAAATTAGAATGAGATAATAAATAGAAAATAATAATATCTTTAAAACTAAGAGATACTTTGGATCATCTTCACCCTTGTGAATCATCATTAGTAGAACTAAAACTACACTGAGAAAGAAAAACATCAAAGGAGAATGTATATTTCACGAACCAACTCGGATCGACCCTGAACTGGTCACCCAAGATGATCTAAGGTAAGGCCCTAGAGGCATTCCCAATCCTCTCGAGCTAGCGACAAGCACCAGGGCATCAACAGAGAATGAATGAGAATGATTTCTCCCAAAGAAAATAAATAAACCAGCATAAATAATAAATAGAAGCACATAATAAATAAACCAAATAAAATGGATAAACAAGAATAAAATAAAATAAAACTAACCGAACTCGACCCCCGAACTAACTCCAAGTGACCCTATGGGTCACTCTCCAACTCAATGATCAAACAATTCCCAAGGCGAACACACCCAAGCCGTAACCTGCATAATGACTAAAAACAGAAAATAACTATTGGCGTGCGTATTAAAACTCAGTAGTCTAACCCTATATATATTCCCAATGCACTACCTTTAAAAATAATAAACATCAATTCTATGTTTGAACTACAATATATTAAAGTATTCATTTCTACAATTTTTAATTAAAAACAAAGTACAAACCATTTCCCTTAATCTCTTGAAAAAAAGAAATTAACCTTAAGTGTTGTCATTCAATTTCAAGTGGAAAGTAATAATTTTATTCAAAAAACAGAACAAAAGAGTTTGAAACACATTTTCTTATGAAAAATATTTTCATAGGGGTTAGGAAACCAAAATGTCAATTTTCGTGAAAAAAACCACACAAGGGTACCAAAGCAGATATAGAAAGGAAAATTAAAATAGGTATGCAATTATCTCAACAACATTTCAATATCTAAAAATCACTAGACATAGACGAACCTGAGAGATTGAGAATAATCCAGATGACACTAATAACTGCAACCCCATCTATAGTAGCATGCCACATACGATGAAATCTAACGCTCCAAAATGCTCAGCCATCCTTTCTCAGGCAGGCCGAGGGAAAATCCCATAGCAATAAACCCAAACATATCCACCTACTATGGGCCACTAGTTAGTGCAATAAACTACCAGTGCAATACTCGCCTCAGACAATTCTCTCAATATTCCTGGTTCGTATGTCGTAAGTATAAAAGGAGGTGAGCCAAAAGATGTTGTCGAGAATCAAATCACAACCTATATTTATAATAATAATTTATAGCAGGAATCACTCTGAGTCTCCCCAAGGATGACTCTCATGCCTTAAAGTCAAGAGATACCAAGGGTTCCCAACTGAGGGAACTGTATAATGGAACCTGAGAATTCCATACTAAGGACATCCCAACCATCCCATGTCAACGAGGCACGAGGAACATCCACGGTGGTTTTGTGACAAACACTTTACATCATTTTTTTCCAAAGTGGCCAAATGGGCCCTTAAACACTATTTAAAAAACCCACCTTTATCAAAAGTTCAATTTCCTCATTTCCAAAAGAGGTGTAAACACATCATTTAACACATCTAAACATTGATAAAACTAATTTTAATATAGTTATACTATACACTAAAGACCCGACCATTTTTAATAAAATGAAAAAACATGCTAAAACAGAATACACACTTTTGTAAAAGCCAATCCACTTAGGAAACCACAGAAAGAACCAAAAACATTATTCTGCACACTGCTGATACATTTTTAAATCCCAATAATTTATTTTACATCACAATTTACTCCAAAAATCCAAACGGGCATTTTATAAAGAAATCAAGGAATGCAATGTTGAATAAAACGATTTCAATTTAACACTCAACAAGTTATGAACCACAATCTGCATGCCATACTTTTATTTAAATTGTTAAACATTGTTTTTAAACTTTACAAACCATGTGTGTAAACGTCCGGTATTCACAACTTGACAAAACCCACCACCCAAATAATTTACTAAAATTATGATTAATTTATAAAACATAAACAAGAGGAATAATAAGGTTCTACACCAAAAAAAAAACCAAATTTACAAAAAAAATCTACCTTGAAATTAACCGCACAACAATATCATATCAAACAAGACTTCACATATCGACAGAAAAACAAACAACTAACCAGAAGATTGCACCAAAAAATATTTAACATGTATAAGAAGTGTGAAAAACATAGAATTAAAGTTTATTAAATTAATAAGGGAAAGTTCAAGGGGATTCCTACCTCAGAACCAAGGCACGATGATGACGCTCACTTGGATTCGCTTCGTGCGGGTTCTAAAATCTCAAACCTACCCCAAACAACACTTCATTAACCAAAACCTCTAATCAAACTATGGTAATATATATATATATATATAATGGAAATATCAAAAGGAGTATGAAATAAATGGGTAAACAATGGCTTACCCATCCGATGTGAGTTGTGCACGCTGGAAGGAGGGGCGTGGGCCGGTCAGTCGGAGCGGTGCATGCTGGATGGAGGGGTCATCTAGGGCTGTGGAAAGGGAAACAAGAGGCTGGTCGGGGGGAAAGTGGTGCACCATTGAACAGGGAGGATGGTTGGCTGCTCTATGCATGATGGGGAGGCGTCCAAGAGGTCGAGGAGGTAGTTGGCCAGTCAGGGAAAAAGGCACCGAGAAGCAAGGGGGTCCGAAGGGGGATGTTGGGGCATGCTGTATGGGAGGTGGGATCCTAGGGTGTTAGGCTAGTGTGGGGTGCAAGGGAGGATCCGGGTCGAGGGCCAAGGGGTGAGCAGCGGTTGTGCGCACTAAAGGAGGAGGGAGGATGCACTGCTGGAGAAGAAGCTGGTCGGGGGGGGGGGTGTCGGTGCTGGTGCGTAGGAGGGGCGTGGGTTGCTGTGATGGAAAATAGGGGTCGCGTCGGAGGTCATGTCAGGGTGCATGCTGAATTCTCTGAGTAAAGGGGTGGGGGGGGTGATGTCATCGAGGTGCGGTAGCATCTGGAGGGAAGGAGGGGAGATGGGGGTCGACGCCAGAACGGGAGTGCTGCGCTGGGAGAAGTAGGGGCACCTGAGCCGGTGTGGTTCGTCACTACAGGGGAGAAAGTCATTAGGTGCGCCACACAAAAGGGAGGGGTCTTTGCCATGTTTCGTACATGAGAATAGTGTACAAGGGGAGCGAGGAGGCACCTAGGTGTGCTAGGAAGGAGGGACAAGGGGCGCCCGGGGTTGCTGGTCGCTCAGAGGGAAGACGAGGAGGTTGCGACCAATAGAAGGGAAGGGGTGTGCCGACTGAGGAGGGAGTTGCAGCGAGGGAGGAGTTGGGGTCTGAGGTCGCATTGCACATAGGGGAGGGTCGCGTTGGAAGGAAGATATGGGGAAGCTGGCCAAGAACCCAAAAAAAAAGTAAAAACCAACGTAAAAAAAACTAATTATAATAATTATAATAACTTAATAATAATAATAATAATAATAATAATAAAAGAGATAATAATAATAATATTATTATTAATAATAAAAGTAATAATAATAATGATAATAATAATAAAAGGAATAATAATAAGGATAATAATAATAAAATAATAAAATTAACAAGTTTACTTTTCACTGAAAATAAAAATAATAAAATCCTTAGTAATAATAATATTTAATATTCATAATAGTAAAAATATTTATAATAACAATAATAAGATTCTAAATAATCATAATATATTTAATAATAATAACAATGAAAATTATAAATGACACAATAATCAACGTTCACTTTAATTAAAAAAATTTACCCATAAAAAAAGTTATACTAATAAATACACATAATAATTATAATGAGAATATTGTAATTATTATTAAAGATTCAAACTTTATTACTCATTTTAATTTTTCAAAGATGGGTGAGATGCAAAGTTACCTGGACAAAGCCATGCGGGGTTTCTAAAATGTGCTCCTCTTGTGCACCCAATGATGTCGAACCTAAAACAAACACCTTTTAATATAAACTCAAAAAATTTCATCCGAAACTCACCCCAGACCCCAAAAAAATGTTTAAATGCATAAAAATAATTAAATTAATTTATAAACATGTGTCGGGGTGTGACAGTATACTATGAAATCTAAAATTAAAATTAAGGGAATGATAAGGGTGATTTAATTGGTGGGAATGGAATGGATTTATATGGAGTGATGGTGGTAATATAACCGTTATAAAGGGAAATATGGTAATTAGAATTATGGTCATTAAAAATATGGTCACCGGATATAGATGAATCTAATAGTTATAATGAATTTATATATTTTTAGTAAAAAATATAAAAAAATATAATTCAAATATAATAAACAATGAAACAATATATACAATTTAATTAAAATATTTATTTATAAAAGTATTTTTATATTTTATGCATTATTATTATTATTAAGGAATAATATGATGCATTTATAAAATTCAAAGAAATATTTTAATATAAATGAATTTATAAAATTAAATGGTAAGGATATAAATAATTAATTTTAATGGCATTTAGTAAATATCATTTAAAAGCAACATTTTTCAAAGAGTTGTTTTTAAGTGTTGATTATATTTATCTTAATAAAAGTAATCACTAAAAAAGAATGTTTTTAAATGAAATTTATTGATAATATATATTATAAAATAAATTAAAATTCATCTCATAGTTATTATTAGGCATGTTATAAGAATAAATTCATTTTATTCTTAAAAATACATTTTTTTTAAAAATTGTTTTTATGCATTATGTGTGCCTATATTAAAATTAGTTTATCACATATAGAAATAGAGTATTATAAAATTATTTTAAAAATTTTAATCACCATATATAAATTTTTTAATTAGGCCATTTCATTTTTTAAACATAAAAAATAAGTTACCAAGAAAAATATTAGTTAGGAGAGTAAAATAATTATTTTTCAAAGAATTGTAATATTCTAAGTATTGGTATTTTTATCTTAATAAATTAAATTGATCAATTTTAAATGAAGAATCTAATATAACATTGAAACTCAAAAAAAATATATATTAACACTCATTTAATTGGTAATTGATATAAAACTAGAATAAAAATTATTAATATTTAAAAAGTAAATTTTTTATAAAGATGATTTTTTCTATATTTCCTACGTTTTAATTTAAAAACTAATTTTATCATATTTATAAACTAAATTAAATTATATAGAGTCTAAATTCAAAACTAACATATTAAATTTTTTTAATTAGGTTCATCTTATATTTTTAGTAAAAATATAATTACTATAATAAATATTTAATTAGGGTTAAAGGGTAAAAAGAAAATAATCAACCATGGCATAAATTTTAAAAAATCAAATTCACACATAGACCATATAGAATACCTTTTTTGGGTGTTAAATTCAATTCCAAACGTGTCACCAATAGTATTTCACCTAACTCACATAACAATCATGTGATTCCCATCTTTACCCTTCATCCAATTTTAGTTTCTAAGGAAATGTTCCTCATTTTCATCTATAAAAGGAGCTCACTTCAACCCTATTTAAATCACTAAATTTCTTCAAAATTAACTTGAAACACTATCCATTTTACCTCACCTAGATCCCTATTTTAAATTTTTCATACCTTAGTTACAATAAACATTTCCAAGCACTCCATTTCCAAGAGGACTTTTAAGAGAAGATTGAAGTCCTCAACATGAGTATAATCCACTCCCAAAACTTTTCTTCTCTATATTTTTCATCCACTATTATCTAAAAATATTATAAAAATAATTATATAATGAAATTATTATCATTATTATACTTTAATTTTATTATATTTATGAAAAATCCATTATCTATCTCCCTCCCATCCATTGGGAAATGAAAACGCCACCTGTGTTTTGTGCGAGCTATCACCTCCATAAGAAACATGTTTCATTTTTCATCACCACATCATATAGATGATTATAAGAATGAATTTAAGGAATAAAAATAATATTTATGAAATTATTATTATTCTAGAAAGATAAATTATTAATTCTATTAATATCTAAAAAATTATTAATATACCACCTTTTGTTCATTAAAAATTATCGAAACAAGCTCATCACCAATTCCATCATCAAAAATCACAATTAAAACTCTCATGGAATGTAATTTTAATTTTATAAAAAATTATGGAATTTATATTATAATAACTCAAATAATATAGTAATTATGAACTTGTTATCCTATAATGAGGATCAATATCAACATTACAAAGTGTGTGTTAAAGAATCAAAATCACTAACATCTAATGATGAAAATAAACAATAAATAACTAATAAATATATAATTAATGATTATAATTAACGAGTATAAAAGATAATATATTTGATTAAGGTTTTTTGAAATAAGTAATTAATATGGTTTTGTTTATTATATATTATTTTAGAGTGTGCCTGACCGAGCAGTAATCTAAAGTAAGGGTTTTTGATGACTCACCTTCTTTTCTTTGAGTTATATTTTTTTCTCCCTTGACTGCATCCTTCAAAAATTTATTTTATTATTACACTTCTTTAAATCTTATGGTAACTTCCATTTTTCTTTGGGGGATTTATATTTTATCATAAAAATATAATTCTTTTGTGTATTCCTTTCATTGATAAGAAAAGTTTTATTAAGAATAATTTTCATCATCTCCAATAAGATCTTTCTCTTCTATGTCCATATTATTTATCTCCATAAATGTTTTACTTTATTATTTTTTAAAAAATATTTATTATCACTTATGATGTTTATACTTCTATTTAACTCTTTTAAAAAATGAGCTTCATTACTCTTTTAATGATGTGGGTTTCAATAAGGATATTTTAAAATATTAAAAATGTATTTCTTTTCATGTTCATTTATTTTATCTTCCACTACACATTTATTTAATTAACATATATTTATTTATAAGATTCAATTATTAGGATTTTATGTAATGTAATGTTTTAAAATTTTTCATCATGTCATCTCCTTGAAAATTATTTTTTAAAGTGACTCATAACTTTTTCTTTTTACGATAATTTTAAGAAATATTTTCTAAAAACTTTTTCTTTTAAGGTTTATCATTAATTTTACTATTTATCTCCAAAATATCTATCTCATATGAAGTTATGTTTCATAAATCAGCCTATAAATTCTATTATGAAAAAATATTTTTGGATGATTGTATTTTTTGTATGATTTAATAAAATTACTGATTTCATTTTATGTGATACAATTTGGAAATTTTATAAAAACAATTTTCTTTCCATGGGGTATTTATTATATGATTGTTTTCATGTGTGATAAATATGTATTTATGATCATTTTTTATGGGTGGGGACCTATATCACCCTAAAATTAATTGGTTAATGTTTTATATATCATAAGGTAATGACTTTGTGTGTTGACATAATTGCGATTATGTTATGTTCATAAGAATATGTGTGGACATAATTGAGGTTAATATATGTTCACATTACTATGAATGGGCATAATTGTGATTAGGATGTTTTCACAATGTTATTATTTTCTATGATTATAGTCATTCCTCATTTCTATGTTATATTCTTATGCTTCATGGATTATGATTATTGTATCTTGATCCCAAAATCTATGCCATGATATATGTTTGATCATTTGAGACTACATGACCTTATATCATGATTTATGACTCATTGATAAGTTTTTTTCCATAACCAAGAATTTTAGCCCACCCATTATTATTTCCCCCCCTAATTATGAATATGAGTATAACACATGATAAATTTATAATATGGTCCAGGATAGTGAAATTATAGAGAAATGTTCAAAATTATGTGAAATAATATTTTTATGTATCTAATATCCAAAGATACTAAACCTTTGGGTTCTGGGATGGTGAGATTATTATGAGATGTAATGATTTATTAATTGGAAATAACATGTGAGTGTTTCCCCCTACACAAAAAAAGAATAAAGGTACTAGATAGGTCTATCATCTCAAAATAATGGTTAAACATACCCCCTCACAATGCAAGGGTTATACTGGTATAAGGAACACACTTCTAGAACTACGTGTGGCTTAATCCTTCTCCTACAGGATACCTAGTGACACCCAGATTCTATGTCCTGGCCTAGTCGCTACCAAAAAAATAAAAATGCACATTCCCTATGTATGGGTCAGACTTGCATGGGGAAATTCACAAGACTATGTTTGGATTGATTCATGTCCCAACAAGAGATGTATAGGCACTTGGATCTCCAAATCTGGGCACGAATGCAACAAAGGGTGGGAAATATTAATTCCCCCATCCTTGGTAATGTCATCCATATGTGGAGGAATAATCTTATGCCATCCCTTATTTCTCACACTGAGAACAAATCACACAGGATTTGGAGATTTTGTAGGGGATTCCCACATGGTAAAGGCATATCAATCCTTAGTAAGGGTTCTATGTTCCTAGTAGTAAGACCTAAAAAAGTCACACTAGGTATTTCCCATTCAAAACAAGGGAACCGACATCCTGAATATATGATGCTAAACTACATGGTATGTCAAGAACTGCATGTGGATTGATTATTATTATAATGAGAACATGGTGACTCTCAGGACCTATTCCTGGGTCCAAACATGAAAATAAAAATTCCCATATCTTCTGCACGTAAATGAAAATATATCCTTGAGATTCCAAAACCTAGATATGACAATAAGTATCTATCAAGGAATAAAAAGGACGCCCTCTACATACGAGACATATCTATTTATGGAAGTCCATACCTCACGACTAATTATGGTCTATATATTTCTTACATGTCTAGATATATCCTTTACAATCATCAAAATCCATGCTTTGGGAAATTTTGGATATTCATAAACCTACATGGATATTATAAATGGACGGTTAGTTTCCTAAGGACACCTTTGTTTGATTATGAAAAATATTCCCTAGTGGATCTACATAAGTTTCCCATAAACAAAGACCCACAAACCGAAGAAAAATTCATCCTTAGGAGAGGATTTTATTAACTACATATGGTCAATGGATTCCAAGCCCTGTATCACCCCTTCCGATCAAATCATTCCAAGAACCATGGTATATACTTTCTTTCCCCTTCATATCCAGATTACTCCAAAATACCTCAGTCTGATTATCCTCCACTCCCTCATGGTTTCTATGAAAATTATTTCCCTCAACATGACATTAAACAGTGCATCCAAAGTCCTCATCGCATGATGATAAAACTACATGACCAAAATGTCCTTGTTGCAAGATGTTAAACTGTATAACCCCACAATGTTCGCATCTGAGAGGAAATTGCCTCTGACATCGGTCACCTACCATGCCCTGTCACAAAACTATGTACATATTGATTTATTTCTACATAAGATATGTAGAGACGCCTAGATTCCGTATCTATGTCCATCCACCTCCCCCAACAAAAAAATCCCCTTCCTTGTGTATGAATCAGATCTACATAGAGAACTCCAAGAACTACATACAGATTGATTCCTACCCAAGCAGGATACGTAGTGATGCCCAAACATTAATCCTGGTCTAACCACCCAAAAAGTGAAATATGTCCCTTGCATATGGGATAGAAATAAACAGGGTGATTTCTATATAAAACTATATATGGCTTTATTCCCATCTCATGGGATATGTAGTGATGCCAAAATCCTATAACTCGAGACCAACCATGGAGGAAAAGAAAAATGTCCCCTCCTCTATATTATAACTAAGACAAAGTAGGGAACTCCCAAATAGACCCTATCATTAGGACCATTTTAAGAATACACATGTTTCCCCTCTTTCACATCAAGTCATCTATGTCCTTTCCACATGATGCTAAACTATACAGAAATTTTCCTAATTGTATGATGTTAAACTGTATGATACAATGTACTTACTACATGATGATAAACTATACAACATCATAGTATTCTCATATAAGAGGAAATTTCCCCAACATTTTTCACCTACCATGACATCCCCAAGAGCTACGTACGACTTAATTCTTGTACACATAGGATATATAGCAATGCCTGAATATTCATCCTGGTCCAACCACCTCAAATATAAAATGCTTATATCCTTGGTTATGCCATCCTTAGGTGGTGTATCAAATATTTGATGTCCCTTTTTTCTCACACTGAGCACAACTCATGTGGACTTAGGGACCTCAATATGGGATTCCCCATGGATCCCTGGTAAAAACAATTCCCTCTTATATAGAAGTCAGGTATATCTAGGTAATTCCCAACTCCATGGGTAATTGTGGCCTGAATGTTTTTAATATGTCTAGACACATCCTTCCCATTTAACAAACTCCATGCTTCAAAAAGTATAGGTTTTCCATAAACCACAATGACTATCATAAATGTATGGTCAGTGTCTTGAGGACACCTTTGATTGGCTATCCACAACATGCCCTAGTGGATCTGTATATGTTTCCCACAAAAAATTCATGTTAACCAAATTAAAATTCATCCTCGGGAGAGTATTTCCCTACCTACATACATCCCAATGGATTCCAATCCATATACCATTTATCCCAATCTAATAATCCCCAAAATAATGTTTTACACTCTCCTACCCCCTCACACCATGGGACTGTTAGGAAATTTGAGCCTGTTTATCCTCTAGTTAATTAGGAATTCTATATCAATGTCCCAATCATGTGACATTATACTGCATGATAGTTGATACCCAATGTTCATAATTGGGTCCCAGACACAATAAAGATTTCAAATATCACTTCATGATGTGCGGGTCATACCTGCGTGGGAAATTTATATACATAACAAAAGATATCCCCCCCCCATGTTTCTGTGTATGAAACAAATCTGCACAGGAAGGTCTAATGTGAGCCCTGCCTCATTGGTGAGCTTGTATATAAGACAAAAATGTCCCATTCCTATGAGTGAACTATATCCACATATGGAAGAACATTAAAATAACTACATCTATATTGATTCCTATTATCATAGGATACATAGTGACACCTCAATCTGATGCCTCAGGCCCATCCATGAAACAAAATTCTCCCCTCCTTTTCTATGCATGGGTTTGACCTGTAAAGGGAACCTCTTTAATCCTTTATGGGGAGAACATATTTACCTATTCCTGGGAAATTTCAGCCTGAAAATCCCTTTTCATATTCAATTACTTTGTTTTCAAAAACCATACTTTATAACTAGAAAGGCTTGAATCCCCATAACCATCTCTGGTCATCGAAATGGGAGATCAGTGTCCTGATGACACCTTTATTTGACTATTCATAATATGCCCCGGTGGCTCTGTATAAGTTTCCCACAAAAAATACCTATTAACCAAAAGAGAATTCATCTTCATGAGAGGATTTTACTACCTCCATATTCCCCCTATGTAGTTTACATCTCACCTCACTCCATGGTTTAAAAAACCCCTCATATTATAGTTTACATATTTTCCCTCTTTTCATGTCTGAAGATGATAGAACATTCATGGTCAGACTACCGTGAAAAGGGATAACTGTTTACCCCTTGATCAAAAATAAAATTAAACCAGAAGTCTTAAATTTCTTAGTTTCATGATGTTAAATTTCTCCTTACTTCAACCCTCCTTTACATAAGATAAATACGTGTTGGAGTGGTCTCTCATTCACAATAAAAATTGATACAAACGACCTCATAATTTTCATATACCACTCATTTGACAAGCCAAACCTGGTGGTCTTGAGAAATCAAAATTCCCATTAAATTACCTGGCCGTCAGAAGTGGATGGTCAGTGTCCGGAGGACACCTTTGTTTGACTATGCACAATATTCCCTAGTGGCTCTGCAAAAGTTTCCCAAAAAAAGTCATGTCAACCAAAGAAAAATTCATCTTTAGGAGAGGATTTTCATACTTTCTTACTCCCCAATGGATCCCATGTCCCATATGATGTCTTCCATCCTTAAATCACAAATCAGGGTCAAGAAAAATACAACATGCATGTATGAAAAATATTGGGACATTCTCAAATAATAACCTCTATTGGGACCCTCACCCCACAAATCATGGTCAATGTTGTTTGACCTAAAACATCAGTAATTTATGTCTAGGTTTTCAAGAATCTAAACTTCCCATGAAAGGAGACACAAAACTCTCCATGATGAAAACCCACAAAGGGAACCTTGAAAAAAAAATCAAATACCAGCTCACTAAACCTATTATTTTCATGGTTTAGGCAAAATATCAAGCAATCAGGAATTCAAAGAGGCACAATTCTTTTTAGGTCATAAACCTGCAAAGGGAAGCCTTAGAAAAATTCAAGTTATACTCACTAAGTCTACATTATAAAAGGGATTAGGCAAAAATTAGGGTGACAACTGAAAAGATATATAGTCTGTAGGGTTTTTCATGTAACCCTAGAAACAGTAAACTATGCTCACTAATTCCATTGGCTTAAGAAAAAATTAGATCATTATCTAATCATTAATTGAAATTAGGAAAAATTTTACACTGGAATATCCTCTTCTTCATCCCAATCAGAACCCATTATGATGGTGGGAATTTGTCGGGTCCTGAAAAAATTTCAAAGGAAATCAAGGTAATCCCACTGATTTGGAAAAGGAAGGAAAAGAACTTGAAGTAAGAATTGAAGGAAAAAAGTTTTAAGGAGTGAAAATAGAAAAGGAAAAATGATAGGATATGAAGTATAAACACTTCGTGGATCACTTCTCTGCATGGTGATCCACTTCGTGAGATGCCCATGAACTAAATAGTTAATGGTAGGAAGACGATTACTCTATTTCTCCACAAAAGAAATTGTTTGCAAGAAGGAGGTGGAAATATCATCCCCACACATGAAATCACCCCGTAAACTACAATGGTTCATGGGCATGCTGAATCTATTGTCTCCCTATGAATGAAATGAAGTCATTTTAAAGACTTAGGTGGTGATTCTTTCAACCATAGATGATGGCCCCACTGACTAAGTCGTCCGTGGGATGGGTTTCTTCCATGGACCTCTATAAAAGAAGGATCACAACCTCATCATGGCCCACCAGCTACAGCAATATCCAGTCCCCTGCTTCTCTATAAATAGATTCTAAGGAGGAATTTTGAAGGAGGATACGTTTAGTTGATCAACGAAGGCATGAAAGAATAGAGCACCGCAAAATATGGACTCTTTTGACAATTCCCCTATTGGTAAAACCTACTGCATAACATTAACAATACTAAAAAAAGGCCTTTAATAGTTCCAAAAATGGTCTTTATCAGTGATAGAAAAGTTATGACTACATGAGTGAGGTCAAAATCCCTTGTCTTTTATCAGCGCTGAAAAAGTACTGAAAAAGGGGTCCTTTATCAGTGTTAAAAAAGCGCTGATAAATGGGACCTTTATCAGTACTTTAAAATTACTAATAAAGGAACCATTTTGCAGCGCTTTAATTTATCACTGATAAAGGAATTATTTTTCATCACTTTTATGATAATTGATAAAATATACTTTTATCAGTGCTTTTAAAAGTGTTAACAAAGGGCCATACTGCAGTGTATTGTAAGAGAACGCTATAGCACCACTACAACGTGCTATAACAACACACCGCAACACCATAAACACACCATATATCAACAAAAATAGGTCCCCAATATAGGATTTAAATGAAATTAAATTTACAACACAAACAAAATAAAAAAACACTATATTATAGGAATTTCAACATTGGTTCATACAATGACATAAATATAAATTATTATATATATTAAAAAACATCAATGTTCCTTTTAATCCTGGACTGACTCATTCTATTTCTGAACAAAACACCCCTGATCAAGATAAAGAAAAGGCCTATATAAGAAAAACATTCTTATGTTAGTAATAATATAAAGAAATAAATTAATAGAAAGTGTTAATTTTATTAAAATTAATGTCAATTTTAAATAAAAATACACACTTTGAGTCTTATCGCTCACACTATGCATCATATTGAGGTGTGGATGATTCCTACACAATAAAAATTACTTATGAATCATTTTCCTAAAGTATTTAAATAAGTTTAATGCATTTTCTCAGTTTTAAGTTGGTCAGTTGTTCTTTTTAATAAAATTGATATCAATTTTAAATAAAAACACGCACTTTGAGTCATATCAGTCACACCGTGCTTCAAATTGAGGGGTAGAGGATTCATTCATGTCTAAAATCATTTATAGATCATTTTTCTAAAGTATCAAAATAATCTGATTTTTTTTGTTTGGTTTTGAGTATGTTAGTTTATTTTCATACTAAAATTGGTGTCAATTTTAAATAAAGATGCACGTAGAGTCATACCTGTCACGCCATGTATCATATTGAGGTATGGATAATTTATACATGTTCCAAATCATTTATGAATTTTTTTCATAAATTATCAAAACAATATGAATGTGTTTTCTCAGTTTTGAGTACGTCACTTGTCGTTTTTACTAAAATATCATTTTAAACTTGAAACACACACTTTGACTCATAAAAATGACATCATGTATCAATTTGATGTGAGACTGATTCCTAAACATCACAAATGATTTATTAATTGATTCCATAAATTATCAAGAAAATCCAAGTGTGTTTCATCGGTTTTCAATGAGTTAAACTTTTTAAAGTCAAATATAAATTTTAAACTCATCATGAACACATTGAGTTAGTGGACTTTTTTTACTAAAATTAATATCAATTTAAAAAATAAAGAATTGATTGGAGTCATACCGGTCACATCATGTGTTAGATTGAGGTTTGACGGATTCCTACACATCCCAAAGTCTCTAAACAATCCTAACTGTAAATGTTACCACAATTTCTATTGAATTTCTTTGTCAAACCGCCAAAACTACATTAGCAGCTTCGAACAAACCACATCAACTTGAAAAAAAGAATCCACCTATATAAGAAAAAAATTATTATGTGATTAATACTAAAAAAAAATAAATTAAACATAAATATGAATCAATATATCAATTATATGGACAATAATTTTACTATGAAAATATCATGATTACCTCTGTAATTGAGTAGAAGAAGTGTCATTACTCTTTCTACAAAGGAAGCGAAGGTAACTTGAAATAAATTGATAAATGAACCATTGTAGGGGTGAAAAGGTTTTAAGGGAAAAGAAGCATGAAAGTTGTACAGAGCACCCCAACTCGAAAAAAAGATTCCACCTATATAATAAAACAATTATTATATAAGTAATACTAAAAATAAATAAATTAAACATAAATATAAAATAATAAATTAATTCTATGGAAATTTATTTTACTATGAAAACATAAATGTTAACTCTGTAATTGAACAGAGGCATTGTTATTTCTCTTCATGCAAAAGAAATGGAGGTAAATTGAAATAAAGTGATAAATGCACCATTGTAGGGGTGAAATTTTTTTAAGGGAGAAGAAGTATGAAAGTTGGATAGAGAACCCCAACTCGAACAAAATGATCCACCTGTATAAGAAAACATTTATTATTTGTGTAATACTAAAAATAAATAAATTAAACGTAAATATGAAACAATAAATTAATTCTATGGATAATGATTTTATTATGAAAACATCAAGATTACATCTATTATTGAGAAGAGGAAACATTATTTCTCTTCCTGCAAAGGTAGTGGAGGTAACTTGAAAGAAAGTGATAAATACACCACTATAGGGGTTAAAAGGTTTTAAGGGAGAAAAAACATGAAAGTTGGGAAGAGCACACCAAATCAAACAAAATAATCTACTTATATAAGAAAACATTTATTATGTGAGTAATAATAAAAAGAAATAAATTAAATATAAATATGAAACAATACATTAATTCTATAGATAATGATTTTACTATGCAAACATCAAGATTACCTCTGTAATTGAGCGGAGACAGTGTCATTTCTCTTCCTGCAAAGGTATGACACATGGATATAAATATTATAAAATAAATGAACTATGAAAGTAATAATGAAAATTAATTCAATTTTTTATTATATAATATTTAGGTAAAATAGAGAAACACTACTGCAAATATGGCCTTTATCAGTGCTAGAAAAGTCCATTTACAATGCTAAAAAAGTGCTGTTAATCTCAGTGAAGATAGGGGGTCCCTTCAATAATGCTTGAATCCCCCTTCAACAGCTCCCCCACCCCACCCCACAAACCATAACTACCCCACCCCATCCTTTAACAGTGGTAGCCCTTATTCCCACCCAAGCGCGTGACCTAGCTCCCCCTAGATTCGAACTCGGGACCTGTTGCCTGTGCACCTAAGCCTTTACCACTCCACCATATTTGTTTTCTCTTTATTTATTAATATATATATATATATATATATATTTATATTTACTCATATAGTAATATATATTTATATTAACATATATATATTTATGTTAGTATATATATATAGTTATATTAATATATACATATAGTTATATTAATATATACATAGTCATATTAATATATATATCCATATATTAATATATATATATATATATATATATTTATATTAATATATTTATTCGTATATTAATATATATTTATAAGATCAGTTTTAAATACATCTATAAAATATGATTTTTGTGTGTTTATAAATAAATAAATACATATATAAAACACACACAAACATATTATATTTGTATTTGTAAGTATAATTACACATATTTATATATATTTACAAATATTATGTATTAATATGTATATACATATGTTTAGAATATATAGATAATATATATCAGTTTTTCAATACAGATACACACAAATACACACACACACACATCATATAGGTATATAAATATAAATATAATTATATTTTAAATAAAATGGATATTAGTATTTTATTTAGATAAACCTTATATATTTAGAAATATACTTTATATATAAATATGTTTAATTATTTATTTATAAAATTAATTTTTTTGGGTGAATATATAAGAAATATGTATATATTGTTATATAATTGATTATAAATAAAATTAAATTGTGAAAAATGATAAAATTTTAAATCCATAATATCAATATAAATGTAACCCCTCAGAATAAATTCATTCCTCAGTGAAAAAGGTCAAAACGAACCCCTGGAACGAGGTTGAAATTCCATCGAATGTTAAACAATTTGGGTATCCAAACTAAAAATTGAGTTTTAGAGGCATTTTGGGCCGTTTTTGTCCTAAAACAATGTGACATAAGGTTCCCTTGGGTCATTAGCGTGTAAATCTCATCATAGGCTTCGATTTGATATGCTGTAGAGCTTAAACGGACGCCCGAATCAAAAGTTTTGGTTGTTTGAAGTTTGAGTTATGTTTTCAACCTATTTTAGATATTTTATTAATTTTTTTGGTTTTTTTGTGTCTTCAAATTGTTATTAAATGATTATTAGTCGATGATAATTAGAAAATTATTAATTAATAATTTTTTATGATATTTTATAATTCATTTTCACTACATATATATCTTATATATTAAGTGAAAATGTTTATTTATACTTATCTAAAACATATTTAAAAAATATTCATTATATTTTTATCAACATAAATGTACTTATATATTTATATATCAATATATTATTTTTTATGAAATATTTTTTTTGAAATATACACTTTATCAGTTCTAAGAAAAAATAGCGTTGATAAATCTACTCCTTTATCAGCGCTACTAAAAAAAGTCCTGTTAAATGGTGGTGTTGCGGAAACCTAGTTTTGTGGTAGTGAAAGTATATTGTAACATTACCTTTACATCATTCCATAGTGTTTCCTTCATTATTGTTTTTTCTTCCATCATGATCAGAATACATTTTCTGCATGAGTAGTCAAAAAATTAATTTAGATTATGTTAATGTAGTAGAGAATATATAATATTATGAAGAAAGGCATAATATATTAAAAAACTCTTTTACATTATCCTTGAACCATATTTCTTTTTTAAAAGGTTTCAAGGATTTGGTTCCTCTATCAAGAATCCAAATCCCATTTTTTTGGTCCCCTCTAACATACAATACATTTTATACATTGGGATAAACATGAACCAATTGTGATGTCCCAATTAAAGGGTCATCCTAAATTGAATTTTCATCTCACACAACATTTGTTTTAGTTTCAAGCATGATAATTGACCAATTATTGTTTTTTGGATTAGAGAAAAAAAATACTTTCACTGCTTGTGATTCCATTATGAAAGACTCATATTTCCCCCCTTCCACACTAAAATTCACCTTTACAAATCCCATTTCATCAATTTTCACTCCATTAATATTGTCAACCCATTTTTAATAGAAAAGAGGAACTTTAAATTTTGTATAATCCAACTCATATATCTATTCAATAATGAAAAAATATGACATATTTTCATAAATTATATTTCTATCCTTGGAACCAGATATGTACATCGCTTCAACCACAAGCATAACACCACTATTTTTCACCATACTGAATTCATCATGTTCTTTTGTATAGAATGTATATCCATTGATTACAGAACCAATGAAAGATATACCATTTTCATTCAGTCCTCTGGCTAGCCATTGAAGTCGTTCGACAATTGAATTTATATTTTCATATAAATCCTTATAAATTTGATCTCTGAACTATCCTATAAATTATTGATTATGTGTATTTGATATCCATCCTTAATCCATTGATGGATTATAATCTCTAAGAATTTATTTGTGGGATTTAATGTATGGATCAACATTTTCACTATTATGTAATATCTAAAGATGTGTTTTCTCCCACTTTGTCAAGGTAATTGAAATAACATATCTTCTGGAAATCCCTTCACTCATAAGGAATTCTCTATAATGAGTCTTTGAGAGACAAATGGTTTAAGCATCTTATAGGTAATCAGTACAGAATTCAATAGGTTCTTCAAAAATATATCATTATATAATAAAACCTTCTAGACGAATTCAATTCTTGACATACCTTTTCAAAATATTCATATACCATTCAATGAGGTACATCCATATGTAGTGGAAATGTTCACATAGTTTAACCTCTCTGACCAACTGAACCATTAGGTGGACCATTGTATCAAAGAATTATGGGGGGAAGAATATATCTAACTCACATAAGATGACTAAAATCTCAATATTCATGATGGGAAACTTCATCAGGTCTATAAATTTACTGTATATGGATTTTAAAAAGAAGAATATTCTAGTTAATGTATGTCGTACATTTTGAGGTAGAATGCAACGGAAATCAACAAGCATTAAATATCACATCAAAACAGATAGTCGTGTGAATTTAGTCTTTGTAACTTCAAATTAGTCATTGACACGACATTATTTATATTTGATGAATACCTCAATGGAACTTTTTCAATGGTAAGGAAATAGAAAATTTTCAATTTTTCCTATCTGGATAGAGTGTAAGATGCTAGAGGAAGAAAAGTCTCCATTTTACCCTTCACTGGTTCAAAATCTTCCTTTATACCCAATTCAATCAATTCTAACCTAGCCTTGATGCCATCTTTCATTTTTCTAGGATCATTTAATAACATTCCAATAATATTATAAAATAATTTTTTTTCTACATGAATGACATCAATAAAATGTATGACATACAAATAATTCCAACATGGTAATTAAAATAAAATTGATCTCTTCTTCCAACATAATTTTTTAATGTTTTTTGAAAATGGTTTACCGAAAATAGTGTCAATATTTTTTTTACCTTTTTGTATTGTTCATCGCCCATTTCTAGAGAAGATGTTGTACCTTGTTTGATATTCCCATCGAATGATGTCATCCAAGATCGGTATTTAGGTCATCAAGGTAAAAATTTCTAATGTCCTAAAAACACAGTCTTTGAGGAATGTTTTAGCTGAACTGAGTATGTGTGTTTTCCACAAATGGGACACCCCAACATTCCTTTAATGCTATATCCTGATAAATTTCCATAAGTAGGGAAGTCATTTATCATTCTATAAAATATGGACCTTAATGTGAATTCTTCGCTTCTATAATCAACATACATTGTAATACCTATATCCCAAATCAATTTTAGATCTTCGATCAATGGAGAAAAATAGACATCAATATCATTACTAGGTTGCTTTGGTCCAGATATAAGCATAGACCACATAATGTGTTTGTGCTTCATGTATAACCATGGAGGAAAGTTATAATTTACCAACATGATGGGCCATATACTATGAGTACTACTCTATACATCAAAAGGATTTATTCCATTTTTAGATAATGAAAGAAGAAAGGTTCTCAGCTCATCTACAAATTCAGGAAACTCATAATCAATTTTCTTCCACTGAGGAGAATCTACTACAAGACATAGGTTCCCATATTTAATTCTTATATCTAAATTCCATGTTACATGTCCCCCTGTTTCCTGAAATCTATATAGAATTCCAAACCAAGGAATTATGGTAAATTACCATACATATTTTGAAGGACTTGATTTATTTTTCTTGTATTGATCTGTGCCATACTTAGGGAATTTTATGAGTGATTCATGGTATTTGAAAAAACAATATGCAATCATTTGGACAAGCATGTATTTTTTAGAGATCATTCCCATTGAACATAACAATATTCTAGAGTCATATGTTCAGCATGATAGTTCATTTTCATCTGGTATCATATCTTTTAGAATACCAAGTAGTTCTGTAAGCCGGTATCACTCCATCCACTGCCAGCTTTCAAATTATATAAGTTCAATACAACTAAAAAATGTTGTGTATTTAACACAAATGGTATAAAATGGTTTCTTAGAACATCTATTTAACTCCTAAAATAAATTTATAAAATCAAAAAGTTCATCTTAAATTATCATTGTCATTTATTCCATGAAGTATCCATAATATTTTACAAAGGTATTCATATCAAATGATTCATAAATTGTAGTATCATTTCAATCGATATCCACATTAATTTTTCCCCAAGTTTACCCCAAAATTTACAGATTTGATCTATTCCATGAAAAATCAAATGTTCTTCCAACTCTTCCAAGATAATTTATCTTGAATAACAATAATGTAAACACATACAAAGGATTTTAGAAGGGATGTTTGCATGCTCTCTTGCAAACTTGATGAACTCTTTAACTCCATCTTCATATTCATTTGTCAAAAAATTAGCATACATTAATTTTTGGTTCATATACATCCTATTGGGTTCATAAAATATTAATTTTATACAATATATAAAAAATAAACATAATATATTCATTATAAAAGTGAAAGTTATAGAGAATTATAATAAGGGAAACTTAACATTTGAATATTTCAAATAATTTTAGTATGTTGAAGAAAATAGGTAATTGAATTTAAGAAAAGAATTACTCCACATAAAATCTTTCTTAAATCCCCTAAAAAATGAAAATATAATATAGGCAATTAAGGAGTAATAAGAAACTCAAATATGATAAACAAGAATAATAAACTCTCCTTCAATCAAAAAGAATATATAAAACTATATTGGAACAAGTGATGTAGAAACCTAAGGAATTATTACATTTAAAGTTAATGGTATATCAATATTTGAAAACATATCAAGACTCTTGGGATGTCATATCACCACACCGACCCATCCCAAGGAAATTCAAGGTACTCCAACTAGATGTAAAATTATCATTTACTAATGGATTACATGAATAGGAAGTTTAAATCAAACAAATAGATAGTTTTCTCATTATTTAATATGAGTATTTTTTTTTGTAAATTGAAAAAGGTGATTTATGAACTAAAATAAGAACTAAGATCTGGGTATTGAAGGTTATATTAATTATTAAAGAAAATTTAATTTAAAAAATAAGGAATTGATCATAATCATTACATTAAAAATAATTTTATGGATATATTTAAAGTGTTTATCAATGTGAATGACATAATATTTAAAGGTCCAAGGGATGAATGATGATAATAATTTTCTACGTTAACAATGACCAATTTTACAATATTTATGATTAGTGAGTTTACATTTTCCTTAATTTATAGGTGACTCATGGAATTCATGGGATATTTATTTCCCTATACATGTACGTGAGGGAAGTTTTTTATATATTTCAAAAGGAATATTGAAAAACCATGTTGAAATCCATTGAAAATTGAATAAAAATTTCAAATGTTGTGGATGGAATATCAATATATATCATGGAGTGTGGGAGATTCAATATATGCCAACTTTTTTTTATAGTAAAAAGGTTTGACATACTATTTTTCTACATGTCATATAGCTAGGTATCAAAATGATTCCATGGAAATTCACTTATTATCAGTTAAATAAATACTCAAAAAGGGGGATAAATTCTTGAAAATCTATATTTCTGAGCAAGAAATTATAATGTCTTATAGTGGCATATAGGTCTCAAAAAAAGTTGTATTACTAAAAAGGGTTAATCTCAAAAGGATATTTTTTTTTGTGAATTATTGAGAGAGGGGGAGTATAATGATGATGAAAAACTATGATGTAGTTGGAAAATAGTATATAGAATCACGGTATAATATTTCATATATTATTTTTAAAAATATATATAAATAATGTTGGATTAATCTAAAGAGGGAGAAAAATAAAATAGCTTTTTTTAAAAGTGTAGAGACATAAGAAGTTGGATTATTGAGAAAAGGTAAAACAAATTTAACAATAGATATAGTTTCCAAAATAAACCCAAGGCAACTATATATCAAACACTTGATCTGGTCCATGATAGTGTCCAAGGGACATTTTTCAACCCCCCTTGGGTTAGAAACAAGCACCCGGGCATGAAAAACAACAGAGGGGGAATGATTTTTCCCAAAAAATATATAAAGCTAGTAGAAAGAAAATTTAAATAAAAACTATCATGATGCATCCATACATTGGATTCCCACACCAAACCATATAAGTAGAAAAAAGAAGATATGGATTAGTATAATGTAAAAAAAATCCCTTAACCTAACTTTAACTCACTCACACAAAAAATACTTAGTTTCAATTTATAAAAAGTTCACATGTATGGAATACCATTGATAAAATAAAGAATGAAAAATATGTATGATAGATTTGGGTGATCAATATGGGAAATGTAAATAAAATAAATCAAACAAATAAAATCCATGTGACTTTATGTGTCACCATTGAGTCCAGAAACAGTAAACTCTCCATGAGCAATCAAGAGTTGAATCGAAATTGGAAACCAAAAAAATCAGAAGGCCTACCTCACTAGTATACAATCACCAGAACACAAATAACAACATTGTCAAAGAAGAAATTAAAACCGAAACAAAAAATACACAAATAAAATCAGAAGGCCTACCTCACTAGGTTGAAGAAAATCTGAATCCCTCTTCAGAAACCCTAAATTGAATAAAGCACCAGATTTTAGACGAGATGCTCGAGAGGTAGTCAAGTGGTGTGATTTGAGGTTCGATTCACTAAGGAGGAGCGCCAACAGTGGGTGGCTTCCATGGAATGCTTCTGATACAACAACAGGTTTGCATATGGTTAGGGTTTTTTAATTAGATTGAGACACTTTTATCAACACTTATAAATAAGAATTGATAAAGAGTCCTTTTATCAGTGCTTATTACTTAAGCACTGATAAAGGTAGGTCTTTATCAGTGCTAAAAAATCACTGACAAAATCAATCTTTATTAGTGCTAAAATTATAGCACTGAAAAATGTTCATTTTATCAGTGCTCTTTTTAGCAATGATAAAGCCTCATCTTTATTAGTGAGAAAAAAGCGCTGATAAAGATGCTTTTATCGACACTTATTACTTAAGCTCAAATAAAGGATTTATAATTATAATTATAAATAAAAATTGTAAATATTTATATATACTTAATAAATATATATAAATATAAATATAGTAAATATATTCCTTTTAAAATATATTTATTATAATTTTATAATTATTTATTTACAATAATAGAAATATTTTTAAAAAATAATATTTACATCATTATATATATTTATATAATTATACATACATATATTTAATAAATATATATAAATATAGTAAATATATTCATTATTTAAGTAAATTTATTATAAATTTAATAATTATTTAAATATATATAATTATTTATTTATGATTATATGAATAATTTTAAAAAATATTTATTTATTTATAATTATAATTATATAACTGTATAAATATAGTAAATGTACATTTATAAATGTATTTATTTGTAAATATTTTCTTACAAAAATATTTTTAACATTATTAATCAATATTCAATTTTAAGTGCATGAATATATGTTAAAAATGAGTGAAATTGAATAAATCAAGAATAAGTATACCTTAACAATATTGAAACAATGGAAAAGTTTTATGTGTGTCTGTTGTATATAAAAATGAATTAATTATGTATATGTGAAATTAATATAATAGATATTTGATCTACATATGTTAAATTGAAAAATAAAACAACATTCAATTATATGTCGAGTACTTTGCAATTAGTCAATATTTTTAAATCATATTAATTTTTAATTATAAACCATTATTCAATAAATATATGACTATTTAATTTAAAGTGCATAAATATTTTTTAATATATAAATCATATTTATATTCATTAATATATATATATATATTTAATATATAAAATTTAATAACATTAATTATCATAATTATCTAATTAATAATTTTTTTAATATTTAATAATATATAATTAATTTATTCATTTTTATCAATAATTATTTAATTAATAAAATTTGTAATATTTTTTTAAAATAAAATCATTTTCTATTTTTATTTTATTTAATTAATTCATTTTATTTATTAGGAGCTTTATCAGTGCTAAAAAATGATGATGAAAGAAATATTTTTTAGTGCTAAAAATAAAGCGCTCATAAAGGGTACCCATTATCAGTGCTAAAAATAAATTGTTGATAAAGGATACCCTTTATGAGTGCTAACGATAAAGAGTTGATAAATATTTCCTTTATCATTGCCAAAAAAATGCTGATAAAAGGTTAAATTTATCAGATATTTCCTTAACGATGTTAAATATGCCATTTATTAGTGTTTTTTCTATCACTGATATATACCAACACAGTTAAACACGAGTTTTGTATTAGTGTAAGGAAGAAAACAAACTAAAATGAATTGGCAGTCCATGGGCTAACAAGCCTTCGTGGAAATATTACCTGTGAGGTGTCGAACAAATTCCCCTTTTGAAACCATGCATCCCACATAGAAAATATCTATACAGGCGGAACCCTAACGCACATAGAAAATTGCTATACAGATGGAACTCATCCCCGCGTAGCATCATCCTGCACGGATGGAATCTGGATTGACATAGAAAATTTCTATGCGAATAAAACCCAGGTCCGCATATCACTATAGTATATGGATGGTCCCCCTATCTGCATAGAAATATGCTATGTAGAGGAAACCCCATCCCACATAAGGATATGCTATGTATAATGTGGTATCCAAGGGAGTTCTCCCCTTCAGTTCCAGTGTTTTCCTTCTTTTCCCGTCATACCATTGGCTATCCCTCCACAATCCAGTCCAACAACATCATCCAAATCCTCTCCCAAAGCCACCGAGAATTTATGATGAGACCATCAGGTGCATTATTGCACCCTTCTTTGTTTACACACCCATGGTATTCAGATTCACGTGGGTAATCCTTGCAATAGGGAGGACTCCTGGAATGTCCCTAAGTTTACATTCCCATGGTAATGAGGGTTCCAAACTTGGGATACTGTCTTGAACCTCCCCTTTCTAGAGATCAAGGGGAACCACTGGACTTTCTCTTTGATGAGGGCCAATGTTGATCATTCTTAACTTTTCCCTAGAACCAAATCCAGAGCACTCCCACTGAGGTTAAACTCCTGCCTTTCTTATGGGAGGTGGAAATCTCGATCCTATTTGCCTTCACCCAGGACATATTTGGATAGATTGCCATAGATGAATATCCAGGGTATGAAAACAATAGAGGAAGTGGTAACATTAAACACTATCTCTATTCCTCCCTTCTAACTCCAATACCATCTATCAGCAGATGAAGTGGGAAGTGAAATCTTCAGATCCGCTACCTCCTCTTGTTTCTCACATTGAGCGTGACTCACATGGGATTAGAGGTTGGTGGAGATCATGACATCCATATGATCCCAAAGAATTGGTCCTTCTCCATAGATGTAATCCCCAATGTCAATCCAAAGCCTGGGCCTCCTAGAAGTTGTAAGCCCCAACCAAATCCCCTCAGATGGGAGGATCCTATGCATAAACCCTAATCATTCTCCCTTATTGGTCCTTCTCCAAAGTGTAAGACCCAATTCAAACTAAACTATGAGGGATTTGATTCCCAACTAATTGGGATATGTAGGAATCCTCTCTGAGCTCCAAGTCTGACATCCAAATCACCCCAATGGTTTCTAAGACACATCCCCAGTGGGGTTACATTCACCCAAGAGACCATATCTCTTCTAGGTATCTCAGGTTACTTCGACATAAGTCCCACACCAAACCTTGACTAGGAACCTTTTGCCTAGACGTCCTTGACACATGAAGTTAAATAGTATAGTTAGGTCTTTATCACATGAACTTAAAAGGTATGACGTGGCCCATTAAGTGGCACCAAATTATATGGGCTCTAATTACTCTTATGAGGATACGTAGGAATCTCATCTTATGGATTTGATCCTGACATTGAAAAAACTATCATCCCCCCTGTATGAAAAAAATGCCAGAGCGCCATCCCATATGGATTAAACCCAATATTATCTGATGGGACAACCAAATAATCTCTAACTTATCCAAAAAAGGTTAAAATTGATGGATAAACTCAGATATATATAAAATCTTCCATCGATAGAGAACGTTCGATATATACAGACAATTACAAACCCTTTCGTAATTATGATCAACTATTGCTATAGTGGTAATTCGTGAACAAAATCTTGGGAACGAACAAAGGATTCTTGAACATATGAAAATATCTTAAATCTATAAGAGATTCCTATAATAGGTGATAGTTCCCCACAAAAGGGTGAGATGATCCCAAGTTCCCATCATCTCAACCAATGTGAGTTCTTATGTGTCGTTGGAAAAATCATCCAACGAATGCATACCTTTGGAAAGAAGGTCCATCAATCATGGATATGCGAGTCTTTGAGTGTTTGTGGACCTGCAAACAAATCCATTGAATACTATTCAAAGATTATATGCCTGATGTAGATCGATTTCACAAAACCCAATCTATATAATCGATCGTTGGGCCATAAAATTTTCATCAGAAACAAACTTAGATAGAAGTTTCCACATGAAGTCATCAGACATAGATTTTTTATTGAAGCTCATCAGATGGAAATTTTCGATTAGTAGAATTAGACAGGAAATTCCAAGATAAGGCATTAGATATAAGTTTTTAAATAGAGGATACTGAGTAATGTTCATCCTAATGAAGTTTACATACTATATGATTAGATAGAGGATGTTTAAGCTTCCAAATAGTTTTCATTAGAGAGATTTTTCTAATCAATTTCATTAAAAAAATATTTATAGAGATATCAAACTTGGTTTTAAAAATTCATATGATGTATTTCAATGAATTCATTGGATAGAAGAAGTAAACAAAACCTATAAGGGTTCATCAAAAAGAGGAAAACCAATAAAAATCATATAACTCATTAGATGAAGGAATAAACATATAAAATTATGCTTAATAAAGTTTTAAAGTAATGATCAAACATATTCATTAGAACAAATAAGTTATCAAATGAAACTTTAGAGAAGAATTTCATCAGATACAGATAGTATCTTATCAAAGATTTCAATATGTTCCTATGAACTTTTAAGGGAATACTGGGTTAAGTTTCACTAAATGGAATACTTGTTATGAAGCTATACCAAACCAAATGTTCAAAGAACTTTATGAAGTTTTTGAAACATTATTTAACATTGTGGTTATGTTTCAATGATCATTCAATTTTTCAATAATCATGAATGTAAGGTCATGATTGTATCCAAGATTAAAGAATGATTGAGAAGTGTTCTAGTGAGATTGAAATGACTTTAAATTAAAAATTCAAGTTTAACATGGATGGGAAAATATATTTGGGTTACCATGATTTCCCATGAAATATTTTCTATATAAATGGGATACTGTAATCATATGACATGTAGAAAATTGTTCATGTGTAGAGGATAAAAATTTCTAAAAAATTTTCATTTTAAGAAAGTGTCATCTATGAAGCTTGAGATCTATTATTATTTAGGATTAAGTTTTCAGAGAAGATGTATTATATTAATCATGTAATAATGGTTAGAGATAAAGAATATAATATAACTAAAGAACTAGAAGAATAATTGAAGAAGGAAAAAGAAAAATTTTAATCATGAATATCATTACCAAAAAAAGATTATCAAAAAAACTTATCATATAGATAGATCAGACAGAGAATTGGATGGATAGGTTATAGATGAAGAATGAAAAGGAAGAATGGTTTAGTAAAATAATAGATAGGGATTTTATCAATTGATATCATATGGACATAGTGAAGAAGTTAGTTTAGGTTCTAGGTGAAATGGAAGCATGCGATGGGTCATGCCCAACTTTGCTTTTTTCCATGATCGAAGAAACAACTCATCATATCTTTTTACATGGGGGTTGGGTGAAGGAAATCTTGAATATTCTTGGATATGTTTTTTGGTTTCCACAATCATAATGATACAAGTGATGATTTTCTTCACAAATGGTTTAATGGAATGGGTGCCAATAAATATGAGCAGAATTCAAGGTCGATAATGTTAGCTGTGGGGGTGTTGGAAAATTTAGTGGGAAAGGAAAAAAGATTTAGTATGAGGGAATCAATAGATCATAGCTTTCTATAGATTTAAGATCACATAGTATGGTAGAATATCCTGGTCTTCTTCTAAATAATTGGGACAAATCACCATCTATGAGTAAATTTCTCGTAGGCAGGGTGCCTTCTTTATTTTCTTGGAGGTCATATCATTAGGGGAGTTGGGTTAAATGGAATCCACAAAAGAATGGTACGAAACTTAACACAGATGGATCTTGTTATAATTGGATTATAAGAGGAGGGGATGCGGTTTGTGATGATAATGAATTGGTTGTGTTTGCTTTCTCCAATGATTATGGTTATGGGGACTCAATTATGAATGAAGCAAAGGCACTGCTCAATGGAATAAAGTTATGTTTGGATAATAATGTAAATATAGAAGTGGTGGAGAAATACTCTTTGATCACATACATCTCCATTCATAGGAAAGTAGTTATCCCTTGGAACATCACTTACAAAATCTGAAGCATCGATATACTACTGAGTGACAAGGTGCAGGTGAGTCACACATGGCACGAAGGCAACAAGGTAGTGTATTGTTTGGCCTCTAGGTTCATGCATCATGGATTACATAATCCTTTTACTATTTTTCCTTGTATGGGCTCCCTTCCCATAGAGTGTGTGAACATTTTGAGAGGGTATTCTCTTGGATTTTACTTTTTCCGTACACCCTAATGTTTTTATCTATTTTTGTTTACTAAAATTAATAAATTACTACTTTTATCCATGATAGATGATCAATATGAAATTTACACAATGATAAACATAGTGATCTACATAATTGAATCAAAGAATATAGATAAGGGATAGAATGTCAGAACTAGAGAGAGGATCATCAGATATTATTTATAATCAATTTAATTAATTAAAACAAAATACCTTATTGGAATTATTTCTTCGTTGATGGATCTGACAATAGATCTGTGTCATTATGTTGTAGGAATCAAGGGTAGATTCCCTCTACCAGTTATCCACACATGTTCTATAAATCTTTGAACATCGTTATAGGAATCTTCAAGTGCTAGCATAGTAGATCTTATCACGTGCACCGTCCACCTTTGATCGCCTCAAGAATAAATTCCAAAGCATTATCCTGGATCCCTCTTGAATTGGGAGTGGGTGGTGGAGGAAGATCTCTCTCCCTTCTTGGGAGCATTATTAGAGAAGGGAGCTCTCTAGGGCTTGAGAGGATTCTCTAAATCCATTGTGCATAACAAAAAAAAGAATTGGATTATTGAGAAAATAATACAATTGGGTTTATATATTTCTAGGGTTAAAATAAAATAATTTAAAAAGTGTCCTTTATTATTTATTTAATCCATGTGGAACCCCATATCAAATAATAATAATAATATTATTATTTCTTGACATGAACTTAACTTGAGAATTAAATTAAATATAATTTAATCAAATAATATTCAATATTTATTATTTCTCACTGGACCATTAAACTCGGTTTTCCATTCCTCCACAATATTTATCATTCTTTAATGAATATTTATTTATTAAATAAATATCATCACATTATTCACCAATAAATAAATAAATATTATATTCACTAAATAGAAAATAAATATTTATTAAATATTACACTCACATTATATTCTCTCGATTAACTGGTGACGGAATATATACGATCAATCATACATGAATAATTATTAAACCACGTTCAGGAATACTATTTATTCAACTTGTTAAATAATAAATAATAATATATTATTTAACTGAGATTTTGGATACACTTAGTGTGTGACCTTCTAGGCCTCTTTCTTAGTGGCATTAGGAAAACCGGCCTAAAGTCCAAGGTTGGCGTCTAGAAACATACCAAGTCACCCATAATTAAAGAAGTTAATACTACAATTACTTGATACCTCATAAAAATGCTTACTATGTAATATAATCTTTTTATCACGATATCTCAAATAAAAAAGGTTGCATACTGGTTCCATCAACCTATGTGATCAATGTCTCTTACTTTGAATTCTCAAAAATTGAACTTACCTATTGTAAATCATGTACATGGATTTATTTAGGCTATATAATTTCCATAAAAGTGCTTGTGATATCAAATTCCATTAAAGAACAAAAGGTACAAATACTTTCTTACATTATTCATTAATGCAATATTACTTGTTACACACCAAACACATCCTACCTCACTGTGAACATTTTTCCTCACGATTTTCATCAATATATCTAAGTACGCCACTCATAATACTCATTAATAATAATATTAAATTCTAAGGACCAATACACACGTTTGCAAATAGGAACATCCAATGAAACATATAAATATAGATTTCCTTTTGGCGGGTCTTGTTCTCATAATATCTTATTGGATATTACCAAGGACATGCACCATGAGAAGATTCATCAATGTCCTATGAGTATACACCCTTGATATCGTATATAATTTTTGTTCATAAAATGATATCATCTGGATATAGAACATATATTTAAGAATAGTGTCGTAGAAATTTTGGGTTCTCATCATAGCGGGGAACTGCTATGACTTTTAGTGAGATAGCTACTCTTGGGACATTATCACATACTATATTACACATAATAACAATCATAATATGATAAGAAGTTTATTAATATTAAAACATATGAATATAGTTTATCCTAAAGTATATAGAATTTGGTTTTAGGGAACCAACTCCAATAGATTCCCACTTACACTAGATCCAACTACTAAAAACCTTTAGTCTTATATCTCTCACATGATAATCATGCTTCTATTGAGATAGGGATTTAGTGAAGGGGTATACCATGTTATCTTCCATGGGAAATTTTCTTACTACAACTTCACCCCTCTGATAAAAATCCCTCAAGAGGTGATACTTCTATAGTATGTTATTTGTCTGTTGGTGTGACCTTGGCTATTTTTTAAGAGCCACCACTGAAATATTATCACAATAAAATGTGATAGATTTATTAATGATAAGTACCAAATCAAGCTCTTAGAGAAATTTATAAACCCAAATAGATTCCTTGTCTAAATAAAAAGACATTATACACTCAGAATATTCTGTAGAATCAACTCCAACTGGCTGCTTTGAAGTCTTATAGATCATAGATCCTCCATCGAGATAGAAAACTTATCCTAATCGTGACTTCAGATCATTCTGATCTATATGAAAACTAGCATCATTATAACCTCTAATAACCATCTCCTCATCTCTTCCAAACACTAGGAAAATATCCTTAGTTCTTATCAAATACTCCTGGATCTTCTTGATGTCTTCCTAACATCCTCAACGCATAGGAAACATCAACTCTAGTACATAACAAAGAATACACGATTGATCCTATCACTGAAGCATATGAGATCTTTCTCATTCTCTATTTCTCCTATTGTATCTGAGGAAATGTTTTCTTAGAAATATGTAAAACATGTGACACTAGAACCAATTACCTCTTGTATTGTTCCATACTAAACCTATTTAGTATTTGGTCAACACATTTACTTTGATTTTGTCTAATAATCCTCTTGGATCTATCACGAATGATCTTGATCCCTAGAATATAGACTGTTTCACCTAATTCCTTCATGGAGAAACACTTATTTAACCAATACTTAACAGATTGTAAGATTTTCATGTTTTTTACAATAATTAATATGTCATCAACATATAATACTAGGGTAGTGACTGTGTTCCCACTAAACATTTTTTAAAAACGCGACTCACATACATTTTTAATGAAACAAAATTATTTTATGATTTCATCAAATAAAATTTTCTATGACCTGGATTCTTGCTTCAATCCATAGATGGATCTTTGCAACTTACAAATCCTTTTGGAAACACCTACAGTCACAAAAATTTCTGGTTGTTTCATACATACATCTTCCTGAAGGTTCCCATTAAGGAATTCAGTTTTGACATCCATCTTCCAAATATCATAGTCATGGTAAGTTGTTATATTAAGTTGAATTCTATTGGATTTAAACATAAAAAATGGTGAAAAGGTTTCATCATAGTCAATTCCTTGACATTTTTTAAACCCTTTATCCACAATCCTTGCTTTATAGGTTTTTAATTTACCTTCCATGTCCAGTTTCCTCTTGAAAAATCATTTACATCTAATGGTATTTACATCAACTAGCACATCGACCAAAACCCAAACTTGGTTCTAATACATGGAATCCATTTCGGAATTCATGAATTCTTACCATCTTGTAACTTTTAATCTCTATAATACCTCATTTTAGGAGATATGTTCATCATTTTAAACTAATAACAAGTCACCATCTTTGGAGACTAGAAAACCATATCTCTCTAGTTATCTTACCTATCTTAGGATCCTACATAGTACTTGTCTTTCAGTAACTACTTCTTCCACAGGGACTTGTGGAATCTATTCCTGTACCAACTCTTGTGTATCTTGAGAAACAACTTCACCAAAGTCAATCTTGCTTCCATTACCTTTTTGAGTATGTTATCACTCTTAAGAAAGACAAATTATTTAGAAAAATTCTCATAACCCCATACATGTGTGTGTGAAAAAATGGGTATCTATCTACTCCATAACTTAAAGGGAATTCCATTTACCTATTTAGTTGGTACTCAATTTAATGTGTATGTCATAGTTTGTAATGAATTTCCCCAAAAGGATAATGGAAGATTTTCATAATTCATCATTGACCTTGCCATGTCTAACAAGGTAGGATTCCTACTTTCACTAACACCATTCCACTATGGTGTGTAAGGTTTAATGAGTTGAGATAAAATCCCAAAATCCTATAGAAATTCAATGAACTCTTTGTTAAGATATTCACCACCTTGATCCTATTGATGATTCTTTATCTTCTCTCCAAGATGTTTCTCTACTTAAATCTTTAATTCCTATAATTTATCAATGGACTCGAACTTATACCTCATAAAGTAGACATAACTATATCTACTCAAGTAATTAGTAAAAGTTATGAAGTAAGAATACCCACCTTTATCTTCTACTAGAAATGGCCCACACACATCAATGTGTACCCATCCTAGAAGCTCTGTGGCCCTTTAACCCTATCCACTAAATGGAAGTTTGTTCATTTTCCCTTATAAAAAAGTATGACATCTTTTAAGTGGTTTTAGCTTAGATGAGTCTAAATAGCCATCTTGAAAAAGATTTTTCAAAAGCTTCTCATTTATATAACCAAGACAGTGATTCCAAATCTGGGTGTAATATGAGTTGTGTGAACATGATTCATTATCAATTTCCAACAATTGGTTTTCATAATTTAATACATAAAAACCATTATTTAAATGTTACATACCATAACATATGTTTTCCTTATAAAGGAAAAAAATTATTTCCAAACTTGAAAATAAATCCATATGCATCTAGGAAGGATACATAAATTTTGTTCTTGGTAACGATATTTACATAATAAAAATTTTTAAAACCAAAATCAATCCAATTGGAAATGAAATATGGTAGTCACTAATGGCTAAAGTAGCTAGCCTCACTTTGTTTGTAGCTCTTATATCCACCTCTCCTTTGGAAATCTTTCAAAATATATTTGGTTCTTTCATTTGAATACATATGTGATCACCAAAAGTTTTATCTAATAACCAATGTGTATATATATAAATATTAAACTTGATAAATAACACACCTTTAGCTTCCCCTAGCTCCTAAGTGTAGTTCCTCTTCCAATGGCCTGACTTTCCACATGAAAAACGTACTGAATTTTTTTCTTTGCCTTTCCTATAGATCTTCCTCTTCTTGGAATGACGGTGCTCGGGAGATTTAGACTATTTACAGGTCTTTTTCCCATTTTCTTTTTTCTTAATTTTCTTATTCACCATAAGTACTGAGAGTTTATCATGCCCTATTTTCTAATCCACTTGGAAAATCAAAGTAAGAAGTTCTGAAAGGATCTTCTCATTATTTCTCATGTTGTAATTAAAAATTAAAATAGAGAAAGTATTGGGTAGTGATGAAAGTATGAGATATATATACAACTCATTTTGGAATTTAATCCCTAAGATGTATAAGTATTAAATTTATCTAATAATCTTGACTACATGAGGCCCAACTGGCATAGACTCTCCAAGTTTAGTTTTGAACAAAGCACTGGAGATATCATACCTCTATTATCTCTCCTTCTCTTGATAGATATCATGAAGGTGATACATCATGATATATGCATCCATTTCCTTATGTTTCTTCAAAATATCATTGGACATGGATGATAGCATGAAACATTGAAAATTAATGGAATTGTTCAAATGCTTCTCTATATTTTTAACTCTTAATCAATTTCCTCATTACCAAGAACATTAGGAAAATGTTATTCTAGAATATACAATTTCATTTAATGGAAAATGATAACGTGTAAGTTCCTTTTCCACTTTTGTAAATTTGTTCCATTGAGAAAATTATCTTTATCAAGTATGGATCATAGTGATATGTTTGAAGTAATTTTAATATTGTTTATAAAAAATTAGATGAACATAATTTTTTTACTTTATATGATAAAATTTAGGCAAATAAATAAATATTATATTTATTAGTCTCCCACTATTTTATTGAAACCCATTATCCCTCACCATTGGATTCATAATATCATGTTTATTGGACATCCTAGTAGTAAGGATCCATATTCTCCTTCTCATTACCCTAACATTGGTTGGTCAAGAAACATGAATGGTTTTACAAAGGAATTCTAAATGTAAATTACATTAACTCAAATTTCCTTGATCCGTTGAGTGGACTCCCCAATCATGAAATCCTTAAATTGGATTTCCTCAACCATTTCTTCTTAGTTATACCAAGTCAGGCTTTGGCAGTCAACCTTTGATGTGAACTAAGTTAAGTCAACCCAAAACTTCAAGTTAGAATTCACCGATAATTGAAAGCACCCCAAGTTTGGTTTGTTAAGAAATTTGACATGTGGTTCGATTTTAACTGAAGTAGTGTAAGGAAATACCGACTTAATATATATAATTGAGGGATTTTATCCCTTTATGGATAAATTTAAAATTATTATCTTTATTACGTGATTTTTAATATTAAGTGGATTTTTTTATGTGATTAACCATATATTAGATAATATTTATGCATAAGACAATTTATTTTAGTTCTATCTTGCATGCTCATTAATTTCATTAAATTACGTGATCGTGACAAAACATCCATAATGAAATAACCATATAATTTGATATAAATAAAATAATAAAGCAGTATGATCATGAGCTTATAATAGTAGTTAGTTTATCTAGAGGTTGATAAACTAACTACTGAACTAGGGGAAAACACCTTGAACTAATTACGGTTCATGTTACATCTTTCCACCTATCCAACAATGTATCTTTCTTGGATTGGTTTCTCCTTGGATCCAAACTTGAACTGCCACCATTATCTTGGAATCTCCATCCCTTACATATGATTTTTCTCACACGTAGGAGAGGGAAAAGGGTTTAAATAAAATAAACCATGGGCACGTAGACCCTACATTACAAGAGGATAGAATACACACAATCCAAAAATTTAATTTAATAATAAATTAAATGAAACCAATCACATATAAAGGTTTGGTCTGTGATCATGATCATCCATATTCATGGAATGAATTACGCATTTAATAAGACCAAAATTAAATTATTAATAATTATTATTTAAGATAAATAATTCTCGAATCAATTTATTATCATCTTTAATTAATAAAATCTTTTATATTAATTCTCTTATTAATTTACTTGATATTATTATCTATTATAATTTTAAAAAAATAAATAAATTTATTTAAAATTAAATGTGTAAATAAATGTACCTTGGAGGAAACACGTTGAATACATGTATGAATCTACACAACATATATTATACACATATACTATTTATTCTTTGTGACATATATCATACATGACTTATCACATACTTTCATGACGCGTAGTATCAACTTAATTATTACACAAATTACATGATTTTTTCTGTAACGTGTCATGCTTTAATGCACACAGAGTAACCACTGTTATATGACTCATACATGATATGAATATTTGAGAATTACACATATATTAATTAAACATTTATATATATATATATATATATATATTAAAAACCCATCACATAGAGGGTCCTCTCAACTTAATGACCACATGTAAGAATATGCCTCAAGGATTACACAGTATAATAAATAAATTTTAAATCTATGTAATTTGGTATAATTACACAACATGTACAGGAAAGCTACACGAAATGCACAACTCTCACCATCTATATGAGGTACATACCTAGGGACTCAATGTGTAAATCGTACCTTGAAAAAATGGAGTATAGCATGTAAAAGGTACTACATGGAATTTTGGACTCTGAGTTACATGTTCACAAGTTAGGTAGGTCATGTATAAAAAATATGGTCCATCTGTGACTCAAAGGGACTACACACTGTTTATGTGGGAAACACAGTGTGTACTCTAGATGACCATGCGCCAAGCTAGCCTGGTCAACACATGGTATAATAATTAACTACACCATGTATCATTAATGCACACACATTGAATTAATTGATGAATTAATTCCTAATTCATTGAACAGATGTACATGGCGTGTAACTTCGGTTACATGGTGTGTACTACTTTGTTATCCAAAAATAATCCTTGACACCTTTTTATGAGTTCTTCGATTTTATTTCATTCATAAAATTAGTTTCATTGATTAGATCTATGATAAATGAAAGAGGAATAATCAGATATCACAATTTGGATTAAAAGAATGATTAAACTAGAATTGAAAAACTAAATCAAAATTTTTTAAATCATCAATGATATTTAAGTAATTATAAATAATTATTTGACCACTTTGATACCACTTATAGGTTCCAGGTGTAGTGTAATAATGTTTTGGGTTGTGTCCAACTTTTCTTTTTTCCATGATCGATAATCAATCCAAGATTTACACAATGATAAAAATTATGATATACACGATTGAATCAAAGAATATATACAATGGATAGAATGATGAAACTAGGGAGAGTATCATCACATATTATTTATAATCAATTTAAATAATTAAGGAATTACCTTGTTTGAATTGTTTCTTTTTTGATGGATATGGAAACATATCTTCATTTTTTCATCATTGCATTGTAGAAATTTAAATATACTGACCTGAATTTCCATTAAACTGGTTGCCATACTGGTAGGCCACATGGACTCAGACACATCTCCCTATACACCAGAGGCTGATGACTAGCAATGAAGGTGTAAAGGTGGTTCAGTGGGGAGAATATACCCTCATATTAGAGTATCACAACGATAAAACAAAAACTAAATAGAATATAATAGTAGAAGCAATAAATAAATGAATGAAAGTAGTGGGAAAAAAATAATTTAATAAAAGTGGCCAATACCAGTTTATACAAAGCATGCATGATGGATGATGATACATAAGTTAAAATAGTAATCATACAACATGATTTATAATACAATAAAAAAAATAAATAAATAATAGAAAATACCCAAGGGTGATCTCCATGAGTATCCCGAGCTCCAACTCGGTCTTGTACTCCTAACTCTTTAGGTACAAGTAGTACAACATAAGCAATCAATCAATGTTTATAGTCCTGTGAACAAGAAATTCTGCTCAGGTACCCAAGTGTAATGGTGGCCCGAGTAGGGTGTGAGTTATAAATCATAGTAGAACATCAACCACTATATCTAGCCCAATCCATACAGTGTAATATAAATTAATTAGTGTGCAAGAATAGAAGGAATAATTAATAGAACTAAATAAATATAAAACAACTCATCTAGGTTCCTAATAGACACCTGATGTCTATACCCACTTCATCCCATAGCTAGAATACTAGAATGATCATGTCACCATATATATATAATAGGATATATATATATATATATATAGTATAATATATATGTTGGGATGTATCAGGATGTAGCTCTCAGACATCCAATTCCAAGGGAAGCTCTCATGGTCTAACCATTGGACCAACTCCAAGATCTCTCATGGTCTCTTGGGATATACATGATGGAAGGAACGAGACATAATCCAAACACATCCATCACTAAGGGAGATATCATGGTCAATTCTATGACTCCATCTACTACTAAGATCAGGATGTAACTCTCAGACATCCATTGCTAGGGGAGCTCTCATGATCAATCCTCTATCTCCAGTTGGGAAGCTCACATAGTCTCCCCCAAGGGATCTCATGTTACCTTGTCTCCACGTGATGTAAGGACAAGGACATAACTCACAAACATCCTTCACCAAGGGTGTTATCATGGTCAATACCCTAGCCCACCTGGAAATATCACACAGTCTTTCCCCTAAGGGCTCTCACGGTCCCTTGGCTCCACATTTTTATATGGTGTAATCATTTATAATATATAATTCATGAGGCATTAACCTATCATGAATCTCATTATCCCATTCCATTTACATATAAGTAGTCATGTTCACAATTATACTTAAGGAAACACATCTTAAGAATTTCAATTAAAACATTTTCATGGGCTTGGGCACATTTACAATTTGGTTATTGAGGAAAAGATATCTCATGCATGTCATTTATCAAACCCATGTAAGGGTTTTATCACAATAATAATGTAAGCCATGAGGCAGTACCACTCATTATTTTCACTTATGTAACCCACTATAACTATAAAATAATTTTATAATATAATTCATCAGAAAAAACCTCTTATGAATTTCGAAATCCATGCTCAAATTCAATAAAAACATTACATGAGGGGCATGATCTAACTACCACTTAGGTCATTTAATTTAAAAAAAATTCATTAAAAAGATTCTTTTATCTACCTTAATTCAACCTATACAAACCATTTACCATAACCAATTAATTTACTTTTCTTAAACATGGAAAAGTCAATTATAATGATCAAGGTGTAAAATGGAAAGTGTTATGGTGACAATGCATATTCCTACTTGGAAATGTAATTTAAACTAGTCGATCTTGAAAATTTAATTCATATTATTTAAAGGTGAAAAAAAAGAAAACTTGACACAGAACAAGGACCAAAAATGGGAATATGGAAACCCAAACCAAAACTAAGCATGATATAAAATACTATCACTACTTTGTGGTTTAGATGACAACGCACCTCCATTAGAGTGGTTTTATTATTAAATAATGAAATTGTTTATAAAACAGTTCATTTTTTCAATTAAGAATCACATCCAATTACCAAAGGAAATAATTTTAAAAAAGCTACCATACATGGAAAAGCATTAAATAAATGTGCTAAGAACATAAAATTAACTAATTAATGCTTTCTCAAATAGAAATGGCTAGGAAAGGGATCCTACCTCAAAGAGGAACCAAACTGAATACTCGGCACTTTATGTTTTAATTGGTGACTAATCAAAGATGATGCTACCCCCTTCGATCATACACACCTTTACATATATATAAGGACACCTAGACCCAATGCACATATTCACATGGCTATAAGTATTTTCAATGAGATCCTTACATATATGATTATATGTATACACCCATATCCACTCACACGCATATGCAGTTTTATAGTATACATAATCACGCCTAGACCCATATAAATATATTCACTACTATGGATGAATATACATATAATGGGGGAAATAACATATAAATATGACTACCAATTCATATGTGGTGAGTTGCCTTTGACTCCGGTGACTTGAAACCACATGACAAGGTCCAAATAACTACAGATAAAATACTAGGGACTCAAAACCACCTTTAAGACTCCAATTAAATTGGAAAAAACCAAATTGTGGATAAAAACCCATACCTTAAATCGATGGAAGCAATCTGAAAGGAAAAAATATTCTTTGCCGTTGGTGGTGGATATCAGAATACGCATAAGGGAGCCCTGAGATACCTTTCACACAATCTAACAATGGAAGAAAACTGAAATCTACCCAGAAGTCAGATCCAAGCACGCTTAGACTATAAATTTATTAATAAAAAGAAAAGTGCAGAGACAAACAAGATAAAGAGGACGAGATTCCATGTCGGAATAGTCATAAGCATCACATTCATACCTGGTCATATCATCCGCATCGTCTGATTCCCATTCTGATTGGGGCTCATATTGTTTGAGCAACTTGATATACTCCTTCCTTCGCTCCGATTGATCCATAGATAGCTTCTCCTTAGCCTTCATGGAGGATGGCCTGGTGGTAACCATCCTCGGAACTGCAGAGTAATATTTCCTTGGTTTTCTTTTAACTGGGGTAGGCAATACACCCTCACGGTCAGAGATTCTGATCTTTTCTCCTCAAACAATATCACTGTATGAGGTTTTAATCATATTCTTATCACTTTACTCATCATCCTCATGAGTGTCCCCCCACTTGCAGGGGATGGACACTCCATTTATCAGAGTGGAGACCTCAGCCACACATCACCAAGTGATTGGAGTGGAGAAAAATTCCTGATCGATAGAGGAGGAAGGAAGAGAGGGCCATACCTTAAAGATTCAGATGAATAATGTGAATAAATCTAGAGGAAAGAGCCGGAGGAGGATGGAGTCGAGAGGGGCTTGCATCACACAATGGAGAGGAGGGGGAGGAGGGTTGCACAAGGTAGGGAGAGACCCTCTTGGGATCTCCTAAAACATAACCTAAAAACTAAAAATGTTATTATTATTACTTATTAAAACAATTCTTTTATTTTTTTTTCAATTTAATTAAATTAATTAAAATTTTAAAATAGGGACTCAACGCATAGTTTAGGATACGTGGTTTACCAAAATCTGTGCCAACTATGTTCCCTTTACTGGGAACATAAGGCAACCCACATGAGCTATCCTCATGGTTTGGAAACCATGCTCCAATCATGTAGTGAATAGTGCTTAGGTATTTCCTCTACCACAAACTTTGCGGGCTAGGCACACAATTTGTTAAACCATGTCTCGACTATGTGACATCCTCTATCCACCTGCATAAGGCTTCATGGTTTGCTGTAGAGGGCTATAAAGTTTTAGAAAAACCATGCACCCTATGCAGACCCTGAAAACTCAAGTGTTTCATATCCCATCTCTTTAGAAATTCAAAAATACTTTAGTGGGATCACTTGGACCTTCACCCAAGTCCATAAACAAAACATTGAAGTGTTCCAACCTTTTGAATTTAGTTTCTATTCTCAGTTTTAAAAATGGTCCATCTAGTAAATGAAATAAATAAAAATTCCTTTGTATTTTTGTTTGGTTCAAAACATGATCCATTACAACATCCCCACCTTATAACTTCTCATCCCTGAGAAGCATTTAGGAACAATGAAAAAATCACTCGACCTACAAGGTTCATGAAGTTTTGTTCAAATAGAATCATTGCATTTCCATACGTCCAATGCACCTTTAAGAGATTCTTAATCATTTTCCACTTAATCCATTAAAACTTGATCCAAAACTTGATTTGCGATTTAAACATAGAGACGGTGGTTACCCATGATTTTTTAACTAGAGATATTATCATGTCATCATCTCCTTAAAAATCTGGCTAATGGTGCTCCCTACCATAGGCCTTATCATTTAAAAAGGGTCAAATTCCAAGTGATGACATCTCCACAATTGGAATTTCCTTTCAAGACACACCCTTAAGTGTTCTAGTGATGCTTCTTGAATGATTCCTAAAATGGTTAAAATGGTCGATTCCCATTGACCTCAAAGCCCAAGTCAAGTTTACTTTTCATGAAAAGCCCAAGCCGATACAAACTGCACTCCTCTCCACCTAAAAACATGACAAAGATGGTCCCTCACCAACTGTAAATACTAAACAATAGAGAAAAATATCTAAGACACTTATACTGGTTATTCAAGAAGACGCTTGAACTATATGATAAACATTTAATAAATTGAATTACAATGCCTTATTCCAATGAATCTCGTAACAAACATAAGAACATACACCAAAGCCCATTCTGGATTCTAGTGACATTCTTTGATCAAAACATCACTTTTCCTATAAAGACCTAGTTTTTCCTTATAAGTCTTTGAAAATTTTCTAAATATATTTCTAGAGCTAGGTGATGATACGGTGTGCGATTACGAGACCTGGTGTGCCTAGAATTGATTTTATAAAAATGTTAAATGTATTTATATTGCACGTGCGTGGTTAATTAAAGAAAATAAAATAACTGTTAAATGGTTGATTAGATCAAATATCCAAGACCATGGTTGTGTCTAGAATGCAGTGTTTTCCCTAGGCATGACATTAAATGAGTCTACATGGGATGTTATAACCCCTCGCTTGTTGGCGGCGCATTTAAGTGATTTAATTAATTAATTAAATCATTAATTAAATTACTTTTGACCTAATTAAAAGATTATAAATAATAAATTAGAGGGATTTTGATAGGTTTTTCTGCACAATTCCTAGAATCAGTTGTCCAAGAGCTTCAGTCACCCCTTTGGATAATTCTTTATAAGAATGACGAAATGTCAGATCGGATCAGATCAAGATGCGGTGAACGCAATGAACCCTCCTCCCTCATTGGTGAATGAATTCTTCATTGGAGATCGATCCAAACAAAAGGTAGGGCCCGTAAATTAGTGTTCTCATGATTTGATTAAATGTTTGATCAGATCGAACATTATTCTTCGATCTCCACATGATTATCCAATAAAAACATATATTTTAATTACATTTTAATGGTATTAAATGTTCATTTTTGATCTTATGGGCCTGAGTTAGTGCATTTTCATTATGAACATCCATTCTCATCATTTGTGCACTTCATGCCTAATATACACCAATTTAGGCCCAATGAGTCATCTGATTCTAAGGAATGTAATTATCAATTTTTTTTAATTTTATATTTTGGCAACATTATCTACACTTAAATGTGAACATTTTTCATTCAGGGATCAATGGAGAATTCATGGAAGAAGATGGGGATATTTTGTGATGAAAGGAAGCAATTCTAGAGAAGGCAGATTGGACACTATCCCACTGATGAGACTGTGGGGCCCAACATACAGGCCCAATGAATCCCAAATATTGTGGGATGCTAGAAGAAATTCATAGGAACAAATAACTCTTAATGATCGAATGATAATTCGGCCTCTATGGTGGTCATTAAAGCGGCCCAAGTTAGAGATACAATTCTGGGCTAGATTCTGCGGCCCAGAAAAACAGTTCACTAATGTTATCATATCTCTGAATCCGTAACTCTAAATGGGCCCAACTTTTACAGGAGGTTAGACGACATGCGGAGCTCCATTTTATTCTTCTATGGACCACTCTGATTCGGCCGTCTAGAAGGACTTATAGACGCTTCTGTTCGGTGAAGGAAAGCTGGCTGCCACCTCGGGTCAAATGTGGAAAAGTTCAAATTCCACAAGCTTTCCACCACCTATGGCCTACCAAAATTAATTGAGATGCTTTGTACTGTTTGAGGCTCGACCCAAGGCTCCCAAAATTCCTATTTAAGGCAGTGGTGGTGAATGAGTTGAAAATCTTGGATGCTTTGTTCAATTGTAATGTTATGCTGTATTTTTGTCGCCTCAAATTTGTCTTTCACATGTAAGTTGTTCAATTCACTTTAGTTTCTTAATAAAAGTTATTCTTCTACTCTTATTATATTGTTCTTCATATCACTTTGATACCGTTGGATCAAGGTGTGAATTTATTCACACCAACCCTTGTGAAATTATTCACACAACGGTGGAGTGATCATTTTATTCTTGTTGTTTTTTTACTTCTCCATTTCCTCCCTCATGAGTCTACTTTCCGCTTCCATTGAACCCATGGGATCAATGAAGGGCTAACCCACTTATGGGTTGATCCAAGGGAGTAGCAAGGGGCTGGATTGGATGTTATTTATCACCTAATTAATGTATAATCACTTCTTTAATTGGGATTTTTATTTGATGATTTTTAAACTCCATCGTCGTTGTTGAATTTAAGGCCACACACTTCAAGTACTAATACGAACCTTTACCTTGAAGTGCTCAAAACTTTGATCCTTCAAGTGTATAGGTGACTAGTATTAAATGGTGTGGGCATTAAACCAGTAAGTGATGATGTTGTTTTATCTCCTTAAATGAACCCATCTCAAATTTAAGAATTTGAAATCATTAAAAAGAAAATACGTCCAATCCACCCCGAGCGATAACCTAGGATAAACTCATTCTTTTAAATTGAATTCACTTAAATCAATTAGATATATTTAAAACCCATCCAAAATAAATCCAAGTTGGCCACTTCATAGCCAAAAATATTCCATAGAATGTACGTGTCTATAGGTTTCTTCTTAGGTCTCTGTGGATTCGATAACCCAAGATAAACTACAAGGACCGTCTTACCTTCTTCTCTTGGGTAAATTTGATCGAGATTCAAATTTTGGAACCATTGATGGGGATACAAGTAAGTCATCTAAACACCCATTCTATTCTCCCCCATTTCTTCTTTTCTCATCCAAATTCTCTTATCTTGTCCCTTTATCGTTTTTTTTTCTTTGGCGCATGTCCGCCTACACCCGCGATCAATCAAATAGTCTTGTTAGGGTGGATAGTCCTGGGGTTGGGGAGTCAAGTACACCAAGGGAACTCATTACATTAGATCATAATCTTCCTAATACTCTAGAGTCCAAAATTGAGCCAATTTCAATGTAAGGTCTTCAAGGAAACCAACTCATAAATCCGGGTGGGAACCAAAATGGAAACCCAAATGAGGCAGCCCCAAACTTGGGGAATGTAATTGATCAAACCATGAATGACTACCTCACACCTTCCTGGACCAATGCCCCCTCATGCATTAGACACAATTCCCTAGGAGATGCCAACTACATCTTTAAACCAAATGTCCTAAACCACCTTCCCACATTCCATGGAATGGAGTCCGAGATGCCCTACCTGCACATTAAGGAGTTCAATGACATTGTAGAAACCATGTGTCCCCCACATCAACTAGAATCAGCTAAGATGAAGCTATTTCCTTTTTCATTAAAGGATCGAGCTAAAAATTGGCTAAACAACTTGATACCTGCATCAATCTACTCTTGGGACCAATTACAAAGAGAATTCTACAAAAAATACTTCCCTCATCACAAAACAATTTCACTTAAAAAGAGCATCCAATTTTTTTTGAAAAAGAGGGAGAGTCATTTTATGAAACATGGGAGAGGTTCAAAGACACCCTAAACATGGTTCCACACCATGGGTTTTCCATACCTGAACAAGTGAGAATTTTATATGAAGGGTTGGGTCCGGGTAATAAACAATTCATTGACATGATGTGTAATGGAACTTTTAAAAACAAATCCCCAAATGATGCTTACGAGTATCTAGAAAGCCTTTCTGAACAAAACCAAACATGGGGAACTTCACCTTATTCTGAAAAGCCACAAAGAACTACTGGAATTCATACACTTATAGAAGAGGAAAGCCTTAGGGCTAAACTCACAGCACTCTCTAGGAAGGTTGAAGAGATAGACCTTAGGAAAGTCCATGAAATCCAAACTGTTGACCCTGTTTGCACAATTTGTGACAAACATGACCATAAGACAGAAAACTGCCCAACCATTCCATCCATTAAGGATGTTCTCTTAGGAGGACCCCCATCGGAAGTAAATGCTTTGAACTTTCAAAATCCTCAATACCAAAACACCTTCAAACCAAGGTATAACGACCAACTAGGCTTCCGCTAGAAAGATAACCAACAAACTAGCCAACCACAGGGACAAAATCCTTACCCCCATCAGAACTACCAAACCCATAACCAGTTCCAAACCCAACCTATCCAATACCAACAACCACCGGTCCATTTTCAACAAACCATCCCACCTCCAAAATATCCCCTTGGGATAAACCAATCTACTCAGCACCAACCCAAACTGTTCCACAAAGCCTACTAGAACAACTGTGAAAACAAATGGAGAGGATGAACTCAGAAGTATCTTCCCTAAAACAAGAACTTCAAACCATCAAAACTGGAAAGGAACCCATGCCAACTCAGGCGGTGCCATCCTCAAATTCAAGGGGAGAGTCAAGTTGTTCTAAAAAAACTCATGAACAACTAAAGGCTGTGACTATTTTAAGAAGTGGGAAATCAATTGAGAAACCTGAACAACTAATTCAGAACCCACCCGAAGATTCAAACTTGGATGAAAATTCAAATGAACCACAAGATAAAACTGAGGAAACTGATAACAATGTGAAGGAAACAACTCTTCAAAAAACAACCCCACAACCTACACCATTTACTCAACGCATGAGGGGGAAACCCAAGCCTGAACTGAGTGAAACATTGAGGGACATATTCTCACAAGTCAAGTTGAACATTCCTCTTCTCGATGCAATCCAAACCATACCTTCCTACTCAAAGTACCTTAAGGACTTGTGCACTTTTAAAAGAAAATTTTCACATAAAAACAAAGTCCTTTTGGCTGCTAATGTGAGTACCACCATTCAAGGGACCATTCCTCCTAAGTTGAAAGACCCAGGTTGCCCTTACATCAATGTTGAACTTGGAGAGAGAAAAGTTGTCAAAGCCTTGTGTGACCTAGGTTCTAGTGTCAATCTCATCCCATATGCTGTGTACTGCCAGTTAGGCCTAGAAGAACTCCAACCCACATCTGTCACACTTCAACTTGCTGATCGTAGCATTAGGGTTCCAAAGGGAATTTTAAAGGACGTTCTGGTAAAGGTTGAAAACTTCATCTACCCTGCTGATTTCATTGTCCTTGACAACCATCCAAACTTAGAAAATAAGGAACAAACCCCAATCATCCTTGGTCGTCCTTTCCTTGCAACAATCAACTCTATTATTCGAGTCTGAAATGGGAACATGACCATCACCTTTGGGAACATGAGTCTAGACTTGAACATCTATAATGCAAGATCACAAATAGGGGATGACGAGGACATTCATGAAGTAAACATGATAGGAAGCATTGATAATGAATCCATGGAACATCAAGGAATATTTGATGGATGTTTAAGTCAGGATGAGATTGATTTCCTTTGTTCATATGAAGGAAGTTTATCTCCTTGGCTTGAATCATTTTCAAATTTCTCTTATGATGAAGTCTTAGGTCCAACAAGCAGTGAAACCTTTCAAGAAACCACTTTCATGGAGACCACTCTAAATTCCTTCCCTAAATATGGTCAAGCCAATCTAGTAGATGAAACTTCTACATGTGGGGAATCAATCCTATCTGAAACTCTAAAAAAAGAAATTGATCTTGATCCAATGTCCCAATCTTCTGCTGAAATTCTGAACCAACCTGATCTTGAATTGAAGGAACTTCCTACTGCACTAAAATATGCCTTCATAGGGGAAAATCAAACACATCCTATTGTAATTTCTTCTTCTCTTGAAGCCAATCATGAGAGGATGCTTCTATATTTCCTTAGGAAGCATAAGAAAACCATTGGTTGGACCCTTTCTGATATTCCTGGGATTAGCCCACTTATCGGGACTCATAGGATTGTTCTGGAATCTGATTCAAAGCCATGTCGTCAACCTCAACGGCGACTCAATCCTAATCTCATGGAGGTGGTAAGGAAAGAACTTCTGAAATTGTTAAAAGCTGGTATCATATATCCCATAGCTGAGAGTGAGTGGGTGAGCCCAATCCAAGTGGTTCCAAAAAAGGCTGGAATCACAGTGATAACCAATGAGGATGGAGAGATTCTTCCAACAAGGGTGAGTAGTGTATGGAGGGTCTGCATTGACTATAGGAAACTAAACTCATTCACCAAAAAGGACCATTTTCCCTTACCATTCATTGACCAAGTCCTTGAGAGAGTGGCAGGTCACGCCTTCTACTGTTTCTTAGATGGGTACTCGGGGTACAATCAAATTGAGGTCTCCCTAGAGGATCAAGGGAAGACTACATTCACATGTCCTTTCGGTACCTTTGCCTTCAAACGCATGCCCTTCGGGTTATGCAATGCCCCTGGAACCTTCCAGCGGTGCATGATGGGAATCTTCTCAGACATGGTAGGGGATTTTCTAGAGGTATTCATGGATGACTTCTCTATGTTTGGGGATACTTTTGAGGGATGTCTGCAGAATGTGGAGAGAGTCTTGTCAAGATGTGAAGAAAAGAATCTGGTCCTAAACTGGGAAAAAGGCCATTTCATGGTTAAAGAGGGACTTGTTCTAGTCCATCTGGTCTTGAGTAGGGGGATTGAAGTTGATAAAGCAAAGGTTGACATCATTCGTCACCTTCCATCACCCAAAACTGTCAAGGAAGTGAGGTCTTTATTAGGACATGCTGGTTTCTATAGAAGATTCATCAAGGACTTTAGTTCAATATCTCGTCCCCTTTGTGCTCTCCTAGTAAAGGATGCTCCATTTGTTTGGATAGAAAGCTGTGAGGGTTTATTCTCAACCCCCAAATCCTCTCTCACCTCTCCCCCATCATGAAATCTCCAAATTGGAACCTTCCTTTCGAACTTATGTGTGATGCCAGTGACTTTTCTATAGGATCTGTGTTAGGAAAACGTTGTGATAAAAATCCTTATGTCATTGCTTATGCAAGAAAATCCTTAAATGATGCCCAAATCAACTACACCACCACTGAAAAGAGGTTACTTTCTATTGTGTTTGCCTTAGAGAAGTTTAGGTCCTACCTCTTAGGATCACCCATCACTGTGTTCACTGACCATTCTGCACTAAAATACCTCTTCCAAAAACAAGATGCTAAGGCTAGACTGATTAGGTGGGTCCTTCTCTTACAAGAATTTGACCTCACAATCAAGGATAAAAAGGGAGTTGAAAATGTTGTAGCTGATCACCTCTCTAGGATGGAATTCAAAGACAACTCAAATCACCTTTCTGTGTCTGATTCGTTTCCTGATGAACACTTATACTCTGTGAGTGACTGCCCTTGGTATGCTGACATAGAAAATTTCTTAGTGACAGGAGTCATTCCAAAATTCTTAGGGACTCAAGCATGAAGGAAATTCCTTTCTGATGTTAGACACTATGTGTTTGATGATTCATACCTCTATAAGTTCTGCCCTGACCAAGTCATTTGGAGGTGTGTTCCACAATTTGAACAAGAGTCCATCCTTAAATTCTGTCATAGTGAGGCATGTGGAGGTCACTTTTCCTCTAAGAAAACATCTGCTAAGATTCTTCAATGTGGTCTTTTCTGGCCCACCCTCTCAAGGGACTCCTACAAATTTTTTCAAAGCTGTCCTAGGTGTCAAAAAGTAGGGTCCATCACAAAAAGGAATCAAATGCCACTCACTCCCATCTTAGTGGTTGAAATCTTTGACTGTTGGGGAATTGATTTCATGGGTCCCTTCCCAAACTCTCGGGGATACCTCTACATACTCTTAGCTGTTGATTATGTCTCAAAATGGGTTGAGGCCATTCCCACAAAATCCAATGATCATCAAACTGTGATTAGATTCCTAAAAGAAAACATATTCTCTAGATTTGGAATTCCTAGGGCTATCATAAGTGATCTTGGAACTCATTTTTGCAATCGTCCATTCTCATCACTCATGGAAAAATATGGAATTTCTCACAAAGTGTCCACTTCTTACCACCCACAGACCAATGGTCAAGCTGAGTTAGCCAATCGTGAAATTAAGCAAATTCTGGAGAAAACTGTCAACCCCTCTAGGAAAGAATGGTCTGAGAAACTCTTAGATGCTCTTTGGGCCTATAGAACCGCATATAAAACCATTTTAGGAATGTCCCCATATAGGTTGGTTTATGGTAAAGCATGCCATTTTCCAGTGGAGATTGAACATAAGGCCTTTTGGGCAATTAAGAAAATGGATTATGATCTCTCATTGGCCGGAACAAAAAGGAAATTAGATCTCAATGAACTGGAGGAACTAAGGATGGAGGCTTATGAAAATTCAAGGATCAATAAAGATAGAGTTCAAGCCTACCAATCTAGGAATATCAAGGTCAAACATTTTGAACCGGGAAAACATGTGCTCTTGTATAGTTCAAAACTTCATTTACATCCGGGAAAGTTAAGGTCTAGATGGTCAGGACCTTTCATAGTGCATCATGTATTCCCCCATGGGGCAGTAGAGATTCAAGATCCCACAAGTGGTTACATTTTCAAGGTCAATGGTCAAAGGTTAAAACCATTCATTGAATCATTCAATAAACATGAAATAGAGGTTGAGTTAACTAATCCAACCTATGAACAAGGAACAAATTAATAGATTTAGGGTCCATGTCGGGCTAACGACGTTAAACAAAGCGCTGAATGGGAGGCAACCCATGGTTTTCAAGTTTCCAATAATTTCGTTGTTTTAATCAACTTTATATTTTAAATAGGGTTAATGAGACATTTTGATATTTTGAAAAAAAATAATAAACTGTTGACCTGTTCTTCTATAACGAGTATGGATGGGTACGAAAGGGGAGCACCATATTCATCAGTGTCACGTGGTGTGATCCTTGAGTAATACCTTACCCAGAAATTTAAAAAGAAGACAATGTATCATCAGTTTATTTTGTTTTATTTTTAATATTTTATAGGTTAAGATAAAAATAAAAATAAAATAATAATAAAAAAAGTCCACGCCATAGGACGTGGGGAAAACCCCGTCACAACCGGCGAAGCCGCGGGGACTCAAACCCGGGACTGAAGGGAGATAGGGGCGCGCACTTACCACTGACCTGCGGCTTCTTGTGCTTCCTTATTCTATAATTTTTATATATATTCTTATATTTTACTTCCTTTATTATATAAATATAAATATATATATATACATATTGTTTTTTTGTTTGTTTTGTTTGTTTTGTTTTTCCTTTTTCCACTAGGGAACTTTGCAAGCGACATGGATATCAAAGGAATAAATTCGAGCGGCAAGAACTTCAAACTTCAACCACCAGGTGACTTCATTCCATTATCCTCATATTTCAATTTCCTTATTGAACTCCCCTTCTTATTCCTCTACCCCATTCTAAATTTTGTTTTTATGAAACTAGGGATAGTTTCATTCTAAGTTGGGGGGTGTGGAAACAAAATGTTTGTTTAAAAAAAAACAATGATAACAAAAAGAAGTAAAATTCCTTTATCATTCATATAATAACATCTTTGCTCACATAAAAACTACATATAAAATAATTATTATTTCCTTGACTCTTAATTTAATTCATGATTAAGTTTAAAAGCATAGATTTTGGAAAGTGTGGCTGTCCAATGTGATATTTCATCGTTTATATTTTCATCCAAATAAAAAAATTCCACAATGCAAGTCCTCTAGACTGTGGGGTACTAATTTGAATTTTTGGGGTCCCATAATAAATAGAATAGGCTGGTTTTATTTTTATGAATAATATGAGTATTCATAAAAAAAACTAAAAAAAAAATTATTATTAAAAAAAAAAATTTGCGTGTAGAGAAATGGATTGATAAAATGCGAGGCTTTCGGCACTTGGGGATCGTGACTCCAGAGTTTTCTAGCCATGAGTTTTTCAATATATCTCTATTTATGGTAATATGACTTTGTTTTTTATTAAGTTAACTCGAGACGATGCCCGAGTATGTGGGCTTCACTTGGTGCCCTAAGGCCTTTGAGTCTGGGAGTCATCGGCAAAGTCTTGCTACATGGGTTAATTTGATTAACTGCAATCTCAATTACTATGGAAATATTGCAAAAAAAAATCAAAAAAAAAAAGAATGAAGAATACTCATATTAGGATTAAATGTGATTCCACCTAGCGCTTCCATGATTTCCCCCTTGAATGAAAATGAACCCCCATATCTATTGTGATACACAACACATCATTACACCTAATTGAGTTGGATGAAGTATGATGATGGATTTGATCAAAGGAATGGGCTTGGGATTGGGATCTGCTTTTAAATTCATCTTGTTTTAAATTATCTTGATAGGTTATAAAAATATATTTGTGTGCAGTTTACATTGTGAGCACTGTTTGTTATAATGTGTTTGAAGAAAAGAATTCAAATAAAATCATTGAATTATTTGCTCGGGACTAGCAAATCTCAAGTTGGGGGGTCTGATTATCCAATAAAAACATATATTTTAATTACATTTTAATGGTATTAAATGTTCATTTTTGATCTTATGGGCCTGAGTTAGTGCATTTTCATTATGAACATCCATTCTCATCATTTGTGCACTCCATGCCTAATATACACCAATTTAGGCCCAATGATTCATCTGATTATAAGGAATGTAATTATCAATTTTTTTAATTTGATATTTTGGTAAAATTATCTACACTTAAATGTGAACATTTTTCATTCAGGGATCAATGTAGAATTAATGGAAGAAGATGGGGATATTTTGTGATGAAAGGAAGCAATTCTAGAGAAGGCAGATTGGACACTAGCCCACTGATGAGACTATGGGGCCCAACATACAGGCCCAATGAATCCCACATTTTGTGGGATGCTAGAAGGAATTCATAGGAACAAATAACGCTTCATGATACAATGCTAATTCGGCCTCTATGATGGTCATTAAATCGGCCCAATTTAGAGATACAATTCCGGGCTAGATTCTGCGGCCCAGAATAACAGTCCACTAATTTTATCATATCTCGAAATCCGTAACTCGAAATGGGCCCCAATTTTACAGGCGGTTAGAAGACATCCGGAGATCCATTGTCTTATTCTATGGCCCACTCTGATTCGGCCGTCTAGAAGGTCTTCCAGATGCGTCTGTTCGGTGAAGGAAAGCTGGATGCCACCTCGGGTCAAATGTAGAAAAGTTCAAATTCCACAAGCTTTCCACCACCTATGGCCTACCAAAATTAATTGAGATTCTTTGTACTGTTTGAGGCTCTACACAAGGCTCCCAAAATTCCTATTTAAGGCTGTGGTTGTGAAGGATTTGAAAATCTTGGATGCTTTGTTCAATTGTAATGTTATGCTGCATTTTTGTTGCCTCAAATTTGTCTTTCACATGTAAGTTGTTAAATTCACTTTAGTTTCTGAATAAAAGTTCTTCTTCTACTCTTATTCTGTTGTTATTCATATCACTTTGATACCGTTGGATCAAGGTGTGAATTTATTCACACCAACCCTTGTGAAATTATTCACACAACGGTGGAGTGATCATTTTATTCTTATTGTTTTCTTTGCTTCTCCATTTCCTCCCTCATGAGTCTACTTTCCGCTTCCATTGAACCCATGGGATCAATGGAGGGCTAACCCACTTATGGGTTGATCCAAAGGAGTAGCAAGGGGATGGATTGGATGTTATTTATCACCTAATTAATGCATAATCACTTCTTTAATTGGGATTTTTATTTGATGATTTTTAAACTCCATCGTTCTTGTTGAATTTAAGGCCACAGACTTCAAGTACTAATACGAACCTTTACCTTGAAGTGCTCAAAACTTTGATCCTTCAAGTGTATAGGTGATTAGTATTAAAGGGTTTAGGCATTAAACCAGTAAGTGATGATGTTGTTTTATCTCCTTAAATGAACCCATCTCAAATTTAAGAATTTGAAATCATTAAAAAGAAAATACGTCCAATCCACCCTGAGCGATAACCTAGGATCAACTTGTTCTTTTAAATTGAATTCACTTAAATAAATTAGATATATTTAAAACCCATCCAAAATCAATCCAAGTTGGCCACTTCATAGCCGAAAACAGTCCATAGAATGTACATGTCTATAGGTTTCTTCTTAGGTCTCTGTGGATTCGATAACCCAAGCTAAACTACAAGGACCGTCTTACCTTATTCTCTTGGGTAAATTTGAGCGAGAATCACCACCCCTGTTGCAAAACTTTTCATGAGCCTGAGTACTGAAATATTTATTTTCAAGTTTCTTTCTAACCTGAATTGCCTATTCTTGATTGATTGTCCAAGAACACTTGTCCAAAGATCATAAAACCTTTTTTGGGGCATTTTTATTCCTCATTCTTCACATTATTCATAGTTGGAACCCCACGGCTCCCGGATCGACAGTTGTTGGGCATCGCATGCTTGATCAGGTGCCCAGATTCATGGAGGATCAATGAAATGACAATGGAATGTTGAATCAAGCATAGATATGAGAATATAATGGGACGGGGATGAAAAAATTGATGGTTTGAGGATGGATCATCAATGGTGGAAGTCACATCAGTGAGAAGAATGAAGGAGGGTTTACCAAATCCTCAACGGATATGTTTTCCAATGAATGATGGCCGATGGGCATGAATCATGACAAGATCCATGAGATATGGGAGTAAACGATCTAGGATCTATAGAGTTTTGAACAGATTTGAAGTGTGAAGGCTGGATTGAGAAACCTAGGGTTTTTGAAAAAAAAACCCAAATACACATCATGTATTATGAAGAACACATGGCATGTAGCCTCCCTTAATTTCAGTGCTAGGGTTTGGGAGAATATAAAGACGACACAACGTGTAGTCCTCCCTCACATTTCGTGTACACATTCCTGGTTTGGAAAACCTATGTGATGGGTCACACGAGTAGGGATTCTGTATAAGAGAACATGGAAACATGTTGAACACACATACAACATTCAATGTGAATCCACTCACCATGTACCAAAGTACACGAACATGGGGTCCGAGTACACATACACAAGGTCCGAGTATATGGACACGACCCCAATCCCAGATAGTTAGGACATGATGTGTAGTCCACATATACAGCGTGTTATACTACATGGGATGGGACCTGTGTACCAACCAGAGACCTGTCTAGGAAGTGAAGAGGGGACACATGTCATGTGGGTCCCCTCACATATCATGTACTACATGATCTCTTTCGACCGATATAAAAATCCCTGTATCTTCATCATTTGAACTTGGATTTTGGCCTGTGAGATGCCTATCCTAAGTATTTTCCATGAAGAATATGATGGTTCCCTCAAAAAAATATTTTGAGATATGATGTAAAATATTCTAGGTTTGGTACACGCTAAGGTGACACCCAATGAGGGAAGTGATCAAACAGAATCACCATAGTAGTATCAGGCTTACCCTCCAACCAGGCTTGGTAGTGGGATTCCCCGATGGAGGTTCTGGGCTTACCCTTCAGCTAGGATGGGTAGTGGTGTTCTCCAATGATATTTCCAAGTAACCCTCCAGTAGGACTATGTAGTAGAGTTCCTCGACATTCTGGGCTTACTCTCGAGCTAGGCTAAGCAGTGAAATTCCCCCATGACATCTTCCATGTGTAACCCTCCAGCTAGGCTGGGTAGTGGCATATCCTGAACGACTCACCGGGCTTACCCTCTAGTAGGATTGGGCAGTGGATTTCCCCGGTGAGCTTCCCAAGTGGTTCCCTCTAGTAGGATTGGGTAGTGGTGTTCCTTGGTGACTTCTAGAGTATGACCCTCTAGTCATACCAGGGCATAGGATGCTTTCCTAAAAACTAGTGACCCGTTAACTATGTGGCACAATGAAGAAGCATGGTTTGACTAACCTTCAGACTAACGAGAAAGAGGGACACTTTCCCCACCTAGACGCATTTTTGTTACATGAATTAAAATTCTGTAGGTAAGTCAGTACCGACCAAATAGGATAGTATCAAGGTTTGGTGATTGAGTCTCTTAGACTTGTGTGTCCTGGGTAAACCCATGAAGAGTTGGACATTGTTGTTGGACTCCTCTTATTACTATTGGATACTCATCCTCTTTGAATGATATGTGTTATGGATATCCCCTTACTCTCTCATTTGGGTTTCTTTGAATGAGTGCGCACGGGCACACACACACACACACACACACACATATATATATATCCTACTTCATTTTCCACTCCTTGTGTTTAGTTACTCTCCTCTCGGAGAGGAAAAGATGTGCATGGTATACCATGTGCATTTGGTGTTTATATTCCCATAGAGGGATGAGTCCACTCTCCAGTTATGGGTAGTGAAGAATTGAAAATAAGTTCATATTATTACCATGTTGAGCTCGTTATGTTTGGATGAGTTCAATTTCACTCTTTTGTTGGGTTGAGTTGTACTCTCTTATTGTTCCTTATTCTATCTACTGTTTACCTCTTCAATTATATCTCTTACCAATCCCCCCTACACTTTTTCAGGGTGTTCTACTGGTTATGTATATACTCACCTCTTTATGGGATTTTCCAAACACGTGTCATTTCTTTTGATGACAGAGGACTGGTCGATCATGACTTCAGAGGAGCTTAGGGGTACGGGTTCTTGGACCACATGTTGTGGTCATAGATTGGGATATAGAAGATTTTATCTCTCTTATATTTACTATTTTCCATTTTTTTCATGTTAGGAAATATTTTTGGTTTGGGTATTCATTTTTACCCTTTTACTTTTCAGTATACACTACTATACTTCATTTTTTTAGTGGTCCATGCATATTTGGTATATATATAGCAATGTTGACTCTTTTATTTATTTCCTTATACACTTTTTCATTGAGTTGGATATGTGCATGTGTGTTGGTATTTCTATAAAGGCCTCCCCGAGTTTAGTTTTTCTTTATCACTTGTTGCCACCCCTCACCTATGGAGGCGGGTTTGGGGTAGTTGCGGATCCAGACCCATCTTGGGTTGGGTCATGAGAGATTGGTATCATAGGTGGTTCTACTATTGGTAAATTATTCAGATGTTTCCCTAAAAAAGTTTTTGGTTGGGTTTAGGGAAACAGTTTCAAAGTGTCTCAAGTGCGGCTATGAGGCTATGGAGTGTAGTGATGGTGTCACGACCGACATAGCCATTCACCGAGACCTTGAATACCAACTTGTCAACTCAGCATGGTGAGTCATTTGTTGTAGGGATCAATACTACATTCATCATATAGGATTGAGTCTTTGAATGTACTTCTTGAGTTATCACCCCATTGTTTTGATATATATTTATTTTCTCATCTAACCATGGTACTCTTTGATAACTTTCAGGATGCATCTGTGATGACAACAAGCTAGGATACTAGCTCCAGTTCATGATGAAGACCCTATGAGAGATGAGGCCTCATTCTAGGGTCTATAATGCATTCCTCTTCCTCCAGGTGGTAAGGTAGAAGTAACTCCACCTATTAAGTAGCAGGTTTTCCTAGAAGAGCAGGCCGAGGATGTGCGCAGGCTGAGGGCACTCTACAAGTTCCAATGTCAGAGACTGCTGAGAAACTGTGGTGAGCCAAATCCTCAGCCAGTATAGGATTGTATAGGGTTAGTAATCCATATCAGTAGGCTTATCTAGAAACTGATAGATCAGATAGTTTCTTTAGCATCAAGTATTTTCCATGTAGAAGCTGGGAATTGGTGGATCCTGGTTACCCAGATGCATGACAAGTAGACATTCTTGTGGGATAATTTTCAGTAGTTTTTCTGTGAGGAGTACTACCCCTCTTTCTTGTGCTTTGTTCGGATATAGGAGATTATATATCTTCAGCTAGGAGGGATGACATTGGATGATTACACAGTTAGGCTCATAGAACTTACATGTTACTCTCTTGACATGATCAGAGATGGATAATTCTGAGAACACAAGTTTAAGTTGGGACACTGTAGAGAGACTTGATCTTAGGTAGTGTCCTTGTACATTCCCACCTATACTGAGGTGCTAGAGAATGCGCTTGTGATAGAGAGATTTCTATCATAGGGATGTCATATATTTGGATCAGGCATTGGGTGCGATAAGGTTGAGACATCTACAATAGCAGGAAGGTTCTAGAGATCTCATAATAAGAGAACCTTTTATGAGAAGACTTAGGGATGTGGTCGTATAGTGCAGGGAAGCACACAGCACTGGGGAAGCCCAGGGAGGTCTGGTGCTACACTTGTGATGGGAGAGGTCACATGGTATGATAATTCCTGACCAGATGGGCTGAGCAGCCCAGGAAAACAGCTATTGGACCGCCATAGCAGAGACAACACTATGATCAGGGATCTCCCATGAGGGGATAAGGTGGTCCCTAGAGAGGAAAAGCTGGAAGAGGGTCAGGAGGAGCTACATCTAGGGATGATGGTATGATATCCTTCCACCACCACCCCTAGGTGGCCCACATCATTATTTGGGAGTGGGTGGCTAGGGTCATGGATAGATTCAATCTTTGGATGTTTATGATCCTGTGGCATAAGAGATGATTAGAGGTATGATCTATGTTTATTCTACTATTGCTTCAGTATTTGTAGATACAGGTATCAGCCATTATTTTATCTTGATACTCTTAGTATGATAATTGGAGCTCCCAGTGGAGATGTTAGCATAATAGCTTTGTCTTGTGGTTCCTACATGGAACACTTCCTCTATATCTTTCATTTTCTAGTAGTGAAATCTATCGCTTAGAGGAGAGAGGTTCACATGGAACCTTTTGGTCATCACAATGGAACCATATGACATAATCTTGGGCATGGATTGACATTCCATGTCTCGATCCCAAATAATCTATCACCATACACTAGTTAAATGCCTACGCACTGATGATATGAGTTTCTCTTTTTCTTGTGAGAGAGACCTCATATATATACGAGAGGGTGTTATGAGAAGAAGGTTATAGATTATTACCCATCAGTTGTAAAGCATAAACCTTGGTGTATTAGACTCTTTAGGCATCTAGGTTCCTTCATCTATGGAGGATTTTATGGATGTCTTCCCCAAAGACGTTCTGTGACTACCTCCGATGTGAGAGATTAAGCTTTGCATTGAATTAAAATTAGGGACTACCCTGATATCTTCTACAGTGTATCAAATGGAACCTAATGAACTCTTAGATTTTCAGTTGTAGTTAGAGGACCTTTGTGAGAAAGGTTTCATCAGACCCAGTGTGTCCCCCTAGACAGCTCTAGTTCTATTCATGAAAAAAGAAAACGAGAGCTTACGGATTTTTGAGGATTATCATCACTTGAACTAGGCTGTGATAAAGATAAAGTACCAGTTGATAAGTATTTAATACCTATTTGATCAGTTGTGAGGTGTGAGGTGGTTCTCCAAGATCAATCTCAGGTCGAGCTAACACCAGTTGTTGGCTCACGAGGCTGATATTACGAAGTTGTAATTCTTATATCTCTACGGACACTATGAGTTCCTAGTGATGCCATTTGGTGTGAATAATTCCCCCATATTATTTATGTATTTGATGAACCATTTCTTCTATCCATACTTGGATCAGTTTTTTTTCTTCTTCATCTATGACACACTCGTCTACTCTGCAACAGAGGAAGAGCATGCAGAGCACTTGAGAATGGTTTTGGATTTTCTTTGAGAGCACCAGCTTTACAAAAATCTATCAAAGTGCCAGTTCTAGATACATGGGGTTCACTTTTTGGGCTATCTCATTTCTAAACAATTTTTATCCATGGGTTTAGAAAATATTAAGGTAGTGATTTATTGGAAACCACCCATGAATGTATTGGAGGTGCGGAGTTTCCTTGGCTTGGCAGGGTACTATAGGATATTTGTGGTAGATTTATCTATAATCAAGAACCCTTTGAATGAATTGATATAGAAGGTAAAACCATTTACCTAATTTGAGTAGTGTCAGAAGGCCTTTAAGGATTTGAGATAGAGGCTTACAAGTTCTCTAGTCTTGAGACTAATAGAGGAAGGTATTGGGTTCGTGGTGTATTGTGATGCCTCAGAAGCTGGGATCAGTTTCCAATTGATGTAATGATAAGAATTAATCACATATGGGTCAAAGAAGTTGAGACTCCATGAGAAGAAATATGTGACTCATGACCAAGAGATAGCAGTAGTACTCTTCACCATGAGGATGTGGAGGAACTACCTTCTGGGAAAGTGCTTTATGGTTTACTCAGACCACCAAAGCCTTAAATGCGTCTTCACTCAAAGAGACTTGAACCTGAGATAGTGATGTGGGTTAGAGTTCCTATAAGACTACAACTTCAAGATAGTCTATACTCCAGGAAAGGTAAATATGGTATAAAATTCCCTTAGTAGGAATTCTCAGACTTGCTTAGTGTAGGAAGCTTCAAAGTAGTTAGTTTTCCTATAGCTGACCCTAGTAGAGCAGGAGGGTACAACTTTTCTTTAGTTGATGGTGTTGACTCCATAACTCCTCGAGCATATGGAGGAGTCCCAACTAGAAGACATCGATTATGAGGTCTTTTGTGATCATATATCCATAGGCGACTTAAAATATGGGTATTCTGAGTGAGGGAATCATGAGATATTATTCCAAGGGAGAAAAATGGTTCCAATCATGATGCAGGAAGAGGTGACGTGGGAGTTTCAAACTTCTCCCTTATTTGTATATCCCGGTGTGGGGATGATGTACAAATATCTTCAGTGGTTTTTTTGGTGGTCTGGAATGAGATAAAGCATAGGTGAGTTCATCTCACAGTGCCTCACGTATCAGTAGGTGAAAGATGACCAGCATGTTCGAGCAGGTTTGTTGCACCCTCTTGAGATCTCGGAGTGTAAATGGGATGAAATATCAATGGACTTTGTCACATGGATTCCACACATAGTAAAGGGCCATGATACCAACTGGGCGATATTAGACCCACTAACGAAGTCGACACACTTTCTTTCAATCAGGGAATAGAGTTTGGTGCGGAGTTTGGGGTAGTTGTATGTACGAGAGATCATCCACCTTCATGGGGTACCTTCGACGATTGTCTCTGATTGTGATGCGCAGTTTATATCTCAATTGTGACGTTTCCTATAGGAGGCATTCGAGACTCGGTTATAGATGAGTACATCATTTCACCCCTAGATTGATGGGTAGACCGAGTGCACTATCCAGGTGCTAGAGGACATTTTGAGGGCTTGTGTGTTGGATTTTGGTCAGATTTTGGAGGATCAAGTGCCATGGGTAGAGTTTGCGTACAACAACAGCTACCACTCGACCATTGACATGACACATTTTGAGGCCCTATATGAGAGACCTTTCAGGTCACCCTTGTGTTGTATACATATTTGAGATTCATCTCTGATAGGCCTAGAGTTGGTGCAAGTGACCATAGAGAAAGTGCAGGTCATCCATGAGCGGATGAGGATGGGCCAAAGAAGATATAAATCCTACACAGATATTCATTTTAGACCATTGGAGTTTGAGTAGGGATACCAAATATTCTTGAGTGTCTACCCGTAATGAGGAATGAGGAGGTTCAACTAGGGAGGCGAGATATCCTCGAGGTTCATTGGTCTATTCATGATCTTGTAGAGGGTTGGCAAGGTTGCCTACCACCTCGCCCTACTCCCACAGATGGATCGGGTGCACATCATATTCCATGTTTCATGGATGAGTAAATACAATCATGACCCTACACATGTCATATACTAGGTAGATATGCACATTGAAGATGGAGCCACCATTGTAGAGAACCCATTGGTGATCAAGGACTGATAAGAGTGGACCTTTCAAGGTTGGACCATCCCTTTGGTTCACATGTTGTGGTAGCATGGAAATGTGTAGGAGAGTTCCTGGGAGCAGGAGATCCAACCAAGGGCTCATTATCTTGGGTTGTTTTCCTACTTTTACTTTTCAGCGATGAAAATCTTGAAGGAGTGAATGATGTAGAGACCTGTTTTTTTCCTTGTAAAACTTTGAAATATTTCTAAATATATTTTCAGAGTTAGGTACTGAGATGGAGTGTGATTCTAAGGCCCAGTGTTCCGGGAATTAATTTTATAAAAATATGAAATATATTAATTTTTCGCACACATGTTTAATTAAAGAAAATGTGAAAACTCTTTAATGGTTGATCAGATCGGAAATTTGAGACCACAATTGTGTTTTTAATGAGTTGTTTTTCCTAGGCACGACATCAAATGAGTTCGCATGGGACATTCGGACCCCTCTCTCATTGGTGGTGCATTTAATTGATTTAATTAGTTAATTAAATCATTAATTAAATTCTATTTTAAACTAATTAAAAGAATATAAATCGGTCATTAGAGGGATTTGTCCAGGGTTGACCTCACAACTCCTAGAATCCACCAGCAAGAGCTTCAATCATACCTTTGGATAATTCCTTTGAAGAATGAAAAAACATCAGATTAGATCGAATCAAAACATGATGATCACAAAAGATCCTCCTCCATCATTGGTGAATGAATTATTCACAAGTGATCAATCCAAACATGAGGTAGGGATCTTCAATTGTTGTTTTCTCCCTTTGATTAAATGTTTGAGCAGATCGAATGTTATTCTTCGATCTATGCCCCTATTGTAAAACTTTTCCAGATAATAAGTACTAAAATATTACTTTACCAGTTGCTTTCTAATCTAAATTGACCATTCTTGTTCGATTATCCAAGAACGCTTGGAAAACGATCATAAAAACGTTTTTTCTTGGATCTTTTTCTATCAAAATTCTTTATATTCTTCACTATTGGAACCTTGTAGTTCCCAGATCGATAGTTTTGGGGCATCCCAAGCTCGATCAGGAGCCCATATTCAAGGAGGATCGATAAAATGACAGTGGAATAGTGAATCGATCATAGATCCGAGAATCTTGAGGGATGAGGATGAAAAAATTGATGGTCTGATGATGGATCATCAAGGGTGGAAGCCACAATAGTGAGAAGAATGAACAAGGGTTTACTAAATCTTTACCAGAGCTGTTTTCCAGTGAATGATGGTTGGTGAGCATCAATCATGGCCAGATCTATATGAGATATAGGAGGAAAAGATTTGTCATCTATGGTGGTTTGAAAAGATTTAAAGCGTGAAGGCAAGATCGAGTAACCTAGGGTTTTTGGAAAAATCTTGACTACATTCCGTATCATGTGAAGAACACACGGCGTGTAGACTCCCTCAACCGTGACGTTGGGGTTTGGGAGAAGATAAGGATGGAATGATGTGTAGTCCTCCCTCAAACATCGTGTACACCTTCCTCATTTGGACAACCCATGTGACGAGTCACATGAGTGGGAATTTCGTGTAATATAACATGGACATGGGTTGAACACATGGGTGACATTCCATGTGAACCCACAAGACATGTACCAAAGTACATGGACATGGGGTCCGAGTACACGGACGTGGTCTCGACCCCAGATAGTTAGGATATGGTGTGTATTCCACCTACATGTTGTGTTCTACTACATGGGATGAGACCCATGTACCAACCAGAGACATTTCTAAGTAGTGAATAGGGAGCACACACCGTGTGTGTCCCCTCACACATTGTGTACTACTTTAGCTCTTTTGATAAATCTTCAAACCTATATATCTTCTTCATTTGATCTCGGATTTTGGCCCTAAAGATGTCTATCCTGAGTGTTTTTTCACATAGAACGTGATGGTTCTCTTGAAATCGGCTTTTGAGATAAAATGTGAAATATTTTGGGTTTGAAACATACTAAGGGATTATGGCAGCAATCATACAGAATCACCTGAGAATTACTAGGCTTACTCTCCAGTCAGGATGCGTAGTGGAATTCCCTGATGGAATTTATGGGATTACCCTCCATATAGGATGGGCAGTGGAATTACTATAATATATTTCCGAGTTACCTTGTTGTAGGATTGGTCAATTCAGTTCCTTAATGTTCTAAGATTACCCTCCAACAGGGCTGGGAAGTGGCATTACCCGATGACATCTTCCAGGTGTAACCCTCTAGCCAGGATGGGCAGTAGCGTTTCCCTAACAACTCACTGGGCTTACCCTCCTGTAGTACTGGGAAGTGGCATTCCTCGATGACCTTCTAGAGTGGTACCCTCTAGTAGGAATGAATAGTGTCATTCCTTGATGACTACCAGAGTAGGACCCTCCTATCATAATAGTTCATGAAATCATTTCCTAAAAACTGGTGACCCCTCGATTGTGCGACACAGTGACGAGGTGTGGTTTAAAAAACCTTTGGACTCTTGAGAAAGAGGGACACTTTACACACCTAGACACATTCATGTTACATGACTTAAAACCACTTTGGAAAGTCAGTGTTTCTTAAAGAGGACAATATCAATGTGTGGTGATTGATTCCCTTAGACTTGTGTGTCTTAGGCAGATACAAGAGGTCTTGGGAATCATTATTGGACTCCTCTTGGAACTGTTGGCTACTCATATTCTTTGACTGAGTTGTGACATGGAGATCTACTTACTCTCTCATTTGGGTTTATCTAACTAAGTACACACACACACACACACACACATATATATATCCTACTTCACTACCCACTCCTTGGTTATAGTTACTCTCCTTCTAGGAGAGGTGAAGATACGTGGGGTATTTCATGTGCTTCTCGTGTTTATCTACTCATTATTGGATGAGTCCACTTTTCTTATATAGGTAGAAAATACTTGATGATAAGTTCATATTCTCTCCATATTGAGATCCTTTCATTTGGATGGGTTCACTTTCACTCTTTTGTTGGTCTGATTTGTACTCTCTTACTATATTGTGTTCTATCTACTCCTTCCCTATTTAGTTGTATCTCTTACCACTCCCCCTAACCTTTTTGTTTGATTATACTGGGTATGTATATACTCACCCGTGCATGGGATTTTTCCATCACATCTCGTGTATTTTTTAGAAGGTGGATAGGTTGATCATAACTTCATTTGATCTTAGGGATACGGGGTTTTTGGACCTCGTATGGTGATCATAGCTTGGGATATAAGAGATGGGCTCTCTCAACTATTTCTTCTTTTACAATTTTTTCAGGTTGGGAAATATTTATGGTTTGGGTGTGTATTTTTTGCCTTTTAATTTTAAGTATACACTACCATAATTAATTCTGTTTAGTGGTCAATGTATATTTAGCATATTTATATCATTTTTTCATATTTTATTTATTTACCTCTGCACTTTTGCATTGATTTGGATTTGTGCGCGTGTACAAGTATTTAAGAAAATGCATTCTTGAGTTTAGTGTGAATTTGGTGCTTGTCACCACCCCATATACTATAGTGGCAGTCTTGGGGTAGTTACGGCTCATGCCCTAGCTTGGGTCGGGTCATGAACTGACCATTTTAAACGGTCGTTCCACAACACGAGCAAGGGGCATAACTGTGACACCTTGAGATTTTGTGAAATATTTTTTTTGAATGAATTAATTTTCATTGATGTATTACATTACACTAATTAAAACATTACTTTCACATGTCACTGACTTGTATTTCTATACACACAACCCCAACTTGGCGTGTATTATACACAACAATGAGTTTCTACGAAACATTATTTTTTTGTTGTAATTATTTAAATGAGATAATTATAACCTAGACATTAAACATGGTAATATGGGTAGTAATAAAAAAATTTAATATATTATTTATAATGGTTTCACATACATAAAAAATATTTATAATTAAATATATAATTTTTGGTGAAGTCTTTATAAGTTTTAAAATAATATTTTCTTAAAGAAACTGGTTTTTATGTCCTTTGGTGAACAGTAATAAAATTAATTTTAGAAACTAATAGATATTGAATTTTATAAAATAAAAATTATTTTTGAAGTCAAAATTTTTAATTTATCTTATGTTGAATTTTTGGTATTTGTTTGAGAAACTTTATTTTTTTGGTGAATAGTAAAAAAAAACAATTTAGTTAAAAATAGGCTTTTCGTTTAAATAATTATTAGTGTTAAATTATATTTTAAATTGGTTTTTAAAGTAAAAATATATCAATTATGAATATATTAATACAATTTAGGTCATTAGAGTCATTTTTATATTAAAATTGGATAAAAAATCTTATTGAACTTTTGAATGTTTTTACTTTGAAAACTCGCTTTCTCGTCACATCTGCAAGATTAGCATTAAACCTAATTTGTCCACTTCTGTGATTTTAATTTTTAAAAATGAACTTAAATTTTTTTAATCAGTAAGATATTTTTATTCTAATAATAGAAAATTAAATTTTGACCTAAAATATTAGTGAAAGTGATTAAAATTAATCACAACGATTAAGTTAAGATTAAGCTTAATTAAGGACCAAACCTTAATCTGAAGGAACAAAATGACCTATACATTTGTCCAAAATCCATTTTATATCAATAATTAGACCATATCGCCTATTTGTTATAATTTTATGGGTTATTGGGAGATTATTAAATGGAATTTCACTATATAAAGGGTTAAGTAAGGGAAAAAACAAAAAAGGAACTTTCCTTACCTTTAACATTTATAAAACTTTGAGATATGTAAAAAACATAATATTTTAGGTTCTATATATAATTTTGAAATATAAATGGTTTATTTTAATCGTAATAATTTATTAATAATTTTTATATATGATTTAGTTACTTAAAATGCTTATGAAACTCCAACGTAGTGATTATTTAGTTGATAATTAACTAAAATAAATGACACTATAAATGTTAAAAGTGAAGTGAATTGATTGAATTGTTTTATTTAATTATTTTTGAAGATTAATATATCATTTTAAACATATTTTAACTTAATTTATTTGAATTACAATATTATTTTGATATTTTAAAATAAAAATTAAATAAATAATGTCAAAATTAACATTATTATTATTTTAAAATAAATGATATTTTATTAAATGATTTAAAATTAATAAAAATACTATATTCATAAAATTGATTTTAAGGGTTAAAAAATATTAAATATTTTCTATTAATTTACCAATTAATCTTTTATAATGAACACATTGATCCATATATTGTAAAAACATTGTTAGCACACTTCGAGTTTAAGAAGTGTTTTGCACGTCACATGCGCTTGTTTTAAAAATAAATTTCCAAAACAAATGATATTTTTATTTTTTAAATTTGTAATAATATTTATAATTTAGTTTATCTATATTATATAATAAATATAACTTTATTTTTGTCTTAATGGTTAAATTAATTAGGTTAGAAAACAAGATACTTTAGTAAACACCAAAATAATAAAGTTGGGTAATCATAGAAGTTAAGGATCCAAATTGTAAAAATGAACATATTTTTGTGTGGTGTAGATTTTTAGACCATAATTTAACATTAATCCATTATTTAGCCATTTTGGAGGCACATTTGGTAAAGGATACCTCCCATTATTGAATACCTTTTGGTATTTACAAGAGTGGCACTCCTCCTCCACTAAAAAAAGAAAAGCACTCTAACCCTTACTCACACATCTCAAGAAAAATTAGCTCATAAAATCTTCAAAATTAGTCTCCCAACATCCCTACCTTCTTAATTTTAGAATCCCTTTAGGAATTAAGCAATCCATGGGATTCTTTTTGCACAAACCAAAAGGAGTTACCTGATTAAGAGGTAACATCATCCCTCAAACTCCTTTATTTTAGTTTATTTCTCCACTCCCTAAAATCTTATTATTCCATAATTGGGTAACAAAAAAAGTATACCAAATATAATAGGAATTTTTTTATGCTAAGGTTTCACCCTATACTTACACACACCTCCATATAATATGCAATGAACATAATGTTTACGTGTACAACGAACTACCACCTCATGAAACGATGATTGTTTATTTTTCATTTATCGCCTATCATGATGAACATTATGATGGAAACTATAATTATATATTTCATATATTATATTTATTATTTATTTAATATTATTTATTCCTTTTACAATCCATATATTTTTACTTTTCATTTGGTTTAAATATGATAATTTGTTTGAGGAAGTGTGGACTATAACCCCCTCAAAGCGATGTGATTCTTTCACACACTACATGGAATGTATTAAGGATGATATTATTGAAATTATATGATATATATAACATTATAATTATAATAAAATGATATTATATACATATATACATATATTTAATTTTTATTCTTTCTTTCAATGCGACAATAAAAATAGAAATATCATTCATGCGTATGTACGACCTACCATCTCCATGAACGTTGTATTCCATTTCGTACTTATATATTCTATATATTATTATAATACAAATATACTAAGTATAAATTATATTTATATAATGTTTTAAATTCTTGAATCATGATATAAGTATAAGGATCGAGGGTATAAAAAATTAAGATACATACGAAGAACAAAGAAGATATTACCCAAAGTGAAACCTTAACGTATGATTGTTAACGAGAGGATAATATAAGGTAATAATAAAACCATATATGGTATTATATATAGTAATATGTTTATTTAAAAGATTTATAATAAATTTATATTTATTATATTGGTGGTTTGAACGAGTACGATGAGAGTCAAGACACAAGGTAAGAGGATTTCATCTCACTTTTTATATCCATGAGATACATGCTTTATTCACCACCCATTAATTTTGTGTGGTATGTATAATATCAATGGATGTATTAAATGATTATTATAATTAAATTTATCAATATTTATTTATCAATTCTATGATCTTTATTTCATGATATTCAAGTTTCAAAAGTTACCAAATTAGTAAGATAGTTTTGTCTCAGTTTACCTTCATTAAGACACATGCCAAGTTATACACCTATATTTTCTTATGAGGTGTACATACTGACTTTGACATGTTATATCATGATTATTATTTATTCATGATATTTTAATATTCCTTTAATTTCAATTTCTTTCATGGGTATTATAGTTCAAAGTTACCCAATGGTAAGAGTTTATTGAAATAATCTCATCATTTTTCATGATTATTTTTGTTTATGCTTCCTTTGATGAAATATTATGATCCATACCTCAAGAGAACTAATGAATTTTATTATCCTATGGTTATTCATGATATATTCATGTATTGGTACAATTTTATACTCTTTTGTACATAAGATAGTTAAGAATGTGTTTTTAAGGAAGCCTAAATTTACCCTCTCTTTGGTCGAAAATCTATGTTCCTTCAAAACCATGTTTTCTAAAAAGGGTTTCCAAGAATATTATAATATTATTCTATAATATTTAAAATACATATTTACCCTTTTTTTCTTTTACCAATGTTTTCAAAGGAATATTCTTGTCACTTTTTGAACATGGCATTTTTATACCCTTTTTACTAGGAAAAGGAATGTTCTTTTTACCTTGTATGACATGTACGGATTTAACTGAAATCATTTTTTTGAATCTTAATTTGCATGTTTAAAAGGTTAGTTTTTTTAAAAAAAATTGCTTTTTAAATTTTTTTACAAATAAATGGTTTTCAAAATGGTTTCAATCTTCTTTTATAATTTTTCAAAGGAAAATGGTTTTCAAAATGTTTTCAAGCTTTCAAAGTTTTTTTTCAAAGAAATGGTTTTCAAAACATTTTTATGATTTATTTATAGGTTTTAAAAGTGTTTTAAAAGAAAAAGGTTTTTAAATTTTTTTGAAGTTTATTTTATAAGTTTTAAAAGTAAATTTTTTTTAAAATATTTTAAATCTTATTTATAAGTTTTCAAAGAAAACGGTTTTCAAAATGATTTCAAGTATTATTTATAAGTTTTAAATTATTTTATAAGAAAATTATTTTCAAATGGTTTTATGTATAAAAAATTATTTTTCAAATAAGAAATAATATTTTCCTCAAGAAATGTTTTTGAAAGATATTTCAAAATTATTTTCCATCTAAGATGACATCTGTCGATGTTACTCAGGCCTTTCTAGGAATTGAACTAAAAGTTCTATTCATATTATTTCTCTGAATGGGTTATTATTGATGTTGTGGTCTTTATGAAACCCATTTCCCTTTCATGGGTTATATGTTTATGAAATAAATTTCTATTTCAAGAGTTATATTTTTATGAAATCCATTTCTCTATCATGTATTATCCTTTTGATGAAATGATTATGAAACATGTATCTTCATCCATAGGTTATGATTTGATTGCGTGTTTATGATATCCATTTCAATTCATGGGTTATGATATGATTGTTTATGATTTTGTGGCACATGTATGTATGATTTCATTATGAGATGGGTGGGACCTATATATTCCTCCAAGGAATTAGGTAACAATTTATATCTTATGAGATAGACATGAATGGAATGATAAATGAACTCGGTTCAATATTACAGGGCTGGAATGGGAAATTAACTCAGTTCAGTATTATAGGGTTGGAATGAGGAATGAAATCAGTTCAGTATTGTAGGGCTAGAATGGGAAATGAACTCAGTTCGGTATTACAGGTTTGGAATGAGGAAATAACTTAGTTCAGTAATACATGTTTGGAACAGGGTGTGAACCCGATTCAGTAAGGGACTTTTTTCCATCAAGATGGACTTGTAAGGAATGCCTTTAATACTATGGAAATCATTATTATATGATCATGTGTTTTCCATAATTCCATGTTTTATTCCTGTTTTATGATTTCATGTCTTATTTTCTTTATTTCCTTATGATTCATGTCTTATAAACTACCAATATTTATTCCATGATTCATGTATATGAGCTTTGATATGTAGGGAATGATCTTATATTTTTATGATCATGTTCTCATACCCTTATGATCATGACTATTCTTAGATATATCCCTTTTTTACTCTTGTTGATAATTTGAGATCACCCCTTTTTATGTTTCCTTCCCCAGTTTATAAAGATGTGTATTATGGTTGATGTGCCTAAGAAGGGTGATAGTCAAGAAGAACCTAGTAGGAAATAATGTAGCTCATTTTTGTACTAGTTTTTATGTTTTCCATGTTTCCAAATGCACTAAACTAGTAAGGTATTTGGGTGTCTTTTTTATAATTTTTTATTTATTCTGCAAAAGATATGTAATGTCTATGTATAAAAAAAGAGGGTCACTATAGTACCGAGATCCAAACCATAACATTCATTACCCTTTAAATCACTACCTCTGAGACTGAATATAAGTCATATAAAACCTTGAAATTAAAAAAACCTAATTCAAAGGAACTAACCAAGGTAGTTTATACTATATAATTACAAGTGAGACATTGAATCAAGGTCTCAACATCCACTATAGACCATTGACTAATCCCAGAGTTCCATTCGCCTGGTGGTTGAGTAAGAGAAGAATGGATGGTGTCCAAGAGTGAAATGAAGGTATTCTTACATGGGAACCCAAGGATCACTCAAAACCAATATGCCTTGATAAGAACCAAGCATTAACATGCAACACCGATAAAACCACCCGAACAAGCTCATAATCTTTGAATATTTGGTGTAGTGTAGGTCCGATGCTCTCTTAGCGCATCAAGGATTATGTAAATCTATGGGATATGCTCTTATATTAGCAAAATACACTAAGAGGATTTTAAATATTACCAAGAAGACTAGTCGAACCATAACTAGTTGACTTCAAAGAGGAAATATGGGTTCACCTACCGATGCACCATGATTAACTGAACGCATGAATTTACCACACAAATGAATTCAGTGATAGTTCATGTTTAAACAATGAAGTTCATCTGAGACCAACAATGTTTTCAAAGGGTTATGTACACTTCCAACCACATCAAAATTGTGCTTCCAAGAAAGAACCGACATGATTTAACACTTCCAATCCTAAAAGGCATTCAAGAAGAACCAAACATTTCTAAATGGTCCTCTAGATTTGTGTTCCTTATAATTATAAGTGTGATCTTATTAGAAATGACAAGATGATCCCCACTTTAGGAGTGTCCTAATGGTCAAAAAGAAGATTGATTATCCACTCACAAGCACACTAGATCAGATTCACCTTAAAGACACAAGAGACACTTCACCAAATCGGGCTCACAACGTCATAGATTTAGATATGAAAGTTAATACCAAATGGACTGGTGTGTCAAAACATCAGAGTCACAAGAAATTCATCCCAAGCATTAGGGGTCACTCTACTTAGAGATGACCCAAGACTACACTCAAATAGTAAAAAGCTCAAAAAATTTACCAAACACATCCAGTTTGTTATACCATTTTGCACTCGATGGTACCATTTATATCAACGCATACTACCCCTATGTTAAATCAGATAACAAAAAATCCTAAATAATACCCATAGGATTATAAAAACTATAAATCCAAGTATTGGATGGCCTATAATAGAAATTTATCTAGAGTCTTATTGTCTCATGACCAAAATCCTAGACGATGACACATCGAGTTATCCATCACCGAGGAAGAAAAAAGGGTCTCATGAGACCTAAAAAGTGGGAAAAAATGCCCAGATCATGTCTAAACAGATGAAAAAAATTACCCTATGGTCAATCTCATAATAAGGTCAAAAAGGACATGACCACCCATTCGAACAAGGGTTTCAGTGGAAACTAAAAGTCTTACAAGGGAAATTGACACCTGAATGACACCAAGCATCAGAAAACTCACAACATTGGTTGGGAAATTATGTTCTAAGAGTCCTACCTACCATGGGATATCCACTTAAAAAATAATAACTGTCAGCCTAATAACTAGGTCATGCTAACAGATTTCAATAGGATTAAAAGATGATCATTAGGCCATTGATAAAAATGATAAAGCCTACAGAAATCACCTACGATTCCGTTCCAAGGAAACTCAAGTAGAAACTTAAACTACTCTTACATGAGTGTTTAAAAAAGGGAAACAACTTCAAGTTCCATTTCCAAGACTTTTACATATGATCACATTTAAATATTTAAACATATAAAATATTTAATCAAAACATCAAGTACCATTAAAAAAACACAACATACTTAATTAAGCTAACACCCTAAGGAAAAAAGGAAAGTATCATAAAAATTCCTTTTAAATAATTTTATACTTCTTAAAATTTAGTTATAATTAGGAAATTCATCAAAAAAAAATTCCTTTTTAACAGAAAATATGACCTACAAGGGTCCTTTTTTAACCAACCTCGGCTCCTAAAAATGAAACCCAGTAGAAATTATTAAATTATTAAAGTTTCAAACACTAAAATAGGTTATATCAAAAAAACATTCCCCAACTAAGCTAGTTGGGTTCATTTTATTTTAAGGACTTATCCAATTCATTTTAGGTTAAAATTTAAACAACCCTTACATTTATAACATCTTATTATAAATAACACCTTTACATTTTTTGACGGGTTACCATTTCCCAATTCATGAAGCTCCCATACACTTCATGAATTGAAAATTGGCTCCCATTAATCAAAATACAATTACATTTCAAAATATAACATGATTAAAAACAATGGTACAATAATATGGGTGGCCACCAACCAACTTGTAAATCACTCATACACTTTACAGTTTGGAATTTGGCTCCCTTTAGTCAAAACCAATTTACTTTAGTATTTTAATTTAATAGCCTTCACATTTTAACCACAAAATTAAAATATATAACTATATATTTCTCAATATGGTTTGAATATATTAGTTACCCTTTCCCAGTCATAATGAACCCATACACTTTACAATCGAATGTTGGTTACCTTTCATTCACAACCACCATCTCTTTATCCCATGCAAAAAATGTATAAAAACAAAGAAAAACATGCCATCATAAGCAGTAAACACAGAATAATACTATAGCATAAGAGCATGGTACATAAGAAAAACATGCTAAATAACTCAGCCAACATGGAATAATGAAAACTAAGCATGTTATACATGAAAGAATGCTAATAATTACCTAAAAAATAGTACAAAACTAAGAATGGCATAGCGCTGAAGGCACACAAACATACTTAGTAAGAAACCTACTAATGCATCTACATGGAATGAAATATTCATGACATATTAATCCCTATGTGCCTATAATGATACATGTTGAAGTGCCCAGATCAGTGTGAATCACTGAGAGGGGGAGGGGGTGAATCAGTGATCCCTTAAAACTTTTTACTAATTGATTCTTTATCAATTAAACCTCTATGGCTGGTTAAAGCCTCGATCCACTCTTCTTGTATCTCTCAACCTTTCCCGGATAATGCAGTAATGAAAAGGCACAGGACACAAGGATTTACAAGGTTCGGCACCAAAGGCCTACATCCTTGCCATGCTCTCTCAGCATGGATTCTCCCATTATAACTTGTTAGAATTACAATGGTCGATACAGAGTCCCACTGTATCTCTCCTGAGTCCCACAGGAGGGTCTTTATACTGCGTCCCACAGTGTTACCAGAGTCCCACTGGCCTGCTCCAGAATCCCACTGAAGACTTCTTTTCCCTGAGTCCCACAGGGTCTTCTCCTGGCTCCTCGAGTCACACGAGTAGCTCTTCTTCACTTTAAGCTTCTTCAAGTAACTTCAGCAGCCTGGGATAAAGACTGCTGGCCTTGCTCTTCTTCTGATCACTTGTGGTGATCAGGGTCTTCTCAATCTACTGAAAACTCAGACAACCAATCTCTTTAACTTCAGTCTGGCTCAGTCTCAGTTCAACTCTACTTCATGCACTGAGTGCATGGCCTTCTCAAATCTTCAAGAACTCCTGGTCTTGGACTTCTCAAATGCACACAAGCTGATTTGACTTGTTTTCGTGTGCACGTGCATGCATGCAAGCATGCACTCCGCTTCTTCTTCTTGGTGCAGTAGACCCACAAAGGGTGTAGTCAATTATAGCACACACCTTCTTCACACTCTTCACACACTTAATTCTATTTGTTTACACACTTAAAAGTGTGTTGTACTTTGTGTGGGTCTTTCACTTCTTTCTTCTTCTAAGTGTGAACACACTTTTAGTGCACACACTAGGTTCGGCCAACTTGTCTCCTTACACACACTTATTTCATTTTGCACACACTTGAAACTTGGGCTTTTCTCCTCTTCTTGTTACACACACCCACTTTAGTGTTCTTTTAATTTGTTCTTCAAAGTGTGCACACACAAGGTCACAACCCTCGGCCTCTTCAAATGCACACACTTAAAGTGTGTTCTTCTTTGCTCAAATGCACAACCAAGACTATGGATTATTCAATTCTTATACACACACAAAGTGTGATCTTCCACTTCACTTGGCACACACCACTTGGTGTTGTTCTTTGTGCACACACATGGCCTCGGGTTTTTCTTCTCCACTTGGCACACACACGAGGCAAGGCCTCGGCCTTCTTTGGCACACACTACCCGAACCCCTACTGCCTCAAGCAAGCCGTGCAAGAGGGTGCAACCAATTCTTCTTCTCCCACTGCCGCATAGGTCTTCAAGATGCACAAGGGCATGCAAGTCTCGGCCTTCACTTGAATTGCACACACACAAATAGTGTGGTCTTCCTCCTTATGCACACACACGGCCACAGCCTTCCTCCTGTTTTGCACCCACCAGCCGTAGGGCCTTCTTCTCTACTTGCACACACAACACCAAGTGTGTAATGCACTTCACCCGAACCCAATCTTCAATGGAGGCACACGAGTTGCTTGGGTGTAGCGGCCTCCTCCTCTTCTCAACCGCGCAAGGCACAAGACTGTGGCCAGCGCGCAGGAGTGCAAGAGCACAAGGTACAAAGGACCTCGACCGTGGGCGCGCAAGTGCAAGGGTGAACTTGGGTCTTCCTGCCGCGCAAAGGAAAGGCGCGCAGGGGTCCCCCTTCTTCTTCTTTCGCGCAAGGAGTGCGCAAAAGGAACTCACGAAGCCAAGGGTGGCTTCGGGCTGCTTCGTCGCGCAAGTGGGTTGCGCGGAGCTCCAAACTTCGTGAGGCACAGAGGCTCTCACGGGACTTCTCTTTTCAGAGGATCAGCAAGCTGCTCGGAGGTCTCGGCCTCTCTTTATATAGGCAGAGGCTGCCTCGCATCATCCGCGTGATAATAACTCAAATTCCCGAAGTTTTTGGGTTTTCAAGATTCGGTGAAATCTTGTTTTTCTCCTCAGTTTCCACCGCGGGTTCTTTCCTTAATTTCCTCCATGTGCATGCGACTTAGAACGCATGCACGGCCTTCGGTTTAGGCTAATCCATGCAAACCATAAACCCTTCAAAGCCTCGGCAGATTCTCTTGCCTCGGCCTTCTTCGAATTCTTCCAAACATAGCATGCATTCCCATTTTTATACATGGTTGTGTTCAGTAGGGCCGGACGAACTCATTGGAGCCTTCAGCTTCGAAAGAGACAGCCGGGAACTCGAAATCGTGTCTTCGGGGAGGCTCTGGTTCAGCGGCGGCTCGCGGGTGCCTCGGTCGAGCTCGAGGATGAAGATAAGTCGGGAGCCGTCGGATGCGGTGATCAAAAAGGCTTCGACGGCTTGGATCAGATCGGGGTGCCGCGGATGGATCGTGCGGCGCAGATCAAGCGCGCGATCAATCGAGCGGCTCAGATCTCTCCCGCGGAAAAAATCCGTGTCCCACATCGAAACGCCGGCCATTTTTCACGCGGTTTATTACCCTGACACTCACCGCTACTCCTCAGTTGAATCTTCTCCCTCCACGGTGCCGCCCCGCACCGTGTTCTCCCTGCGGGCGCGCTCTGCGCCCACTCTCTGCTCCTGCGGGCGCGCTCCTAGCGCCCGCTATGCACTCCGGGTGCGCGGGTTTCACCACCGCGTGCCCTCGGGGGCTTACACGGCCCCTGCCTCTGCGCTCCTCCGGGCGTGCCCCAGGCGCCCATGTGGTGTCCTTGGGTGCGCCCTGCCACCCTGGCTCGCCCCACGGGTTCCCTCGGGCGTGGTGCCCTAGCGCCCATGCCTTGGGGTTGAACCCCCAAGGTGCCTTGGCTGGCCTAATTTTTTGGCAAAGGACAGAATAAAGACTTTGTTAAAAACAAAGTTCTCCTCCATATAAAACATGCCAAGTGACAAGCCACTTCTAGCCTTTCTTCTTCTTCTTAAGAATTCCTCCATTTCTTCTCAACATATATTCATCACTTGGGAATGGAATTCCAAAGGTTCTTCATCTTCAACCGAGCTCCTGAATCAAATAATTCTTCAATGTTCTTCATTGATCTAATCAGAGATCAAATTGGATCATCTTCATGTTCACATGCACTAAGTGATAGTGCATGGGCTTCTTTAGCTCACTTCATCCACTTAGAGATTGTCGATGGATCTTCTTCACCTCCTCATGCATTGTCAATACAATGCATGGTCTTCAAACAATGTTGTGACTTTGTATCCAGTTGATACAAGTTCTTAGAACTTAAAGATCAGCTCAACAATCGTCTGATTTTACTAGAGAATGTTTCAACCATCATCTCCTATGTCACTTAGTGAATCTCCTAAGTGACATGCATCTTAGTACTATGGCCATTCTCTCTTCATCACCAACACCATCACAACCTTTGGCATTCACTTCTTGACATTCCTTGACTTCCATTCATTCTAAGACAACAACATGCCTCATTGACAACCTCATTGACAACAAATGCAACACAATGCACTTCAATCTCCCCCTTTGTATTTGTTGTCAATACACTCCTTCAGCACATATGAATGGGTCAATATGTGTGCCAATATTTCTCCCCCTTATTGGCAATCAAATGCAAAGGTGTGGTGTGGTTCTCTTTCAAAAATATCTTCCTCCCTTTGAATAGTATCTTCTTAAAAAACACTAGGAGAGGGATGATGTCACATGTTCTCTTTAGCAAAGAACCTTTAGTGAATCAGCTCTAAGTCTACTTGGGCTAACCCGGTGTAGAAAACAAGAGTGATATGACCAAGGAATTCAAAGCTGTCCAAAATTCTCTACACATGTGAGATCATGCTTAGGGGTTGAAATTTTTCAGATATTCAATGAATTGCTAAATCCTGCACATACTTCACAAAACTCATTAGAAAGTTCAGTGCAAAGATAAAGCTCCCCCTTTCATCCATTTGTCTTCAATCCATACTCCCCCTTAATTGACAAGATAAACTCAATTAAGAAACAAGGGATGAAAGTATGATTGGAATACCTTCACTTTCTCAAGATGATATTAATTTTAGAACATCATCTTCTTCAGATTTGCTCCCCCTCAAGGGGTGCACTCCATTCTGTCCAAACCATCCTCCAGTTGAGAATGATCATCATCTTCAATTCCCTGCAATGTCAGCACATGTAAATACCAATAGTATAAGGGAATAAGATGGAACCTCCTTGGTTCATCAATGTGAACAACAAGGTTGAGAAGATTCTCTCAACCGAGATGTCCCATTTTCACCATTCTTCACACTTGCACATTTGATCTTCAATGATGTTGGTGCTGGTGTGGATCTCAATACATCTTCATGTGAAATATTCTTCTTCCCTCTTGCCTTAGCAATTGCCAGAACTTCATCTTCAACTCTTTGCAGATCTTTGGCAAGTTGCAACTTATTTGGCCATTTGACTAGTAAGTCACTTGGAAGTGTGGCCTCAGTTCTGGATATTCCACATGGTTCCTTTGATTCTGTCAAGCTACCTTTCTTAGGCAACTTGTTTTCAATCAATCCCTTCTTGTTCTGGATTGATTGTCTTTTGGAGTTCAGTCTGCTTCTATTTAGTTCCATGGCTTCTTTACAAAGGTCCATGATGTGTCCTTTCTTTCAACAGTAGAAGCATGTTTTCTTGGTGGTCCTTCTGGATGCATCACCCTTCTTGGATTTCAATTCCAAGGACTTCTCTTCATTCTTCAAACTCTTCTTGGGAGCATCTTCCACTTTCTTCTGCTTGCTTCCCAAGGATTCTTTCTGAGCCAGGTTCTGTGATCTTTTCTTCTTTTGAGCTCTGGATACAGTTGGAGATTGACATGTATCTTTTTGACCACTTTTGCAACCATCCCAGATGTTGTCAAGTAATCCAAATCTGTTAGCAGTAAACAGATGTCTCTGGACCGGTGGATGCTGCTTCTTTTCTTCTGGCTTGCTCCCCCTAGGCATGGGCTTCCTCTGTGCTTTGGCATTCAGTGGATTGTACCGACAATCCTTTGCACAATGCCCATACTTGTTACAACACCAACATTGACCCACAAATCTTAACTTTTTGATTCCTTCTGATTGTAGGGTACTTGTCTTGAATTGTTGTGCTGCTTCAGGAGAGCTTTGCTTCTTCACCTTCCTCATCCAGATGGATGGAACCTTCTTCTTAGAAGATGTTGCACTTTCACTAGAGGATGTCCTTCTTTTAGAATAATCCTTCTCAATGCTCACTTGAGTGGCAACATTTCTTCTACCAGCTGACTGGGAGGTTTCAGCTTTGGGTGATTGTAGATTTGTCAATATCACCTCTAGTTCTAAGCACTTCATGTTAAGGGAGTTCTTCTCATCCTCAACAGCTCTTAGCTTTCCTTCCCAACATTCTTTCAGCTGATTCATCTGGTCATCATGCACTGTCTTCAATTCAAGCAATGAATTGTCAAGCTCCTTTACCCTTTTTGCTTTGTCTTCAAGTTGAGCATCTTTGACAACCATTGAAACTCTGTGTCTCTTTTCCAGTGCATGGAAAACATCTTTGATCATTATCAAAAATATTTCTTTCTCAGAAGAGCTCCTTTGCAATTCTTCACAGGTATCTTCATATCTTTCATTGCAAAGGGAAACAGTTTCATCCTTGGCATTCACCAGCTTTCTGAGAGTGTTGGTTATGCCAACCCTTTTTTCCAGCTGATCTTCCATAGCATTGGATTCTTCTTCTAACTGTGATTTTTCTTTTCGAAGATCATGGATGCCAGTAGCTATACACTTTGCCACTTCCATGGGGACAGTCTTCTGAAGATATTTGATTGCACTTTGAAGATCTTTCATTGTTCCAACTTCATCACAGCTAGGACGGGCTTTCTTCATCTTCTTGGCCTGTTTCTTCTTTCTATTTTTTCTGAGTCTTGGAAGATATCTCCATTTGAGGCTGGTCGCTCGTTTCCTCAAATCTGCACTTCATGTAGACTCCCTTGGATCTTTTAGAGGCAACCTCCCTCTGATACCAATTGAAGTGCCCAGATCAGTGTGAATCACTGAGAGGGGGAGGGGGTGAATCAGTGATCCCTTAAAACTTTTTACTAATTGATTCTTTATCAATTAAACCTCTATGGCTGGTTAAAGCCTCGATCCACTCTTCTTTTATCTCTCAACCTTTCCCGGATAATGCAGTAATGAAAAGGCACAGGACACAAGGATTTACATGGTTCGACACCAAAGGCCTACATCCTTGCCATGCTCTCTCAGCATGGATTCTCCCATTATAACTTGTTAGAATTACAATGGTCGATACAGAGTCCCACTGTATCTCTCCTGAGTCCCACAGGAGGGTCTTTATACTGCGTCCCACAGTGTTACCAGAGTCCCACTGGCCTGCTCCAGAATCCCACTGAAGACTTCTTTTCCCTGAGTCCCACAGGGTCTTCTCCTGGCTCCTCGAGTCACACGAGTAGCTCTTCTTCACTTTAAGCTTCTTCAAGTAACTTCAGCAGCCTGGGATAAAGACTGCTGGCCTTGCTCTTCTTCTGATCACTTGTGGTGATCAGGGTCTTCTCAATCTACTGAAAACTCAGACAACCAATCTCTTTAACTTCAGTCTGGCTCAGTCTCAGTTCAACTCTACTTCATGCACTGAGTGCATGGCCTTCTCAAATCTTCAAGAACTCCTGGTCTTGGACTTCTCAAATGCACACAAGCTGATTTGACTTGTTTTCGTGTGCACGTGCATGCATGCAAGCATGCACTCCCCTTCTTCTTCTTGGTGCAGTAGACCCACAAAAGGTGTAGTCAATTATAGCACACACCTTCTTCACACTCTTCACACACTTAATTCTATTTGTTTACACACTTAAAAGTGTATTGTACTTTGTGTGGGTCTTTCACTTCTTTCTTCTTCTAAGTGTGAACACACTTTTAGTGCACACACTAGGTTCGGCCAACTTGTCTCCTTACACACACTTATTTCATTTTGCACACACTTGAAACTTGGCCTTTTCTCCTCTTCTTGTTGCACACACCCACTTTAGTGTTCTTTTAATTTGTTCTTCAAAGTGTGCACACACAAGGTCACAACCCTCGGCCTCTTCAAATGCACACACTTAAAGTGTGTTCTTCTTTGCTCAAATGCACAACCAAGACTATGGATTATTCAATTCTTATACACACACAAAGTGTGATCTTCCACTTCACTTGGCACACACCACTTGGTGTTGTTCTTTGTGCACACACATGGCCTCGGGTTTTTCTTCCCCACTTGGCACACACACGAGGCAAGGCCTCGGCCTTCTTTGGCACACACTACCCGAACCCCTACTGCCTCAAGCAAGCCGTGCAAGAGGGTGCAGCCAATTCTTCTTCTCCCACTGCCGCATAGGTCTTCAAGATGCACAAGGGCATGCAAGTCTCGGCCTTCACTTGAATTGCACACACACAAATAGTGTGGTCTTCCTCCTTATGCACACACACGGCCACGGCCTTCCTCCTGTTTTGCACCCACCAGCCGTAGGGCCTTCTTCTCTACTTGCACACACAACACCAAGTGTGTAATGCACTTCACCCGAACCCAATCTTCAATGGAGGCACACGAGTTGCTTGGGTGTAGCGGCCTCCTCCTCTTCTCAACCGTGCAAGGCACAAGACTGTGGCCAGCGCGCAGGAGTGCAAGAGCACAAGGTACAAAGGACCTCGGCCGTGGGCGCACAAGTGCAAGGGTGCACTTGGGTCTTCCTGCCGCGCAAAGGAAAGGCGCGCAGGGGTCCCCCTTCTTCTTCTTTCGCGCAAGGAGTGCGCAAAAGGAACTCACGAAGCCAAGGGTGGCTTCGGGCTGCTTCGTCGCGCAAGTGGGTTGCGCGGAGCTCCAAACTTCGTGAGGCACAGAGGCTCTCACGAGACTTCTCTTTTCAGAGGATAAGCAAGCTGCTCGGAGGTCTCGGCCTCTCTTTATATAGGCAGAGGCTGCCTCGCATCATCCGCGTGATAATAACTCAAATTCCCGAAGTTTTCGGGTTTTCAAGATTCGGTGAAATCTTGTTTTTCTCCTCAGTTTCCACCGCGGGTTCTTTCCTTAATTTCCTCCACGTGCATGCGACTTAGAACGCATGCACGGCCTTCGGTTTAGGCTAATCCATGCAAACCATAAACCCTTCAAAGCCTCGGCAGATTCTCTTGCCTCGGCCTTCTTCGAATTCTTCCAAACATAGCATGCATTCCCATTTTTATACATGGTTGTGTTCAGTAGGGCCGGACGAACTCATTGGATCCTTCAGCTTCGAAAGAGACAGCCGGGAACTCGAAATCGTGTCTTCGGGGAGGCTCTGGTTCAGCAGCGGCTCGCGGGTGCCTCGGTCGAGCTCGAGGATGAAGATAAGCCGGGAGCCGTCGGATGCGGTGATCAAAAAGGCTTCGACGGCTTGGATCAGATCGGGGCGCCGCGGATGGATCGTGCGGCGCAGATCAAGCGCGCGATCAATCGAGCGGCTCAGATCGCTCCCGCGGAAAAAATCCGCGTCCCACATCGAAACGCCGGCCATTTTTCACGCGGTTTATTACCCTGGCACTCACCGCTACTCCTCAGTTGAATCTTCTCCCTCCACGGTGCCGCCCCGCACCGTGTTCTCCCTGCGGGCGCGCTCTGCGCCCACTCTCTGCTCCTGCGGGCGCGCTCCTAGCGCCCACTATGCACTCCGGGTGTGCGGGTTTCACCACCGCGTGCCCTCGGGGGCTTACACGGCCCCTGCCTCTGCGCTCCTCCGGGCGTGCCCCAGGCGCCCATGTGGTGTCCTTGGGTGCGCCCTGCCGCCCTGGCTCGCCCCACGGGTTCCCCCGGGCGTGGTGCCCTAGCGCCCATGCCTTGGGGTTGAACCCCCAAGGTGCCTTGGCTGGCCTAATTTTTTGGCAAAGGACAGAATAAAGACTTTGTTAAAAACAAAGTTCTCCTCCATATAAAACATGCCAAGTGCCAAGCCACTTCTAGCATTTCTTCTTCTTCTTAAGAATTCCTCCATTTCTTCTCAACATATATTCATCACTTGGGAATGGAATTCCAAAGGTTCTTCATCTTCAACCGAGCTCCTGAATCAAATAATTCTTCAATGTTCTTCATTGATCTAATCAGAGATCAAATTGGATCATCTTCATGTTCACATGCACTAAGTGATAGTGCATGGGCTTCTTTAGCTCACTTCATCCACTTAGAGATTGTGGATGGATCTTCTTCACCTCCTCATGCATTTTCAATACAATGAATGGTCTTCAAACAATGTTGTGACTTTGTATCCAGTTGATACAAGTTCTTAGAACTTAAAGATCAGCTCAACAATCGTCTGATTTTACTAGAGAATGTTTCAACCATCATCTCCTATGTCACTTAGTGAATCTCCTAAGTGACATGCATCTTAGTACTATGGCCATTCTCTCTTTATCACCAACACCATCACAACCTTTGGCATTCACTTCTTGACATTCCTTGACTTCCATTCATTCTAAGACAACAACATGCCTCATTGACAACCTCATTGACAACAAATGCAACACAATGCACTTCACATGTAATGCCTGATCCTTGCTATACTAGGACAAGAGTAAAATTTCATAAAATTTCATAAATCGATGAGAAATGGGAAATACAACAGTCGCTCAAGGTGAAATAATAATAAATTATAATATCAAATAACACAAAGAAAAATCCTATCCTTGGATACTTGGTCATTTCTCATACATGGGGTGATCTATCACAACCACGACTATTAACCAAGAACTAACACATTCATAGTCACTTGTCTACAAACCCAAAACAGTAATACAAAAGAAAAATTTCCCTATGATACCACTTTGTAATGTCTTGGCCTGACTTATCATTAAACCAGTAGACGAACCAATGGGTTACATGGCATCATGCACATCTCCCCATATTCCAGAGGCTTCTGACTATAAGCAAGGGTGTAAAGGTTGTTCAGTGGGGAGTCTATACCCTCATATTAGAGTAGCACAATGGTAATGAAAATATAAATAACAGATAATAACAGAAGCATTAAATAAAATATAGACAGTAGTGGAAGATAAATAATGATAATTTTCTAAAAGTGGAAAATTCTAGTTTATACAGAGCATGCATTATGGATGATGATACATAAGTTAAAATAGTAAGCATAAAACATTCTTTATAAAAAAAAATAAACAATATAAAATCCCCCATGGTGATCTCCATGGGCATCCTGAGCTCTAGCTCGGTCTTGTTCTGTTATCTCTTTTGTTACAAGAAATACATCATAAATAATCGATCAAGTTCCACATTCCTACAAACCAGAAAGTTTTCTAGGGTACTCTATTGCAATAGTGGTCCAAGCAGGGTGTGAGATATAAATCTCAATAGACTGTCACCCATGATTTCTAGCCTAATCCAAGAAGTGAAATATAAATTAATAACTTTACAAGTATATCAAGAATAATAAATAGAACTAAATAAATATACAAAAAATTGTTCAGGTTCTTAAGGGACATGACACCTAACAACTATACCTGCTTTGGTCCATAGACATAATAAGAGTATGATCATGTCACCATATATATGTATATAATAGGATATATATATATATATATATGGATGGATTGGGATACAACTCTCAAACATCCAATTACAGGGGAATCTCTCACGGTCTAACCCCCAGCCCAACTCCACGAGCTCTCATGGTATCTTGGGATACACATGCTAGAAGGATCAGGATATAATACAAATATTTCCATCACTAGGGAATATCTCATGGTCAATCCCCTAGCTCTAGCTACTAGCAGGATTGAGACATAACTCTCAGACATCCATCACCATGGGAGCTCTCACAATCAATGCCCTAGCTCCAGTTGGGAATCTCACACAGTCTCCCCCTAAGGCTCTTATAGTCCCTTAGACCCACATTTTATAAGGACTGAGATGTAACTCACAGAAACTTATCACCAGTGGAGCTCTCATGGTCAATCCTCTAGCTTAGCTGGAAATTTCACACATTGCTTCCTCCTAAGGTCTCTCATGGTCCCTTAGATCCACTTTCCTATATGGAATAATAATATATAATATATAATGAATTAGGCATTAACCTCTCATGTATCTCATCATCCCATTCCATTTACATATAAGTAGGCATGTTAACAATTATACTTAAGGCAACACATCATAATCATTTCAATTAAAACATTTTCAGTGGTTTGGGCACATTTACAATTTGATTCATGAAGAAAATACCTCTCATGCATGTAATTTATCCAACCCATGTAAGGGTTTCATCACAATAAAAATGAAATCCATGAGTTAGTACCTCTCATGATTTTAATTTATGTATCCCACTATAACTATCAATTAATTTTATAATATAATTCATAAGGTGAGACCTCTTATGAATTTCAATGTCCATGCTAAAACTCAATAAAAAGCATTACATGAGGCGCATGATCTAACCATCCCTTGGTTCATTTAATTTAAAACTAATTCATTAAAAAATATGATTTTCTCTATCTTAATACACCCTATACAAACCATTTATCATAACCAATTAATTCACTTTTCCTAAACATGGAAAATCCATTTATAAGGCTCAAGGGTTAAAATGGAAAGTGTCATGGTGACAAAACATATACTTAATTTTTCAATTTCATTTAAAATTTTAATGCTTGATAATTTAATTCATATTATTCAAAGGGGTAAAAAGATAAATTCTCACATAATAAGAACCAATAAGGGGAATATGGAAACTCAAACCAAAACTAAGCATGATACAAAACACTATCACTACTTTTTGTTTTAGAATACAACACACCTCTACTGGTGGGTTTTTATTATTAAATCATGAAATTGTTTATAAAACAGTTCATTTTTTCAATTAATAATCACATCCAATTACCAAAGTAATTCATTTTAGAAATTCTAACATACATGAAAAATCATTAAATAAATGTGTGAAGAGCATGAAATTAATTAATTAATGATTTATCAAATAAAAAGGGAATATAAAGGGATCCTACCTCAAAGAGGAAACAAGCCGAACACCAGGAACTTTATGTTTTAAGCGGTGACCACTTGAAGCTGCTGCTACCCCTTTTGATCATATTCACCTTCGCATATATATAAGGACACTAGACCCTATGCACATATTCCCATGGACATGAATATGTTCCAATAGATCCTTATATATATGTTTATATGTATACACCCATCTCCACTCACATGCATATGAATTTTCATAGTATATATAAGAACACCTATACCCATATATATATATATATATATATATATATATATATATATATATACTCCCTAACATGGATGAATATACATATAACAAGAGAAATTACATATAAATATGCCTACTGATGCATACGCAGTGAGTCACTTTTGACTTCGGTGACTCAAAACCACACAGAAAGGTCCAACACATTACAGATAAAATACTAGAGACTCAAAACCACCTTAAAGACCCAAAATAAATTGGGAAAAACTAAATAAAAGTAAAAAACCATTACCTTAAATCAATGGTGCTAAGGAAAAAGGGACCAATATGCTTCTCCTTCGGTGGAAGATATTAGAATATGCACAAAGGAGCCTCGAGAGACCTTTCACACAACCTAACAATGATAGAATACTAAAATCTAGATTATCCCAAAACCCTAGAGTTTATCTGCACATCACCAGGAAATAGGAGCAAATAAAAATTCCCGATCGATGGAGGGGGAATGAAGAGGAGTCCATACCTTGAAGATTCATACGAAGAACATGAAGAAATCTAGTGGAAAGAGAAGTTGAAGGAGGGATCTGAGAGACAACTCACATCAATTTTTTGAGAGGAGGGGGAGGAAGGTTGCTAAAGGTAGGGGAGACCCTCTTGAGCTCTCAAAAAATATAACATAATAATAATAATAATAATAATTATTATTATTACTTATTAAAACATTTTTTTTATTTTTTATTTAATTAAATTAATTAAAATTTTAAAATAGGTACCTAGAGAATAGTTTAGGATGCACGGTTTACTAAAATGTGTGCCAGCAGTTCACCCTTTACTGGGCACCGGAGGCACCCCACATAGTTTGGCCACAAAGTTTATAAATTGTGTGTCAACCATACAGTGAATAGTGATTTGGTACTACCTCTACCACAAACCATGTGAGAAAGGCGCACGGTTTAGTAAACCATGTGTAGCCCATGTGATAGCCTCTGTCCACCTACATAAGCTGACATTTTTTACTTTAGAGGGATTCATCATATCAGACGAACCGTGTTCCCTATACAGACCCTCAAAAATAATGTTTTTGGGATCTCTTGGGCCTTCACATAAGTCCAAAAAAAAAATACGTTGATGTGTTCCAACCTTCAGAATTTAGTTCTGATGCTCTGTTTGAAAAACATCCCATCTAGTAAACAAAAAATTTCAAATTCCTTTTCATTTTTGTCTTGTTCAAAACATGGGTTGTTATAGGAATAAAGGGTAGATTTCATCTAGAGTTGATCCAAACGTGTTATAAAAATCTTTGAATGTCACCATATGAATCTCTGGTTTCTAGCATGAAAAATCATATAGCTTGCATTGTCTACCTTTGATCACCATGAGAATCACTTCCAAATTGTTCTCTTGGATCTCTCTTGACTTGGAAGTAGGTGATGGAGGAAGATCACTCTCTGTTCTTCAGAGCGTTCTTGGAGAAGGGATGTGTCTAGGGCTTGAGAGGATTCTCAAAATCCATTATGCACAAACAAAAAAATTAATTGTCTTATTGAGAAAATAATATAATTGGGTTTATATATCACTAAAGTTAAAATAAAATAATTTCATAATTTCCCTTTATTATTTGTTTAATCCCTGTGGAATCCCAAGTCAAATAATAATAATAATAATATTATTCCCTAACATGCGTTTAACTTGTGAATTAAATTAAATATTATTTAATCAAATAATATTCAATATTTATTATTTCTCACTAGACTGTTAAACTTAGTCTTCCATTCCCCCACAATTTTTATCGAGACTTGAATAATGACTATTTATTTATTAAAAAAATATCACTACATTATTCTCTGATAAATAAAAAAAATATTATATTCATTAAATAGAAAATAAATATTTAGTAAATATTCCACTCACATCATATTCTATCAAATAACTAGTGAAATAATATATGCGATCAAACATATACGAATAATTATTAAACCAAATTCAGGAATAATATTTATTCAACTTGTTACATAATAACTAATAATATATTATTTAGATGAGATTCTGGATACACATAGTGTGTGACTCTCTAGGCCTCTTTCTCAGTGGCATTAGGAAAAGAATCCTAAAGTCCAAGATTAGCATCTAGAAACATGGAAAGGTAACACTAGAGAAATAAGTTAATGTCAAAATGAAATGATACCTCATACGAATGCTTACTAAGTAATATAATATTTTTATCATGATATCTCAAATCAAATATGTTACATGCCAGTGCCAACAACCTATGTGATCGATGTCTCTTTCTTTAACTTTTTGGAAATTGAAATTTCCTGTTGTACACCATGTCTATGGATTTATTTAGGCCATATCATTTCCATCAAAGGTAATTATATATCAACTTTCTTTAAAGGACAAAAGGGATAAATCTTTTCTCACATTATTCATTAATGCAATATTACTTATGATGCACCCAATGTATCCTACCTCACCACAAACATTTGTCATCATAGTTTTCATTAATATATCAAATTACGTTACTTATAATACTCATTAATAATAATATTAAATTCCAAGTACCAATACACACATTCGTAGATAGGAACATCCAATGACACATGTAAATATGGATTTCCTAATGGTGAGTCTCATTCTCATAATATCCTAATAGATATTACCAAGGGTTTAAACCATGAGAAGGTGCCTCAAAGTCCTATGAGTCTCCACCCCTGACAGTCTATATGATTTGTGTTAATTAAATGGTATCATCCAACTATAGAACATATATTTAAGAATAGTATCATCACACTTCAAGGTTCTCATAATAGCAGGGAACTTCTATGACCTTTTTGTACAATAGATACTCTTGGGACATTATCACGTACTATGTTTCATAGAAGAAAAATCATTATGTGATAAGAAGTTTATTAATATTAAAAACTGTTAATAAATGTTATCATAAATTACATAGAAGTAGGTTCCAGGGAACCAAATCCAACAATTAGGATCATCCAAATACCAGATGAAGCTTCCTTATCAATTGGATATCATATAAATAAGAAGAAGATAAATCAAAAGAAATTTCATAAGATTAATCAATATTAGGTAGATAGTACCAAAAAAATTTATCAGATTGACAATCTCAAGATGACAGAAGAAGAAGAAAGTCTATTACCTGCTATTGTGAAAGTAACAAATCAAAGAAGAAGGAAGAAGAGAATAAAGTAACATTGTGACATCCAAAAGAAGTCTCATATGGTGAAATAATTTCTTGGTGTTATAAAGTAACTTAATAAAAAGGTGAATATTATATTTATAGTCAGTATAAAGAACCAATTGGGATCTATAATTTGGACCAAGTCATCACTAGTCAAAGGAAGAAGGATTGTTTCTATCCTCCCTCCTAAATTGTAGTGACTAAAAACTTATATAAGGATTATTCTCTAGCCACACCAATATTTTGGTATCACATTATATTAGAGAATATGTGTACTGGTCATCACCATATGTGTTAAGGTATTGATACTCTTATTGAGTATTTAACCATGTAAATTTTTTTTGTGCCATATTTTAACTCATTTCATATAATTTCATTATATAAAAAATAGAAAATAGTAGAATCAATATCCTAATAGGTCTAAGAGGTAAAAAAGATAAAAGTTAAAAAAGGTTAAAAATTTCCCATCACTTATTCATCCAAAACCTCTCAGTATTGAGTATATCCCAAAGTGGTCCTCTCAAGTAGCATCAGATCCGAGTTAGCCTCAATTAGATTCTATATGTTTTAGTTATTATCTTTTAGAGATTTTAGTTTCTTTCTTGGGTGGATGATTCAGCTTTTCATGCCATTTTCAGAGCTCATGGAATTTTTCTAGCTGTGGTAACCCCTAGGTCTCACTTCACAACAATCTAAGATAGTTGAAGAATCATCTTCACTCATGGGTCAATGATATGCCTTCTAATGATGTTGTTCTTTAGAATATAAATAGAGATATCAATCAATTATAATTGGCCCTATAAAATGTCTAGGATGATTCTAATTTTTATTAGTTGCATAGAAAAAGAGATATGATATATGATTGTTTGTTAATTCATGAATGTGTTGCTAGAGAGTAGTCCCAGACTGAGTGGTTGTGTGAAGGAGATCACAACACGACTTATTTTCATGCCGGTATCAAGGAAAAATTCAGATTTTCCAATCCTAATATGTTAATGGAGTATGATTCCTACTATAATGATCGAGATGTTATAGAGAGAATAGATAACATTCACTTCAAGTCTTTACTGGTGTATCTGAACCCTCCCATGGAAGGTGGCTATCTGAGTGGATCCTCAGGCCTATTTGATGTTTTTCCATTCTTGGTATAGGAGGTAGAAAATACAACCATCCATCTCCTCCTGATGAGGATAAATTTTTTGAGGCTATTTGATCCATTAACTATGTCAGTTCCCCTAGCCCGTATGCTTTCCCAACCTCCTTCTATAGAGCGACCTAGGATATAGTGAAAGATAGCCTAATAAGTGTTGTGCAATACTTCTTCTAAGGAGGTAATCTTCCTTGGGTGGTGTGTGCAACCAAGATGGTTCTAGTTCCCAAGGTCAAGTATCCTTATTCATTGAATCATTAATGACCTATTAGTCTATGAAAGGTGCCTTATAATGTCATGGTTGTCATCCTAAACTCATGACTATCCCCCTTTCTCCCGAGTTGGGTAGCTTCAGAATCACATGGGTTTTTGAAAGGCAGATCTATTCAAGGGGCTATTTCCTTGGCCTAGGAAATTATTAGTGACATCAATTTGAAAACTCCAGGTAGCAATGTGATCATTCAAATTGATATTAGTAAAGCATATGATAGAGTGGAATAGAGTTTTATCACTAGAGTCCTAGCCTACATGAGATTCTCTTCTTGTGTTATTGACCTTCTCTTTCGATGATTTAGCACTCCATGGATGGTCACTACCTTTATGGGCAAGCAATTTGGTTTTATCAAGGATGTTAGAGGTTTGTGATATGGGGGCCCTCTTTACCACTCTCTCTTCATTATTTCTCAAGATGATCTCAGTCGTTATCTTAATCATTTCATTGATATTGGAAAAGTGTACCCCTTTTGTAAAAAGATCTCATCTGGGGGTGTCTCTTATCTAATGTTTACAGATGATACCATCCTTTTTTTCAATAGTAGTACAAGGTATATATAGGGGGTTAATGAGGATCTTGAGATTTATTGTGGTTGGAGTGGTCAAGTTGTTAACTGTGAGAAGAGTCTTTTCTCTTCTCCCACCAAATAATTAGAGAGACAATCAATATTTCTTGAGTCTAGCCTTACCATGCATAAAGTCTCTTTTCTCCAATGACGTATCCGGGTTCTCCAGTGTCCCCTAATTCCCTCCTCATTAGACACTTTGACATGGTTTTTGATAAAAGTACTGGGTTCATTCTAAATTGGAAGAATAAATTATTATCTTTTTGTGAGAGAATAATGTTGATCAACTCAGTTCTATCTTCCATTCCCATGAATATATTGGATATGCTCAGGGTTCTAAATAAAGTGATTTCCAACATTTAATCTACCCTACTATCCTTCTTATGGGGTGTTCCCCTTCAAAATAAATATAATTGGGAATGTTATAATATGTTGGCTAAACTTTTGGATGAAGTGGGTCTTAACCTTAGAAGTGTTCCAGGCTCCATGAAGGGACTTCATACCAAGCTTTCTTGGGAGTTTCTGTATGGGAGTTATTTATGGGGAAAGAAAATGAAAAGAAATTATGGGCTTGAGGGGTTTTATTAGAGATGTAAGTCTTACAAAAATTTTAAGAAAATTCAACCATATATTCTTCTCCTTAACCAGAACACCCATTGGTTTGTTGGAAAAGGGGACATCAGCTATTGGTAACATAACTGGTCGGGGTCAATCTTGGGATTTCCTTTCTTCCCCTCTCCATCTATATCTTTCAAGGAGTCCAGTGGATACCCTATTCTCATTCTAACCACTTTGGATGTAGCCTATAAAAATAGTTTTGTCAACATTATGTTATCTAACGACCTGGAAAAGTTTGTTTTTATAGGCTCTACTTCAGGTACATTTTCTATTAGATAATTCCTTAAAATTCAATTTGATTATTCCAATCAGGACCACTGAGGTGATATTATTTGGTGTAAGAGTCTCCCCTCCAAATTTCTATTTCTCATCTATCGTGTTTGGTTTACAGCATTTCCCTCTGATAAAAATGTTCAGTGAAGGGATGTTAGTTTGGCTTTGAAATGTCTTTTTGATACAGAGAGTTAGAAACCGAATTCGTGGAGCACCTTTTCTTCAACAATTATTGGGATAAATCTATTTATATATCCTTTTGAAAACATATAGGTTTGTCCGATTAGGCTTACTATGCTGACCTTTTACTTCAAAAGTGGTTTCTGGTGATGGATAAAACTAGTGTGGAATGGAGGGAAAGGGTAGTTATTTTTATTGCTAGATTTTGTCTCATATGGACAACAAGGAACGAAGTGAAACACAATAATCTGGTATCCACTTTTTCAAGTATTATCTTCAAAATTTGAAATCTCATTCTTGATTTCTATATGCTATAAAAAGGATTAGAGGCTGACTTGTCCATTAATCTGCTTCTCCCCCAGCATTCCATCCCCAGTTCGAATCCCCCAATCTGGGGTGCATGGGTTAGATGGAAGCCACCACTTTTAGGGATCAAGATGAATTTAGATGGCCCATGTTTCATGGGCACAATGCACAAGGGTGGAGTTAACAGAGATAACAAAAGATCAGTGTTTTCTACCTTTTCAATCTCTTTAGGAATTGGCGAATATCTCCAAGAGGATGCCCTTTCCATGCTTTCTAGTATCTTGCTATGTCATCATAGGAACATTTTTTTAGGGATATCAATACTGATTTTATTTCACTTTATAATGCTATTTCAAGTTAGGGTCCATCCCCTTGGTTTATCATTTACTCTCTCGGACACTAAAAGATCCTTTTGAATGATCATATTTTCATTCTTCAAACCTAGAGAGAGGGGAATGCTGTCACATATTTTCTTACTTATATTGCACCTCCGAACGATCATCCTCTTATTTTTTTCTAATACTGGTTCCATTACTCCAAATGGAATGCACTTTGTTTGAGCAGATGCTCTAGGGTTTCACTAGTTTAGACCCCCTTAACTGTTTTCTTATAGGATTGTATCCCTTCGTCCTTTAATAAAATATAAGAAGTTTGGTGGACGTCATCACCCTTGACTAAAGAAGATTAAGTATTAGTTTCTCCATACAATGTTAACAAATAAGACAGATTAGGATTAGATATTTAAGAGAAGGAAACTCAAGTTTCCACCAAGGAGATAGAAACTTTTTTACCTCATGTGATAATGTTAATTGGTCATGTGGTGTGAGAAAATTATTGTACAAACTTTCCTCGATAATAATAAAATAGAATAAGTGGTTTTTATGATAAATATAATATTTATAAAGATATATCAGTTAGTGTATTGAGGTATATTCTATATTTCGTTCCCAAAGAAATGGTATCTCTTGTTTGTGGATCCTTTAAAAATATATAAGTAGAGATCACCCAGCTATAAGAAGAAGAGGATAATATGGATAAGTATTTTCACAAAAAAATTCTATCATGTATAAATATATCTAGAGAAATTAGAGCCTTTTAAATAAGAAATATGATGGTTAAATGACTTACCCAAAATTTTAAAGCAAAAGGATCAAATAAGGCAAAGGGGATGGTGGAGTTAATAAGACACTAAAAGAAAAGATCTATGCAATTAATGGAAATTTAAAAAATAGAATTGATGTAAAGGATTTTCAATTGGAAGTAATATCCAAGAAAATCAAGGAACTTTAATCTTTGTTATGAAACAAAGTTAAGCTACATGGAGAAGAAGTTTAAAGTGTAAGGAAGGTTTGTAAAGAATAGGGGATTATGATTGAATATTAGAAAAACACCATCAATGTTATTTTTTTGTAATTAGAGGTTAAGTTGTCCAATATTCATAAGACACATATTGAGACTTCACAAAAAAGGAAGAAATTTATACTATTACACAATTATCATTAGAGTATTCTAATGTTAGAATACCTCCCAAATATGATAAGAAGATTATGCCAATGTTAAGTGATCTATCTCAAGTAGTTGTGAAGAAATGGGTACTATTCATACCATCTTGTAATAATGTTTCCAAATATGTTTTCATGATTAATAAATATTTATAGAAAAAATTTGTACAAGCATGGATGAAGAAAGAAGAAAAGAACCCTACCACCATGACTATGGTATATAGAAAAAAGTGTGTGGAAGTTGGTTCCCCATGATGATCCCAAAAAAGTTATAAAGAAAAACCAAAAAATATCCTACAGAAGAAATTACAGGATCATGGTTTATGGGTCAATGTTAGTGGTGTAATAGATTCAGGCATTATGCATTGTATTGTTGGTAAAATTATACAAATACAAAAGCACAAAGGAAACCCATCCCTTGGTGGAAACTTCTATTGCACGGTGTAAGAAAAATATAAAAACTTTCAATGGTTTTGGAAAGTTTAAAAATACTTTTGATATTGGAAAATATGGTTGTCACATGGTTGGTACATGATTATTTCAACATGTATCAAAAACTAATAATAAAATGAGACTATAAAAGTTGGTTAAGAAAGAAGAATCATCCTTGGTAAGTATGGAAAAGAATATTGCAAAAAAATATTATCCCAAGAAGATATCAAGTAAGAAAATTGAGAAGACCTTGGATTCCAAATCCAATAAGACGAAGAAAAGTGAAGAACCCAAATGAAATAATAAAAAAGATGAGACTCTGAATAATTCATGTAGAAAATCCAAACTTTTTTCCATTATTCCTAATGATATATTAGTAATATGGCTATAATATTTAGAAATAAGGAGGAAAATAGAAGAAACACAAGAAAAATCCAGTGAAAAAGAAAAATAAAAGATTCTATATGAAGGTAAAGAAGTTTTGTGTGTGAGTTGATTCATGGATAGACATACTCAAGCATAAGAAAAGTTATTAAAGAATATGGAAGTTTCACCAGGTGATACAAGTGATTTAAAAGCTTTGGAAGAAATAAGGTTCACATGAAAGGAAATTAAATAAATGATAAGATCTATATAGACTTAATAAAAATTGAATTTAATAAGGGTAATCATGAATAGTGGAGGAAATGGATCAATTTAGTTGAGAAAAACATCTCAACCTTATTGTTCAAATTAAAAGCAAGAAGGATCCACCTTATTACCTTAAACCTTTGTGTATTTTATTTTTAATTTCAAAATAGGTAATTTAAGGTGAGTCTTGTACTCAAGGGAAGAATTTATGTAGGATGAATGGATAAAATTGTGGGTAACAAAGCTAAAAAACTTCCACCAAAGAATAATTCATTTATTAATTCACTGAAAATTCATAGGAAAATATCAACCTTGATGAAGATGTGAAAATTGTCAAAATTATGGACAACCACATAATAAAGATCCATTATGGTGGATTATTAACATGAGGATGCTAAAGAATTTATATTAAAGAGTTTCACCATTATAAAGATTTTTAAAAAATCCACCTTGAGGGAGATACATTTGGGGAAAGTTGAAGTTGCTTCTAGAATTCTTGTCTCATTTAAATATGATTATTATAGAAATTTCCTAAAGTTAATTTCATTGGAAAATGTACATTTTTTTAATCTATCATTACTAGTTATAGAAAAAATATACTCAACACAAAGGGGAATAAATTGAATTAATAAATGACATAAGATAATTGGATATATGAAAAGTAATCCAAGGCTACTTATCCAACATGGTGCACATGAATGTTTTGATATATTTCTTAAAGTGAGTGTAGAAGTTTCAAGTTGATATATCTTTTAAATGTATCAAATATCAATTAATATCTTCATCTTGTAATAAAATTGGATTAACCATTAAAAAAAATTATGAGTTCTCATTCCATGACGTCTCAAGATTAGTTGATAAAGGATAATTTTTTTTATAAATTAAATCATATTGTTTTCTACACTGAGCATGAATCAAGTAGACTTAGAGTAAAATAATGGATTAAATGTTTCATAAGTATGACCTAATATACTTTTACCATGAACTTTTTATTTTTTATCAACAAGGGGGAGAGAAAGTGAAATGATATTTTGGAAGAGTAAAGGGGATAGAATAAAGTTTAAGACTCACATATTGACTTATTTATTTGGAAAGTGCTTTGAAGGTATTTCTAATAAATATAAATTGAGAGATTCAAGAGACAAATTTTTCTATAAATTTTTTTTAATAGATGATATTTCTTTTTAATGGATTCCAAAGAAATATAAATTTATAATTAATGTTAACATGTTGAAATAGATACCAAGAAAAAGCTGCTAGAAATAAGTTTAGTTGAAGTTCCCAAGATTGATAAAAAAAGTTTACATTTATTGGATGATTGAATAAAGGAATTGATCAAGTATTATTATCTTCAGAAATTTCTTCGAAAACTTTGAGTTTAACTTTTGATTATTGATGAGTCATTCCTAATGTCTAAAAAATGTTATATTTTTTTTTGTAGAAGCACATTTATTATCAATAAAATGAAGTTTACTTAATAAGTTTGTGAATCCTAATAGATGAAGATAACACTAATGATTGGACAAGGGTCAACAGACCAAGGTTATGCTCATAACTTTTTATAGAAACCACGATGCCTAAAACACACCTATGTAAGGGTAGTAAAGACCTATATAAAGGTAATTCAGGGGTTTTATAAAGGTATTTTGAGATTTACAATACCCACATAAGTTTAATCTACTAGTTTCTTAAGGGTATCCATGTAAGGGTTTCCAAGTAGCACTATCGTGTAGAGGTTTCTGAACTATTCCATCTGACATAGTGTCAATCAAACTGAAAAATATGTAATGTCTAATCAAGAAAATGAATGTTTTGGAAACTGATGAAGGAATCTTAACAATATTATCAAATTAATGTGAATGGATGGAATCTATTGGATGATAAGAAGAAAAATTTATTCAAATAATTTTATTCCCAAATTACATTAGACATAGAATGATCATAAAAATGCATATCAAATGTTTCTAAGTGAAATGTTCTTCATTGATTAAACATCAAAATTCCATGAAGTTGTGATTTAAGATGAAGATTGGATAAATAAAAAAGAGCCTATGTGTCACTAGGAAGTGTCATTAGGCATAATTGTGTAAAATATACCAAATCATAATATTTTTAGAGAGTTTAAAGGAAATGGATGGTTCCTAAACCAAGAACTATACAAATTTAAACAGAAAAACTTGTAAAAAGATTGAGATGTGATGTAAAAAGTTATCAAATGATCAAACACAAGTTTCCTAATAAAGTTAAAAGTTAAAAGAAATGTATGATGAACATAAAATGAAGAGTTTCTATGTCATCAAAAAGAGAAGAAGTTTTCAAATTAGGTTATCAGATAGAATGGTGGTTATGAAGATAAAAGATAAAGGTTTTCAAATGACCAGACAAATGATTCCTAAAAAAGTTATAGGAAACATATGAAGATCATTACAAAAAGGTGGATGAAGTTTTTAGAGCTAATGAATCAAAAATCAGTGTCCTAATAAAGTTTTCAAATAGATATTTATGACTGATGTTCACCAGATGGAAGTTTCTGATTAGTGGCATCATATAGATGATTCCAAGCTAATCTGTCAGAGAAAAGTTTCTAAATAGTCGTTTCTATGTAAAATTCATAGGACAAATGTTTCCATACAAGATGATTAGATATATGATACTAACGTTTTCAAATAGATTGTATCATACATATAATTCTAAGTTATTTCATCATACAATGTTTTATAAAGACACCAGACTTGGTATTAAAAATTCATCTGACGGGGTTCTATGAAGTTATCAGACCAAAAAAGTAGGGAATACCAATGAGGGTTCATTAGATAGGTGAAAACTAACAACCCTTATAGAAATAATTGTATATAGGATGAAACTTAAAAAATTATGTTGAATAAACATTCAAAGGGAATATCAAACATAGCCATCAGAAGAAATAAGTTATAAGACGAAAGTTTAGTGAAGAATGTCATCAGTTAGAGGAAGTGTATTGGAAAATATTTTGATATGTTCCTATGAAGTTATGAAGGAGAAAAAGATACAGTTTCAATTAATGGAATACATGTTATGAATTTTTACTATAAAAAATGTTTGAAGAACCTTACAAACTTTTTGAAAAGTTATTTAACATTGTGGCAATACTGAGCTGATTGCTCAATGTTTTAATAATCATAAAGGCAAGATCATGATTCTATTAGACATTGAAGGAGGATTAAAAAGTTTTACAGTGATATATAAATGTGTAGGAAGTTTAAAATACAAGTTTGATCTGGTAGGAAAATATATTTGAGTTCTTATGATTTCCCATAGAATCTTGACTATATAAATGGGATACTAGAACCGTACAACATGTGGATCATTATTCACATGTATAGGATCATAAAATCTGAATAAGTTGAAATATAGGAAATTTTATTCCACAAATATTGAGATCTATTTCATTTGGTCCAAAGTTTTGATAGAATAAGTACTATATAGAGAAGGTGTCAATGGACAGAGCTAAAGAACCATACAAAACTAAAGTGCTATAAAAATAAGGGAGGAAAGAAATGGAAAAACTATCATCAAGAATATCATAATAAAACAAACATTATAAGATGAAAATATTACAAAGAAAGATAAAATAAAGGATCAAACAGACTGTCTCTAGATTAAAGAGGAGGAGGAAGAAAGTTTCAACCATATACCAGATATAGATTTTATCATTTTGTATTGGATGGACAAGGTGAATAAGTAAGGATCATCTATATATTGAATGAATCTTCCTTATCAATTGGCGATTGGATAATTAGGAAGAAGAAGAGTGACAAGATGAAATATTACTGAATGGATTAGCATCGATCATACATGATCATATAAAGTTATCAGATATAAAATCTATGTATGATGGAAGAAGAAGGAAGGTTTCTTTCTCACTAATGTGTAAGTAACAAAGTGGAGAAGAAGGAAGTGTAGAAAAAATTATCAATATGATATCTAAAAAAGTATCATATGGTGGAAGAATTTCTTAGTGTTATAAAGTACCTTAAGAAAGAAGGATAATAATTTCTTTAGTGGTATTATAAAGAACTGATGAGGAGTTACAAGTTAGACCAAGTCATCACCAGTCTAGGAAAGAAAGATCATTTCCATCCCCATCCTAAAGAAAAGGGACTCACACTTTAGATAAGGATTATTTTCTATCCACACCACTATATTTGGTATCACATTATATTGGATAATACAAGTATTTTTCATCAACATAGGAATTAAGGATTAACTACACTTATTGAGTAGTGAACCTTGTAAAAATATCATGTTTCATATTTTTCCTACTTTAAAATACTTTATTATGATAAGGAAAAGAGGATAATAGATTCAGGATCCTAATTTTTCTAAGAGGTAAAATGGATAAACTTTATAAATAGTTAAAAATTCCCAGAATTTATTCACCCATCCCACCCTCTTAGTGTTGACTATATACTGAAGTGGTCCTCTTTGAAATTACCATGTTCAGTAAGGTACGATTACTATTTTCACTAATACCATTACACTATAGTTTGTAAGGTGGAGAGAGTTGGGATAAAATCACATACTCTTATAGAATGTCAATAAACTCTTGGTTAAGTTATTCACCACCATAATCTAATTAAATTTTTTTTATCTTCATACCAATATTATTCTCAACTTAATTATTGAACTCCTTGATCTTCTCAAAGGATTTAGACTTATACCCCATCAAGTAGATGTATTTGTACCTACTTTAGTAATTGATAAGATTAATAAATTAAGATAATTTACCTCTATATTTTACTTTAAAATTTCTACAAACATCAGTGTGCAATTATCCTAGATAATCTATGTCCCTTTTACCTTGAAAACTAAATATTGGTTTGGTCGTATTTACTTTTAAGTAATCATGACATCTTTTAAGTGGTTTAATCTCAAAAGATTCTAAGTAACAATCTTGGAAGATCTTTGTCAAATGATTATAGTTTATGTGACCAAGATAGTGATGCCACAACTAAGTGGTAAATGATTCATGTGAATTTGATTCATTATAAATTACCAATATTTCGTTTCTTAATTTAATTCATAAATACAATTTTTCAACTATTTCGTACCATTACATTTGTTATCTTTATAAAAGTAGAAACTATTATTTATAAAACTAAAAATAAATCCATCCATGTGTAAAAAATAAATAGATATGATGTTATTCATAACACTATACTCATAAAAACATTTCTTTAAAACAAAAATAAACCATGTTAGCATTGTGAGATGGTAGTCTCTAATGGCCAGAGAAACCAGCCACACCCCATTAGTGGCTCATGGATCCACCTCACCTCTAGAAACCTTTTAAAAAATAATTGGTTCTGGTATTTTGATATAATTTTGAACACCAAACATAGTTTTTAATAACCAACTTATAGATATGGAAATATTACACTCAATAAAAAATTAACCTGATCTTCCCCTTTCTTCTTTGGATGGGTGTAGTTCCTCTTATAGTGGCTTTGTTTTCCACATGAAAAACACATCACTTTTTCTCCTTTTTTTGTTTCTAGATAATCTTTTTATTGGAAGGATAATACTATGGATCCTTAGGCTTGGAAAGAGTCTTCATAACCTTTTCCTTATTCTTCCTTTTCTTATTAACCATAATGGAAATGGGTTTTTCATACACCATGTCTTTATCATCTTGTAGAATTAGAGTAATTAGTTCTCAAAGAGTCTTCTCACTATTGCTCATATTATAATTTACAATTAAACTAGGGAAGGTTTTTGGTAGTGAGGAAAACATGATATCTATGAACAACTAATCAGGGATATTAAAACCCGAGATGTATAATAATTCTATGTATCCAATCATCTTGAATACATGAGGCATATCTGGCACTAACTCTCCAAGATTACATGCAAATAGTGCATTAAAGATCTCATAACTCTCTTGTCTTGCCTTCTCCTGATAGATATTACAACAGTGATAAATTATTCTATATATATCCATATCCTCATATTTCTTTATAATATCATTGGACAAGGAGGATATAATGAAACATTAGAAATCCATTACATCATTCACATGTTTCAGGTAGAGTGATACTTCTTCCACATTAGTCTCTTTCACAATAAAATCTATAAGTGGGGTTTCTAGAATGAATAATTTCCATTGGCATACTATAACATGTAAGAATATATACCATTCCTAGAAAATTACACTGGTCATAAGGGTTTCCTTCTCTAATATTGATTATAGTGATATTTTTTAAGTCGTGTGGTTTTCTATTTCTACAAAAATTATAGATCATATTTTTAGTACTTCCTTGATTATGAAATCAGATTAATTAATTTAAATTAAATTTTATTAATCTCCTAATATTTTATCAAAACCTAAAATCCATTTCTATTAGTTTCAAAATATCATGTTTTATAGACATTATATTGGTAAGGACCCATATTGTCTTCTCATAACTCAAACTTGGTCCTGACAAGTTAATTAGAGGGTTTTGGCTAGGCATAACTTTCAAACTATAATAACTCATAGTTCCTTGATCTTTTGAGTGGTATCCCCAATCCTAAAATCCTTATTGAATATCTCCTGAAACCTTTCCTCTTTGTTACACCAATTCCTACTAGGGAAGTTGACCCTTTATGTAAACCATGTCAATTCAATCCAAAACATCAAGCTAAAAGTTCCCGAATAATTGAAATCACCCTAACTTGTGCCAATAAAGCACTTTGAGCTTTGGGTTTGACTTCTAACTTAAGTAATAGAAGGATATATCAACTTATTATTTTAGTTGAGTGATTTTATCCTTATTTGTAAAAACTCATCTTTATCTTATCGCATTACTTATTAGTATTAGGTGGATTCTTCTTCAGTTATCAACTATTTCTGATAAAATTTATGCATAATACGGTTTAATTTTGTTCAATTTCAAATTCTAATTAATTCATTTATTAAGTGATCACGTGAAATCCAAAAACATAAATAATCAACCATGTAACTGAAAAAAATAAAATATAAGTGGCATGATAATGAGATTCTATAATGGTTAGTTTATATCGAAGATGATAAACTAACCCTTGACCCTAGGGAAAAATACCTTGAACCGTATATTGGTTCATGTTGCAGCATTCCCCCTCAGCTCCTATGTATCACCTTTATTGGTTTCACCTCAACTTTGGTACTTGGAGAACCTCCCCTCACTTAAGATCTCCAACCTTACATAATATTTTACTCACGTGCAGTTTATGGGATCCAATGGATCAGATAAAGGAGGTTTACATAAAATAAATCATGGGCATACAAGCTCTTACATAATAATGAGGAGGGGATGACTCTCAAGCCATCATTTTAAATCAAAGATAATAAAAAATTAAAATGAAACCAATCACATACACAGGTCTAGTCAATCTCATGATCATCCACATAGTATGAAAAAAGAATAAATTTTTAATTTATATATTAATTAATTTAATTATTTATTTAATTAAGATAAAATAGTATAAATTAATCATATTAATTCAGTTTATCTTAATTTCATCTGAGATTCTTTAAAATTCCATCATTCATAACTTCAAACAAATTAAACAAATAAATTTTATTTTAAATTTTGGAGGCAACGACATGTACTCATCTAAACTTCCAGGAATTATCCTTGTTATTGTGAAATCCCATGTCATCAAACACACATTAAATTATTGTTAATTACATGGAATGTACTATCAACCAAATAACATGTAGAACAAATGTGAATTACACTACATGTTATTCTCTTGATGTGCATGGATTTCACTATTAGAAAACACCATACACAACTCATAATTTATAATTTAACACAAAAATTAATTTAATATATAATTAATAATCCCATAACATGACATGTAATATAAAATGGCTGACATACAAAACACATTTTAATAGGTACAATCATATAATTAATTTTTTTCTCTGCATTAAACTAAGTAAACTAGATGTAGCGTACTACACATCATGTAATAGGTTACATGGAATGTAATAACTTCTACCTATGTCCATTCCAAATTCCTAGGGACTAGGCACATTGCATGTCATAGGTATGTATAAGGTACATAATGTGTCACCTTTGTACATGACATGTGGCTTAAAAGTTGAAAGGTTTTTCAGTATTTGTGTTGTGTAGAAGATGCATAACACGCTGATCCGTTTTTATCAGATCACTAATATAATTTTATTTGTTTGATCCAATAAGGATGATATATACAGTCAGGATACATGGTTACATGGTTTGTAGTTTTGGGGTACATTCCATGTATGTTTGTGTTGTCATAGAAGAACATTTGGAATCTCCAAATAGAATTTTCAAATGTCTATTAATTAATAATTCACATATATGTTGTTTATATATGAAATAATGAAGAAATGGAAGAGAAAAAAATGTTCAGATTATATGAATGAATCTAACGTAAAACAAATTCATTCCATTCAATCAACTATTAATAAATAATTATAAATGAACCATGTGACTACTCTGATACAACTTTTAAGTTCTGAGCACAACTGAAGCGCTTATTTGGCATGGCCAACTCAACTTCTTAGTCTTAATTTATGAAAATTGTTATCATATATGATGTATAATGTTATGAACAATGAATTTTAAATCAAAAATTACTTGACTTGTTAAAAGTAGGAACCATAAGAGGAGGATCATCACATGTAATTTATAATTAATTTATAAACAGATCTAAAATTACCTCAAATTGTAATTCCTTTCAATGATGATCTGGTTGACTCGATCTCTCTATACCATCATTTCATTGTAGGATCAAAGTGTATAATACATTTATAGGTGGTCCACACATTCATCATAATCAATAAATGTCACAATAAAATCATTTGGTGCTAGTATTGTTGATCCTGATCACTTGTGTCATTCGTGGTTGATCATAGAAGAATTATCTTCAAATAATTATTGGTGTTCTCCTAATGGATTGAGATAGGAGGAGGGGAATAGAGAACTATAGAACTCTAGAACTCTAGATCACACTCTAGGGTTTTAGATAGATCCTCGATCTATCTATTTTTCCAAAAATGAGTTATTATGGAAATAATACAATTAGATATTTATTATGGTAGGTTTATGATTAAAAATTAACACACATGACCCTTACCAATTTTATAGTTCACATTTTACCCCATGTATAATAATAATAACACAAATATTATTATTATTCAATTGAGATGAGAATAAATTAACAATATATAAATAAATTCATTTATATCATTTACAACTGATTCATTAAGCATGGTCCATATATTCTCCTCGATATTTACCGAACCTTGAATAATGACTATTTATTTAATAAATAAATATAACAACATTATTCATGAATAAATATAATAAAAATTATATTTTTTAATCCTTGAAAACAAATATCTATTATTATTATTATTATTTAACTCACTTATTCTTTCGAATAACTCGGGATTAAATCTTGGAGATCAACCAGTATTGAATAATTATTAAACCATGAATTAGGAATAATATTTATTCTAAATTTTTAAATTAAATATTGAATTTAATTGAGATTGTAGATATATTTAGTTTCTGGACCTATTGGCCTCTTTTAAGTGGAATTAAAAATAAACGTTGAAATTCCAATGATAGTGTAACACCTAATTGTGTCATTTTCTCAGTTTTATCCTATAGTGGTGTTTACCCTTGGTTTCAGGGGTGTTCTAGGATGAAATTTGGAGTATTGGAGGATTTTACTAGGGTACATGGCTACAGTTCCTGGTTTGAAACCATGCATGCTCTTTAGGGAAATTCATAAACCTTGTGTAGGTGAGGCAGTGGTGGATGCAAAGTCTATGCACGGTTAAGGAAACTATGTGAGACAAACTGTGCGGTCTGGGGGTTTGAGATAGCGGCAGATACACAGTCTGCGCATGGTTTGGTAAACCATGCGAGACAACCTAGTGGCATACCTAGATTTAGGTGTTTTTGTCTTTTACATATCTTTATAATTGGTTATTCTACCCCAAGACACCCCCACTCAAACCATCCAACCCAAATTCCTCCCATGGTGCTTTTCTTCCTCTCCAAGATCATGCTTGATGGATTCTAGGTTTTTCCTTAGTGGTTCTTCCTCTAAATAAAGAGTGTAGTTACCTAACCCTATAAATCCCAGATCTAGTGCATACTACCATTAAATTGGAATAAGATACAAGTAAATATCATCTAAATGGATCGTAATGTTTAGTAGTCTTGGTAAAATAGATACATAAATGATTATTGTATTACAAATGAATACACTAATTACAACATAATTTTCTTTCATTCTTGAGGATAATAATAACTTTATTCCATCTAGAATACCCTTGAATATCTTTTTCAGTACACTTATTGAATTTCATGGAAAGTAAACATAATAAAGGTGAGCTCAAATTTTCAATAAGGGTAAATTATAATAGAAACAATAATGAATCAATGAGAATAATCATTATGGAAAGTTATATAACTAAACACACATGTCATACAATCAATATACCAAATGGAAATGTATAAACAATATGGAATGGTAATAACTGTAAACACATTCCATTCAAATATCTAGATTAGGAAAAAATAAATATGGAAAGGTAAGAAACTAAAACACATGCCATTTAATCAATGAACTAAAAATTAAATGTATCCATGGATATGTCAATGCAAAATCTCATGGATGAATAATAACTGAAACAAAATGAATTAAATGCTTAATTATTGGGTTTCGTGTTTCCTAGGTACATGGAAGCATTACTGTTAAGACCTTTCATAATATGGTTTAGTATATTAGGTAAAAATCCATCTAATTTTTATTACTAATTCATTTCATGAGACTATCAATGTATCAAGGGGCTATCTATAACTAATCCCCACTCATGTCATACCTATCTAAAACAATCCTCATATCAAATAATTGAAATAAATAATATACCTTATCAAATATCCATATTGAATAGAAGATATATATTTATCAATAATTCCCCAGTGGAGGATAAGTAACAACAAGGGTTGTTGATGTTGATGAAGGTAAGTACCATTAAAATATAAATAAAAGTATTCTTGATGAAAATAATCTTTAAACATTTTAAAGTGTCTCATACCAATTTGAAACATTTGAATCATAATCGCGATGAAGTAATAATAAAAAATGAAACTTAGAATATAATGAGAATAATGAGATTCAAGATATAACATGTCAAGGTAAACACTGTATGTAAAAATGATATATGGGTTAGGAAATAAACATATCCATGAAAATGATATGTATAATTAGGGGATATTTAATGTTCAAAGATCATAGGAAATATAATGTTTCAAGGGGACTAAAAAGAATCAAGGAAGTGAATGTCAATACTATCCTTAGACAAATAAACCAAAACCCTTACAAAGGAATAATAAGTATGATATCAGTATAACTTATACCAAGTGGGGTACAAATAGAGGGTAGTTTTCATTTATGAATAAAAAGAAAAAATCTTTTAAAAACATTCTTGAGGAAAATATCCTTTTTATTTTGAAAAACATTTTTAAAATAATTTTATTTAAAAATAACTTTTGAAAACATTTTCTTTAAAAATAAACCTTTTGAACATGAAAATGAATCTTCTAAGAAATTATGGTAGTAAATTCATACATATCGTATAAGGTAAAAAACATTCCTTTTTCACGGTAAAAAGGATAGAAAAATTCCTCGTTCAGAAAGAAAAAAAGCGATTCCTTTAAAAAATTGGTAAAAGAAGAAAAGGGTAAAATTTTCATTAATAAATAATTTTGGAATGGTTAAAAAAATTTATAAAACCTTTTCATAAATATTTATTTTAGAAGAAAACAAGTTCTCTGACTAAAGATAGAAATGAAGTTGAGTTTTCTTAAAATAAATTTATAAAACATTTTGTGTACCAAAGAGTAGGAAAATGGTACTATTACTTGAAAAGTGTCATGAATAAATAGAGGAGGGGAAAATTAATTGTTTTATTATATACTGATCAAATTATTTCCCCTGATTTAAATTCATGTGTAAATAATCCCGAACAAAACGAGATTGTAAAGTAAACCCGTAAAAAGAACATAACATTGAAGTGAGAATCAATAAATGAGTAGATTATGTGTATAAAATATAAATCCACATAAATAAGTGGAAAAAATAAATATATATTAAAATTAATTATACACATAATCATATAATATTAACAACAATGAAGAATAAGAATAACCCAATGAAGGAAAATTGGGTTATGAATTTATTTTCCACTTGGTAACTTTTAACTCAAATACAATTTGAAGAAATAATTCAAATTGAAACAAAAAATACCATATAGATAAAATAGTTCATGATATAATATATCCAAATAGGTATTATATACCCCACAAAAAATAATTAAGTGGTGAACATGACATTTATCTCACAGATGTAAAAAGTGAGATGAAAATCTCTTACTTTGTGCTTTATTTTGTGTGAATAGCCTTTAAACTCCTATATAATGGTTTTAAGAATGTAAATAACTTATAAAATAACCATAATAATATTTATAATATCATGTATTAACTTATTAAAATATCTTATTACCTTTTTGTTATTAATCTTTCATTATTTTCACTATTTCATTTGTTAATTACCTAGTTTGTCGAGTATGTTTTAACTTGTTACTTGTTATCACTATTAAATATATCATGATTTAATAATATATATAATTTAATCCATAATTTAGTTATAATATATATTTATTATATATTTATTTAGAATAATCCATAATATTTGGAGATAATAAATGAAATTCACCATTCATGAAGATGGTAGGCCTTACGTATGCATGGACGCTACTTTCATTTATTTTTCGTATTAGAAAAATGAAAAGTAAATGGTATATATATATATATGTATATTATAATTCTAGTATAATATTTATTTCATATATATCACATAGTTTTTATTAAAACCATCCTTTATACATTCTATGAATAGTGTGAATGAATCACATCGTTTTGAGGGGGCGGTAGTCCACACTTCCACAAACGATGTTATCGTATTTACACAAAATAGAGTGCATAAAGGCATGTTTTATAAAATAATTTAAAAAGTATAGAGACATTATAAATTTAATATATAATATATATAAATATATTTTCTATCCAAACCATGAGAGGTTGTTGTAAAGGAAAAAATACAACTTCATTTTGTGAGGTGAAAGTTCTCTATACACATAAACAGTAAGTTCATTACCAATTAGATAAAAGTGTGTGTAAGTGATAATATAAATATTAATATAAAAACATCTCAGTATATTTATGATACTGGTGTTATTATATAATCATTTAATTATAAGAAATTAATGGGTGGATAATGAAAATAAAACTAAAGAGCTTGAGGGAAGATGTTACCTCTTCTTCAGGAAAATCCTTTTCGTTTGCACCAAAGGGATTCCTTGGTTTTATTTCTTCCCAAGGATAGACTTATAGGATTATGGAAGATATTTTTAGGAGATATGTTTTTAGATTTTGTTTAATACAAAGTGTCTTGATAGGTTTTGGGAAGTAAGAGGCTTGAATTCCTTTTTATAGTGAGGAGCAGTGGCACTCTTGTAAATTTTGGAAAAGGGGAATCCACCCTCATTTATCCCATTAAATGTGGATCAAAAAATGAAGATAATTCTATACAAGGTCTTATAGGGTATAAATATAGTCATAAAACTTCTTTATTCTAAGTTTATAGGTAATTCTAGCTCTTATGTTTAATGTTTAGTCCCTTGTTAAGCTTAATTTCACATTAATCATTTTAATTAATTTTAATTACTTTCAGTAATATTTTTGGTCAAAAAATAAGTTTACCTTATTATAAATTATAAATTATGATGATTCAAAATATATAATCCATTTTTATAAATTCTAATCATATAAGTGTAAGAAATTAATTTAAATTTAATCCCACAAATGGGATGACAAAGCGAGTTTTTAAAGTAAAAACATCCAAATATTTGCTAAGTTTTTATATCCAATTTAAAATTGAAATTGATTAAAATGACCTAAATTGGATTAATTAATAAAACAATAATATTATTAAACTTTAAAATCAATTTAAAATATTATTTATCTTGATAAATAAATTATATGAAAAAACGATTTTGAATTAAAATTCAGTATTTTTCACTATTCGTTAAAAAAATGAAACCTCAGAGAAAAATACCAAAAATTCAACCTGGACTAATTTTTATGTTACAATTTCAAATATTTAGTTTATTTTGACACATATGATTTATAAAATTTCCAAAAATTGGATTTAAAATAGGTTCACCATTAAAAGACAATAAAAGTGCCTTAATAAAACTATAGATTTTTATGCATAAAATTGGGTTTATTCTTATATCATGTCTATAAAATTTATTAGATAAATATAAAAAATATTTGATTGAATATATAATATATATATTACATTAATATCACTTAATAATTGTAATTAATTTAATTTATTGGGATAAAATAGCTTTGTGAGCGTAAAAATTGTTTTCTATAAAAATATTCCCTTTATATTCATTTGGTCCTTATATTCATTTATAATTAATTTGTAAATACTTTGTGTAAAACATGTATTTTCATAATATAGTTAATATTATCCATAATAACTAATTTAATGGATAATATTATTATATCTTATTATATTAAATAATAATAATTTAATAATATATTTTTGTTTAGTAAAACTCGGTCTTTCATGTAACACAAGCCATTGAAGAAACCCGTTGTTGTGTTAAATGTATGCTAACTCTATATCACATTCATTTCAAGCTATAAAATATATTTAATTTAATTGAAATATTAAATATATTAAAAATTATCAGGATTTTATATTCCCTTACACACTTGAGGTTTCGTGTCATACAGGATATCAAATACAAGGTTCCTACTTTAGATTTTTGGAGCATTAAAAAGTTATATGATTCCATCTTCTCTCTTCCTACTATTTTATCTATGTTTATTCAATCCCTATAACCCTAGTGGTCATTCTTGGTTGATTTTAATGCCAAGGGTGGTGCTAAATATTTGGGGGGATTGTTTCTAAGGTTTGTGAGCCATCCTTTGAGTTCTATTTCGGTGGATTCCATTGAAGGAGACATGATTCCACCACATGAGGTAGGTGTTTCTAATTCATTTCCTTTTTATTAAGAGTTCCATGATTTCTTGATTCTTTAAATGTGTTCAAGATTTAAAGTAATTATGTATATTATATATATATATTTGATTTTTAAAGGTTTTCCATGCTTGAGTGGTTATTTTCCTTTAGAAAAAATAGGTGAATTTTCTTATGCTATAAAATTTGGTTTGAAATTAGTGGTTTATACATTATTTTAGTTTTATAAAATTACAAAGAGGATTTTTATCATAAAAATCACTTGTTCTTTGGTATTTTTTTCAAATAGGGTTTTAAAGTGGTTACACTTTTTTATTTTAAAAGGGGTTTCATGTTTTAAAGGGTGGTTTGGTTTTTAGAATGAAAAACAGAGTTCCCTTGATCTTATTTTGTTGTGTTTGTGAATTATTATGATTTATTTCACAAGTAATATGAAATTAAAAATTATTTTAAGAAAGGTATTTACAAATATATATGATATAAATTAAGGCATGGTTGGAACTTGTAAAGTGATGTTCTTTGTGCACTTATTGAGCCCCCTTTCTTGTTAATTTTTATGTTATCTATATGATGGATTCTCATTAGGTGATGCATGATATGATCATGGGTTGGGGATATGATTAAGGGATATGTGTAGTGGGAAGAATTTTATTATGGTGTGATCCCTAGGGGCCTATTATTATTATGTGATGGCATTTATTGTTCCTGGACCACCTCCGTTTATTATTCCATGGGGAAATGAAGGTTACAAAGGGAGAGGTAGTGAGAAATTATTTTCCAGTTATGGTTAGCAATGAATATACCCCCATTAGTTTTATATAATGCATGAATTTAGGTTATGTTACCAAGGATACTGCTTAGATAGATTTGGTAGAAAAATTTGTGATTGTTAACTTGCAGGTAGTTAGGTACACTTTTTCAAGCCTTGCACTGTCCTGTTACTCCTCGTGGGTTTTACCTCATACTGTGTATCTATGTTATTCATTTTATTATATATATTTTCATGAGGGTTGTTTATTTCTTGGATGTATTTGCTTGATGTTTTGATCCTCTGGTGGTTTATTCATGTTGTTTATTAGTTTTATTCCTTCTGTTTATTGGATTTATTTATAACCTACTATATTTGTGCTACATTATTATTTCCCTTATTTACTTTCTTAAATTTATTTTTGTTGTGAAAAATCTTTTAAAGTAAAAAATGGATAAATTATTTTCAAAGTGCAATTCTTTTTTGGAATGGTTTTGAAATGTTTTAAACTAAGTGTGGGTCTATTTTTGGAAAGTGCGGTTCTTTCTTTAAGAGAAATGGGTTTCACTGTAAATCGGAATGGTTTTTGGTAATTCCGCATTATGGAATGTTTTATGAAAAATGTTTTTGAGAAAGTTCATGTCCTATTCTTTGTTTATCCCGATACTATGTAAAGGAAAATGAAAACCTATTTTTATCTATTATTTCCAAACTAGTGATCTTGGTTTATTTTATAAAAGTAATTAATTGGACTCATTGTGGTATCCTAATAGATTCATATCACACCATATATAGTCAAATTTTTGGGTATGTAGTATTCATGTATTGTGAAGGTTCAACTAAGTTTTTAGCTTTCAGTTTGGATATGTTTTTATCTTCCTTGGGAACGGGTGTTGTACGGATGATGGTTGTGATTATAGAGTCACACATAGTTGGTGATATGTCCTTCTGTGTCATGAAACCAATTTTATCAAGCTTTGTATCGGCTTATTTGGTCTATATTTGTTTTATATTCCATTTTATTTTTTTATCTATGATTTTTTTATTTATATGATATTTCTCTTGGAATTAATCATGTATTGTTTTTACTATTATTCCTTTTTTGGATGTTTTTATTTGGTTCCTTGAGGTTGAAACCATTCCCAACAGTTATGTATGATACCCTTGACACTTTTCATCAACCCTGGGGGATCGAGGATGCTCCTCAAGAATGTGGTGGACTAGATCAGGAATCTAATGAATGGATATCCTAGGTTGGTTCATTACAAAATGGTATCAGAGGATCTAGGTTTATTGAAAAGGGTCTTAGGTTATTGAGAAATCATATTTTATTATTTGGGGTGTGTCAGGGTAGTCTAGAGACTAATATTGTCGTCGGGTCTTCGAGGAGTGTGTGGGAAATGTCCTAACCATCTCTTTATATCACTAAACCTCAAGTTTCTATGGTTCTATTGGAATTTAGTCTTAATATTGAGTTCATATTGGGATGTTTTTGATGGATTTTTGACATGTAGTGATGATTATTTGAACCCCATTGATTGTACCCATGATTTTGGGGGTCAGTTTGAGTTTCATAGGAGAAAATGGTGAACAAACCAGGGTCAAACAGTTAGAATTCACAGTCTGGTAAACTCTGTGGTGCCTGTACATTATGGACCTACAACCATGAGAGTGCATGTTTCATAGTTGGTGCACAATTTACTAGCCTGTGCATCCAAACTAAACAGCCCACTTTCCCCTATGGAATTATTGTTTTTCCTCCCTTTCTTTCTGAATTGACTCTATTAGAGTATTGAATTGGTGTAGAATCCAATAGAGGAGTTTTAATTGGTATTTTTATGGAAAGTGATGTGGTTGAACGTGTTTTGATATGATATTTTTTTTGGTGTGCTTGGTTTTCTCCCTTACGGAATTCATTTTTCCAAGCAGAAAACATGGTTTTTGATATGGAAAAGATGTTTCATTTTTTGAAACCCATTTTAGGGAAGTTTAAAAACCATGTGTGTTTTTTTTTCAAACCAAGATAAGGAAAAAAATTATTTGAAAAGAATTTTGGTTTAAAAGTGGATTTTTTTGGAGTGCTTAATTCATAAAGTGGGGTTTTTAATAATTTTTTTATGAAAGTGTCTTCCTTGAGAAGGTTTATTTCAAAAAGGGGCTTGGAAATTTTTTCTAAAAGAAATGATATCTTTTATTTTTATGAAAAGTTATGAAATACTTCTAAAATAGGAGGGCATTGACCCTTAGTTTAAATAGATTTTGAGATAGGTGGATCTTGGTGATGGGTTGATCTTTTAAAGTGGATCTTCATATTGGTTTGTAATTTATTTTCAAATGATATTTTGAAATGTTGTTTTTATTGGTTCTCTTAGTTATGGTGATGCCTATTTTATTGAGGATCATGGGTTTTTGAGATTATTTATTATTATTTTCTTATGTACCTCCCAAAAAAGTATTGATGGAAGATAGAGTGTTATTCCAAGGGGTTTTGTTTTTATAGTTTTTTTCCTAGAGTTTATACCTCTTCTATTCTGGATTTAGTTCCTTGAGTTCTTGATAGTTTTAAAATGACCTAGTATCAAGGTTTCACCCTTTCATGGTGTATTGTTTGGTTTTTTTAAATATATTCAAGATGAATATATTTGTTCTTTTTGAATGGTGGGTTTTGCTTGTAATTTTAAGTGGGTCTTGAAATGAAAATTAGTGTTAAATTTAAAGGTTGATTTAAAATTGGAAATGTAATTTTAAATAGGGTTTGAACTCATTTGAGACATGTTGTGAAATTTTAAATGTGGAATTTTAAGCCCTTTAATGGTCTTAAAGTAAAATGATTTTTTTTAAATTTCCTTCTTTGGGTTAGTGAAAACTCATTTGGAAGATGTTTTCCAAAATGGATTTCACGATAATTTTTTAGAAAGGTTGTTTTTGAATGGGGATTTAGCCATTAAAAAGTTCCACTTTTGGTTTTTTCTAAAAATTAATATATCATTTGTGTTTTAATTAAATTTCAAATCGTATTTTAGAAATGATTTGGAAAGTTTTTTTGGAAAAGAAAGGATTTGTGCTTTGATTTTTTTCTTTGAAAATGTTTTGAAAGAGGGAAAAATTTAGTTTTTATTTCTTATGTGGTTTTTAGTAAACAAACCTATTTTAGTGTTTTGTAATTGGGGTTTAAGCCTTGGAAATTTTATTTTCAAGTGTTTTTTAGTTTAAACCTATGAGGAGAGTTCTATGAAATGATTTTTTGTGTTTTGGTATTTTGAATTTCTGTGGTTTATGTGTTTATCTTATGATTTGTGTAATGAAATATAATTTGAGATTTAATTGATGCCTTGTTGTTTGGTTGTCTTATTTTGAATCCTCATGTGTCTTTTTATGTTTTTTCCTATTTTAAGGATATTTTCTTATTGATGTGGGAATAAGTAGATTTTTGGTTGGTATATGGGTAAATAGGATAATTGTTTCTATTGCTCCTTTGAGAACTTGATAGTTCTAGATTTATGGGGTTTACCATGGGATGGTGTTCTGGTTTGAGGTCCTAGTTTACCCATATTATAAGGCCCCATCCTTAAACCTTACTTAATCTTGAGTTATTACAAGATTAAACATTGAGGATCTTTTCGGGTTTAGAGTTTTAGAGAATTAGATCATAAAACGTGCATTACATTCCACATATAAACAAAGTCATTACATAAAGATAGTATTCTTCTTTCCCATCAATGGAAACATATTTAAAATAAAACATGGATTCTTTCTTGACACTTCCTTGACACTATCATCATATCATGTACCTTTCCCTTGACCTGTGAAAAACATTTCAAAAAAAACTTGGGATGAGCATAAAAAGCTCAGAAAGGGATATAAAAACATGGAAAGGAAACATGGGTACATATATACATAAGAATGAAATCATACTTTACCCATAAAACATAAGCACTTTAACATACCTCATCAAATCATGAATAAATCATAGAAATCATAATACATAAAGGAAACTTGAGGCATTCATAACATTCTTACGTAGGGAGTAACCCTCTTGGTTACGTTTGGAATACCCATCACAGTATATTCCCTAAATCACTTCGGATAAACCCTAAATTTTCACTCCTTCGCATTACCCAATGCATTGGAGAGCTATATCGGGCTCATCCGCCCTTAGTTTATCACAGAACCACCTGTCTTCATAATAATGCCCAAGAACCTCAACATAATCGTATCACATAAAACATGCATAAAGGAAACATAGCATTTCCACCTTTCAATCACAAGATATCAATACAACACATTGATATAAAACATTATTAAAACCATTTTCAATACCAAAATAAAATAAAAGTTAAACATGGTATTTATTTTTCTTTTAAAAAAAGGTATGGCTTGTAGAGGAAGCCGAAACTCAAATAATGGTCACGACGGCGGAGAAGTCATTGTCGCCACATACGTACGACAAAAACATTCCATTTTGTCATTTAGTAAATGCTTCGTATAAAAAATATTCCTTTTGAATAAACGTAAAAGTCAAAGGGGTTTATACACCTATAAAAGAAGGTTGTGTATAAAACAAAATATGCCTCAATGAAAGGAGATTGAGACGAAGTCCCATACCTCGGGTCCGACTTGACTCGGTCGTTCTTTAATCTCCTGAATAATAAACTTGAGTTAATTTCTACTTGTTTAAGAACCCTTTCCAAGTTCATTATTACTTTTATATCACTTATTGCCATGTCATGAACACTATGTAATTATTTAAGTTAATAACGGTCGTTTTAACGATCATTGGTACTTGAGTAAAAAATAAACCCTTTATAATTACAAGTTGTTCATGTATCCATTATATCCAGAATTATAATAATGATGTATATATCATATATATCCAGTATATGCATGCATTTATAATATTACATAATCATTTAGAGGTAATAAATGAAATGCACCGTTCATGGAGACGGTAAGCCGTACGTACGCATGAACGCTACTTTCATTTCCATTTTGTATTTTATAGAATGGAATCATAATTATATAAAGGTATAATATAATTCCAGTATAATATCATATATAATATCATAGTTCCATCCTTTATACGTCCCACATATGGTATTTAACGAATCAAATCACTTTGAGGGGGCGGTAGTCCGCACTTCCTTAAATGAAGATATCGCATTTACCCATAATGGAAACCATAAAGGTATGCCCAAAATGAAAAATATAGAAGCTTAAGGAAAACATAAACATATTATATATCATATATAAATATAGTGTCATATTAATGGCCACCTTTGAAGGTGTTAAAATAATGTTGAACAATCATCGTTTCGGGAGGCATAAAATCACCATCCACAGAAACAATATATTCTTTAACCATTAGATGTAGGTGTGTGTAAGTGTAGCTGGAATCCTTCTTATAAAAACATCCTAGTATATTGAAGATACTGGATTTGTAACAAAATAAATGAATAAAAAGAGTTTAGGGGGTTGGAGAAGCAAAATAAAACAAAAGGACTCAAGTGAAGACATTACCTTAAAATCGGGTAACTCCCTTTGGTTTGAGCTCAAAGGCTTCCTTGGGAAGACTTCTGCCCAAAGTGAGGCTTCAAGGAGTAAGAGATGGAAGTGGAGAGACAAAATGGGTAGGTTTTGGCCAAGCCAAAGGCTTTGGATGTGTGGCTAAGGAGGTAGAGGTGGGGGCCTTTTATAAGAGGAGAGGAGGGGCACTCTTGGAAAGTAAAGAAATGTCACTTTATTTTAAAATGAGTTTCGGATTAAAAAGGTCCCACATTGATTTAATTCGAGGGTAAGGTGATAAGGGTTCGAAATCCACCCATCCAATAGGTTTTGGAAATGTGTAGTTCATAGATTTTACATTATCATTTCATTTTATTTAAATCCTTTATTAATGAGGTAATCGCTGCATGATCATGATGTCATAAATAATTTAATTTATTTAAAGTCTAAAAATTATAAAAAAAATACTATGATGTAGGAAATATTTTTATATTTCCAATGACTATTTATAATAAAAAATATGACTTGTATAACCCCATGTAAAAATTGTTTTAGTAAAACATTTCATGTTTGTGTCATTTTTACTTTAACATTAAATAAAAAGTTATTTATGTCATTTCCCAACCAAAGTGGCTCCATGGGGTCCCAAAGTTGACCCATGGATTTTCTTGGTCGGACATGACACATCCAATGAGGGTAGGAAATGTGTCAAGCTCATCTCATATTATTAAAACATTATTTTTACCTTAAACTACACTAATTACCTCTAATCGCGATTAAGAACTTAAAAGTTACTATTCACTAAAAAATTATTTTAATCTCATTGAACCACATTTTACTTCTTAATGAAAACCATGTATGTCAGATTTTTGAAAATCAAATCACAGAAGTGGCAAAGTTTCATTTAAACGAAAAATCGGTTTCTTTAACTACCACTTAGTGGTTTCACTATTCATCAAAAATTGAAGTTTTTCAGAAAGATACCAAAAATTCACCCTAAGCTATATTTGATATTCCAAATTCAAAAATGATGTATATTTTAAAAAATTGAAAACATGTAAGTTGAATTAATTAATTTAATAACTATTTCCCACTGTCATGAGAAATAATGTGTTTTTATTAAACAATAAGTATCAAAAGATTGACACTAGTTTAAGTCCAATTTCAAAGTGAAATTGATTCCAATGACCACCATTGGATAAAATGGTAAAAATATATTCTAATTTCACTTAAAAACCAATTCAAAAGATAATCTAATCATATAAATAAATTATATTAAAAAGAGGTTTTGAATTAAAATACAACATTTTCACTATTCATTAAAAAAAGAACATTGTCAGAAAAATACCAAAAATTCACAAAAAGTAAATTTTAACGTCCCAATCATAAATAATAAGTTTATTTTGACAAAAATAGCTTATAAAATTGTCAAAAGATAGATTTAAAAAGGGTTTTCCATCAAAAGGCAGTAAAACAATCTTTTAAGAATATTAGTGTATTCCATGCATAAGATTGTATTTATTTTCATTTTAAGCCTCTAAAACACTATATTAATCATTAATAGACATAGATAAAAATATATATTATTCATTACTTACTTGGGATGTTACATCCTTACCCCCTTTAGAAAATTGCATCCCCGCAATTTATTTACTTATCGAATAAATGGGGGTACTTATCCCTCATTGCATTTTCATATTCCCATGTTGCCTTTTACATCATGTGGTTTTCCACAAAACCTTTACCTGATTAATCACTTTATTCCATAACACTTGATCCCTGTGGTCAATAATCTGGACCGGTTGTTCCTCATAAGATAGGTTCTCTTCCAGCTGAACTACCTCTGGACTCAAAACCTGAGATGGATCTGGCATATACTTTCTCAACATCGAAACATGAAAAACAGTGTGTACCTGAGATAAACTCGGAGGTAAAGCCACTCGGTAAGCAACAGATCCAACTCTCTCCAGAATTTCATATGGTCCAATGAACCTTGGACTCATCTTTCCTTTCTTACCAAATCGCATCACACTTTTCCATGGTGATACTTTGAGAAAAACATGATCACCTACCTCAAAAGAGAGATCCTTCATCCTGTTGTCTGCATAACTCTTCTGCCTACTCTGAGCTGTTCTCATGTGTTTCTGAATCATCTGAACATTTTCTGCCATCTCTTCTATCAATTCTGGTCCCATCAACTTCCTTTCACCCACTTCATCCCAGAAAGCTGGAGTTCAACACCGCTTCCCATATAATGACTGAAATGGTGCCATCTGTATACTAGAATGAAAACTGTTATTATATGAAAATTCAACCAAAGAAAGATGTTGGTCCCAACTTACCTGATAATCCATCGAACAAGATCGTAGCATATCCTCCAAGGTCTGAATTGTTCATTGTGACTGCCCATCTGATTGAGGATGAAAAGCTGTACTAAAATTTAATTCAGTACCCAACGACTTCTGAAGGCCTTTCCAAAAGTTAGAAGTGAACCTGGGATCACGGTCAGATACAATGGAGAGAGGAACTCCATGTAACCTGACTATCTCTTTAAGATACAAACGGGAAAGTTTATCTAGGGAAAAAGTATCTCGTATATCAAGGAAATGAGCAGATTTAGTCAAGCGATCAACAATAACCCATATTGCATTATTACCTCAAGATGTCTTCGATAATCCCACAACAAAGTCCATGGATATATTCTCCCATTTCCACTCTGGCACTGGTAATGGATGAATTATCCCTTTCAGTAACTGCCGCTCTACTTTAACCTGTTGACATGTCAAACACTTCACAGTAAAATCAGCAATATCTCTTTTCATTCCATCCCACCAGTAATACTCCCGCAGATCTCTGTACATCTTAGTACTGCCAGGATAAACTAAAAATGGAGAATTATGAGCTTCATATAACAACTCTCTCTTCAACTGTGAATCACAAGGCACACACAATATCTTCCCAAATCTCAAAACACAATCACTATCAATGTTGAATTCATGCAACTTACCTTTCTGAACCAGCTCTACCTTTTTCTGCAACTCACTGTCTTGCTTCTGTGCTTGCTTGATTCTATCTGATAGAGATGATCTCACTGATACCTGAAACAAAACAGAAGAACATCCTACGCCAAAAACTTCTATGCCAAAGTTCATCAAATCCTTAACCAAAGGATCACGTTCCAAACACAACATTGTTAATGAAACATTACTTTTTCGACTCAAAGCATCAGCCACTTTATTTGCTTTTCCCGAATGGTAATGAATTGTACAATCATAATCCTTGATTAATTCTAGCCATCTCCTTTGTCTCAGGTTCAATTCTTTCTGAGTGAATATATACTTTAAACTTTTGTGATTAGTATATATTTCACACTTTAATCCATAAAAATGATGCCTCCAAATTTTTAAAGCGAAAAAAACATCAGCTAATTCCAAATCATGTGTAGGGTAATTTACCTCATGAGTTTTCAACTGTCGTGAACCATAATCAATTACCTGATCATTCTGCATTAGGACGCAACCAAGTCCTTTCAATGAAGCATCACTGTAGATAACAAACTCACCATTCCTGGAAGGTAGTGCCAAAACTGGAGCTTTCACCAATCTTCTTTTCAATTCCTGAAAACAATCATCACATTATTTTGTCCAGATAATCTTAACACCCTTCCAAGTTAGCTTCGTCATTGGAATAAATAACCGTGAAAAATTTCTAACAAACCTTCGGTAATATCCTGCCAAACCAAGGATGCTACGAATCTTAGTAACATTTGTGGTTCTTGGCCATTCTTTAACAACCTTTGTTTTTGTCGGATCAACAGTTATCCCATATTTAGAAATAATGTGTCCAAGGAACGAATTTTTTTGCAACCAAAACTCACACTTTCTAAATTTCCCATACAATTTCTTTTCTTTAAAGGTTTTCAAAATAACCCTTAAATGTCTTTCATGCTCCTCTTTACTTTTAGAAAACACCAAAATATCATCAATAAAAACAACCAACATTTTTTCACCTGAGTCAACTGAGCTATCACTGCAACAAACAGTTCAGTTCCAATTCCGACCATCTCAGGATGCTGATTTGAAAGGTCATTTCCATCTGTATGCCTTCCTAGAAAAGCTGTTATGTTTCCTCTATGAAAAACCATTGTTAACAAAGAAATATCTTAGGAGAAGAAACATAGTAATATTTAAATGCTATATCATTTCAGTCATACCATAAATTAACTTATAATTTAACAATTTTATAACTCCTAAAGTTGTCTAAACCGACCTTTGATACCAACTATAAGGCCCCAGCCTTAAACCTTACTTAATCTTGAGTTATTACAAGATTACACATTGAAGATCTTTTTGGGTTTAGAGTTTTAGAGAATTAGATCATAAAACTTGCATTACATTCCACATATAAACAAAGTGGTTACATAAAGATAGTATTCTTCTTTCCCATCAATGGAAACATATTTAAAATAAAACATGGATTCTTTCTTGACACTTCCTTGACACTATCATCATATCATGTACCTTTCCCTTGACCTGTGAAAAAATTTAAAAAAAAACTTGGTATGAGCACAAAAATCTCAGTAAGGGATATAAAAATATGGAAAGGAAACATGGGTACATATATACATAAGAATGAAATCATACTTTACCCATAAAACATAAGCACTTTAACATACCTCATCAAATAATGAATAAATCATAGAAATCATAAGACATAAAGGAAACTTGAGGCATTCATAAAATTCTTACATAGGGAGTAACCCTCTTGGTTACGTTTGGAATACCCATCACAGTATATTCCCTAAATCTCTTCGGATAAACCTTAACGTTTCACTCCTTCACATTACCCAATGCATTGGAGAGCTATATCGGGCTCACCCGCCCTTAGTTTATCACGGAACCACCTGTATTCATAATAATGCCCAAGAACCTCAACATAATCGTATCACATAAAACATGCATAAAGGAAACATAACATTTCCACCTTTCAATCACAAGATATCAATACAACACATTGATATAAAGACATTATGAAAACCATTTTCAATACCAAAATAAAATAAAAGTAAAACATGGTATTTATTTTTCTTTTAAAAAAATGTATGGCTTGTAGAGGAAGCCGAAACTCAAATAATGGTCACGGCGGCGGAGAAGTCGTTGTCACCACATACGTACGACAAAAAAATTCCCTTTTGTCGTTTAGTAAACGCTTCGTATAAAAAAGATTCATTTTGAATAAACGTAAAAGTCAAAGGGGTTTATACACCGTATAAAAGAAGGTTGTGTATACAACAAAATATGCCTCAATGAAAGGAGATCGAGACGAAGTCCCATACCTCGGGTCCGACTTGACTCGGTCGTTCTTTAATCTCCTGAATAATAAACTTGAGTTAATTTATACTTGTTTAAGAACCTTTTTCAAGTTCATTATTCCTTTTATATCACTAATTGCAATGTCATGAACACTGTAATTATTTAAGTTAATAACGGTCGTTTTAACGATCATGGGTACTTGAGTAAAAAATAAACCCTTTATAATTACAAGTTGTTCATGTATCCATTATATCCAGAATTATAATCATGATGTATATATAATATATATTCAGTATATGAATGAATTTATAATATTACATAATCATTTAGAGGTAAGAAATGAAATGCACCATTCATGGAGACGGTAAGCCGTACGTACGCATGAACGCTACTTTCATTTCTATTTCGTATTTTGTAGAATGGAATCATAATGATATAAAGGTATACTATAATTCCAGTATAATATCATATATAATATCATTGTTCCATCCTTTATACGTCCCACATATGGTATTTAACGAATCAAATCACTTTGAGGGGGCGGTAGTCCGCACTTCCTTAAATGAAGATATCGCGTTTACCCATAATGGAAACCATAAAGGTGTGCCCAAAATGAAAAATACAGAATCTTAAGGAAAACATAAACATATTATATATCATATATAAATATAGTGTCATCTTAATGGCCACCTTTTAAGGTTTTAAGAGAATGTTGAACAATCATCGTTTCGGGAGGCATAAATTCACCATCCACGGAAACAGAATGTTCTTTAACCATTAGATGTTGGTGTGTGTAAGTGTAGATCGAATCCTTATTATAACAACATCCTAGTATATTTAATATACTGGAGTTGTTACAAAAGAAATTAATAAAAAGAGTTTAGGGGGTTGGAGAAGCAAAATAAAACAAAAGAACTCAAGTGAAGACATTACGTTAAAATCGGGTAACTCCCTTTGGTTTGAGCTCAAAGGCTTCCTTGGGAAGACTTCTGCCCAAAGTGAGGCTTCAAGAAGTAATAGAGGGAAGTGGAGAGACAAAATTGGCAGGTTTTGGCCGATCCAAAGGCTTTGTAAGTGTGGGTAAGGAGGTAGAGGTGGGGGCCATTTATAAGAGGAGAGGAGGGGCACTCTTGGAAAGTAAAGAAATGTCACTTTATTTTAAAATGAGTTTCGGATTCAAAAGGTCCCACATTGATATAATTCGAGGTTAAGTTGAGAAGGGTTCGAAATCCACCCATAAAATAGGTTTTGGACATGTGTAGTTCATAGAGTTTACATTATCATTTCATTTTATTTAAATCCTTTATTAATGAGGTAATCGCTGCATCATCATGATGTCATAAATAATTTAATTTATTTAAAGTCTAAAAATTATAAAAAAAATACTATGATGTAGGAAATATTTTTATCTTTCCAATGACTATTTATAATAAAGAATATGACTTGTATAACCCCATGTAAAAATTGTTTTATTAAAACATCTCATGTTTGTGTCATTTTTACTTTAACATTAAATAAAAAGTTATTTATGTCATTTCCCAACCAAAGTGGCTCCATGGGGTCCCCAAGTTGACCCATGGATTTTATTGGTTGGCCATGACACATAAAATGAGGTTAGGACATGTGTCAAGCTCATCTCATATTATTAAAATATTATTTTTACCTTAAACTACACTAATTACCTCTAATCGCGATTAAGAACTTAAAAGTTACTATTCACCAAAAAATTATTTTAATCTCATTGAACCACATTTTACTTCCTAATGACAACCATGTATGTTGGATTTTTGAAAATCAAATCACAGAAGTGGCAAAGTTTCATTTAAAAGAAAAATCAGTTTCTTTAACTACCACTTAGTGGTTTCACTATTCATCAAAAATTGAAGTTTTTCAGAAAGATACCAAAACTTCACCCTAAGATATATTTGATATTCCGAATTCAAAAATGATATCTATTTTAAAAAATTCAAAACATGTAAGTTGCATTAATTAATTTAATAACTAATTCCCGCTGTCATGACAAATAGCGTGTTTTTATGAAACAATAAGTATCAAAAGATTGACACTAGTTTAAGTCCAATTTCAAAGTGAAATTGATTCAAATGACCACCATTGGATAAAATGGTAAAAATATATTCTAATTTCACTTCAAAACCAATTAAAAAGATAATCTAATCATATAAATAAATTAGATTAAAAAGAGGTTTTGAATTAAAATACAACATTTTTCACTATTCATTAAAAAAAGATCATTGTCAAAAAAATACCAAAAATTCACACAATGTAAATTTTGATGTCCCAATCATAAATAATAAGTTTATTTTGAAAAAAATAGCTTATAAAATTTTCAAAAGATATATTTAAAAAGGGTTTTCCATCAAAAGGCAGTAAAACAATCTTTTAAGGATATTAGTGTATTCCATGCATAAGATTGTATTTATTTTCAATTTAACCCTCTAAAACACTATCTTAATCATTAATAGACATAGATAAAAATATCTATTATTAATTACTTAGTTGGGATGTTACACATATAGTATGATGACCCTGGTCAAGGGCCCATGTTGTCTCTTATTATGGAATTCCTTGAATGTTTTCCCTTGTATAGGTAAGTATTAATCTTTTCGATGGCTATTCCATGAAGATGTTGAGTTGTTGAGGTTGGTTTACCTTTAAGGGAATTAAAATTTGTTTCTAAGTTTTCCTTGGATCTTTTTGGAGATGTCTCCCATAATATAGGATTTTGTTTGATGTGTTCCCCAATTTTATACCATTTAGGATGTTTCTAAATGGCGAGGAGACTCATTCTTGGTCTATATTTTCTTTTGGGTCTTATACCAGTAAGCGCGATTGTGTTTTTCGTGGATACTCTTAGTTGCCTTGGGGATTTGGTGGTTTAGTTTTGAGGAATCATTGTTTCTTGATAATTTCATTCAAGGGACCTCTCTAGTGGCTTATCGTCCAACTCACCATGCTTCATAGAAGGTGGGTTGTGTCTTTTTATTCTTTGAATTCCATATTGAATCAATAATTCATGGAGGAATAAAGTGTCATCATGGGGAGTTTGTGAGGACATGTGGTGTCATGTTCTTTGTTTTATCTTGTTGTGGTGTTTCCCCTTGGGTTCGGGGTGTTTAGGGTTGAAATTTAGAGTTTTTTAGGCTTTTCCTGGGGTTTATGGTTACAGTGCATGATTTACAAACCATGTGGGATCTTTAGAGGAAAATTTTCACCTTGTGTAGGTGAGATAGTGGTGGATGTATGATATTCAAACGGTTAATCAATCCATTTGATATAAACCATGCAACCTGTGGGTTTGAGACAATGGAAGATGCATGGTCTGTGCATGGTTTGGCAAACCATGCGATAGAACCATGCAGCCTACCCAGGTCAGGGTATTTTTCACTTTCAATTATCTTTTTAACTGGGTATTCTACCCAAATCCACCTCCACTGAAACTATCTTACCCAATGGGGTTTTCATCTCCGCAAATATCCTCCTTGTTGGATTCTATATGTTTCCTCAGCGGTTCTTCATATGGATCAAGAGGTATGAGTCCCTCTTCTCTCTTCCTCCCATTTTATCTCTTTTTCTCTAATACCTCTAACCTTAGTGGCCATGATTGGATTATTTTCATGCCTAGGGTAGTACTAAATTTGGGGGGTTTTATTTTTAAGGGTTATGATCCATCCTTTCAGTTCAATTCCGGCGGATTTTGTTGAAGGTGACATGATTCCACCACATGAGGTTGGTGTTTCTAATTTATATCCTTTTTTATAAGAGTTCCACGATTGCTTAATTATCAAAATGAATTTTAGATTTAAATTAATGATGTATATGATATCTAGTTTGTATTTTCAAAGGTTTTCCATGCTTGTGTGGTTATTTTACTTTGTAAAATACATTTTAATTATCTTGTTCTATAGAATTTGGTTTTAAATTGGCGTTTAATGCATTTTTTGTGTTTGATAAAATGATAAAGAGGGTTTTTATATTGAAATTAACTTGTTATTTAGGCTTTGGGACAAATGGGGTTTTAAAGTGGTTAGCATTTTGTGTTTTAAAAGGGGTTTCATGTTTTAAAGGGTGGTTTGGTTTTTATAAATAAAAATTGATTTTCTATTGATCTTATTTGGTTGTGTTTGTGAATTATTATGAATAATTTTGGAATTGTGATTGAATTCCAAATATTTTTAAGAAAGTTATTTATAAATTTATATCATATAAATTAAGGCCTGGTTGTCACTTGTGAAGTGATGTTGTTTTTTCCCTTATTGATCCTACTTTTTTATTATTAATTTTTATGTTATCCATGTGGTCAATTATCATGATGTGATTCATGATGTGCACATGGGTTGGGGCTGTTTTTAAGGTAAAAGTGAGGTGGGAAGAACATGATTGTGGTGTTATCCCCAGAGGAATCTTATTGTCATGTGATGATGTTTATTGTTCATGTAGCACCTCTATTTATTTTTCTATGGGGAAATCAGGGTTACTAAGTGGGAGGTAGTGGGACATTGTTGGATAATTATGGTTTAACACTAACTTGACTCACTTTTTTTGCATGTAACACCTAAATTTTGTGTATGTTACTGAGGAGTATACTTAGAGAGATTCGATGGTTGGATGTGTGATCCTTAACCTTTTGGCAGTTATGTCCACTTTTTCATTTCTTTCATTTTCTCGTTAGTCCTCATGGTTTTTTTCATGCTATGTATCTATGTTATGAATTTTGTAATATATATTGGAATATCTGTTGTTTAATTCTTGGTTGAATTTTCTTGATGTGTTGATCCTCTAGTTGTCTAGTCATGTTGTTGACTAGTTTTATTCCATCATTTTATTGGATTTATTTATAACTTACTATAGTTGTGTTACATTATTATTTCCTATGTTTCCTTACTTACTTTTATGTTGGGTGTGTAAAATCTCTTAAAGTAAAAAATGGGGATTTTTTTTATAGTTTCATTCTTGGTTGTAATGCTTTTGAAATGTTTTTAACCAAGTTTAGGTTTATTTTTTTAAAGTGTGGTTCTTTCTTTTAGAGAAATGTTTAGAACTTTTAATTGGAATGGTTTTTGGCCAAGCATCATTATGGAATATTTTTTGAAAATTGTTCATTGAGAAAGTACATGTCCCATGATCTTTTATCCCTATACCAAGGAAAATAAAAAACTACTTTTATATATTATTTCCAAACCAGTGAGATTGGTTTCTTTTATAAAAGGGTTGAATTGGAATCATGGTGGTATCCTACAGGCTTCAGATCACACCCTACATACTCCCATTGGTGGGTTTGTAGTCTTCATGTCTTATAAAAGTTCCTCTGGGTTTTGGTTTTTAGGTTGGATCTGGTTCCATTTACCTTGGAAAGAAGGTGTTGTAAAAATGATGGTGGTGACCATAGAGTCACATAGAGTTGTTGATTGGACCTTTGCTTTCATGGAATCAATTATCTTGAGATTTATATCATCTTCTTCAGTATTTATTTTTTTAGCCTATGTTGTAGTTTTTTATCTATGATTGGTTGTTTATTTATATGAGATATATCTTAGAATTTATCTTGTATTTTTCAATATTATTCCTTATTTAAATGTTTTTGTTTGGATCCTTGAGGGTGAAACTATCCCTAATGGTTATGTATGATACCCTTGATACTTATTGTTAGCCTAGGGGGATTAGGGACATTCCTTGGGTATGTGGAAATGGATCTCGGTAATCTGATGAATGGATTTACTAAAATGGCTTATTACATTTAGAATCTATAAAAATTACAATTAAACCATAGATAAATAAGTTAATTTTATGATGACATAAAACCTCCTTTGAATGCCTACTATGTAATATAATCCCTTTATCATGATATCTCTAATCATGAAGGTTTCATACCGATGTCATCAACCTATGTACTCGATGTATATTTCTTTCAATTCCTAGAAATGAACATTCTCATAGAACACCATGGACATGGATTTATCTAGGAAGTTCCATTATAATCAAAGGGCCTGAGATATCAACTTCTATTAAAAGATAAATGGGGTAAATTCATTATTGCATCATCCATTAATGCAATATCACTCATGACACACCCAATGTATCCTAATTTACCACAAGCATATTTCATTATAGTTTTCATGAATATATTAAAGTTCATCACTTATGATATTCATTAATTATAATGTTAAATTATAAGGATAAATACACATTTCCATGGATAGGATCATCCAATGACACATCTAAATGTGGGTTCTCCACTGGTGATTTTTTTCACAACCTCCCTTCTTGAATATTACAAAGGGAGTACACCATGAGAAGGGGTCTTAATGTATTATAATTATCCCACCCTTGATATCCTATATCATTTATTCCCTATAAAATAATATCATTCTTCCACTGAAACTTTATTCAAGAATACTGTTATGAAACCTCCAGGTTCTCATCATAGTGGGGAACTACTATGGACTTTCAACACAACATATTTTTTTAGGATATTATCACATGCTATGTCATGAAGCGGAACAATAATGATATCATTAAAAACTTTATTAATATCCAAGATAACAAATAATTGTAATCAAGTACCTAAAAGTTGGTTCTATGGAACTAAGTCAAATAGTTATTCATATTTATTCTTGGTGTTGGTTATGGTGTGGGATATTATGCCCATTCACTCTTAAAATTTGATATGGAATGGAAAGTTGTGCCTATTCACCATTAATATGGATTATGATATGGGACTGTATGCCCATTAATTCTTGGTTTTAATTTATGGAATGGTTTTTTTCACAATTCTCACTTGGTATGGTAAAGGGGTTGGATATTATACCACCTACGAATGTGTACTTTTATAATTATGTGAAATGTCATGGAATTCCAATTGAAATGATTAATTTTTGATATTTTAATAAGTGATGATTAAACTAACATATTATCTATTTTTTGATGACGTATATATGGTAAAATTATATATCGACCCTTGGTATAACATCATGATACATTTAGAATAACATCGATATTATCTGAAGCAAGTCTGGTCACTCACTAGGTGACTTGTTTAGCACCCAATGATACGATGATAATGATGATGATTATGTTTTTTTCCTTGGTAGAATATCGTACCTTATATGACCTTATATATTACTGATTTGATTATTAATATCATTGGTGGTGGCCTACTGAGTTGTACTCACAGCCTCCATAAGAATTATGGTGTGCTTTTAGACTTTATGATTAGGGGTTTAGGTAAGGGATGGAGCCCTGCTATTGATGGGTGAGCTATCTGGGTGCATAAAGTATGAGAAGGTACCTAGTGGAGTATCAGACCTAATATTATAGTTATCTACAAAATTTTATTCTTTTTGGAAAGTATTGTATATGATTGAACCATTAGGTAGTTCAGTTTCTTTATGTATTTATTCTGAAATTATAGTGGATCCTTATGTTTTTATACCCTATGATATGTCAAATTTAAGGTTAACTGGTCACTATAGAGTCCATATTTTTCTAGTTTTTATGGATTATGATTTATTATTAATTAAATTATCATTTATGGAAATTTTATATAAAGATTATAGTCTACCTATGCTACCTATATACCCTTTCTACTAATCAGAAGTCTCTAGTGTATAGGGAGGCATTTTTGATGTCATTTGATGTCATTGGTTTGATTTCTGTTTAGGTTAACTAGGCCAGGGGCACAAAAAAAGAGTTAAAAGAGAACCACTTAGATTTTTCATACAATTTAGGGCATAGTAGATGGATATTGGATGTGTTTGAAACTTGGGATAGGCCCTATGCTTTGGAATATCTAAACCCCATATAAGGAAAATTTTTGTTAATATGGATAGGATTGTTGTTCTTGGTTTTTAGATTTTATTATTTTGATATTTTCATGGAATATGGTGAGTGATTTATTTTATATGTTTTTTTCTCTTTTCCTAGGGTTTTTATAGGGAATGTGTTTATTTAACATATTCACCACATAGGATTAAGATGAAATTTTATGTTCTTGTCACTGAGTAAAAATTTAGTGATAATATAGGGTTTAATTATTTAAGTTGTTAATAAAAATTTTTATTATGTTTTCCTATATAAGTTATTGGTGGAACTCTACTTGTATGAACCCATGATTATTGACTCTTTTTAAATTATTATTTAATGATGGATTATATTAATTCTCTATGTATTTTTAACGTAACACTAAAAGTGTATAGTTTGGGTTAGATTTTTCTTCAGTTGTATGAGAAATTTATTTCATATGGTGTGTGGGATGCCATACCCACTACTAGTTTTTCTAAACGGTTATACCAAGAATCATGATAAATGCATTTTAAGCAGTTCATTTTGTATTTTAATTGTATACCACCATGAAGATCTCCAGTCGAGCACTAGGAGGGTGGGGAGGAGAATTAACCACCAATAATAAAGCCAAAGGCTCCTATGGTAATGGGTTCTACTATTGAACAAAAACTTCACGAGAGTTTTTTAGGTTATATAATCTATGGTCTATGGGGATCCATGTACTAAGAGTTTTATGTTTAACTTGACATGAGAGTTTCAAATGCAACATCCACCTTAGTTTATGGGTGAGGGTAGCCACATGATACTAATTATTGGATTGATTCTTAACAAAATGTATTTTACTAGATCGGGAAACCTCCTACAAGGTGTATAAAGATTAAGATATATATACTATGAGTACCAATGAAATATTAGTGGGATGAGTTAGTCTAGGTTGACCAGTATGAGGTACTATCCTAGAAGGACTTCCAAGATTGTTTCTTTAAGTAGTTATTTTCTAAGAAACTGAGATATAATAAGGATCAAGATTTTATACATCTTATCCAAAGGGATATGTCTATGATAGATTATTCTATATACTTCATTGACTTACACTATTTTCACCCATGTTGGTGGGTGATAATATTGTAAGAGTTAAATATTTTTTAGGTTAGATTAAGGTATAAAATATAGGTTTAGGTGAATTTTTCTCTTGAATTTGTTCATTGGGGTGGTAAACCAATCCCCCATCTCTGATAAAAACCTAGTAGGGAATATTATGTTTTTATGGTTTAGTTTATATGATGGATATGATATTGGGTATCCTAGGATCAGTAATCCTTTATTTGGTGGGTCTCACCAAAGTAACAACTGATATTCCAGTTAGGGTTGTGGGTCATCTCTTCCCTTGAGAGGGATAACCCCTTTAGAGTGTTACCAATGTGGTAGAGTTGTATATATATGATATAAATGTCACCAACCTCCCTTTTTCTGTTAATTTTGTGGGAATATAAGGCATCTATTGTAGCATGATCATATTCACCCTTTTTCGGGAAGAATGTGGGGTGATGGATAGGCTTACGGATTTATAGCTTGTTCAAGGGAGTCACCACATAGTATTGGTTAGGGTTTTTGTCGATGATCAAAGAACAAGAGAGTTTGAGGTTACCAAGGTTAGGGGAATAAAGGTTATTAGTGTAGTTTTATTTAGAGGAGTTAGTTAATAAGTGTCTAGGGAAGATGATTAAGCTTGGGGAAACTTCATGCTATTATATAAACTCTTACTGATCATAACATTGGGATAACTACTTTTTGTGGTATTATTTTCATGAAATCCACTATATCATCAGTTTTATTTAATACAGGTGTGTCACACTCATTTATATATACTTAGATGATTAGTGAATTAAGTTTGGTTGTGGAGAATCTATTTAGAGTGATAAATATTAATACACACCTTGGGATATGAAATGAGGATTTCTAAAAGTGTCAAGGATGTGATGTTGTGATTATTAGTTACTGGAATCACTAGGATTTATTTATATTCAGGATTTTCAACTTCAATTTAATCCTGATAATATATTGGTTGAATCATTTTTGAGGACAAATCGATTGGTATAGGAGGTGAGTTTCCTTTACATCCCATATAGGTAACTGTTATACTTCCACCAAGGAGTGGGATTTGTAGGTAGTCTATTTGGGACCTAACCATCAGTAGTAAGATGAATCATAACCCATTTTTAGGTTATTGTTTTAGGATATGAGCATTGGGTTTTTATTTAGATAACTATTTTTTTTCTAAGTGATGGAAATTTTAGAAGGTGTTATTTTTAAAAGTTCCAGACCAGAAATAGATGGAGACAATTCATTGGAACCAAGGAAGTTTGAGACTCTAGGCAGCTCATTTCAAATTATGGACGTGTAAAAGAAGAAATTTCCTTGTTTAAGAGTAACTCTCTCTATGTGTAAGAATAAATTAGAGTTTTGAAAGGATGTGGAATTTTATTTAGATGGCTTCATAAGAGTAAACAATAATTGCATTGTTCACTAGAGATAGAAAGTTATGATGGTGCATGTGCTGATCAACTTGTAGTGGTCTTGATAAAGTAGAGGGTTGTTTATGAAGATTAAAAGGAGAAGGTACCAAATTGATTTGCTGAACCTTTTAAAATATAGGTGAGTGGGGTTACATGTTCAATAATATACATATAGTTCTCTTATTCTCTTGTTTCTAATAAAAAATATATAGTGTTTCTCATATGGATTAGGACTAAGTCTGAGTCATATAAATTATATTATTGTTATTTTGTGTGGGTGTGAGTTTATTCTTATTTTGTGTGTGTGTCTTTGTTTCATTCTAAAAAAATCAATTAAGATTAAGGTGATTAAATAAGAGACTTTAAAACCTGATTATGTTTTTTGGACATTAATATAAGGTGTAGAATAGTTTCAAAACTTCTATCCTTGTTCTAAAAAGCTGAGGTTATGGAAGGTCATTTCAGAGTTAGGTGGTTTCTTACACAACAAGTGTTATCAAATGTTGGAAGTGGACTTATAGTATGGTACTTTTATTTTATATTTCCTTATGTATTGGGAGTTTACTATTTTGAAAGGAATTGAGTTAGAATAAGGAATGGTTTGGATTGAAAAAATTATATGGTTTAGATTTCAGATTTTAAAAGATATAGATTAAATATTATCTATAGTAGATAGATCTAAAAGATTCATTAAAGGATATAACTGAAAAACATTTTTTTTATTTTTTAAAACCAATTTATGGTTTAGTAGGAACCGCACATACCCAAAAAAATCCCTAGTACATCATAATCAACAATTCCAAAAAAAAATACACCATTCAATAGAATTCAAAATTAAAATGGATAACAACAAAAAAAATATGAAATCAAACTTTAAAAAAATGTTGTGGGCCACAAGATTTTAAGCCATGATCCACCTACAGCTTCGTATCGGGTCTGCATCATCCATCAATTCATCATTCCCATAAAATTTTCCATCATCATCAACCATGTCAGCCGAGTCCCATTGCAAGCCATCATCATCATGAGTTACCACTGTCAACATAGGTATCCTGACTACCATCTTCATCTTCATACAAACACCACACCAATAACCAGAGACCATTAAAGTCTATCTTCATTAAAGGATATAAAATTAGAAGCATTGGACAAAGCAGAATGAGGAGGACTTGACTTGAAAGTAGATGGGGTTGTTTGGATTATATTAACTCAGAATGAGACCTTAAACATTTTAGAGGAGAAAATTGTTGTAACATTAATTTTGAAACTCAAAAAAATATATGATAAGCATACCATAAATATATGAAAATATGGTTTGATGCTTCACACATATACTCAGAGCCTCACTATGCATACACTTGCCTATTTTTCATAGGAATTCCACAATCTCAGCTTCACATTGAAGTCATAGCTTTACACTATTCTATCCTGATATATCCTAAGTCACATCGGTTACAAAATTTCCCACAATTTTTATATGTGTGTTTTATTTCTATAAATTTTTAATTAGATCAACGAATATACTCAGGACACTTCAACATCAATAAATTTTATCTCCTAACTCTTGGAATATGTTCTTTTACTACCACATTCTTCAAGAATACTTGCATAAAACTTGGTCCTTATTTTGACTCAGTTTAACAACTCTTCAGTAGCATATACTCACCTGAATTTCTCAACTCACTAAGCTCCTATGATCTTCTCAAATCTAGTGGCTCTTATATATATAAAATACTTGACACTAATGAATAGAAAAAATCATTGTATCTCAGTATTTCCTCATTTTATTCTCCTCAATATTTTTCAAATATGGACGCCATAAGATACTCTTATTCCTTTATATTTGATACCCAAAAGATCTTCTCTTTATCTTTATATCAGATCCTTATTCTTCATCTTCAAGAGGTCTCAGTTCTTCTTCTCAAATAACATCTCTCCTTCATCATAGTTCATACTTACCAACTCTATTTTATCTCTATATTTTTATACATAGGTCACCATAAAATATGTTTTATATATTTAGAATGTAGAAATTATTCCATCACCTTCGGTACCCATGATCTATATTCCCTTTTTTCTCACCTTTTTCACACATGGGTGTCTACCAAAATCAAGACATTCCTTCTTCTTCTAAATTGATATCTCTTATAAATTTCCAGGAATACCCCCTTATATTTTTTTCTCAAATTTCTCTCGACTGAAAAAGTTATTCTAGATATTTATTGTCCCATACCTTAATGATTCCTTATCTTTATGTCGAAACACTTCTGAAAAATCTGTAACATAATCATTTTCCATATTCATATGAAAAATCAAACAATAATATATCTTGCGGTTTGACTCACCTCTTTGAATCTTAATAGCATCTCATTAAATCTATAAATATAAAATAGAATTTAAACTAAAACTTGTTCATATTTGTTATATTTAAATAAAAAAGTCTTGTAATATATAGAACATTTAAGAATATCTCGACATCGTTATGTTTTATTTTTAGTTATAATAAACCTAGGATCATCTTATAATATCATACTGAACTTGAGCACTTTTTCGATCATTTTAAATATATTATTTTATCATAAAATGTCTAACATCACAATTCATTTTTTGATTTTTTAATCAATGAAGTTTATCATCAGAATCATCTGATGTATTTCTTGAAAATGTAGAATTTTGAAAAACTAAAATTTTTTCCTCATAAATTCTTCTTACTTTGATATTGGTTTGATATGGTTCTTCTCAGCATGAGATCACCTTCTCATAAATTTTAGCCTTATATCAAAATTATTTTTTTATGTTTTGATTCATTAAAAAATTATAAGAATCATCATGTTTAATTTATTTATAAAATTAAAATTCTAGAAACTTTAATTTTTAGGCAGAAGGCGTCTCAAAATTTATCTAAGTGTCAATGACATGCACTGTAGCACAAATTCATTTCATAGGACTATGATGTCATACAAAGTCATAAAGTCATAAATGGTTCCAAATTCATATAATAGCTTCAAATGTATTTCTATCTACTTGAAAAAGTAACATACTTAGTAGAATCACTATTTTGTAATACTTTATAAAAAGTAAAAATTTATTGAAGTCATATGATCGACTCAACAAATCCTAACATGGAGAAAATTCACATGTGATGCCCTAAAAGTTTGAAGATGGAACTCAAAGTTATAAAAAACACCAAATCCATTTTCTTGGATCAAATTAATATGACGTCGCTCAAATTCATATGATATGCTTAGAAGTCGTATGATATTCTCTATTTTATAATACTTGGGAAGTCTTAAGAACTAGAAAAGTTATATAAAGTTACTATCAAAGTAATACATTATAAAATTTTTCAATTGTATAAATTTTTATAGTATTTCCAAAATTTATCAAACTCTAAATAGAATATCTTCAACTCATCTCCATCAATCTTCAATATTCATCCAAGTGGTTTGTGACATTGATTTCGGGAAACATCAAGATCAACATTCCTTGTATGGGTTATCTAATATTTCAACACTTCATCTCACCATTTAATCTAAATTTCAACTATATAAATAACAACTTCTTCATTTTATTCACCCAACCAACACTTAAACCTTGTTATGAATGTTGTATATAGATCTTATATCTTAAGAATATGTCTTTAACATGTGTAACAACATAGTAAATCATTTGATTTGAGGGAATTATCACATAAAATCCAACTCTTCCAAAATTTATTGCCAATATATGAAACTCCCTTTGAATATCTAATGGTATCCAACACTCCTACTTTACCGATAACACATGGGAAACCTTCATTTATTCCATTACTTTAATGGATAATTACTCTATTACCCATTACAACATGATCATATACAACAATCGTATTTACATGCTTCATTGACAATAAAACAAAATTACACACCAAATGGAACCTAAAACTCCCCCTTTATATTTTTTGTCAATAAATTTAACCTATAAATACTTGAGATACATGTAAAAATTCCATAGAAGTTCAATTTTACTCTCCCACTAAATGAAAATAAATAAAAAGTAAGAAAATGTGTGTCTCTCTCTTATGTTCATACTATAAATTTATGAGATGGATTCTTCTCATCATCTCAAAAATAAAAAAAAAATATTCTCATAATGAAAATTTATACCTACTTAAATCCTTTTGAGAGAAGGATGAAATTATATACTCCTTAGAAATGATCCTTAAGTATGTAATCTATATGTCTATATGATCTATCTCGATATAAAAAACAATAGTGATTTTACCAAAGTAAAAAAAGCTTTCCATTTTTACATTCACAATGTGATACCAACTAAAATTAATTTTATTGGGTTTTTTAAATAGATTTTCAATATATTATAATTATCCACACTCATATTCACAAAAAAATCAAAAACATTAAACTATAATTTTTCCCCTGTGTTTTTTAGATAGTCACCACCTTGATAATATATCCCACATAAACTAAATCAGAGTAAGGAAATTGAAAATCATACCTCATTTATAGGGTTTTCAATGGTTGTATAGATTATATATTTAAAAAATAAATTTATAACCTCTAAAAACTTTCAATACTTTGATATTTACCTCATAATGGATGTTTTATATTCATCACAATGGTCGTTTTCTTCTAAAAATAAGCTCAAAATAGTATGGATACTAGTTGATGTCTAATAGTAATTGAAAGTGAATACCCATTAAAATTTATATATACCATGATGGATTAATATTTTGGTGTATGAGAATCATATCCTTGAACTACTTCCCTCTTTTATGATCTTCCTTCAATTCCATTTTTCATAATTGATATCCAAAAAAGTGTTGAAAGCAGGTGGGTCTTCAATAGCTCCTTAGTTATAGCACTGGGGTTGATACTTCTTCCTTAAACCTATTAATATTTTCCTTAAAGCTATAAAATATCTATACTTATTCATGTTTGAATAATTATTTATTTTATAAATATATTATTTATTGGGAAACATGGTTTCCTCTTTGTTTTCATGTTTTTTCTGAGCATGAAAAGGTTTAACCACTTGTTATTGTGTAATAGTATCACTCTTTGATGAATTATCCAACTTTCAATACTTTTATAGTAGATCTAGAAATATGACTAATATATATTTATGGAAATTATAATCCTTCTTCTTAGGTGTAGTATTACTCTTAATAATAATGTTTTTGATATAGGGAGATAATAATTCTTTTCCCTTATAACTTTTTAGCTCTTTTTACTGAGAAACCAAATTTTCACTTGGTGTAAATGTGTCATACCTTATTTCACCTTCCTTATAAATTCTCATCGAACCTTAAGTTTCATTTTTTAAGAAACCTCACAAACTCATAATTAGTGATGTATTCCACTATTCCAGTCTTCTTGTTCCTTTCCTTGATTAACTTTCCTTTAGATTCCAACTTGATCCCTTAAAAATTGATCTTCATATAAATGTTTTCATAGTATATGATGTGTTATTTTCTACCATAATAGAATAATATGATCCTATATGGTGTGAAATATTTATTATTCTTCATCTCCAACTTCTTTATGTAATATTCTCATCATATTTCTTTTCTTTTTTACTCCTCAAATCATCCTTACTTTTATTTTATTTTTATTTTACATATGCTGTTGTGGAATCCTACTTACTTCACTATAATATTTTTTATATGTTTGAGACATTAAATTCTTCATAAAAATATATATTTATATTATATTATTAATAAAAATTATAAAGAGTTTTATTTATGTTCTTTAATGAAAAATCATACTTTTTATGTGAAAATTTCTTTTCCACAATGAGTTTTCTTTCAGCTTCCTCTTTTCTCAATCTCAGTTTAGGCCTTCTAACACTTTTATAAGTTGAAAAATTATGTGAAAACTCTATTTCAATGTACCCAAACCCCTAAAAATATAAACAATAGCCTATAAACCTCTTAAATTTTCTTGAAATCTCAGTATATCTAGATTTTTTTTTTGATAACCTTGTTGTTTTGGGTTGTTTCTCCAATCTTAATGGATTTAATTGGGGATATTATTTTCTATCACTTACTTACTTTAACCATTGAGACATTTTTGGGTTTTCCAAGATTTTTAGTTACCAAAATATTTCTATATTTTGAGTTTTTTCTAGTACTCAAAAATAAAATATATTTTAAACTCATAAATTTATCAGGGTAGTGAGATACCATATTTCACGAGATAAAAGTATATTCTTATATAGATGATTTCAAGATCTATTTAACACCTATATAAGTCCCATATAAAACTTGATTGGTAGAAGCTCTCTGCTTACCAGTTTTGGAAGGTATAGTTTTGATTGATTCTTGATATTTCAACTTAACTTCCATCTCCTAACACTTCATGTTGAGGTAATATTTCTCTACCTCAACCGAATTCAATATTTCATCCCAATATCTCTTAAAATTATAAATTTTAACTTCATGAATATTTATTTCATTTAGTAGTGAATTTTTAATATCTTTTACCTTATTTTATTTCACTTCCCACTATATATTATTGACATTCACGATGACTTTATATAGATTCTCTAAAACATGGATTAAATCAGTGCCAATAACTTTAAACCCCTTATTCTAAAAAAATATTATTTTAAAGTATTCAAAATCTTGGAAATATATTTTATTACAATGTGGGATAATTTCTTTCATAGATTTTTAAGTTTTGTGAAGGTGTTACAATAACCTAGCTTCTTATCTAATATAACAACCTTGAACCTAGTATCTTAGAGTTGGTGCCTTACTTTATTACATTGGAATATAAATAAGTTTTCTATCCGAAAGGATTGATCAACTTAACAGTCTTGAAAAACAGATTACATACATTAACCTTACATTAAAATTCAAAACATAAAATAAAACATATATTTACCTTTCAGAACTCCATTAATATTCTAACTTAACCCTGCATATCAGTCATAATATGCATCTTGGAATCTTAGGAAAATAAAACAAAAGGGGTGAGCTCAGATGCTCAGTAAGGGTAAGCGTACAATGTAATCTATTATGAATAAATAATAATAAACCTTAAGGTATGATATCTAACTGAAACATAACCCCTTTAAACAAAAACTTGAGTATAATATGGAAATAATAAATAATATCACATAAAATAATCACATTAGCTAGAAAAATAACCATGGATATTATACTAGTCAAATAATCACATGTAATATCAATAACTAATCTCATAATGAGGGAATCAATAATTTCAGACACCATAAACATATTGTCAGGCCTTTATCCAAGACACTATAAATAAATGGGTAAAAACCCAAACTAGTTTGCCTCATGAGACCTATTGATGCATTTATGGGATATATTGGGCCCTTCCCATCACTTAATAAGTCCAATTAAATCCTTACATGAAAGGGGTGATGAAACATAATCAACATAAACATCTGTTTTAAAACTATCATATGAAATGTGAATACTTAAACCATAAATCGTGAATGGTATCAAAATAGCACATCAATAGTCACACTAAATCATAAAAAATTCAATGAAATATGATAAATGATATAATAAGAGATCGACCTTAATAAAGAATAATATCTAACAATGGATGTGGACATAAATGAAAATAATCTAATAAAATCATTAAAAATTTCTTGAGAGAAATACCCATTTTTTACTTTGAAATCATGTATTTAAAAGCTGTTCAATTATATCAAAAAATTTTATATTGAAAATATCATTATAAGCTTGTAAGAGAAGCTTAAAAATGTTAAGGCATCACAATAATACAAAAATCTTCTCACATCGTATAATTTAATAAAAACAATCCTTCTATTGAAAAATCTATAAAGTAACTTGATTGGAAAATGAAAAAAAGATTAATTTTAATCAATTTTATAAAACGTCAAACTTGGGTGAAATAATTTAAAAATTTGTAAGTTATTACTAAAAAAATTATTTTTTTAACAATTATGGACATGGATGATAAATATGTCTCAATAAATACTTATGTATAAACAGTCACAGATAATAATGAGATTGGTAAATTAAACCTTACCTTATACTTTCCTTTAGTTGAGGGTGTGTTAACCTCCTATGTAATTGTTAAATAATGTTATTAAATTATACCAAAAATATATCCATATTTATGATATCATATATGATCCTCTTATATAACTTTTTTAATAGAATTTCATTATTACCATTATTTCGGGTGTTAACTACTTCATTTTCTTATGTTTGTTTTATCGTGTAATTCATATTTTTTTATGCATATGATATATTTTCCTCATATAAAAAAATATATTAAGTTAATAAATATTATCTTATCTCACCATATGTATATTTATAATCATTCTTTAATGGTTATCATGAATAATGAATCTTGTTGCATTGTGGAGATGATAGGTCGTACGTACGCACAACCAACGATATCATTTCCTTAATGGAAAAGTGGTAAGGAATTGGATGATATATTAATTATAAACAATAAATATCATGTAATATTTATTATTTATATCATTATATTCATTATTATACCCATCCAAATAAAGTGGTGATGAAAAATAAATTACACCACAGCGTGGAGGCGGTAAGCCTTACATACGCACACATGATGATATTATTTTTCATAGGATGGATAAAAGGAGGAAAATGGTTTTATAATAATAATAATAAAATATAATTATATATATGATATTTTATTTATTATTTCATAATGTAAACAAAACATTAATATCAATTAGAAGAAGAAATAATTTTGAAGGAGTTGGTAAAGACGATTGCTTCTTCTTTAGTGAACCTCCTTTGGATCTCCTCTTAGGGACACTAGGGTTGGTCTTTTGAGAAGACCATAACATCTAAGATGTATATAGGGAAGTTTATAATGTAAATGGTTAGGTTTTATTCAATTAATAAGGCTCAATGTGGTGTGAGTAAGTGAGGAAGGATGTGCCTTTTTATAAGATAGGGGAGGGGCACTATTGGAATCCTTTAAAATATTAAGTTAATATAAATTGAGTTTTGATTTCAAATATCTAAAAAGTGAATTATTTAGAAAATAATATGAGTATGGATATAGATCATCTCAACTAATTATTTTTAGACATGTTTAGGTCATAATATTAATTTTATCTTTTGTCTTTAACCCTAAGTTAAACCATTTAACTCTCACTATGACAACTTGGCGTTTTACACATTATGGTTAATATAGTTAATATAGAATGAAAAAAGAACCCCAAATGTATAATTGATGACATATTTAAAATTATTATATTAATTTGGATTAATTTTAGTTTTTTTATTAATTTTATATCATTTAACAAAATATTATGTATTTTAAAGTATCGTTTATGTTAATTTTGATACTATTCATTATTTATCTTTTTAAATATATCCTAACAATATGATAACTTCAAAAAAACAATTATAATATATCAATAACATGTATAAGTTATCTATAAAATTATTTTATATCATTAATTACGTCAAATTATATTTATTTTATTATATTTAATATCATTTATTTGATATTTCCATTAATTAAACAATTACTGCATCATTATTATGAAAGCCTTTAATTAAAATATTTCATCTCTAATAATTAAAAATAAATTATCAGCATTAAGATAAATTTATTATATTTATAATTAATATTTATATTCTAATTTATATTCTATATTACTTTGTATTAAAACTTCAATACTTATTAAAAACATGAGCATGCCATTTTTAACTTGTCTTTAAATAAAATATTATAAATGTCATATTCATACCCAAGTGGAATAAAAAGATTATAATTTTTTTATAAGGTTTATTTTGGTAAAAAAACACTTATAAAATGAAAATTTTACAATTTTTAGGGTAATGTTGTAATATTTATAATAAAATGTTTACCTTTAATTACCCGATTTACCCTTAACCATGGTAATAAACAATATTACTAAAGCTACTATTAATATACCCAAAAATAAAATAAAACTATTAACATAATTCATAACCACTGATTCAAAATATGGAATTCATTTTTAAAAATTCAAAACACAAAATTTTTAGTAATTAATTTAAAATTAATCCCGTTGACGGGGTGAGAAAACGTGTTTTTAAAGTTAAAAAATGCAAAAGGTTGAAATGTTTTTATCTCTAGATTCAATGTAAAATTGGGCATAATGACCTAAATTGGATTAAATGATAAAAATAATAATCTAGTTATACTTTAAAACCATTCCATAATATAATTTAACACTATAAATTATTTTGATGAAAAAGTTGTTTTCAATTATAATTTAGTATTTTTTATTATTCATCAAAACATGAAACTTATCAGAAAAATACCAAAAATTTAAGAAAATTTAATTTTTATATTATTATTTAAAATAATAAGTCTATTTTTTAAAATAAAGTATATAAAATTATCAATAATTTTATTTAAAATAGGTTCTCCATTAAAAGGCGGTAAAACAAATTTTATAAAAATACAGGGTTTTATCTGTAATATTGATTTTTTTCTTATATTATGCCTATAAAATCTATTATATGGATATAAAAAAATATTTTATTGAATATATATCATATATATTTCATTAATATCATTCACTAATAGTTTATTATAAAAATATTTCCTATATATTCAGTTGGTCCCTCTATTCATTTCTAATTAATTTGTAACCAATGAATTCAACCATATATTTTCATATATTATTTAATACTGTTAATAACCTCCTAATTAACAGCTAGGTTATATTTTATTATATTAAATAATAATATTTTAATAATATATTGTTTTTTGGTAAAACTCAGCCTTGCGTGTAACGCAAGACAACTCATTATTGTGTGTAGTGTAAGATTATCATGGTGTTGTCTACAATGTAAGATATCAAATAAATTTAATTTATTTAATAAGATACATATTATAAAATCTTGGGGTGTTACATCCCCTCCTTCAATAAATTTCATCCCCACAATTCAAACTCAGGATGAAAAACTAGGGTTTTGACTTTTTAAAATATTATTTTTGAAATCCCACATCAAAAAAGGATTAATGAGACCTCCACTTTAAAATAAAGAAAGAGAAGTATGAAGGTCACTAGAGATAACACATACTAGGGTTCTATTTAGGAAAACATGGACATATAAGAGAAATATAACCATCAAGTTCTGATGGAGAGTGATATATAACATGGTCAGGAGAAAGTTAACAATCACAAAGATATAAATCTGTTACAATATAAGGGACCATTAGATTCATTGGAAAAAAAGGTACTAGAATAACATTTTTAGTTTCAAGATCTTTTCCCTAGAGTTGAATAATTATATTAATATTCAGATAAGCACTTACATGATTTATTTCCATGTCATAAGAATAATCTAATACTTTGGTTGTGATTCAATCTATTTTCACTTCATCTCTTACACCTTAAAATAATTGTTCAAAATGAATTTTTCATGCCAAAAGAACTTCTATAAATCATAAGATCCCTGAGTTATTCATTCATATTTTAAATGTTTATTGAAACCAAAATGGTTATCATAGGTTAACCAATATGATAAATGATAATTTAACCTCAAATAATAATATCAAATGTTTAACTTAATCCATTCTAACCTTAAGACTCATCCAAAATACACCTATCCCAATTCACAACTCAAGATTTTATAAGGAAGGTCACTAAATTTACAAAATATTTACAACATATTTTCCCCAAACAACATAATGCACATATTTTTGTCACATACCAAAATATATGAATACCTTTATCACCTTAAAACCTTAATAAAAATATACATGATTCTAAATTCGTAAAGAAGAAGTACTGAAGTACAATCCTTATATATCCCAGGATTCTTATAACTAGAATAACATAATTCTTGAATAAAAAAAACAAATATATTAATTATTCCACTTATACTATAGTAATAGCATAATATTGACCTTAATCCCTTTTCTTTTTCTGAGATATATTCCCTTAACTCTTGAGGAATTCATTTTCATAGTATCTCATGTCCTTAAAGTTAAAATATTACACATTTATACCTTCCTTATTTTCATTACAATCATGATCCTGATGACCTTTCTCTCCACACTTGTAACAAACTCTCATTCCCTCTTGGAAAGTACTAGAGTGTTTCTTCCAACAATTATCACATGTGGGAAAATCCATCTGTCCCTTTTTCCCTTTATCCATCTCTTGCTCCACCATTCTCTTCATTCCATTAAAGTCATAATACATAGATAATTATTTCTCTATATTGAAAACACATGAGACTATATCTTTATATAATGAGAAAGTTAGGGAGACCAACTCCTTTTGAAGGAATGGATTTAAACCATTAAATTAATGATCAATCTTACTACTTGGGTTATGTATGTAGTTATCAACATGCCTTGATAACCTTGTAAAGTTTTATTTATATTTTGTAAGATCATCATATTCTTTTTGTCTCAGATTCAAAACTTTTCTCTCCATATCTTCTCACTGTTTGCAAGGAAAATATTTTTCCAAGAAAAGTTCCTTAAAATCCTTCCATTCTATGTTTTCTATTTCTTTCTCTTCCTTTATGTTTTGAATTAATAACCACCATTAATCCGCATCTGCTAAGAGATTATAAATTTCCATGACAACCTTCCCCCATTTGTTTCTTACCAAACTAAGAAATATCTTATCAAAATAACTTATCCCTTGCTCAACTATAAATTGATTTGCATTCCCATTGAATGTTCGAGGTTGTTGTTTGCAGAAGCAATTTAACATTGTTCCTCCATGTTGTGGATTGAGATTCTTTATACAGGTAAGGTTATTGTTCATAACTTGAGTCAGTTGTCCCGGTATATTTTTATGTGGTTCACCATTAGTTGTAGCTCCATCTCTAACATCATTATATTTCATAGGAGGGAAATACCTACATGGATTACATGAATTGATATAGTTTCCATTCCTTCAACTAGGATCCATTTATAAATAATGGATTACACTATATTAGGTGATTAATCATAATTAATAATTTTAAATTAGTAAAATACGTAACATAAATTGAAAAAATTATGCATATCTAATCTCATAATCATAAACATCGTTTCTTTGGGTACATATTTACTTTTAAAATTTTCATAATAGTTTTTAAATAAAATGTTAATTATCCTAAGAATATCTCATGGGAATGTCATGGAAGGTTACGCTGATTCAGGACGAACACACCTTGTCCGAGTTGTTACTCCAAGGTACAACTATGCCAGAACCACATCCACTTGTAATATCTAGACATGGATGTATTTCTAGGAATACAGAGATAATATATACTTTACCAAAATTCTAGGATGTTATTCTATACATATCCACAAATTTTATCTTGGGTTATATTCTCGAATCTTTGTTTTTTTAAATCTATTTTCCAAGGTTGCTACTAAAGTTCCTCTGGCACAAACTATAATGACCCTAACCCCAGTAGACCAGATCCAGTGCCTTAATTTATTATATTAGCATAGATACAAGTTTCAAATCCCAAAAGACTAATGAGTTTAGTGGTCTTGGAAAAAATATTACATACATGAACCTTACATTATAATTTGAAACATAAAATACAACATAGATAATACTTTGAGAACACCGTTAATATTCTAGATTATCCCAACATATCAGTCATAATACACATCTTGGAATCCTGAGAAAATAAAACATAAGAAATGGGTGATATTAGATGCTCAGTAAGGGTAAGTTTAAAGTGGAATCTATTATAAATAAATAATCATAATCCTTAAGTAAAGGTGTATAACTGAAATAAAATACCTTTAAATATAATCTTGAGCATAATATAGAAAGAATAAATAATTCCATATAAAATAATCACATGATCTAGAAAACATAACCATGGATATTCTACTAGTCGAATAATTACATGGAATATCAACAAGTAATCTCATAATGAGGGAATGCATAATATTGGACATCATAAACATATCATCAAGGCTTCGGCCAACACACCATACATAAACAGGTAAAAACCCAAAATAGTTTATATCATGAGACCTACCGATGCATAAAGGGTCTATATTGGGCCCCTCCCATCACTTACTAAGTCCAATGGATTCCACGTATGAAATAGGTGATAGAACATAATCAATATAAACATTCATATTAAAACTAGCATATGAAATGTGAATACATAAACCATAAACCATGAATGATATAAAAATATCACATCCACAATCAAAATAAATCATAAACCATTCAATAAAATATGGTAAATGATATCATAGGATATCAACCTTAATCAAGCATAATATCTAATAAATTATGTTAACATAAATGAAAATACTCTAATAAAATCATTAAAAATATCTTGAGAGAAAAGCCCCTTTTTTACTTTGAAATAATTTAGTTAAAAGTCATTCAATTATATAAGAAAAATTTTCATTTAAAAATAACCTTATAATATCATAAGGGAATCATCAAAACATTAAGGTGTCATGATGGCATAAAAAATATGCTCACGATGCTTAAGTTAAAAAACATCCCTTCAATCGAAAAATCCATAAAGTAACTTGTTTAGAAAATGAAAAAAAGAATCCTATTAAACCATTTTATAAAAAATAAACTTGGGTAAAAGACTTTAAAATTTTATAGGATGATAGTAAAATTATTTTGGAAAACAGTTTTAAGAATTATGGACATGGATGATAAATATGTCCTAGTAAATACTTATGTATAAACAATCCTAGATAATAATGAGACCGCAAAATTTACCCTTACCTTGTGGTTTCCTTTAGTTGAGGGTGCGTTAACCTAATATATAGTGGTTAAATAATGTTATTAAATTATAAAATAACTATATTCAAATTTATGATATTATATATGATCCTCTTATATCATTTTTCTAATAATATTTCATTATTACCATTGTTTCCGGTGTTAACTGCTTCATTTTTATGTTTATTTTGTTATTTAAGTCATATTTCTTATGAATAAGATATATTTTATTCATATATATAATGATATTAAGTTCATAAATATTACATTAACTCATCATATATATTTATATAATCATTATTGAATGGTTAACATGGAGAATGAATCTCATCACGTCGTGGAAACGATAGACCGTACGTATGCACCAGCGATGATATCATTTACTTGAAGGTAAAGTAGTAAGAAATTTAATAGTATATTAATTATAAAGAATAAATATAATGTCATATTTATTATTTATATCCATTATATTCAACATTATACCCATCCAAATAAACTGGTGATGAAAAACAAATTACACCACACCGTGGAGACGGTAAGTTGTATGTATGCACGCACGGTGATATTGTTTTTTGTAGGATGGATAAAAGGAGGAATATGGTTGTACCATAATAATAATAATATCTTATAATATATATTATACTGGATATATTATTTTATAATGGAAACAATTTTTGAATATTAATTATAAGAATGAATAATTTTGAAGGATTCAGTAAAGACGATTACCTCTTCTTTAGCGAACCTCCTTTGGATCTCCTCTTAGGGAGACAAGGGTTTGTGTTTTGAGAATAAAAAAACCTATAGGATGTGTATATGAAAGTTTAAAAGTAAAATGGATAGGATTTTTTCATGAAATAAGGCTCAAAGTGGTGCGAGGAAGTGAGGGTGGAGGTACCTTTTTATAAGAGAGGGGAGGAGCACTCTTGGAATCCTTTCAAATATTAAATTAATATAAATTAATTTTAGATTTAAAATAGCTAGAAATTGATTTATTTAGAATCTAATATGATTTTGAGTCTAAATAATCTCAACCAGTGATTTTTAGACATGTTTAGGTCACAATATTAACCTTAGCTTTTGGTTTTAACCCTTAGTTAAACCCTTTAACTCTTACCATGACAACTTGGATTTTTAATATTTAGGGTTAATATAGTTATTATAAAATGTCAAAATAAACCCAAATAGATCAACAATGACATATTTAACCTTATTATATTTATTTGGACAAATATTATGTTTTTATAAATTTTATATCATTTAATAAAATATTATTTATTTCAAAGTTCCATTTATGTCAATTTTGATTTTATTCATTATTTGTCTTTTTAAAAATATCCTAACAATTTTATAACTTTGAAAAAACACTTCTAATATATCAATAACATGTCTAATTTATCTATAAAAGTTTTGGATGTCATTATATATTTAAATTTTATTTATTTTATAATTTTTATTATCATTTATTTGATATTTCCATTAATTAAACAATTATTGCATCATTATTATGCAAGCCTTTAATTAAATTATTTATTTTCTAAAAAAATTATCATGATGAAGATGAATTTATTATCCTTAAAGTTAATATTTATATTTGAATTTATATTCTGTATAACCATGTACTAAAAATGTAATACTTATTACAAAACATGAGTATGACACTTTTATCTTATCATTAAATAAAATATTATAAAAGTCATATTCGTGCCCAAGTGGCTTAAAAAGCATAGAATTTTATCAAAAGGTTGATTTTGGTAGAAATATATTTATCCAATGAAATTGGGACAAGTTTTAGGGTAATTGTAAAATATTTATAATATAATTTTTACATTTAATTACCTAATCCGTGATAATAAAACATCTTAATAAAGTTAATATTCATATAACCAAAAATAAAATAAAACTATTCACATAATTTGGACCGACTAATTCCAGATATATAATCAATTTTTCAAAATTCAAGTCACATAATTTTCAGTAATTAATTTAAAATTAATCTCATTGACGGGGTGAGAAATGGGTTATTAAAGTTTAAACATGCAAAATATTGAAACATTTTATATCTAAATTCAATATAAAATTGATTCCAATGACCTAAATTGGAATAAATTATAAAAAAATAATCTAGTTATACTTTAAAACCATTATGTAATATAATTTTACACTATAAATTATTTTGATGAAAAAGTTGTTTTCAATTAAAATTTAGTATTTTTCACTATTCATCAAAACATGAAACTTATCAGAAAAATACCAAAACTTTAACCAAAGTAAATTTTTATATTCCAATTAAAATTAAGAAGTATATTTTTTTCAAATAAAGTATATAATAGTATCAAAAATTGGATTTAAAATAGGTTCTCTATTAAAAGGCACTGAAACAACTTTTATAAAAATATAGGTTTTTGTGTGTAATATTAGGTTTGTTCTTATCTTATGCATATAAACTATATTATATGAATATAAAAAATATTTTATTGAATATAAATCATTCATATTTTATTAATATGATTCATTTATATTAATTAATTTAATTTATTAGGATAAAACAACTTTGGGAGCATAAAAATAGTTCTTTACAAAAAGATTTCCTATATATTCAGTTGGTTCCTATATTCATTTCTAATTAATTTGTAACCAATGAATTCAACCATATATTTTAATAAGTTATTTAATACTATTCATAACCTCAAACATAATGGCTAGTTTATATCTTATTATATTAAATAATAATATTTTAATAATATATTGTTGTTTGGTAAAACTCTGTCTTGTGTGTAATGAAATCCAAATCATTATTGTGTGTAGTCTAAACTTATCATATTGTTTCATAAAATGTAAGATATAAAATAAATTTAATGTATTTAATAAGTGACATACTATAAAATATTTGGGTGTTACAGTTAATGCATTCTTCATGGAATCAACTTGTTCCTTTAGTTATAATTTTTCATCAAATATTTATTTTATAAAACTAAGTATATAAGATAATAATTTAAAAGGAACACTATATAAAAGATATTTAACAAAACAGTAAAATTATTCAGCTATTTTGATCTCTCCATATACTCCACATCTTTTACTAGATTCATAAAAAATATCTTTATCAATAACTTCTTCAGAAGAACAAATACCACCTTAAAAAAATTCAAATTGTGTATAATCCTTTTCATTTATCAAATTTTTATTCACTTTATTTTACTATTTATTTTTCATAGATTACAATGTATTTCCTAAGATTTCATATTCTATAATAATAGGAATGGTGTTATATTTTTCCATTTTAGAATCTTCATCAAACAATATAAATATGAACTTCATCAAATTCTAATTAAAATACTAGGGAAAGTAAATTTAAAATATAACCAAAGGTGGACCTAGACTCTAATACCAATTGAAATTTATGGTGGATTGGGAATAAACACCTATGAGGGGAGTTATATATGGTGTTTCCTATTTTTAATCAAATTTGAATTTATCCTTTAAACTTTTACCCCTTTGATTTTTTCCTCTCTTGCTTGTTAGGGAATTAATGAATCTGATTTAACTTTTACCCAATAAAAAACAACCACACGCAGTGTAAATAAATAAATTAAGATGATACGTAGTATTTTTACAAGATTAAACCCTGATGTGGGAAACCTAATCCTTTTCATGATTTTTTGTTATCATTTATCATAGATTCCCTGCTATAATAAATCTATTACTACAATGGTTCGGTTCTTTAAATGCCTGTATAGAGTATCACTGTGAATACACTTTCCTACTTCTCATAGGACTCCCACAAACTCAACTTCACACTAAAATCATAGCTTTACATTGTGTTTTACTTTCATACCCTTATTCACATAGGTTTTATAATATCCCACCATATATATATTAGTATTTTATTTCCATCAATTTTTAATTAGATCAAAAAAACTAATCAAGATTCTTTAAAATTAGAAATTATAATCTACTTCCTCTTAGAATAATGTATTTTATTTCCATATATTCTTCAAGAATACTTATTTACTTCTCAATCCCTATTTCATATCTATTTTACATCTCTTCAAAAAAATCTTTTCGCCTTTATTTTTCAACTCAATAATCTCACGTGATCGTCTTAAATACAAAAACTCATTAATATATAGAAAACTTGACACTAATTAACAAAAACATACATGACAGGTTGGTCTAGCCTCTACTTCTTATTTTCATGATTTTATAACAATGGATATCATTAAATCCTATTCTTCCTCATCTTTGATACATAGATAATATTTTCCTTAGTTCTGTATCAAAACCTTCTTCTTCACCTTCTAGAGGTCTCAGTTCTTATTTGAAAGGACCTAATAGTATCACTAAAAGGGGGATGACTGAATTAGTGATCTTTTATTTCTACGATTTATTTATTACGAAACAACCTTCACCTCAAGTTAAAGAGTTAAAAATTTTCTTAAAACAAACACACAATCACATTTCATAGGAACATAAGAATTTACAATTTTCACTACTCAATAACCGTAGCTAGTCCTTAGCATGGTTTGGAAATAATTCACTACTATATAATCCACTATAAAAAATCAGTTTTTATGGTTAAAAAAAGTAGATAATATCCTTACACTTTCATTTCACTATTATGAAAACTATAGTTCATGTTCTTTCCATATAGATAAATGTGTAACAAATATTTTATAACAAATTTTAGAAACCTTCACTAATAGGTGAAAAATGTTGTCTTTGTGTTAGTTGAACTTTTTTTTACCTTTTATATTTTAGAAAAAATGCTTATTATTCACTTTCTTTCCTATCTATAGGTAAGAAATTATTACTTGGACTTCTATATGAATCTTTTTCTGATCAGTTTCTTTGTTTGATCTGTTCATTTGATAATTCCATCTGAAAGATTTGTCCAGAGAGTTCATTTGATGACTTCTGATAATCAAAAAAACATTATTCCATTTTGTTTATCTCATTCCACCAGATATAAAATGTTTTCTGTTGAAACAATATTCACCTGTACCCTATGATTGAAACACTTTTTATTAATTCCTACATCTTTTTATTATTATTTAATTAAGATATTCCTTGGATGAAAACTTCCTACTCTAACTTTGTCTCTCAAAAGTTCATCTAGAATCTCTATTTGAAACCAACTTTGAAACACATTAGCCTTTTCACACATGAATATTATACACCCATACTTTGTACTTGCATCCTATTTATAGATTCATGAGATGTATAAAATGTGGTATTTCTAATTTAATTTCCCACCAATGAAAAATTAAATTTAAAATATCTTATTTAACACATTTCACAAATTAAAACATTCAAAACCTTCTTTTAAGCTTGGTGAGAATAATAAATCTTCCTCCTATGATATAATAATATTAAACCATTTAAATTTTTTTCATTAATAAATCTTTCTAAGAAATATTCCTTCCAGATAATCCTTGTCTGGTTCTTTTTTAACAATCTTGGTTGTAACTTCTATGAAAAACTTCATAAACTCTTCCTTCATCTAAGGAATTGCACCAGAACACTCTTCCATCAATATTCATACATCATCCACTATATGTTGATATTTATACTTGAAATTTATTCTGATCATCTTTTATAAAATATATCTTTACAATTTATTAAATATTTTTCTTATTGACATTGTACAATGAGTTTATCTGTTGGACTTCATCCAAATACTTTATCTGAAGAATTTTTATAATTGGATTTCATATTATTCCTTTCCTTAGCCTCTTCCATTTTCTCTATAGAAACATTCCTTTGTTCACCCAACTTCACAAACTATCCAAAAAAAACATTCCTCTACAAAACCTCTATCTGATTTTGTTTGTCCAATGAAATACCACATATTTTCATAAGAAGAAATTTATACAAACAAAAAAATTTATCCCTGTTTTTCTACAACACTAGGATCATGAGATTTTTTAACTCGTGATTTGTAAATTTTCAAAATAGAAAATCATATTCAGGTTATCTTCACCAAAAATTTCATCTAAAGGATATTTGTACATACAATGGACACATTTTGGAAAACCTACCTACCACCTCTGTATGATGGTCTTTCTCCATCAAATGGATTTTTTTTCCTGGCCACCTTTGTTGAAAATATCACCAATAGTTGGGTAATTTATGCACTTAAAAAATTTAATTGTATAAATGTTGATTGAAAAAAGATAACTCCTTAAGAAACTTTCTTATGTTCTATATCTTCCTTAACTTCTTCACCAAATTTAACACATCGCCACCATCTCAGACCCGATAATCTCCCCCTTTGTATTTTTTTTAACCAAGGAACATAAATTATTGAAACTTTGTAACTCAAGATATAGATTATTTATCCAACAATTCTGAGTCTACTTTATTGAACTCAATGTTGGAAACAAGAATCATTCAACATTAATACCACGCTTTCCATTAACAGTGACTTAAGAAATGTTTTCATTACACATCTTTCTATATGTGAAACTTTGATCACAAAAAAATCCTGTAAGATAAAATTTACTATATCATCTTCAAAATCTTTTAAAACAGTTAACACACACTAAAATAACAACTTACTAATTTTAAAAAATCCCCATAAATACATTCTTTCCTTAAATATTTAAGAACATAACAATGGATATATTTATGTTAAAAAATTATCCCTATTGAAAAAACTATCCAAATACAAGAAGGAGAGAGTATGGATATGAAATTCCTTAGCCTTGAAGAGAGGGAGGTTGAAAACACATTATCAACCAAATCTTGTGAAATGTTTCCTTAAAAAATTGTTTTGTGAAAATATCAGAAACTTTCTCTATTGTAGGAATAAACTCCAACTTCAGTTCATTATTCTATTTACTCTTTGATAAAGTGATATTTAATATCAATATGTTTGGGACAAGATTTTTGAACTGTATTTTTAGTGAGATTTGTGGTACAATAATTATCAAAACCCAATAGTAGAGAAAACTTCATATCAATAAAAACGTCTTCCAATTATGTCTTCATCGATATAGTTTGTGTTGAAACTTGAGAGGAAACAACATAGTCAGATTTCACTGTACAGAGAGTTACTAAATTATGTTTATTTTTATTCCATATAATAAATATTTTTTCAAGAATAATACTCCATTATATGTGTTTTTTCTATCATCAACACTTCCAACCCAATCTGAATCCTTATAACCACATAAATAAATATTTTATATAATATCATATTTCAACCCGAAATCAGTTATGCCTTTGATATATCTAATAATTTTTTTCCAGTAATGAGATGAGTTTATTTAAGCACAATTTAATACCTAGAATAGAGAGTAATAACATATACTATATCTGGCCTTAAGGTCATTAGATATAATAAAATTCCAACCAACTTTTTGAACTTTTTAGGACCCGTGTACTTTCAATCACTATTTTTTGAGAACTTTGTTCCCACTAAAATTATAGTGGAAACTAGTTATGAGCCTTTCATTCCAAACTTACTTAAAATTACATTATAATATATCTATTGAGATAGGAAAATTCATTTATTATTTTATGATATTTTCAAGCCAAAAATTATTTCATTTCTCCCAACATGGACATCTCGAAAAGCTTCCTTATTTACTTAGTAAAATTTTCACAAGTTTTTCATCATTCTCAGCAAAGATAATATCATCAATATAAACAATCACAATGAGGGAGACCTCTTGATTTTATTTGATGTATACGTTTTTATGAACTCTTCCTTTCTTAAATTTCATCTTCTTTTAGAAAGTATCCAATTTGGAATACCAATATTTTAGAGCTTTCTTCAACCCATATAAATGTTTATTTAATCTACACACATAAAATTAATTTTTCCTAACCATGAAGCAACACAATTGTTAAATATAAAATTCTTCATCAAGTTTTGCATTAAGAAAATATTAATTCACATCCATATAAAAAATTTCATAACTTCACTAAGTAGTGATAGTATGAAATATTCTAATAGTTTCTAATCTTACCACTGAAGATAAAGTCTCATCAACATAATTTCCTTAAATTTGGGAGTAAACTTTACAAACCAACCATGCCTTGTTTCTTATAAATTATCCATCTTCATTCAAATTTTTTCAGAGAACCCACTTTTTACCAATAACAATCTTATTGTTGGGTTTGGATACAATTTCTCAAGTGTCATTCTTCTCAATTTGATCAAGCTCTTCAATCATAGCATTAATCCAATCTTGATGGTAAAAGGATTCATGTAACAACCCAAGACATTGGAATATTTTAATTTTAGAATAAATTTTATTTTATTTTTATAGATTAATTTATATGCAACACCACGTTAAGCTTACTATACACACAACACTGAGTTATCTGGCATTACACGCAAGACTGAGTTTTATCACCTTTTAATGAGACACCTATTTTAAATCTAAATTTTGAAATTTTAATAAATTTTATTTTTAAAAATAAAATCCATTTTTGAATTTATAATGTCAAATTTAGTTTATAGTGAATTTTTGGTATTTTTCTGAGCAGTTTAATTTTTTAATGAATAGTGAAAATGTTGCATTTTAGTTGAAAACTACCTTTTAATTTAAATAATAATTAATGTTAAATAATATTTTAAATTTGTTTTAAAGTCAAAATAGATCAATTATATATCTATTAATCCAAATTAGTTCATTGTAATAATTTTTATATTTAATTTATATATAAATATTTAATGCACTTTGAAAATTTTCATTTTAAAAACCCGCTTTCTCACCACGTCTGCGGGATTATCTTTTAAATTAATTTTACCACTTATATGAATTGAATTTGAAAAAAATATACATATTTGAAATTAGTTTGATATATATAGTATAATAATATCAACTTATTTTTTGACCAAAAATATTAGTGAAAGTAATTAAAATTAATTACAGTGATTAAGATAAAATCAAACTTAACAAGGGACTAAAATTTAGACATAAGTACCAAAATGACCTAGACACTTGTCCAAAATAAATTGGATGCCAATATTTTGACCAAATAAAATCTTTTTTCTAATTTAATTAGTTATTGGGACACATTTTCATGAAAGTGACACATATAATAAGCTAAGTAAATATAACGACAAAAAATGTACCTCCATACCTTTAATATTTATAAAGATTTAAATTATGGAAGAACCTATATAGTTTCAATTATAAACATTATTTTGAAAGATAAATGAGTTTTTTTTATCTTGTTAAATTAACTATAATTTTTAGAGATGATATAATTACATTTGATTCTTAACAAACATTTACACATGGATTATTTAATTAATAATAAAATAAAATAAATGATGCTAAAAACATTAAAAGTAAAGAAAATTTAATGAATTATTATGTTAAATTATTTTTATATATTAATATATCTTGTTAAAAATATGTGAAATTAATTTATTTTAATTCCAATAATTTTTTGTTATTTTAAAATTAAAATTAAATAAACAATGTCAAAATTGATATTAATGTTATTTTACAATAAATGATATTTTATTAAATGATTGAAAATTAATAAAAATAATATCTTATGCCAAGGGAATTTTAAATGTTAATAAATATCAAATATGTCCCATTCATGGTCCAATTGATCTTTTATAATTAACATATTGACCCATAAATTGAAAAAACATTGTTAGTACAGTCCGTGTTAAAGTAGTGTTTTGGCGCGTTACATGCGCTTGTTTTAAAATTAATTTCCAACACACATGAGATTATTATTTTTTAAATTAGATGTCATATTTAGAATGAATTGGGTCAATATTTTCTAATAAATATAACCTTAATTTATTCTTAATTGTTAGATAACTTAGGTTGGAAAACTAGTTACCTAAATAAAAAAACGAAAATGAAAAATATAATGAAAATTAAGGACTAATTTTTTTTTACAAAAATGCACTTATTTTTATGTTCTGTAGGTTTCTATGGACCATAATTCCTATTTAATTCATTATTTTTATATTTTGGAGGCACATTAGGTAAGGTATACCTCTCATTAGTGTATACCTTTTTGCATTTACAATATTGTCACCTCCCCCATTATAAAAAGTCATTCACTCTTCCCCTTCCTCACGCCTCTCATGAAACTTTGGCTTGTCCAAAATCTACACAAATAGTATCCCAACATCCCTCCTCTTATCCTAGAAGCCACAAATTGGGAATAAATCCATCCATTTAAGTCCTTTGTTGAAAACCAAAAGGAGTTACCCAAAGAATAGGTAACATCCTTCCTCAAGCTATTTTGTTTTATTTTCATTCTCCACCCCTCAAATATTCTTATTCCTTTATTATATAATAACATCAGTATCCTAAATATACTGAGATGTTTTATTCTAAGGGTTAAACCTACACTTACATACACTTCCATATAATGGGTAATGAACTTATCATTTGTGTGGATTGCGGACTATCATCTCAAATTTTTATATAACACATACATTTATGCATTCTATTTATTTTAAATATGATAACTTCATTTGTGGATATGTGGAATACCATCTCTTCAAAACGATGTGATATGTTCACAAATCACATGGAATGTATTAAGGATGATTTTAATTAAACATGTGTGACATAAATGAAATCTAAATGATATTCATGACATAATTTCTTTTATGTAAATATAATATATCATTTTGTTTATTACCCTTTTCACACACTAAAAAAGTGATAATGTCATCCATGGATGTGTGGACTACCACCTCCTTGACATGATTTGATTCCTTTTACATCACAATAATTTTATATATAAGTTTATATGATTAAATAATATTGTATTTATGATATAAGGATAATTCTAGAAAGAATAATGTTATTTACCTTTTTTCCAAAATGATTGTTGAAAAATGGGAATGGTACTCATGCGTACGTACGGCCTACCATCTCTATGATTGTAATGTTGGTTCATTTTTTATAACCATATTCCTAATTGATTTTCAAATTATAATTAATTTATAAATATTTTAATTATGCCATTATTATTATTATTTATATGTTTATATAATGACCCCTTTGACCATAGTCAACCTACCAAAGTCATTTTTAACACATGAACCAAATTTGGTCAAAACACATGACATGAACTTAATTTTTTAAATAGTTGTATACGACATTGTAATAAGTGAATTAAAAGTAATAATAAAATTTAAAAGTTTATGAATCAAGTAAAAATTAATATAAGTTTATTATTCATGAAAATAAAGACACACATGACAAGTCAGACTCAAGGTATATGACTTCAACTCAATTTACACTCCATTGAGACTTATTTTTTATTATCCATAAATTCACTTTTATATGGTGTATATACTTACATTTGACATGTTATATCATGAATATCATAATTATCCTGATATTTAAGTTTTATTTAATTTTATTTCTTCATGGGTATTATGATTCAAATGTTTCAATGTGATATTGAACACTGTGGAATGTTTAAAGATTATTTTACAGAAGAATATTTTAATGATATTTCAATGGTATTTAAATTCATCAACATCAAAAAACCTAATTTTTACTTATTCTCCACTTAAGTAATTTTTTATAAATTCATATTATTTATTCAATATGTATATTTTATTATAAGGCACATTTTGTATTAATTAAATCAATTGTTCGATATATAAGGAATGCTTTGAACAGGATTGAAACAGATTGAGGACCAATTAATGTAAGCCCCTCGATGTATCGATAGTCTCATAGTACAACTTTAGTTGGAAAAAACCCTTTGTGTTTGTGAATAATATGTTTTAAACTATGTTGTGAAAGGAATTTACAGTAGATTTATGGTTGTCCAAACCAAACCGGTTTATACCCAGTGTGTTTTAAACTGTCTTATAAAAGGTCTTGATGGTAAAAGTTTCATGTTCCTGGGAAACATGAATTCCAATATTTAAGCATTAACTTAATTTTAGTTATTATAATCCAAATTATTTTCACTATGAAAAAAAATATATGGATGCATTTCATTCTCATTTTATTGATTAAATGGTATGTGTTTTCAGTACTTTACCTTTCCATATTGATTATGCATTATCCAGTCATTTAAATGGAAAGTGTGTTCAGTTATTTATATTTATATATATTTTATTTATATTTATTCATGATTACTTGCATTTTACACTTACTTATAGTGAGGTTTAAAGTCACATTAACCTCAATCAATATTTTCCCCTTTTAATGCAGTACAGTGATGACTAAAGGGTTGTCTCTCGAGGAGGCTGCTATATGAGTTGCAAAACTGTCACTATTGTTTGGATTATTTTTTCAAGAATAGAAAATGGGGGTTTTTTAACAATTTTAAAATATAATGTAATAATAACTAATGTTAAAGGAAATTGAAGACCAAATTAGAAAATAGATAGAAAATAAAGTGGGTTTGAAAATCAGATTAAAACAGTGGTCATAGACAAGCTTCACCCTCTCAGACACTCCCTTCTTCCTTGTTTAAAAATATTTCCCAATTATAATTCGTAAATGCACTACAAGGACCCCCCAAGTGAACAATAAAACTTTAATAGACTTCATATCAAGACCTAGAAATTATTTTTGTCTAGCCTATAGAAGTGATTAAATTATATCTATGCTCAACATTAAGAACTTGCTGTATAAATTTAAATAATGAATTCAATTAATTTACTTCATAGATAAAAACAACCATCAAAACAATTTCATTGAAGATATATTTAAGGATTAAATCTTCCATATTCATTAAAAAATATATGTTCAAGAGGAATTCAAAAAGAGAGTACACATTAATCTCAAAACTCAGAAGAGAGTGTCCACCAGGTGTTGTTATCCGAAACCATTGGGGTTTAGCCACTCATTACCTAGACATCCTCTACGTTCTCCATTGTAGCTTCATTGGATGGAATATTCATAAGGATCTCAATCTCTACCACAATGAAGGATGATTCCAGATTAGTTGGAGGATGTCGGGAGGACCCCCTTGGGTGTTACGATGCTCCTACTCGACCAGTGTGCTCTCAAATGGAGGCCAAGGGGTTCCTTTTATAGGAAAACCCCTGAAGAACCCATGTCCCGTATTGCCTTAATTTTATATGTGCGTCGACCATTACACAACGTTTACCCGGATTACTCATCATTTACCCCAAATCTTCTTTCTTTGCCACATCCCATGAATCTCGTCTACTGTTTTAATCAATTGACTTCCTACACGATGTGTACTAATTGTACACATCCTGTACTTTCTTTTCACGGTGTGATATGCCTTCACGACATGTCTAGTGTTGAAAATTATTTTTTAAATGGTCATGACGTGTAATGTCATTGCATGTCTTGTCGGCATTCCCCTTCAGTCTCCATCTCCACTTCTTTTCTCCATAATCTATTGTCGTGCCACAAGAAAAAAAAGTAGTGTGAAGTTTCCTTTACCTACAATCCTGGAATACATCAGACAATTGAAAATAATTTAAAGTAAATAATTAAATTTTTTTACAATTTAGTTCTAAAATTCCTTCAATTTTAAAAACAATACAATTTCACATAGAATGACACATTTGTGGGATATAAATCCTTAAATCAGATATGAAAAATAGTGAAAATATTAGCTCTATCACTTACCCTTACTCATAATTTGTTCTCAACCTTATTTGTTTTACTTTTCCCTAGGTTATGAAGAAAATATCATTGAATGAGTTTTCAAGGATATAGTTTATTAAATTTTGTTATGTATTATGTTTCATTTTTTATTTCCTAATTTGAAATGGTTATCATGTATGTAATCTAGTTTTCTGAAACTGATAAATTAATCGGTCCTTCTGGATTTGATTCCTTATAATCATGTTAGTGTAATAAAATCATGCACCAGCTCTGGGCTTCTAGGTTTGTGTTATAGTTGGTATCAAAGGGATTTTAGTAGAAAACATGGAAACTATAATTATAAAAATTATATTATGAAACATAACCCTAAGATATACTTTGAGGATATATATATAAGAGTATTCCAAGGAAACCATGTTTATGATTATGATACTAGATACACATAAATTTTTTAATTTATGTTAAGTATTTTTCTAATTTTGAGATTATACATTATGATTCATAATGATATGATTTATCCTAGTGTATGTCGTCATTTAGAAATGGTGACTAGTATAAGGAATGTGGGCCTCACGTATACACATGATCTAAAGAGTAAAAAGGATGAAGTCTTTTATGGTCTTAATCCAATATTTCAAAGGGGATTAGTCACCAAAACATTCTAATCATATGAGGACATACTATCATTTTCTAACAAGATAGAGAAATTATTCTCTAAGTATTATCGCTTCATAGGGAAACACAAGAAAAATATGAAAACTAGTAAAAATATGGATATAAAGAAGAATGGAAAGAATTATTTTCCCACATCTAATATTCTTGGAAATAATCACCCTTCTATTTTATTAAAAGGAATGTGAGTCTACAATAAGGGTGGAAAGAAAGACCACTGTTATTTTGATTTCATGGATAAGTAAAGGGTTCCTAGTGTAATATGTTTAAAATACAATGAGATATGACACTATGCAAATAAATGGCTCAATTTTCAAAAGAATATATCCCAAAAGAGGCTAATGGATCATGGTTAATCTTTTTCTACTACCATAGATGAATAATAACGATTTATATTTCATTGTTTGGACTCAAGAATTATGTCATTTGATTATTTTATTAGTAAGGTACTAGTCATGAGAATTACAAAATATATAAGGATTATAATATAGTAATTTTTCATCAAGTATTTAAAAGCATGTGTTGATCAGTAACGATAACCAAGAAAAGTGATTCAGTAGAAATTTGATTATTTTTGTAAAACAAATGGTTAAGGGAAAGAAAACCCTTAATATATTCCTGATACTGAGACAATGATGTTGGCATAAAGAGATGATTGATTTGGATAAATTAAATTGGATAATACTGACTACCTTGGAACTGATTAATGTTTTGTTGAAAAGTGGTTTATTCTATTATTGGTGGAGTTTACAACACTTTTGGATTTAAGGAATATATCCAATAACAAGTTTTTTACTTAAGGAATAAGGATTAATTCATGTTTCTAATAAAGTTTTATGGTAATTCAAGTTATTACCTTGTTTCAAGAGAATACATGATAATGGTGTTCAGATGTTTAGTATGTGATCATTAAAGATTTAATTCATGTTGATTGAATACTAATGATAAGTTCATTTTGAAAATTCAGTGACCTTCCTTCTAAAGATTTTGATCATAACCATTTATAGAAGTTGACCATTTATGAAATGGTTTAAGTTGATATTTGGATGAGGTTTTAGAGTTTAATGTATTGCATCACCATATGATGCAACATGTTATAAGATATAAAGTATAAATAGTTTAAGGAACAACCAAAGGATAATAATGTGTTTATGAAATAGAAACACATTAAGTATATTTCCTTATATTCTTAAAAAGTGAAATTATTCCTCAACTCTATGAAAAGGGATATTAAAACAAAAATTTTGTCATTTCAATTTTTTTAACTGATTATTTTTTAATTCATAATATATTTATGGATTTTAGGCCCTTAACTTTAAATTAATCAATCAATTGTTTTTTATTTATGACCACAATCGCTCCCTATAAATATTTACGCTTTTCCTCCAAGTCCATATTTCCACTTTCCGCTAATGTTATCCTATGTAGAAACCTAGTTATATGTTATTTAATGTGGCCTTTTTTACATATCATTCTATATTATTAATATTAAATTTTATTAACTCTTCTCATGATGTGGGTTTTCCCAGTAATTGTATTTTCAAATATCAAACCCTAGTTTTCCGAGATCAAATTTAAATTGAGAGGATGTGATTTAATTAAGGTGGGGAGAATGTAATACCCCAAGAATTTAAAATATTTTCATTTTAGAATAAATTTTATATTTTTGTTTGATTACATTATATGCAACACAATTTTAAGCTTACACTACACACAACACTGAGTTAGCTTACGATACACTCAAGACTGAGTTTTATCACCTTTTAATGAGGAATCTATTTTAAATTTTTTTTGACACTTTTATATTTTTATTTTTCAAAATATACTTCATTTTTTAATTTTATATTTCATAATTATCATAGGGTGAATTTTTTAAATTTTCTAAGAGGTTTCATTTTTTTATGAATAGTGAAAATACTGCATTTTAGTTGAAAACTACATTTTCGTTTGAATAATTATTAATGTTAAATTATATTTAATTTTTTTTAAAAGTATAAAATAGATAAATTATATACCTATTAATCCAACATAGTTCATTGTAATCCTTTTTATATTTAATTCAAATATTAATACTAAATGAACTTTGAGAAATTTCACTTTAAAACTGTTTTCTCGCCACATCTTCAGGATTATCTTTAAACTTAATTTTGTCACTTTTGTGAATTAATTTTTAAAAATGGACATACACAGTTGTAATTAGTATTATATTTATAATATAATAAGACCAACTTATTAAAGTAATTAAAATTAATTACAGCTATTAAGGTAAAATTAAGATTAACAAGGGACTAAACCTTAAAAATAAGTGTCAAAATGACCTATAAACTTGTCTAAAATCCATTTTATGCCAACAATTTGACCATATACCCTCTTGGTTATAATGTTATGAGTTATTAGAACACATGTTCGTGAAAGTGACCCATATAATAAGTTAAGTAAAGAAAAAGACAAAACAATGTACCTTCCTTACCTTTAACATTTATAAAGCTTTAGAGTATGGAAGAAGCTAAATAGTTTTAGTTATAAACATTATTTTGAAATGTAAATGAGTTTTTTTATCGTGGTAAATTAACATTAATTTCTATAGATGATATAATTTCATTAAATGCTTAACAAACATTAACACATGGATTATTTAGTTAATAATTAAAAAAGATAAATGATGCTAAATACATTAAAATTAAAGTAAATTTGATGACTTATTGGGTTAAATTATTTTTGTAGATGAATATATCATTTTACATAGATTTGAAATTAATATATTTTAATTCCAATAAAATTTTGTTTTTTTAAATTAAAATTAACTAAATAATGTCAAAATTGAAATTAATGTTATTTCACAATAAATGATATTTTATTAAATGATTTAAAACTAATAAAACAATATCTTCTAAAAAAAATTTAAGTATTAATAAATACAAAATATGGTCCATTAATTGTCCAATTAATCTTTTATAATTAATATATTGACACATATATGGTAAAAACATTATTAACACGATCCGGGTTAAAGAAGTGTTTTTACGCATTACACGCACTTGTTTTAAATTTAATTTCCAAAACATATAGTTTTTTTTTTGTTTTTATAATTATATATCATATTTATAATAAATTGGATCTATATTTTCTAATAAATTTCACCTTAATTTAGTCTTAATTGTTAAATTACTTTGGTTGGAAAACTAGTTACCTAAATGAAAAACAAAAATAAAAAATATAAGGAAACTTAAAGACTAAGGAAAAGAATTATAAAAATGCACTTATTTTTTGTTGTGGAGGTTTTTATCAACCCTAATTCCCCTTTATTGCATTATTTTTCCATGTTGGAGTCACATGGTGTAAGGGAGACCTCCCAATAATGTATACTTTTTGGTATTTACAAGAATTCCACTCCCCCTCCAATATAAAAAGGCATCCACTCTTTCCCTTCATCACACATCTCAAGAAAATTTGAATTATCCAAAATATGAACAAATAGTCTCCAAAAATCCCTACCCTTATCCTAGAATCCTAAACTTGGGAAGAAATCAATCCACGGAATCCCTTTGGTACAAACCAAAAGGAGTTACCCAAAGAAGAGTTAACATCATTCCTCAAGCTCTTTTGTTCTATTTTCATTATCCACCCCTCAAATATTATAATTACACAGTTATATAATAAATTAAGTATCCTAGATATACTAATATTTTTATATTCTAAGGGTTCTACCTACACTTATATGGACTTCCATCTAATGGGTAATGAACTTACTGTTCATGTGTATGACGGAATGATGCCTCACGAAACAATGATTGTTTTTTCTTCTCTTACCACCTATCTTAGTGGGAATTATTATAGACATGCTATTTTTATATGTTATATATGATATTCATTATGTATTTATGATTCTATAATTTTTATATAACACATACCTTTATGAGTTCCATTTGGTGTAAATATGATAACTTCATTTGTGGATGTGTGGACTACTGCCTCCTCAAAATGATGTGATATGTTCACACATTAAATGAAATGTATTAAGGATGGTTCTAATTAAAAATATCTGACATAAATGAAATATATATGATATTAATTAATGTTGAAAATAACTTTTAATAAAGTAAGGGAAAAATATTATGAATAGTACATTGGATATATTATGTATCAAGGGATCTTAAGAGAAGCCAAGAGATCTTCCCAAACGGACCTACGCTGCACACCTGCACTCCAAGATGCTAACACAAGTCCTGCCCGTTCAGTTCAAAAGATGCATTCCCCTATGTCAAGGACCTATGTCGAAGACCTACACTGGGTACCTATGTCAGGGACCTATGTGGTCATGTTATTCATGCACCCCTGCACTGTGGACTTGCACGAAAGACCTATGTCGATGACTCCATTCAAACAGGTCCCCTATTTTCCTATAAATAGAACCCTTGGGCGCCTCATAGATACAACTTCAAAATTGGAAGAAACCCTGGATCTCTCATTTCTCAACAACTTCTCCCATGTCTCCTAAAATTTCTCATGTAGATCTCTAAAACACGAGATAAGAAATAATTAAGGGAATAATCAAGAACAAAGTCCCCTCAGGGTCTAAAGACATAAGACACATGCACACGGACCATTCTACCATAAGTAGAAACCACATGCATGAGGTACCTCTCCCTAATCAGGGACCTGTGTGAGACCCTTCTAGGAACACCGGAGGAGACCCATGGTGTCTTGTCTAAACCCTTATCCAATTTTTTTTCACCCCAGTAACCTATTAATTGAGGTATATCTAGCTTGTGTAACCCTTGTTCCCCTACATAAAGCCCTTTTAAGCTCCTCCTACAACCTACGAAGCACACCTACGTGGTAAACCTGCACCAAGAACCTGTGCTCAAGACCTACATGAGCTACCCTTTAGGCCTTATTTATATCAACCCATAGAAGGGCCTATCTTTCCTTGGCTCCCTTATCTAAACGGGACCGAGTGGAAACCTCCACCAAGACCTCATGATTTATAAATCCTTGGGAAAAGACATATCTATGTGTCTCCCATTTTTATTTGGATTTCTATGATTATAGGTTTCCCACACATGTCTTATTAAAGGGTAAGGATCCTTAGGAAATCTGTATATTTGGATATCTACAATCACATGGACCCTTACCCCAAAGACAGTTTTGAGGAGTTCCCAGTCACAGATTTTGAGGATAGGACTTTTTCCATCCCTTCTCATCTCTATGATCTGGAACCGCTGGTATGTAGTAGAGAAGGTGAGGATTACTCTTGATTTAACTTTTGATAGGGAATTACATACTCCTCCCTCACCATGTGACCAATTTTATTGAAGCCGTTATGGTTTAAGCCTCTAGATTTTCTTGAAGGAGGTTTCACTTTTTCTTCTCCCCACCACCTATCCACTGAGTTTTAAAGGGGATGGGTACCCAATCCCTATCCCCTCGCACCTTGGAATCCTTGACCTTCATTCCTTCCTTAACTTGGACTCTCCTCCAATGTAAAGTGAAGAGAGGTAAGGAAAGTGTGTGGTTTGTCGAATCTTTCACATAATCCTATTTACCACACTAATCATGAATCATATGGTCATAGAGGTTTTTAATGAACAAAAAATACACACAATCCACCTAAACCATTGAACTATGATAACTCTGATTCCTGATAAATGAGATACATAGGAAGCCCACTCAGGTCCCAAGCTCAATAGGCATCCTCTTTAAGAATATTCCCTAATTATAATTCCCTTAATAAGGGTATCCTCGTGAGGAGTAAACCCCGATCTAAACCCCCAAACCATCACGAGTCTATTCATTAGCCAAGATTCCTTTATTAGGTAATTCTATTAACGATTAATCCCCAAATTATTTATCTTAAAAGACCATAATCTCCTATGAGACGTAAAAAACTACACATGCATCGATTCCCATCCAAATGGGATACGTAAGAAGCCTCCCATAGGTTCATACGTAACATCATAAACCTACCATATTCTTTTGGGTCACATCCCTAGAAGGGTCTAATTTAACTTGGAAACTCATATCCCTTTCAAGTTCCTTAGGATGTTTCTGCATAAGTCACACACTAAACTTTGACTAGGAACCTTCTGACTAGACGTTATTGACACATGACATTAAACCGTATGGTTGGGTCCTCATCACATGATTTTAAAAGGTATGATGTTTCCCATTAAGTGGAACTAAATTATGTGGATTCTGATTCATTTAACAAGGATAATTAGGAATCCCATTTATGGATTCAATCCCAACATCAAATTTAACTCATCTCCTTGGATGAAGATGAACTCCAGAGTGAAATTCATCTACCTGGATGACAATAAGCACCAGAGTGCCCCACTATGTGGCTAAAAAACCAACATCATCATAATAATGACTAAAGAATCTATAAGTAGTATATGAGTAGATACCATTGATGGAGAACCTCATAAACATATAGATATCTACATCAATTAAGAACCTTGAATACATAAAAATGATTCTGAATTCCACACATGATAATAATTTATTTCTAATATTGGCATAACTCACATCATACTTGGGAATTAATGAAGGATTCATGAACATATCTTAAATCTTTAAGAGAGTCCCAGAGTAGGCAATAATTCCCTCTAAAAGGGTGTGATGAGCCCGACCTCCCATCCTCTTGACCAATGTGAGTTCTTAAGAATCATGGCTCAAAATCCATAATGAGGACCTACCTTTGGAAAGCAGGTCCCTATGAATATAGAACCACTGGGTGTTTTAGGTTACATGAATTAACCCCTTGGAAGCCATTTGGAAATAGAAAACTATTTTTTGGCATGAAATTTGAGGGAAACAATAATGATGAACCCGATGTGAATCTTTAACCAAGATGATAGTGTCACTTACCTATTAGGCCCCTTCCATTCTTAAAAGAAATGAGGGTAGGATAGGGAAACCAATCACACATGTGTTCATCCAAAAAAACTCTTCTTTAATAGGGTTTTATTGATTTTTTATTTTATATATCCTTAGGAACTTCCTCCATAGAACTCCATTTAATCCAATGTATTCCTTTATGTCTTCACCAATGAACGTTCTAACTGCTACTCAAGATAGATATTCGTCTGTGCGAAGGATTTCATCACCAACTAAGCATCTCTAACACTGGGTCTCCAATGCCCTGGTCTGGGAGATTATCCCTGGAATGAAACTACTAGTACCTCCCATATTTCAAGGAAGTGGATCAAGAGGCCACCTACAGACTTATCTTGAAGATACAAGGGTACTTCTCAAGACATCCTATCAACAATCATCATTGCAAACTCCACATAGTAGTGAACCCTCAACATGATGATGGTGTCTCCTTCGACTATCCAACCGTGGTACCTTAGACTTAGGAATGAAAGACAGACCACCTGGGTTGAAAACCAAACAATAGGGAGTAGGTTTATATCTTTTTCCCCTAGGGAGAATCCCACCAACCCAGTATGGTGGAAAACAAGGAGTAGGAACATACACCCGTCCTCCTTCACACGACCATCTAGCAGATTCAATTAGCGGCATTCAAAGAATCCCGCCAATCAAATATGGTGGAAACTTGTAATCAGGAACAAACACTTTCTTACACCCACCAAGAAATCCATCATACTCATTTGGAACCACTCAAATAAGTCCTTCGACCATGTTTGGTGGAAAAAAAAAGAGCAATCACACACACCTTCCAACATTTATCAAGCCTTCTAGCAGCCTCATCTGGAAGCACGTGGAGAATTCAGTAAAAAAAATCTTGATGATAAAAAGAGGGTAGAATCAACTCTCTACCCACAAGTACTGTCAGTATCCAATGGTAGGAAATAGAGGACATGAGAAGGAACATAAACCTCCTATAGATATAGAATGGGAATATATCTTTGTTCTAGTCACTGAAGTCACCAACCATATCTTGGAAATGGTAAAAGGATATATGAAAATCCCTTACCACATCCTATAGACTTTCCAGGATATCATCATGGTGATGAAAATATTTCTTGAGGGAGGGACACATAACTTTGTCACCAAAAATGAGGTGGCTCATCAGTATAACACTCTAGAGTAGACACATACCTCTTCTCTAATCTAGGAGAGTCATGGGGAAAACTCCCCCATAACATATAGACAACAACATTGAGAACATACACCCATTCCAATATGAGTTAATTGGCCTATTCCAATGTCCACTACAACGTAGGAAAAAAAAATTCCCATAATGACCACTTCTCCCTGTAAGTGGCCCCAATCACTAGTGAGAAGGCATCTAAAAATAAGTATCATAAAGTACAATTGGAAAACCAAGAGACGATCTACGATCAGGCTTCAATTAATGTTAGATTTCTTGAATCCCTCAAACATTTATCTATTGTAGCTCAAGATCCTACCCTCCCATTACAAAATTATAGGAGTAGTATGAGAAATTATGAAGGTCCTCATTGGACACTTCACCATAAAGGCTTGCTTTATGGAAACAATTTGGTCAATCTTGGAGTCTATCTCTTGATGAGATCCATGACAACCCTCCATGTGGCCAGGAGACCAAGGAGAAAGAGGGTCTTACCCTTACTTTAATTCACCATGATGATCCTCTCCCTGATGGTGATCGTTATGAAAGTTCTCTCCACAGTTGTAATTCGCATTGTCAAAAGAATTCTCCAGTGGGTAATGTAGTGATGAGAAAGACCTATTATAATGAGTTGATTTCAAATACAAGGCCAATAATGTCTGATGACTTGTCACTAGTAGGTGAAATAATTTCTCAACCATAAGACAACACAAGGTGACAGTCATTATTTGAACCTAACTTTGGTCATTTTCCTTACAACATAGTAGAGGAAACCCCAACTGATCCAATTGCTTGTGATAAAATAATCATGAAGCATTCACTCTAGTTAGAACAGGTCGAGGAAACTCTTGTGAAATATGAAGAATATCTACTAAACTTGAAGAAACAGCTAGCTAAATATCACCTACCAATAATGTTATGGCCTTTATCCACCTCTAAATATAGCATTCCATAAGTGTTAGAAGAAGATTGTATGTATGAAATCCGCCTCAATATATGGAAAACAATTCACCACCTAAAAGAAAATGTACTACCTTATGATGAGTATCAAACTCACGTTAAGGTAATAAAAGGGTTGCAACACAAAATTGACTTGGTATCTCTCCTAGATTCTTGACATCCAAAATTTGAGAAACAATAGGGAGCCTTTCAATGTGCATGCCTCGATGCATTAATGAGGTTGTGAAATGTGATCACAGATACCCCATCTAGTGTTCACATCATAGGATGGGGTGTACATGGAGAATTACATTTCATTATGCTCCCAAGTCAGAAAATCCCACCAAAGGTGGAATCATGAAATTTCATTGCCCTAGGATGGCTACAACAAATGGAATCTATACATGGTTAAAGATATTCTCAATAAGAACAGGCCTCAACTGACTCTCACTAATGTTAGGCTAGAAGTGAGAAAGTTGTTAAGATACTCTTAGATCAATCATTTGAGAACATTGAGTAGGTGTCCCTCATAGAGGATGCTAGCCTTCATATTGAGTAAATATCATAAATAGCTCAATGTTCTTATAAAAAAGATGATTTAGGTATGTTTAGAATAATTTACCCATCCCAAATTAGGACCAAAATCCATAATATTAGAATAGAGGTTGAGGAAATATAATCCAAAATAGTTTGGGAACAACCCTAGCTCATAGGGATGGGTGATTTTTAAACCCAACCCTTAAGATCATCCCACCAAGCTTGAAGGGTTATGAAGGAAGAACAAGAATTTCCCTAGCCCTTAGGGTTAGGGGATTTTCACCCCAAAAATTCCCTCCTCAGTGGGAATCAGTTTTCTATCAATTAGATAAGATGACTCTGAATGAATCCTCTCAATTTTTCACATACATTGATCTAGTATAATCACTTGGAAAAATCATGACTAAACACTTTAGGGATTCCCTTCAGGTCATTGTTCATCAAACTGCCCCCAAGGGACCAACGAAGAAGAGGAAAAAGTCTTGTAGAGGTAACATGAGAAGGAGATCTTGCAAAAATTCCAACAGAGTGCCTGCAATTCACTATGCATCTATTAATATCATCAATTCCATCATTGAAGACTCTCCAGAACATAAGACTAATTCAAAGGATTTGGGAGAAGAAATTCATGGTCCTAAGATGGTCCACACCAAAATTAATATAGAAGTTGTGCATACCAAAAACCATTAGATCACCCAAAATTTGGGTATCCTCTCAAATAATTCAACTATACCTCCTCGAAAGAAACCTAATAGGGGAATAGGTAAGGGTCATACCATGTCTCACCTTCCCCCCAGAGAAGGCCAATCGCTTTTGATAGAGGAAATATTTTCTCTGTAAGAGGAGGAAATGAGAGAGTTGAGAAGGCTAAATAGAGAGTTATTATGAGGAAATATTCCTACTAGATATGCTCTACAAGTAGACCCTCAACTCTCAATTCCTGTAGGTGCACCTTATAAAAGAGGGTTTTCCATAACAACTAAAGTATATAGGAAACTTTCTCTTAATGTAGGACATAAACCTACAATATATTTGAATCCCATAACTACATATCAAGAATTCCCTCTATTGGGTAGAAATCCAGAACATTTCTAGACACATAATTATAGGCCTTACTCTATTGGTTACCCATGATAGATATTTTCAGTGCCACCACCAATGGTCCTACTAGTTTCCGCACCCGTTCATGATCCATCCACTCTACCTATTCAGGTACCGGCTCAATTGGACATTACAAGAATGATTATGAACACTATTGAGTCATCAAATATTCAATTGGAAGCCATGGAAGGATGGTGTTTGCTAGTACATCAAAAAAATAAGGCTTGACTATAATGGGTGGATATGAATCCTCCTCCACCAAACTTTGGGAATCCTACATTTCCAATTTTTAACAGCTCGAGAGATCTGGAGAATCACTTGATGCATTTCATCTCTTGTTGCAGTCCCATGATGAGAACCCCTAAGACACAAGAAGCGGTGAAACTTTGATGCTTCGTACAATCATTACAAAGGTCGGCCTTTGTATGGTACACAATTTTGTAGACTCAATAAATCACTAGATGGGAAAATCTTTGTTAGAAGTTCCTTTTCCAGCTCAACTCAATGATGCAAAAGACAATAGTCTTAAATCTCGCAAACTATAAGAAAATGGAGAATGAAAGAATCTTAGACTGCATTACTTAGTGGAAATTATTGACTTACTCCTTGAACCTACCACTCCCTCAAGAAGAATGATTTTCTATCTGTGTATCAAATATTCATAAAAAGTTGTGCACACTATTAATCCCTATGAAATATAGTGGAGAGTTTCAGGATCAGGACACAATTTCTCAAAAGCTGGAAAACTCCATCATAGAGACAAAAGTCAAGTCTTGAGTAATCCCATCAGCTCAAGGAAGGAGAATAGGAAAGTCAGAGGATGCTATAGTTACACTTAAGCATGCCCATGTACCTACTCCTACCTCAAATCCCACATCATACCATAGGAATCCACCTCCTAAGCATCAATAGTAGTGACTGACTCATCAATATGATCAAAGAGATCAGAGGTGGAAACGTTTTGAGGAGTTGAAAAACAAAGTATAATCCTTTAGGAATGACCAAGTCCTTGGCTACTTCATCTCATATTTGGAAAAAAACTTAGTCCAGTTGACAAAGACCAAGAATCCTAACAAAGAAGGTGATGAGGATCTCCCAAAAATATTTCCCCTTCCATAAAATACTAGGTAATCCCATCCATAAGTGTTTGTTTAAGGAACTCCTACAAAATATGGTGGATTTTGGGAAGTTAAAACAGAAAATTTCACCAGACCAGGTAGCATATGTTTCTGTTACCGATTCGAAGGAGGAAGACGAGTGACAAGAAGTTAAAAGAAAGAATGTGAAGAAGTTTTTTGATTGTATGGATAGAAAAACAATCAATAAGACCCATTACATTCTACGAACACAGCTAAAGAAGCCAACTATGCCTCCTGCTGCTTCCATTATAACAAAGCCAACTTCATCAAAAGCCCCACCTAGAGAAGGCCATTCTTCAAATAAGTGACATGGACATAAGGATAAGGAATAAGTATAATAATATGATATTGTTTCAAGGAAAAATTTATCCTTGACCTTAGCATATTTCATACCAACCATCTCAAAATCACGGTCACTGCCCTGCCAAATAGTACAACAAGAATCGACCCCAGGCAGAATCTTCATCAGATAAGAAGTTGATCTTTGGTTCTGTTAATGTTATACACTTAACATATCCCTACTCAAATAATGATTCTGATTATGAACCTGATTTCCCCACACTTGATTTGGGAACTGGGGGAAGAGTTCATCAGGGTCAAGGATACAGGGGAAGAGGTGGTATTTCTAGGATTAACTACTTCAACCACAACCCCACTTGAACTATATACATGGTTGAAACACATGGGAAAGCTATACAGTGAGCTCAATAGGAACAAGGGAGTTCTTCCTCCACACATTATAGGGTTTAACCTGATATAATTATCTTGGAGGACCAGTTAGAAGATACGCCACCACCTCCATGGTAGGTGGGAAATCCTAGCCAACCTAATCCACCAAGAGAAGGATCATTTCAGTTCCTTCCCCAAGATACAGTCCATCCACATTAGGAATATCTTCTCCTAAGCTTCCTGAAAAAGGGAATATTCATTATATAAATCAAAGACCTTTAAACCAAAAATATGATGTCTTCAAGCAACTAGCCCAAGTTTTGGCTAAGTTATAAATCCTAGATTCTGTGATTCTATCAAAAGACCTCTGGGAAGCACTCATTGAGGCATTGTCAAGCCCTCAGAAATTTGAAGTTGAGGTCACTTCTACTGAAGTATAACATGTGGAGAATGATCCTGAATAATGCCATGCGGTCATTTCCTTCACTAACCAAGATGAGGATGTTGTTATACAAGGACATTTCAAACCCTTATATATATCTAGAATGTTAAATGAAATTGATATCTGATGATCCTTCATTAATAATGGCCTAGGATTCAATCCCATCCCAGTTCGGACACTTCGTCAACTGGGTCTCAATGAATCTCACTTTTCTACCTACAATATGATGTTATATGATTATGATAAGAATTATCAAGAACCTATCAATGAGATCAAACTCAAGACACAGTTTAGAGATCTTATGTCCTATTTAGGGTTCATGGTGGTCCAAAAGGATGCAGATTTCAATGTTTTACTAGGAAGACCTTGGCTACATCAACATGAATCCATTACTTTTTCATACCACCAATGTCTCTAATATTCTCTCAATGGCCAGATTAGGGAATTATATGGTGAAAAATCCTTGTTCAAATCCTTGGAAACACAATACATCGATGCAGGGTTCTATCAAAATCAAGGGAAGAAATCAATGGCTAATGTTGCCACACAAATCAATGCCCTGGATGGCTTGGAGATGATTCTAGATAACCCTTTCAAGCATATCAGAACATATTATGTGCTACCTATTAATAAAATTGAAAGTGTGGGATATAATTCATGAATTTATTCAATAAATTCTGTAATTTCAATCATTATCGTTGAGGCCAATGAAGATGAAGAAGTTATAAACACTCCAAATGATTACAAAAGTTTGAATGAAATGTCTACATTCTATCCCCTGAGCCTCAATAAAGCCTGGTTCTACCATCCAAATTAGAATAAGTCATCATTACTATAATATAAAGTGAAGAGAATCATTATCGTTCCCTTGTTTCCCCTTAAAGACTCTATAAAGTTTGCATACTAGCAAGTGAGCCCGAAATGATTGTCGTGTCCTCCGAGTGTCTGAATGGAGACTCCCCTCTTCCCTCTAAGGAATATTTTTTATCATCTTATACCCAAGAATAAGAAAAACTAGTAGAGCATGAGGAAGTGGAAGAGGAAGAAGATATCAATAATACCCCTTCAACATTTGAGGAAGGCATCTCCACCACTGTGGATGAACTCTGAGAAATAAATCTGGGTAAAAAAGAAGATCCATGCTCCACTCTGACTAGTGAGACCTTGAATCTTATAGAATAAGAGGAATACACTTATTTTATAAATAAACATCAGGATGTGTTTTCCTAGAACTATATTGAGATTATATGCCTTGACCCTGAGGTGTCCACCCATTATTTGGGTTTTCCAAAAGATCATCGGGGATACAAGAAAGTAGCCAAGAGGACAAACCTGTCTCACACGTCCAAGATTGAGGCCGAACTGGAATAAATCATCAAGGATGATTTTATCTGAGAATTGAAATACCTGAAATTTCTATCCAATATTGTACCTGTGAAAATTAATAATCGTAAAATCATAGTTTGCATCACTTTCATAGATCTCAACTAAAATTTTCCTAAATATGACTTCCCAATTCCAGTTATAGAACTATTGATTTATGCAACAACCAGCTATCATGCCCTCCCCTTCCTAGATGGATACTCTGGGTACAATAAAATCTGGAAATACCTAGAAGATTAAGAAGCTACAGCCTTTAGAGCACCTCAATATGTATTCTACTATCAAGTAATTACCTATGGCTTGATGAATGTTGGTGCTACATACCAATGTGGTATGCATCACATATTCCAACCCTTCATGGAAAAGTTTTTCAAATTCTACATTAATGATCTAGTGGTCAAATCCCAACAATTATTTGGTCACTTGGATGACCTAGAAACCATCTTCAAAAAGATTTGATAGTGTAATCTAAAGATGAACCCATGGAAATGTGCTTTCGGGGTAACCTCAAGAAAATTTCTTGGCTTCATTGTACATCATCGTGGAATCGAAGATTATCCTAAGAAGACTAAAGATATCCTTATCATGTCACTGCCTCGAAACTTGAAAGAGTTATGATGACTTTAAGGAAACTTAGCCTACATTCGGTGCTTCATAGCCAACCTCACAGAAAAGTTTTTATCCTTCACCAAATTGATGAAGAAGGGGGTAACTTATTAGTGGACCAATGATTGTCAAGAAGCATTTTATGACCTCAAGGAATACCTCTTGATCCCACCAATATTGATGCCAACTATTTATGGAAAGCCACTCATTCTATACATAATATCCTTGGAGTGATCATTGGGTGATTTCATCACACAAAAGAATGATGATGGGAATGAAAACAAACTTTAATATTTCAGTCGAATCATGATCGACCTAGAGACTCGATATTTAGATATTGAGAAGAGATTCCTGGTGTTAATCTTTGCAGTTCAAAAGTTGAGGCACTACCAACAACACCTCATGATTCACTTGGTTTCTCGCAATAACCCTCTCAAATTTATCCTCAGACGTCCTATGATCACAGGGCGCCTGACATGGTGGGTAGTTATCCTGTAGCAGTTTGATATACAGTTTGTGCCTCAGAATGCAATTAAAGTCCAATTCTTAGCAGACTTCCTCATAGAGGACCCATCTACATAAGAGACATATTTAAATACTGAACTACGTGATGAATAAATCTTCTCTATTCAAGATATCCCCTAAACATGGGACATTTATTTTGACAGTGCTTCCATAAGTCCAATGGTTAAGAGAATAGAAGACACAGAACTCAACAAATTTGGGTTAGGAATTTTTTTTATCTCCCCAGAAAAGACATTATTACTATACTCTTTCCTATTATTAGAATATGGAACCAAAAATGAGGTAGAACATCATGATCTTATTGTAGACCTAGAGTTGGCACTCCAAGTACCAATGAACCACCTAGAGTTGAAGGGTGGTTCAAAAATGATAATCAAGTAGATCAACGTGGATTATTCCATCAGAAATAAAGATATAATTCCCCTACATGATTATGTATAAGAGTAAATGGAAGACTTTTCCTCAGAGATAATATTTACTCATGTACCATGATCAAAAAATGCTCAGAAAGATGCATCGGTAAATTTATTTATTACTTTGGCAGATCCAAATCGGGACAAAAGAGTCATCAGTGTTACCCATCGTTGAATGGTTTCACCTTTTTTTATCAGAACCGAATAGATAAATGAAATCAGTCTCATTACCAAGACATATATCCCTACTATGGGATGGATGAAACCTATCTTGTAATAACTCCAAGATGGAATAGTTCAACCAAACAGGGTTGGAAGAGAGCATATCTGGCGGAAGGCAGCTAATTTCACTCTTTATGATGGACCAAATCACCAAAAAGTCCTCTACAAATGAGTCTTTGATGGACTTATTCTCATATGTGTTAATGGAGAAGAGACTAAGGCTGTCATAAAATAAGTACATGCAAGATCATGTGGTGCCCACCAATTCGGGTGTAGGATTTCTGATCAAATATGAAGTCTTGGATACTTCTGGACTTCGATGACACAAGATTGTAAAAAATTTACTAAGAAGTTTCATCTCTTGCATGTGCATCCTAATTTCATCCATAAACCCCTATAGCTAATAAATAAAACTAAATACTCAGGGCCATTTTCCACATAGGGAATGGATGTTTTTGGACCTTATCCTCCATAATGGCCAAGCAGTTCAAGTACATCCTTACTAACACCAATTTCTTCTCCAAATGGGATGGCACAATACCCCTCAAAGAATTTGGAGCCAAAAGAATAATTAAATTTGTTAAAGCTAACATAATTATCATATTCGGTGCCCCTCACACCATTTTGATGGAAAATGGAACCAATTTCTATTCTGCTGAGGTTGATAAGCTATATAAGGAATACAATATCCAATCTAACCATTTATCCTGCTATCATGCAGTTGCCAATGAAGAGATAGACTATTTTAACAAGACCTTGTTGAATATACTCTAGAAGATGGTGTATAAAGATAAAAATTTTGGCTTGATAATCTCTTTCATACCTTATGGGCTTATCAAACTACAAACCATACTCCTACATGAGCAACCCCATACTCATTGGTGTACGAAATAGAAGTAGTCTTCCCCATTGAGTTTAAGTTTTCATCGCCCTATATTTCCATTTGTGATGAGATATCTATAGATGAAAAATACTTTAAATGACTGGATGAGATAAATAAATTGGACAAAAAGAGATTACACAACTTTAATCACTTAGAGGTTTATCTAAACCAAAAGGCACATGCCTTTAAAAAGAAGGTTCGTCTTTATTCATTCCTCTAAGGAGAATTGGAATTAGTCTTTGGGACTCTGATGATATCAGGAAATAATCCTTTGAATCTTGAGACAAAGTGGGAGGAAATTTTCTCCATACATAAGGTCTACTCTAATGAAGCTTATTCTTTAATCTCAATGGATGGAAAACTCACTACAACTCCAACCAATATAAGGTTCCTAAAGAAGTAATTTTTGTAATCATACAAAGTTCATATTAGCAGAAGGATGTTAAACTGCATAGCACCATTTTCATCCATGTTTCATGATGTAAAACTACATAACATCATCATCCTTGTCACATGATGACAAATTACACAACATGTGGTCCATGCTGTATGATGTTAAACTACATAGCACCCGTTTTCCTCACCACATGACATTAAAATATATGGTTAAATTCTCCCTTATTTGATGTTAATAAATCCCCAAGATTCCACGAGTGGAAACTATATGTGTTACCTACAAATATGAGTAGATTCAATGCATAAACCTCACTCTCCTCATTTCCACTCCTTAGTGGCACTTGAGACCCATTACTCTCTATGTTCAGATCAAACCTGCATGGGGAATAAACGTTAATAACTACACGTTCCTTGTCTCTCATCCTATTGAGATACGCAGAGACACCTGGATATTATCCCTTGGTCCAGCCACAATGTTTATTTCACATCAGGTGACCTCACATCCTCACTGCATGATGATAAACAACACAATTCACTAAGAACTACATGTGAATTGATTCTCATTTTAATGAGATATGCAATGATACTCGGATCCTCAATCCTGGGTCTAGACATGACCATAAAGAAACAACTTAGATTTTCCTTGTCTGTGAACCAAATCTATACTATTAATTCCTCCGGATTATTGTTCTTGATTATCATACCATTTTGTGTCTTGCACCCAACCATTATTCTAGAAAATATCTAAAAAATATTAAATCTGCATTCCTCACATCAAACCTCAGTTGGTGTGGGGAACCATTTTCAAGAACTATGTGTGTCTTGATTCTTGCCCCAGCAAGATACATAGTGACACCCATATCTCTTATCTCAGGTCCAACCGTAATGTTAAAAAAATTCCCTTCACCCCCTGTGTGTATGAATCAAACCTGCACAGGGAGAATTTTCAAGAACTATTCGTGGTTTGATTCTTTCCCCAACAAGATATATAGTGACACCCGAATATCTAATCTTGGGTCTAGCTGTGATTTTGGAAAAGAAAACCCCCCTTACATTTCCCCGTGCATGAACCGGATCTTCACAAGGAATCCTTCCAAGAATTATTCCTTGATTTTCATTACAATGAGATGTGTGATTATATATAGACTTCATGTTTTAGGTCCAACCATTAGTCCAGAAGTTATCAAAAGTACCATTTCCCACATCATATTATGATTGGTCTGGGAAAAAACTTTCAAGAACTACATGTTTCTTGATTCTCATCCTATTGAGATACATAGTGACGCCTAGATCTCCAATCCTGGTTTAAACCATGATTAAATCATAAATCCCCTTTATTTCTTATGCATGTATCATATCAACACATGGATCCTATCAAGGACCATGTGAGGCTTGATTGTCACCCCTATGAGATACAATGTGATTCCCAGACTTTTATTCTTGGGCCCAACCACAATATTTCAATCACTTCATGTCATTACACCTTCATCCTTACCATATGATGTCAAACTAAATGGAATTCCAATAACTACATGTAAATTTATTCTCATTATATTGAGATACATAGTGACACTTAGGTCATATCCTTTGGTCCAAATACAATTTAAAATCCCCCACTCCCTGTGCATAGATCATACTTGCATGGGGAACTTCTTCAAAAACTATATGTATCTTGATTCTCATTCATATGAGATACGTAGTGGAACCCAGACTCTCAATCTTAGGCCCAGTTTCAACATGATGAAAATAATGACTCTTTTCTCTCATGATGAGTCTAGTCTATGTGAGGATATTCAGCAAGAGTTCTCATCTTATGTATGAACTTTTATTCAAAGAAACCCCCATTATCATCCACTTGTTAATTTAGTCAGGGTGAGGGACCTTTATTTAAGAACTATATGTGGTTTGATATTCATCCCATTGAGATACATAGTGACATAAAGATCTTTAATTCTAGGCCCAACCATATTACGAAATATAAAAGCCCCAACTCTCCCATGTACAAGTCAGATTTAAATGGGGAGATCCAGTATGAGTTATCAATTTACACATGAACCCATATCTATTAGAACTACATATGTATTGATTCTTTTCCCAGCAAGATATGTCATGACACCTAGGTCCTACACCCCGGTCCAACAACAATATTCATTTTTATATCATAATCACCCATGTTCTTTCTATAAGATGTTCAATTGCACGAACAATGTCCTCACTGCATGACTTCAAACTACATGGTACCTCTAGAACTATGTGTGTCTTTATTATCATCCCATTAAGATACATAGTGAAGCATAGGCCTTAAGCCCTATCCTCAACCATGTAGAAAAAGAAAATTCACCCTTTCCTATATAAAATAAAAAATCTATACAGGATCTTTTATTTTGGGTCCTCTCCTTAGAGAGCCCACCAGGGAAACAAGAGATGTTCCAATTATACATATGAGCCATATCTATGCAAGGGAATCCAAATTCATAGTCAATATAGGTCCAAATACATCCCGTGTGTATTGAAAATTACCTATTTCATATGTCATACTCTTAATCCTGAATACTTTATGGTCTTCATAATCTTTCCTTAGCTTCTAGTGGTAGAATGTCTGATACCTAAGATCTCCTTTACCAGACTATGCAGTATGTTCCCCATTTTTTCTTATATAAGTATCCCACATAACGGGCCTTCCATCCTAAAGATTCCACTGTTTGACTACGTAGTACGCTCCCTAGCTTTCCTTACATAAAACAGCACCCATAACGGGTTTTTTCAACCATCGATAACTTCATTCCTGGGAAAAGCCTCTTATGTCCCTTTAAGCTTTGAAGATAGTATAATAGAACCCAAAAATTAGAGTCCATACCTTTTATATTTGTCCCATTTCTTTTCTCATGACCTGAAATTCTTAAAGACCCTAGTTTACAATTTCCCCCTTCACTTTTTCAAATCATACTGGAATAACCTTGTACCATTTGACCATATATCATCCATTGTTTCCATAATATTATGGTTTTAGTTGTATGAACTAAAACTACATGCACTATACTTCTAATGTTTGGGTTAGACCTACGTAGAGAATCCTTCTCCCTGATTCTTTGGAAATTATTACTTGAAATACCCCTTCCGTATTCAATTACTTTATCTACAAACCAAACTATATAGTTGGTAAAATCCAAATATCCATAAAATTTTATTCGATTTTAATTATAGAATGCCAGAATTCTTGAGAGCTCCTTTACCTAACTCTGCATTATGTTCCCCAATTGGCCTTACATAAAGCCTCCCACATAACGGGCCTATCAGCCTAAGAATTCCATTATTGACTATACAACACTTTCCCCAGTTTTACTTGCATAAAAAATCCCCCATAATGGGTTTTTCAATTAGTGGTAACTTTGTTCTCATGAGATACCACCTCTAATGTTATAATCCTTTTTCCCATACCACCCATCAGATTCAAAAATCCCTAAATCACAACTTATAACTTTATTCTTCCATACCTGAATATAGCATCACATTTCTATATTGATTACCAAGAATTGGAGAATCATAAAATCTTTGGTCAAATCTAAATACCATAAATTATATCCCCTAATGTACTTGATGTATGAATTTAAACTACACAGCCCCCAATGTCCTTACTACCTGACTTGAAACTGTATATCCCCTAATGTCCTTATTGTATGACTTGAAACTTCGCATCCCCTATTGTCCTAGTTGTATGAATTTAAACTGTACAACCCCTAATATCCTTGTTGTATCACTTGAAACTATGAAACCCCTAATTTCCTTGCTGCATGACTTGAAACTGTACTGTATAATGTCTTTGTTGCATGAATTTAAATTGTACAACCCCTGTTGTCCTTACTGCATGAATTGAAAATTTATAGTTCCTAATGCCGTTACTACATGACTTGAAATTGTACAACATAATGTATTTGCTTCATGACTTTAAACTACACAACACAATATCAAAAATCCCCTTTCTAAAAAAATGTACCCTCCTTAACACATAAAATTCATATAGGAGTGGCTTCCTATTCATCGCCTAAGTTGGAACAGATGATTCCTTTATTCTCGAACATTTTCCTAGGAAAAACAACCCACTATGGTCTTGAGACATCCAAATCCTAAACTTTATCTGTTCATCAGTAAAATAATGCCAAATTTTTTGAAAAATCCTTTACCTGACTATGTAGTATGTTCCCCCAGCTATCCTTTCATAAGTCTCCCACATAACAGGCCTTTCAACCTAAGGATACCACTACTTTACTATGAAGTATGTTCCCTAGTTTTCAATTCATAAAATATTCCTCATAATGGGTTTGATAACCATGGTAAATTCATTCTTAGGAGAGACCATATCTATTTCCAAATACCATGTTTTAGATTTGGAGATCAAAAAATTATCTCAAAATTCCCCTTGGAAGTATCTAAATAATATCAGAACATTCCAAACCATAAAGCCTTGTTTGGGTTATAATTTCAAAATTCATGGTCAAAGTTATTCAACTTAAAACACTAGCCCTTTTAGTCTTACATGCTTGAATTTAAACTGCCCACAAAAAGAGACACAATACTCACAAGGTTGAAAACTCGCAATGGTCACCTTGGAAAAAATTTGAGTCTCAGATCACTAGACCTACACTCTATATGGTTTAGGAAAAATTAAGCAATAAAAGGTTAAAAGGTGAAAATATTGTTAGGCAAAAAAGTCTAATAAAAAAAGGGGCAGCTTAAGAAAAAGCCAACCCTCACCCACTAAGTCTCCTCCATATTGAGCTTAGGAAACAATTAGGGTTGAAACACAAAAGACACAAATTTTATAGGTCTTTCCATATAACCCTAATAATAGTAAAACTATGCTTACTAGGCCCCTTATCTTAGATAAAATTTTAGAGCACCCCCATCCCTATCTTTTTAATTATGATTAGATGATATGAATATGTAATGATATGAAAATCAACTTTGAAATTATGATTACATGAAGAAAGAGTGGATAAAGACATATATGATCAGAGACAAGACCCTTTTTATTTTGCCTCAAAATAATAGAAAGAATGAAGCATTATTAAGATAGTCGATGACATTTACCCACAAATAAGTCATCAGCTTGAGTAAATTCCTCCCTAATATTCCCAGCTTTAGTATTTTGAACAAAGACTTCTTGGGGAGGATCACTCATCTAATCTTGTCCCATCATTGTGATTAGAGGTTGATCATCTCCCAATTCCAGGTTCTCAGTTGGTACTTCTCCAATGTCAGTAAAGGTAGGATGGAGTGGAATGCCCTATTCTTGAAGTGTCTTTGCAACGTTCTCTATAGAAAGAGCTGCATGAGTTGAAATTTGAAGTGAAATATCAAATAAAAGAACAACTATGTATGGAAAATGAAATAACGATAAAAATCACATCATTTGAGTTCCTCATAAAAATACCAAAACTCATTCATGGATCCTAGAATATCAATGTCTTGATTAAGAGAATCCATCATTTCATTGTATATGGATGTCTATATCATAGAATACTCACCATTTAGGGTATCCATGAAATATAGATCAGGACCCATACTGGCTCCACTGATGTTATCCTCTGTTAGCTCTTCAACCAACATAATGTCTTTAGGTCTTGCTAAGTCAGTATCAACACTAATCCCTTCCTCAGACCACCTAAAATCCCCATTTCTCCCTCCTAGATCAATGAGAGTATCATCATTGACTATCACAGAGTCCTCTAGAACATGCAACAAATCTAAAATATTATGGGGAGAAGAAATTTAGAAACAACATATGGAATCCAAAATAAGTGAATCTAACATTACCATGGTCCTCCTCCTTCTCTGTAGAAGTAGGAGAAGAGGCAGTCACAACCCTTGAAATATTGTCTGTCAGAACAACAGATTCATCAACACAAACCTTTACCTCCTCTAGGGTGTCCTTCTTGATCCTTGAAGTATTAGTACTAGATCCTTTAAGGGAAGAAAGAAATGTGTGTTCTCTGAAAAGATGAAAATGGTCTGAGATGTGTGTCAACCCAGTTATAATACTAGATGACATCACAAATACTCACTATGGAATACTCACCGTACCAACTTTAATTCTCTATTTTTCTTTATTTCATATGAGAATAGAGAGACTATACTACTATTATTGGCAATAGAGACCTAAGGTAACAACTGATGAATTTCCATCACCATCATCTTCATCATAGTCCTCCCACCTGGAGAGAGTTTTGGGGATCCAAGGTCCTCATTCTCCATCTCAATAAGGGTACCCATAGGACCGTATTTCAGTGAATCAAGCTCCTTTATGGTCACTTCTCCTTCTATTATTTCATACTGTAAAATTAAATCCCATCAAGATTACTGATGGTTGATGAAGATTATAAAACTGAAAGAAGAAAATGGAAATACATCATCAGTGTTAACATAAATTTCTCATTCCAACCCAGGGTGAACAATTACCTCTTCAAGTACTCCTTGGTCTAACATACTGGATACTCACTTCAAGGCTGAGACTTGAACATGAACTGTATATATAAAATCCTCCTTATCCTTAATATACTCCTTTACCTCAGCCAAATTATTATCAGGGTGACAATCAGAGGGTTCTTTAATATCACCCAACTCCATAATTTGAAATCCACCCTAGAGAATATCCCATGCATCCTTGAGATTATGAGTCATGTTTTCCCAATAATGGGCTGATAAGGGATGCACATAGTTTGGATTTTATGTGGTTGGCTATAGAGAAAACTCAATGCCTTCAGATTGAAAATACTCTTCAAACATCCTTTCTCCTTTAAAATAATGAGGGGACGACATGAAAATCTCCTCCTGATGATGGAGACTGAATTACCTTGGAACTAGGGGTGTTATTTCTTTAACCCTAGCTTTCTTGGTGAATTTTCTGTGAGAACATTTTTAGGGTTTTGGATCCTCTACATCATCTTTGTTTTTTTACTTCTTTTCATGCATTACATGACCAACATTAGTCGTAGACTCTACCCAATATGTGCCCTTGGTAAAATCCCCTTAATGGTATAAAGAAACCCATGCATTGGAATATCCAGCCTCCAGTAAAATTGATGCCTCTGATGGAGGTAGCATGATCGACATTTTGTAAGTCTCCAGAGCCACTATGATCCATAAATATTGGGCTACCATTGGATTCTTCTCATTCCTAACATATGAGGGAGGTAAGGTGATTGATTGTTGAAGACATTTAAACTTGATAGAAAACTTATAAGGTACGTAATCTTCACAAATAATCTGACTGTCAATATAGGATACCAATACTCTTTCCAGAATTCCATCATGCACACCCTAATCTCATAATTATTTCCCTTACCATCATCAAAAAATGTTCCGATTGGTGGGTTACCATATAGAAAGAATATAAAGTCTCCAGATATGTTAAGCACCTTCAACACCTCATCTGGATTTAGATTCAGAGGCTGAATCCCAAATACATTCTGAACAAATAGGGTAAATCGACTTTTGGGGATCCTAACTGAATTCAGCACTGAATATGAACTAAAATGTGCTGCAATATAGCCCCCCAACACATTGAATGGCCTTTCAAGTATAAACAGAGCTTTCAGATTATATAAACGCAACATCCAGTGATAGATTATTTCTAACATTGGGGAATCCAACCCAATATACTTCCCATTTTCTAACATGGACACAATAAAAAAAGTTTATATCCTCACACTGATACCGGACTCACAGACTAGAAGTAGATAAATACTTATCTGCATTGAAAGAAGCCATCCAATCTTAACTTTTCATCAATCTTGGGTTTGATATTGTAGCCCAAACGTTTTTAATCACCCTTCTCCAATGTAGGCCCAAATGTACCTAAAGAACCTCAATTATCGATAGTGAGATAAATGGTAGGACGCCTGCAAGTAGGACCCTTATCATTTGATGGTTCTAAGAAATCCCCCATCCACACTTCTTCATGGACATTATCACTGGGATAAGGATACTTTTTATTCTATATATTCCTTGCTATTTTAAATAGATCATAAGCCAATGATGGCATCATCTCAGCATCATCCCTTATTTTTGTTGGCATAATAAATTCATCATACATTTCCCCAAGAATTGGAGCCCCGAATATTTGGTAGACATCCCACAAACTGATTCCTACCTCACCGTGCATCAAATGAAATGAATTTTTTTGTGGACACCATCATCTCAATAATTGAGGAATGATATCTACATTATTATAAAAATCGGTCTGTCCTACCCAGATAGCCTCATAAATGTGAACATCTTTCAAATATTTTCTAAACTCAGATTAAGTTTGGCGTACCTATAATGCCCACATCTATTCAAGCCTAACTCCACCTCCTGAATGAATATATGTATCTTCTTTCCATCCTTGAGATTGATTTTTCTTAAAAGCATGAAAGGTAAAATCAAAAAAATGAGGCCTTGACTCTACAACATGATCCTTAATATCAGGATTACAACCACTGTGATGTAAAATAAATCCAATAGGAACTGTTCCTTCCTTAATGGGAATACCCTTCGCATAGATGTTGGCTCATGGAGTGTTAATGTGTTTCACAAAACAAGTCTTCAGGAAATATTTCTTATATACTGGAATGTGGGAATCCCTCATAAGCCCATGCACATACTAAGGTAGGTAGTTTTTTCATGGATACCCATGATGATATGGAATCAAAACCTTCTCCAATTCGGTAAGGGTAGTGTCAAAAACATCATAATACTCAGGTCCAAAATCTCTCATCATTTTAGTCTAATTCACAACAACTTCCTCAGTTTCAGTCATAAAAGGATCCATTTGGAAACCTACAAAAATACACCAAATTTTCACATTAAGTTATAATATTGACTTAATAAGGTTCAAATTTTAACTTAGAGAAATTCAAGAATTTGGAAAAGTAAAATCCATGCACAAGTACTTCAACAAGGTTCCCTGTGTAGGTCCTTCGACAAGGTTCCCCGCGTAGGTCCTTCGACAAAGGAACTTGATGAGGTCCTTCCACATAGCCCTTTTTACTAAGATGACTATGCATATCCTCATTTCTCGGAAGGATATACATTTACAAAAACTTTTGGAGGACCATCACGGTTTCACAATGTGCTGTAGCTAGATGAAGGACCTGTGCGATGAGATCAAAAATCAAAAAACATAGGTGAATAAAGGAGGGGTTATTTATAGGCACTATTGGCTGATGCCGCTCACCTACACTTCTCACCTACGCCACCGACATGAGTCCAAAAACCTATAATAACGACCTTCGTGGGAATTCTATGTGATCCAGTGATGATCCTACATAATCATTTCCGTGAATATTTCCTTAGGGATAGACCCTCCTCTTTCATTCGAATCCAAACCTAAGGGGGGGGGGATTTTTTGACACTCCCTTTTAATAAATGAAGGCAAAAAGATTATGAAGAGTGTATTAGATATATTAAGTATCAAGGGATCTTAAGAGAATCCAAGAGATCTACCCCAATGGACCTATGTGACACACCTACACTCTAGGATACCAGCACAATTCCTACCAGTGTAGCCCAAAAGATGTAGTCTCCATGCACTGAGGACCTATACTGAATACCTATGTCAGAGACCTATGCAGTCATGTTATTCTTTCACCCCTGTGCAGGATAGCAACACCACAGACTTGTGCAGAAGACCTATGTTGATGAATCCATTTGACTAGGTCCCCTATTTACTTAAAAATAGGACCCTTGGGCTCCTCACTTAGACAACTAAAATATCATAAGAAGCCCTAGAGCTCTCATTGTGTATCCCCTTCACCTAGGTGTCCCAAAAATTCTCAGGTAGATCTATAAAATATTATAGAAGAGATAATTAATGCAACTACCAAGATAAAAGTCCCCTCAGGGTCTAAATATATAAGATACATGCACGATCACCATTCTCCCCTAAGGAGAAACCACCTGTGTGAGGACCCTTTCCATAATCAGGGAACTTCATGAGATCCTTTCAGGAACACCAGAGGATACCTAGGGTGTCTTGGTTAAAGCCTCATCCAAGTGGTTTTACCTTTGTAGCCTATTAATCAAGGTATATCTAGATCAATCAGCCCTTGTTCCCCTATTTGAATCCCATTTTAGATCCTCCTAGGACCTGCGTGACACACTTGTGTAGCACACCTACACGATACACCTATAACAAACACCGGCACAAAGGACCTACACGAGCCAACCTTTAAGCCCTCTTTAAATCCACCGATGGTAGGGACTCTCCTTCCTTGGCTCCCTTATCTAAAATGTACCAAGTTGAAACCTCCACTAGGACCTCCGGATTTACAATGCTCTGGGAAAAGACACATCTTTGTGTCTCCCATTTAGATTTGGATTTCTATGGTCAGAGGTTTCCCACACTTGTCCTATCATAGGGTAAGGATCCTCAGGGAATCTATAGAGTTGGATATCTGCAGTCAAATGGACCCTTACCCCAAGGAAATTGTTGAGGAGTTCTAGGTGTCAGATTATGAGGATAGTACTTTTTTTGTCCCTTCTCATCTCTGAGATCTAAAGCCTCAGGTCTGTAGTAGGGAGGGTAAGGATTACGCTTGAATTTCCTTTTTAGAGGGAATGAAATCCTCCTCCCTCACTACATGACCAATTTTAGGGTATCCATTCTTCTATAAGACCTTATATTTTCTTGTATGAGGTTTCACTTTTGGCTCCTATCGGATTTCTAGACACTGATTTAGAAAGGGGATGGGTGCCCATGCCCTCTCCCCTCTCCCCCCAGCGTCCTTGACATTCATTCCTTCCTTAACTTGGACTCTCATCCAATGTAAAGTGAAGAGAGGAAATTTCCATAGTACTAGACTCCTTCTTCATAGCCCTGATCTCTTTTTTTGTTGTCCTCCTCCTCTTTGATCGTCAAAAGAATGAAAGTGTGTGGTTTGTTGAATCTTTCACATCCTCTTGTTTCGGACACTAAGCATGAATCACATGGGCTTAGAGATTTGTAATTATCACAATATCCACATGATCCACCTAAACCACTAAACTATAATAACTTTAATTCCTTCTAATCAGGATATATAGGAATCCCACTCAGTGCCTAAGCTCAATAAGCATCCTCCTTAGGAATAATCCTCAATTATAATTCCCTTAATCTGGGTATCCTCCTTAGGAGTAAACCTAGATTTAAAACCCCAAACCATCATGATTCGATACATTAATCAGGATTCCTTTATTAGGTCATCATCTTCAGGATTAATCCCCAACTTATTTCTCTCAAAGGACCATACTCTCCTATGATATGTAAAAAACTATGTGGGCTTTTATTCCCATCCAAATGGGATATGTATGAAACATCCTATAGGTTCAAACACAACATCCTAAACCATCCCTGTTATTTTTGGACATATCCCTAGTAGGTTCTAATTTAACTTGGAAACTCATATCCCTTCTATGTTCCTTGGGCTGTTTTGGCATAATTCCCACTCTATACTTTGACTAGGTAGCTTGCGCCTAGACGTCCTTCCCATGTGATGTTAAACTGTATGGTTGGGTCCTCCTCACACAACCTTAAAAGGTATGATGTTCTCCATTAAGCGACACCAAACTACGTGGGTTCTGATTCCTTTTACAAGGATACATAGAAATCCAATTTATGGGTTCGATCCAAAAATCAAACAATTCTCATCTCCCTAGATGATGATAAACTCCAGAGCGACATTCATCTACCTGGATGAAAATAAACTTCAGAGTGCTCCATTGTGTGGCTAAAAAACTAGCATCATCATAATAATGACTAAAGAATCTCTAAGTAATATATGAGTAGATACCATTAATGGAGAAGCTCATATACATATATAAATATCCATTAATGAAGAACCTAGAATACATACAGATGATTCTGAATTCCACACATGCTAATAATTGATTTCTAATATTGGGATAACTCACATCATAAATTGGAATTAATAAAGGATTCCTGAACATATATTAAATCTATAAGAGATTCCCATACTAGTCAATAATTCCCCCCAAAAGGATGTGATGAGCTTGAACTCCAATCCTATCAACCAATGCGAGTTCTTAAGAATTGTGATTCAAAATACCAAATGGGCACATTCCTTTGGAAATCAGGTCCCTATGGATATAGAACCATGGGGAGTTTCCAGTTACACGAATTAACCCATTAAAAACCATTCGGAAATAGGAAATAGTTAATTAAAAATATTTTACATAAATGAAATACATATGATATTAATTAAAAAATTACATTTATGGAAATATAATATATCATTTTCTTTATTACCCTTTTCAAACACTAAAAAAGTGATAATGTCGTTCGTGGACCTATAGAATAACACCTCCTCGACGCGATGTGATTCCCTTTACATCACAAGAATTATATATATAATTATATATTATTAAATAATATGGAATTTATGATATAATTATAATTCTATAAAGATAAATTTTACTTTCTTTCTTTCCATAATGAGCATTGAAAAATGGAAATGTTACCCATGCGTATGTACGGACTACCATCTCCATGATTGTAATGTTGGTTCATTTTTCATAACCATATTTCATGATTGATTCTAAAAGTATAATTGATGTATATATATAATAATTAGATCAGGATTATTATTCTGTATATGTTTATATAATGACCCCTTTGACCATATTCGACCTACCAAAGTCATTTTTAAAACATGAACCGAATTTGGTCAAAACACCCTACAAAAACATAATTATTTGTTTTGTTGTATAAAACATTGTAATAAGTGAATTAAAAGTAATAATAAAGTTGAAAAAGTTTATGAAGAAATTAAATAATTAACATAATTTTATTATTCATGTTGATAAAGACACATGTGACATATCAGACTCAAGGTAAGTTATTTCATCTCAATTTACATTCCATTGAGACTTATTTGTTGTTATGTACCAATTCACTTTTATATGGTTTATATACTTACCATTAACAAGTTATATAATAAATATCTTTATTATCATGATATTATAGTTTTTATTTAATTTTATTCCTTCATGGGGATTATGATTAAAATGTTTCAAAGTGTAATGATACACTTTTGAATGTTTAATTATTATTTTCCCCAATAATTCTTTAATTGTATTTCAATGTTATTTCCATTCATCAACATCAAAATCAACAATAATTTTTGTTACTTATCCTATACTAAAGAATTATTGATAAATATATATTATTTTTTCAATATTAATAATTTAGGATAAGGAAAATTTTTTATTAATGAAATAGATTATTCAACATATGAGGAATGCTTTGGATAGGCAAGGCACGGGTTGGAGACCAGTTAATGTAATCCCCTTGATGCATCCATAGTATCATGGGATGAATTTAGTTAGAAAACCCCTTATAATTTGTAACTAGTATTTTTTAAAATGTCTTTTCAAATGTCTTGATAGTAGATTTATGGTTGTCTAAACCAAATCAGTTTATACTCAATATGTTTTAAACCATATTGTGAAAGGTATTGATGGTAAAGGTATAATGTTCCTAAGAAACAAGACATCCAATATTTAAGAACTACCTTCATTTCAGTTATTATTATCCATATGATTTTAACTATAAAAAAATCTATGTATGCATTTTATTTTTAGTTTATTGATTAAATGGAATGTTTTTTTTGTATTTTACCTTGTCATATTGATTATGACTTATCCATTTATTTAAATGGAAAGTGTGTTCAGTTATTTACCTTTACATATTGTTTATTATTATTGATTTATGATTACTTCCACTATATGATTACCCTTACTGAGCATTTGATCTCACCATTATTTTTTTTCATTTCCCACAGGTTATGAAGAAAATATCTTTGAATGAGTGTTGAAGGATGAAATTTATTAGATTTTGTTATGTATTATGTTTCATTTTCTATTTCTTAATGTAAAATGGGTACCATTTATGTAATATGTTTTTTCAAAACTGCTAAACTGATTAGTCTTTCATGATTTGATTCCTTTTAATCATGCCAGTATAATAAAATAAAGCACTGAATCTGGTGTTCTGGGTTCAGGGCATTACAATTAATTAACATCTTTGGTCTCAACGTTTGAATATAAGGAAGTGTTTAAAACTAACATTGATGTTATTCTAGTTTTAACCTTTTATTATTGATCACTAATAATGTTTTGAACTTCCACTTAATTTATCATCCTCATGTGAGATGTATGAAGTTGTTCCTCATCACTTGATAAAGCTATGTTAGAATCCTAATCTTGATAAACTTCAATATTATTACTATTTTTAAGAACCTTTTTATGTTTCTCAATAGAAACCATATTATCTTTCCCATATTACACATATATATATATTTGTGAATATTTATTATAATATTTTTCAAGAACTTTTACATCTTCAGATTCAATAATATTTCATGTATCTTTATTAAAACATTTGTATCCTCTATCATTAAGAGGTCATACAAGAAAGATTCAATAAACACCTCTATAATAAAACTTCCCAAGACTTACACCCTTGACTTTTATAATTATAGGACTATAGAACACCCTTAGGTGCTTCAAACATGGGGTTTCATTGTAAAAAATTTCTTAAGGAGTCATATTAGAGTTTTTTTATAGAAAATTTGATTTTTTATAAAAATTATTGTACTGATATCCTAACATAAAAAATAATGAGAAGTATCATGTTCAATTGATACTGTTCACACCATTTCTACCAAACATATGTTTCTTCTTTTAGTAATACCATTTTTTTGTGGTTTCTATGGTTAAATAAAATCATAAAAAATTATATATTTTTCAATATAATATCTCAAATCATTGTTTTTATATTATCAAACTTTATTAGTTTGTAACTTATTTACTGAATATCAAAAATATTTATTTATACTTATCCTAAAATTCTTAAGCATTTTTAGAGACTCGGATTTATGTTTCAAAAACATAATATTTGTAATGTTACTAAATTCATCAATGAAAAAAATAAAGTATACATCTTTATATGTTGTTTTTTACTCAACGACCCACAAATATCATAATGTATCAGATCTAAGGGATGATTTGAATGAATCTACACTTTATTATGTACTGAGTTTGTAATATTCATTTTCTAATAAATAGATTAATATTAAACTCTTATTCTTTTCATCTGATAAATATCAAGAATTCTATCACTCTTTGTTAGTTTTCTAATATTCCTCTGACACATACATGACTATAAAAATGACCTATTACCACAGACCTATATCTATAGTTTAATTGGTCTATGGGTATAGGTTAAGAAATATCTATGGTTATTTGAAAAATATGGCTTTAGAATAAATACACCCATGGGAAAAAGTTTCCCATGGCAATATATTACTCAAATTTTTTATCTCCCTTATGACTCCTCTCCTACCCATAATCCCCTCCGTCGAAACCCTTCTCCCTTAGCTAATCGTTGCTGATCGATTCCTTCAACCTCGACCAATCCTTAACAAATTCTTCATTAGGTTCCTCCATCACTCACCCAATCCCTCACATCCCCTTCATCACATATTCCTATATTCTTCCATCCCTTTTTCTCATGTTCCTCATTCAATTAGTGTGTCAGTTGAACTAATACCTTCCATGATCGGGATCTGTGTGAGCCAACCCCTACCATTTATATAAATATTTTTGTGGTTACTTCTTTATGACAGCTGCTCTCCCAAGAAATTTATAACTATCCCCAGTGATCATTATTCCATACCTCTAAAATCGATCATGCTTTTAAATGTTATCCCCTAATAAAAATGTGTCAATTGAGAAAAATATTACTATAGAAAAATAGGGATTAATCAATTCCTACTCAAGTTTTGTTTAATCTTTCTTTTTTATAGTTTGATACCTTCAAATCATAATTTCTATATGTTTTCAATGTGACATATTCTCTGCACTCATGCTCCCTGTATTTTTCCATTCAATTTTTGACCACACAAAATTTCCTATATTTCCATATCCAAATCATGTCAACCTCTAAACCTTTCACATAACCCGTTGATGAGATATTTTATCCAAGAATAAACTGTTTAAACTATGAATATATGTTGTTAGCTATATTGGTTTTAATCACTCGTGACTTCAGATAATATTCAGTACCCATGACAATCTATAATTGTTTTTCATTTGAATATGGTTTTCTTTTATGTATAGCTTGTATTTAATAAATATATCAGTAGCTATGGTTTATTTATGTTCATACAAAAAAATTAACTCATTTCTAATTTTCATTTCATCTTAAATTCCTTGGTTGCATTTAATGTCAATTATTTTAAGATCCATACAAGAACATCTGTTATTGATATAATATTTTATAAAAAATAAATACATTACTAAAAATATATTTTTCTATTTCATTTCTTATTTCTTAACTATATCTTCACTAACACTTCCTTTAAATTAATATTCCTGTATTTTGATTTTCAGTTAAAAACTGATTTTTAGCCAGTCATTTTCTTTATCATGATATCTTGAAAATGGATTGATAATGTTTTTCTCTTTCTAGTCACTCAATACATTGGGGGTTTATGAATAGTATTGTCTCTTTCTCTATTATTCACATTAAATAAAGAATTTGTTCCCTGGGAACATGGTTATTATTCAACTACCTTGATGAATTAAATGGTTCTATTAAGGTAAATATGAAATATTGAATAATAACATTCATAGATTATTGGATACCAAAGATATGAGTTTTCATTATATCATTTAATACTTCTCTAACTTGATAGCGTCATTTCAAGTCTCAAATATTAGTTATATATTTTCATTTTACAGATAGTGGGTTACTATGAAAATGGTTTTAGTAGGTTTACTACCATAGTTTTCATAATAGAAACTCATTATATACTCCTTTCAAGTGAGTTTCAATGTTTAAATTACATGATGACTCATTTTATGGTTGGTTCATTATTTCATGTTATGGATTTTAAAGCCTATATTTGTTTTCATATAAAGATAACTAGAAATGGTAGTGTTAATCCTTATTATTTAGGTGTAGATTATTTTTCATTGTTTTTCTCTATTTTGATTAAATCCCTTTGGTTTATATATTCTTATTTAACATATGTTTTAATTTTCTTAATACTATTGAAAAGTTCAGGTAGAAGTGTTATGAGGTTGTGTAAATTTAGTTATAATGAAAGGCTTTCTTGTAATAAGTTTTACATTAATATTGTTCTAGAATATTTGATAGTTTTTATCACATTTATTTGATATTATGGTATGTTCTTGATAATTTGTTATTGTAATTGTTTGATGTTATGGACTGTTCTAATTTGTTTTCATTCCTGATTTTGTTGACTAATTTGATAAGTGTGATTTTGTAAACTAATTTTAGAATCATGTGATATAAATTGCTCCATAATCTTAAAATATTAGTATTCCTAGACATCCGTGCATTTTTTAAATTCTAGATACTAAAGAGAACTTTACAAATTATTCCTTATATGTTTTAAAGAAAACAATATTATAGAATCTGTTGTTTAAGTGCACACTTTATTTTATTCCTAAATACATAGTGAACCAAACATTATTTAGTTGTCTATATACTATGAAAATATCAATTCCCTTTATATAGTGACCATGTCACGACCCCCTCCCCACAAAGTGTACCCCTCTTGGGCTGGCAATGTGAAAAGGGAGATAATGACCCCTGAGTCCCGCCTCTAGTAGGCCCTGGGTTAGCGACTAGCGCCGGGGGCATAGTAAACACACAAATGAGAGGCATTACCCTCTAAGAGAACACATGTGGAAGAGAGAGATAAGACAAATACCAACCAACTCCAACTCAAAACTAGAATATAAATGAAAACCCAAGTACACATATGAAATTTCATGCAAAAATACTACAACTAGAAGGGAAAAACCGCAAGTACCCAAAAGAAAGTAAAAAAACAGCAACCACAAGCCCGAACAGCTCCTCCAACCACAAGCTAGTAGTAACCAGCCTGATCTCCAACCTGCTCCAAGTGACCTAAATGAATATTTTATATATACATAGGTTGAGTATAACAGTATACGTAGTAGGATCCTCCTCGAAGTCTCTCGTGCAAAAGCAAAGAAAGCATGCTAAAGCACAGTGAACAACACGTGAAACTATCTCGTCACCTAATCAGGTATACTAAGTTCCCAACCTCACCATGGATACTCTCACCAAGTAACGCATACAAGAATATATCATATAATAAAGAAAAACAAGGGTACCCCGCTACTACTTCCCCACTGGTTTTCCGTTTTTCCCTAACGTCGCACGTCCTGATCATCTCTCTCCAAAAAGGCTTGCCCACAAACACCTGGGAGAAGCACCAGAATATGCACCTCGTGCAACACAAATTCTTTCCCGCAGACACCTGGACGAAGCACCACACCATCCTCATAACCAAAAGTAACCAGGTAGGTTCCGGAAGCCATCATAGCTCACATAATTTGTATCATACGTCGAGTATTATACCTCAATCCATTACAGGCCACACAACGATTAAGGATCCTCAATCCATCACAACCTATACATGTTACACCTATAATAGTCCATAGGATACTATATCCAGAATATATGTGTCTGAATAACCAAAATCCATTACATCCCTCTACACACATATAAGGGGAAAACTAACCGTTGTGCCTACCGGCATAAGTATCTACCAAGAGAAGAGAGCGGGGCCAAAGGGGGTAGTCAGTCATCCATCCTCCCACCAGAATGTTGGGGAAAACATCCCCCCCCAGGGCTCAGAATCCCCAGGGTGTCAGTTTCCCTTACTGACAGGGTGGATTAGCGTATAGAAACACAAAAAGTACAGAATATACTATATCTCACAAACCCACTATGGGAATAACCTAGTCTTAGACACAACTACAGCTAACATCTCTCAGACTCTAGGCTGCTATTTCTATAACTTGGTATCCTATAAGCACACAACCAAACAAGAGATTTATTAGATTACTTCATTCATTTTTTATTAGTTCCACTGTATGTTAATTAATTATTTAAACATTAATTAACCATGAACAATTCCACATTAAACTTCCTTAGCATCACACCCAAAATCCATTATTCCTTCAAAAGTTCTTGACCTCATCATTAGGTTCTGGAAACTCCAGCCCCATGAGTTAACACCATTTAATCAAACATTCATTACAGAAACACTTTCCCATATTACCAAGAATTCTAGAAAAGCATTCTATGATACTAACACAAAGGGTCTCAACATGGTGAGTAGATGTACTACCCATAGAGTCTTTGCCACCTATAGTAAGAGAATAGACCCATTCTCCCTTGGGAAGCTAAACAAGGAAAGAACGTGGCATACCCCGCGTGTCTTCACCTCTTTCAAAAGAAGGGCAAAAAAGACCAGCTGCCTTAAGCAGTGGGGAAAAGTAAAGCAAATTAACAACCAATGAACCAGGAAGAATCCAACAATCACATCCATCCCATTCCATCATCCCTGGTGTCCTCCCCGACACCCACATGCAGAAACTGATGCATCTCGCCACTCTAGGCATTATCCACTTCCACAACCAAAAGGCCTCTATGCCCCCACATATCACAACACCCCTCTAGGGTCACGTCTCAACACAAGCAGCAGGAAAAAACCATCATAACAATTAGGTTAAGACCCTTTAACAATCAAGAGGGTAACTCAGAAACCTTCAAGAAATTATCAAACCATCAAATTCTTTAATCCATATTGAATTAACAAATTTATAATCTGTTGGTTCCAACTTAGAGAAACCCAACCGGTAAGCTATCACAAATGATTTAACATACTTACTACGCCAATTTGATTAACATAAAAATACAACAAGAACTAGATTCGTTTTCATGCCTCTCTATTTTTAGCCAAAAATTTATCAATTAATCCTGGTTTACGTTCTTTACCAATTTCCATCAAGAACAAACAGCTAAGAAAAGCAAGCATAGACATCACACAATCTATCAAAACAAGAGGCAATAACATAAGATCGATAACAATTTCTTTATCCGGTTCAAAATATTTATTACGTCAATTCCATTTTCATCCAGTGGGATTAAACATGCTAACAATACAGTTGCACATAAAATAAAGAGAAGTAATGAATCCCCTACCTCAAGGGTTTTTTTGATAAAAACCCCAACAGACGAAGAATGCACCAGAAAGCCAGTTTGATTCTATAAGAATCATCCTTATATATCTTATCATAATAAAACCAAGGCCAAATCACATCATATTTGGTGTTGAAACACTTAGATCTACCCATAACGGACTTAGGTCTAAGAAATCAAGAAAAGAGGGGAATTAGATCCAAGTGTATCTAAGAAACCAATCAAGAACGAAGAAGAACGAATAATAACGATCACATACCTCAAGAAACCTGATTCGATTCGCCAAGAGAAGCATTCGGATCACCTCCAAAAGGCTTGGGAGAGGTTCTCCTACCTTCAAGGGAGGGTAATCCCGAGTTATGGCCGCTTAGAAGCTTAAACGAGCAAGTTAGTGACAAAAAGGATGAGATCCACAATTTTAGGATCTAATTTAAGTGCCCGCACGGTTTGCTCGCACGGTTAGACAAACCGTGCACTAACCATGCGGTCACTACTGCCTTATCAAACACTCCTCACATGGTTAGGCTGCACAGTTAGACAAACCATGCGCTAACCGTGCATTAGCCACTGCCTCCAACATTAACTACGCACGGTATGGCCGCACAGTTTAGACAAAACGTGTGCAGCCCGTGCGAAAGCTATTGCCCTTTAGTTTTCCTTAAAGATTCACCCAAACTCACCCCCAAGTCACTACACCAAAACAAGGGTAGTTAGAAACATCAAAAGTACCTGAAGACGTAACGTGATGTTACAGTTCACAACTATCTACAGTTGAAACGGTTCATCGAAAAGGAAGAATTTTTCAAAGCATTGGGGATAGGTTACCTTGACCTCCTGGAATGCCTATAACACTGCATTTTCACAAACTAGTGGACCAGAGAAGTCCGGGCCAATACATCAAATACCTCTCAAAACATTATCGTCCTCAAGAATCCAAAACCCACATAAAGCGAAAACAAAACAGGGTCTGAACAACCACCCATCGAGATACCTCTCAAAAGAGAGAAATCCACCAAAACAACAAAGGGAGCCATCTCAAAAAACATGAAAGTATCATAACCAAAAAAGCTATATCAAAACAAGAAAAGAGTTAAACATTGAATAAATCTGGGTACTGAGCACGTATCTATGACTCACGTTCCCAGGTACTCTCCTCCAAGACATTGTGTCGCCACAAGACACAAACTAAAGGAATTGAATGCCCGCGCAACACCTTATCCTTACGGTCATGGATCTCCACAGGTCACTCCTCAAAGGTTGTGTCATCATCAACATCGATTTCTCCCCAATCGATGATGTGAGAGTCGTCATGAAGATAACGATGGAGCTTTGATACATGGAAAACATCATGTATCTAAGTCATCTGTGGGGGAAGTTCTACTCGATATGCCACATCTCCAACACGAGCTAACACCTCGAAAGGCCCAAAAAACCGGGGAGAAAGCTTACTTCCAAGACCAAACCTTTTCTACCCATGATGGGGAGTCACCTTTAGAAACACATGATCCCTAAAATTAAACTCTAAGGGTCTCCTTCTCTGATCGACATTTGTTTTCTGACGATCTTGTGCTATCTACATCCTCTCATGAATCACCTGAACCATATCTATTGTATTCTGTACTAGTTCCGGTCCGAGAATTTCTAACTCTCTGATTCTAGTCCAGCATAATGGAGAACAGCAAGACCGTCCATACAAGGCTTCAAACGGTGCCATACCGATGGTGGAGTGAAAAATATTATTGTAAGAGAACTCCACCAAGGGTAAGTGCCTCATCCATGAACCTCCAAAATCAAGAAAACAAGAACGTAACATGTATTCAAGAGTCTGGATGGTTTTCTCTATCTGACCATCCATTTGAGGATGAAAAGTAGTGCTAAGGCATATTTGAGAATCGAAATCATGTTGGAGACGTCTCCACACTCCAGAGGTAAAATTAGGATCTCGATCAGAAATGATCATCATAGGGACTCCATGAAGTCTCACCACCTCCTCTAGATATTGCCTCGACAAAACTTCCACTGAGCTTGACTCCTTGATTGCTATGAAGTGGGCCAATTTTGTTAAATGATCCACTACCACCCAAATAGCATCATGTCCTCTCGGAGATTGAGGTAAACCAGTAACAAATTCCATTGAGATTTCGTCCCACTTCCACTGAGGAATCTCTAATGGCTGGAGAAGACCACCAGGAAAACGATGTTCAGCCTTCACCTTCTGGAAGACTAATCATCAAGACACAAACTCTGCAACCACACGCTTCAGCCCTGACCACCAAAACTGACTGCTCAAGGCTTGGTACATCTTTGTCACGCCTGGATGTACTGCTAAAGTAAAACTATGGAACTCTCTGAGAATTGTCTCATGCATCGTCAAGGGAACAAAAATCCTTCCATGATACAACACTTGGCGTTTTTCATCTTCAGTCCAACCATCAGGGGCCTCACCACAAACAACTCGGTCTCTCTATACCTCTACCTCAAGATCCCCCAACTAGGACTCTTCCACCTTCTACACCAGGGATGACTATACCATCATCTGAAAAAGACAACCTCTAACCCAACTTCTTCCATATAAAGATGCAATGCTGACAGTTCTTCCATTACTCTCAAGGAATCACCGGATTCACGCACAACATCACTACGTGACTTTAAGCTCAGCGCATCAGCTACAACATTCCCTTTTCAAGGTGTATACGATATTTCAAAGTAGTATTCCTGCAAGAACTCCATCCACCGACATTTTTGTAAGTTCAAGTCACGCTGGGAGAAAACATACCTCAAACTCTTATGATCAGTGAAAACTACAAAGCGCTCACCAATGAGGTAATATCTCCAAAACTTCAGATCAAACACCATAGCTGTCAACTCAAGATCATGGGTGGAATAGTTGCGTTCATGGGGAAACAACTGCCGAGACCCATAAGAAACAACTGTCCTCTGCTTCATGAGAACACGACCTAGACCCAGATGTGAAGCATCACATAAAACATCAAACTGAACTCCCTGTTGGGACACAACATGCCCCAAGAAACAGACTTCTTGAGCCTAAAACTCACACTTAGACAACTTCCCAAACAGCTGATGTTGACGAAGGACTCCCAAATCAGCCTGTAGATGCTTTGCATGCTTCTCTTCAGATGTGGAGTACACAGGGATGTCATCGATGAAAACTACCATGAACTTGTCCAGGAACTCACGAAACACATCATTCATCAATCCCATGAATACAGATGGAGAATTCATCATGCCAAATGGCATTACAACGAAATCATAATGCCAATGACGAAAATGGAAAGCAGTCTTCGGGGTATCCTCATCATTCACATGCATCTGATGATATCTCGACCACAAGTAGATCTTTGAGAACCAACTTGCACCTTTCAGTTGATCGAATAAATCATCAATTCACGAAAGAGGATATCGATTCTTTATTGTCACTTTGTTTAAGCGATGATAATCGACACACAACCACAAACTATCGTTGGCCTTCTTCACAAACAAAACTGGTGCACCCCATGGTGACACGCTTGGCTGAACAAAACCGCACTGCAACAGACCATCGAGTTGTATACGTAGCTCTTGTAACTCATAAGGGGCCATCCTATATGAATATATAGAGATAGGAGACACTCCTGGATGTAGCTCGATCCCAAACTCGATCTCTCATCGAGGGGGTAATGCTACAACCACTTCTAGAAAGACATCAGGGTACTCCGCTATGACTCTAGGAAATGCCAACTGGTGAACCTCTGAAGAAATCAGCATCAACTTAGCCATCATGGATGATAAGGATGGAACATGCCTATGACCCATCCGAGGATCTTCCTCACCAAAAAACACCACTTGCTCTCCATCCGTACCAATGAAGTTGACCTTCTTCCAGAAGCAATCCCTGATAGCCTGTACCAAATACAACCAATCCATGCTGAGGATGACATCATATGGTTGTATTCGTAAACATAGTAAATCTCCGTAAGAGTGGTGTTGCCCCAACACTAGGTCACAGTATCTACATAATTCAAACAAGTCAGATCGACCTCCAATTGGCGTAGTCAATGCCTAGGGCACTAGAAGCCTATCTACCTTAAGTCCCAATGCGTGGACAAGGGTAGGTGATATGAAGGAGTGTGTGGCACCTGAATAAAACAAGGCATACACCAAGGTATAAAACAAGAAAAGGGTACCTCGAACGACGTCTGGATCACCTGGAGATGGCAACACTAGAGCATGAAGCTGACCAAGACCTCTCTGACCTTGATGATGACCATCACCACGGCCGTGCTATGCTCTCTGAGGATGGGGAGCGTCATGGGGTTGTCCTCTACCTACCTCATCTACCCTCTGCTGATCTAAAGCTGGTGCAAATTTCTGATGCTGCCTTGGCGGGAACTGTCTCAACAGAAGAACCTGGAGCATAGCGCCTAGTGAACGATGACTGCTCTGAAAGGTCGGACCCTCCCACTACTGATGGACACGACCACCACAAGAAAAAAAAGTGCCTGATCCCTTGGCATAGGCCTGAGAGTTACTGCCTCTGGAGAAACAAGATGTGAAGGGCTGGGACCTACCCCCGGCTGAACGGAAACTCTTCTGCCCTGAAAACCGGGAACCCCGAACCACAGCTCTGCTTCATGAATAATTATGCTGATTCCCCTCTTGTGATGATCCGGTCCTGGCCAAAGTCCTCTTGACAACCTCTGCCATCGCCAGTACCTCAAGATATGTTTTCAGCTTAAATGGGGTGACCTGGAACCGGATCTCTGGATGCACAGTCTCCTCAAAATGCCATGCCCTGGCCTCCTCATCTGGCGGCCGGTCTGAAGCATATCGTAAAAGGTTCCTGAAACGGATTCCAAACTCTTGAACACTAGAGCTCCCCTGTCGAAGGGTAAGAAGCTTCTGGAGACTGGATGTCTTCGCAGTCAAAGAAAGAAACTTGACTCTAAACCTGTCTCAGAACTCCTCCCATGAGATCGCTGACTCCTCACGATAGCCGAGGAACAAGAACCACCACTGCCTCACTGCTCCATGCAGCATCGTCACAACCGAGGACACCCAGTGCTCCTTCCAAGTACAAATCTAACTGAAGATGATTTATCCCTACTCTAACCAGTCTTCCGTGACTGCATCTGAAATGGATCCCTCATACTTCTACATACTCTGGCACTAAAACTCTCAGATTTTCTTCCTCTAAGTGTCGTCGTCGTCAACCTATACCCTGCGGAAATCTGCTAGAACAGCCTGCTGGACATTTTTTGCACAAACCTGAAGAGGACTTCGACCTTGAGCCATACCTATAAAATAAAGAAAACTATTAGAGTTCCTAAACCTGGAATATGGAAGTCTCAATATTAATTAATTAATTATTTTCTTTTATTCATTTTAGGTTAACCTATCCCAAGGTCTACCCATTCAAACACAGGCACAAAGAATAATGATGCATGATCCTTTCCTAGGTCTCTACCCTGCAACTAGTATCACATTTTTTAGTAGCCATTGTAAACTTAAAGGTCCATACATCAGATCATAGGGGGCCCTAAATGCCTATGTCTCAACCAGTCTCCAGTGTTTACCTCACTTGCTAAACATGACTGACACCATTTCCCTCCCAACCCACGCAACCTCACCTGTGCCTAACTCTAAACTACATCCTATCCCTCAACAAGACCTCTGATACCACTCTGTCACGACCCCCTCCCCACAGAGTGTACCCTTCCTAGGCTGGCAATGCGATAAGGGAGATAATGACCCCCGAGTCCTGCCTCCAGTAGGCCCCAAGTTGGCGACTAGTTCCGAGGGCATAGTAAACACACAAATGGGAGGCATTACCCTCTAAGAGAACACATGCGAAAGAGAGAGATAAGATAGACACCAACCAACTCCAACTCAAAACAGAAATATAAATGAAAACCCAAGTACACATATGAAATGTCATGCAAAAGTACCACAATTGGAAGAGAAAAACTGCAAGTACCCAAAAGAAAGTAAAATAGCAGCAACCACAAGCCCGAACAACTCCTCCAACCACAAGCTAGTAGTAACCAGCCTGATCTCCAACCCACTCTATGTGACCTGAAAAATAGTTTATATATACATAGGGTTCATATAATAGTATACTTAGTAGGATCCTCCTCGAATCCTCTCATGCAAAAGTAAAGAACGCATGCTAAAGCACAGTGAACAACAAGTGAAACTAACTCATCACTTAAACAAGTATACTAAGTTCCAAACCTAGCCATGGCTACTCACACCAAGTAACACATACAAGAATATATAATATAATAAAAAAAACCAGGGTACCCCACTACTACTTCCCCACTGGCTTTCCGCTTTTCCCCAACGTCGCACGTCCTGAGCATCTCTCTCCAAAAAGGCATGCCTGCGGACACCTGGGCGAAGAACCACAATATGCACCTCATGCAACACAAAGGCTTGCCCGCAAACACCTGGGTGAAGCACCACACCATCCTCACAACAAAAAGTAACCATGTAGGTTTCGGGAGCCACCACATATCACATAATGTGTATCATACGTCGGGTATTATACCTCAAGCCATTACAACCCATACACCGAGTAAGGATCCTCAAGCCATCACAGCCTATACACGTTACATCTATAGTAGTCCATATGACACTATATCCAGAATATATGTGCGTGAATAACCACAAGCCATTACAGCCCTCTACACACATATAAAACTAACCGTTGTGCCTACCGGCACAAGTATCTACCAAGAGAAGAGAGCGGGACCAAAGGGGGTAGTTATCCATCCATCCTCCCACCAGAATGTTGGAGAAAACACCCCCCATAGGGCTCAGAATCCCTAGGGTGTCAGTTTCCCTTACTGAATGGGTAAAGTAGCATATAGAAACACAAAAAGTACAGAATATACTATATCTCAAAACCACACTATGGGCATAACCTAGTCTTAGACACAACTGTAGCTAACGTCTCTCAGACTCTGGGCTGCTATTTCTAAGACTAGGTATCCTATAAGCACACAACCAAACAAGAGATTTATTAGATTACTTCATTACGTTTTTATCATTTCCACTATACGTTAATTAATTCTTTAAACATTAATTAACCATGAACAATTCCACATTAAATTTCATTAGCATCACACCCAAAATCCACTGTTTCTTCAAAAGTTCTCAACCTCATCATTAAGTTCTGGAAACTCCAACCCCATGAGTTAACAACATTTAATCAAAAATTCATTACAAAAACACTTTCCCATATTCCCAGATATTCTAGAAAAGAGTTTTGTGCTACTAACACAAAGGGGCTCAACACGGTGAGTAGATGTACTACCCGTCAATTCCTTGTCACCTATATCAAGAGCGTAAACCCATTATTCCTTGAGAAACTAAACACAGAAAGCATGTGGCATACCCCACATGTCTTCACCTCTTTTGGAAGAAGGGAAAGAAAGACCAGCTGCCTTGAGCAGTGGGGAAAAGTAAAGCAGATTAACAACCAAAGAACCAGCAAGCATCCAATAATCACATCCATCCCATTCCATCATCCCTGGTGTCCTCCCCAACACCCACATGAATAAAAAGATGCATCTCGCCACTCTAGGCGTCATCCGATGCCACAAACAAAGGGCCTTTATGACCCCACATATCACAACACCCCTCCAGGGTCACGTCTCAATACAAGCAGTAGGAAAACAACCATCACAACAATTTGGCTAAGATGCTTTAACAATCAAAAGGGTAACTCAGAACCCTTCAATAAATTATCAAACAATCAAATTCTTTAATCCATCTTGAATTATCAGATTTATAATCCGTTGGTTCCAACATCGGGAAACCCAACCAGTAAGCTATCATAAATGATTAAACATGCTTACTACGCCAATTTGATTAACATCAAAATACAACAAGAACCAGATTCGTTTTCATGCCTCATTATCAATAGCCAAACAATTATCAATTAATCCTGGTTTACGTTCTTTACCGATTTCCATCAAGAACAAACAGCTAAGGAAAGCAAGCATAGATATCACACTATCTATCAAAACAAGAGGCAATAACATACGATCGATAAAAATTTATTTATCTGGTTCAAAATATTTATTATGTCAATTACATTTTCATCCAGCGGGATTAAACATTCTAACAATACAGTTTCACGTAAAAGAAAGAGAAGCAACGAATCCCCTACCTCAAGGGTTTTTTTTGACGAAAACCCCAACAAATGAATAACGCACCAGAAAGCCAGGTTGATTCTCCAAGAATCCTCCTTAGATATCTTCTCCTAACACAACCAAGACAAAATCTCATTATATTTGGCATCGACACACTTATATCTACCCATAACAGATGTAGGTCTAAGAAACCAAGAGAAGAGGGGAAGTAGATCCAAGTGGATCTAAGAAACCGATCAAGAACGAAGAAGAACAAAGAAGAATGATCACATACCTCAAGAAACTGGTTTCAATTCACTAAGAGAAGCCTTCGGATCATCTCCAAAAGGCTTGGGAAAGGTTATCCTACCTTCAAGGGAGGGTAATCCCGAGTTATGGCCACTTAAGATATTAAAAAAGAAAGTTAGAGGCAAAACGGTTGAGATCCACAATTTTAGGATCTAATTTAAGTGCCCGCACGGTTTTCTCGCACGGTTAGACAAACCATGTGATAAACATTGGATCACTACTACCTCGTCAAACACTCCTCGCATGGTTAGACAAACCGTGCACTAACCGTGCATTAGCCACTGTCTCCAACATTAACAACACACGGTATGGCCGCACGGTTTAGAAAAACTGTGCGCAACCCGTGCAAAAGCTACTGCCCTTTAGTTTTCCTTAAATATTCACCCAAATGCACCCCCAAGTCACTACTCCAAAACAAGGGTAGTTAGAAACATCAAAATTACCCGAAGACGTAACGTGATGTTATAGTTCACAACTACCTACCGTTGAAACAGTTCATCGAAAAGGAAGATTTTTTAAAAGCATTGGGGATAAGTTTCCTTAACCTCCCGGAACACCTCTAACACTGTATTTTCACAAAGTAGTGGACCGGAGAGGTCCATTCCATTACATACCAATTTAATCAGTTGATTACCAATTAATTTTTAATTACTTTATTTCAAGGTAAAATTTCGGTGCAATTTTTAAGTCCATACATCTAACCTATTAAGCTCCATATCAGTATTCTAAGTTCCCAAAAATCTAATTCTAGGTAAATTATCTAGTTCCAGGAATGAAATTTCATATTTTCCACCACTACATTAGTCAATCTGTGAGTTTTAATTTTCAAAGTAAATATCTAGGAAGGCACAACTACACCTGTTTTTCAAGCACTACAATAGGAAATATTTTATTTAATGATTGGATTGGCCCTCTTTGACTCCTAGATTGATGTTTGTTTATCTAGGTATGGGGAATGTTGTGGTATCATTTTTATTAGTTTATACACACAAAACACATTTTTTCAATTCTCCCTTAATTTTTCCCCACCACTAATTTTTTTAGTAGTTAATTTTTTATGATTTTTGGTTTCCAGATGTCTATATTTCATGCTTGGTTTTTAATTTTCAGATTATTTATTTGCCTATTTTTTTAATGCATGGTTGATTGAATCAATAAATGTTTCACTATATGAGGGGACATTATCTTAAGGTGATGAAAGCTAAATGTGTTGATGTAGTTGAAAATGGACATTATGAAACTGAGATTGAAATTCTATGATGGATAATTTATCTTTGATGAAATTACAGTTGAATTTGAAATTTTGGATGAACTTAATATGAAGGTTAGTTTTTTTCTATGATAGACTAAATTGTAACTTTACACACTTCATTGTGTTGTGCATATGTTTTTCAAATGTGCATTCATTTTTAAATCATTTTATTTATTACTACAAAATTCACACTGTATTTTTCAAAAAAATTAAGTAGTTTATCACTTGATTACTAATATTTACTTTTTATTATTTTAAAATTAAAACATGTTAGCATGGAGTAAAAACTAGAAATTATAAAATCTTATCAATTTCTCATATCCTTTAATTACTGAGAATAATATTCAATATATATTCATTTAATTTCTTTAAAGTTTTCTTTAAGCTTCTCTGATGTCATTAATCTAGACTTTGTTTTCTTTATTTTTTATAGTTTTAATCTCTAGGTATTTATTTAATTTTTACTCATTCCTTTAATTATTCACTTTAGTTCTATTTTTTTACCTATTTAAATTGTACACTTCTCTATTTTCAAATCTTATTTATTTTTGAAAAGTTTCAAAACCATAATGTGTCTTCACTTGTAACTCATTATTTTGGATAACAATTGTATATAATTGATTGTATAATTAACATCACAAAAATATGTCTTTTTTTAATTTTTTTTTATTTTTATTTTTTTATTTTTATATGGATTTATTATGTCTAAAGTTATTATTGGTTAGTTTTTTTTGATTTTTTGTAACATGCACTAATGTTATATTTTTTTGTAACCGAAGGTGGATTTTAAATTCTTCTTAGATGTTCATTTTTGAGGAAAAAAATATTTATTCATCTCATATATTGTTTTTTAAAAATAGTTTATTATTAATTTTGATGGATTTAAAAAAATTCTAAGTGTATTTTTTAGAAAAATATATTATAATTATAATATTTCAAAATAAATAAATATTTTTTGTTTTTCTCATGTTCACACTTATTTTAATCCTATTTTTAAAGATATATATTTTTTAAAAATTGATGTGTTTTCATAGAATTATTCATAAATATACATACAAAAATCCATAGTCATAGTTGTATAAAATTATGTGCCTCCAGAATGAACTATATACATTTTTTGAAGTCCTAAAGTATAAACAGTATACTTCAGTTAAAATAAATTGTTTAATGCTTCCTATGAATAAACTATTTATGTACTGTATACATTCCTTACAATCCTCCATTATGAATTTTACTTTCTGTTGGACTCACCTATTTTGATAATCCAAAATCACGTATTTTTTATATGATAATCATGTTTCATTAATATGTATAGTTTCTATCACATAATAACAATGTATTTTTAATCTCACTACTCTCTCGATTAAGTTTACAGTACAAAATTTCTCTAAGTAAGAGGTTACCGATAGAGCTTACCGTTGGAAGCTTACCACAGGAAGGTTACTGCTCGAAGGTTACCGATAGAGGTTACCAATAGAGGTTACTGATGAGGAACCTCGTTACTGAATTATCAATATGAGCTCACCGCTATAATTCTACCGCTCAAAGGCTACTGTTGTAAAGTTACAGCTAAAGGTTACCGCTACAAGGCTACCCATGAATCCTACCGATAAAGGCTACCGATGAAGCCTACCGATGAAGGCTACCAATGAAGGATACTGATGAAGCCTACTGTTGACAAGCCTACTGTTACCAGTCTACCGATACCCACTCTTCTATTCCATAGTTTTTCAATTTCTTAATATTATTCTAATGCCCATATTTGGTAAATTTAATGCTTCTGACATTAATTAATGTTGATTGTAGACATATTAAGAGACTGTATCTGGAGATAGTACGAGGTATGAGGAAGACCTCACATGGTTTTCTTATTCGTATTGTCAGACCTAAAATATAAAATAAAAGACCGAAGTAACAATGCAAGTGGGGATGCAAGTGTGGATTCAAGTGAGAGATAAACTACACGACTGACCTATAGAACAAAGAAAACCCACCAGCATTTACGAAGTAAACCCAAGAGCTTCATGAATATTATTCTAGAGAACAAATTCAAGATTGTCTTCTGTAATTCATCAAATATCTTTCAAACTACGAAGTAGAACACCTCAGTACCTGGAAACTAGAACTTGGAGTCGCAACACTCTATTTTGGAGACAACTTCTAGAGAAATACTCAAGCTACATTTTCTTCACTTCAAGGAGTTAAAATTTGAACTAAAAACACATGGAGCCTTCTAAACTCAATATTTATAACAATAGTTCTATTGTTTTCTTATCTTACATTTCTGAGAAGTGTGTGTTTGTCTGTTACACACATTGTCTCATGTGATTGAACTGGAGGATACTGAAAATCCTCCCACCAAAAATTACTTACACTTTTTTCCCACTTGTAACTGTGGAAGAGGCTGTGTGTGGTTTGGTTGTGTGTTTTTTCCATGAAGAACTATGGTAGAGGGTGTGATCCCTAGAAAGTTTGTGAAAACTATTGTAAATAACGATACAAGATGTGTATCATGTTTATTGTTAATATGAATTGCTTGGTGGAAGGTGTTCACCAAGTGGAAAGGATTAAGTCTCATCTTGAGACTGAACCTCTTGTTTAACTCTATTATGTACTTTCTTTTGTAATACTCTGTTTTTCTATTTTTTGATGCTTATAACTTCAAAACAGAAAACTTTTTTACATCCAATCTGATATTTAGTTTTGGTTGGTGTATATATGTGTTTAATTCAGTAACCCTATTTCAAAAGTTGGATAAGTGTTTTACACTGATTCAACTGAGGACTAATCAAACTTTGAGAAACTTTTTGACCAATTGAACATTTATATCTCTACTGCCTTAATTAACTAGGCTATTTTTAAATTGGGTTTTTATTATAATGTTTTTAACAGAAATTTTAAGTAGGAACTAAATTCATATTCCTCTTGAGTTTCCACCCCAACCAACATTTGGTATCAGAGGAGTGTTTTTGTTGCTACCATTAGAATTGTTTTTCAGGTTTTTCATATTATTTTCAACTGTGATTTTAGTTGTATCCGAAAGATCTTAAAATTTCTATCATATCTAAATTTTTAGTTCTTTAAATTCTAATTAACTATGGATAACCGAGTTGAGGGTGAAGCTACTAAAATTCCACCTTTCTTTAATGGTACTTACTATACTCAATGGAAAATGAAAATGAAAATGTATCTAAAGAGAATAGATCCTGAAATCTGGGACACAATTGAAGAACAACATGAATTACTTGCTACTGCTAGGGACACATGGTCTTAGTTGACTAAAGCTACATATAATAATAACTGTAAAGCAATGAATGCATTTTATTGTGCTCTAGGTGATGAAGAGTTCAATAGAATATCTATCTATAAAACTGCATATGACATTTGGGATACTTTGGCTGTTTCCCATGAGGGAAAAACCAATGTTAAATAAATGAGAATAAATACCTATACTATTAAATATGATAATTTTAAAATGAAGCATGATGAACCTATCTCTAAAATGTATCTCAGGTTCAATGAAATAGTAAATACCATGAGTCTGCTTGGGGAACCAGTAGAAAACAAGGATCATATTATGAGATTGATTCGATGCCTACCTGAAAGATGGAGAGGAACTTCTATTTCCATATGAGAATCCTATAACATAAGTAAGCTACCAGTGAAAGAAATAATTAGAAAACTCATGATGTGCGAAGAAGAGATTAAGGTGAACCAAGAAGAAGATGAAGAACCAAGAAAGAAATCTGTAGCATTCAAGACTGCTACCTCAAAGATCAAAGACAAAGATAAAGTTCAAGTTTCTAGAGACAGTTCCACCAGTGAAGATTCAGACTTTGATAGTGATGATGAGATGACTCATCTTGCTAGAAGGTTCAAAAAGTTTTACCAAAAGAATAAGTTATTTAGAAATTAAAATTATAAAGGAAGTTATGATAGTAAAGGACATTAGAAAAAGGATATAAAATGGAATGACAACACAAATGAGATAATATTTTATGAGTGTAAATGAAAAGGTCATGTGAAGGTTGATTTCTATAAGCTGATGTTTAAGAAGATATATTAAGACAAAGGAAAAGGATATAAAAAGGCTATGAAATCTACTTGGAGTGCTTCAGAAGGAAGCTCCAGTGGATCTGAAACTTTTGATACTGAAAATAAAAATCAAGAAAACCTGTGTTTCATGACAGAAACATATGAGGTAACACTCAATTCTATTATACATAATTCCTACTATTCTGGGAATGAGAGTGAATAAAATATTGACGAAAATATGACTAAGGATAAACTATTTGAATACTGTGGAATGATTAAGGATAAATTCAAAGAAATCAAGGATAAATATAAATTATTGAAAAGATATTATTCTTTAAATACCAATTATAAGTCAGATTTGGATATTGAAAAAGAAAAATGTTCTCAACTGTTAAAAGAAAATAATGAACTAAAATTATCAAATGAGAAATTAAAAATAGATCATGAGAAATTTACTTCTGGTAAGGATACCTTGACCCAGTTTCTAGGAAAATAAATTTCACTAAAATACACAACTGGTTTTAGACAGAACTAGGACAAATAAGGATTATTAAGAACAAATTTGTTCCAAAATCTGGACAATTCACTACTAGTTCAAGTTCTGGATCATCTTTTGAAAAACAATTTTCTAAAGGGCCTAACAGAGTGTTCATGTATCAAAATATATCTATTGATTATAGGAATCCAATAAGGCAAATATGGTTTCCCAAAGAATTACTTTCTAACCTCTCTAGACCTAAGAAAATATGGGTACCAATGTTACCCTCTTCTTAATCTATTTTGTAGAAAAATTGTCTAAATAGACCCTATAAAACCCTATTGTATTTGGAAAGCGGATGTTTAAGACATATGATAGGATACTATTCATTCTTCAAGAGCCTAAATAAAGTTTATGGTGGTCATGTTACATTTGGTGATAATGCTAAAGGGATGATCGTCGTCTTAGGCCAAATTGGTAACCCTAATACTATATTAATTTCAAAAGTACCTTTTGTTGATGGGTTAAAGTACAATCTACTTAGTATCTCTCAGTTGTGTGATGATGGTTTTAATGTTAAATTTGAAAATGATTCTTGTAGTGTTTGAAATTCTAAAAATTATTTAATATTCACTACTCTTAGAAATGAAAATGTATATGCTGTTTATTTAACCTCTTTAGCTAAGAAAAATGTTTCTTGTTTAAATTATTTTCATAAGGAATCTTGGTTGTGGAACATAAGATTAGGACACTGCAATGTGCACTCACTTAGGAAACTAATCAGGAATTATTTCTTTAGAGACTTTCCAAAATTAGAATTCCCACTTAACAAATTTTGCAATCCTTATCAAAAGGGAAAACAACATAAAGTTTCTTTCAAACCAAAGAAATAAGTTTCAACTTCTCAACCACTTGAATAGGTTCACATGGATTTGTTTGGACCATTAATAGCATCAAGTTTAAATGGGAAGAACTATATCTATGTTCTTGTAGATGATTTTTCTAGATACACTTGGTTATACTTTCTATCTCACAAAAGTAAATCATGTTCTTACTTCATTAAATACTCTAAATCTGTAGAAAATCTTAGTGGACTTAGAATTAAGACCTTGAGAAGTGATCATGGCCGTGAGTTTGAAAATCATGAGTTCCAAATCTTTTTTCTCACACAATGTCTATAATCACAATTTCTCTACTCCTATAACACCTCAACAAAATGGAGCTGTAGAAATAAGAAATATGACACTTCAAGATATTTTCCAGACTATGCTTAATGAGCATGACCTGCCTATCTATTTTTGGGCTAAATCTGTTAATATAGCTTGTTACATCACCAATAGATTCTTAATTAGACCTATTCTTATGAATAGCCTTTATGAGCTATGAAATAATAGAAAACCTAAGTTTAATTACTTTATAGTTTTTGGTTGCAATGTCTTTATCCTTAACACTAGGGATAATCTTGACAACATTTCTTCCAAAAGTATTGAAGGAATTTTTCTAGGTTACTCAATCTCTAGTAAATACTATAGAATATTCAAAAGTAGAACCAAATGTGTTGAATAATCAGTTCATTTAAAATTTGATGAGATGATCCACATGAACCTAAAACCTTGCTTGAATATCTTAAGTAAGATATATCAATTCTGGACCTTAATGATAAAAACTGTGAACCCCTAGTGAAAACAACTAGTTCTAGAAATTTTCTAGAATCAGAGCATGTTGAATCTGAACCTATAGTCAACCATGAGAAGTCTATTCCAACCCTTTCTAGAGGTATTAGAACTATCAAGAATCATCCTTTAGATGATGTAGTAGATTTTCTAAACAGAGGGACACAAACTAAATCCTCTCTCAGAAATCAGGTTGAACATCAAAGTTTTTCTTTCACAACTTGAACCCAAAAATATTAATGATGCTATCAATGATGAATTTTAGGTGATAGCTATGCAGGAAGAATTAAATCAGTTTGAAAGAAACAAAGTTTGGGAATTAGTAGAAAGATCCAAGGACACATTGACCATAGGCACTAAATGGGTATTTAAAAAAAGAGTTGATGAGTCTGGAAATATAGTTAGAAACAAGTATAGATTAGTTTCATAAGGATGTAGTAAAAAATAAGTAATATACTATGAGGAAACATTTTCACCTGTAGCTAGACTAGAATCCATTAGGATATTTCTTTCTTATGCAGCTCATCTGAATTTCAAACTCTACAAATGGATGTCAAAAGTGAATTTATAAATTTGTATATAGTTGAGGATGTGTTTGTTGAACAACCACCTGGATTTATAAATCCCCATTTTTCAAATCATATTTTTAAACTTTCTAAAGCTTTATATGGTCTAAAACGAGATCCTAGAGTTTGGTATGATATACTCAGTTCTTTTTTTCAAAAGGTTTTATTAATGGAATAGTTGATCCTACTCTTTTTATTAAAAGTATTTCCAAAGATGTTTTAATAGTACAAATTTATGTAGATGGCATTATTTTTAGATCTTCTAAAAATTCATTATGTACTGATTTTTCAAAGATGATGCAAGATGAATTTGAAATGAGTTTAATGGGGGAACATAAATTTTTCCTTGGATTTCAAATTTTTCAAAAGAAAAATGGTATTGTTTTAAAGAAAAGTAAATATACTAAGGATATTTTGAAACATTTTGGTTTGGATAGTAATAAAGGTAGTGGTATACCTATGAGTACCACTTGTAAGTTGGATACTGATGAAACTGGTAAACCAGTGGATCAAACCAATTACAGATGTATGATTGGGAGTCTTCTCTACCTTACTACTAACCGACCAGATATTATGTTCAGTGTATGCATGTGTTCTTGTTTTCAATCCAATCCCAATGAATCTCATTTAACTATTGTTAAAAATATTTTTTAAATATATCATGTATACTACAAACTTAGGACTATTTTATCCAAGAGGACAATCATTTTATTTGATAAGTTATTTAGATGTTGAATTTTTTGTTTGGAAGTTAGATAGAAAAAGAACCTCTAGAACATGTCACATTTTGGGTAAGTCACTTGTATCTTGGTGTAGTAAGAAATATAATTATGTTGCATTATCCACTGCCAAAGTTAAATATATAGCTACTGGTAGTTTTTGTGCTCATATTCAGTGGATGAAACACACTTTAATGGATTATGGATATCAATTCAAACACGTCTCTATAAATTTTGATAACACAAGTTCCATTAACATCTCAAAAAATCTATTATCTCACGGTAGGACAAAGCACATTGATGTAAGACATCACTTCTTGAGAGATCATTATCAAAGAGGAGATATCACTCTTGAATTCATTGACACAGAACATCAATTGGCTGATATATTCACAAATCCTTTGAATTTGGAGAGGTTAAATTACATCAAACATGAGTTGGGTATGATAAATTGTTAGTTTAGTACACCTCACTGTTAGGACCTCACTATTGAACCTCACCGTTAGGACCTCACCGTTGGACCTCCCCGTTAGGACCTCACCATTAGGACCTCACCGTTGGACCTCACCGTTGGACCTCACCGTTAGGACCTCACTGTTGGAATTCACTGTTAGGAATTCACCGTTAGGACCTCAATGTTGGACCTCACTATTAGGGCCACACTGTTGGACCTCACCGTTAGGACCTCACCGTTGGACCTCACTTTTAGTACCTCACCATTAGGACCTCACCATTAGGACCTCACCATTGGCACCTTACCAATAGTCGACTTTAATTAGGTCTGGGACTTAGCGTTTTTATTTTAGAATTTGAATCGTTTTTAATCTTATTTATTTCTTTTACTCGATTTTTTTTATTCCTAAATTATAAAAACAAAGTACAAACCACATTTCGATCCACTTCAATCCTCTCCCAAACCTTTTTATCCCAAATCTTTGAACCTAAAATTCTGCTAAAACCCTATAACCACATCAGTTCGCAATGGAAAGACTGAAGAGACCGATGGTTGGTGATGAAGGATATGCGCCAAACCCTAAGAAATCTCGAAATAGGTCTAGAAGTGGAAGTAAGGTTGTGGTGAAGCTGATCAATCCTCATTTGTTGAAGAGGGAAATAATGGTCAAAAAGGAATTGTGTTTGGAATGGCTGATGTCGAGCATATCTCTAGTGTTAAAGTCACTCGTAGATCAGTATTGGGTAGAATGTTTTGCAAATAACAATGGACCATATTACCCGAATCTAGTAAAGGAATTTTATGTGTTTCTGAAGATTGAATAGTCTGAGGATGAGAATCGAATGATTTCTAAGGTAAATGGAGTAAGTGTGAGTTTCTCTTCTATTGAATGGGATGAATTTTTAAGAGTCCCATGTGAAGGAATTTTTTATTATTACTCTGGAGTGGTGCCTTCGACTAGTGAGTATTTCTACTATGAAGAATCTATGGCCGAACTGATAGAGAATGGAATCCCTAGGAAGTTAATTTCTGCTGTGATGGATAGAGAAAATAGATTACTTTAAAAAAAATCCAACATGTCCTGTGTCCTAGGAATGGGGAATTTGATACTTTGAAATATCAAGAAATATTTTTGTTGTATCTGTTGAAGCATGGATAAAGGATAAATATCTGCAGGTTGTTAATGGTTTTTCGTTAGAGGATATAAAAAGCCTAGTTCCAATTAAAATTCCTTATTTCATGCCAAGTTGATATCCTTAATGTTAAAAGTGAAAGGAGTTTCTGGAAATAAGGAAGAAATTATAGTTGTAAGGGATAACTTATGCATTACCAAAATGATCTGCAAGTTTATGAAGATAAACTAGAACCCTTGGAAAAGGGAGTGGGTGAATGATGAGGATAAACTATATTAGGAATTAAATCATGTTACCAATCCTACTAGGCCAAAGAATAAAAGATATCCAGGTTTAAAACCTAATGAAGTGGAGCTAGTGTACTCAGATGAAGAAGAGGAGGTTGTTGTGTAAGAGAGAGAGGATTCTCCTGTTGATGACAGGAGTGATCCTAACCTTTCTTCAAGCCCCCATATTGGTACTATATATTTTGTTGAGCCTAGAACACCAAATAGATTACCCATAAGAGAGACTGTCCTAAGGGATAGTGATGATGAAGAAACTAGTGAAGAAGAAGGAGAAGAGAATGTCTTAAGAGATGTTACTTTTTGAGACACCTCAGAGGAGGAGGATGAAGCTGAATCTAACCATGATGATTTTGAGACAACTATTGATGAATGTGAAGAGGAATGCCTAAGTCTTAGTCCTTTGATAGGATATAAAGAAGTGGGAGAGAGTGAATAGGAAGAGAATGTTGAATCAGTTAAAGCTAAAATTGTTATGGATGTGGTTTAAGACTCTATATAAGAGATATAAGTGGACTCTCATGTTGATGCAATTGATCAAGGAGGAATGAAAGAGGTGAATGTAGTTAACTAGGAGTGTGATCCAAGTGAGAGGGAGGAACTTGTTTCTATAGGTTCAATTTTTGTTTCTCATGAAATATAAGATTGGTCAGAAGACCCTGGATTCATGGTCTTGGGCTTAGACTATGAAGATTCTGAAGATGATAAACCTAACAGAAGACCTCCAATTAATTTTATTTCAGAAACCACTACTGTGCAACCATTAATTATTCTACCTCAAGATTATGTGAAGAAGGATGACTTGGAGTCAATAAAATCAAATTTGAAGAGAAAATTTGATAATAGATCCATTTGGATAGAGATATCAGTGGCTCTCAATCAAGAGCTTTTGGTATCTGCCTTGGAAATAATAATCTCTACATTTCACACCAACTTTCTACACGATGTGAAGGAATACCAGAATCAAGTCATAACTTTGGAAGAATCTGTGGAATCTGTGAAATAATCAATTATGAGTTTAGACTCATATATGGCTTCAAGATCTCAAGTGGACAAAGATCTTAAGTTTGTTAAGAGTGTTGTTCAGTAGATGGTCACTGTGTTTGAGGACTTTAATAAATCTATAGAGACACATGTGAGTGGTTAGGATGATGATGTGAAGAGGTTGATCAGTGGAATGATTAAATATTTTAATGAAACAATAGATTTTACCATGGAACCTTTGTGTTCTTCTACTTCCACATCAGCTTCTCCTCCTGTTGATCTAGAAGTTTTCAAATCAGTTGTTAGAGAAGAATTGGTGAATCTCTCTAGTTCAAGTACCTCAGACCCTCAGTCTATGACTCAGGTCATTTCCACTACCAGATACATTCATAAGCTTGTAGGATATTACTTTATGGAGGAATCACAAGATCATAAGGCCATAAAAGATAAAGCTTACTTCTATTATAAAAGGGTTTACACTAAGCATCAGATGGATGGTCACTTCAAGTGGTAGTTGGACAACTTGAGGACTCCACCTGTCACTCAGGCTTTTAAGGATCAAGTTTGTAGTCATAGAGATTTAACTTCTACTTTAGAAAAGTTCATGGAGAATAATGATGATTTAATTTCAGCTATGGAAGGAGGAGGGAGCATTATTATTGATTTTAGGAATCTATTTTTTCCCTTCCTCCATGTGGACTGCACTTCCATTATTGTTCCTCCAGCCTTACCTTCTTCCTCAGCTGCATCAGGATCTACCAGTGCTTCCCCTTTGATGACTCCAACATAGTCCATCAGAATATTTACTCCTACAATTCCTCAGATATCCACTCATTATCGGTGTACTGGTGCTTCTGTAGCAGCTCCTCCTACCTTGCTCACGGCCATACCTAGGGTTGTACCTCCGTATTCTGAACTTGCCTCCTCAACTCTTAATGATAAAGCTTCCTCGAACATCTCTGATGCGGATTGAATGTGGGTTGTCTTAGTTGATAGGGATAATTGTATTTTTTTTGTATATTGTACTCTTATTTAATTAATATAATAATATTCCTTTGTCTCCTTTTGTATTATATTCTTTTTTCTAATAAAAAAGGTGGAGAAGTTTTAAGACTGGAGTCCTTGAATATATGCTCTGATATATTCTCAACAATAAACATGGTTCAATTTTCTATTATTTCAACTCCTGATACATAATATATGTATACTAATATCTCTAAAGAGATTAGAAAATATTCTTAACCCTGATTTAAAAGTTCTTAAATATAAATTTCACTAACATAATTTGTGATTATCAAAAAGGGGGAGATTATTGGACTCACCTATTTTGATAATCCAAAATCAAGTTTCTTTTATATGATAACCATGTTTCATTATTATTTATAGTTTCTATCAGGTAATAACTATGTATTTTTAATCTCATTAATCCCTCGATTAAGTTTACAGTACAAAATTTCTCTAAGAGGTTACTAATAGAGCTTACCATTGGAAGCTTAACGCTGCAAGGTTACCGCTCGAAGGTTACCGATAGAGGTTACCGCTAAGGAACCTCGCCACTGAGTTATCAATACGAGCTCACCGCTATGAGTCTACCACTCAAAGGATACTGTTGTCAAGTTACCTCTACAAGGATACTGATAAAGCCTACCAATGAAGGCTACTGATGAAGGCTACTGATGAAGCCTACCAATGAAGGCTAACGATGAAGCCTACCAATGAAGCCTACTGTTGAGAAGGCTATTGCTACCAGTCTACCAATAACCACTCTTCTAGTCCATACTTTGTCAATTTTTTAAGATTATTCAAACGGTCATATTTGGTAAATTTAATTCTTCTGACATTAATTAATGCAGATTGTAGACATATCAAGAGACTGTATCTGGAGAAAGTACGAGGTACAAGGAAGAACACATGTGGTTTTCTTATTCCTATTATCGGACCTCAAATATAAAATAGAATACCGAAGTATAGATGAAAGTGGGGATGAAAGTGGGGATGCAATTGAGAGATAAACTACATGACTAACCTGAAGAACAATGAAAACCCACCAGAATTAACATTGTGAACCCAAGAGCTTCATGAAGATTATTCAGGAGAAAAAATTCATGACTATATTTTGTGCTTCATCAAATCTCTTTAAAACCATGAAGTAGAACAGCTCAGTACTTGGAAGCTAGAACATGGAGTCGTGACACACTGTATTAGAGACAACTTGAAGAGAATGACTCAAACTGTAATTTCTTCACTTCAAGAAGTCAATAGTTGAACTGAAAACACATAAATCCTTCTAAAATCAATATTTATAACATTAGTTCTATTGTGTTTCTTATCATACATTTCTGAGAAGTGTGTGTTCGTATGTTACACACACTGTATCCTGTGCTTGAACTGGAGGATACTAAAAATACTCACACCAAACATTACTTACACTTTTATTCCCATGTGTAACTGTGGAAGAGGTTGTGTGTGGCCTGGTGGTGTGTTTTTTCCACAAAGAATTGTGGTTGAGGGTGTGAGCCTTGGATAGCTTGTGAAAACTGTTTTAAATCCCGATATAGGCTGTGTATCAAGTTTATCATTAATATAAACTACTTTGTGGAAGGTGATCAATAATTGGAGAGGATTAAGTATCATCTTGAGACTGAACCTCTTGTTTAACTCTATTGTGTACCTTCTTTTTTAATACACTATTTTTCTATTTTCCACTGCTTATAACTTCAAAATAAAAAATACATTTACATTCAATCTTATTTTTAGTTTTGGTTCATGTGTATATGTGTTTAATTCAGTAAACCTCTATAAAAAGTTGGATAAGTTTTTTACACTCATTCAACTAAGGACTAATGAACCTTTGAGAAACTTATTGACCAATTAAACATTTATTTCTCTAATACCTTAAAAAACTGGGTTGTTTTCAAATTGGGATTTTATCATAAAGTTTTTAACAGAAATTTTATGTAGTAACTCAATTCACCCCCCTCTTGAGTTTCCACCCCGACCAACACTTTCATATGTCCAAATTGTTTACAAAATTGGTTAAATTTAATCAACTAAAATGAATTTAATATTATATATTTAAACTATATAGTGATTCCTTTATAAATAAAATCCTTTATTACCTCTCACATTTTGGTTAATATTTTATTTGTAGAGATTTTTCTCACGATTTTAATGAAGACATATTTCACTCACCCCACTATGTTACACACCTAAACTTTATAGTTCACTCATTAACATCCAAAACATGTGTAAATTTTTAATTAGATGCATTATACAGTATTGTATGAAATGTATTTTTAAATACCATTGCCTCTTTTTTATAGCCTCATTTGTGGAAACTCTATACTTACTCAAATATTTGGAATCCTTTCTATATAATTTTTCTACATTAACATACATGAATATAAAATGTTTAAACATTTATTAAGATTAATTTATTACCATAAAAATGATTAAAAATGTAATAAATTAGGTTATATATAAACCATAAAAAATATTTTGAACATTGTAATATAAAAATCCAACAATACCTACACATTTAAAAATACTAAAATATACAAAGAATATAAATGATAATTATTAAAAAATACATTTTCTTATACTTATACTTACATGAATAATATGATATAAAAATACTTTTTTGGTTTTCAATGCTTATGATAATGATTAAACCAATTCTTACCTAAGAAAACATTTATTTTCACACCCCTATATATATATAACATTATTATACTATTTGAAATTACATTAACTTTTCATAAAAACAATATAAAATTGTAGTGTTTAACATATTATCCTATAAATATCCTTTTTGAATGTTTCCTAACTTTTCACATCTATTTTTCATATCTATAATTTCATTTTTCTTCAATTTCTTCGGTCAAAAAAATCAATAATTGGAAGGAATGATATAACTTTGAAATTGAGAGCTCTTGGGAGAAATATAGTGATCGTAGCACGTTGACGTTGTTAATCAGATGAGATGGTATGTTTCTAAGGACCCCATTGGGTATATTTATATCCTTTGAGATGATGGATAAGTCCAAGGGTTTTCCAAAGCTTTAATTCCCAAATTCAATGTATTTTGACCATGACATTATAAATATTTAGCCATGTTATCACGAACCCATTGGTTAGTCATTATGAGGCCATCGTCTATCCTGTAAGCTTAGCAGAACCACTGCAAATTTGTTGTAAAGACCCTGACCCCAGTTTCCCAAATCCAGTGGTTACTTATTATATTGGCATAAGATATAAGCAATCACACACCAAAGGACCAAATAGTTTAGTAGTCTTGATAAATGAGATACATACTTGAAATTCAAATTACATTTTAAAATATAAAATACACAAATAATTTATTTGAGTCTTCCATTATTACCCCTTTTTATAACCCTGTATATCATTCATAATATACTTCTTGGAATCCTGGGGGGAATGAAACATATAAAAGGGAGGGCTTAGGTGCTTAGTAAGAGTATGCATATAGGGGAATATATTATAAAAAAGAATAAACAATTATAGAAAGGTATATAACTGAAATACATTCCATTAGAAAAATAATTTAAGCATAATATGGGTATAATTATTGAATAATTCTATATAAACAATCCCATGAGCTAAAAAAGCTTATCCATAGAAATTATACTAGTCGAATAATCACATAGAAATAAATAACTAATCTCATAATGAAGGAATGTATAATGATGGAAAAAATGAAATATTTCATCAAGGCTTCATACTAGGAATCTAATATAGTCAAGGATTTGTGCCAAGAATCTTACATTATCAAGGCTTCATACGAAGAAACTAATAAATTGGTAAGTCCTTGGACAAAACATAGTATATTTTGTCTCATGAGACCTACTGATGCATCGAGGGGCTATAGTATGCCCCACCCATCATTTACTTAGTCCAATTCATTTCTTCATATGAAAGGGGTGAAACGTAAACAATATAAACATTCATATTAAAAACTATCATATTAAATTTGAATACTTAAATAATAAACCATGAATCATAAAAAAATAGAACATCCACAGTCAAACTAATAACTAACCATTAAATAAAATGTGGTAAATGATATCATAAGAGATAAATCTAAATTAACAATAATATTCAACAGAGTGTGTTGATATAGATGAAAATACTCAAATAAAATTACTAAAAATTTATTATGAAAACGTACCTTTTTCAATTTAGAAATCACTTATTTTTAAAATGTTGCACAATTATAAAAGAAAAAAATTTATTTTGAAATAATTAATAAAACTTGTATAGAAGGTTATAAATCATTATTACATCATGACGGTGGGAAAATATTCTCATGCAATATAAGTTAAAAAAATATTTTTTCCATATTTTTTCCAGAAAAGTCTCAAAGAACCTTGTTTAGAAAACAAAAAAATATACCTTTTAAATAATTTTGTAAAAATGTAAAAAAGGGTTAAAATTGAAATTAAAAAATCATTTTAGAATAATAAAAAACATTTTTGAAAACATTTTTTAGAAAACATGGACATGGAGGAGAAATATTCCCAAGAGGATACTTAAACAAGAATAATCCCAAATAACGATGTGATTGTGAAATGAATGTGTACCTTTCACTTTCCATTCGTTAAAAATTAATTAAACACCTGTATAATGGTTTAAATAATGTTATTATTTTATACCAGAAACATATACATATTTATGAAATCTTATATGATCCTATTATATCATTTTGTTAATAATATTTCGTTATTACCCTTGTTTCGGATTCTAACTGCTTCATTTTCCTATGCATGTTTTTCATGTAAATCATGTTTCATATGCATAGGATATATTTATTTCATCTATAGAATGATATTAAGTTCATAAATATCATATTTATTCATTATATACATTTTTATAATCATTTTTTAATGGTTAACATGGAAAATGAATCACATCGCATTGTGGAGACGATAGGTCGTACGTATGCATGATCGACGGTATAATTCCCTTAATGGTGAATGGGAAATGAATTAGATGTTATATTAATTTTTACATAATAATTATCATTTAATAATTATCAAATATATCCATTATTTCTATCATTATACTCATCTAACTAAAGCAGCAACGAAAAAAAATTACACTATTGTGTGAAAATGGTAAGTCGTATGTACGCACACGCGGTGTTCTCATTTTTTACATAATAGATAAAAGGTGGAATATGGTATTATCATAATAATAATAATAACATATAAGAATATATATGATGCTATAATTATTAATTTGTCATGGAAAAAACACATGAAGAGAAAGTAAAAGATGAAATGAACTTGAAAGAGTCGATAAAGACGATTACCTCTTCTTTGGCAGACTTCCTTTAATCTCTTCTTATGTAATCTATGGTAGGTATTTTGGAAGGAAGAGAGACTCTAGAACTTAAATAAGAATATTTTTAAGATAAATGGATATATTTTTTTTCAGTTATAAGGATCAAGGTTTTTTGAATAAGGGCGGGAGGAGGTTCCCTTTTATAATTGAGGTGAAGGTCACTTTTGGAAACTCTCAAAATACTATATTAAAATAATTTAATTTTCAATTAAAAATGGATAAAAAATGATTTATTTAGAATATAAAATAATTATGGTTCTAAATCATCTCATAAAATATTCTTTATAAAAGTTTATGTCACATTATTACCTTTTCCCTTTGGGTTTAACCCTTATTTAAACCTTTTAACTCTTATCATGCCAACTTGAAATTTTTACTCTTTTAAGGTTTATATAGTTACTATAAAATGCTAAAAAGACTATAAATGAATCATGGATGAAATTTTAAAACTCATACCAATATTTTTTATAAATTTTATATTTTTATGAATTTTATATCATTTAAAAAAAATTGTTTTAAAATATCATTATTGTCAATTTTGACACTATTCATTACATGAATTTTTAAAAATATCATAAAAACATGATATATTAGAAAAAAAGTATTTTAACTACTCACTGACATGTAAAATTAATCTTGAAAATTAGTAGACGACATTAATTATATCAAATTATATTTATTTTAATATTTTTTTTAAAAAATTATTTGATATATCAAATAATTAACCAATTACTGCATCATCATTATGAAAGCCTTTAATTTAATTATTTTGTCCCTAAAAATTAAAAATAAGTTGTAATTATTAATTTAAAAGTTTTAAATTTCAAATTAATTTTTATAGTTGAAGATATGTTCTTAATAACCACATATTAAAAATGTAATACTTATTAAAAACATGAGTATGACATATTTGATTTTCCTTAAAATAAAATACTATAAAAGGATTAAATTCATCCAAGTAGCTCCAAGAGGCCATAAGATCAGCATAAGAATGATTTTGATCAACCTTAACTCATCAAATAAAATTAGGACAAGTGTTAGGGTAATTTTATAAAACTTATAATATTATTTTTACCATTAATTACAAGATTTACCCTTAACCGTGGTAATTAAAAAATTACTAAAGCTACTATACATATTATCCAAAAATAAAAGGGACCTAATTTCTAGATTTTAAAATTATTATTTCAAATATTGAATTCATTTTTAAAAATTATAAACACATAATTGGATAAATTTAATTTAAAATTAATCTCATTGACAGAATGAGAAAATGTGTTATTAAAATGAAAACATTCAAAAGTTTGTAATGTTTTTATATCCATATTCAATGTGAAATAGATTAAAAATACCTAAATTAGAATAAATTATATAAAATTGATCTAATTATACTTTAAATCCAACCGAAAATATAATTTAAAACTATATATTATTTAGATGAAAAAGTTTTTTTTAATTAAAATCCCGTATTTGTTCACTATTCATCAAAACGTGAAACTTATCATAAAATACCCAAAAATAATCCAAAGTAAATTTTTATATTTCTCTTTAAAATGATAAGTTTATTTTTTTAAAATATAATTAATAAAAGTGTCAAATTTAGTTTTAAAACAAGTGCGCCTTTTGAAGTCGAAAAAATTGCCTTTAGTAAAATATAGATTTTTATACATAAAAGTTGATTTATTCTTATATTATGCTTATAAAATCTATTGTATGAATGAAAAAAATATTGAATATATAATATATAAATTTTATAATGTGGTTAATATTATTTGTAACGCCCCGAGATTTTATGAGAAGTAATTTCGTTTTTTAATTTCTTTGATGTCTTCTGTTGTATGTTACACCAAGATTAGCTTGCGCTATACGCAACACCGTATTAGCTTGTATTATATGAAAACACTATTCTTGGCTTGTGTTGCACGCAAGAGCGACCTTCCTTAATAGTGTGTGTTATACGCAATACCGAGTTTTACTAAACAACGATATATTATTATAATATTATTATGAACTAGCCATTATGAACAGTATTAACCACATTTTTAATTTTATAACAATATCATTTATCTTACACATATTCTAGAACATGGTATGAGAACAAAATAAAATTTTCATGTAAGATATGTTTTTTTAAAAAAATGCAGTTTTACCACCTTTTGATGGCACACCCACTTTAATTCTAGTTTTTGACACGTTTATAAGTTCAATTTGACAAAATAAACTTATTCATTGCAATAAAGATATAAAAATTAACTTTGTGTAATTTTTAAATATTTTTCTGTTAAATTTCAAATTTTGATGAATAGTAAAAATACGCAAAATTTTAATTAAAAACAACTTTTTTCATCAAGATAATTTATATGGTTATATTATAATATTGAATGGTTTTAAAGTATAAATATAATAAATTTTTACCATTTAATATTATGTATGTCATTATCATTAATTTTACATTGAATTCATAGGTAAAAACATTTCAATCTTTTGCAATATTTTAACTTTTAAAACCATTTTTTTAAACAGTGGGATTAATTTTAAATTAAATACTGCAACTTTTGTGTATTGAATTTGGAAAAATGGATTCCATATTTGTAATCAGTAGGTAAAAATTATGTTAATATGATACTTTTTATTTTTAGGCATTATGAATAGTTACTATGGTAAATTGTATTAACCACTGTTAAAGGTAAATCAGGTAATTAAGTGTAAAAAAATATTATAAAATTACCCTAACACCTACCAAAATTTTATTGGATGAATAAAAGTCGACCCATATAACCTATGGGTCAGAATAGATTCATTTCATGTACTTTTGACCATGAAATGGATGTAATTATTATTAAAACCAAAGAAAGTGACAACATGTCACTCTCTTATATCTTATAAGTGTAATAATTTTAATTTAGTGATAAATTTAATAAAACTTTGAACATAAATAGTCACCAGAAATATAATAACATTATCTACATCATGTGAGTTTATTTATAATTTTTAGGGATTAAATAATTATCATTAATGGTGACACAATAGTGATGTAGAAATTATTTTATTGATTGAAATATCAAATAAATGTTTTTATAAATTTTAAAATAAATAGTTTATGAAGTATTTAATGTGCTAAAATAATTTTTAAGATTAATATTACATGTTAGGGACCTATTAAATATATTTTTTCAAATATATCCTCTATGTGGATTTTATTTAAATTCAAATAAATAAATAGTGTCTAAATTGACACTATTTTTATTTTATAAAAATAACATTTTATTAAATTGTTTAAAAATCACAAAATTAATTAAAAATTAAAAATTGAAATTTATATGGTCGAAAATGTCATAAAGTATCCAATTATGGACAATTCACAACACATAAGTAAGTATTTATAACCATTTAAAATTTAGAATATTATTACCACAAATAAAATTAAATAGATTACACTACTGGGAATTAAGCCTTTACCAACGGTTTCAAACTGTTGGTAATGGCTGACAAACCATTTGTATACTATATACCAACGGTTTGGAAAACTATGGGCAAGTAAGGCGTGGCAGTATCCCATTACCAATGGTTTTTGTAAAACCGTTGGGAAAAGCGGTTTGTAAAGAGCATTGCCAACGGTTTTATAAACCGTTGGCATTGCTGGAGGAATACAACATTATACCAATAGTTTAGTAAACTGTTGGGAAAGGCTGTTTGTAAAGAGCATTGCCAACGGTTTTATAAACCATTAGTATTGCAGGAAGAATACAACACTATACCAACGGTTTACTAAAACCATTGGGAAAGGCTGTTTGTAAAGAGTATTGCCAACGGTTTGTAAAACTGTTGGCATTCCTGGAGTATTTCAATATTTTACCAACGTTTTACTAAAAATGTTGGTAAAAATATGTATAGAACTATACCAATGGTGTAGTAAACCATTGGTATAGTGTATTACCAGAATTTCACACCACCTAAAATCCTCCACTGCACACTCAACTACACACCTGCATACACTCTTAACAGTAACAAAAACACCTGATATAGCACACAAAAGCACTTAAAAAAATGACAATACTATAACCATGGAATGTACCACAATTATAATCATGTATATGAACACTATTACCTTATGCAATACATAATTCATAATTGAATTATCAATTGAATACCTGAAGAATGAATTATGTAATGAATTCTGAATTATGAATCAATAACACAAACAAAATTAATTATGTTGCATACGGAATTCTGAATTATATATAACACATATAAAATGGGCTACATGTTTTTATAGATTTTTTAATTATAATAAGGGGGTATATAACTAATTATAATTTTCTCTTCTGGGTGTGATGTGAGATGAATCCCCATCATGGGTAGTGAGTATGAATATTCAATTAAGTCTTTGGTATTGGGTTCCCAAAGGGACTTTGGTTTGGACCTCGAACCCACTTTTTGAGGTTGGGATTGAGTTGATCCATGGGGCAATGGTGTCACCATATGTATTCTGCACCACTAGGGTATTTTTATGAGACTTTGGAACTTATTTTTCAAGAATCTATGTGTATCCTTGTTGACCAATTTGTTATATGGTATGCTTGAGTGTTCATAGGTTTCATATGAAATCACTATATGATATTTATTTGTTGTATGTTATTGTATAGAATAAACAACCCGTGATTGAGAATTAGAACATGAGTGTTGGTGCATGTTCATGATGGGATGTCGAGACTCATTCCTAATATAATTCATGTTTTTATATATACATTATAACCCATTGTGTTTCAATCTACGCCTTGTGAATATTTTCTTCTAATAACGTATAACCAATAGACCATATTTTATTTTTTATCCCTAAATTTCAAGAATCTATGTGTAGCCTTGTGAAGATTTTTCGTATGTCAGTTGCTGTTTTCACTTAAAATGTTGTATGTTTCAAACAAAAGTGAGAGACTTTAAGTGATACCAGTCACACTGTGCCTCAGATTGAGGTGGGGTTGACTCGTACCCATCACAAATGATCCATGGATCGTTCGGCATGAATTTGACTGTTAAACGCAGGTTTTGGCCATTTACGACACGCGCAATGCATTTTCGGCCATCGTGGTCATACTACACATCCGATTGATGTGCCGTCTGGCTGACCATTTTACAATTCACCCACTTTTTTTGTCACCCAATTTCATGGCATTCTGAGGTCGTTCGGCCAGTTTCGACCACCCCACGCATGCTTTTCAAGCACGCCAAACACCTAAAAGACACATATTCATCCGTGTCGCGCAAACCGCACATCCTAATGATGTGTCGTCTCCTCGTACAGCTCACGAATAATAATTAGGGTGTTTTAGTGTTATTTCAATTCATTCTAATGTCGTTCGGCATGCATTTGACCGTTAAACGCATTTTTTGGCCATTTACGACATGCAGAGTGCATTTTTGGCCACCGTGGTCACACGACACCTCCGATTGACGTGTTTTATGGCCGACCATTTTACAATTCACTCAAACTTTGTTGTCGTCTAATGTCATGGAATTCTGAGGTCGTTCGGCCAGTTTCGACCACCCCACGCACGCTTTTCAACCATGCCAAATACCTAAAAAACAAATATTCAGTCGTACTGTACAAACCGAGAGTCCTAATGACATGTCGTCTCATTGTACAGCTCACGAATAACAATTAGGGGGTTTTCGTGTGATTTTAAGTCATTCCGATGTCGTTCGGAATGCATTTGACTGTTAAACACATGTTTTGTCCATTTACGACACGCGGAGTGCATTTTCGGCCACCGCGGTCACATGACACCTCTGATTGACATTCTGTCTTGCCGACCCATTCAAAATTCACCCAAATTTTGTTGTTGTCCGATTTCATGGAATTTCAAGGTCGTTCGGCCAATTTCGACAACCCCACGCACCCTTTTCAAGTGCGCCAAACACCTAAAAAACACATATTCATCTGTGTCGTACAAACCACGTGTTCGAATGACGTTTCATCTCCTCGCACACCTCTCGAATAATAATTAGAGTATTTTCGTGTGATTTCAAGTCATTCATGATGTCGTTCATCATGAGTTTGACTGTTAAACGCATGTTTTGGGCATTTACGACACGAGGAGTGCGTTTTCGGCCACCACGGTCACACGACACCTCTGATTGACGTGATGTATAGATGAAAATTTCAACATTCACCCACCCTTTGTTGTTGTCCGATTTCATGGCATTCTGAGGCCATTCGGCCAGTTTCGACCACCCCACGCAGGATTTTCAAACGCACCAAACACCTAAAAACACATATTCAGCTGTGCCGCGCAAACCGCGCATCTAAATGACGTTTTGTCTCCTCGTATAGCTCAAGAATAATAATTAGGGTGTTTTTGTGTGATTTCAAGTCATTACGATGTCGTTTGGCATGAATTTAATCGTCAAACACATGTTTTGTCCATTTACGACATGCAGAGTGCGTTTTCGGCCACCGCGGTCACACGACACCTCCGATTGACGTGACGTCTGGCCGACCATTTCAAATTTTACCCACCCTTTGTTTTCATGAGATTTCATGGCATTCTGAGGTCATTCGGCCGGTTTTGACCACACCACACACCCTTTTCAAACGCGCCAAACACCTAAAAACACATATCCAGCCATGTCGCGCAAACCATGTGTCTGAATGATGTGTTGTCTCCCCATACAGCTCACGAATAATAATTAGGGTGTTTTAATGTGATTTCAAGTCATTACGATGTCGTTCGGCATGCATTTGACAGTTAAACACATGTTTTGGCCATTTACGACACGCGGAGTGCGTTTTCGGCCACCGCGGTCACACGACACCTCCGATTGACGGGCCGTCTCGCCGACCATTTCACAATTCACCCACTCTTTGTTGTTGTCCGATTTCATGGCATTCCATGGTCGTTCCGCCGGTTTCGACCACCCCATGCACACTTTTCAAGCACGCCAAACACCTAAAAAACACATATTCAGTCGTACAGCGCAAACCGTGGGTCATAATGATGTGTCATCTCCTTTTAAACCTCAAAAATAACAATTAGGTTGTTTTCATGTGATTTAAAGTCATTCTGATGTTGTTCGGCATGCATTTGACCGTTAAACGCATGTTTTGGCCATTTACAACATGTGAAATGCATTTTCGGCCACCGCGGTCACATGACACCTCTGATTGACGTCCCGTCTAGGCGACCATTTCACAACTCACCCACCCTTTGTTGTCGTCCTATTTCATGGCATTCTGAGGTCGTTCGACCAGTTTCGACCACCCCACGCACACTTTTCAAGCACACCGAACACCTAAAAACACATATTCAGCCGTTCCATGCAAATCGCGTCCGAATGACGTGTATTCTCCTTGTACACCTCACGGATAATAATTAGGGTGTTTTTGTGTGATTTCAAGCCATTCCGATGTCGTTCGGCATGCATTTGATCGTTAAACGCATGTTTTGGCCATTTACGACACGCGGAGTGCATTTTCGGCCACCGTGGTCGCACGACACCTCTGATTGATGTTCCGTCTTTCCAACCATTTTACAATTCACCCAACCTTTGTTCTCGTCCAATTTCATGGCATTCTGAGGTTGTTCCGCTGGTTTCGACCACCCCACGCATGCTTTTCAAGCGCGCCAAACACCTAAAAAACACATATTTAGCCGTGTCGCGCAAACCACATGTCCGAATGACATGTCGTCTTCTTATAAAACTCACGAATAATAATTAGGGTGTTTTCGTGTGATTTGAGGTCATTATGATGTCGTTCAGCATGCATTTGACCGTTAAACGCATGTTTTGGCCATTTACGACATGCGGAGTGCGTTTTTGGGCACTGCGGTCACACGACACCTCTGCTTGACATGTCTTCTGGCCGACCATTTCACAATTCACCCTTCTTTGTTGTCGTCTGATTTCATGGCATTCCAAAGTCGTTCGGCCGGTTTCGACCACCCCCTGCAAGTTTTTCAAGTGCGCCAAACACCTAAAAAACACATATTCAGCTGTTGCGCGCAAAACACACATGTGAATTATGTTTCGTCTCCTCTTACAACTCAAGAATAATAATTATAGTGTTTTCATGTGATTTCAAGTCATTATGATGTCGTTCGACATGCATTTGACCATTAAACGCATGTTTTGGCCATTTACGACACGCGGAGTGCGTTTTCAGCCACCGCAGTCAGAAGACACCTCTGATTGACGTTCCATCTAGACGACTATTTCAAAATTCACCCACCCTTTATTGTCATCCAATTTCATGGAATTCAGAGGTCATTTGGTCAGTTTTGACCACCCCACACACGCTTTTCAAGCCCGCCGAACACCTAAAAACACATATTCAGTCGTGTCGTGCAAACCGCGCGTCCGAATGATGTGTCGTCTCCTCGTACAACTCATGAATAATAATTAGGGTGTTTTTGTTTGATTTCAAGTCATTATGATGTCGTTTGGCATGAATTTGACCGTTAAACGCATGTTTTGGAAATTTACAACAGGCGGAGTGCGTTTTCGGCCACTGCGGTCACAGGACACCTCCGATTGACGTTTTGTCTGGCTGGCCATTTTACAATTCACCCACCCTTTGTTTCGTCCAATTTCATGGCATTCTGAGGTCATTCAGCCGGTTTCGACCACCCCACAGACGCTTTTCAAGCCTGCCAAACACCTAAAAAAAAATATTCAGTCGTACCGCACAAACTACACGTCCGAATGACTTTTCGTCTCCTCGTACAACTTACAAACAATAATTAGGGTGTTTTCATGTGGTTTCAAGTCATTATGATGTCTTTCGGCATGCATTTTACAGTTAAATGAATGTTTTGGCCATTTACGACATGCGGAGTGCATTTTCGGCCACCTTGGTCACACAACACCTCCGATTGACATGCAGTCTAGCCGACCATTTCACAATTCACCCACTCTTTGTTGTCGTCCGATTTAATGGAATTCCAAGGTCGTTCGGCTGATTTCGACCACCCCACGCACGCTTTTCAAGCGCGCCAAACACCTAAAAAACACATATTCAGCTGTGCCGTGCAAACCGTTTGTCTGAATGATGTGCAGTCTCCTCGTACACCTCACAAATAATAATTAGGGTGTTTTTGTGTGATTTCAAGTAATTCTGATGTCATTCAACATGAATTTGACCGTTAAACGCATGTTTTGTCCATTTACGACACGCAGAGTGCGATTTCGGCCACCGCGGTTACACGACACCTCCGATTGACATGTCATCTAGCCGACCATTTCACAATTCACCCACCCTTTTTTTTGTCCGATTTCATGGCATTCTGAGGTCGTTTGGCCAGTTTCAACCACCCCACGCATGCTTTTCAAGCGCGCCGAACACCTAAAAAACACATATTTAGCCGTGCTACGCAAACCGCGCGTCCAAATGATGTATCATCTCCTCATACACCTCAAGAATAATAATTAGGGTGTTTTCATGTAATTTCAAGTCATTCTGATGTCGTTTGGAATGCATTTGACTATTAAACACATGTTTTGGCAATTTACAACACGTGGAGTGCGTTTTCAGCCACCGCGGTCACACGACACCTCCAATTAATGTTCCTTCTAGACAACCATTTTACAATTTACCCACCCTTTGTTTTCGTCCGATTTCATGGTATTCTGAGGTCGTTCGGCTGGTTTTCACCACCCCACGCACGCTTTTCAAGCGCGCCAAACACCTATAAAACACATATTCAGTTGTTCCGCACAAACCGCAAATCCAAATGACGTTTCATCTCCTCATACAGTTCACGAATAATAATTAGGGTGTTTTCATGTGATTTCAAGTCATTACGATGTCATTCGACATGCATTTGACCGTTAAACGCATGTTTTGGCCATTTATGACACACAGAGTGCATTTTCAGCCATCACGGTCACACGACACCTCCGATTTATGTTTCTTCTATCCGAACATTTCACAATTCATGCACCCTTTTTTTCGTCAAATTTCATGGAATTCCGAGGTCATTTGGCCGGTTTCGACCACCCCACACACGCTTTTCAAGCGCGCCAAACACCTAAAAAACATATATTCAGTCGTGCCATGCAAAATATTATAACATCATTAGGATTCCATATTTGGTTGAAAATAAAGTGTTATACTGAATTCAAAAATATCTATACCAGAGTGAAAAATCAGGTTCAAAAATAAAGAGTTATACATAATTCAAAAATGTAATGGATCAATCTTCCCCTGATCACCATCACCATCACCACTGTCATCATTGGCCTCATCCTCGCCACCATCTCTGTCCTCATCATCTTCCTTTTCATTGTCCCCATGCTCATCATTGGCCCTATCCTTTCCCTCGGCCACATCCTCGCCCTCGCCCTCAGCCCCATCCTCTCCCTCATCATCATCCTCATCCTCGCCCTCGTCCTCTTCAGTATCCTTATCATCACCAGGAACATAATCATCTCGACCACCACTAGAACTTCCACCTGGTGCATTGGATAATGCACCCATCGACGACATAAATATCTGACGAGCCGCGCTGGCCTCTAGTGGAAGTGATGAAGATAAAGCTTTCATCGGTTTCATAAATTCTTTGTCCCTCATTTGAACTTGTACTTACAACTCCGTGACCCTTTTATCAGACTGTCTTGCATGCTCCTTGACCTATTCCAAATCATTGGTACTAGAATGGATACCTAGAGAGGACCAATACCGGATCAGGACTATATTCTTACCAGGTCAGCAGCGTACTCGACCAGAGTGCTCCTCTCCCAAAACCTGATATAAATGATCGTGTGGCCCTAAATTGTCAGGCTCCTGTGAATCAAGGGCCTATAAAGCATCCTGTTAAAAATATTAATAGATTATTAAATTTCAAAATAGATATTAAACTTTTAAGTAAACAAATTAAAACTTACAATCTTTTCTTGTGGCGGTTCATTAACCGCAGTTCCATCTTTTTTTCTTCTACTCGAGCAAAACAATTTTTCTCGAGGGATACATCCTTCAATATTAAATTTTTGCTTCTGTAATGACATTGAAATAATATAAAGTGCAAGTATAATCATATATTCAATATTCAATAAATCACATAATTTAAGTATGAAACAATAAAAAGGGAAAGTCCTAAAGAAAAATTACAAACAACTATATCGTACCAGCTGCCTCTCATGATCTGACATAGTCATGCACCCCAAAGTGTAGAGGTATTTCTTTGAATCATTGTTTTTTTTATTTTTTCAGAAGATTCCTAAATAATTTTTAATAATAAATTAGATAATATTAATGAAAAATATGAAAAATGTCATTTAAATACCTCAAATGGGTTTAATACCTTAAATTTGGCAGTCACCCAATGGGTAATCATTTGGCGATATTGCTCTATCAGGCATTCATCCACGATAGGTAATGTATCCAATTCCGTGCCCACTCTATCACACCAGCCAACATATAGCTCATGCTTATAAGCTCTCCATAGCTCTCCTAGCTCCTTTAAACATGTCGGTCATTTACCTTCGCCATCAGGGAAGTTATACCGAAGCTGACACTCAATAAATTAATTCATATAAATACAAAAAAATACTACATTAAATCCAATATATTTTTTACCCATATTTGTGCCCACGCATTTTACATGACTTCGTGTGGTAGATGTCTCCAAGAGAGAGGGCTGACCGGAATGATGTCGGAGTATTTGGATAGCGTCTCTAAAAAACCCTGACATTCCTGCCTAGATTTATTAATCATATGTCCATCATCATTGTATTCAACCATCAACTATGTCTGGCGGTTCCATACCACACGCAAGCGAGTACGCCCCCTCCCCCACCTCCTATCAGTAGATGAATATGTTCTTAAAGAAAAAAAATATCCGTACGAGTTATAATAAAAATAAATTTTGGTCTAAAAATTTGTTAGAGTTATATAAATATACCTGTGGTAGTCGGATCAATGGGTGTCACTAGATGTGCAGAATTCGAAGGAATATCTTGTACAGGTGGAGTGTCCCTCAGTGTACGCTCCTCAACCACATACTGTGTTGGAGCGGGAGTCGAATAAGGTGGAATATAACAGCCCAGAGATAATGAACCAGAAGAAAAAGATGATGGCACAGATGTCTGGCCAACTGGTAGTGTAAACATCAGAGGCCTAAATATACAGTGTGTCCCTAAAGACACACCAGGATCAGAATGGGGTGTAGAAGATACGTCGGTGGTAGGGGAATAATCCAATCAGGTACGACCAGTGAATCTTCTAACTCTCTCACCACGAGCCCTCATACCACCGGCCTCAGTACCAGGACCACCAGATGGTCATCTAAATCTGACACCACCCCACTCCTACCACCAGCCTTTGTACTGGGAGCAATATCAGGCTCCTCGTTGGATATCTCTCATCTAGGGGGTGGATCCTGAAAAAAAGTTTAACAAAAAAGTAAACACATGATATTATAATTTATTGAAATATATATATTTGAAATAAAATACTCACAATAGGGATGAGTGGAGGAATGACCATCTGTGTCATGCGACGATTATTTTCTATAATGTTTTTCTATCACCTCTCTTCAATGGGTGTCATTTCCTACAATGAAAACAAATATGGAAGTAATTAAAAACAGATAACTAATGTGTAACCCTAAAAAACAAAATATAGAAAAACCATTATGATAAAAAAACATAAATAAATAGAATATTTATGGTGGTTTGAAGGTAATTACTAGGATATACACTCTGAATGATGTAGGTGAAACATATAGGTGAGAACACGATTATATGATTCTATATATTTCCCACCACAACTTCGAGTTCATAATCAACTCTGAAAATTGAGATATTGGAGTCATCATAAGTAATAAATGGATTGATTCCAATTGCAGTAGGGATAATGTCAACTTCATCATCACCATCATCAAAAACATGTTTGGGATTTACTTCAATAATTACACCGAATTTAGGATGACGATGATCTTTGACATAAAAAACTAGTTTCACCATTGATGCCAATACATATGGTTCATTGGTGGCAAGAGTGCGAGTCATGTCAATAACTCGAAGTCCACAATCATCAATAAAGGTGCCTTACCTCGTCATTGAATAAAACCATTTACATTTCATCATCGTGACTCGACCATGCGAGTAATAATCCAAAATTATTATTTTCTCCACAACTCCATAATAAGCAACATTTTCAGAATGAGGTCTATTTTCCGATGAACTGGCATAACAGTCTGTTGTGGCAGTTAGCATAAAACCATCATGTTGTGTTCTCATATTTCTTTCTCATTCAGTGATAATAAATTTTTATCCATTGATCACAAGCGATTTACAAGCATGAACCACGGTATTAGGACCAAAAGCCAAAGCTCTTATTTCCTCAGAAATAGAGTATGCAGGCAAACTCGATGCCTGAAATATAAAAAAATAGTAAACTTAATTAAATATTATTTTAATTTAGTTATTACAGAAATATGTTTACCTTTAATTTCAACCAAGAAGAAAACACTTTGTTATGAAATGTCTCTTTCCTTATCAAAGATAAAGAATGATGCTTTATATATATCAAATCTTTATGTTCCTTGTAGATAAAAATAATAATAGTTTAACAAATATTTAAAATTATAAGAGATAAGATAAGAGATACCTGTACAATTTACTTACTTGATATACTCATAAAAAAAATCACAATTAAACAACACTGTGTGATGTACCATCTCTCGCTCTTCAAGGATTAATATTGTCAATGTATATGATCCCAGAATTCCTCCTGTCTGAGGAAGTGATGGAAAAATGGTTTCAATTTTCCCATACTATTCTTCTTCATTTATCATTGGTCTATTTATTCTTGTAGTAAGATCAGAAAAATATATTTAGCAGAAATCCATACATTCTTGAGCCAAGTAACCATTCACAATAGAACCTTCGGGATAATTCTTGTTCCGAACATATGATTTCAATGTGCACATGTTTCATTCTATTGGATACATCCAATGGAAAGCAACAGGTCCTCCAAGAAGTATTTCAGTCGGAAGATGGATAGTCAGATGTAACATGCATGTAAAAAACGATGGAGGGAAAATTTTCTCTAACTCACACAAAATTAATGGTGTCTCAGCCAACAGTTTTTTCAAGAAGGATTTGAACAACCTCTTAGCACAAAGATCTCTAAACAAATAGCACAACCAAATAACTGAGACTCTAACATTATTGGATAAGAGATGACATATTTCTATTGGAATCAACTCATGCAAAAGGACTTTATAATCACGAGTCTTCAAAGATTTCAGCTTCAACTCTTTTCTATTGACCCGTTTTGATATATTGCTTGAATAGACATCAGGAACTTTAATAGTCTCTAGCACTTCCAGAAATTGATTTTTTTTCAGCAGCTATCATCACATAAGAATCACATGGAACTTTCCATTTATTTTCACTGATACAGACAGGAGGCAATTCTGGTCTGATCCCCCAATCTACCAAGTCACGCCAAGATCATAAATCATCTTTTATCTTACCCTTGACATTTAGAATAATAGAAAGCAACATTTCACATATATTCTTTTGAATGTGAATTACGTCTAAGGAATGACATAACAAGTTGTTTGACCAATACGAAAACTCAAAGAATATACTCTTCTCCTTCCAATTGTAAGTGGTATCATTGGAAACATTTTTCCTCTTTATAGATTTCATTACACCCTTCCCTAATGAATAACTGAAATCTTACAATTCATTAATCACATCAGTTCCATACATACGCTGAGGTGGATCATCAGTCTCCATGCTATTTTCAAATCTTCAACGATTGTTTCTATATGGATGGTTCATTGGAAAGAATCGTCGATGTCCCATAAAACTAAAACTACGACGATATTTCAGTCTTCTCGATCGAGTATTCTTCATACAAATAGGACATGAAAATTTTCCTTTTGTGCTCCATCCAGACATCATTGCATAAGCAGAAAAATCATTGATTGTCCACATAAGCGCAACATGCATCTGAAATATGTCTTTCGAACTTGCATCGTATGTGGTCACACTCACATCCCAAAGAAGTTTGAACTCTTTTATTAAAGGTTGCATGTATACATCTATATCATTTTCGGGATTAGAAGGGCTAGATATCAGTATACTCAAGAAAGTGTAAGGCTTTTTCATACACAACCATGGGGGAAGGTTATAAATGTGTATAAAAACCAGCCATGTGTTGTGCGAAGTAAGAATCTGCCCAAATGGATTAAAACCATCACATGAAAGACCCAGTCTCACATTACGCACATCGGCTGCAAATTCAAGATATCGAGCATCAAATCTCTGCCATGAAAATCCATCTGTAGGGTGAACCAAATCTTCATTATTCTTTTTTCTCTCGGTGTCATGCCATTGTATTTTTACTGATATGTCATCAAACATGAAAAGGTTCTGTAATTTGGGGATCCATGGAAAGTTCCACGTGGTGCACGAGATAGTGTTCCATCATCTTTTGGCTTCCATCGGAAGGTTCCACATTTAATACAATCATTTATTTCAGCATTTTCCTCCCAAAATAAGCTGTAATCATTCAGGCAAGCATGAATTGTTTTTTGAGAATCCAAGTTCATCAACTAACTTCCATGCCATATAGTGGTTTTAGGGAATATCTGCACCATCTGCAAGTAAGTCCTTCAAGAAGGTAAGAATGTAATCAATTGAAGTATTTGAAATCCCATACATAGTTTTCCCATGAAACAATCGGATTAAAAATTCTAACTTTTTCATTTTACCACATTGCTGATATACTGGAGTCGTCGCATCATCATTCAATTTTTTCACCCTATCAACATCATCATTTTCATTGGATGCATCATGTGTGCTTATATCAAAATCTTGTTGGTTGGACATCCTTTCCTTCTCATGATGCCGAATAAATGGAAACTGATCATATATCAAACTCTCCAATTCAGTCCTATCATTTGGATCATCAACATTTTGAGATTCCATTTTCTCTCCATTGTGATACCACACATAATAGTTTGTTTGGAAACCATATTTGGTTATATGATAGCTAACTGTTTCATGACTCAACCAAGGTCTTCCAACATAATTAGAACATGGGCAGTGTATGCGACCACTATCTGAAGCCTTGTCAAATGCAAAATCTAGAAATATGTTAAAATTATTTTTAAAATCAGTTGAAATCCGATCAGTTTCGTACATCCAACTTCTATCCATTCTATAAAAAAAATTCAATAAGTCATTTCAAAGAAATTCAATAATATTGAAGTTAAATCAAAAAAATATTTAGGTAAATGAAAATTGTTTACTTTAAATAAAATCATAACTGAAACATTAATCTATATGAGAATCATATTAGAAAATACAACAAAATACAGTGTATATAATAAAATAAGATACATGTTGGTAGGGTGTATTCATTGAATCATGTCCCAATTTATTTTAGAGAGGGAACTTAACTATTTATGGGTATGGATTTGATTAGAAACACCTATAAAAAGGATATCCAGGAATCGTGACGTCCCAAACCAGGATGCCACTCATTAGTGACCCGAACCCAGATTGCCACTCATTGGAGAGGGACCTTCAAGTTCTATTGTGTTTTATCTCACATACAAATAATTATTTTTGGGATGTCCATGGTCCAGGGAGGACAGTGGTGGGCTGTCTGGGGTCCTGGGAGGAGGGCGGGGGGATGTCCAGGTTCTAGGAAGGAGGGGGGATTTCTTGGGTCCAGAAAGGTGTGGGGGGCTGTTCGGGGTCCAGGGAGGAGGGGGGGTTGTCCAGGAAGGATGGTGGGGGGATGTTTGGGGTCCAGGGAGGAGGGTGGGGGGATTTCCAGGGTACAGAAATGAGGGGGGTTATCCTGGGTCCAATAAGGATGGGGGTTGTCATGTGTAAATGGGACGTTTTCAGTACCTCATTTGGCTAAACATACTTTTCACCATAAAGGATTGTCCATGTATATTTACATGGCTAACCAAGTCATGTACTATGTGTACATTCCCATGTACATTCACAGGACACTAGATTATCGTAGACACCATGTCAACCTTTATACACACCATGTGAACCCTTATACCATATCGTCATTATTACAACCATTAATAACAACTTATTAAACAACATCACTTTTCAAAGACAATCAAACTAAACATAAATCAATAATAATATTTCATATATTAAGTAAAATGAAGTCATACTATCTTACATCCTAAATGACCACCCACAACCATGATTAATGACCACAAGTCTCCCATTTTGGCCAAATAAAAAGTGAAAACAAAAACACATAGTTGCAGAAAACAACTTCATTTGTGTGAAGAATAATAATCTCATGGTCCTCTTGATATTTGAACCAAGAAGTCATTATTTTCTAGATGAACTTGCATCCATGAAACCATATGAGAAACACAATTCAATACATGTGTACTTTTTCTGATTTTCCCAAGAATTTTGAGGAACCCCAAATTAGTGAAAATGGTCATTGTGTTTTAAAATAGTGATTGAATAACTCATGTATGATGTTGAAGGCAGAATGATTAGTGGTTATATTACGAAAACTAATATTCGTTAATATTGAGAATTTGAAATTCTGTGAATTAGTTTCATGAAGAAGGAATAAGTACTACATGTGAAAAGGAGAGGTCCCACCGAGAGTTTCCTTTGTAGATATTTTATTCATAAAGAACATTGGATTGTATGGTTAAGTATTTCTTATTTCCTCTGTGAAGAATAATTAGGAACCACATACTATTTTGAAAATTTCAAGAAGATACTCCATATGTTCTATTGTGAAAATCATAGTTATTAATGGCGCGTTCCATGGCATGCCATCACGCCATGGAATGCACCAGGAAGCCGACCGCCACGCAATGGGTTCGCAATGGCTCATCTGAAAAGGTGCTCAGTGGATCGTGCTATTGTGCGCAATGGTGCATAGTGGTGTGGCGCACACAACTGTGCAAACTTGTTCGCGATTAAAAAATACCCAAAAAAAACCTCAAACGACGACCTCCACCATCACGCAACACTATCCTCTTCCCACGACAGCCGCAACCCAGCCCCTGCCAGACTATGTTGAGCGGTGCGACCTAGTCATCTCCCTCGACAGCTACTTCCATACCAACTGACGACGACGACCTTACCCTCCACGTATAGGGAAGGCATATTCACACACACCTTGTGTGCGAACTGAACCCTAAGTAGTAATTTTTATCATTCCATTTTATTTATGTTTTCACTTTTTTTTCCGGTTAATGTTGTCCACCTCTTTGCCTGTCGAGGGGCACTTTACTTTTTTTATATGTTTCTTTTTGTTTATTGTATTTATTTTGAGATATATAGTTTAAAATATTTAATTTTTTGCTTTAAATATTTTTGGAATTTTTTTTATTGTTTTTTTCTGGTACATTTTTTTATTCTTTCTATGCGCCGCAAGTTAATATTTCCATGCACCTTGCGCCGCGCAGTGCGCTTTTGCGCCGGGGGCCTGTCACTGTTGTGCGTCGTGTGCCGTAAATAACTATGGTTCAAAGGATAAGTAAAAACATGTCATTATATATATATATATATAGATTTTTATAGAAACATGATACATACTTGTTATGTAATACACATAGTGTACAAAAATTAAGACGAATAAGATTTTCATGTTTGACATGATCTTAATGAAACGAGTAATTTTCATGAAATACTATGAATAAATATTACAAAAAAATTCTTATGAGTTCATATACATGAAGCTGAAATATTTGAAGCATTGGGATTAAAAAAATTATGAATCTTTGAAATTAGAACACAAGAAAGATACACCATGCCCTTATAAATGTATATGTGTAATGAAAACATTAATTGGGCAATGTGTACACTGATGTAGTGATTTGAGTACCCAATTCGTGGAATTAGTGATTTGAGTACACAATTCGTGGAGTAGTGAATCATAAAATTTTCAAAAAACCATAGAAATAGAGAATAACAATATCCTGGAGAATAGAAGGATATCCTTGAGAAGAGTTGGAAGGATATCCTTGAGAAGAGGTGGAATGAGTCTAACCTGGCAGCTGATTCGATGGAAGAGGTGCACCTGTGATTGGGCTTCTCAAGGGCTTATGGGAGTTTGGAATCACTTTTGTAGACCCACGCAATGCTTCTGGAATCAGGGGGGGTCGCCTACTGTTTGTCGAATTTGGGGCATCTTTTTCCCAACAGTTATTAAAAACAATTGGGATATCATTTTTTCCCAATGGTTTGATGAAACTATTGGGAAAACTCCCTAAAAAACCATCTTTACCAATGGTTTATGCAAACCGTTGGTAAAGATCACCTATACCAATGGTTCAAAAGAACCGTTGGTATTAAAGTGTTTGGAAAAGTATGTTTTCCAGTAGTGTTAGATAAGGATAAATCAAAATGATAAGGTTTAAAATAAAATAGAAACATGTCTAAATTTGATTGGTTGATGATATTAAAACCCTATCTTACCTCATATCCTAATTTTAGTCACTTTGGAAGTTTTTATGCGGGGTTTGAGTTTATTATAAATTAATATTTTAGAGGTTTACAAAAGTGACCCTCTCCTCTCTTATAGAAAGGGAACCTCCTCCCTCTCCTCTTCACAAAATTTTGATCCTTCAAGCTCGGATAAACCTTGTCCATTTTCATTCTCCACTTTCCTAGAAACATAATATAGGTCCTGGTCTTCTTCAAAGACCAACTTTAATTCCCTAAGAGGAGGTTTAGGAGAGGCACATCAAAGAAGAGGTAATATCATTTACCGATTCTTTCAAATTTATTTCTTCTTCTACTTCCTCTAATTTATTTGTTTCATTATAAAGTAATAAAATCAGGATCGCTCATATACTTATATGTTATTATAAATAGTAAACAACCCCATTTCATTTTTATCTATCCTACGGAAAACAAAATCACTGTGCGTTCGTACGTACGGAATACCGTCTCCATGCCATGGTGTAATCTATTTTCCACCACCACATTACTTGGATGGGTATAATGGTGTAAATAATAACTATATATGATTATTATAACTTCATAATGATTATGAGATATTATATTATCCACTCCAATTCTCTTAAATAATTATGATAATGATATCATCGCTCGTGCGTACGTACGGATTACCGTCTCCACGACGCGATGAGATTCATTCTCCATGTGTAACCATTAAAGAATGATTATAAAGTATATATAATAAATAATCATGAAAAATATGACATAATAATTATATTTTATTTATGTACATATATGTTTCATTTACATAATTCTATTCAATTCAATAAGGAAACGAATACAGCGTTCATGCGTACGTACGACCTACCATCTCCATGAACGGTGTATTTCATTCCATTTATCGATCTATCATATATATTTATATGATTAATATATATTATATATAAATAATTTTTTAAATTCTGTAATTAAGTAAATCGGGATATATGTAATAATATCAAGAACAACAAGTCCAAACACGTACGATAAATGAAACGATTTTACCCAAAACACTTCTTTAACATGGAATTGACAAAAAAACGGGTAATATAAAGTCATAAGGGAATCATATATGATATCATAAATATTATTATGGTTATTTTACAGGTTAAAAATATGTTTAAACCCACTATACAGGAGTTTCAAACACTTACAGAAGAAATTGGACCTATGGTAAGGGATAATTTTGCAATCTCATTTTTATCCGAGATTGCTTATACGTAAGTATTTACTAGGGTTATATTTTTCATCCATTTACATATTTTTTTTTTCATAAAGTGTTTAATATTCATCCATTTATGTTTAAAGTCATGTTTACCCCCCTTTCACTTTTACTTTGTGTCATGGAAGGAATCTTTCTTTTGTTTACCATACGTGGTAATTTTTGACTTTTCCTTTAAAAGTATGAGGGGAATGTTTTTTTAATCAATACGGCATGAACATATTTTTATGGATTCATAACTACTTATTTCCATGAATCTTCCTCTACACTATTTCATGATTATTTTCAACAAAATATTTTTCTTTTAAAATTTCATGGCATTTTGAGAAAAGAAAATGATTTTGAAGAAGAAAGTATATTTTCCTCAATAATTCATTTCAAGTGTTTTATCAAAACCATTTTCCATATAAGATGACATTATTTAATATGTTTATGTTTCCATTATAATGTCTCTATTATTTACATGGTTTCATTTTTCTTATTATGAACTGATATCCATTTATTCTATATGGATTATGTTATGATGGGATGATGTTTATGAAACCCATTTTATTCATTGGGTTATGATGAATGATTTATGTTTATTTTGTGGCACACGTAAGAATGATTTCATTATGAGATGGGTGGGACCTATATCTTCCTCCAATGAATTAGGTAAAGATTTATATCTCATAAGATAGACATGGTTGAAACGACAAGTGAATCTGGTTCAGTAATACAGGGCTGGAACGACAAGTTAGCCTGGTTCAGTAATTGACTTTGTCCACAATGATGGTCTTGGAAACAATGCCTTGGATACTATGGAAATCGTAACATGTGATTAATGGTTTTCCATAATTACATTTTTTATTCCCATTCTATTTTATCATTATTAATGTTTCTTTATGATCTATGCCTTACATACTTCCAATATTTATTTCACAACTCAAGAATTTTGAGGTTTAAACATTATGTTCATGTTTTTAAGTTCAAATGTATATGGTTTGTTTTATTTTCTCCATGCTTACCCTTATTGAGAATTTGAGATCACCATTTTTCTGTTTTCATTTCCCTAGGATTAAAAGAAAGGTTTTAGGTAAGAAAACAAAAGGGAAAGATCTTTATGGGAGATGTTGAAGATATTTCACCATGATTAGAAGATTGTGTTCCAATTTTCCAAAGGCACTAAACTATTGTGGTCCTTGGGTGTCAGTTTTTGTTATGTATTAAGTATTCTGAAAAAGTAATGTAATTCCCATGTATGTCAATATTGGGTCTCTACTGTTGGTATCAGAGGAAAGGTTTAGTTAACCTTTGGAAACTAGGATGTGAATACATTAGTGAGATCCCTAGAGATATTTCTAAGGTATGTGTAGGGATGTCCCTAAGGATAAGAATAAGTATATGTTTCAATCCTAGAATTATGATAATGATCATTAATAACCTAGGATTAAACCTAAGATGTTATAGATTGAAAGTACTCCCATTTATTATGTTGTTTTCCTAGCATGATTTTTTCCTCTCACACTATTCTTTTTCGGTTTTGGACGATGGCTAGAACCCGAAGGAACCGTGTTGATCAATGTAACGGAAAATGTAATGATTGTACTCCTAAACAAACCAATGTTATGGGATATGGAGTTCAAATTTTATTGCTATACTTACACAAGATATGAATCATTATAGACTTCCAAATGAGTAGAAAAGGGAACAATATTCTATTGAGTCCTTTATGAGGAAACTTCCACCTTCTTTCAGTGGGTCTTTTGATACACTTGTTTCTGAACAATGGATCGGTACCATTGAAAATATATTTTCCATAATTTTCTGTTCAGAACATGGAAAAGTCATTTTGGCTATTTACCATTTAGAAGGTGAAGCAGACCAGTGGTAGACTCTAATTAAGAATACGAGGCCCCAAGATGAAATTGAATCTATGGAATGAGACGAGTTCAAGAACTTGTTTTTCAATAAGTACTTCCCTTGTATTGTTCGAACAAAGATGGAAAAGGAGTTCCTTGAGCTTAAGCAAAAAAATTGATGAATCTATTGGTATATACGAGGTGAATTTTACAAGGCATGCAAGGTATGTATCTGGATTTATCATCCAACCTGAAAGTAAAGTTGATCGATTATTTAGTGTCTTAAAACCAATTCTTTGAAGGGAATTAGCTATAAGATACTTTAGTAGCTATGAAGAAATTGGGTGTTGTGCTGTCAAGGTAGAACTGAAATTTGGTGTTACATATCCATCTCAAGGTTTTGAAAAGAAACAAAAGATGGAGTTCAAGGGAAAATCTCAAAACAATGGTGAAAAGAAGACAAATGTTTCTTTATGATCAAAGTGTGGAAAGAATCATGGTAGATATTGTCTTAAAGAGACTAGAAAATGTTTTAAGTGTCGAAAAGAAGGTCATCGAGCAGCTGAGTGTCGAGGTAATGGTCAAAAGATAGCTAATGATGTGAATAGAGAAAAGAATACATAGAATTCACCACCAACACTTCAATGCTACAGGTGCAAGGAACTGGGGCATTATGCTAACCAATGCCCAAATACAAGGGTTAATGATGATCGACATCAATAACCTCTTAAAGAAAAGGACAAAGTGAAGTCACATGCGATCACTATTGGAGATGTTGAGTATAAAAACAAAGGTATGAAATGATTAAGTGTTTTTGTAACATGATTCCATAATAGTGTTGTGGAATATCATTTATAGTATCGTGGAATTTTGGAATATCTATGTATTGGTTTTCAATAATTATATGGTACCTGTAACCATGAAAAGTGATTGAAATATTTTTGGAAAGTAGATGATATGTGCATAATGAAGGGATAAGGAGAAAATAAAATGTTTTATATTATTAATGAGCTCATGACTGATATAAGGACAAAGTTATATCATGGTTTGAGTATATAGAAATTTTGGGATTTTAGTATGTGGAAAGACTTAACTTTTGACAGAAATCATGTTTTTACTAGGGTTCTATGGTAATTCATGTTTCAAGAGAATACATGATTATGGTATTCACATGTTTGGAATGTGACCAACAAGGTATATCTTATGATATGTGGAGGATAAATGATGGTATTTACATGCTTGAAAGATCACCTCTCTGGTAATCTTTTTCTTTATACTATGAGATTGGACAAAAGTATTTTGAATACACCTAAAGAATGGATTAAGTTAGTCATCAGATAGTACTGTTTAAGGCCATAAATATTTGAGATTATTTCTGGAATTTTATAATAGTATTGTTTTAGAAAAAGGACAACCTATAGGATGGGCGACAACCTGTCGCGTTGGACAAAGATGCGGGAATCGAACCCACAACTAAAGTGCGACATGCCTTTATCGCCTGCCACTGGCCTACAGGATGTCCCTGGTTTATAGAAATTTGTTTTATTTTATTAAGTGGTATGATATATGAAGTATAAGTCCATTTTTGGAGCCATATACTATTAATATCACTATATATGAACTTATGTATATTTAATAACTTTTGCAAACCTTTTGTCTGAGACAGATGGAATGACCCATAATTCTATCACATGATCTTCTAACACTTCACGAATAACAAATTCAACTTCATTTCTTTAAGATATGAAGTATAAATTGTTCAAGGAATGACCAACGGTGTGATTGTACCAAAATCAAGTAAGTATTTTTTTTCTAATTCAAATTCTTCAACTTTAGGGAAATGATCTTGAAAACCAAAAATGTTGTCCTAGTACCCTCATACTCGATGAATCAGATGGTACCTTAGATCATCACAAATTTATGGATTTATGATTTTTGTCTATTTTATAGACATGCTCTCTACAACTCTCCATCAGAACATCATGGTTAGATTTCTCTTCCATATCCATATTTTCACCTACGTTCTCCTATGTGGAAACCCAGTGATGAGTTAATTTGGGTAACCTTTACGTTTTTTACATTACTTTTTAAATTTAAGTTTTAGTATTCATTTTTACGATGTGGGTTTCCATGAAATAAACTTTCAAGTAGTAAACTATTTATAACCCTGAAAAATTTCAAGGGAGAAATTCATTCTAAGGGGGGTAGAATGTAACACCACGAGATTTTATAAGAAATAATTTTTTTTAATTTCTTTGATGTCTTGTGTTGTATACTACACCAAGATTAGATTGATCTATATGTAACACCGTATTAGATTGTAGTATATTCAAACACTATTCTTGGCTTGTGTTTCACACAAGAGAGCCTTCCTCAATAACGTGTGTTGTACACAATACCGAGTTTTACTAAACAATGATATATTGTTATAATATTATTATGAACTAGCCGTTATAAATAGTATTAATGAGATATTTAATTTTATAACAATCTCATTCATCCTACACATATTCTAGAACATGGTATGATAACAAAATAAAATTTTCATGTAAGATAAGTATTTTTCAAAAAATGCAGTTTCGCTGCCTTTTGATGGCGTACCCACCTTAAATCTAGTTTTTGACACCTTTATAAGTTCAGTTTGACAAAATAAACTTACTCATTACAATAAGGATATAAAAATTAACTTTGTATAATTTTTTAATATTTTTCTATTAAATTCCAAATTTTGATGAATAGTAAAAAACGCTAAATTTTAATTAAAAACAACTTTTTTCATTAAGATAATTTATATGGTTAAATTATAATATTGAATGGTTTTAAAGTATAAATAGAATATATTTTTACAATTTAATATTACTTAAATCATTATCATTAATTTTACATTGAATGCATAGGTAAAAACATTTCAATCTTTTGCAATGTTTTAACTTTTAAAACATGTTTTCTCACCAGCGGGATTAATTTTAAATTAAATACTACAACTTTTTCATATTGAATTTGGAAAAATGGATTCCATATTTGGAATCAGTAGGTCCAAATTATTTTAATAGTGTACTTTTTATTTTTAGGCATTATGAATAGTTACTACTGTAAATTTTATTTACCACTTTTAAAGGTAAATCAGGTAATTAAGGGTAAAAATAATATTATAAAATTACCCTAACACCTGAAAAAAATTTATTGGATGAATAAAAGTAGACCCATATCACCTAAGGATTATAATAGATTCATTTCATGGACTTTTTACCATAAATAGGATGTAATTATTATTAAAACCAAAGAAAGTGACAACATATCACTCTCTTATATCTTATAAGTGTAATAATATTAATTTAGTGATAAACATCATAAAACTTCAAAAATAAATTGTCACTAGAAATATAATAAAATTATATACATCTTATTAATTTATTTATAATTTTTAGGGATTAAATAATTATCATTAATGGTGACAGAATAGTGATGTAGAACTTATTTTATTGATTGAAATATCAAATTAATGTTTTTAAAAATATTAAAATAAATATTATATGTACTATTTAATGTAATACACGAATTTTAAAGATTAATATTACATGTCAGGGACCTATTAAATATTTTGTTTTGAATATATCCTCTGTGTGGAGTTTATTTAAATTCAAATAAATGAATAGTGTCAAAATTGACACTATTGTTATTTTATATAAATAACATATTATTAAATTGTTTAAAAATCACAAAATTATTTAAAAATTATAAATTGAAATTTATATTGTCTAAAATGTCAAAAATTATCCAATTATAGACAATTCACAATACATAAGTTAGTATTTATAACTATTTAAAATTTATAATATTATTACCACAAATAAAATAAAATTGATTAAATAAGGATAAATCAAAATGATAAGGTTTAAAATAAAATCAAAACATGTATAAATTTGATTGGTTGATGATATTAAAACCCTATATTATCTCATATACTAATTTGAGTCACTTTGGAAGTTTTTATGTGGGGTTTGAGTTTATTATAAATTAATATATTAGTGGTTTCCAAAAGTGCCCCTCTCCACTCTTATAAAAAGGGCACCTCCTCCCTCTCCTCTTCACAACATTTTGAGCCTTCAAGATAGGCCAAAAACTGTCCATATCTCTTCTCCACTTCCTTAGAAACTTACTAAAGGTCATGGTCTTCTTCAAAGACCATCTTTAGTTCCCTAAGAGGAGGTTTAGAAGAGGCGCGTCAAAGAATATGTAATATCCTTTAACGATTCTTTAAAATTTATTTATTCTTATACTTACTGTTATTTATTTGTTTCATTATAAAGTAATAACATCAGTATCACTAATATACTTATATGTTATTATAAATATGAAACAACCCCATTTCACCTTCTCTCCATCCAACGGAAAACGAAATCACTGCGCGTGCGTACGTAAGGAATACTGTCTCCACGCCGTGGTGCAATCTGTTTTCCACCACCACCTTACTTGGATGGGTATAATGGTGTAAATAATAACTATATATGATTATTATAACATCATACTGATTCTAAGATATTTCATCAACCACTCAATTTCCATTCAATAATTATGAGAATGATATCATCGCTCGTGCGTACGTACGGATTACCGTCTCCACGACGCGATGAGATTCATTCTCCATGTTAACCATTCAAGAATGATTATAAAGTATATATAATAAATAATAATGAAATATAAGACATAATAATGATACTGTATTTATGTACATATATGTTTCATTAACTTAATTCAATTCAATTCATTAAAGAAATGAAAACAGTGTTCATGCGTACGTACGGCCTACCGTCTCCATGAACGGTTTATTTCATTCCATTTATCGATCTATCATATATATTTATATTAAAAATATATATTATATATAAATCATGTTTTAAATTTTTGAATTAATTAAATTAGGATATAAGTAATAATATCAAGAACAACAAGTATAAACACGTATGATAAATGAAACGATTTTACCCAAAATGCTGCTTTAACATGGAATTGAAAAAAGAATGGGTAATATAAAGTCATAAGTGAATAATATATGATATCATAAATATTATTATGGTTCTGTTACAAGTTAATAATATGATTAAACCCACAATACTGGAGTTTCAGACACGTACGAGAGAAATTGGATCTAAGGTAAGGGATAATTTTCCAATCTCATTTTTATCCGAGATTACTTATATGTAAGTATTTAATGGGGTTATATTTTTCATCCATGTCCATAACAATGTTTTTCGTAAAGTGTTTAATATTCATCCATGTATTTTTAAAGTCATGTTTACCCATATTTTACTTTTACATTATGTTATGGAAGGAATCTTTCTTTTGTTTACCATACGTGGTACTTTTTGACTTTTCCGTTAAAAGTATGAGGATAATGTTTTTTAATTAATATGGCATGAACAGATTTTTATGGATTCATAACTACTTATTTCAATGAAGCTTCCTCTACACTATTTCATGATTATTTTCAACAAAATATTTTTCTTTTAAAATTTCATGGCATTTTTAGAAAAGAAAATGATTTTGAAGAAGAAAGTATATTTTCCTCAAGAACTCATTTCAAGTGTTTTATCAAAACCATTTTCTATATAAGATGAAATTATTTAATATGTTTATGTTTCAAGTATAATGTCTTTATTATTTACATGTTTTCATTTTTCTTATAATGAAATGATATCCATTTATTCTATATGGATTATGTTATGATGGGATGATGTTTATAAAACCCATTTTATTCTTTGGGTTATGATGAATGATTTATGTTTATTTTGTGGAACATGTAAGAATGATTTCATTATGAGATGTCTGGGACATATATCTCCCTCCAATGCATTGGGTAAAAATTTATATCTCACGAGATAGACATGGATGTAATGGAAAGTGAATTTGGTTCAGTAATACTGGGATGGAACGACAAGTAAACTCGGTTGAGTAATGGAATTTTTCTGCTATGATGGTCTTAGAAACAATGCCTTGGCTACTATAGAAATAATAACATGTGATTAATGGATTTCCATAATTACATGTTTTATTACTATGATATTTTATCATGATTAATGTTTCTTTATGATCTATGCCTTACGTACTTCCAAGATTTATTCCACAACTCAATATTTTTGATATTTAAACATTATGTTCATGTTTTTAAGTTCAAATATATATGGTTTGTTTTATTTTCTTCATGATTACCCTTACTAAGCATTTGAACTCACGCTTTTTATGTTTTCATTTCCTCAGGATATAAATAAAGGTTTTAGGTAAGAAAACAAAAGATAAATATCTTTATGGTAGATGTTGAAGATCTCTCACCATGATTAGAAGATTGTATTCCAAGTTTCCAAAGACACTAAACTATTACGGTCCTTGGGTGTCAGTTTTTGTTTTGTATTAATTATTCCACAAAAGAAATATAATGTCCATGTACGTCAAGATTGGGTCTCTATAGTTGGTATCAGAGCAAAGGTTTAGTTAACCTTTGGAAACTAGGATGCAAAAAATTTAGTGATATCCCTAGAGATATTTCTAAGATATGTATAGGGATGTCCCTAAGGTTAAGTATAAGTATAGGTTACAATCCTATAACTTTGATAATGATCATGAATAACCTAGGATTAAACCTAAGATGTTAGAGATTGAAAGTAACCCCCTTTATTATGTTGTTTTCTTTACATGATTTTTTTCTCTCACACTATCCTTTTTGGGTTTTAGATGATGGATGGAACCTGAAGGAATTGTGTTGATCAATATAATTGAAAATGCAATGATTGTACTCCTGAACAAATCAATGTTATATGAGATAGAGTGAAAAATATTATTTCTATACTTACACAATCTATGAATATTTTTGGACTTCCAAATGAGCAGAGACGGGAACAATATTCTATTGAGTCCTTCATGAGGCAACATCCACCTTCTTTCAGTGGGTCTTCCGATCCACTTGTTGCTGAACAACAGATCAGTACCACTGAAAAGATATTTTCCCTACTTTTCTGTTCAGAACATGAAAAAGTCATTCTGGCTAATTACCATTTGGAAGGTGAAACAGACCAGTGGTGGAATATAATTAAGAATACGAGGCCCCAAGATGAAATTGAATACATGGAATGGGACGAGTTCAAGAACTTGTTTTTCAGTAAGTACTTCCCTCATATTCTTTGAACAAAGATGGAAAATGAGTTCCTTGAGATGAAGCAAAAGTTTGATGTATCTGTTGGTATATATGAGGTGAATTTTTCAAGGCTTACAAGGTATGCATCTGTATTTTTCATCCAACATGAATGTAAAGTTAATCGATTCTTCAGTGGCTTAAAACTAATTCTTCAAAGGGAATTAGCTATAAGAGACTTTAGTATCTATGAAGAAATTTTGCGTTGTGATATCAAGGTAGAACTGTAAGTTGGTGTTACATATCCATCTCATGGTTTTCACAAGAAATGAAAGATGGAGTTCAAGGAAAAATCTCAAAAAAATGGTGAAAAAAAGACGAATGTTTCTTTATGCTCAAAGTGTGGAAAGAAGCATGGAAGGGATTGTATTAAAGGGAATAGAAAATGTTTTAAGTGTGTAAAATAAGTTCATCAAGCAGTTGAGTGTCGAAGTAATGGGAGAAATATAGCTAATGATGTCAATAGAGAAAAGACTACAGAGAATACACCACCAATACTTCAATGCTACAAGTGCAAGGAAATGGGGAATTTTTCTAACCAATTACCAAATAAAAGGGTTAATGATGATTGACATCAACAACCACTTAAGGAAAAGGAAAAAGGGAATTCACATGTGATCAATATTGGATATTTTGAGTATGACAACGAAGGTGTGAAATGATTAAGTTTTTATGTAACAGGATTCCATAATAGTGTTGTGGAATCTCATTTATAGTATCATGGAATTTTGGAATATCTATGTATTGGTTTTCAATAATTGTATGATACTGGTAACCATGAAAAGTGATTGAAATATTTTTGGAAAGCAGGTGATATGTACATAATGAAGGGATAAGGAGAAAATGAAATGTTTGATAGTATTAATGAGCTCATGAATATTATAAGGACAAAGTTATATCATGGTTTGAGTATATATAAATTTTGGGATTTTGGTATGTGGAATGAGTAAAATTTTGATAGCATTCATGTTTTAACTAAGGTTTTATGGTAATTCATGTTTCAATAGAATACATTATTAAGGTATTCAAATGTTTGGAATGTGACCAACAATATATATCTTATGATGTATGGAGGATAAATGATGGTATTTACATGCTTGGTAGATGACCTCTCTGATAATATTTTTCTTTATACTATGAGATTGGACAAAAGTATTTTGGATAAGCCTAAATAATGGATTAAGTTAGACATCATATATTACTGTTTAAGGCTATAACTTTTTGACATGATTTATGGAATGTTATAATATTATTGTTTTATAAAAAGGACAACCCGTAGGACAGGCGACAACCTGTCACGTCGGACAAGGATGCGGGAATCGAACCCACAACCAAAGTATGACAAGCCTTTATGACCTGCCACTGGCCTACAGGAAGTCCCTAGTTTGTAGAAATTTGTTTTATTTTATTAAGTGGTATGATATATGAAGTATAAGTCCGTTATTGGAGCCATATATGATTAATATCACCATTATGTATATATTGATAACTATTTCTAACCTTTTGTTTGAGATAGATGGAATAACCCATCATTCTTTCACATGATATTCTCACACTTCATGAATAAAAAATTCAACTTCATTTATTTGAGATATGAAGTAGAAATTGTTCAAGGAATGACCAATGATGAGATTGTACCAAAATCAAGTAAGTATTTCTTCTAATTCAAATTCTTTTACTTTAGGGAAATGATCTTGAAAACCAAAAATGTTGTCCTAGTACCCTCATACCCGATGATTCAGATGGTGCCTTAGATCATCAAAAATTTATGGCTTTGTGATTGTTGGTTTTTTCATAGCGATGTTCTCTACCACTCTCCATCAGAACATGATGGTTAGATTTCTCTTCCATATCTATATTTTCACCTACGTTCTCCTATGTGGAAACCCAGTGATGAGTTAATTTAGATAACCATTAAGTTTCTTACTATACTTTTTAAAATTAAGTTTTAGTATTCCTTTTTATGATGTGGGTTTCCATGAAAGAAACTTTAAATTAGTAAACTATTTATAACCCCAATGAATTTCATGGGCGAAATTCATTTTAAGGGGGGTAGAATGTAACACCCTGAGATTTTATGAGAAATATTTTTTTAATTTCTTTGATGTCTTGTGTTTTATGCTACAAAAATATTAGATTGCTCTATACCCAACACCGTATTAGCTTTTAGTATATTCAAACACCATTCTCGGCTTGTGTTGCATGCAAGAGCGACCTTCCTCAATAGCGTGTGTTGTACGCAATACTGAGTTTTACTAAACAAAAATATATTGTTATAATATTATTATGAACTAGACATTATGAATAGTATTTACCACATTTTTAATTTTATAACAATATCATTCATCCTACACATATTCTAGAACATGGTATGAGAACAAAATAAAATTTTCATGTAAGATAAGTATTTTTCAAAAAATGCAATTTTGCCGCCTTTTGATGGAACACCCACATTAAATCTAGTTTTTGACACGTTTATAAGTTCACTTGGAAAAAATAAACTTATTCATTTCAATAATGATATAAAAATTAACTTTGTATAATTTTTTAATATTTTTCTGTTAAATTTCAAATTTTGATGAATAGTAACAATACACTAAATTTTAATTAAAAACAAATTTTTTTATCAAGATAATTTATATGGTTAAATTATAATATTGAATGGTTTTAAAGTATAAATATAATATATTTTTACCATTTAATATTAATTATGTCATTATCATTAATTTTACATTGAATTCATAGGTAAAAACATTTCAATCTTTTGCAATGTTTTAACTTTTAAAACCCATTTTTCTCAACAGCGGGATTAATTTTAAATTAAATACTGAAAATTTTGTATATTAAATTTGGAAAAATGGATTCCATATTTGGAATCAGTAGGTCCAAATTATTTTAATAGGATACTTTTTATTTTTAGGCATTATGAATAGTTACTACGGTAAATTTTATTTACCACTGTTAAAAGTAAATCAGGTAATTAAGGGTAAAAAAAATATTATAAAATTACCCTAACACCAGCCAAAATTTTATTAGATAAATAAAAGTCAAACCATATCACCTAAGGGTCGGAATAGATTTATTTCATGTACTTTTGATCATGAAAAGGATGTAATTATTATTAAAACCAATGAAAGTGACAACATGTCACTCTCTTATATCTTATAAGTGTAATAATTTTAATTTAGTGATAAACTTAATAAATATTTAAAAATAAATAGTAAATAGAAATCTAATAAAATTATCTACATCATGTGAATTTATTTATAATTTTTTGGGATTAAATAATTATCATTAATGGTGACACAATAGTGATGTAGAAATTATTTTATTGATTGAAATATCAAATAAATGTTTTTAAAAATATTAAAATAAATATTTTATGAACTATTTAATGTGCTAAAAAAAATTTAAAGATGAATATTACATGTTAGAGACATATTAAATATTTTGGTTCGAATATATCCTCTGTGTGGATTTTATTTAAATTCAAAAAATGAATAGTGTCAAAATTGACACTATTGTTATTTTAAAAAACTAACATATTATTAAATTGTTTAAAAATCACAAAATTGTTTAAAAATTACAAATTGAAATTTATATGGTCTAAAATGTCATAAAGTATCCAATTATGGACAATTCACAACACATAAGTAAGTATTTATAACCATTTAAAATTTATAATATTATTAATATAAATAAAATTAAATAGATTAAATAATGATAAATCAAAATGATAAGGTTTAAAATAAAATAAAAACATGTATAAATTTTATTGGTTTATTAGATTAAAACCCTAAATTACCTCATATCTAAATTTTAGTCACTTTGTAAGTTTTTATGTGGGGTTTGAGTTTATTATAAATTAATATTTTAGAGGTTTCCAAAAGTGCCCCTCTCCTCTCTTATAAAAAGGGCACCTCCTCCCTCTCCTCTTCACAACATTTTGAGCCTTAAATATCGGCCAAAACCTATCCATTTCTCTTATCCACTTTCCTAGAAACATAATATAGGTCCTTGGCTTCTTAAAATACCAACTTTAGTGCCCTAAGAGGATGTTTAGAAGAGGTGCGTCAAAGAAGAGGTAATATCCTTTACCGATTCTTTCGAATTTAGTTATTATTCTATTTCCTCCTATTTATTTGTTTTATTATAAAGTAATAACATCAGTATCAATAATATGATTATATGTTATTATAAATATGAAACAACCCCATTTCACCTTCTATCCATCCTACGGAAAATGAAATCACCGCACGTGCGTATGTACGGAATACCGTCTCCACGCTGTGGTGTAATCTGTTTTCCACCACCACCTTACATGGATGGGTATAATGGTGTAAATAATAACTATATATGATTATTATAACATCATACTAATTATTAGATATTATATCATCCACTCCATTTACATTCAATAATTATGAGAATGATATCATCGCTCGTGCGTACGTACGGATTATTGTCTCCACGATGTGATGAGATTCATTATCAATGTTAATCATTCAAGAATTATTTTAAAGTATATATGATAAATAATCATGGAATATATTACAAAATAATGATACTTTATTTATGTACATATATTTTTCATTTACTTAATTCTATTCGATTCAATAAGGAAACGAAAACAGCGTTCATGCGTACGTACGACCTACCGTCTCCATGAACGGTGTATTTCATTCCATTTATAGATATATCATATATATTTATATTCTGAATATATATTATATATAAATCGTGTTTTAAATTTTGGAATTAATTAAATCAGGATATAAGTAATAATATCAAGAACAACAAGTCCAAACACGTATGATAAATGAAACGATTTTACCAAAAACGCTCTTTTAACATGGAATTGACAAAAGAACGGGTAATATAAAGTCATAAGTGAATCATATATGATATCATAAATATTATTATGGTTCAATTAAAAGTTAATAATATGTTTAAACCCACTATAAAGGAGTTTCAGACAGGTATGGAAGAAATTGGACCGAAGGTAAGGGATAATTTTGCAATCTCATTTTTATCCGAGATTACTTATACGTAAGTATTTACTGGGGTTATATTTTTCGTTAATGTCCATAAAAATGTTTTTCATAAAGTGTTTAAAATTATTACATGTATTTTCAGAGTCATGTTTAACCCTAGTTTACTTTTACTTTGTTTTATGGAAGGAATCTTTCTTTTGTTTACCATACGTGGTACTTTTTCACTTTTTCGTTAAAAGTACGAGGAGAATGTTTTTTAATTTATAAGGCATGAACGGATTTTTACAATTTCATAATGAAATATTTCAATGAAGCTTCCTCTAAAAAATTTCAAGATTATCTTCAACAAAATCCTTTTCTTTTAAAATTTCCTCGCATTTTGAGAAAAGAAAATTATTTTGAAGAAGAAAGTTTATTTTCCTCAAGAATTCATTTCAAGTGTTTTATCAAAACCATTTTCCATCTAAGATGACATTATTTAATATGTTTATGTTTCAAGTATAATTTCTCTATTATTTAAATGGTTTCATTTTTCTTATGATTAAATGATATCCATTTATTCTATATGGATTGTGTTATGATGGGATGATGTTTATGAAACCCATTTTATTCTTTGGGTTATGATTAATGATTTATGTTTATTTTGTGGCACACATAAGAATGATTTAATTATGAGATGGGTGGGAACTATATCCCCATCCAATGTATTGAGTAAAGATTTATATCTCATGAGATAGACATGGATGGAATGACAAGTGAATCTGGTTCAGTAATACTGGGATGGAAAGGCAAGTAAACTCGGTTCAGTAATGTACTTTTTCCACTATGATGGTCTTGGAAACAATTCCTTGGCTACTATGGAAATCATAACATGTGCTTAATTATTTGACATAATTACATGTTTTATTACCATGATATTTTATCATGATTAATGTTTCTTTATGATCTATGCCTTATGTACTACCAAGATATATTTCACAACTCAATATTTTTGATGTTTAAACATTATGTTCATGTTTTTAAGTTCAAATTTATATGGTTTGTTTTATTTTCTCCATTATTACCCTTACTAAGAATTTGAGCTCACCATTTTTATCTTTTCATTTCCCCATGATATAAAGAAATGTTTTAGGTAAGAAAACAAAAGGGAAATATCTTTATAGGAGATGTTGAAGATCTTTCACCATGATAAGAATATTGTGTTCCATGTTTCCAAAGACACTAAACTATTACGGTCCTTGGGTGTCAGTTTTTGTTATGCATTATGTATTCTGAAAAAGTAATGAAATGTCCATGTATGTCAATCTTGGGTCTCTACATTATTCATTCCATCCAATTTAACATCTAGGTTATATTAATATTTCATTGTTTGTTTAAGCTTCGTATTACATTCCATGAAAGTTATCGAAGAGATTAAATTTAAAAAGTGACATGTTTTAAAATATCGGGGTGTTATATTCTCCCTGCCTTAAATAAATTTAATCCTCGCCATTTCAAATTTCACTTGGAAAATAAAAGCTTGATACTTGAAAAATCCTTCATGGGAAACCCACATCAAAAATAGGGTTAATAAAATGTCTTCTTAATAAGAGGGAAAAGGTAAATGAGAAGGCCACCACAAAATTAGGCTTCCAAAAAGGATAAAATTAGTGGGAAGTGAAATCTTGGAAATAGTAGAGAAATATATCAATAATTTTCTTATGGATAGTGATAGATAATATGTTCCTTAAAAAGTTAACCATCACAAAACTATAAATTAGTGATCAGTTAAAAGACTACTGAATTCTTAGAAATAAAAGAAAACAGATAATGTTTTTGTTCCAAAATTATTTTCCCTAGAGTTGAGAGATTATTTTAATATTGTGATAATAAATTTATAAAATAAACTTACATTTTTACATTCCATGTCATAAGAATAATATCATCATTTGGTTATGCTTCAATTTATTTTTACTTTATCCCTTACACGTAGAAATGAATTTTTAAGTTGATTTTTTCATTTTAGAATGACTTTTATGAATCATAATATACCTGAGTCATTTATTTGGATTTTAAATGTTTACAGAAACCAAAATTCTTAGCGCATGTCATACTTTAAAGTCAAACAAAAAAATATAAAATTCAAATTAATTCATTCCCTAAGTGGTTATCCAAAATACAGCTTTTCACATTCACAGTCCAAAAAGGTCTCTAAATTTTCAAAATCAATATTAACATAATGTACCTATTACTGTAACATACCAAATATATGAATACCTTGATCACATTAAACCCCATAATGTGAACATGCATTATTTTAAATACTTACATAAAAAATTGCACAATATTTATATATCTTATGATTCTTATAACTATAAAAACAAATACTTTAATTATTCCACTTAGACTGTAGTAACAGCATAAGCTTGACCTTGATCCATTTTCTTATTCTAAGTTATATTTCTTTTATTCTTGGAGTGTTAATTTTCATAGTGACACATATCCTTAAAGTGTAATCAATGTAAATTAAAAAATTATTTCTTCTCCTTGAAATCATGAGCATGGTGGCCTTTTTCCCCACACTTGAAACAAAGTCATTTTCATTTTAAGCATATACCTTGGTGTTTCCATCCACAAGAACCACATGTTTGAAAATACTTATTTCCCTTATTCCCTTTATTTGACTCGTTATCCATCATTACTTTATTCTCTTATTTCCATTTGAAGTCATAAGACTTTAATAATTATTTCTCTATCTTGATAGAACATGAGACTATATCCTTGTATGATGAGAAATTTTGGGATACCATTTCCCTTTAGAGGAATGACTTTAAACCATAAAATAAATGATCAATCATACTCCTTAGGTTATTTATGTAGTCCGTAGAATTCCTTGATAACCTTATAAAGTTGGCTTCATATTAGAAACATTCTCAGTCTTCTTTTTCCTCAAAAAAAAATCATTGTCTCTCCATATCTGCTCACTATTTACGAGGGAAATATTTTTCCAAACAAATTTCCTTAAAATCCTTCCATTTCTTATTTTATATTTCTTCATCCTTCTTAGTTTTTTATTCAATTACCACCATTGATCTTTATCTTCAAATAGATGAAAAACTTCCATGACAACATTCTCCCTTTCATTACTTCCTAAAGTAAGATATATCTTTTCAAAGGAACTTATCCATTACTCATATACAAATAGATTTTTAGTCGCATTGAATGATAGAGTTTTTTTCCATATAAATTGGCCTAACATTATTACACCATGTTTTGTATAGGGATTATCCATATAGGTAATTTTATTTCTCAAAACCTAAGCCAAATAACCCAATATAGTTATAATTTTTTCATCTCTAGCTTCTGCTACATCTCCATATCCAACTTCATTATCTTTCTTAGTAGGACCCTACATGCATTAATATGTTTTCCACTCGTTTCTTGGGTTTCCATTTCTTAAAAAATTTCATACACTAGATTAGATCATAACATTATAAAACATACTGTATAATCTCAGAAGTAGTAAATCACAATACCTAAATGGAAAATTTAGGTTTAACTGATCTCTAAATCATAATCTTGGTTTGTTTGGGAATATTTCAAAATTCATCCATATGGTATCGTTCCGTAATCTATGTTTTCCTAAATCTAGTTTCCAACTATTCTAAAAAAACTTTCTATAATAACAACTATAAAGACCCCATCCCCAATTGCCTAGAGTCAGTAGTTATTTTTTATATTATCATAAGATACAAGTGATCAAATCCCAAATGAATGAATAATTTAGTATTCTTGGTAAACTAAATACAAAGTTGAAATTAACATTAATTTTTAAAAGATAAAATACAAAAAAAAATTTCATTGAGTATTCCATTATTCCCCCTTTTTGTAACCTTGCATATCAGTCATAATATACTTCTTGGAATCCTAAAGAAAAATAAAATGTATGAAAGGGGTGATATCAGGTGCTCAGTATGGGTATACATATAGCAGAAGCTATTATAAAAAAATAATAAACAATTATGAAAAGGTGTATAACCGAAATACATGTCATTATACAAATACATTAATCATAGTATGGCTATAATGATTAAATAATTCTATATAGACAATCCCATGAGCTAGAAAACATATCCATGTAAATTCTACCAATCGAATAATCATAAGGAAATCAATAAATAATATCATAATAATGGAATTCATAATGATGCAAATATAAAACATATAGCTGAGGCTTCATACTAAGAATCTAAATTAATATGGCTTTGTTCCAATAATCTAAAATTATCAAGTATTTATACCAAGAATCTAATAAATGGGTAAGGCCTTGGCCAAAAGTCGGGTCTAGTTTGTCTCATGAAACATGTTGATGCATCGAGGGGATATAGAAAGTCCCACCCATCCCTTACAAATTACAATTCATTTAATCATATAAAAGTGAAGAAGCATTACCAACACGAACATTAATATTAAAATCTAGCATACAAAATGTGAATACTTTCACAATAAACCATGAATGGTATCAAAATAGAACATCCATAGTCAAAATGATCATAAAACATTCAATAAAATATGTTAAATGATATCATAATATATAAACTAAAATTAGTAATAATATTTAATAAGGGGAGTTGATATATATTAAAATAATCTAATAAAATCATTGAAAATTTATTAAATAAAATACCCTTTTCACTTTTGAAATCACGTCTTTTTTAAATGCTGCGCAATTATAAAAGAAAACATTGTCTTTCAAAATAATCAAGAAAACTTGTAAATTAGGTTATAAATAATTAAGTAATCATGATGTTGGGAAAATATTATCATGCTATATAAGTTAAAAAAACATTCAATCTGTATTTGTTTCCAAAAAGTCTCAAAGAACCTTTTTTAGAAAATGACAAAATATACCTCTTAAAAAAATTTCAAAAAAATTAAAAAGGGTTAAAAATGAAATTAAATAATAATTGAAGAATATTAAAAAAACATTTTTGGAAGAAGTTTTTAGAAAACATGGACATGTAGGAGAAATATTATCCTATGGATACTTAAATAAAAACAATCCTGAATAAGGATGAGATTCTGAAATAAACCCTTAACTTGCACTTTAATTTAATTGAACTTGATTTAACCTATTGTATAATGGTTTAGGGAATGGTATTAATTTATACCAAAACAATATACATATTTATTATATCATTCATGATCCTATTATATCATTTTTATAATAATTATCATTATTACCCTTGTTTCAGGTATTAAACTGCTTCATTTTCTTATGCATTTTTTGTCATGTAGGTCTTGTTTCTTATGGATAGGATATGTTTATTTCATTTAAAGAATTATATTAAGTTCATATATATCATATTTATTCATTATATACATTTTTATAATCATTCCAGAATGTTTAACATGGAAAATGAATCACATCACATTGTGGAGATGGTAGGTCGTACGTACGCACGAGCGACGATATCATTCACTTAATGGTGAAAGGGTAAGGAAGTATAAGGTATATTAATTCTTCCAAAATAAATATCATGTCATAATTTTCATATATATACATTATTTTTATCATTATATCCATCTAAGTAATGTGGTGATTAAAAATAGATTACACCACTGTGTGAAGACTGTATGTTGTACGTACGCACACGTGGTGTTTTCATTTTTCATAAGATGAATAAAAGGTCGAATATGGATATCCCAAAATTATAATAAAATGGAATTATATATATGATACTAGATTTATTACTTTTTCATGGAAACAAAACATTAATAGGTAGTAGAATAAGAAATGAACCAGAAAGAGTAAATAAAGACGATTACCTCTTCTTCAACGGACTTCCTTTAATCTATTCTTAAGTGATATAGGGTATGCATTTTGTAAGTAATAGAGCCTATATAACTTAACTAAGGATTTTGAGAAGATAAATTGGCATGTCTTGGTTGATATATAAGGATCAAGGTGTTGTGAAGAAGTGAGGGAGGTGGTTCCCTTTTATAATTTAGGTGAGGGGTATTTTTGGAAACTCTAAAAATATTAAATTAATATAAATTAATTTTCTATAGAAAATGGATACAAATAGATTTATTTATAATATAATATGATTATGGGTATAAATACTCTCATCCAATAATTTTTATACATTTTTAGGTCATATTTGTACCATTATCCTTTGGTTTTAACCCTTATTTAAACCCTTTAACTCTAATTGTGACAACTTGGATTTTTTACTCTGTTCAGATTAATATAGTTACAATAAAATAAAAAAAGTACCATAAATGAATCATGAGTGAAATTTTAAACCTCATATCAATATTTTTCTCAAATTTTATATTTTTATGAATTTTATATCATTTATTAAAATATTATTTATTTTAAAATATCATTAATTTTGATTTTAAAACTATTCATTACTTTTATTTTTAAAAATATCATAACAACATGATATATTAAAAAAATTAAATAATCACTAACATGTCAAATTAATCTATAAAATTCATATATTACATTAATTGTATAAAATTATATTTATTTAAATATTTTTAAAATAATTATTTGATATGCCCATTAATTAATCAATTATTTCATCATCATTATACAAGCCATAAATTTAATTATTCAATAAAAATTATAAAACTATCATGATTAAGATAACCATTTTATCTTTCAAATTATTATTTATAGTTGAATATATCTTCTAAATGACCACATATTAAAAATCTAATACTTATTTAAAACATGAGTATAATATATTTGACTTTACTTAAAATAAAATAGTATAAAAGGTTTAAAGTCATCCATGTGACTTTAAGTAGCCATAAAATCAGCCTAAGGATAATTTTGGTTGAAACTAACTCATACAATAAAATTGAGATAAAATTTAGTGTAATTTTATAATACTTATAATATTATTTTTACCCTTAATTACTTGATTTACCCTTAAATGTGGTAATTAAAAAATTGCTAAAGTTATTATTCATATTTTTCAAAAATAAAAGGGGTCTATTTAATAAATTAGGAAATTGTGATTTCAAATATATAATCCATTTTTCAAAATCCAAAACATGTAATTTTTTAAAATTAACTTAAAAATAAACTCATTGACGGAATGATAATGTGAGTTATTAAAGTTAAAAAATTCAAATGTTTTAAATGTTTTTAAATCCATATTCAAATTGAAATTGATTTCAATTAATTAAATTGGATTAATTTACACACACACACACACATAATGTTTTTTATATTTTCAAATAAATCAATTTTTGGTTGAGTGAGAACCATACAAGCAGCTAGAAAAATCACTTTAAGGGGAAGTGAAAACCAAGACTACACCCCCAAGGAGCCATAAGCGGGTTGGTCGAGAAAACATGTCTAGAACTAAAACATCGAAAAAAAAAACAGAAACTAAATGACCCACAATATCACTAATTTTCCCTACACTATAGCATGATCCTATAAATCACCGCGAATTCAGAGAATTCTCCTCGATCAGTAACCATGTCACACGAGACTCCAGACCACCACCACCACGACACCTCGGAACATCGGCACCAGCCACAATAATGAATGCCAGGGAACCACCCAAGCACAAAAAAATTAGAAAACCCAAAAAAATGAAGGGGAAAGATCTACCACTATGAAAAACTCTGGAACAATCCAAAATGCAATGGGGCCAAGAACAAAACTCGATGCTTGTATAGAACTATCATCAGTGAATGGACAACAGTGAAGGATTAATTGACAGAGCTTCATAATGTTGAACTCTAAGACCGAGATCAGGATACATCCCACACATAATAGTCACCAAAACTATGGATGAGACATATGAGCTGGACAAAAGTGACCGTCACGGGAGTAGGAGTGAAGACCGGCCAAGCGATTTTGTTGGGGGAGGTTGAATGACATAGGTTTGTCAACAGAGCTCCATAGGTCGTGCCAAACTTAAAAAATGTTGGTTAATCAACACTACACCATGACATCATCGCAAAACCAGACCCACGGTCATTCCATGACCAAGAGGAAGAGAAGAAGAGAGGGTGAGGGACGAGTTAAGGAGAATATGGTGTGTAAGGAAACCCTAGGTCGAGGGGAGCTCTCGTAGAGATGACCCTTACAGGCTCATACTCCATAATAAATATAGTCCATTGAATTAACTAATATATAATGGATCTAATTATAATTTAAAAGCAATTAAAAGTATATTTTAACACTATAAATTATTTAGATGAAAAACATTTTTTCAAATAAAATCTAGTATTTTTCATTATTCATCCAAACATGATACTTATCAAAAAAATACCAAAAATTAAACCAAAATAAATTTTGATATACCAATTTCAAATAATAATTTTATTCTATTGAATATAATTAATAAAAGTTTCAAAATATATTTTTAAAACAAGTGCATCATCAAAAGGTGGAAAAACCGCCTTTAGAAAAATATAGCTTTTTATACGTAAAAGTGGATTTATTCTTATCTTGTACCAATAAAATCTATTAGATAACTATAAAAAAATTTATTGAATATATAATATATTAATTTAATAATGTGTTTAATAATATTCATTCTCATAAATTTAATGGATAGGTTATAATAATATTTCATTGTTTGTTTAAGCTGCATATTGCATGAAATGAAAGCTAATGAAGAGATTAAATTTAAAAATAGAGATACTATAAAATCATGAGGTGTTTCATTCTCCCCAAATTCAATAAATTTCATCTTTAAAGTTTAAAATTTCACTTCAAAAATAAAATTTTGATACTTTAAAATTCCTTTGTGTGAAACTCACATAAAAAATAAGGTTAATAAAATATCCTCTTAATAAGAGGGAAAGGGAAATGAGAAGGTCAAAAAAATTGGATTTTGAATAGGATAACATTATTAGTAAGTGAAAAACTGGAAATGGAAGATAAATATAACCACCAATTCCTGATGTAGAGTGATAGATAACATGATAATTAGAAAGTTAACCATCACAAAACTTTAAATTATTATCGCTTAAAAGACCATTGATTTCTTAGAAATAAAAATAAATGGAAAATGTTTTTGTTCCAAAATTATTTTCCCTAGAGTTGAGGGATTATTTTAATATCTAGATAATAAATTGGGAAAATAAACTTACTTGATTACTTTCCATGTCATAAGCCTAATCTCATCCTTTGGTTGTGCTTAGATTTATTTTCACTTCATCCCTTACACCAGGAAATGAATGTTCAAGATTAATTTTTCACACCGGAAGAACTTTTATGAATCATAAGATACATGAGCCATTCCTTTTTATTTTAAATGTTTATTGGAACCAAAATGGTTATAACGTTTCATACATTAACCTCAAAAAAATGTCCATAGCTCAACTTAATCTATTCCATAAGTTGTTATCCAAAATGAATCAATCCAAATTCAAAGTCCAAAAAGTTATCTAAATTTCCAAAATAAATCTTAAAATAATGTTTCTATTATTTTAACATACCAAATATATGAATACCTTGATCACTTAAAACAATTAACAAAAAAATTCATTCTTCTAAATCCTTAAAGAAAAAACAATACAATCCTTATATATCATATGATTCTTGTAACTAGAAAAAAATACTTTTATTATTCCACTTTGATTGTAGTAACAACATAAGATTTCCATCAATCCCTTTTCTTAACCTAAGTTATATTTACTTAATTCTTGGGTAATTAATTTACATAGTTCTCCATATACTTATAGTGGAAGCATTACACATTGTAAAATTCTGTCTTTGTCTTGAAATCAAGAGTCTGGTGTCCTTTCTATCCGCACTTGAAACAAACTCATTTTCCTATAAGCATGTACTATTGTGTTTCCATCCACGAGTATCACATGTTAGAAAATCCTTCTTTCCCTTATTCCTTTTATCTAAATCGTGATATTTTTTTCTCTTTTTCTCTTGTTTCCCTTTAATGTCATAAGACTTTGATAATTATTTCTATTTCTTGATAGCACATGAGACTATATCCTTGTATGATGAGAAATTTTGGGAGACTAGTTCCCTTCATATGAATGACTTTAACCCATCAATAAATGATAAATCTTAATCCTTGAGTTACATATGTAGTCCTAAATATTCCTTAATAACCTTGTCAAGTTAGATTCATAGTTAGAAACATTCTTATCCTCATTTTTCCTCAGACTTAAGAATTTTATCTCCATATCTTCTTTTTGTTTGTGAGGGAAATATTTTTCCAAGAATACTTCCTTAAAATCCTTCCATTACATGTTTGTTATTTCTTCATACTTTTTAGTTTTTTGAATCAATGAGCACTATTGATCTATATCTCTAGAGAGATGATAAACTACCATGACAACCTTTGCCATTTCATTACTTACCAAAGCTAGATATATCTTTTATAAGGAACTTATCCAGTGCTCACCTACAAATGGATTTGTAGTCTCATTTAATGATGGATGTTGTTGTTGCATAAAATGGTCTAACATTGTTACAACACATTTTGAATCATACTACTCCATATGGGTAAGGCTATTTCTCATAACCTGAGCCAGTTGTCCCAATATAGTTATAATTTTTTTAGCTCAAACTTTAGCTCTAACTTCATTATCTTGCATAAGTGGACAATCCATACATGCATTGATTTTATTTTCACTCCTTCCACTAGTTTACATTTCTAAAAAAATGGCTAACACTATATTAGATTATGACATTCTGGAAAATAATGTATAATCTTAGAACTAGTGAATCATATAACCTAAATTGAAAATTTAGGTATAACTAATATCTAAATCATAAGCTTGGTTTGTTTTGGAATATTTAAAAATTCTTCCATAGGGTTTAATTATCAAACCTATGTTTTCATAAATTTATTTCCCAAGGTTTATAATAAATTTGATCTAATACCACCTGTAAAGACCCAGACCCTAGTTTCCTAGAGTTGTTGGTTACATTATTAGATACACAAATCACATACCAAATTAATGAATAGTTTAGTAGTACTAATAAACTAGATACATACTTGAAATTCATATTAAAATTTAAAACATAAAGTATATAAATAATTTCATTAAGTATGTCATTATTCCTCCTTTTTATAACCCTTCATATCACTCATAATTTACTTCTTGGAATCCTTGGGAAAAATGAAACATATGAAAGTGGTGAGCTTAGGTGCTTAGTATGGGTATGCATACAGCGAAAGATATCATAAACACGAATAAACAATTATAGAAAGGTATATAACTAAAATACATTCCATTAGACAAATAACATAAGTTTAGTATGACTGGAATGGTTGAATAATGTTATATAAAAAATCCCATGAGCTAGAAAACATGCCCATGGAAATCATACAAATAAAATAATCATAGGGAAATCAATAAAAAAATCTCATAATGATGTAATGAATAATGATGGACATCTAAAACATACCATCGAGGCTTCATACCAAGAATCTAATACAATAAATCCTTCATACCAATAATCTAACATTATCAATTCTCTGTATCAAGAATCTAATAAATTGGTAAGGCCTTGGCCAAAACTCAGTCTAGTTTATCTCATGAGACCAACCAATTAATTAAGGGGATATAACAGACCCTAAACATCACTTAATAATTCTAATTCATTTCCTCATATGAAATTGGTGAAACATAAACTACATAAGCATTCTTATTAAAAAAATATCGTGAAAATGTGAATACTTTAATAATAAACCATGAATGGTATCAAAATAGAACAACCACAGTCAAACTAATAATAAACCATTCAATAAAATATGTTAAATGATATCATAAGATATAAAACTCAATTAATCATAATATTCAATTTAGGTTGTTGATATAGATGAAAATACTCTAATAAAATTATTGAAAATTTATTGAGGAAAATACCCTTTTTCACTTTATAGAAAACTTATTTTTAAAACATTTTGTAGTTATAAAAGAAAAAATTTCTTTTAAAATAATCAATAAAACATATAAAGTAGGTTATAAATCATTAAGGTGTCATGATAGTGGTAAAATTATCTCACTCCATATAAGTAAAAAAAATATTCTTTTGGTATTTTTGTCAGAAAATTCTCAAAGAACCTTGTTTAGAAAATAAAAAAATATACCTTTTAAAGAATTTTGTAAAAAAATTCAAAAAGGGTTAAAATTTACACTAAATAATCATTTTATAATAGTATAAACATTTTTTATAAAACATGTACATGGAGGAGAAAGATTCCCCAGTGTCAACTTAAACAAAAACAATCTTGAATAACGGTGAGATTGTGAAATAAACATTTAACTTGAACTTTTATTTAGTTAAATGTACTTTAACCACATGTATAATGTTTTAAATAATGTTATTAATTTATACTATAACCATATCCATATTTATGATATCATATATTATCCTCTTATATCGTTTTATTAATAATATTTTGTTATTACCCTTGTTTTATGTGTTAACTACTTCATTTTTCTATGCATGTTTTGTCATGTGAGTCTTATTTCTTATGAATGGTATATATTTATTTCATCTAAAAAATTATATTAAGTTAATAGATATCATATTTATTCATTATATACATTTTTATAATCATTTTTTAATGATTAACATGGATAATGAATCACATCGCACCGTGGAGAAGGTAGGTCGTACGTACACATGGGCGACGATATCATTCTCTTAATGGTGAAAGGGTAAGGAAGTGGATGGTATATTAATTTTTTCATAATCAATATCATGTAATAATTATCATATATATATATATATCTATTATTTCTGTCGTTATACCCATCCAAGTAAATTGGTGATGAAAAATAGATTATATCATGACTTAGAGATGGTAAGCTATACATACGTATGCACGGTGTTTTCATTTTTTTAGGATGCATAAAATGTGGAATATGGTTATACCATAATAATAATAACATCTCAGAATATATATGATACATTATTTATTACTTTTTCATGTAAAAAACACATTAATATGAAGTAGAATAAGAAATGAAATTGAAAGAGTCGATAAAGACGATTACCTCTTCTTCGGCAGACTTCCTTTAATCTCTTCTTAAGTGATCTAGGGTAGGTATATTTAAATGACCAGATCCTCTAGAAATTAACTAAGTATTTTTATAATATAAATGGGAAGGTTTTTTTGAGTTATATGACTCAAGGTGTTGTGAATAATTAAGGTAGGAGGTGCCCTTTTATAATTGAGGTGAGAGACACATTTGGAAACTCTCAAAATATTAAATTAATATAAATTAATTTAAAATTTATAAATAGATCTAAAGTCATTTATCTAAAATATAAGATGTTAAAGGATTGAAATACTATATTCCAAATGAAATTAGAAAAATTTAGGTCACATTAGTACCCCTATCTTTTGGTTTTAACAGTTATTTAAACTCTCTTACTGTGACAACTTGGATTTTTACACTTTAAGGGTTAATATAGTTACTATAAAATTTCAAAAGGGATATAAATGAATCTTGAATGATATTTTAGAACTCATACCAATATATTGGATGAAATTTATATTTTTATGAATTTTAAATCATTTAATAAAATATTATTTATTTTAAGATATCATTAATGTCAGTTTTGACACTATTCATTACTTGACCTTTTAAAAATATCATAATAACATGATATATTCCAAAACAATATTTTAAATCATCACTAACATGTCAAATTATTATATGAAATTCATGTATGGCATTAATTATATTGAATTATATTTATTTTAATATTTTTAATAACATTTATTTGATATGTCTGTTAATTAAACAATTACTGCATCATCATTGTGAAACCCTTTAATTTAATTATTTATTCCCTAAAAATGAAAGATTATCATGATGGATAAAAAAATTATTTTTCAAATTAATATTTATATTTGAAAATAAATTCTAAATAATCACATATTAAAAAAGTAAAACTTATTAAAAACATGAGTATGACATATTTGACTTTCCTTAAAATAAAATAACATAAAAGGCCTCCAATAGGCCATAAAATTGGCCCAAGGATGGTTTTTATCAATAATAAATATTTTTAAAAATTTATGACAAGTGTTAGGGTAATTTTATAATACTTATAATATTGTTTTTACCCTTAATTACTTAATTTACCGTTGACCGTGGTAATTAAAAAAATTACTAAAGTTACTATTCATATTGTCCAAAAATAAAAGAGAACCTATTTATTAAATTTAGAAATTTTTATTCTAAATATGGAATCTATTTTTTAAAATTAAAAATACATAATTAGATAAAATTAATTTAAAATTAATCCCATTAACAGGAGGAGAAAACGGGTTATTAAAGTGAAAACGTTTAAAAGTTTGAAATGTTTTTATGTCCATATTCATTGAGAAATTGATTCCAATGACCTATATTTGATTAATTTATATAAAATTGATCTAATTATACTTTAAAACTAATCAAGAATATAATTGAACACTATAAATTATTTATATGCAAAAACATTTTTCAATTAAAATCTAATATTTTTCACTATTCATCAAAACATGAGACTTATCAGAAAAATACAAAAAATAAACAAAAGTAAATTTTGATATTTTGATTTCAAATAAGAAGTTTATTTTGTTAAATATAATTAATAAGAGTGTCAAAATGTATTTTTAAAACAAGAGTTCCATTAAAAGGCAACAAACCTGCCTTCAGAAAAATATATATTTTTATGCGTAAATATGGATTTATTATTATCCTATGCCTATAAAATCTATTAGATGAATGTAAAAAAATTATTTAATATATAATATATAAATTTCATAATGTGGTTAATACTATTCATTCCCACCAATTTAACATTTATGTTATAATAATATTTCATTTTTATGTTGTATATTACATAAAACGAAGGCTATCGAAGAGGTTAAATTTAAAAAGAGTGTAACACCCGAGACTTTTATGTTATATAAATCATCAAAGGGATCTTTTTCTACACAACACTTGCTTGGCTTTCTTTACACGCAATCACGACCTTCCTCGATAGCTTGCGTCGTACGCAATACCGAGTTTCACTAAACAACAATATGCTATTAAAATTAGCCGTTATGAATAGTAATAACCACTTTTTGAAATTTTATAAATTTTATATTTCAAAATGGACTTCATTTTTGGACTCAGAATATCGAAATTAGCCTAGGGTGAAATTTTGGTATTTTTCTGAAAACATTCAATTTTTGATGAATAGTGAAACCACTAAGTGGTAGGTTAAAAACTGAATTTTGCATAAAACTTAATTTTACCGCTTCTGTGAATGGAATTTCGAAAATCCGACAGACACGGTTGATATCAGTAAGTAAAATGTGGTTCAATGAGATAAAAATAATTTTTTGGTGAATAGTAACTTTTTACTTTTTTTACCGCGGTTAATAGTAAATAGGGTAACTAAGGGTAAATATGATATCAATATTACCCTAACACATGTCCTAATTCTATTGGACAAGTGTAATTCGACCAAAAACAAACTTAGGAATAAAATAAGACCATTTAGGCCCACTTGGGTTAGATTAGGACATTTATTATTAATTTATTTAAAGAAGGGTTAAAATAGTTAAAATCAAAGTTTAATAATTAAATCATTTTTAATATGGGGTTATACATAAGATAAATTCGATTGTAAATATTCATTAGAAAGATAAAACGATTTCCTACATGATCGTATTTTATTTGTAATTTTTAGACATCAAATAATATAATTTATATATGACACAAAGATGATGCAGTAATTATCTTATTAATGAAATATTGACATAATTGATAATATAAATACCAAAATAAATGTAATTTAAGAATTTTTATGAATTCCACTAATTTTCTAGGTTACTATGATATATTAGTGTTGATTTAATTAACTTTGTTCGAGCATATAATTCTGTTATGACTTTCACAAAAATCATATATCAAATAGTGTCAAAATTGACACAAAATAGTTTTTAAATCAAATATTATATTACTAATTGTTATTTTATTCCTAAAAATCTAAGGTTCGGCCAAATGACTTAGATAAGGATATATATATTAATAATAAACAATTTGGGGTTCGTTTGGCATGTTATAGTAGGTGTATTAACCATATAGTGAAAGAAAACAAAAAGACACGGTAAAAGTTAAATTAATTAACTTAGAGTTAAATCTAAATTGATAAGGTTAAAATAATACCCTAAACTTGTCTAAATCCTATTGGTTGATAGTATTTCGACCCATCCCCACTTTAGCTTCGAAATAAGACCCTTTGAAACCATTATAAACCGTTTTTGACTTTAATATAAAATAATATTTTGAGATATTCCTAAGGTGCCCCTCTCCTCCCTTATAAAAGGGCACCTCCTCCCCCTCCTCCTCACACCAATTGGAGCACTCAAGCTCGGCCAACCCCTGCCATTTTCTCCTCTCCACTTCCCTAGAATAATCCTAGAGGTCCTGGTCTTCTCCAAAGACCAATCTTAGTTCCTTAAGTGGAGGATTCAAAGAGGCGTTCCAAAGAAGAGGTAATATCCATTACCGATCTTTTCAATTTATTTCTTCTTCAACTTCTTCTTGTTTAGTTGTTTCATGATAAAGTAATAACATCAGTATTACTTACATACTGATATGTTATTATAAATATGAAACAACCCTAATTCACCTTCTATCCATCCTACGGAAAAATGAAATCACCGCGCGTGCGTACGTACGGAATACCGTCTCCACGCCGTGGTGTAATCTATTTTCCACCATCACCTTACAAGGATGGGTATAATGGTGTAATGAGTAACTATATATGATTATTATAAAGTAATATTGATACTGAAATAATATATATATACTCCAATACAGTTCCACGATCATAGGAACGATATCATCACTCGTGCGTACGTACGGAATACCGTCTCCACGATGTGATGCGACTCGTTCTACATGATCTTCATTTCATAATGATTATATAAATGAATTGAATGAATGAATATGGTATATACTACACTAATACCATTCTGTAAATGAATTATCTATAACCTAAAGATAAGAATAATAATTTATTCGACAAAACACGCATAAGAACAAAAAGTTATAAAGACCCGAGTAACAAGTAACAATGAAATATTACTAACAAGAAGCTAATAATATGACCATATATGATATCATATCAATATGTATGATTCTGGAATAAGTCAATAACATTATTTAAACCATTATACAGGAGCTTCGGACACGAACAAAGCAAATCGGACCTAAGGTAAGGGAAATATCACAATCTCATTTTTATCCGAGATTGTTTATTCGTAAGTATTTACTAGCGTGTATTTTATCATCCACATCCATGTTTCATCAATATGTAATATTATTTCCATCCACCTACAATTGTTTAAATCCATTTTTACCCTTCGGTGAGTTTTTAGTAATATGTATGAAAGGAATCTTTTGTCGTTTTTCGTACGAGGTACTTTTTGACTTTTCCGACAAAAGTACGAAGAATGTTTTTTTTAACTTATACGGCATGAATGGATTTTTAAAACATTATTTCCAAGAAACTTCATTTAAAAGTTTTCAAGTTTATTTTTAATCAACTTCTTTTATTTTAAAGTCGTATGACATGTTATGAATGGAAAAATGTTTTTGAAGTAGAAAGGATATTTTCCTCAAGAATGGAGTTCAAGTATTTTATCAAAATTATTTTCCATCTAAGATAATAAAAGGGTTCTATTTTTATCCCTATTATTACATGGATTTGATTATGTTGTGATGGAAATATTTTTATATCTTATATGAATTGTTTTATGATGTCATGTTGTTTAAGAATCCCATTTTTATTACATGGGTTACGCTATGATGTATGGTTTATGATTATGTGGCACACATAAGAAAGGATTCATTATAAGATGGGTGGGACCTATATCTCCCTCCAATGCATTGGGTAAAGATTTTATATCTCATGAGATAGACATGGCTGGAACGGAAGGTTATTTCGGTTCAGTGATACAGGACTGAAACGAGGAGTGAACTCGGTTCAGAAAGGGACTTTGTCCACTAAGATAGTCTTGGCAATGAGTCATGACTAACAAGAAATGATTTCCATGATTATGTGTGCATGCCACAAAGTTTCAAGTTTTATGTTATGATTATGGGGATCTCATTTTCACTTCTATGATTTATTCCATGTTATGATATTATGATCTCTTTTGCAGGTTTTGATTTTCATAAAGATATGATATGATTTTTATTTCCTTTATTTGCCCTTGCTGAGCATTTGAGCTCACCCTTTTATGTTTTCTTTTCCCCAGGTCAGGAAGATGGATATTAAGTAGAATATGCTAAAAGGGACCCTAGATATGATGAAATAAATGGGAGACACTGTAGAAGATTTATGAACCAGTTGTTTATGTTTCCCAGTTTCTAAAGACACTATACCTATACGGTACTTTGTGGTTTTGTCATATGTTGTAATAAGTGTGCTTCAATTTTGAAGTATTAACAATGTATGTAACGTATGGGTCGTTATAGTTGGTATCAGAGGAAAGGTATAGTCAACCTTTGGAAACTAGGATGTGAAAGCCTTAGTAAGAACCCTAAGGATAAGTCTAAGCATAGAACACAATATTAGTGTTTTAGAAATGGCCTTGAATAACCTAGGATAAGACCTTAAGCATGAAAATTTTATTCTTGAATTAAGTGGTTTCCTATTATAATTAGTGTTGCTCACACTATTCTTCTTGGTTTTAGTCAATGGCTGGAACCCGAAGGAACCGTGTTAATGCGGAATGCGATGGGCAATGCAATGATTGTCCCCCTGAGCAACCAAACGATATGGGAGCTGGAATGCAAAATCTTGTAGCCATGCTCACACAACTTTCTCAATCTATGAATCATGCAGGATTTCCAAACGAACAAAGGAGGGAGCAACATTCTGTTGAATCCTTCATGAGGCAGCGTCCACCTTCTTTCAGCGGGTCTACTGATCCATTAGTTGCTGAACAATGGATTAGTACTACTGAAAAGATATTTTCAGTTCTTCAATGTTCTGAGCATGATAAAGTCATCCTAGCAGTGTATCGTTTGGAAGGAGATGCGGATCAATGGTGGAATCTTGTTAAGAATACGAGGCAAAGAGATGAAATTGAGTCTATGGAATGGGACGAGTTCAAGAACTTATTTTTTAATAAGTACTTCCCCCGTATTCTCCGAACAAAGATGGAGAAAGAGTTTCTTGAACTGAAGCAAAGGGACGATGAATCTGTTGGTACCTATGAAGCAAATTTTACAAGGCTTGCAAGGTACGCTTCTGGTATTATTATCCAACCTGAGAGTAAGATCGATCGATTCTTTAGTGGCTTAAAACCAAGTCTTCGAAGGGTGTTAGCCATAAGGGACTTCAATAGCTATGAGGAAATCGTTCGATGTGCTCTCAAAGTCGAGATGGAGATTGGAGTAACCCATCAGTCACATGGGTTTGATAAGAAGAGGAAGATGGAATTCAAAGAAAAATCTAAAGAGCACACGGAAAAGAAGATGAGCTTTTTCTTATGCTCAAAGTGTGGAAAGAAACATGGAGGGAGTTGTCTTAAAGGGACAAGTAAATGTTTTAAATGTGGAAAAGAAGGTCATCGGGCATTTGAATGCCGTGATAATGGGAAGAAGATGTCTAATGACGCAAACAAAGGAAGGGATACACAGAATGAACCTACTACACTTCAATGTTTCAAGTTCAAGGAGATGGGGCATTATGCCAATCAATGCCCAAATCCAAGGGTTGATGATGATGGTCGACGTCAACAAACTCTTAAGGCTAAAGACAAAGGAAAGTCACATGCAATTTCTATCAGCGATGTGGAGTACGATAACGATGTGGTGAAAGGTACACTTACCATCCACTCTAAAGTAGAAAATGTTTTATTTGATTCTGGATCCACCCACTCTTTTATTTCTGAAAAATTTTCTAAGGGTATCACCGTATTACCTCAACAATTAGATGTTGAGTTAGCTGTGACAACACCTAATGGCACATCAATCGCATCAAAAGTTTATAATTATTCTCCGATCGAAGTTTGTGGGAAAGTGCTTCCTGCAAATCTTGTGATCCTTCCTTTAGTGGAATTTGATGTGATTCTTGGCATGGATTGGCTTTCTCTACATGGAGCTGATATCGATTGCCAAAGAAGGGAAGTCACATTTCATATTCCAGATCAATCTACGATCGTCTATCAATGCAAGGATGAACATAACCTTCCAGTGGAAATTTCTTCCATCTTATGGGTATTGATTCCACTAAATGAAGGTTATTTATCTCAAATGGTTGGTGAGAAACTCACGATTAAGAATATGCCCATTGTACGGGAGTTTGATGATGTCTTTCCAGAGGAATTACCGGGTCTTCCACCAAATCGTGAAGTTGAGTTTTCAATAGAACTCGTACCGGGTGCTTTGCCTATTTCAAAGACACCTTATAGAATGGCCCCAATTGAGTTGCAGGAATTGAAGAAGCAACTCCAAGAGAATCTTGATAAGGGATTCATACGCCCTAGTGCGTCACCTTGGGGAGCACCTGTTCTATTTGTTAAGAAGAAAGATGGATCAATGAGACTCTGCATTGATTATCGAGAACTTAACAAGATCACTATCAAGAACAAATATCCTCTCCCACGCATTGATGACTTATTTGACCAACTACGCGGAGCTCAATACTTTTCCAAGATTGATCTTCGTTCAGGGTATCATCAATTAAGGGTCAAAAGGGAGGATATACCAAAGACGGCTTTCCGTACAAGGTATGGACACTATGAATTTATAGTGATGCCATTTGGTCTTACTAATGCCCCTGCTATCTTCATGGATCTAATGAATAGAGTCTTTAGAGACTATCTTGATCAATTTGTGGTAGTCTTTATAGACGATATTCTTATCTATTCAAAGAGCAAGCAAGAGCATGAAGATCACTTGAGAATTATATTGAAGACCCTGATAAAGGAGAAGCTTTATGCCAAATTTACCAAGTGTGAATTTTGGCTTCAAAAAGTTGCATTTTTGGGTCATATAATCTCAAAAGAGGGGATATCTGTGGATCCAGCAAAAACAGAGGTTATCGAAAGATGGTCAAGACCAACAACAGTAACTGAGATCCGAATTTTTCTTGGTTTGGCTGGATATTATCGACGTTTTGTAAAAGATTTTTCACGATTATCTAATCCAATCACCAAGTTGACTCGGAAGGGAGTTAAGTTTTTCTGGACAGAGGAATGTGAAGAGAATTTCAAGGAGTTGAAAAGAAGGTTATCCAGTGCACCTGTGCTCACACTACCTTGTAGTGGAGAAAGGTTTGTGATCTACAGTGATGCATCCAAGAAGGGATTGGGGTGTGTTCTTATGCAAAATGATATGGTGATAGCTTATGCCTCACGATAGTTGAAAATCCATGAGCAAAATTACCCAACACATTGTTGTACCTCTCGAACCCCTCAAGGTTTAATTTTCATGATCACAATCACTTTCATTTTTATCTAACATTGTGTTTTAAGTGTTTGTGTTGATAGGCATTTGATTGCCAAGAAGTTGACCAAGGAAGAGGCAGAAATGGACTGAAATTCAGTCCACCGGCCGACCGGTGGCTTCACCACCGGCCAGCCGGTGGCATCCAGACCAAACAGTGGAAGCTACTGCCTTCCCACCGGTCGACCGGTGGCTCTGCCACCGGTCGACCTGTGGCACCCAGCTCAAATAGTATTTGCTACTGTCTTGCCACCGGCCAGCCGGTGGCTCCTCACCGGTCGACCGGTAGAGCCTGGATCAAGACTCTTCCTCTCTACCAAGGCACCGGCCAGCCGGTGGAGATGTACCGGTCAGCCGGTGGCCCCTGGACAGGAATCCAATGTCTTTTTGCAAACACCGGCCAACCGGTGGAGTTGTACCGGCCAGCCGGTGGAGCCAGTCAAACTAGTCGTTGGGCTTTTGACCAGCCTGTCCATTTGGCTCCCAACGGCTCTCTAAGCCTCTCCAACGGCTCCGAAGGCCCCCAATGAGTTCCTAGCCTATAAATAAAGGCTGAGGAAGCCCCGGACACCACCCGGAACACTTGCAAAGCCACTATACTCATTTTCCATCAATTGGCCAACCTCCGGTGGACTTCCTCAACGGAACCTCAAGTGCTCCAACAACTTCCACATCCAAGGAGCACATCAAGAAGCTTGGGAGAAGCACGCTACATCAGCTCCACCAATCCAATTGGCGCCCAAGTCTTCCTCCAATACGGGTTTTATTGTTTATTTCTTTTTGAGCTTTAAATTTGGGTTTGTGCCTACAAACCCCAAACTCTTTCCTCATCTCCTTTTCTTTGGGTTCTCACACCACCACTAAGGTGTGAAGAGGTTCACAAGCCTTACCTTGTAAAAGGCTTGAGATCGGTGAGCTAGCCTTCACCCGTAAAAAGGCTAGTGGGTTATTGCTTAACCATTAAAAGCATTGGGTTCTTGCTTAACCACTAAAAGCAAGCTGTAATAGGTCCTAGTGCTACCTCAAAGCCTAGTGGGTTTCTTGCTAAAACCATTGAAAAGCAAGTGGTAGAATCTCTCAACGGTTGAGTTGGGAGCGGAGACGTAGGCCGGGTTTTGGCCGAACTCCGTTATCAATTTTGTGTGTCTTGCCTTCTTTATTTCCGCTGCATCTTTCACTTTGATTTTAATTTGTTAATCAATTTTTTAAAAGGCAATTCACCCCCCCTCTTGCCATCTTTTCCTCGTGTTTCTTCCGACCCAACAATTGGTATCAGAGGAACCTTTGAGTAATTCCTTAACCCGGTTTCAAAGTTAAGATCTTTGTTTTTGATGGCATCTACCTCTTTCGCCCCCGAGGGCTACTCTTTGGGTCGGGCTCCATTTTTTGATGGGACCGACTACAATTATTGGAAAACCCGCATGACCACTTTTTTAAGAAGCATAGGATATCCCATTTTTAAAATAGTCATGCAAGGTTACACTCTTTCTTCCCCCGACGAATCCAAATGGACCCCCGCCGACATTAGAAATTTCGAGCTTGATGGCAAAGCCATGAATGCTCTTCATTGCGGGTTAGATAGAAATGAATTTAATCGTGTATCCACTTGCACCTCCGCACATGAAATTTGGAAGCTTTTAGAAGTGACCCATGAAGGCACTAATAAAGTCAAGGATACTAGATTAGATATGTATAGACAGGATTTTGAATCTTTTTCCATGCATCCAAATGAGTCAATTTCTGAAATGTTTACTCGCTTTACTGACGTATGCAATGGAAGGAAATCTCTTGGTGATAATGTTTCAGCCGAGACGATGGTCAAAAAGATCTTATGGGTCCTTCCGAGCTCATGGGCACCAAAGGTGACGGCGATCCAAGAAGCTAAGGACGTCAAAAATATGCCGGTCGAGGAGCTCATCGGATCTCTAATGACCTACGAGATCACGATGAGGAGGCAAGCACAAAAGGAGGGCACCCCTATCAAAACTCCAAAGAACATCGCCCTCAAGGTTCAAAAAGAAGTAAGCTCCTCCTCATCCTCATCTTCCTCATCTACTTCATCTTCAAGCGGCGACTCGGAAATGGAGAATCTCGCCCGCCAAATGCACAAGTTTATGAAGAAGCACAAGAAGAAGAAGAAATATCGCAAGGCGCGAAAGCAAGAACCCACCGCAAGAATCGAGCCAAAGGTAAAATGCTACGGGTGCGGCGAAAAGGGCCATTACAAGCCCGATTGCCCACTCAACAAAAAACGGGCCAACGAAAAAGGAAAGAAGAAGGTCCTCAAGGCAACATGGAGTGACACCTCCTCTTCATCATCCTCCTCCTCCTCAAGCGACAACGGTAACAAATGCCTAATGGCATTTCATGAGGTAACATCTTCCGACTCATCCTCCTCTTGTTCTTCAAATTCAAACTCTTTCAATCATATGTCTTATGAGGATCTCCAATATGCAAGAGATCAATTGGAAAATGGTTTTCATACTTTATCCTCAAAATTTGTTGCTTTAAAAAAATCTTTCAAAAAGCTTTCCTCCGAAAAAGAACAACTTCTCAAAGAGAAGGAGGAACTCTCCCTTAAAATCCAAAATTTTCCAAATGTTGATTCTATGGAATCAACCATAAAAGACCTTAGGGAGACCCTAGCTAAGTTCACCCAAGGGGAACAAAATTTGAACAATTTGCTAGGTTCCCAACGCATTTCTAGAACCTCCCAAGGGCTTGGCTATTCCAAGCAAGCCTCCTCCTCCCATGCTCAAACTGTTTTTGTAAGGGGGAGCTCCGATTACAAATTTTGTAATTATTGCAAGAAAACCGGGCATCTCATTTATGAGTGTAATTGTAAAAACGCCCGGTATGGTCAACCCAAAAGTTTTTTCTTTTCGGATGAATTTTATAGGAGAAGACCCGCCATGAGGCAAGTATGGATTGAAAAATCCCTTCTTGCGAGTCTCTCCGGGCCTAAGATTGTTTCTTTTCAAAATCCCTCTCCCCGGTGATTCATTGTTTTTATTTAGGGGGAGTTAGGATCTTTTAAGTTTTTTTTGTGTATTCAAAATTTTTTCTTTTCAAAACTCAACTCTTGGTTTCAATTCTTTCAATTCATATTTTCTATCAAATTTTCATTTCTAAAATTCCAACAGTTGGTTTCGAATTTGTTTTGATTCAAAACTTTCAATTCAAATTGTTATTCAATTTTCATTTCAAAATTTTCAAAATTTTCAACAATTGATACCATTTTCAATCGATTTAAAATCTCGTTTTTCATCGATTCCCTCAATCAAGTTTTATGCCCCATTCTATTTTGATAATCACAAAGGGGGAGAAATTTCTTGATTGATTGGGGGAGAATCATTTTCATCATGCTTAGTATTTCCTTTCAATTTTAGTATTTTACATTGTTTGTTTCGGTGATTGTGATCATCAAAATAGGGGGAGATTGTTGTACCTCTCGAACCCCTCAAGGTTTAATTTTCATGATCACAATCACTTTCATTTTTATCTAACATTGTGTTTTAAGTGTTTGTGTTGATAGGCATTTGATTGCCAAGAAGTTGACCAAGGAAGAGGCAGAAATGGACTGAAATTCAGTCCACCGGCCGACCGGTGGCTTCACCACCGGCCAGCCGGTGGCATCCAGACCAAACAGTGGAAGCTACTGCCTTCCCACCGGTCGACCGGTGGCTCTGCCACCGGTCGACCTGTGGCACCCAGCTCAAATAGTATTTGCTACTGTCTTGCCACCGGCCAGCCGGTGGCTCCTCACCGGTCGACCGGTAGAGCCTGGATCAAGACTCTTCCTCTCTACCAAGGCACCGGCCAGCCGGTGGAGATGTACCGGTCAGCCGGTGGCCCCTGGACAGAAATGGACTGAAATTCAGTCCACCGGCCGACCGGTGGCTTCACCACCGGCCAGCCGGTGGCATCCAGACCAAACAGTGGAAGCTACTGCCTTCCCACCGGTCGACCGGTGGCTCTGCCACCGGTCGACCTGTGGCACCCAGCTCAAATAGTATTTGCTACTGTCTTGCCACCGGCCAGCCGGTGGCTCCTCACCGGTCGACCGGTAGAGCCTGGATCAAGACTCTTCCTCTCTACCAAGGCACCGGCCAGCCGGTGGAGATGTACCGGTCAGCCGGTGGCCCCTGGACAGGAATCCAATGTCTTTTTGCAAACACCGGCCAACCGGTGGAGTTGTACCGGCCAGCCGGTGGAGCCAGTCAAACTAGCCGTTGGGCTTTTGACCAGCCTGTCCATTTGGCTCCCAACGGCTCTCTAAGCCTCTCCAACGGCTCCGAAGGCCCCCAATGAGTTCCTAGCCTATAAATAAAGGCTGAGGAAGCCCCGGACACCACCCGGAACACTTGCAAAGCCACTATACTCATTTTCCATCAATTGGCCAACCTCCGGTGGACTTCCTCAACGGAACCTCAAGTGCTCCAACAACTTCCACATCCAAGGAGCACATCAAGAAGCTTGGGAGAAGCACGCTACATCAGCTCCACCAATCCAATTGGCGCCCAAGTCTTCCTCCAATACGGGTTTTATTGTTTATTTCTTTTTGAGCTTTAAATTTGGGTTTGTGCCTACAAACCCCAAACTCTTTCCTCATCTCCTTTTCTTTGGGTTCTCACACCACCACTAAGGTGTGAAGAGGTTCACAAGCCTTACCTTGTAAAAGGCTTGAGATCGGTGAGCTAGCCTTCACCCGTAAAAAGGCTAGTGGGTTATTGCTTAACCATTAAAAGCATTGGGTTCTTGCTTAACCACTAAAAGCAAGCTGTAATAGGTCCTAGTGCTACCTCAAAGCCTAGTGGGTTTCTTGCTAAAACCATTGAAAAGCAAGTGGTAGAATCTCTCAACGGTTGAGTTGGGAGCGGAGACGTAGGCCGGGTTTTGGCCGAACTCCGTTATCAATTTTGTGTGTCTTGCCTTCTTTATTTCCGCTGCATCTTTCACTTTGATTTTAATTTGTTAATCAATTTTTTAAAAGGCAATTCACCCCCCCTCTTGCCATCTTTTCCTCGTGTTTCTTCCGACCCAACACACATGATTTGGAGTTGGCTGCGGTAATCTTTGCATTAAAGATTTGGAGGCATTACCTTTATGGTGAAAGGTGTGATATTTATACTGATCATAAAAGTTTAAAGTATATTTTCACACAAAAGGAGTTGAATATGCGTCAAAGAAGATGGTTGGAGCTGATTAAGGATTATGACTGCTCAATCCATTACCACCCTGGGAAAGCAAACAAGGTGGCAGATGCATTAAGTCGACAAGACCATGCTAGTGTATCCATGATGAGGATCACAAAAGATCCAATATTTATGGATTTACAAAGGATGGATCTTGGAATTATAATGGAAGGGGAAAAATCTTATCTTTCTCAAATGAATGTTCAACCATATATACATGTGAAGATTAAAGAGGCATAGAAAGAAGATGTTGAGTTACAAAAGATGGTGAGAAATGTTCCTGAATTCAACCTTGTTTGTGATGGGATAATAAAGTTCAGGAATCGGGTTTGCGTTCCTCCCATCCCCGAATTAAAGAAGGAGCTGCTGGATGAGGCTCATAGTTCTTCATTTTCTATTCATCCTGGAAGCACGAAGATGTATAGGGACCTGAAAGAGTACTTCTGGTGGGATGACATGAAAAGAGATGTTGCTGAATATGTCTCTCGATGCTTGGTTTGTCAACAAGTTAAAGCTGAGAGACAGAAGTCTAAGGGGATGTTACAACCATTACCCATACCCGAATGGAAATGGGAAAACATCACTATGGACTTTGTCACAGGACTTCCTAAAACATCCAAAGGCAATAATGCTATCTGGGTCATAGTTGATCGTCTTACAAAGTCTGCACACTTCATTCCTATTAGAGAGGATTTATCTCTAGATCAGCTTGCCAGGATATATGTAAAGGAAGTGGTAAGATTGCATGGAGTACCACTTTCTATTATATCTGATCGGGATCTGAGATTTACCTCGAAGTTCTGGCGAAGTCTTCAGCATACTCTGGATACAGAGTTGAGTTTCAGCACTGCTTATCATCCCCAGACAGACGGTCAGTCTGATAGAACAATTCAAACCCTAGAAGATATGTTGAGAGCTTGCTCTATGGATTTCAAAGGAGGTTGGGATCAACACCTACCTTTGGTAGAATTTCCTTATAATAATAGCTTTCACTCCAGTATTCAGATGGCTCCTTATGAAGCTCTCTATGGAAAGAAATGCAGGACTCCAACTTGCTGCGATGAAGTTGGGGAAAGAAAGCTATTAGGACCTGATCTCGTTGATGAAATGGCAGAAAAGGTCAGATCTATTCAACAACACATAAGAGCAGCTCAGAGTCGACAGAAAAGTTATGCCGACAACCGAAGAAAAGACCTAGAGTTTGAAGTGGGCGATAAAGTGTTCTTACGAATATCTCCCTGGAAGAGGGTTATGAGATTTGGAAAGAAGGGGAAGTTGAGCCCTAGATATATCGGTCCTTTTGAAATACTGGATCGTGTTGGGAAGGTAGCTTACCGATTGGTGCTTCCACCGAATCTCTCTCAAGTTCACGATGTGTTCCATGTATCTCTCCTGAGAAAGTACATACCAGATCCTTCACATGTACTCAGCTCAGAAGTTGTACCACTGGAGCAAGATATTTCTTATGAAGAACAGCCGATAGAGACTCTGGATCGTAGCGAAAAAGTCCTACGAAACAAGACCACTCGCTTGGTGAAAGTTTTATGGAGAAACCACCAACTTGAAGAAGCTACTTGGGAGCTTGAGGATATGATGAGGGAGAAGTATCCTCATCTGTTTGTTGCAAAGTGACGAATTTCGAGGGCGAAATTCTTTTTAAGGGGGGTAGAATGTAACACCCGAGACTTTTATGTTATATAAATCATCAAAGGGATCTTTTTCTACACAACACTTGCTTGGCTTGCTTTACACGCAATCACGACCTTCCTCGATAGCTTGCGTCGTACGCAATACCGAGTTTCACTAAACAACAATATGCTATTAAAACTAGCCGTTATGAATAGTAATAACCACTTTTTGAAATTTTATAAATTTTATTTTTCAAAATGGACTTCATTTTTGGACTCAGAATATCGAAATTAGCCTAGGGTGAAATTTTGGTATTTTTCTGAAAACTTTCAATTTTTGATGAATAGTGAAACCACTAAGTGGTAGGTTAAAAACTGAATTTTGCATAAAACTTAATTTTACCGCTTCTGTGAATGGAATTTCGAAAATCCGACAGACACGGTTGATATCAGTAAGTAAAATGTGGTTCAATGAGATAAAAATAATTTTTTGGTGAATAGTAACTTTTTACTTTTTTTACCGCGGTTAATAGTAAATAGGGTAACTAAGGGTAAATATGATATCAATATTACCCTAACACATGTCCTAATTCTATTGGACAAGTGTAATTCGACCAAAAACAAACTTAGGAATAAAATAAGACCATTTAGGCCCACTTGGGTTAGATTAGGACATTTATTATTAATTTATTTAAAGAAGGGTTAAAATAGTTAAAATCAAAGTTTAATAAGTAAATCATTTTTAATATGGGGTAATACATAAGATAAATTCGATTGTAAATATTCATTAGAAATCTAAAACGATTTCCTACATGATGGTATTTTATTTGTAATTTTTAGACATCAAATAATATAATTTATATATGACACAAAGATGATGCAGTAATTATCTTATTAATGAAATATTGACATAATTGATAATATAAACACCAAAATAAATGTAATTTAAGACTTTTTATGAATTCCACTAATTTTCTAGGTTACTATGATATATTAGTGTTGATTTAATTAACTTGGTTTGAACATATAATTCTGTTATGACTTTCACAAAAATCATATATCAAATAGTGTCAAAATTGACACAAAATAGTTTTTAAATCAAATATTATATTACTAATTGTTATTTTATTCCTAAAAATCTAAGGTTCGGCCAAATGACTTAGATAAGGATATATATATTAATAATAAACAATTTGGGGTTCTTTTGGCATGTTATCATAGGTGTATTAACCATATAGTGAAAGAAAACAAAAAGACACGGTAAAAGTTGAATCAATTAACTTAGAGTTAACTCTAAATTGATAAGGTTAAAATAATACCCTAAACTTGTCTAAATCCTATTGGTTGATAGGATTTCGACCCATACCCACTTTAGCTTCGAAATAAGACCCTTTTGAACCATTATAAACCGATTTTGACTTTAATATAAAATAATATTTTGAGATATTCCTAAGGTGCCCCTCTCCTCCCTTATAAAAGGGCACCTCCTCCCCCTCCTCCTCACACCAATTTGAGCACTCAAGCTCGGCCAACCCCTGACATTTTCTCCTCTCCACTTACCTAGAATAATCCTAGAGGTCCTGGTCTTCTCCAAAGACCAATCTTAGTTCCTTAAGTGGAGGATTCAAAGAGGCGTTCCAAAGAAGAGGTAATATCCATTACCGATCTTTTCAATTTCTTTCTTCTTCAACTTCTTCTTCTTTAGTTGTTTCATGATAAAGTAATAACATCAGTATTACTTACATACTGATATGTTATTATAAATATGAAACAACCCTAATTCACCTTCTATCCATCCTACGGAAAAATGAAATCACCGCGCGTGCGTACGTACGGAATACCGTCTCCACGCCGTGGTGTAATCTATTTTCCACCATCACCTTACAAGGATGGGTATAATGGTGTAATGAGTAACTATATATGATTATTATAAATTAATATTGATACTGAAATAATATATATATACTCCAATACAGTTCCACGATCATAGGAACGATATCATCACTCGTGCGTACGTACGGAATACCGTCTCCACGATGTGATGCGACTCGTTCTACATGATCTTCATTTCATAATGATTATATAAATGAATTGAATGAATGAATATGGTATATAATACACTAATAACATTCTTTAAATGAATTATCTATAACCTAAAGATAAGAATAAGAATTTATTTGACAAAACACGCATAAGAACAAAAAGTTATAAAGACCCAAGTAACAAGTAATAATGAAATATTACTAACAAGAAGCTAATAATATGACCATATATGATATCATATCAATATGTATGATTCTGGAATAAGTCAATAACATTATTTAAACCATTATACAGGAGCTTCGGACACGAACAAAGCAAATCGGACCTAAGGTAAGGGAAATATCACAATCTCATTTTTATCCGAGATTGTTTATTCGTAAGTATTTACTGGGGTGTATTTTATCATCCACATCCATGTTTCATCAATATGTAATATTATTTCCATCCACCTACAATTGTTTAAATCCATTTTTACCCTTCGGTGAGTTTTTAGTAATATGTATGAAAGGAATCTTTTGTCGTTTTTCGTACGAGGTACTTTTTGACTTTTCCGACAAAAGTACGAAGAATGTTTTTTTTAACTTATACGGCATGAATGGATTTTTAAAACATTATTTCCAAGAAACTTCATTTACAAGTTTTCAAGTTTATTTTTAATCAACTTCTTTTATTTTAAAGTCGTATGACATGTTATGAAAGGAAAAATGTTTTTGAAGTAGAAAGGATATTTTCCTCAAGAATGGAGTTCAAGTATTTTATCAAAATTATTTTCCATCTAAGATAATAAAAGGGTTCTATTTTTATCCCTATTATTACATGGATTTGATTATGTTTTGATGGAAATATTTTTATATCTTATATGAATTGTTTTATGATGTCATGTTGTTTAAGAATCCCATTTTTATTACATGGGTTACGCTATGATGTATGGTTTATGATTATGTGGCACACATAAGAAAGGATTCATTATAAGATGGGTGGGACCTATATCTCCCTCCAATGCATTGGGTAAAGATTTTATATCTCATGAGATAGACATGGCTGGAACGGAAGGTTATTTCGGTTCAGTGATACAGGACTGAAACGAGGAGTGAACTCGGTTCAGAAAGGGACTTTGTCCACTAAGATAGTCTTGGCAATGAGTCATGACTAACAAGAAATGATTTCCATGATTATGTGTGCATGCCACAAAGTTTCATGTTTTATGTTATGATTATGGGGATCTCATTTTCACTTCTATGATTTATTCCATGTTAAGATATTATGATCTCTTTTGCAGGTTTTGATTTTCATAAAGATATGATATGATTTTTATTTCCTTTATTTTCCCTTGCTGAGCATTTGAGCTCACCCTTTTATGTTTTCTTTTCCCCAGGTCAGGAAGATGGATATTAAGTAGAATATGCTAAAAGGGACCCTAGATATGATGAAATAAATGGGAGACACTGTAGAAGATTTATGAACCAGTTGTTTATGTTTCCCAGTTTCTAAAGAAACTATACCTATACGGTCCTTTGTGGTTTTGTCATATGTTGTAATAAGTGTGCTTCAATTTTGAAGTATTAACAATGTATGTAAAGTATGGGTCGTTATAAAGAGACATATTGTAAAATCATGTCATGTTATGTTAGTTATGTACATATTTCATCCACTAATATTCCATCAGGTAGTTAGTCTGGGTAGCCGGTGGACTTCTTGTAGATATTCTAATATGTCCACATGACACCAACTAGCAGTTATAGTTTGCACAGCTCAAATGGATTCCTTATCCATCATTGAATCTATTATAAGCCTTTTTTTGTCTTCCAATTTCATGTCATGTCCTTAATAAATGATTTAACATAAGTTCATTCCTTCCTAAAGATTCACCAATGCCTGTGAATATCATCTTTAATTTTAATAAATCCAAGGATTAAATCCCAGTAAAGTGAATCTAGAATACACTTTAATAAAACTGTAGATACACAATTGAGTGTTTTGTGATCATTAAAAATAGAGGTTATAATTACAACATACTTCACTAGGTTTTTAGGATTTCAGTTTTAGCTATTTGTGATTGTTTCCTCAATAAAAAATTTAACTGTTTTCCAAAATATATAGCATTATTAAATCCTGAATAGCATACTTTATTGCCTATATTTATACTAAATTTATACCATAATATTTTTTAAACTAAACCAGCCTGCATTCCCCTATATTCATACTCTATGAATTTATTCAGAGTTGGGAAAACCATAATAAAAGTAACTACAATATACTTCTTTAATGAAACAATGTGAATATGATAGGTATAAAACTTGTCTAATTATATTAATCTATATTCATTTAATATGAATATATTGTTTGAGATTAAATAAACATTATATATCATGTTCTAGAGTAGTTTTATGACTATTACTTGTGTTTTCATAGTTATTTTTATACATTTCATTTCTATATTTTCACTTATAGATGGGTCATTGAGACCATATATAAATGAAAAAATTAGTAGTTGGCAATAATTTTGTCACATTTTCATTGACATATTCATATTATCACATGTTTATCTTTTAAATCTCATTAAATGACAATTTCTTCCATTTAGTTAAATTATAGTTGTCTCTAAGAGTAGGAATATGTTACTTATTTTCAACTATTTATTCAGATATCTAAAATCATTCTTAATATTCCATAGGTTAATTTACCAATATATATCATATTTTATCACTAAATTTAAACTTATTTAACATTTTTTATTGTCAATTTATTGTGATTACTTGATTCATTTAGAGCTAGAAACACTATTACACATATTTGTGTTTGATTTATAAGGATTCTTCTACTCCTACCGCTGATTTATGTGCATATGTCAATGAAGATGTTGATTCTCATAACGATGATGAGAATATTGGTATGATAGGAGTTGATAATGATGTTGGTGTTTCTATATTAGATGATTAGGTTCTTTATGGTTATGGTGAAACTAATATTGTAGTATATTTCATATGTAAATTTTATTCTTGGTTTATACGTTGAATTTCATCATATAATTTTGTTTTATTTTGATGATATTGATATTTAAATTTTATATTGTTTATCTTGGAGATGGTTTTAATTATTATGATATATATTATATTATGTTTGAGTTCCATTTATAATGTATACTTTTTTTTAATTCTATTGTAACCTGCAAGGTTTGAGTTCAGTTTGAGTGATGCTGATGGGGTAGGGATTTAGGTGCAACAGGTTGTTTTATACACTATATTATTGGTAGTGATTTAAGTGTTTGAATTTTTGTGATATATATTGTGTTCTATTTGATTTCTATTTATATTGTATATTTTTTTATTCTATTGTACGCTATAAGGTTTGAGTGTTGTTGAAAGTGTAGGGATTTAAGTGCAGCATGTTGATTTATACAGTGTATTCTTGGTAGGGATTTATATGTAGCATAGTGTAGATAATAAATCTCAATCATCTCTTCAATAATCAAGGTAATAATTACAATGATATTTCATATTTTAATCATTTTAAATTTATTAAGTATTTTAGGTTCTCTTATATAATTTTGGAAGGAATATTATACTAATGATCAATTTTGGGAGCTTCCTTGAATCATATCGTCAGGGTGTTTCAACAATGTGTTACTATGATTCATGTGTAATTTATTCTTATTACTCTCTTTCGGTAAGTGGAATGTGCATACCCAATATCAATAAGAACATATAGTTTCTTCCATCTCACAATCTACACACACACGTGCATATATTTATTATTATAGTGTTCTATAACATATTAATGAACTGATAAAATAAATCTTCAGTTAGAGGCCCATTCATCACATTCATCATTCATCTATAGTTCTCATCTTTTTTTCCTTAGGCTCTAATTAACCTTGAATTTAGTTTCTATTTTGTGGTTTATTTTAGATTGCACATTGCATGATTTAGTTGCATTAATGTTGTTATTATTGATGTTTATATGTTCCAACTATGATGTACATATTACCATTTTATTTGGGAATGTCAAACTTATGGATGATTCATGTTGGTCTCTTAACAAGTCATCAATTATTATGTCAAATATGAGTATATAGGTGCAAGTTGTGGTGTAGGGTGCATTGTAGTGTAGGTTTCAGGTAGTGTAGTGCAGTGTAGGGTGAAGGGTGCAGGGTGTAGGATATTCTGGCAGTCCTGGCATTCCAGGTATCATTTTTTCCCTTATTCTCTATTTAAACTTGAATTTAGTTTTTGGTATGTGGTTTGTTTTAGACTTAACCTTTCATGATTTAGTTGCATTCATGTAGTTATTATTGATGTTCATCTGTTACAACTATTACGTACATATTATCATTTACTTTGGGAATGTCAAACTTATGGATGAGTAATTATGGTCTCTTAATTGGTCATCAATTATTCTGTTTATCCCCTAAATATCGGGGAATGCACCTAGGGTAGCGGTGTATATGATTCGTGTAACACCCTGAGTTTTTATAGACCTTTGAAAAAATTTCATTTATATCATGAAATAAACTAAGTAAAACATTCCTTTAACATGAAACAAACTTGTTTTACATTACATGAAAAACCGAATTCATATACTATGCATGTAACACTGAGTTGGCTTATCTTACACGCAACACTGATGTTTCTACGAAATATCATTTTATGTTAAAATTATTTAAATGAGATAAGTATAACCTAGACATTAAAATTAGTTATATTGATAGTAATAAATAATTTTCAAATATATTTTATAATTTTTTTATATAAATAAAACATATCGATAATAAAACATATGATTTTTGGTAAAGTCATTCTATGTTTAAAAGTACGGTTTTCTCAAATGAACTGCTTTTAATCTCCTTCTTTGAAAAATAATACAATTAATTTTAGACAAATTTAGAAATTTAATTTGATAAAATAGACTAAATTTATGATTTATAAGGTTGAAATTATCTTACGGATAATTTTTGATATTTTTCTAATAAACTTCTTTTTTTTAATGAATAGTGAAAAATACCGAATTTTAATTCAAAACTGGTTTTTTATTTAATTTATTTATAAGGATAAATTATATTTGTAATTGGTTTAATAGTTTAATTAGATAATATTTCTATCAATTAATTCAATTTTGGTAATTGGAACCAATTTCACATTGAAATTGGATATAAAAACTTTGCAAACTTTTGTTCATTTTTACTTTAAAAGGGCACATTATTGACCTGAATGTGGGATTAATTTTAATTTAATTTCTTCCAATTATTTTATTTTAATTTGGAAAAATGGATTCCATATTCATAATAATTATAATTTATAATTTATAATATGTTCAACTTGGTTTTTTACTAAAAATATGAGTGAAAGTGATTAAAATTAATGACATCAGTTAAGAGAAAAATTAGGTTAATAAAGAACTAAACCTTAAATATAAGACTCAAAACGTCCTATAAACTTATCAAAAATAACTTTTATGGCCATTATTAATACATGAAACTTACATTGTAGAGTTTTTTGGTTTTTTTTGTGAATTATTTTAGGTTAAAAGGTTGGTACACCTAACTTGTTTTCAAAAATGCCAAATATGTCCTTTCCCTTCCCTATAAATTATCGCCAACTATACCCACTTACTCACACATATAAAGACACTATGATAACCCAGATTATACTAAAATAATCTACCAACTTCACTATATTATTCCTAGAAGCGTTCTCTTTGGAAGAAGGCAACTCAAGGAAGCCTTTTGGCACAAACCAAGAGGAGATACCGGATTAAGAGGTAATGTCTTCTCTCAAGCTCCTTTCCTTTATTTTCCTTATCCACCCCTCCACTATCTTTATTACATTATTATATAAAAACACCTATATAATAAATATAATATTATTTTTTATACTATGTTTTTTATCTACACTTATACACACCACCATCTAATGGATATCAAACATATTGTTTACGTGTACGGAGAACTACCACCTCAATAAATGATGATTGTTCATTTCTCATTTACCACCTCTCATGGTGGAAATTATTATGAACAATATATTTATGTATTTAATATATTATATTTATTATTTATTTATTATTATTCATTCCTTTTACAATACACATCTTTTTTACATTCTATTTGGGTTAATTATGATAATTTCATTTGAGGAAGTGTGACTACCACCCCCTCAAAGCGATGTGATTAGTTCACAAAATACATGTAGTTTATTAATGATTTTTTAGTGAAACAATATGATATATATAACATTATAATGCTATTATAATGATATTAAATACATATACTCTTTATTTCATTTTATTTATTTCTTTCAATATAATAATTAAAATAGAAACAACGTTCATGCGTACGTACGGCTTACCGTCTCCATGAACGGTGTATTCCAATTAATAATTCTTTATGATATAGGTTATTATAATATGAATATACTGTATATTAATGATATTTATATCATGATTTACATTATTTAATCATGATATAAGTATAAGGACCAATGATATAATAAATTAAGACACACGCGAAGAACAAAGAGAATATTACATGAAGTGAAACCTTATCACAGGATTGTTAACAAGAAGGTAATATACGGTAATAATAAAAAAATATATGGTATTAGGTATAATAATATTAATCTATAAAAAATTATAATAATCTTATATTTTTTATACAGGAATCTTGTACAAGTACAAAGAGACCTAAGACACAAGATAAGGGGATTTCATCTAAATTTTTATTCTCGTGAGATACATGCTATGTTCGCCACTCTTTCCTTTTGTGTGGTGTATGTACTAAAAATTATTATATTCTATGTATATTATACCTAAATTTATGTACATTTACATATCCATTTTATGAACTTTCATTCATGGGGTCTAAGTTTCAAAAGTTACCAAATCGATAAAAAGGTTTTATCTCAATTTTCCTTCTTTGAGACTCATGTTTTGTTATGAATCTAAACTCATTTTCAAGGTGTATATACTTCTATTTTAAATTTTATATAATTAATATAATTATTTTAATGGAATTTTAAGCTTTATATAACTTCTCTTTCTTACATGGAGATTATGATCCCAAGTTACCATGTTATAAGATTTTATTGAGACAATCTCATTGCTTTTCGAGATTGTTTAAGTTTATGCTTCCTTTGATGTAATATTTTGATTCATATCTCAATAACACTCATGCGTTTCCTTATATTATGCTTATTCAAGATATAATCATGTGTCAGTACCACTTTTTACACTCTTTGGTACTTAATATAATGTTTTTAAGTAAAATTTGAATATCTCTCTATCTCTTCGGTCAGAAATATATTGGATTAAATAAACCCATTTTTTTAAAATGTTTTCAAAAATGTTTTCAAAAGATCCTTGAAGATAATTTTCAAGGAAAATGGATTTTAAAAATGTTTTATTATTTTCAAATACTCCTTTATAAGTTTTCAAATATATTTTCAAAGAAAAGTTTTTCAAAAGGTTTTATGTTATAAGAAGGATGTTTCAAAGAAAAAAAGATATTTTCCTCAAGAAATGTTTTTAAAGATATATAAAAATTATTTATCATTTAAGATAATATACATTGGTGTTAGTCATGCCTTTATGTGGAAATTATTCAATGTCTCCATTGATAATATTTTTCTTAATGGATTATATTTTGAGGTAATGATGTTTATGAAACTCATTTCTATTTCATGGGTTATATGCTTTTGAAACCCGCTTCTTTTCATGGGTTATTATTTTGATGGAATTATTATGAAACATGTCTATTTTCATAGGTTATGATATGATTACATGTTTATAATTCCCATTTCATTTCATGGGTTATGATATGACTATTTATGATCTTTTGAAACATGTATGAATTCTTTCACTACTTGATGGGTGGGACCTATATCTCCTTACTATGCATTGGGTAAAGTTTTATATCTCATGAGATAGACTAATATGGTCTTGGTAATGAACTTTGACTACTAATATGGCCATGGGAGTGAACCATGACTACTAAGATGGTATGAACTCATGCTATTAAGATGTCCATGGGAGTAAACTATGACTACCAAGATGGTATCGGGAGTGAACCCATACTACAAATATGGTCTTGGTAGCAATGCCTTAGATACTATGGAAATCATATTATATGCTTTTGTGTCTGCAACAATTCCATGTTTTATCCCTATGTTATGATTTATGGATTATGTTCTTTATTTAATTTTGATTCTTGTATTATGAACTACCAATATTTATGACATGATTCATGTTATGATCTTTGATATGTAGGGTATGATCTTATATTTTAATGATCACATTCTCATACCCTTATACTCATGTTTATGCTTACATGACTCCTTTTTTACCGTTACTAATGATCTCACCCCTTTTTATATTTCCTTTCCCCCAAGTTATGATGATATGTATTATGTTTGAGGTTTCTAAGAAGGGTTCTAGTCAATAAGAGCCAAGTGGGAGTTGGTGTATCTCATTTATGTACCATTTTTATGTTTCCATGTTTCCAAAGTCACTAAACCAATTACGGTCTTTGGTAATCTATTTTTATATTGTTTAAGTATTTTCTAAAAGTTATGTAATTTTTATGATTGAAAAGTTAGGGTCGCTATAGTTGGTATCAGAGAAAAGGTATAGTTAACCTTTGGAAGATATGATGAGAAAACCTTAGTGAGAACCCTACTGACATGTCTAGAAATAAGTCTAATTATAATGGAAAGTATAGGAAAATTTCATGGAATTTTGGAGAAGTATAGAGTGAGTGGTTTCCAAGAAATAAATCCATGTCTGGATACTACACGTGAATGTATCTTTGGAATAGATGTACCAAGGGGTAAAAACTCTAACAATATGTTCTGGGTCTGACTCAGGGTAATCTGGTACATGACAGTGGGCCTCACTACACACCTACTTTGACAATCTTGGGGTATATGCTTTAGGAATTCAAAAAACTCTTCACGAACCATTATGAAGGATTTAAATATAAGTTGTCTATGAATAACCTAGTATAAACCTAAAGTGTCATAGATTAAGGAAGGTGTCATAAGTTAGACATCCTATAAGTGATTTTTCATGATTTTGTGGTTCCTCATTATGATAACTATTTCTTACTCTATTATTTTAGTTTTAGTCAATGGATGGAACCTGAAGGAACCACATTAATGGTGACTGCGACGAACAATGCAAAGATTATTCCCTTGAGAAAATGAATGCTATGGGATATGGGATTCAAAAACTCATTGTTATGCTCACATATCTTTCTCAATATATGAATCATTGTGGAATTCCAAATGAGAAAAGGAGGGAACAACATTCTGTCGAGTCTTTCATGAGGCAATGTCCATCTTCTTTCATAGGGTCTTTTGATACACTTTTTGTTGAACAATGGATCAGTACTACTAAAAAGATATTCTCCGTTATTCAGTTTGCGGAGCATGAGAAAGTTATTCTGGTTTTTTATCAGTTAGAAGGAGAATTATATTAGTGGTGGACTTTAATCAAGAATACAAGGAAATAAGTGAGATATAATCCATGGATTAGGATGAGTTTAAGAACTTATTTTTCAATATGTAATTTCCTCTAATTATTTTTACCAAGATGGATAAATAGTTCCTTGAGTTGAAGAAAATGAATGATGAATCTGTTGGTACCTATGAGGATAATTTCATGAGACCTGCAAGGTACACTTCAGGAATTATCATCCAAATTGAAAGTAAAGTTGATAGGTTCTTTAGTGTCTTAAAGACAAGTCTCAAAATTTCATTTTCCATAAGAGACTTCAGTAGCTATGAATAGATTTTTTATTGTGAAATCAAGGTTTAAATGGAGGTTGGAGTCACATATCATCTCATGGATTTGAAAATAATAGGAAGATAGAGTTTAAAGAAAAATATAAAAACCATGAAGAAAAGAAGATGAGATTCCCTTTATGCTCTAATTGTGGGAAGAAGCATGAAAGAAATTTACTTAAGGGGTCTAACAAATGTTTTAAGTGTATAAAGGAAGGTCATTGGGGAATTTATTTCTAAATTTATGGGAAGAAGTTAGCTCAAAACTCTAATGGAGAAAAATACACATAGAATGAACCTCCCATGATTAAGTGTTTTAAGTGTAAGGAGAATGGGTATTATGAAAACCACTACCCAAAACCAAAGGCTGTTGAGGATGATCAACTTCAGTAGCCTCTTCAGCTGAGGTAAAATGGGAAATCTCATGCAATCGCTATTTTTGATGAGGGTTGCGATAACGACGTGATGAAAGGTACACTTACCATCCACTCTAGAACCGTTAATGTTGTATTTGATTATTTATCTACCCACACTTTCAAATCTAATGAATTTTATTATGGTGTTAAGATTTCACCCAAAAGAATAGAAGTGGAATTATAAATGAAAACCCTTAATGGTAAAATGATTGCATCTCAATTCTATGATTTATCCCCAATTCAAGTATCCTCTTCCATGTATTGATGACTTGTTTGATCAACTACACGAAGCTCAATAATTTTCCAAGAATGACCTTCATTCTGGATATAATCAACTGAGGGTTAAGAAAGAGGATATAACCAAGATAACATTCTGTACAAGGTATGGACACTATGAATATATAGTGATGCCTTTTGGTATTTCTAATTCCACTTCTATATTCTTGGAATTAATGAATAGAGTCTTTAGAGATTACCTAGATATGTTTGTGTTAGTCTTTATAGATGATATTCTTATCTATTCAAAGAGCAAGTAAGATTATGAAGATTACTTGATAATTGTAATGAGGACCCTAAGGAAGGATAAACTATATGAAAAATTTACAAAGTGAGAATTTTGGTTAAAAAAAGTTTCATTTTTGGGTCATATAATCTCAAGATATGGAATAAAAGTAGATCCATCAATGACGAAGGCTATTGAAAGCTGGCCTATACCAACCACGGTGACTGAGATCCATAGATTTCTTGGTTTATCTAGATATTATTGATGGTTTGTGGAGAATGTCCCATGAATATATAGTCCTTTGACCAAGTTAACTTAGAAGGGTATCAATTTCTTATGAATAGTTGAATATGAGGAAACTTTCAAGGAATTGAAGAGAAGGTTGGTCAATGCACTTGTACTTACATTACCCTATAGTGAAGAAGGGTTTTTAATCTATAGTGATGCATCCAAGAAGGTATTGGGATGTTTTATTATGCATAATAACATGGTTATAGCCTATTAATTACGATAGTTGAAGATTCAAGAGAAAAATTACCCACTCATGATTTGGAGTTAGCCTCGGTAATTTTTGCATTAAAGATATGGAGGAATTATCTTTATAGAGAAACGTGTGATATATATACTGATCATAAAAGTCTAAAATATATATTCACAAATATGAAGTTGAACATTCACCATAGAAGATGGTTAGAGTTAATAAAGTATTATGAATGCTCAATACATTACCACCCTGGAAAAGCGAACAAGGTGGCTGATGATTTAAGTCAAAAGGACCATGCTAGCTTATCCATGATGAGGATCACAAAAGATACAATATTACTGGATTTAAAAAGGATAGATATAGAAATATTGAATGAAGGGGGTAAATATTATGTTTCTCAAATGAATATTAAACCCTCTATCCAAGTGAAGATTAAGGAGGCACAGAAGGAAGATAAAGATATGTAAAAGAAGGTCAGAAATTTTCCTGAGTTTAACCTTGATTAAGATGGAATGATAAGGTTCAAGAAATTTTTATGTGTTCCTTCCATACCAGATTTGAGGAAGGAGTTGTTCGAGGAATCTCATAGTTTTTAATTCTCTATTCATCCTTGAAGTATAAAGATGTATGAGGACTTGAAATAATACTTTTAGTGGGATGGAAGGAAGGGAGATATCAAAGTGTTTGTATCTTGGTGTTTGGTATGCCATCAAGTTAAGGCTAAAAGAAAAAAAGTTGAAAGGGATTTTTCATGCCTTACCTATACCAGAATAGAAATGGGAGAACATCACTATGGAATTTTTCATTAGACTACCCAAAATCTCTAAAGGGTTTAATGCCAAATGGTTGGTAGTCAATCACCTTACTAAGTCGTCACACTTCATTTCTATCGGAGAAGATTTCTCTCTGGATCAGCTTTCTAGAATATACATTAAGGAAGTGGTAAGGTTACATAGAGTACCACATTTTATTGTATCAGATTAGTATCTAAGATTTACCTCAAATTTTTGGGGAAGTCTTCAGCAATCACTTGATATATAATTATGTTTCAGCACTAATTATCATCATCATATAGATAGTCAGTCTAAAATAACAATTCAAACCCTATAAGATATGTTGAGATCTTGTTCATTATATTTCAAAGGTGGTTGGGATCAACACCTTCCTCTAGTTGATATTTCTTACAACAATAGCTTTCAATCAGGAATTCAAATGGCATTGCATGAAGCCCTCTATGGGAAGAAATGTATAGATCAATGTGTTGGGATGAGGTTGTATAAATAAATCAATTAGGACCTAAGATATTTAAAGAAATGGTCGAGAAGGTTAGAACTACTCAACAATATATCAAGGTAACTCAAAGTAGGTAGAAAATTTACACTTATAACCATCATTATGATATAGAATTTGAATTTGGTGAAAAGGTGTTTCTATGAATCTCACCCTATAAGAAAGTTATGATATTTGAGAATAAAGGGAAACTAAGCCCTATGTATATTGGTCCCTTTGAGATTCTTGATTGTATCAGGACAGTAGCTTATCACTTGGTAGTTCTTACAAATATCTCTCAAGTCCATAATGTGTTCCATGTATATCTCCTGAGGAAGTAAATACCTGACCCTTCACATGTAATAAACTCAGTTGTTATACCGCTAGAGCATGATCTTTCTTAGGAGGAACAACCTGTTGAAATTCTGGAGCGGTCAGAGAAAGTTCTACGAAACAAGACCACTCACCTGATAAAAGTTTTATAGAAATATTACTTGTTATAGGAAGATATATGGGAACTTGAGTATATTATTAAGTATAAGTATCCTCATTTTTATACCTGAGTGATGAATTTTGAGGGAAAATTTTATTTTAAGGGGGGTAGAATGTAACACCCCGGGTTTTTATGGACCTTTTTTGAATAAATTAAAATTTCATTTAAATATTGCAATGCACTAAGTCAAAAATTCCTTTCACATGGGACTTAATTCCCATATATTACACAAAATACTGAATTGGTATATAATACACACAACATTGAGTTGGCATATGTTACACGCAACACCGATGTTTCTACGAAACATCATTTTTTGTTATAATTATTTAAATGAGATAATTATAACCTACCCATTAAACGTAGTTATGTTAATAGTAATATATACTTTTCAAATATATTTTATAATTGTTTTATATAAATAAAATATATTGATAATAAAAGATATGATTTTTGGTAAAGTCTTTCTATGTTTCAAAATACCATTTTCTCGAATGAACCACTTTTAATGTCCTTCTGTGAAAAATAATAAAATTAATTTTAGACACATTTAGAAATTTAATTTGATAAAATATACTTAATTTTTTAATTTATAATGTCTAAATTATCTTAGAGTGGATTTTTGGGATTTTTCTAACAAACTTCATTTTTGGATGAATAGTGGAAAATAAGAGATTTTAATTTAAAATTACTTTTTAATTTAATTTGTTTATAGGGTTAAATTATATTTTTAATTAGTTTAATATTTTAATTTGATAATATTTTTATAAATTAAACCAATTTTGTTCATTGGAACCAACTTTACATTGAAATTGGATATAAAAACTTAGCAAACTTTTTGACCATTTTTACTTTAAAAACCGGCATTGTCGACCCGACTACAGGATTAATTTTAAATTAATTTCTACCACTTATGTGATTATAATTTAGAAAAATGGATTCCATATTTTAAATCAGAATAAGTTATAATTTATAATAGTTTCAAATTTGTTTTTTACCAAAAATATTGGTGAAAATGATTAAAATTAACTACATTAATTTAGAGCAAAATTAGGTTAATAGAGTACTAAACCTTAAATATAAGACCCAAAAAAATATATACACTTGTAAAACACCCATTTTATGGCAATGTTTTATCTATTAACCTTATATTATTCAGTTTTGTTGGTTTGTTTTGACTTTTTTTAATTAAAAACATGGGTACATGTAACTTGTTTTCATAAATGTCAAGTGTGTCCTTTCCCTTCCCTATAAAAGGCCACCACCTCTACCCACTTTCTCACACCTCTAAATCCCCTTGTATCACCAAAAATATACTAAAATAAGCTCCCAACTTCCCTACCTTCCTCTTATAATCCTTCCCTTCGGCATAAGGCAACTTAGGGAAGTTTTTTGGAACAATCCAAAAGGAGTTACCTGATTAAGAGGTAACGTCTTCGCTCAAACTCCTTTCCTTTATTTTCCATCTCCACCCATCCACTCTATTTATTCCATTATTTTATGAACAAACTAGTATCCTAAATATACTAGGATTTTTTTATGTTAATATTTTTACCTACACTTAAACACAACTCCATCTAAATGATATTGAATATATTGTTTACATGTACGGTGAAATACAACCTCACTAAATGATGAATGTCCATTTCTCCTTTACTGCCTCTCATGGTGGAAATTATGATGTAAAATCTATCTATATAAGTCATATATTATATTTATTATTTATTTAATATTCTGTATTACTTTTATAACACACATATTTTTACTTTCCATTTGGTGTAATAATGATAATTGTGTTTGAGGAAGTGTGGACTACCGCCCCCTCAAAGTGATGTGATTCGTTCGCACACTACATGGAATGTATTAAAAATGTGTTTAGTGAAAATATATGATATATATATATATATATAATTATAATTATAATATAATTATATTATATACATATACACTTTATATCATTTTCTTTCTTTCAATAAGACCATTAAAATGGAAACAACGTTCATGCATACGTACGACTTACCGTCTCCATGAACGATTTCTTCCATTTCATAATTATTTATGATATAGATTGTTATAATATAAATATACTAGATATTAATGATATTTATATCATTATTTACATTCTTTAGTCATGATATAATTATAATTACCAACGATATAACAAATTAAGACACATGCGAAGAACAATGCGAATATTACCCAAAGTAAAACCTTAACATAAGATTATTAAAAAGCGGGTAATATAATTAAATAATCAAACCATAAATAGTATTATGTATAATAATATTATTCAGTAAAATATTTATAATAAACTTATATTTATTATATAGGAATCTTGTACGAGTACGAAGATAGTCAAGACACAAGGTAAGGGGATTTCATCTCACTTTTTATTCCCGTAAGATACATACTATGTTTTCCACTCTTTCCTTTTTTGTGGTGTATATAATTCCCATGATTGTATTCTATGTATATTATGAATAAATTTATGGGTATTAAAATATCCATTTTATGAACTTTAATTTATGTGGTTTTAGTTTCAAAAGTTACCAAATCGGTAAAAATGTTTTGTCTCAATTTGCCTTCTTTGAGACTCATGTTTTGTTATGCACCTAAACTCTTTTTAGTTGTATATACTTCCATTATAAATGTTCTATAATTAATATACTTATTTTCATGATATTTTAAGCTTTATTTAATTTTATTTTCTCACATAGATAGTATGATCCCAAGTTACCAAGTAATTAGAGTTTATTGAGACAATCTCATCACTTTTCGAGATTGTTTATGTTTGTGCTTACTTTGATGTAATATTTTGATCCATATTCATGAATAACCATGATTTTCCTTCTAATATGTTTATTCAAGATATACTCATGTGTTAGTACCACTTTTTCTACTCTTTGTTACTTAAGATAATGGTTTTATGTAAAATATGACTGTCTCTCTTTCTCTTCCGTCATAATTCTATTGTATTAAAAAAACCCATGTTTTCGAAAGTGTTTTCAAACATGTTTTCAAAATATCCTTGAAGATAATTTTCAAGGAAAAAGGATTTTAAAAATGTTTTATTATGTTTAAATCTTCCTTTATAATTTTACAAATCAATTTTCAAATAAAAGGATTTCAAAATGTGTTATGTTATAAAAAGAATTTTTCAAAGAATAAAGGGTATTTTCCTAAAGAAATGTTTTTAAATATCTTTCAAAATTATTTCCCATGTAAGATAACATCCATTTGTGTTACTCATTCCTTTATGGGGAAATGATTCAATGTTTCCATTCATAATTTTTCTTTGAATGGATTATGTTTTTTGGGCATGATGTTTATAAAACTCATTTCTCTTTTTTGGGTTACCTGCTTTTGAAACCCGCTTCCTTTCACGGGTTATGCTTTAGATGAAATGATAATGAAATCTGTCTCTTTCTATAGGTTATGATATGATTACATGTTTATAATACCCATTTAATTTCATGGGTTATGATATGACTATTTGTGATCTTGTGGCACATGTATGAATGATTTAACTATGAGATGGGTGGGACCTATATGACACTCCAATGTGTTGGTTTAAGTTTTATATCACATGAGATAGACTAATATGGTATTGGGAATGAACCTTGACTACTAAGATGACCATGGGAGTGAACCATGACTACCAAGATGGTATGGGGAGTGAACCCATACTTCCAAGATGTTCTTGGCAGTGATTCCTTGGATACTATGGAAATCATATTATATGCTTATGTATCAGCCACAATTAAATGTTTTATCATTGTGTTATTATTTCATGGATTATGATCTCTATTTCATTATGATTCATGTCTTATTAAATACCAATATTTATTCCATGATACATGTTTTGATCGTTGATATGCAGGGTATGATCTTCTATTTTCATGATGATGTTCTCATACCCTTATGATCATGTTTATGCTTACATGTCTCCCTTATTTACCCTTTCTGATCATCTGAGATCACCCCTTTTGTGCTTAATCTCACCTAGGTTATGATGATATGTATTATTTTTGAGGTTTCTAAGAAGGGTGATAGTCAAGAAGAACCTAGTGGGAGATAGTGTAGCTCATTTATATACTAGTGTTGATGTTTCCATGTTTCCAAAGGCACTAGACCAGTTATAGTATTTGGGAATTTGTTTGTAAAATGTTTAAGTTTTATAAAAAAGTTATGTAATGTTTATGTTTAAAAAGTGATGGTTGCTATAATATAGGTACAAAGTGGACACTCAAGTCATACATTACAAGTATGATTATACAGGTGCATGGGGCAGTGCAGAATGCAGTGTAGTGTAGGGTGTAGGTAGTTTAGTGTGGTGCAGGGTGCAGGCAGTGCATGCAATGAAGTGTGTGGTTTGTAGGGTGTGGTGTAGTGAAGTGAATTACAATATACCTATTGTTTTCTTTATAGAAACATAAGTATGTATCCACGGCTGTAAACTGTGGCATTATACCTACTGTTTTTTATTAAAAGAGAAGGATATATCCATTTTTCTAAACTGTGGGAGTAGAACAATTGACACGGTTAGAACTGTGGTTATTGCCCTACTTCAACGGTTACAAACCATGGAAATAAATCTACATGGAATTTTCTAAAACCATTGTTTTTTACTATGGAAACAGGTTTATTTCCATGATTAAAAACTATGGCTATAGACTCTGCCCTATATCCATGCCATTAGAATCCATGGCCAGTTGAATGATGGCTATTACCTATATCCACAATTATAAAACATGTCTATAGTCTAGTCTTCTAGTAGTGAAATGTCCCATACTTTTATTTTATAGCTAATTTTATTCCATATCACTTAGATAGAATGAAATTTTTTACACTGCCAACTTGAAATGATTTTCCCTTTATTTGTTATCCTTTCGTAACAACTTTCTCATCTTCAAATCTCTTTATTAAAAAACCACCACTTCTAAAAATAACATTATTTCCTTCATCATAAATTTTTGAAACACATATGAAATTATGTTTCAAACCAAAAATAATAAGGCTCTTTTGGATTTCAATTTTTCTCCCCCAATGATGGTAGATCTAATACCTTTTATTCTATGTGATTCATCATTTCAAAAAGTCATTATACCTTCTTTTAAATCTCTCGCATTATTCAATAGCTTCAAATATCTTTCCATATTGGAAGAGAACCTACTATCTGAAATCCAGAGTCATTCTATTATTGTAGATTTGAGAGCAGTTTCACTAAAAAAGATTTTTCCTTGCCTTTTTCTTTTTTAACATCTATATTTTAATATTTTTAATAAAAAATTTATTATGCCGGTATCATAAAAAGATAGCCTTTTTCAAGGTATTCACGCTAATCACATATTTAATAAATAGTTTCCAAAGGTTGGAATCTGTTTTCAATCTTTATACTAACTTTATCAGTTTGTCTCTTTGGATTATGATGAATCCTCTTAAAAATTTGCCACCATGTTCTTTTGGATTCACTGTAATGATGGTTGTTAAATCAATGCATATATATGTTTTATTCCCAAATCCATCATAATTACAGTAGTAACCATATAAGACATATCTCTGTTTTTGACTTGAATGTTATTCGGAGTTGTGTTTTTTCTTTTTATAAATTTTCTTACCTTTTACTTCGGTATTTTATTAAACTCAAAATTTTTGGTTACATACTAAAATTTTATTATTTATCTTAGATTTCTTCTGATCTTCGACAAAATAAATTATAGTAGAAACTTTTGATTTAGGATTTTTAACCTTAGAAACTTCAGGTTTTTCATCTATTCTTATTTTAACTACATACATAGTTTTCTTAAATACATTTTCCTTGTAGGATTATCCATCCATCCTATCAAACTTTGAGGATAAATTTTATTAATAATTTTTAGGTTTTCTTTTCTCATAACTTTCAAGAACTTTTTTAACAGAGTCTTGGAAATTTGTAACTCTTGGTTTAGAATTTAAGTTTTTTTTTGAACAAGTTATAACTCTTCATCCTTCACCATGAAATTTTTTACAAGTTTGATGTTGAGATTATTATTTTCATTCACAAAAATTTTCATATTATAAATTTATTTTAGAAATTTGGATTTTTCTTCAAGAAAAGAGTCTTGATTATTTACAATAATATTCTATTTATTTAACTTCTTGTTAACCATTTCAAGTCTTATAATATTTAAAATGCATTATTTCAACTCTCTTTTCAGAAAAAAAACTCCACCTAAGTCTCTTATTATTTATAAATACTTATTTTATCAATGGTGAAATTTTCATCATTAAATTTTTTAATAATATTATTTTATGTGGCATCATCACAGAAGTTATCATATTCTTTTTCACTATCATCATCTTCATCACATTTATAAAAATAGTTTCTCTTTTTTTTATTTAGAGTAATTATTATCCTTTACCTTAAGATAAGTTTTTTATTTTTCTTCCTTCTTTATAAATGATCTTCTTGACTTTCTATCATCTTTTTCACTTTCTTCATCTCCCTTTTTTCAAGGTAAATTTTTAGAAAAAACACCCAATACCTCCACAATGGAAAATTTTAAGTGTCAGAATTACTTTATACTTTTTAGTGAATCTTTTTACCTTTTTAGAAACAAAGAAATATACTTATCAAAAAGAATTACTAACCTTGTTTTCAGTGTTAGATTCATATATTTCTTTATCATTAAAAACTTTTTTTATTTTTATATTTTAGAAACTTTGAAGGAAATTTCTCAATTATCTTTATCTGTGTTCTTCATAACTTTTTATCTTCTCATTTCATAAGTAATAATAGTACTTTTTATATCATATTGAGACATATTTTCATGTTTTATATCTTCTAATAATGAAACTTTGTCATCAAATATATCAAAAATAATTTATAATATCATTTCAATAATAGTTGAATATTTAAAATTCTCACTATGACATCTTATGGTGCTCATAATTTCATTCTCCCTTGTAATAAATATCCAAAATATTCATAATCACCCATCATAAAAAATCATTCTTCAACCTCTAGTTTTTTAACTTTTCCTTCTTTGCATTCATATTTTATTCATAGATATTCTTCATCTTATTCCAGATACCTATAGTTTTTCCAAATCATTTTAACTCTTCGGAACTCACTTTTAGAGAGTGAGGAAAGTGTATCATTTTTAGATCACCCATAATTTTCCAAATTCTTCCTCTCAACAATTTTAAGGGGAACATTCTCAGTATAAGGAGGAAATCCATATGTAGAGACTTTGAGAACATTGTAACCAAGGGTTATAAGATATATTAACATTATATCTTTCCAAATATGATAGTTATTTTTATTAAAAATAGAAAACCACTTACCATTACTAGAATTATGAACATACATTGAAACTTATATTTTCTTCAAACAATAGTAAAGATTTGATGAAGGGAACCTTCACTCTAATACCACTTGAAAGGACCCAATTTGATCACTAAGATGGGGAGGGGGAGAATTAGTGATATTTTATTTTTATAATTTAATTCTTATGAAAAAACCTTCTCCACCTGTTAAAGAGTTATAACTGTACTAAAAACAAGAACACAAGAACATTTCACTAGAACATAAGAATTTACAAGGTTTTCTACTCAGTAAAAGTATCCAGTAATTGGAATTTTTGGGAAATAATCTAATAACACACAATAAACTAGAAAAAAACCCTTTTTTGTTGAAAAATTATGAAATATACATACACTTACATTACAATATTATCAAAATAGTTCATGTGATTTCAAAACCAATAAAGATGTAACAGAGGTTTTGTAAAAAAATTTAAAACCTTCACCAATAGACTCGTAATATTTTCACATTTATTATTTAACTTTATTTACCTTTTCTTTTCTAGAAAAAAAACTTCAACTTTACTTTATTTCCTAGAAGTATGAAACAACTTCCTCCTTGGCTTCTTTATGAAAAATCTATCTGGTCATTATATGACTAATTTCACTGCTTGATTTTTTTCATTTGATAAGTTCATCCAAAGGTTCATATGGAAATTTTTTCTTTTGACTATAATAATTGATGAAACCTTCTTCCACTTTGTTCATCCAATTCCACATGATATGAAAAAAAATTAGTGAAATTTTATTCATCTATTTCCTTTTATTTTAACACTTATGATCAATTCCAATTTATTCATCTTCTTCTTCACCCAAGATATTCCTTAATTAAAAACTTCCTCCTCTAACATTGGATCTAAGAAGTTTTTCAAGTATCTTTATCTAAAACCAATTCTGCAATGCTTCATATTTTTCACATGTAAATAGTACACACCTATTTTGAATCCTATTTATAAATTCTTGAGGAGAATAAATTTTAGGATTTCTAATTTGATTCCCCACTCTATGAAAACATTAATTTCAAATCTTCTACTTAGTACATTTTTCAAATTAAACGAGTCAAAAAATTACTTTAGGCTCAGAGAGAATCATGAATCTTTCTACCATGATATTTGTAACTTTGAACGATTAGTATAATATCTTCTAATTTGATATCTTTATGAAAAAATTATAAATAATTTTGAAACACCAAGAATATTAAACAGTTAAATATTTTTTTAGTATGAAAAATTTGTAACAAATTTTCTACCTAGAGAATCTATATCTGATTATTTATTAACAAACATGGTAGTAACTTATCTAAAAAACTTCTCAAACTCTTCCTCCATCTGATGACTTACACCAAAACACTCTTTCATCTATCTTCTTATAACATACACTATCTGGTGATCTTTATACTCAAAATTTCATCTGATCATCTTGTAGAGACTTTTTGTTCATAATTTCTTATATGTTATTTTGATAAACTTTATAAAAATATTTTTTCAAATGGACTTCATTTGAGGACTTTGTCTGGTGGACTTTTTTTATTGGATTTTATCTAATTCATTTTCTCAGCATCTTCCTTTTTCACTTTTGAAACTTTTATTTGTCCTCCAAACTTCAAAAACTATCCAATAAATTTTTTCTCAGCCAAACCTATATCCAATTTCATCTGTCTGATTAACTCCCACAAATATTCATAGAGGGAACTATGAACATCCAAACCAATTTCTCCCCCTTTTTCTAAAAAATATTTTTATCATGAGAGTTTGTAACTCATGATGTTTTAAAGTTTAAAAATAAAAAATCATCATCATATTATCTTTACTAAAAACATCATCTGAAGGAACTTTTCATGTTTGATGGAATCTGTTTGGAAAACCTCAAAACTTTCTATGTTTGATGGTCTTTCACCATCCGATGTCTTTTATTCATATGATATCATTTGTTGGAAATATGACTAAATTCAGGTGATTTATTTACTTAAAAAAGTTAGGTGTATAAACATTGATAAAAAAGGCAAATCCTTAAGAAACTTTCTTATGAATAATATATTCCTTAACTTCTTTAGTGGATTTAACACATCTCTACCATCTTAACCCCAACATTCTTCTTAACTCACAACTCTAAATATTTAGAGATTGAAATTACCAAATCTCTTTCATATTTTTCATTTTACACATTGGTCACTAAAATATATGTTTTCTATATTTAGAATATATAAATTCTCCCATCACATTTAGTTCTCATGATCTGTATTTGATTTTTCTCACCTTTTTTATGTTTGGGTGTCTCCCATGATCAAGATATTCCTTTTTCTTCTCAAAAATTATCTCCTATATATTTCTAGGAATAACATTAATTTTTGTTTCTGGAGTTTTAATCCATTTAAATAGTTATTACTAATATTTATTTCATTATGTCTCAAGAATTCCCCATCTTCATCTCCAAAAATTTCAATGAAAATTTACTGCATAAACATTTTCTATAACTGTATAAAAAATCACATAACAAACCATCTTTCAGTTTGACTCATCTCTTTGACGATTGAGAGTATCTCATTAAACCTATAAATCTCAAATTGCTATTTAGATTCAATTTTTTATCTTCATTCATCTAAAATCACAAAGTATTATGATATATATAACATTTAAGAATAGCTTTACATATTAATATTTATTTTCAGTTTTAATGAACCTAGAAGTATCTCAAAGAATCATCATAAACTTGTCCTCTTTTCTAATCAGCCCAAATATCTTCTTCTCTCTTAACAATACTCAAAAATTATTTTTTTGATTTTTAAATTGATGGATTACAACATATTCATAATCAAATGTATTTTTTTAAAATGTCTATTACATAAAATATAGCTTTATTCCTCATAATTTATTATTACCTGGATCTTCGTTTATTCTAGTTCTTTTTAGATCAAGGTCATCTTATCATAAATTCATTTATTGAATCACATTCCATTAGTGATTTTTTGATTCATTAAAAAAAGTATAAGCATCACCATGTTTAATTTATTTAGAATATTCAAATTCTGTAACCTTCAATATTTAGGCAGAAGGCTTCTAAAAATTTCTATAGGTGTTGAAGTCATATACTCCAATACAATTTCATTTCATATGACTTTGAATTTATATGAATTAAAATATTCATACAGGGTTCTAAAGTCATAATATTGTTTTTTAATTCTTAATTTCTACTGATCAAAGTCATACACTCAATAAAATCAACATTTCTTATGAATTTAGAAGTTATATTAAGTTCCTAAATTCATACACTCAACTCAACAAAGTCTGATTTAGAGAAAAGTCATACATGACATCCAAAAAGTTTATCATTGGATCTCAGATTCTTACAACACTTCTAAGTCATTTTATTTCATCAAATTTATACGTTTTATATCACATTCATGTGTTGTACCTAGAATTATTATGTTATTCTCTATTTTTTAAGACTCAATAAGTCTTATGAACCAAAAAATTCATATGAAGTGATTTTCAAAGTCATATATTGGGAAACTTTTCAATTTTCTCAATTTGTATAGTATTTCCACAATTTATCAAGCATTAACTATAATCTATTTAAAATATATCCAACTGTATCAAATATTTATTCAAATTTTATGTAACATTTATTTTAGTATTAGTCATGATCAATATTCCTTGAATTGGTTCACTGACATTTCATTACTTCCTCTCACCATTTTAATTATCTTTTAACTCTTTAAATAACAAATTATTCAAGATATCTACCCAACTACCACTTTAACATTATTTTGAATGTTTAGAACACACATATAATGGGACATTTCAAAAAAAATATTACTTAGTATAGTATAGTAGTCAACCTAGGTAGTCTCCTGGAGATGAGTGTACACAAAATGGGTTTGTCACTTTTTAGTCATTTTTAAGAAAAAAATTGATTTGTGGTTTTGGTTTTGAATTTGAAAAACTAGGAATCAATTTAAATTTATTTATTTTAAAATGATTGTGAAATATGTGATCATAATAGGTTTAGCTAGACCTAGTGCAATGATATCATTATTTCCATTTTTACCAATTTTTCTTCCACTTGGTGGTAAGAGATAGATTCCTATATTGATTCATCTTTCTCTCGTGTTTGGATGGTGATGGTGAGGATATGCCTAATCTAAGTATCAATTGGACTACCCTCCTTTCGGTGTGTATAACATCATAGTGAAATCTCTTGATAAATTAAGACAATCCCAAATTGGGTATTTTTATTCCCTAATAATCAATAGTTCCTACCACAATTCAGAACACGTGTCAGCGATCATCAGACACTCACCACCCAAACCTAATTTTTTCTATAATAAACATATAATAATTTTATGGTGGGAGATATATATAATTTACGAAGACAATTCAAATCAAAATAATCTAACCCTAATGAAATTTCATTTAGTATTAAAAATAGAATTAATAATTGAAATCAGTTGGCATAATATAGATAGGGTTTTATTCATTTAGGTAAAAAAAAGTTAAACAAAAAACATAGGTATAGTATCCCCTTTCCCGATCACTGAAAGAAACTACCCATCCAAGGATGAGGAAATTGAGTTTATTCCGGAGAGGGGATATATCATTAGAATTGAAAGAATATAAAATAAGGAAAAGAAAACAAAAAATCAATGTAGCAACAAGGTTTCCTCATCCTAAATTATCTATCTTATATTGATAACCTTCCATAACCATATGACCCTCTATTTATAGAGATCGAGAGTATCCCTGGGGCATCATAACTAGTTCAAAAATTTACTCTAGTCAATATTGGAGGTTTATAGGTTAAAAATGAGTAGCGAGGGTATTAAATCTTATCAAAACTTCCATTTTTGTATCAATATAGAGGGTTTAATGTTGTGAATGACATTCACTATGTTTAATTTACAAGTTTAGTCTTATAATTTTTAAAATGTTTAACATCTTAAATACTATATTCAAGATGTGAAATGTGCATTTCTGGAAGAATTATCCCCATTTCAGCCCAATTATTTAGTTTTGAACTATGTGCTTGGGCCTTGACTAATACTTAGCTCTATTATAGCTACGATCCTTATTTAAAAATATGGTGTCACCGTGTGTCATAATGTTTCTTCGGCTTACCATTTTTGTCTCATTATGATCATTTTTTGTCAGACTCTGCATCCTACCAGAAAGCAAAAATACAATCAAATTTTGGCATAATTAATCAATTAAATTGCATAAACACTGTGTTTTATAATAAAATAAATAGGTAAAATATGAAAATATCAATTCTCTTACACATAGAAATTTAAAATCCTCAAGTATGTAATCTCAACATAAATAAAAGAGGATACAAATGTTACCAATATTCAAATTCCAAAGATATTAAATAAAGTTATTATAAATGGGGGGTAAACCTATCAAGATTCATATAAAACATTAATTAAAATTCACACACTTCAATAGAGACTAATAAATCCAAGTATTTTACTTTTTCCATTTGACAAATGGTGGGTCCTTTACTTTCATTCATTCACATATCATAATTTATTATTATCAAGCATACCAAGTCATGATTTACCTCATAGTGTATTATTTTATCTCACCACTCATGATACAAATTCAAGTAGAGTTATGATCTTGTCATGAGTATATTCTTATTTTATATAGACTTTCAAAGGAACTAATTTTGACACTTCATAAATAAAAAATTCACCTAAAATCACGAGGTATTTGTAAAAAATGTTCTGATGACTCTGAGACTTAAGGTTGGTAGGGATTTATGTTCAAAATATTAATGTTATAAAAGAGGTTTATTGCTAAATCATACTTCATTATATCAAAAGTAAAGTGAAATATAAATCTCCTCTGTAAAATGAAAACTCCCTATGCCCTGAACTCAGAGTAAGGTCAGTATTAGTATCGGTATAATGAAATATTTTCACCTTCTTTATTTTTTTATCTTTTTTTTAAATTTTTTTTTTGTTATTTTTGGTTTTTTTTCTTCTAAATTTATGTTTATAAAAATCTCCAATCCATTACCTAACCACATATGATTGATATATCATTATTCTGATAATAGTCATTTTTTATTTTCCCAAGACATAACCCCTATTTTTTAATTCTTTTTTCAATAAGGGAAAGAAAAAAGTACAGTGGGTGAAACATGATACCTTACCAATACTGAATATAGAACACCCAAACTATTTTTATAAAATATAATAAATCACTTATTATTAGACTTCCCAAAACCCTACGATTAATCTTTAAAATATCATGCAATATAAATATAGTAGGGTAGGAATGGATAAAATTTTCTTATATTGTGGTTCATTCATAGTGAGGTCATTCATAGATTTTATGGGATAAACAAGGATTAATGTTATAGTGGGTCCAAGGATAAGGGATTAATAATAAAAATTTCATTAATCATTTTAAAAGTTGTGTTGTAAAATTATAGCATCTATAAGTTCCAATGCAAGTTCTAGCTGGGGAAATGACCCAAGATCACTCAAGAAATATGCCCAAGATATAAATAGAAAGTATTTAGTATATAAATACTCTCAAGAATGAAACATATAATTTGGGACAATAAATCATGGAATTAAATAACAATAAAAAATAAATCTGCATAAATTTCATAAATTCAAAGTGTGAAAATAGAAGGGAATTTTCATTTACCTGAATCAACTAATTCCATCAAATCACGAGTCATTAGTTCAATACCTATGCTTCCCTATAATTAGTTATTTCCCCATTTTACTCATTCAATATCATTTACTTATAAATATAAAACATGGAATTAGGAGGTTCCTAAGAAATTAATATCTTGTTGACTAGTCAAGTAAATCAAGAAAGCTAACTGTGGGAATACAATTTTCTTTTAAATCTCAAAAATAGATTTTCAAAAAAATATAAGGAATTAAAAATATAATGAATCAAAAAGAAAACCCCCCTTAGAAATGATTCTTAAATAAGTTTTTATATGTCATATTCCTTCAGTTCCATTTTTTAGTACTTTCAATGTGTGTAAACGTTTCTTGATGTGAATTTTTGTTTCCCAACTCTATTATTCATTATTTCACATTGTGAATTTTGAACAGTTCCCCCAAACTTATTTCAAATTCATTATCAACCTTAAAATAAGAATTAAAAAAATGATATTGTAGTTCTATTCAATCATTTTAAAATAGGGGTGAGGGTAAGAATGGACTATGGTAAAAAACACAGGTTTCCTCCTGGAAGCGCTCTTGTTTAATGTTGTTGGATCGACTTAAAAAATGACTTTTTTAACTCCTAGGCCTCAATATTCCATCCCCCACACTTAATTGATGTAGTATCATCAATAAATTTATTTTTATTTTTTTAATTAAGTATATTAAAAATTTAATTACTTTATTTAATAAAGTGAAAAGGAAAGGTGAAACTTGACAAGTCTTCATTGGTAATCAAGGTTAAGAAGTGTAATCTCCTCCACTAATTCTTGAGATATGGTCCCATGGTACTTCATCAGCCTTTTACTAGTTATACTGACTGTATTTCCTCTTCCTTTATTTATAATCATCATATAACCAAAATGGTATACATTAATAATAGTAAAAGGCCCTTCCCATCTAGAATACGTTTTACCTGGCATCAATTTAAGTATGGAGTTATATAATAGCACTTGATATCCAGGGTACAAGGTTCTTGGTTGAATTATCTTTTCATGGGATATCCTTGTTCTTTATAAATATTTGAATTTTTAAAATCTTCACTCTTTATTTACTCAAGATCTTGTGGATGCAATCTCATCCCCTTCCCACCTCATCAAGGTCCATGTTTATCTGTCTCAAATCTTAGTAGAATTTGTGTTCAAATTCCACCAAGAGGTTGTATCTATTTTCATAAATCAATCGATAGGGTATCATTCCTATGGGCATCTTATATGAATTCCTATAATCCCATAGGGTATAGTCCAACTTTAGGATTCATTCCTTTCTATTAGGCTTGACCATATTTTCCAAAATTACTTTGATTTGTCTATTAGAAACTTCTTTTTGTCCATTTGTTTGTAGATGGTATAGGGCCGGTGTTCTATGATGAAACCCATAAATTTTCAATTATGCCTCCATTTTTATATTACATAAGTGGGACCCTTAATCACTAATGATGGCATGTGGTACTCCAAACCTGCAAAATATGTTAGTCCTGAGAAAATAAAAAACAACTTTAGCATCATCAGTCCTGGTGGATTTTTCTTCCACCCATTTTAAAACATAATCCACAGTTAAAAACACAAGAATATCCAAATAAAATTGGGAATGGTCCCATGAATTGTATACCCCACACTTCAAAAATTTCACAGAAGGTAATTTTTTTTTCATAATTTCATGTAGTTTTTGGATGTTTCTAGAAAACTAGAATTTTTCAAATTTTTTTAAAAAACTCGTGTACATCTTTAAATAACATGGTCCAAAAAATTCTAGATTCTAATCCTTTTATAGATGTCCTTTGGGATCCAAAATTTCCTCCACAATCTAATGTATGACATAATTTAAAAATTGATTCAATTTAACTTTCAGGTAAACATATTTTAATTACCTAATTGTTGCATATCTTTCAAATGAATGGTTATTCTTAAATATAAAATCTAGGGTCATATTTATATTTATTTTATGATAATGAGAGTTTAAATGAGATATTACCTGAGAAGTGGCTAAATAAATGAAAATTGAAACATACCATGGTACATTTCATTCCATGATGTAAAGTTGTTTTCTTGGGAGCTGATCATTGAGTAGGTTATGGCATGGAATTTCTACTTCAGTGGTGTGAGGTAGTCTGCTAAGATGATCGACCACTTTATTTTCAATTATTTTTTTCCTTGATCTCCATGTTGAACTCTTATAAGAGAAGCATCTATCTCACTAATTCTGTCTTAGAATCTACCTTCTTAATTAGATACATAAGTGTTTCATGATAAAAAAAACAACTTTTTTCATAGTGGGTATGATCTGAATTTATCTATAATGAATACAACTATAACTAAACTCCTTTTTTATAGATGTGAAATTGATGTAAGTGGAATATAATGTCTTTGATGCGTAGGTCATGACTTGAGGTTTTCTTTCAATTCCTTATTAGAGTGTGTCTCCCACAGCTTGATTTGATGCATTGTAGAGTATCTCAAAAGGATGGTCCTAGTTATATGGTTGCATTATTAGTGGTGTAATCAATTGATTATACTCATCAAATGCTTTCATACACTCATCATCAATATTAAACTTGACTTATTTTAACAATAATCTTGATAGAGGTATATAAATCTTACAAAAATATTTTATAAATATTTAGTAGAAACCATCATATCCTAAAAATGATATAACATGCTTAAAACAAGTCGGGTATAGAAATGAGTTTATTACTTCATCCTTTGACTTATCTACCTCAATTACTTTCTCTGAGATTTTTTGGCCTAAAAATATACCTTTTTCGACTTTGAAATGAAATTTTTTGAATTCTAAAAAAATATTTTTATCAATATACGTTTTCAAAACTTTTTCTAAATTTCCTAATAAGTAATCAAAAATTTACGAAAAATTGTGAAATCATTAAGAAATCCCTCCAAGAAATCCTCAATATGATCTGAAAAAACAATCACCATATACCATTGAAAGGTACCTAGGGTTTTTCTTAGCCTAAATGAATTTATATTTTAGGTAAAAGTTCCAAAAGGATTGGTGTAGGTCATCTTCTCCTGGTATTCTAGTGCAATTGGTGCCTGGAAGTATCTTGAGAAATCATCTAGAAATAAATAATGAGTTTTTTCCGCTGATATTTCTATCATTTTATTGATTAATGGAATGGGGAAGTGATCTTTCTGGATAACTTGATTCATCTTTCAATAATCTATATACACTCTCCAACTGTTTTTTTAATCGCATAGGGGTAAATTTATTTTCCTCATTCTTGATTTTTTTTTGACCTGTTTTCTAGGGCACCGCATGAATGTGGATGACCCACAATGAATCATAGATTGGGTAAATAGTGTCCGCTGCTAACATTTTTTTTGTTCCTAATTAACAACCTCCATGATGATGGGATTAATTCTTCTATGGAGTTTCATAATTGGTTGGGAATCACCTTCTAAAAATATTCTATGGGAGAAGACTTTGGGGTTAATCCCTAGGATATATCCTAGACTCCAACCAATGTATTTAATATTTCTCCTTATAAGGTCATTCATAGTTTCTTCATAGGTTTTAGATAGATTTATTTCAATGATAACTGGTAATTTATTTCCCTCTATAAGGTATACATACTTTTAATCACTCATCGGTGGCTATAACTCTAGACTTTGGGGTTGTTCTAGGGATGATATTGATTTGAGGTTCCTTAAAAAGTTTGGGTCTCTTGTATCGTTTCCTCTTCTCCTAATAAATCATTAAAAAAATAGAATTAACCACTTCTTCTAACAGGAAACTGGAATGTTCCAATTTTTTGGTACTGTTACTTTCAAATGATAATTTCTCTCCTAAATATAAGAATTTATAAAGTATACCTAAATATTCAATTAGTTTTGTACATTGTTTTGTGGGAGATCACATAAAGTGAGTGAATTCTTGAAGTATGTTTCATTACATCAAGAATGTTGATGTGTATTGTGCTATCTTCAAGTTCCATTGTGAGTGTTCCTTTATGGAAAATGATGATGGTCTTTGTGGTATTTAAAAAAGGTATATCCCCATGATTATGGGAGATTATCTTGGTTCATTGTCTTTTTCCATGGAAAGGACACAAAATCATGCTATAAAAATCAATCCACATACTCCTATGGGTACATATTCTATAACTCCTACTAGGAAAACTATGGATCTATTTGATAATTGTACCACGAATTATGTTAGATTCAATTATCCAATCTACAAGGATGAAAATACTGAGTGAGGAATAACATTTAATGAATAACCCTGATCACATAATTCATTAGTAAAATTTAAAGATCCAATAGATGAGAAAATAAATAATGGCCCTTATTGAAATTTTTGTGGTCTCAATGGTGTGATCAGTGCTGAGATGCTTCTACCTGAGCTGATTCGATTATTTCCATCAATTTACCTTTATTTGTATAGCACCTTAATAAATTTTTCATATTTTTAGATTTTTTGGATGTCTTCTAGTAGTATTATATTTATGTCAACCTTTTGAATTGTTTCTTGAATTTCCCATTGAAGTCTCTCCTCTTCTACCTTTTTTGACTCAACTAAAGTATATAGGAATGGTACTTGGATTTACTTTTTCTCCCTTTGTTGCCTCTATAATGTCATTTTTTGCCTTTATTTTCAAATTATTTTTTTATATTCTCTTTCTTATTATCTTATTTTATTTCATGGATGGGTGGATCTTTATAATTATTCTTACTGTATTCATCCTTGTGTTGTTCATAAGGCTGAAGATCTTTTCCGCTTTGGGTTGTAATCACACAGATATTCTCCTTAGAATTTAGAACTATTTTGGCGATTACATTTTATGGATTCTTGGTTAGAATGTATATAAAATTTATGAATTGGATGGATAAATCTTTAAAGTTTTATTTCAACCCCTCAACATCATACTGTAGTTGTTGATTCTTAGTTGATGGTGCACTAGTTGATGGCTGATCAAAAGTCTTATACTGGAAAGGTGGTGGTTGAAAGGATTTCTATTGCTAAGGAGGCTTATAGGTTTGTTGTAAATTTGGGTTTTTATAGTATTTTGTCTCTATAATAGAGGATTTTGTTTTTATTGATTATTATATAAGGGATTATCCTTATTTTTATGGAATTTCCTTGGCTGAAATGTTGTCACGCAACTTTCGCTCTCCTGCACTTCAAGTCAACAGTTAGTGTAATGATTGGAAAAGGATCATAAACCACATACATGGGGCGATCCTTTTTCCACTTTATTGTGTGACAACCATATGTACTAGTACACTATTCATTTACTTTAGTGTTTCTTCATATAATTATGATGAAGATTCATAATTCCTTACCTCATGGATTCCTTTGGTGCCTATTCCTCTAGTGCCTAGTTTATGTTAGTTATGTGTAATATTTTCAATCAGATCATTGGAATCTGCTAGTGAATTTTCAATAAAGGATCATCTAGATGAATTTTTGATAATATTTTTATCATTATCGAGTAGGCGTTGGTATAAAAAATGAGGAATTGGTGCTCCTCCATAGTATGTTATGGGAAGCTGGTGCATAGCTTCTTGAACCTCTCCCAGTACTCACAGAGTGTTTCTCTGGTCAAATGATGAATATCATAGATCTATTTCCTGATAATCATGGTTATGGATATAAGGAAGAATTTCTACATGAATAACCTTTTTATATCCTTCTATACATGGAATTCTATTTTTTTTAGTCTTTATAACCATTCCTTTGCATCTCCCTCTAGTAAAAATGGAAATACTCACCACTTGAATTGTCCCACTATGACTCCTCTAGGTCAGAAACTTGAACATGAATGAGTGAATTTGTAAATATATATATATTCATTTATTCTCCTATAATAACATGTAATTCAGTAATAATTTAAATCATGTTAATGTGCCATTAAAAATAATTTTTTTAATGTAGGGATAGCTAGTTGATTTTGTTGGTTAGAAAATTATGGTGTGTAGAGATCTTGCAGAGTTTGGTTGGTATTTCCAAACATTATCTTGGGTTAAGAGTAAACATGAATATTTTCACTTGAATTTGATATAATTATTTATTAAAAATCTATTTACACATTTAGTTTTATCAATTTATTTATCGTTCGTTCAATTTCAGGATGATTAATTGTTTATTTAAACTGTGGATCATTTAGGTTAATAATTTTTATTTTTTGATTATTTTGAGGCACTACCTCCTTATAAGATCTTTCAATTTTGATGAATTATAATCATGGGGAATATAAAAAAATTATTACCCATTATAGTATAATAGTTAACCTATGTAGTCTCCCAAAGAGGAGTGTACACAAAATGGGTTTGTTTCTTTTTTTATTTTTAGGAAAAGAAATGATTTCTGATTTTGGTTGTGAATTTGAGAAACTATATATCAATTTAAATTTGTTTATTTTAAAATTATTCAGAAATATTTTATCTAAACGAGTTTTTCTAGACCTAGTGCTATACTATCATTATTTATAATTTTTTCCAATTTTTCTTTTGCTGACTGGTAAGAGAGAGATTCTTGTATTGATTCATATCTCTCTATTAGATTGATCGTGATGGTGAGGATATTCCTAATAAAAGTCTCAATTATTCTACCCTCTTTCCTATGTGTGTAGTTTCATAGTTTAAACTCTTAATAAATTAGGGAAATCCCCAATTGGGTATTATTATTCCTTAATAATCAATAGTTCCAGCCACAATTTTGTGCATGTGTTAGTGATAATTGGGAACCCACCACCCAAACCTAATCTATTATATAATAAATATATGATAATTGGATGTATTTAGATATGGTTCATCAGCCAAGAAAATAAAAATAAAAATAATCTAACCCAAACGCAGCTTCATTCGGTATTAAAAATTGAATTAAGAATTGAAACCAGTTGACAGAAGATAGAAAGAGTTTTATTCATTTTGGTAAAAAAACTCAAACAAAGAACATAGGTATAGTTTCCCCCTTTCAAAATCAATCAATGAAACTACCCCTCCATGGATGGAGAAGTTAAGTTTATTTGGGAGATGGGAGACATCATAGGAATTAAATAAAATGAAAGAATGAAAATAAAATAGCAAAGAAATATAGTATGAGGGTTTCCTCATCTAGACTTATCCATATCTCATAGATCCCATTTCATATACATATTCCCATCTATTTATAGAGATTATGGGTATCCCTATGGTGTCATTATTAGTTCAAATAGTTACTCTAGTCAATCTCGGAGGTGCATGATTTAAAAATGAGAAGTGGTAGTATTAAATCTCATCAAAAATGTAATTTTTTGTGTTAGTACTGAGGGTTTCATGTCAAGAATGACATTCAAGACATGTAATGTGAGGTTCCATTCCTTTTATTTTTTTAAAAAAAACTCATCATGAATAGTGGGTTCATGATGTCAAATGTTTATTTCTAGAAGAATTTACCCTATTTCATTCTAATTCTTCAGTTTTGAGCTATGATCTCAAGACTTGGATTATACATGACTCTATTTCAACTTCAATACTTTAAAAATATTGTGTTATGGTGCGGTGTGAAGTGTATTCAACTTACCATTTTTTTCTCTTTTTTTAATTTTTGATCAAACTATATATCCTACCATAAAAGATAAAAAAATTAAATTTTGGTAGAATTAATCGATTAAATTCCTTATACATTGTGTTTTTTAATAAAATAAAAATGTAAAATATGACTCTGTTAATGTTGTGTACATATCTTCGCTATATAGAACATGTATTTCACATAAGAACCAATATATTCAATCATCTGATTTTTGGGGATACTCTCATGGTACCCAAATCTTACAAACTCCACTTATAACATATGAAACTCCATTTGAACATCCAATGGTCTTGAGTTCCCCTCATTTACCTATAATACATGATAAACCATTATGTATTCCTTCTATTTGGTGGATACTTACTCCATCACTCATTATTTCATGTTCATAGACAACATACTTATTGACATGGTTCAATTAAAACAAATACAATAACACACCAAAGGATAATTTAATATTCACGATCTCATTATGAATGAATAGTTTAATTAAAAAGAGGTATGTGAAACTACAAGATTTTCCTTCATTTAAAAATGTGTATGGAACATCAATTATCGAAAATGTAAGAATATTTGACATGGTTCTTCTTATGGATGGTGAAACCCTTAGGATTTTTGGAAAGAGTGATGTAAACATTCAAACCAAGAGAAACTACTTTTTTTGAGTTTCAAGGGAAGTGGAACATACTAGGGTTACAAAATAATTTAATATTAGTTAATTTAATTAGATGATGTGGGTTTCTATATAGATTTTTTGGAATTAGTTTGAAATATCACACATAGATATATTATGGGGGATAAAGTTGAAAATAATGAAACATTATTACTTACCATGAGTTTAAAAGGTGAAACACTTTCCAGAACAAAAAAATCATTGAATGGAAATGTTGTGGAATACTTATCTGGTTCTTATAGGTTAAGAAGTGATAAAATACATGATTGTTAAAGAAATACTAAAACTTGATCACTTATAGTATGGAACTTCTAAATATTTTATTCTTGGGAAATAATAGAATATGTTCTTCAATATTGAAGTTAACTCACCAAGGAAACAGAGGTTGGAGCTAGTGTATATAGATGTATGGGGACTGATATCAGTTCAATAACATATATAGTCATTATACTTTATTAACTTCATCAATGATATGATATGAAAGGTGTGGTTTTTTTCTTAATAAAAATTTTAATGTCTTTGGAAACTTTTTTTGATGGATATCCATGTTCTAAAAAAGGATACCAAAATGAAGGTAAAATTTATGAGGTCAAATAATAGTGGATTTTATGAAAGAAGAGTGTTCTAGTGGTTTTTCAAGAAGAAAATAATTCATTCTGAAAATAAAATTCCTATAAAATTGATAAAAAATGTTTTGGATGAGAAGATGAATTATACACTGAATGAGAGAGCTAATATCATGAGTTTATACTCTATGTTTCCAAAGTAATTTTGGGTAGAAGCTGAGACCTATGTGGTATAACTTGTGAATTAGAGTCCTTTCACACCATTAAAAAAACTATTCTAGAAGATCACTGAATCAGTAAAACTATAGATAGATCTCACCTAAAAATATTTAAAATTATTTCCTATGTCTATGTTGATGCTAGGGATAGGGAAAAGTTAGTAGTCAAGTCCTTTTCATATTTATTTGTGGGTAATGATGGTGAATACTTTAGATTTTTCTTTTAGGAAAATAATATTCGAAAGGTCATCAGAATATAGAATGTTCATTTTATTCAAAGAATCCTCTGGAAGGATTGGAACTCGGTGGAAGATGCAACTAAGAACAATGAATCGAAAAATATTTCCAAGGTTGATCTAAAATAAAATATAAAAGATCTGGATTTTTCAGGAATAAATTGTGTTCTAGAAATGTTTTATTTTAAGGAAGGATAATTCTTTGATAGATGTTAGATTCTTGAGATTTTTCTGAGGTCGTATGTATGAGAATGATCCAGGATTATAGAATCTTGGGGAAAAGTTATGGAAGGAGCACAACCTTAAGAGTTGAGGTGGTATACCAAAGGTAAAATACCAATTTATAGGTTCAAATCTAATATTAATTATGTATGATTTATGAATTATGGGGAACCCCAAATATTAGAAGAATTGGAAAGTATTAGTGACTCAAAACTATGAGGATTATAAATGATGGAGGAGTTAAACACCTTTCATTTTTCCAAAACATGGAAGAAAATAAAACTTCCTACTAGGAAAAAACACTAAATAACCAATTGGTTTACCTGTTTAAGGATGATATAAATAGTAATAAATGGTATAAATAAAGGTTAGTGGTGAAAGGATTTCAAAAAATGAAGATTGGATTTCTCAAAAATATTTTCTCCAGTTATTAAGCACACAAAAATTTGGATGGTTTTTAGAATGGATTTGAATGAAGTGCTTCATCTTGAATAATTATATGTAAATATTTTTATTCATGAAAATTTGGATGAGGGAGTATTCAAGTAAAAAATGGAAGGATTTAATAAATTTGAAATAAATATATTGTGAAAGCTCAAATAGAGTTTGTATGAGTTGAAGTAATTACGTTATAAATGGAACTAAAAGTTAAATTATTTCAAGGAAGAATGAGACTTCATCCAATAAACTATAGATCAATTTTTCATCAAGAAGGTGTTTTATGATGGATACTTTATCACAATTATCTTTTATATGGATGAAATACTTTTAGTAGGTCCAAACCTGAAATGTATTGAAGAGATAAAGGTAGATTTTTACAAAAAGTTAGAGATTAAGAATCTCAGGAAACCAAAACAAATTTTGGGGGTGAGAATCTATAGGGATAATAAGTATTAAACACCAATGTTGTCCCAATTAAATTATATTCAAAATATAGAGGAAACATTAATAATTTCTAGATATGAACTGGGATCTACCCTATTGGATAACATTTTAAACTATCTAAATAGAAAGCATAATGAAGGGAAGATAGGGATAAGTACATGATGAAGGTTATATATAAATCAGTTTTTAGAGGTTAGTTGAATTCCATGGTTTTTTCAAGGACAAACATTGCTCAAGAATTGGGAGTGATTAGTAGGTTATTGTAAAATATATGAAAGGGTAATTGGAAATTTGTAAGGTGAATAATTTATTATTTCAAATTTTTTGAAGGACTTGACTTATATTTTATAATGAATAATTTTTTACAAGGGTTTATTGATACTAAATTTGAAGGAGATACACATAATTAGAGAAGTACCACTGGATTTTTTTTTATGTTTAGAGGAAATGCCATAATTTTTGTGTCTATAATATATATGGTAGTTTCACTTTATACCACAAAATAAAATTTTGGCGTGACAAAAAAATACAGTAAGGAGATGAGATGGATGAAGGTATTATTGGAGGAACTCATAAGGAAGAAAGGGAATGAGATTTTTCTCTATCATGTTCATAGAAAAATCCATCTTGTAAATTATATGTAATTTTACTCATGGAAAAGATATATTTATTTTGAAGTATTTCTTTATCTATATTCACATGGAAGATGGATTGTGACATCTATAGAAGATTGAAAAAAGTCATAATGTAGAAAATATTCTAAAAAGGTTATAGTTTAGGAAATTCTTGGGTGAAATTGTGCCTTAGTAGGGATAATATATCTGAAAAAAATGAAGATGGATTTATTATAATTTTTTCAAAAGGAATGAAGGAATGATGAAATTGGATAAGTGATCTATTGGACTTAGTAAATCCAAGAAAACAATTCTAAATTGGGAGATTATTGGGTTCTTGGTATTATATTTTTCATCTTGCTAAGTATTGAAAATTCTATAAGGTATGATTTCTATTATTTTTATAATAGAACTAGATTGAGTAAGTTCATTGGAACTAAGGAAGTATGGAACTTCAGATGATAAAAGTGGTGACGATTGATTTTGGATAATAGAAGTGCGGAAGAAGTAATTGTCTTATATAAGAATAACTTTATCGATGCATAAAAAAAACTCATATATTTCAAAGGCTATATATGATTATTCAAATAGATGTGTAAGATTAAAATAAATTTCTTTATTTGTTCACCGGGGATATTAATTTTAAGTGGTGCATGTGTTGAGAAACTGGAAGTGGTCTTGATCAAGAAAAAGGGTCATTCGTGAAGACTGGAGGGGGGTGGAACTATATCAACCAACTAGACTTTTCATATATATTATAGTGGAATAAATTGTTTAAAAATATTAATATAGTTTTCTTCTTCTTATATTCATAATAAAAAAGTATTTGTGTTTCTTCCATGGAGCAGGAAAAATTCTAAATCGTGTAAATTCTCATGGTATTGTTTTGTGCGAGTGTGAGGTTATTGTTCTATTTTGTGTGTGTGTTTTATTCTAAAATATATATAACTATCAATGAAATTTATCATGAAACATGGAAACTTGATTATGTTACACAAGTTTTTGTATAGTTTTAGAACTCTGATCCTTGTTATGAAATGTTGAGGTTTTGGAAGTTCATTCTATAACTTAGTGGTTTTTGGAACAATAATAAGGAGATTTGACAACTAATATTTTTATATGTTTTTTTACCATTTTTAGGATAGTTTACCTGAGTAATTATTAGGGTAGATTACCAATATAGAGGTTGAGTTTACTATTGAGTTTTTGAGAGATACAAATCCCATATCCATTCCCTTGTACATGGTGAATCTTGATATGTTTATAGAATTAGATGTTTATATAGAAGACCTAGATATGAAGTAGTTCATTCTCCCAATCATTCTCCTTTGGGATGATCCTATTTTTTTATAATAACGGTGATGTAAGTTTGTGTTTGTGTATAAATTAATAGAGTTTAATCCAAGTGATGGTCAAGAACTGGTATCCTCTTCCTCATATAGATTAATTTTTCGATCAACCAAGGGTATCCAAGTGGTTCTCTAATATCAAAATATGATTGGGATATCAGTGGTTTTGTAATATTACAATGTATGTTCCTTGGTCTACTTTCAAGAATAAATTTTACTTGTATGAGTTTCTTATGATGTTTTTTAGTTTAACGAACATTACAATAGTGTCCATTGACCTGGTGAATAGGGTCTCCCATCCATACTTGGATTCATTTATGGTAATATTCATCAATGATATTCTGGTACACTACCAGACATTGGAGAATCCTTTTTTATATTTAAATATCATATTGAGAACATTTAGAGAGTATTTATTTTATTCCAATCTCTCAAAGTACCATTTATAGATCAAATAGGTACACATCTTAGGGCATGGGATATTTGAGGAAGAAATGTTAGTGGAATCTAAGAAATTCAAGTTCATATTTTATTAGGAGATCCCTAAGATTTTTTTTCATAGAATCTTTGGATTGGTGGGATAAAATATAAGATTTATTTGGGACTTATCATAATTGGATTTTTTGATAATGATTTGACCAATAAGGGAGTGTTTTTTGAGTGGTTTGATCCTTTTGTGAAATCATTCTATGAGTTTAAGGGAATATTTATGTCTGTATTGATCTCGTCCTTACTAAATGTGGGTTTAGAGTATATATTTTATTGTTATTCATCAATAGTTGATATTGGATTATTTCTGGTGATGAACAAGAAAATAGATTCTTATGGGTCTAAAAAGCTGAGGCCACATGATCAAGACTAACCAACACATGATTTAGTGTTAGTGGTAGTAGTGCTGAGATATTATCACCACTAGCTATTTGGTGAGAGGTTCATGTTTCATACTAAACAAAATAGGTTAATATACATGTTCTTATAGTGTGACCTGGTCATTTTCAGTAAAGGTGGGGTGAGTACCTCCATTACTTTTACTTCGAGATATTCTACACCCCCATGAAGGGGAACATTATTGCTGGTGTACTGAGTAGAAAGACTCAGACCCAGATGATGTGAGAGGCTAGTAGTGAGTGATAGTTAATAATTTTTTTCATGAATATGAATCATGATGAAGATAAGTATCTAATTAAGGAAACCCTTATAGATCTAATAATTACCTCTTCACCCTTGGATAGGGTGAATTAGACTCTGATTGTTTGGTAATGCAGAACAATATATATGGTAGAGATACTCAACTTTATTGGACCCAATATGATAATGGGATCATATATGTATGAGGTTAATTTTTGGTCCCTATAAGAATTCTTAAGGTGCTAATGTGAGATTCACACACCTTGAGATAGGAGTTCACCCAGGGCTGACCAAGATATATCATGACATATGCATGTTGTATTGGTGTCCTAGAATGAATAAGTACCTTATGAGGTTCATTTCATGATGCCTCGCTTATCATCAGTTAAAGACTGAGCACCATAGATCTGTAGTTATTATTTATCCACTACATATTCTTGAGTTTAAGTGGGTTGATGTCATGATGGATTTTTTAATGGGGCTATCGAGGTCACCCTAAAGAAATGATATATTATGAGTAATTATTGATTGGTTGATGAAGGTATCACATTTCCTACCAATCAAGGAGACCCTGTTAGTTGAAAGATAATCCAGATATATGTTCAAGAAATATTATAGTTATGAAGTGTACCAAGGAGTATCATATTAGATCGATATTCCCAATTTACATATCAATTTTATCAAGTACTATATAAGTAACTAGATAATTAGGTGAATTTGAGAACAATATATCATCTGTTAGGTCCACAAGGATGAATACCCAGAGGGGGGGGGGGGTGAATCAGGGTATGACTAAATTAAAATTAAAGCTCATTCTGATCTTGTTTCACTATTAAGAAAAACACTCTTCTCTCTCTTTCCTGTTGCACAATATAAACAGAAAGTAAAGCAAGCACAGGACACAACCATCTTACTTGGTTCACCTCTAAGGGCTACGTCCAAGGAGCATATGCCGATAGGTTGTTGTTCATACCAAATTCCACTAAACTTCACTATCTATGGATTACAAGGTTCGGGCACAGTCACTCTGTCCCAGGCTCACTGCCCTTACAATGTTTAGGGTCAGCTTACTGCTTTCCCAATGTTCACTCCCTATTTCTCTCTCTGTAGCTCACTGCCGGTGGAGAGGATCACCTTCTTCCTCTTCATTCTCTCATTACTCTAGAAAGGATCCAATCACAGTTTATAGACTTGCAGGTCTCTTCATTTTCATTAAGGAATGCATCTTCCTCTATATGTAGATTCTCTGTTGAAGTCCAGATTTCACCCGTAGATGAATCTCACTTTGCACCGAAGGTATCGGGCAAACTTCCAGCTTCCAAGCAGCCTGAAAACACTACTGGAAAAACAACCTTACTTGGCGCGTAAGTCTACCCCGACGTGAAAGTATCGGCGCACAAGTCACAACTGGTGCGCAAGTACTTCTCAAACACTTGTGCGACACAAGCTTCCCCAACTCCAAACTTGCGTGACTATCTTCCTTTTACGCCCAAACCAATAGTGGCACGCAACTACCAAATGACACACAGCTTCTAACACCGGCACACAACTTCACCTGCGCGACCACACACCACTTGCATGACCACCACACCTGTGCGACGGTAGATCTGATTTCTACCAATGTGTTGAATTCCATTGAGAAATGAGGATGTGTGGTCCAATATTTATAGGCAATTTGACCACCCTGCACAAAGGTGTGCAAGCCTCCCTTCGACGCGCAAGTCTCGGAGCGCAGGTCTCTGCCCCTGCAAGTCACATGCGCGACCCACTTCCAAACTTGCGCAAACCTCTTTCCTTTTCCATATTTTGCAGTTATGATATTGAAAAACAATAGGCGCACAAGTTTCCAATACTCCTAGGCACTGGCGCGCAAGTCCTTTCTCTTGGCGCGTAGGTCACCTACGCAATCAAATCAATACATGTGCGACCCTTATCCCTTTTCCATATTTTGATGATCTGATCTTGAAAAACAATAGGCACACAAGTTTCCAAGCCAGTAAGTACACGGTGCAAAAGTCCCTTTTCCAAAAACCACTTTTCTTCATTTGTCGATTTTCAGGCCCAAAAATTTGGCAAACACTGGAAAATGGCGTCACCTTGTATTTGTTCTTTTTGTACCGCCTCCAGATCATCCATTCCTTTGTCGAAGTTCTTGAATCAAAAACTGATCGTTAACCAAATCTCTTGATCTCAGCATGCCACCATGAAATCCCCTTTGTCAACAAATTTTTATGTCATTGTTTTTATTTTTCAACAATCAAATCACAGTTGTCCACTTTGTCAACAGACACAATCACCTCAAAAATGCTTCAATGATACCTTGAGGGATTTTTTCCCTAACATCATCCTTAGATTTATGGGTAGTTAATACATATTATTCATATTTTTAAGATATTTCTATAGGAATGTGTCCTATATTTTAGCAGTTAATGGGAGATTAATCTTACATTAATAGAGTTTTCCTATAATAATAGGTATCAAGAATATATTCAGATGTTATCTTTTGAGGGATTATATATGAGGTCGTTCCAATCGCCTTTGTGCTATTTAGAGTTATTTTAGTCTTTTATTTTCTATATGAGTCTCATAAAAGAGACACAAAAACATGTTCAGTTGATACAAAGGTGGTTAGTGTCCACTTAGAATATGAAACAACAATACTTAGATTAGTGAAACCGTCCTCTAGAGTTTTTGGTGGGAGACTGGGAATTCTTGAGAGTGTTTATTTCATTGGGACATGAGAATATTCAAAGGAATGGATATTTAATTTCCAATTTAATAGGTTTAATTCTATATTATCATGAGTATCATAATAGCAGTTTACTAGGTAGTGATTCCTCGGAGATACACTATGGTTACTGATGTATTCTCTATATCCCATATTCAAAAATATAATCTCAATTATTATCATGTGCTCAGTGTTGATTATGTTGAGTTATAGGTGATGGATATATTCACCAAATTCATAAATACAAATGATATTTTTTTGTTATATCATGTGGTATGATAAGAGTTACATAGGTTATTCCATGAATTTTATAAATGGAATGTTATATGTTGTTTGGGAGTATCATTTTATATGATATTTGGATATTATATTACTGATACATGAGTTATTATTATTTCATAAATTAGTTAAACCATATGATCTATCTAGAAGTAGAATATTAAATTTTAGCATTCAATTATTCTTTTAAAGGTTTTTAGGCACAGTAGAAGCAGTTGGGATCCTACCCAAAAATGGTTTTTGTTAGTTTCATTGAATAAATTCTCACAACTAAATGATTCTAACCCGCAAATTATTAAAATATAGGATATTTTCACATATAATTTATAATTAATTTATTATAATAATTTCTTAGACTTTTTTATTCTTTCATCATTGATGATCAAATCAACTGACATTCTTATTGTACCATCATTTTCATAAAGGATCCAAATTAGAATCCCTCTTACGTTATCCACATAAACTCTATAATATTAAAACTTTGTTTATGGAACTCTGGGTTCTAGTGTGGAGGAAACACTCATCTTTCATTGTTCATCATTGATCACAATAAGAAATCCTTATATCTAGAAGTGTTCATTCTTGTTTTCTCATTCTTGAGAGGGAGGAGGATGAGGATCATCTTTCATTATTGAGAGACTTCTTGAGAGGTTCACTCTCGGTCATTGATAGAATTATCTTGAGAGAATTTTGGTTGTGCACAATAATTCTCAGACCTCCAAAATAATTTAATTGGGTGTATATACTTAGGGTTGGAAAATTGATAATTTCATAATGGACCTTATGTAATTGTTAACTCAACATAAACCCCATGACAAATAATAATAATAATATAATTATTATTATATTCCAATACATTAAAAAACTTTTTAATATTTAAATACAATTTATTCAAAAAAAATTATCAATATTTATTTAAACATTGTTAAATGAAATATATCATTTCCATTGGGACCTTAACTCATCCTTTTAACACTACTTGGAATTTATCTAACCTTTAATAATAAATATTTATTCTAAATAAATATCATTATATTATTCATTTAACACATAAATAAAAATTATATTCAATTACTAGATAATAAATATATATTAATATTTAACTCAAATAAATTCCAAATTGGAATAAATGGTGAATAAATTTATATTATCAACATAACCTTAAAATTTATTATTCCTCTATCCGAAGAATAATATTTATTCTTTTATTAAATTCAAATAAAATTTAATTGATATTTTGGATACCCTTAATGTCTGACCCTATATGTCTCTTTTCTCAGTATAATTAGGTGATCTTGACTAAAGTCCAAGATTATCATCGATTAAAATTTCAAGGCACCCATAGAGAAATATATTAATAACATAATGTCAAGAACCTCCTGTGAATTCTTATTGGGTAATATAATCCCTTTTTCTCAATATATCATCAATAATATTTCATACTTGTGTCATAAAACTATATGATTGATATATATTTCTTTTAATATCTAAAATGTACTCATACTTAAACCTATATGGCCCTTGACTTAACCAAATAGTCTAATTTCAATCAAAGGTTATATCGCTTATGAAATAACCAACATACCCTACTTCGCCACAAGAATATGTCATCACTATTTTTGAAAATACAATAAATCACATGATTCAGTATATATATTAATAATGATTTCAAGTATATGGAATAATATATGCATCCATAGATAGGAATATCCAATGAAACATATAACATATGGAGTTCTTATTGTAGGTCCTACCCTCATAACCGCTAATATTATAGATTACCAAGTTAATACTTATCGATAATAAGTCTCAATGTATAATGAGCCTCAAACAGTTAATAGTAAAAAATATTATGTGTCTTATTAGATAAATGTCATCTGACCAAAGAATATGTGTTTAATAATATTTTCATAGCACTTCAAGGTTCTCATTATAGCAGGGAACAACTATAGACTTTTTATGTAACAAATACTCTAAGGAAAATATCACATTATTATTAAATTGAAGAAAAATAATCATATTATAAGATACTGATTAATATTAAGTTAATTTAATATATAGGTACTGGAAAGTAAATAGTTAGTTGGTATTAGGAAACTAACTCCAACATAATCCCACTTTCACTCGAGCCAACAGCTAACAACTTTATATCCTCTAACTCTCACATGATATTCATGCTTCTACTGAGACATGGATTTAGTGAATGGGTCCTCTAATTTCTATTCCATGGAAAATTTTATTAATATAAACTCTCCCATTTTGAGAAAAATATATCAAGAGGTGCTAACTTTATAGTATGTTCTTCATCCACTGATGTGACCTTAGCTCCCTGTCTAGGAACACCATTATAGTATTATCACAATATAATGTGATCATATTTATTTCTAGGAAACAAGTCTTTACTAATAGGATCTTGAATGAATTTTTTTATCTAGACTTCTTCTTTACCTACATCAAAAGCCACAATACACTCTAACTCTGCTATAGAATTAGTGAACACTAGCTTCTTTGAGCTCTTCCAGCTCATAGATCCTTCATTAAGGAAGAATAAATATCACAACCAAGATTTCAAATAATTATATTCTATTTGGAAACTATCATCTATATATCCCCTGAGGACTAGTTCCTTATATAATCATAAACCAATAACATATCCTTATTTTTTTCTTCAATACTCCAGGATAGTCCTTACAATAGTCTAATGTTATTCTCTAAAATTTGGTTTATATCCACCCACCATGGTAAATGAATAGGCAACATAAATCCTAGTATATAGAAATACATATATGTAAAATCCTACCATTTATGTGTAAGGAATATTTCTAATCCTCTCTCTCTCTCCTCTTATGTTTGAGGACACTTTTTCTTGGAGATATGAATACCATGTGAAACTAACAATAACCCCCCATTAGATTGTTCCATACTAAATCTATTTAGTACAATGTCAATGTATCTACCCTGAATTAGTCTAAGTAGCCTCTTGGATCTCTCTTTGTGGATCTTGATCCCAAGAATATAGGATTCTTCACCTAATTCATTTATGGAGAAGCATTTATTCAACCACAACTTAACAGACTATATCAGTAATATATCATCAACATATACTATAAGGAAAACGACCACACTCCCAATAAACCCTTTATAAATGTATGCCTGACATTCATTATTTATGAAAAATATCTTATGGCCTCATCAAAATGAATGTTCTAAGATCTCGATGCTTGTATCAACCTATAAATGGATCTCTGCAACTTTCACACCTTTTTAGTATGCTTTGTATTCATAAACCCTTTTGTCTATGTCATATATACATCATATACAAGGTTCCTATTAAAAATGATGGTTTGAAATCCATTTTTAAACTTTCATAATCATGGTAATATTGTATTGTAGTACCTGATAAATTCTAGTAATAAATAATCATATTTTTATTAAAAAATATGTGCTACAAATAAAAGGTGTAAATTTATTAAGATTACTATAAATAATAATATAAAATATACCAAAATAAATAATACAAGTTCTATTTAGATATATATTAGATTATATTATTCAATGAACATCACATTTATAATAATAAAAATACCAAATAAGAATAATACAAACCATGTAATTGACATATTAAATGAACTAAAAAAGTTATATGTCTTGTTTGGGTAATTGGTTTCAATGACTTTATTGGAATTAAATATGTCCACATTACTAATAGGGCTCATAACCATTGGTAATTATGACCATAGGGCATTATAATCAATGGTAATTATAACTATTTTTAATATAGTAGTTATAAAGTGACAATTATAAATAACATGTATTAAGGGTGATAATGAGAGCTCATTGTTGTAGAAGTGAGAAACCTTGGCATCAACTAGTAGTAACATCCCTTATAAAGATAATTTATCAAATATTAGGAATGAGTTAGATCATTTAGGTTCTACCTCGACCAATCCCAATAATAACTTTATAATTGAGGTCTGATCGGAATGATCTATGGGATAATTTCATGTTAGTGGAAATTAATACAAGATCAATGTTTAATGAACCACTCCATAAAAGTACCACCATTAAAAACCTTACCCTTAGGGATTATTCTACTATGATAAGGGGTTATGTGTCTAGGATTTAATTATAATTAAAGTGTAAATTCGTTTAGACATGAAGTGGTTTTTAGTCTGATGCAACATTTTTACGAATTGTATCACCCATATATAAAAGATAAAATCTGAATTATTAGAGGGTAAATGTGATAAAATGGATTTAATTTTATAATCAGGATTTTAAAATTAGATAAGGTTTTATATTTAGTATTTTAAAAAAATAGTAAAATACAATAAACAATGGTGAAATACGGTGGAATATGTTAAATATAACAACATTTTTGTGTAATAATGATACAAATAAAACAAGGTAGTTTTAGTTACATAATTTTGGAACTAACCATTATATTATAACACTAAGGGATGTAATGGGGAACTATGGGGGTAGTGGATAACTTAAGATAATGTAAAAAATATATTTACTACTTTATTCCATGAAATTCTACTCATTACACCAATAAATACCCACCCCCTATTCTCATTTCACCAACAAAAAATTATAAGTTCCCACTTAATGGTATTATCAAGTTTTATCTACCATAGATAACTCTTCAATATTGAATATTTTGGTTGGTTTTAAAGGATAGATCTAGGATAAGAAGATCAAGAGAGGTAAGGGTTACTATTTCACCCTCTTTATTTCCTAATTGAATTGAATTTAATTTAATATCATTTAAAATTACTTTTTATAAATTTACATTCTTATATATCCATGTTATATACACCACTTTGATCTATTATAAATTTTTAAATACCCAAATCCCTCTCATATTACCCTCTTATAAGTTTTTAACATGTCAAAGTAATGACACTTTTTTATTCTCTTTCCAATTCCTATTTATATATCCATTATTGTATCCATTTAAATTTCCAAGTTATTACTCCAATATTTTCAAGATTTCATTTTAATTCATTACCTTACGATATCCCTATGAGTACCCATTTAACTCACGTTATGATTTTTTTATAAGATATTACTATGGTTAAACACACCCACAACCATCAACTCTATTATCCAAATCCCAACACATCCTGTGTATTTGTGGTATTATGGATTTATTATCTCTAAAAGTAGGACCTTATGTAAGGAATAATGGCGGTGATGTATCTTTTGGATCTACTATCAGTCCCAAGTGTATTAAAATTAATTTTGGCACAATTTCATCTTTTCCATTAATACATGTCAACATAGTGGTCTTTATTTGAGGAAATTGTATACCCCTAATGTGTATCAAATATTTGTGAATACATAATCCTTAATTAGAGAGAATTAATCCACAATTTTTTGATATCTTACCATTAAAAATACATGTATTTGATAGACTAAACACATTGATCACCTTAATCATTATAAAAACTTGATAACTACAACTCCATATTCTTCACTTGATGAGGGTCATTATTTAAATATTTTTAATACCTAATTATCCTTAATACGTTTCAAGGGAATTAACCTAAACATAATCACTAATTAATTAACTATAAAAAATCCATCAAAATTCCTATATAATTATTTGTTTTATATGGGAAAATATTGTAAGACAAGATTCATTGATAAATTGTTCTATGTATTTCTAATTTGTTAATTCTTGAACATTATGCAATATATTTCCTATGAACTTTTATTATATGATTAAATGAATAATATTTTATGTGATGGGTGGGCCCCAAAATTATATATCCCCTCAATGCACCGATAGGTCTCATGATACAACTAAGATAGGGTAATGGTAGCATCCTAAACTATTATATATGATATCCTAAACCAAGGCCTCAAAAACATGTTTATAATGTCTGACATTATGGATTCCCATCATTTACATCATTATAAGATCTATTAATTTTATCCATGTGATTATTTATATTTTTTTCATCCATAGATTATGTTATGATTATGTATTCATTGATACTGAATCATTGTTTATCTATTCCCACTATATTTCTTATGCCATTATACGCCATTATACGCCATTTTATATTTCATTGTACATTATCCCATACTAAGAATTTGATCCCCAACATTACTTTATTTTCTTGTTTCCTTAGGTAAAAAAGTGTAATACTATATATGATCTTATCTATGGATATCTTTAAGGAATATTTATATCTACTCAAATGATGTAATATTTCATGTTATAAAGTAATATTTATGCATCTAGTCTCTTAAAGACTAGAAAACCTTGATCTTGGGAATATAATTTCAATTAATATTATTAAAATGTAATAAATAACCCATTATCTCTAGGTAACTGGGGTTTGGGGTGTTACCATTAGTATCAAATCATAATTTAATAGAAACCTTAGGTACTATATTTGAAAGAATATAAGCATAAACAAATATTTTACTGATAAACAATTATAATAATTATTCTAGAATTGTTTTGATAAATATCCTTTGTATAGGACCATATTTTAGGAAAACATCATATAAATATGATGTTTTAAATATTAGTATATTATGATATTATAAATAAATTTATTCCATTTGTTAGATAATGATGCCTACTAGAAGGAATAGAAATCATGCCAACAATTGAGAGTCGTGTGGGGATTATAAGGATAATGAATATAGTGGAGTTAGTTTTGGTACTGAATAAATTATTAAAATACTTAAGGAATAAATGGATGAAATTAAATCTAAAAAGGGTAAGGATTTTTTAAGAATAGAAGTTATACTCGTTATAAAAGAATATATTGATGTATTTCCTGATGAATTACTAGATTTTCCTCCTGAAATATAAGTTTAATTATCTATTTATCTTATCATTTATGTAAAACCCATATCTAAGAGACCATATTGAATGAATCTAGTGGTTTTATTCAAGTTAAAGAACAAATTATAAGACTTATATGACAAAGGTTACATTCATCCAAGTGTTTCACCATAGAGAGAACCAGTTTTATATGTGAATAAGATGGATAGTGCAACAATTTTATGCATTGATTATAATAATATCAATAGAAATAATCTAAATAATAATTATACATTGACATTTATTTATGAAATATTTAATAAAATTCAAGGGGCTCAACACTTCTCGAAAATTGAAGTTTATTTTGGTTTCATATGTGCTATGGTCATTATGATTTCACAGTAATTTATTTTGGTATGACTATTTCACCCACTATGTTTATGGATTTGATGAATAAATGTAATCAAGGATTATATTGGTATGTTTTTGGTGGTTTTTATTGATATTTATTTTATACTATAAGATTTATGGGAATCATGAAACTCATTTTCAAATATTTCTTAAATTTCTAAAGAAAAAACTGTTATATGATAAATTTACTTAATTTGAATTTTGGCTTCAATAAGTTAATTTACTTTTCCATATTGTTTCTAAGTATGTATATTTATTTACCCTTATAAAATAATTTTTTTTATGTAATGTAAAAGACACATCAACATAACTAAAATTCATAGTTTCCTTGTCTTAGTAGGATACTATAGGTGATTTTTTAAAAAAATTCTTGATTAGGTAATCCATTAACCAAGTTGACACATATGGGGTTTAAATTCTCATGGAAAAAGGAATATGAATATATATTTTAATATTTGAATATAATATTGGTAAATTCGCCTATATTGTCTCTTCTATTTAGTAAATAAGTGTTTTTTATTTACAATGTTTCATCAAGGAAAGGTCTTGGGTGTGTTCTGATGAAAAATGATAAGGTCGTGTTGTATGCATCTTGACTATTGAGACCTCGTGAGATTAATTATACAACTCATTATTTAGATTTGTAAGTGGTGATATTTTTACTAAATATGTGAAGATATTATCTCTATGGAGAGAAATGTGATATATTCACTGACCATAATAGTTTCAAAATATATATTTACATAGAAATATATTAATATGAGGCAAATAACATGGCTGTAACTACTAAAGGATTATGATTTTTAGATACATGGTCATATTGGGAAATAAAACAAGGTAGAAAATACATTGAGTAGAAAAGACCATGGTATATTATCCATGATGAGGGTGTAGAATGATCCAATTCTCAAAGATTTAATGGAAGTAGAAACATCATTCTTATTCAATATAATTACCCAAAAATATTTATTGGATAGGATTAATAAATATCAACATGATGATAACTTCCTATAAAATAAGATGGAAGATGTGAAGAATGGTAAATTACCAGATTTTAACAATGGTGATGATGTATTTCTATGGTTTGGTAAGAGTTTATGTATTACATCAATACCAAAGGAAAATATATATATATTTAATAAGGTTCATATCCCAAAATTTCCTATACATATTGACAACACCAAGATGTATAGATACATATGAGAGCATTTATGGTGGGAAATAATGAAGTTATAGATTGTAGATCGTATTACAAGATGATTAGTATGCCAATAAGTGAATGCTAAAAGATATATTCTCAAAGCGGTTATGCATCATATACCTATACCAGAGTGTAAGTGGGATAATATTACTGTGTATTTCATCGTTGGTATACCTAATAAATCTAAGGTGTATAAAGAAATATGGTCCATTGTATATCATATTATAGAGTCAAATCATTTCATTTCATTCTGATAAGATTTCCCTTTAGATCATCCTGATAGGTTGTATATAAAATAAGTTGTGAGTCTTCATGTAATATCCTTACCAATAGTCTCCATTTGTGACCTAAGGTTCGTATCAGAATTTTGGATTATTCTCTATAACAATTTAAATATAGAGCTTAATCTAATTAAAAATTATCACCTTCAAATAGAAAGATTTTATGAATGGATAATAAAATCATCGGAGGATATTCTAAAGTCATCCTATCTTAACTTCTAAGGAAGCTGGTATCATTATTTAACTATAATGGAGATTTCATACAATAAATGTCACCAATATAGTGTAAAGATGGAAACATTTGAATCCCTATGTGGAAATTGATTTTAGAATCCAACATGTTGGGTTGAAGTTTTAGAAAGGAAGTTCTTGGGTCTAGAACCTGTGGAAGGAACATTAGAGAAGGTATGATCCATCTAGAAGCATATCAAGTAAACTCAATGTATATAGAAAATTTATGAAAACTTAAGGAGGGATATTTAATTTTAAGTAGGGACCATATCTTCTTGAAGATATCTCCATAGAAAGTGGTCGTGATGTTTAGAAAGAATTGGAAGCTAGTTCCAAGATATATTGGTCCATTTGAAATATTGGAGTGGATTAGAGCTACGGAATATCATTTAGCTATACCACCAAACCTATCTCAAGTACATGAAATCTTATATATATAACTTTAAAGGATATATACATATATATATTCCATACCCTTAAAATGTTTTACAAGTTGGTCAAGTTTAGTTGGAGACTGACTTATTATGTAATGAAAAGCATATTTAGATTCTTGATATGAGAGAGAAAGTATTATAAAGTCAGACAACTCGACTAGTGAATATTCTTTAGAGGATTCATCAATTAGAGGAGGCAAAATGGTAACCTAATGATGTGATGATAAAGGATTGTTCACATTTTTTCATGGATTGACTTACAATTTTGAGGATTAAGTTATTTTAAGGGGGAAATTGTAATACATGAAAAATTATAGTAATAAAAAAAATATTTATATTATAAAACATGTACTAAAAATAAAAGGTACAAATTAATTAAGATAGATATATATATAAATGGACAATAAACAAAAATAAATAATTAAAGTACAAAATAGATATATCCTAGATTATATTATCTAATAAACCTAATAATTATAACAAGAACAATACAAAACAATAATAATATAATCCAAAGGATCTACATATTGAAGGAACTAAGAAATAATAAGTATTATTTAGGGGATTAGTTTGAATGAATTTATATGAAGTAAATATGGTCATCCATTGGGAATCATAACATTGAGTATTATGACCATTTGGCATTATAACTATTGGGCATTATGGTCATTTATAAAATAACTGTTATAAAGTGACCATTAGAATTAGTGTATATTATGTGTAATGATGAGAGATAATTGATACAGATTGGATAAATAATGAAATCATCCAGTATTAACATCCATTATTAATCTCATTTATCAGATCTAAGAATTTTTGAAGCATCATTGGGGTTCTCCCTTGACCAAGTCCAAGAAAAACTTCAATAATTGAGGTTCAAGTGGAATTATCTGTAGGAGAATTTAAAGTTAGTGTAAATCAGTACCAGAATGGTGTTGAAAAAACTACCACATGAAAGTACCATTATTTCACACATTAACATTAGGGATTATTATAGTGTGATAAAGGTTCTTGTATCTAGGGGTTAAGTAGTATTAAAGTATAAATTCTTTCAGAAATTAAATGGTGTTTACTCAGATACTACATTTTTATCAATTGAATCACCCTTATATAAAAGTTAAAATATAAAATATTATATGATTGATAAGATAAAATGGATTTAATATTTAGAATCAGGATATTAAAATTATCCAAGGGGTAAAATTTGGTATTTTTCGGATAAAATAGTAAAATACGGTAAATAATTCTGAAATATGGTGAAATATAGTAAATATTTTATCATATACATATAACCACAAAAAATCATCCTAGGTAGTTATATTTGACTAATTTTGGCAATAACCATTATAGTGTATAACTAATGGAGGTAATGGGGAACTATATGGGTAGTGGGGCACTTAAGATAATAGAAAAATAAAATATTCATTACTTTATTCCATGAAATTCCACTCACCACACATATAAATACCAAGATATTTTCTCATTTATCCCATATAAAATTAGAATTTACCTATTAATATATCCCTCAAGGAGTCTCTCCCATATCTCTCTCTTCAATCTTAAAGAGTTTGGTTGGTTCTAAGGGTCGGCTCTAGGCTAATATGATCAAGAGAGGTAGGATTCCTATTTCACCCTCTTCATTTCCTATTTAAATTTATTTTGTTTTAATATCATTTAAAAATCCATTTCATATTATTAATTTCTTATGTATCCATGTTATTTACACCACTTTTATCTATTGTCAATGATAAATTCCCAAATCCCTCTCATATTATCCTCTAATAAGTTGTTATTATGCCAGAGTAAGGGTACTTTTACTCTCATCCCAATTACCATTTACATTTACAATATTGTATCCATTTAAAATTCCAAGTTATTACTCCAATATTTTCATGATATTATTTTAAGTACTTACCTTAAGATATACATGTGATATCCCACTTCACTTATATTATTCTTCGTTCATAATCCATTACTATGATTAAAATTACACATATTAATAAACTCTATTACCCATATCTATACATATTCCATGTATTTTCTGTGTTATTGATGTATTATCTCTAATAGGTGGACCTTTTCTAATGAAGTATGATGAATATATAAATTTTCAAGCCTCTATCGGGTCCCAGTTTGATTAAACTTGATTTTGGTATAGGTTCACCTTTTCCATCAATGCATGAAGACATATAACTCTTTCTTTTAGGAAATTGTATATCCCTAATGAATATAAAATATGTTAACTTATATAAACCTTTATTAGAGTATATTTATCCATAATTTCTTTGGTCTCCTTCCATTTCAAATACATGTATTTGTTTGACTAAACACATTGATCACCTCAATCTTTATAAATATTGATAATCATAATTCCATATTATTCACCTGATAAGGGTACTTATTTGAACATTATAAGTCCCTAATTATCCTTAATAAGTTTTAAGTTAATTTCCATAGACGTACTTATTAATTCATTGATTGGGTAATGCTATTGAAATTATTGTATAATCCTTTTTCTATATGGTAATATCTTGTAATACAAGCTTCATTGAGGAATTTTTCTATATATTTCTAATTTGTTCATTATTGAAAATTATTCCATGTATGGACTATAAAATTTTAGTATATGATGTAATGCATTATAATTTTATGTGATAGGTGGGGTCTGAAATTATATAACCCCTCAATTCACTGGTAGGTCTTAAGAGACAACTAATATGGGTTAATGGGAGTGTCACTACCCTTTATGTATGATGTCTTGACACAAGGACTCAATGATGTGTTTATGATGTATGGTATTATGAATTCCTATAATTTCAATCATTATAAGATCATTTAATTTTATCCATGTAATCATTTATTTCTTTTTTCATCTATGGTTTATGTTATGATCATGTATTCATTGATATGGAATCATTGTTTTTCTATTCCTACTATATTTCTTATGCCATTATTATAACATTTTAGCTTTCACTATACATTATCCAGTACTAAGTGTTTGAGCTCACCCTTTACTTTTATTTTCTATTTCTCAAGGTAATGAAGTGTAATAATAGGTATTATCATCTCTATATATCTCACCAAGGAATAATAATTTCTACTCAAATGATGTAATATGTCATGTTTTAATTTATGTATCTAATCTCTTAAGGCCTACCAAACCTTTATCTTGGGAATTTAATCTCATAGAATATGATTACCATGTAATAAATAACACATCAGCTCTGGGTGACCATGGTTGGTGGTGTTACAACTCTAAAAAATATAATTTAGATAGATTTCAACATAAAAATTGGTGAGAAAGTTTTTTCACAGTTTATGACTTAGCATTGCATAAAACCTTTAGTAACCAGCCTTTCCTTGTAGTAACTAACTTTACTATCCATGTATTGTTTCTTCTTGAATACCCATTTGCATATAATATTATTTACATCCATTATAGGGTCTACTAAAACCCAAACATGGTTTTGATACATAGTATCCATCATAGAATTCATGTCATCTTACCACAAGGAAACTTATGAACTACTTATTTATTCCTTATATAAATAGGTTTATAATTATAAACTAATAATGATTTATTATCCTAAATTATGAGTAAACTATATCTCTCTTATTATCTAGCCTCTCTACTACTCCTACTTAGTACTTGGGTCTCTAGAAAAACTTATTCCACATGATTTTTCGAGATTTTTTCTTCTGTATCTTGAGCATCAACATTATGAAAATAAATATTTCTATCACTTTATATTTTGGATATGTGCTCCCTCTCAATTAATATGTATTTTATTTCCACTTTTACCTTTTCATATGAGGGTTTACATAGATAATATCCTCTTTTTTCCTTATTATATCATATAAAGATACAATTTTTCCTCAAGTTACAAGTTTATTTTCAGAGATAGCCTTAACAAATTCTTCACAACCCCACACATGTAAATGTTCTAAAATTTATTTCCTCCCATAAATAAAATCATATGGAATTCAATTTACCAATTTATTTGGAACTTATATTAGAAAGTGTGAAGAAGTATATTTTAAATATCCCCAAAAGTATAATGGTAGACTCACATGACTCATCATTGATCTAATAATTCCCAATAAGGTGTGGTTCCTCTTTTCACTAGCACCATTACAATATGGTGTATAAGGAGGTGTGAGTTGAGATAGAATCCTAAAATCCTTTATATGATCAATGAAATCTTGTTTAAGATAATCTACACTATGGCCTAAGCAGAGTTTCTTTATCATCCTACCAAGATGATTCTCTACTTAATTCTTGTAGTGCTTAAATTTCTAAAAGGATTAGAAATTATACCTCATTAAGTAGACATGAAAATGTATAAAAAATTCATCAAGATAATTTATGAAGTAAGAGTATATATCCCTATATTAAAATGGAAAGGGTCTATAAACATATGTATGAAATAATTCAAGAAGCTATGTGGGCCTTTCATACTTTGTGCTAAATGGAGTTCTGGTTGTTTTTATTTGAAAAAAAATAGATATATATCAAATGGTTTTAGTTTAAAAGAATCTAAATATCCCTCTTAATACATTTGTGTCATGTAATTCTCATTTATATGACCAATCTGGCGATTCTACTATTGGGTGTAATATGAGCCTTGTGAAATTGATCCAGTATTGATTTACAACACTTAGTTTTTATATTCTAGTATGTAAAAATCATTATTAAGATGTGTCATCCAATAATGTATCTATATTTATAAATAAAATAGATCATATTTCTAAACATGAAAATAAATCCATCCATATTTAAACTAGGTATAAATATATTATTTTTTGTTGCATGTGGAACATAATGAAAATTCTTTAAAAGAATAATTAAATTCATCAGTAAAGTACAAGGGTAGTCTCTAATAGCCAATAGAGTTAGTCTTGCTTCATTGGTAGCTCAAATATCCACCTCACCTCTAAAAAACCTCCTTAATCTTAATACTTCCTATATTTGGATACAAATTTGAGAACTAGAAGATGCATTTAATACACAATTTGTAGAAACAAAAATATTACATTCAATAAAAAATTATATTTAAGTTTCCCCTTTCTTCTTTAATGTGGTTCATTTCTTCTTCTAGTGGCCTTTCATTCTACATGAAAAACACAATTCATCTTGTTCTTTATCATGCCCCTTCATCCTCCTCTTGGTAGGGTGATGTTAATGTTCCTTATACTTGGTGTTAGTCTTAGGGGATCTCATATTTCCTTTAATCTTATTCTCCGTAAGGAATGAAGGTTTTTCATACCTCATGTCCTTATCCTCCAGGAAAATCGTAGCCAAGAGATATGGGAGAAACTTCTAAATATTATTCATATTAAAATTCATTATAAAACTAGAGAATATATGAGAGAGTGAGGTAATCATGAGGTCTATGCACAATTATTTGGGTATCATGAAACCCAAAATTTCCAAATGCTCAATATATCCAATCACTTTATCTATATGAGGCTTGACTGGTGTACCTTCTCTAAGCTTATAATTCCATGGAGATCTTATACTTCTCCTACCATTCCTTCACTTGATAATGATCATAGGGATGTGAGAATATGGTGTATTCATCCATGTCTTCATGAAACTTATACATCTCACTAGTCGATGATGATACCATGAGGCATTGGACATCCAATACATCATCTACATGTTTCTAGAAGATATATTTGTTCTTCTCACTCATTGATAGAAAGTGTAGTTTAAATTTTATAAAATTAAATATTTATAAAAAAACTAATAGTATTATGGTAATTAGGTTCTAACCATAGAGAATGCGAATTTGTGTGAACAAACAAAACAAAAACAAATGAAAACAAATATAAAATAAAAATCAGCTATTTATTGAGGTGAAATTGTGAAATAAGTGGTGAAAAAAACAATCTAAGAGAAGTTAAAAAATTAATGAGTTCATGGTAACTAGACTGGATATAATTGAGATTAAATGAAACTACTCTTTCCACTGATTATACCACAAAAGTGATGAATCTATGTGTATAGGATTGAAACACCTAATTGTTATTAGATGGTAAACCTTTTAAGAGATCTATCCCAGGAACTTATATACCTAATAGAACTCAAGATGAAATTGCTTCTTCATAGAGAAGAGTAGACCACAACCTTTTTTAGATAGTACTTTGTTTATAGTCAGTAGGTAAAAAAGGAGCTCTACTATTATCCTATCATTACATGAAGTATAGTTAAAATATTTTCATGAAGAATAGAATATGAGAGAATTGGAAAATATCAACATACTTTAATGATTTAAATGAAGTAATAATATGAAATTAAAAATCTATCTATCCAATAAAAACCCACTAAACATATTAAGTACTCATGCAAGATGAACAACAGTAATATTGTTCATTGAAAGCATTTAAAAACAATAATTCAGGAAGTAAAGAGAAAGAGATGAAAAATATTTTCCTTCAATAAATTCATACTTCAAGTACAACCTAACATCTAGTCCAGCTCTACTCTCAATCATGTTCCTTCCTACAGTGAAGGATCGGAGGTTGGTGGTGTTGTAAATTATCTAGGATCACCTTGAAAATACATAGGTCCTCCTATTAAATTGAATACCAATTATAGTATCAAAACCATCTCACAAACATAAACTTTGGTCTTCACCTGAATTGCCTTCACATAGTGTGCCTTCACTATACATCTTCCCATTGACTCGCTTGAGTGAATCTCCTCAAAAAATTGTGCTCTGAGAATATAGGATAGCTCCCCATAAAGTATCAAAACTAACTAAAATTTAATAATCTCTCAAGCACTCTAGTAATTTCTATAAGTTTTCAGTATCTCTAAAGGTTCTATAATATCTGGCCCACTTCTTTGATTTGGATTTCCTAATTATATTTTACCTTGACATAGTATCCGGAACTCTGATATTTATCATTCCATAGGTGAATTTTTAGTACCTTTATATATATGGAAGCACTCCTTTGATGTGGGTTATCTTGACACAAGTGAAAATCCAATGTTATCCTTCTACAACCACATCTTCCTCATGCTCAACCTTCACCACCTTAGTGAACTCTTCCTCAAACACACCTATTTTTAACAATATGTGTTAATGCAAGACATCGATGTTGCATCGGGATCGATTAGATTACATGGATAAGTGTTTCCCAAACATATATTCCCCATTGGAAAGAAAACCTCGTTGTTTTTTTGGTAAATAAGATGATCTATTGTGCTTCAATTTAGATTCCTAACTTCATTCATTCTTTACATCATGATCACTTCACAGCTTTGAATATGCATCGACATTCATTGGTTCACCTCAGCCTAGCCTTATTCATACTGTAAATCATCTTTGGTTCATCTAACTCATCCTCTGGTTGTTTTTATTTTATTTCTCGGTATCTTCAATCATGGAAACCTAATTCCCATCATCTTCTCAAATTTTTACCACACATGGGTCGACGCTACTCCTGCTTTCTAGACATTGAAGCTCAATTGACTTGTGATTCAAGTGGCAGATGACTGATCTCATTGAGTAAAAATGTAAAACACCTTATATGAATTCACATAAAAATAAATATAGTTGCAACATTAGGGATATCTAGGTCCCTCCATCTTCAATCGAACCTATAAAGAAAAAATAGTGATCAAAATTCATGAGCCTTACATGAGTTTAATCTTCTCCATCACACATGACTGACTCGTCTTTGACATCATATTATATAAATAAAAAAATCCTATGAAATTTTTCTTAATCTTCTTTAGGTAATGAAATTCCCTTTCTATGGATTTGAGATCTCATCATATTCATTTTATCAAACTCAGCTCAAGCTCATAGATATAATTGGCTCACCAATCCACTCGTTACATCAATTTGGGGATGAAATGGATTGGTCCTAGGATAATAACTCAATTTCAACAAAATATTATGTGAATCTGTAATGAAAATGGAAGCACAAAAATGAATAGTAGGAAATAAATTGATATACTAATTATTAACATGGAAAAATCCTCCAATAAAGAGTATTAAAAACCGTGGGGTAACTCTAAGAATTCCACTAATATTTAGAGAGTCTACAAAATCCAAGTGAAATCCTAAGACATGAATTATAGAAAGATAATATAAAACCTAGGTGAAAAACCACACACCTATTTTCCTCTATATCTTCTCTAATAACTACCTGTGATAAAATCCTTCCCCTCAGAGATCAAAACCAAACATGTTGCATCACTACAACACCTCAAATAAGATATTTCACAACCTGATTTGTCTTTTCTCACTATCACCCATGCCCAAAAACCATCACCCACATATATTCTCATCGTGGCACTGCTCCTCATGCATGTTCTACTTTTTTTCTCTTTGTAAAAATCAACCCTACTACTTCATTTTTATAATCAAAGGATTCCCTAATGAATGTGCACATAATTAAAAAAACAAATCCATGGGATAAGAAAAATACCCCCCAATTTAAAGACATGTGAAATGATTAGGAGGTTTGAAAAATTCAAACCCCCTAAAAATATCCTCATTGAAATTCAAATATAGGATGAATCCAAACAATCTCCCTCTTTTCCCATCAAATAAGTATATCTCATCCCAAAAAATCAGTTGTATTGAAAATAATTTCGCATCACACCAACCGTCATCCTCTATAAAAAATATGAATATTCTCTTTTTATTTTTTATAGAAACATGAATGTTACCCCTATAAAATAAATACAAATTTCGAAGTCTTCATCATACCTCTGTCTGCACTAACCTAATGAACAAGAGTGGAACTAAAGACACTTGTCTTCCCCATAAATGTTATCACCTCATAATCCGGAGTTCCTATAGAAACTAATTTCTTTATATTCTCAATATTCTTCACTCGGTCTGTAGCTCTCAACGCATCACCTCGATCTTTGATTTTAATTACTTCTTCACTGGTGGAACTCTTTAAAGAAAACAAATTAGGTGTAAGGCCTGAAACACCTAACCTGACTTCCTTCATATTCCAAAACTTCTTTATCCTAGTATATGGTCTTTGAATCATGTGAAACAATCACTTGTTCCACAAAACTAACAAAGTCATCATCACAAATACATTCTCCACTCCACCACACACCTTCACATCAGTCTTGTAAAGTGTAACTACCATTTTGTATCAGGCATATACCATCGATTCTTTGGATAATATCCATTTTCATCACCAAATTAACTCTTTAACCCCTTAAACAATCATTATAAAGAGTACAATCAGATAAAAATTTATGGAATATACCTGGTACATGTCTCACACCTCTCAAGATCAGCATACATCTTGTATTTTTAGTGATACAAATATCACCAACACCAATTAAACTAGAAGAATCTTTGTTTCCCATCTTCAATATACCAAAGTCACCTTCTTTGTATAAAGAAAATATTTCCCTCTTTTGTGAAATATGGTATGACACTACTGAAACAACCACTCATTCGGTGTACAAATCTTACCTATGAAAATAAACACCAACTAAAAGTAAATCACCCTCATCCTATATAATATTTATGTCGGTATCCTTAGAATTAGTGTCACGTGTCTTCTTTTCTTCCTTAAGCTTTTTCAAAGCATAGTATTTTCTCTGCACATGACCTTCCTTGTCACAAAAATAATCACTTAACCTTTATTCTTATCTTTAATCGACACTATGATTACCTTATCCATCTTTCATAACCAAAATACAATTATTAATAGAAGAATAACCATCATTGGTCTTTGGTTGAGACTTGTTCATCAAACAAAATGTTATCACATTATCCAACATTGAAGTATCTTTTCAGAATATCAATGTGGTGATGATATTATCATATAAATCTTGTTACAAACCCAAGGGAAGCAAAGATTTGTCTTCTTATTCTATTTCAATAAGTACCACATTACCTTTATCATAGATCATGAACACAACTAAAGATAGCTATATCATAAGTTTGGTGAACTCATCTGAATGGTAACCTAAATATCTATTCTCTAAAATTCTTAAATGAAATAATTGTTTTTTCAGATATAAAGTATTTGTGAGAGATTTTTATTTATACCCTCTTTCAATATTTTCTCAAATCTCCTCTGGATCTGTCAGATTCATCAGAACTTGCAGATTATTATCATCCAAATACATCTAGATTGTGTTTGTCACTAACTCACTCATATCCTTCCAGTCACCAATATTAATGGTCTTCTTATTCTCTAATTTTGTTTCATTACCTTCCCTATCTACTCATAGACCAAAAAAAATTTACACCTTACTTCCATAGATTAAAATCATTTTACCCATTAAAAACTTTGATGTGGTAATAAATACCATGGTGTAAATAACTCATATCCAATCAGTAAAAAACATAGATTACCACCTCTAATACTGGTTGTTGGGGAAGAAACTGATTGGTCCCAGGATAATTACTCAATGGAAAAAAAATATTCAGTGAATATCCAATGAAAAAAGAGGAAAAAATAAATAGAATGAAACAAATTATAATGAATATTTTTAACATGAAAAAACTCTTCGATGTGGAGGATTGAAAAACCATGGGGAAACTCCAAGAATTCCACTAATAATTATAGAGTCTATAAAATCAATGTGAAAGCTTGAAATATGAATTACAGAAAGAGAATAGAAAACTTGTGTGAAAAAAAACACACCAATATATTCCTATTACTTTTCTCTAATAATCATCCATGACAAAATGCCACCCCTTGAGGATCTAAACCAAACATGTGACGTCATTAATGCACCTCAAATAACCCTTTTCCAACTATATTTTTAATTTCTTGTGGTTTCCCATGCCCAAAAACCATCACACACATATCTTTTCATTGTGATTATACTCCCTAAGTATCTACTCCTTTTTTCTCACCATAAAACCATCCCTATTGTTCCCTTTTTATAATAAAAGGATTCCCTAAAAAATTATATGCAACATTAAGAAAAATCCATGGGATAAGAAAAATATCCCCCATTGAAAACCATGTTATACCATTGGAAGGTTTGGAAAAAAAAACCCCTAAAAATCTCCTTGAAATCCAAATATGGGATGAATCCCAACACATCGATTGTCTTATAAATTAAATATTTCTTCATCTAAACATGACTAGGATCTTAGGTTCATGCAGCTTCCTAAAAATTGATGCCTTGACCTATCTTGAGGTTCCTCTTCATCCTGATTTAATGAATTTTTTTATTTTTGGTGATTCATGGCCCTATCACATTTCTTCAATTGATCCATTAACTTATCATTTATGACATTGTGCTTCAAACTTAATCAAAATACCTAATGGCTCAAGCGAAGCTCGAATTCCATTGATCAGCCTTTATCATCTCCCTCAATTTTTAACTGCTTCAATTCTTTAGGTCTCCATTTTTCAAATATATAATCATGTTATTCGTTCATCTTTGGTTCTTCCTCAACACCAAAACTCCCCTCTTCAAATCAATACCCATTTTTTTCAGTATTGGTCTTAAATAATCTCTTTTTTAATATCCTAAATTTAAGTGGTTATCATCAGGCCACGAATTCACTACTGAAATCCCACTATATCCATGGTAGGTCGGGTGTTGTCTTATAGTCACTCAACACATCAGATAGTCTTAAGACAACAAGCTGGTTTCTCCACTTACAATCACCACATTTGTTTTTCAGTCAATGCCTTTTCTTGTGTGGTATGTTAGACACTTTGAAAATTTCCCTTCATGGTAGGTTATGTATTTATCTTGTGATTAATCGATAAGAACACCTAAAACACACAAAATTAAACATTCAATGAAAAAACCAACTCAAGCCCAAAATCAAAACTTCCAATCACACAGTAAAACCATTAAATTCCCAAATTTATGAAAGAATTAAAAAATGATTCCAACAAATAATGTTTAAAATAAAAACATATAATTTTAAAGAATTTGTTTCCCAAAATAAGAAACCACAAAATTGACTACCAAAAGAATACTTCAATGGAAAATCACCAAAAAAATTAAAATATCCAATCTTAAGAATAAAGAAAATAAATTGAAGAAATCTTAACCATTTAAGCTCCAAAACAGATATTTTCATCAAGATATTCATAGATTTTCATATTTCACCACATTTTAACAAAATATTCAATAATTTCATATTTAAAAGATATATTGACATTATAATCTCAATTAATACCTTTAAAATATGTGAAAAAAGAATCTAAAAAATCATCAATTTCTACCACACTTCTCTTATTGCACTCTTGTACAATATAATGAATCTTATTTCTTTACACAGAATCATAGGAAAAATTATTTTAATTACCAAATTCAAATATACAAACCCAAAATAAAAGAATGTAAGGATCAAACCATTGATCAAGATATCTTACATCCTATATAAATTAATCATACTGCTTCACTTTAATCTAAGTTCAAGCTCTAGTTCTAAGAGTACAGAAAAATTAGATTTGAGTGGAATTGAAACTTTAACAAGAAGCACATTCAAAAATCACTCTCTACTAGGTCCCTCAAATCAGAGATCCATATTTTTCTTCATTCATACAACTAAAATGATATTCTTATAAGTAAGCTACCCCTTATTCATTTGGGTTTAATATTCCCCTCACTTGTACTAATTTATTTTTTACTATTAGACACTTTATTGGATTTTTTACAGCCCTGGATTTGCAGAGAACTTATTGGATTTTAAAATAGATTTTATTTCTCTTTTTTACTCACTAACTCAGTGCATAATATCGCAGATATTCACTATGGGATCCCAATTTCCCATTTTACTCAGTTTTAATGGACTTATATGACTATATTTTGAGTTTTCTCCCTAAAATGTTCTTTTTTAAAAAGTTAAATTACTAGGATCAAGTTAAAACATCTAATTCCCTCAAGTTATAATTCTAATTCCATAAAAATATATTATATATCAATACTTTTCACAGTTCTCAAAAAGAATTTACATAAAAATAATGGATATATTGACTCAACAATCATGTAAGTCTAGTAGTTTTAGAATCCATGGAATCCCTAAAAACTATCATATAATCATCACTATGAAGAGAATCATGAAAGTTCAATTTTACAACCTAAAAACACACAAAAAAAGTAGAAAAATAAAATAAGAATAAATTATTTACATACTTCAAGATGAGTGACACAGTTTCAGGTTACAGAATAGGTCTTAGTGACAAGGGTCTGATTTCCATTCCTGGTGTAGTCCAAAAGGTTCAGATCTAAATTGGTGACATTTTTACAGGGCTAGGGGGCTTGAGGGGGCACGCGCATCAGGTTCTTCAAACCTAAACACTGTCATACCAAAGCCTTCATCTTATTCAGAAGTCGTGTGTAATGGAGTTTATTCTAGACAAGAGGTGATAATAAACGCAACAAGTGAGGAAGCTCATTTTGTCTGTATACCTCATGGAAGCCCAATACAGGACACCCCATCTCCAAATGAGGTATGGGTGAATGCATCGAATAGGCCAATTCCCAGAAGGACAACTCCAATTATGAATTGGGGCAATCATTTTGAATGTCTGGAAGTTAAGGATCTGATTCCTGATCAAGGGGAATGGAATATGGTGGCATCAAGAGGTTCATCTCGGGAAGAGATTTTCATCCAAGACCCTCCTCCAAAGGGGGATAACAAAAAATTTCAAGGCCTCTATGAGGCAGTGTCCAATGATGATAGCTTTAGTCAACTCTTAGGGGACATTGTAGAGGGAATGTGTGGTATAGGACTTCACAGTCTATTGGAGAATAAGGGGTAGAAGGGAACTCGAGACTCAGGGAGATGCATTGTGAATAAGGGGGAGAAATGTAAAGGGCATAAGGACTATTATCACTTGTCTAAACCTATAGAAACAAGGTCGGCAAAAAAGGGCAGGGATAATAAGGAGCCTGAAAGAAAATCCATTGTGCAAGACCAATTTCATAAGAAGAGTATTAATCTTCAAGGTGTAATTCAAATAGAAGAGTGTGTCATTTTTAAGGAACAAGAACAAGTTTGTTACAAGACGAAAGTTCCATTTTATGAATCATGGCCTACTGAGAAGATAACAAAAAGAAGGGTGGAAGTGGAAAAAGAAAAAAGTTTGGAGCTCATTCTCCACCTTAAGGAAGAATACTAGAAGGACCTTTCAAGATCAATGCCACACAAGAGGATGTTAATAGAATTTATGAGAGAATGATTCAAGTTGATATTAATGGGGATAAAAGGGAATGTATTAACAAATAATACCACATTTTAGCATGAGGTTTCAACGAAAGGATGATCAATTTGGAGGAATATATCTAGACTTGGGACAATATGACCAATCATTTTGAAGATCTCATCAAGGATGATCCATATACAAAGGTAACTACACTTCAATGGGGGTATATAGGGTGATTGCTTCCACTAATCTTAGTCTCATATTTAATGATTTTGTGATTTATTAATGTGTTTAACAACCTTTTTCGTGGAATTTTTGAGGTTTCCCACTTTTTACACAAAACAACTTTTTGAAATAAAAAATTAATTTTCAGTCATTCAGGTTCCACTGATCACCCATTTCTATCCTCTTGCAATGGAAAATAGATTAGAGTTAGATTTTAGATGTAAATTTTATAGAGAAAAAAAACAAAGATAGAGTTGGGGGGTTTGATCCAATAAGCTATAGCTTTCAGCTCTCAATGGACTTAAGAACCTTTGAAAACTCATGCAAAAAGTTGACCGCATGGTCGATTATGGACTATTATGGTAGATTCACCTAATTGTGAAGTCAATCCACCAAACACAAATCTATTTTCCTTTCATTCAGTTAAAAAATAGGTATGGTAGCTTTAGGTCTAACATGAAACAGAGGTAGATGCATTTATTTATATAAGGGGAACTAAAAGGAAAAACTTAAAACTATGGGTTGCCTCCCATGAAGTGTTAAGTTTAGAGTCTTTAGCCTGACATACCCCCAAAAATTATATTGATTATCATTTTATGGAGGTTATTTATTATTGTTTGTGACTTTACTGTTTGGTTAGGAAATATTAGCATGTTCTCTCAACATTTGAATTACACCAACATCCTATAGAATGCTCCTTAAATGTTCCAAGGTCATAACACTAAGGTCATTGTACACTATTGTTTCTATGCTTAGAAGCACATGAAAATGAGTCAATATTGAATAAAATGAGTCAGTATTGAAGAAACTAACTCAAAACTTTCACCATAATGATCAGTATTACACCCCAAAAGCTCCCCACACTTAAAAGATTCAATAATTCCTAATGAGGTGCAACAGTTATGCAACCAACTCACTATAAACCGCAATAACTTTATCAAAAGGCCACTTTCTTATACGAAGTGTGGGGGAGGGGGCTTCCTTATGTTTCCCTAAGAATTCATTGAACTTAGAGAAATAAATTTCATCAACTATAGAGTTCATTTTAGTGGGGATAGACCTGTTATCCATTGTGAACAAATGTCTAAATTATCAGTTTTAACTCTCTCAATAGGTTAAGAAAACTGAATTTCTATAACTTCTAAAGTGAAATAATAGAACTTAGACCTAACCACAAGTTTAAAAAAAATCAACTTCAGGACCAATGGTGGACTGGTCTGATTGTTGATTGGATATGAAGGATGGTAATATATTAGATAGGGAGGGATGTGATTGGTGTTCAACAACCTGAGAATCACTCTTAACACAAAATTCTGGTTCAGGATGAACCCTTTCTTAGTCCTTAACAATGAGTTTCCTAATCTAGCTCTCAAGTCTCTCCAATATTTCTAGTTCATGTATGGATTCAAACTCAATTTTGAAGGATCTAGTGTGCTCATAATAAGGTAGATGGAAATCCCTTCTAACTTAGCTCTAAACACTTCTTCAACAACATCAATTGGTTTGGGGAAAACCTTAAATTTGGATTTCTCAAACATATGAAATTCTTTGATAACATCCATAGCTTGGAGAATCAGTTTACCCTTGGAGACATAAATAATTACACCACTGATAGATAATAAAGGTCTACCCAAGATGATTGGTACTTTCCCATCACTCTATTTCAAGAATTAGAAAATCAGTGGGCAATATCAGCTTCCCAACATTGACTAATAGATTTTCCACCCTTCCATAAGGACGAGTGACTGGCGTATCATCTAGTTGAAGAGACACATGGGTTGGTTTTATGTCTCTTACACCAAGCTACTTAAATAAGGGAAAACACATCAAGTTGATACTAGTACCCAGATCACAGAGGTAGTTCAGTTCCCCACTTTCTACTATTTGGCATCGAATAAAAAAACTATCAAGGTCTTTTAATTTTAGAGTTAAATTTTATAACAAAACAACACTATAGTAGATTCCTTATCGTTTAAGGATCATGTTTTGTTATTTATAAATCCCTACAAACTACAAGTACAGTTGGAAGTAGAGTATCAAACCCACAGGGAAGGGTATAAATGATCGTGCAAACCACGAATTGAAAACCACAAAACAAAAGAAAATAGGGACCGCTAACAACACGAACAAGCATAGAGTATGAATGAGTGGATGAAACAATTAAAGAAATGTGGAAGTAGTGATGAACTAAAGAGAATAGGAACACATCCTACGGAAAACTTTGATTGGCTGATTAAATATGGATCCTCATTCATTTAAAATAATTAATTTGGGCCATCACAATTTGAAAATTCCACCTACTATCTCAGTAGTGGCGGTGTTGAATCTAATAATTCCTCATTTATTGAATCCAATAAAAATATTAGAATGATGTTCTTGAATTGATTTTGAGATTAACTTGGTTTGATCTTCCATAATTTGATTCAGGAATCATTCATTCTCATTGAATGCCCTTCAATTAGAAGGGAAAGAGAGAACTAGTTTTGAAATGATTTTATAAATGAAGAGAGAGAAATTTTTAGTGCAATCTTGATTTTCCCAAACCAAAAGAATTAGCCAAGTTTCATCTTATTTCAAGAATCGAAACAAGAAATTCAACTCAGTTGCAATAAAGAAAAGAAAAGAGGAAGAAGAAATATATCTTGATCGAATGAGCATTGCAAACTCTATTCTGTTCCTCGCACTTGTCTTGAATCTCTCGTCAAAAAATTTCTGATAATCGTTGTTCTCGATCAGAAAGTGTGTAGATACCCCTCTCACCCAAATCGTCTCGGAATTTATTTATGTTCTTTCTTAGGTTGTTCGCAATCATTTTTCATCGAGTTAACTCAATACTCACCTTTTCACCAACCACGTGTTAGTATTTTGATCAATTGCATGTGACTTAAGGTAGTCCCCATCTAACAACCTCAACACACCCACGTGGGATCTATTTCAAAGGCATCTAGACATGTATCTATCCCGTAACAATTAGCTTCATGAAATTATTTCGAGTCAACAAAAACTTCATTTGGTTCAATCTAGATTCGTATTCTTTAGAAGCAGCCTGCCCCAACCTAAAATGGTCGTGCAAAATGTAAAACCAGTAAAAAAATCCAAACATTTACAAGCTTGGCATCAGTTTCACTGAGCCTCAGCTTCACTGATCAATTGGAAACACTCAAATCCAAATCATTCTTCATCAGCGTCAAATCTGGTGCAAAAATTGTTGGGTTGGAAACAGATTGGTTTCAAATATAAACTCAGTTGCGACAAAAACAATTTATGAGAATCACCAATGTAAATGAAGCACCAAACCAAACAGAAAAATAACAAATGAGGACACAAATTTTTAACGTGAAAAAACCCTCCTTTCGAAGGATTAAAAAAACCACGAGGAAACTCCGAGAAAATTCACAATGAATAAGAGAGTAAAAAAACCAAGTTAAACCCGAGACTTGAATCGAAAATACAGCGTAAAAACCTTTTTGAAAAACCACACCCTGATATGCCTCCACCGCTTCTCTGATAATAGTCTGTGACAATACGTCACCCTTCGGAGATCAAAATCGAACTCGCAGTGTTGTTGTAGCACCACGTTGCACAACCTGATTTTCCACTGCTCGCTACTGCCCACGCCCTAGAAAACTGTCACCCAAGTATCTAGTCTCCTTGGGTTGTCACGCACCACCAAATCGTCACCTTCCTTGATTCGCTGCTTCCCCTTTTATAGGCTTCATCATTTCCTTTTTTAAAATACAGATAAGATATAAAATATAATATCTTAAATCTTTAAATCACCATGTATCTGCCATGTTAAGTTTCAAATAAATATCTCATCTAAATAAATAAGATATATCTCCCCATGAGATACAAATGTAGCCTTATCTGTGTGATATGATAAAAGATATTTCAAATTCCAAAACATATCTTATCTCAAATCTAGAAACACCCACGTGCGGGCTGAACCCTAACAAAAACTTCAAATGCGGGTCATCCTCACCCAACCCATCTAAGCTCGCACGTGTCCTCAATGAGGAAAGTATTCTGTTCGAATTTGACTTCCGTGTGATATACAAACACATTGGTTCATCCCTCATAAATTCAGGTTGTGATCTCCAATGGCAAGCTTTCATCCCAGGTAAGCTCCCAAATTTTGGACATCGACTTCCATCAGGTGCTCCTTAGATCCTTAGGCAAAAACCCAAGCATCTGGTGTGCACCAAGTTACATTCTCATAGCCGCAACATTAGAATGAATGGAAGTCCATTCATTTTCTTCCGATCGAACTTGTAACACAAACAACACCTTCATTCGCCCTGAAAAAATCAATTCACGGATCGACATTCAAACTCCCAAACAAATTCAGCTTAAAAACTCCAATCGAAGCCCGAAAATCTTCGGACTCGAATCGGCCCTACTGTAATGTTTCTTGGTGATTCCAGTTAGGAAATGTCGAACAAATTCGGTCAGCGATCCCAAAAATCGGATCATCTCACAATGGAATTGATGGAACGTATCGGAATTTAATTGAGACTTAATTGGAAATGAAAAAACCCTTTAAATAGGGATAAAACAGTTATTCATGGGTGTTTATTTAATTAACTGTCAAAATCCATCAATTTGACAACTATATCCCTTATTATCCTATTAAATAATATTAAACAAATATGACTAAGTTAATTCACCATTCTCCCACTTAACTCATGTGATATTACTTTATGATTTTTAATATTCAATCGATCATTATGCGCATTTATATTTATTCTATCATGTATACAACATTCATTTTAATAAAGAATAATGTCCATATAAGTCATGGCGGTTGTATATTCTCTATTAATATACTCCCTTCTATGTATTACAATATTGAAATTTTTTCAATCATAACTAAAATGGGATATATATATATATATATATATAATTGGCCCAATGATAATGTATTTATTTAAGACTATGCCTATTATCATTATTTAATTCAATCATGTATACTTATTGAAAAAATAGTCAACATGATCAAAACAATTATAAGTCCAAGTGTCAACTGTAATAATCATAACAGTCAATATATACAATGAAACCTACTCAGTGACAATGTCCATACCTTCAACATGTCCAATAAATGTCTTGGGCGACAACCCTTTCATCAATGGGGAGGAAATCATAAGATTTGTGCTAATATGTTCAATTGACACCTTATGTTTTTGAATTTCCTCCTTAACTTCAAAGTACTTTAATTCCATGTGTTTAGCACCTTTGGAATATCGGTCATTCTTGGAAAATAATACTACTACGGTATTGTCACAATAAATTTTCATGGGCTTGGCGATACCGTCGATAATTCCAAGTCCTAAAATAAAGTTATGCAACCATGTACCCTAAATTATAGCTTCAAATCATGCTATAAATTTAGCTTCCATGGTCGAAGAAACTATAACCAATTGCTTTGCACTTTTCCATGATATTTCTCCTTCTATTAGAAGATACAGATAAACAAAAGTGGACTTTCTTATATCAACACAGCCAGCAAAGTCTGAATCTGAATATCCAATCACCTCAAGATCATTGGATCTTTTATAAGTAGGCATGTGATCCTTGGTTCCTTGCAAATTTCACAAAACTTTCTTTGCAGTTCTCCAATGATTGAGTCCAGGATTACTTTGGTATCTTCCTAACATACCAACTGCAGAGCTAACACTTGGCCTTGTACATATTTGAGCATACATCAAGCTTACAACAACATATGCATAAAGAATTTCTTCCATCTATGTTTGTTCCAAAACATTTTTAGGACATTTATTGAGATTAAATTTATATCCTTTTTGAATTGGAACCGGTGATCCTGAACATTTTTCCATCCTAAAACTCTCTAAAATCTTATTGATGTATGACTTTTGGGATAAGCCCAATATACCTTGAGTTCTATTACAAAATATTTCTATTACAATCACATGCTTGGCTTCTCCCATGTCTGTCATTTCAAAATTATTAGAGAGGAATTTCTTGGTCTCATATAACAGACCAAAATCATCTGCAGCAAGCAATATGTCGTCAACATATAGAATCAAGAATATAAATTTACTCCCACTGATATTCTGATATATACACAGATCAACGATGTTTTCCTTAAATACAAAAGATATAACGGTATCATTAAACCTAATATACCACTATCAGGAAGCTTGTTTTAGTCCATATATTGACTTATTTAATTTAAATACCATGTGTTTCTTTCCATCAAGGAAAAAACACATTGGTTGATCGATGTATACATCTTCCTCTAATTTTCCATTTAGAAAGACTGTTTTAACATCCATTTGATGTAACTCTAAATCATACTGAGCTACCAATGCCATAATAATTATGAAAGAATCTTTCTTAGAAATCGGTGAGAAGGTTTCCTTATAGTCTACACCATCCTTTTGAGTGAATCCTTTATCAACAAGTCTGACCATGTAACGTTCAAGGTTACCATGAGAGTCATATTTGTTTTGAAAACCCATTTACATCCAACTCTCTTGCATCCTTAAGGAAATTCCATAAGGCCCCACACTTTATTTTGTTCCATGAAATTCAACTCACATTTTATAGAGTCTAACCATTTATCAGAATTATCACACTTGATGGCTAGAGAATACCAAACTGGATCATTATTAATTCCAATATCATTTTCTATTTCATGAAGATATACCATATAGTCATCAGAAATAGCAGACCTTCTTTCCTTTTGGGATCTTCTTAACATTATTTCTTGTGGTTCTTCAACCATTTCTTTATTGTGAATTTGGGAAACATTCTATTGTTGTTCTAATTGATTATTTTGTGATGCTTTAATTTGAGGAACAACAACATGTGAAGTTGGAATTCAAGAAAATGGAACTTGAATTATAACTTCTTTAATTTCCACATTTTGTGAAACTTTACTCCCACTGGATTCACCATTCTCGATAAATCTAGCATTTTCAATTTCAACAATTCTCATACTATGGTTAGGACAATAAAATCTATATCCCTTTGATTTCTCTGGATAACCAATTAAATATCCACTAATTGTTCTTTCATACAGTTTTCTTTGTTGTGGATTATATGCTTTTATTTCTGTGTGAAAACCCCATATATGTAGGTGTCTTAAACTAGGTTTCCTATCGGTCTAAAGTTCAAAAGGAGTCTTTGGAACTGCTTTACTAGGAACTCTATTCAATAAATACATATCAGTTTTTAAAGCATACATCCACAAAGATACGGGTAAATAATAATTACTTAACATACTTCTAACCATATCCATTAATGTTCTATTACGCCTTTCCGCCACACCATTTTGTTGTGGTGTACCTGTCATAGCGTATTGTGCATATTTTCCATGACTTTCTAGAAAATTTTAAAATGGACTAGGGTTTTGTCCACTTTCATCAAATCTTCCATAATATTTACCACCCCTATGAGACCATATGACCTCCACCTTTCTGTCTAATTTCCTCTCAACTTCATTTACATAAATTTCAAAGGCATTTATTTCTTGATATTTCTCATGCAATAAATAGACATATCCATAATGTGAAAAATCATTAATAAAGGTGATAAAATATTTTTCTTTACCAAAATAATTGACATCAAAAGGTCCACATATATCGGTATGTATGATCTCAAGGAGTTGAGCAATTCTTTTGGAACATTTCTTTGTGTGTTTTGTTTGTTTTCCTTTAATACAATCCACACAAATGTTTAGGTCGGTAAAATCCAATTTTGGAAGGATTTCAAACTTAATCAATATCTCAAATATTTCTTTGGAAATATAACCTAAACATTTATGCCATAAATAAGAAGACTTTTAATTTACTAAACCAAGTTTAGTACCATAATTATTAGGAAAGGTCATAAGCATTTCGACATACATATTATCAAGATTCAGTTTATATAAACCATCATACAATAAACCAGATCCAATCATGCGTGTATGCTTAAACAAACTAAAATATCCATTCTCAAAATTTAAAAAGTATCCAGCAGCATCAAGTTTTGATAAAGAAACAAAATTCCTAGATATAATAGGTACATAAAAGGTTTCACATAACTCCAAACTATATCCACTATCAAGGATTAAATGGTAAGTCCTTACAACTAAAACTAGAATCTCCACTCATTGCCCCATGAAGATGAACTTGTCAGTTGGGATTGTGATTTGGGTTGAAAGGAATCCCTGCATTGTATTAGAATCATGAGTTTTACAACCAGAATCAATCCACCATGTATTATGTGTAACTTCAGCTAAGTTTGATTCATAACATGTATAATCATTCTACCTACATTTCTTTTCCAACCAAGCCTTACATTTTAGATAATCCTTTTAGAAATGTCCAACTTTCCCATATAAATGGCATTTATCTTTATTTGTGTTCTTATAGTTATTTCTATAAGACTCATTAACCTTAAATGGTCCCTTTCCTTTTCCATGCTTCTTTATACCATGCTTCTTTCCTCCTTGATGATGCACATAATGGATGGAGTGGATTCCTTGACCTTTTAAACATGTTTCCTCTTAAACTAGCATACTATTCAATTCATACACATTCCATTTATCTTTCATGGTGTTGTAGTTCATTTGGAATGGTCTATACTCAAACAGTAATGAGTTTAAAAAAAACTGTACAAGGAAACTTTCATCCACTTCCATTACTAAATAATTAAGTATTGCTGAAATATTTGTCATTTCAATGACATGCTCATGCATAGTATGAGAACAATCAAACTTCATGGTGTTCAATGTACTCATTAATGTACCAGAAATAGATTTGTTAATTGTTTGAGATCGTTCTCTCACAGATTTCATTAATTCTTTAGTACTTTCAGTTTTAGGGAGACCTGACTTGATATTACTTTCTATGCTCATTCGCATGAACATCAAACTTAATTTGTTCGATCTTTCCCATGATTCATAATATACTCTATCATCATCGCTAATTTCAGCCGTTGTAGTAGCAATTTTCTCTACTTAGAGTGCTAAATCAAGATCCAATACACCAAGGTGAAATTGGATTAGTTCACTCCAATCAGAGAAATTTAATCCATTAAAGATCGGAACAATTGATGTTTATCAGTGCAACGATGATGAAAAACTAACCGCAATAAATACATACTAAAAATTAATGCTTTGAAATAATAATAATACATTGAATCAGACAAATTATTTAACATAAATGTGTATTAGTGTTCTTCTTTGGGTGATACACTAATACACAAAAATAATTGATACTAATTAAAATAATTTTATTTAGAAATAATATACACATAAATTAGATTTATTTATTATATTTGGATATATAAATAAATATCATAATGCATATATATATTGCCAATAATTATATTCATAAATTATAAGAATATGCAAATTTCCTATGGGCAATTAATAAATATCTCATAATAATGAATTTCAATTACTCATAAAATATCATAATAGTATCAAATTTTTGAGAAAACAATATATATTATTTTAAACTAATTTTGAAACAATTTTAACTTTATGATTTGTCCACTTTGGTGATTAATAAATATCATGAAATAATGTTCCAAATATAAAACATCATAATCGTAACATAGTTATAAATACAAATAAATTTTAATAAACATAAATCCAAATTTTTCTTACTCTTTCTTTAATTTGTTTTTGGTTTCAAATTTAAAACTCTAATAATTATTTCAAATAATGGAAAATCATTTTTATAACAATTTTGTTGAGGTTTTAAAACTAGTGACAAAAAGGTGATAAATAAATAAAAAACTCCAACACGTCACCTTTAAAACCATTTTGTAAATGTGGTAAACCTTATCCATTTTTTTCAATAATTAAAACAATTATAAATATAAAATTAATTCTATTATCAAAGATAATAAATAACTAAAAGTGAGACTTCAAAATCTAAAGTCAAGGAGAAGAGGCAGTATATTGAGAATCCCTAAAAATAGGCAATTCATATTTGGGAAGAGAAAAACAAATGCACAACAAATTTATAATTTAAAAAATAATAATAATAATTTCATAACGATTGTAAAAAAAATCAAACAACGCTAAAAAACACCCCATGATTGAAGAGAGAGACAACGTATTCTGATTTAATAAAAAAAATCACAACATATTCAGGTTTGAGAAAAATCCACCACACACTATTATTAATAATTTTAACGACCATTTAAAATAAGAAGAAAAGAATTCAGATTTAACACAACAAATTTCTTGAAGAATGTAATCCATATTTTTTATTCTTATTTTAAGGCAACAAAAAATAAATTTATACATGAAAAAACACAGATTTCATAACCCTCCTCTGATACCACATGCAAATTTATTTCATTCATTTTAGGATTTGTGAAATTTGTTATTATCACATAGATAAACAAAATTCAAAAGAAGATAAGACATACCTTGATCCATTAGATATTCTTTATTTGAATATCCTTGTTTTTCTCCCACTTAAAAGTATTTCTATCCTTCTCCTCTATTCTCTTCCGTAGTAAAATTGAAAGAACTTATCAGAATTTAATTGAGACTTAATTGGCAAGAACATGAACCTTTAAATAGGGATAAAACAGTTATTCATGGGTAGTTATTTAATTAACTTTTAATGTACTTCAATTTGAAAATTATATCCCTTACTATCCCATTAAATAATATTAAGAAAATATAATGTGAGTTAATTCAACAACCGACTCCTTCAATAAGGCTTGTCATCGCCTTCCTCAACACAAAAAAACTCTGTGCAAGCTCAGTTCAGGTGCGACTTATTTTCTAAAACATGATCGACATCGACTTTCTTCAATGATCAGATCGAGATTGATGAAAGTTAGATTTGGATCCAAAATCTCAGGTTACAGCTTCAATTTATCAACCAATCCAGATGATTCCATCTCTTAGAGGTGTGATTCGTCGGTTGAGCTCCAATGGATCTATCAGCTCGAGAGGTTCTTCTCTGCTTTGATTTTCCCAAACACAGGTTCTTCAAATTTTTTCAGCATCAGGTGTTCTCTATTTGGCGAGCTCGGCTTGATTCTGTAGCTTCTATGGAGTCTTTGTCTCATCAGATCCATGGTTAATTGATATTACTCATGTGGTTAAAGAAAGAGTCACAACTGATCGGCAATGAGTGGGCATGATCATTTTCCTAACCATAGTAGTCGGTGGGTCAAAGACATGTTTCTTCATGGGTTATGTTTGTTGACACTGAAAATTTTGTACACCGCATCCATGTGAGGAGAAAATTCCCATTTTGTGATCAACTTTGATAGATGTTCTCAAATTCCCATTTTGTGATCAACTTTCATAGATGATTAGTTTTATTTTGATGATTTTTCAGCATTCGATTATTTCGTCGACGATATTTAGATTTGTACGGTCAGATTTATTGTTTGATCTTTTTTCTCGAAGAACATTATTTTGTCAAAACCTCTTTCTGTCTCTCTTATCCACTTGACATTTACTTCTGGTGTATCGAAGATCTATATTTTTGAGATCCCTTCCATTTTTTAGAGTTTTGGTCGTGTACTCATTGTTTTTAGTGGATGTGATTTCTGGACTAGATCCCATGGTTTTTTTGTATCATTGGGTTTTCCATGATAAAATTTCTAGTGTCAACATTTATTTTTTGACACACATATTTAATCGATGTGCATCCACGTAATTTTCTGCAAGCTTGTTTAAAGGGAAATAAATTTATTTCAGCTACTCATTCTCTATGGTGTTTTTTTGTTTGTGCATCGCTTTGCATCATTCGCAACATCTGGTATTAAAGGGTTTGGTTTTTATTTCATAATTTTTATCGAAGTCAATTATAGTTAGATAATTTTTTTGAATGGAACCAACTACTATATGTGGTGACTTAAAATGAAAGATCTTCTTTTTGTCAAGCGAATGTATCTTCCAATGTTTAGTACTCAAAAGCCAGAAATAATTTCAGGTGAATAATGAGAGTTTGAGTGTGAGATGGTTTTTGGTTTCATTCACAAATAGGTCTAAGATAATTTGATGAACCATTTTTTCAACATCTCTCGTGTTAGAACTTTGTGGGAGAATCTTGAGACTACCTATGTTTCCAAGATAAGAAAAACTAAATTTTTTTTTCTAAAAAAATGATGAATTTGATGTGAAAAGAATGTACATATATTATAACTATTTGAGTGAATATGAGAGATGTTTTGATCAATTTTCTAGTATGATTATTAATTTTGAAGATGAGTTTTTAGTTATTTGTTGTTTAACACTTTTCACGATTTTTGGGAGAATTTACTTGTTACTCTAACTGGTTATGATCCTAATGGTTATGAGACATTCAGTTTTGTTAAGTGTGTTGTTTTAAATGAAGAGGTCAGGATACATACTTTGGAGAAATCTTCTTCATATCTTTTATTCATTAAGAACAGGGGGATAATTTAGGAAAATAATCAGGGGTAGAGCAGACATGGTAAGAGAAAAGGCAGAAGTAAATTTAGGTCGAAGAAAAAAGAATTTTAATGTCATCAGTCTGGTAAGAAAGAGCTTGTTAAGAAGTTTTTTTATTAACTAAAAAGATAGAATAATGAAGGAAAATAATCAAAAAAAACTGGTGATAAAGATTATCATGTCACCACTACTACAGAGGGTGATCTTGTTATTGTTTATGACTATATTAATATTTCTTCTGATGATTCTTGTTGGGTTGTTGATTGTGGTGTCTGTTTTCACATGACATAGAGGAAGGAGCTCTTTACACCTTATAGCCCAGGTAATTTTGGGATTTTGATGATGGTTAATGATGGCCATGCTGATGTTACAGGTATCAGAACTGTTTTTTTAGAGACTAGTACATGAAGTAAACTGATTTTGAATAATTATCAACATGCGCTTGAGGATTTCTTCAATCTTATTTCTACCAGTGTTCTTGATGATGAAGGGTTTATCAATACTTTTAGTGATTGCCAATGGAAGTTTTCCAAGGGTTCTCTGATTGTGGCTCGAGGGAAGAATCAATTGGGTTTGTACTGAACAAGAACTTCTATTTCTTGTGATACAGTTTTCATTTTTGAGTACAATGTTTTTTCCAAGTTATGTCATAAGAGGCTTAGCCACATTAATGAGAAAGGTCTTGGTTGTTTGGTCAAGAGAAATATTCTTCTAAATTTGAAGGGTGTCAACATGGACATTTGTGATCATTGTATTGTAGGAAAACATAGCTGAGTGAGTTTTAGCAGTAATCCTTCACATAAGAAGTCACATGTACTTGAATTAGTATATTCTGATATTTTTGGTCCTTGGAATCTAATAACTTTAGAGGCGGTCTTTATTTTGTGACATTTATTGATGACTACTCATGTAAGTTTTGAGTTTATGTTTTGAATGACAAAAGTCATGTGCTCAATGTTTTTAAGAAAATATCAGGTTTCTGGTGAGAGGGAATCTAGTAAGAAATTGAAATATATTCACATTAATAATAGAGGTGAGTATTTTGGTCCATTTTATCTGTATTACAGGTAGTAAGGTATTCGGCCTCAGAAGATGCCTCCTAAGACACCTCAGCTGAATGGTGTAGCTGAGTGAATAAACACAACTTTGTTGGAAAGAGTTCACTATTTGATTTCGGAAAAAAATTTCTTAGACATTTTTAAGGAGAGACTTTATTTACTACTACTTATATTATCAATTTATCAACCACAATTTCTTTAGAGAAAGACACTTCCGCAAGTTTTGGTATTACAAGGAAATCATGTACTATAATAACCCTTCTCTTTATTTCATATTAAAACATGATTATTACATAAAATTGAAATTAATACAACCCCGAAGATCGATAGTTATAGTTTATTTGGGGCTTAGAAACATTACATAACAACTTAAAACATGAAATACACATTTTTATTAAAAAATTCTTGTACATGACCATAACATTCCTTCGTACTTAGCATTGCATGGGATAACCTAAGGACATACATGAGAAAAATGTGAGCTATAAAGCCCAGTAAGGGAGTAAACAAGTCATGACATGAAGAATACAATACATGTTAGGTACTAGGTATATCAATGGATCAAAAGAAAAATATGAACATAAAGGCATGATATAGCATGATTATCATAACATGAAAATGTGGCAACAACTTAAAACACTACATCATTAACATAAAGGAATTAGGTAAACCCCAGTCCCAACATGGTTGAAAAAATTCCTATAAATGAATCAGGTAAACCTTTGTACCAATATGACGTCTCATGATACTAAACATTACCCAATGCATTTGAGTTCTATCAGGGAGCACCCTTCATAATCATTTCAATCTCATGCTTAAGTGTGCCACATAGATCATATAACATGAATTCATTAAACATCGTAATTAATTCCAAGATCAAGGAATGTGGAATACCTACATGTAATTACATAATCAACAAGTATATCATCATAAAGTTTAATACACTTGATAGATAAATGGGTATGGTATTCACTGCATGATGATTTTTTCATGGAAAATCGTGGTGCAATTTTGACAGCATAACAGCGTTAAATTGAAATTTACAAAATGGGTTGATGATAGAAGAAGGGGTGTATTATCATTTATAAATGAAATTGAAATTAAGGGGATCATGTAACATAATATCCCAACATATGAAATGGAATTTAGATTCATAATATAAAATATATTCTTGAATGGAAATGAGAAGAGAGAAATCCCTTACAGGTGGGTTTAAAGGAACATAGAGGGATTAATGGGAGAGAATGAAAGATCACATCATGTATAAATAAAATGAATATTAAGGAGATATAGATGAACATATCCCAAATAAATAAAATAGAAATTAAAAGGCATGACATAAAATAGGTACTTGAAGAAAAAGGAGAGAGGGAGATCCATCACTTGGATGTGTGATCCAAAAGGCTTGGGGGAGGCTTCATGGAAGATTGGGGTTCCTTGGGAGGACTATAGGGAGCAGGGGGAAGAGGGTGGTCGATATTCAAAGACCTTGAGTGAAGATAAATGGGTTCTTGGGTGGGTTTATATAGGAAATCTAGAGAAATTATTTATTATTTTGGTTTTAGACACTACACACTAAAATATTCAAAACCACAAACCATGCTATAGTTTATTCCCATGGTTTCTAGAAACGGGGAGTGATATAAATTATTTTATAAGTATAAGGTCCCAATATATTAAAATATTACCCTTCATTATGTGGAGGTGAGTCACACTTTCAAGGAAATCATTTTAAAATCTTAAAATATTTTTTGTCTTGGAGGATTCACTGAGGATTTATAAAATAAATAAAATAAATCTAAAATTATATTATTTTAAATGAAATTTTTTTTTTTGGAATATACTTTTTATAGTATTTTATTATATCACTATTGGGTCATTATGATTCCATAAAATACATTTAATATTTATACAGTATTTAAATTTTACTCAAAAATTCAACGGTCTCAAAAAATTATGAAAAACTAACCAGGGGATAATTTTGATTTTATGAATCCAAAAATAATATTCATTTTATCTAAATAATTTTATAAATATTATAATTTTTACTTTTAAAATAAAAACTGACATTTTTTGAAAATTGACGGGTTTTGACAAAAACAGTTTTCAAACCTTAATAAAAATTACATTTGACTTCATAAAAATTATAATATCATTTATATTTAATAAAATTAATTTAATAACAATATTTTATTAAAATATTATTTAATTAAAAAATCCATGAATTCATCAAAATAGATTTCTTAATTGAATTTGAATATTAATAAAAAAATAATATTTGTTCATTAAAAATCATTTACAAAGTAATAATAATAGAATGAAAGTATACTAATTATTATATACAAATAATAATGCACATAATCATAATTATAATATTTTTTTACATATCCCTTTATTACACCATCATACTCCCTAAGAGTAAGGTGTGCAATTGTGGGGCATTCATGGGGCCATTCGGTGAACATGGTTTGGGTCGTGATCTCGATGAGATTGAACTTCTCTCATAAACTGTTTCGCTCATGCTTAAGTTTTTGGTTTCAGGATTGGGATTGGTCTAGGGAAAAACCCAGAAATGCTATCTCCCTTAGAAGCTCTACTAAATGAACTTTATAGGGTACAATCCTACTGGTTGAGGTCATCACTTCCTTTGTCTCTGTCAAAAACATTTGTTAAAACCCTATATTTATACTAGTCATGTGATCACTGTTGAAAAACTATATTATCAATAGTAAGGATACTTAATGGTCATTTAAATCCAATTTGATATAATAAAGAAAAAGTAGATAATGTGTTTTCTATATTTATAAGATATTCGATTAAAAGGAAGGGAATTTTATTTATAAATGTTCGGGTCATTACAACCATCCCCCCTTAAGAAATTTCACTGTCAAAATTTCCTTTTCCCAAAATTAAATAGATGAAGGTAACTTTGACTCATCACTTCCTCCAGTTCCCATGTCGCTTCTTCAAACATATGGTTTCTCCACAACACTCTGATGAGGGGAATTGTCTTATTTTGTAAAAAAGTTTCTCTACGATCTAAGATCTTCATTGGATTCTTCTCATAAGAGAGGTAATTCTCCAATGGTACCACCTCTGGATTCAATGCATATGATGGGTCAGGCATGTAATTCCTCAAGAGTGATACATGGAACACATCATGTACTTGAGACATGTTTGGTGGGAGTTCTAGTCGATAAGACAATGCTCCGATGCAATCAAGGATCTCAAAAGGTCTGATGTACCTTGGACTAAGCTTTCCCTTATTCCCAAATATCATAACTCTCTTCCATGGAGATATGTGGAGGAATACCATGTTTCCAAAATCATACTCTAGGTATCGTCAATGATTGTCTGCATAGCTCTTTTATTGACTCTCAATAGTTTTGATACGCTGTTGAATGGTCTTAACCTTCTACACCATTTCATAGACCATTTATAGTCCTAGAAGTTTTCATTCCCCAACTTCATCCCAACATGCCAGTGTTCTGCACCTCTCCTCATAAATGGATTCATAAGGATCCATTTGGATGCTTGAGTGGAAATTTTTATTGTAAGCGAAAGCCACCAAAGGAAGATGTTGGTCCCATCTGCCTTTGAAGTCCATTGGGAAAGCTCTCAACATATCCTCAAGTTTCGGGATTGTCCACTCAGATTGACCATGAGTTTGAGTGTGATAAGTCATGTTGAAGTTCAACTAAGTGTCTAGAGAATATTGGAGAATCTTTCACAACTTATAAGTGAATCTTGGATCTCGATCATACATAATTGATAGTGGTACTCCATGCAGCCTTACCACTTCTCTGATGTATATCTCCACCAGTTTATCCAGTGAAAAATCCTCTCGAATTGCAATGAAGTGTGCAGTCTTTGTAAGATGATCCAAAACAACCCAGATATCATTTTTTCCTTTGGATGTCTTTGAATGTCCGATGACAAAGTCTATGGAGATGTTTTCCCATTTTCATGTTGGTATGGGTAATGGTTGCATCATCCCCTTAGGCTTATGCCTTTCATCCTTCACTTTCTAACATAGCAGACACTTTGATGTATATTTAGCAATATCCGTCTTCATTTTATCCCACCAATAGTGCTCTTGGAGATCTTGATACATCTTTGTGTTTCCTAGGTGAATAAAGAAATTATAACTATGTGCATCATCTAAAAGTTATTTCTTTAACTCCAGATTTGATGGAACATATAGCCTTGAACAAAATCTCACAATTCCTTCTTTATTAACATTAAACCTTGAGGAATTACCTTTTATGATAGTTTAAACTTTCTTCTTAATTCCCACATCATATTTTTGATAATTCTTTAACCTTTTTGAAAGAGATGGTTGAGTAATCATTTGTGAAAGGATTGCAGATGTTCCCTTATTTATGTTTCCCATGTTCATATTCTTCAAATATAAAAAGATTAGATCATTTTAAATTCTCATAAATGATATAATTGTTGGGTCCTTTCTACTTAGAAAAACCACCACCTTGTTCACTTTCCTAGGGGGGTTAATCGATTGCGAAGTCGTAATCCTTAATGAGCTCAAACCATCTTTGTTGGTACATATTTAGCTCTTTCTGTGTGAATATATTTTTGAGACTTTTGTGATCCATATATATTTCTCAATTCTCCCCAAAGAGATAACTCCACTAGATTTTCAATGAAAATATCATAGATTCCAACTCCAGATCATGCATGAGATAGTTTTTCTCATGAATTTTCAACTGAATTGAGTCATAGTTAATGACTTTGTCATTCTATGTCAACACACAGGCTAGAACCTTCTTCAAAGCATCATTGAAGATTATGAAAAGCTCCCCACTTATCGGTAGTGTGAGCACAGGGGCAGTGACATGCATCTTCTTCAACTCCATGAAACTTTATTCACATTCATCATTACAATCAAACTTGAATCCCTTCTGAGTTAGCTTGGTAAGAGGGTTTGACAATTGTGAAAAAATTCTCACAAATTGGCAATAATATCCAGATAACCCCTAGTAATCTATGGATATCCATCACAAATGTCATCCTCATCCATCCCTCAATTTCTTTTGTTTTTTAAAGATACACAGATATCCCATTGCTTGTGATGATATGCCCCAATAATGAGACTTCCTTCAACCAGAACTCACAGTTGCTATACTTTGCATAGAGATTATCCTTTCCCAAGGTCTCTATCATAGTGATCAGATGCTACTCATGCTCCCCCTTGGTTTTGGAGTATATTAGAATATCATTTATAAATAATACCACAAAATTTTCAAGGTAATCTCTAAATACTCTATTCATTAAGTACATGAAGATTACTGGAGTACTAGTGAGTCTGAAAGGCATTACTATGAATTCATAGTGCTCATACCTTGTATGAAAAGTAGTCTTGGGGATATCCTCCTTCTTCACACTTACATGGTAATATCCCGACTGTATATCCACCTTATAGAATTATTGTGCTACATGTAGATGATCGAACAAGTCATCAATTCATGTAAAATGATAATTTTTCTTTATCGTGATTTTGTTGAGCTCACGATAATCAATGCAAAGGTGCATTGACCCATCCTTCTTCATGACGAAGAAGACTGATACACTATAGCGACCCTACCTTTTCCTACATTACTATTACATCATTTTAAATATAAACAACATAATAGTATTACACATAGAGGATCCAAAGGTTTAGTGTCTTGGGAAAACTAGGACCATACATACCAATTACAACATCAAGCATAAACATTTATTTAATTTCTTCTTCTCTATCTTCTTATTGGAACTAGTCCTCTCCTTAGTACATGTAGCCACCTGAGGATATACATCAAAAGTGGTGAGATAGAAGCCCAGTAAGTGGATAGATAGGAACAATATAGCATGGGGTGATCATAATCATAACATGGGAAAAGATCATGAACCTGAGAGGAAGCATAAATATAAGACTTGAAATGTGGCAATGTATAAAAATGAAACATCATGTCTTAGTGGTTAAATACCACACATACTTGTGAACCAAGATATAATCTTCTTCACACATCATTTCACATTTACTCATGAGATTAATTACTTTACCCAATGCATTGGAGCGCTGTATAATTCCAGGCGCACACGTCACATTCAAACATTCATATTGCGCTATATAATTCCAGGCGCACCCGTCACATCATAATATTATCATTATCATGCATGCCACACAGAACATAAATCAATGATGAACATAAATAACCCATGGAAAGGAATGGGTTTAATCTAATAAGAACACATTCATAAACTTTGGGTTCCCAAAACCAAGAGGGAATAACATACTTGATACAATAACCATCAACATTGAATGAGAAGTAAAATGTGAGTTCTTAGAAGAAGAGTTCTTTTGGAAAAAATTTTGTTTGACATAAAAAATAGTGATGAACATGTATAACCTAGAAAAGGAAAGAAAATGATGAAAAAATTATTTTTAAGGATTAAAAATATCAAAAATGTATTGAAAGAGGGAGAACCTGAAGAATGAAAATTGGGTTCGATAATTTCCCCTTACCTTGTATCTGAATACTTCCTTCTCTTTAATGTCCTATATAATGAAATTATATTAATTAATTAAATATCCAGAGACTTTTGTAAATTAATATGTTTCATTATGGTTTTATTAAGTGATTTTATGTGCCTTTGGATGAGTTATAGAGTTTAAAAAATATTGTTCGGGAATGTTTGTTTTGTTATGGTTTTCTTGAGTGGTTCACTTGTATTCTTAAATTGAGGTTCGGGTAGAACATGGGTAAACATCCAGAACTTATATTAAATTTTATTAATGATATTACAATATTTTTAATGATATTATAATGAATTATATTATATTCATGTGGATGAATCATTAGATAATAATTAAATGATGATTGTTTGGGTTAATTTGAGCGGTTTTTCGATCATAATGAACTTGTTTTATTTTATCACTAGAAATATGGTCATAAGTTAGTTCCATAACATTAAATATGAGATAATACATATAAAATAATCTGGTTCAACCATAAAAATGGTTTCATTACCCGATCTGAAGGTAGAAATGGAAGAAGAAAACTTGTCGTTCTTGAAGGTGATAAATTAACACCTCGCGAACAACGTTCTCTTTAATAAAATAAAAGGAAGAGGGAAAAGGGTTTGGATGATATAATATCCCATTATCATCATAAAATTAAATTATATTTATAATAATGAAGTTACAATAACATTTGGATGAAGATAGGTGGTGATAGATCAAGAAATGAACTTGAACTTGAAAGGAAATTAAAGGAGAAGAGGGAGAGAAATTACCTCTTAAATCCTCCTCCTGAGATCCTCCTTAAGGAAGCTAGGCATGGTCTTCTGATGAGACCAGCAGATATTGAACTTGGGATAGGGGCTAGGGAGGATGTTTGTGCAGATTTTATAGAAGTCTTGGATCTTCAGAGGTGTGAAGAAATGAGGGTGTGAAGGGTGGTTTTTATAGTGGCGGGGAGAGGGGTTTCCTGAATATAAAATTCATTAGTTTATTAATTTCCCCTAAGACAAGGAATAGTGAGTATTCAATGATCAAGAATAGTAATTTTATCATGTGATCCCAAACCAAGTGGGCTTACATCAGCATAACATCACACATGACTCTATAATTAGCTTATTTAGCTTATTTTGTAAATTATGGTATTTCACTATTCATAAAAAATTCAAGTATCTCAGAAAAATCCCAAAAATTTAACCCTACCATTTTTTGACGTGTAGAATTAAAAAATGAATTACATTTTTCAAAAAAAATTATTTAAATATTATTAATTTAATATTTAATTAAAATCACAATTTACTTAAAAAAATAGTTTTTAAAATTAAAACTGATTTTATAGCGCTTTCAAAAATTACGTAGGGTCTTATAAAATTATCTAAAAACTATAATAAATTGATATGATAATTAATGAACACATTTTAAGAAAATAAATTTTCTTTTAAATTAATTAAATAATTATAATTAATTATTTATGACTTACAAAATACCAAAACGTTTACTAAGGTCAAATTGTCACTTTCTAAGATGTCTAAATTTTATTTAATTATTCATGGGTAATTTTACTCTTATGTTGGATGATTTACTATTCATAAGGTTCATATTACTATTCATAAGGGTTGGTTACTATTCACAAGGGTATGTTACTATTCACAGAAAATTATTTTTGTTTCATTAGACTCCAAAAATCATCTTGAACACAATCGTGTATGTCAGATTTTCAAAATTCCCAATACAGAAGTGAAAAAATTATGTTTAAAGGTCACTTAGAACTTAGTAGTTCATTATGTTTTTCTTTCATGTGATTTTATGACATAATTTTAAGAAATGAATTTTCATTGAAAAATTGTGGGTCATTACATTCTTCCCCCCTTAAGAAATTTCACCCCCAAAATTTCACTTTACACAAACTGGTGAGGGTACTTATCCTTCATTGCCTCTTCTGGTTCCCAAGTTACTTCCTCAAACTTATGGTTCCTCCACAACACTTTAACAAGATTAGTTGTCTTGTTGTGTAGAACCATATCCCGTTCGATCCAGAATCTCTACTGGCTACTCCTCATAAGATAGATCATCTTCCAGCTGTACCACCTATGAGTTTAGTACATTTGAGGGGTCCAGTATGTACTTACTCAACAGTGATATGTGAAACACATCATGAACTTGATCCATATTCGGTGTAAGTGCAAGTAAATAGGCCACAACTCCTATGTGGTCAAGGATCTCAAAGGGGCCAATGTACCTTGGGCTTAGCTTCCCTTTATTCCCAAATCACATGACTCTCTTCCATGGAGATATTCGTAGGAAGAATTTATCTCCAACATCGAACTCCAAGTCCCTTCAACGGTTGTTAGCACAGCTCTTTTTCTGACTCTGAGTAGCTTTGATATATTTATGGATGACATGAACCTTCTCTGTCATCTCTTGCACAAGATTAAGTCCAATTAGATTTCTTTCTCCAACTTCATCCCAACAGGTTGTAGTTCTACATCAGTTTCCATACAGAGCTTCATATGGAGCCATCTGAATACTCGAGTGGAAGCTATTGTTGTAAGAGAACTCAACCAATGGGATATACTGTTCCCATCCACCTTTGAATTCTAGATAGCAGGCTCTTAGCATATCTTCAAGCGTCTGAATAGTCCTTTCAGACTGTCCATCAGTTTGAGGGTGATAGGTCGTGCTAAAATTTAATTCAGTACTCAAAGCATGTTGAAGGCTCCTCCAGAATTTAGATGTGAACCTTGGATAACGGTCAGAGAAAATTGATAGTGGAACACCGTTCAATCTCACCACTTACTTCACATATATCTTTGCAAGTTTTTCAAGCGAGAGATCTTCCCAAATAGTGATAAAATGGTCAGTCTTGGTGAGTCAATCAACCATAACCCATATCGCATTATTTCTCTTTGACATCTTCGGGAGACCCATGACAAAGTCCATAGTAACATTTTCCCATTTCCACATGGATATATGCAATGGATGCATCATACCTTTGGACTTTGGTCGCTCATCTTTAACTTGCTAACATAGAAAGCACCTTGATATATATTCTGGAATCTCCTTCTTCATGTTATCCCACCAGAAGTGTTGTTGGAGATCACGGTACATCTTTGTACTCCCAGGATGGATAGAGAATGTTGAGCTATGTGCATTGTACAATACCTCCATCTTTATCCTGGGTGATAAAGGCACACAAAGCCGCGTTCCAAACCAAATCACACCATCATTGTCGATATGGAACTCCTGTAGATTCCCTTTCTTTACTGCATTCACCCTCTTTTGTATCTCCACATCATCTTTTTGTGCTTCCTTAATATTCTCTTAGATGGATGGTTGTGCAATCATTTGAGAAAGGTAGGATGTATCCCATGCCCTTATGATTTCCAAATCCATTCTTTGCATATCCATGAATATATGGTATTTCTTAATCTGCAACATGGATAGAGTAGCATGTTCTTTTCTGCTTAAATCATCGGCTACCTTGTTCACCTTTCCAGGATGATAGTGAATAGAGAAATCGTAATCCTTGATTAGATCTAACCATATCCTTTGATGCATGTTGAACTCCTTTTGTGTGAATATATACTTTAGGCTCTTGTGGTTGGTGTATATGTCACACTTATCACCATAAAGGTAGTGTCGCCAGATTTTCAAGGAAAAAATCACGGCTGCCAGCTCTAGATCATGCGTCGAGTAGTTTTTCTCATGGATCTTCAACTGTCGTGAGGTGTAGGCTATCACATTATCATTTTTCATGAGTACACAACTCAAGAATTTCTTTGAAGCATAACTATATATCACAAAACCTTCTCCATTTTTCGGTAGTGTGAGTACAGGTGCAGTGATCAGCTTTCTCTTTAGCTCCTTGAAGCTTCCCTCACATTCTTTCATCCAGACATACTTTACCCTTTTCCTTGTTAACTTAATTAGCGGGCTTGATAATCATGAGAAGTTTCTCACAAAACGTCAGTAGTACCCAGCTAATCCAATAAAACTACGGATTTTCATGACACTAGAGGGCCTGGTCCATTCCTCAATCACCTTTGTTTTTGACGGATCCACAGAAATTCCCTTACTTGTGATCACATGTCCCAAGAACGTGACTTGTTTCATCCAAAATTCACACTTGATGAACTTGGCATACAAATTCTCCTTTCTTAATGTCTCCAACACATGTCTTAGATGTTCTTCATGTTCCTCCTTTCTCTTGGAGTAGATGAGAATATCATCAATAAACACTACCACAAATTTGTTGAGGTAATGTCTAAAGACTCTATTCATCAAATCCATGAAGATTTCAAGGGCATTAGTATGTCCGAAGGGAATCACCAAAAACTCATAGTTCCCATACCTTGTATGGAAGGAAGTCTTATAAATATCTCCCTTCTTCACCTTTACCTAATGATATCTAGAACGAAGATCCACCTTTGAGATGTATTGAGCTCTTCTTAACTGATCAAACAAGTCACCAATCCTAGGGAGAGGATACTTGTTCTTTATGGTGATCTTGTTGAGTTCCTGATAATCAATACACAACCACATTATTCCATCCTTCTTTTTCACAAAGAGCACTGGTACACCCCAAGGTGATGCACTAGGGCATATGAACCCTTTGTCTAGATGCTCTTGTAGCTACTTCTTTAACTCCTCCAGTTCGATAGGATCTATCCTATAGAGACACTTTGAGATAGGAGTAGCTCCAGGTATGAGTTCAATTGAGAACTTGACCTCACGATATGGGGAATTCTGGGTAACTCTTCAGGAAATACGTTGTCATAATCCCTCACGATGGGCATTTCCTCAAGGTTGGCACTTCCTTCGACTCAACCATTTGGGAGAGGTATGCTTCTTCATAGGGAATCAACAACCACACCATTGAGGGATTTTTCAAAGGAGATTCATGATCTTACTTGCATTTGTATAGGAGCATGAGATTGTTCAGAATATGAAAAGATATTTCCTTTTATCAACAGTTGATATGTGATCTATATAATGAGAGCCAATCCATTACCATATAGCGTCGAATTCCACCAAATTAAGTATTCCAAGATTCGCTAGAAGAATATTCCCACATACGCCAATGGGAGGGGAGTCAAATACATGGGTTGCAATGATTACACCACTTGGTGTTTTTACATATATCTCTACATTAAGGTTTCGGGGCTTTGATTCTATAGTTCTAGCAAACTTGCAAGATATAAAGGAATGTGTAGAACCCGAATCAAATAATACTTTTTCCATTCTTGAGTGAATAGGAAGTGTACCTTGTACGGCTTCATTATCATGATCCACCTCCGCAGTAGTGATGTAATAATTCTTCCCTTGTTCCTTTGTCTTTTTTGGCTGCTGGCATTGATTACCCTCGAGAACTCGAGGTTTAGTGCATTGGTTTGCATAATGCCCCAACTCCCTAAAATTGTAGCATTGAACCATGAGTGGTTCTGTCCTTTCATCAGCTACATTCTCCTTTATTTTCATGTCTTTTTGACACTCTTGAGCATGGTTTCCTTTCCCACACATGAAGCATTTCCCCATCCCTTTGAGGTAGTTCCCATGGTGCAACTTTCCACATTTTTGGCATGTGGGTCGTTGAGTTTTCTTCCCACCTTTATCATTGGATCATCCAGCTTGAAACTCCATCTTTTGTTTCTTATCACCATAGCCATGGGACTATTCTCCAAACTCCGTATCCACTTTTGGAGCACATCGAACAACTTCTTCATAAATACCAAAGTCTCGAATTTCAAGAGCCTTTCGAAGGTATGGTTTTAATCCACTAAATAATCTATAAATTTTACTATCATTGTTGATAACAAAACCTGAAACGTACCTTGCAAGCCTTGTGAAATTAGCTTCATAGGTTGTGACATATTCTCCTTATTTTTTCTTGAGCTCTATGAATTTTCTATCCATCTTTGTGAAAAGATTTCTTGGGAAATACTTGTTAAGAAACATTATCTTAAAGTCTTCCCATTCAATCTCTTCAATTTCCCCCCTTGGCTTGGTGTTCTTAATCAAATCCCACCATTGATCAAATTCTCCATCTAGACGATAAATGGATAGGGTCACCTTCTCCATCTCAGAACAATGATGAACAAAAAAGATCTTCTCCATGGAGTTGACCCACTGTTTTGCAACTAGTGGATCGAAGGATCCACCAAACGTCGGTGGTCATTGCCGCATAAAAAAATCGATAGCCAGTTTATCCCTCTTTGGTGAAGGGGGACGTTCCCCATTATTATCGTTATTGTTCATAACCTGAGATAATTGGGTAAGAATCTCCATGAAGTTTTGAACTCCACCTCCCAAATCATTGGGGATGTCGTTCGAGCAATCATTGCATTGGCCATCGCATGAGTTGTTGGCCTGGTTTCTCCTGGTTTCCACCATTTTTTAAATAAAAAAGGTTAGAACAAAACATAAGTAAACAAGTAATGAATACATAACATATTAATTTTCACTATTTATACTAAAATCATAACATACGAGATCCCTATGTAAAGATTCTTGTGTGCCTATTTGTACTTAGTATCATGCTAGAGGTTTTCTCTAGGGTTCACCAATCCTAATTCCCAAATTAACTAAACCATTCATATGATACCAACTATAGCGACCCTGACTTTTCTTACATTACTATTACATCATTTTAAATATAAACAACATAATAGTATTACACATAGAGTATGCAAAGGTTTAGTGTCTTGGGAAAACTAGGACCATACATAACAATTACAACATCAAGTATAAACATTTATTTAATTTCTTCTTCTCCAGCTTCTTATTGGCACTTGTCCTATCCTTAGTACATTTAGCCACTAGAGGATATACATAAAAAGGGGTGAGATATAATCCCATTAAGAGGATATATAAGAACAATATATTATGGGGTGATCATAATCATAACATGGGAAAAAGATCATGAACCTGAGAGGAAGCATAAATATAAGACTTGAAATGTGGCAATGTATAAAAATGAAACATCATGTCTTAGTGGTTAACTACCACACATACTTCTGAACCAAGATAGAATCTTGTTCACACATCATTTCACATTTAATCATGATATTCATCACTTTAACCAATTCATTGGAGCGATGTATAATTCCGGGCGCACCCGTCACATTCAAACATTCATATTGCGCTATATAATTCCAGGCGCACTCGTCACATCATAATATTATCATTATCATGCATGACACATAGAACATAAATAAATTATGAACACAACTAACCCATGGAAAGGAATGGGTTTCATCTCATAAGAACACATTTATAAACATTGGGTTCCCATAACAAAGAGGGAATAACATAATTGATACAAGAACCATCAACCTTGAATGAAAAGTAAAAGGTGAGTTATTAGAAGAAGAGTTCTTTTAGAAAACATTTTGTTTGACATAAAAAATAGTGATGAACATGTATATCCTAGAAAAGGAAATAAAATGATGAAGAAATGATTTTTAAGGAGTAACCATATCAAAAATGGAGTGAAATAGGTAGAACCCGAAGAAAGAAAATTGGGTTCGAGAATTTCCCCTTACCTTGTATCCGATTACTTTCTTCTCTTTAATGTCCTGTATAATGAAATTATATTCATTAATTAGAAATACAGAACCTTTTTTAAATTAATATGGTTAATTATGGTTTTATTAAGTGATTTTATCTGCCTTTGGATGAGTTATAGAGTTTAAAAAACATTGTTCGGGAATGTTTGTTTTTTTATGGTTTTCTTTAGTGGTTCACTTGTATTCTTAAATTGAAGTTCGCGTAGAACATGGGTAAACATACAGAACATATATTACATATTATTAATCATATTAAAATATTTTTAATGATCTTATAATGAATTATATTAGATCCATGTGGATGAATCATTAGATAAGAATTAAATGATGATTGTTTGGGTTAATTTGAGGGATTTTTCGATCATAATGAACTTGTTTTATTTTATCACTAGAAATATGGTCATAAGTTAGTTCCAGAACGTTAAATATGAGATAATAAATATATCATATTCTGGTTCAGCCATAAAAATGGTTTCATGACCAGATATGAAGGAAGAAATGGAAGAATAAAACTTGTCGTTCTTGAAGGTGATAAATTAACACCTCACGAACAACGTTCTCTTTAATAAAATAAAAGGAAGGGGGAAAGGGGGTTGGATGATATGATATCCCATTAGAATAATAAAATTATAGTAAATGTATAATAATGGAGTTAAAATAAAATTTTGATGAATATAGGGGGTGAGAGATCAATAAATGAACTTGAACTTGAAAGGAAATTAAAGGAGAAGAGGGAGAGAAATTACCTCTTAAATCCTCCTCTGGAGATCCTCCTTAAGGAAGCTAGGATTGGTCTTTTGATGAGACCAGAATCTCTTGAATGTGGGAGAGGGGCTAGGGAGGATGTTTGGGCAGAGTTTAGAGAAGTCTTGGATCTTTAGAGGTGTGAGGAAATGAGGGTGTGAAGGGTCGTTTTTATAGTGGCGGGGAGAGGGGTTTTCTTAATATAAAATTCATTAGTTTATTAATTTCCCATAAGACAAGGCATAGTGAGTATTAAATGAACAAGAATATTAATTTTATCATGTGATCCCAAACCAAGTGGGCTTACATCAGCATAACATCACACATTACTCTATAATTAGCTTATTTAGCTTATTTTGTAAATTATGATATTTCACTATTCATCAAAAATTCAAGTATCTTAGAAAAATCCCAAAAATTTACCCCTACCATTTTTAAATGTGTAGAATCCAAAAATGAAGTCCAATTTTTCAAAATAATTTTCTAAATATTATTAATTTAATATTTAATTAAATTCATAATTTACTTGAAAAAAACAGTTTTTAAAACAAAAACTGATTTTATAGTGCTTTAAACAATTACGTAGGGTATTATAAAATTATCTAAAAACTATAAGACATTGATTTGATAATTAGTGAACAAATTTTAAGAAAATAAATTTTCTTTTAATTTAATTAATAAATTATAATTAATTATTTATGACTTACAAAATACCAAAATGTTTACTAAGGTCAAATTGTCACTTTCTAAGATGTCTAAATTTAATTTAATTATTCATGGGTAAGGTTACTCTTATATTGGATTATTTACTATTCATAAGGGTCATATTACTATTCCTAAGGGCTGGTTACTATTCACAATGGTATGTTACTATTCACAGAAAATTATTTTTATTTCATTAGACTCCAAAAATCATCTTGAACACAGCCGTGTATGTCGGATTTTCAAAATTCCCAATACAGAAGTGAAAAAATTATGTTTAAAGCTCACTTATCACTTTTTAGTTCATTATGTTGTGCTTTCATGTGATTTTATGAAATAATTTTAAGAGGGGAATTTTTATTGAAAAACTTTGGGTCATTACATACACCCTATGGTGAAGAACTTGGGAATATAAACCCTTTATCCATATTCTCCTGTAGTTGTTTCTTTAACTCCTTAAGCTCCACAACAACTATTCTATATGGAGTCTTAGATTGTAAATACCTGAAATGTTGAATAATTTTTGTTTCCTGAATTTGTGCATTATTTTATTTTATACTCAACAAAACTATATACTTTAATTAGTGAAGTGAGTATAATTAAAATAAGACCACTGGGTTTCGACTATTATATGACCGTTGGTCAATATGACAGTTGGAAACTAAACTCTTAACATTATGATTATTGTTTATAAATACAAGTGATCATGGTTAATTAATACAAAAATAGGAGTCGATGGCCTCATCCAGTAGACTACGACCATACAAATATCATCTGTCAGAGCTTGGGAAGGAGGTTGTGTCACTCAGCTTTTCTCTAGACCAAATCGAAGCTGAGCTTCAACATGTGAAGTTTAAATGGAATCACCTATGAGAGAAGTTCAAACTGATAGAAATCACCACTCAGGAAATGTTTTCTGAGCCGTCCCAAGATTCTATCACCATTACACACCTTACTCTTAGGTCCTATGCAGGTGTTGTAAGTGGATATGTAATGAGGCCTTAGTTACTTTGTGTAATCCTTTTGTGTAAATAAAATTGTTATTTCTTCTTATGGTAAAATTTGTGAATTTTAAATTTCAAAATAAATATAGGATGAATTTATATAAGTTCCATATTATTAGTGATTTTTGAAAAAATGGTATTTTAAAATATATTTTTATACTTTAAATAATTAATAATGTGAAATGATTTTCAGAAAATGGTATTTTATAGTTGTGATCAGTAGGAAATTTAGATTCTAATAAGATCAACTTATTTTTGTTGAATAGTAATATTACCCTTATGAATAGTAATGTAACCAATTGAATAGTAACCTCACTTAATAAAGTATAAATTTAATTTATGCGTCTTTAATGGTGAAGTGATATAATAGCATAAATAAATAACTGTTTCAGAAATTATTAGTTAAGTATTAGTATATTTTCAGGTAAATAGTTTTCTTACTTAAAAATTAAATATATCATAATTAGAAAATTATTTTTATAAAATGGAGTTCATATTTGAATTTAGAGAATCAATATTAGGTTAGGGTTAATTTATGAAATTTTTATAAAATGCTCTGTTTTTTGGTGAATAGTAAAAATACAATTTTGAGTTTCGGTGTGTTTAATGACATCATTAATGATGTAATCATGATGTAATATTTCTGGTAGACTTGTGAATAGTAATATATGTTATTAGGTGTCCCATGTGGCCAATACCATGGTAAAATACCATGGGAAAGCCAATGGTTTGCAAATAGCACTAATGAGGCGTCCCTTGGAAATTAATAAAATATTCCCTCACTTTTACTATAAATACCAAGCCATTTCTTCATTAATTTTGTTAAAAATCATCCTCAATGAATATATGGCCTTTTTACCTCCCAAGTATTCCTCCCAAGGTTCTCTCAATCCCCCCAAGGTCACAACCTTTGATTTGTTGAAGTTAATCTTCAAGGTAAGGGAACCTTTCACCCTTCTCTTTTAGTCATGACTTCCTTTATGTTATGTCTTCTATTTTCCAGTTTATTATGTGGAGGTATGTTATTATATATCCTTATTACTTTCCATTTCATGTCCAATTAATGGGAGACCCTTTCTTATTTAATCAACCGATTTTCTGATTTTTTTATGTGACGCCGTTAGGCTGTCGAATTTTTGTAAAAGAAACTGCATATTCTCGTTTCTTTCAAGTTTATTTTTCATGTGGTATGTCATTAAAAAATTAATACCATGATCTTATTTAAATTTTATTCTATCCCTATACTATATTATGAGTTATTTATGAGTGGGTGACCCTTTTTCCCTCCCTTTTTAATGTTATATAAAACCATGTTATATAGTCATTATGCTGCAGAAATTTAATCTCAAAATATCTCTCTTCTTTTCAAGAAATTCTCTTATTTTATTTATATGAATACCCAAAACTATTTTGTTTTTAGGGGTATTAATAAAGAAATAAAAATGATATATTTTATTCTATAATTGAGATACATGAAACCCTCATTCCTTTTCCATGGGTTGTAAATGACATAACGATCAAGTTTTTATGAACTTTTAAAACATCATGATTTTGAAATGAAACCCATTTATTTTATTCTTTTTGGGTTATTTATGAAATGTTTGTTGATGATATATGTGTCACACATGAAAATAAATACATATTAAGTATTATCCCTTATATCACTCCAATACAGTTGGTGAATAATTTAATCTCTAGATATGACAAGTTTTACGATACCTTGGTAATTTTTATGAAACCTTGGTGTTGGACCTTGGTGATATGTTCATGAATGTATAAATTAAATTTCATCGCCATATTTTCAAGTTATGATTAAAGTTATTATTTTTATGATATTATTATTTATCATTCCTTTATGATATTCCTCATGATCTTAATGATATCATTCAAGTTCACATGTAAATTGTTTCACTTGTTTTCCTTACAGGGCCTTCTGTTCACCCTTTCCTTTGATGTATGACTCTAGGTTATGAGATGCATTAATTTTACTTAGGATTAACTTTTAAAGAATATTTTCAAGGGTATTAAAAGAATTTTTTATGTTTTCATGTATTATATTTTTGATTTCCAAGACACTAGATTTAAAGATCCTCGGTTTGTAAAATGTAATGAAAAGTTGTTTAATAACAAGGTGGGATGCCATAGTTGGTATAAAAGAAGAGTTTAGTTATTTGTGGAAATTAGGAGATTAAAACACTAGTAAGGACCCTATATAAAAGTATAAATATTGTAAAACTTCTTGGTATTTTGGTGAAATATTAAGTATGTGTTTTCCAAACAAATAAATCAATGTATGGATATGAACAAGTGGATGTGGCTCTCAAACATATGTACCTAGGAGTGAAAACTTTGACAAGGAGTTTTGGTCTTGACCTAGGGTATCCTAGTACACGACAACAGGCCTTGGTGTACTACTGTTTTGACACTCCTGGGGGATATATTTAGTTAATTACAAGATTTTTATGAATCATTGTAAAGGATTTGTAGAGAAATGTAATTCTTGTTAAGGAATAATATGTTTAAGCATAATGTTTTAGGACATAAAAATCCTTTATAGTTAAAATATTCATAAATGAAATAAGATTATAACTAAGGTTTTATTCTTTTAGAAAATGGTGGGAAATAGGAGGAACTGTGCAAATGGTAACCGCAATGGACCATGCACTGACGACCCTCTGATGGAAGCCAGAATGGAAATTTCATGAGAATGATGAACCAACTGACTCAAGTTATGGGAAATAACTTGAATCAAGCTGAGAGACCAATCTCACCATAAATGGAACAACATTATATTGAGTCCTTTATGCGTCAAAAACCACCAAACTTTTGTGGATCTACCGATCCATTGATTATTAAACAGTGTATTAGATCTATCGAGAAGATCTTTTCTGTGCTTCGCTGTTTAGAACAAGAGAAGGTCACCCTGGATATTTACCACTTATAGGGAGAAGCTGATCAGTGGTGGGAACTAATTAAAAACACGAGGCCAAGAGTGGAGGTTGAATATTTGAAGTGGAAAGAGTTCAGATGGATCTTCTGCAATAATTATTTCCATTGTTCTATGAGAACAAAAATGGAGAAGGAGTTTCTCTAGCTGAAACAGAAGGAGAATGAATCTGTTAGAAGCTACGAGATGGAATTCAAAAGGCTTTCACATTACACCTCTATATTTTTCATGGATATAAATTGGAAGGTTGATAGATTATTTGGTCGACTAAGAACTCATCTATGGAAGAATCTATCCAACTGATATTATGACAGCTATGAGGAGATTGTACATAGTGTAATGAAAGTCGAATTGGAGTTTGGTGAGATGTAGTGGTCTCATAAATCCAATGACAATAAGAGATCAATGGATCCCATATTAGGGAGGACCTTTGATCAGGGAATAGGAGGAAAGCAAGTGCAATGTCCCACATGTAATAAACACAAGAAGAAGCATTTGAGGAACTGCCTGCTTGGAAGTGGTAATTGCTACAAGTGTGGAATAGATGACCATATTGCATGGAATTGTCATAGTGAGGTGAATCCTCAACTCCCAGACACTAATGACAAAGGGAAGATGGTTCATTCCCTACTTGATGTCCAATTCTATAAGTGTGGACAACTTGGGAACTTTGAAAATCACTATCCATATCCAAGGGTAGTGGAGGGGAACCAACCTCAGCCTTAGTAAAGGCCAAGGGAGAAAGAATGTGCTTTTTCTATCAAGATGGATGAAGCTGAAGAACCAAATGATGTGGTGGAAGGTACTCTTGTAGTTCTCTCAAAGCTAGAAAGTACTTTGTTTGATTCCAGTTCTATGAATTCCTTTATTTCCTCTAAGTTTGCAAATAATTTAGAATCAGCCCCTGAATTTCTAAAAGTAGAGTTATCAGTAAAGACTCATGGTGGGATTATCCAAGCATCATTAGTGTTTATAAACTTAGTATTTACTTTAGTGAGAACAATATTATCGCAAATCTAGTAGTCATTCCCATGCTGGAAGTTGACATTATACTAGGGATGGATTAGCTCTCAAAGTATAATGCTAAGATCAAATGAATAAGCAAGGAAATCTCAATCGTTTTGAATAGAAAATCTACAGTTATCTTCAAAGGAGAGATATCTCAACCAGATATATGTCTAGAAGAACCCCCTATACCCTTATTTATGGAGTTAATAAGTGAAGAAAAAGAAGGAAATGAGAGTATAAGGATAGAAAATTCCCCCATCTTCTAGGAATACATTGACGTGTTTCCTGAGGATTTACCTCGACCTCCCCCGGAAAGAGAGGTAGAGTTCTCCATTGGACTCATAACTAGATCTAATCTGATATCAAAGACCTCGTATATAATGGAAAATGTGGAGTTGGAGGAATTAAATAAGCAACTCCAATATCTTTTGGAGAATGGGTTTATACATCCAAGTGTGTCTCTTTGGGGAGAACTAGTTCTCTTTGTAAAGAAGATGGATGGATCAATGCGGCTATGCGTTGATTATAGTGAATTGAATGAGATCACAGTGAAGAAAAAATACCCTCTTACAAGAATTTTTGACTTATTTGACCTACTTTGTGGGGCTCATTTATTCTCTAAGACTGATCTTTGATCTAGTTATCATCAATTGAGGGTGAAGAAAGAAGATATTCCAAAAACTGCCTTCCGATCAAGATATGAACATTATAAGTTTTTTGTTATTCCCTTCAGACTGACTAATGCACCTACTATTTTTATGGATTTTATGAATATAGTTTTCAAGAACAACATTGATAACTTTTTGGTAGTTTTTATTGATGATATTCTGATATATTCTAAAATTTGTGAGGATCATGAGGATCATCTAATGGTTGTTTTGAAAACTCTACGGAAGGAAAGAATTTTTGGAAAGTTCATCAAATGTTAATTTTGGTTACAACAAGTTGATTTCTTGGGGAACATTGTAACCAATGAAGGAATCATAGTTGACCCTAAAAAGACAAAGGTTGTAGTGGAGTGGCCTCATCCTACAAAAATAACTGAGATTCGTAGTTTCCTTGGATTGGTGGTATATTATAGAAGGTTTGTGAAAAAAACTTCAGGACTTTCTAATCCATTAACCAAGTTAACTCGAAAAAGGGTCATGTTTATCTGGATAAAGGAGTGTGAGGAAAGTTTCCAAGAGCATAAGAAGAGATTGGTTACTGCACATGTGTTAACTCTTCCCTCAAGTGGAGAAGGATTCATTATTTTTAGTGATTCATCTATGAAAGTGCTTGGGTGCGTCCTCATACAAAATAAAAAAGTCATTACTTATGCATTTCGATAGTTGATGACTCATGAGAAGAACTATCCTATGCATGATCTAGAGCTGGTTGTGGTCATTTTTTCTCTAAAGATATAGTGGCACTATCTTTATGGGGAGAAATGTGATATATACACAGACCATCGAAGTTTGAAGTATATTTTCACACAAAAGGAATTGAACATGAGACCAATGAGATGGTTGGAACTTCTTGAAGACTATTATTGTTCAATTCATTATCATCCCAGAAGAGAAAACAAAGTTGCCAATGTATTAAGCAAAAAATACCTAGTTGTTCTGTCCATGTTGAGGATACAAAGAGATCCTTTAATCAATGACCTAGTAAAGCTGGACATGGAAATTATAAGGGAAGGTACATCATCAACCCTAACCCAAATTATTTCTCAATCTTCATTACTAGAGAAGATCAAGAAATCTCAGAAAGAATATCGTTTTTTATAGAAGAAGTTTGAGGTTGTGAAGGAAGGAAAGTTTCCTGAATTCAATATTGATCAGGAAGGTGTACTAATTTTTTTACAAGACTATGTGTTCTATCTATTCTGGAAATAAAGAAAGAGATTATGGATTAATCTCATAGATATACTTTCTATATACATATGATAATCACGAAAATTTATAGGGACCTTCATGATCATTATTGGTGGGATAATATGAAAAGGGAGATATCTGACTAAACTTCAAAGTTCCTGGTATGTCAGCAAGTGAAGGAAAAGTGAAAAATTTCTAAAGGGGTATTGCAACCACTACCCATACCAGCAAGGAAGTGGGACAATATCACTATGGACATTGTCCCTAGTCTCTTGATAAATTCCAAATGAAATAATTCTATACAAGTTATTATAGACCATCTCACCAAAAATTCCCATTTTATCGCTATTTGGGAAGATTTATTCCTTGATCAACTTGATAGTATTTACATGAAGGATGTGGTAAGTATTAATGGAGTTACACTTTCTATTGTATCTGATCGTGATCTAAGGTTCAAATTAAAATTCAGGATAAATCTTTAACATGCTCTGAGTACCAAATTTGAATTTCAGTATGGCCTATCACCCCCAAACTGATGGACAATCTAAAATGACTATTAAAAAACTCGAGGAAATTATGATAACATGATCAATAGAATTTAAAGGTGGATGGGATCAAAATATCCCATTAGTTGAGTTCTCTTACAACAATAGATTCCAATCGAGAATTCAAATGGAACCCTATGAAGCTCTATATGGGATGTGATAGAGAACTCATACTTGTTGGGGTGAAGTTGGTAAGAGAAAGCTTCTTGGGCCTGATCTTGTGAAAGATATGATAGAAAAGGTTCATTACATCCATCAAAAACTTAAGGCTTATCTAAGTTGGAAAAAAGATCCGTGCCAACAACCATTGAAGGAACTTGGAGTTTGATGTTGGTGACAAAGTCTTTCTTCGAATTTAACCTTGGAAGAGACTGATGAGGTTTAGGAAGAAAAGGAAGCTCATCCCTAGGTACATTGGCCCCTATGAAATCCTTGATAGTGTAGGAGCAGTGTCCTATCATCTGGAACTTCATCTAAATCTAGCACTAGTTTATTATTTCTTCCATGTATCCCTCTTGAGGATGTACATACCTGACCCTTCACACGTACTAAATCCAAAGGTGGTACAACTGGAACATGAAATATCTTATGAGGAGTATCTAGTGGAGATCTTGGATCGTAGAGATAATGTTTTACACAACAAGACTACCCTCCTTGTTAATTTGTTGTGGAGAAAACAAAAATGTAAAGAAAATACATGGGAACTAGAGGAGTCTATGAGGTAGAAGTACCCACACCTTTTCTTTTTAGAGGGCACAAGTTAAAATTTCAAGGATAAAATTTATTAAGGTGAGAAGAATGTAACAACCCAAACTTTTTAATAATTTTTGTTTCCCGAATTTGTATATTTTTTATTTTATACTCAAAAAAATATATTATTTAATTAATGAAGTGATTATAATTAAAATAAGACCACTGGGTTTCAACTTTTTTATGACCATTGGTCAATATGACTGTTGGTCAATATGACCATTGGAAACTAAACTCTTAACATTATGATTATTGTTTATAAATACAAGTTATCATGGTTAATTAATATAGAAAGAGGAGTCGATGGCCTCATCTAGTAGACTCGGTCCGTCCGAATCCCATCCATCAGAGCTTGGGAAGGAAGTTGTGTCACTAGGCTTTGTTGTGGACCAAGCCCAAGATGAGTTTCAACATGTGAATCATGAATGGAATCACCTATAGTAGAAGTTCAAACTGATAGAAATCACCACTTGGTCAATGTTGTTTGATCCCCCCCAAGATTCTATCACCATTGTACACCTTACTCTTAGGTCCTATACAGGTGTTTTAAGGGGATATGTAATGAGGCCTTAGTTACTTTGTGTAATCCTTTTGTGTAAATAAAATTTTCATTTCGTATTATGGTAAAATTTGTGAATTTAAAATTTCAAAATAAATATAGAATGAATTTTTAGAAGTTCTATATTATTGGTGATTTTTGGAAAAAGGGTATTTTAAAATATTTTTGTATAGTTTAAATAATTAATAATGTAAAATTATTTTCAAAAAATGGTCTTCTACAATTGTGATCAGTAAGAAATTTAAACTCTAATAAGGTCAAATTAATTTTTGGTGAATAGTAAATTATGAATAGTAATATTACGATTATGAATAGTAATGTGACCAATGGAATAGTAACCTCACTTAATAAAGTATAAATTTAATTTAGGTGTCTTGAATGGTGAAATTATATAATAGCATAAGTAAATAACTATTTTAGAAATTATTAGTTAATTATTAGAATATTTTTGGGTAAATAGTGTTTTTACTTAAAGATTAAATATATCATAATTAGAAAATTATTTTCATAAAATTGAGTTCATTTTTTAATTTAGATCATCAATATTAGGTTAGGGTGAATTTATGATATTTTTATAAAATGTTCTGTTTTTTGGAGAATAGTAAAAATTTAGTTTTTGAGTATCGGTGTGTTTAATGACATAATTAATGATGTAATCATGATGTAATATTTCTGGTCGACTTTTGAATAGTAATATATGTTATGAGGTTTCCTAAGTGGCTAATACCGTGGGCAATCCCATGGTTTTTCAAATACCACTAATGAGGTGTCCCTTGGAAATTAATAAAATATTCCCTCACTTTTTCTATAAATACAAATCCATTCCTTCATTCCATTCATTAAAAATTAATTATCAATGAATCTATTCTCTTTTTAACTCCCAAGGAGTCCTCCAAAGGGGCCCTCAATCCCCCCATGGTCACAAAATTTGAGTTTTTGAAGTTACTCTTCAAGATAAGGGAACCTTTCACCTTAGTCATGAATTCCTTTATGTTATGTCTTATGATTTCCATTTTATTATGTGGGAGTTTGTTATTATATATCCTTTTCATTTCCAATTGATGGGATACCCTTTCCTCTCTCATCAACTGCTTTTCTAAATTTTTATGTGACGTTGTTTGGTTGCCGAATTTTTGTAAAAGAAATTGCATCATCTCTTTTCTTTAAAGTTTCCTTTTCATGTGGTATGTCATTACAAAATTCATAAAATGATCTTATTTAAATTTTATTATGTCCCTATACTATATTATGATTTATTTATGAGTGGTTTACCCCTTTACCCTCTCTTTTTAATGTTTTCTAAAACCATGTTATATAGCCGTTATGCTACATAAATTTTGTCTCAAAATCTCTTTCTCTTTTTCTCAAGAAATTATCTTATCTTATTTATATGAATACCCAAAATATTTCATTTATAGGGATATTATTAAATACATAAAAATGATATATTTTATTCTAGAATTAACATACATGAAACCCTCATTTATTTTCCATGGTTTATTAATGACATAACTATCAAGTTTTTAAGAACTTTTAAAACATCATGATTTTGAAATGAAACCCAATTCTTTTATTCTTTTTAGGTTATTTATTAAATGTATTTTTACGATATATGTGTCTCAAATTAAAATAAATACATATTAATGGTGCTCCATGATAACACTCTAATGCATTTTGTAGAGAATTTAATCTCTTGAGATGACAAGTTTTACGATACCTTGGTGAATAACCTTGGTAATTTTTATGACACCTTGGTGTTGGACATTGGTGATATGTTCATGAATGTCTAAATTATATGTTTTAGCCCCATTTTAAAATTATTATTCAAGTTATTATTGATATTATATTTTTCTTTATCATTCCTTTATGACATCCCTCACCTTTTTAATGATATCGCTCAAGTACACATGTAAATTGTTTCGCTTGTTTTCATTACTAGGCCTTATGCTCACCCTTCCCATTGATGTATGTCTCAAGGTTATAAGATGCAGTAATTTTACTTTGGATGAACATTTAAATAAGAATCTCAAGGGGATTAAAATAATTTTTATGTTTTTATGTATTATGTTCTTGATTTCCCAGACACTAGACTTTAAAGATCATCTGTTTGTAAAATATAATGAAAAGTTTTGTAATAAAAAGGTGGGATTCCATATGGATATTGTAAACACCCCAGGTATAAGATCAATTGATAATTAAACATATCTTCTAGGAGGAAGACCAAGAAATTCCTCGGGAAACACATCAGCGAATTCCCTCACAATAAGAATGTCTTCAAGGATGGGTCTTTCCTTAGAATCATTCATCTGAGAAAGATATGTGTGATCATAGGGTACTAATATAAATACTTGAGATGATGGTGCTATAGAATATTCATCCTCATCCTCAAGATTTTATAGAATCGGGGTTCAATTCACCATATGTAGAGTGATTTCCCTCTCATGGAAATTTATATTGGCTCTATACAGGGAAAGCCAATCCATGCCATGAATTGCATCAAATTCCACCAAGGGAAGTATGATGAGGTTCACTAGGAATTTCAAATCACAAATTGTGATAGGGGAGGATTCATATGCATGTGATGCTATAATTTTTCCATTTTCTGTTTTCACCGACATCTCTACTTCCATGCATTGTGGTGGTGTTTGGATTGTTCTACTAAACTTTCGAGATATAAAAGAATATGCAAAACTAGAATAAAAAAGTATATTCACTATTATTTAATGAATAAATAGAGTACATGCCAACACTTTGTTGTCAGGATTCACTTTGGAAATAGTGATGGAGAAATCCCACCCTTGTTGCCTTGGAGGTTATTGGTTGCCACTAAAAACCCTTGGATTAGGGAACTGGTTTGTAAAGTGACCCGACTCATTATAGTTGTAGAAATGAACAATGCATTGAGAATCAAAAAGAGCATTAATTTCCTCTGTCACAGTAGTAGGTTTTTTTTATGGCAATCTCTGGCTATGTGACCTTCATTCCCACACATAAAACATTTCCTCATCCCCTTAAAGAAATTTTCAAGGTGCTTCTTTCCGCACTTTTGACAAGTGGGGTACTGAAAAATTTTAGCACCGTTGGATTTATCCATCAGACAGCCATAATTAAAGTCCACTTTCCACTTCTTATCCCCATGATACCCCTAAGATTTTCCGATATCTATCTCAACATTGAGGTCACGTCGGAAAATCTCCTCATATCTGTGAAAGTCGTGGATCTCTAGGGCATTCCCTAGGATAGGTTTTAGCCCACGAAAGAAGTGGTCAAAATTGAATTCAAGGGTAACGACAAAACCAGAGGTGTATCATGCAAGTCTGGTGAATTTTTTCTCGTACAAACCAATAGATTCATCATCCTTTTGCTTGAGTGAAATTAAATCTCTTTCCATCTTAATATGGAGGGTTTAGGGAAAATATTTATTGAAAAACATTTTTCAGAAATCCTTCCATCCCATTGCCTCGATATATTCCTCAGGCTTTTTATTTTTGATCAATGTCCACCATTGATCAGATTCACCCTCCGTATGATAAGTAGCTAGAAGATATTTCTCTTGTTCGGAACATTGAAGGTTGGAGAAGATCTTCTGAATGGAGTTGATTTATTGTTCGGTGATTGAGGGATTATATGATCCATTAAAAGTAGGAGGCATTTGTCTCATGAAGCTCTCGATTTCAACTTGTAATTTCTTTGGGTGGGGGGGTGTGGACACTCTTCTTGATCTAGGTTTCTATTCAAAACATCGGTTAACTGAGAGAGTATCATGAAAAAGTTTGTGATTCCCTCTCCCATCAGATTGGGCATCTCAATATAGCAGTCATCACATTGATCTTCACATCAACTGTTAGCCTAACTCCTCCTATTACTGGTCATTTTCTAGAATAAAAGGAAAATTAGGGGTGAATATTTTAATCTATTAAACACAAAAAGTGTGATCAAATTAAAAAGTGATAACTTATAAATTACATTTATATCCTTAACTTATGAATTTCTAAGCTTCAATCTAAGTTACCCAGGATCTACTTCCTGATATATATTTTAAGGGGAATTTTTTTGTTCCCTTAATAATTATTTGTACTAATATTATGAATTTACTAAAGAATATCCCCTGGGAGTGTCTAACCAAGTGTGCAGAAAAACCGTTTTCATGCACCAGTTCCCGTTCGAGTATAACTCAAAGTAGTGTTTTCAGGTTTTACCCCTAGATACATTTGTTCCAGAGCCACCTCTACTTGTTCGTATCCAAACATGAATGTATTTTCATGATAAACCACTTACTCTATACTCAAAAAAATTTAGGGATTATTTTCTTATACTTAGTCTTATCCCTAAGTCTTTAACTATAGTTTTCTAATTCTAATCCCAAAAATAACTAAACCTATCCTCTAATACCAACTATAACAACCCTTATCTTTATTTCATATTTAAACATGATTTATTACATAAACGTGCACTTAATAAAACTCATACGATCTAGAGTTATAGTGTATTTGAGGATTATTAACATTACATAACAAATTAAAACCTTAAATACACATCTTTATTGAAAACTTCTTTTACACGATGATAACATTTCTTCCTACTTAGCATTGCCTGGGATAACCTGAGGACATACAAAAGAAAAGGGTGAGCTATAAAGCCTATTAAGGGAGTAGAAAAGGCATAACATGAAGAATATAATACATGTTAGGAAATAGTAATATCAATGGAGGATAAGAGAAACATGAACATAAAGGCATGATATAACATGATTATCATAACATGTAAATATGGAAACAACTTAAAACACTACATCATTAACATAAAGGAATTAGGTAAACCCTTTTCCCAACATGGTAGAAAAAAGTTCTATAAAAAATTATTTAAGGTGTTATCCCAACATAGCGTATCATGGTACTAAACATTTCCCATGCATTGGAGCACTATCAGGGCACACTCTTCATAATCATTTCAATCTCACGCTTAAGTGTGCCACATAGATCATATAACATGGATTCATTCAAAACCATCATTTATTACATGATAAAAGAATGTATAATAAATACAAGTAAGTCATAAATCAATAAGTACATGAGAATAAAGGTGAATAAACTTTATAGAGAAATGGTCATGGTATTCACTACATAATAATTTTGGTATGGAAAATTGTGGTGCAATTTTGGTAGCACAACGATGTCAAATAGAAATTCGTAAAATGGGTTAATGAGAGAGTAAAGGGTCTATTATAATTTATAATTTAAATGGATAGTAAGGGGATCATGGAAAATAATATCCCAACATATTAAATGGAATTTAGATTCATAATATAAAATAAATTATTGAATGGAAATGAGAAGAGAGAAATCCCTTATAGAATTTCTGCATAGTAATGGGTGGGTTTAACGGATCATAGGGGGAATTAATGAGAGTTAAAGGAAGATAACATCATTTATACATAAAACTGAAAGTAATTAGGTATGGAATAACATATCCCAAATCAATAAAATGGAAATTAAAAGACATGACATAAAAGAGGTACTTGAAGAAAAAGGGGAGAGGGAGATCCCTTACTTGGATGTGTGATCCCAAAATCTTGGGGGAGGCTTTTTGGGTGATTGGGAAACCTTGGGAGGACTATATAAAGTAGTTTTAATAGGTTATTTTAGATTAAAATATATTTATCTAAGATAAATGGGTTCCCTTGTGGGTTTATATAGGAAAGGTTGGGGAATTCTATATTATTTTGGTTTTGGACACTACACAATTAAATATTCAAAACCAAAAACCATCCCATGGTTTTTGCCCATGGTTTCTGGAAAATGGGAGTGATATACATTATTTTATAAGACCAAGGTCACAATATATTAAAATATTTCCCTTTCTTATGTGAAGGCAAGTCACACTTTCTAGAAAATGATTTTAAAATCGTAAAATATTTTATATGTCTTGAAGGATTCACTAAGGATTTATAAAATAAATAAAATAAACCTAAAATAACATTATTTTAAAAGAAATAATATATTTGGCCAAAGATACATTTTATAGTATTTTATTACATCACTATTGGGTCATTATGATGATATAAAACACATTATATATTTATACGATATTAAATTTATACCCAAATATTTGACTGTCTCAAAAAATTATGAAAAATTAACCATTGAATAATTTTTACATTATGATTCCAAAAATAATATTCATTATATCTAAATAATTTTATAAATATGTGATTTTTTACTTTTAAAATAAAAACTAACATTTGTTGAAAATTGACGGGTTTTGACAAAAACATTTTTTAAACCTTAATAAAAATTACGTTTGACTTCATAAACATTTCACAATAATTTATATTTATTAAATGCAATTTAATAATAATATTTTATTAAAATATTATTTAATTAAATAGTCCATTAATTCCTCAAAATAGATTTCTTAATGTAATTTTAATATTAACCAAAAATAAAATTTGTGCTTTAAAAACCATTTACAATGTAACAATAATAGAATGAAAGTATATTGATTATTATATACAAAAATAATTCACATAATCATAATGCTAGAGTCTTGTAACATATCTCTTTATTACACCAGAAAATTCCCTAAGAGTAAGGTGTGTAATGATGGGGCTTTCATAGGGCCATTCGGTAAACATGGTTTGGGCCGTGATCTCGATGAGCTTGAACTTCTCCCATAAATGGTTTCAATCATACTTAAGTTGTGGGATATCAGCTTGGTATTGGTCTAGGGAAAATCCTAGAAATGATATCTCCCTCTAAATCTCTAATAAATGGCATTGATAGGGTATAATCCTAATGGTTGAGGCCATCACTTCATTTTTCTATGTTAAAAGGATCGGTTAAAACCCTATATTTATACTAGTCATTTGATCACTGTTAAACAACTATATTATCAATGGTAAGGATACTTAATGGTCATTTAAATAAAATTTTATATAATAAAACAAAATGGGAGAATTTGTTTTCTATATCCATAATACATTTAATTAAAAGAAAGGGAATTTTATTCATAAATGTTTGGGTCATTACATGTATGATCACTTGTATGTTTTTGGTTGCAAGGATTTTATTCATGTGCCTAGAGAAGAGAGATCCAAGCTGGATGGTAAGTCATGATAGTGCATTTCTATTTTCTATGGACATGGTGGGTTTGGGTATAGGTTTTATGATCCTTATTTGAAGAAAATTTTCAGAAGCTATGATGAACTATTTAAGGAGGATCAGAATATTGCAGATATTGATAAGAGAGAAAAATATACTTCTCCAACTTCTGATGGATTTTTTAGTATTGAGTGAGGTTCTGATTCACATTTACCTCATATTGTTGATTCTGATGATCATGTTGATTTGAAAAATGATGTTTAGGGTGAATAAGTTCAAGTTGATATTTTTGATTTACCTTTTGTTTTCGATGATTCAGTTCCAGGGGTTATTAATGAAACCATAGTTCCACTCTGGACGTCATCATGATATCATACTATTTCTACTCGGTATTCACCTGATGAGTATGTGGTCCTCGCTAAAGTGGGAGAACCAAATTCTTTTAATGAGGTGATATAAAGTGAACAAAATGACATATGAGTTGTGACAATGGATGATGATATGAGATCATTGAATGAAAACAATAATCTTGAGATGGTGAAGTTTCCTACAGGTAAGAGAACTTTTCATAATAGGTGGATTTATCAGATTAAAAATGAAGAATCCAATTATGTTCCATGGTACAAGGTAATGTTATTTTTTAAAGGATTTAGTCAGAAGAAAGGTGTTGATTTTGATGAGACTTTTTCACATGTTGTCAAAATTTATTATATTAGGGTTGTTCATGGTTTGGTTGCTAGTTTGGATCTATAGATTTAATAGATGGATGTGAAGACAACTTTCCTCCATGGAGATTTGAAGAAGAAGATTTATATGAATCAGCTAGAGGGTTTTGTTGAAATAGGTAAGCAGAATCATGTCTGCATGTTAAAGAAGAGTTTGTATGGTTTGAAGCAAGCTCTGAGGTAGTGGTATGAGAAGGTTGAATCTGTCATTTTTCATCAGGGATTCAGGAAGACATCATCTGATCATTGTGTTTTTGTTCAGATATTTAGTGATGATGATTTTATTATACTATTGTTTAATGTTTATGATATTCTCATTTCTGGATATGATACTTCTATAATTGAATGATTAAAGAAAGATCTTTGTCAATATTTTATGATGAAAGACTTGAGGACAACATGATGGATTCTTGGAATTTCAATCTCCTGTGACAGAAATTCCATGAAATTATGGTTTTCTCAGGAGAGATATATTGAGATGGTTCTTTATATATTTTCTAGGGTTATAGTGTAAGTGGTTATCACTCATCTTTCTTTAAATTTTAATCTCAGTACTGGTAGTCACCTTCTACTGATGAAGAGAGAGAGGTAATGTAACACATAACTTATTCATCTGTCATTGGTTCTTTGATGTATGCTATGGTATGTATTAGACCTGATATAGATCATGTATTTGGTATGGTCAGTCATTTTCTATCTAATCTAGGTAGAGATAATTAGAGAGTAGTAAAGTATATATTTTTTGTCTTAATGGTACTTATGATCTGAGATTGTGTTTTAGAAAAGTGGAACTTATTCTTTGTGGATTTATATATTTTGATATGGAAATAGTTATGGATTCTAGGAAGTTTACTTTAGGGTATTTGATCACTTTTGTAGAGGGAGCTATATCTTGGCAGTCTAGATTGCAGATATGTGTTTCTTTATCTACCATAGAGTCAGAGTTTATTATAGCTACATAGGAATGAAAAGAATTGTTTTGGATGAAAAATTTTATTTTAGAGCTCAATTTTAATCAGGACATGTATATTTTATTTTTTTATAGTCAGAGTACTATTTATTTTTTAAATAATTACACTTTTTATGGCAGGTTGAAACATATTGATGTTCGGTATCATTAAACCTATGATGTCCTTGATTCGAGACAGTTAGAGCTTTAGAAGATCCACACTGATGACAATGGGTCAGAAATGTTGACCAAGAGATTACCCAGAGGTAAATTTGAGACTTACCAACTGATTGTAGGGTTGGCGTTGATCCCTACTTGAGTTAGATGGGAAGTTTTTTGGGAACCTCCTCAATTAGAGAACGCATTTATCAAAATAAAAGAAAAAGAAATGTGGGTCAAAGATATATTTCTTCATGGGGTTAAATTTTTTAATGCGAACAATTTTGTTATAAAAGGAGGCATCAAATAGTTTCTTATACATGACATCCATATGGATAGAAAATTATAATTTTGTAATCAACATTGATCAACGATCATTTTTCATATAATCGTGGTGATTTTTAGCACCCAGTTATTCAGTCAATGATCTTTAGATCCGCACAGTTGGATTTATTATTTTCTATTCTTTCTTGGGTGATGTTATTTTTTCAGATCTACCTTTTTCCTCTCTTGTCTACATGATATTTTATTCTATTATATCGAAGATTTATACTTTTGAGATCCCTTCCGTTTTTGAGTCTCTACCATTTACTCATTGTATTTAGTGGATCTTCTTTCTAGACTAAGTCTCATGGTTTTTTCCCTCATTGCTGGTGCCAATATTTATTTTTCATCACACATATTTTCTTACTGCGCATCTCATTAAGTTTTTTTAGTCTTGTTTAAAGGGAAAAAAAATTTATTTCCACTACACATTCACATTAGTATTTGTTTGTGCGTTCGTCACTTTCCGTATTTCCCTACAGATTTGACACTTTTTAAATTTGGGTACGGTCAATTAGGCAAAACGTTTTAATGGGTACATGGTCCATTTAGAGTTTTTTCAAAATTTCATGTTTCTCTTTATTACATCAGTCTAGGAAGGGAGAGAGACAAACAAAAATCTACCCTAATTGTACATCGGGAGGCTCAAAATCAAGACCTCCCAAGCACCACCACAGGACACAACCACTAGGTTGTTCCCATGGGGTTTATGTTTCCCTTTAATTCATGTGTCACCTTTAATTTAATGGTCACAATCGATTTGAAACATAGGCACATATTTTACCTACCTTTAAAACATTTCCATGCACAAGTATGACACCTCCAAAACTTTTCCAAAAACAAGGCATGGTCGCTTGTAAGAATAAGCCAAGTAGATTGTTGCTTTTACTAAATAATCAATTAGATGCATGGTCAGTCCGACCCTTGGAAAATATTTTCATGTTTCTACTACTGCATATGAAAAGTTAAAACATAAAAAAAAAATTAAATTTTCTAAACATTAAATCATTCAAAATTAAAAGGATAAAAAGTATTTATGATCTTATCGATAAAACACACATTATGAATCAAGAATTGTAAAAATGAGAAGATTAAGAAATGAAATTCAAAAAGCTTAAAATAATTGACTAATTAATTAATTAATAAAATTAAAGAAGTAATAAAAATTACATAATATTAAATAGAAAATTAAAATCATAAATAAATAAACCATTTAAAACAAGAGATAAAAAATTAAATTAAACTTTTATTAAATAATTAATAAATAAAAAACAAAATAGATAAAAAGATTAATTCAAAGAACACAAAAATTAACCAATAACACTTAGAATTAACTTTTAAAAAAAATATAGAAATGAAATAAATAAATAATCCAACATAAAAACAAATGATAATTCAAACATAAAAAAACAAAATTATAATTATTATCAATAATTACTAATTACACAATAAAATATACACTAAACTATAATTAACCATTTAAATCCTAATTTAAGATTAAAAAAACAAAAAATATAGTAAAAATGATGTGAAAAAACACAATAATTTAATAGCACATCAAATTATCCCCACACTTAAACATTTTTTGTGCTCAAGGAAACAGTTTTATAAATTTAGTAGAAGAAAAGTATTCTCAGGTTCAAAAATTGAGTTGCCATTAAGAATTAGTTTTCAAAAATATTATACCCCATGGAAATTTTTAAGAAGAAAAGGTGGGTTCTCATTAAGAAACAAGTGATTTGGTCAAATGTCAGTTTCATTTTCACAAAAATGAATGAAATTGAAAATTTTGAAATATTATAACAAAAAAATCACATTGCATTTAACTAAGGATTTCAAAATTCTCTTTACCTTTAGGATAATAGACACACATAATTATAATTAATAATAATTAGAGTTATTATTTGGATGAGAAAATTTAATAATTACAAGTAGCATAAATAAATCAACCCACAGCTTAAAGAAAAAAAATAATGAAAGAATAAAGAGATGAAATGTCCAACATGGATTGAGATTTTCGTTTCATAGCTCATGTAAATACATAGCTTAAAATTGTAAATCTTAGTCAAAAGGTTTAGAACCAATTATGATTATAAATCATACTCCCAAAAATCTAACAAAAAATATATATTTTTAAAAAAGTAAGAAATTGATGAACCTAATTAAATCCATGGGAAAGTAAAATAATTTAAACTCCTAAAGGTATTAAGATAGATCAAAAACTTTAGAGAAATTTACTCCACTGAATAAGAATGTCTATGCTTGAAAAACTCACAATTTGAAAAAACATAATTATGGGTTATAATGGGTTTACATTAAATCACACTTTATCCCATTAAATAATACTCCCTACCCACACTTAAAACTCAAATTTATCCTCAAAGTTGAATTGAAAGGTGAAATAAAATAATTACATGTTTTAAGTTAAAAAATATTTTCAATTCAACAATTCAAATTTAGGTTCAATGGTGACAATACAGATCAACAACATGTTTTCCAAAATTCATATTTTACAAACAGATTAAGAAAAGGCACATGGATTATTTTTAAGATATAATACAAAGATTTTCAAGAAAATTCAGCACAGTATCATGATAAACATTGAGTACGCAACACATAATAGTGGGTGTATCTCCCACACTTTTCCATAAATAGTGAAAAATATAAAAAACATTACAACTAAATTTTCAACTATTAATAATCATGAAACAACACAAAAACATTAAAGAAAATTATAATAGAGATGAATTAATTAAGACAAACACTCCCCTAACATCATAATCTTTCTCCTTTGAGTTAATCCAAAAAATATATCTTCCATCTTAGCATTTAGTTAATTTCCATTTGGTTATCTAGATTTTAGTACCTATAAGATTAACTAGATAAGAATTAGATTTCAAAAATAGAGATTAAAATAATATTAAATTAGAGGTAGAGTTTAGGGAAGTTGATCTAGTATGGTTATAACAATTAGCTTCTTTTTATTGGATAAAAATTTAGACTCTGCTCTTCTCATTTTACCACAATAACACCATTCTTTAAGAAAATTGAGGTAAGAATAAGAATTAAATACACATATAAACAATGATTAATATATAAAGCATGAACAAAATTTATTCTTCAAAAAATAAAAAGTAAATATACAAAAAAGACCATGGGTTGACTCCCATGAAGCACTAAATTTAAAGTCTTCAGTTAGACATTAGAAGAAAATCAGTTTGACACAAATATGGCTGCCAACCTAGTAGCCCCACTTCAAAATAGTGATTAATCCTCTAACTATTAACTATAAATCATATTTTATCATCTTTTATAAGATTTATATTCCCATTTAAGAGGACACTAAGGATAGTAGAAGGTCCATACCATATGGATTTAAGCTTCCTAGGAAAAGGTTTCTAGAATTGAAAAGAATGGCCTTTTGTATAACCTTAAATTTTCATATTCTAGATTATGGTATCATTAAAATCCTTATACCTTTCCTTATTAATACTAGTATTATTATAATACTCTCTCCTAATCTCATCTATCTCTCTCAGCTGAAGTATCCTCTTCTCTCTAGCAGTCCTAAAATCAAATTTCAAAGATTTCACAACCCAATATGAATTTTTCTACAACTCCACTAGTAAATGAAAAGATTTTACAAAAAAAAACATTTATGGAGACATTCATATCAGGTTTTGAATGAATTTCTTCAGGACCATAATGTTTCGTGCAGTTTCAAGTACCAATCCTTCCTAGAATTAAATACATTTTTTCTAAAATCTTCTTAACCTCCACATTTGAAATTTAAACCTATCTAATGGATTATGGATGGTAAGAAGTTCTAGTTCTATGGTCACACCCATACTTATCCATCATATATTTGAACATGAAATTATTAAAATGAGTGCCATTTTCTATGATGAAAGCTTGATGTACTCCAAATCTTGAGAAAATGTCCTTTTTGATGAATTTTATTACACTATTAGCTTGATTATTAGGTAGTTCCACTGCCTTAAGCCATTTGGAAACATAGTCAACTACCACCAAAATTTACTCATTTTCATGAGAAGATAGAAATGGTCCCATAAATTCCCATCCCCAAACATATAAAATCCCAACTTCCAAAATACCTTTCTGAGGTAGCTACTGCTTTCTTCCCACTTTCCCTAACCTTTGACATTTATCACACCCCACAACTAAACTCCTTGCATCCTTAAAAAAAGTAAGCCAATAAAATATAGTATGAAGGAATTTTTGGTCCATATTCTCTCCTCAATGACGACCTCCCTAAGGCGAGGAATTTCAACTCTCCAGAATAAAAAAAATGTATTCTTTTTGAATAAAAATCCTTAATATTTCATATGTACACCTCCTAAATAGAAAAGGACCATCCCACAAAAAGTAATTAATTTAAGAAATAAACTTCTTCCTTTGATTATGTAATAAATCATTGAGCATAACTTCTTATAGGAAATTGGAAATGTCTGCATACAAATAAGGTTTCCTAACTATGATAGTGAGTAACATTTCATTAGAAAAGAAAGAATTAATATAGTAAGGATCTTGATGATGGGTACTAGACAACCTATATAAATGATCTGAAACATTATAAAAACCATCTTTATCTATAATCTCTAAATCAAACTCCTTTAACAAAATTATCCACCTAATAAGTCTAGGTTTGGCCTCTTTCTTAGAAAAAAATACTTCAGTAGGTTCTTGGCATAGTAGAGGCATCCTTTGATGGTATAAATAACTTTACTTTTAGTCTTAATTTATGTGTAATCATTGTTGCACATGATCAAAAAATTATATCCAACAAAAACCATAGATTTCCTGACTATATTAAAATGTATAAACTAGAAGAGGAGGATCTTAACATGTAATTTATAATTAATTTATGAGATGAAATATAATTACACCAACTTGTAATTTAGCTTCTGTTGATGATCCGGTGAACTAGATATTATCTCACCATAATTGAGATGTAGGATCCGAGTTAATAATCCCTTTACAGGTGATCCACATATGGACCACATTCTATGAATATCACCATATAATCACTACGTGTTAGAAAGACTGATCCCAATTCCTTGTGCTGTTCATGGTTAATCGAAGCTGAATTCTTCTCAAAGGAGGAAGAACTCTTAGCAGTCAATTGAATGCTTGAGAGTGGAGGATGATAGAATGTTCTATAGATCTTTAGATAACTTTATATACATTGTGAACACCAAATAAATCATTTAGGAATGTATCATAATTTGATATTTATAATGGTAGGTTTAGGGTTGTGAAATCACACATAATACCTTTCCAAACTATTTGATTCATAGATGACCCCTGTGTCCAAAAATAATAATGCTAGTATTATTATTAATCACTTGACATGTGAAATAATTCTAATAATATAAATAAATATCATTTATACCATTTATAATTGGAAAATTAATCTCGGTCCGCTTTCCTTCATTGACATTTACCGATACTCACATAATTAGTAATTAATAAATACATTCTACCACATTATTCTATAATAAATATAATAAATATTATATTAACCAAACATGAAAATAAATATTTATTATTATTATTATTCAAATCAATTATTATTTTAAATAACTTGTGATTAAGTTATAGAGATCAACCAAACCTAAATAAATATTATTTATTCTAACTCGTTAAATTCAATACTTAAATTTAACTGAGATTATAGATACACTTAGTGTGTGACCCTCTAGGACTCATTTCCATGGCTTTATCCATAACCTTATTAAGTCCAAGGTTAATTTTTAGCATCATTCCAATGATCCCATAGAGGAGGAAGTTAATGTTACAATGTCATCCAACCTTCTATGAAAGTTTACCATGTAATATAATCCCTTGTTGTGATATCCCAAATCAAGAGGGTTGTATAAGGGTGCCATCAACCTATAAAATCGATCTATCTTTCTTTGAATTTCCAAAAATGAACTCTCTCACCGAACATCATGCCCATGGATTTGTCTTGAAATTTCCATTCCCATCAAAGGTCTTGAGATATCAACTTTTTTCAAGGGGTAGAAGGGATAAATCCTTTCTCAAATTATCCATTAATGAAATATCATCTAGGACACACCGAGCATATCCTACATCATCGTGAGAATATGTCAACATGGTTTTTATCAATAAATAAAATTGATCATATCATGATATCCATCAATGATAATATTAATGTCTAAGGATCAATATACATGTTTGTATATAGGAATATCCAATGACACATGGAAATGTGGATTTTTTATTTAACAGGTTTGTTCTCATAACCTCATATCTTAGAGATTACAAAGGGAGAACACCATGATAAGGTGTATAAATGTCTTATGAGGATTATACCACTAATATCCTATATTTTCTATATCCTATTAGATAATATCATCCAACTATAAAACATATATCCTAGAATGATATTGTAGCACCTCAAGGTTCTCCTCATAATGGGGAACTGCTTTGTACTTTCAGTTCAATAAATAATCTTAGGACATTATCACATATAAGATTCATGAAAAGGAACAATTATTATGTGAGAATAAACTTCATTAATAATTAAAAAACATGTAATCAAGTACTAAGGAATTCGGTTCTAGGGCACTAACTCCAAGAGACTCCCATTTACATAAGAGCTTACCGAAAACATCTTTGAGTCCACTAGCTCTCACATGATACTCATGACTTTTTGAGATAAATCATTGTTTAAGGGTTCCACCACATTTTCCTCCATGGATACTATACTCACCTGAACTTCACATTATAGAAAATAATCCCTCAAGAGATGAAGATTTTGAAGTTTTTTCTTTATCCTTTGGTGTGACCTTATCTTTTTTGAGAGAGCCACCAGTATAGTGTTATTACAGTAAAATATGATAGGGTCTTAACATTTAGGTACCGCATCAAGCTCCTGGAAAAAGTTTCAAATCCAAAGTACTTAGATGAATTATAAGCTGAAATATACCCAGAAACTACTATAAAATCAACAATAATTGATTTATTTGAACTCTTCTAGCTCATAGATGCTCTGTTGAGACAAAATATATATCTAGACTGAAAATTCATATCATTCTGGTCTCTCTAAAATCTATCATCTATATAACCCCTGATTACATTCTCTTCATCTCCTCCATACACTAGGAACATATCCTTAGTTTTTCTTAGATACTTAAAGATAACCTTGACAGTATTCCAACGTTTTTCACCAGGATTTTTTGATATCTTCCTAACATGATAAAATCATAAACAACATCAATACTCATACATAATATGGCGCATATGATAGATCCTATCCCAAAATCATATGGTATCTTACTCATTCTCTCTCTTTCCTCTTATGTATGAGGATACATTTTTATGGAAAGATGTTTGCCATGTGACACTGGAACCAATCCTCTCTTGGATTATCCTATACTAAACATTTTCAATATCTTACCGATGTATGTGTGTTGAATTAGTTAAGTAGCCTACTGGATCTATCAAGCATGATCATGATCTCTAGAATGTAACCTACTTCACCTAAGTATTTCAAGAAGAAACACTTTATCAACCAAGCCTTAAACACTTATGATGTTGGTATATCATTTCCAATTTGTAATATGAAATCAATATATACTACTATGAAAACAATTTTAATCTCAAGAAACTTCTTGTAAACACATGGATAAGATTCATTCTTGATGAAACCAATTTTTTTTTATGGCTTCATCGAACTAAAAAATCCATGACCTAAATGATTTATTGAAATTATAAATGCATCTATACAACTTTCATTCATTTTTGGAATTTTATATAGTCAAAAAATATTTTTTTTATTTAAAATAAACATCTTTTTAAAGGTTCCCATTAAGGGATATAGGTTTTTATATCCATTTTAAAAATCTCAAAGTCAAGCTAAACTGAAATAGAAATAACATTATGATGGATTTTAACATGGAAACTGGAGAAAATGTTTCATCATATCCAATTCCTTGATGTTTTCTAAACCCTTTATACACTAAACATGATTTATAGGTATTTAATTTACCTTACATGTCCATATTCCTCTTGAATACCCATTTACAGCCAACTAGTTTTACATCAATTGGATGATCAATCAGAACCCAAACTTGGTTTTGATATATTGAATCCATATTATAATTCATGAATTATTTCTATCTTGTAGCTTCTGAGATATTTAGTTCCTATTTTTAGTAGATAGGATCATTATTTTCAACTAATAATGAGTCACCATCATTGGTTACTAGAAAACTACATCTCTCTATTTCTCTTACCTCTCTTGTGATATTATGAAGTACTTGTGTTTCAGAAATAAATTTATCCATGAGGACTTATGGAATTGGTTCCTATACTAAATTTTAAGTATCATGAGAGTCAAATTCATGATATTCAATATTTCTACCATTTTACTACTTAAGGATGTTCTCTCTCTCAAGAAAGATGCCCAGTATTGCGAAAAATTATTTCTTTTCTGAAGGGTTTTATTAATAATATACCCTTGTTTCCTTGAGATAATTTATAAAGATAAACTTAATTCCTTGAGGTGATACTTTGTTGTTTGATCCAGCCTTAACAAACACCTAGTAACCCCATTCCTGAACATGTGAGAGAACAAGTTTCTCTATACTCTATAAATCAAAAGGAATATTTTTTTCACTTTAGTTGGTACTCAGTTTAGTAAGTATGACACTTTCTGTAATTCATATCCCCAATAGGATAATGGAAGTATTGCATGAATTATTATCAACTACACGATGTCCAACAAGGTATGGTTCCTCCTTTTACTAACACTAATCCTTTGTGGTGTATAAGGCAGAACGAGTTGAGATAAAATACCATACTCTTATAGAAATTTGATAAAGTATTGGTTATGATATTAACCACCTCAATCTGATCAAATATTATTTATCTTATTACCAAGATGATTCTCAACATCATTAATGTACTCTTTAAACTTATCAAAGGATTCAAACTTATAACTCATTAAGTATATATAGCCATACCTTCTCAAGTTGTCAGTAAAGGTAATGAAGTATGAGAATCCACCTCTATAATCTACTTGAAAGGTTCCACACACATCAGTGTGTAACAAATCTAGAATCTCTGTGTCCCTTTCACCTTGACCACTGAATGGTGGTTTCTTTATCTTACCTTTTAAACAATTGTGACATATTTAAATTGGATTCATCTCAAAAGTGTTTAATTAATCATATTTATATAGATTTTCCAAATGATTCTCGTTTTTATGACCAATACATGTTGCCAAAACTGGGTGTTTTATGATCTGCACATATTTTATTCATTATCAATTTACAATATTTGGTTTTTGTAATTTAATACCTAAAGACCATTATTAAACTATGATGTACCATAACATATGATACCTTTATAAAAGTATTAACCCTTATTTCGATCAACATAAATAAATCCATCTATATCTAAACAAGTAATGAAAATAATGTTCTTGGTAACACTAGGAACATAAAAAAAATTCTTTAAAACCAAAATAAATCCCATCGATAATGTGGGAAGGTAGTCTCTAGTGGATAGAGTAGCCAACATCGCTCCATCAGAAGCCTGATATCCACCTCATCTCTAGCTATCTTCTAAAATCTACTTGGTCCCTATATTTATATATAAATGTGAGCACCACATGAAGTATATAATACCCAAATTGTAGATATAGAAATATTAAAATAAATAATTAATTCACCTAAAGATTCACATTGTTTCCTTGGATGAGTGAAATTCCTCTTCTAATAGCCCTTCTTTCCATATACAAAACATACCACATCTTGTTCATTTCCTTTACTTTAGATCTTATTATTCTTGGAAGGAAGGTTCTATAAATCCATAGACTTGGAATGGGCCTTCATACAATTTACTTGTTCCTCATATTATTATTCACTATAAGGATTGGGGGGTTTTCACACCCCATGTCTTTATCAACTTGGAAAATAAGTGTATGAAGTTACAATAGTGTCTTCTTTTACTTCTCATATTGTAATTCATAATAAAACTAGAGAAGTTTTTGGGTAGTGAGGATAGAATGATATCTACATGTAGCTCATTAGGGATTTTAAACCCTAAGATGGCTAGGTACTCAATGTAGAAAACCATATTGACTATATGTTCTCTGGTTGGTTCCGAATCTCCAAGATTACATGTAAAAAATGCATTTGAGATCTCATATCTCCCTGATGTCAACTTCTCTTGATAAATATCTATAAGGTGATAAATGATGTTAGACACATCTATATCCTCATATTTCATTAGAATCTCATTGGACATGGAGGATAACATGCAAAATTGGACATCCATTGCGTAAATTGTTTAATAGGTGCATGATCAATTTGGATCTTTTCTAATATTCCAATTTACCGTTAAGTCACATGTCACCTTTCATTTAATGGACACAGTCGATTTGAAAAACATCACACAATTGCTCCACCTTTAAAAAATTTCCATGCACAAGCATGACAACTCTACAACTTTTCCAAAAAACCAAGGCATGGTTGCTTGTAAGAATAAGCCATAATAAATTGTTTCTTTTTCTAAAAATTCAATTAGATGTGTTGTCTCTCCAACCCTTTGCAAATATTTTCATGCTAATGCTGTGCATATGAGAAGTTAAAATTTTTAAAAAATAATTTAAATTTTCAAAATATTAAATCATTTAATGTTAAAAGACTAAAAACTAATTATGATCTTATTGAGAAAACATAAATTCTGAATCAAGAATTATTAAAATGAGAAGACTAAAAAATTAAATGCAAAACACTTAAAATAATTGACTAACTAACTAATTAATAAAATCAACGCAGTCAAAAAATTAAAAAAATTACATAGAAATTTAAAATTATAATTAATTAAATCATTTAAAACATGAGAATAGAAATTAAATTAAACTTCTTTTAATTCCTTAATAAATAAATAAATAAAAATTAAAAGTATTAAATCAAAGAACACCAAAATTATCCAAAAAAACTTAGAATTTATTTTTTAATTTTTTTTTACAGAAATGCAATAAATAAATAATCCAAAATAAAAACAAAGTATAATTAAAACATAAAAAAACAAAAATATCATAATTATCAATAATTAGTAATTACACTATAAAATATCCACTAAATTATAATTAACCATTTAAATTCTAGTTTAAGGTTAAAAACACATAAAATACACTAAAAATGATGTGAAAAAACACAAGAACTAAATGGAACATCATATTCCCCCACACTTAATTTTTTTTTGTCCTCAAGTAATCACTTTTACAAATTTAGTGGAAGAAAAGTATTCTCAGGTTCAAAAATTAAGCATCCATTAAGAACCAGTTTTTAAAAATATTCTACCCTATGGAATTTTTTAAGAAGGAAAGGAGATCTCTCTAAGAAACAAGTATCTTGGTGAAAATCCTATTTCATTTTTAAAAAAATGATTTAAATTTGAAAATTTGAAATATTTAAAAAAATAACTTTGCATTTAAATAAGGATTCCAAACATCTCTTTATCTTTAGGAGAACAAACACATATAATTATAATCCATAATAATTAGAGTCTTTGTTTGGATGAGAAAACTTAATAATTAAAATTAGTATAAATAACTCATCCAATAGCTTAAAAAATAAAATAATGAAAGAATAAAGAGATGAAATGTCCAACATGGATTAATATTTTCATTTCATAGCTCATGTAAATGCATAACTTAAAATTTTAAAACCCAGTCAAAAGGTTCAAAACCAATGATGATTGTAAACCCTACTCCAAAAAATTTGAAAAATATAGATTTTTAAATGAGTAAGAAATTGATGAACCTAATTAAATCCATTGGAAATTAAAAGAAGTTAACCTCTTCAAGGTGGAAGATAGATAAAAAACTTCATAAAAATTTTATTCCAATGAATAAGAATGTTGAAGCTTAAAAAATCACAATTTGAAAAAAATTAGGGGTTTTGATGGGTTTACATTAAATCACACTTTATCTCATTAAATAATACCCTCTCCCCCACACTTAAAACTCAGATTCATCCTCAATGTTGAATTGATAGGAGAAAGAAAATAATTATAATTTTTATGTTCAAAAATATTTTAAATTCAATAGTTCAAATTTATGTTCAAGGGTGACAATACAGTTCAACAACATGTTTTATACAATTAGTGTTTTACGAACACTTTAAAAAAGTACATGAATTATTTTTAAAGAATAAAACATATAATTTCAATAAAATTCAACACAATAGCATGATAAACATTGAGTATGCAACAAAAAATAGCCGGTGTATCCCCCGCACTTCTTTATAAATAGTAAAAAATATAAAAACATTGAAACTCAATTTTCAGCTAATAATAAACATGAAAAAACACAACAACATTAAAGAAAAGTATAATAGAGATGCATCAATTAAAACAAACACTCCCCTAACTTCATAATCTTTATCCTTTATGTTAATCTGAAAATATATCTTCCATCTTAACATTGAGTGAATTACCCTCTTGTTATCTAGATTTCAGTACCTAAAAGTTGAAAATATAAGAGCTAGATTTTAAAAATTAAGATTAAAAGAAGATAAAACCAGAGGCAATGTTTAGGGAAGTTTATCTAGTAAGGTTTCAGAATGTAACTTATTTTTTATTTGAATTGCTTTGACTCTACTCTTATCATGTCACAATAACAATGACCTTCTTGAAGAAAAATGGAGGAAAATCAAGAATTAAATCCATGAAGAATTAGTGAGTAACAAATAGAGCACACGAAAAATTTATTCTTAAAAAAAGAAAATGTAAACACATAAGAAATACAATGGGTTGACTCCGATGAATCAATAAATTTAAAATCTTCAGTTATACTTTAGAAGAAAATAAAATTGATAGAAAGATTCCAACTAACCTAGTGGTCCGACCCTAAAAATAGTTCTTAATCCTTTGACCATTAACTTGAAATGGTATTTTATCTTCTCCTATAAGATATATATATCTCCATTGAAAATGACTCTAAAGATAGTAAAAGGTCCATACCATTTGTATTTAATATTCTTAAGAAAAGTTTTAAGTCTATAATTAAAAAGAAATACATTTCTTCTTACCTTAAATTTTTTATTCTGGATGATAGAATCATGAAATGCCTTATCCCTTTCCTTATAAATACTAGAATTATCATAATATTCTCTCATAACCTCATCTATCTCACCTAGATTAAGTAAACGCTTCTCCCTAGTATTATTAAAATCAAAGTTCAAAGCTTTCACAACCCAATATGACTTGTTCTACAACTACACTAGTAAATGAAAAGATTTTCCAAAAAACTACATGTATGGTGTCACAACCCCCTCCCCAAAAATATACCAAAATGAGGGGAGAGAGTTGGTGACTACCCGAGTCCTACCTCCAGTGGGCCTCAGGTTTGTGACTAGCACTGAGGGTATAATGAACATTCAAATGGGAGACATTACCCTATAAGATAAACATGCATAAGATAGAGATAAGAAAGATGTCTGTGCAAAAATATGTTCCTCAGGATAGGTTGAGGGGGGCTGTGGTTGTTCGGGATGGAATCCATGATCAAACAGCCCCAAAATAATCTATAGGGTCTACCTCACAAAGCACCGTTATAGAGGTCCCTTTCCAACTGTGAACGCGTGAGGCTAAATTGGAACTCCCATGAATCTGAGGCACTCTACGATCACACTAAGTCATTTGATGGATGGATTCATGAGTTTGATAGAGTCAAGAACTTTGACAGATCCCAACTTTTCTTCGCGGTGCACCTCCAAGCATCACAACTCCCATTGCCTATAAATACCCTACTCATTATACCTCAAATCCATGACAACCCCAACCTTTCAACTTTTGATCTCGTATTTCATGAAGCACATGAACACCACAAACCAAACAGAAAATGAATCATCCAAAATAGTGGAGCATTGTGAAACCCCATTTCCATTGTTCCTAAATACCTCCACCTAAGGTGGGGATGCCTTTCACGAAGGACTACTCCCTTCACGAAGAAAGAAGTACCTATGAGGTACTTGAGGCTTCATGGAGCATTAATCCTTCATGAAGCACTCCTCTCCAACATAGTGACTTAATATCAAGGTCGGGACACCATGCTTCGCGAAGCTCATTCCATCATGATGCCCCTTACCTCAGCGAAGTATATGAACTTCACAGAACACCTTTTAGTGAGGTCCCATAATTCACAAATCCTTTCTCATGGGCCTCACTATGTTTCCTATGTTCCATTGATACCTCTTCATAAAGGTCGAGTACCCCAAGCCTCTACATCCCTCTAGGATTGGTTTAGCTGCACTTCAATTCCTCGTGTGACCTGTGTTGTCCATTCCTAAGGCCCACTCCACATCTAGTGTGGTCTGAGATACCCACCTGCCTATTGCTTTTCAGTATAGGTATGATAATTCCTCTTGCTGTAACAACCCAAATTTTTTGAATGATAATTCTTTTATGAAAATGTGTGTTATATAATATCACACAACAAAACTACATCTCAATAATAATAAAGTGAGTATAATTTGAAATGCGGCCATAGATTTTCAACCGTTATATGACCATTGGTAAATTATGACCATTTTTCAATACGATCATTGGAAATTATACTCTTGATAATAATTTAACATTATAATTTGTGTTTATTAGTAGAAATAACAAAGTATAATTAATGTAGAAAGGAGAAATGATGGCCCCAACCAGTATAGTCATGTAGTAAAAATCCCATTTGTCAAAACATGGGAGGGAGGTATCATCACTGGGCTTCTCCCTTATTGAATCCCAAGAAGAGGTTCAATATGTGAAGCTTGAATGAAATCCCTTATGGGAGAATTTCATGTTAGTATAAATTACCACTCAAGTGATGTTAGTCGTGCCACCCCATGAGTCTATCACCATCTCAAACCTCACCCTTTGGTCATATGCAGGTGTTATAAGGTGTTATATTTACAGGCTCTATTTACTTAAAATGAAATCCCTTTGTATAAATAAAATTTTTATTCCACCATTTTCTATTTTGAGAATAGTTTTTCTTAAAAATATGATGAATTTGGTAAATTGATTTTTCGAACAAAAATTGTACTTTAAAAAGAAATATAATTATTATAATAAAATAATTTGTTATGAATAATGATTATTTTATTGAAATAGTATGGTTAAAACACTCTTATTTAAATATAAATGAGAAAATATTATGATTTTTTTCAAGTTCTAGAAATTTCACTATGCATTTTCTATAAACTATTATTTTTAATAATTAAAAATTTTTATATTTAAAAGTTAAATTATTATATTTATATAATTATTATGATAATATAAATATCATTTTTTGAATCATAAAGTTTAAATTGGGTTAGGTTGAATTTATTAGAATTTTATAAAATGCTTTATTTTTTCGTGAATAGTAAAAGTACAGTTTGAGATTTTTCGGTATGTTTAATGACATCATAATGGTGTAATAAGTAATATAAAATGATGTTAGACTCTGTTGGATTAATATATCACAATATGTGTCCCAGGTGGCCAATACTATGGGCAAGCCCATGTTTTTTTATTTTACCACCAACAAGGTGTCCAAGGAAATTAATAAACAAATCCTCCTCTTATTCGATAAATACTCACCCATTTATTAATTTAATTTCAATTAAAATTTATACTCCATTAATTTATAATAGTTTTAACTTCTAATAAGTCCTTTGAATGTGTCCTCAATTCCCCAAGGTCTCAATCCTCAAGTTTTAGGAACACTCTTCAGGGTAAAGGAAATCCTGACTTCTCTTTTCCTTTTAAGTTCTCTTTTTATGTGGTATGTCTTTTAAATTTAAAAAATATGTTCTTATCTCCATTATTATATATTAATTTACTATATTAATATTATTTTATTAATGATATAAACTTTCCCCTTCTCTTTTTAGTGCTTTTTAAAACCATGTTTTATACCCGTTACGCTGCCGATTTTTATTCTCAAATTTTATTTCTTTTTTCATGAAATTATCTTATATTATTTTTTGAATACCCAATCCACTTTAATTTCTAGGGATATTCACCTAGATGTAAAAAATTATATATTTTATTTTTGTATTAACATACATGAAACCAACCTTTATTTTTCTTGGGTTAATAATGACATAAAGATCTCGTCTTTAATCGCTTTTTTTAAAACACCATGATTTTGATATAAACCCAATTTCTTTTATTCTCCACAGGTTATTTATGAAATTTTTTATTATGATATATGTGGATAAAATTATTTAATACATATTAAGTGTGTAACCTAATATTTCTCTAATGCACTAGGTAAATAATTTAATCTATATAGATGACAACTTTTACGATACCTTGGCGAATAACCTTGGTAATTTTTACGACACCTTAGTGATATTTATAAATTTATCATTTAAATGTTTTATCCAAATAAAAAATTTATGATTAATTTTATTAATATTATTATATTTTTATTTCTCTTTCCTTTATGTATTTTTCTTAAGTTCTTATTGATATTCCTCAAGATAGCAAGTAAATTGTTTCCCTTGTTTTCCCTTACAGGGCTTTATTCTCACCCTTTCCCTTGATGTATGTCCCTAGGTTATGAGGTGTAATAAATGCACTTATGATGAACATTGAACAAGCATTTAAGTGTAATAGAATAATGTTTGAATTTTTCTTGTATTATGTTCCATTTTTCCAAGAAACTAAACTTTAAAAGATCCTCTGTTTGTACTATGAAATGAAAGTTATGTAATAAAAAGGAGGAATTACATAGTTTTTTTCAAAGGATGGTTTATTTATTTGTGGAAATTAAGATTTTAAAACTTTATTAAGAACCTTATAGAAAACTTTAAATATAGTAACACTTCCTAGTATTTTGGGGAAATATTAAGTAAATGGTTTCCAAGAAAATAAATCGTTGTCTAGATATGAACTAGTGGATGTAGTTCTGGAACATATATACATCGGGCAACAACTCTTACAAGGTGTGTCAGTCCTAAATCATCATAACCTGGTACATGAAAATGGTCCTTACTTCACACCTAGATTGAAACTCTAAAGAGATATTCTAGGTTAATCAAAAACTTTTTTATGAACCATTATGAAGGATTTATAGAAAATGTATTTATTGTTAAATAATAGAATATTTAATCAAGATGTTTTAAGACATTAAATTACTTTAAAATTATAATATTATTAAATGAAAAAAATTTCTCCCTAAGGTTTTATTCTATTAAAAAATGGAATGAAATAGGAGAAACTATGTAAATAGTGATCACAATGGACCAGGCGCCGATGGTTTTCCGATGGAATCTGAAATGGAAAACTTCATGAGAATGATGAATCAATGGACTCAAGTTATGAAAAATAACTTGAATATTGAGAGACAAGATTCACCTATAAGGGGAAAAATTCCCGTTGAGTTCTTTATGAATCAATTACCACCTTATTTCAGTAGATCTATCAACCCACTGATTGCTGAATAGTGGATACACTCTATAGAAAAGATCTTTTCAATAATCTATTGTTCAAAACAATAGAAATTCACCCTTGATGTGTACCACTTAGAAAGAGAAGTTGATCAATGGTGGAAAATGGATAAAAAAATGAATCTAATAGGGGAAATTGATGCTATGTATTGGGAAGATTTTAGGGGATCCTTTTTCAAAAAATATTTCCCCCATTCAATGAGAACAAAAATAGAGAAGGAATTCCTAGAGCTAAAGTAGAAGTTAAATTAATCTATGGGAGGCTATAAGATGAACTTCACAAGACTTTCCTATTACACCTATAGCTTTGTCATGGATCATAATGGGAAGGTTGATAGATTATTTGATGGACTAAAACCCCATATATATAAGGATCTATCCTAATGAGACTATGATAACTATGAGGAGATTGTGAGGAGTGCTATGAAATTTGAACTGGAGTTCAGAAAGATGTAGTGGTCCCATATATGGAATGAAAATAAGAGATCTTTGGATCCAAAATTTGTAAGGATATTTTATCACAGAATAAGAGGAAAGTAAGTGCAACTTCCCACGTACAACAACTATGGGAAGAAGAATTTGGGGAACTAATTTCTTGGGAGAAGGAAATGATACAAGTGTGAAAGAGATATTCATATTTCTAGGAACTATCATAGTGAGTTGAAGCCTCAACTTATCAACACTAATGATAAAGGGAAGATGGTGCAGGTCCAACCTGAAGTCTAACACATTAAGTGTGGATAGCTTGGTAAATTTTGCAATCACTTTTAAAATACAAAGATAGTATAGGGGAATCACCATCAACCTCAATATAGGACAAGGGAGAAAGTTCAGGATTTTTCTATCATGACAACAAAAGTTGAGACTCAAAATGATGTATTGTAAGGTACTCTCATTGTTTTATCAAATCTATTAATTACTTTTTTTGATTTTTTGTTCTATGTATTCCTTTATTTCCTCCAAGTTTTCAAATAATATATAATCAATACCTAAACTACTAGAAGTAGAACTATCATTCAAGACTCCTGGAGGGATTATCCCAGCATCAAAAGTGTATAGAAACTCTAGTATTTACTTTGGCGAGCATAATCTCATTTTAAATATAGTAGTCATTCCCATGTTTGATTTCGACATTATACTAGGGATGGACTGACTCTCAATATATAATTCTAATATCAACTGCAGAAGCAAGGAAATATCAGTAGCCTTGAATGGAAAAACTTTAGTTTTTTTTTCAATGGAGGGATATATCGACCAAAGATTTGTATAGAAGCACCTCCCATAGATTTATTTATGGAAATGATTGGTGAAGATAAAGAATTAAATGAAAGTATACAGATAGAAAATTTTCCCATCATTCAGAAATACATTGACGTATTTCCTAAGAAGTTACCTAGACCTCCTCCAAAAAATGGTTATAGTTCTCCATTAAGATTATACCTGGATTCAAGCCGATATCAAAGACCCCGTATAGAATGAAAAATGTGGATTTAGATGAATTAAATAAAAAACTCCAAGATACTTTGGAGAAGGGGTTTATCTATCCAAGTGTGTCTCCTTATGGAGAACCTATTCTCTTAATGAAGAAGACGGATGGATCAATGTCTCTATGAATTGATTACAGAGAACTTAACGGGATCACAATGAAGAAAAAATACCATCTTCCAAGGATTTATGATTTATTTTACCAGCTTGATGGGGCACAATTCTTTCCCAATATTGATCTTTGATCTGGTTATCATCAATTGAGGGTGAAGAAAGAAGATATTCCAAAGGCTGCCTTCCATTCAAGATATGAGCATTATGAGTTTATTGTTACGCCCTTTGGCTTGAATAATGCTCCTACCATTTTTATGGATTTGATGAATAGAGTCTTTAAGGACTACCTTGATAACTTTTTGGTAGTTTTATTCATGATATTATCATATATTCCTAAATTCACTAGGAGAATGAGGATCATCCAAGGGTTATATTGAAACATTTGAGGAAAGATAGGATATTCGTAAAGTTCATAAAATGTAAAATTTTTGTTACAAAAGGTTTATTTCTTATGGAACATTATAACCAATGAAGTAATCTCAGTTGACCTTGTAAATAAAAAGGTTGTGGAGGAGTGGCCTCATCCTATAATAGTAACTGAGATTCACAGTTTCCTTGGTTTAGTAGGATATTATAGGTTGTTTGTGAAAAACATTTCATGAATTTATAATCCACTAACCTAGTTAACTCGAAAAGGGGTTAAGTGTATTTGGAAACAGAAATATCAATAAATTTTCCAAGAGCTTAAGAAGAGATTGGTTACTACAATCATGTTATCTCTACCCTCTATTGGAGAAGGATTCATTTTTTTAGAAATGAATATCTAAAATGTATTGGGTGTGTACTTATGAAAAATGGTAAGGTGATTTCATATATATATCAACAGTTTAAGCCTCATGATAAGAACTATCTTATGCATGATCTAGAGCTAGATATAGTTGTTTTTTCTTTTAAGATATGGAGGCACTATAGTTATGGGGAGAAGTGTGATATATACACAAACCACCAAAGTTTGAAGTATATTTTCATGCAAAATGAATTGAACCTGAGACAAAGGACATGGTTAAAACTTATTAAAGACTGTGGTTGTTCAATTCATTATCATCCTAGAAGAGAAATAATTTTTTTGATGCATTAAGTAGGAAATACCATGTTATGTTATCAATGATGAGCATTCAAGGAGATAATTTCATCAAAGACCTAGTAAAACTGGACATGGGAATCATCAGGAAAGGGACATCATCAACACTATCCCAAATTATTTCTCAACCACCATTACTAGAAAATATCAAGAAATATCAAAGAGAAGATCCTTTGTTACAGAAGAAGATAGAGGCTGTAAAGAATGGGAAGTTTCCTGAGTTCAATATTGATCAAGGAGTAATTAAATTTCATACAAGGCTATGTGTTCTATCTATTCTAAAAATAATGAATGAACTACTTGATGAAGCTCATATCTCTACTTTCTCTATACATCCTGGAGGAAGAAAACTATATAGGGACCTTCGTGACCATTATTATTTGGATAACATGAGAAGGGAGATTTTCAAGTACACTACAAGGTGCCTGATGTTTCAACAAGTGAAGGAAGAGAAATAACTTCCTAAATAGGTATTACAACCACTGGCCATACCATCATGGAAGTGGGAAAATATCACAATGGACTTTGTCACTAGTCTCCTAAAAACATCCATGGGAAACAATGAAATATGGTTTATAATGGACTGTCTCACCAAGAATATCCATTTTATCTATATTCAGGAAGATCTATCTCTTGATCAACTTTCTAGGATTTATGTGAAGGAAGTGTTAAGGATTCATGGGCTACCAATTTATATAATTTTAAATCATGATCCATGGTTCATGTAATTGTTTTGGAGAAGTATTTAGTATTCTTTGAATACTGAATTGAATTTCAGTGTGGCCTATCACCCAAAAATTGATTCCCAATATAAAAGGAATATTAATACACTCAAGGAAATGTTGAGAACATGCTCAATGGAATTTAATGGTGGATGATATCAATATCTCCCATTAGTTTATTCTCATACAACAAAATCTTACATTCAAGTATTCAAATGTCACCCTATAAATCTCTATATGGAAAGTTATTTAGTAATCTTACTTGTTTGGAAAAAGCTAGTGAGAGAAATCTTCTTGGGTCTGATCTTGTGTAAGAGATGACAGAAAAGGTTTATGTCATCCAACAACACATAAAGGTTGCTTAGAGTTGGCATAAGATCTATGATGCAAACCTTCAAAGGGACTTTGAGTTTGATGTTGGAGATAAATTATTCCTTCGAATTTTACCCTGGAAGAGGGTTATGTGCTTTGGGAAGAAAGAGAAGCTCAGCCCCAGGTACACTGGCCCTTATGAAATATTTGATCGCATAGAAGCAGTGACATATTGGCTATAAATTCCACTAAACCAAGCTCATGTTCATGATTTTTTCCATGTATCTCTCTTAAGGAAGTACATACCTAACCCATGTACTAAACTCATAGGTGTTACAACTGGAACACGATCTCTCTTATGAGAAGAATCTGATGGAGATCTTGGAACGTAGATACAAAGTTCTACGCAACAAGACTACCCACCTTATTAAAGTGTTGTGGAGGAACCAAAAATATGAAGAAGCCACGTGGGAACTAGATGAGGCAATGAGGTAGAAGTACCCACATCTTTTATCAACCAAGTGAACAAGATGAAATTTCAGGGACAAAATTTCTTAAGGGAGGAAGAATGTAAAGACCCAAACTTTTTTAATGATAATTGTTTCCTAAAAACATGTGTTATATTATATTACACAACAAAACTATATATCATTAATAATTAATTGAGTATAATTTGATATGTGACCATTGGGTTTTGACTGTTGGTCAATTATGAACATTTGTCACTATGACTACTAGAAATTATACTCTTGATAATAATTTTAATATTATAATTTCTATTTATAAGTTGAAATGAAAATGGATAATTAATGAAGAAAAGGAGAAATTATGGCCTCAAGCAAAAGATTCATGATATAAAAAGCCTATTTTTCATAACTTGGGAGGGGGGTGAAATAACTAGGCTTCTCCCTTGACTAAACCCAAGCCGAGCTTCAACATGTGAATCTTGAATGAAATCCTTTTTGAGAGAAGTTCAAGTTTGTGGAAATTACCACTCAGGCGATGTTAACTGAGTCACCCCATGAGTCTATCACCATCACACACCTCACCCTTAGGTCGTATGTGGGTGTTATAAGGGATCATGTTTTGAGGCCCTAGTTTCTTAAAGTGTAATCCATTTTTATAAATAAAATTTTTATTCCATCATTTTCTTTTTGAGAATAGTTTTTCGTAAGAATATGACAAATTTGGTAAATTGATTTTTCAAACAGAAATTTTAGTTTTCATAAGAGATATAATTATTATAATAAAATAATATGTTATTAATAATAATTATTTTAATGAAATTTTATGGTTAAAAGACTCCTATTTAAATATAAATGATAAAATAAGTTTTTTTTTTCAAGTGTTAGAAATTTCACTATGCAATTTCACTATGCATTTTATATCCCCTATTATTTTTAATAAATAAGGATATTTATATTTAAAAGTTAAAATTCTAATATTTAGATAATTATTATGATAATATAAATATCATTATTTAAATCAACACGTCGAAATTAGGTTAGGGTGAATTTATGATAATTTTTTAAAATACATTATTTTTTCATGAATTGTAAAAATATAGATTGAGTTTTTCAGTATGTTTAATGAAATCATAATCATGTAATAAGTAATATAAAATGTTGGATGACTATTTTGGATTAAAATATCCTAATAGGTGTTCCAAGTGGCCAATACCATGGGAAAATATCATTGGAAAGCCCATGGTTTTTCATTTTACAACTACTAAGGTGTCCAAGGAAATTAATAATCAAATCCTCATATTTTTCTATAAATACCCACCCATTTATCCATTTTCATTCACTTACAATTTATCATCCATGAAGCTCTGATAGTTTTACCTCCTAATAAGTCTTCCCAAGTTGTCCTCAAGTCCCCAAGGTCTTGATTCTCAAGTTTTAGGGTCACTCTCCAAGGTAAAGGAAATCTCAACTTCTGTTTTCCGTTCAAGTTCTCTTTTTATGTGGTATGTATTTAAAATTTCCAAACTATGTTATTATATCCATTTTTTTCTATCCATTTACTATATTAATATTCTTTTATTAATTGGAGAACCTTGTACCCTCTATTTTTAGTGTTTTCTAGAACCATGTTTCTTATTAATATTCTTCAAGATCACAAGTAAACAATTTCTCTTATTTTCCCTTACTAGACCTTATACTCAACCTTTCCTTTGATGTATGTCCCTAGATTATAAGGTTCAATAAATGTACTTAGGATGAACCTTGAATAATCCTTTCAAGTGGAATAGAATAATGTTTTATTTTTTCATGTATTATGTACCTTTTTTTTCTAAGAAACTAAACTCTAAAAGATCCTATTTTTGTATTATGTAATGAAAGCTATGTAATAAAAAGGAAGGATTCCATACTTCATTTTAAGCCTTGGTATGCTAACACAGACCTCATGAGTGATCGTTCCTATCCATATTTATAACCTGGAATTTCTGAATCCATTCCCTTCCCATGGGTGTATATGTGATCGTTATGTAATCCCAAGGGGTGAGGAGTGTGTCCCCCCATGTCCAAGCTTCATGACGTAAAATTGCCTAGCACCTAACATCATCAACACATGACATTAAACTATGACCTATACTTGTAAGAAACCTATATTATTCTCTGTGTATTACTAACATGGAATGATATCCTCCTCACACATAATAACATCTTTTTCACCCTCCACACAGGTAATGATATTCTCATAGGCATCCATCCTGGAGTAAGATCCTAAACTTTCTTGTAAGAGGCAACACCCTTTCTCCTCCTTTACTCCTCAGAGTACAAGGCTTAGAGAGGGGATGGCCACCAGGAACCCTTTCGATTTTCCATTCTCTCAAAACCCAATCTCTCTCCCTTTTATCTTTGTCTCTATGGGCTGCTTCCACACGTAAGCCCCACTCTCATGGAATGAGATCCTCCTCACACAGAATGAGATCCTCCTCGAGAAGCTTCTACGTGAAAGCTCCACAATATCTCTCATTGATGAATATTGTGAGAAATTCCTATCAAGTCTACTTATTCATCTTATTTCTCACACCTAGACTAACTCATGTGGGATTCTAGGTTAGTAGTGACCACAAAACCTACCCATATGGGTTGTTCATACACACAATCCCCAATAATGTCCTCAATGGAAATCCCCCTTAGGTGTAAGCCCCAAATTCCCCTCCAGAACTATTTGGACTTTGATTCCAAACTAATTGGGATACATATGAAGACTCCTTCAGGTTCAGTCCCAAAATCCCCAATAATCCATATACACCATCCATTTCATCAAACCTATCCACATCCACCATGATTTTCTCTAGGCTACCACATCTCAGAAAAATCATGCCATCCACTTGGGACACTCCTATGCATAATCCACATTAACTCAATAACTACTCTTAGTGGTATTCGGGTATACCATGTGCGTATGCTCCACATAATCTAACCATGATAAATCCTCTTGAGAAGGGAATATCACATGAATAAACCCCACACCATTCATTGAACGACATGGGTTTTGATACCTATATCCCAAACAGGCTACATAGGACACCTCCCTGAGGTTCAATCCCAACCAATTATAAACCTTAGTGTTCCCCTCCTTGGGGCGCACCTTATCGATCTACCTATACTGGTGTACAGATCAGCCTTCACGGTGTGACATATTCCATTTATGGGGTGTACCTCCTTGGGTCCACCTCCATTGGCATTCTGATCCACCCATCTGGTAAAATTTCCAGGTTCTCCCTCATAGGGATGTAGCTCTTCGATTCTCCTCTTTGGGGTATTCTAATCAGTCTCACTCCATCTACACAAGACATTAAACTCATGAAATATCACACTACTACCTCATGTTAAACATGGGATTCCTGAGGAAAACCTAGGAATACATGCATTTAGCATTAGATACCCCGCGATCTACATGGGATGCCCCGGGTTCCATGATCGAGATGCCTCAACTAGATGCCATTCAATGAGGATGAATACATGTGACCAATGTTACCATATCTAGACATGCCAGCGATGCCCAACATGACTACTCCCCTGACTGAAGGTTTATGCCTTATCAAGACCCCTAGGAATGTCCACAAAGAAGCGACATAATTAACTAGCGTTCACAATGAGATGGCACCAGGAATGAGTTTCACAAATACATCTTAATATATGATGGAGACTATTAATAATTGTGGATTTTCAAGGAGAAATCTATAGAAGAAGGAACCAACATCCCATCACCCCATTTTGATTAAGGATGAGACATCAATGATAAAGTGATTAATATCACTTGCCTTTGGAAATTGGGAATGTAGGTCAATAATGAAATGCCAGTGTCACAATGAAATGTGTGATGGCACACCTCAGTGAAATCATCAGAAATATAAATGGTGATCCTGATGTGAATATTGTAACAACCCAACCCCATATACCTAGAGTTGATTCATTATTTTAATACATTTTCATGATTATAAGGAATTGGGTCCCAATGGACCGATCAGTTTAGCAGTCTTAGAAAATAGATTACATACATGAACGTTACATTACATTATAAAATGAAAAACAACAACAACATTATCTCCATTGACCACATTCATATCCCTTAGACTATCCCTATAGGTCATTCATAATATAATTATTCACATCTTAGAGAAAATAAAACATAGAAAGGGGTGAGCTCAAATGCTCAGTAAGGATAACAATATAGCAGAAAATTTCATAAATAAGCCTAAACTTTTAAGGGAATGTATAAGATTAAAACATATTCCTTTTAAACTTAAACTTCAGAATAATATGGCCAATATAAATCAAATAATTCCATTTACTTATTCATAGGGATATTCTACTAGTTGAATAATCACATGCAATATCAGTAGCTAATTTCATAATGATGGAATTCATAATACCAGAATTCATAACAACATAGTCAATGCATTGTGCCAAGACTAAAAATAATATTTTTTCAAGGTCTTGGGCCAAGAAACTAGTTTGTATCATGAGACCTACCAATTCATCGAGGATCTATAGCGGGCTCCACCCATTACTTACTAAGTCCAATTCATTCATCATATGAAAAGTTTTAAACATAACATAAACAGTCGTATTAAAACTAGCATACGAAATGTCAATACTTTATCAATAAACCATGAATGGTAAAAATAACACATCCATAGTAAAACATATCTCAAAACTTTCAATAAAATATGGAATTTTTGTATCATAATAAATCAGCTTCAAATAAGCTTAAAATCAATCAAAGGATGTTAACATAGATGAAATAAAAACTTTTTTTAGAGAAATATCTCTTCATATTTTAAAATCAATTAAAAGTCATATAATTAAAAAATAAAACATTTATTTTTAAAATATTCTTATAAGATGATATGGGAAGCTTCAACGATGTTATAATGGTAGAAAATAGTTGCGCCCACTGTATAAGTTAAAAAACATTCTTACCTTAATTTTGTTGAAAAGGTCATAAAGTACCTTGTTTGGAAAACGACGGAAAGATTCCTTTCAAAAAATATATGGTAAAATAAGGGTATAAATGACTTTAACCCATAGTCTAGTAAATAGTAAAATTGTTTCGAATTAAATTTTTATGAAAACACGGATGTGGATGATAAAGAGGTCCCAGTAGATACTTATGTAAAAACAACCTCGGATAATAAAGAGATTGTGAAATTAACCCTAAACTTGTACTTTTCCTTGGTCGAGGGTATGTTAACCTCCTGTATAATAGTTAAATCATTGTTATTAAATTATAAAATAACTCTATACATATATATAATATCATATATGACCCTCTAATATTGCTTTGTTAATAATATTTCAGTTGTATCATCATTTCGGGTGTTAACTGATTCATTTTACTTTATAATATTGGTTACTTAAGCCATGTTTGTTGTGGATAGGATGTATTTGATTCAAATAAAGAATGATATTATGTTCATAAACATTATTTTTAATCATAAAATGAAAATAATTCTTGAATTATTACGATGGGGAATGAATCTCATCGCGTTCGTGGAGATGGTAATCTATACGTACGCATGAGCGACAATATCATTATATGGATGGTGAAATGATATGTAATTGGATGGGATATCATATATAAATAATCATTAATATGTTATATTTATTATTTAAATTAGTTATATTCATTATTATACCCATCCAAAATAATGAAGTGTTTGAATAACAAACTCCACCACGACGTGGAGACGGTAAGCAATGACATACACTAGGTTAGTTTATGAATCGAAATGCATAATTACAAACTTGTAAAATACCTAACATAAATTGAAAATATTATGCATATAATCTATAATCATAAAATGTTTTCATTCAAGAAGAATTTACTCCTAAATTATTTATAATGGATTGTAATGAAAATGTGAATAATCCTAAGCATATCCCCCGGGAGTGTCATAAACAAGAGTGTAGCAAGGCCTGTTTTCATGCACCAGTTCCCATTTGAGTCTAGCTCAAAGTGGTGTTTTCTTGGAAAACACGCAAAATCTTTACAGTACCAAAATTCTAGGAAGTTTTTCTATAATAATCCTCAAATTCTATCTTAGGGTAATGTTCTCTAATCAGAGTTTTTATAAATATAGCTTCCAAGGTTATTGATAAACTTCCTATGATACTAACTATAATGCCTTGGCCCCAGTTATCCAGAGTCGGTGCACTATTTTAATACATTGGCATGATTACAAGGAATCAAGTCCCAAAGGACCGATCAGTTTACCAGTCTTGGAAAATAGATTACATACATAAACATAACATTACATTATAAAATGAAAAACAACAACAACATTCTTTCCATTTACCACATTCATATCCCTTAGACTATCCTTGCAGGTCAGTCATAATATACTTCTTCACTTCCAGAGAAAAATAAAACATAGAAAGGGGTGAGCTTAGATGCTCAGTAAAGATAAAAATATAGCAGAAACTTTCATAAATAAGCATAAAAATTTAAGGTAATGTATAAGATTAAAACATAATCCTTTTAAACATAAAATTCAGAATAATATGGCCAATATAAATCAAATAATTCCATTTACTTATTAACATGGATATTTTAGTAGTCGAATAATCACATGCAATATCAATAGCCAATTTCATAATGATGGAATTCATAATAACATACTTCATAACCACATAGTCAAGGAATTGTGCCATGTCTAGAAATAATATTTTGTCAACGCCTTGGGCCAAGACACTAGTTTGTCTCATGGGACCTACCGATGCATCTAGGACCTATAGAAGTCTCCACCCGTCACTTACTAAGTCCAATGCATTTCTCATATAAAAAGGTTTATACATAACATAAACATTCGTATTAAAACTAGAACATGAAATTCCAATACTTTATCCATAAAGCATGAATGGTTTAAAAATAACACATCCACAGTCAAAAATATCACAAGACCTTCAATACAATATGAAAGATTTGTATCATAATAAATCAACTTCAAACAAGTTAAAAATCCATCAAAGGATGTTGACATAGATGAAAATGATTTGTAAAACTCTTTGAGAGACATATCCCTTTTCATGAAAAAATTTAAAAGTCACACCATTTAGAAGGGAAGACATTTAAATACATTTTCGAATCAAACTATCCAATACCAATTTGAAACATTTGAAATGAATTAACATTTTAAAAACATTCATGTTCCTATAAATAAATCCTTAATAACCATTTTGAAAACATGGACATCAATGAGAATGATTTAGAAGAATAAATATTTAAACCATTTAAAATGATTATCTAGTTAAAGATTCCCTTCCATAAAACCTTAAAATATTCTATTTGAGAATATATATATTAAACATGGATGTGGATGATAAAGAGTTCCTAGTAGAAACTCACGTAAAAACAACCTTGGATAATGAAGAGATTGTAGAATTAACCCTTACCTTGTAATTATCTTTGGTCGAGGGTAAGTTAACCTCCTGTATAATATTTAAATCATTGTTTTTAAATTATACAAGAACCATGTACATAAATATGATATCATATATGATCTTCTAATATTACTTTTTAATAATATTTTAGTATTATCGTCATTTTTGGGTGTTAGCTGATTCGTTTTCCTTTATATGTTTTATTCTGTAAGTCGTGTTTGTTATGGATAGGATGTATTTGATTCATATCCAGAATGATATTAAGTTCTTAAACATTATTTTTAATCATCTAATGAAAATTATTCTTGAATTATTGCGATGGGGAAATGAATCTCATCGCGTTCGTGGAGACGGTAATCTGTACGTACGCACGAGCGACAATATCATTCAATTGAAGGTGAAATAGTATATAATTGAATGTTATATAATATATAAAAAATAATTAACATGTTATATTTATTATTTACATCAATTATACATCATTATTATACCCATCCAAATAATTAAGTGTTTGAATAACAAACAACACCATGACATGGAGACGGTAATCCGTACGTACGCACGTATGGTGACTTTGTCACTCATATGATGGATAGAATAATAAATATGGTTGTACCAATTTTATAATAAAATAAAATTATATAGAATATACTAAAGTTATTATTTTATAATGGAAACAAAAAATAAAGAGGAAGTGGAAGAAGAAAATAACTTGAAAGAGGTGATGAAATATTTACCTCTTCTCTGGGTTCTTCTTATTGATTTGATCCAAAGGACTTCTTAAGTTGGATTTATGACAAAAGGAAGGCCTCTAGAATGAAGGGAGAAAATTTTGTAGGATATTGGGGTAGGTTTTTCTTAAGCTGAATGGATTTGGAGGTGTGAAATTAAAATAAGGGAAAGTACCCTTTTATAAGAGAGGTGAGGGTCACTTTAGGAAAATCTTGAAATATTATTTTATAATAAAATAATTTTCGGTTTATAATGGCTCTAAAATGATTTATTTCAAGGATAAGGTGGGAGTGGGTCGAAAATATCTCAAAAAATTGGTTTTAGACAGGTTTATGTCACCATATTAACCTTATCTTTTATATTTAACTATTAGTTAAAAAGTTTGACATTTACCATGTCTCTTTGTATCTTTATATTATATAGTTAATAAACATAATATAACAATACAAGAGAACCCCAAGTGGTTAAATATTAATATATATAACCTTATATAAGTCTTTTAACTTAACCTTATATTTTTAGGAATATTATATCAATTAATAATATAGTATTTGTCTTAAAAACTCAATTATGTCAATTTTGACACAATTTAGTATTTGGTTTTTGTGAAAATCATAAAAACATGATTACTTCGAAAAATTATTATTTAATGAACCCTAAAATTTAATATTAACCTATAAAATTAGTCTAATTCATCAAAAGTCTCAAATTACATTTATTTGGATATTTATAATATGTATTGTTTTAATCTTTCATTAATAAGGTAATTATGGCATTACGACATCATCATTGTGTCATACATAAATTAAATTATTTAATGTCTAAAAATTATAAATAAAATACCATTATGTATTAAATGTTTTTATATTTCTAATGAATATTTATAGTCTAATTTATCTTATGTATAACCCTATATGAAAAATGGTTTCGTTATTAAACTTTGAAATTCACTTTTTTAACTCTTCTTTAAATAAAAAAACAGTAAATGTCCCAATATAATCCAAGTGGACCAATGGGGATAAAAATTTATTCCTAAGGTTATTTTTGGTAAAATTAAACTTATCCAATAGAATTAGGACATTTTTAGGGTAATGGTAAAATCATTTTTACCCTTAATTACCCTATTTACTTTTAACCGCGGTAAATAAAAGTCAAAAGTTACTATTCAAAAAAAATTATTTTCATATCATTGGACCACATATTAATTACTAATATCAACCATATCTCTTGGAGTTTTTAAATTCAACTCACAGAAGCGGTAAAATTAAGTTTTATGCAAATTTGTAAATGCTCCTAGAAGGTGGGTAAAAGACGGTAAAAAGTTCGATAAAATTTTATATATCTAAACTTATTATAAAATGAATCAAATGAATTAAGATGAAAATATATAAGTCTTATGTATCTATTTTGACCAAAAATAAATTAAAATAAAAAACTCATTATTTAAATAAAAAGTTGGTTTTAAACAATAACGTAGTCTTTTTCACTATTCTTCAAAAATTGATTGTTTTTAGAAAAATACCAAAAATTCACCCTAAGATAATTTTGATATTATAAATTCAAAAATGAATTCAATTTTTCCAAATTAAAATCATAGAATTTTCATTTATTAATTTAAAATTAATTCCTTTTGTCAAAACCGAAAAAGCGAGTTTTTAAAAAGTAAAAACTATCAAAAGATTTACATGTGTCTATGTCAAATTTAAATGTGTAATTACTTATATTGACCTAAATTGTGTTAAATGATAAAAATATAATCTAATTATGCTTCAAAACCATTCAAATACATAATTTAACACTACAAATTATTTCAATTAAAAAATTTGTCTTCAATTAAAACATAATATTTTTCACTATTCGTAAAAATATGAAAGTTATCAGAAAAGTACCAAAAATTTATCCAAACTAAATTTTTTATGTCCTTATTCTAAAGAATAATTTAATTTAATTAAATTTAATATATAAAAGTGTCAAAAATTGGTCTCAAAAAGGGTTCGCTATTAAAAGGCGGTAAAATTTTATTTTTTGAAAAATAATTCTTTTATCTACAAAAATGAATTTGTTCTTATATTATGTCTAAGAAACACATAATTTGGATGTTAAAATTATATACAGTATATAAGATTCAAAATTCAGTTAATATTATTCATAACCGCTTTTTTAAACGTCTAGTTTGGTAAGTTCTAGTGCGCTCGAACTCGGTGCTGCGAGTAGTGAAAACTATTGAATTACATTAATGAGATAACGTACTATGAAATATTGGGGTGTTAAAAATATATTCTTCTTCAACCACGAAGATTGGACCTATTGGTCATTATTTTAATAGATAATCATGTCACAAGATCTAGATATTCGTTTCCAGGTCCCATCAATAAAACTATGGGCTCGACATGAAACTCACCAGAATTTGGGGCAGCTAATCATTGGGAACTCTGGTTTTCAATATTGTCAACTTGGATATCTCTATCTAGCCATGGAAGTTTAAACGACACTAGGGAATTGGGAATTGATTTCTATGTATCTGTACTGATATCTGAATCTTACTTATTTTTAGGGCCCAACTATAGTAAACTAATCAACCCCCACCCATAGACATAGGGGAAAGAGAAATGACAATGCGATAATCCCACATGACTCCACCTATGCCACAACTTCAGTCGCGACTATGACTACTGATAATCCACACCCCATATCACCAACATAAATCATTCAAAGGAGGATGATGGACACCCTCATATGATGGTATGAGTAGTAGGGGGTCATTCCCATGAGATAAATGGCCTTATAGGACCTATAAGATTTTCTGCCTCATCGACACTGTCATCCCCAAGGGTTTTGTAGGGAGCCACTGCTCCCCAATCCAATAACAAATCGCTTTGAGAGCCTCTCCCCAGAGTGTTCCTACAACTCTCTCCCCTATGCTGAGGAGTTAGGGGATGCCTGGATCACCCTGGATATGACTACCACCTAGGATCTTCCAAGGAGGGCTCCCACAAGGCCTTTTCAATTCCACCAATAACTAGTACCTCTAGCCAAAGAATAGGTAGTCCACACCCCTACTCTGTTGGCCCCGGTTCGGATGACCCAACACCAATGTCAGACCTAAACTTATGAGGATGCCCATTAGGGGGAATCATCTTCAACTACTCCAGTGGATCCTTCCACCCATCGTACACTCCAAAAAATATGTTCTACTGCAGAGTAGGGACCCATCAATGCATGATCGGAATCGAGACCTCAACCACCCGGTAGGCAGGTTGGGTTGACTATTTCGATCACTGGCACCACCAAAAACCATCACGGACCGACCTGTGATGATGTGATCCAATATGAAGGTCCTCTCTATACTATCGCTAATCATATTGGAGGTCCTCCCTACTCTCACACTCAACATGGATGTCCTCCCCATGTTCCCAGCATTGATCAAAGTAGAGGTACTCCTTGCCTTGTCGACACCAAGTACGTAGGTCCTCCTAGTGCTTATGGTTACCCATATGGAGGCACTCCTTGTGTCATCAACCGTCAATGCGAAGGTCCTCCTTACATAATTTATATCTCAAGTGGAGGTCTTCCCCACTACAGCATCGATCCCAGTGGTGGTCCTCCCCACTTCATCGACAACCTATACAAAGGCCCCCCCTATACAACCATTGACTAATATGGAGGTCTTCCCCCTGAAATAACCAATCATCATGGAGTCACTCCCCATGATTTCACTAGCTCAAGCATAGGTCCTCCCCTATTCATTTATATTCTACATGGATGTTATCCTTGTGTCTAGTTCGGTCTGTGTAAAGGCCCTCCTCACGCTTCCACCCTCCAGTACAGAGGCCCTCTTCATGCTATTGCTACTAGTCGATATGGAGGTTCGACCCATGTTCTCACTGACTAAATCAAAGTTCCTCCCGACTACATTGACACCCAGAGTGAAGGCCCTCCCCACTCTCATAGTAGTCTCAATGGAGGTCCTCCCCAATTTGATGACAACTGATAGAAAGGCCCTCTATGTATCCCAATTAGCTCAAGCAGAGGTCCTCCCCACTCTAGTGCTGACCAGCACAAAGGTCCTCCCCCTGACAAATAAATTCCCTACCCTAAAGAACCATCCTAGGAAATAAGGGAGAATCAATACCACTGAAGGAAAAACTATAGGAAGTGAAAATTCATTGTCAATCCCATTATATTATCATATTATGAAGCCAAATGAGATTCAATGATAAGGCCTTTACCCTAGTTGTCTACATCAAATTCTGGGCCAGGATCCCAAAATATGAAATTCATAATCTCAGAATGTTAGATACACCAAATTCCCAAAATCCCTTCACTAGTAAATGAAGATATAGGAATATTTGACTCCCTTATAGGGTCTCATAGTGAAGACATATTTATCGTCACCAATTTTGTTCTCTAACTCAAATCTAGATCATGAAGAATTATTCTGGGATTTGATTGACAATGAGAACTTGGTAGACCCACATATGACTTACACTTACCTCACACATGAGTCGGTGGTATGTACCTTGTCATATAGGTTTGTGATGATGCAAGTTATCACTGCCTCCACGAGATGAATAGGCATAAAGTGATCAATCAACTCATGCAGTGGATCCTCTGCACTAGTCAAAGCCTAATCAAATGAAGATTTGGACCCTACTTCCAAACAGGGAAGCTTGTGGGACACCCTCACTACATATCAATTTTCCGAGGTGTTTTGGATGATTTCAGCTCCCCACTTTGAAACTCTGTGCTCACTCACCCATGACGAGATCATGTGCTTTTGCCATACCATCTAGGAAATGTGCTTTTGCCTCCATAACTGTTAGTTTGTCTACCCTAAAATCTAAGAACATTTTTATGAAAGAAACCAACAATTCTATATGGTTGAGTTGGCATCACTCCCAGTGCCTCAACACCCTACATGACCCAGCTACCACCAGACCCATCCATTAAATATGTGTTCAGAGCTTCACAGTGCTCTGCAGAATTGTTGAGGAGGCATCTCCGCACATGAAAATCTAGGGCTGGGGGTAGTATTCTTCTCTCCACTTCAATCCCATCTTGCAATAGCCCAACATGCCTGATGATATTGAGCATACACCTATGGGTATTGTCATGGTTAATATGGATGATCTTAGGGAACTGAAAGAAAATGAAATTGATGTTGGATTCGATGAATAGGACCCACCCCCTAGGGAACCACAATATCAGGTAGACCCTATAGGCATCCTCACTGTCCAATAAAGGAAGAAAATTGGACTTCGAGATCCCTCCACATTATTTCCTATTTTTTTAAACCTCAATAAGGATAAGGGACCTCTTAATCCCTCTGATCCACCTGAGGTAGTATAGAGAATAGAGGTCGATCCCGCTATGGCCACCTTGCTCTGGAAAATCACATATAAGAAGAAGCTCATCCACAAGATCCTTACCAAATTCCTTGAAGATCAGTATCAAAACTATGGTAATCCTCTGCAGGATCATGTTCCTCATTTACTGGTGAAACATGGGAAGCCAAAATTTCTTCTCAACCAGCTACCCCTGGTCAATCTTGGTAACCTCATGCATCCTGATAGATTAGAAACTAGTGTTTATAGAGTAAAACCATGGTATGAATCATAGAATCCATCCGATAAGCGTGATAACCCCCCCTCAAGATCTGGAAAATGCTTCTCCTAAAGCCGCCACTCCTCAAGCTGCTGCTCGTCAGGCTACTCCATGAGCCAATGAGCCTGCCTATCATGTCAAAGATCATGTCAACGCATTGGTGGTTAGAGATCCTCATCAGGATAGGAACCCTCACCAATATGATCAGATAACGTATCTCACCGCTTGAATAAAATTTCTAGAGACACGAAAAGTGGAAATCCCATCTGATGGAAAACCATATTCGACATGGGTAGTTGATATGCGAGAACCCATAGATTTTGGGAATCCTACATTCATCCCCTTTAATGGGATGAGCGACCCACTGCAGCATATCTCCCATTTCATCTAAATGTGTGGACCCATTCTGGGAACTATAGAGTAGTAAGAATCCATCAAGCTCTAATGTTTTGTGTAGACATTTGAAGGACCTATGTTTTTCTGGTACAACAAGCTACACATTGAATCTATAGCTGGTTTGGAAGACCATTGTAGATAGTTTCTTTAATAGTTTAGATCTCTCACTTTCAATATAAGTATTTTTGAACTATTAAGTACAAGAAATTACCAGAGGAGCATATCTGAGATTTTGTCACTCGGTGGAAGGGCCTCATGTATTCACCCGATATGATACTGATTCTTGAGAAGCTAATGATGATGTATGTGGGGAACATTAATACTATATTGGTCCCCTCCCTCATCACTCAAAACTTCCCAGGTGGCTTTTAGAGTCTTTCTGAAAAGGCTCAATGCCTAGAGGAATCCTTGAAGCAAGTCAAGAAGGCACGTCCATTGCCTCTTCCTTCTCATGTAAGAAGAACCACTAAAGTAGATATTGATGATGCATTGTAGGTAGAGGTTCTAGATATTCTAGAGGTATTTTCAGTAGAGCCTAGCCTAGAACAACCTCAACAAGAGATTTCTTGTCGAGTGTAATATACCAAGGCTCAGTCCTAGGCTCAGCATCACCCAATGCAGAATTAGCAGGCTCTACCCCACCAAACACGACCGCCTATATGAGATAATGTGGCTATAACCCCCCACCAGGCTCTATCCCCTCATCAGGGTTAGGATCCTAGAGCTCCCTTATTGGACAGGAGAAACTATACATACTTCTTCAAGGATGCACAGGTTCTTGGTTATTTCTACAGTGCCTTGGAACAAGGGGTCTTGATGTTTCCCAAGTGCAGGAAGCCACATGAGGTCGATCTCACTGATTTCCATGACTAATTCCCTTACCATGGAATCCTTGGACAAACCATCTCTAACACCCCAAGATTTTATGTGAAATAATTTATTTTTAATTTCTTTGATGTCTTGTGTTGTACGCTACACCAAGATTAGCTTGCACTATACACAACACCGTATTAGCTTTTATTATATGCAAACACTATTGTTGGCTTGTGTTGCATGCAAGAGAGACCTTCCTCAATAGCGTGTGTCGTACGCAATAATGAGTTTTACTAGACAACGATATATTGTTATAATATTATTATGAATTAGCTGTTATGAATATTATTAACCACATTTTGAATTTTATAACAATATCATTAATCTTACACATATTCTAAAACATGGTATGAGAAAAAAAATAAAATTTTCATGTAAGATATGTATTTTTCAAAAAATGCAGTTTTTCCACCTTTTGATAGCACGCCCACTTTAAATCTAGTTTTTGACACATTTACAAGTTGAATTTGACAAAATAAACTTATTCATTGTAAAAATGATATAAAAATTAAATTTTTATAATTTTTTAATATTTTTCTGTTAAATTTCAAATTTTAATGAATAGTAAAAATACACTAAATTGTAATTAAAAACAAATTTTTTCATCAAGATAATTTATATGGTTAAATTATAATATTGAATGGTTTTAAAGTATAAATAGAATAAATTTTTACCATTTAATATTACATATTTCATTATCATTAATTTTACATTGAATTCATAGGTAAAAACATTTCAATCTTTTGCAATGTTTTAACTTTTGAAAAACATTTTCTCAACAGTGGGATTAATTTTAAATTAAATACTGCAACTTTTGTGTACTGAATTTGGAAAAATTTATTCCATATTTGGAATCAGTAGGTTCAAATTATTTTAATAGGATACTTTTTATTTTTAGGAATTATGAATAGTTACTATGGTAAATTTTATTTACCACAATTAAAGGTAAATGAGGTAATTAAGGGTAAAAATAATATTATAAAATTACTCTAACACCTTCCAAAATATTATTGGATGAATAAAAGTTGACCCATATCACCTAAGGTTCGGAATAGATTAATTTCATGGACTTTTTACCATGAAAGGGATGCAATTATTATTGAAACCAAAGAATGTGACAACATGTCACTCTCTTATATCTTATAAGTGTAATAATTTTAATTTAGTGATAAAATTCATAAAACTTAGAACATAAAGTCACTAGAAAGATAATAAAAATATACACATCATGTGAATTTATTTATAATTTTTAGGGATTAAATAATTATCATTAACGGGGACACAATAGTGATGTAGAAATTATTTTATTGATTGAAATATCAAATAAATGTTTTTAAAAATATTAAAATAAATATTATATGAACTATTTTATGTGATACATGAATTTTCAAGATTAATATTACATATTAGGGACCTATTAAATATTTTTGTTCGAATATATCCTCTGTGTGGATTTTATTTAAATTCAAATAAATGAATAGTGTCAAAATTGATACTTGTTATTTTATAAAAATAACATATTATTAAATTGTTTAAAAATTACAAAATTATTTAAAAATTATAAATTGAAATTTATATGGTCTAAAATGTCATAAATTATCCAATTATGGACAATTAACAACACATAAGTAAGTATTTATAACCATTTAAAATTTAGAATATTATTACCACAAATAAAATTAAATAGATTAAATAAGGATAAACCAAAATTATAAGGTTTAAAATAAAATCCAAACAAGTCTAAATTTGCTTGGTTGATGCGATTACAACCTTATATTACCTCATATCTGAATTTGAGTCACTTTGGAATTTTTTATGTGGGGTTTTATTTTATTATAAACTAATATTTTAGAGGTTTCCAAAAGTGCCCCTCTCCTCTCCTATAAAAAGAGAACCTCCTCTCTCTCATCTTCACAACATTTTGAGCCTTCAATCTCGGAAAAACCCTATCCATTTATATTCTACACTTCTATAGAAACATACTAGATGTCCTGGTCTTCTTCAAAGACCAACTATAGTGCCCTAAGAGGAGGTTTTGAAGAGGCGCGTCAAAGAAGAGGTAATATCCTTTACTGATTATTTCAAATTTATTTCTTCTTGTACTTACTATTATTTATTTGTTTCATTATAAAGTAATAACATCAGTATCACTCATATAATTATATTTTATTATAAATATGAAACAACCCCATTTCACCTTCTATCTATCCTATGGAAAATGAAATCTCCGCGCGTGCGTACGTACGGAATACCGTCTCCACGCCCTGGTGTAATCTGTTTTCCACCACCACCTTACTTGGATGGGTATAATGGTGTAAATAATAACTATATATTATTATTATAACATCATACTGATTCTAATATATTATATCATCCAATCCAATTCTGTTCAATAATTATGAGAACGATATCATCGCTCGTGCATATGTACGGATTACCGTCTCCACGATGCGATGAGATTAATTATCCATGTTAACCATTCTAGAATGATTATAAAGTATACATAGTAAATAATAATGAATGATATGAAATAATAATGATACTAGATTTATGTACATATATGTTTCATTAACTTAATTCCATTCAATTCAATAAGAAAACAAAAACGGCATTCATGCGTATGTACGGCCTACCGTCTCCATGAACATTGTATTTCATTCCATTTATCGATCTATAATATATATTTATATGATGAATATATATTATATATAAATCATTTTTGAAATTCTGTAATTAAGTAAATCAGGATATAAGTAATAATAACAAGAATAACAAGTCCAAACACGTACGATAAATGAAATGATTTTACCCAAAACGCTGCTTTAACATGGAATTCTCAAAAGAACGGGTAATATAAAGTCATAAGTGAATCATATATGATATCATAAATATTATTATGGTTCTGTTACAAGTAAATAATATGTTTAAACCCACTATACAAGAGTTTCAAACACGTTTGGAAGAAATTGGACCTAAGGTAAGGGATAATTTTGCAATATCATTTTTATCTGAGATTTCTTATACGTAAGTATTTACTAGGGTTATATTTTTCATCCATGTCCATAAAAATGTTTTTCATAAAGTGTTTAATATTATTCTATGTATTTTTAAAGTCATTTTTACCCCTATTTGACTTTTACTTTGTGTTATGGAAGGAATCCTTCTTTTGTTTACCATACATGGTACTTTTTGACTTTTCCGTTAAAAGTACGAGGAGAATGTTTTTTTAATTTATATGGAATGAATAGGTTTTTTATGTTTTCATAACAACTTATTTCCATGAATCTTCCTCTACATGATTTCATTATTATTTTCAACAAAATCCATTTCTTTTAAAATTTCATGGCATTTTGAGAAAAGAAAATGATTTTGAAGAAGAAAGTATATTTTTCTCAAGAATTCATTTCAAGTGTTTTATCAAAACCATTTTCCATCTAAGATGACATTATTTAATATGTTTATGTTTCAATTATAATTTCGCTATTATTTACATGGTTTCATTTTTCTTATGATGAAATGATATCCATTTATTCTATATGGATTATATTATGATGGGATGATGTTTATGAAACCCATTTTATTCATTGGGCTATGATGATTGATTTATGTTTATTTTGTGGCACACATAAGAATGATTTAATTTTGAGATGGGTGGGACATATGTCTCCCTCCAATGGATTGGTTAAATATTTATATGTCATGAGATAGACATGGATGGAACGGAAAGTGAATTCGGTTCAGTAATACAGGGCTGGAACGGCAAGTAAACCTGGTTCAGTAATGGAAATTTTACACTATGATGGTATTGGCAACAATGGCTTGGATACTATGGAAATAATAACATGTGCTTAATGGTTTTCCATAATTACATGTTTTATTCCCATGTTATTTTATCCTGATTAATGTTTCTTTATGATCTTTTCTTTATGTACTTCTAAGATTTATTTCACGACTCACGATTTTTGATGTTTAATCAATATGTTCATGTTTTTAAGTTTAAATGTATATTGTTTGTTTTATTTTCTCCATGATTACCCTTACTAAGCATTAGAGTTCACCATTTTTATGTTTTAATTTCCCCAATATATAAAGAAATTTTTTAGGTAAGAAAATAAAAGGGAAAGATCTTTATGGGAGATGTTGAATATCTTTCACCATGATTAGAAGATTGTATTCCAAGTTTAAAAAGACACTAAAATATTATGGTTCTTGGGTGTCAGTTTTTGTTATTTATTAAGTATTCCGAAAAAGTAATGTAATGTCCATGTACGTCAATCTTGGGTCTCTACTGTTGGTATCAGAGGAAAGGCTTAGTTAACCTTTGGAAACTAGGATGCAAAAACTTTTGTAAGATCCCTAGAGATATTTCTAAAGTATGTCTAGGGATGTCCCTAAGGTTAAGTATAAGTATAGGTTACAATCCTATAATTATGATAATGATCATGAATAACCTAGGATTAAAACTAATATGTTAAGGATTGAAAGTACTCCCCTTTATTATGTTGTTTTCCTAGAATGATTTTTGCCTCTCACAATATTCTTTTTGGGTTTTAGATGATGGCTGGAACCCGAAAGAACCGTGTTGATCAATGTAAGGGAAAATGTAATGATTGTAATCCTGAACAAACCAATTTTATGGGAGATGGAGTGAAAAATCTTATTTCTATACTTACACAAGCTATGAATCATTCTGGACTTCCAAATGAGCAGAGAAGGGAACAATATTCTATTGAGTCCTTCATGAGGCAATGTCCACCTTCTTTCAGTGGGTCTTATGATCCACTTGTTGCTGAACAATGGATCAGTACCATTGAAAAGTTATTTTCCATACTTCGCTTTTCGGAACATGAAAAATTAATTCTGGCTATTTACCATTTAGAAGGTTAAGCAGACCATTGGTGGACTCTAATTAAGAATACGAGGCCCCAAGATGAAATTGAATCTATGGAATGAGATGAGTTCAAGAACTTGTTTTTCAATAAGTACTTACCTCGTATTATTCAAACAAATATGAAAAAGGACTTCCTTGAGCTTAAGAAAAAGGATGATGAATATGTTGGTATATTCAAGGAGAATTTTACAAGGCTTGCAAGGTATGCATCATGCTTTATCATCGAACCTGAAAGTAAAGTTGATCGATTCTTCAGTGGCTTAAAACCAATTCTTTGAAGGGAATTAGCTATAAGAGACTTCAGTGGATATGAAAAAATTGTGCATTGAGCTATCAAGGTAGAACTGGAAGTCAGTGTTACATATCAATCTCATGGTTTTGAAAATAAATGAAAGATAGAGTTCAAGGAAAAATCTCAATACAATGGTGAAAAGAAGACGAATGTTTCATTATGCTCAAAGTGTGGAAAGAAGCATGGTGGAGATTGTCTTAAAGGGACTAGAAAATGTTTTAAGTGTGGAAAATAAGGTCATTGAGTAGCTGAGTGTCTAAGTAATGAGAAAAATATAGCTAATTATGTGAATAGATAAAAGACTATATTGAATTCACCACCAAAACTTCAATGCTACAAGTAAAAGGAAATGGGGCATTATGCTAACCAATTCCCAAATCCAAGAGTTAATGATGATCGACATCAACAACCTCTTAAGGCAATGGACAAAGGTAAGTCACATGTGATCACTATTAGTGTTGTTGAGTGTGATAATGAAGGTGTGAAATGATTAAGTGTTTATGTAAAGGGATTCCATAATAGTGTTATGGAATCTCATTTATAGTATCATGGAATTTTGGAATATCTATGTATTGGTTTTCAATAATTGTATGGTACCGATAACCATGAAAAGTGATTGAAATATTTTTGGAAAGCAGATGATATGTGAATAATGAAGGGATAAGGAGAAAATGAAATGTTTGATAGTATTAATGAGCTCATGATTGATATAAGGGCAAAGCTATATCATGGTTTGAGTATATAGAAATTTTGGGATTTTAGTATGTGGAAAGTGTTAACTTTTGAGAGCATTCATATTTTCCCTAAGGTTCTAAGGTAATTCATGTTTTAAGAGAATACATGATTAAGGTACTCACATGTTTGTAATGTGACTAACAAGATATATCTTATGATATATGGAGGATAAATAATGGTATTTACACGCTTAGTAGATGACCTCTCTGGTAATCATTTTCTTTATACTATGAGATTAGACAGAATTATTTTGGATAAGCTGAAAGAATGGATTAAGTTAGACATCAGATAGTACTATTTAAGACTAGAAATTTTTGACATTATTTCTGGAATGTTATAATAGTATTGTTTTAGAAAAATGACAACCCTTAGGATGGGCGACAACCTGTCGTGTCGGACAAGGATGTGGGAATAGAACCCACAACTGAAGTGCGGCATGCCTTTATCGCCTTCCAATGGCCTACAGGAAGTCCCTGGTTTTTAGAAATTTGTTTTATTTTATTAAGTGGTATGATATATGAAGTATAAGTACATTTTTGGAGCCATATATGATTAATATCACCATATATAGACTTATGTATATTTAATAACTTTTTCTAACCTTTTGTTCGAGACAGATGGAATGACCCATAAATATATCACATGATCTTATAATACTTCAAGAATAAAAAATTCAACTTCACTACTTTAAGATATGAAATAGAAATTTTTCAAGGAATGACCAACAGTGAGATTGTACCAAAATCAAGTAAGTATTTCTTCTAATTCAAATTCTTAAACTTTAGGGAAATGATCTTGAAAACAAAAAATGTTTTCCTAGTACCCTCATACCCGATGAATCAGATGGTACCTTAGATCATCACAAATTTATGGCTTTGTGATTTTTGGATTTTTCATAGCAATGTTCTCTACAACTCTCCATCAGAACATTATGGTTAGATTTCTCTTCCATATCTATATCTTCACCTACGTTATCCTATGTAAAAACCCAGTGATGAGTTAATTTGGGTAACCATTAGATTTCTTACTTTACTTTTAAAAATTAAGTTTTACTATTCCTTTTTACGAAGTGCGTTTCCATGAAATAAACATTCAAGTAGTAAACTATTTATAACCCTGACGAATATTGAGGGTGAAATTTATTTTAAGGGGGTAGAATGTAACACCCCGGGATTTTATGAGAAATATTTTTTTTATTTCTTTGATGTCTTGTGTTTTACGCTACACAAATATTATCTTTCACTATAGGCAACACCATATTATCTTTTAGTATATTCAACACTATTCTTGTCTTGTGTTTCATGCAAGAGCGACCTTCCTCAATAGTGTGTGTTGTACGCAATACCGAGTTTTACTAAACATTGATATATTGTTATAATATTATTATGAACTAGCCGGTATGAATAGTATTGACCACATTTTGAATTTTATAACAATATCATTCATCTTACACATAATCTAGAACATGGTATGAGAACAAAATAAAATTTTCATGTAAGATAAGTATTTTTCAAAAAATGCAGTTTCGCCACCTTTTGATGGCGCACCCACTTTTAATCTAGTATTTTACATGTTAATAAGTTAAATTTGACAAAATAAACTTATTCATTGCAATATGGTTATAAAAATTAACTTTGTATAATTTTTTAATATTTTTCTGTTAAATTTCAAATTTTGATGAATAGTAAAAATACCCTAAATTTTAATTAGAAACAACTTCTTCCATTAAGATAATTTATATGATTAAATTATAATATTGAATATTTTAAAGTATAAATATAATATATTTTTACCATTTAATATTATTTATGTCATTATCATTAATATTATATTGAATTCATAGGTAAAAACATTTCAATCTTTTTGCAATGTTTTAACTTTTAAAACCTATTTTCTCAACAGCGGGATTAATTTTAAATTAAATACTGAAACTTTTGTGTATAGAATTTGGAAAAATTGATTCCGTATTTGGAATCAGTAGGTACAAATTATGTTAATAGGATACTTTTTATTTTTAGGCATTATGAATAGTTACTACGGTAGATTTTATTTACCACTGTTAAAGGTAAATCAGGTAATTAAGGGTAAAAATAATATTATAAAATTACCCTAACACCTTACAAAATTCTATTGGATGAATAAAAGTCGACCAATATCACCTAAGGGTCGGAATATATTCATTTCATGGACTTTTGACCATGAAAAGTATGTAATTATTATTAAAACCAAAGAAAGTGACAACATGTCACTCTCTTATGTCTTATAAGTGTAATAATTTTAATTCAGTGATAAACTTCATAAAACTTCAAAAATAAATATTCACCAGAAATATAATAAAACTATCTACAACATTTTAATTTATTTAGAATTATTTGGGATTAAATAATTATCATTAATGGTGACACAATAGTGATGTAGAAATTATTTTATTGATTGAAATATCAAATAAATGTTTTTAAAAATATTAAAATAAATATTATATGAACTATTTAATGTTCTAAAATAATTCTGAAGATTAATATTACATCTTAGGGACCTATTAAATATATTTTTTCTAATATATACTCTGTGTGGATTTTATTTAAATTCAAATAAATGAATAGTGTCAAAATTGACACTATTATTATTTTTTAAAAATAACATATTATTAAGTTGTTTAAAAATCACCAAATTATTTAAAAATTATAAATTTAAATTTATGTGGTCTAAAATGTCATTAATTATCCAATTATGGACAATTCACAACACATAGGTAAGTATTTATAACCATTTAAAATTTAGAATATTATTACCACAAATAAAATTAAATAGATCAAATAAGGATAAATCAAAAAGTTAAGGTTTAAAAAAAATAAAAACAAGTATAAATTTAATTTATTGATGAGATTAAAACACTATCTTACCTAATATCATAATTTTAGTCACTTTGGAAGTTTTTATGTGGGGTTTGAGTTTATTATAAATTAATATTTTAGAGGTTTCCAAAAGTGCCCCTCTCCTCTCTTATAAAAAGGGCACCTCCTCCCTCTCCTCTTCACAAACTTTTGAGCCTTCAAGATCAGACAATCCCTGTACATTTATCTTCTCCACTTCCCTAGAAACATACTATAGGTCTTGGTTTTTTTCAAAGACCAACTTTAGTGCCCTAAGAGGAGGTTTAGAAGAGGCTTGCCAAAGAATTGGTAATATCCTTTACCGATTATTTCAAAATTATTTCTTCTTGTAATTTATATTCTTTATTTGTTTCATTATAAAGTAATAACATCAGTATCACTAATATACTTATATGTTATTAAAAATACTAAACACCCCCATTTCACCTTCTATCCATCCTACGGAAAATGAAATCACCGCGCGTGTATACCTACAGAATATCGTCTTCACGCCGTGGTGTAATCTGTTTTTTTCACCACCACCTTACATGGATGGGTATAATGGTGTAAATAATAACTATATATGATTATTATAACATCATAATTATTCTGAGATATTATATCATCCACTAAAATTCCATTCAATAATTGTGAGAATGATATCATCGCTCGTGCGTACGTACAGATTATCGTCTCCACGACGCGACGAGATTCATTCTCCATGTTAACCATTAAAAAATGATTATAAAGTATATATAATAAATAATCATGAAATATATGACATAATAATGATACTGGATTTATGTACATATTTTTTTCATTTACTTAATTCCATTCAATTCAATAAGGAAACAAAAACAACGTTCATGCGTATGTACGACCTACCGTCTCCATGAACGGTGTATTTCATTCCATTTATCGATCTATCATATATATTTATATTATGAATATATATTATATATAAATCATGTTTTAAATTCTAGAATTAATTAAATAAGGATATAAGTAATAATATCAAAAACAACAAGTCCAAACACATACGACAAATGAAACGATTTTACCCAAAACGCTGATTTAACATGGAATTAACAAAAGAACGGTTAATATAAAGTCATAAGTGAATAATATATTATATCATAAATATTATAATGGTGCTGTTACAAGTTAATAATATTTTTAAAACCACTATACAGGAGTTTTGGACATGTACGAAATAAATTGGACCTAAGGTAAGGGATAATTTTTCAATCTCATTTTTATCTGAGATTACTTATTCATAAGTATTTATTGGGGTTATATTTTTCATCCATGTCCATAAAAATGCTTTTCATAAAGTGTTTAATATTAATCCATGTATTTATAAATTAATTCTTACCCATCTTTGACTTTTACTTTGTGTTATGGAAGGAATCTTTCTTTTGTTTACCATACGTGGTACTTTTTGACTTTTCTGTTAAAAGTACACGGAGAATGTTTTTTTAATTTATATGGAATGAACGGATTTTTTACGGTTTCATAAAAAATTATTTCCATGAAGCTTCCCCTACAAAATTTCATGATTATTTTCAACAAAATCCTTTTCTTTTACAATTTTATGTCATTTTGAGAAAAGAAAATGATTTTGAAGAAGAAAGTATATTTTCCTTAAGAATTCATTTCAAGTGTTTTATCAAAACCATTTTCCATATAATATGACATTATTTAATATGTTTATGTTTAAAGTATAATGTCTCTATTATTTACATGGTTTCATTTTTTTATGATGAAACGATATCCATTTATTCTATATGGATTATGTTATGATGGGATGATGTTTATGAAACCCATTTTATTATTTGGGTTATGATGAATGATTTATGTTTATTTTGTTTCACATGGAAAAATGATTTCATTATGAGATGAGTGAGACCTATATCTCCCTCCAATGCATTGGGTAAAAATTTATATATCATGAGATAGACATGGCTGGAACGACAAGTGAATCCGGTTCAGTAATACAGGGCTGGAACGACAAGTAAACCCAGTTCAATAATGGACTTTGTCCACTATGATGATCTTGGCAATAATGACTTGGATATAATGGAAATCATAACATGTGATTAATGGTTTTCCACAATTACATGTTTTAATCCCATGTTATTTTATCATGAGTAATGTTTCTTTATGATCTATGTCTTACATACTGCCAAGATTTATTTCACAACTCAAGATTTTTTATGTTTAAAAATTATGTTCATGTTTTTAAGTTCAAATGTATATGGTTTGATCTATTTTCTCCATGCTTGCCCTTACTGAGCATTTGATCTCACCCTTTTTATGTTTTCATTTTCCCAAGATATAAAGAAAGGTTTTATGTAAGAAAACAAAAGGTAAAGATCTTTATAGGAGATGTTGAAGATCTTTCACCATGATTAGAAGATTGTGTTCCAAGTTTCCAAAGACACTAAACTATTACGGTCCTTGGGTTTCATTTTTTGATATGTATTAAGTATTCCGCAAAAGTAATGTAATGTACATGTACATCAAACTTGGGTCTCTACACCATCAATAAATTCCATGTGTTCAAATATTAGATCTAGGACTAGATGGGCAATTTTTCAGTCAGATTGGGCCTTTCCCCGTCATAGGTGGCATGTGTTTCTACTAATCCCCACAGTGATAGAGAATGTGAATGGTAGCGGGTTTCCAACCATGAAACCTAGAAGTATGATGACTGATTGGATCACAAAGTAGTCTCTCACGCCCATGGTTTCATCTGTGTATACTTGAATCATCTCAAAACTCCTACAGTTTCTTCGCCTCCTTCGGATACTACCTCTATATCTGCAACATCCACGTCGCAGCCTTCCACATCTTAGAAGAGTAGGAATCGATGACACAAGGGATAGAAAAACTGCCCTTCCGGCACCGATGCCAACCCAAAATCTTAGTAATTTCATGCCTTCATAGATGATAATTACCCCTAGAGTCTTCCCAACATTATAATACTCCTATGATGATTTCCAAGAGTATGAATCTATGAATAACTTTGAGATAGTAGATCCCTACATGATCCCCAACAACAAAGAGTATCAGGCAGTCCCTCCAAATGTATTCAGTCGAAACCATCATCATAGTTTCCGAGGATATGTGAATCGTTAGGATTCTCAGGCTAGTGCTTCAAGCCAATTTGTGTATGCTACTGAGACCAGATAGAAGGCTCTACGCAGGACCCAATAGACATAGTCCTCTCATACCTTCTTATCAGACTCACCACCACCACCAATCATGCTACTTGACTATGTAGAACAACCAAGACCCCATCATGACCAGTCACGTCTAGCTATGGTTAGGCCTTAGATAACCTAGAATTATCCAGTGGTTATCTTGGGTGGGTTTCCTATATAGAATCAAGAAATTTATAGTACGAATCATAATCCACAAGCTTGAACAGCAGTGTCCACCATGAATCTTTCCAAATAGAAACCCCATGTGGGTAGGAACGTGCACCTAGAAAGGAAATACGATGTACTTATGAACATTGCCAACATTCCTGAAAATGCCTCGATTATCAATGCCATATTCCTGTTAGAGGTGATGCATGAGGACCTCACATAATCCATGAAAATTCCTATCCTGTTTGAGATAGAGTTATCAACCATAGATACCTTCTATAACGAGGAAGTCGAATGAGCATAATGGTAAGCCATCACCTCATTATCCATAGAAGATAAGGGATCTGTTGTGCATGGTAACATCTTCCCATTATACATCACCATATAGTTCAATGGAATGAATTCAAGGATCAATCGCATCTCAACCCAGACACTCAACATGCTGGGATTGACTGAAGCAAATATGAGTCTCTCAAACCTAAAGATTTAGGATTATGATGGGACCAAGCAGAGACTGTGTGGTAGAATATATTTTAAGACCCTTTTTGGTGGATTGATAGAAAACATAGAATTAATGGTTGTCTCGTAGGATCCTCCTATAATGTACTAATGTGTAGGCCCTGGATCCATCTGTATGTAGCAGTTCCATCCTCATATCACCAATACCTCAAGAATTCCATCAATGGTTGAATAGGCATAACCCAAGGTGATGCATCTCCCTTAGAATATTTTGAAGCTTGTTACATAGATTCCAGCTATTACCTGAGTAAGGAAAAGAAACTTCAAACCAACAAGGTTGAGCACATTACATCCATGGCTGACCCATGGATAGATTTAGAAGATTCTTTCATCCTCTCAATTCATTAACTGGAGGCCACAATGCTAGAATTGGGACAGTACTTCATCATTTATGAGAATAAGAGGAGATGTGTTCCTGGGTATAAGGAACATTGGATGATTACCTCATACTCTTACACAGGATAGGGTTGGGTGATTCCAGAAACCCCTAACCTAGTGAAGTATTGATATGTTCTCCCAATGACCACCATTCCATGATACCTTCATCTTTTTTGCAGAGCCAAGTTGAGTCACCAAAAACCGAACCACCACCATTGGTTTGACATCAATCATGAGCCCTGCAGTCAAAGTTTTGACAGAATCAGATCAATAGGTGATTTCACATTGGTTTCTACAAAGAAAGAATACCCCAATAAGGATTCAATATCTACCAAAGTGGGTACTAGTGTTCCTAAAGAATTAGTAGGCTTGGAAAAACTGTCTCATCCCACTGATCACCATACCCCAGATGATGAATATGATTTGGAAGACAATCCTCCTATATTTAATAAAGGTTTCTCCACCACCATCAATGAGTTGGTTTAGGTGAATCTCGACACTAAAACAGATCTAATGGAAATGTCGATCAGTTCAGCCATACCTGTAGAGGAACAATAGTAGTGTGTGGATTTCCTAGAGTAATATCATGGTGTGTTTGAATATATATATGAAGAAATTCCAAGAGTATACCTTAGTTCATCGTCCACTATATTGGCCTCACAACGAATCATTGCGGGTTCAAGCAGCCTCCCAGAAAAATGAATATTTCTCATGATGCCATGGTTGAGGCCAAAGTTGAAAAGATAAACAAATCAAACTTCGTCAAAGAGGTTCAATACCCTAGGTGTTTGGCCAACATAATTCATATCAAGAAGAAGAATAGATAGATCATAGTTTGTATCAACTTCTAATACCTCAACCACCACTGTTCAAAGAATGATTTTCCCCTTTTGATGAAAAATATGTTTACTGATTCCAAAAATAGGTTCCATGAACTTTATTTCATGGATGGGTACTCCATATACAATTAGATCCAGATGGACCCTGAATATGAAATGGCTACCACCTTCAGATCATCTCAAAGAACCTTTTTCTATTAGGTAATTCCCTTCGGTCTGGAGAATGTAGGAGCCAATTATCAGGGATCCATGGAATGTATCTTCAAGATAATCCTTGAAACATTAGTGGAATGTTATGTGGATGATTTGGTGGTCAATGACCGCTAGTTTCAGGACCATATTAGATATCTTGAGAAAGTGATCACCTTCCTCTGATCTTGGCATCTGAATATGAACCCTTTGATGTTTACCATCAGGGTTACCTTTGGGAATTTTATTAGTTTTTTTCATCAGATATAGAGGCATTAAGATTGACCCAGATAAGATCAAGGCCATCAGTCAGATCCCTCCTTTGAGAAACCTACAAGAGATCTGATTCCTTCAAGGCCACATAGTCTATATACGCAGATTCATCACAAATTTAGACAACAAGTGTAAGACCTTTTCTAGCCTCATGAAGAATGGTGATATATACTAAAGGAATGAATATTGACATACCACATTTGAGGAGATCAAGAAGTACCTGCTACAACCTCCAATTCTGATTCCAACCATCTTAGTGAGGTCATTGGTCCTTTATGCGACTACCTAGGAACGATCCCTCGATGAACTGATCACCCAAAAGAATAATAAAGGGATAAAGAAAATTTTATACTATCTTAGTCACATGAACCTACACACAGAGTCCAGATACTCTCCTACCAGGAAGAGCTACCTTACACCCGTATTTTCATTGTAGAATTTGTGGTATTACTTGCAACATCATGAGATATATCTAGTGTCCGATGTGGATCTACTAAAGTATATCCTAAACCATACCATGTTAAAAGGAAGGATAGAATGTTGGATAGCGATCCTTTAACAGTTTGATATCACGTTTTTTCCATAGATGGCTATCAATGGTCAAGCGTTGGCAAACATTCTAGTCGTCCATCCGGCCCTAGCAGATTAGTCCCTGGATCTTGAATTCCCAAACGATGCCATCCTCTCAGTGTATTATGCTATTTTGTGTTGGAAGATTCATTTCAATGGTGCATCCTGGAGTCCAATCAAGATAATACTCCACGATCTCGGGTTCAATAGATTAGGCATAGGGTTTTTCTTCATCACCCCAACATCAACTATCCTATGATATCCGTTCTTACTATTAGAAGACTACATGAAAAATGAAAAAGAGTATTAGGATCTCATTACTAGTCTTAAGATTACTCTGAAGATTGATATTCCCCACCTTCACATCAATGGAGACTCTAAGTTAGTCAACAAGTAGATCAACAATGGCTATGTCTTCAATAATCTAGAGCTCATGCCCTTGCTAAATTGGACTCACTATATGGTGGCTCGGTTCCCTTCTCAGCTAGAGGTAACTCATATTCCTTGGTCATAGAATGGTTCAGATGATTCTTTATCCAGTCTAACTACCTCCCTTATAGAGCTGGACCAGGATGACCCATTCATATATGTGGCACACTAAAGGGTTATCGCTCCCATCATCCCAAATAATAATGACAGCCATCAATTAAACCACCTGTCCACTGGTTCCTCTACATCGAGACATCTTGATCCCCCCACAACTAAAGAGACCTCTAATTGGATTAATCCATTTTTTGAGTATATCGATCAAGGAACTTTTCCACTAGAAAGAGCGGAATGTGTGCTAATTCATCAGTGTGTAGTGCAGTTCACCCTATAGAGTGGTCCCAAACTTGAGAAAACTACCTACAGATTTGGGTTTGATGGGATCCTATTCCATTTTAATTAAGGAGATGAGATCTCTAAAGTTATATAGGAATTTCATTTCGGGTCTTGCAGTGCTCATTAGGTAGGGTTGAAACTCTACCATCAAATTTGAAGGATGAGCTACTCTTATCCCACTATGGTCTATGAATATATCGAGTTAACTAGGAGGTTACATGCATTTCAGATTTATGCATTGACCACCAGATCCCCTAAAGTGTACAAAATATTATTATCAATTTTTAGTTTGGGGACTTGATGTCATGGGACCATATCCACCAGTAACTACTCTCCAGTGCAGGTTCATTCTGACTGAAATAGCTTTATTTTCTAATTGGAAAAAATTGGTTCTTCTCAAGGAACTCAAGGCCCAGTGAGTTATTTAATTAATGATCCCCCACATCATCTATCAATTTTGAGTCCCTCACAATATTCTTTCCGACAACGATACCAATTTCTGGGCTGTTGAGATGAAGAATTTGTATATCATGTACAACATCTGGTCTAACCATACTTCCCACTATCATGCATAAGAGAATGGACATATCAAAGTGTTAAAAAACCATCTCAAACATTTTATAGAATATAGTGGTCCAGAATAAGAAAATTTTTCTGGACAAGATCTCCAATACCTAATGGGATTATTAAACGATGACACATAATTCCACTAGGTGACCCCATATTCCCTGGTGTATGAAATAGAGGTAGTCCTCCCCATTTAGATCTAGATACCTTTTATCCGAACAGATATATATGATCATAATACATCATAAAATATAGATTAAGTCCATATAATTGAATTGTATTCCCTCAATAATAACAGGCTTCATGACTTACATAATCTATAGAGGCACCAGAACAAGATAGCTAGGTAATTCAATAAGAAGGTTCGCCTCCACTCTTTCCTCCAAGGTGACACAGTGTTGGATCGTCAAATTCCAATGATACCTATCAAGATTCCACTAAAGTTGTAACCCAATTGGGAAGGACCATACATCATTGACAAGATCTATCCTAATGGTTCAAACTATTTGATCACCATGGATGGGGAGAGCATCACTCCTCCAACTAATGACAAGTTCCTAAAGCATTACTTTTCATGAAAGAGGAACTCCTAGGTCTAAATTCTATTACCTTAAACTAAGAACCAATGGTCTAAATTCTATGAACATAAAGTAATAACCCAATATTTTAAGCTTTATGAATTTAAACTACATAGCATCAACATCCTAGAAACATGATGTTAAGTTAGGAACCTGAGTCCAAACATCATGAATTTAAACTATGTGTGGGTTTTCCTTGGGAGTGTGTGGTATAACTTAGGCCTTTGTGGTCCTCATTCACATCAAGTTTTAGTTTCCATTCCATTAAATTACCCTTTGGAACACCTTTACCCCCAAAATCTTAGTTGCATGATGATAAATTGCATTACAATCATCATCCTTACCGCACAACGTTTAATTTCATGGACCGGTCCTATCATATGAACTTAAAATGTGACATCATCATCCTTACTACACAAGATTCAACTATACGGACTGGTCCTATCCATGACCTTAAACTATGACATCAACATCCTTACCACACAACGTTAAGCTGCACAGACCGGTCCTATCACATGACTTCAAATTGTGTCATCATCATCCTGGCCTCATAGAGAAAAAATGAAACAACAACATGATATTCTTTCTTAAGAGGAAATAACCTTTGGCACTGTTCATCTACCATTCCACATGTTGAGAACTACATATATCTTTATTATTGAATACACATGATTCATAGAGATGCCCAAATTTTCCATCCTGGTCCAGGCACTCAAAATGAAAAAGAAAAAATGCCTCTCTCCCTATGTATGGGTCAGACCTACGTAGAGAGACCCTCTATCAATAATTACATGTCGATTAATTATCTTACTCGTGTGATATTTAGTGACACCCTAATAATCAATATTGTTTCCATCCATAACATTCTCCCTCATTCATGTTGGGTCACCGACGTCCTTACCGCATGATGTTAAATTGAATGGGATTTTAAGAACATTGTGTGGCTTGATTCCCATCCTTATGGGATACATAAAAATGACCAAATACTTCATATTTTGTCCCATCTACAAATTCACCTCCCCTTTTTTCACCCTTAGGTCCCATTTATAGAACATGAGCCTCCTTGGCTTGCTCACATCAGATGTTCCTTTCATCCATGCCATATTGATGTCTTCATGTTCGATCTCAAAAGTGTCCCCCATGGTAAAATGTGGTGTCTCATCAGGCCTCCCAGACCTTCATTCAAGTTATATTCATTATTATACTGTACCACATACACCCTATTTAGGGAGTCCCATCCCCCATGTATGAATTATATGACCCTAAAATAGAAGCCTATAGTCCAAGCATCATGACATTAAACTATGTGTAGGTCTCTTCTGGGATGTTTTGTGTGGTTATGATCCTCCATGATCATCACTGATGTCATATTCATTACTTCAAACTACATATACCCATTTTAGATACCATCCGTCATGGTCCGAATTCTATGAATTTAAATTAATATCCAACATCCTCAACGCATGATGATAAACTGATACCATGACCTGAATGATTTCAGGATGCCTCATGATAATCATGGGATGCCTCAGTCCCATCGTCAGTGTAACACCCCAAGCTTCCTCGGTATGTTTCCTTTCGAATAATGCAATGACGTGCATTGTACGCAACTTCGAGATTTTAACACACCACAACCAATCAAACTAGCCGTTATGAATAGTAATACCTACTTTTTGAAATTATATATATTTTATATTTCAAAATTGACTTCATTTTTGGATTCGGAATATCGAATTTAGCCTAAGGTGAAATTTTGGTACTTTTCGGATAACTTTCATTTTTTGATGAATAGTGAAAATTACAAACTTTTAATTAAAAACAACTTTTTTAATCAAAATAATTAATAGTGATAAATTGTGAATTTGAGTGGTTTTAAAGTATATTTAGAATATATTTTTACCATTTAATATAATTTTGGTCATTGGACATAATTTTACAATTAAACCGAACATAAACAAGTGTCAATCTTTTGATAGTTATTATCTCTTAAAAACACGCTTTTTGTTTTGACAGCGGGAATTAATTTTAAATTAATTTCTTCCACTTCTGTGTTTTGAATTTAGAAAAATGGATTCCATATTTGGAATCAGGATGTCCAAATTGTGTAAATAGGTAACTTTTATTTTTAGACATTTTGAATAATTACTGCGGTAAATATTTTATTTACCATGGTTAAGGGTAAATCCGGTAAATAAGGGTTAACAAAATAATATTATAATAATACTAAATTACCCTAAAATGTGTCTTAACCCTATTGGTTGATACATGGTCGACCATGGGCATCTTTGGGTCAATTTTGGGACCCCATGGATCCACTTGTAAGTGATAATGACACTTTATATTAATTAAGTTAAAATGAATACAAAATGACACAAGCATATATCTTTTAGAAAAACAATTGTTACATAGGGTTATATATGCTGGATTTTAGATTATAAATATTCATTAGAAAGCTAAAAAGATTTCCTACATAATTATTTTTTATTTATAATTTTTTGACATTAAATAAGTTATTTTATTTATGACACAATGATGATGCAGTAATTACTAAAATAGTAAAAAATTAACATAATTGATATTATAAATACCCAAATAATTATAATATGAAACTTTTAATGAATTAAAAAAATTTTCTAGGATAATATGATATATTAGGATTGATTTATTTGACTTTTTTTGAAGTAATCAATCTGTTATGAGTTTCACAAAAATCAACTAGTGAATAGTGTCAAAATTGACATAAAAGAGTTCTTAAAAACAAATATTATATTATTAATTGATATTAAATTCCTAAAAATCTAAGGTTCGGCCAAGAGACTTATATTATGATAGGTTAATCATTAATGGACCACTTGGGGGTCTTTTGGATGTATATAGTAAGTTTATTAACGATATTATATAAAAATACAAAGAGACATTGTAAAAGTGAAACTAATTAACTTAGAGTTAATACTTAACGATAAGGTTAATATAAGTACCCAAACCTATCTAAATTCTATTGGATGAGTTGTTTTCTACCTATCCCCACCTCAACCTTTGAATAGTCAACTTTGGAGCCATTGGAAACCGAATATGAATTTATTATAAATTAATATTTCTAGCTTTTCCAAAGGTGCCCCTCACCCCTCTTATAAAAGGGCACTCCTCCTTCTCATTTCCTCACACCTCTCAAGCCACTTGTCTCGTCCAAACTCTGCCCAACTAAGCTCCCCACATCCCTCTCCTCCTCCTTGAAGCTTCCCCTTAGGCAGAAAGCATTTCAACAAGTCCTTTGGTTCCAACCAAAGTGAGTTACCTAAATTAAAGGTAACGATTTCTCTTAAATTATTTTCATTTATTTTGCTTCTTCAACCCCCAAACTCTTTTTATTTCCCTTCTTTTGTAACAACACCAGTATCCTAAATATACTAGTATGTTGTTATAAGAAGTATTCAAACTACACATACACACAACTCCATCTAATGGATGATGAACATAATGTTTCTGTGGATGGCAAACTAACGCCTCACGAAACGATGATTGTTCAAAAACATCTTACCGCCTCTCATGGTGGCCATTATGATGGCACTGTAATTAAATATGATATTAATGATATATATTTTATATATAGGCTTCTGTAATTCCATTTTATTTCATACCATTATTCTTTTCATGTCGTATATACATACGATAATTTCATTTGAGGAAGTGCGGACTACCGCCCCCTTAAAATGATATGACTCGTTCATACCACACATGGAACGTATAAAGGATGGTGTTAATGAACTTAAGTAACATATATAAAATATTATATTATACTGGAATAGTAATATACCTATGTATCATTTGGATTCGATTCTTTTAAAATGAAAAATTAAAAAATTAAATGGAAGTAGCGTTCGTGCGTACGTACGGACTACCGTCTCCACGAACGCGATAAGATTCATTATCCATCGTATACATTAAAGTATAATTATCATCTAATGATTTAAAAATGATGTTTAAGTACTTGATATCATTCTGGATATTAATAAGATACAACAAACATGACTTATGTAACAAAACATATAAAAGAAAATGAGTAAGTTAACACCCGAAACGGCGTTAATACTAAGATATTATTAACAAATCAATGTTAAAAGATCATATATGATATCATATTAAAGTAAATGATTCTTGTATTATTCAATAACAATTATTTCACCATTATACAGGAGGTAAACCTACCATCGACCAAGTAAAAAGTACAAAGTAAGGGATTTTCTTATCTCACTTTTAATTCCGTGAGAATTCCATTGATCACCACTTAATTATTGCATGTGGTGTATGTGTACTGCCCATGATTGTATTAATTGTGTTATATACTTTTATTTATGGGTATTTACATCATCATGGTATGATAATTCTTTCATGGGTGTATGTTTCTTAAGTTACCTAATCAATAAGGGAATTTGAGATTTCAATTCCACTCATTTGGCTTTACGCATATTTCATTGATTATATTACCCCAAGATTATGTGTGGAATCACTATTCATTTGATTATGTCATAATTTCCACTCCCATTCCTGTGGATATAAGTTTGATACACATAATCACTCCATTCTCAAGTCAATGATATGAATTTGATAAGAGTAATTTTAACTCATTCTCCATTTATTGAGTTAAACATCCGATTCGTTGGTATTGTTTTTACAAGAATATGTGTGAATATACTTTGATTGATTTACACTGAATATCCAATCATATTTAGTGTATTTATATTTGTCACACATAATTATGTCGTTGATTTATCCTTAACAAAAGGATACAACCTTTATGAGATATTTCATCTCAATTTACATTCCATTGAGACTTCTTTGATGATATACACCAAATCACTTTTATGTGGTGTATATAATGTACTTTGACATAGTATATCATGAATTCCTTTATTCTCATGATATTACAATGTTTTGATTACCTCAATTATTTGTATTCAAGTGTCTCTCTTTTGGTTAGAAACTCTAACTAAAAATACCATTTTTAAATGTTTTAAAAAATTATTCTTCTAAATCATGCTCATTAATGTCCATATTTTAAAAATGGTTTTAAGGATTTATTTATATGGACATTAAAGTTTTAAAATTAAAAATCCTTTTAAAAAGTTTCAAAGTGGTATGGGACACTTTGATTCAAAAATCTATTTTTAAATGGCTTTTTGACAAATAGTGTGACTTTTAAATGATTTCAAGAAAAGGGGGATATTTCTCTCAAATAGTTTTGATGATTATTTTCATCTATGTCAACATCCTTCATTATTCTTGATTGAGGTTAATGTGATACAATACAATCTTCCATATTGTATCGAATGAGTTATGTTTGACTGTGGATGTGCTATTTTTATACCACTCAAGGTTTGTGGTAAAAGTATTGACATTTCGTATGCTAGTTTCAATACGAATGTTTATTTTATTCTTAAAACTATTCATATGAGGAATGCATTGGACTTAATAAGTGACGGGTGGAGCCCGCTATAGCTCCTCGATGCATCGGTAGGTCTCATGAGACAAACTAGTGTCTTGGCACAAGGCCTTGGCAAAATCTTATTTGTAGTCTTGGCACGAGGCCTTGGCTATGTGGTTATGATAGTCTGGCATTATGCATTCCATCATTATGAAAGTGGTTATTGATATTGCATGTGATCATTCGACTAGTAGAATATCCATGTGAGTAAGTAAATGGCATTATTTCATTTTACTTTTTCCATACTATGTTGAAGTTCAATTTTAAAAGGCTTTTGTTTTAGTTATAAATTGCCTTAAGTGTTTATGCTTATTTATGAAAGCTTCTGCTATAATGTTATCCTTACTGAGCATCCGAGCTCACCCCTTTCAATGTTTTATTTTTCCCAGGATTATGAAGAAGTAATTTATGAATGACCTGCAGGGATAGTATGAGGGGATATGAAGACAAGATGTTTTTTTTATGATGTAATGTAAAAATTTATGGATGTATCTAGTTATTCCAAGGCTACTAAACTAATCGGTCTTTCGAGACTTGATCTTTCTCATGATCATGCCAATGTTATGTAATAATGCACCGACTCTAGATAATTAGGGTCGGGGCGTTACAGTTGGTATCAGAGGAAGTTTAGTACAAACCTTGGTAGCTAGATTTAGATAAACTCTGATTAGAGCACGTAGACCTAAGATGAACTTTGAGGATTAGTATAAAAGAACTTCCTAGAATTTTGGTATTGTAGAGATTTTGTGAGTTTTCCGAGCAATACATCCCTGTCTGGATACGAGCAGGTAGAGGCGGCTCTGGCACAGATGTACCTAGGGGTAAAACCCGAAAGCACCGCTTTGAGCAAGACTCGAACGGGAACTGGTGCACGACAACGGGCCTTGCTGCACTCTTGGTTACGACACTCCCGGGGGATATGCTTAGGATAATTTACATTTTCTTTACAAACCAATTTAAGTAATATATATATAAGATGAGAGTAATTGACCTTGGTTAATCCTAATATGTTTCAAATTGAGAATATGGTGACATTTTAATCTCTAAATGATTTTACGACTACTATTACTCACACAATGCTTTATGGTTTTAGTCAATGGCTGGATTCCAAGGAAGTCATAGTGACTTTGAGAATGATGTACAAGATGGGAACGGTGGTGGCAATGAGCAACAAAATGGAATGTTGATAGGCGTAAAAGATATCGTCTTTATGCCAAATCAGTTTTCCAAAAATATGATCAACAACATATATATTAACCAACTCCCAGACTCAACAAGGAAGAGAAAGGTGATAAATGATAAGAGCTCCAGCAATGGAGACCATGGAGAAAAGAACCCTCAATTTTCATCATGCAGGAAATGTGGAAAGAGACACCCAGGAAAATGTCTCAATGGGACAACAAAATGTTTTACGTGCGGGAAGGAAGGACATAAAGTAAAGAATTGCCGAAGAAAAATGAAGAGTACTTTGGAAGAAGATAAAAATGGTCCCAAGAGTCCATTTACAGTCATTTGCTGTAAATGTAGGGGACCTGGCCATTACCTGAGTGAATGTCCTATTCTATAGGATATTTTCTTGGTCAAAGAAGAAGCTATGTGGGAATAAATGGTTGGAGAAATGTTTAAAAAGTATTAGCACTCCTTGTTGATGGGTTTACTATGGAATAATTTTCTCTTGTATTTGTAACCCCGCAGTTTGCCATGTGAGAATGATATTTGAGGAAGAATTGTCTCTTCTCTTGTGGATTTGAGTATAAATAACCATTTGGATTTATATGATCATTGGGGTTTGAGAGAATTATAAGTTATTCTAATTTGGGATGAAGATTCAAGGTATGATATAACATTTGTGGTTAAATTTATGATATAGTATTTTGAGGAATTTATATCATTTTGGAAATATTATAAAATATAGTTTTTGAAAAAGGACAACACGTAGACCGTGTGACAACCCGTCGCGTCGGACAAAGCTATGGGAATTGAACCCACAACCAAAGTGCGATTGGGATTTATCGCCTACCACTGGACTACGTGAAGTCCCTGGTTAGTGTGACTATTTTTTAGTTAAATGATTTTATTGATCAATAATAAGTTGATTTGGGTTCTTATTTCATATCAAAAGAATACCCTTGGTATAGGAAAATGATTTGGTGATTAAGTGATAAATGTTATTTTGGAAGATGTTTGCTTTGTTGGAAACACTATATGTCCAAGGAAAATAGAATACTATGGGGTTTCATTTGTGGAGTAATGATAGATTTTTATCTACGTTTTTATTGTGGATTTATAGTGATTTGGGTTATTTATGGAAATGATTAACCTATAATAGAGAATATGTGATTAGGTTAATTAATTTTGAGTATGTGACTTTAAGAGTATCTGATGTCATTTGGAGATACAATTTAACATGGGAGACTACATAATCAAATTCTTCTATGTTTTGGGTTTCAATATTAGTTTGGATTATATTAAAGGATTTTAAGGACAATTGGTTATTGAATGGTATCTATTTAACTTTGGGGTATTGTTGGTTTAATTTTAGAAATTAAGATTAGTGCATATTTATCTCAATGAATATCCTTTTGGGGGATCATTAGATCATTCACTGACCATTTTGGTTTTGATTAATCTTCAAAGACAATGTAAATATATGGTTTATCCTTCATGGATCATGTGATTCTATAGAAGTTTATTCTATCTCTTCCAGTGTGACCAAGTCTTCTTGAATACTCATCGTTTAAAAAAAATGAGTTAGTGGTGGAAATTTATTAAAGAATGAAAATCTACTTAAAATGTAAGTATATCTCATAATGTTCTTAGTCAATATCATAAATGAATTCCTCTTCCTTATGTAATGTAACTTAAAAAAAAAATGTTGTCCGTTTACTTTCCTACTAGGAGACTAATGGTCATTTGTCCCAACACAAGTTTGTGGTTCTCTCATTGTTAACTTTCTCCTGATCATGATTTCTATCCCTCTCCATCAGAACTTGACACTTATTTTATCATCCATATCCATGTTTTCTTACATGGAATCCTAGTATGGGTTATCTTGGATGACCCTTATACCTCTCTTTCTTTCTTTTAAAGTGACAGTTTTATTGACTCTTTTTCCGATGTGGGACTTTCCATTATATTCCCAAGAAAAATTTTAAAATTGCGAGGACGCAATTTATTGAAGGAGGGGAGAATGTAACACCCCAAGCTTCCTCGGTATGTTTCCTTTTGAATAATGCAATGACGTGCATTGTACGCAACTTCGAGATTTTAACACACCACAACCAATCAAACTAGCCGTTATGAATAGTAATACCTACTTTTTGAAATTATATATATTTTATATTTCAAAATGGACTTCATTTTTGGATTCGGAATATCGAATTTAGCCTAAGGTGAAATTTTGGTACTTTTCGGATAACTTTCATATTTTGATGAATAGTGAAAATTACTAAATTTTAATTAAAAACAACTTTTTTAATCAAAATAATTAATAGTGATAAATTGTGAATTTGAGTGGTTTTAAAGTATATTTAGAATATATTTTTACCATTTAATATAATGTTGGTCATTGGACATAATTTTACAATTAAACCGAACATAAACAAGTGTCAATCTTTTGATAGTTATTATCTCTTAAAAACACGCTTTTTGTTTTGACAGTGGGAATTAATTTTAAATTAATTTCTGCCACTTCTGTGTTTTGAATTTAGAAAAATGGATTCCATATTTGGAATCAGGATGTCCAAATTGTGTAAATAGGTAACTTTTATTTTTAGACATTTTGAATAATTACTGCGGTAAATATTTTATTTACCATGGTTAAGGGTAAATCCGGTAAATAAGGGTTAAAAAAATAATATTATAATAATACTAAATTACCCTAAAATGTGTCGTAACCCTATTGGTTGATACATGGTCGACCATGGGCATCTTTGGGTCAATTTTGGGACCCCATGGATCCACTTGTAAGTGATAATGACACTTTATATTAATTAAGTTAAAATGAATACAAAATGACACAAGCATATATCTTTTAGAAAAACAATTTTTACATAGGGTTATATATGCTGGATTTTAGATTATAAATATTCATTAGAAATCTAAAATGATTTCCTACATAATTATTTTTTATTTATAATTTTTTGACATTAAATAAGTTATTTTATTTATGACACAATGATGATGCAGTAATTACTAAAATAGTAAAAAATTAACATAATTGATATTATAAATACCCAAATAATTATAATATGAAACTTTTAATGAATTAAAAAAAATTTCTAGGATAATATGATATATTAGGATTGATTTATTTGACTTTTTTCTAAGTAATCAATCTGTTATGAGTTTCACAAAAATCAACTAGTGAATAGTGTCAAAATTGACATAAAAGAGTTCTTAAAAAAACTATTATATTATTAATTGATATTAAATTCCTAAAAATCTAAGGTTTGGCCAAGAGACTTATATTATGATAGGTTATTCATTAATGGACCACTTGGGGGTCTTTTGGATGTATATAGTAAGTTTATTAACCATATTATATAAAAATACAAAGAGACATTGTAAAAGTGAAACTAATTAACTTAGAGTTAATACTTAAAGATAAGGTTAATATAAGTACCCAAACCTGTCTAAATTCTATTGGATGAGTTGTTTTCTACCTATCCCCACCTCAACCTTTGAATAGACAACTTTGGAGCCATTGGAAACCGAATATGAATTTATTATAAATTAATATTTCTAGCTTTTCCAAAGGTGCCCCTCACCCCTCTTATAAAAGGGCACTCCTCCTTCTCATTTCCTCACACCTCTCAAGCCACTTGTCTCGTCCAAACTCTGCCCAACTAAGCTCCCCACATCCCTCTCCTCCTCCTTGAAGCTTCCCCTTAGGCAGAAAGCATTTCAACAAGTCCTTTGGTTCCAACCAAAGTGAGTTACCTAAATTAAAGGTAACGATTTCTCTTAAATTATTTTCATTTATTTTGCTTCTTCAACCCCCAAACTCTTTTTATTTCCCTTCTTTTGTAACAACACCAGTATCCTAAATATACTAGGATGTTGTTATAAGAATTATTCAAACTACACATACACACAACTCCATCTAATGGATGATGAACATAATGTTTCTGTGGATGGCAAACTAACGCCTCACGAAACGATGATTGTTCAAAAACATCTTACCGCCTCTCATGGTGGCCATTATGATGGCACTGTAATTAAATATGATATTAATGATATATATTTTATATATAAGCTTCTGTAATTCCATTTTATTTCATACCATTATTCTTTTCATGTCGTATATACATACGATAATTTCATTTGAGGAAGTGCGGACTACCGCCCCCTTAAAATGATATGACTCGTTCATACCACACATGGAACGTATAAAGGATGGTGTTAATGAACTTAAGTAACATATATAAAATATTATATTATACTGGAATAGTAATATACCTATGTATCATTTGGATTCGATTCTTTTAAAATAAAAAATTAAAAAATTAAATGGAAGTAGCGTTCGTGCGTACGTACGGACTACCGTCTCCACGAACGCGATGAGATTCATTATCCATCGTATACATTAAAGTATAATTATCATTTAATGATTTAAAAATGATGTTTAAGGACTTGATATCATTCTGGTTATTAATAAGATACAACAAACATGACTTATGTAACAAAACATATAAAAGAAAATGAGTAAGTTAACACCCGAAACGGCGTTAATACTAAGATATTATTAACAAATCAATGTTAAAAGATCATATATGATATCATATTAAAGTAAATGATTCTTGTATTATTCAATAACAATTATTTCACCATTATACAGGAGGTAAACCTACCATCGACCAAGGAAAAAGTACAAAGTAAGGGATTTTCTTATCTCACTTTTAATTCCGTGAGAATTCCATTGATCACCACTTAATTATTGCATGTGGTGTATGTGTACTGCCCATGATTGTATTAATTGTGTTATATACTTTTATTTATGGGTATTTACATCATCATGGTATGATAATTCTTTCATGGGTGTATGTTTCTTAAGTTACCTAATCAATAAGGGAATTTGAGATTTCAATTCCACTCATTTGGCTTTACGCATATTTCATTGATTATATTACCCCAAGATTATGTGTGGAATCACTATTCATTTGATTATGTCATAATTTCCACTCCCATTCCTGTGGATATAAGTTTGATACACATAATCACTCCATTCTCAAGTCAATGATATGAATTTGATAAGAGTAATTTTAACTCATTCTCCATTTATTGAGTTAAACATCCGATTCATTGGTATTGTTTTTACAAGAATATGTGTGAATATACTTTGATTGATTTACACTGAATATCCAATCATATTTAGTGTATTTATATTTGTCACACATAATTATGTCGTTGATTTATCCTTAACAAAAGGATACAACCTTTATGAGAGATTTCATCTCAATTTACATTCCATTGAGACTTCTTTGATGATATACACCAAATCACTTTTATGTGGTGTATATAATGTACTTTGACATAGTATATCATGAATTCCTTTATTCTCATGATATTACAATGTTTTGATTACCTCAATTATTTGTATTCAAGTGTCTCTCTTTTGGTTAGAAACTCTAACTAAAAATACCATTTTTAAATGTTTTAAAAAATTATTCTTCTAAATCATGCTCATTAATGTCCATATTTTAAAAATGGTTTTAAGGATTTATTTATATGGACATTAAAGTTTTAAAATTAAAAATCCTTTTAAAAAGTTTCAAAGTGGTATGGGACACTTTGATTCAAAAATCTATTTTTAAATGGCTTTTTGACAAATAGTGTGACTTTTAAATGATTTCAAGAAAAGGGGGATATTTCTCTCAAATAGTTTTGATGATTATTTTCATCTATGTCAACATCCTTCATTATTCTTGATTGAGGTTAATGTGATACAATACAATCTTCCATATTGTATCGAATGAGTTATGTTTGACTGTGGATGTGCTATTTTTATACCACTCAAGGTTTGTGGTAAAAGTATTGACATTTCGTATGCTAGTTTCAATACGAATGTTTATTTTATGCTTAAAACTATTCATATGAGGAATGCATTGGACTTAATAAGTGACGGGTGGAGCCCGCTATAGCTCCTCGATGCATCGGTAGGTCTCATGAGTGAAACTAGTGTCTTGGCACAAGGCCTTGGCAAAATCTTATTTGTAGTCTTGGCACGAGGCCTTGGCTATGTGGTTATGATAGTCTGGCATTATGCATTCCATCATTATGAAAGTGGTTATTGATATTGCATGTGATCATTCGACTAGTAGAATATCCATGTGAGTAAGTAAATGGCATTATTTCATTTTACTTTTGCCATACTATGTTGAAGTTCAATTTTAAAAGGCTTTTGTTTTAGTTATAAATTGCCTTAAGTGTTTATGCTTATTTATGAAAGCTTCTGCTATAATGTTATCCTTACTGAGCATCCGAGCTCACCCCTTTCAATGTTTTATTTTTCCCAGGATTATGAAGAAGTAATTTATGAATGACCTGCAGGGATAGTATGAGGGGATATGAAGACAAGATGTTTTTTTTTATGATGTAATGTAAAAATTTATGGATGTATCTAGTTATTCCAAGGCTACTAAACTAATCGGTCTTTCGAGACTTGATCTTTCTCATGATCATGCCAATGTTATGTAATAATGCACCGACTCTAGATAATTAGGGTCGGGGCGTTACAGTCAGAGAGGATTTCCCTTTCTAGTGTTGGCCTTATTCCAAACTATGTTTAAGAACTATGTGTGGATTGATTCTTGTTCTAACAAGATATGTAGTGCCACCCAGATCTTCAATCTCAGGTCCAGTCATGATGCTTCCTTCTTTCATATTGGATCATCTTCATCCTCTATGCATGGGAATAAAGTACATAGGATATATAGAAATACGTGTGGATTGATTCCCATCCTTATGGGATACATAGCGATGACCAAACATTTCTTCCTTGGTCCCAACCACAAATTACATCAAACATTTAGCCACTAGGCCTTGATTACGACCCTTTGGCCTTGATTCCGGTCTAATATCCATGAACATAAATTGTATTTAGTTCATATTAAGGTATATATGTGGTTTGTGGGATCCTAATCCCTCATTCACATCAGGTTTTATCTCTTGCGTGAAACATATATATACCCTTCAAACAAAAATTTCTCTAGAGTCCAAGCATCATGAATTAAAACTATATGCAAGCATGGTCAAAGTTTTATGATCTTAAACTAAGAGAATATAGTCCACAAAAAATTTCTTTAAACTATGTGAAACATTCTATGAAATATGACCTTAAACTATCCAAAAACCATAGGTTTTATTCCCAATCCCTGATACTCCCATTCTACACTTTGAGTCTCTTCAGGATTATATTTTCACTATATTTCTTATCTAAATAAACCCCCTAATGTTGATGGTCTCATGCCATCTTTGGATCACCTTTAGTCTTGGGGCAATGCCCTTATGGATTTTCAGCAACAAATAAAAATCCTATGTTTTGAATTTGGTCAACAGTTTATCCTGAATTTTTTCTCCCCCCCCCCCTTGATTGGTATGGTTATGGTTCCTATGTTTCAAACATGGTCAAAAAAAGATCCTTTATCCAAACTCTATGATATTAAACTAGGATCCTCATGGAGATATATGGTGTGGTACATGGGATCCTTTAGCCTCATTCACGATGGGTTTGTCTCTCACCACATCACATATGACTCCTCCCCTTTTGTTCCCTAATACTTGTGTGATGCGAAAGCCTCTTTAGACCATTCATGTTGGGTTTATTTACTCTATGACACACAAATATTCTAGGAATATAAATTCTTAGTCTGTGCAGCATGAATTTAAACTGTTGTCTAGGGTCTAGGTAGTATGAACTAAAAATATGTGCAATGTCCTGATCACAAGACATTAAACTATGGGACATGTCCTAAACACATTAAGTTAAACTATACCATGCATTTTCATCACCGTATGACTTTAAAATGCATGTCTTTCATCCTCATTTTCATGATGTAAAACTGCAAGGTATAACAGGACCTCACTTGAGTGTTCCTCTCCCTCAGTGATGGTCATCTACTATATTGTTCGAATCTTTTGCTGTCGTTCGACATCCAAGATAGTTCTCCCTTGAAATATAGGTGGGATCTCTATTCATACCAATGCACTTACACCAATTTTTTCTAATATATAGTGGTGTAATTCCGAGAGTGTTGGAATCGATCTGAACAGTCCATCACTCCATTTTCACGCTTCACGTGCCCCTTATTTGGATCCGCATCCACTTTCATGTTTTAAGGGACCCCTTAATGTAATGGCGTCTAGCCAAGGACGACCTACCATCTCGGGTCAACATTCTAGAAGATTTTGGATGACAATTAGATACATATCTTGTGTTTTGAACATGGTCAGTGGTCGAACCTTGTTTGTTCATCCCCATTTCAGGCTAAGAAATATGGATACTGTGTTTTGAACATGGTTAACAGTTGTCCTACATCATGAATACGTCCCTATTTTGTTCTTAATTTTTGAAATTTTGATTCAAAATTCATATTCCCCTTTGTTTGAATATATTCCAACACCCTTGTAATTATCCCATTTTTACACTAGTGCACGTTAGAAAAAGTAAGTTGGCTGCTCCGAGAGAACTATTCTCTAGCCACAACCTCCCTCAGCCTAAACAATACTGATGGACAATCAATAATAGAAGACCCCAAGTCTTCTATGGTTATCAGAAACTCCCATATGAAGTGAAAAATTGTGTAGTCATCCCTTATTTCTCACACTGGGCATGACCCACATGATCTTAGGGATTGATCATTAGTTGAATTATAAGTATGATTGAAGTACGATAATTAAAGAAAGTAAAAGAATGTGTCCATGCACGCAAGAAAATTTCAAAGTAAACAGAAGTTATTGAAGTAGTGGGGACATCTACATATTTTACCCACTCATGAATTTTATCAAGATCACCCTATAGATCCACCCCTTTAATTGAGCACTTCAGATCCACCAACATCTAGCTCATGGCCTCCAAGGTATGCTGACACCTTCTGAGATCCATTTCCTCCTAATCAACCACAAGATGTAGCTCATCAGACTAGATCTGTGTCCAGTCCCACTTAGCTCATAGATCAGCCACTCGATGGGTATCCTATCTTATTTTCTATTTGGCCTCTGCCAGCAGGGCCCTCAATAATACGATGAGTTCCGATTGAGTGGAAATGATGGAGGAATGCTTGCCTGTTTGATCCTTCAGGTGCTGGATCTCCAATTTATCCTCCTGAAGCTTCTTAATGTTGTTATATTTCTATTCAAACCATGTGAAACCTAGGTGTTGGATGCTTTCCCACATCTTTTCAGTGTGGTAGTTGCAAATCAGCGCATGAGGGCCTTGGGAATCCAATGCTCCAGGACACAAACTGCATGACCAGTGGAAAATTTACCCCATTCAAATCTCACATTGTGTCTCTAGGGTATTTTCAATGAAGTGTCTGATGCACTTCCATACCTTGTGTTAGATGATGCTAATTTCCTTGACCACGTTGGAATCAGAGTCATCCAGCTATTTAGGATCGTAGATTTATATTCTGAAAATGAATCCAGGAGATCAGTAGAAGGATCATCCCATGGAACCCTATTATATGGGCGGAGATCCACATCATGATGTTGTTCATCATCACTTGACCCTACCTCAATGATGTTTTCTATATCAGCCTCGAGTATAACCCCACTAATGGTGTCACCCATAGCCACAACCGACTGTTAACTGAAGGCCATGGCCTGGTCATCTTGAAAGGAAAGCTCCACATGGTTTGACTCCAATATTGAAAAAGGAACCCCATATCTCCCAACCATTTCTCATTGCAGAGTTCCTTTTACTCCCAACACTATTCAGACAAGAATGTGTTGGTCAACCTTATCAAGCAACAACCAATGTGTCTCTGTAAGGAAATAAACCTATGGATGTCGAGTGGTGGTGTTTCATGCTCTTAGGTTTTCATTTTTAGAAAAAAAAAGTGTTTCCCCCCCATATATGAATGAGGGCTCTAGGGATTTTGGGGTGGCCACCCTAGCCTCCCCAACTCTGATTGGCCCAGAAACAACTTTTTCTCTAGACACAGATCCCAGAGCCCGGTCCTCTGCACAAATTGTTGTGCCTCAATCCCTATCAGTAGTGCACCCTTATGAAATATCCTCATACATGAAACATATTTCAATTAGGGAGTATAGATGAAGCATTAATAAACATGAAACATGAGTGGTGGTAATTTAAATCTAACCTTGAGATGTTGGAAGAATTCCCCCAAGGAGTTTGTGATTTCACTGTTCTCTAAGGGGCTCCCCACACTGGCATCTTCTCCCTAGGATTCAATTGATTATTCAGGAAATGGATAGAACAACACTATCTCAGTATCCAAAAGTAGTGGGGAGAATTCAAGTCTAGTAGTACCTTCACCTGGTCCTTAATTGGATGCGTAGTGCCATGGGATTTCACTAGGTCCTCCAACTCCTCCAAATATCATTTCCCCTCTTTTTGGGACACGAGGAAGCCAATGTTGGCATAATCGATCCATGAAAGTTCAATATCATTCCTGTTGAGGTGGTTACACATTCTTCTAGGTTCAAGGAACTGCCTGTTGATATCCCAGGCTCCCCAAGCTTCAGGGTAGATTACATCCCCAGAAATGTCCACACAATGTAATCATTTCCCAATATCTTGAAAATACATCATACAGAACCCTCTTGATGGTTCCCATTTTACTCGAGTCCACCTGATTAGGAGTTTTGGGCTCAGTACTACTCCTCCTCCTTCACTAATGGCCATTGCAGGCTCTTGAACTATTGTCTCTACTATTTTAGCTCCACCGCCATAGTGTACCCCATATCTTCTGTTATGGTTCTATCTCATCACCATTCGGCTGCAACCTTAAGCTACTCATTTGTTGGCTCAAAAGGTCTTCCATATTAAAGTTTCTACCATATAGACAGTCTCCCAAATCTTCACATACGCATAAACCATCTCATATGCAGCAGTGAATGATGGAAGCTCATTCCTCATATTTTCATATTCACGCATAAACCTGAGCCAGAGCTACCTCATAACACACAGGTGGTCTTCATGACATAATACTAGGTATACCTTCAAATTCAAACTCTATAGACACCTAAACTACCTTGTGAATTGGTGTGTGTTATACGATTCATAGATTTTCTTATAGTCCACCCATGGCACCAACAATCTGCCTTAGAAGGATAGGATATATGACTATTGCTCCTCAGTTCCCATGCCATCATCAGTCATTACCCTCATAAATAGAGGGAATGATTGAAAGGTAAAGTGGTCTTCTAACCTGAACTTGTTCATAACCGTTGTTAAGCCCATATTTAATGGGAAACTTCTTGTGATATTCATAATCGCTAGTTGGAAGTTTGTTTTAGGAGGGGAGATGGTGTTCGAATATTCATAGCCTCCCATGTGCACATCCACCCAACTATATAAAAAATGGAGTGGTCCTCACACACGCAATGACTTCTTTCCCTTACTGATATGTCAGGGAACTTTATATAGCTTCTCCAACATCGGGATCCAAATGTTGACACACTGCCATTTTGACATCCTTTCTACCATGATGAATGTGCTTGGACACACCCCCATGTGCGTGTCTCTCACTGAAAACATCCAACAATAGATAAGTTCTATAATGAACCCGACCAACCTGGATATTAGTTGAGGCTCGATCTTGAGGTTATGACCCCATAACTTCCATTAGATCTCCTCTAAAATTCACCTATAAGATCCATATTTTCCTTATTGTATTCTTATCAGGTAGGTGTGGGGCCTTTTTGGAAGTTTTTTGGATGCCTATTCCCCCTCAATAGGCTCCTCCACTAGGATGTTCAGGAAATAACCAAACCATTCTTTGAAGTGGACATCCAAAGTCCCTTTCTTTTCCTTATCTATGTTTGTCACCAGATCCTGAAGCACCTTCACCTGATGTGGTAGTTTCTCCAAATCCTCCCATATGTTCTCCATAGAGATGAATTCATCATGCATTTACCCTAGAATTAGATTCCAGAAATATGATGGAGATCCCAGAGGCTGATGTCGACATCCCCATGATAAAGATGTAAAGTGTTGGTCAATAATAACTCCCTACTCAGCAGCTCCTAAATAATATCCCATGGTTGGTAGACATGGAACTGGGAAGCCCATTCTACTTCATACATGCCTACTCGCTTCAATGTCTCTTTAAACTTAGCACAAGATGTGCATTCCTAGTACGCCCAAGCCCACTTGTCAGTGAATTTACCATCCTAGAGCATATCTTGGTCATCAGTCTATCACTTTTCTAGGATTACTAGGCCCACCTTGATGATATTATGATATTGCAGCATAGATGCCTCATCTTCCATCCTTCTCTCATCAATGTCGTTGGTATGGTTGTAGGGTCAGTCAGTTGTGATGGATGTATGATCCTTCTACATGTGGCCATCAGTATCCTTGTTCCATTGGTACTTCCTTAGAGTACCTCTGAACCAGTAGTCTATAATGGTCAATTGGATGAATTCATCATCCCCTATACCAAATCCATATAATGGTAAGCTCTTTCATGGATGAAATTCCTTCTAAGTTTCCAACAGCAGTGCAAGCAGTTCTTTATGGTCAGAGTGGCTCTGGATGTACTCCCCAATCAAGATATTTTTATTCATTTCTTCCCTTCGGGAACATCCATAATGACCTCTCAAGCAGCTTCTTGAGCGACCATCATATCTGAGACTTAGGTAATTTTTTTTTGAGTTTGTTCATAAATATATTTCATGAAGGTCATTCATAAAGAATCAGATCATAGAGCCTTGAAACACATAGTGAATTTCACCAAGAAACAATGGATCATAATGCATGGTTCACTATGTATCATTCACGGAGTAACGATCCTTGAAACCCAGTTTTCAAAGATTCATTCACTAGGTGAAAGAGATTCAAAAAATGAGAGATTAAGCAAGGTATTTCATGAAGATATAATATGTATGGGGACCCTCATGAACTATTTATAGTCACATGGCTGACCAAGATTTGAAGTAGCCTCTGTTCCCATGCACATCATGATCCATTTATCATAATACAACTTCACAATCAGTTGTGTTTTTGGTGATTCACCCTCAAAATCCGAACCTACCTTTCCCATTAGTTCCCATTCAGAAGTGGGGGAGGGGAATCTATTGGTGAAAAAATACATGCATCGGGATAAGTTGTTGGGTACCATGAGTATTCAAGATTAAATCCAAGCTCAAACATCCCCAAAATCATTTAAAGGGATTACCTCGTGAAGCACCTTCATGGAGGTCCCTTCCCCACTGCGAACATGTGAGTCTGATGCACTCCATGACTGCACTAAGGAATTTAGCAGATGTCTTCACAATTCCGATGGAGCAACGACCTTTCATGGATCCCACATTTTATTTGATGTGTGATTCTGAGCATCACAACTCCCATTGCCTGTAAATACACATCTCATTACACATCAAAGGCATGGTCACCCTGACCTTTCAACTTATGATCTCCCATTTCGTGAAGCACATAATAACCACAAACCAAATAGGAAATGAATCATCCAAGGTACTAGAGCATTAAGAAACCCACTTTCCCTTGTTCGTAAATACCTCCACCTAAAGTGGGGATGCCTTTCACAAAGGCCTACACCCTTCACGTAGGAAGAAGGCCCTCTGGGGTACTTTAGGCTTCATGGAGCATTAATCCTTTGTGAGGAAATCCTCTCCATCATAGTGACTTCATGCCAATGTAGGGTCACCATGCTTCATAAATCCCATTTCTTCATGAAGGCCCTGCCCTCAATGAAGTATTTGAGCTTTGTGAGACAACTTTAAGTGATCCCCCCTGCTTCGCGAAGCCCTTATCCAAGGCCTCACCAAGTTGCCTCCCTTATTTTGAAACCAATTGACAATGTTCGAGTTCCCCAAGCCTCTACATTCCTACAAGATTGGTTCATATTCACTTCAAATCACCATGTGACCTGTGCCATCCATTCCTGTATCCTATTTCACTTCTGGTGCATCTAAATATCACCAATTACCTAATTACTTTCAACATAGGTACGCTAATGACTCTTTCATTTCAGCATAAGTACGCTAACATGGACCTTGTGAGTGATCTTTCCTACCCATCATTCTAACCTGGAATTGCATAAGTCATTCCCTTACCAGGGGTTTATGCACGATGGTTATGTAATCCCAAGGGGTGAGGAGTGATTCCCCCACATTCGAGGTGCATGATGTAGAATTTCCTAATACCAAATTTCCTCAACACATGACATTAAACTATGACCTCTTCCTATGTGGAATATATAGGATGCTCTATGTATGACTACCATGGAATGAGATCCTCCTAAAATGGAATAAAATCCTCCGAAACCTGCACATAGAGAATGATATCCTCCTAGGCATCTATCTTGGAGAAATCTCTTAACATTTTTATAGGAGGCAACACCCTTGATACTCTTTTCCTTCTACAGGTACAAGGATTAGAGAGGGATGGGCACTAGGAACCATTTACATTTCCTATTATCTCAACACCCATTCCCAGTCCCGTTATGTTTTGTCTCTATGGTCTATTTCCATACATAATTTCCACTCTCACAGAATGATATCCTCCTCAAGAAGATTCCACGTGTAAACCTCACACCATTTCTCATTGCCTCATCTTACACAACACGTTTGTCTGTTCTACTACTTCCTCTAATTTCTCACACCAAGGATGACTCACATTGGCTTAGAGGTTAGTAGTGAACACAAAACCTACCCATCTTGGTCGTTCATACACATAATCCACAACCATGTCCTCAATGGGAATCCTCCTTAGGTATAAGCCCCAAATTACACTCTATAACTACATGGAATTTGATTCCCAGCTAATTGGGGTACATAGGAAGCCTCCTTCAGGTTCAAGCCCAACACCCTCAATAATCCATCAACACCATCCATTTCATCCAACCCATCCACATCCACCCTGATTTTCTACGGGCCACCACATCTTTGAAAGATCATGCCATCCAATCGGGCTGATCCTATGTGTAAGCCCCATCCACTCCATAGTTGATCCTAGAAGTATGTAGGAAGATCACGTATGTAAGTCCTACATAATCCAACCAAGATAAATCCTCTTGCGATGGGAATATCACATTCATAAGCCCCAAAACATCCATAAAACTATGTGGGTTTTGATCCCTATCTCTTAAACATGGTATATAGGATGCCTCCCTAAGGTTTAATCCCAACCAATGGTAAAACTTGGTGTTCCCCTCCTAGGGGTGTACCTTCCGGATCCACCACCAGTGGTGTATAGATCAGCCTTCACAGTATAAAATATTCCCTTTATGCGACACACCTCCCTAGGTCCACCTCCACAGGCGTCCTAATCCACCCATCTGGTAAAATTTCTAGGTGCTCCCTCTAAGGGATGTATGTCTTTGATCTCCCTCCATGGAGTATTCTGATCAGTCTCACTCTATCTCTTCAAAAAATTAAATTTTATACCTTTTACACTACTACATAATGTTAAACATGGGATGCATGAAAAAAAAACTCAGAATACATGCCTTTGGCATCAGATAATCTGTGATCGACATGGGATGCCTCAGGTTCCGATCTTGAGATGCCTCCATGAGTTTCCCTCCTATGAGGAATAATACATGTGACTGATGTTCCAGTGTCCAAACATGCCAACGATGCCCAACGGGACTAATCCCTTGACTAAAGGTTGTTGCCTTGTCACGACCCCTTGGAATGTCCAGACACAAGCAACATAATTAACTAGTATCCACAATGAGATGGCATTGAGAATGAGTTTCAAAACCACGTCATAATCTATGAGGGAGACCTAGACTGGGATATGATTTACAAGGAGAAATATATGGAAGGAGGAAATAACATACTGTCATCTCATTTTGATTAAGGAGAAGACATTTCCAATAAAGTGATGAGTTCCAGCTACCTTTGGAAAGCGGGAATACAAGGAATCAATGCAATGCCAACATTACAATGAAATGCGCAGCGATGTGCCCCGGAAAAAGCATCAGAATAAAAGGACACAAAAACCAACACCTTCCCAAAAATATAAATATTTAATAAATCCAAATTCAAACATGAAATGTCATACAGTACTAAAAAAATGAAAGGGAAATTAAAAGTACAAAAAAGGTAAAGATGGTAGAGACCATGAATCCCAAACAACTTTGGAAAAACCCTGAGCTAGTAATATCCAACCTAATCACCAGCATTATCTAGATGACATGAAATATAGTTTAATATATATGTGGGGTCATTATAATATTATACTCAGTAGTATCCTCCCTAGATCCTCTTTTTCAAAAGATAAATAAATCATGCTAAAACACAATAAACAACAATGAAACTAAATCATCACCTAAACATGTTACTATGTTCCCAACCTCACCATGGCTATCTCTCACCAAGTGTCACATACAAGAGAGTATATAATATAATAATAAAACATAAAGGGTAACCATCTCCTAATTCCCCACTAGTTTGACTCTCTTCCCCCAACATCATATGTTATGAGCATCTCTATCCAAATGTAATTCATCCCAAAAACACCTTGGTTGGGCCTCACAACATGCACCTCATGTATCACATAAAAACTCCATCACATCCATGTAACCAAATAGTAACTGGTTAGTTTCTAGAATCCACCAAAACCTATATGACGTATATCAAACATCAGGTATTATACCTCAATCCATTGCATCCCATAAAATGAGTAAGTACCTCAAGCCATCACAACCTATACAAATCATACCTATAATAATCCTTTGGATACTATAGTTGTTAATACATGTGTGTAAAATAACCACAAGCCATTAAATACCTCTACACACATATATGGAAAAAAACCATCATGCATACTAGCACAAGTAACTACCAAGAAAAGAGAGCGGGGCCATAGAGGGTAGTCATTCATCCATCATCCCACTGGGATGTTGGGGAAAACACCCTGCTAGAGTCCACTGGGTGTCATTTGGACTAACAAACATGGGTGAGGTAGCAGATGAAATCACAGAATATACATGATATAATGCAACTCACGACCACACTATGGGAAAAAATAGTCTTAGACACAACTGTAGATAACGTCACATGGACTCCCGACTTCCACTGCTAAGATCATATATCCTATAAGAAAAAAATTATATAAAAGAACTACACTAAATTAATTCCTTTATTTTATCAATTCCTTCCATTAATTAATTCATTATCCATTAATTAACCATTTTCACTTCTCCACATTACGTTACATTAATTTTCAGATTAAAACACACGCCCTTTATGCATAAACCAAACCAAGGACTTGGTTTAACAAGATTAACATATTTTAATCATTTTAATTCCATCATCAACTATCCACATGGGTTAAACATTTATCTAATCATTTTTAGAATTATTCCATATCCATGTACTCTTGGAAAACCATCCTAAGCTACCACCAAGAGAAAAAACGCAACCAAGAACCTCCAGATGCCTCAAGCAGTGGGGGAAAGGAATGTATATAAAAACAACAACTCAACCATAAAACATTAAACAGTTTCAAGAAAGTATACCATTTCTCAGCACTGCATCAACGGTAAGACCAAATTTAACATATTCCATCACCTCTAGTTCAATCTACGACCCCCAGATGCATATAATAATATATATCACGTTCACAGGAATCACATGATTCCACAACATCCAGGCCTCCCTACCTCATATTACAATATCCATCCTAGGCTCACATCACATTTGGGCCTCCCCACCTCATATCACACATTATCCCTCTAGGATCAGACATACCAAGATCATAACACAAGTCTCATATCCATATCACATCACAAGTAGCAGGACCAAACAAGAGAGAAATAAGGAAATTAGGTATGAGAATAGACCATGTTGCAGATCTCCAACCACCTCTCCCACAATAATTGCATCCATCTAAGGATGTCACAACATAAATGAACCAATAACAACCAAGAAAACCCCATCAAGAAAATCGGAGATCAAACAAAATATAATAGTGAGACTAAATTAGAGGAAACAAGATAAAACAAGGAAAAACTACTAGAAAATGAAGGAAGAATGAAACATGGATAAACAAATATTGAAGGTGGAATTCTAAGGATTGACCCCCTTAGAAGGTAATAAAAATTCCAAAGGAGAGGGTCATCATCCACCTGGAATGAGAGAGGGATCCACTATAGTTTTAGGATTATGAATAACCTGAGCAGATAAAAATGATTATAATAGCACTATAATAGGGAATAAAAAAATGTGTAATCCCCTTTCACATAATGTAATCCTAGGGGTTAAGTTTATGCTAAAAACACATTACCTTTTTATTATTTAATAGAGAAAAATTACACATCATGAACCTAACTTACACGGGTTGTTTGGATTAAATGGCGTGCAATCTCCCTATTTCCATATTTTCGTATCCAACCCCCTCTATACCACTTTCAAGCATCCACTAAGATCCACTAGCCTTGGGAACTCACAAAGGGTTGGACCACACAAATATGAACCCTTACATTAGGTAACCATCAAAAAATTATTGTCCTAAATAATCCAAACTAAAATTAGAGAGAAAATGAAAAGGGTTCATCCGAACATCCACCCCATGATATACCTCTCAAAGGTCTCTCCGCCACAGGAGATCAACAAACTCACTTAGAGGAAAACACCGTATACTATGAAACAACTTCAACCATATCTTAAATACTCTACCGAGAGAGATACATCTTAAATGTGAGTAAATACAAAACAAGAAACAAGTGGAAACCATCTCATAAATTATAAGGTTACACATTCATAAGAGAATGACATTACAAGAGAAGAGTTAAAAAACAACTCAAGGTATTGAGCTCATAGATAAGACTCATGTTACCAGTTACTCTCCTCCAAGACACTGTGTTGCCAAAAGACACGAACCAAGGGAATAACATGACCAAGAAACACCATCTCCTAGAGGTATTAGATCTATATTGGACACTCCTTGGAGGTTACATCATCGTTAATATCGATCTCACCAAAATCAATTAAATGAGATTCATCAGAAAGATAAATATGGAGCTACGACACGAGAAACATATCGTGTATCCTACTCATATGTGGGGTCAGTTCTATCTGAAATGCCATGACTCCAACATAATTCAACATGTAAAAAGGTCTAAAAATCAAGGGATAATGATTACTCTCATAACCAAACATTTGATTCCCATGATGAGGAGTCACCTTTAGTAACACATGATTTCAAATGTGAAAATCCACAGGTTTCCTCCTATGATCGAAATAGGATTTATGGTGATCATGTGCTGATTTTATCCTATTGTGAATTACCTGAACCATATATATCATATTATATAATAGTTTTGGTCTGTGAATTATTACCTCTCCTATCCTAGTCCAGCACAATGGAGAACAGGAAGGTCAGTTGTACAAGGCTTCAAATGGAACTATCCCAATAGTAGATTAGAAAAAATTATTTTAATAAAACTCTAACAAAAATAGGTGCTTCAACCATGAACTCCAAAAATCATGTTCATAAGAGAATAACATGTCTTCTAGATTCTAGATGATCCACTCTGTCTGAACACCCGTCTGTTGATAAAAAGTAGTGCTAAGGAATAAATAAGAACCAAAATCATGCTGGAAACCTCTCCACACCCTAGAGGTAAAATGAGGATCTCAATCATAAATGAACATCCTCAAGACTCTATGGAGTTTCACCACCTACTTCAGATACTACCTCGAAAAAATCTCCACTGAGCTCGACTCCCTGATCACTATACAGTGGGCTGATTTCATCGAACGACCAACTATAACCCATATGTAATCACAAAATTAGTAATCTCAAGGTAAAATGGTAACAAAGTCCATACATATGTCTTCCCACTTCCATTGGGGGACATCTAATGGATGGATCAACCCACCAAAAACATGGTGTTGGCCTTCACCTTCTGGTATATCAATCATTGAGAAGAAACCTCTCTAACTGCATGCTTCAACCCAAACCACCAAAATTAACCTCTAAAATCTTGGTATGTCTTTTTCATTCTAGGATGTACCTCCAAAGTAAAACTATGGAACTCATAGAGAACCATCTCATGAATCACCTAAGGAAGAAAAATCCTTCCCTATAATAAAACCCAGTACTATCTATCCTCAGACTAAACATCAGGGGAATCACAAAAAACAACATGATCTCTCCAGACCTCCACCTCAGAATCCCCCAACAAGGATACCTACACCCATTGCACAAATGAAGACTGAACTGTCATCTAGAAAAGAAAACCACTTCTTCATACCTATACCATATCAAGATGAATCATGGATAGATCTTCCATCACTCTCTAGGAATCCCTAGATTCATGCATGATATAACTATGTGGCTTCCTGATCAGCATGTCAGCTATAACATTTCCACTTCTTGGAATATATGAGATTTCAAAGTCATAATCCTATAAGAATTATATCCACAGACATTGGAACAAGTTCAAGTAACTTTGGGATAAGACATAACTCAGGCTCTTGTAGTCTTTAAAAAACACAAAATGCTTTCCAATGATTTAATTTTACCAAAACATCAGAGAAAGAACCAATTATACCAACTCAAGATCATGGGTGGCATAGTTATGAACATAAGGATGTAACTAAGGAGACCCATAAGAAAAAACAATATCTACTGCATCAGAAATCAGCCCAAACCGAGATGCGAAGAATCACAGAAAACCACAAACTGAACTCCCTCTATTAGATTACACATGACTGGAGCACCGACCAAATTCTCCTTTAGACACTCAAAAGTTGCATGACACTGGTTAGTCCACAAGAATTCCCGATCCTTTCAGGTCAAGGCTATCAGAGGTGTCACTACTCAAGAGAAATCATCTTTAAACCTAATGTAATAGAATGAAATACCAATGATACTATGAACATATTCCAATGTATTGGGGGATCCCCAAGACACAACTTCTTATATCTATGAAGGATTCACATATACTTTGAGCTGGGATACCACATTCCCCAAAAAATGGACTTCATGATCTCAGAACTCACACTTCGAAAACTTTCCAAATAGCTGTTCATGATGAATAACTCCCAAATTGGCACACATATACTCTGTATGATCCTACTTATACATAGAGAACACAGGGATGTTTTTAATGAAAACCACCACAAACTTATCCAATAACTCTAAACACTACATTCGTCAACCCCATGAAAAAAATAGATAATCCATCACACCGAACCATATCACAATGAACTCATAATACCTGTGATGAAAACGAAATATAGTCTTTTGAACATCCTAATCCTTCACCCACATATGATGATATCCAAACAAGAAATCAATCTTATAAGACCAATTTTATTCCTTCAAATGATCAAATAAATCATCCATCTATGGAAGAGGATAATGTTTCTTCACTGTCACTTGGTTCAAGTGATGATAATAGATATAAAGATACAAACTATCATTATCCATCTACATGAAAAAATGTTACACCTCAAGGTGACACACTCATCCGAATAAAACTGAACTACAACAGATCGTCAAGCTATAATCATATCTCCTGCAACTCTGAAGGAACCAACCTATATAGGGACCTTGAAATTGGAGACATGCTTGGTTGTAGCTCAATCCCAAACTTGATCTCTCGTTGAGGGGGTAACTCTACAACCACCTTTAGAAATACATTAGGGTACTCTTCCACAAACCTAGGAAACACCAAATACTATACCTCCAATGAAATTAGCTTCAACTTGGCCATCAAATATGATAAGGAAAAAACATGCCTCTGACCCATTCTAGGGTATCACTTTCCAAAAAACACCACTGGATCACCATCAACATCATAAAAAACAAAATCCATCCTGAAGAAATCCCTGATATCCTATATCAAATATAACCAATCCATGCTAGGGATGATTTCATATGGATGTATCTTCAAAAATAAGAAATCTGCCCAAGATAGGTTCTGCCCTAGCACTAGCTCATAGTATCTACATACTTGAAACAAGTCATATCAAACTCCAACTAGCGTAGTCAATGCCAAGGGCACTAGAAGCCTCCATACCTCAAATCCTAAATCATGTATAAGGAAAAGTGATATAAATGAGTGTGTCACTCCTGAATTAAACAAAGCATGTACCCAAGTATAAAATAAGAAAAGGGTACCTTGAATGATGTATGGATCACCTAGAGCTGGAAATTCTAAAGAATTAAGTTGACTAAAACCTTCTCTATGGCTTCTCTGGCCCTGCTGATGACCATCTCCATGGTCTCACTATAATCTATAAGGATGAGAAGCATCATGAGGCCGTCCTATTCCTGCCCCATCTCTACTCTGCTGATCCCAAACTGGACCACCTTACTGCTTCTACCTTAGCTCAAACTGCCTCAATAGTGGAACCTCAAGCGGAACACATTGAACACACTGACTAATCAAAAAGTTTAGGTACTCTTTCCACTAATGAAATTGTCCTCCATAAGAAAAAACACATATGATCCCTTCACATTGGTCAGAGAGATACCTACCATAGAGAAACGAGATGATGAGGGTTGGGACCAACCCCAGACTGACCGATAACTCTTATATCCTGAAAAATAGGAACCCCATACCATAGATCTAATCATGATGAACCATGAAGACTCCCCTATCATGAAGACACGATTCTTGAAAGTATCATCTCTATAACCTATAATCTCTATGACACCTTAAGATATGTCTTCAGAATAAAAGTGGTGACATCGTTTTGGATCTATGGATTCAAATCCTCCTTGAAATTACTCTCCTTGGCCTCCTCATATGAAAAAATGTATGAATCATTTCACATAAGGGTCCTGAAACGGATCTTTAACACTTTCACACTGGATCTCCCCTACTAAAGGGTAAGAATCACCTAGAGAATAGCCACTTTCATGGTAGAATAAAGAAAATCAGCTCTAAACTGGTCTTGAAAATTATCCCTTGAGACTAAAAACTCCTTACAGTCCCTAAGGAACAAAAAACACTACTGCCTAATTGCCCCGTGCAACATTGTCACAACCAATGAAACCCAGTGCTCCTACCAAGCATGAATCAAATCTAATGTTATCTAAACCTCCTCCAACTATTATTCTATGCCTACATATAAAATAGATCCCTCATACTTCTATAGACTATGGCACTAGAATTATCTGAGTGTCCTCCTCCATGTTTCATCGTTGTTGACCTCCACTCTGCAGTGATTCTCTAGCACATCCTACTAAACATATTCAGTGTGAACCTAATGAGGATTTCAACTTAGAGCCATGATTGAAAAAAGAACAAATAGTTACAACTCCTAAACATAGAATATGGAATATTTTACATTGATTTATAAATTATTTTTATTATATTGTTTAAGTTTTTAATCTATCCCAAGGTCTACCCATTTCAGACATAGGCACAATTTAGAATGATGCATGATCCTCTGCTAGGTCTCTACCTTGAAACTAGTATCACTTATTTTAGTAGGCTCAGTAAACATAAAGGTTTGTGAATCAGATTATAGGGGGCCCAAAGTACCTATGTCTCACATGTTCTCCCTTGTTCACATCACTTAATAAACTTAACTAACACCGTTTCCCTACCAACCTCTGAAACCTCACCTATGACTAACACCAATATCCATTACATACCTCAAACATGAACCTTTGATACCACTATGTCATGAAACTCCCCACAAAAAGATAGTGCAAAGAGGGGATACAGTTAGTGACTGCCTGAGTCCCACCTCCAGTAGGCCCCAGATTGGAGAATAGCACTGAGGGTATAGTAAACCGCAAATGGGAGGTGTTACCCTAAAAAAGAAACAGGCATAAGAGAGAGATAAAAAAGGCACCGGCACCAAAACCTACTCATAAATATAAATATAAAAGAAATCTAAATGAAAACATGAAATGTCATACAATACTATAAAATTGAAATGGAAACTACAAGTAAAAAAAAGGTAAAGATGAAAGTGACCATGAAACCTAAATAGATTTTTCTAAACCCCAAGCTTGTAATATCTAGTCTAATCACCAGCCTTCCCTGGATGACCTGAAATAAAGTTTAATATATATATAGGGTAAGAATAATAGTATACTTAGTAAGATAATCCCCAAATCCTCTCATGAAAAACATAAATAAATCATTCCAAATAACATTTAATAATAGTGAAAATAACTCATCACCTAAATAGGTATAATAATTTACCAACCTCACCATGGGTATCTCTCAACAAGTATCACTTTATAAAGAGAATATAATATAATAATAAAACATCAAGGGTACCCCGCTCCTGCTTCCCCACTAGTTTTCCACTTTTCCCCAATGTCACACGTCCTGAGCATCTCTCTAAAGAAGTAAATAGTCCTGAAAAAACCTGAGCTGGGCCTCACAACATGCACCTCATGCATCACATAACCAAACCATCCATCCATGTATGATATATATCAAACATCGGGTATTATACCTCAAGACATCACAACTCATACACCAAGTAAGTACCTCATGTAATCACAACCTATTCACATTATACTTATAATAATCCTTTGGATACTATAGATAGTAATACATGTGTGTGAAATAACCATAATACATTACATCCCTCCCCACACATATATGAAAAAACTAACCACTGTGCATAATAACACAAGTAACTACCATGGGAAGAGAGCGGGGCCAGAGGGGGTAGTTAGCCATCTGTCCTCCCATCAGGATGTTGGGGGAAATACCCTCCCAGATTCCACTGGGTGTCATTTTCCCTAACCAACATTGGTGGGGTAGCATATAAAATCACATAATATACATGACATAATACAACTCATAACCACACCATGAGAATAAACTAGTATAAGACTCAACTGCACTAATGACACTCAGGCTCCCAACTACCACTATTAAGTAAAAATATCATATAAGCACACAAGAATATAAAAGAGGTAAATCAAATTAATTATTTTATTTTATCACTTCCTTCAATTAATTAATTAATTATCCATTAATTAACAATTTACACTTCTCCAAATTGAATTACATTAATTATCAGATTGAAACAAGTTCCTTCTAGGAATAAACCAAACAAATTAATTGGTTTAACATGATTAACATCTTTTAAGTATTTTCATTCCATCATCAACCAAACCCATGGGTTAAAAATTTATTTAATAATTATTAGAATTTTTCCATATCAAAGTACTCTAGGAAAACCATCCTAATATACCACTAAGATAAAAAATGCAACCAAGAACCTCCAGATGCCTCAAGTAGTGGGGGAAGAAATATAAATAAACAAGCAACCCAACCGTTGTATATTAAAAAAAATCAAGCAAGAATACCGACTCTCAGCATCACATAAATAGTAATCCCATATTTAACCCATTCCATCACCTCTAGTGCTATCCTAGACTCCCACATGAATATACCAATGCGTCTCACTATCATAGGTTCCATATACTACCACAACATCCAGGCCTCCCTGCCCCATATCACGACAACCATCCCATGATCACATCACATTTGGCCCTCCCCACCCTATATCACACATCGAACCTCCAAGATCAGTTATACCACTCTCACAACATAAGGATCGTATCAAGAACACATCATAAGAAGTAGGATAAAATAATAAATAAATAGGGAAACTTGGTCCTCAAAATAAAGAATTCAACATTATCATGAAAATGAGAAACTCAGACCCTAGAAATATCTTTACCACACAACTGGTTCTTATTCCATCTTGAATTAACCAATTAATTTATTAATATGTTCCAAATATAGGAAACATAAGGCATAAAGCTATAAAAATATATCAAAGGTAAAACATTATATTATAATTTATTCTGGTTCAACAACCTATAGAAGTATCATTCTCAATTAATACGCCTTTTAAATTATTAACAAGAATTATCAGGATTCAATTTCATTAAATTTTTTTATCAATTCCATTAATCACATGGAATATCCCATTTAATTAAAAATATGTATTGCATAAAATTACATCCAAAACCAGATTTATTAAACACACATATTTTATTTATCCAATTAATTTTGTATTTATGTTCTTTATCAATTTCCATCAAGAAGATCATGCTAACAAGCAAGGAATATATATAATACTATCTAGAGAATCGTGAGTCAAACTATTATCATTGTATAAAGAAACAATATTTACATGTGATCACTATCCAAATTCTTTAATCATGTTAAATATTTTTTTGGTTAATTTTATTTCAATCAAAAGGGCCAAATCATGCTAGCTCTACGATTGAAATAAATAAAAGAGAAGCAATGAATCCCTACCTCAAAATCCATCGATGTTCTTCACATGAGAACGAAATATGTTAAAGATCTATGAAAAAATCTCCTATAAGAACTATATCCATCTTAGGATTCTATGGCCCAATTTCACCAACAATATCCAAGAAAACTCTATTGGAATCATGGGAGATCAAACACCATAGCATGGAAAGAATAAATAAGAGTAAATGAGATCAATCTGGGATAAGCCACTAGAAAATTAATGAATAACAAACCTTGGATCACCAAAAATAAAATTAATAATACTAAGTATCAATCCCCTTTGAAGAGTATCCAATACTCCGAAAAAAGAGGGTTGTCAGCCAGTTTGAATGAGAGGGAGCCACTGAAAATGTAGGGTTATGAATAACCTGAGTGGCTAAAAACGATTATAACAACACTATAGTGGGAAATTATATGACGTGTAATCCCCATTTATATCATGTAATACTTAGGGTTAACTTGACATTGAAAAACACATCACATTTTAATTATTTAGCTTCGAAAAATTATGTTCCATGAACCTCACTTACATGGCATGTAATCTCCCCATTTCACGATTTTTACAGCCAAACCCCTCCAGACCACTTGCAAGACTCCTCCAAGATCTATTAGTCGCGAGAACTCATAAAGGGTTGAAAAAAATGGATCTAGGCCTTTACATATGGTGACATTAATATATTGATTTTGAATATAGTTCTTCAAGCCCCTAACATTTCATCCACTTTCAATTACCAATCCTTCTTAGAAATAGAGAATTTTTTTTCTGAAATCTAATCAACCTCCCTATTTGAAATTTCCACCCATCTATTGGATTATGGATGGTAAGTATTTCTAGTTCTATTTTCACACCCATACTTCTCCATAAAATATTTGAACTTGAAATTCTTAAAATGAGTTCTAGTTTCTTTGATGAAATATTGAGGCACTCTAAATATTGAGAAAATGTTCTTTTTGATGAATTTGATCACACTATTAGCTTCATTATTAGAAATTTGCACTACCTTAAACCACTTTTAAACATAGTCAACTACCACAAAAATGTAGTCCTTTTTTTGAGAAGATGGAAATGGTCCCATAAATTCCCATCCCCAAACATAAAAAATCTCAACTTCCAGAATACCTTTCTGAGGTACTTATTGTTACTCCTACATTTCATAACCTATGACATTTATCACATCCCAAAACTAAACTCCTAACATAATTAAAAAAATTTATTCCAATGAAATTTATTTTAAAGGAATTATTGGGTCATTCCTTCTTCTCCATGATGTCCTCCCTATGGTGAGCGCTGACAACTGTCCAAAATAGAAAACATTTATTATTCTGGAATATAACTCCTCAAGATTCTATATGTACACCTCCTAAACATCAAAGTATTATCCCAAAGATAGTAATTAATTTAAGAAATAAAATTATTCCTTTGATTATGTGATAAATATTTGATCATAACTTCAACTAGTAGGAAACTAGAATTGTCTGCATATAAAGAAGATGTATTAACTATGATAGTGAGTAACATTTCATCAGTAAAGGAAGAATAAATCTCCTTAGGATATTCATACTGAGTACTATAAAACCTAGAAAATTGATTTGTAATAACATTATTAGAAATATGTTTATCTATAATCTCTAAATAAAACTATTTTAATAATATTTTCAACTTAATAAGTCTAGGTTTCAGATCTTTCTAAGACAATAGAAAGTTTAGTACGTTCCTGGCGCAATAGAAGAATCCTTTGATGGTATAAATAACTTTAATTTTAGTCTTAATTTATGTTTAATAATTGATTCACATGATCAAAAAATTATATCCAAAAAAAGATATTACTTGAATATATTAAAATGATGATACTAGAATATGAGGATCTTCACATGTAATTTATAATTAATTGATGAGTAGATGTATAATTACATCAACTTTTAATTTAGCTTTCATTGATGATTCATTGAACTAAATATCATCTCACCATCATTGAGCTAAAGGATACAAGTGAAGAATCCCTATATAAGTGATACACATGTGGACCACAATCTCTGAATATCACAATATAATCAATATGTGATAGCACGACCGATCCTAGTCGATTGTGTTGTCCATGGATGATTGAAGCTGAATTCTTCTCAAAGGTGGAATAACTCTTAGTGTTCACTTGAATTGTTGGGAGTTTAGTATGAGAGAGTTTTTTATAGATATTTAGATATCTTTGTATAAATTTTTTCACACCAAAAATTCATTTAGAAAAATATTATAATTATATATTTATAATGGTAGGTTTAGGGTTGGAAAATTATACACAATCCTTTTACAAACTCCTTAATTCTTAGTTGAACCCATGTCAATAAATAAAAATGATATTATTATTATTAATATATTGACATTTTAAATAAATCTAATAATATAAATAAATATCATTTACACCCTTTACAATTGGACCATTAATCTCATTCCTCTTTCCTTCATCGACATCTACCGATCCTCAAATAATCACTATTTAATAAATAAATGCAACCACATTATTCTATGATATATATAATAAATTTTATATTCAACGAAATTGAAAATAAATATTTATTATTATTATTTAAATCAATTATTATTTCATATAACTTGTGATTAAATTATGGAGATCAACCAAACTTGAATAAATATTATTTATTCTAACTCATTAAATTCAATACTTGAATTTAACTAAGATTACAAATACACTTATTGTGTGACCCTCTAAGCCTCTTTCTCTACGACATTATCTATAACCATCTTAAGTACAAGTATAGAGTTTAGAAACATGATAATGGTACCATATATAAAGAATTTAATGTTTCAATGTCATCCGTACTCCTATGGATGTTTACCATGTAATATAATCCATTATCGTGATATCCTAAATCAATTGGGTTGTATGCGGGTTCCATCAAACTATATGCTAGATCTTTTCTTTGAATTTCTGAAAATAAACTCTCTCACTAAACACTATGGTCGTGGACTTTTCTAGGAAGTTCCATTCCCATCAAAGGGTATGAGATATAAATTTTTTAGAGGGATAAAAGGGATACATCCTTTCTCTAATTATTCATTAATGCAATATCATCCAGAACGCACCCAACATATCCTACATCCCCATAATCATATGTCATCACAGTTTTCATCAATAAATCAATGTGCATGAGTTATGATATACATGAATGATAATATTAAATTCTAAGGATAAATACACATGTTTGTATATAGGAATATCCAATGATACATGGAAATGTGGATTTTCTATTTAATGGATTTGTTCTCATAACCTCTTATCTTAGAGATTACCAAGGGAAAACACCATGTGAAGGTGTATCAATGTATTATGAGACTCCTAAAATTTATAGACTATACTTCATGTTTCCCATTTTACAATATCATCTAGTTATATAACATATATTCAAGAATGATATTGTGGCAACTTTAGGTTCTCAACATAACAAGGAACTATTTTGTCCTCTTAGTGTAACTAATATTATTAGGATATTATATATATAATAGTCATGAAAATTAAAAACTATGATGTAATAATAAACTTTATTAATAATGTAAAAAAATTAATCAAGTACTAATAAAGTCAGTTTTAGGGAACAAACTCCAATAGAATCCCACTTACACTAGAGCCAACTAAAAAAATCCTTCAGTCCACTAACTATCACATGATACTTGTGCCTATTCTGAGATAAATCCTTGGTTAAGGGGTCCACCACATTTTCCTCTAGGGATAATCTACTCACTGTAACTTCATATTTTTAAAAAAATCCCTCAAGAGATGAAACTTTTGAATTATGTGTTTTGATCTTTGGTGTAACTTCCTCTCCTTGGAGAGAGCCACCACTGTAGTGTCATCATAGTAAATTGTTTAGGGTCTTAACTTCTTGTTACCACATCAAGATCTTTGAAAAATTTTCAAATCCAAACTACTTCCTTGGATGCATCAAAAGATGGAATATACTTAGACTATTTAGTAAAACCAACGATAATTTTTTGCTCTGAAATCTTCTAGCTCACAACTCCTCTATCGAAAAAATATATATATCCAAAATAAAAATTTAGATCATTATTGTCTATATGAAATCTATAATCTATATAAAACCAATTAAAATATCATCATCTCCTCTATACACCATGAACATACCCTTATTCCGCCTCAGATACTTAAGGATAGCCTTGACAACCATCCAATTCTATTCACCTGGTTCCACTTGATATCTTCCTACCATGGTCAAATCATAAAAAACATCAATCCTCAAACATAACATGGAACATATGATGAATCCTATCATAGAATAATATTTTATCTTACTAATTATCTCTCTTTACTCTTGTTTCTAAGGATACATTTTCTTTGAAATATGTATACTATGTGACATTAGAACCAATCCTATCTTTTATTGTTCCAAACTAAAATTCATTAATATCTGGAAAATATTTGTACCTTGACTTATTATAAGTAGCCTCTTGGATATATCATGAATGATCTTTATCCCCAAAATTTAGGCTGCTTCACTGAAATTATTCATAAAAAACACTTTCTCAACCAAGAATTAACCTCTTATAAGGTTGGTATATCGTTTCAAATTTTTAATATGTAATAAAAATATACTACTATGAAAAAAAATACTCTCACTAAACTTCTTATAAACACGTGGATCATATCCATTCGTAACAAAACCCAATTATTTTATGGATTCATCAAACTAAAACTTCCATTACATAGATGCTTGATTTACACTATAAATGGATCTCTATAACTTGAATAAATTTCTATCATTTCCCAGAGTCACAAAATATTTTGGTTTTTTCACATACACATCTTCTTAAAGGTTCCCATTAAGGAATGCAATTTTTTACATCAATTTTCCAAATCTTATAGTCATGGTATACTATTATTTCAAACATAATTCTGATGGATTTAAACATGGAAACTAGAGAAAATTTTTTATTATAGATAATTTCTTGATGTTGTATAATCCTTTTAGCCACTAAACATTATTTATAGGTATTTAATTTACCTTATATGTCCAAATTCCTCTTGAATACCCATTTATACACAGGATGTTTTACATCAACTAGCAGATTGATCAGAACCCAAACTTGGTTTTGATACATTTAATTCATATTATAATTCATGTATTATTTATATCTTTTAGCTTCTGAGTTCCATAACACATCTTTTTAGGAGATATGATCATTACTGTAAACCATTAATGGGTCACCATCATTGTTTACTAAAAAACCATATCTCTCTAGTTCTCTTACATATCTTGCGCTCCAATGAAATACTTTTGTTTGAGGAATAAATTCCTCCATGAGGACTTATGGAATTGGTTCCTTTACTAAATATTGTCTATCGTGAGCATAAAATTAATTGAATCCAATCTTTATCCCTCTATACTTATTAAGTATGTGCTCCTTCTCAGGAAATATTTCATGTATTATGACAAATTCTTTCTTATCCAAAGGGATGTATAGAAAATATACCCTTGTTTTCTTGGGATAATATATAAAGATAATATTCATTCTTTTAGGTGATACTTTGTTTTCTGATCTATCCTTAAAAAACACCTCTCAATACCATGCATGAACATGTGAAAAAACAGGTTACTTTCTTCTTCATAACTCAAAGGGAATACTGTTTTCCACTTTAGTTGGTACTTAGTTTAGTAAGTATAACATCATCTGTAATGTATATACCAAAAGGTATAATGGAAATATTACATGAATCATTATCTACCATATCATGTCCAATAAGTTATAGTCCCTCTTTTTACTATCACCATTCCACTATGGAATATAAGGTAGAGTGAGTTGAGATAAAATCCCCCAATCTCATAGAAAGTTGATAAAGTCTTGGTTGAGATATTCAACACCTCAATATAATCAAATTTTATTTACCTTCTTACTAAGTTTATTCTCAAACACATTTATGAACTCTTTTAAAATATAAAAGGATTCAAACTTATACCTCATTATGTAGATAAAACCATACATACTAAATTTATTAGTAAAAGTAATAAAGTATGAGAATCCACCTATAGACTCTACTTCAAAAGGTCCACACACATCAGTGTGTAATAAATATAGAATCTCTATGTACCTTTCACCTTGAACACTGAATGATGGTTTTTTCATCTTACATTTTAAAAAAGTGTGATATATTTCAAGTGGATTAATCTCAAAGGAGTTCAAGTAACCATATTGATATAGAATTTCCAAATGCTTCTCATTTACATGACCAAGAGAGTGATGAAAAAATGTGTGTTTTATGAGTCGTACATATTTATTTCATTATAAATTTCCAATATTTGGTTTTTTTAATTTAATACATAAATACCATTATTCAACTCTACTATACCATAACATATGTTACTTTTATAAAATTAGCAACCCTTATTTCCAATGCTAAAAATAAATTCATCCATGTATAAACAAGTAATGGAAACAATGTTCTTGGTAACACTAGGAAGATAACAAAAATTATTTAAAACCAAAATCAATCCTATAGATAATTTTATATGGTAGTATCCAATAGATAGAGTAGCCAGACTCACTCCATTGGAATCCTATAGATCCACCTCATCTCTAGCTATCTTCTAAAATCCACTTTGATCTTATATTTGGATACAAATGTGAGCACCACAGGTACTATCTAATACAAAAATTGTAGATATAGAAAGAATACACTAAATAACGAATTCAAATAGAGATTCTCATTACTATATTGGATGGGTGAAATTCCTATTCAAGTATACCTTATTTCTATAAAAAAACATACCATATCCTATTCAGTTCCTTTAGATATTATTCTTCTTAGATGGAAAGTTCAATAGATTCTTAGAATTGGAATGTGTCTTAATACTATTTTATTTGTTCCTACTATTATTATTCACCATAAGGACCCTGGGATTTTCACACCCCATGTATTTATCAACTTGGAAACTAATTTTAATAAGTTCTAATAGCATCTTATCGCTATTACACATATTTTAATTCATAATAAAACTATAGAAGCTTTTGGGTTGTGAGGAAAAATTGAGATCTTTCAATAGCTCATCAAGAATTTTAAACCCTAAGATAACTAGGTACTCAATATGGAAAATAATATTAACTATATCTTTCCTAGTTGGTTATGACTCTGCAAGATTACTTGTGAACAATGTATTGGAGATCTCATATCTCACTGATCTCTCATTATCTTGATAAATATCCTAAAGGTGATAAATGATGTTATACACATCCATATACTCATATTTCTTTAGAAGATCATTGAACATAGAGGATAACATAAAAATTTGTACATCCATTTCATCTTATATATGTTTTATATAGAGTAATAATTTTTCCTCATCATCCTCTTTGGAAAGAAACTCAGGAAGTAGGGTTTCCAAAAAATATTATTTCCATTCGTGGCATGATATAACACATAAGAGCCTATAACATTCCTAGAAATTCACACCGGTGAGAAGGTTATCCTTATCTATTATTTATCTCAATGATATTGTAAAATTTATTTTATTTTGTCATTTATAAAAATTAAGAGTTGATAATTAGTACATGTTTTGATTATAAAAAATATCAATAAATTTAAAAATAAATTCTATTAATCTCCCACTATTTTTGAAAACCCAATATCCCTTATGACCAATTTCAAAATATCTTATTTCTTAGAAATTTTAGTGTAAAGTATCCATATTCTCCTTCTTATAACCTATACATGGACATTAAAAGTTATTTGAAGGGTTTCATGTTGGCATAAATTTCCAACTACATTAAACGAAAGTTCCTTGATCCGTTGAGTGGACTCCCCAATCCTAAAATCATGTTTTAAATATTTCCTCAAAATTTTCCTCTCAGTCACACCAAGCCCTTCTTGTGCATTCAATATTTGATTTAAAAGAAGTTAAGTCAACCAAAAAATTAAATCTAAAAGTTCCGTGATAATTTAAATCACCCCAACTTGGGTTGGTCTGGCACTTTGAACTATGTGGTTAATTCTAACATAATTAGTGGAAGACTATTCCAACTTAATATTTTAGTTGAGGTATTTTTATCCCTTTTCATAAATCCCATTTTATCTTTCCAATTACTTGTTAATATTAAGTGTATTTTACTTAAGTTCTGAAACATGTCTAATAAAACATTTACACATAATATGATTCCATTTTATTCCATATCGTATGCTTATTAATTCATTTATTATGTGATTGTGAAACATTCATAAAGATAAATAATTAACCATGAAATTGATAAAAACAAAACATAAGTGGAATGATCATGAGATTATTTAATGGTTATTTTATTTAGAGGATGATAAACTGACCCTCAACCCTAGTGGAAAACACCTTAAACTGTAGCATGGTTCATATTGGAGCATCCCACCTTGGCTCCAATGTATCACCTTGATTAGTTTCACCACATATTCTAAACATGGACCTCCTCCTCTCAAATAGGATATCCATCCTTACATTAGCTTTTAATCACTTGTAGGTGTGAGGATCTGATGGATTAGATATAAGGGTTTTATATAAAAGAAACCACAGGCATACATTCCCTTCCATAACAAGTGGAGGGGATGACTCACTATCCATCAATAATAATTTAACCAAAATAAATTAAAAAAACAAATCACGTACATTTGGATAGTCTAATATCACGATCATCTACACATCAATAAAGGAGCATACATTTTAAATCTTGTTATCAATTACTTTGATTCATTATTTAATTAAGATAATAAACCATTAATTAATCCAATTAATTAAATTTAACTTAATTCTATACAAGAATACTTAACTCACCATAATCTATAATTTTAAACAAAATTAACTTCATTTAAAACTAATTAAGTACACAAGTGTACTTAAAGGAAAATTTGTGTGCATATCCAAAATTTTAGTGTGAAATTGATTTAATATATAATTATCAATCCCATGTCATGGTGTGTAGTTTTTCAAATAAACGACACATCAAACACATGTGAATAGGTTTGATTATATATTTAATTTTTCTTTATGAAAAATCAGGTACACTGTATGCAGTAAACTACACGACCTGTATAATTGTACACAAAGTGTACTTTATTCTGCTTGGGTGTGTAGCACACACCTTTGGATTGGGAGTATTGCCTTCCATAGACCATTTAAATGTACAATAAGTGTAATATGAATACATGTAATTTGTTCTTAGAGTTTCATAGCTCGTCTTTCCCCATGTCATGTATCTGATACGTATATCATTGGGACACCCCATTTTCTCAGATGTAAGAAAATAGGGACTACATATCATGTACAGTGATTGCATGGTGTGTAGTTCTTCAAGATGTGTGCTAGTCTATCTATATCTACATGAAGATCTATTTTTGATGGATCTTATATATGATTTCCTTGGATCTATTAAAATTTATCAAGAGATCTATATGTGAAAAAAATACATAGAATTTATACAGGCAGTACATTCTATGTACTCTGGTTTTATCCAGGAAGAGCCTTTGGCACCTCTAGATGGTATAAATCAATTGTTTATTTATTTTTAATCATTAACTAATTATTGGTTATGTTAGTGAGAACGAATAAAGGAATACATGATGGTGTTTGGATATTAAAAATAATCATTTTAATTAAAATAAAACAAAAACACATGCAACCATCATTGAAAAATAAATAACTATAAATTAAACATGTAACCGCTCTCATACCACTTATGGGTTCCAGGAATAGTAGAAACATCCTTCTATGGTATAACCAACTCATATTTTAGCCTTAATTAATATAGAATCATTTCCTTAAAATATCAAAACATCATGTACAATGAGAACCGTAGATTACTTGACTAGATTAACGTACTAGGAGGAGGATCTTCATATGTAATTTATAATTAATTTATGAGTTGATATAGAGTTAAATCAACTTATAATTCATCATTAATTGAGGACATTGTGAACTAGATCGTGTTTCACTATCATTGTGCTACATGATCCATGTATAGAATCCATTTAGTGATTATCTAAACGTACACCAGAATCTCTACACATCGTCGTAGAATCATCAAGTGCTAGCATGGCCAATCCTGATCACTTCCTTTTTTATGGTTGAAACCAAATGAATTATTCTCAAAGGAGGAATAACTCTAGGTGTTCACTCAAAGGATTGAGATAGGAGGAATAGATATTGTGATCTAGATATTTATATCAATTTTTATATGTTATGCAACTAAAAAATAATTTAGGAAAGTGTTATAATTAGATATTTATAATGGTAGGTTTAGGGTTATAAAATCGCACACATGCCCATTCTAAACTCTGTAATTATTATTTGACCCCATGTCTAATAATAATAATAATATTAATATTAATCATATTACATGTGAAATAATTCTAAGAACATATATAAATATCATTTATACCATTTCAAATCAGATAATTAAACTCGGTCCTCTTTCCTTCAACGACATTTACCGATCTTCAAACAATGATTTTTTTATTAAATAAATGTCACTACATTATTCTATGATAAATATAATAAATATTACATTAACCAAACGTGAAAATAAACAAATAATAATATTATTTAACTCACTTATTATTTTAAATAATTTTTGATTAAATTATTGTGATAAACTAAACTTAAATAAATATTATTTATTTTATCTTTTTAAATTATATACTTGAATTTAACTGAGATTTCTTATATACTTTGTGTGTGACCCTATATTATTCTTTCTCAGTGGAATTAGGAATAACCATTTAATTTCCATGGTTAGAATCTATAAACAAAAAAAGGCTCCCATGGAGAAATAAGTGAACTTTGCAACCAAATCTATCCTCCTACGAATGTTTATCATATAATATAATCTATTATCATGATATCCCAAATTAGGAGGGTTTCATGTCGATGAAATTAACATATAAGATCAATATATATTTATTTGAATTTATAGAAATTAAATCACCACCTAAAAACCATGTCCATGGATTTTTCTAGGGATTTCTATTCCCATCAAAGGGCCTGAGATATCAACTTTCATCTAGGGACATAAGGGACAAATCCTTTCTTGCATTATCCATTAATAAAATATAACTCATAACACTCCCAACATATCCTAACACACCGTAAGAAAATGTCACAAAAATTTTCATCAATACATCAAAGTATGTGATTCATTATATTCATTAATGATAATTTGAATGTCTAAGGATCAATAAATACATCTTTATATAGGAACATACAATGACACATGAAAATGTGGATTTCTTATTAAATGAGTATTTTCTCATAACCTCCTATCTTAGAGACTACTATGGGAGAACACTATGAGAAGGTGTCTTGATGTATTATGATCCTCATACCTCTAACATCCTATATTATTATTGTCCATTCAGAAAATATCATCTCGCTATAGAACATATAATCAATAATATGTCATGGAACCTCTAGGTTCTCATCATAGTGGGGAAATATTATGTCCTTTCAGTGTAACATATATTATTAGGACATTATTACATAAAATATTCATAAAAATTAATAATTATGATGTGATAATAAATTTCATTAATAAGTAAAAACATGTAATCAAGTACTAAAAAAGTTATTTCGAGGGCACTAACACTAAAAAATTCAAGGCATTTTATTCTGGAAAATCTATGAATTTGGAACCTAGTAGGTAATACCAAAACTTATCCAGAGAAAAAAATTCCAATAATTCTTTATCAGTAGTGGTTTCCTTATTTTGAGCATCACCTAACGGTATACTATCATAATAAACCCCATGTAATCTCCTATATTTCCTTTATCCTAAACAACTCCAACATCCACAAAACTAGCATCACACATAATTTCAAAATGTAATTTCCAATCAGGTGAAGTAATATTGGTTGATGAAGTAAGTTTTTCTTTAATAAAATCAAAATATTCCAAAAAAGTTCATCAAATATAAAGGGTACATATTTAACCAGTAGTGAACACAAGGTATTTCTAATTTTTTAAAAATCTTTAATAAACCTTAGTTAAAAACCAACATTCCCTAAAAATATCCTAACACCCTTGACATTTTTCGGATGAGGAAATTTTTGAATCACATATATTTTGACATTATCAACATAAATTACCCTCTTAGACACATTATATCTTAACAAAATTCCTTCCATGATTATAAACATGCATTTAATATAGTTGAGAACTAAGTCGGTCTATTGAGACCTCTCTAAAACAAATTCTGGATTCTCTAGATAGTTATCAAATGTGCTAAAAAATAGAGAAATAATCTATAAACTCATAAATGATCCTATATATAATTTCTAAAAAGATATACATCATGAACCTTTTAAAGGTGGTTGGTTCACCACATGATTAAAAGGACATTATTTGGTAGGAAATTGTTCCAACTTGACATTTAAAAGTATAAATGAAAAAACAAAAAACAAAAGTAATTTAAAAAAATGAGGATAATTTGGATGAGATCATTCATTTTAATCACTATATGAATCAAGTACCATTTTATAAAAATGTATAATTTCTTGTTTCACGTTTTTAAGGGAAATTCAGTGATTAATGTTATAGGTTTTCACCTAAATATCCATGCATTATAATTAAGAGTTCAACATCGTCGTTTTAGCCTTACAATTTTAAATGGTTTTACCCACAAAACCTAAGACAAAGAAATTAATTGAAAAAGAACCACATGATTGAAAATGTTTTCATGTATCATGCTATGAATAAATGATAATTTTCACAAGAGTATGGTGATACATTCATTTTCCAATTATGATCATAACTCTATATTTTCTCTCTCTCGAGTGAAGAGTGACATAAAATTCAATGTGAGATCGGCTGTGATTAAGCCATGAATGAATTTTTAGGTTTAAAAAATTTGAATGTGATGGATGAAAATTAAATAAAATTATTTTTCATAGAGGATACATGATAGAATTCTTTTTTGGAGATGATCATGAATGTTTTCTTATTTTTTTATTCCTGTGTGGATTTTGATTTAAATATTTGATGATTGCCTGGGAGTACAATGGTTAAGTGTGGGGGAGAGATTAAGATAATAATTTTAAACATTTTACACTATTTTTAAATTATTTTAATCCCACTGTAGTGTTATTTTATTATAAATTGTCAAATTGTTAGGTTTTGGTCTCATTTTGTGCGTAATTACAAAAATGGCCTAATTTTGGATTTTAACTATTTTAATTTTATTTATTATTTTATCCATAAATTTTTTATAAACTGATTTAAATTTTTAAATTAAATTTTTTTGTCTTATATACATAATGGTATTCATTTCATCCATTATAACCCAAAGCTCAATCCATAATCTTGAGGCCCAAAACTAGCTCACAACCTGGGAATCTAAATCTATGTATAGATCTAGAGAATTGTGAAGATGATCCAATATATAAAAAATGGAATACCTATGTAATACCCCAAGATTTTATGAGAAATATTTTTTTTTTATTTCTTTGATTTCTTGTGGTGTACGCTACACCAAAATTATCTTGCACTTTACACAACACCGTACTATCTTGTAGTATATGAAAATACTATTCTTGGCTTGTGTTGCATGCAAGAGAGACCTTCCTCAATAGCGTGTGTTGTACGCAATACAGAGTTTTACTAAACAACGATATATTATTATAATATTATTATGAACTAGCCGTTATGAATATTATTAATCAAATTTTTAATTTTATAACAATATCATTCATCTTACACATATTCTAGAACATGGTATGAGAACAAAATAAAATTTTCATATAAGATAAGTATTTTTCAAAAAATGCAGCTGTCGCCTTTTGATGGCGCACCCACATTAAATACAGTTTTTGACATGTTTATAAGTTCAATTTGACAAAATAAACTTATTAATTGCAATAAATATATAAAAATCAACTTTTTATAATTTTTTAATATTTTTCTGTTAAATTTCAAATTTTTATAAATAGTAAAAATACACTAAATTTTAATTAGAAACAAATTTTTCATCATGATAATTTATATTGTTAAATTATAATATTGAATGGTTTTAAAGTATAAATAGAATATAATTTTACCATATAATATTAAGTATGTAATTATCATTAATTTTACATTGAATTCATAGGTAAAAACATTTCAATCTTTTGCAATGTTTTAACTTTTAAAACCTATTTTCTCAACAATGAGATTAATTTTAAATTAAATACTGAAAAGTTTTTGTATTTAATTTAGAAAAATGGATTCTATATTTGGAATCAGTAGGTCCAAATTATGTTAATATGATACTTTTTATTTTTAGGCATTATGAATAGTTACTACGGTAAATTTTATTTACTATTGTTAAAGGTAAATCAGGTAATTAAGGGTAAAAATAATATTATAAAATTACCCTAACACCTGAAAAAATTTTATTGGATGAATACAATTAGACCCATATCAGATAAGGGTCGGAATAGATTCATTTCATGGACCTTTGACCATGAAAAGGATGTAATTATTATTAAAACCAAAGAAAGTGACAACATGTCACTCTCTTATATCTTATAAGTGTAATAATTTTAATTTAGTGATAAACTGTATAAAAATTAGAACATAAATAGTCACCATAAATCTAATAAAATTATCTACATCTTGTGAATTTATTTATAATTTTAAGGGATTAAATAATTATCATTAATGGTGACACAATAGTGATGTAGAAATTATTTTATTAATTGAAATATCAAATAAATGTTTTTAAAAATATTAAAATAAATATTATATGAACTATTTAATGTGCTAAAAGAATTTTCAATAAGAATATTACATGTTAGGGTCCTATTAAATATTTTTTCTAATATATCCTCTGTGGGGATTTTATTTAAATTAAAATAAATGAATTGTTTCAAAATTGACACTATTGTTATTTTATAAAAATAACATATTATTAAATTGTTTAAAAATCACAAAATTCTATAAAAATTATAAATTGAAATTTATATAGTCGAGAGTGTCATAACATATCCAATTATGGACAATTCATAACACATAATTAAGTATTTATAACCATTTAAAATTTTGAATATTATTACCACAAATAAAATTAAATAGATTAAATAAGGATAAATCAAAATGATAAGGTATAAAATAAAATAAAAACATGTCTAAATTTGATTGGTTGATGATATTAAAACCCTATATTACCTCATATCTAAATTTGAGTCACTTTTTAAGTTTTTATGTGGGGTTTGAGTTTATTGAAAATAAATATTTTAGAGGTTTCCAAAAGTGCCCCTCTCCTCTTATAAAAAGGGAACCTCCTCCCTCTCCTCTTCACATCATTTTGAGACTTCAAGGTCATCCAAACCCTATAAATTTATCTTATAAAGTTCCCTAGAAACATACTATAGGTCCTGGTCTTCTTCAAAGACCAACTTTAGTGCCCTAAGAGGAGGTTTAGAAGAGGCGCGTCAAAGAAGAGGTAATATCCTTTATCGATTCTTTCAAATATATTTCTTTTTTACATCCTATTATTTATTTTTTTCATTATAATGTAATAACATAAGTATCACTCATATACTAATATGTTATTATAAATACAAAACAACCCCATTTCACCCTCTATCCATCCTACAGAAAACGAAATCACCGCGCGTGCGTACGTACCGAATACCGTCTCCACGACGTGGTGTAATTTGTTTTCCACCACCACCTTACTTGGATGGGTATAATGGTGTAAATAATAAATATATATTATTATTATAACATCATACAGATTATGAGATATTATATCATCCACTCCAATTCCATACAATAATTATGAGAACGATATCATCGCTCGTGCGTACGTATAGATTGTCGTCTCCATAACGCGATGAGATTCATTCTCCATGTTAACAATTCAAGATTGATTATAAAGTATATATAATAATTAATGATGAAATATATGACATAATAATGGTAATGGATTTATGTACATATATGTTTCATTTACTTAATTCCATTCAATTCAATAAGGAAACGAAAATAGCATTCATGCTTATGTACGACCTACCGTCTCCATGAACGGTGTATTTCATTCCATTTATCAATCTATAATATATATTTATATGATGAATATATATTATATATAAATCATTCTTTACATTCTGGAATTAAGTAAATTAGGATATAAGTAATAATATCAAGAACAAAAAGTCCAAACGCGTACGATAAATGAATCGATTTTACCCAAAAGGATGCTTTAACATGGAATTGACAAAAGAACGGGTAATATAAAGTAATAAGTGAATCATATATGATATCATAAATATTATTATGGTTATTTTACAAGTTAATAATATGTTTAAACCAACTATACAAGAGTTTCATACATATACGGAAGAAATTGGACCTAAGGTAAGAGATAATTTTGCAATCTCATTTTTATCCGAGATTGCTTATACGTAAGTATTTACTGGTGTTATATTTTTCATCCATGTCCATAAAAATGTTTTTCATAAAGTGTTTAATATTATTACATGTATTTTTAAAGTAATTTTTACCCCTCTTTTACTTTTACTTTATTATGGAAGGAATCTTTCTTTTGTTTACCACACGTGGTACTTTTTGACTTTTCTGTTAAAAGTACGAGGAGATTTTTTTTTAATTTATACGGCATGAATGGATTTTTACGGTTTCATAATGAATTATTTCCATGTATATTCCTCTACATGATTTCATGATTATTTTCAACAAAATAATTTTCTTTTAAAATTACATGGCATTTTGTGAAAAGAAAATGATTTTGAAAAGGAAATGATATTTTCCTCATGAATTCATTTCAAGTGTTTTATAAAAACTATTTTATATCTAAGATGAAATTATTTAATATGATTATGTTTCAAGTATAATGTATCTATTATTTACATGGTTTGATTCTTCTTATGATGAAATTATATCCATTTGTTTTATATGGATTATGTTATGATGGGATGATGTTTATGAAACCCATTTTATTCTCTGGCTTATGATGAATGATTTATGTTTATTTTGTGGAACATGTAAGAATGATTTAATTATGAGATGGGTGGGACCTATATCTCCCTCAAATTAATTGGTTAAAGATTTATATCTCATGATATATGCATGGCTGGAATGGCAATTGAATCCAGCTTAGTAATACAGGGTTGGACCGACAAGTAAACCTGGTTCAGTAATGGACTTTTTCCACTATGATGGTCTTGGCAACAATGCCTTGGATACTATGTAAATCATAACATGTTATTAATGTTTTACCACAATTACATGTTTTATTACCATGCTATTTTATCAGGATTAATGTTTCTTTATGATCTATGCCTTATGTACTACCAAGATTTATTTCACAACTCAAGATTTTTGATGTTTAAACATTATGTTCATGTTTTTAAGTTCAAATGTATATGTTTTTTTATTCTCTCCATGCATACCATTTTTTGAGAATTTGATCTCACCCTTTTTATATTTTCATTTCCCTAGGATATAAATAAAGATTTTAGGTAAGAAAACAAAAGGAAAAGATCTTTATGGGAGATGTTGAAGATCTTTCACCATGATTAAAAGATTGTGTTCCATGTTTCCAAAGACACTAAACAATTACGGTCCTGGGGTGTCAGTTTTTGTTATGTATTAAGTATTCTAAAAAAGTAATGTAATGTCCATGTACGTCAAGTTTGGGTCTCTACAACCTAAATGATCTAAAATCAGAAAATAATATAGATAATAGTACTAGAAATAAGTTCATTAACTATGGACATTCTTGAATCTACCTCCTTTAAGGTCATAAATGTATAGGAATTTAGAGCAATGAGAATTAAAAAAGTTAACATAACAAAAAAAATTCTTAATTAAAACAAATATAACTAATTAATTACTTGGATAATAAAGATTAAAATTTTAAACAGCATGAAGAATACATAGCATAAAAATTTTCATAAAGACACTATATCCCAATTCATATATTAATATTACTACCATATGAAAACACCCAAAGGACATTTTTCGAGAAAATACTTTCACACCTATCCATATAAAAATGTATCTCCTCACCATTTCAAGAGGTTTGAAATTATATTTGGAAATTTAGTGTGGATTTAAAATTTATTTGGTTTAGTATATTATTATACTTTAAATATAAATTACTCATTTTCTTAATATCTGTTTTCTCCTATTTTTATTTTCTTGTGTTTCTCCTACTATGTTCCCTTTTCAACTCCACTAAAAATGGATAACTAACCTCGATATTTTTCTAAGGGAGGGAATGATGATTCGATTGAGTTTTATAGTGCTTAAATTTCAATATATTTGTTCAATTATAGGATTTTTATTGATATTTAAATTTATTATGGTGAGAAGTCTCCCCATTTTCTCTATCATCTGAATTGCCCTTCTCATTTATCAATAATCCTTCCCTTCACTATTTGTGTTGTGAATATAATGGAGCATGACATGAGTAGTGATGGTTGGAAAATAGGTCTCATAGATTATATTTATAAGAGGATTGATGTGCATGTAGATATCTCGATAGGGGTAATCACAATCTAAATGGGGAGGCGAGGTGTGATAGGTCATGATCGCCTCATTGAATGGAATATTGAGAACTTTTTTTGAATAATTATATCAATCAATGTGACCTACTAAGAATAATTTATTTATTTATTTATTCTAACTCATTATTTATTTAATTTAATTAATATATATATATATTCATATTTATATCACATGCATTTCAAAACCCCCATTCTATATTAGTTTAGTAATTTTATATTAGTTAGATAATAATAATGACAGTATGAATATAGTGCATGTGATAGACCTCCTTGTGATATACCCTAGGTTATTCCAATATGGTACATTATTAGGAAAATAAGAAATTAATTGAATATTGGTTTGATAAAAACCACTTCTTGTTAATTTGGAGATGTTTATATGGAGGCCAAGAACATTCACACATTGTTTTTCATAAAAACCATTAAAAAACAAATACAAAATTTTAAAAATAAAAGATATTTGTTGTATATATTTCATTTCATAGTCCATGATTGATTTTTATGATGATGTTTCATATTATTGGATTGTAGTTAAAATTTATAGTGATTCCTATGGGGAAGGGACATTGAATATTCAAATTCTAGAAAATTCACACCAAACAGAACAAAATGGTTTGGAAATTCAAGAGTGTTTAAAGATGTGGAAGAAGAAATAAATCTAGTAGAATCACAGGAATCTTCATTTGAAGAAGTTAAAGTTATATGGATGGAACAAAAACAATTAAAAACTAAAGATAATGAAATTTTTGTTCCACATATATTTCAAGAGGACATTGGTGAGGTTGAACCAATACTCTACGATCCACCTCCCACTCTAAAAAATGAATTCCCAACATCCCTACTTAAGGCAAAAGAGTTTGAAGAAGAAAATTTTGAGGGAGAAATAATATATGGTGGTTCATGATAAGGAAACCTCATCCACCTTTAGATTGTGATTAATTAATATTACTTCCTAACTAGGGGTAGTAGAACCCTATCACCCATATAGGGGTCTAACATATGTTCTACCCAATTTTCCATTTCTCATTAATTTTCTTTATTTTCTTATGTTTTGATTTATTTCATGCTTTATAGGTATAAGTAGCAGTATCTAGGAGATAAACTCAAGGAATTCACTGAAAGAAAAATGAATGATATATAATTATTTCTCTGTGTTTTGTTTCCTTTATTTTTATTTTTTAATTAGTTAAAATGTGCGATAGTTAAATCTAAGTGTGGGGGGAGTGTCAACTTGATTAATTATTTTTGAGTGTTTTTTATTTTTTGATTTTCATTTTTAAGAACATTGATCTTAAATGAAAATACATATCATATTTCACATGTGAATTAATTTTGAGAGAGTTAACATGATTTTTGAAAGAATAGATTTTAAATGATTGTTGATGTGATAAATTTTTCTTTGAATTTTATTTTCAAGAATTTTTATATGTTTGGATAATTTTTGAAATTCATGCTCATGAAACACTAGAAAAAATATTTTTCTAACCCTATGAGGTATTCTAAACAATTTTGATATATTCTTTATAATACTCACATTTTTTAAGAGAAACTTTGATTTTTTGTGAGAACCAGAACATGTGACTTTTCTATTTCAAAGCATTTAACTTCATGGGTTTTTTTGACATGATTGAGGAATTTTATTGGATAGAAACATTTTAACTTGAGACTCACCTTTATATTTACCCTATCACGAACTAACTCGGATTGACCCCAAACTGGTCACCCAAGTTAGCCCTAGACAAGGTCTGAGAGGTGTTCCCAATCCTTCAAGGATTGCAACTAGATCCGAGGAATCAATAGAGAAACACAAGGAATGATTTCACCCAATAAAATAAAATAATTAGTGGAAAATAAATAGATCAACCCAAAATTAATACCACTACTAAACTGAACATAATTTATAAAAAAACTAAAAATACAAAAAATTGAGCAACAAAACCCAAACCGAACCTGAAAACCAAAACATCTCCATGAGACCCCAAGGGTCACTCTCTAATACCAAAACTAACCATCACCCAAGATAAATGAAACCAATCTGGAACCTACACCAAAAGATAAAAATAAGAAAAAATATAGGCATGAATATTAAAACCCAGTAGGCATGCCCAATCAATCTATTCCTAATGCATCCCATTTAAATAAAAATATTAATTTTCAGTTTGAAATAAAATATACAAAACAGGCTTTTCAAACATTTCTAATTTAATAAAAACATGGTCTATTTTCCTTTTTCCATTTAAATCTAGATTATTTCCCAAGAAGTAGACATTAATATTGTTGAGGAGAAATATGGTGTTTCTATTTAAAAGGGAAAAAGTTGTGTAAAAATTTTCCAAAACATTTTTCAATAAACCTTTTAAATTCAACACATAAGTTTTATCTAATAATTACACCATACAAGAAATAAATAATAATGATCACAAAACTAGGATCGAAAAATAGCTTGCACAAGTAACCAACCAATAATTCATCTCAATCATCCAAAAGAAATAACTAAGTGCCAAAGGAAATGGGAGAACCTAGGATCTCAAAGGAATAATCTAGAACATACATATATTTGACTCATCCTGAATTCATGCCTCACTCAATGAAATCAACTCATCCACATGCTTGATCGCACCCTATCTGGTATGATTGAGGGGAAATATCCTTAAGCAAATAAATTTCCTCCATAGTGAAATCCTAAGTTAGTGAAACAAGCGATCACTGAAAATAATCTATCTATTCCATGTTCCCATGTCAAGACTAAATTTTGGGTGAGATGAAAATTCCAAAAAAGAAACCATTCATGTTCACATACATCATACACAAGAAACACACATAATAAGTCACCCCTGAGTCAACACACGAAACAATATCTTGCCTTTAAACCATTTAATCATAATAGAGTCTCTCAATATGGGCCTCCCATAACATTCAACATAACCCAGGTAAGAGAATTATCCAAGGGGAGTTTTCAAGACCACCAATTTCTCAAAATCACCAAAAGGTCTTTAAAAACCCTTTGATAAATCTTCCATTTCTAAAAGGAAACCAACACATTTCCTTCATATTGTCAAATCATTTTCAAAGAACCAAACACAAACCATTTTCATGTCCACAAATATTTAGAAATGAATTTGAGGAATCCAAGCCACCATTTTAGATGCCATGAATACATTTACAAATCCAAACCATGCTTTAAAAACCACAATACACTTGAAAAGGACAACCATCCAATTTATCAAACACTCAGTGTATATAGTTCAATAATGAAATTGCATATACTTAAAAAAAATTATGAAACTACCTCATTTTTCAATAAAAAATTATTCTAAAAATCAGACATCACTAATTAATATATAATGAAAGTGTGAAAAGAAAGAAAACATTGATTCTTAAATTCAAAGGGAAAGTATAAAGAGAAACCTTCCTCAAATCATAATCCCTTCAACAACTCCCATCAGAAACAACTCCACAAGGGTCCAAGAAGGAAAGAGAAACCAAGTGAAACCGTAAAACACAAAACACTTTATTTAATCCCAAAGTTACATGAACCCTATATCCACAAGACCACATAATAAGAATAAATCAAGATAAAATGGAAGGAGGAAGAGGGATAAGAGAGAAGAAGAATCACATGAATATTTAGCCCAAAAATTTCACAAAAACACTTGGATCTACCGTTGGGATAGAAGGAGGGGCTTGGACAAGAAGAGAGGACCCCCCTTTTGATCACATGGGATAAGAGAGATAAATTGTTTTGTTTTGGGGTTAAAATAAAAATAGGGTAGAAATAAAAATTCATATTTTTAATGACATGGGAACTATGCACAGTTTGGAATAATGGTTTCCCAAACCATGTGCCAACCGTGTTCCCCTAACTGTACGAAATAGGCACCTGTATTGTTTGGCCACACAATTTGGTAAATCATGTGCCAAAATTGAAACAGGGTTCTATCAAGAATGAAAAAACCATGTGCATTCCTTCTGCACGGTTTGTCCAACCATGGTTGGGCCATGCGTCCTTGACTAAAAACACCCAAATACTTGCACAATTTTCCATTAAAACCATATTATTTGGATCAAACCATGCCAAATTCATGCAACTCAAATCGAACAAGTTAAAAATTAACTGAAAAGAGACTCAAAATCAGGAGGCCTCATAGTTACCCCTAAATTATACACCTAAACCATGAAACTGAAGAAAAATATCCCAAAAATCAAGATTTAAATTTAGAACACCCGAACCTCAAGATGGAAACCAAGAACAAAATGATAAACCAAAATAACGAAAGAAAATAAAAATCAGGGAGATTATGATTTATATCCTTATAAAGACATGAAATCTTTAGATGATCGATCAAAGAAAAAGGTTCACACACTCTCACTATCTGATTCCCTATATTGAAAAGAACCATGACTATCCACAAGATGAAACACATACTTCTACCCGAAACAAATCAACAAACCAAAACAACTTCTTGAAAAAAATGGAAAACTTGAACTAAAAAATCCAAAACCTCTCCATATGAAAAAATATCTATCATACTTGAAAATAAATATTTCCATCCACATGAAAAAGTCTGAAAATCAAACAAAATCCAAAAGAAACCACCTAGTGCCAAACTAACACCAGAGACTAAACCGATGTTCCAAAATGTGAGGTTAGAATAGACTCCCCACCATTAAAAACCAACTAGCACTGACTGAAATGGGAAACCCAACATGGAATAACCCGGGAACTCCCCACAAAGACCAACCCCCCACCATTAGGGGGATCCTGGTGAAAGAAACTTCAAGCCAAGTGGAAAAATCCCATGATTTATTATCTCTACATGACACTACCATATTCAGTTGATCACAAAATAAAACAAAAAACTGACTCACAAGGTCCAAACACACAAGGAAAACCAATCATAGATTCACATCTGAAAAGGCACCACCACTATAATTTCATAAGGATAAGACCACCAACTTTTTTCAACAAGGATAAACCTAAAATGAAAAGGAAAAATACAACAAGAACATTTAAACTGCCTACACCACAATGGTTGATACAAGAGTTGAGTCAAGGTTCCCCACACCCCTGGTGTTTTCCTGGATGTGTGAAGATCTTCACTCTAGAACCTATGGATGGAGCCCTAATATCTTAAAGCATCTATTTCCCTAAAGTCATGACATGATAATCCCAAATTAGGAATTATTCTTTTAGTGTCATGAGTGTCCACAAAACACCCAAGTAGAACCAAAAGATTACGACACACCACGAGACTCACTTTCATCTAACAAAGCACTTTCACCAAGACAAGGGTTTAGAAGATGCACACAAATCAACCTCTTTCACCCTAATGAGAAACAACATAAACAAGGCACATGCAGAACGCACCTCCACTCAGAATGGAAAAATTCATAATTTACAAAATAAAAACACACTTCCATTGAAACAGAAGTTCTCAGAATATCTACAACATCTACTTTTACATTTCAAAGAAAATAAAACATTATAAAACACCAACAGAATGTTTTTTTTAAATAGAATCATTACATAGAAAGTGAATTTAAACTGAGCCCAAAAAAACACCATACTACTATAAATGAGATGGGGTGTCCTCAAAAGGGGTGGATTTGTCTCTACATCACTTTGTGAAAACACCTCGATAAAACCATTAAAATGGACCTAAGCATCCATAGCTATGTAAGGTATTTTGAGCACATGGAAAAGACATATTCTTATGATATGACTTTCCCAACTGATGACATATCGTGATCCTATGATTAGAATAATCTGATGAAAGATATAGAGGCCTTTTAATTTCACGACCGATTCAAAAAACATCAGGTGGATTCCCCATCTATTTACTAGAATTACCTTCATCACATATAGAGATTTGTGGAAGGTTGAATGTTGCAAGAAATCCTACTAGCACAACTTCAACCTGAATAACTTGATTCACCATGTAAGAAAACGAGGTTAGACTGAACTCCAACACCTTCAACTATAGATCAGGATGAAGAACATTATCAAAATTTTGAGCCTTCAATTAATTTTCCGCAACTGTTACGAGCTGTCATAGAGGGGACTCTGTCATGAATACCCCTAGAACGCCTCTAATAGGCCAGAGGATGGGGTCTAACACCGAGTAGGAATATCCAATAAATGGGAGGTATTTTCCTATGTACTTATACACACACACACACACACACACACACACTCATCTCTAAGACCAAAATGGTGAAATAAAAAGCACTAAGTAAACAAGAATGAATACCACTAAGATGATAACAATAGAGTATGACTGTAGAAAAGTGGAAAGTAAACAGGGACATAATACAAGACCACCAAAAGAAATAGTCTATAAAAGTGAAAGAAGAAGTTCCTAAAACTCATCCATAGGAATCCCTACCTAAAGGGTAGGTATAGGGATAGCTCTCTGAAGCCATAAAATAACACATAATCTATCTGGTATCACGAAGCCCGACTTCGTCCTGGTCCACCTAGGACTCTTTCAAAGGGTCGACCATCTACACAAGACACAACATGTGTGGGAAAATCATGTGTTGGGGTGAGTAAAATAATACTCAGTAGGAAACCATGAATCTAAAAAGGAATATCAATAATAAATACATGAAGTATACCACAAATAAATAGACAAAGTATACCACTAAGAAAAGACACGAAGTATACCACAAATAAATACATGAAGTATATCACTAATAAATAGACGAAGTATAGCACTAAGAATATAGATAGTAATCTCACACAAGTAAAGGTGTATGGTGTGAAAAACAGGATTATCTGATGTAATCCAAAAAACACCCAATATTGATAAGACAAATAGTCTTAATGAGACACTAAGTCCCGATAATACACGTAGTCTTGGTAAGAAACGTATTTTCAGTAAGAAATTTAGTCTTAGTGAGTCATGTAGTATCATAAAGTCATGTAGTATCATAAATTCACATATTCTCAAGTCATGTAGTCTTAGAAAGTCACATAGTCTCAAGTCACGTAGTCTCAAAGTCAGAACCAGCCAAAGGATTCCACTCGTAGCGCACTCGTTTCAGGAGAACCTAATCCCCAAGACATTAGGTCATATGCACACTAAAAAAAATTCACATAGATAATATCAAAATTAACATCCCATCCTAAGGGTCCCAATTCTATAAACAAATCATCAAACCAACACATAGTTTGAAAGTTATGGCTATTTTTGTAAAAAAGTCCAACCCGAGTCTGGTCCGGGTCTGATACAAACCACCGGAACTGGCCTACTGGGCCTACTGGACCACAGACCATTGGTCTGCTAGGTCCATCCCATTGGGAATCCTGGATTGGCCCATATCCCTTGGTCTAACCTATGCTATGGGGAGTCTTGTGCACCAGACGCAACCCGCCCCGGTCGCGTCCCACCTGGTCCACATGGTCCGCCTCAATTGTGTGCCTCCCCGGGTCCCTGTGTTGCCCTGCATCCCACATGGTCCCATAATCACCCCTATCCACCCTGTAGCCCACCATTTTTGCTAGCCTCCCCATGGACTACAATCTCTACTAGCCACTCGACATCCCATCGTCGCCGCCAGCCATCCTACCGTTTTCTGCCACACCTGCACGTGGTTGCCGCCATGTGAAAACACCAGTACTGGTCACCATCTTAGGTGATCCATTGGACCCTTCCATGGACTACTAGGGATCCTATAATGATTGTAAAATTACACATTCGCAAATATGGCCTCATCAAGTCCCGATCTACACTGTTGTGGCCTATACGATTAATTTTTCTTTGATCCAGGGGTCTGATCGCGTTCGGTGCCTCTCGGTAAGTTGAGTTGTGACCATGAGGTCAAATGGTTAAGAATGACAAGAATGGGGGGAGAGAAAGGCACCAAGAACACCTAAGGAATGATCCTTGTCATTTTTTAATGTCATCTTCAATTCATTCTCGTTAGAGGGATGAACAAAGAGGGTAAGAAAACTCCTATTAACAATTCCCAATACTAACCATCTGGAAAGAATGATCGAAACATAGATCAACATGTTCATTGGTTGGTCGATATTCACCATTGACTCAAATAATGAGGATGAAATCACAAAGATATAAAATTCCTTACCAATATTTTGACTACTCGCTAATGAAGATCGATCATGGTGTCATCGTCATTGGTGAGATCCTTCGAATATGAGGTGTGTCACTGATCATCGGTCCATGTTACGATTTCCAATCCTTCTTAGTTCTTGAAAGAACATCCTTATCTGTGTCTCAGGGGAATTCCAGGGATATGGTGATGGCCCTAGATTCCTAGAAAATCCAATAAATAAAAAACTATTCACTGCATTGAAATAAAATATTTTTATTAAATATTTTATTACCGATACGTCCAAATATAACTTTCATGGATGACCCACGCTAGTCAATGTTGGGCCTCTCCTAAGGTAAAATCACTGATTTGAAGACAACAATTCCCTCATATTTTTAATCTGGACATGCATTTAGAGGTTATTCCACTATTTCAAGAAAATTGCTCCCACACTTTATTAAAAAATGGAACATTTTTGACCAAATTTTTTCAGGCGCACCGAGCCTCAAAATCACACGCTGTCTCATTGCATGGTCTCAAATTTTCCCAATTAATTTATAAAAATAATATATGGAAAATATAAAACATTAAATTCTCCTCACCTTAGGGATTTATGTCCCTAAAAGCCTAAATAAAGGCTATACAAACAAATGAGGGTATTAAGAATGAATCTGAGCCTCCCACTCCCATGTGCTCTCCTGGAGATTCCTGTGCTACCATTGAATGAACACTAGAGGATTAGACCACCCAAAAAGGATCCTATCCTGTCAATCGTCAATCTCTACTGGGTACTCCAGAAAATTCTCCCCATCATCAATGTCCAACTTTTCATAGTCAATGACGTGCGATGGATCATGTACGTACCTCCTCAGTTGTGACACATGGAAGAAATCATGCACCCGGCCTAACTGCGGAGGTAGAGATAAGTGGTACACCACCTCACCAAATCTACATAGTATCAGGGAAGGTCTGATGAACCTCATAGATAACTTTCCACCCCTGCCAAATCTCTATATCCCGCATCAAGGAGAGAGAAAAAGGAACACATGATCTCCCTCCTCGAACTCCAAAGGCCTCCATCGCCAATTAGCATAAGATTTTTTATAGCTCTATTCAGTCTTCAACTAATACTGGATGACCTACACCCTCTTTGTAGTCTCTTACACCAACTTCGGTCCCATGGGTGCTAACTCTCCTGGTCCCATCCAGCAAAGTGGTGACCTGTAGGGTTTCCCATAAAAGGCCTCGAATGATGCCATAACGATGGTAGAATGGTAGCTATTATTGTACATAAACTCCACAAGGGGTAGGTGATCCTACTAACTATGAGAAAAAATGTAGGGTTCAAGCACATAGAATGTCCTACATGACATGTATGGTTTGATCAGTCTGGCCATCCATCTATGGTTGAAAAGCTATGATCGAGCATAACTGAGTCCTAAATGCCTCCTACAACCCCTTCCACAACTAGGATGTGAAACAAGCTTCACAATATGAGACTATTGTCAATGTAACTCCATGGAATTGAACTGTCACCTTCATGTAGAGGCATCCCAATCTCTATATCAAACTCTTCTCCCGAATCGCTAGGAAGTGGGCCAACTTGGTGAGTCGGTCAATGATCACCCAAATAGTATCATGCCCCCTAGAAATATGTGGTAACCCTATCACAAAGTCCATCGATATCCCATGCCACTTCCACTCTGGAACCACAAGGGGTTGGGTCAAACCTACTGGAACATGGTTCTCAGCCTTCACTTGGTGACAAGTGAGGCATCAAGAAATGAACTCGGCTACTTCCTTCTTCCTACTCATCCACCATAACTAACGTTGGAGGTCCTAATACATCTTCACCACACCAGGATGTACTGCCAAAGGGGGTGTATTTAACTCCCTCAAGACCTCCCCCTGTAACACCACTAGTACTATTATGAGTACTCTAAAAAGAACAATGTGCTCCCCACTTTTTAAATATCAATCAGGGGAATTCCTTATGGACATCTGAGCACGTAAAGGCTCACAATCAATCTCTCTAAGATATACCACCCTAAATCATTGTAAGATTGGAGGGGTGAAAACCATCAATTAGAGGTAATCTGTTCCATCTCCATCCACAAAGGATATCTACAGAGAGGATAATTTCTCTGATGTCTCATTTAGTAGGTGTTAACTAAATCTTCTACTAAGAGCATATTCCACCCCTTTCCACTTCATAAGAGTATATACAATCTCAAATTCATAGTACGGGAGGAACTATAGACATCACCTCTATCTAATGTTCAGATCCTTCATAGAGAATATATACTTGATACTCTTGTGGTCAAAGTAGATGATAAACCACTCTCCTATAAGGTAGTGTAACCACATCTTCAATGTAAAGACTATAGCTGCTAACTCAAGATCATGGGTCATGTAGTAATTCTCATGTGGTCTCAAATGTCATGAACCATATGAAATAACTGATTTCCCATATATCAAGACACAACCATGCACGGTTCCTGATGCATCATAGAACACCACATACTCGACACCCTCCTCTAGAAATCTCAAGATGGGGGTGCTCATCAATATCTGCATCAAATGATAAAAAATCTCCTAGCACTTCTCCATCCACATAAAAGGATTCCCCTTTCATGTCGAAGATTTGAAGGGTGCTGCTAATCTGGAAACGTTGGGTAGAAAACTCTAATAGTATCCAACCAAACCCAGAAAACTCCACTCCTTGGTAACATTTTTGGGTGGTTCCCAAGAAAGAACTACCTCAATATTTGCTGGATCCACTAAACCCCAGCCTCTGAAATGATGTATCCTAGAAAATAGACTTATTTTATCCAAAACTGACACTTTGATATCTTCCCTTAGATTTGGTGATCTCGGAGTGTGTTTAGGACCATCCTCATGTTTATCAAATTCTCATCCTCAGACGTCGAGTACACTAGGATTTCATCAATGAAGACCAACATGAATCGGACTAAATAAGGAAAAAATATCTCATTCATGAGTCCCATGAATACAACTGGGGAATTCATCACTCCAAATTGAATCACCAAGTACTCATAGCGGCCGTAACGACATCTGAAAGTTGTCTTTGTTATATCCTTATCCTGTACTCGAAGCTAGTGATGGCCATATCTGAGGTTAATCTTTAAGAACCACCTCACTCCTTTTAGCTGATCGAAGAGGTAATAAATCCTCTGTAGTGGATAATTATTCTTCACGGTCACTTGGTTCAGGATTCATAAGTCCACGCATAACCTCAAGCTCTCATCTACCTTATTGAAAAAAAAACTGGGGTTACCCATGGTAAAACACTGGGTCTCACGAAGCCCTTCCTCTATAAGTCCTCCAAATGTACCCTCAACTCACAAATCCATGCAAGAGCCATCCAATATTATGGTGTAGATATCATTGTTGTCTTGAGGTATAGATTAATGCATAAGTCTACCTCTCTATGAGAAGTTAATCCTGGAATATCCTCAAGAAAGATTTCCTTGTATTCCTCCACCACTGTAGGAAACTAGTGACTCATATCATCCACTACACCAAGGTTCATGCTAGCCAACTGATGTGTTATTGACTACAACCTCCTATGTGTGAGTCCATCTTGTGTTTTTTGGGATACCTTTTCACTAAAAAAGGAAAATACAGTCCCATCACTGTGGACACACCACACTCTATGCCTAAAACAATCAATCTGATCATGGAATGTGGATAACTAGTCAATGCATAAAGTGAATTTGTAAGGACTCGACACCACTACCAAAAGATACCAACTAAAACTCTTTCCTAAAAAAGTAATGGAACACTTTCCATGCTAGTGTGTGATCAACGAATCCCCTCTATAGGAGTCTCTAAGCATAAGGGTCGAGTCAACGGTTCCACCGGAATCTATGAGTCTCAAACAAGGGTCGTGGTATGGAAATAATGATTGGAAACTATTTCTATTAAAACTGTAGATAAGGTAAAAAAGACACATATAATACCTATAATCATCCTTGGATCCTCGGTGTAATAATACTTCATAGCCTAGAGCTAGCCTCGTCCTGCCCACCAGCTCCTTGAGCTTGTCGTGGACCACCTAGGGGTGGTGGTGGTAATACAGTGAACCTTCATACACCTCTTTCTACCCAACCTTATCCTTTTCCACATACATTTTCCTATATACCACCCTGATATTACCTTCTCCTATATATTAGTGCTCCCTCGACCGTCTCATGATCAGTTGTACAATGAGTTAGGCAATCTCGATCCAGATGTCTTTGATCGCTGCATGAGTAACAAAGCATGTCCTTCAACTGACTCACTTTGCCCTGGGAGCCCCAAACCACTGATCATGTGTCCTAGGGTCATCCCCTAGAGTTCCTAACCCACTTGGGTATCTGTGACTACTATCAACTACCTACTACTGAAGACTCAACTACTTGGTGGTCAGTGGAAGCTCCTACTACCGATGTCTGCTCCTCTAGAAAGATCTCCAATAGAAGATATTTCTCTATTACCCCAGAATATGTAGGAATGATAAGGGATATCACGGATGACATAATATCTTGATATAATCCCTTTTTGAAGGTCTAAGACCTGAAGAATTGGTCTCATACCATATCTGTGGAGTATCAAGAAAGATCAGCAAATCTCACCGACTACGTCGCCACTATCTGACCGCCATATTATAGATGTAGAATCTTTTATATGCACATTGATCATAATGTAGCTAGAAATAAATCCTCTATAAAGAGATGCTCAAATTATTCCCAAGATAGATTCGTATCATCATGTGTATGGGTCAGTGAGTTCCACCATCGCCTCACTGAGCTTTAAAGATGAATCACAGCTAGGAATACCATTTAGTTGGAAGGCATCCTCACAAGGTGGAAGGAACGTGTAACTGCCTCCATCCAATCCTTATCTACCTGGGGGTCTATCTCACACCGAATTCTGGGAGGTATCTACCTTTAGAACTCATGAAATTCACTCATCCTACATGCATCTTCAACCAGTATCACTGGTAGTAACTATCGCTCGACGGGTGGTGGTTTTGCTAGTAAACCACCTGAAGGTTCTACCTCTGGTAGAGGCCCCTGTAACGATGGATCATATCTAGGTATATCATCCTCACAATCATGAAATGGACTCCTGGATGGATGTTTGCGTGGAGTCATCCTAAAATAGAACAAGATGTACCATGATCAAAAGAGTATTCATGGGGATCTAACTTAAGAAGGACATGAGAACACACCAAAACCTTATATGATTCATGTACCATTGTTTTCCCTAAAACCCGTGTTTTTATATACCGAGTCGAAAATAAAAATTCACAGTCCTGGTGTATGGATACGTCAGCTGCTACACCAACACTAGATTTCCTGGCGTGAAATCTGAACTGGAAACACTTAACACTAATTCCCCAAACCAATCTCATAGACTCTTGGTCCTTAAGTAGAACCAAACCCCTCAAATACCACTCTTTCATGACCTTCCCTAGAGAGTCCCATTCTATGACTACCCCAATCCCTCCTTCAATAGGCTAGGGGTTGGCAAATATCATCGAGTACTCATATCCCACAAATGGGAGGAATTTTTCTATGTATCTATACACACAGATCCATCTCCAAGACCAAACATTATAAAATGAAAAACACTAAGTAAACAAGAATGCATACCACTAAGATACCAACAACAGAGTGTGGTAGTAGAAAACTGGAAAGTAAATAGGGCCAGAATACAAGCCCACCAAAATAAAGAGTCTGTAATAGTGAAAGCAAAAGTTCCTGAAACTCGTCCGGATGAAACCCTACCTAAATAGTAGGTACAAGGAAAACTATCTAAATCCTTAAAAGCACACCTCGTTTGTCTGGTCTCAGTAATCACCACCTAGTCTTGTTCCACCTAGGACTCCATCAAATAGTCAATATTCTACACTATACATATCACTTTTTGAAAAATACCATGTAGGGGTGAGTAAAACAATACTTAGTTGGACACCCCTAAACCAAAAAGGAATACCACTAAGAAAAATATATGAAGTATACCACAACATAATACATGAAGTATACCACTAATAAATACATGAAGTATACCACTATGAAAATACAATATGTATTCTAAAAATAAATATATGAAGTATACCACTAAGAAAAACAATAAGTATAACACTAAAAGATAGATAGTCATATCACACATGTATAGGTCTATATTATGAAAAATAGGATTATTTGACGTAATCCACAAAACACTCAGTACTGATAAGATACGTAGTCCCAATGACACACTTAGTCCTGATAAGACACGTAGTCTCAGTAAGACATGTAGTCTTGGTAAGACACATAGTCTCAGTGAGTCATGTAGTTTTAGAAATTTACATAGTCTCAGAAAGTATCATATTTCCAAGTCGCATAGTCGTAGAAAGTCACATAGTCTCAAGTCATGTAGTCACAAAGTCACAGCCAGCCATAGGATTCCACTTGTACCATGTTCATTTTGGGAGAACCTACTCCTAAATCCATTGGACCGTATGAACACTTCCATTAAAACTCATTGAGAGTATCTCAAAATTAACTTCTCATCGCAAGGGTCCCAATACTGCAAATGGCTCTTCAAACAGACACATAGTTTGAAAGTTATGGCTATTTTTGTAAAAATGTCTGACCCGGGTCGGGTCCTAGTTTGATCTGAACCACCAGACCTAGCCCATCTTGGTACAGCCCAAACCGGCCTGGCCTGCTGGAGTGGCCTGACTCCCTTGGTCTTGCCCACACTGTAGGCCAGCTTGTGTGCTAGATGCGGATCACCTCCGTTGCGTCCTACCTAGTCCACGTGGTGTGCCCCGACCGCGTGCTTCCCCCTGGTTCCCGTGTTGCCTCGCATCCCACGCGGTCCTAGAATCACCTCCAGTTGGCTCGAAACCATTCGTCACCAAAAGTCACCCCACGACCCGCGGTCAATGCTAACCGCCTCGCGATCTTCCGTCGCACCCGCACACATCCACCGCCGCATGCCACAGTCAGCATTGGTCACTAGATCCAGTGCACCGTTGGACCTTACGAAAACCACTGGGGCTCCTACAATGCCTTGAAAATTATGAGTTCATAGATTTGGCCTCATCGGGTCCTGATCTACACTACTGTAGCCTCTACAACGTGTTTTCCTTCAATCCGGAGGTCCGATCGCATTCGGAGCCTCCCGAAAAGTCGAGTCGTGACCACGAGGGTCCAATGGTGAAGATATCGAAGAACGGGGGAAGGGAAAGGAACCAAGAACATCTAAGTAATGAACCTCTACCTTTTTTCATGTCAACCTCAATTCTTTCTCATTAGAGGGATTAATGAATCGGATAACAAAACGCCCATTAACAATTCCCAATACTAACCATCCTGCAAGAATGATCGAACTGTGGATCAACCTGTTCGTTGGTCGGTCCATGTTCGCCATTGATTCTAAGAATGGGGAAAAATCACCAAGAGATAAAATTCCCTACCTATATTTGGACCACTCTCTAACGTATATTGATCATTGTGTCGTCATCGTTGGAAAGATCCTTCCAATTTGAGGCGTGTCTCTAATCGTCGATCCACGTTCCAATCACCGACATGTCTTCGTCGTTGAGAGAAATTCCGTATCTATGTCTCAAGGAAATTATAGGTTTATGGTGATGACCCTGGATTCCTGAAAAACTCTAATAAAAAGAAAACGAGTCGCTGGGTGGAAATAAAATATTTTTTTAAAATATTTTATTATTGATACGTCCAAAACTAACTTTTACGGATTACTCTTGTCGGTCGATGTTAGGACCTACCTAAGGTAAAATCAATTCTCTAAACATAATGGTGACATCAGATTTTTGATCTAGGATTCTATTTAGAAGTTATTCCACTACTTTAGGAAAACTGCTTGTGTGGCTTATTAAAAACTGATAATTTTGCAACGAATTGTTCCGGGCACACCAGGCCTCGAAATCACATACTATCTCAATGCCTCATCTCAGAATTTTCTCAATTAATTTATAAAAATAATACATGGAAAATTCAAAACATTACAATATAACACTCTGAAAGGTAAGGAACTAGATCCACAAAACAATAAAATAACTCCAACACCAATCCATCACCTTGCTGTAATAATTACATCTCCATCCCCCATTTCACCTTCACCACATTGGAGATAAACTGCCGAATGAACGAAGCCATGAAGAAATATCAAATAAGATCATCTTGAGTCTTGGTCCTCATGAATTAATTCCACCACTTCCAACTTGGACCATAAAAAATGAAGGCAGTGAACATAAACTTTAACAACTCAGGAAACTCAAGGAAACTGAAGTTTCTATTAATTTTATGCATCCATTATTCCCCTTAAAGAGGATCCTCATGACCATAAAATTGAGGAGGATTCAAATTATGAAATTCAAGAAGGAATTATATGGGTTGACCAACTATAGGTTCCACTAATGTTGAACCACTCATAGATTCACCTCAAATATCCATAAAATATTTGGTGGGGGAAACACTAAGAAACAATAAAATAAAAAAAACCCAATCCAAACTAATCCATCAACAAAAACTCACCACAAAAAACACCAAACACAAAAAGGGAACAAACTCAAAAGCTTCCCATTTTTTTTGAAACCCCACCAACCTTCAATTCAAAACCAATTCAAGAACAAGAACTCAAACTCAAAGCACCACTTTAATAATATTACCAAAATCACAAGAAAACATGATACATAACTATAACTCCCCAACCCCAGTAATCCTAGAGCCAATTCCTTATTTTTTTTTTGAAAAGATAGGTTCATTAATGTCGGAGATCAACGAACGTACAATCGCAAATCCATGAAGGGAAATGGTCCAACCAGAGCTGGTTAACATGAAAGGGGCCTGAGGCCACCAATTAATGGGCAACATTTTTACCTTCCCTTTTAGTAAATGAGAAGGTACAGGTTTAGAAGCCTTGATGGAGTGATAGGATTTTCCAGATTAGGGATCCAAAAGACTGGAGGTTGCCGTCATTGGAATTGATAGCATTGATAATAGTGAGACAGTCTGATTCGAGGTTGATTTTATCCCATCCGCAATCCTTAGCGAGCATCATACCAGTAAGGATGGAAGTTACCTCAGCCACCACAGGTTCCCAAAGAGCAAAGTGTGATTCATGTTTGGCCGCAATGATTTTCCCCTAATGATTCCAGGTCAGGATGCCGAAGGAGACAAACCCATCCTTTGGGATAAACACATCCACATTAATCTTAATAATCCCCTCACATGGCGGGCACCAGTGGGAGGGAAAAGAAGGGGTTCCAAAGGGCTTATTTTTCCCGTTGTGGTGTTTCCAGCCCTCAATCCACGAAGAGGCCTATTCAATCCAGAATTTGGGGTTTCTGTGCACATGGTTGAAAACTACCTCATTGCGATGGACCTAGATGATCCAGGACATGGTGCAAAGGGAGCCTACTTTAGCTGATGAGAAGGAGGAGCACCATTGCATCAGGAAGCATGGGAGGTCAGAGGCCATGGCCGATGAAGTGGCTGCAGCGGAGCCCCATTTGTGCCAAATTTCCTTAGCCTCTGGGCACTGGATTATGGCGTGCATGGAGATTCTGGGACGTTCAGGAAGAAAGGGAAAGAATCATCACTGGACATGTGCCAGAAGGAAAGAAGCCTCATGGTAGGAAGGGTTCCCATGCACACCTACCACCATAAGTGGTATATTTTTTGGGGAACGCTGAGTTTCCAAATTGACTTCTAGGGTCCCCCATCCCAATCAACTGAATGGTTTCTAATGGCGAGCCGGTATCCGGACTTTACTGTGTAGGCTCCCGACAGGTCGTTGATCCAGAAGAGATGGTCGGGTCCTGCGTCTGGGACCCGGGGGGTACTCAGGATAATTCTTTTGTCTCTATCATTGAACCATGCGTGAATCTTCTCCAGACACCATCTAGGACCCTGATATGAAAATATGCACCTCATAGTGGCATCTTCGAACCATGGTTGGGTAGGGGATGAGGCCCGTACACCTTCCTCATCAATCAACCAGGGGTTGGTCCAAATGGTAATAGTTTGGCCATTCCCGATCCTCCAGCACAACCCTTTTTCCAAGAGGATACGGGCCCCCAAAATGCTTCTCCAGAGGAAGCTTGGATGGGGGCCAAGAGAGGAGACGTGGAATTCCTTGTGGGGAAAGTACTTAGCACAAATAACGTGCGCACAGAGAGATGAAGGATGGTTAATCAGGCGCCAACCTTGCTTAGCCAGCAGAGCGTCATTAAAGTGAAAGTGATTCTGAAATCCCATACCTCCCTCAGACTTGGGTTTGCAAAGTTTCTCCCAGGAAATCTAGTGGGTTCGATTCCTTCCATCATTCTTCCCCCACCAGAAGTTGGTTGTGCGTGTGTGGATCAGGTTGACAACGGTCAAAGAAATCTTAAATAGGGACATAAAATAGATGGGGATAGACTGGATGAAGAATTTAACGAGGATCTCCTTACTGGCTTTGGAAATATTTTTTGGGGTCCAGCCTTGGATTTTCTTATCAATCCTATCCATCAAGGATGCAAAGATTTCTTTTTTGGAGCGGCTGACAACTATGGGGAGCCTGAGGTATTTCTGGTGTTTCTCGACCAATTGGATGCCTGCATAATCACAGATTTATTATTTCTTGGAAGGAGGAACCCCTACGCTGAAAGATATTTCTGACATTCCATGATTGATTGACTGATCGGACACCCTCTTGTACTATTGGATCGCATGGATGATTACCCAACATTTATTAGTGGTTGTTCTGGAGAAAAGTAGGCATTCATCAGCGAAGAAAAGATGCGAAACCGGTGGACTAACACGGCATACCTTTTCCCCATGTAAGTAATTTGAGGATGCATCCCTGGAAATAATGTTAGAAAAAACATCAGCCACCAAGATAAAGAGAAAGGGGGATAGAGGATATCCCTGTCGAAGGCCCCATGATGGGGAGAATCCTCGGGTGAGCTCCCCATTGACCTTGATTCGGAAAGAGACGGTCAAGACACGGTGCATGACCATATCAGTCCATTTAGAAAAAATCCCATTTTCAGCATTACGACTCTAAGGAAGTGCCATTCCACTTTATCCTAGGCCTTGTTCATATCAAGTTTCCAAGCCATAGTTCATCTTTTCACGGTGGAGTGAGTTTTCATTGAGTAGAACACTTCATGGGCCACAATTTCTTTATCAGTGATCTGTCCCTTGGCCACGAAAGCACTCTGGTTTTCCAAAATGATGTCAGGTAACCAAGGGTGCAGCCGATTAACTAAGATCTTTGAGAAAAATTTGTAAGAGACATTGAACAGGCTGATGGGTCTGAAGTCAGGGATCGCCAGAGGTTTCTTCATTTTAGGAATGAGGATGATGATAGTTTCATTGATGGCAGAAATTCTTGTTTTCCTGGCCCAAATATTCCTCATAAAATTGTAGATTTCAGGACCAATAATGTGCCAGTATTGTTTGAAGAGGAGGGTGTGGAAGCCTTCTGGGCCCAGGGCCTTAGTGGGGTGGATATGATTCAGATCCAGACAAACCTCAGCATCCGTCACATCTTTTGTGAGTTGCTGATTGATCTCATTGGTGATCACAAGTTTAATGCAATCCTCCACTTTAGCAGAAATGAGTGGAGTTCCTGTAGAGAAGAGGCTTTGGAAATAACCTGTCAAAGAATCGTGGATTCCATCGGTGTCAGAGACTTTACTACCATCTGGTTGAGATATGAAAGTGATAGAATTCCTTCGGCACCTAGCTGAAGCTTTCTGGTGAAAATATTGTGTATTGGCGTCCCCTTAGGTAATGTGGGTGTCCTGCGCCCGCATAGCCCAGAAGCTTTCCTTGACACACAGGGCCACATCCAGATCTTTTTGAGTGGCACTGATAGAAGAGAGATTGCAGTTAGATGGGGGTTTCTTGAGTATGTAATACAGTTTCCTTTTAAGGAAATCGCAGTGCCTGTCGGGATGATTGAATTTCATGTCGCTCCAAGACCTTAGATCTGATGTGACCTATTTGAGATTGAGTCCCACGTCGGCGTGATTACTCTTACAGCTTGGTCGGATAACATCTTCGCATTCCTGTTCTTTTTCCCAGAAGCTTTAAAATCTGAAGGGTCTTCTAGAGTGCCTGTTCCGTTCACCTTGACTGCAGTCAACGACAATTGGGTAGTGGTCTGAGCAGTTGAGTGTCAGGTGGACGATTTGGAACATACTGAAGAGATTTTTCCAATTTTTTGATCTCGTAAATCTGTTAAGTTGTTCGGCGATGCAGGTGCCATCTGTCTTACCCAGGAACTATGTGAAAGGATTGGCTGCGTAACCCAAATCGACCAGGTCCGCCCTAGAGACCGCATCCTTAAAATTTGACATCGGTGAAGATGTTTAGACGGTTTCGCCTATTTTTACTTATAAAACATAATCTCATTGAAGTCCCCTACAAATAGAATAGGGATCGGAAGATCGTGACACAACTTTCATAGGAGATCCACGATTTCCACTTCTCGCTTTTGGACGACCAACCATAGAATCCCACGAAAGTCTATGGTGGGGTGTGGTCCGCATGAATGGCCACAACAATATGGTTCGGGGAGAAGGACAAGATCTTGACGTTGACAAAATCCTTCCAGAGGAGATAGATTCCCCCGGAGTGGCCTTGTCGGGATACAGGGAGGCATCCTTGGAAGCCGCATTTCAGAGCAATGCTTGTGGTGTCCTCGTTTTCCAGTATGGTTTCGGACAGGAAAACCATATCGGGGAGACTTTGGGAGGAATTTCTCTGAAGCATGTGGACTGTTCGTGGGTTTCCAAGCCCACGATAGTTCCAGTATAAGGAGATCATTGATCTAGGTGGGGCTGGGTCTTGCCCGCCTCCGCCTTTGGTTCCTCCAAACTTGTTTTTCCACCCGTTAATTTCCATATTTTAGGGGAGTCCCCCACTAACAGTCTTTTTTATATTTTTCTTTTTAGTCCCTCGGGTTTAGTGTCTTCCAGTTTACTGTCTCTTTAGTATCATTGCACCCTTTTCCAAGTTCGATGGGTGATTGGGCATGGTGTTGAGGTTCTTGTCTTTCTATCTTTTTCCTGTGTTAGGATGTCTGCCATGGTCATTTCTAGATCCAGGTCGGGATCTGGTGGTTCAGTGTGCATCTTCTTTGGTCTCGGGCTTTTCTATAGAGCCAATCCCGTAATTTAATATATTTTAAAGAGATAAAAGTGATCGAATCCTAGTGGAACAAATAGTTTAGTAGTCTTGGTAAACTAGATACATACTTGAAATCCACATTACATTTAAAAACATAAAATACACAAAAAAAATTCATTGACTCTACCATTATTCCCCTTAAAATAACCCTTCACATCAGTCATAATATACTTCTTGGAATCCTAGTGAAATATGAAACATAAGAAAGTGGTGAGAACATATGCTCAGTAAGGGTATACATACACCGGAAGCAATCATAAATAAAAATAAACAATAAGTCAAGTTGAATAATTGAAACATATTATATTTAATTAATAACCTGATCATAATATGGAAGGAATGAAAGAAGATAATATAGTTCCATATGAATAATCAAATGGGTTTTGAAAATTAACCATGAATATTCTACAAATAAAATAACCAGATAACTAATCTCATAATGAGGGAGTTCATAACGTGGGACATCATAAACATACCTTCAAGGATTTAGCTAAGACAACATACATAAATGGGAAATAAATTAGTCAAAAATCAAAATAGTTTTTCTCATGAGACCTAAAGATGAATCAAGGGGATATTAAGACCCCAACCATCACCTATTATGTCCACTTCATTCCTCATATGAATAAACGATTCAACTGAATCAACATGCCTTAACAAAATCAATAACTATCCATATTGGAATGACTAGTCATATAGAATATCAATACTTTCCCAGATAAATAAAGGAATATTATTAATAGTATTATTATAGTACATAATCTACAAAATATTCAACAAAAGATGTTGACATAGATAAAAATATTTTAAATGAGATCATTGAAATGTTTTTGAAGAAAATAATCATTAAACATTCCAAAGTGTCCATAACACTTTGAAAAAATTGAATTATAAGTCCCGTGAACGAATAAAATTAAATGAAACATACAGTGTCATGATAATAAGTAGATTCATGATATAACGTTCCAAATGAGTATTATATTCACCATAGAACAAAAATAAGTGGTGCATAAGGCATATATCTCATAGAAGTAAAAGTGAGATGAGAAAATCCCCCACCGTATTCATTACTTTATAGGAATGTTATTTAACCTCCTTTATAATAGCTTTAATCATGTTATTAACTTATAACATAAAAATAAACATATTTATAATATCATATAATATCTCACTACCCATTTTTTAATAATATTATTTTCACTATTTTTGGTGTTAATTGTCTAGTTTTTCGAGTATGTTTTGACTCGTTACTTGTTGTTCCTATTAATTAAATCATGATTTAGTCATCTGAAGAGTTTAAAACATTACGTAAATATAATAAATATCTACTATATATTTATTTAGAATAATCCACAAAATTTATATATATGAAATGAAATGCACCGTTCATGGAGGTGGTAGGCCGTACGTAGGCATGAACGTTACTTCATTTTCTTTGTAGTATTTAAATGAATGAAAAGTAAATGATATATATTATAATTATAGTATCATATTTATGTCATATATTTCTTATATTTTTATTAAAATAATCTTTAATATGTTCTATATATAGTGTGAATGAATCACAATGTTTTGAGGAGGTGGTAGTCCACACGTCCACAAATGAAGCTATCATATTTACACAAAATGAAAAGAATGAAAGAGGGTGTTATATAACAATTAAAAAAGAATAAAGAAAACATAAATAACATATATATAATATTAAAATAGAGTGTACATAATAATTCCCACCCATGATAGGTGGTAAAGGAAAACATGAACAACATTGTCTCGTGAGACGGTTGTTCGCCGTACACAAGAATGGTATGTTCGCTACCCATTTCTTGGATGTGTATGTAAGTGTAGGTTGGACCCTTAATACAAAAACATATTAGTATATTTAGGATAATATTGTTATTATATAATCATGAAGTGAAAACAATTTATTGAGGTTTAAGGAAAAAATAAAACAAAAAATTTCGTTGATGAACATTAACTCTTCTTTGGGTATGTCCTTTTGATTTTCACAAAAGGAGTTGTTTGGTTAGATTTATTCCCAAAGTAAGGCTTCTATGATGAAGGTATAGATATTGGGAGTATATTTTTATAGTTTTTTTCCAAACCAAATAGGTTTATAAATGTGAATAAAAGAGAAGAATATGTTCCCTTTTATAAGAGAGGGGATGGGCACTCTTGGAAATCTGCAAAATATTAAATTAATATAAATTAATTTTATAATAAAAATAGATCCAAATTTATTAAATTATGTTATAGGATGTTTTTGGGTAAAAATAATTTCATAAAATAAAAATTATTTAATTTTTGACTATTTTTAATCCTTATCATTTTTCTCTAACCATTATTTAACCTTTTTAATTCTTGCTGTGATATCATGTAATTTACATTTTGAGGGTTAATATAATTACAATAAAATTTCAAAAGAATAATAAATGAGTCATTTATGACATTTTAATACTTATAAAAATCATTTAGTCTAATTTTAAACTTTTATGAATTTTATATCATTTAATTAAATATTATTTATTTTAACATATCATTAATGTCAATTTTGACACTATTCATCACTTGACTTTTTAAAAATATCAAAAAAACATGATATATTCAAAAAAACTATTTTAACTCATCACTAATATGTCAAATTAATCCAAAAAATTCTTGTATGACGTCAATTATATCCAATTATATTTATTTTAATAATTTTAATATCATTTTTTTGATTCTTCAATTAATTAAACAATTACTACATCATCATTGTGTCACCATTTAAGGTAATTATTTTATCATTAAAAATTATAAATAAATTAAAATGTTGCAGATAAACATCTTATATTTATAAATACTATTTATAGGTTAAAATATCCTTTATATAACACCATATTAAAAATATTTCACTTATTAAAAACAAAAGTCTAACAGAATTGACTTTGAATATAATATTATAAATGTCATATTCTAATCCAAGTGGGTTAAAATGGTTATAATTTACACCAATTATTCTTGTGGTATAAAAAAACTCATCCAATGAAATTAAGACAAGTATTACGATAAAGTTATCATATTTATAATATAATTTTTACTTTTAGTTACCGGATTTACCCTTAACGTTGGAAATACAAAATATTACTAATGTTACTATTCATTTTGTGCAAAAATAAAAGGGTTTTATTTACTAAATTTTGGCCCTTTTAATTCCCAATATGGAATCCATTTTTCAAAATTCAAAAAAAAAAACAGTAATTATAGAAATTAATTAAAAACTAATCCCATTTACGGAATAAGAAAACGAGTTTTTAAAGTTAAAACATTCAAAATTTTGAAATGTTTTTATATAAAAATTCAGTGTATAATTTATTAAAATGAACTTAATTGGATTAAATGATAAAATATTTATCAAATTATAATTTAAAACCAATCTAAAAGATAATCCAACAATATAAATAAATCATAAGAAAAAAGCCATTTTCAATTAAAATACAATATTTTTTTCACTATTCATAAAAAAATGAATCTTATTAGAAAAACAAATTTCATCCAAAGTAAATTTTAAAACTCCTATTTAAAATTAGATGTTTATTTTTTAAAATATAATTTATTAGAGTGTCAAAAACTAGGTTTAAAATAAGTGCGCCATCAAAAGTCGGTAAAACTGTCTTTTTAGAAAAATAATTTTTTATGCATAAAATTGGATTTGTTCTTATATATTTTCTGGAAAACACATATAATTAATGTTAAAAAGTATATTAAATATTATATATATATATTATTAATATAATCCAAAAAGTGATATTTGTTTATTTTATTGGTATAAAACACACTTATGCACATTTAAATAGTTTTTATAAATGAATTTTGTTTATATTAAATTGAGTTTTATATTTATTTATATTTAATTGGTAATAAATTAATTCAAAAATATGTTTTAATAAGTTATTTAATACTATAAATAACCACCAATTTAACAACTAGGAGATAATTTCATTTTAAATAATAATATTAATAGTATATCATGGTTCGTTTAAGCTCGGTGTGTCATGAAATATAAGATATTGAAGAGATTAAACTTAAAAAGATTAATACCCTAAAATACTTAGGTTTTACATTCTAACTTACTTCAATTAATTTAATATTGAAAATTTTAAATTGCACTTCTAAAATTAAAGATTGATACTTGAAAATTCCTTTGTGGGAAACCCACAATAGAAATTGGGGTGGTAAAACATCCTAATGATAAGAGAGAAAATAAAGTATGAAGGACAGAAAAAAATCAGGCTTTTGAATAGTATAATTTTAGTGATAAGTGAAAATTGGTACATGATAGAGAAATAAAACTATCACTTTAACACCCTGAGATTTTAAGATTATTTTTTTCAAATTAATTTATCTTTTCAATATTTTTCATTTCACATGACACTAGAAATATTTCTTATTATATATATATATATATATATTAAAACACTAATTCAAAACATTCCTTTCACATGAAATACCAACTTGGCTTGCGCTACACGCAATATAAACTTGGCTTGTGCTACAAACAACACCGACTTAGTGTATGATACACACAACAATGAGTTTCTATAAAAAAACTCTTTTTATTGTTTTAATTATTTAAATAAAATAATTATAACCTATTCATTAATATTAGTAAAAATTATTTTCAAATATTTTTTTTATATAAATAAAACATATTGATAATGAATGATAATATTTTTGGTAAATTCCTTTTATGTTAACAATGTTGTTTTCTTGAATGAATCTATTTTAATAATACAATTAATTTTAGACACATTTATAAATTAAATTGTTAAAAACAAACTTCATTTTTGAATTTAAAATATCAAAATTATCCTAGGGTGAATTTTTGGAATTTTTCTGAGAAACTTCATTTTTTGATGAAGAGTGAAAAATACTACTTTTAGTTAAAAACTGCATTTTTTCTAATTAATTATTAATTATAAATGATATTATAAATATTTTTTGAGGTAAAATTATATGATTATTATAAATATTAGTACAATAAAATTTATTATAATAAATTTCACTTTGAAACTGAATATAAAATCATAACAAACTTTTGAACTTTTTCATACTTTAAAACACCATTATTTCATCCCATCTACTGGATTAGCACTAATCTTAATTTTTCTACTTATATGATTATAATTTCATAAATAAAAAATACACCATTTTATTCATTATAATGTTTAGATTCTAATAATACCATGTTAATTTTGACCAAAATTATTAGTAAAAGTGATTAAAATTAATCAAAGCGGTTAATGAAAAATTAAGCTTAATTAGGAACTAAACCTACAATTTAAGGGTAAAATGATCTAAAAACTTGTAAAAACACATTTTATGTCTATATATAGTCTATAAACCTTTCATTCTTGATTTCTGTTGGTTTGTTATGACTTTTGTTAGGTAAGAACATGTCACACTCGGTTTTTCATGTCTTGGTTTTGATCTGGTACGTTGGCAATCCCAATACTTTTATTGGGTTTTTGGTGAGATTAATGTTGATTTTTTGAACTTTAATATATGTATAATAATTTTACCATGGGTTTCCCATAGCTTGTTTTGGATTTTTTGGAGAAAATGGTGGTTACTTCAAGATTTGGGCCAACTATGAGCCCATTTCAAAATTTAAAAACAAATTCTGTTTCTTTTATAACTCCTTTTGGTTACACATTGTTCACCCATTAAACTTACAAATTGGCATACCATGACCTATTCAAACCACCATATCCATTTTTACCCATTACTAATTCATAATCACGATGGATTAGGGTTATTTATTCAGGTAATGGGCCAGCCCGTGAGCCCATTTCCAGTTTTAAAAAAAAATTTGTTTCTTTTTATATCTTATTGTTTTTTAATAATTTTCAGTGATTACACCTCTCAAAAGGATCCATAACTGTTATATATCTACCATAGGTTCCTACAACTTCATTATTCATCATTTTGGGCCTGTTTTTGAGTGCTTTCTCAGCAATGGTTAGTGGTTCTTTTTTATTTCTTCATCAAATCTTCTTCCTTTCTCTTCCCTCTTCCTTATTCTTTCACTTTTCTTGTATTTTCCTTCTCCACTGGTCATTATAATACTAGGGTTATGTTTTCACATCATTTTTTATGGGGGTTTTGTTTTTTAGGGCTGGTCTTCAAAGATCTAGGGTTTTGGAACCCACATCGGGTGTTTTCGGGTGTGTGTCTCCTTTTCAACATGGTTTAGAGGTAGGTTATCCCAAGAAATTGCATTTATTATTTAAGTTTCATAATTTTATTGCTTTTATCACATTATATAAATGTTTAGTATTTATGTTCAACCTTTTCATGATTTATTTGGTGTGAAAAATGGTTATTTATTCCTTGCTTTGTGTAGATTGGTGTTGTTTTGTTATAAAAGTGCACATCGCTTGTTCAAATAAATGTTCTGCTTGTTTTATCATTTGGGTTGTGATGTTAATGACCTGTTTTAACAATTATAATAAATAATTGTCATGCAAATTTTGTTTTATAACCAATTGGGCGTTAAATAAATGTTTTTTTCTAAATGTTTCACGCCTAGTCTTCGGAAAATATCCTGGTTGGCCTTTGTGTGCTAAATGTGATATAAAATAACTTTTTGAATTTATTAAAGTATAAGAATCATTAAATGTGATTTTTTTTAATTTTATGTATTTGAAAATTAGTTTTTGTTTTATAAATATATGGGTTGTGGTTTTTGACACGTTTTGGAATGAGTTTCCGGTAAGTGGACCATTTAACATTTTTATGAAAATGGACGAGCTTAAATGTGTAACCTAAATGTTTTAAGCATTTTATCTACATTGTTTCTACTGATAACGGTGTGTGTACACCTCTTTATGAAAATTTAAAATTTTGCCTTTGTTATACATTGGTTTGGTAAAATTCCTAAAGGCATGTTTGACATTTCTCTTTAAAAAACAGGGTCTTCATGTGTATTCCATGTTGTACTATTTGGGATCATTTTAAGATTCGTGAAATTTATTTAGTAAATGGTTTTGGGGATTCCAAATCTATTATTATATTTTATTAGTTTATTTTGTCCTAAAAATTGTATTTTTAAATGGAATTCATGTGCAAAGCTTTGTTAAACCTTTTGAAATTATTTTATGAAAATTTTAGATGGTTTATTGAGTTACACAAAAGGTGAAAAACACATTTAGATACTTTTTGGAGTGTGTGTGACCAGAACTTTGGTTTTTATGTGTAAATGGAATTTTATAGCAGTGTAACTTATTTGAGCACAAAGAGGGAAACCTGGGTATCTGGGTGGGAGGACATGTACTAGTATGCTAGTGATCCGGATTGGTTTAGTCCCTCTTTCACATAGAACATTTGACAATGAAAACACTAACTAAAATATTATGATGATGTTTGGGACCAATAGTTTATGGGTATGTTACCTACTAGTGGATCGTGCATGAGAACAAATATTTTTTATGGTTACTTTTCACTGAGATACAAGGTACCTGAGGCCCATAGCTATCTAGGGCCTAGGGGTGTTCCTGTAACTCGTGCTCATTGAATATATTATATTCACCATTGGAATACAGTAGGTTTTTTTGGAAAATTCAGTAGTATGTGTGTTTTATTTAAAGGTGTACTTTCTTTAAAACATCCCTCTTGAAAACCATTTTAACTTTGAAGTTGTATCTCTTTGAAATTGGATACTAGCATTTCTTGTTTATGAAAACTTGTAAGCAATTTTTATTTTTTATTTTTTGTAGCATGGAACCTTGTTTGGAAAAAATATTTTTATATATTTTATTTCAAACTTGAAATTTATGTTTCATTTATTTTAAAGGTAGTGAATTTGGAATAGAATATCAAGATAACCTACTAAATTTTATTACTTATGCCTATAGTCTTCTTCAATTTTTATCCCTTGTGTAGGTTTCAGCTTAAGTTCGTTCGACATGGGAGATGTGTGATCATCGTGTTGGAGAGTGATCGGAGGGGTCACATGGAGTTATATGGTTTTCATGTTTGGTCGGATGATTTGTTGGTTTAGCTGAACTTTCACTTTCATGTGAGAATAATGTTCAGTTCAACTTTTATATAAATGTATATTGGGCTATCTATTTCTTTCTGCAAATTATTTAATTGTTTATATTTGAGAAAAATTGTCCTCTTGTCACTATATTTATTCCCTTGGTTCTTGTAACCATCCTAGGAGGATCGTAATCGCCTCTCAGGACTTGTTGCGGAGCGGCCTAAGTGACCGGTTCAGGGTCTACCTGGGTTGGTTCATGACTAAATGGTATCAGAGCAGGTCAACTCTTAGCAGAACCTTATTTTTAGAGTTCCCTTGATATTTGTGGGGATTACATGGTAGATGGAGTAGTATTTTCAGGACTTGAGGGGTAAGTGTTGGAAGAGCGTTGCAAACTCTTGCTCATTCTGATCCTCGAGTTTCCATGGGAAGTATGGTTCTATTAGTGTCTTTGGTTCTTGTTGATTTTTTGGTTTTGGGATATGATAAGGGGAGTTAAAATAATGGTTTCCATGATATCAAATGGGCTAAAAGTCCATGTGGATCTAGGTAATTGTCCTGATAAGGCTCTCTATGTTGGTGGTGTGTTTGGAATATGACCTCCAACCATATGGTCACATCACCCACCGATTCTAGTTCCATTTTGTGGGCCTCTTGGAACATTCTTGAATTCAAAATTTATTTTGAAAATATTTGTGTGAGAATGGTGGAAATTGGTTTTTAAAATTTATTACAAGAAAGGTTTTGGAATGATGGGTTTTTTGAAATAAATATTGTGAATAAAGTGAAAATGATTTAATGGGATTGGATTTTCCCTAATCTAAAATTGTGGTTTGTTGAAATAAAATGTTTTGAAAGTGTGGATCATTTTAAGGTGATTCTAAAAATTTGTTTTAAATAGGGTGTTTTGGTCTATTTAAAAGTGTTTGAATATGATGAATTGATTTTGGAAATTGGTTTTTATTGGTTTGTGTTTTCCTAGAAAGGGTCTTTGTCTCTGTGGCCATTAGATTATAAAAAGAGACCTTACTGGATTTTTCAAAATGGAAAGGGGTTTTTTGGAGTATCTTGGTTGTTTTGATATTTTTTAAAAATGAAAAGGGTTAGTCTTTTAAGAAAATGGTTCTTGATGAAGTGTGGTTTGTTTTTTGAAATCTGAAATGGGTTTTTTGACTTGGTGGTTAGTGTGGCTTTGGAAGGTAAATAATTTTTTTGAATGATTTTATTTTGTTTTAGCCTTTGGTGTTTTTATGGGTGCTCACATGCATGGTTTTATGGATATATGGAAGGATGTACAATATGAAATGGTGGTTGGGTGCCTCGGGTTGCATGGGAATGTGCATTTGAGTGATGATTGATGAAACACCATTGGTGAATGTGAAAATCCACCAATTTAGTTTGTTTTTCAAAAATGTTTTAAACTGAAAATTTGTTGTGTTTTTGGTAATCTGATGTTTATGTAGGTTGCTTTTTCATTTTATAGAATTGTGGTTTGTTTGTTATTCTCCCTCATGTTCATGAAGTGATACTCTTAGTTTGTCTTGAGATGGGATCTTGTTGGTGGCTTAGTTTTGGAGTAATGTTCTGTGGGTTTCTAAAGATATGTTGGATGTTGTGATGTTTCCATGAATGATTCTCTGTTGTAAAGACTTCTAGTTGACCATCTTAAGGATTTGTTTCAAACATTAAATCCACCTATTCGGATGATTCCTAAACTGGATTGATGGAATATAAATTTTTTTGGACTTGATTTAAAGTGGTTTACTATTGTGATAATTCTTTTGGATATAACAGTTGTGTTCAGTGATGTTGATGTGTTTATCGGTATTTTTTGTCCATTCTGATCCTTGTTCGGAGTGAGATATAATGGTGCTATGTATCTTTAAGTTACTATTTATATGAAGGTGTGTTTTAGAGAAAGTAATTTTTGTGGGGTGTTGTGATCTGTAGCTCCTGGATGCAGTGAAAAAGATGCTTCAAACATCAGGACTCTAGTAACAGGACTCCGAGTGAAGCTTTTCACGTAGTCCTGAAATCACTAGAGGTGTGTGGAGCTTGACTAAGATCATGCCTTCACTATTTTGGTAACGCATTTTCTATGTTTTTATTGTGGTTTCTCAATACTGTGCTTTTTCTATTTTTTCCGCAAAGAGTGTGGTGGACTTACCCCTCACATAGTGTCTATGGTTATGACTTCTTGGATGTGGGTTTCTGATCAATGTCCCTGTGTGGACCACCAATGTGAATCTAGGGTGGTCTTAGTTTTAACTATTCTTAGGTGGATAGTGTTGGGTGGTTTCTCTATTTCTTTTGTGTTTTCATTGGCCCAACGATTGGGTCCCCTTCCCTCCCTGTCTCAAGTGGTGGGGGTTTTGATCCGTGTCGAAAGTGTTGGCCCCATCCTTGTGCCCTCCATTCGGGAGTGGGTGGTTTAAATGTTCATGTTGTAAGCCTCTTAACTTGGGTTTTTAGGTTATTGTGGTATATTTTTTGTTATAGTGTGTGGGTGAGGCCTGATTCTAGTTCATGTTGAATTCTTTTTTGTGTTCACTTCTCATCAGTCTCTAATGGTGGGGAGACCCACTGCGGGTCTCAAAGATCTTTCCCTAAATGATTTATCATATGGTAGTTTTGATTTAATATTGGGGACATCATTCTATCCTCCCCCAAGTATTTGGATTTCGTGAGTGAATTTTGGTTTGGGTGATCGTTCAATTCATTGGGAGAAGGCCCAACAGTCTGGTTCTTGGCTTGGATGTGGAGGTGGTGGCTTGATCTTTCTGTTGATTCTCAAGAAGTAGTTGTGAGTTGCTGTTTTTTTGGGCAAGATTCTTAAGTTCTATTAATGATGGATGATATGTATTTGGATTGAGAGGCTGGAAAATTTTTATAATGAATCCTTAGGTGTTGATCTTTCAGCTACAAAGTGTTATGGCTTTCCGAGGGTGGAAAGATTTAATGGTGGGGAGAATTGTCACACCGGATTTTTCATGTCTTGGTTTTGATCCAGCGCATTGGAAATCCTGATCCTTTTATTGGGTTTTGGGTGGGAGGAATATTTAGTTCTAAACCATCATCTATGTATCATAATCTTACCCTGGGTGCACCGTGTCATTTTTGGGAGTTTTTGGAGAAAAGGTGGTTAATTCAATATTTGGGAAAACTATGAACTCATTTCAATATTTAAAAACAAATTTTGTTTCTTTAATAAATCCTTCAATTTTCAACATTTTTCTCCCATTCCACTTTCAATTTTTCCTCACATGACCGATTCAAACCACCATATACATTTGGACCCCTTAGGAATTCATAATCATGGTGGATTAGGGTTATTTATTTAGGTAATGGTCCAGTGTGTGAGCCCATTTCCAGTTTTAAAAAAATATTGTTTTTTCTTTTATATATTATTCATTTTTTCTATTTTTAAGTGATTAAAACTCCCAAATGTATCCACAACTATTTTATAGCGACCAGAGGTGCCTCCCACTTTGTTATGCTTCGTTTTGGCCCACTTTTTTGAGCGATTTCACATCAAAGGTTAGTGGTTCATCTTAATTTCTTCATCAAATCTTTATCCTTTCTCTTCCCTCTTCATTATTATTTCATTTTTTTTCATGGATTTATCCTCTTTTTTGTCATTATATGCCTATGTTTCTGTTTTAACATAAATTTTTATGGGGTTTTTGTTTTTTAGGGCTGGTCTTTAGAGATCTAGTGTTTTGGAACCCGCGACGGGTGTTTTCGAGTGTGCGTCTCCTTTTCACCATGGTTTTGAGGTAAGTTCTCCCAAGAAAATTCATTTATTATTTGAGTTTCATATTTTTCTTACTATTATCAAATTATATTCATGTTTATTATTGCTTTGAAACCTTTTTATGATTTCTTTGGTGTGCAAAATTGTTATTTATGCCTTGTTTTGTTTAAAATGGGGTTGTTTCGTTATAAAAGTCCACACTTCTTGTAAAACTAAATGTTATGCTGGTTTTTGAATATGGATTTTTATTTTAATTACCTGTTGTAACTACTATAATAAATTTTTGGCATGAAAATTTGGGTTATTACCCCTTTGGGTGTTAAATTGAAGTTGTTTTTCTAAATGTTGCATGCATAGTCTTTGGAGAAGTGCCCAGTTTTCCTTTGTGTGATAAATGTGATATAGGATTACTTTTTTGAGTTTATTAAAGTATTGGAATCATGTAATGTGATTTTTTGGTGTCTGTTTTCGGCTGTAAAAAGTGGTTTTGGTTTTATAAATAGATGAGTTTTGGTTTTTGACACATTTTAGCATGAGTTGCCGGTAACTAGCCCGTTTGGCATTTTTATGAAAATGGTTGAGCTTAAATGTGTAACATAAATGTTTTAAAGGGTTTATGTAATTTTTTTTCTTCTGATAATGGTATGTGTACACCTATTTATTAAAAGTGAAATTTTTACCTTTTTTATACGTTGGTTTGATAAAATGCTTAAAGGCTTGTTTGGCATTCCTTTTTTAAAAAAATGGGGGCTTCATGTGTATTCAATGTTGTACCATTTGGGGTCATTTTAAGATTCATGAAATTAATTTAGTAAATGGTTTTGGGGCTTCCAAATGTGTTTTGGTATGGAATTGGTGGGCGTTTGGTCTAAAAAGTGCATTTTTAAATGGATTTCATGTGCAACGCTTTGTTAAACTTCTTGAAATTGTTTTATGAAACATTTAGATGGTTTATTGAGTTACAAAAAGGGTGAAAACATGTTTAGCTAATGTTTGGATTGTGTGTGACCAGAAATGGTGTTTTTATGGGTAAATGGAATTTGATATCAAGTGGAGCGTGTTTGATCACAAAGAGGGAAACTTGGGTATCTACGTGGATGGATGTGTAATAGTATGCTAGTGATCTGGAGTGGTTTCGTCCCTATTTCACATAGAATGTTTGATGATGGAAACACTAACTAAACTATTATGATGATATTTGGGACCACTAGGTTATGGTTATTTTCCCTACTAGTCGATCATGCATGAGAACATATATTTTTTACGGTTACTTTTCACCGAGATACGAGGTACATGGGGCCCACAACTAGCTGGTGCCTGGGGGTGTTCATGTGACTTGTTCTCATTGGATATATTGTATTCACCATTAGAATATGGTGATTTTTTTTGGAAAATTCAGTAGTATGTGTGTTTTATTTAATGGTTTACATTCTTTAAATCAGCCCTCTTGAAAACCGTTTTCACTTTAAAGTTTCATCTCTTTGAAATTGGTTACTAGCATTTCCTATTTATGAAAACTTGCAACCAATTTTATTTTTTAATATTTGTATCATGAAACCATGATTGGAAAAAATATTTTTATATATTTTCTTTCAAACATGAAATTGATTTGTCTTTTATTTTAAAGTAATTGCATCGGTAATAGAATATCGGGCCAGGCTACTGAGTTTTAATAATCATGAGTATAGTCTTCTTCTATTTTTATACCTTGTGTAGGTTTCAGCTTGAGTCTGATCGACTTGGGAGATGTGTGATTGTTATGTTAGAGAGTGAACAGTGGGGTCACATGGAGTTAGTTGGGTTTCATGTTTGGTCAGTTGAGTTTTTGGTTCATTTTTACTTTCACATTCATGTGAGAATAATGTTTAGTTAAACTTTTATATAAATGTATATTGGGATTTCTAGTTCTTTCAAATATTTATTTAATTGTTTATATTTGAGAGAAATCATTCTCTTGTCACTATACTGATGCCCTTGGTTCTTTTCACCATCTTGGGAGGATCGGGAACGCCTATCAGGACTTGTCACGGAGCGGCCTGAGTGACCAGTTTAGGGTCAACCTGGGATGGTTCATGATAGAACATGTGCACACCTAATTTGTTTCTAAAATTTCCAAGTGAGCCCTTTTCCTTCTCTATAACAGGCCACCACCTCTACTCATTTCTCATACCTCTGAAGGCTCTTAATTTTAGCCAAGACGCAGCCATGTATAATCCCAAAGACCCTACTGTAGACCTTGAATCCTCCCTTTGGGAACATAACCTCTCAAGGAAAACTTTTGGGCACAAACCCAAAGGATCTACCCGATTTAGAGGTAACGTCTTCTTTGAAGATCATTGCCTTTATTTCCCTTATTCACACCTCCACTCTCTTTATTCCATTATTGTGTGACAACACCAATATATTCCATATACTAGTATGTTTTTATGAAAAGGATCTGACCTACACTTACACACACCTCCATCTAATGGATGTTGAACATACTGTTTCTGTGTACAACAAAATACTACCTCACGAAATAATGATTATTCATTTCTCTTTCACCACCAATCATGGTGGCCATTATTATGGATAATATATTAATATATGTAATATATTATATTTATTATTTCTTTAAGATTATTTATTCCTTTTGTAGAATACATATTTTTACCTTTCATTTGGTTTTAATATGATAATCTCGTTTGAGGAAGTGTGGACTGCCACCCCCTCAAAGCGATGTGATTCGTTCACACACCACATGGAATATATTAAAGATGGGTTTAATGAACTTATATAATATATATGATATAGTAATTATATTGTAATAATTATATATATATATATACATATATATACATATGTTATTTACATCCTTTCTTTCAATACAACAATAAAAATGAAAACAATGTTCATGCCTATGAATGACTTAGCGTCTCCATGAACAGTGTATTCCATTTCATACTTAATTATGATATAAAATATTAAAATTAATAGATAATGGATATAACTGATATTTATATCATGTTATACGTTTAGGAATCATGATATAAGTATAAGGACCAACTCTATAACAAATTAATACACATTCTAAGAACAAAGAGAATGATTACTCAAAGTGAAACTTTAACATAGGATCATTACAAAGAGAGTAATATATGGTCATAAGAAAACTATATATGGTATTATGTATAATAATATTCTTCTTTAAAATATTTATTATAAACTTATATTTATTATATAGGAATCTTGTATGAGTACGGAGAGATCTAAGATACAAGGTAAGGTGATTTTCATCTCATTGTTAATTTCTATGATATACAAGCAATGTTCACCACTATTTCCTTTTGTGTAGTGTATATAATACCCATGATTTAATTCTATGTATATTATGCCAAAATTTATGGGTATTCACCTAAACTATTTTTCGAGGTGTATATAAATCCATTGTACATGTTATATCATGAATATCATTATTTTCATGATATCTTAAGCTTCATGTAATTTACTTTTCTTACATAGAGAGCATGATCCCAATTAACCAAGTTAAAAGTGTTTATTGAAACAATCTTATCATTTTTCCAGATTTTTTATGTTTATGATTCCTTTTATGAAATATCTCAAGAATATTCATGAGTGTACTTCTCTTCTATTTATTCATGATATCCTCATTTTTTAGTACAATTTTTTCTACTCTTTGGTACATTAGATAATGTTTTCAATAAAATTGGACCATCTCTATCTTCGATCAGAAATCCATAATATTCAAAAACATTGTTTTAAAAAATGTTTTCAAAAGATCCATAAAGATAATTTTCAAGGAAAATGTATTTTAAAATTGTTTTTTTTGTTTTCAAATCTTCCTTTATAAGTTTCCAAATATATTTTATAAGAAAAATGTTTTCAAAAGGTTTTATCACTGGTGGAAATTACACCTTTACCAATTCTTTTTCCCAACAGTTTTAACAAACCAGTGGTAAAAATACCCTATGCCAACAATTCATATGAAACATTGGCATATAGGCTGGTTTTCTCCAATGGTTCAAATGAACCGTTGGGATATATCTATCTAAAATCACTTTGCCATCGGGATACTTCTCCTATCCCTAAGCCAGACTTCTCCAAACCCTCGGCACCACTCACATACTCCTCTCGTCATCCCCGCCACTCCCATACCAACCACCCCTTGCCGCCGCTCCCATCCTGACCACCCCTCACCGCTCGCCGATCACCGCTCGCCGCTCGCCACTCACTTCTCCTCACTCATCGGCACTCACACATCCCCCTTCAAGACACAGTTATCCAAACCCTACAGGGCCACTCCACTCCTCCCATCATTGCCGCCACTCTCATCCCCCTTGAGTTCCCCTCCTCTCATCCCGACTCATGCTCACCGCTCACAACTCCTCGCTCATGGTCTCTCGTGAATCCCCCTTCTGTTGTGTAAGCATCAATTCTAACTCTTCATAAGCTTGAATTCATGTTAATTATGAGTTATTATTAGTATTTATATGATTCATTCAGGCTATAAACCAGCCATTTAAAATGTTTTATATGATTTATTTTAGCTCCGTTGATGATTCATGACGTTACAAAATTATCCAAAGGAGTGTGATTCAACAATACACCATTAAGTTCACTTGTACATTGAATCAATGTTTTTTTATTCCACATTTTCATATGTGAAACCCAATAACTGTAGGACATGTGTATTACAATCAGTATCCCAATCTGTTTGAGGGGTGATCTTCCTTATTTAGATTCTTTTCTTATTTCCTTTATGTTGATACAATGTGTTTGACTTTATACTATTTTATGAGACCGTTTCTCTTATTTGATGTGATCTTTTTTAATGGATTTTCCCTTTTTTAGATGCATCTCACACGAGAGTGTTTTTTGGTTATTTAATGATGTTTCATGGTTATGAACCTTGTTCATCTAATGTGAAGCTATGTTATTTATATATTTAGATCCTCGGGAGTCATCTCATAGGGTGGATGTTCAGGCCCCTTTCTCTCCTTTTCAAGTTTGTTTTAAATTCTAAAGGGAATTAATGGTTTGAGAGATATCTTTTATAGGGTCCAAAATTTATAAAACCCTTTGTGTTTTATGAGGGTTGGAGGTTCCAAGAGGGTTATTAGAGCCTTTTACATTTTCAAATTATAATTTTATTCATGGTGTCACTTATTTGATCATGCATTTGATTTCTTGTCCATGTGGTAACTTGTCTGATTATGCAGTTACTAGTTTATTTTTTCCACCCCTTATTTGACTATGAAATCTCTCTTTTTTATCTTATGGTCAATTGGTGAGGTTTCTCACTTATTTGTGAGAGGAAACATTTGAAGCTAGAGTAGCCTTTGGTTCCATGAGATGGATTTGTTTTTCTAAAACATTATGTGAGAACATTTCTGGAGTTTGTTGGAGTCATAAAATAACCCCAAATGTCTCCATGAGATAGCATAAATAACCCCATGTGTCTCCATACATCATATCCTCCTTGCATGGGTTGGACAATCACCCAATCATATCAAACATATCGTATTCTATCCTCTCAGTCATGTAGAATAGACTCATCTCTCGAGGATTACCACTAAATCCTCATCCCACACACTATAGTCTTCTCTCAGCATGTTGATCATTCCTTAATTATATTCTCAAGAATTTGGTCAAGAACCTCATTAAAATCATGTATTATAACCCATCCCCACTAACACACCAAGCCTCTTGGCATTATAATGCCAATATGTCCAAAAATACCCAATACGCACACTAGCATCTCATCAGTGATCTCCTTAGTTGAACTTTTGAATCATTAAATGGAGTAAAACCTTTCATAATACATTTTGTAGACTCTGAGGGACCATACCACTCTAAGAACCCACCAAGATTCCAATACATCCTTATAAGTATTTCCACATCAAACACTAGACGTACAATTTCCACATCTATCACCATAAGGCCAAATCCTCATAGGAATATTTTACTTGATATAAACCCTCATCCATTCCATACACATATGATCTAAATTATAAGACATATGTTTGACCACTCATATCCCAATCGATATCTTATCCACATAGATACCTAGTGACAGGGTAATTTCATTTCCATAAAATCACTAAATAATTTTATCTAAACCTAGGCAGATTCCAAACACCATATCTATAGGTCTACTATGTTAATCTATTTACTTTCATTTACCATCCTTAGACTCCATGACTCTCATGGAACATAGTTATAATCAATACCTTGGCAATCTATGATCGAATAATCAAATTAGTTTTTAAGGGTCTATCGAGGCTCTTAATACTGTCTTTATATACATAAGAATTCTTATTTAAAGAAACAATTAATTTAACTAATGCTTGATCACAAATGGAGGTTCTTATACTTCATCTTCTAACTTCTAAATGATTTATTCCATCCAACTGAATGAGGAATTAAGTAACTCCCCTTCCATGTTCATGTAAAACCTATATTTTCCAAAGACATCATACTAACCACAAATATATAGGTGAGAAAAATCAGAAGACATGTCCATGATCACATCATTAGTCATAGATTCATCACAAATATTCATTCCTTAAGCCGTATATAAATTATATGATTTGACATATACTTACCAGATTAGTGAATATTGATTCATATTCAATCACTAACAATTTTTCCTACTCAATATCTAAGAGATATCAAGATCTAGCTTTTTTAAGCTCATCTATGAAGTTTTTGTCATTGAAGATTAGTTGGAATTACTTCTAATAATGTTTTCATCCTTCCATTCCACAATAACTTTACACCACAACCTATCTTGACCCTTCGGTAATGGTGTAGCCATGTAATTTCCTAAACAAACTTGTATTGAACAAAACCAAACTAAGCTGAAACTTGATCCAAACAAATTATATACCATTTATAGGAAGATTAATTGTTAATTAATAGGAATGTACTTTTTGATAGTATCATTTTGAAACATGGATTTGTTTCCCCCTTGCTTGCAGGAACATGATTTGACCCATGTGGCGTTATGGTTCATATATGTTGGGAGGTGGCATGTATAATCATAAGAGACAAGTATGTTTTAGTTTAGTTTTTATTTTAGTTTCTTTATCGCATTGGCCACTTAGGTCTTTTACTAGTTTCTATGGACAGGGAGTAGTTATATTCTATGAAGGAGGCCAGAAGGGGTTCAGATTGTTTCAGTCCACCGGCTTTGATCCGAGGTAAGATTCTATGATTACTATTTGTATCGCACCTCATATAATTTGGGGATTTCAAGGTTTTTTACTCCATATTATGTTTTTGGTAGGGCGTTGGATCGTTTTTTGTTAGATCGGGTGGATTTGGTTCTCGCCAATCGAGGTAAGGATTTAATGTTGTTGGTTGGTTTTTCACGAGTTATGTTGGGTCCTTTATGTGTTTTAAGGTTCATAATATCCTTTATGTTGTGCGTTGATCCCTGATCATTGGTTTCGAGTCACCAAGTCAAGGGTGACTCGCCTGCGTGTGCATAGGTAAGTAAGTATATGTATGTGGGTTCCCTCGTTACATGTATAGTCAACAATGGAAATGATTATACACGTATGGGGCTAGGTGTTCCCATGTATATATATAAAAATGCATACAGAGGTGAGTGGATACTGGTATATGAATATAAGTATATGTTTAAGAATCCCCTTTCAAATGCTCATGGCCATGCAGGTGTGTTTATAGGGGCTAGGTGTTCTTCCATGTGTGTGAAGGTGCGTATACCCAGTGGGGGAGTAGCAGATTTTAGTTAGAAAGCTCTAAGAGCTGAAGTGGACGGCTTGGTTCCACCTTGAGGTAGTGTCCCTCTCATAGCCTCTTTAATTTAAGAATGCTTTAAATTGAATTTAGCTTCTTTCTTAATTATGCTTAATTATATTGAATTACATATCTTGAATAAGTTTTCTTTAATAAAATTGTTTCATTTGATAAATAAAGTCATGTTTCTATAAAAAAAACCACTTTTAAAAACAACGAATATAAAATATAGATCTTTATCATACCACAATCCTGAATCAAGAGTCTATTTTTTATAACATAAGATCAGTTTCTATAATTTGAAGGACAACTACATAGGATTTATATAGAATCCTGGCTGGAAGATGCTGCCCTGCGGATGTTGCTGGACCGGGCCAACATGCTGTTGTCACACCGCAGTCACACCGCGGTCAGGACGCAGTCACGCCGCGGTCACGCCGCGGTCACGCCGTGGTCACGCCGCGGTCACGCCGCGGTCACGCTGTGGTCACGTCGTGGTCACGCCGCGGTCACGCCGTGATTTGGACCTGCTCCAGGACGACATCCCACGATGGTTCTCAGTCTTGTCAGAATTCGATGTATAATACCTAGATAGAGTTTTAGATACATTACCCACCCATAGTTAATGGGGAGGGAGGCGACAGCCGGAATGTTGCCCTAATTCCTCCCACTCCCTTCGCTCCTAGATGGAAGATGCTACCCCGAAAATGTCACTGGACCGGGCCAACATGCCGCGGTCATGTCGCGGTCAAGCCGCGGTCATGCAGCAGTCACGTCGTGATTTGGCCCTACTCTAGGACGACACCCCGCGACGGTTCAAAGACTTTTCAGAATTCTATGTATGATACCTAGATAGAGTTTTAGATACATTACCCACCCATATTTAATGGGGAGGGAGGCAGCGATTGGAATGTTGCCCCACTTCCTCTCTCTCACTTCACTCTGGGCTGGAAGATGCTGCCCCGCAGATGTCGCTGGAACGGGCGAACACGCCGCGGTCACGTCGCGGTCACGCTGTGATTTGGCCCTGTAACAGGATGACACCCCGCAGCGGTTCATAATCTTGTCAGAATTCGATGTATGATACCTAGATATATTTTTATATACATTACCCACCCATAGTTAATGGGGAGGGAGGAGACATCCAGAATGATGCCCCACTTCCTCCCGCTCCCTTCGCTCCTAGCTAGAAGGTGCTGCCCCGAAGATGTCACTGGACCGGGCCAACACGTCGTGGTCACGCCGCGTTCATGCCGTGATTTGGCCCTGCTCTAGGATAACACCCCATGGCAGTTTTCAGTCCTGTCGGAATTTGATGTATGGTACCTAGATAGAGTTTTAGATACATTACTCACACATAGTTAATGGGGAGGGAGGCGACGACTGGAATGTTGCCACGTTTTCTCCCGCTCCCTTCACTCCTGGACTGAAGATGCTACCCCGCGGATGTCACTGAACCGGGCCAACACACCGCAGTCACGCCGCAGTCACGCCGTGGTAATGCCGTGATTTGGACCTACTTTAGGAGGACACCCCACGACGGTTCGCAGTCCTATCAGAATTCGATGTATGATACCGAGATAGAGTTTTAGATACATTACCCACCCATAGTTAATGTGGAGGGAGGCAACGACCGTAATGTTTCCCCACCTCCTCTCGCTCCCTTCTCTCATGTTCGGAAGATGCTACCCCGCAGATGTCGTTGGACCGGGGCAACACGCCGCGGTCACACCGCGGTCACGCCGTGGTCATGCCGCGGTCATGCCACCGTCATGCCGCGGTCACGCCGCGGTTACGTCGCGGTCACGCTGCGGTCACGCCGTGGTAATGCCGTGATTTGGCCCTGCTCTAGAACGACACCCCGCAGCAGTTTGTAGTCTTGTCGAAATTCGATGTATGATACCTAGATAGAGTTTTAGATACATTACCCACCCTCTTTACTGGACCCCGGACAGCCCCCACCCTCCTCGATGGACCCCGGACAACCCCCCACCCTCCTCCCTGGACATCATATAGCCCGCCAGACAGCCCCCCCAACCCTCCTCCCTGGACCCTAGATCCCAATCTAATATCTCTTCAAGATTCCCCCTAAATCCCAACAGAAAAGATGGTTTTAGAGCATCAGAAAAAGATGCAATAAGAGTGAAAACCCTAATCAAAAAGATGAAGCAAGAAGAGGATTAGATTGACTCGGATCTTCAATTCTCATTTGATGGCACTCAAAACTTCCAAGTGACGTGTATGAGTCAACCCCACCTCAAACCGAGGCACGGTGTGGCCGGTACCACTCAAAGTGTCTCACTTTTATTTGAAATGGACAACATTTTAAATGAAAACAACAATTGACATACAGAAAACATTCCAAACGGATTTGTATTGTGTTGATACTTTTTCAAAACGATCCATGAGTCATTTTTTACATGTATGAGTCTACCCCACCTCAATCCGAGGCACGGTGTGGCCGGTACCACTCAAAGTGTTTCACTTTTATTTGAAATGGACAACATTTTAAGTGAAAACAACAACTGGCATACAGAAAACTAACCAAACGAATTTGGATTATGTTGATACTTCAATACAATGATTCATGGGTCATTTGTGATGTGTACGAGTCAACCCCACCTCAATCCGAGGTACGGTGTGTCCGGTACCACTCAAAGTGTCTTTATTTTGTTTAAAATGGATGCTCTTTTAAGTAAAAACAACTGGCATATGGAAAACTGACCAAACACATTCATATTGTGTTGATATTTTAGGAAAACAATCCATGGGTCATTTGTGACGTGTACGAGTCAACCCCGCCTCAATACTGTAAGGGTTGGTGTCCTGAGAACCAAATATTTTGTACTTTGGTTACATGAATGTACTCTTATTATATATTTTTCATTGTTCCGCATGACTATAATATAATAATGTCCTGGAATATTTGTTGCATTGATAAGTTCATGGCAGATCCCTGCTATGGTGAGAACATTGAAATCCTATAACAATATTCTTAAATAAAGTTCTACGGTTGGATGACATACTATGATAGGACACATAGTATACAAACCGTCATGTGCGAGAACCCGTAAGAAGACGGGACTCTCTCTCATGGAGTTCTCACTTGGTAATCTCCAAGATGGGAGATTATGAGAATAAACCCACCATTAGAAATTCCTCATGTCTTGTTTTCATTGTAAATTTCTATCTAGAAGCGTGTGTAATGGTCCTTAGACTGGAAGATTATCATTAACTCATGTCATGACTCGCGCACTTAGATTTGCTGATGAAAACCGTCATGAAGATAGTTGGCGGGAAGTGGGGTACGTTGGGTGCGTCACGAATGACATGTTGTTAATGGATAAGTATAGGAAGGATTTGTCCCTTCCATATTTATGGAAGTAGATATCTTGGTCCCCTTTGATTGAAATAGAACTGTCAAACAAATTCCAGGTCTATGATGACACGATGAGTTTATTTCTAGAAGTCAAAGAGTGACAGATCAAGCATATATGTTTATGACACTACCATGAAACCTGCTTGATGAGATATTGAGACAAAGGGATTAAATTACACAGTAAGCATTCGTATGAGGTGATACGTCAATGCGGCGTCAACTTCTTTCTCTTAGGTTCTTTGACCCGTTGCTAGACAGTAATATTGGACTTTAGGCAAGCCCTCCTAATGCCAATGAGAAAGAGGCCTAGAGGGTCACACACTAAGTGTATTCGAGTATCTCAAGTAGAATAAAGATTATTCCCATACGTGGTTTAATAATTATTCAAGGAATCCTAAATCGTTTTAATGTTGGAGGAAGAATAAAATAAAACAAGTACACGCCATGTATCAATGATTACACGCCGTGTAGTTTTATTTTGAAAACAAGTACACGCCGTGTCTTATTAAATGTACACGCTGTTTAGTTTTCATTTTGAAAAGGAAATGAATAAATGAAAACAAGATATACACACCGTGTACATTTAATGTACACGCCGTGTAGTTTTCAATTAAAACAAGTACACATCGTGTATTTATTAATACATGCTGTGTAGTTTTTCCAGTCATGATTTTGTGGAAATATCATTTTATTAAATGATATTTATTATAATCAGTGTGGGAACATGTCAAGAATTAATGACTCGACATGGGGTTTTCAAAAGGGATTTAATGAAATAAATAAAATGCGTAACACATTTATTTATTGTCATAACTCTACAACCTCAAACCTGATTATAAATATCCTCACAACCCCAAATCTTTTCCTTACACAAGAGAATCGTTGTGCACAACAATTCTGGAGAATTATTTCAAGGCCGAAAGAACCTCTTCCTCCAAGAATGCTCTCAAGACCGATAGAGATCCTCTTCCATCGGATCAAGATGATATAAGGAGAACAATGCAAGCAAAGGTTTCTCCACACTAGCACCCGGAGACTCCTTTGGTGACGTCCAAAGATACGAGGTGCACATGTGGATCACTGCTAGAGGAAGTCAACACTTGGCTTCTGCGACACAACGACGAATCACATCGGAACGTGATAAAGAACATCAATGAAGAAATAACACCCAAAAGGTACTTATTTTCAATTGATTAAATTAATTGTAATCAACCTGTACAATACTACTTTGTTGTTTTGGGAATTTCCTTTTCTTTGTCCATTTTTTTTATTCGATCTGTGGAGACTAGAATTTATCATCGTATTGATCCCGGGTTGATCATTGTTAATGACAAAAATCCAATTGGATATATCCACCCATGTGCTTCCGCTGTGCCCGGAACCTTCAATTAGTATCAGAGAAAGTTTACAACATTGATTATAGTTATTTAATGTTCATTGATAATTTATGTATTTATACCAAGTGGGTATATCCACCCACGCGCTTCCGTTTGGTCAGTTTTGCATTGATAATTTATGCATTTATTTTAAATGGACAACATTTTAAGTGGAAACAATAACTGGCATATGGAAAACTGAACAAACGGATTTGGATTGTGTTGATAATTCAATACAATGATCCATGGGTCATTTGTGACATGTAAAAGTCATCCCCGCCTCCATCTGAGGAACGGTGTGGCCGGTACCACTGAAAGTATTTTTCTTTTTTTATAATGGATACTCTTTTAAGTAAAAACAACTAGCATATGGAAAACCAACCAAACACATTTGTATTGTGTTGATACTTTAGTAAAGCGATCCATAGGTAATTTTTGATGTGTATGAGTCAACCTCGCCTCAATACGAGGTGCGATGTGGCCGTCACCACTCAAAGTGTCTCTCTTTTGTTTCAAAAGGACATCATTTTAAGTGAATACAACAACTGACATACGGAAAACTGACCAATGGCCTTCAGATTCTATTGAAACTTTAGGAAAACTATCCATGGGTCATATGTGACTTTTACGAGCCAACCCCGCCACAATACGTGGGTCGGTGTGGTCGGCAGCACTCAAACCGTCTAACTTTTATTTGAAATGGATAGGATTTTAAGTGAAAACAACAACTGGCATTTGAAAAATTGACCAAATGCATTCGGATTGTGTTGATAATTTTGGAAAATGATACATGGGTCATTTTTGATGTGTAAGAGTCAACCCTGCCTCAATCCAAGGCACGGTGTTGCCGACACCACTCAAAGTGTCTCTCTTTTGTTTAAAATGGACATCATTTTAAGTGAAAACAACAACTGACATATGAAAAAATGACCAAACGCATTCTGATTCTGTTGAAACATTAGGACAACGATCCATGGGTCATATGTGACCTGTAAGAGTAAACCTCACCTCAATCTGAAGCATGTTGTGGCCGGAACCACTCAAAGTGTCTCTCTTTTGTTTAAAATGAACATTATTTTAAGTGAAAATAACAATTGACATATGGAAAACTGAACAAATGCATTCATATTATATTGAAAATTTAGGACAAAAATTTATGGATTATATGTGATGTGTAAGAGTCAAGCCCGCATCAATACAAGGCACAGTGTGGCTGGCACCACTCAAAGTGTCTCTATTTTGTTTAAAATGGACATCATTTTAAGTGAAAACAACAACTGGCATACAAAAAACCTACCAAGGGAATTCAGATTCTATTGAAACTTTAGTAAAACAATCCATGGGTCATATTTGACGTTTAAGAGTCAACCCCTCCTTAATCCGAGGTGCGGTGTGGCTGGTATCACTCTAATTTTCTCTCTTTTGTTTAAAATGGACAACATTTTAAGTAAACACAACTGGCATACGGGAAAATGACCAAATGTATTCATATTGTGTTGATACATTAGAATAATGATCCATGGGTCATATGTGACGTATAAGAGTCAACCCCACCTCAATCCAAGGTGCGGTGTGGCCGTCACCACTCATAGTGTCTCACCTTTATTTGAAATGGAAAACATTTTAAGTGAAAACAACAACTATCATACAGAAAAACGACCAAACACATTCAGATTCTGTTGATACTTTATGAAAATGATCCATGAGTCATCTATGACATGTACGAGTCATCCCAGCCTCAATCCAAGGCATGTTGTGGCCAGTATCACTCTAAGTGTATGTCTTTTATTTAAAATGGACATCATTTTAAGTAAAAACAACTGGTATATGGAAAACCGACCAAACATATTCAGGTTCTATTGATACTTTATTTTGGGGTTATTAGATTCTAATTTCTGAATTCAATCGTGTATGTGTTATAGAAAATGAAATTTTGTATGTATTCTTAATTTTATATAACCCACCCCCTAGACACCCCCACCCCCGTGGACAGCCCCTCACCCCTAGACAGCCGCACCCCTCGAGACACCTCCAACCCCTTGTATGTCATATTATATATGTGTTATATATAATTCAGAATTATGTATGAAACATAATTCATTTTGTATATGTTATTGATTCATAATTCTGAATTCATTACATAATTCATTCTACATGTATTCAATTGAGAATTCAATTATGAATTCTGTATTTCATTGGGTAATTGGGTTCATATACATGATTATAAAAATAGTTCACAAGTTCTCTATTTTTTAAACCGATTTCAGATTTCCTACAACCATGCTCTAAAAAATTTTAGAGCAGTTCCCAGGTTACAAAAACAGTTCACAAATTAATGATTTTGTAAACATATTTCAGATTTTCAGATTTTTGTAAACAAATTCCATATTTTGACAACCCGACACATTGCTGAATTCACAGCTTATCCCTTTTACCAGCACTTTCTAAATACATGCTTCCCTTTTAGAGATCAATCCCCCAAAAGGATAGACACATATAAAACTCTAAATGGACCCATCATTTCCAAAATCATACAATAGATGTATCATGAAACCTTAAGAACCCACACTATGTGCTAACCTCAGTCAGTCTATCCACATTTGACTCATTCCCTGGGCACCCATATCCACTCATCGGCATGTTTCCACCTCAATTAATTTCAATGCCTTCACTACCAAAGGCATTACACAACAACCCAAACCCACCAATTGGAATCTGTACCCGACCCTAGTGTAGTTCAATCGTCAAATCCTCTACTAACTCAAAACCACATTTGTTTCCTACCGCACGCAACAACTCACCTCAGATACCCAAACCTCATATTTCTTTTCGAAAACACCCCAATCCCATTCCCACAATCGGCTCAATAATATACCCTAAATGATTTTATATTTAAACACCCTATGAAAACTAATTGAACACATCAAGGATTCCTCACTAGAATCACAATGTCACCCCAACCAATCCAGTCACAATGCTACCCCAACCAATCCAAAGCCAATTACACAAACCTATGAGCCTTCTAGAACAAGGATTATATCTTTTCAAAAAATACATCACTCCACACCATAGAAGTATCATCATAATCAACTCACCCAAAAAAACCTCAACCACTTTGTCGAATTATCCAACCACTACTAAAGACAGAATTAGACGTGTCAATATTTCCTACACCTGAGAAACCAAATGAAACATAAACATTCACTCATTCCCTACATCCTTGAATGATACCCAAGGTATTATTCAATATTTGATCCACTATGAGGACCTCTCCCATAAATAGTCAACAATGTATTTTCCACCATGCGGCTTCACAAAAAATATCCATGATCATAACCCCTAATATGTTTCATATCTGTCCAAAAGACAGCAGGGTATCTAGACATATATCCATTGTCCCCCATTATTCTAAGGAAGATATTATTGTTTTTAGAATGATTGTCACTAAATAATTGTATGATATGATTTTATCGATTAATACCACCAACAGTCATCTATTTCAGATGTCGCCAATCACTACATGGACATGTCAAAGTCATTTAAAAGTCTTGGGCATCCCTACCCATTATAATATCATCACATCGAAATCATTCATCTGACTACTCATAGTTTTCTTCCCTACTTAGGAAACTCAGCCTACGCCCTCTAACTAGTCCTACCCCTAGTAACCACATGCACTAGCAAAACACAACACTCCTAGCGATTCTCATTTAATGAAAACCAGGCACCTCCATGTGCTTCCTTCCAAAACCAAATCTCCCATGCACAGTCTCCACCCAAAGCGAACGTTTGCACATAAAACCACATCAACCCACATTTCCTTGAGCACTTATTATTCTCATGAACAAATTTATAAGTATAAGGACCACCCATTTTAATATACATTACACGGGCTAGGAACCCAAACATGTCCATACCTCTAGAAGCCAACCACAAGGGTAAACCACAAGCACTCAAGTTCTCTTCCTCAAAACCAAATCCGCCCTACATTCCAAAACCCATATCAGATTTCACCATTAATGTACTACTTTCAAAGGTCCAAAAAATCCATCTTGATTTTACACACCCCAAATCACACATAGCCTACTTGACCTATCTCATCTTCTGATGCATTTATCTAAGACTAATTTTACTTCTTAAGTAATCACACATTTATTCCTTTCATTCTCTCATCTGCTTCCAGAGCCTTAAACACCAAATTTTCTTCTTATTTCTTGCAAAGTATTTTCAATTTAACATTTCAAAATTTATTCTAGTGATTACTACACCATGTTTTTTCCATATTGTTTTATTGAAACTCTCTTCATAAGGTGAAGTTAACCTTACATTCCATAGGAATCAATCTTATTGAATCAATCTTAAGGACATTTTCAATTCGTTAAGGTGTTCTATTATTTCAATCATCCTATTTTATTCATATTTTGATGACCATAGTTTCTCAATATTCATACAACCTTCAAAAGTAAAGTGTGTTATTTCTAGTTAGTCTATTAACCAAATTCATCCCGATTTTGGGATGATTTGAAGACGGCTGAAATCGTTGGGGAGAAATCTATTTGTCCCCCTTTCTGTGGCATCCATTTCTCTCGGTGGTTTCGAACTCACAAAATAGATTAAATCTATTTATTTCAGTGGTCCTTTGACTTTCACTGGAACCGAGATCCTCCGACTACTTCACTTTGGATGTTTTGAAACCTCTTGCATGTTTTGTGTGGCTTGAGGGTGACCAGTGGGTTAGCGATCTGGTCCTTCATATCTAACCTACAAATATGGTATTTTTGTCTTAGATCTTGGGAAAAAAGAGGCATACCATGCTGGTTCACAGAACATGGAAGAAGCAGAGGCCTAGAAGGAGGGTGATGTCAGCGGATCCATTTCCAAGGGAGTTCCCCTTCAGAACATATTCTTAGGTTTAGGTGAAGGGCCTTCAGATGATGATGATTCATAGAGTGGAAAAGGGTTGGTAACTAAAATACCAAGAAGGATGGGAATTTTAAAAAGGATAAATCTTCAGTGATTCAAGAAGGAGCAATTGATCCTTCTAAGAATTAGCAGACTTTATTAGAGTAAGGGGATGATAAACAAACATTTTTCTACTAGAATAGAATGAATAAAGGAAAGAAATTGGCCATTGAATTTGATGATCGCCTATTTACTATTAACCAACCAGTTTATTTAATATATCTCCACAATTTCCTTTGGATTTTCAATATCTATTAACCAACTTGTTTATTTAATATATCTCCAAAATTTCCTTTGTATTTTCAATATATCTAACTACTAGCTTCTCAAAATTTATCAAACCTTTTGTAAATAGTTATCTTTAAACTATTAACACTTGGTATTTAACTTAAATATCAATTTAACGACAATTTTTTATCTTGGAGAGGTGTGTGTTTTCAGTTTTACAGGTTGGAGTTTACAGGTTGGGAAATATATTTGAGAGGTGCAGGTTTATGGTTTTACGGGTTGGGATTTACATCTTTGGAATCAGGGGTTTACATGCAGGCTGTTTATATGCAGGCTGTCCACATGCAGGATGCAGGCTGTTTACAGTAGGCTGTCTAGTTTTGGGGATATATGATGTATACCAACGGTTCTGAAAACCGTTGGTAGATAGAGTATGCTGGAAAGAGTATGCCAACGGTTCTAAAACCGTTGGTATACAGGATAGAGTATGCCAATGGTTCTGAAACCATTGGTACACAGGATAGAGTATGCCAACGGATCTGAAAGCATTGGTATACAGGTATGCCAATGGTTATGAAACCATTGGTATACTACAGGTTGGAATAAAATGTATACCAATGGTCTGAAAACCTTTGGTATACCCACTAGTACCAACGGTTCATCAACTATTGGTACATATATATACCAACGATTTAACTATAACCATTGGTATAGATTAATTTCAGACCATATATGCCAACGGTTCTCTAGGAACCGTTGGTATAGAGCTACTACCACACCTCACATACCAAGGGGTTGTGAAACCATTGGGAAATACTATCCCAAGGGTTTAGAACCATTGGGAAAGATGGAATTTTGAGTAGTGTATGTTATAAAAATAGTTTTTCAAATAATAAAGGATATTTTCCTCAAGAAAAGTTTTTAAAAGTCCTTTAAAAATTATTTCCCATATAAGATAACATCCATTGGTGTTGCTCATGACTTTATAAGGAAATTATTCAATGATTCCATTCATATTATTTCTTTGAATGTATTATTTTTTGATGGCATGATGTTTTTGAAGCCTGTTTCTCTTTCACGGGTTATATGATTTTGAAACACACTTATTTTCACGAGTTATGTTTATGATGAAATATTTATGAAACCTATATATTTCCACAGGTTACGATATGTTTACATGTTTATGATACCCATTTCATTTTAAGGTTTATGATATATTTATTTATGATCTTGTGGAACATGTATATATGATTTCATTATGTGACAGGTGGGACCTATATCTCCTTATAATGCATTGGGTAAATATTTATATCTTGGGAGATAATATAGGGTTGAAAAAAGGGTTATTAGGTTCAGTAATTTAGGGATATAATGTGGGTTACTCAGTTTAGTAATACAGGGTTGGAATGAGGTCCACTCGGTTCAGTAATACAGGGATGGAATGTTAGTTACCGGATTCAATAAATGACTTTGTCCACTAAGATGGTCTCATCAGTGATGCCTTAACTACTATGGAAATCAGTATGTGCTTATGTGTTTCCACAATTCCATGTCTTACTATTATGTTATAATTTCATGGATTATGTCTTTTACTGCCTTTTGATTCATATATTATGAACTGCCAAGCTTTATGCCATGATTCATGAATATGATGTTTGATATGCAGGGTATGATCTTCTATTTTCAGGATCATGTTATCATACCCTTATGATCATGTTTATGATTAAATTTCTCCCTTGTTTTCCCTTACTGAGCATTTGATCTCACTCTTTTTATTTCCTTCTATAGGTTATAAAGATATGTATTATTTTTGATGTGTCTAAGAAGGGTGCTAATTGCGAATAACCTACTGGGAGATAATGTAGCTCACTTATGTACCAGTGTTTACGTTTCCATGTTTCCAAAGGCACTATACCAACGATGGTATTTGGGTGTCTTTTTGTATAATGTTTAAGTATTCCACTAATGTTATGTAATGTTAATGTTTGAAAAGCAAGGGTTGTTATAATAACATTATGATGGAGGGTGATAGAGAACATGGTCATTAGAAATTCTTCCATCACAAAACCATAAATTTGTGATGGGTTAAAGTGGCCATTGATTTCTCGATAAGAAAATTAAATGAATAAAGTTTTTAATTCCAAAATCCTTTCCTAAAGTTGAATAATTATTTTTCCACATAGTATAATAAAATAAGGAAATATACTCACTTGAAAATTACAGTTCATCCTTTAATTAATTTCCAACACAAACTCATCTTTTTGTCCAAATCATGAGTATTTAAGATGTTTTTTATTCCTAAATCACTTTTAACAAATCCTATGGTCCAAAAGTATTAACTTCATATTTTAAATATTTACTAAATTAATAAAGGTTATCACATAGTATCTAATAGATCATACTTTAACCTCAAACAATAATATCAAATGTTCAACTTAACCCATTCTATTAATCTTAAGACTCATCCAAAATATTTATTTCCAATTTCAATGACAAAAAATTATATGTAAGGTCACTCAATTTCCCAAATAAACTAAACATTAGATTCCCACAAAATAACAATCCTTTATAAGATGAGAAACAAATTTAATCTCAAAAATTCAACAGTAATACCCAAAGTTCAAAATTAATCATTTAGCAGATAACTATCCTTCCTAAAAAATATTCTAGACTAAGATTGAAACCCAAAAATCAGAAATATTTGATCACATATTATTTCAAATAATAATAATTACTCTTAATGTCTCACACCAAAAATTTAATTACCTAACTGAAATAATCTCTAAGATATGATAACCATTTTTATAAATAACATGAATCACCATAATTCCACAATAAAATCATATTTGACTCCAAAATAAAATTCAAACTTTATTCCTCATAATATTAAGTTTACCATAATCATATAGGATTCCAAAAAAAGAGAACAACTTCTGAAATAACATTAATCGCTTAATCACCAAATCATTCTCCAATATGATAATTTTTTCCCATAATAAACTTATTCTTAATCCATAGAATCGTTTAACAAAAAAGAAAAAGAAATAATAACCAAGAATTCATGTAGGCTAGTGGTAGGAAATTCACCCTTATCGCCCTTTAGTTGTGGGTTCAATTCCCATGGCCTTGGCAGACGTGACAGGTTTTCACCCATCCTATAGGTTGTAATTTTTCTAAAACTTTATAATTCATATAACATTCCCAAAATATTATAATATCCTTAAAAATAACCTTACCATGTTTTAACATCAAAGTTTATCTTATACCTTTCATTTTGCATGCTAATAATATAAATAAACATAATTACCTTAAATTCAAAGATCATATAAACCCTAACGGTTATCCTTACCTTTAAACATATGTCTATAAAATTCAAATAAATTATTCCTTAAAAACAAATTCACACATACTAAACCAATGGGATGTGTTACCTAATATATTATTTCCTAAATCTAGTTCACAAGGTTTCTAATAAACTTTCTCTAATACTATCTATAATTCCCCAAACCTAATAATCATTGAGTCGGTTCCTTAATTTATTAAATTGGTATGAGATACAAGTGATCGAATCCCAAGGGATAAAATAGTTTAGTAGTCTTGGTAAACTGGATACATACTTGAAATCCATATTACATTTAAAATCATGAAATACACAAATAATTTCATTGTGTATGCCATTATTCCCATTATAATAACCCTACACATCATTCATAATTTACTCCTTGGAATCCTGAGTAAAAATGAAAAATAAGAAAGGGGTGAGATAAGATGCTTAGTAAGGGTATACATACAGTAGAATCTATCATAAATAAACATAAACAACATGGAAAAGTGAATAACTGAAACACATTCCATTTAATTAATAACTTGATAATAATATGGTGGGAATGAAAGATGATCAAATATTTCCATATAAATAATTACATGATAATAAAACGCAACAATGGATATTTTTCATGTTGAATAATCACATGGAATATTAATAACTAATCTCATAATGAGGGAATGCTCAATACGAGACATCATAAACACACTATCAAGGATTCAACCAAGACATCATACATAAATAGGTAATACATTAGCCAAAACCCAAACTAGTTTTTCTCATGAAACCTAAGGATGCATTGAGGGGATATAGTTGACCCCATCCATCACTTACTAAGTCTAATTCATTCCTCACATTAATAAATGATACAACTGAATCAATATACCTTAAAAAATCAATAATTATCCATATTAAAAGAACTAGTCATATGGAATTTCAATAATTTTTTAGTAAAAAAAGGAATATGATGAATTGTATTATTATAGTACATAGTCAACAAAATATTCAAAGAAAGATGATGTGATAGTTGAAAATATTTTAAATGATATTTTTTAAAAATTCTTCAGGAAAATAATCATTAAACATTCCAAATTGTTCCATACCACTTTGAAACATTTTAGTTATAAGACCCATGAAGGAATAAAATTAAATGAAACTTATAATATCATGATAATAAGGATATTCATGATATAACTTTTCAAATGAGTATTATATTCATTACACAACAAAAATAAGTGGTGCATAAGTCATTTATATCACAGAAGTAAAAGTGAGATGAGAAAATCCATTACCTTGTTTTTTCCTTTAGTTGAATGTTCTTTAACCTTCTGTATAATGGTTTTAGGCATGTTATTAAATTATATCAGAACCATAATCATATTTATAATATCATATAATATCTCATTAGCCATTTTTAATAATATTATTTTCACTATTTCTTGTGTTAATTTCCTAGTTTTTCAAGTATGTTTTGAATTATTACTTCTTATTACTATTGATTAGACAATGATTTCATCATCTCTAGAATGTAAACCATAATGTAAATATCATATATATCTAGTATATATATATTTAGAATAATCCATAATATTTAGAGATAAGAAACTAAATGCACCATTCATGGAGATGCTAGGCCGAACATATCAAGAATGATACATCCATTTCTTTGTCGTATTTAAAAGTATGAAAATTAAATGATTTATATTATAACCCCAATATGATATTTATTTCATATATGTAACATATGTTTATTAAAATAATCCTTAATACATTCCTTGTATAGTGTGAATGAATCACATTTTTTTAAGGAGGCGATAGTCCTCACATCAATAAAAAAAGTTATTGTATTTACTCAAAATGAAAAGCATGAAGGTGTCACTACTAGAATTATATATATTTGTGATGGCCTATTTGCGATGGGATCCCGTCACAAATAGCCCGTTGTTGAAAATGGTGTTGCAAATACATTTTTTTGCGACGGGCCCATCGCAAAAATGGTATTTGCGATGGGAAAATTTTCTGTCGCAAATAAGCCTCTGATAATAGACATTTTATATCAATCAACCATTTTCAACAGGCCTGTGGCAAATACTATTTGTGATGGGAAAATTTCCCGTTGCAAATAACCATCTGGTTATTTATATTATATATACAAAAACATTTTGTGACGGACCCGCTGCCCCGTCGTAAATACTAATTATAAAAAATTATATTTAGATTATTTGCGACGAGATCCCATTGCAAAAGGTCCCGTCACAAATACTAATCATAATAATTTTTTTAATAAAATTATGATTAATGAAAAAATTATATCATTATTATTAAATTAATAAAAAAATTAAAAATATTTTTATTAGTAAAATAAAAAAACATTAAAAAATATAACAATAAAAAATATATTTAATAAAATTATGATTAATGAGAAATTAATATCAATATTATTAAAATAATAAAAAAAATAAAAAAATAAAAAAAAATTATCAATATTAACCAAAAAATATAAAAAAATCATAAAATATTATTATTATTAGTAAAATAAAAAATATATATTAAAAAATAATACTAATAATAAATAATAAAGTATTTAAAATAAGAAAAATTATATTATGCAATATTTGCACCAATATAAAAGACCGAAACTGTAAATAGTTCATATTACTACAAATCTTGAATTCAAATGTTTTTAACATAAGAAACAAATCATTGGGGGGGTTCGTCTTCTGGAGGAGGTGGAGGAGGTGGAGGGGATGGTGGAGGAAACTCCATCCCTAAACTACGAGTCTGACAGTGCATGTACTTTATCTGCTCATGATGCTGCTGCTGCCGCTACTGCTCCCATCGACGCATCTCCTCCTCGTACTGCTTCTGCTACTGCTACCGCCGGCACATCTCTTCATGCTGCTTCTGCAAACTCTCTATAAGCTCATCCTGAGTTTGCAACTACTCCTGATACTGTGAGGCAGAAGATGATGTCTCTCCACGAGCTCCTCTCGAGGACGCCAACATTGGAATAGTACCATAATATGTACCAGGAGTCAAATGAGATCTGATACCAACTACTCGAACCTTCTCAAAGCTATACTGAGTCACCTGCATCCATTCCACCTCATCGAAATGGTGGGTACTGGTCTGCTCAGTCGTCTCTTCCTGACTCTCAGCCTGTGTCTGAGAGGTCGCATCCTCATATGACTCCTTCAATTCCAATTTGAAATTAAAATGGTGAAAATATTATATGTAGTTAATAAAAAAGAGAAAAAAATAATACTGACCACAATCTAACGTTGACGATCACCTCTAATCTCTCTAATGGATGGATCACTGTACATCCTCTGATAAACATCGAACTCTGTAATATTGGGATGCTCGAATTCCTACATAAATATAAAATAAACTTTTTATATTTAAAATTATATAAAATATTTAAAAAATATATTTACCAGATGCTCTCTATGCGTACTGAATGTACAGATACCAGCTCGATGTGTCACCTCTTGCCTCCCCCGATTCTGTGATCCCACTGAAGATCTCCTCTGAAATCCACCACCCAACTAGTTTAAACATAATTCATCCCAAACGTGAGATGAAATGTACTCTGGTCGATGGGCTCTACATGACTCATCAAATTCTGTCACTCCTGATTTCTTAATGGATGTTTTTCTCAAATTGTACAAAAACTGGCGGAATCGGTCACGCATAGACACCTGTCATGCCACGTGGATAGCGTCACGCATGCTATCATCGATGGGATACCATTAAACCTAAAAATAAGTTATAATATAAAGTTATTAATAAAATAAATTTCAAAATAAATATTCTTTATTTATGTACCAGCCAATGATCGAACATGTCGCGCCACACATCAATGAGAATCTGTTCCCATGTGATCCATGGCTGAGAAAAATAATGGCACAAGATAGCGCTCCTCTATCCAATAGCTACATGAACAAAATCATGAAAAATGAATAAATAATCAAACAATTAGTATATAAATAAATAAATAAATAAAATTTAACTAAAACATATAGGTTACCATACTTCCGTGTCCGTGGATCGAAGCCAAGACGTGGACGTCGCTCGGGGATAGGGTCAGAAATAATCAGTCGTGCAAGAAAACACCCCCTTCGTGTACCCCCTGAACCGCCAGTAGGCTGAGGGTCAGATGATCCAAAATCCCCCTCATCCAAAGGTATATCAGCCTCCTGCAACTTTCGAAATATATCTGGATCCATCTAAAACACAAAATGATTGTTGTTAGTAGATAGTTGAAAATAACTATTATATGTAGATATATATTAGTTATGATTATAACCATCATTTAACCGTGTCAATGTCCATCTTCATTCTCATCTTTTTAGCTTTCCATGTTAATGTCTTCATCTTCATCCTTAGCATCATCAATATCCATATGAGTTACAGTTTCTTCATCTCTTGTCATTTAAAATTAATTTGTAACATCATTAACATCTTCATCATCATCGATCCTTAATTGTGGGGTGTCATCATCGATATTCACGTCTCTTTGTGAAAAAGATGGATTTTGACCAGTCTCTTAAAAATTTTCAATTCCTTCCACTTCAGCGGAACTACATTCAGTGTGAGTAAACTGAATTTCCTGATATTTTATTTTTATTATGATCCACCAATCACTCAAGTCTCTTGAAGTAACACAGTACATTGCGTAATAAATCTGATGTGCTTGTTGAGCCAGTAAAAATGGTTCATTTACTATAAGAAGACTTTTATATTTAATATCGACGATTCCATGAGATGGATGAGCATGCAAGCCTCTCTCACTATCCAGCCACTGATATTTAAACATCTTTATGTAATTTTATGGAACTACATTCACCATGTTGATACTAAAAAAACATAATCAGGTTGAAAACCAAACTGTAAGAGATGTCCCCCAACCTTGTCAAATGTGTCAAATGTCCTCAAAGGAAATTTTTTACAAGGACACTTAATTGAGCCTTCCGAAACATATTCTGGTTTTGATGATGCAAATGATAAGAAAGCTTCAACACCCTTAATATATACAGTATTTAAACCAGAACAATTTGGATTTCAATGCTGATTTATCCATGCATGGTCATCTAATAAGGATTGATGTCGATTTCCTGGTTCCAATTTTTCTACAAAATATAAATCATCACTGTTGAATAATTTGAAATTATAAAAACACTATATGAAAAAAGAAGATAAATAATTACAACTACTTCTTAATAATTACCATTAAATTTAAGCGACACAATTTCCAGTGGATTGACAGCTACTCTTTTGTCTGACGGCTCATTTACTTGCTTCTTTCTCACACTGAAATCATAATGAAGAATCTTCTTGGAGGTATGCTTATTCATTATCATTCATATGAGAATGTATAAGTGTACCTCCAAGCAGTTTCTTCATTGTGATTTCAATGTGAGAAAGATGCTAGTAAATGATCTATCGGACAAAAGATCCCCTTTTCATTGATGAATCATCTTCTTACAACTATCACCTCCGGAACACATTATAAAAAATGCGATCTTACAAATGCATATTCAAACTCGTGCATATGATATTGGATATGCATACGTAGAAGCACACTTTTCAGAACATTTTGAGTCGGTGAAAGATGAAAGCAGAAAAGCCATCGAGCAAAAAGAGTGTCGTCAATCCATTGAAAATTGTGCCAAGTTATTACAAGTTATTAGAATTTATTCCCATTTATTCCTATTTATTACTATTTATTCCTAATTATTCCTATTTATTCCTAATTATTCTTATTTATTCCAAATTATTCCTATTTATTACTAATTATTACTAATTATTACTATTAATTTTTAATTATTACTACTTATTTCTAATTATTCCTATTTATTGCTAATTATAAATATTTATTCCTAATTATTCTTAATTATTCCTAATTATTCCTAATTATTTCTAATTATTCGTAATTATTCATATTTATTATTATTTATTCCTATTTATTATTAATTATTTCTACTTATTACTAATTATTCCTTATTATTACTAATTATTCCTAATTATTCCTAATTAGTCCTATTTATTACTATATATTTCTAATTATTACTATTTATTTCTAATTATTCCTATTTATTGCTAATTATAAATATTTATTCCTAATTATTACTAATTATTCCTAATTATTCCTATTTATTTCTATTTATTACTAATTATTCCTATTTATTAGTATTTATTATTCTTTATTCCTATTTATTACTAATTATTTCTATTTATTACTATTTATTACTGTTAATTTCTAATTATTCCTATTTATTTCTAATTATATATATTCATTTCTAATTATAAATATTTATTGCTAATTATTTCTAATTATTCATAATTATTCCTAATTATTCTTAATTATTCTTAATTATTACTAATTATTACTATTTATTATTATTTATTTCTAATTAATCCTATTTATTACTAATTATTCCCAATTATTCCTATTTATTATTAATTATTTCTATTTATTACAATTTATTTCTAATTATTACTATATATTTCTAATTATTCCTCTTTATTGCTAATTATAAATATTTAATCCTAATTATTCCTAATTATTAATAATTATTACTAATTATTCCTATTTATTACAAATTATTTCTATTTATTAATATTTATTTCTAATTATTACTAATTATTTCTAATTATTTCTATTTATTGTTAATTATAAATATTTATTCCTAATTATTCCTAATTATTCCGAATTATTCCTAATTATTCTTAATTATTACTAATTATTCCTAATTATTATTAATTATTTCTATTTATTTCTATTTATTCCTAATTATTCCTATTTATTACTAATGATTCCTATTTATTACTATTTATTGCTAATTATTCCTATTTAATGCTAATTATTCCTATTTATTACTAATTATTCTTATTTATTGCTAATTATTAATATTTATTTCTAATTATTCCCATTTTTGCTAATTATTCCTAATTACTCCTAATTATTCCTATTTAATAGTATTTATTATTATTTATTCCTATTTATTATTAAATTTTTTCTATTTATTACTAATTATTCATATTTATTTCTAATTTTTAGTATTTATTACTATTTATTAGTGTTTGGTCTTATTTATTAGTATTTAGTCCTATTTAGTACTATTTAGTCCTAATTACTACTATTTAGTCCTAATTACTAATAATTACTACTAACTATTTCTAATTACTACTAATTATTACTAATTGCTTCTAATTATTACTAGTTATTCCTAATTATTCCTGATTAGTACTAATTATTCATAATTATTCCTAATTATTCCAATTTGTTACTGATTATTCCTAATTATACTAATTATTACTAATTATTCCTATTTATAACTAATTATTCCTATTTAATACTAATTATTCATATTTATTACTAATTAGTCCTATTTATTACTAATTATTCTTATTTATTAGTATTTATTATTATTTATTCATATTTATTAGTATTTATTAGTATTTATTCCTATTTATTAGTAGTTATAATTATTTATTATTAATTATTTATATTTGTTACTAATTATTTCTATTTATTACTATTTATTCCTATTTATTACTATTCATTCCTATTTATTACTAATTATTCCTATTTATATCTATTTATTCCTATTTATTCCTATTTATTTTTATTTATTACTAATTATTTCTATTTATTATTAATTATTCTTATTTCTTACTATTTATTTCTATTTATTCTTAATTATCCCTATTTACTACTATTTATTCCTATTTATTACTATTTATCCCTATTTATTACTATTTATTTCTAATTATTACTAATTATCACTATTAATTTCTAATTATTACAAATTAATCATATTTATTACTAATTATTTTTAATTATTCATATTTATTGCTAATTATAAATATTTGTTCCTAATTATTTCTAATTATTCCTAATAATTACTAATTATTCCTATATATTGCTAATTATAAATATTTCTTCCTAATTATTTCTAATTATTCCTAATAATTACTAATTATTCCTATTTATTACTAATTATTCATATTTATTACTAATTATTCCTATTTATTAAAAATAAGTACTAATATTTTCAATTTATTATTACAAATAACCAATATTAACAAAACAATTTATATCTAATTAAATTAAAACTAATAAAAAATAATAAAAAATTAACATAAAAAATGAAATAAATATTAAATTAAATAAAATATAAATACCTTTAAACTTGACCCAGAAATGCTCAGTCAGAGGGAGGCCTCTGACCCTTTATTAAAATAAAAGAAAAGTACAGGAGAAAAAGATTAAGAGTACAAGCATACCATGCATCCACATCCATATAACAATACCAATCAGAAAAGATCAGCTACATATCATAATAGTCATAATCCCCGCGACATCCATAATAAGGAACATCCTCCGCAGTAGTCGACTCCCATTCAGAGTTCGTATCATATGGCTTTAGAATCTTGGCATACTTCTGTCTGAGCTCTAGTTGCTCCATAGTGAGTTTCTCCTTGTTTGCTTGCTTGCTCACACGACTCTTTTTAGAAATAGGTACATCCCCTTTTTCCTTCTTGACCGAGGACCTGGTGGATACTGGCTTCGGTAAGTAAGAATAGTCCTTTCGTGGCCTCCTCTTTGGTGGAGCAGTATCTACACCTTCACTGCCAGACAATTTCTTCTGTCCACCTTGAACGATGTCACTGTATGAAGGTCTTGCAGCCCCGTGGTCATTCTCCTTGTCACTGCCAGATATATTACCCCATTTACTCGTGAGATTCACCGGGATGAAACCTGCGTCCCTACCATCCTGCCTTACCAAAACTCCTTCTGAGTTTATCAGAGACTCACCCCAAGCATTGGAGAGTGCATGTTATGATCAATCGGAGAAAGACATTGCAGATTTACCTCTTTGGCAGGGTCCTCTACCGTCCCCATCGAGACACCAACTACAGTATTTTCCTGAAAATTAGAACCAATCTGCATATTCAAGTCTTCAGTCCCCTGCGAGTCAGCAATCAGATTGGGTGCCTCCTCCTACTCCAAGACCTCAAAACGATTACCAGAGAGGACACCCTGTGCAGGAGCCACTGCTCCTCTGTTTATGCTGCCACCAGATCCAGTAGCACCCTCCAACACATTGAGGTCCTCAACTCCAAGCCCACATTTAATCCACTTGAAGTCATGCTGCACAGATGGATTCAGCGAATCCCGCACCTCCTTCACAACAACCTTTATACTTTCTCTTCTATTGATATAGACGGCTTCAAAACTTTTTTTTTCAAAAAAACGAACTGAAACATATTCTCACTCTAAAAATAGGGTTGAGAGAGAGAGGGAAAAAGTGAGAATTGAGAGGAGGATTTGAAAAAATAGATGGGGGGTATATATAGGTTAGATTAGTTGTGACAGGACCTTTTGGGATGGTATTCCCATCGCAAAAGATAACTTTTGCGACGGTGCCCGTTGCAAATACCTTTGCCCGCATTTATTGTTGTCTGCGGTTAAAAAGGTATTTGCGACAGGCCCCATCGCAAAAGGTAGCTACTGACACATGTTTTGCGACGGGGTATTATCCCGTTGAAAAAACCCATTTACCATCGCTAGGTATTTGCGATGGGTCCTATCGCAAATACCCTCTGAGTGACGAACCATTTGCGACGGGGAAATTTTCCTGTTGCAAATAACCTTCCCATCCCAAAAAACCATTTACCGCGCGCCAAGTATTTTCAAGGGGTCCCGTTGCAAATACCTCCGAGAGAGGAAATATTTGCGACGGGAATATTCCTCCCGTTTCAAATAATCTTCCCCCGGTTTGGGCCGCAAACCGCGCCAAACCATGCATTACTTTTTGCGACGGGCCACCAAAACCCGTTGCAAATAACAAGGTATTTGCGATGGGACGACCCCCCCCCCCCCCCGTCGGAAATACTCTCTGGACTGAACTATTTGCGACAGGAAATTACCCCGTCGCAAATAGCCCGTCGCACAAATTTGTTTCTCTCATAGTGTGTGTGTTATATAAGAATTACAAAAGCAAAAAAAAGAACAAGATGTCTTAAACCCTATTATTGAGGGCCAAAGAACTCAGAGTGAGGGTAACATGATGTCAGGAGTGATTGTGGAAAAGGAAAAAGAGGGCTTAAACCCCATGCTTGAGGGGAAAAAAACTCCGAGTGACGGTGAGATGCTTTTAAGGACCCAAGAGGAAATTATAAAATTAAAGTAAATAGAGGTAATACAGGGAAGGTGGGATGATATAGATGATTATTACCCCAAAAAACCAACATACAGTTAGGTATTGTCTAAAGGAAAAGATGTTGTCGTGGGTGATGATGGATTTCAACCTATTCCTCCTAGGAAATCAAGACCGAGAAAGGACTACTCATATCTGAAGCCAACCATAGTAACAAGATCTCATGGACCTCCAAATTATGATTCTGACTCGTATGGTGACTATGATGTTTTCCATCCATGTGAATTTGACATTTGAGCTCTTCCATTATTTGGTTATCCTTGGCATGAGGTTATTTGTGCTTGTATGAACCCATCCTTATTCTTGTATTTTATTTCCCTTTTTAATAAAAATGGCTCTATCCTAACTTTTCTGGTACAAAAATTTGTTGATGAATGTTTCTTTTCTTTGGGTATCTTTTTTTATTTGCACAAAAGGACTTATTTGGTTGGATTTATGCCCAAAGTAAGGATTCTAAGATTAAGGGAGGGATGTTGGGAGGATATTTTTATAGGTTTGGGATGGACCAAATAGGTTTTTATGTGTGAATAGAAGAGAATAAGATGTTATCTTTTATAATATAGGGGAGGGGCATTCTTGGAAATCTTCAAAATATTGAATTAATATAAATTATTTTATAATTAAAATAGATCTAAACTTATTAATTTTGAAGATATGATGATTTTGTGTCTAAATTATTTCATCTAATAAAAATTAGATAAGTTTTAACTATTTTTTAATCCTTATCATTTTTCTTTAACACTTATTTTACCTTTTTAATTCTTACCATGAGATCATGTAATTTACACTTTGAGGGTTAGTATAATTACTTTAAAATAACAAATGATGAATAAATGAGTCATTGAAGACATTTTAAGACTTACACTAATCATTTAGTTTAATTTTATATTTTTATTAATTTTATATCATTTAATTAAATATTATTTATTTCAACATATCATTAATGTTAATCTTGACACTATTCATCGCTGGACTTTTTAAAAATATCATAACGACATGATATATTTAAACAAACTCTTTTAAATCATCAATAATATGTATAATTCATCCATAAAAGTCTTTTATGAAATTTATTATTCAAATTATCTTTATTTTAATATTTTTAATATCATTTATTTGATTCTTCCAGTAAATAAATAATTATTACATCATCATTGTGTCACCATTTAATGTAATTATTTTATCAGTAAAAATTATAAATAAATTACGATGTTATAGATAAATATTTTAAATTTATAAATACTATTTATAGTCAAACATACCCCTTATATAACCCCATATTAAAAATATTTCACTTGTTAAAAACAAAAGTGTGACAAAATTGACTTTTTTAATATAATATTATAAATATCATACTCTCATCAAAGTGGCTTCAAAATGTTATAATTTTTGAACAAGGATGATTTTTGTTGAAAAACACTTATCCAGTGAAATTATAAAAAGTGTTAGGGTAATTTTATAATATTTATAATCTAATTTGTACCATTAATTACATGATTTACCATTAGCGTTGGTAATAAAACGACTACTAAAGTTACTATCCATATTGTACAAATATAAAAGGGACCAATTTACTAAATTTGGAAATTTTGATTCCAAATATGGAATCAATTTTTTAAAATTCATAATATACAAATTTCATAAATTAATTAAAAACTAACCCCATTGACAGAATGAGAAAAAGGGGTTTTAAAGTAATAATGTTCAAAAGTCTGAAATTATTTTATATCCTAATTCAATGTGAAATTTATTCTAAAGACCTTAATTATATTAAATGATAAAATATTGATCTAATTATACTTTAAAACGAGTCTAAAATATAATCTAACAATATAAATAAATCAGATGAAGAAGCAATTTTCAATTAAAATATAGTATTTTTCACTATTCATCAAAAAATGAATCTTAGCAGAAAAATACCAAAATTTAAACCAAAGAAAATTATGATAATATTATTTAAAATAAGAATTTTATTCTATAAAATATAATTTATATAGGTGTTAAAAAATATGTTTAAAACAAGCGCACCATCAAAAGGTGGTAAAACTGCCTTTTTAGAAAAATAATTCTTTTATGCATAAAATTAGATTTGTTCTTATATATTTTCTAGAGAACACATAGGTTGAATGTTAAATAGTATATTAAATATATTATATATATATGTTTCGTTAATATAATAAAAAAGGTGTGATTTGTTTATTTTATTGGTATAAAGCACACTTGTGCACATTTAAGTAGTTTTTATAAAAACATTTTCTTTATATCAAATTAAGTTTTATATTTATTTTTATTTAATTGGTAACCAATGAATTCAATAATATATTTTCATAAGTTATTTAATCCTTTTCATAACCATTAGTTTAATGTCTATAAGATAATTTTATTTTAAATATTAATATTAATATCATATTGTGGTTCGTTTAAGGTCGGTGTTGCGTGAAACATAAGAGATCGAAGTGATTAAATTTTAAAAGATACATAACCTAAAATCATGGTGTGTTAGAATAACCATCAGTTTTTAAAACATCATGATTTTCCTCTTAAACAAATTGAAAATAAAAAATAAATTGGGAAGTTGCACCCTCACTAATGGTATTCCATGGAGCATCACACACATATAATCCCATGCCAATCCTGGAATCCATCATCTCATGCCTTCAACCATCAAATTTCTCACACACCTCCTCATATGTGAGAACTCACAAGAATACCAAAGGTCAAAATAATAATTTTCCATTTCGAAACAAACCATTCAACCCAACTTTCAATTTATCAATCTACTTTCCATTGTAAACTTCACAAAAAATCACAAAAATCCAATTAATTCCATAAAAACCCAATTTATACCATTAAAAATATTTCCATCAATTAAAAAAATATCATTCTATAAAAAACCATTTGAATAAAACTCATTTTATCAAAAATTACCTCTCATTTAAAACATATTTCCAAAACCCTCTTAAAAATATTTTTTATCCCAAACAATTATTTTTGATAAACCCTAGGGTTTGATTATAAAAATATATTATCATTAAATCCATCCCCATTTTTCCTAGATATAATTTCATTAAAAAATGTTTTCTAACTATTATTTAAAAATAAGTCTGAAAATACATTTTCCATCTTCCAAAAATCCACACCATTACCACTTAAAATCCAGTTTTCACAATTTCAAAACAAGGATTTTCAAAATAATTTTAGAGTAAAGAGGTACCCAAAATAAATTAAAAGGGAAAACTAGCTTTGATGGTTGACTTGTCCATATGGTTGGAGGTCGTATGCTAATCACGCCACTATCAGATGGATTTATTCAAAACCACGTCCCTAGCTCCACATGTCTTTCCTGGACATGTGAGCTCATCGAGACCACTATCCCAACCTAAATTTCATATAATAAAACATCAAACAACCAAAAAGAACTAGATAAACAAAATAAAACCCAACATCCCATGGAAACTTGAAGTTTGACATCAAAAGTGTTGGCTAGACACTCCCTTGTATCTACACCCCAATTTACGAAAGTCCTACTCCATCTAACTTGAAATACCAAATAGAAAAGAGAAGTCTGAAAGTTAGGTCGCCCAAAGAACCCAACCTGCTCTGATACCATTTATCATGAACCAACCCTGGTCGACCCCAAAACGGTCACCCAAGTCGGCCCAAGAAAAGTACCGAGATGCATTCCAAATCTTTTCGGGCTAGAAACTTGTTTTGGGGCATCATTAGAGAAAAAAATTGAATGATCTTTCCATATTAAATAAACTAAACTGCAGAAAATAAATATAGTAGACCAAAATAAATACCATTACCAAACTGAATATCATTTATACCAAAATTAAAAATACAATAAACTGAACAACAAAACTGAAACTAAACCTGATGACCACAATGTCTCCATGTGACCCTGATGGTCACTATAGGATACTAAAACCAACTGTCACCCATGATGATTGAAACCAATACATAAACTACACCAAAATATAAAAATGATAAAGAACTATAATCGTGAGTATTAAAACTCAGTAGGCATGCTTGTATAATCTATTTCATATTCATTACCTTTAAATCAAGAAACATCAATTTTAGGTTTGAAATAAAATACACAAAATTACAATTTTCACACATTTCCACTTTAAAAAAAACATGATCCATTTCCCTTTTTCCATTTAAATCTATATTATTTCCCAATAAGTAGAAATTAACATTTTCCAGGAGCAATATGATGTTTCTATTAAAAAGGAAAACATAGTGTAAAAAATTTCCAAAAAAATTTCTATAAACCTTTGAAAGTCAACACATAAATTTTATCTAATAATTACACCATAAAAGAAATAATTATTAATGAACAAACAATAAGGGAAATGAAAAAATATCATGCACAAGTAACAAACCAACAATTCATATCTACCATCCACTGCTAATAACTAAGTGTCTAAGGACGTGGGAGAACCTAGAAGCTCAAGGGAATAATATAGAACATACTTACATCTAAATCTTCTGAATAGAATGCCTCACCCAATGATATTAACTCACCCACATGATAGATCACACCATACCTGTTCTGACAGAGGAGCATTATCCCAAAGCGAAGAAATGTCTATGCTAAGGGCCATTATCCAGAGAAAAATCCTATGCTAGTGAAACAACCGTTCACTGAAAATATACTATATATTACAGTTTCCAATGTCAATAATAAACTAGGGGTGAGCGAATATTTCTAAACACTAAACAAATCACATGCACATACATCATACACATGAAACACACATAACAAGTCACCCCTCAGTCACCCCAAGGAACAATATCTTTCCTTTCAACCATTTAATCGCAAGGGAGTCTCTCAGCGTGGACCTCCCATAACATTTAACATAACTAAGTCAAGATAATTATGCAAGGAGAGTTTTCAAGACCACCAATTTCACAAAATTTCCAAACATGCCTCAAACACCCTTCAATAAATCACCTCTTTCCAAAAGAAAACCAATACATTTCCTTCACATTGTCAAAAAGTTTTCAATGAACGAAAAAAAACATTCAAGTCCAAAAACATTTATAAATTCATTTGAGAAATCCAAACCACTATTTTAGATGCCACAAATACATTTACAAAGATAAACCATACTTTAAAAACCAAAATCCACTTGTAAAGGCCAACCAAGAAATTTATCAAACACTTGGTCTGAATAATTCAATAAAGCAATATCATATACTTCAAAAAATTATGGAAACCATCTAATTTATCATCAAATAATTATTATAAAAATCATACATCACTAATTAACATATAATGAAGGTTTGAAAAGAATGAAACCAATGATTCCTAAATTTTAAGGGCAAGTGAAATGGGAAACCTACCTCAAATCACAAGCGCTTCAACAATGCCCACCCAAAACAACTTTATGAGTATCCAATAAGTAAATATAAGCGAAGAGGAACGTTAAAAACACAAAAATCCCAATTTAATCCCAAATAAACATGAACCCTCAATCCAAAATACAATTAAAGAATAATAACTCAAGAGAAAATGGAAGAAGGGGGGAGAGGGAGTAGAGATAAGCAGAATAACTTGAAGATCTAGCCCAAAAACTTGAAGAAACTACTTGGAGATAGAGATTAAGAGAGGCTTGGAGAATAAGGGAGGATCCCATTTGAGATGCACAAACTAGAAGAGGAAGAAACGGGTCATTTTGGGGTTAAAATTTGAAAGGGGTATAAATGAAAATTCACATTTATAATGACTTGAGAACTATGAATGGTTTGGTCGCACGGTTTCCCAAACCTTATATAAACTATGTGTTTCTTAATAGAATATTTGGGTACCCAAATATAATGGATGCATGGTTTGGTAAACCATGCACTAACCATTCAACATGGTTCTGTAAAAACTGGAAGAACCATGTGCACGTCTACCGCATATGTCATCTAACTGTGCTCAGCCCATGAACCCTCGACTAGAAAAACCCAAAGACACACAAAATTTTCCCCTGGAACCACATGGTTTGGATTAAACCATGCTAAATTCATGAAAATTAAATCATTAAAGTTAAAAAATTAACAAAAAATAGAGTCAACATTAGAAGGTCTCATGATTACTCTAAAATTGTGCACCTAAACGATGAAACTGAATAAAAAAGCCAAGAACTCAAGATTTAAATCTGAAACACCCGAAAGTTGAGAGGGAAACCAAGGAAAAAATGATAATCAAAAATAATGGAAGGAAATATAAAATGGGGTGTGTAATACCCTTATTTATCCTCTATAATCCATAAATTTCCTTATAGGTTTAAGAAATATTACAAGATAATTTTTCTTTACCTATTTCACCCTAAATATTTTTTGGATCGATATTTCCATTTTTAGTGTGGGGTAAGAGTCTTTCATGTGTGTTCTTTGGGTATGTGTTCCATTTATTTTGTGATGTTAGTTGTGTGTATTCATTTTTTATAGTCGAGAGGGACATAATTGGGCATGAGTCATCATTTTATTATGCTTTATTTGTGTCATCTGGATCTCCTTAAAATAGAAATAAAGAAAAAATTGATAAGAGATTGAATTATTAATTTTTGATTACTTTTGGGACTCATGTACCTATCAAAAATCAAGGGAATGGTTTTTCATTAATTCATCGTATTCAATTTTTAGCTTATCCTCCATTGAAAAAATGAAAAAATGAAAAAATGAAAAAAATGAAAAAATGAAAAGAAAATAAAAAAATTGAAAACAATGTGGGTATAATTCGGATGATATCATTCATTTTAATCACTATATGATTAATCTACCATTTCATAAAATGGGGGTGTTTTGTGCTTTATATTTTTAAGGGTAATTGAGTGATTAATTTGTTGGGATTTCACTTGAATACCCATGCATTGATCTTAAGAGTTCAACCTCCTCTTTTCATCTTTAAAATTTTAAATTATTTTACCCAATAACCATAATCCATAGAAATTACCTGAAAAAAGACATAATTATTAAAAATATTTTCATGTCTTTCACTATGGATAAATGATAATTGTCACAAGATTATGGTGATACATGCATTCTCAAAGTAAGCACATAACACTAGATTTTATCTCTCTTGAGTGAAGAGTGATATAAATTTCAATGCAAGGTAGGTTCTGATTGGGAAATAGATGGATTTTTTAGGTTGAAAAAATTTTAATGTGAGGGATTAAAATGAAATTAATTTTTTTTAATATAGTATTCTTGATAAAGTTCTGTTTTAGAGAAGATTGTGGATGTTTTCTCATATTTTTATTCTTGTATGGATTTTGATTTGAATATTTGGAGATTTACCAAGAGTACAGTGGTTAAGTGTGGGGGAGTGATGAAGATAATATTTTCACATATTTTATAATGTATTTAAATTATTTTAATCTCATAATAGTGTTATTTTATGGGAAATTATTACATTTTTATGTTTTGGTAATATTTTAAGCTTAATTGCTTAAATGGCATAATTTTGGATTTCAATTATTTTAATTTAATTTTTTATTTTTTCCATAAATTTTTATACAACTATTGAAATTTTGAAATTAGTTTTTATAATTACATAAATATTAGGGTTCATTTCATTCAACAAGTCCCATAGATCAATCTAATATATTGAGGCCCAAAACCAGCTCACAATCTGGTCATCGACATATGTGCACAGATAAGAATAGTTTAGAAGATGAGACTAAATCTCAAAATAATATGACCAAATGATCTAAAACTAAACAAAGAGATAGATAAGAGGTCATATAACTTGTTAATTAACTATGTTCATGCATGGATATGAATCCTTCAAGGTCATAAATTCATGGGAAGTTGGAGCCATGATAATTCAAAAAGTCATCAGGATAAAAATACATTCCAGGTAAAATGGAAAAAACCCATTCATTACATAGAAAATTAAGTTGAAATATTTATGGATCAAACATAATAAATATAAAAAACTTTTCATAATGCACCTTTTCCTAATTAATCCATTTACTCTGTCTAACTTTTGAAAACTTTTAGAAGAAGTTTTTAGAGTGAAAATATTTACCCCTCTCCCTATAAAAATGTATATCCTCCCAATTTAAAGTTGTTGGAAATTATATTATTCATTTAATATATATTTTTAGGTTATTTTTTGTATTATATTTTTATAATTTAAATATATATTATTATTCTTATTCATCTCTTTTCTCCGATTTTTATTTTCACGTGTTTCTCTCAACGTGTTCCCTTCTCAACTCCACTAAAAATAGGGAACTAACCTCAGATTTTTTTGAGGGAGTGAATGTTAGTTTGATTTAGTTTTATCATGATTCAATTTCAATATATTTATTCCATTCTAAGAGTTTTAGTGGGTGTTAAATTGATTATGGTGATTGGTTGACATGTTTTCTCTATCATTTGAATTTTTATTCTAATTTAACAATAATTCTTCCCTTCAGTATTTGTGCCATGCATACGATGGATCATGAAAAGAGTTTATGGTTAACAATTTGGTCTCCTATTTAACATTTATATTATTATTTCACTATATGAAGAGGTCCTGGTATGGGGTAATCTTAATTCAAATGGGAAGGTGATATAGGATAGGTCATAATTTCCGCATTAAATTAAATATTTATATTTTTTAAAAAAATTATATGGATGCATGTGAACTCCCAAGAATAGTTTCTTCTTTTCTTAATTTTCATTATCTTTTTAATTTAATTAATTAATATATATATATATATCACATGCATTTTAAAACCAACATTCTATATTAGTTTAATAGTTTTATATTAGTTAGATTATAATATTGATAATTATATGTGAGTGGCCTCCTTGTGACCGACCTTAGGTTGTGACACTATAGAACTTTATTAGGAAAATAAGGAATTAATTGAATAGTTTTTCACTACAAACTGTTGAACATCAATTTGGAACCATTTCTACAGATGCTAAGAGCTTACACATGATGTTTTTTATAAGAACCATAAAAAGGAAAACAAATATAAAAAAGAAAGAGATTTATTGAATATATTTTATTTAATTGGACATGATGTATTTTTATGATTATTTTTATATTATTGGACTATTAATAAATTTATTTGTGATTCAAGTAGGTAAGATATATTGAATATTCAAATTCTATTAAATTATCACTATTTGGATCAAAATTCTTTGGTAATTTGTGAAAATTTCATGATACTGGAAGAAGAAATCAAGCTAGTCGTATCACTGGACACTAAATTTAAAGAATTTAAAGTTATATTGATAGAATAACAACAAAAAAAGATTAATATAATGAAATTCCCCACCTACATTTATTGATCACACTGATTAGGCTGAAGTAATACATGAAGATCCACTTCCCTCTTTAGAAAATGAATTTCCGACATCATTTCTTAAGGAAAAATAGTTTGAAGTTTAACATTTTATGGGAGAAATCATATATGGTGGTTCACGAGAAAGAAGAATAATCCACCTTGGAATTAGGTTTAATCCACATCAACTGCCTGATTAGGGTAGTAAAACCCTAACACCCACATGGGGGTCCAAACCATGTTCTATCCAATTTTACTTTTCTATTTGTTTTTCTTTTTTTTATTTATTTCATAATTTCTAGGTTTAAGTGGAAGTAGATAAGAGAATAAATCAAGGATGAATATAAAAAATAATTTCATGTTCTATTTGTTTTTCTATCCTTATTTGTATTTTTTTGTTGAGTTAAATGTGGGGTACTTAAATCTAAGTTTTGGGATAATGCTAACTTGCCTTGTTATTTTTGTATTTTTTTATTTTGTTTTCCATTTTTGGGAAAATTGAGCTTAAATAAATATTATTATAATTTTCACACTTGAATTAATTTTTAGAGAGATGAAATTATTTTTGAAAGAATGTATTTTAAATGACTATTGATGGGAGATATTTTTCCTTGAATTTGATTTTCAATAATTTTAATGAGTTTGACTGATTTTAGAAATCCATTCCCACAAAACACTGACTCAAAATATTTTTCCAAACCTATGTGGTATTCTAACACATTTTTATATATTCTTCCTAATACCCATACTTTCTTGATAGAACATTGATTTTCTATGAGAACCAGAACATGTGATTTTCCTCTTTCAAAGATTTAGAGTTCATAAAATCTTTTTGATATAATTATTTTATTTTATTGGATAACCACATTTTAACTTATTAACCACCTTTAAATTTACCATTTTTATCCCCAATAATCCATGAATTTCCTTATATATTTAAGCCACATTACAAGCTGATTTTTCCTTACCTACCTTCACTCTTAAAATGTTTTCATGGATATTTCAAGTTTGAGTGTGGGGGAAGGAAATTACATGTGTGTTATTTAGGGATGTGTTTCATTTTTGGGTGGTGTGGGGTGTGTGTATTAATTTTTCATAATGGATAGAGAGATAATTGGGAATGATTCATAATTTCTTTGTGCTTTATTTGTATCATCTGGTTTTCCTTCAAAAAAATAAAAAATTGAAAAAATAGACATGATATGGAATTATTCATTGATATTACTGTTTTGACTCATTTAACTCTCAAAAATCAAAGGAATTAATTTTCATTAATTAATATTATTTAATTTTCTGCACATCCTCCATAAAAAAGATGAAAACTAATTCAAAAAAGAAAAAGTATAATTGAAAATAAAATAGGGGTAGAATTTGGATGAGATCATACATTTTAATAACTATATGAATCATTTCACATGTAATATGAGGGGTTGGTTTTGTGTTTAACATTTTTAAGGATAATTTTGTGAGTAATTTCTAGTATTTTCACTTGAATATCCATGCATTATACTGAAGAGTTAAACACCCTCTTTTTGACCTTAAATTTTTAAATGATTTACCTACCAATTATAATCCATATAAATTACCTATAAAAATAACTCATGATTGAAAATATTTTCATGTATCATTCCCTGGAGAAACTATAATTCTCACAAGCCTATAGTGATACATTCATTTTCCAAGTATGATCATAACTCCAGATTTTATCTCTCTTGAGTGAAGAGTGATATAAAATTCAATGTGAGGTAGGTTTTGATTGGGCCATGAATGGATTTTTAGGTTGATTTTTTTAATGTGAGTGATACAAATGAAAGGAAATATTTTTTCTTATAATATACATGAAATAATTATATTTTAGAGAAGATCATAGATGCTTTATCATTTTTTATTCTTGTATGGATTTTGATTTGAATATTTGATGATTTCCCAAGAGTGCAATGTTTATGTGTGGGAGAGTGATGAATATAAAATGTTAAAAAAATTATACTATATTTAAATGATTTTAATTGCAACATAGAGATATTTTTTGGAAAATTTTCACATTTTCGGTTTTGATAGAATTTTGAGCTTAATTTCTAAAATGGAATAGTTTTAGATTTTAAGTGTTTTAATTTTATTTTTTATTTTGACTATAATTTTTTATAAAATTATTGATCTTTTGAAATTCCTTTTTTTATTCATATAAAAACATGGTATTTGTTTAATTCAATAGGATTCAAAGCTTAATCAGGCATCATGATGCCCAAAACTATCTCAAAATCTAGGCATCGAAATTTGTGCATAGATCTAGAGAATTTTTAATATGGACCTATATCTCAAAAAGGACTAACCCAAATGTACTAATATTTGACATGGATATTAATAAATTCTAGTTAAAATGTTCATTAAATTTAGACACTCTTAAACCTTCCTCTTTTAAGGTAATAAACTCATTGGAATTTGAATCCATACAAATTCAAAAACTCACTAGGATTGAAATATATTCTAGAGTAAAATGGCCATAATGTATTCATTACTTGGGTAATAAGGCTTAAATTTTGAGGGTGAATTAAAAATTTATAGGGTAAAAACTTTTAAGAATTCACCTTTTCCAATTAATCCGTTTAATATTACTATTATGAAATAACTCTTTGAGTAAGGTTTTCAATACTACAAATATGGAATTTATCAGTATTAGAAAAGTGCATTAATAGTTCTAAAAAAAGTGTTGTTAATCAAGGAAAAGATAAAGGGGGTCTCTTTTATCAGCACTTAGAAAAGTGCTGATAAAGGCCCCTTTTATCAGTTCTAAAAAAGCACTGATAAAAGGGGTCTTTTATCAGTGCTGATAAAATGGTCTTTTATGATTGCTTTTTTTAGTGATGATAAAAGACACATTTTATCAGTGATTTTTTTTAAGCGCTGACAAAATTCAAAGAAAATTAAAAAAATTTAAAAAGAATATATAATGTGGGGTGGGGAACTTTTAACAGCACTTGACCCCCCTATCAGTGCTAGGCAGACCCCCTCCCACTCTCTCGCACGCTGCCCTTGCCCGCGCATCCCCCACTTGCCCGCGCGCCCCTCCTTACTTCCACCTGAACTCGAACTCAAGACATCCCCCCTTGCGTGACTGCACCTTTACCAATAAGATATTTAGTTTTTTTCTCTATTTAATGATATATCTATTTATTTATATATATATAGTTATATTTATTTGTATATTAATATAGATTCATGTTAATATAAATATATTTAGTTATATTAATACATATATATTTATTCATATATTAATATATATATATATATATATTAGTTTATTAATATATATTTATATTAATTTATTTATATATAGTTATATTTATTCATATATTAATATACATTTATATTTATTTATATTAATATATATATATAGTTATATTTATTTGTATGTTAATATAGATTCATATTAATATAAATATATTTAGTTATATTAATACATATATATTTATTAATATATCAGTATATATATATTTATTCTTATATTAATTTATATTTATATTTATTTATTTATATATTTTTAGTTTTAATTTTTTATCCTTATATTTATTTGTATATTAATATATATATTTATAAGATTAGTTTTAAATACATTTTTAAATATGTTTTTTTATATGTGTTTGTAAATAAATAAATACATAAATACATACATATATACAACACACACACATAGACACACACACACACAAATATATATTTATGAATAAATACATATATTTGTATATTTGAAAAGCCATAGAATGTTAAAATGACCATAACTTCTAATCCAGAAGTCTGTTTCAACTCCAAAACCAATAAAATCGAATAAAATGAAAAAAAATATTTGATATGATATATAGTATAGGCCTAGAGATCATCCGAATCAGAAGTTATACCTGTTTGAATGTTAAAAAAATGGGGTATCCCGACTAAAAACTCAATTTTGGATGCCTTCTGGGCCTTTTTGGGCCTCGAAAAATGTGACAGAAGGTTCCCTTGGGTGATTATCATGTAGATATCATCGCAAACTTCAATTTAATATGTTGTAGAGATTATACGGACACCCGGATCAAAATTAATGGCCATTTAAAGTTTGAGTTACACTTTCAACTTATTTTAGATCTTTTATTATTATTTTTCGATTTTTTGTTTCTAAAAATTGTTATTAAATGATTATTAATTGATGATAATTAGAAAATTATTAATTAATAATACTTTTTAAAATATTTTAATGCAATTTTCACTATAATTATTATATATTAAATGTAATAGTCTATTTATACTTATCTAAAACATATTTAAAAAATATATATTATATTTATATCAATATAGATTTACTTATATAAAAATATATTATTTTTCATGAAATATATTTGTTGAAATATAAAATTTATCTGTGCTAGGAAAAAGCGTTGATAAAGCCCCCTTTATTAGCGCTACTAAAAAAAAGCGCTGATAAAGGTGTCCCCTTTAACAGTGCGAAAAAAAGTGCTGATAAGGGGGAGGGGGTTTATGAGTGCTAAAAAAGGGGCTGATAGAGGGTCACTTTTAAAAGCGCTTTTTAGCACTGTTAAAAGTACCCTCTATCAGCGCGTTTTTTAGCACTGATAAAGGCCCCCCCTTTATCAATGTTTTTAGCGCTGTTATAGGGTGGTGCTGTAGAAACCCAGTTTTGTGGTAGTGTTTGGAGTTAATATTTATACCCCTTTACTTATAAAAACGTATCTCCTACCCATTTAAAATGGTTAGGAAATATATTTAGAAATTGAATGTAGAATTGGAGTTAATTTTATGTAGTATGTTTTTATAATTTAAAAATATATTATTAATCTTCTTAATATCTCTTTCCCCCCATTATTATTTCCATGTGTTTCTCTCACCATGTTCCCTTCTCAACGCCACTAAAAATGGAGAACAAACCTCAATGTTTGTTTAAGGGGTGCAATAATGGTTTGATAGATTTATATCAGACTTCAATTTCAATATATTTATTCATTTATTTCAGTTTTCTAAATGTTTAAATTTATTACGGTGAGTTTTCACCCTATTTTCTCTATCATTAGAATTATTATTCTTGTTTCAAAACCAGGATTCCCTTCAATATTTGTGTTGTGCATACGGTGGATCATGGCATGATTAGTGACGGTAATCAATGAGGTATCATTGATGACATAAGAAATCTGATTTCTCTACATAAATAGGTATTGGTATGGGGTAATCACAATTCAAATGGGAAGGTGAGGTGTGATAGGTCTTGATCACCTCATTGAATTGAATATTGAGAACTTTTTTTTTGAACAATGATATCAATCACCATGAACACCAAATAATAGTTTATTTATTTATTTATTCTAACTAATTCTATGTTTCATTGCATTCAAATATAAATATATATATATATATATATCACATTCATTTCAAAACCCCCAATATATATTATTTTAGTAGTTTTATATTAGTTATATTATAATAGTGATGATAGGAATATAGTGCTTGTGGGAAGTCTCCTTGCAATCGACCCTAGGTTATGCCACCATGGTACATTATTAGTATAATTATACGTTAACTGAACACTAGTTTGTGAAAAACCACTACCTATCAAGCATCCTAGAGAAGGGGAATGATCACACACACCCTAAAATAAGATTTCATTTTTATAAATTTTATACATTAAAATAATTTAAATTTGATCATTCTTGAAAATATTATTTTGGTACTTATAATTCAAGGCACAAATTTGTGTTATTCTGATTTATGTAGTTTAAAATGAAACAAAATAGATTCTAAAATCTTACTTGTTGTATAAAACAAATTGAAAAAAATTATTTAACCCTCTATCCTATCAACTAGGGCTCGTGAAAACCCCTAAGAAGGAGAAAGGTGAAAAAATACCTAAAATAATATTCCATTTTCATAAATTTTATACATTAAAATCATTTAAATTAAAGCATTATCAAAAATATTATTTCGGTAATTGCAATCAGAGGCACTAAATTGTGTTATTTTGATTGATGGAGGTTAAAATTGAATAAAAGAGACCCTGAAATTTTAAATTGAGTATAAAAATAATTTCTAAAAACTCTTTAACCCTCTAACTAGTCAATTATGCTCATAATCACCCCTAATAAGGGAAAATATAAAAAACTACCAAGAATAATATTTCAATTTCATACATTTTATACATTAAAATCAATTAAATTTTATCATTCTTGAAAATATTAGTTTTTAACTTATAGTTGGAGGTATTGAATTGTGTTATTTTAATTAATATTGGTTTAAATAAAAAAAGGAGACACTGAAATTTTAGTTAGAGCACAAGAGGAATTACCAAAAATGATTCAACCCTCCAAACCATAAACCATGGATCGTAAGTAACCCTGAGGAAGATTAATCCAACACAAGACCTAAGACTAGTATTAAGGTAAATGAGTTATTTGGAGAATAGAATTAATTTCGAAAAATGGTTCAACCAACCAACCTATCAATTAGATTTCATGATATCCCCTAAGAATAGGAAAGTTAGCATTATCCTTGGAATAATATTTCATTTTCATATATTTTATACATTAAAATCATTTAATTTTTTTGGAATAAAATAATTTTTTTCTGAATGAGAAACTAATAGTACATGACTCACAATAAAATGAAAAAATGTGACCATAGATCAGGTCCCCAACCTATCAATAAGGACTGCCACCATGTAGTCCTAAACCAATAACAAAAATTGTCAAATAGGGCCCAAACCAATCCATAGAATAAACCACATTCACAATAAGAAACAAAAACCCACTATGTTTCTTGATCTGCAACATCAATGAACTCATGCTTAGCCTAATATAAATAACAAGAACAAAATTTGCATCCATTAGTAAGAATCCAAAATAATATGAATATCTATAATGACACACAACATCTTTACACCAACAAAATATAATGAATCCAAAAGTAAAAAACTATTCACCAATAACCAAAAAAACCTAACCTAAGCACCATATGAAATCATCTGTAAGATTCATATATTAGAAACCACAAGACCAAACCACTACAAAAAAACACGACATAACCCATCCATCCCCTATAAAAACACATTACCACTTATAAAGAACATCATTTAAGGACCATCAAATTATAAAGAGTTAATGTAAAAGTCAATATTTCTAGTCGAAGTTCTATTGTACTAGGAATTATTGATATTAGTAATCCTAGATAGCTTCATATTTAAATTGAAATGGAATTATTCACAAAAACTACCAATATAAAGGTAACTATTATTTGAGAAAATAATATTATTCCCAACTTTATAGATGTGATAAGCTTCCAAAAATCATTTAAATTTTATCATTATTGAAAATATTTTTTTACTTGTAATTTGAGGCATTAAATTTTTTAATTTTGATTGGTGGTAGTTAAAATTGAATAAATGAGATTTGGAAATTTTCCTTAGAGCATAAACATAATTTCCAAAAGTAATTTAACTTTACCCTATAAACCTAGGATTTTTAGAACCCATAAGAATGGGCAATCTAGGATAAGAACTAAGACCATTATTGGGGTGAACAAGGAGTCACATTAGAATGGAGAGTCTCATGGGATAATTTTTTATAAAAAATACAATGAGAAAATTTTATTATATATATGATAATGCAATGAGGGTTTTCTTGTTCCTAAATGAAAATATAAATTCCATGTAACTCACACTCTAGTAAGGTGTATGAAGCACTGAGGCTAGTAAATAAGAATTCATCTCTAGCTAAAAATCAATGTGAGAATCCTTCATAAATATAGAAAAGAGTATACCACACTGGGAGGTTTCATCTCACACCTTGGACCCTACTCACCATCCAATAATACCTTTATTAGAACCCTTGTATCTAAGAATATCCTATAGTGACCTACTAGTGACTTCACCACGGGTTCCACCCCTATTATTTCAAAGACTTAAACCTTCATAGATATTCGACATACATCCATATAGGAACTATAAAAACACCATCCATAGAGATATTATATTACTCAACCATATCTATTAAGTGGTAGGAAAATGAAATTGTTACTACCGAAACATCAAAATCGAAGGGAGGATGTTACTTCAAACTTTAAATAAATCTTAGAAGAAGAAACGTTGAGATGTTCATCCATGCCCAAAATTTAAAATGGTATATCATTCATTAAAAATGAAATCCTGGGCCTAGAAAACACCTTATTAATTTTGAAAGGATACTCAAGATATAGAGACCCAAGCTTTTCATACATAAATATTACATCTTTTTAGATGAATATTCAATAAATTACATAAATACATGACTGAAGATCATAAAGGTTTAATGTATTTTGAGACTAGATACATAAATTATTATTTTATACACTAATAAATATATGGCCATTAATAGTGCTAAAATTGGCCATTATTATCACAAAAAAGTTTCAATTACTGGAGGGTGATTAAAATCTGTAGGATTTTATCATCCCTAGAAAAGTGCTGATAAAGGTACACATTATCAGTACTAAAAAAATACTAATAAATGGATCCTTATCAGTGCTTCATCAAGAACTAATAAAGAACCCCATTTATTAGTATTTTTCTTTAACACTGATAAAGGATTACTTTATCTGTGATAGAAAAAGTGTTGATAAAGGTGTATATTTCTGCACTGTGCTATTAAAATTTCATCACACTACAGTAGTAAAAACAACAATAAAAATAGAAAATATAGGTTTAAAATATATAATATAAATGAAATAAAATTTACAACACAAATAAAATAAAAACACTATATTATAGACATTTCAAACATTGGTCTGTATAATTACATGATTAAATACTAATTATCACAAACATTGAAAAATATAAATGTTTCATTGTCTTTATCCCATGACCCTCATTCATGCTATTACCGAACAAACCACCCCAGCTAGATAAAAATGATGCACATATATAAGAAAAAAATTCTCATGGTAGTAATAATATAAATAAATAAATTAAACACAAATTTTCTATTAAAAAAACACATACTTTGATTCATACCAGGAACATTGTGTATCAGATTGAGTTGCAGTTGATTCTTACATGTCAAATCATTTCTTGTTTTTTTGGCACTATAAAGATTAAATAAATAAGTATAAGATAAAAATGATAAGTAAATTGATTAATTAATGGTAAATAAAATCATGATAAAACATTTGATATCCTTTTCTTGGTTTTGGAAATGTGATGCGTGTTTTAAACTAAAATGAAACTTATATATTGAAAACATGCACTTTGAGTCATACCGACCACATCGTGTGTCGAATTTACTTGTGGTAATTTAATATATCTCAAAATTAAATTCTGGATTGTTTTCCTAAAGTATCAAAACAATATAAATGTTCTTTGTTAGTTCTGAGTATGTCACTTGTGTTTTTTACTAAAATTTCATTTTAAACTAGAAACACACACTTTGAGTAAAACCGGTCACATCATGTGTCAGTTTGATGTGACACTAATTTTTATACATCAAAAAAGGCATATGAATCATTTTCCTAAATTATCATGAAAATATGAGCATGTTTTCTCATTTTTCAGTGAGTGACACACTTTCGAAACTAAAATGTAAATTTTAAACTGATAACAAACACTTTGAGCCATACTAGGAAAATTGTGTATCATATTGAGGTGGAGATGATTCATATACATCATTAATGAGTTATGGATATTTTTCAAAAATTACTAAAATAAAATGGATGTATTTTTTCTATTTTGAGTATGTCACTTGTCTTTTTTACTAAAATTAATGTCAACTTTAAATAAAAAGACACTCTTGGAGTCATAATGGTCACACCCTGTGTCAGATTGAGGTGCATCAGATTCCGGAATGTCACAAATGACTTATAGATAGTTTTCATTATTTATCAAGACAATATGAATTCATTTTCTCAATTTTAAGTGTTTCATTTTTCTTTTTTACTAAAATTTCATTTTCAACTCGAAACACACACTTTGAGTCATACCAAAAAAAATTGTGTCTCAATATGATGTGAGAATAATTCCAAAATGTCCAAAATTAATTATTAATTGATTTCATAAATTATCAATACAACCCGATCATGATTTCTTGATTTTTGTTAAGGAACACTTTTTGAACTAAAATATTAATTTTAATATGATAATGGAAAATCTGAGTTATTCTTGGCACACTGTATATCAAATTGAGATATGGATGATTCTTACACGTAAGAAATGACTTATAGGATATTTTTATAAACTATCAAAACAATATGAATTCATTTTATTAGTTTTGAGCATGCCACATTTCTTTTTTACTAAAATTAATGTCAATTTTAAATAAAATGACACACTTAGAGTCATACTGGGAACACCATGCATCATATTGAGGTGAGGTTGATTCATAAACATCTAAAATGAATTATGTATTATTTTCCTAAAGTATAAAAACAATCCTAATGATTTTTATCTTTTTTGAGTATGTCACTTGACTTTTTTACTACAATTCCATTTTAAACTGGAAACACACACTTTGAGTCATACTGGTCACATCATGTATCATTTTGATGTGAGAATGATTTTTATAGGTAGAAAATGACTTATGAATCATATTAAAAAATTAAAAATACAATATAAGTGAATTTTCTCAGTTTTTAGTGAGTGATAAACTTTTTGAACTAAAATGTCAATTTGAAAATTATAACTGAAAATTTGAGTTATACCGGGAACATCGTGTATCAGATAAGTGTTTAAATGATTCACATACATAAAAATGAAATATGAATCATTTTCCCAAATTATAAAAACAATATAAATGTGTTTTCTTAATTTTGAGTACGTCACTTGTCTTTTTTACTAAAATTAATGTCAATTTTAAATAACAAACACACTTGGAGTCATACCGGGAACACCATGTATCAAATTGAGGTGTAGTTGAATCCTACACATAAAAAAAATTATAGATTGTTTTAAAAAGTATAAAAATAATAATAATTCATTTTCTCAGTTCTGTGTATGTCACTTGTCTTTTTAAAAAAATTTAATGTCAATTTTATATAAAAAGGCACAATTGGAGTCGTACCAGTAACACCGTGTGTCAAATTGAGGTGAAGATGATTCATATACATTAAAAATAACATATGAATAATTTTACTAAATTATAAAAACAATTTTAATTTGTTTTCATGATTTTTAGAATGTCACTTGTGTTATTTACTAAAAAAGTCATTTTGAACTGAAAACACACACTTTGAGTCATACCGCCCATATCATGTGTCAGTTTTATGTGAGACTGATTATTAAACATTAAAAATTACTTATGAATCATTTTTAAAAAAATAAACATAAAATGAGCATGTTTTCTTGGTTTTGAGTGAGTGACACACTTTTTGAACTAAAATGTTAATTTTAAACCGATAACAGTCACTTTGAGTTATACGAGGAACGATGTGTATCAGATTGAGGTGCGACTAATTCCTACAAATAAAAAATGAAATATGGATAATTTACATATAATATCAAAAAAATATGAATTTATTTTCTCAATTTTGAGTATGTCAATTGTCTTTTTTAGTAAAATTAATGTAAATTTTAAATAAAAAGACACACATGGAGTCATAAAGGGCACAAAATATATCAGATTGAGGTGAGGATGATTCCTAAAAATCAAAAATGACTTGTGAATCATTTTAATAAATTTTTAAAATAATATTAATTCTTTTACTCTATTTTGAGTATGTCACTTGTCTTTTTTACTAAAATTAATGTGTTTAAATAAAAAGACACACTTGGAGTCATACAGGTAACACCTTGTGTTGTATTGAGGTAAGAATAATTTCTACAAATTAAAAATTACTTATGGATCATTTTTTTAAAGTGTTAAAACAATACTGATTTATTTGACTATGTTTGATTATGTCACTTGTGTTTTTTTACTAAAATGTCATTTTAAACTAGAAACACGCACTTTGAGTCATAATAGTCACATCGTGTGTCAGTTTGATGTAGTACTAATTAATACATGTAAAAAATTAATTATGAATCATTTAACTAAATTATCAAGATAATATTAGTGTGTTTTCTCAATTTTTAGTGAGTGACACACTTTTGGAACTAAAATGTCAATTTTAAACTGATAGCAGACACTTTGAGTTATACCGGGAACACCATATATCATATTGAGGTGTAGATAATTCCAAAACATAAAAATGACTTATAAATACTTTTATTATAGTATAAAAACAATATGAATGTTTTTTTGGTTATGAGTATATCACTTGTATTTTTTTTTACTAAAATCAATGTTAATTTTAAATAAAATTTCACAATTGGAGTTATATCGGTAACAAAAAGCATCGGATTGAAGTGTGGATGATTCTTAGTTGTCAAAAATGACATATGGATCAATTTGCTAAATTATAAAAAAAATTGAATTCATTTTCTTAGTTTTGAGTATGTCACTTGTTTTTTCTTCTAAAATTAATGTTAATTTTGAATAAAAAGACACACTTAGAGTCATAATAGTCACACCGTGTTCTTAATTGAGGTACAGATTATTCATAGACATTGAAAATGAATTATAGATCATTTTACTAAATTATAAAAACAATCTGAATGTGTTTGATTAGTTTTGAGTATGTGATGTGTGTTTTGAAATAAAATTTAAATTATAAAATAAAAACATACGGTTTGAGTCACACTGAACACACTATGTATCTAATTGAAGTTCAGATGATTGAGTATATAATTTTGTTTTTATTTAAACCTTATAAAAAAATTAAAAAAAGTGAGAACATGTTCCATTTGGATGGAAGAGGAAACCCAATGATGCCTGAAATTCCCCATCCAAAAGAAAAAAGTTCACTCTTTTATGGCTTGTTGCAGATAGATGAATGAAAAATATGACTTACCAAAAGATATATAAAAAAATAAACAACTATTATATGAAAATGATAAGGAAATTAACTTTAAAATAGTAGATAAAATGGGGAAAAAATTAACTAAATAAGTAATAGGAATTAACCTTTTCATGACATCTATATACATTATTGAACCATTTCCATATTGTCATTATCTCTATTGCATCCTCAAAATCCAATCTATCATGAGAACGAGTACCTTCTAACAAACCACCCCAACTCAAGAAAAATAATCCAAATGTATAAGAAAGCAATTCTTATGTTATTAATGCTATAAATAAATAAATTAAACATAAACTTGAAATAATAAATTAATAAAATGTAAATTTTAAACTAAAACAACAAAATTTGAGTCATACCGGGTACACTGTATACCAGATTGAGGTATAGTTGATTCATACATTTAAAAAACAACTGATGGATCGTTTTTCCTAAAGTATCAAAAAAATACGAATGTGTTTTCTTGGTATTGAGTATATCATTTTTATTTTTTTACTGAAATGTCAATTTTAAACTCAAACCAAAGAATTTGAGTAATATCAGTCACACTGTGCATCAGATTTATGTGAGGTTAAAACCTACATGTGAAAAATGAAATATTTATTATTTTAACAATGTTTGAAAACAATCTCAGATCATTTAATTAGTTTTGAACATTTGATGTATGTTTTAAAATTAAATGACTCTTTTGTATTAAAAACGCGTAGTTCGAGTCATACAGACCACATCAGGTGTCAGATTGACATTTGGTCAATACATGCACATGAAAAATAAATTATGGATTATTTTAAAAAGATTAAAAACAATATAATCTTGTTTAATTAGTTTTGAATATTTTATTTATATTTTAAATTAAAATGAATTTTTTTATTGAAAACACGTACTTTGAGTCATACCCACCACATCATGTGTTGGATTGAGATGTGGTAATTTTTTATATGTCGTAAATGATATATGGATCATTTCCTTTATGTTTAAAAAAATTAAACTTGTTTTATTGATTTTGATCATGTGACATGTGTATTGAAAAAATATATAAATTTAATAAAATAAGTATTTTTAATGGTCCAAACCTTCTATCCAGTTACCTTTCCAAAAAAATGATAATTGGGATGTCTGGGGAAAGTCCAGGTGTTTTTTATAACATGTGGGGTTTCCCAATAGTGATACATTTCAAAAGTTTTCCAATTTTCTAGAAATTCCATCGGTGAGATATTTTTAATTGTGGAAATGTATTTCCAATGGTGATACATTTCTGACCCTGAGGAATTTCCAATGGTGAGAATTTTATTATGATGATACATTTACAATGATGAGACATTTACAATAGAGAGACATTTCCAATGGTGAGACATTCCCAATGGTGAGACATTTCCAACAGAGAGACATTTCCAATGGTGAGATATTTTCAATCGTGAGAAACTTCCAACTGTGAGACATTTAAAATGGTACTAAATTTATAATGGGGAGATATTTCCAACTATGATACATTTCAATAGTTTTTTATTTTTCCATAATTCTCCAGTTTTCCAACAAAATACAGAATTTCCATTTTGACGTATTATATGAAAAAATGGGTTTAAATGCCTTAATTAAGGGTTTTAAATCCATTTAAAAAGATATTAATCATATCCTTAATTTTTAAAAATTCTGGGGACCTTTCAAAATATTAAACTGCATAGATTGATGGGATCCTCCTATAATAGTTAGTTAAAGTCTTATCCAATCCCCCAAGTATCAGATCTATTCGTTATAAAGATGAGACCTTTAATTATTTCCTTTAGTATTACTTTATCTTGACATAGGAGTCACCAAATCCTTATTCCCTAGGATTCATAGAACTGGTTGTTGTAGTTAGTTTGAGTTTACCCTGAAGCAGTTCCCTCTTGTATGTGAACCCCCTATTTTGGTGCATTGAGTTTGAGAAAATATTCTTTGTACTAAGTAGGTTTTCCTTCATTTCTTCCTATTCATATCATTCAAGATGAGTTTATTATTGTCATATCTTGTGAACATGGTTATATATAGATTAAGAAATATAATTATTCAATTTAAATTGAATTTAAAAGGGCCAGGGGAACATGAAGTATGATCTTATAGATTCTATTTGATTTGTTTTGATATCATGTTTATATAGGCAGAATTATTTTATGAGGATCATATATGTTTGTGGCTTGAATAATCTATAATGAATTTATTTTGAAACCACAATTTTTTGGATCGTTTGGTATCATCATAAGTAACTTTCTAACCATGTATATTCAGTTAATGGAATGTATTCCACATGATATAATGGATTATTTGATAACACCCTTATCAATGAAGTGAATTTGAATGAGAAACCCTTTTATAAATATTAAAATGTGTTGTGCTATGGTATTTGATGTGATATGGGTGGGGGCAGTGGATGAGATATGGTTGTGTAGCAGGGCTGAAATGGTTGTTACGATGTGGTTGTGCAGCGGGGATGTGGTGGAAGGTAGAACTGGATGTGGTTGTTGGGATTTGGTTTTGTGATTATTTTTGTGTGTTATGAAATGTTAGTATCTTGATTAGTAATGGATGGTGAAATGAATAATTTTAGGAATGATTGACTAATAAATATTATTATTCTTGTTCTATGATAAGAAAAATAGAATGCTGGAATGGCTTGGTAACAGAGAATATTGAAAATTTATTAATGATAACAAAAGAATAAAATATGAACTATGGATTGTGATTCTCTTATGAGGGGTTTTGCATTTAGATTATGTATCAAAAGTATAGTATTATGTGAAAATATTTATACCTTAGTTGTGAACCATTAGAATGGGGTTTTTATTCTCTTTATCTATATGTGTTTACCCTTTATATTATTGTGATTACTATACGCACCCACCCTTATCGATCACTATGTTCTGACACCAATATATTTACGTGGAGGGTGTTTTCTCCAATATCCCAGTGGGAGGATGGATTGATGGATACCCACTTTTCCATGTTCCCTCTTCTAGGGGATGAGAAGGACATGCATGAGATGTGATGGCCACAAGTCAAAAGTGCCAATGTCGAGTTGTGATGTGATGAGATGTGATGGACCAGGTGTGTTTGGAGGATATGTGATGTGATGGCCTAGGTGTGTGAGGGAAAGAAGTGAAGTTTTGTGATGTTATTCGGAATATGTGAGAGTGTTTGGACATATGACATTGGGGTGTGAGAGCCTCTAATTAGTGGGAAAGAAGTGCAGGGTACACTATCATCAATATGTTGTATATTATATTATATTCTTGGATTCATTATTTGGTGATCGATCCTTAGTGAGGTTGGGGTTTTGGTTAGTATAACTTTTTATGTGCTATTTGGTTCTACTTATTTCACACCAGTGAATTAGTTTTCTCACATAACATGTTCATGAGAGACATTAGTTTTCCTACTGAGTATACATGTAATCTCACCCTACGTATATAAATTGTTTTCAAGATTCTAGGAGGACTTCACAGAGAGTGATAGACCTTACTATCCTAGAAAATTTGTATAATTTTTGTGTCACTACTCTAGTTTCTGTTTTGGGTATTTACTTTAGAGACCTTTTATCTATATCATTTTTATTTACACATGCATCATGGGATGTTTTTTGGATTTCTTATATATATTTCATGGAGTTCATTGTGGTGTATTCATCTTATATTTCAATCCTAATTATATTATAGAGGGTAATTCCTCCAATACAGGAGAATTCTATACCCTCAACACTAGTCACCAATCTGGGGCCTACTGGAGGTGAGACTAGGGGGTTATTATCTATCTCCCCTCACTATAGTATCTTTGGATGGAGGGGGTCATGACAGAGTGGTATAAAAGGCTGATGGTTGAGAGATAGGATGGAGTTCTAAGTTATACACATTGAGGAATTCATGGGTTGGTATGGAAACACTATAAGTTAACCTTGATGCATGAGTTAGGCCAGGGAGACCATATAGGACATTGGATTTTAGTACCCCCTTAGATCTAATTCACTGACTCTGATCTTATTGAATGAACAAGTTATATGGAACTCCTTGTAGGGTAGAGAAATAGGAAAGGTAAATGCATCATTATGCCTTATATTATTGTTGGAATTGGGTTTTTTTGGGGAGCGTTATAATGGATAAAATTAATGAAAAGGGTTAAATTTCATTAAAATATTTCATAATAAAAATCCATACTACTAGGATTAGGAAATTCATGATTCTCTTTTAGTTATAGTTCCTAGTCATCGTTTTCATGTGGCTCAAGAAGTGGAGGTTCAACAAGATGATCTATTTATTCAATTAAGGGTCGATCTGGTTGGGGATGATGATCAGTGGTAGAGGACATTGAGAGATTTTCAGTTGAAGGCTTTATAATAGTATGAGGGAAATGTTTCTGATGTGGTAATAGAGGGATGACTAGAGGAGTTGGAGATCACCTTTAGTTTGATCTGGGCCCCGATAGAGTATTTGGCCTCCTTGGAAGTTAGTCAGATGTGATGAACTATGCATAAATGGTGGGAACTATACATTGGTTTTTGGAAGGAGGTTGATGCTTCATGGGTCTCCTTATAAAAGGAGTTCTGTGCAGAGTTTCTTTCATCAACCATGAAGGCTATGAAGAGGAAGGATCTACACTCCCTTCAATAGGGAAGCATGTCTGTGTGGGATATTGGGATCAATTTCAAGGATCTTCTATGATTTTCCCTAGAACTTTTCCCAGAAGATGATTCTTGAGTGAGGCATCTTGAGGAGGCACTCCATACTTCGATCCAATATACAATTACTCCTTTTACGCTGCCAACATATCTGGAGGTTCAAAATAAGGTATAGGTGATTGAGAAGATGCACTCGTGAGGAGATATACTGTGAGGGGAGAACCAACAGGGTTCCTAGAGGGGTATAGTTTTCAATGTTAGGTCTTTGGCTCTAGGGTCTTCCAAGTTTAAAGCAGTAGGGATTTGACCTCAGTAGATTCATTTCTGCCCATCTGGGGCCAGTGGCTTCTATACTCATACTGGAGACTTCAGAACAATGTGTTTCTTCTGTAGGGTTCATGGAAATCAACATGGTTAGTGCCCAGTGGATACTATAGACCATCTTGGTAGAGGTGGCCACGTTCAAAATTAGCATCAGTAGAAGTTACCAGGGAGGTTATTCCACCTACAGGGGAAGTGAGATTATGCTTCAACCAAAGGATATGGGGAAGGTAGAGGCTGACCATAGTATGTACCTCATCCTTAGGGACCTCAACCCAAGCATGGTCATGGTGGTGGCTTTTAGTAGAGCGGTATATGATTTGGGTGTGGATAGTTGTAGGAAGTTTTGGAAACAACACTAGAGGAGACAGGGATCATTTGAGGAATGCTCAGTTTATCATGTACCCTTGTTTGTTCTTTGTTTGATTTAGGAGCTTCACACTCCTTTTTTTCACCCTCTATAGTCCATGCTCTAGGAATATACATGGAGACACTTCCCATTCCCCTAGTGTTGACTACGCCATTCAAAGGCCATACCGTCTTGTTTTATGTGTGTTAGGGATGTGCACTAATTATGGGGAATAATTAGTCATGTGTGGACCTTATTTTACTTGAGATGCATCCATACGATGTCATCCTCGACATTGACTGGTTATATTCTATGTTTACTATTATTGACTACTTCTGGAGGAGATTCATTTTTGCGGATATATATGGTCAATGTGTTTCTTTTATTAGTGAGAGGGTTTCTAGGTTGGTAGTAGACATTTGGATCCCTTGTATTCTTTGGTGGATTATTTTCTAAGGAATTAGTAGACACGTGGATAGAGGAGGTTCCCAAGGTAGTTAGGGAATTACTAGATGTTTTCCCCTAGGATTTTGTTTCACTACCCCCTATACATGACATTGAGTTTGGAATAGACTTACATTCAGGTGATTTTACAATTCTGATGGCTCCCTACAAGATGGTTCCTTCTGGGTTGCAGGGTTGAGGGTTTAGATAGATGAACTTAGGTAGTGGTTTTCATCCAGCCCAGTGTGTCCCTATGGGGTGCCCAAGTTTTATTCACTATGGAGGATGGTAGTATAAGGTTGTTCATAGACTATCATAGGTTGAACCAAGTGATGATCAAGAATCTATATCATCTTCCAAGTATCAACTATTTTTTCAACTAGTTTAGGGGAGCTATTTTGTTCTCCAAGATCTATTTATTTTCTGGATATCACTATTTAAGGGTGAAGGATGGAGATATCCATAATACTACCTTCATATTTAGGTATGGAGACTTTATGTTCATGGTCATGCCTTTTGGTGTTATAAACGCACCAACCATATTCATGGAGATTATGAACTTCATGTTCCATGAGTTCCCGGAACAGTTTGTCATTGTATTCATTGATGACATACTGATCAACCGAAGGTTGGAGGAGGAGCCTTCCAAACATATCATACCTATTTTGTAGGTTCTTCTTCACTAACATCTCTTTATAAATTTTTCCAAGTGTATGTTTTGGACACAATAAGTTCATTTCCTAGGGCATGTGATGTCTCAACAAAGTATTTCAGTGGACCCATCAATGTTTTAGGTAGTTGTTTCTTGAGAAGTACCTAAGAATGTGGCAGAGGTTTGTAGATTCCTTGGTCTCATAAGATATTATCAGATATTTATGCCTAATTTATCTTGATTTTTATCCCCATTTATAGAATTAACTAGGAAGGAATAATATTTTTTATGGAATGATCAGTTCCAGGCATCATTCAATTACCTGAAGGGGAAGTTGGTCAGCACTTCATTGCTTCAGCTGCCAGAGGAGGCTATGTTTTTTGAGGTTTTTTGTGAAACATCAAATCTAGTTTTAGGGTGTTTCTTGATGTAGTATAAAGTAGTTATATCTTATGGGTAAAGAATTTATGCCTTAAAAAATGTAACCATGACACCCATGATCTAGAGATAGCGGCAGTTGTGTTTTTATTGAGTTTATAGATACATTACCTCATTAGAGAGCGCTTTGTGGTATTCACGGATCACAAGAGATTGAGGTATTTATTTTCTAAGTGTGATATGAATCTATGGAAAAGAAGGTGGATGGAGTTTCTTTAGGACTATGATTTTGAGATCTCCTACACCTCAGGAAAGGGGAATATCATGGATAATGATTTGAGAAAAAATTTACCAAAGGATTTTATTTGGGAGTATATGGATGCTTGGAGAGAAATAGAGGAGTTTTTATCCATACAATTAAATGAAAGGGTGTGTGTTGGTAGAGGTTATTTGTTTTAGATGAATGTTTGGTCTTCTCTAATTTATAATGTGAAGGAGTATTAGTGGGGATACTCATAGGTATAGGTGTTTCGCGATTATGTTGGCCATTTTGATGCTCTAGAGGGATGGTCAGAGGATGGTCAAAACTGCATTTGTTTTCATGGGAGATTGCTTGTTCTAGTACCAATGCATGAGGGAGTCCTTAAATAGTTTCATAGCTCACCTTTAGTGGTACACCTGGGGTTTTCAAATATGTACCATGGATTGAGGACAGAGGTTTGGTGGCTCGTAATGAAATGGGAAGTGGCAGAGTTTGTGGCTCAGTGTCTGGTTTTACAATAGGTAAAGGCTGAGCATTGTTTCCTTGGAGTTTTTTTGTGGCCTTTTGATATTCACAAGTTGAAGTGGGATGAAATATTAATTGATTTATTTATAGGGTTATACATATCTCAGGGAGGTTGTGATGTAATCTGGTTGATTGTGGATTGGTTAATGAAAGCATATCACTTTTTAGCAATCAAGGAGTCACGAATAGTGGATGTTTTGAAAATAATTCATGCAGAGGATATGGTGTCACTACATAGAGTTATAAGGTCCATTATCTGAGATTGAGATTCTTGTTTTCCCTCATGATTCTAGAGGAAATTGTAGCATACTTTTGACACTCAATTGTACCTCTACACTATTTTCCACCCTCAAACAAATGGGCATATAGAACAGACTATCCAAATGAAAGAGGATATGTTATGGGCATGTGTCTTGGACTTCATCAGATCATGGACACAACACCTGCCCTTATTTCAGTTTTATTATAATAATATCTACCCCTATTACATTAGAATGACTCTGTTTTACTTTCCATTATGCTAGATGAAGGTTGGGGATGTAACATTTATTGGATCCGATGTGGTGTAGGCCACAACATATAAGGTTAGATTGGTTCAAGAGAGGATAAAAAACACAATATTGGTAAAATTATTATGTTGATTGAAGGAGGATGTCCTTGGAGTCTGAGTTTGAGGGCCACATCTTCTTGAACATTTCCCCTCAATGTGTGTAGTGGATGTTTGACAAATGAAATAATCTATTACCTCAATTTTTTGGTCCCTTTGAGGTGTTGGGGAGTGTTGGTGAGGTGGATTATCAGTTGGCACTTCTACCTTGATTAGATAGGATCCATGATGCATTCCATGTATCTCATCTACATTGTTATCTTCACGATGACTCCCATGTCATTGAGTGGGGAGATTTGGATATCAAGGATGATGCGACCTTCATAGAGAATCCAATGGAGATCCAATACCATTGAGAGAAGGTGATTTAAGGTTGAACCATTCCCTTAGTTCATGTGTCATGGAGGCATGGTGACCTAGAGTAGAGTACATGGGATTGTGAGACGCAGATTCGAGCCTAGTACCCATATTTGTTTTTAGCTTTTACCTTCTCTATTTTTATTTTATTGTGTTGTTCAGACCTTGGTGTTTTATGAGATATTTTGTTTTCCCCTTGATGTGATGTGTGGTATGTGATGTGTATAATGTTCAAGAAGTCCTCATTCCTAATCAAGACAGATTTTACTTTGATATGATTAAACCCATGCGGGTGATTCATTTCCACCTAGATTAGATAGTATCTTGACATGAATTATGGAATTCTCTGATTCCTATGTTAAGGGAAGTATGTTTTGTTTAGTTGTTTTGGTAATTTTGGATTGCATGTTTGGTTGATGGTAGTGTTTTAGGTGTAATAAGATACTTGAGAGGTATCTTGGGGGATGGTTGTTTGGACCCTTTCTATTTTTCCTTCCAGAATGGTTTTAAATTCTAAAGTGTGATAATAGTTTGATAGGTATCTGATGTAATGAACCGAACCCTCTTTCCTAGTAATTTGTGACGAAATTGATAATTGGGGTGTCCGAGGAATGTCCATGTGTTTTTTAGGACATGTGAGTTTTCCAATGGTGAGACATTTCAATAGTTTTCCACTTTTCCAAAAATTTACAATGGTGATACATTTCAAATGGTGAGAAATTTCCAATGGTGAGGCATTTCTAATGGTGAGACATTTTCGATGGTGAGACATTTCCAATGGTGAGACATTTCCGATGGTGAGTCATTTCCAACAGCGATACATTTCAATAGTGAGACATTTACAATGGTGATACATTTCCAATGGTGAGGCATTTCCAATGGTGAGACATTTCCAATGGTGATACATTTCTAATGGTGATACATTTCTAATGGTGAGAAATTTACAATTGTGAGACACTTCAATAGTTTTCCATTTTTCAAGAATTTTCGAGTTTTCCAAAAAATTATAGAGTTACCATTTGGGCATCTTTTTTTGATGAAAAATGGGTTTAAATTCCTTAATTAAGGGTTTTAAATCTATTTCAAAAGATATTAATCATATCATAACTTTATAAAATTTTCATAAAACTTTTAAATGATTAAACCATGTAGATTGATGGGATCATCCTTTAATGGTAAGTTAAAACAATATCCAATCCCCCTAGTATTAGATCTATTTATTCTAAATATGAGACCATTCATTCTTTCCTTTGGTATTACTTTCTGTTGATATGGGAGGCCTCAAATCCTTCTTCCTGGGGAGTCGTATAACTGGTTTATATATTTAGTTTGAGTTTCCCTTGAAGAAGTTCCCTCATGTATGTGGGCCCCATATTTTGGTGCAACAAGTTTGTGAAAATATTATTCCTTCCAAGTAGGGTTTCCTTCATTTCTCCTTATGCATATCATGTGGGATGGGATTATTATTGTCATATCTTGTGAACATGGTTTTATTCGAATTGAGAAAGATAAGGAATCATTTTAAATTTAATTTAAAAGGGTAAATCGAATGTGGCGTATGATCTAAGCTTTTATTGATAGGATTTTATTTTTTTGTTATTATGTTTGTATGGTTGTAATTCCATGATGAAGATCATATATGTTTGTAGATTGATTTTTCTACAACGACTTTCTTTTGAAACATCTGTTTTTGTGATCATTTGGTATCATTATAAATAACTGGATAACAATTTATATTTTGTTAATGGAATAGATTCCATAGTATTTAATTGCTTTTAAGATAGCACCCTTAATAAATAAAGTAAATTTGAATGAGAGACCCTTTGATAAATATGAAAATGTGTTGTGCAGTGGTATGTGATGTGATATTGGTGGGGTAAGTGGATGTGAAATGGTTGTGAAGTGGGGATGTGATGGTTGTTATGGTGTGGCTACGAAGTGGGGTTGTAGTTGAAGGTGGAACTAGATGTGGTTGTTGGGAATTTTTTGTGTGCTGCTTGTTGTGTGTTACACTATGTAATTAACCCAATTAGTAATGGATGGTGAAATGAATAATATTGGTCATGATTAATGAATAAATACCATTCTTCTTGTTGTGTTCTAAGAAAAATAGAATGTTTTACTAAAACAGGTTGGTAATGGAGAATCTAGAAAATGTATTAATGATAATCAAAGATTGAAATATGAATTGTGGCTTGTGATTCGCTTATGTGGGTTTGTGCATATTTCTTCTACAACAAAAGTGTATTATTATGTGAAACTTTTTATACCTTGGATGTGAACCATTAAGGTGGGGTTTGTGTGTTTCTTATCTATATGTATTTACCCTATATATTCTTTTGATTTCTATACACACCCCACCCTCGTCAAGAACTATATTCTGACACCCACATAATCACGTGGAGGTGTTTTTCCAACATCCTAGTGGGAGGGTGGATGGATGGATACCCACTCTTCCCTGCTCCCTCTTCTATGAGATGAGAAGGACATGCACGAGATGTGATGGATAGAAGTCAAAAGTGCCACTATCAAGTTGTGATGTAATGAAAAATGTGTGTTTGGGTGATTTGTGATGTGATGGGATAAGTGTGTATGGGTGATATGTCATGTGTTGTGATGTTATTAAGAAGATGTTGGAGCACTAGGACATATGATATTTGGGTGTGAGAGCATAAAATCAGTGGGAAAGAGGTGTGGGGTACCCTATCGTCGACGTGTTATATATTATATTATATTCTTGGATGCATTATTTGGTGAGAGAGCCTTTGTGGGGTTGGGGTTTTGGTTAGTATACCTGTTTAGGTTTTGTTTGGTTCAAATACTTTCACATGAGTTCATTAGATTCCTATCTTCACATGTGCATGAGTGACTTTGGTTTTTCTACTAAGTATACATAAATTATCACCCTATATATATAAATTTATTATCATGATTCTTAGAGGAATTCGTGGACTGTGCTAGGCCTTACTAGCCTGGACCTTTGGACAGTTTCTGTGTCGTTGATCTAGTTTTTGTTTTGGGTGTTTACTTTGGTGACTTTTTATCTATATCAGCTTTATTTAAACATGAACTATGGGATGGTTTTTGGATTTATTATATATATTTCATGTATTTTATTTTGGTTGATTCATCTATATCCTAATCCTATTTTTATTATAGTGGGTAATGCCTCCCATATATGAGAATTTTATACCCTCAATGTTAGTTTCCATCCCAGGGCCTATAGGAGGTGGGAATCATGTGTCATTATCTCTCAACCCTCTTTGAGGTATATTTGGAGGGAGGGGTCAGGATAGTATCAAATACAAATGATTTGGAATTCAACAAAAAAATTATATAAAATGATTAGAGAGTTAACTAAATAAGTAGTAGGAAGTTACCGCTTCATGATGCCTATATACATTCTAACACCATATATTCTTCCCATTCATTTCTAAAAAAATTGATTTCCTCCATTATAGTTATCCTTGAGAAACATATCAAAAAAGAATATATAATCATTCTGATACTAAGGCTTCACATCCCAAATATATTTATAAGGTCATATACAATACTAGATCATAAACATAGTATGTAATCACCTAAATTTGATATAGGCAAACATTATGACACCATTTATGATTCCCACTCACCTCTAAATAAATTTTCTTCTTTGTAGTATGAAGGTTGTCAGAAATATTATCTATACTAAGAAAATATAGACAAACTAAAAATTAAGAAATATTTTTAATGAAATTTTAATTACCTTCAGAAATTACCTATCTTAGGATAGTGGTCTTTCCATGGTTTATGATATCTCTTGTAAATTTGAAAACATAATATCCACAATTTTTTTGTTATTTTACTTCATATAACACAAAAACATTGACCAAAATAAGTAATTTTTTTGAAATATGTATTTATTGTAAAATATTTCTATATATACCTTAATTTGTTTCCATTTTAAGTAATCCATAGGATTCTTATATTCAATCACAAACTTTATACCATGATTTCAACAATATTTATTGACCACCCTATCATAAAAAAATTGTTTTTAAAATACATAATGAAAAATATAATTTAAATTTTATCTATAAATTTTTTATTAAATTTCATTAAAAATTCACAATACACATCATGTGTAATTGTTTATGGATATCGATGAGTTAGATCCAAAAAATAAATATTTTGGATATCTAGATTGATTAAAATCAATATCCAGTACTTCCTAAAAAAATAAAAATAAATTAGTTATTAAAATACAAAAATATATTTTATATGATTATATTGAATAGTTTTACCCATTAATTATAGGAATCAAAAAGAGTATTATTTTCTCCTCAAATATCGTGTTTATCTCATATTTTTTCATATCAATTTATTTATTTTGAAATTTAGTTTCTTCCATAGAAATTATCAAGGGACTAATGGATCTAAATCATGATTTTAAGGGTTTTAACTTTTTGTAGTATAAATATAAACTCCTATATAAAATACAAATATTTATTAACTTTAATTAAAATGTTAGTTCATTTTTTGGATAGACATATTATCAAAATTCACCTTATGTTTGTATTCATAGTTGAGACTCCTGGCCATTCAAACTTCAGAATCTCATTTATACTCTTGAGACCAACTGTGTCTATAATGAAAGTTACAAATATTTATTCTTCATATGGAATATAATACATATTTCCAAATTTAAATGTGATCTATTTATGAATTTTTAAAGATAATAAATCTTGTAGTGGAACTAATAGGTAGAAGGTACTCCTAAACGATCCTTTGGATTTCGTGACTAACTCAATAGATTATATAAATCCAATATTCCATTACCCCGTTTATTTATTCGTATATAATACTATACCTCACTTCAGAACTTTTTTCATCAACTATTGTAGATTTCTCATATGATTTTTTTAAATACATACTTCATGTATTGTTATAATATTAAACGAACATGCTATGAAAGCTCAAACTGAATCACTTATCATTGTAATATCTGGATCATAAAATGGAACAAGTAACTCAACAATCAACTCTTGAGATATCTCAATTACCACTCTCAAGTGATCTTTTGGGAGTTATTTATTGTGTATCTTGGATCCCAAGATATTATACACCGTACCCTTACAACTAGGTGGCACATGATTGTTGATAGATAGAAATCACATACAACTTTACCCTATATAATTTTAGTAATATAAATTTATCGAAAGTTATTTGATTCAAATTTAGGAGAAAGAGTAATGAAAAAATTAATTACCTTGGTTGAGGTATACAATTTAGGGGAATTACTAGTCTCAAAGACAGTGGGGTCATTTGGTTGTTCATTTGTGGATATTTGTTCCACCAGCAGTTCACTTTGATCCTTTCACATATATTGTCCTTCCAACCCAGACTGAAAAATAATATCTTTAAAAGAATATATTTTTTCATACAATATTTTCAACATCTTATATGTATCTTTTTATGGTTTTATCTTCTAATTCTTTTGAGGATACACTCGAAAACCAACTCCTATAACACGACCATATTGTTCTGGCCACATCAAATCTATTAAATGTAGTTTTTCTTCGGGTATGGTCACTATCAATTCTTGTGTCTAAACCATATACAAAACAACTAAACATAAATAGATATTTTTATGTAATAATATTAAAAAATTACTATTATGTCATACTTATATATGTTTCTTATACTAGATTTTTGTTTTCATCAACTAATTTACCCTATTTATTTATGTGAGCCTCCTTCCCTAGAACATGATGTAGGGTGGAAGTGGATTTGGATTTTGATGCATCAATATTCATATAAAATAAGGAACATATTTTTTTCATATCACAAAAAACTTTTATTGTTAATTTAAAATACATACCAATTTATTCTCTATTGAAGCATACCCCATCCTTTCTTTGTTATATGGGTACATTGGTTTTGATCCACATTATTTATTTTAATCACTCCTTTTATTTTTCATAAAATAACAATTTTGAATCTAATTGGATAAAAAATTTATGTCAAATAATATATTATTGACTATAATTGACCTTAAATTATTTCTCATTGCGATGAATGATGAAATAATTCCATGTTTACTATATTATAATGTGTGTATAAGTAATTGGTGGGTGGGGATTTAGTTTCCCCTCAACATCTCTCAGATGAAATTTGGTAAGAAGAGTCTAAAAGCCACTATGGGATTTTCTAGCTTCCATTAAAACATATTTATTATATAAATAATATAAAATAAATGAAAAATAAAAGGAATAATAAAAATTAAATTAATGTTTCATTATATAATTTTTCACTAAAATAAATAAGTGTTATCGTAATATTACCTTTATATCTTCCCAAATGTTTTCCTTCATTATAGGTTGGACATGGAACCATGAACCTGTATCAATCAAAACATTCAAACTCATTGAAACCCCAACATAACTAATGAAAATTGAATTTTTGGGTTAAATAGTTTGGTCGTGTTGATTCTATCCAACATCAAATTTTATTCCCTTACTTCTTGTCTTGATAATTTTAGCCAACACCGTGATGCTGCATCGTTCTTGTTTTTTCATCCACATGTTGTTGATAACCTAATAATTATATAGTTTCAACATCAATCACCTGTTCTTACCCGATATTGGAAACATCATCATGTTCATAATACATTTTATTTATGAGTAGTCAAATATTTAATATAGAATGTGTTCATATAGTAGAGAACACATAATATTGTGAGAAAAATCATATTATATTAAATGAAACTTTGACCTTTTCATTGAAATATCTTTATTTTTTTAAAGTTTGAATGGATTGGGATCCTATATCAAGAATCCAAATCCTATCTTTGTGGTCCCCTCTAATGTACAAGACATCGTCTACATTGGGATTGACATGAACTGATTGTGATCTCCCAATGAAATGGTCATCCTAAATTGAATTTTCATCTGAACCTATAGTTTTTTAGACTCTTGTAGAATTATCATTCATTTATTGTTTTTTGGATATGAGACATAAAATACTTTCACTACTTGTGATTCCATTATGAACAACTTGTCCATTTCCCTATCCACACTAAAATTCACCTTTATAAATCCCATTTCATCAGCTTTCACTACACTCCTATTGTAAACCCATTTGCAAAGGAAAACTGGCACTTGAAATTTTTTATAATCCAACTCATATTTCTATTAGATAATTATGAAATATTACATATTCATATAAATTGGATTTATATCCTTGGAACTAGAAATGTAAATCACTTCTACTAAAATGATAAATCCACTATTTTGCATCGTACTGTAGTCATATTGTTATTTTGTATAGAACGTAAAACCATCAATTACAAAACCCGTGTAAGATTGAACATTTTCATTTGGTTCTATTTATAGTCATTAAAGTAGTCCAACAATTGAATTCATAATTTTAGATAACTACTTATAAATATGATCTCAGAACCATTATATAAACTAATGATTATGTTTATTTGATATCCATCCTTTAGCCCTTGATGGATTCAAATCTCTAAGAATTGATTTGTGGGATTAAATATATAGATCAACATCTTCACTATAATGTAAAATGTAATGGTGTTATTTATCCTACTATATGATGATAATTATAACAACATATCTTATATCAATCCCTTTTCCCATAAGTTGTTCACTGTGATGAGACTTTGGGAGATCGATGTAATCAACATCTGATAGGTAATAGGTACATAATTCAATATCTTATTCAACAATATATCATTCTTCAATAAAAACTTCTATATAACTTCGATTCTTGACATACCCTTTAAAAATATTTATATACCATTCAATGGGGTACATCCATCTGTTAGGGAAAATACAACATAGATGAACCTCTTTGACCAAGTGAACCATTGGGTGGACTATTATATCAAATAATTATAGTGGTAATAATGTCTTTAATTCACAAAATATGACTGAAACCTCCTTATCCATGATTGGAAACTTCACCAGGTCTATAAATTTACTGCATATGGATTTTAAAAATAAGCATAGTTTGGTTAATATATTTCATAAATTATTAGTAAGAATGCAATATAAAGCGACATACATCAAATCTTGCATCAAAACATGATAGTCATTTGATTTTAGTATCTATAACGTCAAATTATTCATTGATACATTCTATATATTTTATGAATACCCCTTTATAACTTCTACACCATTAAGGAAAATGAAAATTTAAAATTTTTTCTATCTGGATAGAGCTTAAATTGTTGGAGGAAAAACATTCTACCCTTTACCCTTCATTAGTTCCAACTCTTCCCTTATCCCCATATCAATAATTTCTGACCTAGCCTTGATTCCATATTTTTTTCTAGGAACATTTAGTAACATTCCAATAACACTATCAAAAACTATTTTTCTACATGAATGACATTAAGAAAATGTCTGATGTATAAAAAAACCCAATACTATACTTCAAGTAAAATTTATCTCTTTTCCAAACCATATTTCATATGGTTTTTTAAAAATGGTTTACCAATAATAATGTTAATATATTTTAATTTATTGAATAGATTATCAGTCATTAGTAGAGATGGTGTTATACCGTATTCCGTATTTACATCGAATATTGTCATCTAGAATTCGTATTTATATCATCAAGGTAAAAAACATTTATGTTCTAAAAATGCATTCTTTGAGGAAGGTTTCAAATGAGATGATTTTGTACATTCTTCACACATGAGACATCACAAAATTTATTTAATTCTATATCTTGAAAAATATCCATAAGAAGAAAAGTCATTTATCATCTTATACAACATGGCCCTCAATGTGAATTCTAAACTTATATGAGCATTATACATTGTAATGCATGTATATCACATCAATTTTAAATCTTTGATCAATGGAGACAAATAAAAATCAATATCATTACTGGGTTGTTTTGGTCTAGATATAATCCAAGACAATATAATTTATTTGCACTTCTTGCATATCCATGGTGACAAGTTATAATTTATTAACATGTTTTTCCATGTACTGTAAGTATTACTCTAGACACTAAAAGGATTTATTTCATCTTTAGATAATGAAAGATGAAATTTTCTAAACTCATTTCTATATTTAGGATACTCATAATCAATTTTCTCCTAATAAGGAGAGTTTATGGATGACGTAGTTTCCCATATTTAATTATTTTATCTACATTTCATGCCCATTGTCACATGGTTTCCTAACATCTATATAGTATTTTAAACTATGGAATGATAGGAAAGCAACACAGAAACTTCTATGGACTTGATTCATCTTTCTTGTATCGATCTACACCACACTCTGGTCATTTTATGAGGGATTCATGGTCCATTAAAAAAATATGTAATTATTTGGACAAGAATTTATTTTTTAGAGATCATTCCCATTGAACATAACATTCATTTAGAATCATATGTTCTATAAGAAAGTTCATTTTCTTATCGTAGCTTATCATTTAGGAGACCAAGTAGTTCTGTAAAGCTGATTTCACTCCATCCACTACCATATTTCATATTATATAACTTTAATATAGCTGAAAATGTTTTATATTTAGTACATTTTCTATATAGGGGTCTCTTATAACAGCTATTTAACTTCTCAAACAACTTTGGAAAATCATGAAGGTCATCTTGAATTTCCATTTTCATTTATTCCATATAATCTCCATTATCATTTACATTGGTATTCATATCAAATGATTCATAATCCATAGTATCATCCCAATCAGTGCGCATGTTCAGTTTTTCCCCATGTTAACTCCAACATTTATTGCCTTTATCTAATCCGTGAAAAATAAAATGTTCTTCCAACTCTTCTGAACAAATTTATATTGAATAAAAACAACATAGAAAAGACAATGGACTTGAAAAGGGTCATATTAATTCTTTATTACAAACATGATGATCTATGTTACTCCATATTCATATTATTTTGTCATACGTTTAGCATGAACCTATTTTCAATTCATATCCATCATATTAGGTACATAAAATTTTCATTTTTTATAGAGAATAAATAAAAACACATAAGATACTCACAATAAAATTTGGAAGTTATAGATAAATATAATATGGGGAACCCAAAATTTTATTATTTAAAATAATTTCAATATGCTTTAAAGGAAATGGGTAATTGAATTTAAGAAAAGAATTACTCCACTGGTGGTAGGTGTTATCCTCTGAATTCATCTAAAATGACCATCGGTACCTGGTATGGGATGACTACTCCTTAGAGTAGTTCAAGATCATAGGCTCGTGTACATAAGGGATAGGGGATGATTCCCAAGAAAAAAATTCAATAATAATTGTTTAGGAGATAAATTTGATGAGGATGAAAATTTTCTCCTTAAATCTAAATGTTCATTGGCTGGGAGATGGCGAAGCACTTGACAACATTTCTTAATTTTTTTCCTAAATATGAAAAAAGAAGAAACAACTGTATGGTCCCTACAAGGGGCTCCTTGATTGGTGTGACCATGAGAAGGCTCTGTTGGATGATCTTACAAAAACTCATGCTAATATATCTATTACAGTTTCAACATTTAGAAGAAGCCTTCAATTACTCCATGAAAAGGAAAAGGATTTTGTTATAAGGACTGAATTTCAGAAGCACTGAGATTCCAATGAAAAAACGATGGTAATTCTAGGATAGTTTATCTAACCTTTCTAGGTAAGAGTCCAATAAATGTGAGGATTTGATATTTATTCATTTATTCACTTGGTATGTCGTAGGTCAGGTAATGTTTCATTGAAAGTATGAGTGGAGCTTTAAAAGAGTAGGAAAGTTCATATGATCATCCCCTATTATTGGAAAAATGTTATGTACAATTCATTCAAGGATCTATAAAAAGCAACAAGCAATTGAAATAATACAGTACATTTGACCAATGAAAAGTTATAGCCAACCCTTGGAACTTATTTCCTTTAATTAAGACATCTTAACAATGATAGGTATCCACTTCAAGTCTAAATTTTTCCCCTCTAATTTAGTCCCATTTACCATGTTCTGATAACTTTAAATCATAAATAAATGTATTTCAAATCATTATTTAAAGTATAATTATAAAATATATTTTTAAAAATGTTAATAAAATGGATTTATTAATCAAATTAATCACTTATAGAAATATATTAATCTAATCATCCCTAATAAATATATTGTAAAACAAAATTTTCTAAATGGTTTGAAGATGAATAATTAAATTTTATCGAAGGTGGGTAAAATTATTTAATATTAAAAATATGTTATTTTTTCAAATAACTATTTTCTTAAGTATTAGGATTTTTAAACATAATAAATTAAATTTATCAGTGAAGTGACCACGTATTGAAGTTGTATTTTTTGTGAATTAATTTTCAATGTAAAGGAAAGTTAATATGTTTTAAAGAATAGTTTACTTGAAATTGGAAATCATTGGACATGAAATGGAGTAATTATCTTATACTGGAAAAGGAATGTGTAACAATTGTCTGCTAGCTGAGAATCCTTTCATTCCATAACCATCTTTCATAATAATTCCAATTGGAAAAATATGTTAAACTCAAATAATGATCACATTTTAAAATGAACAAATCCCTATATAAAAGAGATTATAATCCAAATAGAAAATATACTTAAATCCCTCAATATAAACATATAATCTACCAACCTCAAGGGAGACTTAGAGTTTTAGACCCTCCATATAAACATAGAATCCACCAACCATTGGGTGGGGCCTTTGAACCTCATTCTAAATAAATAATATACTAGACTCAAGTTAAGATTATTTATCAAGACAAAATTTTGAAATAATTTTTCAAATCAATATTAAAAAACTAGAAACATTATATTAAATAATTTTATGACCCACAAATAAACTATTAATTTGGTTCATAAAATCATTCCAAAATATTTTGTCATTTTAAATTTAAATCCTTTTTAAAAATAAATTAAAATATCATTATTTTATAATGACAATGATTTATCAAAATAAAAAAACCATGAAAATATTTTCACAAATAACATTTTTAGAAATTACGATAGAGTTTTAACATTAAAAAAATATATTTTCTATAAAAACAATTATGATGTCAAAAAAAAGCATCAAAAAACTATTTTCAACAATGAATATAAAAAATATCAAGAACCAAAGCATCATGGATTTTATATAAATTTATCATTTATATAAAATCAAAAGAATAAAACAAAAAATATATCTTCCACTATCATAGGAAAATATCAGATTCACCTATGATTTTTCAAAATTCAATGGACTTAATAAAATAAAATAAAATATTAATTCATATTTTTCATGAACCCCTAATATAATAATCATAATATTCATTTAATATCTCTAATAAAAATGACCAAAATTTTAATTATAACATTTTTTCCATAGAAATGTTCTATTTTTTTTAAACTCCCACAAAACCTTAGGATTGAAGAGATTATACATTCTACTAAGTGTAATGATACTCATTCAATATAGCATGGAACATGTTCTAGATATATGGGATCTCTCATGCTACAACTCATTACATAGGGAAAGAAAATAAGAAGATGAAGAAACTAACTGCAGACCTAAAATTCCCAAGTAAGGAACCCAAACCAATTTTAAGGGGATTGTTAATATTGAAGGGTGAGGTTTTGATCATCAAAGGTTGTGAAATAAATATTAGTTGAATGAGAATGAGTAGATACCCTAAACTTGGAACCCATGACAGCCTCGAGCAAGGAAAATTCTGCACTAACGCACACTGTGAACCTGAACAAGCAAGCAACGAGAAAGGAGGAGAAAAAAATAACATACCTTATATTTGAGACTTGATTCATTTGAGAGAAAGTCGAGGGGGAGTGATTATAGTAGTTAACTTCCGCAAGAGATTGAGAGGTTCGGTGGAAATCGATTCTGTTAGGGTTGTCTTAAATAGATCAGAGAGGGTTTTATCAGTGATTTCAAAAAAAAATGCTGATAAAGATACCTTTTATAAGTGTTAAAATAATAAACGCTGATAAAAGATATCTTTATCAGTACCTTTTTAGCATTGATAAGGCTATATCTTTATCAGTGCTAAAGAAGCATTGATAAATGACTTATAATTATAATTATAAATAAATATATTTGTAAATATATTTATAAATATTTATATATGATTATAAATGTATTTATATCATTATATATATTTATATAATTATATATATATATATATATTTAATATGTTTATCGAATATATTAATTATTTAAATATAGAAAAACTTTTAAAAAAAGTAATATTTATTTATTTATAATTATAAATATATAATTTTATAAATATTGTAAATATACAATTATAAATATATTTAGAAATAAATATATTTGTAAATATATTTATAATTAATTATTTATAATTATAAATAAATATATACATATATTAAATATATATAAATATAAATATAGTAAATATATTCATTATAATTTTATAATTATAAATATACTTATAACATTATATATATATATATATATTTAATAAATAAATATACATATAAATATAAATATAAATATAAATATAAATATAAATATAAATATAAATCTAGTGAATATATTCGTTATTTAAATTTATTTATTATAATTTTATAATTATTTGAATATAAAATTATTTACTTATAATTATATAAGTAATTTAAAAAATAGTTATATCATTATATATATTCGTATAATTATATATATATATATATATATATATTTAATAAATATATAAAAATATAAATATAGTAAATATATTCATTATGAAATATATTTATTATAATTTATAATTATTAAAAAATATAATCATTTATTTAAAATTATATAAATACTTCTTAAAAAATATTTATTTATTTAAAATTATAAATATATAATTTTATAAATATATAATTTTATAAATATATAATTTTATAAATATATAATTTTATAAATATAGTAAATATACATTTGTAAATATATTTATTTATAAATATTTATTTAAAAATATTTTTTAAACATTATTAAGGAGTGTATAATCTTAAATACCTGCATGTTAAAAATGAGTGAAATTGAATATTTAAAAATGAGTACACTTTAAAATATTGAAAAAATGGACAAGTTTTATTAATTAAATATAAATTATTAAAAAAATATAGATATATATTGAAATAAAGATTAATACATATTAATAATATTAAAACAAATTAAATAAATATAAATAAATATTATAAAATGATTAAATTACAAAATAAAAATAAAAAATAAACAATTTTAAAATAAATAAAAAATACCTAACTATAATAACAATAAATAAATAAATAAAATTTAGCAACTAAAAACATACTTTATTACATGTATCATGTTACTAAATGAGATTCTAAAATGAATCTTAAAATTTGAATAAATTACATGAATATTTTGTGTATGTGTTTTTATATAAGATTTCATCAATTACGTAAATATTTGTGTGTGTGAATTGTATATAAAAATACATTAATTACATATATTTATGTGTTAAATCAATGTTTCACATGTTTGATGTAGGTTAAATTGAAAAATCAAATGATAATCAATTAATGTCCATTACAAGATACAATTAGTCAATATTTTTAATTAATATTAATTTTTAATTACAAACCATTCTTCACTAAATATTTTTCTTATTTAATGTAAGCATAAATATTTTATATTATATAAATCATATTTTAGGAAAAATTATATATATTTACATATATATATATAGAAATATATATGAATATATTTCTATATTAAATATAATGACCCACCAATTCTCATTGGCTTGAGAGTACAATGAGTCATTCATAGGCCTTAAGCAACATCCCCAAGAAGTCAAAGGCTGACAATAAATGTTGAAGGGTTTCAAATACAAGTGGGGGACGATTTACCCTTTAATAAATAAACCAATAAACCAACCAACCATAACCAAACATTCACTATATGATGCACGAACGAATGAAAGACAACTCAACAACTTCATGTATCTCAAAACCACATGAAAGTAAAAACAATGGAAGAAAAACCAAGTATCAAAGTACATAGTGGATAAACTACACAAGACTCTCAAAAGACATCAAGACTCTATGATCCACTAGCTAAAAGCTCTACAATCTCCGAACAACCCAAAAACCATGAGGTAGTGTTAACCACCTGTGAAACATTACCTTTTCCCTTATCCTGGAAGATAGCATCTGCAAAAGCACCAAAGTGCCAAAGCAAGGGTGAGTATAAAACTTAGTAGGTTTTCACTAATGACTTCCCTACTCAAGCCACTGGATAGAAGATTTAGAAACAATTATATAAAATAGTTTATATAAAACAATTTCTCAAAAACAGTTTATAACTAAATATAAACAAGTTTCCAAAACCATTCATTACCAAAAGCATACAAGTGAAATTGAAACCAATTTTCACAGCAAGATATTTTTCCAGAAAAATAACTAAAAAACATTAAAATAATTTTGCAATATCCCATTCTTGGAATACACAACCATTCCCCAAACCCATGAAACCAACCATTCATGCTACATTATGACAGTTCCATACTTATGAGCGGTTTCTCATCGATCTACCAAGTCATCACAAGGTAATTGTTTCCCTTGTTCCATTAACCCTTTGGCACCAAGCACAAGGTCATATTTTAACCAAGCCTCGTATATGCAATTCCCATGTTTCATTAACCCTTTGGAACCGAGCACAAGCTCATATTTCAACCAAGACCCATATATGCAACATTAATACACACCACATATGACCAATGATCATGCCAAAACAACTATTTTAATAAAAACACCTTTTTATTGAAAACCATTTCCGTCAAAATCATTTCAATGCCAAACCATTTCAATTCCAAACCATTTTAATAAAACTCCATTTTATTGAAAAAAATTTCTATTGAAAACCATTTCTATTGAAAATCCACTTTTTCATCAACCAATTAGAAATTCCAGAAAATCCATAATTTAAAATCAAAATTTTAAATTCATGAAACTTTACTCCCTTTAAACAACTATTCACCAAGATCACACAATTTCACAAAAACCATAAATCTTCACTAAAGAATATTTTTCCATGATTTTCACAATAATTTTCTTTTAAATAAATCAATTTCAAACTATTACAATCAATTCTAGAAAGAGGATTCGAGAGATAATCCTCCTACCTCGAAGGTTTTGATGAAACTCGATAACAGATAAAGAACGAACAAGAAGGCGGGTCGATTCTCCAAGAACGACCTTAGTTATCTTATCCTAGTAAGATCACGACTCAAAATTTAATTATTTGGCATCCAAAAACATAGATATACCCAATATTGGTTCATATCTTAGAAATAATGTAGATCATAGAAGTAGATCTAAGTAGATCTAACAAAATGTGAACAATCAAGAAAGAATAGTGACATACCTCAAGAATCGGATCAAGATTCCAAGAAAGAAGCTTAGATATCTTCCTCTATCATGAAAAACACCATATTTATCCTTAAGTGACATTAAAAAAACCTATATATACCCATAGGAGGTGAATATCTAATAAAAAGAGAAGGAGAGAAGTTGGAGTTTGCAGAAAATAGAAAAGAACCAAGAAGATCAGCACTTACCCCAAGAATTGGGCTTGAAATCACCAAGGTAAGGCTCTAGGTTGGCTCCAAATTGTATGGGGAGGGTTATCCATACTTCTAGGGAGATTAATCTCAAAATAGGGCTGTTTTAAAGCCAAAACGAAATATATAGAGCAAAAAAGAGTAATCTCTTAGAAAATAGGATCTAGATTTGACCTTTGTGCAAGGTTTGACCACACGGTTTGGGCCAACCATGAATGGATTATGAGACCTTGCTTTTGGCACCAACACTCCTTATAAAAACCCAAAACTCTCAAATCCTTCACCTTTACCCTTTTTATGGAAACACATTTTTTTATGGAAATACCCCACTTTTTGGAAACACACCACTTTTTTGAAACAACCCACTTTATGGAAACAACCAACATTATGGAAACACCAAACATTATGAAAACCCAATCAAAGACACACAATTTAAAAAAACATGAGGAAAGGGGTTATGTACCCAAAACCAGGGGTAATACATTAAATGCATTAATGGATAATTATGTATAAATACAATTAAAAATGAATAAGAAATGAATATGTTTTTAATTATTAAATTTATTCATTTTCTATATTTAAATTTAATATATATTATTTATTACTATTTATAATTAATATATATATATACTAAATTTATTCGTTTTTATTAATAAAATTTTCATTATTTTTTTAATAATTTAGTAATTTATTCATTATTATTATTTTTATTTAATACCATTTATTCCTTTTTTAATTATTAAAATTTATTCATTTTATATATATATATTTAAAATATACTATTTATTAATATTTATAATTAATATATATGTATATTAAATTTATTCATTTTTATTAATAATTATTTAATTAATAAATGTTTTAATATTTTTAATATTTTTTGATTTTAAAATTTCATTTTTTTAATTATTTACGTTTATTAATTTTATATATCTATATTTAATAAATTATATTTATCAATATTTATATATATATAATATATATATATATATATTAAATTTATTAATATTTTATTAATTAATAATTTTTTTAATTTTTTTTAATTTATTCATTTTTAATTTTTATTTGTTTAATTATTCCAAAATTTTAATATTTTTAATACTTTTAATTTTTTTATTTGTTAAAAAACTGGGGTAGTGATTGCAATCTGGGCCATGTATAGGGTCGTTGGGCTGGTGGTTCGGGTCGTGTAGGACCCGACCATATGTATGATGGTATGTGAAGACCAGAGGGAAGCATAGAGTGGGCCTCGACCAACGCGGTCCCCTAAAGGGGCCCATATAGAAGTGTGTGGAAAGTGTATGTGGGAGCCCATTCCTGCAACACGCTTCTAAAGTTGTGATGCGACATAATCATTTATAAAGGAGCGGCTTAACCTGCGCAACATTGATATGGCACTAGAATGTGAAATCGATGCCTTTATCAGTGCTAAAAATAAGATGATAATGGTTAACCTTTATTAGAGATTTTTAGTGCTGATAAAATCAGCCTTTATCATTGCTTTTCGCTAGCATTGATAAAGGCTATCACTGTATATTGCACATTTTGTAGTAGTGATGAATGATCTTAAACATCTCCTATAAAGATCTTACCACATGGAACTCTTCTTAAGAAAACCCTATTTAAAACCTTTCTTCATAACATGGAAAAATAAACATAATAAAGTATGATCTCAAATGATTAGTATGGGTAAATAAGATAGATATAAATGATCACATAAGGATAACATGAGAATAAGTGTATGAGAACATGAACATAACATTTTAAAGCCAAACCCAACAAATCATAGATCATAATCTTGGGTCATGGCATAAATCTTAATAGTTAATAATACATGAATCATAAAGGAATCAAAGAATGTGTGCCACGATAGAATAACATTGAAAAATGACATAGATTTATGGCATACACACAAGCATAGAAAAGTTTATGTCAAGTTTACCCACCAATAAATTAATAACATGTTAGGCTTGGGATAACTACCCATGTACCTATTTCAGATTTGAGATAAAATTTTATGTAGCCTCTTTTAGTCTTGGGATAACCTCCTATATATCCTCTTTTAGGACCGAGATAACCTCTAGTGTACCCTATTGTAGGATTCGTATAACCTCCCTTCTACCCTTTGAGATCATAGAACATTAATCATTACTCAATGCATTGTAAAGAGATATAGGCCCCACATGTTACATAATTAAAACCATTCATATGTGTTCCACAAGATCATAAAACATTCATCACATCACAATCCTTGGAAAGAAATGGGTTTTATAAGAATTTCATCAATTCATTGTATCATAATCCATAGAAAAGAAATGGGTTTCAGAAAAATCTTTTTATCATAATCATAAATCATCTAGAGAAAGAATAATGATGGTATCATTAGGTAATATCCAAAATAAATCATGTGAAAACTTGAAAGTTATTTTCATTTATGAATAGAAATTCCATAAAGGATCATTAAAACATTCTTAAGGAAAACAACCTTTTAACTTTTAAATCACCTTTTAAAAACAAAAATATCACAAAATTTTATGAAAATAATATTATTTCAAAATAAAATTTTAAAATTATAATGTAATATTTAAAACAATGAGTGGTCATGATGATGATAAACTCCATTCATTCCATACACATTAAAACAAATGTTCCTTTCATATTTTTGGTAAAAATCCAGAAGTTCCTAGTTTGGAAAACAACAATAAGATTCCTTTTAAACCATTTTGTAAAAATTAAAATATTGGTAAAAATTTATTTATACTATCATTGGATAGTATTAAAAATATTTTTGAAAATATTTTTAGAAAACATGGACATAAAAGAAAATAGATATTCGACAGAAGAGAGAGATAAGGTCAATTTTTCTTAAAAAATATTATTTTGGTTTAATTAGTTATTAAAGAGGGGAAAATAAAAGTAAAACATGTATTATCCATAAATAACTACAGGATAATAAAATTCATGAGATTATTGAGATTTATATCATAATATTTCATCATCTGAATCATAATCGTATATAATCCCGATAAACAATGATATTGTAACACATTAACCATACAACTTTGGTAACTTTTGAATTATGAGCCCCGTGAAATAAATAACATTGTATGGATATTTTTATCCCATAGTTATTATTAAAATAATCATTAAATATATTCATGGATAATATATATACCATATAAGAGTAACAAATGGAAAATAAGGCATGTGTCCCATATATTTAAAAGTGAGACAAAAATATCTTACCTTAAGTCTCAAATTTGTTCATACACATTCCAACCTACTATATAATAAATATAGGTTTTTTATATTTATATTATAGAGAAATAATCATATGTATAATATGATATATGATTTAACTATAAACCTATATCTCCCTTTTATTAACAATTCCTTGTTAAAATCGTGTTTTTGGTAATAACTACTTTGTTTTTCATGTATGTTGTGGTTTGGTAATTTTGGTCAATTTACTTTGATCATGGTTCCATAATCTACATAACTTTAGAAATTATATAAATATAATATATATTTATTATAAATTTATTTATAATCATCCATCAAAATTATTGATAGAAAAAGTAATCACATCGTTCATGGAGATGGTTGGTTGTACGTATGAATGAACATTGTTTCCATTTTTTCGACAGATAGAAGGAAATAAAGGTAAATAATAATTACCTTTTCTGGAATAATTTTTATATATTATATTATATATATATTCATTAAATCTATCCTTATTATCATCCATGTATAAATAAAAAGGAAAACATATAACATTGCTTCGTGGAGGCGGTAGTCCACACATATGCCTGAATGATAATTTCATTTTCAAATGGATTTAAAGGTAAGAAGGTAGATGTGATATTATAATTATAAAAGTATAATAATGTCCTAAATATCATATAAATATGTTAAATTCAACATTATGTCCATCCTTAATAGGATTTTATTGAAAATTAATTACATCAGTTTGCGAGGTGGTAGTCTGTCGTACACACAATCGATAGTTTTGTTTCCCATTTTACGGAAGAGGAGATAGTTATGGATTTTTACATTAACATAATAACATAATAGTGTATAGGATATATTGGTGTTATTATTTTACTATATTTTTATAATATTTTAATGATTTGGAATAAGAAATAATACAGAAATTTATGGTTAATAACTATACATCTTCTTTGGAAAACCCCTATAGGTTTGCACCAAAAGCCTTCTTAGAAGGGTTTTCTTATAAAAAAAGGAATCTGGGACATATGAAGGGAAGTAATTAAGGGTTAGGTTTGTTATTTAAAAAACTAAAGGGATCTTTAATTGTGGATGATAGAGGATAGGGGATGTCCTTTTATAAGTGAGGAAGAGGATCCCCTTGGAAACCACATTTGAAATTTCCTAAAATAATACAAAATGGTAAAGTCATTCCCAAGAAAAATGATTCAAAACAAACTTATATTTTATTTTGGGATAGGATAAAGTATAAATATGGATATAAAATAGTATTTATAAAATTTTAATTAGAAAACCTACCCTTATCTTTTAGTTTAACCCCTGATAGACCCATTTTAACCTGCACCATGGTAATTAATTTTTACTATTTTAACTATTCATTATGACAAATAATTAAGTTGATATTATTATATAACATAAATTATGATGATTAAATATATGGAATCCATTTTATCAAATCCAATTTAGATCTACCATATGACTGAGGATGATATGCAATGATGAAACTCTACTCCATATCAAGTTCATACTGAAGACATCGCTAGAACATCGAGCTAAACCTCAGAACGAAATAAAATACAATAGAATGTGGTATTCCATGAAACATTACCACTTTATTAATTTATATTATATCAATATAATCATGATATAAGTCTCCTATGATAGAAATAAAGTTTACTGACTTTGTAAGGTGACTGACTACGACCTATATAACAATGTTTCATTTAGATGTTTTGGGGAGTCCGACAAAAAAATACATGGTGATGTTTTCCCATTTCCATTATAGTAATGTTAATATTTGTAACATCCCAAATAATTTTATCTATAATCCGTGAATTTATAATATACTAATCACTAAGATACATACTCTATAATATATCTCTTCATGTTATCCCCCATAAACTCTCCCTCAGATCTCCATACTTATTTTTTCTTCCAAGATGAATAGAGAATGGAGAAATATGAGCCTCATACAATAGATCCTTATTTAAATATGATACGAATGAAACAAATACATGTTTAATAAACCTTATCATTCCATCATAATCAAATTTGAACTCAAGAACATTTCTCACCTTATTTTATAGCTCCACATTATCCTTCTCTGCCTCTTTTATCCTCACATGGATAGATGGTTGAAAAATCATTTGAGAAAGATAATATTTATACCATTACTTAAGAATTTCAAGATCCATAATTTAAAAATCTAGAGTTATTGTATCTCTTGTGATCCTCATCATAGTTAATATGGCATGGTCCATTTGATTCAGAGCATCTACCACCACGTTCACCATCCCAAGGTGGTAATGTTTTTAGTATTTATAATATTTAATTAGATCCAAACATATTCTATAGCACATATTCAACCATTTTTATGTGAATATATTCTTTAAAATTTTATGATTAGTATATATATCACAAATTTATCTATAAAGATAATTCCTCTATATCCTTAATTCAAAAATCACCACAGCTAACTCTAACTCATTACATGGGTAATTTTTCTCATGGACCTTTAATTTTCGTGAGGAATAAGCTATAACCATGTCATTTTTCATGAGAAAAAATACCAATCCCTTATTTGAAGCATCACTAAATATTAAAAACCCTTCTACACTATAGATTAATGTAAGACCGTGTTATCTAACTAACCTTTTCTTTAGTTCCTTTATGCTTTTCTCATATTCATCTGTCCAAAGGAACTTGGATACCTTTCAAGTTAACTTTGTAAGTGGATTGGACATAAATGATAAATTCTAAAAAAGGTCGATAATATACAACTAAACTAAGGAAACTATATATCTCAGTCACCATTATTGGTCTGGTTCAATGTTTAATAACTTTCATCTTTGATGGATCCACTTATATACCCTCTCTCGGGATTATATAACCTAAAAATGAAACATTTTTTAGCCAAAATTCACACTTTGTAAATGTTTCATATAGTTTATACTTCCTTAGGATCTTTAGTATAATCCCCACATGATCTTTATAATCTTCTTTTCTCTTTGAATTTATAAGAATATTATAAATAAAGATTACAACAAACTGATCAAGGTAATCTCTAAAGACACTATTCATTAAATCCATGATGATAGAAACAATATTAGTAAGACCAAATGGCATCACTCTATACTCATAATGTTCAAAACTTTCATGAAATTATACCTTCAGTATATCCTACTTCTTGAACCTTAGTTGATGGTATCCGTAATGAAGGCCAATCTTGGAAAGTATCGATCTCCATGTAATTGATCAAACAAGTCATCAATATAGGGTATAATTTACCTTTTTCATAGTTATCTTGTTAAGTTATCGATAATTAATATAGAGTCACATTGATCCATATTTCTTCTTAATGAAAAGAACCGGTGCACCCCAATGTGACACATTTTGATGAATGAATCCCTTGTCAAGATTCTCCTAAAGTTTCTTCTTCAATTCTTTGTACATAATTGTGGCCATTATATAAGGAGTCTTTGAAATAGGTATAGAAATATGTATTAGTTATATTGATATTTAAACCCAATTATTTACTGGAAGATTGGGAAACTATTTAAAAAATACATAAAAAACTCCCTCACAATAGGCATATTGTCGATGCTTATTTTCTCCCCAATGATTTGAGATAAACAACCCTTTTGAATAGGAATAAATACCCATAAAATGGATGTGATATCTATAAGAAGTTAATATTTATCATTACACTGATAGACAATCATAGGTTGTCTTGGAATATCAATCAAAACTTCCCTTCCTTGGAAATTAATGTGGTATTTATATAGATAAAGAAAATCCATGCCTAAGATAACATCAAATTAAAACATAGGGAGAATAATGGGATTTTTAGGTAGCAGATTCACAAAAAAACAAATTAGAGAAGAACAATAGACTTGAGATGTGAACACTGTAGCATTAGGGGGTTTAATTGCTAATTCAAACCCTAATGATTTGGGTGAAATTTTTATACCCTTAAAAAATTCTATAGATATAAAAGAGTGGGTAGATCTAGATTCAAATAAGACATTAGTGGTTATATAGTGGATGGTAAGCATACCTTTCTTTATTCCATTATCATACCCCTCCAAAAAAAATAATGATCAAATTATATTTACCTTTATCTCACTTCTTAAGAGGTTTCTGACATCGATCATCATCATTTAGCTTCATATTTGTGCACCGGTTATCATAATTCCAATACTCCTTGCATTTGAAGCATTGGAGCATGAGTCATTCATTCTATAGAGAATTATATATATTATCATAATTACCTAACTTCTTCCCATCACTTCAGTAATCATCTGTTTGATGACATTCATTTCCATACTTAAAATATTTATTGGTCCCCTTAAGAAAATTTCCTCCATGTTTCCTTACACAATTTGATCATAAATGAAGGATCATCTTATTCTATTTATGGTTTTTAGGATTTCCTTTAAATTCGCTCTTTCTTTTCTTACCAAAACTATGATATTTATGGGTAAATGCAATATCAATTTCCAAAAATTTATTTATAGATACTGAAGTACCTTATGGTTAATTCCCTTCGGAGACTTGGTTTTAATCCACTGAAGAATCTATAAAACTTACTTTTAGGTTTGATGATAATACTAGAAGCGTACCTTTCAAGTCTTATAAAATTTTACTTATAGGAACTAACATATTCATCATCATTATTATTTATATTAAGTAATTACTTCTCCATTTTCATATGAAGAATATGAGTAATGTACTTATTGAACAATAATCTATTAAACTCATCCCACTCCATGGAGTTTATTTCATCATGTTGGATCGTGTTCTTGATAATATCCCACCACTTGTCTGATTCATCTTTCAAATGAAAGATAAAGAAAATGAATTTTTCATGCTCAAAAAACTAGAGGATGGAAAAAATATTTTCAACATTACCAATCTATTTTTTTGGAAAATATTAGATCAAAAGAACCACTAAAAAAGGTTGAAGTTTCCTTTTAAATGACTCGATAGAATTTTGTTCCTTCCTTAACTCATTTGGAAGTTAAACAAGATTTTATAAAGTTATGTAATAATATTAATGATATTTTTCATTCCAACTTCCATAAAATTTGGTTGCTCAGGAGGATAATCATTTTATTATCCATTACATTCATCATTAATACAATTTATCTGGGTTCCAAGCATCAACTAAAACCCAAAAAAGTGTAAGAAACAATAATCATAGTGGGAAACCATATAATAATGAAAACTAATTTATAGCCTATCTAAATCATGAAATATTTTTCTTAATTTATAACACCTTAGTTTTTACCTAGGTTATTCATGATCATTATATATTCAAATCCTTTGTGATGGTTCATAAAGAGTTTTTGAATTTCCAAAACATATCCCCCATGGAGTGTTAAACCAGGTGTGCATCAAGGCCCATTGTCGTGCATAATTTGATTATCGAGTCAAAGCCCATCGTACCCTTTTTGGAGTTATTACCCCTTGGTAAAAATATTATAGATCTACATCCACTTGTAGTATCTGTATAGGGATATAAAATCTTGGAAACCACTCACTTTATCCTTCACCACAATTCCAAGATATTTTCTTATACAAAGAATTATAATTAGGATTATACCTAGGGTTTTCACTAAAGTTTTATCACCCTAATTCCAATGGTTAACAAAAACGTTGCCTCTAATACTGACTATAGTGACCCATAATTTTCATACATAAATATTACATCTTTTTAGATGAACAATCTCTATATTTCAAAAATACACACCTGATGACCATAAAGGTTTAGTGTTTTTGGATACTATATATATAAACTTTTTATCTGATGGTAGAGGGTAAACATGTCCTATAAATATATTACCACACAATAATATTCTTATACATAACCTACTTAAAACATTTCTTCATAACCTGGGGATAGAAAACATAAGAAAGGGTGAGATCAAATGCTCAGTAAGGGTGAACAAGGGAGATATCACTGATCAAATAACTATAAAATTATAATAATGGTATGATAACATGTTTATAACATTTGAAAACCATGCCATTTAAATCATAGATCATAATATTCTATCATGGAATAAATACTGGCATTTCATAAGACATGAATCATATATAAATCAAATAACATGACCCCTAAGAGTATAACATTGTCATAATTCATAGATTTGCGGCATACACATAATAATATAAAATAATATGTCAAAGTTATCCAAAAATACATTAACAACATATTAGGCTTTGTCTAACCACTCATATACTTATTTCGGGCTTGGGATAACCTTAATATACCCCCTTTTGGGATTGTGATAACCTCCCATGTACCCTCTTTTGGGCTTTGGATAACATCCCGTGTACCCTCTTCTGGGTTTGGGATAACCTCTCATGTACCCCTTAATCTCATATAACATTAATCATTACCCAATGAATTGTAAGGAGATATATGTATCATCCATCATATAATTAAAATCATTCATATGTGTACCAAAAGATCATAAAACATTCAAAATATCATAACTTGTGGAAATAAATGGGTTTTATAATCTTTTCATCATGTCATAAACCATGGAAAAGAAACGAGTTTCATACACATATTTCCATCATAATAAAAAACCATCCATTGAAAGAATAAGTATGGTATCATTGGATTATATCTCTATTAAATCATAATCAACATAATTTTTTTTATATTTGGTGAATAAAAATTCTATAAATGGAACATTAAAACATTCTTGAGGAAAATAACCTTTTTACTTTAAAAATCTCATTTTTTTTAAAAAAGTTTACAAAACATTGTGAAAAAAGTTTTCTTTAAAGAATATATTATAAAATTATAAAATAATATTTAAAACAATGATCGGTCACGATGGATGGTAATTTTTTCCATGTCATACGTGTTAAAACAAAGATTCCTTTCATATATTTGATAAAAAGTAAAAAAAAGACTCTACCAGAAAATGAAAATTAGGTTAATTTTATAGAATTTAGAAAAAAATAAAACATGGTTAAATATTTATTTATTTAATCATTTAATAGTGGTAAAATTGTTTTATTTTTTTAGAAAACATGGTCATGAAAGGGAATGGATATTCACCCGAAGAGAGAGATACTGCCATTTTTTAAAAAAACATTATTTTAGAATATTTAGTTAATAAATAGAGGAAAATGAAAGGGAAAATATATTATCCATAAATAAATATAGGGGAATAAAATTCATGAGATTCTCAAGAGGTAGATCATAATATTTCATCATATGAATCATAATCATAAACAATCCCAATAAACAATGAGATTGTAATATAAAACTCTTACCACATTGGTAAATTTTGAATTGTAATCCCAATGAATGAAATACCCTTATATGGATATTTATATTTCATGATTTTCATGAAAGGAATCATAAAATACATTTATGGTCAGTATTTACACTACACAATAGAAATAAGTGCTGAATATGGCATCTGTCCCACAGAAATAAAAGTGAGATGAAAATCCCTTACCTTAAGTATCGACTTTATTTGTACACATTCAAACATCCTATATTATAGATATAGGTTTATTATAAATATATTATAGAACCATAATAATATATATCATACCATATATGATTTTCTTATAACCTTTTAATTTCTGTTTATTAACAATTCCTTGTTAAAATTACGTTTCGGGTAATAACTTCTTCGTTTTTCATGCATGTTTTGGTTTGGCAGTTTTGGTAATTTTACGTTGAAAATGGAAAAATATTGTCCATGTTATAAATAATATACATATCATATATATTAATTATATATATTTTTTATAAACACCTATAAAAATTATACATAGAAAAATTAATCACATCGTTCATGGAGTCAGTAGGTCGTACACACACATGAAAGTTATTTCCATTTTTTCAACAGATGGAATGAAATAGAGGTAAATAATAATACAAATTTAAAGATTAATTTTTATATAATATGTTGGTTGGAGTATGAAACTCAATAGGGGGTGAATTGAGTTCCTATAAAAATTTCTTTTAAACAATTTATTTAAAAGATTCCCCCAATTGAAATAAAATAGCCCACTTAATCAAGGTAGTAAAATTATATAAGCTTGAATGTTCAATTTTCTTCTTAGAAGATTTATTAATTCTCAGTTATAACAATATGAGATATTCATACAACTTTATAAACTACTCTAATAAGGAAAAACATTTATAACTACTATCCAAGAATAACTATCAAAGTAATTTTTTTTGAAATATAAGTTAAAAATAGATCGAGACTAAATTGAAAGACACATCAGATAAAACAAGTGGTTCAGTCTCAAGTTGAGACCTAATCCACTCAACTTGGTGACCACCTTCCACCAAGATATATATATATATATATAGTTTTTATCCACACCATGATTATGGGTTAATAATAGTACACAAGGATATCCAAGTCACAAGACCTCTCCCACTGTTCTACATGGGAAAACTATCAACCAGGTCGCACAAGACCTCTTCCACAATTAAAAAAGGTGTAAAAGATATTTGAGGGAGGATATATTGTGTCCTACAGTTCGGTGCAGGAGATAGCGTGTCTTTTAATACAGTTTCACACACTACTCGATAAGTAATAAAATAGTACACAATAGAGAAAATATAATGAGAAAGGATTAGAAATGCTCTGAGTATTTTTCAATGAATATATGGACCTATAGGATATAGAATATGTGATTTTAGAGTCCTCTTGTGAAAAAAGAGTATCATGAATCTTGAGTTCTAGTTTCCAGTTCAATGAGATGTGCTTTGTATATCTTGTTATTCTTAGAGTTGCTACTGCGAGGATGATTGAGGTTCTGATCCATAACAGTTCAGCCACCAATAATCGATAGTTATTCATGTTTTCTTCAGTTTATGTGTTCTCTTATTCTTTTTATGCTATCCATTTCTACATATCTATATGCGGCTCATCCACCACCATGTATTTTATATTCAGGATGTCTTTGTTATGGCTGGCAAGGAGCATGATATCTACACCTCGTTCCTCGTACTATCTGTTGATAGTACTACAAAATAACATTAATTATATCAGTGTCATTAAATGAATAAAATATTAATGTTAGAAATAACTTTTAAATTTAATTGGAAAAGAAGGAAAAATGGTTAAGTATGGAACAGTGTCACGGTTTGGGTCTTGAAATGGTTTCACTTGGAACTGTGTCTTCTCCTTTTCCTTTGAGTAGTAAGACGATCACAGAGAGATAGTAACGGTGAGACAATCACAGTGAGATCTAGAACTGGTTACACAGTTACGGCGTCTGGTCCATTGCAAATTTTGGAAGCAGTAGCAAGACTGAAGTGTCAGTAAAGTGGTGTCTCAGGTGACGGTGTCTATTCCTTTGTAAAAATTCTGAAAGGTTTCATGTTATAGTGTCTCAGAAATGGTACCAAGGAAACAACATCAGGTCCTTTGAAAAAATCTAGAACTAGTAGAAAACATATGGTTTCACAGCCTTAGCTAAATATCTTCAAACTATTGTAAGAAGTAATACTCACATAATGGATTATACTTATGAACAATCAAACTTAAAACATAATAGAATAAAATTAAACATAGTTTACAAGATTCATACATGATTTTTAATATGTTAAACATTATTTTTGAGCATTAAAACATGATTAAAACATGAGTAATTTAACAATATCCCCCTTTTGATGATAAAAAATCATGTCATTTATAAGCCATATATTTTAGTAAAGACAAGATATTTGAGTATACATGTGATAGGCTATATAAAAAATATTCTTCTCCTATAAACATAATTTTTCCATAAATACTTCCATATATTACTTGTCTTATTTATCCACCTTTTGGGATTATCAAAAAGAATAAAAAAGAAAAAGAAATAATGAATGAAGGAAATTAAGAGAATAAACAATAATAGTTCTCATTGTATTGAATAGAATGAGAGAGTTTATTACAAGAATGAGGAAACATACAATACATCCCTATCAAAAATAAATCTTTCACTTCTCTTTAGAGAAAGAAGTCTTTTCTTTGCCCTTGGAAGAGATAACAGAAGGAGCCACAAGAGTAGAAGTAGAAGTGGTAGAAGAGATTGATCCAACTGTGAGAGTTGGAAAAAGCACTCTTTCAAATACACAGGGTGAAAGAGTTGGTCTTGTTGAAGAACAAGGTAATTGTTTCCCAATGATAACAGGTTTGATCTAGTTCAAATCCTGAGATACTGACATGCTAGGAGGATAAAAGTTAGTGGAGGAGGAAGGTGTTGAACCAGGCCGCAAAGGGGAAACTGCAGGAGTGAAAATGATAGTACTTTTCACATGTAGATAGGGCTTCAAAAACATAATGAAATCAATGATGATCTCACCTCCATACTATATAGCCTTCTCAAAGTCATGTTTTTTTCCAAAAACTTGTCCAGCATAAGAGTGAAGTCTTTCAACTTCTAAACTTGAATCTTGAAGGCTTGAGTGATAGGAGGTATTTTCAAATTCTCTATATGATACTTGAAGTGATAGTTCAGATCATGATTAGAATAAATTATATTAAATTAGACCTCCATATTCATAGAGTGTTCTTCTTGAGAATCATTTGAAATCTTTGAATGGATCCTCACTAAATCAAGCACATAGTCACTATTATTGATGTCTGTAGAGAAACTTTCTTTATCAACACCACTCAACATAGATTGAAGCTCTTCTTCGAAAAACATTCTGATCAAGTCACTATATATAAGCTAAGATGGCTTTCCAGTGGAAGATAAAGCTATAACAGCTGATGTGAGAGACTTAAGTTGATTTAGGACCTTTTGTAAATGACCTTTATATTCTTCAGTCAGCTTGTTAAGTCCATAAACAAGTGCACACATCTCATTGACTATCTTGGTGTTTCTATCAGCCATTTTTGCATATATTGTAGTCAGTTTTGGTTGAATCATAGATACAACCTTTTATGGTATCTGATCACCAACATACTCAATAGGACGTGGAACAAGAGATTGACCCATTTTTAAGACTTTAGGCATATCTTCAACCATATATTTTAGATACTTCACCTCATCACTCAACTGTTTATTCTCAATCCTGACTTCTTGAATTTCATGAAGCAACTTCAGTTGAATCTTCCATATAATTTTCACTATTAGTAGGGAAATATCTCTTTCACTAAGATTAGTCATAATAGCTGGATGTGACTTCATGATCTTTTAAAATCCTTATAACATGATGTTTCCAAAATATTTTAAGTCGTCTTTACTTACATAAGAAGGAGTTTATTGGATAGCTTCAGAAATATAGACTGATACATGTTCTAATTCCATTGGAGGTATAATTTCTTTGGAAATAATTGGTTTGAGATTAAATACTGTAGAGGTATCAATTTATTTAACTAATAATCTATGAGAATTAGTAACCTAAAAATACTCTGAAAATTTGTACTAGGTTTCCACTAAATATAAATCCATAGGGTTGGTTACTTAGATTCTTTCCAAAATAGGGTTCTGCTCTCCCTCAATAGGTGAATCTCTTCAAGGACTAAGTGATTCAATCTCTTGACCCTTTTTAAAAAATTTAACCCTGTTAGGCTCACCCATCTCATTTGTCGCTAGCTAAAAAATCCATTCCATTCTTTCCTCAATAGATAATATTATTTCAAGTTCAATTTTTTTCTTTAGAATGTTCCACTGCAACAGCGTCTTCCACAATAGCAAAATCTTCTTATACCGCGGGCTTCACAAGTTCATCTAAGTGTTCCTCATAAATAGATTGTTCTTCCACACCAAGAAATAGTGCTTTTTTGGAAATAATTTTTCCATCAACTATCTATTCAACCATTAGTTTTTTTGGAATTGTTAGGCCACTATATTCTTTTTCTAAGAAAGTTCCTTCCTCAGGTGAAAATTTTGCATCTTCTACCTATTCACTTGAGTAATCAGAAACATTATCAGGTTCCAAAACAGGGTCAGATACATACATATCTCTTGAAGTATTTTCATCCGGGTTGAAACTTTCATAAATTCTTTCATTATCTTCCACCCAAGTTTTTTTCCATGAGTTACAACTAATTTTTATCCTTATAACTATATCCTTTGAGATAAAAAACTCATAACCTTCAAATAATTATTTATTCAGACCAACTACTCCATTGTCTGATAACATTTCAGAAATTAAACTTGAATAAAATAGAGAAGTTGATTTCAAAGTTGTCTTGATCATATCACACATGTGAAGTATAATATACTTATAGAGATTAATATTGTTCCCATTATTAATAAGATATATCAAGAACAAATGTTGATACTTATGGGTATATAAATATCATTTTCTTGGAAAAATAAGATTTTGAATAAATTTTAACAACAACCTTGACTTATCATCAAGCTCAATAGTAATTTCCCATCTCTTCTTCTTATTTCCAGTTAAAATTTATAGATCCTATTCTAGGATAAACACATCACTAGGTGGAGGAGGACCTCTTTGGTAATCCTAAAAAATTCCTTCATAGGGTATTCCTAAGCAGCCAGGATACAACCTCTAAGAGAAAGTACGCCTTTAACTATTCAACCAACTTCTTACTACAAAATCATCTTCAGAATTGAATGAGAACTAAACATAATGATAAAACTCAGAAACTAGATTCAGATAAATGGGTAATTTCTCTTTTGTGAACTAGTACAACCATCCCTATTATTCTAGAACTATCAGAACAAGAGGATTACTTGTCAGCAGCTACGTTAGAAAAACTTCTTTCTTTGGAACTATTGTTCGATCAGCAAGGCATGGATTCCGCAGTTTCTGAGGCATTATTTTCAGAGCCTTTTTTTACTTTCTTTGAAGACTAATGCTTATCAGGAGTCGATGAAGACAGATGCTTCGTTCTGGGCAACCAATGTGGGTTTGAGAAAGATGAAAGGTTTAAATATGGCTAACAGTTTGAGAGAGAATGGTTTCTCTTTTAAGAAAAGAGAGCTCGAGTGAAGAGAGGAGTGGAAAACTGGGTTTTTATAATTTAGGGATTTCAAAAGTCACAAACACAAATACACGATATAAAATCAATAAAATAATATATATAGAGATATGGGAAATAAAATTAAAAAAAATACTGAGTTATCACGGTGAAATCGGAATTGATAGTCATGTTGTGAGCATTACGGTGTGACTGTGAAAGGCACTATCGTGGGTGCTTTCAAATGATGTTTGGTTTCGGGTTACTTAGGTGCAGTAGAGTGGCTGACCAAGGTCATCTCTCAAAGGATGAAGAAAATTAAAAAAACTTCTTAAAGATATTCTATAAATAAAATAAAAGAGAATAAAAACAATAATTGAAATTATTGGGGAGTTTTATATTGTCTATAAAACTGTAAGATGTTTTCTGGAAGAATATTGCATTTTTTTGTTTTTATTTTTGAAATGAAGTTTGATTAAAAATACACAGTAAGAAGAAGTTTTTTAGACAATATTTAAAAGGATTAATCGATATAACTCTACATATTCAATAAATTATTCACCATTATCATTTAAATTAACATCAACTTAATTATGATCCCTTAACATGTTAACCCACAAACTCTACGAGAATTAACCTTACCACAAAGATGAAGTGAATTAAACCCTAAGATATCTTCGAGACGTGAAATCATAGCACCCTTCGTTGAATGATGTTCTAAGGATATATTATGGTCAGTGGTAAATTAAGAAACAAATCCATTCTTTAAATGAGTACTAATTGAAGTTAGGGATTATATTTGAACTCTATAAATTTATCCTGCATGGTCTTGTTTAACCGATTAAGTTCAGGCTCTCACAATTAACAAAATTCTCGACCTCACAAGTTTTGTGTTTATTGTTCAACTTCTTGATTAGTTTCATTAAAATTAAAAACTCAATTAATAGATCATATTATGTGAATCATATTAGCTCATCGATTCAAAATAAATGATTGAAGAAGGATAGAGGTCAATCGATTACTAAAAAGAACTACTCTTCCATGGGTGGTGTAATCATCGTAGAAGCGAATTGCATTTTCAATGGCTTATAATGGGTATCACCCAATCACGCTTATACTCAATAATTACAGCCCAAAGAGTAAGATAATAGAAGAATAAAATTTAGCAAAATAAAATAATTGGAAGATAAAATAATAAGTTTATTGGAAGAATAAAAACATTACAAAAAATAAGAGGAAGAGAAGAAAATTTTGGAGGAGATCCTAGATTAAAAGCTTCCCTCCTCCAATGGTTAATTGAAATGGAAAATAACCACTTAAACTCTTCTTAAAATCCTCTAAGGCACGTCCAACCCCCTAAAAATGAGAAAAATACCAATTAATAGAGTGGAGGGGAGGCTAGGTTACAAGTAGTTTCAAGTGTGAATGGGGAAATTCTTCCAAATATTTTAAGATAACTTGAACCGCCCATTTTACCACCAAAACACATGAAACAGATCTCCATCTTGGAGGATTATTTGTGAGAATTTGTTTCTCTCGAGATCCACTTCAAATTTTAACTCAATCCAAGTATGTATGTAGGAGTTATGGCCCAAATACCGAACCCATGTCCAATCTCGAGAGTCCAGCACAACTTTGACTTCATGGCCCATTTTCACTAACCAAATGCATGGTTTTTATCCAATGTCCCAAATTAAAGTTTTATCCCATCAGTTCAGGAACATATTTGAATAATTTGAAGTTCAAATAATACATTTCAAAATATTTATGTCTGAAATGCTATAGTGAATTTTAAAGTGTAAAACTATAATTTTCAACAAATTTTCAAATGAAAAATATAATCCCAAATATTTCATAAATGAACACATTTTCCATAATGTGAGGAAATTATATCATTTATTATCAATAAAATATTCAATAAAATGTGTTTTATCAACTCCCCCACACTTACCCTTTTTCACTCATGAGAAAAACCTCATATCATGTATTCGAAAAAATTGTGACAAGATATGCATGTTCATATTTCTCAATCCAAAGTAGAAAAAAAGTAAAGTAAGAATCCCATCAAGAGTCAATATCAATAAATTTTAAATTAGGTTTCACATAAATTATTTCAAAACAAAATCTAGTGAGATTTATAACACTAATAACAATAAAACAAGTCATTGGTCTACTATGCCACTAATTCTTCCCGTGTGTGTGTGCCAACCATTCCAAGCTCATAAATCCACCCATTATTCAGTATATTCTGGTCATGTAAAACAATTATTCTAACTTAGTTTAATTCACTAAATCTGTTCTTCATTCCTTTGCAATAAAATTTCAAGACCCACTAACTTATGCATTCCCAAAAGTAAAACCATAATCTACCAACCTAGATATCCCCATATGTTGTACATTTCATCACTCCCCTAATTTATTATTATTATTATTATTTTTTTATGTTTTACTTGGAAAAAATATCACACTTAACTCTCAACCCATGTTTGATCTCCTCACAACACTAATTATAATAGTTATAACAAGATAAAAGGTTAGTGAAGAGTGGTTTTTGACCTATCCTAGACACAACCCATTTTTTTGAGGGCGTACAATAGTCAGATAATAGGTACACACACATATGTCAATTTGGTATAGTAATGAAACCGATCAGAAGAGAAAAGAACGTATGGATCAACCAGTGATTTTTTTACTTAACTTGACTATACCTTTAATTGATTAGGAAAAATTTCACAAGTCATGGTTGAGTGAAAATTTTTGTGGAGAAATTAACGACACAATTTACAATGAAAAAATATCACAAATAGTGATGTCAAAATCTAAAAGGTTTTATAATGACACAATCATTCATATGATCGACGACTTCAATTTTTTTTAAAATCAATCCTTAATGACGAAATATTACTCATGATTATCATTCTACTTATGAATTTTTAAAACATGCATTTTCCATATCACATGATAATGTTACATGATATATTTTCCTCTTATTTTTTTTAATGATTTTTTTTTTCTGTTTTTTGTTTTGAAAATTTTAACCAAAAACTTAATAGAAAATACACAAAAAAAACACAAATGAAAATCCTAAATATCTACCCCAAAATGTTGTTCCCTCCCCCACACTTAAAATATTACATTTTCCTAAATGTGAACCCATTAGATGATATGTGCACATGAAATGAATAATTTTAAATAGGATAAATAATATAAAAGTTAAAGGGTTAGAATAGCATGATATGCTCAAGTGATGATGGGTTCATGCAGTGTGATGAAATCCACTACATTAGTGGGAACTCCCTCAATGTATCTCTTTCCCATTGACTTTAAAGCTCATTCTTGTGTCTTCTTGTGTGATATCTACTACACCATATAGAAAAACATTAGTCACAACATAAGGACCTAACCACATGGAACACAACATACCAAGCATCAGCTTCCGTCGTGAACTATAGAGAAATACTTTCTCTCTAAATTGAAATTATCTTTTCTAGATCATTTTTTCAGGAGCTTCTTTTGATCTTTCCTTGTAGAGACTTGAGTTCTCATATTAATACAATTGAATCTCTTCAAGCTCTTGAATTTTCATCTTTCTTTGGATTCAATCTTTGGCCAAATCCATGTTTCATTTCTTTATAGACCAATAATCTCGATGCTCAACTTTCATGGGGATATGGCACGCTTTCCAAAAAAACAATCCAAAATGGGGACATACCAATGGAAGTTTTGTATGCTGTCCTATATGCCCATAGAGCATCATCCAAGTTCTTTCTCTAATCCTTCCTATTTGGCTGCACGGTTTTCTCCAAAATCAATTTCAACTCATGATTTGAAAACTCACCCTGGCCATTTGTTTGGGGGTGGTATGGTGTTGATGTTTTTTGTGTAACCCCATACTTCTGAAGGAGGGAAGCCAAATTCTGATTGCAGAAGTGTTTCCCTTGGTCACTGATGATGGCCTTTGGTACTCTAAACCTACAAAAAATATGTGCTTTGAAAAATTCCACTACAATATGAGAATCATCAGTCTTGGTGGAATTTTCCTCCACCCATTTTCTCAAATAATCAATAGAAACCAAAATATACAAAAAGAAAAAGGAACTAGGAAAAGGACCCATAAAATCGATGCCCCACACATAAAAATTCTCACAGAATAATATAGGTTGTTGAGGCATCTCATGCCTCTTACAAAATTTTCCCATGTGTTGGCAACGTGAGCATGACTTTCAATACACATGAGCATCATGGAATAAGTTCAAACAATATAATCCAGAGTCTAAAACTTTCCTAGCTATCCATTGGGGTCCAAAGTGTCCTTGACATGAAAGTGTTTGGCAAAAATGAAGAATAGACTCAAACTCGTGGTTAGGAACACACCTCCTAATGACTTGATCACTACACATGCACCAAAGGTAGGGATCATCCCACACATAATATTGAGACTCACATTTTAATTTTTGGAATTGATGTTTATTTAAATTTGTATGGATTTCAGATGCAACAAGGTAGTTCACTAAATTATTATATCAAGGATGCGTACTTGAGATGGAATAAAGCTGCTCATCGGGGAAGGTGTCCCAAAGTGGTACCTGGTCCAAGGTGTCATCCTCTAGTGTGTGAGTAAGCCTACTCATGTGGTCTTCCACTAGGTTTTACGACCCCTTCTTGTAATTTATCTCAATGTCAAATTCTTGAAGAAGGAGCATCCAATGGATTAGCCTGGGCTTTGTGTTTGGCTTCTTCAAGAGGTACCTCAGAGCTGTATGGTCAGAAAAAATAACTACTTTAGAGCCCAATAAATATGAACAGAATTTATCTAAATAAAATATAACAACAAGAAACTATTTTTTTGTGGTTGTGTAGTTTGATTGGGTTGAATCTAGAGTCCTTGATTCATAGGCAATCACATGTGAATGTCCCTCCACCCTTTGTGATAAGAAGGAATCAACCACAAAGTTGGACACGTCACACATAAGATAAAAAGGAAGATCCCACCGTGGAGGATGTATGATCGGTGGAGTGGTTAGAAACTTCTTCAGCTCATCAAAGGAAGTCCTACAAGAATCATCAAACACTAAATTAGAATCATATTGAAGTAATTGTGACATAGGAAGAGAAATCATACTAAAATATTTGATGAAGCATTGATAAAATCCTGCATGTCCTAGGAAAGATCTAACATCATGAACACATGAAGGATAGGGTAAGGATAAAATAATATCTAACTTAGATCTATCAACCTCTATCCCATGTTTTGAAACCACATGCCCTAAGACAATTCCATGCGCTACCATAAAATATCACTTTTCAATGTTCAAGACCAGATTCTTCTCAATACAATGATTAAAAATATTTTCCAAACTAGAGATACAATCATCAAATGAAGACCCATACACTATAAAATCATTCATGAATTCCTCCATGAAGGTCTCAATAAAATCAGAAAAATACTCATCATGCATCTCTGGGAGGTATTTGGGGCATTACAAAGTCCAAATGGTATCCTTCGATAGGAAAACGTACTGAATGGACAAGTGAATGTTGTATTCTTCTGATCATTCAGAGTAATAGGAAGCTGAAAATATCCAGACAATCCATCCCAGAAATAGTAGTTTGTTTTCCCGGCTAGTCTCTCAAGCATCTGATCAATAAATGGGAGGGGTAAATGGTCTTTGTGAGTGGATTGATTTAGTTTCCTATAATCAATACAAACACACCAACTATTTTGAAACCTCATTGGAACTAACCCATTTTTCTCATTTTTAACAAAACCAACACCACTTTTCTTAGGAATAACCTAAATAGGACTCACCCACTGGGAATTTGAAATGGGATAGATTATACCTGAATCAAGAAAATTATCAACCTCTTTTTTGACAACCTACAAAAGGGTTTCATTGAGTCTCTTTTGAGGCTACCTCACCGGTTTAGCCACATCCTCCAAAAGAATCCTATGCACGAAAATAGAGGGGCTAATACCTGATATGTCACCCAAGGTACACCCAATTAGCCCAGTGTTCTCCCTCAAAAGGTTCAAAAGTTTTTATTTATGTTCAAAATGGTGATTGTTAGTAATTATAACAGGTAATTTCTCACCACTTAACAAGTATGAGTATTTTAGATTTGGTGGTAATGGCTTGAGTTCCATTGTAGGGGGATGATGTATGGATGGAGAAATTGAATAAACTGAAATATGTGCACAATGAACATCAGTATCATAATATAAATCATCAAAATCATATAATAAACCATCAAATCCATCAGAATACTCAACAACCATGTCATAATTAGAGTTCACATGATCAAAATAAAAATATGATCCCATTTCAAAATCAAATCTAAGAGAGTATTGTGCATTTGAAATAGGTGTGAAAGTACTCTTAGACATCAAACTAGAACCAATGCTCATAATCTCCCTAAGCATAGGACAATCAAAATCCATGGGGTTTTTACTTGGTGGTTCAAAATGGGAGATAAAAAAAATAGAATGGTCCTATGAGGGTTAGTTCATGGAGTCCATAACATTAAATATCACAACTTCATCTCAAAACTCCATGGAAAGTGAACCCTCATTAACATTTATGAAAGTTTTTTAATGTTTTCAGGAAGGTTCTACCTAAGATAATGGGATCATGTGAACTTACCCAATCATCCTCCATTTTAGGCACATATAAATCTTCTGGAAAGATCATGTATCTTATGCGGATAAGTACATCCTCAAGGTCTCCTGCTGGATATGTTGTAGCTCTATTTTCCAATTGCACCACTACTCTCATCGGTTTTAACTCACCAACCTATAAAAGAGAAAATACAGAGTGAGGCATCACATTTATAGAAGCTACCAAATCACAAAGAGCATAAGAAAAGTGAAACTCCACTATGGTACATGGAATAGTGAATGTCCCTGGATCCTTGAAATTTGTTGGCATTGCTAAAGTTGGTGTAGTGAGTGCTGACACATTACTTCCAAGATTGATCACCTAATTTCCTTTGATCCCTCTTCGATTGGTACAATGTTATTTTAAAAATTTGGAATATGTTGGGATTTTCTTAATGGATTCAAGTAAAGGGATGTTGATCTCCACATTCTTGAATGTGTCCAAAAATTCTTTTCACATCGCCTCTTCAGCCATAATATTGGTTTGTAAAACTCTATTTGTAAATAAAAGGGTTTAGGAGGAACATCATCAATCTTTTTTTCACTTTTATCTTTCTCCTTGGGTTGCTAAACAGTTGGTGTGGAATGAGTATTTTCTGGAGTTGAGGTGAATCCTGATGAAACGATACGTGCAGATGTATCAGTTGTTTGCTTCCAACATCTCAATCTGATGGAACTAACGTTACCCTTGGGATTTGGAGTAGGTTTGGAAGGAATATTTCTAGAGTTCTTACTTACCAGTTCATGGAGGGTAGTGGCAATCTTGCTCATTTGAGTCTTCAACTCCGTCAGCTCCAAACCTTGAATCTTCCACTCATTCTTTTGATTAAGAAAACTTTTATTCAAAAGGTCATCAGTGTTAGAATCTACCTTTGGTTGAGAGTTCCCTTGTTGTTGACTTGTTGATTCTTGAGCTTCAAATCACCTTTGGGGTTGTTGGAAACCATGTTTGTAAGGTAGAGACTGTTGAAAGTTTTGCTGAAAAGGGAGACTTTGTTGTTGTCAAGAGCCGTACCTCATTTCTGATTGATCCTTCCACCCTTAATTATATGTTGGTGAAAAGGAATGAAGCTTCTTTTTGGTATATGGTTGTTGTTTCTACTGATATGGTCGCCCAGGAAACACTACTACACAATCTTTTGTTTCTTTTAGTTGGGGGAAATAGTCAGTTGGGTGGCTTGTCTTGGTGCAAATTCCAAAAGGCCTTGAAGGAGGGGGTTGGGATTTATTTTGAGACAATTCAATTTTCCTCACCATAGTGGTAAATTATTCTAATTTAGTATCAATCAAATGAATTTCAAGAGAAGAAGGACTTACCTAATGTACTCCTCGAACATGCGGTGTTCCTCAATCACCAAATTATTGGGATTTTTGGGCCATCTTGTCAATCAATGCACGTGAAAATACTGGTGTTTTTTCACCAATGCTCCTCTAGTGATGACATCCACCATGCTCTTCTCTATAGGTGTGAGTCCTTCATAGAAGTATTGGATGAGGAGTTGCTCACTGATTTGGTGACATGGGCATCTTGTACACAACTTCTTGAATCACTACCAGTACTCACACATTAACTACACTTGGGATTTCTTGATCCCTAAGATATCTTTATGAATGGATGTTTTCCTTGATGTTGAAAAAAATCTCTACAAGAAAATGCATTTCAAATAGTTCCAACATGTGACATCTTCAGGTTGTAAATAATACATCCAGTCTTTTGCAGCTCCATCAAGTGAAAATAGGAATTCTCCTAGATTGATTGGATCTTTAGAAACATTTCTTGGTTTTAAGGTTGAGTAAACCTAATTAAATTATTTAATGTGTTTATTGGGATCCTCACCAAAGAGGCCATGGAAATTTGGAAGAAGGTGAATTAATCCATATTTCAGTTCAAAGTCTGATTCAAGATTTTGGTATGCAATGAAATTTGGTTGATAATTAAAATCAGGTACATGAAATTATCTAATGGTTCTATTAAGTTCATTTCTATTATTTTCAGCCATTGGTTCCTAATTTATAGTTGAATTTGAATTTCTTCCTATTTTAATGTTCTGATAGTGGATGAATTCTCCAACTGGTTTAATGTTGACACTTCCCATAGACTGAGAATGTTTGATTTGAGCCCGAAGGCTATGTTCAATATCAGGATCAACATCTAAGATATATTCAGGATTATTTTGTGTCATAAATAATATAAAAATAATAATAAGGAAAGTGTACTGTAATAAAAATGAGAAGTTTGAGTTGATGGTCCAAAAAGAAGAAGAAGAAAATAATAGAAGAAGAAAATATTCAGATTGGGTAAAGAAGGAAGAAAGAAGAGAATAAAATGTGAAATAAAATAAATACCTCTAAATGGTTGAAGTAATTACTTTTATCCTTGAAAACATCACTAATTTGAAAGGTGCTGTCATGGGCGCTTTAAAATGATGTTCGGTTTCGGGTTACTTAGGTGCAACAGAGTGGCTGACCAAGGTCATCTCTCAAAGGAGGAATCAAATTAAAACAACTTCTTAAAGGTATTATAAAAAAATAAAAGAAAATAAAAACACTACTTGAAAGTATGGGGGGAGTTTTTAATTTTTTATAAAACTAGAAGAAGTTTTCTGGAAGAAGATTGCATTTTCTTGTTTTTATTTTTGAAATGAAGTTCGATTAAAAAGACGCAACAAGAAGATGTTTTAGACAATATTTAGAAGGTGTAATCGATATAACTCTACCTATTAAATAAATTATTTATCATTATAATTTAAATTAACAGCAACTTAATTATTATCCCTTAACATGTTAACCCTCTAACTCTACAAGAATTAACCTTAGCACAAAGATGAAGTGAATTAAACCCTAGGCTATCTTCGGGGAATGCAATCACAACACCCTGCTTTAATTGACGTTATAAGGATAGATTATGTTAAGTGGTAAATTAATGCACAAATATATTCTATAAATGAGGAATAATTGAATTTAGGGATTATATTTGAACTCTACAAATTTATCCTGCATGGTCTTGTTTAACCGATTATGTTCACGCTCTCACAATTAACACAATTCTCAACCTCATGTGTTTTGTGTTTATTGTTCAATTACTTTAATAGTTTTATTAAAACTAAAAAATTAATTAATAGATCATATTATGTGAATCACATTTTCTCATTGATTAAAAATAAATGATTGAATAAGGATATAGGTCAATCGATTACTAAAAATATCTACTCTTCAATGGGTTGTGTAATCGTCATAGAAGCGAATTGCATTTTCAATGGTTTATAATGGGTATAACCCAATAACACTTCTACTCAAGAATTTTAGCTCAAATAAGAAGATAAAATAAGAACAAAACTGATCAAAATAAAATAAATGGAAGATAAAATAATAAGTTTATTGGATGAACAAAAACATTACAACAAAGAAGAGGAAGAGAAGAGAATTTTGGAGGAGATCCTAGCTTGAAAGATCCCCTCATCCAATAGTTAATTTAAATGGAAAATAACCACTTCACGTATGTTCCCATTCCATTAAGGCACGTACCACCCCATCCAAATGAGAAAAATACCAATTTATAGAGTGTAGGGGAGGCTAGGTTACAAGTGGTTTCAATTGTGAATGGGGAAATTCGGCCAAATATTTTAATCCAAATTTCACCACTCATTTGACCTAAAAAACATGTGAAAAAACTCTCCATCTAGAATGATTATTTGTGAGGAATTTGTTTCTAGATCTCCTCTCTATATTTGAGCCCAATCCAAGCACGGATGTAGGAGTTATGTTCTAAATACAGAACCCATGTCCAATCTAGAGAGTCCAGCCCAACTTTGACTTCATGGCCCATTTGTACTAACCAAATGCAAGATTTATCTCCAATGTCCTAAATGAAATTTGTATCCCCTTAAGTTAGGAACATATTTAAATAATATTAATATCAAATAATATATATCAAAATATTTATGTTTGAAATTATATAGTGAAGTTTAACGGATAAAACTATAATTTTCATCAAATTTTCAAATGAATGATCTAATCCCAAATATTTCATAAATGAACTCATTTACCACATTGTGAAAAAATTTACCCCATGGAAATTATATCATTTATTATCAATAAAATATTCAATAAAAATGTGTTTTATCAGACCGTATCATTAAGATATCAATTTTGAGACTGTAACTGAGAGACATTAACTGTGAGACCGTAAGTGTGAGATAGTAACTACGAGACAGTAACTTATGAAACTGTGAACCGTGAAACCGTAAACTATGAAAAAACAAAATGTTCACTTAAGGAATATCATCCCTAATTCATGTATTATTTAATTTATCCTTTTATAATTTAATGTCTTAGTGAATATATCAGCAATCTGATGTTCACTGCCAATGAATTCCAAAGTGATATCACCTTTTTGACAATGATCTCTCAAAAAGTGATGTATTTCATCTATATGTTTAGTCCTAGAATGTGAAACATGATTCTTTGAAATGTTAATAGAACTTTTATTTTCATAATTTATAGGTACATGTCTGAATTAATATCCATAATCTATTAAAGTGTGTTTCATTCACAAAGTTTATGCCCCAAAACTACCAGTATCTATGTATTTAGCCTTGTAAGTAGACAGTGTAACAAAAATTTTCTTATTACTACAACATGATACTAAATAATCGCCTAAAAAGTGACATGTTCTAGAGGTACTTTTTCTATCTAACTTATAATCACCAAAATCAGCATTAGAATAGATAACTAAGTCAAATGATTGTCCTCTGGGGTAAAACGGTCCTAAATTGTTAGAATGTTTGAGGTATTTGAAAATTATTTTAACAAAATTTAAATGAAACTCTTTGGGGTTTTCTTGAAAGTGTGCCCAAATTAAAACATTAAACATAATATATATCTGACTAGCAGTTATGTAGAGTAAACTTCCAATCATTCCTCTATAAGTGGTTTGATGAAAAGATTTACAATTTTCATCAAGATCCAACTTACAGGTGGTACTCATTAAAGTATCACTAATTTTAGTACTATCCAAGAAAAAACGTTTCATGAGATATTTAATATATTTTCTTTGATTTAAGATAATACCTTCCTTCTTTTTAATGATTTGAATCCCAAGGAAAAAATTGAGTTTACCCTTCAAACTCATTTCAAATTCATTTTGCATCATTTTTGAAAAATCAGTACATAAATAATTTCTTGAAGATCCAAAAATAATGTCATCTACATATATTTGAACAACTTAAACATATTTAGAAATTCATTCTATAAAATTATTAGGATCAACTATACCTTTTATAAACAAAATTGAAATAAGAAAACTACTTAATCTATCCTACCATGCTCTTGTAGCTTTATTTAAACCATATAAATCCTTAGTTAATTTAAAAACATTATTTGGAAAGTGAGGGTTTGTAAAACAAGGGATTTATTCACAAATATCATCAAATATATACCCATTTAGAAATTAACTCTTGACATCCATTTGATAAAGTTTGAAATTGAGATGTTCTACATATGCAAGAAAGATTATAAGACTTCAAGTCAAGAAACTGGTGTAAAACATTTATTCATAATCAATTCCTTCTTTTGGAATATAACATTATTCCACCGATATAGCTTTGTTTCTAACTATGTTACCAACTTCATCTACTTTGTTCCTAAACACCCATTTAGTACCCATGGTCAAGGTGTATTTGGTTCTATCCCCAAGTTTCCAAACTTTATTTATTTCAAACTGATTTAGATCCTCTTGAAAAACCATCACCCAAAATTCCTCATAGATATCATCATTGATGTTTTTCGACTCAAGATGTGATAGAAAGGCTTGATGTTCAACCTGATTTCTAAGAGAATCTTCAGTATGTGTTCTTTTTTCTAAATCTACAAAAACTTTATCTAGATGATGGTTCTTAAGGGTTATAATAGATCTAGAGAAAGAAGGGCTACTAATTTCAGGTTCTTCAACAGGTTCAGGTTCATTATGTTTCAAATCTGGAGAATTTCCAAATTTGGAAGTTTTAATAGATTCCTTCATAATATGATCATATGATTTATAATTAATGTCTATATTTGACATATCATCCTCAAGATTCTCTAGGGAGGTCTTTGGGTCATGTGTATCTATGTCATCAAATTTGACATGTACATATTATTCCACACGTTTGGTTCTTTTGTTAAGGACTCTATAGGATTTACTAGATATTGAATATCCTAGAAAAATTACTTCATCACTCTTAGAGGAAAATTTCTCACGATTATCCTTAGTATTAAGAATATATAGTTTTCAACCAAAAACATTGAAGTAATTATCGTTGGGTTTTCTATTGTTCGAAAAATCATATGGATTTCTTTTAAGAATTGTTCTAATTAACAATATGTTAATGACATAGAAAACTGTTTTGATAGCTTCAGCCCAAATGTAGACAGGTAGATCATACTCATTAATTATGGTTCTAGAAATTTTTTGTAAGGTTCTATTTCTTATTTCTACAACTCCATTTTTTTGAGGTATCCTAGGGGTAGAGAAGTTATGACTATATCCATTTGGTGAGATAAAGGATTAAAAATCTTGGTTTTCAAACTCACAGCCATGATCACTTGTTAAGAATTTCATTCTAAGACCACTATGATTTTCTACAGTCCTAGCATACTTGGTCAAATGAGAGCAGGCTTCAATTTTTTGAGCCAAAAAGTAAGTCCAACTATACCTAGAATAGTTATCTACAAGAACATAGATATTGTTCTTCCCATTAATGCTTGAGAATATAGAAGGTCTATACAAATCCATGTGAACTAACTCAAGAGGTTGAGAATTTGAAACTTTTTTCTTCGGTTTGAAAGAGATTTTGTGTTGTTTACCCTTTTGAAAATGAATACAGACTTTTTCATTTAGAAACTCATGTTTGGGTTGGTCCTTGACTAAACATTTTCTAGTAAGTTTTATAAGGGAGTGTGTATTGTAGTTTCATAGTATTCTATGCCAAATCCAATATTATTTATGAAAAGCACTCAAGCATGAAATATTTTGAGAAATTAAATAATCTAAGTTAATAGTATAGACATTTTCATTTCTAAAAGCATAAAATATTAATTTATTTTTAGAGTTAAAAACATTACAATCATAATTTTAGAATTTAACATGAAAACCATCATCACATAACTATGAAATACTAAAGAGATTATATTTTAATCCATCAATAAAAAGTAATTTTAAAATTAAAACTGTGTTAGAGTTACCAATCTAGCCAAGAACAATTATTTTTCCTTCATCATTGTCACTACAGGTGACATTCCCACCATAAATATTTGTTAAATTCTTGAAGAATGATTAATATCCTGTCATGTGTCATGAACATCCACTATCCAAGTACCATAAGCTTTTACAGGAGCTCTTCAAATAACATTCCTACAAAATAATCAAACAAAAGTAGATTTTGGTACCCAGATTTATTTGGGTCCAATAACATTAGTAATCAGTGCTTTAGGAACCCACATCTGCTTCATGTGTTTCCAATAATAATTATGTAACATATTTGAGAAACAAACTCTATTTGGTCCATAAAATCTAGAGGTAGTAAAAGATTTCACAGAACTAGGACTAGAAGGAGCATTTTCATTTTTAGGAAGAAAAACAGATTTTCCAAATTTAGGTAAAAACTTTTTTTGGGTGATATTTCTTTCCCATGTTGGTATCCTATACCAGTATCTTATATTGGGGAAATTTGTTTTCTAATAATATATGTAATAGTATTTTTTTCCATTGGTAAATTTCTCTAGGTCCTTTTTCAATTTCTCATTAGATAACATAAGTTCATTTTTCTCCCTTAGTAATTGAACATTTTTATCTTTCTCTATAGAAATCTCAGATTTGACAGTATTAGTCAAGGAATGTTGTTTATTTAAATATTTATATTCATATTTTAGCTCATTACATGTTTCTTCATGCATATTATAGTATTCAAATAATACTTCACTATTCATATTTTCCTCATTATCATATTCATCTCCAGAATAATAAAATTTATGTACAGGAGATTCTTGGGTTACCTCAGATGTGTTTTTTATCAAACACATATTTCCCTTATCAACCATTTCATCCTTTGAAGATTCTGAGTCACATGAACTATCCTCAAAGGAACTCCATGTTTCTTTCATGTCTTTTTTATACTTTCTATATTTTTACTCATACTTCTTCTTATATTTTAGCTTGGGGAAATCAGCCTTTACATGTCCCTTTCTCTTACATTCATTGTAGAATATTTCATTAGGGTTTTCACTTCTTTTAAAATCATTCTTTCAGTTTCCCTTGTGATCATACTTTCCTTCAAAGTTGGGATTTCTAAAAAAATTCTTTATTCTATTAACCATCTTAAATCGTCTAGCTAATTGATCCATTTCATCATCACTGTCAGATGGTGAATCTTCATTAATTTTATTGTCAGAATGAGGTTGTATCCTTTCATTTTCTTTATTCTTAAAAGTAGTGGTTTTTGAAATCCATTTACTTTCTCTTCAGTTCATCTTCATCTTCCTTGTTGACATTTAGTTCTTCCACATACATCATCAAAATTCCCATCAGATCCTTTACTGGAAACTTTCTAACATCACAAGATTCTATAATTGATATAGATGTCCCTCTCTATCTATCTAGTAAGCATCTAAGTATTCTCATGATTTGCTCCTTGGTTATAACATCTCTTCCCAGGGAGATTATAGTGTTCACAATTTTATTAAGCATGAGATACATGTCATAAATAGGATCATCACGCTTCATTTTAAAGTTGTCATATTTAATAATATATGTGTTGAGTCTAATTTACTTAACACTAGAGGTTCCTTCATGTGAAATAGATAAAGTATCCTAAATTTCAAGGGTTGTTTTATATGCATAAATTCTGTTAAACTCTTCATCACCTAAAGTACTATATAAGGAATTCATGGATTTTAAATTATTGTTATAGGTAGCCTTATTTGGGTCATACCAAGTATTCCTATCAGTATTAGGGATCTTATATTCATATATAATTGAAGACCAAATCTCAAAACCCATACTTTCTAAGTGAATTTTCATTTAAATTTTCCGTTGTGAAAAATTTGTTCTACTAAAGAATAGAGGTCTCTTGGTAGAAGTACCTTCCAATATATTATCCATGACATAGAAATGGACTTTTAAAGAACTAGAAATTTATAACTAACATAAATTTAAAGATCTTTAAAACACATCTAAAATCGAAGTCGAAAAAGATATAAAAAGAAAAACAAATTTAAAATTTTGAGAATAGGGATTTCAAAAACTCCATTGATATCAAATGTTGGTCGGAGTATGACACTCAAGAGGGGGTGAATTGAGTTCCTATAAAATTTATATTAAATATTTTATTTAAAATATTTCCCCAATTGAAATAAAATAGTCTAGTTAATCAAGGTAGTAAAACTATAAAAGTTTGACCGTTCAATTAATTTCTCAGAAGATTGATTAATTCTCAGTTATAAAAATATGATATATTGATACAACTTTTGAAACTAATATAATAAGAAAAAATAGTTATAACTACTATCCAAGACTAAATATCAAAGTAAAATTTACTTTTCTGAAATATAATTTAAAAATAGAGCAAGACTAAATTGAAAGGCAGAGAGGATAAAACAAGTGGTTCAGTCTCAAGATGAGACCTAATCCACTCCACTTGGTGATCACCTGCCATAAGGAAATATATATATAGTTTTGATGCACACCGAGGATCTGGGTTAGCAAAGATACACAATAATTTCTAGTTCATAAGACCTCTCTCACTGTTCAACATGGGAAAACTAACAACCAGGTCATATAAGACCTCTTCCATAGTTATATGTGGGTGAAACAAGCTGTGAAAGATATTTTAGTGAGGATATCTTGTATCCTAAATTTCATTGTATGAGAAAATGTGCATTTTAATAAAAATTTACACATTGATTGATAACTAATAAAACAATACACAATAGAGAAAAGATAATAATAAAGGATTATAAATTCTATGAGTATTGTTCAATACAGCTCTCGACTTGTAGGATGCAGTATATGTGATTTTCGAGTCCTCTTGTGAAAACAGAGTATCCTGAATCATGCCTTCTAATTTCCTGTTCAATGAGATTTGATTTTTATCTCTTGTTCTTCTTAGATTTATTGCAGCAAGGATGTTTATGGATCTGATCCATAGTAGTTCAGCAACCAGGAATCGATAGTTCTTCATGTATTCTTTAGTGTTTGTATTCTCTTATTATTTTAACACAATCCACTACTATATCTCTATATGTAGCTCGTGTACCACCATGTATTTTATCTTAGGTATGTCTTTGTTATGGATGATAGGGAGCATAATCTCTACACCTCATACCTCATACTGTCTACTGACAGGACTGCAAAAGAATATTAATTATATCAGTGTCATTAAATAACTCAAATATGGCCATTATAAATAACTTTTAAATTTAATTTGAAAAGACAGAAAAATGGTTAAGTGTGGAAGGGTGTCACAGTTTGTGTCTTAAAATGGTTTCACTGGGAAAAATGTCTTCTCCTTTGACTCTGAGTGGTGAGATAGTCACGGTGAGACATTCACGGTGAGACAGTTACTGTGAGACAGTCATGGTGAGATCTGGAACTGGTAGCACAGCTTTGGTGTCTTGTCTTTTGCAAATTCTAGATCCGATAGAATGTCACGACCCGTCCTCGGGGCCCGTGTCGTGACTACCCCAAGCCCGCCTTCCCTAGGCCAGGGGCTGGCGACTAACACCAAAGGCATAAATCTTGATAAAAGGGAAAGCATTGCCTTTATATAAGAAAACAAACACCACATAGTATGCAAGAAGAAGTAAACACTAAGTAAACTAAGTACAAAAGTAAGTGCTGGAAAGTAAATGGGATAGTATACAAACCCAACTAAAAATACAGTACAACTAAGATAAGAAAGTACAACAACTAAAAAGTAAAGTAATCAGCAACCACCCAGTCATCCTCTGGTTATCCCACCTAAAGGGTGGGTACAGATGGTCTCCTCAGCTCCTCAGGTCCGGCCATCCGCTCCGTGTACGTCCTGTATGTTAGTCCACCTCCGGGTACCATCACGCTCGACAAGCCTCAACCACGATCAGCGCTATCCGTCATCTGAAACCAACACAACGTAGTGCGGGCATAGCCCATGCAAGGGTGAGTATACGATAGTCAGTAGGGACCCCGAGACCCCCGAAGGTCTCCCAGAATCCAAAAAGGATAAACCACAAAGGAAGGATACAAATACAAAGTATCAACCAACACTACTTAGTTATATTTCCATACATATACATAAGTCATCAATTCTAGTTCGGCTCCAACTTTTGAGCTCAGGTTCAACCCAGTCCACACAGGAAAGCACAACCCAATCCACATAGGAATGCACAACCCAATTCACATAGGAAAGAAAGTCAATCATATCGAATACAATGATTGAAAGTCAAGACTCAGATAACACAGGTATACTACTCATGATTAGGGGTGGAGATAATAGATGTAGCCTCTGAATTATCTCCCCTGTCGAACCCATGTAGGATCCATGTACATAAGTCATCGCTGTCGAACCCACGTAGGATCCTTGTACAATAACCATCGCTGCCAAACCCACATAGGATCCAAGTACAGTCATCCTCGATACTGAACCCACGTAGGATCCAAGTACAGTCGTCCTTGCTTCCAAACCCATGTAGGATCCATGTACAGTCGTCATCATCGTCGTAGTCGCACCCAGCTCTAGGGTTCCCACACACAGCATGTTCGATTCCGGGAGGGTCTTCTCCTCGAGTCAAAGATCGGTACATCAACTATCACGAAGACTAGAGTTGATGTATCACGTAGTTCTGCCCCACTTCATAGGGGAAAAACCAAGAAAAACGTGCCCAAGTCATGGAGAACAAGATGACCAATCCATTTTCCAAAAGTATACGACATGTAGGTAAGCGTTACATGCCATGTCATCCGACACCGGGTACTGCTCGTGTGATACGGCCCGTGTCGTAGGGATGGTCGTGTAGATAAGTAAAATACACAGTGTGTAGTATGGTTAAACATCATTTCCAAACCTCTAGGGTCGGTTCCATGTGTGCTGGTCATGCCAGACCGTGTGGTGGAGTACATGCCCATGTACTCCACCTCGTGTCCATGAATTTCTGGAATACACGTCGTGCCTCTTGGCCGTGTGGTTCTTCCCGTGTCCGTGTATCACCAAGATTACACACCGAGCCTTGCGAAGCCACTTCTGCCATGGTGGTGGTAGTACACGCCGTGCCTCGTGGCCGTGTGGTTCTTCCCGTATTCGTGTACATCCCGGATTACACACTGAGCCTCGCGATGCCGCTTCTGCCTTTTAAAGAAGATAATACGTGTCGTGCCTCGTGGCTGTGTATTTCTGTCAGTGTCCATGTATTTACCTTGAATACACTCCATGTCCATCGAAGTATCCTCTGTCAAACTGTGTGGGCAGTACATGTCGTGTGACCGGTGTCACATGTCGTGTGTCACTTCTTCTGATGTCCATTACTTCTGCCGCTAAACGCTCGTACTACACGGCGTGTGCTTTGGAAGTACACGCCGTGTATTCTGGAATTTTCCAAAAATGGTGCCTCTGGCCAGCACGCCTCCCGAGGAATCCGTACTTTGTTACAATGATCCGTTTGCTACAAAACTCCCGCTCTTAGGTCGTCCTGATGTTCTGGGGCCGTTTCTGATGTTTTCAGGCCTCCGATCTTCTCCGAAAACTTTCCTTGATTCACCGCTTGAGAACTGTAGGAGAACACCATACAAAAAGAACGAAGGAGTAATCAGACCGTGTTAGTTTGGTTCGGTTCCTTCCGCATTAATTCGATAGAAAAAGATTTAGAGAGAACCAATAACATGGAAGGAAAAACAATGTTGATCATTCATAAACACACCCATACCTCGATAAACGGTGACGTTTTCCGGCGACGTGGAAGATGGTGTTGCGGGGTTTGGTTTCGAAGATGGCGTTGGCGTACGTCCAAGGAAGGAGCAATACCTCACACTAGCTACGAAGAGAAGATGAAAAGGCATGTCATCTCTCCTTGCGATGATGGTGTTCTTCTCCGAAGGGAGTCATTATTTTCGGGAGGATGATGTTCTTCAAGGGATTAGAGCTCTCTCCCAAAATCCTTACACAACCAGCCAACCAAAATAAAATAAGGCCTCCCCTTATTTTATTATTTTTCCAAGAATTTCAAAAACTCAAAATTCAAACTCTTCATTCAATTAATTGAAGAGTTTTAATTAATTGAATTAATGTGTGTTGATATTAATAGAGTGTAAGAGGAGAAGTCACTTAATTAAATACAAAGGTTTGCCAACATTAAACACAAGAAGATTAATGGGGGATTTAGAGGAGTTTAATGGAATGTGAAGGGGTAGGGCTTGTGTGGGCCCCACCTCACCAATATCCTCATATGGGTAGTTGGTAACTAGTTTGTCCCACCCCAACACCATTACCTAGGATATAACCACTTAGAATAATGAATAAAATTTGTACCACAAATTTTATTCACCCTTTTTATTTAATCCACATTTTTTAACAACTCCCCCAAAGAAAACACATCTTCGGTAAAGGTCCTCTTAAGGAATTACCGGCGCTATGGTTCCTTTGGTGCCCTCATATTTCAATTCCGAGCACCGGTTCAAAAGATAGAAATACACACTCGTTCGTTCACTGATCGTACCCGAGCTAAACTTCGGAAAATGATTCCGGGCACACCGGGCCTCGGAATCAGGTGTCGTCAGAAACTGAGTACTCGTAAAATCCCAAAGAATTTAAGAAAAAAATTCCCTTGAAATTTATGGGTCTTTAAATTACTCCCACCTCAGTGATTTATGTCCCTGTAAAACTACTTCATAAACTAGGGAAACAAATGAGGGTACTCTACACACATCTGAGCCTCCCGCTCCCATGTGCTCTCCTGGAGGTTCCCATGAAGCCACCTGATGCGCACTAGAAGAATCGGCCATCCACATAGTAACCGCTCCTGCCTATCATCATTCTCCACCAGGACCTCTGCAAATGTCGCCTCGTCATCGATGTCTAGCTCCCCTGATCAATGATATGTGTCAGTTTGTGCACGTATCTCCTTAGCTGGGATACGTGGAAGATGTCGTGCACCCAGTGCAACTAAGGTGGAAGAGCCAGGAGATAAGCCACCTCTCCTATCCTGCTGAGGACCTGGAATGGTCTGATGAAGCGTGAAGATAACTTGTCGCCTCAACCAAATCTCTGTAATCCACGCCGAGGTGAGACCCGTAAGAAAACATGGTCGCCATCCTCGAACTCTAGTGGTCTCTGCCTCCTTTCAGCATGGGACTTTTGTCGGTTATGAGTAGTCCTCATCCACTCCTGGATGATCTGTACCTTTTCCATCGTGGCCTGGACCATGTCTGGTCCTACAAGTGCTGACTCCCCAGGGTCTATCCAGCACAGAGGTGATCTGCAAGGTCAGTCGTACAATGGCTCGTATGGTACCATCCCAATGGTGGAGTGGTAGCTATTGTTGTATGAAAACTCCACCAAGGGAAGGTGATCCTCCCAGCTACTACCAAAGTCAAGGAAAGATGCACAGAGCATGTCCTTGAGAGTCTGAATGGTCCTCTCCGTCTAACCATCCATCTGAGGGTGAAAGGTGGTGCTCAGGCGTAGCTGCGTCCCAAATTCCTCCTACAACCCCTTACAAAGCCGAGAAGTAAAGAGAGTATCTCAATCAGAGATGATAGAAGATGGAACACCATGAAGCCGTACGATCTTCTGAACATAGAGGCATCCCATGCTCTCCACTGAGCCATGATCTATGATAGGTAGGAAGTGGGCCGACTTGGTGAGTCGGTCTACGATCACCCAGATGGAGTCGTGTCCTCTGAAAGTACGTGGAATCCCTGTCACAAAATCCATAGATATCCTGTCCCACTTCCACTCCGGGACCTCCAAGGGCTGTACCAAACCTACTGGTACCTGGTGCTCCACCTTCACCTGCTGGCAGGTGAGGCATCAAGAAATGAACTCTGCCACAACCTTCTTCAAACCTGGCCACCAGTGCTGTCGTATGAGGTCCTGGTACATCTTCTCTACTCCAGGATGTACTGCTAGAGGGGAAGTGTGAAACTCCATCAACACATCCTCTCGTAATGCATCTGGTACCATGGTACATCCCTTGAAAAGGATGAAGTGTTCTTCTCCTATAGAAAATCCATCTGGTGCTATACCTGAGGATATCTGAGCATGTCGCGCCTCACAGTCATCATCCCCATGCTGTGCCTCCCTGACCCACTGAAGTAGTGGAGGAGTTACTATGAGCGACTATAGAAAGGCTGCCCCATATCTATCCATGAAGGATATCTGCAAAGTAGTTAACTACTCCGTCGCCTCTCCAAGCAGCTGGATGCCCGACCTCCTACTGAGAGCATCAGCTACTACATTCTCCTTCCCATGAGTATAGAATATCTCAAAGTCATAGTCCTGGAGGAACTCGAGCCATCCCCGCTGTCTCAGGTTCACGTCCTTCTGCGATAAGATGTACCTGAGACTCTGGTCGTCAGAGTAGACTGTAAAGTGATCGCCCATCAGATAGTTTCACATCTTCAAGGCGAAGACCACTACTGCTAACTTCAGGTCATGGGTAGCGTAGTTCTGCTCATGCTTCCTCAACTATTCTGATCCATAGGCGATCACTACCCTCTCCTGCATTAGGACACACCCGAGTCCGGTCCTTGATGCATCGCAGTAAACTACGTACCCTACTCCCTCCTCTGGTAGCCTCAAGATGGGTGCATGGGTCAATCTCTGTCTCAGCTCCTAGAAGATCTTATGACATTTATCTGACCACACAAAGGGTTTCCCCTTCTTTTTAAAAGCTGAAAGTGGTGCTTCAACTCTAGAGAAGTCTGGCACAAATCTCCGATAGTACCCAGCCTGTAACACCCCAAGCTTCCTCGGTATGTTTCCTTTCGAATAATGCAATGACGTGCATTGTACGCAACTTCGAGATTTTAACACACCACAACCAATCAAACTAGCCGTTATGAATAGTAATACCTACTTTTTGAAATTATATATATTTTATATTTCAAAATGGACATCATTTTTGGATTCGGAATATCGAATTTAGCCTAAGGTGAAATTTTGGTACTTTTCGGATAACTTTCATATTTTGATGAATAGTGAAAATTACTAAATTTTAATTAAAAACAACTTTTTTAATCAAAATAATTAATAGTGATAAATTGTGAATTTGAGTGGTTTTAAAGTATATTTAGAATATATTTTTACCATTTAATATAATGTTGGTCATTGGACATAATTTTACAATTAAACCGAACATAAACAAGTGTCAATCTTTTGATAGTTATTATCTCTTAAAAACACGCTTTTTGTTTTGACAGCGGGAATTAATTTTAAATTAATTTCTGCCACTTCTGTGTTTTGAATTTAGAAAAATGGATTCCATATTTGGAATCAGGATGTCCAAATTGTGTAAATAGGTAACTTTTATTTTTAGACATTTTGAATAATTACTGCGGTAAATATTTTATTTACCATGGTTAAGGGTAAATCCGGTAAATAAGGGTTAAAAAAATAATATTATAATAATACTAAATTACCCTAAAATGTGTCTTAACCCTATTGGTTGATACATGGTCGACCATGGGCATCTTTGGGTCAATTTTGGGACCCCATGGATCCACTTGTAAGTGATAATGACACTTTATATTAATTAAGTTAAAATGAATACAAAATGACACAAGCATATATCTTTTAGAAAAACAATTGTTACATAGGGTTATATATGCTGGCTTTTAGATTATAAATATTCATTAGAAAGCTAAAAAGATTTCCTACATAATTATTTTTTATTTATAATTTTTTGACATTAAATAAGTTATTTTATTTATGACACAATGATGATGCAGTAATTACTAAAATAGTAAAAAATTAACATAATTGATATTATAAATACCCAAATAATTATAATATGAAACTTTTAATGAATTAAAAAAAATTTCTAGGATAATATGATATATTAGGATTGATTTATTTGACTTTTTTCGAAGTAATCAATCTGTTATGAGTTTCACAAAAATCAACTAGTGAATAGTGTCAAAATTGACATAAAAGAGTTCTTAAAAACAAATATTATATTATTAATTGATATTAAATTCCTAAAAATCTAAGGTTCGGCCAAGAGACTTATATTATGATAGGTTAATCATTAATGGACCACTTGGGGGTCTTTTGGATGTATATAGTAAGTTTATTAACCATATTATATAAAAATACAAAGAGACATTGTAAAAGTGAAACTAATTAACTTAGAGTTAATACTTAAAGATAAGGTTAATATAAGTACCCAAACCTGTCTAAATTCTATTGGATGAGTTGTTTTCTACCTATCCCCACCTCAACCTTTGAATAGTCAACTTTGGAGCCATTGGAAACCGAATATGAATTTATTATAAATTAATATTTCTAGCTTTTCCAAAGGTGCCCCTCACCCCTCTTATAAAAGGGCACTCCTCCTTCTCATTTCCTCACACCTCTCAAGCCACTTGTCTCGTCCAAACTCTGCCCAACTAAGCTCCCCACATCCCTCTCCTCCTCCTTGAAGCTTCCCCTTAGGCAGAAAGCATTTCAACAAGTCCTTTGGTTCCAACCAAAGTGAGTTACCTAAATTAAAGGTAACGATTTCTCTTAAATTATTTTCATTTATTTTTCTTCTTCAACCCCCAAACTCTTTTTATTTCCCTTCTTTTGTAACAACACCAGTATCCTAAATATACTAGGATGTTGTTATAAGAAGTATTCAAACTACACATACACACAACTCCATCTAATGGATGATGAACATAATGTTTCTGTGGATGGCAAACTAACGCCTCACGAAACGATGATTGTTCAAAAACATCTTACCGCCTCTCATGGTGGCCATTATGATGGAACTGTAATTAAATATGATATTAATGATATATATTTTATATATAAGCTTCTGTAATTCCATTTTATTTCATACCATTATTCGTTTCATGTCGTATATACATACGATAATTTCATTTGAGGAAGTGCGGACTACCGCCCCCTTAAAATGATATGACTCGTTCATACCACACATGGAACGTATAAAGGATGGTGTTAATGAACTTAAGTAACATATATAAAATATTATATTATACTGGAATAGTAATATACCTATGTATCATTTGGATTCGATTCTTTTAAAATAAAAAATTAAAAAATTAAATGGAAGTAGCGTTCGTGCGTACGTACGGACTACCGTCTCCACGAACGCGATGAGATTCATTATCCATCGTATACATTAAAGTATAATTATCATTTAATGATTTAAAAATGATGTTTAAGGACTTGATATCATTCTGGATATTAATAAGATACAACAAACATGACTTATGTAACAAAACATATAAAAGAAAATGAGTAAGTTAACACCCGAAACGGCGTTAATACTAAGATATTATTAACAAATCAATGTTAAAAGATCATATATGATATCATATTAAAGTAAATGATTCTTGTATTATTCAATAACAATTATTTCACCATTATACAGGAGGTAAACCTACCATCGACCAAGGAAAAAGTACAAAGTAAGGGATTTTCTTATCTCACTTTTAATTCCGTGAGAATTCCATTGATCACCACTTAATTATTGCATGTGGTGTATGTGTACTGCCCATGATTGTATTAATTGTGTTATATACTTTTATTTATGGGTATTTACATCATCATGGTATGATAATTCTTTCATGGGTGTATGTTTCTTAAGTTACCTAATCAATAAGGGAATTTGAGATTTCAATTCCACTCATTTGGCTTTACGCATATTTCATTGATTATATTACCCCAAGATTATGTGTGGAATCACTATTCATTTGATTGTGTCATAATTTCCACTCCCATTCCTGTGGATATAAGTTTGATACACATAATCACTCCATTCTAAAGTCAATGATATGAATTTGATAAGAGTAATTTTAACTCATTCTCCATTTATTGAGTTAAACATCTGATTCGTTGGTATTGTTTTTACAAGAATATGTGTGAATATACTTTGATTGATTTACACTGAATATCCAATCATATTTAGTGTATTTATATTTGTCACACATAATTATGTCGTTGATTTATCCTTAACAAAAGGATACAACCTTTATGAGAGATTTCATCTCAATTTACATTCCATTGAGACTTCTTTAATGATATACACCAAATCACTTTTATGTGGTGTATATAATGTACTTTGACATAGTATATCATGAATTCCTTTATTCTCATGATATTACAATGTTTTGATTACCTCAATTATTTGTATTCAAGTGTCTCTCTTTTGGTTAGAAACTCTAACTAAAAATACCATTTTTAAATGTTTTAAAAAATTATTCTTCTAAATCATGCTCATTAATGTCCATATTTTAAAAATGGTTTTAAGGATTTATTTATATGGACATTAAAGTTTTAAAATTAAAAATCCTTTTAAAAAGTTTCAAAGTGGTATGGGACACTTTGATTCAAAAATCTATTTTTAAATGGCTTTTTGACAAATAGTGTGACTTTTAAATGATTTCAAGAAAAGGGGGATATTTCTCTCAAATAGTTTTGATGATTATTTTCATCTATGTCAACATCCTTCATTATTCTTGATTGAGGTTAATGTGATACAATACAATCTTCCATATTGTATCGAATGAGTTATGTTTGACTGTGGATGTGCTATTTTTATACCACTCAAGGTTTGTGGTAAAAGTATTGACATTTCGTATGCTAGTTTCAATACGAATGTTTATTTTATGCTTAAAACTATTCATATGAGGAATGCATTGGACTTAATAAGTGACGGGTGGAGCCCGCTATAGCTCCTCGATGCATCGGTAGGTCTCATGAGACAAACTAGTGTCTTGGCACAAGGCCTTGGCAAAATCTTATTTGTAGTCTTGGCACGAGGCCTTGGCTATGTGGTTATGATAGTCTGGCATTATGCATTCCATCATTATGAAAGTGGTTATTGATATTGCATGTGATCATTCGACTAGTAGAATATCCATGTGAGTAAGTAAATGGCATTATTTCATTTTACTTTTGCCATACTATGTTGAAGTTCAATTTTAAAAGGCTTTTGTTTTAGTTATAAATTGCCTTAAGTGTTTATGCTTATTTATGAAAGCTTCTGCTATAATGTTATCCTTACTGAGCATCCGAGCTCACCCCTTTCAATGTTTTATTTTTCCCAGGATTATGAAGAAGTAATTTATGAATGACCTGCAGGGATAGTATGAGGGGATATGAAGACAAGATGTTTTTTTTTATGATGTAATGTAAAAATTTATGGATGTATCTAGTTATTCCAAGGCTACTAAACTAATCGGTCTTTCGAGACTTGATCTTTCTCATGATCATGCCAATGTTATGTAATAATGCACCGACTCTAGATAATTAGGGTCGGGGAGTTACAGTTGGTATCAGAGGAAGTTTAGTACAAACCTTGGTAGCTAGATTTAGATAAACTCTGATTAGAGCACGTAGACCTAAGATGAACTTTGAGGATTAGTATAAAAGAACTTCCTAGAATTTTGGTATTGTAGAGATTTTGTGAGTTTTCCGAGCAATACATCCCTGTCTGGATACGAGCAGGTAGAGGCGGCTCTGGCACAGATGTACCTAGGGGTAAAACCCGAAAACACCGCTTTGAGCAAGACTCGAACGGGAACTGGTGCACGACAACGGGCCTTGCTTCACTCTTGGTTACGACACTCCCGGGGGATATGCTTAGGATAATTTACATTTTCTTTACAAACCAATTTAAGTAATATATATATAAGATGAGAGTAATTGACCTTGGTTAATCCTAATATGTTTCAAATTGAGAATATGGTGACATTTTAATCTCTAAATGATTTTACGACTACTATTACTCACACAATGCTTTATGGTTTTAGTCAATGGCTGGATTCCAAGGAAGTCATTGTGACTTTGAGAATGATGTACAAGATGGGAATGGTGGTGGCAATGAGCAACAAAATGGAATGTTGATAGGCGTAAAAGATATCGTCTTTATGCCAAATCAGTTTTCCAAAAATATGATCAACAACATATATATTAACCAACTCCCAGACTCAACAAGGAAGAGAAAGGTGATAAATGATAAGAGCTCCAGCAATGGAGACCATGGAGAAAAGAACCCTCAATTTTCATCATGCAGGAAATGTGGAAAGAGACACCCAGGAAAATGTCTCAATGGGACAACGAAATGTTTTACGTGCGGGAAGGAAGGACATAAAGTAAAGAATTGCCGAAGAAAAATGAAGAGTACTTTGGAAGAAGATAAAATTGGTCCCAAGAGTCCATTTACAGTCATTTGCCGTAAATGTAGGGGACCTGGCCATTACCCGAGTGAATGTCCTATTCTATAGGATATTTTCTTGGTCAAAGAAGAAGCTATGTGGGAATAAATGGTTGGAGAAATGTTTAAAAAGTATTAGCACTCCTTGTTGATGGGTTTACTATGGAATAATTTTCTCTTGTATTTGTAACCCCGCAGTTTGCCATGTGAGAATGATATTTGAGGAAGAATTGTCTCTTCTCTTGTGGATTTGAGTATAAATAACCATTTGGATTTATATGATCATTGGGGTTTGAGAGAATTATAAGTTATTCTAATTTGGGATGAAGATTCAAGGTATGATATAACATTTGTGGTTAAATTTATGATATAGTATTTTGAGGAATTTATCTCATTTTGGAAATATTATAAAATATAGTTTTTGAAAAAGGACAACACGTAGACCGTGTGACAACCCGTCGCGTCGGACAAAGCTATGGGAATTGAACCCACAACCAAAGTGCGATTGGGATTTATCGCCTACCACTGGACTACGTGAAGTCCCTGGTTAGTGTGACTATTTTTTAGTTAAATGATTTTATTGATCAATAATAAGTTGATTTGGGTTCTTATTTCATATCAAAAGAATACCCTTGGTATAGGAAAATGATTTGGTGATTAAGTGATAAATGTTATTTTGGAAGATGTTCGCTTTGTTAGAAACACTATATGTCCAAGGAAAATAGAATACTATGGGGTTTCATTTGTGGAGTAATGATAGATTTTTATCTACGTTTTTATTGTGGATTTATAGTGATTTGGGTTATTTATGGAAATGATTAACCTATAATAGAGAATATGTGATTAGGTTAATTAATTTTGAGTATGTGACTTTAAGAGTATCTGATGTCATTTGGAGATACAATTTAACATGGGAGACTACATAATCAAATTCTTCTATGTTTTGGGTTTCAATATTAGTTTGGATTATATTAAAGGATTTTAAGGACAATTGGTTATTGAATGGTATCTATTTAACTTTGGGGTATTGTTGGTTTAATTTTAGAAATTAAGATTAGTGCATATTTATCTCAATGAATATCCTTTTGGGGGATCATTAGATCATTCACTGACCATTTTGGTTTTGATTAATCTTCAAAGACAATGTAAATATATGGTTTATCCTTCATGGATCATGTGATTCTATAGAAGTTTATTCTATCTCTTCCAGTGTGACCAAGTCTTCTTGAATACTCATCGTTTAAAAAAAATGAGTTAGTGGTGGAAATTTATTAAAGAATGAAAATCTACTTAAAATGTAAGTATATCTCATAATGTTCTTAGTCAATATCATAAATGAATTCCTCTTCCTTATGTAATGTAACTTAAAAAAAAATGTTGTCCGTTTACTTTCCTACTAGGAGACTAATGGTCGTTTGTCCCAACACAAGTTTGTGGTTCTCTCATTGTTAACTTTCTCCTGATCATGATTTCTATCCCTCTCAATCAGAACTTGACACTTATTTTATCATCCATATCCATGTTTTCTTACATGGAATCCTAGTATGGGTTATCTTGGATGACCCTTATACCTCTCTTTCTTTCTTTTAAAGTGACAGTTTTATTGACTCTTTTTCCGATGTGGGACTTTCCATTATATTCCCAAGAAAAATTTTAAAATTGCGAGGACGCAATTTATTGAAGGAGGGGAGAATGTAACACCCCAAGCTTCCTCGGTATGTTTCCTTTCGAATAATGCAATGACGTGCATTGTACGCAACTTCGAGATTTTAACACACCACAACCAATCAAACTAGCCGTTATGAATAGTAATACCTACTTTTTGAAATTATATATATTTTATATTTCACAATGGACTTCATTTTTGGATTCGTAATATCGAATTTAGCCTAAGGTGAAATTTTGGTACTTTTCGGATAACTTTCATATTTTGATGAATAGTGAAAATTACTAAATTTTAATTAAAAACAACTTTTTTAATCAAAATAATTAATAGTGATAAATTGTGAATTTGAGTGGTTTTAAAGTATATTTAGAATATATTTTTACCATTTAATATAATGTTGGTCATTGGACATAATTTTACAATTAAACCGAACATAAACAAGTGTCAATCTTTTGATAGTTATTATCTCTTAAAAACACGCTTTTTGTTTTGACAGCGGGAATTAATTTTAAATTAATTTCTGCCACTTCTGTGTTTTGAATGTAGAAAAATGGATTCCATATTTGGAATCAGGATGTCCAAATTTTGTAAATAGGTAACTTTTATTTTTAGACATTTTGAATAATTACTGCGGTAAATATTTTATTTACCATGGTTAAGGGTAAATCCGGTAAATAAGGGTTAAAAAAAATATTATAATAATACTAAATTACCCTAAAATGTGTCTTAACCCTATTGGTTGATACATGGTCGACCATGGGCATCTTTGGGTCAATTTTGGGACCCCATGGATCCACTTGTAAGTGATAATGACACTTTATATTAATTAAGTTAAAATGAATACAAAATGACACAAGCATATATCTTTTAGAAAAACAATTGTTACATAGGGTTATATATGCTGGATTTTAGATTATAAATATTCATTAGAAAGCTAAAAAGATTTCCTACATAATTATTTTTTATTTATAATTTTTTGACATTAAATAAGTTATTTTATTTATGACACAATGATGATGCAGTAATTACTAAAATAGTAAAAAATTAACATAATTGATATTATAAATACCCAAATAATTATAATATGAAACTTTTAATGAATTAAAAAAATTTTCTAGGATAATATGATATATTAGGATTGATTTATTTGACTTTTTTCGAAGTAATCAATCTGTTATGAGTTTCACAAAAATCAACTAGTGAATAGTGTCAAAATTGACATAAAAGAGTTATTAAAAAATATATTATATTATTAATTGATATTAAATTCCTAAAAATCTAAGGTTCGGCCAAGAGACTTATATTATGATAGGTTAATCATTAATGGACCACTTGGGGGTCTTTTGGATGTATATAGTAAGTTTATTAACCATATTATATAAACATACAAAGAGACATTGTAAAAGTGAAACTAATTAACTTAGAGTTAATACTTAAAGATAAGGTTAATATAAGTACCCAAACCTGTCTAAATTCTATTGGATGAGTTGTTTTCTACCTATCCCCACCTCAACCTTTGAATAGTCAACTTTGGAGCCATTGGAAACCGAATATGAATTTATTATAAATTAATATTTCTAGCTTTTCCAAAGGTGCCCCTCACCCCTCTTATAAAAGGGCACTCCTCCTTCTCATTTCCTCACACCTCTCAAGCCACTTGTCTCGTCCAAACTCTGCCCAACTAAGCTCCCCACATCCCTCTCCTCCTCCTTGAAGCTTCCCCTTAGGCAGAAAGCATTTCAACAAGTCCTTTGGTTCCAACCAAAGTGAGTTACCTAAATTAAAGGTAACGATTTCTCTTAAATTATTTTCATTTATTTTGCTTCTTCAACCCCCAAACTCTTTTTATTTCCCTTCTTTTGTAACAACACCAGTATCCTAAATATACTAGGATGTTGTTATAAGAAGTATTCAAACTACACATACACACAACTCCATCTAATGGATGATGAACATAATGTTTCTGTGGATGGCAAACTAACGCCTCACGAAACGATGATTGTTCAAAAACATCTTACCGCCTCTCATGGTGGCCATTATGATGGCACTGTAATTAAATATGATATTAATGATATATATTTTATATATAAGCTTCTGTAATTCCATTTTATTTCATACCATTATTCGTTTCATGTCGTATATACATACGATAATTTCATTTGAGGAAGTGCGGACTACCGCCCCCTTAAAATGATATGACTCGTTCATACCACACATGGAACGTATAAAGGATGGTGTTAATGAACTTAAGTAACATATATAAAATATTATATTATACCGGAATAGTAATATACCTATGTATCATTTGGATTCGATTCTTTTAAAATAAAAAATTAAAAAATTAAATGGAAGTAGCGTTCGTGCGTACGTACGGACTACCGTCTCCACGAACGCGATGAGATTCATTATCCATCGTATACATTAAAGTATAATTATCATTTAATGATTTAAAAATGATGTTTAAGGACTTGATATCATTCTGGATATTAATAAGATACAACAAACATGACTTATGTAACAAAACATATAAAAGAAAATGAGTAAGTTAACACCCGAAACGGCGTTAATACTAAGATATTATTAACAAATCAATGTTAAAAGATCATATATGATATCATATTAAAGTAAATGATTCTTGTATTATTCAATAACAATTATTTCACCATTATACAGGAGGTAAACCTACCATCGACCAAGGAAAAAGTACAAAGTAAGGGATTTTCTTATCTCACTTTTAATTCCGTGAGAATTCCATTGATCACCACTTAATTATTGCATGTGGTGTATGTGTACTGCCCATGATTGTATTAATTGTGTTATATACTTTTATTTATGGGTATTTACATCATCATGGTATGATAATTCTTTCATGGGTGTATGTTTCTTAAGTTACCTAATCAATAAGGGAATTTGAGATTTCAATTCCACTCATTTGGCTTTACGCATATTTCATTGATTATATTACCCCAAGATTATGTGTGGAATCACTATTCATTTGATTATGTCATAATTTCCACTCCCATTCCTGTGGATATAAGTTTGATACACATAATCACTCCATTCTCAAGTCAATGATATGAATTTGATAAGAGTAATTTTAACTCATTCTCCATTTATTGAGTTAAACATCCGATTCGTTGGTATTGTTTTTACAAGAATATGTGTGAATATACTTTGATTGATTTACACTGAATATCCAATCATATTTAGTGTATTTATATTTGTCACACATAATTATGTCGTTGATTTATCCTTAACAAAAGGATACAACCTTTATGAGAGATTTCATCTCAATTTACATTCCATTGAGACTTCTTTGATGATATACACCAAATCACTTTTATGTGGTGTATATAATGTACTTTGACATAGTATATCATGAATTCCTTTATTCTCATGATATTACAATGTTTTGATTACCTCAATTATTTGTATTCAAGTGTCTCTCTTTTGGTTAGAAACTCTAACTAAAAATACCATTTTTAAATGTTTTAAAAAATTATTCTTCTAAATCATGCTCATTAATGTCCATATTTTAAAAATGGTTTTAAGGATTTATTTATATGGAAATTAATGTTTTAAAATTAAAAATCCTTTTAAAAAGTTTAAAAGTGGTATGGGACACTTTGATTCAAAAATCTATTTTTAAATGGCTTTTTGACAAATAGTGTGACTTTTAAATGATTTCAATAAAAGGGGGATATTTCTCTCAAATAGTTTTGATGATTATTTTCATCTATGTCAACATCCTTCATTATTCTTGATTGAGGTTAATGTGATACAATACAATCTTCCATATTGTATCGAATGAGTTATGTTTGACTGTGGATGTGCTATTTTTATACCACTCAAGGTTTGTGGTAAAAGTATTGACATTTCGTATGCTAGTTTCAATACGAATGTTTATTTTATGCTTAAAACTATTCATATGAGGAATGCATTGGACTTAATAAGTGACGGGTGGAGCCCGCTATAGCTCCTCGATGCATCGGTAGGTCTCATGAGACAAACTAGTGTCTTGGCACAAGGCCTTGGCAAAATCTTATTTGTAGTCTTGGCACGAGGCCTTGGCTATGTGGTTATGATAGTCTGGCATTATGCATTCCATCATTATGAAAGTGGTTATTGATATTGCATGTGATCATTCGACTAGTAGAATATCCATGTGAGTAAGTAAATGGCATTATTTCATTTTACTTTTGCCATACTATGTTGAAGTTCAATTTTAAAAGGCTTTTGTTTTAGTTATAAATTGCCTTAAGTGTTTATGCTTATTTATGAAAGCTTCTGCTATAATGTTATCCTTACTGAGCATCCGAGCTCACCCCTTTCAATGTTTTATTTTTCCCAGGATTATGAAGAAGTAATTTATGAATGACCTGCAGGGATAGTATGAGGGGATATGAAGACAAGATGTTTTTTTTATGATGTAATGTAAAAATTTATGGATGTATCTAGTTATTCCAAGGCTACTAAACTAATCGGTCTTTCGAGACTTGATCTTTCTCATGATCATGCCAATGTTATGTAATAATGCACCGACTCTAGATAATTAGGGTCGGGGCGTTACACAGCCAAACCTAGGAAACTGCGCACCTCTGTCACGCTCCTGGGTGGCTCCCAAGATAGCACTGCCTCAATCTTCATAGGATCCACCACAAATCCCTCCTCAGAGATGATGTGCCCCAAGAAGTGGACCTCTTGAATCCAGAACTGACACTTTGAGAGATTACCATAAAGCTGGTGCTCTCGGAGTGTATCCAGTACAACCTGCAAGTGGTAGGCGTGCTTCTCCTTAGTAGTCGAGTAAATAAATATGTTGTTGATGAAGTCTACGACAAATCGATCAAGGTAAGGCTGGAAGACCCTGTTCATGAGACTCATGAACACTACTAGAGCATTGTTTACGCCGAAAGGCATAACCAAGAACTCATAGTGGCCATACCGACACCTGAAGGCCGTCTTTTGCACATCCTCTTCTCGAACTCTGAGCTGATGATAGCCTGACCTGAGGTCTATCTTCGAGAACCATCGTGCGCCCTTGAGATGGTCGAAGAGGTCATCAATCCTCATAAGTGGATACTTGTTCTTCACAGTCACCTGATTCAGGTGATGGTAGTCGATACACAGTCGCAAGCTCCTGTCTGCCTTATTGGCGAACAAAATCGGGGAAGCCCAGGGTGAAACACTGGGTCGGATGAATCTCTTGCCTTGCAAGTCCTCCAGTTCTACCCGTAGCTCTCAAAGCTCAGCGGGAGCCATATGATATGATGGAGTAGATATCGGGGTTGTCCCAGGGTACAAGTCAATATAGAAGTCTACCTCTCTACGAGGAGGTAGTCCTGGAATGCTGTCAAAAAAAATGTCTGCATACTGATCCACCACAACAGGAAAACTCGGACTCTGCACATCAACTGATCCTAGGATGAGACTAGCCAACAGATGGGTGATCGGCTATCCTCTCCACTATGTGAGTCAATCCTACGCTACAAAGGATCCCTTCTCGCCGGTGAAGGTGAACCTGCTCCCATCGGTGCGGACAAACCGCACATTGTGCCTAATACAACCGATATGAGCATGGACCGTAGATAACCAATCCATACCCAAGATGACGTCGTAAGGCCTAGACGCCACTACAAGAAGATCCCAGCCGAAGCTCTCGCCTCCTAGAGTAATCTCACACTACCGGAACCAGTGCGTAATCGTTGAGTCTGATCCTATAGGAGTCTCTAGCCATAAGGATCGAGCCAACAGCTCCTTCGGAATCTCCGAGCTCCGAACAAGAGAAGAGGCAATGAAATAACGACTCGCTCATATTTATATAAGAACATTAACAAGGGTGGATTAGACACAGATAGTACCTCGAATCATATTAGGTGCACCGTGGTCGTAGGCCTCCACTGCTTGAAGCTGAGCCTGCCTCTGCCTGCCAGCTCCCTGTGGTCGGGGTGGACCTCCTGGTGGGGGTGGTGGTAGAGCCCCGAAGCATCATCCACCACCAGCTACTTGTACATCTTCTCTACCTCGTCCGCAAGCTCCCTACGGACCACCACATTCAAACCTCTGCCTCTGCCTGGGTGGTCCCTCAACCGTCTGTTGCTCCTCTGCATGGCGGGTCGGGCAGTCACGAACCATGTGGCCCTGCCCGCCACATGCATAGCAATGTCTGCCTCTCGTATAACTGGCTCTACTGCATGTTCCCCACACCTCCAAAATAGTATCCTGAGGTCACCCACCTGATGGTATGGTCCACTTGGACCCCTGTGACATCTATCAACTGCCAGATGTAGAAGACTTCGCTATGTGCCGCCCTGCGGTAGGTCTCGCTGCTGGTGTAGGCTAAGCAAGAAATATCTCTACAAGAAGGTCTTTCTCCAGTACTCCTTACTGTGTCAGAGTACTGAGGGAGATCATCGAAGCCCTGGTCTCATGCCTCAGTCCCTACTCGAAGGTCCAGGCCCAGAAGAATGGGTCTCATACAATGTCAGTGGAATAGCGCGAGAGGTCGGTAAATCTCGCCGAGTACTAGGCTATTGTCATGCTGCCCTGCCGCAGCTCTAATAACTCCTGGATGCTTACCGCACGGAGAGTCGCTGGAATGAACTCTGATAGGAAGAGGTTCTCTAAGTATGTACAAAGTAGAAATGCCTCATCATGCACCTGGAGCATCAGGATCCACCATCTACCTGCTGCTGCGTGCATGAGACTCACCGCAAGGATCACCATGAGGTCAGCTGGAGTCCCTACTAATCTTTTGACTCGAACAACAGCCTCCAGCCAATCCTCGACTACCTGAGGGTCCATCTCCCTATAGAACCTGGGAAGTCTCTGATGCTGAAACTCGTGCAGTGCACTCAGGCGACGTGCACTCTCAGCTGCTGGGGCTGGTAGCAACGGTGGCTCGGCGGGTAAAGGTACCACCGGTGCCTCCGCTGTAATGGGACCCTACACCGACGCCTCATCGCTCGGTGGGCTTCCATCTTGCACAAAACTCAGAACCATAGATGGCTCCCATCGTGGGGCCATACGGAAAAGAAACTAGTGTTCCATGGTTAATATAGTATACCTGGTGAGCTGACACAAAGTAATCACAAAGAAAAATTTGAAACACACATGCAATCAATGTTTTTGTGCACTGAGTCAAAAATCAGAAGTCAGGGTCCTGGTGTATGGATACATTGGCCGCCGCACCAACACTAGACTCCTTGGAATTATAACCACACTCAATACCCTAATAACTATTGCTTCACACAAAATAAATTATCAGTTTCCTGATTTCTACGGTCGAACCGACTCCTCTGAAACCAATTTGTCACGACCCGTCCTCGGGGCCCGTGCCGTGACTACCCCAAGCCCACCTTCCATAGGCCAGGGGATGGAGACTTACACCAAAGGTGTAAATACCGATAAAAGGGAAGGAATTTACTTTATATAAGAAAAAACACCACAGAGTATGTATGCTGGAGTAAACACTAAGTAAACTGAGTACAAAAGTAAGTGCTGGAAAGTAAATGGACTAGTATACAAACCCAACTGAAAATACAGTACAACTGAGATAAGAAAGTACAACAGCTGAAATGTAAAGTAATCAGAAACCACTGAGTCGTCCTCCGACTATCCCAAATGAAGGGCAGGTACATATGGTCTCCTCAGATCATCGGGTTAGGCCGTCCGCTCTGTGTATGTCCCGCATGATAGTCCACCTCCGGGTACCGTCACGCTCCACAATCCTCAACCATGATCAACATTGTCTGTCATCTACAACCAACACAACGTAGTGCGGGCATAGCCCGTGCATGGGTGAGTATACGATACTCATTAGGGACCCCGAGACCCCTGAAGGTCTCTCAGAATCCACAAAGGATAAACCACAAAGGAAGGATACAAATACGAAGTATCAACCAACACTAATTAGGTATTTTCCCATACATATACCTAAGTCATCAATTCTAGTTAGGCTCCAACTTATGAGCCCAAGTTCAACCCAGTCCACACAGGAAAGCACAACCCAATCCATAGAGGAATGCACAACCCAATCCACACAGGAAAGATAGTCAATCATATCGAAGATAATGATTGAAATTTAAGAATCAGCTCACATAGGTATACTACTCACGAAGATGGGTGGAGATTATAGATGTAGCCTCTGAATCATCTCCCCTACCAAACCCATGTAGGATCCAAGTATAGAAGTCGTCGTTGCTGAACCCACGTAGGATCCTAGTATAGTAACCATCGCTGCCAAACCCACGTAGGATCCATGTACAGTCGTCCTCGCTGCTAAACCCATGTAGGATCCAAGTACATTCGTTCTCACTGCCAAACCCATGTAGGATCCAAGTGCAGTCTTCATCGTCTTCGCAGTCGCAACCAGCTCTAGGGTTCCCACACACGGCACACTCCATTCCAGGAGGGTCCGCTCCTCGAGTCAAAGATCGGTACATCAACTGTCACAAAGACTAGAGTTTATGTATCCCGTAGTTCTGTCCCACGTCATAGGGGAAAAACCAAGCAAAAAGTGCCCAATTAACGAAGAACAAGATGAACAATCCATTTTCCAAAAGTACACGATGTGTAGGTAAGCGTTACACGTCGTGTCATCAGACACTGGGTACTGGTCGTGTGATATGGCCCGTGTCGCAGGGCTGATCGTGTAGATAAGTAAAATACATGGCGTGTAGTATGGTCTCATGCCGTGTCCAAACCTCTAGGGTCAGTTCCATGTGCGCTGGTCATGACTAGCTGTGTGGTGGAGTACATGCCCGTGTACTACACCCCATGTCCGTGTATTTCCAGAATACATGTCGTGCCTCTTGGCTATGTGGTTCTTCCCGTGTCCGTGTATCACCTAGATTACACGTCGAGCCTTGTGAAGCCGCTTCTGCCATGGTGGTGGTAGTACATGTCGTGCCTTGTGGCCATGTGGTTCTGCCCGTGTCCATGTATCTCATGGATTACCCACCGAGCCTCGCGAAGCCACTTCTGCCTTTCAAAGAAGATAATACATGTCGTGCCTCGTGGTCGTGTATTTCTGTCTGTGTCCGTGTATTTACCTTGAATACACTCCATGTCCATTGAAGTCTCCTATGTCAAACTGTGTGGGCAGTACACGCCGTGTGACCGGTGTCACATGCCGTGTGTCACTTCTTCTGATTTCCGTTACTTCTACCACTGAATGCTCGTACTACACGGAGTGTGCTTTGGAAGTACACGCCGTGTATTCTGGAATTTTCCAGAAACGACGGCTCTGGCCAGCACGCCTCCCGAGGTGTCTGTCCTTCATTTTTATGATCTGTTTGCTACAAAACTCCCTCTCCTAGATCGTCCCGATGTTCTGAGGCCGTTTACGATGTTTTCGGGCCTCCGATCGGCTCTAAAAACTTGCCTTGATTCACCACTCGAGAACGTTAGGAGAACACCATACAACTAGAACAGCGGAGGAACCAGACCGTGTTAGTTTGGTCTGGTTCCTTCAGCATTAATTTGATAGAAAAAGGTTTAGATAGAACCAATAACATGGAAGGAAAAACAACGTTTCTTATTCATAAACACACCCCTACCTCAATAAACAATGACGTTTGTCGGTGACGCAGAAGATGGCGTCGTGGGGTGAGGTTTCGAAGATGGCATTGGCGTATATCCAAGGAAGGAACAACGCCTTACAGTAGCTGCGAAGAGAATATGGAAAGACACATCGTCTGTACTTGTGATGATGGTGTTATTCATTGAAGGGAGTCGTTCTTCGCAGGAGGATGAGGTTCTTCAAGGGATTAGAGCTCTCTCCCAAAATCCTCATACAACCATCCAACCAAAATAAAATAAGGCCTCCCCTTATTTTATTATTTTTCCAAGCATTTCAAAAACTCAAAATTCAACCTCTTCATTAAAATAATTGAAGAGTTTGAATTAATTGAATTAATGTGTGTTGATATTAATTGAGTGGAAGAGGAGAAGTCACTTAATTAATTACAAAGGGTTGCCAACATTAAACACAAGAAGATTAATGGGGGAGTTAGAGGAGTTAAATGGAATGTGAAGGGGTGGGGCTCATGTGGGACCTACCTCACAAATATCCTCACATGGGTAGTTAGTAACTAGTGGGTCCCACCCCAACTCCCATACCTTGGATATAACCACTTAAAATAATGAATAAAATTTGTACCACAAATTTTATTCACCCTTTTTATTTAAACCACATTTTTTAACAACTCCCCCAAAGAAAACGCATCTTCAGTAAAGGTCATCTTAAGAAATTACTGGAGATGTGGTTCTATCGGTGCCCTCAGATTTCAATTCTGAGCAAAGGTTCAAAAGATAGAAAAACCCGCTCATTCGTTCACTGATCGTACCTGAGATAAACTTCGGAAAATGATTCTGGGCACACCAGGCCTCAGAATCAGGTATCGTCAGAAACTATGTACTCATAAAATCCCAAAGAATTTAAGATAAAAATTTAATTTAAATTTATGGGTCTTTACATAGAAAGACTATGGTGTTAGGAAATTGGTGTCTCATGTGATGGTTTCTAGTCCTTTGTTAAAATTCTGAACGTTGTCATGTTACGGTGTCCTGGAAATGGTATCAAGGAAATGGTGTCAAGTCCTTTACAAAAATCTAGAACCGGTAACAAACTTACAGTTTCACACACTTAACCAAATCTATATAAACTTTTTTAAGAATTGATACTCACAGAATGGATTAGGATTAATCATAATCATAATGAAACATAATAGAATATAATTAAACATAGTTTACAATATTCATAAACAATTTTTGATATGTTAAACATGATTTGTGAGAATTAAAACATGATGAATCCAACAATATCACCCTTTTTGATGATCACAAATCATGGAATTTATAATCCATATATTTTAGTAAATACAAGATATTTGAGTATATATGTGGGAGGCTGTATAAAAACTGTTCTTCTCTTATGAAGATCCTTTTTCCATAAATAAATCCACAAATTCCTTGTCTTATTTTTCCACCTTTTGTGATTATCAAAAATAATAAAAATTAAAACGAAATTCTGAATGAAGGTAACTAAGAGAATAAACAGAAAATGTGATCATTGTATTGAATATAATGAGATATTTCATTACAAGAAAGAGGAAAAATACAATACATCCCTATCAAAAGAAATATTTTACTTATCTTTAGAGCCAATAGTCTTTTCTTTTACTTTGGTATAGATAGCAGAAGGAGCCATAAGAGAAAAATTATAAGTGGTAGAAGGGATTTATCTAACTATGAGAGAAGGAAAAGGCACTCCTTTAAAGATAGAGGGTGCAAGAGATTGTCTGGTGTAAAACTGAGGCAATGGTTTCTCAATAATAATAGGTTTGATCTAGCTCAGAGTCTGAGATATAGACATGGTAGTAGGAGAAAATGTATTATAGGAGGAAGGAGTTGAACAAGGCCACAAAGGGGAAGCTCTAGGAGCCAAAATGGAAGAACTTTTCACATGTAGATATGTCTTTAACAACTTAATGAAATCAGTGATGATCTCACCTCCATACTACATAGCATTCTCAAAGTCATCTTTGTTTTCAAAAACCTCTTCCAAAAGATGAGTGAAGTCTTTCAGCTTCTGAAATTGAGTCTTGAAGGCTTGAGTGACAGCAGGTATTTTCAAATTCTCTACAAGATAATTGAATGGATTGTTCAAATAATGCTTAGAATAAATTATATTAAATTATAAGTCCACTTTATTATAGTTTTTTTCTTGATAATAATTAGAAATATTTGAATGGATCTTACCAAATCAAGCACATTGTCACTATTCTTGATGATAGTCGAGAAACATTCCTTATCAACACCACTAAACATAGATTAAAGCTCTTCTTTGAAAAATATTTTGATCAAGTCACTGTCCATAGGATAAGATGGATATCCTAAGGCAGTTGAATCTATAATAGCTGATGTGAGGGACTTAAGTTGATTTAGGACCTTTTGTAAACAACCTTTATATTCATCTGTCATCTTGTTAAGTCCAAAAACAAGTTCATGCATCTCATTGACTATCTTCGTGTTTTTCTTAGATAATGTTTCATATATTGTAGTCATGTTTGGTTGAATTAGAGATATGACCTTTTGTGGGATCTGATCACAAACATCCTAAACAGGATGAGCAACAAGAGCGTGACCAGTTTTCAAGACATTATTCATATCTTCAACCATAGATTTTAGAGACTTCAACTCATCACCCAACTGTTTTTTCTCAATCTTGACTTCTTGAATTTCATGAAGCATATTTAGTTGAATATTCCATATAATTTTCTTTAACATCAGGGATGAATCTCTTTCAATTAGATTATTCACAGGATTAGGCAGTGAATTCAAGATATTTTCAAATCCAGATAACAAGGTGTTTCCAAAATCTTTTAAGTCCTCGTTAATTAAATAAGATGGAGTTTCTTGGATAGGTTCAAACATAGAAACTAATGCAAGTTTTGATTCCATTAGAGGTACAATTTTTTTGGAAATGATTGGTTTGATATTAAACACTATGGAGGGATCAATTGATTTAACTGAGACTCCTTTAAAATCAGTAACATCAAAATATTCTAGAAATCTGTACTGGGTGTCCACTGAACATAAATCCACACGGTTGGTTACTTCGATTATTTCCAAAATAGGGTTCTTCTCCCCCTAAATAGGTGCATCACTTCTAAGAATACGAGATTCAGTCTCTTAACCCATTCCCAAATTTTCAGCTTTTTCAGACTTACCCATCTCTTTTCTAGCTAGATAAGAATCCTATTCCATTATTTCCTCAACATATAATATTATTTAAGGTTCAATTTTTTCTTCAGAATATTATATTGTAGAAACCTCTTCCACAATAGAAAACACTTTTTCTATAGGAGTATCCATAGGTTATTCTAATTGTTCTTCAGGAATAGCTTGTTCTTCCACTCTAGCAGCTAGTGCTTCTTCAGCAACAATTTTTTTCATAACTATCTCTTCAGCAATTAATTTTTTGTGGAATAGGTAGGCCACTATCTTCTTCATTTAAGACAGTTCCTTACTCAGGTGGAACTTCTGCATATTCTACCTCTTCACTTGAGTATTCAAAAACTTCATCAGGTTCCAGACTAGGGTCAGATACATTCTTAGGCCTTGAAGGATTTTCAACTGGATTGAAATTTCATAAATTATTTCATTATCTTCCACCCAAGATTTTTTCTATGGGTTAAATCTAATTTTCATCCTTCTAAATGTATCCTTTCAAATAAAAAACTCATAACCTTCAACTAAATCTTCATTAAAACAAACTACTCCCTTGGATAACAACATTTTAGAAATTAACCTTGAATAAAATAGAGAAGTTGATTTTGATGTTTTCTTGATCATATCACACATGTGAAGTATAATATACTTACACAGATTGATCTTATTACCATTCTTCATAAGATATATCAAGAACACATCTTGATACTTATGTGTGTAAAATACTCTTTTCTTGGACAAATAAGATGTTTAATAAATTTGAACAATAACCTTGACTCATCATCATGCTCAATAGAAATTTCCCTTCTCTTCTTCTTAATTCCAGTTAAACTTTCCAAAGACTCTTCTAGGATAAAAAAATCAATAGGTGGAGGAGAACCTCTTCGATAATCCTAAAAAATTCCTTCATGGGGTATTCCTAAACAGCCATCCTACAACCTCAAAGAGAAAGTACACCTTTGACCATTCACCCAGCTTCTTACTACAAAATCATCTTTAGAATTGAACGAGAACTGAACATACTGACAAAAATCAGAAAATAGCTTCAGATAACTGGATATTTTATCTTTTTTGATCTAGTCCATCCATCCCTATTCTTCCATCAATTTCAAAACAATAAAATTACTTATCAGCAGCCACTTTAGACAAAATTCTTTCTCTAGAACTAATGTTCGATCAGCAAGGCCAGGATTCAGTAGTTTCTTAGGCATTATATTTTGGAGCCTTTTTTACTTTCTTTGAATACCTACGGTTCTCAGGAGTCGATGAAAATGGATGCTTCATTATGGGCATCTGATGTGGGTTTGAGAGAGATAAAAGTATGAAAGAGGGATAACGATTTAAGAGAGAAGGTTTTTAGTTTTATGAAAAGATAGCCCGAGTGAAGAAAGGAGTGTAAAAATTTGGATTTTATCATTTATGGATTTCAAATGTCACAAACACAAATAAACGGAATAAAATCACTAAAATAATTGATATAGAGATATAGGAAATAAAATTACTAAAAAATTCTAAGTTATTATGGTGAGACCAAAATAGGTAGTCACGATGTCAGCATTATGGTGTGGTCGTATCATTAAGATAGCAAGTATGAGGTAGTAACTGAGGGAAAGTAACCATGAGACCATAAGTGTGAGACAGTAACTACAAGACAATAACTTGTGAAACCATGAACTATAAAATAGTAAAATATGAAAAAATAAATTGTTCACTTAAGGATTATCATACCTAATTCATGTATTATTTAATTTATCCTTTTATAATTTATTGGCTTTGTGAATATATCAGCAAGATGATGTTCAGTGACAATGAATTCCAAATTGATATAACCTTTTTGATAATTATCTCTCAAAAAGTGATGTCTTCAATCAATATGTTTAGTCTTGGAATGTGAAACACGATTCTTTAAAATTATAATAGCACTTGTATTTTCACAATTTACAGGTACATGTTTGAATTGATATCCATAATCTATTAATGTGTGTTTCATCCATGATATTTTTGCACAAAAACTACCAACAACTATGTATTTAGCCTCAGTAGTAGACGGTGCAATGAAATTTTTCTTTTTTACTACACCATTATACAAAATACTTTCTAAAAAAGTGACATGTTCTAGAGGTTATTTTTTCTATCTAACTTACAATCACCAAAATAAGAATCAGAATATCTAACTAAGTCAAATGATTGTCCTCTTGGGAAAAATAGTCCTAAATTGGTAGTATGTTTGAGATATTTGAAAATTATTTTAACAACATTTAAATGAGACTATTTGGGGTTTTCTTGAAAATGTGAACACATGAAAACACTAAACATAATATTAGGCCGACTAGCAGTTAAGTAGAGTAAAATTCCAATAATTTCTATATAAGTGTTTTGATCAAAAAATTTACCATTTTCACCAAGATCCAACTAACACGTGGTACTCATTGAAGTATCACTACTTTTAGTTCTATCCAAGCAAAAACAATTATGAGAACTTTAGTATATTTTCTTTGATTTAAGATAATAACTTCCTTATTTTGATAGATTTTAAATCCAAGGAAAAATTTTAGTTCACCCATCAAACTCATTTGAAATTCATTTTGCATCATTTTTGAAAAATCAGTACATAAATAATTCCTTTAAGATCCAAAAATAATGTCATCTACATATATTTTAGCAACTAAAACATCTTTATAAATTCATTTTATAAAAATATTAGGATCAATTATACCTTTTTTAAATTTTTTGAAATAAGAAAACTACTTAATATATCATACCATGCTCTTAGAGCATGATTTAAACCATATAAAGACTTAGTTAATTTAAAAACATGATTTTTAATTTGAGGGTTTGTAAAACTAGGTGGTTATTAAAAAAATCCTCAAATATATACCCATTTAGGAATTCATTATTGACATCCATTTGATAAATTTTGAAATTGAGATGTGCTTCATATGCAAGCAACATTATAATGGATTCAAGTCTAGAAACTAGTGAAAAATATTATTCATATTCAATTCCTTCTTCTTTACTATAACCATGTTCCACCAATCTAGCTTTGTTTCTAACTATGTTACCATATTTATCTAATTTGTTCTCGAACACCCATTTAGTGCCTATGGTTAAGGTGTCTTTGGGTTTTTCCACAAGTTTCTAAACTTTATTCATTTCAAACTAATTTATCTCCTCTTGCATAGACATCACCCAAAATTCATCATTTATAGAATCATTTATGTTTTTTGGCTCATGATATAATAGAATGTCTTGTTGTTCAACATGATTTCTAAGAGAAGATCTAATATGTGTTTCTTTATCTAAATATCCAACAACTGCATCTAGAAGATGGTTTTTAAGGTTTCTAATAGATCTAAAGAATTAAGGGATAGTAATTTCAGGGTCTTCAATAGGTTTTGGTTCATTATGGGTCGAATCTAGAGAATTTCCAAAACTAGAAATTTTAACATATTAATTCATAAGATGTTCAGATGATTTAGCATTAATGTACAGATTTGACATATCATCCTCAAGATTCTCTATGGAGGTCTTTGTTTTATGTGGACCTGCTTCATCAAATATGAAACATACAGATTCTTCAACACTTGGTTATTTTTTTAGACTCTATAGGATTTATTAGATATTGAATATCCTAGAAAATTTCTTTTGTCACTCTTGGAGGCAAAGTTTTCACGATTATCCTTAGTATTAAGAATATATACGTTACAACCAAAAACATTGAAGTAATTAACCTTGTGTTTTCTATTGTTCCACAACCCATAAGGAGTTATTTTAATAATTATTTTAAATTAGCACTCTGTTAATAATATAGCATTTTGTGTTGAAAACTTCATCCCAAAAGTAGATAGGTAGATCATACTCATTAAGCATGGTTGAAGAAATTTATTATAAGGTTCTATTTCTTCTTTCTAAAACTCCATTTTATTGAGGTTCCCAAGGGAAAGATAAGTTATAACTATATCCATTTTTTGAGAAAAGGAATTCAAACTCTTGTTTTTCAAATTCACGTCCACAATCACTTCTTAGGTATTTAATTCTAAGACCAATAAGATTTTCTATAGTCCTAGCATACATGGAAAAATAAGAGAAGGCTTCAGTTTTGTGAGCCAAAAAGTAAGTCCAAGTATACCTAGACTATTCATATACAAGAACATATACATACTACTTCCCATTAAGACTTGAGACTCTAGATGGTCCAAAAAATCCATGTGAACCAACTCGATAGGTCGATAAGTTGAATCTTCTTTCTTTGGTTGGAAAGAGATTTTGTAGTGTTTACCCTTTTGACATGGATTATCGAATTTTTCATTTAGAAACTCATTTTTGTGTTGGTCCTTGACTAATCCTTTTCTAGTAAGTTTTCTAAGAGAGTTTATATTGCAGTTTCTTAGTCTTATATGACAAAGCCAATATTATTTATGAAAAGCACTCAAGCCTAAAACAATTTTAGAAATTAAATAATCTAAGTTAACAACATAAAAATTTTCATTTCTAAAAGCAGAAAATATTAATTCATTTTTAGAGTTAAAATCCTTACAAGGATCATTTTCAAATTTAACATGAAAACCATCATCACATAACTGGGAAATACTAAGCAGATTACAATTTAATCCATGAACAAAAAGTACTTCAAAAATTAAAACTGGGTTAGAGTTACCAATCTGGACAAGGCCAATTATTTTTCCTTTAGCATTGTCACTGAAGGTGACATACCCACCATAAATATTTATTAAATTCTTGAAGCATGAGTAATCTCTTATCATGTCTCTTGAACATACATTTTCCAAGTACTATAAGATTTTTCTGGAGCTCTTCAAATAGATTTCCTACAAAATAATCAAACAAAAATAGATTTTTGTATCTATATTTATTTGGGTCCAGTAACATTAGTAATCAATGCATTAGAAACACACATCTAATTCATGGGTTTCTTATAATCATTATGTAACATATTTGAGAAATAGACTCTATTTGATCTAGAAAATCTAGAGTTAGTAAAATATTTTCTAGAACTAAACTAGCAGCTGAATTTTCTAGGGGAATTTTTTTTACCAAGAATCTTTATAAGAGTATTTTTGACATTGGTAAATTTCTCATGGTCCTTTTTCAATTTCTCATTAGATAACTTAAGGTCATTTCTCTTCTAGAGTAATTGAACATTTTTCTCTTTCTCTATAGTAAGCTTAGATTTGATAGTAGTAGTTAAGGAATATTGTTTCATTAAAGATTTATATTATTCTTTTAGCTCATAAAAAGTATATTCAAGCATATTACATTATTTAAATAATTCTTCACTAGTCACATTTTCCTCATTGTCAGATTCATCTCTAGAATAATAAAATTTATGTTCATGAGATTATTAGGTTAGCTCAGATGTGTTTGTCACCAAAAACATATTGGCCTTGTCAGCCTTTTCAACATTTGAAGACTCTGAGTCACTTGAACTATCCTCAGAGGCACTCCATGTTACTTTAAATTCCTTTTTATACTTTCTATCTTTTTCCTCATACTTCTTCTTATATTTTATATTGAAAAAATAATCCTTTACAAGTCCCTTTATCTTACATTAATAGAAGATTATTTCAACATATTTGTTACTTATTTTCTAACCCTTCTTCCAGTTTCCCTTATGATCATATATTCCTTTAAAGTTGGGATTTCTAAACAATTTATTTCTTCTATAAACTTCTTAAATCATCTACATAATTGATCCATTTTCTCATCACTATCATATGGTGAATCTTCATTACTTGTACTATCAGAATGATACTATATCCTTTCTATTTACTTATTCTCAGAATTAGTGGTTTTAAAAGCCACTGAATTTCTCTTCGATTCATATTCATATTCTTTGTGGAATTTTAATTCTTCCTCATACGTCATCAACTTTCCTATCATATCCTTGACTAGTAGCTTGATAATATCACAAGATTCTCTAATTGAGACATAGGTCCCTCTCCATCCATCTGGTAAGCATCTAAGCATTCTCATGATTTTCTCTTTGGCTATAACATCTCTTCCCAGAGAGATTATAGTGTTCAAAATTTCATTAATCCTGAGATACATATCAGAAATATGCTCATCAGGCTTCATTTTAAAGTTATAATATTTAATAATATATGTGTTGAATCTATTTTCCATAGCACTAGAGGTTCCTTCATGTGAAACAGATAAAGTATACCAAATTTCATGGGCTATTTTACATGCAAGAAGTTCTGGTAAACTCTTCATCACCTAAGGAACTATATAGGGTATTCATGGATTTTCAATTATTGTTATAGGCAACCTTAGTTGTGTCATCCCAATTATTCCTATTAGTAGTAGGGATCTTATATTCATCTATAATTGAAGACAAAATCTCAAAACTCATACTTTCTAAGTGCATTTTCATTTTAATTTTCCATTGCACATAATTTTTTCTATTAAAGAATGGAGTTTTTTTGGTAGAATAACCTTCCAATATATTATCCATAAAAATGAAATATACTTTTAGAGAAATAGAAATTTAGAACTAATAAAAATTTAAAGATCCTTAAAAAACAACTAAAATCACAGTTGAAAAAGATTTAAAAGGAAAAACATATTTAAAATTTTGAGAATAGGGATTTAAAAAACTTTTCTAATAAAAAATGTTGGTCGGAGTAGGAAACTCAAGAGGGGGGTGAATTGAGATCCTATAAAAATTATGTTAAATAGTTTATTTAAAAGAGTCCCCTAATTGAAATAAAACTGGCCAATTAATCATGGTAGTAAAATTATAAAAGATTGACTGTTCAATTAGTTTCTCATTAGATTGATTAATTCTTAGTTATAGAAATATGAGATAATGATACAACTTTTTAAACTACTCTAATAAGGAAAAAATAGTTATAAATACTATCCAAGACTAACTATCAACGTAAAATTTCTTTTTTTGAAATATAAGATGAAAACAAAGAAAGACTAAATTGAAAGACACACTAGATAAAACAAGTGGTTTAGTCTCAAGACAAGACCTAATCCACTTCATTTGGTGATCACCTTCCACCAAGAAATATATATATAGTTCTGATCTACACCATGGATTATGGTTAACAATAGTACACAAGACTGTCTTGGTCACAAGACCTCTCCCACTGTTCTATGTGGGAAAACAAACAACCAGGTCACATAAGACCTATTCCACAGTTATACATGGGTGAAACAAGGTGTAAATGATATATGAGTGAGTATATATTGTATCCTTTAGTTCGGTGTAGGAGATAGTGTGTGTTTTAATAAAAATTCACACACTTCTTGATAAGTAATAAAATAGTACATAGTAGAGAAAAGATAATGAGAAATGATTAGATATGCTTTGAGCATTGTTTAATGTATCTCTAGACTTGTAGGATGTAAGAGATGTGATTTTCGAGTCCTATTGTTAAAACAGAGTATCGTGAATCTCGTGTTCCAGTTTCCAGTTCAATGATATATGCTTTGTATCTGTTGTTCTTCTTAGAGTTGTTAATGCAAGGATGTTTGAGGTTCTGATCCACAACAGTTTAGCCACCAAGAATCGAGAGTTCTTCCTGTGTTCTTCAGTGTAAGTGTTCTCTTCTTCTTTTTATGCAATACAATGTTGTGTCTCTATATGAAGCTCCTTCACCACCATGAATTTATTCTTTGGGATGTCTTTTTTATGGCCTACAGGGAGCATGACCTTTATAACCCATATCTAGTACTATCTGCTGACAGGACTAATAAAGAACATTAATTATTTTAGTGTTATTAAATTACTCAAATATGACCATTATAAATAACTTCTAAACTTGGTTGGAAAATGAAGAAAATTGTTTATGTTTGGAAAGGTGTCACAATTTTTATCATGAAACAGTGTTACTTGGAATGATTTCTTCTCTTTTTCCTTTGAGCAGTGAGACAGTCACAGTGAGACAGTCAGGGTGAGACAATCACAGTGAGATCTGGAATCAGTAGCACAATTATGGTTTCTAGTTCTTTGCAAATTCTGGAACCTATAGTAATACTACGGTGTCAGGAAAGCTGTGTCTCAGGTGATGATGTTTATTCCTTTGTCAAAATGATGAATGCTATCATTTTACGGGGTCTCGGAAATTGTAGCAAGGAAACGGTGTCAGGTCCTTTGCAAAAATCTGGAACCGGTAGCAAGCTTACGGTTTCACAGACTTAGCCAAATATCAGTAAACTGTTGTTAGAATTAGTACTCCCATAATGTATTGTACTTAAGTATAATCATACTGAAACATAATAAAATAGAATTAAACATAGTTTACAAGATTAATACATGATTTTTGATATATTAAACATGATTGGTAAGCATTAAAACACGATTAAAACATGTGGAATCCAATAATCTCCCTCTTTTTGATGATAAAAAATCATAGCATTTATAAGCCATATATTTTAATAAAGACAATATATATGAGTATATATGTGATAGGATGAATAAAAGTTTTTCTTATCTTATGAATATCCTTTTTCTATAAATACTTCAATAAATTCCTTGTCTTATTTATTCCCCTTTTGGGATTATAAAAATGAATAGAAAAGAAAAATAAATATAGCATAAAGGTAATTAAGATAATAAATAGCAACATGGATCATTATATTAAATAGAATGAGAATGTTCATTACAAGCATGAGGAAAAATACAGTACATCCCTATCAAAATACATCTTTCAATAGATGGTTTAGTAGAATATTAGGGCAATGGTTTCTCAATAATTATAGGTCTGATCTAGATCAGAGTCTGAGATACAGACATGGTAGTAGGAGAAAAGGTAGTAGAGGAGGAAGGAGTTGAACCAGGCCACAAAAGGGCAGTTGTAGGAGTCACAATGGTAATACTTTGCACATGTTGATAGGGATTTAATAACTTAATGAAATCAGTGATGATCTCACCTCCATACCACATAGTTTTCTCAACGTCATCTTTGTTTTCCAAAAACTTGTCCAACATAAGAGTGAAGTATTTCTACTTTTAAACATGTGTCTTGAAGGATTTAGTGATAGGAGGTGTTTTCAAATTATCTACAAGATAATTGAAGTGATTGTTCATATCATACTTAGAATAAATTCTATTAAAGTAGAATTCCAATTTCTAAGACATTTATTCTTGAGCATCATTGGAAATATTTGAATGGATCCTCACAAAATCAAGCACACATTCACTATTCTTGATGACATCAGAGAAAATTTCCTTATCAACACCACTCAATACAGATTGAAGCTCTTCTTTGAAAACTTTTCTGATCAAGTCATTGTCCATAGGCTGAGATGACTATCCATAGGTAATAAATGTTGTAAAAGATGATGCGAGAGATTATGTTAATTTAAAACCTTTTGTAAACAATATTTATATTCATCAGTTAGCTTGTTAAGTATAAAATCAAGCGCATGTATATCATTGAATATCTTACTGTTTCTCTCAGCCACTTTTTCTTATATTATAGTCAGGTTTGGTTGAATCAGAGATACAACCTTCTATGGTATCTGATCACCAACATCCTCATAAGGATGAGAAACATGATCTTGACTAGTTTACAAGACTTTTTGCATACCTTCAACCATATATTTTAGATACTTCACCTCATCACTCAACTGTTTATTCTCAATACTAACTTCTTGAATTTCATGAAGCATTATAGTTGAATCTGCCATATAATTTTCTCTAATAGTCGGGTAATATCTCTTTTACTGAGATTTGTCACATGAGAAGGTTGTGACTTCATGATATTTTCAAATCCCGATAACAAGGTGTTTCCAACATATTTTAAGTCATCTTTACTTACATTATCACGAGTTTATTTCATAGGTTTAAAAATAGAAACTTATATAGGTTATGATTCCATTGGAGGTACAATTTATATGGAAATGGTTAGTTTGATATTAAACACTATGGAGGGATCAATTGATTTAACTAAGACTTCTTGAGAATTAGTAACATCTAAATACTCTGGAAATCAGTACCAGGTGTCTACGGAACTTAAATCCATAGGATTGATTACTTCGATTCTTTCCAAAATAGGGTTATGCTCCCCCTTAATAGGTGCATATCTTCTAGGACTGAGATATTTAGTCTCCTAACCCATTTCTAAATTTTTTAGATTTATTAGGATCACCCGTCTCTTTTTTAGCTAGATGAAAAGATAGTTCCATTATTTCTTCAGCAGAAAATATTATTTTAGGTTCAATTTTTTCTTCAAACTATTCCACTGTAGCAACCTCTTCCTCAACAAAAAACACTTCTTCTATAGAAGGCTCCACAAGGTCTGCTAAACATTCCTCAAGAATAGATTGTTCTTCCACACCAGCTGCTAGTGATTTTTCAGAAACAATTTTTCCAGCAACTAAATATTCATAAATTAATTTTTGTGGAAGAGGTAGGCCACTGTATTCTTTTTTAAGATAATTATTTTCTTAGGTAAAACTTCTGCATCTTCTAAAAAATGTATCACATTGCTTCTTGGAAGCGGTAGTCCACACATACGCATGAACGATGTTATCATTTTCTAGTAGATTGAAAGGTAATAAGGTAGATATCATATTATAATTCCATAATTATAATAATTTCATAAATTTCATATAAATATTTTAAATCCACCATTATATTTTCTTATGAGAGATGATGGAAAAAAAATTTCATTAGTTCGTGAGAGGATATTCCATTGTACACTCAATCAAAGATTTAATGATGAAAGAGGAGATGATTACGGGTTTTCACATTAACATAATAACATAAAAGTATATGGGAGATACTATGTTTATTATTTAATAATATTTTTAGATAATTTTAATGAGGTGGGATAATAAATAAAATTAAACTCTTGGTGAAGAACTATACCTCTTCTTCAGACAATCCTTTTAGGTTTGCACCAAAATCCTTCCTAAAAGGGTTTTATAATTAGATGAAGTCTAGGATTTGTATACGGAAGTAAGGAAGGTATTTTTATGTTATTTTTAAAAAAATTATATTTAAGTGTGTTAAATAGAGGATAATGTATTTCCTTTTATAGTGAGGTGGAGGACCCACATGGAAACCACATGGAAATTTCCAAAAAGAATACAGAATGATAAAATCATTCCTAAGAAAAATGCTACAAAATGGAATCATATTTAAATTTAGGATATTATAAGGTATAAATACATCCTGATAATAGGATTTAGTCAAGTTTAATTGGAAAAAATACCCTTATCTTTCGGTTTAACCCTTAGTAAACCAGTTTTAACCTTAACCATGACAATTGATTTTTACAATTTTTACTATTCATTATGGAAAAAAATTAAGTTGGTCTTATTATATAATATAAATTATGATGAATTAGAAGTTTGAATCCATTTTATTAAATTCAATTCATATAATTTCAGGAATTTAATTTAAAACAAAGCATGCAAATGCAATGAAAAAACAGTTTTTCAAAGAAAAAGTTTTCATAAGTATAATATTTTTATATATCAAAGATGAATATAAAATTGATTCCATTTAACTAAATTAAATTAATAATAATATAATTGAACAAATTATACATTTAAAACCATTTTAAAACATAATTTATATTTTTAAATACTTTAAACAAAAAGATGATTTTGAATAAAAATCAGTATTTTTCACTATTCATTGAAAATTAATTCTTTTTAGATTTTTTTTAAAAATTCACTCCAAGATAATTTTTATATGTTTATGAAAAAAATTAAGTTTATTTTTTTCAAATAAATTTTATAAAATTTGAAGAAATTAAGTATATTATTTACTCAAAAAAATTAATAAAAATCATTTTTGTGGAGAAAAAAATATATTTGAATCATATTAGGAATTTACTGGAAAATATATTTTCATTATCCAAAACCATTATACACATTTTTCAAATATATTTATTCTTATCCGTATATCCAATTTTTAGGTATAGATTATAATGGTCACATTTAAATAATATTATTTATATCACAGTTCGTTTAAACTTGGGTTTTCATGTATCAAATGCTTTAAAGAGATTAAATTTAGGTGAAAAAAATATTTTAAAAATATTAAGGTGTTACACAGGCTCTCTCATTGGGATATCATGATCTAACATATTATATAGTCTCAACAATAGATACTAAAGACCCAAATAATGAATAATTCAAATCCATCTACACCTTTGAAGTATAATTTTTTTCAAAAAAAATCATAAGGGACCTCCAAGATAAAATCCAAGCCCTTGATCTCATATTTAGTCTATGTGGGGAACATCTAAGAGGAAAGAAAATTTTTTCTTGATTTATTATTTACAGATAAGAAATTGTTTAATGAAAATTCTTTGTGGAATCATCCTGTGGAATAATAGGAAGTGGTTATCCCACTTTAGTCCCCTCAAGGATAGAGAAGTGGGGGAACCTTCTGGGATCATGTTTTCATATGCTAGAAAAACCCTAACATCAGCATAAAATTCCATTTTATCCTTATCCCCCCATAAAATTATTCTACACCATGAAGATAGGAGGTTACACCCTCTTCCAAAAACCAATCCCTATTACAAACCATTCACTTTCATACTCCACTCTTCCTATTCAGAAAACTTTATCTCTTATATATATAATTGATACCCAAGACACCACCATCTTATTATCCATTTCACTTCCACTCATCCATATATTTGGGATCATTTTCCAATGGTAGAGGGGAGGAATTACCATACCAATAAGTATAGGATGTTGAGATACATCATGTGGTAGATCACTTTTTTCTCTTTATATTTCATATATCTTAACATGCTTGGTTAGTCTTGTTATTTAGGGGATGAGAGAGGTGTGATGAATTATAGAATCTTATTCCTTATAAAACCTACATTTTGTATTAACCATACATATAATATTAATGTTGATAAATATTATTTAATTGATTAAATGTTGAGAGGGTGTTGATGATAGAATGATAGTTGAAGACTAAACTATATAATATGGCCAGATCATTGTATCTGAAGGAGTGAAAACTCAAAGGATAAATTATAAAATTAATCACATAAATTGGAATATGGTTACTTCTCAAGAAGGATGAGAGAAACAAAATTGGGACTCTTGAATTCATAAGTAGGTATCTTACTACCATGAGAGTAGATTTTAGGTATATAATGATGTTGCATATGCATTACTGTTACGACTTAACTTGGTATGCTTTACTAAGTTGATCACTAACCTAATTATCCCACGAATATCAAAATGAATAAATATTTCTTATTTTTCTAGTGAATTTACACTACGAAAAAATATATGTGTGTTTTGGTTGTATTTGTTGTCAATAGATCAATATGTTATTTATATTGAAGAATGTAAGTATGTTGAGAAAGTCATAGATATATAGATAGAAGAAGGGTGTGTTTCAAAAGTTTTCAATTTGATACATACCATTGACATGAGAATCATACTCACCATCATAATTAGAAGATCAAACAAAAAATGGTTAAGAATTTTCATCGGTTTGAGAAGAAGTTTTCTGAGAGAAAAGGTTAATCAGACTCACCTTGGTTCCAAAATAAAAGTTTGAATCAAAATGAAGAAATTGTATCAGAGTATGAATGAATACAATGTAAATCTGACTATTATTTTCTAATCTTTGAGTTCTTATAAATCATATGTTTTTTGAAAAACTTTTGATGCAATCCTTATAAAGGAAAGGGTGAGAAAAAGTGATACCTATCATAATGGTGTTTATTTGGAAAGAAAGAAGTTTATAGAAAACTAGATAGTTGTAATAATTTACAATATAATACAAATGATTTTATTATAATCATAAAAAGTCTAAAAGTTATGAAGGAATTAATGATTAAAAGAAGATGTTTGTGAAAGAAGAATGTTTAAGTTTTCTAGTCTCAGTACATCGGTGTAAAATCAGAAGCATGATTCTTTTAAGGCTATGATGTTTTGAGTCAAAATGTGATAAGAAAAAGATGCTTGTTTTCATTTAGAACAATAAGACACAAGATTCAAATTTTTAGAGAAATATATTGGTAAGATAAGAATCTTGATGCTGACAATGGTCATTGGAAACAGCGTGCCACCAATAATCAGAGTGATCCTAACACTGATCATCAGATGCAGTGATGATTATAAAAGGGAATCAGAGGAAAAATTGTTTTTATTGGGAGTTTATGGGACCAATGAAAAAGAAAAGTAAGTGTATTCTGTTGGGAATGATTCATGTAAGGAAGTCAGAGGATGATCAGCCGAATGGAGATCAACAATGTTGTTAACTATTTTCATTTGGTTGAATTTTTTTTCTCTCTATCATTTGGGTCAAGAACGAAAGAAGGATATCTAATATGGTTGTCATTTGGGTCAAGATAGAGAGAATAATTTTGTATTTTTATCAAATGGTTCAAGAGTCATCGAACTATATATTGTTCTGACCATCATTCAAGAGGTGACACCAATCCAATAGAATGAATTATAGATTGATTCATCTGACATGGTATGACACCAAAAAGTCATCAAACACATGATAATTAGTCTAAGGAAAAGAATAAAATAATTATTTCTTAAAGTTTTCTGAATTGTTGTCAAGGAGAGGCTTTATGTTTAAAGAGTTTAGCAAAAGTTTTTTTTAAATATGTTTGAATCCAATATTGAAGTACTACCAAGGAGGTCTAGGAATCTTTAGAAGTTTCGACCATGTTTATGGAAGAATGTTTTCAAAGACTATGTCTAATAGTTGTTACATAACATCATAATGAGCATATATTTTTTATCAATTGGTTTGAAGGAATGAAATGAATTATATTCTATCATACATATGTCTTCATCATAATGAATAAATCATAATGGAAATTGGAATCAAAATGAAAAATTGTTAGAAAGTATTAAGTGAGTTGAATTTGTGAGAAGATTATATAAGGTTTGAGAATAAGAGAGAAGAGTTGAGAAACACTAAATAAGTCAAATATGTATCCTAAATGTAAAGAAAATTTACGTTTCAAAAAAATTACATAAGCAGGAAAACTTTTTAGATTCCCACTCAAAACACATTTGGAGAACCTATAAAAGGATATGAGTACATTATACTTTCTGATTGATTATAATATTATTCACATGCAAAGGAAGAGAGAGAAGATCTAAAGTTATAGTGGGAAGGAGTTTCCGGATAGAGAATTCCTGAGGAATATTTCCAGATAGAAGAAGAAGAAGGAAGATCATTTTTAGTGGTTTTTTATCAGACCAAGTAATCTGGATGGGATTTCTAGACTGAGATAGAATCAATTCAAAATTATTTATTGGTATTTTGATAGATTTTTATTTCCAGACTAAGAAATCGAACTGAGGAATCAGATTTGGGGGTTCATATTGGGTATTATTAAGAAGTTTAGAGAATTGTTTACCCATAACTGGGTAAGAAAGTGAAGAATTGTTTTGAATTTTATATTTATTAAAGTTGATAAGGTATCACAATACCATTTTTTTGAAGCAACTAGTGAATTATTCTTAACTTGTTACACAAAATTATATTACATCATTTCATGCTACTTGAAGAACATACTTTATTGTATTTGACATAGTTCTATTCAAGTGTAAGGTAATTTCCTACTTGTTGTACCCACACAAAAGGATTATTTTCCAATAGATTATGTGGTATTAGTTTGCTTCCAAACCATTCCAATGATATCGATTATCTTGTTGAGTAGTGAACCTTGTAAATACTTGTATTCCTGTTCAAGTGTGTATGTTTTGTTTTCATAAAAGTGATAATTATTTAATAGGAGTAAAATGTTGTTTCAAAATAAAAGAAACTTAAAAGAGATTAGTATCCCTGATTCACCCCCATATCAATGATAAATTGTCCTGGATGGGTAATATAAAGTGGTATCAGAGAGAAGGTTCCCATTGTTTTTCTCTTTACGGAATTATTTGAAGAATAATTTGTTATGGTGAATCTAATTTGTGTGAATAGTAAAAGGATTTCAATCTTAAATTGTAGGAATTATCATATCTAGAAGGGTAAAATGCTTCCATATCTTATGCATCTTGGCTATGATCTTTCAAAATCCACCGTAGATGGTTTTCCCCTTCATTTTAAGAGTTCCCCTCTTACAGTTACTGATAAAGAAGACCTTGAGAATGATGGAAGAGCTATAAATTCTTTACTCTCATCACTATTTGAAAGAGAGTTTTTTAGAGATAATGGAGTTGAAACTGCCAAAGGTGTTTGGGTTAAGATTAATAACATTCATGAAGGAAATAAAAAATTAAATAAGGTAAAGCTACAAATATGGAGATTGAAGTATGGAGATCTCAAGATGGGTGAGTATGAATCAATTGGTGAATTCTTTACCAGGGTTAATAAAATTGTTATAAATACTTGAAGTTTTAGTTAAAATTTTGAATATTCTACTATTTTATAGAATATCATGAGAATTCTTCATAACAATTTTGATGCCAAAGTATCCTCATTAGAAGATAATTACCCCGAAATGTTATCTCTGGATGATTTTTATAGTACTCTCATTAATTATGAAATGAGAATGGAGTATGTTGTGAATAGAAAAACAAAATTTGATAGAGAAATATCTTTCAAGGATACAAAGAAATAAATGTATAAGAAGATTTTTGAATAAGAAGATGATAGATGTTCTGATTCTAAAAATATGGTATGTAAAAATCTTGATGAAATTTTATCCTTGTTTTCTAAAAATGTGAAAATGGGTACCGGTAAATATAGAAGTAAACTTCCCTTTAAATTTTTTAGGAGTGGATCCATTGAGAACATTGTTTCCAATTATTCTCAAGTAGGGGATAAGGAAGAAAGTTATGACGAATAAAGAAGGCCAAGAAGATCTTGAAAGAAAAATGTTGAAAAATATTACTCCAAACGAAATGATAAGAATTCATCCAAAAAAATTAGAACCTTTTTGACAAAAGATTGTGGTAGTGAAAAAGAAACTATAAATTTTACAAAAACTACTAAATAAAAAATGTTTATTATATTAGTTAATAATGAAGTATTTACTAGTGATGAAAGCATTTTTTCTAAAGGAGAATTGGATCAGCTACAATTTCATCTAAAAGAGTTATTGAAATAATGTTTAGGGAATATTTCAATACTTTAAAAATAAATAAAGAAGTTAAATAAGGATTTTTATACAATAAACATTCAATAATTGCTTCTAGAAAATAAAGATAAGTTACTTGAAGAGATTTATTGTATGAAGAGTTCTCTTGAGATAGAAAACAATCAAAATAAACACCTTGAAGTAATACTGAAGGAAAAGGAAGAAGAGTTGGAAATTATTCAATAAAAAATTTGTAATACTGAGCAAAGAATTACAAGTTCCAAGAACTATATCTTTGGAGTTGGTAAAAGTTTTGGAAAGGGTGAACCGAAGAAGGATAAACATAATTTACCTTCAAAGGTTGAAAATAAAGTTAAAGGTGTTTCTGAGAATAATAAATCTATGAATGTTATGTATGTTGAAAAAACCAACAAAATAGAAACATTAGAATTTTCTAAAAATTATGAGTCAAAAAATGTTCCTATTACTTCTAGTTTTGATAAGGATAGAAAATAATATGAATTACAAAAGAATATTATGGATAATAACATAAATGTTAGTGGTCAATAAAGGTATGATCATAAAGATAAGAAGGTTACTAAGAAACATTATCACAATTCTATATAGTATGGAAATTACAGAGGTAAATATTTTTTCTATGGGTAATGCTGGTATTTTGGTTGATTTTGGCATAAGATAAATATGTGCTAGTTTAATAAAAAAACATTAAAATTACTCCACAAATTACCAAAGGAAAAGATTAAGGGGGTGTTATGGTAAAAAAAAATATCTCATCTTTTTAAGAAACTTGTGGAACCAAGAAGGGATGTTTAGAAAGTGAATAATGTTATATCTCCAACCAATAAAAATGAAAATTTTAAGGAAGTGGAGTAGTTTAATAAAGTTGAAAAAATTAAAAATATAAGAGAAAGAAAAGAAATAATTCTTATTCATTTGGACAGAACAATTTTCCATGGATAGTAAGTTAGAAAAATCACAAAATTTAGCTAAAGAAAATGGGAAGAAAAATATAGTTAAATATGTGAGAAAAGTTGAAAAAAATATTAATAGGTTGTTGTTTGAAGATTCATAAATTATGTAAGATATGTGATCAATAATGGAATGAAACCAATTTTTTTTTACTATTTTTCCAAAATAAAATGAAGGACCAGACAATTTGTTTCAAACTCACTTTAAAACAATGCTAAAAAATTTGAAGAAAAGTTTACATCATCGTCTGAAGAATCTATAAATAAAAATAACATTGTCCCAAAATGTCAGGAGTATGAACAAAAGGAAGAAAATCTTATCCAATGAAAATATAAGAAGAATAAGAATACGTAAAAACTGAGAGAGGACTCTCAGTATGAATGTTTCTTCTAAGAATCAAATGAGGTTTCTACTTATTCCCAAAAAAAATTTATAGGTGTTTTAACTTGAAAATAATTAATGGAGTTGAAATAAGGAAGCTAGAGTTGAAGAGTCTCTTACTTTTCATGAAAAATAAAGCAATGAGGTTATGAAAAATAAGTTTTGGGGAAGGTTATGTTTTATCACATGAACTTTACTAATGTGTTTTTTGAGATGGGTGCAGGATACTTTTATCTTAGTCAAATATACCCAAATTTTACCCAAATATGAGGATATTAAAATGAACATGAATGAATATTACATCAAAGTTGTGTTATGGACAGCATTGATAACATTTATTATACACTCTTATTTTCTACACCAGTTTCTACCATGTAGACTTAGAATTTTTTAATTAATATCTCTTTATTAAGAAACTCATGTGATACTTATATTCTCTTAGAAAAGAGTTTCAATATTTTAAGATTAAGAAAAATTATCATGAGTGGACCCTTTGAATTTAATTGTCAATAATTTAGAGAGATTAAGAATATGTGGAGAAGAGATGGAGAAGTATGAGTGTAGAAGACATGGATAAGACATATAGGGGGAGAAGAAAAAAAGTGAGAAAAGAAAACAAAAAGTGTTATTGTTGTGATATAATGCAGTGATTATTAAAAAAACACAAAGGGGGGAGATTGTTAGGTATAAGTTGTGTTTTGGTTGTATTTTTTATCAATAGATCAATATATTGATAATGTTGAATAAAGTAAGTATGTTGAGAAATTCATGGAAATCCAGATAGAAGAAGGGTGTAAGAAAAGTTTTTAATCATATCTAGACCATCTACATGAGATTAGGACTCACCATTGTAATCAGAATATCAGAAAAAAATGGTTAAGAAATTATATCGGTTTGAGAAGAAGTTTTCTCGGAGAAATGGTTCATTAGACTCAACTTGGGTCCAAAATGCAAGTGTAACAACCAAATATTTTATTAATGAAAATCCCTCTTGATCTAATTAAATGTATTATCATGTAGAATGGTTATATAAAATTTTCACTTCCCTGGTTTTATGTTTTCGTAATTTAAAATAACTTTAATAGTTGTTATCATTGCTAATATAGCCATTGAACAGTGACCACATGATTAGTATAAATATAGGGATTTAATAAATCCAATTTACTAAGACAAAGAAAGCAATGACAACATCCAGTAGAATTGATCCATATGAATCCCATTTTTTGGAGCTCAGAAAGGAGGTAGCATCACTGGGATTCTCTCTTGACCAAGCCCAAGATGAGATTCAACATGTTAATCTTGAACGATAATGCCTATGGGAAAAGTGGAAGTTAATATATATTACAAACCGAATGATGTTATCTGAGCCTCCCAAATAGTCTACCACCATCGTACACCTTACCCTTAGGTCTTATGTGGGTGTTATAAGGGGTTATGTAACAAGACCCTAGCACTATGATTATGTGCATTATTTTTTTATAGAATAAATAATATATATTCATTGTATTATTATTACTTTGTAAATATTTTTTAATACACAAATAGTATTTTTAGTTAATATTAAATTAAGAAATATATTTTGATGATTTAATGGATTTTTTTAATTAAATAGTATTTTAATAAAATATTATTTCTAAATTACTTTTTATTAAATATAATTTATCATATAATTTTTATGAATACAATTGTAATTTTTATTAAGGTTTGAAAGATGTTTTTGTAAAACCCCATGAATTTTTGATAAATATTGGTTTTTATTTTAAAAGTAAAATTTCACATATTTAGAAAATTATTTTGATAAAATTAATATTATTTTTATAATTAGGACGTCAAAATTATCCAATGGTGATGTTTTCATAATTTTCGAAGATAGTGGAATTTTTTGGGTAAAAATTTAATAATGTTCAGATATATAATGTATTTTATGACATCATAATGACCAAATAGTCATTTAATAAAATACTATAAATGTTAGTTTCAGACAATATAGGTTTTTCCTTTAAAATAATGTGATTTTAGATTTGTTTGATTAATTTTACAAAGCCTTAGTGGACCCTCCAAGACTTGTAAAACATTTTAACATTTTAAAATGATTTCTTTGAGAGTGTGACTCACCTCCACATAATAAAGCCTAATATTTTAATAAGTTAGGACATTGGCCTAATAAAAAAAATTTACTCCCCTTTTTCAAAATCCATTGGAAAAAACAATGGCATGGTTTGTGGTTTTGATTAGTTTAATGTGTAGTGTCCAAAACATAAATAATAAAGAATTCCCTCTCCTTTCCTATATAAACTCACTCAACCTCTAATTTATCTTCCCTAAAACCATTTATAGCTCAAAAAACACCTTACCACCTCTCTCTATAATCCTCCCAAGGTTCCTCAATCTCCCAATAATCCCCTCTCAAGCCTCTCCCTAGCCTTTGGGATCATATTTTCCAAGTAAGGGATTTATTCCTTTCTCATTTTTGTCCAAATTTATTTATGTTTTTATACACTTTTATTTTCAATTACAAATGTTGGGGTATGATTTCTCACCTCCCCTATACTCCCCTAATTATTTTTTAATGACTATAGACCCATTTCTCTCTCATTAATACCTCCCATGTACACCCGTTACCATGTCGAACTTTCGTAAAGAGTTTCTCTCTCCTCATTTACATTCAAGCAATTATTTTGTATTATGAATCTAAATTCCATTACGTATATTGGGACTTGTCTTTATATAACCCCTTAATATCCATTTCATGTACATATGATGATACAACCATTTCTCTCTCATCAACCATTTTTATGAATTCTTATGTCACGTCATTATGCTGGAGAAATTGCACCACAATTTATCCAAGCCAAAGTCATTATGTAGTGAATACCATTCTCATTTATCTATCAAGGGTATTAAACTTTATGCACATTTACTTATTGATTATTGAGTTTTATGTATCTATTACAAATTCATTTTTCTTGGAATAAATGATAGCGATTAATGATTCCATGATGTATGATCCATGTGGAACACATATGCATGAAATGAAACGATTAAGAAGGATGTGCCCTGATAGTGATCTAATACATTGGGTAAAGATTAGTATCATGATACGTCAAGTGAAATGAGGGTTTAATCATGATAATTCAAGTGAAATTATGGTTTACTCATTCTAATTCAAGTACAATGAGGGTTTACTCATGCTTCATGTGCAATGATCCTTGGCTCATGCTAATATCATGTTAAATTTTGTTGCCACATTTCAATGTTATAATAACCATGCTATATCATGTCTTTATGTTAATATTTCTTTTATGATCTATTGATATGCCTATTTCCTAACATGTATTGTATTCTTCATGTTATTCCTTGTTTACATCCTTACTGGGCATTATAGCTCACCCTTTTCTTATCCATGTCCTCATGTTATCCCATGTAATGCTAAGTATGAAATAATGTTGTGGTCATGTAAAAGAAGTTTTCAATAATGATGTTGTGTTTTATGTTATAAGTTTTTATGTAATGTCCCTAATTTACCAAGACCCTACACCTCTCGATCCTCAGAGTTTTATTAAGTGCAAGTTTATGTGACAAATCATTTTTGATTGTGTAATAAAGAGCATGGTAGTTATAGTTGGTATCGAAGGATAGGTTTAGTTATTTTTGGTATTATGATTATAAAACCCTAGTGAAATACTTAGGGATAAGACTAAGTATAATAAAAAACCCCTAAATTTTGGTGAGTATTGAGTAAGTGGTTTATCGATCAAATACATCCATGTCTAGATACGATCAGGTAGAGGCGGCTCTAGAAAAGATGTATCTAGGGGTAAAACCCAAAAACACCAGTTTAAAATAGACTTGACTGGGAAATATTGCACGACAATGGGACTTACTGCACTCTTGGTTATGACACTCCTAGGTGATATGCTTTGGTTAATTCATAAGCTTAGTATGAACCATTGTTAAGGTAAAAAAACAAAAATGCCTTTGAGAATATATGTTGGGAAGTAGATTGTGGATAACATAGATTGAAGCCTAAAAATTCATAAGTTAAGGAAATAAAAATAATTTATAAGTTATTCCTTTTTGTATTTGGATTACCCTTTTATGTGTTACCCATAACTTTCCTTTTATTCCAGCCAATGGCCGATAATAGGAGGACTTGGGAAAACAACCGATGTGAAAATCAATGTGATGATGGTTCTAATGAGATTCCTAATCCGATGGGAGTGGTAATCACAAAATGTGCCATGATAATCTCACAATAAACTCTAGTTTTGGAAGAAACATGGACCAAGGGGAATGTTCAACCCCCCAAGAAAGAACAAGTCACAATCGAGAGCTTCATGAGACAAAGGCCTCCTACTCTTAATGGATCATTTGATCCCTCAATTTATGAACAATGGATCAAATACATTGAAAAGATATTCTCCATGCTTCAATATTCCTAAAAAGAGAAGTTTCTTTTGGATGCTTTTTCTATGGATGGTGAAACTGATCAATGGTGTACAGTGATAAAAAATACAAAGCCTGAGGAGGAGATCGAGGCGTTGGAATGGAAGGATTTGCACATAATGTTTTTCAATAAATATTTTCCTCACACCCTCTGACTTAAGATGGAAAGAGACTTCCTTGATCTCACGAAAAAATATGACGAATCCATCAGAGCGTATGAGGAAAACTTCACAAGGCTTGAACGATATGCCTTCGGCTTTGTCGTTAACCCCGAATTCAAGGTTAAACGGTTCTTTGGTAGGATAAAACCTAGCCTACGGAAATCCCTAGCAATCTGTGACTTTGAGATCTATGAGAAAATTTTATGATGTTCCCTCAAAGTCAAAATGAAGATCAGTGAATCTCAGGGGTATCATGGGGATAAGAAGCATAAGGTGTACTTTAATTTTGGCGGTCTGATGGATAAATACAATAGTGATAAGAAAATATAGAACCCCACTTGACAAAGGTGTAGAAATAATCACCCTGCACTACTGGAAATACAATATATACCAACTGTTTGAAACTGTTGGTATAGGATTCAAAACCATTGGTATACTATATACCAACGATTTTGAAAACCATTGGCTAGCAAGCCATTGAAAAAGGCCTATACCAACAGGTTTCTTCTAACCATTGGTATATGGAACTCTAACGTTCAGTATTCCAACAGTTTTATAGAAACCGTTGGGATATATAGATTACATATAGTTCACCAACGGTTTCAAACCATTGGTATATAGTATTACCAATGATTCCTTAAAAGAGTTGGGACAAATATTCTGGAAATACATTATACCAACGGTTCAAAACCGTTGGTATAGTGTATTACTAGTGGTTTATTTAAACCATTGGTAAAACTATTCTCCAAAAAGACTTTACCAACGGTTTAAAACCGTTGGTATAGTGTTTTTCCAAAAAACAGCACATCAGCCACCCATTCCCTCCACTGCATACACTTGCAAACACAAGTTGCACTGCATACACCTTCAAACACAACTGAAAACAACACTAAAAATATAACACTTTTCACTTAAAATATAACAAAAAAACACAAAAATTAAAATATAAAGATTTACACTGAAAATAGAACAAAAAACACATGCAATATCTCATAAAAATAGTAGACTCTTCCAACCATGACATGTACTACGACATAGTTTTCCCCATTTCAATCTTCACATGACAAACACTCTTCCAACTAACCCATTTCAATTTCTTTGGTGGAGAAATATCATAATGGTGAGAGGAATATAACATTTCTGAGAGCCCATCATAGTCATAGTTACTTACACCATTAACAGAATTAACACATAATTCACAAGGTAATTACAGCAAGTATAAACATACAACAAGTATAACGATATTCCATTAACACATAATTTATAAGTTAATTAAATAAATATAGAATTAAATTCCGAATTTAGGGGGTTGGGGGGTTGTTCAGGGGTTTGGGTGGATTTCCAAGGGGGGTAGGGGTTTCCAGAGAGGTGGGGGTGTCTGGGGGGATGGGGGTGTCCCAGGGTGGAGGTGGGGGGTGTCCAGGGTGGTGGTGGGGGGGGGGGTCCATGGGGGGTGATTGGGGGTGAGGTGGTGTCCGGGGGGTGTCTATGGGGGTGTCCAGGGGGTGGGGTGGTGTCCAGGGGGGGTTGGGGGAGCTTTCAAGGGGGTGGGGGGTTTCTAGGTGGTGGGGTGGTGTCCAGGGGGTGGGGGTGGTCTAGTGGTGGGGGATATCCAGGGGTGGGGGCGGTCCATGGGGGTGGTAGGGTTGTCCATGAGGTCAGGGGTGTCTAGGGGGGTAGGCAGGGTTGTCCACGAGGGTGGAGGGGGGGGGGGGGGGGGGCTGTCCACGGGGGCGGGGGGTGTCCACGGGGGTGGAAGGGGCTTTCCAGGGGGTACCGGGTGTCCAGGGGGGTGGGAGGGCTGTCCACAAGGGGTAGGGGTGTCTAGGGGGTGGGTGGGCTGTCCACGGGGGGGGGGGGGGGTATCCACGGGGAGAGGGGCTGTCTGAGGGCTAGGTGGAGCTGTCTATAGGGATGGGTGGGGCTGTCCACATGGGTGGTAGGGGCTATCCAAAGGGTATAGGGTGTCCAGGGGGGTGGGCGGGGCTGTCTAGGGGGGTCTGGAGTGTCCAGGTGGTAGGGGTCTATCCATAGGGGGAGGGGTTGTCCAGGGGGTGAGCGGACTATCCACGGGGGTGGCAAGGCTATCCAGGGGAGTACGAGGTGTCCAGGGGGGGTATGTGGGGTGGGGGATGTCCATGGGGGTGTCCAGGGTGTGTGTGTGTGGGGGGGGGGGGGGGGGTTGTCCATGGGGGTGTACAGGGGGTGGGGTGGTGTCCGGGGGGGGGGGGGGGTCCAGGGGGTGGGGTGGTGCCCAGGGTGGGGTGGTGTCCATGGGGTGGGGTGGTGTCTAGGGGGTGGGTTGTCCACAGGGGTGGGCAGGGCTATTCCCAGAGGGGGCGGGCTATCCACGGGGGTGTTCGGGCTATCCACGGGGGTAGGGGTGTGTCCAGGGGGGTGGGTGGGCTTTCCAGGGGGAGTGGGCAGGCTGGCCACGAGGTTAGGGGTGTCCAGGGGGGTGGGCGGGCTGTCCATCGGTGGATTAGAGTTCGGGGGTGGGGGAAGGATTTCCATGGGGGTGGTCGGGCTGTCCACAGGGGTAGGGGTGTCAATGGGGGTGGGCGGGCTGTCCACAGGGGTGGGTGGGGCTGTCCTCGGGGGGAGGGGGTGTCCAGGGGGTGGGAGGGCTATCCACGAGGGTGGATGGGCTGTCCAGGGGGGGTAGGGTGTATCAAGGGGGGTGGGATGGCAGTCTACAGGGGTTGGTGGGGTTGTCTCTGGGGGTACGGGGTGTCCATGGGGTGGGGGGCTATCCATAGGGGGAGGGGCTATCCAGGGGGTGGTCGGGCTGTCCACAGTGGTGGTGGGCCTATCCAGGGGGGTACGGGGGTGTCCAAGGGTTGGGGGGGGTATCTAGGGGAGGGGTGAATTAGTCATAACAAATCATCAAGTCATGTTTTATTATTTATAGATAAAAAATAAAGATAATGTGACCTACCTAATCACACATATATTCAGGCACAACAAATTAGTAAACATCAAAGGTCAGTAATATCAGTAAAAAATGTAACAGATCAATCTGTCCCTTATCACCATCACTATCATCACCATCATCATCACCATCACCCTTGTCCTCATATTCATCCCCATCATTGTACCCTCCCTCCTCCTCGGCCTCATACTCAGCCTCAGACTCCTCATCGCCCTATTCCTCTGCCTCAGCCTCCTCATCACCCTCCTCCCCCACCTCGACCTCCTCCTCACCATCATCCTCCGCCTCAGCCTCCTCCTCCTCCGCCTCAGCCTCCTCCTAGCCATCATCTTGAACACCACTAGAACTGCCACCTGGTGCACCATATATGGAACGCATCGATAACATATATTTATCATAAGTAGTGCTGGCCTCTGGTGGAAGTGTTGGACGTAAAACTTCCATCAGTTTCATAAATGTAGTGCTTTCCCTAGAAGACTGTTCTGTCATCTCTGTGGCCCTTTTTTCAGCCTGTTCTGTATGTACCTTAACCTACTGAAACTCGATGGCACTACAACTTATACCTGAGAAAAGCCAATACCTCGTCAGAACTGTACTCTTCCCAGGTCAGCAGCATACTCTAGCAGGGTGATCATCTCCCAATACGTGATGTAAGTGATCTTTTGGCCTAAAATTTTCAGGTTCCGTGGAATCAAGGGCCTCTAGAGAAGCCTATTACAAATATAAATAGATTATTAAGTTACAAAATAGAGATTAAAATTTTAAATATACAATGTAAAACTTACAATCTGCTGCTGAGTCGGTTCTTTAACCGCATTTCCATCTTTCTTTTTTCTACTCGAGCAAAACAGTTTTGCTCGAGGCACACATCCTTCTATATTAAATTTATGCTTCTAAAATGACATTGAATGTAGGAAACCATAATTAAAAATAGGATACCAAAAAAACATTAATTGTTTAACTAAAATTATATAATAACTTTAGCAATCAAATAAATTACAGAGGAAGCAATAGAAAGTGAAAGTCATAAAGAAAGATTATAAACAATCATACATGTTTCCTATCATGATCTGGAATCGTAGTACATTCCAATGTGTGGACATATTTCTTAGAATCAAGGTTTTTTAATTTCTTCGAGATGAATCCTAAATAAAATTCAATTATTAGTATTAACAAAAAACATGAAAAGTTTCATTTAAATACCACTAATGTGATTAATACCTTAAATAGGCTAGTCTTCCAATGAGTAATCATCTTTCAGTACTATTCTAATGGAAAATCATCCATGATAGGGACCACCTCTAACTCTGTTCCCACTCTATCACGCCATACAATTTACAAATCATGATTATAATCTCTCCAAAGCGCACTTAAATCCTTTAGACGTGCTGGCTGTGCACCCTCACCATCAGGGAAATTAAACTGCAGCTGACACCAAAATATTAATTCATATAAATACAAAAATTAATATATTGCATTAAATACAATAGATTTTTTAACCCATATCTCAGCCTAGGCTTTATCCTTGACTTCATTTAGCAGCTGTCTCCATGAGAGTGAGCGGATAGGAATGATGTCAGAGTATCTGGAAAGCATTGCAAAAAAACTATGACATTGCTGCACTGATTTTTCAATCATCTGACTATATTCATTGTAGTCCATCATCAACTGCATGTGGCGGTTCCACACCGCACTCATGGGTGTACACCCCAACCCTTGCCTCCTATCAGTATATGTATCTATTTTGAAAGAAAAACAAATATTTTTTCAATACATGTTATAATGAAAATAAATAATGGTGTAATTTTTTTTAGGGTTGTATAAGTATACCTGCGGTAGTCTGATCAATGGGTGTCACTGGATCCACATAAACTGAAGGAAAACCCTTTATAGATTGAGTGGGTTCCAATGTATGCTCCATAGGGATAGACTCTAGTGGAGCAGGAGTCGAAGAAGATAGAATATAAAAGCCCGGAGAGAAGGAAGTAGAAGTAAAAGAACATGATGGGGATGTTTGGACGAATGTTGGATGGGTAGTGGGAATCATCATCGGATATGGTACAGATAGGTGAGGAGGCTCAGATGTAAATGGTGGTGAAAAAATGAGACGACTAAATATCATGTGTGTCCCTAACGACACACCGAGATCAGCATGTGGGATGGATTGTATTTCAGTGGGAGGGGCAGGGTCTAATCGAGTATGACGACTAGATTATATAGCTCTCGTACCACCCCCCTCGTATAAAAACCCTAAGTACTGGGACCACTACTAGGCTTCTCATCAAATAACTATCACCTAATAGATGGATCCTATAAAAAAATTTAAAAAAATTAATCACATGATATTATATATTATTTAAATATATATATTTGAAATAAAATACTCACTATAGGCACTAGTGGTGGAATGCCCAGCTCAGTCATGTGACGATTGTTGTCCATAATCTATTTTCATCACCTCTCTTCAATTTGTTTCATTTCCTGTATTTGAAAACAAATATGGATGTAATTAGAAAAGGATAACTAATGTGTAACCCAAAAAACAAAATAAATGAGAGGAAATAGGGGGATTCATGGATAATTTAACTAACCATTGTTTTAGGTGAGATTGAACAAATATATAATGAAGTCAACAAATCATACAAGATGTAATAAAGAAATTTAATTTTTATTAGGATGGTCATATACTAAGTGTCATCAATCTATTAAAATCACGTAACATTGACTCTACTAGATTCGTAAGTGGTAAAGCAGTTGTCAAAATTAAGGAAAAATTTAATTTCTTTATCCCAGGTAGATGATGCAGGTTTCAATACATGTTTTGCAGAAGGATACGAACCATCATGTTCATTACCTGGTAAAATGTTAAAGAGAGGTCTTAGAGTCATACAAATTTTATACAAATCACAGTTAAAGCATTGAAATGTTCAAAAAGTTATAAATGTTGGTTTCGTAGGTTTGAATACAGTTCAATTCCAAATTAGATAATGCAGTTCAAATAAAATTTCAACCAATAAACATTGAAAATTCACATAATAGTCAAGTCAGATACAATATATTTGTAATCAATATTAAATCAATTTGAATAGTATAAACCTTAACAGCCCAAGTCGAGGTAAACCAAAATAATTGAGAACATGAATGGATGATTTTATATATTTCCCACCACAACATTAGGTTCACAGTCAACTCTGACAATTGAGCTATTGGAGTCATCAAAAGTAATAAATGGATTTTTTTCCAATGGCAGTAGGTATAGTGTCAATTCCATCATGGTCATCGACAAAAATATGTCTTGGAATTACTTCAATAATGACAGCAAATTGAGGTCAAAGATGGTCTTTGACACAAAATATTAGTTTCTCCATTGATTCCAATACATATGGTTCATCGATAGCAAGAGTGTGAGTCATATCAATTACTCAAAATCCACAATCATCAATAAATTTTCCCTACCTCATCATCGAATCAAACCACTTACATTTCATCATCATGACTCGTCCATGAGAATAATAATCCAATATTATTATTTTTTTCAACGACTCTGTAATAACCTACTTTTTCAAATTGCGGTCTACTATCTGATGCACTAGAAAAATAGTATGTTGTGGTAGTAACCATAACAACATCATTTTGTGTTCTCATGTTCTTTTCTTATTCAGTGATAAAAAATCTGTACCCATTGATAATAATTGATTTAGAGTCATGAACCACGGTATTAGGACCAAAAGACAAAGATCTTATTTCCTCAGAGATAGAGTCAGTAGAAAAAATCAATACCTGAAATATAAATTAATATTAAACTTAATTAATTATTGTTTTAATTATTTTAAACAGTAATATTATTACCTTAAATTTTAACCAAGCAGAAAAATCTTTGCTATGAAAAGTCTCCCTCCTTCTCAAATATAAAGAACGATGCTTTCTATTTATCATTGGTTTATGTTCCCCATAGATAAAAATAGGAATAGTTTAACATATATATATATATATATAAGATATAAATATACAATTTACTTACAAGATGTTGTCATCGAACAAATCACAGTTGAACAAAACTGTGTGATGTGCCTTCTCCTGCTCTTCAATGCTTTATGTCGTTAATGTATATGATCCAGGAATTCCTCTTATTTGAGGTAGTGATAGAAAACTTGGTTCAATTTTCTCATATTGTTCTTCTTCGTTTATCATTGGTCTGTTCATTCTTGTAGTATATTCAGAAAAATACATAGAACATAATTCCATACATTCTTGAGCCAAGTAATCGTTCATGATAGAACCGTCAGCATGATTCCTGTTACGGACATAAGACTTTAATGTGTACATATTTCTTTTAGTTGGATACATCCAACAAAAAGAAATAGGTCCTCTGAGTATTATTTCAGTTGGAATATGGACAGTCAGATGCAGCATGCATGTGAAAAATGATGGAGGAAATATTTTCTCTAACTCACCCAAAATTAATGGGGCATATTCCAACATTTTTTGCAAGAAAGACTTGGAAAACTTCTTAGCACAACGATATCTAAACAAATGGAACAACTGCATAATATCCACCCTTACAATATTGGAAAAAGATGACGAATTTCTATTGGAATCAACTCATGCATAAGGATGTGATAATCATGATCCTTCAAAGATTTTAGCTTTAACTCTCTTCTACTGACCCATTTGGATATGTTGCTTGAATAGCCATCAGGAACATTAATAGTATCTAGTACTTCCAGAAATTTCTTTTTTCTGTAGGTGTCATCACCTAAGAAGCACATGGAAGTTGCCATTTATTTTTAGTGATATGTACAGGATGCAATTTTGGTCTGATTCCCCAATCCACTAAGTCATGTAGAGATCGTAAATCATCTTTTGTCTTTCCCTTAACATTTAGAAGAATCGAAATCATCATTTCACATATAGTTTTTTAAATATGCATTACGTCTAATCTATGACATAACAAATTATTTGACCAATAAGGAAAATCAAAGAAGATAATTCTCTTCTTCCAATTGTAACAGGTTTCAGTGGAAACATTATTTCTCTTTATAGATTTCATTTGACCCTTCCCGAATGAAAATTGAAATATTTCAATTCATTAAGCACATCAGTTCTAGAAATACACTGAGGTGGATCATCGATCTCTATGGTATTGTCAAATCTTTGAAGATTATTTCTATATGGATGGTCCATTGGAAAGAATCGCTGATGTCCCATAAAATTAAAACTATAATGATTTTTCAGTCTTCTGGATCATGTATTCTTCATACAAATAGGACATTATAGTTTTCCCTTCATGATCCATCCAGAAATCATTTCATAAGTAGGAAAATCATTGATCATCCACATAAGCGCATCACACATCTGAAATATGTCTTTCGAACATGCATCGTATGTTTGCACACCCACATCTAAAATAAGTTTAAACACTTTTATTAAAGGTTTCATGTATACATATATATCATTTTTGGGATCAAAAGGGCCAGATGTGAGTATACTCGTGAAAGTGAAAGGTTTTTTCACAAACAACCATGGGGGAAGATTATAAATGTGTATAAAAATTGGCTATGTGTTGTGCGACATAACAATCTTCCCAAATAGATTAAAATTATCACATGAAAGACCCAACCTCACATTACGCATGTCAGCTGAAAAATCATGACATCGACCATCAAATCTTTTCCATGCAAATCCATCAGTAGGGTGAACCAACTCATCATTATTCTTCTTTCACTCAGTATCATGCCATCACATTTTTATTGACATTTCATCAGACATAAAAATATTATGGAGTCTGGGGATCAATGCAAAGTGACACATTACTTTCTGTGGCACACAAGATGGTGTTCCATTAGCTTTTGGCTTCTAGCAGGATGTTCCACATTTTATACAATCATACCATTCAACATTTTCCTCCAAGAATAAAATGTAATCTTCCACGCAAGCATGAATTTTCATCTTGAAAATCCAAGTTTCTCAACTAACTTCCATGCCATATAGTGGTTTCAGGGAATATCTGCATCATCTGGAAGTAAGTCCTTTAATAAGGTAAGAATATAATCGATTCTAGTATTAGAAATCCCATACATAGTTTTCCCATGAAACAATCGTATTAAAAATTCCATCTTTTTCATTTTACCGCATTGTTGATATATTGGAGTCATTGCAACATCATTCATTTTTTCACCCTGACAGCATCATCATTTTCATTAGACACATCATGTGTGCTTGATAGAAAAAATATTTTCTATGAAATTTATATTGAATTTAATTGTTTTAAACCTACAAAATTGTTACTCGGATTTGAATTTATTCATTTTTATGATATTGGTGTTATTTTGAGTTGAACAGTAAAAATGGCCCATTTCGGATTTTTAACTATTTTAAATTTTTTCTATAGTTTGGCCATAACATATTCTACACTAATCCAAATTGAAAAATTCTTTATTTTATAGATTCGACACATCCAAGGATTTATTTACTATTTTTGGACCAAAATCTGAATCGCCATATGGAAGCTCAAAAGAATCTCACAAGTTGTCTCATGAAAACTATTTACAGTTCTACCTATTTTTGATGTGGGATCCATAAATAATTCTTGGTGGGTCCAATTGTTGTGATATTCAGTGGTTGGATGCTCATGGAGTTTGAGAACATATTTCATGAAGGGAAGGATGCATAAATTGACTGTTTTAAGGGTCATTAAAGCATCCTAATCCAGAGGTTTGTGATTTGGCGTGTCTGACTAGACAGAATAAATTATGAAAGTCAAATGGGCATAACTCTCTGATTACTTGTCCAAATCCGCTGATATTTTGAGGGGAAATGACCAAGTGCATTATGAACAACATTAATGAAGGCCTAAACATGTTAATATATCATTTAATGGGGCTACAACACGTCAACATTCGGGGGACAAATTCTGGATATAAAAGGAGGAGAGCTCCACCCTCTCCAAGCATCTCTCATTCCATCCCATTCCTTATGGGACACCAAGGAGGAGAACATTCCAGATTTCTCTTTTATTTATTTTCTTTTTCATAGTTTTTTAATTCCTTCTTCTTCCCCATTCATCTCGATTACCGTTACCATGGTGGGGTAAACATTTAAAGTGATTGGGGAAGGGTTGGTTTTCTATGTTGTAATGCTTGAGTTCTTGAACGTAATTGAATGAAATTTATTTCTTCTTCAAAGTTGTTTTCAATTTTATATAGAGGATTTTATTATAAAATACGATTGTTCTTGAATTTTAATTCCATTATTGATTTTTTCCTTGGTAAAATAATCATTATCTCCCTACACAAATTTCTAGTTTATATATGATGGAATAAACCCGGGATTAGTGGTGAAGTACTCGACGATCGTCAGTACGTGTAAAAGGTGTAGGGAATGTTCTTTATTGTTTTGGATAAACAAGACCTGATTGGGTATTTCCCATTTCAATTAATTATATTCAATACAACTATTTTATACATGGAAGGAGAGTTGACCAAACCGAGATATTGGTAAGGTTTTCTCTCACCATCATAATTTCACCAAGGAAGTGAGAGGAAACAATTGTGGAAACTCAATTTAATCAATTAAGAAGAAGAGGTTTGAATTAAATTGAACAAGGATAACATTACAATTAAGAAACTGACCCCGACCTAATCACCCTTTTAATATCATAGTTTTCAATCATTTGAATTTTAAATTTCCTTTCAAAAGCACAACATTTTTACCCTTGTTTTTAAAGTGACAAAATATTTTGTGTGCACTCCTCTTAGAGAGACATCCTAGTTCAACCAAATTACTGCATTTTAACTTAGGAAATAATTTTTTTTCACTCCCTACAACAGGCATGCGTCAAACTTGGCGTCATTTCCGGTGATGTAGTGTAACAAAAAAAATTCAAAATTGAATGACCCGCAACTCAAAAGAACCATTAATTGAATTTGATCCAGAAATTGACAAAACATTATCCCATCTACAAAAAAGAAACCCACCTAAAATATTTAAAGAAATATATCTCTCCGATTCTAGTGAAAATCATAATGTTCACTCTGAACCTGAAATCATGGCTGGAAATCCCAACCCAACCCTGCGTGATCTATGTGCACCACAATTTTCCATTCAAAATAACCAACTAATTGCACCCATTGAACCAAATGATTTTGAATTACATTTCAATATGATTCCTATGCTTCCAAAGATTCATGGTCTTGCAGGAGAAGATCCAAATCGGCACATGCAAGAATTCAGATACACTTGCTCAAGCTTCAGGCCAAGAGGAGAACCCAAAGACAAATTTCAGTGAAGGGAATTCCCTTTCTCACTCAAAGGAGCGGCTAAAGAATGGTTGTAAAATCTACAACCAGGGGAGATCAATGATTTATAAGACCTAAAAAGAAGTTTCATTCAAATGTTATTACCCACATCGAGGAGCACTTCCATCAAGAAGGAGATTTACATCATACGCCAATCAACTGGAGAAACCCTCTATGAGTATTGGGAGTGCTTCAAGAAGCTATGTTCTAGCTGTCCACATCAAGAAATGGAGGAACACCAATTCCTTGTGTTCTTCTGCCAAGGACTTATGGATAATGATCAAAATCTCCTAGATGCCTCATCTGGGGGGTCCCTGATTGACAAGTCGCCTGCAGATATCAGAGTACTAATTGAGAAGATTACTCACAACAATTTACACTAAGAGGAATGGGAACCTGGGGGATACATGAGGTAAAAACATATGATTCATCTACACTGATTGAAAAAAAAAGTTGATGACCTTGAAAGGTTAGTCCGTAAAATGGCTATAACTCAAGTAAATGGACAACAAGATTCATCTCAGGTATGCGGTTTATGTTATTCTTCTACTCATTATATTGACCAGTTCCCTGAGATACGGGGGAAAAATATTGTTCTGATGCCTTTCAACCAAGACAATTCCAACAAAATCAACTACATCAACCCCAAGCTCAACAAGGATATGGGAACCAACAAAAACAGATGAGATCATTTAACCAGAACCCCAGTCAACCTCCTTACCACCAACAACAATACCATAATCCCCCTCCCTTCCAAAAATCCTATAAATAGCCCTTCCAACAACAACAATCCTTTCATCCACCACCATTCCAAAGAAAGACATATGAAAACCCATCCACCGGCACACAACCTTCTGTGGAATAGCTATAATCCAAGTATGAGGGCCTAACAGATAAGGTTGACAAGCTGGAAGACATAGTGGGAAGTCTTTTTGAAATCATGTCCAAGAATCTAGGGAAGCTTCCATATCAAACAGTTCCAAATCCTAAAGATAACGTTAGTTAAATCATAAAAAGAAGTGAAAATGAAATCCCACCTCCATCCAACCCTCAACCTAAAACAATACCACCTGTTCTAAGGGATAATGATTCAGAAAATCTTATGAAAATCCACCAAGAATATGAAAAGGAAGAGGAGGAGAAGAAGGATAGACCACGGAATAAGAAACAAGAAACACCAATGCAGAGGAAACAAAGGGAGAATAAAGACTTACCCCCACCATTTCCAACAAAGATGATCAAATCAAAGAAATTTCATGAAGAAGAACTTCAAAAAGAAATTATGGAAATCTTCCAGAAAGTGGAAATCAATATCCCCCTACTTGATTCTGTTAAACAAATTCCAAGGTATGAATTTTTTTGAAAGATCTTTTCACCAAAAAGAGAAGGCTTCATGGTAATGAAAGAATCAACTTGGGGAGAAGTATATCAGCCCTTATCACACCGCAGATTCCAACCAAATGTCAATATCCAGGGGAGTTTTCCATTCCATGCACCATTGGTTCATTAAATTTCACTAATGATTTGTGTGATATAGGTGCTTCAATTAATGTATTGCCTCACTTGGTATACACTTCTTTGTAGATGGGAGAATTTAAGCCCACAAGAGTGGTAGTCCATATTGCAAAAAGATCCACAGTTTTTTCTGCAGGAGTTTTGGAGAATGTCCTTGTAAAATTCAAAGATCTCTTATTCCCAGATGACTTCTATGTGCTCAATATGGAAGAAGATAGGATACCATCACATTCACCCATAATTTTGGGGATACCTTTCATGAATACATCCAAAACCATCATCAGTGTCCACGAGGGGACACTCACCATGGAGTTTGGAGAGAGCACGATCCAATTCAATATTTTTGAGTCCATGAGGCACCCATCGAATGATCACTCCCTCTTTTCACTTTCACATGATGTTGGTGCAGAACCAATTGAATAATTAGGTATGCTCTATGAATTCTTTGACTTAGGAGAGACTTCTTCCCTTGGAAATATCATTGAACATGTGGATGTTGAAGATGTTGGAGATTCTGACTTCATGTGGGAGGAAGAGGTAAAATATGATTTCTTTGATGATTTGTTAAATGATGAGGAAGATGATATGGTTTCTTGTGTGCAAGAGGTCCAAAATTTGGAAGTGGGAAACGTCAATTTAGTCTCATCCCTTGAGTATCCCCCTGATCTAAAACTCAAACTACTCCCCACTAATCTGAAATATGTATACCTTAGGGAGGGAGAGAAACTACCAGTAATAATTTCTAATAATCTCTCTAAAACCCAATAAAAATCATTGATTGAGATTTTGAGAGAGAATGTCAGGAAATAGGATTGAGCTTAGGTGATATCCTAGGAATAAACCCAAAAATATGCTCGCACAGAATTTTTCTTGAGGGAGATTTCAAACCTGTTAGACAGCCCCAAAGGAGATTGAATACCACCTTGATGGAGGTTGTGAAGAAGGAGATCGAGAAGCTCTTGGAACCTGGGATCATCTATCCCATTTCAGATTCACAATGGGTCAGCCCTATTCATGTTGTTCCAAAGAAAACTAGCCTAACCACTGTGAGGAATGAAAAGAATGTGTTAGTCCCTATGAGAATTCAAAACAACTGGAGAGTGTGCATTGATTTTAAGAAATTGAACCAGGTCACTCGAAAATATCATTTCCCCATCCCCTTCATTGGCCATATGTTACAAATATTGGCAGGGATAACTCATTATTGCTTTTTGGATGGATTTTCATGTTACTTCCAGGTACCCATTGCTCCCGAGGATCAAGAGAAGACGGCATTTACATGCCATTTTGGTACTTTTGCATATAAAATAATGTCATTTGGATTATGTAATTCTCTAGATACATTTCAAAGGTGCATGGTGAGTATATTTTTTGATCACATTGAAAATTTCTTGGAAGTTTTCTTAGATTATTTCACAATTTTTTGAGATTGTTTTGATTATTGTTTGAAAAATCTGGAAAATGTTTTGAAAACCTGCATTGAAAAAAAATATTGTTTTAAATTTTGAAAAGTTTCATTTCATGGTTCAAATAGGAATTTTACTTGGTCATGTCATTTCCCAAAATGGAATTGAAGTGGATAAATCAAAATTTTAAGTGATAAATTCATTGCCTTACCCTACTTGTGTGAAGCATGTTAGATCATTTTTAGGACATGAAGGATTCTACAAGAGGTTTATCAAAGATTTCAGTAAGATTTCTCTCCATCTCTCTAGATTAATTTTTAAAGATGCCGATTTTTATTTCAATGGTACATTAAGGGAATCCTTTGATGAGTTCAAGAAGATATTGATTTTACCACCCGTGATGTAGCCTCCAAATTGGGAAGAACCATTTGAACTACTTTGTGCTGCCTCCAACCAAGAAGTTGGAGCAGTCCTTTCTCAGCTAATTGAGCGTAGACCAAAAGTCATTTCATATTCCTTGAGAACCTTAGATTCGGCCCAATTCAGTTACACAACCACGGAAAAATATTTCTTGGCAGTTGTTTTTGCTTTAGAAAGATTTAGATCATATCTTCTTGGAACTAAAATCACTGTGTTTTCTGATCATGCAGCTTTTAGGTACTTGATAAAGAAAGCTAATGTTAAACCAAGTTTAGTGAGATGGATGATACTACTGTAGGAGTTAAATATAGAAATCAAGGATAAGAAGGGATCTAAGAACCAAGTGGATGATCACTTGAGTAGACTGCCAAACACTGATGAAATTGAAATTCCAGAAAGAGACCCACTGAATGATCAAATTCCAAGAGAGCAGTTGTACTTGATTAAAGAAAAGTGCCTTGGAATGCTGACATGGTCAATTTTATGGTAACATCTAAGGTCCCATCTCATTTTAATTCTCACCAAAATCAAAAACTGAAAGCTGAATCTAGATATTACATTTGGGATGATCCATTCCTTTGGAATATTCGCAATGATCAAGTAATAAGAAGATGTTTACCTGAAACTGAGGTAAAATCTGTCTTTGATTTTTGTCACAATTTATCTTGTGGAGGCCACTTTGGACCTCAAAGGACAACAAGAAAGGTTTTAGAATCTGGAATTTATTGGCCAACCACTTTTAAAGACGCTCATGAATTTTGAAAAATATGTGAAAAATGTCAGTTTTCATGAAATATTTCAAAGAGACAAGAAATTCCCCAAAAGCCAATGAATTTTTGTGACATTTTTTATGTTTGGGGGATATATTTTATGGGACCTTTCTCAACATCATTTGAAAATTCTTATATCTTTCTTGAAGTTGATTATGATTCCAAATGGGTGGAAGAAAAATCCACAAGGACTGATGATGCTAAAATTGTTTGTGATTTTTTCAGGTATGACATATTTTGTAGGTTTGGAGTGCCCAGTGCAATCATTGGTGATCAAGGGACTCACTTATACAATTGAAGAATGTAAACATTGCTGATGAAGTATGGGGTGCATCATAAAACATCAACTCCCTATCATCCATAGACTAATGAGAAAGCTAAAGTTTCCAACGGGGAAATCAAGGGAATTTTAGAAAAGACCGTTAATCCAAACATGAAGGATTGGAGCCAAAGGTTGGAAGATACCTTATGGGATCATAGGACAGCCTACAAAACCCTGATTGGAATGAGTCCATATAGGGTGATTTATGGGAAAAGTTTCCACCTACCTGTAGAATTGGACCATAAGACGTATTGGGCTGTGAGGAAAATGAATTTGGACATTGAAAGTGCAGGGAAGGAAAGAAGGTTAAACTTGAAAGATCTGGAAGAAATAAGAAGGGAAGCATTTGAAAATTCCAGAATTTACAAAGAAAGAACAAGAGTGGCCCATGATAAGTTGATCCGACCAAAAGACTTCTATCCTGGAGAAAAAGTGTTGTTATTCAACTCAAGACTCAAGCTGATGCCAGGTAAACTTCGTTCTAGATGGGAAGGTCCATTTATAGTTACTCATGTATATCCTTTTGGTGTTGTGTAGATTATGAAGGATGGAGAGTGGGATATATTCATTGTGAATGGGAATAAGTTGAAAAAATTCCTTGGGACCCTGCCATCAGAGCCAGTGGAGGAGATCACACTCCTCCAACCTATCTATCAATAAGACCCATCAGGTTGTACCTCTCCTTCACACTTTCTTGATGTTGTGATTTATTTTATAATTTTCTTATAGTTTAAATCCACTTAAATGCATTGAGGACACTGCATCATTTAAGTGTGGAGGAGGGATCCTTTTTAGTTTAGGATTTTCATTTGTTGTGTTTTTTTTGTCAAAAAAATGAGTATTTTCACATTTTTCTGTGTTTATTTTTCAATTTTTGGTGTATTTTTTTGAAGATTTTGAGCTAAAATGATTATCATTAAAAATTTTAAACCCATTTCAATGAGTGAACCAATCTATTCCATGAAACTGAGCTTAAATGAATGTTGAAATGACTTTTTTTGAGTTCAAATCTTTTGGAATTTCATGAAAAGTACACTGATTTTTGAAACCCATGCCATATTTCACTATCTATATATTTGAAATCACTTTCATGTGAGGCTTCTAAAACATTTTTTTCATATTTTTTTTCATTCATATCATTTCTTGTGAGAACCAGACCATGCATTCTTTAACCAGAATTTGATTTATTCCATTCAAAAGTTGAGGGTTTGGGGTACATTTGTTTTAAATGATTGAGGCATTTATTTGGTTTGAATCCCCATTTTCAAAATAATCCTTCTCATTATGGATTACCTTATACATTAATCATTAAATCCCCTAGTAGCCATGAATAGCCTATTAGGTTAGCCACATTACAAGCCAATTTTCCCTATCCTACCTGCTCTTGAAGTGAAATTGCATGATCTAGTTGAACTTAAGTGTGGGGGAAGATGTTTGTAGTGTACTACCTCATTTGTTAATACTTTTGGTGGAATATAAAATTTTTAAGAGCTGATGTTTCTACTAAATATTTCATTTTGTTAAAAGTTGTGCCTTTTCTGGAGCTTTCATTATAAGAGAAGTTGTGCCTTTCTGGAGCTTCCAATGTAAAAAGAAAGTTGTGCCTATCTAGAGCTTTAAAAAAAATCATGTTTGAAAAGATTGAAATTTTTTCTGCTGAAATCCTGAGCTGATTAAATGTTGATGGAGCCTATTTTCTACAAAGGGGAGGAGAAGGAGACCATATTCGACTGAAAATTAGAATCTTGCAATTTTGCTTTAAAAAGAGCCAAGCCCTCCTTTTTCGGCCTCAGAAATTTTTCCATATAAATCCTACAAACCGAAAGACACAGAACAACACTGAAAAGTCCTCATGAGAAACACATGTCCTTGACTCGTATCATATGGAGAAGTAGGAATTTATCAAGCCTATGGTGACTGTTGTGTGAGTTTGGATGAGAAAATCCTTGTTCAACATTTACATTTGTGAGATGAGAGAAAATTCATGTGAGGTAGGTGTTTTGTGTGAATGGGATAAGAAATGAAGTAGAAATATATTAAAATCTAAAATGGAGAACTTGAAATAATTTTTTTTGATGAGGCATGATATCTTTTTGTTTCTTAGTATGGATTTGGTAGATCACATTAGTTTTTGTTTTGGATTTGATTTGATTTGATTTTTACTTGTCCAGGAGTCCAAGTGCTATGTGTGGGGGAATTGATAGAGAAAATATTTTCAATTAAATTTATATTGAATTTAATTGTTTAAAACCCAAAAAAGTGTTACTCTGAGTTGAATTGCTTCATTGTTATGACATTGGTGTTATTTTGAGTTGAACAGTAAAAATGGCCCATTTCGTATTTTTAACTATTTTAAATTATTTCCATAGTTTGTCCATAACATATTCTACACTAATCAAAATTTCAAAATTCATTTTTTTCTATATTATAAATATCTAGGGCTTCATTTACTATATTTTGACCAAAAGATGAATCGACCATATGGAAGCTCAAAAGAATCTTACAAGTTGTCTCGTGAAAACTGTTTACAGTTCTGCCGATTTTTGGTGTGGGGTCCACAAATAATTCTTGGTAGGCTCAATTGTTGTGATATTCGGTGGGTGGACGTAAAAGGGGTTTTAGAACATATCTCAAGAAGGTAAGGATGCAGGAATTGTCCGTTTTAAGGGTCATTAAAGCATCCTAATCAGGAGGTTTGTGATTTGGCGTGTCTGACTAGATAGAATAAATTGTGAGAATAAAATGAGCATAACTCTCGGATTACTTGTCCAAATCCGATGATATTTTGAGGGGTAACGTCCAAGAGAATTATAAACAACATTAATGAAGGTATCAACATGTGAATATGTTATTTAATGAGGCTACAATGCATCAATATTTGGGGGAAAAAATTCTGTCTATAAATGGAGGAGAGCTCCACCCTCTCAAAGCATCTCTCATTCCATCCCATTACTTATGGGACACCAAGGAGGAGAACTTTTCAGCTTTATCTTTTATTTATTTTATTTTTCATAGTTTTGTAATGCCTTCTTTTTCCCCATTCATCTCAATTACCCTTATCATAGTGGGGTAAACATTTGGATTGATTGGGGAAGGGTTAGTTTTCTATGTTGTAATGCTTGAGTTCTTGAACGTAATTGAATGAAATTTCTTTCTTCTTCAAAGTTGTTTTCAATTTCATATAGAATATTTAATTATCAAGTATGATTGTTCTTGAATTTTAATTCCGTTATTGATTTTTTCCTTGGTAAAAAAATCATTATCTCCCTCCACTAATTTCTGGTTTATATACAATGGAATAAACCAGGGATTAGTGGTGAAGTAATCGACGATCGTCAGTTTGTGTAAAAGGTGTAGTGAATGTTCTTTATTGTTTTGGATAAACAAGACCTGATCGGGTATTTCCCATGTCAATTAAGTATATTCAATACAACTATTTTACACATGTAAGGAGAGTTGACCAAACCGAGATATTGGTAATGTTTTCTCTCACCATCATAATTTCACCAAGGAAGTGAGAGGAAACGATTGTGGAAACTCACTTTAATCAATTAAGAAGAAGAGGTTTGAATTAAATTGAACAAGGATAACATTACAATTAAGAAACTTACACCGACCTAATCACCCTTTTAATATCATAGTTTTGAATCATTTGGATTTTAAATTTACTTTCAAAAGCACAACATTTTTACCCACATTTTTAAAGTGACAAAATTTTGTGTGTGCACTCCTCTTCGGTAGACATCCTAGGTCAACCACATTACTGCATTTTAACTTAGGAAATAATTGTTTTTCCACACCCTACAACATGCGTGCATCAGTGCTCATATCGAAATCTTCTTGGGTCGAAATCCTTTATTTTTCATGATGTTGAATAAGCATAAACCGTTCATATAAAAAATTCTCCAATCCAGTTATATCATTTGGATCATCAGTAATTTGAGATTTCATTTTCTCCCCATTGTGATTCCACATAGAGTAGTTTGCTTTAAAACCATATTTAGTTGTGTGTTAGCTGACTTCTTCACAGATCAACCAAGGTCTTACAACACACTTGTAATAGGGGCAGTGTATGTGACCACTATATGATGCATTATGAAATGAAAAATCTAAAGAACTCTCCAAATTGTTTTTAAAATCACATGATATCTGATCGATTTCATACATCCAACTTCTATCCATTCTGTAAAAACTTGTTTCAAGTCATTTCGTCAAAATAAATTCAATAAGATTGAAGTTTCATCAAAAATATATTTAAGTAAATGAGAATTTTTCACGTTATATGAAACCATAATGGACACACTACTCTATGTGAGAATTATAATATAAAATACAACAAAATACTATATTTATAACAAAATATCTTTGAAGAACTATACATGAGTGTACAATATCATGTACACTTGTGGAGGATAATTATTCAAGAGTTGACTAAATTTTAGATCAAAGAAATTTTATATTTTAATAGATAATTTGATTGATCACATACATTTCCCAAGGGGGTGGGGGTGTCCAGGGGTGCGGGTTGTCCGGGGGGTGGTGGGCTGTCCAGGGGGTCAGAGGTGTCCAGGGGGTGGTGGCTGTCTAGGGGGTTGGGGTATCCAGGTGGGCGGGCTGTCCACGGGGGTGGTGAGGCTGTCCAGGGGGTTGGGGGTGTCCAGGGAAAGGGGGTATTTCCAGGGGTGGGGGTTGTCCAGGGGGTACGGGGTGTCTAGGGGGTGAGCGGGGTGTCCAGGGGGTGGGAGAGGCTTTCCAGGGGGGTACAGGGTGTCCAGGGGGTGTGGGCGGGTTGTCTATGGGGGTAGCAGGGTTGTACAAGGGGATACGGGGTGTCCAAGGGGGTGGGCGGGCTGTCCAGAGGGGGTGGTCGGGTTGCCCATGGGGGTGTCGGGGTTGTCCATTGGGGCCGGAGGTGTCAAGGGGGGTGGGGGTATTTCCAGGGGTGGGGGCGTCCGGGGGGATGGGGGTGTCCGGGGGTGGTGGGTAGGTGTCCAGGGGGGTGGGTGGGCTATCCACGAGGGTGGTAGGCTATCCAGAGGGGTACAAGGTGTCTAGGGGGTGGGTGGGTTGTCCACGGGGGTGGTGGGGCTGTCCTGGGGGTTGGGGGTGTCCAGGGGGTGCGGGGGGGGGGGGGGATTTCCGGGGGGTGGGGGCTGTCTAGGGGGTACGAGGTTTCCAGGGGGTGGACAGGCTGTCCAGGCGGTGGTGGGGGTGGAAGGGTTGTCCAGGGGGTGGGTGGTTTGTCCACGAGGGGTGGTCGGGCTATCCACGGGGGTGGCGGGGCTGTCTAGTAGGGTCGGGGATGTCTAGGGAGGTGGGGGTGTCTGGGGGGATGGGGGTCTGAGGGGTGGTGGGTGGGTGTTCGGGGGGGGGGGGGGGGGGTTGTCCACAGGGGTGGGGGCTGTCCACGGGTAGAGGAGGTGTCCATGGGGGTGGGGGGATTTTCGGGGGGTGGGGGCTATCCAGGGGGTACGAGGTGTCTAGGGGGGTTGGCGGGCTGTCTAGGGGGTGGTGAGGCTATCCAGGGGGTACGGGGTGGGTGGGAGGGCCTTACACAGTGGTGGTGGGGCTGTTCAGGGGATACAGGGTGTCTAGGGGGTGGGCGGTCTATCCATGGGGGGTGGGCGGGCTGTCCACAGGGGTAGAAGGGCTGTCCACGGGGGTGGTAGGGCTGTCCAGGGGGTGGGGGTGTCTAGGGGGGGCTGTCTAAGGGGGTGGGGGTTGTCCAAGGGGTGGGGGTGTCCACCCCCAAACTAGGGTCGTAAAATCCAATCTTTATCCAATTGTAGCATGATTTAAAGCCTATTATAGATGAATGAGATTACTGTTGGTGTAAACCATGAATATCATACATATATATTGTAACAGCCCAAGATTTTATAAAAAATATTCTTTTTAATTTAATGTCTTGTGTTGTACGCTACACCAAAAGGAGCTTGCACAACACGCATCCTTGACTTGCCTTGTATTACACGCAATCGCGACCTTCCTCGATAGCGTGTGTAATACGCAATACCGAGTTTCACTAAACAACGATATGCTATTAAAATATTATTAAAACTAGCCGGTATGAATAGTAATAACCACTTTTTAAAATTCTGTAAATATTATTTTTCAAAATGAACTTCATTTTTGGATTCGGAGTATCGAATTTAGCCTAAGGTGAAATTTTGGTACATTTCGGATAACTTTCATATTCTGATGAATAGTGAAAATTACTAAATTATAATTAAAAAACAACTTTTTTAATCGAAATAATTAATAGTGATAAATTATTAATTGGAGTAGTTTTAAAGTATATTTAGAATATATTTTTACAATTTAATACAATGTTGGTCATTGGATGTAATTGCACATTTAAACCAGACATAAACAAGTGTCAATCTTTTGATAGATATTGTTTCTTAAAAACACGCTATTTGTTTTAAAAGTGGGATTTAATTATAAAATTAATTAATGCAACTTCTATGTTATGAATTTGGTAAAATAGACTTCATTTTTGAATTCGGAATATGAAATATAGCTTAGGATGAAATTTTGGCATTTTTCTTAAAACCTTCATTTTTTGATGAATAGTGAAACTACTAAGTGGTAGTTAAAAAAACTGAATTTTTCATAAAACTTAATTTTACCGCTTCTGTGAATGGAATTTCAAAAATCCGAGAGACACGGTTGATGTCAGTAAGTAAAATTTGGTTCAATGAGATGAAAATAATTTTTGGTGAATAGTAACTTTTTACTTTTATTTACCACGGTTAAAAGTAAATAGGGTAATTAAGGGTAAGAATGATATTAATATTACCCTAACACATGTCCTAATTCTATTGGACAAGTGTATCTCGACCAAAAACAACTTAAGTGTAAAATATTATCATTTAGGCCCACTTGGATTAGATTAGGACATTTATTATTATTTAATTCAAAGAAGAGTTAAAAGAGTTAAAATCAAAGTTTATTCACTAAAACATTTTTAATATGGGGTTATACATAAGATAAATTCGACTATAAATATTAATTAGAAATCTAAAAAGATTTCCTATATAATGATATTTTATTTATAATTTTTAGACTTTAAATAAATTAATTTATTTATGACACAACGATGATGCAGTAATTACCCTTTTAAGGAAATATTAACATAAGTGATGTTATAAATACTCAAATGAATGTAATTTGAGACTTTTTATGAATTCCACTAATTTTCTAGGTTACTATGATATATTAGTGTTGATTTAAGAAACTTGGTTCGAACATATAATTCTGTTATGACTTTCACAAAAATCATATATCAAATAGTGTCAAAATTGACACAAAATAGTTTTTAAATCAAATATTATATTATTAATTGTTATTTTATTCCTAAAATTATAAGGTTCGGCCAAATGACTTAGATAAGGATATATATATTAATAATAAACAATTTGGGGTTCGTTTGGCATGTTATAGTAAGTGTATTAACCATATAGTGAAAGAAAACAAAAAGACACGGTAAAAGTTAAATTATTTAACTTAGAGTTAAATCTAATTGATAAGGTTAAAATAAGAACCTAAACTTGTCTAAATCCTATTGGTTGATAGGATTTCGACCCATCCCCACTTTAGCTTCGAAATAAGACCCTTTGGAACCATTATAAACCGATTTTTACTTTAATATAAAATAATATTTTGAGATATTCCTAAGGTGCCCCTCTCCTCCCTTATAAAAGGACACCTCCTCCCCCTCCTCCTCACACCAATTTGAGAACTCAAGCTCGGCCAACCCCTGAAAAAATATCTTCTCCACTTCCCTAGCAACATCCTATAGGTTCTGGTCTTCCTCAAAGACCAATTTTAGTTCCCTAAGAGGATGTCTCCAAAAGGCGCTTCAAAGAAGTGGAGCTTCGGACACGTACAAAGCAAATCAGACCTAAGGTAAGGGAAATATCACAATCTCATTTTTATCCAAGATTGTTTATTCGTAAGTAATTACTGGGGTGTATTTTATCATCCACATCCATGTTTCATCAATATGTAATATTATTTCCATCCACATACAATTTTTTAAATCCATTTTTACCCTTCGGTGAGTTTTTAGTAAAAGAAATGAAAGGAATCTTTTGTCGTTTTTCGTACGAGGTACTTTTTGACTTTTCCGACAAAAGTACGAGAAGAATATTTTTTTAACTTATACGGCATGAATGGATTTTTAAAAAATTATTTCCATGAAACTTCCTTTACAAGTTTTCAAGTTTATTTTTAATCAACTTCTTTTATTTTAAAGTCGTATGACATGTTATGAAAGGAAAAATGTTTTTGAAGTAGAAAGGATATTTTCCTCAAGAATGGAGTTCAAGTATTTTATCAAAATTATTTTCCATCTAAGACAAAAAAAGGGTTCTGTTTTTATCCCTATTATTACATGGATTTGATTATGTTGTGATGGAAACAGTTTTATGAATTCCTTTATCTTATATGAATTGTTTTATGATGTCATGTTGTTTAAGAATCCCATTTTTATTACGTGGATTATGCTATGGTTTATGATTATGTGGAACACATAAGAAAGGATTCATTATAAGATGGGTGGGACCTATATCTCCCTCCAATTCATTGGGTAAAGATTTTATATCTCATGAGATAGACAGGGCTGGAACGGTAGGTTATACCGGTTCAGTGAAACAGGACTGAAACGAGGGTTACTCAATTCAGAAAGGGACTTTGTCCACTAAGATAGTCTTGGAAATTAGTCTTGACTAACAAGAAATGATTCTCTATGATTATGTGTGTATGCCACAAAGTTTCATGTTTTAAGTTATGATTATTGGGATTACTTTTTCACTGCCATGATTTATCCCATGATTATGAAATTATGCTCTCTTTTGCAGGTTATGATTTCCAAAATGTTATGTTCTTATGAATATAATGTGATTGATATTTATTTTGTTTACCCTTAATGAGCATTTGAGCTCACCCTTTTATGTTTTCTTTTCCCTAGGATATAAAGAAAGGTTTTAGGTAAAAAAAAGGAAGATCTTTATGGGAGATTTTGAAGATCTTTCACCACGATTAGAAGATTATAGTCTGAGTTTCCAAAGACACTAAACTATTACGGTCCTTGTGTGTGTGTTTTTGTAATGTACTAAGTATTCCACAAAAGTAATGTAATGTCAATGTACGTCAAGATACGGGTCTCTACAGTTGGTATCAGAGGAAAGGTTTAGTCAACCTTTGGAAACTAGGATGCGAAAACGTTAGTGAGATCCCTAGAGATATTTCTAAGGTATGTCTAGGGATGTCTCTAAGGTTAAGTATACGTATAGGTTATAGTCCTAGAATTGCTCTAACGATCTTAGAATTTAACCTAAGATGTTAGATATTGAGGGTACTACCCCTTTATTATGTTGTTTTACCTAGCATGATTTTTGCCTCTCACACTATTCTTTTGGGGTTTTAGACGATGGCTGGAACCCGAAGGAACCGTGTTGATCAATGCAATGGACAATTCAATGATTGTCCCCCTGAGCAACCAAACGATATGGGAGCTGGAATGCAAAATCTTGTAGCCATGCTCACACAACTTTCTCAAGCTATGAATCATGCAGGACTTCCAAACGAGCAAAGGAAGGAGCAACATTCTGTTGAATCCTTCATGAGGCAGCGTCCGCCTTCTTTCAGTGGGTCTACTGATCCATTAGTTGCTGAACAATGGATTAGTACTACTGAAAAGATATTTTCAGTTCTTCAATGTTCTGAACATGATAAAGTCATCTTAGCAGTATATCGTTTGGAAGGTGAAGCTGATCAATGGTGGAATCTTATCAAGAATACGAGGCAAAGAGATGAAATTGATTCCATGGAATGGGACGAGTTCAAGAACTTGTTTTTCAGTAAGTACTTCCCTCGTATTCTTCGAACGAAGATGGAGAAGGAGTTTCTTGAACTAAAGCAAAAGGATGATGAATCTGTTGGTATATACGAAGCGAATTTTACAAGACTTGCAAGGTATGCATCTGGCATTATCATCCAACCTGAAAGTAAAGTTGATCGATTTTTCAGTGGCTTAAAACCAAGTCTTCGAAGGGCATTAGCTATAAGAGACTTCAGTAGCTATGAAGAAATTGTGCGTTGTGCTATCAAGGTAGAAATGGAAGTTGGTGTTACATATCCATCTCATGGTTTTGACAAGAAACGAAAGATGGAGTTCAAGGAGAAATCTCAGAATAATGGTGAAAAGAAGATGAATGTTTCCTTATGCACAAAGTGTGGAAAGAAGCATGGTGGAGATTGTCTTAAAGGGACTAGAAAATGTTATAAGTGTGGAAAAGAAGGTCATCGAGCAGCTGAGTGTCGAAGTAATGGAAAAAGGGATTCTAATGAAGTGAATAAAGCAAACACTGCAGAGAACGCACAACCAACACTTCAATGCTTCAAGTGCAAGGAGATGGCACATTATGCCAATAAATGCCCTAATCCAAGGGTTAGTGATGATCGACATGAGCAACCGCTTAAGGAAAAGGACAAAGGGAAGTCACATGCGATCACTATTGGCAATGTTGAATATGACAACGATGTGGTGGAATGATTAAGTTTTTATGTAATGGGATTCCAAAATAATGTTGTATCATGGAATATTGGAATATTTATGTATTGGTCTAATGTGGTATTCAAAGTGATTGAGATATTATGCGCATAATGAAGGGAAAACGAGAAAATGAAGTGTTTAACAGTATTCATGAGCTCATGATTGATATAAGGACTAAGTGATATCATGGTTTGAGTATATAGAATTTTGAGGATTTTGGTATGTGGAAAGTGTAAACTTTTAACTGCATTCAAGTTTTCACTAAGGTTCAATGGGTATTCAAGAGAGTACAAGATTAAGGCCTTTGAATGTTTGGAATGTGTCCAACAAGATATATCTTATGATATATGGGGATCAACGATGGTATTAAATCTCTGGTAATCGTTTTCACTATGTTATGAGAATGGACTGCAGTATTATGGATAGGACTAAAGATTGGAATGGATTATGTTGGACATAAGTTAGTATTGTTTAAGGATAGAAGTTTTTTCGATATTATTTATGGGATGTTATAGTAATAAAGTTTTAGAAAAAGGACAACCTGCAGGACGGGCGACAGCCCATCGCTTCAGACAAGGCTGTGGGAATCGGACCCACAACCGAAGTGCGACTGGCCTTTATCGCCTACCACTGGCCTACAGGAAGTCCCTATTTAGTAGAAACTAGTTTTATTATATTAAGCAGTATGATATATGAAGTATAAGTCCATTTTAGGAACTATATATGATTAATCTCACTATATATCGACTTATGTATATAATTTTTGCTAACCTTTTGTTTGAGACAGATGGAATGACCCGTCATTCTGTCACATGATCTGCTAACACTTCACGAATAACAAATTCAACTTCATTTATTTAAGAGATGAAGTGGAAATTGTTCTAGGCACGAACAATAGTGAGATTGTACCAAAATAAAGAAAGTATTTATTCCAATTCAAATTTTCAACTTTAGGGAAATGATCTTGAAAACCAAAAATGTTGTCCTAGTGATCTTATACCTGATGAATCAGATGGTACCTTAGATCGTCACAAATTTATGGATTTGTGATTATTGGCGTTTCCATATCCATGTTCTCTACCACTCTCCATCAGAACATGATGGTTAGATTTCTCTTCCATATCCATATTTTCACCTATGTAGAAACCCAATGATTAGTTTATTTGGGTAACCATTACGTTTCATACTTTTGTTTTTAAAGATTGGTTTTGATATTCCTTTTTACGATGTTGGTTTCTATTAAAGAAACTTTAAAATAGTAAACCATTTATAACCCCGACGAATTTCGAGGGAGAAATTCATTTTAAGGGGGGTAGAATGTAACAGCCCAAGATTTTATAAAAAATATTCTTTTTAATTTAATGTATTGTGTTGTACGCTACACCAAAAGGAGCTTGCACAACACGCATCCTTGACTTGCCTTGCATTACATGCAATCGCGACCTTCCTCGATAGCGTGTGTAATACGCAATACCGAGTTTCACTAAACAACGATATGCTATTAAAATATTATTAAAACTAGCCGGTATGAATAGTAATAACCACTCTTTAAAATTCTGTAAATCTTATTTTTCAAAATGAACTTCATTTTTGGATTCGGAGTATCGAATTTCGCCTAAGGTGAAATTTTGGTACATTTCGGATAACTTTCATATTCTGATGAATAGTGAAAATTACTAAATTATAATTAAAAAACAACTTTTTTAATCGAAATAATTAATAGTGATAAATTATTAATTGGAGTAGTTTTAAAGTATATTTAGAATATATTTTTACAATTTAATACAATGTTGGTCATTGGATGTAATTGCACATTTAAACCAGACATAAACAAGTGTCAATCTTTTGATAGATATTGTTTCTTAAAAACACGCTATTTGTTTTAACAGTGGGATTTAATTATAAAATTAATTAATGCAACTTCTATGTTATGAATTTGGTAAAATAGACTTCATTTTTGAATTCGGAATATGAAATATAGCTTAGGATGAAATTTTGGCATTTTTCTGAAAACCTTCATTTTTTGATGAATAGTGAAACTACTAAGTGGTAGTTAAAAAAACTGAATTTTTCATAAAACTTAATTTTACCGCTTCTGTGAATGGAATTTCAAAAATCTGAGAGACACAGTTGATGTCAGTAAGTAAAATGTGGTTCAATGAGATGAAAATAATTTTTGGTGAATAGTAACTTTTTACTTTTATTTACCACGGTTAAAAGTAAATAGGGTAATTAAGGGTAAGAATGATATTAATATTACCCTAACACATGTCCTAATTATATTGGACAAGTTTATCTCGACCAAAAACAACCTTAAGTGTAAAATATTATCATTTAGGCCCACTTGGATTAGATTAGGACATTTATTATTATTTAATTCAAAGAAGAGTTAAAAGAGTTAAAATCAAAGTTTATTCACTAAAACATTTTTAATATGGGGTAATACATAAGATAAATTCGACTATAAATATTCATTAGAAAGATAAAAAGATTTCCTATATAATGATATTTTATTTATAATTTTTAGACTTTAAATTAATTAATTTATTTATGACACAACGATGATGCAGTAATTACCCTTTTAAGGAAATATTAACATAAGTGATGTTATAAATACTCAAATGAATGTAATTTGAGACTTTTTAGGAATTACACTAATTTTCTAGGTTACTATGATATATTAGTGTTGATTTAAGCAACTTTGTTCGAACATATAATTCTGTTATGACTTTCACAAAAATCATATATCAAATAGTGTCAAAATTGACACAAAATAGTTTTTAAATCAAATATTATATTATTAATTGTTATTTTATTCCTAAAATTCTAAGGTTCGGCCAAATGACTTAGATAAGGATATATATATTAATAATAAACAATTTGGGGTTCGTTTGGCATGTTATAGTAAGTGTATTAACCATATAGTGAAAGAAAACAAAAAGACACGGTAAAAGTTAAATTATTTAACTTAGAGTTAAATCTGATTGATAAGGTTAAAATAAGAACCTAAACTTGTCTAAATCCTATTGGTTGATAGGATTTCGACCCATCCCCACTTTAGCTTCGAAATAAGACCCTTTGGAACCATTATAAACCGATTTTTACTTTAATATAAAATAATATTTTGAGATATTCTTAAGGTGCCCCTCTCCTCCCTTATAAAAGGACACCTCCTCCCCCTCCTCCTCACACCAATTTGAGCACTCAAGCTCGGCCAAACCCTGCCAAAATATCTTCTCCACTTCCCTAGCAACATCCTAGAGGTTCTGGTCTTCCTCAAAGACCAATTTTAGTTCCCTAAGAGGAGGTCTCCAAAAGGCGCTTCAAAGAAGAGGAGCTTCGGACACGTACAAAGCAAATCAGACCTAAGGTAAGGGAAATATCACAATCTCATTTTTATCCGAGATTGTTTATTCGTAAGTAATTACTGGGGTGTATTTTATCATCCACATCCATGTTTCATCAATATGTAATATTATTTCCATCCACATACAATTGTTTAAATCCATTTTTACCCTTCGGTGAGTTTTTAGTAAAAGAAATGAAAGGAATCTTTTGTCGTTTTTCGTACGAGGCACTTTTTGAATTTTCCGACAAAAGTACGAGAAGAATATTATTTTAACTTATACGGCATGAATGGATTTTTAAAACATTATTTCCAAGAAACTTCCTTTACAAGTTTTCAAGTTTATTTTTAATCAACTTCTTTTATTTTAAAGTTGTATGACATGTTATGAAAGGAAAAATGTTTTTGAAGTAGAAAGGATATTTTCCTCAAGAATGGAGTTCAAGTATTTTATCAAAATTATTTTCCATCTAAGACAATAAAAGGGTTCAGTTTTTATCCCTATTATTACATGGATTTGATTATGTTGTGATGGAAACAGTTTTATGAATTCCTTTATCTTATATGAATTGTTTTATGATGTCATGTTGTTTAAGAATCCCATTTTTATTACGTGGATTATGCTATGGTTTATGATTATGTGGCACACATAAGAAAGGATTCATTATAAGATGGGTGGGACCTATATCTCCCTCCAATGCATTGGGTAAAGATTTTATATCTCATGAGATAGACAGGGCTGGAACGGTAGGTTATACCGGTTCAGTGAAACAGGACTGAAACGAGGGTTACTCGATTCAGAAAGAGACTTTGTCCACTAAGATAGTCTTGGCAATTAGTCTTGACTAACAAGAAATGATTCTCTATGATTATGTGTGTATGCCACAAAGTTTCATGTTTTAACTTATGATTATTGGGATTACTTTTTCACTTCCATGATTTATCCCATGATTATGAAATTATGCTCTCTTTTGCAGGTTATGATTTCCAAAATGTTATGTTCTTATGAATATAATGTGATTGATATTTATTTTGTTTACCCTTACTGAGCATTTGAGCTCACCCTTTTATGTTTTCTTTTCCCCAGGATATAAAGAAAGGTTTTAGGTAAAAAATAAGGAAGATCGTTATGGGAGATTTTGAAGATCTTTCACCACGATTAGAAGATTATAGTCCGAGTTTCCAAAGACACTAAACTATTACGGTCCTTGTGTGTGTGTTTTTGTAATGTACTAAGTATTCCACAAAAGTAATGTAATGTCAATGTACGTCAAGATACGGGTCTCTACATATATCACAACACACCCAATTGTAAATAAACCACCAAATATCATACGTGGATCGGATTTTATGAGCCATGTTTCGATGGGACACTACTCATAGGAGTATGAGCCTTGTTATATAATTAGGTGATGTGGAGTTCTATGAATGTTAAATTTGTATGAGATCAATATGGATAATGGATAAGAACCTAAGTGATATTTATTTGTAGAGATCACTTCTTCTTGGAAGGGTAGAAGTGAGTATTGGTATGGAACTTCAAGAAAAGTCTTAACTTGTGAAAGAAACTACACATTGGTTTTATTCGATTCCTATTTTTTTGTAGAGTATTGGAGTGGACAACCCACCCCCCTCCCTGGATAGCCCACTCCCCCCCCCCCCCCCCGCACCCCCACTAGGATAGCCCCCCACCCCACCTAGACACCCTCCCCCACCACACCTTGGTAGCCCCCCCCCCCCTCATCCCAAGATAACCAACACCCCCTCCTCCACCTGGACAGCCCAACCCACCCCCCCTTGACAACTCAAACCCCCTCCCCTACCTAGAAAGCCCACCCACCACAACCCCTGGACAACCCCACCCCTCCCTGGACAGCCCACACCCCCCTATCATTCAGCCCCCCCCCCACACCTGGAAAGCCCCCCCACCCTCAACTGGACAACCCCCCCCATCCTTTGACATCCCATACCCCCCCTCCCCCACTTGTACACCCCCCCCAGGATACCCCCCCCCCAGGACAGCCCACACCACCCCCACCTAGATAGCCCACCCCCACCTGGACATCCCCCCCGACTGGACAACCACCCCCCCACATGGACAGCCACCCCCTCCCTGGACACCCCAGACCCCCTCCCCCACTTGGACACCCCACTGTGACCTCCCTGGATAGCCCACACCCCTCCTTGGGGCAGCCCATACCCCCCTCCCCCACACCCTTATAGCCCCTACCCCCTATATCCCCCTACCCCCTGGACAACCCACCCCCCCCCCCCCAATTTGTCATGACCCGTCCTCGGGGCCCATGTTGTGACTACCAAAAGACTGTCTTCCATAGGCCAGGGGCTGGCGACTAACACCAAAGGCGTAAATCCTGATAACCGGGAAGGTATTGCCTTTATAAAAGTAAACAAAACACCACAGAGTACATGAGAAAGTAATGCACAAAGTATAAAAGAAAGTGCTGAAAAGTAAGTGGGACAGAATACAAACCCAACTAAAAGTACAGCTACAACTGAACGAAAGTACAACAGAAAAGATAACAACTAGAAGAATAGAAGCAGCTCCTGGGTCATCCACCTCGGATACTACCTGAAGGGTAGGTACAGATAGCGCAGCTCCTGGATCATCCACCACGGATCCTACCTGAAGGGTAGGTACATATAGCGCATCTCCTGGATCGTCCGCCAAGGATTCTACCTGGACAGCCCCCTACCCCTCCTGCATCCCCCCTTAGGGTAATTTTATTTAAAATAATTTTATTCATTAAGAAAGCCAAATTATCATGCATTATCCATTTCATTCCAAACAACCCATTCAATTTATCAAAACATGACAAATTCAATTTATCAAAACATAAAAAATTAAATTTATCAAAACATGACAAACTCAATTTTTAAGTCTCTATGGGTCACTTAAAAATGTCATTGGGGAAAGGGGAAATCAACTACATTGTTAATTCCAATTTAAAAATTGGGTCAGCCACTTAGGAGGTGTGGTGGTGTACTGGGGGGATTTCTAAGGGGGTGGGATGGGGGCTGTCCAAGGGGGTTGAGGGTGTCCAGGGGGGGTGGGGGTGTCTAGGGGTGGTGGAGGGGGGTTGTCCAAGGGGGTGGGGGAGGGTGATGTCCATGGGGGTGAGGGGTGTCTAGGGAGGGTGGGGTGGGGGTGTCTAGGAGGTGGGGGGAGGGGGTTGTCCAAAGGGTGGGGGTGTCCAAGGGGGTGGGGGTGTCTAGGGGGTGGGCTATCCATGGGAGGTGAGGGGTGTATAGGGAGGGTGGGGTGGGCATGTCCTAGGGGGGAGGGAGTTGTCCAGGGGGTGGGGGAGTCCAGGGGGTGGGGGCCTGTCTAATGGGGGGTGTCCAAGGGGTGGGGGCTGTCCAGGGGGTGGGAGGTGTCCAGGGGGTGGGATGGGGGGTGTTCATAATTCCAATCCATCATCCAACCAACGCGAAAATATAAATCCAATTTTCAACTAAACTAAAGTTCAAAAAACATAAAACAAACCCTTTTCCCCTACACACTAAACAAACCCCACTAAACAAACCCTTTTCCCCTACACACTAAACAAACCCCACTAAACAAACCCTTTACCATGTTTTAAGTGTAGAACAAAAAAAATAAAACAAACCAAAGGGTTTGGTACTCCAAAGACAACATGAACCTTAATTTATCCAAAATTAAAATATAAAACAGAAAAAAAGAGGAAGAACACTAAAACTAAGGTAACACATACTAATTTGAAGTGTAGAATTAAAAATTTTTTTGATTGAAGATGGATCTATGGATGGAAGTAGTTTTTCGGTCGAGAAGACTTCAGGAGGAGCTCTGGATTAGGTCTGCAATCGGGCCGAGTGGGAGCTAGGGCACTGGGTATTTGGGAAAAAACATTCCCAATGGTTTTTAAAAAACATTGGGAAAGCCTCTCTTTACCAATGGTTTTGATAATCCATTGGTATATTTTAGAGAAAATATTTATTTCTAAACAGTTTTGGAAAACCGTTGGGAAATATTAGGCATCGCCAACAGTTTCTTCAAAATGTTGGAAAATGTTGCCTTTTTTACACTACAACTATGGTTTGAAGAGATCATTGGTATATTACCATTGGAAAAACACCATATTCCAGTAGTGTTGGAAATTTCCTAAAGGGGATGAGAAAATTATTTAAGTGTCGAAGAGAAGGGAACCTGGTCATTAACTATAGACAAGAAAAACCCACGACTATGATAGAGGAGATGAATGATCTGTTCGGCCCTCAATGTGTTTTTCATTGCTTTAACTGAAAAGAACTAGGGAAATTTTCAAACCAGTTCCCTAAGCCAAGGGTTTTCGAAGGCAACCAACAACCTCCAAGGAATCCAGGGCGATCTTTTTCCATCACTACCACTGAAGTGAACCCCGGAAACGAAGTGGTGACATGTATGCTAGTTATTCATTCAAGAATAGAGAATGTACTTTTTGATTCTTGTTCTATGCATTCTTTTTTATCCTGAAAGTTTAGTAGAAAAATCCCAACACCACCACAAATCATCGAAGTAAAGATGTCGGTGAGAATAAAAAATGGGGAAATCATTGCATCCCATGAATATAACTCCTCCCCTGTCTTAATTTATGGATTGAACTTCTTGGAAAACCTCTCCATACTTCCTCTGGTATACTTTTATGCAATTATTGGCATTTATTGTCTTTCCTTATATATATCCAACACAAATTTCCATGAGAGGTAAATGACTCTCCATATGGAAAATCGACCCCCTGATTCTGTACAAGCGAAAGGAAGAGGATGAATCTTCTTTAGAACCATCGTCTCAAGCATGGATATTACTACCCTATGAGCATGTGTATCTTGTTCAGATGATTGGTTCTAAGGAAGCAACTATCCTTGAAAACAGGCCTAATGTGAGGGAATTTGTTGAAGTGTTTCCTAAATAATTTCTCAGTCTTCCTCCTAGAAGAGATGTTTAATTATCAATTGATTTTATACCTAGGGCATTTCCAATATCCAAGACTCCATATAGAATAGATGTTTTGGAGATTGAGGAGCTGAAGAAACAACTATATAAGAATTTGGATAATGGTTTTTATGCCCAAGTGCTTCACCATGGGGTGCACCAGTCCTCTTTTTCAATAAGAAGGATGGGTCAATGCACCTTTTCATTGATTATCGTGAGCTCAAAAAAATCACGATAAAGAACATGTATCCTCTACAATGAATTGATGATTTTTTCAATCATCTATGTGGAGAACAATACTTATCCAAGGTAGATCTATAGTTGGTATATTATCATGTAAGGGCGAAGAATGAGGATATACCCAAAACTTCTTTTCGTACAAGATATGGAAACTATGAATTCATAGTAATGCCTTTTAAACTCACTAATTCTCCAGAAATCTTCATGGAGTGATGAATAGAGTATTTAGATATTACCTTGATAAATATTTGGTAGTATTTATAGATGACATTCTAATATACTCCAAAACTAAGGAGGAGTATGAGGAGCATCTATTCATTTTACTAGAGACCATGCGAAAGAAGAATCTCTAGGAAAAGTACAACAAGTGTAAGTTTTGGTTGATGTAGGTCTCATTATTGGGTCATATAATCACAAGCAATGGTATATCCATGAATCCATCTAAGACACCTATAATCGAGGGATGAATGAGGTCAAAATAGGTCACAGATATCTGTATCTTCCTAGGTTTAGCTGGATATTATCGCCGATTTGTGAAAAATTTCTCACAATTGTCCAACCCTCTTACTAAGATAACTCAGAAGGTAGTAATGTTTTCTTAGAGTGGTGAATGTGAATATATCTTCAAGGAGTTGAAAAGGAAGCTTATAAATGAAATCGTTCTCACAATACCCACAAGTGGATAACTTTTTGTGGTATTCAGTGATGCTTTGAAGAAGGTCCTGGGATGTGTGTTGATGAAATGACAAAGTCATTTAATATGCTTCAAGGAAATTTAATGTTCATGAGAAAAACTATCCAACACATGATCTGGAGTTTGATATAGTAATATTTGATTTAAAATTTTGGCGATATTACCTCTTTTTGGAGAAGTGTAAAATATGTATGGATCACAAAATCCTCAAGTATATATTCACATAGAAAGAGTTGATTATGTTCCAACGAATATGGTTAGAGTTGATCAAAGACTATGACTGCTCAATCCATTACCACCTTGGGAAAGCAAACAAGGTGGAATATGCTCTATGAAGAAAAAACCCAATGTTTCTATCATTGATTAGAATTGAAAAGGATCCAATATTCTTAGATTTGATGAATATGAACATGGGAATCATAAATATTAGAACATCATCAATCCTTTCACAAATTATTTCTCAATAGTCTCTTTTGGAAAGGTTAAAGGATGCTTAAAAGAATGATGTGGAAATTTAGAAGAAATTCAAAACTATCAAAAAAGGGAAATCATCAGATTTCAATGTTAATGAAGAAGGAATTGTGAAATTTAGGACAAGACTGTGTGTTCTATCAAATCCGGAGTTAAAGAATGAACTTTTGGATGATTCACATAGTTCAAGTTTCTACATTCACCCAGGAAGCACAAAGATGTATTGAGATCTCTGAGAGCATTATTAGTGGGATAACATGAAGAAGGAGATCACTGAGTATACATCAAAGTTCCTGATATGTCAGAAAGTGAAGGATGAGAGGAAAAAGTCAAAGGGGGTGATGCAACCATTACACATACCAATATGGAAATGGGAGAACAACACTATGGATTTTTTCACCATACTTACAAGGACAACCAAAGGAAACAATGATATATGGGTTGTTATGGATCGTCTTAGAAAGACTGCTGACTTAATTTCATTTCAAGAGGATTTCTCATTGTATTAATCGGCATGAATATATATCATAGAAGTGGTAAGGCTACATGGAGTAACACTATCTATTATATGTGATCAAGATCCAAGATTCACCTATAAGTTCTGCAAGAGTATTCAACATGCTCTGAATACTGAGCCGAACTTTATTACGACTTATAATCCTCAAACTGATGGCCAATCTGAGTGGACTATCCAAAAACATAATGAAATGTTGAGAGAATTCTCAATGGACTTCAAAGGAGGATGGGATCAACATATTCCACTGGTTTATTTCTCTTATAATAACAGTTTCCACTCAAGCAACCAAATGGCTCATTAAGAATCCCTTTATGGGAAGAGGTGCAGAACACCGACATGTTGGGATGAAGTTGGGGAGAAACACTCTTAGGTCCAGAAATAGTCAAAGAAATGGTGGAGATTGTTAAGACCATCTAGCAGTACATTAAAGAAGCTCAGAGTAAAAAAAGAGCTATATTGATAATTTTTTATGAGACCTAGAGTTTGATGTCAGAGACATGGTATTCCTCCTCATATCTCCATGGAAGAGAGTTATGAGATTTGGGAATAAGGGAAAGCCTAGTCCAAGGTACATAGGACCTTTTGAGATCCTTGACTGCATTAGAGCAGTGGCCTATTGACTAGCACACCCACCGAACCTCTCTCAAGTACATGATGTATTCCATGTATCACTCTTGAGGAAGTACATACCTGACCCATCGCATGTACTCAATCCAGAGGTGGTACCATTGGAGAATGACCTCTCCTATGAAGAAAATTCGGTGAAGATCTTAGATCATAGGGAACAAGATATATGAAATAAGACAATGAATCTCGTCAAGGTATTGTGGAAAAACCATAAGTTTGAAGTGGAAACGTGGGAATTAGAGGAAGTGATTAAGAAAAGTTACCTGCATCTATTTTAGTGTGGGAAAAGGAAATTTCAAGGGTGAAATTTCTTAAGGAGGGAATATTGTAACGACCCAAACTTTTATTAATAAAGATTCTTCTTAATTTAATTAAATGTGTTATTATGCAAAATGGTTATATATAATATGCACATCCTTGGTTTTATTTTTTTGGATTTTAAAATACCGTTAATAATTGTTACTATTTCTAAAATAGTCATTGAATAGTGACAACATTATTAGTATTAATATAGGGCTTTAACAAATCCAATTTACTCAGACAAAGGAAGCGATGGAATCATCCAGTAGAATTGCTCCATATGAAGCCCATTTTTCAGAGCTTAGAAAGAAGGTAGAGTCACTGGGATTTTCTCTTTACCATTTCCAAGTTTATATTCAACATGTTAAGATTTAATGGGACCTCCTACGGGAGAAGTGTATGTTCATAAGGATTATTACCCGAGCGGTGTAATCTAGGCATCCCCATGAGTCTGTCACCATCACACACCTTACCCTTAGGTCTTATGAAAGTGTTATAAGGGGTTATGTAACAATACCCTAGTACTATGATTATGTGCATTATTTTTGTATAGAATAAAGAATATACATTCATTTTATAATTATTAATTTTTAAATAGTTTTTAAAGCACAAATAGTTTTTTAGTTAATATTCAATTAAGAAATATATTTTGATGAATTAATAGTTTTTTAGAATTAAATAATATTTTAATAAAATATTATTACTTAATTACTTATTATTAAATATAAATTATCATATAATATTTATGAATACAATTGTAATATTTATTAAGGTTTGAAAGCTGTTTTTGTCAAAACCCTTGAATTTTCGATAAATGTCAGTTTTTATTTAAAAAATAAAAATTCATATATTTAGAAATTTATTTAGATAAAATTAATATTATTTTTTAAATCAGTCTGTCAAAATTACCCAACGGTGAATTTTTAATAATTTTCTAAGACATTCGAATTTTTTGGTAAAAATTAAATACCATTTAAATATATAATTTGTTTTATGACATCATAATGACCCAATTATGATGTAATAAAATAATATAAATGGGTTGTTAGGACAATATATTTTTTACATTCAAAATAATGTGATTTTTAATTTTTTTTATTAATTTTGCAAAGCCTTAGTGGACCCTCTAAGACTTATAAACATTTTAACATTTTAAAATGATTTCCTTGAGAGTGTGACTCACCTCCACATAAGAAAGCCTAATATTTTAATAATTTAGGACATTGTCCTTATAAAATAATTTTTGTCACCCCCCTTTGGAAAAAAAACGTGGGAAAAACCATGGGATGTTTTGTGGTTTTGAATAGTTTATCGTGTAGTGTCCAAAACCTAAATAATAGAGAAATCCCTCTCCTTTCTTATATAAGCCCACTCAACCTCCCATGATTCTTCACTAAAACCATTTTAATCTTGACCAAACCCTTCCATTAATTCTCTATAATCCTATTAAGGTTACCGAAGCTCCCAATAAGCCTCTCTCAAGCCTCTCCAAAGCCTTTGGGATCACACTTCTAAGTAAGGGATTTCTTCCTTTCTTATTTTTTTCCAAATTTCATTATGTTGTTATAAAATTTTAATTTTAATTAAAAATGTTGGGGTGTGATTTTTCACCTCCCCCATAATGGCCTACTTATGTTTTAATGATGATATACCCCTTTATCTCTCATTAATGCCTCCCATGCACACCTGTTACCATGCCGAAATTCAGTAAGGGATTTCTCTCTCGTCATTTACATTCAAGAAATTATTTTTTATTATGAATATAAATTCCATTACATGTGTTTGGAAATGTATCTATATGACCCCCTTACTATGAATTTTATTTACATATTATGGTACACCCATTTCTCTCTCATCAACCATTTTTATGAATTCTTAGGTTACGTCATTATGCTGCCGAAATTGCACCATGATTTTTCTAAGCCAAAGTCATTGTGTAGTGAATACCATGCCCATTTCTCTCTCAATGGTATTAATATTTATGCACATTTACTTATTGATTATATAGTTTCATGTATGTATTTCATATTACTTTATCATGGAATAAATTGTGGTGTTGAATGTCTCTATAATGTATGATCCATGTGGCACACTTATGCATGAAATGAAATGATTAAGAAGGGTATGCCCTGATAGCGCTCCAATGTATTGGATAAAGATTCGTATCATGATACGTCAAGTAAAATGAGGGTTTATTCATGATAATTCAAGTACAATGAGGGTTTACTCACTATAATTCAAGTGCAATGAGGATTTACTCTTGCACCATGTTCAATGAGTATTAGATCATGCTAATATCATGTTAAATATTGTTTCTACATTTCCATGTTATGACAACCATGCTATATCATGACTTTATGTTCATTTTTTTCTTATGATTCATTGATATGCCCATTTACTAACATGTATTGTATTCTTTATTTTATTCCTTTTTTACACCCTTACTAGGCTTTATAGATCACCCTTTTCTTATGCATGTCCTCAGGTTGTCCCATGCAATGCTAAGTATGAAGGAATGTTGTGTTCATGTAAAAGGAATTATCAATAAAGATGTTGTGTTTTATGTTATAAGTTGTTATGTAATGTACCTAATTTCCCAACACACTAGACCTCTTGATCCTGATATTTTTCTTAAGTGCATGTTTATGTAATAAATCATGTTTAAGTGTTTAATAAAGAGAAATATTGTTATAGAAAGTGTGAATCGGAATAAAGAAATTATATCAGAATCTAAATTCTTAAAATTTAAATATAAAAATTCATTAATAATATTGGTGTTATCATAAATAATAAGTTATTTGGAAAACATGTGATGCAATCCTTATCAAGAAAAGGGTGTGAAAAAATGATTCCAATTTGAATAGTTTTTGGTTGGAAAGAATGAATTTTCTGGAAGACTGGGAAGTTATAATACATTTCAATATAATTCATAGAATTTTATTCTAATCCTAAAAATTCTCAAATTCATTAAAAATTTAGGATTACAAGAATTTTTTTTTGATAGAATAAAGTTGAAGCTTTTTTATCTTAGTTCATTGGTGTAAGAGCATCAAAAGAAGAATTTTTTGAAGGCTGTGAAGTTTTTATACAAAATGTGATAAGATGAAGATGTTAGTTTTAAGTCACATCAATAATCAAAATGATTAAAATCTACGTAGAAAGATTTTAGTAAGAAAATAATATTTCTGCTAACATCGGTCATCAGACGCGGTGTGCCACTAGTAATCAGATTTATCCTTACACTAATCATCATATGCAGTAATGGTTGAAAAAGGGAATTGAAGGATGAATGTTTTTTTATTGGGAGTTTATGGGACTAATGAAAAAGAAAAGTGAAGTCTATTGGGACTGATGCATGTAAGGAATTCAGATACTGATTAGTTGGATGAAGATCAACAATTTAGTTAACCATTTTCATTAGGTTGAATTGTTTTGTCTCTCTATTATTTGGGTCAAGAACAAAACAAGGAGATCTAATCTGGTTGTCATTTGGGTAAAAATATAAATTAGAATGATTTTTTTCATCAAATGGTTTGATATTAATTGAACTATATGTGGAATCTAACATCATACTATAGGTGACACTGATCCAACAGAATGAAACATAGACTAATTCCTCATGCGTAGCCAGAAATCAATAAATTCATTGGATGTAGGATCATTGATGTGAGGAAAAAATGAAAAGAATAATTTATTGAAGTTTTCTAAAGTGTTTTCAAGGAGAGTCTTGATGTTTGAATATTTTAGTGAGAGCTTTTTTTAAAATAATTTTGAAGCCAATGTTGATGTATTGTCGGGGAGGTGCAAGAATATATATTAGTTACAACTATGTTTTGGAAGAATGTTTTCAAATCCTATGTCTAATAGTTGATACAGAACATCAGAATGAGAAAATTTGTTTTATAAATTGGTATGGATCAGCGTAATAAAGAAATGTTGTCATATATATGTATTCATAGTAATGCAGAAATCATAATGGAAATAAGAATCAGACTGAAGAATGGTTTAAAATTATGAAGTGATCTGAAATTGTGAGAAGATTTTAAAAAGGTTTGAGAAGAAGCTATAAGAGTTGAGAAGCACTAAATAAGTTAAAGATGTATATGAAATGTAAAGAAAATTAATGTTTCGGAAAATTTGGTGAAGAAGGAAAACTTATCAGATTCGTTTCTAAACCACATTTGGCGCACCTATAAAAGAGGAAGAGTACTTTGTAATTTATGACAGATTAGAATACTATTTATATATGAATGAATATATAGAATATTTTAAGTTCTAGTGAGAAGGTGTTTCCAGATAGAGCATTCCCGAGGAAGTTTTCTGGATAGAATAATAATAAGGAAGATCATATTTTGTGGTTTATTAATTGAACCGAGCAATCAGACTATGATTTTTGGACTGAGATAGAAGCGGTTTATAATTTTTTCATAAATATTCTAGTAGAGTTATATTTCTAGACTAAGAAATCAGAATAAAGAATGAGATTGGGGAATCAGATTGAGTATCTTTATGAAGTGTATAGAAGTTCTTACCAGCTTTTGGGTAAGAAAGTGAATAATTTTTTTTGATGTTTATATTTTTGAAATTTGAGAAGGTAACATAATAACATGGTTTAAAGTGATTGGTGAAAGATTCTTAACTTGTTACACAAAATTATATAACAACATTTCATGCTGCTTGAAGAACATGCACTACAATATTTAACATAGTGCTACACAAGTTTAAGGGCATATAATAATTGTTATATCCACACAAAGTGATTGTTTTCTAGTGTATTGTGTGGTATTGGATTGTTTTGAAACCATTACAAGGACGTATTTACTCTTGTTGAGTAGAAAACCTTGTAAATACTTGTGTTCTTATGCATGTGTGTATGTTTATTTTTAGCAAAGTGATAATTTTTTAATAGGAGCCAAAGGATATTTTAAAAGAAAGGAAACATAAAATAAAATAGTATCACTGATTCACCCCCCTCTCAGTGATACATTGATCCTGGTTGGGTAATATCACTTTACACTACCTATACTGTTTACCCACATACACATAAATTTAAAAAAACTAAAAATACACTTAAATTTTTTGTATGTTAACATACACAACCCCTCCAATTCATTTTAGTTTTCTATTCATTGTTAACATAATTGAATTAGAGAATCAATCACCATTTCCATGTGTTTGACCTAGTTACTCACTGGTAAATGTATTATTTGTGCTTGAGATATTACAACACATAATTGGAACTATGTTCAAGGATTGTTAGATGTTGTTTCACTAAATTTAATTCCATTTTTTATATAAAAATTAAAAAACAAAAAAATATAAAAAAAATGGAAATTGGATTTAATTACATATATATATATATATTAAAATATATTTATTCATTACTAGAAATTGATTTTCATGAATTATTTAACATGGTTCAGAGGACCAATTTCATTCAATTTGATCCATTGAAACTTGAAATTATAGGAAACATAAATGGAGAAGTCTTGGAAATTTTTAAAGAAAATAAATAGAGTAAAACCAACCTATCGAGTGGCAAATAAATTCTAGAAACCACCATTGAAATATTTCCAAGTAGATTTGAAATAAAAATTCTCCAAGATTTATGGACTTAGAGATATCAGAAGTAATGGGAAATTAATCAGGTATTAGGCTATCATAATAATAATGAGAATATGAGATCAAACACCACCAATTAGAGTTGTTACCCACAATAAATGGTGTTCCCAAGGAGAATGGATTCACTTTAATTAAGGGATTCATTAAAAAATGAGCTCATTACCTCATAATGGGTTGATATATGATGAGATGAATTTTATATGTTTCCTCTATTTCATGAAGGGGTAGGAAATGAGATGGTTTCTTAATCAAGAAAATGATTTTTTTGACACATGGAATCCATTCAATATTCATTTATAAGAGTATAATTCCCAATTTATAATACCATTTAATTAGGGAAGAGAATCAATAATTTTATTAATGGAAATAAAGATCCTTTACATGAAACTTGGGAGAGTTTTAAGTGTTATAAAAGAATTTCCCCAACCCATCAATTCCCACCCCATTTACTCATGTAATATATTATTCATAGAATGATACCGAAGGGATAAGAGCTTATGTATAATATAGAGGAAATTATATAAATAGTAACCCATTAGAATTAAAACTCATTTTTTTGTGTTGTCTATTGACTCCCAAGAGAATACTTAAAGAAAAATGAATTTATATAGATATTTGGGTAGTGAATCTACTATAATAATGGATTTTAAATTTCATATTTTTTACCTTAAAGTTAATTTAATGTGTTAACCTGAAGCAAAAAAAAGGAAGAAATAGGAGTACTATACATTTAGAAATCTTAGTCAAGGAAAAAAATCATAGATGGAATCTAAAATTCCAGTAACCTATCCACTATATCATATGGAAGTAATAGGCCTGAAATATATTGGTAATCATCTTGGGAACAATGTTCTATTATCCAAATATCATAAAAAGGATAAATGAATCCATTTAAAAATTCTGGTAAGGATCAAGTATATTACAAGTATGAAGGAAATTCTATAATTTATAAGAATCTATAACCTAATTAGAAAATGAACCATGTGAATCAGACATTAAATTCAACTTCAAGTTATAATGATAAGATGAATCAAGGAAATATATATCTCAAGTATCTTGAAAATCATAAAAATATCTAGAGTTTATATAATTTAAGGGAAATTCAAGTCTAACCATTGAAAATTTTTGAGTAAACTAAAGTAATTTCAATTCCATGTCAACCAAGTTTGTGATATCAAGGTGACAAACCTCTAAAAACTAAATATAGATTTATAAAAGAAACAAGTTTTGGATATAAATGGATTGTAATGTGTACATTAAAGTGGATTCATAAATAGAACTATTAAATTCAAAATGATGAGGATCATGGAGCTAAGATGTTCCTTGAGAATCTTAGGAATATTTAAGACTAAATATAAATAAATGAATAAATTTTGTAAAAATTTATCTAAATTACCAAGGATCACATCAATGGAAGTCATTTAAACTTATCAATAATGTATGAAAAGATTGATAAGATTTGAAAAAAATTCAAATAATGCCTCTCATACATTTATTCTAGAGTAGAGTTGTTGATAGGAAAAAATAGTGGGGAAATTCAAGAATTGATTCCAATCAATGATGAAATTAATCCCATGGATTTTTTTATATCAGTTACAATAATATAATGTAAGGATCATGAAGTTGTAATATATCAAGTGGTGTAAAGTGAGATAATAAATTGATATATCACAAATTTTATAAACATTAATGATGTTTCATTCAAAGAGGAAAATATAGATAAAACATTTAGAATCTTAGAAATGGATCAAGAAGTTGAAGATAAAGTAAAAGTGGGTGAACAACACAAATGTAAAGGGAAAATAAGAGGGGGTGAAGTTGAAAATTTTAGAAGAGATATGAAAATTTTAGGACCCCTTATTCCAATATGAAAAAGGAGTATATTAGTAGATCAATGAGATCCACCAATCATTGAAAAAACATTTTTATCTTTAAAAAATTAATTTTTTTCTAAATAAGAAACTAATTTTTAAGAAAAAATAAATTTAATATAGTATAAGACCAAATTTGATATTTAATAATATCCAGGATCTAGGAGTAATATTTTTAGTTTTTAATCATTGATAAAACAAAGTAAAAAAAGTGTAAAATTCTATAGAGGATGGTTACCCACTAAATACCTTGTCATCAAATGTTGTTATGATCAACTTCAGGGGTATTTTCTTGAATTGGAATCACATGAGAATTTATTCAAAGAATATATGTAATATTTGGAAACACCGTGTATCCAAGAGATGCCGATATAGAGTTTCCACTTGGGTTCCCAGTAAAGAATAACCAATTAACATAGTACTATGGTTGATCAGGAAAATAAGAAGTTAGGATGAGATTATAAAATAATCACTTATTGAGATGAAATCCAATATTAGGATTTTATTTTTCCTTTATTTTATTATTATTTTGTTTTATTTCAATAAAATAATATCCACCACAATTATTATGATTGTAATTTTTTTAATTTTATTTAAATAAGGATATTGAATATTTAGAGAAACAATATAAACACACTACCAAGGAAAAGAAGATATAATGGTAGGGGGGTGTTCTTATATCCCACTTATCTTACTTCCATAATTTTTGAATTAATTGTAAAATTATTTTACATATTTATATACATGTAAATTCATTGAAAAAATTCAAAAACATGTTTGGGGGAAGAAAAGTGTGTAGTGGGATGTGTATTGAGATTGAACAAGCCTAAATAAAATATATCCATCAAAACTCAAAGATACTAATTCAAATTTAAAACATGGAAACTCTTATTAATATTAGATAATCATTAATAATATGAGCCTTTAGTTCATAAAATATTGACATGTTTTCATTGGATTGATGAAATTATCCTTTAGAGGTTTATTTTTTTATAAATATGAGTAACACTTTAATCGTTCACCCTAATAAGAAACAAGATAAATTATTTGAATCACATGCGTGTGAAAAACTGGGATAAAAAATGATTCACTTTAATCTTATTGGAACTAGTGTGTATGTGTGTGTGAAAAATCAAAATCCATTAATAAGAGTAAAGGATAATCTACGAGTTGGTTTCCCAAAGCTACTTCCATAACCTGACTATTCCAATTAGTCTCGAGTGATTATTGTTTCTTGGGACTTCTTAGTTCTAAATTATCTAATGCAATCCTTGAATAAGTTTGTTGCACATCTCATGGATATAAAATGAATATGAAAAATTTTCTAAGTTGTGAAGAGTTATAAAGGGCATGGTGAATTTTGAACTCGTGAAAATGAGTGGAACATGGGATTATAAAGTTGGGTCATAGTTATATTTAATTTATTAGGAGAAACTGTGAAGTGGTGTGATAATCTGGAGTTAGGGGACTTAAAGAGGTTCTTCATGTTAACATTTGGATTAAAATAAGTCCTTGTAAATTAATATATTGAACAATTGGGTAGATTGATTATAGATGATATTCTTATTGAGAGTATTTACTTGAGGAAAAGTAATGCTCATGTATGGGGGAATGTTTATTATTAGAAAACAAGGAAACACCAGTGGTTTTGAACCATTGGTATAGGCCCTAAAATTGTTTCTATAGCCAATACTAATGGCTTGATGATCCATTGGTTGAAATGTCACTGGGATAGACATATAGAAAAGGTTTGGTCAAAAATTTCATATAGGTGGGCCATACTAATGGTTTTCCATACATTGGTGTAGGTAATTTCAAAATAAATACATATACTATTGGTTTAGTGAAATTGTTTGTATTGGTGTTCTATTTAAAAAATTTCAAATGCCATGTTTTGATCCAAAGACCTCACTATTATTTTCCAAAGACTTTACCACTATGTTAAAACAAATTTTGTGTTACTATATACATAAATTTATATATTTATGTATAGTTATAATGGTTAATTTTTAATTATTTATTATTATTATTATTAATATAACTCATAAATAATGGTGTCACTTATACAAATGGTTTGGTCAAACCATTGACATGGGTGGTCGAAATCAAAACCAAAACCAACGGTTTAACCAAATCATCAGTATTGGTGGAAAAAAACCATACATATACCAACAGTTTGGTCATAAAATTTGTATATGGTACCTATACCAATGTTTTTTAAAAATAATTATTATAGGTCTATTGGTATAGGCTAGATTTTTAGTATGTGTGGTTTTATTTTATTTATCATCAAATTTCCATTATATTTTATACATTTTTTTCTTAGTTTTTTTATTTTATTTAAATAAATATGTTTATATTATATTTTTTTATTATTTTATTTAATAATATTTCATTTTTATACATTTTATTCACTAAAATCATATAAAATTTGATCATTACTATAAATATTATTTTGGTACTTGTAATTTGAGGCACAAAATTGTGCATTTCTTTACTAGATATTAAAACGGTACAAAGGAGATGATGTAATTTTACTTTGAGCATAAAAAGAATTTCCAAAAAAAGGACCAACCCTCCATCTTATCAATTAGGGATTCTAAGTACCTCTAAGATAGAGAAACCAGTATAAGCCCTATAACCAGACTGGTGGAGAACAAGGAGGCACACAAGTATGGAAATACATGTGGATGCATTTTTTGAAGTAAATGATCATGAAAAAGTCACCTCATAGACACATATGTGTAGATTGGGTAAATAATTCACCACATGAACACACTAATACTGTCCAACCCATACTCTAGTGTAGTTTAAAAAGATTTTAAGCTAATAAAGAAGGATTCATCCATATCTAAATATTGATGAGGGTGATCAATAAATATTTTTATATCTTTTAAAAAATTATTTTAGTATATATAATATAAATATTTTATTATAATATCATAAATAAATTTATTTGTATTTTTTTGAGTAAATATTTAACTTAATATGATAGTCTTAATTTGTGAGTTTTATTTCTCAATTAATTAGTTTTTTCTTAAATGATGAAGTTTCAACTTAACAATTTTTTTATGATTTTCAATGTAAATGGATATATATTATGTATTAGTATAGGGATAATATGTAAGCTCTGAGATGATATTGTATATCTTGCATAAGGATTTAATGAGATGTTTAGAAGTTGGAATGTATTTTAGTCTTATTTGCTAGGATGGAAGGATTTATGTTTCATATGATACATAATATATGTTTCAGAGGCTTCATGGAATATATAAGGAATTCAACTAAATTTGTTAAGTAATTCAACTGAATATGCAAGATACACGGGGGAAATGTACAGGATATATATGATTTTACATTTCAAATTCACTAATATATAATGAAAATTACTTTTCTATACATGATAAATGGACCATATGTAATATTTTATTCAACCATAATTTACTATATCCAAGAAGAAAAATAGCTCATCTATCTTCTAAAATATAGATACAAGTTATTGATCTCATTTTATTTCCATGTGGTTTCATGCATGAAAGGATATACATGGAGAATATTATAATTAAATCTACTTAGAATATTGGGTGATAATAAAATATACATCAAATATATAGCATATACATGATAAATCAAAGAAAAGGTGATGATGGGAAAATAAATAATCTAAGAGAAGGATCTATAACCTCGTATGTTGAAGAAATCCCCACCATCTCAGACACTAGGTTATTATCCATGAAATATGGGATTCCCCTTATTACTTATAAATTATCACTCTCATACCCACTGTAAAGGGTTGGTAACCCTTGTCTCTCGACATGGGAGAAGATTAATGTATGTTTTTAATTTTTTCATCTATAATTCCTAATTTTTATATAAATTATTTTCTTAAATTATAATAAATTTTCACTTCTCCTATTACCCCCATTTATTCTACTATTTTGGAACTTCCTTCCAATATGCCTCTTCAATGCTCATGAAAATGAGTAGCTATCACTCTCATACCCACTGTAAAGGGTTGGTAACCCTTGTCTCTCGACATGGGAGAAGAGTAATGTATGTTTTTAATTTTTTCATCTATAATTCCTAATTTTTATATAAATTATTTTCTTAAATTATAATAAATTTTCACTTATCCTATTACCCCCATTTATTCTTCTATTTTGGAACTTCCTTCCAATATGCCTCTTCAATGCTCATGAAAATGAGTAGCTATCTCATGGATTGGACTTGGGGTTGGTATTATCATTATTCTCAAATTCCTATTTATAATTATTAATGTTAAATTATATTTATAATAAGGAAGTGGGAATGTTGTGGGTTGGTGTAGTTATTGTCAACCTCTTCATGGCATACCTCTTGATATCATTCCATTACCTAACAAAATTTCATTCCATCCCTTATCTTGGACATCGCTTCATAGGATGGATTTGGGTTGGGTTAAAAATGAAACTATATATAATAGGGTTGGGTCTTAGAACATGTCACATACTCGATTGAGGTGTGTTCACTATTCTTGGATATTGGAGGAGGTTAGGTTTGGTATTCCAAAGAGATCACTTATGCATGCTAGTTTCAAAATAAAAGTATGGGATTATAGCTCATGGATTATGGGATGATATATTAAATGGAATTTAGAAAATTAAATGGATAACGAAGAAACCCAAGTATCCAACCTTAGGATGAAGGCCATTATCTCAAAAAACATGTTAGAATTTTAATTATTTATTTTATATTTCATTCATTTCACAAACACAAAAATATCCACAATATTTCCCCAATTTTCTAATATATTAAAAAAACATAATAAGTGAATTATAGTAGTGAGTATTTATGAATTCACCTCTAGATACAACCTTGGTTGGAAAACTAATCCACATTCATTAGGAATTAAAATATAATTGACACATGTAAACTTTGACATGGTTTAGATCCCATAACTTTCTGACTTTACTGTTAGGGAGATGAGTAAGTATCTAATTTTTACTTCATAATGTTTTAAATATTTCATTAGTTTATTTTAATATATATATATATATTTTAAAACAACTAATTCTATATTTTCTTCACCATCAACTATTAGTGAAAGTATGTATCTACTTTCAAGGAATATTCAAGGGTTGGGTGCTTTAACGTTGAATCGCATGCATTCATGGAGATCAACAAGGATATAAAAGAGACATAAAGTAACCAATTATATAATCCTCAGTTAAGGATATAAAATAATTCTCACACTACCATTCTAAATTCCAACATGATGTTTTTGAGGCACAAAAAGATCTCATCCCTCCCACTTTTGAAGAATATAACATAGTTGTGGAAGCCACACTTACAAACCCTTATTTTAAACTTATTTCAATCTTTCTGACAGTAACCATCAAATAATAAAAATGTTTACAAGATGAATAAATAGAGGTAGTGGATATTACTTTGGATTCATTTATTTAAAATTTTTCATTGGTAAACAAGAAAATTTACTACATTTCATTATGATTTTCATAACCAACTGTGTACATAGCCATGGGAAGTGATAATGATACAGAAGAATATCACACTATATAAAATTGCATAGATTTGTTTTTTGAAGAATAGACTGTTAGGGAGATGGTAGTACATGAAGAAGATCCCAAAGGGTAAGTGTTGACACAACTACCTCATCAACAACAAATTTCATAATACATGGAGGAGGAGAAAACTTAAGATGACTTGGAGTACCCCTTTTCTCAATTTCATTCCCATTTATATTGACTATTTTCTAATCACATTTTGGGGGTTGGATTCGACTATTTTTGGGTTCTCCATGCCTGATGTCTACTCAAAGATGATAGGAAAAATAAAATGTGGTGGTTTAAATTGAATAAACACTATCTAAATTCATATTGGGGATAATAAACCAATACTAACAATATAGCATGATAAAATTCCAATACCCATTTATGGTTAAAACTATGAAATATCTTTTCCCATATCAATATTATTTTTATTTTCATTCAATAAAAATTTCTCATGTTTGAATATATATTATTTTATAGGTTATAGAAAACAAAGAGTAAGAGACTAACTCATGTTATTTGAGAAGCAATAATATAGATGAATCTATCCCCATTTTTTAATTTACCCACATTTTTTAGTTTTGGGATTTAAATAAGGTATTGAGTTTCAATTTTAAGGGAATTTTAAACCTACTTTAGGGTCTAAAGCGTGTTATATTTTCCTTATTTTTCATTATTTTTCTATAAATAAAGTGGTTTTGTCCATTTGTATCACTTGGATATAACCTGTTTTTGAATTCTCTATGAGGCATAATGTAACACCCTGATATTTTTAAATATAAAAATTATTTTTGATATTATATTCAACATGAAACATTAATATTAAACAACCCAAGAAATATATTTCATTAAATATATTATGCTACATGTAACCCTGAGTATAAATGAACTATAATATAGTATACCATGCTGTTAAATTGGTGGGTATGAATAGGATTAACTAAATTATGAAAATTATATAATTTATAAATTTATAAAATAACTTAAATGGATATCTATTGACTAGAAAATGATATAATAATCAATTTAAAAAAACTTGTTCTGAAAAAAGTTGTATATATATAACAAATTTGGGTGGTCTCCTACACACATGTCACACCCTCATGCATCCACCTCCCTCCAAACCAAATTCGCCTAAATTTACTCCAAATTCCAATGCCCCTCATGGGTTCCTACCTTTCCATGCCTCCACATTTAGTTTCCTCTCCCTCCCCTACGCCCATCTCTGCCTCCGAAAACTCCGCCTCCAACTTCTTTGACTCTGTTTACTCCACTTTCGACTCCTACGCCTTTGGATCCTATGCCTCTGGCTCCTACACCTCCAGCTTCTATTCATACAATTTCTCTTCCTCTAGATCTTATGCCTATGGTTGATCTGCCTCTAGCTCATCTACATCTGGATACTCGGCCTATGACTTCTCTACCTCCAACTCCTCCATGCCCGACACCCCACTCACACCTCCTCTCTAGATCCTGAACTTATACCCTAGGGTTGAGACAATATCATTCTTCATAATTTCAATAACAAGTTTGTTTCAGTAATTTTGTTTGATTTTAATGTTTAATTTTTTCCTAATATATTATTTGTGTTATAATGATTTATTTATCATGTTATATTTTTTTATTTATTATATTCTATGTTGTGTGTGTAATCTAATTAATTTTTTATAACCATAATTCTAATATATGTCTTCAATACCATATGATTATTCATGTTATTAAAGTGATTAAATTTTTTTCTACTACTGTTTATGTGAGGTAATGTTGACATTTATTATAAATATAGTTCTTTATATGTATTCATTATATATAATTTTATTTTCTTTATGGTTATATGATTGTTGTACTTTTTTTGAAGATGAGATACCAAAATCGAGCTTGTCAGTGATGCTCTTAGTTTACTATACATATTTACAGTTATACATTAGTGATTTCTATTGATTTTAGGTGGTCACCTCCAGTACACGGCTTCTAGTCGAAGTAGTTTCCCATGTTCACCATTATTGTTCAGTTGTTGAACTCTTTCACATCACCTCTTGGTTATCAAGATATTTTTTGTACTTCTTGACCAGTTTTAAAAATAAACTTACATATTTAGCGTGTTCTATTTTAGGAGACAATATTACTCTACCTACAGGTATGTTTAAATGCTTTTATTCATTGTTGTCTTTCATTATTATTATTTTATATAGTTTTATACTTTTTGGATGAGTTCATATAATGTTATATGTGTTGTTTTTTATTATTTAAATCAATTTGTTATGGAATGTTGATGTGATTATTCTATTTTCTACTGGAAATTATCAGTTTGAATGCCATCTTATTCTCTAAAGTGCATCTGATTATTTTCTAAATATAATAATTGACTTTAATAATGTTGGAATATTTATGATTTTCATGAAATTTTTTACTTCATATGTGACTTATAATCTTCATGAGTTTCAATGGATTTCATATGAAAATATTTTCACCATCTACAATCCCAAGAACTAGAAAAACAATATCAAGAAGGCCTTTTTATATTTCTATATTTCAATCTTATACTAGTTTCAATGCATGATTGCTTATAAAATTAGATTATCATTACCATTAAGTCATTATTTTTATTATCAATACTATCATTGTGGTCATTGTTTTTTTCTTTTCATCTATATCATAGGTTTTCATCATTGACATCTATGGACCATCGTCATCCATCAACTCTCATAGATTGATCGCATCTCCTCTTATATCACACCTCATCATCAGCCTTCTATCCTCGCCAGTTTTTCATTTTGAGTATGATCATAAAGGTATGGTTATATAATTATAATTTATGATTTGTAGTCATTTTACTATTTGGACACAATCTACTAATATTATGAATTTCTCAACACCACTACATTAATTCCAAGTCCAGATTATTATTTTTCAATATATTAACTAATTATATTCCTTCAATAATGGTTTATTTCATTAAAGAGTTATAATTTATCATTTATGTGGTAATTTATTTCTTCTCTAAATTATTAACTCTAATTTAACTTTCATAGTGTTGAATTATTGAAAATAAGCATTGATTTATAGTGTCGTGTGAACACACAGGTGAATTACTAGTTACTATAAATAGATGGAGAACCGTGAATGTTAATTATACATGGTAAAATTAACCATCGATTAGTACAAATATGACTTTTAGCGGCCGCCAAAAGCCATCGCTAAAGGTCTATAGCGGTCGCCTAGCATCCGCTAAATGGAGGCCGCTTTTGGTCCATCGTTGTTGCTATCAGCGACCGTCATTTGGTGGACACTGAAGGCCAGAAGGTATGACCAACAGGACCCCTGCATCTGCTGGAAGATGCACTATATCCTGATAAACATAAATTCATAATTGAATTACAATATATATTAATTATTAGAAACAGTTAGGGAAATATACACAGAACATTACAATCAATTAATTTAAAAATTAAAAACTTACATATCGACAACATCAGGTGAACCACTATGACCACCCTATAACATGCCTATATTAAAAGAAATTATAGTTAAATCAAGCAATTTTTATACATATACAACTTATAAATATTTTTACAAATAATAACTGGGGATATAATTACAATTTTCACTAATCATGAAAGTTTATCGTATCTCCTTAAACTGTTTCTCTGGCCCATGGTATATCTTCATCTTGTACAACTACTATTGTTTGTTACAGTGTTTGATCAGGAAATGCGACAACGTTCGGTTCTTTTTGGTCAATCATAAAAACCCCTCTTCTAGACATTTTCTCCACAACTTTCCAATCAGAATCAATGCCGACAAAGTAAACTTGTTCTGCCTGTGATGTCAGTATGAAGGGCTCACTGCTTACTCGGTCATATTTATATAGCATATTGTTAAAGTTTACTAATGTAAATTGGAAGTTATCAACTTTCATTCCACGAACTGGATCGACGCAATCACACCTTAACAATATGTGTTTTAAACAACGAACATAAACAACCTCAATAATATCTCTCATCAATCCATAATAATAACCCGCATCAACAAAAGAACAACCAACACCACTATTTTGTGTGGCTCGGTTCATGTCAACATCTCTAATACGAAATCTGAATCCGTTAGCATCCAAAGACTTGTAGCGTCGAGCTGTAATAAATGGACCATCAGCTAGTAGGTTGAGTTATTCTCTCACAGGATGGGTTAAATCACGTAACTTTTGAATCTGAAAATTTCACATATATAGTTTAATGGATAAAGGGTTGTGAAAATACAACTAAGTTTCACTATAAAAATATTAAATCAATTATACATACATGAGTCTTGAACCACTCATGAAATGTGTTGAAATGATGTTTTTGGATTTGATAGTCAGTTGCACGGGGCCTTTCACGTTTCAACTCAGCGATATGTATCCTAAATCACAACACAATATAAGGTAAGCAATAAAATTAATATAGAAACAAAATACAAATCACCTATGAAACTTACTGTATCAATGGAAAAAAATGATGGAGTGTTGAACAACACATATCGATGAGCTTGAACCCACTCATCATTCCACATATCAAACGTTATTCCTTTCCAATTGGACCCTCATCATTCTGGGAGGGTTTATCTATATTTTTTTCAGCCTCATCAATATATGAAGCACAAAAATTAGTACACTCATCCATTAAATATCCCTTGTCAATTGAGGCTTCTGAACGAGCTTTGTTGCGCATATATCGTTTAAATGTATTTAAGTATCTCTCTATTGGATACATCCACCTGAATTGTATGGGACCTCTAGTAGTGATGTCACTAGTTAAATGAACGGTCAAGTGAACCATGACATCAAAAAAAGATGGTGGAAATAGTTTTTCTAGGTGACATAGTGCAAGTACAATCTTATCCTGCAGCTTTTCCAAATCATTCATGCGATGATTCCTTGAACAGAGCTGTCTGAAGAAATTAGAAACTTCAATTAACGGCTCAACAACCTGGGTAGGTAAGAAATCACGAATTGCTATAGGAATTAACTGTTGAAGCAGAATATGATTATCGTGACTTTTCAACCCCTGTAATGTCATGCTCGTCATATTCGCATGCTTGGAAATATTAGAGCAATAACCATCTGTCACCTTAACAGTCTAAAAAATTTATAGAAATGTATGTTTCTCTTTTTTACTCATTGTGTACTATGCATCAGGCACGTATGCACGATTTCCTTCACCCGGTTTTTAATGTAAAGGTTTTATCAATCCCATTTCTTGCAAATAACGTAGAGCATTAGCATTATCCTTTGATTTCCCCTTGACTCCTAAAATGGTGCAGAGTATATTATCACATACATTTTTTTCAATGTGCATCACATCCAAATTATGTCTTAAAATATTATATTTCCAATAAGGAAATTAAAAAAAATACTCTGTTTCTTCCAATTATGACTACGTTGTCTATTTGCAGCAGGAATAGAAGGCAATGCAGGAGCCAATAAATCTTGAAAATCATATATTGTACGGATGTTTTCTTGATCAAGTTGTGCAAAAATTTGAACCCCATACAATATTTGTGGTGATGGATCATACTCTATATTCCCATAAAATGATACATGGTCTTTTCTGAACATGTGCAATGGAGGAAGAAAGCACATGTGACCAAGATATTCCCACTTTCTACAGTTCTTAAGCCATATAGATTTCTTACTCTTATTACAACAAGGGCAAGAAAATTATCCTTTTGTACTCCAACCTGATAAGTTAGCATATGCTGGGAAATCATTAATTTTCCATAACAAAGCGGCCCGAAGTCTAAACATTCCATTAGCTACCGAGTCAAAATTCATTACACCATCGGCCCAAAATTCTTGCAGCTCCTCAATCAAAGCTTGCATGTAAACATCGATTTTATCGCCAGGTCCTCTCGGTCCATCAATTAGAATTGACAGTAAAAAAAAGGTTGCTCCATACATACCCATGGGGGAATGTTGTGTGGAACCAACACCACTGGACACGTACTATGTGTCACACCAACCATGGACCTAAATGGGTTAAAACCATCTGCTGCCAAACCCAGTCGAATATTACGATCATCTCGGGAAAAGTCTGGGTGTCTTTGATCAAACACTTTCCATGCCAAAGAATCTGTCGGGTGGGTTAATTTATCAACCTCTTTCTTTCTCACTGAATTCCAAGTCATCAATTTAGAAATTTTAGTTGACATGAAGAATCTCTTCAGTATCGGTTTTAGTGGGAAATAACGCATCTGTTTAGCGGCAACTTGTTTCCCTTGATTCAAGACTCTCCTAAGAAGAATCTGACTACCTTGATTAATCTCATTGGTCTTCCACCTGGATGTATAGAAAACATTACAATTAATTAATTGTGCATTCTATTTTCTGAACAATATACAATTATTGCGACACGCATCAATTGTATCATATGTAAAACCAAGATCACCAGTCAACTTTCGAGCTTGATAGAATAACTCTGTAATCTTCGCTCCAGCAGGGAGTACTTTCTTCAACAATACCAACAACATGTCGAATGAGGTGTCTGACCACTGGTTCAAAGCCTTCAGGTGTAACACTTCAATGATGAATGACAGTTTACTAAATTTAGTTCATCCAGGATATAATTCAGTACGCGCATCGTCAATAATTTCAAAGAATTTCAATGATTCTCCATCTGCAGAAGAACGGGGATTACTCGATCTAACGTCGTCATTTACGAAATTGTTGTCTTCAGGTTGAAACTGGTGCATCGTATCATTGAGCATTATGTTCATCGGATCAACTGTTCTCGAATCAACATTCATATGAATACTTTCTGAGTGATGACATGAAACAGAATCTTCTCCATGACGTGTCCATGTCTTATAGTTTTTCAAAAACCCATTCAAAAAAAATGTTCTCTAACACTATCTCATTTGAAAAGATATCTATTTGCACATTTTTTGCATGTACAACTAATCATATCGCTTTGAAATCTATTGGTGAAATCCATAAATTGTGTAATCCACTCAAAATATTCATCCTAAAACCTATCTTGCATATCAATCTAGCTCTTATCCATATCTGTATTTAATAGAAATCAAAAATGAAATATATTATTTAAATTATAAATAAACACATATCATTAAATTTAAAAACCAATGACTTCAAAGCTAAATTTGAAGGATAAAAAACATTACCTGCAGAGGACTTGACTGTGGGTAACGGGGTGCAACTCGATTGCGGATTCATGATGGCGCAGCGACTTGACAACAAGGGTTCGATGGCCAGAATTAAAAGCGGCGAAACCGCTGGACAAAGTGTGGGAGGGTTCTACATGGCGGGGAACAACGAACTGAAAGGGTCCGACAGAGGCAGGACGTGAGGACTCGCCGGAGGGATGCAGCGGGGCCGAGAGGGTACGAAGGGGTCAGGACTGTCTGAAAGTGCAGCACAGGCTGTCGGGGGCACAGGTGGCGCAGCGTGGGGTTGGGGTAGGACTGTCCAAAGGTGCAGCGTAGGATGTCGGGGTCACCGGTGGCGCAGCGCGGGGTTGCGGGTGGCGCATCGTGGGGTCGGGGTCGTCGGGGGTCGCTGGGGGCTGGGGTCGCCGGGGGTCAGGTCGCCGGGGGTAGCTAGGGGTCACCGGGGCTCGTAGGGGCTCACCGGGAGTCAGGGCCGCAGGGGTCACCGGGGGTCAGGGTAGCCGGGGGCGGGGTCGCCGGGGGTGGGGTCGCGGGGGGCGGGGTCGCGCGGGGTCGGGGATGGTCGTCGAGGTCAGGGTTGTGGAGTCAGGGAGGGGTCTTCGGGGGCGGGGTCGCCGGGGTCAGGGTCGCGGGGTCGGGGGGCGGGGTCGGGGAGGGTAATTGGGGGGGGGGGGTCGGGAGGGGAAATGGGGTAAAATTAGGTATTATGTGCAGCGGCTGCCATTTGGTGGTCGCTGTTGATAGCATTAGCGGCCGCCAAATGGAAGCCGCTATAGGTCTCCCGCCTCCAAAAGTAAAAATTATAATAGTGATCAAATAACTTTTCATGGTTTTATTTCACAATTTATAAATAATTAACCTTCATCATAAATGAACCATACACTCCAATATTTTTAACAAAAAATTGTACAAAATGAAAATAAATAAATAAATTATAAAATGAGGGTGTTATTGAAAAATAATGGAAAGTTTTATTCCAAGCCTACAATATTATATTTTTTACTCCATTTCACATTGAATGAAGGGATATTAAATGAATAATTATATAATATAGTTAGAATATTATTTATTGAATATGAAGGATAATTTTAAAAAATCAAAAAACCGATATCATTCCAAATAAATAGCATTACATTTCCAATTGAATTCATCAAAACCATAATTTATTAATAGTCGATTTTTTGTGTCAAGCTGTTAATATAAATGATTTATTATTATTTGGGGGTTATATAATTTTTATTTATCAATTTTTATCCCATTAAATTAGATTTATCCATGATTCTCCATAATATTTTTATAGAAAACATTAATTACTAATTTAGGATGTGTATCTCAATCTATAGGTTGATATACCTAATTTTACTAAGGTGAATAGTTTCCATATAAATATTGATAGATTCAAATCTCACAATTCGAGGTTATATGGTGAAGGTGATGTCATCTGTCTAGAAAAGAGTCTCTTTTATAAAGGCCTTGAGATCAGAATCTAGTTTCAGGGAATTATATTTTATTTCATGAGTATCACATTTCAAGATATAAGAATAGTAAATTCCAAATTACATATGATACAAGGGAACTCGATGATATTTGTTATTCCAGTATGTTTTCTGATAATAACTAAGCCTAAAATATTCACTTTAATGTATTGAGGCAGTAAAAATAGGAGGGTACAATGAGTAAACTTACACTTACAATAGTAGAAATTCCCCAGGTGAACCAAATCCCCATTAGGTCCAATCCTCCAGAACAAAGTATCAAGTATCCCCCCCCAAACTCACACTAAATATCATGTGTTATATAAAGGATATTCAGGGGAATCTATTACAGCTGGATAATAGAATCCCCATATCTTAATAGACAACTGGGACCACCACTACCCAAACAGAAACTGGGACCACAGGTTGAGTCACACTAACCAACTACCTGTGGGGTCCCTCAAACCCCTCTTCTAAACTGACTCTGGGTAACCCTTACCCCTTCTAGTTTAGACCCTCGTGGGTTATGGATCCTTCCTTGTTGTATCAGTCACCCCTTATGAAAGAGAAGCCTTATCCTCAAGGTTATGGGAGGGAAATTGATCCTGAATTATGTAATCATCCACCCATGTCACGTATTCAGTGGATTGGTCCTTCCAATTGATTAGGCTATAAGGTGTAGATGCACTAGTGGGAGAGTAGAAGCTTTAGTCCAGAATGTATTATGGTTCCAGGATAGGTGAGGAATAGATAACCAGAGCAGACATAAGGGATTGTTGTAGGTGATGATTGACAATGGCCCTCTTTAATTGGGAGACATGAAATATGGTGTGAATCTAGGTTTTTGTAGGTAAGTTGATGAGATAAGCCATGATGGAAACACAATGGATAATATAAAAAGGGTCTTAAAATAGCGGGGGATTTTTTTGGTGAATGCAATCGGAAAAAAACTATTGATGGTGGGGGTGGAGTTTGAGTAAACGGTGTCACTGGGCTAGAAAGAAATGTCACAATGGTGCATGTCTGACTGATGTTTCATGTAATTTTGTGCACAAGAAAGATGATGTCAAAGCTAATGGAGAACTTCCTGATGATCAAGTAATACAGTGGCCACCGCTTCCACATAGATTTCTTTGGGCGACCTGGTCATGAGGGTTGGTAGACAACATCTATAAACAGATTCAAAATGGGATGTTTTAATGGAGGAGTGGCAAGTGGTATTGTACCAATGTTTGTCTTAGGGGATCAAAAAGAACTAAATTTTGGGCTACTCACCCATAAAATAGTGAAGGTATGTTTCCAAGTAGTGATTTACAACCTATGTTTTTCTTTCAGATTGTGGGTGGTAGGCAAAGATCATTTTTAGTTTAGTTCCCTATATCCAAGAGATTTCCATACAAAAGTGACTCACAAATATATAGTCTTGATCACTGAAAATTGTTTTTAGGATACTATGAAGGTGAACAATCTCTTTGGAAAAAAATATGGTGATGGACTTGGATATAAACAATTACTTTAATGGAATAAAGTGAGCATACATTAAAATTCTATCCATAATGACCATGATGACATCATATCCCTTGGATTTGGGTAAAATGGTGATGAATTCAATAGAAACTTCTTACCAAATGGTTGTTGGGATAAGAAGTGGATATAGGAGTCCCATTGGAGAAATTGTAGAATATTCATAGCATTGTCAGGTGTCATGCTGATAAACATACTGCAGTATGTGACAATGCATTCCCCCCAAATATAGATTCTTATCATGTTTTCGGTAAGTGTAGTAGAAACAAGAATTGCCCCCTTGTGGAGAGGAATGGAACTCTTAGAGGTGGCCTGATATCCAAGGTGAGGTGGCTAGAAGGACGAGACGACCATGGTAAAATTGGATATCCCATGAAAGAAGTAATCCTTTTGGAATGAGGCTTCTAGTTTGGAGTTGCTGAATAATGTTGCTGGTGAAAGGATCACCGATCAAGATAACCATTAAAAGTGGAACAATACTGCTAGAATGAGGAGGAGATGTAAAATGAGAAGGTAGTTCATTCCTCATGCTCAGAAAGGGAACCGACTACTGTATTTTCCTTTCCAGTTTTTTATTGAATGTCAAAGTTAAAACCATGGATTTTAGCAATCCAATATTACTAATCAAAGGAAGTGATTTGCTGGTGCAATAGATATTTAAGGTTGTGCTGATCAGAGAAAACCAAAAAGGGGTAACCCAAGAGGTAGGGGTGCCAATTTTGGATAGAAAGGACCAAGGCCATAATTTCCTTCTCATAAGTGGACTTGTAGAGTATGTGATCAGTGAGTTCCTTGCTGAAATAAGTGATTGGGCACTGATTTTTTATGAGGACCACACCGACGCTGTGATCGGAAGCATCACATAATTTAAAATTAATTTTTAAAAATGTTAGAAAGTGTGTTTGATAAAAAAATATTCATTTTTTAAATAATCATATATATATTAACTTATGTTGATATTTGGAGACTTTTTAGAAAATATTACTTTTTAGTGAATAGTAAAAATACCGATTTTTATAAAATTTCCATTTATTCTTATTAAATTAAGTACCGTTATTATTTTAATTTCATTTAAAAATAAAATAAATATTATTTATTTACATTAAATCATATTAATTATTTTTAAATCATATATATACTATATTTTAGTATAATTTTATTTTTAGGCTTTAAAACACCTTTTTCCCCAAAACTATTTTAAAGTGTATAATGTTTATCCATTTTAAGTAATTAAAATAAACCATAATCCAAAATGTTTTAAATTAAATTTATACATTATATATCTTTAAATATTAATTTAAATTCATCTAATTATTATTACTTTTCATATAGTTAATGCAGTATCATCTTTTATTTAAAAAATGCATTTCTTGAAAAAACTATTTTTTTGACAGGTTTGTGAGTTTAATTTTAAATTAAAATAAGCCACTTTAGTGAGTTGAATTTGAAAAAATGGATTAAATATTTTGAATCATTATAATTTATACTATTTAATAAATTCAAATTAATTTTATACCATAATGAATAGTGAAATAGTAAAATTTATTTACCGTGGTTTAGGTAAAAGTGGGTTTTATCGGGGGTTAAACTCAAACGATAAGGGTTAAAAATGACCCGAAACATATATAATTCCTATTTTATGGTAATATTTAGACCTTATATATATTTTTTAAAATGTTCCATTAATATCCTTGTAATATGAGACAAACGTGGCTATAATTCTTTCTTTCCAAAAATTCCATGTGTGTCCCCCCCCCCCCACTTATAAAAGTTCACCCACTCTCCTCTTCATTACACACTTCCAAAATCCATTGGTTTAGAAAATAACTAACCAAATAACTTCCCTAATTATTTAATCTTATCCTATAATCCTCGGTTGGGTCAAAATGATAACCTAAAATGGATTTTAGTGCAAACCAAAAGAAGTTGTTTGAAGAAGATGTAACATCCTTATCCGAGTTTTTTATTTTATTTCTTCCACCGCCTCATTAAAAACTTAATAAAACATTATGATATAATAAAATCAATATATTACATATAATTATATATTTTTATGATATTTTAATGACCTATTACCATCTCATCCTCCATCAAATGGAAAATGAAAATGCTGATTATGTGTTTGGTGGGCTACAGCCTCACGAACCGATATAATTTTTCTTCCATCGCCACTTCTCAAGGATGAATATAATGATATATATAATGATATTTCTGATATTTCTGATATAATTATACTTATGGTAATATCACATATACCTTCTTACTTTCCATTCTATATGAAATATGATAACGTTGCTCGTGTGTACGGCGGATTACCGCCTCGCAAAGCGATGTGATTTGTTTTTCACTTACACTTTATATAACCTCAAGAAATTTTAAAAGTGAACTTTTAAAATCTTTTTCCATCTAAGATGACATCCTTGGATGTTACTCAAAATGAAAATGTTATTTTCCAAAATAATTTTTTTAATCCTTTTAAAATTATTTTCATCAATGAATACAACCTTTGGTGTTATGGATTTTTACTAGATTATGTATATATGTCTCTCATATGTATACCTAGTTTATTCTCCCATCCGTTGATAGGATAATATATAGATTATGATCATTTCTCAAATGAATTCATTATAAAATTTCCATTGAATATGATATGAATCATTATTATGAAAACCATTTTCTTCCCATTGGTAATTTTTATGTTATTCCATATGATTAATTTCCTTTTTTGGCACACATAGATCATGAACATTTTAGGAAGGGTGTTCCTAGACAACACTCCAATTCTTTGGGTAAATCTATAGTTTCATGAAACATCATGTATGGGATTTGGGAGTAAAACTAATCCATTATGGGACTTTTTCCTTCATGTGATATCATATAGGATGTTATTTTTATTTCATGTTTATGTCATGTTATATGTTGTTTCGAAATTTCCTATGTCTTGTAAAATTGGGTTCTCTAGACCAAACTTTATTTGTATTTTTTTTTGTTACCATAAAAATAATATAATTGGTTATACATGATATAGACTTACCATTATAGTGTTGATATTTTTGTGTCAACTATTTAAATGGTAATTTCCATAGATTATTTTTCACATCAAAAGACTATCATTGTTCCTAGGCTATAATGAGAACCATAAGAAACTAAAACATTAATCTTAAACAAATATAATATGGTCTAGATACATCATCCTAACTAGACACAGTTTATGTATGACTATCTAGTGTTGGGGGCTCATAAGCATTGAGACTTTTTCTCATTAATTTGTTCACTTAGTGATCTATAGTATGTGAGATCATAAGGATATAACCCCAATAAGAACATCACATGTTTTGGCTGTCATTGAATATTCGTATCTGTGAACATGTGTATTGGTCTCTTGAATTGAGATCATTATCAAGGTGTACCATTTTATCTTGTACTTTGATGTAAGTAAAAACCCATGAAAATTAATTTGTGGTGAGGTAGCTTGTGTTGGGTCTTCTATTCGTGGTATGGCCTTGGTTGAATGGTTAAGATAGAATTTGTCACTTTCGAGTTGAGGAAGTGATATCACAAACCTAGTTGATTAGGATGGTAGCACCCTCATAAATACTTGGACAAGGTATTTGAAGATAAATTTATCTAGTTAGATTAAAAGATAATAAATCAATAATGGATTATGACATAAGTTGTGCATCTTACTTTATGAGATATTATTTGACAAAGAGATTATATTACATAGTGTGTGTTCATAAAAATGGTTATTGTTTCTATGACATTTTCTTATCTCCTTAGGGGACTTGATGGGTTGATATAATTCAATATTGTTTTATGAATAATATTCATTTCTATTGAGATAAGGACCTAGATTGTCACAAACAATAGCATATTCAAAAATCTTCCCTATTCAGGTGAATATGTATATAAGACATGTTGGGACCCACTATCGGGTTTTGAGAGTTTTCCAAGTATTATCGATCACCAAATACTAACTAAATTCATTATTATTCAAGTATATAATAATTGGATTAAATTTATTTATTAAGCATATTTACAATTATTTAAGTAAATGTATAGAAAATATCGTAAAAAAGGATATTATGTTAATATTCAAGTTTTTTTAATATTAGTGAGAATTATTAGTTGAGTTAAGGACTCCAGTTTATCACACAATATACTTCATATATATTAAAAGTAGGTGATAAAATATAAATGTAGTTAATTTAATAGCTAGTTCATCATAACATTTCATTTATTGTTTATTTAATTGACGTTGAATATACGAGGGTTAGGGAATGCTTATTAGGTATTTGGACATCTAATATATAAATAGGGGAGAATAAAATTCCTTGTAACTTTAACTCATTTAGAATTTATAGCTTCTCTATACTCCCACATTAAAGAGAGAGAAAGGATCAATTCAAGTGATTGATCCATGAATTAATTCGACGGATCAAAGGGATGAGATCGAGGTGATCATTGTGACACTAAATGATTTTTTGGAGCTCCAAGTTCACACCCAAAATTTGATGAATAGATATCGTATAGATTCTTTAAGTGTGTGTGGATGATCTAGAGGGGTTCAACTTTGGATTCTTTAAACAACGATCACTGAACAAAATCTGAAGTCGATCATTCCAATGAATTGAAGGTGGTACTTGTTTATTTATTTCGTGCTTTGAAATATTCATGATAGATCCTTAGACCTCTATCTGGGCTTGAATCACCAGAGACTCCATAGTTTTATCTATTTGGAAATGATTTTTTTTAAATCTTCATCCCACCAGCTTCCAATGTACACCCAAATACCAACAATTTGTATTAGAGAAATCACATGAATTTTCAAGCCATGAAAACTTAAATTTATTTAAATATGAGTAAAGGAACTAGTTTCGATCCCAATTGAATAGAATTCATGTTGATCTAATTTCAGATGACCAAGATATAATCATCTGAAAAATTTAATACAAATCGAAAATGAGGCTATTGCGAGTTAAAATTTTAAAAGGGATATTATTACATATGTTATTTTACCCGATTACGGTGTTCAATGGTGTTTTTGGTCACCCCCTATTCCATCCATGTTTTGGCCAGTTAATAATGACCAAAACAATTTTGGATTGTTAGTAGGGATTCTACATGACTATGTAATTTCTGAAGTATATAAAAAATAAAATCCACATCCTAGTTTTTGAGAAATTAGGTGGCTGTCATGTATATAGTTTTCCAAAAAATAAAACAAACATAAATTAATGGGGTTGTTTGGTTGAAGGTCAACAACAGGAATTTTTTTGTTAAAAATTAAATAGTCAATTTATAGGTTTCTGACCAAAGTAATAGAAAAAAAAGAGGAATAGGGTCTAAAGGGGGTGGTGGTATTTTTTTATTGAAATAAAAAAAAATAAGGATTCCTTTGGGATACTCTCCTTGGAGAAACTCCCTTATGAGAAACCTCCTCTTATTCAACACCACAACCACCCATAGATTCATCCTCCTTCCAGACTAGACCTGGTACCGTGAACCCCGACCCACATCTCTTTCCTAGTGTCCACAATCATAAGTAAGATTTGGAAATCCCCCACAATCATCCATTGTGCGAACCCCTTGGACACCCTTCCCACCTAGTAACGACATATTATTCCCCCTCATTAGTTCCATCTTGCCCAAAGATGGAGCCTCCTTTCACCATCACTATTCACCATCATACTTCTAGCCCAAACCAGCGACACTACAACATGTTTTCCCTAGTCATCACCACCACTACAACCCCGTCCTGCACACACCCCATCACTGTTTTGTCGATTCCTGGTCCTGGATAATCATTGTTGTCTAGATCTGCGACCCACCAACATCATGACCACTGGGTATCAAACATTTATTGTCCACCCTTCCCATTTTGTAGTAAGATCTGAACCCTCCTCTCGGTCCAGGTGTAGGTTACCCTCTGTATGGTTCCTTGAGATTCCCTCCTACCACATCCAGACCCACTATTGGGTGAGATGAGTTTAGCCTAGCCTAGAAAGGGCCAGGTCATGTTTGTCTTTCCCAGAACAACCCTACACAGGGTCTTCCTGACTTGGTATGTGCTTGTGTGGATTCATCTAGACCCACAATGAGTCTGGGTGGGGTTTTTCAACTTGGGAGGTTTTAAATATAATCAGAATTAATTTATTAATCCTGGATTACAAATTAATAATAATGTTAATATTCGAAATTTCATGAATCATCCCCCAGGGACCATGCCATGACTACCCCAAATCCGCCTTCCATAGGCCAGGGGATAACGACTAGCATCAAAAGGTATATCCCAAAAAGGGAAGGAATTTTCTTTTAAACTTATAAAAACGTACAAAATCAAAACTGGGGAATGTAAACACAAGGTAAACTACAATTATCACTGAGACAACTAATGAGAGTAAAATACAAAAAAAATTAAAAAAGTTCCATAATACAAAACCAAAACCAAAAAGGAAAGTACAAATTCCATGGTCTATCTGCTAGAGACCCTACCTGAAGTGTTAGTGAGGGTATCTGCATGTAGTTGTAGTATTACGCCCATCTGTCTTATCTCACTGAGAACCACTTGGTCCCAAACCACCAAGGTATCTTTCGAAGCGTCGATCACCTGCATGAGAAACGATGTGCGCAAGAGAAGCCCGTGCAAGGGTGATTAACACCATAATCAGTAGAGACCCCAAACCATAATGGAAAGTCCACAAAGTAGGACCACATAGCAAGATCACATAGATAAATAACACAGAAAGACATCTCACATCAGTTATAAATTTAATTATAGAATGTAATATTATCAGTCATAGAGATGATTCATCTTGTTTTGTTTATGAAATAATCCCTGATGATCCATTAACGTCTTCTCGACTACTGGACCAATAAGTTCTGCTCAACTGCTGGAGGACTGAGGTCCACTCAGCTTATGGAGGACTAAGGTCCACTCATCTGCTGGACCACTGAGGTCCGCTCCTCTGCTAGACCACTGAGGTCCACTCCTCTACTGGACCACTAAGGTCAGCTCATCTGTTGGACCAATGAGGTACGTTCATCTACTGGGCCACTAAGGTCAGCACGTCTATTGAACCACTGAGGTTCGTTCGACTACTGGAACACTAAGGTCCGTTCATCTGCTGGACCACGGAGGTCCCCTTGTCTGTTGGACCATTGAGGTCTTCTCATCTGTTGGACCACTGAGATTCTCTCCTCTGCTGAACCTTTGAGTTCTGCTCGTCTGATGAACCACCTAGGTAAACTTTTCTACTGGACTAGTATGGCCTACTTATAATATCCTTCATGTCATAGACAACCATAGGATTCATGCTCTCGAGTGCTCTTGTTTCTAGGAGAATCTACTCCTCAATCCATCGGTCATATCTCGACTGCCAAAGAATCTCACTTACAGTATTCCCAAATCATGGTCTTATCGTAAGGGTCCCAATGCCATAGACGATGTGTCAATCGGATGCCTGGTCTGAAATATATCAATGTTTTAGAAAATAGGGGTCGGTTGTGTCTAGACCTGGTTTGACTTGGTCGGACGTACCCAACTAACCCGGCCTAGGGGTCTCACATGGCCCACCTAGTTTTCGTCGAACCGACCCGACCTGGTTGGGTTTAGGATGACCTGGTCCGGCATGGCCCTTTGGGCTTTACTTGACCCAGCCCGGTTTGACCGTGGGTCTATCCCGTCGGGTCACCCAGTGACTCGGTCTGCATTCTCTAGCTCAATACAACTTGGTCAGATTGGTAATGCCAAGTTGGGCTACCCAGCGACTTAGTTTTTCCCCTCCATCCTGGCCCACATCGATGGGTTGGTTCTCCTCCTGCCCGGGCTGCCCGGCGGCCCAATTTAGTTTTTCTGCCCAGCCTGCATTAGCGGGTTGGTTTTCTCCTAGCCTAGATGTCAGGCGGTGTTCACTTTGCATGGTCACGTGATTCCAAGGTGGCACAATGCTTTCGGCCAGCTGTTCCTCTCCCGTGGACTGCTTTCTCCGCATGACATGTGGCGAGCAGTGGGTCAAGCTCACCGTCACGGTCTGTGGACTGTGGCTTGCACCTCCAACATGGTCGAGTGGCCATGTACGGCTGCCGACAGCCTCCGAGTTGACGGCCCCTATCACCCCTGCAATGCACTTCTAGTGCGCTGCCTCCCTCCTAACGTTGCGGCCCTATGCCGCTTCCAAGATTGAGTGACACAGCCTGGTTCCGCCACCACGGCTAGGTGTTGCGGCCTGGTGCTGATGCACCACCAATCGTTGCACTATGAAGAACAGGAAAACACAAGAACGAAAAAGGGGAAGGATTATCAAATATGAACACCCAAATAATGATTCGGGTCTTGTTCGTGTTGACCTGGATGTGTTCTTGTTAGAAGAATCATGAAGAACCAAAATAGGGTGGAATAAACATTAACATAAATATCCCCTTTATCCTACATCATTAACCATCCCGCATGAACGAAGGATTCATGGGTTAACTTTTTCTTGAGTTAACCCACGTTTGTCATTTAAAAGAGAAAGCGAGGAAAATCAATTCACACAAAAAAATCATCAAACCCCTACCTGGGAAATGTTTTTTCATTGAGGAAGAATGGGATTTCATGCCTCCATTCTTCATTCTTGGTCTACAACCCACCATTTCTAGAGACTCTTAAAATGGTGGAAGAAGGTGTATTCATCGTTCGTCGTCTCCACCCACCAAATCCTCATAGTAATCCTTGGATTGTGCTAATAACCTGGAATTCCTTATTAGGATATTAATTGACGAAATATGAATCAACGTTTTTGTTACACTGCATTGAAACATCGTTACTCTAACTCATTAATGAGGTTAATTAATGGGATTTATCATCACCTCATCGCCGCACTGCAACACTGAGGAGTTTCTACGTAATGATGAAGAAAATATAATAAAATAAATTTTTAAGTTATTTTATTTTTCTTCTGAAAAGTCCACAAATTAACTTTCACCCTTGACCCACGTCGATCAAGGTTAGGCTTCTCCTAAGGTAAGAACACCCTCATGATCTCAATGGTCCTCTCAGATGTCCTGTCCAAGTTACCGTTTAAGAGTTATAAGCATTTGAAAATAAAATAATTGTTATATAATTATTTTATTTATGGAAAAAAGCCACTTTCCACTGTTGGTCCCCACTGGCCAATGTTAGGCCCTTTCTAGGTGAATCCCGATGCTCTGAGTTCAACAGTGCCCTCATATATTTTATCCAGGAACTAGTTTAAAAGTTAGAAAAACCTGCTCGCACGTTTATTTAATAAACTTTAAAAATAGTTCCAAAATACATTCTGGAAACTCCAGGCCTCGAAATTGCATGTTGTCTTTGATCCTGGTCTCGAAATAATCCATTTAATTTTAAAAAAATACATGGAATTTAGGGGTATTACATTACTCCCCCTTTTAGGGATTTTCATCCTTTTGAGCCAAAACAAGGGCTAATCAAAAAAATGGGGGTACTAAACATGAATCTGAGCCTCCCGCTCCCACATGATCTCCTAGAGGTTCCTGTACTACCAACTAACACACACCAGAGGAGTCAACCATCCAAAAAGGATCCTCTCATGTCAATCCTCTATCTCCAACAGGTACTCCACAAATGTCACCCTTTTGTCAATCCCCAGCTTGCTGTGGTCGATGACATGAAAAGGGTCATGTATGTATCTCCTCAACTAGGATATGTGGAAGAAATCATGAACCCTCTATAACTGTGAAGATAGATCCAATAGGTATGCTAACTCGCACACTCTATGCAGTATCAGGAAAGGTCCAATGGACCTCAGAGATAACTTGCTACCTCAACCAAATCATTGTATCCCTCATCAAGGAGAGACCTATAATAATATATGGTCCCCCTCTTCGAACTACAAGGGTCTACATCGCCTATCATCATAAGAATTCTGTTGGATCTGTGTAGTATTCATCCGCTCATGGATGACCTGCACCTTCTCAGTGGTATCATGTACCATCTTTGGACCCATGAGTGCTAACTCCCCTAGGTCTATCCAGTATAATGATGACCTTCATGGTTGTCCATATAGTTCCTCAAACGGTGCCATACTAATAGTGGAGTGGTAGATGTTGTTGTACGCAAACTCCACTAGTGGTAGGTGGTCCTCCCAACTTTGACTAAAATCAAGAATGCAAGTACAAAGCATGTCCTCCAAGGTTAGTATAGTCTGTTCTATCTGACTATCTGTATGTGGGTGAAAGGTTGTGCTCAAGCGCAGCTGATTCCGAAATGACTCATGAAATCCATTCCACAACCGGGATGTAAATTGTGCATTGCGATCCGAGAGTATAATAGATGGGACTCCATGGAGTCGAACTATCTCCTACACGTATAGGTTTCCCAAGCTCTCTACCAAACCCTACTCTCGAATGAGTAGGAAGTGGGATGAATTGTTGAGTCAGTCTACGGATACCTATATGGTATCATTCCCCCTAGATTTATGTGGTAAGACTTTAAAGAAGTCCATCGATATCCCATCCCACTTACACTTAGGTACCACGATGGGTTGTGTCAAACCTACAGGAACCTGGTGCACAACCTTCACTTACTGAAAAGTGAGGCATCTCGAGATAAACTTTTCCACTATCTTATTCATCCTTGACCACTGGTACTAGCATTGGAGGTCCTGGTACATCTTCCCCACCCATGGATGTACTACCAAAGGGGATGTATGAACTCCCATAACACCTCCTCCGGAAACTCCATTGGTACTATGGTGCATCCTCTGAAAAGGATGACATGCTCCCCACCTTTGGAATATCTATTAGGGACATGCCTTCTGGACATCTAGGCATGTGTAGTATTAGAGTTGGAATCTATAAGTTACTCCTCCATGACGCACTATAATAGTGTAGGGGAAACTATCATCAAATGAAGAAAAAAAGTTTCCTATCTATCCACAAAGGATATCTAAAGTGAGGCCAACTATTCTGAGACCTCATTCAGTAGCTGTGAACTCAAACTCCTATTGAGAGCATCTGCCACCGTGTTCCCCATCCCAAGAGTATAGACTATTACAAAGGCATAGTCCTAGATAAAATATATCAAACTTTGTTATCTCATATTCATATCCTTTTAAGAAAATATATACTTGAGACTCTTATGGTTAGAGTAGATGATGAATTTTTTGCCCATAAGGTACTGTCTCCACATATTCAGTGCGAAGACTACCACTGCTAACTCAAGGTCATGAGTCACATACTTATACTCAGGATTTCTCAAATGTCGTGATCCATAAGCAATCACTACTTTCCCCTTCATCAGGAAACAACCAAGACTGGTTCCTCATGATTCACAGTACACCACGTAGTCGGCGCCCTCCTTTGGAAACCTCAAGATAGGAGCACTTGTCAAGATCTACCTCAGCTTCAGAAATCTTTACTGGAATCATTATGTCCACATGGAGGGTTTTCCCTTGCTTTTCAATTCCTTCATGGGTGCTAACACTATGGAGAAGTCAGGTACAAATATCTGATAGTGTCCAACCAACCCAAGGAAACTTTTTACCTCGTTAATGATCTTGGGTGGCTCCCAAGAAAGCACTTCCTCGATCTTCACTGTATCCCCCCCAACTCCATACTCTAAGATGACATGTCCCAAGAAGTGAACCTTTCTTATCCAGAACACAAACTTTCAGAGCTTTCTGTAAAGATGGTGTTGTTGGAGTGTGTCCAGAACCATCCTTAGGTGTATCGTGTGATCCTCCTTGGATGATGAATACACTAAGATGTCATTAATTAAGACCACTAAAAACGATCTAAGTACAGCTAGAAGATCCTATTCATGAGTTCAATGAACACTAGTGGGGTGTTCATTGTTCAAAACAACCTCACTAAGTACTCGTAGTGTCCATAAAGACATCTAAAATCCGTCTTCGAGATGTCCTCATCTCGTAATCGAAGCTAGTGATAGCCTGATATGAGGTATATCAATGTGAACCACCTTGCTCCCTTCAGCTAATAGAAGAGGTCATAAATCCTCAGTAGTGGATTATTTTTCTTCACAGTCACCTGTTCCAGGTAATAGAAGTCTACGCGTAACCTCAAGCTTCCTTCTGCCTTCTTGGAAAACAACACTGGGGATGCCCATGGTGAAATTATGGGCTTTACAAACCCCTTCCTCTGTAAGTCCTCCAACTGTATATTTAGCTCCCGAAGCTCTGCGGGAGCCATATAATATGAAGGTGTAGATATCAGTGTTATCCCGACGTACAAATCAATACAGAAGTATACCTCTCTACGATGAGGTAGTCCTAGAAAATTCTCTGGAAATATGTCCTCATACTCATCCACCATTGTCAGAAACTATAGACTCGTCTCATCCACTACACCGAGTGTCATTTTATCCAATCGATGAGTGATCATATGCACCCTTATATGTGCGAAATCATCTCATTCTGCTCCATTTTCCTTCTCGCCGACAAAGGAAAACGGGTTCCCATCTTCATGGACACACCGCACTGTGCATATAAAACAGTCAATCTGAGCATGAACTGTTGATAGCCATTCCATACCCAAAATGATGCCGTAGGCCTCAACGCCACTACTAGGAGATCCCAGTTGAAGCTCTCACCTCTGAGAGTAATCTCATACTGCTGACACTAGTGTGTTATTATCGAATCCCTTACCGTAAGATTATCTAGTCATAAGAATTTATCCAATGGATAAATCGGAATCTCTGAGCTCTGAACAAGGTATGTAGAAAGGAAATAGTGAATATAACCTATGTATATAATAACTAAAACTAAAGTGGAGAAGACACATATTGTACCTCATATCATATTTGGGATGTCGGGACCATAGGTCTCGGCTTCCCAAAGCTGGGCTCGCCCCTTTCCACCTGCTCCTAGAGCCCATGGTAGACCACCTGGGGGTGGTGGTGGTAGTACCTCATATATATTCCCATCTCCTTCCACTTGTCCATCTCCTCTTCCACGTCTTCCACCTAGAGAATCGCCCTGTTCCTACCTCTGACGTAGCCTCAGTGGTCCCACAACTATTTTTCGGTCCTCTTTGTGGTGATTTGGTCAATCCCGAGCCATGTTCCCATGCTCACCACATTTTTAGCATACTCTACTCCCTTGATGACTCTCTCTACCCTAGGATCCTCGTACCTCTGACCCTAAGTCCTGGGGTCTTCTTCTGAATGGTCTATCCCATTTGGGCCTCTGCGTCATCTGTCGAGCTACATTCCCCAGATGACTCAACCACCCTTTACCTAGTGGTAGCTCCCACCATTGGTGCCTACTAAGCGAGGAAGCTCTCTACTAGTAGATATTGCTTCAGCACCCCAACATTTGTAGGGATGCTATGGAAAATCATCGATGCCATGATCTCCCATTTGAGTCCTTACTCAATGGTCCGAACCCTAAAGAAGGATTCCCAAACCATATCCATAGAGTAATGGGAGAGGTATGTGAACCTTGTATTGTACTCATCCATTTTCAGGCTACCCTACTATAAGTGAAGCAACTCTTATATGCACACAGAGCCCAAGGTCGTGGGGAAAAACTCCTCCCTGAAAATTCTTTCAAAGTTAGACCAGGTGAGGGTTACCTCTTCATGAGTATGTTTGTTAATCTTCCACTATCTCCCCACCGATCCCTACAGAAGGCTAGTAGATAGTACCTCCATATGGTCAAGTGGCTTCCTCACTAAGCAGAAGACTCACGTCACTACCTCTATCCAGTCCTCAGTGACCATAGGATCTGTCTCTCCTCTAAACCTAGGAGATCTCTATCTCTATAACTCATGTAAGGCACTAAGAATACGTTTATACTCTATCGGTAGTGTTGGTAGTAACTATTAAATAATGGGTGGTGGTATCATTAGGACACCACCCTAAGGTACTATTTAGGGCAATCGTCCCTTTACCGAAGCCTCATCACTATGTAGACCATCCTTTTGGTCACGCATTGGAATCCTGGCCAGATGTCTGCATGGGGGCATCCTAAAAGAGATCAATATGATTCACGATTAATATGTTATACCTGGTGAGATGAATATTACTCAGAAATATCATGAAAAAAAATTCAAAGACATATGAAACCATTATTTTTATGTATCGAGTCAGAAAAGCAGAATTTAGGGTCCTGGTGTATGGATACATCAGCCACTGCACCAACACTGGAATCCCTAGCCTGAAAGCCTGACTCGAAACACTTAACAATGTTTCCCCATAAAAATTTATAGACTCTTAGTTCTTCTAGTTGAATTGAGCCTCCCTCTGAGACCACTTTGTCATGACCCGTCCTCCAGGGCATGTTCCATGACTACCTCAAGCCTGACTTCTATAGGCCAGGGGCTAGAGACTAGCACCAAAAAGGTATATCCAAAAAAGGGAATGCATTTTACTTTAAACTTGTATACACACACAAAGCTCAAACTGTGGAAATTAAACACAAAGGAAACCACAATTGTTACTGAGACAACTACTATGAGTAAAATACAACTTAATGTACAAAGGGTCTAGAATACAAGCCCAAAACCACAAAGGAAAGTTCAACTACCATGGTCTATCTGCCCGAGACCCTATCTGAAGAGTAAGTGAGGGTAGCTGCCTATAGTTGTAGAAGTACACCCATCTGTCCCGTCTCACTGAGCACCACATAGTCCCAGACCACTGAGGTCTCTATCTAAGCTTTGATCACATGCATGCGACACGACGCGTACGGGCGAAGCCCGTGCAGTGGTGGGTAACACAATACTCAGTAGGGACCCCAAACCACAAAAGAAATTCAAAAAAGTAGGACCACAAAACAAGATCACAAAGAAAAATCATATAGCAAAGACAACTCACACCAGGTATAGATTTAAGTATATAAAGTAAGATTATTAGTCATAGAGATGATTCATCTTGTACTGTTGAGGGAATCATCACTAATGAGCCACTGAGTTCTTCTCGGCTACTAGACCACTGAGATCTGCTTGGCTACTGGACCACAGAGGTCTGCTCATCTACTGGACCACTGAGGTCTTCTCATCTACTGGGCCACTGAGGTTCGCTCATCTCCTGGACTGCTGAGTTCTGCTCATCTGTTAAACCAATAAGGTCTGCTCATTTTCTAGACCACTAAGGTATGCTCTTCTGCTAGACCCATGAGGTCTACTTGTCTGTTGAACTATTGAGGTCCACTCTTCTGCTACACCACTAAGGCACACTCGTCTACTAGACCACTGAGGTACACTCGTCTACTGGACCACTGAGGTATGCTCATCTACTCCTCAAGCCATTGTTCGTATCTCAATTGTCACGGAATCTCACTTAGAGAATTCCAAAAGGGCCTTATTATCACAAGGGTACCAAATCCATAGATGACGCCTCAATTATATGCCCATGTCTGAAAGATATCGACGTTTTAGTATACAGGAGTCAGTTGCGTCCAGACCCGGTCCAACTTGGTCGGACTGACCGGACCAACCCGGCTCGAGGGTCTCATATGGTCTGTCCCATTTCGGCCAACCCGACCTGACCCGGTTGTTTTTGGGATGACCTGGTCCGGCCTGGCCCATTGTCCGGGCCCATTGGGCATACCCATTGGCCAGGCCCAGTGAGATTTTCCAGACCCATCCTAGTTCGACCATGGGTCCAGCCCATCGGGTCTCTCGGTGACCTGATCCACATTCTCCAGCTCAGTTCGACTCGGTCAGAATGGTACTACCTAGTTGGGCCACCCAACATACCAGTTTGTCCCCTTTAGGTTGACCCACATAGGCGGGCCGGTTCTTCACCAGTCTGGGCCGCCCAGTGGCCTGGTTTAGTTCACCGGCCTGGCTTGCATTGGTGACCTGGTTTTTTCCCAACCCAAATGCCAAGCAGCATCCAGTTCACACGACCACATGGCTCTAGGGTGGCACCACATTTTAGGCCAACCGGTCCACTCATGCAAAAAAATTCCTTTGTGTGACCCATGGAGATCTACGAGTCCAGCTGACTATTGCGGTCTGCAGACCGAGACTTACACCTCCGACGTGGTTGGGTGGCCCCGTCTTCCTGCTGCTGACCTTCATGTTAGAAACCCCCGTCACCATCTCCATAGATGGGTGTCGCGGCCTGGTGCCACCGCCGTATCTGGGTGTCGGGGTTGGGTGTTGCGGCCTGGTGTCGATTCCATGGTTGGGTGTCGTGACCAGGTACTGATGTCGCGACCCTTCAGTCTTGCGCCTCTATAAATGATGCACCACCAACCATTGTTCCACGAAGAACGAGAAAATTAATGAAAGAAAAAGGGGAATGAGTCACTTTTATGAACACCCTAATAATGATACGTGTCTTGTTCATGTTGACCCAGATGCATTCTTGTTAGCAGGATCATGAAGAACCAAAATATGAAGAAATAATCTCTATGATAAATATTCCCTTTATCCTGCATTATTAACTAACCCACATGAACAATCGATCTGCAGGTTAACTCGTTCGTGAGTTAATCTGCATTCTTCATTTAAAAGAGATAACAGGGAAAATTAGTTCACACATAAAATAATCAAACCCATACCAGGGAAAGGATTGTTGATCGAGGAAGAATGGGATCACACACCTCCATTATTCATTCTTGATCCAAAACCCACCGTTGCTAGAGATTCTTCAAAGGGTGGAATAAGGTGCGTTCGTCATTCATCCTCTCCACCCACCAAATCCATAGAGCAATGCTAGGATTGTTCCAACAATCCTGCATTGCTTGTTAGGATATTAATTTATGAAATGTGAATCAGAATTTTTGTTACACTGTGTTGCAATTTCATTTACCTGACTCATTAATGAGGTTAATTAATGGGATTCAACGTTGCCTCGTCACTGCACCGTAGTGCCAAGTAGTCCTTGTGTAATGAAGAAGAATATCTAATAAAATAACTTTTTAAGTTATTTTATTTTTCTTCCAAAAATTCCAAAAATTAACTTTCACCCTCGACCCACGCCAGTCGAGGTTAGGATCCTCCTAAGGGAATAATTCCCTCACAAGCTCAAAGGTACTCTCAGATTTCCAATCTGAGTTATTATTTAGTAGTTATAAGGATTTGAACATAAAATAATCATTACATACTTATTTTATTTTTGGACAATAACTAGTTTCCACCATTGGAACGCACCGGCCAATGTTAGGCCCTTTCTAGGAAAATCCTGATGCTCTAAGCTCAATGGCACCCTCATATTTTTGATCTAGGAATTGGTTTAAAATTTAGAAAAACCTGCACGCATGTTTATTTAACAAACTTTAAAAATAGTTCAAAAATACATTCCAAGCACTCCAGGCCTCAAAATTATGATTCGTCTTAGATTATGGTCTCCAAATAATCCCATTTAATTTAAAATAAAATTACATGGAATTCCAGGGTATTGCATTAAAAATTAATTTAATTTTTCGATTAAAAAATAAATTAATCGTGAGACCATTGTAAATTAAATTATTTAAATTAAAATAATTCATTCAATATGTTTAATATCCCCCATACTTATATTTATTGTATTTTTATTTTTTATCACACTTTTAATTTACCCATAGACTAGTCTTGATCATCGAATATTCATTTTTAGTTTTAATTAATTATTTATTACAATTGTGTGTGATGTTTATAATAAATAGTTAATTTCCGATCGTTTGCAGATCGTCTTCTTCATTTGAATATGTATAAGGACCTATACATCGATTTGTTTATTACTATATGTTTTTTATTCCTGATATTACATCACCTACATATGATTAAATTTTTATTTTGACAATGATGATGTAAGACATGGACCAAAACAAGACAAGGTGGTATACCAGATGATAAGTGAAAACAATGGACCGGGAATGAGTTGCATCATGAGTCTAGATCTGAATCAGGTATGGTACCCCTAGGTCATATTTGATCTATTATGTTTAAATGGATCAACCAATATTAGATGCTCGAGACCAGTCGGCTTATTTTATTTCCGTTTGCATTTTTATTATTTTATGATTGTATGTAGGAAACACGTAAAATAATAAACAGAACAACTGAATAAAGATGTGATAAATGTTTTTCTATTAACTCTTTTTTAGTTATGAGTGTGATAAATTAGAATTACCATATTTAATATAAATTTATTTCATTCTTCATGTAAACTATTAAAAACCCCTTAGATAAATATTAAGTCATGCACACCTTCTTTTGCTCAAATGTGAACAATACTAGGTTTACAGGGTGATCATCAGCCAAAGTTGAGGGTTCATCCTACTACTGGGGATTTCTTAGGAGAGTTATGGGATGAATTAATTTAATTTAGAAGAAAATAATCATCAAAATACAACATGTTGCAACTTTAAAGGAAAGCGCTAAGTAAATCATGTTTATGATTTTTGAAGCTCGGACTTAACTCAACATATCTAGGAGTCGTGAGTGTAAGCAGTTGGCCAGATTAGTGCCTACCTTGAAACACTTTGAGTAGTGGAGTAGATATAAATTTTAGACTATTAGAGGAGGTTTTAATGATCTTTTCCATTAAAATACTCACGCGACATAGTATTCTGATTGTAATATAGAGGTTTTCTTTATTTTAATAAAATAGTGGGAGACATTTAATGATTTAATTAATCATTAATGTCTAATTAGTAATCAAGATAAAAGTAATAATTTTCTAGTTTTTGTATAAAATGGAAATCAGTATTGAAATTATGCTATGATTAATTATAGATAATTAAATTTCTAAACTAACATGAATTTCCAAGACCAGTATCAGATTTTATGAAAAGTAATATGATATAGAAAAATCAAGACGTTGGATTCACCAATACCTATTGATCCACCTTAGCAATAAAGGGTGAAAAAAATTATTATGTGAGACTCATGTCTAATTCATATGATGGTTATTTCATAAATATATCATCAACATATGATGTGAGTTGTGGATTCAACATCGGGACATGGATGTTTTTACATGATGTCTCAACTTTGAGAGGCTTGTGAGGAGAAAGTGAAGTTAGATATTAATGAGTAATCATTACATTGGATATTAGTAAATTGAAATATGGATCATGATCCTTCAATACATGATATTTTTATACTATTTTCACCTATATACTCCAATTTTGTTTAAGATCACAAAACGAATAATATAGATTAAACACTTCATTACCTTTTGGGTAAGGTTCACTAAAAAAGTAAGAACTTAAGAAAAAGTTTAATAATTAGTTCTTATAGTGAACAATTTTAAAGACAATGAAAAAATTACAATGGAAAGTGTGATGCCAAAGGATCCATCACAAATTCCATAAAAGTAAGGAGGTATTAAATGGGTTGTTATTTTATTCTCATGTCACAATATAAATCTAGAAAAGTTTAAATGTAATGAAATTAATAGAAGAAGAAAGTGGTCTCTTCTTCTTCAATTATATTAATCAATTATAAGTAATTTTTCTATTTTAATTTTGGGTATGAAATAAAATATGCTTAACAATTATTTTTATTCAAATATGGTAACCAAGTAAAGAATGAAATGTTATAAGAAGTAAGGTGTGTTATCTAAGTAATTGATAAAGGGTGATTCCTTAGTCAATGGTGAGAAGTACACAACCTATATTTTCTAAGTGAATGATTATAGTTGAACTTTTATTGAGTATTAATAAAAAATTATTACTTGTATCCTTTGGACACAAGGAAACATTAATCCATTTTTGAATAAATTTTTTTTGGTGTTTAATACTCAACCAGTAGTTTAGTAATACTTGAATAATTAGAAACACATGATGAATATAAAATGTAAGACTTGTATACCCAATTGTCGAAAGACAATACTTTGTTAATAAAAATAAAATAGTTTTCAAGGATATACCCAATATGGTATTTAGATTCTATGGACCTAAAGAATAAAGGTAGTATCGTCGTATATACTTATTAAGTCTGGACAAAGAAACCTTTAGAAGTAAAGGTAAGTCAAAAAACATTCAAATCATTTCAGGTAGAGAGAATAAACTATTATATGGGTAATCTAGTGGTAAATATACTTCATTAAATTAATTCAAGTACTTATTAAGGAATGTTAATGTTAAGTATGATATATGCATGGTTAGAAGATATGAATTTATTCAGGGTGGTGTTCTGAATAATACATTGACCAAACATTCATTGATCAATATAATGTAGCATAGAGAAATTACTAAACACACATTACTATACCCACATCAAATCTATTATTCTAACAAGGATGATCAATGGTGATTATTTCATGTTAAAATTGATCAAAAATATAGAATGGAGTAATTTATAAACATGAATTTCCTTATACACATCAGATTCATGATGTAAGTAAAATGAGTATTAATGGTGAAAATTATATTAATTGTAGATAATTACATTATTTTTTAAGAAATGTATCATAAATAATAGTGTAATCCCATAATAATATTCCAACTATCATGATAGATGTATAAAAGAGTGTATATATCTATTTGAGATAGTTGGAGAAAGATTTACTTGGGTTTATTAAATGTTAGAGATGAAAAAATAGTTATAATAGGAACAATTTCCACAAGACCATGTGGAAAGAAATTCTCTAGAGACACATATTGTATAGGAAAGATAAAACCATGGTAATGGTTTTACATTCACCATGGTCAGTGTTACATTATTCATTGAGGATAATAAATCCTACAAGTAAGCAGTTTGTGGAAATAATCTATGACCAAAAATATCAATTGAAATTCAATAATGGATTTTATGTATCAAAGGGATGAGATTATTATTTTTAATACCATGGTGGGTATTCAAGTGAAACTATACGTGGATGGTACAAGCATGGTACACATAATGTTCTATTGGGAACATTAAGTCATTATGCCTAAGTAAATTTTATTATTCATTTGATGTCAAGACCGCCAATCATGGAAGTTGTATATATGATGCAACCATAAAGGGATGGTGAAACCATATAACTCTAATAAGGGGTGAAAGTGACTAAAATATAGTTTTGGATTAAATTAACAATATCTTAGAAAATTCATTTGGAATGAATATTTTCCATATGTATAAAAGATTTAAGTGGGAGATCAATGGTTTTCCAAGTGAAATTTTATTGGTAATTTATAGAAAACAACTATTGGTCTTATAATTAGTTAATACTAGGATAAAAGTAACTCTCTAGAGAATGAATTAAAGTAAAAACCTAAGTTCTAGGGAATAGAGAAACTAAGGTAGATATAATAGTTTCTTAGACCTAGTCAATCATACATATATTGAGAAGGTGTTAATAAAATATGATCTAGATCAATTAGAGAGAGAATTGATGCAAATGTCACATGGCATAAATCTATCCACGAATACATGCATAGGTAATAAGAGGAAATTAATGTGTTGAGTTGAATTACATATTTTTCTATGATATATCAATCACATATTTCAGGATATATACAATAAATTATATTGCCAACAAAACTTCATGATAGGAAAATATGAATTATATCTTGAATAACTGTAAGGGAAGCTACCAAAGCTATCCTATTGTGCTTAAGAAGGTACAAAAGGTATGTACCTGGTATATAGAGATGAGGGGATACTAGTTTTGATAGGACACAAAATAGTATTCCTTGGATCAATTTGATATAATATCAATGACATGTTAAGGTAATGAGCAAGAAAAAATCATACAAGATAGTGGTATCCATATCTAAAAATATCGAGTATGTTGCAGCTTCTGAGGTAGCTAAGAAGAAGTGTATAAAAATGAAATGTTTTTATTCCAGTTCATGGAATCACACCAAGTAAGTAATGTTTTATTATGATCATAATTATTTTCTATTAACTAGAAAAGATGTGAAGTTTAGACATCGGACATAAGGGATATACTCGGGGACATCATCCCTTGAGATTAATTACTCAAGGAGGAAAAGTCAAAGACAGAATAATAGACACACGGTGGAAATGTGGAAAGGCCATGGATAAATCCACAACTTAGTAGAAACATGATATTGTCATGTGATAGATAAAAATTATGGTTAGTAAGTTGGATCTAGTGCAAGTGGAAGTGTTGTAAAAGTGGATTCCCTAGACCCAACTTTATCAGTAATTTTTTATTACCATACCATGTGTCACGAACTAGCCTAGGTACCTTGGTATCCTAATAATTGCGCCTATCTTGACATAGACTAAAGGGTGTTCTTGATCCCGATGTCTCAATGACTAGCTCATAGTATCATAAAAAAGGAAAGTGGGAAGGATTTTTTCACTAACAATGTGAAAAAAACTAAAAAAATCGGTATGCATACCAAAGAAACTCCACTGTGTGTAATGTACCAGAAGTTAAACAAGAGTAAACAATCCAATGTACTATATCCTAAAGTTCCAGAAAAAAAAAGAAGACAAATTTCTCATGTACCAAGGGATGCAACTCTCCAAGTCCATAAATCAACAGCTATAACCACCTTCATGTGCTGCCTTTCCCCTACTCAAATGTGGAAGGAGATAATCTACAGGAACCCAAAGGCACAGGTAGGGTGTGAGATAAAAATCCTAGTAGGGAATCACCAAGGATTCTATAACAGATTCCAATATTAATTTAACCAAATAGATCTTTCAATTTAAAACAAACATGTGTGTCATTTCATAAGCATAATTAAAAACGATTCATGATATCCATTTCAAAAGAGGGAAATACTTTAAACAAAGGATTTACTTTTTAAGTGATCGAACATTTATAAAAAATGGCACTTTTCACAAATATCTTAAGTAAACACTTTTAAATAAAATAGTTTATAAAAATTATAATGTATGTATAATAGTTTACAACAATGGAATATATTCATTTAAAATAAAAAAAGCGATCAACATGGTTATATTCTTAAGAAGGTATAATAGTTACATGATATATTTAATCCTCACACAAGGTGATACACGAATATGTATATATGTCCCTTTGAACTCTATCCAAAGAGGACTCATCACCATCAATTAAGGGATGTGACATGTTGCATTTATATTTTGGAACATTGTAAATTGTAAATTTCCATCCAAATAACTCACTAACTACCTAACTCTTTAAAGTTTTCTGGTATAAATCAACAATGGGAAATTTATTTTATGAATTCTTAAAATACAATTAGCCACATTCTAAATTTCAAATATGTCAACATTCCATTTAAAAAACCAAAACTGTTTTTTAATCAAAACATGCCTTTTCTCCATGATAAAACCCAGAGGTTTCTATCAAAACCATTTTAATCAATTTTCAAAAATATGGATTTGAAATCAATTAAAAAGTCAATTTCATAATCCATTTTCACAAATTAAACTCAACAATTTAATTTCAAAAAAATTCTATAAATTTCATAAGAAACCCCTAATTCAATGGAATTGGGGGTTTTCAGAATTTTATATCAAATCCATTTGATAATTAAATTAAAAAATTTAATTGAAACAACTTCAATGAAATCCACAGTTTAAATTGAAAATTTTAAAATTTCACCAGTTTCCATAATGCACCCCAATTCAATGGAATTGAGGGGTTTTCCAATATCATGCCAAAAACCCAATTTAAAACCACAATTCAATAGAATTGGGTTTTCCCAACAAAAAAATTGAAATACATTTCACTAAAATTAAGAAATTTCATTTAATTAAAACAATTTAAATTTAACAAATCAATTTAGTGTTAACATAAATTGGGAATCATGATGGAACCACTTACCCCAAGATCAATAGATCTTGAATCACCAAACACTAATCGATATTTGTCAAAGAAGAATAATGATCAAGGAATCTGGGAAACAAGGATCAAACCTGGGTTTATAATTCAAAACAGAAGGGATTAGATCCATAAAGAAACATGTGGATCCATGAAACCCTAGGGAAGAGAAGAGATATTGTGGAAGATAGAGATCGGGGTGAGGAAACTAATCAGGAGAGGATTGAAGGGCGTTCCTCAAGCTTCAAGTCAATTCAAAGAGGGATCTGAGGGGAAAAAATTATTTTTGGGAGGTCCAAGGAAGAGAAAAATTGATTATGGTTCATTCCGGCCCATCAAGGACCTAAAATTGGGGTTCAGTAAATTTTATTCAAAATTCGGATTAATTAAACACCCATATGCATGGTTTTCTAGGAAGAGCCGCACGGGTTGAAAAAAACATGTGGACTAACCGTGAACCTATTTTAAATTGTAAGCATAGTTTCTCCTATAAGGGTGTATGTCTTCACTAACTGTATGTCAACCATTCAAAATATCACTACCTTTGGTTGCACTGTTTTCTATGAGAGGGCGCACAATTGGGTCTAATCATGTGTCAACCGTGCACTAGGCCATAAACTTCCAAAATTTTTAAAATTCCACCCAAAACAATCCAAATGAAACCCAACCAAATAATGATTAAGAAGATGGGTTTAGGAATACCTAAAAATAGTAACATGATGTTACAACCTTCCCACAATAGAAAACTTTTGTCCCCAGAAATCCTACATAGAAGCTTCCATGGAAAAAATATGATTCCACTTCTCTCTCATAAATGCCTCCCTCTCCCATGTCTCATGAGAATAAAAAAATTTCTATCATAGCACATGAACCAAAGTTATCTTCCTCCCATAAAGTACCTTGGATTGAGAATCAACTATCCTGACTGGCCATTCAGTCACGAATAAATCAAGTTCAACCTCAAGATCACTCCATCTCAGAACATGAGATGGATCAGATCGATACTTTCATAACATAGATACATGGAATATGTTATCTATCAATGTTAGTTATGGTGGAAGTTATAAATAATAATAAACTTTCCCCTCCTTCTCAAAAACCTTGAAAGGTCCCAAAAAATGAGGAGAAAGTTTCCCTTACCTCCCAAGCTGTTGATGACCCAACCAAGGTAAAACATTTAAGAACACTTGGTCACTAACTGATAATATCAACGACCTATGATGATGATAATCATAAGACTTATATCAGATATGTGCCATCAACATCCTCAGAAGAATCAACTGAATCTTTTTTGTCAACTCTGGAACCAAGCTTGGTAAACCAAAGAACTAAAAAGGAGATTTTCAAGGCTGCCTTTAAAGGCCTCAAAAGGATCCATTCTGATTGTGGAATGGTATCTTTTGTTATAATCAAACTCAACCAGCCCCAAGTGATCATCCCAAACTCTACTAAAGTCTAGAACACAAGTGTGAAGCATATCCTCAAGAATCTATATAGATCTTTATGTCTAGCCATATAACTATGGGTAGTATGCCATACTAAATTTGATGTGAGATATAAATGTCTACTGAAGGACTCTCCAAAATATAGAGGTAAACCAAGGATCCCTATTAAAAACTATAAAATAAGGAACTCCATGAAAATGAAAAATATCCTTCACATAGATATTTCTCAACTCCTTAACATTGGTTGGATCACTAATGGGTATAATGTGTTCATACTTAGTCATCCATTAGATCATAATCCATATCACATTCTTCTTTATTTGGGTATGAGTAAACCCAACCTCAAAGTCTATAGACATCTCAACCCACTTCCAAGTCAAGACTGGAAGTGGATGAAGAAAACTTGAAGGTTTCAAGTGCTCGACCATAACCAGTTGGCATTTATAGCAATGAGAGACAAACTCAACAATGCCTTATCTCATAACTGGACACCATAACTACCACCACATGTCATAGAACATCTTCATGGATCCTGGGTGTACTACCCACTGGGAACTATTAAAATCCCACATTACATATTCCCTTACCGAAGATGGTACCAGAAAACGGTTCGGAAATCATAGAATTCCCTCTTTGGAGAATGACCATCAAGAATAGTATCCCCACTATTAAGAGAGTCTATAATGGTATAGAACTCTTGATCAAGATTATTTTCCTGAAGAATCTATTCCATAAGAGAAAATGATAACTGAACATAGTCCAAGGAAATATCATCCCTTGATTCATGGACTCTAATATGCAACTATGCAAAGATATCCATCAATTTTCACTCTTTTGATGATTATTTCACTGCCTGGGTAGGAATTTTCTTACAGAAATAATCTATAATGATATTCTCTTTCCCTGGGGTATAGGAGATGTCAAATTTTAAAGACTGCAAGTATTCCACCCAATGCCTCTGGAATATATTTAAATCTTTTTGATAGAACGTACAACTAGAGATCTTGTGACCTAAATACAAGGTAAACCTTTCTCTAAAATGATAATGACTCCAACTCTTAAGCGCATGCATCAAAACTACAAGTTCAACATCATAGGTTGGATAATTCTTCTCATGTGACCTAAGCTAAAGATATATATAAGAAACAACATGATTACTCGACATAAGAAAACAAACCAATCCTGAACTTTAAGAATAAAAATAGACCATATACCTCTACCTGGCCTTAGGAAGAGTCAACGCCAGTGTAGTAGTCAAAATAAATTTTAGCTCAATAAAAAAAATCTTAAATTATTCATCCTATGAAAATTTTACTCCCTTCCGAGTTAGTGCATTCATCATAGAATCCAACTTTGAGAATTCCTTCGCAAACCGGTGATAATATCTGGCTAAGCCCAAGAAGCTTTGAATCTCGAAGACATTTCTTGGTTGATCTAATGTCTTAACAACATTCACCTTTTCATGATAAACTAATATTACTTATTCCAACACCGCATGTCCTAAGAAACTCACTTCCCAAATACATAAATCACATTTCAAGATCTTGGCATAAAGCCATTTATTTCTCAGAAAACTCAGAACAATTCTGAGATGATTCACATAATCCTCCTCGGGCTTAGGGTAAATAAGGATGTTGTCTAAAAAGAACACCATGAAGTTATTGAGATACTCATTGAAAATTTGGTTCATCAAATACACAAAAACTATAGAATCATTGGTTATGCCAAAGGGTATGAAATGGTACTCATAATGATTATGGATTCTCTGAAAGGTAGTTTTTTAAAAGTCAGATTCTATTATCCTCAACTGATGGTATCCAGATCGAAGGTCGATCTTTGTGAACCAATTTTCCCCCTTTAAGTGATCAAATAGATCATCAATTTTTGGTAAATGATAATTTTTTGAGAAAGATGAGCACATAGGCTCTAATATTGAAAAAAAGAGTTACACAATATGGAAGGAGGGTATTTTACATTTATCTTTAAGTAGAAAATGCATCAAGTCATCAGGCACAAAATTCTGTCATATGCATCCTTCTTCCAAGATAACTTTGTTTGAAAGACCATTCGAAATATAATTCCCTTCCTGAAATGTGTGTGTGATAAAGTAATTCATGCTGGGGAGACTTTCCAGGTAGTTAATCCATTTACTGGTCAGTTTCTATGAGAGTTGGGACTGTTTCACCCTAATCACTTGCATGAGCACCGCTAAATCACACTCAAACCAGATATTAATCCAATGGTTTTGATAAGCTATATCAACCCCTATGATAAATGCCAACATTTTAGATTCCAAGGTAGTAGCATGTCTGTAAGGACCATAACAACACTCCACCACATCGCCCTGGGAATCCCTAAAAATCACTTCGAAACATGAGGGTCCCAAATTTCTCTGGGAGGCCCCATCCATATTAAATGTCAACCATCTAGTGAAGGGGTGAGACCATACAACCTCAATTGTGCCCCTTGAATTTGGGAAAAACCATGAAACCTGAAATCTCCTGAAAATCATGAGCTCCCTTACCGAGTTGTTGTAGTGATCACTGATCATGGAGCTAGAAATTTTAATAGCCACTACAATGGCTGAAAGAGGTGTGGATTCATGAAATTGTTTCTATTGATGCACAATATTATTTCGTTCCCTCCAAAAAGTGTGTATCAATTTAGCATAAGAAACCCGTAGAATGGCATTGAGTTGTTTGGACTGTTGTATGCAAAACAGTGCCTGTAGGAACTCAATTGAGTTTTTGATAATCAACCAAAGGCGGAGTGAACCATCATCTTTCTTAGTAAAGAGAACAAGCACCGCCAAAGGTGACACACTCGGGCGTATGAAGCCTTTCTTAAGAAGATCATCCAACCAGGACGTTAACTCTTTCATTTCAGCTAGTTCCATATGGTAAGATGGAATATATATTGGTTGAGTACTAAGAATTAAGTAAATTGAAAAATCAAACTCAATTTTCAAGGGAAAACAAAAAAAGTTTCAAGGAAATATATCAGGAAACTCAATGACCTCTAGAGGTAGATCAACGATCAAATATTACCACTCCAGATTAAAGGCAAAAAAAATATCACTTTACCCAACTCAGTATTATAGGGTCCGACCCTGCTCAACCTTTGGTCTTATTCTCCCTAAAATATATGGCACACACCTCCAGGTGTAGTAAAGTATACTCGTCGAAGGTAGAAATCAATCCAGGATTTATTGGTAATGATACAATCCATCCCAAATATGATGTCAAGTAGTTTCATATCAAGAACTCGAAAACTCCAAGATAGCTCTAAATCTAAGAGATAGAAAACACAAGTGGGACTATAGAGACCCTACTCTCTCTTCGTACCAAGGGGTGGAGTAATATCCATTGCACAAGAAAAAATATCCATATGATGATTAAGGAAATAAACAATATAGGTTAAAATGAACAAATAAGATGTGCCAATATCAAATAGATTATTCAATAATGATAAATCTATAGTAATGGTACCTCTCACAGTCGTTGGACCTGTATCCAATTCCTCTAGAGACTCTTCCACTACATGAAGAATCTTCATTCTAGATTCTTGTGGTTTTAAGACTTTTATAGGTGAAGCATATGATTAAGAAATTTTCTTAAAAGGTGATAATGATCTTGTTCCAGTACAAGGAGTGGAATAAACATGGAATAATCTTTGAAGGTGACCCGAGCATCTGTTAGATGCACACTTCTTTGGTGCCTCAGTGCAAACCCTTTTTGAATTCCTTGACTTTCAACACTGGTAAAAAACTAAAGGGCCTCTTCCATGCACTATAGGGGGTGTAGAATGACCCTTCTATCAATAAACACCATGAGAATCATCACACTTACTCTTTCCCTTATAGGAATTCACACTACCACTAAGAGTGAAAGAAAACCTTGACTATCCAGGCTGGTCCATCTCAACCATCAATGCTATATCTAGTACATTATTATAATAAGGAATCTTTATAAAAAACATATAATTAATATCCTAATGAGTTCCCAGATCAAATCTTTGAGCCTTCATCTTCTCATTCGATACAATATCAGGTGAGAAATGCATGAGCTCAACAAAATGGTTTTCATAATCAATCATGGTCTTGTTAGCCTTCTCAAGTTTTCAAAAATCAATGGACATGGCCAACAACATTGAATCTAGATAGAGTTGGTTGGTGAAAAGAACATTGAAGTGTTTCAACTCTAATCTTTCATGTTTCTTCACCATTACCATTGTGTCCCGCCATCTCCTTCTCTGTCCTTCTAGCACGAAGGTGACCCAATTCACATTGATTTTGTTGGGTGTGTTCGAGAAACCAAAAAAATCTCCATTCTTCTCAACCACTCCTTAGCCTCTTTAGGTTCATTTGAGCCTTTGAATAACACTGTCTTATGAAGAAGGAACTATTGATAAAAAAATCTTGAGAATTTCCTTTTTAAGTTTCAAAATAGGAGATTTAATGAGAACTGGAGGTGGTGCCTTTACCAAATCTTGTACTGTGCAAAAAAATCATCTCAAAAAAATTTGGGACCATGAGAGGATTCTCTCACTAAGGTTCAGTCATAGCTTCCTCCAAGATCCAATTCTCACATCATCTCGGAAGCATGATTATACACAACATTAGTAAACAATAAGGAGGACATCAGATTAACACTCAAATAAATAAATAGGTAAATTAATCCCATCAGACAGACAACAAGATTTATATTTTAATATACCCAAATCAAAAGAAGGTAAAAGTTTAGAACTATTCCTCAATACGTATTTACCTAACCATCCCTAGTGACTTTAGGTTCAGTACGGTAAGAGCTAGCTAGGTACTAAATAACAACTACGTACTAAGTCCTGACAAGATTACGCATATAAAAACCAATATCAAGACAAAATATCATCCCAGAGATCTAATACCACTATATCATGAACCAATGCGGGTATCCTGGTAACCCGATAACCAAGCTGGTCCTAACATGGCTTTAAGGGAATTCCTAATCCCCACGGGTTGGTGACTAGCACATAGAATTATAAAAAAAAATGAAAGTGGGAATGATTTTTTCACTAACAATGTGGAAAAAAACTAAACAAATTATTATGGATAAAAAATAAACTCCACTGGGAGTAATGAACCAGAATTAAAATAGGAAAAAACAAGACAAATTAATACAACCAAAATTACCCTAAAAACAAGAATACAAACCATCCAAGTCCCAATAGACGCAAATATCCAATTCTAAGGATCAACAACTAGAACCACATTCAAGTGGGGACTTTCCCCTACTAAAACATAGAAAGAGATAATAAAAAAAACACCCAAATTAATGGGTAGGGTGTGAGCTAAAAATCCTAGTAGGGTATCACCAAGGATTTCATAATATATTCTAATATTAAATTAACAAAACATATCTTTCAATTTAAAATAAAAAAGTTTAGAATTTCATAGTAATAATTAAAAATAATTCATGATTTGGAGTTCAAAATATGGAACATTTATAAAATAATGGATTTTTTCAAAAATGTCTTAAGTAAATACTTTTACCTAATACTTTTTATATAATTTATAATTATTTTAAAACATTTTACAATAATTGAATATATTCATTTTAAATACAATCAAGAGAGAAACATGACCATATGCCTATGAATGTATGATATTTCTATGATATAGAAACTACACACTCAAGGTGACACAACAATATGTACATATGTCTTTTTGAACTCAGGCCAAATAGAACTCATCACCATCGCCTAAGGGATGTGATATGCTATATTTATGTTTTGGAATGTTGTAAATCATAAAGTGTCATCCAAATAGCTCACTAACAACCTAAAGCTTTAAGTTTCTATTTTAAAAAACAACAGTAGGAAATTTATTTTAATAATTCTTAAAATACAATAAATCCCATTCTCCATTTCAAGTATGTGAACATTCCATTTAAAAACCCAAAATGGGTTTTAATCAAAAAATGCATTTTCATTGAGATTAAACCCAAAGGTTTCTATCAAAACCATTTTAACCCATTTTCACAAATAGTGATTTGAAATAAATTCACAATTGAATTTAACAATCCATTTTCAAAAAATAAATTCAACAATTTAATTTTAAACAAATTCCATGAATTTCTTAGCAAACCCCCATTTCAATGGAATTTAGGGTTTTCACTATTTTACATCAAATAAATTTCAAAATTAAATTGAAGAATTAAATTGAAACAATTTTAATCAAATCCATGATTTAAATTTCACAAATTTCATAAACACACCCCAATTCAATGGAATTGGGGGTTTTCCAATATTATGCCAAAAACCCATTTTAAAACCCCAATTCAATGGAATTGGGTTTTTCCAACAAACCAATTGAAGGAAATTTAACTAAAACAAATAAATTTAATTTAATTTAAACAATTATAGTTAAATAAAGTAATTTAGGGCTAACATAAATTGGGAATCATGATGTGACCACCTTCCTCGAGATTGACGGATCTCAAATCGCCAAACCTTAACAGAGATTCGCCAATAGAAAATGATGATCACAGAATCTGGGAAACAAGGATAAAACCTATGTTTATAATCCAAAACATAGGTTATTATATCCACAAAGAAACACGGGGATCCACAAAACTCCGAGGAAGAGAATAGATATCGTGATAGATAGAGAATGGGGTGAGAAAAATATCTGGGAGAAGATTAAAGGGTGTTCCTCATGATTTGAATCTCTTCCAAGAGGGATCTGAGGGGAAAAAATTCTTCTTGGGTGCTCCAAGGAAGGAAAAAATCGATTATGGGTTATTTTGATCTATCAGGGACCTAAAAGGGCGGATTGATAATTTTTAATCAAAATTCGGATTAATTAAAAACATGTATGAATGGTTTAACAAATCGTGCGGACAAACCATGTTCCTATTTTAAATGGGACACACAGTTTCTCCTAAGAGGGAACATGGATTGAATAACAATGTGAAAACTATGAAAAATACCACTTCCTTGTATTTCATAGTTTTCATTGAGAGGGTGCATGGTCTGGGCTAACTGTGCACCAACCGTGCATTGGGCCAGAAACTTCCAAATTTTTTAAAATTTCACCCGAAGCAACCCCAAAAGAGTCACAACCAAAGCATGATTAAAAATATGGGTTTATGAATACCAAAAAATAGTAACAGGATGTTACACCAATTATATGGTTTTTTATACATGATGTACACTTACCATTATTGTATTGACATTTCTGCATCTACTATTTAAATAGTAATACTATAAATTATTTGTCTTACGAAAAGTTTATAGTAGTTCCTAGGATATAATTAGAACCTCAAGATATTATGAAATTAATATTAAACATATTTATTATAGTCTAGACACATCATACTATCTGAACACAATTGATGTATGACTATCAGGTGAAGGGGGCTCATAAGAATTGATACTTCCTATCATGAAGTTCACACTTGGTGATCTCTAGTATGTGAGATCATGAGTACAGACTCGTCAATAGGAACACCAGATGTTTTGGGTATCATTGGATATTCCTATATTCAAATGTGTTTATTATCCTCTAGACTTGAGATCATTATCAATGTGTACCATTTGATCATGTACTTTGATGTAAGTAAAAAACTATGAAAATGAAATAATAGTGAGGTAGATTGTGTTGGATGAGTCTTTAGTGGTATGCAACTAGTTGAATGGACAAGATAAAAATTTTCACTTCTGATTTGAGGAAGTAATATCTCGAGACTAGTTGATCTTGATGGTAGTACATTCATAAATATTTGTACAAGGTAGTTTAAGGTAAGTCTGTCTAGTTAGATCAACAAATAATAAAGTAATAATTTATGATTAAACAAGCAGTGCATCCTACTTTATAAGGTATCATGAGACAAAAAGATTATATTACACAATGTGTGTTTTTAGGAAAGGTAAGTCACATAGAATACCAAATTCAATAATTTTCCCTATTCAGGTTAATATGTATATAGGACATGTTGGGACCCACCATGGGTTTCATATGGATGATGATGATGAATTAATGTGAAATAAGAGAAATTGGGTTAAGTGGGAGAAATGATCATTTAATAACATGGATATTATTTATGTAATATTTTTCCCTAATTCTCTAAAAATATAAACTTAAAAGGTCATTAGGTGTGTAAGTGATCCAATATTTCATTTTAATGTTGTAGTTTTTGGATAGTGAAAATTGGATCAGCTTGATTGGTATCAATTCCAAAAAGTAACGTTTATAATTTTAGCATTGAATTCAGGAGTATGGGTTCAGAGATATTATGCATAATTAATTTTTTAAAATATAGAACCCCTTATTTGAAAATTAAATATTGAATTTTAATTAAATATTGATTTAGAGGATTAATAATTTAATTTTAATACATTGGACCAATGAACTTAAATCTGGGTGGATCACTTACTAATAAAATATAGCAATTCAGGAATCCTTTACAAAACATCAAATTACCTAAGATCATTATAATTGGAGTAGATTGAGAAGTTGGGATCCTAAAAATAATCTCTAAAAATATCCAAAAGTGAATTCTGTATGTGTGGGAGAGAGAAATAAAATCCATTAATAAATATTTATAATTCTTTTTAAGATGGTTGTCTAAACATTGTTTTCATGCCTCAGCTATCACAAATAGGATCTAAGGATGCATGGTGTTTAAAATTACTAGTTATGGATTCACCCAACTCATCAAATAAAGGAAATTTCACTACTAAAAAAATCGGCCTTTAACAGCGCTAGAAATGGCCCTTATCAGTGCTAGAAAAGAGTTGTTACCCAATAAAGACTAAAATCCCTGGCCTTCTATCAACACTTTTAAAATGATTGAAAAATGTATACTTTATCATCACTTGTAAAATCACTTATAAAGGACCATATTGCAGTGTGTTGGAGTAGCATAATACAACACCAGTGAAATGTGTTGTAAAATCACACCATGACACCAGAAACACACCAGATATCAATAAAAACAAGTCCCAATATATAATTTAAATGAAATTAAATTTAAAACACAAATACAATAACACAAACACTATATTATAGACATTTCAAATATTGGTTTATACAAGTACATAAATACAAATTATTGCATACATTAAAAAACATCAATATTCCTTTATCATTTAATACTAACCCCAAACCATGATATTTCTGAACAAATCATCCCTTCTTGAGAAAAATAATGCACCTTTATAAGAAGACAATTATTATGTTAGTATTTATATAAATAAATAAATAAACAGAAAGTGATGATTTTACTAAAATTGATGCCAATTTTAAATAAAAAGACACACTTGGAGTCATACCAGCCACACAGTGTGTTTTATTGAGTTGTGTATGATTCCAAAACATCTCAAATGACTTTTGGATCGTTTTCTTGAAGTATGAAAACAATATTAATGTGGTTGCTCAGTTTTGAGTACATCCCTTGTCTTTTTTACTAAAATTTCATTTTAAACTAAAAACACACAATTTTGACTCATTTTGATCACATAATTTATTAGTTTGATGTGAAACTAATTCATACAGATCAAAAATAACTTATTAATTAGTTAACTAAATTATCAAGAAAATCCGAGCATTTTTTATTTGTTTTCAGTGAGTGTGCCTTTTTGATCTAAAATGTTGATTTTAAAATAATAACGGTCACTTTGAGTCATACTAGGAACATTATATAAAATATTGAGATGTGTGTGATTACTAAATGTCACAAATGACTTATGGATCATTTTCCTAAATTATCAAAACAATCTGAAAGTGTTTTCTCAGTTTTGAGTAGGTCAGTTGTCCATTTTACTAAAATTGATGTCAATTTTAAATAAATATAAGCACTCTAAGTCATATCAGTCACACTATGATTAATATTGAGGTTAATATGATTCTTATACATCTAAAATTACTTATGGATATTTTTCCTAAAGTATCAAAACCATCTGAATGTGTTGGATCAGTTTTGAGTTTGTTAGTTGTCTTATTTACTAAAATTTAATTTTAAACTGGAAACACCAACTTTGACTCATTAAAATCACATCAAGTATTATTTTTACATGATATTAATTCTTACACATCAAAAATTACTTATGAATCACTTTCCTAAATTATACAGAAAGCCCAAGTGCATTTCATATGTTTTCAGTGAGTGACACTTTTTGAACCAAAATATCGATTTTAAACTAATAATGGAAACATTGAGTAATACCGGGTACATAATATATCATATTGAGATGTTTCCAATACCTACACCTCAAAAATGACATATGGATCATTATTTTAAATTATAAAAACAATCTGAATGTGTTTGATTATTTTGGAGTAGGCCAGTTTTCTGTTTTACTAAAATTGATGAATTTTTTTAATAAAATGGCACACTTGGAGTCATACTGGTCATGTCGTACTTCATATTATGGTTTTTATGATTCTTAAACATCCCAAATAACATATGGATTGTTTTACTAACATATCAAAATAATCTAAATGTTTTTTCTCAGTTTTGAGTATGTCAATTTTATTTTTTACTAAAATGTCATTTTAAACATGAAACATGGAATTTAACTCATATGGATCACATAATGTATCAATTTGATGTGATAATGATTAATACACATCAAATATAATTTATTAAGTCATTCCATAAATTATAAATAAATTATTAGCATGTTTTCTAGGTTTTCAAGGAGTGACGCTTTTTAAAGTAAAATGTCGATTTTAAACTGACAAAGGACTCATTGAGTCATATCTGAAACATCCTGTATTAGATTGAGGTTCATATGATTCTTACACATAAAAAATTATTTATTAAACTTTTTATTAAAGTATAAAAATAATCTTAATATGTTTTATCGTTTTTGGGTGTGTTAGTTATTTATTTTACAAAAAAACATGTCAATTTTAAATAAAAAGAAATACTTGGAGTTATACCGGTCACACCGTGTGTTAGATTGAGGTGTGACTCATTAATAAAATCCCAAAGTCTCAAAAAACAATCATAAATATCAAATTTATCATGATATCAATTGAATTTATTTATCAAACTATCAACAATGCATGATCATATTTGAACAAACCACCTCAACTTGAAAAAATAATCTACATGTATAAGAAAACAATTATTATATGAATAATACTAAAAAGAAATAAATTAAACATAAATATTATAAGGCCCCAGCCTTAAACCTTACTTAATCTTGAGTTATTACAAGATTACACATTGAGTATCTTTTCAGGTTTAGAGTTTTAGAGAATTAGATCATGAAACTTGCATTACATTCCACATTTAAACAAAGTGGTTACATAAAAGACAGTATTCATTCTTCCCATCAACGGAAACATATTGAAAATAAAATATGGATTCTTTCTTGACACATCCTTGACACTATCATCACATCTTGTACCTTTCCCTTGACCTGTGAAAAACATTTCAAAAACATGGGATGAGCATAAAAAGCTCAGTAAGGGTTATAAAAATATGGAAAGGAAACATGAGTTCACATACACATAAGAATGAAATCATACTTTACCCATAACACATAGGCACTTTAACATACCTCATCAAATCATGAATAAATCATAGAAATCATAAGACATAAAAGGTAACTTGAGGCATTCATAACATTCTTACGTAGGGAGTAACCCTCTTGGTTACGTTTGGAATACCCATCATAGTATATTCCCTAAATCTCTTCGGAGAAACCTTAATGTTTCACTCCTTCGCGTTACCCAATGCATTGGAGAGCTATATCGGGCTCACCCGCCCTTAGTTTATCACGGAACCACCCGTCTTCATAACAATGCCCAAGAATCATAACATAATCTTATCACATAAAACATGCATAAAGGAAACATAAAATTTCCACCTTTAAATAACAAGATATCAATACAACACATCGATATAAAAACATTATCAAAACCATTTTCAATACCAAAATAAAAGAAAATTAAAACATGGTATTTATTTTTCTTTTAAAAAGAAGGTATGGCTTGTAGAAGAAGTCGAAACTCAAATGATGGTCACGGCGGCGGAGAAGTCATTGTCGCCGCATACATACGACAAAAACATTACCTTTTGTCATTTAGAAAAACGCTTCATATAAAAAAGATTCCTTTTTGGATAAACATAAAATTAAAAGGGGTTTATACACCGTATAAAAGAAGGTTTTGTATAAAACAAAATATGTCTCAATGAATGGAGGTTGCGACGAAGTCCCTTACAAAGACGGTATCCTCGGTTTAAGGATAAATCAATTGAATAATTATGTGTGACAAACGAATACACCAAATATAAGTGGATATTAAGTGTAAAATAATCAAAGGTCATTCACACATATTCAAAAGATGACATATTCAATAACTACATGTTGAACCCAAAGAAATCGAAATTGGGTTAAGAAGTTCCCTTAACGTCCTAACGGCATCACATCAAAATGAGTTGATGAGAGATAAAAAATGGGTATCTCCTCACATGGACATAAAATTTACATCAATAAGGATATATGAGAACATATCACAACATAAAAAGACCCAACAAAAGAAGTCTTTTAAAAAGAGGAGGGTGAAAGGTTCCCTTACCGACATGGGTATCTTTCGAAACATACACCTCGTGAAAGAAGGACAATACAACATTGATGTAAATACTCATAAACGAAATTATATTACACAATGAATAAAATAATGGGCAGTACATACACCACTCAAGGGAAATTGTGGAAAATGTAGCATAAATCTCACAGGAATAAAAGTGAGATGAAAAATCCTTTACGAAAACTCGGCAGCCTAACGGCACGACATAAAACTTCCAAAATGGATTGATGAGAGAGAATAGGTTATCTCATCACATGAACATAAAAATTATAGTAAGATTAATATAAAATAACATCCCAATAACAAGAAAGATGAGATTTAAAAGGAATGACATAAAAGAGTGTACTTAAAAAGAAAGAGTGGAGTAGGATCCCTTTCCTCGGGTCTGACTTGACTCGATCGTTCTTTAACGTCCTGAATAATAAACTTGAGTTAATTTCCACTTTATTAAGAACCTTTTTCTAGTTCATTATTACTTTTAGATAACTTATTGTCATGTTATAAACATTATGTAATCATTTAAGTTAATAATGTTTGTTTTGTCGATATTTGGTTCTTAAGTCGAAAGTGGACTTCTTACAATTACATGTTGTTCGTGTGGTCAAATGTTAATTATATCCAGAATTATATTCATGATTTTGATATCATATATATCATATATATACATAATATACATTTATTTATAATATTACATAATTATTTAGAGGTATAAATGAAATGCACCGTTCATGGAGACGGTAAGCCGTACGTACGCATGAACGCTACTTTCATTTATATTTCATATTTTTATGGAATGTAATAATAATGATATATAGGTATATTATAATTCCAGTATAAAATCATATATAATAACTTTAAATCCATCCTTTATACGTCCCAAATATGGAATTAACGAATCACATCACTTTTAGGGGGCGGTAGTCCGCACTTCCTTAAATGAAGATATCGCGTTTACCCATAATGGAAACCATAAAGGTATGCCCAAAATCAAAAATACAGAAGCTTAAGGAAAACATAAACATATTATATGTCATATATAAATATAGTGACATCTTAATGGACACCATTGAAGGTGTTAAAAGAATGTTTAACAATCATCGTTTCGGGAGGCCGAAATCCGCCATCCACGGAAACAGTATGTTCTTTAACCATTAGATGTAGGTGTGTGAAAGTGTAGCTCGAATCCTTCTTATAACAACATACTAGTATATTTATGATACTGTATTTGTTATAAAAGAAATTAATAAAAAGAGTTTAGGGGGTTGGAGAAGCAAAATAATACAAAAGGACTCAAGTGAAGACATTACCTTAAAATCGGGTAACTCCCTTTGGTCTGAGCTCAAAGTCTTCTTTTGGAAGACTTATGCCCAATTTGAGGCTTCAAGGAGTAATAGAGGGAAGTTGAGAGACAAAATGGGCCGAGTTTGGCCGAGCCAAAGGCTTTGGGAGTGTGGGTAAAGAGGTAGGGGTGGGGGCCTTTTATAAGAGGAGGGACACTCTTGTAAAGTTACAAAATGTTAGTTTATTTTCAAAAGCATTTCAGATTTTAAAGGTCCCACATTGATGTATTTCGAGGCTAAGGTGTTAAGGGTTCGAAATCCACTCATCCAATAGGTTTTTTACATGTTTAGGTCTTAGATATTACATTATCATTCCATTTTATTTAAATTGTTAAATAATGAGGTCATCGCTGCATCATCATGATGTCATACATAATTTAATTTATTTAATGTCTAAAAATTATAAAAAAAATACTATGATGTAGGAAATCGTTTTATCTTTCCAATTTATATTTATATTCAAAAATCTTATTTGTATAACTCCATGTAAAAATTGTTTTAGGAAAACATTTCATGTTTGTCTCATTTTTACTTTAACTTTAAATAAAAAGATATTAATGTCATTTTCCAAACAAAGTGGCTTCATGGGGTCCCCAAGTTGACCCATGGGTTTTCTTGGTCGGCCATGACATATCCAATGAGGTTAAGACATGTGTAAAGTTCATTTCATATTATTAAAACATTATTTTTACCTTAAACTACACTAATTACCTCTAATCGCGATTAAAAACTTAATAAGTTATTATTCACCAAAAAATTATGTTCATCCCATTGAACCACATTTTACTTCTTAATGAAAACCATGTATGTCGGATTTTTTAAATTCAAAACACATAGGTGGTAAAATTTCATTTAAACGAAAAATCAGTTTTTATAAGTACCACTTAGTGGTTTCACTATTCATCAAAAATTGAAGTTTTTCAGAATAATCCCAAAAATTCACCCTAAGCTATATTTGATATTCCGAATTCAAAAATGAAGTCTATTTTACAAAATTAAAAACATATAAGTCACATTAATTAATTTAATAATTAATTCCCGCTGTCAGAGCAAATAGCGTGTTTTTATGAAAAAATAAGTATCAAAAGATTGACACTAGTTTAAGTCTGATTTCAAAGTGAAATTAATTACAACGACCACTATTGGATTTAATTGTAAAAATATATTCTAATTTAACTTTAAAAACAATTCAAAAGATAATCTAATCATATAAATAAATTAGATTAAAAATAGGTTTTGAATTAAAATAAAACATTTTACACTATTCATTAAAAAAATAAACTTTATTAGAAAGATACCAAAAATTTACACAAAGTAAATTTTGATGTCCCAATTCTTAAGAAGAGTTTTATTTGGTCCAAAAGGATGTATAAGAGTGAAAAACACTATATTTAATGACAGTTCTCCATCAAAAGGCGATAAATGAACCTTTAGTGAAAACTAGGGCATATACTCCTAAAATTGAATTCTTTCCGTATTTTAAGCCTTTATCTTTTATTGGATAAATGTAAAAACATTTCAAAACATATATTATCATATTTTAGTTATTTCTATCTATTACTGCCAATACAATGGCTACATGTTAACTTCCATTTAAAATAATATTATTTTATTATTAGAGTGCAACGTAAGATTCCCAAGAAACTCATTATTGCGTGTTGGGTACGCCATCGAGCATAGCGTCCCATTTAAAGTCATATTAATATTTTATTCACAAATATAGATAAATATGAAAGTTTCATATTCTTTATTTACATGGGGTGTTACATCCTTCCCCCCTTTTGGGAATTGCGCCCTTGCAATTTTTAAAATTGAGCTTGGAAATATCCTTGAAAGTCCCACATCGAAACAAGAGTTGGTAAAACAATCACTTTAAAATAAAGAAAGAGAAGTATAGAGGTCAACCGAGTTAACCCATACTAGGATTCCATGTAGGAAAACATGGACATGGAGGAGAAAATATAGGGTCATGTTCTGATGGAGAGTGATGGAAAACATGTTTAGGAGAAAGTTAACCACAAGAAAATCACAGACTTGTGATGGGTTAAATGGTATTCGATTCCCCAGTAGGAAAAGTTAATAGAAAACATTTTTGTTATAAATTAATTTTTATTGAGGAATTTATTCATAAGGAAACATAATCACTTATCATGTTGAATTTCAACTTTTATTAGATTCCTTAATCTAACTCATATTTTTTTCCAAAAGACGAGTATTTAGGGAGACTTGTTCACATTAAGAGTACTATAATAAACTTCTAGAGAATCACCTAATCCACAAAAGAGAACTATATACATCCCATGTCTTTACGATTTAACCAAAACCAAAACCAAAAAGGTTAGTATAAGGTCAGCTAATCCAAAAAAGGATAACCCATTAAAAAGAAAATCTATGCTTAATCTCCAAAATTTTTCCAACAAAACCCAAAGTTCAATGAGGACCATCCGATAAACAATTTGTCCATAAAATTATTCAAAGTAAACCAATATAAGATTGAAACCCAAATATTTTAAGGATTTATTCACATAGTCTTCCAAGTTAAATCGTAACATTTATCTCCAAACAACATCAGTTGCTCCTAAAGTCTCGTATTGAAAAGTAATTAACCTAATCACATATCCTCCATGATAGGTTAATGATTTTCATAAATAACCCAAAATCAACTTACTCTTAATTCATAAAATCATATAACTAAAAAGAATCAGTCAAACTAACCAGGTACTTCACGTAGTCCAATGGTAGGTGATAAATACCTGTCGCACTTTGGTTGTGGGTTCGATTCCCAAAGCTTTGTCCAACGCGACGGGTTGTCACACGGTCTGCGTGTTATCCTTTTTCCAAAACTATATAATTCTCAAATCATTCCCCAAAAAGGGATAAAATCATCAAAAATAACCATAACATAATTTAACCTCAATTTTATCTCATGCCTTTCACTTCCATCATAACATATAGTAACCCATAATTACCTCAAAAGTAAGGATCATATAAACTATAATGGTTACCTTTATAATTATTACCTGAACTTCCACATCGATTGGTAATCTCGTACATGATGCATTAAAGATCATACCAAGGTTCAAGTGGTTGATCATGACTCCTTGATTGTTGGTTTAGAACAACCACAAGTTTCCTCATTCAATCCCCCATTTTATCTAGTATCTTAATCATAGAACCACCACTGTTTCCTTCAAACCTGTTGTCTCTTTGGTGCCTGCTAGATCCATCCATTCACTAAAAACAGAAATGTCAGTGTGATTATATCAACAAAACCATCATGTACTAATGAGGAAGGTAAACACTAAGATATACTTACTCATTCACTTTATTTAAAACTAGGACTCTTTCTGAAATCCTAACCATTATGGTAATGTCACTTATGCTTATAGAATACCCTAACCTCTAAAGTTATCTAAACCAACCTTTGATACCAAATATAAGGCCCTAGCCTTAAACCTTACTTAATCTTGAGTTATTACAAGATTACACATTGAGGATCTTTTCAGGTTTAGAGTTTTAGAGAATTAGATCATGAAACTTGCATTACATTCCACATTTAAACAAAGTGGTTACATAAAAGACAGTATTCATTCTTCCCATCAACGGAAACATATTGAAAATAAAACATGGATTATTTCTTGACACATCCTTGATACTATCATCACATCTTGTACCTTTCCCTTGACCTGTGAAAAACATTTCAAAAACTTTGGATCAGCATAAAAAGCTCAGTAAGGGTTAAAAAAATATGGAAAGGAAACATGAGTTCACATACACATAAGAATGAAATCATACTTTACCCATAACACATAGGAACTTTAACATACCTCATCAAATCATGAATAAATCATAGAAATAATAAGACATAAAAGGTAACTCCAGGAATTCATAACATTCTTACGTAGGGAGTAACCCTCTTGGTTACGTTTGGAATACCCATCACAGTATATTCCCTAAATCTTTTCGGATAAACCTTAACGTTTCACTCCTTCGCGTTACCCAATGCATTGGAGAGCTATATCGGGCTCACCCGCCCTTAGTTTATCACGGAACCACCCATATTCATAACAATTCCCAAGAATCATAACATAATCTTATCACATAAAACATGCATAAAAGAAACATAACATTTCCACCTTTAAATAACAAGATATCAATACAACACATCGATATAAAAACATTATCAAAACCATTTTCAATACCAAAATAAAATAAAAGTAAAACATGGTATTTATTTTTCTTTAAAAAAGAAGGTATGGCTTGTAGAAGAAGCCGAAACTCAAATGATGGTCATGGCGGCGGAGAAGTCATTGTCGCCGCATACGTACGACAAAAACATTCCCTTTTGTCGTTTAGAAAAACGCTTCGTATAAAAAATATTCCTTTTTGGATAAACATAAAATTCAAAGGGGTTTATACACCGTATAAAAGAAGGTTGTGTATAAAACAAAATATGTCTCAATGAATGGAGATTGCGACGATGTCCCTTACAAAGACAGTATCCTCAGTTTAAGGATAAATCAATTGAATAATTATGTGTGACAAACGAATACACAAAATATAAGTGGATATTAAGTGTAAAATAATCAAAGGTCATTCACAAATATTCAAAATATGACATATTCAATAACTACCTGTTGAACCCAAAGAAATCGAAATTGGGTTAAGAAGTTCCCTTGACAGCCTAACGGCGTCACATCAAAATGAGTTGATGAGAGATAAAAAAAGGGTAACTCATCACATGGACATAAAATTTACATCAATAAGGATATATGAGAACATATACCAACATAAAAATACCCAACAAAAGAAGTCTTTTAAAAAGAGGAGGGTGAAAGTTTCCCTTACAGACATGGGTATCTTTCGAAACATACACCTCGTGAAAGAAGGACAATACAACATTGATGTAAATACTCATAAAATAAATTATATTACACAATGAATGAAATAATGGGCAGTACATACACCACTAAAAGGAAATTGTGGCAAATGTAGCATAAATCTCACAGGAATAAAAGTGAGATGAAAAATCCTTTACGAAAACTCAGCAGCCTAACGGCACGACATAAAACTTCCAAAATGGATTGATGAGAGATAATAGGTTATATCATCACAGGAAAATAAAAATTACAGTAAGATTAATATAAAAGAACATCCTAATAACAAGAAATATGAGATTTAAAAGGAATGACATAAAAGAGTGTACTTAAAAAGAAAGAGTGGAGTAGGATCCCTTACCCCGGGTCTGACTTGACTCGATCGTTCTTTAAAGTCCTGAATAATAAACTTGAGTTAATTTCCACTTTATTAAGAACCTTTTTATAGTTCATTATTCCTTTTAGATAACTTATTGTCGTGTTATAAACATTATGTAATCATTTAATTTAATAATGTTTGTTTTGTCGATATTTGGTTCTTAAGTCGAAAGTGGACTTCTTACAATTACATGTTGTTCGTGTGGTCAAATTTTCATTATATCCAGAATTATATTCATGATTTGGATATAATATATATCATATATATACATAATATACATGTATTTATAATATTACATAATTATTTTGAGGTATAAATGAAATGCACCGTTCATGGAGATGGTAAGCCGTACGTACGCATGAACGCTACTTTCATTTATATTTCATATTTTTTTGGAATGTAATAATAAGTATATAGAGGTATATTATAATTCCATTATAAAATCATATATAATAACTTTAAATCCATCCTTTATACGTCCCACATATGGCATTAACGAATCACATCACTTTGAGGGGGCGATAGTCCGTACTTCCTTAAATGAAGATATCGTGTTTACCCATAATAGAAACCATAAAGTTATGCCCAAAATGAAAAATACAGAAGCTTATGGAAAACATAAACATATTATATATCATATATAAATATAGTGACATCTTAATGTCCACCTTTGAAGGTGTTAAAAGAATGTTGAACAATCATCGTTTCGGGAGGCCGAAATTCTCCATCCACGGAAACAGTATGTTCTTTAACCATTAGATGTAGGTGTGTGAAAGTGTGGCTATAATACTTCTTATAAAAACATCCTAGTATATTTATGATACTGTATTTGTTATAAAAGAAATGAATAAAAAGAGTTTAGGGGGTTGGAGAAGCAAAATAATACAAAAGGACTCAAGTGAAGACATTACCTTAAAATCGGGTAACTCCCTTTGGTTTGAGCTCAAAGGCTTCCTTGGGAAGACTTATGCCCAAAGTGAGGCTTCAAGGAGTACTAGAGGGAAGTTTAGAGACAAAATGGGCAGAGGTTGGCCGAGCCAAAGGCTTTGGGAGTGTGGGTAAGGAGGTAGGGGTGGGGGCCTTTTATAAGAGGAGAGGAGGGGCACTCTTGTAAAGTTAAAAAATGTTACTTTATTTTCAAAAGCGTTTCGGATTTTAATGGTCCCACATTGATGTATTTATAGGATAAGGTGTTAAGGTTTCTAAATACACTCATACAATAGGTTTTGGACATGTTTAGGTCTTATATATTACATTATCTTTCCATTTTATTTAAATTTTTAAATAATGAGGTCATCAGTGCATCACCATGATGTCATACATAATTTAATTTATTTAATGTCTAAAAATTATAAAAAAACTACTATGATATAGGAAAGATTTTTATATTTCCAATGAATATTTATAGTCAAAAATATTATTTGTATAACTCCATGTAAAAATTGTTTTAGTAAAACATTTCATGTTTGTCTCATTTTTACTTTAACTTTAAATAAAAAAATTTTAATGTCATTTTCCAACCAAAGTGGCTTCATGGGGTCCTCAAGTTGACCCATGGGTTTTCTTGTTCGGCCATGATATATAAAATGGGATTAGGACATGTTTCAAGTTCATTTCATATTATTAAAACATTATTTTTACCTTAAACTACACTAATTACCTCTAATCGCGATTAAAAACTTAATAAGTTACTATTCACCAAAAATTATGTTCATCCCATTGAACCACATTTTACTTCTTAATGAAAACCATGTATGTCGGATTTTTGAAATTCAAAACACAGAGGTGGTAAAATTTCATTTAAACGAAAAATCAGTTTTTATAAGTACCACTTAGTGGTTTCACTATTCATCAAAAATTGAAGTTTTTCAGAAAAATCCCAAAAATTCACCATAAGCTATATTTGATATTCCGAATTCAAAAATGAAGTCTATTTTAAAAAATTCAAAAAATATAAGTCACATTAATTAATTTAATAATTAATTCTCGTTGTAAGAGCAAATAGTGTGTTTTTATGAAACAATAAGTATCAAAAGATTGACACTAGTTTAAGTCTGATTTCAAAGTGAAATTAATTTTAACGACCACTATTGGATTTAATGGTAAAAATATATTCTAATTTTACTTTAAAACCAATTCAAAAGATAATCTAATCATATAAATAAATTATATTAAAAAGAGGTTTTGAATTAAAATACAACATTTTACACTATTCATTAAAAAATGAATTTTATTAGAAAGATACCAAAAATTTACACAAAGTAAATTTTGATGTCCCAATTCTTAAGAAGAGTTTTATTTGGTCTAAAAGGATGTATAAGAGTGAACAAAACTATATTTAATGACGGTTCTCCATCAAAATCTGATAAATGAACCTTTAGTGAAAACTAGGGCATATACTCCTAAAATTGAATTCTTTCCGTATTTTAAGCCTTTATCTTTTATTGGATAAATGTAAAAACATTTAAAAACATATATAATCATATTTTAGTTTTTTCTATCCATTCCCACCAATACAACGACTACATGTTAACTGCCATTTAAAATAATATTATTTTATTATTAGAGTGCAACGTAAGATTCCCAAGAAACTCATTGTTGCGTGTTGGGTACGCCATCGAGAATAGCGTCCCCTTTAAAGTCATATTAATATTTTATTCACAAATATGGATAAATATGAAAATTTAATATTCTTTATTTACCTGGGGTGTTACAAATTTTAAATAATAAATTAATTCTATTGAAAATTATTTTACTTTTGAAAAATCAAGATTACCCCTATGATTGAGAAGTGGAGGGAACTTGAAAGAAAGTGATAAATGTCAACACTATAGGGGTGAAAGTTTTTGAGGTAGAAGAAGTTTATAGAAGTTTTGGTTCAAAAATGTATGAAAGATGGAAATTCCACCCCAACTCAAACAAAAGAATCAACCATTATTAGAAAAAAATTATTATGTGATTAGCACTAAAAATAAATAAATTAAAAATAAATATGAAACAATAAATTAATTATATAGACAATTATTTTACTATGAAAACATCAAGATTACCTCTATAATTGATTAGAGATAACATCATTTCTATTCTTTCAAAGGCATGACAGATGAATAGAAATATTCTAAAATAAATTAACTCTTTAATGAATAATGAAAATTAAATCAATGTTCCATTATATAATTTTTCAGTAAACTAGAGAAAGTATATTATAACATTACCTTTGCATCTTTACAAAGGTTGTCCTTTATTATAGTTTATTCTTCCCAGGGATTGGTAACATCATCTTGTCTAGAATAAATTTTATGCATGATTATTCAAACATTGAATTTAGATGGTGTAAATGTATTGGAGAACATATATTATTATGAGGAAAAACATAGTATATTAAAAAACACTTTTACCTTCTCATTGAACTCTCTTTTTTTAAAGGTTTTCCAGATTTGGTTCCTCTATCGAGAATCCAAATCCCATATTTGAGGTCCCCTTTAATTTATAATACATTTTCTACATTAGGTCCGACATGAAATGATTGTGATCTCCCAATGAAAGGGTCATCCTTGATTGAATTTTCATCCGACCTGACATTTTTTTTAGTCACCAATAGGACAATCGACTAATTCTTATTTTTTGGATCAGAGACATACAATACTTGCCCTACTTGTGATTCCATTATGAACAGCTTGTCTTTTTCCCCTTCCACACTGAAATTCACCTACAATAAGACTATTTCATCAACTTTCACTATAATGATATTTTTAAACCATTTGCAACAAAAAAATGGAACTTGAAATGTTATATAATCCAACTCGTATATCTGTTCGATAATTCCAAAATATGGAATACTTTCATAAAATGGATTTCTATCCTTGTAACCAGATATGTGAATCACTACACCCACAGGCATAACACAACTATTTTTCATCATACTATAGTAATCATGTTCTTTTGTATAAAATGTATAACCATTGATTAAAAAACTAGTATAAGATATAACATTTACATTTGGTCCCTTGGCTAACCTTTAAAGTCATTAAAAAATTGAATTCATATTTTCTGATAACTTCTAATAAATTTGATCTCGTAATCATCCTAGAAACTATTGATTATGTGTTATTTATATCTATATTTAATCCCTTTATGGATTCAAATCACTAATAATTTCTTTGTGGGATTTAATGTATTGATCAACATCTTCCCTATTTTGTAAAATATAAAGGTTTTCTTGCTCCTACTCTATCAAGATAATTGCAACAACATCTCTTCCAAAAATCATTTCTCCCATAAGGCACCCACTATGATGATACTTTTGGAGATTTATGCTATCAACATGTGATAGGTAATAGATACAAAATTCAATAAATTATTCAAAAATATATTTTTTTGCAATACAACCTTCTAGTTGACTTTGATTCTTGACATAACATTTCAAAAGAATCATATACCATTCAATGGGGTACATCCATCTGTAATGTATAAGACCATATAGTTGAACCTATCTTACCAAGTGAACTATCTGGTGGACCATAATATCAAATAATGATGGTGGGAAGAACATCTCTAATTCACATAATATCACTGAAACCTCCTTATTCATAATGGGAAACTTCACCAGGTCTATAACTTTAATACATATGGATTTAAAAAAAAGTAGAGTCTAGTTAATGTATGTCATACATTTTGAGGGTGAATGTAATGAAAATAAACAAGCATTAAATATGGAATCAAAATAAAACAGTCATGCGTTTCAGGTCTTCATAACTTCTAATTAGTCGTTGACATGACATTCTTGATATTTGATGAATACCCCTGTAGAACATTTACACTACTAAGAAAAAGGAAAAATTGAAATTTTTTCTATCTGGATGTATTGTAAGATATTTGAGGAATAAAAGTACACCTTTTACCCTTCACCGGTTCCAAATCTTCCCTTATCCCCATTTCAATCAAGTCCAACCTATCCTGGATTCCAACTTTTGTTTTTTAGGAACATTTAGTAACGAGCCAATAACACCATTAAATAATTTTTTATACATTAATGACATCAAGAAAATTTATGACATACATACAATTCCAATATAGTAATTAAAATAAAATCAATCTCTTCATCCAACCTAGTTTTCTACAATTTTTCAAAAATGGTTTACCAAAAATAGTGTCAACGTTTCTTAATTTATTGTATATTTGATCACCCATTACTAGATATGGTGTTCTAATTTGTTTGATATTCCCATCAAATCATGTCATCTTGGATCAATATTTATTTCATTGAGGTAAAAATTTATGATGTATTGGAAACAAATTCTTTTAGGAATGTTTCGACTGAATTGAGTGTGTGTGTTTTTCACAAATGGGACACCCCAACATTTATTTAATTCTATAGCCTGATAAAATTCCATAAGTGGGGAATTCATTTATCATTCCATACAATATGGACCTCAATGTGAATTATTCACTTCTATGAGCATTATAAATTGTAATAGTTGTATCCTACATCATTTTTAGATCTTTAATAAATGGATCCAAAAAGAAATCAATATCATTATTGGGTTCCTTTGGTCCAGATATAAGTAGAGGCAATATAATGTATTTTCACTTCATACATAACCATGTTGGAAAGTTATAATTTACCAACATGAAGGACCATGTACTGTGAGTACTACTCTATCCACCAAAAAGATTTATTCTATCTGTAGATAACACATGGTGAAAGTTTCTTGGCTCATTTCCAAACTCAGGATACTCATAATCAATTTTATTCCACTATGGAGAATCTGCTGGATGACATAGTTTACCATTTTTAATTATTTTATCTGAATGCCATGTTAATTGTCTCATAGTTTCATAACATCCATATATTCTTCTAAACCAAGGAATGATAGAAAAGTACCATTCTAGTTTCAAAGGACTTGATTCATTTTTCTTGTATCGATATGTGCCACACATAGAAAATTTTATGAGTGATTCAATGTCCTTGAAAAACAACATAAAATCATTTGAGAAAGCATGTATTTTTTTTGAGACCATTCCCATTAAATGTAATATTCATTTATCATCATATGTTCAGTATGGTAGTTCTGGTAGCATATCACTCAGGAGACCAAGTAATTCTGTAAAGCTATTTTCACTCCATCCACTGCTATATTTTAAATTATATAACTTCAATAAAGTTGAAAATGTTTTTTATTTAGTATAACCAGTATACAATGGTTTCTTGGAAAAATTATTTAACTTCTCAAAAAACATTGTAAAATCATAAAGGACATCTTCATTTTCCGTTTTCTTTTCTTCCATTTGATCTCCATCATAATTTACACTAGTATTCATATCAAATGATCCATAAATCATAGTATCATCCCAATCGATGTCCATATTCAGTTTTTCTCCATGTTTAGTCAAACATTTATAGCTTTGATCTATTCCATGAAAAATCAAATATTCTTTCAACTCTTTTGGAATAATTTTTATTTTATAACAACAATGTAAACACTGGCATAGGATTTGAGAAGGGTTGTATGAATGCTCTCTTGTAAACTTGATGTAATCTTTAACTATATCTTCATACTCTTTTGTCAAAAGGTTAGCGTGCATCCATTTTTTATTCATATACACCCTATTGGATTCATAATAGATTAATTGTTTTATAATAAATAAATAAATACACATATGATATTCATTATCAAAGGTGAAAGTTATGGAAAATTATAATAAGGGAAACTCAACATTTGATTGTTTCAAATAATTTCAGTATGTTGAAGAAAATAGGTAATTGAATTTAAGAAAATAATTACTCAACTATAAAAAGTGTTATCCTATTAATTAATTTAAGGGTGAATTTTATAGAAAATTCAACCTCATCAACTCATCTCCAAAAAATTTATCATTACATTTTATTGTTTGACACATACTTCGTCTTTGTGGATATGCACCTATTTTTCTTGAAATACTCTATGAATTAGTCATCAATGGGATGAATAATGATTAGAGAAGTATAAGAAACATAAAAGAGATGGGGGATGAGTTTAAAGAAAAAAAATTCAAAAATTATTGTTTGGGAGATGAAGTTAATGAGGATAATAGTTGTCTATAAAAGTTATGGGGGATGATTATCAAGGTAGAGAATTGGTTTTCTAAATAAATATGATCATTTGTTTAAGGTTTTTATATCCAAAACCTCTGCTTTTAAATAGTGGCACAAATATTTATTTAATTTTCTTATCTACAGACCAGATGTGATTCTCTAATATTTAAAAAAATAAAAAAATTAAGATTACAAAGAAAGATGGGGTATAGATGTAGATAGAGAATAAAATTGATTCAAAATAAAAATTTTAAAAGACCAAAACAGGATATCCAAATCAGTATTCAAGAAAACAACAGATCATAAACAAATCATTCTTTTCATAATATAAAAGAAAAATAGTGTACAATGACTAGACCACAGATAACTGATGACATCATTCAAGAAGAAATCAAAAACAAAATGAAAAATACAAAAAACAAAATCAGAACCTATAAAGGAAAAAATAGGTCTGCCTCACTAAGTTGATGAAAATTCAAGACCCTTAGATCCAGATCTTGATGTTTTCTTTGGAAAACCTAACTGAAAGTGAACATCGGATGTTGGACAATGTTCGAGAAACTAGAGGCAATCAAGAGGGTTTTTGGGATTTGAGTTTCGATTCACTAAAGAGGAGCGCCGGTAGTAGATGGATTTCACTGGAAGATTCTAATATTCCAATGTGTTCACAACTGGTTAGAGTTTTCTAAATAGATTGGGAAACTTTTAATAGTGCTTCCCAAAATTCACTCATAAAGAGTCCTTTTATCAACGCTTAAGTAATAAGTGCTGATAAAATGCATATTTATCAGTGTTTTTTAGTACTGATAAAGGTAGGTCTTTATCAGTGTTTTTAGTGCTAATAAAGGATTATTAATAATAATTATAAATAAAAAAATTGTAAATATATATATATATATACTTAATAAATATATTAAAATATAATTATAGTAAATATATTCCTTATTTAAATATATTTATTATAATTTTATAATTACATAAATATATAATTATGTATTTATAATTATATTAATATTTTTTAAAAATAATATTTATATTATTATATATATATATATAATAAATATACAAATATATATATTAAATATATTCATTATTTTAGTAAATTTATTATAAATTTAATAATTATTTATATATATATAATTATTTATTTATAATTATCTAAATACTTTTAAAAAATATTTATTTATTTATAATTATAAATATATAATTGTATAAATGTAGTAAATGTACATTTATAAATATATTTTTTTATAAATATTTTAAATATATATATATATATATTTAAAATTATTTTTTAATATCTATTTTTAAGTACATATATGTTAAAAAGGAGTGAAATTAAATAAATTAAAAATAAGTACACTTTAACGATATTGAAAAAATGGATAAGTCTTGTGTGTGTGTATTGTATATAAAAATGCATTAATTACATATATGTGAAATCAATATAACAGACATTTGATGTAAGTTAAATTGAAAAATCAAATGATATTCAATTACATGTCCATTACTCTATGAAATGAGTCATTATTTTTAATTCATATTAATTTTTAATTATAAAGCATTATTCACTAAATATATGACTATTTAATGTAAAGCGCATTAATATTTTGTAATATATAAATCATATTTTATACATTGATATATATCTATATATTTAATATATACTTTTTGTTAACATTATCAATAATTATCTAATTAATAAACTATTTAATATTTTTCTCAATTTATTTATTTTTAATTTTAATTTTTTTAATTTTCATTTTCCACATATATATATATTTATATTTATATTTAATACATAATTTTTATTAGTAATTATAATTTATATATAGTTTAATCAATTTATTCATTTTTATCATCTATTTAATTAATATAATCTCTAATTATTTTCAATAAACTCATTATTTATTTATTTAATTATTTAATTTTATTTATTCAAACCCTTATTAGTGCAAAAAAATCACTAATAAATGATTCCTTTATGAGCGCTAAAAAGAATTCACTGATAATGGGTACCCTTTATCAGTGCTAAAAAAATTGATGATAAAGGTTAACCACTATCAATGCTAAGAAAAAAGTGTTGATAAAGGGTTAAATTTATCAGCAATTTCTTTTGCGCTGATAAGATTCCATTTATCAGCACTTTTTGTTAGCGCTGATAAATACTGGCACTGTTAAATGCATGTTTTTTAGTAGTGTTTCACATGCATGGAATATAAAATAAATGGTAACAAAAATTTGGTAATAAAGAGAGATATAAAGGAAGGTGAATACTATATTTGAATGAATAAGAGGGAAATTTTCTTATCAAACAAAATGAATAATGATAAATATATGTTTTTGAAATTGAGAAAAAATTTAAGAATCTCGATTAAAATGAATTTAAAAGGATTTTTTCTATTAATATTTATATTTTAATATATTCCCAATAATTGAGATTCAATGAATCAAATATATAATAAGGGATGAAGTTAACACAAAGATAATAAAATTATTAAGTGTCATTTCTTTAGGATAAGAAATAATTCAAGTGTGGGGGAATTGATCAATCCATATTTTTATATATTTTTAATAAATATTTTAGTATAATAAATTTAAATATTATTTTAGAATATTATACACATATACATTTTAATTTTATAGAGTATATATTGAGCTTGATATGAAAACAACCTAATTTTCTGTGTTTTATTACTTAATTAATTATTATGTGCTTAAATGTAGAATGTTGAACTTAAAAATATGTTTTTATTGATTTTTTAATAAATTAATAAACCTTACATATAACCACATGGATGATACATAAGATCCAATGGGAGATTTTTCATCATAGGTAAGGATTTCTCTCGTGCTTCCGAGGATATAAAATATTTATTTCTTTTTTTATTAGATAGGAGTTGAGTTCCCTATGATATGTAATATATGTTTCAGAGCCTCCAAGGAATAAATATAGAATTCAAATTAATACATAATTAATTAAACTGGATATATAAGATACATGGGTAATTTTACATACATAATATTTAACTCTGTTGATACACTAATACGTAAGGAAAATGCCTTTTCCAAAAAAGACAAATGACTTATACATAAGATTTTATACTTTTTCAAAATTCAGTTTGGATAAGTAGAATATGAGTTTATCCATATTCTTAGATACAAATACCAGTTTCCAATTCCATATACATTCCACATGGTTTCATGCATACGGGGATATAAAAAAATAATATTCTCATTCGACATGGTTTTCCAAATTATGTGATAATCAAATGGAATCCCACATGTTTTCTATCTATGAAAAATAAAAACAAAAAGTGATTTTGAGAGAATAAATGGGTTGGGACAAGGAACTAGAACTTCATATATGAAAGAAATATCCCCCCCAGATAAATCATGTGGTTATTATCCATGAAAGAAAAAAACTTCCCATTTTGTATAAATTTTCACCCCCATCCCCAATAGTGCTCCCAAAACCTTATTTATAATTCTCAAATTTATTTTATATTTTTAATGATATAGGGAAACTTATTTTGGGTTGGTGTGATAATTTTACACCTCTCTATGGAATAATAATCAATATTATTCTATTACCTACCAATATTTCATTCCCTCGCATCTCTGATTCTTCTACTCTTATGATGTAGTCGGGTTTTCTTGAGAGATGAAACTTCATATGATAGAGTTGGGTCTTGGAAGGTTTCACATACTTGATTGATGTTTTTTAATCATTCATTACTATTGGAGGAGGTTATATTTGGTGTGTTGAATAGATATCATATGCAAGCTATACTTTATAATAAAACTAGTGGGTGGTAGCTCATATATGATGGGATGAATTATCAAATAGAATTTAGACCAAAAATAGATAATGAAGCAACCTTAGCAGCCAACCCTAGATGCATGACCATTATTTCTAATATTTTCTAGGTTTTTATTGATTTTTTTACATTACCTACATAAATGAACAAAAAACCAAACCATTTACCATATTTTATAAAATATTAAAATCAACACAATTATAATAAGTGAATAAAAGTAGTGAGTAATCAGCGAAAATCCTCAATAGACAACCTATGGTTAACCTACTAAGCCAAATCTGTTATGAATTAAAAAAATTGAAATTTGAAAAATTCAATAAGGTATGGTACCCATCATTGAGTCTTTTAAGAACTCTCATAAATTGCATACCATGTTTGGAGGCCATGCCTCACACTTGGGACCCCGATCACTATACGATCAATCCTTTAAAATAATCCATCCATATATGAATTTCCTCCCATCACCTTTTATGAATTCACCAAGGGTTAAAACCCTCTAATTTAAAACATTTATTTCTTAAAAAATATCCTACCACACCTCTATAGGGACCAGATGAACATTATCCATGGAGATCCTCTATTTCTTATCCATCTTGAAGAAGGATCAGAGGCATGACATGAGTTGTTACCTAATGTTAAAATTCAAAGTAGGGAATTGATTATTTTTTTGAATTATTCTTCAAAGAATAGGTTAGGAGATATTCAACCATGTCTACAAATTTCAATGGAATATCATACTTTATTAATGTAATCCCAATCCCATAAGACACATCATTTACTTATAAATAATTCTTAATCTCACTCAACGGACTCTTGGGGTCCAATGCATTTCAAGTCTCACAAATGGATGATCAAGAACCAAAAACTAAAAAACCAAATATAAATACCTTATCCATATGAAATATTTATCCGTAATTAATGTTTTTCTATTTAAATCTATTTAGGTTTATTTGTGTGTTTTATAATGTATCAAGGGGATTTGGGATGAGTTTAAAGGGAAAGGGGGAAGGGGAAATGTTGCACCAATCACCAAGTCTATGGTGGATTAGTATTAGGTACCCGGTAGGGTCCTTGAGGTACATATGGTGTTTTATGAACCACTAGGAAACCAGCGGATTAGTATTAGGTATCAGGTAGGTTCTGGGTTGAATTCCTTTCTAAAAATTGGAATTTTTGTCCATTGGAACCCCTAAATTATACCTAAATGTGTGGGGGATTTTGGTTTCAATAACATCCAATCACTTTCTATCCCTTTATAGAGATCTCATTTACATATCCCCCATCTTAGATTCTACCTTTCTCAAGATTGATTCAAGTGTTTTTTGTTGGGTGTTGGATATAGCCTTTTTCAAGGTAAGGTCTTCGATAAATTTTAGTCTCATTTATTTTCATGTTCCTTAGAAGTAGTGGATATAATATCACATAACCCTAATTTATTTATTGGTAAATATGACATGTACTTATATTTATTTTGTTTTTGTTTTTGTAGAGTCTTCACATAGGAAGATCTAAGGTAATATCATGGTTTCACTTCTTGGGTTCATTCTCCTCAAATAATATTTGGTTTAACTTAGTTTTAATCCTTTGACAGATGGTTTTCCTAAACTTTTGGTGGAATAAACTCTCTTTCCAAGACCTATAATGGATACTCTTTAATAAAAATATAGTCATACCCCTTTTTATTATTCATAATGTTTTATTTAGGAAACAATTTAGGAATGAGTGAACTTAGATAAAAACCTAAGTTTTGGACTAATAAATATTTTTATTAAATATATTTATAGGTAATGTTTGTGGTAATTCCGTTTCTTATTGAATATTTGATTTAGTTATTTTTCTATATTATAATCTAAGTTTTTTTCTTCACATATATGTTTTTTATGGCATGAATAATCCTTATTTATAGTTTATAATAAATTTATAAAAGTGTAATTACTACTTAGTATACAGTCCATTATTATTTAAAATTCCTACTTACTAAAGTTACATTCCATCCATAATTATGGTTTATATATATGTTAAATATAATTAAACTTTTTTGAAAATTAATTACCAGATCATTGAGAATTCACTAATAGTGGTGATGAATAAGTGAATACACATTTTCTTAAGTTTATTTAAAAAACAAACTTTGAAATTTGATAAATTTAATGACTAGATCATTTTCACACACACACACCAAATCACACAAATAGTATACAAAACATTGTTTGACAAGGTTCACCACTCAAAATGAGTATTTATATCATTTTCATGATCAGATAAAACCTTTGATCATAGGATCCAATAGAATAATGATGTTGGATACAATGAGTAGGGTTTATCCTTGAACCCGTGATACAAAAAACTATCTATTGAATTTTTTAGTGTTATATTACATGAAAAATTTATATAATCTATTTTTAAACAATAATATATTCTTTAACTATGTTATAATTCCATCATTTTTTTGTTCTTATTCTTCTTATCCTTATTTTTGTTCCATTTCCCCTTCTACTTTCATGGTATCAATCATTATTATTTACCACTCATTATTTTTCTATATATTATTCTTTTTTACCACACACAACAACATCTTCACAACAAAAATAAAAATATTCTACAAAATTAGAAATTATATTCCCTCTTAAAATTCTAATTTCAAATTCAAAATTCATACAAGAAACTACCTTAAACTATGTCTTAACTTCTTCTCACTAGAAATTGATCCATTGGATTATACCATCCTTTTTATCCATGTTTTATTTATTTAAGAGACTCTTTGGATGAGATTTAATCATCTTTGATCCATCCAGATTGTAAAGATATAGTTTTCATGAAGTTAGTTTTCAAATTATTCTCAAGTCCATAATGCACAAATTTTTTTAATTTCAGGAAACATAATATAGAAATATATATTATATTATGACTCTTATTTATTCATTAGAAATTTTAGGTATGTTTTTTCTATCATAGGAGTGACCCGTATGTGGTTTCTTTACCTTGAATCAACCATTGTGTATCAGCAAGTCAACCTTTATGTGTTACCTTGCCTCAAATCAACCCTTACTGACTGAAAATTATTATTTTTTTTTGATTTTTTAAAAACAATTTTTGGCTAAGTGAGAACCAAACAAGAAAATCAAGGTGGGGCAGCGTGTCCTAGGGGATCCACTATTGAAGACACTTGCCAAACAAAACCAAAAAAAGACACCGAAAACACACAACAGGAGAATCTGAACATCATTGGAGCCTTCGAAGGAGGATGATCGATGGCCAGAGCTTCATCGATAGAACTCTGGAAAGAGGGCCATAAACGGATGAGCAACCACGGACAATGCAATCAAACAGAAACACCGGAAGAGTTCTGCCATCAAAGCCACCAACACCATCCAAAAAATCATGAAATCCATCGAACATGACCAAATTGGAGTCGTGCATGAAGGAGCGTGATGTAATGTTAGAGGAAACCAAGAACATACAAAACAACCTAGGCATAGGAACCATGACAACCTCCGGCACCACAAAATTATCCAGAGCGAACAACCGTCGTCCGTGTATGCGCCTGCAAGCGAACAACATCGCGACATCCCATGAAAGCAAGGCGTCGATCCTGAGAAACAGAGGGTGCCAAAGCGCACCACGGTGAGGGTGCAAAATAACATCAGAGAGAAGATGAGGCGTCCGGTAAGGCATCTTCGGCAGAGAGCGAGAGGCCATGAGGATGGTTCCTTCTGGTGACAACAAGAAAGCCATCGGCGGTAGTTGTCTGGTCCCACGGACAACAGGGATGCGGAGACGACGGAATCAAAAGTGACTCACGTGGCGGGGATCGGGAGGGCGATGCAGCGTCAGAACTGGGAGGCCAACTCGCGGTGGTGGGATCCAGGACATCGTTGGAAAACGGAAGGGCGCCTCATGGCTGACTCAAATCAACCCTTACGTATCAAAAGATTAATGGTTATGTATCAGCATATTGAAATTTACATATTTAATTTTCCTTCGATCAACCTTTACGTATTAGAATATTAACCATTATGTGTCACTGTATACTATAGAGTGACCCTTATGTATCACCCCATAGTAACCTTTATAGGATGTACACTTTTCTATTTTTCATATCATCACCTCAGTGTAACCCTTCCGTAATAAATAAATGTGTCCCTATATAATAAATTGTTTTCTATTTTATAATTCAGTTTGTAAAGAAATTGATTTAACCATACATATGCGTAATTCTACTCATATGTATTGAGGTAATAGTCAATTTTCATACCCAAATATTGTCATCTCCAAAAAAACATTATAATTATTCCAAACGTATTTTAAACATATCCAAACTTTTAATAGACTTCACCAAACATAATAAATATTATTATATGTGATTTTGAACATTATTTATGTTTTAAAGAACAAATTTAGAACATAAAAATAGCCCCTTCATTCTCTTCAAACCTCCACTTCCCTGTTAAAAATAATGATAAAAGATACTCTTCTTGGACTATTTATTTCAACAAACTCTCCCAGGGTCACAGAAATCTCCCTAAGGTCACAACCACTTCAAATCTAATTAGCTTATTTTTTTATGGGATCAAAAATATCCCCCTTTGGATTTTTTTTGGAAAAAATAGAACATAAATTACTTTTCAAACATAGTGCACTTATAAATGAATCATCATTAAATAATTATAAGTCTATGTGAGAAAACTAAGTGTTGTAAATAATAATATTAAACAATAATGACATGTTTTCAATAACAGTGACTTATATCCACTACTTTAACACTTCTTACACTTCAAAAGAATTATTCATAAAACCTAGGTAGAACAAGTCCACATATACATGCTCACCAAAAATTTTGGAATAATTTATAACTCACATAACTCATACACATAGACGCTAAATTCACATATTATACATTTTAAAAACTCCCACTAAATAAGAGATATATCTACCATTAGGTTAAAAAATATTTGGATTCTCTTCCAATATTATTTTTATCCATTTATTAAAACATTAAAAGATAAAAAAAGAGATTTATATTGTATTTATCCACTTTATACAAAATTAATTCAAAGAACAAATGACAAACTGAAAGTATCACCAAACCTTATCATTGAGAGAAATGAAGTTTAACTGAAATAGTCAACTTAAATCTATGAAATTATTTATTCAGAGGTGGATTAGTGAATATATCTGAAATCTACTCCTTGGTAAGAAAAAAAGTTCTTAAGAAATACTTTCCCCACTAACTCCTTGATAAAGTGACATTTCATACCAGTGTTCTTTAACCAAGAATACTGAATCAGATTTCTCAATAAGTTGATCACACTTTGATTATCAAAGATTAGTAACTATGTAAACATCACATCAACCTTGAGATATTCCAATTGAGTCATAAACCACGTCAATTATTTTTATTCTTGAGTTACAAAAACACATTTTTTTATAGTAGTACTCAAGGTGATAGATCTTTTCTTATTTTGTAAAAACATACACTCATTGATCCCAAAAAAAATCCAATAGAAGTTGATATTCTATTATTAACATTTACTGACCAATATTCAACGTTATATCTAAAGATATAAATATTTTTATTATGATAATATTTTAGTTTATAGTCCATTTTGACTTTAATATACTTGATAATTCTCCTTCCAAGAATAAAATTATATTCCTTCAGTGCACTTTGATATCTGGAACATGATGTAACAACATACACTATATCTTTTCTTGAAGCTGAAAATTATATAAAATTTTCAATGAGAATCCTAAATTATATTTAGTCGACCTATTTTCCTTTTTCATCAATCTAAATCATGGGTCCCACTAAAATTATGGTTGAAACTAGCTTCAAATATTCCACTCCAAACTTCTTTAGAAGTTCTCAGCCATACTTCTCTTGATAAAGAAAGGTATGATTTCCCTATAACCCCAAATAATACCTTATTTATCTAATAATATATGTCCCAAACATCATTTTAAAATTTAATGAAAAATATTTTTACATATATCATTCATTCCCAATAAAGATAATATCATAAATATAGATAATAATAATAAATGATACCTATTTTTCATCTTTAATGTAGAGGTTTTTTTCCAATCTTCCCTTATTGAACTTTAGAAACTTCAAGAAACTATATAACATTTTATACCATGTTTATGGGTATTTTTAACCCATATAGAGTTTTCTTTAACCTGTAAACATATGCTTCATAATTTCCATGTAAGAAACCATCGAGTAACTGAATGTACACTTCTTCTTCAAACTCTATATTGAGGAAGGCTAAATTGACATCCATTTAGAATATCTTGTATTTAATTGGTGTTGTAATAAAAATAAATATACTAATGGTATCAATATATGAAATTGGTGCAAATTTATTATCAAAATAAATTCATTCAATTTGTGAGTACCCTTTGTATATAAGTATTTCCTCATTTCTTATCAATTCTCCTCTTTCATTTAAATTTTTATGGAATTCAAACTTTTTTTTGTTAATGTTATTTTTTGCTGTATTGGGTACCAAATAAAAATAATCATACTTCTCAATATAATCTAACTCCTTATTTATATCATTGATCTACTCTTGATTCTCTAAAGACTCCTTCTCATATCTTTATTTAACTTGAGAAAAAAGCGAGTTATGTGTTGTTTTCCTCAATGTTCTACTACTATGAACTAGTTTCCCTTTTTCTTCAATGGTATTGTAGACCTATAATTTCTTTATCAACCTTGGATGAGTTAGAAAAAAATTATACATCACATGAAATGGATAAATTGTCATCTATATTAAATAGTTCTTCTAGATTCACATTGTCTTCAATGCCTTCATCTTGCTTCTCAAAAAAAATCTTTATTATATTCACTAATGAAACTTTCTTCTCGATTTGAGATTTTATTTTTTGAGTGTTACAATACTATTAAATGAGTATTATCCATAATATTACCTTTATCTTTATTTTAATAATGATATAATCTTCAATTTGTAGGGTAACTGAGGAAGATACCATCAAATACCCTTTTATCAAACTTCTTAAGCTTTTCACATTTCAATTTGATAATACAAGGTCTGCCTAACACCCATTGGTATTTCAATATTATGTTCAACTTATAATATATCCCATATGATGATATATATAATTTTTTTCAATAAAACAATGATTTTGAATGTGAACCAATATACTAATTACTTGTCTCTAAAAATAATGAGAATCACCATACATAATCAACATGGTAAAAGTTATCTCCACTAAACTCCTACTATTCTCCTCAATAACATAATTTTTTTAATGGGAATATCTAATTGTGAGGTCAAGATAAATATCCTGATTCTTAAGAAATAATTTAAATCTTTCACTAGAATATTTAGTATCTTTATCTATTTGGATCTTATTTAAAGAGGAATCAAACTACTTCTCATCGCTTATTCAAAAAATTATTAATCATTTATAGAGCCTAAGACACAAGATTTATGAACATAATAAATATGATATGAGTGAATTAATCTATATAGGAATAAAATACCTGTCTATGTTTTTCAATTTCTTCTTCATTCACCAAAAAATGTAAAAATGAATGAGATCTAATGTGCAAGATGTCTGAATATAAAATTAATTATGTGGAGAATCAACAATCTTCTCCTTTCAGTGTATACAGAACATCAAATTTTATTCTCTCTTAAATATTATCACATAAAAACATTCTATCCAAGGGTAATATTTTATATGTTCTTTTAACCAAGATTAACAAGCGTTCGATGCCATAACTAATTTTCTTCCTTTAATCTTATGTAACATGAATTTTCAGCATCGCCAACCTAAAACAACCTTCCTTTTGTTTATTTTTCTATCATCAATACACATCCATCATTTAATATCTCAAATAAGACTCTATATTTTGAAAACAACACTTTGTTTCCTTTATTATGGAGAAAATATATTATTAATAAAATTTGTTTTGGCCCATCAATATATAACGTGTTAATGGAATCCAACTTATATTTTATAAAAAAATTCGAATCCAAAACTTTTATTTTTAGTGACCCATAATTTATAATGGTCCATAATCCCTCCTTTTACTTCTCAATATCCTTAAAGATCTTTAAATCTCATATCATGTGGGAATAAAATCAATAATCCGAAATCCATTAATATTATTATTTTTTTATTCATTGAGTGCAGCTTCGGTAACTAATGCCATCTATTTTCATTTACCCTTATTATTCAGAGTATTTTGAGTATTATAATTCCTACTCCATTTATTAGGTATAATTGTGAGGAATTTATTTGAAAAGTGATGTGAATGGTCAAATCTTCCACAAACCTATTTTAATGTTTGGAATTGTTTTCAACCATTTTCATAGAATATATATATATATATATATATTTCTTATGAACTTTTCTTTTATTTCTAGGTTGAAACTCCCTGAGACATCATGTCTTAAATATTTTGGAAACATAAAAATACTAGTAATTAAACTAAAATATCCTTTCTATGTTTTGAAATCCTCAATAATTCCAACAGAACCATAAAATTAATATTTTTATCTAAACAATTCTTGTTGTAAATATGTGTAAACCTACTCTTCATTCATCTATTATCCATAAATTTTTGATCCTATTTGGAAACCAAAATTTTATAGACTCTCAAATCATTTCTCTTCACTCTAGAATTTTTATTTTAATTTTTTAAGTGACCATTTGATTAAAATTTTCTATTAAAGTTTTTATTATAATAATTTTATAACTTTTGAGAATTATCTTTTTATGCCATAAATTTTTATTTCTTAACTTTTGATGTTGAATTATCCCTTTTATCAATATTTCCAAGTAATTTTCCAAACATTTCATGTGAAATTTTTTGGCCTACTTAAATTTCATCATTTTTGAAACCTCATCTATTTTGATCTTTATCTAAATTTTTATATAGAATTTTTAAAGATTAACTTTAATTTTTTTAAATTCCTTTTCAACCTAAAAATTGTGGTTAAATAAGTACAAGTTCCTTCTTCTTTTATTTAATATTCTATTTTATTTCAACTTTTAATTTCTTTTTTTGTGATCACTTTATTCATGTTATCAATCTAATTCATAATCTTCAGTTCCTTTTCAATATGAATAGAATAATTCTTTCATGATGATTTATTAACTTTATTCATATTTTTACCATCCTTAACCAATTTTAAGATTTTTTAAATACATTCCTTGATTTATCACTTCAACATGAATTGTATCTCTATTTATTCCCCACTTTAATAATCACTACTTTCATTACTATTGAAACATTCCTCATTTACTTTTTAATCAGTAATATTTTATAACCTTCATCCTATGTCTCAACTTCCTCTTCAACCTCACTTCTATAATTATCCTAAAATTTTGATAATAAATTTTTATTTAGTGTTTAGAAAAATTATTACCATTCATATTTGAAGAAAAAATTGAAATGTAAAATTTGATAGATTTATTCTTGGATAAAACATTTAGTCTCTTATTCTCATCTTCACAATATTCATCTCCTTTCAAATTTAAAAAATTCTAATAGTTCTACCCTTGAAATAATTCACTGCTATATTAACCTAAAACTTTCCTTTATCTATTCACACAATTATTTAAATGAATGACATATGTTTTTTAAATTTAAATATGAAATATTATTTTTCATTAGAATCATATTCTTCCAAATCCTCTTATTTCCAACTCTTCTCTGGTTTAAAATATTTAAAGTATATTTTACTATCATAGTTATTGTTTTTATTAATGAAACATTTTTTATGGATTTAAAAAGAAATCATAATGTTGGGTAGATCATCCAATAGAAGCGTATAAAATTCATGGGATTCAAGAACCAACACCTTTATATATACCTTGTATAAAAAGATGCGTATTATCTTCTCAACAACAATATAAGTATAAAATTTTTCACCAAAACCTTTTATAGTGATCAAAATTTCATTTAATCATATAAATAAGTTATCCACTTCTTCATAATAATTTATCTTGTCCTCTTCATATTTTAATGTATAAATGTTTATCTTAGATTGATTTAATTTCACATTAACTTCATAAATATTTTTTAATTTATCCTAGATTCCAATCACTAATTTTATCCATTTAACTTTAAGAAAGAAATTTATAAAGAGATAAAAAAATAGAATTTTGATCATGACTATCATTTTTTAAATTATTTCTCTCAACTATCTTAATATAAATAAATTAAACATAAGGTGTAAAATCATCATTAGCACCCAAAAATATTTACTAAATGGTAGATAAATGGTATGGAAGCATTTGATCTTTCTATATAAAATAATTTTCCCATTAAAAGTGGGTATACCTTTTTTGTGAAAAAAATTATGTTTTACATGTTCCTAATATAAATTAAAATCATGATTTTTCAAATATAGAGGAATAAATTTCAATTATAACTCTAAAGAGTAGATTATCTTCAAAATAATCCTAAGTGATCTGATACCACTTAAAATGACCCGTAGGATATGTGATAATTTACTAAGAGGGGAGGTGAATTCGTGAATAAACTTATTTTAATTTTTTTAAATAATCTTTTACACCTATTAAAGTGAATTAATATATAATTGTCACACACACCAAATCACAATAATATCAAGAATTGTATATTGTTACAGGGTTATCCACAAAAAAATAGTAACTACATCGTTGGTATGATTCAGTAAAATCCAGTATCACATAATTCGCAATAATCATCATTTTAGATATAACAATTAGGGCTTATCCTTGAATACATGATATGAAAAAATGTCTCCTAACTTTTTTTAAATCAATGATATAAAAATAAATATATAGAATATGTTTTTCAAAATCAATAGAGTCTTTAACTGAGTTAAACATCCATTGAGTTATTATTATGCTTTTTCTTCTTCTCCTTTGTTTTTTTCCTCATCCTCTTTTATGAGTAAAATATTAGGTAATATTATCTACCTAAAATTATTTATATATATATTCTTCTTTTCAATTAAACACAACTAAATTTTCATAGGATAAAAAAAATATTTTATATTTATGACAATGCTCTTCCCTCTTTAAATTCAAATTTCAGATTTAGAATTCAGAAATGTGACTATCTTTAGATTATCTTCAATTCATTTTTAAATATCTCCATTAAAATTTGATACCTTAGATTATATCATCCATTTTAGTCACATTTTATTTATTTTTTATAATATTTATAAGATAATTGATTCCCTTTGAGTCATCAAAATTCCAAAGAGAAGTATTCTGAGCATTTGGTTTTCAACTACCTCTCAAGTCAGTCATACTCAAATGTTTTGAAAGTTTGGAATTGTTATGTGTCACCATATATTTAACAATAACCATTTTATATCCTATAGAAACATCACTTAACATTTTAATATCATAATATTAAACTTTACATATTTACATTTCCTTATATCAACCCTTACATATGAGAAAATAAACCTTTATGTATTACCTTTGTCTCAAATCAACCTTCACATATCATCTCACTTACCTTTACATAGCAGCATATTATATTTTACATATTTTATTTTCATCATATAAACCTTTTCATATTAATATACAAACTTTTACATATCACTCTATACTACAGATTGACCCATGTGTATCACCCCAGAGTAACCCTTACATACTGAGGTATTTTCTATTTTTCAAAATATCTTCTTTGAGTAACCCTTTTTTACTAAATTATCTAATCATTATATATTAAATATTTTTTCATTTTTCTGATTCATTATTCGAATAACCTCATTTATCTTTATGTATGACCAAATTTACTCTTGCGTATTGAGGTAATTTCCAATTTTTTGACCCAAATCAGATTAGCTAAAAGAACCTCCATATTTCTTCCAAATAACTCAAAATTTCTTTTAAAAACCTCTAAATTATTTAATAAACTTCAATAAATATAATAAATTTTATTTTATATGCGTTTTAACATGATTTATTAACTGAAAAAATCCAAAAAATAAATATATTCACTATGTTCTCTTCAAATCTTTTCTTCCCTTTTATAAACATCCATGAAAGGGATTCATCTTTAACTAATTGTTTCAGAAAATTATCCTTGTATTGGATAAATATCTCTAAGTTCAACATTACTTATAATCTAAAAAACTTTTTAATTCATGGGCCTAATATTATATAATTTCTATATATTTTGGTATTCATGATTGATAAGGTACCCACAAGAAAATTTATAGGTTGGATGTTTGCGATGGAAGGTAAGACATAACTCCTTATACAAGTTAATGGTTGTGATGGGATTACAATGTGGTGAATTATTATACCCATTCCCTTATTCCCTTTGATAGTCTAAATGCTTTCCTAGACTGTCTGGGACAAATTATATCCCTTTGTGATCAGACCCTGACTTATTTGTACACATCTAATCATATGTGTGGGTGAATATGTGTACATGTGTGAGATATTCATGAGTAATAATATACTATAATAGGGGATGGCCCCAAAATTTTGTCTCAGATCTTGTGATGTTGATCTATATAGGTATACCTATATGAACCCTTCCTTTATAGGTAGTTACTTTTCAAGGTAAATGAATATGATTAAACTCCATGTTGTGTTGTATTATTGTTTCACTATTATTCATATTTCATTATATTTTTTTGGGAATAAAATCCAGCTTAAGAAAGATTGTTAGGGTGGGGTGGTGACCATCTATTTATTTATATTACTCAAATCCTACACTATCCCATCTTTGGATACATGTTGACTCTTTTATGCATGATCCAAGTAATGGAAAGGCATTGGACTATGGAATATAGTCATACACACAAAGTATGGAACGTGATTGGCTATTTTGGGGGATTTTATGGCATGGATAATCTGAATGTACATGGGTATTCCCTAATGAAATTTTAGAGATAATTTACATATATTGACACCATTATGGGACCTTAGGTCTCATTTAGTTTTCATGATTATGCATTTATATATTCTTATCTTGGACTCTCTTAATTTTATATAGTTGACTACTTTTGGAATATCTTGTGATATGTGATGAATATCTATATAAGCTTATCAATTTATGCTTTGTTATATACTCATACTTGATCCATTGTTGATTGGTTCCATGACTCATTTAGACCATGATAGTTTGTGACACATGTAGGCACATGACTACGAAATTTACTAAATTTTTTTAAATAGGGAAAACTACTTCCCGTACATGTAATGCTTTACCTTTGGCATATATTCCAGCCTCTCTCAACTAAGAAGTGTTCCTAAGGTATTGTGACTATGTGGAACATTTTTGTTTGTCTATTTTGGTCGTGTACATTAAAAAGTGGTATAAAATCCCACTATAAGGGTTTTTAGGTATGGGACTTTATAGTATCCAAGAGATATGACTATTGGGATTCAAGAAGTAACCAATAAATATGACTAGCTAGCATCATTTTCTAGAACCTTGAGTTAATAGGGGTATTATGGGTTATCTAATTCCATTTTCCTCTGAGTTCATTCTATATACCTAGGTCTCATGTATCATACTAGGAATATATAGGTAGGTAAAAGTAGTATAGCTTTCCATGTTTTGTACTTTTCTATCTTTTTCCATCATATTAGTATTGGAATTATTTGACAAGTTATATTGATTAAAACATTAACAATTAATAAATAGTGATTTCCTATATATTTATTATTAATTAATAGGTTATTTTGTGTTAGAAACTGATTTGTTTGAATACTTTACTGGTAAATTATTGAAATATTATTCTATGTGACACTTAGACGATGATTTAATTTTCTTCCAATTAATTCTTTATATTTATGGATTTATCTTGAAATTATTTATAAAAGGTATTTTAATTAAAAAAATATTTGATAAATGAAAGTGATGGATAGATGAATGGGGTTACACCTCACATATATAATTTAGTTGATATTTCGGGTTGTTTCTTTTTGGGAATAAAGTAGTGATATCATTCTATGAATTATTTTAGAGAATGTCTCTAAGAATATCACCTCCTACTGATCAAGAATAGGTTGATAATCATGAATTGATGGTTTGAGCTCTAGTTAACTAGTAGGGCATGGAGGGGCTTTCATATTTTCTTTAGGAATCTAGTCAGGGATCTCTATGAAAGTAACCTATGGCTATTTCTGTCATTAGGAATTTTTAATTTCAATATCCGTTGATATTTTGGGGTGATGTGACCCCTCAAAAGGTTGAATAGTTGATTAATCACCTCTACCACATCTTCAAAAGTATCAAAAAACTTAATAATCACAGAGTTATTCTATTTTAATTTATGCTATAAGGGTTGAAACATCAATGGTGTAACATGATGAATGAGGCTAAGAAAGAATAAAGGCATCACCTAGATAGGGTTTCAAGAGATTTTATTAATGAAATTTTAACTAAAAACCTATTTTGGGTAAATGAAAATGAGTTCATGAACCTACAACAAGGTTTAAAGTCAATTATATAGTGCAATTATACCTTAATATACCTTCTCATCTTTTATACGTATCTGAGAAGAGATGAGGAATTCACGATAAGGTGTTTGAAATAAGGCTTAAGGGGATCTTGAAAATCCAAGTTATACACTTTCATCTTCCAACATTTTTAGTAGTGATCAAAAAGGTTTTCTTTATAATAAGTCATACTTAACATGGTTTAGGAGTTTATGACCCACTACTAGGTAAAACCCATAGGGATATCTCCTTGGTTAGTTTTAAACGATAGTGAGAAGAGATGAGCAATGGTTTTCTCATTGGGGGATCTAGTGTTGTGGTATACCATCATCGCTTAGATCCAAAAGATCCACTATAAAATGTCATTAGTATGAGTGATCTAGAATCCTAAATCCTAATTATAGTTTTAGGGTAAAGTAGTGACATAGATATGACTAGTATAGTTATATTTAATGGTTCTACCAATGAATTACATTATAGAGTATTGGGCAGCATCCTTAGTCAGCTTAGGAATCCCAACCATGGTATGTTGTATAGTTTATTAGTGGAAGTTAGTCATCATTTGGAATATCTAGTCAATGTGGAGGTCTAGAATGATTAAATATAGATAATCCTTCTTGATAGGGATTCATATATTAGGAATATTATGAGAAGGAAGAAAATATATATTCCATAGAGAAACCTATAATTGACACTGGATCTGAGCCTTCTACTGTTAAAGGTAATATCCTTTTATCTTTTATGTTAACATGCTCTCTATTTGAAATGAGTGGTTAACATTCCTTTATTTCTGATAAATTTGTTTTTATTTTTTAACATGAATTGGAAGCCTTACATTCATATATGAGTCTTGATAACCCAATGATAAATAAGATAAAACAAACCACAAAGTGTCCCTCTCAAGTATTGGTAATGGAATCATATAGATATTACTAGGATATCATGGTTGTTAAAATAAAAAACTTTATGTAAATACATAAATAGACTATATAACATAATTTGTATCTTGTATTGACTATGACAATGATATAATGTCTTTTTCATCTCTTGTTTCTATTCAATACACACTACATGGAGAGTGAGTGTTTTCATCTTGTCGAGTAAGTCTTGACCCGGGGAATGTAAGAGAAATAATAGTAGATATTTCTTGAATTTTCCTTAGGTAAGTGTATGCTAAATATAGAAAATATTTTCCTCCTATGGTGGTCATATATCTGGATGTCTTCCCTGAATAATTATCAATGTTTCATTCTAATTGGTAAGTTGAATTCATGATTGACTTTTTACCTAAAATTAAATTGATATTTGTTCATTTGTATATTATGTAATTGAATGAATTGATGTAATTAAAGATTTAGTTATAGTAGATTTAATCCAAAGAGTTTATCCAAACAAGAATGTCTCATTAGTGTACTCTATTTATTTTCACAAATAAATCTAAAGGGAGTCTACACTTATGTGTGGAATATCAGATGTTAAATAATATTGCCTTTAAAAACTAATACCTTATTCGTATAATTGATGGTATATTTTACCAATCAAAGAGGTCAATATGGTTTTCAATGATTGATCTTCACGTGGGTTTCTATTAGCTTTGAGTTAATCTATAAGATATTTCTAAGACATATTTCTGCAGCAGTATGGGAATTTTGAGTACCAAGTAATTTATTTTGACCTGATGAATTCTCATGTTGTGTTTATAGACTTAATGAATAGGAAAATTCATATATTTTTAACACTATTTTGGTCGTATTTTTTATTGACATCCTCATTTATTCTAGGTATCTCATTGAGCTTGTAAAATATCTTCATATCATTCTAGATACCCTAAGTAAACATCATCTCTATGCTCAATTATTTAAATGTTACATCCTAATTCTAGATGTTAAATTACACCAGAATGTTATATATGAATCTGGTATTTTAATGTATCCAAATAAATTTTTTTTAGTTATTTCCTAAAAATTCACAGTAAACTTATTCTAGATTTAGAGTTTTCTTGGTATTTGGGGGTATTACCACCACTATATTTTGTAATTTTAAGATATTTTAACTTTTATAACCACTTTAATTGAGAATGGAGAAAAATTTACTAGGTTATATCAGTGTGATTAATATTTTTAGAAGATAAATAATTAGCTCACCTCAACTCATATTATTATTATACCTCATTTAAGAGAGGTATTTAAAGTATACCATTATGCTTCTTTAGTGTACCTTGGATGAATTATAATATAAGATCATTAAGTAGTATCATATAGTTTCATAAAATTTCATACTTGTGGATATAACTACCCCACCCATGCACTAAAATATATTATTGTTGGTCATACATTGATGTATTAGTGAAACCGCCCATACAGAGATCACTTTTTAGTGTTTATTGCCCACAAAGATTTGAAATACATCTTTTCAAAATGAGGTTTAAGTCTCAAGTTAGGACTATGGGTGAAATATCATCAGAAATTTAATTTTTATATTATATATTCTTCTTATAAGATAAATGTTATTATAGATTCCATTAACAAAAAAGTTCACCCTTAAAAAGTTATGGAGTAAAAATATGAGTCGATATTGATGTCTCTGATGGATAACCTCCACCTGAATGTGGTTAATGACCATAGTGAAAAACACTTATTTCTTATTAACAAAGTGTCTCATATCTTAGATAAGTTCAAGGAATCAAATATATCATATCCTAATTGTTGCATTATTTGAGAGTAAAAAAATCACGGGTTAGTCTTAGATTAATAGTTCTAGGATTATTTTCCCTCCTTATATCTCCATAAAAGACTAATTGTTCCAACTATTATGAGGAATAGTGTTATGAAATAATAGTATGCTTCTTTGTGGGATATAAATCCCAGAATAACAAATATGTATCATGATATATGTAAAAATATTTGATGGATTGATATGAAAAGGGATGTCATTGGTATTTTTTTAGATGTCATACCAATCAACATGTGAAGGTTGAGCACCAGATTCTAGCATGAAATCTTCATCCGCTGCCATTACTGGTATAGAAGTGTGATGAAGTTATAAGGATTATTATGATTAAGAAAAACTTGTTTAATACAGTAAACAAATTTATAAATCATTACACCAAAATATTTACTATAGATGAAACTGGAAACATGTTAAACATAAAATAATAAAATTGTGTGTACTTTACACAAAGAATGTTTCCTTCTTATTACTCAAACATGTTGTTAATAAAAAAACACTAAGAGGTATCCAAAGGACTATCTCCTTTGTGGTGTATCTATTGGTTGCTGTTGAATCACATATCACATAGGTATAAACATCCTATATCCCATGTTATGATATTGCCTCTAGAAGAAAAGAGAGAAGGTGGAAGAGATATTTGGTTATGGAAGAAAATCATCAATGGCTCATGAATTATTATATTGTCACCATATTATGGTGACTATATATTTATATATGAAATGAGAAAAATCATCAAGAAATCATGAATTAACTCATATATTACACAACATATGAGATAATTATATGACTATACATGCATTCATCACGTGAATTCATCGATCCTCTCATATATTTCATCAAATAAAAAATACATAACAATGATAACCAATTGAGAAAAAAAATGTTTGAATGATACTACTTATTATTCATTTTCATAACAAATCATAAGATACACAACAATCATATATTACAATTGATGATATATTATATAACAACATCATATGATATTATTGAACAAAGCTTATGATATACTCATATCATCTCTTATGATATGGAAAAAAGCATCATGTGCATTATAGATTTAGGGAAATTCTCTTTCATTCACCCACTTTCACTAAAGCCTCATAAACTATTTACGATTTCACCTTATATTATATTATATACAATAAATTTTGAAATCGTATCCAAAACTCTTTTTGATATATTCTAAAACACTTTTGGAAATTTATCATCAACTTTACCTTTTATTACATCTTATGCAATACAAAGTGAATATATATCCAAACTTCCTTTTGTATAAACTCTAAACCACTTTTAGAGAATCTATTTGAGTTAAAATTAATCCCCATTCAGTACACCATTATTTGTGACCCCAGATTCCTTTTTATCATGGAAAACAAATAAGAATTATTAATTCCATAATGTAAGTAAAGATATGCCTCTAGAATGACATCAATGCTACTCGAACTAAAAAGGGATCTAGTGTGATCTCCATAAACAAATGTACCTTTATATCAGTGTCCCACAACTATATTATATGATTCATTTTTCTAATAAATTTAATAACTACATGAAATTAATTATTTAAATCATGTATAACTACTCATATATTCAAAATTCTCTGAGTATAAAATGGCCAGGTAAATGAATACATCACATGTCATTCACCTTTATGTATGATCATAACAAATAACCTTAACTTTATAGATAATAACATCATATATATTATCCATGTATCGTCATACACTTCCTTTTTTTATCTAAATTGAGGTCCTAGATGTTATGCTATTTATATGAGAGGAAAAATCTCATATTGGTTAATCTTTAACCGATGAAATGATCAATAACATTCCAAACCACCCCCTAATTAGCTAATATTAAAGGATTGTATAAGAAAAGTATTAAATTATAAAATGTTATTATTATAGGTATTTTCCAACTTCATGTATGGGTAATCCTAAAATGAACCATGCACCCCTAGTATACAAAATACATAGTATAAGACACTTCATGTGGTATACTCCATGGGTTATCCAGCAAATAAAACTTTTTTATGCATCAAGAGAGTATTACATATCTGGATATAAGAATCATACTCATTATAACCTTAACATTTCATCACAAATTATAATAATCCATGAAGAATACCAATTAGTGATAACTTAAAGTCATATTTTGAGTGGTCAATTATCATTTCACTTTATGATATGTGTGCATGTATGAAACCAATGTGAAAGAATTATAAGTCTGATATTGAATTTTATTTAACATAATAAATCTAATATCCTTAAATTTATTTTAGAATAATTAGAAAAACCACACACAATCACTTGTCTAATATATCATTTAAGATAAACATTAATATCAGCCTTATATTTTCTACACTTTTAGAGATTTTGTTAAATTCATTACATCTCTATGTAATTCCTACCACAATTATATGTGATAAACTAATAAAACCCTCCCATGATACAATTTAGTGGGTGAAATCTACGAATCTATCTAGTTTGAGTAATAGTATGAAACAAGAATAATATTCCAAATGCTAAACTCTTTGAACATAGTATTGAAACCCCTTTTACATGAAAATATTAAATCTTATGATGTTAATAACTTTTTTTCAACTTATAACTATTTAAATTTTCATCATCATCATTATTATATGAACCTATTCCATTAGAATTTGTCCATAAAATCTTTTGGGAAACAATATAACTCTTCACATTAATCTTTTTCAGCATACCCTAAACCTTTTATGATAGGATGAGATATTCAATTTATTTGGAATATTATTTTATTTATTAACTTTTTATATCTTAAAATCCAAACATACTCTCAATGGACTATAAGATGATATATTCTCTACAAAATATATTCTTAAGATACATCATCTTATTTTTGTTAAGAAATAACACTTATTTTCATTGGGGAGAATATTTAAAAAATAAAATATTTTACCCATATCACATATGGTAATTTATGATTTTGGAGATACTATTTTGGAAAGATTATTTTTATTCTTTTAAATATTTTATATATAGGGGTGAGATCATATCTCTTCTATTTCAAATAATTTTTTGGATAATTGTTTTTACCCGAGTTGAGACACTTTTACCTTTATCTTCATTTCTTATTTATTATAGAATCTAATAAATCATAAACCATGTGTATTGAATCCATATTATCATATTGTTTATAACAAAACATCATCAATAAATAAGTTCCATTATTATATATGAAAACTGATATGAAGTCATGCATCATTTACTTAGATCCATTTGAGCTTAATATATATACATTTTTATTGAACTTTATGAATCAGAAACCCTTTGATTCATAATATGAATAAAAAATAAAATATCTATCAAACCATAACATGATTTTTAATTATTATATATTTATAAAACATGAAAAACATACATTTAGTATCATACAACCTTAAAAATTAAAGAATTTATTTCTATAACATCAATTCCTAACAAAACTATTCTGTGGAGTTTCTAAAACTATTTTAGGTATCACAAATGATTCTACGACATGGAATCAATTCCCTACCTTTTTGAACCAACCATTATATTTCAATGACCTTGGATGTCTATACAAATAAACATTATTGGTCTTTATAACTATATTTCCTTCTTCTGGTTTACACTTTTATCCACATTCATTGTCGACACAGAACCATAAATTGGACATCACATTCCCTATTTTTTCTATCATCAACACTTTGATAAAATAGGGTAAATATTTCTTAAACTCATTCATGTTTTTAAAATATTTTTAACAATGATTTTTTATTTAATTTTATAGCCAAAATAATAATTAATAGAAAAACTCACTCTCACAAAGTCATTAACACATCCAATCATATAAAATATATGAGTAGAGACCTATAAACCATTGGTCAACATACATCTAATGCATTAGAAACATTAAGTGAATAATTTTATGCTTCTCACAAGTATCTAGATTCTATTCTTGAACAAATTAAATAATACATTACTCAAAAAGGTTTCATCCCTAACATATAATTTTTCTTCTTCAAAACAATTCATAAGTTTTATACCAGTGTATGAAGTTTATAACATTAATATTCGCATTACTAGGATTGATATCAAAGTAAATTTTTATGATGATGATTTTATTAATCTATAACATCTTATTTTATCATAAAAGTATCATGTATTATATTAATTTAATAGTTATTTTATTAAAATCTCCCCCATAAAAACATAACCCCTTTTAAAACAATTATTTATATTAGTAGGCCATGATCTATATTCCACTAAAAAAATGACTCCTATTTGGAATGAACCTCCCCACTAGCTACTTAGGTGTGTTATTATGCTAATCATATCATATATGACTTTTGTATCGTTGAGAATACAACTCTTTTTCCAATCCATCATATGGATAAACTTAATACAATTCCTCTGGTGTCCTAACACTTAGGGTTTCCTAGCTATGTGTAATCTAAATTAAATTCCAATAATGAGGCACCTAACTCTTAAGATCACTATACACAACAATAAAACACACCTTTAACAGTGTTAGAAAAATTCACTGATAAAGTCCATATTTATCAGTACTAAAATAAACACTGCTAAAGGAAGCCCTTTATTATCGCTAAAAAAGTACTGATAAAGGGAACCCTTTATCACTGCTTTTTTAATGCTGGTAAAAGGTAACTGTTATCATTGGTTTATTTTTAACACTGATAAAAGGTTCTCTTTCTCAGTGAGTTTTTGTCATTGATAAAATATTTCCTTTATCAGTGTTTTTTTAGCACTGATAAAGGTCCAAAATAAAATTAAACATTAAACAAAAAAATAAAATGAGTAAATTAAGAAAAATATGAAACATTTTATTTATTAAATAATTATTGATAAAAATGAATAAATTTAATATACATATATGTAGATTATAAATATTAATAAATACTATATATTAAATATAGATATATAAAATTAATAAGTATAATATATATAAAATTTTAATTAAAAACATATTACTGTCTTATTCATTTTTAATGTTGTTTGATTTTTCAAATTAAACTATATCAAATGACGTGTGTTTCATTTGTTTCACATACACACACACACACACATATATATATATATATAATTATTTATTTTAATTAATTTTTATACACAAACAGACACACAAATATATTTACACAATATATAGAAACACATACACCTAATATTTATGTAATTTATTCAAATTTTAGTATATTTTAGAATCTTATTTTAACATGAAACATTTAATACATATTGTGTTTTTAATCGATCAATTTTATTTATTTGTTTTTAATACTATAGTTAGGGTATTCATTTTTAATGTTTTTTATTTTTAATTTTATTTTTGAATTTGATCATTTTATATTATTTATTTATATATTTATTTACTATGTTTTAGTATTTTTTATATGTATTCATCCAATTCAATATATATATATCCATATTTTTTAATAACTAATATTTAATTCATAGAACTTATCCATTTTTCAATATTTTTAAAGTATACTCATTTTGAATTATTCAATTTCAATCATTTTTAAAATGCTTGTATTTAAGATTATATATTCATTAATATTGTTAAAAATATATTTGTACATAAATATTTATAAATAAATATATCTATTTATGTATATTTACTATATTTATAATTATTATAAATAAATAATTATTATTTTTTAAATAATTATTTTTATAATTATAATTAAATAATTATATATATTTAAATTTTATAAAATTGTAATAAATTTATTTTAATAATTATAAAATTATAAAAAATTTATTTAAATAATTATAATTATAAAAATTTTAATAGTGCTTTTTTAGCACTAATAAAGGTCAATCTTTATCAGCGCTAAAAAAGCATTGTTAAAAGATATATTTATCGATTCTAAAATGTTAGCGCTGTTAAATATGTCTTTTATCAGCACTTTTTTAGCACTTATAAATCTCAAGATTTATCAACGATAAAAAAGAACTGATAAATTAGCATTGATAAATATTCATTTTATTAGCGGTTATAAATTTAGTACTGATAAAAGTGATCTTTATTAGCACTTTTCTAAAAGTGCTGTTAAAATTGTCCCTGATCTATTTAAAGAAACCCAAACCACGACTAGTCACTCGTGATTGTCAATCTCCCATGGAACTCTTATATTACTGGAATGACTCCTCTCCATTCCCTTATATTAATAAACGCTATAATCCAATGTATGTTATTTTCTACTCTTCCTCATTCATTGTTTGATGTTTTGGGTTTTGAGTTTTGCATTTTTTTTTCACTATTCTTAAATATGAAGAACCCTAAATCTCTTCTCATAGCTACTGAAATACAACGAGTGTGGTTCTATGTCATCTTTCTCCTCCATATACAATGGTTTAAAAGAAAGAGAATGATGTTTTCATATGGTAAGATTAGTCAACATATGTGTATGGTCCTGTATGGATAAATAAAATAGATTTTGGATCTACCCTCTCTACACATCCTCCCCTCCCACACCCTCTCATCTCCCTTATTTATTATTATTATTCTCCTTTAATATGTTTTTGAGTGTCCATCCCATTTGTCCTTAGAGACACACATAGACAGTTTTCTCCCCTCTTCACATTAATAAAAAGTCCTCTCATCCCCCCTCACTTTTCTCTTCATTTGAATAATATAGGGTTCCAAAATCAAGGTAGTTTACAAAATTTAATTCACCTTATCAATACAAGAAAATAGTATTTTAGTGGTGGTTTTAAAAACCGCTGCTATAATATTTTTCGATCAAAAATTTATTGGTGGTTTTTTAAAATTGCTGTGAAAAAACTACCGCTATTTTTTTTAAATTTTTTCTTTATTTTTATAAAAATATCTTCTAAAAAAATTTCAATTTTTTAACGGCGGTTTTTTGAAAACCACCGAAAAATTTAAGATTTTTTTTAGAAAATATTTATTTTTTATTTTTTATTTTTTATTTTTTATTTTTTAAATTATTTAAAATAAAATAAAATTTATTATTAATAATTTTATATATTTATAACGTGACAATTAATTATTATTTATAATTATTAGTTAATAATATTTTTAAACTGAAAACAAATCGTCAATTAGTAGAAGAACAGACTTCGACATCAAATAACCAAAACATCTGATCCAAGAGTCCATTTCATCTCCAAAACAAGTCAAATTGAAGTTTATCAAATGAGAAAAAACCAAGTGAGATTTAAATCATGTGATAATCAAAGGAAAAAAATATATTTAAAATTCAAAAGTTGAAAATCGAACTTGAACTTCAAACAACCATAACTTTTAATCTGGGTGTCCGTTTGGGCTCTACTACATATCAAATCGAATCATCTGATGAGATCTATGCTGATTAGGTCAAGTACCAACTTTTTGAGTATTGTGAGCCTTTTTATTTCACCAGAAAGGCCCAAAAGGCCTCCAAAATAGAGGTTTTAGTTACAGACACCGATTTCTTAAAATTCAGATGGTTATAACATTCGATTGAGGTGTTCCTTCGGCCTTTACAACATGTCATATCAAAGCGCATTTCATGATCTTTGATTTGACTGGTTTTGGCACTGAAAAAGGAGTCTCATATCATATTTTATAGTCATTTTAGTGTTTTTAAGGTTTTCAGAGGTTCCTAACATTTTATGATTTATTTAATTATTTATTTATTTATTTATTTATTTATTTAATATTAATTAACTAATTATTTATTTATTTATTTATCTATTATTTATTATAATTTATTATTTATTTATTTATTTATTTATTATTTAGTTATTATCTATACATTAATTATTAATTTATTTTTAATTTATTAATTAATTAATTGTTCATTATTAATTATTAGATTTTTATTTATTTATTTATTTATTATTCATTATTAATTAATTAATTAATTATTATTTAATAATTAGTTATTATTTATTAATTATAAATTATAAATTATTAGTTATTAGTTATTATTAATAATTAATTAATTATTATTTATTTATCTATTTATTTATTTATTTATTTATTATTCATTGTTTATTATTTATTCTTTTTTTTCTTTATTCTTTATTATTTATTCTTTATTATTTATTATTTATTAATTTATTTTTAATTTACTAAATATTAATTTATTATTAGTTTATTATTTTTTATTTATTTATTTATTTATTTATTTATTTATTATTAATTAAATATTAATTAATTATTAATTATGTATTGAATGTTGCATATTAAATTTTAAAATTTAAATATTAATTATTAATTAAGAATTATTAATTTGTAAATATCAATTATTAATTATTAATTATTTATTTATTTATTATTTATTTATTTATTAATTTATTATTTATTTATTTATAATTTATTATCTATTCCTTAATCTTTATTATTTATTCTTTATTCTTTATTATTTATTATTTATTGATTTATTTTTAATTTACTAAATATTAATTTATTTTTAGTTTATTATTTATTTCTTATTGATTTATTTATTTATTAATTATTGATTAATTATTTATTAATAATTTATTACTTTTTTATAAATTTTTAAATTTTAAATATTAATTCTAAATTCTTAATTCTTAATGATCAATTATTATTTATTTATTATTTATTATTTATTATTTATTATTTATTATTTATTATTTATTATTATTTATTATTTATTTGTTATTTGTTATTTGTTATTTATTATTTGTTATTTTTATTTATTATTTATTATTTATTATTTATTATTTATTAATGTATTATTAATTTGATATTTATTTATCACATATTAAATTATTCTTTAATTAATTTTTTATTTATACATTACTTATATATTATATGTTATATGTTATATATTATCTATTACCTATTATCTATTATCTATTATATATTATCTATTATCTATTATCTATTATATATTATGTATTATATAATATATAATATATAATATATATTATATATAATAAATAATATATTTTTCATTAGATATTATGTATTATATATTAAGTATTATATATTATATATTATATATTATATATTATGTCTTAAATATTATATGTTATATGTTATATATTATATATTATATATTTTTTATTTTTTATTATTTATTTTTTATTTTTTATTTTTTATTATTGATTAATCATTATTGATTAATCATTATTGATTAATAATTATTTTGTGTGTATCTATTTGATATGTATTACTTGTTTTTTTAATTAATATATATATATATATAAGTATATTAAATTCGATTTATTAACCACATGAAGAGCATGCTGGAGTAGTAAAGTCTTTGGAAAATAAGCAAGAGGTAAGGGGTTCAAATCTCACCCAACGCAGAATTTCTTTATACGGCATGCGCATGTGCATGGATATGGACTTGTGCATGGTAATAATAAATAAATAAATAAACAAACAAATAATTAATAAATAAATAAACAAATTAATTAATTAATTAATTAATTAATTAATTACGAAAATAAATAAATAAATTATGAAAATAAAAAAATAAAAAAATAAAAAAATAAATTACAAAAATAAAAAATAAAAAAAATAAAAAAATTACTAATATAAAAAAAATAAAAAAATTAAAAAATTAAAATTAAAATTAAAAACGATTTAGCGATGGTTTAAACTACCACTAAAAACCACCGCTATTTATTTCCCGACACACGATTTAGCGGCGGTTTTCCAAAACTGCCGCAGAATGATTTAGCGGCTGTTTAAACGGCCGCTAAATATAAAATTTGGTGTAGTGTATATACAAGATAATAGATTATAAAGGCTTAATTATGAGTGTTTTTAAGGATTATGGGATACAAAGTTGTGGGCCTCATTTATGGGTGATTAACATATAGGGACCAAGGTAAGTGTAAAAATCATTAAAACATGTTTTGTGGATTTTGGTTATTCATGTAAATTGTTAAACCATGAAATGAGTTATTTAGATTTTTTATTTTGATGAATAATTTTTTATTGATTTCAAAAAAATATTGAATTAATTAGTCACGTTCCAAAAATTATTTTAGTTATTCATGTTGTGAGAGTTTTGTTTTTTTAATTAATTCAAGATTATTATTCAACTTTAATAGTGGGTTTACAAGAGTGATAGGGAATTTATTTGGTGGGAAAAGTATGCTCATTTTTTTTGTATCTGAGATTGGATAGAGTTAAGAAATCATAGGTTAAATGGACATATAAATACATAACAACATATAAAGAGTGTATTTCCCAAAAGTAACTGAGTTATCCATGTTTGGAAAGTTGATCACCAAAAACTATGAGATGTGATTTATTAATATATTTACTAATCAAAATAGAGAGATAATTAATTCATAGGATAAAAAATAATTTGAAAAGTCATCTAACATGGTGAATAACCATAGAGAGAACAAAAATTGATTAAAATATACTTTTGATGGTTTAGATCTTTATGTCCTGTAAGTCATGTAATTTGTTACCCATGTACAAAATGCCCAAAATAAAGATATTATATTTGCTGATATCCTTGAATCATAAATGGAAATTTAAGTTTATATATACTTTTATCAAAGGTTGTGACATATGAACAACGTTGATTTTGGTGAGGCATTAAATATATTATATTGTATGAATGAATTTGACTACTTCCCCCAAATGGTTTCTCATAAATTATAAATCATAAGGAGCATCATATGTGGATTGAAACATTTATTGAAACACTGAATGAAAGAAGTACACTAACGTGATGAAATTATCAGTTTCCATGAGATGGAGGTCAATGATCAAGGCACTCTTTATTAAATTTAGAGTCCCTATAAAGGGATAAAATCCCTCTATTATAATTAACCCTTTATTTCTTCCATAGCCAAACCTCTCTTCTTCTTTGATCACCATTTATCACTATGTTATGGTTCTATAACTCCTTCAGTTATCGAAGCTCCTCAAGAATATTTGTGTGATTTAAGGCTAGTGTAATCTCTTCAAAGGATATAATACCTTTTTTCTACTTCAGTGTTATAAATTAAACATATTCCATTGAATCTTAAAGATGGATTCCACTGATACTATATTACAAGTATGTTGTAGGTGTTGTTTTCATTATTTCCATTCACATTTATCCTTGAGATAAATCTTCCCTTTTTAGGTTTTTTATCCCTATAATGATCAAAGGATGATACCCTAAAACTCATAAGTGGTATCAAAGACTTGTTCTTCAAGGACACAATGTATTAATCTATTAGTTTTTCAAATAAATAAATGTAATATTGTATTATGTCAATGTAATATATTATGATATGATGGATTTCTTTTTTTATCCATAACATATGGCTATTATATATTATATGGTATGACATATATAAAATCTAAGGATTTGAACTATTTTATCATACAATTTATGATATCATAAAATATGACTCTATCCATGGCTTGTGTGAAAATAGAGGATCAAAGAACAAATATAATATCACCTCAATTGTTAAATGTGATAAAAGAAATACAATATCTCTTATCATATTTGGTGAGACCAGTCGTGGCGTATTATTAAAGTTTCATCATATAATATGATTGAGTTTTGAGGATACCTCTCTCCAAAATTATATTTTACAACCGGTAATATCATTATCAGTCATAAAGTATGACATTTGTAGAGGTAATTGTAGATCTACTTAAATCTATGTGGTATAATTTTCAATTACGGGAAGTATCTATGGTTCCTCTAAGATTTTATCGTAATATATCATAATAATAAATTAAATATTGAATTGAATAGATTCATTTTATTTATTAGAGTAAAAAAATTCTAGATCAATACTGAGCATAAGTTTAAAAATTCACCCATTAATGGGATGTATGTTATTATAGGGATCATGTGATGGATTAAAAAAATTTCCAAAATTGTAAGGTGAGGAGTCCTTGAGTAGATAGAATTGATGTCCCATATATGTTGGTGAGATTCATTTCTTCAGGACCATTAGAGTGGAGGTATTCCAATTCCTCTTCAATTGAGGAGACCTTTTGAGTGATTCCATTAGTGTAGGTTCCTATGACACATTAATAACTAGATGCTTTATTGTATTCTATCTATTGATGATAGATTTGACTCCCTCTTTCAATCTCTCCTTCCTCCCATCATTGTGGTTCCAAATTTCATTGATGATATACCTCCCTAACAGTGATGGTAGGAAGGCTAGTTTTAAATAAGTAATGAATAGCCTCAAATCCATCATCAACATATGAAAGGCAATTAAGCATCTAAGGGTGTATTAAATAAAAGAAGTGAAGATTATTTGTAATTTAGTATTGAATTATTATATCTCTGTTCAAAATAGTAATAATTTTTCTAAAAGATACATGCATTTGTGGACTTTTATGCATATAGTGTATTGTATTATTATTATTCAAGACAAATTAAATGTTTTACTACTCATGTAGACAATGTCTTATGAACATGATGATGTTACCAATATCTAGGAATAACATACTATTTATGATTAAACTACCTAATTTTTAGCGGATCAATAACATGTTGTTGATAAAAAACAACAACGATGCAACATCACGGTTTTGAATAAAATTATCAAGGAAATAAGTCAGGGTATAAAATTTGATGTCCGTGGGAATCAACGTGTCCAACCTATTGAGCCCAAAAATTCAATGTTCATTAGTTATCTTGTGGTCACCACAAGTATGAATGTTCCAATTGATATTGACTCATGTCACTGTGTCCAAACTGCAACAAAGTAAATCCTTTGGAAAGATATAATGGTAACATTACAATATACTTTCTCTATTTTATTGAAAATTTATATAATGAAATTTTGATTTTGTTTTCATTATTCCTTGCATAATTTTTTATTTTAGAATATTTCCATAAGAAATTTTACTTAATGGCCACTGTAAAATCCCATATAGGATTTCGGACTCTTCTGACGAAGCTACATCTTAGAGATGTTGAGGAGAAAATAAAACCACACCCATCACTTAGTAATGCACACATTATAAAGTAGGAAACACAGACTAATTTCATAAATCGTCATAATGATAAATGATTTCAGGTTCATTGCAGTCAATAATATATTATTTGGCATTATTTATTTTGTCCAACTTGATTCAAAAAATTTAATTTATAAAATATTAAAAGAGTTCTAAAAATAAAGAACGTGCATCAAAACCAATATACCCCTATCGCAAAGGAAGGATGGGGTACACTTCATTATAGAAGAAATTAGTATTTTTTTAAATCAATAATAAAATTTTAATTATGTTATTTGAAAAATCATATGTTCCTTTGTTTATATGCAGATTAATGAATCAAAATATGAAGCCACTTCCATCCCACATCATGTGTTACGGAAGGAGGCTCGTGTAAATAAAGAGGGTATATTAGTTGATGAAAACACAAAATCAATATGGGAAGCATGTGTATTTATGATATAATTTTAATTCGTTATGATTTATAACAATATTACATAAAAATAAATATGTTCACATATTTTATATGGTTTAGACACAAGAATCTCCAACAGTTGTTCCAGAAGAAAAGAAAATTTCTGTAACTTTGAAGTGGCCTAAACAATACGGTCGTGTTAGAGGATTAGGTTTTGGAGTCTCTCCATGAACATATTTCATGAAGATAAAAACATAGGAGGATACATATAATATGGTGAGATGAATTCAGACACAAATAGACTCACAACAAGATATTATTTTGTGGTCTGTTTTAGAAGACCAATGTATTAGAAAGGATCAAAGGGAACCAGCAGTAGAGCAAATATCCACACACAAACCAAATGATCCAACAATTTTTAAGGCTAGTCATTCTCCCCAACTACATACCTTACCTGAGGTAATAAATTTTTTCATTACTCTTTCTCTAAAATGTGAATCAAACAACTTCATATAACTTTATATTACTAAATTTCTATAGGGTACAGTTGCATGTGTTTTTTATCTGTCAACACTTACGTACCACTGTGTTGTGATGGGTACAATGTATAATATCCTGGGAGACCAGATACACAATCAACCCCTCCCAATTAATCACATGAGAGTGGGGATTGAGGTAGCATATGAGATGATTGTTGAGTGTATTGTTCCACTTGATGGTCTGAATATTACAACGGTTAAAGATACTATTGGATCTTTCATAGCATGTTACTATATAATTATAAATATACATAGGGTACGTATTTAAAAAAATCATATGAAAAACAAGTAATAGTTGATGATAAAAGTTTTAAAGTGAGTTATGATATTACAAATGGATAAAGCAGTGGAGAAATGAAAGGTTGAATCAAGAAAATTTAGTGAATCGACCAAAAAAACAAAATCACCTTCTGAGAGTACCTTATCCCCGCTAGTTCCATAGAAACATTTATTATCATTACAACTTCGTATAGAGACAAAATTTAAAGAAAAAACTATGTATTACATTGAATATGAAGAAAAAATATATAGAGATTCCTTGACAGATGAAATTGGTCTCAAGACACTCAATGAGATTCTCAAGCATGAATGGTTGGGTATCTCAATTGTGAATACATATATAAGGTACATTTTTATAATATTTCTATCCAAATAGTAAGATAAAATTTCTTATTAAAGTTAATAACTATTCATATTTTTTATAGGTGTTTATATTAAAATTATATAAAGGGAAGATCATGCAAATCATGTTTTGGATTCATTAATCCTTGTATCATTTCTATGCCAGAAATTACTTTGATAAGGAATAAATAGATAAAAAATATGATTTACTCAAAGATTTTAATAAAAAATCATCAGATGACAGACTCTTTTTTATACCTATAATATAAGGGTAAAACTATATGATCTAATCACATAAAACATATTTTTAATTTTTCATTACTTAATTGTTTTTTTAGGAAGCATCGGAGGTTGTATCAATAAACATAGACACCCAAAATATTTATTTTTTGGATTCAATGAATGTATTTCAAACCAACCAACCACACATGATGTGTATTGTGAATATTTAATACACTAAAATCAACATTTAATAGATAAAATTTGAATTATATGTTTGATCTGTTTTTTAATGAGAATTTATTTATGATATGGAGGTTGCTCAATACAGGCTAGATCATGGCATGAAGTCGGTGTCTAAAAATATAAATCATGTGGATTACTATAAATGAAAACAAATTAAGGTATATATATATAAAAATATTTAACTGTCAAAAATTTTCAAAACAATTTACTTATTTTGGTCAATATTTCTATAGTGTTAGAAACAAGATAATGCGATTGATTGTGGATATTATGTTTGAAAATTTATGAGCGAAATCATAAATCATGAAAAGACCAACATCCCCCAATAGGTAATTTCTAAAGGTAATTAAAATTTCAATAAATATATTTCATAATAATTTTTTTATATATATTTTACTAGTACTATCATGATTGTTGATAACAGTGTTACTCAAAAGAAGAAATCAATTTGTTTAGAGACGAGTGGGCTGCATTCTTTTTTTCAGAATGTATGATGATAATAAATTTAGGTGATTATTAGCTGTTTTTTTGATCTTCTATGAGTTATGAACTTCTAAATATATTTGGGGTGTGAAGAATTAGTTTCATAGTGATTATATATTATTTTTTTATCTCTTTCTCAAGAAGAATAATAATAGTGGAAATCAATTTGTTTAGAAGAGCTAACCTGTAAAAAATAAAATTATTTGTAAATTGCAGAGGCGGAGGTGGAGGCAGATTCAAAGTCAAAGTTGAAGGTGGAGGCGAAGGAACAGGTAGAGTCGGAGTCAGAGACAGATGTGGAGGAGGAGGAAGAGGTGAATATTGAGGTGAAGACTAAGGTATAGGAGGATAAAAAACACCAACTTTAAAATAATAAAATTGTAGGGAAATGAATTAGAAGAAGGATAATAGAATAATTTTTTTAGAACAATTGTTTAAAAGTGAATAGAACACATGTCACTTAAGATAAGATCCAGTGTGCATCTTTCCAGTTTAAAATGATATTTTAGTAAAAAAACACATGGAGTACTCAAAAATGATGAAACACATTCAATAATTTTGGTACTTTAGGAAAACTATCCATACATTTTTTGGGACATTTATGTATCAACTTCACTGAAATTAGAAACACAGTGTGACTAGTATGACCCCAAGTGTCCTTTATCTGTTTAAAATTGAAATTTTAATACAAAAAGTGTTAATCACTAAAAATTGAGAAAACATGCTTGGATTGTCTTGATAATTTGGGACATTGATTCATAATTCATTTGTGATTTTTATGAATCAGTATCATGTCAAACCCACACATGATTCGACCTATATGGCTCAAGGTGAATGTTTCTAGTTTAAAATGGCATTTTTTGTAAAAAACAGACATGGCATACTCAAAACTAAGGAAACACATTCTTATTATTTTGATACTTTAGGAAAATAATCCGTGTTTCATTTGAGATGTGTAAGATTTATCTGCACCTCAATCGGATGCACAATGTGATGGTTATGACTCAAAGTGTGTCTTTCAATTCAAAATTCACATTAATTTTAGTGAAAAACAACTGCCATACTCAAAAATAAGAAAATGAATTTTTATTGTTTTGGTACATTATTAAAATTATCCATACATCATTTATGACATTTATGGATCATCCTCACCTCAATCTGACTGTGTGACTGGTATGACTCTAGGTTTTTTGTTATCAATTTAAAATTGAAATTTTAATACAAAAAAGTGTCACTGAAAACTGAGAAAACACGATTGGATTGTCTTAATAATTTGGAAAAAAGTAAAAAATCATTTGGTACATGTATTAATTAGTATCATTTCAAACACACCCACGATGACACATATATGGCTCAAAGTGCGTGTTTCCAGTTTAAAATGACAATTTAGTAAAAAACACATGTGGCATACTCAAAATATAGTAAACACATTTTGATTATTTTGATACTTTAAGGAAATTATACATGAGTCATTTGGGATGTGTATCATTCATTCACACCTCAATCTGACACATGGTGTGATCGGTATGACTCTAAGTGCACCTTTTTATTTAAATTTGACATTAATTTTAGTGAAAAAAACAACTAACATACTCAAAACCTATAAAACACATTCGTATTTTTTTGTACATTATTAAAATGATCCATATGTAATTTTTGATGTGTATGGATTAGTTTCACCTCAATATGATCCACAGTGTGACCGGTATGACTCAAAGTGTCCATTATCAATTTAAAATTGACATATTAATACAAATAAAATTATCACTCACTGAAAGCTGAGAAAACACACTCGGATTTTCTTGATAATTTGGTAAAATTATTCATAATTAATTTGTGACTTGTATGAATCAGTCTCATGTTAAACCCACACACGATTCCACAAGTACAACTCAAAGTGCGTGTTTATAGTTTAAAATGACATTTTAGTAAAAAAAACACACATGACATACTCAAAACCAAGGAAACAAATTCTGATTGTTTTGATACTTTAGAAAAATTTTCCATGAGTAATTCGGGATGTGTATAATTTATCTGCACCTCAATTATATTCATAGTGTGACCGGTATGACTCCAAGTGTGTCCTTTTATTAAAAATTAATATTAATTTTAGTGAAAAACTAACTGACACACTCAAAACTAAGAAAACACATTCAGATTGTTTTGGTACTTTATAAAAACTATCTATACATCACTTTTGACATGTAGGGATCAACTGTAACTCAAACTGATGCACGTTGTGACTAATATGACTCCAAGTTTTGCATTTTATTCAAAATTGACATTAATTTTAATCAAATAACAACTAACATAATCAAAATAGAGAAAACACATTATGATTAATTTGTTAGGAAAATGATCCATAAGTCATTTTTGATGTGTAATAATCAGTTAGAACTCAATTCGACTCACGGTGTGACCTATATGACTCCATGTTCACCTTTTTATTCAAAATTTACATTAATTTTAGTAAACAAAACAACTGACATACTCTATAATAGTGTTTTATTTTTCTTGTATTTGTGTTGGAAATTTTATTTCATTTAAATAAAGTATTTTTATCTTATTTTGGTAATTTTTGTTGCTTCTACTGGTACAGTGTGTTTTTATAGCACATTGCACCTATTTCTGGTGATGTAGTGTGCTGCAACATCAGATTTCAGTTTTCACCATTATCAACGCTACAAAATGCGTTGATAATTGTATGATTTATCAGTGCTTTTAAAGGATCTCAAAAGCTACCCTTTATCAGTTCTTATAAAGTCACTGATAAATTCTATCTTTATCAGCACTTTTTAAAGCACTAATAAAGGGTATATTTATTAGTGTAAAATGAAAGTGATGATAAATGGTGTCTTTTATCAACACTTTTAAAAACACTAATAAAAGTATGATTTATCAGTGCTTTTATTTTCACTGATAAATCTATCCTTTATCAGTGTTTTTTTAGTACTGATAAAAGCCATAGAATTTTAACCACACTGAGGTAGTCAATTCTTTTATAGTTCTGATAAAGGCTGATTCTAACACTATTAAAAGCATGTTTTGTAGTAGTGATACTACTTTCTTTCATTACATAAGATAATATAGGGTCACCCTAATTTGGTTTGAATATACGCAGTTGGATGATTGAGGTCTTAATAAGTGTTTTCTTTAGAAGGAATCTGACATTTATTATTTTTAAGGGGGTTTAATCTCATCGTCTTATCTTATATATTTTCTTTACATATAGGAATTATTCTAATAATTTAGTTTGGAATCATATTTATTTCAAAAAATCAATATCTTAAAACCATATTGTTGTGTTACTCTTTACACTACTCATAGGTTGTGTTACTAGCCCAAATAAAAATCTAACTATATTCATACATATCTAAACATATCTCATGAATAAGGTACATGAAACCCTTTAATGTAAAGGCATGGAATCATATGAAATAAAAAATCACTACAAGTGTAATCTTGGAGAAATGAATAACCAACCCCCACTATTCAATTAGAGGCATAATATTTCAGGCTAGTGAGTAGTCTGATCTAAAGTCCCTTTGTCCAAATATTTATTACTCATGTGAAACTCAAATTATAACATAATTCTAACACCCACTATTTATAAGTAATAATTAATTTCTTAATTCAATCTCATAACCAATTACAACCCAATATCAAGGTATAATAAAACTAAAACATTTATCATAACTAATGTGAAACTCCTTAAATTCACATGTGGAAATTAAAAGAATCATTTTAACAACATTAAACTAAAAAAACATTATAATTCATAATATAACATTTATATTCATGACTAATAAAAAAGGGAATAAATTAATTAAATGAACAATTCATATATTTAAACATGAGATAAACTATTTATGAGAAATTAATAAATAAAGAAATTATAAACATTTTATAATTTAATAATGTTTATGGAAAATCCATAGTTAAATAGATATAAAAACCTAATATTTATTTCCTATATAAAATATTTTATATTATAAATTATATAGTATTTTCATTATATATATGATATTAAATTAAATATAAAAATTTTATCTTCCAATTATATTTTCCAAACAATTTAAAAAATATAAATAACAAATATTTATTTTTACTTTAAAATTAATCATATCAATTATCAAAACCAATTTTTATATTTTTAAAATAATTTCCTCAGTTAATTCATTTTAATTTGAACACTTTAAATCAATTATTATGTAAAATCAATAATATTTAATATAAAAACTTTATATTTCACCTTATTTTTTAATTTATAAACACTTTATATAGAACAATAAAAAGTTACATACAAAAATTTTAAATCTAAATTATAATTCATGCCATATAATTTGAAAAGTTATTTTAATATTAATAATTAATATTATTGAATTTTTATTTAATAAATATTTCATAACCATTTAATTAATAACTTATAAAAACATTATAATTAATGAATTTATTAAAATTTTATAAATTAAATACATATCCTAAAATATCTTTTTATATTATTTATATACTATATAATTCAATTGATAATTGAATTATCGAAGAATCCAATTTTTTTGAGTTTTTAAGACCATATCATATTTAAAGATATCTTTAATCCACAAGGTATAATATGTCGCATTCAAATAATAATGAAGAATCTTTCTATCATAGCATATAATAGACTTTACACGAATTATATAAGGGAAAAATAGTGTAAATGTTGTGTGTAAGATAACTCATGCAGCATTTGGCTATCACGACTTATGATAAGGCTCTATCTAAGATTAACTCACTGTGAAAAAACCTAGGTAATATAAAACAAACAGCGCTCAATATCAATGGCTATGATATTTATTTTATGTAATATAAACAAATCCCCCATCAGTCACAACTCATGATAATCCACTTAGAATAAGTAATAATTTTCCTATAAATCATGTAATATAATATATTTTATATCGTTTTAATGATTCGATATTCTATTTTATATAATTTTATCGACACCATCATATGCTAGTGAAAAATATATCATATGATATGATATATTTAAATAATAAGTAACTAATCTAGGTCACTTACTATGATAACCCATATCATATGGTGTGATATAATCAGTGGTTACGATTTATGATATTATGGATCAAGCAAGATAACAAATGATTAGTCATATATAGTGATAGGCCTTTCAATATCATTAAGATATTGATTATTCTTACATTAAAGAATGTTTTTATAACGAAGAAACATGGTATATATCTTATACCACTATGAGGTTTCTTAGGATAAAAAATACTTATTTCAAATAGTGAAACCATTTAGAAACTGTTAAACCCAAAGATATAACATGGATGAAACCCAAAAACATGTGAAACCTTAAAATAATGAAAAAAAATCACCTTAAACTAATTAAAACAACCAAATAATTCTTCAAATATATGATTGATGAAGAATACTAAGAGGAAAACAAAGGACTCCCTCCTCTATAGTGTATCTATATGATGATGTTGAATCACCTATTGCATGGGTAGGACCCCCACTATATCTCAAAGAATCCTAATGCTTTAAAAAAATAAAAAGAATCATGAGATATTTTTGTATGGGTGCAAATCATCCAAGGCTTGGGTGAGCTAATATCGTCACAATCTCATGGTGACAACCTATTTAAATTTTCATTGAGTACATTCTTTAAGGAATGATGCATTCATAAAAATGAGTTTATCGATCCTCTCATATATTTCATAAAATAAAAAATCCATAATGATGAAAACCAACATGAAAGAAATTTCCCAATGATGAAACATATCATTCAGCTTACCAACAAATCATAATATGTATAACATCCATACATGAATACTGATATAATAAGATATAACCACATCATATTCTAAAACTGGCCAATGTTTTTATTATGTCATCCAATGACATGCGTTATGAAATACCCATGTCATATTTTTTAATACAGACTAAATTAATCATATAAATAATGTATTTAGGGAATATATCCTTTATAAATTACCATGGAATTCATGAAAATTTTTTTGAGTACACTAAGTTGTCAATACACAATATGGGTGATTGTGGATGATCTAACCAATATGGATCGCTTCCTACCAATTAAGGGAGATTATTTAATCAATGAGTTTGGTAAAATATATATTAGTGATATTGAAAATCTTAATGGTATACCTATTAGAATCAACTATTATAGGAATCCAAGATGTATATCATAATTATGATAAGTACTACAATGGGATTCTACTTCATAGGTAAATTTGAGTAATACTTTTCAACTATAAAACGATGGTTAGTATGAGAAAAAAAGTTATATTATGGAATATATTCTCTTGACTTGTATGTTTAATTTTAGTATCTCATTAGAAAATCATTTCTATTTGTGGAATTTCCCTATAATAACTATTATCAATATTCTATTCACATGCCCCCTTTGAGGTTTTTCCAATTTACCATATTGTTCTCCTTTTTGTTAGTTATAAATAAGTTAATCCATTATAATAAATCCTTGAATCATACAATATATGATTGAGCCTGAATATATGATCCAAAATTGTCTCTTAACCACTCAAAGTAACTGAATTTCATGCATTGGTCATCTAAGGAAACCTTTTGATTTTGTTGGCGACCATGTGTTTCATCAGGATTCACCGATACTAGGTCTAAAATGAATGGAAAAATAGGGAAACTATCTTTAAGATATGATATAATTTTTTATATGTTATATTGGGTTTAATAGTTGGCTTATCAGTTAACAATACCTCCTAAATTAATCTCCCAACACAACACTTTTTGTGTATCCTAGATAGAAAATTATGTTCCTGACACTTCACACATGATTTGATATGATAATGTTGATATTAAGGATGTTGAATCCTATATTAATCATTCTATATGTTTCATTAAACAAATTTAGAAGGTGTTATGAGGTAAGGTTATCCCTTTGGTTCAGGAAAAGAGTCAACATAAGCATCTCCCAGATGAAAACTGGGTGTCAGAGATTTAAATAAAGAGTTATTGGTCAATATTATTCCATCAATAGTTTGATTAAAGCTTCTTATGGATGAGAAAACTGATGGTGGGAACATTTTAATGACCCCAACCCTCCAAATTGGCATTTCTATTTTATTTATGACTATTTAAATCCATTTTTAGTTTATTTTTCAGTTCAAGTAGGTATTAAAAGGATTTGGGAGGAGTTGGAGGAAAAAGGAGAAGGGGGGATGTTGTAGTAAACATTGAGTACCAAGTGGATTAGTATTAGGAATCTAATGGTTAACTAGGGGTACATGTGATTTTGTTATAAATTACTAGGTACCTAGTCACTTAGTAATCGGTACCTTGTAGTTTCTGGGTAGAATATCTTTTTTAAAAGGGTATTTTTATCCATTCACACCCTAAAATTATTCCTAAAGGATTTTATTTTTGATACTTCACACACTTATAGCCATTTTATCAACCCCATGGAGCTCTTATCACCCTCTCATCCATCCTATGTTCTCCCTTTCTCAATATTTATTCATGTGGATTCTGTTTCTTATTGATTATAATATTCATCAAGGTAAGGTATTATATACCTTATAATCTTCTTTCTATTATTTTTACTTTGTAGAAACAATTTTAATCTCACCTAAACCTAATTTAGATTTTTATAAATAAAACATATACCCCTGTTCCCTTTCTAGTCTAAATTTGTTAATTATTTTCAAAAGAAAATATAAGATAATATAATGGTTTCAATTCTCAAATTCATTTTTCTCAGATCACAATAGGGTTGAAAAAGTATTAATCCTTTTATAAGTGGTTTTATTATACTTTTTTTTAAATCACTTCCCTTCATGAAACTTGAATGAGATAATCCTAAATAAACTGGTAGGTATACACCTTTATTCCTTTATATTCATTTAGGGTTATCCTGGAAACATTCTGGGGATGAGTGACCCTAAATAAAAATTATGGTTTTTGACTAATAATGTTTTTTAATAAATAATTACATGGGTAATGAGTTTGGTCATATCGGTTTTTTGTTTATATATGACTTGGTATTTATTCAATATTATAATCTAAGTGCATGATCTCCACATCCTAGCTTTCTTAGCATGCTTATTTATTATTTACGGTTTATGGTGAACTTATAGAAGTGAATTCACCAGTTAAGATGTTTTATATTATGGTTTGAAATGATTATGTAGAAAAATTACATGTCATACATGAAAAACTCTCTAAGGTTGGTTGATATATATTAATTAAGAATACTTGAACTTATAGAATGTTTATATATTATTGTATTCAAGATTGAAAATAATCCTAATTGATGTAATATATGTTGGATGTTTTTTATGAGAACAAATACATAAATAATTATAAATTTTTATTGTTGGGAAGGGATTTCATTCCCCTGACTTGTTATACATGTCCCCCTATTCCCTCATAATTGGAAAAATATTTATCAAACTGTCTAGACCTAATTAAATCTCTCTGGGATAAGTCATCAAGACCCTGTCCACTTTTAATACATCTACTCATATGTGTGGGTGGATATGTGTATATGTGTGAGTTATTCACATGTACTAATTTATCCAACTGTAGGGATGTCCTCAATTCTTTTTGTCTTATCCTGAGCTATGGTTTAAAGTAGGTATGCATCTATAGACCCTAAATTTGTAAGGAGTTACTTTTCAAGGTAAATAAATATGCTTAAACTTCTTATTGTGCTATATGCTTCGTGATTTACTATACCTATAGTTTTTCATTGTTTCTATCATACACACTATATTATGATTGGTTGATAGGGGTAGGGTAGAAACTAGCTATTGATTTATTATACTCATTAACTATAAATACCCTTCTTAGGATGTGTGTAGATTATTTTATGCATGATTCATGTATAGGAAATGCACTTGACTATGTGAGCTAGTATTACACATAGATCAGGGTGCACAGGGGGCCATTTTTATATATTTTTCTACATGAATAGTTTTGATGCATGTGTTATATCCATAATTCCTTTTTGTAGAGGATTCACACCAAGGGGAACCACATTGGGTACTTATGTCATCTCTGGTTTACACAATTAAATATATATATATATATATATGGGTTTTTATCTTGGAATCACTTACTTGTATGTAGTAGACTAATTTTGGACTCACTCATGATTTTTTATACATTACCATGTTACCTTTTCTATTTTTATTTAATTTCTACATACTAATACTTACTTTCATTGATGGTTAGACATATTTCTTAAAAATCCAGGACCATGATAGCTCATTCCACATGTAGGAAAATACTTTCCAATTTATTATATCTTTCTAATGTGCTAAAACCACCTCCCATGCATCTAATTCTTAACACGTAGCATTTATGCTAGACTTTGGTGACCATGAGTTATGTTTTAGGTATTTTTAAGAAATTTGAAGGGATTTGTTTGGGTATTAAGTCATGGAAAATACAATAAATCCAACTAAACCTTAAAAATTATTGGTTTTCAAACCTAAATAATTGGGAACTTTAAGCTAAAATCTAATCCCTTGATCACATAATAAGCACATATATAGGATATGAAAGAAGAAATATTATTTTATATTTTTTATTTACCCAAATTGAACAATTTATTATATAAATTCTGGGTTGAATTATATTATATAGTGATTGAAGAGGCTATTTTACACTAGTCCTCACGATGCTAGAAAAGTTAGGGAATTTCCTGAAATTATATATGTACATATTTGATGAACCCTATCATTTTCACCCCATTCCATTATGCCCTTATCCCTCCATAAAAAAAACATTCTATACCACATGGATAGAGCATTCCATCCTATTATAGAAACCACTCCCATATAAAGAGCATTCCCTTCCACACTCTAATTACCATGTGCATAACACTACATGTCCTCCATATTTCAACTATGCCTAAGACACCTCTATCCTATTATCCATTACACTTCCCATAATCCTTATATTATTGATCATTCACCACTACTAGAGGGGTGGTGGAAGAATACCAAGAAGATGATGTGGTCGAGCTATATCCTGAGGGAGAGTTATTTTTTATCTCTTTGTATTTAATAGATTTTAATAAGTTTGGATAGTTCTGTGACATCAGATATGATGGATATATGATTAATTCTTGTGTTTCATTACTTGTGAAAATTTAATTTATTATTAATTATGATTTTTATCTTAATTATTTTAACTATTGTTTCAATTGTTAAATAGATATAGGGGGAGGGTGATAACATGATATTTCAAGCATAAACTATGTAATAAATCTAGCTCATTATTTCTTGATGAGTGTGAACTCAATAAAGGCAACATAAACTTAATCATGGAAATGATAATGTAATCACTTCTCATGATCGATGATAGCTACCTCATGGGGACTCTTATCCTCATGAGTAAGCCTTTTTCTACCATGAAAGTGGTGTTTAAGGAGATGATGATATTTCTAATTTATTTATATAGGAAAATAACTAGTTATGTATCACTAGGTTAGTAAAAAAGATGAATTCCCCCAGTAATACGAAATTTAATCAGGGATACTTATTGTTTCTAGTTCCTTCACATTTCCAATACTATTTACACATATACATAATTTAAAAAAACAAAAATAAGCTTCTAATTATTAATTTTTTACACAAAAAAAACCAAATCATTTTGAGATTCTTATTCTTCATCAACATAAGTGTGTCAGTCAATAAATCACCATATACTTGTGTTTGACCAGGTTACTCATTGGTATATATATTATTTTTCCATAAATATTTCAACAAACATGGTCAAGATAAAACCATAGTGATGTTATCTCCTTACCAAAATTCAACTAATACTATATATATGGAAGGCTTGTACTGCATGATGTCATATATTATATCTTTTTATATAAAACATTCATGGTTGTTACTCATATTTTTATTCCCCATATCAATGCCTAAATTATAATAGTCGCATATATTGGTTATTTAATTTGGGAATCCAATACCCTACAACCAAAAACAAAATAAAATACCTTATATTATCTATAATATTTACACAATGACAATATATATAATCAATTGATATATATACTCATCAGATATATATACCCATTGACCCCCATTAAATATAACCTCAAATACTTCTCTCAACAACTCATCTCAATCACTCATTTAATTCTCTAAATTTTTATCATGTTTTAAATATTTTTAATTCTTTATATAGTTATTCATAATGGTATGATTTTCATGGGAGACTAAATGGAAGAATCTTTCAAGCATGATGTATTTTTATTTTTATTTTATTTATTATCCTTTTATATTTTAAAGAATTATTTTACTTATAGGTTTCTTCTAATTTGTTTCTATTATGATGTTTATTTCACATTTCTTTGTAATATGTTACATTAAATAAACAAAACATTATCAATTTAGATTATTATTGTGTATAGAACAAGTCACCCAATTATGATACACGTGGAATTTATAAAAGAAAAATCTATACTAAAATATGTCATGTTATAATAAAATACCTCAACTAATACCATATTTTATTCTATTTAATTACTTTTAAATTATTGATATATATTTATTAATTTTTAATTATACACCTATTGATATCACTATTTTGTATTAAAGGGTTATTTAAATCCTTCATTATTATTTCATTGCTTTGTTTTCCTTCCCAAATAGATTTGTTAAAGAGATTGAACTATTATAATTTGGGTAACATAGTTGTTATGTCTGTTTAAACTCATCCTTGATTGTGGACTCACCCATTGGGTATAAAATATTTCTTATGTATAAGAGAATGATTTGGTATGGTTTCATTCAAGTTGAACAGATTGGGATATACCCTAGATATAAACCATCTATTAAATTTCCATTGTTCTATATTACTTAACTTCATCATTGTATAGCTATGAAAACTTATATCTTTAATACACTTTATTTAATGATTTATTACATAAAGTTACACATAAAACAATACCAAAAGATCATGATGCCTAGTTTATTTGGGAAATTATGTATATATAACATCAACTTGATACATGTATACAAAAACATCATTAAAAACTTTCTTAACATGCTCTTAAAGTTACATAATTATTCTAAAACTGCGTGGGATAACCTGGGGATGTACATAAGAAATGAGTTAGCTATAAAGCCCATTAATGGAATAAAAAAATAATAGAATAATATAAATAAGTACACGTGAGTAAAATTAATATCATGGTAACATAATAGGGGTGAGAATAATAATATTGAATAATGAACCATGATATAACATGATAGTATAAAGGAAACATTGGAATGTGAAAACAATATAAAACATTATATCATAACATAATTCAAGGACAACTACCAATAAAAAACATAGTGTAATTATGATAAAATAAATTTCACTATAGATGGAATCTCATGAGATTAAAACATCAACCAATTATTTGGAGGGCTATATAATTTTGGGACAACCTATTACTTTCAAATAATGTACATTAATAAGTGTTCCACATAGATCATACAACATAAGGATGCATTTAATCAATTTTAATGACATTATTAATGATTTTGTTTTACATACATGTCAAAAAAAATTAAGGATAGTTTCAACTAGGTGAATAAAATTGAGTGAAAATTAAAATGGGTATTCACTACATAAATTTTTGGCATATAAAATCACAATATGATTTTGGCAGTATAAAGAGGGTACATAAAGATTAATGGGAGGGATTAATGAGAGTTAAACAGGTCTCTAATAACTTGGAAATCATAATTTTAGTAAGTTTTATGTTGAAAAAATATCCAAGTATTATGATTTTTAAATTAAAAATCATAATATAAATAAGGTGTTTGAATAAAGAAGAGAAGGAGAGGATCCCTTACCTTGAAAGAGTGTTCCCAAAAGCTTGGGAGGAGATTATTAAGAGTATGGGGGAAACTTGGGATTGATATAAAGAGGTAATGGAAGAGTAAATTAATGCTAACAAGGTTTTTAGTGAAGATTAAAGTATGTATGGATGGGTTTATATTGAAAAATAAAGGAGGTTTCTTTATTAATTTTCAAATATAGGTTTTGTACATTATATGATAAAGTAATGAAAACCAAAAACATTAACAAGATTTTTTCCAATATATTATGAAAAATATGAGTTATTTTTAATATTTTATTAGTCTAGTAACCAAAATAATTAAAATAATAACCTTGGTGATGTGGAAGTTATTCATGTTTATAAATAATTGATCATAAAACCTTAAAATATAATATAGATTTTTGAGGATTGATTAAGGATTTATAAAATTAATAGAATAACATAAAAAAATATTTTTAAGGGGAAATATATATTTGGTCACGGATACATTTTATGGAATATATTACGTAAATTTTTGGTTATTATGATGTTATAATACAAATGATATATTTGAACCGTATTTCATTTTTACCCAAAAACTAGACTATCTCAGAAAATTATGAATATTTCACCATTGGATAATATACACCTAATAGTTACAAAAAATAATATTTATTTTATCAAAATAATTCTCTAAATAATAAAAATTAAAAATTTAAATCCAAATAGACATTTATTTACAAATAATTGTTTTTACAATAATATTTTTATGACCATTATAAAAATTATAATAGACTTCATAAAATTATATTTTCATATATATTTAAAAATATTATATAATAATAATATTTTTTTTAAAATATCACTTATTTCAAAAATTATTGAATTCATTAAAATAGAGTATCTTGAATGAAATAATACATTTCCAAAAAATACAATTTGTGTTTGATCATATCAAAATCTAATTTTATCGTACTCGTTATCTAATAATTTAAAAATTATTATTAAAAATGGATAAATATAATAATTTTCTATTAAAATAAAATATTAAAACTCATAATATTAGTTTCAAGATACATAACCCCTTATTACGTAAGTGAACACCCTAAGGGTAAGGTGAACATTTGTGATATTTTCATTTGGTGGTTTGGAGAACATGGCCTGAGATGTGATCCTGATGAGCTTGAAATTACTTTGTAAATAGTTTTGATCATACTTTAGTTGTTGAATATCAACCTCTTATTGGCCAAGAGAAAATTCAAATTAGGATATTTACCTAGGAATCTCTGATAAATGTTCTTAATGGGGAACAATCCTATTGGTTGAGGTCATAACTTCTTTCATTTATATAAATTGGACTGTATCATAACCCTTAATAAAATAATCTTAATGGTTACTATAAAATGGATATATTATTGATAGTTATGATGATAATGGTATTTTAAATATGATAGGATATAACATATAGAAGTACAAAATTAACCAAATAAGTTCATGTGTTGTTTATAACCACGTTACATAATAAGGTATTTAATTAATTTAATTAGGTAATTACATTTATGAAAGTTCTGATAGTTACATTATTCATCCCTTTTTAAATTTCACACTCTAAATTTTTACTTCTTACACTAAAATATATTAGGGTACTTATGATTAATTTCCACTTCATGTTCCCCTATCACTTCCTTAAAGTTGTGGTTCTTCTACTAAATCCATAGGAAGTTCCATTTATTATATAATATGGTGTGATATAATCAGTGGTTATGATTTCTGATATTATGGATCAAGAATGATAACAACCGATTAGTCATATATAGTTATAGGCCTTTCAATATCACTAAGATATTGATTATTCTTACGTTAAAGTATGTTTTTGATAACCAAGAAACATGGTAAATATCTTATACCACTATAAGGTTTCTTAGTATGAATAATACTTGTTTCAAATAGTGAAACCATTTAGAAACCATTAAACCCAAATATATAACATGGATGAAACCAAAAAACATGTTAAACATAAAATAATGAAATCTTGTGCACCTTACACTAATTAAAAAAACACATAATTCTTCAAATATATGATTGATGAAGAATACTAAGTGGTAAAAAAAGGACTCTGTCCTCTATGGTGTATCTATTTGTTGATGTTGAATCACCTATTGCATGGGTAGGACCCCCACTCTATCTCAAAGAATCCTAATGATTCAAAAAAATCAAAAGGATCATGAGATATTTTTTCATGGGATCGAATCCTCCAAGGCTTGGGTGAGATTAGATTTTCAAAATTTCATGGTGAGAACCTCTTTATATTTCTATTGAGGACACTCTTTGAGAAATGATTCATTCATAAAAATGAGTGAATCGATCCTCTCATGCATTTCATCAAATATAAAATCCATAATGATAAAAACCAACATGGAAGAAATTTCCCAAACATGAAACTTATCATTAATCTTACCAAAAAATCATAATATGAATAACAGTCATACATGAAGACTGATATAATAAGATATAACCAAATAATATTCTACAATTGGCCAAAAGTTTTCATTATGTCATCTAATGACATGCCTAATGAAATACCCATATCATATTTTTTAATACGGACTAAATTAATAACATAAAATATGTATTTAGGGAATATATCCTTTATAAATCACCATGGACTTCATGAAAAACCTTTTGAGTACACTGACTTATCAATACAAAATATGGGTGATTGTGGATCATCTAACTAAGACTGCTTGCTTCCTACCAATTAAGGGAGAATATTCAATCAATGAGTTTGGGAAAATATATATTAGTGAGATTAAAAAACTTAATGGTATACCTATTAGAATCACCTATGATAGGAATCCAATATGTACGTCATAATTATGATAAGTACTACAATGGTCTTGGGATTCATAGGTAAATTTGAGTGCTACTTTTCAGCTATAAAATGATGGTTAGTCTGAGAAAAAAAATTATATTATGGAATATATTCTCTTGACTTGTATGTTTAATTTTAGTATATTATTAGAAAATCATTTCTATTTTTGGAATTTCCCTATAATAACAGTTATCAATATTCTATTCAGATGCCCCTTTGAGGTTTTTTCCAGTTTACCATATTATTCTCCCTTTTGTTAGTTATAAATAAGTTAATCCCTTATGATCAAGACTTGAATCATCTAATGGATTATTGAGCATGAATATATGATCCAAAATTGTCTCCTAACCACTCAAAGTAACTAAATTTCATGGACTGGTCATCTTAGGAAACCTTTTTCTTATGTTGGTGACCATGTGTATCATCAGGATTCACTGATACTAGGTCTCTAATGAATGGAAAAATAGAGAAACTATCTTTAAGATATGATATAATTTTTTTTATATTATATTGGGTTTCATAGTTCTCTTATCAGTTAATAATACCACCTAAATTAATATCCTAGCACAACAATTTTTGTGTATCCTAGATCAAAAATTATGTTCATGAACCTTCACACATGATTTGATATGATAATGTTGATATTGAGGATGATGAATCCTATATTAATCATTCTATATGTTTCATTAAAAAATTTAGAAGTTTTTATTAGGTAAGGTTATCCCTTTGGTTCAGGAAAAGAGTCAACATGAGCTTCTCCCAGATGAAAACTGGGCCTGAGAGATTTAAATGAACAGTTAGTGGTCAATATTATTCCATAAATAGTCTGGTTGAAGCTTCTCATGGATGAGATACCTGATGGTGGGAACATTGTAATGACCCCAACCCTCCAAATAGGCATTTCTAATTTATTTATGACTATTTAAATCTATTTTTAGTTTATTTTTGAGTTCAAGTTGGTATCAAAAGGATTTGGGAGGAGTTGGAGGAAAAACGAGAATGGGGGTGTTATAGTAAACATTGAGTACCAAGTGGCTTAGTATCAGGAATCTAATGGGTAACTAGGGTTACATTTGATTTTGTTATAAATTAATAGGTACCTAGTCACTTAGTAATCAGTACCTTATGGTTTCTAGGAAGAATATATTTTTAAAAGGGTATTTTTATCTATTCACACCCTAAAATTATTCCTAAAGGATTTTATTTTTGATACTTCACTCACTTATAGCCATTTTATCAACCCCATGGAGCTATTATCACCCTCTCATCCATCTTATGTTATCCCTTTCTCAATATTGATTCAAGTGGATTCTGTTTCATGTTGGTGATAATATTAATCAAGGTAAGGTATTGGATCCCTTATAATCTTGTTTTTATTATTTTTCCTTAGTAGAAACCATTATAATCTCACATGAACCTAATTTAAGTTTTTATAAATAAAAAATATCCCTATTTTCCCTTTCTGATCTAAATTTGTCGATTATTTTCTTAAGAAAATATAAGATAATCTCATAGTTTCAATTCACAAATTCATTTTTCTCAAATCACAAGAGGATTGAAAAAATATTAATCCTTTTATAAGTGGTTTTATTAGACTTTATTTTGAATCACATCTCTTCATGATACTTTAATGAGATAATCCTCAATAAACCAATAGGTATACTCCTTTATTACTTTATATTCATATAGGGTTATCCTGGAAACATTCTGGGGATGATTGAACCTAAATGAAAACCATGGTTTGGGTCTAATAATGTTTTTTAATAAATAATTTCTTGGGTAATGAGTGTGGTCATTACGTTTTTGGTTATATATGACTTGGTATTTATTCAATATTATAATCTAAGTTCATGTTCTTCAAATCCTAGTTTTCTTAGCATGCCTATTTATTATTTATGGTTTATGGTGAACTTATTGAAGTGAATTCAATACTTAGGATATTTTATATTATGGTTTGAAATGTTTATGTAGTGAAATTACATGTCATACATGAAAAACTCCCTAAGGTTGGTTGATATATATTAAATAGGCATACTTGTACTTAAAGAATGTTTATATATTACGGTATTCAAGATTGAGAATGTTCCTAGAAGATGTAATATGGGTTGGATGTTTTTTATGAGAACAAATCCATAAATAATTTTGAATTTTGATTGTAGGTAAGGGATTTCATTCCCCTAACTTGTTATATATGTCCCTTTATTCCCTCATAATTGTAAAAACTATTTATCAAACTATCTAGGCCTAATTATATCTCTATGGGATGAGTCATCAGGACCCTATCCACTTTTAATACATCTACTCATATGTGTGGTTGACTATGTGTATATGTGTGATTTATTCACATGTACTAATTTATCCACCTCTAGGGATGTCCTCAATTTTTTTTCTTATCCGGAGCTAAGGTTTGAAGTAGGTATGCATCTATATACCCTCAATTTGTAAAGAGTTACTTTTCAAGGTAAATAAATATGATTAAACTTCTTATTGTGCTATATGCTTGGTGGTTTACTATTCATATAGTTTTTCATTATTTCAATCATACACACTATATTATGATTGGTTGATAGGGGTAGTGTAGAACTAGATACTAATTTTTCATACTCATTCCCTATACATACCCTTCTCAAGATGTGTGTAGATTATTTTATGCATGATTCATGTATAGTAAAAGAACTTAACTATGTCAGATAGTCATACACATATATCATGGTGCATAGGTGACCATTTTTATATATTTTTTTACATGGAAAGTTTGGATGCATGTGGTATATCCATAATTCCTTTTTGGAGAGGATTCACACCAAGGGTAACCACATTGGGTACTTAGTTCATGTTTGGTTTACACACTTATATATATATATATGGGGTTTTTCTTCAAATCACTTACTTGTATGTAGTTGACTACTTTTGGGCTTACTCATGATTTTTTATACATTACCATGTTACCATTTCTATTTTTTTCTTTTATACATACTAATACTTACTTTTATTTATGGTTAGACATATTTCTTAAAACACCATGACCATGATTGGTCATTCCACATGTAGGAACATACTTTCCAATTTATTATATTTTTCTAATGTGGTAAAACCACCTCTCATGCATCTAATTCTTAACACCTAGAATTTATGCTAGCTATTTGGGACCATGAGTTTTGTTTTAGGTATTTTTAGGACATTTAAATGGATTTGTTTGGGTACTTGGTCATGAAAACTACACCAAATCCAAATAAACCATAAAAATTATTGGTTTTCAAAACCAAATAATTAGTAACTTTAAGCTAAAATCTAATCCCTTGATCACATCATAAGCACATATATAGGATATGAAAGAGGAAATAGTATTTTATATTTTTCTATTTACCCAAATTGAACAATTTATTATATAAATTATGGGTGGAATCATATTATATAGTGATTGAAGAGGCTATTTTACACTAGTCCCTGCGATTCTATAAAATTTAGGGAATGTCCTGGAATTATATATGTACATATTGGATGAACCCTGTAATTTTCACCCCATTCCATTATGCCCTTCTCCCTCCATAAAAAAAATTATATACCTCATGGATAGAGGATTCCACCCTATTCTAGAAACCACTCCCCTATACAGACCATTCCCTTCCACACTCTAATTACCTTGTGCATAACACTCCATCTCCTCCATATTCCAACTATTCCTAAGACACCTCTATCCTATTATCCATTACACTTCCCATAATCCTTATATTATTGATCATTCACCACTAATAAATGGGTGGTGGTAGAATACCAATAAGATGGGGTGGTCGAGCTATATCCCGAGGGATATTTCTTTTATCTCTTTCTATTTTATATATTTTAATAAGTTTGGATAGTTCTGTGGCATCAAAGATGATGGATATATGATTATTTCTTGTGTTTTATTACTTATGAAAATATAATTTAGTATTAATTATTATTTTTATATAAATTATTTTAACTATTGTTTCAATTGTTAAATAGATAGAGGGGGAGGGAGATATCATGATATTGGAAGCCTAAACTATGTAATAAATCTTGATCATTCTTTCCTAATGAGTGTGAATTTAATAAAAGAAACATAAACTTATTCATGAAAAGTTTAATGTAATCACATCTCATGATCGATGAGAGATACCTCATGGGGACTCTTATCCTCATGAGTAAGCCTTTTTCTACCATGAAAGTGGTTTTTAAGGAGACGATGATATTTCTAATTCATTTATATTGTAAAATAACTTGTTATGTATCACTTGGATAATCAAAAAGATTAATTCCCCCACTCATACCAAATTTAATCAAGGATCCTTATTGTTTCTAATTCCTTCACACTGAAAATACTACTTACACATATACATAATTGAAAAAAATATACTTCTATTTATTAATTTTTTACACACACAAAAAACACCAAGTTTATTTGAATTTTTTTTCTTCATCAACATAAGTGTGTTAGTCAATAAATCAACATATACTTGTGTTTGACCCGGTTATTCATTGGTATATATATTATTTTTTCTATAAATATTTCAATAAACATGGTCAAGAGAAAACCATAGTGATGCTATCTCATTACTAATATTGAATAAATACTTTATATATGGAAGGCTTGTACTAAATGATGTCTTATATTATATATTTTTATATAAAACTTTCAAGGTTTTTACTCATATTTTTATTCACCATATCAATGCCTAAATTATAATAGTCACATATATTGGTTATTTAATTTGGGAATCCAATACCCTACAACCAAAAACAAAATAAAATACCTTATATTATCTATAATTTTTACACATTGAATATGTATATATAATAAATTAATATATATTCTAAATTGATATATATATACTCATCATATATATATACCCATTGACCCTCATTAAATATAACCTCAGATACTTCTCTCAACAACTCATCTCAATCACTCATTTAATTCTCTAAAATATTTATCATGTTTAATTTTTTTAATTCTTTATATAGTTATTCACAATGGTATGATTTTCATGGGAGACAAAATGGAAGAATCTTTCAAGTATGCAGTATTTTTATTTTTATTTTATTTATTATCCTTTTATATTTTAAATAATTATTTTACTTATAGGTTTCTTCTAATTTATTACTATTATAATGTATATTTCACTTTTCTTTGTAATATGTTACCTTAAATAAATAAAACATTATATATTTAGATTCTTATTGTGTATAGAAAAAGTCACTCAATTATGATACACATGGAATTTATAAAAGGAAAATACATACTAAAATATGTGGTGTTATAATAAAATACCACAACTAATACCTTATTTTATTCTATTTAATTACTTTTAAATTATTAATATATAGTTGTTACTTTTTAATTATACACCTATTGATATCACTATTGTGTATTAAATGGTTTTTTAAATCCTTCATTATTATTTTAGTACTTTTTTTCCTTCCTCTTTCCGACGCTTTTGTCGGGGTGCGCGCATCTGTCTTGTTCGGTGACGAGAGATGTAGTTTTTGTTTCCCTGCATTCCTGCTTTCCAAAGGTGGGCGACATCTTCTCCTTATTCAGGGACGTTTTATCCTTGATCAAAATGGGATGATGGGATGTCAGTTCTTCCTTCTGTGGATTCCTCCTCGGAACTCGTCACCTAGTCTGGGTCTCCCTCATAGACTTAAGGCGTTGTTCGTGAAACTCTTACCGGTGCCATATCTTCATGGACACCAATTAATTATGATGCTTCTGTTAGGACATTCCAAGGGGTCCGGTCAGAGAAGAAACCTTCGGTTAGGGGAGTAGTCATACTGGGCATCACTGGTGTGTCTGGATGCTGGGGGATTGGTGTGTCTATCTTCTCTCCCTTATTATAGGGCTTCTCAAGGGCGCGGAAGCCCGAAGCATCCCACATCGAATGTGGGGAATCGTATTCCATGGGCATGTATCTGAGGTTTTCCTCAGCTTCTCATGTTTAACACATGGTATGCCGCATGTTTAAAATTCAGTGGAGATAGAGTAGGATGATCAGAACACTGACTGGAATGGATCATATGGGTGAAACCCCTTGGAGGGAACACCGATATTGGGGCCAGCATGTGGGTGGCTTCCTGAGTGTAGTTAGTTGGAACAGGGAATGGGGTGGCATGATCCCACCGGGATGTGGTGGCCCGGGTGAGAATCGGGATGGATGATGGAGCAGTTGAATTAAGTGGAAGGTGACTAGAATGGAATCATCATAAGGATGACGATGGTTATTGGATTGATCCTCGAAGAGGCTTCCTATGTATCCTCATGGTAGGGAATCAAAGTCCACGTAGTTCATCTAATGACTGCTTACCTCCAATTGGGGTTCAATGGATTACCACTTTATAGGGTCACAATGGCTTACCGCTGAATGGAGTGACAACGACTTACAGCTATACGGAGTGACAACGGCTTACCACTGAAAGAGGTCCATAGTTTAACGTTATGCGGGACGAGGGAGAACCGACGTAAAGGGGGTCAGAACTGCTGGGTGTTGGTCTTGAACCTCGGGGAGGCTTCTACGTACTTTTCCTTGAGAGGGAACAAAGACCATGTAGTTCATGTGGTGATGTTTGGTTCTTACCCTCTAGGCTGCCCAGGGTATCGGTGAACTTACATGGAGGAGGACCTGGGGTCCAATGGTTATTGGGCTTGAACCTCGTGGAGGCTTCCTACATACCCTGACTTGGAAAAGATCAAAGTCCACATAGTTCATAAGGGTGGGAACTAACATGAAGGTGGACCTAGGGTCCAATGGTTATTGGGCTTGAACCTCATGGAGGATTCCTACGTACCTTTCCTTGGCAAGGATCAAAGACCTCGTAGTTCATGTGGTGGGGCAAGGGGCTTAAACTCTAGCCTGCCCAATATGAGGTAGGAGTCGATGAACCGACCAGAATAAGGACCTGGGGTTCAAGTGGATGGTGTTCTTGAACCTCATGGATGTTTCCTACGTAGCTTGCTTTGGCAGAGATCAAATTCCTCGTAGTTCGGATGGCAGCGTGTGGGGCTTATACTCTAGGCTGCCCATGATGATGGGGTCTTGGTGCACCGACATGAAGATGTTCGGGACCAATGGATGGTGGAGGGATTAAACCCCAGGGAGGCTTCCTATGTAACTTTCCTTGGCAAGGATCAAAGACCACGTAGTTCAGGGTGTTTGGGGATTACACTCTAGGATTCTCAGGGTGTTGGTGAACTGACATGAAGGGGTGTCGGGATGACCAAGTGTTGGATTTGAACCTCAAGGAGGCTTCCTATGTACCTTTCCTTGGAAAAGATCAATGTCCTCATAGTTCGGATGGCGGCATGTGGGGCTTACACTCTAGGATGCCCATGATGATAGGGACTTGGTGCACCGACGTGAAGATGGTCAAGACCAATAGATGGTGGAGGGCTTGAACCTCAGGGAGTATTCCTACATAACTTGCCTTGGAAAGGATGAAAGACCACATAGTTCATAAGGGTCCAGTGGTTGTTGGTCTTGAACCTCGTGGAGGCATCCTATGTACCCTACCTTGGCAAGGATCAAAGACCACATAGTTTAGGGTGTTTGGGGCTTACACTCTAGGATTCCCAGGGTGTTGGTGAACCAACGTGAAAGGGGTTGGAGCGACCGATGGGTGTTGGTATTTAACCTCAGGGAGGCTTCCTACATACCTTTCCTTGGCAGGGATCAAAGTCCACATAGTTCAGGTAGGTGTGGGGATTGCACTCTAGGCTGCCCGAGGTGTTGTTGAACCGACATGAAGGTGGTCGGAACGACTGGGGTGTTGGTGGGATTGAACCTCAGGGAGGCTTCCTATGTACCCTGCCTTGGAAAGGATCATAGACCACGTAGTTCATGGTTTTGGTGAACCGACGTGAATGGGGTCAGAATGACCGGGTGCTGGTGGGCTTGAACCTCAGGGAGGCTTCCTACGTACCTTTCCTAGGCAAGGATCAAAGACCACATAGTTCATAATGGGGCGTGGTACTTACACTCTAGGCTTCCCAATGTGTTGGTGAACCGACGTGAAGATGGTCGGAACGACCAGGTGTTGGGCTTGAACCTCAGGGAGGCTTCCTACGTACCTTTCCTTGACATGGATCAAAGTTCTCATAGTTTGGGTGTTTGGGGCTTACACTCTAGGCTACCCAGAATGATGGTGTCAGGGTCGATGCTTACTCTAAGCCCACATGATTCATGCTCCATGTGAGAAACAAGAGGTAGCAGAGACCTAACGATCATGTAGCGAAAGGTGCGTCCATGGGAAGTGGAGTGGGGCTTACACATGGTTAGCGGTCTAAAGAGGAAACAAGGGCTTATGCATGGTTAACAACCCAAATAGGTTGGGAATTTCTCCAAGATGGAGGCCCGTGGTGACAAATCACAACGGGAGAGGGACTTGGTACTGAAGAAAGGAGAAGCACCATTTCCCACCACGCCCTACACTGGCCCTGGGGACCGAAGATGAAAGGAGGAGCAGGGATGCAGCCTCTGGAAAGAGAAGCTAGGGGATTACACTGGGATGGTTTCCCTCTCCCTGTGGACAAACTCTACTCCCATAAGGAGGATATCATCCCATGTGGAGATCAGTGGGTGTGGAGAATGTCCAAGGTGGGGGTTCCCCGCGTGTGAGGCATAGGGCGAGGTCATAGTTTAACATCATGTGCTGAGAACGAAGGTTCTTGGCAGTTTAACGTCCAGCAACTTGGAGGAGGTGGGTTTTCTCCGCACCCCTAGGATGTACATAACTGGTACCCTTTGCTCCTTGGTGTAGAGAGGGGAAAGGAAAATCCATGGTGAGGGGGTGTCATGGAAAGAACCATCGAGGGGCCCACGTTATCATGGCTATGTGAAGAAGCAATAGCCGTTAGCGTGCCTATGTGAAGAAGCATGAGGCGAAGAAACGCAATGGGCAGTATCGTCCAAGGGACTTTGAAATCATATCGTGCAAACCTGGAGGGTTGCAAGGGAAAAGGTATTTCCAAGCAGAGGGGTTTATAGGCAGGGGCCTTGTGAATCTCTATTGCTCCGTGTGGCGGAGGGAACTTGTGAAGGGTTGTGCTTCATAAAGTGGGGTTCCTCAGACTAATCATAGGGTATAGGTATATATGGGAGGTGCTTTGAGAAGTGGAGAGGCATTCGCGGAGCACTTCCTCATGGAGAAAAGGTGCCTCGTGAAGCAAGGTGTCGTGAAGCAATGTGCTTCGTGAAGTAAAGTGACCCTGCCTTAGCATGGGGATCATGTGTACATGAAGGGTTTTTCGCGAGCATAAACACTCCACGATGACCCTGGTCCCCTTGGGTATCCCCTTCCTTCACAAAGGCCATTAGGCTTTGCTAAAGTCATCCCTCTTGGAAGAGGGGATCAAAACGAGACAAGGGGTAGGCACTTCTTAGAGTATAAGTACCTCGCACAGCTCATGGATCGTAGAGCAGAGAGTGCTTCATGATTTGGGAGCTGGGAAGTTGAAAGGTCCAATTGTCCATCCTTTGTTCTCAGGGGGAGCCTGGTATTTATGGGCAAGAGGCGCCACGAAGTGGAGCTTACGCATCACGAAGATGGCTCGGTTGCTTCGTGGCGGGCTTGTGAACGTCAAATGCGGTCGCGAAACATCCCACCACCTTATTTCATGGTGGGCTCGTGAATGTCAAATTCGTTCGCGGAGCATCCCGCCTCCTTGATTCGCAGTGGGATCGCAAATGGAAAATGCGTTCATGGAGCATCCCGCCTCCTTGCTTCGCGGTGGCCATGGTGCTGGGGGGACTCCGCGAAATGGCTTTACGAGGCCGCCAATGCTGCCTTCATGTTGGATTCTTTTCTGCCCAGAATTTTGGCACTAAAAAATTCCTCCTCCCCCTCATACTAGGAGCCGCTGAGAGATCAAGGGTCAAAGTCTGATGGTAATTTCCAAAATCCTTGGTCGTTCGTGATGCTGGCTCATAAAGAGGGCTCATGAGGCGGATAGGGGATGCACAGGCCGAGCACATCGTGAAGCTCTGAAGGCCATCGCCTATAAATAGGGGGTGCTCGTCTCTTTTTTCCTTTACCTTCTCTATGAATTTTTCCTTTTGCGCTCTCTATTTGAGAAGCTCCGCGTACTCCGCGAGTGTTCTCTACAAATCAAGTCTTCATGGCACCCAGCGGGTCCTCGAATCCGCGTTTGTGCTCCGCGATCCGGTGCTTGAACACCTAGGTAGGTCTCTGCGAACAATCTTCGCGAATGTGCTCTGTGAATGAGTTTTGAAACCCAACCCGAAAATCGTCCAAGTTCCAGAACTGAATGGCCCACCAAGAAGCTGCCCAGGGGGTCCTTACATATGCCTCCCGGAGGTATGAGATGGAGAACAGTCTGGGACTAGGAGAGTTAGTCCTTAGCCACTCGGACCATAGTTTATTGGTGGAGCTGCTATCGGAGAGCCATAAAAACTACCCATTGTGCAGCAGCATTCCACTGTATGGGTTCAGGATGAGGGATGACGTCTTCATCCCAGAAGCAAGTAGGGATGAGCCAACTTACTGGTTTAGGAGCACGTCGTGCCAGCGCTGATGGTTCAGGGTGGCTGATGGCCATGCCCAGGAGGATTTCAAACCCATAATTGTTGATTAGTTATAAAAACATCAGAACAACATTGATGGAAATGTATTTTAGCCAGAGAGGTCCCCTCCTATGTACCGAACTATCCTTAAGGAGGCGCTAGGGAACCCAAAAAAGGGCTAGTCTGAGGAATGGGACCTACGCCAGGGCGGCAACTTCACAGATGATTGGGCCTGGGCCTACTGGGTAGGTGCCTAGTGTGAGGAGTTCAGAGTGGAGTTGAGAAGAGTGGGCATGTATGAGGTAGCTTGGTCTTCCCAGTTTCACGTCTACCAACAGAAGTAGCTAATGTTGGAGCTGTTGAGTTGGTGGTCACCGAGGACCAATACCTTCAACCTGCGTCATGGGGAGGCTGACATCAGCTTATGGGATGTTCATTAGATCTTGGGGGGTCCCGATACTGGGGTCAATGTACGAAGAATTACTCCCTTCTATGGGTGCGTGGGAGGATCCGGAGTAGATGTTGCATCTGGCGATGGCATGGATGGAGCATGTTTCAGGAGAGGATAAGGAGGTGGTGAGAGATTTACACTTCAAGAGTTGGTTCAAAAAGTTTCTGAACTTCCTGGTAGACCTTTAGTTCCTGGAAAGACCTTGAACTTTCCCAAAGGGGGCCTGGAGTAAGGAACACTCATACTGGCGGCTGTTGGAGAATAGCCAGTGGAAGACCTAGGGGTTCAGTGTCATCACTGAGCAACAACCAATAGTCAGGCTAGTGGCATTCATCGCAGATCCAATATGTGGTTGGATCCTACCAATGAGGGATACGAACATGGGAGTGCGACCATGAACTTTCATCATGGATTCCACATTGGAAACATGAGGGTGGGTCAACCTAGGTATCCTGATGCTCGCCAAGTTGTATAAAATGTTGTGGCACATCAGTGAGGGGAAGAGGCCACAGAGGGTATGGGGGTCGTTCCACCTTCTGTATGGGTGGATAGAGGTGCACATGAGGGGGATCTATGAGTATCCAAACCTCATCTCGCCTCCAGGATTGAACTTCCACCCCTCGATCCTGAATGTCGTGGGGAGATTTCCGACCAAGCTGACCACACCATTGGTTCTGAACCGGGTGTGGAGGGTGAAGGAATTCAATTTCCACCCATTTTCATTGCCGATGGGGGTATTTACTGATGATGGCTGGGGGACGGAAGAGCACTGGGCCTACCTCCTGGCCTTTTGAGGAGGAGTATTGGTGGCCAGGGTGGACCGTGAGCATCTCTGCGAGCCATACACCCCACACTGGTTTGCAAGGCAATTTCGGTGCCTGCAACAATTGACCCCACTGGTCTACCTGGAGGTGCGTCATGAGTAGCACCCATATGTGATGAGGAAAATGTGTCTCATGTTCACACGGGATGACGAGAAGATGTATAATGAAATTCCTCTATCGATCGTCATCCTTAGGCTGGTAAAGGATTATGACCAGAGCTGGGAGGTGGCCTACCCTGGGGAGACGCTGAAGTGGCCAACCATTCTAGTCGGTGATGGTGAGCCTCCCCGACCTTGGGGCCGAGGTCAGAAGACGGCAAGGGAATCCCATAGTGGTGGGGATCCTGTAGTGATAAGGCCAGCACCAGTTGAGGGGGAAGCAGTGGTAGCGGATCCAGCAGCAGTAGCAGACTCGGTGGTCCCAGGAGAACAGATTCATCTGGAGGGGCAGCCACTAAGAGGATTCCGCAGGATTTCTACTCAAGCCCTAGCAAAACTGCTGCTCCATATTGACATGTCAGAGAATGTTGTCTTCCCGGAGGCTTGGGACATCTGTAATTTGACCGGAAATTCCTCATCCCATCTGAGTTATGGAAGAACCTTAACCGCCTCGGGATGGACTTTCCAGGGATTGGCCCCATTAGAGATGGTTTTGTAGTATCCCAGGTGGAGGTGGAGAAATACCTGGCCAAACTAAAAGGCCTTATCCCCTCCCGGGGTGCCCTGCACCTGATGACAGACCGGGTCAGGGTGTTTTTGGATCGTATGGTCCCATCGTAACTTCCAACTGCTGACCTAAGGGAGCACTTCCCTTTTTTTGGAAAAATCGAATGAGTCCTCCTAGGGAGACGAGGCCGGTAGAGGGAGTCCATTAGAGGAGGGTGAATTTGGTGATCAGTACTCAGATCTAAAATATTTCATGGAGGCCCTCGAGGTAAAATCCCAAGTTCCTTACTTAGGGTCTTCTCTTAGGTTACTCTGGATTCCTTATCACCATATGCACTATACAAGAGGACCTTGTGCATAGACCCCATTCTCACCCCTTAGTGGGTGCCGACACGGGACCTTCGGGATCCACACCTGTGGATGCATCAACTTCCATATCTGGCAGGGCTAGGACACTTGATGTGGCTCCCTCAGAGTCTCCAAACCTGCCAACCATATACAGGGGGCCACATCTCGGGGTCCTGAAGACATCATCCCAAGAGAGAGAGACCAGGGATTTGATCTCTGTAAGTCTCCTCCACCGAATTTACGACTGCCATCCCCTGACCACGTTAACTGACATTCACATCCCCTTTTTTGGTGTGCACAATCCTTCAATTGGCCTGGGCCGCTGCGGAAAAGTTGGTCGGGACTTCTGGTAGCGCCCTTCCTAGAGGCATGCCAATGGTCGTGGAGGTGGACATCCATCCTGACCGAACTGCAACGCTCTCGATCACTGGCAGGGACACCAGTGGGATTGCACTTGAGGTTATTGAGGTGGGATCCGATGATGAGGATAAACCAGACAGTTCAGGCCCCACAACACCTAATCTGATGCCAGACATGGACCCGACTGAGGAGTTCCTGGGGGAATTCTCTGCATATGAGCCTGCCAATCGCACCGACTGGGACGAGACGACCTCTGACGAGGAGGACAGAAAAATATTCCATCGCCGATTGTGGAAGATGATCACGCGCTTCATCAATAACACCCCAAGAATTATGGTTGGACAAGATGGATATACTACACTTATGGCTACGTGAACTGGGCCCCGGGGGAGTGGATGCCCAGTGCCCTCACATGCTCATCTGAGATCTTATGGCGAAAAAGATTCAGGAGTATGACCATGGCCTCCATGTGGGATGGCAGTGAAGGAACTCGGTGAACATCAAGAAGCTCCAGGAGACCAAAAACGAGGTTGAACGGTTTCAGTCCCAGACGGATGAGCATCCTTCTTCTATTAATGTGCAATCAGAGCTCGTCTCAAGACTGAAATCTCAGCTGGTGGAGGCCGAAGAGGGCAAGAAGAGAGCCTATGAGGAGATGGCCATTATCTAGACCGGTGTGGAGTGGGACCAGATTGAGGCCAATGAATTGCGCCATCTCGCTGCCGAGGAGGAGCGGGAGGTGAACAGGCGGAATAAACTCTTGGACGCCACCAGCCAGAGGGTGGCAGAGCTGCAACATTCCTTTGATGAGGTCAATCCGTCCATGGGGGGAGTTGACCCCCAGGTGTTGTAATGATTACAAACCCTCTAACGTACTTTCATCTTTTGATTGTTTTAAGCCATAGTATGCATGAGTTCCATTTTTTACATTGGTTTATTGCATCCTCGTGATGTTCGTGGAGCGTCCAGGGATCATTCCCTAAGCTCACGTGGGTCGGGCCCGATGTGAGAAACAAGGGATGACCACCTTATCACCCCATCCAAATGTAGGAGTTCAAACCAAACTTTGGGCATCTAGGGTTTGAAAAACTGGTCTGGATTTCCGAGAGGAAATTGGAGAGACCTGATTGGAGAATGACTCTCTCAGAACAGCCGAATTACCATTTTCCCAGTGTACTCTTGTGCACGAACGGGGTAATGCCAGGGGCGCTGGAATCAATATGAACAGATGGGATTGGAAGGTGTGAATCACGATACCCAGGATTCGGAACACTATGGGGGTGTTGTGACAATAAATAGTAACTATGGACCGCATTCAAAACATAGTATCCTTATTGTGTTAGCCTGGAATGGGGATAGAAAATGAGGGCCGACTTCTAACCATGTTCGAAACATGAGGCCTGACTCAAAATGTCATATGTTAGTCTTACGGAACATTGGACCAGGACAATAGGTGGGCCATAGGCTGAGCATCCATACTGTTAGAGGGTTCCCTTAGACATGAAATAATACAACGGTCCGAATAAGGGTCACGGAAATCGTGGAATGTGGAGTGATGGTTTGTTCAAACAGAATCCAACACTCTCAAAATTACACCACCATGGTGGAATCACATTAGATGGACGCATCGGTCTGATCATGGATTATTCATTATTTTAGATAGGACCTCTCTGGTGAGGGAGTCGTCGCTTCCATATGTCATCGTGGGGCATCCCAAACTTGTTCAGGGCAAAATTGCAGTTACATGGCTCCCCACGAGGGGTCAGGCCAGGGGGCCGGAAATGAGGAGGAATAGGATTTATGATTCCTGGGGATGGACCCTAGGCGAAATACCTAGGTGTCTCCACGTATCCCATTAGGATGGGAATCAAACCATACCTAGTTCTAGAAGCACAGTTTAACATCATGCGGGATGATGAGAAGCCTGGCTGCACTGGTGCACATCCTACCAAAACTACTAAGCCCACGTGAGTCATGCTGGATGTGGGAAACAAGAAGTAGTGGTGGGACTTTCCTGACACAGGAAAGAATATGTTAGAGTGAAGGGATGCCCGGTGAATGTTGGCCCAATGATGTTAACTCGTCCATGTAGTGCACCTAGATGCGTGAAGAAGTAAAGACAAGTATGTCGGAATTCCACTTGAACATAAGGAAGTGGAAATGTGTGAATCATGATGCTCGAAATCTGGATCACAATGATGGTGGTGTGAGGATGAAGGATAACTATTGACCATATTCGAAACACAGTATCTTTATCACGTTATCCTGGAAAGGGGACAGACAAATGAGGGTCGACCACTGACCATGTTTGAAACACGGGACTTGTCACAAATGTTGTCTGAGATCTTTAGGGGTGTTGGCCCGAAATGGTAGGTGAGCCAAGGCGGCATAAAACCAGGCCATGAAGGGGGTCCCTTTGGATTTGGAAGAGGATGAGGGTCCAAATAGCGAACTCACGAAGCTTGGACATGGAATGAGGGGAATGTCCCCATGAAAATTCCACACTTCGGGCTCTTTGTCAAAACGCATCTGAATACAACAACGAGATGTATTAGATAGAGGGAGTCAAGTCCCTTCCCATATGGAGATCTTAGTTTAGGGTCATAGAATCCGGACCATGGATGGTAGGAAATGTGGGAGACACCTGGTGGGGTAATTATAAAAACCCGATGTGAATGGGAACCGGGGATTACGGCCACTATGTGTTCCTTGGAGAGGTTTTAGGTCAAGGGACCGAAAATGAGACTTAATATGGGCCCGAGGCAAGGTGCACGGACGTTCCTACGTACCCCATGAGGATGAAGATCAAGCTGCATGTACTTCTAAGAAGTGGCACGGTAAGGTACCAGTGCCAGGGATAAAAGGGGTGTGCGGGTGTGGCCCTCACACCAAAATAAGCGGTATTTGATAAATATTGTTTGTCCTTTAAGGTGAATGGTTTGTTTTTTGTGAAGAAACAAGCCTAGGGTAGAAATTCCCAGCATTTCCACAAGAATCAAGCCATGTACAAGCATTGATAAATGGTATGGCATGTGACTACTACCAAAAATGGCGTCCCTTTGAGTGAGGACATCACGATGTAGTGCCATTTTTCATCGTTCAGCCAGGATGATAATTTCAAAGTTTTAGGGTCATGTGATAGGACCAGGCATTCATTTTAACATCATGCGGCATAGACGTAGTAGAGACGATGATAAATGTGGAATATGTATGATGTAATAAAACATACCCGACATGAATGGGGACATAATCCCATACCACACCGTACGCAATTCCGAGAAATGAGCCTCAGGCCAAGGGGCCTAAACAGAGGTAAGAGGGTAAGGGGTAGGAGAAAATAGCTCCCAATTGAGCTAGAGCTAAAAACGAGATTTTCGGGTGTTCTTACGTATCCCATGAGGATGGGAATCAAGATATATGTAGTTCTAGAGGAGATCTTAGTTTACGGTCTTAGAGCTCAGACCAGAGATAAGTGAAAACCTTCCAAGTAAGCGCAGACCTCAACCTGATCCCTAAGCCCACGTGAGTAAAACTCGGTGTGGGAAACATGGGAGGAAGAAGTTTATTGCAATACCGGGAACACATGCCAAAGGAAAATCTGTGAGGAGCCCTGAATGATGCCCTTATTGCAGCTTTTATCATCCTAATGTGAGGATGCACACTGAGGAATATTTCCAGGAGTGTCGAGATTTTATTTCGACATGATGAGGTGGAGAAGGATGTGAATCATGTAACTGACATTTTGGGCTTAATGGGGTTGGCGTGATGATGGAGGATGACTGTTGACCATGTTCAAAACATAGCATCCATATCGTGTTAGCCTGAAATGGGGACAATAAAATGAGCGTTGACTGCTGAACATATTCGAAGTGTGGTATTTGTATTGATTTGTTGTCTTTGACCCTTGAGGACATTGGCGCGTAATGGTAGGAGAGCCCTTGGGACCAGCATACATGCCACTTGGGGGTCCTTATAGGTGTGGAAGGTGATGAAATCCCTAATGAAGGGGAACAAAAAGGCTGAGAAACGGTTGAAAGCATGTCTGAGTAGAATCCGACATTCCAGGTACTAAACCATAGTACCCTTAGGCACATTGGTGAATCGCTGAAGAGGGCCAAGGGGATCATATTTAAAGTGGCCGATTTAAAAATAAGAGTATAGAAAAAGGGGGTATAGGATCCCCAGGAGGGAGAGGTACATGGCGTGTTCGTTACAAACTCATACCACACCATATACTTCCCTCCCCGGGAAAGGGTAGGCCAAGGGGCCAAGGTGAAAGGGAGATTTCTGGGAGATGGGGTTGGACCCAAAGTCTAGACATTCTGGCGGTCCTACGTATCCCATGAGGATGGGAATCAAGTCATACGTAGTTCTTGAAGGTGCATAGGGGTAAGATACCCTAATGAGGGGGGTGTACGACACGGATAGTAACCCAACGTGAATGAGGAAATAATCCCACACCACAGTGTACACTTTGGGTAAGAACTTGGGCTAGGGCCCGAGAAGGCCAAGGGGCCTAAGGATGGGCCTCGATCAGGAAGGCCCAACCAGTTTGCAGTTTAACATCTTGTAGTGAGGAAGAAAGATAGGATAAGGTGTCTCATCTGGGTATGTGTACGGCATGGAGAGTAACCCGATGGGAATGATGACATGATCCCATACCACACCGCACACTCCCATAAGAGAGAACCTGGGTCAGGTCCTAAAAATTCCAAGGGACATGAGGCGGGGCCTCATATGGTTAGACATACGTCCTCTTGTATGGTTACTGCCTCATCAGAGCTCCTAAGTCCATATGAGAAATGCTCGGTGTGGGAAACAAGGAGCCGGTCTCGGCTCTCCCTATCATATGGGGAACTAAAACCTGGCTTTTCCCGAAGGTATTTTTTCACTTAGAGATATAACAGGGCAGAATGAACCACTACACTCAATGTTTGGGACATCTTGGGGTGGTTCCAATGTCACAGGACAACTGTTGACCATGTTCAAAACACAGCATCCCTATAGTGACCTAAAATGGGAACAAATGAGCATCGACCGCTGACCATATTTGCAACGCGGGACTTGTATCGACTTGTTGCTCAACATCCTCGAGGGAGTTGGCCCGAAGTGGTAAGAGAGACCTTAGGCCTAGCATCCATACCATTCAGGGGCCCTTCTGGATGGGGAAGATGATGGAATCCCAATCAAAGGAGAGGGTGAAGCATAGATGTACCCATCTACGAAAGAGGTGAACATCTCCAGGGAGTGGGACGTATGGCCGGATCGAGGTTAGCTCGATGTGAATTGGGGGAAACAATTTCACCCCTACCATATGTCTTGACCCGAGGGGAAGATTTTGGCATTTGGGCTAGGCCAACAGACGAAATGTCCAGGCATTCCTACGTATCCCATAAAGATGGGAATCAAATCATACGTAGTTCTTGAAGCCCATGCATTTTAACATCATGCGGTGAGAATGTGGGAGGATTAAAGAATGGGGAGTGGGCACATGTTGCAACCATTAAAATCCCGGTATGAGTGGGGCTAAGGAAGCCTACACCATGTCATGCAAGGATCCTCTGAGAGAACTACACCCAGGGAGGATAGTCAAAAAGAAGAGTTTGGGGGATGGGCTCAAGACAAGGCATCTGAGAATTCCTACGTTTCCCATAAGGATGGGAATCAAGCCATACATAGTTCTCAAGATGCAGTTTAAAATCATGCAGAACGATGCATAGTTTAAAGTCGTATAGGACCGGACAGTTAAAGGTCATGCAGGACCGGCGTGCAGTTTAAGGTCATGCAGGACCAGCATGCAGTTTAGGGTCATGCGGGACCATCCAATTTAAGGTCGTGCAGGACCATTAGGCTCAGAAAAATTATTTCTTGAGTAACTTGTCATTGGTGGGAGGATTTATACATTCACGATCCAAGGTCAATAGGGAGTATTCTCCATTGGTGTAAACCCTGTGAATTATTTAAGGTCCTTCCCATTTGGGATCTAGCTTGGGTGGTTTCCTGCCAGGGATCATTGGTGCCCGGAGGGCCAATACCAAGTCACCTAGTACAAAAGATCGGAGGCAAACCTTATTATTGAAGGCTCTAGCTATCTTATTCTGATGCCTTTCTAGATTGTGCAGGGCACGAACCCTCTTCTCATCAAGGGATTTCAATTTAGCTAGAAGAATTTTGGCTACCTTATTTGGCGCCTTCTGGTCATAGACCGCTGTACGTAACGAGGGCACCGGGATCTTAGTGGGCAGGATGGTCTCAGCTCCATACACCAGGGAGTAGGGGGTCACCTAGGTGGAATTATGAGTTGTTGTCTGATAAGCCCAGAGGGCATTGGGGAGCTTGTCTGACCAACTCTTCTTGTCTTGGCCAACCATTTTCTACAAAATGTTAGAGAGGGTTTTTTTGAACGCCTCGATCTTCCCATTCTCCTACGAGTGGTAGTGGGAGGTATGGTTCAAACGGATGGTGTACTTGTCTTACAATTTCTTCAGCTTGGCTACTTGGAAGTTGGTGTCATTATCAGGGAGGACAGCGTGAGGGACTCCAAACTAGTGGATGATGTTGGAGCTCATGAAGTCAATGATAGAATAGGCATAGAACTCCTTGAGCGGAACTGATTCTGCCAACATAGAAAAGTAATCTGTGGAGGTCAGGATGAACCTTCACTGACGAGCTGTCGCTGGTGGGTATGGTCCCACGATATTGAGTCCCCACACTGCCAACGACCAAGATTAATTGATGGAGTGGAGTGGTTTTGGCGGCTGATGCAGGAAGTTAGCATGAACTTGGAACGCATGTCATCCCTTAGAGAACTCAATACAATCATGGATCATAGAGGTCCAGAAGTAACCCAGTCTTTGGATCTAATGGGACAGCTTCGACCCATCCTAGTGGGCCCCACAGTAATTGGCATGAACCTCTTGCATGACCTGAGAAATATCAACTCTTTGGATGCAACAGAGGATAACACCATCAAACCCATGCTTGTAGAGGATCTGCTCAAGACTGGGACCACTCTGGAGGGTAAACTGCAGCGCGCGGCGTCAGATTCACTCACGCTTGGCTCGATCATCTGGGAGGAATCCATTTTTGAGATACTCGGAAAAATGGGCTCTTCAGTCGGGAGTCGCTTCAACTACTGCATCTGGAGAACCTGGGATTCCTGACATGGAGGATCCGGTGATAAGATGGCTTACTCACAGGTTGTCATCATCATCTAAGGTGGTGATAGAAATGACTCTACGGTGTTCCACGTGTATAATTATATCATCTTACTTGGGTTATGAAAGTGATGTATCCAGGCTGACCAGGGAATCGGCTCGACCATTCTGAGATTGAGGGATATGAGTAACTTCCGGTTGGGATAGAAACTGGTCCATTATATGGAGGGTGCGCTCCAACAATGGTACGAGCTCTGACTTTCTAACAACATTGCCACCGTTTACTTGCTTGATGACTAGTTCGTAATCCCATTTCACATGAAAATGGGGCACATTGATCTTGAGGGCCAGCTCGAGGCCAGTGATAAGAGCCTGATTTTCTGCCTCGTTGTTGGTGCAGCCTTCCGACAACAATAATGAATATGGTAGAATGGCTTGCACCGAGGAAATAAATACAATACTCAGACCTACTCTGTTGAGTCTAGGATCATTGAGTCTCCTTCCAGTGGGGCTCTGGGAGGCACCATCAAAGTGCATCTGCCAACTTGGGATGACAGGATCTACCGAGAGGATTGCCTCGTTGGGAAAATCCAGGTCCAGGGACTGGTCCATAGGGGTTGGATGGGCAGCAAAAAAGTCTTCCAATGCTTGTCCCCTGATAGATTTCTGAGGGACAAACCTGATGTCGAACTGCTGGAGGATTACTTCCCACTGTGCTAGACAATTGGTCAACATGGGGCGGTTCATAATGTATTTCAGCGGGTCTACCCAAGAAACCAATTGTACCTCGTGGTGCTTCATGTAGTGTGGAAATTTCTATACTACGAATACCAATGCAAGGTAGCTCTTCTCGATGGGGGAGTACCTGGTATCTGTGTCGAGGAGCATGTGGCAAAGGTAGTAGAGACTATCTTCTGTCCCCTCATTGTTCTTCTGGCCGAGAAGGGCGCCGAGTGATCATTCCAGGGTAGTCACGTACAAGATCAACAGATTTACAGAGATGGGTGGAATCAAGACAAGAGGCCATAGCAGATATTACTTAATTTCCTCGAATGCAGTATATCACTCTTCATCCCATTCATAGGCAGAGCCTTTCTTCATGAACCGGGAAAAGGGCTTACACTTTCCGGCTAGATTCACAATGAATTAGTGTATGTAGGCTTAATGGCCTTGAAAATGTCAAAGATCCAGAATATTTCTCATGGGAGGCATCTGGATGATGGCCTTGATATTCTCTAGGTCAATCTTGATGCCTCGATACCTGACAACAAATCCAAGAAACTTCCCGGAGGTGACCCCGAAGGCACATTTCAACGGGTTCATCTTTAGGTAGTGGGAACAGAGGAAGCCGAACACTTTTTCAAGGTCCATGAGATGGTCCTGGTGCTGGCGAGATTTGACAACCAGATCATCCACATAGCATTCTACCAATGTCCTGGGTATTGGCTTGAATATACGGTGCTTGGCCCGCTGATAGGTGGAACCTACATTCTTCAGGTCGAAGGTCATAACCTGGTAACAGAAAGTACCTTGGGGTTCCCTAAAAGCGGTGTACTCTTCATCCTTGGGGTCCATCTGGATCTGGTTATATCTATAGTAACTATCCATGAAGGAGAGGGCTTGGAACCCAGTTGTAGCATTGATCAATAGTTCTGTCATTGGAAGGGTAAAATCATCCTTCAGACAGAGATGGTTGAGATCCCAGAAGTCGATGCAGACTCTGATCTGTCTGTTCTTCTTCCTGACTGGCACAATGTTGGTTAGGCACTTGGGGTACTGGACCTCCTTGATGAATTTGGATCTGATGAGCTTTTCAACTTCGGCCTCGACTATGGCACCGTGATAAGGGTGCATCTTTTTGGGAGGCTTCCTGAACCCATGATGATTTTTCGGGAGACCGAGGCGGTGGACGGATACCTAAGGATCTAGTCCTTCCATCTCGTTATAACTCCAGGCGAATATATCACAATGCTGCTTCAAGAAATCTATGTACAACTACTATTCCTGGAGGGGTATGGTGACACTGATCAATGTGTGTCTCAGATCTGCCTCGCTACCAAGGTTAACTTGTACCAGTTTGTCGACCATGGTGGAAATTCCTTCTTCAAAGGTGGGGGAGCATCCTCCAGATCCTCTTCTTCGCTTGTGGAGGAATCCACAGTGGAAGAAGCTTCCTCTGGGTCGGAAGAACCTAGCGGGAGGCTGGTACAAGCCTGGATAGCAGTGGACAAAATATCAGGGGATTCACGTGTTGCTGAGATCATAGTGATGAAGCCAGTCCATTCGATCCCATCTGGCCTTCGGCCCAAGGGGGCATGCTTGATGACATCAAAGAAATAGTGGCGTATTGTCTTGAGTCGGTTAATTCCAGCCCGGCAGAATAGGCATGTATGATGTACTGCCATTGACATAGGGCAGACATCCCAATACCGTACGGGGGTATGAGGTTCCGGGATCACCTGAGCCTGGTTTGTGTAGGAGTATGAGGTGATTTTCCGTCATCGCTTAGACTTGGGAATATTCTTTCCTCTTGTACCAAAGAAAAAAAAATTGCCCCATGTCGGGGGTTGTGGCCTCCAATCGATGGATTGGAAAGATGTAGGTTTCATCCAGACCTTCCTAGGGGTCATTTGTGATCATGGAGGGCTCCAACTCACTTGCCAGAATCTGTTTATCCTAGCTCTTGTAATAGTCAGCATCCAGATAATGGGCTTCACTAGAGGTGAAAGGAGATGCATCACCTTGGAGTATGCCTAATCTTCCATTTAGGGATTACTTGAGGCATTAGTGATATGATAAAGGGACCACTTCATGCAGGTGGAGCCATGGTCTGCCCATCAATGCATTGTACGCGGTGTCCTGGGAGACAACCATAAACTCAGTACTAGAAACTGGGCCACCGAACAGGGTTTTTAAGTGGATCTTTCCAAATGGGGTCTTATTTGTCCTGTCATATCCCCTGATCATTAAATCGTAGGGAGTCAGGTCATCCTCGGATAACCCCATCTTCCGAAATGTCTGCATTGGGATAAGGTTAATCCCGTATCTAGTGTCACCAAGGCAGCGGAGAACCTCCACGCCGTTAAATTAGCTGTTGATGTACTATGGGCGGATGTGCCCCTGTATGAGATATCCCTATTCTTCTCCAGAGAACAAAATGATGTCCTGGAAATCGACATTCTCAACTGTTTCATCCTGAAAGGCTTCTATAGCTGCTACCTCTGTCTCAAACTGGAGGGGGCCTCTTAAAGCCTCGGCGAGGGCCTCGCGCATATCTGACAACAGGTGAAGGGCTTCAAGGATGGAAAGCCTCGCTGGGATGATGGAGAGGTGCTTGAGAACATCATACTTCTGAGCCAGGCATGAACTTCTGCTTACAGGAGGTTGCTCTGTGATTGGAGACATGGCGGGCCCTTCTGGCTAGACCGACGACTGGCGGGTGCTAGGCATGTCCCACTGCTCACTAGTTAAAGCTTGAAGAGTAGCTTTCAGACAAGGACTAGACGACTGAGATTGTCCTGTAGCTGGGAGAGGCTGGTTGTGGCCTAGAAAAGGTAGCTCTGCCTGATCCAGTAGAACAAACAATGGTGGAAGCGGGCCTGACGACACCGGATGAATAGGTTGCATGTGCTAAGCTCTGCATTGGGCCTGCTGTCTGGTCTCAGTAGCATGCACGGCCTAGCTGGAGGTGCCATCTAATGTGCCTCGATGACCCATATGGCCACAGCTCCGCCAATGTTGGTGTCCGCTGGGGACTTTGGGGAGGTTCACCTGGCGCTCCCCCTCATCGGGATTCATATAAGGGTTTACCAACTCCATGGTATTAACTTAAGCGTACCCTTGACTATCACTTGAAGAGTCATCCACTACTAGGAGGATTCTAGGAGGGATCCCCGTCTCAGGGGGCATGAAGTCGCTGAGAGTATGGGACAACGACGACATTGGCGGGGCGCATTGCTTCTTCTTGCGCTGCTGATGCTTTCTCTTATGGGAAGAGGCCGGATGAGATGATGATGCAAAAGTGGTGGCCGCAGCTTCTGAAGGCTCTGACTGATTCAGGCATTCCCGTATGATGTCATGGGAATAGGAAACAATTTTTTGGGCCATCCAATCATCGTACTTCTAGGACTTGTGGTTAGAAACCTGTCCCCACTCACCTTTATTATCGCTACTGTTGTTTGACCTTACAAAGACATCATCCACTTGTATCGGGGCCGAGCCCAGACTGACTATGTTATTATCGACCTAGTCTTGGAGCCAGTCTTTAAACACATATCACTGCTTGAGGTTGTGCCCCAGAATCCTATGATAGGGGTAGTAGTTGAGATGATTAGGGAGATTCGCCTCTTCTGGCCTTCTGCACTTAGGAAATCGTACAATCCCCTGCTCTAGGGTGATACGGAAGTAACTGGGGACTTGATTCTTGCTGAACGATTAAGTCCAGTTTCTTCTTTCTGGAAATGGGGCCCATGGAGTCTAGCCCTGACAAGGGGCCAGAGGGGGCTATCGAGGAGGCAGAGCCTAGTTGTCCCGCCTAGGCAGTGGCAGCACATTCCGCGAGAAGTCTTGTCGATTCTAAGGATACTGATGAGTCGGAGGCTATGCCTGAGGAGGAGGGCCTCTTCGAGGTTGTGGGGATGGTGCCACTAGTAGTAACTTCATCTATCTGGGGGCTTCTATTTGGGTCACCGCGGTGGGTTTAGCTCTGGCAGCTCTCCTTGCTGGAATTACAGGGGGCAACAGGCGTGCCTAGCTGGCATGTTTCAAGGCTTCCTCCAGGCGCTGGGCCTTATTAGAGAAGTCTCAGAATCCTCCAGGGTAGTTCTGGGTGATTAGAGAAGGAATGAGTTTCCTCTTGACATTTCCTACGCACATCGTCAGTATTTTCTCCTGAGTTAGTGGCATGTCAAGGGAGTATGTGATCCCCTTCCACTGGGCGATAAACACAACAACTCACTCATAATTCCTTTTCTATCACTTGAAGAGATCTACAAGTCTCGTTTTCTAGGTTGTAGAGATGAACTGGTAGAGGAATTTCTTGCGAAGGCCCTCCCAGCTGGTTACAGATCTAATGGGGAGCTGGTTGTACCACACGAATGTCATCCCCTCCAATGTCTGAACAAAACAGCGGATCATGGCAACCTCCTGCTATGATGGAGTCCCTAACATGGTCCCACACCTTGAGTTGAAGTGGACCAGGTGCTTCGGTGGGTCCCCCATCCCATTAAAGGGGGATAAGGTGGGATTCTCGAAACTCGGAGGTGTTGGCATATCATCCACCCACGCCGGGTATGGCTTGCCATCTAGGTGGATCACCACCTGCCACATTTTCAATGCCTCAAGGTGGGCTATAAGTGCCTCTATAGGGTCATCTAGGCGGGGGTCCCTATCTTGATAGGGATCCCTAACCACAAGCACGTTTTCGGGCTCTTCAACATGGTAGACAGTCTTAGCGGCTCGTGTAGCAGCTGGTGGAGTGACCCTTGGGGATGCTGGGGGAGCCCGAGCAGGGTTCCATAGATTTATGCACCGTTCAGGAGGGTTTGGCAAGACATATTGTGACCTCTTTCCATGAGCTCCGGCTTCATCCCTATCCACAGGAGCGGCATGATCAGGGTTGCCTTGGCGCATCTCGTTGAGGGGTAGTTGTTCCTTCCCCTACTGCCCCGGCCTGGGATCACCGTAGTCGGGTCGTCGCTCTGCAGCGTGTTCAGCTAGGAGTTCATTGACCAAATTCTTCTTCTCAACAAGTTTTTGGCACAACGTGGCTTTCTCAGGGTCCTCCTCCATCTTCTGCACTGAGGTTGACAGGTTGGAGTGTTTGGTAGCATCGACGTGCTCTTTACCCTTACTATCATTCCTATTGAGTATTAATGCCTCGGTGGGCACAGGGAGACCAAGGAGGTTCCTCTACAGATGAGTAATCCTCCCAGATGGGTCCAACAGTGGTGGCACGCCCTCACGAGGTAAGTCTCCATCAATAAGCTCCAACTCGTCCTCCTCGTCCACTATGTCGGTCATGTTGACCGTGACCCTTCCGGGGGTATGTCCTCAATATCGCATAGCGAGTTAGGATGTCGCGGGATAGGATTGAATAGGAGGGCAGCATACTACCCCCAACCAAGGATTTTCACATGGGGGGTATCCTCCCTGATATTTTTGTAGAGTACCTTGATACTATGAACACATTACTGCTGGAGAGCCTTATAGCGACATGGTGACTCGGGGCACTGGGCCATAGGGAGTGCGGCCAGATTGACTAAACGACACTTCTCGCTGATGTCTTCAAAACGCGTTTGTCTCCTTGGATAAACCATGCGCTGATAACGAAGACTGAAATGCATCTCCAAGAGGGTGTAGTGAAAACACTCAACTTTCTCTGGGGTGAGGGACTCTGGTAAGCAGAAATCTTGCGCTGCCATGGGCGAGAACTTATCGGGGAAGTGGTCTACTATGAGGATGATCTAGAAGCTCATTGTCTCAAATTCAGGGTCTAGATCTTGATTTCCCCACTCTCCAACTGAGGGTGGTTGAGGAACCGATAGCGGTACTGAGGCAGACCGCTGGGACGGTAGTGTTTCCTGTGGAGAGTACAGCAAGTGGGCTGACTGGCCATCGATTATCAGGCTATCCTCTGAAGAGTGTAGTGATCCGGCCGCTATGTTGAGATAAGAGGGGCTGACGGCCTCCATTCCTGGCTTAGGGTCCAGGGCTGCTGATGATAGAGTGCGATTCTACTCGTCTACCATTGGTCCCCAGAATAGATCTCGGTGATCTCGTGAGGAGGTAGAGAGCATTTCCAGTGACGATGGTGGTAATTTTATAACCGTAACCTGCAGGGTCTCCATATTTTCATCCTCCTATATATACTTGTGGAGGGAGGCAGGAATCATATGGACCTCGCATTCTGGGAGCACCGGGCTGATGTGACCCATCCCTACCCCGACCCTTGACTCAGATGAGTAAGGGGAGGGTTCCCGAGCTGAGTCATACTCCGCTTCAGATTATGAGAAGCAGACCGATTTGATCTTCGTCTGGGCCTTCCCAGGATTCTTCTTGTGGTGGTGACGACCCGCCTTCCTTCCCCTGGGTGTCTCCTCAGGATAGGGCTGATTCCTAACACGGGGTGCTTCAACTGCAATGGTGCTGAGGCGGAGAGGGTTTCCACCCACGAAAGATGGGATGCGAGGAGCACCAGGACAAATTTCAAATGGGAAATGGGGAGGACCTCCATGAATAATCCCGGAGTGGGAAAAACCTCCGATGGGACTGGCAGGAGCATGGGGAGGACCTCCATGCTTGGTGAGGGTGGAGCGAGGCTGGCCTTCACCCCTCTGGTTGTCGGGGAGAGTAAGACCTTAACCGGACACTGAGAGAATGTAGGGAGGATCCCCAAGTTGAAGAGATACCGGATGGGAAATGTCTCAACATCGACGGTCGGGAGAAGGAGGAACAACTCCATACACAGTGTAATAGGCATGGGAGAGGCTTCTGTGCCGAGTATTACTATCGCAGGGCAGACCTTCATTTGGATTGGGGGTAGCATGAGGTGGACCTCCATGCTGACCCCTGTATTGGGGAAGGCCCACGCTCTGTGTGGTAGTAGTACGGGGAGGACCTCCGTATGGGGTGGCATCGCTGCAGGTTTGTTCGCGGTGGCCACTGCTTGTGCCAGCGACCACGAGAGTCGGCCCAGCCTGCCCGTGGGGTGGTTGGGGCCGCGATTCTGGTCGGGCATAGAGGTTCCCTTGCGTAGTGTATTCGGGGACCTGATGATATGTGTCGGTGTTGGCTCGGGCCACATTAGCCGTCGACATTGACGCCCCTTTGTGGGCATCCTCCTCAGCTTGCGCCCGACGCTAGCATCGGGTCGGACAAACCAAGGCTGGTGGTGTAGATGCATAGCTTACTTGCTCCTCCTCCAGCAAGACCGGGCGGCGGCGCTGACATGGCTGGGTGGGAGCCATCACTAGGAGCCCTTGTATTGGGACTCTGACCGGGTTTGGCCGGAAATCACCTACCTCGTCAGCATAAGGCATGGAGTCATCGAAGTGCTCCGGGGACAAGCTACTGAAGCGGTTGTATGTCGGGGTGGGGAGAAATGGCTCCCTGCGCGACCCTCGGGGGCAGCATTGACGGTGAGGCGCGGACGGCTCCAAATCCAGGCGGGCCATATCCCGGGTTGGGATTATTCCCTCCTCCTTGTAACGAAGCATGAGGTCTTTAATTACCCTTCGTTGGATAATTTCCGATGGGGAGATGGGGCGTGGGTTCCCCACAGTCGTGGACACCGAGGCCGCCGTGGAATCAGTGAAGCCACGCAGAGTGGTTGTGTTGGAGTTGCCTATGCCCCTACATAGATGGGCATGTGGTGATCGCGTTCTTGAGGAAACAACCTGATTCCTGAGAAGAAGAGAGATGAACTCGTCATTGCTGAAAGAAAAAGGAATTGATGACCAATGACCCAACGTCATCCCGTCTCCCGTTATCGGTAAGAGGGATCCATGCTAACAACGTTTTAGAATGGGATGTCCAACGTTCTACTACCCCAACTTTTGGTGAGTTTCACGCCATGCCCGTTATTTTCTTGGTGGGACCCAGCGCCAGATATCGGTATCCGGTTACACGTCAATCCATTGATGCCCCAAGCACTAATAATCTCCACATTGAGGAGAATATCATTCACTTCGGGTTCACCATTTTTGTTTTCGACGCTTTCGTCGGGGTGCGTGCGTCTGTCTCGTTCTGGGATGAGAGACGTGGTTTTTGTTTCCCCGCATTCCGTCTTTCCAAAGGCGGGCAGCATCTACTCCTTATTCATGGACGTCTACTCCTTGATCGAAACCGGATGATGGGATGTCGGTTCTTCCTTCTGTGGATTACTCCTCGGAACTCGTCACCTAGTCCGGGTCTCCCTCATAGACGTAAGACGTTGTTCGTGAAAATCTTCATAGAGACATATCTTCATGGACACCAGTTATTTATGCTTCATCTTTCAGGACATTCCAAGGGGTCCGGTCAGGGTATCAACCTTTGGTTAGGGGAGTAGTCACGCTGGGCATCACTGGTGTGTCTAGATGCTGGGGGATTGGTGTGTCTATCTTCTGTCCCTTATTATAGGGCTTCTCGAGGACGCAGAATCCTGAGGAATCCCACATCGAATGAGGAGAATCGTATGTCATGGAAATGTATCTCAGTTTTTCCTTAGCTTACCATGTTTAACACAGGGTATGCCGCAAGTTTAAAGTCCAGCGGAGATGGAGTGGGCTGATCATAATACTGACTGGTGTGGATTATATGGGTGCAATCCCCTGGAGGGAACACCGATATTGGGGCCATCATGTGGGTGGATTCCCGAGTGTTGTTAGTTGGAATGAGGAATGGGGTGGCATGATCCCACCGGGATGTGGCAGCCTGGGTAAGAATTAGGATGGATGATGGAGCAGTTGAATGAAGTGGAAGGTGAATAGGATGGAATCGTCATGAGGATGACTATGGTTTTGGGATTGAGCCTCGAAGAGGCTTCCTACGTATCCCCATGGTAGGGATTCAAAGTCCACGTAGTTCATCTGACGACGGCTTACCACCAATTGGGGTTCAATGGCTTACCGTTTCATAGGGTCACAATGGCTTACCGCTGAATGGAGTGACAATGACTTATTGTTGTATGGAGTGACAACAGATTACCGTTGAAAGAGGTCCACAGTTTAACGTCATGCGGGATGGGGGTGAACCGATGTGAAGGGGGTCAGAACTGCTGGGTGTTGGGATTTAACCTCAGGGAGGCTTCCTATGTACCTTGCCTTGACAGGGATCAAAGACCATGTAGTTTAGGTGGTGATGTTTGGGGATTGTGCTCTAGGCTTCCCAGGGTGTCGGTGAACCATCATGGAGGAGGACCTGGGGTCTAATGCTTATTGGGCTCGAACCTCGTGGAGGCTTCCTATGTACCCTACCTTGGAAAAGATCAAAGTCCACATAGTTCAGAAGGGTGGGAACCAACGTGAAGGTGGACCTGGGGTCCAATGCTTATTGGGATTGAACCTCGTGGAGGCTTCCTACGTACCCTACCTTGGAAAGGATCAAAGACCTCATAGTTCATGTGGTGGGGCATAGGTCTTACACTCTAGGATTCTCAAGATGAGTCAGGAGTCAGTGAACTGACATGAATAAGGACCTAAGGTCCAGGTGGATGGTGGGCTTGAACCTCATGGAGGCTTCCTACGTTCCTTGCCTTGGAAAAGATCAAAGTCCTCATAGTTCGGATGGCGGCGTGTGGGGCTTACAGTCTATGCTTCCCATGATGATGGGGGCTTGGTGCACCGATGTGAAGATGGTCGGGACCAATAGATTGTAGAGGGCTTGAACCTCGGGAAGGCTTCCTACGTACCATGCTTTGGCAAGGATCAAAGACCACGTAGTTCAGGGTGTTTGGGGCTTATACTCTAGGCAGCCCAGGGTGTTGGTGAACCGGCGTGAAGGGGTGTCGAGACGACTGGGTGTTGGGAATGAACCTTACGGAGGCTTCTTATGTACCTTGCCTTGGAAAATATCAAATTCATCATAGTTCGGATGGTGGTGTGTGGGGATTACACTATAGGCTACCCATGATTATGGGGGCTTGGTGCACTGACATGAAGATGGTCGGGACCAATGGATGGTGGAGGGATTGAACCTCAGGGAGACTTCCTAAGTACCTTACCATGGCATGGATCAAATTCCACGTAGTTCAGAAGGGTCTAGTGGTTGTTGGAATTTAACCTCGTAGAGGCTTCCTATGTACCATGTCGTGGAAAGGATCAAAGACCACGTAGTTCAGGGTGTTTGGGGCTTACACTCTAGGTTGCCCAGGGTGTTGGTGAACCGACGTGAAGGGGGTCGGAGTGATCGATGGGTGTTGGGATTGAACCTCAGGGAGGCTTCCTACGTACCTTTCCTTGGTGGGGATCAAAGTCTACATAGTTCATGTAGGTGTGGGGCTTACACTCTAGGTTTCCTGAGGTGTTGTTGAACCGACGTGAAGGTGGTCGGAACGACCGGGGTGGTGGTGGGCTTGACCTCAGGGAGGCTTCCTACATACCCTGCCTTGGCAAGGATCAAAGACCAAGTAGTTCATGGTTTTGGTGAACTGACGTGAATGGGGTCGGAATGACTGGGTGTTGGTGGGCTTGAACCTTAGGGAGGCTTCCTACATACCTTGCCTTGGCAAAGACCAAATACCATGTAGTTCAGGATGGGACGTGGGGCTTACACTCTAGGATACCCAAGGTGTTGTTGAACTGATGTGAAGATGGTCGGAACTACCGAGTTTTGGGCTTGAACCTCAGGGGGCTTCCTACATACCTTTCCTTGATAAGGATCAAAGTCCTCATAGTTCAGGTGTTTGGGGATTACACTCTAGGATGCCGAGGATGATGGTTTTAGGGTCAGTGCTTACTATAATCCCATGCGATTCATGATCAATGTGAGAAACAAGAGGTAGTAGAGACCTAACGATCACGTCGTGAAAGGTATGTTCGTGGGAAGTGGAGTGGGGATTACACGTGGTTAGAGGCCCAAAGATGAAACATAGGCTTATTCATGGTAAGAAACCTGAAAAGGTTGGGACTTCCTCGAGGATGGAGGCCCGTGGAGACAAAGCACAGCAGGATAGGGACTTGGTACCGAAGAAAGGAGAAGCACAATTTCCCATTAAGCCCTTCGCTGGCCCTTAGGACCAAAGATGAAAGGAGGAGTAGGGATGCTGCCTCTGGCAAGAAAATCTAGGGGCATACACTGGTATGGTTTCCCTCTCCCAGCGGACAAATGCTACTCCCATTAAGAGGATATCATCCCCTGTGGAGATCAGTGGGCGTGGAGAATGTCCAAGGTGGGGGTACCCCGCGTGCGAGGCACGGGGCGTGGTCATAGTTTGATGTCATGTACTGAGGATGAAGGTGTTTGGAAGTCTAACGTCTTGCAGCTCGTACGAGGTGGGTTTGCTACGCACCCCTAGGACATACATAACCGGTACCCTCTTGTCCTTGGTGTAGAGAGGGGACAGGCAAATCCATCGTGAGGGGGTGTCATGGAGTGAACCATCGAGGGGCCCACGTTAGCATGACTATGCAAAGAAGCAATAGCCATTAGCGTGCCTATGCGAAGAACCATGAGGATAAGAAATGCAACGGGTATTATCGTCCAAGGGACTTTAAAATCACATCATGAAAACCTGGAGGGTCGCATGGGAAAAATAATTTCCAAGCATAGGGTTTCATAGGCAGGGGCCTTGTGAAGCTCTGTTGCTCCGTGTGGAGGAGGGAACCTACAAAGGTAAGTTCTTCATGAAGTGGGGTGCCTCAGCCTAATATTAGGGCAGAGGTGCATATGGGAGGTGCTTCGAGAAGTGGAGAGGAATTCGCGGAGCACTACCTCATGGAGCAATGGTGCCTCACGAAGCAATCTATCGCGAAGCAATGTTCTTTGTGAAGTACAGTGACCCTGCCTTAGCATGGGTATTATGTGTACATGAAGGGTGTTTCGCGAAGCTTTAACGCTTCGTGATGACTCAGGTCCCCTTGGGGATCCTCTTACTTCGCAAAGGCCCTTAGGCTTTGCGAAAGGCATCCCTCTCGGAAGAGGGGGTCAAAACAAGACAAGGTGAGGCACTTCGTAGAGCAGAAGTACCTCACATAGATCATGGTTCGCAGAGAAGAGAGTGCTTCATGATTTGGGAGCTGGGAAGTCGAAAGGTCCGATTTTACATCCTTTGGGATCAGGGGCCCCAGTATTTATAGGCAAGAGGAACCATGAATCAAAGCTTACGTGGCACGAAGAGGGGCTTGGATGCTTTGCAGCGGGCTCGCGAATGTCAAATGCAGGCTCCTTGCTTCGTGGTGGTATCACGAACGTCAAATATGTTTGTGGAGTGTCCCACCTCCTTGCTTCGCAATGGGCTCGTGAATTGAAAATGCGTTCATGGAGAGTCTTACCTCCTTGCTTCGTGGCGACCGCAGTGCTGGGGGGGACTCTGCGAAATGGCTTCACAAGGCCGCCAATACTGTCTTCATTTTGGCTTCTTTTCTGTCCTAAATTTTGGCGCCAACACTTCCCAAATAGATTTGTTAAAGATATTGAAATATTATAATTTGGACAATGTAGTTGTTATGTCTGTTTAAACTCATCCCTGATTGTGGAATCATCCATTGGGGATAAAATATTTCTTAGGTCTAAGAGAATGATTCGATATGGTTTCATTCAAGTTGAAAGGATTGGGATCTACCCTAGATATAAACCAAGTATTAAATTTACAGTGTTCTATATTACTTAACTTCATCATTGTATATCTATGAAAACCTATATCTGTAATACACTTTATTTCATGATTTATTACATAAAGGTACAAATAAAACAATACCAAAAGATCATGAAGCCTAGTTTTTTTTTGTTAAATTAAGTATATATAACATCAAATTGATACATGTATACAACAAAATTATTGAAAACTTTCTTAACATGCTCCAAAAGTTACATAATTCTTCTAAAACTACATGGGATAACATGGGGATTTACATAACAAATGAGTGAGCTATAAATCCCATTAAGGGAATAAAAAAATGTAGAATAAGATAAATAAGTACATGTGAGTAAAAGTTCATATCAATGTAACATAAGAGGTGTGAGAATAATAATATTGAATAATGATCCATGATATAACATGATAGTACAAAGGAAAAATTGGAATGTGAAAACAATATAAAACATTATATCATAACATAAGTCATGGATAATTTCCAAGAAGAAATAACATAGTGTAATTATGATAAAATCACTTTCACTATAGATTTAATCTCATGAGATTAAAACATTAACCAATTATTTAGAGGGATATGTAATTTTGGGACCACCTATTACTTTCATATCATGTACATTCATTAGTGTGCCACATAGATCATACAAAATAAGGATGTATTTAATCAATTTTAACCACATGACTAATGAGTTTGGTTTACATACATGTTAATACAAAATAAATTAAGGATAGTTTTGACTAGGTGAATAACCTCGAGTGAAAATTAAAATGGCTATTCACTACATAAACTTTTGGCATATAAAATCACAAGATGATTTCGACATTATAAAAAGGGTACATAAAGATTCATGGGAGGGATTAATGAGAGTGAAAGGGGTATCTAATCACTTGGAAATCATAATTTTAGTAAGTTTTATATTGAAATAAATATCCTAATATTATTATTTTAAATCAAAATGTATAATATAAATAAGGTGTTTGAATAAAGAGGAGAAGGAGAGGATCCCTTACCTTGAAAGGGTGTTCCCAAAAGCTTGGGAGGAGATTATTAAGAGTTTGGGGGAACCTTGGGAATGATATAAAGAGGTAATGTAATATTAAATTCATGATAATAAGGTTTTTAGTGAAGAATAAAGGAAGGATGGATGGGTTTATAATGAAAAATAAAGGAGGGTTATTTATTAATTTTCAAATATAGGTTTTGTACATTATATGATAAAGTAATGAAAACCAAAAACATTACTATGATTTTTTCCAATATATTATGAAAAATATGAGTGGTTTTCAATATTTTATTAGGCTAGAATAAAAAGTCATTAAAATAATAACCTTGGTGGTGTGGAAGTAATTCATGTTTATAAAGAATTGATCTTAAAACCTGAAAATATAATATAGATTTTGGAGGATTAATTAAGCATTTATAAAATTAACTGAATAACTTAAAATAATATTTTAAAGGGGAAATATATATTTGGTCATGGATATATTTTACGGAATATATTACAATAATTGTTTGTCATTAAGACGTTACAATACACAAGATATATTTATACCGTATTTAATTTTTACCCAAAAACTAGACTATCTCATAAAATTGTGAAGATTTAACCATTGGATAATATAGAACTAATGGATAAAAAAATAATATTTATTTTATCAAAATAATTCTCTGAATATTTAAAATTTTAATTTTAAATCCAAATATCCATTTATTGACAAATGCTGTTTTTTACAATAATAGTTTTCTGACCCTTATAAAAATTATAATAGACTTCATAAAATTATATTATCATATATATTTAATAAATATTATATAATAATAATATTTTTTTTAAATATCATTTATTTAAAAAAATCTTGATTTCATTAAAATAGAGTGTCTTGATTGAAATAATACATTTCCAAAAAATGCAATTTGTGTTTGACCATATCAAAATATAATTTTTATCATACTCATTATCTAATAGTTTAAAAGGTATTATTAAAAAGGGATAAATATAATAATTTTATATTAAAATAAAATATTAAAATTCATAATATTAGGTTCAAGATACATAACCCCTTATTACATAAGTGAACACCGTAAGGGTAAGGTGGACAATAGTGATATTTTCATGTGGTGTTTTGGAGAACATGCTCTGGGATGTGATCCTGATGAGCTTGAAATTATTTCGTAAATAGTTCTGGTCATACTTTATTTGTTGAGTCTCAACTTCATATTGGCCAAGAGAAAATCACAATGATGATATGTACCTAGGAATCTATGATCAATGTTCTTCATGGGGAACAATCGTAGTGGTCGAGGTCATCACTTCTTTCATCTATATCAATTGGACTGTATCATAACCCTTAATAAAATAATCTTAATGGTTACTATAAAATGGATCTATTATTGATAGTTATGATGATAATGGTATTTTAAATATGATAGGATATAACATAAAGAAGTAAAAAATAACCAAATAATTTTATGTGTTTTTTATAACCACATTACATAATAAGGAATTTAATTTATTTAAATAGGTAATTACATTTATAAAAGTTTAGGTAGTTACATTATTCAACCCTTTATAAATTTCACACTCAAAATTTTTATTTCTTACACTAAAATATATTAGGGTACTTATGCTTAATTTCCACTTCAGGTTCCCATATCACTTCCTTAAACTTTTGGTTCTTCCACAACACTTACCAGGTGATTTGTTATATTTTATAAAACTTTGTCTCTATAATCTATGATCTTCACCAACTACTCCTCATATGAAAGATCATTATACAATAGAACTTCTTATGTATTTAGTATATGTGAGGGGTTTGGTATATATTTACTCATGAAGGATACATGGAACACATCATGTACTTGAGATAGGTTAGGCGGGTGTGATAGTCAATAAACCACCGATCTAATGAAATCATGGATCTCAAATGGGTTTATTTATCTTTTACTAGGATTTCCATTATTTATAATTTTCATGAAATTATTCCATGGTAATATACGAAGGAAAAAATTACCCCCGACCTTAAACTCAAGGTCTCATTGATGATTGTATAAATAACTTTTCTATCGACTTTTTAAGGATTTCATATGATACTGAATATTTTGAAACTTCACTTTCATCTCTTGGATAAGATCGGACTCTATCTGATTCTTCTACCCAACATCATCCATGTATGTCGGAGTCTAAAATGTCTTCTCATATAGTGCCTCATAAGGTTCCATTGTAATGCTATAATGGAAACTATTGTTATATAATAACTCTGTTAGGGGAAGTTAATAAAACCAACATACTTGGAAATCCATTTAACATGATCTCAACATATCCTCTAGAGTTTGAATTTTCTTTTCATATTAACTATCTGTTTGAGGGTGATAAGAAGTTCTAAAGTTGGATTCTGTATTCAACACTTTCTGAATTATTCTCCAAAACATCAAGGTAAACCTCATATATCAATCAAATATAATGGATAGTGTCACTCCATGTAGTATTACCACTTCTCTTATGTATGTCTTGGAAATTTCGTCAAAAGATAAATCTTCCTTGATAGAAATGAAAAGTGTTGAACTTTTAAGGTGACTGACTACCACCCATATGGTATTATTTCATTTATATGTCTTGGGGAGACCTACTATTAAATATATGGTTATGTTTTCCCATTTCCATACCTTTATGGGTAATGGTATCATCATACCCTTGTAATTTTTAAGTTAATCCATGACTTTTTGGCATACTGAGCATCAAGATAAAAACTCCACAATCTCCATCTTAATGTTATCCCACTAAACGTTTTTCTTTAAATCCATATATATCCTATTTATTACTAGATGAATAGATAAATATGATCTATTCACATAATTTATAAGTCACCTATTCAGTTCTATTCTTGATGGGACACATATCTGAGTTCCAAAACTTATAACTCTATCTTTAGTAGAGTTGAACTCTGGAATATTCACTACATTCTTCTATAGTAACTCATCATCATTGTGATCCTCCTTGATACTCTCAATAATGGATGGTTTAGAAATTAATTTATCATGGTAGTATAAAAATTACTTTATTATTCTCATATCCATCCTTTACATTTCCAAGAAGATTAGATCCCTTGCAATACATATCATGGATAGATTAGTAGGATATTTCTACTTAAATAATCTTCTACTTTGTTTTCTTTATTATTATGTTAATATATTGAAAAATAATAATCCTTGATTATTTTTAACCACCTTCATTGGTGTATATTAAGCTCCTTTATTGTGAATATATACATGAGGATTTCATGATCGGTATATATATCACACTTCTCCCCATATAGAAAATGTTGCTAAATATATAATATGAAGATCATCACAACCAATTATAGATCATGTTTTGGGTAGATATTTTCATGGATCTTTAATTGGCTAGGGGTTTAGGCTATCACTTTGTCATTTTTCATGAGTACACAACCCAATACCATTTTAGAAGCATTTTTGTATATCAAAAATTTATCCCAATTATTGGGTAATGTGAGCATAGGTGTAGTGATTATCCTCTTCTTCATATACTTAAATATTTATTCACATTCATCATTCCAGGAAAACTGGACACCCCAAAGAGTTAGTTTGGTTAGTGGGATTGAAAATTGTGAGAAATTTCTGACAAATTAACGATATTAGCTATATAATCTAAGTAAAATAAAGACTTCTATCACATATATTGGTCTTGTCCATCCTTCAGTTGCCATTATTTTGAAGCGTACATATATATCACTTTTTTGGTGATAACATGCCCCATTAATGTTAATTTCGATAACCAAAACTTGTATTTACTATACTTTTCATAAATTTTTTCTTTCCACTAGGTCTTTGGTATAGTATTAAAATGATCCTCATATTCCTCTTTGCTTTTGGAGTAGATAAGAATATAATCTTTAAGTACTATATAATATTTATCAAGGTAATACCTAAATAATCTATTCATTAAGTCCATAAATATTTATGGATCATTAGTAATTCCAAATGGAATCACTATGAACTCTTAGTGCCTGAACCTTGTACAAAAAGTAGTCTTTGGGATATCATTATTCTTTACCTTTATTTGATATTATCCTAAATGAAGATCCACCTTAGGGAAATACTAGGATCTATTTATTTGATTGAATAATTGATAAATCTATGGAAGAGGATACTTTTTCATTATCTTTTTTAGCTCATAATAATCAACACAGAGGTGAATTAACCCATCCTTCTTCTTAATGAATAGGATCGGTGGACCCCATGATGAAGCACTTTGGCATATAGACCCTTTATCCAAATTATATTATAGTTTCTTCTTCATCTCCTCAAGTTCAACAATGGCCATTATATATGGAGTCTTGGATATTGTAAAATATCTAGGTATAAGTTTAATTGAGAACCCAACCTTATGTTTTGGAGGAAAACCAGATAATTCTCCAGGAAACACATCAGCGTATTCCCTCACAAATGGCATGCATTCTAGGATGATATTTTCCTTAGTCTCAATCATTTGATCTAGTTATAATTTATCATAAGGTAGTAATATAAATTCTTGAGGTGATAATACCAAATGATATTCATCCTCCTCCTTTCACTTATATAGAATCATAGGTAAATTCCTGATATACGGGGAATTTCCTTTTCTCAACAATTTATATAAGATCTATATAAGGAATGACAATATAGACCCATAATTTCATAAAAATATACTAAAGGGAGTATAATATGTTTCACTAAGAAGTTTATCCCACAAATTTATATAGGGGAGGAGTTATATAATTTTGATATAATAATTTTTCAATTTATTGTTTTCATTCATAGCTTTGATTTAATGATTTTCAGTGGTGTTTGAATAGTTCTACTGAACTTTCAAGATATGAAAGAATGTCTAGAACCAGATTCAAAAATTACATTCACTATTATTGAATGAATAACTAGAGTACCAATCACCGGTTCATTTTTTGGATCCACCTTCACAATTGTGATGGAATAAGCTCTCCCTTTCTCTCTAAGCCTTGGAGGTTTTTAGTGTCGATTGTCATCGATTGCCCTTAGATTAGGGAATTGGTTTGCATAGTGTCATTTTTCTTTACAGTTGAAACATTGAACAATAGGTTGAGGGTTTTCTAGGGAATTACTTTCTTCTATAACATTGGTGGATTTATCACATTGGAAATCACAAGCTAGGTTCCCTTTCTTCCCACAGATAAATAATTTCCTCACCACCTTCAAGAAATTTCTAGGATGCTTCTTCCCAGACTTTTGATAAGTTGGATGTTGTACTTTCTTTCCACCATTATATTTCTATATCATACCACCAAAATTAAAATCAATTTTCTAATTTTTATCCTTATAGGAACCTTGATATTTTTTATCAGCATTTCAGACATGAGGGAACATCAGCCAATTTCCTTATAGTTGTCAAAGTCACAAATTACAATGGATTTTCATAAACTAGACTATATCCCACCAATGAAGCAATAAAATTTATACTCAAAGGGAATCGAAAAAGATGGAGTTGTATCGTGAAAGTATTATAATGATCCCTTTATTTATTTAAAAAAATATTCAATTCATTAAAATAGAGTTTCTTTATTGAAACTATATATTTCCCAAAAAAGAAATTTATGTTTCATCATATCAAAATATAATTTTTATCATACTCATTATCTAATCATTTAAAAAGTAATATTAAAAAGGGATAAATATAATCATTTTTTATTAAAATAAAATATAAAAATTCATACTATTTGGGTCAAGATACATAACCCCTTATTACCCTAGAGAACACCCTAAGGGTAAGGTACGCGATGGTAAAATTTTCATGGGGTGGTTTGGTGAATATAGTTTTGATCATGATCTTAGTGAACTATAAATTCCCCCAAAAATGGTTTTGATCTTACTTTAGTTTTTTAATATCAACTTGGTATTGGTCAAGGGAAAATTCTAGTGATTTTATCTCCTTTATAAGCTTCGATAAATAGGCTTCATAGGGTACGATCCTCCCGGTCGAGGTCGTCACTTCTTTCATCTATATCAATTGGACTTTATCATAACCCTTAATATACTAATATCAATGGTTTATATAAAAAGGATATATTATCAATGGTTATTATGCTTAAAGTATTTTAAATTTTATTGGATATAACTTATATTAGTACAAAATAACCAAATAGCTTCATGCATTTTCTATAACCACATTACTTAAAAGGCATTTAATTTATTTAAAATAGAAATTTCATTTATAAAAGTCCAGTTCATTAAAATATATTTATATATTATAGTGTTCAGTTGAATCTAAAATCAAAATTTATATTTATATTTATTTTAGGTAAATTTTATTTCAATAGAAATATATTTTATAAAGCACTCCCACTCTATAAAAATTAACGTAATTACTTTTTTTTATCGTGGTTTATCAATTTTGTGAGAGTAAAATTGTTTAAAATTTTAAATATTTTCTCTAATATATTTAACTGAGTATTGATTAATTCTTTCAAGAAAATTTTAGAAAATATAAATAATTCTGTCTCACTATTTTAAAAATTAAATATGTTTTTATTAATGGAAATTTAATCATTCCATTTTAAATTTATACAGTTTAATTCACCCCCACTTGAGAATAGTTGGTAAAACATATAATGTGATATAAAATTAAATAAAATCTATTGTAGTCCATGTCATGAACACGAATCATACCATAGGTTACAACAAAGAGTCACCACAACCCATGGTTTAATAAAAAACATGAAGAAGGATTTACCAAAAATAATGGTATGAACAAACCGAAGGATTTAATTATATCACAAATATTGATATAGTATATCATTCAATATGATATGATAAATAGTGATAAATTCATTTGATTTTTCAATATCTAATTTCTATAATTTAAGCTAAAGTAGTTCTTGTAGGGTATACTTTTACCCATGAATTAGTCATTTAATTGAGTCATCTCAGATTTAACTTGAGTCATAAATAAAGTATATAGTGATTTTGGTGTATATAAAGGTTTTAACTAATCCTATATATTCTATTATTATATAATAAATTATCAATGTTTGTTATAATGAATCCCAAAAGGGAGTACTAAATGAAACAGATCACATAATAATCAAAATAGAATACTTATGATCATGGGGTAATGTACTATCCATGTGCAAGATAATGATTATTCATGAATATCATGGGAGAAGATTCTCTAATTAATACTATTAGGGGATCATGTACTATAGAGCTGGAGTTCTTGTGATAATGAGTCATACTAAGGATTCTAGTATAATATATGAATATATGGAAGACATGAAATATAAAATATAATATAGTAATGATATGTGGAGTGGTATTGTTAATTTTGTGAAATAACTATATGAAACATGATTCAATCAATACTTTGATCTAAGGGAAATGGTACACACTATAAATATGAGATATTTAAAGTGAGAGAAGATAAAGGTGGAAGAGGTTCCAAAAAAGTTGATCCTAGTAATGACGACACATTAAATATATGATAAATTGATATAGGGAGAGGATAATGTAGTATATATGAAATAAATATAAGAGATAAAGATATTATAGATCCATTGAAGATAAAATGAGTCAACTAGAGTTCATTTTATTCATCAAATACACACCTATTTATTGATGGTAAATAGTTTTTATGATTTGAATGTATTAGTTTTGAGTCAATTGATGTAAGTAGGTGTCCCACACAAGTGATCCATATTATAAATGGTTTGAGATCAATTATCATGTGTGTTATATCCTAAACTTTATAATTAAATAAAATTGATTTAGTGATTCTTTGTGGGAGTAGTGTTCTACCCACAAACCTTGTATTATCTCTATATTGGATTAAATGATGCAATTATCATAGGCCATAACAAATAATATTAAAATTAATTAGGAATATAGTATAGTGAAAACATCATATTTTCTCTCAATAAATATTGAAAATACTTAATATGTATTTACTGCCACTTATGTTATTTTTTATTTTTTTAATTATAAATCATAAAAACGTAGAGAGGGAATGGTAGGGGTTTTATTTGATATAAAAATAAAATGAAAATATTGAAAAAAATTATAATACCAATTATATTATATAAATTCATTCCATTTTTATTTCCCCATGATTATCATAACTAAATCCTCCCTTGTTTGAATAACTCAATACATTTTTATAAACAACCTACCATTATCTCTCAATTTTTTATGCCCACACATTATAAAACCTAGTGAATGGGATCTTGTATTTTCTTATAAAAATTATCCTTAATTACTCAACCCCATTGTGTAAATAGAGATCTATATATAATTTTTATTATTCTACCTATAACACCATCTACCAATTGATATATCCTTCAAATAGTATATCAGGATCCAAGACACCTTAAGAAGGGGGTGCATAATGGTGTTAATAGAATTTAACTTATTTTCCATAAATCCTTATTAGATATTTTCTTCAAAATAAATTTCCCTATTTAAAAGAAACTTTATTCGGCCTTTTATTTCTTTCTTCACCCAGGCACATAGATGTAGAAATATAAATTCAAGGTGCACATATATTTACTTGTTTCACCTATAAAAAGCTACTCTAAGAAGCATACAATCATCATTGTGCTAGTGTAACAGGATACACTATAAATCATTTTTGTGTGAATATAATGTTTAGGAAATGAAACTATTCATCAAGGATCACTTCCTTTAAAATATTTAGGAAAATTTCCACTTTATGACAAGTCTCGCAACCTGTTAATGTTTGGGTAAGATCACTTATCACTAAGGGTCAATCCAGCTTCTAGTACTCTACACACTGCTTCAGTGAAGGTATCAATTTATATACTTATAGTTCTTATTTTCAGTTTAATGACTTAAATCCCACTACAAGTTATAAACTTTAATTCTACATCATTTAATTATAGATGTTATGCTTCAATATATATTCAAACAAATCTTCAATATATTTATAAATAAAAAAACACATTGCAAAGAATAATTTTAACAATGGAATTATATTATTCATAATAATTGATTATTTTTTATGGTAACCCTCATAACTTTAAAAAACCAAATATATCAATTATAATACACAAATATGACCTTCCTATATCTTCACGTGGTAACCTTCCACTTCTAAGACTGATCTTTCATAAAATAAAATTTTATAAAAAACTCTATTCTTTCTCACACACACATATATATATATATATATTTCATGAAATCCATGTTGTTTCCAAATTTATACTAGGAACATATATCTCTTATCCATATTTATCATAATTATTTTATCTATTCACTCTATATTATCCTTTCAAATATGCACAGTATATTCCTCTTTATCCTAGAATAATTTGAATTTTAAATTTAATATTTAATCTATGATTAACTTTTAAAATTATTCAATTCAAAATCCATCCTTTGGATCTTCTCTATTTAATATCATCAATTCAGATTCTAAATGGTAGTTATTGATTGTATTAATAACCATAAAACTACCCAAATGAAGCCAAAAAATCACTATTACTTGAAATACCTAGATATCATGGTTCCTTATGTGATAGTATGATTCATGGTGTGAATGATTAGTTTCCTTTTGTAACTGATAACTTATTGACATTTTCATGGAGTGAACACCTGATTCATAGTGTATAGATCATCTTTTTAGAATTGTTGAATTATGTTCAAATTCTATTTTCAGCTTGAATACATAATTTATGATACATATTTTATCATTCCAAAATTACTAAATTTATCCTTTACTATTTCACAGTATGGAAAACTCATTATAATTGTAAACATATTCTTTAAAAACTTGATGCTCAAAAATTATAACCTAAATGGAATATGGGTTCCTCTAATATCCTTCATCAACTCTACAAAGAACAAGTCTAAAATTTCCACAACTACTTCAAATTCCTATATTTTGGATTCACTATTTTTCATAGAAAAATACGTAGTATAAAATATTGATCACGAGAGTGTGGTTTTATCCATCTACCTTTTTTGACTCACTTCATAAAATATGCTCAAAACAGCATCTTTCCAAGAACCTTCTATAATGATCATGGCCACTTATGCATTTAAATGTCCTTCTTCATGGAATCTAGGTAACCTCTCTAGAAAAAAATAATCTTCTTCAGTGTGATATTTATATTCTTTATCTAAAGGCTATGGGGATTACCCTTAAGTACCTCCCATTACAAAGACACTAACATTTACATAGCAATTAGAAATCTAGAATAACCTTTTTGAAGCTCACAAGTTACCCCTATGAAGCTTCAATATTTCCTTATTTACCCTTATACAACTTCAATATTTTTAGAGTTACCTTTACATGGTTCATACATGTTTCATGTTTACCTTTAAGTATCATCCATATGTTTAATTTTTACCTTTACACACATTTTATCTAGCCTTACAAAACTCTAGTCAAGGAGTGACCCATATATTAACAATGTGAAACTTATCTATAACTCCCAGGTCAAGCTTCAATCACTTCCAAAACTTCTCCAACCTTTAATACTTAAATAAAATGACCATAATATTTTAAACTCCAATATTTCACAACCAAAAATATAGAGAACCCTTTGAAATATTTCCATTAATTTTATTCAACATAAAATTTCATTCAAAATTATAAATAATAAATATCTTCACATAAATCATCTTCTCAAAATTTTCCATTAACATTTCACCTAATCATCAAAAAATGTGATCTTTCATGTTTAGTTCAATCAAACACCTTTTAAAACTGATGTACCCCATTTCCATGATCATTTTCAATATCATCATGTTTTTATCCAATATTCAAAAATATCAAATAATTATTCTATAATATCACCATGTCTTCATTAAATCATTCTCTTGAACAACCTATTGACTAGTTCCCGCATATTAACCTCTTTTTTAAATCCTTCTTGACCATCTAACAAGACCAAGTCGTCAACATATTCAATATACAAGATAGACAAACTCCTAAGCTATTTTTAACAAATAAAACACACAAATTATTGGTTATGATATAGTAAAACCCAATAATTGAATCTCATAACATGTGGTCGCAACCATGTTCCACTATTCTAAAATTAATTTTCATGGACTAACCCAATATGTCACTCAACCTATAACGACCCAAACTTTCATTAATGGAAATTCCTCTTGATACAATTAAACGTCTTATTATGGTTATATAAAATTTGAAATTCATTGGTTTTATGTTTCTGGATTTTAAAATACCATTATAAATTGTGACTGTTGATAATATAGTTTTTGAACAATGATCACATGATTATTATAAATATAGGGCTTTAAAAAATCCAATTTACTCCGATAAAGGAAGCGATGGACTCATCGAGTAGAATTTCCCCATATGAAGCCCATTTGTTAAAGCTCGGAAAGGAGGTGGAATTATTGGGTTTCACTCTTGACCAATCCCAAGCCGAGCTTGAACACGTTAATCCTGAGCAGAACCAACTACTAGAGTAGTGGAAGTTAATAGAGATTACCACCGGAGCGATATTATCTGAGCCACCCCAAGAGTATTTCACTATTTCACACATTACCATTCAGTCTTATGTTGGTGTTATAAGGGTTTATGTAACAATAACCTATCACTATGACTATGTACATTATTTTGGTATAAATAATGTTCATTCATTTTATTATTGTTAATTTGTAAATAGTTTTTAAATCACAAATAGTATTTTTAGTTAATATTAAACTAAGAAATATATTTTGATGAATTAATAGATTTTTTAATTAAATATTATTTTAATAAAATATTATTATTATTAAATTAATTTTTATAAAATATAAATTATCATATAATTTTATGAATGCAATTGTAATTTTTAATAAGGATTGAAAGTTGTTTTTATTAAAACCCATGAATTTCGATAAATGTCGTTTATTATTTTAAAAGTAAAAATTTACATATTTATAAAATTATTTATATAAAATGAATATTATTTTCGGAATTAGGACGTTGAAATTATCCAACGGTAAATGTTTCATAATTTTTTGAGACAATCGAATTTTTGGGTAAAAATTAAATACTGTTTAAATATATAATGTGTTTTATGACATCATAATGACCCAATAGTGGTGTAATAAAATACTATAAACATTATATTCGTCCAATATATGTTTTAAAATTAAAATAATGTGATTTTAGATTTGTTTGATTTATTTTACAAAGCTTTAGTGGACCTCCAAGACTTATAAAACATTTTGTCTTTTTAAATTGTTTTCGTTGAAAGTGTGACTCACCTACACATAAGAAACCCTATTATTTTAAGATATTTGGACATTCTAATCATTAAATATTGTTTTAAAATCCCCTTTGGAAAACAAATATGAGCAAAAACCATGGGTTGGTTTGTGGTTTTGATTAGTTTAATGTGTGGTGTCCCAAACCTAAATAATAAAGAATTCCCTCTCCTTTCCTATATAAACCCACCCAAGATCCCACTTCCTCCTCACTCAAAGCCTTTGAATTTCGTCCAAACCCTGCCCTACCCTCTATATAATCCTCCCAAGTCACCCCAAGCTCCCATGAAGCCTCTCTCAAGCCTCTCCCAAGCTTTTGGAATTCCAATTCCAAGTAAGGGATTTCTTCCATTATCATTTTGTCCAATTTTATTTAAGTTGTTATGACCTTTTGTTTTCAATTAAAATTGTTGGGGTATGATTTATAACCTCCCCCATACTTCCCTATTTATGTTTGGATTATGGGATAACCCTTTATCTCTCATTAATGATACCCATGTACAGCCGTTACCATGCTGAAATTCCGTGAGGGATGTCTCTCTCCTCTTTTACATCCAAGGAATTATTTTGTATTATGCATCTAAATTCCATTATTTTTGTTGGTACATGTATCTATATGACCCCCTTACTTTAAAATTCATGTAAATATTATGAGAAACCATTTTCTATCTCATCAACCATTTTCATGAATCCTTATGTCACACCGTTATGCTGCCGAAATTGCACTACGTTTTTCCAAGCCAAGATCCTTGTGTAGTGAATACCATACGCATGTCTCTATCAAGGGTATTCACCTTTATGCACATATACATATTGAATGGTACTTTCATATATTTATTCCACATAAATTAATTGTTTAATAACTTATTATGTTGATTTATTCCATGTTATATGATCCATGTGGCACACTTTTCCATGAAACGAAATGTTTAAGAAGGGTGCTCCCTGATAGCGCTAAAATGTATTGGGTAAAGTATAGTATCATGATACTTCATGTGAAATGAGTGTTGACTCATGATAATTCAAGTGAAATGAGGGTTTACTCGTGATTCACGTGCAATGAGGGTTTACTCATGCTCAATGTGCAATGAGCTTTGGCTCATGCTAATTCTATGTTAAGTGTTGTTGCCACATTTCCATGTTATGGTTATCATGCTTTATCATGCCTTATCATGCCTTTATGTTCATGTTTTTCTTGTTCTCCATTGATATGACTATTGTCTAACATGTATTGTATTCCTCCTGTTATTCCATGTTTATTCCCTTACTGGGATTTATAGCTCACCCTTTTCTTATACATGTCCTCATGTTATCCCATGCAATGCTAAGTACGAGAGAATGTAATGGTCATGTAAAAGAAGTTTTCAATAAAGACGTTGTATTTCATGTTTTAAGTCGTTATGTAATGATCATAATCCCCAAATACACTAGACCTCTCGATATTCTAGGTTGTATCATGTGAATTCTATGTAATAAATCATGATTAAGTGTGTAATAAAGAGCAGGGTTTTTATAGTTTGTATTAGAGGATAGGTTTAGTTATTTTTGGGATTAGGATTAGAAAACCCTAGTGAAATACTTAGAGACAAGACTAAGTATAATAAGAACATCCCTAATTTTTTGTGAATATTGAGTAAGTGTTTTATAAATAAAATATATCCCTGTCTGGATGAGGGCAGGTAGAGGCAGCTCTGGAACAGATGTATCCTAGGGGTAAAACCTGAAAACACTGCTTTGAGCTAGAATTGAATGGGAACTAGTACATGACAATAGGCCTTGCAGAACTCTTGGTTATGGCACTCCCAGGGGATATTCTTTTGTATATTCACAAGATTAGTATGAACCATTATTAAGGGAATTAAAAATGCCCCTAAGAATATATATTAGAAAGTATATCATGAATAGCATAGATTGAAGCCTATGGATTCATATGTTAAGGAAATAAAAGTTATTTATAAGTCATCAGTTTTGTCCTTGTATTAACCTTTATTTTTTACCCATATCTTTCCTTTTATTCCAGCCAATGGCCAGTAATAGGAGGACTCTGGCTAAAAACTGATGTGAAGATCAATGTGATGACTGTGCTAATGAGGTGCCCAATCTGATGGGAGTGGGAATCATGAACTTTTTCACACTTCTCTATCAGTTAACTCCAGCTTTTAATTGAAACTTGGGTCAAGAAGAATGTTCAACCCCCTAAAAAAGAACAGGTCATTATCGAGAGCTTCATGAGACAAAGGCCTCCTACTTTTAATGGATCATATGATCCCTCAATCGCCGAACAATGGATCAAATCCATTAAAAATATATTCTCCATCATTTAATGTTCTAAACAAGAGAATGTTCTCTTGGATTATTATCATCTAGTGGGTGAAGCTAATTAATGGTGGACGTTGATCAAGAATACAAAGCCTGAGCGGGAGATCGAGGCGTTTTAATGGAAATATTTCGAAAATATGTTTTCTGATAAATATTTTTTGTGAACCCTTAGACTTAAGATGGAAAGGGACTTCCTTTCCCTCAAGAAAAAAGATAATGAATATGTCGAAGTGTATGAGGAAAACTTCAAAAGTCTTGCATGATATGCCTTCGTCTTTGTCGTTGCCCCTGAATTCAAGGTTGACCACTTCTTTGGTGGGATGAAACCTAGCCTACGGAAAGTGCTGGTGATCTGTGATTTTGACAACTATGAGGAAATTGTCTGATGTTCCCTCAAGGTCAAAATGGAGATCAAAGAATCTCAAGGTTATCATGGGGATAATAAGAGTAAGTTGGACCTCAATGCTGGCGGTCCGATGGATAAATCCAACGGTGCTAAGAAGATCCAGCACCCCACTTTCCAAAGGTGCGGAAAGAAGCATGCTAGAAATTTCCTGAAGGGGACGAGGAAATGCTTTAGGTGTGGAAGAGAAGGGAACCTAGCTGTTAACTGCCGACAATAAAAACCCACAGCTGCAAAAGAGGAGAGGAACACTCCCTTCAAACCTCAACGCGTTGTTCATTGCTACAATTGCAAAGAACCAAGGAAACTTGTGAATCACTTCCCTAAGACAAGGGTTTTATGAGGAAACCAACAACCTCCAAGGAATAAAGGGTGATATTTTTCCATCACTATTTCCAATGTGAACCCAAACAACGAAGTGGTGATAGGTACGCTAGTTATTCAATAAATAATAGCGAATGTACTTTTTTTATTCTAGTTCTGCACATTCTTTTATATCCCAAAATTTTAGTATAACAATCCCAACACCACCACCATCATGTAAGTAAAGATTTTGGTGAGTACAGAAAATGGGGAAATCATTGAATCTCAAGAATATAACTCCTCTCCTGTCATAATCAGTGGATTGAATTTCCTGACAAAACTCATCATACTCCCTCTAGTATAATTTTATGCAATTCTTAGCATGGATTAGATTTCCTTATATAGATCCAACATAAATTTCTGTGAGAGGGAAATCACTCTCCATGTGGATAATCGACCCGTGATTCTGTACAAGTGCAAGGAGGAAGATGAATCTTCTTTAGCTCCATCATCTCAAGCGTGGATATTACTGCCCTATGAGCACACGTATCTGGCTCAGATGATTGAGTCTAAGGAGGAAACCATCCTCAAAGACATGCCTATTGTGAAAGAATTCACTGAAGTGTTTCCCAAGGAATTTTTTGGTCTTTCTTCTAGAAGATATGTTGAATTCTCAATTGATCTTATACCTAGGGCGTTTCCAACATCCAATAATACGTATAGAATGGTTTTTGTGGATATTGATGAGATGAAGAAACAACTACAAAATAATCTAGATAAAGGGTTTATATTCCCAAGGGATTCACCATGGGGTGCACCAGTCCTCTTCATCAACAAGAAAGATGGGTCAATGCCCCTTTTCATCGATTATCATGAGCTTAACAAAATCGCGATAAATAACAAGTATCCTCTACCATGAATTGATGACTTGTTCAATCAGCTGTGTGGATCACAATAATTCTCCAAGGTGGATTTTCGGTCGGGATATTATAAAGTAAGGGTGAAGAAGGAAGATATCCCCAGGACTGCTTTTCGTACAAGATACGGGAACTATGAATTCATAGTAATGCCTTTCGGACTCACAAATGCTCCAGCAATCTTCATGGACTTGATTAATAGAGTCTTTAGAGATTACCTTGACCAATTTTTGGTAGTCTTTATAGATGATATTCTAATATACTCTAAAACTAAGGAGGATCCTGAGGAGCATCTAAGAACTATTCTAGAGACCTTTCGGAAGAAGAATATCTATGAAAAGTACAACAAGTGTGAGTTATGGTTGAAGGAGGTATCATTCTTTTGCCATATCATCACAAGTAATAGGATATCATTGGACCCCTCCAAGACAACTTCCATAGAGGGATGGTTGAGGCCATCACCAGTAACGGATATCCATAGCTTCTTGGGGCTAGCTAGATATTATTGACTATTTGGGAGAAATTTCTCACGATTTTCCAACCCTCTTACCAAGATAACTCAGAAGGGAGTAAAGATTTCTTGGAGTGATGAAGGTGAAGAAATATTTAAGGAGTTAAAAAAGGAGTCTTATCACTACGCCCGTGCTCACTTTACCCACAAGTGGAGAAATTTGTGTTGTATTCAGTGATGCATCGAAGAAGGGCATGGGCTGTGTATTGATGAAAAATGATAAAGCCATTGCTTATGCTTCAAGGTAATTGAAAGTCCATGAGTAGAATTATGCAACACATGATTTGGAGTTGGTTGCGGTGGTCTTCACTTTAAAATTTTGGCTACATTATCTCTTTGGGGAGAAGTGTGAAATATATACAGACCACAAAATACTCAAGTATATATTCACACAGAAAGAGTTGAACATGTGCCAACGAAGATGGTTAGAGCTGATCAAAGACTATGACTGATCAGTCCATTACCACCCTGGGAAAGTGAATAAGGTGGAGGATGCTCTAAGTAGAAAGGACCCAGTGATTCTATCACTGATGATAATTGATAAGGATCCAATCTTATTATATTTGATGAAGATGGACATGGGAATAATAAATAAGGGAACATCATCAATCCTTTCACAAATGATTTCTCAACTCTCTATTTTAAAAAGGTTAAAGGATGATCAAAAGGATGATGTGGGAATTCAGAAGAAAGTGGAATCTATTAGAAGCGAGAAATCCTAGGAGTTTAATTTTAATGAAGAAGGAATTGTGAGATTTTGGAAAAGAATATGTGTTCCAACAAGTTCATAGCTGAAGAAGGAACTTTTGGATGATCCACATAGTTCAAATTTCTCTATTCACCCAGTAAACACAAAGATGTATCAAGATATCTGAGAGAAGTATTGGTGGGATAATATAAATAAAGAGATCGCTGAATTTACAGCAAAGTGCCTGGTGTGTTAGTAAGTGAAGGCTGAGAGATAGAAGTCTAAGGGGATGATGCAACCATTACCCATACCAGTATAGAAATGGAAGAACATCACCATGGACTTTGTCACCGGACTTTTGAAGACGTCAAAAAGCAACAATGCAATCTAGGTTATTATGGATCATCTTATAAAGTCTACACACTTCATTGCAATTTGGGAGGATTTCTCATTGGATCAATTGGCACGGATATACATCAGGGAAGTGGTAAGGCTGCATGGAGTACCACTATCTATTATATCTGATTGAGATCCAAGATTCACCTCTACGTTTTGGAAGAGTCTTTAACATGCTCTAGATACTGAACTAAACTTTAGTACGGCCTATCACCCTAAAACTGATGTCCAATATGAGAAAACGATTCAGACACTGGAAGATATGTTAAGATCATGTTCAATGGAATTTAAAGGAGTTTGGGATCAACATCTTCCTCTGGTTTAATTCTACTATAATAACAGTTTCCACACGAGCATCCGAATGGAACCTTATAAATCCATGTATAGTAATAGGTGAATAACACTAGCATGTTGGCATTAATTTGGTGAGCGTAAGCTGCTAGGACTATAAATGGTTGAAGAAATGATGGAGAAGGTGAAAACCATTCAGCATCATATCAAGGAAGCCCAGAGTCGACAGAAGAGTTATGCAGATAACTATTGATGAGACCTTGAGTTTAAAGATGGAGACATGGTATTTTTATGCATATCTCTATAGAATAAGGTCATAAGGTTTGGAAAGAAATAGTACTTAATTCTTCGGTACATTGGACCCTTCGAGATTCTTGATCGTGTCGGGGTTGTGGCCTATCGACTAGCACTTCCACCTACCATGGCCAAAGTTCATGATGTATTTCAAGTATCCCTCTTAAGGAAGTATATACTAGACCATTCACATGTACTCTCTTCAGAGGTAGTACATCTAGAGGATGATCTTTCTTATGAGGAGCAACCAGTGAAGATCTTAGATCGTATAGAAAAAGTTCTATGAAGTAAGACAATTCCCCTCGTGAAGGTGTTCTAGAAAAACCACAACTTTGAAGAAGCGATATGGGAATAGTAGGATATGATGAAGCAGAGTTACCCTCATCTATTTTAGTGTGGGAAAAAAAATTCGATGGTGAAATTTCATAAGGGGGGAAGATTGTAATGACCCAAACTTTCATTAATGGAAATTCCTCTTGATCTAATTAAATATCTTATTATGGTTATATTAAAAGTGAACTTCCTTGGTTTTATGTTTCTAAATTTTAAAATACTATTACGAATTTTGACCATTGCTAATATAGCCGTTGAACAGTGATCACATGATTAGTATAAATATAGGGCTTTAACAAATCGAATTTAGTCAGACAAAGTAAGTGATGGACTCATCCAGTAGATTTATACCATATGAAGCCCATTTGTCAGAGCTTGAAAAGGAGGTTGTGTCATTGGGATTCTCTCTTGACCAATCCCAATCTAATCTTGAACACGTTAAGCTTGAGCGGAATTGACTATGGGAGAAGTGGAAGTTAATAGAGATTACCACCCAAGCGATGTTATCCGAGCCACCCCAAGAGTTTTTCACCATCGCACACCTTACCCTTCGGTCTTATGTGGGTGTTATAAGGTGTTAGGTAACAATACCCTAGAACTATGACTATGTACATTATTTTTGTATAAAGAATATGAATTAATTTTATTATTGTTACTTTGTAAAAAGTGTTTAAAGCACAAATAATATTTTTAGTTAATATTCAACTAAGAAAGCTATTTTGATGAGTTAATGGATTTTTGAATTAAATAATATTTTAATAAAATATTATTATTATTAAAATTAATTTTTATTAAATATAAATTAGCGTATAATTTTATGAAGGAAATTGTAATTCTTATTATGGTTTGAAAGCAGTTTTTGTCAAAACCCATGAATTTTTAAAAAATAACGGTTTTTATTTTAAAAGTAAAAATTAACATATTTAGAAAATCATTTAGATAAAATTAATATTATTTTTTGAATCAAGATGAAGAAATTATCCAACGGTGAATTTTTCATAATTTTCTGAGGCAGTCGAATTTTTGGGTAAAAATTAAATACCGTTTAAATATATAATGTGTTTTATGAGATCATAATGACTCAAAAGTTATGTAATAAAATAATATAAAAATTATGTTCAGAAAATATATGTTCTAACATTAAAATAATATGATTTTATAATTTTTTGATTTATTTTACAAAGCTTTAGTGGACCCTCCAAGACTTATAAACATTTTCTATTTTTAAATTGTTTTCCTTGAGAGTGTGACTCACCTCCACATAAGAAACCCTATTATTTTAAGAATTTAGGCCATTGGACTCATAAAATATTGTTTTCCAATCCCTTTTGGCAAAAAACATGGGCAAAAACCATGGTCTGGTTTGTGGTTTTGATTAGTTTAATATGTGGTGTCGCAAACCTAAATAATAAAGAATTCGATCTCCTTTCCTATATAAACCCACCCAAGATCCCACTTCCTCTTCACTAAAAGCCTTTGGAGTTCATCCAACCCCTGACTGCCTCTCTCTATAATCCTCCCAAGGTTCCCCAAGCTCCCATGAAGCCTCTCTCAGCCCTCTTCCATGCTTTTGGGATCCCACTTCCAAGTAAGGGATTTCTTCCTTTCTCATTTTGTCCAATTTTCTTTAAGTTGTTATGCCCTTTTTTCAATTAAAAATGTTGGGGTATGATTTATCACCTACCCCATACTTCCCTATTTATTTTTTGATGATGGGATACCCCTTTCTCTCTCATTAATGCCACCCATGTACACCTGTTACCATGCTGAAATTCCGTGTGGGATTTCTCTCTCCTCTTTTACATCCAAGTAATTATTTTGTATTATGAATCTAAATTCCATTAATTTTGTTGGAACCTGTATCTATATGAACCCCTTACTATCCATTTCATGTACATATTATGATACACCCTTTTCTATTTCATCAACCATGTTCATGAATCCTTATGTCACGTCGTTATGCTGCCGAAATTGCACCGCGTTTTTCCAAGCCAAGATCATTGTGTAGTGAATACCATACCCATGTATCTATCAAGGGTATTAACCTTTATGAACATATACATATTGAATGTTAATTTCATGTATTTATTCCACATTAATTAATTGTGTAATAACTTATGATTTTTATTGATTCCATGTTATATGATCCATGTGGCACACTTATGCATGAAATGAAATGTTTAAGAAGGGTGTGCCCTGATAGTGCTCCAATGAATTTGGTAAAGTATAGTATCATGATACTTCATGTGAAATGAGTTTTTAATCATTCTAATTCAATTGAAATGATGGTTTACTCGTTCTTCATGTGCAATGACGGTTTACTCATGCTCCATCTGCAATGAGCCTTGGCTCATGCTAATTACATGTTAAGTGTTGTTTCCACATTTCTATGTTATGATTATCATGTTTTATCATGAATTTATGTTCATGTTTCTCTTGTGCTCCATTGATATTCCTATTGTCTAACATGTATTGTATTCCTCATGTAATTCCATTTTTATTCTCTTACTGGGCTTTATATCTCACCCTTTTCTTATACATGTCCTCAAGTTATCCCATTCAATGCTAAGTACGAGGGAATGTAGTTGTCATGTAAATGAATTTTTGAATAAAGATGTTGTATTTCATGTTTTAAGTTACTATGTAATGATCCTAACCTCCAAAGACACTAGACATCTCAATATTCTACGTCGTATCAAGTGAAGTCTATGTAATAAATCATGTTTAAGTGTGTAATAAAGAGCAGGGTTTTTATACAACACATTTCTCCATTAGACCTAAAAGGTATTCCCAATACCCATGTGATGGAAAATTATATATAAGTCTTAGGAATGTTCATTTGGGAATGGTTTAACATTCAGGTATATAAGAAACACAATAATAAACTCACTTAGAAATCCAACATAACCCATCAATAAATTGGACGTCGAGGACATCAAATACACAGATCAAATATAAATGGAAAAATGAATTAAAGTAACTCAAAACTACAATAATAAAAATAAATTATAATCAACATCATAGGAAAAAATACAAAAGAAATGGTTGAGTCATCAAGTTCGATACATAAAAAATCCAAAATAATAAAAAAAAATAAAACCAAACCAAACCACTATCAAGAGTGTAATTCCCCGAACCAAATAACTTTGTTTAGGCTAGATAGATACATGACCTCATGCGTGACTCCCCATATGTAAGAGATTATTGACTAGTGGTGCGAGTCTAAATGGTGTCATGGGGGGATTATACCCCTGTTAATAACATACATACAAAATAATCACAGCAAAGTGTGAATGTATATCCCAGAACAACACAATGAAAATTAATAGATTATCATTATGTTGTAATAAGATGCCATTAAAGTACATAAAAATAAACCAAAATTAATACAAGTGTGGTAAGTCATCCAATATATGATAACATAAGAAAATAAATAAAAACACTGTAGTAATAGTTGAGAGTCCATCCTAGAATTTCCTCCATCCTCTAATCTCTACTTGCTTAGTTCCCCAATGCAGGGTCATGCCCTTAGCAAGATCTATGACTATGAAATATTCTCGCACATCAAGATTCCCATGAAAGGAGTGATTATAAACCCAATAAAACACAACTAATGAATCCTTAATAGTAATTTCTCATATACATAATGTTATATTCCATGAAAATAACATATATTCATAAATAATAGTCAAGTTCCTGGTTATAATTTACTAACCAAGTTACCATGAACCCCATATCTACCTACTTCGACTTCATATTGATGGGGATGTCTGATACATCATCACATATTAAATTGAATTGAAAATAAAACACTTGACTTGGATCAAGTTCCATAGTCAATCAATCCATAGTTCAGGACACACGGTCTTCGCACCCTTAGCTCTACCTTGGGTCAAGACATAAGGTCATTAATCCCCTGCCTCTAACGGGTTGGTCCATAAGGTCATCATACCCAATGATATATCCTAGATAAAGCCACATGGTCATCATTCCACATATTCTGTCTTAGGTAAAGAAAAAAGGCCATCATACCCCTACCCTATCTCTAGGCCCTATCATCTTAATTATCACATATCACACTAGAATATGCTACCCATTTAGGGAATAACCAATCCTTAACAGTCCACCTATCGCTTTGATACCAAATACACATCCATGGGAAAAAATGTCACACAGAATAAGGCATAGAATAGATGGTCAAAATTATAACATACAATGTATATGTTTCATGGGACACACACACACCATATAAAAATCATAATCATACCATATCACATAATGGTTCTCATGGTTACATATGAATACAGATATAAAAAATTAATCAAGTCTCTCATGCGATACATACACATCCACATGTGAATCATAACATAAAATTTCATGTAAGGGTACCAAATAGTACGAAATTCCTACTAAAAATGCATCAATTTCAATTTATAAGAGTTTTTGTCCAAATCAAGACCACACACCAATGATTCCTAGAATCATCCCCAATTCATCACACAATGATTCTAGAATCAAGATCCAAGAAGAAGAACACAATAAGGGATATAATATAATTAGATTTTCATAATGAGAACCACCACCTCAAACGGATCTATAATCAATCAAGGAATTATGAAAATTATCTAAATCTAACCTCTTATCCATCAATAAATTGAGAATACCTTATTGGATCATAATAGCATTCAAAGATATAGCCATTAAAACTCAAGTCTATGAATACTTCTAAGAATATTTGAGAGGAGATCTTTAATAAACATGAAAATGGAGGAATATTGAACTATTACCCTGAATTCTCATGAAAAAATCCTCTCAATCCATTGGTATTGAATTTTATAGAGATTTGAATAACTATGAATGGCTAGTGGAGTCCTTAGGTTTTAGAGCCCTTGGTGTGGGAGGAATGTAACGACCCGAATCCGGAGCCACTCAACTGGCGCCCTGTACCCGGTTCTCCACATGACCTCAAGTGAGTTTCCCCAAACGCCAAAGGCTTCCGACTAGCAGCGAGGGACTTGATGAGTTAGTGGGGAAACTATGCCCTCATTTGGTAAATTATGCAGTGAAAGGAAATAATAAACAATAGAGGAAATAGTAAACATCACACGATAACTGAAACTGAACAGAAGAAGCAATGTATAACATAATAATGATGCAGCATGAAACATGTGTCTATGGAAAGCAGTAAACAAAACAACATGATGAAATACAACTAAAACCCAAGTAGAAAAAGTAAACACTAAATCCAGCAACATCGCGAGCCTAAGATCGGTCCCATGCTCTCCAGCTCTAACCAGCAATCAAGAACCTAAGGTAGAAGGGCCACAATCCCTATCCAAACCTACAACCATATAACCTCTTTGGGCTGAAAAGCAGGACCCAAATAGGGTGTGAGACTAATCCCAGTAGGTGACCACCAGAAGATTTGTGCCCTACTGTCAGTGAGCAATATAGAAAAAGTAATGGAAATAAATGAAGCAGAGAAACAGGGGTACACTAAAGTAAACAATCCTACAATTCTACATTCACATTTATTTATTAATTTAATTCAATCATTTAATCATCAACCATTAATCTAGAAAAAATATCTATATTACAAACACATAGCAAGTAACACAACAGGTATCCCAGCAGACTGCCTAAACTACAAGAAGTACAAACCCAAGATTGTTCTTTGGCTTGGTGGACTCGTAACAACCAACCAACAATATTTATTACACTGACCCTCTGGGTGGCTCACGTTGGCAGGCCCTTATGGTCAAGCATTCGAACAAAGGAAAGACACTATGAGGAAGCACTCAACATCAATTCCCCCTATGGTCTTGCAGCGATACTACAGACTCTCTGAGGAAGCACTTACGTCTAATTCCCCCTTTCATCTCGATTCGATAATTATCAGACCCTCTGAGAGAGCACAAATTCAATACCCCTTATGGTCTCATAATGGTAATAATTAAACAGGCCCTCTAAGGAAGAACTCAACGTCAATTCCCCCTATGGTCTAACCACACCAGGTTCCCGCAGCCCTGAGTAAAGTAATCGTACGTAAACGATTCGTAGCATCCCTAAGTATGTTCAGAAAACTACTTGTCTAATAGGTACAATGAATCAAAATCACATAAACAGTAGTCAATACATGCTATCAACTATATCAAGGCAAGTAATTAATGCAACGAGGTCTGCCTCACAGGCAACCTAAGCCAAACGGCGATAAACAACAAAAAAAGGGAAACACCCATGGGGTGATCCTCAAACATGCTAATAAGAAATTATTAATCATCTAATAAACTGAAGCATACATGAAACCTAAGGCAGATAACAAAATAGGATCAAAACCCTAACCTGAGATACCCGATACATGGGTTCTCGACACTTTTGCACCAAAAACTCAGAGTCATTCAACGTAGGGAAACAAACCACCTACCTCGATCCTCGTAGATTGATATACTTGAACCTTGTCCTATGAATCAGACTAGAATGGAGTAGATCTGCAAAAAATTCTAAAACGTTCAACCTCAGATAACTCACATGAGAGGAAGAATCAGGAAACAATGCCAAAGAAGAACCAAGAACTCACCGCTGTGATTCTATTACAACCGACGGTGTTTGATTCAGATATCCGGTGACAGATCGGTACCTTAGAGAATATTCGGCCTCCTTGGGTGCTCTGGGCAGAAATAGGTGGAGAAGAAGACGAAAACAGGGTTAAGTCATGACCCAGGTCCAATTAATGAAATAAAAAGAAAAGTACACGGCGTGTACTTTTAGAGTACATGGCGTGTACCTTGGTTTTCCGTACTCCGATTTAAGTGGCCTCTATGTCACCCCACACAGCCGTGTGTGTGGCCTAGAGACGGCCAGCACATGGCCTCGTACGGGAGAAAAGTACACGGCGTGTAATCATAAAGTACATGGTGGGTACTCTGAAAATTTCCTGATTTTCCCCTTTTTCTCAAAAATTACCATAAAAGGAAAAACATACCTGAAAAGAAGGTTCGGGTTCTTACAAACTTCCCCCTTAAAGAAATTTGTCCCCGAATTTCCAAACGAGGCATAGAAGAAGAATACTCGAACAACTCTGGCCACTGTGATCGCATGTTGGCCTCCCTTTCCCAAGTCTCGTCCTGTACATGTCTGTGCTTCCATAGCACCCGTACCAGAGGTACAGACCGACCACGGAGTACCTTTGCACTACAATCAAAAATCCTAATAGGATGCTCCTCTAATGATTCATCATGCTCCAGCTCAACCTCCTTGGGTTGAAAAACATGATACGGGTCTGAGAAATATCGTCGAAGCTGAGAAACATGGAAGATGTTGTGCATAGATTGGTACCTCTGAGGTAACATCAACCTATAATCAACCAACACAACTCTCTCTAGAATCTCAAACGGCCCAACGTATCTCGGTGAAAGCTTTCCCTATCTCTTAATCCTCTTATGTCCCAACCTCGGGGTAACACACAAGAAAACCTGATCTCTAACCTTGAACTCTAAAGGTCCTCTCCGCTGATCAGCATAAGATTTTTGCCGAGACTATGCATCAGCAATCCTATTTCGAATCAACTCCACCTGCTATGTGGTCTCCAGAATAAGACAAGGTCCCAGCACAATTGCCTCTCCCGCCTCTAGCCAACACATGGGTGATCAGCATAGCCTACCGTACAAAGCCTCGTAAGGTGACATCTGAATAGTTTCTTGAAAAATATTATTATAGGAAAACTACACTAGAGGTATATGTTTCTCCCATGAACCTCCAAAATCATGGACGCATGCTCGTAGCATGTCCTCCAACACCTAAATCGTGTGCTCTGGCTGGCCATTTGTTTGGGGATTGTAAGTTGTACTTAGAAGTACCTGTGTACCCAAAGCCCTCTGTAGCCCCTGCTAGAAATGAGAAGTAAAGGGGGAATCCCTATCAAAAATTATAGTGATTGGAACCCCATGAAGTCGTACCACCTCAAGAATGTACAAACTCCCAAGCTCATCCACACCGAAGGTCTCCTTGATAGGTAAGAAATGTGCAACCTTTGTGAGCCTGTCCACTACAACCCAAACCGCATCATTCCCTTGAGGTGATCTCGGTAACCTTGTCACAAAGTCCATACCGACATCATTCCATTTCCACTCAAAAATGGGCAACTGTTGTAGAAGCCCTGCTGGTCACTGATGCTCTGCCTTCACCTGCTGACAGGTGGAGCACCGCATAACAAAACCATCCACATCTTTCTTCATACCTGGCCACCAATACTGACGACTTAAGTCTCGATACATCTTTGTGACACCAGGATGAACTGCCCAAGATGAAGCATGAAACTTCCACATCAGCTCCTCACGTATGTCTGTTGAAACCCATACACGGCCATGAAAACATAACACCTCATCATCGCCCATTGTCCACCTCGGAGTAGGGTCTCTATCTGACACACCCTCCCGTAGGACTAGGCCTTCTGGGTCTGATAGATGCCTCATTCAAACTCGATCCAGAAGAGTGGAGGTAACATCTATAGAAGAAATAAGCATCTTTCCCTGTCTGTCATGCACCACCAAATGCATCTCAGAGAATAGATCCATAAGCTGCCACTCACTACTGGCCTCCCAAACTGCCTGAAACTGAGTTCTCCTGCTTAGTGTGTCTGCCACAGCATTGCCTTTGCCAGGTGTATAATCAAGCTTGAAGTCAAAAGATTGTAGGTACTCAACCCACCTCCGCTGTCTTAGATTCAGGTCACACTACATGAAGATATACTTGAGGATCTTGTGGTCAGTATATACCACAAAATTCTCTCCCAGAAGATAGTGTCTCCAACAACACAAAGCATGAACAACAATAGCCAACTCCAGGTCGTGCGTAGGATAATTCTTCTCATGTTGCCTCAACTTCCAAGATCCATATGCAAAAACATGATCCTCCTGCATAAGCACTGCTCCAAGCCCGATGCCAGATGCATCGCAGAAAATTGTATAACTCTTGCTCGGCTCTGGTAAAACTATAATCGGTGCTGAAGTCAATCTCCCCTTCAGCTCCTGAAAGGCTGAATCGCATGCTTCTGACCAAACGTACTTCACACCTTTCTTAGTCAAGCCTTTAAATGGCGCTTCCAAGCATGAGAAGTCATGTATAAAGCGCACCCAGTCCTAAGAAGCTATGTACCTCGAAGACATTCTTCAGTTGCTCCCAGGTAACTACCGCTCTCACCTTCTCTGGGTCTACTGATACTCCCGTCTCTGAGATTACATGACCCAAGAAGTGAATCTCATCCATCCAGAAGTGGCACTTAGAGATCTTAACATATAAAGGATGCTCTCTCAATGTACTCAATACGATCTCAAGATGGGTAGCATGGTCGTGTCGCGTGTGAGAGTACACCAAGATATCATCCAAGAAAACCACCACGAAGGAATCCAAGTAAGGATGGAAAACTCTGTTCATCAGTGCCATGAAGACTAATGGCGCGTTCATGAGACCGAACAGCATAAGAAAATACTCGTACAGACCATACCTGCTCTGGAAGTCTGTAAGAGGTAAATCCGATGGTATGACACGCAACTGATGATAGCTGGATCTCAAGTCAATCTTTGAGAACACCCTGGCTCCTTGAAGCTGATCAAAAAGATCATAAATCCTCGGTAAGGGATATCTGTTCTTGACCATTAACTGGTTCAGCTTCCAATAATCCACACAAATCCGTAAAGTACCATCCGTCTTCTTCACAAATAAAACAGGTGAACCCCAAGGAGAAGTACGGGGTTGGATAAAAACCCCTTTCCTGCAACTCCTCCAATTTCTTCTTGAGCTCTTCCAACTCAAGCATAGCCATCCTATAAAGAGGTATGGATACCGGTGCTGCTCCTGGAACAAGCTCAATAGATAAGTCTACCTCACGCTCTAGAGGAAACCCTGAAAAGTCTTCTGGAAAGACTTCCGGAAAACGATCAACCACTGGAGGATAATCCATCTGAGAAGTCCCCTGATCATCCAGATATAAACTAGAAATCTAGGCTATAACACCACCCAACCCATGATGCTCCGGTCCAGCTCTGCTTGTCTGGACATCCCATTCTCCCTTGGGAAGAAAAGATATGACCTATGGTGACGTGAAACTTACCCTACGGCGATAGCAATCGACAAGGGCCTGAAAAGGAACTAGACAGTCCATTCCGAGAATGACACTGTAACCTGTCATCTCCAGGACATAAAGATCCCACAAGAAGTGACACCCACTAACCTCAAGGGGGAACTCCTTGCACTGATGCACACTAGTAGTTATAAGTCCCAAGGGAGTGTCTAGTGTCATCATATTCTCATAAGTAAATATAGTAAGTCTAAGGCTCTCCACAGTGTGCACAGAAATAAAGCTATGAGAAGCTTCTGTATCGAAAAGTGAAGAAGATAAAACTGAGGCTACTAAGATCGTAACTCGCACTATAGAAGGTACAGGATCCTACTCTTGATGAATCTGCTCTACCGCAAACGTCTGGCCAGTACCACGGCCTTGTGTAGAAGCCTGTGATCCCTGGGATGATCCTACCTGAGACTGACCAGTGCGTCCATGGCCTCTACCCTAGCCTGAATGGCCTGTAGAACTCCATCCCCCAGTCTGTTGTGGAACTGGTAAACCTGCTCCTGTACGCGGAGTCAAAACTGATCCTCCTTCACTAGCCACTAGAAGAAGAACCTTTCAAAACCGCTGAAGGTGACCCATCTTGCTGCAAGCTTGGCACTCCACTGGGTCCCTCGGGCCTTGTGGCTTCTTATACCCATCCTTCCCACACTGTTAGTACAAAACTTTGCTACCTGAAGGAACATATCGCTTCCTCGAGTCACCTCATGTAGACTCTCAGTGGCGCTTCATGTTGTCAGAAGGAAGGGTACTAACTCTGGATGTTGAACCACCCTAGATCACTGCTTCAGTATCCCTAAAATTTCTCTCCATGATCAACATGTAGTTAACAATCAAAGAAACATAAGTCAACTGGAAGACGTTCACCTATGATCTGATCTCTGGTCTAAGTCCCTCCTCAAACTTCCTTGCTAAGAACAGCTTTTCATTCCCTAGAACGGGAGGGAAATGATGTAACTCAGTGAAACGGGAGGAATACTCAATAACTGATAGAGTAACATGCTGCAGGTTCATGAACTCTCTGGCTCTATCGGCCCTCAGCGTCGCCGGGTAGAAGTATTCACAAAACGTATGCTGAAAATCATCCCAAGAATCTACCTACAGACACCCTCCCTGAGAAACTACGTCCCACCATCTCTTGGAAAAATCTTACAGCATGTAAGTCGCGAGCTTCACCTTTCTGTCTGGGGGTGTCTCGAGATTATCAAAGATAGAAACCATCACTTCGAACCAAGATTCAGCAGCCTAAGGTCCTCCATCCCCAGAGAATGTGGGAGGATGCTGCTGCTGGAAGACTCGCGTAAGCTCTGCCATAGACTGGGCAGGTTGTTGAGCTCCCTGAAAGGTCTGTATGAACCTCATGAATCCCTCACGGAACTGTGTGTCTACACCAGTATTTGGGATAACTTCCTGTGCCATATCCAGTGTACGATCATCTTCATATCCTTGATGTGCAACAGGAGGACGTCTTGGTGGCATGACTCTACAAGTTCAAAAGCACACCCTCATTAACAACGAGCACAATTTCAACTTAAGAGGGTGAAAATGGACCAAAAAAGGAAAAAAATTTAGAACTAAAAAAAAGTTACACAACGTGTAGTCCCTACACACGGTGTGTTCCATAATGATTTTATTTGGGCGTGTACACTTTCCAAGCTGGCTGTGTAAACAAAAACTACACGACGTGTTCTTACATATACACGGTGTGCACCGTCCTTTTTCCTCTTGCCCGGTTACTCCTACATGACTAAGTCACACAGACTGTCCTAGCCTAAGACTACACGGCATGTCTATCCACTACACGGTGTGTCCTTAAAGATTTTTCCCATGTCTGTGTCGTTAGTCACACGGACTAGTACACGGACCAAAACTACACGGTGTGTCAACAACGTACACGGCGTGTTGTCCCTAAGATTCTCTAACCCATGTATTCAACTACACGGCTGGGTCATATGGACTATTACTACACAGCGTGTCAACATGGTACATGGCGTGTTGTTCCTGAGATTTTCCAGCCCATGTATTCAACTACACGGATGGGCCACACTGAAGAAGAGTACACGACATGTACATCAAAGTACATGGCGTGTAACTGTGAAAAGTAGTTATTCTCGAATAGAAGAACATGTGGCGTGTGTTCATAAGGCCACACGCTGTGTTATCTAGGTTTCTGGGTAGTAGGCATACAAAACTCCCCAAAACCACTAAAAAACACTGAAACCCAGCACCTATGTGTCAAATTCCAATCTGTGGGGGGCCATACTCCCTACGAATCAAAGCTTGACATCATAATAATGCACATGACAAGTAAACAGTATGATAATCCCATGATCTGCCAAATTCTGACCCTCATGGGCCCATAACACCTCTAAGATCAAATCTTGGCATCCATGCTAAATAAGCTATAAGATAAACAACACCCTATCAACATAGCTGGTATTTCTATCATAACAACTATCACAATAGCATGCATAATCTGTCACGACATCTATCATAAGAGCATGAAATTTTTAATGAACCCTAGATGGAATGGTAAAATGCATGAAATTTGATTTTTCTAACCAGTGCCTATTTGATGCATGATATGGAATACCCTCATCTCATCGGGTTGCAACAAAATAGAACCACAATCATATAAACTATAATAGCACAAAACAAGTGCATCACCCAACGGTGAAATATAATCATCTGTAACACTTACAAAAACTAAAAGGTGAAATTATGAGGTAGTATATCTTTTCCCAGTACACGGGTTAATTACTCCCAGGCACAGTTAAGTACCAACTACCCATTCCTTCCTATCCCTATCTATTGTTTCCAAACAGTAAGGAAATAGAAAATAAATAACCCCCTCTGATACCACTTTGTAACGACCCGAATCCGGAGCCACTCAACTGGCGCCCTGTACCCGATTGGCCACATGACCTCAAGCGCATTTCCTCAAATGCCAGAGGTTTCTGACTAGAAGAGAGGGCCTTGATGAGTCAGTGCAGAAACTATGCCCTCATTTGGTAAAGTATGCAGTGGAAGGAAATAATAAACAATAGCAGAAACAGTAAACAGTACATGACAACTGAAACTGAACAGTGGAAGAAATGTATAACATAATATTGATGTAGAATGACACATGTGTCTATGGAAAGCATTAAACAAAACAACGTGCTGAAATAAAACTGAAACCCAAGTTTAAAAATTAAATAGTAACTCCAGCAACATCGCGAGCCTAAGCTTGGTCTCATGCTCTCCTGCTCTAATCAGCAATCAAGCACCTAAGGTAAAAGGGCTGCAATCCCTATCCAAACCTGCAACCATATAACCTATTTGGACCAAAAAGAAGGACTGAAACAGGGTGTGAGACTAATCCCAATAGTCAACCACCAAAAGATTTGTGCCCTACTATCAGTGAGCAATATAGAAAAAGTAATGGAAATAAATGCAGTAGAGAAACAGGGGTACACTAAAGTAAACAATCCTACAATTCTTCATTCACATTTATTTGTTAATTTAATTCAATAATTTAATCATCAACCAAATAATCTAGCAAAAAGATCTATAGTCCAAAGACATAGAAAGTAACACAACAGTTATCCCAGCAGACTACCTAAACTACAAGCAGTACAAACCCAATCTTGTTCTTTGGCTTGGTGGACTCGTCACAAACAACCAAAAATATTTATTACACTGACTCTATGGGTGGCTCAAATGGGAATGACCTTATGGTCAAGCATTCGAACAAAGGCAAGACACTCTAAGGAATCACTCAACTTCAATTCCCCTTATGGTCTTGCAGTGATACTACAGAATCTCTAAGAAAGCACTTACATATAATTCCCCCTTTGGTCTCGATTCGATAATTATCAGACCCTCTGAAAGAGAACAAAGTAAATCCCCCTTATGGTCTCATAAAGGTAATAATTAAATAGTCCCTCTGAGGAAGCACTCATTGTAAATTCCTCCTATGGTCTAACAACTCTAGGCTCCCGCAGCCCTGAGTAAAGCAATCGTACGTAAAAAATTCGTAGCAGCCCTATGTATGTCCAGCAAACTACTTGTCTAATAGCTACAATGCATAAAAATCATATAAACAGTAGGAAATACATGTTATCAGCTATATCAAGGCAAGAAAACAATGCAACAAGGTCTACCTCACAGGAAACCTAAGCCAAATGGTGATAAACAGCCAAACAAGGGAAACACCCATGGGGTGATCCTCAAACATGATAACAAGAAATTATTAATCATCTAATAACCTCAATCATACATGAAACCTAAGGCAGATAACAAAACAGGATCAAAACCCTAACCCAAGATACCCGATACATGGGTACCCGACACTTTTGCGCCAAAAACTCAGAGACATTCAACTTAGGGCAACAACCACCTACCTCGATCCTGGTAGATTTATATACATGAAACTCGGAATGTGAATCGGCTTAAAATGGAGTAGATCTGTAAAAACATCTAAAATGTTCAACCTCAGATAACTCACATGAGAGGAAGAATCAGGAAACAAGGCCAAAGAAGAACCAAGAACTCACCGTTGTGATTCTATTGCAACCGACGGTGTTCGATTCGGATAGCCGGTGATAGATCAGTGGCTCGGAGAAGATTCGGCCTCCTCGGATGCTCTGGATAGAAATAGGCGGAGAAGAAGAAAAAAACAGGGTTAAGTCATGACCCCTGTCCGATTAATGAAATAAAAATAAAAGTACACGGCGTGTACTTTTAGAGTACACGGTGTGTACCTTGGTTTTCCATACTCCGAATTAAACGGCCTCCACGCCACCCCACACGGCTGTGTGTGTGGCTCAAACACAGACAGCACACGGCCTTGGACGAGAGAAAAGTACATGGTGTGTACTCATAAAGTACACGACATGTACTCTGAAAATTTCCAGATTTTTCCCTTTTTCTCAAAAATGACCAGAAAAGGAAAAACATTCCTGAAAAGAAGGTTCGGGTTCTTACAAGAAAGAATTAAGGGTTTTGGGGAAGTTATGAATTAAAATCCCAATGTTTAAATTAATTAATTTTCCACACATGGTTTGGTAACACAATTTACAAAATTTTGTGCCAACCATTCAAGGATCACTACCTATTAAAGATACCTACATAGTTTTTCTACATGGTTTTGGAAATTGTGTGGTAAACATTATTTTTTCCTCTGTTACTAATTACATAGTTTCTTAAGGGATGGTGCATGGTTAGCTCTAATTTTTTTCATCTACTGCACATCACCAATAGGTTACATGATTTCCTAGGGAGGACTACATATTTTTTCAAAACATTTCTAAAACCATGTACCACATTAAAATATTCTAAAACCCTCCAAAACCATCCAGAAGTTACCCAAAAAAATCACCTATGAAAATCATAACTCAAAAAAAAAGGGAAAAGTTCTAAAAGAAAGGCATAACATACCTGAAATTTCCATGAAATTGTAATTTCCACCTCTAAGAACTTATCATCTTTGAGTTCTTACTTAAACAACTTGGTACATTGATCCCTTACATCATATTTTAGCTCCTAAGTATCCTCTTAGATGTGGCTATGATAATAAATGGGATAAATTCATAACAAAACATATGTAGTGCCTGAAAAAACCTAGGAAAATCCTAATCTAAGACACATTCCTAGAAAATCCCCTAGACATCACTGCCTTTACCTTCTTCAGGTCAACTTATATTCATGTCTTAAAAATTACATTTCAAATTAATCACACTTCTTGGATCCAAAAGTTACACTTTGAAATGTTGGCATAAATTTGATGTGATTAAAGTGTACCCAGTAAAATATCTAGGTGTCTACCATGAATATTTAGGGTCTTTGAGTATATTAGGATATCATCAATTAATACAATGAAAAAAGAGTCAGGATATAGATGGAAGATTCTATTCATGAGATCCCTGAGAACCACTAGATAATTCATCAACCTGAAAGGCATTAAAAGATACTCATACATTCTATACTAGATTCTAAACATTATCTTAAGTATATCCTATTCTCTGACCCAAAGATGGTGGTAGCTTGATTTCAAGTCAATCTTAGAGAACCACCAGGTGTTGTTCCTTAGTAGGATTGAGACCACTATGGGAAATCAGTGGCTCCTCTATCTTTTTATAAGAAGGTTTATTAAAAAAATTAGAAACCTTTCTCAACATTTAAAACCTGTTATAGTTATGATCCACTCAAATACAAATTATAAACCTTAAATTTTATATGCAACAAATGTAAAGAGAAAGTAGAACATGATATTTACAAGTTTTGGTTCAAAGGCCTAATCTTTTCAATCTTGGATAGTCCCACCAATATGGATTCCTTTACTATATTTATTTCTATAATACAAAGGCATAAGAAATAAATATTTCTACAACACAATAGAAACTTTTCTGCTATAGTTGGTTATACCCCCCAACTATCCTTTCCATATCCACTTTCCCAGAACTAGTTATACACCCCAGCAAACAAAAAATCTTTTTAGTAACTAGTAAGTATCTAAATTTTCAAGATTTACTTTCCTTATTCTCTTATAATCCACTTAATAAAGTTCTTCACTCCATCCAAAGGTATTTGTAATGAAAATTTACCTGTGTAAAAACTTTAAGAACTTCAAAAATTCTCTGAAGAACTTTTTGGTCTTGAAACTTCTTTCAGAATATCTATCTATAAAACTTACTCAAAAAAATCAGTACGATTGTATTTCTTCTAGTATCCTCTTTCAGGTGGACTCTGTTTGATATGCTTTATCCAATCCTACTTCTTCACTTTATTCTTCAATTGAGTAGAAACACAACTTGAAACTAACAACTCCTATGTTCAATGGAACTCTTTCCAATGGACCTCACTATGATGGATTTCACTCTAATGGACTCGCTCTTATGAAACTTCGTCCAATGGAACTTTGATCAATGGGTCTATGATCGAATTAGATCTTACTATAATGGATCTTCCTCCTTTAAACATAAAATCAGACTCAGGTTGGAGTCTAAATACCTATCCCACAAATGTAATAGTTTCATCTTTGAGAATACATGAATATTTGAAAGTATGAATATATTGTCCACTTCAATTTATAGTTATCCTATAATTCTAAAGACAGAAAAACTAATTATACTTACCGCTAAAATAAATTCACAAATCTTGAATTTCATGTTCATTTAAGTATTAATATTTGACTACAACAACTCTTCTCAGTAATTCTGGGTACTTCTCAAATCCTCTTAAATCTTCTCAAAACTTCATACTTTCTCAAGTTTTCCAAAATTATTTAGTCCAATTACTTGAGTTCGATCACTCTTTTTTTCATGAATCTAGTTGATGTTTCTGACTTAGAGTCAGTTTGATGAAATTTATTATAGAAAATTCATCTAATGGACTTTATTATAGAAATATAATCTAATGGAAATTATCTTCACCTCTTAAAATTTTTGTACCTTTTTATCTTAACTCAATTAAAACTTATTCATTCCATTTTCTCTTAAACCACTTGAAGAAATAAAAAAAACAAATGATTTCCATATTCAATTCTCCTACCAACTAAAACCATATAACATTTATACCATAAATATTGCTACAAATTATAAAGATATAATCTCTTCCTTTGTAAACACTTTATAAAAAAATTCAAAACAATTCTCTTTCTCTTCAATTATCCAGCAATTCATCATACCAATGCATTCAATGAAGTCTAGTGTTTGATGAATTTTTTGTATCATCATGTGTTTGATGGATCAATCATTGTTTCCCTCTAAAAAATCAATGTCACTTATTATCTGATGATTCAGCATAATGTCTTCTCTAATGACTCTTGACCCAGATGTAAAATAATACACCCTGATGTAAATGGTTGACTACATTGTTGATTATCATCTGGTTGATCATTCTCTGACATTATTACATGTATAATTATCAAAAATATCCTCTTAATAACCTGTGTCAATAACCTACTCTTCCTCTACTGAATAGGTGGAATACTGTGTGTGATGGATCGGTGTATACTTCTTTTCAGATAGATCAGTATCTATGGAATATTGATGAAGCTACCTTTGGAAATCATCCCATTTATCAGCATGTTCAATGGATTAACAGATAGCTCACACCAATGTATTATTCCAATCAATAATTCTTCAAAATATCTTACTTCAGCAAGATAGACCTTCTAGCCTTTTTTCTTTTTATCAAAGAATGAATCTGATGGACTAGTCTCTGTACTCCTTTGATGATATGTTTTTTGTGTCTTATTAGTGTGACTAAAAATCAGAATCTTCATCTTCTCACATTTTTTATAATATAAAACATCATGTTCAACATCATAAATTCTTCAAAATATTTTATCATGATAACTCTCATGATTTATGAGAACTCCATGATCAGAATAGCATCATCATATTTTCATGGACTGGAAACTATGTATGATCATCAGGATCCAGTGTTCTGTGTTCAAAACTCAATTTCCTTTTTATTTTTTATCTGATTATTTATTCTTGATGCATCTTCCTAGTCAGTCTGATAGTGTGTTTCTGGAAACCAAAACTCCAATTTTGTTTATCTTCAAACATATGTCATCTATTGACAAGAAATACAACCACAACCTAACTTGGTCCCGAAAATCTCCCCCTTTATGTTTGTTTTCAATACTTATATATTATTTATACATTATCCTCCTAAACTATTTCTCCCCATACATTTCACCGTTGATAAACCTCTCCCCCTTAACATATATTCTCCCCCTTATTGACAAAAAAATTCAAAGGTTTCATCATGAAAATTACCCTTTATTTAAAAATTATCTCATTGGAAAGGTGTGGTAATAATCACCTCAAGATATCTAAATACTTACTAAGGAGAAAATTATAATCACATGAGTTTCTTAACAAAGATCCTTTAAATAAACAATTCTATGTCTACACAGGATAACCCTGTGTAGAAAAAAAGAGTGAATAATCAAGGATATCAATATTTTAAAAAACATAACTTACATGTAACAAATTTTCATATATCTTTTATAATTATCATATTTGGGAAATATTGAGAAGATTTGTTAATATAAGAATAGAATGTACCCATATTAATAAACATATTATAAAGTTTATGTTTATAAATGCAACTTTCCAAAAAACCTCATTTTTGAAACTTTATTAATTTCTTTTGCAAGAAGAGTAAGAGACACAATTCTCAACTTCCTAATATTAGGTCCTTCAATTCCTTTCAAGTTAATATAAATATAAAACAATGGGAATAAAGAGTAACCTCATAGTTTTTTAGAAGCAACATTCGGACTGAGAATCTTCTCTCAGTCTTGACTTTTTATTTTTCTTCTTTGATTTTTCATTGGATGTGTTTTCTTCCTTCTATTCATCCTTCTCAGATTTTTTAACAAGTTTCTTCTCATTTATGGAATCTTTAGATTTATTTTTCAACTCCCCTTTAAATTTAGTATCCTTTTTATTATAATGAGTTTGTAACAACTTTTTCATACTCTCCTCTTATTTTGGAATGATAGTAACATTCCCATGTTATTCACATCTCATGAATCATTTCTGAGTATAAAAATAAAATTCTATTGATATATTTGTTTTTATAAACTTTTCTGTCATCTTCAAAGACCTTTTTCATCCCCTTTTCTTTAGCTGATTTTTGTGCTTCTTCTAAATTTCTAGCCATGGAAACTTTTTCTAGACAAATAATAAATAACTCTTTCTTTATGGACTTAATGTGTTTTATTTTATCAATACTTTCAATATACTCATTTTTTCTGATCCACTTCATGAATTTCTTCAGTTCCTCCAAATATAATATGAATAAATTATTACATGTGTAAAAACTTCAAGAACTTCAACAATTCTATAAAGATCTTTTTAGTCATGACACTTCTTCTAGAATATATATCTAGAAAATTTCCTTATAAAAAGTCATTTTTATTGTCTTCTATTCGGTATCCTTTATCTGATGGAATCTATTTGATTCTACTTCTGTAATTTCTTCTTAAATTGAGTAGAAATTAAATTGGAAACTCACAACTCCTATGTATGGTGTAACTTTGTCTGATGGACCATGATCTAATAGTTGTTTCTTTGATCAACTCACTCCGATGAAACTTCATTTGATGGAAATTGCTTTGATGTGGATATGATAAAATTAGATCTCACTCTGATGGATCTTCCTCAACTTCAACTAGAAACAAGAATTAGGTTATAATCTCTATACCTATCCAACAAATGTCATAGTTTCAGCTTTGAGAACACATGAATAGTTTAAAGTACAAATGTACTATGAACTTCTATCTATAGTCATCCCAGAATGGTAGAGATGGGAAAACTAATTCTACTTCCCACTCAATGAAATTTATAAATCCTAAATTTCATGTTTATTTTAGTATTCATATTTGACTATGTTAGATCTTCTAAACACTTCTAGGTACTTATTTAATGTTCTTAAATCTTCTAAAAAAATTATACTTATTCTTGTTTACAATCAATTATTATGTCTAATAACTTGAGTTTGGTCATTATTGTTTTTTACTCTGATTGATGTTTCTTACTAGAAGTCAAACTAATGAATTTCCTTATAGAAAATACATCTAATGGACTTTCTTATGGAAATATTTTCTAATGGAACTTATCTTCACCTCTTCAAAAATATACATCCTTTTCTTATAATTCAATTGAAACATATTCATTTCATTTTCTCTTGACTGACTTGAAGAAATAAAATAAACAAATGATTTCATGATTTGATGCTCCATACCAGCTAAAACCTTAAAAAAGTCTTCCAGAAAAATTGTTACAACTTCTAAAGATGTCATCTCCTCCTTTGAAAATACTTTTTTTTAAAAAAAATCAAAACAATTATCATTTTCTTCAATTGTTCATAAATTTCTTAATCCGATGATCCTATGTCTGATGGAGTCTAGAATTTGATGAATTTTCAGAATCAGAATTTGTCTAATGGATCGGTCTCTATTTCCTTCGAAGGAATCAATATCACTTATTGTTTGATGATTCGGCACCATGTCTTTTCAGATGAATCTTGAACCAAATATAGAAAAATACAACCTAATGAAAATGATTGACTACATTGTTGATCATCATCCATTTGATCGGTATTCGATGCTCGTTCATGTATTAGTCTCAAAAAGTTCCACTTACTAATTTTCATCAACAACCTACTCTGTATCTAATGGATCATTTTCATACCATGTATGATGGACCAATGTTTTCTTCTTTTCCAATATATTGGTAATTATGGTATACTGATGAATCATTCTTTGGAATTCATCCCATTTATTAGACCATTTGATGGATCAGTAGATATATCACACTGATGTATCAGTATGATCAAGACTTTTATAAAATTTATGACTTCAGAAAGATAAAACTTCCAGTATTTTTTCTTTAAAAAAATAATGAATTTGATGGACCAATGTATATACTCGTCTGATGATCTATTTTCATTAGCTTATTGGTCTGACTAAAAACCAGCATCTTCATATTCTCATGCTTTTTAAACTTTGAAATATCCTATTCAACATCCTCCATTCTTAAAAACATTTTATCATAAGAACTATCATGATTTATAATAACTCCAAGATTGGTATAGCATAATTAAATTTTATTGGACTGGAAACTATGTCTGATCATCTAGATCTGGTGTTCTATGTTAAGAACCAAGATTCATTTTGATTTTACACCTAATTCTATGCATCTGGTGCATCTTCCTGGTCAGTCTGATGGTGTGTGTCCAGAAACCAAAACTCTACCTTTTCTCATCTTCAAACATATATCAACTATTGACAAAAAATAAAACCACAAATTAAATTAGTCCCAAAACCAATCTCTCCTCAACTCAAACTAATCATGGATACTCAGTGATGGGTGCATATTCCTCATTGTGACTTGATTCATATTTATATAGTATATTAACAAAAGAAGTCTTTCATCCACTTTTAAAGAAAAAAAATAGATCAACCCAAGGATAAGATCTATATCTAATAAATTCATGTGCCTTTAAATCCTTAAGCTACACCTTATGTTCCTTTAACTTATAAAATGTCATATGATACAGAGGGATCAATATAGGGTACACCCTTGGAATGATTTTTATCTTTAATTTTATTACAATATTATGAGGAAGTCCTAAGAAATCATTTATAAATACATTCTCCACCACTAGAAGAAAATATGAGGGGAATACAACCTGATTTATAGAAAGAACCATTCCCATTATCGATGTTGTAGAAACTCTAATATGGACCAGGTATGGTCTTATTATTCTTGGTACAACATCCCATTTAGTAGTAAAAATAAAACTCTCCCACTTAGGTGTATTAAATGATACTCATCTCCTATAGCTATCAATGAACTCCAAATAACTAGTCAAAAAATACATGATAGAAATTAAATCTAATATAGTCATCTCTAAGATCATGAGACCCCATAAATTTCCATAACCAGTCATTAGTACAGGTCACTCTAGACAAATATAAATATAGTCTACCTTCTTCCCCAAAGGTGTATGAAGAGAAACCAATTTAAAAATAAAACTTAATCAAAAAGTACAACCAAATAAAAACATGAGAGTATATAAAATAATGGGAAGATCATGCATCAAACAAAGTTGTAGAAAGCATATAATTAATCAGAACTATACCTCTAACTATATAATTCCCCTCTACAACATCAAATTAAAACTAGTCTATAGAATACACTCTGCCTATGTTACACTGATAACTCAATCCTAAATACCCCTATCTTTGGTGATTCATCAACCTATATTGAATCTGGCCCTGCTGTTGAGATCCCCTTATATTCCAAAGACTCTAAGCCTTCACCTTCCATTCACATTTGGAAACACAATCATAGAACCCTCAAAAAACACTTAAGATTACCCATCCTTTAACATTGATGAACTTATTCTAAGATTTAGGTAAAAACTTGTGATAATGTCCTCTCTAACCAAAATTCAAGTACATGGTAACACCTACTTCCCTAAAGGGTGTTGAAGAAAAACCAAACTCCTATAACTACTTAATTCTACCCTACCGTGCTACCTCATCCTTTATCTTCCTACTTCTAAAAAAGTTCCTCAATTCATCACTAGGAATCCTGCTTATCGGTGTGCTAAGGGATAAAAGAATACCAATTACTTTATCCTCCCCCAAATCCTTATCAATCATCAAGTCCTTTCATAACACCTCAAGATACATCCTCAGTTTGAAGCTCCTAAGATAGCGCCTCAGCTTCGGTCGAGTCCAATCTTGAACCATAGGTCCTTTTATAACTCATTCATAAACAAAATGGGTGTAAAGAGAAGTAACACCATGAAACAATTAGAATCGTTAAATACCAATATCATCCCTTGTTGAATCATTATAAACTTCTAATCTCAATCTCGCTTTAATGTATCTAGGAAAAAACTCCACAAAGAAAATATTCTTGAATGTATCCCAAGTCAGACCCCCACATTTCCCCATCTAGTTCATAACACCCCAATATATCCTCATGGTCCTTGAAGCATGAAAGTATCCATCTTAACCCATAAATCATCCATAGTATCCACTAGATCACTCCCTAGATAATATTGATCCAATAATCAATTCCATGAGGTCCTCTAGTACCCATCAATTACAGGATATTATAAAGCTACAAATCTTGAGCATATCAACCATAGACTTGTGATATCCTCCACCTTGAATAGGTACTATCTAAAAAACTCCAGGATGAATTAGTTTTGATTCCTGAACCAAGAGAGTGGCTATTGGAGCATGACTAGTTTCACCCACCTATATATCTAGTGGCACAACTAGTGTTACCTCCCTTGTAAGAGAATCTTAACCCAATTTCATAGGTGGTTTTGCAAGATGATGTCACCATGGAATTATCTGAAATGTCAAATGAACACTTATAAATTACTTTAATAGTCTAAAGCTCTAAACCACTCAAGAAATTATAGGAACAAAAAATAATTAATATAGGGAGACTCATCCTAACAGGTCATAAATTTTTATAGGACCCAACCCCTTTAGTACTACCTAAGGCATAACCCTTGTCTCATGTACCTTCATGTCAGTCACTGTCATATACATATTATAAAACAAATCATTCTTAGTTCAATTTATTAAAATGTATGTAAAAAAATATCATAGGAGCACAAATCATATTTTACCAAAGACATTTAATTAATTTAATTATAATGTATAAAAATTAATCATATGAATTACATGTGAAACTATATTCCTAGTTATAATTCATGAATTCACCCAGATTTTATAAACTATAAAAAACACCAGTTCTCGGGATCAACACAATACTATAATACCCTAATTAGTGATTACAATATCATCATTGGTAACTTAGAGGTCCATTATATAGAGTAGTCTAGGAACATATGTGAATTTCCTACTTGAGTTACACCAATTCTATATCATTTATACAATACTCTAAACACATTAAAGAGGAAATTAAAATAAAAGAAAACCTTCTTTGATACCACTTTGTAATTCCCCGACCCAAATTACCTAGTATAGGTTAGAGAGATACATGACCTCATGTATTACTCCTGTACAAAAATGTCTATTGAATAGATGTGAGGGTCTAAATTATGTCATGGGGGGAATATACCCTAGGTAAAAAAATACATACACAAGAATCATGAAAAAAATGAATATACATACCAAAATATCACAATTAAAACTAAAAGTTTATCACTATGCTGTAATAAAATGGCATTCAAGTCACAAAAAATAAATAAAAATACTCCCAATGTAGTTATTAAACTAATGTATGATAACCCAAGACAATTAAATAGAAAAACTTTAACAATAGTATGGATTTCATCCCATCATTACCTCTATCCTCTAAACTCCACCCGATAAGCTTCTAGACATAAGGCCCTTTCCCTTAGCTTGATTCTGAACCATGAAATCTACTCACGCATTAAGATGCACATTTAGGGTTTAAGTATAAACCTAGTAGGACACCAAAAATGTTTCTTTAATAATAAGTGTACATTTATATCATGGTTGATTCCATGATAATAAAGTACAAGCATAAATAACAATAAATTACCAAGTAATTGTGTGCTAACCAAGCTGCCAAAAACCCATAATCTACCTTCTTCATCTCCATTATAGAAAGGATATCTCATACATAATCACATATCAAATCAGGCCACATGGGAAACAAATTTCTTATATCATGGTTTATATCCAATCAATCCCTGGGTCAGGCCATAAGGTCATCACACCCCAAATTATACCTCAAGTAGGTCCATAAGGATGTTATTCCCCTGCCTCCATGAGACCAATCCACAAGGATATTAAACCCCATGCTCTATCCTCAATTATTCCACATGGTCATCATTACCCATCCACTATCTCAAGTTAGGATATAAGGTTGGTGTATCCCTTCCCTATCTCTAAGTCCCATCATTGTTATCATCGCATGTTACACTAAAACATTCTATCCCTCTAGGGGATACAAAATCCATGATGATCCACCCATTACATCAATACAATATACACCTCCATAGTCTAAGAATTCACATACAAGAATTTATAGAATAGATGGTCACAATTATAACACAAAATGCATAAGTCTCTCTGGATACACACACACACCATATGAAAATCATGATCACATCATATCAAAAAATAGTTCCCACGGTTATGCATGCATTCACACATTCAAAAAATATATAGAAAGGGTCTCGCAGGATACATATGAACCAACATGTGAATCATATCATGCTATTTCATATAAAGTCCCTAAATAGTGAGGACTTCCTACATCAGGTGTACCAATGAAAAATTGCAAGATTTTCCTCCTGGATTAAGCATATAAAATAAATATTCCTACAAATCAATATCCAATAATAATAACACAATAAGGGATTAAATTCAATTAGGCTTACCAAATTAGAATTGATTCCACCAAATAATCTAGAATCAATCAAAATAATATGATAATTCTCTAGATCTTTCTACTAATTCGTCAATAAATTAAGAATAATTTATTATATCATAATATGATTCATTGATCTATCCAAAAAATCCCAAATCTCTGCTTCCTTCTAAGAGGAGTAGAGTATATCTATAATAATATTGAATAATAGAGGAAGAATGACCTCTTACCTTTAATTATCATGGATAAAGCCTCTAGATCCACCAAAATTGAAGTTTGGAGGGAGAGAATTCTACAAGAATAGAAATAGGAGGCCCTAGGATCAAGATAACTATGTGTGGGTGGAATAATTAAGGTTTTCAAGTTAAAAGAAAATAAAAATTATTTATTTATTTATTCGTACAGGGTTTGGTTACTCAGTTTACCAAACCATGTTCCAATCATTTGAGGCACACTTTCACCCACATAGTTTAGATACATGGTTTAGTAAACTATAATCCAACTATGTTTTTCCTATATATTAAGTTACATGGTTTCATGGTGGATGTCACATGGTTATCTCTAACCATGATCTATCTACATCCCTACTCTAATAGGTTTCACCATTTTTTGGGGAGGACCACATGGTTTCTCCAAATTATTCTTACTATAACCCTCCAAAACCGTGTATATGTTACTAAAGACTACACCCAAGCAAATAATAACTCAAAAACACATATAAAAGTTCCAAAATAAAGGGAAAACATACATGAAAATTCTAGGATGTTACAAAGAGTCTCCTTGTAACCCATGGTTACTCACCACTATCCAAACTGATCACCAACAAACCAGCAAAACAAACCTTGGAAGGAACCAAATCCAGATAAGAACACAAACTAGGAACCAAAAATGAAAAATAATTATTGCATACACTTATGGTGTATAAAGGGTGTTATCCAAACACCCCTGGTGGGATTCGATAATGAGATTGTGAAATTTCCTTTCAAAATTTATATCATTGATTCTAGTTTGGATTAAAATTAAAGAAATTTAGTTTTTAAAACACTATTAATATGAAATAAATATCATTTTAAATTCAATTTTATAACAAATTTCACTTCCTTGAATAAACAAGGGAAAATAAAAAAAACCTTAATAAAAATACACAATACTTTATTTTTTAAATTCCCACTTTCCAAAACATTTTACAAATTTATCTGAAAGTAAACAATATAAAAAGAAAAAAAATAAAACTATAAATGAATATCAATAGAAGATAATAAATAAAATATCCAAATAAATGGTTCCGTGAAATGATAAAAGGATATTATATAAAACAAGGAACACATAATCCTATGAACAAAATATACCACTATAAGGGAACAACTCTCCTGGGGAACTATCTTGTGTGAGAAAAACACACTAGTGTAACATTAATAGATACCTTCTATTGTATACATATGGAACCATGATGAAAATAAATATATGTGAGAAAAAAAATGAAAAATGATCAACAACTTATTAAATAAAAATGTTAATATTAAATTTTCTCTCACCATATACACCCTCATAATAAATATCCCCGTTATGAAACCAATCCATATTCATTAATAAAACAATGATATAAACATCCCCCAAGAGTGTCTCAATTCATACCATGAATTAAAAAAATAAGGGGATCAACCGAGGGGCCCACAAATTTGAGAAGAAAATTTTTAAAAGTGCTAAATTGGACTTTAAACACAAGCTTGTAATGCCAATCTATTTTTGATTTTAAATCTAATTTTAAAATATCACTTTGAATCACTCCTTAAAAACATAACATTAAATAAATTTAAAAATAAATTATTTCTTTCAGAATATTTTCAAAATGACAAAATACCAATATTATTTCACACAAATTTTAAAAACCCTTATTTATAAATCCACCGATGTTGAGAACCCCTTTAAATTCCAACTTCATATTTTCATGACCCAAATAGGTTCAAATTCCTTTAAATATCAATTAAATTAAATATAACTTCCTTGAGAATAATTTTAAAAAACTTAAAATTCATAAAAATATTTAAAAATAATTGAAAACCGTTTAAAAAATTTATTCAAAGTGATTCAACTTATAACCATTTATAAAATAGATAATAGTTATCATATATAGGTTTATTTTAACAAAACAATTCACTTAAAACATCTACACATTCAATGATATATAATTTAAAGGACATGAAAAAAAACCTAACATAGACAAAGTGGAAGCCCCTTAAAACTAGCCTCAAAGCATTTACTTTGATGGAGAATTCTAATCTGATAAATAACACACACTCCACAAACCCTAGAAACCATAACCCTTGAGGTAGGGTCTCCCATAACCCCAATTTTGGCCAAGGAATCCCATAGGGTTTTTGGTAAACTTATAAACTAAGTATAAATGGGATAATATGAAGAATAAAGGGATAATAAAGGGGATGAAATGATTTACCATGGGTTTCTTATTGAAATCTAGAGAAAGGAACCAAAAAATGAAGAAGGGAGGAGTGGTGAATCTCCCTCACATGCCATGGGGGTCAGCCAAACTATGAGGGGAAGAAAGGGAGCCTTAAATTCAAAGGAGGGAAAAGGGTATTTCCATTTTTAATGAAATATAGGTGGATCACATGGTTAGGATGTATGGTTTGAAAAATGATGTGTTGAGCATGAAACATGCATTGGAAAAGAAAAATATACTCACATTGTTTGGATGTGTAGTTTACTAAATGATGAAATGGCCCTAAAAAACACCTTTGCTAAAAACTATTACACTTGTGTATGTTTCACCATAAATATTAACAAATCACGTGTCACCACTCCCATGAATATAAAAACTCACACAGTTTCTATTTTTTTCATGGTTTGAATCCAATCAGGCTCTACTCATGCGAGACTAACCAAATAAGAGTAAAATCAACTAGAAATGTATATTTTATTGGAACCCCACATGGTCTCTCATAGATCATACATAGAAACCATGATAAATAATAAAAATTATAAAAAATATATGTTTTAATATTATAAATTCCAAAATTTTAAAAAACCCCAAAATAATATAAAATATAAAATAATAGTAACATGAGACTGTCACAATTCTCCCCACCAAGCCTCTTTCTTCCCCCAAAAATTCCTTGATAAAAGGTATAAAAAAGGGACCAAAAAACCTTAATAATCTTATTAAAATTGGGAGAGTCGAATAAAATATCAAATAGAACGTAATACATGGAAAGAACCTCAGATAATTAATTCATCAAAATAACTAAATAAAACCCTTAAACAAACACAAACATCTCTAAGAATAATCCATTAAAAACTTTCAGATACTAAGGTCTTAACGGATGAAGACCTATTAAAGGTATCCCCACTATTTATAATTTATCTAAATTAGTGGGTAAAATGGGAGACCTATTATATAGGGAGAGAACCAATAATCCAACTATGATTTAAAAATCAATAGAAGAACCTATAAAATTACACCAACCATAATTAACCACCAAGAAATTCCAAATGAAGGAAATAATCCTTCACAAACATCAATAAAAATCCAAGAACTTAATTCTTATTCTAAAAGGAATCAAAAACTAAAGAAAACCCCATAATGAAAAAACAATATCATCAAATCCAAATTATTCCATATCAAAAAAAATGGATGCTATCTCAAATGAAAACATACCTAAATAATAAATAACATGGGCTCTAACCTTGGGTCTCAAAACCAAATAGAAGGGGTAATCATGGACCTCATATTTGGAACACCCTTACATGCTAAACCCTATAATATAAAAACCAACACTAGGTGGTACATAATCTCAACTAGTTCTATATATGTCCAATATCCTTGAAACACACACCTAAGGATTACTGAATACTAATTCACTACAACCCAACCAAATAAAGTATCTCACATAACCTTAAGAAGATAAATCAAATAGAGAGGCATAAACAAAACTGTAATAATCAGAACCTCATAAATGTGGAATCACAAAACATATAACTACGTAACTACATAAAAGTGACCTTGATCACCATAAAATAAGGATGGTAGATTAGAAGGTCTTAGATCAATGATGTTCCCAACTTCACCACTTCTATAAAAGTGTGGAAAGGTTCAACAACAAATATAGATACATAGAAATAATAAAAATTATTCACCTTATGAATCATCCTTGGATTTAAAAATTACACATTCTCTTAATTAATTTCATGGAGGCATGAAAAAAAATACATGAAACCTGAATCTAACTCATCCATGCTTCACAACCAAACAAACAATATCAATGCACTAGAGAACAAATTTGAATCATCAATTCACCACGAAAGGATACACAATAATAAATATTTAAAAACTATTATTTATTTAAAAACCCTCCCTCTAAAAAGTAATCCAAAATTACATATCACTAAATCACAAATATTCCTTTAAAACATTTAAATTCTAAAAAAATACACTCAAATTTCATAAGGTTTCCTTATATTTCTAAAATGTACCATTAATTTCACTATAAAACCAAATCCTCTCAAATTATTTCCATCAACTGTAATTTCTCTTAAAATATTTATAATTAAATCAACCACTTTTAAGGAATTTAAATTTAATAAAAATAAATTTTAAAAATAAACACTAACACTTGATTTAAAAAAATAATCCAATTCATAAGATCATTTTCTCACCTCAAAACAAATCTTCTAATATAAAATGAAAGGTTAAGGTCACTCACTTTTAAAACATTTCAAAAATATCAAAATAAATTTTTAATTCAAAACCCAATTTTCCATAACATAAAGTCACCTTATTCATACAAAAATAATTTTTTCCATAACATAAAACCAACATTTCAAATCATAAGTCCAAATAAAATGGTCTAAAACAATGATCAAGGAACCATCCAAAAACATTAATACACTAAAAATTCTATTAATAAACCTCAAACCAATCGTATGCACCATTAGTATCAATTCAGAATCCATGGGAGAAAAAATAACCAATCTGGGGGATAATCATAACTATGTATTGTTTGGTTGTAAGAGTTTTATAACCATGTTCCAATCATGCAACATCATCTATAATGGATGATATAGTTATCTATATGGGATATTCATGGTTTTATAGACCATGCAAGCTAACTATATAGCTGTATTTCTTCCTCCATTTTCACCCTAAAATCTCAAGTAGATCCCCAATATTATAGGCGAACTCAATAGGGATCAAAATATCAAAATATCGTATCAAAACAAATCTTGAATAAATAATAACAACATAAAACTCAAGATTAAATTACTACGACACATAATAACTTGAGGTTCTGAGTAAAAAGGTTCATTTGATACTCTCTCTGCACATACCTCTTGAGTTTTTATATTCTTATCTCTATACTAACAAACTTCCCAAATAACAAGAGGGTTTATAAAAAACCTAGCAATTTGAGAAACCTAGGATCTAATATTATTTTTAATTAACCGGATTGGGTTAGACCGACATGTCACATGATTTGTTTGTCTAATATGATCAAAGGGATATTTTGATTCCCACTAGCCAGAAAATAGTGACTACGTCTAAAGAATGTACACTTGGGAATGGTTTCACCCTTAGATAAATAGAATATACTATAAGGATCACACCCAAAAATACAACATGACTCATCTATAAATTTAATTTTTATTCCATAAAATAAATATATTCAATATAAATAAAATGAAATGAATTAGAGTAACTTGTAATAGAAATAACATAAATAACTCATAATCAACATCACATGCACAAATACCAAAAGAAATGTATTTCTATTCAATTATTATGTATAACCATACAAAAAGAATAAAAAATAAAACAAAACCAAATTTTCATCAAGATTATCCTTGAAACCCATGGTCACTCAACATTATCCAAACTGATCACCAATGGATAAACCCTATCAAAACATAGAAGAAACCAAATTTATATAATAATGTAGATTGAGAATATAAAATAAAACATAATATTTTCATACATCAATGTTTTATAGAGTGTATGAGCTAAAAATTCCTCTAGGATTTAATCGATGAGTTTATGCAATTTCCTTTAAAAATTCATTCATTTTATACCAGTTTTAAATATAACTAAGGAAATTATGTTTTCACACAAAAGTGATATGAATCCAAATATCATTACAAGATACCTTTTTTAACAAATTCCAATTTTAAAAATAAATAAGTGAAAATAAAAAACCTTTTATAAAAATACACATCACTTTCATCTATAAAATATGACTTTCCAAACCATTTTATATATTAATTTTAAAGTAAATAAAAATCAAAACTAAAAAAACAAAACAAAATAGGAAACTATAAATCAATAGATCATAACAAAAAAATACCTAACGAAATAGTTCCATGAAATGATGAAAGGATAGGGGATATAAAAATGCATAATTAATCCACTAAAAATCATCAATGGAAACAAATTATCAAGGGAAATATACTAGTCTCTAACATAAATCATAATGTATAAAATTTACATAGTTCAATCCTCTCTAGTATCCCCTAAGAGAAGTTGGAACATACCTATTAGCACTTATTTAAGTCACTAAGTATATAATATAACCATAGGAGAGAGAAAATATTCTAGGGTAATATCTAGTGTGTGGTCACCACACTAGTATAACATGAATCCCTACATTCTATTAGATACCTAGGGTACGAGGATGAAACTCAATGGTGGTAGAAAAATTCCAAAAGATCGCCAATTTATTAAAACAAAACGATAATAGTAAATCTCATCTCACCGCATACACCCTCACAAGAAACATCCCCTTACCACAACCAATGCATAGTAATCAATAAAAACACAATAGTATAAAAATACAATAAGGGGGTTTCAATTAATATAAATTATTCAAATACAAGGGGATCAACTGAGGTTCTCACACATTTGAGAATAAATTTCATAAAACTTATAAATTCTCCTTTAAACACAAGTATAAAATGAAAATATATTTTCCATTTTAAATTTATTTTAAAACATAAATTTAATTAATTCTATAAAATCATAACATGAAATCCATTTAAAAATCAATTGCTTTTTTTAAACGCTTTTTGAAATATTCAAAGACCAAAAATATTTCACACATTATTAAAACCCTTATTTATAAATCCACAAGTAAGGATCACCCCTTTAAATTCCCAATATCTTGTTTCCATGACCCAAATATAGTAAACTGAACTTAACCATAAATTAAATTTAATACAACCCCATTATGCCTAATTTAAAAACACTTTTAATTCAAAAAATTCTTCAAAACCCCAAAAATAACCATTTAACACCTTTATTCCAAGTGATATAACCTTTAATAATTTATAAAATACATTATAACTATCATATATATGTTTATTTTAATAGAAAAATTAATTTAAAACTACAAAGGATTCAGTGATATAGATTTTAAAGGAAACACACAAAAATCCCTACCATAAACCAATTATAAACCCCTTATAACATGCAACAATGGGTTGTTTTAGATAGAGAATGCTCAATATAGAAAGAACTCGCCATATACAAGACCTAACAACCAAAACCCCCAAATTTGGGTCACCTCAAACACTAATATCATCCAAATAATCCCTTAAAATTAGTTAGAGACATATAAGCAAGGAGAAATTGGAAAGGGGGTGAAATAAGAGAAGAAAAAATTGAAGGGAAGGATTTACCATGGGGTTTCTCTTGAAATCAAGGGAAATGAGCCAAAAAATTAAAAATTGGGGATTGGAGGAGATCCCTAATATTTCATGGGGGTCGATTGAACCAGGAGATAAATAAAATGGGAAAAACCTTAAATTTAAATGATTGAAAAAGGTTTTTACCCTTTTAATGAAATAAGGGTAGATCCAATGGTTAGGTTATATGGTTTGGAAAACTATGCAGCCATTATGCTTCTCACACTGGATAAGAAAAATACACTTGGATGGTTTGGCTGTATAATTTACCCAACTATGTTCTAACCATTACGAAAACATCTACTAAAAACTATAAAACTGACATATAGTCACCCACACAGTTACCCATATCCATGTGTATGTCATGATCCACCACTCTCAAGAATAAACAAACTCGCATGATTTCATCGAGGATTCACATGGTTTGAACACAACTGTAGTATACCTGGGTGAGATAGACCATGCAAGAGAAAAATTAAATGGAATGTTTAATTATCTCAAGACCCTACATGGTCTCTCCCAGCTCATGCACACAAATTGTGTGCAGAAGAATAATTATAGAAAAAATAAGTTTCATGCTAAAAACTTCTAAAAATTTAAACTAACCCAAAATAATATAAAATATAAAATGAAATTTATTTGAAGGTGTCACATATTATAAGATCTACTTAAATTCAATGTTTAAAGTGTTTATCCATTAATAGGTAATTTTATGGTCTATAAAGTTAAAGAATAAATATAGTGTTGTGATAATAATAATAGCATAAAAATCCCAAACTCCATTCAAATCATCCATTATGATTTCTTAGAGTAAAAAAATATAATATATTAAAAAATAAACTTATAAATGGTTATATCTCATATTCATAAAATCAAACTACAAAGGTAAGTAACTTATTTTGGAGTTATATAATCATTAGGGGAGAACACAATATAAAACAATTGATGAAAATATAATGAAAAAATAAAAGTTATAGACTAACCCTTTATTTGGGAATTAAAATTTCTCCATGATAACTAAAATTTTTCTTCTTCAGATATTATTCTCCATTTTATAGATAGAATAATAGTAATATTAATGCTTTTTATAGTATTTTATGTGTGCCTGATAGGATTTAAATTCATCAACATGGACTAAAGATTACTCTAGTCTCTGTGTAAAAATTTTATATGAATTTATTCTTTTCCCACAATCTTGGAATTATCAAATCACCACTTTATTATCTAAATTAGTCAACTTTTATTTATAAAAACTATGATTTATCTATATATGTTTGTAAAATTACAAAATTATTAAATTTTACCATTCAAATACCTAACTTGGAAAACGTTTACACTAATGGAATCAGTTTTTATAATATTTATTAAATTCTATTTCATCCATGTGAGGGGACTATAAATTTAGTTTTTTAGGACTATTTTTTTATTTTGATAAATAATCATACTATTAATTTACTTTTATTAGCCTCTTCTCTATATAATAGACATGTTTCAAATTATTCTCATTAATGACAAGGACTAACCATGGAAAATTTCTCTTTTGATCTGTTAGGATATGTCTGCTACTTCTTGAACTTCATTAGACCATAATCTTATTATATTACAACATGTTTTATTATCTTATGATTATAACTTTTGTTCTATTATTTGAAGGATCTTATTTTATGATATAGATCAATATTAGTACATAATCCAAATAAAAAAAGAGAAATTATCATGTCACTAATTATGATATCATCAAATTCACATATGTAATGATTTATTATCTCATAAATGGTGAATTTAAAGCTTACTTATCAATTGAATACCCTTTTAAAACATGAATTATTTAATGTAGTGAGTTATTTCCTTTAGTTATGCTTACATGGACTCTTGATCACTATTTGTAGCTATAATTTTATTTTATCTATGGTCCAAAATTAATGATCTTCAATAAAAAATCAAATATTGATATGTATCCATTTTAAAATTTTGGCATGTGACTCGTCATTTGATTACTTAAAATATTCCTTTAAATTAGTCATAGTTTCTTCCAAGATGAATTTATATTATACAGTCAATGTTTCCATTAATTTCTTCTACATAGTCAACTCCAATAGTTTTATGATCAATATCCCTCTTCTTAATAGTCGAAACATGGTATTTTGCGGTCAATTAAGTTATTCTACTTGATCAATTATATAGTTCAAAATTCCAATTTCTTATAAAGATCTCAAAATAAACTACAAGGACTATCATGTAGATTATTTTTCTTTAAAATTTAGGTCACACACATCTTTAACTAAAACATTCCAAAAAATATTTGGTTCATCCATGTTCAATAAAATTCAAAAATAATTTTTAATTAATAAAAATTCAAAATTATGTTAATCTAATTATTTAATATGAAATCACAAAAAATATGAAAATTTTATAATTATGTCTTAACTTAATTATGAGGGATTTTAATACAATAGAATATATCAAAATTAGGAAAAAAATCTTTATCAGTGAACCTTGTGAAATATATTATGAAACTTTATTCAAGTTTTATGATATTGTCTTTTATATATATATATATATATATATTAAATTTTCATTATCATGTGTCATAACATTATAAAATTTAATTATAGAGATTAAACTATGTTCCTATACATAGTAGAGGATTAAAGATAAAAGGGTTTAAAAAAATTTAAATAAATTATGAATTAACACACATGTACAATTATCCTATCTAGTTTCATTTAGTACAGGAGCATTTAAAATCTTATTAAAATCCATAAAATTTCAATTTTATAAGTGGAAGTGATCTAGTTTTAATGAAATAAGAAGGGAAAAAATCGTTCGGCTATCTATGAAAAAATTTCTCATTAATTCCCCTAGTGAAAATAATGGAACAATGTAAATCATATTTCTTGATAAGGTATTTTAGGGATTATTTTTTGGAATCCACTAAAACTAATGATTGTAGAGTGAATCGTGTATCATTCATTTGTTAAAGTGGTTCTTCTATCTCTTGTGGTGTGTTTTTTTCTAATCCACCAATACTTACAACCACACTTTTCATTCCATGTTGTGGCACCCTGGTCCCACACTCCCAAAATCTTGTATAAATAAACATATTCTTTTACATAGTGGCTTTTAAACTAACTAAATAAACCCAAACATAGAAATTAATTATTACAATATCAATAAAAAATATAGAGTCTCTTATACTCCTTAGGCCTTTTAGTATTATAGTTTTATAGATTTAGGAAAAACTTTTATCTAATAAAACACATATCTCTCATCTAATCGACATATTTTTATTCATTTTACCATTAATTCATTATTCTATAATAATTATTCAACATCCAACACAAAATTCTCTACACGTGATATCCTTCCCTACATATCATATATTTTTATCATCTTTTTAATATAGGTAAATGGAAACATAAGAAGGGTGATATAAAAATCTTAGTAAGGGGTGTCATATATCGGAAGTTATCATATAATAAATAATTCATAAGTAATATTTAAGGAATAAATAAATTGAATATTTATATATAACTGATCAAATTATCTTGAATCAAATCTATAGATGACATAAAAATAATAATCATAAGGATAAATAACTGATTTTATGGTGATTTAATGAATAAATTAGAACATATTAATCCTTGATCCAAGTTATCATGATCTTATCATCAATTCTTCATACAAAGACATCATGATCTTACGATCAAGGTCTTGTTCTTACCATCTCAACTACAACCAAGAAATCATTAATGAATGGGTATGAATGCCCCAAATATCTAAAAATATTGTCTCATGAGACCTAACAATGCATTTAGGGAATATATAACTCTAATACCCACCCATAACTTAATTAATTTAAATTAATTCACCATATAAAGTAAATGAATAACATTATAATACATAATCAACTTGTTTTAGTAATCAGAAAAAATATGTATTGGAATGAAAAGCTTGTGGGGTGTTAATAAATTCCCTAGTGAATAAATAGAATAATATTTTTATAATCCATCCATAGAAATAAGGTGGATGTTATCATTAGAATATATCCCTCGATAAAGATAATAAACTTTAAAGGATGTTGAACTAGGTGAAAAATACTTTCCAAAGAGAATTAAAAATTTACTTAGAGAAATATAAATAAATGTTATTTTTTATTTTTTATACCTTTATAAGAAAAAAAATTATTAAAAATGGAATATAAATTTATTTGAAAACAATTAAATCTTAGTGGGAATTTTTTTAAATAAAAATGATAAATATGATGGTAAAAATGCATTTTCCTTAAAAACATTAAAACATATTCCTTTCATATTTTGTAAATAGTATCATGGTTAATCATAAATGATGTCACAAACCACTCTCAAATATATTTTTTCAAAAAAATAGGTAAAATAGAAGTAAATCCATAAAATATTTTTCAAAAAATGTGTTTACCATAGTCATAAAATACGTAGTTAGCAGTCACATTCAAAAGTCATTTAAAAAAACTCAAATGATGACATTTGAAAACTTTTACATTGAAAAATAAAATTCTATAATGGATCCTTGAAATATAAATAATATCATTTATAGGAAATATGGATTTATTGATTAAATATACAATCGTGGAAGGAAAATCCTTCTATAATATTCTTTATATACTTTTACTAAATCTCACTTTGTAAAATTGATGGTATAACATTGTTTTGAAAAGTGTTAAAGAGAAATAAAAAGATCACATGAGATAATTAATATTTATCTTTTAAAATAAGAAATAAATACTTTTTTGGAATGATATAATGTTGATATGGAATAGAAACAACCATTAAATCGGATGGGGATTATTTTTAACCATGTTACACTTTTATAAATAAACAAATCCATTAAAAAAGAATAATTGAAGTAAAAATCATTCAAAATAATTTTTATAATAAGGAAGTGTAAATACCAAGAAAAATGATTTTAATTAAAATATAATTCAATAATAAGGTATATTTTAATAGAAATATAATAATAAAATTCAATAACAATGATCAAAACTCAATTAATGGGAATTGAGTTGAAAAAACCCTTTTGGATTTAGTAACTTTTTAATCAAATTATCAAGAAATAGAAAACATTAAATGAGAATTTAAATATAATTAATATAAATATAATCATGATATGATATGTCAAATAGGTAGTATATATATAATATAAAATGAAATAAGTGCATAATATGAAGCATGCCTTAAGAAGAGAAATTTTGAGACGACAAACCCATAACATAACTCTCAATTTCTATGTAAGTGATTTATACTATGCTATAATAAATATAAACACATTAATAAAGTATTTAATAACATTATTAATTTATATTTACTTTTCTAATCCTTAATTATAACCATTAATTATACATTCATTAGTTAGTTATTGTTTATTTTCATCATCAGATGTTAATAACCTTGAATGTTTCGTATGAGTTTCATATTATTTATATTGATTCTCATTATATTTTAAAACTTTAATCATTAAAATATTATTCAAGTTTATGGAATATTAGTTCCTTAATAATTTATAAATTTTTAATATCATTCCATTATGTTTTTTTCTATGAGTTGTGAAGATGAAATCAGTGAAAATCTGATAATTTAACTATATCAACATATTACTTCATAATGATAATAATATTTTGTTTCATACATTAATAACATGAAATATCTTATAATATAACTATTATAATCATATTTATCAATAAAATTATTTCTATAACCATCCATGAGGGCAGTGATGAAATATAAAACACATCATCTATGGAGGCAGTAGTCCGCACATAACACGAACGGCATTTTCATTTCCCATTGGATGTGATTATTAATATAAAGACCCATTTATCTCTCTAATAACTTAATCATGTCATAAATAATATATTTATATATTAAATACATTTTATAACCATAAATTAAAGGTGTTGGTGAAAAATGAAAGATATTTTTCATGGAGAGGGTAGTCCAGATGTACTCATGAGTGTTGTTTTCATTTTTTATAGATGGAAATAAAGAACGGTAGATGATGATTTATATTTAAAGAATAATAATAAATTCATAAATATAATATTTATTCATTAAATAAATTATTTGAACCATCCATTTAAGTATTTTATTAAAAATGTAACATGTCGTCCATGGAGACGGTAGCCCACATGTAGGCATGGGTGATGTTTTCATTTTTTGAAGATTGGAAGAAATGTATCAAATGATTTTTACATAGATATAATGAAATTTATATATAATATTGATATTTATTTCATTATATTATTATGGTTAAAATAGTTGTGTGGGGGAATATAAATAAGAAAATTTTAGGGTGTAGATATTACTCATGTTGACACCTTGAATTTTCTCCTGGATTACCACCTGGAAATAGTTGAATTGTGAAGATTTTTTGTATCCAAGTACTAAAAAAGGCATAGGAATTTTAGTAGACTTAAAATGGGAAGGTTTTAAAAAATAATTAAAAGGATAAGTGTGTCTTGAAGAAGGTGTATGTGAGCCCTTTTGTGGGTGATAAATAGGGACTTTCCATTTGAATTAAATTATAAGTGATGGGTAAAGATGAAATATCAAGGGATTTAGGTGAGTTAGGTGAGGATATTTTAGTGAGGCATGTGGGTATGAATTTAAATCCTAAAAAATTTATTTCTATAAGGTCTATGTTACCTGTAAATTTATAAAATTTGAGCCAACTGAAGTTACCAATTTTACCCTAATTAACCTTCATTAAATTTTACAATGATATTTATTTTATTACTAAAAAATGTAATATGAACCCTATTGAAAAATTTAAATATGATGAATCTTAATTTGGAATCAAATCAATATAATTAAATTTCTAAATATGAGAAAATAAATTTTAAGTTAAAATGTATAATATATGGAAAAAAAATCTAGAAAAATAATTTTTTAATATTTAAGAGTCATTAACCTAATTGCATGTCTACTAATAATTAAATGAGTGTTAATATGTATATATATATTTGTGTGTGTGTGTGTGTGAAAATTCCACTCGGATCATAATTAAAAAATGATCAATTTAATTTATTCACATAAAAGTACATAACTCTTAAAAACAATTATTTGAAAATATAACTCTTACTATTATCGTGGTAATTAACATTAATTTTGGAAACATAATTTCTTATGCCTAAAAAAGTTAACCTCATTAACTAATTTGAACATTATGATTACAAATATTAAAATAATTTTATCTGATTAAATATCTAAAATTTATAAAAAATAATTTTAATATAAGCACACATAACGAGTAATTTTTTTTTAGAAAAATTTATTTTTTATCATAAATTGATTTTATTAGTTATTTATCTACACTAATTAAATTTTATCAATGAATTAGTATTAATAATAACCTTTATTCTTATTTATATATCTATTTTATAATTTTTATTCCTCTATCTATACTTGATAATTTAATAGCTAAATTATAACGGTTGTATTTACATCTTATAATTTTATCATAAAAAATGTATCATGGATCATTTCAGTTTGCGGTTGAATATGAAAAAAGATATTGAAAATATTATATATTTTAATAATTACACTTAATAAAATCTTGGGGTGTTACACACATATTATGGTTTCAGCCAACTTCATTACATTTCTTAATATGGTTGGATTCTGTTTTCCATGGGTTGATGATAATAGTTTAAGATAGAAATGGGTACTCAAGAAGATTTTATTATTTTATCTTATAGGGTAATTTTAAAAATGAATAATTGTTGTGGAATTTACCAATACAATGATAACTATATATTGGACTAATAAATTATAATTTTCTATTTGATAGGAACTATAATGTGAAATTGGAATTCTATATTGGTGTTTTTTGATTAAGTTTACAAGTTATGTTTATAATGGTTTTTTATTTTCAATTTAAATATCCCACTTCATCTTTAAAATTTTATTTACCCCAATTAATTTCAACAAAAATGTTCTTATTTTATTTTCCACTAATGAAATGAAAAATTATAAATTGTAAATTTCTATTATAATTTTATAGAGTAAAATTTCATTGGTGTTTCATTGTAATTTTCCATAGTCTTTCTAGTTTAACATTCTTCAGTGTTTTCACTATCATTTTTAGGAGTGGTTCCAGTATAAAATTATAATGTAATATTTCAGCGTAACATTACCGTTTAATTTCCAAAAAAACTATTATAAAATTTTCTATTTATTCTAATTAATTTTTAGTAGCTATTGATTGAAAAATAGAAATTTTTCATTAAGTTGAGAAAAAATTGAAACATAATTCAAGGGGGGATAAAATATTAAATTCCTTATGAATACCTAAGGAGTAAATCCTTGAATTATGAGGGAAGGGATCCAAAACTGGATAAAATTCAAAGAAGAACTTCTAAATTACCTTTATAATAAAGACTATTTGCCACCATATTTCCCTCATTCCAAGTATATAAAATAACCATATCCTTCTCAATCACACTTCTATTGTCCCTGGTATAATAAGAAATGGATCAACGTGTAGGAAGATTCCCTTATAAGAACTTCACCACCAAAGATGAATCAGTTTAAACCATATTCAATTCCATGATATAAAACTTACTCAATGTGAGACTGTTGCACATAGCCTGGGATTCTACCTCAAAAGAATTAACATGGCCCTTGAAATTGATGAAATCTAACACGAATGATCCACAAGAGTCTTAAATAACTCCATGGTCACATGGTCCATATTTATTAAGTTTCAAGCCAACTTTTGGGATCTCAATCCAATCCAATTTCCCTAATTAATTTCAAGGATGGAAATCATGACCAAGGGATGATGAGGAAGAATACTTATCATAGTCATAGAGAGATAGAAACCTTTGTGAAAATAAAGGAGATCTAAAACTAGATTCCTAGAATTCAACTTAATACCTATAGAAAAACCATTATTTTAATGGTTCCAGGATGAATTCTAGGTATCCCATAAGGTCTAGAAATTTTTTTTAAAATGGATGCTTTAAAAATGAGTTTCACCAGGAAACCACCAGGAGTCAAGAATCTATGTAAATAGGAAAAGATAAAGGGATTAAAATTGAATAGATATTCCAACATAACACCTAATAAATCTCTATATAAAATGAGCTTAGTCCCCTTTGAGAAATAATTGAAATATGGTTTCCACATTACCATCAAGAGTAAAAATGTTATTCAGAGAAGAAAGAAAAAGGGTAAAACACAATACCAAGCAAAGTCAGGGGGGATGAAAATAGTGGAGACCTAACGTGTCATTTTTAACAAAAAGTTTGCACTCATTAGTAAGAGATCCCAAGCTAGAGAAGAGAGTCAATGATTCTCCAGGCCCACCTTGTCTTGCGAGTGATTCTGCTGTGAAATTCCCTTCATGCCAAGTGTGGGAGACACAAACATTGTGATTAATAAGACTTCTGTAGTACCAGACAGAATATACCAGATTCTAGGGGACATCAACATTCTGTTGGAGAAAATTGACCAGCACCACCGAATCAGATTCCACTTCTGAGATTGACATGTTGTATCGCCTGCACAAGGAAAGGCCCAAGGCCATAGCAGTGGTCTCGGCACCTAGGGAATTACCAAAACCAAAGGAGGCACTGACTCCCAAAAGCATGGAGCCTCTGTCGTCCCTAATCAGGTCGCCTCCCCTCATGCTCCTATCGAAACAAGATCCATCAACATTGAGTTTCAGGCCAGTACAAGGTGGCCTCCATTTGACCCATCGATGCTGGTTGGAAGAGCTGGCAGAAGAAGCTTTGGAGACACCCAGAAGAAAACTTCTGAAAGTAGCAGAATTCCATGCATCTTTAAGGAGGCCACCAAATTCAGCAGCAGCAATTTTGATTCGAATTTGAAGGCTACGCAGCGACTGGGGCACCCCAAGGCAGGAGTTGTTCCTTGCTTCCCAGAGATACCAGCAAACATTCAGGAATATCATGCCCCAGAATTTAGTTTCCAAAGCAAGATGACTAGCACCCATGAACCAGGATTCTGTGAAGAGTTGAAAAGACTCACCGGAAAATGGATATTCATACTCAGCTGCAGAAAATTCCAGACTCCTGTAGCCCATTCACTATGGAGGAAGAGATGGTCTGTTGTCTCCTATTGGGATCTAGAGCAGCAATAACATCTAGAAACCATGGAGACACCTATTTTTGGACATTATCATCAGTAGGGATAGCATGATTTCTAATACACCATACTAAGAAATTAAGCTTACCTGGAATTTCCTTACACCACAGTTTTGCAGCCAAAGCATCTATGACACTAGATGAGTGAAGAGTATTTTTGAAGTCCTAGAAAGAGAATCTTCTAGAACTGGATCCCATGAAGGAACATCTATCCGGATCATCAGAAAGCATTATACTATAATATATGATCTTCTAATCTTGATTTAAGATTACATCCAGGAAGGTTGGGTAAAGACTGGCCTCTTGGAAAGAATTTACAGGGACTGGGCAGCCTGGAAAATGGAGCAGTGAACCTGACCATTTTGACATCTAGAGGTTGATGTCACCGTGACCAATGATCCAGCGATGATGATCCTCTAGATCCTCCAGGTGTTTAATCATGTAGCGAGCCAGTCCTGAAAATCTTTGGGGTTGAGAGCTCCATCTTTTCCAATCACCGTATCTATTAATAATAAATTTATCCCATAGGGTGGTCCCTTCAAGAATATCCCAAGCCAGCTTTGCTTTCATCAAGAACATGTGATCTTCCACATCTTGTAGGCCGATACCCCCTTCCTCGGCAGGTTTTTCCATCTGATTCCAAGAGGCCCAATGACAAAGACCGATTTGTTTGCCTTCCAAAAGGAAATCAGTCATAAATTTTTACAGTCTCCTAAGAGTGATTTTCGTGGATTTGATGATGGATAGGACATGCATCAAGATAGAAGTGAGAACACTATTGATAATAGTGATACTCCCTCCAAACGAGGGAACTTTATTCTTCCAATTGAAAATTATTCCCGTGATCCATTTAGTGATGTCATCAAACAGAATTTTTTTAACCCTTCCATTGGAAATAGGAGCTCCAAGATAGACCATAGGAAGGTGACGATGCTGAATGCCAAGCTTGTATTGAATAATATTGGAGCGACGAACCGGGCACTTGTTGGAAAGGAATAAGTTTCTTTTTCGGGTATTGATAATCTGACCACTCAACTTTCCATAAGAAGACATGATATTAGAGAAGCCATTTAATGAAATCTTCCTGCCATTGATGAAAAAAATAATATCGTCAGTGAACATGAGGTGGGAGATGCAGCCATTTCCAAATCTGTTGCTAAAGGGGAGGATAGCCCCATCACTAATACCTTTGTGGATGTTTCTTGACAGAGCTTCTTGAGCTAAGAGGAACAGGGTAGGAGAAAGGGGTTCGCCTTACCTAACTCTGCGGACTGATTTAAAAAAACCAAAGAAATTACCCATGAGAGAAATAGAGATCTACGGAGAAGCATAGCAACAGAAGCAAAGGTCATAGAACCAATCTTGAAAACCCATAGTTCTAATAACCTTCAAAATGAAACTCCACTCCAATTTATCATAGGCCTCATCAATATCAATCTTGATCATGATATTAGATCCAAAAACGTTTTTGTTCAATTTACTAACCATCTCTTGGTAAATTCCAATAGCACTCTGAATATTTCTTCCCTTAACAAAACCATGTTTCTCTTACGAAATAATTCTTGGGATGCGTTGCAGAACCTCCCATTAATGAGAGTAGTCAAAATTTTATATGCAAAGTTGCACAAACATATTGGTCTGAATTGATTGAGGGATGAAGGGTCATTAACTTTGGGAATGAGAATAACCTTGGAGGCACAAGCAGCCCGAGTAAGGGGGCCACCTCTGAAGAAATCAATAATGGCCTTTATAACATGTGACTTAATAATGGGACAAGCCTCAATGAAGAAAGAGTTTGGGAAGCCATTGGGACTAGGATCACTTTCTCTATTCATGTTGAAAACCATATTTTTGATCTCAACCTCATCAGGTAGCTTTTTCAACATATCGTTGTCACTTCCATTAATTAATTTGGGGATACAATTCAAGAAGGCCAACTCCTCAGCAAGTGTGTTAGATGAACCATCATTGGAGTAATTTAGCCCGGCTAAAATCTTTTCAAAATGCTTCAGATCCAATTACCCAACCACTTCAACATCCAAAGTGAAAGAGTCGTCATCAAGCTTAAGGTTGATTCGTTTGCTCACCATTTTCTCTTTGAGGCAGGCCTGAAAAAATGTATAATTTCTATCCCCCTCTTTAAGCCTTAAAGATCAAGAACATTGCATGAAGGACCTTTCGATAGCCAGTAGTCGCTCCGCAAGAATGTTTTTCTTTTCAACCAGCTGAGAAAAACAATTATCATCCCAAGCTTCAATAAGGGTGTCCTCCATTGTCTGGATGTACCTTTGAATACCGTCCAAGCTATTATCATCATCATTGAGCCAAGAGAGCCAAATATGAATATCCTTCCTAATATGATGGAGTCGGTTCATAAGCCCAGACCAATCCAATTCCCTCATAGGCTGATCCCAAGAAATTTGGATCATCTGCCAAAAACCTCCGCGCTGATGCCAATTGGTAGAATATAAGAAATGCCTAGGCCCCAATTCTTCGTGTCTCAGAATCACAAGGAGGGTATCATTATCGGACACCAGCCTAGAAAGGTGTGTGATGGAGGCTGGGGGAAAGGAATCAAGCCCTTGGAGATTAGAGAGGCAGTGGTCAAGCCTATTCAAAATTCTGCTAGAACCTCTGTGATTGTTACACCACGTGAATTTTCAACCAGAGAAACCCAAATCCATAAGACTAGAGGCTGCCAAAAAAACTTGAAAATCATTACGAGCATGAGCATAAATTTCAACACCCCCTCTTTTCTCAGAAGCATCCAAGACTATGTTAAAGTCGCCTCCAAAAAAAACAGGGAAGATTACCAGGCTAAAACCCTTTGAGGTGATTCCATAAACTCAACCTATTAGAAGCTTCACAACATGCATAAACAAAAGAAAAATATAGCTCGGTGCCCCATTTAGAAATCTTGGTAAAGATGTCCTGGGAGGAGACTTCAACAATATCTAAAGAGATGTAATATTTACAAAAAACATCCAAATGTGATTGTTGAGGTTACCTGCATGGGTGAAATGAGTAAAACCCATATTTTTGGAGAAGTGAGATAAGTGATCCTTGTTTTTTTTTGGTTCCAGAATAGCTCCAAAAGAAACATGATTTCAACGGCACTCTAAGTTCATGAAGGCGCACTTCACGCGTTCTCCCAAGCCGCGAGCATTCCATATGATAATAGGGATCATAAGAGAAGAGAATTGATGGGTTTGTGGCCCACCGAACCTACCCTGGAACCTGCCAAAGAAGAACCATAGGCTCTCTCCATGGCCCTGGTAATGTGATCGTTGTCTGATGGAGAGACATGAAACTTTCCATTGTTCTTTGACTTGGGGTCTGGGGTAGAAAATTCTACAGAGTGATCAGCCGGCTCCTCAAGAAGAGAAAATCTATTGGAGGATTTTCTAGCTGAAAGTCGAGGGCGTAGAGGACTACTTTCCGGAAACAAGGGGAGGACCACCAACCTCTCCCGAGAAGATCTAGAAGACTGAAACTCTTTGATGACTCCATCAGGCATCGACTGAGAGACCACTGGTTGGGAACACAGGGACGTATTGAAGGAGACTGAAGCAGGAGAACTCAACTGGAGCCCCGGGAGCAGTGGCTGAGGGAAAACATGGACAAGACTGAAAGAAAAAGGCTCAATGGTCGGAGGAGGAGGCAGAACAGAACCAAAAAGTTCCGAAGAAGGGATAGGGACCATTGCTTTTGAAAAGCAGGAAGCATCCAAGGATGGGTCAGGCGCGTGGGTGGGAAAATATGAAATTGATCCACCCACCATAGGGGGAGCCATGTCAACGGTGGCCATAGAGGCACCAGGGAGAGGTGATCCCCGATCCAAGCACTTCGAGCGGTCGCAAACCAAACACAAGGATGAAGCCAATATAGGAGAAGAGCCAAAGGAAGGGGGGCCACCACCTAGATAAGCCTCACGAAGAATCTAACGACGCCTTCACCTTTCAACTAAATGACGAAGTAAGTCGCAGACCGAGCATAAGCGGGGGATGGATTGAAACCAAATACGCTGCCACCAAGACAAGCCTTCACCAGCTCTGATCAGAATATGAGAAGGGAGTTTCTCCACCACATCCAGTTCCACAAAAATAAGAGGGCAAGAATTAGATAGAAGCAAGCAGGTATCAATATCCGAGCAAAGAAAAGAGCCCACAACATTACCCAGGGATTCCAAAATAGCAGGATTGTGGAAAGGGAGAGGGACTCCCACGAGGCGGATCCAAACCAACACCTTGCCAGATTCCTTGCCAAAGTGGAAACCCCAGGACCAGCGAGAGAGGGAGAACTACCAAGAACCACACCTTCTATCCTCCCTGGACCAGACAACCACAAAATACTCCATGGGATTTTCATGATTACAGATGTTCCAAACCAATAATTTAAATTTAATCATAATATATTTACACAAAATTATTTTTTATCAGATATATATGTTTTGAATTAGATAGACAGGATTATAAAATTATTAAGCACTGATGTTACGAAATATTATTGGAGTAAATGTGAGATTATCTTTCTCTTCCACTAGCATGATGTTAGAGAAGATATTGTTTTATCATCATGGAGCATATAATTAATGAAATATGGATTTTTGATGGCTATATGGAAAGATATTTTAGGAACCAAACATCTTGGGAGAAAAATATGAACCCCTGAGTAGTTTTCAATCTAGAAACCAATATCAATATTCTCTATAATCCAATGAGAATGGTCATCAAGAATGTGAAGAGTATCTTGAAATATTTACCATCAAGGAGTGACTTTACTTTTCTCCTTAAATGGGATGTGGTTATAGTATCCATACTTTACTTTATAGAAGTCATTCTAAAGATAATGATAGGCCAAAACCTACTACACAATCTTATATTGCATGTATTTCAACATAACTTCAATAATTCTTTTATTAATCCCACCCTCATCAATGGAATTTTCCAACATCTCCCATTTAGATCATTGGAATCTTCATTTATGGTGATATTCCCAAATAAAATCATTCATCACTACTTCAATATTATGGATAATAGCTTATTTCACCTTTACAATGGATAACATATGTATAGGAATCAATGAAAGAACCCTATTAACCATAGTTATCCTTCCAAAAAAGGATTTAAATTTGGTCTTACAGTTCATTATGTGAATATAAATATTTCTTAAAATCCCATTGATATGATGCACTTGAATTATTCCTATTAATAAAGGGGTACCCTGGTTCTGTATGGGAAAGTTCCCTCTTGTGATTCCAAGCCATGTTTGAATCCATTTTGCATGGGAAAGAGTATATTCCTTGAAAATATATAAATTAATTTTTCATAAATTTATAATTTGGAAAATCCACTTTTTATATTCATCCAAAACATAATTAAAATCCTCGATGGAATTATACCATCCATTAAGAATAAATAATAGATCATCTGCAAAAATTAAGTTTTTTTTAATGGTGAAACAATATATTCCCATAAAAGGGTGAATATTTCTATTTTAAATACCTTCATTAAAGTTACGACTTAGAAAATATTATTTTAAGATGAAAATACTTAGAGGGAGTGGATTTCCTTCATGAAGTCTTCACACATATTTTAGGAAGACAAATTTTATACACATAAGATACATTGAGATCCATGGTAATGAATAAAATTGAAACAAATATCACATGCCCAATCTGAGAAGACATATCACTTCATGATATTTAAGATATAATTATATCACAACCTTCTATACGAACTATCCATATCAATTTTGATTATAACATTAGTACCTAATTCTTTTCAATTAAGTCACTAATCATTTCCTATGTTAGACCTATAGCTCTATGTAATGACCTTACCTTAAAAAATCTAGGTTTCTAACATGATATAAGTATAGGAATAAGGTTAGAGTGTTTTTTATGAGTATGGTAGCCAAAATTTTATATTAAAAGTTACAAAAAAATATGTTGGTATTGGTTGAATCCATAGACCATTCTAATATTAAGAATTAGAATAGGAGTAGTGGCATAGGTAAATCTAGGAAGATACCCACCTATAAAGGAATCGTGAATTGAATCAATGAAATAATTTTGAATTATATACTAGGGTACAATATAGAAAGAGAATGGATAACCATTTGGTATGGGGGGGGGAATTATCTGGATTATGGGAACTGACAACTTGTTTAATTTTATCATCTTTAAGAATGTTGTTGATATCTCCATTATTATGTTCACCAGTGAATCTCAAAATATTTTTGAAGAAATATATCCTATAATCCTCCATTGAATATCCATATTATGCTCCACACCTCAATCATATTATCAAAGATTCAAAGTTGTAGAGACCCAAATCTTGACGTACATGGACATTACATTACTTTTGAGTAATACTTAAAACATTACAAAACAAACGCCCAATGATCGTATTAGTTTAGTGTCTTTGGAAACTTGGAACATAATCTTCTAATCATGGTGAAATATCTTCAACATCTCCCATAAAGATATTATTTTTTTCTACCTAAAACCTTCCTTTATATCCTGGGGGAAAAGAAAACATAAAAAGGGTGAGCTCAAATGCTCAGTAAGGGTAAGCATGGAGAAAATAAAACAACACATATACATTTGAACTTAAAAAAACATGAACATAAAGTTTAAAAATCAAAATATTGAGCAATGACATTAATAAATGGTAGTACGTAAGGCCTAGATCATAATGGAACATCAATCATGATAAAATATCATGGGAATAAAACATGAAATTGTAGCAAACCATTAATCACATTATATGATTTCCATAGTAGCCAAGCCATTGCTTCCAAGACCATCATAGTGGACAAAGTCCCTTACTGAATCGAGTTCACTCTTCGTTCCATTCCTGTATCACTGAACCGGATTAATTTTCCATTCCATCCATGTCTCTCTCATGAGATATAAATATTTACCTAATGCATTAGAGGGAGATATAGGTCCCACCTATCTCATAATGAAATCATTCTTACTTATGCCACAAAATAAACATAAATCATTCATCATAAACCAAAGAATAAAATGGGTTTCGTAAACATCATCCCATCATAACATAATCCAAATAAAACAAATGGATATCATTTCATCATAAGAAAAATCAAACCATGTAAATAATAGAGACATTATACTTGAAACGTAAACATACTAAATAATGTCATCTTATATGGAAAATAGTTTTGATAAAACACTTGAAATGAATTCTTGAGGAAAATATCCTTTCTTCTTCAAAATCATTTTCTTTTCACAAAATTCCACGCAATTTTAAAAGAAAAAGATTTTATTGAAAATACGCATGAAATCCTGTAGAGGGATCTTCATAAAAATAAGGCATTATGAAACCGTAAAAATTCTTTCATGTCGTATAAGTTAAAAAAACATTATCCTCGTACTTTTAAAGGAAAAGTCAAAAAGTACCATGTATGGTAAACAAAAGAAAGATTCCTTCCATAACACAATGTAAAAGTAAAATAGGGTTAAACATGAATTTAAACATACATATAAGAATATTAAACACTTTATGAAAAACATTTTTATGGACAAGGATGAAAAATGTAACCCGTATAAGCAATCTCAGATAAAAATGCGATTTAAAAAATTATCCCTTACCTTAGGTACGATATGCTTCATACGTATCTGAACATCATATATAATGATTTAAATAATGTTATTGACTTATTACAGAATCATATTCATTGTTATGATATCATATATGGTTCACTTATGACTTTATATTACCCGTTCTTTTGTAAATTTCATGTTAAAGAAGCATTTTGGGTAAAATCGTTTCATTTATCGTACGTGTTTCGACTTTTTGTTCTTACTTATATCCTGATTTACATAATTCCAGAATTTAAAACATGATTTATATATAATATATATTCAGAAAATAAATATCTATGATAGATTGATAAATGGAATGAAATACACCGTTCATGGAGATGGTAGGTCGTATGTATGCATGAACGCTGTTTTCATTTCCTTATTGAATTGAATGGAATTAATTAAATGAAACATATATGTAAATAAATACAGTATCATTATTATGTAATATATTTCATTATTATTTATTATATATACTTTATAATAATACTTTAATGGTTAATCATGGAAAATGAATCTCATCGCGTTCGTGGAGACGGTAGTCCGTACGTACGCACGGGTGATGATATCATTATTTTGATATTAAAATAGTATATAATTGGATGGTATATCATATATAAAGAATAATAATAATGTTATATTTATTATTTATATCATTCGTATTCATTATTATACCCATCCAAATGATTAAATGTTTGAATAACAAACTACACCATGACTTGGAGATCGTAAGTCGTACGTACACACGTGTGGTGACTTTTTCATTCATAGGATGGATAAAATAACTAATATGGTTGTATAATTTTGATAATAACATCAAAATATATATAAGATACTTGAGTTATTATTTTATAATGGAAACAACAAAGAAGGAGAAAGTGGAAGAATAAAGGAACTTGAAATAGGTGGTGAGATATTTACCTCTTCTTCGGGTTCTTCCTTTTGATTTGATCAAAAGGGATCCTTAGGTTGGCTTTCTGGCTAAAGGAAGGCCTCTATGATTAAGGTAGGACAGTTGAGAGGGTATTTTGGTAGGGTTTGGCAGATCCAAATGGCTTGGGAGGTGTGAATTAGAGATAAGGGGGAGTTCCCTTTTATAAGAGGGGTGAGGGGAACCTTAGGAAAAGCATAAAATATTATTTTATAATAAATTCATATTAGGTTTATAATGGATCCAAAGTGTCTTATTTCTAGGATATGGTGGGGATGGGTTGAAATCCTATCAACCAATAGGTTTTAGACAAGTTTAGGTTACCATTTTAACCTTATCATTTAGATTTAACTCTAAGTTAAATAATTTAACGTTTATTGTGTCTTCCTGTATTCTTACACTATATGGTCAATAAACATACTATAAACTTCTAATCAAAACCCAATTGGTTCATTAATGTCATATATATTATTATATAACTCTTTTGGACTAAACTTATATTTTTATTACCATTATATCAATTAATAATATAATATTTGTTTTAAAAACTCTTTTGTCAATTTTGACACTATCTGGTATTTTGTCTTCTCAAAATTTATAACAGCATTATTATTTTGAAAAAAATTCATCTAACAAACCCTAATATGTTATATTAACCTATAAAATTATTTTAATTAATAAAAAGTCTCAAATTAAATTTATCTGAGTATTAATAATATCAATTATGTTAATATTTCATTAATAAGGTAATTACTGCATCATCATTGTGTCATAAATAAATTAACATATTTAATGTCTAAAAAATATAAATAAAATACGATTATGTATGAAATAGTTTTATATTTCTAATTAATATTTATAGTCGAATTTATATTATGTATAACTCTATATTAAAAATGTTTTAGTTATTAAACTTTGATTTTAACAATTTTAACTTTTCTTTAAATAAAATAATAATAAATGTCCTAATCTAATCCAAGTGGACCTAAAGGGTAATATTTTATTCCTAATATTGTTTTTGGTTGAACTATACTTATCTAATAGAATTAGGACATGTGTTAGGGTAATAATAATATCATTTTTACCCTTAATTACCCTATTTACTTTTAACCGTGGAAAATAAAAGTAAAAAGTTACTAATCACCAAAAATTATTTTTATCTTATTGAACCAAATTTTACTCCTTGATATTAACTATTTCTATCAAATTATTGAAATTATACTCATAGAAGCAGTAAAATTAGATTTTATGTGAATTTTCAAATTCTCCTAGGAGGTGGGTAAAAGACGGTGAAAAGTTCTATAAAATTTTTATATATCTAAAATTATTATAAATTGACTCCAATGAATTACATTGTACTTATATAGGTATTATGTGTATATTTTGACCTAAAATAAATTTAAATAAAATAAATAATTATTTAAATAAAAAATCGGTTTTAAACTATAACTCAGTGTTTTCCACTATTCATCAAAAATTAAATGTTTTCAGAAAAATACCAAAAATTTACCCTAGGCTAATTTCAATATTTCGAATCCAAAAATGAAGTCCATTTTGAAAGATAAAATTTATAAAATTTCAAAAATTGGGTATTACTATTCATAACGGCTAGTTTATATAATATTTTAATAATATATCGTTGTTTAGTGAAACTCAATATTGCGTACAACGCAAGTTATCGAGGAAGGTTGCTCTTGCATGTATTGCAAGATAAGAATAGTGTTGCGTATACTACATGCTAATACGGTGTTTCGTATAGCACAAGATAATCTTGGTGTAGCGTACAACAAAATACCTCAAAGAAATTAAAAAGAATAAATCTCATAAAATATTGGGGTGTTACATTCTACCCCCCTTAAAATGAATTTCACCCTCGAAATTCATCGGGGTTATAAATGGTTTTCTACTTGAAAGTTTCTTTCATAGAAACCCACATCGTAAAAAGGAATACTAAAACATCATTTTAAAAAGGAATGTTAGAAACATAATGGATACCCAAAGTAACTCATCACTGGGTTTCCACATAGGAGAATATAGGTGAAAATATGGATATGGAAGAGAATTTTAACCATCAATTTCTGATAGAGAGTGGTAGAGAACATGGATATGAAAAAGCTAATAATCACAAATCCATAAATTTGTGATGATATAAGGTACCATATGATTCATCAGATATGAGGGCACTAGGACAACATTTTTGGTTTTCAAGATCATTTCCCTAATGTTGCAGAATTTTTGAATTAAAAGAAATACTTACTTGATTTTGGTAAAATCTCATCGTTGGTATTTCCATGAACAATATCCACTTAATATATTAAATATATTAAGTTGAATTTGTCATTCGTGAAGTGTTAGAAGATCATGTGATAGAATGATGGGTCATTCCATCTGTCTCAAACAAAAGGTTAGCAAAAGTTATCAAATATACATAAGTCCATCTATGGTGAAGTTAATCGTATATGGTTCCAAAAATGGACTTATACTTCATCTATCATACCTATTAATAAATAAAACTAGTTTCTACTAACTAGGGACTTCCCGTAGGGCAGTGGTAGGCGATAAAGGCATGTCGCACTTTGATTGTGGGTTCGATTCCCACAACCTTGTCTGATGCGACGGGTTGTCGCCCGTCTTGCAGGTTATCCCTTTTTCTAAAACTACATTTTTATAACATTCCTGCAATAATATCGAAAATATTTCTAGCCTTAAACAATACTATCTTATGTCTAACTTAATTCATTCCAATCTTTAGGCTTATCCAAAATACTTTGGTACAAGCTCATAATATGAAGAAAACAATTACTTGAAAGGTCACATAATAAGAACCTGAATTCCATCATTTATCCCCCATATATCATAAGATTTATCTTCTTGGTCACATTCCAAACATGTGTATACCTTAATCGTGTATTCTTTTGAAACATTAATTACCATAGAACCTTACTGAAAACATGAATGTTGTCAAAAGTTAACTCTTTCCACATACCAAAATCCCAAAAATTCTATATACTCAAACCATGATATCACTTTGTCCTTATATCAATAATGAGCTAATTAATAACATCAAACATATTATTTTCTCCTTATCCCTTCATTATGCGTATATCATCTTCTTTCCAAAAATATTTCAATCACTTTTCATGGTTATCAGTACCATATTCTTATGGAAAACCACAATGGACCAATACATAGATATTCCAATATACTATAAAATTACCTCAACAACATTATTCTTGAATACCAATACATAAACACTTAATTCCATCCTCTTCAATAATTGTAATGGAATAAGTCCTTCCATGATTTAGAAGTAACCTTTTAGGTCAGGGCATTGAGTTGGTTAATGCACATGTTCTCCATATATAAGACATTGAACTCCATAACAGTCTGTCACTCTATGACCCTTTTCCCTACACAGATAACATCTTTCCCTCCATTTGATGTATTAATCAAGATTATTCTTCCCTTCTTTAGAAATCTCAATCTTCCTTTCCCTATGCTCCTCACCATGCGAACATGCCTAAAATTCTATCATCATTCTATTTGATGAATTAAGAATACCACTAAAGTTCACATTGTTAATCATATATTGCGATGACTGATTCGGAATAATCACAATGTCTTTCTTTCTAGGCATTACCCAATTTCGTTGCTCATAGTCACCAATTTTTTCATTCTATTCAATGTTGACCCAATTCCTTCTGGTTCCCTCCATTGACTAAAACCAAAAACCATGGTGTAAGAAACAGTTAAAATAACGAGGAACCACATAATCATAAATAGTATAACTTATCACACATTCTTTAATCCATGATACATTAGGTTTACCTTAGTTTATTCATTATCATCAAGATAATTCTAGGACTCTAACCTATAGTTATACTAAACCTTAGGGACATCCCTAGACATGCCTTAGAAATATCTCTAGGGATATCACTAAAGTTTTCGCATCCTAGTTTCCAAAGGTTGACTAAACCTTCACTTTGATACCAACTATAGAGACCCAAAGCTTGACGTACATGGAAAATAAATTAATTTTTTAGAATACATAATACATTACAAAATAAATGCCCAATGACCGCATTAGTTTAGTGTCTTTGGAAACTCGGAAAATAATCTTCTAATCATGGTAAAATATCTTCAAAATCTCCCATAAAGATCTTCTTTTTTTCTACCAAAAACCATCATTTATATCCTAGGGGAAAAGAAAACATAAAAAGGGTGAGATCAAATTCTCAGTAAGGGTAATCATGGAGAAAATAAAACGACCCATATACATTTTAACTTAAAAAAACATGAACATAAAGTTTAAACATCAAAATCTTGAGCAATGACATTAAACATGGTAGTACGTGAGGCATAGATCATAATGGAACATCAATCATGATAAAATAGCATGGTAATAAAACATGTAATTGTGGAAAACCATTAAGAACATGATATGATTTCCATAGTATCCAAGGCATTGCTTCCAAGACCATCATAGTGGACAAAGTCCCTTACTGAATCGAGTTCACTCCATGTTCCAGTCCTGTATCACCGAACCAGATTAACTTGTCGTTATAGCCATGTCTATCTTATGAGATATAAATATTTACCCAATGAATTTGAGGGAGATATACTTCCCACCCATCTCATAATGAAATCATTCTTACTTGTGCCACAAAATAAACATAAATCATTCATCATAACCCAAAGAATAAAATGGGTTTCATAAACATCATCCCATTATAACATAATCCATATAAAACAAATGGATATAATTTCATCATAAGAAAAATCAAACCATGTAAATAATAGAGACATTATACTTGAAACACAAACATACTAAATAATGTCATCTTATATGGAAAATAGTTTTGATAAAACACTTGAAATTAATTCTTGAAGAAAATATCCTTTCTTATTCAAAATCATTTTCTTTTAAAAAAATGCCATGTAATTTTAAAAGAAAATGATTTTATTGATAATATTCATGAAATATTGTAGAGTAATATTCATGAAAATAAGGCATTATGATACTGTAAAAATTCATTCATGTCGTATAAGTTAAAAAAACATTCTCCTCGTACTTTTAACAGAAAAGTCAAAAAGTACCGCGTATGGTAAATAAAAGAAATATTCCTTCCATAACACAATGTAAAAGTCAAAGAGGGGTAAACATGACTTTAAACACCCATGGAATAATATTAAACACTTTATGAAAAACATTTTTATGGACATGGATGAAAAATGTAACCCGTATAAGCAATCTCAGATAAAAATAAGATTTGCAAAATTATCCCTTACCTTAGGTCTGATATGCTTCGTATGTATCTGAACCTCCTGTATAATGATTTAAATAAGGTCATTGACTTATTACAGAATCATATTCATTGTTATTATATCATATATGGTTCACTTATGACTTTATATTTCCCGTTCTTTTTTAAATTCCATGTTAAAGCAGAGTTTTGGGTAAAATCGTTCCATTTATCGTACGTGTTTTGACTTGTTGTTCTTAGTTATATCCTGATTTACTTAATTACAGAATATAAAACATGATTTATATATAATATATATTCAGAATATAAATATATATGATAGATCGATAGAAGGAATAAAATACACCGTTCATGGAGACGGTAGGTCGTACGTACGCATGAACGCTGTTTTCGTTTCCTTATTGAATTGAAGGGAATTAAGTAAATGAAACATATATGTACATAAATCCAGTATCATAATTATGTAATATATTTCATGTTTATTTATTATATATACTTTATAATCATACTTGAATGGTTAATCACGGAAAATGATCCTCATCGTGTTCGTGGAGACGGTAGTCCATACGTACGCACGAGCGATGATATCATTCTTTTGATATTAAAATCGTATATAATTGGATGTTATATCATATATAAAGAATCATAATAATTTTATATATATTATTTATATCATTTTTATTCATTATTATACCCATCAAAATGATGAAATGTTTGAATAAAAAACTACACCACGGCGTGGAGACGGTAAGTCGTGCGTACTTACGTGTGGTGACTTTTTCATTCATAGGATGGATAAAATAACTAATATGGTTGTAAAATTTTTATTATAACATAAATATATATATAAGATACTGGAATTATTATTTTATAATGGAAACAACAAAGAAGGAGGAAGTGGAAGAAGAAAGGAACTTGAAATAGGTGGTGAGATATTTACCTCTTCTTTGGGTTCTTCCTTTTGATTTGATCAAAAGGGAACCTTAGGTTGGATTTATAACTAAAGTAATGCCTATATTATTAAGTTATTACAGTTTAGAGGGTATTTGGGTAGGTTTTGGCCGAGACAAATGGCTTGGGAGGTGTGAATTAGAGAGAAGGGGGAGTGCCTTTTTATAAGAGGGGTGAGGGACACCTTAGGAAAAACTTAAAATATTATTTTATAATAAATTGATATTCGTTTCATAATGGCTCCAAAGTGTCTTATTTAGAGGCTAGGGTTGGGATGGGTTGAAATCATCACAAAAAATAGGTTTTATACAAGTTTAGGTTACCATTTTAACCTTATCATTTAGATTTAACTCTAAGTTAAATAATTTTACTTTTACCGTGTCTTCTTGTATTCTTACACTATGTGGTCAATAAACTTCCTATAAACTACCAATAGAACCCCAATTGGTTCATTAATGTCATATATATTATTATATAAGTCTTTTGGCTGAACTTTAGATTTTTAGGACCATTATATCAATTAATAATATAATATTTGTTTTAAAACTTCTTTTATGTCAATTTTGACACTATCTGGTATTTTGTTTTCTCTAAATTCATAAAAGAATTATTATTTCAAAAAAAAATCATCTAACCAACCTTAATATGTTATATTAACCTATAAAATTAGTGTAATTTATAAAAATCCTCAAATTACATTTATTTGAGTATTTATAATTTCAATTATGTTAATAATTCATTAATAAGGTAATTACTACATCATCATTGTTTAATAAATAAATTAGATTATTTAATGTCTAAAAAATATAAATAAAATACCATTATGTATTAAATCTTTTTATCTTTATAATTAATATTTATAGTCGAATTTATCTCATGTATAAACCTATATTAAAAATGTTTTAGTTATTAAACTTTGATTTTAACAATTTTAACTCTTATTTAAATAAAATAATAATAAATGTCCTAATCTAATCCAAGTGGAACTAAAGGGTAATATTTTATTCCTAAGTTTTTTTTTTGGTCTCATTATACTTATCCAATAGAATTAGGACATGTGTTAGGGTAATAATAATATCATTTTTACCCTTAATTACCCTATTTACTTTTAACTGTGGTAAATAAAAGTAAAAAGTTACTATTCCCCAAAAATTATTTTTTTCTTATTGAACCACATTTTACTCCTTGATATTAACCGTGTCTCTAAATTTTTTGAAATTCCACTCACAGAATCAGTAAATTTAGGTTTTATGTGAATTTTCAAATTCTCCTAGGAGGTGGGTAAAAGACGGTGAAAAGTTCTATAAAAATTTTATATATCTAAAATTATTATAAATTGACTACAATGAATTACATTGTACTTATATAAGTATTATGTGTATATTTTGACCTAAAATAAATTTAAATAAAATAAATAATTATTTAAATAAAAATTCGGTTTTAAACTATAACTTAGTGTTTTCACTATTCATCAAAAATTGAAAGCTTTCAGAAAAATACCAAAAATTCACCCTAGGCTAATTTCGATATTACGAATCCAAAAATGAAGTCCATTTTGAAAGATAAAATTTATAACATTTCAAAACGTGGGTATTTCTATTCATAACGGCTAGTTTATATAATATTTTATTAACATATCCTTGTTTAGTGAAACTCTGTATTGCGTACAACGCAAGTTATCGAGGAAGGTTGCTCTTGCGTGTAACGCAAGCCAAGAATAGTGTTGCGTATACTAAAATCTAATACGGTGTTGCGTATAGTGCAAGATAATCTTGGTTTAGCGTACAACAAAAGACATCAAAGAAATTAAAAAGAATAAATCTCATAAAATCTCGAGGTGTTACAAAAGTGATTCATAGAAATATGACCAACTTTATCTAAATCACTGGTATGATGGTTACAGATGTAGCATAAGTGCCTATCGGGCCTATGAAAAACTCAATTTTTTCAGAATCAATGAATTATTTACAAAATACGTGAATGAAACTATCATGACCTGTAAATAAACCCAAATTAAATTGATATATATAGTCAGAACCTTGGGAGAATATTTTGTGATGTTTAAATTTATAATTAATTTAATTATAGAATTACCTCATTTGTGAAAAATTTTTATTAGGGGAACTTGTTGATCATTTAAAACTGAATATGTTTGTTCATAATTACACTTATAGGACCCAAAATAGATCCCCTCTAGTGGTAATTCACACATGATTCTTTGATCTCATAATTTAACCGTCATATATTTGGATGCTAACATAGAGGAACCGATTTCCTTATGCCAATAACTTTGATCACAACACAATAATTTGAGTATATATTGGATAGAAAAAGGTAGTTAAATCCAATTTCATTCAAATATTATTTATATAGTATCTTTTTTCTTGATATTAGGGAGTAAGTGATAGTAGAACCCTCTCAGGCTTGAGAGAAAATATCTAGAGAATTTTTCATTGATAGAAAACTCTTGGAATTATTATTATTATTATATATATTCATGTTATATACCATGAATAAATTAATATACCCCATATATAGACCTTTTTGTATATTTTACCCTTGAACTGGGCTATTATTTTAAGTCATAATTTGTGAAATTAATTATTTATTCTTAAGAAGTAGGTAAGACTAGTTATTTATTTTATATCTGTTATTAGAATATCTTTATTGAGAATAGTATCTCTCCTAAATGATTATTTTATGATCATTATGAATTTATGTATCCAAAAATTGATATGTGTAATTTTCATCTCTTATTGGAATTCATTGGTATCACTAACCCTTTTAGTTTTATCATAAACACATATTCCATATGGTCTCAATTAAGGAAACTGGCCTTGAAATCCAATATCATAATAAAATAATCATAAAATAATTTTATGAAAATTATAGTTGAAATTTATTTTATAATGATTATTGAAGTTGAGGTGACTCGAACATTACATACATAAGTATTATATCATTTTTATGAATATTCAATATATTTGATAATAATACATGCCTGAGGACTATGAATGTTCAGTATATTTGGAGAATAACTACATATTCATCTTATTTAATGAAATATATTCAATATACCCCAAAAAAGTATTCTAACATTATACAATTCTTATAGATACCCTACTTAGACCTTTTCCTCATAACCTAGGGAGAAGAAAAATAAGAAAGGGTGAACTCATATCCTCAGTAAGGGTAAACAACAGAGATAGCAGTAAATGAATATAGGTAATCATGACATGATCATAAGGGTATGAAAATATGTACATAACATTTGAAAACACTACACAAAAATTCATAGATATTAATCATAGAATAAGGCTTTAAAGGTTCATAAGATCTGAATCATTGAAGAATCAAAGAACACGAGCCATGAGATCACACTATAAGCATAACAACATGTCCTAGAGAGTGGCATAAAATTTGAAACATAATCATAATCATAGAAATCATATGTCAAGGATATCCACCATGGAATTATTCACATGTTAGCATTTGGATAACCATCCGTGTACCTTTTTCAGGCTTCGGATGACTATTTATGTACCCACTTTTGGGCTTGGGCTAATTATCCACGAACCCTCTTTGAGATTGGGAAAACTACCCATGTACCCTCTTTTGGTAATGGGATAATAACCCATGTAACCTTTGATATCATAAAACATTAAAAATTATTAAATATATTGGAGGGATATAACAGACCCACCCATTACATAATCATAATATATTCATATGTATTCCAGAATATCATGAAAATATTTATCATTTGTCATATCTTAGCACATGTAAAATAAAACATATTTCATCAATATTTCATCATTAAAATCAATAACCATATAAAGAAAGAATAAATATAGTAACATTAGATCATATCTATATTAAATCACAGGAAATATAAAATTATGTTGTTATAGATGATAATACCTTTAAAAGATCACTGTAACATTTCTTAATGAAAATACTATTTTCATTTTGAGATCACATATATAAAATCTACAAATTTATAGAATATTAGGAAAAAAAATTTATATGAAAATAACCACAGAAAATTATAAATGATACATCAAGTCAAAGAGTTTTCTTGATGGTGGGAAAAAGCATTCATGTAACTTATGTTAAAATAAATATTATGTTTACACCTTTGGTAAAAAGTACCTTGTTTAGAGAATGGAAAGAAGATTACATTAAATAATTTTTAGAGAAAGTAAAAAAAGGGAAAAAAACTTTAAAAATAATTTTATAATGGTAAAACATTCTTTAAAGTGTTTTAAATAAAATATAGACATGTAAGAAAAATATTTCTGAGTGAATATAAAAACAAAGTCAGTTTGCCTTAAAAAAATTATTTTAGAATTCTGAGTAATTATAAAGAATAAATTGAAATGAAAACATATAATATATAGAAAAAATATTGGATATTAAAATAAATGATAATTTGAGAGTTATAGCATATAATTTCATTATTATCAATTTAATCATAAACAATCCTTGTAAAAAGTGACATTGTAACATAAAACCCTTACTACTTTGGTAACTATTGAATCATAACCCCCATGAAATAAATTAATTAAAATTAAAATTTAAATAAATTAAATATAAATATATTAATTATATAACATATCAATGGGTCATTATATAAATCATATGAAAGAAACAAATGGTGAATATGAAATATGTCTTACAGAAAAAAAAAAGTGAGATGATAAATCCTTACCTCAGGTCCAACATACTTTTTAAGTGATTTTAGCCTCATGTATAATAAATTTAAATTTATTATAATTATATTATAGATTAATATTCATAATTATAATACTATTCATAGTTTATTTATAACATATTATCACCCGTTTCTTGGAAATATTTCGTCATCATCATCATTTCGAGTGTTGTCTGATCCATTTTTTATGTATATTTTGGTTTGAAAGTTATGATCCTTGCATCTCGATCATGGTTCTATAATCTCTATAATTATAATAATTTTATAAATATCATATATTTTCGTTATATACATATTTATAATTTCCCATAAATGTCAAATATAGAAAAATGAATTACATTGTTCAAAAAGATGGTAGTTCGTACGTACGCATGAACGTTGTTTTCCTTTTCTAAAAAATAAAGGAAAGAAATTAAAATAATATTTTATAATTATATAATCTTAATTATATCATAAATATCATATATATTCAGTAAATCCATCATTATAACCATCCATGAGAGGCAGCGATGGAAAATGAATCATATTGCTACATAGAGGCGCTAGTCCACACGTACGCACGAGTGATGGATTCATTTCTTGTTTGATGGAAAGAAGGTGGAAAGTGGTTGTACCATTATAATTATTACATATTATTATATTGTTTATTCTATAATGTTAGTGTGGAGAAAATAAATTTATAGGACCACTTCATTTAAGAGGCTTATTTGGCTTACACCTTAAGTCTTCTTAGGACGGTCTTAGGGAAAGACTAGAAGCTCAAGAGTAAAGGGAATGAATATAAGAAGTTATTTTTTCAAGTATTGGCTATTCTAGAGTACTAAAATATTGCATATAATGGAGTAAAATGGGTCCTATCTTAAAAGTGAGGGGAGAGACACACAAGGAATCACTGAGAATATTTAAATAATATAAGGTCACTTTCTTGTGCAATTTACCAAAAATGGACAAATATTCAAAGATAAGATAATATAATATCTAAATATGTTCATAAATTAATATTTATATAAATTTAATTATAATTTTTACTTTTATATCATAGTTTAACCCCCCCCCCCCCCCAACTGGTAAAGTCATTTTAAACCTAACCGTGTTAACAAATTTTTATTGTTTTTACTATTCATTATGACAAAAAATGAAAGTGGATTCATTAATAAATTTGAAAATTATTATTCTAAATATTGAATTAATTTTATCAAATTTAATTTATATAACTAATATAAATTAATTTTAAAATAATCTTGAAAAACACAGTGAAAAAATATTTTCTGAAAAATGTATTTTTAAGTATAAAATTGAGTTTAATTTCATTACATGACTAGTAAAAGCTATTAGCTGAATGTAAAAATATTTTTATTGAATACATATTCTATAAATTTATTTAAAATAATTAATAGAGAGTGATTTAATTAATTTATTAAGATAAAAACACATTGCACACATAAAAATGGTTTTCTGAAAAATAGCTCTTTTTACCTTCAAATGATTTTATCTTAATTCCTAACAATTAGATAACTAATTCATGAATATTTATTCATGCATTATCAAAAAATTTTATTAAAATAATTTTTAAATAGTGGTAAATATATAAAAATACATGATATATAAAAGAATATAATTCATTGAAAAATAGGTCTTTTAATTATGAAATGATTTTATTAAAAAATTAATGATAATTTCTTAAGAATTAATCAATAAATTTAAATTAAGAAAAAAAATTATATGTATTTTAAAATTTTGTTAATCATATTCATATCCTCTTATCCAACAACTAGGTTATGAATGTTATAATATATCATGGTTTATTTATACTCGAGGTTTCATGTAAATAAAGTTATCAAGTACTTAAAATTTATTTCAAAGGAATACATATAGAATCTTGTGGTATTACATAAGTAAAGGTTTTGCCAAAAACTATGCCTTATACATCATTTAAACCTTTAATAATCAATCATGATTTATTACTATCGACCTGAACCTTCCATATATAGTTTCTATTGAATACTCACCAACATTATCAAGACTAGAAACATAAAAAATACAGTGCCCCTAAATTTTGGTACATGGATTTCATTACTTAATTGATTCATACTTATCATATTTTCATTCAATACTTTATTATAAGAATAATATGACACCGGGCTTGGTGAATATGCAACAAATTTTTGTTTTAACTACCTACATCATATGTGTCTCTTGGAACAACCCTTCCCACTAATCTTAGTGAAGTATATGTTCCTATTCCAACTCATATACATTTGGAACCTATAATTAATTTAATTCTAGCATGATCCTTTTATCTCAAAAGATATGTACTTACCTATTATAGAAATATAGTTAGTCTAGACTAAAAGGGTTGTTAATATACATAGTGGATATATGATAATTAATATAGATACACTTAGTGTTTTATTTATATTCATTTTCACTTAAATATAGACTTTAGAAAATGATTCTCATTGATTATTAGAATCAGTAAATGATGGATTATAATCGATATGATATCCATTAGTAAATTTAGTTGGAATACAGTTAGTGATTGTGCTGTTATTTATGAAATATTTCAGGGAATATATTATAGAATACTTACAATACATATAAGACATTTTATTAATCCCCCTTTACTCATATAAAAATTGTTATGTATAAGGTAATGTGAGTTTGGTATTACCTTCACTCCACATATTGATGATTGATGAATAGTTGGTTATGTTAAATTTGGATAATACATCCCTTAGGAACCTATATTAGTTACCAAGTATATTTATTTCTTCACTGATCATTCATAAAATCTCTTATGGTAACCATATAAATTATATGATGTTACCTCTTAGCTGTGCCTTTAGAATAGTTCACATAGTTTTAATGAACTAACTCTAGTAACATTCTGGTGTTCCTATATTTATAAAATTTTCTTTGTTAAAAACATAATAAGTATGTTCTTTAGTATACCTAGTGTTATATCCAAAAATAAACTAGTATAATTTTTTGGATGTAAACTTTCCAACTAATTTTAGTTTAACTTGAAATATAATTATCTTTACATGATTATATATTCTTAATATTATATTTATATTAATCATTTGTTATCGATTTAAAATATCTATGATTAAGAATTATAGAACTATTAATTGAGTATGAAAATACCTTAACAACATATCTTACATAATAAAATATTGTCTCATTAGGCCTAATTGGAAACTAAGATAATTCTTTGGTAATAATACTAAACAATAGTTCAACTTGAATCCATCAGGCTATCGTGAAGTCATTCACTACTCTAGACTGGTCTTATAATCACCCTTCTTCATATTTAAGTGAACATATCTTTATTATAGTAATATTTATATACTTAATTATTTCATGTTTCAATAAACATATATAAAAGACAATTTATTTAATAATGGGGAAGTAATAAATAAGAATTACTAATGAATATACATGAGGTAGAAACTTCTACTTTATTTTATTAATGTTTCTATTCCAATGATCTTTTTTCACTTGAGAAGAAAATAGTGTCATGTTCATTTTCTTTCCCCTTGATACTCCTTCTAATGATTGAGAATTTATAAGAATACTTATACTAAGATTAAATATTATGGATTTTATCTTTTCATTTCTTCTTGTTCACCATAATAATAGATGGGTTTCCATGATTTGTGCCCTTGTCCACTTGGTGAAGCAGAGTGAGGATATTTGGGAGAGACTTCTCAAATTTGTTCACATTATAATTCATAAAATAATCTAGATAATCTATGAGTGAATGAATAAAGTATGGGATGAGTGTATAATTTATTGGGTAGTTTAAACCTTGTATCTTTAGGAGAAAAATATAACCAATAAGCATGACTATGTGAGGCCCAACTTGTGTACATTATTCAATATTTCTCATGAATATCTCTTTGGATATATAAGACTATTTACATATAGATCTCTCCTAACAAATATCATAGAGATGCTTGATTATGCTATAGGCATCCATGTTCTCGTATGACTGTATGATTTCATTAGACATGGATTATAACAACAAACATTGAATATCTAGGGAATCTTTCAAGTGCTTTTTATAGAGAGTGAACTCTTCATTACTCACCTACTTAGTAGGTGGTTAATTAATAGGGGATTATAGTATATAAAACTTTTGTTCATAGAATAATACAACGTGCAAGCTCATATTTCATTCCTATATGTTACTATCAAATAAGAGACTATCTTTCTCAATAATTGATCACATATATAGTGTGGTTGATGAAATTTAAATTTTATTATAATAATATTAAATTAAAGATAAGTAAATTATGTGATAATAAAAATATATGAGAATAAATAATTTAATTTTATTATTAGTCTCATGTTATTTTATCAATAGTTAATAACCATCATCATTAGACTCAAAATTCCATGTTTTGAGAACATTCTTGTGGTAGGGATCCATATTTTCCTTATCACAATCCAAAAAAAAGGACATGTAAACTATAAGAAGGTACTTAGGTTTCTGGTCTTTAAAATTGTTATCTTTCATTTTCTTAATCCATTGAGTGGACTCCTTGATCCTAGTCTGCATGCCAGAGTGTCCTAAAAAACCTACTAGTCTATTCTCAATGATGTTTAGAAATCAATATGAGGATATAAAATCAGGCCATAGATGGGATCTGATATTTAATTGGAAATAATCTTAACTATATTCCTTTGTGGGTGATTATTACCATCCTGAGATGTTTGTACTACAGTGAGTTTGGTTACCTTTATGATGGTAGCACAATTGGTTTTAGTATTACCAATAAACCTCTTTGTGTAAACCCTAGAGATGTTCTATGATGTTTTGATCCAAACTCAAAATTGAGACACATTTCATAATACTTAAAGACCAATCCAATTTATGTATGGATGGATAGAAGCATATATTAGTGGTTATAATCCTAGGAGCATAGTGTTATCCCCTTGATTCACCAGAAGACCAATGATTTTTATCATCATAGAAATTTGGTCGATAAGTATAGATGTAGATACCTTGGATCATATCATAGGGTACCATTCCCATTTCATCTTTAATTCTTATGAATCACCTACTAGAAAATCATTGGTTGAAATTAATGACTCGATAGTCCCCAATTTGTATAGAATAATGCTACGGGATGGAGCACACACAATAATGGTTTATGGGAAAACTTTATTCAACCCCTAATTCCCTTATAATATCATTATCCATTTCTAATCTATTTAATAGGTGAATATGTCTTCTTTCTATAGAGTGTGTGGGGAAAAACCTTGATGACCATGCATCAATTGTAGTGAATTATTATGTAACTAATGATATGAATCCCATTTACCAATTATTATCCAACACTCCTCTCAGTCTTTCTCTAATGTATTCTTAGTCATGGGTTCAACATTACAATGGTTCAACCCTAAGTTGGGTTACCCCATGCACACATGGGATACCCTTTCACACTAATGGAGGGGGTTGAGAGGAAGTTTAGTGATGTAATGATTTTATTAATCCAAACTCCATAACTAATGAAGAGGATACTCCCAAAGACAAATGAGGTATTGTGAGTTTTTATCCCTCTAAAATGAGATTTTCATGTAAATTATCATAGGTAATTAGTAACCTCATGTGTTTATAATGCCTCTACCAACTAGTCTATTCCTAAGGCCCCTATTTTTTTATGGATATTGAACCCATCCCTGGTAATACTCTCATTGTATTCCCAAACCATTACCTCCAACAAAATTATCCTAGGATATTTCTTGGTTTTGGAAGATGAGGTGACTTCGAGTGCAGAAGCCACATACATGAACCATCTTATATGGGAGATAGAATGAAAAAATATTCATGACTTGATCACAAAAACTCTTCTCGCTGATATGGGAAAAAAATAAACATAACTTATCCAAATTTTCATGGGAATATAAACTATTAGCTTTGAAAATAGTGATCTATACTCCATTATTCAACAAATCAGGGAGGTACAGAGACAAATAGAATTCCAAGAGAGTGATCTCAATTTATTTTACAACATGAATCGTCAAAGGGAGTCTATGGAGTAAGTCTTCCAGGCATGGAAATATAAAATAATGAGGAGGATTTCCTTTATGAAATAATGGATAATATGAAAATGAAAATTAAATTATATGAGGCTCATATAGCTAGAATAATGGTGGATTTTCCAAAGTCAAAAATCCAAACTTGGATCCAACCAACAACAAAACAAATAACTCTTTGTGATGATTGAGTATGTGTGTATGTTATCTAAACCTAAACCATCTGATGATATACACCTTCAAAATTCCATTGATGCATCTCATCAGACATTGGAAGACCTAAAATTCTCAATTAACTAACTTATATTCTAAATTCCTTCCTCATTTCTATATAAGGGATAATCCATCTTTTAGATATTCCACTTTATCGTTTTTGGAATGAATGGAGAAAAAATGGCTTCCACTTAATACCAATCCATATTTTTGTCTTTACTATAAATATAATTCCATAACATATGAAATCCACAAAGGTTAATATTTAGATAACTTGGACCAACTTGAACATCAAATCCACTTGAACATCTAATTTTAATAGATAAAGTTAATCATGATTTTCAAACACTTGATTCAAATGGATTTTCTACTGGGCGTGGATTATAGACAAGTATGGTCATATCACCATCACTTTGACACTACATTTTTCTATTTAGATATGAATGATTTCCTCCTATAAATTTATCATGGATAGGTTTAGGTATAGCACCATCATTGTAACTCTACATTTTGTTCATTCAGATAAATGAGATGACACAATGTGATAAAGATTATAAAAGGGAAATTTAGATGGATAATTCCAATGTTCAAGGGGTATTTATCATCTTAAAATTAAACATTGAATAGAATTATAGAAATATCAAAACCAATGTTTCGAGATTAGAAAAAGTTCTCTAACTTTTTCTTAGGCCAATGGACTTAGTGGGCATATCTCAACTTCTATGGGGGTCGTATAACAAACCCCACAGGATTTGAGTCTTCTTATTTATTTTAATTTTTTTTCAAAGACTTATGTAGGATAGATATAGTCATTTGGAACTTTGATTTGTCTTAGTCCACACTTTATAGGTTTTTATCCTAACAAGTTTTGGCCTTTTTTATTTCAAACGCTCAATTCTTCCAAGGTGATGCGGGATACATGTCCAGTGAGCAGATACTTGACTTTTTATTATGTTTTCTTTTATGTATTTTCAACTTTAAAAGTTCTATGTCCGTTTTCTTAATCATTATAAGGTCATGAAAGTTGAACCATTGATGTCTATTTTTTAAGGTCATGTGATATTGACTAAATAGTGAGGTAATCTATGTATTAAACTGAGTAAGTAAACCCAACATCAATGAAGTCTCAATTTCATAATTTATATTGATAGGTTAATATAGTTTAAAGTATTAGTATTTTTATTATGGGTTTCTAATATTTAGGATTGAGTGTATTTGACCATAAATCATTAAAATTTAATTTCATATATCTTAGAACATATTTATGGGATAGTCTATCTAAAAAGGTAAATGAAAAACTTAACATGAATAAAGTGTCCATTTCTATTATAGACTCTATAATAAAAATGGGTAATTCCATTTATAGCCATAAAGTTCGGACTATTATTTCATGTGAGTTCAAGGATATGACATTGTATCCTCACTTTGAAAATGAAAATGATACATAAAGTTTTAACATATAGGGTATTAAATCCACTTTAATAACTGTATTTTGGGTTGTGTAAAATGTAACTCAAGGATATTGAATGAGGGATGATGAAATGATACATTTATGTTAGGCACAACCACTGATTATTTTAAAATTATGGGTTCTCATGTGATTTTTTTAGGGTATATAGAGATTAATAACCCTTTTCACATGATGAGAACTTTATTCTTGTTATAAAGGAATATTAGAGGCACATATATAGATCCATATTAGGGTATGTGTTCATATCCAAACATAGGTTTACCTTGAAGCTAGATTTACCCATTACTAATAGCAATAGAAAGGCTGTGAAGATTCAAACACTTGCATAATGAAGTGGTTTTAGGAAGGAGAAATTATTTATAAAATGTTCTGGTCCCCTAAAGGTTATGTATCTATGTATTGAACACACTATAGTAGTTAAGGGGTGTGACATGTAATTTATCTAACTTTTTCCTAAACCAATGGGTCTAGTAAGTATAGGTTGGATATTTTTAGGTCCATATACTAGTCCACATAAGCTCTATTATTTTTTAAATTTTATTCTCTAATTTTTCTAAAGACTTTAAAATGGTAATCTTAATGAGTAGATAGTTTTATGTTCCTTAGGATTCCCTTTATGAGTTTTTAAAATAATGATTTTTAAATCTCTTTCAATAGAAGTTTAAAGTATTGTGATTTGGACTAGTGATGGATTAATTTTAAGGGCCTAAAACTTTGAAAAAAAACTTTATATATTCAATATAACACAAATATATTAAAAATAAACATGTAATGAATGAAGATATCATTTCTAGTATAGACTATCTTGAATGGGTTAATATATTTTATGGTCTTGATTCTTGGACCAAAAATTCATCAATACAATCCATCTAGTGGTAAAGGAAAATTTGATTCATTGTGAGTTATATCCCATAATCATTATCATAGTTTATCTCAATAGAAGGCACATACACACAGTTTAAGGTCATGATTCTCGGATCATAATGAGGTGCGGACAGTGAATCTTGAAAAGAAAAGTTTAAAAGTGATGTGAATGAAGAGCCCAATGCTAATATAAATCATCTCATGGGTGAGGGATCATAGTTTAAGGTATTAGTTCTTAGACTATAATGTAAAGGTGGAGTATGTATAAACATACAAATTGGGTTTGAAAGGCCAAGAATATCTCAACACTTTTTGAATAAGGAATGATTATGATATAAATCATCACTCAAGGTTTCCAAATCATGAATAGTCATATGGGATAGGTATGCAAGGGTGTACCACTGACCATATTCAAATGACAGGTTATACTATAATATTTTTAGGGAATAAAGAGATTAGAGGACCTTTTATCAATATGAAAATATTCCTCTGGTTGGTTTGCCATATTGGGGGTATATATATAGGATCTATATTGTGGAATGTATGCATATCCAAACAGAATTTTCCTTTTAATTTGGATAGACTTGTTATCAATAGCTATGAAATATTTGTGGAAATTCAGGACGCATGAGACATGAAGTGTGACCTATGGAAGGGTACATTTAGAAAAGTTGATGAACGCATTAAAAACCTATATTTATCATTGTTAATCTATTGAGATCTTTTGCAAAGGAGTGAAAATGGTAGATGGCCTATGGATGAGTCTAGAATTTATAGTCCAAATGGGTCTATGTATCATGAAATAAAAATAATCAATCCACATGTAATTCTTTACTATGTTATGAACTCTCACATAGATCTATATCAAGTGAAAAATACAATAGCCACATTTTGGTAGAGATACATTAGAGAAAATCCAGCATGGGTAAGGAGCACATGCTAGATAAAAAAAGGGGGACATTTTCATATCACCATAAGGTCATGGATATAGAACGAAAACTCACTGATCTTATGAATGAAACATAATCTAATATGAGGAAATTAGTTTTTGAAACACAAACCACTCTAATCAGTTTAAATGTTATGTAGGATGGGCTATATGTTGTTCAATTTAACATCATGTGATGAGGACATATGTGGAATACAGTTTAATATCATGATATGGGGACTCACACCACACATTTTAATGTCATTTATTAGGGATATAAATGTAAATAAATTCATCAAGATCTAACCCATGAATAATAAAAAAGTAGCCTCATCATAATGTTGATTCTATGAGGGCTTGGAATTTTGATGAAACATATAAATATGGGGTGTATTATTTCTCAACATAAATTTTTAGTGAACAACCATGTGATGGGAACCTTTTTTGATGGTCTATGCACTAAAAACAATAACTTTTCCCAAAATTTCAAACAAGGATAGAAAACTAGAACATATATTGGGTAACATTGAGTTTTTATTTGAAGTTATGGTTGGTCCTATGATGGAATATTTAGGCATTACTGCATATCCTTTGAGGTTAAGAATCAAGCCACACATAATTATTATGAGTGCATTTTTTTCTTGTTATCATGGGTTAGGATAAACGTGAAATTTGGGTAGACCATCATAACCATGGATATCAAAAAATTTGATGGAATAAAAAAATACCCCTATATATATTGGGATTTTTATAGGAGGAGGGAACTTTTTTTGAAATAATTTTTGGTTGCACTACTACAAAACAGAGTTTATCCAGTGTTATGGTTTTAACAGCACTCGCTAAAAGTGCTGTTAAAAACTCCCTTTCTCAGTGATAGAAAAAGAATTGTCAAAGGGGGTCTTTAATAGTGTTTTTTAGCACCATTAAAGTAGGTATTTAACAGTTCTAAAAAAAGTGTTGTTAAAAGGTTTCCTTTATCAACACTTATAAAAAAATCATTGATAAATTCCACATATCAGTCCTAGTAAAAGAGTGCTGATAAAACTAGAATTTATTAGCACTTCTATAAAATCACTGATAAAGGGGTTCTTTACTAGTAATTCTAAAGAAGAACTGATAAAGGTTATATTTCAAAAACAAATATTTCATTTACAAACACATATATCAGAAGTTATGCCCATTTGGAGGCCTTATAGGAATTTTTCAGCCTCAATAGGGGTTATTGACCATTCTCATGAGTCACTAAGGAATAGATCTCATCAAAATCATTGAATTAGTATGTGGTAGGGTAAAAATAGACACATGGTTCATAATTTGTGGTCATTTGAAAATTTGTTGAATGTAAAAAACCCTTAAAACTCCTAAAACCCCTAAAAACCCTAAAAACCTTGAAAAGATCATAACCTTTGATTTTGGAGTCGGTTTAAGATCAAAAACCATTCAAATAAACGCTTATGAAATGAGATAAACCATATTATATTTAAATCATGTGATAATCAATGGAATAAAATATATTATAGTTAAAAAAATAAAAAATCGAACTCAAACTTTAAACAGCCTTAACTTTTGATCTTGGTGCCCATTTGGGCTCTACTGCATATCAAATCGATGTCTGTGATGAGATCTATGCCACATAGGGTCTTAAATTGAGTTCAAAGTGCTATGTTTATTTTTAAAACACCGCAAAAGGATAATAAGGCCTCTAAAAATTAGTTTTTTGTCTCTAACCCGATTTCTTAAAATTCAAAAAGTTATACCTTTTTGACTCTGGTATCTGTTAGGCCTATACGATATATAATATCGAATATTATTTTATGATATTTTATTTGACTTTTTTGAAGCTGAAATATACTCTTGGATCAGAAGTTATTATCATTTAATGGTTTTTAGGGGTTTTAGGGTTTTTAGAATTTCTTAATGTTTTATGTGTTTTAAGGGTTTTTGTGTTAATAACCATTTTAATATATATATATATATATATATTTATTTATTTATTTATTTATTTATATATATATAAACATATACATAAAATAATATAAATATATGGATAAAAAATATAATGAAATATATATAAATATATAGATATATCATAAAATGTAAAACAAAACAGTATAGGGGAGTGGAAAAGGCACTATGTGTATAAGATGAAGGTCTCCGTTTTGAAACTCGCTGGTGGTAGGGGAGTGCACTGAGGGTGGGATTATCTAAAGAACTGATAAAGGGATGGGGGCACTGATAGGGGGCGTGAAAAAAAATTATACCCTTTATCAATGGGGCCTTTATCATCTTTTTTTAGCATTGACAAAATCCCCCTTTATTAGTGATAAACAAAAGCACTAGTAAAGGCCCTCTTTATCACCACTTTTTTTAGTGCTGTTAAAGGGGGACTCTATCAACACTTTCTATGAACACTTTTAAAGCTTATCCTTTTAAATCACTTACATTATCACCACTTATATAGCGTTGATAAAACCCTTTTACTTGCATTGTAAAAGGCCAGATTTGCAGAAGTGTTGGGCATAGGATATGAGACCCAGTGTCACTATATATTATGTAATAATAGAAATAAAGCCACCAGTAGCTCTTATAAAGTCCTTACATAGATATAAATTTTATATAAAGTAAAAGGGTTTTGTGGTATTATTTTGAAATTAGTTGATTATAAGAAACTCTATGTGAATGGAGAGTGACTTGATTTCTGGGAAGAAGACCGATAGTGTTTATAGATAGAACTTTATTATGGACCCATGGTGTTAAAGTCTTCTATATATAATTGACTCATATGTAGGAGAGGGTAATTTTAGTTGATAAATTTTTTATTTGGGCCTAGGATCATAGATCCATGCGTCATCACATATCTTTTAAAAACATCAATCAAGCCACACATCATTCTTGTAATTTCTCTTCGATATAGATATAACCCACGTACATGTGGATAGACCTGGGTTTAAAATTAAGATAGGTTCATCAAGAAGGATTGGTGTGAATGGAGGGACCCAAACATTAATATGAAAAGGTGAATTCATAGTTGGTAAAATTTTGGTTTGAGCCTAAGATCAGAGATCAGGCATCACTAGGTATCTCGTAATAATAGGAATTTGGCCACATATATTTCTTGATTGAGGTAATTTTATATTAATGTATATCAATGAACCAAGAAACTCTTACACGGATCTATATAACATGTAAGTTTTGGGGTATCTCTAATAAGTCACCCTAAATAGTTTTAGGAATCACGTATAGTGGACCTATGTCATACATTTTAATTCCATGCAACTAAGACTTGATTCCCATTTTTTTAATATGTTATAGATAAATCATGCTAGTAAGAGTGACTCACCAGGATGTCTAATATCATGTGAGTCATTATTGTTGTGATAAATAAGATATAATTGGTAAATTATCTGAATTACACTAGACTGCATGGTAGGGAATATAAAAATTCATTTTCATCATGATGTAAGAAAGAAAAAATTGCATGAGGTGGGCTTCCATATAGGGAAGAAAGGTTGAGAGTGGTGAAAATTCATGGATAGTCCTAGTATAAAATATTCAGGTGTTACTACATGTCCTACAAGAAGAGGAATCAATCCATATGTGGTTCTTTTATATATATATATATGGGGGAATTTTTACCTAGGGGTAGGCTAGTAAAAATTGAGGTTCATACACTGAGGGTCCTTACATAGATCAGGATCTCATATAAGGGGGTAATACATACAAAGTAGGAAACTCTAAGAAGTTTAAGGTATTTCAGGTTTATACCACTTGATTTGTAGTTTAACTTCATATGACTAGGATGAAAGAGGGAACTTTTTCCTTTATGAAATCTAGTATATTGGGGAAAATGTGTGTTGGGGAGACCATGAAGATCTATATTCTATATAGGGAAATAGGCTATAAATATTATTTATTCTAAGTAGTTAAAGTCTTATAGATTGGAATCAGTGTCATGTTTTTTAATTTTATGTGGAAAGGACCTCCACCGTGCAGTTTAAAATTATACAGTATGGAAATTTTCTATATAGTTAAACATATTTCTATGATGAAAATATCAGGGTATTTTAGAGTCTTATATAATATACTACCACTATGTAGTTTAAATAATTATAACTCATACTTTTTGAACCTATGTGAAATTATTTAAATCATTTCTTAAGAAACCATTCAGTGATAACAGGCTTGATAAATTATCTATTCATTGTGATAAATGAATTAGCTCCATTGGAGTAAAAATTATGCATTACATAAGATCCTTACCACATTGGTTTGATATTTGGAGGCTTCTTCCTTAGTATCATTAGAGTTCTAAAATATAATATCAGCACTTTATAGAGGAATGAATTGATGAAATATTTTTTGTTGAAAGATCATGAAACACAGTTTTTATAGACTTCTAGATTGTGATATGTGTTCAATATTTTCTCATTAATTCATTCCAACTCATCTAGCCACTTCTTAGACTACTCATATTCAGAAAATTGATTGCATATGGTGATGTAGAGTGAAGTAAATTGAACATCAATGGGAAGGACAACCTTTGAATTATATATGAGTGAATATGGAGTGGCTTGTGCAGTAGCATAGATTTTTCTATAATAATCCCACAAAGCTTGAAAATGTTTTTTAGGATAGTAATTATGATTCTTTTCTACAATCTTATGAATTATATTAGACATAGTTTTATTAAAAGCTTATATATATCCATTTTTTGTTGTATTATGGGAGGATGGGTATTTGGACTTAATGCCATATTTTTTATAAATCCTTTTAGACTTTTAAGATTAGAAAATGGTTTCATATTACATCAATATTTTATAAGGGACACAAAATCTAGTAATGATGTTTGACTTCATGAAATTGATAATGACCTTTTTCCTGACTTCCTTGAAGGATATAGACACAAACCACTAAGATAAGAAGTTTGTGGCAGTAAGAATATACTTAAACCATATGGATGTGACTAGGGGATATAGTCCCATAACATCCATTCCCTATGTGGATAATGTTCAAGAATATGTTTTAATATACAGAAACTCTGGAGGTTGATAAATGAAGCTGGAATGTATTTAACCAGAATAATTTTTTTGTAAACTCCATGAAGTCCCACATCACTAAGGGTAAAAAATATCCAAAACTCCTGATTTACTAAAAGATTTTAGTTCCTGAATAATGATAATTGTAATTGATTTAATTGAATTTTCCACATTATAGTTAGGATGACCTTCCCCTTGATGAATCTAATAAGAATTGACTCATAGCCTCAATTATATAGGACCTTTTTGAAATTGGTATCACCATATAGGGTGAAGTTCAACTCTTGATGAAAAATCTTCTCTTTCTTGGCTTGATACAGTGGATGGATCTAGACTTAGAGTTATTACACAAACAGGTAAATCCATTTATGTTTAGAATCATCTAAGGAGGATATGAGTTATTCTTGGTCAGGGTTTTTATTGACTCTATTGAGATCTTCTAGGTTTTCACTAGTGGATAGGGAGATCATCCTATAATGCACAATATGGATGACCATCTCATCCTGGTCTAGGTCTGTCAGGGAAGTATCCGCATTAGATAAGTAATCACTATAATAATTTCATGAACATATAAAATGTGTTATAAATGGCTCGGAGGGTAACTTTTTCATCAATTATTGAATATAATAACACATAGGGATTGCGTCTTATTTATTCATGGCATGGTCACCATTAATTTGTTTGATCACCATTTCTAAATCACCTTTTATGCTGATGTGAGCCATTAGTATCTATCGTTATAACTCTAAACTAATGATAAGGTCTCGATACTCTGCCTCCTTATTGGTGAATCCTTCTAAAAGAATAAATGAATAGGGAAAGAGTGTCTTGGATGGGGGAAACAAATACAATCCTTAATCCAACCTAGTTATATTATAGGTTTTCCATTCACATTACTATTAGGATTTATGAAGAGCCATAAAAGTATATTTACCATGATTTGGGTGTATTTCATATGGAGAAGAAAACCTCTTCAAGTATATTTGTTCTTTATAAACTACTCTCTAGATTTTGGTGTGCTATATGAAAATTTGTTAATGCCTAAACCTTAACTACCTTCTAAGACATGAACAAAATTCCAATTTATTGTAGGATGACTTCCTATAATTCCAAAGATCCATTAAACATTGGTCATATGATGATTTAATTGAGTAGTTCACTGCTATTGTGTCACAAAGATCAATTCCAAATAGTTCTTCTCAAAATTATAATACCAAGTCTTGGTGTCCAGTATTGTCTTTCTGAGATAATATAGAATATTCTCGTTAACCATATCAATATTATAGGCTATGAGGGAACCAAATGAATACTCTAGAGTTTCTAAATACAAGAAAATAATATTTCCTTCAATTGGGTTCTTCATGACTAGTGGGTTGAGTGCGTGCTTCTTGAGGTTGTCGAAGGATTTCTTGAAATCCTTATCCCAATGACAAGAGAACCTATTCTTCATTAATACCGATAAGGGTAATTAGTTACAAGTGATATTAGTGATGAAGTTTCTAGTGTATTTTAGATTCCCTTATATTCCTCTCAATTCCTTGAGTTAATGAGGTATAGGAATATAATGAATTTTATTGGACTTTTTTTATCAACTTTGATGTCATGATAGAACACCATAAAGATGAGACATTTTTACAATGTTACCCTAAAAGTTATCTTTTAGGGGATAATTTTCAAAATATATTACTAAATATTGATAAAGGATGATCCAAGGTCAAAAATATGGTCACAGTGCAAATATGTTTCCCAGAGAAGTATTTGAAAATATGGTGCATGGTGCATTGATATGTCACACTTGAACTCTTTAAGTCGAAAGGAATTACTGAATAGCAATATATCCCCTAGGGTTCCCTAAAATAAATTTCATGATAATTTTTTGAGTCCATATGAATATGAATATGAATGTAGCTAGAGTAACCATACATAATGGATAGTATTTTAAAAATGCGCATCACATTGATCAATAATTTCATGACCAGGACGAGGAAACTATTTTTCAGGAAGTACCTGTTAAGGTCCTTAAAGTTAATACAGACTTAGATCTGACCATTCTTCTTCTTGAAAAGGATAGTGTTGTCAAACCTATTTAGATATTGTACTTCATAGATGAATTTTTATTTTTTTTATTTGTAAACCTCGTCTTCTACTTTGACAGTAAGAGTTTGATCCACTCTTCTTTCTTCTTTCTTATATCTACGATGGTCATCTAGAAATCCTAGGTGATGGGTGGCCACCTCAGGATTAAATACTAGGATTTTGGTGATATTTTTAGTGAAAAGATTATTATTCCATTTTAGGAAGGAAATATACTCATCTTTCTCCCCTAGGTCCATATATTCACTAATGACCAGGGGTCACATATTCTCTTCTATACTGAGATTTTCTTATTTGAATGCATCAATGGTGGTATATATTTCTTCCTAAAAGGTTGTATGGGAATATCTAATTTCTTAATAATCTTCTATATTCATATCAATATTATCAAGGATAAAATATAAAGGTTTATTTTTATATCTAGAAGATGATATGTGGACATATTCATACTCAATTAATGATGAAGAGACATCCCTAATATTTGAGAATGCTGGTGAAATTGCATCACCATCAAGGGTGATTTAGATATATTTTTATTTACTTCATACTATCATCGAGGGTAGAATATATTCTCATATTATAATTATCATAAGATATTATGAGGTTATATTTCATTTTCATCAGTTATGTGGAGGTATCTTTTGATCCTATGGTGCCATTTTCTATAGTTGAATAGTCAACACTACTTGATAGGCTCATTTGAGTTGGCATTATTGTCACCATATTGGTAGGGGAAAGTGAATTAATTAAACCCTAGAATATATCTCTATATATTTTAGTTTCCTTTATTAGATTTATAGGCAATACATAATCCTCACAAAGTAATCTCCAAGGGATTATTAGAGTTTCTCTCAATTTGTTGGGAGTAGCAAACTAAATTTCAACCCTTTCATTAGTTGTTTCCTTATCTCTTCTTAAATAATTATTTAGTATAATGGGATTCACAAGATTATAATGGGGGAATTCACCATATAGTACTTTGAAAATTTAATTGATAGGGTACTATAGGAATTGATGGTATGATTATGGAATCGTTGCATACTAGTAAATACATGGAAACCCCAAAAGGACATTGAAGGTAATGTACTACCAAGTTTCCATAAATTTAGAGTCAAATAAAATATATTCAAATTGGTATTTTATTTTGATCTTTCTAAGTGGTTTCTATTTGATTTTTTTATACCCTTGAATAGTCAATTTAAAGGGATATTAGTAATCCTCACCATGCCGATGGGGTGTTAGCTGAGTGGTACCCGCTGGTTCTACCCCTCGCTCTTCGTGAGAACTGACCCAGGCTCGAGTCCTGCCAGACTCGTACACTGTGTGTATTATGCACAAGGCGATTCAAAGCCATTTTCCTAGTCGGGGAATGTGCGGCACGCTCTGGCATGGGGGGGGCCTCAGTGGGAGATGAGCGTTACCCTTACACACGTTTTTCCAACGAGCTTGTACCCTAGTGGTACAAGCTCCTGCTTGGCATCCAAAAGACCCGGGATCAAATCCGGGCAGGGGTGAATTTTCCAGGTACTGCAGTAGGACACTGTAGCAGTACTGTAGCAGGGCACTGTAGTAGCCGTGGAACTGTAGCAGCGGCGACACTGTAGAGGCGGAGGGACTGTAGCAGGTACTGTAGCGGCGGCGGTTACTGTAGCAGCGCAGGTACTATAGCAGTACTGTTCACTGAGGGGTCCTTTGGGCCAAAAAATGGGCTTTCAAGCATTGTATTCAGACCACTTGGCCTTGGGCCTTCGGGCTATGTAATGGGTCACCCTCTACCCAGTCTAAAGAGGTCTTTGCTTTAAATAATAAATTGAGGCTTCGGCCCCAACCTTTAAAAAAAAGTAATCCTCACCATAACAAAGGGGTAAAATATTTAGAACTAGGATAAGATTAATCTGAAATCCATTATCAAATAGAGATTGATGAATATTGACACCATAATGTTTTTCTAATATTTATTGAGTTTTTATGTGTCCTTGGATGATGTCTTCCTGGTCCTTCATTGTGAATGAGATAATTGTGTGGAATTCTATTCGGGCACTCTACACGATACACAATGGCTATAGAAACTTTATCCTCCAAATCCAAGGGGCTCCAAAGGTCCTTGAAAATAATCACACTATTCTATTTTTCAAAGTAAATTTTGTCCATGTTCAATATTTTGTATGGGATGATAGCCATTTTATTTAATATATTATATATTTTCATTATGGGTTGACACTTCCCAATGTGGGGTTGTTCCTCAGCCTGGGGATTTGAGGTTTAAGAATTTGGTGTTGATGGTATTTGTGCCTAAATGTAACTTTGATGTATGTTTTTTCACTGGTAGGATAGGTCAAAAAATCCTACCCACATTCCTATGCTGATTAGAAAGTTTCACACCTTCTAGATGATCTTTTAGGAAAATTGGATTTGAATATATTCTAAAGGACTCAGGAGTGTCTCAATATTTCTATTGGGAATGCTTATATTATTTACCCTATGTCTCGACCACGTATATTGATTTAGTATATATTTTTCCAAGATGTTGAGATATTTCATTTCCATTTATTCCTCACTTACATCATCTTTTATATCCACTCACTCATCATCCCTAATTTTGTTTTGGCATTTCAGGTTCACATTCATATTTTTCATCATAGAAGGTACTTTCCAAGTGATTGATATTAAAAAATTCATTAGATGGCTCTTAAAATAAAAATGTTCCTATTTTATAGGGAATTTCACATGATCTATATAATGGGGGAAGAAAATCCATGAGAGTTTGTAATGGTTTGGGAGTAGGTTGAAGCTTCTCTGCTTACACCCTAATATGCTTTCATCGATTTCACCTTCCACTAGAGAATGGTATCAATGGTGTGGATTTGGAAGGTTTTGTGTGAATTAGGGTAATGAATGGTTGATTTAGTTTTTCCTTAAGTGCAGATGCAAACCAGAAAACCTACAAGGAACAAACTTCAGAAGTAGGAGCAAGGAGATTTTACCATAGCAGAAGCTAAACGGATTGCAAGAATGAGAGGGTATGACACCTGCCATCAGGACAAGCCTTTTCATGCACGGGAAATCCTAGCCGAACATCCATGTGAAGGTGGAGAGATGATTTCATGATGAAGATGCTAGGGAGGAGCAGTTCCAAGTAGTTAGTCTGGGTTACATGTAATGTTTGAAGCCTACGGGCAAAGAGTTACTCTAAGGCCTACATACCATGTAATACTTACGCCTACGGGCCTTGTATGGGTTCCACCTCACCCCTTGAAAGGTGGATTATCAAAAAAAATAAAAAATGAAGTCTTTCAGGCCATTGGAGGATATCATGATCTCATTAGACTATCTTTCAAGTCATCCAATCACCAAACCTTTGTTTCTGCATGGCTGGGACTTCCCGCCCGAAACCTTCATCATCTGATTAGTTAGTGGAAACATAGGATACTTGTGTAAGAGGTTTCCCCAACATCCCATGTATATATTCAACCATTTTATATGGTGTTTCCTTAAAAATGAACTATAATTTAATGTTGTTGCCTAGAATTTAGTGGAATGGTAAATATTTTGGCTAATCATTGAGTCCAACTTCATGAGGTTTCCTGGACTCAGAAAACTTAAATAGACCAATATAAATGGAAAAAATGAAGTATCCAGGAACCTAAATTTTTTTGAAATAGTAGGTTTTATTTCTTTGGTCCTCATATCATGGATATCCTTGATCCTTCATCACCTCTAGATAGGGGAGGTTCTACTATTTGTTTTCGCTTCGCATGAGGCCTCAGGTGATATGGATCCTATCAGGGTGTTCTGGAAATTTTCAATCCTAGTTTATGTATGATAGTTTATGTTTCATATTTTCTTAAGCTTTTACTTTGGAATAAGGTTTAAGATAATATTTGGTCTTTTTTTATTTAGTGGTTTCCTCTAGACAATATTCCATAGCTAGAAACTCTTGGAATCGTTATGAGTACTTCAAAGGTATTAACGATGTCTATAACTCATCAAAGGGGTTATCTATAAAAAGATATGGCATTTTATCCTATGAGAGATACATACTGAGGGATTACATTAGACATTTTCATATGTTTATGAATTCAAATACCCTTTCATTTTCATAATTATTTATATTTGATAGGTCAAGGAATGTTTTATTCATTAAATTTGAGCAGAATTGGTTGAGTAATTGATAAAACATCTATTCACTACCTATGATAAACCCTATTGAAAACTATTATACTAGAAGAATGGTGTATTATATAAATTTTCCCCAAATAATACGAGTTTTTATTCCTCCTACTGATCAAATGTTCCCATCATAAGGCCACAATGGGACATGAAATTTTTCAATTGTTGTTTTGTATCTCGCATGTCATTGAAAGTTATGAATGGGGGATTTCTTAAGTTGGTAAGAGTAGGATTGGAATAAACCAACTTATAATATGGTTTCCTATGAAGATACATTGGGTTTCACCCTCCTTATATGTCTTCCATTCAATTTTTAAGAGATTTTATGGATATGAGGAGCTCTGGAGGAAAAATAGTCTAAGTCGATCCTTTAACACAAGTATCAGGTGAATATTGATGTAGTATCCCTATATATATTCGTTTTTTACTCCATATTCAAGTTAAACGCGTGTAAAATTCCCATAATGAGGGAGGTTGTTGTCATAATGTCGGAAAATCATGGTCTTATTCAACTAATGTATTCAAGTAAACTAGTTTTCTTTATCAATATCCAACTTTGTGATTAAATATTATCTTATTGCTTGAGTAACCCCTTTTGGGTGAGAGGGAAAATAAAAGTTCAATTATTCTTGAAAATTTTACTTAGTGGGAATATAGACTCTGATTAATTCATTATTGAGTTCTTTTAGATTGTATATCGCAGCCTTGTATTTGGATAACTTCTATTTAGTGGAGAGTACTTCAACCTCTCTGGGTGGAATGTGAAATATAGACACTCATTTACCTATATATTTAGCTAAAATACATCTAGGTGGTCAAAACTAATATTTTTGGATTTAAAAGTTTCTATGTTTTCATATGATTTCAGGTTAACAGAAATTCCTTATGTGTTTTTGTGTGAACCATATCATGGGAACATTTTTATTCATTATGTTCCTTGACATCCATGTCCCATCCTGCATCCATATCAAGATTAAGAATAATCATGTTCACAAAATTATATTGAGAAATGGTAATCATTTTGTTATCATCCAAGTAATAGAATGGATATTTATCCCTAGTACCCTCTTCAGAATGAATATCAGGATCCTCATTTGTATCCCCTCTCTTGACAGGCAGTTTCGGCTTACAACCTCTTTAGGGATTAATCTTCTTCATCATATGTTCCCCTGGTATCAATCTATGGATGAAGATAATAAGTTATTCCATAACCATACTTACTGAGTGTGTCCTGAATGATAAAAGTGTATCATGAAATGAAAATAATTATATGGGTGTTGGATTCCATATATCACTGCCCCACTTGAAAAAAACTGACTTCCTTGTAGGATATAGTAAAAATGATCCTAGCCTTGAGGGATAAGGATAACCTTATTTTACCACCAGCACTTCCAAAACCCATTGATAACTTTATGATCCCAAGGGTGGTAGTTTTGTTAAACATGCCTCCATCCATGAGGGATGGGGCTTCTCTTGGATGGCTACCAACATAGTCTTACTTAATTTTCATGCCTTTTCTCAATAATAGGTTGCGTGTAATGTCGTTCAGTATATGAACTACCAACCTTTTAATTTTATCTATTTATCACTGAATTTTAATTTATCAATTGATATGACTGTATAAAATTTTTATAATCCTTTCATGGGATCTTATCTATGGCCTTTTCACTTTGGTTATGCCACCTTTTCACAATAGTGGTAGTATCATTTTGTTGGATAGACCGAGAAGAATGTGAATTATTTTGACCTAAAACCTCTCATATAGAAATATTGTTTCAAGATTCCCTCATTTGGGGACTCTTCTATCCTCAGAATGGGGTAAAATTAATTTTCCCATTTTCCTTCCATCCCAAGATACACCCATAGAATGATGCATCAGTGATTATCTTCCAAGGTTCCTTTAGGTTGTGGAGAAAATAATTTCATAGGTTCTTGTAGTTTTTCTCTCATATCAGATTCCAAGATAATAAAAAGTAGTAAATTAATTTTTTTGATAGAAATTTATCACATCCTAGAGGTGGTTACCATACTACTAATAAGGTAGGGCCTTAGCCTTAAGGTTATGGAGAGTCTCCCATAAATAATTAAATAATAATGGTATGAAAACTTCTTTCAAAATTTCTAAGATTTTATATCAGGTTGTGGAAATGGTATAAAACATAATTGGGAGGTTATCCTCAACCAATTATTTCAACATGTCCATGTCATTCTCATCATCTCTGGGGTAAAATTCTTCTACCTGATCAAAACATCATGGTTTTTTCTGAGTGATTTACCAGAAATGGGAGGGTTTCCTGAAGTCCCTTTTATTAATAAATAGTTTTAATGGGGAGAGCTGGGTGATGATAATGATTATTTCCTCAAACAATCCATCAATGAATAAGGAATATCCATGATGGAAGTTGAGGCTACAGGTATAGGCGAATTCGGTCTTTTGAACACCACTCAATATGAGGGAAATATCAATGTAGCTTTAAATTGAGGATTTTATTCTTTTAATGATGAAATGTAACCATGGAAAGGTATTTCATAGTGATTTTAGACTTGTCCTTCATGGGGAAGGCCTTTGTGATTACTAATCAATGAGGTGGAAAAGTGAGATTTTTTATATTTTCACTATAAGGAGTAATTTTATTGCAATCATCATGGGAAGATATCCCATGATAAACATTTTTTTCTATAGAGAGTTACTTCATAACATGTGTTCTAGAGAGGACTTGTAGAAATATTTATCAAAAAATCATGAGGAGGACCTTGAAAACTAAGTCTTCTCTCACTTATTAGTAATTAGTCAACAAAATATATAGATACCATAGATAGCTATTACAAGGCATCAATAACATCATCAATGATCAATTTAGTAATATGTGCCTCATATTGGGTTTTTGTCTACCGTTGGTGATAATTTCTTTTAACTACTCTTTTTTCAGTAGATTGGTGGATTTTTTTTGTTGGTAGTCTTCTTGGGTGACTCTTATATTGTCGGTGGAGCTATCTGATGAGCTCCTTGTCATTTGTAAAGAATATGAGAATTTAACTTAATTTTTTCCTAGAATATACTAATGGGTTACTTCAGATCGGGGAAGGATATATTCCCACCTTTCAGTAGCCATTGAGATGTGTCATCACTCTTTCTTAGATTAAATTGGAGTAGGGATGGGTGCATAATTCTGAGCCTCTAAGAGAATATACTAATAGACATCTTGGAAATATGTGGTAATATGAACCCACTCCCTATGTTTCCATCGAAATATGTTAATAGTCCTCTTAAAGGGGATTGGGGATATGAGACAACTATCAATATGTTTTCAGGATATGCTAAAAACCCTCTTAAATGTTAGAAAGAGAAATGATATGTTCTTAATCCTAGGTGATCATCTAGATATACCAAATATCATCATTTTTCTCATTTTCAGGATATGCTAATGCTCTTTAATAAATATTCAAGGGTATAGGCATGTCCATCTATTTCCACCAAGATGCATTAATGTGATTCTATAATAGGAATGGGAGTATTGCCCCATTATTCAGTGGTAGTGGGAATATATTCCCAATCATGTCCTCTATTTGGTGTTATAATATTCCAATTGACTTTAAATGCAGGGGATGGAATATAGGCTTACACCCTAATTACTTTCGGGTTATGTTGCCATACTTTTAATGCCTCCAGAGTGCACTGGAAGGCAATAATAATATGAATAGGGATATGGGCATACTATTCCTATATGATGTGATAACAGAACCCATCCATGTTAATAGGAATATAGGAATGTTTCTGGTGTCCTTGGGTTTGTTTTACTTGGTGATAACTCATTCAGGATGCCGAAGACTAAGCAAATGGGATAGAGATCTCAAGGGTAGCCTCCTCGATGAAACTCTAAAGAATAGATGTTGCACAACATTGTTTTGGTTGATGGTGGATGGAAAGATCCCTCCTAGTTGAATCCTATATAATAGTGAGTTTTTGGTATACTTCTTCATCCACCTCTTTAAGATAGAAAAGGTGCTAATTTTTGTTCTCTAGGGAGAAGCTCACATAGCAGTTAGATGTGTTGATGGTTTCCATTGGATTTGCTATAGTATTCCTTTAGCGGGATAAGATATGGTATTTCAGTACTTTGAGGTTTTCTCATGAAACCTCCATGGTTATAATGGTGTTGTTCTATCCATTATTTTACACCAATGAATTAACCACTTGGTTTTGGAGGTGTTGGGTGGGTGACATCATCTTTCCAGTTATGGGGATTGTGGATTTTTCAATGGTTGAAGCATAAAAGTATCTACTGGATGAATATTCCATTACTTTGGATTGAAGGGATATCCTAAGAGTAATATATGACACACAATAACATCACAAGCAAGAACTATTATATGTGTATAACTACAAGTAAGTGTAGGTTTTACCAATCATTTTCACAATTAAAAGATTCACATTAGGTTCACTATTTTTTATGCATAAAATATATGAAACAAAATGGACCAATTCTCTAGTAAAATTAGTTATTTTTGTTATTTAACGATTCATATCAGGTTAACCATTTTTTCTAATGGAAACTACCAATGATACTCTGTCATTTCATTTTGAGTTGGAATAGACCAACTTTCCAAAGGTAGGCTGCCACTGGGACTTTATTAGCAACATTGTGTAATACATGTTGGTTAAGAGGATGTGAGGATAGTCTCATCTCACCATGTTGGGGGTTTATTTCCTACTATAGGAATCTCTTATAGATTTAATAAATATTCAATAATATTTCCCAAATACCAGTATGGGAATGGTTACTCGCATTCTAGGGATTGGTCTTTGAAATCCATTAACATGGGTAGCTACTACATATCATAAGTCTTCCATAAATTTCAACATTTGTACATATCTGAGGTTCTACATCCATATAAAAATCTTTAGGTATCATAATTTCTCCTTCTTGTTCTATATTAACTAGTGATTCTTATTCTTAGGGTGATATGGTTTAAATCCACATAACTAGTCACTCTGAAGTTTATCCCAGTCCATGGAGAAGGTAAGTGTTGGTGATATCAAGAAAGGGCCCATAAGAAGGGGATTCCTCTGTATACTCATGAAAGGAATCAAAACCTATGTAGTTTAGTGCTTCTTAATGGGGCATTACATACCTTCTAAATTTATGTGACAATGAACACTTCCATATAGTTTAGTATCATATAGAATAGAGTATTGGGATAAAGGTTCCTAAAAACTATTTATGTGGGGATAACACCTGGGTAGCCCTTTCTGGTTGAACTCAAATGGAAGATGGACCAATGAGGATATATTCTATGATTTCCCAAATTGAATATGTCTCTTTTGGTGGTAAGTTATTTCTTCGGGAATAAATCCCAATTAGATGGTTGATTAGGCCCATGGGAATATGACCCACTAAGAAAGATATGACCTCATCAGGAATATAGAATATAGAGGATGGTTCACTAAGAAATATGGAATTGGTGAGAGGTCATATAATATTTTGCGGAATATATACTATTGAGGTTGTATTTAAATGGATTCATAAGTAATATGGAATAATGATAACGGATACGGAAGATACTGTTGGTTTTTAACCTTGAAGAGGCATCCTATGTATCCTACCTGACAGGAATCAAATCAATATAGTTTGATTTTCATAGTTTAAGGTTATGTGGTGGGAATACAACAATTAGTTTAATTTCATGTTTTAATAATTTTATTGTGTAGTTTTATATCACGTTACTAGGATGTTTTCATATAGTTTTACATCATGTGACCGGGTCATTTGTGTTATGAAATTAGTGAAAATAGGAGATTGAATGGTGCTAGTCACTGGGGTTTCCCTTATGGTTGCAGTTCATTAATGTATTATTGGGATGATATCATTTATGGGAGAATTATGGATTAGATAATATGACTAAGTGGGATGCCTAATATATATAACCCCACTCCTTTATGAGTTAATAATTTATGAGGGAATTTGAATTTTTAGAATTCTATAGTAGGATTCATTATAAGAATTGAGATTCAGATTGAGAATCTAGGGGTTACAGCATTATGATGTGATGTTTTGGATGTGGTTTAAGGCATAAGAATTTCCTTGGGTTCTTGAGAGAGTCTCAAAAGATTTGGGTTAATTTTCAAAATTTTGGGTGGTTTTTTCCCTAATTCATGGTTTGGTGTCCACGACTTAGTAGAAACTACGCAATGCCCAGAGTATGGGATGATTTTCAGTTCAAATTATATAGTTCATAGTTGGTTTTCATATTTATCACATGATTAAGGGTTAACCATATGGATTTTAGAGAAAACTATGTGTCTTGTTTTAGCTTGGGGATGAAGCACACAATCCCTGCAAGGTTTTAGACCAACCGTGTGGGATCTCAAAAGTTGTTGCAGACCATATTTTCATAGATGGCGCATGGTTTAGCTAATTTTGTGTCCCAACCATGTAAGGGTGGTCACCTTAGGTAGTGAAAGTGAAATATTTGGTGTAGAGTTTAGTCAACCATGTGTTCAAACCATGTGTCCTAAATTATTTCATTGTAGAGGGGGATTTGACCATTCCCCCCATAGGCTTTTAACCCAAACCCCCTTTCTCTCCTCCCTTTCATGAAACTTCTAGAGGGTATCACTTCCCCTATACCTCTTCAATTAAACCTTATTTTATGGAAATTTTAGTGGATTTCTTCAGAAATTATTGGTAAGTCTCTCCCTATGTCTCACTCTATTATTTTCTATCTTAACTTAATCATGGTTAGGGTTCTCTGATTAGGGATTTTAGAGAGGATTCCATTGGATCATAATGTAATCATCCTCTTATGTTAGGCCTATCATATGACATAGCTAGAGGAAACTTTGAGGATGTATCTACACATTATCACATTCTTTTTTGATGGAGATATATCACAGTATGTATTTTTTTAAGGTTTTTTTATTTAATTTTGTTTTTTTCACCGATTGAATCGGTGTCATGTGTGTAACACCCCGACCCCAGCTACCTAGAGTCGGTGCATTACTTTGTAACATTGGTATGATCACAAAAGATCATGTCTCGAAAGACCGATTAGTTTAGTAGCCTTGGAAACACTAGATACATTCATAAGTCTTTCATTACATCAAAGAGTAAACAAACTACAATAACATGGTCTTCATAGTCCACACTCATATCCCTTTCTGACTACCCCTGTAGGTCATTCATAAAATACTTCTTCACATCCTGGAAAAATATTAAAACATTGAAAGGGGTGAGCTCAGATGCTCAGTAAGGATAACAATATAGCGGAAGCTTTCATCAATAAACATAAACATTTAAGGCAATGTATAACTAAAACAAAAGCCTTTTAAACTTGAACTTCAACATAATATGGAAAAAGTAAAATGAGATAATGCCATTCACTTATTCACATGGATATTCTACTGGTCGAATAATCACATGCAATATCAATAACCACTTTCATAATGAGGGAATGTATAATGCCAGACATTCTGAAACATTTTGTCAAGGCCTCGGCCAAGACGTCTAAAATGATTAAGACCTCGGCCAAAACCATAAATCAAATTGGGAAAGGGCCTCGGCCAATTCCACGTCTAGTTGTCTCATGAGACCTACCGATGCATCGAAGAGCTATGGAGGGCTCCACCCGTCACTTATTAAGTCCAATACATTCCTCATATGAATAGGTTTAAACATAACATAAATATTCGTATTAAAACTAGCATACGAAACGTCAAATATTTCTCCATAAACTATGGATGGTATAAAAATAACACATCCATAGTCAAATATTTCACAAAATGTTCAATGGGAGTTTTGTATCATAAATCAATTTCAATTAAACTTAAAACCCATCAAAGGATGTTGACATAGATGAAATCAAAGCTATTTGAGAGAAATATCTCTCTTTTTTTTAAATCATTTAAAAGTCCCATAATTATAAAATAATACATTTACTTTGAAAATATTCTTATAATCTTGTAAGGGAAGCTTCGACGAAGTTATAATGGCGGAAAATAGCCGCACCCGCCGTATAAGTTAAAAAACATTCTTACCTTAAATTTGTCAAAAAGGTCAAAAAGTACATTGTTTAGAAAACGACGGTAAGATTCCTTTCAAAAACGTATAAGGGTATAAATGACTTTAACCCATTTTCCATTTAATAGTAAAAATGTTTTGAAAGACATTTTTAAGAAACATGGATGTGGATGATAACGAGGTCCCAGTAGCTAATTATGTATAAACAACCTTGGATAATGAAGAGGTTGTGAAGTAAACCCTTACCTTGTACTTCTCCTTGGTTGGGGTAGGTTAACCTCCTGTATAATGGTGAAATAATTGTTATTAAATTATACAAGAATCATATACATTCATATGATATCATATATGATCTTTTAACATTGCTTTGTTAACAATATCTTAGATTTATCGTTGTTTCGGGTGTTAACTTACTCGTTTTCTTTTATATGTTTTGTTACGTAAGTCGTGTTTTTCATGGATAGGTTGTTTCTTATTCATATCCAGAATGATATCATGTCCTTAAACATTATTTTTAAATCATAAAATGATAATTATACTTGAATGGATACGACGGAGAATGAATCTCATCGCGTTCGTGGAGACGGTAGTCCTTACGTACGCACGAGCGACAATATCATTATTTTGATATTAAAATAATATATAATTGGATAGTATATCATATATACAGAATCATTATCATGTTATATTTATTATTTACATGAATTAAATATCATTATTATACCCATCTAAATAATAATATATTGAATAACAATTACACCACGACGTGGAGACGGTAAGCCGTACGTACGCACGTATGGTGACATGTCATTCAAATGATGGGTAGAATACTGAATATGGTTGTTCCATATTTATAATAACATCACAGTATATATAAGATATTGGAGTTATAATTTTAGAATTGAAATAATAAACAAATAGGGAGTGGAAGAAGAAAGAAACTTGAAAGAGGGTGATGAAAACGTTACCTCTTCTTCGGGTTCTTCCTTTTGATTTGATCAAAAGGACTCCTTAGGATGACTTTATGACTAAAGTAAAGCTTCTAGAATGAAGGTAGAGAAGTTGGGAGAGTATTTGAGAAGAGGTTGGCCGAACCAAAAGGCTTGAAAGTGTGAATAAGGTGGTAGAGGTGGGGGCCTTTTATAAGAGGAGAGGAGGGGCTCTTTTGGAAAGATTGAAATGTTACATTATTATACAATTATTTTCGGATTCTAAAGGTCCCAAACTTATATAATTCGTGGATAAGGTGATAAGGGTTTGAAATATCCTCATCCAATAGGCTTTGGACAAGTTTAAGCCTTGGATTTTTCATTATCTTCTCATTTTATTTAAATCGTTAAATAATGAGGTCATCGCTGCATCATCATAATGTCGTAAATAATTTAATTTATTTAATTTCTAAAAATTATAAAAAAAATACTATGATGTAGGAAATAGTTTTATCTTTCCAATTACTATTTATAGTCAAAAATATGACTTGTATAACCCCATGTAAAAATTGTTTTAGTAAAACATTTCATGTTTGTGTCATTTTTTACTTTAACATTAAATAAAAGGTATTTATGTCATTTTCCAACTAAAGTGGCTCCATGGGGTCCCCAAGTTGACCCATGGATTTTCTTGGTCGGCCATGACACATACAATGAGGGTAGTACATGTGTCAAGCTCATCTCATATTATTAAAACATTATTTTTACCTTAAACTACACTAATTACCTCTAATCGCGATTAAGAACTTAAAAGTTACTATTCACCAAAAATTATTTTAATCTCATTGAACCAAATTTTACTTCTTAATGACAACCATGTATGTCGGATTTTTAAAAATCAAATCACAGAGGTGGTAATATTTCATTTAAACGAAAAATCAGTTATTTAACTACCACTTAGTGGTTTCACTATTCATCAAAAATTGAAGTTTTTCAGAACAATGCCAAAATTTCACCCTAAGCTATAATTGATATTCCGATTTCAAAAATGATGTCTATTTTACAAAATTCCAAAAATATAAGTTGCATTAATTTATTTTATAATTAATTCCCGCTGTCACAACAAATAGCGTGTTTTTAAGAAACAATTTATATCAAAAGATTGGCAATTGTTTATGTCAAATTTCAATGTTAAATTAATTCTAATGACCACCATTGGATAAAATGGTAAAAATATATTCTAATTATACTCTAAAACCACTAAATAGTATAATTTATCACTATAAATTATTTTTATTAAAAAAGTTGTTTTTAAGTATTTTTCACTATTCATAAAAAAATAGAAGTTCTTAGAAAAATACCAAAAATTCAACATAGGCTAATTTCGATATTCCAAATCCAAAAATGAAGTCGATTTTGATAAATAAAATTTATAAAATTTCAAAAAGTAGGTATTACTATTTACAACGGCTAGTTTAATTAGTTGTGGTGTGTGTTAGAGCTCGAGGTTGCGTACAACACACGCTATTGCATTATTCGAAGGGAAACGTACCGTGGAAGCTTGGGGTGTTACATTCTCCCCTCCTTCAAATAATTGCATCCGCGCAATTTCTAGGGTATTACTGCATAAAAAGACTCGGGTGGTTCTTCATCATAAGTTCCTCAGGTTCCCATGTTGCCTCTTCCATTTTATGATTTCTCCACAAAACCTTTACCAGACGAATCGTCCGGTTTCTCAGCACCTGCTCCCTCACATCAAGAATTCTGATGGGATCTTTGCAATAAGATAGATCGGGTTCCAGTTCTAATTACTCATAAGTAAGTACATGTGTTGGGTCGGGCATGTATTTTCTCAATAGCGATATGTGGAAAACATCGTGAACTTTGGAGAGATTTGGCGGCATCGCCAAACGATAAGCTACAGCCCCAATACGATCTAGAATTTCGAAAGGTCCGACGTACCTGGGACTCAACTTACCCTTCTTACCAAAACGTATAACTCCCTTCCATGGAGATACCTTTAGGAAAACATGATCTCCCACCTGAAATTCCAAAACCGTTCTTCTGTTATCGACATAGCTCTTCTTCCTACTTTGAGCTGCTTTGATGTGGTTTTGGATTACCTTCACCTTTTCCATTGTTTCTTCCACCAGTTCTGGTCCCACAAGTTTTCTTTCACCAACGTCATCCCAACAGGTTGGTGTACGACATCTCTTTCCGTATAACGCTTCATAAGGTGTCAATTGTATGCTTGAATGGAAGCTATTGTTATAGGAAAATTCTACCAGTGGTAAATATTGATCCCACATACCCTGAAAGTCAAGAGAGCATGATCTAAACATGTCTTCTAAGGTTTGAATAGTCCGTTCTGATTGTCCATCTGTTTGAGGGTGATAGGCAGTGCTCAAACGAAGTTCAGTATCCAAGGCCTTTTGAATACTTTTCCAAAATCTTGAAATAAAATGAGGATCACGATCAGAAACAATCGATAGGGGTACTCCATGAAGTCTTACAACTTCATTAATATATAGTATTTCTAGAAGTTCAAGTGGTAGATCCTCCCGTATAGCCAGAAAATGTGCTGACTTAGTAAGACGATCAACAATGACCCATATTGCATCATTCCTTCTAGGAGTCTTTGGTAGTCCCATGAAAAAGTACATCTTAATATTATTCCATTTCCACTCAGGTATGGGAAGAGGTTGCAATACTCCACCAGGATGTTGCCTTCCAGCTTTCACTTGTTGACAAACCATACACCTCGACACAAAATCAGAAATCTCCCTCTTTATATTTCCCCACCAAAAATGTTCCTTCAAATCTCTATACATTTTGGTGCTCCCGGGGTGTATAGAGAAATTGGAACTATGAGCATCATCCAGCAATTCCCTTTTTAGATCAGGTATATCGGGAACACAAAGTCTCTTCCTAAATTTCAAAATTCCATCCTTGTACACAAAGTCCCTCAATCTTCCATCATTCGCATCTTTAATCTTCTTCTGAAATTCTTCATCATCGGTCTGAGAACTCTTAATCCTTTCTAGTAATGATGGTTTGGCAACCATTTGAAAAAGCATTGATGTTTCACCTTCTCTAGTTATTCCCATGTCCATCTTCACTAGATCCATGAAAATTGGATCCCTTTCAATTCTCATCACATTCAAAACTCCATGGTCTTTTCTGCTCAAAGCATCTGCCACCTTGTTTTCCTTCCCCGGGTGGTAATGTATCGTGCAATCATAATCCTTGAGTAGTTCAAGCCATCGCCTTTGCTTCATGTTGAGTTCTTTTTGTGAGAAAATATACTTCAAACTCTTGTGATCAGTATAAATATCACATTTTTAACCATAGAGGTAATGTCTCCATATCTTTAAAGAAAAGATCACAGCTGCTAACTCAAGATCATGAGTAGGATAGTTTTTCTCATGAATTTTTAGCTGTCGTGATGCATAGGCAATAACCTTATCATTCTGCATAAGGACACAACCAAATCCTTTCTTCGATGCATCACTATAAATAACAAACCCATCATTCCCCGATGGTAGAGTTAATACAGGGGCGTTGACTAATCTTCTCTTCAGTTCTTCAAAACATTCTTCACACTCTATTGTCCAGACAAATTTAATCCCTTTACGTGTGAGCTTTGTCAATGGGTTATCCAATCTGGCAAAATTCTGGACAAAACGTCGATAATAACCTGCTAAACCAATAAAACTACGTACCTCAGTTATACTTGTCGGTGCTGGCCATTCTTGGATTGCCTTGGTTTTAGAAGGATCAATGGAAATTTCATCCTTAGAGACAATATGGCCAAGAAAAGAAATCTCCTGAAGCCAGAATTCACACTTGCTAAATTTCCCATATAATTCATGTCTTCTAAGAGTCTTCAGGATAATGCGTAATTTATTTTCATGATCATCGTGGCTTTTGGAGTATACCAAGATATCGTCAATAAATACCACTACAAAGTCATCAAGATATTCCTTGAAAACTCTATTCATTAGATCCATGAAAACAGAGGGTGCATTAGTCAATCCAAAAGGCATTACTGTAAACTCGTAATGCCCGTACCTTGTTCGAAATGCTGTCTTTGGAATGTCTTCCTTCTTCACACACAACTGATGGTATCCAGACCGAAGGTCAATCTTTGAAAAGTATTGAGCTCCATGTAGTTGGTCAAACAAATCATCAATGCGAGGTAGGGGATACTTGTTCTTTATTGTTATAGAATTGATCTCCCTATAGTCGATGCACAACCTCATAGATCCATCTTTCTTCTTAACAAAAAGAACAGGGGCTCCCCAAGGAGAAACACTAGGGCGAATAAATCCCTTATTACTCAATTCCTCTGGTTGTTTCTTTAGTTCAACTAATTCCACAGTGGCCATTATATAAGGGTTCTTCGATATGGGTCTTGATCCAGGAATTAAATCAACGGAAAACTCAACTTCTCGTTCTGGAGGATGTCCAGGTAAATCTTCCGGAAACACATCAACATATTCTCTCACAATAGGTACATCCTCTATTTGAATATTCCTTTCCCCACCCTCAGTAATTTCCTTCTCTTCCTCCCCAATAATTGAATTTAGTTGAGCTACTGGGGGTGGATCTAGATAAGAATTATGTGGCGACGATTCTGCTCTAAAGATAAGGTGTTCCTTATCATCATCATCAAGAATCGTAACCTCTTTCCTCTTACAATAAATTTTTGAATCATGGTCCGAAAGCCAATCCATACCGAGGATTATATCAAATTCAATCATGGGTATGACGATGAGATCTGCAGTTAAAGAACATTTAGGTGCTCTAATGGGAACTAATCGACAAAACTTTGTTGCAAAAATACTTCCCTTAGGGGTTTTGACAGACAACTCCCTTGTTAAATCAAATTGGAAATATCTAATTTTCTTAGCAAACTGGGAAGATATGAAACAATGCGATGATCCAGAATCAAATAATGCATTTTCTAAACTTGAGGAAACCATTAAATTACCTGCCACCACGTCTTTTGGAGCTTCCACCTCAGCAGTAGTGATAGCATAAGCCTGGCCCTGATCCCTTGGCCTCTTCTGAGGTAAGTTCCCCTGAAGCTTAGGACATTCATTTGCATAATGTCCCTTCTCTCTACAATTATAGAATTCCACGTTGACAACCGCTTTCTTTCCCTTGCATTCATGAGCTTGGTGGCCTTTTCACCACACTTGTAACATACTCCTTTTCCTTTTAGACAGGCACCAGGGTGCTTCCTACCACAATTATCACAGGGTGGAAATTCATTTCTACCCTTTTCCCTGTTTCCTTATTTCCTTTCCCAGAGTTTTCAGCGGATCTATTCTTATCTTGCTTTGATTTAAAGTCATAAGACATAGATAATTCCTTTTCCTTCTTGATAGCACACGATACAATACCTTCGTATGAAGAGAAGGTTTGTGATACTAAAGATCGACGGAGAAATGGTTTTAACCCATCAAATAAATGATCAGTCTTACTTCTTGGGTTACATATATAATCTTCAGCATACCTCACTAACCTTGTAAAGTTAGCCTCATACTTTGCGACATTCTCATCCTCCTTCTGCCTCAGACTCAGAAATTGCCTTTCCATATCCGCTCAATGGTCTCGAGGAAAGTATTTTTCTAAGAACAGCTCTGTGAACTCCTACCATTCCATGTTTTTTAATTCATCATCTTCCTTTGTGTTTTGAATTAGTGACCACCATTGATCGGCATCTCCAGTGAGGCGGTAAACTGCCATGACAACTTTCTCCCTGTCACTACCCCCCAAGGCATGGAATATTTTCTCTAAGGAATTTATCTATTGCTCAGCTACTATAGGATTTGTACTCCCATTGAAGTTTGGTGGTTTTTGCCTCATGAAATGGTCTAGCATTGATCCTCCACGTTGCGGATCAGGGTGCTCCATACGAGTAAGGTTATTATTCATAACCTGCGTGAGTTGTCCCAGTACGGTGAGAAGCTGATCAGCACCAGTTGTATCACTAGCTCCACCATAATTATCTTGAGCAGGAGGGCAATCCCTACACGGAGTGCGTGCATTGATACGGTTTCCATTCCTTCCACTAGGCGCCATTTCTAAACAATGGCATAAGCTAGATTAGTTTATGAAATAAAATACATAATTCCATATTTGTAAAACACTTTACATAAATTGAACTATTTATGGATATAATCCATAATCATAAAAAGAAATGTTTCCTTTGAGGAAGTATATACTCATAACCCTTCATAGTGGTTTGTAAAGAAAATGAGAATTATCCTAAGCATATCCCCTGGGAGTGTCGTAACCAAGAGTGCAGCAAGGCCCGTTGTCGTGCACCAGTTCTCATTCGAGTCTATCTCAAAGCGGTGTTTTCGGGTTTTACCCCTAGGTATATCTGTGCCAGAGCCGCCTCTACCTGCTCGTATCCAGACAGGGATGTATTGCTCGGAAAACTCACAAAATCTCTATAATACCAAAATTCTAGGAAGTTTTTCTATACTAATCCTCAAAGTCTATCTTCGGGCTATGTGCTCTAATCAGAGTTTATCTAAATCTAGCTTCCAAGGTTAGTACTAAACTGCCTCTGATACCAACTGTAACACCCCGACCCTAGCTACCCAGAGTCGGTGCATTACTTCGTAACATTGGCATGATCACAAAAGATCAAGTCTCGAAAGACCGATTAGTTTAGTAGCCTTGGAAACACTAGATACATTCATAAGTCTTTCATTACATCAAAGAGTAAACAAACTACAATAACATGGTCTTCATAGTCCACACTCATATCCCTTTCTGACTACCCCTGCAGGTCATTCATAAAATACTTCTTCACATCCTGGAAAAATATTAAAACATTGAAAGGGGTGAGCTCAGATGCTCAGTAAGGATAACAATATAGCGGAAGCTTTCATCAATAAACATAAACATTTAAGGCAATGTATAACTAAAACAAAAGCCTTTTAAACTTGAACTTCAACATAATATGGCAAAAGTAAAATGAGATAATTCCATTCACTTCTTCACATAGATATTCTATTGGTCGAATAATCACATGCAATATCAATAACCACTTTCATAATGAGGGAATGTATAATGCCAGGCATTCTGAAACATTTTTTCAAGGTCTCGGCCAAGACTTCTAAAATGATTAAGGCCTCGGCCAAAACCATAAATCAAATTGGGAAAGTGCCTCGGCCAATTCCACGTCTAGTTTTCTCATGAGACCTACCGATGCATCGAGGAGCTATGGCGGGCTCCACCCGTCACTTATTAAGTCCAATACATTCCTCATATGAATAGGTTTAAACATAACATAAATATTCGTATTAAAACTAGCATACGAAACGTCAACAATTTCTCCATAAACTATGGATGGTATAAAAAAAACACATCCATAGTCAAATATTTCACAAAATGTTCAATGGGAGTTTTGTATCATAAATCAATTTCAATTAAACTTAAAACCCATCAAAGGATGTTGACATGGATGAAATCAAAGCTGTTTGAGAGAAATATCTCTCTTTTTTTGAAATCATTTAAAAGTCCCATAATTATAAAATAATACATTTACTTTGAAAATATTCTTATAATCTTGTAAGGGAAGCTTCGACGAAGATATAATGGCGGAAAATAGCCGCACCCGCCGTATAAAAACATTCTTACCTTAAATTTGTCAAAAAGGTCAAAAAGTACATTGTTTGGAAAATGATGGTAAGATTCCTTTCAAAAACGTATAAGGGTATAAATTACTTTAACCCATTTTCCATTTAATAGTAAAAATGTTTTGAAAGATATTTTTAAGAAACATGGATGTGGATGATAACGAGGTCCCAGTAGCTAATTATGTATAAACAACCTTGGATAATGAAGAGGTTGTGAAGTAAACCCTTACCTTGTAATTTTCCTTGGTTAAGGTAGGTTAACCTCATGTATAATGGTGAAATAATTGTTATTAAATTATAAAAGAATCATATACATTCATATGATATCATATATGATCTTTTAACATTGCTTTGTTAACAATATCTTAGATTTATCGTTGTTTCGGGTGTTAACTTACTCATTTTCTTTTATATGTTTTGTTACGTAAGTCGTGTTTTTCATGGATAGGTTGTATCTTATTCATATCCAGAATGATATCATGTCCTTAAACATTAGTTTTAAATCATCAAATGATAATTATACTTGAATGGATACGACTGAGAATGAATCTCATCGCGTTCGTGGAGACGGTAGTCTGTACGTACGCACGAGCGACAATATCATTATTTTGATATTAAAATAATATATAATTGGATAGTATATCATATATACAGAATCATTATCATGTTATATTTATTATTTACAAGAATTACATATCATTATTATACCCATCTAAATAATAATATATTGAATAACAATTACACCACGACGTGGAGACGGTAAGCCGTACGTACGCACGTATGGTGACATGTCATTCAAATGATGGGTAGAATACTGAATATGGTTGTTACATATTTATAATAACATCACATTATATAGAAGATACTGGAGTTATAATTTTATAATTGAAATAATAAACAAAGAGGGAGTGGAAGAAGAAAGAAACTTGAAAGAGGGTGATGAAAACGTTACCTCTTCTTTGGGTTCTTCCTTTTGATTTGATAAAAAGGACTCCTTAGGATGGCTTTCTGACTAAAGTAAAGCTTCTAGGATGAAGGGAGAGAAGTTGGGAGAGTATTTGGGCAGAGGTTGGCTGAACCAAAAGGCTTGAAAGTGTGAATAAGGTGGTAGAGGTGGGGGCCTTTTATAAGAGGAGAGGAGGGGCTCTTTTGGAAAGATTGAAATGTTACATTATTATACAATGCTTTTCGGATTATAAAGGTCCCACACTTATATAATTAGTGGATAAGGTGATAAGGGTTCGAAATCTCATCATCCAATAGGCTTTGGACAAGTGTAAGCCTTGGATTTTGCATTATCTTCTCATTTTATTTAAATCGTTAAATAATGAGGTCATCGCTGCATCATCATGATGTCGTAAATAATTTAATTTATTTAATGTCTAAAAATTATAAAAAAAATACTATGATGTAGGAAAATTTTTAGCTTTCCAATGACTATTTATAGTCAAAAATATTACTTGTATAACCCCATGTAAAAATTGTTTTAGTAAAACATTTCATGTTTATGTCATTTTTTACTTTAACATTAAATAAAAAGTATTTATGTCATTTTCCAACTAAATTGGCTCCATGGGGTCCCCAATTTGACCCATGGATTTTCTTGGTCGGCCATGACACATCCAATGAGGGTAGGACATGTTTCAAGCTCATCTCATATTATGAAAACATTATTTTTACCTTAAACTACACTAATTACCTCTAATCGCGATTAAGAACTTAAAAGTTACTATTCACCAAAAATTATTTTAATCTCATTGAACCACATTTTACTTCTTAATGACAACCATGTATGTCGGATTTTTAAAAATCAAATCACAGAGGTGGTAATATTTCATTTAAACGAAAAATCAGTTATTTAACTAACACTTAGTGGTTTCACTATTCATCAAAAATTGAAGTTTTTCAGAACAATGCCAAAATTTCACCCTAAGATATAATTGATATTCCGATTTCAAAAATGATGTCTATTTTACAAAATTCCAAAAATATAAGTTGCATTAATTTATTTTATAATTAATTCCCGCTCTCACAACAAATAGCGTGTTTTTAAGAAACAATTTATATCAAAAGATTGGCAATTGTTTATATCCAACTTCAATGTTAAATTAATTATAATGACCACCATTGGATAAAATGGTAAAAATATATTCTAATTATACTCTAAAACCACTAAATATTATAATTTATCACTATAAATTATTTTGATTAAAAAAGTTGTTTTTAAGTATTTTTCACTATTCATAAAAAATTAGAAGTTCTTAGAAAAATACCAAAAATTCAACATAGGCTAATTTCGATATTCCGAATCCAAAAATGAAGTCCATTTTGATAAATAAAATTTATAAAATTTCAAAAAGTAGGTATTACTACCCACAACGGCTAGTTTAATTAGTTGTGGTGTGTGTTAGAGCTCGAGGTTGCGTACAACACACGCTATTACATTATTCGAAGGGAAACGTACCATGGAAGCTTGGGGTGTTACAATGTGGTAGGGATTTTGGCCCAAAATTATGGAAGTAGATCACCACAAACCATCTATGTGTGGTTGGTCAATGTTTTTTGGCATGAAGAGGTTTCATAGTGTGTTATTGTCTGATTATACCTATTTGATTAAGTTATTTAATTTATTATAAATAATAATAATTAATTAATGGGATATTGTGATGTAGGTATGAGTGTGTGTTGTGAGTAGGCCACACCCTCGGGCTCAAGGTTCTAGTAAGTAGTTATGACTTAGTAAGTTTTCAGGCATTATTAATTTTTGAATTAAATTAAATTTAAATTATATTGTTTTATACATGAATCGAATAATTAATTATAAATCATTTATAAATAATTATTAGATTTTATACATTGGAATAGGTTCTTGGGATTTTTATACACCGTAGGAAAGGTATTGGTGAGGACTGCCAAGCTGTTATTAAAAGATTAAAACTCTGTTATTGAGGTTGGTGGTCCCTTGAAAATACCCATTGGGTACATGAAATTTATTTATGTATGCATGTGGTGTGTGGTCTCACAATTGAGGGTTATCAAACTTTTTAGTTAAATAAATTGTTTTCTTAAAGTGAGATGCATATGGACTGGATAAAGTTCTAAGGGCCATGATGGAGCATTGTGAATTGTTTTGTTTCCTCAGCCACTGATTGTTGAGGCCTTGATCATATTTGTATTCCTAGAGATACATAACCAATAGAGGGGTGTAATTAGAATAACTGAATATAATGGACATATAATTGTTTCCTTGGTGACTTATGAGTATAGGGGTGTAATGGGATCAGAATGAGTGTCCCTAGTATTCCTTAATGAAGCTAGAGATACCTTATATCCTTTAGGTGGTTGAGATGAGCATAGGGAAATCATTCCTTCCTCATATATATTTGATTATCTAGGTGGGTAGACCATGTGGATATTGATAGATAGTTTTGGTGGGAGGACAGGAATAGGATGACTTCGGTATTGAGATGGGATTTATGTTGTCCCTCTAGAGAGATGCCTCTATGGATTTTCCTAAGAGACCAATGAGGCTTTGAGGTGATTAGGACTATGTTGAGGGACATGATTCCCTCTGATTGATGGGTTTTATTTGAGTGATATCAATTAGATAAAGGAATCAATGAAGGGTTTCAATGTTATGATGAGACCTAGGGCCCCCCAATGAGTTCCCTAATGATGTAAAGAACACAGATAGGGTGTGTAAGAAGGGATAATATTGACTTAGGGTGTCACCTTAGAACCTGAGTTGATGATGTAAGCCTTTTATGGATTTAGCGATGAATTTTGGTCAAGTTATTGAGACAATGAACTCATTTTTGTAAAATAACTTCAGATGGATGGCCATCCATTATGGGATATATTATATTATATATTCTAGGATGGATGCACTACTATTCTAAAATGATTATTTATGTATGGTATGTCTATGATTCATATGATTTGGATTGTACATGAGAGGTTATGTAACATCCTAGGGTCACCCCTAGGAGTTGGCTAATATTTCTGATGTTTATGACTACCTACAATCACCCCCTTAGAGTTGTATAATAAGCCTTATGTTTAGTACTACCTAAGGCCACCCATCAAGAGTTGGATGATATGCCTAATTTTTATGACTTCCTAGGTCACCCATAGGATTAAATGATGGTTCCTAATTATTTTGACTGCCTAGGTTCACCCATGGGAATGATCGATGTTGCCTTAGGATTACTATATTGACTAGGATTGCCTCCAGGGGGTCCTCAATTGAGTATGATATGATTGCTCTCCTAGGATTAACTCTTAGGGGAAGACCATTGAGCCTGATGATTATTGATCTCCAAGGATTACCTCCTAGGGGTCAGCCTTTGATAATGATGTTATTTATCACATGGTATTACCACCAAGGGGTCATCCATTGAGAGTGGTATGATTAATCTCTTAGTATTACCTCCTAGGGTTGGTCATTGAACCCAATGATTATTGATCTCAAACTATTACCTCTTAGGGGTGAGATTTATTCTTGATGACTTTTCAACACTCAATATTACCTCCTTGGGGTTGAAATTTTCACCTTATATGGTGGAATAATTACATGATATTATTTTAGGAACTCTAACACTATTTGAAGCAGGTATAGTCAGTCTTGGGTATCACATTAGAACATGAGGATCGAATGTGGTTATTTATTTTCACTTATTTATTTTTATTTATTTATTCAACTGAGTATATCATATGAAAATAAACTACATTTATTAGTTATATATGGGACTATGTTGGTGCTTCCTGAATATTTTATACTTACATCCTATTGGGTCAGCCATGTCACTTGGGTACCTGAGCAGACTTCACTGGTTGGGGATTTAGGTTGAGATGAGGCCCAAGATTGGATCATTCAGCTAGATAGCTCAGACAAGACTAGATACGGAGATATCATAAGGCTCTAGGATGGTATTAGAACATCCATGTAATTGAATTATTATATTTATTAGTATATGTATTTAGCTTATTGGTTTATTAGTCGATGTGTATTGTCATGACGGTGACTCTGTATGGATACTTGTTTCCACATTTATATTTGATATAGAATGTTAAGTTTTATTATTCTGTATATAGAAGATTCTTGGATATTTCTATAATTTTTATCAGCTAATATGGGGGTATATTCTCCCCATGGTTACACCCTAAATCCCCGCTATTACTCTGTAACCTTTGGCATATGATTATGTGTGTTTGGGGACATGTGGTGACCATCAATCCAGGAAATGTTTAGTGGTTCAAGGAAGTGGGATGTTAAAAAGTGGTATCAAAGATTTCATGTGACCAATATCATATATTTTATCATATTATTTGATTTTTCATAACATTTAGGGAGATGTAAGATAGGGAATAGGAATATGTAAGCTCTTATGATGGATATTATATTGGTGCATTGTAAAAACCTTTTTTGGTGGGAATTCTTGGTTACCAGGAGGATGATATTTTTGTTCTTGATTTTTTTTTTATATTTTTATTATTTCAAAAAGAATAAAAAACTTGATATTTGAGATTTATGATTTATTATGGGTTTGGATCTTGGACATAGTGAAAATAGGCCCATGTACATTCATTATATTTGGCATGTAGAATTCACATGACATTTACATTTCTATATGTGATTGATATCACTAATGCTGGGGGGTTCAAAAAAAACTTATTCATAGTTTTCCCATATAACTAGTAAGTGGAATTTTACTCAGTTAAGACACCATATATTTTCCTTCTGGTGATAGGACATTTGGATCTAAGGGAAGATTCTACTTGATGAAAACTATGTTTTACCACTCATAAGGGATGTGTAGTGAACCTTTTTGGTCAATATAGGGATTATATTCCTTTATAATCAACCCTATGTAGTTAATTTTAAAATTGGTTTTGATTTTGAAAATATAATAGTGTTTTCTTATTTAAAGTGTCAACAATAGCCAATACGGGGTTTTACATATTGATTATTAGTGTAATTATACTTATCCAGGTCGTATAAGTATGGTTATTCAAAACAGATCATCAAAAAGTGATTTTTTTATATATATAAATTTTGATAGATGGGGAATAGTCTGAGATTATGATTCATGAGGTGTTAGTCTCATATAAGGATTTTTTATGAGTACTAGTGACATAGTAGGCTGATGACCTAGCATACGATGCCTGATATGTGTGAGACCCTTGAGTGAATATTTATTCTCATGAGTTTCCATGTAATATTGATACCAGAATAGTGTTTATCTGGAGTTATGTTATATGTGAGATATATTATAAAGTCTAGGTGGGAGAGAAAATTTCCTTTGAGATAGGGCTTAGTACACGGGTGAGCTGGATATTATGGATGAGATGAGATGTGATATATGAGGTTAACTTGGATGAGGTTCTTTCCTGGGGTTATGAGAGCCTTAGATATGGAAATAATGGATATATACCTTAACCTATGAGGTAAATTCATGGTAGGTTCTATTAGGTATGATATGTAAGCATGTGAGGTGCTTTGGAGTTTTGTGATGTAAAGCACTAGATGTGTTTTTGTATCATGGTTTGATTTCATAGGGTGGGATTGTTTGAATACCTGACTCAGATGATCTTGGTTATGGTTCAATATGGTGATAGTGGGGTTCTTATATTATATGTTCAGGTCTATGATGGATAAAAAATACATAGATAACCCATTTAAGAATGGTTCCCTTGTGATGGATGATCATGTGATTGACCATGTCATAGGTGAAATGCCTCATTTTGAAGAGGAGCATCGAGGTTGCTTCTGGATAGATGAGATTGATATTGTAAGGATCATGTTTAGTGGGTTATAAGTATGAGACTATGTTGAATGACATGAAATTCATGGGATCGTGAGTTGGTTGATGTTTTTAGGTGGTACTAGAGCATACACCCATTGTATTTAGATGAAATTTAAATGGATCGATGAGTAGTCATGTGAAAGATAAGGTTATATAGCCTTGATGAAACTCCATGGGATTGGTTCTCAATGTTTTTATAAAAGGGTTAAATATCACTCCATGGTAAATGAGATGTCAAATTTGGATTGGCTGCACAGGAATAGCTGATATAGGTTGATCCTATTTAGGTATTAATAGGATGGGAGATCGTAGCTCTAGAGAGTAAGACACACAGTGATAGATCCTATTAAGCTTGTACTTGAGGAGTAGTATAAGGGAATCCATATGGTGTGGAGTACACAATTGGACTTTAGAGGTTGTGAACCATGCTACGAATAAAATTCAGGGGATGTCGATGATAACATTCATGTGATTTGGGAATGGTTACCATTGATGTTTACATTGGAAATAAGGTATGATTGGGATGGTCACAACAAGTCATTATGTGTGGAGATTTATTGAGTGTGGGTCATGGAGGTATGAAACTCATGTTAGAAGGGTCATAGATCAGTGAGACCATTCGTTTCATAGTCAAGTTAGATTTTGGATACAAATTAGCAGGTGAATCTAATTCATTTGGTTCTATTTTTAATACTATATTTTGGATCGAATATTGTATTGGATGGATTCTGTGAGTTGGTACCGATATCAGAATGATTTATATGTAATCCAAGGTTGTATTGGGTCGATGGTGTGTCAGTTCATAGGGTGAAAGAATGGAGGGTAGTTTGGTTGATTGAGGATCCAATCATGAAATTACACCAAGTTTTGGGTTCAGGATTCGGAGAAGATGTTTATAAAATCATGGGATGCCTTCATAAGTAAAGTAATCACAATTAGGTTATGGTCATAGCATATCAGTGGTAGTAATTGGTCATTTTTTAGAATATTATTCCATAGGATATCCAAATGGTTTTTTCACGTGAAATAAGGTGTAATGAGATGGAAATTGCACCATGTGTGGCGTTGGATCATTTGAATTGTGTTTCTGTAGGAAATTCTAATAGTGTGGAGAAATTTGGGTTAGAATTATCCATTAATAGTAGAGGATTATTATGGGGATCATCATAAGATATATGTTTAATTTACTGATGATTCCATGGTGTCTCAAGATAGATGGGTTTCTTGGAGAAACATATGGTTGTTTCGGTGATGGTGACGAGTAGTGGCTTAGGTTTTGATGAATAGTGTGGTTTGTGTTCAGAGTTGTGAAATAAAATCTTGTTTGGTTTTTTAGCATAGGAAATGTTGAATTGTGTGTCGATTTATAATAGGTATATGTTAATATTTATGATTAAATACCACTGAGACTTTTTTTAGGATGACAAGTGCTATAGTGGGTAGGTTTTAAAACAACACTCCTTTATGTGTTTAGAAAATTTTAGGGAATTTAATTTTTTTGGAATTATAGGGTAGGGATCATTGATAAAGAACAATTTTATATAATATTTTATTGATAATAATATAAATAATTCCCTCAAGTTGTGTTAAATATTTTTATTTATGGAATATTTGGGATTGGATCATTCATTTACAAATTTGATTAAAATTCTGGTTTTGACCCATTAAAGTAAATTGTTTTATTTTGGTAATAAATATTATTTTTTGGATTATTTGAACTTAAAATTTGGTAAAATAATTATCTACTTAATGGGATAGAACTTTCAATTAGATCATATAACTAAGATCTTGCATTTGATTGAATAAAATGGTCCAAGAATTCAAATCTGGAGTGGACTCATCAAATTGGACACTACTTCAACATTTAGGACATATATTCTAAATATCAGACTGGATTGGGAACAAATTTGGAGAGTATATAGAGGTCCTAATTCCATAAAAATATTTTTTCTGTAAATATATCTGGTTCACGCATTTTGTTGGTCAACAAGTCAGTTCAAGTTGGATTCAAATAAGTGTCCAAATTTTCTCATTCACACTTATATCCTCTTGAAACCCTAGCCTCCCCTACCCTCTAAAAATGTGTATTCTTATTCTTTATAGGTTTTTTAAATGAATTGTAATATTTATGGTTTATATTAAGTTATTTCACTCCATTTATCTGACTATTTTGATAGGGGGTCTCTTGAATCTAGGATCCCTTCATTGAAACCTTGTTCTTCTTCGCATTGTATGTTTGTGTTTTTATAATAAACTTCTTAGTTTATCTTCCTTTTATTCTATTTTGTTAACTTTTCTTCTTATATAATTAAATTATTTGGGATGTAAATTAGGCATATAATTTGATTGGGTTATACCCTTTATATACCTTTGTGAATGAAAATTGTTTCTACAATGACTACACAACTCATGAAAGAGTAGGTTTTATTAGTAATCGATGTACCTCTCACCTTCTTAATTTATTTGTTTTAAATCAATGATATTACTATAATTCATATAATATAATCCATGAATTTGGTTTTTAATTTAATATACCCACTTAATAAATGGAAAAATTAATAAAAAAACACTTGATGTCGAGTAATGTGTGAATTGTGAGAGCACAATATTAATCAATAAAACAAAACAACAAGGGATAAAGTTGTAGATTTTAAATGTCATAAAAAATTAATTCATCCACATTTCTATAATTAATATGTTCCATAATTTACTGATGACCATAAGCTATAACTATAACATCAATAAAAGTAGAGAACTATAATTTCACATTCTGAAGCGAGCCTAGGGTTTAATTCATTTCATATTTTTGGTTAAGTTAACTTCTGTAGGGTTCAAGGGTTAAACATTTAGAGGATCATAATAAAATAAATTTTAATTTTAATGATAATGATTAATAATTAATTGAAGAGGTAGATTAATATTTATTGCACCTTTCTAAAAAAATATTTTCTTATTTTTTCTAATTGTGTTTTATCAATCAAATTAGAAATAGAAAAAATAATAGAAAAAAACATTCTTATAACATACATCTTATTATATTATAAACATTGAACAAACACCCCTTATTTTTTAGTATTTTTTATTTATCATTTCAAAATACCTTTAATTTTTATAAGTACTTACTCCCTAGATAATGACATTGGTCAGCCACTATATTCCACTTAAGAACTAAAAATTACACATCATTTAAGAGAACCCATGACAATGCCTTTCAAATTGGCACTATTTTCAGGGAGGATAGTATTTTATTCAAAAAATTATTGGTATTTTTTACTTTTATTTCACTCCCTTCTTCACTTTTTATTCTTCCATCTTTCCCCTTTCTCAATGTTTTTTTTGGACTATCAATTCAAACAAACTATATTTTTATTATGGTTCATTTGTATTCATTTCATTTTTATTTGATTTATGATACAAACTAATTATAAGGATCTCTTTGATCCTGAACCTAATATTAAAAATATACATAAGGATTTAGTTAGAAATTATCATTCTATGGGAAGTTTTATCATTTAAAAAACTACTAAATTCCACCATTCTGGGAATTTTGAAATTGGATGTACATCTGAAACAAACATAAAACCAGATACAATGGATAAAAATAATAATAAAGAACTTGATAGAACCATTTGAGAGTTTTCTACACCTGATATTATTTATCAAACTATATGTATTTCATATCTAACTCTAAAATCGGACTTCGAACTAAAATATGGGTTGACTCGCATTCTCCCAAAATTCCATGCCTTATCTGGTGAGGTTCCAAACGAACACCATGAATAATTCAATGTGGTATGATCAAAAATGAAGCCAAGAAATTTTTCAAAAGATCAAATAAAACTAATATCATTCCCATTCTCACTTGATGTAACTACAAAGGATTGGATCTATTATTTACAGCATGAAGACATGACATGTTGTAATGTTTTGAAATGTCTGTTATTATAGAGATCGTTTCCATCATTTAGGACCACTTCTATTTGAAAATTGATTGTAGGGATCAAGAAATCACATAGTGAGTTAATGTAAAAATATTGGGAGTGATTTAAGAAGTTTTTCCATGCTTCCCACGTCATTAAATATGAAATAAACCCCTCATCTAGTACTTATATAAAGGCCTCACACCTATGGAGAGAAGCATGGAGGATGTCACATTAGGAGGATAATTGGTCAATAAAAACCCAGTTTTTACATGGTTATTGATTGAAAATATGGTACAAAACTCTTAAAAATTTTGCGATCAACATATAAAACCTATTAAAATAGTAGATCAGGTAAGTCCTTATTCTCTTGGACATCATTTAATTGATGCAAAGTTAGATGAATTCACTACTATGGTTAGACATATTTCTTTGGATAAAAATACAAATCAACCCACTCCTTTGAGGTCTTATTTCATTTTCACTGAATGTGGCCACCTTACAAATTGTTTTGCCCAATTAAAGAGACAAAGGGATGTATATTCATATTCTATGGGAGAATATATTGACGGAAACAAAAACCACATCCCCATAAGAATTATGATTTCTTTAAACCAAAATACACTTAAGGGTAGAAATAACACTAATATATGAACTATAGCTCTAGAAAACTATAAAGGCCCCATTTTCAATAAAATTTCATGACATATTCACCTTAACAATAGAGTTTTCAACAACCCTATAAGAGATTCAAGGCCCAATCATAAAAAAATAAAAAAATATAAATATTAATCCCAACCAAATATATATTCTAATACTGATAATGTTTTAAAACATTTTTTTATTAATCAGTAGAATGAGATGAAGAGTCAGGGTATGGATTTGAGGGAGCTAAAGATGCAAATTATCTAAATGGACACTTCCCTCTATGAACTGGTAAGAAAGAAATATAGATATATTCATTCCCAACCTATACCAAATCATAAAAGGAATATTAGTTCCTTCACACTGAGAAGTGGGAAGAAAATAGTTGACACATATTCTCCTATCCATACATCAGGATTCACCTCAACTCTGAAAAATCCCAATTCAATACCAAATGATGATCATCCAAATAAGAAATATAAAGGTAAGAAAAATATTGATAATATTCCTCAAAATCTCCTTCCATTTCCTAATAGAGTTGTGTAAACAAAGAATATGACTAAATAGGTTATTTAAAAAAAGAGGTTTTGGATATATTCAAGTGTGTTGAGATTAACATCCCTCTAATTGAATCATCAAGAAAATTACAAGGTATAATATATTTTTTAAATAACTGTGTACAAATAGAAGAGGACTAAAGAGATATGAGTAGATAAAACTTGGGTTAAATATCTCTACACTCATCACACCTACCTTATTATTTCCTGTAAAGTGCAAGGAACCCAGAACATTCACCATAACATGCCCCATAGGGTGTTTTATTTATCTAATTATTTATAGGATTTAGGTTCCTCCATTAATTCCATGCCTCATTCTATTTTATATTACATATAGGTTGGAAAACTAAATCTGACGAGGGTGGTGGTGCAATTATAAAATAGGACCACACCATACATGATGGGAACCCTCAAGGGTGTCCTTTTTCGAGTGAGATATATGATCTTTCCTGGTGATTAAATTGAGTTGAATATGGAGGATAATCAGGTAATTTTTCATGCTCCCAAGATTATTAGTTGTCCCTTCCTCAAAACTTCCTAGACAAACATTAATGTCCATGAGGGTAAATTTTCTATGGATTTTAGAGATAAAATCATATGATTTAATGTTTTAGACTCAATGAAGTAACCCTCTTAGGACCATTATTCTTTCCTCATCTCCCATTTTAACCCATATTATAAGGAATCTCTATATTTTTATATTAAATATTTTCCAAATTGGGATCATTACAAGATTAGATTGATATTGAGGATTGGTTCTAGTTTGATGTTACAAAATACTTTCACACCTATTTATCATGATCAACCCACACTCATTTTTTATTCTTTTTGGGTTCTTTTTCTAATTTTGAGCATGTAATTTATAATTATGTCATGGCTCTTGAATTTATAGATGGATTTGATGTGTTTCACACTAATTTAGATGATCTAAATTTAGACCCCAATATATATTGTTAACATATCTCATAACCAATGTAATTTCCATTAGTACATTATCCACAAAAACTAGATCTCAAGCCATTTCCCCATAATTTGAAATATCCATACCTATTGAATGATGTAAAATTACCTATAATAATTTCTAATAATCTCGATCCTGAAAAATAAACAAGTCTTAAAAATATTTTAAGGGAGAATATTAAGGTAATTGGGTGGAAATTAGTATATATAATAGGTATTAGCACCTCTATTTTTATGGATAGGATTATTTTAGATGATGGGGATAAACTTATTAGACAACCATGAAGGAGTCTTAACCCCATATTATTATAATTTGTAAATAAATAGGTGGAAAATTTGATTTAGGAGGTTATTATTTACCCCATTTTTGAATCTCAATGGGTCAAACCTGTCAATGTTGTACCAAAGAAAACCAGGGTCACTATTATAAAAAATGAAAATCGATGAGTTAGTATATATGAGAGTGAAAAATAGTTTTCAAGTGTGAATAGATTATATAAAATTTAATTGATCCATTCATAAGGATCATTTACACTTTACATTAATTGACTATATGTTTGATAAACTTATAGGTAAGACACATTATTGATTCTTGGACAGGTTATCTAGCTATATTCATATTCCCATTGTAGTAGAGGACGTGGAGAAGATTACATCCACCTACCTTTTTGGTAAATTTTCATACAAAAGGATTCCATTTGGACTTTTTAATTACCCAAGTAACTTATAGAGATGTGTGGTGGGTATATTTTTTGATTTACATGATACATGCATGGAGGTATTTATGGAAGATTTTATTGTGTATGGTTCCCAATTTGATGAGTGTCTCTTGAGTTTGGGTAATGTGTTTCATCACTGCATTGAGAAAATTTTAGTTTAAAATTTTGATACATGTCATTTCATAGTAGATAAGGGGATTTTCCTTGTTCGTGTAATCTCAAAACATGTAATAAATTTTGATAGATATAAGGCTGAAAATATTTCTGTTGGTCGGAGTGGATACTCAAGAGGGGGTGAATTGAGTTCCAATTAAAATTTCTGTTTAAAATATTTCTATTAAAATCCCCCAAATTGAATAACAAGATAATCTATATTGAATTTATATTAGAGTAAAGGGTCATTTATGTTCTCAAGAGATTGATTAGTTGTCAGTTAATTCAATCTGAATATTAATTAACTTTTGAAGCTAACCTAATGCTTTACAATATATACAAACACTTGCTATATTAACTATCAAAGTAACTTTAAAACAATTTTATATTTCAAAGTAATTGGAAACGGAATATTCAATATAGGTTAAAACTAAAATAAGTAAGCACAAAAGTTTTAAAACAAGTGGTTCAGTCTCAAGATGAGACTTAGTCCTCTCAAAAAAATTATATAACTTTTGATCCACACCCTGGATCGGGGTAAACAACCGTACAAAGATTGTCCATGTACTAAGACCTCTACCACAGTTCTTCGTGGGAAAACAAAAAAAATAGCACATAGGCTACCCAGGTCACACTTGACCTCTTCCACAATTCACAGTGGGATATAGTAATGTGTAAGAATTTTGGAGTGAGGATTTAGTATCCTCCAGTTTAGTCCAGGAGTCAGTGTATAAATACAACACACACTTCTCAAAAAGTAAATGAATGAAACACAATAGAGCTAAACAAATAGATATGAGTTTAGAGTGCTCTGTGTGTTGTGAATGAAACTTTGGACTCCTTGGTTTGATGTAAATGAAGCTCTGAGTCCTTCTCTGGTTTTCGTCAAGAAAACAGAGTGTCGTAGATCTTGTTTCTTCCCTTCCAGTGTAGGTGTTCATCTTGAATGTGAAAGTGTTCTTTGTAATACTTCAGCTTCTTCTTTGAACTTGTATTCTTGATGATTATGAATGTTCTTCAAGTTCCTTGTGTGTTCTTCTCTTCATGTATGTGCGTGCATGGAAGAATTCTTTCTTTATACCTCTTCGCTATAAACTTTTACTACAGCTCGATCTTCCTTATATTCCACAAGATCCGGCAATAGGAATGATTACTTTTTCATAGGTACGAGGTACGGTTCCCTAACATGCCAACAACTATAATTAAATATAATTAATTGCATTAAAAACAACAAATATGAACATTGGAATTAAATAAGAGTTAATATAAATTCAAATATTTTTCAGGACTATTAGTGAGTCATGAGATCGATAGGTCATTTTGAATCTGCATCGGTATCGGTAGGTCCTTGGATCAGCATCGGCATCAGTAGATCATGATCCGCATCGGTATTAGTATCTCATGATCTGCATCGGTATCCGTAGCTCATGATCAGCATCGGCTTTGGTAGCTTGCGATCAATATCAGTATTGGTAGCTCATGATCAGCATCGGTATCGGTAGCTCATGATTAGCATCGGTATCGGTAGCTCGTGATCAGCATGACCGTTTCCATTGGTGCGACCATTCTTATCGGTACGATCGTTCTTATCGGTGCGACCGTTCTCATCGGTGCGACCATTCTCATCGGTGCGACCGTTCTCATCGGTGCGACCGTTCTCATTAGTGCGACCATTCTCATCGATGTGACCATTCTCATCGGTGAGACCGTTCTCATCGGTGTGACTGTTCATCATCGGTGCGACCGTTCATCATCATCACAACCGTTTCCATTGGTGTGACCATTCTTATCAGTACGACCATTCTCATCGGTGTGACCATTCTCATTCGTGCGACCGTTCTCATCGATGCGACTATTCTCATTGGTGCGACTGTTCTCGTCGGTGCGACCGTTCTCATCGGTGCGACCGTTCTCATCTATGCGATCGTTCTCATCGGTGCGACCGTTCATCATCGGTGCGACCGTTCATCATTGGTGTGACCGTTCATCATCGGTGCGACCATTCATCATCGGTGCGACAAGAAAATAACTAACGGTGAGTCATAAACATGAAATTCACACTAAGTGTCTGTTTAATCCAGAATACTTCCAGGTCAATAGTAAAACATAGATAAACATTATGTATACAAGATTTAAACATATTTAAATACATTTAGAACAAATTAAACAAAAGACTAAATTTTCATAAAGAAAGCAATGATTTTTTATTATTAAAATAACCATATAGAGGGTTCAACAATCTCCCCCTTTTTGATAATCACAAATCAATGGCATAAATGAAAAGAGAAGAGAGTATGTCATTTAGTATGCTCCCCCTATATAGAAAAGAATATGTGCCAAAAGATAAACAGATCATTAGAGAATTAAATCAGAGTATAAACAAAGAGATAATATATCAACATAGCATTAAATAAGTAGTCATTTCTCCCCCTTTCATCATTTCACCCCCTTTCATTATTTATCCCCCTTTGATATTATCAAAAAGAAGAGTAGAAGGAAGATAATCAAGAAGAAAATTCCACTTAAAAATAAGTTCTGATAAAGAGAACAAGAACCAGATACAAATGTTAAATGTACAAGAAATAGACACCCTATCAAAAATGACTGGCACAGCTACTTCTTTGGGTGAAATGGAGCTTTCTCTTTCACAGAAGGAGGAATGGATAGTCCAGAGGGTGTGTTGGTGGAAGGTTGATCTGGACGGATTATAAGAACCTAGTTCTTAGTTTTGAGGTACAGGTTTATTCTTTTTCTCTTTTCCTAAAGTGTTCTTGAGAAAATAAGGAAAATGGGGAAAATCCTAAAAATTTGGAACTACACGACGTGTACTATTCCACACATCGTGCACTTTTGGCCATGTGGGATAAGTACACAGGGTGTGTAGCCATGACAGTGACGAAGGGTGTAAAACCCGACTACACACCGTGTGGTGGTACCTTACACGTTGTGTAGTCAGTCGGCAGGAGAAACAGTAAGGCGGTGGAAGTAGCCGCCAGCTGGGCGATAGTACACGCCGTGTAGTCAGAAATACACGGCATGTACTCATGTTGATGGTTGAACAGTTTGGCGGTTCCGCCAGAGGAATAGTTAAATGAGGGAAGTACACGCCGTGTACTTTGTTTTTTTTTCTTAAAATGGGAAGTAGCCAACCCTGTTCACATGATTGGCTTAGAACTGGACGGGAGCTCGGGAGAGGACGGTCGAACTTCGTGGATCAACCTATCGAGCACCGGAAATCTGATCCCGCTTCTGTCGATCACGTTGGAACCACACAGGTAAGAGCTTCCTTCTCCTTGAGTGTTTCTTGCCAATTCTTCCTCTAAGGGAATTTATTTAAGGTTGAATGAGAAATATTTTACCTCAGATCTACGGAATTCTGGGACGTTTCAGAAGGCGTCGTTCGGGTATACCATTCTTTGGTGTTTAAGGTAGGTGGCTTGGTGTTTGATTTCCAACTGTTGTGTGGTTGTGTGTATTTTTTGTGCTACGAACCCATGTTGGGGTGTCGTGTGGCCGAGGCCTTGGATTTTTTAAATACCTATAATTGCATAGGTAATTAATTGTGATAATAAAATGCTGTTTGGGATCACTGCATGGATCCAGGACCACCCCGGGGGTGAGTTCCTCTATTTAGTCATTTATCCAGGATACCCGAGGGTATGCCATTGTAATAACGTTTGTTAAATTTCCTTGAGAGGAATTGTATGTGAATTGTTTATTTACATGTTGGGATCATCCCAGTTACTTGTGCCTAAGGGAGGTGTTTTACTATAGCCTGAGGGCATGACTGTATTATCCTGAGGGCAACGTTCTATTCCACCTGAGGGCAACCTTTTGTATGCCTGAGGGCGGTGACTTCTGTGCCTGAGGGAGACACTTGGTATACCTGAGGGAAATTTCTGTTATGCCTGAGGGAAATGCCTGAGGGCAAGATTATGGTTACATGAGGGTAAGGGTTTGCATATCTGAGGACACTGACTATTTACATAGAAACTCATTGTGGTGGTTTCTTAATAATAAATAATGAAATGAATATTAAAATGGAAATTTAACTGGTAAAGTTAGTTACTTTTGAGTACTGCTTAGTTTATTGCATTTACTTTTGCACACTGTTGTTGCATGTTTACACACAGTTGAGCACGAGCCTTTGGTGGGTGCCTACTAGAATTTATTTCTCACACCCTATTTGGGTCATGCTTTTTGGCCCAAACAGATTACGTTTTTGCAGGTGTGGATATGGGAAAGGGTCCCTATACCGGTACTTGATTGCTACTGAGGAGTAGGGGAGCATGGGACCGGGCTTAGTCTCGCGATGCTACCGGCTGTTTTGTTTTGTTTTTTTGTACTTTGTATTGTATTGTACTACTATGTAACATGTTCTGGCTGTTTTCTTAGAACTTGAGACATGTTGCATCATCATTATATACATGACTATTGGTTGTTTTTACTACAGTTGTTTATTTAAAATTGTGTATGGTTATTTTCTTCTGTTGTTGTGTGTGTTGTATATTTTATTTCGTTGTGCCACACTTTGATAAATGAGGGCATAGTTTCCCCCACTATCAAACCTGGGGCCTCGCTGCTAGTTGGTATCCTCTGGCATTTGGGGAAATGTTCTTGAGGTCACGTGGCGAACCAGGTTCGGGGCACCCGTGGAGTGGGACCCAGATCCGGGATGTTACAAAGTGGTATCAAAGGGGTTCTTTTCTTTGAATTACTATTTGGAGTCTTAGTCAGGGATAGGACGAAAGCGGTAGTTGTTAATAAGTTGTGCTCGGGCGTAGCTAACCCGTGTATAGGGAAAATCCAGTCTACCTCGGTTATTGAAATTTTTTTGATTTTTCAAGTTTTACAGTTGATTTGATTTCACTGTTGGGTGATGCACTTGTATTGTGATGTTTATATTTTATCCATGGGTTCTATTTAGTTGCAACCCGATGATATGAGGGTATGTCATCTCATGCATCATTTAGGAACATGTTAGAAATCACATGCCATGCATAGTTCCATGCCATGTAGGCACATTAGAAATTGCATGTTATTGTGATAGTGGTTGTGCTAGAAAAGCATGTTGTTGTGATAGCTACTTTGATAAATACCTACTATGTGATAGGATATGTATGTGTGAGATTGATGATAGAATGGATGCCAAAGTTTGGTTTCTAGGGAGTATGGTCCCTCATTGACCAGAATTTGGCGGATCATTGACTGTTTATTTTATTATAACACGGATAAGATGCCAAACTTTGATTCGCAGGGAGTATGGGCCCTCACGGATCAGAATTTGGCACTTAGGTGTTGTTTTCGGTATTTTCTGGGTTCTGGAGAAGTTTCTGAGGCATACTGTCTGGAAAACCCAGTATACACGCCATGTAGTTCTTTGAACACGTTGTGTATGTTATTCTATTCGAGAAGAAAGTAAAAATTTTTAAGTACACGTCGTGTAGTCGCTTCCCGTGTCTGAGACCGTGTGGGCGGGGACACGGGGAAGGCAAATGTTTGGGGAAAACACACTGTGTACCGTATGTACACGTCGTGTAGGGTTGACCCAGAGACCTGGTTGTGTAACTAACAACACGGGTCGGTGTAATCCTTTAGTTTACACGCTGTGTGTATATGAAACACGCCGTGTAGTTTGAGCCATGTATCAGGCCGTGTAACTAACAAACACGGGTCTGCAGAGCTCTTTTAGTACACACCGTGTGCCTAAGGGACACTCTGTGTAGTCGTGTCCGAGGACAGACTGTGTGGACTTAGCCGTGTGGCTGGGGAAATGGAGTGGTGTACACGCCGTGTGCGGATGTAACACGTCGTGTAGTGTTATCCGAGTAGTCGGCCATGTCACAAATGACACGGGCAGTTGTAAAATTACACCATACACGCCGTGTAGATTATATACACACCGTGTAGTTTTGTTTAATGGGAGTTGTGTGGCTTAGCCGTGTAGAAGGACCCGGGTAGGTGAAGAGAATTCGAGTACACGTCGTGTAGTTAGTATACACACCGTGTAGTCTTGTTTTTCAAATCTTAAAATGCCTACTTCCTCTTGTTCCCTTTTTGATCCCTTCGTTTTCAGTCTTTGATAATCTTGATCTAAGGTGTGTGTTTGACTTTGTAGATTCATGCCGCTGAGATGACCACGTGTTGTTCGCCAGGAGAGCGACAACGATTATACTCCAGAGATGGTGGGCCATGGGCTACCAGTAGATCCTCCAACAGAGCCAGATGCGGTGCCAGCTATCATACCGAACACAGGCACGGAGGCGCAGTTCCGTGAAGGCTTTATGTGGTTCATGCAGACCTTTCAGGGAGCACCGCAGGCTGCCACATCTATGGCTGAGCTAACTCATATCTTCCAGCAGTAGCATTCGGCTATGTTTTCAGGGGATGGTGGACCACATGCTGTATAGTCTTGGCTGGGGTTGATGCAGACAATCTTAGAGCATCTTGAGAAACCTCCAGGGCAGAGGGTCAAGCTCATGATGTATATGTTGCGTGATTCTTCCAAGAGGTGATGGGATGTTACCACCCAGTCAGAGCATCACAGGGACATGGAGTGGGATGATTTTCAGTCAGTCTTTTATGACTTCTTCTTTCCAGAGACACTAAGTAGATAGAGCTCGAGAGTTCATGAATTTGCAGCAGGGCGCTATGTCGGTGATGGATTATTCTTCTTGTTTCATCGAGCTTCATCATTTTTCACCTATTCTGGTGGGTGATGAGACATTGAGAGCCAGACAATTTGAGGATGGTCTTTTTTATGACATTTGAGCACTGGTGAATGTTTTTAGGTTGCCTTTAGTACATGCTGTTGTGAATCAGGCACGGATTACAGAGCGAAACATGCGGGAAGCTAGTGGTGTGGGTCAGGGCGGTTCGACACCAGTTTCTGGTACTATTTCTACCGGTAAGAGGAAGTGAAAGATGAGTTTCTCTCATGGCGGAAGTAATTGCCAGTAAGTTTCTTCAGGTGGGCTGATCTTTTTCTACTAGTGTGGTAAGGAGGAGAACAAGAGACCTCAGTGTCCACGAGACCCAGTGGAGTGCCGAGCTTGTGGAAATATGGGTCATCTGCAGCGCTTTTGCAGGGAATTTCCACCAGTGGCTAGTGAGAGGGGTTCTGTGTAGACTTCGCGTAAGGGATCAGGACCTGTGGCTTCTTACCAGTTAGGAAACTAGAATACGTCAGGGCGTGCAGGCAGAGATGGTGGTCATGGTCGTGGTAGCCAGACACCAGGATCTCAGAGGCAGCAGGGCGGGACAGCTCAGGGTAGCCAGGTTGTGTCGCAGGGCCGCGGCACTGGATAGACATATGCAGTGAAATAGACCCAACAGGAGAAGGATCCCGGACCTTCTACAGTCAGAGGTACTATTCTAGTAGCCTCTATCTTATCTTCAGTACTTTTCGATACGAGTGTTACACATAGTTTCATATATGTGCCCGTTGTGAAGAGACTTGGGATTTATTTTCTACTACTTCTGATATCATGATGCTAGACACTCCGTTGGTAACTAGAACGGCATGTGTGTGTCAGTGCAAGGAGTTCCCCCTTGAGGTTGGAGGGTGTCACTTTCTATGAGACCTCTATGTCTTGGAGATGACAAGCTATGATGTCATTCTCGGGATGGAATGGTTGGTTCCCTTTCAAGCCTTTGTAGACTTCTATCATCTCAGGGTGATTTTCACGTCACTAGAGGGTGGAGAGTTTCTATACAAGGGTTATTGGGATGTTCAGGAAAGTCGAGATGGACCAGAGCATCATGGGTGAGGTGGAGTCATAGCCCAGATTGCAAGTTTATATCTGGATGATCAGGGGACTTGTCAGACGGATTTCCCTCCAGTGGTTGATCATTTCAGGGATGTCTTCTCGGACAAATTTTCAGGTCTACCTCTAGAGAGATAGGTGGATTTCTATATTGATCTTTTTTCAGGAGCAGCACGGGTGTCCATTCCTCCTTATAAGATGGCTACACCAGAGTTACAAGAGCTTAAAAGGCAGTTAGAGGAGTTACAGGCAAAGGGTTTTATCCAACCCAGTACTTCTCCTTGGGGTTCGCCGATCCTTTTTGTGAAAAAGGTGGACAGTACCCTCAGACTCTGTGTGGATTATCGGAAGATGAACCAGTTGACGATCAAGAACTGATATCCCTTATCGAGGATTGATGATCTTTTTGATCAAATTAATGGTGCACGAGTGTTCTCAAAGATTGACTTGAGGTCTGAATATCATCATCTGCGCGTGAGACCATCGGATATACCGCTTACAGCTTTTCAGAGCAGATATGGTCTGTACGAGTACTTGGTTATACCGTTCAGACTCACGAACACACTAGCGGTTTTCATGGATCTTATGAATCATGTGTTCTATCCTTATCTGGACTCTTTCGTGGTAGTATGCATGGATTCCATCTTGGTGTACTCTCACACTCGACACAACCATGCTACCCTTCTTGAGATCATATTGAGTACACTGAGAGAGAATCATCTATATGTTAAGATCTCAAAGTGACACTTTTGGATGGACCAGATTCACTTCATGGGTCATATCATCTCAGAGGTGGGAGTTGCAGTAGACCCAGAGAAGGTTAGAGCAGTAGTTTCCTACGAGCAGCCTAAGAATGTGTTTGAGATACGGAGTTTTTTAGAGCTAGTTGGTTATTACAGACGCTTCATACAGGACTTCTCCTGCTTAGAAGCACCATTGACGGGTTTGACTAAGAAGGTTGTGAAGTTCATTTGGTCGGAAGCTTTTGAGAATTCCTTTCAGGACCTGAAGGGAAGGTTCACATAATCACCAGTCCTGATAATTCTAGAGAAAAGGAAGAGCTACATAGTTTATTGTGATGCATCAGGTATTTGGATGGGAGTAGTGTTGATGCAGTGCGATCGAGTTGTGACGTACGATTCTCGGCAGTTGAGGCCACATGAGAGGAATTACCCGACACATGATCTCGATTTGGGTGTATTTTTTCATGTGTTGCGCTGTTTGAGACATTATCTCTTGGTAGAGCACTTTGTAGTTTTCACCGACCACAGAAGTCTCAAGTATATCTTTACTCAGCGTGACTTGAATCTGAGTCAGCGAAGGTGGGTCGAATACCTTCAGTCCTTTGATTTTGAGCTTTCCTATACACCTGGTAAAGGTAATGCAGTAGCTGATGTACTGAGCAAGAAGACTCAGATACAAGCAGTGCAAGAGGCCAGTGATGAGTGGAAGCTTATGGATTTGTTCTATGAGATGCATTTGGAGGTGCACAACAGTCAGGGGCAAACTTATATTTCATCTTTAGCTGTGAATTCTACCCTCCTGGATAGAGTGAGGATGAGACAGCTATCTATTTCAGAAGGCCTAGTTCTACGGGATTCGGTGGCAAGTGAGGACCCTCCTCCTGGTTAGACGATAGGAAATGATGAAATTCTGTGTTTCCATGGATGAGTGTGGGTTCCAGGGGATATACATGAGGTTTTGATACAGGAGTTTCATGCTTCAGGTTGGGCAGTTCATCCCGGGGTTACCAAGATGTACCGTGACTTGAGACGTCAGTACTGGTGGCCAGTTATGAAGAGATAAGTAGCTGGTTTTTTTACGAGATGTTCCACCTATTAGCAGGTGAAGGCAGAGCATCAGAGTCCAGCTGGACTGTTATAGTAGTTACCCATCCCGTAGTGGAAATGGGATGATGTCGTGATGGATTTTGTGAATGGATTTTCGAGGTCACCTCGAGGCAATGATGACGTGTGGGTTGTTGTGGACAGACTCACGAATGTATCTCACTTTTTTATGATCAAGGAGACCTTCGGTGTTAACGATCTCGGGAAGTTGTATCTCCGAGAGATCGTACGTCTTCATGGGGTCCCTCGTTCAATCGTTTCAGATAGGGACGCCTGTTTTATGTCTCGTTTCTGGCCGAGTTTTCAGGGGGCGCTGGGTATACAGGTGCTTATGAGCACAACTTACTACCTTCAGACCGATAGTCATTCAGAGTGTACGATACAGGTGCTAGAGGACATGCTGCGTGCATGCGTCCTAGACTTTAGGGGATCTTGGGAGAAGCATATACCCTTAGTCTAGTTTGCATATAATAATAGTTTTCAGGCAACTATCGAGATGGAACCTTACGAGGCTTTATATGGTAGGTCATGCTGATCACCTTTGTGCTGGTTAGAGGCAGGTGAGGCAGCATTAATGGGACCACATCTAGTGCAGGATACTTCTGCGCAGGTCCAGTTGATTCAGAAGCGGATGGCTACTGCACATTCTTGTCAGAAATCTTATGTTGATCATCGTAGAAGACCCTTGGAGTTCGTGGTTGGGGATCAGGTTTTCTTGTGTGTTTCACCGAGGTTGGGACACAGGCATATCAGAAGACAGGGTAAACATTCACCAAGGTATGTGGGGCCATTTGAGATTTTGGAGAGAGTCGGGCCGGTTTCCTATCGGTTTCAGTTACCATAGAGGTACCGAGCCATGCACGACGTCTTCCATGTATCTCAGTTGTGTCACTATCATTCAGACTTGTCTCGCGTCTTTCAGCCAGATGAGGTTGAGCTCGAGGTAGATGTGTCCTTCGAGGAGCATCTGATTCGTATCGTTGATAAGAGAACGAAGGTTCTCTAAGGCCAGTCAGTTCCTCTCGTACAGGTGCTATGGCAGCATGACCGAGTGTAGGACGAAACCTGGGAGTGGGAGATCGACGTACGTTCTCAGTGGCTGGAGTTATTCACAGCTATGTCTTTACCACCCTTAGAAGGGCAATTCGGGGACAAATTTCTTTAAGGGGGGAAGTTTGTAAGAACCCGGTTCTTAGTTTTGAAGTACGGGTTTCTTACTTCTCTCTTTTCCTTAAGTGTTTTTGAGAAAATAAGGAAAATGGGGGAAATCCTAAAAATTTGGAACTACACGCCATGTACTATTCCACATGCCGTGTACTTTTGGCCGTGTGGGATAAGTACACAGGGTGTGTAGCCATGACAGCGAAGAAGGGTGTAAAAACCATCTACATGTCGTGTAGTGGTACCTTACACACCTTGTAGTCAGTCGGTAGGTGAAACAGTAAGGCGGTGGAAGAAGCCTCCAGCTGGGTGACAGTACACGCCGTGTAGTTGGGAATACAGGCCATGTACTCATGTCGATGGTTGAACAGTTTGGCGGTGCCGCCAGAGGAACAGTTAAATGAGGGAAGTACACACCGTGTAGTCAAAAGTACATGTCGTGTACTTTGTTTTTTTCTTAAAATGGGCAGTAGTCAACCCTGTTCATAGGATTGGCTTAGAACCGGACGAGAGCTCGGGAGAGGATGGCCGAATCTTCGTGGATCAACCGATCGAGCATCGGGAATCCGATCCCTCTTCTGTGGATCACATTGGAACCGCACATGTAAGAGATTCCTTCTCCTTGAGTGTTTCTTGCCAATTCTTCCTCGAAGGGAAGTTATTTGAGGTTGAATGAGAATTATTTTACCTTATATCTACAGCGTTCTTGGACGTTTTAAAAGGATTGATTCAGGTATACCATTCTTGGGTGTTTAAGGTAGGTGGCTTGGTGTTTAATTTCCAACTGTTGTGTGGTTGTGTGTATTTTTGTACTATGAACCCATGTTGGGGTGTTGTGTGGCTGAGGCCTTGGCTGTTTTAAATACCTAGAATTGAATAGGTAATTAATTGTGATAATAAAATGTCGTTTGGGATCACTGCATGGATCCAGGACCACCCCGGGGGTGCGTTCCTCTGTTTAGTCATTTGGCCAGGATACCCGAGGGTATGCCATTGTAATAATGTTAGTTAAATTTCCTTGAGAGTAATTCTATGTGAATTGTTTACTTACATGTTGGGCTTGTCCTGGTTACTTGTGCCTGAGGGTGGTGTTTTACTATAGCCTGATGGCATGATTGTATTAGCCTGAGGGAAACGTTCTATTCCGCCTAAGGGCAACCTTTCGTATACCTGAGGGCGGTGACTTCTATACCTGAGGGCGACACTCCGTACGCCTGAGGGAAATTTTTGTTATGCCTGAGGGAAATGCCTGAGGGCAAGATTCTGGTTTCCTGAGGGTAAGGGTTTGCATATCTGAGGACACTGACTGTTTACATAGAAATTCACTGTGGTGGTTTCTTAATAATAAATAATGAAATGAATATTAAAATGGAAATTTTACTGGTAAAGTTAGTTACTTTTGAGTATTGTTTAGTTTATTGCATTTAATTTTGCACACTGTTGTTGCATGTTTACAAATAGTTGATCACGGGCCTTTGGTGGGTGCCTACTGGGATTTATTTCTCACACCCTGTTTGGGTCATGCTTTTCGGCACAAATAGATTACGTTTCTACAGGTGTGGATAAGGGAAAGGGTCCCTATACCGGTACTTGATTACTACTGAGGAGTAGGTGAGCATGGGACCGGGCTTAGGCTCGTGATGCTACCAGCTATTTTTTTGTACTCTGTATTGTATTGTACTGTTGTGTAACATGTTCTGGTTGTTTTCTTAGAACATGAGGCATGTTGCATCATGATTATATACATGACTGTTAGTTTTTTTACTGTAGTTGTTCATTTAAAATTGTGTATGGTTATTTTCTTTTGATGTTGTGTGTGTTGTATATTTTATTCCGTTGCACCAGACTTTGATAAATAAGGGCATAGTTTCCCCACTATCAGACCTGGGCCCTTGCTACTAGTCGAAAGCCTCTGTCGTTTGGGGAAATGGGCTTGAGGTCACATGGAGAACCGGTTTTGGGGCACCCGTGGAGTGGCACCCAGATCCGGGATGTTACACGGATGGAGAGAAGAGGCAGGACAACTCTGGTTGGTAACACAGTGGGTGCTAAGGTCACTTGCTGAGGAGTAGAAGATCTTTCTGAAGGTGGATGTTGAAAGACTGGCCATATATTTGATAGATCTTGAGACACTGATATCTATCCAGGATCAACATCTGATGAACTGAGAGGCTCTGCAGTAGGAAGAAAAATTGCCTTTGCTTGCACATGAAGATATGGTTTGAGCTGATTTATAAAATCTTGAATTACTTCACAATCAGATTTCATAGCCTTTTCAAATTCATCCTTGTTCTGCATGAAATTTTCCAGAGTAGGAGTGAAATCCTTCAACTGTTGGACTTGAGCCTTGAAAGCTTGAGTGACTGGAGGGAGCCTCAAATTCTCAGCCAAAACCTTAAACTGATGGTTCAACTCATGCTCGGTATAAATCTTAGAAAAGTAGTGGTCCACTTTCTCTTTGATCTCTTTCTGAGCCTTAGTAGCATCAACTGAATACAATTGTACCATTTTGTGGATATGATCACTATTGTCTTTCATCTTTTTCAAGGAATCCAAATCCAAGATCTTCCCAAGAGCTGCTAACTCTTCTTTTATAATATCCTTTAAGGTATTGATTTCATGACTAGTGATCTTGGACACTTTGGAGGATCTAGCCTGAGAAACAATATGAGTTATCTCATCTTTCAACTTCCTCAAATAAGCTTTCTTCTGATGTTCTACCAAATTTCTTAACACTTCCATCATACCAGTGATGGTTGATCTAAACTCACCTAACAAAGATACTAAGCCACTACTTATATCTTTGAGAGTTTGATTTAGAGAGGTAATATTCCTGCCAATCATCTCACCAGTATTGAACAGGCCCAACTTAATGATACTTACCACTCTCTAAGTTAGAGCATCCATATCATCCTCGGATAAATTTACAGGAGCAGGATCATTAGACAATTCCTCTTTTATTGTCTCTCTAACTACTTGGAGAAACTCAGATTTAAAACTGTCTAGGTCAGATTGTGAAACTGAAGGACCAGGTCTGGATTGAGAAATTGAAGGACCAGGTCTTTCTTCGGTCACTTGCATATACTCAGCCACTAATCAAGCCTTAAATGAATCTATTACTCTTGTAAAATCCACTTCTTCTTCCTCTTCCTCTAGATAATATAAACCCAGAATCGCAAGACCTGGGTGTTCTTCCCATGCATCTTTTCATGAAGGATACAATGGTTTCACAAAACTAGCTCTTCCAGAATTTTCAGGAGAGACTTCCTCATCCACATCAATCTCTGACTGTATTGTCCTTTCAGCCTCAAGAACAGTTTCTTGCTCATATAGTTGGGGTTGAGGATCATCTTGAATCACATTTTTACCATCCACCGGTTGAGTACTTAGATCATCATCATCATCACTACTGTCATCTTCACTACTATCACCATCACTGCCATCACCCTCATCAACATCTTCACCATATTTGACTGATTTTTCATTTGAACTGTCTTTACTGCTGGATTCATACTGCTCAGAATTTGATTCTTCAGTCTCACCTTCTTCTTCATCATCTAAAAGAGGTTCAATCTCTGGTAATTTGAGAGGTGGACTAACTGGTCCAAATTCCATTATTCTTTTCTTCGGACTAACCGTATCAGGATCACTCCTGTCATCAGGAGGTGATTCAGGATCTTTTTCAGTATCAGCTCCATCTTCAACTTCTTCTTCTTTTGTTCCCTTCTTACTGGACTAACCAGTTTCCTTGGGAACTACTGCTTCCTCTTCTTCATCAGAATAAACCACTTCATCACCAGGTTTTAAACTAGTATCATTCAACCCCTTTGGTCTCTTAGGATGATCAATAGGATTGAAGGAGTCATAAAACTTTTCTTCATCAGCAACCCCAGCAGTATTCCATGGGTTCCAGTTGATTTTAATACTTTTACAAATATCCTTGTTAATATAGAATCTAATACTGGATTAGATACACTCATCTCCATCATCAACACATCCCAAGAACTTCAGCATGGCAGAGATTTGCTTGGAGTAGAACAGGGTTGTATCTTTCTTGGATGGCTTCACCATCTCAGCAATATGGATAGTAAAATGTCTACACAGGTTGACCTTTTTACCATTCAACAACAAAAACAATAGAAAAACATCTTGATACTTTATAGAAGCAAAATCACCTTTTCTAGGACAGACTTGGTGTTGAATAAACTTAAACAGAATTCTACTCTCACCATCCGACTCAGTAGCAGTTATTCTTCTGAATTCAGACTTACCAATCAACATTTCCAAAGCTAGATCATAAGAAAAGTATTTAGTGGTAGGAGGGATACTACTAGTTTAATCCTAGTATCTTCCATTATGAGGTACTCCTAAACATTCATCCCACTACTTCGATGAAAAAGTTATCTTTTCCCTTTGATTATAGAAGCTAGTCTCACAGCTTCTGATCCATCCAAAATAATACTTAAGTTCAGATAAAATTCATGCAATAACTTTGGGTAAAAGACACGGTCATTATCATAGAACCAGTCTTTCCATCCTTGTATTTCCAAACCTTTCATAAGAGCAGACTTATTGGATAACACGCATTCGGAACTTACTTCTTTTTCAACTATAACAACCCGAGTTTCCAACTCCGGGTTCACTGAACTTTGAGTCGTGATGCTCTATTCTCCTCGAGCGTGTTTCACAGGATAGGAACCTTTAGATTCCTTGCTTTGTCACTTTTGCTTTTCCATTGGAGGTTTGAGAGGATTGAGAGGTTTGAAAGGTTTGAATGATTTAGGATTCAGAAAGAAAATTTCAGCGGGAGATGGAAGGTCAACAGTCTTTATAAATAGCGGGTAATTATTTTTATCATTTAGGGTTATAATAATAATAATAAACAATAATAACGATTTAGAAAAACGAATTTGTTTTGACAAACACTAACGGTTTCATGAACTGTACAACTCAATCGGTAACATAGATTGGTTCCACAGATCAGTTTTATAGTTCGGTTTCATAGACCGGTTTCACATATCGGTTTTACAGATCGGTTTCACAGATCGATCATACCCAACTCTTGTTTAAAAAATTCTATCCTTTCAGAGCTTACGGGCTTGGTGAAAATATCATCTAATTGATGTTCAGAGTCAATAAATTCCATAGAAATGCCACCTTTTTTATAATGATCTCTCAAGAAGTGATGTCTGACATCAATGTGTTTGTTCCAATAGTGAGACATAGGATTCTTAGAGATGTTAATTTCACTAGTGTTATCACAATTTATAGACACGTGTCTAAATTGATATCAATAGTCCAATAAAGTGCGTTTCATCCACAGAATCTGTGCACAACAACTACCAGTAGAAATGTATTTTTCTTCAGCAATAGATAATTCAATAGAGTTATGTTTCTTACTACACCAAGATACCAGGGACTTTCCCAAAAGTTGACATGCTCCAAATGTTCTCTTTCTATCCAACTTGCAACCAGCAAAGTCAGCATCTGAATAACTCATTAAGTCAAAGGATTGTCCTTTAGGATAAAATAAACCTAAATTGGTAGTATTTTTGAGATATTTGAAAATCCTTTTAACTGCAAGATAATGATATTATTTAAGATTTGATTGAAATCTTACACACATGAACACACTAAACATAATATCTAGTCGACTAGAAATAAGGTAAAGTAGACTCCAAATCATACCTCTATAATTGGTTTGATCAACTGGTTTCCCAGTTTCATCATTATCCAACTTACAGGTGGTACTCATAGGTGTGTCACTTCCCTTGTTACTATCCAAACCAAAACGTTTTAAAATATCCTTTGTATACTTTCTTTGATTTAAAATAATACCATCCTTCTTTTGAAAAATTTGAAATCCATGAAAATACTTAAGTTCTCCCATTAAACTCATTTCAAATTAATTTTGCATAATCTTTGAAAAATCAGTACATAAAGAATGTTTGGAAGATCCAAATATAATATCTTCAACATAGATTTGTAAAATCAAAATATCTTTAGAAATTATTTTAATAAAGAGATTGGGATCAACAATCCCTTTAGTAAAACCTTTAGAAATAAGAAAATTTGTAAGTCTATCATACCAAGCTCTTGGAGCCTGTTTTAAACCATATAAAGATTTAGAAAGATTAAAAACATAATTTTGGAAATAGGGGTTTGCAAATCCAAGTGGTTGTTCAACGAAAACATTTTCAATTATAAAAACATTTAGAAATGTACTTTTGACATCCATTTGATATAACTTGAAATTCAGATGAGCAGCATAGGCAAGTAAGATTCTAATGGATTCTAATCTATCTACAGGTGAAAAGGTTTCATTATAGTCTATACCTTCCTCTTGACTATACCCTTGTGCAACTAATCTTGATTTATTTCTAACTATATTCTCTGATTCATCAACTTTGTTTCTAAAAACCCATTTAGTGTCTATGGTCAAGGTGTCCTTAAGTCTTTCTACCAATTCCCAGAATTTGTTTCCTTCAAATTGATTTAACTCTTCTTGCATATCCATTACCCAAAATTCATCATTGATTGCATCATTTATATTTTTAGGTTCTAACTCTGAAATAAAATCTTGATGTTCAACCTGGTTTCTTAGAGAAGCTCTAGTCTGTGTCCCTCTATCAAGATTACCAACAACAGCATATAAAGGATGATTATTTAGAATCCTATTTGATCTAGTAAAGGTAGGACTGGAAATTTTAGGTTCTTCTCTGGGTTCGGGTTCATCAGAAGCAGGTTATGGAACATTTTTAGAGTTGGTTGACTTTACAGCAGCTTTATTGATTTTATCACTGAGGTTCAGAACAGAAAACTCTTCTTCAAGATTTTCAAGAGGAGGTTTAGGATTATGTGGATCATTTTCATCAAATTTGATGTGAATAGATTCTTCCACACACTTGGTTCTCTTATTAAATAGTCTATAGGCTTTGATAGAAGGTGAATGTCCTAAAAAGATTCATTCATCACTCTGGGATGAAAATTTATCTAGATTGTCCTTAGTATTTAGAATGAAGACTTTGCAACCAAAAACTCTGAAGTAACTAACTTTAGGATTTCTATTATTCCACAACTCATAAGGGGTATTCTTAAGAACGGGTCTAATCAAGACTCTATTGAGAATGTAACAAGTTGTATTTACAGCTTCAGCCCAAAAATAAATTGGTATGTCATATTCATTAAGCATTGTTCTTGCAATTTCCTTAAGGGTTCTATTCCTCCTTTCTACTACACCATTCTGTTGAGGTGTCCTAGGGGCAGAAAAGTTATGATTATAGCCATTGTGTGAGCAATAAGATTCAAACTCATGATTTTCAAACTCATGACCATGATCACTTCTCAGGGTCTTAATCTTAAGTTCACTAAGGTTTTCTAGAGACTTGGAGTATTTAATAAAGTAGGAACAAGATTCACTCTTGTGAGCTAAGAAATATACCCAAGTGTATCTAGAAAAGTCATCTACTAAGACATAGACATAGTGCTTCCCATTTAAACTAGAAACTCTAGAAGGTCCAAACAAGTCCATGTGAACCAACTCGACAGGTTGATTAGTTGAAACTTATTTCTTTTATTTAAAATAAACTTTATGTTGCTTTCCCTTTTGACAGGGATCACAAACATTGTTTGATGGGAATTTAAGTTTGGGTAAGTCTCTAACTAAGTTCTTCCTGGTCAGTTTTCTAAGTGAGTGTATATTGCAGTGTCCTAATCTTATATTCCATAACCAAGACTCTTTATGAAAATCATTTAAACAATTAACTTTTTGTTTGGCTAGAGAATTTAAATCCACAGCATTTATATTTTCATTTCTCAAGGTAGTAAATACCAAAGTATTTTTAGAATCAAATACATTGCAAGCATCATTTTCAAATTTAACATTGAAACCATCATCACACAACTGATAAATACTTAACAGATTATATTTAAGTACATCAACAAACAATACTTTAGAAATTAAAATCAAATCAGTGTTACCAATCTGGCCTAGGCCGATGATCTTTCCTTTAGAATTATCACCAAAGGTGACATGGCCTCCATCAACTTTGTTTAAGCTTTTGAAGCATGAAAAGTCTCATGTCATGTGTCTTGAACATCCACTGTCCAAATACCATGTATTCCTACAGGAACTTTTCAAAAAAGTTTCCTACAAAACAGGTTTAAACAGAAAATGATTTTGGTACCCAAATTTTCTTGGATCCAGATAGGTTAGAAAGCAAAACTTTAGGTATCCAGACTTGTCTAATGAGTCTCATATTATTTGCAGAATCAATAGATTTTAAAAGAAAAATTTTCTTTGATATATAACTACGTGAGTAACTAGTTGAGGCATATGAATTTATAGAACATCAACTAGTACCATTCTGTCCAGATTTAGGAATAAATCTAGTTTTAGTAAATTGTCTATGTCCAGGCTGATAGCCTAAACCAGTAGTATACTTTAGTGCCACATGCTTTCCTAGAATTTGAGTGAGTGTAACTTTTCCATTTGTTAATTTTTCTAAGTCCTTCCTTAATTTATCATTAGAAAATTTTAGTTTAGTATTTTCCTTAAGTAATTGAGAATTATTTTCCTTTTCTATAACAAGTGAAGATTTAACAGAGCTGGTCAAAGAATGTTATTTCTTCATGGTATTATATTTGTCCTTCAATTCATTATAGGTTTCTTATAGCATATTACAATATTCAAATAGTTCTTCATTGGACATATTTTCATATTCAGAATCAGATTCAACTCCAGAATAATATGAATTTAAAGAAAGAGTATCCAATGTTACCTCATATGTGTTTTTCATGAAACACATGTTGGATTTTTGATATTTTTTATCCTGAGTAGAATCAAAATCACTTCAGCTGTCTTCTGAAGCACTCCAAGTTGCTTTCATAGCTTTCCTGTACTTTTTTCCCTTGTAGTAATATTTATTTTTGAACTTTAATTTAGGACAATCATCTTTTACATGTCCTTTCCTTTTGCACTCATAGCAAACAATTTCATCACTCCTATCATACTTTTTCTAATCCTTCTTCTAGTAACCTATGTTGTCATATTTACCTTTGTAGTTTGATTTCCTAAAGAATTTCTTCTTCCTGTAGAACTTCTTAATTCTTCTGGCTATTTGATTCATATCAGCATCACTTTCATAATCTGAACTTTCACTTGTTGAGCTTTCAGTAGGTATGTGAAATTTATCCTTACCCTTGATCTTTGAGGCAGTAGACTTAAATTCTACCGACTTCCTTTTTAGTTCATCATCTTCTTCCTTGTTTACCTTCAGTTATTCTTCATACATCATAAGCTTACCAATTAATTCCTTAACAGGTAGTGAACTTATATCACATGATTCTCTTATGGAGACAGATGTGCCTCTCCATCTATCTAGAAAACATCGTAATATCCTCATGATCTGTTCTTTTGCAGGAAAAACTTTACCAAGAGAACTCATAGTGTTGACAATCTCATTGAACCTGCGATACATGTCAGAAATGGGTTCATCGAGCTTCATTTTAAAATTATCATATTTAATAGTATAGGTGTTCAGTATCATTTCTTTAACATTGGTTGTTTCTTCATGAGAAACTCCCAATGTATCCCAAATTTCATAATCAGTTTTGCAAGCAGATATGCGATTAAATTCTTCATCTCCGAGAGCACAGTACAGGGCATTCATAGCTTTACAGTTATTGTTATAAGTAGTTTTAGTAGTTTCATCCCAAGTAGTTCTCTCAGTGTCTGGATTCTTATATTGAGTTTCTATAGAATTCTAGATATCAAAATCCCATACTTTCAAAATGAATTTTCATTTTAAACTTCCACTGGGCATAATTTGTACCATTAAAGAAAGGTGGCATGTTTGTAGCAGTACCTTCTAATATATTGTCCATAATTAGATTTTAACAAATATATTTAAGGAGATAAAATTTAGAACAAACAGAAATTTAAGATCTTTATGATACAACCAAAATCACAGTTGAAAAACAGAGTATTTTGAAAACCTTGATAAACAAAACAGAATCCTCTGATACCAATTGTTGGTCGAAGTGGATACTCAAGAGGGGGGTGAATTGATTTCCAATTAAAATTTCTGTTTAAAATATTTCTATTAAAATCCCCTAAATTGAATAACAAGATAATCTTTAATAAATTTATATTAGAGTAAAGGGTCAGTTAGGTTCTCAAGAGATTGATTAGTTCTCAGTTAATTGAATCTGAAGATTAATTAACTTTTGAAGCTAACATAATGCTTTACAATATATAAAAATACTTTCTAGGTTAATTAACAAAGTAACTTTAAAACAATTTTATATTTCAAAGTAATTGGCAGCGGAATATTCAATATAGGTTAAAACTAAAATACGTAAGCACAATAGTTTTAAAACAAGAGTTTCAGTCTCAATCCGAGACTTAGTCCTCTCAAACAATTTATATAAATTTTGATCCACACCCTGGATTGGGGTAAACAACAGACTGTCCAGGTATTAAGACCTCTACCATATTTCTTCGTGGGAAAACAAAAACTATAGCACATAGGCTACCCTGGTCACACTTAACCTCTTCCATAATTCACAGTGGGATATAGTGATGTGTAAGAAGTTTGGAGTGAGGATTTAGTATCCTCCAGTTCAGTCCAGGAGTCAGTGTGTAAATACAACACACACTGCTAAATGAATGAAATGCAATAAAGCTAAAGAGATAGAGATGAGTTTAGAGTGCTCTGTGTGTTGTGAGTGAAACTCTGGACTCCTTGGTTTGATGTAAATGAATCTCTGATTCCTTCTTTAGTTTTCTTTAAGAAAACAGAGTGTCATAGTTCTTATTTCTTCACTTCCAGTGTAGGTGTTCAGCTTGAATGTGAAAGTGTTCTTTGTAATACTTCATCTTCTTCATTGAACTTGTATTCTTGAGGAGTATGAATGTTTTTCAAGTTCCTCATGTGTTCGTCTCTTAATGTATGAGTATGAATGGAATAATTATTTCTCTATACCTCTTCGCTACACACTTTTACTGTAGCTTGATCTTCCTTATATTCCACGAGCTCTGGAAATAGGAATGATTACTTTTTTATAGGTACGAGGTATGGTTCCCTGACATGCCAACAACTATCATTAAATATCATTAATTGCATTAAAAACAACAAATATTACTGTTGGAATTAAATAAGAGTTAATAGAAATTCAAATAGTTTACATGACTATCGGTGAGTCATGAGATCGGTAGGTCATTTTGAATCTGCATCGGTAACGGTAGGTCCTTGGATCAGCATCGGAATTAGTAGCTCATGATCAGCATTGGTATTGGTAGCTCATGGTCAGCATTGGTATCGGTAGCTCATGATCAGAATCGGTTTTGGTGGTTTGTGATCAGTATCAGTATTAGTAGCTCATGATCAGCATCGGTATCGGTACCTCATGATCAGTATCGGTATCGGTAGCTCATGATCAGCACGACCATTGACATTGGTGCGACCATTCTTATCGGTGTGACCGTTCTCATCGGTGAGACCGTTCTCATCGGTGCGACCTTTTTCATTGGTGGGACCGTTCTCATCAGTGCGACCGTTCTCATCGGTGCGACCATTCTCATCGGTGCGACCATTCTCATCGATGCGACCATTCATCATCGGTGTGACCGTTCATCATCGGTGCGACTGTTCATCATCGGTGTGACCATTCATCATCAGTGCATCCATTCATCATCGGTGTGAAAAGAAAATAACTAACGGTGAGTCATAAACATGAAATTCACACTGAGTTTTTGTTTAATCCAGAATACTTCCAGGTCAACAGTAAAATATAGATTAACATAGATAAACATTATGTATAAAATATTTAAACATATATAAATACATTTATAAAAAATTAAACAAAAGACTAAATTTTCATAAACAAATCAATGATTTTTTATTATTAAAATAAATATACAGAGAGTTCAACAATTTCTACATTTCTATATCCTACATCTGTCATGATCTTAGATATTTCTTAGGAAATGAAGTTTTCTATCAATGCTTCTTCAGATATTTTAGAAATATTGATCTACCCTTATCAAGATCACTTTAAAAAGAATCTAATTTTCTACTAAATGATTCTTATAGGGATTACTTTGATGATATGAAGAAAAGTCTCACTACACCACTGATCAGTCACCCCCCATGGTGTGATCTTCTATTTAAGCTTATATGTGATGCTTCCAACTTCTTTGTTGGAGATGCCTTATCATTGAGGGTAGAAATATGTTCACATGTGATTGACTATGCTATTAGAACATTCAATTCATCCCAATAAAACTAAATATCCATGTAAAATAATTTTCTTTCCATCATATTTACTTTAGATAAATTTATTTCTTATTTATTGGGATCTAAAGTATTATTTATTTTATAACCATGCATCTTCAAGGTACCTCTTAAATAATCCATATGCAAAGCCCAAACTTATTTTTCAGATGATCCTTCTTCAATATTTCACCATTGATATAGAAAAAAATAAGGGTTTAGATAAATTTATAGTGGACCACATGAGCAGGATCAATCACATGCTAGAGAATGACACCTTGGATTAGGTACCACTTAGGGACACATTTTCTGATGAGAATATTTATGCACTCTCGAGTGCACATCCTTTGTATGATGATATAGTTAACTACATTTTCACCTATAAAATTCATAAAAATTTAAAGAAAAATCAATTCTAAGTTTTAAATATTGATTCTATATTTTATGTGTGGGGTAATCCCTTCCTCTATCATACGTGTAGTCACCATGTTATTAAGTGGTATATTCCTAGTCATGATTTTGAGTCTGTTTTTCATTTCTATCATGAACTTTCATTTGGTGGAAACTTTAGCCCTCAAAATTTTTCTAGGAGTGTCTTAGACTTGGTTTTATATTATCCTAGTTTGTTCCATGAAGCCCGTCTATTTTTTAAGTCATGCTCATGTTTCGAAAACACTGGTAACATTTCTAGGGAAATGAGATGCATAAACAACCCATATTATTTTGTGAGGTTTTCTAGGTATGGAGAATTGATTTTATGGGTCAATTTCCTAGGTCATTCAATTTATTGTATATCCTTGTTATTATTGATTATGTTAGAAATTGGGTGGAATCCAATCCCACAAAGACTGATGATTTTCATGTTATAGTCGATTTGTTTGAGGTAAATTGTTCTTTGCAGGTTTGGAATACCAAAGGTTATCATCAGTGACCAAGGGTCACACTTTTTCAATAGTAATTTAGATTCATTCATTTATAGGTATGAGTTTATGCACAAAACAACTACTCCATACCACCCCCAAAAAAATGTCTGAGACTATGTTTCAAATCAAAAGTTGAAGAATATATTAGGGAAAATTGTGCAACTGGATAGAAAGGAATAGGGAAAGTACTTGGATGATGTGCTTTATTCTTATAGGATAGAATAAAATATTCCCATCAACATTTCCTAATTTATTATTGTTTTTGGGAAAGACTTTATTCTCCCTATAGAAGTTTATCATTGATCATTTTGGGTGATAAAGAAGTGAAAAAAGGATTTAGCACAAATATGATAACAAAGGAAGATGCAACTTCAAGAGCTCAACGAGATTTAAATTTTAGGAATTCCTAAGCGAGTGGGTCTAGAAATTAGATTTCAAAGGAATTTAGAATAGTTTTGTGGAATTAAACAAAGCATGAATAAATATTTTACTTTACCTGAATATACTAAATAAAGGGTAGAGATATGATCTTGAATTGGTTGTCATACACACACATGGGGATTTAATGTCACGGTAGACCCATAACTTGTCTTTCTATGATTAGTGTAATTAATATCATTGGATTTTGTTTTGATACAATTTTGGAGATAATGAATTTTAAATTTATTGATATTGACTTCTTGATGGGATTATTTAGTTTTCTATATTTCCACTATGTATTGGAAAATATCACCATGCATATCTTGTAATATTTTTCTAGAATGCATGACATATGACGGTGCCTAAGAGTGTCAAAGGGTAAGTGTGGGGTAGTTGATAGAATAAATTTGTATTAAATATTTTATTGAAAACAAATTACATAATTTCCTCACATTGTGTTAAATATTTACATTTATGGAATATTTGGGATTAGATCATTCATTTTCAAATTTGATGAAAATTCCATATTTGACCTTTAAAGTATACTATGGTATTTTAGTCATAAATATATTTTTATGACTTATTTTATCTTAAAAAAATTAAATTAGTTATTAACTTAGTGGGATAAAACTTTCATTTAGATCATCTGAGCGGGGTCCTGCATTTGATTGGAGTAAATGGTCCATGAATTCAGAGCTGATCTGGACACATCAAATTAGACACCACTTCACTATTTGGGTCATATATACTACATCCACACTTTAATTGGGATAAAATTTTGAAATTAGAAAGAGAAAACAATTATTCAAAATTCATATTTTGTGAAGTACATCTAGTTCATGTGTTTTGGAGGTTAACAAGTTGGTCAAATTTGGATTAAAATATTTTTCCAAATTTTCCCATTCAAACTTGTAACCTTCTATAACCCTAGCACCCACTCCCCTCTATAAATGTGTGTTTTTATCCTTAAGAGGGGATTTAAAATGAAATATTAGATTTAACTCAGATCATAAGTGGTTTCATTCTGTTTATACAAGAATTTCAAGAGGGAGATATCTTGAAGTAAGGATCCCTTAATCTAATCCTTATTCTTCTTCTTCACATTGTAATGTCTGTGTTTTTGTAATAATATTTCTAATTTCTCTTATATTTATTATATTTAGTTTAATTTTATTCTTATATTAGTCACTTATTTAGGATATAAATTAGGATTATAAACAGGATTGGATTATTCTCTTTATATACCTTTAATAATGTAAATTTTTTCTATGATGACTAAACCACCCATGGAAGAGTAGTTTTTCTTATTAATCAATCTAACACTAACATTAATAATTTATATGTGTTGAATCAATGAGATTATTTTAATTCATTTAATATGATCCGTATATTAAGTTTTTAATTTTAAATATTAACTTAAGAAATTAAACAATTAACACAAAACACATGAGGTTGAGTAATGCGTGGATTGTGAGAGCCCGATCTTAATTAGTAAAAAAACAACATGGGATCAATTTTTAGAGTTCAAATGAAATCCTAAAAATCAATTTATCCCAATTTTGAGAATTGATATGTTCCATAATTTACCACTGACCATAATAAATCCTTATAAAGTTAATCAAATTATGGTTCTACGATTTCACATTCCAAATATAACCTAGGGTTTAATTCATTTCATCTTTGCAGTTTAGTTAAATCTCATAGGATTATAGGGTTAAATAATTAGGGGATTATAATTAATTGCGTTTTTATTTGAATGATAATGATTAATAATTAAGTGAATATATTGATTTATGTTAATTATTCCTTCTAAAAAACATATTTTCTAAACAAAATATTCTCATTGTGATTTATCAATCAAATTTCAAAAATAAAAAATACAAAAAAAAAACTTCTTCCAACAAACATCTTCTTATGTTATAAACCATGAATAAATCCCCTAACATTTTTATTATTGATTTTCTATTATTTTATTTTTTCAAATACCTTTAATGTGTTGTTTTTAGTACTTCCTCCTTGGAGTATGACCTTGGTTAGCCATTGTGTTACACCTAAGAACTAAAAATTACCCATCATTTGAGAATACCCATGATAAAATCTTTTAGTCATTCTAAGAGTTGAGATTTGAATCAAGAATATAAGAGTTATAGTATACCAACATTGTTTGTTTTAATATTATTTGAGCCTAGAAAGGTTCCATGGGTTCTTAAGTGACTCTTAGGAACTTTGTGTTAATTTTTTAGTGTTTTGGAGGGTTTCTTCCCTGGTGCATAGTTTAGTGTGCATGGTTTAGGGGGAAATATGAAACACCTTGAGTGTGGGTCTATTTTTAGTTCAAATTTTAGAGTGTGTGGATATTTCACATGGTTAGAACATGGTTAAGGTTTAACCATGTATATTTCATATAAAATTATGCATCTTTTCTTGGATTGGGGATGAGCCGCATGGTACTACATGTTTTCAAACAAACCGTAAAAGATCTCAAATGTTATTATAGACTAAATTCACATGGTTAGTGCATGGTTTGTCTAAACATGTATCCCATCCATTCAAGGGTATTTGACTTGTAAAGTGAAGGTTTCACAGTTGTATCATAGTTTTTTAACCATGTGGCCAAACCATTAGGCATGTTGTAACTAATTAAATAAGTTTGTTTTATCATTTTACCTTAGACATTTAACTAAAACCCATTTCCTATCTTTCATTGAACACATAGGCAATGGGGTCTCCCTCCCACTGTCCCTCTATGATTCCATCTTGTTTTGGGACGATTTTGGTGGATCTATTCAATAATTATTGTTGAGTCTCTACCATTATCTCCCCCTATTCCTGGTTTCTCTTGGATTCTTCTAGATTCCATTTATCTAGTTAGAGATTTAAGAGATATTTTCACCAGATAATTGTGGAAACATCCTGATATGTCAAAGCTATCATATGTAATAGCTAGAGGATGTCATGAGATGGTATCACCATATCATCATACATAATTATAATGGAGGAACATCACCATATGGATTTATATATGGTTTTTGGATTTAATTATTTTTTTTGGTGACTAAATCAGTGTTGTGTGATATTTTTTGGGCCTAGGATAGTGCCTCAAGCACTTCATGGACCTTATACATGTGGATGGTTTACGTTTCAGTTCAATGAGGTGTCTTGGTTAGTGATTAGAAAATTCTACCTATTTTATTGATATGATTAATTAATTATAAATGGTTATAATTAATTGATAGGATGGTGTGGATTAGGTATGGGTGTGTGTCAGGAGTGGGCCACACCCTATGGTTCGAGGATTTAGTGAGCTTTATGGCTAAGTCAGTTTTTAGATGTTATGCCTTTTTGAATTAATTTAAAGTTAAATTATAAATTTTTATAAATGAATTGGTTAATTAATTTTAAATAACTTATTATGAATTATTAGATAGTGTTCTTTAGGAAGGTGATGAAAACTTAGACAGGTATCGGTGAGTATGGTTTAGCTATGATTAAATGATGGAAACTCTATTATTGTGGTTGGTGGTCCATTGAGAATATCCCTTAGAAAATTATTTATGTATGGGATTCTTAGTATTCCTAGAATCCTGCTTGTATTTATGAGGTTCTATGGTGGTCTGGAATCACCCCATGGATTTAGATGATATTCCTGATGTTTATGGTTACCTATGGTTACCCCCTATGAGCCAGGTAATATTCCTGATTTTTATGACTACCTAGGTTCAAACCTAGGATTCGGTGAATATGATTAATGTTTATGTCTTCCTAGGGTCACCCCATAGGATTCAACTAATACACATGATGTTTATGAATTCTCAGATCACCCCCAAGGAGTCAAAAATGGCACATGATGATTTATACTACCAAGGGTTTCCCTGGAGGTATCATTGATGATGCCTGATGATTAATTGATGGCCTAATATTACCTCTTATGGGTCAATTGTTGATCCTGATATGATTTATTGCCTAGGATTACCACCTAGGGGTCATTATTAATCTAAATGATTATTAATCACCGAGTATTGCCTACTAGGGGTTAACTATTGATCCTGATATTATTAATTTCCTAATATTACCTATTAGGGGTTGTTCGTTCAGCTTGATATGATTGATTAGCTAGGATTACCTCCTATGGTTATTTCATTGTGCCTGATGACTTCGACTAGGATAACCTCCTAGGGTGTATTTATTAAGTTGGGTGACTATTTGTCACAAAGGATTACCTCCTAGGGGTTAGTTTTGTAACTAATGACTTTTCACCTCTATGTATTAACTCCCATATGTTGAATTGTTTTCCTTATATGGTTTCATGATTATACAATGTGGTCATAGAAACTCTAGAGCTGTCCAAATCAATTATAGTCAATCCTAGGTTTCATGTTATAACTTTAGGATCGATGGTGGTTATTTATTTAAACTTTTGTGTATTTATTTATTTATTTTGATGTGCATGTCAAGTGAAATTACACTATATTTACCAATTATATACGGTACTATATTGGTGGTTCCCTACTAAGTTATACTCATACCCTGCTCAGGTTTCCATGGAACTTGGGTACTCGAAACGACTTCACTAGTTGTGTGATCATGTTGGATTAAGGCCCAACATTGGATCATTCAACTGGATATCTTAGACAGTAATGGATATGGGGATGTGATGAGGCATGGGGATTTTAGTAGATCCTCCATGTAATTTTTTTATTATATTTATCTATATATATGATTATATTTATGGGAGATTAGTTTTTGTGTACTTTCATGATCGTGAGTCTGTATGAATAATTTATTCCACATTTACATTTGGTGTATCATGTTATGTTTTATTATTATACATACTCTTATTATTATTTATTTTTATAGATTATAATTGGTTATTTCCATTTTTTTATGCATTTTTTTATAGGGTTATAGTCTCCCCATTATTACACCCTTGACCCTCACTTCAAGTCTCTAGCCTTTTTCATAAGGGGAGGCACACCTGAGGTTAAGTAGTGATTGTTGGTCTAAGCACCATTCAGTATTCCAAGGTGGTGGGATGTTACACAAGATTTTTATGTTGACCTTCCACCCTTTATTGGATGTGAAAGGTTGACTAGACTCATGGGGATATGGACCCATGATGAAGATGTGTTGGAGATTACGCATTAGTTTCCCATGGTGCTACTTCATAGTTAGGATAGAAAGGGTGGGGTATATGAATTGATGGATACCACCCTGCTAGTGCTTGGGTATAGCTAGCATGGTTGTTCCTCAAAGATAATTATATCCCCCTAGCTCATTATAGAATTCATAGTGATGAAATAATCAATTTGAACCATATTGGGTCTTGTATCCAAATAGGAAACACATGATTATATAGATCATCGATTGGAATCGGGATATCAAATGAGTTTGTGCCCATAAGAGAAACATCTCTATTTTCATCTTCATAGGTACCCTCATTATCAATGTAATCCATGATGGTGGTACCTATATGGGTTCTAAATATCATGTAGGATAATTCTTGAATCGTGTTTTATCAAGGTAATATAAAATCAAAGGACTGCACATTGATGTGTATGCCCTGACCCTCAACGTCTGGTGTGTTTGAGGAGGCCTTGATAACTGGATGCCAAAGTAGGAGACTTGGGAAATGAGATCCTCTATCATAAAAAAGGGTTAGATGATACCCTATGTGGGATAAAAATGTGTTTGTTTTCTTTAGTGGATCCTAGAATACAGATTCTTCCTAATGACAGCTTACCAAGGGTATTTATCTCTAGTTTAGGGCATATTAGTTACTTCACCCTAGTGAGGGATAGAAATGATGGTTCTCCCTAGTCAATGTCCTTGAGGATAATTTTACCTTGTAATATTCCTTTGGATAAGGTTCAACCTAGTGAAATTACTTTTCCAAAGTTACCCTAATGAAAGGCCTTAGATAAAGATTCACTTTAGTAAAAGGCCTTAGGAATAAGGTCTCCCAAGTGAAAGTCCGTGGGTGAAGGGTCACCCAAGTCAATGGATTTTGTTGAATGGTTTCTCAAGTGAATAGCCTTAGGTGAATTATTTACCTAGTATTATAACTTGGGTGTGACTTTATCTTATTGTTCAAGGGTTCTCATAGAATCCCTTGGGTGATGGAACCCTTGTATGGTTTACGGGGTGGGTCCTTCTCCCTGGTGAAAGAGGATTAGGGGAAAAGTGATCTTTTATAAAGGTTTTTTCCTTAAAATTACATGACTACCATTAACTTAAGTTAATTTCATTATGTTTATGTTTCATAGACTACGTGAGGGGAGTTATAGAGGATAGAGTTAAGGAGGATTTTAGGATATATCTCTCTTTTAGAAGGTAGTAATCTCATGAAAAAGTGGGATCCCAAGAGGTTAATTTATAGGCATAAAATGAGGACTCAGGTGCATGGAGTCTGCATATCAAAGAAGTGCACATAGGTAGCTTAAGCACATGTATCTAGGGTATAAGTAAGTGCATGAATGTGGAATATGTGATGCAGCCTAAATTCATATATAAGACCCTAGGAAAAGTGACATGGGTGCATCACCAAGGTCCTGGAAAAAATGGTGGGGTCTTTTCTTTCGAGACTTTGGACTTTTCAATCCCTATCCCCCCCCCAAATGGAGCGCCAATAATGGGGAAGGTAAATTATATTAGTTATATGATGGTTATATTTGTCATGAAAAGTGGGATCATAGTTTTTTATAACTTTATTTTACAATAGGGATATATAGAACACAAATAAATGAAATTTTAAATAGATTTTTAAAATATTATGTTCATAAAATTTTTTTTTATAAATTTCTTTACGTAGTTTTAGAAGATTCTTAAAAAGAGTTTGTATCAAGAAACAATTGATGGTTTTGAGATAAAGGAGGAATTATAATGAAATATTTTTTTTTCCCATGAATTAATTACTCGAGTGGATGAGATATATACACCAAAGATATTTTATCTATTTCAACTTGAATATTAACTAATTAGGCATTATTTTCTAAAATTGTTTCATGAAAGTAAAGTTTCAAGCTCATTTTCAATTGGGGTGAAATGGTGTGAAGATAAGCCTTTCATTATATATAGACATATCAATAATTGTGTCTATTTTTCATGATAGAAAGTTTATTTTTTTGGTAAACCATTCTTTCATGTTTAAAAACCTCTAATTTACTTAATGTGAGAACAATTTTAGAATCGTATATTTTGAAGAGATAGACACAAGTAAACTAAATCATTTTTATGTTCAATAAACAAGCTAGTAATGGTGATGATGATAGGAATATAGTAACAACATGTCAAAGTATATAATTTGACTAAATAAAAATTTAGTTGATAATGGTATCTTGTAAGATAGATAAATTTAACAAAAAAATTATCAAATTAAATTATTTTTTCTTCCAAAATAGGTAATATGAAAAAAATCAATAAAAATGAAAAAATTCAGTGATGATGGCCATACATTTTTCAAACATACCACCTTTAAAAATATTATACAAAGGGTTTGATCATTTTGAAAATTTTATTAATAAAACTATTCAAAAGTGGAATAAATTGAATAAATAATAAATAATGATCCCTCTATGATGTTGGTGTGAACTATTAAAACACGTTAATGTTCAAATTCTAGAAGTGATGAAATCTGGTTATCTAGAATGAGTTTTTAAATATTTTAGGGGGTTTAGTAGTATGGGAATATTTATAAAAATCTTTTAGCAGTGTATGGACAAGAAAATTTATATTTTTAGTGTTTAAGATTCTTAATCTTAAGAATTATTTATAATTGACATAGATTGTTATGTTTTATGAAACAACTTTAATAAATGTAAAATCACATATAGAGGTATATTTATTTCTCTATTTTTTCAACTTCAAGTTTTAAATAATTTTTTTAATTTTTAATTTTTTTCTACAGAGAAAACACTATCAACTAGTTTCAGAACATATATATAGTTAAAAATTTATTAAGTTGTAAATGTTCCTACTACAAACAATTTGGTTGAATATTAATATTATTTGGAAATTAGGAAACACCTTTAATAATTTTAAAACTATATATACATGTTAATGTAACTGTTTATTTGTTAATGTTCCTAGTGATTAAAATTTGTATATGAAATTTTATTATGTTTATTACGGGAATCACTGAGGGTTCTGGGTGTAGTGAAAGTGATAGTCAAGCTTATTACCAATGATGGTTTTTTCATATTTAATAGATAATCTGTAAAAGAATAATGAATAATTTTCACATATAGTGAATAAAAATAAAGAAACAAGAAAAAAGGTATCTCAGAATACATAAAGGATATTTTCATGTAAAATTTATAATTAATTTAATAAAAATAATTACCTTAGTTTTGAGATTATTTCATTGATGAATATTTTGATCATTAAAACGACATTCTAGTTTTACTGTCCTTTTACTAAGAAGATTAAAAATATAATTCCTCTAGAGGTGATCCAAACATGATTCATAATATTGAATCATCATAGATGGAACTCTAGGTGCTAGCACAGAAGTAGAAATCATCTTGTGTCACATCCCTTTGATCACAACACAATCCTTTGGGTCAAGTATCGTCTCTATTATTCTCTAATTCATGTGAGGGGGGAGGAGGTGGAGTAATCCTCTTATTCTTGATATAAACCTAAGATATTTTATTCATTGAGACAATTATCTAGGGTGGGAATTCATTATACATGACATAAATGATTTCTAACATCTTATAAAATTATATAAGTGGGTATATATAGAGATAGGGTTCAATATTGATAATTGAAAAAATTCCAATAATCAAATAATAAACCTAATATATTCCTCATACCAATAATTATAATAATAATAATAATATATAATGGCATGTGTTGACTTGTATAAATAAACACCCTTTCATTAAATAAATAATTCTTATTTATTTAAATGATATTCAATGATTATATCATTTATGTTACCAAGAATATAACTCATTCGTCCACATTTATTGGAATTTGTTGAAACTTGAATAATAAATAAATATTATTCATTTTATAAATAAATAAATATTCTATCCATGGTCTTGGGAATAAAAATTTATTTAATACTCAACACACATAAATATGATGACTAAATTTTTACAATCAATAAATATTAAATAAAGTTTTATTTCTTGGTATTGGATATAACATTTATTGAAATTTTTAAATTCAAGTAAAATTTAAATGAGGTAAATAAATACTAATTGTGTGAATCTCTAGGCCTCTTCCTCAGGTAAATTAGGTGGGCTTTCATAAATTCAAATATCGGTGTCTGGTAACAAGTAAAGGAACCCATATAGAAATAATTTAATGTTGTAATGATAATAAAAAATATATTAATTCTTAATGTGTAATAAAATACCTATTCCTTGATATCTCAAATAAAGAAGGTTTCATACTTGTTTCATCAACCAATGTGCTCAATATATATTTCTTTAACTCCATAAATTGAAACAATCTTCCTCCATGGATATGGAATTTAGTTTGATAGTTCCATTACAATCAAAGGGAATGAGATATAATCTTCCTTAAATAGGAATGTTCAAATACTATATTGAATTATTCAATAATCTAATATAAATCATGATTCTCCCGATGTATCCTACATTACTGTGAACATATGTCATCACGGTTTTTATCAATATATCAAAGTACACAACTCGTGATATTTATTAATAATAATCTCAAGTCTTAGGATCATTACACATGTTCACATATAGAAATATCCAATGAAACATAAACATGTATAATTATTAATGGTTGGTCTTTCCTCATAATACCTTAGATAGGAGATTAGAAAGTGAGAACTTCATGAGATTAGGTCTTATCCTCTTATGAGTATCAATCACATGACATCCAAATATACTATGTGTCCCACCATAGAATTTTATCTTGGTCATAGAACATAATTTTAATAATATCATTATATAACTTCAAGGTTCTCATCGTAGTGGGTAACATCTATGACCTTCCAATACGACAGGTACTCTATGGCATTATCACATTATGTTACATAGAAGAATATACAATATATGAGAAGTAATTTATTTATATTCATATTATTTAATGTATAGTTAATCTAAAGTTAACGATATTTGGTTCTAGGGTACCAACTTCAATAAACACCATAAACCAATTTGAAAAAAACATTACAGATAAATTATAGTTTATATAAACATTTAGACATTATAAAATTCACTATGTAATCATATCCTATTTTTAAATAACATCATGTAAATTTAAAATAGTTGAAATAGTTGATATATAATTTTGGTTAAAATTACATTGAAAATGATGTATTTCATTATAGAGTAAACTATTATTGAAATCAAACATTTTCATACAACATCTTCAAAGTAGTTATTGAAATATGTGTACAATATAGTATATGAAAAATAAAATTTTTCAACAAAGTGAATTAAATAGTTCCAAATAGATAGTTTGACTAAAAATCTACATGATGTTTAATCTTTCCTTATAATTTTTCAATTAACCATTATTGTATCCAAATTCACTATTTATTTCCTTCTAAAGAAGAAAATTTTGGTCTGATTTTTTACCCAATTCTCCCCAAAAATAACACACCATATATACTATGAAGTCTCTAAATTTTTATTGTGAAAGTATGGGATACAATTCCTATTCAGTTGCAAAATTATCTATTATATAACAAAATTATATAGCACGTTATAAAATATATTTATCTTTTAATAGAGTTTATTTGATATTATACGTTAAATAAATTTTTTAAATATATAAAGATGAATACTTATGATTACTCACTGAATTTAATTTTTTATAGATTTAATTTTTATATAAAATAAAAAATCAACACTTTATAGTTCTAAAAATTAATTAAGGATTAAACATAAAAACAATCACATCACAGTAATATAATCTATGGTAATTTTATCATAATATTAAATGAAATTATATAAATAGAAGTCACTTATCTCTATATTTAAAAAAATGGTGTCTAAGGAAGGTTCATTGAATTAACTAAAATAAAGATATTCCACTTCAAAGAAATACCCTCCAAAAATGAACTATATATGTAATTGGTTTTTACTCAATTATTATACCTATAAATTAATCCTTGTCAAGTAATATGGATTTAAAAAACTATTACTAAATATGTAAACAAGTATCACATTACAGACATGTTAGTATTGGCCATATAGATACACATAATGAAATCTTAATTATTAGAGAGTATCTCAGTTGAATTCCCCATCTCACATGTCTTATAAATGATATGTGGGTAGGGATTAATCATTTAGTCTCATTTAAAATAACATAATAAATATTTTAGTTGATAATTGGATTTAGGAGTTTGATATCCTTAATAATTGGAACTAATAATACTCAATGATCTTGATTTCATGTCTTTATTTTAAAAACAACACACACACACACATATATATATACAAACAAGGGAAGCAGCAAGTTTCTTGGTATTAAACTCACACACGAAGGAACTAAAATAAAAAAAAATGTTTTTAATGAGATTTATATGTGATATATTAAGGAACACTAAGAATATGGGGTTGAATCAGGGTTTCAGTTTTATAATTTATTCTAGAAATAAACCTCTATAAATGGTTATAGTCAGAATCCTCTCAAAAAATTTACACTTATTCTTCCATACATTCATGAAATAAACTTGAGTGTAAAGAAAATATGATTTTTACAAGGTTAACCCCCAATATGGGTGACCATGTATATGTTGTTTTCATTGTAACTTAGAGACACAGGAGATCCACTAATTTTATAAATTGAATATAAAATTGGAATGTATCATCCTTAAAAAAATGTTTTTTCCTAATAGCATAGTTTCCTAAAAATTTAATTATATAAGATCCATCCTATATACAAATGTATTTAAAACCAAAATTAAAATAGATTTAGTGAGATATAGATGATTTGAAATCAATAAAAAACTTCTCTTAGACTTTAGAATATTCATAATTAATTCAAGGTCCCTATTCTTTAAGAAAATCAATGTCTAGAGTATTCAGTGAAGTAGAAGAAGATCATTTGTCTTTCTCACTATTTATCTCTATTTTCATCAAATCATTATTCATATCTTAAATAATCATTATGATCACATGTATTTCTTTCTTGTTTAAATTTTTAAACTTTATGATCTTGGATCTCATAAATCCTTATTCAATGTTGGTTAAATAATATTATATAAATAATGTAATAGTATTCCATAATATATGAAAACTAATTATATCCTTTAAATATCAATAATGTTCATTCAAATTATCTCATCAATTTTATAATGATATTATTTATTTTAATACCTTAACAATCATCCTTAAAATCAACTCAAAAATAAAACATTTTTAAATTTATAATATTTACATAATATTTTATTAATGTTACATAGCTCTTGAAATCACATGCATGAATGCAGTATACTTATATGTGGCCCTTAGAATCACTATCTTACTCTTACCTATATTGAATAATTTTTTGAATTTTAAAAAAAATACCTTTAAAATTGGTAGTAGGGGAACCAAACATTCACCCCCTGCCCCAATTTTACGGAATGGGATAGGGTAGAACCAATACAAAAATAACAATATAGAATCATGATGAGGAGAAGATATGCATGACCACACCATAGTACATCACATGTCCTTTCCAAAATTGATAGTTTTCTAAAGACACCACAATCATGTGTGTCTACCACAGAACCCATGAGATATTCCATATATGTGTAAACCATCACCAATCCCACCACTACATCACACGACATCCACCACCAATATCATCACTACACCTCACGACCACTACACCATAGATCATGTTTGTCATCATTGGAGGATTCCAGGATCCACCATAGAAAGCTGTAGATACCAATAGAGCTTTAACCCTCCCTATATTTCCACACATCTGAAAAACACATGACACAAATATCAAAAAATAACTCGAGAAGATCTACTATCACAGGATCCAACATCATAACCCAAAACACCATGGAAGCCTTCATACTAAACCAAAATATGGTCGTTCATTAAGGAATGGGATGAAATGGTAGAGGAGGCTAAGGAAAAGTAAAACCTAACTTGGGAAATGAAAAGGAACCAAATCTAGGTAGTATTAAGGAAAAAACCAGGGGATAGAGACCCATAAAATAACTACCATAGGAGAGTAAGTGGTGTTGAAAGCTTCATCATCAGAGCTTTTGAATGTGGAATAATAGGACCACTGAGATAAAAGGAACCCCTCTATGTCATTGCATAGTATTGGATATGAAAAATAATAGAACACACTAATAATAAATCTAATTTAATCATATATGGGTAGAGTAAAGTATTATTTAATCATTTAGAGTTTTATAAAATTCAAGAACCTAGTGTCTTAGCCACTCTAAACTTATCTAGCCTTCTCAAATCATCTCAAAAATACTTCAACCACATAATTTCAACTCAAAAACATTCTCAGCCACTTTAAAATTATTCTGAAATGATATTAAAAACAAATATAATAATATTCTAACAATTCCTTGGGTCCTTCAATCCCTTTTTTTCTAAATCCAATAACCTACATCAATTGATAGACTTTTATTAAAAAAATATCCTAATAGCACACTACCAGTTACAAAAATATTTTTGATCAATTATATCCCTTAGTGATAATAAATTCATGTCCAACAATCATTATTCCCCCCCCCCCAACATACTCAACAAATTCTCCTCTTTTGGGAAATAAAACCAATATTATATTCCTTAAATAAACTATCACATGAATTATATATCCTTATATACCTTTAAAAATATAATCCAAATAACTTTGAGGTTTATCTAATACTCCTTAAGTAAGATGGAAAGTATTAACATTAATTTTTATCTTTAACTCTTAAAACCAATCCTTTGTAATTGAATATGAAAAAATATCTACAATTTAATATAGTTAAAAAATATATTTCAACCTCATATATACATTTGAAACTTTCCCCTTGATAAAAATATATTTGATATCAATATGTTTATAACTTGAGTGTTTCACTGATTTATTTGATAGATTTATGGAAATTTTATTATCATGAACAATTATCAATAGTTTTTCAACCTTTAACTTTGTTTCTTACTATTACTATCTCATTCAAATAATTTGTGTGCATGCCTATGTAGAAACAACATACTAAGCCTCTTCAACACATATAGTGGTAGTATTTTTATTATTATAATTATAACTCACACATATTTCTACCAAAAAAAATGAACCATGTAATGTTGACTTTATATCATCAATATTTCTATACCAATTAAAGTAAATGTTTCCAAAAAAAATAGTGTCTTGCCTATTTTTCATCGTATCCCATGACCCATAATCTCTTTTATATATTTGAGTATCCTCTTGTCAGCCTCCGTGTGAGATTATTTTTGGATAAATTTGAAATATTTCATATAAATTCACTGCATATAATATGTTAGGTTTAGATGTAATGAGATACAACAATCTTTTAATCAATTTTCAGAATTATTTTTAAATAAAAATTTTTATAGCATCATCCTTACTCAGATTCATACTAACTATCATGGGTATAGATACATATCTATAGTCTTCAATGCCAAAATTTTTCATTAAAACCTTGTAATATTTCTCTTAAGATAAGAAAATAAATTTCAGTTTCTAAAAAACTTGTTATCCCATAAAAGATATTATTACTCCTAGAATAAAAATTTCAAAATGAATATTTATTTATTTTAGAAATTCCTCACCATAATACTCCCTAACACCCAAAACAATATGACATGAACATATAAAATAAAAATGAGAGTAATTATTCTCTTCTCCTTCACATTATGGTTACTATCAACCATTCCTTTAATGAATTTTATTTCTCTCAAATAGTTTCCTTGGTTAGAATACCAGGATCCAGGGTTATGTTTTGACCTATAAAGAGATTTATTTAACCTAAAAAACTTTGTGTCATCATTTTAAATTATGAATCCTTTAGGTTTTTCACTAAATACTTATTCTATAATATATATACAAGAATATATATTTGACATACATTTGATAAAATTTTTATTACTTGTGTATTATATCTACCAAGAACATTCGGATAGTATAAAGTCATGAAACAGGTGTAAATGTTTCTTAAAATTCAATCCTTTTAACTGGATTTTATCCCTTTAATTCTAATCTATCCTTGTTTTCTATAATATTACCTTTATTGTTGATATTTTTTTTGAAACCCCACTTGGTTCCAATGATGTTATTTCCTTTAGGTATTAGAAAATATCCTAATTATCATTTTTTTAAATTTGATCCAACTCCTCATTTATAGAATTTATCCACTATTTTTTGTTCAATATATTCAGTAATAAAATGTGGATCAGCTTATGACTGACTAAATGGCCTGAAGGCCGAAATTTTTATTGATTTTAAATCATCCTTCTTTTAAGAGTAAGGGGGGCCATGACTTCAAGGACATAAATACATTAAAAAATTTTGTGAAATAAGGGGTTGCAACCCAGAACAAGACTATGCAGAAGTGCCTCTATCCAACATCAAAATCATTAAGTTGTGCCTTTACCAAAGTATGGATGTTCAGTAAGCAGTCTCGTGCAAGAATGTATGGGCACGGTACTGATGGTTATGCCATACCCTTTCAATATTCCGAATCTGAAAATTCATGAGTAGAGAAGATGACCAGCTCTATCCTCATCTGATGAAAAACCTTGTAGGTTGTCTGGGTTCCCCAACAGACCATCCAATTATTCTCCAACAACTCAACCAAGGATCATATAATACCCAAATTCATATCCAAACAAAAAAGATCCCAAATTTACCAAATCAAAACCAGGAAAAAAAACTTGCAGCAGAACCAAAATGCATGACCTCCCCCCTCCAAGCCACTAGCGCAGACCCCGATCTCACCAGAGCATGCAAGAACCGATGTTGAACCGGGACAAATTTGAAGGATCCTAAATCCAGCTCTGCCGACTTTGAGCAAACCAATTCCAAGCACACCACAGCCTCAACAGGAAACCTAAGAAGTAGAGCCATCAAAGTCGACGGTGAGAAAAATGGATCCAACGATGCAAACCGTAGTTCTGATGAGATACTGAAGCCAGGAGAACACCGGAGCCAACGACGAACTCACCCAAGACAAGGAAAGATCCCAAATCCAAATGTCCAATGAATCCACTACCGAGCCCAGCATAAATCTAGACCACGCGGATCTGTCACCGAGCGATGTCGTGCCGAGATGAGACAACCAATGTCGAGGTCGGGACATTCCGGATGAGGGGAGGAGAAGGCTTGAAGGGGAAACCCTATGTGCACGAGGAAAGGGGAGAAGCCTCCACTAAAATTTCATTCAATCAGGATCAGCTTATGAAACTAGATTTATTTTGTTATCAAATCTCAGTCTTTTTCTTATTTTCACCAGTGCTTCTAGATATCCAATGATATATTAAGTTTAAACATGCTTTTTAAACCTCTTATACTTTTGTTTTAAATTTCAAGTTGTACGCTCATAATCACTAGTACAATTTGAACTAATATCATCATTGTTTGATTCATTTCCGACTTCCACTTCACTCACATTTTCACAATTCTCCATGTTTTATTCATCATAATATTTAATAATTTTATCATGAAACTCTCTCAAAATGGTTTTATGAATAATAATATTTACATTGTAGGAATTCATTATCTTGTTTAGATTTTTTTAAGTAGTTATATCACCTTTCATTAGATAAATAACCCATAAATATTTCATCTTCATCTCTCACCTAAAATATTCACACATGTGAATTTTTTATCTTCATCAATAACAGAATTCTAAACACTTTAATGTAATTTTAATAATAGTTTATTTTTTTACCATATCTAATAAGTAGTTATTTTCTATCCAAGACTCATTAATTATATATTTAAGATATATATATATAGTTTTATAAATATCTTCTCTTTAAATGAACATTTATTGTTTAAATTTATCCATTGTCTTTCTTCTCATTTTAACAAGGATTCTATTCATTCAATTGGAAACTCTGTTTTTCTATGATATTTAAGGAGTTTTGTACTCTTATTTAATTCCATGTTTATATGGATATGCTTTAAATGAATTTATAGAGAACCTATCTTCAATTATTAGTTCTTAATATTTTGATAAACACTCCCAACTCCATCTCAACATCTCTTCATAAAAAAATTAACTTTCCATAGCCTTATATATATTCTTAAAATCACATTAGTTTTCTTTGTGAAATAATCAATGAATGTAATGGAATTGGAATATACATGAGTATACTAGTGGATTATTATCCCAGATAAATCAAATTAGATCAATTCAAGTGTCTTAGTGATCTATATATCCACTTCCTTGTGATTTTTTACAGTATTTACCCATTTTAAAGATCGTATATATAATTTATAATTTACATTTCATCTTGTGTAAATGTTTCATGGATTATTATTTTCATATCTTGATTATTTTTATTTATACAAGATGACCAATCCTTTAATGTCATAACTTATTCTCATCCTATTCTCAAAAATAAAATCTTCATCATCATTCGATAATATTATTTTCAAAAAGAGTGTGGGTACAAGGAAAAGGAAGGGACATAAAAAAGGATACAATGATAAAGAAAAAAAATGAGATTATGGGGTACTAAAGTAGTGAATACCAAACTTGTACACTTTAATAATATTAAAGCCTTTGGGGGGAACCCAATATATATAAGCAATGAATCTGTACTCCTTGAGTAGCTGTGGAAGCTAGAAAATCAGCCATCATATTCCCTTCTCGCCAGGTGTGAAGGACCTTCATATTGTTTTGAATGAGACTCTTTCACCAAGGTATAGTGTAGGAGATCCCCCAGGGGGTGGTATCTCAAATGAGAAGTGAGTCAAAGATGATTATGGAATCTATCTTTTCCACTACAATTTGAATGTTTTTATGGTTATATAAGAGGAGACCTATAAGAATGGCATTAGCTTCCTCTTGAAGGTAGTTTCTATTTCTAAAATAATCCATGAAATATAGGATGACATAGCCCCTATTTTCATGAACCATTCCACCACCCCACATGACAACCGAGATGCATGAACCATCTGTGTTAATCGTGAGACCTAAATGATGAGGATGCCATCAAACCTATATTCCCTATGAGAAAATATGTACCAAATTCTAGGAGAATCTTATGGTGAGAAGGCAATAGAGAGAGGAAGCATCTTCCCAGTTCTTTATAAGACTTGTAATATCAATTAAAAGATACCTAGTGTGGGCAGCAATGGTTCTCCTAGAATATGATTTACTTTTATAGAGAGATCTATTGGGTGCCTTCCAGATACACCAACAACCTACAGAAAAAATCACTGCATGATCTTTATTCATAGTACCGAAATGGTCAGCTCTCTCAAACCGTAAGTTAAGAAAAAAAATAACTTGATAACTTGTTATTGGTTATATCATTGAAGTAGATAAATTAAATCCATGATGAAGTAGCCCCATCTCCCTCAAAAAACGGGTGGTACATTGATTCCTTAAACGGTTTACTATAACATGAGCATTTGGAGATAACATTGATGCCCAGCTGCTTAATGTTATCATCAGTGGGTAAGGTATAATTTTTATCATGACATATAAGAATATTAATCTTGTATGGGATATCTTTGAACCATAGTAGCTCTCCCCAGTTGTCATGAGTGATCAAATCCTTCTAGATTCTATGAATATCTTTCATCAAAAAAATCATAAAAGATGATCCTATGAAAATTCATTTATCTATCTCAGTATTCATCTCTATAATATTGAAAATAGCATGTTGGTACTCATTAAAAATTGATTGCCTGAAATATGGGAACTTTCTAGAATTTCTGAGAGAGATATCAGGTACTGTACATCCTGAGAATCCAAACTTAGAACCAGATCAGTTAGGTTGCTAGATCTTGATATCCCCTCTTCCCATAATCCACCAACTATGATTGAGAAGGGTAGGAATAAATGGATGAAAGACTCTCTAGACATAGAATTTACTTCCTCTTAATATATAAAAATTATTCTCTTAATTCTCCTATATAATTCAAACCTATAGAGTCTGACCATCCAGAATCTCCCAATCCATCTTCGCGTGCAGACAATACAAAAAACTAGAGATGTTCGTGACATCAATAACTTCTCATTCATAGGCCTATCCATACATTTTAATGATTCCTAAATATGATTATCCTTTGGATGTACATCCCAAATGAAAGAAGCAATAACATTTTCAATGTCGGTTAAAAATCCTTTCGTCACCTTCATTGAAGAAATTGCATGCATATGGATGGAGGAAAGGACTGAGTTAACTAGTGTGATTATGACATAAAAAGACAAGAAATGATTTTTCCAATTTAAAATGTGGTATGAAATTTTATCAATAATTTTATCAAAATTGTGTATGAAGAGTCTAATTTAGGATATAGTGATGCCTAGATTTTCCATTGGAACATCCCTTCTTTGCATGTTCATACTTCTCTCAAAATATTTCACCCACTTGTCTGATCAATGGTTCAAAATGAAGATGCAAATATTCTCAAAATTAATCTGTTGACCACTCCATTTGAAAAATTCCTCAGGAATACTATTGGTTCCTTGCATGGATATTTTACTATAGTTAACAAAAATAACTATATAATAAGTGAACATGAGGTTAGATATACCCCTAAAGTGAGATTTTCCATGATGAGGAAGAATTATTCCCTACGTAATTATTTTATTGATAAGCCTACTAAGAGTGACTTGGGTTGGGATAAAGATACTAGGGTAGAGGTTTACCCTTATCTATGTCCACATATCACTTTGAAGAAACCATAATATTTTCCCAAAAAAGAAATATAAATTCATGAGGAACTAAAACACCAGAACAAGAGATCAGTGGCCCATAAATAGAAACCCATATAGGTGAGCACATTAAGTACAAAATTTCATTCCCAAATTTCATATCCCATGTTCATATATATCTTGATATCCATGTTCAACCAAAGGACCTTGTGGTTGATGTCACTGATGACTTCTTGATCCAAACCAATAGCACCCTGGATTGTCCTCCCTTTGATAAAACCATGTCTTCCTTATGATATTCATCAGGGTAAAGAGGATAAGAGTCTTTTTTTAATAATATATTTCATAACTTTATAAGGGAAATTTTGTATTCCAAGTAATAAAATAAAAACTAATAAGGGGGGTTGAATCATTTGTTCACTTTTTATAAGTTTCAATCATTTTTGAAACTTAACTCCTATAACCTGTTAATATTCATTTCCTTGTCATATTTTAGTAAGTACTCATGCATGAAAAAGTAGAAAATAAAGTAAAGAAAAAATATTTATAAGTTTTTTCCTCCATATGATAACCTACATCCTTTCCATATCCACTCCTGTGGGTCTATATAAATTAACTATTAAGAAAAGGTGAAAAAAACTTCTGATAACTCCCATTAGACACATAATATATCCTGATAGGAAAGATTATATAGAATCCCATTAGTTTAAAAAGTTTTACTAAAAAATAGTTGAGCCACAAAAAAATAAATACTTGGTTCAAACTGCTCCACAAATTCTCACTCCATATCCTCAGTCCAATTTGGTTGGGTCGAATTCTCTCAGTCTGATGAGGCTGGGTCTGATGGTATCGGTCTGATGAATTTAGTTATATGGTCTTAGTATGATGAACCCATTCACAACCAACACTTCTCAAACTCTTCTCAAATAATTAGTCTGATCTTCCTCAGTCTGATCAAATCAATATGATCTTCTTAATATTATTTTACTCAATCTGGTAAAAAATAGATGTCTGATGGGATCTCTATCCATAAATAACTCTTACTCAAATTCCCCAATGATCCACCTTTTCTTCTATCATAAAAGTTTGAAAATTTGAATGAACTGAGAAACTATTTATAGGAAAATTAGAATGGAAAATGTAAGAAACTTGAAAGGTTTCCTTACTCTCTCAAATTCAAAAACTATAACATCTACACACATTTTAATTTCAAATTTTGACCATTTAAACTATTCATAAATCTTCTATAACCTTCTTGAGTATTTTCCATAATCAGCCTTCATGAACTTCCTTTCTTTTATTCAGTCTAATTAGGTGAATATTATTTTATCAACTTTCTTGGCTCCGATCTTCCTTCTTACCATATCTTTAGTCCAATGGAACTTTCTACGATCACTATGATGAAACTTCCTAAACTCACCACGATCTAACTTTATTCCTCTACTCATTATGATCTGACTATATTCCTCTACTCATTATGATCTAAAAATATTCATCTCATTATGATTAGACTATCTTCAACTCATTAAGATACAAATATCTTCATCATAGATATTATGATTAAATTTCCTTCTTAGAGTGAGTTTGATCATATTTCCTTCTCAAAATTAATCTGATGGTATCCTCGTAATGAAATCCTCATAACTATCATAATGAAATACTCGTAATGAAATCCTTGTAATGGAATCCTCTTAATTATAATTATGATGTAATCTTTATAATTATGCAATTATTATAAGGATGGAATTATCATTATGATGTTCTGCATCCAATTATAACTCCACTCAGCAACTTTGACATTCTTCAAACTTCATCATCTTTACAAATTCAAACTTTTGAAAACTTCTGAGTCCAGTAATTCTGGATCCAATCATTTATTTCAGGGTTTCTAGAACTAATACAATGTTTATGATTCCTCTATTTCTTCAAAATATTTTATTATGATAGTTTTCATGATTTTTGATAACTTTATAACCAGCAAAGCATAATCAATTTTTTTTATAAAGTAAGAAAAAATTATAACTCCTAAATTCATTATATTATTTCAAAACCCTTTAGAAACATTATTAATTCTTCACTTAGAAATTTATAATAACTTCTAACTCCATTTTATGATAACCATAGCTTTATATTTGTAAAATAAAGATAAGTAAAAACATATTACTAAGTACAAAGTTGTTAATTTCTATCCCCCTTTGTCAACATAATCTAAATATTAGTGTGGAAACTTCATTATAAATTTTAATAAGTGATTTTAGAAGGTTGAACTTGAAGTTATAGCCTCAATTCCACAAATCTGACTTTTGGCATTTATTTTTTGAAGATATTAGTAATTTGATACTTCATTGAGATATATTTCAGAAAAATATATCCAGCATCAACTATCTATTTTATAAATTAAAACTTTATATCAATGTGTATTGATATTTAATATGGGATATTATTTTTAGAAAGATCGATTTCACTATGATTATCACAATGTATCTTCAATGGTTTAGAAACATTTACTTTAAAATCTTTTGGCTGAACTTTCATCCATAACATTTGAGTACAAGATTGTGTAGTTACAACATATTTAGATTCAACTTTTCTTAAAGTTATTAAACTTTGTTTCTTACTATTAAAACTCACACAATATTCACCTAAGAAAAATTTTCCCCTGAGTTTGATTTTCTATCATTATAATCTTCATCCCAATCAACAATAGTATAACCACAAAAATTCCTCTCACTATTTCTTCTGTATAGAAACCCATGTGAAGTTTTTCCTTTGAAATATCTCAAAATTATTTTTTATTCCAACATATTTGATTGTTTTAGATTACTTTGATACCTAGAACACAAAGTCACAACATGAAAATATCAATCCTTGAGGTTGTGAGGTAAAGTATAATTCCTTCCAGCTTTCGAAATTCCTTTTGATTCACACTATTTTCAGAATAATCTTTACTCAACCTTTTTTGCATGAAGATAGGAGTAGAAACTTCTTTGTATTCTTCAATGCCAAATTTTTATAACAATTCCCTACAATACTTTTCCTGAAATTAGATAATGTACTTGTTTTTATCTTTTAATCCAAGGATGAAAGTTAATTCTCCCAACATTGACATTAAAAATTTATTCTTCATTTCCTCCGAAAACTCTTTTCAAACATTTTCTTACTCCCCAAAAAAATATCATCCACATAAACATTTACAATTATAATTTGGGAGTCAACATCTTTCACATATAAGTTTCTATTTAATTCTCCTTTATAAAAATTCAATGTTCTCAAAAATCTATCAAGTTTTGAATACCAATAACATGAGGATTGTTTCAACACATACAAGGATATATTTAATTTATAAACCTTTTTTTCATCATTACAAAGTTGAAAACCACAAGGTTGTTCAACATAAACTTCTTCCTCAATGTCACCATTTAAGAGATATGGATTTATATACATCTGATAAATTTTATAATTTTGATCTGCATCCACTGATAGAAATATTCTAATAGTTTCTAATCTTGAAACAATGGAAACTTTTTGTCAAAATCCACACATTCCACTTGTTAATACCCTTTACAAACAAGTCTTTCTTTGTTTCTTAACACTTCTCCATGATCAATCAATTTTTTTTCTGTAAACCCACTTCATTCTGATAACATTTTTATTTTCTAGTCGTGGAATAAGTTATCATATTTCATTTTTATCAATTTTATCCAACTCTTCATTCATAGATTCCACTAATTATTTGTGTTAAATAACTTCTGAAACTAATTTTGTATCATCTTTTGAGATAAATGAAGTTTAATTTTATAATCTTGACTTTATTTTGGTCTAAACTAGAACCTTATGTTTTCTAATAATGTTTTTGGATTCAAAATGTTTTTTTATGGTAGGAAATTTCAAATTTTATTTCCCAGAAAAAAATTCCTCATCACATGAATAATCTAAATCTTGATAGGGATGCTTTGACTTACTATAAAAAATTTTGGAAATCTGTAGTTTATCTACCTCAGCATTCTCAAAAAAATTAAGGAATTTTTATTTTCAATTACTTTCACTTCATATGAGTCCACCAACTTTTACAAATATTTTTTCCAAAATTTCTAACATCTTCTATTGGGTAAATAACCTATAAAAGTTCCTTCCTCATATTTCCTATCAAACTTTCCTAGATCTAGATTCTTTATTTTAAGTAAACATGGACTTCTAAAAACTTTGAAGTACTTCAATGAAGGTTTTTTGTTATACCAAATTTCAAAATAAGTCATGTTGGTTTTTGGTCTCAACAAGCATCTATTTTGAAAATGTACAATAGTGATAATAGCTTCTCGACAATAGAAATTTTAAATATTTTATTCTTCTGACATACTTCTTTCCATTTACACCAAACTTTTATTATTTCTTCCTATTACTCCATTTTTTGTGGATTATAGGGAGCACTATACTGATGTTTGATAATATTATTTCTTAGAAAAGTGTCAAAAGTATTTCTTGTGAATTCGATAACATTATATATTCTCGACTTATTTATATCAACCCTCGTTTCTTTCTCAATTTATTTTCTAAAAAACCTGAACATTTCCGCAAACTCTAACCTATATTTCATAAACATGATGTTTGTCATCCGAGTTAAATAATTAATAAAATTGATGAACTGTAAATTTTCATTTATTGATTGATGTCTCATTTTCCCACATAAATTGGAATGAATAAGTTCAAGAGGTCTGGTAGACTAAATATAAACTCTCTTATGAATATTGTTAGTTATCTTTCCTTTATTACAAGTAACACAAATATATTCATCTCTTCTTTTCAATTTTGAAAAATAATGGGATGCATCATCTTTATAAAGTTTGTTTATTTTTTTCTTCCTAAATTGGACAAGTATTCAGTGCCACAACTTATTCTCATCTTTAGCTCTTAGATAACATGAGTTGTTATGTTTTCTAATTTTAAATAGATTCTCACTTGTTCTTTCTCTTTTTGTAATAACTTTTTCAACTTTCATAATTTTGATAACACAATAATTTTTTATAAAGATCACTTATTTTACATTATCACAAAGTTTACTTAAATTAGAAAAGTTATTTTTTAGTCCATTAACATATAAAACTTCCTTATATTTTAACTTTTTTTCTTCAATCTCATCCATTCTGATAACTATGGTTTTTAAAGAACTATCATTACCAAAGGTAACTACTCCTCCATAATGACTTTCAACATGTTTCAAGATTTTTATATCACCTATCATATATGAAGAACATCCACTATCAAGTATCCATGGATTATTCTTTTTACTTTCTTTTATGGTAGATTTAACAATAAAATATCTTTCCTCAATTTTCTTCTTTCCAGTTTACTTTTCTTTTCTCTCATAAGAAAATTGTTTTAGAATGAGTTTCATACATATTTTTGGATGATGACTAACTAGATCACATATTCCACAAACTTCTTTCAGACATTAAAATTTATTTTTTGTTGGAAGGTTTATAACATCTTGATATTTTTCTTTTCCAATTTCTATTGGGTTAGGAAAGTTAATCATCATTATTTAAAAATTGATATCTCTTTGTTCAAACCTTCTTCAAAGAAGTAAAAAGGTATGAAAACAATTATAAGAATTGTTCCCATAGATTTCACAACACTAGAAATAACCATCAAATCTTGATTTTTTAATGAAGTAAGATCTATCTCTGTAGAAACTTTGTTAGGGTTGATAACTTCTTTCTAATTTAACAATCTCTGGACATGGACCATCTTTCCTCATGAGTGTGTTTTCATATTTTTTAGATGAAATAGGTTTATCACACCTTTTTCTACCCAATATGTTTCAACAATTTTTCTAGAACCTGAAATGTTATAAAAATAAAATGAAACATTATTTTTGGTGGGTGTGGATTTCACCTGATTCTTGATTTGAGCCTTCTTATCAACTTTAAAAGTCTTAAATTTTACATCTAAGGATTTTCTGAAGTTTTCATTCATCTTATTTCAGTTATTTTTTGACTCAAGAAATTTTTATTAAAACATTTTAACTTATTATTCCTTAGTTTCTAGCTTCTTAATAAGATCTTCAACCATTATTCCCTATTTAGAAATTCTTAGTTTGTAACTTAAGATCTCCTAAATGTGTTCTTCCTCCAGCATTATGACATATTTTATTCCTTAGGAAACTTCTTCAGTATATTTTTTTATTATTCTGATTTATTTCTTGAGAGATTTATTTTTCTCAAGATATGCAATAATTTCTATTCAGAGCTAATAATCTTTGTAAGATTCTTCACATCCTTCTTCTTCACTATTTGAGGAGTCCTCAAATTTCTCAACTTTTTCAATGAATGTTCTGAACTATTATAAATTTTCATCCCTTAAAAATTGTTTTTAGTTGAGTCTGATTCATCTATCTTACTCGACATACTCCTTTTGTATCTAGTGAACTTATGCTTATATTTGTTGGATGACTTTTCTTGTTTAGAACTTTTGTTCCAATTCTTCCATCGAGGTTTTTCATCAGAATAATCTTGATATTCTTCAACTTTATTCTTGGGTAAATTCATAGCAATGTTTATAATTCCACCACACTCTAAAGAAATTAGAGGAAGTTTACCTTCATACTTTCCTCTTTTGTCTTGATAGTTATTAGATATAAGAGACATGATTTTTTCATTCAACTCATCATCCTATTTATCTTCATATTCAAAAGTATCAAATTCTTCAAAAACTTGTATTTTCATTTCTTTCATGGTTTCAAAATCTAATTAATCTTTCATCTTCATTTTGAACATTGGAGCTTTCCTAATTTCATAAGCAACAAGAAAGTTATGCAATTCATTAAGAGATAAATCATCCATATCTTCTAAAGAAGAAATTTTAGAATCAAACCTATCTGAAATTTTTTTCATATGTTTCTTCACAATTATAGAATCTTCTAGGTCATAATTGAATCATATGATGTTGCAAAAAATTTCATTTACTCTATTGAAGTATTCATCAATGGTTTATTTATTTCTTATTCTAATATCTTCATACTTACTACACCATATTTGTATATTTTCTTCCATCACTTAATTATTCCATTAAAAAATAATTTTCAGCTTGTCCCACATGCTCTTTGAAGTTTTGAGAACCATCACCTTCATATAAACATTTTTTGATAAGGACATGAGGATAGAATTTCTAGATTTTCCATCAACTTAAACATTTCTCTTATCAGCTAAAGTCATTGGGGAATCCTTATCAATAGGTGGAAACCAAATTGCAATAGTATCAAAAACTTCTAGGACAAGAGATAAGAGATAAATAATCATCCTATTTTTTCATCCATAATAATGTTTTCCATAAAATGTAGGAATTATTCCAATGTTGATAAAATTTAGATTATTCATAATAAGGATTCAATAAGGGAACCTTCATCACTGATACCAACTGAACTTCCAAAGGATCGAATTACAACTGATAAGGGGGGTTGAATCATTTTTTCACTTTTTATAAGTGACAAAAAATTTGAAACTGAACCCCTATAACCTATTAAGATTCATTTCCTTATCATATTTTAGTAAATATTAAACCATGAAAAATTAGGAAATAAATTAAATCACATAAGATTTAAAAGGTTTTTCCTTTGTGTGAGAACTCACATCCTTTCCAGAGCCACTATAATGGGTCTATGGAAATTCACTGTTAGCAATAAGTGAATATAACTTATGCCAACTCCCATTAGACACATTATATCTTCTGATCCTAAATATTATACTGAATCCCATCAATTTACAAAGTTTTATTACAAAACAATTGAGCCACAATAAAAGAATAAAGACTTGGTTCAAATGGCTCTACAAATACTCAGTCCAGATCCTCATTCTGATTTGGTTGGGTCCGATTCTATCAGTCTGATGAAGTTGGTTCTGATGGACTTAGTATGAAAATTTCAGTTTGATGGCCTCAGATTGATGAACCCATTCACAATATGCACTTCTCAAACTCGAATAAAATACTTAGTCGGATCTTCTTCAGTCTAATTGACTCAATCTGATCTTCTCAATATGATTTTTCTCAGTCTGGTAAAAAACAATAGATTTATTGTCTTCTAATGAGATCTCTATCTGGAAATATGTCTTACTCAAATTCCTCAGGGCTTTTCCTTTTCCTCTCTCATAAAATTTACAAAATGAAAATGAACTGAGAAACTATTTATAAGAAACCTTGAATGGAAAACTCAAGAAACTTGAAAAAATTTCCCACTCTCTCAAATTCAAAAACTTCTAGATCTAAGAATATTTGAATTTAAATTTTTGACCATTTCAACTCTTCATAAATATTATGGAATATTCTTGAGTCTTTTTCATAATCAGCCTTCATGAACTTCCTTACTTTTCTTCAATCTAATTAGTTGAATATTATTATATCATCTTTATTAGATACGATCTTCTTTCCTGTCTTAGCTGCAGTCAAATGGATATTTATCATCTCATTATGATGATACTTCCTTAGTTCACCATGATGTAACTTTCTTCCATTTCTCATTACAGTTTTACTATCTTCCTATACTTATTACAATCTGGATATCTCTATCTCGTTAAAATTTTACTATCTTTAGCTCATTACGATATGACTATCTTCAGTAGAGTTAGTCTGATTGACTTTCCTTCTTAAAGTTAGTCTGATCATCTTTCCTTTATAGATTTAGTCTGATGGAATATTCATAATGATGGAATATTCATAATGATGGAATATTCATAATGATGGAATTATCATTACGATGTTCTATATCTGATTATAATTCCACTTATAAACTTTGATATTCTTTAAACTTTATCAACTTTACACAGTTTGAATTCTAAAAACTTTTGAGTCTGGTACTTCTGGATCTGATCTTCTGTATCTAGGTTTCCAAAACAGATACAATATTTACAATTCCTCCATTTCTTCAAAATATTATATCATGATAGTTTTCATGATTTGTGAGAACTTCATGACCAGAAAATAATCATCTGATTTTTTTAGAAAGTATGAAAGCTTTATAACTCTTGATTTCACTATCTTATTTCAAAACTCTTCAGTAACATTAAAACTTCTTCACTTAGAAAAGTTTGAATTTCTAACCAATGCTGAGTCTGGTGGATCTTGAACTTCATACTAATTGACCTGAGATTGATGGTGTGTCTGATCAACAACTTCATCTTTCTAACCACCTAATGTCTAGTGATGCTAGGTCTGATACTCTACATATGGTGTTTCCCAGTCCAATCTTATGATTCTAGAAAACAACTTCTCTCCCCATTTACATTTGAATTCATACATTCTGAAAATTTAAAATTTCTTATAAAAACTCATTACAATGGATTGGGTCTGATCCTAAATAAAAAAATCTTTTACAAAAAGGTTAGTTGTCAAATAATAAAAAACTTTGTTAAAAACAAAAACATCACAAAGGTTCTTAAAAATTTCATAGACTGGTTGGTCTATAGTGATGCAGGGTAGACCGGTCCTTAATCTTGGGAAGAAGAATAAGAGATATGGAACTAGAAAATCAAGGCAGACAGCCTCCAAAATCAAGGCATACAGCCTCCATAGAAAAAATCCCCCACATCTTGCACCAAGTCAGGCTTGATCAAGTCCCATTAGGCCCTTTAAAAAGAGAGAATAAAACCATCCAGGCCAGAAATGCTTTCTTGTTAGAGAGTCCACACCACCCCTCGAACCTCCTCTTATTATGGTACCAATTCAAAACACACATTATCATTATCTGAGACTATATTTGGAATAGCATAAAAGATTTAAGAAGAACCACTCAGATACCCTCCTTGCATTCAAGGATTGAGAGCATCCAAAAGTGAAGAAAAATCATCTCCGCTATATGAGAAACCAACTCATATTCATCAATGAAAGAACCATCCTCCATCTTAATATTGGGTCTACAAGTTCTCATATTTTCCTTAATTCAATCTTGAAAGAAATTTGTGTTCTGATCTCCCTCCCTGAGCCATTTTATTCTAGATAATTCATGGACCACATGTTCTTGATGTAGTATATAGTCAGCTAGAGTGTTCCTTTTGATGATATGTTTATTTATTTTAAAAATAACTTCATTACCATAATCATGAAATTGGTTACAAATGAAAAGATTATGATTTAACTAATAAAATAAATAAAACATTCTTTGACTTAAAATTATGGTATTTAAATTCATTAGTTCTTACTCTTTTTATTTTCAATGAGATTTAATTTATGAAGTTCAATAATCCACCACAATGAATCTCTATATTCCAAATGATCTTTGTATATTTAGTCACGGGAGAAGACCCACCACTATTAATAATTCATGGCCAGTCCTTTATTTATTTCAATGAAACCACAACAAAAATTGACTTCACAATTTTTTTTTATTTTCTGAAAATTATTAACTCTACCAGATTGATACATTTGATTTTAAATAAATTTTAAACATTATTTAATATAGCAACCAATTTGGTCAGATTTTCTACACTCTTATTTTATGAATTCAAAACTATTTTAATTATTCATATCTTAACTTTCTTCATTAATAGATTTCATGTATTCTATATTGTTATTAATATTCCTTGGATGACTCCCCCTCAACCATCTCCTTATTTTCCTTTAGTAAAATGATATATCATATCATCGAACATAGTATTTATGTCTATAGGCTCTGTTAAACTAAGAATAGCCTTTAAATAATGATATTTCATGATAATGTGTATTATATACAGAGTAACATTTTTACTATCTAGGTATATTTTGAGCTTCTTTATCTTTTTTATTAGGGAAATATTCAATATAAAATTACCCTTAACTTCCTTTAATATAATATTGGTTTTTTATTTATTATTCTTAACCCAAACATGCCTAGATTATTCTATAGTTTTATCTCTTGTTATTTAAGGTGTTTTCAGTATCACGACACCATGATTTTACTTTATTCAATTCACTTTATTTAACAGAATGTATTTATTGATAATCTTTTAGTATTTTATCATTCTCTACAACCTTTAATTTGATCATCTTGATATTTTCAATGCATTGAGTTTCTTTCAATAGTGATTTAGCCTCACCTTTATTCATTTTTCTATTATCTTTATTGAGAATCATTTTTATTTCTTAAGCTTTATGTTTTGGTCAATTCAGACTTCAAGTTCCGATCTCAACATATGCTCAATATAGAATTATTTCTCCTCCTCATCACTATTTGAATAATTTTTTAGTTTTTAGTATGATACAATAATTTTTTGTTTTTTAAGTGACTACTTTATCTTTGGAATCACTGATTTGAGAATAGAACACATGTTATTCTTTTCTCAATAAAATTATTCTATTTCTTAATAAAAACTTATTTATCTCATTAATATGTTTTCTCCTTTATTCATCCATTTATTTGGGGCATCATCTGATTTCTTGTCATCTTTAGCATCATTTTTTTTTCTTATTTAGACAAATAATAACATGGTTTCTAATTCCCCCGCAAAGAAATAATTTAAAGGTAAATTTAACTTTATATTTTACACTTCCTTTCCTAAAATACTACGAAATAAGATTCATGATATTTTCATTATCTTCCCCTTATTACTTATGATTTTTAGATTCATTAGATTACTCATCATTCTTCTCTTTGATTTTTAGCATCTTTATATCCCTAAAATTAATGTCCTTTTATTATTTGATTTTTTTCTTTGAAAATAAGAGCTTTTATAATTTCATACGTAACAAGGGTACTATATATCTCATCAAGAGATAGTGTATTTGAACCTTTATCATTAAGTGAAGTCACTTTGGTATCAAATCTATCAGTAATAATCTCTATAATATTTTTAACCAGAGTATAATCCTTTAATGTGTCACCATAATTTCTGATACTTATCATAATCTCATTGAATATTGTGTTGAAATCATCAATGATTTCATCATCATCTATATTCAAAAAATAAAATCTAGATCTCTAAACATTCCTTAATTTTCCATCAACCTTAATATTTCTTTTATCACTAAGAGTCATATGAGCATCATTCTTGATTAGTGTGAAACCAATAGTGGAAGCATCAATTACCTCAAGTAAAATATATATAAGATAAGAAATCATAATATTCTTCCATGCATAATAGTTCTTTCCCTAACAAGTAGTCATGAATCTACTATTCATGGAATTAATATTCTCTATTTGATCTTCAGCTAAGGATGGATCTTTTAGGGGAAATCTAGACTACTATAATTCCACTTTAGATAATAAATAAATCATTAATGAAAAATTTATATGGTGGGTTGAATTATTTATACCATTACATAATTTATTCCAAAAATAAACCTCTTTAAATGGTTAAAATCAAGATCCTCTCAAAATTTTAACACTCACTCTCGCCTGCATGCATGAAATAAACTTGAACATAAGGCATGTAGGATTTTTACAAGGTTCTCCTCTAATTTGGGTAATAATGTCCTTGTTCTATTTAGGTAAAATACAGGATGAAGTTTATATTCTAATTTTATAAAGTGAATATATAGTGGTATGGTATCATCCTTCACCCAAAAAATTGTTTCCCAACAACATAGTCTCCCAAATAGTTCTTTATAATGGATCCCTCCAATTTACATATGATTTTTTAATTGTAATGAAAATACCTTTAGTGAGATCTAAAATACTTCAAAATTAATAAAAATATATTATCTAATCCTTAATAAGGTTTGGAGTAAATCGATGCTCCCTATTCTTCAAGAACATTAACATCTCAAATATTCAATAAAGTGGTATAATATCATTGGTCATTCTCAATAATTATCTCAATTTTTCATCAATTCATTCTTACTCTATTAAATCCATAGCATTATTTCAAGGATAATTTCTATGTTTGAATAAGAAAACATTTTTATCTTTAGTCTCATAATTCCTTAGTCAATTCTGGACAAATAATTATTCAATAATTATGTAACATCATTCCATGATATTTGGGAATAAATTTCTCCTTTAAATCTCTATAGTACTTATTAAAAATATCTCATCAATTATCCACTAACATTCTTAATTTAAATCCCTATAAAATTAGTCTTTAAATTAACTCAAAAATCCCACATTTCCAATGAGATAATATTTACATAAAATTTGATTAATGTTAAATTTCTCTTTAAATCATATACACAAGCTCAGTCTACTCTTATGTGGACTTTCTAACTTAATCTTATATAGGCCTCAGATTGATCAACCATGAGCTTTAATACTTTCAATTATTCCAATTTTAAATCTAGTCTATTAATATGTGAGAGTTATTTTACTCTTAAATAACCTTTTAAACTTCAAAGTTACTCATATTTAGCCTGTTGAAATTTCAAACTACTCTTATATGGATATATTAACAATTCTTGTGAACTTATAAATCTTAAAAAAACCTTTAAATATTGAAATTTAATATTTCAAAAATTCTGAGTTACTCATACATAGACTTTTGAAATTTATATTTAATTATACATAGACAAAAAATCTTGTTTAATTATACATATATATATAAAATTATATAATGAAATTTCTCAGCCACATTAAATTTCTCCTGCATCTAAAAATTATCTCAAAATAATTTCAACCACCTCAATATAGTTATAAAACATTCTTAACCACTTTCTAATGATTCTCAAATTCCATTGACAAAAAATAAAAAAAATATATATATAACAAAAATTATTAGGTTCTTTAGTTAAAATTGTAAGAAATGTAATGAAATTTAATTTAGACTAGAATGTAAGAAAATAAAACCCATCAATCTCTTTTTCAATATTTTCTTAATTTATATTGAAATGTATTTTCTTGAACCTTTTTTTGTTTTGATCAATTTTTTATCATAAACTTCTTGGAAGAAGGCCTATTATCTTCCCTATTACCAAAAAAACTACCAATTTCATGACCGCTTTTGAGTAATAATTTTTTCCTCAATATCTTTTATGTTCATTGTTCTTATCTTAGTCCTTTTTTCATATATGAATATAGATTTTTGTTTATTTCTCTTTCTCTGCAATTTAAATTCCTAAACATAGATCTTATTCATGGTGTTTTTATGTAACCTATTTATATTTCACTAAGGTTGAAAGAGGCATATGGTCTACCGTATATACTAATTTTCTAGTGTTAGTTTTTAATTTACATGATGTGTTTTTAGTGTTAATTTCCTCAACATCTTACCCACTATGACTTCCTCCATAACTTATCAGTTCATTTACCTTCTCATCGGTCCTCATTTCATGAGGTCCAACTCTCATTACTCTATCCTTATCAATAGACATATTATCTTTATGAATGGTTATATGTTAATTTATATTGGTATCAACATGTTCCTTCAATTTTTTTTATTTTTCAATCATGTTGTTTTAACTTACCTTATAAATTGTTAACTTTCATTTTAAACTAATTGATTATATCTTGAAGTATTTTAACTTATTTCCAATCATCACTATGAATGCCCTCAAATGATAATATTCTTTCTTAATTGGACACCTCCTTTTAGGGGGTTTATGATGATGAATCAGTAATAGGATTAAAAATATGGGAAAATTATTTTCAATAAAAAAATATTTAAGTAAAATGAATTTCCAAATATATATATATATATATAATATATAACTTAATGTCGCTTAAGTGATGGAAACTTCCAGAAATTTAATCTTAAATGCACTATCCAAGGTTGTGATTCTCCATTTAGTAAATGGTAGATCCCTACTTTCCTTTTTCTCATCCAAAATTCCTTTTATATAAAAATACCAATATTATATTAAAAGTGTAGTTACATGAGAAATATTTTGTATCACCTAAATATAAATATTTTAATTTAAAATAAATCAAGTAGTGATATTATGATCCCTAATAGTATAGTGGTATTGTTGTGGAATGATCTAATATATTGGATCAGCTAGTTGTATATAGAACTATACCAAAATGATGTCTACATATGACGAACCAACATGGGTCATCCATCCTCTGAAAACCCAAGATATCCTGTGTAAAGGGAAAAAGGGTGTTCCAAATCCTATAGTCCAGTGATAAGTATCATGGAATTAGAAACAACTTAGTGGTAATGATTCTCCCATAAAATAATTTAAACTAGTAGTGGAAATTTTACTAAAAATATAAAATTATGTATCTATATATTGGACACCCATATAGAAGCAAATAAATAGGTATAAAGATAAAGTAAAACAAAAAAACCATCATCACCTCTAACTCCCTAATACAAAACAGCCCCTTTAATTCAATATCCATAACCCCACATGCATAAACACCACCCATAAAATAAAATAAATAGTATAACAAAAACCATGAATATTCGATTTGGACAAAATTCTAAAGTGTGATATAAATAAAACCAACATACAAAAATAAGATCTTAATTTAACCCATGGTCATGCCCCATCCATCAAGATATAAACCCACTTATATAGAATCTAGGAGAAAAGAACTTATAGAATGACACTCCTCAAAAATAGAGCATGAACCTGTAAGATCCACTCAATCTAAAAACACACACTGGTGTGATTGGGGTGTGGTCATAAACATATAAGTAGATAATCACTATATATTCCATGCATTTCCTTATTCAAAAACAACCATTAAATAGTATTTTGAGATACAATAACTTCAAATATATCTTTAACCTACTTTTGAAAATAAAGTTAATAGAATTTCTTTTATAAACTTCATTTCCTTTTTAAAACCTAAAAATTATTGGAAATCCATTTAAATAGATTTCCATTAAATAAAAAATATTGAACAAAAAAATTGAAAAGGAAAATAATTAGATAAGTAATCATGACCAAAATAAAGTAACAATAGTGAAAAACATTCCCTTTTGAAATAAAGTAATGAAAGTAATATTTTTAAACATTATAAGAAATAAAACCAATAATATACATATACCACTTTTAAAATAAAATCAAGTTCCATAAAGTTAAACATTTCTATAAATATGCACCATTGAAGAGACCTAAGACATCTAAGGTTATGGGAACTCTAGATCCTTATAACAATGTATGATCTAGTTGTTTTAAAATCTAATGCATTTGATAAATTATAAGGAGAACATACCTTGGACAAGTTTCATGGTTTTTTCATCCATAACACAACAACCAACTAACCACTAAATAGTACATGCCTTTGTCTAGCAGCGTGGTGACACCCATCCATGACACCATGACCTTCATTCAAGTCTAGATGTTTTTTTTAGTTTGAAAAAATCCAAAGGGATAATTAATCTATTCTTACACTCTTAGATACCTCCATTCCCATGTTATCTTTCCATTTAAAATATAAATTCATTAAAATGTGACCTCTCATCAACCCATAACAAAAAAATCAATTTATCAAGAATGATTCATGCCTCTTTAAACCATTTTATTTCATAAACCAAGGGTAAACATTTGAAACACTGTGAGATATATAATTAATCATCCAAAACATCATCAAAACCATCCTCAAAAAACATTTCAAACATAGTTCCATGGGGAATTAGGTTAGGGATTTAAATTAATACCATTTATATAAGGGAACTTTAATTTGGAAATTAAAAATATGTTTTAAAAACATTATTTAAAGTTACATTTCCAAATAAATATCATATTTGAATTTTTCCTTTTAAGTGTCAAATGGGTTATAATTTTCCAACACTAATGATTATATATATTTATAAATGTGTATATATATTCATATGTATGCGTATATATATACAAATAAAACAATTTAAAGTTACGTGACATTTGGAATAAAATTTGAAACCAAAGAGGAAACTTTTTTTTTGAAATCAATATAAAAAGGTGGGTCTTATTACAAATGCACACTATAAAGAATGGAGGCCCGAGTACTTGACCCTACGAACAGTTCCCCACACCCCAACACCCCTGCCACCTTAGCTGCCTACATGGTACAATTTTTGAAATCAAAATTGTTTAGAGGAAACATAAATGATGAATTTAAATATCATTAAATCGTTATACAATCATAAAAACCATAAAAATTCAATGTAAAATATAGGAATTTTTCAAAACACACACACAAATCTATTTAAAGTGAATTCCCAACCTAACAAACCAGTATGGACCATAAGAATTTCACTCTAACTTAAGGAAACCCATTTTGTAAATATGAACTTTTGAAAAAAAATATTAATAATTTAATCATACACATAAAATACATAATTTTAGGGAAAATAATTTATAATAACAATTATTCCATAGATTTTTAAGAAAAAGATAAAAGCATGGAAATACCTACCGTGGATGGGTGTGAATAATTAAAAACCTCCAAGTACAGTAAGAGAAGGGATCAAGAGGTACTTCACACACCCTAAAAACCAAATAAACATGAAATTAGAATTGAAACCCATTAATGGTTTTTCATAAATGTAACTATAGAAAGACAAAGAGAAAAGAACATGAAAGAAGAGAGGATAAGGAGGATGAGAGGAACCCTAACCTAGATGATCTATATTGTAATCAAAGAAGTAGTATAGTGTAAAATGAAGCATGAAGGAGGGGGAAGAAGAGGTGGGATCGTGTGTGAAGTCTTACTAAGTATGGGTATCTAAAAAGAGGGGAACGGTAGGGGATAGACCCAAAATGGGTCTTATTTCATTAAGGGAATAAATAGAAAATTCTATTGTTTTTAACACATGGGTGAATCGTATGGTTTAGTTGCACGGTTGGGAAAACTATGAACCCAGCCTGCACCCATTCACTTGGAAATTTTTAAAACTTCACAGAATGGGTACATGGTTTAGAAAACCATGTGCCAACTACCAGAAACAAATATTCTAAGATTTCAAACACAACCGCAAATTCATTGCATGGTTACTACAAACCATGAGACAATCCAATTTCTTAATTTTTTCTAAAAATTAAAAATATGGGCCTGAAAATCAAGAGAAATAAAGGCAATAAATAATTAAATAAATAAAATAATTAAGAAACTAAGTCTTTGGTGTGATAATTCTCCCCAATATAACCCTTTATACCCCAATAAATTCACCTAAGTCTTAGTTGATGACATGGAGTTCAAAAGATAGAGACAACCTGGTTTCCTTATAGATTAAAAATTATCCTTAATGGGAAAAAAACATAGCCTCACCCACAACTCGGACATTGAGGCTCAAAATTACAGCCAATTAAAAACAACCCAATATGGAGAAATTAAAAAATAATACTATCAATAGGTCTCCATACTATATAAGCATTCCATTTATCATGGTATTACAAACAAAGATGGTTATCCTAGGTAAGGAACCACAATACATCACCCACCCACCCCACTCCACCCCCCCCCCCGACACAAAAACCCTAACATTGGTCATGAATCCTAATATATCATCCAAACATCTGTTAAAGAAATCATCAATATATATAAAATTGAATAATGGATATATAGGGGTAAGTGGGAGGAAGTCGGAGGAAGGATTTTTAGAGGATTCACCAACACCCAAAAATCTACCAATCAGTCACCAAAAATCCAAGGATGCCTCAAAATAGGGTATTACTCCCAAAATGAACCATAAACTTTCCATCAGATCCTAAAATATTAGAATTGGTACTCCCACAATGAAAATAAACTTGATTGAGAATATAAGGAACCTATCAAGAATTCCTAAAGTAAAAACATTCCTCAACAATATTGTCATGGGCTCTAAACTTGTATTAATGGAGGATGGCCTGGGACTCCACTCTTAAAACACTAATTCTTGGTGAACCCAATATAACATTGCATCTGTCCCAATCACCAAAATACATACACCCGATACATGAAATCAAAACCAAAGGATATAATAAGCACCATAAAATGCCTTTTATAATGTGAACGTGCACTAAAACAATATTCACTCCCAAAAGAATAATAAAGGGGATTCCCATAGTAATGTCTATTCATAATTTCCTAAAAAGCTTCAAATTCACTAACTCGGTACAAGAAAACCTCAAACATAGATAGCCATCACCAATTCCCATCATCGAATCACACCTATACAATAAATTAATAAATCCTGGAAAACAACAATCTACATTTCATTAGGACTTCTCTAGGGATACTCAAAATAACATGAAACATGAATTCGTCTATTCATGTTTCTCAAATTAAAATCAAATGGTCCTAACCTAAAGTAGAAAATGAATAAAAAATCAAAACTATTTCACAAAAACAAGAATACCTAGAAAATATTTCATTCCACCTTTTAAAACTAAATCAAATTCATTTCACAATATACTAAAATTTAAAATTTCAATCTCACTTCTAGGGGTTCAAAACGTTCCTAAAAATCCATTTCCATTTCAAAACATTTTATAGATTCCGATTAGAATAACTCAAGCAATCAAATTACAAGATCATTTTTAAAAACACTACTTCGTTTAAAACTTTGAAATTTACCTTTTAACCATTTTTCTAATCATTTCATTTCATTTAAGAACACATTTTAAATAACCCATTCATTATTAAATTAATTTCACAAATTCAAAATATTTCATTTGTTTAAAATTATTTTAGAAAAATTATTTATAAATTTTAGAATCAAGTTTATATTTTTTTTTTAAAATATTTCCACTACAATTATCAATAAAATCAAACCAAATAGTATTAACACATACTAAAATTCTTTATAATATATCCCAAATAATAATATTATATATTTGAAAATAAATGGGAAGTAAAATAACCTGATAAAAATATTTTAGGGGTAAGTTCTTATTCATGGTTTGGTCACATGACTTGGTGGACTAAGAAACATCTATTGGAAGCCTCATAGGACCAAGTTTCTAGGATCCACATGGTTTACCATACCATGTGATTTAATCATGCACCTCTCGTCTAACTCCCATTCCCACCCCCAAATATCAAAAAATATTGAAGCTCCCTATAAAACAACTGTAATAATCTAAACTTAATTAATTAAAAAATCATTAATAATAATCAGAAAGTGTTTACTAAAATCAAAAAACAAATTCTAACATCCCATAATAACTCAAGTCTCATCATGAGTGATGGTGACTAGTCACCCACCCATGACCTACCTCCTGAGATCTGATGATCTTATCTCCCATATATAAAATATACTGAATATAAATGGTGCTCCAACAACCAAGTCCCACTTAGGAACCTAGGCTATGATACCTTTTTTTCATGAACCGGCCTGGGGAGTCTATCCGTCAAACACCTGAGTTGGCCCATGGTAAGGCCTAAGGGGTGTTCATAATCCTCACATACTGGAAAAGAGTTCTAGGTAATCAGAAACAACTAAGTTATAATGATTTTACCATTAAATAAATTAAGAAATCAATGAAAGTTTTATTAAAAAATTGGTATGATACATCCATATGTTGGATTCCCATACAAAAACAAATAAGTAAGTATAAAGAGAAAGTAAAGAATAAAAAAATCACCCTCACCTCCAAATCCCTCACACACAAAATCCCCATTAATTCAACATCCAAAACTATAAATGCATAGAAACCACCAATAAAATAAAATAAATAATATAAAAAAACAAAGAATATCTAATTTGGATAAAAAAAATTAAATCACAAAAAAATAAAACTGACATACTGGGATAAACTCTCCATATAACCTATGTACTTTCCTTATAAATCAAGATATAAACACTATCATAGAAAGTCCCATAAAATAGAGCCTATAAATTTTTAATCCTAAAAATTTGACCCCAAAAATATAATTGGTACTCGGTCTACAGACACCGGGTGGTGTGATTAGGGTGTGAGTATAAACATCTAAATAGGTAATCACTCCAAATTACATGAATTTCCTTTTAAAAAAAATCTATAAAAACTAGTTTGTAATAAAATAATTTTAAATAGTTATTTTTACTAATTTTTAAAATCAAGTCAATAGAATTTCCTTTAAAAAATAAATTTCATTTTTAAAACCTAACCATGGTTGAAACCCATTTAAATATCTTTCCATCACATAAAAGTAACTAAATAATGGAACTAAAAGGTAAAACAATTAGATAAGTAGTCATTCCCAAAAGTAAGTACTAATGGTGAAAAGCATACCAGTTTGAAAAAAAAGTAATGAAATGAAGATTTTTAAACCTTTTAATTAATAAAACCAACAACATACATGTATCAATTTGAAAATAAAGGTAAGTTCTATAAATATAACATTTCCATAAACATGAAACCTGAAAGATCCCAAAGTCATGTAAGGTTATCGGTACCCTAGATCCTTATATCAAATTATGATCTAGTCAGTTACAAATACAGTGTGTGTGTTAAACACTAAGGATAACATGACATTTCCTAGTCACATGGTGTCTTTTATCCACAACAATACATCCTACCAACCACTAAGGAGTACATTCCTTGGCCTGGCGGTGTGGTGATCCCATCCATAGCACCAAAATATTCATCCAAGTCTCAATGTTTTGTTAGTGTTGTGAAATCCAAAGGGGTACTTAATCTAATATTCTGCTCTTAGATACCTATCATCCCATGTTCTCTTTATAATTAAAATATATTACATTTAATTGAAAAGGTTTCTTTTATCAAACAGTCATGACTAACTAAATTTTTCAAGTACAATTCATGCCTATTTAAACCATCTTATTTCCCAAACAAATAGAAAACATTTAAACCACCATAAGATATATAATCAAACATCAAAATCATCATCAAAACACATTTCAAACATAGGTATATAGGGATTTAGGATATTTTTTGAAATTAATATCATTTACACAAGGTCTTAATCGGGCCTTGACTTTTGAAATTAACAATAAGTTTTCACAACCTTCTTTAATGTTCCATTTCTAAATCAATCTTATATTTTAATTTTACCATTTAAGTTCCAAATAGTCCATTAATTCCCCCAAAAAAATATTATATATATATATAAACACATACCTAAAATAATTTTAAGTCACATGAAACTTGGAAACACATTTGAATCCAAGGTTAAAACCATTATTTAAAACCAACATAGTTTATAGGAAACATAAATGATGAATTAAAATATTATTAAATCATTATATAATCATTTAAACAATAAAAATCAATGAAAAAAATAATAATGATTCAAAATATTCACATAAATATATTTAAAGTAAATTCTCAACCAAAAACCCCTTATAATCCATGATAATTCCATTTGAAATTAAATAAACCCATTTGTAAATACAAACTTTCTTTAAAAGAACCTATTGAGAATTTAATCATGAACATAGCATATAAAAATTTTGGAAAATAGATTTGGAAATCATAATAATTTCATGGATTGGTATAGAAAAAGAAAAATTCATTGAAACACCTACCTTAGATAGATGTGAATGATGTGAAACTTTCAAGAAAGAAAGAGAAGGGCTCGAGAGGGACTTTTCATACCCTAGGAACCAAAGCCACATCAAATTAGAATCAAACACCACCTAGGGATTGTCCTAAAGTTCATTTAAGTAATATCAATATAAAAATTGAGAAATAAGAGAGTAGAATAATGATAAAAAGGATGGTAGCCTTAACCAGGATGATCTGCCTTGAAATCAAAGGGATAAGAGGATAAGGATTGAAGTGAGGAGGAGAGGGAATAATAGGGGGAATTTGTGTATTCCTCCTTGGTATGGGTATTGAGAACTATAGTAATGAGAGGTGAGATAGCTTAAAATAGGTCTTATTTCATTAAGGACATAAATAGAAAAATGCAATTTTTAAAGCCTTTCGTGAATCGCATAGTTTGGCCACACGGTTGGCCAAACCATGCACTAACCATGATCCCCTTCACTAAGAAATTTGGACACCCACATCGGTTGTCCACATGGTTGGGTAAACCTTGTAACAACCATCTAAAATGGAAATATTAATATTGTAGACACAACTACACGGTCACTACATGGTTACTACTAACCATTTGACATACCAATTTCATAATTTTTTCTAAAAGTTTAAAAATATGGGCCTAAAAATAAAGGGGAATGAATGAAATTAATAAATAAATAAAATAATTTTGAAACTAATGGTCAAAGTGTGATACTAAAAAACCCTAAAACTATCAAAATAAATAAATAAATTCCCAAATTAATTAATAAATGATAGTAAGGAAAAAATAATGTTATGTGGGAATTAAAACATAGAGACTATGTCTACAAGGTCTTATGGATGGTATCCTGTAAAAACTTCAAGTACTATAGTTTTGATAGTCTTTTGTGTCAAAATTTTTATATCATTTTAAAATATCTTTCTAAAAATGGTGAATTTATGGTCTTCTTCTTATAAGATTCTATCATTTACATTACACTGTGAATTATCCTAAATATCCTTCTAACCTCATATTCAAAAATTTGGGCTTCTAAATCACTAAGATTGAATATGTACTTTATGAATCGTACTTTCTCATAATATATAGAATAAAATTATTCACTTTTATATATCCATATTATGAAACTTTATTTTTCTAGTAGAGCGTTAAACAAATTCAAAAATAGTGTATCTCTCAAAGTTGATTTGTGTCCTTCCTTAATATGGGGTAATATTTTTATTAATTTTTATAGAATATAAATCATGTTTTATATATAATTTGTAACCACCCCTAATTGTTATTTTAAAATATTAAAAATAATTTATATACTATAAATTATAATATTAGAAATTTCTAGTGTTTAAGCAGTAATGGAAGAAACAGAACGTACCATGGTATTTTATCTCATAAATTTTTTTATCAAAATATATCAATGAAATTAAAATTAGATTATATTTGGGGCTTAATTGAGTGGTAAATTAACTTCATAATCCTACATCAAACATGGTTTCAAAACTGAGTGGTGGTTAATTTTTATGGTACTCTAGCAGAACTTTATCAGTTTGGGTATTGTAGTAGCTACCATAGAGGGGTATTGTAACAATGATAATATTTATTACAAATTCATATTCAGGAAAAAAGGATTTTAAACCACATATATTTTGTGCCATTGAAATTTGGGTCTTTAATATTTGTATTAGAGTACATTCTAAATAATATAATGAAATATAGTTAACTATAGGAAACTATTAAGTGGGTGTAGGATGATCAATGGATAGTGGAAAATAACTAACATTAGAGAAAATATTTAAAGAGCATGTTGATGAATTCAACACATACTTTTTCATGAAGCGGTGATGATAGGATGCATACAATACATCAAGGTGTAAATCTAGCGTGGTAAAATGATAGGAAAGTTGGAGGGGTTGTTGCAGATTTGGTCTTTTTGTCTATATCTCAAGACCTTTATGACTTTGGGTCTTTGGACAATGTATTTTTGGGTAATTCAGTCATGTAAGGGTTACCTATAAACCCATTTAAAGTGAAGATTATCTAGAAAATGAAATAAAAATATAATCAGAAGAAAATAAAATTATATCAAAGGTTTTTACAAAAATATTATAAGAAAGAGTTTGGTAATAGTTTATAACATGTCTAGTTGAAAATTCCATCAGAAAATTTAACTAGATAGGTTCCACATAAAATATTCTAATGAAATTTAAATATGTTTAGGGTAAAATTATATTCTATTTCATTGTATTTTTTTTTGCTATTAAATTTCGTTGCACATATTCCCAATGGAAATTTTTATTCGAAATTTCCAGTGAAACCTATCCAATGAAAACTTCAACTAGAAATAAAATTCCACTACAGATGAAAATTTCCTATGAAACATGTTCCCACTAGCCAATAGAAACCACTAATTCCACTAATTAAAATTATAATTTTTTGTGTAATTTTCCATTCAACATGTTTTAGTGAAATCTATGATAATGGTTTTAGTGGAATTTTTTAATAGAGTGGTTTCAGATGAATTTTTCACTATATTTTTTCAATGAAATTTTCAACTAGTATTGTTTAAATACTATTTTCCTCTATTAAAGTATTAGTATAATTTTTCAATAGTTTGATTTTAATATCAATTTTTTTAATTAATGGTATCAATATAATTTTTCACACTATAAATATTTTATAGAAATTATACTACAATTTTTTCAGTATGATTTTCAAAAAACGTACTTCGATGAAAATTTATACTAGTCGAGTTTAAGTGGAATTTTCCACTATACATGTTTTATTAGTATTTTCCACTAGAAAGTATTCACTATTAAACAATATTTAATTTAATTATTTATAAAAAAAATATGAGATATTACATGAGTCTCATAATATTAAATCACTCCATCATGTAGTGTATTTTTTCATTGTGTATGAAGAATTTATGGTTCCTCATAGTGTATCGATCTTTACATGGGATGATCATAAATGGTTTCATCAAAAAAAATTAGTATTAATGGAAACATTTACAAGGAAATTATCATAAGTCGTGTTTAAAATAAAATTATTGGTAAAAAATCATTCCATGGTCTAAAAAATGGTGAGATCTTCAGAGGGGGTGAATCTGTAAATTATCATATCGGATACTCAAAGGAAAGCCCATTGATTAGGTTCCACTTCTAATTTGTGTATACCAACTACTAAATAATATATAAATAAGGAAAAAAGGACAGGTTATAGATATATATAAATCCCACCCACTGCTTAAAGAAGGTGAGGTTGTTTGTTCTAAGGATAAAAGTACCTGGTTTAAGGAAAAAATAGAAAAACATAAATATATTGATTTGAGTTAATCAGAGGGAACATAACTACTAAACATGATTTTTATGAAAAAAATTCCCCCTTTAGCTAACCCGCCTTAGTATGAATGAACTTTATAGACCATAAAATTAGAATCATGTCATATAACGAACCAATTCGTGTATCCACCTATTCACTTAATCGCAATAGAAAATGATACAAAGTGATTATTATATTATGTCTTAAAAATTATAATGATTAGGTAATTAATCTGAGATACACATTAGATATAGAAATGGAATTAAATTCATATATATGATATGACATTACTTATTGATTAAATTCAATTAAATATTTAGGTATTGAGATTAAATCATACCTAGAATATGCGAACATGAATCCCCTTCAACCCAATATTTATAATCCTAAAATATTAATATTAAATGAAACAACAGACCTATAATATCATCCCAATCATTTTGATTTCCTATGTTTCCTAATTATGGGAACCTCAAAGTAATAGGAGACAACCAAGTATAGATATTTTATAGATACTTTAAAGGTTCCATCATTTCTTTGGTACAATAATCTGAAAGTTGAGTCCAGTACTAGTTGTATAGTGACCCAGGCTTAATATACATTGATATTACATCATTTTAGATTAATATTCATCACATTATAGAAATAAATTTTCAAGGAACATAATTTTTTAGTATATTTTTAAACTTGGAACAAAATCTTCTAACTCAGTGAAAGATATTCATTGTTTCCCACAAAGTTCTTCCCCTCTAGTACTTATACCTAAAACCTTTCTTCATAACCTAGGGAAAGGAAACATAAGAAAGGTGTGAGATCATATTCTCAGTATGGGTAAAAAAGGATATACATGAGAATAACATGAGCATAAGGGTATGGGAATAACATTTTAAGATCATACCCTGTATATCAAAGATCATATACATGAGTCATGGCATAAATATTGGTAGTTCAAAAGACATGAATCATAAGGGAAACAAGAGAATAATCCATGAAAACATAACATAGGAATAAGACCTGGAATTTGTGGCATATACATAAACCTATAAAATCCTATGTGAAGGCTACCTACCAAGACCTTTATAACATGTTGGGCTTGGGATAATAACCTGTGTACCTACTTCGTACATGGGATTCCCTTTTGTGTAACCTCTTGTTTTGGGATTTAAATCCCCTCCCATGTATCCTCTTGTTTCGGGATTGGGATTCCCTCCCATGTAACCTCTTATTTTGGGCTTGGGATGTCCTCTTGTTTACCCTATTGTTTTAGTCTTAATATGCCCTCTTGTTTCAGGCATGGGATTCCCTCTTGTGTACCCTCTTGAGATCATAAAATATTTATTGTTAAACAATGCATTGGAGGGAGATAAAGGTACCACTCATCACATAATGAAATCATAAATTCTCCACAAGATAAAAAACATTCATCATATCATGACCCATTAAATTAAATGGGTATCATTAACATTTAGACACATCATAAATTATAGAAAAGTGATATATTTCATAATAATTTCATCATAGTATAACCCATGAAAAGAAGTGGGTTTCAAAAGAATATACCCATGAAATAGAAATAGGTTTCAAAAACTTATAACCCATGAAATAGAAACAGGTTTCATAAAAATCATTCCATAAAAACATAAAACATTTATACAAATAATATGAATGGAACATTTGGATAATTTTCCAAAAATGCATGAGTAACACCAACGGATGTTATCTTAGATGGAAAATAAATTAGAAAGATCCTTTAAAACCATTTCTTGACGAAAATTTCCTTTATTTATTAAAAATTGATTTTTAAAATATAAATCCTTTTGAAAACATTTTCCTTTGAAAAAATATTATAGAGTCTTGAAAATGTGTTGAAAACCATTCTTTGAAAACACTTTAAAAACTTATAAATAAAGTTTGAAAATGTTTTGAAACCCATTTCTTTGAAAAACTTTTGAAAACTTCTAAAGGATTATTTGAAAACCAAAAAAAATTCAAATACCTTTCCTTAAAAATGATATTAAAATAAAATCTTTAAAAACATTTTTTAAAACATTTTTTAAAACATGGTTTTTGAAAGAACAAAAATTTCTAACTGAAATGAGAAATAAAGTCATATTTTCATAAAAACATTTTCTTAATTATATTAAGTACCAAAGAGTTTAAAAATGGTACCATTAATTAGATATAACATGAATAAATATAGGTTAAGAAAATTCATTAGATTTATTAAGATATAGATTATAATATTTGATCAATAGAAGCATAATCATAAAAAAAATCCGGATAAACGACGATATTGTTTCAATAAACTCTTACCACTTGGTAACCTTGAATCATACTCCCCATATAAGAAAATGAAATTAAATGAAGCATAAAATATAATTAAAATAAGTATATTCATGATATAACATGTCAAATTTTGGTATATACACCTCTTAGATGAATATAGGTGCATGACATGGCATGTGTCTCAAAGAAGGAAAATTGAGAAAAAACTACTTTACCGATTTAGTAACTTATGAACCATAAACGTCCTAAAAAATATCAGTAAATGGATATTTAAATACCAATAAATGTAATTATAAGTATCATAGACTACATTCATAGTCAGTATATATATACTGCACAAAAATAAACGAGTGGTGAATAAAGCATGTATCTCATGGAAATAAAAATGAGATAAAATCCCCTTACCTTAAGTCTTGATTTTATTCGTACCTATTAAAAACTCATGTATAATAAATATAATTTTATTATAAATATATTATAGAACCATATTATTATATATAATACCATAAATGATTTGGTTATGACTTTATATTACCCATTTATTAACAACTCCATGTTAATGTTACGTTTTGAGTAATATCTCCTTTATTTTTCGTATATGTTTTTGACTTTTTATTCTTAATCCTCTTAATTAGATCAATATTTAATTATTTTAAGAATTTAAAACATGTTATAAATATCATATATATTCATTATATGTGTATTTATAATAATCGATATAATATAGATGTATGAAATGGAATACACCATTCATGGAGACAGTAGGTCGTACATACGCATGAACACTATTACCATTTTATTTTCATATTGAAAGAAAGTAAGTAAATGAAATATATGTATATATTGTAAAATCATAATATTTTGGAAGTGGTTCAAAATCCTTGTTTATTCTGAATTTTTGAATTGGTGAGTATTCCAAATTCTTTTTTGATCATCAGAACATAATTCTGAGTTTTCTATCAACCCAATATATTGTTTTAGGATGGGTTTAGAGGCTTGGAAAGTACTTCAGGATTTCAAAAGGGTTTTGGAGAATTAGAGGCCTAAATAACTTATTTTGGGAGTTGTAGATTTCATGGTTTGGTTAAATCATGTGGCCCATTAAAGAAAACCTTAAAACCTAATTTTGCATTGTTGTAGGGTTTAGCATATCGTGCGAGGTGAGGCACACGACCATCTGTGAAACTATGCAATTTTTTACATAGGTCTTTTTCATGGTTTGTGCACTGTTTGGAAAATTATGTGAAAGATATATGGGTAGTTCCACTTAGTAAGTAATTAAACATTGTAGCATGCATGGTCTGCGTATGGTTTGGAAAACCATGCTAGCTAATCATACGATGTATGCATTTATAGCAGTAGGTGCCGCATGGTTTCCAAATGGTTTGGAAAACCATGTGAACTAACTATACGGATCATTAAATATGGGAATTTATGTTTTTAATCATCCCTTTTTTCTTCTTTTTCCTCTTCTTTTCCCTTTCTTCTACATCCATGGGTTACGCACAGTAGGGGGTCTCCTCCCTTTTCTCCTCTCCACTAGGGATTGCTCCAATTACTTCATCTAAGCTCTATTTTGATCATCGTAGGGTTCATTGGATCTGCCTCAGTAATTCTCTCCTCATCTATACTTCTATTTATTTTTTTCACGCACCTCATGGGCCACTAAATCCATGTGAGTTTTTTTCCCTATTTTCAAGGAGTTCATTCAAAGCACTGATTTCTTCCAAATCGGTCAAAGTTAAAGATTTGTATCAGACATGCCTACATCTATAACTCCAAGGTAGGTGGTTCATAACTTTATTTGAGATTTTGAAAGTGTTCGGGGGGAATGATTTTATCAAGCTGAGGTTTTGACCATGAAAAACCCCATATTTTAATTGGTTTCTTTTAATTAATTAATTAGACCTTATGGAATGTTGTTGGGAATTCCCAAACCACATGTAATTATGTGAGGACAGGTTAGAATCCATAGACCACTTGGGAAGTTGGGTTGGGTGTGTTTGTTTAATTAAATTGAATTGTTTATATTAGTTTAATTGATTATTTAAAGTGAATTGAATTATATATATGTGTGTGTGAAATGTTTGAATTGAATGAGTGGTGATCCATGTGATCACGATGGGCTCGGCCCAAGAGTTGAGGTGGCATGGACATTGGGATTGAGGCAACTTTGGTTATATAGTTTGTCTTGGACCGGGTTAAATGGGTGATGTGATCACTGATTGGGGGTCATGGATGTTGGTTTGAGGTAGAAAGGTCGTTGGGTTTTGGGCATGGCCCGGGATATTGGGATGGCATGGCCATCGGATTTAAGTGACATAGTCATAGGGGCACGAGGTGACATTTAATGTAGATTAGGTTCTATTTTGGTGATTTTCACTCAAATTTGAATGGAAAAAGTGTCTTTGGAGTCATTTTCATGAAGGTTGACTCAGTGATGAGGTGGTTTTGACAATTCATGTGGTTAGAGGCCCCCAGTAGTGAAGTTTGGGTAATTTTTTGGGGTTTTTTTGTATAAATCCATGGGGATAGTGAGGATCCATTATATGATAAATTTGAGGCTTTCATTTGATGTATGAGTCCTACTATGTTTAATACCATTGGAATAGGATCATTTTGGAGGATGGGCATCATCATTCCTCAGGAAGTTGTGATTTGAACTAATGGTGGTCATTGTTTGAGGATAGGTATCATTGTGCATCTAAACGTTGGGCTTCAAGCCAATGGGTGATTTTGAGATAGGGTATAAGGGACCAGATATGTATTTAATTGGAAATTAATTCAAGAAATTAGATACTTGATGATGTCACAAGGTTCTGGGTGAAATTGGAGGTGGAACCTGATGGTTCACTTGAGACTATATGACATTAGGGGATGCCTTGGGATTCAACTAAGGATCCTCACATTCTCAATTATTCCAGTGATAGATGAAGTATGTGAAAACTCCATGGAAGTTATTGAGAATCAATGGAGTTTTTTTACTTTATTCAAGTGTTGTTTCTTCTTAATTTTTATTACATAGCTTCTTAGTTATAAATGTAAGGTATGCACACATGGGTGTTACCCTACTAAGACTCATTATCACTCCCTACACAATATCTTCGGGATGTGTTCAGAATTTATTCTTTTTTATTTAGGTAAAGTTATAGGATTAGGAGCTGTATATTAGTGGTTGTTTGGCATGGGATGGAAGGGAAGGGACCATTGGTTCTTTCTTTAGCTAGAGTCTCCTTTTTAGTTTTCCTTTTAGTTTCATCATGCTTATATATGTATATACTGATGGTCGGCCATGGGCAACCCTTTATTGCTTATTATATTATATGAATTTTATTGGATGAATTATATGTTTAAAATATAAATGGTGTGTTGATGTGTTTATTTATTTATTCTATTATTGTTTAGTTATGCATATACTATTATATTATTTTGAATGTGCTTCTGCCATTGGAGGGTCTGGTTCTAGTTTGTTGAGTCTTTATTTCTGCTACATGTTATATATATACGCATACCATTAATATATCATCACTTGATGGTATTTTCTCCCCACTATCACCCATATTACACCCTTTATTCTTGTTGTAGATTTTAGCATATGGGGAGGCATGCTTAAGGCTAGTGGCACTCACCCTAGAAGCATTGTTCGGGTGGAAATTCTGGTTGGGTTGCTTCATATACATATATATATATATATATATTATAATTCTAGTAGCATTATTATTTCATATATATCATATGTGTTCACTAAAATCATCCTTAATACATCCCATTTAAGGTTTGAACGAATCACATCACTTTGAGGAGGCGATAGTCCACACTTCCCCAATCTAAATTATCATACTTACACAAAATGGAAAGCATGAAGGTATGTGTTATATAATAATTAAACAATTAAAAATACATTATAAATATCATATATAAATTATAGAAAAATATATTTTCCATCATAATTACGAACCATGATAGGTGGTGAAGGAAAAATGAACAACATTGCTTCATGAGACGGTAGTTCACCATACACAAGAATGGTAATTTCGTTACCCATTAGATGGATGTGTGTGTAAGCAATAGTCGAACCCTTAGAATAAAAACATCTAAGTATATTGAGAATAATATTTTTATTATATAATCATGTAATAATAATAATTATGGTGGTGTAAAATGAAAATAAAACAAAGGAGCTTGAGGAAGGATATTGCCACTTCTTTGGGTAACTCCATTTAGTTTGCACGAAAAGGCTTACTTGGTTAGATTTATGCATAGAGGGAGAATTATAAGAGGAATATAGGGATTTTTGAGATTATTTAAGAATATTTTGGGTGAGATAAATGGCTTGAGAGGTGTGAATAAGTGTGAGGGGTGAGTGGCTTTTTATAGTGGAGGAGGAGTGGCATTCTTGTAATTTTGGAAAAGGGAATTTTACCCATGTTTTTTCCATTTCAAGTGGATCAAATAATGGAAAACATCAATAAAAGTGGGTATAAGTTTTAAATATTAACATAAAATTGGTTTTGGACAAGTTTTTAGGTCATTTGGTCCCTTAAGTTTAAGATTTATCCCCTTGTTAAGCTAATTTTCCTCTTAATCATTCTAATTAATTTTAATTACATTCACTAACATTTTTTGGAAAAAACTAAGTTGACCTTATTAAAAATTATAAATTATGATTATTAAAAATATTTAATCCATTTTTTCTAATTTAAATCACATAAGTGGAAAAATTAAATTAAAATTAATCCCGCATAGGGGATGACAATGCGGGTTTTTAAAGTAAAAATGGTCAAAAGTTTGCTAAGTTTTTATATCTAATTTCAAATTAAAATTTATTCCATTAAACTAAATTATACTAATTTATTTATAATTTATATAATTATACTTTAAAACAAATTATAAATATAATTTAACCTTATAAATAAATTATACTAACATGTAGTTTAAAATTAAAATTCAGTATTTTTTACTATTCATCAAAAAATGAAACTTCATAGAAAAATACCAAAAATTAAATATAACCAAATATTTATGTTTATATTTAAAAAAGTAATATTATATTGACATATAAAATTTATAAAATCATGAAAATATATATTTAAAATATGTTCTCCATTAAAAGCTGATAAAACTACTTTTATAAAATTATAGGTTTTCATGTCTAATATTGGGTTTATTCCCATTTTATGCCTATAAAATATGTTAAATGAATGTAAAAAATATTTTATTGAAGATATAAAATATATATTTCATTAATATCATTCACCAATAGTAATTAATTTAATTTATTAGGATAAAATTCTTTTGTGATCATAAAATTAGTTTTTTTAAATACCTTTATATTCAATTGGTTCTTATATTCATTTATAATTAATTTATAAAGAATGAATTAAACCATATATTTTAATAACTTATTTAATCATATTCATAACCATAAACTAAAAATTTAGGTTATATCTTATTCTATTAAATAATAATATTTCTGATAATATGTTATTTTTTAGTAAAACTTGGTCTTGCGTGTTATGCAATCCATCAAGGAAGTCAGTATTGCATGTAATGTAAGAAAACCATGGTGTTCCATATAGAGAAAGATAACTTTTATGTTTCATTTAGTTAATTATTTACATGGTTTTTCATATAATGAAATCCAAAATTAGTTCTTTTATATAAAAAACTATATTCAGTGTTGCGTGAAGTGAAAAATATCAAAAAGATTAAATTAAATTAGAAAAAAAAAATAATTTACAAAATCTGAGGGTGTTACATTATACCCACCATTAAAATGAATTTCGCCCTGGAAATTCATATGGGTTATCAAAGGTTTAATACTTGAATGTTCCTTTCATAGAAACCCACATCGTAAAAATGAATACTAAAACTTCCTTTAAAAGGAAAAATTGGAAACATAATGGTTACTCAAAGTAACACATAATTAGGTTTCCACATATAATAACATAGGTGGGAAGTGAAATCATATACATTGAAGATAAATATAACTATTGAGTTTTTATAGATAATGAAAGATAACATTGTTGGGATAAATTTAACAATCATAGAGACATAAATCTACAATGATCTAAGGGGTCATTTGATTCATCAGAAATGAAGGTATTAGGATAACATTTTTGGTTTCAAGATCCTTTTTACTATAGTTGAATAATTTTCATGAAAGGATATAATTACACGATTTTAGTACAACATTACCCTTTTTGTTCCTTGATCATCTTCCACTTCATCTATCATTCCAAGAAGTAAAGGTGAATTTTTCATTCCTGAAGCATCAATAAATCATATGGTCTGTGAATAGAGTGACATGTCATTCCATATATTTTTATCACAACAAAAGGTTAGAACAAGTTATCTAATATGCATAAATCCTCATATGGTGAGATAATACTTTAATCTCTAAAACCTCATCCGAATTTTATCATAAACCATTCCATAAATGGTCAGTATTGTAACCCTTAAAAACTATAATTCACCCTTTATTCCTTAAAAAATATATTATCTAGTACCAAAAAATTTCATTGGAAACGTGGGTACATCCTTGTATTGAAAGAATATAAAAATGTGATTTTATTAATACAGAATACATATAGATGGAGATAATCATATGAAACATTACTAAAGTATGAATAATAATATTTTCATAGGGCTTAATCATAAAAAATAAAATATTGAATTTCCAACTAAAGAGGGGAAGATAATTATTCCCTAATTTTCATGATTCACTTCATCTATTTTGATTTCATAAACTATCCATTTAACCTTTTTCTTTAGAGGTTGTTGCAACTTATCATCAATATCAGTCCTTGGATTGGGTCACTTGTTACCATAATGTACAAACTCCATGAAATTAAAACACTAAAGTGTAGGAGGTTAATTTTATGGGGCTTTCTCATTATTTGCATCATTAGCTTACTTATTCTCATTCCTTGCACATTCATCCACTAAATGACCTTCCCTTACACACTTAAATTATTTAATAGTCTCGTTAAGATAATTCCCTCCATGTTTCTTCCCACACTTTATGCATAATAAAAAGGCTCATTTTCTTTTCTCTATGGATGTTATATTTTCTTTTTAACTCCATATTCCTTTTCTTTTAAAAACCATGAGATTGATAGGAAATTACAACCTCCATTTCTACTATTATAGTACATCAAAAAACTTATTTATAGTTTTTAAATTCTATTATATTGAATTCCTTTCAAATAATAGTTTTAAATACTCCAAAGAATCGATCAATTTTTCTTTCATGTTGGATGATAATACTCAAAGGGTACCTCTAAAGACTTGTAAATTTTATTAATAACAACCAATTGATTCATTATCCTTCTACTTAATCTCTAGGAATTCCATTTCCATATTAATAAAAATAACATGAGTAAAGTACGTATTTAAGAATAAGTTCTTGAAACTGTCCTAGTCCATGGATTTAATTTCATCTTGATTCCTCGTATTCTTGATTAGGGTCCATCATTGGTCGGTTTTACCTTCTAAATGATAAATATCCAGAATGAATTTATCATATTGCAAACACTAGATAGTGGAGAATATATTTTTAGTGGTAAAAATCCATTAATCATCCATAAATGGATCATAAGATTCACTGAAACAATGTGTATGTTTCTCCATGAAGGATTCAATAGAATTGTGTTCCCTCGTTTTCTCATTTTGGAAACTCAACATGATTCATAACTTGATAAATTTTTGTGATCATAACAATGAGGTTTTTGATTACATATCCTATAACATTAAGTTGATCAGGAGGACAATAATTAGATTTTACATTTAATTCCCCATTAATATGGTTCCTTCAGGTTCTATCCATTAACTAAAACCAAAAAACATAGAGTAAGAAACAATCATCATAGTGGGGGATCACATAATCTTGAAATATACTTATAGCATTTCTAAATCATGGCTCATACTTATTTAATATATAACACATTAAGTTTAACCTATGTTATTCATATTCATCTTCTACTTAAATCCTTCATGATGGTTCATAAATATTTTTTGAATTCCCAAGGCATATCCCTTGGGAGTGTCAAACCAAGTGTGCAGTAAGGCCGGTTTTCATGTATCAGGTTACACTCAAGTCAGGCTTAATGAAACTTTTCAGAGTTGTTACCCCTAGGTACATCTTTACTAGATACACATCAACTTATAGTATCCATAAAAGGATATATTTCTAGGAAAACACTCAAACTATCCTTTAAAAAAATTCAAAGACATTTTCCTTTAATTTTTCGTATCCTTATACTTATCATTAGAGACATCGGTAGAAATATCCTTAGAAATATTCCTATTGATATCACTAATGTTTTCTCATCCTGGTTTCCAAAGGTTTACTAAACCTTTCCTTTGATACCAACTATTTCAACCTAGTCTTAACATACATGGATATTACATCATTTTAGATGAATATTCAGCACATTACATAAATACATGCTCGAGGACCATAATAGTTTAGAGTATTTGGAAACTTGGAAAAAACTATTCTAACTCGATGAAATATCTTCAATGTTTACCAAAAATAAATTCCCCTCTAGTACTTATACCTAAAACCTCTCTTCATAACTTGGGGATAGGAAACAAAAGAAATGGGTGATCTCATATTATCAGTAAGGGTAAACAAAGAAGATACATAAGCATAACATGAGCATAAGGTTATGAGAATAACATTTGAATATCATACCTTGAATATAAAATATCATATACATGAGTCATGGAATAAATATTAGCATTTCATAAGGCATAAATCATAATGGAAACAAGATCATAATCCATTAAAACATAATATAGGAATAAGGAATGAAATTTGTGGCATACACATAAGCATAGAAAAGCTTTTATCAATGATACCTACCAAGACCTTCATAAAATGTTTGGATTGGGATAATAACTCATTTACCTTCTTCATACTTGGAATTCTATCTTGTTTACCCTCTTATTTCGGGCTTGGGATGCCCTCTTATGTACCCTATTGTTTCGGGCTTGGGATTCCCTTTGTGTACCCTCTTTTTTTGGTCTTGGGATGCCCTCTCATGTACCCTATTAAACTCATAAAACATTTATCATTACCTAATGAATTGGAGGGATATATAGTCCTCACCCATCACATAATGAAATCTTACATGCATGTGCCACAATATAACAAAACATTCATCACATCATGACCCATTAAATAAAATGGGTATCATTAACGATTCATCACATCACAATCTATTGAAAATGGATAGGTTTCATAATCATTTAATCAAATCATAACCTATGAAAAGAAGCGGGTTTCAAAATCATATAACCCATTAAAGAGAAACAGGTTTCAGAAACATATAACATGTAAAAGAGAAATGGTTTTCATAAACATCATCTCATCAAAACATAAACCATTCGGTGAAAGAATGTGAATGAAACCTTTGGATAATTTTCCATAAAATCATGAGAAACCCCAACGGATGCATCTTATATGGAAAATAATTTTTAAAGATCCTTTAAACCCATTTCTGGAGTAAAATATCCATTATTATTTGAAAAAATATTTTTAAAACATATATCCTTTTGAAAATGTTTTTCTTTGAAAATATATTAATGAAGCTTGAAAATGTTTTGAAAACCATTTCTTTGAAAACACTTTGAAAACTTATAAATGATACTTTGAAAACCATAAAACATTTTTTAAAATCTTTTTTCCTTGAAAATTAGCTTAAAATATCATCTTTAAAAATATTTTTGAAAACATTTTTGAAAACATTTTTTAAAATACAGTTTTTGAAAGAACACAGATTTTTGACCGAAAGGATAAATAAAGTTGTATTTTTATAAAAATAATTTCTTAATTATATTAAGTATCAAATAGTGTAAAATAGTACCATTTCTTGGATATAACATGAATAACTAGAGGGTAATAAAATTCATGATAGTTCTTGAGATATGGATCAAAATATTCAATCAATATAAACATAATCATAAACAATCCTGATAAATGATGAGATTGTTTCAATAAACTCTTATCACTTGGTAACCATGAATCAAACTCCCCATGTAATAAAATGAAATTAAATGAAGTATAAAGTATCATTAAAATAATTATATTCTTGATATAACATGTAAAAGGGAAGTATATACACCTCTTAGAAGAATATAGGTTCATGATGATCGCACCATGATTCACTGTTTCATTTTCACCCTTAAACCACTGTGATAAACTAGTTTTGTATTGAAAATTATAAAAATAATTACAAATTTCACTTTATTTTTTATTCAATTATTTTTTTTATCATTGTTAAAAAAATTCAATTTTACTTTTTTTTATAATTATATTGTATGTGGAGGAGATTTAGAGGTCTCATGATGAAGTTCAATAAAAATGGGCCAAACTACGTAGGATCCAAGAACGCCAGTGGAATCAACCGCACACTTATACTAAACTATACTTCAAAAAGGGATGATATTTTGTGTACTGGTCCAAAATTAAATGCGATAAATTTTGTATTAAAACACCCAAGCCCCATTAGTCCATTAGAAGCCCATTTGAACTGATCTGTCCAGAGGATTGAATCTTCTCTAAGTCAAAAAGTGAGTTCTGTATTTCATCCATATCTTGGGAAATAATTGTCTAAATGGTACCAAATTTTTAGTGGAGATATTCAAGAGGTAGGGATATAAATTTTTATTTTTTTTTAAAGTAATATAATAATTTCTATCCATATAAAACCATGTTCTAAGTGGTTTCTCGAAATCAGGGTTCCCAAAACAACCTTCCACATTTCCTATAAATTAGCACCTTAGGATCCCCATTTGAAAGTTAGATCAAGGGATTGAATTGATTCCAAATTGTATTTCTAGAGGATTCCTCTCATCGCCTTAGAGGTTCTAGATCTCCCTATCCTCATAGGGATATCTAAAATGAAGAAGGGGATCCACCCGAGCTTCCTCCTCCTCCCAATGTTGAGCTAATCAGTGGGTGATCATTGCGAGGGATCTGCACACCTGAAGAGGGAGTTCTGACACATAATTATCTACTGATTTGGTGTATATTGTGGTTTTTAATTATTATATTATATTCATCTTAACTTTTTTTATGTATTTAATAGAAACACGTTTTATTTCATAATCGATCGGTGTGTAATTTTAAGTGTGTGACTTGTGTTTTTCCGATTGGAAAACTTAGGAATACTCTTATTTTCCAAACATTTGATATTTCATTATTCCTTTACAAAACATAAATCATGATAAGGGTCTAAAACTTTACTATATGATTTTTATTTCAAGTTTTAGTCCTATTTTCATTGTTTTGAGAGGCTTGTGGGTACCTAAGATCTTGGTTAACCTTCAACCAAAGGATTACACCAAAACCTAATAATAAATTAAGAACAAGGAAATTTTTAAGTGTTGTAGTAACTTAGAAATGATCACATAATTATTATATATTTTCAAAATCTACTTCTTTATCAACTATTAAACTCTTTAAATTATGTTATTTTCTAAAAATTGTTTTCAAAATATCCCCCTCTTTTAGTAATTTTTATTAATAATACACAATCTAAACCTATCAATGCTCCTTGAGAGATGACATAGGGTCTTCCATATACTATAAATCAACCTTAAAATCATAATCAATTTAATATTTTATGAAAATACATTCAAATTTTGGCATCTTTTCTGAGGATCGCTTTTGTTTTTAGTGTGTGTGTTTTTCATAAAAGTATTGCATATTTTGTAATTATTTGTTTGCTTTTTCTTCCTTTGTTTTTTTAAGTTGATTTATAAAATAATCCTTTTTAGGACTTGTTCATGATGTGATATTCATCAGAGGAACTACTTACATTCAAACACAAACTATAGAGGATCTTAATTCATCAACACCAAGAAGCACCAAAAAATCCATTAAAGGAGGACACACAAAACATCGACACACTTCTTCATCCTTCCTATTCTTCTTCTGGAACTAGCATCAAAACTAAAATAAGATTTCATAATATGGATAAAAATAACTAGATATTAAAATAACTAACCTCACATGATGTTAATATACAACCCACTTACATTCAAATTCAAGGTGAGGCACCCAATTTTGAACTAAATCTAGTTTAATTCACTTATTACCAAGATTCCATGGACTGTCTAGAGAAGACCCGCATAAGCATTTAAAATAATTTTATGTTGTGTATTCTATATTAAACCCTGAAAATTAGGATGAATAAGAATTAAAGATTAAGTAATTACATTTTTCATTAGAATATACTGCAAAAAATCAGCTTTGCTATGTTAATTTACCAATTAGAGGCTGGGTAGACATGAAACACCTTTTTCTTAGAAAATAATTACTAGCCTCTATAACTGTAACTATAAGGAAAGAAATATGTGGTATAAGAAAATATCAAGGGGAAACACTTCATGAATACTAGGAAAGATTTAAAAGTCTTTGTTCGTGTTTCCCACACCACCAAATAAGTGATCAACTTTTAATTTAGTATTTTAATGAGGGTTTAATTCTTATTGATCGAAATATGATTGATTTTTATACAGTTGGTGCACTAGTTTATAAGGAACCAATTTCTACAAGAACTCTAATTTAGAACAAGGAATAGAACACTCAAAAATTCATTTCAAGGTCCAGTGTACCCATTCTAAGTGTCTATGAGGTGTAGAGTACTGAATTTGAGAAGAAGGTGGAAACAGAGTTTGAAGAGGTAAGTACCATTCTTTGAAAACTTTTTATTTCCCAAGGGAAATCCAAATCTCCTACTCCCATTAATTGTGGTATATATTCTTTTAACACCCATTATTATGACCAATTTCCTAAATTTATCGAAACTTCTGAGATTTATGAGGCCATCTTTCCAAGATGCCCCTATAACCAACCTATTAGGAAAGAACCATAGTATCCATCCAAATCTGGGTGGAAAGAAAACCGAGCCTATAGGTAAGGGGGTATTCAAACTAACCTCATCAACCATGGAACCAACTGGGGCAGAGTAGTCATCCACCACCACCACCCATAAATCCTCAAACACCCCAAAGGCCTTACAAATAACACCCTCCAAAACCCAAGACTGGCTTAGTAGACATGATGAAATAAATGGTTTTGAATAATATTCAATCCCAAAAAACCACCCAATATTACATACTAGATATAAAAACCCAATTAGGCCAACTTTCCAACTCGGTGGGGGAAATCCAATGTCATTGGTTGGGTAAACTGCCTTCTCAACCACTTATCAACCCAAGGGATAAGGGAAATATCAGTGCTATCACCCTTAAGAGTGGAACTCAACTTAAAATCCAAATGAACCTTCCAATATATTCATCTCCTCCTAGGGAAACTTTCATTCCAACCATCTCAAATTTCCCAAATAAGAAAAATCCGTATCTTGAGAAAAATACCATAAAATGAAAGAGTGTGTCTATTGATGAGCCGTATAGCCCAACTATTCCTCTTCCATTTCCCCAAAGGGCCACCCAACTAAGAAAACAAAACGAAACTGAACTTGATAAATAAATCTTGGAAACTTTCAAAAAAATACAGGTTAACATCCCCTTGATTGATGTCATGAGGAAAATTCCAAGATACGCCAAGTTTCTGAAGGATATGTGTACACACCAAAGGATAATTTGAGGTCATGAGAAGGTGATATTGGGGAGAAATGTACCAGCATTGATAGATATATCACTTACTACAAAATACAATGATCCTGGAACATTCTTAATACCATGCAATATAGGGGAGTATTCTTTTTCCAATGTTATGCTTGATTTGGGTGATTCTATGAATTTTATGCCTCACTCAATTTACTCTTCATTATAGGTTAGAGAACTGAAGCCCACTGGAATTGTTGTTCAATTAGAAAATTGGAGTATAGCACACCCATATGGTATGATAGAGGATGTTTTTGTGAGGGTGAAATTTTTAATTTTTCCTACTGATTTTTATGTGCTAAAAATAGAAGATGATATGATGATTGGACATGCCATAATTATATTGGGGATAAAATTCTTAAAAATCACCAAAACTATAATTAATGTACACAATGTCACGTTATCTATGGATTTTGGTGGTGAAATTTTCCACTTTAACATCCTTGATTACATGAATCAATCCTCATAAGAACATTCCTCTCTCTATGTTAATTCAATTTATGTACTCCCTTCCCCTAAAAAACTATTTTCTTTCCCCTATTCCCCTTTATAAGTTTTCTTCCTTAATTGAAATTATATGTAATGAATCCTGCATTGATTATTATAGTGATCTAGAACAATTTCATGCATGTTTGTTAATTGATGATTTCTTGAACACTGAGTATCACATGACCATCAATGATAATACTAAGATTGTAAAATCTTATTCCTCATCTGAGGATGATACCATTGAGCATTTAGATGAGATTAGTGACCTCTCACTTTCACACACACTCCCATAAATCCAAAATCCCCCTAAATTGGAACTAAAACAACTACCTCAAGATTTAAAATATTCCTATCTTGATAATGGAAATAAGTTTTGTGTCATCATTACTAGTTCACTCCCTCCTATGCATGAATTGTGACTTCTTAAACTTTTTAGGGAGTATAAACAAGCTTTGGGATGGACACTTTTTGTCATTCCTAGTATTATCCCATAAATTTTCACATGTCATATATTGTTAAATGATGAGGCTAAACCAGTGAGGCAGGAACCACGTCGATTGAATCCAAGCCTCCTAGATGTTGTTAAAAAGGAGGAAACAAAATTATTGGTTGCTGGAATCATTTACCCCATTTATAAAAGCCAATGGGTCCATCCAGTCCAATTAGTTTCTAAAAAAACTGGCCTTAAAGTAATTGAAAATGAAAATAATGAATTGGTTCCAACACGTGTGCAAAATAGTTGGTGTGTATGCATAGACTATCATTGACTAAACCTACACACTAGGAAGGGCCATTTCCCATTTTTATCATTGATCAGATGCTAGAGAGTCTAATAGGTAATTCCCACTACTATTTCCATGATGGGTATTCTGGATATATTCAAATCTATATTTCCCCCACGAATCAGGAAAATATGACCTTCACTTTCCCCTTTGCCACATTTTCTAGTAGGAGGATGTTATTTGGTCTATGCAATGCTCCAAGTACTTTCAACGATGCATGGTTAGTATTTTTTCAGATTACCTGGAGAATTTAATGGAAGTTTTCATGGATGATTTCAATTTTTATGGATCCTCTTTTGATGAATGCTTGAGTAGTCTTTGTTCATTCCTATGTCACTGTATTAAAAATAGTCTCATATTAAATTATGAGAAATTCCATTTCATGGTGCAATAAGGTATAGTGCTGGGACATGTTATTTCTAAGGATAGTATACAAGTAGATAAATCAAAATTGGATTTAATTTCTTCCCAACCATTCCCCAAAAATGTACAGGATGTGTGGTCTTTCCTAGGTCATTCTGGATTTTACTATCATTTCATTCATGACTTTAGTAAGATTGCACTCCCCCTATCCCAATTACTCCATAAAGAAAAAGAATTTGTTTTTTATAAAGAATACAAGGAATATTTTAATAAGTTGAAATGAAGTCTCATGTCACCCTTGGTAATCCAACTACCTCAGTGGGATTTACCATTTGAGCTCATGAGTGACACCTCTAACTATGCAATTGGGGAAATCTTATCACAAAGGGTCGACCGAGCTCCATATGTCATATCCTATTTCTCATGTACACTGGACTCTTCCCAAGAAAAATGCACCACAACTAAAAAATAATTTCTTGTTATTTTGTTTTCATTAGATAAATTTAGGTCATACCTTTTAGGGTCAAAAGTTATTGTGTTCTCAAACCATGCAACCCTCTGATATCTCCTTAAAAAACTGGAAGCCAAAGCACATCTCATTCGCTAGATTCTCCTCCTTCAAGAATTCAATCTATAAATTAGAGATTAAAAAAGAGTAGAGAATGTAGTGGCTAGCCATGTCAGTAAGATCCTCCCATCCTCAAACATTGAATCATCACCCTGTATTCCCATAAATGACATGTTTCCCAATGAGAAATTGTACTGAGTGCAAGATGTTATTCCTTAGTATGATGAAATTGTAAATTAGGTGGTAGAATCTTTCAATCCTATCGATTTCAACAAAAATCAGGATGACCCTATAAAACATGAGTCTCTTTGGTACATTTAGGATAACCCCAACCTTTGTCACACATATAGTGATAAATTCCATAGGCTTTGTATTACAGATAGTAAGTTTCAGTCTGTCCTAAGGTTCTGCCACACTCTTGCTTGTAGGGGCCACTTTGGTCCCCAACGGACCGATCGTAAGGTCCTCGATTCTAGTATCTTTTGGCCAACACTTTTTTGGGATTCCCATGATTTCTATAAATCTTTTCCTTTCTATCAAATAATTAGGAATGTATCTAAAAGAAATAAAATGTCACAAAAACCCTTTCTCTTTCATGACATTTTTTATGTTTGGGAAATTGACTTTGTGGGTCCATTTCCCAATTACTTTGGAAACTTTTACATTCTTATGGAAATTGATTATGTGTCAAAATAGGTAGAGGCATGAGCCACAAGGATAGATGATTCCAAGAAAATTGTTGAATTTTTTGAGAACCCAAATCTTTTGTAGGTTTGGATTACCTAGGTTCATCATCAGTGACCAGGGTTCTCATTTCTGTAACTGAAAAATGAAATCTCTTTTGTGTCAGTATGGGGTTAGGGATCGAGTTTCTACTACTTATCACCCAAAATCCAATGGTCAAGACGAGGTGTCAAATAGAGTGGTAAAACAAATTATTGAAAAAACTATTTAACCTAACAAAAAATATTGGAGTCTTCAAACTTGATGATTCATTATGGGATTATCATACAACCTTCAAAAATCACATTGGAATGTCACCATATTGGATATTTTTGGAAAGATTTTCCACCTCCCTATTGAGATAGAGCACCGGGCCTACTAGAACATTAAACAAATCAATTATAATATTTCTGGTGCAGGTTCTCAAAGTAAGTTTAAAATTTAGGAGTTTGAGGAAATTCATAGAGATTCATATGAGAACTTTAGGGTTTATAATAAGTGAACCAAGGATTCCCACAACCGTATCATCCTTCATCATAAATTCTGCATGGGACAGAAGGTCCTACTTTATAATGAAAGGCTGAAGTTGTATCTAGGTAATCTTTGTTTCCACTAGTTTGGTTCATACACTATTACTAATGTTTATCCATTTGGTTTTGTTCAGATTACAAATGAAGAAACCAAAAAAAACCTTCACAGGCAATGGGAAGCGGGTGAAGCCCTTTCACGAATCCATTCTAGATTCCCTAATAGAGGAACTCCATGTTCAAGAAGCAACCTACTAATGGAACTCAATTGTTTTTATCCTTCCTTCCTACATTCTATTTTATTATAGTGAGCAAATTGTGCACTCTAGGTGTAGGGGGATGGTTTCATTCTTATGTTAGTTAGGAATTTTCATATTTTTTTATTTTCTCTCTTTTTTTATTACTTGATAGTATTGTCCCCTTTACCTTTCTCCCCCTCAATTTTTGTGAAAGAATATTAATTTATAATGCCCACTTTATCATGGAAAGTGATTTCTACTTAATCATGTAAATTATTGAACATGCATGAGGAATTTCCCATTTTCATATTTTTTTAACATTTAAAAAAAATATTTCAATGATGGAATGTGTGTTTTAGCATGAATTTAATATTGAGGTGTGAATTTTTCTTGACAATTGGTTGTTTGTTGATAATATAAATGGTTTTATACTTTTGAAACATTTGAGAAGAATAGTATATTTCGTGTGAGTAGTTTCTAAGAAATTGTGTCATTAAATATCTCCACATATTTTTTAACTCAACCATGAATTGTGATTTTTTTCATGCTCAATAGAAGGTAAATATAATATTGGTTAATATTTATCTACTTTCCAAAATTATTTTTCTATATATTTGTTCCTTATCTAATCTTTTTCATTATTGTACTAAATTGAACTATGTGTGTGTATCTGTTATCCAACTATTTTACTCCCTCAAAAAAATAAAACACAAAAATACAAGTTGTGTCTTGGTCAGGTTAAAACCCACTCTTCCTAAACTTTTGATATTGTTATAACTATTACAATTAGTGTCATGTGGAGATCAAAAAAATATTGATAGATGAGTGTGAAATTTTTTCCAAGAGAAACTCTTGAAAAAACAATAAATGAGGGGAGTGAAGAAATGTAAAAAATATGGGGATATCTAGGTCAGTAGATCCTGGTTTGACTTCCAATAATACTTAATTGAGTGGGTCTTATAAATTTTATTGCAAAGGATATAGGGTAGGTTCGGTGGAAATGATCATTTAAGTAGAAAAATTTTAAAATATCATATATTTACTGGATAGGAAGTGGAAATAATTACATGAAATGGTTTTCACACACACGTGTGGATAATTAGTGACATGGTTATCTTTTGAATTTTTTTCTCAAATTTTTATCATTCATATCCTTGAATTTCATACTAATACAATTTATGAGACATCTTTTTGTATGATCACTGAGAATAAATCCTTGGTGTGATTTTTTATTTGATCACATTGCTATCACATTTTAAATATTAATTGAATGTAAAATATTTATGAAATTGGGAATATATCCATGCATAATTTTTTGGAAATGTGACTTTTATTAGGAGCACAAATTTTTAGGTGTAGGGGTGTGATCGCACCATGATTCAGTGTTTCATTTTCACAATTACACTACTGTGTTAAACTAGTTTTGTATTGAATATTATAAAAATAATAACAAATTTCACTTCATTCTTGATTAAATTATTTTATTTTTATCACTTTTAAAAAGGTAAATGTTACTTTTTTCTATAATTATATTGTAGGTGGAGGTGATTTGGAGGGCCCCTGATGAAGTTCAAGAAAAATGAGTCTAACTATGCAAGATCCAAGCACACTAGTGGATAAAAATATGAGCTTATACTAAATTATGCATCCAAATGGGCTGACATTTTTTGAACTGGTCCAAAATTCAATTTTCTACATTTCATATGAAGACACTAAATCCTTATTCATCAATTAAGTAGCCCATACGAACTGATCTGTCCAGGGGATTGAATCTGCTCGAAGTCAAAAAGTGGGTTCTGTATTTCATCCATATCTCCAGACATGATTCTAAAAATGGTACAAAATTTTTGGTATAGATACTCAGGATGTGGGGATAAAACTTTTCAAAAGTATGATAAGACTTTCTAGCCATCAAAAACCATGTTCCAATTAGTTTCTCGAAATTTGGGTGCCCAAAACTAACTTCCACATTTCCTATAAATTGACACCTTGGGCTCCCAATTTAAAATTTATACCAAGGGATTGAATTTCTTCCCATTTGGAGTTCCAGATGATTCATCGCATCTCCTTGGAGGTTCTAGATATCCCAACCACATAGGTGAGCTGAAATGAAAAAGGAGATCCACCCGAGCTTCTTCCTCCTCCCAATGTTGAGGTAATCGGTGGGTGATCATTGTGAGGGAGAGACACACTAGAAGAGGGAGTTAAAAAACATAATTATCTACTGTTTTGGTGTATATTGTGGTTTTTAATTGTTCTCTTATATGTAACTTAACTTGTTTTTATGAATTTAATAGAAACACTTTTTATTTCATAATCGATCGGTCTGTAATTTTAAGTGTGTGACTTATATTGTTCTGATTGTAAAACTTAGGAATCCTCTTATTTCCCAAAAATTTAAGATTTCAGTGTTCCTTTACAAAACATAAATCATTATAAAGGGCTGTAACTTGACTACATGATTTTTATGTCAATGTTTAGTCCTATTTTCATCATTTTAAGAGGCCTATGGGTACCCAATATTTTAGTTAACCCTCAACTAAAGGATTACACCAAAACCTAAAAATCAATTAAGAACAAGGAACTTCTAAATTGGTGTAGTAACTTATCAATGATCACATATATTTTCAAAATATACTTCTTTCTCAACTATTAAACTCTTTAAATTAAGTTTTTTTCTTAAAACTGTTTTCAAAACAACCCCCCTCTTTTAGAAATTTTTATTAAGAATACACACTCTAAACCAATAAACAGTCATTTAGAGAATACCTAGGGTCTTCCCTATACTATAAATCAACCTTAAAACATAATAAATTTTATTTTTCATGAAAACACGTTCACATGACAGGTCATGTGTCTCAAGGAAGGAAAATTGAGATAAAACTACTTTACCGATTTTGTAACTTATGAACTATAAACCCCATGAAAAAAAATATAATTAAATAGATATGTAAATGCCCATAAATATAAGTATAATTATCATATACTAAATTAAATGGTATTATGTATGTACCAAATAAAATAAATTAGTGGTGAATAAGGCATGTATCTCACGGAAATAAAAAAGTGAGATGAAATTCCCTTACCTTAAGTCTTGAATTTCTTCATACACATTAAAACTATTGTATAATAAATAATAGTTTAGTATAAAGGTACTAAAGAATCATATTATTATATCTAATACCATATATTATTTTTTTTATGAATTTTTATTACCCATTTATTAACAACTCCAGGTTAATGTTACGATTCGGGAAATATCCGCTTTATTTTTTTGTATTTGTTTTGACTTGTTATTCTTGATCCTATTACTTAGATAATTATTTACTTATTTTAAGAATGTAAAACATGTTATAAATATCATATTAATTCATTATATATGTAATTATAATAATATATATAATATATAATTATGAAATAAAATAAACCATTCATGGAGACGGTAGGTCATACGTACGAATGAACGTTGTTTCTGTTGTATTGTCATATTGAAAGAAAGAAAATAAATTACATAAATTTATATATATATATATCATAATTATAGTAGAATTATTATTTAATATATATCATATATTTTCACTAAACTCATCCTTAATACATTTCATGTATGGTGTGAACGAATCACATCGCTTTGAGAAGGTAGTAGTCCACACTTCCCCAAATGAAATTATCATATTTAAAAAAAATGGAAAGCATGAAGGTATGTGTTATATAATAATTAAATAAGCATAAATACATCATAAATATAATATATAACATATAAAAATATATTTTCCATCATAATTACCAACCATGATTGGTGGTAAAGGAAAAAAATGAACCACATCGTTTCGTGATTCGATAGTTCACATGTACACAAGAATGGTAAGTTCATTACCCATTAGATGAAAGTGTGTGTAAGTGAAGGTAAAAACTTAAGAATAAAAACATATAATTATATTGGTGATACTATTGTTTTTATATAAGGGTAGAATAGTAATAATTGTGGTGGTGGATAATGAAAATTAAACAATGGATTATGGGGAAAGATGTTACCTCTTCTTTGGGGAACTCTTTTTGGTTTTCACCAAAGGGCTTCCTTTTTTGGATTTATGAACACATGGAGTATTATAGGATTAATAGAGGGATTTTGGGAGATAATTTGAGAAGATTTTGGGTGATCCAAATGTATTTACAGTTCTAAATATGTGGGATGGGTGAGTTCCTTTTTATAGTGGAGTGGGAGTGTCTTTCTGGTAAATTTTGGAAAAAGGAATTTCACCCATGTTTTTCCCATGTCATGTGACTCCAATAATGGAAAAAATTAAATAAAAGGTAGTATAAGGCATAAATATAAATACAAAATGAATTTTGGACAAGTTTATATGTCATTTTTTCCCTTAAGTTTAAGTTTTAGTCCCTTATTAAGATAATTTTTCTCTTAATCGTTGTAATTAATTTTAATTACATTCACTAATACTTTTTGGTCAAAAACAAAGATTACCTTATTAGAAATTATAAATTATTATGATTTAAAATATTCAATCATTTTTTTCAAATTCCAATCATATAATTGGCAGAAATTAATTTAAAAACATTCTCATAGATGGGATGAAAATGTGGGTTTTTAAAGTAAAAATGTTCGAAAGTTTGCTAACATTTTATATAAAATTTCAAATTTAAATTTATCCAAATGAGCTAAGTTGAATTAATTGATTTCTAATTTATATAATTATCCTTTAAATCCAATAATAAATATAATTTAAAATTATAAATAAATTAGATGAAAAAACATTTTTGAATTAAAAATCAATATTTTTCACTAATCATCAAAAAATGAAACTTCACAGAAAAATACCAAAAAATAATCCTAAAATAATATTTATGTTTATACATAAAAATTAAATTTAATTTTTACACATAAAATTTATAAAAGTTCCAAAATTTAGATTTAAAATTGGTTCTCCATAAAAAGGTGGTAAAACTGCTTTTATAAAAATATAGGTTTTTATGTGTAATATTGGGTTTGTTCATATCTTATGCCTATAAAATATATTCAATGAATGTAAAAAACATTTGATTGAATATATAAAATATATATTTCATTAATATAATTCAAAAATAGTAATTAATTTAATTTATTAGGATAAAATTCCTTTGTGAGAAAATAAGTAGTTTTTATAAAAAGATTCCCTTTATATTCAATTGGTTCTTATATTCATTTTTAATTAATTTATAACCAATGAATTCAACCATGTATTTTCCTAAGTTAGTTAATCCTATTTGTAACCACCAACTTAATTACTAGGTTATATCTTATTATATTAAATAATAACACTTTTAATAATATATTATTTTTCAGTAAAACTCGGTCTTTCGTGTTATGCAAATCGTCAAGGAAAGTTAGTCTTGTGTGTAATGTAAACTAACATTAGTGTCCTATGTAGATAAAGCTAAACTTTATGTTTAATTTAGTTAATAATTAAATTTTTTGCATATAAAGAAAGCCAAACCTAGTTCTTTTATATATTAAAACTATATTCAGAGTTGCGTGAAGTGAAAAATATCAAAAAGATTAAATTAATTTGAAAAACAAATCAAAAAATCTCAAAGTATTAAAAGTTAGGAGGATCTCTATTATAAATTCATGTATAAATTAAATTATATATTTATAAAAATAAATATTCACATCCTATTCAACTATAATAAATAATATAATAAAGGATTTATAGATTTCATTTAAAGTGTAAAAGGGTCTGATATATTTATTAGAGATACAAATTCCCATAAGAAATTACTGAAAATATATATAGAGAACCTATGATATGAGTTGGGAACTATAATTATCTAACATAATTTTCCTGATATATTTTGACATTTCGAATAAATGTTGAAATTTCTAGATAAATCCATTTGATGAACCAGAACTAAACCTCAATAGTACAGACTCCAACCTCAAATCCAGTCAGGTTCAATGTAGTTCCTCCTCCTAAACAATATCTATAACAATGAACATTATCTAATATAAACATGAAATATATAGATAATTTGAAAATTAATTTAGACTTTGAAAATATAAAGAAGGTAATTTATTCTTATCATAATGATAATTCTCTAGGGTATTTTATTTTTTCTATAGAAAATAACATGATCTCATTTCTCGAAATTAGACAACCAGATAAAGTGGGGTTGAATGATCATTTTAATATTTCTCCATATCATTGGATGTTGGTTTAAATAATCCAAGATTGTTTTGTCTTAAAAGACTTACTTTAAAATATTGTTGAAGAAGACCAAGTAGTGTTGTAAAATCTCAAGGAACATTTGACATGATAATAGATTCTTGTAGAAGAAATATAATAATGTAAAGATGTGAAATTCAAAAAGTGTAGAATTTAGATCGATGGATTATCTAAAAATTAGTGAATTATATCCAAGTATTAATTGAATTAACTATTCAAGACCCTAATTCCTTATACAACTCTAATATCATTACTCTCTACTTCACAACCTCCTAATAACTAGAATAATCGATGCCAGGGAAGTAATGAATAATAAGAGAATCCCCCATGGGTCCCCAAACCAGTAAAAACTCTTATATCTTTTATTCCCTAATCATAAGGAGGATATACACCACCCCACTAAATGGAATCCTATTATAGTGAAGAGAACCATTTTACCTTTGGAAATGAAATTTGACTAGTGTATAAGTGTAATGAAGGAGAAAAATTTTATGAAACATGATATTATAATTGTTTCCCATCTATATAATCATGGTATGGGAAATCATATCCAAGGTGCAACAAAAGGAGAAGGTGTAACCCTATACTATATAATACATTATGTTGAAACTAGAGTAATTCCAATTTAGAAATCCCAATAGGATCATATATTCAATATTAGAACCTTTAATGCTCATCTTTCTTATATCTAATTAGTGAACCTATTTTCTAATAAATAGTCTCAAAATTAGTATTATAATAAAGCAATACCTTTCCATTCTAACCTAAAATCAATAAAAACACCTATAAATTCAGAAATAATAATTTCATACTCAAATCTATCTTATAATTTTATGCCTTAATCTCAAGAGAAAGCACATGCTTGGAAACATAGTCCCATAAATTAAAATTATAATTTATTGAAACATATTTCTAATTTTCTAGAATGGGTATCAATCTTGGAATCCATATGTACCTCTAAATATCTCAGAGAGGCCCTGTTTGTGGATTTATTATACCCTCAAGAGGTTTAGATCAATGTGGTCACTATTGAAACATACCATGCCAAGATGAGTCCTAATTAATATATTATATTCATGTCCATTAAAAGAGATATAGAGATAAAAACAAAAGTTTATATCAAAACTTTATTTGTTTTTTAAAATCTCTATAATTTCATCATTCATTGATTTCTAGTGTATAATGGCTTATAAATCAACCTTATTCATTTCTAAACCATCTTCCATTTAGGATACAAGGAAACTATATCAGATCCTTTTTATTTGATGATTTTAGGGTATGATGAGACTGAATATAAACACTTATGTAAGTTTAGTTTGAAAACATAATTTAGGGATCTTGTGTCTAAATCAAAATTCATGATAATATATCAAGACACCGCTTTTAATCCCTTACTAGGAAGTTCATGTATTCACTACATGTAGTAGTTCCCTTTTTATACCATCAATGTTAGAAATATTATATTGATAGATGAATTGGGGTTAATAAATTCCATTTTGATTCCTGTGATTCTCAATACATTAATATAGGATATTGAGATTAAGAGTTTGTTTGAGATTAGAGTTTCCTCAGAATATGTTTGTTTTAAAGGGGAGGTTTCTTAAAAATATATGGTTGTTTGAGGTTAAAGTGAATTGGAAGTGTTTTATGACTCTTTTTGTTTTTATTTGTTTTCATTGCATTCATATAATATTAATCATATTCAAACTCATTTGAATTTTGGTAATTTAGTTGAGGTGATGGTCAATTAAAAGTTTGTAATTGGTCGGATATGGTTTAAAATTAAATATATCAGCTTAGATATACTAATTTTTTAATGAATAAGTAACCTAGAAGCTTTAATAGCTATATATTATTAAACAAAAGTTTTATAAGGATACATATGATGAAATAGAAAGTTTTAAAGTTCACATATGAGTATATCGTTGTTTTTTATACTTATGAAGGATTAGATTTTAAGTTCAGAAACTATATATGAGTAATATGGATCTTGAGTATGAATAAATCAATGATTTAAAATCCCACAAAGTATAACTCGAAGCTTACAAAGGATGTGTAATACAAATTGTTTTTGAGAGAGAAATATTTAGGTAGTAAAGATGTCCTTCATGTCATGATGTGCCTATGAAATATTAAATTATTATGAGATAGAAAGTGTTCATATTGTTTTAAAAGATTTTATACCGTGATGTTTTTCTTCAATATCAATATTTTTTAACTAATCCTCTATGAAATTAAGATCACTCCACAATGTATAATCTATTATTTTTAATGTTCTCGCTATTTAGTGCGGGAAAATTGATTGCATTTTAAGGGAGACTGGTTTCACTATGGATTCTTAATCATGAAGCAGTGATATTATAGTAAAAATTTAGTGATCTTATATTTTGATAGATTTTAGAAGTCAAAAAACAATGTGGAAGGTCATTAAACAATGATCCTAAATTTTGAGATTTTTTTTAGTAGTTAGAGAGAAACCCACTAGTTGCACCATGAAGCACCTTGTCATGCCTTAAAGTGTGTTAAAATTTTATTTTGGAGTGTTTTGATGATGTGGATTCTCTAATGACTTATAGGATACTCCAAATTATTCTATCAAGCCTATAAAACAAATAAAGGGTGAAAAAAGGTCTATATTTATCCAATATCTCATAAAGAAGTTATAGAATTTTGAGTATAAATTATAAATGAATTTTATCTTCAGAAATTGAATTTAAAATATAAAAAATAAAATGAAAAAGGGAAGTTTTTTACTACTAATTATGATAAAATAGTAACATAACTTGGAAAATTAGTGTATAGAGAGATGTAGATAGAGTTAGAGATGGAGGGAGAGAGTAGACGTTTAATAAGGAAGTTTTGTGACTAATTATCACATGTTCATGAAGAGGAATATATGAATATTGAAAATTAAAGGCTTACTTTTGAATAAAATGCACTGCAATAGTTTTGTGATGAATTATTGAGATTTTTCTTATTTTTTATGATCAGGAGTTTTTATATACTTTTTGGTACATTAGTTAAATAATAAATAATAATTTGGTTGTTCTAGAGGTAGTACTTGACCAGTGAGTTTATTTGATCAAAGTCATAAAGATGAGGTGGTACTCTTTTTACAATGTAATTTGAGAATATTTTTTATTTAAGAATACTCTTTCTGTAGTTTCTAAAAATATATATCATAAATTTTACACAAACATATCATACATTTTGAGGGATATTTTTACATTCATAAATTCAAGGATATACCCTGCTCATTTTAATCCATTCAGTGATTATAGTGGATCATATGGTGAATGATAATCTCACATAATGATGAGGATATACTCAATCATTTTTATTAGTAAATCTTGTACATAATTTGTTCATATTTATTTGTTTTAAAGTGTAAATGAAATCCCTGAAATAATCTATTTAATATCATAAAGGTTCAATAGTGAAGGTAAAAGTTAGTTACAGTTATTTTGTTTTCATCATAATTGATGATAATGGTTGATTAGTTGAAGAATCATAAAATATATGTATTCACTAATTCACACACCCCCTCTTGATGAATACTTGTTGTGGGAACACAATATATTAGTGGTTGTTTCCTATAAAAATGATATTACAAGATATAATGGAAGAAGCTATATCTAGAAGATACAATACAAGTCATAGCCCCTAATGGCTTGGAAGACGATCCTTTTAACCCTTAAAATTCTATAAAGGAGAGTTCATTACTCTCTATCCATCATATTAAAACAAAAAAAATAGGAAATCATTTGGTCCATATAACCAAAGGTAAGATCCCTAGATTAACTCATTTTTTATTATGGATAGATAGTTTCATATATTGAATCACCTCCATCTATAGGAGAAATGTTTCCTATGTAGCCATAATAAATTGATCATAACATTGAGTGAATTTATAAAAATGTAGGTATGACTGATACTCGTCCAACATATCTTATAAATTTTTATGATATAAGGATATATCACTAGTTAAAAACACAAGGATTGGGAATATTCATCACCATTCAAATGGTTTTAGAAAGACTTAGGGAACTTCCACCCACATCTAACTATTGCACTCCTGACAGAGCTAATAAAATTATTATGTAATTATTGAATCTTAAGAAGTTGATACATTTTAAAATATTGATTTTTATAGTGAATAAAATATCAAAGATTCCCTTCCTTCTATTGATTAATGTGTATGCACCACTTTTGAGAATATAGATTGAGTAAATTTGGGTATGGAGGAAGACCCACAACCAAGATTATTCAGTGAAGTTAGGATTCCAAAGGAGTGGGATTAGTAAATATTCATCCTTAATAAGCATCTATAGTTATTCATATATAGTTACATATAAAGTATTGGATTAGTTCCTCAAGAATTTTTTTATTACTTGGGTTTATAGGATAATCATCATGGCTACAAATGGGCATCAAGAAGGATGAATCCATTTAACAGTTCCATAGTATAAGATGAGGAGGATATTTTAATAATATTAGTTTTATTCAAGAGGTAAAATTACCTAAATATTTTCCAAATATTTTCCTCATTAATAATAATAATAGGAAAATTAAAGATTGTATAAAATTTAGGGACCTTAGCCATCATTACCTAAAATTTGACTTCCCTGTTCCAATTATATAACTTTTTGGATTTATAGTCTATCTTCATAGTATTGAGGTCATCCTTGAGAAAACCAAAGTGAGACTTGAAACCCACCCAACTCAAATATTTATAAATTTTATAGGACACTAAGGAAGGCTCGTCTATATTAGGTTTTTTTCAAAAAACCTTGCTGAAAAATGTTACCCTTCATAAAACTGATGAAGAAGGGTGTAATTTATTAGTGGGGTGGATATTTTCAAAATGTATTCGATTAACTTGGGTAGTATCTATCACACACTATAATTCTAATGTTTCAATGATTTAGCCTGATCCTTTGGATAAAATTGGGACAACTGCTAGTGTCCCAGACTATACACTAGACCAGGTCACTGTATCACTGTGGACTTCCTTAAATCAGATATTATATCATAGTGGACTTACTATGTGGGAATTATAGAAACATAGGTTATTATTCATAGTATTACTTTAAGATTTCATTCGATTGAGGTTTTATGTATACTTTAAAAATTACCCTATGATTCTAATATCGAATTAGTAAAATAATTTTTCTTCTTTATAGAGGTAGGTATTATTCCCAAACCACATAAATTGATATGTCGTATGATATTATTTTTGTTATTTTATTTTTTTATCCCTTTAATTTTCATGTTTATAATCATTCATTATTATTACTCTTAGCATTTTTTCAACACCTAATATATCCCATGAATGGAAATCCATTCATTCTTTATGTGTCCACTTTGTAACAATCCATTGGTTGTCTTATTTCATATAAAAATAACTTAATTGAAGATAAAAATGTGTATTACTTAAAATGAATGATAATAGAAGTTGATGGTAGATTCACCACCATCAAGAAGAATTTTTTGGATTTTATGTTTATATTATATTAGTTGTGTAAATATTTTATTCAACATAAGGTATACTTGATCTCCGAAATTGATCATATTAAATATATCCTTGATCACATCATGTTAATTAAATGATTTTAAAGATAGGTGTTCATTATTTAATAGTTCGGAATCTAGTTTGTTTTACAAGATACAATAAAAGTAAAATCATAAAAATGCTTTCTAATATAACAAAAATATATATGGAAGAATTACATTAGGGTATAGAGCTTCTAAATAAATAGGCTTATATATCAATGTGGAATCCTACACACAGGAAATATATATTGATGGTGTCTTCCAAAGTCTAACTTGGAAGAGGATGGAGGATCAAAAACTTAACCCAGTTGGTTTAGGATTCATACTTATTTATCTATGGAAGGAAATTTTATTATACATTTTCCTATTTTTATAAGGTCCCTACAATAATGATGTAGAATACAAAGATCTTATTATAGGCTTATAATTATCCATTCAAATACCAATTTTTCAAATCGATCGGAATGGCCCGAAGGCCTTCATTTTTTATTATTTTTGATAATACACATTTAAAGGGGTGAGGTGGAACCCTTACAAGGCCCGAAGGATCAAAGAAAATTACATGACCCATAGGTATTATAGGAAATCACCCAGACAAGACAACTTGGAAATGCTCCTCCCTGGAAAATGTCATGATATCAGCACTCCACCTTCACAGGGCTGGTCGGCTAGTTGTCCTATGCAAAGCTGCACAGGCCTAGTACCAATAGAAAATCCATAACCTCTCATTCTTCCAATTCCAGTTAGCTCTGCTCTAGTGAATGTGCCTGCCTTAAATCATCATCCGATTATTTAGTCAACAAAATGTCTTTGATTATTGATTGTTTTAAAAATGGAATTATACACTAGGGAAAATATAATAATGAACACATTCACATATGGGTATAAAATTTTATCCTTCATGATGGCTCAAACACCCAAAAAAATCCACTAAAAATGAGGCTTGGATATGGTTATCGAGTGAATTGAAGTATAAGATACCCCCATATTTATATAATAAGTCCATTCTAGAACATGTGGTGCACATCAAATAAGAACAAATTTTTATCATAAAATTAGAATACTTGGGTAACTGTTTTCATCTATGATTAATTATTGTATATAATTCATGAATAAGTGTCATGAATTTCATATACATGTCAACATAGTTCATTAAACCCTATAGTTTCTATATTCTATAAAATACTACTTTTTATTTTATTTGTGTGGAATATAGGTCATTGAAATATACCATATGGAAATCATTAGATAGTTCAAGTTTATCATCACTACCAATGAATTATTTTACAAAAAAGTTGAATTTATACCCTTAAAATAGATTAGAATGAAAGACATGATCAATTTTTTAAAGTCCAAAATCATCACTGGATTTAGAGTTCCTCATATTATCCTTTCAAATAGTGTTATAAATTTATGTGTGTTTGATATAAAGGATTTTTATTCAAAATACAACATCTTATATAATCATAAATCCCACTATCGCATGTATAAAAATGGAAAAAAGATACCTTTAACGTGACTTTATCGAACATTAAACAAAATATATTAGACAGAGATAATAATTTTTGATCTAATAAGCTCTTTAATTATTTGTGGTCTTACCAAAAAAACACACATACTCCAATAGAATAAATATCATATTCACTAGTGTATGGTACTAGAGTATTTTTTTTCTTAGATGTTTAATTACCCTCACTTTGAATAGAAATTTTTTATCAACAGACTAAAGATGAATAATAAAAAATTTGTTTCACAAGCTAGAAGAACTCGATATGAAAAGGTTGGGAACATTACATGACCTATACATTCATCAAAACCATATATCCTGAGAATTTAATAATAAATTTCACCTCCCCTAGTTTATTAAAGGAGAATTGGTATTAGTATAAAGAACACCAATAATAATAGTAAATAAGCCTCTAAAACTAGAGCTAAAATGGGAAGTTCCTTAAATCATGCACAAGGTCTACTTGAATGAAACTTACTTCCTAATCACCCAGGATAGAGAATTTATTATACCTCCCACCAATGAAAGTTTTATTAAATGGTATTTTTAATTAGAAATTAATATTCATTTCATACATATCTAGTCACATGACCCTAAAATTCATGAGAAAATATTTGTATCACAAAAACCTAAACTAAATGACATAAGGATCTTACCACATTTCATTAAACTATATGGATCATGGTCCTTGTTTCATAACCATAAACTGTATGATACATGGTTCATCCCACATGAAAATAAAATACTTGGATTGTTTTATTCTATATGAAATGATACAATTTAATTTTCCCTTAAAAAAATCCCAATTTATGTAATAACCCCATTTCATGAAGATATTTGATAGATACGGTGATATTAACCTTTCACCAATGTCTGGGTTCACTTGGCCTGTGACAAAAATTCTAATTTTTTAGAAAAATGTGTAACTTTATTCCTCTAATCATAGGATATGTAGTGATTTACAAATCATTTATTTAGGGCCCATACATAAATTCCTCATCCATATAATCCCTCATTCAATATATCCTAGTGTATGGGATCTCCATTTTATATTAGGTTTCCCTACTAGACCTCCACTTGGATGTTATATAGTAATTCCCAGATCTCTTATCCTATCTCTAGGAACATTCCACATTCCATTTTTCAAATTTGTATATAGTAATTCCCAAATATCTCATCCTATATCTAGGAATGTTCCTTATTCCGTTTTTTTAAATCACACACTGACACTTCAATATTCATTAATTCATATTTTTCATCATTTAGAATAGAGGCTCCATCATTTCGCATTGTTTGTGAGCTACTTCATCCATACTAGAATCTTTATCATTATATCTATAAAGATTTATTATATTTATAACAATATTTGGATCATTTTTTTATTATAAGATATTTAGTGATTTTCAGATGTCTTATCCTTGTCCCATTGGAAAAGTTACCCCTCATTTCATCCTATCTTATCACTTCACACTTTAACATCATTGTTTCTTATAAATTCATTTTTGGTTTCTCGTGAAATTTTTCATCTTTAAAACTATGTTTATCTTGATTAATATTATCAAATGATACATAGTGAAACTTGTATCTCCTATCCTGGGAACATCCAAATGATTCCACCACATTTCATTTCTCCATCATTCAGGTTTCCCTAGTGTTTGACCATATTAATTCATATTGGGTTTCCTCTTCTAGGCTGACTCTAGGATGAAACCTGTCCTTTTTAGAATATATATATTGATTCCTATTATTATAGTATATTTATTGAAACCTAGATCTCATAACCAGGTTCAAGACAAATAATTCCACCTCATTTCTTTCTCCCTATCATGTAATCCACCCTAGTGATCGACCACACCAATTCATACCAATTCAGCTCCACCTGTCCTGCACCATGATGTGGATCCCCCTTTTTTAGAACTATTTATACCTTAGTTATTATTATCACATAATATATATTTATTCCTAAATCTATTATTATAGAACCATTCATGGAATCTCACCCACTTCAGTCACTTAATACTAGGTTCTCACTGATCCACATTTGGCTTTAGAGAATTTTATTAACATTAAGAAAACTCTCAATAAATTCTTATTAATTAGTTTCTACCCCCATTTGATTAACCTAAATTTATAACACTATAAATATATTTGATTCTACACAATCTGATTCCATCCCTAGAAATTTGATAGATGTATTTCTAAGGCAGTGAAAGAATCAAAACAAGGTCTCTTTGACTTCAAAATGGACTGTTTTTCTATAGTTCATGTGGGAATTGGGAGGTTACACTTCGATAAAGTCGAACTTTTTGATGATATAAATATTATAAAATTTTTAGGTTTTTTATAGGTTGATTCAGATAAATTTGAAAAAAAGTTTTTTAAAATCCAAGTGTTCATCTACAAATCATCTTGATCAGAAGTCAAGTTTGTGAAGCTTCTCATTTTCTATAAATCAAGGATTTTGAATGCTGTAGAAAAAGTGGATGCATGATGGTGTTAGAATCTATCTTCCATGCATGAATTTACGGAGATCATGGGCTGGTTTTTCAAGGATTTTTTATCCAATTTTTTTCTACTTGATCTAATTTATTTTTTCTTGGTAACTTGACTTGTATTCCCTTTCAATCCCTACTAGTGTAATCTATTTACACCTCATGCTTATACTGATAATTTTGATTTTAATAAAATTTTGTGGTATAAATTGGGTAAACATTTCATGTTTCTTCTTTTATAAAAAAACTATACTTATGTGTCTAGAAAATTTAAATTATCACAAACGATTCACAACTATTGGTAATTAGTACATTAGATCTAAAGGGAACCCATTTGGTATCGTGATGTCCCATGAATGATATATACAAGCCACTTATACCAATATAATGGTATATTTTTTTCCCTTCTAAAATAATTTATAAATATAATCACATTTTATAGAATTATAATGGAGCTTGATATTTAAACATGGTCAATAATTATCCTTAGTGTATCTATATAATGGTATGGTGATGAATTTGTCTTTAAAAATAGTCAAATGTCATATAAGATAATACATTATATTTATATAATATCTAATTCAAATATCACATGTTTTAATTTACATTATCAGATATTATTGGGTTCAAATAATTGAAAAGTTTCCAAAATTGTATTCCACCATTTGGTTTATTTAATTGTGAAAATAAACCAGCATCCAATTTATACCTATAATATCCCCTCTTCTGTATGTTTATACTTGAGTGCTTTTTAATTCAAGATAAGGTAATGATTTATATGAAATGAAAAAACCCATCAATTTAAACCTTGGTCAAAGTTGTATGGCCTTAAACTATAATTAGGATTACGTCTTCAATTTGAGCCTAAGTATAAGTGATGTGACCTTAAACTATAAGTAGGATTCCCTATTTAATTAAAAATTTATTCTAAGTTTTATGAACTATATCTATAATAATTTTTTACTCTTTAGTTGAATCCAAGTCTTCTCATATCATTAATTAATTCCCCATTCACGTCAAATCAATTTTACATTGTATGGATAGTAAACTCCACTTTTGGTTCAAGATATGAGATCCTAAACAAGGATTAATACATTGGTAAAAGTTTTAAAATCATAGACATTAGACATATAATATAATTCAAGTGGTATGACATTAAACTACACGCATGTTCTATCCTGGAGGTCATATATTACTAGTATTGGTTTTATCATTCACATTGGTTGAATTTTTCACTTATCACAAAGTAAGTGACCTCATTAAGATTTGATACCTATACCCTAAAATTGTGATCCATCCTATTGGTCAAAGTTATGCAACCTCGAACTCCATATAATCTTGGTAAAATTTATATACCCTTAAACACTAAACACCCTTGATCATCTTTTTATAACATTAATTTTAGAAATCAGGTTTCTGTTTAATTTGTAAGACCTTAAATTACAAAAGGAAAAGACCTAAATCATTTTAAGCAGAAAATATGCAAAGGGATTCCCAGGAAAAAGTCAATTTTTTACTTTTTATGCCTTTAACCTTTTAATGGGTTAGGAAAAGTTATATTTCAAATAAAAAACAAAAAAAAGCAGGTTAAAACCCTATAAAGGTTTTCTAAAGAAAAATTCAATTTTTTTGCTCACTAAGACTTTAACCTCTCATAACTTAGGAAAAATTTATAGAAAATAAAATTAAAATACATAAATCTTATGGGGATAGACACATGTCCCAATAAAAAATAAAATCTTTTCTTACTAAGTCTATAGATATAGATAAAAAATTATAGTGCCTTCATATAGGTAACTTATATAAGAAGCACAATGATGTAATTTTAGGGTACCCAAACTTGTCTTGAACATTATTAAACATTTATAAAATCTACTTCTTTTTATTAACATATCTCAAATTTTTATATCTGAATTGACCGACCTTATCTCATGGGGATAGAACATTCACCACATATATATCCCTTTTATAACCTTCTAAGAGAATATGTCCTGAAGGAAATAAAATCAATTTTTATATTTTATCTAACAAACAAAGCTCATATTGTGGTGATGGAACATTTTCTACATATACATCCCACATATATCTAACTAAGAGAACATTTTTTATAATATAATTGATTAATAAAATCTTTTTATCCTTGAATCAATCATTTTTTAATCATGATTTATGAAATTAATCATCCCTTCTTGTTCAAGGAGATTTAATTACTTTTGAAATTAACTTTTATCTACTTTTTAAAGTCATAAAAAACTAATATATATTTAAAGTGAAAAAGATTAGTTTTTTGTGAATGAGTCAAGTAGTTGATACATAATTCCATCCACACTATCATGATATATCTTATTCTTAAGTAATGTAAAAGTGTGTGAAATTATGTAAAGAAACAATGTTTATTTGAGTTATTAGATAATTATATTTATGAATATCATAGATCCTATATCTATAGATTTGATCATATTCATAATGGGATAAAATTGAAGGATATTATGATATAATATAAGAATTATGACAAAAAATAGTTGGTTGAATATTCTAATTCAACCAACGATTGGTGGTAAGTTTCAATCAATCATTGAAGATCCATTAACTTGGTAGTATATACTTCATCCAATAGACGTAGTTGCTCAGCCATCATGGATAACTCTTTACATCCCTTTTAGATATTCTCAAACTCAACTAAAACACATACTAGATTTTTCTTGATTATATCCAAGTGAGATTCAAACTATTCAATTTCTATTACCTAACTGGCCATCTGATTTTAATGTTTTAATTCTCCATCTATATATCAATTTAGTTTTTTATTAATCTCTTATATATAGAAATTTGTAACATTTTCTATATTGAATTATTCCTCTTGATTTAATAATTACTCTTGGAAAACTATAGTTATTTTGAATATAGCATACAATTATTGATAGTTAAACCCACTAATCCCCTTACCTATAAAGATCTAGAGAAGTTAATTATCATTTTTAAAAATCTCTACTAAATGGATCTAGATGATCATGACATGAATATTTCATCAATATCTCTTACTCACTATTTTATTTGTAGTGATGGTCTCAAGGCCAAAATTTATCTCATATTTAGGATAAATACATATGATATAATTAATATACTCATAAAAATGACTCTAGGGGAATAGGTATAAATGTTATCAGGATATAAGATAATTATTTATAATAGGATATGCCGCATTTAAAAGTTTTTCAAAAAAGAAGTGTCATGGATATCTTTAATGGTAACATCCTCCATTTTGACTTCTTCCACCAAATTCTCTTTACCTGTGAAACCATAATTAATATGTTAGGTAAAGGAGAGTGGCGTAAAAATTTAAATTAATACATTAGTGACTAAAATGTGGATCAATACCTCACTTGAATTACTATGGCTATTTTTGGGCCTTGATTCTTGAAGTATCTTATTGAATAGTAAAAGGATCAATCTCAATAACATAAGAATCTATTTTTCAAACTATTACACAACATGAAAATCTCTCATGTCATATTGAGCACTTATGTGTATGGTATCCTTCTTAAATATTATGTCATTTGAGACAGTTTTTCTTCAATTCATGTGTTAAAGGTGGTATAGTTTTCCAAGAAACCATCCCTTTACCAGCGGAGACACTGTTGAAATGGCGGGCACTGTAGCGGTGACAGGTCACTGTAGTGGCGGCAGGGGGTTGTAGTAGTGGCGGATATGATGCAGTACTGTAGTAGGTGGAGTATTGTAGCAGTACTATTCACAGAATGGGCCTTGGGCCAAAACTTTGGGCCTACAGGCCATGTAATGGAATAATTGTCCACTGGGCCTTCGGGCTATGTAATGGGTCTCCTTCTACCCAGTTAAAAGAGGTATTTGCTTTACTTTAAATAATAATGAGGCTTCAGCCCCAACCTTTAAAAAAATATCCCTACATGTCAGCATCAATTAAAATTTTCATATAATCATTTTATGTTTCTCATCATGTGCCCAAAAGTAAGGTGATGGTTTAATCCTTTTAATAAAAACAAAATATTATCCAAAATTATAATGGATATATGGTTTTTAAATGGTAATTCTCCTAACTCTATTTACAAGTACCCCAAATTAGGATGATATTATATAAGAATTATGATCATCTATACTATTGTAATTATTTACTACTTTTCCATTCGGTGATTTGTAAGGGATGAATGAGAACCTAGAATTATATCCTAGAACATTTTTAATTTCATCAACATTAATAATAACTGATTATATACCAAAAATATCCAATAATATTAGTTCTACATTAGAATAAGGAAGAAACATTGGGTTATAAAATTCATAACCTCTAATATGTGTTTTCATACAATTATAAAAAATCTAAATCAGAATACCAATTTGATGTGGAGATTCTCCCTAATAAATGTGGCCTATAATTCAATATATTTGACCTAATATATCATGAAAATATTGTAATACTCTAAGATTTTATGAAAAAAACTTCTTTGATATCTGGTGATACATGCAACAATAAGTTTTATCGAACCACAATATACTATTTATATTATTATGAAATGGTGGTTAAACTTAGTGGTATGAATAGGAAAAACTAAATTTTTAAAATTAAGTATAATGGTTTTATATGATGAAAATATGTGGATAAATCATTACTTAATTTTTAGTAAAGTCATTATATTCTACAAAATACACTTTTCATCAAAAAAAAATTTATTACACTTTGTGAGAAAATAATAAAATTAATTTTTTCCAATTTTAGAAAAAAAAATAAACTTATTTTTTAAAATATACAAGTAAAAATTATATTTTATTTAATTTTTTATAATTATTAGAAAATATTAATTTTTTAATGAATAGTAAAAATACAAATTTTTATTAAAAACTATTTTTCATTTAAAGAACTTAAAATATCCATTTTATTTAATATGAAATAAAAGTAAAATTAGAAAAATTATAGATTTATTAATCCAATTTAAGTCATTAGAATCAATTTCATATTGAATTTTTATATTAAAACATTCTATACTTATGAAAAAAGTTCTTTGGAAAACCGCTTTTTCATCAAGTCTACGATATTAATTTTAAATTAAAATTTGCTAATTATGTGAATTAAATTTGAAAAAATGGATTAAATATTTTTAATCATCAAAATTAATATTATATAATAAGTCCAACTTAATTTTTGTTCATAATGAATAGTAAAAATAGTAAAAATTAATTACTATAATTAATGTTTAAAAGGGTTTCCCAGGGGGTTAAACTAAAAAATTAAGGGTTAAAATAACCTAAAAAATTGTCCAATTCCTATTATATGGACATATTTATAACTTATCACGTCTAATTTTATATAATTATCTATTTTTTATCCTTATTTTAAGTAAAAAACATGGGTATAACTTTTTATTTTCAAAAATTCCAAGTGTGTCATCTCCCAATTATAAAAGTCCACCCACTCTCCTCTCCTATTCACACTCCCAAATCATTTTTTAAGAAAATACCTTCAAAAATAAATTATTTAATTCCCTACCCACATAATAGAGGCATTATTTATATTATTAAACTCTCCTAAAAAGGCTTTAGTTATAAATCTAAATAGGTTCTCTAAAGAAGAGGTAACATTCTTAAACATATGTATTTGTTTTATTTCTTCTTCCACCTCCTTAAAATATTTTTAAACAATGAGGAAATAATAATAAAATTATATAACATATAATTATATGTTATTATGTTAATTTAATAACCTATATCCATATCCTCTTCCATCAAATGAGAAACGAAATCGTCGATTGTGTGTACGATGGACTACCACTTCGTGAACCGATGTGATTCGTTTTCCATCACCAAATCTCACAGCTGAATATAATGATGGATTTAATGTTTAAATATAATATTTATTAAATTATTATAATTTTTTAATTATTATATCACATATACTTTCTTACCTTCCAATCCTTTTGAAAATTATAACATTGCTTATGCATACCTGTAGACTACCGCCTCCACGGAGCGATGTGATAAGTTTTTCATTTTATTTTGAGTTCGATGGTAATAGGGATATATTAAATGAATATAAATGAAATATATTATATAAAAATTATTATTTAATGTTGAATTAATATCTACCTTTCTTTCATTTTATCTTTTTTAAAATAGAAATAGTGTTCATGCGTACGCACGGTCTATCATCACTATGAACGGTGTAATTCATTTTATATCGCTAACTTTTATGAATTAATATATATATATATATAATGAATATATATTATATTTATATTATGTTTAAAATTATGTAGATAATGGAACCATGTTCAAAGTACAAGGATCAAAATTTACAAACCAAAACATATATGAAAGACGAAATAGTTATCACCCAAAATAGTAATTTTAACAAAGAATTATTAATAAACCGGTGATAAAAGGTTAAAAGTAAATAATATTTTGTATGATAAATTATTATATTTATGTAATATATATATAATAAACCTATATTTATTATACAAAAGGTTTTAACATGTACGAAGGAAGTCAATACTTAAGGTAATGTATTTTTATTCTCTCTTTTATTTCTAGGAGACATATGCCATATTCGCCACTCATTTCTTTTGAGTGGTGTATATAATGACCCTTTGACATGTTATATCATGAATATATTTATTTTAATAATATTTAAAGTTTTTAAAATTTTAATCTTTCATGGGGATTGCGATTCAAAAGTTACCAAAGTTGTAAGGGATTTGCGTATCACTTTTATTAATGTGGGATGCATGTCATATTCACCACTTATTTCTTTTAGGTGATGTATATACTACCCATGAATGTATTTTATGATTATTATCATGAAATTATGGGATAAAAATATCAATATAAGTTTATTTCTATCATGGGGATTATGATTCAAAATATACCAAGTGGTAAAGGTTTTATGCTAAAATCTCATTATTATCGGGATTATTTATGATTAAGTTTATAATGATGAAATATTATGATATATATCTAAATAAAATAATTAATTTTATTTTATTCTATATCTTTCATTAAAATAAATTTTTTCCATTTATTTTCCTCTCTTTATGTACTCAAAATTCCAAAATATTATTTTTAATGAAATCCAACTTTATTTCTCTCTTCAATTAAAAATATTTTTTCTTCCATGCCCATGTTTTTTTAAAAAAATTGTAAATAAATTTTTTACTATTATCCAAAGATTATTTAAATTAATTTTTACTGATGTTTTACTTTTTAAAAATTGGTTTAAAATAATTCTTCTTATCATTTTTCAAACGAGTCACTTTTTTCCTTTTTATCGAAAATGTGAAAGTAATATTTATTTTAACTTGTACAACATGAAAAAAAATCCACAATCATGACTGATCAATGTTTTAAAGATTAATTTATAATATTAAAATTTTATTTTAAAAGAAAAGAATTTTCACAATACTTTGTGAATTTTTAGTTTTAAAAAGTGATTTTCAAATTGTAAAGGTTATTTTTCTAAAGAAATTTTCCATGTGATCTTTCAAAATAATTTTATATCTAAGATTATATACTTGGATATTACTTAAGCTTTACTAGGGATATTATCCAACGATACCATTCTCATTATTTATCTATATGTTTTATGTTTACGATGAAAAAACATTTATGAAAACCATTTCTTTTTCACGGGTTATGCTCTTATGAAATGTTTATGAAACTCATTTCATTTTATGGGTTCTAATATGAGGAATGTTTTATAATCTTATGGAATGCATATGTATAGATTATATAGTTGGTGAGACCTATATATCCCTCTAATTCATTGGGTAAAGATACATAAATCATGATTTAATTATATTATGCGTGAAATTGATTTCATGTCAACAATATTATGTGTGGACCTACATTCATATCCATAAAGTTATGCCTAGACTTGATTTAATGTCCTTAAGGTTATGTGTGGACATTATTTTATGACTATAAGGTTATGAGTGAACCTTATTTAATGTCCATAAAGTTATTCATGGACATGCTTTCATCTCCATATGGTTATTCATGGACCTTCTTTCATGTCCATAAGGCTATGAATAGACCTTGTTTCATGTATATAAGTTTATGTGAAGGTCTGAATTCATGTCCTTAACTTAATGAGTAAACCTATTTCTATTTATAAATATTTAAAATTTTATTATCTTCAATACTATGTCTATGTTATGCTCTCATGGATTATGTGCGTTGATTCCATTACGATTCTTGTCATATTAAAAACCAGCATATATGTCATGACTCAAGTTTATGATATGTGATATGCAGCATATGGTTTTCAAATGTTATTCACATTTTCTATTACCCTTGTGATCATGATATGTTTATATCTACCTTTATTACCCATAATGAGAATATTATCTCAACATTTCTTATGTTTTTTTTCCCCAAGTTATGAAGAAGGTGTTATGTATGCTTTTTCTAAGAAGGGTTTTAGTTATGAAGAACATAGTGGGAGATGATGTAGAACTCTTATGAACTATTTTTTTATATTTCAAGTTCCCAAAGGCACTAATATGATTCTATCAAGGATTTTTATATTATTTAATGGATATTAATCTATTAATATGTAATATGTATTTATTAAAATTGTGGGTCACTATAGTTGGTATCAAAGAAATGGTTTGGTTAACCATTGGAAACTAGGATGAGAAAAATTCAGTGAAAACCCTTGGGATAAGTGTAAGGATGAATCAAAGTATAGAAAAATGTCCTACAATTTTAATAAAGGATATATTGAGTGGTTTACATGAATTTGCATCTCTTTTTGGATACTACAAGTGGATGTGTCTCTAGAACAGTTGTACCTAGGGGTAATAACTCCAAAAATGGGCATTTAGTTAGACTCTATTGTGACTTGCTGCATGAAACGGGCCATACTACACACTTGATTTGACAATCCTAGGGGATATGTTTTATAAATTCACAAAATTTTATGAACTATCATGAAGTATTTTAATAGATGATGACCATGAATCAACTAGGTTAAGCCTAAGGTGTAATAGGATGTAAATAATGTGTCATGATTTTGACATCCTATAAATGATTTTTCATGATTATGTAGTTTCCCACTGTGATTATTTTTTTTCATACTATTATTTTTGGTTTTAGTCAATGGTATTAACATGGAAGAATCATGTTAACACTAAATGTGATGGAAATTTTGGTGATTATAAGCAACCAAATTGGATGGTGACTAGAGATAAAGATATTATGATTATGCCTAATTATATATCACAATATATGATTAACAATGTGAACTTTTGTGATATTCCTAACGCATCAAATAAGAGGAAGATGGACTTTTATAAAATTTTGTGTGGTAATGAACATATATGAAAGAATATTTGGCTTCCTATATGTCAATAAGGTGGGAAGGATCACCTAGAATAATACCTTAAATAGAAGGGATGATGTTTTATATTTTGAAATTAAGGTCATAAATAAATGAATTTCCCAAGTAATTTTGTGTCCTATATGTGGAAAACTTGGGAATTATCTGAGTCAATTCCCTAAACTAAGGGTTATCCCCTAGACTATAAAATGACCTATGTTATACCATATCATTGAAGTAAAATTTTTTAATTATTTATGTATTGGGATTCATTAATTATGTTGTATAATTATTTTTACCAATGGTATTCTGGCTATAAGAATCATGATACATTTAAGGATTGTATTAATTTTGGAAGCATATATGTATTTATGTAATATTAACTTAAGAGTTGTGGATACCATCATGGTTTTATTATCTTAAGGTTGATCATAAGTTCAAAGTATTAGAAACCCATTTTTAGGTTCTAAGTGATTGTATTTTAATGTGATTAATCTCATTTTGGGATATGTTTATTGGAATAAGGTATTTATAAATCTTAGGTTCAACATGAATTATTATTTGAGGAAGAATGATATTTTCAAAAGTTTAAAGATATGGATAACCTTAAGGGTTTATATGAACCTTAATGATTAAGGTTACTTTTAACATTTTTTGGTATATTTATGGGGACCTTATAAGAAATATATTAATATAGATTTAGTAAAAAGGACAACATGTCACATCTGGTAAGTCCATGGGGCTTGAACCCATAACTGAAGGGTGATAAGGGTGGAATTCCTACCATTATCTTGTTTTATGTTTTGGTTAGTATGAAATTTTTTTCAATGGTGTGATAGATAAATATAAATTTGATTTTGGGAACTTATGTTTTATTATAGAGATAACCATGGGATTAAAAATGATATGGTTATAGCTTGTGCCTTGTGATAATTGAAGGTGCGTGAGAAAAATTACCTAACTAAGGATTTAGAATTAGATGTGGTAATTTTTTATTAAAGTTATTGTGTAATTATATTTATAGATAAATTTGTGATATATATATTGATCATAAAAGTTTAAAATATATATTTACATAGAAAGAGTTGAATATGCAGCAGAAAAGATGGTTGGATCTGTTTAAAGATTATGACTACTCAATACATTACCACCTTGGGAAAGTAAACAAGGTTATCGATACTTTGATTTGAAAGTATCATTATAGATTATCTATGATGAGGATCACAAAAGATCCAATATTTATGGATTTTTCAATGGATGGATCTGTAAATATTGAAGAAATGGGAGAAATATTATCGTTCTAAAATGATTGTTCAAACATCTATCTAAGTAAATATTAAAGAAGCATAGAAGGATGATGTGGAGCTTCATAATAAGGTGGGAATATTCTTTATTTTAAACTTTATTTTTATAGAATGATAAGGTTTAGGAATAATGTTTATGATTCATCTATACCAGGTTTAAAAGATGAGCTATTATAGGAGTCTCTTAGTTCTTAATTCATCCTTTAAGTATAAAAATGTATAGGCATTTAAAAGATTATTTTTATAAGGATGGAATGAAGAGAGATATTGTGTAGTTTATATCTTGATGATTATTATGTCAATAATATAAGGCTGAGAGACAAAATTATAAGGGTACATTACAAACATTACCCATACTAGAAAGGAAATGGTAAAACATCACTATGGATTTTTTCATTGGAGACCCCAAAACATCTAAAGGGAATAATGTTATATAGGTTGTAGTCGATTTAATTTGAGATTCATCACACTTAATTACTATTATATAAAATTTCCCTTTGGTTCATATTTATAGGATATACATTAAGAAAGTGTTAAGGTTTCATGGAGTAAAAAACTCCATTGTATCTGGTCAGGATCTAAGGTTTACCTAATGTATTCAACAATTTCTTGATAAAAAGTTGTGTTTCATCACTAAATATCATCCTCGTATAGATATTCAGTTTTAGAGAATAATTCAAACCCTAGAGGATATTATTATATCTTATTCTATATATTTCAAAGGTGGTTGGTATCAATACCTTCCTCTAGTTTAATTTTATTACAATAATTTATTTCACTCAAAAATTTAGATGGATATTTGTAAAGACCTATATAGAAAGAAGTGTAGAACTCCAATGTGTTGGGATGAAGTTGGAGAAATAAAGTTATTGGTATTATAGAGGTTTGAATAAATGTCAGATAATGTTAGATCTATTCAGCAACACATAAGGGTAGTACAAAGTTGATAGAAAATTTATGTTGATAATCATTAATGTGATCTGGAATTTCAAGTTTGTGAGAAGGTATTTATGAAAATTTATCCATGGAATAATGTTATGATATTTGAAAATAAATTAAAGTTAATACCTATGTATATTGGTCCCTTTAAAATTTTTGATCGTATCGAGATGGTAGCATATCGATTAGTTCTTCCACCAAACCTCTCTCGTGTCTATGATGTGTTACATATATCTCTATTAAGGAAGTAAAATCCTAATAAATCACTTTATAGAACTTATATGTCATAACTATAGAGAATTATATTTCTTATGAAGAAAAATCAGTGGTGATTCTAGATCACAGAGAGAAAGCTCTATGAAACAAGACCACTTACCTGGTCAAAGTTTTGTGTCCAAACCACCAATTTGAGGAAGCTATGTGTGAAACTGGGGATGTAATGAGGTTGAGGTATCCTCAGTCTTATATACTATAGAGATGTAATTTTTAGGGTGAAATTCATTTTAAGGAGGGTATAATGTAACACCCTGATATTATATGAAATATTTTTTTTCTTTGATAGATTGTGATACACGCAACATAGAGTTTTAACAAACTGTGACATACTATCTATATTATTATGACCTATCTATTAAAATTAACATTATTAATGGAAATAAAAAAAATTAAAATTAAGTATAATGGTTTTATTAAAGTCTTTATATTCTTCAAAATACATTTTTCGTCAAAAATGAATATTATTGCACTTTATGAGAAAATAATATAATTAATTTTTTCCAATTTTAGAAAAACTATTTGAAAAAATAAAATTTATTTTTGAAATTTACATGTTAAAATTATCTTTTATATAATTTTTGAGAATTTTCTGCAAAGATTAATTTTTCAACGAATAGTAAAAAATATTGTTTTTTATTAAAAACTACCTCTTCGTTTAAAGAATTTTCAAGATCAATTTTATTTTAATATGGTTTTAAAAGTAAAATAAGTTCAATTATATATTTATTAATCCAATTTATTTAATTTATTTAATTTTAATCAATTTCATATTGAATTTTTAGATTAAAACTTTTTATACTTATGAAAACATTTTCTTTGGAAAATCACTTTTTTGTCACGTCTGTGGGATTAATTTTAAATTAAATTATGAAACTTTTGTGAATTAAATTTTTAAAAAATGATTACATATTTGGAATCATCATAATTAAATTTATATAATAAGTTCAACTTTATTTTTTTCATAATGAATAGTAAAAATAGGAAAAATTAATTAGTGTTGTTAAGGTTAAAACGGATTTACTGAGGGTTTAACTAAAACGATAAGGGTTAAAATTACATAAAAATATATATAATTCCTTTTTTATGTACATATTTAGACCTTATAACATATAAGGTTTGATAATGATCCATTTTTTATCCTTCTTTTATGTGGAAAACTTAGGTATAATGTTTTATTTTTAAAAATTCCAAGTGTGTCCTCTCCCCCACTTATAAAAGGCCACACACTCTTCTCTCATCTTCACACTCAAAAATCATTTTGGTTCGGAAAATACATGACCAAATATCATCCTTAATTCCATACACATTCCCTATAGGCCATATTTTGATTATGAAAACATCCTAAGAAGGATTTAGTTATAAACCTAAAGAGGTTCTCTGAGGAAGAGGTAAAATTCTTAAACTTGCATTTTTGTTTTATTTCTTATTACACATCATTAAAATATTATTCAAGCAAGATGATAAAATAACACCATTTTCTCAAATATAATGAGATTTTATTATGTTAATTTAATAACTTATATCCATATCCTCTTCCATCAAATAGGAAATTAAACTATTGATCATGTGTAAAGTGGATTACCGCCTCACGAATTGATGTGATTATTTTTCCCTCAACACCTATCACAGAAGGAGATAATTATGGATTTAATGTTAATATATTATATTTATGACATTATTATACTTATTTAATTATAATATCACATATAAATTCTTAACTTACAATCCTCTAGAAAATGATAACGTTGCACGTGTGTGTGTGTGGACTACCGCCTCCACGAAGCAATGTGATATGCTTTTCATTTTATTTTGACTTGGATGGTAATAAGGATAGATTAAATGAATATAAATGATAAATATTATATATATGATATAAAAATGATTCTATAAATTTTAATTAATATTTAAATCTCTTTAATTTCATCCGTCGAGAAAATAGAAACGGTGTTCATGCATACGTACGGCTTACCATCTCTATAACTGGTGTAATTCATTTTCTATATCTAACTTTTAGAGATTACTATAAATACATATATAATGAATATATATGATATTTATATCATGGTTAAAATTCTGAAGATAATTTAGCCTTGATCAAAATACAAATACTGAAATTATTGAACCAAAACATAAATGAAAGATGAAGCAGTTATCAATCAAAACAGTAATTTTAACAAAGAATTGTTAATAAAAGGGTGATAAAAGGTTAAATTAAATCATATTTTTTATGTTACATGATTATGGTTCTATAATAGATTTATATTAAACCTATATTTATTATAAATTATTTTCAAACATTTATGAAGGAATTCAATATTTAAGGTAAGGGATTTCTAGTCTCTCTTTTATTTTTGGGAGACATATGTCATATTCACCACTCATTTATTTTTTGTGGTTTATATACTACCCATTTGAAATTTTATATCATGATTTTATTATTTTTCCTGATATTTAAAGTCTAATTTAATTTTATTATTCCGTGGGTCTTATCATTTAAAATTTACCAAAGTTGTAATGGATTTTTGTCTCACTTTTATTTTTGTGGGACACATGTCATATTCACCACCTATTTCTTTTGGGTGGTGTATATAATGTCCAAGAATTTATTTTATAATTATTCTCATGAAATTATAGGATATAAATATCTATATAAGTTAATTTATTTCATGGGGATTATAATTTAAAAGATACCAAATTTGTAAAGGTTTTATTTTAAAATATCATTATTTATCGGGATTGTTTATGATTAAGTTTCCAAAGATGAAATATTAAGATATGTATCTAAATAAACTCATGAATATTATTATACTCTAGATAATTCATTAAAGTACATTTTTTACTTTTATTTTTCTCCCTTTATATACTCAAGATTCTAAAATAATTTTTTTAAGTAAATCTAATTTTATCTATCTCTTCGGTCGTAAATCCTTTTTCTTCCATATCCTTGTTTACTGAAAACATTTAAAGAAAGTTTTTAATATTCTCAAAATATTTTTTAAAGTCATTTTTAACCATGCTTAACTTTTTAAAAAAAAAATTAAAAGAAATCTTCTTTTCATTTTCCAAACAAGGCACTTTTGACCTTTTTTGCCAAAAATGTGAAAGGAATATTTGTTTTAACAAGTATAGCATGAATGTAATTTCCCATAGTCATGACTACTCAATGTTTTAAATATTCCTTTATAACTTTCATATGTTATTTTAAAATAATTCACAACACTTTGTGAATTTTTAGTTTTAAAACATTTTTTTTAAAATTGAAATGGTTATTTTCCTCAAGAAATGTTCCATGTGATCTTTTAAAATAGTTTTCCATATAAGATCACTTTATTTTATGTTACTTAAGATTTAATAGGTATATAATCCAATTATACCATATTTATTATTTCTCTGGATGTTTTATGTTTACAATGATAAAATGTTTATGAAATCTGTTTCTTTTCCACAGGTTATGCTATGATGTAATGTTATCATTTATATTCTTCATATTTCTCTTTATCTCTTTTCAAAATTTAATTTTTTTAATTCTTTCATAAATGTTGATTTTGGTTAAAACTGCATAAAAATATTAACAAGGTATTTCTTTCCAATTTTATTTATTTTTTCTTATCCACTCCAAATTTATTATTCTTTATCCTTATTTTAATTCAAGTTTCCATTATTTATACTTATTTTTAGGTTTTAAAAGTCTTCTGACACTTTTTTGTCGTAAATGACTTCAAAACTGACATAAAATCCTTTTTATGACAATATTAAAAAATCCTTAAGAAAATATTTATTATAATTTCGCTTCAAATTTTATCTCTATATCTAAAATATCAATATTCTATGGAGTTATGTTTCATGAATCACCCTCTAAATTATATTATTATATACTTATTTTGGGTGATTTTCATTTTGGTATCAACCAATTCAATTCTTGAACTCATTTTATGTGATACCATTAGAAAATGTTATATAACCCATATTACTTTTGTGGGTTTTTCTTGGTAAGATATAGGATTGATTTCATGCGTCACACATATATATGGTTTAACATTATGTGGAAGGTGGTTTTGATATATCCCTCAAATTCATTAGCTAAAGTTTTATATCTCTGGATATAATTAAGGGATTTGATTATTGATGGTCGATCCACTATAGAATGTAGGTAATGACACTATATCCACTATTTTATGGGATGTGAGTAGTGATGCATGATCCACTATGTTATGATGGTCTTAGTGGTTCACCTTTATATATGTTATGTTTTCTATGCTTATTTTTTGTGACACATTCTTATTTTATGTCTCCAAGGTTTATGATTATGGTCACATTTTTCCTTGTCATGTTATATGTGTTATGTATTTATGATGATCCTTTTGTAGTTCTATATTCCCATTCCATAATCTATGTTGTTTTATCATGTATTTTTATTAACTCTAATGATATAATGATATTTTCATTCTAATATTTCTCCCTTATTTATGTTTTATCACATTTTATTATTTAACCCTTTATGAATCATTGTTATGTTTTTCCATTTCTTGATATTTGAGATCACTCTTTATTATGTTTTCTATTTCTCCAGGGAATTATATACAGGAATATGTCTTGGAGGAATTCATGTGTGGAGAATTTTGTGGGAGATATTAAATAAATAATTTCCAATAATATGTTTATGTAGTTAATCTCCAAATGCACTAAATTGTTAGGTTCTAAGATTGTGTGTTTATTTGTGATATGTGATATTTAAATTATGGAAATAATATAAAATACATGCACATATTTCTCAGGTCATCAAATTAGTTATCAAATATTGGTTTATTTATTTTCTAGTATTAGGTTAATAATTATAAGAGAACTAAACCTAAAGAAGCCTAAGTTAAATCAAAAGTATCATAGGTTATACTAAACGTGTTATAAAGTAAGAAATTATAGGTTTGATTTTTCAAATTCATCTAATTTTTTACTCTGATTTTATTTAAATATTATCGTTTATTACTCATGTTAACCCATTAGGTTCTACTAAATGGATAGAACCAAGATGAACCATGTAAACAATGAGCGAGAAGGACAATGTGATGATTGTTACAAAAAGTAACCAAATTGGATGGAAGATGGTGTGCATGCCTTTATATTTATATTGTCTCAGGTTATGAATAATAATATGAATCATTTTGAACCTCAAAACTCATCAAATAAGGAGTACCATACTATTGATTCCTCAATGCATCAATAGATTACCTCCTTAAATAGATCTTCTGAACCACTAATTGTTTAGAAATGGATTAATATTACTAAAAATATATTTTTTATTCTTTAATTATCATAAAATAAAAATGTGATATTTTTTTACTGGTTGGAAGGTAAAGAAAACCAATGGTAGAATTTAATTAATAACACATGGAAAATGAGAAAATTGAATATTTAGAATTGGGGGAGTTTAATAAAATATTCTTCAATAAATATTTTCCTTGACCTCTTTACCTTAAAATTGAGTGATAATTACTTGAGTTAAAGAAAAATTAAGATGAATCAATTGGTTCATATGGTGTAAAATTCAACATACATGAAAGGTAAACCTCTAGTTTTATTATTGACATTGAATGTGAGATCGATCATTTCTTTAGTGGTCTAAAAAAAATTCTTCAAAAGGTATTATCCTAAAGTACTTTTTAGCTATAAAGAAATTTTTTGATGTGAACTTAAGGTGTAAATGGAAATCAGAGACTCGTTATTCTCATGTATTTGGAGAGAAGAAATGAAAATATCAAGTTTCTGGGAAGTATAAAAGATAAATCACATGGAGGAAATAAAATACAACAAATTATATTCCAAAATGTGGGAGGAAGAACAAAGGAAATTTCCTAAAAAGTTTAGGAAGATGTTTTACATGTGGTAGACCAGACCATCAAGCACACAATTTCTAAAGAAATACAAAGAGATCAATTAACACAATGGAGAATAAGAAGGTCCGAACTAATACACCACCCATACTTCAATAAATCAAATTCATGGATTTTTTGAATTAAGAAAATAAATTCCCTAATTCAAGGTATAATGGGGATAATAAGCATCGAAAACCTCCATGAAGAAGGGAATAAGAAGAATCCTATGAAACCACATCCACTGAAGTGGATCGTGATAATAAAGTGGTGAAAGATACACTTATTCTATAATCCATTTTTGTGAATGTCCTATTTAATTATTGTTCTTTACATTCTTTCATATCATGCATGTTTACAAAGAATGTTGACTCTCCACCTCAAACATTGAATATTGAATTATTAGTGAAAACACTTAGTTGTGAAATGATTTCATCAAAGGTATATTACTCTTCTTCTATCATGTTTTTTAGAAAGATACGTTCTACATATCTGTTTATTCTTCCCTTAATAGAATTATATATGATATTAGGAATAGATTAGATCTCCCTACCTAGAGGTCATATCTATTATCAATATTTGTAAATATTATTTCATATCCTAAATCATCTCATGGTCAAATATTAATGAAATCACTATGAGAGAATTATGTTTCTATAAATGAGAATCCAGTTATTTCTATTTGGTGGTTATTAAAGGGGAAATTAGTGACTTCCAAATGGTGGTCACTAATATTAAAAAAAACTCCAACAATATTTTCTATACCTCCCTTTTCACATATCCACTAAAAATTGAACCTCGCCACCATTTCCCACCCCCACTATCCCAAAAATACCCCCAATCATTGCTAAAATATTCTTACCACTACCATCCACCCCTAACACAGTCCCAGTGTCCCTCTAGTCACACCCAAACATTCCCCCATCACCCCTCAGCCACCCCCAACACATCATGTCACCTTTTGACCATTGTACATATATTGTATCCAACATGTAATAGATTAAACATCTTCCACCACTTCTTCTAGAACCACCCCCCCCCCCACCTCCCCACCCCACACACACACACACATCTCCCACCGTACCCTATGTATCAACCACCCTATCTATCACCTAAAACCATGAATATTTTGTGTGTTTTTTTAGAAACTATAAAACAGTGACTACTATAATTATTACTAATGATACAATAGAAAACTCTAATTGATGATGGATAAATCCCTTAATTATTGTGGTGAAGTATTATAATAAACTCCATTTGGAAAAAAAAAATAATATAGCCCCTAATACCCAATAATATGGATAATAGGATGAAATGGTTGTGTAGGTATTCAATATCAAAACATATTAATTGTATGGGAATGTATTGATTTATTTCCTGAAGAACTGTCAGGTCTTCCCCTAGAACATGAGGTTGAGTTTTAAATTGAACTCATTCCTGGTTCAAAGATTATATTGAAGAGTACTATATAATAGGCCCCATTTAATTAAAATAATTTAAGAAGTAACTTCAAAATAATTTAGAAAGGGGTTTTATATACCCAATTTATTCACCATGGGGTACTATGGTCCTATTTGTCAAGAACATGGATAGATTAATGCATGTTTAGATTGATTATCATGAACTTAACAAGGTCGTGATCAAGAACACATATCCCATACCCTGAATTAATGATTTTTTTATCAATATAGAAGGGATAAATACTTCATGAATGTGGATGTTTAATATGGACACTATCAATTAAGGATAAAGAGAGAAGATATACCCAATACAACCTTCTATACAAGAAATAGACACTATGAATTCATAGTCATGTCATTTAGAATTATAAATTCCCCCAATATATCTATGGAATTTATGAATAGATTCTTTATATATTATGTTAAAAAAATTGTGGTAACCTTTATGATATTATCATAGATTCTAAAATAAATGGAGAAAATAAATAACATTTGATAATTATAATAAACAAATTACAAAAGTAGAATATATATTCCAAATTTAAGAAGTATGAATTTTGAAAACAAAAAATATCTTCATGGGGTCATGTAATTACAATCAATGGTATACTAGTGGATCCTTCAAATAAAGAGGTGATTGATGAATGGCCTAGACCAACATGTGTGATATAGATTTTTAGTTTTCTAGTATTGGATGGATACTGTAAATTCATTGTGATAAATTTATAATGATTTTAAAATACACTAACCCAATTGACATAGAAGAGTGTAAAGTTTCTCTGGAGAAATGAATGATAAAATAACTTCAAGGAGATTAAGAAGATTTTGGTCACTATACTTATACTTACACTACCCTGTAGTAGAGAATGGTTTGTGAAATATAATGATGCTTAAAATAAGGGATTGAGAATCACAAGGTGATAGTTTATGCCTTGTGCCAATTAAATTCCCATAAGAAAAATTATCCAACACAAGATTTGGAGCTCAAGGTAGTAATTATTGCAATAAATATGTGGAGGTGTTATCTTTATGGTGAATAGTGTGATATATATATTTATTATAATAGCTTAAAGTATATATTCACACAAAAGGAGTTGAATATGCACCAAGGGATATGGTTAGAGTTGATCAAAGACTATGATTGCTCAATACATAAATATACTAAGAAGTTAAATAAGGTGGTTGATGATCTAAGAAAATGGGATCATGCTACCATATCCTTGATGAGGACTAAAAGGGACCTAATTATTATGTATAATCAAAGGATGGGTATGAAAATAATAAAGTAAGGGTTGAAATCTTGCTTTTCCTAAATTATTGCTTAATTATCCATCTATATAAAGATAAAGGATGCCGAGAAAGATGATATAGAGCTATAAAATAAGGTGACAATATTTTTTAGTTAAACCTTGATAAAGATTGACTTATAAGATTTAGAACCAGAATATATCCCTCATTCATACCAGAGCTGAAAGAAGGAACTTTTGCGTGATGCACATAGCTCATCCTTCTCTATTCACCCAGGAAGCACAAATATGTATAGAGATCTTAAGCCACACTTATGTTGAAAAAATATGAAAATGGTGATTGTAGAGCATATATCTCAATTTATGGTATGCCAAAAAGTAAAGTATAAACTTTATAAATCTAATGGTATGATGCAAAAAATTCCAGTACTAGTATTAAAATAGGATAAAATCACCATGGATTTCATCATAGCTCTTCTTAAGACCTATAAAGGCTATAATTCCATATGGGTTTTTGTTAATAAACTTAAAAAGTTAGCACACTTTATTTCTATTTGAAATAGTATCAACTTTCCATGTTATACATAAAGGAAACACTACTACAAAAGAGGCCTTTAACAGCACTAGCCTTTATCAGTGCTGATAAAGGTTACCCTTTATCAGCACTTAAGAAAAGAGCTGAAAACAGTACCTTTTATCAGCGCATTTTTTTAGTGTTGATAAAGGACAACCTTTATCAGTGCTTTTCTGTAGTGCTGATAAAAGGTACCCTTTATCATTCCTTTATTTTTAGATTTGATAAAGGGTAACTTTTATCAGTACTTTTTTAGTGTTGTTAAAGGTCTTGAATAAAATGAAATAATTAAACAAATAAAATATAAAATGAGTAAATTAACAAAGAAATATTAAAAAGTTTATTAGTTAATTTTTTTTATAAAAATCAAGAAATTTAATATACATATATTTAAATTATAAATACTAATAAATAGTATATATTAAATATATAGATATGTAAAATGGATAAAATGAAATAAGTAAACAAATAAAAATAAAAAATGAATAAATTAAGAAAGATATTAAACATTATATTAATTAAATAATTATTGGTAAAAATAAATAAATTTCATATACATATATATATATTATAAATATTAATAAATAGTATAGATTAAATATAGATATATAGAATGAATAAATTATAATAACTAAAAAATTAAAAATGAATAAATTGTAATAATTAAATAAAAAACTAAAAATGAATAAATTGTAATAATTAAACAAAAAAATTAAATATTAAAAAATTAAAAAATTATTAAAAAATTATAAATGAAATAGTTGTTAATAAAAATGAATATGTTTAATATATATATATTAATTATAAATAGTAATCAATAATATATATTAAATATAAATATATAAAATGAATAAAATGTAATAATTGAAAAAAAATATTAATGTCTTATTCATTTTTAATGGTTTTTATACAAAATTATTCATTAATATATTTACTGGAAAGTTTGGGGAAATCCCCTTTATTAAAAAAAGAAAAAGAAAGCAGTAAACCCTTTTGAACTGGGTAAGGGAAAACTCATTACATGCTCATAGGCCCAGAGGCACATAGCCTAAAAGTTCAGTAGACCGAGATCTCAAAGGGAGAAAGACCAGTACATAACCAAAGAAGAAAATAAATCCTAGTAGGACAAACCCATTACAGTCGTCCACATGACAATCCCTCAACTCCACCAACCTGAAACGCCCTCAGCAACAAAAAAAACATAACCAATGACCCATGGAAAATAAACCCTAATCCGGCCAACAACCTGGCCCATAGATGCCACCACCCAACCCCATGGACCAGATGCTAACTCAGTATTGATGTACATCCCCGACACCATATAGATTCATGTCGTTGTCACCATTATTGCCCGAAGCCAAAGATGTTTACACCACCATGTGTGCCTCAATGGGGACCTACAACGCCACCAAACCCTAGGGCACCCTGACCGACTCACCAATCTGACCACATCGGCTGAGGCATCACCTAAAGCGTCGTCTGTGATGTTATTAGTCTTCGACCGAGATCATCCCCACCACTCTTGCTGCCTCCATCGTAGTGCATCGTCGTCGCTGCCAAGCCTCCATCCATCGTCACCCACACGAAGTGTCGCCGCCTGATCCCCATTGAAGAAACATTGTACGCACTCAATGCCATAGGGCCACCATACACTACCAAAGTCACCAAGTCTATAGATCTGTGTTTGATGAGCAACTAGATCTGATCCAGCTCTTCGAGCTCATAGAGGGGTGAAGAATCCGCCTCTGATGCATATCTGAACCGCCCATAGTTGTCTAAGGGGAAGCTATCCAAACTGAAGCTGATCTACCTCCTGGTGAAGAGAGCAAGGAGATCCTACCATTGTCGCCGAACCTGAGGGAACTATTTTCTGGAGTCACCGCTAAGCATCGCTGAGGAAGAGAGTCATGGTTGAAGCCATGGCAAGCACTCTCTCTTCATTAATACATTTAATATAGAAATATATCGACATATATTTCTTTATATATAGATATATAAATGTATATAATATTTCCTAAAATATTATTTATATAATACAAAATATTTTACTTTAGATTAAATAAACCATATATTTACTGAAGAATGGTTTATAATTAAAAGTTAACATTAATTAAAAATACTGACTAATTGCGTCGAGTAATGGACATAATTGAATGTTGTTTGATTTTTCAATTTAATATATATCAAATGTGTGTTACATTGATTTCTCACATATATATAATTAATGAATTTTTATATACAACATATTCATACAAATATTTTTGTAATTAATGAAATATTATATAGAAACACATACACCAAAAATTTATGTAATTTATTCAAATTTTAATATTCATTTTAGAATTTCATTATAACATGATACATTTAATATATTATGTCTTTAATTGGTAAATTTTATTTATTTATTTTTAATATTATTACAGTTATGTGTTAATTTATTTTTAATATTTTTTATTTTTTATTTTTTATTTTTTTATTTTTTCAGAAATTTAATCTTTTTCTATTATTTATTTATATTTATTTATTTACTGTGTTTTAATATTTTCAATATCTATTTATCTTTATTACAATATATATCCATATTTTTTTAATAATTTATATTTAATTAATAAAACTTATCCATTTTTTTAATATTTTTAAAGTGTACTCATTTTTAATTATTCAATTTCACTCATTTTTAACATGCATGAATTTAAGATTATATGTTCATTAACAATGTTAAGAATATATTTATAAATGTATAATTACTATATTTATAAATTTATATACTTATAATTATAAATAAATAAATATTATTTTTTTAAAAAGTATTCATATGATTATAAATAAATAACTACATATATTTAAATAATTATAAAATTATAAAAAATTTATTTAAATAATGAACATATTTACTATATTTATATTTATATTTATATTTATATTTATATTTATATTTATATTTATATTTATATTTATATTTATATTTATATTTATATTTATATTTATATTTATATTTATATTTATATTTATATTTATATTTATATTTATATTTATATTTATATTTATATTTATATTTATATTTATATTTATATTTATATTTATATTTATATTTATATTTATATTTATATTTATATTTATATTTATATTTATATTTATATTTATATTTATATTTATATTTATATTTATATTTATATTTATATTTATATTTATTTATTAAAAATATATATATAATGATATAAATATTATTTTTTAAAAAATTATCTATATAATTATAAATAATTAATTATATATTTAAATAATTATTAAAAAATAATAAATATATAATGATATAAATATATTTATAATTACAAAATTATAATGAATATATTTAAATAATGAATATATTTACTATATTTATATTTACATATATTTATTGAATATATATATACAATTATATAAATATATATAATGATATAAATATATTTATAAATATATTTATAAATGTATATTTACTATATTTATACAATTATATAATTATAATTATAAGTAAAAAATATAATTTTTTTTAAAAAGTGTTTATATAATTATAAATAAATAATTATATATTTAAATAATTATAAGATTATAAATAAATATATAATTATATAAATATATTTACAAAATTTTTTATTTATTATTGTAATTATAAATCCTTTATCAGCGTTAAAATTTTAGCACTGAAAAAGATTCTTTTTATCAGTACTTATTAATTTAGAACTGATAAATGGTATCTTTATTAGTGATTTTTTGGAATCACTATTAAAAGTGTCTCTGGTCTATTTAAATAACTTTAACCAATCATGAACCAGTCACGATATCTGAAGCTTTCCATAAAATTCACCTACATCTGGCACTCCTCCCCGTCGAATCCAACTCGAATCAAGGCTCAAATGAATCAAAGGTTGTAACGAATCCAAGATTTGGAATTATCTCTCCTTTCACTTGGACGAATAAAAGCTTCCATCCAAGGTATGTTATTTTCTCCTCCTCACTCGGTGATTGCTTATTTGGTGATATCTTTTTGTGTTTTTTTGTTCATTATCTTTTTCAATTCATTATCCATCATTGCTTTCCCTTATATAATGAATTTCTAATTGGGGATTTCTATGATTTTGAGTTTGTATTGATCCATTAAGGGATTTTTCTTGTTTCCTTGTAGCGTATTAAGACTTGTACGCACCGATTTCATCCATCCTGGTAGGCAGCTCTATTAACTTTCCTTTAAATGTGGAAACATGAATGCTTGCTTATTTTAAATCGATATTTTTATCTAAAGTAAATTCTATTATAATTATCCATGATGGGATTGTGGATTTATATGTTTTTTCCTTAAGTTTTCATTAACATCAAAGGATTTGTTTTCATAAGTTTAAATGTTTTGAACCTCCTTTAATGAAAAAAAGGAACACAAAGTGTTTGTTAAAATTCCACCCATAGTTTTTATTGAATAAATAAAAATGGATTTCATGTAATTATTTCTTATGAATTATAATGAATTACCATTATGTTTTGATCAAGTAATATATTAATTATACCATGTTTGGCTATTTTTTAAGATACTTTTTACATTTGAAAAGAACATGGAAGTATTGTTTCCTTTCATTATTTTAAATGTTTTGGATGGGTGTCAAATAGAAATTTTGATTCCTTTTATCATATTTTAAAATTTAGTAAGCTATGTTTGATATTTTTTCCAAATTAGATTAATATTTTTTGTTATATACACCCTTTAAATTAATCCCCTTGTTGATTTATAAGTGAAAAGTTGTTTGTTATTGTAATATGGATTGATCATGGTCATTGATATCATTATATTGTTTATTTTGTTATAAAGGGGGTTTTTCATTAAAGGGTGTTTGATGGTGTGATTGATTTTATGTTTGTTGAACTATTTTAATAATTATTTTTATTGTATTGAGATGTGTTATATTGTATTGTTTGCATCCACATACATGTCATGAGAAACCTTGGGTAGCTTGGTGAAAGATTTATGGATGAGTATTTCACTTGTGTATGATCATATTTTGGCTAGCTCCAGTGACCATTTCACCACACAGCACCTGTGCAATATCCAAATTGGGATGGTGCACCATAGTGTGCGCTATGTTGCGCCATGGCACATTGTGGCATTGCGTGCACCATTGCTCCATCTTAATTTTTTATTTTTGTGTTTTTTTCACCTATTTTAACCATCCAACCCAAACCTTATTAAAATAATTTATTAAAACACTTTTTTTCAAGACAATCTACAACCCTCCTACCCCTATTTCATGTGACACATCGATCGGGTGCCACAACCGATCACAATCAACAACCCTGACACCTTCTCAACACCCCTATCGTGATCAAACTATGATTATTTTTTATTTGAATGAATTAAGGTTATTTATTTATTTCATTTTAGTTTCATTTCATTATACCAGGTTTTCCTTCTAAGTTTCATTTCTTTAAAAAAACCCAAAAGAAATTTTTAAATGTTTGTTTTTAATAAATAAGGACTGGGCCAAGGAAAATGGTTTTCAAGTGATGTAACATAACCCAAACATATGATAGCTACATTACTTTATGGATATTAAAATTATTTGGAGATTATAAAATTTCTAAGCATGAACTTATATAAATGAAATAATGTAAATAATTAAAAAACACAAGTCCAAACTTTAATTCCATAGAATAAATAATTTTAAAACAAGTAAACGTGTTTAAAAGGATTTACACAATAAACCAAACATAAATATATAATTTGAACAACATGTGTGATGTTTTTCTATATCCCCACACCCAATCTCATGTAAAAACATTATTTGGTCCTCCTCTAGCGAAATTTTTCCTAAAAATACTCAGTTTCACCCATCGATGCACTATCTCATTGCTCTTTTATAATTCTTAAACAACCAAAATCATCCCATGGTCATTTAAACACCCACAAAAATTTACAAACTCAAAACTTGGTGTAACTTCATGGTTGTTTCCTTTCCAAAAAAACCAAATTTGTTATCATTCTCTCACACCGGGTACTAGAGCACCTCTGATTCAACTCATACTCAGATAACTTAAAATCAAACCTAAGCCTAATATAACACAAAGACTTCATTTAACACTACATGATAATTTGGAAAATAGTTTTAAATATCATGAATATTTGTAAAACCTTCTTGATATTGATTCTTGAATAAATTGTATGGGATGTGAAATCTTTTATTTATGGATTCTTGTGTGATATTTTATGAAACTAGTTTTTGATAAATGAATATTCCCTTGATTTAATTTTGAAATAATTCCATGGAAACCTAGGTATTTAGGAGGTTAGTCCAGGACAATCATGTTAGGATTTAAATTGTTAATTTACTACTATTTTCTAAAGAATAAAAATTATTCATGTCAGTTTTATAAAATTTTTATGAATTGAGTAACAATCATGATTTACTTTAGACTGGGTGGTGTCCTACTTAGAATTTTTATGGTCATTCCGATTTTAAATTTTATTTTTGAAAATGGAAACTTTTTTTTAAATGTTAAATTGGGTTTTGAAATGAAAAAATGATATTTTCCCTTAAAATAAACTAAAATGGATTCAGTGTTTTGAAACGCATGAAGTGATTTTAAAGTGAACCTGTAAAGTTTTAAACATTTCAAAGTGTATATATTTCCATGGAAATGGTTTTAAAATTTTAATTTATTATTAATATTTTTTTAATATTATTTCAAAAAAATCACTTGATGCTAATAGTTTTTATATAATAGGGGGTTTGTATCCCATTAAGTGTTTTGAAAACAATTGGTCGATTTTCATGTAGAATTTTAAAAAAAGGCTTTCAAGAAAGGTTTTAAAAAATCAAAAATTATCATTTTGAATTATGAAAGTGTTTTTGACAAGAGATTTTAAATTTTAAATTAATATTTGGTAATTTAAAAGGTTTAAAAAAGATAATTATCATCCTCATCAACTTCATCTCTCAAACAGTTATTATTGTATTTTGTTTCTTAAGACTCATCACTTGTCTATTCTATGTTGCTTGAACTACTCTAATCAGTAGTCATCCAAAATGATCATCGATACCAAGTACGAGGTGACTAATACTCAGAGTGGTTCAAGTAACATAGGCGAATTTCTATAAGATATGTGGGATGAGTCTCAAGAAACAAGATGCAATAATAACTGTTTGAAAGATGAAGATGACGAGATTGATAATTGTCTATAAATTTCACCTTTGAATTAATTTATAGGATAACACCTACCATAGTAGAGTAATTATTTTCTTAAATTCAATTACCCATTTACTTAAAAGCATACTGAAATTATTTAGAAAAATCAAATGTTGGGTTCCCCTTATTATAATTATATATAACTTTCACCTTTGATAATAAATATATTATGTGTATTTATTTATTTATTGTGAAAAATTAATATTTTATAAACCTAATAGGATTTATATGAATCAAAAATGGATCCACACTAATCGTTTGAAAAAAGATTATAAATATATAGTTAAATAGTTCATCAAGTTTACAATAGAACATGCATACAACCCTTCTCAAATCCTTTTTCCATGTTTACATTGTTGTTGTTATTCAATAAAAATTAGTTTAGAAGATTTGTAAGAACATTTTATTTGTATGGAATAGATAGTAGCTATAAATTTTGTACTAAACATGGGTAAAAACTAAACATGTTCACCGATTGGCACGATACTATGGTTTATGGATCATTTGATATGAATACCAGTGTAAATAATGATAGAGATCGCATGGAAGAAATGAAAATAGAAATTGAAGATGACCTTTGTGATTATAAAAAGTTTTTTAATAAGTTAAATAGTTATTCTGAGAGAAAATTGTATATCAATTGTATTAAATACACAACATTTTCAGCTGTATTGAAATTATATAATTTGAAAACTGGCAGCGGATGGAGTGACACCAGCTTTATTGAACTACTTGGTCTTCTGAATGACATGTTACTAGAAGAAAATGAACTTCCATGTCAAACATATAATGATCAATGAATTATATGTTCAATTGGAATGATATCAAAAAAATAAATTCTTATCTAAATGATTGCATATTGTTTCACAAGGACTATGAATCACTCATAAAATTCCCTAAGTGTGGTACAGATCAATACAAGAAAAATGAATCAAGTCCTTTGAAAGTTGTATGGTATTTTCTAATAATTCCATTGTTTAGAAGACTATATGGATTTCAGGAAACCATTAGACAATTGACATGGAATGAAGATACAAGAATTAAATATGGGAACCTACATCATCCAGAATATTCTCTTCAGTGTAAGAAAACTAATTATGAGTATCCTAAATTTGGAAATGATTCAAGAAACTTTCATCTTACATTATCTATAGATGGATAAATCCTTTTGGTGTATATAGTATTACTCATAGTACATGGCCCATCATGTTGGTAAATTATAACTTTCTTCCATGGTTATGCATGAAGTGCAAAAGCATTATGTTGTCTTTGTTTATATCTAGACAAAAGTAATCCGGTAACTATATTGATGTCTATTTGGCTCTATTGATTTAAGATTTTAAATTGATGTGGGATACAGGTGTTTCAATGTATGATTCTCCTAGAAGTGATGAATTCACATTGAGACCCATGTTGTACGGGACAATAAATGACTTTCCTACTTATGGAAATTTGTCAGGTGTTTTGTAGTTCCATGAAACGTGTGTTCTAGATTTAAGAATCACTGTTTCCAGGTGGTTTCCATTAGATTTATTCATGGAACTAGAAACTTCCAACAGTTCTTTGTCTAAAGATGACCTTCTTTCCAAAGGTAGGTGTTCGTTAGGTTTTTAACTTTACGATACTTAAGAACGTGCATTGGTCGATAGGATGATGGGAGGTCGGACTCATCACACCCTTTTGGGGGGAATTATTGTCCAATCTGGGACTCTCTTTGTAAAATTAAAATATTTTCATTAATCCTTATTAATTCACCAAGTATATCATAAGTATCCCTTGGAATTTACAATCACTTATTAACATGTGTAAAATTTAGAATCATCAGTATGCATTCAAGGTTCTTCATCAATGGAAACACCTGTATGTATTCGAGGTTTTTTATCAATGGTATCCTTTAATATATTGATTAGAGATTCTTTTAATCATCATTGTGATGGTACTGGTTTTTAAGACACTCAGTGGGACACTCTAGAATTTATTGTCATCCAGGGAGACGAAGGTTTGTTTTGACCTTAGGATTAGGCCCGTAAAATGGGCTACCTGCATATCCTTGTGAAAGGAATTAGAACCCTCATAGTTCGGTGTCTCTTAATAGGACACATAATACCTTTTAAGGTCATGTTATAAGGACCTCTAAGCAGAAGGTACTTAGTTGAAACTTAGTGTGGGACTTATGCTAAAGCAGCCCAAGAAATTTGGAAGGGATATGGGTTTCCAAGTAATATCAGACCCTATTGGGAATATTTCCCAAGGAGAACAGGGTTGATTTGAAGTGTTGGGTTTGAACCACAAGGAGGCTTCTTACGTATCCCATATTAATGGGAATCAAATTCCATGTAGTACGATAAATCCCATAGGATAGTATGGTCCTCTGAGAGAGATGAGTTTGGGATTACTTCCTAAAAAGGATGACTTGATGATTTGATAATTGAATTTGGGTCTTGTTTCATATGGAGGATGCCCAAATTGGGGGAATTAGGGTTGGATTCCTGAGGAGGATATCCAGTGAGATCGGGCTCTGAAAGAGCTTCCTACGTATCCTGATTGGAACACAAATCATAGTTCTCATAGTTCCTTCAAATGAGTGTTTGTGCACATGTTGTAACCATCACGTAAATCGAAGCCCGCGTGAGTCATGCTCGGTGTGAGAAATAAGAGGATTTGAAATATTCGACAATGACACTCACACTTTCAAATTTTTCCTCCATGCTGATGGAAGAGGGCAGGTCGACCGTGGAAGAGGGCGAGGCAACAAACATTCCCTCTGTTTTATTTACATTGTACAAGGGTCCAATGTAAGGAAGAAGGGGTGAAGGTTAGGGGCGTATACCAGGATGGCTTCTCATTTGATATTGCATGCGGATTACTCCTAAGGAGGATGCCCATTTGGAATTTGTTGGGACTTACCCCTAAGTAGGATGCCCATTTGAGGTTTAACCTGAAAAAGAAGTCAGGTGATGAGGTTTGAGGAGTTTCTTTGAGGATTTTATCGACTCAAGGTACTCAAGGAATCCATACGGAGAGTCCAAACTCATAACCTGTGAAAGTAACCAAGAGGAGTAAGTCAACTCAAGAAACTTCATTGAGTGTGATGGAGTGTCTCAGATCATGGTATTCCAAGGTTGGAAGTATGGCCGCATAAAGGGTGCAATGGAAAATGTCCTCGACCAGATCCAAATAGTTCGCAGTTCTACTCTCCATTTTTCATGGGGGTTAGTGATAGAAGCGAAGGGACTGTCCCAAAGGGCCAAGACTACATCCCGGCACTGACCCCAAGCAGGGCTGCAGGGGAACAACCCCATGGTATCAACCAGTGGGGTCACACAAGTGCTCCACCAAGGTGACTCACGTAGGTGCTCCACATAGATCCCCTACAGAAGTACTCCACGTAGGTGCGGCGCACAAGTGCTTCACACAGGTGCTCCGCGCAGTTGTTCCGTGCAGGTACAGTGCACAGGTGCTCCGCACAGGTGCTTCGCACAGGTACTTTGTGAAGGTGCTCCGTGAAGCTCCATATGTTTTAGACCCTGATGGGACTTTGAACAACTTTTCCCCTTTAATTCTCTCTTCTCTCATGTTTTAGAGAGCTAATTGAGAACAATTGGGGGATCTTTACGAAAGAGCTACACAATGGGAGCTTTGGGAAGTCTTCCAACTTTTTCTGTCTTTGAAATGGGGATCCCAAGGGTTCTATTTATAGGCAAGGAGGGGACCTGTTCGAAGGGAGTTTTTCTTTGTAGGTACTTTGCATAGGTCCTCCATATAGGGGTGTATAAATTATTCTTCCACGTAGGTCCTCTGCGTAGGTCCTCTGTGTAGGTCCTCCACGTAGGTCCTCCATGTAGGTCCCTTTGTGAAATTTTATCCATCTTTTTAGTGCCATAACTTTTGATCTGTAAGTCTGTTTGGGCTCCGCGACCATTAAAATCGAAGGTCTTGAAGAGATATACACTTATTGAGATGTTAAATAGACCATGTATACTTGGAAGAAACTCAAAAATTGAATTTAATGTGTCGAAACCTTTTCTTCATTGATCGTGGAAATCCACTACCTACTTATGGATGGGGATATCATTCCACTTATCCATCAGCTATAGAATAGTATTTTGGAACATAGAAATCCATCCGGAATCCTCATGGTGAAAATATAATTACTCATACTTGACATTTGTTATCTATGTGAGAATCATATCTTCACTCTACGGAAAAGTTCATGGAATACTTTTTATAGTGTCTATATCAGGATATAGCATTAAAGGAAAATATGGGTGTACCGTTTGTGAATAATGCACAAATGCAATTCAGTTGAAACATTCCTCGAAGAAAGTATTTTTAAGAAATCAAAAATTGTTACCTAAATGGCATAAATACCGATCCTATATGACAAAATTTTATGGGAATACCAAACAATGTACAACACCATCTTCACTAATAGGTGATGAACTGTTTCATAAAGTAAAATATATTGACATTATTTTTGGTAAACTATTTTTGAAAAATATTACAAAATCTAGTTGGAATAAGAGATCAATTTTCTTGGAATTATTGTATTGTATTTTTTTTATGTCAGAAATTTTCTTGATTTCATGCATGTAGAAAAAGGATATTTGATATTTTTATTGGCACATTATTAAATGTTCCTGTAAAAATGAAATATGGAATCAAGGCTAGGTTGGACATGATTTTCATGGGGATAAGGGAAAAGTTGGTCGTAGTGAAGGGTAAATAGTGTAATTTTCTTCCTTCGGTAGTTTACACTCTATCCAGATAGGAAAATTTTCAATTTTACATTTTCCTTAATGGTGTAAAAGTTCCATATGGGTATTCATAAAATATCAATAATGTCATTTCAATGACAAATTTGAAGTTATAGGTAGTAAAATAAAATTACTATCATGTTTTGATGTAAGATTTGATGCTTTTTTCTTTTTGTTGCATTCTGCCTAAAAGTGTATTTCATACATTAACCAGACTCTTCTTCTTTTTCAAATCTATATGAAGTAAATTTATAGACCCAAAAAAGTTTCTAATCATGAATAAGGATTTTTCATTAATATTATGTGAATTAGAGATATTATTTCTACCATAATTCTATTATATAATAGTCCACCTAATGGTTTACTTGGTTATAGAGGTTCAACTATGTGTTCATGTCCATTAAAAATGGATGTACACCATTGAATGGTATATAAAGATTTTGAAAGGGTATGTCAAGAATCAAAGTCATCCAAAAAATTTTATTTCATAATGGTATATTTTTAAAGAATTTATTGAATAATATACCGATTACTTATCAGATGTTGATAGTATCAGTCTTTTAAAGTCTCGTTACAGCGGATTACTTATGGGAGAAGGTATTTCTAGAAGATATTTTGTTACAATTACCATTACAGAGTGGGAGAAAGTGCACCTTTACATTTTACATAATATTGAATATTTTAATCCAGATGTTGAATCCAAAAAAAATTATTATAGATCTGAATCCATCAAGGGATGAAGGATAGATATCAAATACACGTAATAAATAGTTTATAGGATAGTTTTGAGATCATATTTATAAGGAGTTATCTGAAAATATGAATTTAATTTTCAAATGACTTCGATATCTAGCTAGGGGACAAAATGAAAATGTTATATCTTACACTGGTTTTGTAATCAATGGTTATATGTTCTATATAAAATAAAAAGATGATTGTAATATGATGCAATACTGTGGATTTATTCTTATGGAATGAGTGATGCATATATCTGGTTCCAATGATATAAATCCAATTTATGAAAATATGTAATATTTTGGCTTTATAGAACAGATATATGAGTTGGATTATGCATCATTTCAAGTGATGATTTTCTATTTCAAATGGTTTAATAATAAGAGTGTGGAGAATGTTGATGAAATGGTATTCATGAAGGTGAATTTCAATTTGGAAGGGAAAAATGATGAGTCATTCATAATGGCATCACAAGTAGTGCAAGTATTGTATGTCTTGGATCCAGCAAACAAGAATTGGTCGATTATCTTGCTAGAAACTAAAACAAATATAGGGTTAGATAAAATTTTAATCAATGATGACCCTTTAATTGGGAGATCACAATCAATTCATATCAGTCTCAAAGTAGACAATTTCTTTCACTTTAAAGGGGACCACAAAGAGGGGATTTGGATTCTCGATAGAGGATCCAAATCTCTTCAACCTTTAAAAAAATAAACAGAGCTCAATTAGAAGGTTAAAGTATTTTTTAATATACTATAATTTTTCTCATAATATTTTTTTCCTCTACTTAATTAACATAATATAAGTTAAATATTTGACTACTTATATAGATAATGTCTTCTTCACATGTTTATTTTACCAATTTTAGCGAAGAACAGACTGTTGATGCTAAAAATGTAGAATTATTAGGGGATTAGTAGCATGTTGATGAAAAAGAAAAGAATGACACAACATCACAGTGATGAATAAAATTATCAAGGCAAGAAGTAAGGGAATAAAATTTGAGGTTGGATGTAATCAACATGGACAACCTATTGATGCCGACAAGTCAATATTCATTAGATATGTTGGGGTCACGACAAGGATGAATGTGCCGATTAGAATAGATTCATAAAGAAACGTTCAAACTGTAATGAAGGAAACCCTTTGAAAATATATAACATTAATGTTACGATATACTTTCTCTATTTTACCAAAAAATATTATATAATGAAACATTGATTTAATTTTCATTATTTCTTATAAAGTTAATTTATTTTATAATATTTCCATAATAAATATGTCTTAATTGCTGTTGGAAAATACTATAGAGGCTTTCAAACTCTTCTTACCAAGTTACATCTTAGGTATGCTGAGGGGAAAGTAAATCACCACCCACTAATTAGTTATGCACACATTATAAAGAATAAAACATGGAATTATTTCATCATTCATCATGATGATAAATTATTTCAAGTGCATTTTAGTCGATCATATATTATTTGAATTTATTTATTTTATTCAATTTGATTTAAAATTGATAATTTATGAAACAAAAAATGAGTGATGAAAATAAATAATGTGCATCGAAAACAATATACCCCTATCACAAAGCAAGGATGGGGTACACATCACTAGATAAGAAATTGGTATGCATTTTAAATCAACAATAAAAGTTTTATATGATAGGAAACAACATATGTTCCCTTTTTTCTATGCATATTAATGAATCAAAATATGAATCCACTTACATCTCATGTCATGTTTTGTGGAAGGAGGCTCGCATAAATAAGGAGGGTAAACTAGTTGATGAAATCACAAAAGTAGCATGGAAAATATGTGTAAGTATGGAGAAATAGTAATTCATTATGATTTATAGTAGTATTACATAAAAATATCTATTTATGTTTATATGTTTTTATATGGTTTAGACAAAAGGATCGATAGTGACCATAGTAGAAGAAAAACTACTTTTAATAGCTTTGAAGCAACCGGAACAATATGGTCATGTTAGAGGATTAGGTTTTGGAGTGTCTCCTCTAATATATTTTGAGAATAAAAAAACACAATAAGATTAATATAATATGATGAAATAATTTCAGACAAAATTATATTCTTTTTAAGATATTATTGCCCAGTCTGGTTTGGAAAACCAATATATGAGAAAGGATCAAATCATACCAGTGGTGGAATAAAGATCCACATATCGAGAACCAAATGACCCCATTATCTTTAAGGCTAGTTATTCCCCTCAACCACATACCTTTCCCAAGGTAATCAATTTTTTCAGTAATCTTTCTCATAACTATGAATAAAATAATTTCTGATAACTTTATATTACTAAAATTATACATTGTAAAGTTGTATGTGATTTATATCTGTCAACACCCATGCACTTCCTTTTTGTGAGGGGTACAGTTTATAATATCTCTAGAGACAATATATATATAATAAATAACTCCAAAAAGATCTCATGAGAGTAGGGATTGAGGTATCTCAGGATTCGGTCGTTGAGTTTCTTGTTCCACTTTATGATCCAGATATTATAACAATCAATGATGCTATTTTAAATTTCATAGCATGTCCATATAATCTTATAAAGATATATGAGGTATATATTTAACAAAAAAATTATGAAAAAAATGTAACAGTTGATGAAGAAATATATGAAGTGAGGTATGGTATTACAGATAGATAAATCGATGGGGAAATGAAATTTTGAATCAATACAATCTAGTGAATAGACTAAGAAATCAAAAGGACATTATGGGAGTAACTTCTCCCCACCATCTCTACAGAAACATTTATTATCATTACAACTTCATGTAGAGACTATATTTAGAGATTAAAATATTTCTTACATTTCATATGAAGAAGAAATATATGGAACTTTCATCCAAAATATAGTTATTCTTGAGATTATAAATGAGATTCTCAATTTTGAATGGATGGGAGTCTCAGTTTTGAATACATATATAAGGTAAATTTTCATAATATTTCTATCCAAATATTGATATAATAATTTCATTAAAGTTAATAAATATTCATATTTTCTATAAGTGTTTGTATCACTACTATATAAATGGAAAACCATGTGAAGCATGATTTTCATTCATTAATCTCTGTATTATTTCTATGAAAAAAATTGGAGAAGAAATAAATTGATAAGAAGAAAGATGATTTATACAATGCATTTGAGAAAAAAATAACATACGATATACTCTTTTTGATTCCTACAATGCAAGGGTAAAACTTTAAAACATAATCACATAAAAAATATTTTTATTTTTTATATTAATTATTATTATTTTTTATCCACTACTAGATGCTGATCTCAGTCTATCTGGATACCCCAAATATTATTTTTTTTGGATAAAATACATGGATATCCAACAAACTAACCACACATGATGTGTATTGTGAATTTTTAATACATTTCAATCAATATTTTATAGATAAACTTTGAATTATATGTTTCAATATGTGTTTTAATAATAATTTTGTTATGATAGGGTTGTCATGACCCGTCCCCCAGGGCTCATGTCATGACTACCACAAGCTCGCCTTCTATAGGCCATGGGTTAGTGACTAGCATCGGAAAGACATTTCCCTAAAATTGGGAATACATTGCCTTTAATCCTGCAAACACACAAACCAAGAACACGACAAGATGAAAACCACATAGTAAAACTGCAATAGTAAAAGTGTGTACTGAAAGTAAGGGGGGATGGAATATAAGCCTAACTAAAAGATAAAACTACAACAGAAAATAGCTCCTAAAATCATCCAATAAGAATCATACATAAAGGTTAGGTACAAATCGTCTCTACAGATCTCCACGTCAACCAGTCACCTCCATATACCGCTTGGTCCTGGCTCCCTAAAGTCTCATTCAAGTTGTTCGTCGTCTGCACAAGGCACAACAAGGTGAGGGCGAAGCCCGTGTAGGGGTGATTATAACAATACCCAGTAGGGTCCTTGATACCCCTAAAGGTATCCTATAATTCCACAAAGGAAAAACCACAAATCATGACCTCAAACAAAAAGCATGAAATAAAGTCAGCTTACACCAGGTATACAACTCAGAGATTAGGAATAAAGATGATTAGTCTTAAGTTATATCATTTTATTCCCTTAGGAAGTTCCACAACTGAATCACAAAGAATTTGTTCCATTGTCAATCCACATAGGGTCGTATATCACTAATCCACAATGGGATTCTCTAAGGATGGTCCTCGTCGAGTCACACACTGCTGATCCACACAGGGTCGCTAGGATGTTGATCCACACATGGTTGCTATAATGATGATTCACATAAGGTCGCTATGATGCTGATCCACACAGGGTCTCTATGATGTTTATCCACAAAGGGTCATTATGATGCTGATCCACACAAGGTTTATATGATTTTGATCCACACAGGGTCTCTATGAGGTTGATCCACATAGGGTCTCTATGAGGCTGATCCACACAGGGTCATTATGATGCTGATCCACACAGGGTCGTTCTCCAATTGACAGCCAGCCAAAGGATTCCCTGCACTCAGTGCACTTGAGTTCTATAGAATCTGATCCTCAAGATATCATTCATGCCTCAAATGCCACGAATTTCTACAAAGGAGTAACCCAAAGTACCACCATGTCATAAGGGTTCCAATGCGATAGATGGCGCGTCAATCGGACGCCTGGTCTGTGAATTATAAGTGTTTTAGTACCGAGGTCCCGGTTGGATTTGGGTTCGATCCAACCCAGCCATACTCCAACTTTCTCCAAAATTTAGGTAGAGTATCTCAAAAGTAACTTCTTGTTCCAAGTATTCTAGCACCGCAGACAGTTCATCAAACGAATGCTTAGTTTGTGAGATACAGGCTTTTAAGAAAAACTGGGTCGAAAAGGGTTCGGGTCCGGTCCATCCCGGTTGGACCGACCCGACCTGAACCACCTTAGCCCAAACCGGCTGGTCCAGCCCGAGCGAGCAGCGCCGCAGACCAGCCCGGCCTGCCGAGCTGTGTGGGGGTCGGCTCCCCTCCCTAATAGACAATTGTCCATTCGGTTTGCAATGGCGGTGCCACGTGGTGTCGCCCCCTCTTTCAGCGACACCCGCAGGGCGCGGTTCCCCCTCTACTGTGGCTCAAAGCTGCAGCCTCCCTTTGCGACGCACGAAGGTGTGCCGCCTACTTCGAACGTGGTCGGCCAAGGGTCGACCGCCCCTACTGTCCGTCGTGGCACCTTCAGGCACCGCCTTACTATGTGGCCGGCAAGAGATGGGCACCACTTTCCTCCACGTCTGGCAAGATCCATCTGCCACCATCGCCCATCAGCCCCGGTCGCCAGTGTCATCGCACCGGTACCACACCGAGGGGGCTTTTGCAGGGCCCTGGGTGAGCTCCAGTGGTCCGTTTTCCCTTCCGATTTCACCTACGAGCCCCCCAGGATGATTCCAAAACTGTGTGGCTCCCGGATTCATCTTGTCGCTATATTTTCTAGTTTCCCACGAAGAACTCAATTCAAAGAAACAAAGTCAGAGGTTCTGGTCCTTGTTCAGTTATCCTGTGCCCTCTGTGTTAGCAATATAACAAGGGTGATAGTTCAAACATCATTGAGAGAAGACTAAACCCTGTTCAAAACTCCCGCAAAAACCACCTACAATTTTGTACGAATCGTGGATTAACTTATTTTGGTTTATCCACATTCATCACTTTTTTCAAGGATGATATAATGAAACAAAATCACTTGAATTTAAACAAAAACCCCTACCTCAGATTCATAGGAGATGTCACAGTTTTGGGAGAAGAATCAACATTCGTTGAAGCCATCGGCGTTTGTCGTTTCTGGATTGATTCTTCCAACATCATCATTTAAGCCTCTGTTCTTCATTGTAGGGGAAGTTCATTCTTTGGTTCTTCATCAAGAATTCTCCCATGATTCCCCAAATCTCATTTCCCCGCCATTTCAATAATCTAAAGTATAAGTTAAAAGTTTAACTCTCCTTTAAATTAATGGTTCATTAATTGGTGTAATTAATGAACCTTATTAATTATAGGAGGGGCAGTTACACAACCTATGGGTAACTGGGAATTTAATATCCCTATTTAAATGCCCGACCACCTCTTTGGTCCCCACCACTGTCACTCAAGAGGTGGTAGAAATATAAAATAACTTATTATGTTATTTTATTATTATTTCAAAAAGTTCATAAAACTATCTTTTTCACCCAACATTCTACGGTCAAAGTTAATTATCCCTTAAGTTAATCTCGGTAATGCGAGTTCAACGGTGCCCTTTTATTTCAATTCTGATCACTAGTTCAAAATATAGGAAATTTCACTCGTACGTTTACTAAATGTACCTTAAAAAAGTTCAAAATTCTGTTTTGGGCTCTTCGGGCCTCATAATCTCATACCGTCAATTTTCACAGACTCCTAATAATTCCATTTAATTTTTTTTTAAAAAAAATACATGGAATTTCTGAGTCTCTACATTCTCCCCACCTTAGGTCTTTTCATCCCCAAAAGCTACTACAAAATCTAGGTAAACAAATGGGGGTACTGAGCACATATTTGAGCCTCCCACTCCCATGTACTCACCTAGAGGTTCATGTGATGCCACTAAACTCGCACTAGGGGAATCGACTACCCACATAGGACCCACCCTTGTTGATCCTCTATCTCCACCAAGAACTCTACGAACATTACCCCATCATAAATGACCATCTCGCCCCAGTCGATAATGTGTGATGGATCATGCATGTACCTCCTCAAATGTGACACATGGAAAATGTTATGCACCTAGTGCATTTGTGGGGGAAGATCTAGACGGTACGCCACCTCTTCTAATCTGCTAAGGATCTGGAAAGGTCCAATGAACCTCGGAGATAGCTTTCCACCCTGGCTAAATATCTGCAATCCTCATCAGGTTGAGACCCGTAGGAAGACATGATCACCCTACTTGAACTCCAAGGGCCTCCGTCTCCTATCGTCATAAGACTTATTCCAGCTCTGTGCAGTCTTCATCCTCTCCTGGATGATCTTCACCTTCTCAGTGGTAGCTCGTACCAACTCTAGACCCATAAGTGCTGACTCCCCTAGGTCTGTCAAGCATAGAGGTGATCTTCATGGTCGCCCGTACAGGGACTCAAATAGATCCATGCTGATGGTGGAGTGATAACTATTGTTGTATACGAACTCCACAAATGACAGGTGGTCCTCCCAACTATGGCCAAAATCAAGGACACAAGCACGAATCATGTCCTCGAGTGTATGTATGGTCTGCTCCGTCAGACCATCTGTCTGAGGATGGAAGGTGGTGCTCAAATGTAGCTGAGTCTCGAATGCTTCCTATAATCCCTTACACAAGCAGGATGTAAAAAGAGCATCACAATCTGAGACGATCATCGATGGCACCCCATGAAGCCATACAATCTTCTGTACGTAGAGACGTCTCAATCCCTCTACTGATCCCTGCTCTCGGATGGGTATAAAGCATGCCGACTTGGTGAGTCGGTCAATGATCACCCGGATGCAATCGTAGCCCCTAGACGTATGTGGTATCACTATCATGAAGTTCATGGAGATATTATCCCACTCCCACTCCAGTACCTCAAGTGGATGTGTTAAGCCTGTTGGAACCTGATGCTCATCCTTCACTTGCTGACAAGTGAGGCATAGCGATACAAACTCCTCCACAGCTTTCTTCATCCCTATCCACCAGTAGTGATATCGGATGTCCTGGTACATCTTTGTCACACCAGGATGTACTGCCAAAGGGGATGTATGTAACTCTCACAACACCTCTTCTAGTAGCATCACTAGTACCATGGTTCATTATCTGAAGAGGATGATGTGCTCCCCACCTTCATAAAATCCACCAGGAACCTTTCCTGAGGATATATGAGCATGTCAGGCCTTGTAGTCTACGTCCCCAAGTTGTGCCTCACTGACTCGCTGAAGGATTGGGAGAGTAACTATCATAGACTAGAGGTACCTACTCCATCACTATCCATGAAGGATAACTGCAACGCAGATAGCTGCTATGTAGCCTCACTCAGCAACAGTAGACTAGACCTCTTGCTGAGTCCATCTGCCACCATGTTCCCCTTCCCAGGAGTGTATACTATCTCAAAGTCATAGTCTTGGAGGAATTATATCCATCTTCACTATCTCAGGTTCAGTTCCTTCTATGAGAAGATATACCTAGGACTCTTATGATTAGAGTACATAGTAAACAGTTTTCCTATCAAGTAGTGTTGCCACATCTTTAAGACGAAGACCACTACTACTAACTTTAGTTCATGGGTAGTGTAGTTATTCTCATGTTGTCTCAGCTGATGTGAGTCGTATGTGATTACCACTCACTCCTGCTTCAGGAAACATCCTAGTCCGGTCCCGAATGTGTCACAGTAGACTACATACCCAACGCCCTCTTCTGGTAACCTCAAGATGGGGGCACTCGTCAGTCTCTACCTCAACTCCAGAAAACTTTGATGGAATCTCTATATCAACATGAAGGGTTGTCCCTTCCTAGTCAAGGCTGACAAGGGAGTCATAACTCTGGAAAAGTCAGGTACGAACCACTAGTATTACCCTGAGCTGATGATAGCTTGATCTAAGGTCTATCTTTGAAAACCATTGAGCTCCCTTCAGTTGGTCGAAGAGATCATCAATCATCGAGAGTGGATACTTTTTCTTCATAGTCACCTGGTTCAGGCACTGGTAGTCCACTCAAAGCCTTAGACTCCCATATGAATTCTTGTTGAACAAAATCGGGGATGCCCATAGAGAAACATTGGGCCTTATAAACCCCTTCCTCTACAAGTCATCCAACTGTACCTGCAACTCACGAAGCTCCATAGGATCCATACGATATGTTGGAGTCGATATCAGTTTAATATCGTGGTAAAGGTCGATGTATAAGTATACCTATCTGTGAGGAGGTAGTCTCGAAACATCCTTAGGAAAGACATCAGTATACTGGTCCACCACTACAAGATATCTCGGACTCCTATTGTCAATTTCTTTAAGAGTAAGGCTAGCCAACTGATGTGTGATCAGCTGCACCCTCCTCCGAGAAAGTTCAACCTGAGCTACAAAGGTTCTTTTCTCACCGATGAAAGAAAACATGGTCCCATCCTCAAAGAAACACCGCACTTTGCGTATAAAACAATCAATCTAATTATGGATCGTGGATAACCGGTCTATAACCAAGATGACAACGTAAGGCCTCGATGCCGCTACTAGGATATTCAATCCAAATATCTCGCCTCCTAGAGTAATCTCACACTTCTGGAACCAATGTGTAATCATTGAATCCTCTCTCATAGGAGTCTCTAATCATAAGGATCGAGCCAATGGATCTACCAGAATCTCTGAGCTCTGAACGAGAGCATTGGAAATGAAAGAGTGACTGGAACCTTTGTCTATAAGTACTGCAGCTAGGGTGGATTAGACACAGATCATACCTCGAATCATCTCTGGTGCACTATGGTCATAGGCCTTAACTGCCTAAAGCTGAGTTCGTCCCTTTCCACCCGCTACCTGATGTCAGGGTGGACCACCTGGAAGTGGTGGCGGTAGAACCTCAAATCACCACCCACCTCCTCCTGCACGGCATGCTCCTCTTCCACGTCTGTCGCCCTACGGACCTCCTCGCTCAAATATTTTACTCTACCTTAGCGATCCCTTGACCGTCTAATGATCGTCGGTATGGCTGGTTGGGCAGTCGTGATCCATGTGGCCCTACCTGCCACACATGAAGCACAGTTTGCTCCTCTGCTGGCAAGATCTATCTCGTGAGATCCGAAACTCCAACCAAGTGTCATGGGGTTGTCCTTCAAAAGGTATGGCCCACTTAGACCTCTGTGTCATCTGCCTACTACCTTCCGAAGATGACTTGGCTACCTGTCATCTAGTGGTGGCTCTCACCGTCAGTACCTGCTCTGCTAAGAATCTCTCCACCAATAATGCTCGCTTGAGTACTCCATCCTGCATCGGGATATTGAGCGATATAATCAATGCTATTATCTCCTACTAGAGACCCCACTCAAAGTTTAGGGCCCTGAAGAAAGGGTCTCATACCATGTCGGTGAATTAGTGAGAGAGGTCAGTGAATCTCGTCGAGTACTGGGCCACTTTCAAGATGCCCTGCTGTAAGTGTAGGAGCACCTGAATACACACAGAGTGTAGTTTTTCTGGAACGAACTCCATCCTTAAGAGGCTCTTAAAGTTCATCCAGGTGAGGGTCACCTCGTCATGTAAATGGAGCATCAGGCTCCACCATCTCCCTATCATGCCTTAGAAAAGACTAGCAACTAGGATCACCATCTGCTCTGTTGGTGTCCCAACTAGGCGGAAAACTCTATCCACAGCCTCCAACCAGTCCTCAGCTACCTGTGGATCCATCTCGCCTAAAAATCTCAAAGGCCTCTTCCATTGGAACTCATGCAACGTGCTCAGTCGGCATGCACCATCTGCTAGTGGGGCAGGTGGAAACTTCTTCCCAATGGGTAGTGGTACTTCTGGTTCACCACCTGAAGGTTCTATTGTTGTAAGAGGGACCTACACTAAAGCCTCATCACTCAGTGGGCCATCATTGTGAACTCTCTTTGGAATCCTAGTTGGTTGTCTATATGGAGGAATCCTGAAATGAAATAGGTGCACCATAGTCAATAAGTTATACCTGGTGAGCTGACTCACAAGAGATCAAAAGTAAAAAATTTCCAAAACACACGCAATCAGTGTTTTTGTGCACCGAGTCAGAAATCAGAATTCAGGTTCCTGGTGTATGGATACGTCGTCCACCTCACCAACACTGGACTCCCCAAACTAAAAACCACACTCAGAACACGCAACACTATTTCTCCATTGGAAAGATCAGAGTCCTGGTTCTTTGGTAGAACTGAATCCTCTGATACCACTTTGTCACAACCCATCCCTCAGGGCTCGTGTCGTGACTACCTCAATCCCTCCTTCCATAGGCCAGGGGATGTCAACTATAATCAGAAAGTAATTTCCCTAAAATTAGGGAGGCATTTCCTTTAAGCCTACAAAAACACAAACCAAGAACATGACAAGATGAAAACCACGTAGTAAAAATGTAGTAGTAAAAGTGTGTACTGAAATTAAAGGGGTCCAGAATACAAGCTCAACTAAAAGATGCAACTAAAACAAAAAACAGCTCCAGATATCATCAACCAAGGATCCTTTTTTAAGGGTAGGTACAGCTCATCTTCGCAGCTCTCTATGTCAACTAGTCACCTTCGTGTACCGCCTGGTCCTGGCTCCCTAAAGTCTCAGCCAAGCTATTCATCGTCTACACAAGACACGACAGGGTGCGGGTGAAGCCCGTGTATGGGGGAGTATAACAATACCCAGTAGGGACCCCGAGACCCCCGAAGGTCTCCCATAATTCCACAAAGGAAAAAACCAAAAATCATGACTTCAAACACAAAGTATGAAATAAAGTAAACTTACACCAGATATACAACTCAGAGATCAGGAATAAATATGATTAGTCTTAAGATATATCATTTTATTCCATTAGGAAGTTCCACAACTGAACCATGAATAATTTTTTATATTATTGATCTACAAAGGTTCATATGTCACTGATCCATGACTGTACACTCTAAGGTTATTCCTTGTCGGGTCACGTACTATTGTTCCACAAAGGGTCTCAGGGATGCTGATCTACAAAGAGTCGCTATGATGTTGATCCACATAGGGTCGCTATAATACTGATCTACACAGGTTCCCTATGATGTTGATCCACATATGGTCTCTATGATGTTGATCAACATATATTCTCTATGATGTTGATCCACACAGGGTCTCTATGATGTTGATCCACATAGGGTCGTTCTCCAATTGACAGCTAGTCATAGGATTCCCCACACTTGGTGCGATTGAGTTCTGTAGAATCTACTCCTCAAGATATTGGTCATACCTCAACTAATAAAAAGTTCCAAAAATGAATAACCCAAAGGACTGCCATGTCGTAAGGGTTCCAATACAACAGACGGTGTGTAAATCGGACGCACAGTCTATAATTTATAAGTATTTTAGTACCAAGGACCCAGTTGGATTCAGGTTCGATCCAACCCAGATATACTCCAACATGCTCCAAAACTCAGGTGGAGTATCTCAAAATAGTCGTCTTATTCCAAGGATTTCAGCTCCACATACGGTTAGTCAAACGGACATCTGGTTTGTGAGATACATCCTTCTAAGCGAAAATGGGTCGAAAAGGGTCTGGGTCCGGTCTGACCCAGTCAGACCGTCCCGACCCAGTCCGAACCGGTTGGGCTGGCCCAAGCGAGCTGGGCTATGGTGGGTTCGGCCCACTGGCCGTGAACCAGCCCGGCCTGCCTTGGTTGGGTGCGACCCTCCGGGCCGCATAGGGGTTGGCTCCCCTCCCGAATGGACATTCGTCCATTCGGTTTGCAATGGTTGCGCCACGTGGCGCTTCCCCCTCTATCAGCAGGACCCATGGGGCATGGGTCCCCCTCTATCATGGGTCAAAGCTGCAGCCTCCTTCTGTAGCACGCGACGGCGCACCACCCACTGCCAACACGGTTGGCTAAGGGTCGGCCACCCTACTGTTCGCTGCGGCGCCACCTTCCTCCACGGCCGGCGAGAGTCGGCCTCTACTGGTGGGGCTTCTGTGGGCCACCGGGTGAACTTTGGTGGTCTGTTTTCTCTTCTGATTGCGCCTACAGGCCTCCCAGGATGCTTCCAACACTGCCTAGATCCCAGATTCATCTTACCACCATATTTTCTAGTTTCCCACGAAGAACGCAATTCAAAGAAACAAAGGAGGAGGGTTTGGGCCTTGTTCGGTTGGCTTGTTCCCTCTGCGTTAGCAATATAACAAGGGTGAGAGTATAAAAATCATCGAGAGAAGACTAAACCCCGTTCAAAACTCCCACAACAACCACCCAAAATTTCAGACGAATCACAGATTAACTTATTTTGGTTAATCTATATTCGTCATGTTTTTCAAGGATGATAGATTGAAACAAAATCACATGAATTTAAACAAAAACCCCTACCTTGTATTCTTAAGAGATGTCACAGTTATGGGAGAAGAATCCACGTTCGTTGAAGCTGTCGGTGTTCATTTTTTCTGGATTGATTCATCCAACGTCGTCGTTTAATCCTCCATTCATTGTTGGAGGGGAAGTTCGTTCTTTGGTTCTTCGTCAAAAATTCTCTGATGATTCCCCAAATCTTCTTTCCCCACCATTTCAATAATCTAAAGGATAAGTTAAAAGTTCAACTCTCCTTTCAATTAATGGTTCATTAATTTGTGTAATTAATGAACCTTATTAATTATACAAGGGGTGGTTACACAACCTATGTGTAACTAGGCATTTAATTTCCCTCTTTAAATGCCTAACAACGTCAGTGGTCCCCGCCACCATCACTCAAGAGGTGGTGTAAAATTAAAATAACTTATTATGTTATTTTATTATTCTTTAAAAAAATTTGTAAAACTATCTTTTTCACCCGACCTTCTACGGTCGAAGTTAATCCTCCCTTAAGAGAATATTGGCACTGCGGGTTCAACGGTGCCCTTGGATTTTAATTCTGAGAACCGGTTAAAAAGATAGAAAACGATGCCCATACGTTTACTTAACATACCTTAAAAGAGTTCAAAATTTCATTCTGGTCTCTCCGGGCCTCGGAATCTTGTGCCGTCAATTTTCGCAAACTCATTATAATTATATTTAATTTTTAAAAAAATTACATGGATTTTCCGGTTATTTACAAGAGAGGTCAATAAATATAGGCTAATTCATGGCATGAAGTTACTGACTGAACATAAAAACCTGTGGATTACTTCAAATAGAAACAGATTAAGGTATATATAGAAATATTTAACTATAAAAATATATTTCAAAACAATTTACTTATTTTTTTCAATGTTTCTATAGTGTCTGAAGTAAGATAATGTAAATGATTGTGGATATTATGTTTTCAAATTTATGAGAGTGATCATAAATGATGAAAAGGCCAGAATCCCTGAAGAGGTAATTTCAAAAGGTATTTAAAATCTCATTAAAAATATTTCTTAATTGTTTGTTTGTCTATATTTTCTCAGTACTGCCAAGATTTTCTACAACCTTCATACTCAAAAGAATAAGTAAATTGTTTTAGATATGAGTGTTAAGTATACATGGTGTAGGAAGTTTTGCTGACAATATATTTATGTGATTACCTACTATGTTTTTGATCTATTATGGTCTATATCTTTAGAAATATATGTGGGGTGTGAAGCATTAGTATCAGAATGATTATATATTATTTTTTTTTATTTCTCAATGACAAGTATAAGGGAGGAAAACAATTTTTTTAAAAGAGTTATCCTTCAAACAATAAAATTTTTGGGAAATGGTGGAGGCACAGGTGGAGTTAGAGACCAAGGCAAAGGAGGTAATAGAGGTAGAGACCGGGGTGGGGGAGGAGATGAAGCGATGGCCTACAAACAATAAAATTATTGGGAAATGGAGTAAAATGAGTATCATACCAAGGTTGTGTTTGAGAAAAATTATTTATAACTTTACACAACACTTTTCACATAATATAAGATCCATTTTGAAAGTGTTTCAAGTTACTTATTGAAAAATATCACCACTTGTTCAAGTGATTTTTTAAAGGAATTTAAGTGGAGGAATTTTTTTTCAGAAACAGAACAAACACCACTTATTTTTTCAAACTAATTATCATAGGATATAATTTATATTACACATTTGAAGTACTATTAAATATAACTGAAGTGTGAACGAAACCCCTCATCTAAGAACAAACTGAACAAAAACAAAAAAATAGATACAGTTGTTTTCCCGTGACTTCTCTACACTGCAAAGAAAGTGTCTTAGTAACATACAATAACCAAAATAAGAACTTTTTCAATATTATTAAATAGAAATTTTCACTAAGAACATGGGGATTCGTAATATATAAATTCTATAATTGAGGTGACTTCAAAAAAACATTTAGAAATTGTATAAGCAGAATATTATTAATTAAACAGATGCATAAAAATGCATTCATTTATACCAACACAAATGGAAGGACAGTTCCTTATTCCATATCAACAATCCTTTCATTTTCTTAAGGATAAAGATCAATCACAGGAATCAAATAGATCACACTTTGCATTTGTAAATAAGATAAATGTAAATAAAACTAATAATGAAACATTACAACCACAAGAAATTCAAAAATTTGACATATACCTACTATATAGAAACCATCCATGTATTAAGTAGTTGAGCCAATAGTCACTTGAGAGTTACACAACACCAATCCAATCATCAAACAGGTATATAATCCATCTCAAATGTTTGAATAAATATGTGTGTAATCAACCATCAAATCCAATAGGTGTATGAGAGAACTATTTAAGGATACCCAGTATTGATATATCAGGGTCATTGAGGAGGGATAGTATCAAAAGAAACATGGAATCAAATTAAAAGAAATTTATTTATGAATAAATCCTCTAAAATAAAATACCCACTTCAAATGAAATTAATAAGCATTGAAAATCCAAATGAATACCCCTTTGAAAAAGAAGCTAGTATCTAGATCTAAAACCTCTAAAAATAAAAGAAATAAAAAATTTCATCTATTGAATCATGAAGTTTTAGAAAAGAACAATATAGTGATTTCACTTTAGTGGGTGGTGGAATTATTTGGGCTATTTGATCACCAATTGGATGCATTATATAGTATCATAAATTCTTGTGAAATCTATATAAGTAACACATCAAGTTTACATTAGTGAAATGGATTGACTAAAACTGATTCTTTTGAATACACATGATATGAAGTTAAATTATCCCACCATTATATCACATAAAACCTCACAATCATTTCATGAGTAGAGGTGTTTAACCTATCGTTATTATTCATATGGATACGTGTTCACCGGATCACCCTCAAAAAATGTGTCCAATTATTCATCACTAATATGCATGCTCACATTCATTATGTAAAATGATCCATGTTCACAAGCTCATTAGTAAATAAACTCATCATCATTCTCAATAAAAAAATATATGAGAATAGGGATATTCCCATTTTGATGAAAAAATAATGATGATGTTATGTTAGAGTTTATCATCACTTAGAATATTGAAAAGGATATACTAATATATAACATAATCTAGGAAGACTTAATGGATGTGCTAGATTTTAGTTTCATTTGGATGATATAGGGGGCTATATTAATATATAAAACTCTCAAAAAGGGGTAAATAATTTATAATGGAGTTTAGTGTCTTATAAAAATACATAATGGGTCACACTAAAGTTTTTTCCATCAAAGAAGGTAAATTTTTTTATTATGGAGTTCATACTCTTTATGATGGTGAATAGGAAAGATAGGGTTTATTATTTTCCATAAAAACTCAAATTTAAATATTTATTTTAATTCAATCAATGAACGCTAATAGGTTTACACTAAAGGTTAATGTTTTTTAGGAATAAATAAAGGGATATGATAACGTTTAGTATAATCCAAGAATCTATAATGTGTTATTCTAGTTTTTTATAGAAAATAAGAAGGAACACGTTTATCTATGAGTTTTAACGTAACCCCAAGGTATAAAACAATTATGGGAATTTTGTGTAATATGTGAATGATATGTTTATAAAGTGGTAAAATATATCATGTTATTGGGATTGAGCTTCTAAAATATTTTCTTTCAGGGTCATATAATATTGACTAAATTCCTTGTATTTTAGTTTCATATGATAAAGACGAATTATATTATACTTTAATGATATATTTCTAGAATAAAATTCTTTTTATTTGATTTTCTCATCATTTTATCTATTTTTTTAGTTAATTTACTCATCATTTTTATTTAATATTTATTTTGTTAATTTTTATAGAGATCATGAATAAATGACTTCATCAACAAGGAAATAGATCAATAATGTATATATATCATGAAAAGGTGAATTCTTACTACTTATTTAGTTAATTTTGTTACCATTTTATCTACTGTTTTTAAGTTAATTTCTTTATCATTTTTATCTAATAATTAATTATTATTTTTCACGTATTTTTTTGGGAAGTCATGTTTTTTATTCAATTTTCTACAGTGATATAGAAAAGATAGAACATGTTCCTTTTGGATGAGGTGTTTCAAGCATCATGGGATTTCCTCTTCCATCTAAATGGAACATTTATTTATTTTCTAGCTTGGTATAGATAGTTGAAATATAAACACACATCATATACTCAATCTGATACACAGATTTCTTGTTATGACTTAATTATATGTTTTTATTTGATAATTTACATTTTATTTCAAAACACACATCACATAATCAAAACTGAGCAAACACATTTCCCAAGATCCAAAATACAGTCACCAATATCTATATTTTATCAAATAAATTCAGTTTGTTAAAATAAAACTTGGTTTGTTGGTTTTTTTTTTGAATATTTTAAAAAAAATCTCTTACACAGGATTTACAATCTTGACGTTTTCATAGTAAAATAATTTTCCATATAAGTAATGTATTGTTTCATATTTATGTTTAATTTATTTTTTTTTAGTATTACTAACATAAGAATTCTTTTCTTTAAAGGTGGATTCTTTTGCTCCAGTTGGGGTGGTTTGTTCGAAGTTGCTCAGGCTCATGAGATATTTTACTTTGAGGATAAAACTGATATAATGACAATAAGGAAATGGGTCATGAATTTTTACAACCATAATTAAAAGGTTAATTTTCACAACTTATTTAATTAATTTTTTCATCATTTTATCTATTATTTCAAAGTTAATTTCATTATCATTTTTATCCAATACTTATTTAGTTTTTTTCATAGATATTTTGGGAAGTAATATTTTTATTTCAATTATCTACAACAAGCCAGAAATGATATAACATGTTCCTTTATGATGGAAGAGAAAATCCCATTCTGCTTGAAACATGAAGTGTTTTAGGGAGCATGGATTTTCTCTTCCTTTAGAATAGAATATGATCTATCTTTTATTTATTTTTATAAATAGTTTAAAGAAAAAAACAAACCTCATACATAATAAGTCTCAACTAAATCAGATATACATTGTGCTCAGTATGAATCAAACTGTATGTTTTTCATTTATAATTTATATTTTAGTTCATAAAACACATCACATACTCAAAAACAATCAAATTCATTAAGATTATTTTGATACTTTAGTAAAATAATATATATGTAATTTTTTATGTGTACGAATTAGTAATGCCTCAATCTGATGCATGGTATGCCCGATATGACTTCAATTATTTCTTTTTATTTAAAATTGACATTAATTTTAGTAAAAAAGATAAGTTGCCTACTTAAAACTGAGAAAATGAACTTGTATTGTCTTAATAATTTATAAAAACAATTAATAAGTCATTTTTACTATGTAGGAATCAATATCATGTCAAATCGACACATAATGTTACCTGTAAGACTCAAAGTGTGTGTTTCTAGTTAAAAATAAAATTTTAGTAAAAAAGAAAAGTAACATACACAAAACTAATAAAATTAATTTTGGTTGTTTTAATACTTTAGTAAAATGATCCATAAGTCATTTAGTATATTTAGGAATCAGCTTTACATCAATCTGACGAATGGTGTGGCCAGTATGACTCAAAGTGTGTCTTTTTATTTAAAATTGACATTAATTTTAGGAAAAAAAATACAACTTACAAACTCAAAATGGAGAAAATGAATTTATATTGTTTTGATACTTTATTAAAATTATCCATAAGTAATTTTTGATGTGTATGAATTATCATCATCTTAATCTGATACATGATGTGATCGGTGTGAATCAAAGTGTCTGTTATCAGTTTAAAATTGATATTTTTTTTCAAAAAATGTCACTCACTAAAAACTGGTCAAATATGCTCATATTTTTTTGATAATTTATTAAAATTATTAAAAAAACATTTTTGAAATCTAGTAATTAGTCTCACATTAAATTGACACATGATGTGACTGGTATGGCTCAAAGTGTGTGTTTCTAGTTTAAAATAACATTTTAGTAAAAAAGACAAGTGACATACTCAAAAATAATAAAACACAATTTTATTGTTTTTATACTTTATTAAAATTATCCATAAGTCATTTGTAATTTTTATTAATTATCCTCACTTAAATCCAACATACAGTGTGACAGGTATAACTTCAAATGCGCCTTTTTATTTAAAATTGACATTAATTTTAGTAAAAAAGACATCTAACCTACTCAAAACCAATAAAATGAATTTTTATTGTTTTGATACTTTATGAAAACAATATATAAGTCATTTGGTATGTTTATAAATCATCCACACCTCAATATGATACATGGTGTACTCAGTATGACTCAAAGTGTATGTTATCAATTTAAAATTAACATTTTAGTTCAAAAAGTGTCACTCATTAAAAATATAGAAAACATTATTAGATTGTAATAATAATTTAGTAAAATTATTCATAATTTGTATTTTATATGTATTAATTAGTCTCACATAAAACGGACACACTATGTGACCATTATAACTCAAAGTGTGTGTTTTCAGTTTAAAATGATAATTTAGTAAAAAAGACAAGTGACGTACTCAAAAATGAGAAAACAAATTCAAATTGTTTTTATACTTTAGCAAAATAATCCACAAGTCATTTTGGATATGTATGAATCATATTAACCTTAATCTAATGCACGGTGTGACCGGTATGACTTCTACAACGTCTTTTAATTTAAAATTGACATTAATTTTAATAAAAAGCACAATTGAGCTACTCAAAATTGAGAAAACATGTTTTGATTGTTTTGATACTTTTTTAAACTGATATATAATTAATTTTTGACATATATGAAGCATCCTCACCTCAATCTGATACAATATGTTTCTGGTATGACTCAAAGTGTATGTTATCAATTTAAAATTGATATTTTAGTTCAAAAAGCGTCACTCACTGAAAACCAAACAAATGTGATCATATTGTATTGATAATTTATTAAAAGGATTCATAAGTAATTTTTTATGTTTAGGGATTATTATCACATCAAACTGACACACTATGTGACTGGAATGACACAAAGTTCATGTTTTTAGTTTTAAATGATATTTTAGTAAAAAAAACACAAGTGGCGTACTCAAAACTAAGAAAATTCATTCATATTATTTTGATAATTTATTAAAATGATCCATAATTAATTTGGGATGTGTAAAAATTAGTTATACCTCAATCCTATGCATTGTGTGATCGGTATGACTCCAATTTTATATTTCTATTTAAAACTGGCATTAATTTTAGTAAAAAATACAACTAACATACTCAAAACTGAGAAAATGCATTCAGATTGTTTATATACTTTTTTAGACTGATCCATAAGTCATTTCTGATGTATAATAATGAGACTCACCTCAATATGATACATGATGTTCCCAATATGAGTCAAAGTGTCTATTATCAATTTAAAATTGACATTTTAGTTCAAAAAGTTTCACTCACCGAAAACTAATAAAATACACTCATATTGTCTTGATAATTTAGGATAAAGATTCATAAGTCATTTTGATGTGTATGAATCATTCTCATATCAAACTGACACATGATGTGACTCGTATGACTCAAAGTGCGTGTTTCCAGTTTAAAATGGCATTTTAATAAAAAACACATGTGATGCACTCAAAATCAAGAAAACACATTAGTATTGTTTTTATACTTTATTAAAATGATCCATAAGTCATTTGGAACATTTATGAATCAGTGTCACCTCAATCTGAGGCATGGTGTGACCGGTATGACTCCAAGTGTGTCTTTTTATTTAAAATTGACATTAATTTAAGTAAAAAAAGAAATTGACATACTCAAAATTGAGAAAATTCATTTTTATTGTTATTATACTTTAGTAAAATAATTCATACTTTATTTTCGATGTATAGAAACCAGTATCACCTCAATATGATACATGATGTGCCCAGTATGAGTCAAAGTGTATGTTATCAGTTTAAAATTGACATTTTAGTTCAAAAAGTGTCACTCACTAAAAACCAATAAAACGCACTCGCATTGTCTTGATAATTTTTTAAAAAAATTATAAGTCATTTTTTATGTGTAGGAATTATTTTCACATCAAACCGATACACGATGTGACTGGTAGGACTCAAAGTGCGTGTTTCCAGTTTAAAATGATATTTTAGTAAAAAACACAACTGACATACTCAAAACTAAGGAAACACATTTGGATTATTTTAATACATTACTAAAATGATCCATAATTTACATGATATGTGTAGGAATCAGTTTTATATCAATAAAATGAATGATGTTCCCGGTATGACTCAAAGTGTCTGTTATGGGTTTAAAATTGATATTTTAGTTCAAAAAGTTTCACTCACTAAAAACCAAGAAAATTTGATCAAATTGTATTGATAATTTATTAAAATGATTCATAATTAATTTTTTATTTGTATAACTTATTCTCATTTCAAACCAACACATGATGTGACCAATATGTCTCAAAGTACGTGTTTTCAGTTTAAAATGACATTTTAGTAAAAAAACACAAGTGGCATACTCGAAACTAAGAAAATGAATTCAGATTTTTTTTATACTTTAGGAACATGATCAATAAGTAATTTGAGACATATATTAATCATTTTCACCTTAACCTAATTCATGGTGAGACCGGTATGACTCCAAGTGCATGTTTTCAATATATAAGTGTTATTTTAGTTTAAAATCCGCATCACATCATCAAAACCAAGAAAACGAGCCAAGATTATTTTCTCATAATTCTATCTGCTATTACTTAATTAATTTCCTTATTGTTTTTATCTTATAATTATTTATTTAATTTTTATAGAGATAATTCTTTAATACTGATAAGAAAAAGTGTGACATGCAAGAATCAACCGCAAATCAATTTGATACAAAATGCTCCCGATATGACTCAAAGTTTAGTTTAAAATTAACACTTTATGTTTAATTTATTTATTTATATTATTACTAACATAAGAATTTTTTCTTATATAGATGCATTCTTTTGTTTTATCACGGTTGGTTTGTTCGTAAATAACATGAGATGGGGTCATGGGGGAACGACAAAGGAACATTGATGTTTTTGAATGTATGTGATAATTTTTACTTACTCATGTAATTGTATAAACTAATGTTTGAAATGCCGATAATATAGTTTTTTTTTCTTATATTTGTGTTTTAAATTTTATTTCATTTAAAATCTGTATTTTTACTTGATTTTTTTAATTATTGGTGTTATTTTGGGTTTGGTGTTGTTTCTGGTGTTGCAGTGAGCTGTTACAGCATACTATAGTATGCCCCTTTATCAGTGCTACTAAATGTTCTGATAAAGGAATAATTTATTAGTGATTATAAAAGTTATAATAAAATCCTAGTTATTTTAATCTCTCTCAGGTATTCAATGTTTTTCTAGCACTTATAAAGGCCAATTTTAGCGCTGTTAAAGGCCTTTTTGTAGTAGTGAAGTGTTAAGGCTGTATGGAGTCCCAATTTAAATTGTATTTGGTTGATATATAAGGTTCACATCAAATTTCTAGATAATTATCCAATAACCATTGGATACATAATTAAAATTTATCATGATTTATCATCCTTAAACCAATGGTCAATCTGAAAGGACTATTCAGATATTGGAAGACACTCTAAGAACTTTCTCAATAGATTTCAAATAAATTTTTGATCAACATATTCCTCTGGTTGATTACTTATATAATAATATTTTCAACATTAGCATCAAAATGTAACTATATGAGACTCTATATGGGTTTGTATGTATAACTATGAAAATCTAGGATGAAGTTAGAGAAAGTAAGTTGTTATTACCAGAACTTGTTCAAGAAATGATATAGAAGGTTCAAACCATTTAGCGATATATCAAAGTATCAAAATTTTGATAGAAGGGATATGTTGGGAATCATTGAAGAGATATTATAGTTACCCAATCCTTTTACATATAATATTACATTATTTTAATCATAATTATACATCATATTACAAGCCAAGGATCGTAAAGTCTGGTGTCTTGGAAGACTAGGTACATAAAACTAAAAACATGGAACTAAATAAAACATTTCTTTATTTAATATTCAACTTGAGATCCTAACTTTAATTGTTCTCAATCATCTATATAGGGTACCCTAGGGAACACATGAACAAAGGGATGAGCTAAATAGCCCAGTAAAGGAATAACCATAAGAAAAAATCATTAGCACATGGGATAGAAGTCATGACATGATGATATAAAAAGTCATGTAACATATAGAATCATATCATATAAACATAGAATCATATAAACATTGAGTAATATTAATGTATCATAAACATAAAACATGACTTTATCATGATTCAAGGCTAACCTCCAAGACCGTTGCACATGGTAGCACAAGCCAAGGCTAACCGCCAAGACCGTCGCACATGGTAGCACAAGCCAAGGCTAACCGCCAAGACCATCGCACATAAAATCTCATGAGACTAAACTTTACCCAATGAATTGGAGTGATATCTAGTCATACCCATGTCAACTTTTCATAAATATTTTTGTCACATAAATAATCATATATAATCAATCATATATAAACATAAGGGTTACCCATGGAAAGAATTGGGTACCATAATTATGTCATAAAGCATAACAAATGGGTGTATCATAAAAGTGTACATGAAATAAAGGAACTAAAATATACATGTAAATTCATAAGGGAAAATAGGAATGTATCATTTTAAGTTATGTCAAGTATAAGTGACAACATTTGAGAAAAGTATTTAAGAAATTTTAGTATTAAAACATTTTTGTACGGTTTTAAGGAAAATACTATAGAGCCTTTAAAATAGAAAAGGGAACAATCCTTTATATAAAACCAAAATTGAACCAATAAGGTTTTCATAATAAAAAATACTGATTTTATAAAGAAAATATTGTCTTAAAATAGAAGATATAGTGCGTGTTAAATTGGGTAAGAATTCGGAAAGTTCCCTCAAAACAGGTTTACTTATCGAGAAGTATTGAGGAGGGAATCATTTAAAAAAATGAATATTCTCAAAACATAATGATGAAAGGGTATTGATAAATGAATTTGGTAAATTTAAACACCATTTAGAATATTCACATAAAAATATAACATAACTTCATTTTGGTAAAAGAAAGATAAGGAAACCCGGAGGAACAAAGGAGGTTCACGTGGAATTCTTTACGGATTATCGACAAGGTATCGGGTGTACTTAAGAGGGATTAAAGAGATGTAAAGGTGTTTATCATAACTTAAACATAATTAGGTAATTATTATGGAGTTTATAAATCATACCAAATCATTAGATATTACACATACAAGGTCATAACATAGAGATCATTCCTGAATAAAAGTAAAATAGAGTGGATCCCTTACCTTAAGTCTGATGGTGTTATCCACTTGATATTAATGACCTAAATAATAAAATTAGGTACATTAATTAATAATTAAAGAACCTATTTTAAATGTAAATTATTTAGTAAAACCTTTTTGATTTCATTCATAACCTTTTTGTTTGGTTATGAGGTTCAATTTCATTGTTCGGGTCTGTTTGCTTCCTTGGTTTTAATGATCGGTTCACTTATATTCATGTTCGGACACACACGGATGATGAGATTGGCTATAAATAATTGAAATTATATGAAATTATTGAACATATAGAAGATTACATGGTTATAAAATTTATTTGGTTATGTTGAGTGAAGGTGAATCGTTATATAAAACATTAATGATAAACACTTAGATTAATTTAACGATTTTGCTCATAATTAACTTGTTTTGTATTATTATTTAACATCATGTATGAAAAAGGATTATAGAACAATAAATAAGATAAAATACATATTTAATAGTCTAGTTCAACCATAAAAATGGTTTTATGACCATAATTGGATGTGGAAAAAGAAATTGAAAACTCATCGTCCTTGAATGTGGTAAATTAACACATCTCGGATGGTGTCTTTACTACTAGTATAAAAGAAGAGTAAAAAATAGATGATAATAAATTGTTCCATTATCAGGAAAAAATTATATTACATTTAAGGTAATTTAGTTTTCATAACATTTTTATGGGGAGAGCTAATGATAGAAAAGAAAAAAAATGAACTTGAAAAGAAAGTAAAAGAATTGAAAAGAGGAATTTACCTCTTGAATCAATCTTCCTTGAGAGCCTCGTAAGAGGAGAGGATTTAGTATTTTTAAGATACTAAGGGATGTTGGACGTGGGTTAGGATATTGGGGATATATTTGGTCAGAATTTACTCAAGTAACAAGGTTTGAGAGGAGTGAAGATAAGAGGTAAAGAGGGTGGTATTTATAGTGGAGGAGAGGGGGGTTTTCATAATATTTAATTCCTTAGTTTATTAATTTCCCTCAAGACCACCAATAGTGATGATTCCATGACCAAAAACAGTAATATGTTCATTTTATTTCAAACCAATGGCAATTTACATCATCCATGACTCAAGCATGATGCAGAAATTTAGGTTTTAGCATTTATTGTGAATTATCATATTTTACTATTCATCAAAAATTCAAGTATTTTAGAAAAATCCCAAAAAATTAACCCTAACCATTTTTCGACATGTAGAATCCAAAAATGAACTCCATTTTTTAAAAAATAATTTTATAAATATGATTAATTTAATTTTTAATTAAAATCACAATTTACTTGAAAAATACATTTTTTAAAACTATAACTGATTTTATAATGCTTTCAAAAATTACATAAGGTCTTATAAAATTATCTTTAAAAAAGTAAATAAAATTTTTAATTTATGAAAATCTTTTAAGAAAATACATTTTATTTTAAATTAATTAATTAATTTTAATTATTTATTTATGACTTACAAAAATACCAATACTTTTACTATTATCATATTATCACTTATAATATGCCTAAATTTTATTTAAACATTCATGGGTAAGGTTACTATTCTTTTGGAAGATTTACTATTCATAAGGTTCATATTACTATTCATAAGGGTCATATTACTATTCATAAGGGTGAGTTACTATTCATAAGGGTAGGTTACTATTCATTGAAAATTAAGTTTATTCCATAAGACCCAAAAAATCACCCTGAACGCAAATGTGTATGTCAGACTTTTAAAATTCAAATCACAGAGGTGACAAAATTATGTTTAAAGGTCACATAGTACTTAGTAGTTCATTGTGTTGTAATTTAATGTGATTATAGGACATAATTATAAGAAGGGAATTTCCATTGATAAAATATTAGGTCATTACAGATCTGGAGCTTGAAGTTAGTGATAAATTGTTATTTAAAATACCTCCTTGTTAGAGGGTTATAAGATTTAGGGAGAAGTGAAAGTTGATCCCTAAATACATCAATCCCTTTGGAATTCTTGATCATATCTTTTATTGATTCCACCAAACCCATCACAAGTGCATTATGTGTTCTATGTATCACTTTTCAGGAAGTACATACCAGATCTATCACTTGCATTAAACCTAGAAGCAGTGAAATTAGAATATACTATCTCTTAAGAGTAATAACTGGTATAGATCTTGGATAATATAGAAAAAGTTTTATGAAACAATACCACCTACATGGTCAAACTTCTATAGAGAACTCATAATTATGAGGAATCCATGTAGGAACTTAAAGATGTAATATGAAAAAAGTAACCACATTTTTTTATCTGATTGAAAATTAAAATGGATGGACATTGGCCTATATCCTTGGAATTAGGCCATCTATATGCATTCATAGAATTCTCCTTGATGATGAGGCTAAACCAATAAAGCAACCACAAAATCAACTAAACCCCACCCTCTTTAACATTTTCAAAAGGAGGTAAACAAACTATTAGCAGCTGGGATCATATATATTATCTCTAATAGTAAATTGGTTATCTTAATTATAAATGTTCCTTAAAAAACTTTTCTTATTGTTTTTTCTAATAAGCATAATGAATTGGTTCCATCTATATTGAAAAATATCTGACAAGACTGTATAGAATACCAAAAGTTTAACGATTTCACTATAAAGTACCATTTTCCATTACCATTTATTAACAAAATAATGGAAAGGTTGGAAAGTAAGTCTCAATATTGTTTCCTTGATGGATTCTCTAGATACCTCCAAATTCAAATATCCCCTAAGAATGAAGAAAAACGGAATTTATATGACCATTTGGTATATTTTCATATAGGATGATTTTGTCTGGCATATGTAATACCCTGTGTACTTTATAGTGTTGTATGGTTAGTATTTTCATAGATTATCTAGATAATTGCATAGAGGTATTTATGGATGAATTCACTATTTGTGATTCCTCATTTGATGATTTTTTGTTTAATCTCTGTTATGTACTCAATAATGCATTGAAAAAAAAATATTTTAAATTATGAAAAATGTCACTTTATGGTAGAATAAGTCATAGTTCTTGTAAATTTTATTTCGATTAAGGGAATTCAAGTTGATAAATAAAAATTTCAAATAATTTTCTCCCTTCAATTTCCAAAATTTGTTCATGAGGTTTTATTTTCTTGGTCCATGCTAGTTTTTATCACTGATTCATTAAATACTTTAGTAAGGTTTCACTTCCCTTTTCTTGACTGTTAAAAAAATAATTACATTTTATTTTTTATAGAAATTTTGAGGATTCATTTAATTCACCAAAATGGTGTCTCACATAACCTCCCATTATCCAACCACAACGGTGGTATCTCCCCTTCAAGCCTATGTGTGATGCCTATAAATTTTCAGTTTGGATAGTTTTATCACAAATGGTTGATAGGGATCCTCATGTCATCACATATTCCTCACATACCCTTAACCCTACCCAATAAAACTACATGACAGCTGAAAAGGAATTTATTTCTATTGTATTTTCCTTGGATAAATTTTGTTTATAACTTCTTAGGTCAAAAGTCATTATGTTTTCTTATCATGATACCCTTCAGTTTCTCTTTAAGAAACCTAAAGCAAAACCCCACCTCATATAATGGATACTCCTCCTCCATAGGTTTGACCTATATATTCGAGATAACAGAGGTGTGGAAGATGTGGTAGTTGGCCACATTATTAGTATTTCCCTACCATTTGACCACCATGTAAACTCGTTCCTCCTCATTGTAGAATTCTTCCCTAATGAGAACCTATGTGATGTAGTGGACCTTACTCCTTGGTATGCTGACATTGTGATTTTTTTAGCAGTATCTAGGGTCCCCTTATATTTTAGCACCTCATAATACCAAAGACTTAATAATGAGTCATGATGTCACATTTGGTATAACCCATACTTTTGGATAATTTTTTATTACTAGGTTGTTCGCCGATGTATCCCTAACCATGAGTTCACCTCTATTTTGAGCTTCTTCCACACTCTAGATTGTGGGGGTAAATTTGTCTCTCAACATACATCTTGAAAGTTCCTTAACTCCAGAATTTATGGGCCAACATTTAATAGATATTTCCATCAGTTTTTTAAGTCATTCACATGATGTCAATTCACAAGGAATATGTCTAAGAGGAATGAAATTCCCCAAAAACCCATGTTATTTTATGAGATATTTGATTCATGGTGTATTGACTTCATGGGGCCTTTTCCAAATTCATTTGGATTTATATGCATCTTATTGTATGTTGAATAGATCTTTAAATGGTTGTAAGAAAAGGATACTAAGACCAATGGTTCTTGAGTGATTGTTGATATTGTGAGATCTCATATTTTCAACCGGTTTGGTTTAATTAGGTTCATCATTAATGATCAAGGTTCCCATTTTTATAATATTAACATGAAAACATTACTCCATAAGTATGTGGTTGTTCATAAAGTCTCCACTACATATCACCCCCAAAATAATGGACAAGATAAAATTTCAAAGCATGAAGTTGAGAACTTTTGGAGAAAATCATACAACCTAATTGGAAAATTTGGATTTTATTCCTGGATGATGTGCTTTGGATATAGCATATAGCTGTTAAAACCCCAAGAAAAATGTCACCATATAGTATATTTTTGGAAAGTATTGTCACCTCCCTTTGGAGGTAGATAAATGTGCATATTGGGTTGTTAAATAATGTAATATGAATCTCTCAAATGTAGGTGAAAATAGGAAGTTTCGGATGTAGGAGATGGAGGAAATTCAAAGAGACTCATATAAGAACTCTTGAATCTATAAGGAAAGAACCAAGGTTTCTCATGACCATCTCATCCTTCATTAGTAGTACCAAATTGGGTAGAATGTCCTTCTTTTCAATGAAAGGATGAATTTTTACCTGGTTAATCTTCATTTCTACTAGTTTGGACCATATAATATGACTAATGTTTATACTTTTGGGTTTTTTCGTATTAAAAATGAAAAAATTCAAGAAAAATTCACTGAAAATGGGAAGAGTCTAAAGCACTTCCATTAAACCCTTTGGATTCCCTAGTAGATGAACTCTATCTTCAAAAACCAACCTATTAGTAACACTCATCAGGTTTTATCCTTCCTTCACACATTCTATTTTATCAGAGTGAGGAAATCTCACACTCTAGTTATGGGGGTGGGTACATTACTGAGTTAGTTATTATTTTTTCATATTTCTTATTTTTCCCTTTTTTTACTTATGGTATGGTATTTTTACTTTTACCCACTTTCCTAATTTCATTAGGATTTTTTTCATCTTTATTATTTTTTTCTTTTTTCACTTATTTTATGGTATTTTTACTTTACCCATATCTTCTTCATTTTTTTCAAATTTGTTTCAAAATAATCATTTTAAATTTCCATCTCCTCCAATGGCCCGAAGTCCTTCATTTTTTATTGATTTTGATAATCCACCTTTCAAGGGGTGATGTGGAACCCTTACAAGGCCCGTAGGCATAAGTATTACATGGCCCGTAGGCCTTGGAGGAATTAATTGCCCGTAGGCTTCAAACATTACATAAAACCCAGACTAACTACTTGGAACTGCTCCTCCCCAGCATCTAATCATGGATTTTATTGAAAATTCATGTCAAATTTCACTATATCATGTTATTTTAAAATTTAAATAAAATTTATTTCACTGATCACATGTGATTTTAGATATAATTTTATATTAAGGGTTGATTTTAGTATAATTGGTCATATTTCAATGATATAAATGATTATGTCCCCACAAATCCATTGAGATGTTGATACTATCTGTGTGAACTTTTTATGGGAAAATTATGTCATTTAATATCCCCACAAATCATTGTACAAATGAGGAAATGTGAGCCTTTTATACTTAATTTAAGGTATATATAAGTTATAATTAATATTATTCTTCTTTCCAAAATGATTTTTTTATATGTTCATTATTTATCTAACCAATTTCATTACTATACCAGATTGGACTATAATTAATACTTAATGTTGTGGTTGAAAAAAAAACAAAAAATAGAAAAAATAATCAAAAAAATAATACTACACAATATATAGGATGAAACCAAGAATATTTGACTTTTGAGAATACTTAATTGAGTGATTTTTTAAAATTTGACTACCAAGGGTATAGGGAAGGTTTGATAGAAAGAAGAAGGTAATCTAAAAAAATTTAAGATGGCTGATATTTACTGAATAAAAAGTGGAAATATGAGCATTAAATTATTTTCACACACAAACATGGAGATTTAGTGAAATGGTTGAATTATGAATTCCTTAAAAATATAATTATCATGTATCTCCTTGAATTTTATTTTGATAAAATTTATGATACACTCATTTCCAAGCTTAATGTGATTGACTTTTTGGTGCAGTTCATGATTTATTCACATTAATTCATTAATTAAATTTATTTTTAACATTAAATATTCATAAACTAGGGAATATATTCATGTATTTATCATTCCATAGCACTGGTGATATGTTACTTTTCCCAATATTTCAAATGTTCAAGTGTGGGGGTGTCATCATGCAGTGATTCACTATTTAATTCCACCCTTATACCACTATGTTAAACTATTTTGAATTATAAATTAAAATTATAATAACTAATTTCACTACTCATTTAATTAGAATATTTAATTTTAATTATTGTTAAAATGGTTTTTTTGGATTATTTTGTTGTTGGTGGAGGTTATTTGGAGGGAATATGATGAAGTAGATGAAAAATGGGTTAAACTTGATGGAATCCTAAAAACATAAGTCCAAAATTTCACATATTCTGAGGAATTTATCCATCTGATTGGGATTAAATTTTTTTATCTAATCCAAAACTTCATGGGATACAAATATTCTGAAGATAACCAATCCCAATTCATCCATCTAGTCTCTCAATAAAATTTATCTATATAGAAAACTAAATTGCCTTAAATCTAAGAGTTTGGTTTAGTATTTTGACAATTTATATCAATCTAGATGTACAATGGCCACAAAATTTTACATATGGATAGTCAAGAGGCTATAAAAAACTCGTATATTTTTTTAAAGTCTATATTAGGCCGTTTACCTATCCAAAAATGAGACATAGGTGGTATCTCAAAATATGGGTTCCCAAAACCACCTTCCACATTTCATATAAAATGGAACCTTTGACGCATCATTTTCAAGATCAACCAAGAAGAAAATTGATTCCATTTTGGAGTTCCAAAGGATACTTATCATCACCTTATAAGTTTTTGAGTTCCCTATCTTCATAAGGATAGCAAGGATGAAGTCGAAGTTCCACATGATCTTTCTCCTCCTCTCGATGGGGGGATTAAATGATGGGTGATCCTTATGAGGGTGAAACACAGTTTAAGAGGTAGTTATGGCACATAATTATCTTTTTTTTGTGTGTTTTTATTTGGAATTTTTATTTTAGATGTATCTTAATTTTTTTTTATGCATTTAATTGAAACCCTTTTTATTTCTTAATTGATCAGTTTATATTTTTAAGTTATGACTTGAGTTGTTCTGATTAGACAACAAAAATATTATCTTCCTTCCCAAATATTTAATATTTCAATGTCCTTTGGAAAACCTTGAAGCATTATTATAGGTTTTAACTTTACTACATAATTTTTATGTCAAGGTTTAGTCCTATATGTATATTTTTAGAGGATTTATGGGTAATTGAGATCTTGGTTAACTACCTACCAAAGAATTACACCAAAACTTAATAATCAATTAAGAAAAAGAAACTTTTCAAGTGGTGTAGTAACTTCACAATGATCACATAATTATCTTATATTTTTCAAAATCCACTTTCATTATCAACTATTAAAATCTTTAATTAATTTGATTTACTTAGAACTATTTTCACTCCCCCCCCCACACTTTTGTTTTTTTTAATTTATTGTAAATTTACTCTTTAAACTCATCGACACTCCTTGATAGATGACCTAGGGTCTTCCCTAGACTACCTTTAACCATCTAAACCCTATTCAATTTTATGTATAACAACAATTTGGTCAACTATAGATGATTACTATATAAATAATAAAACACATTAGATATATGATAAACATATTGATAAAGAAATTAGAGAATTTGATGAAAGATTTTAGAAATATATGTGATGTTATATATATAAATGTAATATGATTGTTATAAATATGGTTGTTAGAAATATGGTTATTGGACATGTGTTCATCGGACATATGGTTATTTGAATTATAAAAATTTTGATAATATATGGATATTGGTATTATATGGTTGTTGGTACTATCATTGGATATAATATTCATTAATATCATTAATTATAAGTAGTATTTTATTAAAATTTGGTCATTATAACAAAGTTATTGAATTGGTGGGTATAAATAGAAGTAACCTCATTATGAAACCTTTGTAGAAAATAGAATAAATCATAATAAGTAGAAGACATCTTACTTTTGAGTCTCATTTTTTTAAGCTTGTAAAGAAGGTAGCATCATTAGGGTTTTTCCTAATCCAAGCTCATACTAAACTTCATCAGGTATGTCTTGATCTAAATCATCTATGGGAGAGGTTCAAGCTCATGGAAATCACTATGAGATCTATTTTAGAAAAATCACCACTCACAATTATCACCATTGGTTATTTTATACTAAGGTATCTTGTGGAGGTCTTGGTGGGTTTTGTGAGTAGAATTTAAGATGATATAAACATGTAATTATTAATGTAATAAATTATATTTTAAATATATATATATATATTCATTATTACTTACCTGAATGGCCTGAAGGCCTTCTTTTTTATTGATTTTTGATAACCCCCATTTCAAGGGATGAGGGGGAACCCTTACAAGGCTCGTAGGCTTAGAGATTACATCCTCCCAACTTCTTCATCGAGATTACTTATGTTTTATACATTTAACATTTTTATAAAATTTACTTTAAAAGAATGAATTTAATTAAATGATAAATATTTTTTTAATAAAAACCTATTGATAAAATATAATTAATGGATAGTAAATAAATAATCAATATTAAATAATTTTGAATAAAACTATTTAATGTTAAAAAGAGAGATATTTTAAAGAATATTTTTTATATGTGGCATATTTTTTAACTTAATTGAATTAATCACTATTAAATAATTATTTTAATGAAATTTATTAACTATATATATAAAAAATAAATTAAAATTCATCTTAATATTATTACATGTTAAAGAATAAAAATAAATTCATTTTTATTTTTAAAAATATTTTTTTTAAACATTTTATGTGTTATGTGTTCTTATATTAAAATTAATTTTTATCACTTTTAGAAATTAAATAAAATAAAATAGATTTCATATTTGGAATCAATATTTCAAAATTAGGAAATAAGGTTAATTTCAATTTTAGGCATAAAATAAGTTGTCAAGGAAAAAATTGAGTTACCATTGTAAAGGTAAAATGAGGTAAAAGGATTTAACCAATAGGTAAAGACCTGAGATATCATAAAACGTTATCTATAAATGAGTGTATTAGGGAATTATATACCTACCCATACCTTATCTCAATTATTTTTCCACCTTATATCCACTTACCATGAGAAATTACATTTCTTATTCATTAAGGAATGAGTATTAGTGAAAATGTCATTCAAGTTCACCTATAAAGGGACTCATATGGTACCCACATAAAAGCACACATTTCATTTAGTTTACTATTTAATACATGTCTAAATTATATCCCTAACAATCCTATCTCATTTTTGGTAACCTATGATCACAAGAAGAAGTCGCCAATACATCACTTCCAAGAGGCTCTTTAAGAGAACAGTCAAGTCTTCAATATAAGTGTTATCCTCCCTTGATCATTATGCTTTATCTTATTTATCCACATATTATTAAATATACTTTATCATTTTAATAACATGTTTTATAAATCATTAAGATTATATAAAAGTGATTTTATTACTATATAATAACGTGTTCTTACTCATTCAGTCATTATAACAAGTTCATGTTTGGGTCGGTTTTATTACCTATATGAACGATGTTATAATTTTTACAGCATGAATGACTAAGAAAATATAAATAATGGTAATATTATATAATAATAATTAATTTAATATTATTTCATATCTCATAAATGGAAATATATATAATTATAATCATTAATAAAATAAATTCTTTTGATTGAATTGAAATTCACAAAAAAAGGATATTGTACCTGCTCTCGAAAAACTATCAACATAAATTCCATAAAATGTTTTTTAGAGTTTAGAAATATATCAAACACACATATTTATCCTCTATGTAAATTTTTGAAGTGATGAAAATATGATCAAGGATCAAGGACTAAAGCCACCACACTAAAGTTAGAACAGAACAAATGGGACAATTAAGACCCAAATATTAATTTTAACAAAGAATGATTAATAAATAGGTAATAAGAAATTTTAAATGAACTGTATAAATTAAAATAAATATAAATTTGTTTTTTATATAGCTTAATAATAAACCTAAATTTATTATACAAGAGGTAAGAGTGTGTATGATCAAGTAGGAATGCAATGCAAGGGTTTTTCTTAACTCAATCATTGTTCATTGACTCATAATCTTTCTTATAAGACTATGTTCTTATAATCTTATTATATTATTCCATTTCTATATTTCATATGGTATTTTATCTTTATTTATGGATAAATTACATTTTAATTTTATAATCTTCTTCTTTGATGGATTTATTTCTTCATAAAAATATGACATTTTTTAGAATAATTATCATCTTCTCTATTAGAAATATCTCCTTTATGTCTTGATTATTTCTTAACAAAAACGTTTTATTATTTTATTTTTAAATATAAATATTTATTATCTTATATTTTCTTAATATTTATCTTTATCTATTTTCAAAATAAAATTATATAACACTTTCATTGATGTGGGTTTTCTTTAAAAGATCCTAAAAAAATTAAAAGGTATTTATTTTTACTTTAATATATTTTGTATATTACACTCCACATTTTGTAATTCCTCATTACCTTTATATCTAGTATATTATGATCTTTTCTTTTGGTTTCATTTTTTTTGGGAGGTTATTTCCAACCTTGAATTGGGAAGATATGTGTAATGGTGAAGTCATGGATTTGTTGGAATTTTCAGCATGAACCTGTAGTTTTTATTGCTTATTGGGTAGTTAATGATGTGTATTGTCTTCTAAATAGATCCCATGATTTGGATTACACAACATGAGAATGTTATACATCATTTAAGGGTTATATTTCTTGCAATGTGAAAATTCATTTTTTTTAATCTGAGGTGATGTGTTTTTCAGTGTAACTTAAAATGAAAGGGTTTCGCAACATAAAAAAGAGTACACACCATTTAATTTCCTGAGTTATAGATTTTAGGGTGTCCTACAGGTGTTTGAGGATTCATTTTCTTTTTCAACTTTCTCCTCTCATCCAAATCTCTTACCCTAAGTAATTTTTGGTAAATTCCTTCCATCTAGATCGATTCGTTCTACGGTTTATCTCCATTGGGGTTGGATTTCTCTTATTCGAGTAAACGTCTCTCTTGGTTCTTATTTGGTTCCAATTGTGGATATGTTTTGGATATGGATTTTTTGATTATATAGGTTTTCCATAAATCATTTTCATATTCTTGGTGTGCCATACTTTTTAAAGTTCATTCTCTAGATTTACAATCCCTATTGTCAAAGGCGGTTAGGTTTTCTACATCCCTATGGTAGGTGGATCTATTAAATTGTTATAATTTATTGAATTGATTATATTTATTATTGTTTCCATTATATTTTAAATGAAATTTCATGTGTTTAAATTTAAAAGGGAATACGTTTGTGTTTAAAAAGGTTTCTTTCTTTGAGAACATAATTACCTTGATTTAAAATGGAAAATGGATTTTCAAACCCTGAATCAGATTGGATTAGATTTGAAATTGTTTAAAAAAATTAAAAACATTGCACAATGATAACCTTGGGTTCATAAAAAAAGAGACACATGTATCATTAGTATGTGTGCCACCACTAGGAGGTAGCCTCTTGTATTTTGATGGTCTATGGAATACCTTGATGTTAGTTGGATCCAAATGTATGCCTTGTTAGGCTTGTGAGTGTCTAGTATGTATTTTCCCATAGGCTAGAGCTTGGATGGTTGGTGAATTTTTGTTTCTAGTTATTTATTTCATGATAGTTTATTTTATAGATATGTATATTTATATTTAGTACCTTTACCTGCTTTGATTATAGATTTGTAAAACATGACATGTAATTTGTGAAACTCAAGGATTGTTTGAAAAAGGATTTCAAATTGTTTTATTTATAAAAAAGTTTGTAAAACTATTTTTTTTAAATCATGATCTCATGTATTCTTGTTATTATAAATTTTATAGATTATTTGGTGGTATCCTACTGGTATCTATTGATCACACCCTACTTTTCCATTTGGGTATCTATAGACCTTATTTTACAAGATATAGGTAAAGGGAAGGTAATTTTATATCATGTTGGATTCTCTTTATGTTTCTATTTCAGTTTGGGATGGTTTGGAGGTGATGTTTGGTCACATGGAGACTAGTTTTGTCTGGTTTTGTAATACTTTTTTTTTTTATTTCTTGTCTTAGTTGTATCTCTCTATGTTTCTACTTTTCACTATGGTTGTATGTTTTTTATCCTTATATACAAGACTCGTTTTGTTATCTCTGTTTTACCCCACCCCTAGATGGGTTGACATGGGTGACTGGACCGGTTGACCCAGGTTGGTCTAATACAATTTCGAATCAAAGGATTTTTCTCATCCTAAAGTGTGTCATCATTGCCTGAGTTGGTTATATTTCTTGGGTAGATAGAAGTAGGATTTTCAAAATTTGGACAGTGGTTGTAGAAAAGGGTCTTGGACAGCTCACTCTCATGGCTGAATCTGAGTTTCCATGGGTGGTCAGAAAATATTTACTAAGTACAAAACCTAGTATTTAGGTTTATTTGAATAAATTTTATGGGAAATTCTTATAAATTAACCTATCTAAAAATTTGGGTACTTGGTGTGTGTTTAGACATTTGAATAAAATAAGTGGGGAGTTTATTTAGATGGAACTGTTCCTTTCTAAGGGTGTTTCCCTTTTTTGGAAGAATTCGTAACTGCTCTAAATTTTATTTTAAATCATTTTTTGGGATTCTGGTTTTTGTTTTAGTGGTTTTGGAATTTTCTCATGAATGATTGGTTATTGTATTGTTTAATAGACAATTCCTCATATAATAGCTCTTCCAAATACAAAAGGTAAATTCATGAGGCAAGTCCCACATACGAATCCTCCAATGGAACCTTCTATGATAGAATTAGTGATCTATGTCATTAAAACTCTCGAGTTAGTGGGTGCAGTGAACCTAGGATTAGTAGTGGATCATGGCTCAAAATTTACTAAGTATCATCCACCAGTCTTCTGTGGTGAAAAAAGGACCACAAGATTCAAAGGAGTGTCTTGAAAAGATTGATAAGATCTTTAAATTTTTAAAGACTCTTGATGATTCCCAGGTGGGTTTTCCCATGTATATGCTCGGAGGACCAGGAAGAAGATAGTGGGAATATATAGTGCAAGTTATGTTACAAGAAGGTCTTGTGTTTCTTTCAAGAAGATATTTAATCAACATTTTTATCCTGATACTTTACATGAGACAAATACCTAAGAGTTTCTAACATTGTAGAAAGGGGAGTATACCATCCCAGAGTACTCCACCTGTTTTTTTGAGTTGATACAACTAGCACCAGATCTTGTCACCAATTATTACCTGAATACATGGAGGTTTGGTATGGGGATGAGAGTCTATGTTTGGTTAATGCTAGTATTTTTTTCCTTGTAACCTTTGTGGAGGTAGTGGATAAAGTATCTTTTGTTAAGGAAGACATAGTTAGAAGGAAGGGTTTGGTCGGAGCTTTAGTAGGTGTGGCAGTTAGCCAGGGTACTTCTTCTGGTCAGAAAAAAAATCACATGAGTGGTTAGTCTTCTACAGGACCATTTTTAGGTAATTCTTTAGGGTAGAAATAGTTTATTTTCTACCGTGTAGGAGGTGAGGTCATACCAGGCCTAATTGTATGGAGGCTCCTAGGACTTATCATCTGTATGGGTGATCTGGTCATTTGAAATTTTTATGTGATAATATGTCCCAAGGAATTAAGGCATGATCCACTTTCACCAAGGGGCCATAGGTTCAGGTTGATGCCTCCAAGGGTGTTGGGTCTCATTCTCAGGTCAAGGGGGATATCCATATGGATAAGTTTGGTTGATGTGTTACGTTTTCATTCAGATCGTATGTTATTCTTGTTGTATCATTCCACACCTTTGGGAAAGAGGTCTGAACAAGGTTTCAAGTATCCTACGTGTTGGGTGGTGATAGGAGACTTTGAAGTGGTTTGGGAATTCTTAGTGCTTGATCTTGTCATATTTGACATGATTATCAGCATGGATTGGATGATCAGCATGAAGGCCTAAATAGACTTTTATCACTGTCAAATATAGTTCTTATCTACTAATGGGGTCACTCATGTTTTCTAGGGTGAGTGGGACTCTAGATCGGGAAGGGTAGGACCTATTGTTCCTTATTCCGGTATAATCTCATGCTAGTTGTTAGAAATGTTTCTTAATATGTTTGACTCTTTCTTGGTCATTCAGCTACCTATTATTATGTGTGCACACCCTGATGTCTTTTGAGATGATTTTTCTAGTTTATTGTTATAGAGAGAGGTCGAGTTTACAATTGACCTACTCCCTATAATGATACCCATTTCTATTTCATCCTATCAAATGGCACCCATCGAGTTGGTGGAACTTAAGGTCCAGCTTGAGGACCTGGAGGTGAAAGAATTTATTCATCCTATCATGTCAGTGTGGGCTTCACCTGTACACTTTTCTAAGAAGGAAGATAAGAAATTTTGGCTTTGTATTTACTATATAAAGTTGAATCGGGTGACTATTATGAATAAGTATTGTTTACCTATAATTGATGATCTCTTTGATCAGCTCAGGGGAGCACATTATTTTTCTAAGATTAACATATGGTTGGGATACCACCAGTTGATATTTTTAGAATGAGACATACCCAAGATAGTGTTTCAAAGTTGATATGGGAATTTCAAGTTTTTTTTTATGCCACTCAGTCTCACTAACGCTCTTGCTATATTTATGGATTTGATGAACCTAAACATTCATCAGTTCTTGGAGTATTTTGTTTTTGTGTTCATAGATGATATCTTGGTGTACTCTAAGATATAGGAGGATCATGAGACCATTTGGATATCAATATTCAAACATTGAGAGAACATCATCTGTATGGTAAGATTTCCAAGTGTCGGTTTTGAATCCGAGAAGTGAGGTTTTTAGGGAATGTTATAATTGAAAGGGGTGTATCAGTGGATCCTGAAAATGTGAAGGTATTTATGTATTGGGAGTATCCCAAAAATGTGTTTGAGATCCTTTTCTTTGTGGGTTTGTAAGGTTACTATAAAAATTTTTTTTATGAATTCTCTAAGATCACATCTTCGATGATAGATTTGACCCATAAGGGTGTAAAGTTTGAATGGAATGAAAAGTGTCAAATATCTTTTGAGGAGATAAAGATGATGTTGAATTCAGCCCCAGTTTTGATTCTTCCAAAACTAGGGTCAGGTAATAATGTTTTCTTCGATGCTTCTAGTACAGGTATGGGTTGTTTCTTGATGTAGAGGAAACAGTTTGTGGATTATGGCTTTCTCCAGTTATTCCCTCATGATAATAACTACCATACCCATGATCTTGAGTTAATATCTATTATACATGCACTCAAAATGTGCTGTCACTACCTCTTTGGAGAATGGTTTATGGTATAATTTGATTACAAAAGACTAAAGTATATTTTTAATTAGAGGGATATGAACTCACGATAGATATGTTGGGTTGAGTATCTTCAGAAATTTGATTTTGATATCGTATATACCCTCTAGGAAAGGAAATGTAGTAGATTACGAATTGAGTAGAAAATTATCAACACAAGAAGTGAGTGAATCAGTTGAGCAGTGGTATCTGTTTAGTTTTTTTGATGATATGATCTTGGGAGTGAATAAGGTTGGTGGATAGGTGTTCTTGGATTCAATAAAGATTGAATCATCATTTTTAGGAGTGAGTTTGGCTTGAGAAGATGACATACACTGAGAGAAAAAGCTTAGGAGAAATTGTAAATGGTAGGTAGACCTCATACGAGTTGTCTCAGTCTCCCAGTGGAGATTTTTTCTTTTGTCTCAATTTGGTTGTTATATTTTCCTTAAGGTGGGAGTTTATAGATAGTGGACACTGGTAATGTTGGTCTATGAACCATGGGTCTAAAAATATGTACCATGGTTTGAGGCATTGGTATTGGTGTCCAGGGATGAGGTGTTCAGTTGTAGATTTTTATCGAGGTGTATCACTTGTTAAAGATTTAAAATAGAACACCAAATACCTACAAGTTTTTTTCAGCCATTACCCATTTTGGTATGGAAGTGGGATGATATTTCTATGGATTTCATCATTTTTTTACCATAGACACCTAGTGGGAAGGATTCTATTTGGGTGATTATTTACAGACTCACTAAATCAGTGCATTTCTTTCCAATAAAGGAAACGATCAAAGTGGAACAGCTTGGGGACTTGTATGTCTGAGAGATTATGAGACTTCATAAGTTTCCCTATATGGTTATTTCTAAAATTGATTCAAGGTTCATATCCAAATTCTGTAAAGGTTTACAGGAGGAAATGGCTTCCCAATTGAAATTTATAATGGATTATCATCCATATATGGATGGACAAATGGAGAGAACTATCCAGGTTCTTAAGGATATGATCTGGGCTTGTGTGATTGATTTTGGTGGATCTTGGGATATTCATTTTACTTTGGTTGATTTTTACTATAACAATAGTTATCAGGATTTGATCAGGATGTCACCCTTTGAGGCTTTGTATGGGTGACCATATCGATCTCTCTTGTACTGAGTAGAGTTGGGAGAGTGGTCTTGGTTGGGCCGAGTATTGTTTAGGAGATGATAGAGGTGGTGCAGTTGATCCAGAGGCCTTTGATCATAGCATAGAGTCATCATAAATATTATGTAGACTTTCATTGTTAGCTTCTGGAGTTTGACCTTGCTGATCGGGTCTTTCACAGAGTTTCAATTTTCTTGGAACATCATCGGTTGGGTGAGTGGGGTAAGTTGGTACTAAGGTTTGTGGGACCCTTTGAGATCGTTGATCAACTAAGGAGGGTGGAATATTCGTTGCTTTTACCATCTATCTTGACTTCTATAAATAACATGTTTTATGTTTCATAGGTGAGGATGTATATACCATATCATTCCCATGTTATTAGATGGTAGAATGTTGATCTTGAGCTCGATACCACTTTGGTTGAGAAACCAGTTCATATTATGGATCTCCAGGATAAGGTATTTCATGGTAAAATGATCCCCCAATTCCGAGTACTATGTTAGTGTGGGTAGGATCTCCATGATATGTGGGAGCAGGAGTTGTTGATGAGGTAGCAGTGGCCTTATCTTTTTTTGGATCCAATATCTTGAGCTCTTTCTAGGGAAAGAAAGCTTTTATGGTGGGGATATTGTAACACCCCATTACCTTTTTGTCTATTATGTTCTAATCTTTGCTTTTGGTTTCCTTTTTTTGTTGGGTGAGTATTGTCGAATTTGAAGTGGGATGATACCTATAAGGGTGAAGTTAGTTATTTGTTCATCATGAACCTATAGTTTCTGCTATTGGTTGGGTAGTTACATGAAAATTAATGGGATTATATGACATGTATTGGATATTGGGAAGATCATGTGAGTTTTATTACATAGTGTGATAGTGTTACATGTCTTGTAAGGGTTAAACATTATGTAATGTGAAAAATCATGTTTTTAATCTGAGGTGATGTCTTTTTCAACGTAACTTAAAATGAAAGGGTTTCATGATGTGTAAAAGATTACACACCATGTAATTCTCCGAGTTACATCTTTTAGGGTGTCATATGGGTGTTTAAGGATTTATTCTCTTTTTTGGGCTTCTCCTCTTAACTAGAGATCTTACCTTAGGTGATTTTGGGTGACTTCCTTCCATCTTGATCGATTATTTCTACAATTCATCAATTTTTTGGGTTGGATTTCTTTTATCTAAGTAAGAGTTTCTCTTGTTTCTTCTTTGATTTGGGTTGTGTCTATGTTTTGGCTATGAATTTGTGATTGGATAGAGTTTTCTATCAATACTTTTTAGATTCTTGGTATTCCTTTATTTTTTAAGGCCATTTTCTTGGGTTCTAATCCCCATTGTCAAAGATGGTTAAGTTTTCTACATCCTTGAGGTAGGTGTAACTACTCAATTTTTCTAATTTATTAAATTTCTTATATTTATTATTGTTTCCTTGAGATTTAAAATGAAATTACATGTTTTGAAATTGAAAAAAGCATGGGTTAATGTTTAAAAAGGTTATTTCTTTTAAAATGGAATTTCCTTGATTTAAAACGGAAAATGGGTTTTCAAACCCTGAAGAATATTGGATTGGATTTGAAATGGTTTAAAAAAATAGAAATTGACAAACATTGCACAGCAGGAACCTTGGGTGCATTGAGAAAGAGACACCGGTAGCCTTAGTGTGTGTGACACCACTAGGAGGTAACCTATTTTATGTCAATGGTTTATGTCAATCCTCGATGTTAGTTGGATCCAACCTTATTTTTTGTTAGTCTTGTGAGTGTCTAGTACGTATTGTCCCATAGGCTAGAGTCTGGCTGGTGGGTGCATTGTTATTTTTGGTTATTTAATGCAAGATAGTTTATTTCATGGATATGTATATTTATATTCAGTATCTTTACCATATTTGTTTCTAGATTTAGAAAACATGACATGAAATTTGTAAAAATTAAATATTTTTTGAAAAAAGACTTTCAAATTGTTTTATTTAAAAAAATTATTATAAAAGTGTTTTGTTTCAAACCTTGATCTCATGAATTATTATTATTAGAACTTGTATATATTTTTTGGTGGTATCCTACTAGGCGCTATTTCTCACACCCTACTTCTCCATATATGTTTATGTAGACCTTGTTTTTTAAGATACAGGTAAAGGGAAGGCATTCTATAGCATGATGGATTCTCTTTGCATCATTATTACGATTTGGGATGGTTTGGAGGTGATTATTGGTCACATGGAGACTATTTTTGTCTATTTTTATCATAATTTATGGTTTTTACTATTTGTTTTAGTTGTATATCTCTTTTTTCTCTATTCACTTTGGTTGTATGTCTTATTATCCTTATATATGAGACTCATTTTATTTTATTTGTTTTACCCCACCCCATGATGGGATGACTTGGGTGACTGGACTAGTTGACCCAGGTTGATCTGTTAAACATTTCTTTTACTTTACCATTATTTAAATTCAAGGTTCCATTTATGAAAAACAACATTGAAAGTGGAATAAGATCCTTGTTTTTAAAACAACATTACAAAAGACTTGATAACATTCTTCTTATGATTCTGCTTCCATTTTCTTCTCTATTTTAAAAATATTTATCTCCTATAGAGATATGTTTATTGAATCACCCTATAAATTATATTATTATATACTTATTTTGGTGATTGATTTTTTGGTATCAACCAATCCAATTATTATTTTCATCTTATGTGATTTCATTTAAAAATATTATATAACTAATATTTCTTTCATGGGTTTTTCAAGGTAAGATATATGATTGATTTCATGTAATACACAAATATATAGTTTAACATTATATGACAGGTGGGTCTAATATATCCCTCCAATTAACTAGGTGAAGTTTTATAGCTCGTGATATAATTATGGGTTGCAAGAAGTGATGCTCCGTCCATTATGGGATGCAAGTAAATACATCTGATCCACTATGTTATGGGATATAGGTAGTGATGTATGATCTATTATGTTATAATGGTCTTGGTGGTTAACCTTGAAATATGTTAAGTTTTCAATGCTTATGTTTTTTCCACATTCATATATTAGGTATCTATGGTTTGTGATTATTGTCACATGTTTCTTTTCCATGGTATATGTTTTATGGCATGATAATGGTCCTTTTTAGTATTATGTTCCCATTCCATGATCTATATTGTTTTATCATGTATTAGGATTAACTCTAATTATCCAATGATCTTTTTAATTTTATATTTCTCCCATTTTTATGTTTTATCACACACTTGTAATCTAATCCTTTATGCATTATTATTATGTATTTCCCTTTCTGAGCATTTAATCTCACTCCTTATGTTTTCTGTTTCCCTAGGGAATTACATATAAGAATATTTATAGGAGGAATTCATGTGTGGATAATTTTGTGAGAAATATTGAATAAATAATGTGTAATACACAATTATCTAGTTAGTCTCCAAAGACAGTAAACCTTTGGGTTTTGGGATTGTGTGTTTATTTACACGATGCAATTCTTATATTATGAAAATGATGTAAAATATATTCATGTTATACTAAAGTTTCCTTAATGTAAAACATAAAATATATTTATCAAATTTAACAATAAGTTATTGATCAATCGATTTTTTTTGTTTTTGAAATACCCTTAAGATCGGGTGGAGGTACCTGAGAGGGAGGAGAATCAGATGTGGCTAAACTTTTACCAAATTCCAATTTATATTTTTATCTTTTCACCCTTTTTCATTGAATATTTGTTTTTAGTTAAGTCAATAATGTATTTTTTTCTCTCCACTTAATCAAATACACCACATGTAATGAAAAAATAAAATAAAGTACTAGCATGTAGAATTTTTAAAAGGTTTTTCTCCTCATAAGAATATTAATTCTTTCTATGATCAGGATATCGAAGTCATAGATTATCCACTATAACCCTATGACCAATTTCAAACCAATTTCAAGTATAGTATCTAGGGATTATCACGTATCCATATGTTTTCTCTATACTATAGAGGTAGTCTTGTATCATCCATGACCTTTGGTTACAAATAATTCCACTGAGTTCTTTCTTTTCATGTATCCCATTGCAATTCAGTCTCCCAATAGGTCTTAAAACATCCTTCTAACCTTTTAAGTGGATCTTCACTCATAACGGGATGTCACAATATCAATATAATCATAATTTCTTCTTATCAATCAAATTCTTCAACTGCCTCTATATATTCAGGAATAGTAGCATGCAACTCGGTCTCTACATGATAGCCATACTTCCAAATCTTATTTATAATTTTTTCACATGCCTCTATCACTCAGTTTTCAAGATCTTAGACTATCAATAAATGATCATTAAAACTTCCTACATGTTTTAATTTATTAATTTATTATATATTTATTCTATTTCTCACTTATACGATAATGGGTATCATAGGAACTGGTTTGTGCACCAGTTTCTTCTTATTATTATTGTATTTATTCTTATTTGATACCTTGAAGTTTTTATTCTTCAACACTATATTAGGTTCTTATTCTTCTCATAAATAACTCTAGTAATATCAACTTTATTATTCCATAGTTCCCTTTCATCTCTTCTTTTTCCTATACGATCACCTCTCATTATATTTAAGATAAATTTCAAAAAAAATCCCAAATTGAAAATGTCTCAATTATTTATTTCTAACCTAACAAATTGCATTCTCATATAATAGATTTTCCACTATTTTTTGTATGTGGGTATCTCATTAAATCTCTATTATGATTTTTTTCTCAACTGCTTATCTCCAACAAAATTACAATAATACCCTTTCTATTTACATTCTCATTTATATCAGTCAAATATATCTTCCAAATATTTCTACAATAGGATTGAGGTATTTTTCCTTAAATATCTCTCAAAATATACCACAGATAAATCCTCAAATAAAACACTATACCCATAGTTGTATTAAAATCACATAGCAATACAAGTTTTGGCATGGATCTTCATCTTGTGGCATGACACACTTCATTTTTAGCTTGATCTTTTTTCTCATGGTGTGAAGACTAGTTTCTAATATCATATCTTGAATCACAGTAACAATTTTTATTTTTAAAACAATTAATCACATCAATGACATCTTTATATTTGAGTTCCAAAAACTCATTCTATTTTAATCGCCATAAATGATTTTCAAATATTAAAATTTGAAAATCATAGTAAAGTGGAATCGTGATCTCTTCATCTCTTATTATATAATATTCTTCATCTCAATATTGAATCATGAATTATCCAATCATAATGATTGTTTGATAATGAAAGTAAAACATAAGAATAATAAAATATCATTTTCTTCATAATATAAAATTCTATAATTCTCATATTTCTCAAAATTATGTTAACTCTAAAGTCATAAAATGATAGTAGATACACAATATCATAATACTTTATGATAAGTCTTATTAAATTCTAGAATAAGTCATATAAAATTCAACAAATTCATATGCTACATAGGAAAAAATTCATATGTATCATCAATGTCTTACACACTACATAAAATTCTTACGGCCAAAGTATCACGAACCATCAAATTCTTATGCACAGACACAAAATTCTTAAAGAACCTCAGAATTATCACACAATATCAAATTCAAAAAACTCTAAATTCATATGCACTTCTCAATTTCTTAATAAGTCATCAATAAAGACTTATTCACTTAAAGGAAAGTCTTTCATGCATAGTGAGGCTTATACCATTGTCAAATTTAGGTTATCTAAAAATTTTAACATTATTAGAAGAAGTATTATGAACTTCATAGAGTCTTATATGGAGAGAAAGTCTTTCATGATTCTCTAAAAGTATTATGAAGTTTAATTATTAGTTATATTTTCATCTCCAGTCACCAAAGTCTTAAGAAATTTATCAAATACTTATAGATATAGAGAAAAGTGTTTTAAAATTCCAAATTCCTACAGAATCACTAAAAAACCTTAATAAATCCAAACTTATCCAGTTTTCTGCTTAAACTCCAAAATATGGAATTTTTTAAATAAATTTCCAGCTTCTTCAAGTAACTCCAGGACTTCTCAAACTCTTAAAATTTCCAAAAAACAATTTCAATTAATTTTATGAATTATCAAAATAATTCCAAACCTCGTTAGCTAATTTTAAAGGTTCTTAGAAGAAATATAAATACCCAAGTAGAGAATTTTGAGTAGCTCACTACCTTATCATTTTAGTCTCAACTTTATCCTTAAAATATCATTTCTCCATCCATCACCCAAGTTTATTTCATTAAAAATTTCATTTATCTTAAACTTTGATAACACTGGGATGGGTTCTCCATAATTTATCCATATTCTTTCAAAAATTTGAATCTATTTTAATCTTTTAAATGTAGTTATACAAGGTGTCCATCTAAGTTAAGCTACCAACTTCTAAAACTTATATCAACTATTGTAGGTAGTAATCCAACCTTAAAACTTTTTGTTGACATTAGTTTCATCTCAATAATATTCACATTTGGTTTAGGGTTTCTCACTTGAATTTGTCTAGCCATATATTTGAGGGCATCAACTATTTATCCTTCATTGCCCAAATATATGGACAACACCTTCACTTTATCTTCAGTATGTGGATTCTAACTCCATCACCCATATTCTTAAATACATAAATATTGATACTTATTGAAAACAAATAAAACCAATACAAACCATTGGGAACTTTAATCTCTACCTTTGTGTTTTTTTTCAATACCAATAAACTACTTCAATCGTTAATGTTTCTCAATATGTATTCTATACCTTGATGATAATAAATGAAAATGGAAAAGATATTAACTCACTTATTGATACCATGAGTGTAAGGGGAGGTCCTATAAGGTAAAATTCATCTCCCCCTTTCTATTATAAATTTTAACAACCATATTATCTCCTATTTTATTTGTTCTGTAGTTTTTTGAGAGAATCAATCAATTCCACTTGAGATAAGGGTGGAACCACATCTTTCTTAGAAATTTTCTATCAACTAATCAATACTAATTCAAACTAGTCCAAACCAATGTAGAAAAAAAGAGTGATCAATTTAGATAGAAAGGTTATCCATAAAATATTTACAATGTGATATCAACTCAAATTCACTTCTTAGGGTCCAATCAAGCATATTTTCAAGATTTTACGAACATGAACTTAACTTCAAAAAAACATCAAAAACATTCAAGTGAAATTTGATTTTCCCCTATTTTATTAGATAGACACTATCCCTTTACAAATATATTCAATATAAGTCAAAATATTAATGGTAAAGTGAGAATCATACCTCATTCTTTAGTTTTTTAGGGGTTGTCTAAATATTTAGATTTAACAAGAAACAATAAATCTCTAGTATCTTTCCTTAATATTAATTACCTCTCAGGGTATAATTTTCAAAAATCTACATCATAGATGATTTAATCTTTAGAGAAAATATTTAAGAATTTATAGTACCATTTTATATGTCAAATTCCAATTGAGATTTAATAAGTAATGTGTTGTAATGAGACACCGAGATACCATTTGAAATGTTATCCATTATGGATTTATCTTCTAGATTTATTGAGATTATAACTTTGAATCAGTACTCCTTTTTTATTTCACCTTCAACTATTAGGACAAGAAGTAAAAATAGAAATATATGGGAATAAGGCGCGTTTCCATAAGCTCGTGAATGTGAGAAATAAGGAATATTATAGTTTCTCAACCCAATATATCTTTTCTTTTAGGCTATAAAATTTTGAGAAATCTTAAGGATTTATTCTCCCTTTATTTTCAAAATATGTTCACCTTTGGCTAGTTTTATATTCATTCATTTTTTATCTTTCCTCATAGTTGGAACAACCTTATTTTCTTTAACTAGAAAGTTTCTTTCATTATTTTATGAATAATTCATCTTCTTAGTCATTTCTAACTAGGTTATACATATTTTCAACCACTTGTTTTTTCACATGGTCTTACATCTTATTTAGTGTGGATTATTTTTTAATAGAAACACTTTTAATACTAGAAGTGATTTTTTTTTCTTTTTTTTTAAGAACATGTCTTGTTGTGGAAACCATGTCATGCACTTCGTATCTATGTGTCCAGTATTCTTGCACCATTCACACTCCACTTCAGAAAACTTTGGGTTGTTTATTTTGGATAACCTCTCATGAAATTTTTATTCTTCATCTTGGATGTCTACCACTAAATCAATCCTACTGCCTTTTTCTTTGATCGGTTCCTTTTTATATTCCAACTTACTCCCTTTAACATTCTCGATGTTCATAGACATTTTTAAATAATCCATGATGTGGTATTTCTTACCATGATAAAAGCATATCCACTTTAGTTTGACATCCAGTTCAAATTTCTTCTCTTACTTATTGGGAGTATCTTGATATGTTTTCTTCTTTTTTGTACTCTTCAAGGATATATTATCTTCTTATGTCACCTATTTATTTCTTTGTTGTGTCCTTATTTTAAAATTTTCATAAGAGTTGGGCTTGGTTTATAAATACCATCATTCATCATAATCATGACCAAATTTGTTACTACACTCATATAATTTTTCTAAGATATTAAATCTATTTTCATAGACATATTTTTCTTCTTTTGTGATCTTTGATTTTGTATAGCAGTTTTCGTTTGAGTTTCATATTTAATCCCATTACTTCAGGATATCTACAACTTCTATTTATTGACATATTGTTCCATCATTCCATAAAATTGTTTCTAACCTCCAAAAATACCAAAAATATACAAATAATATCATTTTCTTCTCTTTATGATCATTTTAGATAGATTTTAGAGATTTATTTTTTTGGATAAGAACATCCTTTATTTGATCTTACTTTGGGGATCATCTCTTCTTGTACTTTTTTACATATTCCCTTGACATATTTTTTGGTTTCTTAAAATTTTTACTCATCCATATTTTTTCATATTTTGACTTTTAAACCTGAACTTGTCATGAAAATGGAATTAGTCCAGCCTGATTTATCAGGATAGTGGGTTACCATCTCCCAAAGTCTTGGTATATATTTTTATTCTTATTATAATTAAGACCCTTCTTTGAAATTTTTGTGGTAGTATTTATCTTTCCAGGTTCATGTAAAGATTATGATTGGGTGATATTCAGATTTCTTATCTTTACATCCAACTCAAGACATTTCATGATAAGAATAGACTTATATACTTCAAGTGATTTCACCCTATCTTTACAATATTTATTCAACTTTTGAATTTTTTCCTCATGCATTTTATTTTCCTCTAGCAATAAGTTTTCAAGAACTTTCACCATGTTTGCCTTAATTTCTATTTGAGTGGTTTTGACATCAATAGAAACATTGTGTATATTTTTTAATTAATGGATCGATTATGTAAAAAATTCCTTAAACAATTATTTCTTACCAAAAACCCTTTACAATTATTCATAAATCATAGAATATCTATTATTTCAAAGTAAACCAAATTCATTCTTAGCTACACAATATTTGTGAGAGTATTTCATCAAAAAACCTCTTTGACTAATGTATCTTTTATTGCATCAACCTCAAAATCTAGTTGTTCCTTTTCATCATGAATTCCCTTGATGTATACAAATATATGTGTGAAAACATCAATTGGTACATTCTTCAAGTAATCTTTGAATTCAGTTTTGTAATAGTCAACTCTCTAGACCCAACTAAATAGTACTTTTCGATTACCATTTCATGTATACAGTGAGATATTAATGATCTACACTTACCATTATAGTGTAGTTATTTTTTCTTCCACTATTTAAATGGTAATTTCCATAGATTAATTTTTTCATCAAAAGATTATCGCAAATACCATGCTATAATGAGAACCTTGAGATACTATGACATTAATATTAAATAAATTTCTTATGATCTAGATAAATAATTTTGACTAGATACAGATGATGTTTGACTATCAAGTGTTGGGGCTCATAATAATTGATACTTCTTCTCATGAATTTTTCACTTGGTGATCTCTGGTAAGTGGAATCATGAGGACAGACCCACCAATAGGTACACCACATGTTTTGGGTGTCATTGATAGTTCCTATCTACAGACATGTGTATTGGTCTCTTGAATTGAGATCATTAATAATGTGCGTCATTAGATTGTGTACTTTGGTATAAGTAAAAACTATGATAGTGAAATCATGGTGAGGTCTCTTATGTTGGGTGTGTTATTAGTGGTATGGAATTGGTTGAATGATCATGATAGGATTTGTTTCTTCTGGGTTAAGGAAGTGATATCTCAGGACTGGTTGATAGGGATGGTAATACCTTCATAAATCCATGTCCATGGTAGTAGAAGGTAAATACATCTAGTAAGGTTAAAAAATAATAAATAAATAAAGGACGACGACAGAACTGTGTGTCGTACATTATGAGATATCGAATGACAAGGAGATTATATTACACAGTGCATGTTCATAGGTTGGTTTTCATTTTTATTACTATTACTTATCTATTTAGGATCCTTGATGGGTTTCTAGACTCTAATTTTGGTCTGTGAATACTATTCACTACTATTGAGATAAGGTCCTAGAGGGTCACACATAATATCGCATTCAAGAATCTACCCCATTCTGGCGAATAGGTATATAGGACATGGTGGGACCTACTACAGGGTCTGAGCATTGTCCAAGCATTATCGATCACTGATAAATAAATAAATTCATTATTATTAGAGTATATAATTATTGGGTGGAATTTATTTATTAAAAGTATTTACAATTGTTTAAGTAAATATTGCCCCTAGGGCTTAGACTAGTGGAAAAGGGCCTTGTGGGGTGTCAGGGAGGTCTTGGGTTCATTTATTACCCCCGGTTTCTGGTAAGTAACCCTTGTTTTATTCTTTTTAAGTGCATGAAGTCTTTGGGAGATGATTGGGGAAAGTTTGGGAGACTTTTAAAGTGTAAAAGAGCAGAATGTGGGGACGCACGGGCTGTGCACAGTTTCCCAAACTATGCGGAAGCCGTGCAGGTGGTGGTCTCTTGGAAAGAAGAGAACGCACAGTGTGCGCATGGTTTGGGCAAACCATGCGATGAGGCTGTGCGTGAAGGATGGCCAAGGTAGAATCTAACACACGGTTAGCGCACGATTTTTCAAACCGTGCGGACTAACCATGTGGTCACTTAAAGTTAGATCCTAAAATTGTGGATCTAACTTGTTTTTCCTTTAATTGCCTTTTTTAAAGCCCCTAAGTGGCCCTAACTTAGGATTAATCTACCTTGAAGGTTGGAAGACTTCTCCCAAGCATTCTGAAGGCGATCCGAAGGCTTCCCTTGGCGATTTGAAGCCGGATTCTTAAGGTATGTTGTCATTCTTGATCGGTTTCTCAGATCTACTTAGATCTACTTCTCCTCTTCTCTCATTTTCTTAGATCTACGCCCATTATGGGTAGATCTAAGGGTGTGGACACCAAATATGATAATTTTTTGTCTTGGTTGTGTTATGAGAAGAGATCTAAGGAGGGTTTTTGGAGTTTTGACCTGGTGTTCTTGGCGTTCGTCGTCCGTCGGTTGATTTCGCCCAAATTATTGAGGTAGGTGGATTCACTCTCGATTCCTCTTTCTTAGAACTCCAAGTCTTAGTTTCAATTTGTTTTCCTTGATCGAAATGGTTTTTTTATCTGTTATAAAAGAATGGTTGAAACCCTTTTTAGTAACGGGTGATGGAAATTGTGTGTTTTTTTAAAAGTGTTTGTTGAAGTGAATTTAAAATGGTGATTTTAAACTGGTTATGGTTTTGCTGCTTGAAAGAGATGGTTTTCAATAAAAGGTTTGACGCTTTATTTAAATGTTTTGAACACACTTGGTTTTGGAATGGATTTTCATGGGTTGTGGTGTGTGTTCATATGCATTGGGATGGATAAGGGCGAGAAGTACCCCCATCAAAAGTTTGGGATGGATAAGGGTGAGAAGTACCCCCATCCAAAGGGATGGATAAGGGCGTGAAGTACCCCCATCAAGGTAGTCCACTAAGTGATGTCTTAGTGGAAGGATAACTCACCACTCACAAGTATAGGGAGGTCCAGGTTGCATGCATGGTTGGTTGTGTGGATTTGTGGAATGGAATGAATGTGCCAAAATGGAAATGTGAATGGAATTGGGAACTTTTCTTGGTTTCTTTTCTTAAGAAAGATGGGTTTTTTGTTGGAAAATGGTTTTGACATGGAACTTGTTTATTGTGAACTTTTTTGGAATTGTTTTATATAAATTGTTTTATATAAATGTGATAACATGTTTTATCCTAGAGGCATGGGTTGGGAAGTCATCAGGGAAAACCTAATGAGTTTTATTACTCACCCCCTGCTTTGGCATGTTGGTGATTTTGCCGATGCCATATACCAGGACGTTGGCAAAGGTAAAGTGTCACATGTTTAGAGTGTTGCTTCATGATGCTTGGGCTGGTTCGTGATGTTGGATCTTGGAGCTTGTGGAGCATGGAGTTGGGTTGTGGTCTTGTAGTCTTTGAGTTGTCTTTCTTCTTTTTACTCTGATGTTTAGTGTTGGTTTTCACTATGGTACTTTTGGTTGGTTTTTGATATAATTAATGGTTGAGCTGTTTTGGTTTTAAATCATGCATCATTTAGTGGTTTCTTGGAGATGTTTATCTAGTTTCTCTGTTTGTTGGTTGTTTTTAGTTAAAGGTTAAATCGTCCCCCATGTTTTTTTGAAACCCTTCAGCATTTATTACCAGCCTTTGGCGCCTTGGGGATGTCGCTTAAGGCCTAGTAATGACTCGTTACACTCTCAAGCCAATGAGAATTGGTGGGTCATTACAAATGGTATCAGCTTGTTCGGTCCTTGCCTAACAAGTCGTCATCGATGTTCTTAGTCCTGGAGTTGAAATTCCTTCTTGTTTATTCCTTGGGTGATCATCTTAGACAGGATTAGGATTGTCGGAACTTGAAATGTATGGCATAAAAGGATTTAGCTAACCCGTTTATGTTGAACTTCAAGTTACCAGGGTGTTAGGTACATAAGTGTTTTGGATACACTTCTAGAATGTTACAAATCTCACTGTGATGGGTTTAGCCAATGAGATGTGCATGAAATGCATTAGAAGAATGACTTCCCACTAGGATGGCATATCTCATCGCGAAGAATGATTTATGATTTTGGGCAAGGTGAAAAGTTTTGAAAAAGGCATAAATTGATTTTCAAATGAAAGATTTTTAAAACTAGACATTTAGTATATTTTGAAAATGGGTGAATTTTCAAAACATATGTGGGATGTTTTCAAAAATGGTTGAACATGTGGAAAATCTTGATGGATGGAAAACAATGATGTGATAGTTAATGTGATAGAAATTGAAATGTTAAGCCTTCAATTGCTAGGAAATGAGACTAACGGCGTGTGTTATTTGTATAGAAAATGGAACCCGTTAGGCGTCGTAGAAACCAACCTGAGGAAGCTGCGGAGAATGTGGTTGCACCTGAACCACGTATGAACCAAGAGCTAGTTCAGATTATCTTTCAAGCGTTCTAGGATGTGGACACAGAGAATTGGAGAGATGAGTCAAGGCATGTAGACCATTCCATCCAGTTCCAGAAGCAGAATCCACCCATATTTCGGGGTGATTCTGAACCAGAACGGGCAGAGGTGTGGGTGAGTAGGATGAATTGTATCTTTGATTTCATCGGCATACCAGTAGAGCTGAAAGTAAAGCTGGCGACGTATATGCTTGAGGATATTGCACTTCAATGGTGGGATTTAGCGTTTCAGGCTAAATTGGATGAAGGCCTTACATGGGAGGATTTTTAAGAATTGTTTAACAAACAATTCTATCCTCACAAGTTGAAGATCCAGAAAACAACAGACTTTTTCAGCTTGAAACAAGAGAGCCTCTCTGTCATAGAGTATGCGGATAAGTTCATGAATTTAGTCTATTTTTCACCAGAGGTTGCGACAAGTGCTTCTTTGAAGGCACGCATCTTCGAATCGGGGCTAAGGCAGGAGATTCGATCGAAGATTGTGGTGCTCTGTATTACGGATTATACAGAGATGGTGAACAGAGAAACGGTTGATGAACGTGATATCTCAGGATCGATAATAGGAAGCATGATGATACCCACGGGAACGGTGGGAACTCTAATTCTGGGAATAAGCAGAAGAGGGACACCTACTTCCAAGGTGGGAGTGTGAATCAGAATCAGACGACTGGATCGGTGAATCTTCCTCCACGACCCATGATGAAAGCTGGGTGTTTTCAATGTGGCTCGATTGATCAAATAAAGATAGAGTGTATGACACAACCTAGACAATGTCACAATTTCAAGAAGATGGGGCATCTACAACGCTATTGTAGAAATACTCCAAGGTTGGGCGCACGTGACACTTCCCAGGCGTCGCAAGCATCGTATGCTTTGACAGGACAAGGACAGCAGAGTCAGTCTCGTCAGCATAACATAGATAGCCATGGTGATTCTCGAAATACCATGACTCCTCAACCAGGGAAATCTCAGCAAGGCAACAAGGATAATAGTGCAGTGAAGAAGAAATTGTATAGAGCGGAGCAGATGATTGTTGATGATCATGCTAGACCATCAATAGTAAGAGGTACGATTCTTTTGAATGCTACCTTTGTGCAAGTGTTGTTTGATACTAGTGCATCATATTCCTTCATTGATTCTCGTGTTGTTTACTTGCTATGTTTAAAACTGGAAATGATGCCTTCTGTCTTGAAACTTCAAACTCCTCTTGGTAAAAGAGAATGTCAAGCCTTCGTGTGTAGAGCATGTGCTATAACTGTTGATGGAGCTAAGCTGAAATGGGATTTCTCTTTGTTGTAGATGGATTTCTATGATATAATCTTGGGTATGGATTGGTTGACGAAGTTTAAGGATCACATCGACTATTATAGGAGAATGGTTAGTTTCACGACTGAGGATGGCACGGAGCATCTCTTCAGAGGAGAGCGGATAGTAAGAAAAGGCGCAAAGAGCTTGTTGGCACCAATGGTGGGAACGATTTCTCACCAATTGGCAGTGTTGACTTTGGAATAAATGGAAGAGATTGAGGAAAAAAAATTCCAACTGTGGTGGATCAATTTCCAGATGTCTTTCCCAAGAACTTCTCAGCGTTACCAACTGTAAGAGAAGTGGAGTTTACGATTGATCTCCTTCCGGGGACCAGTCCTATCTCACTTCCATCTTATAGGATGGCACCAACGAAGTTAAAGGAATTGAAAGTGCAGTTAGAGGAGCTGGAAATCAAGGGTTTCATTCGGCCAAGCGTGTGTCTGTGGGCAGCACCAGTTTTGTTTGTAAAGAAAGTCGATGGAACTTTGAGGCTATGTGTGGATTATCGTAAACTTAACCAAGTTACGATAAAGAATAGATACCCACTTCCACACATTGATAACCTGTTTGATCAATTAAGGGGAGCTCAGTGGTTCTCCAAGATTGACTTACGATCAGGATATCACCAGTTGCGAGTTTGGAAGGAGGATATTCTGAAGACAGCCTTTAGAAGCAGATATGGCCACTACGAATATGTATTCATTCCTTTTGGTCTAACGAATGCACCAACGGTCTTCATGGATTTTATGAATTGGATATTTCAGCAATATCTGGATTCTTTTATTGTGTTTTTTGTGGATGACATATTGGTGTATTCAAGAACAAGGGCTGAGCAAGAGCAACACTTAGCGATAGTGTTGGAAATCTTGAGGAACCATCAATTGTATGCCAAAATATCAAAGTGTGATTTTTGGATACAAGAGGTACATTTTCTGGGCCATGTCATTTCTGAGAAAGGTGTTTCAGTGGATCCAGAAAATATATAATTTGTTCTTTCTTGGCAACCACCAAAGAATGTCTTTGAAATACGAAGTTTTCTTGGTTTAGCTGGTTATTACCGACGCTTTGTGCATGACTTCTCACGACTAGATTCGCCTATGACAGCATTGAAAAAGAAAAAAAACACATTTCAATGGAATGAGGAATGTCAGAGATCTTTTCAAGAGTTGAAGCTCAGTCTTACATCAGCACCCATCTTGATCTTGCCAGAATCAGGACAGGGGTATGTGGTGTATTGTGATGCTTCAAGATCAGGGTTGGGATGTGTTCTCATGCAAGGAGACCATGTTGTTGCTTATGGGTCAAGGCAATTGAGGGTGCATGAGAATAATTACCCAACACATGACTTGGAGTTGGGTGTAGTCGTCCATGCTTTGAAGACATGGAGACATTATCTCTTTGGTGATAAATTTACTATGTTTAAGGATCACAAAATCTTGAAACACATTTTCTCACAGCGAGATTTGAATTTGAGGCATAGGATATGGATGGAGTATCTTCAAATGTTAAACTTTGACTTAATGTATACACCGAGTAAGGGCAATTCGGTGGCCGATGCATTAAGCAGGAAGTCGTATGCTCATTTGGAAAAGGAAGATTCAGATGAATGGCAGTTGATGTCGGTATTAGCCGACATGCATGTAGAATGTGAAAACCGAGGTGATGTTTCTATTTTCTTTTTAGCTACACTTGTTCCTAATTTGGTGGAGATAGTAAAGGAGGCACAAACATCCAATGTAGACTTCATTGCAATGAGTTCAAAACTCAATGGTGGGGAGACCATTAAGGGATGAAAGCTGGTTGGGAGTTTAGTTTTTTGTTTCAGATATCGTATGGTTGTACCTATGGTTTTTCAGGAACAACTCCTTCATGCTTACCACCATTCAAGATGGGATGTACATCTGGGTACACAGAAGATGTATAAGGCGCTGAAGGCGTAGTTTTGGTGGAGCGGCATGGAAAGGAAGGTGGCCGAGTTCATCTCACGATGCTTAAATTTTCAGCAGGTTAAAGCAGAGCATCAGAGACCATCTGGTATGTTACAATCTTTACCTATCCCAGTGTGTAAATGGGAGCTGATAGAAATAGATTTTGTTACAGGTCTTCCAAGAACGGTCCGAAAACACGATGTCATTTGGGTGATAGTGGATCGTCTAACCAAGTCGGCCCATTTCATCCTGATTCGTGAAACTCATACGGTGGAAGACCTTTCAAAAATATATATCCGTGAAGTGGTAAAGAGGCATGGGGTACCAGTGTCTATCGTCTCAGATAGAGATACAAGGTTCACATCTCGTTTTTTGAAATACTTACAACAAGTCCTCGGGACTCGGTTGACTATGAGCACGGCGTATCATCCTCAGACAGATGGTCAATCCGAGAGGACAATACAGACATTGGAAGACATGTTTCGGGCTTGTGCAATGGATTTTGGTGGCTCATGGGAGGAGAATATACCCTTAGTGTAGTTCTCATATAATAACATTTATCAAGCCTCGATACGTATGGCTCCATTTAAAGCATTGTATGGATGTCCTTGTCGTTCTCCACTTTGTTGGGTGGAAACAGGTGAGACTTCACTAGTTGGGCCGAGCTGACTCCAATAAACAACGGAGAAGAACCAGTTGATTAAAAAGAGGATGGAGACGGCTCAGAGTCGTCATAAATCTTATGCAGATCATCGCCGAAGACCGTTGTCATTTGCAGTGAGTGATCATGTCTTCTTGAGTATCTCTCCAATACTTGGACAACGTCATTTTGGAAAGCAGGGAAAGTTATCTCCTCGATATATAGGCCCTTTTGAGATACTGGAACGGGTTGGTGAGGTGGAGTATAGTTGGCATTACCACCATGATTCAGTGCAGAGCATAATGTGTTCCATGTATCTTAGTTAAAGAAGTATCAACCTGATCCTGGCCATGTGATTAGATGGGATCACGTTGACCTAGATCCAGATGCTTCGTTGTTACATATCCCGGTGCAGATTGTGGATAGGCAGGATAAAGTCTTGCGTGGAAAAAGCATCAGACTAGTGCAGGTTTTGTGGCAACATGGTCAGATTCAGGAAGAGACTTGGGAATGCGAGAAAGAAATGAAGGAGCAGTGGCCAGAACTCTTTCAGTCAAGCGATGGTTTTCTACTTTCCGAGGACAGAAAGGCCAATGGTGGGGAGAATTTAGTACCCCTATTTTATGGTAAGTAACCCTTGTTTTATGCTTTTTAAGTGCATGAAGTTTTGGGGAGATGATTGGGGAAAGTTTGGGAGACTTTTAAAGCGTAAAAGGGTAGAATGTGGGGACACACAGGCTACACACAGTTTTCCCAAACCATGCGGAAGCCGTGCATGTGGTGGTCTCTTGGACAGAAGAGAGCACACGGTGTGTGCACGGTTTGGGAAAACTGTGCGATGAGGCTGTGTGTGAAGGATGGTGGAGGTAGAAGCTGACGCATGGTTAGCGCACGGTTTTTCAAACCGTGCGGTCACTTAAAGTTAGATCCTAAAATTTTGGATCTAACTAGTTTTGCCTTTAATTTCCTTGTTTAAATCCCCTAAGTGGCCCCAACTTGGAATTACTCTCCCTTGAAGGTTGTAAGAATTCTCCCAAGCATTCTGGAGGCGATCCGAAGGCTTCCCTTGGCGATTCGAAGCCGTATTCTTAAGGTATGTTGTCGTTCTTGATAAGTTTCTCAGATCTACTTAGATCTACTTCTCCTCTTCTCTCGTTTTCTTAGATCTACGCCCGTTATGGGTAGATCTAAGGGTGTGGATGCCAAATATGATAAGTTTTGGTCTTGTTTGTGTTAGGAGAAGAGATCTAAGGAGGGTTTTTGGAGTTTTGACCTGGTGTTCTTGGCGTTCGTCATCCGTCGGTTGGTTTCGCCCAAATTATTGAGGTAGGTGGCTTCACTCTCGATTCCTATTTCTTAGAACTTGAAGGCTTAGTTTCAATTTGTTTTCCTTGATCAAAATTTTTTGTTTATCTGTTATGAAATAATGGTTGAAACCCTTTTTAGTAACTGGTGATGGAAATTGTGTGTTTTTTAAGTGTTTGTTGAAATGAATTTAAAATGGGGATTTAAAACTGGTTATGGTTTTATTGCTTGAAAGAGATGGTTTTTAATAAAAGGTTTGATGCTTTATTGAAAGTTTTTTAACACGCTAGGTTTTGGCATGGATTTATGGGTTGTGGTGTTTGTTCATATGCATTGGGATGGATAAGGGCGAGAAGTACCCCGATCAAAAGGTTGGGATGGATAAGGGTGAGAAGTACCCCCATCCAAAGGGATGGATAAGGGCGTGAAGTACCCCTGTCAAGGTAGTCCACCAAGTGACGTCTTAGTGGAAGGATAACTCACCACTCGTGAGTATAGGGAGGTCCAGGTTGCATGCATGGTTGGTTGTGTGGATTTGTGGAATGGAATGAATGTGCCAAAATAGAAATGTGAATGGAATTGGGAACTTTTCTTGGTTGCTTTTCTTAAGAAATATGGGTTTTTTTGTTGGAAAATGGTTTTGACATGGAACTTGTTTATTGTGAACTGTTTTGGAATTTTTTTATATAAATTGATTTATATAAATGTGCTAACATGTTTTATCCTAGAGGCATGGGTTGGGAAGTCATCGTGGAAAACCTACTGAGTTTCATTACTCACCCCCTGCTTTGGCACGTTGGTGCTTTTTGCAGATGTCATATACCGGGACGTTGGCAAAGGTAAAGTGTCGCATGTTTAGAGTGTTGCTTCATGATGCTTGGGCTGGTTCATGATGTTGGAGCTTAGAGATTGTGGAGCATGGAGTTGGGTCGTGGTCTTGTAGTCTTTGAGTTTTCTTTCCACTGTTTTCTCTGATGTTTAGTGTTAGTTTTCACTATGGTACTTTTGGTTGGTTTTTGATATAATTAATGGTTGAGCTGTTTTGGTTTTAAATCATGCATCATTTAGTGGTTGCTTAGAGATGTTTATCTAGTTGCTCTATTTGTTGGTTGTTTTCAGTTAAAGGGTAAATCGTCCCCCATGTATTTTGAAACCCTTCGGCATTTATTTCCAGCCTTTGTCACCTTGGGGATGTCGCTTAAGGCCTAGTAATCACTCGTTACACTCTCAAGCCAATGAGAATTGGCGGGTCATTACATTTCAAGTCTCTCTGGCTTCCTTCATGTGTGTGTTTGCATGTTTTCTTTATAGATCTATAGTTCCCCTTCTCTGACCATTTGTAGTAAAGTGTTTAAGTAAATCCAATGAATAATATTATACAAACGAATATTATTTTAATATTCAAAGTTCATTTAATATTAGTGGGAATTATAAGTTAAGTTAATGACTCAATTTTATCATGTAATAAATTTAATATATATTACAATTATGTGATAAAATATAAATAATATTTATGATGTAGTTTAGTTCGCCATAATTATTTATTTATTTCTTATTTAGTGGATGTTAAATATATAGGAACTAGGGAACCCTTTCTGGTTATTTGAGCATCCACTATATATAGAAAAGGATAGGCTCATTCTATAAACCATTCATTCATCAGAATGATAGTATCTCTCTCCTCCCACTTTCTAGAGAGATGAAGTATCTCTGGAGCGATTGATCCAAGATGCCTTTGACAGATTGAAGGGATGGGATCATGGTAACTGTCGCAATGTCGAAGTGATCATCAGATCTCTATGCTAGCATTTGAAATTCTATGAATGACTTTCATGAAGATTCTTAGATCATGTTTGGATGATCTAGAGGGGTTTGTCTACTAATATTTCGAGAAATGATCTACAGTCGAGCAAGCTCTGAATTGAACATGGTTTTGGATTTGGTACCCTAGAACCAACTTCTATGTACTTTATGATAACTTGTATTCAAGTTTTTTAATATTAATAAACTACTTATCACATCATGGTTATTCTTCTACGTGACATGGTATGTGATAATGTCCTAAGAGTAGTTGTCGCACTAAAAGTTCATGGCAGTTCCTTTCTATGATAAGAACTCGAAAGTGTGATGATACTATTCTTAAATATATCTTCTATAGCTGGATGATATCATTTGAGGGACATAAATGATACAGTCTATCAGGGGAGGAGATTCATAGGACTTTGAGGAACCTTCTCATGGTGTACTCCCTTAGTAATATCCAGTAGGATATTATGAGAATGGTACCCACTAATAGGAAATCCATATTTATATGTGTCATTGGATGTTCCTATCTTCGGATGTGTGTATTGGTCCTTATATTTTAAGATTTTTATTAATGAGTATTATAATTCATGCAATTAAATGTATTAACAAAAATTGTGATGAAGGATGTTCGCGGCATGGTAGGATATGTTGAGTGCATCAAGAGTAGTATTTCATTAATGAATAATGCGAGAAATTATTTATCCCTTCTTTTCATTAATATAATTTGATATCTCAAGCCATTTTATAGAAATGATATAGCCTAAATAAATCTATGGCCATGGTGTTCTATAGGAAAGTTAAATTTCTGTAAAGTCAAAGAAAGAGAAATCGAGCACATATGTTGATGGCACTAGAATGAAACCTTATTGATTAGAGATATAGATATAAAGGGATTATATTACACAGTAAGCATTCATATGAGGTAACATATCGTTGTGTAATTATCTTCTATCTCTATGGGTGCTTAGGCGTATTACTAGACACTAACCTTAGACTTTAGGATGCTTCTCCAAATTCCACTGAGAAAGAGGCCTATAGGGTCACACACTAAGTGTATCCAGAATCTCAGTTAAATAATATATTATTATTTATTATTTAACAAGCTTAATAAATATTATTCTCAAACTTGGTTTAATAATTATTCATGTATGCTTTATTTCATATATTCTGTCACTAGTTATTTGAGAGAATATAATGTGAGTGGTATATTTATTAAATATTTATTTTTTATTTAGTTAATATAATATAATATTTATTTATTTATTATAGAATAATGCCATGATATTTATTTAATAAATAAAAATACATTATTCAAGGCCTAATAAATATTTTGGAGGAATGGCGGGCCGACTTTGAAGTTCTGATGAGAAATAATAAATATTGAATATTTTTTTAATTAAATAATATTTAATTTTAATTCATAAGTTAAGATAATTTCAAGAAATGATAATATTATTATTATTATTATTATTATTATTTTACATGGGGTTTTTCTGGGATTAAATAAATAATTAAGGACACTTGTGAAATTATTTTATTTTAACCCCAGTAATATAAATACCCAATTATGTTATTTTATCAATAGATCCAATTAATTTGTCTTGGTTATGAACAACGGATTTGGGGAATCCTTTCAAGACTAGAGAGTTCCCTTCTCCAAAAATTCTCTCAATAACATAGAGAAATCCTCCTCCACTGGATCAAGGAGAATGTTTTGGAAGCAGTTCTCTAAGCGATCAAAGGAAGACGATGCAAATGCAAGGATCTCCTATGCTAGAACCCAGAGATTCCTTCAGTGATGTATGGAGATTCATGGAACATGTGTGTATCACCATTAGAGGAAATATAAACTTGGTTTCTATAACACAATGATGGTGGACAGTAGATATTTCACTAAATTCATCAATGAAGAAATAATTCCTTAAATGTAATTAATTATTTAATTAAATTAATAATAAATAATATGTGATGATCCTCTCTCTTGTTCTGGATTCATTATCCATTTTTGATTTATTTTATTCAATTCCATGGATCATGGAGTTCATTGTCATATAAACCTCATATTGATCATTGATTATGGAAAAAAGTAAAATTGGGCACCACCCATCGCACGCTTCTACTGCGCTCGGAACCTATAAGTGGTATCAATGAGGTCACATAATTATTTATAATTATTTAAATATCATTGGTGATTTATACATTTGTAATTTAGTTTTCCAATTCAATTTTAATCATTTTCTAAATTCTAATTTTGAGATCTAATTCTTGCTCTATTTCTCATAGATCTAATCAAAACAATTAATTTTATGATTAAAATAAAATCGAGGAACTCATCTGGAGGTGCTAAGGTTTTTGGATGGACAAAACAGGACTACACACCATGTAATCGGAGTTACGTACTGTGTAGTCATGTTAAATGCATTAGAATTGATTCAAAAATTAATTTAAGATCACATGAATTAATTTCACGCTTTAAATTCATCGCATGTTTAACAGAACATAATGGCACACGATCTTCCAGATTACACGACATGTAGCCTATGTACATGGTGTGTAGTCCCTTTGAGTCATAGATGGGCCATGTATTCCATACAAGGCCTACCTTATTGGTGACCATGTAACACAGAGTTAACATGACGTGTATTCCATGATGCACACTGTGTACTCCAATTTTCTGAGGTATGATCTACACGTCGAGTCCCTCTGCGTGTACCTCAGATAAATAGTGAGAGATGTACACGCTGTGTAGCTTGATTCTATATGTTGTGTAATTATAACAAATTACACAAATTTAAAATTTATTTATTATATTATGTAAACCTTGAGACATGTTATTGAGTGTGGTCATTAAATTGATAGAACGTACCATGTAATTGGTTTTTAATATTTATATATAAAAATGTTTTATTAACATATGTGTAATGTTCAGATCTATATATCATGTATAAGTTATATTATAGTTGTTACTCTATGTGCATTGAAGCATAACACATGATCAAAAAATCATGTAATTCATGTAATCATTAAGTTGATATTACACGTGATAAAAGTATGTGATAATTCATGTATTTCATATGTCACAAAAGTAAAGTGTATACAAGTATAATACATGTTAGGTAGATTTGGACGAGTATTCACCATGTTTCCTCCAAGGTACATTTATGTACCAAGTTAATTTTAAATGAATTTATTTTATTTGTTTAAAATTATGATGGATGAAAATATCAAGGAAATTAGGATAATAACTAAGACAAAATAATTGATTAATTAAATATAATAATTGATTAATTCAAGTGATATTTATCTTTAATAAGAACGATTAAGAATTGAATGATAGTTTAATTAAATGCATAATTTGTAGCATGAATGTGGATGATCATGATCTAGACCAGACCTTTTTATGTGATTGGCTTCATTTAATTTATTAATAAATATAAATTTTTGGCTTGTTTGCCTTCTCTCCTCTTATTATATAGGGCCTATGTGCCCATAGTTTATTTTATGTAAACCCCCTTTCCCCTCACCTTTGTGTGAGTAAAAGTCATATGTAATGGATGGAGATCCCAATCTAGTGGAGTCGGTTTATGTTTTGATCTAAGGTGAAACCAATCCAAGGAGATACATAGGTGCATGGGTGGAAATTTGTAACACTAACCTTAATTGGTTCAAGATGTTTTTCCCCTAGTTCAATGGTTAGTTTATCAACCGTTAAATAAAATAACCACTAGTATAAGCTCATGATCATACCACTTTATTATTTTATTTCTATCAATCTTCATAGTTATTTCATTATGGATGTTTTTTCATGATCACATAATTTAATGAAATTAACAAGCATGTAAGATAGAACTAAAATAAGTTGGATTATGCATAAATATTATCAAATACATGGTTAATCACTTAAGTAAATCCAATTAATATTATCAATCATATGATAAAGATAATAATTTGAAATTTATTCATAAAATGAGAAAATCCCTCAATAAAATATTAAGTTGGTATAGCCTTCCATTACTTTGGATAAAATCGAACCATAGTTAAAAGTGCTTAACTAACCCAAGTTAGGGTGATTTTGATTATCGGGTAATTTTAACTTGGTGTTTTGGGTTGACTTAACTTATTTCACATCAATGGTTTACTTCCAAAGTAAGACTTGGTGTAACAGAGAGGAAAAGTTTGAGAAAATCTAATTTAAGGATTTCAATATTGGGGAGTCCACTCAGCAGATCAAGTAACTATGATTTAAAGTAGTTGGAATTTGTAATATCTACCTAAAACCATTCAAGTTGCTTGACCAACCCAAGTTGAGGTAATGAGAAGGGGAATATGGATCCTTGACACTAGGATGTCCAAGAAACATGATATTCAAAAGCCAAAGTTAGGGCTATTGGGTTTTGATAAAATAGTGGGATACTAATAAATGTAATATTTATTTATCTGAATTTTATTATATAAAGTACAAAATTCTACTTATCTTATTTTGTAGAAACAACAATAAAATGACATCAAACATATCGTTGTGATCCATGCATGAGAAGGAAAACCTTATCACTTGAACAAATTTTCAAGAGTTACAAAGGTGTCTACATGTCATCCTTCACCGTGAAAAGAAATTATATGTGTTAAAAGAACCTTTTCTAGTTTCTCCAGGTAATGAGGCAAGTGATGAAGAACTATCTCTCTATGAGAAAAATCTGAATTATGTTACAAATGTTCAATGATTCATGATATTATCCATATCCAATGATATTTTTAAGCAACATGAGTACATGTATGTGTATAGCATGATGCCTCACCTTTAGGATCTCTATCAAGAGAAGGCGATACAAGAGAGGTATGAGATCTCCAATGCTTTGTTCACAACTAATGTTGGATAGTCTTCTCTAGGTGGGGCTCATGTAGTTAAGATTATTGGCTATATTGAATGCTTGTATGTATTAGGGATTAAATTCCCATATGAGTTGCGTACAGATCTCATACTTTCATCATTGCCCAAGACCTTCTCTATCTTTATTATTAATTATAATATGGGAAATAATGAGAAGAGTCTTTGAGAAATTATTAATTTAATTCTCCAAGTAGATAAGGACATGGGGTGTGACAAACCCACAGTCCTTATTGTGAATATGAAAATGAATAACAAGTCGAAGGGGTCCAAGAATTATAAACAGCCTAAAGCTCCTGATCACCATCCTTCCAATGATAAGAAGATCCAGAGGCAAGTTAAGGAAAAGTAGGTAGTATGTTTTGTATGTGTCAAGTTAAGCCACTAGAAGAGGAAATGCACCAAGAAGTAAGGGGAAGCTAATGGTTCATTCATTATCGAGTGTAATCTTTCAATATCTACACATTGGATATTAGATATAGCTTGTGAGTCTCACATCGGTATCAAAATGTAGGAACCAAGTAGATACCGAAAGATTTACAAAGGAGAGGTGGATCTAAGAGCTTCTAATGGTGTGAGGCTAGTTACTCTGTCCATTGGTGACTACCACCTCTCATTTCCAATGAGAATGGTTTTGGTTTTGGTTTTGAAATATTTTTATTATGTACCTATAGTTACGAAAAACATAATTTATTTATCATGCCTAAATACAGATGGGATTATTTTCAAGTTTGAAAATAAAAGTTGATTATTTTATAAGGACAATATATGTTATGGTATGGACCATTTAAATAATAGTCTTTATGTTTAAATTATGAAAACCAAGTTTTGGAAATCAATAATGAATCATGTTCACATGAATAATATAACACCAGTTTTGGCATCACCATCTTGGTCATGTAAACAAGAAGTGTTTGACAAAGATCTGTCAATATGGTTATTTAGACTCTTCTAAGATAAAACTGCTTGATAGATGTCATGATTGTTTATAAGGGAAAATGACCAAACCACTATTTGGTGGATAGGGTGAAAGGGCCATAGAGCTTCTAGGATTGGTACACACTGATGTGTGTAGACCATTTCTAGTAGAAGCTAGAGGTGGATATTCTTACTTCATAACTTTTACTGATGACTTGAGTAGATATGTCTATGTATACTTAATGATTTATAAGTCTGATTCCTTTGATAAATTCAAAGAATTAAAGAATGAATTAGAGAATCAACTTGGTAAGAAGATAAAGAAGCTTCAATCGGATCAAGGTAGTGAATATCTTAACCAAGAGTTCATCAACTTTTTACTGGAGTTTGGGATTCTATCTCAACTCACTCCAACTTATACACGACAATGGAATTTTGTTAGAGAAAGGAGGAATCATAGCTTGTTAGACATGGTAAGGTCAATGATGAGTCATGAAGATCTTCCATTATCCTTTTGGGGATATGTATTATAAACTACGACATACAGATTAAACCGAGTTTTAACTAAAGTATAAAATGGAATTCCCTTAAATCTATGGAGGGGAAATAAACTCATTTTTTCACAAACACGTGTATGGGGTTATGAGGCATTTTTTAAGGCCTTCTCTGGAAAAAAATGTCACCCTAGGGCACAAAGAGTATCTTTATAGGGTATCCTAAGGAAACAAGGGAATGTTGTCTATTAAAACCCTTAGATAAGAAAGTGATTATCGCCAGACAATATGTATTTCTTAAGAGGAAGCACATCCTCAAAAAGGATAGTGAGAGCAATATTGACTTCGAATAAATTGATGCTCAATATACACAATATTTGGAATAGGAAAAAATTCCATAGGTCCCCATGGAAGAAGTAGTTCCTGGAACACAAGTATTGTGTAGGAGCATAAGAGAGGTAAGATAACCATAGATATATATTTTTCTAGTCACCAAAGATGGTGACTCATTATTAGTTGACAATGATGAACCTCTCTCCTATAAGGAGGAAATAGAGAGCTCAAAAGCTGCAATATGGCAAGAATCCATGAATTCTAAAATGGATTCCATGTATAAGAACCAAGTTTGGTTTCTAGTGGATGTATCAATTTGAGTGAAAATGGTTATCATGAGGAAACTGGACATAGAAGGTAAATTAAATACCTATAAAGCAGGGATAGTGGATAAAGGGTTTAAGTAGAGTCAAGTAATTGACTACAATGAAACCTTTTTCACCAGTTTCCATGTTTAAATCCATTAGAATTATACTTGCTATAGAATCTTACCATGAGTATGATATTTGGTAGATGGATGTCAAAATTGCATTCCTTAATGGGAACCTTTAATAATATGTATATATGACACAATCGGAAGGGTTTGTGACTCTAAGTGATTCCAAACGGATTTTAAAGTTTCAAATATCTATTTATGGATTGAAGAAAGCATCCAGGTCATGGAACATTCAATTCTATGAATCCATAAAAGAATTTGGTTTCATTATGAATGAATTAGATCCATGTGTTTACAAGAGGTTTAGTGGTAATGTGGTCTTTATTGTAGTAGTATATGTTGATGACATATTACTTATTGGAAATGACATACCATTATTACAAATAGTTAAGGACTAGTTAAAAAAGTGTTTCTTCATTAAGGACTTAGGTGAAGCAGCCTATATTCTAGGGATCAAGATCATTCATGATAGATCCAAGAGGATTCTTGGACTAAATCAAAGTACATCTGTTGACCAGATACTAAATAGAATTAGTATGGAAAATCCAAGAGGGGATTAGTTCCATTTTCACATGGTTTACATCTTTCTAAGAAAATGTTTCCTCAGACACAACATGAGAAAGATATAATGAGTAAGATACCATACACTTCAGTGATAGGATCAATCATGTATGTTATGTTATGTACTATACTTGATGTTGCCTATGCATTGATCATGGTAGGAAGATATCAAGATGATCTAGGAGAACAGTATTGGATTGATATTAAGTTTATCCTTAAGTATCATAGAAGAACTAAGGATATGTTCTTAGTGTATGGAGGAGACTAAGATCTAGTCATTAGGGGTTATACTGATTCTAGTTTTTAGATAGATCAGATTGATCTAAAATCACAATCATGATATGTTTTATGCCTCAACGGAGGAGCTGTGAGCTGGAAGGGTTCAAAGCAGCCAGTTGTCGCTGATTCTATAGCGGATTTTGAGTATATAACAACTTCTCATGAAGCCAATGAATCAGTTTGTATTTATAACTTTGTCCAAGAGATTTATTTAGTACCTAGAATTAAAGACCCTATCACAATGTATTGTGATAATACTACAATGGTGGGTCTTGCAAAAGATCCAAGGTCACACCAATGGACAAATCATATACTCTAGAAGTATCAACTCTTGAGGGATTTCTATCAGAGGGATGAAGTTTTAATAAGAAGATTACCCACAGAAGAGAACGTGGAGGACCCCTTGACTAAAGTCATATCTCAGTAGAAGCATGAGTATCATGTGAGAGCTAGCAGGTTGAAGGTTGTTAGCAGTTGGCTCTAATGCAAGTGGGAGCTTTTGGAGTTGGTGCCCTAGAACCAACTTCTATTTACTTTATGATAACTTTTATTCATGTTTTTGAAAATTAATAAAATACTTATCACATCATGATTATTATTATGTGTGACATAGTATGTGATAATTTCTTAAGTGTAGTTGTTGTACTAAATGGTCATAGCAGTTCCCCGCTATGATGAGAACCTGGAAGTTCTACGGAACTATTATTAAATATATATTCCATAGACGGATGATATTATTTGAGGGACACAAATTATATAGGATATCAGGAGTGAAGACTTATAGGACTTTGAGGAACCTTTTTATAGTGTACTCCCTTGGTGATATCTAGTAGGATATTATGAGAATGAGACTGGCTAGTAGAAAATATACATTTATGTGTGTCATTGAAAGTTCCTATTTGTGAATGTGTGTATTGGTCCTTAGACTTTAATATTTCTATTAATGAGTATTATGAGTCACACACTTATATGTATCGATGAAAACTGTGAGGATGGATGTTCGCGGTGAGGTAGGATGTGTTGGGTGCATCATGAGTAATATTGCATTAATGAATAATACAAGAAAGGATTTACCACTTTTGTCCATTAAAAGAAGTTGATATCTTAGTCCCTTTGATGGAAATTATATAACCTAAATAAATCCATGTCCATGGTGTTCTATAGGGAAGTTCAATTTCCCAAAAGTCAAAGAAATAGAAATCAAGCATATAGGTTGATGGAACTAGCATGAAACCTACTTGATTAGATATATCAAGATAAAGGGATTATATTACACAGTGAGCATTCGTATTAGGTAACATGTCGTTGCAGCATTAACTTCTTTATCTGTGGGTGTTTATGCATGTTGCTAGATGTTAAAATTGGACTTTAGGCTACTTTACCTAATGCAACTAAGAAAGAGGCTTAGAGGGTCACACACTAAGTGTATCCAGAATCTCAGTTAAATAATATATTATTATATATTATTTAAAAAAATGAATAAATATCATTCTCGGATTTGGTTTAATAATTATTCATATATGCTTGATCGCATATATTTTTTCACCAATTATTCGAGATAATTGTAATGTGAGTGGAATATTTAATAAATATTTATTTGTTATTTAATGAATATAATATTTATTTATTTATTGGAGAATAATACAGTGATATTAATTTAATAACTAAATAGACATTATTTAAGCCCTGATAAATATTGTGGAGGAATGAAAGACCGAGTTTGAATGTTCAATGAGAAATAACAAATATTGAATATTATTTAATTAAACAATATTTAATTTTAATTCTCAAGTTAAGAGCATGTCGAGATATTATAATATTATTATTATTTGACATGGGTTTTTTCTAGGATTAAATAAATAATTAAGGGAACTTGTGAAATTATTTTATTTTAACCCTAGAAATATAAATGTCCAATTATTTTATTTTCTCAATAGAGCCAATTAATTTTTCTTGGTTGTAAACGATGGATTTAGAGAATCATCTCAATCCTAGAGAGCTCCCTTATCCAAAAATGCTCCCAAGAATGGAGAGCAATCCTCCTCCAGTGGATCAAGGAGAACACATTGGAAGAAGTTCTCTAAGCGATCAAAGGTGGACGATGCAAGTGTAAGGATCTACTATGATAGCACCCAGAGATTCCTTCGGTGATGGTTGGAGATTATTGGAACACATATAGATCACTTCTAGAGAAAATTTATAATTAGTTTCTACAACTCAATGATGATGGACCATAGATCTTTCACTGGATTCATCAACAAAGAAATAATTCCTTAAAGGTAATTATTTATTTAATTAAATTAATTATAAATAATATATGATGATTCTCTCTCAAGTTCTGTCTTAATTATCCATTGTCTATTTATTTGATTCAATTACATGGATCACGGTGTTTGTCATCATATAGATCTCAGATTGATCATCAATTATAGTAAAAAAAAAGTTGGGAACTACTCATCGCATGCTTCTACTGCACCCGAAACCTACACAAGGTACTCATTCTATTTTATAATATGTTCTTCGAATAATACACATGAGATCCTTGGACTGTTCTAGGGCTCGGATCATTAGATATGACAATTTCCATCGCTTCGGTGATAAAAATTTTAAAATCCCCAGCCTACTGGTTTCTGCTGCACATCTCGATACCAAAAATTGGTATCAAAGCGACCATGTGAATTTTCTGAGCTAAGAAAAATAAATTGTCTTTAAATTTAAGTAGATGGTATTAAATAGATTTCAATGAATCTGATTGTTCTTCAATATGATCTCGGATGGTCAAGTTACGGAAAACTGAAAAAAAAATGGATCAAATGTGGTGGATTTTTGGGTATTAAAATATGAATAATGTATATTAAATGTGTGTTAAGTTTTAACTAAATCACTAGAAAAATAGTTCAGGTGACCTAGATGAATTCCAGCCAAATCCAGCATGAATTTGATGATCGTATTTCCTCTAGTTGGTGACCCATTTTTCCAACTGAACATGGAAGAATCTCTCAAAAAATATAATTAAAAGATTAAGGGAAGGTTTTTTTAAAGGGTGGATTGATCAGTCGCACATAAAAAAAGTTTATGTTTAGGCTAAGGAGACATGTGGAAAAAAAATTTGATAAAAAAAATAATACCCCCCCTCCCCATCTCCCTCGCTGTGCTTCCTCCATCTCCCTAGGACGAACACCACCAACCACCTCCCATGGGTTGTTGTTGCTAGCTCGCTGACTCGAAGGCTGTTGCTCCTCCCTAGTAGCTTGGACTACACCTCCACCGCTATACAGAGATAGTCGTGGCCACTTCCCACATCGCAAGATTAAGTTTGGCCCACACCACCCCTGGATTCTCGGTCAAGCCACCTCCCACCGTCATGACCCACGGTTGAGCGCCACCATCATCCTGCTAGTTCGCCATTCCTCTACTATGCGGAGCTCCTCTTCTATTTGTCAGGCCATCCGCGCCACCGCGGATCCAACCCCACCAGCTTTTGTTAGCCCCTGACCCCGCCACTTGGTGTCACCACCCTCACCACACGATTGTCGTGCCACCCTTCTGAACCCCATGCAAATCCATTCACCATGAACCTCCCATGGCCTCCCCTACCACTTGCTCTCCAACCAATCACGGTGTTGCCTCCCTGCTGTCGGTCTGAACTCCCTTCTGAAGGCCCCAATACCTTGTTGTGCACCGTGAGGTACCCCTACCATGGCCTCGTTGAATCTGATCCTCCCCAAAATGACCCTGGGTGGGTCAAACTTGACCTGATATTGGCATGGGCAGGCCTACCTATCCCAGATCATCCCTCTATAGGGTCTACATGGCCCAAAATACCCTATGGAGGTTACGAACCAGCCCACAATGGGCTAGGACAGGGTTTCGGGACCTAGATTAAATTTATATAATCCAAAATTAATTAATTTAGTTAATTTAATTTTAGTGTTAAATTAAATTAATCAAAATTAATTTTTGGTTTTCAAATTATTATATTTTAATATTTTGAAAAGGAAATTAATTTAATTTTTGTATTAAATTTAATTAATTAATTAATTTAATTTTTTGAATAGTGATTAAATTAATGGCGGGACCGAATAAGAATAAAATATTTGAATAAATTATTAGAATTTAATAAATTCATTTAATTTATTTAAATTTCCATCATACTTTAAATTTATAGCAATTTAATTTTATCACGCATTTATAGTATATACCAAATGATCTTGAGAAATTGACCAACATTTCATGTCTGGTTTATTTATTTAATTACTTATTACGTTTGTGTGATGATTGTAATAAGAATTTAATTTTTATGATTGTCTGTGTATCATCTTTTAAATTTAAATATGTATAAGGTCATGCACGTCCAATTTATATGTTTGTATTTTGTAATCCTAAGACCCCCTCGCCTGTGTATGAGTATTTTTTGCACAATGACGATGACGCTATAATTTGTATACCATGAAAAGTCAAGAAAAAATCTAGACTATAAGTGGATACACTGGATGAGGATGAGCTGCATCATGAGTTAAGACACGACTCATGTATGATTCCCCTAGGTCATGGTTGATCCATTGAGTTTAAACAGATCAACTAATATTAGATGTTGAAGAATAGTAAGGTATTTTTATTTCCTTTATGCATTTTTTTATTATTTTATGTATTTTCATGATAATAGGAAACACATAAAATAATAAGTAGTAAAAATCATAAAGTTGCGATGAATGTTTTTTCTGTTAATATTTAGTTGTGAGTGAGATAACATAGAATGAACAAATTAAAAGATATGGATTACATTCATCAAAAAAATATTAAAACCCCAGAAAGAAATATTAATTCACCAACATCTTCCATCATTTGAATTTGAACAAAACTGAGTGTTTGAGGTGCTCTTTAACCAAATGTAATCATGCCTCCTACTATCGAGGTGTTATTATGACAATGATGGGTTGACTTAACTGAAGTCAGCAATAAAAAATTATCCAAAAATATATTTTTCAACTTTAGAGGCAATCGTTGAGTAAATCATGTTTATGATTTTAGAATATGAGACTTCACTCAACAAATCAAGGATCCATGAGTTAATGTGGTTGGCTAGTAAAATTCCTACCTTGAACTCTCTGAGTAGTGGTGTAGTCATAGATTATAGAATATAGGGGGAGGCTTAAGGATTATTTCCACTAGAATAATCAAGTGAAAAAGTATTTCGATTCTAGTATAGATGGTTTCTAGAGTTCGATAAAATAGTTGGAGATATTTAATGATTTAAATAATCAGTAATCAAGATAAAAGTACTAATCTGCTAGATTTTATTTTTATAGAAAATGTAATATAATACCACAAGACATACTGAGATATCTAATGGAAAAGGTAAATGTACACACTCTAACAAGTTTCCAAGAGTAGTATAGGTGCTTGTGCGAAGTACTTTGATATCATAAATTCAAGGTAGTGGTGTCCCCAAAACATGTTAAGCCACCTCAAGAAGTGTGGGTGTTAAAAAATACTTACAGGAGACTCATGTATTATGCATATTATGGTTATTTCATAAAGTTATCATCAATTTATGATGTGAGTTGTGGATACTAAATCAGTACATGGATGATATTACATATATTCTCATCTTTGATAAGCTTGCAAGGAGAAAGAGAAGCAGGATATGGATAAAGTGATTTTTACACTAGATATGTGTAAATTGAAAGATGGATCATGATCATTCAATGGATACCTTTCTCATATCATTTTCACCAATTTACTCTAGATTCAATTAATATTACAAAACAAAAAATATGGAGTAAATTCTTTGTTACCTTCTAGGAAAGGTTTGCCAATAAATAAGAACATTAAAGAAAGATTAAACTTTAGTTCTTATAGAAAAAAATTTGAAAGACAAGGTGAAAAGTTCAATAGAAAGTGTGGTGTTAGAGGAACCTATGAAACTCCATTAAAATAAATGGGTATTAAAACTAGCGGTCATTTTCTTCACATAACATGAATTAAATTGATGGAAGTTTAAATGCAATGAACTGAATAGAATAAGCAAGTTCTCGCTTATTTAGGTATATTCATCAATTATATGTAATGTTTCTATAATAATTTTTGGGTATTGAAAACAATGTTCCTATTACATAAGTTTATTTTAATACAACAACCAAGTAATTATAGAAATGTTACAAGAAGTAAGGTGTGTTCTCCAAGTGGATGAGAATGGGTGGTTCCTAAGTCTGCGGTGAAAAGTACACAACTTCTATATTTCTAAGTTTAAGTATTTTAGTTAAACATTTAGAGTATAACCAAAAAATTAATCTCATGTATCCTTTGGAGATAAAGAGACATTATTCCATTTCAATAATTAATTTCTTTGGTGGTGTTTAATACTCAACCAATAGTTTAGTAATACTTAAATCATAGGCAATACATTATGAATATAAAATGTAAGACTTATATACCTAGTTGTGGAAAGATAATTCTTTGTTGAGTAAAACTTAAAGTAGACATCAAGGATATTCCCACTATGGTATTTAGACTCAGTAAAGATAAATACGTTAGGTAATATTTATATATATACTTATTTAGTTTGTATAGATAAACCTTTATAAATAAAAGGTAAGTCACAAATCATTTTGAATTTGTTCAGCTAGAGAAAGTGAACTATTCCAAGGGTAAGATAGTGATAAATATACTTTATTAGATTAATTTAAGTGGTTATTAAGGAATATAAAATTGAAGTATTCTATATGCATGGTAAGAAGATATAAGATGCTTCGGTCTAGTGTTTCGAACAATATCTTGATCAAGCATTCATCGATCATTATAATGTAGCGTGGAGTAATTCATGAATGCACATTACCTTATCCACATAATAACTTTTTTTCTAATGAGGATTGATGATGAGTTTAACATGTCAGCATTGATCAATAAAATTTAACATGGATCAATTCCTAAACACACATTTCCTTATACACATCACAGTCATGATGAAAGTAAAAGGAGGATCAATGTTAAAACTCATGCATTGTTGATACTTCCATTTTTAGAGTCATACTTTTCCAATAGCAACATTATATTGTAACCATATGTAAAATATAATTAAAAATGGATATCAAATGAGTTTTATTATGATATAAATCCATTTTCATAAGAACATGTGTTTAGATGTAGATAGTTTGTTAGGATAAAAACTAACTTGCATCAAGAAAAATACAATGTGAATCTAAAGTAATTATCCAAAAAAATATTAGGATGTTATAAAAATCCCTATGATAGAAAATATTTAGTCAATTGATAGACTATAAATCTATAAAAATGTTTCACATATCTACTTGAGATTGTGGGAGAAATATTGACTTGAGTTTAGTCAGTGCCATAAATGCACCAGTAGTTGGCATAGGAACGAGTTCCACAAAAGGTATGGAAAAGGAATATTCTAGATACACAAACTATATAGGAATGATAAAACCATGGTGATGGTTTTATATATTTACCATAGATAGTGATACATTATTCATTAAGAATAATAATTCCTACAAGTATGCAGTATATGGAAATTCGCTAAAATTAACAAGATCAATTAAAATTCAATAATGTGTTTCATGTTTCAAAGTAAAGGGGATTATTATTTTGAATATTGTGGTGGGTATTCAAGTTTGAATATACATGGATGGTACAATAATGGTAACAATAAAAATCGATTGGTTATACCAATTCATTATGTATAAATCCATTAGAATTTTACTTATCGTAGCTAATTTCTATAATCATTTTCTTGAGAATTGGATGTCGAGACCACCAATCATGGAAGGTGTCTATAAGACACAACCAAAAAGGGATGATGACATCATAGAATGTCAATAAGGGTTCAAGTTACTGAAATCCAGTTCAGTGTTAAAAGTAAACAAAAAGATCTTGGAGTATTCATTTGGAATGAATCTTTTCCATGTGTCTACCAAAGGTTAGTGGGAGTCAAATTGTTTTCCAAGTGAAATATGTTTGATAACATATGAAAAAATACTATTGGTATTATAGTTAGTTAAGACCAAAATAAATGTATCTCTATAGATATTGACTTAAAGTAATAAACTAAGTTCAAGGGAATAGGATCTACTAAGGTAGATCTAATGATTGCTTAAATCTAGTTAATCATACATATAATGACAATGTATTAAAAAATAAAAGTTGGAACAATTTGAGAAAGAATTGATTCTAGAGTCACATGGCATAAATATCCCCAATAATACATGTATGATTATAGGAGGTGATTAATATAGTGAGTTGAATTCCATATGCTTTAGTGATGGATCAATCGTGTATTCCATGATATTTACAAGATTTGATATTGCCAAGATATACTTTATAGTAGATAAATATTAGTTATATCTAGGATAACTTCAAGGGAAGTGTTTAGAACTATCTGATTGTACTTGACCAACTACAGAGGATATATATACCTATTATGTGGAGAGAAAGGGATGCTAGTTATTGAGGGGACACAAACTAGTCTTCCTTTAGATCAATATGATATAATATAATAGTCAGGATGAGGTAATGAGTGAGACAAGCTCATACAAGCCAGTGGTAGCCATATCTATAAATACTATATGTGTTGTGGCTTTTGAGGTAGCTAAGAAGCATTTTATTAAACATAATGATTTATTCTAGATCTTATAATCACACCTAGTAAGTATAGTTTTATCATGATGATAATTCTATTACTAGTACTAGCCAATATGTCAAGTTTGGATAGTGTAAAAAGGGTATACACTTAGGGGTTACATCTCTAGAGGAGTTTTACTCAAGCAGATAAGGTCACACATAGCATAATAGCTACGCAATGGAGATGTGTAAGACCCAATAACTAAAGTTGTGACTCAGTGGAAATGTGATATTAATCATGTGAGATCTTACAAGGATGGTTATCCAGTTGGCTCAAGTGAAATTGGGAGTGTTGTAATAGTGGGTTCCCTAGACCCAACGAAATAATACTTTTTTATTACCATTTCATGTATATAGTGAGATATGCATGATGTACACTTACCATTATAGTGTAGATGTTTCTATGTCCACTATTTAAATGGTAATGTACATAGATTAATTTTTGTATCAAAAGGTTATGATAGATCCCAAACTATAATGAGAACCTTGAGATATTATAGCATTAATCTTAAACAAATGTCCTTTGTTCTAGATACATAATTTTGATTAGACACATATGATGTTTGACTATCAGGTGTCGAGGGATCATAAGCATTGGGACTTCTTCTCATGAAGTTCTCACTTGGTGATCTCTAGTTGGTGAGATCATGAGGGCAGATTGGTCAATAGGAACACTACAGGTTTCAGGTGTTATTGGTATTTCCAATCTATGGAAATGTGTATTGGTCTCCTAAATTGATATCATTATCAATGTGTGTCATTTGATTTCATACTTTTATGCAAGGAAAAACCAGAATAATGAAATCATGGTAAGGTAGCTTATGTTGGGTGTGTCATTGGAGGTATGGAATTAGTTGAATGATCAAGATAGGATTCATCACTTTCGAGTTAAGGAAGTGATATCTTGGGCTTGGTTGATCAGAATGGTAATACCTTCATAAACCCATAACCATAGTAGTCAAAGGTAAATCTATCTATTAAGGTCAATAAATAATAAAGTAAAAAACAACGATGACACAAGTGTGCATCCAAATTTATGATATATCGAATGAAAAAGAGATTATATTACATAGTGTGTGTTCATAGATTGGTTTTCATTGCAATGATTATTCCTTATCTCTTTAGGGGTCTTTATGGGTTTCTAAACTCCACTCTTGGTATGTGAATACTATTCACTTATATCGAGATAAGGTCTTAGAGGTTCATACACAATAGTGAATTCAAGAATATTCCCTATTCTGGTGAATAGGTATATAAGACATGGTGGGACCCACCATGGGGTCTGAGTATTGTCCAAGAATTATCAATCACCAATAAATAAATAAATTCATTATTATTTGAGTACAGAATAATTGGGTTTAATTTATTTATTAAAATTATTTACAAGTGTTTAAGTAAATACAAGGAATAATATTATACAAATGGATATTATTTTAATATTCAAGGTTCCTTTAATATTAACAGGAATTACGAGTCGAATTAATGACTCGGTTTTATCACATAATATATCTAATATATATTACAAGTATTTTATACAATATAAATTATATTTATGATGTGTTTTAGTTCGAAATAATTATTTATTTATTTCTTATTTAGTGGACGTTAAACATACGGGGACCGGGGAAACCTTTCCAAGTATTTGAGAATCTTCTATACATAGAAAAGGAGAGTCTCGTTCCATGAATTATTCATTAATTCAAAATGATATTCTCTCTCTCTCTCTTATTTCTTTCTAGAGATAGGAATTCTCTCCCCAGCGATCAATCCAAGATGACTTCGACAAATCAAAGGAACGAGATCGTGGTGATCATCGTGATGTCGAAAATATTGTCAGAGCACCACGCTAGCACCCAGGATTTGATGAAAGATGTGCACAAAAATTATTGGAGTATGTGTGGATTATCTAGAGGGGTTCGACTTCAGATCCTTTAAGTAATGGTATCCAATAATAAGCCGCAGTCAAGCATGCTACAAATAAAATGAGGTACTCATTCTATTTTATTTTTTATGCTTTAAATAATCCACACGAGACCCTCAGACCATATCAGGGCTCAGATCATTGGATACAACAAGCTTCATCACTCCAGTGATAAAAATTTTATAATCCTCAGCCCACTGTCTTCTGCTTCATACCCCAGTACCAACATTCAAAATAAAAAATCACTAAGTGATTCATTGAACATATCTTTTCCGAAGCTTGAGCTTGATTTATCTAATGAATTAACTTCAATAGATTTTGTAAAAAATTCACCAATCTGACTAGCTTTATCTATTGTTTGTTCCTTTTGAACTTTCAAGTTATTTATCTACTAATTTTCCACTTTATTTTTCTTGTTTCTCAAGGTATTGATTCATACCTCCACATTTGTTGCAACATGAGTAGAATCATAATTCTCCATCTAAGGCACTTCATGAAACACTTAAAATATTCACTTATTATATTCTTATAAAAACAATAGGGTAAGAAAATTTTTATATCCAATTAAAGGAAACCTTTCTCTCATACCAATTGAAATACCCTTAGGATTGGGTACAAACACCTGATAGGGGGTCAAGTGAGACTAAACTTTTACAAAATTCCAATTTTTATTTTTATTTTACACTTTTGGTATTTGAACCAATCTTGTAGGTTAATAAAATAATGGATCTATTTATCTCTACCTAATCACATACACCACATTTAATGCATAAATAAAGTAAAGTGCCAGCACATGGTACTTTTACAAGGTTCAACCCCTCCTGTGAAACATATTCCTTATTGTGATCAGGATGTCTAAGTCATAGATTTTCCACTATAACCTTATTATCAGTTACAAGTAGAGTAGATAGGTATTATCTTGTAACCAGGTTTTTAACTTACTCTTAATAGGTGGTATGATATCATCTTGGACCTTTGGTTACACAATATCTCATTGTGTTCTTTCTTTTCCAACATCCCATTGGACTTAAGTCTCCTGAATAGTCTTATAAATTCATTCCAACCTTTATAGTAAATCTTCACTTAGCATGAGATTTCACAATGTCAACATAATTGGATATAATTCTTATCAATCATGGTATTTAACTACCTTTATATATTTAAGAACATTAGTATGTGACTTAGTCTATAAAAATTGAAAACTATATCTAAAAGGCGGCGGGGCCCCTACCACCTTTTAAAAAAAATATAAAAAATATTTTAATTATACATGTTTGTATATTTATAAATATATAGGTTTATATATTATGATATATATATATATATATATTTCTTATTGTATTTTGTTTAGAATTATGTCATTAATATTTAAAAGTGAAAATGTTATTTTTTAAGCAATAAATTTTATAATATATAAATTATATTTTACTTATTATTTTTATTATTTTTTTATTTTAAATTATGTTTTATTTTCAATTAAGTTCCCAGATTTATCGTTACTTGGTAGTCTAACTAATCTAATCATTTTGGTTCCAATGTATCTTATTAGAAACCACTAATATAGGGTTTTATTCTACATTTTGTTTACTTAAATACTATTTTTTCTCATTATTACATAACTATAATATTATTATTCATTATAAATATATACATTATAAATATATATATATATATATATTATATACATACTATACCATTTTCTTTTAATCTTTCAATTCATTTATTTCAATGAAACTCATAAGAACATGGAGCTATTTAAGAATAAAAAATGACTATTCATGATTCCCTAATTAAATCAATTTCATATCGATTTATCATGTTATTATGTTATGTTATGGTAAAACTTCATTTTAAATGATGTGGTAGAAAGCAACGTGCGACTTGAATGAAGGACATGTGAACTTTGGATTTTTTATACATCCACCATTTCTATAGGACTGGAAGTGCTTTGAGCTCAACATATTTTTTTATTCTATTCATGACTATTATAATGTTATATTACTCCTTTTTATATTTTGTAAGTCAATCTATTCTATAGAATTAGAATATACTAGTAAATAGTGGAGCTGAGTAAAAAGTATTCATTTTAGTGGGGTTCAATATTTAGGGTTAGTTTAAATCTATAATGTTCCAAATTTATCAATATTTTATTGAAAAGTAATTTTACTAGCATAATATATTGTTGTTTTAAACCATTATAATTTTATTTATAATATTTTTTTACATTCCTTTCATTTTTAATTATTTATTATATTTATGAAATTATTTTTATTTTCAAAAAAAATTATATGCTTAGGCTATGTTTTAAGTTTTATTTAGATTGTTTTTATAGTTTATATTTTATAATATTTTAAAGTTAACTACTTGAAATTTAATAATTTTTCCTATGTTTTAAGTAGTATACTTTAAAAGCTTATAAAATATAAAATATAACTAAAATATAAATAAAAATTGAAACGATGGGTAAACATGTAAAAAAGGTTGATCATAAAAATAATTTCTTCATTTTAATAGACATAAAACATATACATGAATGATTATAGTCATTGTCTATGGTGACGTTTCATCCCACAAGGTGGCGTGTGAATGGGATGCATGTATCAAGATCACTGACCTTTGTGCTGGGGTGAAGTATGAAGACCTAGAGATGGATGATCCTTGGGCACTGTAACCTCAACTATCGGATGATCTTCCTATGTATCATTGGGAGGAGGTTTCAACTGGATGTCATCCTACACACCCAATCCTCCTCCCACTATGTAAGTAGAAGGACCTACCATCATCACCTGGGGGAACCATATAGGCTGTGAAGGATCTGGCATAAAATCTAGAGGCATGGGAAATGACCCCTAATAGAAGCTCGAATAATATGCACCTAGAGAAAAATGTGGATATCCTGCCAATATAGATGGATATCATTCCTCTTGATTCACATCCCCAATCAGATGAGGCTGGACTGCTAGAGGGTCAACCTCTTCATGTGGAACAGGTGAGGCCTCATGTGCAGCACGCCGCGGACTACATCATCGTTATCATGGATCCTTAGAATCAATAGTTTCTAAAAGAGGTTCTTTAGAAGTAACCTCTACTCCCTGAGTAGGAATTTCATCTACTTGGGGTGGATGATTGAATATACTATCATGAACTACATGATAAGATAGAATCAACCCTTGCGTTGTAGCATGGATCACTACCAGGCTAGCAACCTTCTCTTCATTGGGATCAAGCATGCATATAATATTCTTTACTCGAGTATGTTGTAAAGATATTTTAAATGAATTAGAAAATATTACAATAAAAAAACTAATGGAAATTTATTTACTTACCATATCCTAAATCCATTTTTTGTGTTGAGTAAGATAAAATGTAGACTTCAGTCTATTCCATGGCTCATACTCGACCTGCTATGAAAGATTAAATCACATCATATGTACACCCTCAATTTGAAGTGATTCTTGTATTCCCTAGAGGTCAAGATACTGGGAAAGTTATTAGCACCAATCAACATCCCGCCTCCTCATCAACTTCATAGAATGTAGTTTCTGTAACTGTCTCGGTGGAAATGGAATGCGCTGAACACAGCCAAACTGGTGCATGACTCTATTAGTATGGTGGCACTCAATAATATGAAAGTGAAAGAGTGGAACTACAGTCATAGAATCATGAAGTCCATAAGTGCAGTATACAGGTAACTTTTCTAATAAATCCATGTATGGCATCCATGAAATCTGAAATTACATGTGAGATTTTTCAAAAAAAATATTACTAAAAACTAAAAATGATGATATTATGAAATTTTTTAGTCAATAAAAGATTGTATATACTTATTTCATCAGATAGGTTGCTATCCAATATGAGACGTTATGCACCCAAATAGTGTTTCAGAGTTATAATTAAGTGGTGTGCTGACTTCACCTTTAAAATACAACATTGAAAGTGATGAATAATAAGAAATTAAATTCAATAATTCCTACTAGAAAAAGAAACAAATAGAGAGGAGTGATCATACCGGCGTTCATGCGGAGCATAATGCAGCACATCTATAGGAAGATGATGACCAACAACAATAGGGTAGAAGTATGGGATGCACTTCCATTCCCACATATGAATAAGGATGATGCATCCCCCAAGATTTGTGTGATTTGAGCGGCTTTCCATTCATAATGCTCTCTAAGTGTAAGTCAAGCATGAAGATCCCCAGATGTATGTCCTAACCTAATAAAAATCCTCCAGTAGCCTTAGATACATCATTTTAACATGCATACCTAAGTGATCGGTGCACAATTTCCCTCCAACGATCCATAATATATAGTCATGGGCATAACTCATAACAGTTTTCTCATCAGCATCATCGATTAAATATGAAAAGTGCATCTCAATCCACCTCGTAGGTATTGACCCACCATCTGTAGTAGAATCATCATACAAAATGTTGAAGCCTACCAATCTCTGTACAAGATCAAGCCAGTCTTCATGGGTGGGTTGAATAACTAGATCCCTCTAGATAGGAAGACTGATCAGGACTACCACATCCTCTATGGTGATGGTCATCTCTCCCTCAAAAATTAGAATGTGTGTGTATATGTTATTCATCTCTTGAGGAGGGAAGCAATTAGGTGATGATCAATGAATGTGAAATCAGATATTGTAATGTTGTAGAAGCCAGCATGACGTAGGTACATTATAATGGTGGCTGGAGGAAGCATGTGATAATGATGGTGTGCTCAATGCACCCTGATCCATTGAATCAGATGACCCTCTATCATAGTGTGGGAAACATGCCTATCCTACTTAGTGAGTAGTATAGTATCCCCCATTTATATATAAAAATTAATTAAGTCTTAAGTGTAAAATGTAAATATATCATTATGGTTAGTAGAATGTTATGATTGGTAGAATGTAAGACATGACATGTTTATTCCCATTGTTTTATGAAGTTTTTTTTACCAAAAGAAAAGGTAATGTCTTCATGTTTCTCAAATCATATTTCTAAAGTGTTTTTAGATATGTTTTTACCTAGTAAAGGGTGTTTTGTAAGATATAGTTTTATATATTTATATATGCACATGAGCCTCGGCCCAGTTGGCGAGGTATCATTAAGTGCATTCACAAGACCCAGGTTAAAAACCAAGTAGAGGAATATTTATAGGGGTATTGTAGCAGTACTGTAGTACTATACACTGTGTGGGTACTATAGCAGACTGTACGCTGTACAGGTACTGTAGGAGAACTGTACACTATGCGGGTACTGTAGTAGGTACTATTTGGTACTGTTTCAACTAGAACTATTCACCTTGGGCCACCGGTTTGGGCTGGGAGTCCTTAAGGATTTCGGGCCACCTAGGACTTTGGGTCAGTAGGGATTTCGAGCCACCTTTAAGGCCTTTGGGCCACCTCAAGGCCTTCAGGCCACATGCAGTTTCCCCAAACAGACTACAAAAAAGGAGCATCCCCAGAAGAGGATTCAGAGTAGGTTCACTCACCAGAGCAGAGCCAAATGGATTTATCAGAATGAGAGGGTATGGTTATGCCATCAGGACCATCCTATGCTTGCACGGGAATCCTAGCCAGACATCCATGCGAAGGTGGATATCTACTATCATGATGCAGATGCTGGGGAGGGGCAGTTCCTTGTATATAGTCTGGTTTAATACCCTAAGACCTTCGGGTCATGTAATCTCCTAAGCCTATGGGTCATGTAATCTCTGAGCCTACGGGTCTTGTAAGGGTTCCCCCTCATCCCTTGAAAGGGGAGTTATCAAAAATCAATAAAAATGAAGGCCTTCGGGCCATTCGAGTATATATCAACATTTTGTATTTGTTATCTTTAAGGTTAATAGAAAATGGTGTGATTTGTAATTTATGTATGATTTCTCACATGATGGTATGTTTCATTATTATTTGCTCACATGATTACTTTATAGTTTATCCATATATAGTTGGATTATACTTTCATGTCACCTCACATGTACTTTTCATATTCCTTTTAATGTGAATATGAAAGGCTTATTGTTTTTTGATAGTAAAAGTATTTGTAAATTCCAAAAAAATCTAAAAAATGAAGGATCTTATATTAGAACCATATAATTAACAATATGAGAAGATCACATTGGAGAAAATTCATCATTTTGGATGAGAGTTTGAACTCGATCCAGTAATGTTAGGGAATCATTTTTGGTTATGACCTTCTTGATGGCATATGCTGTATCTCAAACTTTTCCCTTATTCTTGAGGCCATTCCATCTCATTATACATCCTACTAGACTTCGGTGTCCCTCATTGATGCAACCTATTAATGTTAGGTATCAATATTATTTTGTCTTCATACATTTTGAAATATTGAAACTCCCTAATAGGAATCCATGATGCAGCATAATAGTTATCAATGGTGTCCAGCTGATACACTAGATCAAAAAATTCTTCCCATGATATGTTCATAAATACACGTACTACGATGGCATGTGTGCATGGAAACTATAATACCTGGAAGTTTCCACATTGAAATTTCATTTCTTCCAGTGATACCACCATTTTTTCACCATATCTACTTTTGATGGGTTCTGAACACTCTTGAACTTCAAATTGAGAGTATTCTCAGTGGAAAAGGCACACTCGATAACCAGAAGCTTCTTAAATGTTCTTTTCATTCTATCATTGAAAGTGTCTTTTGTACCTTAGCCCTTATTGAATCCTGTCTGGGGATATATTTTTTATATCAATTAAGTACTTCACACAACGATAAAATTTCTATTGAACTAGGGAAGTTATAGGTAACTTGAAAATCCCCTTGAAGAAATCATTGATGAACTCCACAATTTTTGTGGTCATGTGCATATACCTCTTCCCCCCATCATATGCCAATGTCCATTTTTATTTCGGAATCTACATCATATAATCAAACACTTATTGATTAGTCTTGCAGATTTGTTTGAAACACTATTCAAACCTTCATTGATCTAAATTATATGCTGCATGGAAGTGATCATACTTCATATATATTGATTTTATCTTTAGTTTTAAATAGTAAAAAATAATAAAGACATTACATACCAAGCTGTATGATTTCCTTCTTCATGGGTTCATTATGGAATTTTTTTCACACATTACTAGCAATGTGTCTTAGTACCGATGATGTGCATTTGGGGGTCTCTATGTATCAGGATATGAATTGATTACCTATTGATTTCCCAATGCCAATCAGATATAAAACAAAAACCTCAGATATGAGGGAAATTGTTGTTGATACACGCCAAAAACCAACTCCATGATTCATAGTTTTCCTTCTCCACAATGGAAAATTAAAGTGGAAGAGGTGAATGGTCACCATATTAGGTTTCCATAGTCAACAATACACCCTTGTATTTTCCATATAAAAACGTTCCACCAACCTATAAGAATTGTTTGATGAAATGAAATGTAGAAATACAGGGGAGAAATTCCCATAACAACTGATGAAATTGAAAAAAAAATAGATCGAGTCAGTTATCTTGGGACACATGTTCATTCATATGAATATGGAATACAACTTTGTTGTTATGTCTCAGTATGTCTAGAAATTGTGGCAACACTCGATACGAGTCATCCCAATCACCATAGATCTTCACAATTGCCTTATGTTTTTCCATTCATGCCTTATTATAGGAAATATTATAACCAAAAGTTTGTTGTATCCTCTCTTGAACAAGGGATAAGGGAACATCTTGGTTGGTCCTAATAATCTTGATGATAATAGATGACACAAATTCAATATCCAATGAGGTGAATGCAAGTATGATCTACCAAAATCTTCAAATTTCTCTAACCTCCAAATTCAATGTCAGGAATCACCCTCAAGAAGAATATAAAATCATCCTCATATTTATCACACCATATGATGTATTTTTTGCAGCTTGATTCTAGAACTAAATATCTATAGTGCCTCTCTATATGAAATATTTTTAGAATGTTTTTCAATGCATATTTACAAGGAAAATTCCTTCTAACATATAATTTTTTGTCCAGTTCACTAAACATATACACTACAACTCTAGAAAACTTAGTTATTGGTGTGAGAACATTATAGTAGAATTCAGGCAAATATGTCATTACTTTCGACCAAGATGCGAAGAGTGTTGGATGATTTATTATGGGTCGAGTATGTTGTAAAAATACTACATTTCCATAAACTTCCTCCCCAACTTCTTCAGGTCCCTCCTCATTAGCACTGTTGTCTCTGTCTATTCCATCATTAATAAAATCCTCATCAAAATTCAGATTTACATGTATATCCGGGAAATCATCTAGTATTTCCTCTTCCATATCATAGGGAGGAGCCTCAATTTCTTATGATGGTCCTTCTTCAATAACTCTTGTAAGTCTACATCTTCGTACAATTGGATGTTATTGGTGTATAGTAGAAACCTCAAAATATAACTCCATCATGACACCATCTGACCATTGGGAAAATGAATTTATTACCTACACCCACTACTCATCAGCAACCAATAGACGAGCTAGATTCTATAATATAGTCGGGAATTTAAAATGTCTATATCTAATAGACTTAATCTATTGATCAGGTCCTAGATTTAAGAAACTATGAATTCTATCTTGAAGTTCACTTAGGGTTACACAATTATATTTCCTAACCATTATTATTGGTTGTGTACTATAAGAATCTCCTTGATCGGTCTGAACAACCTCCCCATAGTAGTAGACACAGGAAAACATTACTCTCTACGTCAAAAATGTTTTTTGATCAAGATTCAGATAGTGTAAATAATTTTTATAATGAGGTTTGACCTTATAATATTTATGATACTGAAATTTTAGAATGTCTTTTTATATCCTAAAATATGATACTAATTTTTTGTTATATATTAGTTTATTAGCAAATAAGTCGCATAATGTTTAAGAAAATGAGGTAACAAGAAGAGAAAACATAAAATCAGTTTATTTATCCATGATAAAATGAAAATTATGATCTTATAAAGTGAAATAGACAAGAATAAGCACATTAAATAACACATGAATTTTTTGCAATAGAAAATAAATACCTTGGAATTTTTCAATAGAACAGAGTTTGGATGAGATGAGTCTAACTTTGGAAGTTAAGTAAAATCCAGCTTATTTTCAACTGTTGGCTTAATAACATCTTCCAAAGGGATGTACTTAACTTTTTAATTTTCAAAATCTTTTGGTATTCTAATGACACCATCACCGTATAGGGCGTCTTGTCATTAGAAGTCTGATTTTTTTTTTGAAAATTCAAAAGTTATGTACATCTCTTTGGAAGATTTTATTAAGTTATCACTTGAAAATAAGTTGGATTTTACTTCACTTTCTAATTTATACTCATATCATTCAAACTTTTTTCTATTGAAAAATTTCAAGGTATTTATTGTCTTTTTTGAAGCATTTATGTGTCGTTTAATGGGTTTTTTCTTATCAAATTCACTTGATATGATCATAATTGTCATTTTATCATGGATAAATAAAATAATTTTATTCTTTGCCTTATTGTTACCTCATTTTACTAAATATTTTGTGGATACTATTGACAATAAGGGTTGACCATATAATATTTATGACACTGAAATTTTAGAACGTCTTCTTATATCCTAAAATATGATATTAATGTTTCATAGTATAATTTTTAATCATCTTAAAGGTATTTTAGTAGTTTATAAAGAAAATATGAATTATATAGAGTATATCCCCTGGGAGTGTCAAACTAGGTGTACAGAAAGGCATGTTATCGTTCACCAGTTCCTGATCGAGTCTAGCTCAATGCGGTGTTTTCAGGTTTTACCCCTAGGTACATCTATGTCAGAGCTACATCCACTTGTAGTATCTAGATAGGGATTTGATTACTTAGATAACCACATAATATTTATACTTCCAAAATTTTAGAATGTTTTCTGATATCCTAAAAGATGAAACTAATGTTTTTTAGTAAAATTTTTAACATTACTAAATGTTTGTTCAGTGGTTTATAAAGGGAATGTAATTTATCTAAAACATATCCCACTACATTAATAAAATACGCATGTAATAAGGGGTGAATAATCTAAATCATGGGAGTAACAAATCATGTGTGTAATTAAACCTCTTTATTATCCAGTTTCTCATCTTTTATCCAATGTTTATTCTATGTTAATCCATAGTTAATCATTGGCTAATCATTGGTTAATCATTGGTTAATTATTGTTTAATCGTTGTTTAATCATTCTTTAATCATTAGTTAAGTAGTATTTAATCATTCTTTAATCATTATTTAATATTTAGTTAATCATTAGTTAATCATTCTTTAATAAATCTTTAATCATTCCTTAATCATTATTTAATACTTACTTAATCATTAGTTAATCATTAATTAATCATTACTTAATTGTTATTTAATAATTATTTAATCATTAGTTGATCATTAATTAATCATTAGTTAATCATTCTTTAATAATTAATTAATCATTCCTCAATCATTCCTTAATAATTATTTAATCATTAATTAATAATCACTTAATCATTAGTTAATAATTAATTAATCATTAGTTAATAATTAGTTAATTTGTACTTAATCATTACTTAATCATTAATTAATTATTATTTAATCATTAGTTAATCATTAGTTAATCATTAGTTAATCATTCTTTAATCATTCATTAATCATTATTTAATTATTCATTAATCATTCCTTAATCATTCCTTAATCATTACTTAATCATTAGTTAATCATTAATTAATCATTACTTAATCATTAGTTAGTCATTAATTAATCATTTTTAATCATTCTTTAATCATTCCTTAATCTTTCTTTAATCATTTCTTATTCGTTCTTTAATAATTACTTAATCATTAGTTAATCAATTTTAATCATTAGATAATCATTATTTAATCATTACTCAATCATTAGTTAATCATTAGTTAATCATAAATTAATCATAGTTTAATAATTACTTAATCATTAGTTAATCATTTCTAAATCATTAGTTAAACATTCTATAATCATTACTTAATCATTATTTAATTATTATTTAATCATTCGTTAATCATTTTTTATTCATTACCTAATAATTAGTTAAACATTACTTAGCCCTTAATTAATTATGCCTTACTAATTAGTTACTCATATGATATTAATTAGTTAATTATTATTAGATAATCATTATATGTAATCATTCTTGGATCCTAATTTATTCATTAGTTAATCTATATTTAATCATTACTAATAAAAGCTATTATTTTTAAACTATATATAACTAACTAAACTACTAAATAAATAACATATTTAGAACTAACTAAAAAATCAATTAAATAAATAAATAATTTTAAATTAAATAATTAAAAATAACTCTAAATGATGCTTCACAAAAAAAATTGGCACTTCTTTTAGGCCATCGGAACCACCACGCACAAAGAAATATTCTTTTAGAGAGAGAGTGTGTGGAATTTAGATAGAGGAGGTAATTTTGAAGTGAAGAGAAGGGGATGTCCTTTTATAGGTACTTAAGGGAAAAGAGATAGGGGGTGTCATATTTTTCCTTTACATTAGGTGAAAGGTAGCCAATCTCGAGCTACCTTTCATTTTATTTTAGGAGAAAGGCATTAGGCCCCCAACCACTTTTTCCATGTCATCAATCTGAGTCGATGATAGGAAAAGGTAGCACGATGTCTGCTACCTTTCAATAAATCAGGAAGGTGGAAGGGCCCCTTCCACCTTTCCAATACATAAATCAAAAAAAACATTTACCAAGAAGGATTTAAAAAAAATGCAGAAAAAAATCATATATGCATGATAGCCTTACTTACATATTTTTTTCAGAATATATTTATTGACCTCTCTCACTCAGTCCTAATGGTATTTTACTACCATTAAATGATCGGTGAAAATTCCCACACATCAGACTTTCTCAGTCTCTTCTTTCTTTCTTCTCTTTCTCATTTCTATGATAATAGGTATCGCAGGTTCTAGTATGTGCACCAATTTCTTATTTTTCTTTCTTTTATTTATTTTTATTAAATACCCAAAATCAATTCATCATAATCACTTTATCGAGTTCTTATTCTTCTCATAGAGAGCTCTTTGATTCTTGCTTTCACTCTAGCATAGTTCCCACTCGGCTCTTCCTTTTTTTATACGATCACTTCTCATTATATTTAAAAGATATTTCAAAAATATTTCTAAAATGGAAATAAATTAGTTATGTCATGATAACCATGAAATTTTCATTATCATAGAGTTTCTCATGATCCTCATTTACTTTTCCTCTAATTTTTGTACATGGGTATCTCCCACGATCTCTATTTTTCTGTTTTCTCAACTACTTATCTCCAGTAAAATTCTAGGAATACCCTTTCCTTCTGTTATAAGATTTATTAAAGTTGGATATATCTTCCAAATATTTATACAATATTCTTGAGATTTTTTTACTTTAATGTATCTCAAAATATAACTTAGATAAATCCAAAAATAAAACACTTCACTGATATTTATATGAAAATCATATAGTAGCACAAGTTGTGGTGTGGCTCTTCAGATTGTGGGATGATAGTCTTCATTATTAGTTTGATCTTATTTCTTAGATTGAAAATATTAGTTTCTCATATCATATATTTAATCGCAGTCACATCTATTATTTTTAAAATAATTAAGCACAATACCAACATGTACAAATTCGAGTTCTAAAAACTCTTTCCATTTTGATCACTAATATTGATTTTCAAATATTATCATTTGAAAATCACAATATAATGGAAGAGTGGTCTCCTTATATCTTCTTCCTTAATATTCTTCATCTCAAGATTGAATCATGTCTTATCAAAAACATCATGATTATTTTATAATGAAATAACAATACAAGAATCATCAAATATCATTTCCTTTAGAATATACAAATTTGGAATTCTCATATTTCTTAAAATTATGCTAACTTTAAAGTATGATATACATATTTGTTACTCCATTTTGTAATAATTTATAATAAGTCTTACAAAAGTTTCATCAGAATTAATACAATCGTCTAAAAATTCATATACATCTCGGGCAGAAAATCATATACAATGTCAAAGTATTACGCTAAAAAAGTCTCATATGACTATAAAAGTCTTATTCATAGACATAAGAGTCTAATGAACATTGATAAGTCTTAAGTGGTCTGAAATTCAGTAAACTATAAAGTCTCATTCACTTATCAAACTATTATGTAGGCATAAAAAATGTATTTCACACTTTAAGGAAAGTCTTACTTGTATAGGTCGACTTCTGCCTTTGTCAAATTTTGACTATATAAAAATTTTAACATGCTCTAAAAAATTCATACACCCATTATAGAGTGTTAATTACAGAGAAATTCTTACACACTTCATTAAAAGGCCTATGAAATTTGATACTTAGTCATTTTTTCATTTCCAGTCACCAAATTCTAATGAAATTTATCAAAGTATTACAGAGATAGGGAAAAATATTATGAAAATTCCAAAATCTTATGGAACTTCTAAAAAACCTTATAAAATCTAAAAATAGACATTTTTCTACTTAAACTCTAAAATACAAAATTCTTCAAATTAATTCAAAGTTTCTTCAAAGAAATTTCGGGTCTTCTCAAAATCTTAAAATTACCTCAAAATAACTTCAATTTATTTTATGAATTATTAAAATAATAATAAACCTATTTAGCTAATTTCCAAGGTATTTAGAATTAATATAAAATACTCAAGTAGACTATTTCAAGTATCTCATTGCCTTCTCAATTTAGTCACAATGTGAGCCTTCAAATCTAACTTTTCCAACATTTACCCAAGTGTATTTAATCACTTACTTTAACCACCTTTATGATTGATAACACTAGGATGGTTTCACAAAAATTCATCTAGATTCCATTAAAAATTTAAACCTATTTTAATCTTTTAAATATAGTTATACAATTTTTTCATATTAGTTCAATAGCCCACTTCTCAAACTTATATCAACTTTTGTAAATAGTACTCCAACCTTATCACTTTCCTTTGACATTAAGATAAACTTAAGAATCATCACATTTGGTTTAGGTTTTCTCACTTGAATCTGTCTAGATAGTTATTCAAGGGAAGATACTCTTCATCCTTCCTTACCTAAAGACATGGGAAACACCTCCACTTTGACTTTAGTGGGTGGATTCTGACTCCATCACCCATTTTCTCCAATACATACATATTAACACTTACTGACATTAAATACAACCAAAAAAAACTTTGTCCACTTCAATTATAAAATATTTTAAAGAAGTGACATGTTAGAGTGGTTCAATATTATATGCCATAAGCATTCATCAACTTCCAAAATTCCAAAAAAACATATTTTTTTTAGTTAACTCAATAATATTGGTGTTATATACATTATCTCTTATTAAAGCAAAGAAAAACAAGTAATCCCTCAAGTAATACACAAAACATGTACCAATTTCATATTTCACTTTCAAACCATCATCACAAAATTGAGATATGATAATAAAATGATGTTGAAGACCATTTATAGATAAAAAATTATTAATAAAAAATGAATTTGGAATGCATAAATCATTATGACCTTTGATATTTCATTTTGAATTATTTTTAAAAGTAAAAAATACATAATCCAACTTTGGAAGGGTTTTAAATTTACATGGATCCTCTATCATATGTATTTAGTATCCATTTTTTATGTACCATATCCCATCACCAATTCATCCATTGTATTTTTCCTATAAAAAATAAACATATTTTTTGATACCCATGATAATTTTTGTATAATTATATTATTAATATTTCTTATATGTATCCATGTTAAATTTTTATCTTAATCTTGTTAGGTAACATAGTAACACTTATTTTTATATAAAATAGTTTTTATGGAAAAGTGATTATATATTTTTTATAACATTCACTTGAATAATGATCTTTAATAACATAAGTGTAGGGTCCCTTTTGTAAACACCCCTCCACCTCAATATTTTTCACTTTAATATTACTTCTACATGATTTTTCTTTCAGCAGATCTCATTGCCTAAAACACTCTAAAAAGGAATTTTGATGGGGGGAGGAACTCATAGGACTTATATTCTGTGCCTAACACTCCTCTATTACTGATGTGGGATTTGGGGTGCAGGTATCATGGTGTAGTCTCACTGTCCAAGATGCAGAGACCAAGATTATGGCGTAGACTCACTGGCCATGACACAACATCATGCAAATAGAAAGTGGGGTTGTTAATCCCCTTCTCAAATCCTATAGGGTGTGTGTTGTACATATAATTTGGTACAAACAAACTCCCCCTAATTACATCCTTTATGGATCTGAAGATTCCCTTGGATCTCATATAATCTGGTATCAGAACTTATTCTCTTAGCACATAGAAATCATCTCTAGGATAATGGTTCTAAACTCCATTCACTTTCTATCATTACAACTTTTCTTCTCTAGTATGTTGTATATCAATTAATCTTATATATCATCCCTTTAATTCCTTTAGTTTGAATTTAAATTCAAATTTCAAATTCAAACCAATAACTTATTTAAACTTCTTCTACAAACTTAGCATTTGGATCTTTATTCAAATATATCATGATCATCCAATTTGAATTGGTAGTTATTTGGAGTTGAAATAACCAACAAGATAGATACAAGTCATAAAACTTCTTTGAATCTACCCATAATTCCAAAATCGTGGCACGGGCACCTCTATTATGGTGTATCATAGCGATTCAAACCAATTACTTTATAAATACTTGAACACATTGTGGAATGGTATCTTCTTTGTAGTGTGGAGGTCTTCAAAATTCTAGATATGTGAAATAAGCTTGAACTCCTTTATGGTGTAGCTATCCCATTGCATAATAGAGGTCTCAAATTTTTTAAAACCATCAAAAACCAATCCATCCCCCTCTGCAGCATAGGATACAACTGCAACATGGATCCATGGATATCAAAAAAAATTGATCAATCCTCCTTACAGTATAGTATTTTATTACGATGCGGAGGTCTCATATTCTCTAGGCACTCCAAACATCAGACTACAGTGCCTTGTAACATGGTCTCATATTCTATGATGAAAGAACCTTCTTTCTCTACACCATTATTGCGTGTTCTATGATCCATGGTGCAGAACTTCTTCTTCAACCAACTTCTATGGCACAAACCCTGTTTTTCGACATGAAACTCTATCTATATCTCCCTTAAATATTCTAGCATCATGAATTATTATCATGATTTACAATCACTTTGAATCGACTTAATCATTTTCTAAATTACTCTCCTAACACCTTCAAAACTTCATCCAACTCTCATGGATTGAACTTCTTCAAATCATTTTTTCCTTCGATATATCAAGTACTTCCAGGAAATAACTTCAACCAACTTCCAAACCAATCTTCCAAGGTTTGTCATCAAATATTCAAACATATTTTCCCTATAATATAATAATTATTTATATGGATCTCAACTTCATAATCAATCTTTTAATGAATATGTGTTTAAATCATTAAACACCATATGAAGTGACACAATTCTTAAGATCTTCTTCAACTTCTATAATTGGCTTAGATACTTCAACCAAACTTCTGAGCTACTTATTATCTACTACATCTTTAGAATATTGACATCAATGAAATCCTTATTTATTGAAAATCATTAACAATAAATAAAACTCATAGAAATTGTTCTCAACAATCTCCCCATTTTTATTTATTATCAATACCCTCATAAAAAGATATGTCAATTTTCACTCTACAATCTTACAGTTCTCTCCTCTAACCTTCATTTCATTTTACTCTCTCCCCCTTTCTCATCAATATTTTCATTTTAATTTATCTACCCCTATTGAAAAGAAATAAAAAGTATTTGGTAAAGGGTATCAATTCATACTTAAAAAATTTCCATCAACCATTCCACTTTAAGTCTACATGATGCATGCTCGGTGTAGAAAATGAGAGGGTTTGATTTAGAAAACTAAGTTATCCCTTAAAAATTGAAATGATAACAAATGAAATGAGACAAAGCATATGAGACTTAGCCCGGTTGGTAAGGACTCCATAAGTGAATCTAAGCAATCAGGGATCAAAACCAGGCAGAGGCAAAATTTCTGGTACTGTAGCAGTACTGTAGCAATACTGTAGCAGGTACTGTAGCAGGTAATGTAGCGGGAACTGTGCAGTACTGTAGAAGGTACTATAGTGGGGACTGTAACAGGCACTGTTTAGAACTGTAGCAGCTGGGAATATGCCCCTGTTTCGGCCTTCAGGCCACCAATTTGGTCCCTGAGTCCTTTAAGGCCTTCGGGCCTCCCAGGCCTTCGGGTCAGTAAGGCCTTAGGGCCACCTCAAGGCCTTCGGGCCACCTTAAGTGCAGATGCAAACTAGACAACCTACAAGGAACAAGATCTACAAGGAGGATGATCAAGAAGATTTCACCATATCAGAAGCTAAACGGATTGCAAGAATGAGAGGGTATGGCACCTGCCATCGGGACAAGCTTGTGCATGCACAGGAATGCCTAGTCGAACAGCCATGCGAATGTGGAGAGCTGATTTCACGATGAATATGCTGGGGAGGAGCAGTTCCAAGTAGTTAAGTATGGGTTGTATGTAATGTTTGAATCCTATGGGCAATGAATTCCTCTAAGGCCTACAGGCCATGTAATTCTTACGCCTACGGGCCTTGTAAGGGTTCCACCTCACCCCTTGAAAGGTGGATTATCAAAAATCAATAAAAAATGAAGGCCTTCGGGCCATTGGAGGAAATGAGACAAATCACCAAATATATTCAAGGATTATACAACTATTTTCAGGTTGTGAAAAATGATTGATATATATCTATTGAGATACTAATTTCCCATGAAACATATCAACCTAAATTTTCATACACCCTCTTCAACACGCAAGTTAAAAACATTAAAGTAAAAAATGGAAGGTTACAACAACCTTGAAACTTCTTCAACCTTCCACTTTTATGTAATTGATAAAAATTTAATTTATCCACCTTAATTTAGAATCTAATTTTTATTATCAGGGATGATAGATAAATAATTATATAATTATTTAATGACATCATCAGAAAGCACCTTCCAGAATAATCAAATTTTCACGAGATAATAATTATGAAAGCTTATTCAATATACTTCATTTTTATCCCCCATAAAGAGACAATTATCATGATATTCATAATTAGTAATCTCTTAAATAGATATGCTTTAGGAATTATTTGATGAGAATGAACCAAAATGGAAATCTTCACGTGGTTGTCCAAATTTTAAAAACTTACACATCTTCACCAAGGATGATCACTTCAATGTATACTCTTTGGATACCAACTTATGAGATCAAGATAGGATGGAATCTTAATCTTCTTATTGTCCAGTGTTGAGAACACCTTCTTAAACATCATCAAATATGTTTCTCTATCATATTTTTATTCAAATACCAATTGAGAAATCACTTAAGGATGGTAACTTCTTCATCTTTTTTGTCTAGAATTGACAGAATCCACTCTATCTTAGGTTCTCCCCTGAGAATATGATTCACTTTCAATACCTACATTGTAAGTACCAATACAAAACATGGAGATAAGGGAACAAGGTGTATCTTCTTGCTTCTCAATGTGACCAAAAAGGTTGAGATGTTTTTATCAACCAATATGCTTCACTTTTCATGCTTCTACATTTTTTATCCAAAACTAATTTTGTTTGAGGGTGCATGGGTCTCTTCACATCCAATTTTACTTTGTGTGGATAAATTTTATTTTAAAAATCCTTTATACCTAATGCATTATTAATCCTTTTTAAGGAAACTTCTTATGATGGTAAAATGGTTATAAAACTTCTAGAATTATGTCCAGCTTCTTTACATCTCCCAAATGATTCTTCTTTAACACAAGGGTTGTCATTTTTTGAAAAACTCTCATGAAATTCAGAATATTTGTATGGATTCTTCTTCTTTCTTTTAGTACAATTTTTTCTTATGCTTATTCTAACTTTCTTTATTTCTCTAAATCTCCTAGAAAAAACACCATATATTCTTTTAAAACCTTGGAATCCTTCTTGGAGACTCCACATGGATTCTTGAGAGTGTTTTTTCTTTTAACATGACACTCCTCCAACACTTCTTGGGATTTATTTGAATATTATCTTTTTTCTATTTGTTGTCCAAGGGTGAGTTGCCTATATTCTTTATATCTTCTTGGGAGAATACTGATTTCAACCTTTTTCTGACTTCCTCTCAGGGATGCTTCTTCATTCTTCTCATATGGTATTTTCTGCTTACTTTCATCCAGTACATGTTGAGTTGAACATGAATCACTTCTATGACCACCACCACTTCAAATATCACAAAGATATTCAAGTGCTTCCTAACAAATTTTTCTTCTTCTATAGATGTCACCACTTCTCCAGTTTACTCTCCCTAGAAATGGGATTCCTTTTTTCTTCTGAATTTAAAGGATTATACCAACAATCCATTGCACAATTCCCAAATCTATTGCACCACCAAGAAATTCGCACAAATACTCACTATAGGGAAAACAAATTTTTATGATGGGTTATTAGAAATTGAATGGGTACATGTTGGAAAACAATCCCTCAAGGTGTCATTTTGGTGTTTTTGGGTTGTTTGTGTTTGTTGAAAAATACAGTTGACAACTTTCCAGCGTGGTTGTCGTCGAAGAAGATATTTTAAAGGTGTCACAATTTCCTAGTGTTTACCAAATTTTTTGGCCTCAAAATCAGGATTTGTTTTCTGGAAAAGAAAGGATTTATGTATAGCATTTTTGGTGAATCACAAAGCATCTAAAGGAGTTCCTGGACCTCAAAGCGTTGAGTTCACGGACCGAAAAGTGTGGATTTCAGAGACTTCAAAGTGATGATATGTGAACCATAAAGGGGTTGATGTTTTGTGGATGAGGATGGTGATTTGAAGCCACCGTATAGGGTTATGCACTACGTGAACCACGTAGTGGTATCAGTTCGTGGGAGGTGCGTTGTTTGCGGAAGGTGGTGATTTATGGATGCCGAAAAGCGTATTTTCGTTTGCGGATGAAGTCAATCATGTCATATGAACTGCATAGTAGAAATAGTACGTGGTGATGGACAATCTATAAAGGAGTGCTCAATAATTATGATTAGAAGGTTTTTTTTATCTATTTTCCTATATAAAGACCCTTAATTAGATCATTAGAGAGAGTGGATTTTATCAGAGAGGATTATTGTTGGAAAAATTTGGTTGAGTCCAAAAGTTGTCTGTGGAGGAGGAAATGGTCTATGGGGGAGGAAGTGGTTTGTGAAGGAGGCATTCCATGAAGGAGTTGTGGTTCACAAAGGATCAATTCTGTGAAGGTGGTAGTTCATGAAGACAGTCTACGAAGGAAGTTGTTTGCGGGGCACTATAGCTCATAAAGCATTTGCCACATGTGAAGTAAATCCATTCTACGAATCAAAGGAATTCCACAAAGCAGTCGCACCATGCGGTGTAAGGAAGTTCAAGAAGGGATTAAGGTAGTTCACGTAGGGATGAAAGAGTGCTGTCGTGGGAGCCCTCAAATGATTAATGTGATTTTGGGGTACTTAGGTGCAGCAGAGTGGCTGGCCAAGGTCGTCTCTCAAAGGAGGAAGTAGATTTAAAACAACTTTTTAAAGGTATTCTAAAAATAAAATAAAAGAGAATGAAAACACTAATTGAAAGGATGGGGGTTGGTTATAGTTTATGAATCTAGAAGAAGTTTTCTGGAAGAAGATTGTATTTTTTTTGTTTTTAGTTTTGAAATGAAGTTCGATTAAAATGACACAACAAAAAGATGTTTTTTAGACAATATTTAAAAGATGTAATAGATCTAACTCTACCTATTCAATAATTTATTAATCATTATCATTTAAATTAATATTCACTTAATTATGATCCCTTAATTTGTTAAATCCCGAACCCTAGGAGAATTGACTTTACCTCGAAGATTAAGTGAATTTAACCGTAGGCTAACTTAGGAACATGCAATCGCAACACCCTGCTTTGATTGATGTTCTAAGATTAGCTTATGGTTAGTGGTAAATTAAGGCATATAACCACTCTGAAAATTAGGATTAATTGAGTTTAGGGATTTTATTTTAACTCTACAAATTGATCTCGTGTGGTCTTGTATTACCAATTAAGATCGTGCTCTCACAATTCACAAAAATCCCGACCTCGCGCGTTTTGTGTTAATTGTTCAATTGCTCACTTAGTTTATTCTAATTTGAAAACTCAATTAATGGATCATGTTTAGTAAATTACAGTAGATCATTGATTCAAAATAAATGAATGAAGAAAGTGATAGGTAGATCGATTACTAAAAATAACTACTCTTCTATGGGTAGTGTAGTCATCGTAGAAGCAAATTGCATTTGCAATGGTTTAGAATGGGTATAACCCAATCACGCTTCTACTCTTGAGTTCCAGCCCAAAGAGGAAGATTGATGAAGAACAAAAATGAAAAAAAACAGAGGAAAATAGAAGAAATTAAAGAGGAACTAAGAAGTTTATTGAAAGAGCAAAAACATTACAACAAAGAGGAGGAAGAGAAGAGCAATTTGGAGGAGATCCTAGCTTGAAAACTTCCCTCCTCCAATGGTGAATTTAAATGGAAAGGAACCACTTCACCTCTGCTCCCAATCCTCTAAGTCACGTCCCAACCCCTCTAAATGAGAAAAACTCCAATTTATATAGGGTAGGAGAGGAGATGTTATAAGTGGTTTCAAGTGTGAATGTGGAAATTCGGCCAAATATTTTATTCCAAACTTCACCGCCCATTTAACCACCAAAACGAGTGAATTGTCCGGCCTTCCAGAAGGATGATTTGTTCCAAATCATGTTCCCGAGATTTCCTCAAAATTCTGGCGCAATCCAAGCCCGGATGAAGAAGATATGGCCTAAATATCTAACCCATGTATATTCTTCCGAGTCTAGCCCACCATTGGCTTAATGGCCCATTTACTCCATCTAAATGCACTCTTTAGCTATAGTTTCCTGAGTGAAAGTTGTAGAAAATTAAGCTTGAAACACTGTTACAAAATATTAAGTTCAAATAATAAATATTAAAATATTTATCTTCAAAATACTACAGTACATTTTAAAAGGGTAAACATGGAATTTTCATCAAATTTTCAAATGAATGATCTAATCCCCAATATTTCATAAATGAATATATTTAGCGCAATGTGAGGAAATTATATCATTTATTATCAATAAAATATTCAACAAAATAGTATCTTATCAACTCCCCCACACTTACCCTTTTTCACTCCTGGGCAAAACCTCATGTCAAGTAAACATCAATATCAAATCAAAACAAATTTTAAAACACATATCCTTGATATCCAACAATTACACACCAAGAAACAAAAGATATAATGCCTCATAAAAATCATTATTTCAAGTTCTCCATTTATATCATTCAATATATTTCCACTTCATTTATCCTCCCATGCACACAAAATACTTACCTAATATTCATTTTCACTCACCACATAAAAGTCAATTTTTTTTAGCAATGTCTTTCTCATCAAAACTCATACAAGGGTCACCATAAGCTTGATAAATTCCTACTTATCCACCCGATGTGAGTCAAGGACGTATGTTTATCATGAGGACTTTTCAGGGTTGTTCTGTGGCTTTCGGTTGGTAGGATTTAGATGTGAAAAATTCTGAGGCTAAATAAGGAGGGCTTGACTCTTTTTGAAGCAAAATTGCATTAATCTAATTTTCACTTAAATATGGTCTCCTCATTAATCCCCATAGTATCAATTCAGCTCCATCATCATGAAAATTCCTGGAAGGTTTTCACCATTCATCAATTCATCAACAAAAATGTCAATCTTCTCAAACATGATTTTCTTGAAAGCTCCAGATAGGCATAACTTTCTACCTCAATTAGAAGCTCCAGAAAAGGCACATATTCACTTGTCATGAAAGCTCTAGAAAAGGCACAGCTTTCAATATAATGATTTTCTTCAGAAGCAAACACATCTCTTTAAAATTTAATTTTCCACCCAAAGTATCACAGAATGTGGTAGCACAACACAAGATAGCTTCCCCCACACTTAAGCTCAACTAGATTATGCAATTTCACTTCAAGAGTTGGTTGGATAGGGAAAATTGGCTTGTAATGTGGATAACCTAATAGGATATGCATGTATTCTAAGGGCTACAAGGATTAAATGTTTAAGTTAGGCCATTATGAAAAATGATTCTTTGAAATAGGGGCTTTAATACCAAACAAATGCCTCAATCATTTAAACATAAGTACCTTGAACCCTCAAGTTTTGACAGGAATAGATCAAATTCTGGTTAAATCAAGCATGGTTTGGTTCTCTCAAGAAGTTAGGTGAATGTAAAGAATATGAAAATAATGGTTCATAAGCCTCACAGGAAATTGATTTCAAATATAAAGATAGTGAGATGTGGCATGGGATTCAAAATTCAGTGTACTTTTCATGAAATTACTAAATATTTGAACTTGAAACAAAGTCATCTCAACATTCATTTAAGCTTAGTTTCAAGGGATAAATCATTTCACTCATTGATATGCATTTAAAAATTGTGATGAGAATCATTTCAGCTCAAAAATTTCAAAAACACAAAGAAAATTGAAAAATAAACACACAAATTTAGAAAAACACACAAATTTTTTTTGGTTTTTTTTAAATAGGAAAACAATTTAAATTACTAAACTAAAAGGTTCCCTCCCCCACACTTAAAATATTTCATTGTCCTTAATGTGAACCCATGAGATTCTATATGCACATGAAATACATAATTTTTAAATAGGACAAATAATATAAAAGTGAAAGGGTTAGGAAGATCCTGATATGCTCAAGTGATGATGGGGTCATGCAGTGTGATAAAATCCACTGCATTAGTAGGAAGTCCCTCAATGTATCTCTTCAAAAGTTTCCCATTGACTGTAAATCTCCTTCCAGTGTCCTCCTGTGTAATCTCCACTACACCATAAGGAAAAACATTAGATACAATATAAGTACCTAACCATATGGAACGCAACTTACCAGGCATCAGCTTCAGTCGTGAACTGTAGAGAAGAACTTTCTCTCCAACATGAAACTACCTTTGTTGGATCATTCTATCATGATATGATTTTGATATTTCCTTGTAGAGCCTTGAGTTCTCATACAAAGACAATCGAATCTCCTCAAGCTCTTGAATTTGCAGCTTCCTTTGGATTCCAGCTTGGGCCAAATCCATGTTACATTGCTTTATAGCCCAATAATCTTGATGCTCAACTTCCACGGGGAGATGACATGCTTTACCAAAAACAATATGAAATGGGGACATACCAATGGGTGTCTTGTATGCTTTCCTATAAGCCCACAATGCATCATCTAAGCGCTTTCTTCAATCCTTCCTATTTGGCTGCACGGTTTTCTCCAAGATTTGTTTCAACTCACGATTTGAAACCTCAGCCTGACCATTTGTTTGAGGGTGGTATGGTGTTGATGTTTTGTGTGTCACCCCATACTTCCGAAGGAGGGAAGAAAAATTCTAATTGCAGGAGTGTGTCCCTTGGTCACTGATGATGGACTTTGGTACTCCAAACCTGCAAAAAATATGTGCTTTGACAAAGTCCACTACAACATGAGAATCGTCAGTCCTGGTGGCCTTGGCCTCCACCCATTTACTCACATAATCAACAGCACCCAAAATATATAAAAATCCAAATGAACTAGGAAAAGAACCCATAAAATAAATGCCCCATACATCAAAAATATCACCGAATAATATGGGTTGTTGGGGCATCTCATGTCTCTTAGAAATGTTCTCAGTGTGTTGGCAATGAGAGCATGACTTAAAAACACATGGGCATCATGGAATAAGCTATGACAATATAATCCAGAGTCCAAAACTTTCCTAGTTGTCCATTGGGGTCCAAAGTTTCCACCACAAGCAAGTGTATGATAGAATTGAAAAACAGACTCAAACTCATGATCAGGAACACACCTCCTAATAACATGGTCACTACACATGCGCCATAGGTATGGATTATCCCAAACATAAAATCTTGACTCACTCTTTAATTTTTGGACTTGATGTTTCTTTAAATTTGCAGGGATTTCAGAGGAAACAAGGTAGTTCACTAAATAAGCATGCCATGGATGCGTACCTAAGATGGAATAAAGATGCTCATCGGGAAATGTGTCCCGAAGTGGTACTTGGTCCAAGGTGTCATCCTCTAGTGTGTGAGTAAGCCTACTCATGAGGTCTGCCACCAAATTCTCTGACCCCTTATTGTCATTTATCTCGATGTCAAACTCTTGAAGAAGGAGCATCCAACGGATAAGTCGTGGATTTGCATCTGGATTCTTTAGGAGGTACCTCAAAGCTACATGGTCAGAAAAAACAACTAGTTTAGAGCCCAATAAATATGAATGGAATTTATCTAAAGCAAATATGACTGCAAGAAACTCCTTTCCTGTGGTAGTGTAGTTTTATTGGGTTGAATCCAATGTCCTTGATGCATAGGAAATCACATGTGAACGTCCTTCCACCCTCTGAGATAAGACAGCTCCAACCGCGAAGTTGGAGGCGTCACACATAAGCTCAAAAGGAATCTCCCATCGTGGGGGTTGTATGATAGGTGGAGTGGTCAGACATTGTTTTATCTCATCAAATGAATTCCTGCAAGAAACATCAAACACAAAATCAGAATCCTTTTGAAGTAATCTTGACATAGGGAGAGTAATCTTACTAAAATATTTGATGAAGCACCGATAAAATCCTACATGCCCTAGGAAAGATCTAACATCAGGCACACATGAAGGATATGGTAAGGATGAAATAATATCCACCTTTGATCTATCAACCTATATCCCATGTTTTGACACTACATTACCTAAGACAATGTCATGCTCTACCATGAAATGACACTTTTAAAAGTTTAGGACCAGATTCTTCTCAATACAATGATTCAACACCTTTCCCAAACTAATTAGACATTCATCAAATGAATACCCACACACTGTAAAATCATCCATAAATACCTCCATGCAGGTCTCAATAAAATCAGAAAAAAATACTCACCATGCATCTCTGGAAGGTACCTGGGGCGTTGAAAAGTCCAAATGGCATCCTCCACTAGGAAAATGTACCAAAGGGATAGGTGAATGTAGTCTTCTCCTAATCCTCTAGAGATATAGGAACCTGAAAATATCCAGAAAATCCATCCAATAAACAATAGTGTGTTTTCCCAGCTAGTCTCTCAAGCATTTGATCAATAAATGGGAGGGGGAAATGGTCCTTGCGAGTGGACTGATTTAGTTTCCTATAATCAATACACACACGCCAACTATTTTGCACCCTCATTGGAACTAACTCATCTTTCTCATTTTTAACAATAGTAACACCACTCTTCTTAGGCACAACCTGAATAGGACTTACCCACTGAGAATCTGAAATGGGAAAGATTATACCAGCCTCGAGCAATTTCTAAACTTCTTTTTTAACAACTTCCAGGAGGGTGGTATTGAGTCTCCTTTGTCTCTATCTCACTGGTTTAGCCCCATCCTCCAAGAGAATCCTATGCATGAAAATAGAGGCGCTAATACATGATATGTCAGTCAAGGTCCACCCAATCGCCCTGATGTTCTCCCTCAAAATATTGAAAAGCTTTTCTTCATGTTCAAAAGGGAGATTGTTAGAAATGATAACAGGTAATCTCTCACCACTCAACAAGTATGAGTATTTCAAATTTGGTGGCAATGGCTTGAGTTCTAATGAAGGAGGGTGTAGTATGGATGGAGACATTGAAGGAACTGAAATATGTTCAAAAAGAGCATTAGTATCAGAATAGACATCATCAAAATCAGCGAATAAAGCATCAAATCCATCAGCATACTCAACAGCCATGTCATAATCAGAGTGAACATGAACAAAATCAAAATATGAATCCACATCAAAATCAAATCCAAGAGAAGATTGTGTATCAGCAACATGTGTGGAAGTGCTCTTAGACATCAAACTCGAACCAATACTCATAATCTCCCTAAGCATAGGACAATCAAAATCCATGGAGTTTTTACTTGGTGGTTCAAAATGGGAGATAACAAAAGCAGAATGGTCCTCTGAGGGGTACTTAATGGATTCCGTGACATTAAATACCACAACTTCATCTCCAAATTCCATGGAAAGTGTGCCCTCATTGACATTTATGATAGTTTTTGCAGTTTTGAGGAAGGTCCTACCTAAGATAATGGTGGCATGATAACTTACCTGATCATACTCCATGTTATGAACATAGAAATCCACTGGAAAGATCATGTCTCTTACCCGTACAAGTACATCCTCAAGAACTCCTGCTGGATATGTCGTAGCTCTATTCGCCAACTACACCACTACTCTCGTTGGCTTCAACTCACCAACCTGTAAAGAGGAGAATACAGAGTGAGGCATCACATTTATTGAAGATCCTAAATCACAAAGAGAATCATAGAAGTGCAACTCCCCTATGGTACATGGGATGGTGAATGTCTCTGGATCCTTGCACTTTGTTAGCATTGCTAGAGTTGGTGTAATGAGTGCTGACACATTCCTTCCAAGATTGATCCTCTCATTTCCCTTGAGCCCTCTTCGATTAGTGCAGAGTTCTTTTAAGAATTTTTCATGCCTTGGGATTTGTTTAATGGCTTCAAGTAGAGTAATATTGATCTCCACACGCTTGAATGTGTCCAAAACCTCCTTTTGCATTGCTTCTTCAGCCATCTTATTGGTTTGAACAACCCTATTTGGAAAAGGAAGGGGTTTAAGAGGAACATCATCAATATTTTTCTTACCTTTATCTTTCTCCTTGGATTGCTCGTTAGTTGGTGTGGAATGCGGCTTCTCTGGAGTAGAGGTGAATCCCGGTGGAATGGTAGGTACATATGTATCATTCATTTGCTTCCCACTTCTCAATTTTATGGCACTAACATTCCCCTTTGGATTTGGAGTGGGTTGGGAAGGTAGATTTCTGGAATTCTTAATTACAAGTTCATGGAGGGCGGTGGAAATCTGGCTCATTTGAGTCCTCAACTCCCTCAGCTGTGAACTTTGACTCTTCAACTCATTCTGTTGATTAAGAACAATTTGCTTCAAAAGATCATCAGTATTAGAATCTACCTTTGGTGGGGGATTCTCTTGTTGTTGGCTTGTTGATGCTTGGGCTTCAAATCTTCTTTGGGGTTGTTGGAAACCCTACTGGTAAGGCGGAGGCTGCTGGAAATTTTGTTGAAAGGGTGGCCTTTGTTGTTGTCTAGAGCCATACCTCATGTCCAGTTGATCTTTCCACCCTTGGTTGTATGTTGGAGAAAATGAATCAAACATCTTTTGGGGATATGGTTGTTGTTGCTACTAAAATGGTCTCCCTGGGAATACTGTTGTGCAATCCTCTATCTCTTGTAGTTGTGGGCAACAGCCAGTTGGGTGGCTTGTCTCAGTGAAAATGCCACAAGGCCTTGAAGGAGGGGGTTGGGATGTCTTTTGATCCAAAGTAATCTGCCTCACCATAGTGGTCAATTCTTCCAACTTGGTATCAATCAAATGACTTTAAAGAGAAGAAGTACTTACCTGATGTACTCCCCTGATATGTGGTGTACCTCTATCACCAAATTGTTGGGAGTTTTGGGCCATCTTTTCAATCAATGCACGTGCGGCTGCTGGTGTCTTGTCCACCAATGCTCCTCTAGCTGCAGCATCCACCATGATCCTCTCCATGGGTGTGAGTCCTTCGTAGAAGTATTGGATGAGGAGTTACTCACTGATTTGGTGATGTGGACAGCTTGCGCACAACTTCTTGAATCACTCCCAGTATTCATACATTAACTCTACTTGGGATTTCTTGATCCCCGATATCTCCTTTCGAATGGATGTAGTCCTTGATGCTGGAAAAAATCTTTGCAATAAAAGACGTTTCAAATCATTCCAATATGTTACATCTTCAGGTTGCAAATAATACATCCAATCTTTTGCAGCTTCATCAAGTGAGAATGGGAATGCTCTTAATTTAATTTGATCTTCAGAAAAATTTCTTGGTTTTAAGGTTGAGCAAACCACATTAAATTCCTTAAGGTGTTTGTTGGGATCATCACCAGATAAGCCATGCAACTTTGGAAGAAGGTGAATTAATCCATATTTCAATTCAAAGTCTGATTCGAGGTTTGGGTATGCAATACAATTTGGTTGATAGTTAATATCTGGTGCATCCAATTCTCGAATGGTTCTATTAAGTTCATTTCCATTGTTTTCAACCATTGGTTCTTGTTTTAATTTTGACTTAGAAGTGTTTCCAATTTCAAAATTCCTAGAGTGGAGGAATTCCCCAGTTGGGTAAATGTCGACACTTCCCGTAGACTGAGAATGACGGATTCGTACCCTAAGGCTACGTTAAATCTCGAGGTCAGGATCTAAGAGATATTCGGGATTATTTCGTGTCATAAATCAAATAAAAATGAAAAGAAATAAATTGGACCATAGTAAAATAAAAATGATAAGTTTGAGTTGATGGTCCAAAAATAAAAGAAGAGGATGAAAAAAAGGAAAACTTGAGAAAGGGTAAAGATGAAAGAGAGAGGTGAAGTAAATAATAAAATGAAAAATAAAAGAAATAACTCTAAATGGTTGAATAAATTACTTGCCTCCCCAGAAACGGCGCCAATTTTAAAGAGCGCTATCGTGGGAGCCCTCAAATGATTAATGTGATTTTGGGGTACTTAGGTGTAGCAGAGTGGCTGACCAAGGTCGTCTCTCAAAGGAGGAAGTAGATTTAAAACAACTTTTTAAAGGTATTCTAAAAATAAAATAAAATAGAATAAAAACACTACTTGAAAGGATGGTGGTTGTTTATAGTTTATGAATCTATAAGAAGTTTTCTGGAAGAAGATTGTATTTTTTTTTTAGTTTTTAAATGAAGTTTGATTAAAATGACACAACAAAAAGATGTTTTTTTAGAGAATATTTAAAATAAGTAATCGATATAACTCTACCTATTCAATCATTTATTAATAATTATCATTTAAATTAATATTCACTTAATTATGATCCCTTAATTTGTTAAATCCCGAACCCTATGAGAATTAACTTTACCATGAAGATGAAGTGAATTTAACCTTAGGCTAACTTCAGAACATGCAATCGCAACACCCTGCTTTGATTGATGTTCTAAAATTAGCTTATGGTCAGTGGTAAATTAAGGCACATAACCACTCTGGAAATGAAGATTAATTGAGTTTAGGGATTGTATTTCAACTCTACAAATTTATCTCGTGTGGTCTTGTATTACCGATTAAGAACCCGCTCTCACAATTCACACAAATCCCGACCTCGCACGTTTTGTGTTAATTGTTTAATTGCTCACTTAGTTTATTTTAATTTAAAAACTCAATTAGTGGATCATGTTTAGTGAATTAAAGTAGATCATTGATTCAAAATAAATGATTGAATAAAGTGAGAGGTATATTTATTACTAAAAAGAACTACTCTTCCATGGGCGGTGTAGTCATCGTAGAAGCGAATTGCATTTGCAACGGTTTAGAATGGGTATAACCCAATCACGCTTCTAATATTGAGTTCCAGCCCAAATAGGAAGATTAATTAAGAATAAAAATGAACAAAACAGAGGAAAACAGAATAAATTAAAGAGGAACTAAGAAGTTTATTGAAAGAGCAAAAAACATTACAACAAAGAGGAGGAAGAGAAGAGCAATTTGGAGGAGATCCTAGCTTGAAAATTTCCCTCCTCCAATGGTAAATTTAAATGGAAAGAAACCACTTCACCTCTTCTCCCAATCCTCTAAAGCACGTCCCAACCCCTCCAAATGAGAAAAAATCCAATTTATAGAGGGGAGGAGAGGTTACAAGTGGTTTCAAGTGTGAATGTGGAAATTCGGCCAAATATTTTGTTCCAACTTTCACCGCCCATTTTACCACCAAAGCGCGGGAAATGGCCGGCCTTCCAGAAGGATTATTTGTTCAAAATCATGTCCCCGAGCTTTCCTCAAAATTATGGCTCAATCCAAGCCCGGATGAAGAATATATGGCCCAAATATAGAACTCATGTCTATTCTACCGAGTCCAGCCCACCATTGGATTAATGGCTCATTTACTCCATACAAATGCACTCTTTAGCTCTAGTGTCCTGAATGAAAGTTGTATAAAATTAAGCTTGGAACACTATTACAAAATATTAAGTTCAAATAATAAATATTAAAATATTTATCTTCAAAATACTACAGTACATTTTAAAAGGGTAAACATGGAATTTTCATCAAATTTTCAAATGAATGATCTAATCCCAAATATTTCATAAATGAATATATTTAGCACAATGTGAGAAAATTATATCATTTATTATAAATAAAATATTCAACAAAATAGTATCTTATCAACTCCCCCACACTTACCCTTTTGCACTCCTGGGCAAAACCTCATGTCAAGTAAACATCAATATCAAATCAAAACAAATTTTAAAACACATATGCTTGAGATCCAACAATTACACACCAAGAAACAAAAGATATAATGCCTAATAAAAATCATTATTTCAAGTTCTCCATTTATATCATTTAATATATTTCCACTTCATTTATCCTCCCATGCACACAAAACACTTACCTAATATTCATTTTCACTCACCACATAAATGTCAATTTTTTTAGGAATGTCTTTCTCATCCAAACTCATACAAGGGTCACCATAGGCTTGATAAATTCCTACATCTCCACCCGATGTGAGTCAAGGATGTATGTTTATCATGAGGACTTTTCAGGGTTGTTCTGTGGCTTTCGGTTGGTAGGATTTAGATATGAAAAATTCTGAGGCTAAATAAGGAGGGCTTGAATCTTTTTGAAGCAAAATTGCATTAATCTAATTTTCACTTAAATATGGTCTCCTCATTAATCCCCATAGTATCAATTCAGCTCCATCATCATGAAAATTCATGGAAGGTTTTCACCATTCATCAATTCAGAAACAAAAATTTCAATCTTCTCAAACATGGTTTTCTTGAAAGCTCCAGATAGGCACAACTTTCTACCTCAATTAGAAGCTCTAGAAAAGGCACAGCTTCACTTGTCATGAAAGCTTTAGAAAAGGCACAGCTTTCAATATAATGATTTTCTTCAGCAGCAAACACATCTCTTCAAAATTTAATTTTCCACCCAAAGTATCACAGAATGTGGTAACACAACACAAGATAGCTCCCCCCACACTTAAGCTCAACTAGATTATGCAATTTCACTTCAAGAGTTGGTTGGATAGGGAAAATTGGCTTGTAATGTGGCTAACCTAACAGGATGTGCATGGCTTCTAAAGGCTACAAGGATTAAATGTTTAAGGTAGGCCATTATGAAAAAGGATTCTTTGAAATAGGGGCTTTAATACCAAACAAATGCCTCAATCATTTAAACATAAGTACCTCAAACCCTCAAGTTTTGACAGGAATAGATCAAATTCTAGTTAAATCAAGCATGTTTTGGTTCTCTCAAGAAGTGAGGTGAATGTAAAGAATATGAAAATAATGGTTCAGAAGCCTCAAAGGAAAGTGATTTCAAATATAAAGACAGTGAGATGTGGCATGGAATTCAAAATTCAGTGTACTTTTCATGAAATTACTAAATATTTGAACTCGAAACAAAGTCATTTCAACATTAATTTAAGCTTAGTTTCAAGGGATAAATTGTTTCACTCATTGATATGCATTTCAAAATTGTGATGAGAATCATTTCAGCTCAAAAATTTCAAAAACACAAAGAAAATTGAAAAATAAACACAAAAAATTTGAAAAACACACAAATTTTTTTTTGGTTTTTTTTAAATAGGAAAACAATTTAAATTACTAAACTAAAAGGTTCCCTCCCCCACACTTAAAATATTTCATTGTCCTCAATGTGAACCCATGAGATGATATATGCACATGAAATTCAGAATTTTTAAATAGGACAAATAATATAAAAGTGAAAGGGTTAGGAACAGCCTGATATGCTCAAGTGATGATGGGGTCATGCAGTGTGATAAAATCCACTGCATTAGTAGGAAGTCCCTCAATGTATCTCTTCAAATGTTTCCCATTGACTGTAAAGCTCCTTCCAGTGTCCTCCTGTGTGATCTCTACTGCACCATAAGGAAAAACATTAGATACAATATAAGGACCTAACCATCTGGAACGCAACTTACCAGGCATCAGCTTCAGTCGTGAACTGTAGAGAAGAACTTTCTCTCCAACATGAAACTAACTTTGTTGGATCATTCTATCATGAGATGCTTTTCATCTTTCCTTGTAGAGCCTTGAGTTCTCATACAAAGACAATTGAATCTCCTCAAGCTCTTGAATTTGCAGCTTCCTTTGGATTCCAGCTTGGGCCAAATCCATGTTACATTGCTTTATATCCCAATAAGCCCAATGCTCAACTTCCACGGGGAGATGACATGCTTTACCAAAAACAATCCGAAATGGGGACATACCAATGGGTGTCTTGTATATTGTCCTATAAGCCCACAATTCATCATCTAAGCGCTTGCTCCAATCCTTCCTATTTGGTTGCACGGTTTTCTCCAAGATTTGTTTCAACTCACAATTTAAAACCTTAGCCTGGCCATTTCTTTGAGGGTGGTATGGTGTTGATGTTTTGTGTGTCACCCCATACTTCCGAAGGAGGGAAGAAAAATTCTGATTGCAAAAGTGTGTCCTTTGCTCACTGATGATGGCCTTCGGTACTCCAAACCTGCAAAAAATCTGTGCTTTGACAAAGTCCACTATAACATGAGAATCTTCAGTCCTGGTGGACTTGGCCTCCACCCATTTACTCACATAATCAACAGAAACCAAAATATATAAAAATCCAAATGAACTAGGAAAAGGACCCATAAAATCAATGCCCCATACATCAAAAATCTCACCGAATAATATGGGTTGTTGGGGAATCTCATGTCTCTTAGAAATGTTCCCAGTGTGTTGGCAATGAGAGCATGACTTACAAAACACATGGGCATCATGGAATAATCTATGCCAATATAATCCAGAGTCCAAAACTTTCCTAGTTGTCCATTGGGGTCCAAAGTTTCCACCACAAGAAAGTGTATGACAGAATTGCAAAACAGACTCAAACTCATGATCAGGAACACACCTCTTAATAACTTGGTCACTACACATGCGCCATAGGTATGGATTATCCCAAACATAAAATCTTGACTCACTCTTTAATTTTTTGACTTGATGCTTCTTTAAATTTGTAGGGATTTCAGAGGCAACAAGGTAGTTCACTAAATCAGCATACCAAGGATGCGTACCTGATATGGAATAAAGATGCTCATCGGGAAATGTGTCCCGAAGTGGTACCTGGTCCAAGGTGTCATCCTCTAGTGTGTGAGTAAGCCTACTCATGTGGTCTGCCACCAAATTCTCTGACCCCTTCTTTTCCTTTATCTCGATGTCAAACTCTTGAAGAAGGAGCATCCAACGGATAAGTCGTGGCTTTGCATCTGGCTTCTTTAGGAGGTACCTCAAAACTGCATGGTCAGAAAAAACAACTAGTTTAGACCCCAATAAATATGAACGGAATTTATCTAAAGCAAATATGACAGTAAGAAACTCCTTTTATGTGGTAGTGTAGTTTGATTGGGTTGAATCCAATGTCCTTGATGCATAGGCAATCACATGTGAACATCCTTCCACCCTCTGAGATAAGACAGCTCCAACCGCGAAGTTGGAGGCGTCACACATAATCTCAAAAGGAATCTCCCACCATGGGGGCTGTATGATAGGTGGAGTGGTCAGACGTTGTTTTAGCTCATCAAATGAATTCCTGCAAGAAACATCAAACACAAAATCAGAATCCTTTTGAAGTAATCTTGACATAGGAAGATCAATCTTACTAAAATCTTTGATGAAGTGCCGATAAAATCTTGCATGCCCTAGGAAAGATCTAACATCACGCACACGTGAAGGATATGGTAAGGATGAAATAATATCTACCTTTGATCTATCAACCTCTATCCCATGTTTTGACACTAGATGCCCTAAGACAATGCCATGCTCTACCATGAAATGACACTTTTCAAAGTTTAGGACCATATTCTTCTCAATACAATGATTCAACACCTTTCCTAAACTAATTATACAATCATTAAATGAAGACCCATAAACTGTAAAATCATCCATAAATACCTCCATGCAGGTCTCAATAAAATCAGAAAAAATACTCACCATGCATCTCTGGAAGGTACCTGGGGCGTTGCAAAGTCCAAATGGCATCCTCCGGTAGGCAAATGTTCCAAAGGGATAGGTGAATGTAGTTTTATTCTAATCCTACGGAGATATAGGAACCTGAAAATATCCAGAAAATCCATCCAAGAAACAATAGTGTGTTTTCCCAGCTAGTCTCTCAAGTATTTGATCAATAAATGGGAGGGGGAATGGTCCTTGCGAGTGGACTGATTTAGTTTCCTATAATCAATACACACATGCCAAATATTTTTCACCCTCATTGGAACTAACTCATCTTTCTCATTTTTAACAACAGTAACACCACTCTTCTTAGGCACAACCTGAATAGGACTTACCCACTGAGAATCTGAAATGGGAAAGATTATACCAGCCTCGAGCAATTTCTCAACTTCTTTTTTAACAACTTCCAGGAGGGTGGGATTGAGCCTCCTTTGTGGATGTCTCACTGTTTTAGCCCCATCCTCCAAGAGAATCCTATGCATGAAAATGGAGGGGCTAATACCTGATATGTCACCCAAGGTCCACCCAATCGCCCTGATGTTCTCCCTCAAAATATTCAAAAGATTTTCTTCATGTTCAAAAGGGAGATTGTTAGCAATGATAACAGGTAATCTCTCACCACTCAACAAGTATGAGTATTTCAGATTTGGTGGAAATGGCTTGAGTTCTAATGAAGGAGGGTGTAGTATGGATGGAGACATTAAAGGAACTGAAATATGTGCACAAAGAGCATTAGTATCAGAATAGACATCATCAAAATCAGCGAATAAAGCATCAAATCCATCAGCATACTCAACAGGCATGTCATAATCAGAGTGAACATGATCAAAATCAAAATATGAATCCACATCAAAATCAAATCCAAGAGAATATTGTGTATCAACAACATGTGTGGAAGTGCTCTTAGACATCAAACTCAAACCAATACTCATAATCTCCCTAAGCATAGGACAATCAAAATCCATGGAGTTTTTACTTGGTGGTTCAAAATGGGAGATAACAAAAGCAGAATGGTCCTCTGAGGGGTACTTCATGGATTCCATGACATTAAATACCACAACTTCATCTCCAAATTCCATGGAAAGTGTACCCTCATTGACATTTATGATAGTTTTTGTAGTTTTGAGGAAGGTCCTACCTAAGATAATGGGGGCATGAGAACTTACCTGATCATCCTCCATGTTAAGAACATAGAAATCCGCTGGAAAGATCATGTCTCTTACCCGGACAAGTACATCCTCAAGAACTCCCACTGGATATGTCGTAGCTCTATTCACCAACTGCACCACTACTCTCGTCGGCTTCAACTCACCAACCTTTAAAGAAGAGAATACAGAGTGAGGCATCACATTTATTGAAGCTCCTAAATCACAAAGAGCATCATAGAAGTGCAATTCCCCTATGGTACATGGGATGGTGAATGTCCCTGGATCCTTGCACTTTGTCGGCATTGCTAGAGTTGGTGTAATGAGTGCTGACACATTCCTTCCAAGATTGATCTTCTCATTTCCCTTGATCCCTCTTCGATTGGTGAAGAGTTCTTTTAAGAATTTGGAATACCTTGGGATTTGTTTAATGGCTTCAATTAGAGGAATATTGATCTCCACACGCTTGAATGTGTCCAAAACCTCCTTTTGCATTGCTTCTTCAGCCATCATCTTGGTTTGAACAAACTTGTTTGGAAAAGGAAGGGGTTTAGGAGGAACATCATCAATCTTTTTCTTACCTTTATCTTTCTCCTTGGATTTTTCATCAGTTGGTATGGAATGTAGCTTCTCTGGAGTAGAGGTGAATCCCGGTGGAATGGTAGGTACAGATGTATTGTTAATTTTCTTCCCACTTCTCAATGTTATGGCACTGACATTCCCCTTTGGATTTGGAGTGGGTTGGGAAGGTAGATTTCCGGAATTCTTACTTACAAGTTCATGGAGGGCGGTGGCAATCTAGATCATTTGAGTCTTCAACTCCCTTAGCTATGAACTTTGACTCTTCAGCTCATTCTATTGATTAAGAACAATTTGCTTCAAAAGATCAACAGTATTAGAATCTACCTTTGGTGGGGGATTCTCTTGTTGTTGGCTTGTTGATGCTTGGGCTTCAAATCTTCTTTGAGGTAGTTCGAAACCCTACTGGTAAGGCGGAGGCTGCTGGAAGTTTTGTTGAAAGGGTAGCCTTTTTTGTTGTCCAGATCCATACCTCATGTCCAGTTGATCTTTCCACCCTTGGTTGTGTGTTAGAGCAAATGAATCAAAATTCTTTTGGGGATATGGTTGTTGTTGCTACTGAAATGGTCTCCCTGGGAATACTGCTGCGCAATCCTCTGTCTCTTGTAGTTTTGGGCAACAGTCAGTTGGGTGTCTTGTCTCAGTGAAAATGCCACAAGGCCTTGAAGGACGGGGTTGGGATGTCTTTTGATCCAAAGTAATCTGCCTCACCATAGTGGTCAATTCTTCCAACTTGGTATCAATCAAATGAATTTCAATAGAAGAAGGACTTACCTGATGTACTCCCCTGATATGTGGTGTACCTATATCACCAAATTGTTGGGATTTTTGGGCCATCTTGTCGATCAATGCACATGCGGCTGCTGGTGTCTTGTCCACCAATGCTCCTCCAACTGCAGCATCCACCATGCTCCTCTCCAAGGGTGTGAGTCCTTCGTAGAAGTATTGGATGAGGAGTTTCTCACTAATTTGGTGATGTGGACAGCTTGTGCACAACTTCTTGAATCGCTCCCAGTACTCATACATTGACTCTCCTTGGGCTTCCTTGATCCCCGATATCTCCTTTCGAATGGATGTGGTCCTTGATGCTAGAAAATATATTTTCAAGAAAAGATGTTTCAAATCATTCCAACATGTTACATCTTCAGGTTGCAAATAATACATCCAATCTTTTGCAGCTCCATCAAGTGAGAATGGGAATTCTCTTAATTTAATTTGATCTTCAGAAACATTTCCTGGTTTTAAGGTTGAGCAAACCACATTAAATTCCTTAAGGTGTCTGTTGGGATCCTCACAAGATAAGCCATGAAACTTTGGAATAAGGTGAATTAATCCAAATTTCAATTCAAAGTCCGATTCGAGGTTTGGGTATGCAATACAATTTGGTTGATAGTTAATATCCGATGTAGCCAATTCTCGAATGGTTCTATTAAGTTCATTTCCATTGTTTTCAGCCATTGGTTCTTATTTTAATTTGGACTTAGAAGTGTTTCCAATTTCAGAATTCCTAGAGTGGAGGAATTCCCCAGTTGGGTAAATGTCGACACTTCTCGTAGACTGAGAATGACGGATTCGTGCCCTAAGGCTACGTTCAATCTCAGGGTCAAGATCTAAGAGATATTCGGGATTAGTTCATGTCATAAATCAAATAAAAATGAATATAAATAAAGTGGACCATAGTAAAATAAAAATGATAATTTTGAGTTGATGGTCCAAAAAGAAAATAAGAGGATGAAAAAAAAGGAAAACTTGAGAAAGGGGAAAGATGAAAGAGAGAGGTGAAGTAAATAATAAAATGAAAAATAAAAGAAATACCTCTAAATGGTTGAATAAATTACTTACCTCCCGACAACGGCGCCAATTTGAAAGAGTGTTGTCGTGGCCACCCTCAAATGATTAATGTGATTTTGGGTTACATAGGTGCAGTAGAGTGGCTGACCAAGGTCGTCTCTGAAAGGAGGAAGTAGATTTAAAACAACTTTTTAAAGGTATTCTAAAAATAAAATAAAAGAGAATAAAAACACTACTTGAAAGGATGGGGGTTGTTTATAGTTTATGAATCTAGAAGAAGTTTGTTGGAAGAAGATTTTATTTTTTTTTTATTTTTGAAATGAAGTTCGATTAAAATGACACAACAAAAAGATGTTTTTTTGAACAATATTTAAAAGACGTAATCGATCTAACTCTAACTATTCAATAATTTATTAATCATTATCATTTAAATTAATATTCACTTAATTATGATCCCTTAATTTGTTAAATCCCGAAACCTATGATAATTAACTTTACCACGAAGATGAAGTGAATTTAACCTTAGGCTAACTTCGGAACATGCAATCGCAACACCCTGCTTTGATTGATGTTCTAAGATTATCTTATGGTCAGTGGTAAGTTAAGGCACATAACCACTCTAGAAATTAAGATTAATTGAGTTTAGGGATTATATTTTAACTCTACAAATTGATCTCGTGTGGTCTTGTATTACCGATTAATATCGCGCTCTCACAATTCACACAAATCCCGACCTCGCACGTTTTGTGTTAATTGTTCAATTGCTCACTTAGTTTCTTCTAATTTGAAAAATCAATTAATGGATCATGTTTAGTGAATTACAGTAGATAATTTATTCAAAATAAATTAATGAATAAAGTGAGAGGTACATCGATTACTAAAAAGAACTACTCTTTCATGGGTGGTGTAGTCATCGTAGAAGCGAATTGCATTTGCAATGGTTTAGAATGGGTATAACCCAATCACGCTTATACTCTTGAGTTCCAGCCCAAATAGGAAGATTAATTAAGAATAAAAATGAACAAAACAGAGGAAAACAGAAGAAATTAAAGAGGAACTAAGAAGTTTATTGAAAGAGAAAAAAACATTACAACAAAGAGGAGGAAGAGAAGAGCAATTTGGAGGAGATCCTAGCTTGAAAGTTTCCCTCCTCCAATGGTGAATTTAAATGGAAAGGAACCACTTCACCTATTCTCCCAATCCTCTAATTCACGTCCCAACCCCTCTAAATGTGAAAAACTCCAATTTATAGAGGTGAGGGGAGGGGAGGTTACAAGTGGTTTCAAGTGTGAATGTGGAAATTCGGCCAAATATTTTATTCTAACTTGCACCGCCCATTTAACTACCAAAACGCGTGAATTGGCCGGCCTTCCAGAAGGATTATATGTGCCACATCATGTCCTAGAGCTTTCCTCAAAATTTGGGCTCAATCCAAGCCCGGATAAAGAAGATATGGCCCAAATACAGAACTCATGTCTATTCTGCCGAGTCCAGCCCACCATTGGCTTAATGGCCCATTTACTACATCAAAATGCACTCTTTAGCTATAGTGTCCTTAATAAAAGTTGTATAAAATTAATCTAGAAACACTGTTAAAAAATATTAAGTTCAAATAATAAATATTAAAATATTTATCTTTAAAATACTACAGTACATTTTAAAAGGGTAAACCTGGAAGTTTCATCCAATTTTCAAATGAATGATCTAATCCCAAATATTTCATAAATGAATATATTTAGCACAATGTGAGGAAATTATATCATTTATTATCAATAAAATATTCAAAAAAATAGTGTTTTATCAAGGGACTAAAAATATTTTGCAAAAGCAATTTCCAGATACCAACAATTTGTGAAAAAAGTGGATTTCACCTACCAGGTGAAAATAGAGCTTCATGGAATACTCATATATGTGTGAAACAATTCTGAGTTGATTCGGAGAAATATAAGAATCTTATGAAGGAGCAGTGATCATACTTTAGTGGAGAGAGAGCAATGAGCTTTCAAATTGTGATTGGTTGTATACTAGGAGGGACAGTGAGTCCACTCTGAACCTTGTATTGGCAGTGATCTTTAGTGGATTTGGTACATAGACACATTACCTTTGTATGCTCCATGGATGTAGCCAAGTGAGGGTGAACCAAGTAAAATTGTCATGTCATGTGCATGTTTTAATTCTCGTATTATTCTCTGCTACAAGAAGGAGAGAAAAAGAGTGTTTTGTTTAATGAAGAAACAAGATCCAAAGAGAGTTTTTAAATTTTTCATACTCTAATTCAGCCCCCCCCCCCCCCCAGGGAATTTAACCTAGTTGGGCTAACAATACCCATCGCAAATAATCAAAAAGATCAACTTATTTGGGAAGGAGTGAGGATTCCTTCGCAAATAACTCCAAACCTAGAGTTATTTGCGATGGAATTCTCATTTCGTCGCAAATAGTCTTAGCAGAAACATGTGCCATATGGCGTGGAAAGACTATTTGCGATGGAAGGTCCCATTACATCATAAATAGTCTTATGTTCTAAATAAACTATTGCGACATGTTAACCCTTCTATCGCAAATTACATTATTTATGATTGAAACTGGTGTCTGTCGTAAATACTTTATCGGCAGAGTAAATATAAAATAAATATGGTGGGTATTATTAGTGAAGGATCTCCATATCAGTCGTAGATGTCTTTTCATATATAACCATTACTTTTTAAGGTGGACAGTATTAGTGATGGATTTCAATGTAAATAATTTGTCGTAACTAATCTAACTTATATAAGGCCTCAGTCCACATCCTCTCAATCACTCTTAACTTCTCAAAACATCTCAACTTCTCTCAAATTTCACTCTAGTGTACATTTAAATTTCTACAGGAAAGTTTTCGAAAGCACATCAATATCTTTATTCCAATACAAGCGTCAATTTTAAGGTATTTATTTTAAACTTTTTAAATTCTTAATTTATTTACTTTATTTTATAATAGGAATAAATAGAATTAAATAGTAATAATTTTGAATAATTATTATTAATTTACAATAATTACTAATAATTATAAATAATTAGCAATAATTAGTAATGATTATGAATAATTGGTATTGGTTATGAATAATTAGTAAAAATTAACACTAATTCATAATAATTAGCAATAATTGGTGATAATTAGTCATGATTAGTAATAATTAGTCATGATTAATATTAATTGTTGATAATTAGTTATAATTAGTAAAAATTGGTAATAATTATCAATAATTAGTAATAATTATCAACAATTAGTAAAAATTATCCATAATTAGTAATAATTACGAATAGTTAGTAATAATTTATAATAATTACTAGTAATACGTAATAATTACCAGTAATTCGTAATAATTACCAGTAATTCGTAATAATTACTTGTAATTCATAATAATTACCTATAATTACTAATAATTACCTATAATTCGTAATAATTACTCATAATTTGTAATAATTATTGATCATTAGTAATAATCCTCGGTAATTAGTAATAATTAACAATAATTTGTAATAATTTCTAGTAATTAGTAATAATTATCGCAAATTATTAATAATTACCGATACTTTTACCAGTAATTGACAATAATTACAAATAATTAGTAATAATTACCAATAATTGTCAATAATTACCAATAATTAGTAATAATTATCAGTAATTACCGATAATTAGTAGTAATTACCAGTAATTAGTAATAATTTATAATATTTACCAGTAATTAGTAATAATTAGAAATAATTAGTAATAATTACCAGTAATTAGCAATAATTAATAATAATTACTAGTAATTAGTAATAATTATTAGTAATTAGTAAAAATTATTAATAATTAGTAACGATTAGGAATGATTACCGAAAATTAATAATAATTAGTAATAATTATGAGTAATTAGTAATAATTATTTGTAAGGAGTAATAATTAGTGGTTAATAATAATAATTAGTAATAATTACCGATAATTAGTAATAATCATTAATAATTACCAAAAATTATTAATAATTAGTAATAATTGTAGATAATTTGTAATAATTAATAATAATTACCAGTAATTAGTAATAATCAATGATGATTACCGATAATTAATAATAATTATTACTAATTATTGATAATTAGTAATAATTATCTGTAATGGGTAATAATTAGTAATAAATAGTAATAATTACTAATAATTAATAATAATTATCGATAATTAGTAATAATTTTTAATAATTATCAGTAATTAGTAACAATGAAAGGTAATTAGTAATAATTACCAATAATTAGTAATAATTAGTTATAATAATCTGTAATTAGTAATAATTAGTGATAATTACCAGTAATTTATAAAAATTTCCAGTAATTTGAAATAATTATCAATAATTACCAATAACTAGTAATAATTACTAGTAATTAGTAATAATTACCATTAATTAATCATAATTACCAGTAATTAGTAATAATTACCAAAAAAATGTAATAATTGGTTATAATTAACAGTAATTATTAATAATTATCCATAATTAATAATAATTAGTAATAATTATCAAAAATTTGAAACAATTAGTAATAATTTGTAATAATTTGTACTAATTTCTAGTAATTAGTAATAAATTGTAATAATTATTTTTAATTAGTAATAATTAGTAATAATTACCTATAATTAGTAATAATTTCCATTAATTAGTAATTATTTGTAATAATTAATGATAATTAGTAATAATTAGTAATAATTATCAATAACTAGTAATAATTAGTAATAATTACCAATAATTACTAATAATTACAAGTAATTTTCAATAATTACCAATAATTTGTAATAATTTACAATAATTAGTAATAATTACCGGTAATTAGTAATAATTATAATTAATTAGCAATAACTACTAATAATTAGAAATAATTAATAATAATTACCAATAATTATCAATAATTACCTATAATTAATAATAATTATTAATTATAGATAATTGGTAACAATTACAAGAAATTAGTAATTTTCTAATTTTTTGTTTTTTTTGTTGGATTATCCCTTCCTTCTATCAGATTATTTATAATCAATGTTTATGTTTACTATTATTTTTGTTATAAAATGATGGTATAATGAAATATGCAACAATTTTTATTATGAGATATTTATTGGATAAATCATCATAGAAATATAAACGATTATGGTATAAATCCTATATATATTGAGGGTGTCAAAAAATTTTATCATTTGTGTCATCAAAATCAAAAAAAAACTGAAGGGATAATTCCATGTAAAAAATGTGATCCGAGTAGATTTGAAATGTTTGACAGTGTTGGGCCCATCCATTTTGTTTTGTTTTTTGAAAAGACTGTGTTTCTAGTATAACATGGTGAACGGAATTCAAGTGAAGATACAAATAATTTGGTTCTAAATCCATTACTGTTTCAAACTTTAGTACACAAGGTTTTTGACCCATATTTTCAACAAATAGAAACTCAAAATGATAATTCAAATCCTGATTTAGAACCATCTCAGTTTTATGAGTTGTTGAAATCTGATGAGGATGTGTTATATCTCAATTGCAAGATAAGAAAATTTGAAGATGCTATAAAATTTATGGTTATTAAATCAAATAATGGTATTTCAAATAGTTGTTTTGATCAAATATACTCTTTGGTTAAATCATTATTACCTGGATGAAATGTGTTGCCTAAAGATTTCTATGAAAGCAAGAGTTTGGTTTGTAATTTGGGTCATGGTTATCAAAATATCCATGCATGTTCAAATGATTTCATCTTATATTATGGTAAATATGTATCGTTGGTTAATTTTCATGTATGTGGACAATCGAGGTACAAATAGGTACAATAAGGAAAGTCTAGATTTTTTTTCTTGTTAAATAGTTGAGGTATTCACCACTTGCATCTAGATTGTAGTGTTTATTTATGTCACATAACATATCATTATTGATCAAGTGCATCTTCCTTTTACTTCAGAATCTCATAACATGTGATTGGATCTTTCTACTGATGGTTTTTGTCCATTTAGATCTTACGGTAGTCAATATTCTTATTAAATTATCTTTATAACTCTGTAAAACTTACCTCCTTAGATGTCAATGAAGAAACCATATATCTTTTTGACATTACTAATTCTAAGACATCCAAAAAAGAATATTGATATTTATTTGAATCCATTGATTAATGATTTAAATTTATTTTAGAGTAATGGTGTAAGTACATATAATGTACTTGTAAAAAATAATTTCATAATGAAAGTTTCATTAGTGTGGATAATTAGTGACTTTCGAGCGTATCACATATGAATCCACCTCATTCTTCCTTCAATTGTAAAGAATCAATATGTGCCATTTCAAGATTGGTTGGTTTAATCTTCAATTCAAGACACTTCATATTGAGTGATTTCTTATAATTTTCAATGAATGTAACCTTATCTTCACAATCCTTCCTCATTCTTACAACTTATTCATCATGCATCCTACTCTTTTCTTGAAGTATTGTATCAAGTTCCTTTATCTTCTTGGATTTAATATCCAATTGTGAGTTCTTGATTTCAATGTTATTTTTCATATTTTATTCTAATGCATGAATTTTATTCTCATATTATTTAGTAGACTCATCCTTATCTTGGATTGAACTAAGACACTCCTCTTTAAATTTGGATAATATCTCTTAAAGATCCCCATTCATACCTTTTTTGATAGTAACTTGTTTTGAGATATTTATACAGGTTAGAACTCTTTGTTTCAAATCTTTCTCCAAGTTATTTTTCACACCTTCGAGCTAGATGATTTTTTCCTACTCTCTTTCAAAATCTCACAATTTATAGAAACTAATTAATTGGGTAAGCCATGCATCATATCTTTTAATGCATCAACAGATAAATCTATTGACATCTGATCACACCCACTTGATTCTTCTTTATGCGGACAAGTTAAAAATGAATCTTCACATACCTTAGGATCACTTGAATCCCTTGATCCTACTAAGGTAGTAATGTTGTCCATATCATCGGTGGTAAATTGAACCACATGTTGTTCTCTTTTTAAGGTAAATTAGTCTTCCTTGCTTGGAGCACATGAAACTTCTTCCTATTTTGATAATAGGGACATATTCCTCATTTTTTTCTTCTCTTTATTTTTCTTGTTCATCAAAGTCTTGGTAGAAACTGAGTTTTGATCTGAAATAGACAACTCTTTGCCAAAACTGTGCTTAATTATAAATCAAGAAAGAACTTAAAATCTTCCAAGTGAACAATTTGAGATTGAGAATCCAACAGAGGAAAACCTTTCCTTTGATAACAATTTTGGGTGCCTTTTGGGCACACCCCTCCACCATAATATTTTCTTCTTTAGGATTCCTCCTGCGTGGGTTTTCTTTCAGTAGGGATCACTACCCACAACACTCTGAAAATATATTACGATGGGGGGAGTGATAGAGCGCTGTCGTGGGCGCCCTCAAATGATTAGTGTAATTTGGGGTACTTAGGTGCAGCAGAGTGGCTGACCAAGGTCGTCTCTCAAAGGAGGAAGTGAATTAAAACAATTATTAGAGGTATTATAGAAGTAAAATAAAAGATAATAAAAACAATACTTGAAAGGATGGGGGTGGTTGTTTATAGTTTATGAATCTAGAAGAAGTTTGCTGGAAGAAGATTGCATTTTTTTTTTTAATTTTGAAATGAAGTTTCGATTAGAATGACACAACAAAAAGATGTTTGTTTAGACAATATTTAAAAGACGTAATCGATCTAACTCTACCTCTTCAATCATTTATTAATCATTATCATTTAAATTAATATTCACTTAATTATGATCCCTTAATTTGTTAAATCCCGAACCCTATGAGAATTAACTTTACCACGAAGATTGAAGTGAATTTTAACCTTAGGCTAACTTCGGAACATGCAATCGCAACGCCCTGCTTTGATTGATGTTCTAAAATTAGCTTATGGTCTGTGGTAAATTAAGGCACATAACCACTCTGGAAATGAGGATTAATTGAGTTTAGGGATTATATTTGAACTCTACAAATTGATCCCATGTGGTTTTGAATTACCGGTTAAGGTTGCGCTCTCACAGTTCACACAATTCCCGACCTCGCGTGTTTTGTGTTAACTATTCAATTGCTTGATTAGTTTCATTTAAATTAAAAAATCAATTAATAGATCATAATATGTGAATTACAGTATCTCATTGATTCAAAATAAATGAATGAAGAAGGATAGAGGTCGATCGATTACTAAAAAGAACTACTCTTCCATGGGTGGTGTAGTCATCGTGGAGACGTTTTGCATAAGCAACGGATTGAAAGGGTAGAACCCAATCTTGTCTCCACTCTTGATTCCAACCCAATTAAGAAGATTAATATAAGAATAATAGTGATTAACACAGAATATTATTTGAAGAAAAATTCAAGAAACAAACATGAAAGAAAAGAAATACAAAGAAGAGGTGAGAGAGGAGAGCCTTTTTGGAAGAGAGGTTTGCACAAAGGCTTACTTCCTCCAAGAGTTGTGAGGGGCTCACAAGAGACACCCTTTCGGACACACCTTCCCAAATCCTCGACCAGCCCTCTCAAAGAGTTAAACCCCCCTTTAAATAGAGTTTGTGAGGGCTAGGGATACATAACTTTTTAAGTGTGAAATGAAAAACTCGGCCAAATATTTTATTCCAACTTGAACCGCCCATTTGACCTCCAAAACGCGTGAATTGACCGGCCCTCCAGAAGGAAGATTTGTTCCACATCATGTCCCCGAGCTTCCCTCAAAATGTGGGCTCAATAAAAGCCCGTATGTAGAATATATGGCCCAAATACAGAACCCATATCCATTCTGCCGAGTCCAGCCCACCATTGGATTAATTGATCATTTACTCCATCCAAATTCACTCTTTAGCTCTAGTTTCCTGAATGAAAGTTGTATAAAATGAAGTTAGGAACACTGTTAAAATATTTCAAATTCAAATAATAAATATAAAAATATTTATCTTCGAAATACTACAATGCACTATTAAGGGTAAAACTGGAATTTTCACCAAATTTTCAAATGAATGATCAAATCCCAAATATTTTATAAATAAACATATTTAACACAATGTGAGGAAATTATTTCATTTATTATCAATAAAATATTCAATAAAATAGTGTTTTATCAACTCCCCCACACTTACCCTTTTGCACACCTGGGCAAAACCTCATATCAAGTAAACATCAATATCAAATCAAAACCAATTTTAAAACACATATCCTTAAGATCAATCAATTTCACACCAAGAATCAAAAGATATCATGCCTCATAAAAAACCTTATTTCAAGTTCTCCATTTATATCATTCAATATATTTCCACTTCATTTATCCACCCATGCACAAAACACTTACCTCGCTTGAATTTTCTCTCATCACTCAAATATCAATTTTTTTTTGCAATGTCTTTCTCATCCAAACTCATACAAGGGTCACCATAGGCTTGATAGATTCCTACATCGCTACCCAATGTGAGTCAAGGACATATGTTTATCATGAGGACTTTTCAGGGTTGTTCTGTGGCTTTCGGTTGGTAGGATTAAGATGTGAAAAACTATGAGGCTGAATGAGGAGGGCTTGACTCTTTTGAAGCAAAATTGCATTAATCTAATTTTCACTTAAATATGGTCTTCTCTTCAATCCCCATAGTATCAATTCAGCTTAATCATCATGAAAGGTCATGAAAGGTTTACACCATTCATCATTTCAGCATAAAAAATGTCAATCTTCTCAAACATGATTTTCTTGAAAGCTCCAGATGGGCACAGCTTTCCACCTCAATTAGAAGCTCCAGAAAAAGGCACAGCTTCACTTGTCATGAAAGCTCCAGAAAAGGCACAGCTTTCAATATAATGACTTTCTTTAGCAGCAAACACATCTCTTCAGAATTTAATTTTCCACCCAAAGTATCACAGAATGTGGTGGCAAAATCCAAGACAACTTCCCCCACACTTAAGCTCAACTAGATTATGCAATTTCACTTCAAGAGTTGGTTGGATAGGGAAAATTGGCTTGTAATGTGGCTTAACCTAACAGGATGTGCATGGCTTCTAAGGGCTACAAGGATTAAATATTCAAGGTAGGCCATTATAAAAAAGGATTCTTTGAAATAGGGTCTTTAATACCAAACAAATGCCTCAATCATTTAAACATATGTACCTCAAACCCTCAATTTTTGACAGGAATAGATCAAATTCTGGTTAAATCAAGCATGGTTTGGTTCTCTCAAGAAGTGAGGTGAATGTAAAGAATATGAAAATAATGGTTCAGAAGCCTCACAGGAAAGTGATTTCAAATATAAAGACAGTGAGATGTGGCATGGGATTCAAAATTCGGTGTACTTTTCATGAAATTACTAAATATTTGAACTTGAAACAAAGTCATTTCAGTATTCATTTAAGCTTAGTTTCAAGGGGTAAATTGTTTCACTTATTGATATGGATTTAAAAATGGTGATGAGAATCATTTTAGCTCAAAATTTTCAAAAACACACAGAAAATTGTAAAATAAACACACAAATTTTGAAAAACATACAAATTTTTTTTTTTTGGTTTTTTTTTTTAAACAGGAAAACAATTGAAATTACTAAACTAAAAGGTTCCCTCCCCCACACTTAAAGTATTGCATTGTCCTCAATGTGAACCCATGAGATGATATATGCACATGAAATGCATAATTTTTAAATAGGACAAATAATATAAAAGTGAAAGGGTTAGGAACAGCCTGATGTGATCAAGTGATGATGGGGTCATGCAGTGTGATAAAATCCACTGCATCAGTAGGATGTCCCTCAATGTATCTCTTCAAACGTTGCCCATTGACTGTAAAGCTCCTTCCAGTGTCCTCTTGTGTGATCTCCACTGCACCATAAGGAAAAACATTAGACACAATATAAGGACCTAACCATCTGGAATGCAACTTACCAGGCATCACCTTCAGTCGTGAACTATAGAGAAGGACTTTCTCTCCAACATGAAACTCCCTTTGTTGGATCATTTTGTCATGAGCTGCTTTTGATATTTCCTTGTAGAGCCTTGAGTTCTCGTATGATGATAGTCGAATCTCCTCAAGCTCTTGAATTTGCAACTTCCTTTGAATTCCAGCTTGGGCCAAATCCATGTTACATTTCTTTATAGCCCAATATGCCCGATGCTCGACTTCCACGGGGAGATGACACGCTTTCCCAAAAACAATCCGAAATGGGGACATACCAATGGGGGTCTTGTATGCTGTCCTATAAGCCCACAATGCATCATCCAAGCGCTTGCTCCAATCCTTCCTATTTGGCTGCACGGTTTTCTCCAAGATTTGTTTCAACTCACGATTTGAAACCTCAGTCTGGCCATTTGTTTGGGGGTGGTATGGTGTTGATGTTTTGTGTGTCACCCCATACTTTCGAAGGAGGGAAGCAAAATTCCTATTGCAAAAGTGTGTCCCTTGGTCACTGATGATGGCCTTTGGTACTCCAAATCTGCAAAAAATCTGTGCTTTGACAAAGCCCACAACAACATGAGAATCGTCAGTCCTGGTGGCCTTGGCCTCCACCCATTTACTCACATAATCAACAGCAACCAAAATATACAAAAATCCAAATGAACTAGGAAAAGGACCCATAAAGTCGATGCCCCATACATCAAAAATCTCACAAAATAGTATGGGTTTTTGGGGCATCTCATGTCTCCTAGAAATGTTCCCAGTGTGTTGGCAACGAGAGCATGACTTACAAAATAAATGGGCATCATGGAACATGCTAGGCCAATATAATCCAGAGTCTAAAACCTTCCTAGCTGTCCGTTGGGGTCCAAAGTGTCCACCACAAGCAAGTGTATGACATAAATGCAAAACAGACTCAAACTCATGATCGGGAACACACCTCCTAATGACTTGGTCACTACACATGCACCAGAGGTACGGATCATCCCACACATAATACCTAGACTCACTTTTTAATTTTTGGACTTGATGCTTCTTCAAATTTACTGGGATTTCAGAGCCAACAATGTAATTAACTAAATCAGCATACCAAGGATGCTTACCTGAGATGGTATAGAGATGCTCATCGGGGAAAGTGTCCCGAAGTGGTACCTGGTCCAAGGTGTCACCCTCTAGTGTGTGAGTAAGCCTACTCATGTGGTCTGCCACCAAATTCTCTGACCCCTTCTTGTCCTTTATCTCAAGGTCAAACTCTTGAAGAAGGAGCATCCAACGGATAAGTCGTGGCTTTGCATCTGGCTTCTTTAGGAGGTACCTCAAAGCTACATGGTCAGAAAAAACAACTACTTTAGAGCCCAATAAATATGAACGGAATTTATCTAAAGCAAATATGACAGCAAGAAACTCCTTTTCTGTGGTAGTGTAGTTTGATTGGGTTGAATCTAGGGTCCTCGATGCATAGGCGATCACATGTGAACGTCCCTCCACCCTCTGAGATAAGACAGCTCCAACCGTGAAGTTGGAGGCGTCACACATAAGCTCAAATGGAAGGTCCCACCGTGGGGGTTGTATGATTGGTGGAGTGGTCAGACACTTCTTCAGCTCATCAAATGATACCCTGCATGAATCATCAAAATTGAAGTCAATATCTTTTTGAAGCAATCGAGATAAGGGTAGAGCGATCTTACTAAAATCTCTGATGAAGCGTCGATAAAATCCAGCATGCCCAAGGAATGATCGAACATCACGCACACATGTAGGATATGGGAGGGATGAAATAATGTCTACCTTAGATTTATCAACTTCAATTCCATGTTGTGATACTATATGACCTAAGACAATTCCCTTTTCAACCATGAAATGACATTTTTCAAAATTTAAGACCAGATTCTTCTCAATACAACGATGCAACACATCACCCAAACTAGAGAGACATTCATCAAATGAGGACCCATAAACTGTAAAATCATCCATAAATACCTCCATGCAGGTCTCAATGAAATCTGAGAAAATACTCACCATGCATCTCTGGAAGGTACCTGGGGCGTTGCAAAGTCCAAATGGCATCCTCCGGTAAGCAAAGGTACCGAATGGGCAGGTGAATGTTGTCTTCTCCTGGTCCTCTACTGCAATGGGAACCTGAAAATAGCCAGAAAATCCATCCAAGAAACAATAGTGTGTCTTCCCAGCTAGTCTCTCAAGCATCTGGTCAATGAATGGAAGTGGGAAATGGTCCTTACGAGTGGATTGATTTAGTTTCCTATAATCGATACACACTCGCCAACTGTTTTGTACTCTCACAGGAACTAACTCATCATTTTCATTTTTTATAACAGTGAAACCAGTTTTCTTTGGTACAACCTGAACAGGGCTAACCCATTGTGAGTCAGAAATAGGGTAAATGATATCCGCCTCAAGTAATTTTTCAACTTCTTTCTTAACAACTTCTAGGAGGGTGGGATTAAGTCTCCTTTGTGGCTGTCTCACCGGTTTAGCCCCATCCTCCAAGAGAATCCTATGCATGCAAATGGAGGGGCTAATACCTGATATGTCTGCCAATGTCCAACCAATTGCCCTAATGTTATCTCTCAAAAGATTCAAAAGTTTTTCTTCATGTTCAAAAGAGAGATTGTTAGCAATTATGACAGGTAATCTATCACCACTGAGCAAGTATGCATATTTGAGATTTGAGGGCAATGGATTGAGTTCCAATGTAGGTGGGTGATGTATGGATGGAGAAATTGATGCAACAGACATATCTGCACAATGAACATCAGTATCAGAATAAAAATCATCACAATCAGAGAATAAAGCACCAAATCCATCAGCATACTCAATAGCCATGTCATAATCAGAGTTCACAGGATCAAAATCAGAATATGATTCCATTTCAAAATCAAATCTTAGAGAGTCTTGTTCCTTAAAAATGGGTGTAGAAGTATTCTTAGACATCAAACTAGAACCAATACTCATAATCTCCCTAAGCATAGGACAATCAAATTCTATGGAGTTTTTATTTGGTGGTTCAAAATGGGAGATAACAAAAGCAGAATGGTCCTCTGAGGGGTACTTCATGGAATCCATAACATTAAATATCACAACTTCATCCCCAAATTCCATGGAAAGTGTACCCTCATTGACATTTATGATAGTTTTTGCAGTTTTGAGGAAGGGTCTACCTAATATAATGGGGGCATGAGAACTTACCTGATCATCCTCCATGTTAAGAACATAGAAATCCGCTGGAAAGATCATGTCTCTTACCCGGACAAGTACATCCTCAAGGACTCCTACTGGATATGCCGTAGCTCTATTCGCCAATTGCACCACTACTCTTGTTGGCTTCAACTCACCAACCTGCAAGGAAGAGAATACAGAGTGAGGCATCACATTTATGGAAGCTCCCAAATCACAAAGAGCATCAGAGAAGTGCAACTCCCCTATGGTACATGGGATGGTGAATGTCCCAGGATCCTTGCACTTTGTTGGAATTGCTAGAGTTGGTGTAATGAGTGCCGAGACATTCCTTCCAAGTTTGATCCTCTCATTCCCCTTGAGCCCTCTTTGATTGGTGCAGAGTTCTTTTAAGAATTTTGCATACCTTGGGATTTGCTTAATGGCTTCAAGTATAGGAATGTTGATCTCCACACGCTTGAATGTGTCCAAAACCTCCTTTTGCATTGCTTCTTCAGCCATCTTCTTGGTTTGAACAACCCTGTTTGGAAAAGGAAGGGGTTTAGGAGGAACATCATCAATCTTTTTCTTACCTTTATCTTTCTCCTTGGATTGCTCATCATTTGGTATGGAATGCGGCTTCTCTGAAGTTGAGGTGAATCCCGGTGGAATGGTAGGTGCAGATGTATCGTTCATTTGCTTCCCACTTCTCAATGTTATGGAACTAACATTCCCCTTTGGATTTGGAGTGGGTTGGGAAGGTAGATTTCCATAATTCTTACTCACAAGTTCATGGAGGGCGGTGGCAATCTGACTCATTTGAGTCTTCAACTCTCTCAGCTCCGAACCTTGACTCTTCAGCTCATTCTGTTGATTAAGAACAATTTGTTTCAAAAGATCATCAGTGTTAGAGTCTACCTTGTGTTGGATATTCCCTTGTTGCTGACTCATTGATGTTTGAGCTTCGAATCTCCTTTGGGGTTGTTGGAAACCCTGTTGGTAAGGTGGAGGCTGCTGGAAGTTTGGTTGAAAAGGGGGCCTTTGTTGTTGTCCAGAGTCATACCTCATGTCCGCTAGATCTTTCCACTCTTGGTTGTATGTTGGATCAAACTTCTTTTGGGGATATGGTTGTTGTTGTTGCTACTGAAATGGTCTCCCAGGGAACACTGCTGCACAATCTTCTGTTTCTTGGAGTTTTGGGCAACAGTCAGTTGGGTGGCTTGTCTCAGTGCAAATACCACAAGGCCTTGAAGGAGGGGGTAGAGATGTCTTTTGTGCAAATGCAATCTGCCTCACCATAGTTGTCAATTCTTCTAACTTAGTATCAATCAAATGACTTTCAAGAGAAGAAGGACTTACTTGATGTACTCCTCGAACATGTGGTGTACCTCTATCACCAAATTGTTGGGAGTTTTGGGCCATCTTGTCGATCAATGCTCATGCAGCTACTGGTGTCTTGTCCACCAATGCTCCTCCAGCTGCAGCATCCACCATGCTCCTCTCCATGGGTGTGAGTCCTTCATAGAAGTACTGGATGAGTAATTGCTCACTGATTTGGTGATGCGGACAGCTTGCACACAACTTCTTGAATCTCTCCCAATAATCATACATTGACTCCCCTTGTGCTTGCTTGATCCCCGAGATCTCCTTACGAATGGATTTGGTCCTTGATGCTGGAAAAAATCTCTGCAAGAAAAGACGTTTCAAAACTTTCCAACAAGTTACATCTTCGGGTTGTAAATAATACATCCAGTCTTTTGCAGCTCCATCAAGTGAGAATGGGAATGCTCTTAATTTGATTTGATCTTCAGAAACATTTCTTGGTTTAAGGGTTGAGAAAACCACATTAAATTCTTTCAAATGTTTATTTGGATCCTCACCAGAGAGGCCATGAAACTTTGGAAGTAAGTGAATTAACCCAGATTTTAGTTCAAAGTCCGATTCGAGATTTGGGTATGCAATACAATTTGGTTGATAGTTAATATCAGGTGCAGCCAATTCTCGAATGGTTCTATTAAGTTCATTTCCATTGTTTCCAGCCATTGGTTCTTATTTTATGGTTGAATTTGAATTGCTTCCAATTTCAATGTTCTGATATTGGAGTAATTCTCCAACTGGTTGAATGTTGAAACTTCCCGTAGACTGAGAATGTCTGATTCGTGCCCTAAGGCTACGTTCAATCTCAGGGTCAAGATCTAAGAGATCGCCGGGATTAGTTCGTGTCATCAATCAATGAAAGATGAAAAGAAGGAATGTGGACCATAGTAAAATAAAAATTAGAAGTTTGAGTTGATGGTCCAAAAAGAAGTAGAAAGAGATAAAAGAAGAAAAAAAAATCAGATTGGGTAAAGACGGAAGAAAGAAGAAAGGAAGAGAATTAAAATGTAAAATAAAATAAATACCTCTAATTGGTTGAAATAATTACTTGCCTCCCCGGAAATGGCGCCAATTTGATAGAGCGCTGTCGTGGGCGCCCTCAAATGATTAGTGTAATTTGGGGTACTTAGGTGCAGCAGAGTGGCTGACCAAGGTCATCTCTCAAAGGAGGAAGTGAATTAAAACAATTATTAGAGGTATTATAGAAGTAAAATAAAAGATAATAAAAACACTAATTGAAAGTATGGGGGTGGTTGTTTATAGTTTATGAATCTAGAAGAAGTTTTCTAGAAGAAGATTGCATTTTTTTTTTGTTTTTAATTTTGAAATGAAGTTTCGATTCGAATGACACAACAAAAAGATGTTTGTTTAGACAATATTTAAAAGACGTAATCGATCTAACTCTACCTCTTCAATCATTTATTAATCATTATCATTTAAATTAATATTCACTTAATTATTATCCCTTAATTTGTTAAATCCCGAACCCTACGAGAATTAACTTTACCACGAAGATTGAAGTGAATTTTAACCTTAGGCTAACTTCGGAACATGCAATCGCAACGCCCTGCTTTGATTGATGTTCTAAAATTAGCTTATGGTTTGTGGTAAATTAAGGCACATAACCACTCTGGAAATGAGGATTAATTGAGTTTAGGGATTATATTTGAACTCTACAAATTGATCCCATTTGGTTTTGAATTACCGGTTAAGGTTGCGCTCTCACAGTTCACACAATTCCCGACCTCGCGTGTTTTGTGTTAACTATTCAATTGCTTGCTTAGTTTCATTTAAATTAAAAACTCAATTAATAGATCATAATATTTGAATTACAGTAGCTCATTGATTCAAAATAAATTAATGAAGAAGGATAGAGGTCGATCGATTACTAAAAAGAACTACTCTTCCATGGGTGGTGTAGTCATCGTGGAGACGTTTTGCATAAGCAACAGATTGAAAGGGTAGAACCCAATCTTGTCTCCACTCTTGATTCCAACCCAATTAAGAAGATTAATATAAGAATAAGAGGTATGAACACAGAATATTATTTGAAGAAAAATTCAAGAAACAAACATGAAAGAAAAGAAATACAAAGAAGAGGTGAGAGAGGAGAGCCTTTTTGGAAGAGAGGTTTGCACAAAGGATTACTTCCTCCAAGAGTTGTGAGGGGCTCCCAAGAGACACCCTTTCGGCCACACCTTCCCAAAGCCTCGACCAGCCCTCTCAAAGAGTTAAAACCCCCTTTAAATAGAGTTTGTGAGGGCTAGGGATACATAACTTTTTAAGTGTGAAATGAAAAACTCGGCCAAATATTTTATTCCAACTGGCACCGCCAATTTTACCTCCAAAAAGCGTTAATTGACCGGCCTTCAAGAAGGATTATTTGTTCCAAATCATGTCCCCGAGATTCCCTCAAAATTTGGGCTCAATCCAAGCCCGTATGTAGAATATATGGCCCAAATACAGAACCCATATCCATTCTGCCGAGTCCAGCCCACCATTGGATTAATTGATCATTTACTCCATCCAAATGCACTCTTTAGCTCTAGTGTCCTGAATGAAAGTTGTATAAAATAAAGTTAGAAACACTGTTAAAAAATTTCAAATTCAAATAATAACTATAAAAATATTTATCTTCGAAATACTACAATGCACTATTAAGGGTAGAACTGGAATTTTCACCAAATTTTCAAATGAATGATCAAATCCCAAATATTTTATAAATAAACATATTTAACACAATGTGAGGAAATTATTTCATTTATTATCAATAAAATATTCAATAAAATAGTGTTTTATCAGGGAGTAACTCATAGGACTTACATTCCACGCCTAACACTTCCCCACACTTGATGTGGGACTCAGGGTACAAGTACCATGACGCAGCTTCACTGGCCATGCCGTAGAGACCAAGCTTATGGTGCAGCCTCACTAGCCACACTACAACACCTTGCAGCCAGGTAGCAAGGTTGTTAAGCCCCTGTCCTAAATCCTATAGGGTATCAGATCTTATTCTCTTGGAACATGAAAATTATCTCTATGATAATGGTTTCAAACTCCTTCCACTTTCTATCATCACACCTTTCATTCTCCACTATATTTTACATTAATAAATCTTACAAAGTAGCTCTCCAATTCCTCTATTTTGAATTTTAATTTCAAATTCAAATTCAAACCAACAACTGTCTTCAACTAATTCTTCAAAATTAGCCTTTAGATCATTGTTCCAATAGATCTCGATCATCTGATTTAAATTGGTCGTTATTTGGAGTTGAAATAACCACCAAACTAATAAGATAAATCCAAGTTATCAAGCTTCTTTGAGTCTTCCTAGAATTCAAAAACCACGACATGGGAACCTTCATTGAGGTGTAGCATAATGGTTCAAAAATGGTTACTTTATAACTGCTTGAATGGATTATGGTGTGGTATATTCTTTACAGCATGGAGGTATTCAAAAATCCAGAGATATGAAATATACTTGAACTTCTTTACATTGTGGTGTGGGGGTCTAGAATTTTCCAGAACCATAAAAAACCCATCCAGCCTCCTATGCGGCATAGGATACCACTACGGTGTGGATCCAGGGCCATAAAAAATGGATCCATCCTCATATGCGGCATAGTGTCTTCTTATAGCGTGGTAGTCTCAAATTCTCTAGGCACTCCAAATTTTTTCCTATAGTGCCTTGCGGCATGTTCTCCTCTTCTATGACACCAGCACCTCCTTTATCTACAACATTTCAACGTGTTCAGTGCTCCATGGTGCAAAACTTCTTCTTCAACCAACTACTACAACACAAACCTTGTTTTGTGTCATGAAACTCCTTCTATTGATCCCTTAAATACACTGCCATCATGAACTCTTCTCATGATTTATAATCACTTTAAATTGAATTAAGCATCATCTGAATTAATCTCCAAACACATTCCGTGTATTCCCGTGTTGTACAGACAGAAAGAGCGGCTCCTCCGGATGAGTTCCTCGTTTTTATTTTAATCAAATTTAAAATTAAAAGGTCGTTTCTGTGATGTGAATCAAGAAATGAAGGAGGAAGAACAGATCTCATTTATTCAGATTTATAGAATGATTTATTTCAAATTGAATGAAATATAAATGTGTAAATTATAAACGAAAATTAAATAACTATAATCAATGTTGTAACCTCCCTCTGATACCATTTGAAGGTTTCGGGCGCAGTGGAAGCGCGTGGGTGGATGTGCCCACTTGGCTTTTTGTCGTTAACAATGATCAATCTAGGATCAATATGATGATAAACGTTAGTCTCCATAGATTGAATCACAGAAATAGACAAATGAAAAAGGAAAGTCTCAGAACCACAAAGTAGGATCGTTACAGGTTGATTATAATTAATTTAATCAATTGAAAAGAAATACCTTTTGGGTGTTCTTTCTTCTTTGATGTTCTTGATAATGTTCCGATGTGATTCATCGTTGTGTCGTAGAAGCCAAGTATAGACTTCCTCTAGCGGTGATCCACACGTGAACCTCGTATCTCTAGACGTCGCCAAAGGAGTCTCCGGGTGCTAGTGTGGAGAAACATTTTCTTGCGTTGTCCGCCTTAGATCATCTTGATCCGATGGAAGAGGATCTCCCTTGATCTTGAGAGCATTCTTGGAGGAAGAGGTTCTTTCAGCCTTGAAAGAATTCTCCAGAATTGTTGTGCACAATGATTCTCTTGTGTAAGGAAAAGAGTTGGGGTTGTGAGGATATTTATAATCGGGTTTGAGGTTGTAGAGTTATGACAATAAATAAACGTGTTACGCATTTTATTTTTTTCATTAACTCCATTTTTAAAACTCCATGTCGAGTCATTAATTCCTTGACATGTGCCCACACTGATTATAATAAATATCATTTAATAAAATGATATTTCCTCAAAATCCTGACTGGAAAAACTACACGACGTGTATTAATAAATACACGGTGTGTACTTGTTTTTCATTGAAAACTACATGGTGTGTACATTCAATGTACACGGCGTGTATATCTTGTTTTTATTTATTCATTTCCTTTCCAAAATGAAAACTACACAGCGTGTACATTTAATAATACACAGCGTGTACTTGTTTTCAAAATAAAACTACACGGCGTGTAATCATTGATACATGGCGTGTACTTGTTTTATTCTATTCTTCCTCCAACATTAAAATGATTTAGGATTCCTTGAATAATTATTAAACCACGTACTGGAATAATCTTTATTCTACTTGAGATACTTGAATACACTTAGTGTGTGACCCTCTAGGCCTCTTTCTCGTTGGCATTAGGCGGGATTGCCTAAAGTCCAAGATTACTGTCTAGCAACGGGTCAAGGCACCCAAGAGAAAGAAGTTTATGCCGCATTGATGTATCACCTCATATGAACACTTATTGTGTAATTTAATCCCTTTGTCTCAATATCTCATCAAGCAGGTTTCATGGTAGTGTCATAAACCTATATGCTTGATCTGTCATTCTTTGACTTCTAGAAATAAACTTGTCATGTCATCATGGCCATGGAATTTGTTCGACAGTTATATTTCAATCAAAGGGCCCGAGATATCTACTTCCATAAATATGGAAGGTACAAATCCTTCCTGAACTTATCCATTAACAACATGTCATTCGTGACGCACCCAACGTACCCTACTTCCCGCCAACTCTCTTTGTGACGGTTTTTTGTCAGCAAATATATGTGTGTGAGTCATGACATGAGTTAATGATAATCTTCCAGTCTAAGGACCATTACACACACTCATAGATAGCAATGTATGATGACACCAAGACATGCGGAATTGCTACTAGCTGGTCTGTTCTCATAATCTCCCATCTTAGAGATTACCAAGTGCGAAATCCATGAGAGAGAGTCTCGTCTTCTTACGATTACTCACACATGACGGTCTGTATACTATGTGTCCTATCATAGTATGTCATCCAACCGTAGAACTTTATTTAATAATATTGTTATAGCATTTCAAGGTTCTCATCATAGCGGGGATATGCCATGACCTTATTAATACAACAAATATTCCAGGACATTATTATATTATAGTCATGCAGAATAATGAACAATATATAATAAGAGTACTTTCATGTAATCAAAGTAAAAAATAGTTGGTTCTCAGGACACCAACCCTTACAAAATCCCACTTGGACTAGAGCCAACTGACTAAAACTTTTAGTCCGCCAGACCTCACATGATGATCATGTTTCTGCTGAGTCAAGACTTTAGTCAAGGGGTCTACCACATTGTCTTCCGTGGAAATACTACTCACTGCAACTTCACCTCTCTGAGAAAAATCCCTCAAGATATGATACTTATGAAGTATGTGCTTTGTCCGCTGATGTGACCTTGGCTCTTTTGCAAGTGCCACCGCTGCAGTATTATCACAATAGAGTGTGATAGGATCTTTACTACTAGGTACTACATCCATCTCTTGGACGAAGATTCGCATCCATACTACTTCTTTAGCTGCCTCAGAAGCTACGATATACTCAGACTCCACTGTAGAATCTACCACCACACTTTTCTTTGACCTCTTCCAGCTCACTACACCTCCATTCAAACTGAAGATGTATCCAGTCTGTGACTTCATGTCATCTTGATCAGTCTGGAAACTAGCATCTACATTTCCTCTGATGACTAGTTCCTCATCTCCTCCATAAACCAGGAACATATCCTTAGTACGCCTCAGATACTTAAGGATAGTCTTGACTGTCATCCAATGGTGGTCTCCTGGATCAGCTTGATATTTGTCTACCGCACTTAATGCGTAAGCAACATCTAGCCTTGTACATAGCATAGCATACATGACTGACCCAATCGCGGATGCGTAAGGGATCCTTGTCATTTTCTTTCTTTCCTCATGTGTTTTAGGACACATTTTCTTGGAAAGATGAATGTCATGTGACACTAGAAACAATCCCCTCTTGGATTGTTTCATACTAAATCTCTTCAGTATCTTGTCAATGTATGTACTTTGACTCAGGCCCAGCATTCTCTTGGATCTATCACGATGGATCTTGATCCCAAGAATATATGCTTCCTCGCCCAAGTCTTTCATGGAGAAGTATTTATCTAACCATGCCTTAACTGACTGTAAGACAAGTACTTCGTTTCCAATTAGTAATATGTCATCAACATATACTATTAGAAAAACAATTGCACTTCCACTAAACCTTTTGTAGACACAAGGCTCACATTCATTCTTAACAAAGCCAAATTCCGTTACGGTTTCATCAAAACGAATGTTCCATGACCTTGATGCTTACTTTAATCCATAAATGGATTTCTGCAACTTGCATACCTTGTTGGAATCCTTTGGAGTCACAAACCCTTCAGGTTGTGTCATGTAGACATATTCCTGGAGGTTCCCATTAAGGAATGTTGTTTTGACATCCATTTTCCAAATTTCATAGTCATGGTAAGCGGCAATGTCCAATAGGATTCTGATGGATTTCAGCACCGCAGCCGGTGAAAAGGTTTCATCATAGTCAATTCCTTGACGCTGTCTAAAACCTTTGGCAACCATTCGTGCCTTATAGGTGCTGAATTTCCCCTCCATGTCCAGTTTCTTCTTGAATACCCATTTATTACCAATAGGTTTTACATCAACTGGAAGATCTACCAAAATCCAGACTTGGTTTTGGTACATGGAATCCATTTCAGAATTCATGGATTCTTGCCACTTGGCAGCGTATGTGCCTTCAACTACTTCCTTGTAGGTAAGAGGATCATCATTGTCAGCCATTAATGAGTCACCATCCTCGGTGATAAGAAAACCATATCGTTCTGGTTCTCTCACCTCTCTCGTGCTCCTACGCAGTTCTTGTGTCTCTAGAACAGATTGTTCTTCCATGAGGCTTTGTGGAATCTTTTCCTGTACCAACTCCTGTGTATCTTGATCCTCAACTTCATCTAAGTCTATCTCGATCCCACTATCTCTTTTGGAGATATGCTCCCTCTCAAGGAATATGGTGTGTCTTTCCACTGTAACCTTTTTTTCTGAGGGGTTGTATAGGTAATATCCCCTTGTTTCCTTAGGATATCCTATAAAGATACACTTTGTTCCTCAGGGTGTAAGTTTGTTACCTGAAGAGGCCTTAACAAATGCTTCACTACCCCACACATGTAAATTCGATAACATGGCTTTGCGTCCACTCCATAACTCGTATGGAATACCATTTATCGATTTAGTTGGTACTTGGTTTAGTATGTGTGTTGTTGTTTTTAATGCATATCCCCAAAAGGATAATGGAAGACTCGAATGACTCATCATTGATCTCACCATGTCCAACAGGGTGTGGTTCCTCCTTTCACTTACACCATTCCACTGAGGTGTGTAAGGAGGAGTGAGTTGAGATAGAATCCCAAACTCCCGTAAGAAATCAATGAAGCCCTGATTAAGATATTCTCCTCCTCTGTCTGAGAAGTGTTTCTTAATCTTCTTACCAAGCTGGTTCTCAACTTCATTCTTGTATTCTTTGAACCGATCAAAATAATCTGACTTATACCTCCTTAAGTAAATATATCCATATCTACTAAAATCATCAGTAAAAGTTTTGAAGTACAAGAACCCACCCCTTGCTTCAACTAGAAATGGTCCACACACATCTGTGTGAACTAATTCTAGAAGCTCTTTAGCCCTTTCACCTTTCTCACTAAATGGAGCTTTGGTCATTTTGCCTTGTAGACACTCATGACATACACCAAGTGGTTTTAGTTCAAAAGAATCTAAATATCCATCTTGATGTAATTTTGTCAAACGTTTCCCATTGACATAACCTAGCCAGTGATGTCAAAGTTGGGTGTGGTATGAGTCATGTGAATTAACTTTGTCATCGATTGACATTACTTGGTTTGTGTAGTCTAACGCATAAAGTTCGTTATATAAATGTTCCCTACCAAAACAAATGCTATCTTTATAAAAGTAGCAACATTCATTTCCAAACTTGAACATGAATCCATCAGTATCTAATATGGATACTGAAATAATGTTTTTAGTAACAGAAGGCACATAATAACAACCCTTTAACACCAAGATCATTCCAGTTGGCAATGTGAGGTGGTAGTCCCCGACAGCTACAGCAGCAAGTATGGCTCCATTGGATGCTCGTAGATCTACCTCACCTTGATCAATCTTTCTGAATCTACTTGGTTCCTGTATTTAGATACAGACGTGAGCACCAAAAGAATTATCTAATACCCAATTGGTAGAAATAGATAGATTTCATTAGATAACAAACACACCTGAAGCTTCCCCTTGCTTCCTTGGCTGGGTGAAGTTTTTCTTCTAGTGGCCCTTCTTGCCACATGCGAAACAAACAGTCTCTTGTTCTCTTGCCTCCCCTTTGATCTTCCTTTTCTTGGAAGGCCTTGGAGAATCTTTGGGATTAAATCTCTTCACTTTCCCTTTCCTTTTATTCACCATGAGGACAAAAGGATTTTCATGCTTCATGTCATTGTCCACTTGGAGAATGAGGATAAGAAGATCAGACAGAGACTTCTCAATGTTGTTCATGTTGAAGTTCACAACAAAGTTTGAGAAGCTCTGGGGGAGTGATGCAAGAATGAGATCAGTACCCAGTTCTTTGGGGATTTTAAACCCTAGAACCTCCAAGCGCTCAATGTATCCAATGAGCTTGACTACATGAGGCCCATCTGGGGCACCCTCTCCAAGCTTTCTCTGAAATAGAGCCATGGAGATCTCAAACCTTTCCTGTCTTGCTCTCTCCTGGTATAGACCACGGAGGTGCTTGAGCATGATATAGGAATCCATGTCTTCATGAGACTTCATGAGCTCACTAGACATTTATGATAACATCAAACATTGAATGTTGAGAGAATAGTTCAAATGTTGATCATAGACCAGGAAATCTTCATCACTTTCCCCTTGGGCGGGCGAATCAGGAAGTGAGGACTCCAGCACGTAAAACTTTCGTTCATGGAGTTGGATAACCCGAAGGCGCCTAAACCATTCCTGAAATTTACTGTCGGTGAGGATATTGTCTTTATCCAGAATTGATCGCATAGAAAATGTGGTTGATCAGTTTGTCATTTCGATTCTACAAATTAAAAGATAAGATTTATCAGTACCTTTTGATTACATTTTATGAAAAATAATAAATGAATTTATTAATTCTCCCACTATTTTATCAAGTCCCAATGGCCCTCACCATTGAACTCAGAATGTCCAGTTGCTTTGACATTCTAGTGGAAAGGATCCATATTCCCCTTCGCATAACCCCAACAAGGGTTGGTCAAGCTATTTGAAGGTATTTAGGTAGGCAGGTCTTTGCCAACTGTGAGCTTACAGTTCCTTGATCTGTTGAGTGGACTCCCCAATCCTGAAATCCTGACTTGGATTTCCTCAAATCTTTCCTCCAATATTACATCAAGTCTAGCAAGGGCTACTCCTCTTTATGTAATATGGTTAAGTCGACCCGAAACCTTTCATAAGGGATTCCTTTATAAAAGTAAGTGTCCCAACAAGGGTTGGTCAAACACATAGTTTTATTGAGTCTTTCTCTTAATCAAGTAACGGAAGGCTTGGTCTGATTTAATATGGTATTGAGGGATTTTAATCTTTTATGCATAGTTTTGAATTATCACATGCTTGTTAATATTAAGTGATGCTAGCTTAAGTGATTAACCATGTTCTGATAATGATTACGCATAGTCCAGTTTTTATTTTATTCCATCTTTGCATGCTTTTTCATTTTATTAACTATATGATCGCGACAACACATACATAATAAATATACCATACAATTAGACAAAAATAAAATAAGATGGCATGATCATGAGCTTTTATTGGTTAGCTTATCTAGCGGTTTGATAAGCTAACCCTAACCTAGGGAAAAACACCTTGAACCGATGGTTTGTGTTTTGCAGCTCCCACCTGTCCACCTTTATATCTTATTGGGTTGGTTTCGCCTCAACTTCAGGTTTTGAACCATCTCCTCTGGCTTGAGAGATCCTCCATTACATGGGTTTACATTAAAGAAACCATGGGCACGCAGGCCCTACATTTTATTGGAAGAAGGCTCGCAGGCCAACAAATTTAAATTAAACAAATTTAAATGAAACCATACACACATAAAAAGGGTCTTTTGGTCTAGCTCATGATCATCCATAGCATGCAACGACATTTACACATATTTAGAATTCAAATTATTTTAATCGTTCTATTATTTAAGATAAGTCGTGCTTGAATTCAATTAATTATGATCTTATAATTAATCAATTCTTTATCTTAAATTACTTTCTAAATTTCCTTGAGATTCTTCTCATCCATATTCCTTGTACAGGTCTTTGTACTTTTGGAGGAAACCTAGTGAAATTCCATTTCTGGAAAGTACATGGCGTGTAGTTTATATTTACACGGCGTGTATTTATTTTCACCCTTTATCCAAAGTACACGCCGAGGGATTTGGCGTGTTTTCTCTACTTTGGAATTTTTGGAGTACACTGCATGTAGATTAATCATACATGGCGTGTACTTCCTTGTTACGCGGTAACCGGCCTGGAAATCCCGTGTACATGGTACGCGGCTTCCCCTTTGTACACGGTTTCACTTGGGCCGGATCAGATTACACGGCATATTGCTCCAACATACACGCCGTGTATTCCGGTTCCCATGCGCCGTTCATTTCTGGTCAACACGGGGTGTTAAATGCCTAGGTGTAATCAACTCACATGGCGTGGTTTGGCGGACCAGTACCGGTTCATTGAACCTAAGTATACGGCGTGTAGTTTTTCATTACACGTCGTGTATTCCCGTGCTGTACAGACAGAAAGAGCCGCTCCTCCGGATGAGTTCCTCATTTTTATTTTAATCAAAATTAAAATTAAAAGGTCATTTTTGTGATGTGAATCGAGAAACGAAGGAGGAAGAACAGATCTCATTTATTCAGATTTATAGAATGATTTATTTTGAATTGAATCAAATATAAATGCGTAAATTATCAACGAAAATTAAATAACTATAATCAACGTTGTAACCTCCCTATGATACCATTTGAAGGTTCCGGGCGCAGCGGAAGCACGTGGGTGGATGTGCCCACTTGGATTTTTGTCGTTAACAATGGTCAATCTGGTATCAATACGACGATAAACGCCAGTCTCCACAGATTGAATCATAAAAATAGACAAATGAAAAAGGAAAGTCCCGGAACCACAAAGTAGGATCGTTACAAGTTGATTATAATTAATTTAATCAATTGAAAAGAAATACCTTTTGGGTGTTCTTTCTTCGTTGATGTTCTTGATCACGTTCTGATGTGATTCGTCGTTGCGTCGTAGAAGCCAAGTATAGAATTCCTCTAGCGGTGATCCACACGTGCACCTCGTATCTCTGGATGTCGCCAAAAGAGTCTCCGGGTGCTAGCGTGGAGAAACCTTTGCTTGTGTTGTCCACCTTAGATCGTCTTGATCCGATGGAAGAGGATCTCTCTCGATCTTGAGAGCGTTCTTGGAGGAAGAGGTTATTTCGGCCTTAAAATAATTCTCCAGAATTGTTCTGCACAATGATTCTTCTGTGTAAGGAAAAGAGTTGGGGTTGTGAGGATATTTATAATCGGGTTTGAGGTTGTAGAGTTATGACAATAAATAAACGCGTTACGCGTTTTATTTATTTCATTAACTCCCTTTTGAAAACCCCATGTCGAGTCATTAATTCCTTGACATGTGCCCACACTGATTATAATAAATATCATTTAATAAAACGGTATTTCCTTAAAATCCCGACTGGAGAAACTACACGGCGTGTATTAATAAATACACGACATGTACTTGTTTTTCATTGAAAACTACACGGCGTGTATATTCAATGTACACGGCGTGTATATCTTGTTTTCATTTATTCATTTCCTTTCCAAAATGAAAACTACATGGCGTGTACATTTAATAATACACGGCGTGTACTTGTTTTCAAAATAAAACTACACGGCGTGTAATCATTGATACATGGCGTGTACTTGTTTTATTCTATTCTTCCTCCAACATTAAAACGATTTAGGCTTTCTTGAATAATTATTAAACTAAGTACATGAATAATCTTTATTCTACTTGAGATACTTGAATACACTTAGTGTGTGACCCTCTAGGCCTCTTTCTCGTTGGCATTAGGCGGGCTTGCCTAAAGTCCAAGATTACTGTCTAGCAACGGGTCAAGGCACCCAAGAGAAAGAAGTTGATGTCACATTGACCTATCACCTCATATGAATGATTGCTGTGTAATTTAATCTCTTTTTCTCAATATCTCATCAATCAGGTTTCATGACAGTGTCATAAACCTATATGCTTGATATGTCATTCTTTAACTTCTAGAAATAAACTCGTCGTGTCACCATGGTCATGGAATTTGTTTGACAGTTCTATTTCAATCAAAGGGCCCGAGATATCTACTTCCATAAATATGGAAGGGACAAATCCTTCCTCGACTTATCCATTAACAACATGTCATTCGTGACGCACCCAACATACCCTACTTCCCTCCAACTCTCTTTGTGACGGTTTTTGTCAGCAAATCTAAGTGTGCGAGTCATGACATGATTTAATGATAATCTTCCAGTCTAAGGACCATTACACACGCTCATAGATAGCAATGTCTGATGACACCAAGACATGAGGAATTGCTACTGGCGGGTCTGTTCTCATAATCTCCCATCTTAGAGATTACCAAGTGCGAACTCCATGAGAGAGAGTCTCGTCTTCTTACAAGTACTCGCACATGAAAGTTTGTATACTATGTGTCCTATCATAGTATGTCATCCAACCGTAGAACTTTATTTAAGAATATTGTTATAGCATTTCAAGGTTCTTATCATAGTGGGGATCTTCCATGACCATATTAATGCAACAAATATTCCAGGACATTATTATATTATAGTCATGCAGAATAATGAACAATATATAATAAAATTACTTTCATGTAATCAAAGTACAAAACAGTTGGTTCTCAGGACACCAACCCTTACAGTTTTGTGTCATGAAACTCCTTCTATTGCTCCCTTCAATCCGCTGCCATCATGAACTCTTCTCATGATTTATAATCACTTTGAACTGAATTAATCATCATCTGAATTAATCTCCAAACACCTTCCAAACTTCATCCAAGTCTCAAGGATGGGCCATCTTCATATCACTTTTGCCTTCAATATATCAAATACTCCGAGGTAGGAACTTCAAGAAACTTCCAAACCAATCTTCCATGGTTTGGCATCCAGTTTTCAAACATATTTTGCCTCCGGTATAACAAGTATTTCTGAAGCTCACAACTTCATAATCAATCTTCTAAGACATGGGTGTTTAAATCATTAAACATCCTACCAAGTAACAAAATGTTTATGATCTTCTTTAACTTCTTCAACCATCTTGGATACTCTAACCAAACTTCCAAGATACTTCTTTACTAAATCTTCAATATATTGACACCAATGAAATCATTCTTCTTTGACAACCATTGAAAAAAATACAACTCTCACAAAGTGAGCTCAATAACAAGTAAAAGATGTAAAAATGGACAATTTACCATTGGTTCCTCTCAAAATATAATTCTTATAAATTTTAGACTCGCCTCGAAAATACCTAATTCCAGTATTAGTATATTGGCAGGGGGTTGTAATGTTAGAAGTTTATATAGATTATATCTCAAATCATTAAACTTTGACAAAATAATTTTCAATTTATTATTATCACATCTCAGATGATTTAATCTAATATATGTAGTATCGTCATTTGAGGTCCCGACACCTTTTATTTTTTCTAATTCTTCATTTCAATGTCAGTTTTCATTGATTTTTTTTAACTTCTTTAGACCTTTTATTCATACAGATAATTGTTTCAACTCTGTCTTATAATTCGTTACAAATTTCATTTGATTCCTCGATAAAAATATTCTTAAACGAAAAATTAATTAATTTTTCCTTGCCATATAAAGTGACCAAACACATATGTGCACATTCATTTTTTTATACTCTCCATTTTAAAAATATTTATCGATATAACGCTATATTACTCTAATTTATTTTATACCTTTGCTTGTATATATTTTCTAAACAAAATTCTTCCCTTTGAACTTTAGACATTTGTATTTAATATGCTCTTTTAACCTACACTCATAATAAATAATGACATCGTTGTTATAGGCATAATTGTGAATAAATACCCTATTATCTTTTTTTTGTCATACTTCCTTTCCATTTTTAAGAAACCTTGTGCTTTCATGTAAAATTTATTCAGACTTCTAATAATGTAGGCTAGTTCATTTTCACCGCTCCATGCATTGTCTTTGTCAGAAGTGTGATCAATAACAACAATTGAGGACTTGAAACGAATCATATTTTTCTTGTTTATCTCTTCATCTTTAATATTTTTTAATTCAAGCTCACTTTGTAACAAGGATCCAACGAGTTCATCAAGTGAATAATTCTTGAAGTATTCACTCTCTTCACTAACTTTTTATAATGCATCTACTTAGGTAAATACCAATGAACTAGTTCAATAATCACATTGTGGTATAATGTTTCACTAGTATTACCTATTTCATTAATAATTTTAATAAACATGGGATACATGTAATCAATGGCTTTATCATTATACACTTTAAAATTCTTATATTCAACTCTTAGCATGACCATCATAGATCTTTTATGTTTCTCTCTTCCATGTTGTGTAACTAGTAAAATTCTCCATATATCATTTGCAATATTATGAGTATATATGTGATTAAAAATATGTTTACCAACTATGTAGAAAATAGTTATTATACTCGTATAATTCAACTCGTAATTGATAACGACGTTGACTTTATAAATTCATGCTCTTCTTTGCTTGTATGTTTTATGTTCTATCTATATGGTTTTCAATTTTCCGTATGAAAACAACTAAAAAACGATTCAAATCGAAGAATGAAAAAGCCTAAACCACTGAGATTAATAAAACACATCGAATTAAGAGTCATATATCTAACATTTATTAATTTCAGATCCTTTAATAGAATTGATTGACTAGACATTCCTAAATTGATTATGATTTTTTTAAAGTCCTGCCAATTTGAATTATTAAACAAAAATCTTACTGTATATTTAACAAAATTATTATTTGAAGGATCAACACCGTCGATTTATTTCAAAACCATTTTGAACTCCCATGCAAGATTTCTTTCATTAGAAGAGAATGCAATAGAGTGGCTCATGTTTTGGCTTCCCGGGGCCATTCAATAGAATCTCATGTTTGGCTCTTTAATTTTCCTCCTTGGTTGAGGTATATCGTTTCTCCCATTTATCCAAGTTTCTGTTGTTTCTAAAAAAAACAGAATAACAGCTAGTATCCACCAACCAAGTAATCAATACCACTCGACCAATTCATGTAGAATTAAAGCATAGATTAATCAATTTTTCACGGGGTTATGATAACAATTTCAAAACTCGGTTATTATTCAAATAAGGCTTGGGTTATAGTCTCATGGTACCTAAATCCGAATTTGATTAAATTAATTATTATTAATATATCAACCACATATTCTTAAATAACAATAATATTATAAAATATATTTATATATTTTGAGTTCAATCCATATTAGTTTTATAAATTCATTCTAGGGTTAAAGTTAATTTAATTAATTATAATTTATTTATTAATTATATGTTTTAAATGATTTAAAAAATAAGAGTGGGTAATGAATTTTAAAAATAAACAGGTTATAAATTAAATTGTGATTTGAAAAACTAAATTGATTATAATTTTGTTACCCAAAATTCACTGTAGGGGGCATATAGAATGTACTAACAATTAATTTAACTTCATAAAAAAATAATTGGAATGTGTAAAATAAGTGATTTAAGGAGTGGAAATGATAATGTTAATTTTGGAGGTTTTTTATTAAAAGAATCAGTTCACTTCATTCTTTTAAAAATTTAAAATTGCGGTGGAAATGAAATGGTTTTGGAGGGATGATTCTGTTTTCTGCGCCCGTTTCAGACACGCTCGCGGAGAAGACGAACGTTGAAGGGTGTTCGGGGCGGAGACGATGATTCCGCGGGCAATTAAGGGATGTCCGTCGTCTTGTATGTAAAGGGTATTTATGATATCTTCACGATCGTATTGCAATGCAGTTGCTGCACCTCCTTCGTTTTACATTGACGCGGGAGAGGAGAAAGAGAAGGGGGAGAGAGGGAGCGGTGCCTTACCGGATGAAGATCACATTCCGACTTCGAAAATATCAAGACCGCTCTCCGATATCCTCACGCAACTGAATAAGAAAGTCCCCGACTCCTGTTGGGTCGGAAACAGATTGGTTTCAAATATAAACTTAGTTGCGACAACAACAATTTGTGAGAATCGCCAATGTAAACGAAGTGCCAAACCAAACAGCAGAATAATAAATGAGGACACAAATTTTAACGTGGAAAAACCCTCCTTTCGAAGGATTAAGAAACCACGGGGCAACTCCGAGAAAATTCACTATGAATCAGAGAGTACAAAAATCCAAGTTAAACTCGAGACTTGAATTACAAATGAGAGAGCGTATAAAACCTGTGTGAAAAACCACACTCTGATATGCCTCCGTTGCCTCTCTGATAATAGTCTCGTGACAATACGTCACCCTTCGGAGATCAAAATCGAACTTGCGGCGTCGTTGCAGCACCTCGTTGCACAACCTGATGTGCCGCTGCTCGCTGCAGCCCACGCCCTAGAAAACAGTCACTCAAGTATCTGCTCTCCTTGGTTGTCGAGCACCACCAAAATTGTCACATTCCTTGATTCGCTGCTCCCCCTTTAATAGGCTCCACTATTTCCTTTTTCAAATACAGGTAAGATATGAAAATATAATATCTTAAATCTTCAAATCACCATGTATCTGTCATGTTAAGATTTAAACACTTATCTCATCTAAATAGATAAGATATATCTCCCCATGAGATACACATGCAGCCTTATCTGTGTGATATGATAAAAGATATCTAATATTCAAAAAACATATCTCAAATCTGGAAACACCAAGATGCGGGCTGAACCCTAACAATCTCCCCCCTTCATCCCATCGAAGAAAGAGATCGCATCCAACAAACTCAGTTGGAAAGAAAACCGGTTGGTATCGCACCAACCGCCATCCTCTGCAGAAAATATGACATCCCTCTTTTGCATCTCTGACGGAAACCTGAAAGCTCCCCCTGCAAAAGAAATCCAAATGCCGAAGTCTTCTTCATACTTATGTCTGCACCACTAATACCAGAATCAATAATATCTGGCTCCCCCATAACTGTGATCACCACATAATCTGGAGCACCTGCAGGAATTACTTGCTCCCTCTGCTCAACATCCTTCGAGCAGTCAAAAACACTCAGCGCATCACCTCGATCTTTGATTTCCATTCTTTCTTCAATAGTGGCACTCTCTGAAGAAAAAGAATCAGGTGTAAGATCTGAAACACCTGCCATGACATGCTTCGGCTTCCAAACCTTCTTCAACTTAGTCGACGGTCTTCGACTCATGTACGACGATCGCCACTGCCACAAATCTGACGAAGTCCTCTTCGCAACTGGATTCGTCACATCATCGCATGCCTTTACATTTGTCCTGTAAAGCATGTCATCCATTTTGCCGCGTGCATAAACCATCGATCCTCTGGACAAAGTCCATCTTCCACCGCTAAACGAACTCCTGAATCCATCAGTATCAAGAGAACTAGCAGATAACAAATTATGGCGAATACCTGGCACATGTCGCACATCCTTCAATGTCAGTGTACAACCTGCATTCGTAGTGATACAAATATCACCAATACCAATGACATCAGCAGAATCTCCATTTCCCATCTTCAATCTACCAAAGTCACCTTCTTCATATGAAGAAAATAGTTCCTTCTTTGGTGAAATATGGTATGATGCTGCTGAATCAACCACCCATTCAGTGTACAAATCTGACCTGCGACAATCAATCCCAACTGAAAGTAAATCACCTTCACCCTGAACAAGACTTACGCCGGTATCCTCAGAATCGGTGTCGTGCGCCTTCTTTTCCTTCTTAAGCTTTTTCAATTCATAGCAGCGTCTCTGCACATGACCCTCCTTGTTGCAAAAGAAGCATTTGACCTTTCTTCTTGTCTTTGACTGACCTCTCTGACTACCGCGTCCATCTGCCACAGCCAGAGTACCACCATAACCTGAAGATTAACCATCATTGGTCTTTCGTCGAGTCTCGTTCATCAACAACGATGAAATCACATCATCCAACTTCAGTGTATCCTTCCCGAACAACAGTGTGGTGACGAGATTATCATATGAATCAGGCAACGAACCCAAAAGAAGCAAAGCCTTGTCTTCTTCTTCCATTTCAACAGGTACCGCGTTACCTTTATCATCAATCTTGACCGCCACCGAGGATAGCTCCGTCAGAAGTTTGGTGAACTCGTCCAGATGGTTACCTAAATCTCCATTCTCTGGCATTCGCAAACGATACAACCGTTTCTTCAAATATAAACAATTTGTAAAGGATTTTGATTTATACCTGCTTTCAAGCTTCGCCCAGATCTCCTCAGGATCTGTCAGATTCATCACTTCCCGCAGTGTATTATCACCCAAATACATCTGAATCGTGTTTGTCGCCAACTCTCGCATATCCTGCCAATCATCATCACTCATCGTCTCCGTCTTCTCTGATTTTTTCTTCAACGCCTTCGATGTCTTCTCACGGACCAAAATATTTTTAACTCTTTGCTGCCAAAGTGTAAAATCATTTTTCCCGTTGAACAATTCAATGTGAGCAGAAATCCCACGGCGTGAATCCCCCATATTAATCAGTAAGAAGATACGGATAACCTCCTCTGATACCAGATGTTGGGTCGGAAACAGATTGGTTTCAAATATAAACATAGTTGCGACAACAACAATTTGTGAGAATCGCCAATGTAAACGAAGCACCAAACCAAACAGCAGAATAATAAATGAGGACACAAATTTTAACGTGGAAAAACCCTCCTTTCGAAGGATTAAAAAACCACGGGGCAACTCCGAGAAAATTCACTATGAATCAGAGAGTACCAAAATCCAAGTTAAACTCGAGACTTGAATTACAAATGAGAGAGCGTAGAAAACCTGTGTGAAAAACCATACTCTGATATGCCTTCGTTGCCTCTCTGATAATAGTCCCGTGACAATACGTCACCCTTCGGAGATCAAAATCGAACTTGCGGCGTCGTTGCAGCACCTCGTTGCACAACCTGATGTGCCGCTGCTCGCTGCAGCCCACGCCCTAGAAAACAGTCACTCAAGTATCTGCTCTCCTTGGTTGTCGAGCACCACCAAAATTGTCACATTCCTTGATTCGCTGCTCCCCCTTTAATAGGCTCCACTGTTTCCTTTTTCAAATACAGGTAAGATATGAAAATATAATATCTTAAATCTTCAAATCACCATGTATCTGCCATGTTAAGATTTAAACACTTATCTCATCTAAATAGATAAGATATATCTCCCCATGAGATACACATGCAGCCTTATCTGTGTGATATGATAAAAGATATCTAATATTCAAAAAACATATCTCAAATCTGGAAACACCAAGATGCGGGCTGAACCCTAACAACTCCTTCATCAGGGCCCGACGAGGTTCGAAGCAAAACCTATTCGGCTGATGGCAGGTCTGTAACTGTTGTTTATCGTCTATTCCTCTGATGGCAAGTCTGTAACTATTGTTTATCGTGTAACTCTGTATGGAACCGATGCCGAGGTATCCTGTCATGCCTTGATTGATGCCATCTCTTGGATGCAGAAAGCTTTACATGATATAAAAATGCTTGGCACCTGTGCTTACACTGTTTTGTGAAAACCATATGGCTGGCTTTTTATGTTGTTACTTGTTGAATGCTTAAGATATCTCAATATTGCTGTACCCTCAGAAACTTGTTCTCAAATTGAGCATGTGAATTCACTTGGTCACGGGCCCTAACTTCAGTGGGCTGCAGTCAGTTTGAAATGTCATTAATTCTCTCAACAATAATGAATGACCCCCCGATCAACTTTTACCTGGCATATAACTAGCCATGTTTAGGTTCAATGACTCATAAAAAATAGTTTTGGTTTTGAAATTTATATCCACGCAATAATATCGCAAAACTCTACTTGCAGTTCACTGCATTACACGTATATAACATTTGCTGGCACAGAATGATCCAGTAGTCTTGAATGCCCGATTCCTAAAAGTTGATCCCATGGAAAAGTTTTAATCTCCTTGATCTTGAAATGAACAACCCCTGACTTGCCACGTGTTTTCCAGTTGTCTAATGCTGTCAATAATTCCCAACAAATATAACGGATTAACAAGTAAACTCAATCAATATAGTTGTCAGCCCAAAATAATTTCCCTAAGCACCCTGTGGTCGGTGCGATGCGTGAGGTGGAATCTGGGCACAGGAGATGGATTTATAGAACATTTATGTTCTTGTGTGACACAAGACATTTGTCATAATAGAGCATTTTGTGCAGAGAAAACTTGCATACAAAACAAAGAACATAACATTTGGTGGCCCAGAACAGGTGTGCCACGTAACAGATGCGGGTAGAACATTTGTGGAAAGGACATTTGTCCACAGAACATATGTGGGCAACAATAACATAACTGTGATACAGAACATGTTCTGCACAGAACACTTGGACACTCCACAGTAGACATGCCGAAGGATAGAAGATATTTTGATCATAGTGTATTTCCACTTGGCACGGAACAGATTCAGAGATGGAACATGTTTTGGGGACAACAACACAGAACAGTTTGTCCCTGACTGAACATGTTCTGTGCATCTCAGCAGAGAATATGTCCTGGCACAGAACTTGTTTTGTGTCCTGAACATAATGCGCTGACCATTCCCTCGAGACATAAAATGTATTCTACGTACAGAACATTTGTCCATAACATATTCAAAATGTTTTAAGATACCCAAAATTTGTGCATGACTCCTTATCACATGACATGAACCCTAAGTTCTTGAATGCTAGGTTTGGTGGGTTGCAGTCAGTTAGACATTTTGTTACTTTTCTCCACAATAATGAATGACCTCTGATCGACTTTTACCTGCCATAAAACTAGCCATGTTTATGCTCCTTGTTGAATTCCTGTAAGTAGTCCGGTGTTGATATGAATATTAGTCCAGATGAGACTCGATGGCGGCTCATAAAATATTGTTTTGGTTTGAAGTTTATATCCACACAATAATATCACATAGCAATACTTGCATTTCACTGCATTATATGTATGTGTATGGGCGTGTGCATATGATTTATTTTCCTACTATTTTAAACGAAGTTGAAACCTGTCCAGTGGTCAGTCCCATTCCAGTGGCTGGGTAAATGCGATCGGGCCGGTGAAACAGGGAGGCTGAAAGAACAAGCCCAACACGCCAGGTGAAAAGATCTTGACCCTAGTAGCTCAAAGTCCGTGCTTACTTTATTATGTTGACATTAGATACAAGGAATCACACTTCGACGAACTAAATAGTTTAGTAGTATTGGTAAACTAGATACATGCTTGAATCTCACGTACATTTGAAAACATAAAAACAACAAAAGATATTTTCTTTGAGAACATCATTATTATCTCTAGCATATCTCCGTATATCAATCATAGTATACTTCTTAGTATCCTGAAGAAATGAAATCAAATAAAGGGTGGTCTCGTATGCTCAGTAAAAGTTATATACAACAAAAACTATTTTGAATAAATAATGCAAAATCAATATGATAAGGTAAATCATTGAAAACACTTCATTTAATAATTGAGCACTAGGAATAACATGATGGAAATAAATGATGATTAAATGATGATTAAATGATGTCATATAAATAATCACATGAGTTTGGAACTTATCCATAAATATCATAACTATTAAAAGAATCGTCTGAACATTAATAATTGATTTCATAATGATGAACATCTAAAACATACCGTCAAAGCTTTGTGTCAAGACATCTAAAAATACCGTCAAGGCCTCGTGTGAAGACATCTACATAAATGGATAATACCCCGACCAAATACTCAATCTATTTTGTCTCATGAAACCCGTTGATGCATCGAGATACTATGTAATTCAAGGCCCCACCTGTCAATTAATTGGTCAAATGCATTCATCATATGAATAAACAATACAACTTAATCAGCATGCCTCAAAAATCAATAATTGCCCGTATTGGAAGAATTAGAATACAAAATATCAATACTTATCTCAATCAAACTGATCATTAACCATCTATCAAAATATGGTGGATGATATCTTTGAAGTATATTGTAACATCCTCCGATCTGACTCTATCTTAGGTGACCAAATCGGGTTGGTTACTGACCTCAAGCATGCCTCCCTGTATGTCAGATGCTGTCGACTAGCAGCGGGGGTGTAAAGAACATAGTGAGGAGATTATACCCTCTGGTATTAAGTTATAATAACATCAGAATAAATATCAAAGTAATGGAAATAGCGGAAACAGTATAACAACAACAGATAAACCAAATAGTGAAGACAATTGATCAAACCAATAATACGAAAAAATTAATGTAACGACGGACTGGAATGTAGCCAAGTGTCAAGTTTAATGTAAAACAGATAAAAGACAAAACAACTCAAAGAAGGCACCAAAGACCCCAATCTCGATCCCCACATCGGTCCTGTCTCTAAGCTCCAACCCATCCAATAAGCAACAATCAACAACAATGTCATTTGCCCTTGTCCAAAACTGTATTTATGTAATCTGCTCAGGAACCAAACGACGACCCAATAAGGTGTGAGTAAAACTCAATAGGTTGTCACCACCGTGTCTAAAAAAACAAGTCTGATATCAAGTGTCACAAACCAAACCGGGTCGCCATCTGACCCGGCACCCGACCCGGTCCGTGACATGGCCCGAAGGGCATTCCCGATCCCCACGGGCTGGCACAAGTGCCCGGGTATCAAATGAAATGCTTTGGGAACGATTTACCCGTATTTACTATGTTAAAATAACCAATAAAGCCCAAAAAACCAGATCTGAAAAATGTAACTGAAATCACCTTTAATAAATTCAGAAATTTAAATTTTTCAACTAAACAAATGCCAAAAAGGACAATGACACCAAGGGAAACCAAAACAACCTTCAAACCTTCGTGCAATATGAGGAGCAACATCCTCAAGCCGCCGCTGCCAAGATCCTAAAACCAAGCCACAAAAAAAAAACGAACTGCCAACCTGACACATCATGCCTGTAACGACCCGAAATTTTGAATAAATCTTGTTTCCCAATTTTATGTCTTATTTTATTTTATTTTTATACTCAAAAAAATGTTTCATTTGATAACATGATTATAATTAAAATGAGACCGTTGGGTTTAGACGGTTATATGACCATTGGTCAATATGACCGCTGGAAGCTAAACGTTTTGATTATTGTCTCTAAATACAAGTAATCTTGGTTAATTATTATAGAAAGAAGATTCGATGGCCTCACCCAGTAGTCTTGGACCGATCGAAGCCCATCTAACAGAACTTGGGAAGGAGGTAGCACCACTGGGCTTTGCTCTGGACCAAACCCAATCCGAACTTCATCGTGTGAAGCTAGAACGGAATCGCCTTTGCGAGAAGTTCAAACTGATAGAAATTACTACTCGTGCGATGTTAGCCGAGCCTCCCTCAGATTCTCTCACCTTAGCACACCTTACACTTAGGTCTTATGCTGCTGTGATAAGGGGCTATGTAAGGAGACCGTAACTGCCTTGTGTAATCCTTTGTTTTAAATAAAAATTGGGATTTCTTCTTATGATGAAGTTTATGAATTTTTAAATGACCGGATAAATATAGTATGCATATTTTTTATGAATTTTAGAAAAAGGATATTTTAAAAATGTTTATGTAAACCTTAAATAATTAAAAAAGTGTAATGATTTTCAAAAAATGGTCTTCTACAATTATGTTCAGTATGAAATTTAGAGTCTAATAAGATCAACTTGATTTTTGATGAATAGTAAATTATGAATAGTGATTTTATGATTAGGATTAGTAATGTGTCCAAATGGATTAGTAATCTCACTTAAAGAAAGTATTAATATAATCTAGGCACCTTGATTAAGTAATGTAATTCAATAAAATGGTTAAATAACAGTTTCATAAATTATTATTCAAGTATTAGTTTTTTCGAGTGAACAGTGTTTTTTAATTAAAATTTAAATTAAAAATATTTAAAAAATTATTTTTATAAAATGGATGTCATTTTTGAACTCAGAGCACCGATATTATGTTATGGTAATTTTTGGGGTTTTTTCTGAAGAAATGAATTTTCAGTGAATAGTGTATTTATTTAAAAAATAAATTAGAATTATTTAGAAAATTATTTTTATAAAATGGAGTTCATTTTTGAAATCAGAGCATTGATATTTGGTTAAGGTGAAATTTTGGGATAAATCTGAGAAAGTTGAATTTTCGATGAATAGTGAAAATACAGTTTTTAAGTTACGGGTGTTTAATGACATCATTAAATGATGTATTAAGTATGTAATCAATATGTTCGAATTCTGAATAGTAAGATAAGGTATGAGGTGTCCCAAGTGGCCAATACCATGGGCAAATACCATGGGAAAGCACATGGTTTTTCCAAAACCACTAATGAGGTGTCCCTTGGCCATTAATGCCTTGTCCCCTCACTTTCCCTATAAATACCAAGACATCCTCTCATCCATTCGACTCCCCACTCTCCCCCAACGAAGTTCTGGTCTCATTACCTCCCAAGGAGTCCTCCCAAGGTTCCCCCAAGCCATCAAGGTCCCAACCTTTGAGTTTTAAGAGTTACGTTTTAAGGTAAGGGATCCGACCTCTCTCTTTCTTTTCAAGAAATCTCTTTTATGTCATTTCTTTTATGCTCCATGTTATTATGTTAAAGGATGTTATTTTATACTCCTCTTACTTCCCTTTTCATGTTCATATAATGAGAGATCCCTTCTTACTCTCATTATTTCGTTTTATGAAGTTTTAAGTGGCGCCGTTAGGCTGCCGGAATTTTTGTAACGGATTCTTTCTCCCTTCTCATTTTCAAGATCTATTTTCATGTCAAGTCTTTCAAGTTCCTGTTTATTATGTTGGGGTATGATCTCTATATATATCATAATGATCATTTATGATCATATGATGAGATACCCCATTTGATCTCTTCAATTCAATATTTTGAAGTTTTAAGTGGCGTCGTTAGGCTGCCGAATTTTTAAGGGATTCTTTCACCCTTATCATTTTCAAGTTCTATTTTCTTGTCAAGTATTTCAAGTTACATTATATTGGGGTATGATCTCTATATCTATCATACTGATCTTGTATGTTCATATGATGAGATACCCTATTTGATCTCGTCAATTCTTTTTTTTGAAGTTTAAGTGACGTCGTTAGGCTGTCGAATTTCTAAGGGGTTCTTTCACCCTTCTCATTTCCAAGATCTATTTTCATGTCAAGTCTTTCAAGTTCCTGTTTATTATGTTGGGGTATGATCTCTATATCTATCATACTGATCATTTATGTTCATATGATAAGAGACCCTATTTGATCTCATCAATCCATTTTTGGATGTTTTAAGTGACGCCGTTAGGCTGCCGAATTCTCATAAGAGAAATATTATTTTTGTCTTCCTTTCATGTTCTTCTTTTCAAATGGTATATCATTCAAATGTCATTACCATGTTCTTAAATACTTTATATTTTTTTCCCTACTATTTTATGTATCCTTTTTGAGTGGGTGACCCATGTCCCCTCTCTTTCCAACTTTTTCTAAAACCTTGTATCATAGACGTTATGCTGCATAGTTTTCGTCTCAAAATGCCTCCCTCTTTATCTCAAAATTATTTTATGTTATTAAGGGAATAATAAAAGCTCTTATTTCTACAGGGGTATTCACATATACATCAAAATGTTCTATTTTAAATTCTGGTATTTACATACATGAAACCCGGTTTCCCTTTTCTGTGGGTTTAAAGTGACATAATGATCATGTCTTTAAAGTAGTTTTTAAAACGTTATGATTATGAAATGAAACCCATTTATTTTATACTATACGGGTTGTTTATGAAATGATTGATGGTGATATATGTGGCTCACATGATAATAAAGACATGTCAAGGGTGCGCCCAGATAGCGCTCCAATGCATTGGGTAAAGACTTAATCTCTAGAGATGACTTTTTAGACTGATACCTTGGTGAATAACCTTGGTAATTTTTAATGACACCTTGGGGATGGACCTTGGTGAAACGAAATGATTGTCAATATTAAATGCTGCAGCCACATCTTCAAGTTATGAAAAATGTTATTTTTATTATGATATGCCTCATGATTTCTTTCTCATGCCTTAATGTTCTTTTCATGACCTTATTGAAGTATCTCAAGTTCACATGTAAAATGTTTCTCTTGTTTCCCTTACTTGGCCTTTTGCTCACCATTTCTTTTGATGTATGTCCCCAGGTTATGTGATGCTGTAATGAACCTAGGATGAATATGAGGAGAAGCCTTTCAAGTGTTTTAGAAGAATGTTTTATGTTTTCAGGTTTAAAGTTCCTGGTTTCCAAAACACTAAACCTTAAAGATCCTCGGTTTTGTAAAATGTAATGAAAGTTTATGTGATAAAAAGGTGGGATGATATAGTTGGTATCAAAGGATGGTTTAGTTATTTGTGGAAATTAGGATATGAAAACTTTATAAAGAAGCCTATAGAAAAGTTAAAATATAGGAAATATTCCTGGTATTTTGGTGAGTATTGAGTAAGGGGTTGCCAAGAAAATACATCCATGCCTGGATACGAGCAGGTAGAGGTGGCTCTGGCACAAATGTACATAGGGGTAAAGCCCGAAAACACCGCTTTGATCTAGACTCGAACGGGAACTGGTACACGACAAAGGGCCTTGCTGCACTCTTGGTTACGACACTCCCGAGGGATATGCTTTGGTAAATTCATAAGCTTAGTATGAACTATTATTAAAGGAACAAAGATAAAATAAAATAAAGATTCACATAAGAATATATGATCATGGATAACCTAGATGGGAACCTAGGGGATCACAAGTTAGGGTATACTTTTCTTCTACAAGTTATCCTTATATGCTTTCGGTTCCTTTTCATGATTATTGGCTAAGTATTTAAGCCCCTAATTATAGTTTCTTTTCTTATTTAATGGCAAGAAATGGAAGAACATGTCCCAACAACCAATGTGATAAGAAATGCGACGATTTTCGTATTAATATGACAGGGATGATTAGGGGATTAAAATATGATTATTATTTTGGAATACGTTCACTATTTTGGGGACCCTATATGATCAAGGTAAATAGATTACTACGGTATTTTCATTGAGGAGTAAGGTTGACTTATATTTTGAAAAATTGATGAATTTAAGGTGGAATTATAGTAATTTAGGTTACTTATGGAAATTATTAATCTATCTTGGGTAAAATATGTTTAGGTTAGCTACTTTTGTTATAATATGTTAGGAGTGGTTTATGTTGTTTGGAGATGAACAATGAAGTTTATTTTTGGAAGACTATGTTATCAAATCCTTCTTGTATTTGGGTTTCAATATTAGTTTGGTTTATTTTGAGGTATCTTAATGACCATTATTTATGGAATGGTCAATGATGAACTATGGGTAGTACCATGGAACTTTGAAGATTTAAAAGTAGTTTCTATTCCTATGGGATTCTTTCTTTTTGAAGAGTTGTTTTACCTTACCCTTTCTGTTTTTGGGATAATGTTTAAAGATAGAAGAAATAGATAGTTAATCTTTTGTGGATTATGTGATTCTCTTGTGTTTTGATGAGACCAAGTAGTTTTGAATGCTCATAGTTTGGAGAAAAGATTAGTTTTGGGTAGAAACTTATTAAAGGATGAAACTCTACATGAAGATAAGTATATTTTCTTATGTTTTTGTTTTATGTTGTAAATGAATTCCTCAAAATTATGAAAAGGAACGTAAAACAAAAACGTTGTTGGTTTACGTTTCCTACTAGGCAATCAAAGACCGTTTACACACATCATAAGTTTGGGATTTTCTTATGGTTAACTTTCTCCTAATCATGTTCTCTATCACTCTCCCCCATAACTTGACCCTTTGTTTTTCTTCCATGTCCATGTTTTCCTACATGAAATCCTAGTGTGGGTTAACTCGAGTGACCTTTGTACTTCCATTTCTTTCTTTTAAAGTAATAATTTTACTGACACCTTTTTCGATGTGGGACTTTCAATGAAATTTCAAAACCCAATTTTAAAAATTGCGAGGATGCAATTTCTTAAGGGGGGAAGAATGTAACGACCCGAAATTTTGAATAAATCTTGTTTCCTAATTTTATGTGTTATTTTATTTTATTTTTATACTCAACAAAAATGTTTCATTTGATAACATGATTATAATTAAAATGAGACCGTTGGGTTTAGACGGTTATATGACCATTGGTCAATATGACCGCTGGAAACTAAACGTTTTGATTATTGTCTCTAAATACAAGTAATCTTGGTTAATTATTATAGAAATAAGATTCGATGGCCTCACCCAGTAGTCTTGGACTGATCGAAGCCCATCTAACAGAACTTGGGAAGGAGGTAGCACCACTAGGCTTTACTCTGGACCAAACCCAATCCAAACTTCATCGTGTGAAGCTAGAACGGAATCACCTTTTCGAGAAGTTCAAACTGATAGAAATTACTACTCGTGCGATGTTAGCCGAGCCTCCCTCAAATTCTCTCACTTAGCACACCTTACACTTAGGTCCTATGCTGGTGTGATAAGGGGCTATGTAATGAGACCGTAACTGCCTTGTGTAATCCTTTGTTTTAAATAAAAATTGGGATTTCTTCTTATGATGAAGTTTATGAATTTTTAAATGACCGGATAAATATAGTATGCATATTTTTTATGAATTTTAGAAAAAGGATATTTTAAAAATGTTTATGTAAACCTTAAATAATTAAAAATGTGTAATGATTTTCAAAAAATGGTCTTCTACAATTATGTTCAGTACGAAATTTAGAGTCTAATAAGATCAACTTGATTTTTGATGAATAGTAAATTATGAATAGTGATTTTATGATTAGGATTAGTAATGTGTCCAAATGGATTAGTAATCTCACTTAAAGAAAGTATTAATATAATCTAGGCACCTTGATTAAGTAATGTGATTCAATAAAATGGTTAAATAACGGTTTCATAAATTATTATTCAAGTATTAGTTTTTTCAAGTGAATAGTGTTTTTTTAATTAAAATTTAAATTAAAAATATTTAAAAAATTATTTTTATAAAATGGATGTCATTTTTGAACTTAGAGCACCGATATTATGTTATAGTAATTTTTGGGGTTTTTTCTGAAAAAATGAATTTTCGGTGAATAGTGTATTTATTTAAAAAATAAATTAAAATTATTTAGAAAATTATTTTTATAAAATGGAGTTCATTTTTGAAATCAGCGCATTGATATTTGGTTAAGGTGAAATTTTGGGATTATTCTGAGAAAGTTGAATTTTCGATGAATAGTGAAAATACAGTTTTTAAGTTACGGGTGTTTAATGACATCATTAAATGATGTATTAAGTATGTAATCAATATGTTCGACTTATGAATAGTAAGATAAGGTATGAGGTGTCCCAAGTGGCCAATACCATGGGCAAATACCATGGGAAAGCCCATGGTTTTTCCAAAACCACTAATGAGGTGTCCATTGGCCATTAATGCCTTGTCCCCTCACTTTCCCTATAAATACCAAGCCATCCTCTCATCCATTCAACTCCCTACTCTCCCCCAACGAAGTTCTGGTCTCATTACCTCCCAAGGAGTCCTCCCAAGGTTCCCTCAAGCCCTCAAGGTCCCAACCTTTGAGTTTTAAGAGTTACGTTTTAAGGTAAGGGATCCGACCTCTCTCTTTCTTTTCAAGAAATCTCTTTTATGTCATTTCTTTTATGCTCCATGTTATTATGTTAAAGGATGTTATTTTATACTCCTCTTACTTCCCTTTTCATGTTCATATAATGAGAGATCCCTTCCTACTCTCATTATTTATTTTTATGAAGTTTTAAGTGGCGTCGTTAGGCTGCTGAAATTTTTGTAACGGATTCTTTCTCCCTTCTCATTTTCAAGATCTATTTTCATGTCAAGTCTTTCAAGTTCCTGTTTATTATGTTAGGGTATGATCTCTATATATATCATAATGATCATTTATGATCATATGATGAGAGACCCCATTTTATCTCTTCAATTCAGTATTTTGAAGTTTTAAGTGGCGTCGTTAGGCTGCCGAATTTTTAAGGGATTCTTTCACCCTTATCATTTTCAAGTTCTATTTTCTTGTCAAGTATTTCAAGTTACATTATATTGGGGTATTATCTCTATATATATCATACTGATCTTGTATGTTCATATGATGAGAGACCCTATTTGATCTCGTCAATTCTTTTTTTTGAAGTTTAAGTGACGCCGTTAGGCTGTCGAATTTCTAAGGGGTTCTTTCACCCTTCTCATTTTCAAGATCTATTTTTATGTCAAGTCTTTCAAGTTCCTGTTTATTATGTTGGGGTATGATCTCTATATATATCATACTGATCATTTATGTTCATATGATGAGAGACCCTATTTTATCTCATCAATCCATTTTTGGATGTTTTAAGTGACGTCGTTAGGCTGCCGAATTCTCATAAGAGAAATCTTATTTTTGTCTTCCTTTCATGTTCTTCATTTCAAATGGTATATCATTCAAATGTCATTACCATGTTATTAAATAATTTATATTTTGTTCCCCTACTATTTTATGTATCATTTTTGAGTGGGTGACCCATGTCCCCTCTCTTTCCAACTTTTTCTAAAACCATGTATCATAGACGTTATGCTGCATAGTTTTCGTCTCAAAATACCTCCCTCTTTATCTCAAAATTATTTTATGTTATTAAGTGAATACTCAAAGCTCTTATTTCTATAGGGGTATTCACATATATATCAAAATGTTCTATTTTAAATTCTGGGATTTACATACATGAAACCTGCTTTCCCTTTTCTGTGGGATTAAAGTGACATAATGATCATGTCTTTAAAGTAGTTTTTAAAACGTTATGATTATGAAATGAAACCCATTTATTTTATGCTATACGCGTTGTTTATGAAATTATTGATGATGATATATGTGGCTCACATGATAATAAAGACATGTCAAGGGTGCGCCTAGATAGCGCTCCAATGCATTGGGTAAAGACTTAATCTCTAGAGATGACTTTTTAGACTGATACCTTGGTGAATAACCTTGGTAATTTTTAATGACACCTTGGGGATGGACCTTGGTGAAACGAAATGATTGTCAATATTAAATGTTGCAGCCACATCTTCAAGTTATGAAAAATGTTATTTTTATTATGATATGCCTCATGATTTCTTTCTCATGCCTTAATGTTCTTTTCATGACCTTATTGAAGTATCTCAAGTTCACATGTAAAATGTTTCTCTTGTTTCCCTTACTGGGCCTTTTGCTCACCCTTTCTTTTGATGTATGTCCCCAGGTTATGTGATGCTATAATGAACCTAGGATGAACATGAAGATAAGCCTTTCAAGTGTTTTATAAGAATGTTTTATGTTTTCAGGTTTAAAGTTCCTGGTTTCCAAGACACTAAACCTTAAAGATCATCGGTTTTGTAAAATGTAATGAAAGTTTATGTGATAAAAAGGTGGGATGCTATAATGCCTTAACCTGAAACATAGAGACAACGGAGTCTACATACACCCAAATGTGTATGCAGGGTGTGAGCTAAAGGCCCAGTAGGATACCACCAAATAAAAGGTTTCATGCCACAACATCAAAAAGATAATTTAACATGCTTATTTAAAACCATACTTCTAAAATGCTTTTAAGGAAAACATTTAAAAGCTGAAATTAAAAAGAAAAGAGCACTGAAAGAAAACCCATTTTACAAATACTACTTTAAAGTGGATGAGAAAATACATAAATAACACACACATACTCAAGTGGTCCTTCATATACCGACGGAAGGCACCACGTCATGAATAGTAGAGCATTGTGGGTAAACCCCCTAAGGTAGCTAGTATATGTGGTGCGCTAGAGACATCGTACCTCGGTGTAAACGTGGCATAGAAACCATAATAATCAACACTCTCATAAACGAGCCATTAGTAGGGAAACACATCCATAACCTAGTGGTATCTATTCATCACAAAGGTTTAGTTAGTGTTGTAACGTCAATCCTGCCAGATGAAACCGGGACGAACCGCTCACATATCATCTAGTGCACTAGTCCTAATCCGCCCACCTAGTTACCCGAAGTTTTCCCTTGTGCTAAATCAAGTTCCACATTCACATCATGTATCACTTTCACATACCACACACCAAACACGACATTACACAGAAAAAGACACCACATGCATACCCAAACACTATTTCAAAAACACACGCACACCAAAATACCTTTCCAAAATATATTTTTCGTTACTTAATCATTTCACAAATCCCCATTTTGCAACACCCAAAGAATAAAATAATCAATTTTTACAACATAGAAAGCATTAGTAAATATCACAATAAGGGCTTACACAATAAATATACCAAATCCCAAGTAGGAAAGTCATTTCAAATCACTTCCTTAACAAATTCCCCTTCAGACTAGTTTCGCACCAATTACACAATTAAATGAACCATTTGCACCACTTATAAAACACCACCAAGCAACGTAAAGTGGGTTTACACCAAAAACATGTCTTGTTTTATATAAACATACTACTTTAAACACAAACGCATATTCAGCTTTTCCTAAATACTAATTTCGTGCCATCTAAATAAATCAATAAATCATTTAAACTATTTGTTAAATCATTCCAAGACAAACCAATAAAACTTTACACCAAAATCCACTTTATCCCATATATGGACGTCACTTTAAAACCAAATACTCAAGGTAACAATATCAAAACATGTTTTCTACTATTCAAACAATTTGAAATTTAATTTCAAATGTGCACAACAAGGCAACACACCCAAAGTGACTCATTTTTCTTTGAAAATCCCCATTTAAATATACACACACCTCAAAGACTTTGAAAACGCATTTCGCACCTACCAAACAACCCCAAAACCTTTCCAACCATGTTTCACAACTCAAACGCCACTTAATAAACAATTTTTCAATTTATAAAACATCACACGTGCATAACACAAGGCCTCATTTTAAAACACACAAATTTTAGATGCCAGAACCATTTTAAAATCAATTGCACATCCCAACCCTTCTAAATCTCCATTCGCACCCCTAGAACATACTCAAGGTTCATAATAAAAATCAACACGTCAAAATAGTTTATCTTTTTTGAAAAACTCAACCTAATCACACCTGCACCTCAAGAATTCTTGAAATCATGATTTTCACACCTCAAACAATTAACTAAAACACGTCTAAAATTTTCAACAACACAACGCGTATAGAATACATAGGAATTTACTTACAAAAATCAAATTCATCAAATATGCATATCGAGGCATGTAGAAAATAAAATTCGCACCACGCAATTTATTATTAGAACACATTATAATTTAACTAAGCAGCAAGTTAAATCATCTAAAGATGCTAGGGCATGGAACCACCTACCTTAGATGAAGAAATCTCCGAGGTAAGCTGTGGAGCTTCAATTGTGCATCAAACGCACCACAAGAAAACCAAAGGCGAACCCTAATCCATGAAATCGAACAAAATTACCTCAAATTAAGATCCTAATTAACACCCTAAAAGCTGGAAACACCAAAACCCCACACGAGTATGACTAAAACCCTAGAAAAAAAATTACCCGTAGGGGAGAGGGAGAGGCGGCGGCGCAATAGGGGTTCAGCCTGGAGGGAGTGCGGCGCGACGAGGCTGGCCGGGGCAGGGGGCAGTGCCGGGTTTTCGGGGAAGGTCGCACGATGACGTGAGCCAGCCTGGCAGGGGGTCGGGGCGATGACACGAGCCGGACGGAGCAGGGGGCGCCAGACAGAGCAGGTGGAACCCTCTATATAAGCATTTAAGCATAACACCAAGCCAAAACTTCTATATAATCATTTCATTATAACATTGAGACAAACCCTCTATATAAGCATTTCAGTATAACACCAGGCCGAACCCTCTATTTAAGCATCACAACATGAAACTGGTCCAAGCCCTGTATATAAGCATCACAATATGAAACTGGGTCAAGTCCTCTATATAAGCATTACAACATGAAATCACAACACAAGTTATAACGGCAAGAGTAACACAACATACACTACAAAAAAAACTCGAATTAACGACGATTTTTTTTTCATTAGCGACATTTCTAAGAAACGTTGCTAAACTAGTGACATTTATAAGTGTTCCCACCCTCCCCGCTCCCCCCTTAAATTCCCAGTCCTGGTCGCCCCCTCCCCTACTACTATGCATTCTTTACCCGCCCTCCAGCTCTCCCTGCATTCTCCCACCCGTTCACACCTCCCGGTCCCCCTCGCCCGCTCCAATTCCCGTTCCTGGTCCCCCCTTCAATTCCTGGTCCCGGTCACCCCCTCCAATTCTCGTTCTCGGTCCCCCCCTCCAATTCCCCACTTTTCCCTTCCCCCTGGATTCCTGGACCATAATCATCTCCAATTACTCCAGTGAACTGGACGGTCCAGTCCACTGGAACCTGGCAGAAATCCGACTGGAACTTTCACTGTTCACTAGGGCTGCTCCTTTTTTAGTAGTGTGTCTGGGGAAACTACATGTGCCCCGAAGGCCTTGATGTGGCCCAAAAGCCCTACTAACCCAAAGGGTTGCAACCCGCAAAACCCAATAAAAAGAAACATAACCAATGAAAATCTTCAAATGAACAAACATACTCAACCTAATATATGATATGTGTGTGTGTGTGTGTAATTGTTATAAATTTACACACACATATATATATATATAAATATATAGAATTAGTCACGTTTTAAAACACTGATAAAATTGTCACTAAAATAGACAAGTTTTATTAAAAACATGACTAAATTTGAAAATATATGTGTTTATATATATAAATATATGTATTTTTTTATATATTTGTGTGTGTTTATATATATATATATATTTATATATATATTTAGCGAATTTTTCTGAAAAAACGTTGCATTTTAGCGATGATTCTGAGGAAACGTCACTAAATTAGCAACGCTTTTGAAAAAACGTCGCTAAATTAGCGACGCTTTTGACGATACGTCAGTAAATTAGTGACTCTTTTGAGGAAACGTCGCTAAATTAGCGATGCTTTGAGGAAACCTCGCTAAATTAGCGATGATTTTGAGAAAATGTCGGTAAATTAGTGACCCTTTTGAGGAAACTTCGCTAAATTAGCAACGCTTTAGAGAAAAGGTCGCTAAATTAGCGACATTTTTGATGAAACGTCACTAAGTTAGCGACCTTTTTGAGGAAACATCACTAAATTAGCGACGATTTGAGGAAATATTGCTAAATTATCAACGCTTTGGAGGAAAGGTCGCTAAATTAGCGACATTTTTTAGGAAACGTTGATAAATTAGCAACGCTTTTGAGGAAACATCGCTAAATTAGCGATGCTTTTAAAAAACTTCGCTAAATCACAGTTGTTTTGTAGTGATAATATCATAAGCCACAATGATCAATTTGAAGGTTCCGGGCACAGTGGAAGCGTGGTTGGGATAAAACCCAACTTTGATTTTTACCATGATCAATGATTATTTCGGGATCAATGCGACGATGAACGTCAGTCTCCATGGAATAGAATCAAAGTTTTAGATAAAAAAGAAAGAGGCCTGAAACCTTTAGAGAGGATCTTGCACATCATGTTTATAATTAATTTAATTAATTTCATAAAGAATATAATACCTGGATCTTCGGTATTTTTTTCGTTGATGATATTGATCGTTCAGAATGACCCTTCCAGATTATCTTGTTGCACTTGCAAGGATCCAAACTAGAATCCTTCTAGCGGTGATCCACACGTGCTCTGATGGCCTCTGATCGACACCGCTCATTCTCCGGGTGATAGTGCGGAAAAGAGAGTGTCTTGTGTCGGTCGTTCTTGATTGCTTGTTCTTTGGCCTTGAAGAACGTCTCTCGTTCTTGAGAGGGGCGGGAAGAGGATTCGATAGAGAAATTGTTTAGCTCAACAATTCTCAATTTATCGGGTGTGCGGTTCGGTACATGACACAATAGACGTATGTATCTATTTATTGACATGAGGCTTCAGTTACAATATTTAACTGTGTAACGACAATTAAATACATTCATAATCTTAGAGAAAACTCATGCTATTAATAATAATACCGCGTCATTATTTATGGTGCGCTAACTTATGCAAAACGGAATTATAAATAAAATTTCGCGTCACAAAATAATAGCAGTGTTATTTTAATTTGTGTCAACTAGTTAAATAATTATTTATCGTCTTGCAAATAATTATTTTATTACCGGACTGAACTTGGTCCTCTCAAACTTCACTTCCATTTATTGAACACCGGAATAAATAAATAATTTATTCTCTTAAATAAATATTTTATTCACAAACTAGTAAATAAATATTTATTAAATGTTCAATAAAATAAATAAATATATTTTACTAACAATCAGGTGAATAAATATTTATTTAATTTATGCAATCATTTTAACTTGAATAAAATTATTCCATTGTCTTGGGAATAATATTTATTAATTAAATTCAAATAGAATTTAACCAAGACCAGCATAAACACTTAGTGTGTGACCCTCTAGGATTCTTTATCATTGGCATTAGGCAGACTTGCCTAAAGTTTAAGAGTACTGGTCTAGCAATGGGTCAAGGCACCCAAGAGAAAGAACTTAAAGTCGCAACAATGACATCCACATAAGAACGCTCACTGTGTAATATAATCCATTTGTCGCAATATCTCATCAAGCAGGTTTCATGATAGTGTCATCAACTTTTATTCTTGATATGTCGTTCTTTGACTACCTGAAATAAACTCATCGTTACACCATGGCCATGGAATTTCGTGCGATAATTCTATTTCAATCAAAGGCCCGAGATATCAACTTCCATAAATGGAAGGGACAAATCCGTCCCCGACTTATCCATTAATAACATGCCACTCGTAATGCACCCAATGTACCCTACTTCCCGCCAACTGTCTGCGTGACGGTTTTCGTCAGTAAATCAAAGTGCGCGAGTCGTGACATGTATTAATGATAATCTTAAAGTCTAAGGATCATTACACATGCTTGTATATAGAAATATCTAATGACACCAAAACATGCAGAATTCCTATTGGCGAGTCTGTTCTCATAATCTCCTATCTTGGAGATTACCAAGTGCGAACTTCATGAGAAGAAGTCTCATTTGCTTACGAGTACTCACACCTGATGGTCTGCATGTTATGTGTCCCATCATAGTATGTCATCCAACCGTAGAACTAAATTTAATAATATTGCTATAGAATTTCAAGGTTCTCATCATAGCGGGGAACTATCATGACCTTATCAATGCAACAAATATTCTAGGACATTGTTACATCATAGTCATGCAGAACAATGATCAATATGTAATAAGATGTTTAATATTTAAATATATTAAATGTCCATGTAATCAAAGTATAACCAGTTGGTTCTAGGACACCAACTCTTACAAACTCCCACTTAGACTAGAGCCATCTGCCTATGACTTTCAGTCCACTAAACCTCACATGGTGATCATGTTTCTGCTGAGTCAAGGCTTTAGTCAAGGGGTCCGCCACGTCGACTTCCGTGGAAATACTTCTCACTGTAACTTCACCTCTCTGAGAAAAATATCTTAAGAGATGATACTTCCAAAGTATGTGCTTCATCCGCTGATGTAACCTTGACTCTTTTGCGAGAGTCACCGCTATAGTATTATCACAGTACAGTGTGATGGGATCTTTACTGCTTGGTATCACATCTAGCTCTTAGATGAAGCTTCGCATCTAAACTACTTCTTTATCTGCCTCAGAAGCTGCGATATACTCAGACTCTGCTGTAGAATCTACGACCACACTCTATTTTGAGCTCCTCCAGATCATTGCACCTCCATTCAAAGTAAAAATGTATCCTGTTTGCGACTTCATGTCATCTTGATCAGTCTAGAAACCAGCATCTGCATATCCTCTGATGACTAGTTCCCCATATCCTCCATAAACCAGGAACATATCCTTAGTACACCTCATATACTTTAGGATAGTCTTGACTTCCATCTAATGACGGTCACCTGGGTCAGCTTGATATCTGCCTACCGCACTCAATGTGCAGGCGACATCCAACCCAGTACATAGCATGACATACATGACTGACCCAATTGCTAATGCGTATAAATTCCTTGATATTATCTTTCTTTCCTCATGTGTCTGAAGACACATTTTCTTGGAAAGATGAATGCCTTGTGATGCTGGCAACAATCCCCTCTTGGATTGTTCCATATTTAATCTCTTCAGTATCTTATCAATGTATGTACTTTGACTTAGTCCCAACAATCTCTTGGATCTATCATGATGGATCTTGATCCCAAGAATATATGTTGTCTTGCCCAAGTCCTTCATGGAGAAGCATTGATTCAACCATGCCTTAACAGACTGTAAGACTGGTATCTCATTTCCATTAAGTAATATGTCATCAACATATACTATTAGGAAAACGACTGCACTCCCACTAAATTTTTTGTATACAAAATTATCACATTCATTCTTGATAAAACCAAATTTTGTTATGTCTTCATCAAAATGAATGTTCCATGACCTGGATGCTTGCTTTAATCCATAAATGGATTTCTTCAACTTGCATACCTTATTGGCATCCTTTGGAGTCATAAACCCTTCAAGTTGTGTCATGTAGACATCTTCCTGAAGGTTCCCGTTAAGGAAGGTTGTTTTGACATCCATTTTCCAAATCTCATAGTCATGGTAAGTGGAAATGACCAATAGAATTTTGATGGATTTCAACATTGAAACTGGTGAAAAGGTTTCGTCGTAGTCAATGGCTTGATGATTTTTGAACCCTTTTGAAACAAGTTGTGCCTTATAGGTAATGACTTGTCCTTATATGTCCAGTTTCTTCTTAAATACCCATTTTCAAATAGCAGGCTTTACATCAACTGGAGGATCTACCAAAATCCAAACTTGGTTTTGGTACATGGAATCCATTTTAGAATTCATTACTTCTTGCCACTTGGCAACATCTGTGCCACTTACTATTTCCTTGTAGGTTAGAGGATCATTATTATCAACTAATAATGAGTCACAATCCTCGGTAACTAGAAAACCGTACTGTTCTGGTTCTCTAACCTTTCTTGTACTCTTACGCAGTTCTTATGTCTCTAGAATAGTTCTTTCTTCCACGGGGCTTTGTGGAATTTGTTTCTGTTCCAACTCTTGTGTACCTTGAGCCTCAACTTCATCAAAGTTTATCTCACTCCCACTATCTCTTTTAGATATGTTCTCCCTCTCGAGGAATATGGTGTGTCTTTCCACTATAACCTTTTTGTTTGAGGGGTTGTATAGTTAATATCCCCTTTTTTCTTTGGGGTATCCTATAAAGGTTCACTTTCTGCCTCAGGGTGCAAGTTTGTTACCTAAAGAGGCCTTAACAAACGCATTGCTTCCCCAAACATGTAAATTCGATAATATGGATTTCTTTCCACTCCATAACTCGTATGGAATACCATTTATCAATCTAGTTGGTACTTGGTTTAGTATGTGCGCTACTGTTTGTAATGCATATCCCCAAAAGGATAATGGAAGACTTGCATGACTCATTATTGATCTCACCATGTCCAACAGGGTGCGGTTCCTCCTTTCGCTCACACCATTCCACTGGGGCGTGTATGGAGGAGTGAGTTGGGATAGGATCCCAAACTCCCATAAGTAATCAATGAAGTCTTGATTAAGATATTCTCCACCTCAGCCTGAGTGGAGTTTCTTAATCTTCTTACCAAGATGGTTCTCAAATTCATTCTTGTATTCTTTGAACTTATCAAAAGAATATGACGTATACCTCATTAATTAGATATATACATATCTACTAAAATCATCAGTAAAAGTTATGAAGTATGAGTACCCTCCCCTTGCTTCAACTGGAAATGGTCCACACACATCGGTACGAACCAATTCAAGAAGTTCTTTAGCCCTTTCACCTTTCCCACTAAATGGGGCTTTGGTCATTTTTCCTTATAAACATGCATGACATACACCAAGTGGTTTTAGTTCGAAAGAATCTAAATATCCATCTTGATGTAACTTTGTCAGGCATTTCTCATTTACATGACCTAGCCGGTGATGCCAAAGTTGGGTGTTGTATGATTCATGTGAAATATCTTTGTTATCGATTTCCATTACTTGGTTTGTGTAATCCAACACGTAAAGACCGTTGTATAAATGTGCCCAACCAAAACAAATGCTATCTTTGTAAAAGAAGAAACATTCATTTACAAACTTGAAAACAAATCCATCTGTATCTAATCTGGATACAAAAATAATATTTTTAGTAACATACGACACATAATAACAACCCTTTAACACAAAGACCATCCCAGTTGGCAATGTGAGGTGGTGGTCCCCAACAGCTACAATAGCAAGTCTGGCTCTGTTGGGTGCTCGTAGATCAACCTCCCCTCGATCAATATTCTTGAATCTACTTGGTTTCTGTATTTGGATACATATGTGAGTACCACAAACTGTATCTAATACCCAATTTGTAGAAATAGATAGATTGTATTTGATAACAAACACACCTGAAGCTTCCCCTTGCTTCTTAGGCTGGGTGTAGTTCTTCTTCCAGTGGCCCTTCTTGCCACATGTGAAATAAACAACCTCCTATTCCTTTACCTCCCCTTTTATCTTCCTTTTCTTGGAAGGTTGTGAAGAAACTTTGGGCTTAAAGATCTTCATCTTCCCTTTCCTCTTATTCGCCATAAGGACAGAAGGATTTTCACGCTTCATATCTTTGTCCACTTGGAGAATGAGGATAAGAAGATCAGATAGAGACTTCTCAATGTTGTTCATATTGAAATTGACAACAAAGTTAGAGAAGCTCTGAGGGAGTGATGCGAAAATGAGATCAGTTCCCAGTTCTTCGGGGAGTTTAAACCCTAGAACCTCGAAGCACTAAATGTAGCCAATGAGCTTGACTACATGAGCCCCAGCTGGAGAACCTTCTCCAAGCTTTCTCTGAAAAAGTTCCTTAGAGATCTCAAACCTTTCATGTCTTGCTATCTCATAGTAAAGACCATAGAGGTGCTCAAGCATGCTATAAACATCCATGTTTTCATGAGACTTCATGAGCTCACTAGACATTTATGATATCATCAAACATTAAACGTCGACCGCGTCGTTCATATGATTCTCATAGACCAGGAAATCCACACCACTCTCCTCTTTGGCAGGCGGATCAGGTAATGCTGACTCCAGCACATAAGACTTCTGTTCATGCTGTAGGATAACCTGAAGGCATCTAAAACATTCCTAGAAGTTATTATCGGTGATGATGTTGTCTTTATCCAGAATTTATTTCAAGGATAGTGTGGTTGACGAGCTTTTTATTTTTATTCTACAATTAAAAGAGCAGATCATTAGTACTTTATTGATTAACATTTTATGAGAAATAATAATTTTTTATTAAGTCTCTCACTATTTTATCAAGTCCCAATGACCATCACCATTGAACTCAGAATGTCCACTTACCATGACATTCTAGTGGAAAGGATCCATATTCCATTTCGCATAACCCCAACAAGGGTTGGTCAAGCTATTAGAAGGTAGATAGGTAGGAATTTCTTTGCCAACTGCGGGATTGCAACTCCTTGATCTGTTGAGTGGACTCCTCAATCCTGAAATCATGACTTTGGATTTCCTCAACTCTTGCCTCCAATATTACACCAAGTCTAGAAATGGATACTCCTCTTGATGTAATATGGTTAAGTCAAACTGAAACCTTTCATAAGGGCTTCCTATATAAAAGTAAGTTTCCCAACAAGGGTTGGTCAAACATAGAGTTTTATTAAGTTTTGCCCTTAATCAAGTAATGGAAGGCTTGGTATGACTTAATATTTTATTTGAGGGATTTTTATCTCTTATGCGTGAATTTCTTATTATCATTATCACATGCTTGTTAATATTAAGTGGAACTTACTTAAGTTATTAACCATGTCTTGATAATATTTACGCATAAGTATGGTTTATTTTAGTTTCATCTTGCATGCTTGTTTAATTCATTAATTATGTGATCGTGACAAAACATCCATAATTATAAAACATGCAACTGGAAAAAATAAAGAGAATTATCATGAGATTTTCTAATGGTTAGTTTATCTAGCAGTTGATAAACTAACCCTAACCTAGGGGAGAAACTTCTTGAACCTTTTGGGTTCGTGTTTACAGCTTTCCACCTGTCCACCTATGTATCTCCTAGGATTGGTTTCGTCTTGACTCCATCTTGAACATCCTCCACCAGCTTGGGAGTTCCATCCATTACATATGCCCTTTTTTTAACTCACATACTGGTGAGGGGTAAAAAGGGGTTTTACATAAAATAAACCTTGGGCACGCAGGCCCTACGTATTAATGATGAGAAGGCTCACAACCTAACAATTTTAATTTAAATAAATAAATTAAAAGAAACCATCCACATACAAAGGCCTTGGTCTATCTCATGATCATCATTACATGAAATGATATTTATGTATAAATAAAACTAGCATTCAATTATTTAATCATTCTTGTTTAAGATAAATCATGCTCGAATAAATTAATTATCATCTTTAATTAATCAATCCTTTTATCTTAAACCCTTTTCTGAATTTCCTTGAGATTCTCATCCATCATAATTTTAAACAAATAAATTAATTTGAAATTATCTTTGTACGTAACTTGTACCATAGAGACAAACCGATGAATTCCTATTCATAACCACCCAATGAGTAGAAATGAACATTACACAGATGATAAATTAAACACATATATATAAAACACCTATCACGTGTTGTGCCTTAGCTTTACGCCTACACGATGGTACATATCTCAAGAGTTTGTATAATATAATAATAAATTTTAATAAATCTGTGTAATTTGGATGATTACACGGCATGCGGTTCCAAATACATGATGTGTACTATTTTTCATTGTCCATCCAAAGTATACGCCCGAGGAAACGACATGTGAGTTTAATTTGGAAATCTTCGGAGTACACGGCGTGTCCAGTAGGTCACACACCGTGTAGTTCCTCGTTACATGGTCTCTAGCCGGGCAAGCCGTGTATGAGGTACACGGTCCAACCCTAACCCGAAGGGACTACACGTCGTGTCCAGTGGGCCAAATGGCGTGTAATACAGAAACTGTGTGCCACCTATTTCTGGTCAACACACGGAGTCATTAAGACTTAGACAAAATCCAATGACACAACTTGGTTTGGAAGTCTAGACCCAGTGCATTTAACCTTGGCTACACGGTGTGTACTTCCGAATACACGTCGTGTGTTCTTTTGTTGTACGGCCAGGAACCTTTGGAACCTCCGGATGGGATCCTCTATTTTATTTTAATCAAAATTAAAAGAAAAGATCATTTTTGTAAGGCGAATGAGAAACTAAAGAGGAGGAACAGATCTCGAGATTCGGATTTGCAGAGCAATTAACTTGAATTGAAACAACTAAATTATTAAATGTGTAAATCATCAATGGAATATTTAAATAATTATAAACTATGATGTAACCCCTCTCATACCACTTGAAGGTTCCAAGCATAGAGGAAGCATGGTTGGGAAGGAACCCGACTTTGATTTTTACCATGATCAATGATTATTTCGGAATCAATACGATGATGAACGCCAGTCTCCATGGAATAGAATCAAATATTTAGATAAATAAGGAATAGGCTTGAAACCTTTAGAGGGGATCTTGAACATCATATTTATAATTAATTTAATTAATTTCATAAAGAAAATAATACCTGGATCTTTGGTATTTTCTTCATTGATGATGTTGATCGTCCGAAATGACCCTTCCGGGTTATCTTGTTGTGCTTGCAAGGATCCAAACTAGAATTCCTCTAGTAGTGATCCACACATGCTCTGATGGCCTTTGATTGACACCGCTCATTCTCCAGGTGCTGGTGCGGAAAAGTGAGTGTCTTGTTTCAGTTGTTCTTGATCGCTTGTTCTTCGGCCTTGAAGAACGTCTCTCATTATTGAGAGGGGCGGGAAGATGATTTGAGAGAGAGATTGTTTAGCTCAATAATTCTTAATTCACCGGGTGTGTGGTTCGGTACATGACTCAATAGAAGTATGTGTCTATTTATTAACATGAGGCTTCAGTTACAATATTTAATTGCGTAATAGCAATTAAATACATTCATAAACTTAGAGAAAACCCATGCTATTAATAATAATACCATGTCATTATTTATGGTGTGCCAACTTGAACAAAACGGAATTATAAATAAAATTCCGCGTCACAAAATAATAACAACATTATTTTAATTTGTTCCAACTAGTTAAATAATTATTTATCACCTTGTAAATAATTATTTTACTACCGGACCGGTCTTGGTCCTCTCGAACTCCACTTCCATTTATTGAACACCCGAATAAATAAATAATTTATTCTCTTAAATAAATATTGTATTCACAAACTAGTAAATAAATATTTATTAAATGTTCAATAAAATAAATATATTTTACCCACAATCTGGTGAATAAATATTTATTTAATTTATGCAATCATTTTAACTTGAATAAAATTATTCCATTATCTTGAGAATAATATTTATTAATTAAATTCAAATAGAATTTAACTGAGACCACTAGAAACACTTAGTGTGTGACCCTATAGGATTCTTTCTCATTGGCATTAGGTAGGATTACCTAAAGTCCAAGAGTAATGGTCTAGAAATGGGTCAAGGAACCCAAGAGAAAGAACTTAAATTCGCAACAACGACATCCACATATGAACGCTCACTGTTTAATATAAACCTTTTGTCGCAATATATCATCAAGAAGGTTTCATGATACTGTCATAAACTTTTATGATTGATACATTATTCTTTGAATACTTGAAATAAACTCATCGTTACACCATGACCATGGAATTTCGCGCGATGGTTCTATTTCAATCAAAGGGATGAGATATCAACTTCCATAAATGGAAGGAAAAAATCCTTCCTCGAATTATCCATCAATAACATGTCACTTGTGACACACCCAACGTACCCTACTTCTCACCAATTGTCTATGTGATGGTTTTCATTAGTAAATCAAAGTGTGTGATCCATGACACCTATTAATGATAATATTAAAGTCTAAGGATCATTACACACGTTCACAGATAGAAATATCTGATGACACCAAAACATGTGGAATTCCTACTGGCGGGTCTGTTCTCATAATCTCCTGTCTTGGAGATTACCAAGTGTGAACTTCATTAGAGGAAGTCTCATCTTCTTACGAGTACTCACACCTAGCAGTCTGCATGTTATGTGTCCCATCATAGTATGTCATCCAATCTTAAAACTAAATTTAAGAATATTGTTATAGCATTTCAAGGTTCTCATCATAGTGGGGAACTACTATGACCATATCAATGCAACAAATACTCTAGTACATTATTACATCATAGTCATGCAGAACAATGAACAATATGTAATAAGATGTTTAATATTTAAATACATTAAATGTCCATGTAATCAATGTACAACCAGTTGGTTCTAGGACACTAACTCTTACACAATTTATTCAAGTACCATTTATCATTCAATTACCCTTTCTTTTCATCAAATTATATCTTAAGTTATTATCATTCTAGTGTACACAACTGTATCATATCAAAGTATCGTCAGTCATTTCATTAAACAACTAATCCATTTTATATGGTGATCCTATCATAAGCAATCATCTCAGGTCTCATGTTATGCTAAATCATATTTCAAGGCAATAACCAGTTCATTATCGTTCAAGGGTAGGCTCACCCTATGATAGCTGCATGATAGGTCTCAACACTATTGGATCCAAAAAGGATCCAAGGAGTAGTCCAAACACATGATTATCATCACCTATTATTATGTTAGTTAACATGCATGGTGTGTCGGCATGACCACATGGTATTGCACACACTTTAAGAAATAGAAACATACCATAGAGCTTTTTCTAGACCACCTATTATTATTAGATGACCAAGGAAACACCCTCAACAGGGAACACCATTTAATGATGAAGGAAAAGGAGACCAACATGGAAAACCTAGATCACACAAGCATCATGATCAAAATCCCGATTCAACAGCTAAAGGGCGATCACACCGCTATAACAGAGGATAGCAGAAGGAAGGAGAAAACCAAAGAGAAGGAACTCACCAGAGATAAAATTCTAGACCGAGACATCTGGAAGGGAAGGAATTTCCCAAAAAATAGACCAGATTTGCTCTATTGTTTGATAGAGGAGGTTACACCATGAATGGAAATTTTTTTAGGCATCATAGTACAAAAACCCGCTTCACCTGAGAAATTCACGACGTGAATCCTTGATTCATGACATGAATGTTCACGTGGCGTATATGTCGAAAAAGATGTCGCTTGAGGTTAAAATAACCCTGATCGACCTTTTAATGACGTGTAAACATTTCACACTATGAACCAGTTTACGATATCTTCCCGAAAACATGTGCACGTCGTGTAACCCATTCATGATGTGAAGGTGTCCAGTAGAAAAATCACAACCCAAATTCTGCAGAAAAAACTAGAACCACCTTTAAAGCTTTCCAAACCCACAGAGAACCCTCAAAAGCCTTAGACACATTTATACCTAGACTCCATTAATTCAAGAAAACATACATCCCCAAACATTAGGCTATTTTCTTTGACAAAAGCTCTTTATCCCCAAAGAAAAGGATCGACCACCAAGGTTTAAAAGAAGAAAAACCCAACTAAAATAGGTTCAACCAAAACTTAGAGGGATGTACCTGAAAAAAGATGAAATATTACCACCTTCCCATCATATAAATGCTCATCATTAAGATACTCCTATTGTGGAAATGACGAGAATCACAAATGACAGAATAAGTTTACAGATAAAGAAAAGACAAAAGAAAGAATCACATAGGATACAAATATTTACATGGTTTGGGAAATGATGGGTCCATGGAGAGGCAGAAACACTTCACTATGAAATCTAGGAGCACAATTTATAAGGAGTATCTCAGAGTTTTTAACACACAGAAAACCTCGCCCGAAATAGGCTAATAAAGAAGATGAAACATTATTTCACCAACCGCACAGAAATTCTGCTACACTACAATGAAAAGTAGCTAAAAGTACACATCGCTACAGTGATGCAACCACTCAAGTCCAAGGTGCAATAGTGGTCGATGACTAGAAGTATGCGGAGCTATAATACTACTGACTCCAAAGTCTGAGCTGTTAGAGTGCTTTGTCAGTGTCTGTCACGACCCGTCCCAGAGGGACCCGTGCTGTGACTACCCCAAGTCCAACTCCAATAGGTCAGGGGATGGTGACTATCACCAAGTCGAAATATCCCACAAATGGGAGACATTTACTTAATTACATGTACACACACACATATCCAAGTCACAAATGTTGAAATGTAAAAGCACCAAGTAAACAATGCATGAAAACCACTAAATCCCACAACCAGAGTACAATAGTGAAAGTACTAGAAAGTAAATAGGTCCAAAACAAGCCCACCAAAAGAAAAGAGTTTGTACCCACAAGTCCAAACCTGTAAAGTAAGAGTTACTGGGACTGTCGTATGAAAAGCTGTCGGAACACACCTCAGCCTGTCCGGTCTCACAAGGCACCGTCTGGTCCTGGTCTACCTGGAACTCCGTCAATGGGTCGATCATCTGCACAAGACATGATACGTGCGGGCAAAAACCCATGCAGGGGTGAGTAAAACAATACTCAGTAGGACAACCCGAAACCATAAAGGAATAACATAAAGGAAATACCACAAAGGAATACCACAAAGGAATACCATAAAGAAAATACCATGAAGGAATACCACAAAGGAATACCACCCCGCGGCTACTGCGTCCCATATGATGCCGGACTCACTGTGCTTCCATGCACTGCTGCCTGTGCCGACCGCTGACACCCTTCCTTCCGTGGTCCGTCGTTCTTCCTCTAATGCTCCAATCTTTGAAACAAAAACACCTTTGTGATCCTCGGGTCCCGAGCTACACTGATTCGACCTCTATTTTTTCTTGCCTCAAATCTAGGGGTCTGATTGCGTTTGGAGTCTCCCAACAAGTCGGGCTATGATCATGAGGATCCAACGGTAAAGAATGCCAAGAACGAGGGACAGAAAGCACAAGAACGCCCGGAGAATGAACTTTAGCCTTTGTTCGTGTCGGCCTCAATTCTTTATCATTAGAAGGGTAAACGAAGAGGATAAACTAATCTCCTGATAATCCAACATCATTAACACATCCCGCAACAATGACCAAACCGCAGATCAATATGTTTATGGATTGACCTACGTTCATCGTGGAAATTAATAATGAAAAAAACAATGAAACAACCATCCTACCTGAGATATGGATTGTTCACTATCGAGGATTGATTTTTGTTCGCGATCCATCAAGAATGATCTCTGATCTTGATGTTTGTCATCCTTGCCGAGAGAATTCTCTAAGGATTCTCTCCAGAGCCTATAGAGAATTTTCAGGGTTATGCACTTAACCCTGGGTCCCTGTCTAGATCTTTAAACAAACTCGTAGTTTATTTTATTCATTAAAATGTACAAAATCTATTTTTCAGAGTCAAACCATGACTGTTGATGTTATGCCTCACCTAGGAAAAACACCACATTACGAATTCAACGGTGGTCTCAGATTTCCAATCCAAGTCATCGTTCATGAGTTATTAGGATTTTAAAATAAAATAATTTTATTTAATAATTTTATTTACGATTACGTTATTGATGAATTTTTCTTTAGATGACCCACGTAGACCAAATTTAGGTCGCACCTAGGGTAAAGTTTCCATTCTAAGCTTAATGGTGCCCTCTGATTTCTAATATGAGCCCCTGTTTAAAATAAATTCCACTTTTTTAGGAAAGTCGTGCGCACGTGCTATTAAAAACTTAACATTTTTCAACAAATTGTTTCAGGCACACTAGGACTTGGAATCCACGTTGTCTCAGTGCCTGATCTCAGATTTTTTCCAAATAAATTCTAAAAAAACTAGGAAAAATATGAGTCATTACATTCTCTACACCTTATGGCTTTACGTCCCTAAAAATCCAAAATAAGGGCTATTCAAACAAATGAGGGTACTGAGCATGAATCTGAGCCTCTCACTTTCACGTGCTCTCCTGTAGATTCTCATGTTGTCACTAGATACGCACCAAAGGAATCGGCCTCCCATGAAGGATCCTCTCCTACTGATCCTCAATCTCCATTAGGTACTTCGCAAAAGTCGCCCCTTCCTCGATGTCCAGATCGCCCCAGTCAATGATGCGTGATGATCCATGCACGTACCTCCTCAACTACAACATGTGGAAGACGTAGTGTACTCGCTCTAACTGCGGAAGTAGAGCCAAATAGTATGTCACCTTGCTAACTCTATGTAGTATTAGGAAAGGTCTGATGAATTTCATAGATAACTTGTCGCCCCAACCAAATATTCGTAATCCGCATTGAGGTGAGACTCGAAGGAACATGTGGTATCCTTTCTCAATCTCCAAAGGCCTTTGTCGTCTATTAGTATAAGACTTCTGACGACTGTGCAGTCGTCATCCCCTCCTGGATGATCTGCACCTTCTCTGTAGTCATCTGCACCAACTCTAAGCCCATGAGTGCTAACTCTTCTATGTCTGTCTAGCAAAGTGGTGACCTGCAAGGTTGCCTATATAAGGCCTCGAATGGTGTCATACCAATGGTGGAATGGTATTTTTTGTTGTACGCAAACTCCATCAGGGGTATGTGATCCTCCCAACTGCGGCCAAAATCTAACATGCAAGCTCCTAGCATGTCCTGCAGAACCAGTATATTCCGTTGTCTGGTCGTCCACCTGTGGGTGAAATATTGTGCTCAAGCGTAACTTAGTCCCAAACACCTCCTATAATCCCTTCCACAACCGATATGTAAAATGAGAATCACTATCTAAGACTATCGTCGATGAAACTCCATAGAGTCGAACTATCTTCTGCACGTAGAGACGTCACAAACTCTCTACTGAACTCTGCTCCCAAGTAGCTAGGAAGTGAGCCGATTTGGTGAGTCGGTCAACAATTAAATTAATTATTATTAATATATCAACCAAATGTTCTCAAATAACAATAATATTATAAAATATATTTATATATTTTTAGTTCAATTCATATTAGTTTTATAAATTAATTCTAAATTTAAAGTCAATTAAATTAATTATTATTAATTTATTAATTATATATTTTTAAATGATGATAAGATTATAAAAAATATATTTAGTCAATTTAATATTTATTTATTTTATACTTATAAATGAAATGTTTTAAAATATAAGCAAGTGAGTAATGAATTTTAAAAATAAGAAAATTATAAATTAAATTGTGATTTGAAAAACTAAATTTTTTATAATTTTGTTACCCAAAATTCATGGTAGGGGACATGTAGAATGTACTAAAAATTAATTTAACTTCATAAAATATAATTCAAATGTGTAAAATAAGTGATTAAAGGAATGGAAATGATAACGATAATTTTGGAGGTTTTTTATTAAAATAACTAGTATTCGCCCATCCATTCATACGACATTATCAATCAATTATTATATTCAATAAGAAAATACTGGTTTTCAAAGTTAATAATGAACATTAATATTGAATTTATTTAAATCACAAAAATATGGTACACGATATTGGAATACATGTGGAGAAACTATTGAGACATCATGAATATAGTAGAAAATATTAAGGAAAACTTTAAAGGATTGAGAATTTAATTTGAGAATGAAGAATTGAATAAAATGAATGAAAGTACATTTCAAATAGCATTCACAAAAACATTGAATCTTACAGTGAAATAAAAAGCAATGAAAAAAATATTGATTTCTCTATTTCTAGAAGTTTATTAATCGTTGACACCAAAATCCAAATCTACAACACGCTTCATTGATAAAATGGTGGAAGATATTAACCTATTCAAAATGTAAATAATTTCAACATTACATACACCATGATTTTCATGGAAACTTTATGTTGTAATATTTTAAAATAGAAGATGTGATTTTTTTCTACATGAATGGTTTAAGATAGAATTGATCAGACATGTTTTTTACGCCACAAACTACTAATTGTAATCCTAATATACCATACTATAATACTTAAACATGAAAATTTAACATCAACATTAATTAAATTAGTTCTTCCATGTTTTATGAAGCAAACATGTCATAAGTTATAAAGACAAATGAGAATACCAACAAAAAATAGATTTCTATATATAGAAACTATATTCTCATTTTAAATTCATTTTTTGATGAATATGTAATAGACTGTGTTTTCACAAAAGAAGAAGCTATATGTATTTAAAAATAATTAATACAAAATAGTCATGATAAATCTACCTATATGCTGGCATATGTTTGCTACATGCTAAAGTGGGATCTCAAGGAATTTCGAGATTCTATAAGAAGTTGCAAATGGAGAAACTTGTTTTGGGAAGAAGAATGTGGTCAAAACTGAAAATGTATTTCAGTTAATGGAAAACTTGGTACAGATATAACTATCAAATTCTCAATGATAGTTATATCTATCACAATGAAGTATGATGTTAATGGGATTATATTTAAATGAATGGAGAAGAAAATATAGGAAGCAACAAGTACATGTAGAGGAAAATGGAGGAATAATGGGAATAAAGGATGATGCAAAGTGAAATTATATGATTGAATTAGTTTATGCATGGTCTAGTGTTAAACTGTGATGTAGAATACATAAATATTTTTCATTTTTTTAGGAATCTGTAAAACCAATGGACATGGGTGACTGATTTGCAAGTAGTACCCTTGTTTATACATGCTATAAAAAGTGATTCGTGTATCTTAACTTATACACTACATAATTTTTTATGTTTCATGTACATAAAAACTATTGAAATAAATGCTCAATAAACTAGAATGTGTACAGTTAATATAAAATACACATGCCAAACTAAAAAACTATAAAACAAAATAGTTAGAATAAAATATGGGTATACTCAAATGTTTGTTACTATGCGCAACCAAAAACAATCATTATTTCTTATAATCCAAAAAACTGACTCAGTTAAAAAAATCAATTTACTTAGTTGACACATACCTTAAAACAACTAAAACACATAACTTGATGATTTTTATCATTATAAATGAAGCATTTAGTGAATGGCGCACCTTTGCGCCCCCCTGCACAACCCTTGAGTCTCTGCATGACCTAACATCAGATTCTCTCTCAACTCCCTAATCTACTCATTTGATCTATTATGGGATTCCAAGTCTTCAACAGGCCTAAAAGGCATATCCCCTCCAAAATAAGTGTACCTTTCAAAAAAATAAAGATGATGGATGGGATCACGTGGTGACATATGAAGGAAAAAAACTAATGAAAACATTTTTTATGATAACCTTTTTTGGGGGAAAGTTATCACAGTAGAAACCATTAAAGGTGTTAATCTGCAGTCACATAAAATAAAAAACATAGGGAAACTTCTCAATAGGAAACACATTGCTTATCAAAATCAAAATCACTGGAATAGAAAAAATGGGATCAGGGGTACCGTATATCATGCACATGACCCAAGGGAATCCAGTTTTCTGGGGATAGTGATTCCTCTTTTTTTCTCCATTCATCTCAAGGATGAAGAAAAATGAAGTTTCTAATGGGATCATTTCATGAGCATAATATTGCATTTATTTTTCTCTATATAACACTTCTCTTCAGGGTTCAGTTATCTACAAATAGATCAGTTGACAGTTTGAGAAAAAACAGAAATTTATTTCATTGTTCCTACTGAAATACAAGTGCAACATAAAATGTCCAGAACAACTGAATTTTCATTTTCCCTCTTGGATGCTGCTACCATTTCACCACACATTATTCATGATATTGACATTTATCTACAATCATATAGTCAGAAAATTCAAATAATAATGACTGATCAGTTCAAATAGCATAATTTGTTCCACTTTCCTTGTTTGTATATAATGCACAAACAAAGATGTTAGATTCCATAATATTGATTACAATACAAATTATATAATTTCATCTATATTAAAGATATTGAATAATGTTAAAACATATATTTTATATTATATTGTAATTGCATATTAGAGAACACTGTATAAAACACTGGTTGTACATGGATAGAAGATTATAAAACACTGATATAAAACAATTATTTTATATAATACATTTATTCTAGAATTTTCAATGTAGTTTATAATACAAATTATATCATGTCATTGATTTTTCATATTTTAAATTGTTATACAAATATCAGTGTCCAACCCGTTCCTAAAATCTCCAGACCGCGCATTTACTCCTTGCATGTTATGGAATAAAATTCACCAGCACCACTGGTACACCCTTCAACTCGTGAGGCTTAAAGTTGAACAATAACGAAAATGAATGTTTGGAAACTATCTATTTGGGTCCCAAATCTCATCAAAAATTGAATATATCAATGCCTCCCAATATTTACATCGAATATTGGGAGTATTACAACAATCCTTGCACCATAACATGCATAGATAATGTCTATCATGGACATATTATAATAGAACTAATGAAAAACAATCAAAAATGTTTTCGATGAGTAGAACCAGTCAAAAATAGTGCATTGAAGGATTAAATGAGCTATAATACAAATTATGTAAAGAAAATGTAATAGATAACATTGAGTTTGAATTGTGATATTGATAAAATTTAAAAGGGATATTTTTTCAAAGATGAATATGTAATATGAATGAGATGGATATGAAATATACATGTGAAAATATATAGTATATAGAATGGGAATAACCCAAATATACTCTATGGATTAGGAATATACATATAATAATAGATTTTTGAAATGAATAACAAAATGAAGATAAAGGGGAAGAAGAGAAGACAACGCACCTGCTGTGGAGATTTGTGGAAGAAGGTAGAGTGAAAATTCCACAAAGTTTAATTAACCACCAAAAACCACACAAGAATTCATTGTCCAAGAATTCCATAAAGATTAATTAACCACCCTTAAAAATCATGCACTGTATGCCTTGTCCAGTGCCTCATGATCCTTCCAACTAACCCAATAATAAACCAAACATTGTGATCTAATATCAACAGATCCTATTAATATTATCTAGAAACTCTCTCCATAAAAGAAATAAGATGTTTCAATATATGTTCTATGGCTATTATACACAAAAAAAATCACAGGATCTGAGTATTTTGTATTATCATAGAATTAAAGTCTTAGGTGAAAGAAATCACCAAGAACTAAAAGGAATAAAGGTAGAGTTAATAACTAAAATTTGAGCATATTTTAATATCGTGTTTCCTATGAATACCTTTACCAAAGATATGTATACAATATCCATTTTGGGGATCAAATTTCAGGAGCATAGTAGATGAGAGGTGCTATAATTTATAGTATTCATGAAATTATGTATTCAACTTTATTCTCTTGAGATGTATTCAGGAAACCCCAATTGAAACTGATTCAAGATAGGAACCCTGAATCAAGAAGGATTTTGAAATATGAATGTAGAAACTTGTAGGGATTCATAAAATAAAAGAACATTAATTAAGATTTCCAAAGTAAAAGATGATATGATCCATACCTATTTGTACTTATTCTACTGGTTCCCAGGGGGTAAGAATAAGGAAAAGGTAAATGAGTGAGAACGAGACATGATATGATCCATACATGTTTGTATTTCTTCTCAATCTTGCCTCTTCTATTTCAAAACCTATTGATGATCTGATCATTGTTATGATGAGGGATCCTTCTTCTAGTCTATTAGACTATTAAGTCTATTTCTTAGATAAATTATACAGTACAAGGAACCAATTCTACAATGACTAATGTGGGTCTAGGAACTATTACCTAGTCTTATTTTCCAATAGTGGCCCGTACATTAGGAGGATGTCTTATTTATGGTTATTGTATCGAGCCTATTTATCATTCTGGTTATTAGGAAATGGATAGGGTGAGGGATTTATCTTCACTATCCACTGTATATGTTTTGAATTCAGGAAAAGGGGATACTGTTATATTTCAGGTTCCCAGGCATTACCAAGTCACTTGGTTACTAAGGTTTTTAATTCATTGTGTTTTAATTTAGGCTTACTTATTCCTGCATAAGTGGTTGTTCCTAGTTATGTGGACTTGGGAAACTCTACTACTCCTTCCCCAACTTCTTCATGATATGGGCTAATTGAACCTCTTCTCTAAGCCTTGAATAGATGCAAAAAACTGGTCTATCAGGATTCAATTGCGGCTTGGACCAGAATTCTAGGTGGGGGTCTGATTCAAGTATTGAGATCATAAAAACATACTGTTAAAATTTTCTATAGTTGTTTGTGAATCAAGTGTGTCAATGAGGAGTAATAAATAATAAATTTGTAATGGTTGTTATTGAAAAAAAAAATATAATCAAAGAGAAAGTAATACATGCTTTAGAACCATTTCAAGGAGGTATTTATTAGACAAAACGATATATTTCAAGAATTATATACCACATAATTTGAAAAAGGTGATGCTATTAGGGATGTAAACAGAATGAATATATCCCAAACAATCAGAAATGTTAAAAAAAATACTAAAAAAGAGGGCATATTCTATTTTCATGCATGTATGTATAAGGGGTAAACATACATGTACCTTCTATTTGTAACCTTTTTCATTGTACATATAACATATCTTCTGAAAAAAGTTTCCATGTTTCGTTCTATAAAACCTGTGCAATGAATGACAACAACATATGAGAAAATAATATGTGCAATGAATCTCATTTTTTCACTGATATGATCAACATGTGCAAATATAGGTCATCATCTACCTGTGATGGCTGGTAATATTGTAGGCTAGTTGAATTTACATAGCCCATCTATTCCACTGATATGATCAACATCATTTCTTGTTGAAAAAAAATAGTAGTGCATCATGAGAAGAAAATGAATGTAAATTAATCAAAAGAAGAATATAAATAAAATGATTGAAAGGAAAATTATAAATATGTTTTCCATATTATAAAATAGTTTCATTTCATATATGAAACTTTTTTTCCTCTAACGAAAGAATTAGGGAGTCTTGAAATGCATTTAAAAGAAAGGATGGTACCACAAGGTGATGCCGAGACAGTCATGATATTGACATTTATATGTAATTATATGGTCATAAAAACTTAATAAGAATGAATGTTCAATTAAAAATGAATAATTTGTTCCACTTTCCTTATTTGGATCATAAATATAATGATGTTGGAGGATCATCTATGAGAAGGATTTGATGATATCATATTTGTTTTCTGAAGTTGAGCGTGAATGAAACTGCCAGTGGCAACTGGCACAGTAACCTGCAAATCCGGGGAAGCTCCACAGCTTTCTTCCTAATAAAGATGTGTGAATTAACCAGTAAATTGGTAAATTCCATACTGTCAATGCCAAATAATGAGTAGTAGTGTTGATCACACAACCAAAAAAGAATTTCGAGGGTGAAAAAGCTACTAATAATGTATCAAAAACTTTCCAAACCAAGAGTATTATAAGTAATGTGAATCATACTAGAACATTGAGGTGGGGAAACTACGGGAAACATTATGAAATACCCAAGAAAAATGACATGGGTCTTCACAATCCTTCCTAATAAAGACATCTAAATTAACCAGTAGATTGGTAAATTCCATACTATCAATGCCAAATAATAAGCAATAGTGTTGAGCGCATGACCAAAAAAGGAAGTTGAGGGAAAAAAGGGTACTAATAATGTATCAAAACTTTCCAAACCAAAAGTATAATAAGAAATCTGAATCATACCAGAACGTTGAGGTGGGGAAAATATAGGGAACATTATGCAATACCAAGGCAGAACGACATGGGTCAAATCCCATTGAAGAGCCAATTTGGGGATTTATTTGGAAGCCTTCACCGCCAAAACAACCTTCTGGGCTTCCACATCTTCCCCATTCTCCACCTTCATATTCTTCTCCTCCCAACTCATCAACATCCACCATAATGATATCATAATTTTAGCAACCTACATTATCTACCACTCAAGATGTTCCCTCCCTTCACAACCACCACATCATTAGAGTGAAAGGTAGTGCTTTATCACTTTATCATTATGGACGTGGCACTTTTGCATGATGTGATTCCAAATTACACACCTCCATCTTTGGGATTATGTACCTACATAATAATTTGGATTCAGTAGAATTTGTCAAGATAGAGCCACTTTCAAACTCCTTGGTTTCCCACACTTTAATAATCTACCTCACCCAATAATCTATCTTGACATTTAAATAAATGTTCTTTGTGTGTGACGTGCATCATGGACCAGATTTGGGGAACGTTTCCTTGTAAAAAAGTGGAGAGAGAGAAAAAAACAGATCCAGTACATAGATACAGAAAATAATGGGTATAGTATTTTCCATTAATTAAATTTGTGATGACTCATAAGAAAGATCCACCTTCTTGCATGTAATAAACACAAGAAGAAACAAATCCAGTGCATCCTTCACTATTTTAAGACCAGTGTCACCCTGATACTTCAAATCAGTGGTCTGACATTATATTAGGATGCAGAGTGAGGATAACCCCTTCTATATCAATAGAATGTTTTATGAATAACTAAAACCAGAGAAAGATGATGTGACAGAAACCATATCTATAATTCCATACAAAAATCATTGAATATCCAGAAGATCTTCAAATATTAAATCATGAATGATACTAATAAGCAGAAAAAATGAAATATATAAATTAGGAACACAATCAAAGAACATGAAGAAACTAAAACAGTAGGGATGCATTGACAACTAACTTCCCTTCTTCTTCAAGGTTGGGCCCTAAGTAAGAATTACAGTGTTGATATTAACTCACCAGGATTGAGTAGTTGGCATGAAGTATGTCATCAAAAGAATATCCTTCATAAACCCAAAGCACCTTCACTGCGATCTCCACCGACATCTCGAACGGTGCAGAGTCAATGAAAACAATGGATTTCACACAAAACCAGAGGTTCAATCGGTGGTGGATGATTTCAGAGTGACGGTATCAGAGGTAGACGGAGAAATTAAAGGCCGACCAAGGAATTCAAACCCTGTATTTCGGACACCGAATGAAGTAGCTTCTGAAACCCTAATTTGCATATATCCGAAGAGGTGAAGGTGATGTGTTGACAATCAGTGTCGGTCATAGATTTCGGATAACGATCTTCGTGACGACGTCGGATGACGATGAATTAATCGGAATAATGAAATTACGGCGGGGAGGAGATCCGTAGTGTTGAAATTGCACCTATTGCATGCATTTTCATATTGAAATTATATACACTTCTTATTTGTATTTTCTATATAATTGGTTTATTATGAATTTTGCATGGCATATTTACGTAGGGTTCCTTTCACGTTTTTGGTTCAGTTTTGTTTCCCGGTTCATTGTGTCTGGAACCTGATTTATGTTGTTTCCTTACCTGTTAGCATGTGTCGCGAACCAGCCCGGGTACCCTGGTAACCCGATAACCGAGCCAGTCCGGACATAACCCGAAGGGCGTTCCTGATCCCCACGGGTCGGCGACTAGCACCTGGCATCGTGCAATGTACAAGTGGGAACGAATTTTCCACATGAATGCGGAAGCAAGAGTAAAACAAAACAATATGCATAACACAAGAAACTCCACTGGGAGTAAAGTACCAGAACACAAAGAGGAACAAGAAGCCAAATTACAACAACCCAAGTACCAAAAAGGGAAAAAAACAGCCTAAGGTCCCCAAGGACACAACTCACCAAGTCCAAAAATTAGCAGCTAGAACCACCTCCAAAAGTTTCCTTCCCTCCGCTCGATCCTGGAAGAAGAAATTCTACAAACACCCGAAGGCAAAAGTAGGGTGTGAGCCCAAGCCCAGTAGGATACCACCAAATATTCCATAATAGATTCCAAATACAGAATATCAAAAGAAAACCTTTCAATTTTCAAATAAACAGGTTTGGCAATTTCAAAAGCATATTTCAACAAATCATGCTATTCATTTTCAAATGATGGAAATAAATAATTTAAACAAAGACTTTACAAAATGATGGAATGTTACTAAAACAATGGCTTAAATAAAACATTTATATAAAACAGTTTATATAAATTCAGCAGGCATGTAAAACAGTTCAAGAGCATTGGCATACATTTATATTACAAATATAAATATTCAGGCGAGCAACATGGTCATCTGCCAAAAGATATGATAGTATTAACCAGTTATAGGATTCCACACTCTCTATGTGAACTCAGCAAGATGTGTATACACACGTCCCTATGACATTGGCCAAAGGAGACTCGTCACCAACCCATCGGGGATGTGACCCACCGCAAGTATGTTTCAGAACATTGTCGTATCGTAGAGTGTATCCAAATAACTCACTAACTATCTAAGGCTTGCATGTGATCCTACATGATGGGCGAACTATTTTAAGAATGCTTAAAATACGATCAATCCCATTCTTCCATTTTAAAAGTTCCAATCTCATTCCATTTAAAACCAAAACAGGTTTAATTCAAAACATGCCTTTTTCACAAGATAAAACCAATGGGTTTCTATCAAATCATTTTAAGCCATTTCACCAGTTTGAAAATCCATTCAAAACCAATTCCAACATCATAAAATTTATTTCCACAATCAAATTCAACAATTTAATTGAAACCATTTCCATAACACACACCCAATTCAATGGAATTGGGGTTTTCCAAATTTCCATGCCAAAACCATTTCAAATATCTCAATTCAATGGAATCGAGTTTTTATCAATTTAATTGAAAGCATAATAAAGCAATTGGATTTAAATAAACAATTGAAATAAATCAAGCAATAAAAAGATAAAAAATTTGGAAAATCGGGATGGAACCACCTACCTTGATCTATTGTAGGAAGATAACCCAAAGAGAAGCCCCCAAAAACCGAGCGACACAATGTCGCCGATCAAGTTCTGTATTTAAAACCCTAAAACCAAAATTAAGTTTCAAGGGATCAAGATCTTGAAAGATTAGATCTAGATTCAAAAACCTATATCTATACCTCAACTTATAGGTATAGATCCATGGAAACAAAGGAAATCTCCCATGAAAAGATCAAGGAAAGATAGAGGAAAGAATGAGAAACACAACGGGATGAAAACCACTTACCGGGAGGAGAGCAGATCTTCAATTCAGGCCTTCAATTTCAAAGAACGATGTTTGGATCGCCTTGGAATCTCTCTAGGAAGCTTAGCAGAGACCTAAAATGAGCCAAGCCCAAGCCGAGGTCGAAATAATGGAAGTCCCGGGGGTTCGGGTGGTTTTAAAATAGATTTTCGAAATTAAAAACCCACACGCACGGTTTCTAGGAAAAGGCGCACGGTTTGTTAAACCGTGCGCACACCGTGCGGACCTCACTGTCCAGAGGTGCATGGTCCGCATAGTTTGGTCGCACGGTTTGTCAAACCGTGCGCACACCATGTGTACCCCCCTGTCCAGTGCTGCTTGGTTGGCACGGTTTGGTCGCACGGTTTGTCAAACCGTGCGCAAACCGTGCACAAGCCACTGCCCTTTTTTTTCTAAAAGTCCACCCAACGCACCCCCAAGTCATTTTTCCAAAACATAAGTACTTAGAAACATCAAAAGTACCTGAAAACGTAACGGGATGTTACAACCTCCCCACCATAAGACCTTTCTGCCCCCAGAAAGCCTATGAAGAAACATCCACGTCAAAAAGATGAGGTCACTCCTCTCTCATTAGTGCCTCTCTTTCCCAAGTCTCATGAGAATCTAAAATATGCTGCCAAAGTATACGAACCAGAGGTATCGTTCTCCCACAAAGTACCTTGGTCTCAGAATCAACAACCCTGATTGGTCGTTCAGTAACAGATAAATCTGGTTCAATCTCAATATCACTCCAGCTCACAACATGAGATGGATCAGAGAGATACTTTCACAGATAGGATACATGGAACACGTTATGTATTGACGTCAGCTGTGGTGGTAGAGTTAGATGGTAATCAACTTTCCGCAAAAGACCAACAACCTCGAAAGGTCCCACAAAATGATGAGCAAGCTTCCCTTGCCTCCCAAGCCGTCGATGACCTAACCGGGGTGAAACTTTCAAGAACACCTGATCACCAATAGATAACTCTAAAGGTATACGACGATGGTCAGCATAAGACTTGTACTGACTCTGAGCTGTCAACATTTTCTGATGAATCAACTAGATCTTAGTTGTCATCTCTTAGACCAAACTCGATCCTACCAAGGAACTTTCACCAATATCCAACCAACATAAAGGAGATTTACAAGGATGGCCATACAAAGCCTCAAAAGTATCCATTTTGATCGCAGATTGATAACTGTTGTTATAAGAGAACTCAACTAGCCCCAAATGATCATCCCAAGATCCACCAAAATCAAGAACACAAGCATTGAGAATATCCTCAAGGATCTGAATAGATCTCTCTGTCTGGCCATCTGATTGTGGATGGTAGGCCGTGCTCAAATGGACCTGAAATCCCAGTGCCTCCTGAAGGCCTCTCCAAAAGCGAGAAGTGAACCGAGGATCCCTATCAAAGACTATAGAAGATGGAACTCCGTTCAAATGAACAACTTCTTTCACATAGATATTTCCTAACTCCTCAACTTTGGTTGTATCTTGAATAGGTATAAAGTGATCCGACCTGGTCAGCCTGTCGATCACAACCCATATCGCGTTCTTCTTCCTCTGGGTTTGAGGTAACCCAACCACAAAGTCCATAGAGATTTCATCCCACTTCCATGTAGGGACTGGAAGTGGTTGAATAAACCCGAAGGTTTCTGGTGCTCGTCTTTTACCTGCTGGCATGTATAGCAACGAGATACAAACTCAGCAATGTACTGTCTCATACCTGGCCACTAGAACTACCGCCGCATGTCATAGAACATCTTCATGGTTTCTGGGTGTACTGCCCACTGAGAGTTATGGAAACCCCCCAACACATCCTTCCTTGCTGCTAATGGTACAACGTAATGGTTTCGATAACCCAATACACCCTCTTTGGAGAACGACCACTGGGTGTCGGTCTCCCCACCATAAAGTGAGTCCTTAAAGCTCTGGAATTCAACATCCAGTTGTTGTTCCTGAAGAATCAACTCAAGAAGAGCAGATGTCAAAAGAAAACTGGATAAAGAAACTTCATTCCCCTTCCACTGAACTCCAACATGCAACTGTGCAAAAAGATCCATCAAACTCCACTCTTCTGAAGATTCTTTCATAGTTTGTGATGGAAGTTTCCTGCTTAACGCATCTGCAATGACATTCCCTTTCCCTGGGGTATAGGAAATGTCAAAGTCGAAATATTGCAGGTACTCCACCCAATGCCTTTGGCGGAGATTCAAATCTTTTTGAGAGAAGATATAACTCAAGCTTGTGTGGTATGAAAACACAGTAAACCTTTCTCCATAAAGGTAATTTCTACAACACTTGAGTGCATGAATTACAGCTGCAAGTTCAAGGTCATGGGTAGGATAATTCTTCTCATGAGTCTTAAGATGACGAGACCCATAGGTAACAACATGATCACCCTGCATGAGTACACAACCCAAACCTAAACCCGATGCATCACAGAAGACCACATAACCTATCCCAGCCTCAGGAAGAGTTAACATCGGCGCAGTAGTCAAAAGATGCTTTAGCTCAACAAAATAACTCTGACACTTATCATTCAAGAAAAATTTCACTCCCTTCCGAGTCAGAGCAGTCATTGGAGAAGCTAACTTTGAGAAGTCTTTAACAAAACGACAATAATATCCTATTAAGCCCAAGAATCTCCGAATCTCGAAAACATTTCGTGGTTGTTCCCAAGTCATAACAGCCTTTACCTTCCCAGGATCAACTGATATTCCTTGTTCTGATAAGACATGTCCCAAGAATTTCAATTCCCGGATCCAGAAACCGCACTTTGAAATATTGGCATAAAGACGGTGATTTCTTAAAAGACTCAGAACTGTTCTCAGATGAAGCACATGATCCTCCTCAGACTTGGAGTATACAATGATTTCATCCACAAAGACTACCACAAAAGTATCCAGATACTCATGGAAAACTTTGTTCATTAAGGCCATGAAAACTACAGGAGCATTTGTTAGGCCTAAGGGCATGACAAGATACTCATAATGGCCATACCTACTTCAAAAAGCGGTCTTATGAATGTCAGATCCATTTATCCTCAACTGATGGTAACCAGATCGAAGATCAATCTTTGAAAACCACATTTCCCCTTTCAATTGATCAAAAAAATCATCAATCCGAGGTAAAATATATTTGTTCTTTATTGTAACTCGATTGAGCTTTTTATAATCAACACATAAGCATAGAGAACCACCAGCCTTCTTGGCGAAGAGAACTGGTGCTGCCCAAGGTGACACACTCGGGCGAATAAAACCTTTCTCAAGAAGATCGTCTAACTGAAACTTCAGTTCTTTTAATTTGGCTGGAGCCATTCAGTAATAAGGTATAGAAACTGGTTTATTACCAGGTATTAAATCAATTGAAAAATCGATCTCCCTTACCTGTGGCATACCAGAGAAGTCAGAAGGAAACACGTCTGGAAACTTAGCGACTACTAGAGGAAGATCACCACTCGTTGGATCTTTATCTAGATCAAAAGCAATCACTGATATAATTTTCCCCAAATCTAGATAAGAAGGTCCTGCTCTGCTTGACCTTAGTTCCCATTCTCCTTGAAAAACAAGAGGCACACCACTAGGTGTAGTAAGGTAGACCTGTCGAAGATAACAATCAATCCGGGCTTTATTGGAAATGAGCCAATCCATCCCAAATATGACATCAAAAGATTTCATGTCGAGAACCAAAAAGTACCAAACAAGCTCGACATCTGATAAAAAGAAGACACAAGTAGGACTACGAAGACCCTTCTCTCTTACCGTACCAAGAGGTGTAGTAATATCCATCACACAATACAAAAGTTCCATGGGTAGATTAAGTAGATTAACAGTATGAGTTGAAATAAAAGAGTGAGATACACCAGTATCGAAAAGTGCTGTCACTAAGGATGAAGCTATAGTGATAGTACCTCTCACAGTCGCAGGACCTACATCATCTATCTCAGGCGACTCTTCCACTACGTGAAGAAGCTTCGTTCCGGATGCCTATGGCTGGAACCTTTTTGCATGTGAAGCATTTGATTGCCCCGCAGTTTCTGGAGGTGATGATGATCCTGTTCCACTACGTGGAGTAGAGAAGTGATGGTAGAATCTCTGTAAGTGACCCAAACGTCTGCAGGAGCTACAGTTCTTGGGTGCCTCAGTGCAAACCCACTTAGAATGCCCCGACTTTCCACACTGATAGCAAGTCAAAGAAGCCCCTCCTGGTGCTACCGGAGGTCTAGAATGACTCTGATGTCGAGAACTACCATATGAGACATCGCGCTTCTGTTTCCCTTTAAAGGAACCAACACTATCACAAAGAGGAAAAGAAACTCCCTTCAACCCTGACTTTCCTGCCAGGTCCATCTCAACCATCATCACCCTATCCAGCACATCGGCATAAGTGGGCAGCTTCAACAAGAAAACCTGAGAACGAATATCTAATCGAAGCCCCAACTCAAATCGTCGAGCCTTCATCTTCTCATTAGATACAATTTCAGGAGAAAACTGTACCAATTCAGCAAAGCGATTTGAGTACTCAGTCACGGTTTTATTGGCCTGTTCAAGCTTGAAAAACTCCACAGCCTTGGCCAACACCATTGATTCTAGATAGAACTGATCAGTGAAAATAACCCTAAATTCTTTCCACTCCAAACCCTCATTTTTCCCTGTCGTCACCATCGTGTCCCAACATCTCCTACTTGGTCCCTCCAGCACGAAGGTGGAACACTTCACCTTGATCACTTAAGGTGTCTCCAAGAACCCAAACAGACGTTCAATCTTACTCAACCATTCCTCAGCATATTGAGGGTCAGTGGAGCCTTTGAAAACTGGTGGCTTCTGGCGTAGGAACTCTTAAGAACGACTTTAGAGAATATCACTTTGAGGATCTAAAGATGGAGCCTGAACAGGAATTGGGGGTGGTGCCTGTCCTAGAGCTTGGACTGTGCGAATAATCACCTCAACCAGACTCGGGTCCACAATAGGACTCGCTTGCTGAGGTTCAGCAGTAGCCTCTTTTTGGATCTGATTCCCACGTCTTTTTGGAGGCATGATGCTATACAACACTAGTAAAGACATAGATTAAAACACCAACCGAGTAACAAGGAAAACTACTCTTATAAGAAGGAATGAACAAGATTTGGATTCCACTCTATCCAAATCAAAATAGAGAAAATACTAGAACTAATCCACAAGTCGTATTTCCCTAACTACCCCTGGTGAATTAAGGTTCATTTCGGTGAGAGTTGGCCAGGAACTCAATCAAAACTACCTCCTAAGTCCCAACAAGAAAAATCAAATGCATACTGTCATCAAGGAAAGATGTTCAACAAACTTCCCTCTGATACCAATTTGTCGCGAACCAGCCCGGGTACCCTGGTAACCTGATAACCGAGCCGGTCCGGACATAACCCAAAGGGCGTTCCTGATCCCCACAGGTCGGCGACTAGCACCTGGCATTGTGCAACGTACAAGTGGGAACGAATTTGCCACATGAATGCGGAAGTAAGAGTAAAACAAAACAGTATGCATAACACAAGAAACTCCACTGGGAGTAAAGTACCAGAACACAAAGTGGCACAAGAAGCCAAAGTAAAACAACCCAAGTACCAAAAAGGGAAAAAACAGCCTAAGGTACCCAAGGACACAACTCACCAAGGCCAAAAATCAACAGCTAGAACCACCTCCAAAAGGTCCCTTCCCTCTGCTCGATCCTGGAAGAAGAAAGTATACAAACACCCGAAGGCAAAAGTAGGGTGTGAGCCTAAGCCCAGTAGGATACCACCAAAGATTCCATAATAGATGTAAAATACAGAATATCCAAAGAAAACCTTTCAATTTTCAAATAAACAGGTTTGGCAATTTCAAAAGCATATTTCAACAAATCATGCTATTCATTTTCAAATGATGGAAATAAATACTTTAAACAAAGACTTTAAAAATGATGGAATGTTTCTAAAACAATGGCTTAAATAAAATATTTATATAAAATAGTTTATATAAATTCAGAAGGCATGTAAAACAGTTCAAGAGGATTGGAATACATTTATATTACAAATATAAATATTCAGGCGAGCAACATGGTCATCTGCCAAAAGATACGATAGTATTAACCAGTTATAGGATTCTGCACTCTCTATGTGAACTCAGCAAGATGTGTATACACACATCCCTATGACACTGGCCAAAGGAGACTTGTCACCAACCCATCGGGGATGTGACCCGCTGCAAGTATGTTTTAGAAATTTGTCATATCGTAGAGTGTATCCAAATAACTCACTAACTATCTAAGGATTTCATGTGCTCCTACATGATGGGCGAACTATTTTAAGAATGCTTAAAATATGATCAATCTCATTCTTCCATTTTAAAAGTGCCAATCTCATTCCATTTAAAACCAAAACAAGTTTAATTCAAAACATGCCTTTTTCACAAGATAAAACCAATGGGTTTCTATCAAATCATTTTAATCCATTTCACCAGTTTGAAAATCCATTCAAAACCAATTCCAACATCATACAATTTATTTCCACAATCAAATTCAACAATTTAATTGAAACCATTTCCATAACATACACCCAATTCAATGGAATTGGGGTTTTCCAAATTTTCATGCCAAAACCATTTCAAATATCTCAATTCAATGGAATCGAGTTTTTATCAATTTAATTGAAAGCATAATAAAGCAATTGAATTTAAATCAACAATTGAAATAAATCAAGCAATACAAAGATAAAAAATTTGGCAAATCGGGACGGAACCACCTGCCTCGATCTATTATAGGAAGATAACCCAAAGAGAAGCCCCCAAAAAACCGAGCAGCACAATGTCGCCAATCAAATTCTGGATTTAAAACCCTAAAACCAAAATTAAGTTTCAATGGATCAAGATCTTGAAAGATTAGATCTAGATTCACAAACCTAGATCTATACCTCAACTCATAGGTATAGATCCATGGAAACAAAGGAAATATCCCATGAAAATATCAAGGAAAGATAGAGGAAAGAACGAGAAATGCAACGGGGTGAAAACCACTTACTAGGAGGAGAGCAGATCTTCAATTCGGGCCTTTAATTTTGAAGAATGATGTTTGGATCGCCTTGGAATCTTTCTAGGAAGCTTAGGAGAGACCTAAAATGAGCCAAGCCCGAGGAAAGGTCAAAATAATGGAAGTCCTGGGGGGTTCGGGTGGTTTTAAAAGAGATTTTCAGAATTAAAAACCCGTACGCACGGTTTTTGGGCAAAGGTGCACGATTTGTTAAACCGTGCGTACACCGTGCAGACCTCACTGTCAAGAGGTGAACGGTCCTCATGGTTTGGTTGCACGGTTTATCAAATCGTGCGCAAACCGTGCACAAGCCACTGCCCTTTTGTTTTTGCTAAAAGTCCACCCAAATGCACCCCCAAATCATTTTTTAAAAATAGAAGTACTTAGAAACATCAAAAGTACTTGAAAACGTAACGGAATGTTACAGCGTGGACCGTTGATTGCTGAAAATCCAACGGCCTGAATATCGCCCATTGTGTTTCTTCTGGATGGCTTCAATCCGCTTCACTATGTGCCTCTCCTCTTAGATTTTTCCACATTTCTGATGCGCTGGCCTCGCCTCGGTTACGCGAACCGTCCTGATGATATCCGCCGTACACGCGGCTTCGATCTCGCTGATCCACTGAAACCGTCTGACGCCTGTCTGCTGTGCATTCATTTTCCTTGATCCTCTCGGCGTGATAGTGTGGCTCTCTGGGGTTTTTTCATCCTCTGGGTTCTGTAAGTTTTCTCTAGTGAAGCTCGACTCTCTTTCGACTCCGTGACGAAGAAGGACAAGATGTCCATGAGTCATCCGGCACCCGCACTCCCCACTACCGCAGCACGAACTGCCTCCTACAACTGGACTTCTCTTCCGAAAGAGATTCAGTGGTGATCGTCCTGGTCTTTGGGTTCTTTGACGGATACGCTTCAAGGGGTAACAGTATTTACATTCTTTGCAACTGTATCCACGATCTGGATTATAAATCTTGGCTATGTCACGATTTATCTTTTCTTTGATATGTATGTTGTTGTATCCTTCTTGCGTGTGTGCGTGAGTCCGTCCAGGAGTGGACGGGGCTGACTTTTCATGACAGACTTGATCACTGCCACCTAGTTCAGCATGCTCGGCCTCCTTGGATAGTTTCTCTGGTCCTTTACTTCTATATTCGAGTCTGTATTGTGTGCCTGTGTTCTTTCTTGCTTTCTTAATAAAATTGTTACCCTGGGTGGTGTTCTCGTCGTGCACGTAGGTCCCCTTGGGGCCGAAGCACGTTATATCTGTTTTTCTTTATATTATTGCATCAGTTTGTTTATCTTTATCTCGGCTGAGATTCTCATTCCAAATATATCACGGTTCGAACTAATCTGTTAATAACATTTTCACAAACTGTTCTCCATTTTATAAAACAATGGATCTTGGATTTTCTAGGGTTAGTGTAATTAACCCCAATAAGTGGTATCAGAGCCTTCTGTTTTATTATTATGGGTTCGACTAAGTTTGATATTGATAAGTTTGATGGAGAGAATGATTTTAATCTCTGGAGAATTAAGATGACAGCCCTGTTAGATCATAATGACCTTATTGATGCCCTTGCTGGCACTAGGAAGAAAATCACCACCACTGCCCCTGATGGGCAGGCTGCCACCTCCTTTATAGATGTCCCTGAGGAAACCTTAAGGAAAGCCCGTAGTTTAATCCTTTTGTCTTTAGGAGACAAAGTCTTAAGAGAAGTTGCATATGAGTCCTCTGCTGCTGGTATATGGTCTAAATTGGAATCCCTTTATATGACAAAATCCATTGTTGGTAGACTATATAAGAAAATGAGATTGTATACATTTAAAATGTGCCCTGGAACTGCAGTTAGGATACACATTGATGAATTCAATAAAATATTATTAGACCTAGCCAACATTGATATTAAGATGGATGATGAGGACCAATCCATTATATTGTTAACATCATTACATGATTCGTTTAACTCTGTTAAAGATTCTATGATGTATGGTAAATACACATTAACTCTTGAGGAAGTTAAATCTTCTTTGCTCTCTAAAGATCTTCAAAGAAAGGGTATTGTGAAAACTGAGGCTGAGGGTTTAAATGTTAGGGACAGAGGTGAGTCGAGAGGCCGAAGTGAGTCAAGGGGTAAGAGTAAAGATAGGGGTCGGTTTAAGAAACATAGGAGAAAGTCTAAAGGCAAGATAATCAAGTGTTTCCAATGTAAACAACCTGGACACATTAAGAGGAACTGTCCTAATAGGAAGGGTGACTATAAAGATAGTAATAATGACCATTCCTTATTAGTTGAACAAGACTTTGACACTGCCGATGTGTTAAATGTCACTGACACAGCCATCTCAAATGAGTGGATTCTAGATTCAGGATGCTCATTCCACATGTTTCCTAGGAAGGAGTTCTTTACTGAGTTAAGGGAAGTCAAGTCTGGTGAGGTTTTTCTAGGGAATAACAGGAGCTGTCACATTATGGGAATATGCTCAATATCTCTTGAGATTCATGATGGGTCTGTCAAGTCTCTTGAGGAAGTTAGGTGGGTACCCGAATTGAAAAGAAACCTAATATCCCTAGGAATACTTGACCAGAAAGGGTAAAGCTTCAAGTATGGATCTAGAAGCCTTAGAATAGCCCGAGGATCCCTCACATTTATGAAAGTAACCCTTCATAATGGCCTGTATGTGTTAGATGGTAAGGTGTATAGAGATCAATTGAATGCCTCTTCTAGTTCAGGAATTGATTTCATTGCTTTGTGGCAAAGGAGACTAGGGAATTTTAGTGCCAAGGGTCTTAGTGAGCTCAAAAAACAGGGGCTTTTAAGCAACATCACTCCTAACAGTCTTCCCTTTTTTGAAGACTGTGTGTATGGGAAATCTAGGAGAGTGAGTTTTAGTAGGTCCTTGTATAAGGCTAAAGAGCCTCTCGAATGTGTACATTCTGATTTGTGGGGTCCTTATAGAGTCACCTCCCATGGTGGAGGCTTATACTTTGTTACCTTTATTGATGATTTCTCTAGGAGAGTATGGATTTATATACTCAAACATAAGTCTGATACCTTTCATACTTTTAAGAAATGGAAAGCTTCTGCAGAGAGTGAAAGTAACAAGAAACTTACAGCCTTAAGGACCGATAATGGTTTAGAATATCTATCCAATGAATTCATTGAATATTTTGAATCAAAAGGAATTAAAAGGCACTGAAATGTTGTGGAAACCCCACAACAGAATGGGTTAGTAGAAATAATGAATAGGACTATCCTTGAGAGAGTGAGGTGTATGATGTCCCACTCAAAACTCCCCAGGTCCTTTTGGGTCGAGGCTGCTTCAACAGTAGTGTATCTCATTAACCGTTGCCCATATTCTGCTAAATCTTTTAAAACACCTGAAGAACTCTGGAAGGGTATACCCCTGAATCTTGCTCACCTTAGGATTTTTGGATCCATAGCTTATGCACATTCACGGAATGATAAGCTTGCTCCTAGGGCTATTAAGTGTATATTCGTGGGATATCCAGAAGGTGTTAAAGGGTATCGTTTATGGGTAGATAAACCAAGTTGCCAGAAATGAATCATTAGTCGCGATGTTGTCTTCCATGAATCTGGTATGCCCAATGATAAAGAGCTTGAACCTGTTGGATCTTCTGAAAAAGATACTGAACCCACACGGGTTACAACCCCTTTAGGTGTTGAAGTCCCTTTAAGAACCAGTGACCAACCACGATCCAGTGCTGGTCCTGTTCCCATGGTTATCCAAACCCAACCAAAACCAGATTCCAGTTCGGAATCAGAACCCGAGGGCCAAGAACCTGATGATCTAATCAACTATTAGCTTACTCAAGACAGAGAGAGAAGGGTTATTAGACCCCCAACCCGTTTCAACCAGACAGACATTGCTGCCTATGATTTTAATGTAGCTCAGGACCTGTTCAATGATGAACCCCAAACTTATAAGCAAGCTATTAAGTCCAAAGAATCCAATAGTTAGATGATTGCAATGCAAGAGGAGATGAATTCCCTTCTTAAGAACGACACTTGGGTTGTTGTTCTTAGACCCAATAACCAGAAAGTTATAGGTTTTAGATGTATTTATAAGAAAAAGGAAAACAATGTAGGAGAAACTAAAATCAAATTTAAAGCCCGAATGGTAGCTAAGGGTTTTCTACAACGTGAAGGCATTGATTATAGTGAAATTTTCTCTCCTATTGTTAAGCATTCATCCATTCGAATCCTGCTTTCATTTTCTGCCAAAATTGATATGCATGTTGAACAACTTGATGTAAAAACTATTTTTTACATGGTAGCCTTGATGAAACTATTTATATGAACCCTCCTGAAGGATTTTCAAAATTGTTCAAACATAATCATGTTTGTCTTTTACAGAAGTCCTTGTATGGACTTAAGCAATCTTCAAGACAATGGTGCAAAAGGTCTGATTATTTTATGATTGAAAATCAGTTTTCTAGAAGCAGATTTGATGCATGTGTATATTTTAATACTGTTAAACATGAGCATGTTTATCTTTTATTATACGTTGATGAAATGTTGTTAATCTGCAAAATCATGAGGGTTATAAATACTGTTAAGCACCAGTTGAATTGTGCTTTTGAAATGAAAGATTTAGGCCATGCAAATCAAATTCTTGGTATGGATATAATTAGGGATAGGAAGGCTAGAACCTTGTACTTATCCCAGTTTGCCTATATTAGGAAGGTATTAAAAAGATACATGTTTGAACATGTTAAACCTGTTAATATTCTCTTAGGACAACACTTTAAATTTTCCCTAAATCAATCCCCTAGGAATGAAGATGAGACTGCCTTTATGAATAAGATTCCATATGCAAATGTTGTAGGAAGTCTTATGTATGCCATAGTCTATTCTAAACTGGATTTAGCCTTTGCTGTTTGTACTTTGAGTAGGTTTATGGGGAAACCTGGTAAGGCGCATTGGCATGCTTTAAAATGGTTATTAAGGTATGTTTCTATGTCTGATAAACTGTGCATTTGATATGGATTAAATACTAATTTTGATGATGACATAGTTGGTTTTGTTGATTCTGACTATGCGGCAAATATTGACACCCGAAAGTCTATCACTGGTTTTGTTTTCCTTGCATATGGAGGACCGGTCTCCTGGAAATGCAACATGCAATCAGTGGTTGCACTTTCTACTACGGAGGCATAATATATTTCCTTGACAGAAGCTATTAAGGAAGCCATTTGTCTTAGAGGTTTTCTTTCTGAGTTTTCATTATTTGCTAATAGTATAATAGTTCACTGTGATAGCCAATCTGCTTTGCATCTGTCTAAAAATTATGTGTTTCATGGTAGATCAAAGAACATAGACATTAGGTTGCATTTTGTTAAGGATATTATAGAATCTGGGAAAGTGAGTGTCACAAAGATACCCACTGGTGATAACCCGACCGATAGTTTGACTAAGGCTGTTCCGTTATCCAAATTCATGCATTGTCTTAGGCTTATGAATTTAGTCCACGTTCTATAATACAGGTTGCGAGAACATCATCCCTGAATCCCTGAATTGTATTTGATTGCAAGGTGGAGAATTGTTGAAATTGCACCTATTGCATGCATTTTCATATTGCAATTATATACACTTCTTATTTGTATTTTTCTGTATAATTGGTTTATTATGAATTTTGCATGGCATATTTACATAGGGTTCCTTTCACGTCTTCGGTTCGGTTTTGTTTCCCAGTTCGCTGTGTCTGGAACCCGGTTTATGTTGTTTCCTTACCTGTTAGCGTGGACCGTTGATTGTCGGCGATCCAATAGCCTGGATATCGCCCGTTGTGTTACTTCTGGCTGGCTTCGATCCGCTTCACTCTGCGCCTCTCCTCTTAGATTTTGCCACATGTCTGATGCGCTGGCCTCGCCTCGGTTACGCGAACCGTCCCGATGAAATCCGTCGTACACGCGGCTTCGATCCCACTGATCCGCTGAAACCGTCTGATGCCTGTCTGCTGTGCATTCATTTGCCTTGATCCTCTCGGCGTGACGGTGTGGCTCTCTGGGGTTTTTTCATCCTCTGGGTTCTGTGAGTTTTCTCTAGCGAAGCTCAGTTCTCTTTCGACTCCGTGACGAAGAAGGACAAGATGTACAGGAGTCATTCGACACCTGCACTCCCCACTACCGCAGCACGAACCGCCTCCTGCAACCAGACTTCTCTTCCGGTGGAGATTCAGTGGTGATCGTCCCGGTCTTTGGCTTCTTCGACGGCTACACTTCAAGGGGTAACAATATTTACATTCTTTACAACCGTATCCACTATCTGGCTTGTAGATCTTGGCTCTGTCGCGGTTTATATTTTCTTTGATATGTATTCTGTTTGTATCCTTCTTGCGTGCGTGCGTGAGTCCGTCCAGGAGTGGACGAGGCTGACTCTTCGTGACAGACTTGATCGCTGCCACCTAGTTCAGCAAGCTCGGCCTCCTTGGATAGTTTCTCTGGTCCTTTACTTCTGCATTCGAGTCTGTATTGTGTGTCTGTGTTCTTTCTTGCTTTCTTAATAAAATTGTTACCCTGGGTGGTGTTCTCGCCGTGCACGTAGGTCCCCTTGGGGCCGAAGCACGTTATATCTGTTGTTTTTTATATTCTTGCATCGGTTTGTTTATCTTTATCTCGGCTGAGATTCTCATTTCAAATATATCACGGTTCGAACTAATCTGTTAATAACATTTTCACAAACTGTTCTCCATTTTATAAAACAGTGGATCTTGGCTTTTCTAGGGTCAGTGTAATTAACCCCAACACGTAATCATGAAGACGATGTAGCGAAGGAGGGACGGGGTGGAGATTGGAAGAGGGGAAGATGCAGTTGCGAGATGCGGCGCAATTTTTTTGACTTGAGATGTCGATTTCGGTGGCATCGTATGATGATGATGAAGGTAGATCTACGGAGGGTCTGAAAGAGCGGTAACAGAGGATGGGAGTCACGATGGGGAGGGAGGGTAATGCGTGGGAAGGAGGTATAACAGATACGGGAGGATGGAACGAATAGCTGTGGGAGCGACACGTGGTGGAAAAATGCCAACTTTAGTAAATATATAGATATAGATATAGATATAGATATAGATATTGATATAAATTAGTTCACTACATTCTTTTAAAATTGCCCTCAAATGGTTTTAAAATCGCCCTCAGTTCACTACATTCTGTTTTCTGCGCCCGTTTCAGACACGCTCGCGGAGAAGACGAACGTTAAAGGGTGTTCGGGGCCGAGACGATGATTCCGCGGGCGATTAAGGGATGTTCGCCGTCATGTCTGGAAAGGGTATTTATGAGTTCTTCACGATCATATCGCAAGGCAGCTGCTGCACCTCCTTCGTTTTACATTGACGCGGGAGAGGAGAAAGCGAAAGGGGAGAGAGGGAGCGGTGCCTTACTGGATGAAGATCACATTCCGACTTCGAAAATATCCAGACCGCTCTCCGATATCCTCACGCAACTGAATAAGAAAGTCCCCGACTCCTTCATCAGGGCCCGCATGGAAAATGGCTTCTCCGTGAAATACATTCCCTGGTAACTCGAGTAACTCTCTTTTCCCCTGTCTCACCGTGACGTTATGTTGCGTTCTTCTGTTATCTGTCTTAGGGAATCAGTTTTGCGTTCTTCTGTTATTCGTCTTAGGGAATTATCAGGCCTGTTCAGACATTGCACCATAATCACTCAATAACGCGCGCACGCACACTCTCAACAGTTATTTGATTCACTAAATCAGGGGAAATTAATTGATGACCCGAAGCTCATTGATTTCTGCTACTTCTGACTTTCTCAATATCGACGACAAGGGGGGCGGAGCGTTGGGGGCGGGGGGCTTCGAACAGTTAGCTATCCATGGAGGAGCATCATTAACGCTACGTTGAACCGATGCGTGAATAGTTGCCTCCTAAAATATGTTGCCCGTAAAATTAATCTTTATTTAACCTGCGGACGTCACGTATTCCAGTGTTGTGTTTCGCAACCTAGGTCACCGTTCTTGTTTGTTGTGATTATAATGAGCTTGATCTTTGTTAAAGAAACATTTCAGCAGTAGCTTTTTTGTATCAACAGGAGGCACTGATTTGTTGTTGTTCTATACTTACCATGTGCAGGCATATTGTCAATCGAATTATGAACTTGCATGCTCCTGGTATGTTAAAAGTAACACCCTTTTCAGTCTCTGACCAAGTTTTTGTTTCAAACTATATGAGTGGCTATCTACTCCGTGGTTTCATTTTATTGCTATGTTTTTTGTTCTCTACTTGTAATAGAGTGGTCCGGTGAGGTTCGAAGCATAACCTATTCCGCTGATGGCAAGTCTGTAACTGTTGTTTATCGTGTAACTCTGTATGGAACCGATGCTGAGGTATCCTGTCACCCCTTGATTAATGCCATCTCTTTGATGCAGAAAGCTGTACATGATATAAAAATGCTTGACACCTGTGCTTACACTGTTTTGTGAAAACCATATGGCTGGCTTTTTGTGTTGTTACTTGTTGAATGCTTAAGATATCTCAATATTGCTGTACCCTCAGAAAAATTAGTCTAATGAATGAATAATCGCCATTGCCTGGTGCATTTTTGTTAGCATTATTGTTTGGTATTGTGAAAAATTGGCTACAGCCACCATGTGCAGGTGCTGTCTGTTCTATTTTCTGTGAGGCCTTCAAAAACCTCTTGAAAAAAGGGAATGAACCCCGTTGCTTCTTTGTCATAAACTTGTTCTCAAATTGAGCATGTGAATTCACATGGTCACGGGCCCTAAGTTCATAGGGCTGCAGTCAGTTTGAAATGTCATTACTTCTCTCCACAATAATGAATGACCCCCGATCAACTATTACCTGGCATAAAACTAGTCATGTTTAAGTTCAATGACTCATAAAAAATAGTTTTGGTTTGAAATTTATATCCACGCAATAATATCACAAAACTCTACTTGCAGTTCACTGCATTACATGTATATAACATTTGCTGGCACGGAATGATCCAGGAGTCTCGAATGCCCGATTCCTAAAAGTTGATCCCATGGAAGAGTTTTAATCTCCTTAATCTTGAGATTAACAAGTAAACTGAATCAATATAGTTGTCAGCCCAAAATAATTTCCCTAAGCGCCATGTGGTCAGTGTGGTGCATGAGGTGGAATCTGGGCACAGGAGATGGATTTATAGAACATTTCTGTTCTTGTGTGACACAAAACATTTGTCATAATAGAACATTTTTTGCAGAGAAAACTTGCATACAAAACAAAGAACATAACATTTGGTGGCACAGAACTGGTGTGCCACGCAACAGATGCGGGTAGAACATTTGTGGAAAGGACATTTGTCCACAGAACATATGTGGGCAACAATAACATAACTGTGATACAGAACATGTTCTGCACAGAACACTTGGACACTCCACAGTAGACATGCCTAAGGATAGAAGATATTTTGATCATAGTGTATTTCCACTTGGCACAGAACAGATTCAGAGATGGAACATGTTTTGGGGACAACAACACAGAACAGTTTGTCCCTGACTGAACATGTTCTGTGCATCTCAGCAGAGAATATGTCCTGGCACAGAACTTGTTTTGTGTCCCGAACATAATGCGCTGACCATTCCCTCGAGACATAAAATGTATTCTAGGTACAGAACATTTGTCCATAACATATTCAAAATGTTTTAAGATACCCAAAATTTGTGCATGACTCCTTATCACATGACATGAACCCTAAGTTCTTGAATGCTAGGTTTGGTGGGTTGCAGTCAGACATTTTGTTACTTTTCTCCACAATAATGAATGACCTCTGATCGACTTTTACCTGGCATAAAACTAGCCATGTTTATGCTCCTTGTTGAATTCCTGTAAGTAGTCAGGTGTTAATATGAATATTAGTCCAGATGAGACTCGACGGCTCATAAAATATTGTTTTGGTTTGAAGTTTATATCCACACAATAATATCACACAACAATACTTGCAGTTCACTGCATTATATGTATGTGTATGCGCGCGCTCGTATAACGATCTGACTGCTTTGCTTGTTGTGGATTTGATTTATTTTCCTACTATTTTAAACGAAGTTGAAACCTGTCCAGTGGTCAGCCCCATTCCATTGGTGTTAAAAAACAATGGAAATTTGAAAGAAACTGAGAATTGCAGTTTCAGCTTTCTGCCTTTCTTTTAATTTTTTATTTGGACCTCTTGTTTGGCTAACCCTTTGCTGAATTTCTGCAATGTTCCAAAGATTTACAGGGAATCTACTGGGAGTGCTAGCACAGATGAGGAGCGGGGTTATGGAGATCCAGTACAGAAGGCAGAAGCAATGGCATTTCGCCGAGCTTGTGCGAGGCTAGGGCTTGGGCTTCACCTCTACCACGAGGATTTGATGTAGGCACCTGTCAAACTCTTTGGGCAGTCGTTTTTGGGGTGGGGAAGGTTCATGGGTGCTGTAGGACTTCTTCATTTGTAAGGTAACTCAGTTATCATTCCTGATATATTTTTTGGTCTTTATATAATATTTTTCGGTGAAGAAAAACTCAAATTATATTTTTTGGCGAGTCAAGACGAGAACAATCAAAAACAGAAACAAAAGCACAACTAAGAAAACCAAAATCAAGGATGTAGTACCTCGGTTTCTAGTATGTAACTCTTATTTCTTTTTATGTTAATAAGGTGTAAGGGTGAAGGTTGAGAGAGTTGGGAGAACTTTCAAAGAGTTTTTGAGCCGGAAGGAGAAAAGCACGGGATGCGCACGGTTTGCCTAAACCATGCGGCAGTCTTAGTAGAAACTGTGTGGCTTGTCCTGAGTTGAGCAGTTTTGAGGCAGTAGCTTCGGCACGGTGTCCGCACGGTTAGAGAGATCGTGCGAGGAGGCCGTGCAGGAGTTTCCTTAAAGCTGTAGCTAACGCACGATTAACGCATAGTTTGTCTAACCGTGCGGTCTAATCGTGTGGTCTAACCGTGCACAGAGTCAAATTTAGATCCTATTTTTTAGGATCTTACTCATTTTTGACATATCTCCCTCGTTTTTGCTCCTATGCGCCCCTAATTTGAGATTTCTATCCATTGAAGGTTGGGGAACCTCTCCCAAACGTTTTGGAACCAATTCAGAGTCCTCCCTTGCGTTTTCAGTTCCGATTCTAAGTGATGTTCTTCATTGTTCTTGTCTTGTTTTTTAGATCTATCTAGATATACTTCTCCTCTTTTCTTTCTTTTTCAGATCTACGTCTGTTATGGGTAGATCTATGTTGGAGGATGCCAAATATGATGAGATTTGAGTTCGTTGTTGGTAGAAGAAGTGATCTAAGACTGTTTTTGTGGAGAAACAACCCAGTTGTTAGAGAGTTCTTCGTTCGTTGTCGGTTTTCTTCAAAACCTTCGAGGTGGGTGGCTTCTCTCTCGACTCATCTTGTTAGAATTGATCGGTTTAGTTTCAAATTGATTTATTTGAATGAAATTGATTGTGAAAAGCCTGAAATAAATTTTCTTTAGTGATGATTAATGGTTTTGAAGAAATTGTGTGATCTTGGTGAATTGTTGTGCAAAGTGATTTAATTCTTTGAATTTAAAGTGGTAATTTTAAATTATGGACTTTCTGGAATTTCTAAATGATTTGATGGGAAAGTGGTTTTCAATAAAAAGGGTGTTTTATTGAAATAGTTTGGTTTTGAAATGGGTTTGATGAGAAATGATTTTCAATAAAAAGGGTGTTTTTATTGAAAAGGTTTTTAGCATGATTCTTGGACATACTTGGTGTGTGAGTTCATATTGCATATACGGGGTTTGATTGAAATATGACATTGTGCTCGGTGCCAAAAGGTTAATGTCACATGAGATACAATTACATTGTGACGACTTGGTAGATCGACGAGAAATCACTCATGAGTATGAAACTGTCATAACAAAGTATGCATGGTTGATTGTGTGGATATGTGCAATGGATTGAGTATGCCAAAAAGAATATTGAGAAATGGTTTTAAAGCTTTGTTTAGTTACTTTTTTTGGAAAAATAACTTGCTGGAAAATTGGTTTCAATTGCGCTTGTATGCTTTTGGTTGCAAATGGTTTTGGAAACTTGTTTATATTTAGTTATAAACTGTTTTGAGAAATTGTTTTATATAAATTGTTTTATATAAATGTTGCTAACTCTTCAATCTTAGTGGTCTGAGTATGAAAGTCATTGGGAGAAATCTACTGAGTTTTATACTCATCCTCACTTTGATATTTTGGTGCTTTTGTAGATGCTATCTTTCGAGATATGGGTAAAGGTAATGTATCGCACGTTTTTAGCACCACTTCATGATACATGGGCTGTTTGGTGATTTTGGAGCATGGAGCTAGGGGAGTATGAAGTCTTATGGTCTTCTTGAAGTCTTTAGTTTATCCACTGTTTACTCTGATACTTGTTTGGTCTTCCGCTGTTGCACACTTTGAAAGTAGTTTGATATGAATAATGTAGTTGAGTTATCTTGCTTTTATTCATGCATCATATAATGAGTTGTTTGGTTATGATTTGTTTGGCTAGTGGCTTATTTCTTAAAGGGTAAATTGTCCCTTATTTGTACTTGAAGCCCTTTGACATTTATTGTCAGCCTTTGATGTCTTGTGGATGTCGCTTAAGGCCAAGTAATGACTCGTTGTACTCTCAAGCCAATAAGAATTTTCGGGTCATTACAAATGGTATCACCTTGTTCGGTCATTGCCAAACTAGTAGTTTTCAGTGTTCTTGGTCTTGGAGTTGAAATTCCTTGTTGTCTATTCCTTGGCTTGGAATCTTAGAAAAGAGTAGGATTGTCGGAACTTGAAATGTATAACATAAAAGGATGTAACTAACCCTTTATGCTGAACTTCATGTTATCAGGGAGTTGAGTACTTAAGTGTTTGAAGACACTTCTAGGAGTTTGAAATATCATTGTCATGAGTTTAGCCAATGAGACGAGCATGCCATACATTAGAGGAATGACTTTCCACCATGTAACGACCCGAAATTTTGAATAAATCTTGTTTCCTAATTTTATGTGTTATTTTATTTTATTTTTATACTCAACAAAAATGTTTCATTTGATAACATGATTATAATTAAAATGAGACCGTTGGGTTTTGACTATTATATGATCATTGGTCAATATGACCGTTGGAAACTAAACGTTTTGATTTTTTTTGTCTCTAAATACAAGTAATCTTGGTTAATTATTATAGAAAGAAGATTCGATGGCCTCACCCAGTAGTCTTGGACCGATCGAAGCCCATCTAACAGAACTTGGGAAGGAGGTAGCACCACTGAGCTTTGCTCTGGACCAAACTCAAGCCGAACTTCATCGTGTAAAGCTAGAACAGAATCGCCTTTGCGAGAAGTTCAAACTGATAGAAATTACTACTCGTGCGATGTTGGCCGAGCCTCCCTCAGATTCTCTCACCTTAGCACACCTTACACTTAGGTCCTATGCTGGTGTGATAAGGGGCTATGTAAGGAGACTGTAACTGCCTTGTGTAATCCTTTGTTTTAAATAAAAATTAGGATTTCTTCTTATGATGAAGTTTATGAATTTTCAAATGATCGGATAAATATAGTATGCATATTTTTGGTGAATTTTAGAGAAAGGATATTTTAAAAAATGTTTATGTAAACCTTAAATAATTAAAAATGTGTAATAATTTTCAAAAAATGGTCTTCTACAATTATGTTCAGTACGAAATTTAGAGTCTAATAAGATCAACTTGATTTTTGATGAATAGTAAATTATGAATAGTGATTTTATGCTTAGAATTAGTAATGTGACCAAATAGATTAGTAACCTCACTTAAAGAAAGTATTAAAATAATCTAGGCACCTTGATTAAGTAATGCGATTCAATAAAATGGTTAAATAACGGTTTCATAAATTATTATTCAAGTATTAGTTTTTTGGAGTGAATAGTGTTTTTTAATTAAAAATTAAATTAAAAATATTTAGAAAATTATTTTTATAAAATGGATTTCATTTTTGAACTCAGAGCACCGATATTATGTTATGGTAATTTTTGGGGTTTTTTCTGAAAAAATGAATTTTCAGTGAATAGTGTTTTTATTTAAAAATTAAATTAAAAATATTTAGAAAATTATTTTTATAAAATGGAGTTCATATTTGTAATCAGAACATCGATATTTGGTTAAGGTGAAATTTTGGGATTTTTCTGAGAAAGATGAATTTTCAGTGAATAGTAAAAAAAAACAGTTTTAGGGTTTCGGTATGTTTAATGACATCATAACTGTGTCATGGTGATGTCATGAGATATTTTAAGGGTTGGCTGACCAAAGGTGATGAATTATTGTATTGGGGGCCCCATATGGCCTAACTTCATGGGAAATATCATGGGAGAACACATGGTTTTGAGAAAACCACTTTTGAGGTGTCCCCTTGGCCATTAATGCCTTGTCCCCTCACTTTCCCTATAAATACCAAGCCCTCCTCTCATCCATTCGATTCCAAAACCATCCTCAACGAAGTTCTGCTCTCCTTACGTCCCAAGGAGTCCTCCCAAGGTGCCCCCAAGCCCTCAAGGTCCAAATCTTTGAGTTTTAAGAGTTACATTTTAAGGTAAGGGATCCGACCTCTCTCTTCTTTTCAAGTAATCTCTTTTATGTCATTTCTTTTATGCTCCATGTTCTTATGTTAAAAGATGTTCTTTTATACTCATCTTACTGCCCTTTTCATGTTTATATAATGAGAGATCCCCTCTTACTCTCATTATTTCGTTTTATGAATTTTTAAGTGGCGCCGTTAGGCTGCCGAAATTTTTGTAACGGATTCTTTCTCCCTTCTCATTTTTTCAAGATCTATTTTCATGTAAAGTATTTCAAGTTTCTTTTTATTATGTTGGGGTATGATCTCTAAATTTATCATACTGATCTTTTATGACCATATGATGAGAGACCCCATTTGATCTCTTCAATTCAGTAATTTGAAGTTTTAAGTGGCGCCGTTAGACTGCCGAATTTTTAAGTTGTTCTTTCACTCTTCTCGTTGTCAAGTTCTACTTTCATGTCAAGTCTTTCAAGTTCATTTTTATTATGTTGGAGTATGATCTCTATATCTATCATACTGATCTTTTATGTTCATATGATGAGAGACCCTATTTGATCTCATCAATTCATTTTTGGTTGAAGTTTATGTGACGCCGTTAGGCTGCCAAATTTTTAAGTGGTTCTTTCACCTTTCTCCTTTTTCAAAGTTCTAATTCCATGTCAAGTCTTGAAAGTTCCTTTTTATCATGTTGGGGTATGATCTCTAAATCTATCATACTGATCTTTTATGTTCATATGATGAGAGAACCTATTTGATCTCTTCAATTCAGTATTTTGAAGTTTTAAGTGGTGCCGTTAGGCTGTCGAAATTTTAAGGGATTCTTTCACCCTTCTCGTTTTTCAAGATCTATTTTCATGTCAAGTATTTCAAGTTCCTTTTTATTATGTTGGGGTATGATCTCTATATCTATCATACTGATCATTTATGTTCATATGATGAGAGACTCTATTTGATCTCGTCAATCTATTTTTGGAAGTTTTAAGTAACGCTGTTAGGCTGCCGAATTCTCATAAGAGAAATCTTATTTTTTTGTCTTCCTTTCAAGTTCTTCGTTTCATATGGTATATCATTCAAATTTCATTACCATGTTCGAAAATACTTTATATTCTGTTCCCCTACTGTTTTATGTATCATTTTTGAGTGGGTGACCCATGTCCCCCTCTCTTTTCAATCTTTTCTAAAACCATGTATCATAGACGTTATGCTGCATAGTTTTCGTCTCAAAATGCCTCCCTCTTTATCTCAAAATTATTTTATGTTATTAAGTGAATACTCAAAACTCTTATTTCTACAGGGGTATTCACATATATATCAAAATGTTCTATTTTAAATTCTGGGATTTACATACATGAAACCCGCTTTCCCTTTTTCGTGGGTTTAAAGTGACATAAAGATCATGTCTTTAAAGCAGTTTTTAAAACGTTATGATTATGAAATGAAACTCATTTCTTTTATGCTATATGAGTTGTTTATAAAATGATTGATAATGATATATGTGACTCACATGATAATAAAGACATGTCAAGGGTGCGCCCAGATAGCGCTCCAATGCATTGGGTAAAGACTTAATCTCTAGAGATGACTTTTTAAACTGATACCTTGGTGAATAACCTTGGTAATTTTTAATGACTTCTTGGGAATGGACCTTGGTGAAATGAAATGATTGTCAATATTAAATGTTGCAGCCACATCTTCAAGTTATGGAAAATGTTATTTTTATTATCATATGCCTCATTATTTCTTTTTCATGCCTTAAAGTTATTTTTCATGACATTGTTGATGTATCTCAAGTTCACATGTTAAATGTTTCTCCTTGTTTCCCTTACTGGGCCTTTTGCTCACCCTTTCTTTTGATGTATGTCCCCAGGTTATGAGATGCAGTAATGAACCTAGGATGAACTTAAGGAGAATCCTTTCAAGTGTTTAAGAAGAATGTTTTATGTTGTTTTCATGTATTATGTTCCTGGTTTCCAAGACACTAAACCTTAAAGATCCTCAGTTTTGTGTAATGTAATGAAAGTTTATGTTATAAAAAGGCGGGATGCTATACACCAGGAGTGCATACATCATTTAGTGTAATGATTTATGTTGTGTAAAAGTGTTGATTTTTGAAAGAGTATGAAATTGTTTTTCAAAGCAAAGATTTTGAAAAAGGAAATGGTTATGGAATTTTGAAAATGGTTTGATTTTCAGAAGCAAGAATTGATTTTTCAAAAATGGTTGAACGTGAAAAAGGTTGTTTTGGAAAACAATGTTGTGATAGTTGATGTGATAAAATTTGAAATATTAAGCCATCCGTTGTTAGAGAGCGAGACTTACAATGTATGTTTAGAAAATGACATTTGGAAAGTGTCGTAGAAATCAACCGGAAGAAGTTACAGAGAACGTGGTTACACCTGGGCCACAGGTGAACTGAGAACTGGTTCAGAGCATCGTACAAGCGTTTCAGGCTGTGGACACGGAGAACCGGAGGGACGAGTCAAAGCATGTAGACCATTCCATCCAGTTCATGAAGCAAAATCCACCCATATTCCAGGGTGATTCTGAACCTGAAAAGGCGAAGGTGTGACTGAGTAGGATGAATCGTATCTTCGAGTTCATCGACACACTAGTTGAGCTCAAGCTTAAGCTGACAACGTATATGCTTGAGGATATTGCACGTCAGTGGTTGGAATTATTACTGCATGCTAAAGCAGATCAAGGCCTTGGGAGGATTTTGAGGAATTGTTTAATAAACAATTCTATCCCCACACGTTCAAGATCCAGAGGACAACAAACTTCTTTAGCCTGAAGCAGGATAATCTCTCCGTCACAAAATATGCAGTTAAATTCATGAATTTATTACGCTTTGCACCAAAAGTTATGGCGAGTGTGTCCCTGAAGGCACGCATCTTCGAATCAGGGCTAAGACAGGAAATTCGATCAAAGATTGCGGTGCTCTGTATTAATGACTATACAAAGACGGTGAACAGAGCGACGATGACCGAGTAAGACATCTCAGGAGTTATGAGAGGAGGAAATATGATGATCCCTACTGGAAATGGTGGAAACTCCAATGCTGGGAGCAATTGAAAGAGAGACCTATTTCCAAGGTTGGAGCATGAATCATAATCCGACAGCTGGATCTGTAAATCTTCCTCTAAGACCAAAGAGAAAAGCAGGATGCTACCAATGTGGTTCCTTTGACCACATAAAACGGGAGTGTACAACACTACCAATAGCATGCCATAATTGCAATAAGATGAGACACCTTAAGCGCTTTTGTCGCAGTGCTCCGAGGTTCGGTGCTTGAGACACTTCTCAGGTGTCGCAAACATCGTATGCTTCGACAAGACGAGACTAGCAAAATCAGTCTCGTCAACAGAGCAAAGCTAGCCATAGTGATTCTTGGAATACCATGACTCCTTAGAAAGAGAAATCTCAGCAAGACAACAAGGAGCAGAGTGCAGCGACGAAGCAACTATATGGAGCTGAGCAGATGATTGTTGACGATCAAGCTGGACCATCTACAGTGAGAGGTATGATTCTTTTGAATTCTACCTTCGTGCAAGTACTGTTTGATACCAGTGCATCACATTCCTTCATTGCTTCTCGTGTTGTTGACCTGCTATGTTTAAAACTTGAAATGATGCCCTTTGTGATAAAACTGCAAACTCTCCTCGGTGAAAGAGAATATCAAGCCTTCGTGTGTAGATCATGTGCTATAACTGTTGATACAGTTGAGCTGAAATGAGATTTCTCGATGTTAGAGATGAATGTCTATGATGTAATCCTGAGTATGGATTGGTTGTCAACGTTCAAGGCTCACATCGATTGTTATAGAAGAACGGTTAGTTTCACATCTGAGGACGGTGTCAAGCATCTCTTTAAAGGAGAGAAGGTTGTGAAGAAGGGTGCAACGAGATTGTTGGCACTAGCGGTGAGAACGATCTCTTACCAGTTGGCGGTGTTGACTTTGACATCGATGGAAGAGATCCAGGATGTCAGTTTTCCAGCAGCGGTGGATCAATTTCTAGATGTCTTTCTCGAGAACTTCTCAAGGTTACCACCTATAAGAGAAGTGAAGTTTACGATTGGTCTCCTTTCGGGGGACTAGTCATATTTCCCTTCCATTTTATAGGACGACACCAACAGAGTTGAGGGAATTGAAAGTGCAGTTGAAGCAGTTGGAAAGCAAGGGTTTCATTTGGCCAAGTGTGTCTGTGGGCAGCATCAGTCTTGTTCGTGAAGAAAGCTGATGGAACTCTTCAGCTGTGCGTCGATTATTGCAAGCTTAACCAAGTTACGATAAAGAATCGATATCCACTTCCACGCATTGATAATCTGTTTGATCAATTGAGGGGAGCTCAGTGGTTCTCTAAAATTGACTTGCGATCATGATATCATCAATTGCAAGTTCGGAAGGAAGACATTTCGAAGGCAGCTTTCAGAAGAAGATATGACCACTATAAATATGTAGTCATGCCTTTCGGTCTAACGAATGCACCGACCGTCTTCATGGCTTTGATGAATCAGTTATTTCAGTGATATCTGGACTCTTGCGGTGTTTGTGGATGACATCTTGGTGTATTCAAAGACAAGAGCTGAGCATGAGGAACACCTGGCGATAGTGTTACAAATCTTGAGAGATCACCATTTGTATGCCAAACTATCTAAGTGTGATTTTTGGATACATGAGGTATGCTTTCTTAGCCATGTGATTTCTGAAAAAGGTGTTTTGATGGATCCTGAAAAGATAGAACCTGTAACCTCGTGGCAATCGCCGAAAAATGTCTTTGAGATACGAAGTTTTCTTGATCTAGTTGGTTATTACCGACGCTTTGTGCGTAACTTCTCATGGCTAGTCTCGCCAATGACAACTTTGACAAAGAAGAATTCTCCATTCCAATGGACAGAGGAATGCTAGAAGTCTTTCCAGGAGCTGAAAGTTCATCTTACTTCGGCACCTATCTTGATTTTTCTAGAATCAGGACAAGGATATGTGGTGTATTGTGATGCTTCGAGATTGGGGTTGAGCTGTGTTCTTATGCAAGGAGACCATGTTGAGGCTTATGGTTCAAGGCAGTTGAGAGTGCATGAGAAGAATTACCCAACACATGACTTGGAATTAGCAGCTGTCGTTCATGCCTTGAAGATTTGGCGTCATTATCTCTTTGGTGAGAAATTTACTGTGTTCACGAACCCAAAAAGCTTGAAACACATTTTCTCACAGCGAGATTTGAATCTGAGGCAAAGGAGATGGATGAAGTATCTCCAAATGTTTGACTTTGACTTGATGTATACACCAGGAAAAGGGAATTCGGTGGCAGATGCATTGAGCAGAAAGTCATATGTTCAGTTGGTGAAATAAGCTTCAGATGAATGACAGTTGATGTCGTTCCTAGTCGACATGCATGTGGAATGTGAAGACCAAGGTGATGCTGCAATTTTCTTTTTCAGCTATGCTTGTTCTTGATTTGGTAAAGATGATTAATGAGGCACAAACATCTGATGCGGAATGTTTGATTATGAGTTCAAAACTCAATGGTGGGGAGACCATTGAGGGTGAGAAACTTGACAAGAGTTCACTTTTGTGTTTCAGATATCGAATGGTTGTATATATGGCTTGTCAGGAACAACTCCTTCATGCTTACCACCATTCAAGATGTGTTGTACATCCAGGCACAAAAAAGATGTATAAGGTGTTGAAGGCACAATTTTGGTGGAGCGGCATGGAAAGGAAGGTGGTTTAGTTTGTCTCGCGGTGCTTAACTTGTCAGCAAGTTAAAACAGAGCATCAAAGACCAGCGAGTATGTTGCAATCTTTATCGATTCCAGTGTGGAAATGGGAGAAGATAACTATGGATTTTGTTACAGGTCTTCCAAGAACGGTTCGGAAACACGATGCCATATGGGTGATAGTGGATCGTCTTACCAAGTCAGCCCATTTTATCCATATTCGTGAAACTCATACGGTGGATGATCTGTCCAAAATCTATATTCGAGAAGTGGTAAAGATACATGACATACCCATTTCAATAGTCTCAGACAACGATCCGAGGTTCATGTCTCGTTTATGAAAATCCTTAGAGAAATCCATTGACACTCAGTTGAATATGAGCACAACGTATCATCCTCAGACGGATGGGCAATCCGAACGGACGATACAGACGTTGGAAGACATGCTGCGGGCTTGTGTAATGGATTTTGGTGGCTCATGGGAGGAACACTTACCCTTAGTGGAGTTCTCATATAATAACAGCTATCAGACCTCGATACATATGACTCTCTTTGAAGCGTTGTATGAGCGTCCTTGTCGTTCTCCACTGTGCTGTGTGGAAACAGGTGAAACTTCACTAGCCGGGCCGAGCCTTGTCCAAGAAACAACAGAGAAAATTCAACTGATCAGAAAGAGGATGGAGATGGCTTAGAGTCGTCAGAAATCTTATACAGATCATCGTCGATGACTATTGTCATTTGCTGTGAGTGATCATGTGTTCAAGAGGATCTCTCCAACGCTTGGACATCATCATTTTGGGAAGCATGACAAGTTATCTCCGAGATATATTGGTCATTTCGAGATACTGGAACGAGTTAGAGAGATTGCATATTGGTTGACATTGCCACCACTGTTCAGTTCGGTGCATAATGTATTCCATGTATCTCAGTTGAAAAAGTATCAGCCTGATCCTGACCATGTGATCAGATGTGATCACGTTGACCTAGAGCCAGATGCTTTGTTGGTACATATCCCGATGCGGATTGTGGATAGACAAGAGAAAGTCTTGCGTGTAACCCTTGTTTCTTTTTATGTTAATAAGGTGTAAGGGTTAAGGTTGAGAGAGTTGGGAGATCTTTCAAGGAGTTTTTTGGGTCAAAAGGAGTAGAGCACGGTGTAGGTTTCGGGCGCAGCGGAAGCGCGTTGGTGGGTTAGCCCAACTTTAATTTTAACGTTAAACAACGTTCAATCCGAGATCTATCACGATATAAAACGCCGAATCTTCAGAATAGAACGAAGAACGAAAAGAAAAGAAGAGTCTCGAAACCCTTGAGGAGGATCATCATATGTTGATTATAATTAATTTAATTAATGCATAAGAATTACCTCGTTGGAATTCTTTCTTCGTTGATGTGTCCGGTCACGATTCGGTGATCCTTCGTTGCGTCGTAGAATCCAAGTGTAGGATTCCTCTAGCGGTGATCCACACGTGTGTCACGTATCTTCGGACGTCGCCGAAGGTATCTCCGGGTGCTAGCGCGGAAGAACCTTCGCTTGCGATGTCTGCCTTCGACCGCCTTGATCCGGTGGAGGATCTTGCTCTTGTAACTTGAGGGCGTTCTTGGTGGAAAGAGAATTCTCTCTTTGACTTGAGAGTATTTCCAAATCCGTTGTGCACAACAATGACTCTCTAATTCTATGAGAATAATGTAATTGAGATTATAATACTTAGAATAATAAAATGAATTAATTGCCCGAAAGCATTTAATCATTTTATTTAATTCTTAGTAATACCACATGTCTTGATAATGACAGTTGACCATCATTATTACTTGACATGCGCCCAACGTATTACATTTAATATCATTTAATTAAATAAACAATATTTTCTCACAAATCCTGAAAAACAAACTACACGACGTGTATATAAATATACACGGCGTGTACTTTTATTTTTTTCATTTTATTTATTTCCTCCACCATATTTATTTGACCTTGAGTAATGACTATTTATTTCTTAAATAAATGTAACTGCATTACTCGCTAATAAATATATATTATTTCGCCCACACTATATTCTCTTGAATAACTAGTGTCGAAACAAATGTGATCAGACATCCTTAAATAATTATTAAACCACAGTCGGGAATAATATTTATTTAACTTGTTAAATTAATATTTAACTGAGATACATGGACACACTTAGTGTGTGACCCTCTAGGCCTCTTTCTCAGTGGCATTAGGCTGAGCCTGCCTAAAGTCCAAGGTTAGCGTCTAGCAACACGCCAAGGCACCCATAGAGAAAGAAGTTAACGCCGCAATGACGTGTCACCTCCTACGAACGCTTACCGTGTAATATAATCTCTTTGTCTCGATATCTCCAATCAAGCGGGTTGCATGCTAGTGCCATCAATCCATGTGCTTGATTATTCTTTCTTTGACTTCCCGAAATTGAACTTGCCCATACCTTGCCATGACCATGGATTTATTTAGGCTGTATCAATTCCATCAAAGGGCCTGAGATATCTACTTCCGTTATGGAACGGAAGGGACAAATCCTTTCTCGCATTATCTATTAATGCGGTATTACTCGTGACGCACCAAACGTATCCTACCTCGCTGCAAATAGTGTGTCGTCACAGTTTTCGTCAATACATCTAAGTGCACGAGTTGTAATACCCATTAATAATAATATTAAAGTCTAAGGACCAATACACACGTCCGCAGATAGGAACATCCAATGACACTATGAAATGTAGATTTCCTACTGGCGGGTCTCGTTCTCATAATATCCTCTTGGATATTACCAAGGGCGCACACCATGAGAAGGTGCCTCAAAGTTTTATAAGTCCTCACCCCTAATGACCTGTATTATTTGTGTTCCTCAAATAATATCATCCGGCCATAGAACATACATTCAAGAACAGTGTTATGGCACTTCCGGGTTCTCATCATAGCAGGGATCCGCTACGACCCTTTAATGCAACAGCTGTCCTTAGGATATTATCACATGACATGTCACGTAGAAGAACAATCAAGATGTGATAAGACTTTTATTTAATGAATAAAGTACAAAGTATTTGGTTCTAGACCACCAACTCCAACAGACTCCCACTTGGACTAGAGCCAACTGCTAACAACCTTTAACCCGCTAGCTCTCACATGATATTCATGCTTCTGCTGAGATAGGTCTTTAGTCATGGGGTCCGCCACGTTCTCTTCCGTGTACACTGCTCACTGCAATTTCACCCCTTTGATAGAAATCCCTCAAGAGGTGATACTTCCGGAGTATGTGCTTTGTCCGTTGATGTGAACTTGGTTCTTTTGTAAGAGCCACCGCTGCAGTATTATCACAATACAATGTAATGAGATCTTTATTGCTAGGCACCACATCAAGCTCCTGGACAAAGTTCCGAATCCATACGGCTTCCTTGGTTGCATCAGAAGCCGCTATATACTCGGACTCCGCTGTAGAATCGGCGACAACTGACTGCTTTGAACTCTTCCAGCTCACAACTCCTCCATTGAGACAGAAAACATATCCAGATTGCGACTTCAGATCATTCTGATCTGTTTGAAAACCAGCATCAACATACCCTCTGATGACAAGCTCCTTGTCTCCTCCATACATCATGAACATATCCTTAGTTCTTCTCAGATACTTAAGGATAGTCTTAACAGCAGTCCAATGCTGTTCTCCTGGATCTGCTTGACATCTGCCTACCATGCTCAGTGCATAGGCAACATCAAGCCTGGTACATAACATGACATACATGATGGATCCTATAGCCGAAGCGTATGGGATCTTGGTCATCCTATCTTTCTCCTGTTGTGTCTGGGGACACATTTTCTTAGAAAGATGTAAGCCATGTGACATTGGAACCAATCCCCTCTTGGATTTTTCCATACTAAATCTTTTTAGTATCTGGTCAATGTATATACCCTGACTTAGTCCAAACAGCCTCTTGGATCTGTCACGAATGATCTTGATCCCTTGAATGTAGGCTGCTTCTCCTAAGTCCTTCATGGAGAAACACTTGTTCAACCAGTCCTTAACTGACTGTAAGGCTGGTACGTCGTTTCCAATAAGCAATATGTCATCAACATATACCACTAGGATGACGACCGCATTCCCATTAAACTGCTTATAAACACATGACTCACATTCGTTCTTAATGAAACCAAATTCCTTTATGGCTTCATCAAATCGAATGTTCCATGACCTGGATGCTTGCTTCAATCCATAAATGGATTTCTGCAACTTGCAAACCCGTTTGGCTACACCTGGTGTCACAAACCCTTCTGGTTGTGTCATATAGACATCTTCCTGAAGGTTCCCGTTAAGGAATGCTGTTTTGACATTCATCTGCCAAATCTCGTAGTCATGGTAAGCTGCTATGACAAGTATGATTCTTATGGATTTAAACATGGCAACTGGTGAGAAGGTTTCATCATAGTCAATTTCTTGACGCTGTCTGAATCCTTTAGCCACTAGCCTTGCTTTATAGGTGCTAACTTGGCCTTCCATGTCCAGCTTTCTTTTGAATACCCATTTGCATCCAACATGCTTTACATCAACTGACTCATCGACCAGAACCCAAACTTGGTTCTGATACATGGAATCCATCTCAGAATTCATAGCTTATAACCATCTTGCAGCTTCTGAGCTTTCTACTGCTTCCTTGTAGGAGAGAGGTTCATCATTGTCCAACAATAATGATTCACCATCCTCGGTGACTAGGAAACCAAATCTCTCTGGTTCCCTTACCTCTCTTGAGCTCCTATGCAGTACTTGTGTTTCTGGAACCTCTTCCACGAGGACCTGTGGAACTTGTTCCTGTACCAACTCCTGTGTATCTTGAGCATCAACTTCGTCGAAGTCAATCTTGCTCCCACTATCCTTCTTGAGGATGTGCTCCCTCTCAAGAAAGACGGCTTGTCTGGCGACAATCACTTTCTTGTCTTGAGGGTTATATAGGTAATATCCTTTCGCTTCCTTGAGATATCCTATAAAGATACACTTCGTGCCCCGGGGTGCTAGTTTGTTGCCTGAAAAGGCCTTAACAAACGCCTCACATCCCCATACACGTGTGTGCGACAAAGTGGGTTTCCTTCCATTCCATAACTCGGATGGAATTCCATTTGCCGCCTTAGTTGGTACTCATTTTAATGTGTATGCTGCAGTTTGTAATGCATATCCCCAAAAGGATAATGGAAGATTCGCATGACTCATCATCGACCTCACCATGTCCAACAAGGTGCGGTTCCTCCTTTCACTAACACCATTCCACTGTGGTGTATAAGGAGGAGTGAGATGAGATAGAATCCCAGACTCCCGTAGAAGATCGATGAACTCTTGGTTCAGATATTCTCCACCTCGATCCGATCGAAGCTTCTTTATCTTCTTACCAAGCTGATTCTCTACTTCATTCTTGAATTCCTTAAATTTCTCTAAGGACTCTGACTTATACCTCATTAAGTAGACATAGCCATATCTACTCAAATCATCAGTAAAAGTAATGAAGTAATAATGTCCACCTCTAGCTTCTACTGGAAATGGTCCACACACATCCGTGTGTACCAATCCTAGAAGCTCTATGGCCCTTTCACCTTGTCCACCAAAAGGCGGATTGGTCATTTTTCCTTGTAAACAAGCGTGACATCTATCAAGTGGTTTTAGCTCAGTAGAGTCTAAATAACCATCTTGGCAGAGCTTTGTCAAACGCTTCTCGTTCACATGACCAAGGCGGTGATGCCATAACCGGGTGATGTATGAGTCATGTGAGTTTGTTTCGTTATCGATTGCCAACACTTGGTTTTCGTAATTCAATACATACAAACCATTATTTAAATGTGCCATACCATAACATACGTTGTTCTTATAAAAGAGACAACCCTTATTTCCAAATTTGAAAACAAATCCATCCATATCCAAACAAGATACAGAAATTATGTTCTTGGTAACACTAGGCACATAATAACATTTATGTAAAACCAAAATCATCCCAGTCGGCAATGAGATGTGGTAGTCGCCAATGGCCAACGCAGCCAGCCTTGCGCTATTGGCAGCTCGAAGATCCACCTCTCCTATGACGATCTTTCTAAATCTACTTGGTTCCTGCATTTGAATACAGATGTGAGCCCCACAAGCTGTATCTAATACCCAATGTGTAGAAATATAAAGATTGCACTCGATAACAAACGCACCTTTAGCGTCCCCACGCTTCTGGGTGCAGTTCCTCTTCCAGTGGCCCTGCTTGCCACATGCAAATCACACTGCCTCCCGTTCCTTACCCTGCCTCTGGATCTTCCCCTTCTTGGAGGGACGATGCTCGGCGGCTTCAGACCGTTTATAAGTCTTTGGCCCCTTTGCCTTGTCCTTCCTTTTCTTGTTCACCATAAGGACCGTGGGTTTGTCACACCCCATGTCCTTATCTACCTGGTGAATCAAGTTCAGAAGCTCCGATAGACTCTTCTCATTGCCACTCATGTTATAGTTGACAATGAAGCTAGAGAAGGTCTTGGGCAGTGATGATAGGATGAGATCTGTACGCAAATCATCCGGGAATTTAATCCCTAAGATGTCCAAACGTTCAATGTAGCCAATAAGCTTGACTACATGAGGCCCAGCTGGCGCAGACTCTCTAAGCTTCATGGTAAACAAAGCATTGGAGATCTCATACCTCTCCTGTCTTGCCTTCTCTTGCTAGAGATCTTTAAGGTGAGACATCATGCTATACGCGTCCATGTTTTCATGTTGCTTCAAGAGCTCATTAGACATGGCCGATAACATGAAACACTGGACATCTGTGGCATCATCCATGTGTTTCATGTAGAGAGATAATTCCTCATCACTAGCCTCTTTCCCATGCGCAACTGGAATAGGCTCTTCCAGCACATATAATTTCCTTTCGTGGCGAAGGACGACACATAAACGCCTCTGCCACTCTTGGAAATTGGTGCCGGTGAGAAGGTTTTCTTTTTCAAGTATGGTACACAATGATATGTTTGAAGTCAATTTCTTGCTGTTTCTACAAATTAAGATGAGAAAAGGTCGAGTACTTTATTACAAAATTTGAGACAAATAAATAAATTGATACTTATTAGTCTCCCACTATTTTATTGAAATCCAATAGCCCTCACCATTGACTTCAGAATATTCTGTTGCGTGAATATTCTAGTGGAAATGATCCATATTGCCCTTCGCATTACCCCAACTAGGGTTGGTCAAGCAACTTGAAGGGTTTTAGGTAGGCATTCCAAATGCCAACTGCATTAACTCGCAGCTCCTTGATCCGCTGAGTGGACTCCCCAATCCTGAAATCCTTTTTGGATTTTCTCAACCTTTGCCTCTTGGTCACACCAAGTCCTGCTGTGGCAGTCAACCCTTGATGCAAACCAAGTCAAGTCAACCCAAAACCTTGAATTAGAATTCCCCAATAATTGAAAGCACCCCAACTAGGGTTGGTCAAGCACTTTGAACTATGGTTCGATTCTAACCAAGATTATGGAAGGCTATGCCAACTTAATATTTATTTTGAGGGATTTTATCCTTATACGTAAATTGTCATTTTATTATCTTTGATTACATTCTTGTTAATATGAAGTGGGATATACTTAAGTGATTAACCATGTCTAAGATAATATTTACGTATAAGCCGGTTTTATTTTAGTTCCATCTTGCATGCTCGTTTAATTCATTAATTGCGTGATCGTGACAACACACCCACAATAAATAAACCATGCAACTGAAAGAAATAAAATAAATGGTATGATCATGAGCTTTTCTATTGGTTAGTTTATCTAGCAGTTGATAAACTAACCCAAGACCTAGGGGAGAAACACCTTGAACCTTTCGGGTTCGTGTTTACAGCTTTCCACCTGTCCACCTTTGTATCTCCTTGGATTGGTTTCACCATGGCTCCTGACTTGAGCCGCCTCCACTAGCTTGGGAGCTCCATCCATTACATATGCATTTATCTCACACGCAGGTGAGGGGTAAAAGGAGTTTTTACATAAAAGAATCCTTGGGCGCGCATGCCCTATATATTAATGAGGAGATGGCTCACAGACCAACAAATTTAATTTAAATAAATAAATTAAAAGAAACCATTCACATACAAAGGTCTCGGTCTAGCTCATGATCATCCATACATGAAACGATATTTACGTATAAATAAAACTAGCATTCAATTCTTTAATCGTTCTTAAATCCCTTTTCTCAATTTGCTTGAGATTCTCATCCATCACAATTTTAAACAAATAGATTCATTTAAAATTATCCTTGTACGTAACTTGTACCTTGGAGGCAACCCGGTGAATTCCCATTTATTACGCAGATGTTAAATTAAACACATATATATAAAACACCTATCACGTGTTGTGTCTCAGCTTTACGCCTGCACCATGGTACACGTCTCAAGGGTTTGTATAATGTAATAATAAATTTTAATAAATCTTCGTAATTTGGGTGAGTACACGGCGTGTAGTTTCGACTACACGGCGTGTACTTTTCTTCACCGTCCATCCGAAGTACACGCCCGGGGACAGGGCGTGTTAATATACTTCAGAAATTTTCAGAGTACACGGCGTGTACTTTTCTTCACCGTTCATCTGAAGTACACGCCCGGGGACAGGGCGTGTTAATGTACTTCGGAAATTTTCGGAGTACACGACGTGTACAGTGGGACACACGCCGTGTAGTTTCCGCGTTACACGGTTTCCAGCCGGGCATGCCGTGTACGGAGTACACGACCCAACCCTAACACGAAGGGACTACACGCCGTGTTCATTGGACCACACGGCGTGTATTCCAGAAACCATGTGCCACCTGTTTCTGGTCAACACACGGTGTCATAAATGACCTCAATACACGGCCCGATTTGGTGGATCGATCAATGCATTGAACCTAGACTACACGGCGTGTACTTCCGAATACACGCCGTGTATTCTGGTGCTGTACAGCCAGAAACGTTTGGCTCCTCCAGATGAGCTCCTCTATTTTATTTTAATCAAAATTAAAAGAAAAAATCGTTTCTGTAAGGTGAACGAGAAACGAGGGAGGAGGAACATATCTCGAGATTCAGATTTCCAGAACGATTAAAAATGAATTGAAATAACTAAATTATTAAATGCGTAAATCACTAATGAAAAACTAAATAATTATAACCAACGATATGACCGCTCTGATACTACTTGTAGGTTCCGGGCACAGCGGAAGCGCGTTGGTGGGTTAGCCCAACTTTAATTTTAACGTTAAACAACGTTCAATCCGAGATCCGTCACGATATAAAACGCCGAATCTTCGGAATAGAACGAAAAAAGAAAAGAAAAGAAGAGTCCCGGAACCCTTGAGGAGGATCATCATATGTTGATTATAATTAATTTAATTAATGCATAAGAATTACCTCGTTGGAATTCTTTCTTCGTTGATGTGTCCGATCACGATTCGGTGATCCGTCGTTGCGTCGTAGAATCCAAGTGTAGGATTCCTCTAGTAGTGATCCACACGTGTGTCACGTATCTCCGGACGTCGCCGAAGGGATCTCCGGGTGCTAGCGCGGAAGAACCTTCGCTTGCGATGTCCGCCTTCGACCGCCTTGATCCGGTGGAGGATCTTGCTCTCGTAACTTGAGAGCATTCTTGGTGGAAAGGGAATTCTCTCTTTGGCTTGAGAGTATTTCCAAATCCGTTGTGCACAACAATGACTCTCTAATTCTATGAGAATAATGTAATTGAGATTATAATACTTAGAATAATAAAATGAATTAATTTCCTGAAAGCATTTAATCATTTCATTTAATTCTTAGTAATGCCACATGTCTTGATAATGACAGTTGACCATCATTACTACTTGACATGCGCCCAACGTATTACATTTAATATCATTTAATTAAATAAACAATATTTTCTCACGAATCCTGAAAAACAAACTACACGGAGTGTATATAAATATACACGGTGTGTACTTTTATTTTTTTCATTTTATTTATTTCCTCCACCATATTTATTAGACCTTGAGTAATGACTATTTATTTCTTAAATAAATGTAACTGCATTACTTGCTAATAAATATATATTATTTCGCCCACACTATATTCTCTCGAATAACTAGTGTCGAAAAAAATGCGATCAGACATCCATAAATAATTATTAAACCACAGTCGAGAATAATATTTATTTAACTTGTTAAATTAATATTTAACTGAGATACATAGACACACTTAGTGTGTGACCCTCTAGGCCTCTTTCTTAGTGGCATTAGGTTGAGCCTGCCTAAAGTCCAAGGTTAGCGTCTAGAAACACGCCAAGACACCCATAGAGAAAGAAGTTAATGCCGCAATGACGTGTCACCTCCTATGAACGCTTACCGTGTAATATAATCCCTTTGTCTCGATATCTCCAATCAAGCGGGTTTCATGCCAGTGCCATTAACCCATGTGCTTGATTATTCTTTATTTGACTTCCCGGAATTGAAATTGCCCATACCTTACCATGACCATGGATTTATTTAGGTTGTATCAATTCCATCAAAGGGCCTGAGATATCTACTTCCGTTATGGAACGGAAGGGAGAAATCTTTTCTCGCATTATCTATTAATGCGGTATTACTCGTGACGCACCCAACGTATCCTACCTCGCTGCGAACAGTGTGTCATCACAGTTTTCGTCAATACATCTAAGTGCGCGAGTTGTAATACCCATTAATAATAATCTTAAAGTCTAAGGACCAATACACACGTCCGCAGATAGGGGCATCCAATGACACTATGAAATGTGGATTTCCTACTGGCGTGTCTCGTTCTCATAATATCATCCTGGATATTACCAAGAGCGCACACCATGAGAAGGTGCCTCAAAGTTTTATGAGTCCTCACCCCTAATAACCTGTATTATTTGTGTCCCTCAAATAATATCATCCGGCCATAGAACATACATTCAAGAACAGTGTTATGGCACTTCCAGGTTCTCATCATAGCAGGGATCCGCTACGACCCTTTAATGCAACAACTGTCCTTAGGACATTATCACATGACATGTCACGTAGAAGAACAATCAAGATGTGATAAGGCTTTTATTTAATGAATAAAGTACAAAGTAGTTGGTTCTAGACCACCAACTCCAACACACGGGATGCACATAGTTTGCTTAAACTGTGCGGCAGTCTTAGTAGAAATTATGCCGCTTGTCCCGGGTTGAGCAGTTTTGAGGCAGTAGCTTCGGCACGGTGTCCGCATGGTTAGAGAGACTGTGCGAGGAGCCCGTGCAGGGGTTTCCTTAAAGCAGTAGCTAACGCACCGTTAGCGCACAATTTGTCTAACCGTGCGGTCTAACCGTGCGCAGAGTCAAATCTAGATCCTATTTTTTAGAATCTTACTCGTTTTTGAGATATCTCCCTTGTTTTTCTCTTATGCACCCCTAATTCGAGATTTCTATCCATTGAAGGTTGGGGAACCTCTCCCAAGTGTTTTGGAACCAATCCGGAGCCCTCCCTTGGCGTTTTCAAGCCCGATTCTCACGTTAAGTGATGTTCTTAATCGTTCTTGTCTCGTTTTTTTGATCTACTTAGATCTACTTCTCCTCACCTCTTTCTTTTTTAGATTTACGCCTGTTATGAGTATATCTATGTTGGGGGATGAAAAATACGATGAGATTTGGGTTCGTTGTTGGTAGGAGAAGAGATCTAAGGCTGTTTTTGTGGAGAAACAACCCATTTGCTAGAGTTCTTCATCCGTTGTCGGTTTTTGTCAAAACCTTTGAGGTAGGCGGCTTCTATCTCGACTTCTCTTGCTAGAATTGATTGGTTTATTTTCAATTTGGTTTATTTGAATGAAATTGATTGTGAAAAGCATGAAATAAATCTTTTTTAGTGATGATTTATGGTTTTGAAGAAATTGTGTGATCTTGGTGAATTGTTGTACAAAGTGATTTAGTTCCTTGAATTTAAAGTGGTAATTTTAAATTATGGACTTGCTAGAATTTCTAAATGGTTTGATGGGAAAGAGGTTTTCAATAAAAAAGGTGTTTTATTGAACTGGTTTGGTTTTGAAATGGGTTTGATGAGAAATGATTTTCAATAAAAGGGTGTTTTTATGGAAAGGGTTTTTGACATGATCATTAGACATACTTGGTGTGTGAGTTCATACTGCATATACGGGGTTTGGTTGAAATATGACATAGTGCTCGGTGCCAAAGGGTTAATGACACATGTGATATAATTACCTTGTGTGGACTTGGTAGATCGACAAGAAACCGCTCATGAGTATGAAAATGTCACAACGAAGCATGCATGGTTGATTGTGTGGATGTGTGGAATGGATTGGGTATGCCAAAAGGAATATTGAGAAATGTTTTTAAAGCTTTGTTTACTTATTTTTCTGAAAAAATAACTTGCTGAAAAATTGGTTTCAATTGCACTTATATGCTTTTGGTTGCAAATGGTTTGAAAACTTGTTTATATTTAGTTATAAACTGTTTTGAGAAATTGTTTTATATAAACTATTTTATATAAATGTTGCTAACTCTTTTATCTTAGTGGCGTGAGTATGAAAGTCATTGGGGAAAACCTACTAAGTTTTATACTCACCCATACTTTGGCATTTTAATGCTTTTGCAGATGATATCTTTCAGGACAAGGGCAAAGGTAACGCATCACACGTTTTTAGCACCACTTCGTGATACATGAGTTGTTTGGTAATCTTGTAGCATGGAGCTAGGGGAGCATGGAGTCTTATGGTCTTCTTGAAGTCTTTAGTTGTTTATCCACTATTTACCCTAAAACTTGTTTGGTCTTCCGCTATTGCACACTTTGAAAGTGGTTTGATATTAATAATATAGTTGAGTTATCTTGCTTTTATTCATGCATCATATAGTGAGCTGTTTGGTTATAGTTTGTTTGGTTAGTGGTTTATTTTTTAAAGGGTAAATCGTACCCCACTTGTATTTGAAATCCTTTGACATTTATTGCCAGCCTTTGACGTCTTGGGGATGTCGCTTAAGGTCAAGTAATGACTCGTTGTACTCTCAAGCCAATGAAAATTTTCAGATCATTGCAAAGGAACACATGGATATGACGTGCTTCGGATCTGTTAAGATCCTATGTGCATGATAAAAACACCGCTCTATACAAGCTTTTATTAAGCTCAAAAACACCAACATGAAATATAAGATACAATCCAGAAAATACTGATTCGAAGCAATTGAAGCAACTAAACCAAGAACCGAAACTAAAGTACAACATGAGTCTTACAGAGCCCGAACAACCTTACTGTTGTTCGAGGATGCTTTGTTGACAGTCGGTTGAAAGTGAGCTCCTTTTGAATTTGAAATTGTGCACCAGAGGTGCACTTGGTTTGAATCTCCGTCAAAAAACATCTGGACTGAATCAACCACACTTTTCTTCTTGAAGGAATGTCCAGGGAAGGATGAGAGGCCAGATCTTGAAGCTCCGCCAAAGAAACTGAACACAAGAGCTAGGATTTCCCTTTACTAGATGAGAGTAAAGGAGTCGGAGAGCCGAAGTGATCAAATGAGCCGAAGGGACATCTGTAGGGGTTATCAATTCCCCTGATAGGCGCAAGCAGCGAAGCGTTCAAAGCAAACTAGGGAAGGCTGCGTGGCACGATCAAAGAATGAGCGAGATAAGCGGCACAAGTGGATGACCAAGATGCAAAGGGTGGTGCCCCTTGATCAGCGACATGGAGAAGCCCCACAACGGATCGCTGAGGTGGCTGGGCAAATGCGACCGGGCCGGTGAAACAAGGAGGTTGAAAGAACATGCCCAACATGCTAGGTGTAAAGACCTCGACCCTATTAGCTCGGAGTCTGTGCTTACTTTATCACATTGACACTAGATACAAGGAATCACATCCCGAAGGCCCAAATAGTTTAGTAGTATTGGTAAACTAGATACATGATTGAATCTCTCATACATTTGAAAACATAAAAAACAAAATATTTTCTTTGAGAACATAATTATTATCTGTAGCATATCCTTGCATAATAATCATAGTACACTTCTTGGTATCTTGGGAAAATGAAATCAAATAAAGGGTGAGCTCAGATGCTCAGTAAGAGTTACATACAACAAAAACTATCTTGAATAAATAACGCAAAATCAATATGACAGGGTAAATCACTAAAAACACATGTCATTTAATAACTTGAGCAATAGAAATAACATGATAGAAATAAATGATGATTAAATGATGCCATATAAATAATCACATGAGTTTGAAACTTATCTATGAATATCATAACTATTCAAATAATCTTATGAACATCAATAATTGATTTCATAATTATGGAATGTATAATTCCAAACATCTAAAACTTACTGTCAAAACTTTGTGTCAAGAAATTTAAAAATACCGTCAAGACCTTGTTGGATTGGTGTAGCCCGATCCGGTTGGGCTGGATGCTTGTGGCCCGCAACTGTCGCAGAGCTGACTGACCGACACCGACAAACACTGTAGTAGAGATGATCGACCGACACCGACAAGTACTGTAGTAGTGCGGACTTCGAAGTCAACTATACTGTATCACTTTTGACAAAGCTGGTTGCCTTTCACTGTAGCGACACAGACTTCATGTGCAAACAATGGATCGTCTTCTCCATTTTATAGCCCATTTTTCAGGCTAGGGTTACTACTGCAAAACTCTGTAATTTGTGCTCTCGATTTTAGTGAGAATTCTGCCTCTCCGTGGACGTAGGGATTATTCCCGAACCACATAAATCGTTGTGTTCCTTGTGTTTTCATTTCTTATGCATTTTATCTCGTTTCTCATTTTTGTCGTTGCGACTCCTGACGATTCCGCAATAACTGGTATCAAAAAGTGAGTTTGGAAATCTCCAACAACGGATATGGATGAAGGCAAAGTGAAGATCGATCGCTTCAATGTAACTGATTTTAGTTTCTGGAGGATGAAAATCGAGCATTATCTTTATCAAAAAAAGATGCACTTACCGCTTCTGGGACTGAAGCCAACGAACATGGAGCAATCGGAGTGGGAGCTGCTGGATCGACAGGTTCTGGGTGTTGTGCACCTGACGTTGGCCAAAAACGCGGTGTTCAACATCAGAGAGGAGAAGACGACGATGAACCTGATGAAAACTCTCACGAATATGTACGAGAAGGATTCTGCGGCAAACAAGGTGCACTTGATGCGACGATTTTTCAACCTGAAAATGGAAGAAGAGAGAATTGTTGTAGACCACATCAACGAATTCAACACCATCATAAGTCAGCTGACATCAATGAAGATTGATCTTGGTGATGAGGTATGTGCACTGGTCTTACTTTCCTCTTTACCTGATAGTTGGGAAGCAACTGTAACAGCTGTGACCAGTACCTCGGGGAATACCAAACCGATTCTTAAAGATATACGAGACCTAATCCTGAGTGAGGATATGCGAAGAAGAGAATTAGGCAGATTCTCTGGTTCTGCTCTGAACGTTGAAGGAAGAGGAAGATACCCACAACGATACAATCGTAGAGCACGATAAAGGTCAAGAGGGAAAATCCGAGACAAGGCAAAGGGGGCTGGTCCTACTTGCTGGACATGCGGAAATAAAGGGCATGTCAAGAAGGAGTGCAGAGAAAAACGGAAGGGACCTGAAACCAGTAGAGCAAACACGACGGTTGAAGGAACTGATAATGTGCCGATGTTGAGCATAGACAGCCCAATGGAGTCTTGGATTTTAGACTCTAGGGCGTCTTTCCATTCTACATCGGAGAAGGGATTTTTGGAAAATTACGTTTCTAGAAATTTCAGCAAGGTACATCTTTCTGATGACGAGCCCTTGCAGATTGTGGGGAAAGAAGATGCATGGATCAAGACCAACAGTGGGAGCTTGCTGGTTCTGGAAAATGTGAGGTATATCCCTGGTTTAAGAAGAAATCTCATTTCTGTGGGACAACTTGATGATGTAGGGTTGAGTACCACGTTCACTGGTGGTACATGGAAAATCACCAAAGGAGCTATGATCATAGACCGGGGAGCAAAGAATGGTAACCTATACAACATGACAGAAACCTGCATGGACATGACTACATCGCTCAAAGCTGTAGGAGATTCACAAATGTGGCACAACAGGCTAGGCCACATGTGTGAGAATGGGATGAAAGTGCTGGAAACAAAAGGGCTGCTACCGGAGCTGAAGTCATTGGAGGCTGGCCTATGTGAAGATTGTATCTTCGGAAAGCAGAAGAAGGTGTCTTTTTCAAAAGGAGGCAGAACACTGAAGGCTGAGAAGCTAGACCTGGTGCACACAGATGTTTGGGGGGCATGCACCAGTACTTTCTCTCGGAGGGTCACAATACTATGTGACATTCATCGATGACTCAACGGGGAAGGTATGAGTTTACTTTCTAAAAAGTAAATATGACGTGTTTAAGATGTTTCAGAAATGGAAGGCCATGGTAGAGAATGAGTCATGAGCTAAGCTGAAATTCTTGAGGTCTGACAACGATGGAGAGTATGATAGTCATGAGTTCAGAGAATTCTGTTCTAATAATGGAATTCGGTGGGAGAAGACAATTCCAGGTACACCGCAACAGAATGGTGTGATAGCGAGAATGAATAGGACATTGAATGAACGTCCCAGAAGCATGAGGTTACACTCAGGGTTGCCCAAAACCTTTTGGGCTGATGCAGTAAATATGGTAGCATATCTGGTCAACAGGAGTCCATCTGTGCCAATGGGAGAACGTCTACCCGAGGAGCTCTGGTCTAGGAAGGAGGTAAGACTCTCACATTTACGAGTCTTTGGCAGTTTGACATATGTTCATATTGATGCTAATGCAAGAGACAAGCTTGAAGCTAAGTCCAAGCCATGTTTCTTTATTGGCTATGGTGCTGACGAGTTTGGTTACTGCTTTTGGGATGATCTCAAGAAGATAGTTATCAGGAGCCAGAACATGGTATTCAATGAAGGTATCATGTACAAAGGTCTTCATGTATCTGAAGATGAAAATGGGAACATTGAATCAGAGTGCAAAGAGAAAGTGGAGCTTGAAGATGTATCTGAGCATGAGAGATCCGAACCGGTGGAACCTACCACTCCAGTGGAGTTGAGGAGATCAACAAGGGTGAGAAGGCTTGTGCAGAGGTATTCACCATCACTGCATTATCTATTATTGACTAATGGTGGAGAACCGAAATGCTTTGAAGAGGCAATGCATCTGAAGGAGTCGAGCAAGTGAGAGTTGTCTATGAAGGAGGAGATTTCCTCATTGCATGATAACAACACTTGGGAGCTGACACCCCTGCCAACAGGAAAGAAAGCATTACAGAACAAGTGGGTCTACCAGGTCAAGGAAGAACATGATGACAAAAGAAGGTTTAAGGCAAGGCTGGTGGTGAAAGACTTACAACAGAAGGAGGGAGTTGATTTCACTGAAATATTCTCACTAGTAGTAAAGCTTACCACCATCTGGGTGGTTCTCAGCATTGTGGAGTCAGAGGACTTGCACCTTGAGCAACTTGATATCAAGACCGCTTTCCTTCATGGAGATTTGGAGGAAGATATCTACATGCAGCATCCAGACGAATATGTAGAGTCTGGGAAGGAAGACCTGGTGTGCAAACTCTAGAAGAGCTTATATGGACTGAAGCAGACACCCAGGCAGTGGAACAAGAAGTTTGATTCATTTATGTCTAAAAATAAATATAAACGATGTGACATGGATCAATGTTTCAACATCAAGTCCTTTGGTGATGAATACATTATATTACTTCTGTATGTGGATGATATGCTCATTACAGGATCTTGTATGCAGATAATTAATGAGCTGAAAGGGCAGTTGGATGAGGAGTTTGAAATGAAAGATCTTGGAGAAGCTGGAAAGATTCTAGGGATGAAAATCAAGAGAGACCGCACAACTGGAACGTTGATGTTGTCACAAGCTGATTACATTGAGAAGGTTCTGAGAAGACTCAGTATGATGGAAGCAAAGACAATTTCTATTCCCCTGGCGATCCATTTTAAACTATTAAAGGAGTAATCATCGAAGGCAACAGAAGAGTTTGAGCACATGACAAAAGTTCCATACGCATCAGCTGTTGGAAGCTTGATGTATGCCATGGTCTGTACTCGACCTGACACCGCTCATGCAGTGGGAGTTGTGAGCAGGTATATGACTAACCCTGTAAAACAACATTGGGAAACTGTGAAGTGGATACTGAGGTATTTTAAAGGCATCAATGAGGTATCTCTGTGCTTTAGGAAAGGAAATTCATTACAGGGGTATGTGGATGCTGACCTTGGAGGCGATGTCGATAGTAGGAGTACCACGGGTTATGTATTTACCTGTGGAGGAACTACGGTAAGCTGGATATCACAATTGCAGAAGGTGGTGGCTTTATCCACCACATAAGTAGAATACATTGCTGTAACAGAAGCTGGGAAAGAGATGACTTGGCTGAAGAACTTCTTAGATGAATTGGGAAGAAAGCGAGAGGAGAATGTATTACACTGTGACAGTCAGAGTGCTATACATCTTGCAAAGAACCCGGTATTTCATGCCCGGACGAAGCACATTCAGTTGAAGTACCATTTCATTAGAGGATTGATACGGGATGAGTTGTTGACGTTGTAGAAGATTTGTGCAACCAACAATCTGACAGACATGTTGACAAAGCCCATGGTGATACAGAAGTTGAGGCACTGCTGTGCCTCTATTGGTCTCCACTGATGAATGGAGGATGAGAGACAGAATAAGGGAGGACACGATGAGAGCACAAGAGGAAAACAATTTGTATTTCATGAATTGTCAGGTTGAAATTGAAGCTGTGAATGGAAAGCACGCGCACTGGTGAATGAAGAAGAGGAAGAACTCAGATTAAGTAAGTTGTCTTTGTCAGTTGCATCGAAGCATTACAGTGTAGTGGATCATGCTCCAAGTGGGAGATTGTTGGATTTGTGTAGCCCAATCAGGTTGGGCCGAATGCTTGTGGCCCGCAACTGTCGTAGAGATGACCGACCGACACCGACAGACACTGTAGCAGAGCTGACCGATCGACACCGATAGACACTGTAGTAGTGTGGACTTCAAAGTCAATTGTACTGTAGCACTTTTTGACAAAGCTGGCCGCATTTCACTGTAGCGATACAGACTTCCTGTGCAAACAGTGGATCATCTTCTCCATTTTATGGACCACTTTTCAGGCTAGGGTTGCTACTGCAAAACTCTATAATTTGTGCTCTCGATTTTAGTGAGAATTCTGCCTTTCCGTGGATGTAGGGATTATTCCCGAACCACGTAAATCATTGTGTTCCTTGTGTTTTCTTTTTTTCTGCATTTTATCTCGTTTCTCGTTTCTATCATTGCGACTCCCGATGATTCCGCAACAGGCCTCATACTAAGACATTTACATAAATAGGTAAGACCCCGTCCAAAAACCCAATCCATTTTGTCTCATGAAACCCACCGATACATCGAGAGACTGTAATTTCAGACCCCACCTGTCACTTAATTAGTCAAATGCATTCATTATATGAATAAACAATACAACTTAATCAGCACGCCTCAAAAATCAATAACTGTTTGTATTGGAAGAACTGGAATACAAAATATCAATACTTTTCTCAATCAAACTAATCATAAACCATCTATCAAAATATGGTTAATGATATCTTTGGAGTATATTGTAACGTCCCCCGATCCAACTCTATCTTACGTGACCAAACCAAGTTGGTTACTAGACCTCAAGCGTGCCTGCTCGTATGCCAGAGGTTGCTGACTAACGACGGGGGTTTAAAGAACATGGTGGGGAGACTATACCCTATGGTATTGAGTTGTAATAACATCGGAATAAATACCAAAGTAACAAAAATAAAAAAATGGTATAATAACAGCAAATAAACCAAATAGTGAAGGCAATTGATCAAACCAATAATACGGAAAAAAATAATGTAATGGAAGACTGAAATGTAGCCAAGTGTCAACTTGAATGTAAAACAGATACAAGAAAAAACTCAAAGAAGACACCAAAGACCTCGATCCCGATCCCCACGCTGGTCTCGCCTCCAAGCTCCAACCCATCCAGTAAGAAATAATCAATAACAAGATTCTTTTCCCTTGTCTAAACTTGTATCTATGTAATCTTCTCGGGTACCAAACGATGACCCGAATAGGGTGTGAGTAAAACTCAGTAGGTCGCTACCATCGTGTCTAAAAAATAGTCTGATAGTAAGTGCATGCAATAAAGTGATAAACAAGAGTATTAATTAATCAATTAATACAATTTAACAATTTACTTACTTCAACACCATGTCAGAATAACTCTGAGAATGTAGCATCACCATGCCAATCCTAGTCCTAAGTCCATGGCATAATCACAAAACTAGGCATACCCCTCTATATAAGCATTTAAACATAACACCAGGTTGAACCCTCTATATAAGCATTTCAACATAACATCGGGCCAAACCCTCTATTTAAGCATTACAACATGAAATTGGGCCAAACCCTCTATATAAGCATCACAATATGAAACTGGGTCAAACCCTTTATATAAGCACCACAATATGAAGTCACAACACAAGTTATAACGACAAGAGTAACACAACATTATATCATAATCCACAATGATCAATTCAATCAACTACCTGTTATCTTTCAATTATCATTTCTTTTCATCAAATTTTATCTTAAGTTGTTATCCTGCCAGTGTACATGACTGTATCATATCAAAGTATCTCCAGTCATTTCATTAAACAAATAATCCATTTTACAAAGTGATCCTATCACAAACAATCATTTGAGGTCACATGTCATGCTAAATCATATTTCAAGGCAATAACTGGTTCATTATCATTCAAGGGTAGGCTCACCCTATGATAGCCACATGCCAGGTCTCAACACTATTGGATCTAAAGGGATCTAAGGAGTAGTCTAAACACATGATTATCATCACCCATTATTCTGTTAGTTAACGTGCACGGTGTGTCGACACGATCACAAGGTATTGCACACACTTTAAGAAATAGAAACAGACTATAGGGCTTTGTCTAGACCCCTACCTTTATTCGACGACTAAAGAAACACCCTCAACAGGGAACGCCGACGAATGACAAAGACAAAGGAAACCAACATGGAAAACCTAGATCACACAAGCATCAAGATCAAAATCCCGATTCAATGGCTAAAAGGAGATCACACCACTATAATAGAGGATAATAGAAGGAGAAAACCAAAGAGAAGGAACTCATCAGAGATCAAACGCTAGACTAAGTCATCTGGAAGGGAAGGAATTTCCCAAAAATCACCTGGAGTCACCCTAGGGTTTGAGAGAGGAGGCCGCACCACAAATGAAAAGTTTTTTAGGCGTCACCGTAAAAAAACCCGCCGCACTCAAGGAATTCACAATGTGAATGTCCCATGTGGCGTATACGCCAAAAAAGACGTCACCTATGGTTAAAATAACATCGATCATCCTTTTCACGATGTGAACCAGTTTCACGGCGTGTAAACATTTTACGCTATGAACCAGTTTGTGATATTTATGAACCAGTTTACGATATCTTCTTGGAAATAGGTGCATGTCGTGTAACCCGTTCATGATGTGGAAGTGTCTAACAGACAGATCACAACCCGGATTTTGTAGGAAAAACTTGAACCACCTCCGAAGCTTTCCAAATCCACGGAGAACTCTTGAAATCCTTAGACACATTTATACCCAGACTCCATTAATTCAAACAAACATACATCCCCAAACTTTAGACCATTTTCCCTGACAAAATCTCTCCATCCCCAAAGAAAAGGCTCGACCACCAAGGTTTAAAAGAAGAAAAACCCAACTAAAATAGCTTCACCCAAAACTCGGAGGGACGAACCTGAAAAAAGACGAGATCTTACCACCTTCCCATTATATAACAACTCATCCCCAAGCTGCTCCAAGAATCACTGTGGGGTCTCGACGTACAAGTCTAGCCAATGCACTCGTATATCAAATTTCCTCCCCTAGACCTCCTCTTGAACATGTCCATGCTGCCACTGCACTCACACTAGAGGTATAGTCTTTCCTCAGAGATACTTCTTACTACGGTCCACAATTCGTATCAGATGCCCCTCAAAGGACACATCTACATGAAGATCAACGTCATCAACGTCTATCACATGAGAAAGGTCAGAATGATATCTCCAAAGTTGCTATACGTGAAATATGTCATGCATGGCAGTATAGCGTTGTGTAAGGGCCATTCAGTACGCCACTGGACCGATCCTCTCCACTATCTCAAACAATTTGACAAACCTGAGCGTCAACTTTCCCTATTTCCTTATACGACGTTGTCCCAAACTCAGCGACACTCGAAGGAAAAGATGATGACCCACCTCAAACTCTAGAGGTCATCTCCACTGGTCAGCATAAGATTTATGCCTGATCATCACGCTCACCAATCGCTTCTTGATCAACTAAACTTGCTTAAACATCTCCTGCATGAGACCAGGCCCAACAAGTGCTGACTCACCTACATCTAACTAGTAAAGAGGCGAACGACACAACCTTCCATACAAAGCCTCGAAGGGTGCCATCTAGATCGATGCCCAAAAGTTGTTATTATATATAAAATATACGAGTGCCATATGATGCTCCCACATACCACTAAAATCAATCACACATGCTCGTAACATATCTTCCAGAATCTGGATCATCTGTTCAGATTGACCGTTAGTTTGGGGATGATAGGCTGTACTCAGAAGAACTTTCAATCCCAGAGCCTTCTGAAAACCATGTCAGAACCGATATGTGAAATGAGAATCTCTATTAGAAATGACGTTCCTTGGAACACCGTGCAATTGAGCTATTTCCCGCATGCAAAGACCACCAAAATCATCAACGATGAAGGTCTCCCTAATGAGAAAAAAGTGGTCTACCTTCGTTAGTCGATATACGATCACCAATAATACATCATTCTTGTGAGGTGTCCTGGGTAATGCTGTTACAAAATCAATTATGACATCATCCCATTTCCATTCTGGAATGGGCAAAGTCTGCAACAACCCGATGAGCCTATGGTGCTCAGTTTTCACCTGCCGACAAGTGAAACATCTTACTACGAAGCCTGATACTTCATTCTTCATTCCTGGCCACCAGTATTTTCTACGGAGACCATGATACATCTTTGTTAGCTCTGAATATGCCTCCCATCTAGAAGCATGAAACTCTCTCACCAGCTTCTTGCGCAAGCCCGTAGGAACCCATACTTGACCATGGATAAGAATAACATCACTGCTCCCAAGAGACCATTCTGTTGGTGACTCCCCACTATATATGCTGTCTCTCAGATAAGCCCTCCGGATCAGATAACTGCTCGGTCTTGATCCGATCAAAAAACATAGGTATAACAGATGTCGAAGTTATAACTACTCATATCTGGGACTCCTGAACATCTAGATGCATGTTTACAAAGAGTGCCATCATTCTCCACTCGTTGCAAGACTCCCGCATCGCCTTTGCCTGCGTCTTCTGATTCAAGGCATCGACAATGACATTGCCCTTTATAGGTGTATAAGTCCACTCGAATTCAAAACACTGCAGATACTCGACCCACATCCTTTGTCGAAGGTTCAGGTCCCGCTGAAAAAAGATATACCTGAGGCTCTTGTAGTCTATGTACACCACAAACCTCTCGCCCAGATGATAGTGTCTCCACCATCTCAGGGCGTGTTCACCACAACCAACTTCAGATCATGAGTAGGATAATTCCTCTCACGCAGTCTCAGTTTTCTAGAGCCATAAACAACCACTCATTCCCCCTGCATCAAAACTTCTCCGAGTCCAACTCTGGATGCATCACAATACACAGTATATGCCTTACCCGACATAGGTAAGGTGGGGATTGATGTTGAGGCCAGCTTTCTCTTCAGCTCCTGAAAAACTCTCTCGCAAGCCTCTGACCAAACAAACTACAACCCTTTCTTGGTCATCCCGGACATCAGTACTTCTAGACAAGAGAAGTCTTGGATAAAATGCTGATAATACCCAACTAGACCAAGAAAACTTTGATTCTTGAAGACATTCTTGGGTCGCTCCCAAGATACCACAACAACAACCTTCTCTGGGTCTACTGACACTCCATCCTCTGAGATTACATTACCCAAGAAGTGTACTTTATCAATCTAGAAACTACATTTAGATAGATTAGCGTAAAGCCGATGCTCTCTCAATGTTCTCAAGATGATATCAAGATGTTGGACATGATCGTTTGCTATCTGGGAGTACACTAAGACGTCGTCAATGAAAACCACCACAAACTGATCCAGGAAAGGATGAAAAATCTGATTCATCAAGGCCATGGATATCCCTGGTACATTTTTCAGACCGAACGACATCACCACTAACTCATACAAGTCATACTTGCTCCTAAAAGCAGTTTGAGGCATGTCTGATGGCCTCTGTCACGACCCGACCCTACCGGTCTCGAGTTGCAACTACCCCAAGCCCGCCTCCATAGGCCAGGGGCTAGCGACAAGCGCTGAAGGCGTAATAATCTCGGGGAGGCCTTTTCTTAAGTACCTGTACACACACACATAGTCCACTCAATACAGAAGTGCAGAGTAAAAAAGGAAACCAAAGTACAAACAACTATAACCCAACCATAGTCATGCATCAACTTCTAAATAGAACAAGTAAAGTGCTGATAAGTACTGACAAGTAAACTGATCTGTAAAGGGAAAAACATGCACCCAACCATAAAGGTGCCACATCCCGACAACAGGTAAACAAAAGTAATCAGATGGAGAGTCTCACACCTGAAAGTCCTACCACGACCACTGATCGCAGCCCAAGCTCTTGTGTCCTCTACGCTCCTCCGTAGTCTCGATCGACCTGTCCGTCGTCTGCAAGGGCACACCAAGTGCGGGCAAAGCCCAAGCAGGGGTGAGTATAAAGATACTCAATAGGATGCCCCAAAAGCTCAAGGGAGTAACAAAGGAGGTACTAAAACGGTGAGCAGTAGACAGAACAAAGAACAGTGTAAGAGTACAATAGAGGGAGTGCAGCTCAAACCAACAAAAGAAAGGAAGTAGACTTGTCCCAACCAAGAGGAGCTAGACATGGAAAGCACGTGGCATACCCGCATGTCTTCGCCCCTCCTAGAAGGAGAGTAACTGAACCCAAGGGGTGAGAACAAAAGTAGGGTGTATATATATATGCTCAACAAGAAACCCGGACGAGTGCATAAGGGGATCTCCACATCTAAGCATAGCCCAGGATAAGTCGCCAATAGTTCTAAGGGTATCCATCACTGATGCCCAAAAATCCCACACGTCAAAGCCGCTTCATCGCTGAATCGTGCAACCAAGGATCCCACTCCGGTAACCACAGAGAAAAACCACTGACTAGCCTCATCGGAAGGGATGAGTCTAAAAGAAGTCGTCGGGTAACCCACTGCCCAGCCCAACTGGAGGGTAAACTCCAAAAGGTCGTCTGGTGACCCACTGCCCAACCCTACTGGAGGGTAAACCCTAAAAGTCAATAGGTAACCCACTGCCCAGCCTGCTGGAGGGTAAACCCTAAAAGTCAATGGGTAACCCACTACCTAGCCCCGTTGGAGGGTAAACCTTGATACGCCGGTGGGTAACCCACTACCCAGCCCCGCTGGAGGGTAAACCCTAAACAAGTCTGATAACTCCGCAATGCCCGAACCATCTATGGGTGTCGCTAACATCGCGACCATGCGTTGGGTTGGAGTGCGTTAAGGGAAACTCCGACCAACACCCTTTCATGTTTCCACATTTAATGATATCTCAAAAGAGGCCCCGAACACCCAAACAGATTACACCGTTGTAATCCTCGTGGAAAAACACGCGAGATAGACTATTTACTCGCTGGAAACAGACTCCGGACGAAAAAGTTATTCAACACCGCTTTATGCCCATACGACGTCTCGTGGGGCCCACACCTCGGTCCTGAAAGAGGTCGGGTGAACTACGCCATCCCGATGCTCTCGAACAAAACACGCCAAAATGACTACTCATTTTGCCCCGAACAGACGTCTGATGAAAAAGTCGTAAAATGCTGTTCAAAGCTTAAAAGACATCCCATGGGGCCCACACCTCAACTCCGTATTCAACGCCCAAAACCACCCTGGTCGACATCGTCTCGATGCCAGGGTTATAACGCCATTGACGGCACCTAAAACAGACTTCAGATGTGTTCACGCCATCCGAAAGAAGGATCTCGGCGAGGCGCTAAACAATACTTAATGAGCGCGTCGCGCCACCGAGCCCCCATCTCGGGAATTAAAAATCCCCGAGACCATCTCAAAATCTCCATCCCGAGCCGGGGATCACGTATCTGTAGATGGCGTGCGAATCCGACTCTTGGTTTACAAAATAGGGGTATTTTAGCGCCTATGGACAGAGACGGGGTGGGCCGGACCGGTTCGGACGGTCCACCCCCTTCAGACCGGCGGTTCGCAGCTCGGCCGCCCGGACCGCCCGTTCCACCGCGGCCCGCGGTTCACCGCGCGGGCCGCACCGCGTTACCCCAGACCAGCACAAGCCGGTCCGGCCTTTCCCCTGCGAGACCCACGATATGCGGGTCTCGGTCTGCAGCCGGGGTCGTGACGACCTCGGTCTTCGCCCGGACCGCCGAAGACCCACAGCCCCGTGCTGGGCCGTTGTCCCGAACCACCTACGCCGATCGCCGAAAGCCGCGCCGCCACCATCCGCAGCCGTCCGCCGAGGAAGCCGCCGCGCCGCCGCCTGGAACACCCCGCGCTGCCGCCATTGCCCACCGAACCTCCCTGGAACCACCGAAAACCAAGGGAAATGGCCGGAAAACTTCCCGGGGCCACCCCGGACGCCCCGTGACTCGAAAATTTGATTTGAAAAGAGCATAGGAAATCTCGGATCAAACCCTACGCATCTATGGTCTTTGCTTGGCGATTGGACAACATTTCGATGCAATGAATTTAATTCAAGGAAGATGCGGAAAATTAAAAAAACAAAAACGCGAACTCCTACCTCGCTGGGCGTAGCCCGACGCTTCACCAACGATCCGCCGGAGCCGCCACCCTTCTTGGAGAGGGAGAGAGAATCTTGAAGGAGGTTCTACCTTATTGGGAAGAACTTGCGCCGAGGAGAAAAACCAAGGGGGAGAAGAGGGTGAGGGTGGTGTGTTTAAATAGAAAACTTAATTAAAATTTAATTAAGTTTTAGAACACCCACCAATAGGCCTGTACCCGGACTCTCGATGGGGTCGAGGTTAAGCCGCACCTAGGGTAAAATCCATGCTCTGAGAGCAACGGTGGTCTCAGAATTTTAATCCGAGGCTCCGTTCAGAAGTTATAAAATTCAACGCCCGAAGCCGCTAAATAACGAAAACACCCCTGGTGGCGTTTTCCACAGAAGGGCCACGCTCGTGAAAGTTACACCCCTCTTAGGGTAAACAACATGTTCCGGACTCAAAGGTGCCCTCAGTTTTCTCATCCGAGCAACCATTTAGGAGTTATTCTATTTATTTGGCATGTCCAGTGTGAACGCACTTAAAAAATTAATTCTGGGCACACCGGGGCTCGGAATCACACGCCGTCTGAACGCCCTGCTCTGGAATAACATCAAAAAAATTTCAAAGTCTTACAGGCTCAAAACCCGGGTTATTACATCATTCCCTCCTTCAAGTTTTTCGTCCCCAAAAAATAAAATTACAAAAACAACTCGGGATACTGAGCCGGCATCTGGCTCTCCCGTTCCCAGGTGCTCTCCTGCACCCTCCCATGCTGCCACATCACACGAACCAAAGGGATGGCTCGTCCACGCAGTGTCCGCTCCTGCCGGTCCTCAATCGCCACCGGGTGCTCCGCAAAGGTGACTCCATCCTCGATGTCCATCTCTCCCCAGTCCATAACGTGCATGGGGTCATGCACGTATTTCCTCAGCTACAACACGTGGAAGACATCATGCACCCTCTCCAGCTGTGGGGGCAGAGCAAGACGGTAGGCAACCTCACCGACCTTGCGCACGATCTCAAAGGGCCCAATGAACCTCAGGGACAGTTTGCCTCCCCGGCCGAACCTCCGTGTCCCACGTCGCGGAGAGACCCTCAGAAAGACATGGTCCCCCTACTTGAACTCTAGAGGCCTGCGATGACGATCTGCGTAGGACTTCTGTTTGCTCTGAGCCATCCTCATCCACTCACGAATGACCTACACCTTTTCCATCGTCGCCTGCACCAACTCTGGGCCTACGAGGGAGGTCTCCCCAACCTCCGTCCAGCACAATGGTGACCTGCAGGGTCTCCCGTAGAGGGCCTCAAAAGGTGCCATGCCAATAGTGGAGTGGTAACTGTTGTTGTACACGAACTCCACCAAGGGCAGGTGATCCTCCCAGCTCTGACCAAAGTCTAACATGCACGCCCTGAGCATATCCTCCAACACCTGGATAGTGCGCTCTATCTGCCCATCGGTCTGGGGGTGAAAAGCTGTACTCATCCGCAGCCGAGTCCCGAATGCCTCCTGCAGGCCTTGCCACAAACGCGACATAAACCGTGCATCGCGGTCAGAGACGATCGTCGAGGGTACTCCATGAAGGCAGACAATCTCCCAAACGTACAGCTGCCCTAGACTCTCCACCGAGCTCTGCTCCCTAATGGTAAGAAAGTGTGCCGACTTCGTGAGTCGATCCACTATCACCCAAATGAAGTCATGGCCCTTCGTTGTGCGCAGAAGCCCTGTGACGAAGTCCATAGATATGCCATCCCACTTCCACTCCAGAATATCAAGGGGCTGCAACAAACTTCCCAGAACCTAATGCTCTACCTTCACCTACTGACAGGTAAGACACCGAGAAACAAACTCAGCTACACTCCGCTTCATGCCAGACCACCAAAACTGACGTTGAAGGTCTCTGTACATTTTCCCCACACTGGGATGTACAACCAAGGGAGAAGTTTGGAACTCCCGCATCACCTCCTCCCTCATCTCCACTGGTACTACAACTTGCCCCTAGAACATGATCTCATGATTCCCTTCTTCAGAATACCCATCGGGTGCGTCGCCCGTGGATATTTGATCACGCAACACCTCGCTGTCAATATCCCCCAGTTGCGACTCTCTCACACGCTCAAGGAGCGGAGTCAACACCATCAACTGCAGAAAAACCATACCCTCTTGTTCCACCAAGGTCAGCCGAAGGGAAGCCAACTGCTCCAAAGCTTTCCACACTAGATGAGCTTGGGACTTCCTACTAAGGGAATCTGCTACTACGTTGCCCTTCACTGGAGTGTAGACTATCTCGAAATCATAGTCCTGCAGAAACTCTAGTCAGCACCTCTGCCTCAAATTCAAATCCCTCTGAGTGAAGATGTATTTGAGGCCCTGGTGGTCTGAGTAGACCACAAAACGCTCTCCCAGAAGGTAGTGTCTCCATAGCCTCAATGAGAAGACCACCACTGCCAGCTCCAAATCGCGAGTTGCATAATTCTGCTCATGGGGCCTCAACTGCCTCAACCCATATGCAGTCACTGCCCGCTGCTGCATCAGCATGAACCCGAGCCCATCTTCTGAAGCATCACAGTACACCATGAACTCAACGCCCTCCTCTGGCAGCCTCAACATTGGAGCACTAGTCAGCCTCTGTCTCAACTCCTCGAAGGCCTTCTGGCACTGATCAGTCCAGGTGAACGGTTGTCCCTTCCGCGTCAATGCAGTCAAAGGGGCAACAATCCTATAAAAATCTTCCACAAACCTCCTGTAGTACCCTGCCAAACTAAGGAAGCTCCGCACCTCTGACGCATTCTTGGGTGTCTCCCAAGCACGCACTGCCTCTATCTTTGCGGGATCTACGACCAATCCCTGCTCCATAATGAAATGCCCCAGAAAGTGAACCTCATGAATCTAGAACTGACACTTCGAGAGCTTCCCATACAATTGATTCTCCCGGAGTAAGTCTAGGACCATCCTCAAATGCTCCGCGTGCTCTTCCTCCGTCACAGAGTAGATGGGTATTTTGTCAATAAAGACAATCACAAAATGGTCCAAGTACGGCTGGAAGATCTAGTTCATCAAATCCATGAAAATGGCGGGGGCATTCGTCATGCCAAAGGGAATCAATAGAAACTCGTAATGCCCATACCAACAACGGAAAGCCAACTTTGGGATGTCATCCTCACGAACCCGCAACTGGTGGTAGCCAGATCGAAGATCAATCTTGGAGAACCACTTCGCACCTCTCAACTGGTCTAAGAGGTCGTCGATCCTCGGCAAAGGGTACTTGTTCTTTATCGTGGCCTGATTCAGGTGACAATAATCCACACAAAGCCACAGACTCCTATCTGCCTTTTTCACAAACAAAACTAGAGCTTCCCAGGGGGACACACTAGGCCTGATGAATCCCTTCTCACGAAGGTCGTCCAGCCGAAGTCGTAGCTCTCGAAGCTCTGTGGGTGCCATCCGATAAGCTGCACATGATATCGGGGCAGTCCCCGGCTGCAAGTCAATGTAGAACTCCCTCTCTCGCCTCAGAGGTAGTTCCGGGACATCCTCGGGAAAAACGTCCATGTAGTCCTCTACAACGGTAGGGATCCATGTGCTTGCAGCATCTGCTGCTCCGAGAGCCATGCTCGCCAACTAGTGAGAAAAAGGTCGTGGTCTCCTGCTCAGAGTACCCGTCTGCTCTGCCACGAGGTCTCGTTCACCAAGGATGGTGAACCTCGTCCCATCAGAAAACGCGCCTCTGACCCGTCTGTGATGACAGTCGATCTGGCCGTGAACCATAGAAAGCCAATCCATGCCCAGGATGACGTTGTAAGGTTCCATCGCGATGACGAGTAGGTCCCATGTGAAACTCCCTCCTCCGAATGATAGTTCGCACTGTCTGCAGATAATGGTCACCAACGAGGCACTTCTTGTAGGAACCTCGAGGCTAAGTGAAGGCGTCAACACCTCTACTGGAAGCTCCAACTCCCGTACCAAAAGCAGCGATATAAAGGAGTGGCTGGCGCCTGTGTCTACTAGTACCGAAGAAAGCGTAGAGTAAACACTAAGAGTACCTCGAACCATATCGTGTGCTGGGGGGTTACGAACACCCATAGCCTGAAGCTTCCCGTGGCCCCTACCGCCAACTCCCTGAGCCTGACGTGGGCCACCCAGTGGTGGCGGTGGAAGGACCTCGAAACTCCGTCCCGGACCTCCAGGTCCTGCCGCTCTGCCTGCGCCGCCTCCTTGAGGACCACCCTATCCTCACCTGGGGGATCCCTGGTCACGGTGCTGCCTCTACCGCTGCGGTGCACCCACTGCCTGCCACGGCTTCTCGGTACGCCTGGCCGGGCAGTCTCGTGCTAGGTGACCCCGTCCATCATAGGCATAGCACCAACTCTCTCTTGACTACCCCGGTGCTCCATGGCGCCACTGCGGTGTACGACCCTACCCCTGTGTCTGCTCACGGAAGGGCCTCCTCGACCGAGGATCTGCTCTCTGCCGCCTGCCTGTCACCGAAGACTCTCCAAAGAAGCGACCACTGCTAGGCCCTGTCAGCTGGCGCCCCTCAGCCAAGAAGCTCTCCGTCACGATCGCCCGCTCTAGCACCCCGGAATACGTAGGGATGCACAGGGGTACTACACTAGCACGAATCTCCCTGCGAAGACCCTGCACAAACTTCCGCGCATGGAAGTAACTATCGCGGATCATATCCTACGAGTAGCGTTTCAGATCGGTAAACCGGTCCGAGTATTGCGCCACGGTCATCCCCCCTACTACAGCTTCAAAAGCTCTTAAATCCGAACGAAGCGTAAACAAGAGGGGGAGTACTCCTCCCGAAAGAGCTGCTGGAAGCTATCCCACATGAGAGACGACTCGTCGTGGGTCTGCGTAACCAACCCCCACCAATGCCCGACCGTCCTGAAGAAAATTCCGGCAGTTAGGGCTACCATCTGGTCTACTGGTGTCTATACCAGCCTGAAAAGTTAATCCATGGACTCTAGCCAGTCTTCCGCTGCCTGGGGATCTGGGTCTCTGTGGAACTTCTGCAGTCACTGATGCTGAAAGTCTCGGAGCACACTCAGCCTGCGCTCAACCTCAGCCTGTGCTGTCGGTACTAACTGCCGCTCTCCAGGGGGAGGGGCTACTGCTGAAGCACTGGGCGGAAGAGGATCACGTGAGGGTCCCTGAACTGATGCCTCGTCGCTCGCCAGGTTATCATCACGAACTGGAGAGGGTAACCTGGCTGGCTTCTGTCGTGGGGGCATCCTGAAAATTATCAAGGATTACCGCGATCAGATGAGAATGTATATATATATATATATATATATATATATATATATATAACAATAATCACAAAGCAGATCTAACTCAACAAGGAAAATCAAAGACTCAATCCTACTAGATGCATGTTCCAAAGTTCCCTGCAACAAGTGTCCCAGCATGCCGAGTCGACAAGAGGGTTATCAGGGTCCTGGTGAATGGATACATTGGCCACCCGTACCATCACTGGACTCCCTTGCCTAAGAGCCGCTCTCGAGACACGTCGACACTATTGCCCTAAATCCCAACCAATTCCTTTTTAGGGACGTCCGAACAACGCCCCAAGGAACATACCACCTCTGATACCACTTTGTCACGACTCGACCCTACCGGTCTCGAGCCGCAAATACCCCAAGCCCGCCTCCATAGGCCAGGGGCTGGCGACAAGCACCGAATGCATAACAATCTCAGGGAGGCCTTTGCCTAAGTACCTGTACACACACACACACAACCCGCTCAATGCAAAAGTGCAAAGTAAAAAGGAAACCAAAGTACAAACAACTACAACCCAACCACAGTCATGCATCAACTTCTAAATAGAACAAGTAAAGTGCTGATAAGTACTAATAAGTAAACTGAACATTAAAGGGCAAAACACGCGACCAAACAGAAAGATGCCACATCCCGACAACAGGTAAACGAAAGTAATCAGCCGGAGAGTCTCACACCTGAAAGTCCTACCACGACCACTGATCGCAGCCCAAGCTCCTGTGTCCTCTACACTCCTCCGTAGTCTCGATCGACCTGTCAGTTGTCTGCAAGGGCACACTAAGTACGGGCAAAGCCCAAGCAGGGGTGCGTATAAAGATACTCAGTAGGATGCCCTGAAAGCTCGAGGGAGCAATAAAGGAGTTACTAAAACGGTGAGCAGTAGACAGAACAAAGAATAGTGTAAGAGTACAATAGAGGGAGTGCAACTCAACCCAACAAAAGAAAGGAAGTAGACTTGTCCCAACCAAGAGGAGCTAGACACGGAAAGCACGTGGCATACCCCGCGTGTCTTCGGCCCTCCTAGAAGGAGAGTAACTAAACCCAAGGGGTGGGAACAAAAGTAGGGTGTATATATATATGACCAACAAGAAACCCGAACGAGTGCGTAAGGGGATCTCCACCTCCAAGATCAACCCAGTATAAGTCGCCAACAGTTCAAAGGGTAGCCATCACTGAAGCCCAACGGTCCCGCACGTCAAAGCTGCTTCATTGCTGAATCGCGCAACCAAGGATCCCGCTCTGGTAACCATGGAGAAAAACCACTGACTAGCCTCATCAGAAGGGCTGATTCTGAAATAAGTCTTTGGGTAACCCACTGCCCAACCCAACTGGAGGGTAAACCCCAAAAGGTCGTTGGGTGACCCACTGCCCAGCCCTGCTGGAGGGTAAACCCTAAAAGTCAATAGGTAACTCACTGCCCAGCCCGCTGGAGGGTAAACCCTAAAAGTCAATGGGTAACCCACTGCCCAGCCCTGCTGGAGGGTAAACCCTGATACGCCGGTGGTAACCCACTGCCCAGCCCCGCTGGAGGGTAAACCCTGAACTGGTCCGATAACTCCACACTGCCCGAACCATCTCTGGGTGTCTCTAACATCGTGACCGTGCGTTGGGTCGGAGTGCGTCAAGGGAACCTCCGACCAACGCCCTTTCATGTTTTCACATTTAATGAGATCTTGGAAGAGGCTCCACACGCCCAAACAGATTACACCGTTGTAATCATCGCAGAAAAACACGCGAGATAGACTATTTACTCGCTGGAAACAGACTCTCGATGAAAAAGTTATTCAACACCGCTTTGTGCCCATACAAAGTCTCATGGGGCCCAAACCTCGGTCCCAAAAGAGGTTGGGTGAATTGTGCCATCACGATGCTCTCGGAAAAACACACCAAAACGATTACTCATTCGCCCCGAACGGACGTCTGATGAAAAAGTTGTAAATCACTGTTCACAGCTTAAAAGACAGCCCATGGGCCCCACGCCTCAACTCTGGCTTCAATGCCCGAAACCACCCTAGTCGACATCGTCTCGACGCCAGGGTTACAACGCTGCTGACGGCGCCTAAAACGGACTTTGGATGTGTTCGCACCATCCGAAAGAAGGATCTCAGTGAGGCGCTAAATAATACTTAACGGGCGCGTTGCGCCACCTAGCCCCCGTCTCGGGAATTAAAAATCCCCGAGACCATCTCAAAATCTCCATCTTGAGCCAAGGATCGCGTCGCTGTAGACGGTGGGCGGATCCGACTCTCAGTTTGCAAAATAGGAGTATTTTAGTGCCTATGGACGGAGACGGGGTGGGCCAGACCGGTTCGACTGGTCCACCCCCTTCAGACCGGCGGTCCGCAACTCGGCCGCCCGGACCGCCCGGTCCACCGTGGCCCGTGGTTCACCGCATGGGCCGCACCGCGTCACCCCAGACTGGCACAAGCCGGTCCGGCCTTTCCCCCGCGAGACCCGCGATATGCAGGTCTTGGTCTGCAGCCGGGGTCGCCACGACCCCGGTCTTCGCTCGGACCGCCGAAGACCCGCAGCCCCGCGCCGGGCTGCCGAAAGCCGCGCCACCGTCGTCCACAGCCGACCAACAAGGAAGCCGCCGCGCCGCTACCTGGAACACCCCGCGCTGCCGCCGTCGTCTGCCGGACCTCCCTAGAACCGCCAGAAACCAAGGGAAATGGCCGGAAAACTTCCCGGGGCCACCCCGGACACCCCAGGAATTGAAAATTCGATCCGAAAAGAGCGTCAGAAAGCTCGAATTGAACCCTACGCATATATGGTCTTCTCTTGACGATTGGAAAAATTTCGATGCAATGAATTTAATTCAAGGAAGATGCGGAAAATTAAAAAAACGAAAACACGAACTCCTACCTCGCTGGGCATAGCCCGACGCTTCACCAATGATCCGCCGGAGCCGCCACCCGCCTTGGAGAGGGAGAGAGAAGCTTGAAGGAGGTTATCCTTTTTTGGGAAGAACTTTTGATGAGGAGAAAAACCAAGGGGGAGAAGAGGGTGGGGGTGGTGTGTTTAAATATAAAACTTAATTAAAATTTAATTAAGTTTTAAAACACCCACCAGTAGGCCTGTACCCGGACTCTCGACGAGGTCGAGGTTAAGCTTCCCTTAGGGTAAAATCCACGCTTTGAGCGTAACGGTGGTCTCATAATTTTAATCCGAGCCTCCGTTCATAAGTTTTAAAATTCAACGCCCGAGGTCGCTAAATTATGAAAATGTCCCTGGTGGCGTTTTCCACAGAAGGGCTGCGCCCGCGAAAGTTACACCCCTCCTAGGGTAAACGACACGCTTTAGACTCAATGATGCCCTAGGTTTTCCCATCCGAGCAACCGTTTAGGAGGTATTCTATTTATTTGGAGTTTGCAGTGTGAACACACTTAAAAAATTAATTCCAGCCACACTGGGGCTCGGAATCACACGCCTTCTGAACGCGCTGCTCTAAAATAACATCAAGAAAATTTCAAAGTCTTACAGGCTCAAAACCTGGGTTCTTACAGCCTCACTCTCAACTGATGATACCCTGATCTCAAGTCAATATTAGAGAAAATTCAGGCACATCTTAGCTGATCGAAGAGATCATCGATGAACGGAAGGGGATGTCGGGTCTTGACCTTTATTTGGTTCAATGTTTGACAGTCCACACACAACTGTAAAGTCCTATCAGTATTTTTGGCGAAAAGCACAGGAGAACCCCAAGGTGACGTACTAGGCCACATGAATCCCTTTGCTTTTAGATCTTTAAACTGAACTTTCAACTCACAAAGCTCTAATGGTGCCATCCTGTATGGTGGAATATAAACTGACTCTTCCCCTAACACCAATTCGATCGTGAACTCGATCACTCGCTTGGGTAGTAAGCTGTAGAACTTGTTAGAAAAAACATCCTCAAAATGGTCTACCACCGGAGGAAAAGTATCCTATTGCATTCCACCTCCATCTAGAGAAAGACCCGCTATCTGAGTCGTGAGACAATTCAATCTGCATTGAATTGGTCTTGCACAACCAGCCTGAAGGTCCCACTCACCCTGGTGAAGATAAATTCCTCCTTCCGGAGATAGAAATGTAACCCTCCTCTGATAACAATCGATATGATCCTGGTATAGAACTAATCAATCCATACCCAGAATCAAATCGAAACCTATCATTTCCAACACAAACAGTTCCCAAAAGAAATGATAACCACCAATTTCTAGAGGACACGCCTTGCAATGCTTGATATCCTCTAACTGCACTTCCAATAGTGTATCCATAGTCAAGATATCATCCAAGATTTCCACAACCAAGCTCAAACCGTTTTCAAAAAGAGCATATATAATGGAGTGTGATGTCCCCGTATCAAACAAAACACATTCTAAGGTAGATGATACAAGAATTGTACATTTGACGTAGATGGTCCCACATCAAAGTTAGCCGAAATAGATAACATAACATGCATATAACTTTCCCCTTTTCCCTAGGCTCCAGTCTGACTCCCCTGCGCTACTCCCTCTGAGTGATACCGCCACTGCTGCACTGGAGTACCACGTCCTCTGCCTCGACCTGAATGTCCAATGGAACTCCAGCTACCAGTCTGCTGAGGGGTAATTGAGTCCTTCCCAAACTTGGGTACCTTTCATGATCCCCTGCCACTACTATGCTACTGCATGCCCCTACAAACCTCTACAGGCGGCCCAGTTTGCCGCAAGAACGACACTCCAAATCAGGGCATGTACACTGAGGCCTCTTGTGGCTAAACTTGCCACACTGATAGAACTACAAAAAAACACGATCTTGAGATGGCTTCCCACTACCCTGATTTCTTTGTCCTTTTTTCCTTGGTGATAATTTTCATAGCGGTGCTTCCTTCCACTAGAAGTAGAGCTCCTAGTTTTCCTTATTGAAACAGCCTGACCGCTACTATTGAAACGCCTCGCCCTGACAATCTCACCAGCTACTAAAGATGGCTCAAAGTGATGTAAGTTGGTGAAACGTTTAGCATAGTCCATCACTGACATGCCCTCCTGCGTCAGGTGCATGAACTCGCTAGTCTTCTCACCCCTCAAATTCTTATGATAGAAGTGACTTAGGAACTTCATCTCAAAATCATTACAGGATATCCCCTCTTGCTGCCAAGCTTGCTCTAAAGTGTCCCACAAATGCTTGGTTAGTTCATGAAGCATGTATGCAGCAAGATTCACCCTCCTATCTGTGGGTGTCTTGAGGTGCTTGAAGATCGTTTGGAATGACTCGATCCAGAACTCGACTGCATGGGGCCCTCCCTCCCCAGTGAATGTAGGTGGATGCTGTAGCTGAAACTATTTCATCAACTCAGACATAGAAGGTAAAGTGAGAATAGTCTCCCTCTCCATGGATCACATGACCCTCAGGAAGCTGTTGCAGAGCTGATCACCCATTTGATTATTAGGAGCTACAGGAAGCTTCAGTTCAGCTGCGTTAGGATCGTGCTGATTGTTTCTCTCATGATGCTCAATTTGAAGATGATGAAAAAAAAATTTCTCTACAAGACAAACACACTCCTTAGAATATTGGATAATCATTAAGGTCAACCTCAACACGTGCGAAAAACAGATAACCATCGACTCATGGTCTTTTTAAACTTGTCTTAACAAGCGAATTGACATGACATAACAAATAACAGTTCATTTATTCCCCTTTTCATCAGATATAACAGGTATCTCATTTCACAGTTCATACATGCAAATATATCACATGTAATAAATATGTCCCTATCATGAACAATGCATGCCGATATATATATACATCTACGTGCCTATCATGATGCATGCATATTAATCTCACATCATACCAGGCCACGAGTATAAATCTCAAGAAACAATAACATCACACAACATGTAAATTACCCAAGGTGAAATAATATCAACCGTAACGAACATTATGAACAACAATCCCATCCCTGGGCACTCAGTTTTCCCCCCGTACATGGGTTAGCTACTCCCATGCACAAGATCATTACCAAGTCCCGACACATTTCTAGTCTCATTTCTACCTTTCTCATATCGTAAAAAAACAAAAAAGAAAGCCCGAATCCTCTAATACCACTTTGTAACGTCCCCCAATCTGACACTCTCGTGTGGACAAATTGGGTTGGTTACTAGACCTCAAGCGCACCTCCCCATACGTTAGAGGCTGTCAACTTGCAGCAGGAGTGTAAAGAACATAGTGAGGAGATTATACCCCCCGATATCGAGTTGTAATATCAGCGGAATAAATATCAGAGTAATGAAAATATAGGAAAAAATATAATAACACCAGATAAAAAAAATAGTGAAGGCAACTGATCAAACCAATAATAAAATAATAATGCAATGATAGGCTGGAACGTAGCTAAATATCAAGTAGAATGTAAAACAGATAAAAGACAAAACAACTCAAAGAAGTCACCAAAGGCCCTAGTCCTGATCCCCTCGTTGGTCCCATCTCCAAGCTCCAACCCATCCAGTAAGTAAAAATCAACAACAAGGTCCTTTGCCCTTGTCCAAACCCGAATCCATGTAATCTTCTCGGGTACCAAACAATGACCCGAATATGGTGTGAATAAAACTCAGTAGGTCACCACCACCGTATCTAAACAAAACCTGTCTGATAGTAAGTGCATGCAATAAAGCGATAAATATAAGTATTAATTAATCAATTAATACAATATAACAATTAACCTATTTCGACACTATGCCAAAATAACTCTGAGCATGTAGCATCACCTTGCCAACCATAGCCACAAGTCCATGGCATAATAACATAACTGGGCATAGCCCTCTATATAAGCATTTTATCATAATACCTCACTAAGATCTCTATATAATCATTTCATTATAACACCAGATAATCCCTCTATACAAGCATTTCAACATAACATCGGGCCAATCCCTCTATATAAGCTTTTCAACATAACATTGATCCAAACCCTCTATATTAACATTACATCATGAAACTAGGGCAAACCCTCTATATAAGCATTACGACATGAAACTGAGCCAAACCCTCTATATAAGCATTACAACATGAAATTGGGACAAACCCTCTATATAAGCATTGTAGCATGATGTCACAACACAAGTTATAACGACAAGAATAACACAACATAACAACATAATCCACAATGGTTAATTCAACCAATTACCATTTATCTTTCAATTACCCTTTCTTTTCATTAAATTATATCTTAATCCATTATAATGCCAGTGTACACAACCATATCATATTAAAGTATTGTTGATCATTTCATTAAACAAGTATGCCATTTTACAAAGTGATCTTGTCACAAGAAATCACCTGAGGTCTCATGTCATGCTAAATCATATTTTTAGCCAATAGCCAGTTCATTATCATTCAAGGGTAGCCTCACCCTATGGTAGCTGGAAGCCATGTCTCAACACTATTGGATCCAAAGGGATCCATTGAGTAGTCCCAAAAAATAATTATCATCACTCATTATTTTGTTTGTCTAGACCACCTACCTTTATCCAGAGACCAAAGAAACACCCTCAATAGGGAACACCAATGAAGGAAGAAGGTGAAGGAGATCGACAAGGAAAACCTAGATCACATAAGCATCAAGATCAAAATCTTGATTCAATGACTAAAATGAGATTACATCACTATAACAGAGGATAGTAGAAGGAAGGAGAAAACCAAAGTGAAGGAAATCATCAGAGATCAAACACTAGACTGAGACGCCCGAAAGGGAAAGAATTGCCAAAAATCGCCTGGAGTTTCCCTAGGGTTCGAGAGATGAGGTTTCACCATGAATGAATTTTTTTCAAGAATCATCGTACAAAAACCCGTTGCACCCGAGGAATTCACAATGTGAATCCTCAATTCATGATGTGAATGTCCCGTGTGGCGTATACACCAAAAAAGACACCGCCTCTGGTTAAAATAACCCAGATTGACCTTTTCACGACGTGAACCAATTTCACGGCATGGGAACTTTTCACGCTCTAAACCAGTTCACGACATCTTCCCAATAACAGGATCACGTCGTGTAACCCGTTCATGATGTGAAAGTGTCCAACAGACAGACCACAACCCAAATTCTCTAAAAAAACCTGAACCACCTTCGAAGCTTTCCAAACCCACGGTGAACTCTCTAAAACCTTAGAAACATTTTTAATCAGACTCTATTAACTCAAACTAACACACATCTCCAGACTTTAGGTCATTTCCCCCAGCAAAATCTCTCCACCCCCAAAGAAAAGGCTCGACCACCAAGGTTTAAAAGAAGAAAAACCCAACTAAAAGAGGTTCAACCAAAACTCAGAGGGAAATATCTGAAAAAAGACAAGATATTACATATATCTTTAGTAAAATATAATATTCAACAAAGGATTTTGATATAGATGAAAATACTTTAAAAATAACGCTGCAAAATTTCTTTAGGAAAATACCCCTTTTTCACTTTGAAATCACTTATTTAAAATCTATTTTTTTCTCAAATATAAAGGAATACATTTTATTTAAAAAGAATCTTGTGAATTTTTAAAATAAGTTTCAAATCATTGAGCGGTCATGATGGTAGGAAATTCCTTTCAAGTCATATAAGTTAAAAACAACATTCCTTTCACACTTTTGTAAGAAAAGTAAAAAAGTATCTCATTCAGAAAATGAGAAGAATATTCCTTTTAAACCAATTTGTAAAAAGTCAAACATAGGTAAAAACATCTTTAATAAATCATTTAAGAATAATAAAAACATTATTTTAGACATTTTAGGGAAAATATGGACATTAATGAAAAAGATTCCCGATCGAGTAGAAAAAAAAAGTCGATTTTCCTTAAAAACAATATTTCGGTATCTTGAGTACTTAAAGAGAGGAAAATGAAAAGAAAACTTATAATTTACAAAAATAAATATAGAATAAAATAGACTGATTTTAATAGAAGGATCAAATAATTTCCCTAGCAGAGACTTAAACATAAACAATCCCAAATAATGGTGAGATTGTGAAATAAACCCTTATCAATTTTGTAACTTTCAAATCATAACCCTCATGAAAGAAATAACTTTAAATAAAACATTAAATACCATGAATATAAATAGATTCATGATATAACATATCAAAGAGGCAGTACAAACACCTCATAAAAGAAAGATAGGTGTATAACATATGTCCCAAAAAAGACAATTTGAGATGAAGAACCCTTATCTCAGGTTTGACTTCCTTCATATGTATTCAAATTTTACATATAATAAATATTGATTTATTATACATCTATTTGAGAACCATATTTATATATATCATACCATATATAATTTACTTATAATATTTTATCACCCGTTTATTAACAACTCTTTGTTAAAACCACTGTTTCGAGTAATAACTGCTTCATTTTTCATATATGTTTTGGTTTAGTAGTTTCAGTCTTTGTACTTTGATTATGGTACCATCACCTCCAAAGTGTTAATCATGATATAAATATCATATATATCTATTAAATATATCCTTATTACCAACCAAGTAAAGCGCAAATGAAAAACAGATCACATTGCTTCATGGAGGTGGTAGTCCACACATATGTAGGGTTTATGAGACAACCATATTCCATTCAAAACATCCTATCAAGGGACATAGAATTGATCATTTGTAAGGGAAAAAACCTCTATAACTTGGATAACGATGTTTTGGAGGTAATCGAGCAGAGGTTGGTTGAGCTAGGTTGCTCAAAGTGATGTAATGAAAAGAGAGAATGAGTGTCCTTTTATAAGTGAAGTGAGGAGTATTCTTAGAATTTCTTCAAGTATTAAATTAATACAAATTATTATTTTTTCATTCAAATGGCTCCAAATTGATATAATTCGAAGTTAAAATGAGGATGGATATAATATCTCTCATCCAATAAAATTTGGACAAGTTTTTTTCATGTTTTCACCCTTTTAGTTTTAACCCCTCTTTAACCCTTTTGATAATTAGCACAATATCAAAGTTTTCTATCTTTTAAGGGTCAAGAATGTCACTATAAAAGGAAAAACGACCCATAAATGGACCATGATTGATATTTTTAATCATATTAAATTAATTTGGCTAAATATAATATTTTTATGAATTTTAAATCATTTAAAATGATATCATTTATTAAAAAATATCATTAATGTCATTTTTGACACTATTCATTTAATTTGACTTTAAATACATCTAGATAAAGAGGGAATTCAAATATAAACCTTTCACATATCTATAACATGTCATATTCATCTATAAAATTCATGGAAAACAATAATTAATCCAATTTGTATTACTTTTAATATTTTTAAAAATCATTTATTTTATTTTTTTATTAATTGAATAAATACTGTGTTACCGTTGTGTAAACATTTAAGACAATTATTCAATCACTAAAAATTTAAAATAAATTACCATGATAGAAAAAATTCATTCATTTTTCAAATGAACTTTCATAACTAAACATAAGTTGTATTTATCCCCATAAAAAAATATTATAGATATTTAAAGCAAGAAAATTACATTTTCGGTTTTATCTTTTACTTAAATATTATAAAGGTCAAAATCAAAGAAATTTAGTTCCAAGTTGCAATATTTTAGAAACTTGGAATGACATGGCTGAAATCCTATCATCCAATAAGATGAAGACATGTGTTAGAGTCATTTTTAGTTCTTATCGTATTATTTTTAACCATAATTACCCGATTTACCCTTACCGTGGTGACAATTATACTACGGTTACTATTTATAATGCCTAAAAATAAAAGGGACCTATGTATCAAATTTGGAACTATGAATTCCAAACATGGAATCCATTTTTAAAGATTTAATTTCTATAAGTGGAAGAAATTAATTTAATCTTAAAACACAGAACACAACGAAAAATATTTTTTCAGAAAAATGTCTTTTTAAGTATAAAAATATTTTTATATTAAATTAAACTATAAAAATGATCACAATTAACTTAATTATATTATTCATAATATAAGAGAACTAATTTTACTTTTAAACCATTTTAAAATAAAATGTTACTTTGTAAATGTTTGAAACAAAAATATAGTTTGTAATGAAAATCAATCTTTTTAAAAAAATCTCAAAAATTATACTCTAAGTTAATTTTGATATGTTGATTTAAAAAATGATGTTCATTTTATGAAGTATAATTTCTAAAAGTGGAAGAAATTAATTATAATTCCCACACACAAAATGTAAAAAAAACCATTTTTTCAAGAAAATGTATTTTTGAGATATAAAATGATTTTATTGAAAATTAAGTACTTATTTATTATTAATAAATTCATTATATAAAACCCTTATACACATTTTCATAATGTGGTTAACTCTATTCATATCCTCCAATTCAATAGTTAAGTTATAACGATCATATTTAAACAATATTTTATGGTTTGTTTATATTTGGTGCTGCATGTTATATATGCTATCTAACATAGTATTCTTTTAAAATCTTAGGGTGTTATATGAGGCTCAATTACAAACCCAACAAACTGGTCCAATGACAAATATTTGAGAATAAAATAATTTTATAAAATTTTCCATGCATGTAAAGCAATGAAAAGGAAACAACAAAACATTAATTTCATATAGAAATTAAACTACAAATCTCCACCATTTTCATGAGATTGGTGATGTTCTTGCACCTATTTTCATTGAATTTGAACCAAATTAACTAAATCTCAACAGTGCTTGAATTTAGATAACTTCACGGTCTTAGTCAAACTATCAGCCGATTTTCCATCATTGCGCATCTTATTGAAACACACAGTTCCTAATTCAATAACATCTCTAATAAAGTGTAATCTAATGCCAATATGCTTAGACCTACCATGCTATAATAACTTTTTAGATAGGTGCAAGACATATTGACTATTATAGTATAATGTTATTACAAAATTACTAAGACTGAGTTCAGAAAGCAAACTGTTGAGTCAAATAACTTCTTTGACAACCTCAATGCTATATATTCAGCTTCAATGGTTGAGAGGGAAACCAAAAATTGCATGTTACATTTCCAAGAAATCAGTTCTCCAAAAGCAGTAAATATATAGCTTGTGAGTGACTTGCAGATATCTATATTACCTGTATAGTCTGAGTCTACATAACCAACAACATGGTCAGTAATATCAACATTTTTTCCAAAACATAATGATAACATCGGAGCTTGAGAAATATATCTAAGAAACCATTTTAAAGCTTTTCAATGTGGCTTTCCATGATTACTCATAAATGCTATAAAAGTGAAAACAACATATGAAACATTAGGTCTAGTGAAAATCATGACATACATGATGCTGCCTACTACACTGGAATATGATATCATAGACATAAATTCAACATTAGATTATAATAACAGGAAATTGAGAAAATGAGAGCTTAAAATGTTGTGTTATTGGAACATTAGCAGGTTTTAAGCTTTCAAACATATATCTCTTAATTTTTTTTACAAAATAGCCATTCTGTGATAGGTAGAGAAAATTCTTATCTCTATTTCTAATTATTTCCATCCCTAAAATTTTCTTAGCATTGACCAAACCTTTCGTTTCAAACACCTCTCTTAATTGATACTTAACGGAAATTATAAGTGTAACACCCAAAGTTTTTATGATATATTTTCTCATTAAATAAATTTAATTTCTTTGATAGCTTGCTTTATACACAACCCCGAGTCTAAATGAACCGTGATACAGTATACCTTTATAACATAGATTCTAAATTGACGAGTATAAATAAGATTAAACACATTATGAAATATATTTATAATGGTCCTAATCAATACAAATTTATTTATTAATTCTTAGGAAATAAGTACTCAATTTTTAGTGAAGTCATTTTATGCCTCAAAATGTATTTTATTCAAAAATGTTTTTATTGCATTTTGTGCATGGAAATTATAATTAATTCATGATACTTTTAAAAATTTTATTTTATAAAATTAACATCATTTTTGAAATCAGTATATCAAAAATAACATATAGAGTGAAATTTTGGGAATTTTCTGAAAAAGTTGATTATTGGATGAATAGTGAAAACATCATTTTTTAAAGAAAATCATATTTTCTTTTCTAGTATTTTCAAAGACCCATTTTGATTTTAATTGGTTTTAAAATTTCATTAGTTTCTTATTAAAAATAATTCAATTTATACCTTTTGGATCAATATTATACTTGATATTGGTATAAAAATACTTTTAGACTTCAAAAACAATTTTCAGAAAACCGTTTTTAATTGCGTTTTTCTAGTTTATTTTAAAATGAATTTCTACCACTTATAGAAATTGAATCCTGTAAAATGAATTTCATATTTTTAATCACTATAATTAATATTATCTAATAAGGTCAAATTAATTTTTGGTCATAATGAATAGTAAAAAATATATAAATTTGTTACCATGATTAAGGTTAAAATAAGTTTATCGGGGGGGGGGGGGGGGGGGTAAACTAAAGTGATAATGGTTAAAATGACCTAATTTTTCTTTCTAAATCCTATTTTTTGATCATATTTAGACCCTATACCATATTATATTTGAAAACGGTCTATTTTGGATCTATTTTTCTTGAGAAAGACATTAATATATTTTAATATTTAGAAAATTTCTAAGTGTATCCTCTCCTACGCTTATAAAAGGAAATCCCTAAACTCCCTTATTTACACCACTTTGAGAAAATTATATTGACTTAACCCTACCCAATTATCTTCTCAACTTTCATATCCATGAAGTAGAGGTGTTGGTCTTCTTAAAATATGATTTCAAGGGTCTTTAAGAAGGGATTTAAAGGAAGTCTACCGAAGAAGAGTAAATTGTTTTTATCAACTCTTTCAAATTTATTTCTTCTTCTACTTCGCTAAATATATCATAACCATACTAAAATAATAACTCAAGTATTATCAATATACTTAGATGCTTTTATGACTATGGGATAATCATTTTGCATCTATTTTCTATCCCATGAAAAGCGAAAACATCGTTTGTGCGTACACATGACTTACCGTCTCCACATAGCAGTGTAATTCATTTTTCATCACAATTTTACTTGGATGATTATAAATATGAAACTAATGAATATATATGATATTTATGATATAATTATTGTCCTTAAAATATAATATATTATTTACATTCTTACCCTTTTATTCATTAAAAAATGATAACGTCGCTCGTGCGTACGTGTAGACTACCACATTAATGAAGCGATGTGATTCATTTTTCATGATTTCTTTTCAAGGATGATTCTAAATATATATATAATTAATATATATGATATTTAAATCATTATTAATATTCTACAGATGATGTAACCATGATCAAGACGTAAGGATCAAAACTAACAAACCAAAACTTTTATGAAAAATGAGACAATCGACACTCGAAAATGATGATTTTAATGAAGAATTATTAATCAATGATTTGAAATGTTATAAGTGGACCATATATTATATTATAAATATGAATAATGTTTTGGTATATTTATTATATATGGTGTTAAAATCACTAACGAAGCAAGTCATATATGAGGTAAGAGTTTATTTCACAATCTCATATTTATTCAAGATTGTTTATATTTATGTTTTTGTTAGGGGAATTATATGATATTTATATCTTAAACCCAATATATTTTCTTATCCTATGATTATTTCTGATAATTATATTTTTTCCTTTCATTTTCTTCTCTCTACGTACTCAAAAGTCCAAAATAATGTTTTTCAGGAAAACCGACTTTGTTTTTCTTTCAGCTGGGAATCATTTTCTTCCACGTCCATATTTTCTTTAAAATATTTTTCAGAATGTTTTTAATATTCTCCTATGATTTATTAAAATCATTTTTACCCATGTTTTACTTTTTATAAAAAAATTTAAAATAAATCTTCATATCATTTTCCAAATGACACTTTTTACCAAAGTTGTGAACATAATCTATGTTTTAATGGACACCACACAAATGAATTTTACCACTATCATGAATAATCTTTACTTTGAATCTTCCTTAACAATTTTCCATGGTTCTTTCCAAAGAAAATTATTTCTTAATATTTTTTAAATTTTTACATTTTAAATAAGTGATTTTAAAATGAAAAGAGAATTTTCCTCAAGAAATATTCCAATGATATTTTAAAAGTATTTTTATCTATGTAAACATCCTTTGATGAATCTTATGCTTTACTGAGGATATAATATAATGATACAATCCAACATATTTTTTCTATATGGTTTATAATCATTTTTACTAATGAAATTATTAACATTCCCTATGATAGTTCTTCAAATATGGATAGTTATTGATTTTAAGGAATGTTGATTAAGTTTTATTGTTTATTAATATGATGAATTAATTGGACTTATTAAGTGAAATATGAGGCCCAAAATTATATATCCTCTTGATGCATTGGTAGGTATCATGAGACAAAATAAGTTGGGTATTTGACCAAGCACTTATCTATTTTTCTTTTGTTGTATGCATTCCCTTATTGTGCATCTGATCTCACCCCTTTCTTATGTTTCATTTTCCCAGGATCTCAGGAAGTGTATTATATTAATATTCAAAGATATTATAGAGGTAATAATGGTTCTCTCAAAGAAAATACTATGCTTCATTTTTATATTTTCAAATGTAATGTAATATTCAAGTATGTATATATTTTTCCAAGATTACTAAACGATTCGGTACTTTTGGATATAATTGCTTGTATCCAGTACCAATGTAATAAACTAACCACCAGATCTAGTCTTTTAGGGATGGATTCATTACATTTGGTATTAAAGGAAGTTTACTAGAAACTTGTGAACTAGATTTAGGAAAACATTAATTAGGGAACATAACTCTGATAAAATTTGAGGATATGTCTAATTATAGAATAATATCATAAAGTTTTGGGTAAGATAGATATTATGTAGTTTTTCTAGAAATAAATACCTATTTAGATACTATATGTGGATGTGGTTTTGACACAGATGCATCTAGGGGAAATAACCCCAAAAAGAGATGGTTGAGTACTGGTGCATAGTGAATGATACCTTACTATGCACTTGGTTTGACACCCCTGTGGGATATAATTGGGTTAATTCAAATTTTATTTATAAACTATTATGAAATATTTGACAATATTTTTAATTATTTGATAATATTCCCAAAGAAACCAAACTTATTATTCTGAGATTAGTTATGCATAAATTGTCAATATATGTTAAGTGTTTCACTAGTTTTGAAATTAACATTATGATTCATAATGTTATGATATAATCTAGTGTATGCTATTGTTTAGAAATGATGCATAACAAAAGGAATATAAATTGTATCAATGTATGTAATATATGTAGGGATTTCCCTCATAGGAAAGATAATGAAGCTAAAGCTAGAGCTAGAGATGGAACTGAACAAATTATAACTATATTGAGTTAGCTAACTCAGGTTATGACTAATAACCTTACATATATGGAGTAGTCTACTAACCCGAAATGTAGTGTAACAATGGTATACCATTTCATGTGGAAACAACCTCCATCATTCAATGGAACCATAAATCCATTTATAGCTGAGAAATGAATATGTTTTTTAGAATAAATATTTCGATCTTTGGAAAGGAATAAAATAAAGTTTGTCATGAAAATTTATCATCTCATGGAGGATGAAAATCAATGGTGGTCATTGATTTAAAACACTAAGGGTGTGGAGAAAATATTGAGCATGAAGTGGAAGGATTTTAAGGTACTTTTCTTGGAAAAATATTTTCCTCATGAACAACAAGTGGATATAGAGAGATAATTCCTATCTCTAAGACAAAAAGAATAGGAAAATGTTGATAAGTATGAAGTTAAATTTACAAGATTAACAAGACATGTTGAGGACTATGTACGTATTACAAAGAGTAAGGTTGACTGTTTCTTTGATGGGATAAATCCAATTCTTCAAAGGGAAATAGTCTCCCAAATATTCTCATCATATGAGGATATAATATCATGTGCTATCAATACAGATAAAGAATTATCCAAGTCTTATGACTTTGAAGTAAAGAAAGAGAAGAAGAACATGGTTGAGAAAAAAATGGATTAGGGGAAGAAGAGAAAGGGTGATTCTCTAACATGTGATATTGTGGAAATAAACACCTTGGTACATCCTTAAAATGAAAATGAGTTTGCTTCAAGTGTGGAGAAAAGGGCCATTATGCTTATGAATACAAGGGTAATGGAGAAGCCATAAAAGTATAGTGATTTAACCATAAGGAGATGAATCACTATTCCAACCATTACCCTAAACATCAAGAAAACTTACCACATAAGAAGCTAATGAGATAAGGACAAAGTTATGAAATTACTACAGTCGAAGTGGAAGTTCCTAGTGATGTGGTGAAATTTAAACTCATCTTCCACTTTGGGACTGTAAATGTTTTATTCGATTCAGGTATATAATATTTTATATTTGAATAATTTTCTAAAAGTATCACATCACCACCTTAATTATTAGATGCTGAGATGGAAGTGAAAACTCCTAATGATAATATGACCACATATCAAGTCTATAACTCCTCTCCAATAGACGTTTGTGGGAATGTTCTACCTGTAAATCTGTTTATTATTCATCTAGTTGAATTTGATGTCATTTTGGGTATGGATTGGCTCTCTCATTATAGATCCCATATTAATTATTAAGGAAGGGAAGTTATATTTGATATTCTGAATGAAACTACGATCATCTATCAATGTGAGGATAAACCTGAACATCCAATGGAAATTACTTCTCTCATATGAGTTTTGTTACCTATTCATGAGGGATATTTATCTCAAATGGTTGAGGAGAAACTCAACATTGAAAATTTTCCCATTTTTTGGGAATATGATGATGTATTTCCTATGAAATTTCCTAATCTTTCTTTGAATCATGAAGTTTAGTTTTTAATAGAACTCATTGCTGGTGTTACGTCTATTTCAAAGACTATATAGAATTACCCTGATAGAGCTGAAGGAATCAAAGATACAACTCTAGGAGAATCTAGATAAGGGATTCATTCAGTCTAGTGATTCCCCATGTGACACACATATTCTTTTTGTTATTAAAAAGTTGGTTCAATGAATCATTCCATTGATTATCGAGAACTTAACAAGAACACTATTAATAACAAGTATCCTCTACCCCATAGTGATGATATGTTTGATCAATTATGGGAGCTCTATATTTTTTCAAGATCAATATTTGATTTGGATATCATCAGCTAAGGGTCAAGAAGGAGGATATATGCAATACAACCTTCCATATGAGGTATGGTCATTATAAATTTATAGTAATTCAATTTGGACTTACCAATTCCCCTGTTATATTCATGGATTTAATAAATAAAGTCTTTATAGATTACCTAGACTAGTTTTTTATAGTATTTATAGATGATATTATTATATATTGAAAGATAAAGAAAGAGCATAAAGAACATTTGATAATTGTGTTGAAGACCCCGAGGAAAGAGAATTTGTATGTTAAATTTACAAAGTATGAATTTTGGATATAGAAAGTTTCATTCTTGGGACATATAATCTCAAGTGAGGGTATATTGGTGGATCCTTCAAATATAGAAGTTATTTAGAAATGACCTAGAATAATCATGATAATAGAGATCTGTAGTTTTCTTATGTTAGATGGATGTTACCAATGCTTTGTGAGATATTTCTCATGATTATCTAATCCAATAACTAAGTTGACTTGGAAGGGGGTTAAGTTCTTGTGGACAGATGACTGTGAAAAGAATTTTAAATAATTGAAGATAAGGTTGGTCAGTGCATCTGTGATTACACTACCCTGCAGTGAAGAAAGGTTTGTGATCTATAATGACACATCAAATAAGGTAATGAGATTCCTCCTCATGTAGAATGACATGGTGATAGCATACGCCTCTCTCCAATTAAAAATTCATGAGAAAAATTACATGACTCGTGATTTGGAGGTGGAAACAGTAAGTTTTACATTGAAGATATGAAGATATTATCTCTATGGTGACAGGTGTGATACATATACTGATCATAAAATCTTGAAGTATATATTTACACAGAAAGAGTTAAATATAAACTATAGAAGTTGGTAGGAGTTGATCAAAGATTATTATTGCTTAATACATTACCACTTTGGGAAGACGAACAAGGTGGATTATGCTCTGAGTCAGAAAGACCATTATAGTTTGTCTATTATGATGATTGAAAGAGATCCAATATTTTTGGATTTACAGAATATGGATCTTGAAATGATGAGGAGAGGGGATGAGGATCCTCCACTTTACACCTCTAATATATTTGATTGGACTCAAAGGTAGTCGATTTCTTTTAGTTGGTGAGTTATGAATATAAAAGAACTCATCCACTTATTTAATATATGGATGAGCCTATAAGGGGAATTGCACGCTAGGGTTCCCCCCTTGTCACTGCCTCCTCCTTTCGCCTTGGGCCAGCACGATGCTCCTCCTCGTGCCCGGGGTGATTGTGGCGATAGATCCCCTGTTGTGGTGGCCTTCTTAGGCTTGGACGTATGACTTTATTACACCATTGTCAGCCTACTCCTCGCCTAAATCCTCTTAGTTGGATAGGGTTTCTATGGCAGCGCAGTGATGATCCACAGCCGAGTTCCAGCTTCAGTGGCCTGAAGATGTCACCCCGTATCCGGTGTGTGCGCAGGGTGGTTCGTCGTGTCTCTGCGAGTGACCTGGTTGGCAGTGATAGGATCTAGCTGTGATGGGTCTTCCTTCAGGCGTATGGGTGATGTTCTGGTTTCTATTTTTTCAGTCATTTTTTATTTCAGATGCGTTTCGGTGATATGCATTGTGGGACAATTTTTAGCAATGCTCCTACAGCGAGTACTGGAGTCGGTGATGATATTCAAAGATTGTTTGATTTCATGATTTGGATTTGGTGTCTTGGTTCAGATTGATTGATGGTTTTCTGGGAATTTTCAATCATGAAGACTTCATTGTAGAGGAGAAACCGTGATTTTAGAAGTGTGTTGGTGATGATTTTGTGATTTGGTGGAATGGTTTTTTGTGTAGTCTGTTGGAATGGTGATGCACCTAGACTCAAACACATAGAACATGCCCTAGAGGAGGTTATAGATATAGCCATTCATCTTTGAAAATCTTTACAGATTTGGATGTTTGAGAGGGTATGACATCAACCATCGGATCAAGTATGTGATTTAATACAAGACACTTGCTTTCCATACAACTATGCAATGGTGGAGAGATTTATCATGATCAAATGATGGGGAGGGGTAGCTCCATGTTTTTAGTTTGGTTTGTCTCTCTAGACCTTCAGGCCGTGATATTTCTTAAGTCCATGAAGTATGTTTGGGTTCCCCCCTTCTTCCCTTAAAAGAGTGTTTGATTATAATAAAAAATTTGAAGGCCTTCGGGCCGTTGGATGGATGGGGAGAGGGGAAAAATATTATCTTTCTCAGATGAATTTTTAACCATCCATTCACGAGACAATTAAGAAGTCATAGAAAATAAAAGTTTAAGGGGATGTTAAAACCATCACCCATACCTTAATGGAAATGGGAAAACATTACCATGGATTTCATCGTCAGAGTCCCCAAAACATCTAAATGGAATAATACTATATGGGTTGTATTCAACCGACTTATGAAATCAAATAATTTTATTTCCATTAAATAATATTTCTCTCTTGATCAACTTACTTGATTATACATTGAGGAAGTGGCAAGATTTCATGGAGTACCACTCTCAATTGTATTTGACCAGGATCTGAGGTTTATCTTGATTTTTTGGAGAATTATTCAATAGGATTTGGATATAGAGTTGAGTTTCACCACTAATTATAATCCTCATATAGATGGTTAGGCTGAGAGGACCATTCAAACTCTATAATAAATTTTGATAGATTTTTCTATGGATTTCGAAGGTTATTGAGATCAAAACCTTATTTGGTGGAATTTTCTTACAATATTAGTTTTCACTCGAGCATTCAGATGGATCCTTATGAGGCCCTCTATGGCAGGAAGTGGAGAACTCCAACATAATGAAATGAATTTGTAGAAATAAAGATTTTGGGACTTGATATAGCTTAGGAAATGACAGATAAAGTTAGAGCCATTCAACATCACATAAGGGAAGCTCAGAGTCAACAAAAAAGTTATGCTTACAATTATCAGTGAGATCTAGAGTTTGAAGTTAGTGACACTGTATTCCTATAAATATATATTCCTTGTAATAAGGTTATGATATTTGGAAAGAAGGGTAAGTTGAACCCTAGACATACCATTACCTTTGAAATCATTGATCATACATTTTCTTATCTCTCGGTGCTTTCACCGTATCTCTCTCAGGTTCATGATGCATTCCATGTATATATCCTAAGAAAGTACATACATGACCCTTCACATATACATAAATTAGGGGTCATACCACTGGATAAAGATCTCTTTTGTGAGGAACAACTGTTGGAGATTCTGGATCATAGATAGAAAGTGCTACAAAACAAGACCACTTGCCTAGTCAAAGTTTTTTGGCAAAACCATATATTTTCGAAAGCTATGTGGGAACCCAAGGATGTGATGAGATAAAAATATCCTCATTTTTTGTATCTAATTGATGAAAATTTTAGGGTGAAATTCTTATAAGGTGGGTAGAATGTAATTCTCTTAAATTTTATGATATATTTTCTCTTTAAATAAATTTAATTTCTTTGATAGCTTGCTTTATATACAACCCTGAGTTTAAATGAACCGTGATATAGTCTACCTCTATAAAATAACCATTGGATTTATGGGTATAAATAGGATTAACCACATTATTAAATATATTTATAATGTTACTAATCAATATAAATTCATCGAGTAATGCTTAGAGAATAATCACTCAATTTTTAGTGAAGTCATTTTATGCTTCAAAATGCATTTTCTTCAAAAATGATTTTTATTGCATTTTGTGAGTAAAGATTATAATTAATTTCTGATAATTTTATAAATTTTATTTTATAAAGTGAACATACTTTTTAAAATTATCTTATCAAAATTAACCTAGGGTTAAATTTTAGAGATTTTCTAAAAAAGTTGATTTTTGGGTGAATAGTGAAAATTCTGATTTTTAAAGAAAACTATCTTTTATTTTCTAGTATTTTCAAAGAAAAATCTTAATTTTAATTGGTTTTAATATTTAATTAGTTTATTTTTATTAAAAATAATTCAATTTACACCTTTTGAATCAATATTATACTTTATCTTGGTATAAAAATACTTTTAGACTTAAAAAGACATTTTTTAGAAAACCGATTTTAGTTGTGTTTTGCTGGTTTATTTTAAAATGAATTTATATCACTTATATAAATTTAATCTTTTAAAAGGGATTTAATATTTTTAATCGATATAATTAATATTATTTAATAATTTCAACTTAAATTTTTTTCATAATGAATAATAAAAGCAGAAAAAGCTGTTACTATAGTTAAGGTTAAAACTGGTTTACCAGGAGCTTAAACTAAAGTGATAAAAATCACCTAAAAAAATGTATAAATCCTATTGTCTGATGATAGTTTTACCCTATATCATATCATATTCATAAATGATCCATTATGAATCCATTTGGATTGAGTAAGACATTAATATATTTTAATCTTTTAAAACATTCCAAGCATGTCCTCTCTCCCACTTTTAAAAGGACACATCCTCTCTCTCTAATTTACTCTAATTTGAGAAAACTAGATCGACCAAACCTTGAATAATTATATTATAAAATTCCATATCTATTAATTATAGGTTTTTATCTTCTTAAAATACCATTCCAAGGTTCCTTAAGAAGATATCTAATGGAAGACTATTGAAGAAGAGGTAATCATTTTTACGAACTCTTTCAAATTTATTTCATATTATACTTCTCTAAAGATATTATACCCATACTAAAATAACAACTATATTATCATAAATATAATGAGATGTTATTATGATTACAGGAAAACCATTTTCTATCCTATGAAAAGCTAAAACATCGCTCATGCATATGTACGACTAACCGTCTCTACGTAGTGGTGTGATTCATTTTTCATCACCATTTTATTTGGATGGTTATAAAGATGGAACTAATGAATATATATATGATATTTATGATATAATTATGGTCCTTGAAATATAATATATCATTTACTATCTTACCCTTCCACTCGTTAAAAAATGATGTCTCTCGTGCGTACTTGTGAGCTACCACCTCCATGAAGTGATGTGATTCATTTTTCATGTCCTCCTTTTAAGGGTGATTCTAAATATGTATAATGAATATATATGATATTTATATCATGATTAATATTCTTGTTATGATGTAACCATGATCAAGACGTGAGGACCAAAACCATCAAATCAAAAATTACATGAAAAACGAGACAATTAACACTTAGAAACGATGATTTTAATAAAGAATAATTAATAAACGAGTATTGAAATGTTATAAGTGGATAATATATAACATTATAAGTATGTATATGATTTTTTATATAATTATAATGAATTTAAATTTATTATAAAGGAGTTTAAAATCACTTATGAAGAAAATCGAACCTTTGGTAAGAGTTTATTTCACAATATCATCATTATTCAATATTGTTTATGTTTACGTTTTTGTTAGGGTAATTATATGATCTTTCTATCTTAAACCTAATCAATTTTCTTATATTATATTTATTTATAGAAATCACAATATTTCCTTTCATTTTCCTCTATTTATCATCCCATTACCATCTTTTATGAACTTCTTATCCTTTGTCTTTGATCATCTTTTGTTTAGGTGTTGTTCCAGGTCCTTTCTGGAGTTTTTTTGAGACAATATGGAGTTTTATAGAGTGCAGTATCATAGATTAGAAGGGATATGGCGTGTATGAGATGGTTGCAACATAGAGAGTTTTGGTTCTTCTACCTTTTTAGGAATAACTGCGGCGTAGAGAGGATAGAAACGACGTGGAGGCTCAGGTTGCGGTTTTGGTGGTCCTACCTTTTTTGGGATGGCCATCCGTGGATGGATGACTATAGTGTAGACTTTTTGTGACATTTTTGGTTCTGTGGCATATAATTTTCTCCCATACCATGGTATCTTCCTAGTTTTCCAGATCCGCGATGCGAAACTCACCGTTTTTTCGGATTCAGTTTTGGCCAACCCCACTACAATGTGGTCCCTTCCACTATGTTGTGATCTAGTTCATTTTCACCAGTTCTACACTACGACATTGAGGGTTGTGTTGTGGTCTTGTGTTTTACAAATTTTAAAATCCTAAACCCCCATTTTATATCCTAAAATCCTCCAAATCAAACCAAATATGACCTTTTGGCTTTTGGAGGCTCTCTAGATAGGATTTTGGATTCTCCAACCCCTTTCCTCTCGGATTGAAGTATTAGAGTCGGTGTCTTAGAACTAACTTTCGTGTACTTTATGATAATTTGTATTCATTTTTTTGAATATTAATAAACTCTTTATCACAACATGATTGTTCTTTTGCGTAACATAGTATGTGATAATGTCCTAAGAGTACCTGTCACACTGAAAGTTCATAGCAGTTCCCCACTATGCTGAGAACCCAGAAGTTCCACAACAGTATTCTTAAATATATTTTATATATTTGGATGAAATCATTTGAGAGACACAAATGATACATGCTATCAGAGGTGGATACTCATAGGAATTTGAGGCACCTTTTCATGGTGTACGTCCTTAGTAATATCTAGTGTATGATATTATGAGAACAAGACCCTCTTGTAGGAAATCCACATTTATATGTGTCAATGAGTGTTCTTATCTATGGATGTGTGTATTTATACTTATACTTTAACATTTTTATTAATGAGTGTTATAATTTGCGTACTTTTATGTATTGATAAAAACCATGATGATATATGTTTATGGCGAGACAAGATACGTTGGGTGCATCATGAGTAATATTTCATTAATGAATAATGAGAGAAAGGATCTGTACCTTTTGTTCTTTAAAAAAATTTGATATTTCATACCCTTTTATGGAAATGATATGACCTAAATAAATCCATGACCATGGTGTTCTATAGGTAAGTTCAATTTCTGGAAAGTCAAAGAAAGAGAAATTGAACACATAGGTTGATGACACCAACATGCAACCTACTTGATTAGATATATCATGATAAATAGATTATATTATATAGTAAGCATCCATATGAGGTATTATGTTATTGTGGTGTCAACTTATTTCTCTATGGGTACCTTAGTGTGTTTCTAGACACTAACCTTGGACTTTAGTATGATTCATCTAATTCCACTAAGAAAGAGGCCTAGAGGGTCACACACTAAGTGTATCCAAAATATTAGTTAAATAATATATTATTATTTATTATTTAACAAGTTGAATAAATATCATTTCTATACATGGTTTAATAATTATTCATTTTTTTGATCATATATATCTCATCAGTAGTTATTTAAGATAATATTATGTGAGAAGAATATTGAATAAATATTTCTTTTTTTATTTAGTGAATTTAATATTTATTTATTTATTGAAAAATAATGTAGTGATATTTATTTATTAAATAAATAGTCATTATTTAAGGCTCGATAAATATTATGAAGTAATGACAGGTCGAGTTTAATGATCTGGTGAGAAATAATATATATTGAATATTATTTGAATAAATAATATTTAATTTAATTTTAGAGTTTAGTGAATGTCAAGAAATAATAATAATAATATTATTATTATAGACATGGGGTTCTATAGGGATTACAAAAAAACAAAGGGTGCATGTACAATTATTATTTTCCCACCCTAGCGGTATATAAACTCAATTATATTATTTTCTTAAGAGAGTTAATTCATTTTGTATTGTGAACAATAAGATCTAGAGAGAATCCTCTAAAAGACCTAGATAGCTCCCTCTTGAAGAACACTCTCAAGAACAGAGAGCGATGATCCTCCACTACCCTCTCGTGTTTAGAGAGATCAAAGGGAAACCTTCCTTGAAGTGGTTTTTGGGGTGATCAATGGTGAACGATGTAAGAATTAGGATCTACCATGCTAGCACTCAAAGATTACTATGGCAACATTCAGAGGCTCATGAAACACTTGTGGATCATTGCTGGAGGGAATCTATTCTGGATTATTACAATGCAACGACAGTTTGATGTAGAGACATTGTCAGATCCATCAATGAAGAAATAATTTCTCACAAGGTAATTATTTAATTGCTTAAAAGAATTATAAATAAGATGTGATGATCCTACACTTTGGTTCCAATGTTTATCCATTGTCTATATTATTTGATTTAATTTCATTGATCACAAAATTTATCATCATGAAAATCTCAGATTAATCATCAATCATGATAAAAAGAAAAGTTGAGAATTCCCCATCCGACACTTCCATTGTGCCCAAAAACTAAAAGGGGTATCAGAGGGGTTACATAATTATTTATAATTATTTAAATATCATTTGATTTATTTATGTATTTTTCATTAGTTTACAATTCTAGTTTAATTATTCATTAATCCAAATTGCGAGACCTTCTTTCTTCCTCTCTGTTTATTGAAAACATAATCAAATTAATTAATTTTATAAATGAAAAAAATTAAAAGATATCATCCAGAGGTGTCAATGAGTCTGTTCAAACAGCACAAGAGTACACACCATGTAACCTAGAGGTACATGATGTGTACTAGTGTTTAATGCATGATGAATTAATTTGAAATTAATTCATGACATGTGAATTTATTACACATAGTGAATTTAATTACACACTGCATATTGACTGGGCCATCCTGATGCATGGTCATCCGGAGTACACACTGTGTAACTTCTCTACACGACATGTAGGCCTTTAGTCATAGATGGGCCGTGTATCCTCTTACACAACCTACATGATTGGTGACCATGTAACTTGAATACCACACACCGTTTAACCCATTTACACAATGAGAAATCCAATATCTTCTATGGTACAACTACACACTGAGTCCCTAGGCGTGTGGTGTGGATGGATGGTGGGAATAATACTCATCGTGTAAACTATAATGTACACACCATGCACTTTTACCAAATTACGTAAAATTAAAAATTAATTTATTATATTGTTCAAACCTTATCAACATGTGTTCCATGTGGTCATTAAGTTGATATTACACACCACGTGATTGGTTATATATATATATATATATAAATTTATAATTAATTTTTTCATAATGTTTGGATTTTTATATTGTGTATAAGTAATATTACAATTATTAATCTACGTGCATTGAAGCATAACACACTACATAAATACCACATGTTCTATGGGGTCATTAAGTTGATAGTACACACCATGAAATTATGTGATAAGTCATGTATGACACATATCGCAAAAGTAAATAGTATATGAGTATAATACACGTTGGGTAGTTCGGATGGGTACTCACCATGTTTCCTCCAAGGTACATTTTTGTACACAGTTAATTTTAAATAAATTTTTTTAATTTGTTTAAAATTATGATGGATGAGAATATTAATAAAATTTGAATGAGAATTAAGATAAAATAATTGGTTAATTAAAGAAGAAAATTAATTGATTCGAGAATGATTTATCTTAAATAATAATAATTATAATTGAATGCTAATTTTATTAAATATTTAATTCGTTGGATGCATTTGGATGATCATGAGTCTAGACCAGACCTTTGTACACGATTAGATTCATTTAATTTATTATTAAATTAAATTATTGGCCTGTATGTCATCTCTCCTCTCATTATGTAAGGGCATGCGTTCCCATGATTTCTTTTATGTAAACCCCTAAACCAATCCTTTGGTTCACTCACCTACATATGAGTAAAAACCTATGCAATGGATGGAGCTCCCAAGATAGTGGAGGCAGTTCAAGTTTGGATCCTAGGAGAAACCAATCCAAGATAGATACATAGGTGGATAGATGGAAAACTACAACATGAACCGTAAATTATTCAAGGTGTTTCCCCCTAGGTCAACAATTATTTTATCATTCACTAGAAAAACTAACCATTAGTAAAAGATCATGATCATACAACTTCATTATTTTATTTTTATCAAGTTTCATGGTTATTTCATTATGAATGTCTTTTAATGATCACATGATTTAATGAATTAACAAGCATGCAAGACAAAACTAAAATAAATTGACCTATGCATAAATATTATTTAATACATGGTTAATCACTTAAATAAATCAACTTAATATTAACAAGAATGTAATAAATATAATAATTGGAAATTTATACATAAAGATAAAATCCTTCAATTATATATATTAAGTTAGTATAACCTTCCACTACTTCAGTTAAAATCAAACCATAGTTTAAAGTTCTTGTCTGGCCAAAGTTGGGGTGATTTAAATTATTAGGGAATTCTAACTTGAAGTTTTGGGTTGAATTAACTTAGTTCACATCAAGGGTTGACTGGTAAAGCAGGACTTGGTGTAACTGAGAGGCAAAGGTGTTGAGGAAACCCAATTTAAGAATTTTAGGATTGGGGAGTGTTTCCAATGCTTTCAGATCTAGGGCTCACATCGTCACTGCGATGCACGTTTCTTTCCCCCGCATTCCTGCTTTCCAAGGGAAGAAAACCTTCACCACCATATTCGGTGATGTTAGATCCTTGATTGAAACATGATGATGGGATTCCAGTTCCTCCTTCCATGGATTCCTCCTTGGATCTTATTGCCTATTCTGGGTCCCCTCATAGATTTGAGTCATGTTTTTGAAACTCATTCTTGTTACCATATCTATGTGAACACTGATTAATTATGCTTCTTTGGTCTCAATAGGACATCAACCTTTCATCCGAGTAGATGGTAACATTGAGTATGTCTGGGAATCAGTGGGCATTGGCTGTGTTGGATACCTATTAATCCCTCCTCTTTATAGGGAATCTCATATGAGGAATCTTAGGTGCATAACCCAAGACACCCCATAACAATTATGACGTAATTGATGCTAGAGTCATGATTCTTCCAAGGAATTTCTACCTCAGGCATCCCATGTTTATTACAGGGGGTAGGTGTTTGGGTTAGGTCATAATTTCTACATCCTATAGAGATGGATTGGGATGTCTGGTTGAGATGGATTGGGTAACATGTTTAACATCTTATGGAGATGGGTTTGGTTGATCAAAAAACCCAATGAAGGCGAATCAAGTAGGTGTGTCCCTAGGAGAGAAGATGCCACACCTGGATAGTTTAACAATGGATGAGAACACCCAATAAAGATGGATTTAGGAATATGAATTAGAATGCCCTATAGAGGCAGATCTGGGAGGTGCATCCTTGGGAGGGAACACCATGAGTTTACCATTTTCGGGATTGAAACTCATATATTCTTCCTACATACCCTATTTATAATACAGGTATCAACACCCATGTAGTTTGATGTTATAGTTTAATTTCAAGTGACAGGACTAATCCATAAAGTTTAACATCATACAGTAAGGAATCTCGTGTCGCTAAAGGAGTGTCGACGAGGGATGGTGTGGGGCTTATGCATAAAAATTTTCCTTCTCAAGATGATTTTTCTTGGGGGAAATGTATGGTTCTTATTCATGGTAATTGCCTATGTGTTTCTAGGAGAAGTGAGATATAGTTTGGTATTATGTATGGAAGCGGCCCATGAACTATTAGGAGTAATGAGGATGTGGTTAGGGCTTATACATGGAATAATCCCATGCTCTACTAGGAGAAATGAGGATGTGGTTGAGGATTATGCATGGAAGAAACCCATGAGATACTAGGAGAAGCGGGGATGTGGTTGGGGCTTATGTGTGGAAGCAACCCATGCACTGCTAGGAGCAGCAAGGATGTGGTTTGAGATTACACGTGAAAGTGGCCCATCCTGTCTTCCTTATGTGAGGTCAATAGGACATCCCATGTCCATTTAATAGGGTAATATTATAGTTTAGCATCATTTGAAAGGACTTGGTACATGAGGCTTATGCATTGAGCTTCCCATTCATCATCCTTGCGTTAGACCTTGTGGGTATCTTGACTCACTGGTAGGTTGAGGTATATGATTGGGGTTTATACTTTAAGAGGAGGCCCATGGTGGTTGTTTGGTGGATGTATCATGGTTCATGAGGAATCCTATAACATAGGGTATACTATAGTTTAATTTCATGTAGTGAGGACTAATGGAGATCATCTCATGATGAGGCATCTTACACTTGATGCATAAGGCATCTCGTGTTTGTCACAGGAGGCATCATATGTTTATCATATAGGGTATGCTACAATTTAATGTCATGTAATAGAGAATACTATAAGGAAGATTCCAAAAAATGAATGGTGTGGGACATACACAAGAGTGGACCTTTCTGGTTTAACCTAGTATGGGAGTTAGGTGACAGGGTTTTAGGAGTTGCTTGAGGAGTGTTTTGACTCAAGGTGCTCGGGGATTCCAAGATGTGAATCACAACTCGTGACATGGGAAAGGGACCAAGAGGAGTAGGTCAACTCAAGTAATTTTTAAGGAGTGTAGAGGATTATCCCAAATCATGGTATTAAACGGGGTGAACGTCAGGGATATATAAGGGTGAAATCTAAAATTTCCATGACCTAGCCCACAACTTTCACCGTATGACTCTCCATTTTTTATGGGGGTTAGTAACGTGGGGAGACACAACCCCTGTGGTATGGATTAGTGGGAATCAAGGTAGGAGCTTCTCCAAAGATGAGGCTTCATAGAGTTTAGGGTCTTGTGAAGGTTGGGGCTTCATGGAGATCAGGTTCTGACAAAGTTTGGGGCTTCATGGAGCTCATGGGTCTCAAGAAGGTTGGTAATTCATGGATCTCAGGGTCCTGCGAAGGTCGGGGCTTCATAGAGCTTAGGGGTTTGTAAAGGTGATTAAATTTAATGAGAGTATTCTTAGAAAAATGATGGATCCAAATGGGTGTGTAAAAAATTGTTTTTCAAAGCTTTCAAGCTTCGTGAAAATTGGAACTTCGCGAGGCATGTCCATTTGTGAAGGACTACCCATGGAGAAATGAGGTTTGTGAACTCAAAAAGATCATTGGAGATTTATGAATTGAGATCACGATGTCACAACTCAACATCTATTATTTATCTAATGAAGGAATGAGGGGGGTATTTAGGGCGTGGGTTTTGTGATTATTAGAGGATTTCATGAAGCTTTATGAACTACACAAGTCAGTGGGGCTTCGTGACTACGAATGTCGCTTTTGTAGAGCTACCATCAACCCTTAGCGAGCTCGTGAAGGGAGCTCCCTGAATGGGACCTTTGTGATCCAGACCACCCTAATGGAACTTCGTGAGTGGGACCTTCGTAAATGGGACTCCATGAATAGACCTTAGTGAACATACCTTCGAAAACCTTTTTCGATATATTGATTTCAAATGGGCCATAAATTCTGATCCTTACCTCAATTCAGGCTTTACGGTTAGTCAAACTAAAGATTTAAATATGAAATATTCTTTTGTATTAGGATCCTCAACACTTTGTGAATTATTGGATGTGTTTTTATGGTTCCAACAAGGAGTCTACTCAACAAATCATGGAACTGTGAGCTAATGCATTTGATATTTATAATGCCAACCTAAAACCCTTCAAATTGATTAACCGACCAAAGTTGGGGTGATGAGAAGAGGAACATAGATATTTTACACTATAATATCCAAGAAACATGATATTCCAAATCTAACGGTGAGGGATATTGGGTTTCTATAAAATAGAGGGAGATTATTAAATATAATATTTATTTATTTATCTATTTTTTTTGATAAAGTACCAAAACTCTGATCATCTTATTTATTTAAAAATAAAAAAAATGAATTCAATCATATCACTATAATCTATAATTGAGAAGGATAACCTTCTCACCTGCACAAATTTCAAATATTAGAAAAGGAACCTACGTGTTATCTTATTCCATGAAAGGAAATTGTATGTGTTGGAAGAATCTATTCCTAATGCACCTGATAATAAGGATAGTGAGGAAGAGTTATCTATATATGAGAAACAGTTTAATGATTATACATATGTTTATTGCTTCATGAAATCATCCATAAACAATGATCTTATAACGCAACATAAGGACACAAATGTGTATAACATGATGTCTCACCTTTGGGATCTCTATCGAGAGAAGATGAGATGAGAGAGATATGAGATCTCCAATGATCTGTTTTACAACTAATATTGGAGAGTCAGTGCGAGCTGTACCTCATGTAGTCAATATTATTGGATACATTGAATGCTTATACATCTTAGGGATTAGATTCCCAGATGAGTTGCGCATAGATCTCATACTTCCCTCACTACCCAAGTCCTTCTCCAGTTTTATTGTTAATTATAATATGAGAAATAATGAGAAGAGTCTTTCAAAAATTCTTACTCTGATTATCTAAGTGGATAAGGACATGGGGCATGAAAAAACCATGGTTCTTATGGTGAATAAGAAAAGGAATTACAAGGTGAAGGTGCCCAAGATTCATAACAAGTATAAAGATCTCAGGCACTGTCCTTCCAAGAAGAGGAAGATCTAGAGGCAGGGAAAGAAAAAGGAGGTAGTATGTTTTTCATGTGGCAAGCAAGGCCAATGGAAGAGTAACTACAACCAGAATCAATGGGAAGATAAAGGTGTGTTCATTATTGATTATAATCTTTCAATATCTATACATTGGGTATTAAATACATTTTTTGGTGCTAACATCAATATCTAAATGTAGGAAGAAAGTATATTCTGAAAGATTGCTAGAGGATAGGTGAATTTGTGAGCTACCAATGATACGAGGCTAGATTATCTAGCCATTAGTGACCACCACCTTTCATTTCCAACATAAATGATATTGGTTTTAAGAGATTGTTATTATATACCAACTATTACCAAGAACATAATTTCTATATCATTCCTAGATGCAGATGATTTTATTTTCAAATTTCAAAATAAAATTTGCTTATTTTATAAATAAAACATATGTTATGGTATGAAACATATAAATAACAGTCTTTATGTATAAAATTATGAAAACTAAGTATTAAAAATATATAAAAAATCATGTACACTTGACTCATATAACACCCATTTATGACATCACCATTTTGGTTATGTAAATGAGAATCATTTGACAAAGCTTTATCAATATGGTTATTTAGAATATTTTGAGTTAAAAGCACTTGAAATATTTCATGATTATTTATAAGGGAAAATGTACAAACCACCATTTAGTGGAAAAGGTGAAAGGTCCACATAACTTCTAAGATTAGTGCACATTGATGTTTGTGAACCATTTCTAGTAGAAGCTAGATGTGGATATTCTTACTTCATAACTTTTACCAATGACTTGAGTAAATATGACTATGTATACTTGATGAGGTATAAGTCTAAGTACTTTGATAAATTCAAAGAATTTAAGAATAAAGTAGTTAATCAACTTGGGAAGAAGATAAATAAGCTTCAATCAGATTGAGGTGGTGAATATCTTAACGAAGAGTTTATCGACATTTTATGGGATTTTGAGATTAAATCTCAACTCACTCCACCTTACACAACACAATAGAATGGTTTTAATGAAATCATGAACCATATTTTGTTATACATGGTAAGGTATATGATTAGTCATTAAGATATTCCATTATCATTTTTGGGATATTCATTACAATCTGCAGCATATACACTAAATCAAGTACCAACTAATGTAGCAAACAAAATTCCCTTCAAGTTATAGAGTCGAAAGAAACATATTTTTTCTCATACATGTGTATGGTGTTACAAGGTGTCTGTTAAGGAATTATTAGAAAAAAAACTAACACCTCAAGGCACAAAGTGTATTTTTATAGGGTATCCTAATAAAACAAAGGGTACTACCTATAAAACATCTCAGATAAGAAAGTGACTGTCTCTAGACAAGATGTCTTTATTAGGAGGGTGAAAATACTCAAAAAGGATAGTGGGAGTAAGATTTAATTCAATGAAGTTGATGTTAAAGATACAAAAGATTTGGTAGAGGAATAGATTCCACAGGTCTCTATGGAATAATTAGTTCGTGAAACACAATTACTATTTAAGAGCACTAGATATGTAAGAGAACCAGAGTGATATGGTTTTTTAGTCACTAAAATGTTGACTCATTATTGGTTGAAAATGATGAAAATATATCCTATAAAGAGGTAGTAGAGTGGTTATAAGTTTTATGATGGAAAGAATCTATGAATTTTGAAATGGATTCCATGTATTAGAACCAAGTTTGGGTTCTTGTCGATGTTCCGGTTGATGTAAATCCCGTAGGGTTCAAATGAGCATTCAAGAGAAAACTAGAAATAGAAGGTAATGTAAATACCTATAAAGTAAGGATAATTGATAAAGGGTTTAAAAAACATCAAGGAATTAACTATGATGAAACCTTATCACTAGTTTCCATGTTTAAATCCATAATAATCATACTTTCTATAGCATCTTACCATGACTATGAAATTTGGAAGATGAATGTCAAAACAACTTTCATTAATGGGAACCTTAAGGAAGATGTCTACATGATACAAACAGAAGGGTTTGTGAATCAAGGTGATTCCAAAAAGATTTTCAAGTTTCAGAGATCCATTTATGGATTGAAGCAAGCATCCATGTCATGGAACATTCAATTCGATAAATCTATAAAATAATTTGGTTTCATTAAGAATTAATGTGAGACATGTGTTTACAATATGTTTAGTGGGAATGTAGTCGTTATCATAGTAGTATATGTTGATGACATATTACTTATTGAAAATGACATACTAGTCTTACAGTCTGTTAATAACTAGCTAAACAAGTGTTTCTCCATGAAGGACTTGGGTGAAGTAATATATATTATAGGGATCAATATTATTTATGATAGATACAAGAGGATAATTTGACTAAGTCAAAGTACAAACATTGACTAGATACTAAAGAGATTTAGTATGGAACAATCCAAGAGAGGATTGGTTCTGGTGTTACATGGTATACATCTTTCTAGGAAAATGTATCCTCGATTCCAATAAGAGAAAAAGAGAATGAGTAATATCCCATATGATTTAGTGATATGATCAATCACATATGCCATGTTATATACTAGACTTGACATTTCCTATGCATTGAGCCTGGTAGGCAGATATCAAGACGATCTAGGAGAACAACAAAGGTCTGTTGTTAATGTTATCCTTAAGTATCTTAGAATAACTAAGGATATGTTGCTAGTGTATGGAGGAGATGAGGATCCATACATCTTAGGTTATACCGATTCTAGTTTTTAAATAGATCAGAATGATTTGAAATCATAGTCAAGATATGTTTATGTCTCAATAGAGGAGCTGTGAGTTGGAATATTTTAAAGAAGATAGTTGTCGTAGATTTTATAGTGGAGTCTGAGTATATAGTATCTTCTGATGAAACCAATAAATCCATTTGGATATGAAACTTTTTATAGTATTTTTATGTGGTACTTAGCAGTAAAGACCCTATAAAATTTTATTGTGATAATACTACAGTGGTGACTCTTGCAAAAGACTCAAGGTCACACCAATAGAAAAAGTACATACTATGAAAGTATCAAATCTTGAGAGATTTCTATCAGATGGGTGAAGTTGTCATAAGACGAGTTTACACAGAAGAAAACGTGGAAGACCCCTTGAATAAAATCCTATCTTTGCAAAAGCTTGAGTATCATGCGAGAATTAGCGGACTGAAGGTTGTTAGAAGTTGGCTCTAGTGAAAATGAGAGTCTATTAGAGTTGGTTACCTAAAACCAACTTTTGTGTACTTTATGATAACCATTATTAATTGTTTTGAATATTAATAAAACCCCCATCACATTATGATTATTCTTATGTGAAACATAGTATGTGATAATGTCCTAAGAGTAGCTGTCACACTGAAAGGTTATAGTAGTTCCCCGTTATGATGAGAACCCAGAAGTGCCATGATAATATTCTTAAATATATGTTCTATGGATGGATGGAATCATTTGAGTGAAAAAAATGATACAGGCTATCAAGGGTGGATACTCATAGGACTTTGAGGCACCTTCTCATGGTATACGTCGTTGGTAATATCTAATGTAGGATATTATGAGAACGATACCCACCAGTAGGAAATCTACATTTATATGTGTCATTAGATGTTCCTATTTGTGGATATGTGTATTTATTCTCATACTTTAATATTATTATTAAGGAGTTTTATAAATCGCTTACTTTTTTGAATTAAAGAAAACCGTGACTAAATATATTCACAGTGAGGTAGGATACGTTGGGTGCATCACGAGTAATATTTCATTAATGAATAATGCGAGAAATGATTTTTCACTTCTGTTCTTTAACCAAATATAGTATCTTAGGTCCTTCTATGAAAATGATATAGCCTAAATAAATCCATGACCATTATGATCTATAGGAAAGTTCAATTTCCATAAATTCAATGAAAGAGACATCAAACACACAGGTTTATAAAACCAGCATGCAACCTTCTTAATTATAGATATCTCGATAAAAAAATTAAATTACACAGCAAGAATCTGTATGAGGTAATATGTCGTTGCAGAATTAACTTATTTCTTCATGGGTGCCTTTGAATGTAGCTAGATTCCAACCTTGGACTTTACGCTACTTTGCCTATTGCCACAAAGAAAGAGGCTTAGATGGTCACACACTAAGTGTATCCAAAATCTCAGTTAAATAATATATTATTATTTACTATTTAACAAGTTGAATAAATATTATTCCCTTACATGGTTTAATAATTATTCATGTTTTCTTGATCTCATATATTCCATCGCCAGTTTCTGATAGAATATTACGTGAGTAGAATATTTAATAATTTTTTATTTTATATTTAGTGAATATAATATTTATTTATTTATTGGGGAATAATATAGTGATATTTATTTATTAAATAAATAGTCATTATTTAAGGCATGATAAATATTTTGGAAGAATGATAGACTGATTTTAATGGTCTGGTGAGAGATAATATATTTTGAAAATTATTTGAATAAATAATATTTAATTTAATTCACGGGTTTAGTGCATGTTAAGAAATAATAATAATAATAATATTATTATAGACATGAGGGTTTTGTAGGGATTACAAAAATAATAAAGGTCACATGTGAAATTATTATTTTCTAAACCTAGCAGTATATAAACCCAATTATATTATTTTATTAAGAGATCCAATTCATTTTGTGTCATGAACAATGAGATATAGAGAGAATCCTATCAAATACCCAGAGAGATCCCTCTCCAAATGCTCTCCAAAATAGATAGATATCCTCCTCTAACACCACTCTCAAGTCTAGATAAGATAACTCTTTATTGAAGTATTTTTTTGGGTTGATCAAAGATAAACAACGCAAGCGTTAAGATCTGCTATGCTAGCACCCATATATTTCTATAATGATGTTCGGAGGTTTTTTTTAACACTTTTGGATCATCGATAGATGGAATATATTCTTGATTCCTACAACGAAATGATGGTGCAATGTAGATACGTTGTCATATCCATCAATGGATAATTAATTTCTCACAAGGTAATTCTTTAATTTCTTAAATTAATTATAAATAATATGTGATGATCTTAAACTTTGGTTCTAGTGGTTATCCATTTTCTATATTCTTTGATTCAATTCTGATGATCATGAAATTTATCACCATGAAGATCTCAGATTAATAATTGATCATGACAAAAAGAAAATATGTACATGCCCTATCCAACACTTCCACTGTGTCTAGAACCTAAATGAAGTTCTGGTGGATGCGATTGATATCTCCTTAGTAAGTGAAATATCCTTGATTTGGAATACCCCATTCTTCCCTTCTTTACTTCTTTGAGAGTGATAATTCCTCATGTTGGTGATGGATTTGATCCTTGTTTTGATGGATTGTGATTTTAGGGATTCCTATTTGATCTTCATCACCTTCAACTCTCTATTAGAGGTCCCCATTTCAAGTGATTCCTTGATCATGTTATTAAAGGTTTGTGGTTCCATAAGGATTTTCCATACACTTGAAACATTTATTTACTTGTTTTATTTGAAACATATTTCCAATTGATTTTCTTAAAATTGTGTAGATTTGATGTTTTATTTTAAAAAACATGGATTTGAGAAATAAAACCCTTTTTCAAAGGTTTGAAATTATTGGGTGGATTTTGAGAAAAGATGGCTTGAAATGAGAATTGATTTGATGAAATGATTTGATGTTGATCCTTGAAAAAAATGGATTTAAATGAAATATGTCATGAATTTGATGAAAACATATGATTTAATTTTGAAATTTAAATTACATTTTGAAACTTAAAATTGGTAATTTAAACTGTGAATGATGAATTGAATTTAATTGAATTGATTTTCCCATGGTTGATTGATCAATTGAATGAAAGCACATGTGATCTTGAGTAGTTAGTGAGTGATTAGGACAATCATGCTAGTACTCTAACTACTTAATAATGGATTTATGACAAAAACACTAACTAAACCATATTTGGCATGATTTTACCTAATGGGGAGTTGATTGATTATATCCCGATGGCTTGGGCCTTATGGATGTGTACACACACCATAAATTGTGATAATTAACTAAGTAGTGTGAGGATCCTACAACCAGGGAATAATCTCAGATAATATGACCATGGTTATTGGTTTTGATTTGATTATACATTCCAATTATTGTAAAAATATTTTATCATGTCCTTTATATTTTATGGAAATGTTCATTTAAGCCTATTTTTGACATATTTTCCATTTACCTATTTTGAAAAAATGTTTTGACTAAAAATGTGAAATGATTTTCTATGCCTTGTTTTTATTTAAATTAAAACATAAATGGTTTATCTATTATTGAACTCCTTATAGAACTTTTGGTGAGATCCAATCAGGTTGTTTTTATCACACACTACCTTTGACTTCGATCATTTATAGGTTTGTTTATGCTAGGTCCAAGAAAATGGAAACTTCCAATTAGAGGTGGTGGGTGTGATTGATTCATGGGATCTTGGGTGATGTCGGTGACTGGTGGAACCATGATTCACTCGTGACATAGAGTTTTCGAGTCTTCTCCTTGATGAATGTTATGTCCTTTTGGATGATGTATTACTTTGATATCTTTATCTGTCTTTTCATGGCACTCTTATCTCCTTGATGTGTATTTGAAATACTGACCATTCTTTGATTTATATTCCACTATTTTGTATTGATTCTTCCTTATTGGGGTGAAATCATTCCCTCTAACTTCTTCTTGATTCCCTAGTGATAGTCTCCAACTCATGGGGATTGAGAACACCGTTCGAGCCATGTTAGAGCTGGATCGAGTACCTATGTATCAGGGTATCCGAGTTAGTTCATGGAAAAGTGGTATCATAGGGTTATGTTGAACATCTTTCCTTGATGTCAGTATGAAACTTGAGATGTTTTGGTAGACATGAGGTATGATTTTCGGGACTTAAGGGGTAGTTACAAGTGAGTACCTAACCATATCTTTTCATAGAAAGCCTTAAGTCACCAAGGGAGTTTGAGAAAGGCGTCCTTGAGTAATAAATTGAAATGATTCTAATAATTTGATATGAGTGTTTTGAAATCCCTAAAAAATTGAATTCTATATGATGGAATTGATATTCCTACATCTCTTGATTGAGTTAATGATCTGAGTATCCTTGCTGATGTTTTTGTGTTGCATGATGATTTTTGTGTAGTACCATTCCCCTAATAAGGGGTTTGAGAAGACCTCAGGAGGGAACTTCCAATGAACCATAAAAATCAAACCCTCAATTTAACCAAGATCTAGTCGAGACAGTGGTGTATGCAGTCCAATATTTGAGACAGGTACCGCACCCATTTCTGTTTAAGATTCGGTAGTGGAACTTTGAAGGGATGATACTATAGATCATTCTTAGAAGTTTCTTCAACAGAAACCACAAACTTTCTAAGGATCAAATTACCCTCATGAGGCATAGGATTGGTTGGAAAAGATTTAGTTTTTTTTTGAGTTATTGTAAATGCCAAACTCAATAAAAAAGAAGTGTTCTACCTTTATGCTTCAAGGGCCTAAAATTAGGTGGTGGGATTTGATGGTTACAAAGAGGAAACATGAAGTCTTAAAGTGTAAAGACTTCATATCCCCTTTATAGAATATTTATATCCAGAGTTAATGGTTTTGGAAAAGTCTATGGAGTTTATCAACCTCCAGCAAAGTGAAAGAACCATAAATCAGCATGTGAACCGCTTTGCTAAACTTGTTCAATTTTCTCCTAAGGTGGTGACAAATGAGATTCTAAAATCCCAATGATTTGAGATGGGTCTTTGATCTAATATCTGATCTCATCTTTTCATGATGAAGCTAAATTATTATGTAGACGTGCTGAATAGAGTGTTGATGGATGATCCTGACTTGACTAGTAAGTCAGGCTTGACAGTAGTTCCTCTTACTCTCAATGAATGTTTTATTAGTTCCTATAAAGTAAAGAGGAATAAGGATGAGTCTCAGTATGGATCATGATAGTAGGGTTAATTTAGACTTTTTGTAGTGTCTTTTAGAATCCCCTTGAATTGCTTTCAATGCAGAAAGGCCAGACATTTGAAGTGAGTTTGTACTAAGGCACTTAAGATTTGTGGTTTGTATGGTCTCTCAGGCCACCTGAAGAAGTCCTGTCATGTATTTTCTACCCTGCATAGTAGGATGGGATCACCAGTACCTAAAGGTTCTATGTTGCAATCTGATGCTTCAAGAACTAAGGAGTTCTATCCTCATTCATCCAGAACTAATCTTCTTCTCATAGTGGAAGAGTCTCCATAGGAAGATGATGTGGGTCTATTAATGTGAGAGACACCATCACTATATCTTCATCTTTAGTGTTTGTTTTATTTGATACTCGTACATCTCATTCATTCGTATTTACTCACATTATGAATCTGTTGAATCTTATTATAGAGCTTATGTATTATTTGATAGATATTTCTATGACCCTCGAAATAGAGAGGGATCAAGGTCTCTAATTCCCTTCTTTTTCCTTATCTTTGTCGAAGATTGAGCTCACTTGGAATTTTCTGGTTCTCAACATGAAACCTTTAGATGTCATTTTTGGTATAGATTGGATGATTTCCCATAAATCTTGGATTCACTGTTATCTTCGGTGGGTATCCTTTACTGCCCCTGATGAGGTGTGTCATTTTTTCTAAGGAGAATGAGACCCAAGATCAAGTAGAGATGGACCACATCTTTCATAGTTAAAAAGGGTGATATTTGTGTTTTCTTTTTGATCTAGAGAAAGATTATTTGGGTGATGATCTTCCTTTAGCGCTCGTCAAGTTTCTTTATGAGTTGTATTATGACATTTCTGGATTGGCACCGATAAGGGAGGTAGAGTTCTATATTTACTTGGTATTAGGTACCCAACCTATCTCTATTCCCTCCCATCATATGGTACCAATTTAACTGAAATAGTTAAATACATAGATGATTTATTGGATAAATGATTTATTCACCCGAGTGTGTCTCCTTGGGTGACACCTTTTCTTTTTACAAATAAATATGATGGAATACATAACATTTTTTATTATCAAAAAATAAATTGAGTCATGGTAAAGAACAAGTATTCATTTCTATGGATTGATTATTTTTTTGATGAATTGAAATGGGAAAAGAAGTTCTCAAAGATTTATATTTTGTGTGGTTACCACTAGTTGAGAATTAAAGAATATAATATTCTGAAGATCACTTTCCTAATTAGGTATGGACAATATGAGTACCTAATTATGCCTTTTAGTCTAACAAATGCTCCTTCTATTTTTATGGAATTTATGAACTTGATATTCCATGAATATATCGACTCATTCTTAGTGGTATTTGTGGATGACATCTTGGTTTACTCTAAAACCGGGGAGGATTATGTGCGTCATCTAAGAGTAGTTCTAGAAATTTTGAGAGATCCTTGACTTTATGCTAAGATATCAAAATATAATTTCTCAAAACATGGTATTTCAGTTGATTCTGAGAAGGTAAGGGCTATTATGATATGGGAACAACCACACAACATTTTTGAGATTTCAAGATTCTTGGGCTTAGTGGGGTATTACCACAAGTTTTTAAAAGATTTATAGAATTTGACTTCACTAATGAATGCTCTCACTTAAAATGATTAAAGTTTTTGATGAATTCAAAGTGAAATAATTCTTGTGATGAGTTGAAGATCCTATTGACTTCTATAACAGTGTTGAATTTTTTAAAGGCTGGGTAGGGCTATGTGGTATTTTGTGATTGTTGACGTTCCTTTCATCACAGAATCTAAATATCGGAAAAGGGGAATATCTGAGCTCAAAGTGATTCATCCTTTGAAGAAAATATCAAAAATTGACAAAGGAATGAACAAGGAGAAGATTGCCCATAAGTCACACAAGTTCCCTCATAGTCGCGCAAGTCCACTTGCGCGACGCATGATGGTCGCGCAAGTGACTTGCGCGACCTAAGTGATAACCGCCCAAGGTCTTCTCCTGCCTATAAATAGACCCTGTGGCCCCCCTATTTTGGGAGGATTTTTTCCAGAAACTCAGATTTGATCTCCCGGTGCCCTAGTATCTTCTCGAAGCTTCTGAAACACTTCTAAGGTAATTTCTTACCTAGAACGGAAGATCTAAAGAGGGGAGGAAGGCCTAAGTGTTGAAACTCATCAACACTTGCGCGCCTGAGTGGCCAACCCTTAAGGGAAAAGGCCACACTTGCGCGCCGCCTTACTCCTCCAATAGAACTTGCGCACCCCTTTTTTGGAAGAACCTCAAGAGGATTCTAAAGGCTTTAATCAAGAGTCGCTCAAGTGTTTCCCTGCTGGTTAACCGTCGTGCAAGTACCCCATATGTCGCGCATGCATACCCGCACGACCATGACTTACGCGCCCACGTAGTACCTGCGCGCCTCCCAGGACTTGCGCGCCTCTGCCTTTTTGGGTGCCCTTCTTGCCCATTTCACCCCTCTTAAACCATTCCACATTTCCTATTCAAGATTCAGTCTTCAAGACACTCTTCAAATCCATTTATGGCATGATATCTTGATTTGACTTCCTTATCTGAAAGGAATTCTGTGGAAAATCTCTCAAAACCTAGTGATTTACACATCTTTATGTCACTAAAGATTGAGATTTAATTCATCCAACCTCATCCTTTAAGACGAGAGATCACCTAACCTGGGCCTCCTTTTCAGGAGTAATCCCCAGTCATAATTCTCTTAACCCGGGCCTCCTTTTCAGGAATAATCCCCAATCATAATTCTCAAATCTGGGAATCCTCCTTAGGAGTAAGACCTAAGTCCTCATTAACATGGGCCTCCTTTTCAGGAGTAAGCCCCAGTCATAATTCTCTTAACCTGGGCCTCCTTTTCAGGAATAAGCCCCAGTCATAATTCTCTAATCTGGGCATCCTCCTTAGGAGTAATCCCCAAGTACTCATTAACCTGGGCCTCCTTTTTAGGAGTAAGCCCCAGTCATAATTATCTTAACCTGGGCCTCCTTTTCAGGAGTAATCCCCAGCCATAATTCTCTTAACCTGGTCCTCCTTTTCAGGAATAAGCCCCAGTCATAATTCTCAAATCTGGGAATCCTCCTTAGGAGTAAGCCCCAAGTCCTTATTAACCTGGGCCTCCTTTTTAGGAGTAAGCCCCATTCATAATTCCTCTTAACCAGTCCTAATTTACCTTTGATATGGGATTCCTTCTCAGGAGTAAAAAAAACCAATCATAAGTCCTCTCCTAATTTGGGCCTCCTTTTCATAAGTAAGTCCCAAGTTAGAGTATTCAAATCTCCGTGAAGCACATATACCTTTATGGACCCTGTTCCTGGATTTATTCCCTAAAGTAAATCCAAATCTTCATTTATCTGGGTAGTCATACATACCTAAGTCCCACCTTATTTCTTATTATTGCATCTTTCATGACACAATTGTCCGATTCTTACCAATACCTCTTGTTTCTCACACCGAGCATGACTCACGTGAGATTAGAGTGTAAAAGTAATTATGACATCCTTCTTTGAGCCATCAATCATAAACATCATACTCCCTTACTCGAACTACGTGGGTTCTGATTCCTTTTCTCAACAAAGGATACATAGGTAGCACATCTGCGGGTTCGATCCCAACTCTGAAATAATCCATGTCCTTCAGAATGAAAATAAACTTCAAGTGCCCCACTGAGTGGGTTTAAAAATAGCATGGTCATCATAATGACCAAGATACTTCTATATAAATGTGTCTAAGGGTACCATTGACCAAAAATATCCAATAAATACAGATGATTCTCTATCGATGAAGAACCTCGAATACATATAAAAGATTCTCTAAATTTCATACATATTGATCATTGATTGTCAAATCTAAAAGAAAACTCATTTTATACTTGGTAATGAAATAAGGATTCACGAACATAACTTAAATCTATAAAGAGAGTCCCAGAGTAGACAATAATTCCCCTCAAAAAGGTGTGATGAGTCTGACCTCCCATCCTCTCGACCAATGAAAATTCCTAAGCCTCATCAGTCTACAAACTAATGAGCACCTACCTTTGGAAAGTAGGTCCGAATGGATGTGAAATCATTGTATGTTTCCGATTCTATGAACAAACCCGTTAGAAACCGATCGGAACGTTTGAAACTCCCATCAAAGGAGATCATCCCCGGAGTCCGAGGGAAACAAAAATAGTGAACCCGACGTGAATCCTTAACCAAGTTAAAATAATGTTTTACCTATTTTGTTAGGCCCCTATTTAAAACTCAATGAGAGGGCCAACAAAAAAAATCATTGACATATGTGCTCATCCAAAAGATGTAGTGGCGGAATTTATCTTGATTATATCTGTTATCGGAAATAGGAACTCTTTTCCAAGATCTTCTGCATTTCTAGAATGGCTGCTCTCAAGTTCACACCTGTGAATACTGCTACTGCAAATGCCACTGCTGCTACTCCTGCTAGATCGTCGTCCACTCTAAGGACGATATCACCTACTAAGCATCTTCAAAGTTGGGTATCAAACACACTAGTTAAGAAGTACCGTCAACACGGTACCATCCCAACTCTGGAGGCTGCCTGAAAAGAACTCCAAGTAAATAACTCACATCGGTCATCCGGATAACGACGACCAGTGATTAAGAAGCAGGCGGTGCTGACTACCGTCTCCAACCATTTCAGGTCGTTATCCCCGGAATGCAATCACCATTCTCTCCCTTATTCTGGGGAGGTGAATGAGCAGGTCCCTCAGGACCTTAATTCAAACAAATAGGAGTCCTTCCTGAGGGCTCCCACCAACAATCTCCGCCAGAATCATGCGGCAGTGCACCCTCAACATGATGAGGGTACCGACTCCAGGCATTCGACTCAGGTTCCTCAAACCCGAGCAAGCAAGACAAACCACCGGAGGCAGAATCTGGTCAACAGTTAGCAAGTTCTCATCTGTGCCATCTCTGGAGAAGTCCACCAACCTAACTTGGTGGAAAGAAACGAGCAGGCACATACCCCTGCCCGTTTTAATTCCACTGTCCAGCAGACTCATCTGGCAGCATCACGCCAATCCCGCCAGGCAATTCCAGCGGAGTACTATAGGCAGAAACATACACCTATTTATACAACATCAGCTAGTAAGCAGGCTCATCTGACTACATATGATGGATCTCGTCAACCACATTTGGCGAAGTGCAATCAGCAGGCATATACACCTACTGGTATTAATCAATCCTACCAACAGTCTCGCTTGGTAGCATTCAGAGAAGTTAGTCAGAAAGTCCCGACAACAAATAGAAGGCAGACTCAACTCTCTGCCCCCACACTTGAGTACTGTCAGGATTCACTGACAGGAAAAGGAGGACAGGAGCAGGGACATACACCTGCTCCAAGCCCGGAATGGACGTATATTCCCATTCCAGTAGCTGAAGTCACCAAGAATATTCTATCAATGGTGAAAGAGCATAAGAAAATCCCTGATCATATTTTGGAGGCCTGCCAGGATATTATAACAACTTCAGTGACATCTCAAGGAAAGACACATAAATATATCCCTACCAATGGAGTGACACATCAACAATTCACTCCAGAACAGACACACACATCTGTTCCAGTCCAAGAGGGTTGTGGGGCATACTCCCCCATATCATACGGACAACTAAGTCAGGCACATACACCTAATTTGAGTGGAGATCGTCAGCCTAACCTGGCCATATTTCCTGATCAGGTATATACACCTACTCGGAGCAACCACTTTTTTGAACAAGTGGTTTCCGAGGCGAGTAAGAAGGCGTCTAAGAAAAAGACCCGCCCAACACAGTCAGGATATCAAGAGCCAATCAGTAACAAGGCCTTGCTCGATGCTGGAGTTCTTGAAGCCCTCAGACAATTATCTGTTGAAATTAAAGATTCTACTCCCTCATTTCCCAATAGTGGGAACATTAATTCTGAAGGTCTTCAACATACACTTCCTCATGAAGGCTTGCTTCATGACAATTCGGTCGATCTCAAAGTTTCATCTTCAGATGAGAGCCACAGGAACCATCTGTGTGGTCAGAAGAACAAGGAGCAAGAGATATCATCTTTTGCTGTAACCCATTATGGTGGTCCTCCCCATGATGATGAATTTCACTGCGAAAGTCCTCTCCGTAGTAGTGATGCACATTGCCCGGAAAATGATCTAGTGGACAATGTAGTGCCGAGAAAGCCCTCTTATCTTGAGGCACTTGCAAATGTGAAACCAGTCATGTCTAAAGCTTCATCGCTAGTAGGTGAAATACTTTCTCAATCAGAAGATAGCCCAGGGTGTAGGTCATTCTCTGAACCACCCCTAAGTCATGAATCTTCTAGTTTGATCAATGATTTCTCTACCAATCCTGTTGAATCCAATGAAGCAACAAGGAAACACCAACTCTGGTCAAATCAGGTAGAATAATCTTCATCAAATGACAGAGGATATGATGAACATGATAAAACAACTGGAGAAAGGTGAAGTGCCAGTCATGTTTTGGCCTTTGGCTGACTCTCAGTATAATATTCCAGAAATGTTGATAGAAGATGAAATTCATGATATTCGTCTCAACATATGGAAAACTCTTTGTCATTTAAAAAAGAAAGTATTATCTTATGATGAATATGAAAATCATCTTAAGATAATATAAGGGTTACAACTTCAGATTGATTTGGTGTCTCTATCAGTCTCTCGATATCCGAAGGCTAAAAATCAGCAGAAAGCCCTTCAACGTTCATGCCTTGGCGCACTAAGAATATTACGTCGGTTAATTGCCAATGCCCCATCTGGTATTCGTGTCAGAGGATGGGGTGTTCATAGAGCACTGCATTTCATGGTGTTCTCCAGTCAGCAAAGCCCGCCAAAAATGGTCTCATGCAATGTTATTTCCCATGGACGGCCACAGTCAATGGGCTTTGTTTGTAATCAAAATCTTGCCCAAGAATAGGCTTCAACTAGTTCCTCTCAAAATAAAGAATGCAGAGAACAAGTTGTTGAATTAATCTTGCATCAAGCAAACAAGAATATTAAACAGGCCTCTCATTTGGAGCAAGCACATCACCAAGTGACAGAAGTGTCAGAAATCATCCAATGGTCTTTTGAACCAGGTGATAAAAGTGGATACAGGTTAATGCATCCAGCTAATTTTCGGACTAAGGTTTGCAAGATCAGGAGGACTTTCAAGAAAGTCTCAGACATAGCATTTCAAGAACCACCCCAGATCGCCAGATTGAGGAATCTTTTAAACCAACCCTCAGAATCAACAAATAGGATTCGAGAAGTTGAGCGAGAACAGCAGGAATAGCCCCAGTCCACTCGACTGGGGACTTTTTCAAATCATCAATCCCCTCCTCAGAGAAAGTCGGTATTTTCTCGATTGGGGAAGAAACCTCAAGAGGTGCGAAGAGCCAAATTATCAGGAGATTATCTCCAAATTATGGTTCATCAAGATGTTCTTGAGGGATCGAATCAACAAAAGGCAATGTCTCATCAAAGACATGGAAGAAGACAATATCACAGAAATGCTGATAGAAGGGATGCGATGAGTTATGCATCAATCAATGTCATCAATGCCGTTGTTGCTGATCCACCAAATGAGGCTCACTCAGGGGACTCAGATGAAGAGGTTCCTTCTCAAGAAGATGTATGCACTGACAAAAATGAAGAAGGTGTGCATACACAAAGTCAAAGTATTACTTAGAACCTAGGTAATCCTTCGAGTAACCCACTTCCCCCTCTCCGAAAAGGATCTAACAAAGGGAAGGGAAAGAACCATGTTACATATCCTTCCTCTGGAGAAGGTCAATCTCTCTCACTAGAGAAAAGGTTTGCACAACAGGAGTAAGAAATGAAGGAATTAAGAAGGTTGAATGCAGAACTACTTCAGAGTAGTCTTCTTCTTAAGAATGCTGGAGTCAGTCAGCCAAAGGAATTTGTTGCAGCTACTGAGATGGATCAAGAATATCCTCCTCTATCAGTACACCCTCACAGGTCTAATCCTACGGGTCAAGTGAAACAACAATTGGCAGTGCTACCATCAGTTTCAGCACCAATCACCATATCTGTCCATGCTCCAGTCATTGCACCTACCCAAGTCCAAGTTCAACCGGATGTTTCTCAAAAGTTAATAACTACTATTGAGTCATTAACAGCTCAGTTAGAAACTATGGAAGGGAAGCATGCGCAAGTTCAACCGAAAAAGAAAGTTTACCCTAAATGGGTAGATTCAATTTATCCTCCATCTAGTTTTGGGAACTCTGTATTCCCTATTTTCAATGGATCAGGCGATCCTGAGCAGCATTTGACGCATTACGTGTCTTGTTGCAATCCTATGATGGGAACTCCGGAGCAGCAAGAAGCAGTGAAACTCAGATGCTTCGTGCGAACCTTGCAAGGACCAGCTTTTGTTTGTTATAAAATCTTGTAATCCCGGTCAATAACCGGATGGGAGGATCTTCGCCAAAAATTCCTCCTTCAGTTCAGCTCAACTTTACCAAAGACAATAGTTTTTGATCTTACAAAATGTAAGCAAAGGGAGAATGAAAGGGTATCTGATTTCATTGCTCGATGTAAGGGATTAACATATTCCTTGAGTTTAGCACTCCCTCAAGAAGAATTGTTGCCAATATGTGTGGAAAATCTGCATGACGAATTACGCACGCCATTAATCCCTGTGAAATACACAGGAGGGTTTTGAGACCTTACTTCAATCGCTCAGCAGATTGAAGATTCCCTTATACAGGCTAAGGCTAAATCTCGTGTAATTCCATTAGCTCTAGGAAGGAGAATGGGTAAAGTAGAAACTGCTACAGTTATGCTTAAACAAGCACCTGTACCTATTTATACCTCAAAACATTCATCTTCTCAAAGGGCTCCACCCTCTGAGTGCCAACAACAAAGGCCTTTTCATCAAAATTATAAAAACGATCAAAGACGAAAAAAATTTGAGGATTTGAAGAGCAAAACATACTCTTTCCAAAATGAACAAGTTCCTGGTTATTTCATTTCGGCTCTGGAAAACAATTTTGTTCAATTGCCAATACCCAAGAGGCCAAACAATAAAGTAGATGAAGACCGTCCTAATTATTGCCCTTTTCATCAAATGTTGGGGCATCCCATCCAGGAGTGTTTCATCTTCAAAGACCTCCTGCAAAAGATGGTCGACTCAGGACAAGTCACATTGAAAGGCTCCTTAGCCCAGGTAGCATGTGCCACTGCTACAGTTACAGAGGAGGAAGGTGAATGGAAAGAAGTCAAAAGAAAAAATGCACATAATTATGATGATTGGATGGTCAGAAAGACAATCAATCGAAATCATGCTATTTTGCGAACACAATTAAAGAAACCAATTGTGTCTTTTGCCATGAATGTTGTGGAAAAACCCTCTTCGTCAGAGGGAAATTCCTCAAAGAAATGACATGATTCAAAGAAAGAAAAAGAATTAGAAGAAGATGAGTATGTGTTAAATCCTAAGTTATCTTTGACTTTGGAGAACTTCATGCCATATACTTCAAAGCCACGGTCACCGCCCCACCAAACGGCACAGCCTAAACAGGCTAATCAGGCAGAGTCTTCATCAGACGAGGAGTTAATCTTTGGTTCTGTTAATATGATTCAATTAACAGATCCATATGCCAGTCGCAGTTTCGATTTCAATGAGCCTGAATTCCCTGTATCAAACAGAGGAATCAGAGGAAGTTCCAAGGGCTCAAGATATAGGGGAAGATGTGGATCTTTCAGAAGCCACTATTTCAATTCTACCCCTGCTAGAACTGTGTACGTAGCAGAAACTCGTGGTAGAGTCCTTCAACGAGCTCAATAAGAACCAGCAAGTTCTTCTACCAATAACAAATTCAGTCCTAACAAAATTATTTTGGAAGACCGATTGAAGGTTCCATCTTCTTCCTCTCAGCAAGTAAATGGATCTAATCGGTCTAATCTTCCAAAACTAGGAATATTTCCAACTACAATCCCAATACAAGATGCATCAACTTCCAAAGCATCTGTTTCCATGGTACCTGCTAAACCACATATTCCTATTGGGAAACGTAGACCTCTGGATCAAAAGTATGATATATTGAAACACTTGGCCCAAGTACCAGCCAAGTTATCAATTCTGGATACTCTGAATCTATCAAAATATCTTCGGAAAGCACTCATCGAGGCTTTATCAAGTCCTCAGGAGTTTGAAACTGAAATTGCTACAGCTGAAGTCTATCACATAGAGAATAATACTGTAGAATGCCATGCAATAATATCCTTTACTGATGAAGATGAAGATGATGTTGTGCATGGAAAAATTAGACCATTGTACTTGTCTGGAAAGGTCAATGGTGTGGATGTTCGAGGAGCTTTCATTGACAATAGTTCATGAGTCAACCTCATGCCCATTCGTACACTTCGTCGATTGGGCCTCACTGAATCTGATTTATCTTCTTCTACCATGATGTTACAAGGATATGATAAAAATGAGCAAGAACCACTGGGCGAGGTTACACTTAGAACTCAGTTTGGAGATCTTGTATCCAATTCAGATTCCATGGTTGTTGATCAAGACTCAGCCTTAAACATCTTGCTTGGAAGACCCTGGCTACATCAACATGCGGCTGTCCCTTCATCATACCATCAATGTCTCAAATATTGTTTTGATGGTCAAGTTGGGACATTGTATTGTGATAAGGCCCCATTCAAGACATGTGAGTCTCAATACATTGAGGCGGAATTCTATCACATGAAGCAAAGGGAGAAATCCATAACAAAGGAGATTACCAAAGTTAATGCTCCATATGGTTTGGAAAAAATTACAGTAAATACATTTACACATGTGAGTACAGATTATGTGTTACCTATCAGTCAAATTGACAAGATATACCCAAATAAAAATACTCTTATGGAAAGATCCATAATGTCAATTACAACAATTGATCCAGACAACATGGGAGAAATTGGTAATCTACCAAGCAGTGATGAAAGCACAAATGGTGACGTCTTCATTTCATCTACTGAAATCCAACAAGTCTATGCTTCGCCAATTAGTCTAGAAGAAGTTATAGAAACATCATAGGTGAACAATGATGTCGATTCTCAATCCATCATCTCCTCTTTATTACCCAAAGAAGACCCTTTATCATCAATCAGGTCGGAAATGGAAGCTTCTTCTTCAAGATATGCAAATTTTTACATCTCTTAGGATCATGAGATTTATACTTTATCATCTACTATGCAAGTAGAAAAGGAAGAAATAACACATGATGAAGAAGAAGAGGAAGATCTCAGAGATGCTCCTCCAGCATTTAAAGAGGGTATCTCTACCACTGTGGATGAACTTAGAGAAATAAATCTGGGTACAAAAGAAGATCCACGCCCCACTTTAATCAGTGCGGCCATTAATCTTGAAGAACAAGAGATGTACATTTCTTTTCTAAAGAAAAATAGAGATATATTTGCTTGGAACTATACAGAAATGCCCGGGCTTGATCCTGATGTTGCTACTCATCATTTGGGTTTACCAAAAGAACATCAAGGATTTAAGCAAGCCATGAGAAGAACACACCCAACCTATGCTTCCAAAATTGAGGCTGAAGTGGATACGATTATCAAAGCTAACTTCGTCAAAGAAGTTCAATATCCCAAATGGTTGGCTAATATTGTCCCTGTAAAGAAAAATAACAGAAAAATTAGAGTTTGCATCGATTTCAGAGATCTTAATCGGAATTTTCCTAAGGATGATTTCCCAGTTCCAATTACAGAAATTCTAATTAATGCAACAGCTGGCTATGAAGCACTTTCCTTCATGGATGGATATTCCAGATATAATCATATCCGAATGGCCCCAGAAGACGAGGAATCTACAGCCTTCAGAGCCCCTCAGGGTATTTTTTGCTACCAGGTAATGCCCTTTGGCTTAAAGAATGCAGGTGAAACTTATCAGCGTTCCATGCATCGTATCTTCAAAACCTTCTTAGGGAAGTTTGTTGAATGATATGTAGACGATTTTGTAGTTAAATCCAAACAATGTTCTAATCATTTTTCTGATTTTGAAGTCATATTCTGTAAGCTTCGACAACATAATTTGAAGATGAACCCCTTAAAATGTGCTTTTGGGGTAACCTCAGGAAAATTTCTCGGCTTTGTTGTACGCCATCATGGTATTGAATTCGATCCTGAGAAGACCAAGTCAATCCTTGGAATGTCACCTCCTCAAAATTTGAAATAATTAAGAGGACTTCAAGGACACTTAGCCTATATTCGGCGTTTCATCACCAATTTGGCAGGAAAAAGTTTACCCTTCACCAAATTGATGAAGAAGGGAGTCACTTACCAGTGGACTGAAGAATGTCAAGAAGCATTCGATATTCTCAAGAAATACCTCTTGAGTCCACCGGTACTCATGCCACCTATTGAAGGAAGACCACTTATCCTCTACGTGACAGCTCTAGAGCGATCATTGGGTGCCTTTCTTGCTCAAAATAATGATGATGGGATTGAAAACAGTCTCTACTATCTCAGTCGAACCATGATTGAAGCAGAAAACCAGTATTCAAGTATTGAGAAGTGCTACCTGGAATTAATCTTTGCAGTTCAGAAGTTGAGACACTACCTGCAACATCACGAGGTCCAATTGGTATCTCGCAATAACCCGCTCAAATTTATCCTTAGTTGTCCAATGCTTATAGGACGTCTGGCAAGGTGGGCAGTTATTTTGCAGCAATTTGACATTTAGTATGTGTCTCAAAAAGCGATAAAGGGCCAAGATCTGGCTGATTTCCTAGCTGAACACCCTTCAGTGGAAGACACATATTCAGATATTGAACTCCCGGATGAGGAAGTATTCTCTATTCAAGAAAGTCCTCAGGCAAGGGAAATGTATTTTGATGGTGCTTCCAGAAGTCCAACAGGTAGGAAAATGGAAAATCCTAAATTCAACAAAGTTGGCTTAGGAATTGTGCTCATTTCTCCAGAAAAGGTAGTGTTACCTTATTCCTTATTATTGTGGGAAGGTGGTACCAATAATGAAGCAGAATACCAAGCTCTCATCGTAGGCTTGGAATTAGCACTTTAAGCACAAGTGAATCACTTAAAGGTGAAAGGTGATTCAGACCTGGTAATCAAACAAGTCAATGGAGATTATTCCATCAGAAAAGAAGAACTAATCCCTTTGTATGATTACTTCAGAGAGTTAATGGCGGAATTACCTTTGGAACCGACATTTTCTTATGTCCCAAGATCACAAAATGCTCAAGCTGATGCATTGGCTAATACAGCCACAGCTCTGGAAGATCCAAATCGGGACGAGACAACCATTAGTATTGCCCACCGTCGTGCAATTTCACCTTATGTTCGAATCAGAACAGAGGAAATTAATGAAATTTGTCCCATTCCTGAACTGTATGGTCATACTACAGGATGGATGCCACCTATCAGGGAATACCTTCAAAATGGAACACTTCCACCTGATAGAGCTGAGAAAGAACAAATCTGGCGACGTGTGATCAATTTTACTCTTTATGATAGCACAAATCACCTAGAGAAAATTCTCTACAAACATGGTTTTTATGGAGTTCTCTTCAGATGCATTGATGGTGAAGAGACAATGGCTGTCATGAAAGAAGTTCATGCAGGAGTCTGTGGTGCCCACCAGTATGGACATAGACTATCTGATCAGATTCGAAGGATTGGATACTTTTGGCCTTCAATGATACAAGATTGTGTCGATTTCACAAAGAAGCGTCATTCATGCCAAGTACATTCCAAATTCATTCATCAACCTCCAGAGTTGCTTCATACAACTAAATACTCATGGCTATTTGCCACATGGGGAATGGATGTGGTGGGACCTTACCCTTTGGCTACAACCAAGCAGTTTAAGTACATTCTTACTGCTACTGACTTCTTTTCCAAATGGGCAGAGGCAATACCTCTCAAGGAAGTCAGTTCTAAATGCATTGTTAGCTTCATCAAGTCTAACATCATTACCAGATTTGGTGTCCCTCATACCATATTGACAGATAATGGCACCAATTTCTGTTCATCTAAGGTGAAGAAATTGTATCAATAATACAACATCAAATCCAACCATTCATCTCGGTATCATGCAGCGGCCAATGGCCAGATAGAAGCCTTTAACAAGACTCTTTCAAATAAACTGCAAAATATGGTGGATAAAGATAAGAGTTCATGGCCTGATAAACTCTTTCATGCTTTATGGGCTTATCGGACTTCCACCCACACTACAACTCAGTCAACTCCATATTCATTAGTATATGGAATGGAAGCCGTCTTTCCCATTGAAGTTCAAATATCCTCGCTCAGAGTTTCCATTTGTGATCAATCATCTATAGATGAACAATCTAAAAAGCAATTGAATGAATTGGAACGGTTAGATGAGAAAATATTTTGCACTTTGCACCACTTGGAAGTCTATCAGAATCGAATAGCATGAGATTTTAACAAAAAAGTTCATCTTCGTTCATTTACTCAGGGAGAATTGGTATTAGTTATCAGAACTCCAATGATACCAGGAAAGAAACCTCCCAAACTTGAGCCAAAATGGGAAGGACCTTATTCAATACATAGGGTCTACTCCAATGGAGCTTATTCATTAATCTCGATGGATGGAGAACTCATCACTACTCCAACCAATGCCATATTTTTGAAGAAGTATTTTTTATAAAATGCAAAGTACTGTACTTCATCCTTGCTATATGACATTAAAATATATAGTAACGGTCCATACATATGACCTTAAACTATTTGTATTAATTTCGTCCCACACGATGTTAAACTATGAAAAAAAAATTCCCTAATTTGTCCTCACTGCATGAAATTAAACTGCAAAGTCCCTACTTCGTCCTTTCTATATGACGTTAAACTATACAACAACGGTCCATACATATGACCTTAAACTATTTGTATTAATTTCGTCCCACACGACGTTAAACTATGATTTTTTTTCTAATTTGTCCTCACAGCATGACATTAAACTGCAAAGTCCCTACTTCGTCCTAGCTACATGACGCTAAACTGTAAAAAAGTCCTTTAATACGTCCTACATGACATTAAACTGTAATTCGTCCTAGCTACATGATGCTAAACTGTACAAAAGTCCCTTACGTCCTACATGACATTAAACTGTACTTTTTTCCTTGCTATATGACGTTAAACTATACAGCAATGGTCCAGTGTGACCTTAAACTGCAACTTCATCCCACACGACGTTAAACTATGAAAAAGTTCCCTAAATGGTCCAGTATGACCTTAAACTACAATTAGGTCCTGCATGACCTTAAACTACATCAATGGACCAGTATGACTTTAAACTGTAACTTGGTTTTGTATGACCTTAAACTGCATCACCAACGGTCCATGAATATGACCCTAAACTATTTGAAAGTCCCTTACGTCCAGAAAGACGTTAAACTGTGATGTCCTAACTACATGAAGCTAAACTGTATAAAAGTCCCTTATGTCCGAAAAGACGTTAAACTACATAATCATCAAAGGTCCCGTATGACCTTAAACTACACTTTTGTCTAGCATGACATTAAACTGCACCATCCACGGTCCATGCATATGACCTTAAACTACTCACACTTTCATCCAACATGACGCTAAATTGTGGAAAAAATCCCCAATGTGTCCAACATGATGTTAAATGATGTACTCTTTTGTCCTCACTGCATGACATTAAACTGCACAGTCCCCCTTTTTTCCAACATGACGTTAAACTCTATTGTCCCCATCGTCCTAACTACATGACGCTAAACTGTATAGAAAGTCTGTGATATGTCCTACATGACATTAAACTGTACTTTGTCCCTGCTACATGACACTAAACTGTGCAGCACCAATAGTCCTAACTGCAAGACTCTAAACCGCATAGTCCCTTTATATGTCCTACATGACATTAAACTATACATCGTTAAGGTTGTTGTTACCTCTTGTTTCTCACACCGAGTATGACTCACGTGAGCTTAGAGAAAACTTCAACCATAACACTCTCTTTGGGACGCTAACCATGTGTAAGTCCCAACATAATTTTTTAGGTCATTGTCCCCAAGAACAACTTGATCATTAATTCATTCTTTAATTGAACTACACAGACTTTGATCCTTGCCTTCTAGGCTGGGTATGTAGGCAACCTCCCAAGGTTCAAGACCAAAACCAATCTCTTCACATCGGTTCATCTCCATCTCATATGATGTTGATTCATGAAACCGCCCCTAGAATCAATATCTTTACATTGGTTCACTTTCGTCCTTGTTATACGACGTTAAACTATACAACATTTTTTTCTAGTATGACAATAAACTACAATATTCTTTGATACCCACACCTGAGAGGGAACCATTATTTACATTGATTTTTCAATCATGTTTTATTTCAAAGACTACGTGCATACATGGCAACGCCCAAACCTTTTATCTTGGGTTAAACCATCATTGTACTAAATTCCCCTTTCACCCTTCATATGTACGAACCAAATTTGTACAAAGGGTATTTCTAGAACTACGTGGGATTTATTATCATCCTTATGGGATACGTAGGAACGTTCGAGTGTCCCTCGAATCGAGCCCCAAGTCTTTGGGCCTAACCCCAAATTCCACTTTCAGTCCCTTGGCTGAAAAGTCCCCATGAAAACACACACTGTGTATTTATTACAATGGTCCAAGCTCTATGACCCTAAACTAAGATCTCTAATCCTTTTGTCCCACATGACGTTAAACTATAGTTTAAGAACTACGTATGGTTTGATTCTCATCCTTATGGGATACGTAGTGAAGTCCAATATTTCAATTCAGGACCTAGCCACAACATGATTATGGTTAGCATTGATCTGTGTATCTCTGTATACATTGAACAATACCCATCTTTATGTGTCATAATCCTAACCTTAAATATTTTCAGATCCTCATAACCCTTTTCATGTCTTCTATCCACAAAAATGTCAAACTTTTGAGAGTTCTTTTTCCTGACTATGCAGCACGTGCCCATATGCGGCCTTGCATAAACAGTCTACATAACAGACTTGTTAGCCAAAAGATACTATTATTTGACTATGCATCCAATGACCTTAGGTGGCCCTGCATAATTCAACCCCCTAAACAGTTTTTTTGGATAGTGGTAACTTCATTCTTGGGAAGAATTCCTCTTTTGTCCTTATTTGTCTTAAATGACAGTATGTAGGGATTCACAAAAAATAGACATCCTTAACATATTTGTTCCATATCCTTTTTTAATGATCTGAAAGTATTCAAGTCTATGGTTTATATTCTCCTTCCCTACATTTGGGTCAGACCTTCGTAGGAGTGATATTCATCCAGTTCTTCGATAATATTGTTTGGAAATATTTTCTCCATATTCAAGTACCTCTTTCCATACAACAAACTCTATACTTTGGAAGATTTGAATCTCCATAAACTTTCACTGGCTTTTTAGCACTAGGAAAGTAAATTTCTGAGAGTTCTTTTGCCTGACTATGCAGCACGTGCCCATAGGTGGCCTTGCATAAACAGTCTACATAAAAGACTTGTTAGCCAAAAGATACTATTTTATTTAACTATGCAGCCAATGCCCTTAGGTGGCCCTGCATAATTCAACCCCCTAAAGGGTTTGTTAAATAATGGTAACTTCATTCTTGGAAAATACTTCTTCTAATGTATTTTTATCTCTTTTTCATATCATTTCTCGGATTTAAATATTCTTAAGTCATAGATTACATATTTTCCCTCATACTTAAATATGGTAATATGTTTTTCAGATGAATTTTCAAGGAATTGAGTCAATTATAATCCATTTCAGTCAAAGATATTTCGACCTTAAACATTAGCCTTTTTATGTCCGACGTGCATGACTTTAAACTGCCCACAAAAGACAAGGGAACTCTGAATAAAAGTCAAGTTCCCATCTCACTAAACAAACATTTTGTATGATTTAAGTAACATTGAGAAATTAAAAGGTTCGAAGTTTTTAGGGTTATTTACATTAATCCTAGTAAAAATAAAACTATGCTTACTAGGCCCATTGGCTTAGGTAAAATCTAAAGCATGTAGCAAAAGAGAATGCAGGTACAAATGAGTGAAGGTGAAAGTGTTTTTCATTGATGCATAAGAGTTAGAAGGACATCCACAGACTGGAGTCTCTTCTCTTTTTCAATAATTACAAGAGGATTTCAACATAACTCTTCCTTTGATTTACAACACCCCGAGCTTCATCAGCAACCACTTGGAATTCATTCATTCAACTGGATACAATAAGAGATGCAGTAATACTAGATCTTCTTGGAACAGTTGTAAAAGGATGTTCTTGAGTGCTGTTTGAGAAAAATTTTTGCTGATCAAACAGTGACTCTGTTTCTGTCCAAGAGACTTGGAATATGGATACATGGATTTGAGAATGGAGCATTGGAAGTAAAGAGCCATTTGGAGAGAGTACTCTTTTCAGATATTGCTCTAATGCCATGTTTGTCTTCTCTCCACCAACTGACAGTGGAAAACATTTCAGCCCATGGGTTTTCCATTTTTATATCTGAAAGAAAATGACATGGAGAAAGAATTTGAAAGTTCACACCATTTTTGTTGCTCTTAATGCACAGTATAACCGAAATAGAGGAGTAGCAGTGAAACTTCATTTCAAGTGTATAGTTCTTTGCATCTGGAACATTGACTCCTTGCAGATGACCATGACCATATAAAGGTAGGTAGATGCTCTGTGGGAAATTAAGATGATATTTCTTCAAGTACTTAACCAAATATGGGAGAGTGCTATCACATATATCATAATAATCATGGCCAATGATGTTCATCATGTCATCAATCCTCTTGCTAGCCAGTTCATCAGCAATTTTAATTCCCTTAAGAGCCATTGAATCTGCACAAAAGTTGAATAAACTAACTCTTAAATGGGTTTATTTTTCATAAAATTTGTGAAAGAATTCATAAAAATGGCAAAGGCATTAAGACGCACAAGTCTAAAACTTGGCGCGCAAGTATGGATATGCCGCGCAAGTATTTGATGCGCAAGTATCACCGCGCAGGACCAGATACCTTGACAGCAGCGCGCCATAAAGGAAACACCAAAAAAAACAGAGCAACCTGCGCGGTTAAGGTGACCTGTGCGGCGAGAGCTCGAAGGTTTGAAGTCCGAAAATCTGGATGCTTTGTACGGAAGGGAGGCCCTCTATTTATAGATGCGGCCAGAACCCTGCGCGCCGTACCCTGGGCGACTAATGGCCATACCCATACGCGCCGGACTCTACGCACTCGAAGATCATTTGCGCGTCCAAACTTGCACGCCACCTTTCCTTTGGTTTTCTTCTTTTCCTCAGAGTCAAATCCTCTATTCTCTCCGGATCCAACTCTGAGGGGGGACTTTTGTTGACGCTCCTTTCATCACAGAATCTAAATATTGGAAAGGGGGAATATCTGAGCTCAAAGTGATTCATCCTTTGAAGAAAATATCAAAAATCTACAAAGGAATGAATAAGGAGAAGATTTCCCATAAGTTGTGCAAGTTCCATCATAGTCGCGCAAGTCCACTTGCGCGATGCATGATGGTCGCGCAAGTGACTTGCATGACCTAAGTGATAACCACCCAGGGTCTTCTCCTGCCTATAAATAGACCCTGTGGGCCCCCCATTTCAGGAGTATTTTTTTCCAGAAACTCAGATTTGAGCTCCCGACGCCCTAGTCTCTTCTCAAAGCTTCCAAAACACTTATAAGGTAATTTATTACCTAGAACAAAAGATCTAAAGAGGGGGAGGAAGGCCTAAGTGTTGAAACTCATCAACACTTGCGCGCCTGAGTGGCCAGCCCTTAAGGGAAAATGCCACACTTGCGCGCCACCTTACTCCTCCAATAGAACTTGTGCGCCCCTTTTTTGGAAGAACCTCAAGAGGATTATAAAGGCTTTAATCAAGAGTCTCTCAAGTATTTACCTACTGGTTAACCGTCGCGCAAGTACCCCATATGTCGCGCAGGCATACCTGCGCGACCATGTATTGCGCGCCCACGTAGTACCTGCACGCCTGCCAGGACTTGCACGCCTCTGCCTTTTTGGGTGCCCTTCTTGCCCATTTCACCCCTCTTAAACCAGTCCACCTTTCCTATTCAAGATTCAGTCTTCAAGACACTCTTCAAAGCCATTTATGGCATGATTTCTTGATTTGAATTCCTTATCTGAAAGGAATTCTGTGGAAAATCTCTCAAAACCTAGTGATTTACACATATTTATGTCACTAAAGATTGATATTTCATTCACCCAACCTCATCCTTTAAGATGAGAGATCCCCTAACCTGGGCCTCTTTTTTAGGAGTAAGCCCCAGTCATAATTCTCTTAACCTGAGCCTCCTTTTCAGGAATAAGCCCCAGTCATAATTCTCAAATCTGGGCATCCTCTTTAGGAGTAAGCCCCAAGTCCTCATTAACCTGGGACTCCTTTTCAGAAGTAAGCCCCAGTCATAATTCTCTTAACCTGGGCCTTATTTTCAGGAATAAGCCCCAGTCATAATTCTCAAATCTGGGCATCCTCCTTAGGAGTAAGGCCCAAGTCCTCATTAACCTGGGCCTCCTTTTCAGGAGTAAGCCCCAGTCATAATTCTCTTAACCTGGGCCTCCTTTTTAGGAGTAAGCCCCAGTCATAATTCTCTTAACCTGGGCCTCATTTTCAGGAATAATCCCCAGTCATAATTCTCAAATCTGGTCATCCTCCTTAGGAGTAAGCCCCAAGTCCTCATTAACCTAGGCCTTCTTTTCAGAAGTAAGCCCCAATCATAATTCTATTAACCTGGGCCTCCTTTTCATGAGTAAGCCCCAGTCATAATTCCTCTTAACCAGTCCTAATTTACCTTTGATTTGAGATTCCTTCTCAAGAGTAAAAAAAACCAATCATAAGTCCTCTCCTAATTTGGGCCTCCTTTTCAGAAGTAAGTCCCAAGTTAGAGTATTCAAATCTCCATGAATCACATATACCTTTATAGACCCTGTTCCTGGATTTCTTCCCTGAAGTAAATCCAAATCTTCATTTATCTGGGCAGTCATACATACCTAAGTCCCACCTTATTTCTTATGATTGTATCTTTCATGGCACAATTGTCTGATTCTTACCAATACCTCTTGTTTCTCACACCGAGCATGACTCACGTGAGCTTAGAGTGTAAAAGTAATCATGACATCCTTCTTTGAGCCATCAATCATAAACATCATACTCCCTTACTCAAACTACATGGGTTCTGATTCCTTTTCTCAACAAAGGATACGTAGGTAGCCCATCTGCGGGTTCGATCCCAACTTTGAAATAATCCATGTCCTTCTGAATGACAATAAACATCAAGTGCCCCACTGAGTGGCTTTAAAACAAGTATGGTCATCATAATGACCAAGAGACTTCTATATAAATGTGTCGAAGGGTACCATTGACCAAGAATATATGATAAATACAGATGATTCTCTATCGATGAATAACCTCGAATACATATAAAAGATTCTCTAAATTTCCTACATATTGATCATTGATTGTCAAATCTAAAAGAAAACTCATTTTATACTTGGTAATGAAATAAGGATTCATGAACATAACTTAAATCTATAAAGAGAGTCCCGAAGTAGACAATAATTCCCCTCAAAAAGGTGTGATGAGTCTGACCTCCCATCCTCTGGACCAATGAAAATTCCTAAGCCTCATTAGTCCACAAACTAATGAGCACCTACCTTTGGAAAGTAGGTCCGAATGGATGTGGAATCATTGGATGTTTCCGGTTCTATGAACAAACCCGTTAGAAACTGATCAGAACGTTTGAACCTCCCATCAAAGGAGATCATCCCCGAAATCCGAGGGAAATAGTGATGCATCAAGTTTGAGTATGAGCTCTGTTCTTATGCAAGGTGATTACGTGGTGGCCTATGGATCCTGATAACTTAGCACACATAAGAAGAACTATCCCACCCATGAACTTGAAATCACAGTTGTGATGCATGCTCTTAAGAGTTGGTGATATCAAATTTTTGGAAAAACTTTTACCATTTACTCCGATCATAATATCCTTAGTTATATATTCTACCAAAAATAGTTGAACCTCCATTAGAGACAATGGGTGGATTACCTGTAATCCTTTGACCTTGAAATTTCTTACACCTCTAGTAAGGGGAATTCCATATCTGATGCTTTGAGTAGGAAACTTCTGTCTCAGATTGTGCAAGAATTTTCAGACGAGTGAAATTGAATGGGTCACTTTACTCATATTCATTTAGGAGTCTAGGAGAATGAGACTAATATTGTGTTGAAAAGCTTCAAGTTTAACTCTTCTATTCTCAAGATGATTATTCAGGAACAACACATTGACAATGATTTTTGTGTCATTAGGGACTCTCTTTATAGTGGGGAGACCAATGTTGAGTGGTCGTTATCTCTCAAGGGTACCCTATTCTTCCAAAACTGGTATGTTATACCTTTGCCTATGAAAAATTCTATGATGGGGGATTTCCAGAGTTCCCAATGGGAAGTACACCCTGACACCATGAAGACGTTCTATGACATGCTGTGATGATTCTGGTGGCTAGGTATGATATGAGATATTGTTGATTTTTTTCTCATTGTTATACCTGTCAACTGGTTAAAGTTGTAAGAACCTGGATCTTCTTTTCATGTATGTTTTTCCTTTTCTGGTCGTTTTTGGGAAAAAGAGGGAATTCTGGAAATTTTTAAAGTACACGCCGTGTACTTTATGAGTACAAGCCATGTACTTCTTTGCTAAAAGCAGCCGGGTGTTGGCCGTGTAGCTTCCATGCACATGGCCGTGTGGGGGTGTTCAGAGGCCGCTTAAAGTGGAGTACAAAAAATGTGAGTACACGCCATGTACTTTATTTTTTTCCATTAAATACACTGGGGTTGTGTCTGACGGATAGAAACCACTACTTCTAGGTTTCGTTCGTTCGAGATCACCGAGCATATGTGGATCTTCGACGAACCCCCGAGCCTCCGTCCGTCCTCCGAATCAAACACAGTCAGGTGCGTTGGAATTGAAATGGTGAGTTCTCTCTTCTCCCATAGCATCGTTTTCCAATTTATCATCTTTTTAAAGTTATCGTGGGTTTAATGTTTTATACATTTTCATAGATCTACGACATTCTAAGGATATTCAAGCCTCGTGGTTCAAGTATATCGATCTACTAACACTAAGGTAGGTGGTTTGTGCTTTTCTATAGAAAGTATTTGAGTATTTTGTGCAAATTCCACCAATACCCTTGAACGAGGTATTGTGTGTTTCCTTTTTTGCCCTTATTGTTTTCCTGATTTGCTTATATGCCTGAGTAGAGGTCATTGATTATGAATAGGGTCATTTACTGTACTTTGGATGTTTTTCCCATGCATGTTTTTCCTATTTATGACCGTTTGGTCTAGTTTTTCCTGTTAGGATATTTTCTAGTTCCATGCCTAGTATTGTAGGATGGTGCGACTGTTGTTCTTTTATGCTGATATTCCATAGAATGCTGGCTAAGTAGTTCTTGAGGTTTACCTTGGACTTTACGAACGCTATACTTATTTGATTTACACAGGGCCATGAGAACCTAATGTAGTAGACCACAAGGAGAATGGATGTAAGGGCTTCTCCAGAGTGTCTTATAAATTATGATGCGAGACCACAGGGGGAATTGACGTTGAGTGCTTCCTCAGAGTGTCTGTAGTTCCTCGACGCGGGCCACAGGGGGAATGAGATGTTGAGTGCTTCTCCAGAGCACCTTTAGTACAATATGAGACTATAGGGGGAATTGACAATGAGTTCTTCCCCAGAGAGTCTATTATTTAGCTGAACCAGAGGGGTGAGACTGTGTGTGCCTCCCATAGGGTTTCTAGTGCTTGTTGGTTGAACCAAAGGGGTTAGGCTATGAGAAATACCCAGAGGGTTACATGTTTGTTCTTTCTTGATTGAGTAGCTATTTTACCTGTTTATATATTAGATGCTTGAGACTGTGGATTGCTTACTCTTCAATATCTTCCTGTTTATTGTTTTCTGTACTTTTACCTACCATATATTCACTGACTGTTAGGCATAGATCTTGTGGTAGTTTCCTACTGGGATTTAATCTCACACCCTGTTTGGTCCATGATTTTGGGCCCAAACAGATTATATTGTTGCAGGTTTAGATAAGGGCAAGTGCCCTTCGACTTCTGGTACTTGATTTGCTATGGAGATGGAGAGCATGGGACCAATCTATGGCTTGCGATGCTAAGAAGTTTATCTGTTTTCCTTTTGTACTTGGGTTTAGTATTGTTTTCAGGATTGTGACTTGTTTGACTGCTTTCCTAGAAATATATGTATCATGCATCATTTATATATATTTATGCTCCAGTTGTTTCTTTATCAGTCTTCCGCTGTTTACTGCTAATGGATATTTACTACTTCTGCTATTACTTTTGTTTATCTTCCGCGGTGTACTCTGCCAATGAGGGAATAGTTTCCCTACTATCACACCCAAGGCCCTCTCTGCTAGTCGGAAGCCTCTGGAATTTGGGGAAATGCACTGGAGGCCATGTGACCAATCGGGTATGGGGCGCCTCTAGGTGGATTCTGAAACCGAGACATTAGAAAGTGGTATCAGAGGATTTATTTTCTCTTGACTTACTGTTTGGAGCCTATATCTAGGGATAGGATGGAATAGGTACTTGGTAATAAGCTGTGCCTGAGAGTAGATAACCCGTGTATAGGGAAAAGCCATACTACCTCGTTTATTTCAATTTTACCAGTTTTCAATTTTACAGTTGATTTGATTTCACCGTTGGGTGATTCACATGTTTTGTACTGTTACCGCTGTTGTTATTGTGGTTCTATTTCTGTTGCAACCCGATGAGATGAGGGTATGAAATCTAATGCATTATATAGGCACTTGTTAGAAATCACAGGTCATGCATTATTACCATTCCATCTAGGATGCATTAGAGATTTCATGCTGTTGTGATAGACATTGTGTAGACTATGCATTCTGTTGTGATAAATTCTTGATAGAATACCTGCTGTTTGATAAAGATTTGTTTGAGTAGTGCTTTGTTGGATGAACTCCAAGCTTTTGTTATGAGGTGTTATGGGCCCTCATGGACCGGAACTTAGTGGATCATTACTTTGTTGCCTTGTTATAACTTGTATAGGATTCCAAACTTTGATTCGAGGGGAGTATGGACCCTCACGGATCGGGATTTGGCACCTTCAATGTTCGTTTCTGTGTTTTCTGGGCTCTGGTGTAGTTTCTGAGGCTACTGTCCAGAAAAACCTAGAATACACAACATGTACTTTATTAATACACGCCGTGTAGTTTTAAAAACTGTGTCACTGACTGTGTGGGCATGGACACGGGGTTGTGAAAAAATCTTGTAAAAGCACACCGTGTACAATATGTACACGCCGTGTTGTTGAGACCGTGTGTCTACCCATGTGACTAGCGACACAGATGGATGAAACTTCATTTTTACATGCCGTGTCTTGATTTCACACGCCGTGCAGCGTAACCTAGGTACCCGGCCATGTCACTAACAACACGGGTCCGTAAAATCCTTCAAGAACACACCGTGTACACATGGAGCACGCCGTGTAGAGTAAACCATGTAGTCAGATGTGTAACGAACAACACGAGTCGTTGTTATCTTTTCTTAGTACACGCCGTGTTTATTTGGAACACGCCATGTAGTGTAACATGGGTACACAGGCCGTGTCACTAACAACACGGGCCAGGTGAAGCTTGTCCCGTACACACCGTGTCTACCTTGAACACGCCATGTAGTTTGTCTTAGGAGAGCGGGGTGGCTTAGCCGTGTAGAGGGACCCGGGAAGGGGAAGAGGATTCAAGTATACACCATGTGTTTTGAGAAAACTCCATGTGTTTGGGGTGTTACACGACCAGTTTAGGAAAAGGTATATGCCCAGGTGAATGAATTCAAGGAACACACCATATAGGTAGTGTACACGCCGTGTAGTCATGTTTTGTAAGACTTGGATGTTTTCTTCCCCTTGTTTTCCTCTTACAATCTTTGTTTTCAATCCTTGATAATTCTGATCTAAGGTGTGCATTGGCCTTGCAGAGTCATGCCACCGATATTTCCTCCATTTTTACGTCAGTTTCCAGGCAGTGATCAGTCACTGAACATGGTTGATCAGGAACTTCCTGCAGATCCTCCTGTTGTTCCAGCCTTGGCACCAGTAGTGATACCAGTTACAGGCACTGATTCACAGTTTAGGGAAAGCTTTCTGAGGATGATGCAGACTTTCCAGTGAGCACCACCTCCTGCCTCATCTATGAAAGACTTGACGTGGGTTTTCCAGCAACGGCATCCTCCCACCTTCTCAGGGGAAGGAGGACCTTAGGCTACAGAGTCATGGATAGAATCCATACTGACTATCATTGATAATCTGGAGACGCCTCCAGAAAAGAGGGTCAAGATTGCTACCTACATGTTACAAGACTCTGACAAGCAGTGGTGGGATGTGATCTCACAGGTGGGTCACCGGCTGGTTATGGCATGTGAGGAGTTTCAACACGTCTTCTATGACTACTTCTTTCCAGAGACCCTGAGGGCCAATCGAGCCCGGGAGTTCATGAGTCTGGAGCAGGTTAATATTTTAGTTATGGAGTATTACTCTTGTTTCTCTGAGCTTCAGCATTTCACACCCCTCCAGGGAGGATATGGGTTGTTCTTGGCAAGGAAGTTTGAGGATGGTCTCAGACGGGAGATCCGCTCGCAGGTGAATATCTTCAGGTTGACTTCCATTGCTTCCATCGTCAACCAGGTGCTGATTGCAGAGTGCAATCTGAGAGATTTTGGAGCTGAGGGCCAGGGTGGTTCCGCTTCCAGAGTTAGTACCTAGCCTACTGACAATAGGAAGTGCCGCAGGGAGTCTTCACGCGGTGATCTGAGGAGGCAAGACACATCTTCAGGTAGCCCGGTGGTATGCTACCAATATGGAAGGGCTGGGAATATGAGGCCACAGTGCGAGAGGGATCTAGTGGAGTGACAATATTGCGGCAAGATGAGACACCTTTAACGTTTCTATCAGGTTTTATCACCGGAAGATGGTGACAGGGGTTCTTCTATGGCTCCGCGTTCGGGAGCAGCGCTGCCAGTTTCTCACCAGTCTGGGAACTGGAGTTCTTCCAGCCATTCTGGCCGAGGTGGAGGTTGAGGCCGTGGTGGTCAGTTTCTGGTCTATCAGTGACAGCAGGGCTGATTAGCTCAGAGTGGTCAGGCAGGGTCACAGGGCCGTGGTACAGGTCATACTTTTGCAGTGGAGCAGACCCAGCAAGAGCAGGATCCTGGACCCTCTACAGTTCGAGGTACAATTTTAGTAGCCTCAGTTTTATCTTCTACTCTTTTCAATACAGGGGATTCCCATAGCTTTATCTCTGTTGCTGTTGTGGAGATCCTTGAGATCTTCATCTTTTCCTCTACCGATATCTTGATGCTAGACACACCGTTGGGGGCTAGGACGACTAGTGTACATCAGTGCAGGGAGTTCCCTCTAGAGGTTGCGGGGTGTCACTTCTTATGGGACCTATATGTCCTATAGATGACAGGATATGATGTCATCCTTGGGATGGACTGGTTAGTTCCCTTCCAGGCAGTCGTCGACTGTTATCGTCGCAGGGTGAGCTTCATATCACCAGAGGGTGAATCTTTTCTTCATAGAGGTAAGTGGGATGTTCAGGTGAGTAGATCAGGACCCGAGCATCATGGTCTAGGAGGAGTTATAGCCCAGATTTCCAGTCTATATCTGGATGACCAGGGGACTTCACAGTTAGAATTTCCTCCAGTGGTGGATTGTTTTAGGGATGTCTTTTCAGAGTACTTTTCAGGGTTGCCTCCGGAGCGTGAGGTAGAATTTTCTATTAATATCATTCCAGGAGCAGCACCGATGTCCATTCCTCCTTATAGGATGGCTACACTTGAGTTACAGGAGCTCAAGAAGTAGTTGGAGGAGTTGCAGGCAAAGGGTTTCATCCGACCCAATACTTCTCCCTGGGGTTCGCCTGTCCTGTTTGTGAAGAAGGCAGACGGTACCCTTAGACTTTGTGTGGATTATCGAAAGCTGAACCAGTTGACAGTCAAGAACCAATATCCTTTGCCTAGGATCAATGATCTCTTTGACCAGCTTCGAGGAGCCTGAGTATTCTCAAAGATTGACTTGAGGTCTAGTTATCATCAGTTGCGCATTAGACCATCAGATATACCACTTACAACCTTTAAGAGAAGGTATGGTCTATACGAGTATACAGTTATGCCGTTCAGTCTCACGAATGTGCCACCAGTTTTCATGGCACTGATGAACCAAGTGTTCCATCCATACTTGGATTCGTTCGTAGTGGTCTTCGTGGATGATATATTGGTGTACTCTCACACTCAACACGAACATACCACACATCTTGAGATCATTTTGAGTACACTAAGGGAGCATCAATTATATGCTAAGCTCTCAAAATGCCACTTTTGGATAGACCAAGTTAACTTCTTGGGTCATGTTATCTCAGAGACATGAGTATTAGTAGACCCAGATAAAGTGAGATATGTAGTTTCCTGGGAGCATCCAAATAACATCTTTGAGGTGTGGAGTTTTCTAGGGCTGGATGGATACTACAGGTGCTTCATACATGACTTTTCACACTTAGCAGCACAGCTGATAGGTCTGACCAAGAAGGGTGCGGAGTTTTTATGGTCAGATTCTTGTGAGTCAGCCTTTCAGAAGCTGAAAGGGAGGTTTACTTCAGCACCGATACAGGTCTGGCCAGATCCGAACAAGATCTATACTATTTACTGTGATGCTTTAGGTATCGGGCTGGGAGCTGTGCTTATGCCGGGAGATGGAGTTGTTGCATACGGGTCTCGACAGTTGAGGACACATGAGAAGAACTACCCGATACACGATATGAAGTTGGCAGCTATTATTCACGCCTTACGCTATTGGAGAAATTACCTTCTGGGAGAGCATTTTGTGGTTTTCACCGACCACAAAAGTCTCAATTACATTTTCACTCAGCGTGATTTGAATCTGAGACACTAGAGGTGGGTTGAGTACCTACAGTCCTTTGAATTCGAGCTTGCCTATACACCGAGGAAAGGCAACGCTGTGGCTGATGTGTTGAGCAGGAGGACTCAGATACAGGGAATTCAGGAGGCCAGCAGTGAGTGGTAGCTTATGACCCTGTTCTCCGAGATGCATTTGGAAGTGCACGATAGATAGGGGTAGACTTTTCTATATTCTGTAGCTATTACCTCTACCCTTCTTGATCAAGTACGAATGAGGAAAATATCAGACTTAGAAGGCCCAGTCCTATAGGAAAGCGTCTCAGGAGAGGACCCTATTCCTGGATGGACCATAGGCGAGGATGAGATCTTGCGTTTCGAGGGACACATATGGGTGCCAGCAGATATACACATGGAGATGTTGCGGGACTTTCATTCCTCATTTTGGGCAGTTCATCCTGGTGTCACCAAGATGTATCAGGATCTACGCCACTAGTATTGGTGGCCAGGTATGAAGAGGGATGTTGCTGTTTTCATCATGATATGTTCTACTTATCAGCAGGTGAAGGTAGAGCATCAACGACCAGTAGGTCTTTTGCAGCAGTTACCCATTCCTAAGTGGAAGTGGAACGACGTCGTGATAGACTTCGTGACAGGGTTGCTGAGATCACCTTGAGGGAATGATGCTATGTGGGTTGTTGTTGACAGGATTACGAAGGTTTCTCACTTCTTGCCGATCAAGAAGACCTTTGGTGTTGATGAGATGGGACGACTATACATCCAAGAGATTGTACATCCGCATGGAGTTCCACACTCCATTGTTTCAGACAGGGATGTGCGTTTTACTTCTCGGGTCTGGAAGGGGCTTCATAAGGCTTTGGGTACACATGTACTTTTGAGTACGATATACCACCCCCATACTGATGGCCAGTCCAAGCGTATGATTCAAGTGCTTGAGGACATGCTCTGAGCATGCATTCTGGACTTTGGAGGTTCTTGGGAGAAGCATATACCCCTGGTGGAGTTCGCCTACAACAATAGTTTTCATGCAACTATTCAGATGGAACCTTATGAGGCTTCGTACGGTAGGCCATGCTGATCAAACTTATGTTGGCTGGAGGCAGGAGAGGCAGCTTTGCTGGGACCTCGTCTTGTTCAGGAGACCACAGAGCATATAGAGTTGATTCAGAAGAGGATGGCTATTGCACAGTCTCGACAGAAGTCATATCCTGATTAGCGGAGATGACCTCTAGAGTTTGAGGTTGGGGATCAAGTTTTCCTACATGTCACATCGAGGTTGGGGCACAGAAGGACCAGGAGGCAGGGTAAGCTTTCGCCGAGGTACGTTGGGCCATTTGAGGTATTGGAGAGAGTTGGTCAGGTTGCCTATCGGTTGCAGTTACCTCAGAGGTACCGGGATATGCATAACGTTTTCCACGTTTCTCAACTCCGACGTTACTTCTCATACCCGTCTCATACTTTCCAACATGAGGAAGTCGAGTTGGAGGTGGATGCATGTTTTGAGGAGCATCCTATCTGGATTGTTGATTGCAGTATGAAGGTTCTTCGTGGCCGGTTTGTTCCTCTGGTATGAGTGCTATTGCAGCACGGACGGTTGCAGGAAGAGACTTGGGAGAGGGAGGCCGATGTACGAGCATAGTGGCTGGATCTGTTCATAGTTTCTTATTCTACTCCGCGCTAAGGAAATTTGGGGACGAATTTCTTTAAGGGGGGAAGTTTGTAAGAACCCGGATCTTCTTTTTAGGTATGTTTTTCCTTTTCTTATCATTTTTTGAAAAAGAGGAAATTCTGGAAATTTTCAAAGTACATGCCATGTACTTTATGAGTACACGCCGTGTACTTCTTTTCCATAGGCATCCGGGTGCTGGCCGTGTAGCGGCCATACACACGGTCGTGCGGGGGTGTTTGGAGGCTGCTTAAAGCGAAGTACGGAAAAGGTGAGTACACACCGTGTACTCCAAAATTACATGCCGTGTACTCCAAAAGTACATGCCGTGTACTCCAAAAGTACATGCCGTGTACTTTATTTTTTTTCCATTAAATGCACCGAGGTAGCGTTGTAACGACCCAAAATTTTGAATAAATCTTGTTTCCTAATTTTGTGTGTTATTTTATTTTTATACTCAATAAAACTGTTTCATTTAAAAAAATGAGTATAATTAAAATGAGACTGTTGGGTTTTGACTATTATATGACCATTAGTCAGTATGAACTTTGGAAACTAAATGTTGCCATTATTGTCTCTAAATACAAGTGATCTTGGTTAATTAATATAGAAAGAAGATTTGATGGCCTCATCCAGTAGTCTTGGGCCGATCGAAGCCCATCTAACAGAACTTGGGAAGAAGGTAGCACCTTTGGGCTTTGCTCTGGACCAAACCCAATCCGAACTTCATCATGTGAAGCTGGAACGGAATCGCCTTCGTGAGAAGTTCAAACTAATAGAGATTACTACTCGTGCAATGTTGGTCAAGCCACCCTCAGATTCTCTCACTTTAGCACACCTTACACTTAGGTTCTATGCTGGGGTTATAAGGGGCTATGTAAGGAGACCATAGCTACGTTGTGTAATCCTTTGTTATAAATAAAATTGTGTTTTCTTCTTATGGTAAAGTTTGTGAGTTTTAAATTGTTAGAATGAATATAGGATGTATTTTATTGATGTATTTTGAAAAAAGTATATTTTAAAATACTTATGTAAACCTTAAATAATTCATGATGTGTAATGATTTTCAAAAAATGGTCTTCTACAAATGTGTTCAGTAAGAAATTTAGAGTCTAATAAGATCAACTTATTTTTTGGTGAATAGTGATTTATGAATAGTGATTTTACGCTTAGGATTAGTAATGTGACCAAATGGAGTAGTAATATCACTAAAAGAAAGTATTAATATAATTTAGGCACCTTGATTAAGTAATGTGATTCAATAAAATGGGTAAATAAAGGTTTCATAAATTATTAGTCAAGTATTAGTTTTTTCAGGTGAATAGTGTTTTTTAATTAAAAATTAAATTAAAAAATATTTAGAAAATTATTTTTATAAAATATACTTTATTTTCCAATTCAGAACATCAATATTATGTTAAGGTGATTTTTGGAGATTTTTCTGAAAAAATGAATTTTCGATGAATAGTATTTTTAATTAAAAATTAAATTAAAAATATTTATAAAATTATTTTTATAAAATAGTGTTCGTTTTTAAAATCAGAGCATCGATATTTGGTTAAGGTGAAATTTTGGGATTTTTCTGAGAAAGTTGAATTTTCGGTGAATAGTGAATTTTTAGTTTAGAGTTTCTGGTGTTTAATGACATCATTAAGGATGTAATAATTATGTAATCAATATGGTCGACTTATGAATATTAATATAAGGTATTAGGTGTCCCAAGTGGCCAATACCATGGGAAAATACCATGGGCAAGCCCATGGTTTTTCCAATACCACCAATGAGGTGTCCCTTGGCCATTAATGCCTTGTCCCCTCACTTTCCCTATAAATACCAAGACATTCTCTCATACTTTCGACTCCAAAATCATCCTCAACAATGTTCTGGTATCCTTACCTGGTTCCCCCAATCCCTCAAGGTCCCAACCGTTTAGTTTTAAGAGTTACGTTTTAAGGTAAGAGATCCCACCTCTCTCTTTCTTTTCATGTATTCTCCTTTATGTAATTTATTTTAAGCTCCATGTTATTATGTTGGGGATGTATTTTATATTTATCCTATTGTCCTTCTCATTTTCATATGATGAGATATCCCCTATTGCTCTCATAATTTCATTTTTTGAAGTTTAAGTGACGCCGTTAGGCTGCCGAATTTTTAAGAGATTCTTTCACCCTTCTCATTTTCAAAGTTCTATTTTTATGTCAAGTATTTCAAGTTCCTTTTTATTATGTTGGGGTATGATATATATATCTATCATACTGATATTTTATGTTCATATGATGAGAGACCCTATTTTATCTCATCAATTCATTTTTTTGAAGTTTAAGTGACGCCGTTAGGCTGCCGAATATTTAAGGGATTGTTTCACCCTTCTCATTTTCAAAGTTCAATTTTCATGTCAAGTCATTCAAGTTACTTTTTATTATGTTGGGGTATGATCTATATATCTATCATACTGATCTTTTATTTTAATATGATGAGATACCCTATTTAATCTCATCAATTCATTTTTTTGATGTTTAAGTGACGCCGTTAGGCTGCCAAATTTTCATAAGAGAAATCTTATTTTTGTCTTCCTTTCATGTTCTTCATTTCATATGGTATATCTTTTAAATTTCTTTACCATTTTCTTAAATCCTTTATATTCTGTTCCCCTACTGTTTTATGGATCATTTATGAATGGGTGACTCATGTCCCCTCTCTTTTCAATGTTTTCTAAAACCCCGTAACGTAGCCGTTATGCTGTAGAATTTTCGTCTCAAAATGTCTCTCTCTTTTTCTCAAATTATTTTATTTTATTAAGTGAATACTCAAAGATCTTTCTTATACATGGGTATTCACATATATATCAAAATTTTCTATTTTAATTCTGGGATTTACATACATGAAACCCGCTTTCCTTTTTCCGTGGGTTTAAAGTAACATAAAGATCATGTCTTTAAAGCAGTTTTTAAAACGTTATGATTATGAAATGAAACCCATTTCTTTTATGCTATATGTGTTATTTATGAAATGTTTGATGATGATATATGTGTCTCACATGATAATAAATACAAATTTAAGGGTGCGTCCTGATAGTGCTCCAATGCATTGGGTAAAGACTTAAGCTCTAGAGATGACCATTTTTACTGATACCTTGGTGAATAACCTTGGTAATTTTTAATGACACCTTGCGGATGGACCTTGGTGAAACAGAAATGATTGTCTATGTTAAATATTGTAGCCACATCTTCAAGTTATGAAAAAAGATATTTTTATTATGATATGCCTCATGATCTCTTTCTCATGCCTTAAAAAGTTATTTTTCATGACTTTTGATGTATCTTAAGTTCACATGTAAAATGTTTCCCTTGTTTCCATTACCAGGCCTTCTGATCACCCTTTATTTTGATGTATGTTCCCAGGTTATAAGATTCAGTAATGAACCTAGTATGAACATAAGGAGAAGCCTTTAAAGTGTTTAAGAAGAATGTTTTATGTTTTCATGTATTACGTTCCTGGTTTCCAAGACACTAAACCTTAAAGATCATCGGTTTTGTATTTTGTATTGAGAGTTTATGTGATAAAAAGGTGGGATGATATAGTTGGTATCAAAGGGAGGTTTAGTTATTTGTGGAAATTAGGATATGAAAACTTTAGGAAGAACCCTATATACAAGTTTAAATATAGTAGATCTTCCTAGTATTTTGGTGAGTATTGCGTAAGTGGTTTATCAAGAAAATACATCCCTGTCTGGATACGAGCAGGTAGAGGTGGCTCTGGAACAGATGTACATAGGGTTAAAACCCCAAAACACCGCTTTGAGCTAGACTCGAATGGGAACTGGTACATGAAAATGGGTCTTGCTGCACTCTTGGTTACAACACTCCCAGGGGATATGCTTTGGTAAATTCATGAGCTTAGTATGAACCATTATTAAAAGAACAAAGATAAAATAAAATAAATATTCACATAAGAATATATGATCATGGATAACCTAGATTGGAACCTAGGGGATCACAAGTTAGGATATACTTTTCTTCTACAAGTTTATCCTTATATGATTAAAGTTTCCTTTTCATGATTATTGGCTAAGTATTTAAGCCCCCTAATTATACTTTCTTTTCTTAGTTAATGGCGAGAAATGGAAGAACATGTCCCAACAACCAATGTGATAGGAAATGTGACTATTTTCATATTAATATGATAAGAGATGATGAGATATCAAGTTGAACATATTGTGATTATGCCAAACCAGCTATCAAAAATCACAATTAATAATTGGTACCTAGTTGAATGCCAAAATTCATCAAGGAAGAAGAAGACTAAGTCTCAAGGATGTTCATCTGATAAAGTTGATTAGGGGATTAAAAGATGATTATTATTTTGGAAGACTTTCACTATTTTGGGAACCCTATATGATTGAGGTAAATAGAATACTATGGTATTTTCTTTGAGTAAAGGTTAACTTATATTTTGAAGAATCGATGAATTTAAGGTGAAATTACTGTAATATAGGTTAATTATGGAAATGATTGACCTATCTTGGGGAAAATATGTTTAGGTTAGTTACTTTTGTTATAAGATGTTAAGAGTGGTTGATGTTGTTTGGAGACGAATGATAAAATTTATCTTGTAAGACTATGTTATCAAATCCTTCTTATATTTGGGTTTCAATATTAGTTTGGTTTATTTTGAGAAATTTTAAGGATAGTTATTTATGGATTGGTCTATGATGAACTTTGGGTAGTACCGTGGAATTTTGAATATTTAAAAGTAGTTTCCCTTCCTATGAGGTTCTTTATTTTTGAAGAGTTGTTTTATCTTACCCTTTATATTTTTGGGATAATGTTTAAAGATAGAAGAAATAGATAGTTAATCTTTTGTAGATTATGTGATTCTCTAGAAGATTATTCTTGTGCTTTTGATGAGACCAAGTGCTTTTAAATGCTCATCGTTTGGAGAAAATATTAGTTTTGGTAGAAACTTATTAAAGGATTAAACTCTACTTGAAGGTAGGTATATTTCCTTATGTTTTTATTCTATGTAGTAAATGAATTCCTCAAAACTATGAAAAGGAACGTAAAACAAAAACGTTGTCTGTTAACGTTTCCTACTGGGAAATCAAATACCGTTTAACCCATCATAAGTTTGTGATTTTTTTTTGTTTTTAACTTTCTCCTAATTATGTTTTCTATCACTCTCCCTCAGAACGTGACCCTTTGTTTTCTCTTCCATGTCCATGTTTTCCTATATGGAATCCTAGTATGGGTTAACTCGGGTGACCTTGGCACTTCTTTTTCTTTATTTTGAAGTAATAGTGTTACTGAATATTTTTCGATGTGGGATTTTCAATGAAATTTCCAAGCCCAATTTTAAAAAATTGCGAGGATGCAATTTCTTAAGGGGTTTGATTGTAATGACCTGAAATTTTGAATAAATCTTGTTTCCTAATTTTGTGTGTTATTTTATTTTTATACTCAATAAAACTGTTTCATTTAAAAAAATGAGTATAATTAAAATGAGACTGTTGGGTTTTGACTATTATATGACCGTTAGTCAGTATGACCTTTGGAAACTAAATGTTGTGATTATTGTCTCTAAATACAAGTGATCTTGGTTAATTAATATAGAAAGAAGATTCGATGGCCTCATCCAGTAGTCTTGGGCCGATCGAAGCCCATCTAACAGAACTTGGGAAGGAGGTAGCACCTTTGGGCTTTGTTCTGGACTAAACCCAAGCCGAACTTCATCGTGTGAAGATGGAATAGAATCGCCTTCGTGAGAAGTTCAAACTAATAGGGATTACTACTCGTGCAATGTTGGTCGAGCCGCCCTCGGATTCTCTCACCTTAGCACACCTTACACTTAGGTCCTATGCTGGGGTTATAAGGGGCTATGTAAGGAGACCATAGCTACGTTGTGTAATCCTTTGTTATAAATAAAATTGTGTTTTCTTCTTATGGTAAAGTTTGTGAGTTTTCAATTGTTAGAATGAATATAGGATGTATTTTATTGATGTATTTTGAAAAAATGATTTTTTAAAATGCTTATGTAAACCTTAAATAATTCATGATGTGTAATAATTTTCAAAAAATGGTCTTCTGCAAATGTGTTCAGTAAGAAAATTAGAGTCTAATAAGATCAACTTAATTTTTGGTGAATAGTGATTTATGAATAGTGATTTTACGCTTAGGATTATTAATGTGACCAAATGGAGTATTAATATCACTAAAAGAAAGTATTAATATAATTTAGGCACCTTGATTAAGTAATGTGATTCAATAAAATGGGTAAATAACGGTTTCATAAATTATTAGTCAAGTATTAGTTTTTTTGAGAGAATAGTGTTTTTAATTAAAAATTAAATTAAAAAATATTTATAAAAATATTTATATAAAATGGACTTTATTTTTGAATTCAGAGCATCAATATCATGTTAAGGTGATTTTTGGGGATTTTTCTGAAAAAATGAATTTTCGATGAATAGTGTTTTTAATTAAAAATTAAATTAAAAATATTTAGAAAATTATTTTTATAAAATGGAGTTCGTTTTTGAAATTAGAGCATCAATATTTGGTTAAGGTGAAATTTTGGGATTTTTCTGAGAGTTGAATTTTCGGTGAATAGTGAATTTTTAGTTTAGAGTTTCGGGTGTTTAATGACAACATTAAGGATGTAATAATTATGTAATCAATATGGTCGACTTATGAATAATAAGATAAGGTATTAGGTGTCACAAGTGGCCAATACCATGGGAAAACACCATGGGCAAGCCCATGGTTTTGCCAATACCACCAATGAGGTGTCCCTGGGCCATTAATGCCTTGTCCCCTCACTTTCCCTATAAATACCAAGCCATTCTCTCATCCTTTCGAATAAAAAATCATCCTCAACGAAGTTCTTGTATCCTTACCTCCCAAGGAGTCCTCCCATGGTTCCCCAAGCCCTCAAGGTCCCAACCGTTTAGTTTTAAGAGTAACGTTTTAAGGTAAGGGATCATACCTCTCTCTTTCTTTTCATGTATTCTCCTTTATGTCATTTATTTTAAGATCCATGTTCTTATGTTGGGGATGTATTTTATATTCATCCTACTGTCCTTTTCATGTTCATATGATTAGAGACCCCCTCTTTCTCTCATCATTTCATTTTTTGAAGTTTAAGTGACGCCGTTAGGCTGCCGAATTTTTAAGGGATTCTTTCACCCTTCTCATTTTCAAAGTTCTATTTTTATGTCAAGTATTTCAAGTTACTTTTTATGTTGGGTTATGATATCTATATCTATCATAATTATATTTTATGTTTATATGATTAGAGACCCTATTTTATCTCGTCAATTCATTTTTTTGAAGTTTAAGTGACGCCGTTAGGCTGCCGAATTTTTAAGGGATTGTTTCACCCTTCTCATTTTCAAAGTTCTATTTTCATGTCAAGTCTTTCAAGTTCCTTTTTATTATGTTGGGGTATGATCTCTATATCTATCATACTTATCTTTTATGTTAATATGATGAGAGACCCTATTTTATCTCGTCAAATCATTTTTTTTATGTTTAAGTGACACCGTTAGGCTGCCAAATTTTCATAAGAGAAATCTTATTTTTTTCTTCCTTTCATGTTCTTCATTTCATATGGTATATCTTTCAAATTTCATTAACATGTTCTTAAATCCTTTATATTCTGTTCCCCTACTATTTTATGGATCATTTATGAATGGGTGACTCATGTCCCCTCTCTTTTCAATGTTTTCTAAAACCCCGTAACGTAGCCGTTATGCTGCAGAATTTTCATCTCAAAATGTCTCTCTCTTTTTCTCAAATTCTTTTATTTTATTAAGTGAATACTAAAAGATATTTATTCTATAGGGGTATTAACATATATATCAAAATGTTCTATTTTAATTCTGGGATTTACATACATGAAACCTGCTTTCCTTTTTCCGTGAGTTTAAAGTAACATAAAGATCATGTCTTTAAAGTAGTTTTTAAAATGTTATGATTATGAAATGAAACCCATTTCTTTTCTGATATATAGGTTATTTATGAAATGTTTGATGATGATATATGTGTCTCACATGATAATAAATACAAATTTAAGGGTGTGACCTGATAGTGCTCCAATGCATTGGGTAAAGACTTAATCTCTAGAGATGACCATTTTTACTGATACCTTGGTGAATAACCATGGAAATTTTTAATGACACCTTGGGGATGGACCTTGGTGAAACGGAAATGATTGTCTATGTTAAATGTTGTAGCCACATATTCAAGTTATGAAACACGATATTTTTATTATGATATGCCTCATGATCTCTTTATCATTCCTTAAAGTTATTTTTCATGACTTTTGATGTATCTTAAGTTCACATGTAAAATGTTTCCCTTGTTTCCCTTACTGGGCCTTATGCTCACCCTTTCTTTTGATGTATGTTCCTAGGTTATGAGATGTAGTAATGAACCTAGGATGAACATAAGGAGAATCATTTAAAGTGCTTAAGAAGACTATTTTATGTTTTCATGTATTAAGTTCCTGGTTTCCAAGACACTAAACCTTAAAGATCCTCGATTTTGTATTTTGTAATGAGAGTTTATGTGATAAAAAGGCGGGATGCTATATGCGTCTGATGGACAGAAACCACTACTTCTTGGTTTCGTTCGTCAGAGAGCTCCGAGCATCCACGGATCTTCAACGAACCCCCGAGCCTCTATCCTTCCTCCGAATAAAACAACATCGGGTGCGTTGGAATCGCAACTGTGATTTCTCTCTTCTCCCATAACATCATTTTCCAAATTTTCCTCTTTTCCAAGTTATCATGGGTTGAATGTTTTATATGTTTTCATATATCTATGACATTCTAAGGAGATTCAAGCCTCATGGTTCAAGTATATCAATATCCTAACACTAAGGTAGGTGGTTTGTGCTTTTATGTAGAAAGTCTTTGAGTATTTTGTGCAAATTCCACCAATACCCTTGAACGGGGTATTGTGTGTTTCCTGTTTTGCCCATGTTGTTTTCCTGATTTACTTATATGCCTGAGTAGATGTCATTGATTGTGAATAGGTTCATTTAATGTGCTTTTGATGTTTTTCCTATGCATGTTTTTCCTGTTTATGACCGTTTGGTCTAGTTTTGCCTGTTAGGCTATTTTCCAGTTCCATGCCTAGTATTGTAGGATGGTGTGACTATTTTTATTTTATGCTGATATTCCATAGAATTATATCGAAATAGTTCTTGAGGTTTACCTTGGCCGTTACATGTGCTATACTTATTTTATTTACACAGGGCCATGAGAACCTAGTGTAGTAGACCATAGGGAGAATGGACGTAAGGGATTCTCCAGAGTGTCTTATAAATTATGATGCAAGACCACAGAGGGAATTAATGTTGAGTGCTTCCTCAGAGTGACTGTAGTTCCTCGACATGGGCCACAGGGGGAATGAGATGTTGAGTGCTTCCCCAGAGTTCCTTTAGTACGATATGAGACTACAGGGGGAATTGACGGTGAGTGCTTCCCCAGATAGTCTATTCTTTCGCTGAACCAAAAGGGTGAGACTGTGTGTGCCTCCCATAGGGTTTCTAGTGATTGTTGGTTGAACCAGAGGGGTTAGGGTATGAGAACTACCCAGTGGGTTACCTGTTTGTTCTTTTTTACTTGAGTAGCTGTTTTACCTATTTGTAGATTAGATGCTTGAGACTGTGGATTGCTTACTGTTCAGTATCTTCCTATTTATTGTTTTCTGTACTTTTACCTACCATATATTCATTGACTATTAGGCACAAATTTTTTGGTGGTTTCCTACTGGGATTTAGTCTCACACCCTGTTTGGGCCATGCTTTTGGGCCCAAACAGATTGTATTATTGCAGGTATAGATAAGGGCAAGCACTCTTCGACTTCTGGTACTTGATTTGATATGGATCTGGAGAGCATGGGACCTAGCTATGGCCTGCGATGATGAGATGTTTATCTATTTTCCTTTTGTACTTGGGTTTAGTACTGTTTTCAGCATTGTGACTTTTTTGACTGCTTTCCTAGACATATATGTATCATGCATCATTTATATATATTTACGCTCCAGTTGTTTCTTTATCAGTCTTCCACTATTTACTACTGATGGATATTTACTGCTTCTTCTATTGCGTTTGTTTATCTTCTGCTGTGTACTTTGCCAATGAGAGAATAGTTTCCCCACTATCACACCTATGACCCTCACTGATAGTCGGCAGCCTTTGGCGTTTGGGGAAATGCACTTGAGTCCATGTGACCAACTGGGTACGGGGTGGATCTAGGTGGTTTCTAGAACTGGGACGTTACAAAAGTCAAGCACTAGAAACATTTGGGTTTGATCCATCCATTTACCGTACTGAATTGGAAGTGAGATGAGATTTAAATAGATTTCAAGGTTGGATTACCACATACCCTTTGAGGGAGGAATGTGATATGGGTAGTGATTGATCGAATGAACAAATTAGATCACTTTATTCCAATTTTATATACAACCAATATTGAGGATTTCGTAAAACTATATGTTCAGGAGATCATCAAATTTTACAGGGTTCCTTCTATTATAGTTTCTGATAGGTATCCCTAGTTCACTTCTCATTTTTAGGGAGGCCTCCAGGAGGCAATGATATCTCAGGTTAGTTTGAGTATGGCATATCATCTATATATGGATTTCTAGATAGAAAAAGCTATAAATATTCTTGAAGATATGCTTAGTGATTGTGTTATTGACTTTGGTGGAGCTTGGGATAGCCATTTGGGACTGGTTGAGTTTTCTTATAACAACAGTTACCAGTTTTCAATTAGAATGGAACCCATTGAGGCCTTGTATGGCCGCCCGTGTAAATCTCTACTGTGTTGGTAAAAGATTTTTGAAGATTCCCTTTTTGGACTTAGTTTGGACAAAGAGATGATGATAAATATTCATTAGATTTATCATAGGATGATAATGGAATAAATATAGCATGAATCCTATTATAATAATCGTTGATACTCTTTGAAATTTTCAGTTGCTGACTAGGTTTCCTTGAGAGTTTTGCCTCAGTTGGGTCACCGATGACTTGGAAAATAGGGAACATTAACCCTGAGATACGTGGGACCATTTTAGGTTGTTGAGAAGTTTGACATGGTGGATTAATATTTATATTTTCTACCCTATATGACGTTGATTCATAACATGTTTAATGTGTCACGTCTTGGAAAGTATCTCTCTGACCCATCTCATGTTTTGAGGTCGGAGGACCTTGATGTTGAACTTGACTTATCTGTGACTGAGCAGCCAATTCAAATTATTGATTCTAAAACAAAGGTTATTCATGGAAATTTCATACCCTTGGTTCAGGTGTTATGACAACATAGTTTTTATTTTCATGATACTTGGGAGCATGAGGAACTAATAAGAGAGTAGTGACCTTATATTTTCAATATGGAGTCTTCTTGATAGGATTTCTAGGTTCATAAAGCATTTATGGTGGGGGTATTGTAACATACTGTTACCAGATTTTAGGTGATTTTTATTCCTTGTCTTTGATCACCTTTTTTTGGGTGTTGTTCTAGGTTATTTCTAGAGTTTTTGGAGACAATATAGAGTTTTACAGGGAGTTATAATGTGGATTAGAAGGGCTGTAGTGTGGAAAGGATGGATACGGTATGGAAAAACCAATTGTTTCTTGGATAGTTTTGATGATTCTGACTTTTTAGGAATATATGTGGTGTGGAGGATCAGGTTGGATATGCCTTTTTCAGAATGGATGTGGCATGGATGGATGACTGCAGTGTAGGATTTTTGTGATGGGTTAAGTTCTGTGGTGTAACATTTTCTCCCATTCCGTTGTCTCTTCCTAGTTTTCTGGATTTGTGGTGTGAATATCATTGTGTTTTCCAGACATGGTTTTTACTAGCCCAACTATAGTGTGGTATCTTCCATTACACTATGGTCTAGTCTATTTTCACTAGTTTTGTGCCATGGAATTCTGGGTTGTGTTGTGGTCTTGTGTTTTCATAATTTTAAAATTCCAAACCCATGTTTTATATCTTAAAATTATCCAAAAAACCAAATTTTACCCTTTGGATTTTGGAGGCTCTCTAGAGACGATTTTGGATTCTCCAAACCCTTTCCTCTCAGATCAAAGTGCTAATGGATGTGATTGATCTATCCTTGGTAAGTGAAGTCTCCTTGCTCTGGAATTTCTCATTTTCTCTTTTATTATTCTTTGAGAGTGGTAAATATTCATGTTATTGATGGATTGTATCCTTGTTTTGATGGATTTGATTCCATAAATTTATATTTGATCTTCCTTACCTTTGACTATACATTGAAGGTCCCCATATTGGGTGATTTCTTGATCATGTGATTAAAGGTAGGTTGTTATATAATGATTTTCTATACCCTTGAAACCATGATTTTCTTATTCTATTTGAAACCTATTTACAATTGATTCCTTTAAATTGAGTGGATTTGATGTTTGTTTTTAAAAAGTGTGTATTTGAGAAATAAAACCCCTTTTAAAAGGTTTTAATTTATTGAGTGGATTTTAAGAAAAGATGGCTTGAAATGAGAATCAATTTTATGAAATTATTTGATGTTGATTCTTATAAAAATGGATTTAAATGAAAGAATATTTTAAAAGGAATGAATTTGATGAAAACCTATGATTGGGTTTTGAAAATGAAATGGAATGTTGAAACTTTAAATTAGGAATTTGAACTATGAATGATGAATTGAATTTAATTGAATTGATCTACCCATGATTGATTTATCAATTTATTGAAAACATATTCAAGCCCGAGTAGTTAGTGGGTGATTAGGATAAGCACACTAGGACTCTGACTTCACAATAATGGATTGGTAATGAAAAATCTAACTAAACCAAGTTTGAAATTATTTCCAATGATGGGGAGTTGATTGATTCTATCCTGATGACTTGAGCCTTAGGGATGTATACACACACATTTATATGTGATGATTGACTGATTAGTGTGAGGATCGTACATCTAGAAACTAACTAACCTTAGGGAATATGACCATTGTGTTTTGTTTTTATTTGATTATACATGCCAGTGATTGTAGAAATACTTTATCATGTCCTTTTTTTGTTTTATAAAAATGTTTATTTAAGTTTTTTTTTGACATATTTTCCATCTACTTATTTTGAAATCATGTTTTGACTAAAAATGTGAAATGATTTTCTAAGAATTGTTTTTGTTTAAATTTAATCATAAATGTTTCATTGGTTATGGAACTGATTATAGAACTTTTGGTGAAATCCTACTGGGCTGTTTTTCTCACACCCTACATTTTCCTTTGTGAATTTGTTGATTTTGTTATTCCAAGTCTAGAAAAAGGGAAAGATCCATTTGTAGGTGGCTTGTGTGCTTGATTCATGGGACCTTAGGTGATGACAGTGACTGGTGGAATTGTGTTTCACTCATTATAAGGAGTTTATGAGCCATATTATTGATGTATTTTGTTTCCTTTTGGATGACGTATTACTTTGGGATCTTTATTTGTGTACTTTTGGTACTCTTTTCTCCCTCAGGAGTGTTTGAAATACTGAATGGTCTTTGTTTTTATCTTCCACTATTTTCTACTGATTCTTCCTTATTGGGGAAAAATAATTTCCTCTAACTTCTTCTTTATGCCATGGTGGTAGTTTCCAATCCATGGAGATTAGGAATTCCATTCTGGACATGTTAGATCTATATCAGGTACCAGTGTACCGGGGCATCTGATTTGGTTCATGACAGTAAGTACTCAAAAGAATGAAATAATGTTTTTGAGGAAAACTGACTTTGTTTTTCTCTCAGTGGTGAATCTTTTTTTCTATGACCATATTTTCTTTAAAATATTTTAATGAATGTTTTTATTATTCTTATATTATTTATTAAATTCTATTTTACCAATGTTTTACTATTTATAAAAATATTTAAAAGGAATCTTCTTGTCATTTTCCAAATGAGGCACTTTTTACTGATGTTATAAATGAAATCTATGTTTTAATGTACACTGCATGAATGAATTTTCCCACCATCATGACTAATATTTACTTAAAAGATTCTTTTATAAGTTTTCAGGGTTCTTTCCAAAAAAAATTTTTTCTAATATTTTGGAAATTTTTAGATTTTAAATAAGTGATTTCAAAATGAAAAGGGTATTTTTCTGAAGAAATCCTCCAATGATATTTTAAAATTATTTTTTATATGTCAATATAATTTTATGAATATTATAATTTTCTAAAGATATAATCTAATAATACCATCCAACATATTTCTTAGGATGGATTATGACCGGTTTGATTGGGGAAAGTATTGACATTTTGTATGCTAGTTTTTCAAATATAGATAGATATTTATTTTTAAGATATGTTGATTAAGTTGTATTGTTTATTCATATGATGAATGCATTGTAATTATTAAGTGACAAGTGGGGATTATAATTACATATTCCATCGATGAATCAATAGGTATTATGATACAAAACATGTTAGTTATTTGGATAATTCCTTACCCATTTATGTAATATGTCTTGGCATGAGGCCTTGATGTTATGTTTTAGATATCTTTCATTATGTATTCCATTATTACAAAATTAGTTATCGATTTCCTTGTAAATATTCTAATAGTTATATCATATATGTATAAGTTTCAAGTTCATGTGATTATTTATAAGACATTATTTGATCATCATTTTTTATTTCCATATTATTCATGCCTTATTTACTCTATGAGATATTTTGTTGTACGTATTCCCTTACTGAGCATATGATCTCACCCATTTCTTATGTTTAATTTCCCTAGGATCATAGGAATTGTATTATGATTGATATGAAAGTATATTCTAGGGAGAATAATTATGTTTTTAAATAAAATAATATATTGTACTTTTATGTTTTTAAATTTAATGTGATATTTAAGTATGTATCTAGTTTTTCAAAACTATAAAACTATTCAGTCCTTTGGGATGCGATCACTTTTATCTAGTAAAAATGTAATAAAGTAACCATTGTATCTAGGATTCTAGGGTAAGATTCTTTACAATAAGTTTGATATCCTTGCAAATGTAATCATGTCATCGATATATAATGGAAAATAAAGCACAATAGTTTTGACAGTTTTGTAATATACACATGCATCATGCTTACTTCTATTAAAATAGTTTCTAAGCATGAATGTATAAAACTTTAAATACCACTACCTTGATTCTTTATTTAAACCATAAAAGTATTTATTTAAAAGACATACTTGATTGGTCTTGAAATTATTTTAATAACCATCAGGTGGTTTCATGCAAATGGTCTCATTTATGTCACCATACAGGAAGTCTATTTTTAAATCAATCTTCTCAATGTTCCAATCATAATAAGAGGTAAAAGAAAGTAACAAACAGATTGATTAATGTTTAACCAAAAGATAAAATATTTCAAAATAATCCATCCACTCCATTTTGATGAAAACTTTGGATATGAGACTAACTTTAAATTTGATTTTATTTTCACCAGTGTTATCCTATTTTCTTTTAAATATCCACTTACAACCAATAAAATTTGCATTCACTTATTTAGTAACAACGAAACATATGCTGTTTTCTTTTAAATATTTCATTTCATCATCCATGGTAAAGTCCCAATGCTTGGAGTCTCTATCATTTATGGATTTTCTATAGGTCTGGGGATCCTCATACTAAAGATCATAGGAAATGGAAAGAAAAGGAAGCCATGTCATATAGGTTAAAATAATATAGAGGCCTGATGAACCTCTTGGATCTATCCTGAGTAAGTTGGTAATTGGTGGGATCCTATAAGGGATAATCATCTAATCCAGTATGTGGGGAAAACTGAGACTAGTTTTTAGGATATGATTCTAGTGGAGATAATTCACCAAGTGCCACAAAATAGGTTTGGTTATCTGGTTGAGAATTCTCATCTCAAGCCTCATGATCATTATCATTAGTGATAGATCTAGTTTTAGATGAAACAAACTCATGTACGACATCATCATGAATTATGATAAATTTTTTGTAACTGGGTTTATTAATATAAAACTTATAGATTTTAACCCCTTCAGGGTATCCTATAAAAATACATTTATGAGCTCTTGGTTTTAGTTTATTAGTTTTTATATGTTTATAATAAGTTCAACCAAAGGATCTTAAATAACTATAGGAAGGGGTCCATCTACACCACAACTCTCCAGGAGTTTTAAAGTTGTTTTTGATTGTAGGAAATCAGTTAATAAGGCACACTATAGTATTTATAGCCTTGACCCATAAGGATTTGGGTAGTCCTGAGTATGAAAGAATACTTCGAAGTCGCTCTAAAATAGTGTGGTTCATGCACTCTTCCAATCCATTTTTTGGGGATTTTCCCAAATATTCTGATTCCTAATAACACCTTTAGACTTATATAAGTGTATAAAGTTGGATGAAAAATTTTCTAAACCATTTTCTATTCATAAGTATTTATACTTATTTCAGTTTGATTCTCAAAAAAGTATTTCTAGATTTCAGAAGTTTCAAAAACATCATATTTGTTTCAAAGAATGTAAATCCATAATTTTCTAGAGAAATAATTAGTAAAGTTCACAAAAATAAGAGCTTCCACCCTGGTATGTAGTCCTGGATAGTCCCCATAAATCAGGATGGACATAATCTATAGGGTGACTAGCTTTAAAGGATGACTTATTCAAATTGACTCTTTTTGAATCCCCTAAAACAGAATCCTCATATAATGATAGGTTTCTAGGTGAGGTATTACTTAATAACCTCTGTTTACTCATCTCTTCTAGACCTTTGAAGCCAATATTCCCCAATCTTCTATGTTAATGCATAGTGTTATCACTATTAGTAACATATGCATTGACTATATGTATATGGTGAGTTCTTCCATCTAAAACATAAATTCCATTTATTAGTGAGCCCTTGATGACTATGCTAGATCCTTTGGATATCTTTAGAAAACTAGAATCAGACTTAAAAGTAAAGTCTTTCTGGTCCAATACACCTCGAGAGATCAGATTTATATATAGTCAAGGACCCACCTTACATTAATTAAGGTGAAAACTGAGTGGTCATGAATCTCTAATAAGATTGAACCTCTACCCTTAACCCACACCTTTTATTTTTCCATAACACAACCTATCCCATTAATCTCTTTGTTAGACCAAGAAACGAGTCTCTATTATGACACATATGGAAAGAAAAAAATCATGCATAGAAACATTAAGGAATTAAATAGTATCATAACTAGCATCAAAAAACAAAAACTGATCAGTAGATTCATCAGGTTTAAAATTTTGTTTCTATTTGGGCTTGCAGCACTGTGGAGAAATGTGTCTAGGTTTTCTATAATTCTAGTAGGCGACCTTCCTACACTTAGATTGTCATATATGTTTAGGCTTCTTAGTGTTCTTTCTATTTCTCTTAATATTGTATTTCTTATAATTCTTATTCTTAGGTCTACCACTAATGAAATTCTCTTTGCCTCATACTTCACTATAGATTTTACATTTAATTATTTAGAAATAATGACTGATTTAACTTCTTTTAATTATAATGAGTCTTGAACATACATCATGGTTTATTCCATATTAGTATACAAACCATCAAGTGAAATTAAAAAGATAATAGCTTGATATTATGTTTCAATTTGAACATTAATATTTGAAAGTTCTAACAAAATATTATTTAATTCATTAAGTCATGAATGAATTGGATTACCTGAACACATTCTAAAGGAAAAGAACATATGTTTTTTTGTACAAAGAAATAACAAGTGAAGCTATCATATATATTTTTAAAGTTTCAAAAATATATCGGAAGTAAATGTTTTATATACTAATTTTCTAACTATTTTATCTCCTAGGGATAACAGAATTGAGCTATGTTCCTTCTGCAAGATGTCAATTGGGATATATTGATAAGTAGTTATAGTTTCTCCATCATCAGAAAGAGTGAAAATAGGTTTTTTAGGTCCATGTAAAGCATTGATGAGTCTCTAATGTATAGGAAGATCTATCATCAGATTTTCCAAAGGTTAAATCCATTGTCATTATCAAAATTTTCTATCATATATTTAGAAGATTCCATCTTGTTATTCAGTGGATCTGATACCAAGTTGTTTGGGACAATCTTAAGGATATTCCCCCAAGAATAGATGAGGATCAACAAATAACATACTTTTTTTTCACTTAATATGTGTGAAAGAATAGGTTTGAAAGGAAAAATAAAATAAATGAAAATAAAATTAGATTTTGGCGAGTTAATATGAGAATAATAAAAAACCAAAGTGGAAGAACAACTAAGAAAAAATAAAGTAATAAAGGAACACATGGATTTAACATGATTCAGATCCTTTGGGATCCTATGTTCACAATAAGAACACCACAGTACACATTCTGTTATTAATTTCAAATACACAAACATGAAATACAAGATACAAACCAGAAAATATAGATGCGAAGAAACTAAAAAAACTAAACAAAAAATGAAATTAAAGTACAAAAAGAGTCTTACAGAGCCCAGAAAGCCTTACCACTATCTGGGGAATCATTTTCGATGGTAGGTTGAAGGTGATTTCCTTCTTCTAAATCTAAAATCATGCACTGGAGGTGAACCTAGTATGAATATCCACAAGAAAATGTATGGATAAAACCATACTCCCTTCATCTTATTTAAGGAATGTCTAGTGAAGGATGAGAGGCTAGATATTTAAGCTCCATCATAGAAAATTGATGCAGGAGCTAGGGATTCTCTCAACTAGATGAGAGAAAAGGAGACAAAGACATTAAGTGATTGAATGAGATGAAGGGACACTCGTAGGTGTGATCAATTCCCCTGACAAGTGCAGGTAGTGAAGTATCCAAAGAGAACCAGGGAAGGCCATGTGGAACAACCGACCTAAATGAGTGAGACAAGTGGAACACATGGATGTATAGGATGAAAAGGTAGGTGTTATTTGATCAATGAAAGAGAGAATCTACTTAGTGGATCACTAAGGTTTCTAGGTAAATGCGAGCATACTTGTGAAATAGGGAGGAGGCTGAAGGAACAATCCCAACATACAAGACCCAATCCCAAACCAAGAAAAACCGGTCCATCGACAAATATTTGAGCATAAAAGAAATTTATTTAATTTTTCATGCATGTAAAGTAGTAAAAAGGAATAAATAAAACAACAATTTCCTATGTAAATTAAACTATAGAAATATTAATGCATGGGGTTACATTTATATGATCAACATGATTGGTTTAATTATATTTTCTTGAGTTCATTTTAGATGAAATTCCAAATGGGTGCATTAGTGATCTAATTAAAACTTTAGTTGGCTTATTATAGTTTCACCCATAAACTAAAATTTATGAATTTTAAGGGGTTGGTCATGATTTTTAAAATTGGATAGGTTGTTTACTGTTTCCTATTAGAAATGGTTTTAAATTCAAAGATAAATAATATAATTATATATATATTTTGAATATGGAGTGAATCATATCATAAATCCAATTAAATTTTTCTATTTGATGATGGTATGTATTTCTTCACGTTACATGTGTTTTAGTTTTTATTTATAATTTTTTAGTTTATTATTTATTATGAAAATTTATTTTGTTTGGATGATTTTTTTTCCAATGGGCCTCATATGATATCCTTATCATATGATTGTGTTTTTATTCTTATATAGTTTAACTGATTTAGTCCTACATGTTCCATTGACCTATGACGTGTTCTTGTTCCACTAGATGAATTTTTATGACGTAGTGTGGGTTCTTATTATTACATGCACTTAGTGATCTACTCTTGTACAACATCCGACTTGATCTGCATCACAAATTGCATCAATATGATAGTGCAAGATTATTATGTTTGTTTAGTGTGCTTGTATACCCTATTATATTAGGCATAATTTGTGTGGTTTATCAACTATCCAACCCGACTATTTCATGGACCTTATTACCACTCAAATTTGTTATATTGATGAGTTTCAGGAACCTTCTATTCACACTCAACTGAACATGTGTCCCACAACTTGAAAAACCATCAATGTTGTGTATTTTACTTCCTTGAGAGAACTCTAACCAATTCACTTCATCATTTTGGATTTTGAGTTTTGAGAGAAATATATAGTGAGATAGAGAGCAAGGGAGGGAGGGAGGGAGGGAGAGAGGGTGGAAGACTACACTATGTCTGATCCTTCATAGTTTTGTTCCAATAGTGGGTTTACACTTTATGACCATAGAGTAGGACACCGAAAATGTTTTAGCAAAGCTTGAAACCCTGATATTCTAATTTATCCTTTTGAATGTTCACTTTAAAGTTCATGGTGTAGGATTAAAATTATATGCATGATCCTTCTTTCTGTTTTAGTTTTTTTTTGAAAACTACCATTTGTCTTAGATTCTGGTGTGCATGAGTGAGTTCATCCAAGATAAGAGTAGATGTCATATCCTCAGATCGAGTTAATCATGAGTCCTAGAGTTGAAAGAACTCCATCTTCAAATAGTTTCTCAGGGAGTCTTTTTTATTTTATCGATTATAAACCTGCTGTTTTATTTGTATAATGAATAGATTGTGGGGGTGGTGTTCTTGTCATGCATGCTAGACCAACATAGTTTGAAGAATGTAAATAATTTTTTTATTTACTTTACTACACTATTTATTTCTTTGATACATCTTTCTGATTATTTCTTAGACATTCTGTTTATATATATCTATTTTTGTTTTGTTGATGAAGAACATTAATAATCTTGAACCTTTCAATTCCTCTGTTGAGTGGATAGTCACGTTTCATGGGATCTCTCCACCAAAAAATAGTATCAGAGCATAATATAGAGTTTAATAATGTCTTATCTTAAGTTAAAAGTTGAGAAATTAGATGGAGGGAATAATTTAAATTTTATGGAATGCTAATATGCGTGCTACGATTTTTCATAATGGACTTGTAGATTCTTTTTATGGGGTAAAAAAACCTTTTACCATTGTTTCCACTAATGGAAAGTCTACCAACACTTATGTTAATGTTGACCCTAGTGTTCTTAAAAAGTCCCACAACCTACTATTGTTTACATGAGGTAATAAGATCTTATGTAAAGTAGCCTATAAGTTTTTGGTTTTGTGAATTCTCTTTATTTTTACATAAGGAGTTTTATGAAGGATATTTTTATAAGGATATTTTTCAAAATAATTTCTTTGAAAACACCTATAGATATCAAAATTTTCGGAATGAGTCTAACTAAAGCATATTGTTATAATGATTGGTTAAAAGTATCAAAAGGTTATTTTTTATACTTGGTTTCATCGACTGACATCAGTCATCCTGAAGGTGTAACGGTGCATCATAGGTTGCATCAGTCAACAAAAGGATAACTATGAATGTCATAAGGAGGTGAAACTGGTTATCCAAGAGAAGACCTCCATAAATATGAGGTGAGTCCAGTCATCAAGAAAAATTAGTTATAGATGACCAGAATTCATCAGAATGAGACTTCAGCTAAGTGAGAGTGGTGACAATGAGTGTGTTTTTGTAATTTATTGTACATTAATTTATTATAGTGATTGTAGTGTTTTACTATGGATGTAGGAATTTTTTTTGAACCATGTAATTTCCATGCGTTCTTATGTGATAAAACACTATTTTGTTGAAATTTTTATTGATAATAAATGACATAATTTCCTCACATTGTGCTAAATATTTCCATTTATGAAATATTTGGGATTAGATCATTCATTTGAAAATTTGATGAAAATTCTAGTTTTACCCTTTTAAAATACACTGTAGTATTTCACACATAAATAATTTAATATGGTTTATTTGAACTTACAATTTTTTAACAATGTTCCTCACTTAAATTTATACAACTTTTTTTCAGGACATTGGAGATAAAGATTTCATTTGGTTGGACTAAATGGACCATGAAGGAAAAGGTGGGATGGACCCGCCAGATTAGACATTGGTTCTATATTTAGACCATAACTACTTCATCCGAGCTTATCTTGGGACCATATTTTGAGAGGATATCTCCAATACAGTTTTTCACAAATCATTATTCTAGAATAACAGCTGTTTCATGCATTTTGAAGGTCAAATGGGCGGTACAAGTTGACTTAAAATATTTGGCTGAGATTCTCCATTCACACTTGATACCTCTTTAAACCTAGCCTCTCCTCCACTATATAAATTAGTGTTTTTATCATTTGTATGGGTTGGGACATGAATTGGGAAGTTTAGGGAATAAGATAAGTGGATCCACTCCAATTATCCAACCATTTCAATACGGGTATCTCTTGAAGCAATGATCCCTTCGACGAAGCCTTCTTCTTCTTCTTCTTCTTCTTCTTCTTTGTGTTGTAATAATTTTATTTATTTAATAAACTTATTTGTTCTAATTGTATTTCTAACCTGATATTATGTTTTGTTAAAATTTATTCTTCTCTTAATATTCCTAATTGGGCTGGAATCAAGAGTAGAAACATGATTGTGTTCTACCCTTTCTAAACCTTTGTGCATGCAAAACGTTTCTACGATGACTACACCGCCCATGGAAGGGTAGTTCTTTTTAGTAATAGATCTACCTATAACCTTCTTCATTCATTTATTTTGAACCAATGAGATAATTTAATTCAAATAATATGATATATTAATTGATTTTTTAATTTAAATGGATCTAATAAAGAAATTTAACAATAAACACAAATCACGTGAGGTCGAGATTTTGTGTAAATTGTGAGAGCGCGAACTTAATCGGTAATACAAGACCACACAAGATAAGTTTGTAGAGTTTAAATATAATCCATAAACTCAATTAATCATCATTTAAAGAGTAGATATGTTCTCTAATTAACCACTGACCATAATCGAGCCTTAGAACAACAATCAAATCAGGGTGTTGTGATTGCCTGTTCCGAAGCTAGCCTAGGGTTTAAGTAATTTCATCTTTGTGGTGAAGTTAACTCCTGTAGGGTTCAAGGGTTAAAAAATTAGAGGATTATAATTAAGTGGATGTTAATTTAAATTATAATGACAAATAATTGAGTTAAAAGGTAGATTTAGATAGATTATTCCTTATAAATATTGTCTAAAAAACATCTTCTTGTTGTGTCTTTTTAATCGAACTTCATTTCAAAAATAAAAAGAAAAAATGCAATATTCTTCCAGAAAACTTCTTCTCGTTTTATAAATGATAAAAAAAAACCCCTCATCCTTTAAAGTAGTGTTTTTATTCTCCTTTATTTTATTTTTAGAATACCTTTAAGAAGTTGTTTTAATTTGATTCCTCCTTTGAGAGACGACCTTGGTTAGCCACTCTACTGCACCTAAGTAACCAACAATCACATATCATTTGAAAGTGACCATGACAACGCCTTTAAAATTGGTGCCTATTCTGGGGAGGCAAGTAATTATTTCAACCAATTAGAGGTTTTTATTTTATTTTACATTTTATTCTCTTCCTCTCTTCTTTCTTCATTCTTTACCCAATCTGATTTTTTTTCTTCTTTTATTTTCTTCTACTTCTTTTTGGACCATCAACTCAAACTTATCATTTTTCTTTTACTATGGTCCACTTTCCTTCTTTTCAATTTTATTTGATTTATAACCTGAAATAATCCCGAAGATCTCTTAGATCTTGACCCTGAGATTGAACGCAGCCTTAGGGCTCGAATCAGACATTCTCAGTCTACGGGAAGTTTCAACATTCAAACAGTTGGAAAATTTCTCCACTCCAAGAACATTAAAATTGGAAACACCTATAATTACAACATAAAACAAGAACCAATGGCTGAAAATAAGGGAAATGAACTCAATAGAACTATTTAAGAATTGACTTCACCTGATATTAACTATCAACCAAATTGCATTGCACACCCAAATCTCAAATCAGATTTTGAACTGAAATCTTGGTTAATTCACCCGCTTCCAAAATTTCATGGATTCTCTAGTGAGGATCCCAATAAACACCTAAAAGAATTTAATGTGGTTTTCTCAAACCTAAAACCAAGAAATTTATCTGAAGAACAAATCAAACTAAGATAATTCCCATTCTCACTTGATGGAGCTGCGAAAGATTGAATGTATTATTTACAATCCGAAGATGTAACTTGTTGGAATGATTTGAAACATATTTTATTTCAGAGATTTTTTCCAGCATCAAGGACCAATGCATTCATAATGAGATCTCAGGGATCAATAAATCCTAAGGGGAGTCAATGTATGAGTATTGAGAGTGATTCAAGAAGTTGTGTGCAAGCTTCCCACATCACCAAATCAGTGAGAAACTCCTTATCCAATAATTATATGAAGGACTCAAACCTATGAAGAGGATCATGGTGGATTCTGCGGTTGGAGGAGAATTGGTGGAAAAGACACCAGTAGCTACACATTCATTGATTGACAAAATGGCCCAAAACTCCCAACAATTTGGTGATCGAGGTACACCACATGTCAGGGGAGTACATCAGGTAAGTCCATATTCTCTTGAAAGTCATTTTATTGATACTAAGTTAGAAGAATTGACCTCTATGGTGAGGAAAATTTCTTTGTCTCAAAAGACATCCCAACCCCCTCCTTCAAGGCCTTGTGGAATTTTCACTGAGACAAGCCACCCAACTGACTGTTGGCCGTAACTACAAGAGACCGAATATTGTGCGGTAGTGTTTCCTGGGAGACCATATCAGCAAAAACAACAACCATATCCTCAAAATAAGCTTGATTCCTTTGCACCATCACACAAATAAGGGTGTAAAGATCAATCAGACATGAGGTATGGCTCTGGAAAACAACAAAGGCCCCCTTTTCAACAAAACTTCCAGCAGCCTCCACCTTACGAGTAGGGTTTACAACAACCCTAAAGGATATTTGAATCTCAAGAATCAACATGAAAATAAAAAGGGAATCCACCAACCAAGGTAAATTCTAACACTGATGAACTTTTGAAACAAAATTTTCTTAATCAATAGAATGAGTTGAAGAGTCAAGGTTCGGAGTTGAGGGAGTTGAAGACTCAAATGAGACAGATTTCCACTGCCCTCCATGAATTGGTAAGTAAGAATTATAGAAATCTACCTTCCCAACCTACTCCAAATACCAAGGGGAATGTTTGTGCCATCACATTGAGAAGTGGGAAGAAAATGAATGATACATCTATACCCACCATTCCAACGGGATTCACCTCAACTCTGGAGAAGCACCATTCAAAAATAGCTGATGAGAAACCTAAGGAGAAAGATAAAGGTAAGCAAAATATTGTTTATATTACTCCTAAACCCCTTCCTTTTCCAAATAGAGTTGTTCAAACCAAAAATATGACTGAAGAGGCGATGCAAAAAGAAGTTTTGGATACATTAAAGAATGTGGGGATCAATATCCCTTTACTTGAAGCCATTAAGAAAATCCCAAGGTATGCCAAATTTTTAAAAGAACTTTGTACCAATCGAAGAGGGATCAAGGGAAATAAAAGGATAAATCTTGGAAGAAATGTTTCAGCACTCATTACACCAACTCTATCAATGCCAAAAAAGTTCAAGGATCCAAGGACATTCACTATCCCACGCACCATAGGGGATTTTCACTTTTCTGATGCTCTTTGTGATTTGGGAGCATCCATAAATGTGATGCCTCACTCTGCATTCTCTTATTTTCAGGTTAGTGAGCTAAAACTGACAAGAGTAGTGGTACAATTGGCGATTAGAGCTACAACATATCCAGCGAGAGTCCTTGAGGATGTACTTGTCTGGGTAAGAGACATGATCTTTCCAGCATATTTCTACGTGCTTAACATGGAGGATGATCAAGTAAGTTCTCATGCTCCCATTATATTAGGTAGAAACTTCCTCAAAACTGCAAAAAACTATCATAAATGTCAATGAGGGTACACTTTCCATGGAGTTTGGGGATGAAGTTATGATATTTAATGTTATGGAATCCATGAAGTACCCCTCATAGGACTATTCTGCATTTATTATCTCCCATTTTGAACCACTAAATAAAAACCACATGGAATTTTATTTTCCTATGCTTAGGGAGATTATGAGTATTGGTTCTAGTTTTATGTCTAAGAGTACTTCAACACCTATTTCTAATGCACAAGACTCTCTTAGATTTTATTTTGAAATGGAATCATATTCTAATCATTTTAACTCTAATTATGACATGGATATTGATTATCCTGATGGATTTGATGCTTTATTCTCTGATTATGATGATTTCTATTATGATACTAATGCTCTTTGTTCACATATTTCAGTTCCTTCAATGTCTCCATCCATACACCACCACCCTTCATTGGAGCTCAAGCCATTGCCACCAAATCTCAAATACTAAAACTTGTTGAGTGGTAAGATATTACCCATTATAATTGCTAATAATCTTCCTTTTGAACATGAAGAAAAACTTTTGAATCTTTTGAGGGAGAACATGAGGGAAATCAGGTGGAAATTGGATGACATATCAGGTATTATCCCCTCCATTTTCATGCATAGGATTATCTTGGAGGACAGTACTAAACCAGTTAGGCAACCACAAAGGAGACTCAATCCAACACTTTTGGAGGTTGTTAAAAAAGAGGTTGAAAAATTGATCGAGGAAGGTATAATCTATCCCATTTCAGATTCCTAGTGGGTGAGTCCTATTAAGGTTATTCCTAAGAAAAGTGGTGTTACTATTTTTAAAAATGAGAAAGATGAGTTAGTTCCAATAAGGGTGAAAAACAGTTGGTGTGTGTGTATTGATTATAGGAAACTAAATTAGTCCACTCACAAGGACCACTTCCCCCTCCCATTTATTTATCAAATTATTGAGAGACTAGCTGGGAAGAAACATTATTGTTGTTTGGATGGATTTTATAGATATTTTCTGGTTCCTATAGCTCCGAAGGATCAGAAGAAGACTACATTCACCTGTCCCTTTGGTACATTTTCCTACTAGAGGATGCTATTTGGACTTTTCAACACCCCAGGTACCTTTCAGATATGCATGGTGAGTATTTATTTTCTAATTTTATTGAGACCTTCATGGAGGTATTCATGGATGATTTTACAGTGTATGGGTCCACATTTGATGAATGTTTAAGTAGTTTGGAAAAGGTGTTGAATTTTTGTATTGAGAAGAATCTGGTCTTGAACTTTGAAAAGTTTCATTTCATGGTAGAGCATGGTATTGTGTTAGGGAATGTAGTGTCAAAACATGGGATAGAGGTTGATAGATCTAAGGCAGATATTATTTCATCCTTACCATATCCCTCATGTGTGTGTGATGTTAGATCTTTCCTAGGGCATGCATGATTTTATCGGCGCTTCATCAAAGATTTTAGTAAGATTTCTCTTCCTATGTCGCGATTACTTCAAAAAGATTCTGATTTTGTGTTTGATGATTCTTACAGGATTTACTTTGATGAGATAAATAAGTGTCTAACCACTCCACCGATCATACATCCCCCACAGTGGGAGATTCCTTTTGAGCTTATGTGTGACGCCTCCAACTTTGCAGTTGGATCTATCTTATCTCAGATGGTGGAGGGACATTCACATGTGATTGCCTATTCATTGGGGACACTAGATTCAGCCCAATCAAACTACACAACCATAAAAAAGGAGTTTCTTGTTGTCATATTTTCTTTAGATAAATTTCATTCATATTTATTGGGCTCTAAATTAGTTTTTTTTTTCTGACCATGCAGCTCTGAGGTACCTCTTGAAGAAATCGGATGCAAAGCCCAGACTTATCCGATGGATTCTCCTTCTTCAGAAATTTGATATTGAGATAAAGGACAAGAAGGGGTCATAAAACTTGGTGGCAGACCACATGAGTAGGCTTACTCACACACTAGAGGATGACACCTTGGACTAGGTACCACTTTAGGTAACTTTACCCAATGAGAATCTTTATTCCATCTCAGGTACACATCCTTGGTATGTAGATTTAGTTAACTACCTTATTGCCTCTGAAATCCTTACAAATTTAAAGAAACATCAAGTCCAAAAATTAAAGATTGAGTTAAGATTTTATGTTTGGTATGATCCATAGTTATGGAGCATGTGTAGTGACCAAGTTATTAGGAGGTGTGTTATTGATCACGAGTTTGAGTCTATTCTACAATTCTATCATTCTCTTGCTTGTTGTGGAAAATTTGGACCCCAACGGATAGCTATGAAAGTTTTGGACTCTGGATTATATTGTCCTAGCTTATTCCATGATTCCCATGTGTTTTGTAAGTCATTCTCTTGTGCCAAAACACTGGGACCATTTCTAGGAGACATGAGATACCCCAACAACCCATACCATTCTGTGAGATTTTTGATGTATGGGGCATTGATTTTATGGGTCCTTTTTCTAGTTACTTTGGTTTTTTGTATATTTTGGTTACTGTTGATTATGTGAGAAAATGGGTGGAGGCTAAGTCCATCAGGACTGATGATTCTCATGTTGTAGTGAACTTTGTCAAAGCATAGAGTTTTGCAGGTTTGGAGTACCAAAGGCCATCATCAGTGACCAAGGGACACACTTCTGCAATCGTAATTTGGCTTCCATCCTTTAGAAGTATGGGGTGAAACACAAAACATCAACACCATACTACCCCCAAACAAATGGCCAGGCTGAGGTTTCAAATTGTGAGTTGGTTTTGGAGAAAACTGTGCAGCCAAATAGGAAGGATTGGAGCAAGCACTTGGATGATGCGCTGTTGATGCTCCTTTCCATCACAGAGTCTAAATGACTAAAAAGGGGAATACCTTAGCATAAAGAGATTCATCCTTTGAGGAAACATCAAAAATTGAAAAAGGCATAAACAAGGATTTGTTGAAAGATAGGCCGCGCACGTTTCAGCATGGTCACGCAGGTGACTTGCACACCCTATTTGATTTTCTCCCAAGGTCTTCAATTCCCTATAAATACCCCTTGTGGGCCCCCCATTTCAGGGACGAAAAATTCCTAAAGTCAGATTTAAGCTCTCGGTTCCCTAGTCTCTACTTGAAGTCTTTCGAACACTTGTAAGGTAATTTCTTACCTAGAATGGAAGATCTAAAGAGGGAGAACAAGGCCTTAGTTTTGAAATTCATCAACACTTGAAATCCTAAGTGTCTAACCCTTAAGGGAAATAAAGAAACTTGCGTGCCACCTTATCCCTTCAACAAAACTTGCGTGCCACACTTTTGGAAGTCTCTAGGGATAATACTAAGGGCTTGAGCCAAGCCTCGCCCAAGTATTACCCTATGGGTTAACCATCGGGCAAGTACACATGTTTCGTGCAAGTATACTTGCATGACCAGTACTTGTCCACCCCAACAAGACTTGCGCGCCTACATTTTTTTGGGTGCCCATCCTGCTTATTCATCTCTTTTCTTCAAATCCACCTCTCCTCTTCAAGATTTAGCCTTCAAAACCATTTTCAAAGTCATTTATGGCATGGTTCCTTTGTTGGCTTCCTTATCTGAAAGTAATTCTATGGAAAATCTCTCAAAATCTAAGTGATTTACATATCTTTATGTCACTAAGGTTAGAGATTTAATTCATTCAACCTCATCCTCTAAGATGAGAAGATCTTTAATTTGGGCCTCCTTTTCAGGAGTAAGCCCCAGTCCAAGTTCCCTAACCTGGGATTCCTTTTCCGGAGTAATCCCCAGTACAAGTTCCCTAACCTGGGCCTCCTTTTCAGGAGTAAGTCCCAGTCATAATTCCCCTTAACCTGGGCCTCCTTTTCAGGAATAAACCCTAGTCTTAATTTCTTTTGATCTAGGATTCCTTCTCAGGAATAAAACCCAATCATAAGTCCCCTCTAATTTGGGCATCCTTATCAGGTTTAAGTCCTACGTTAAGTATCCAAATCTCCATAAAGAACATATACTTTTATGTACCTTGTTCCTGGGTTTCTTCCCTAAAGTAAAATCCCAATATTAATCTATCTGGGTAGTCATACATACATAAGACCCACATCATTCCTTATGATTTCATATTTTATGGAACAATCGTCAGGTTTTACTGATACCTATTGCTTCTCACACCGAGAATGACTCACATGAGCTTAGAGCGTAAAAGTAATTATGACATCTTTCTTTGGGCCATCAATTATGCACAAACCTCATACTTATTTTCTCGAACTACATGGGTTCTGATTACTTTTCTAAACAAAGATACTTAGGTAGCCCATTTATGGGTACGATCCCAACTCTGAAATAATCCATGTCCTTCTTAATAATAGTAAACTTCAAGTGCCCAACTGAGCGGCTTTAAAACCAGTATGGTTATCATAATGACAAAGATATTTCTATATAATGTGTTTAAGGATCCCATTAACTAAGAATCTATAACAAATACAGATGATTCTCTATCAATTAAGAACCTCAAATACATATAAAATATTCTCTAAATATCATACATATCAATCATTGATTTTCAGATATAAAGGAAAGATCATTTTCATACTTGGTAATTTAATAAGGATTCACGAACATAACTTAATTATATAAAGAGAGTCCCGTAGTAGACAATACTTCCCCTAAAGAAGGTGTGATGAGTCCTACCTCCCATCCTCTCAACCAATGAAAATTCGTAAGCCTCATCGGTCCACAACTAATGAGCACCTACCTTTAGAAAGTAGGTCCAAATGGATATAGAATCATTGGATGTTTCCGGTTCTATGAACAAACCTGTTAGAAACCAATTGGAATGTTTGAACCTTAAATATACAAGGTCATCCCCATTTCCAGAGGAAATAAAAAATGGTGAACCCGACATGAATCCTTAAACAAGTTAAAATGATGTTTTACTTATTTTTTAGGCCCCTATTTAAACTCAATGAGAGGTCCAACAAAACAATCAATAACATATGTGCTCATCCAAAAGATGTAGTGGACGAACTTATCTTGATTATGTCTGTTATATCAAATAGGCACTCATTTCCAAGATCTCTCTACATTACAGAAATGGATTCTCTAAAGTTCACACCTGTGAATGCATATTCCACTACTCCTACTGGATCCTCGTCCACTCTGAGGACAACATCACCTAATCAGCGTCTGCAAAACTGGGTATCAAATGCACTGGTTAAGGAATACCGTCAACATGGTACCATTCCGACTCTGGAGGCCACTCGACAAGCCCTCCAAGTCAATAACTCACCTTGGTTGTCCGAACAGTGATGACCATTGATCAAGAAGCAGGCGGTGCTAACCACCGTCTCCAACCGTTTCGAGTCGTTATCCCCAGAACGCAATAACCAGTCCCTCCCATATTATAGGGAGGTGAATGAAGAGGTCACTCAAGGCCTCGGTTCAAGAAAGCAGGAGTCCTTCCTGAGGGCTCCCATCAATAATCGCCGCCAGACTCGTGCGGCAGTGCACCCTAAACACGATGAGGGTATCTCCTTTAGGGGTTTGGCTCAGGTCCCTTAGACCCGAGTCCACAAGATGAACTGCTAGAGCTGAAATCTGGCTAACAAGGAGCAAGTTCTTACCTCTGCCCCCTCTGGAGAAGTCCATCAACGTAACTTGATGGAAAGAAACGAGCAAGAACATACACCCGTCCATTCTAATCCCGCTATCCAGCAGACTCGTCTGGAAGCAACTCACCAATCCTGTCAGGAAATTCTGGAGGAGTATTATAGCAGTCATATACACCTATTTATAACTCATCATCCAGTCAGAAGGATCGTCTGACTACACCCAAAGAATCTCTCCAATCTAATATGGTGGAAACTAATAAGAAGGCACATACACCTATTTAATATCAACAATTCTATCATCAGTCTCGTCTGCCAGTATTGAAGGAAATTTGTCAACCATACTTGACGAAGAATAAACAGTAGGCATGTACACCTGCCAATGTTCATTAGGCAAACCAACAGTCTCGTTTGGCAGCACTCAGAGAAGTCAATCGGAAAGCTCCGACGACAAATTTGGAGCAGACTCAACTCTCTACCCCTATGCATGTGTACTGTCAGAATTCATTGACAAGAAAAGGAGGACAGGATTAAACACATACACCTACTCTAGATAAGGAATGAATTTATATTTCCATTCTGGTAGCTGAAGTCACCAAGCACATTCTGACAATGGTGAAAGAGCAGAAGCAAATCCCTGCTCATATTCTGGATGCCTGTCAGAATATTATAACAGCTTCAGCAACATCACAGGGAAAGAAATGAAAATATATCCCTACCAGTGGAGTGACACATCAACATATCACTCCAGAACAGATACATACCTCTGTTCCAGTCTAAGAGGGTTGTGGGGTATACTCCCCCATATCATACAGACAATCAAGTCAGGCACATATACATGATTTGAATGGAGATAATCAGCCTAACCTAACTATTTCTTCTGAACAGGCATATACACATGCCCATAATAACCACTTTCATCAACAAGTGGTTCCTCAAGTGAGTAAGAAGGCGTCTAAGAAGAAAACCCGCTCAGCACAGTCAAGAAATCAAGAGCCAATCTGTAATAAGGCCTTGCTCAATGCTGGAGTTCTTGATACACTCAGACAATTGTCTGTTGCAACTCAAGATTCTACTCTCTCATTTCCCAATAGTGGGAACAATATTTCTTAAGGTATGCATCAGACACTTCCTCATGAAGGCTTGCTTTATGATAGTTTGGTTGATCTCGAAGTATCATCTTCAGATTAGAGTCACGATAAACCTCTGCGTGGCCAAAAGATCAAGGAGAAAAATGTTTCATCTTTTACTGTAACCCACCATGGTGTTCCTCCCTATGATGATGAATTTAGCTGCAAAAGTCCTCTCTGTAGTAGTAATTCGAATTGCCTAGAAAATTCTTTAAAGGAAAATGCAGTAACGAGAAAGCCCTTCTATCTTGAGGAACTTTCAAATGTGAAGCCAGTCATGTCTGATGCTTTACCTCTAGCAGGTGAAATACTTTCTCAATCAGAAGATAGCCTGGGGTGTAGGTCATTCTACGAACCACCCCTGGGTCATTCATATTCTAGTTTGATAAATGAATTCTCTACCAATCTTGTTGAATCTGATGAAGCAACAAAGAAGCACCAGCTCTGGTCTAATAAGGTAGAAGAATCTTCATCGAATGATAAAGAGGAAATGCTGAATATGAGAAAACAACTAGAAAAAGGTGAAGTACCGGTCATGTTTTGGCCACTGGCTGACTCTCAGTATGATATTCCAAAAATGTTGACAGAATATTGTATCCAAGATATTCATCTCAACATGTGGAAAACTCTTTGTCAATTGAAAAAGAAAATATTATCTTATGATGAATATGAAAATCATGTCAAGATAATAGAAGGGTTACAATGCCAAATTGATTTGGCATCTCTCTCAGTTTCCAGATATCCGAAGGTTGAAAAGCAGCAGAGATCCCTTCAGCGTTCATGCCTTGGCGCACTAAAAAGATTTCTCCAGTTAATTTCCAATGCCCCATCTGGTATTCATATCAGAGGATGGGGTGTTCATTGAGCACTGCATTTCACTGTGCTCTCCATTCAAAAAAGCCCACCAAAGGTGGTCTCATGCAATTTTATTTCCCAGAATTAGCCACATCTAGCTGGTTTTGTGCATAATCAAAGGCTTTCTCAAGAACATTCCTCAACTAGTTCTTCTCAAAGTTAGGAATATAGAGAACAAGTTGTCAAATTACTCTTGCATTAAGAAAATGAGAATATCAAACTAGCTTCTTGTTTAGAGCAGGCACATCATCAAGTGAAAGAAGTGTCAGAAATCATTCAATGGTTATTTGAGCCAGGTGATTTGAGTGGATGTAGGTTGATGCATCTGGCCAATTTCTAGACTAAAGTCTGCAAAATCAGGAGAGATTTTAAGAAAGTCTTAGATGTAGCTGCTCAAGAACCACCCTAGCTTGCCAGACTGGGGATGTTTCCAAATCCTCAATCCCTTCCTCAGGGGAATTCAGTCTTCTCTCGATTAGGGAAGAAGCCACAAGAGGAACGAAGAGACAAATTATCAGGAGATTCCCTCCAAATTACGATTCTTCAAGAAATTCCTAAGGGATCAAATCAACAAAAGGAAGTGTCTCATCAAGGATATGGAAGAAGACAATATTTCATAAATGCCGATTGAAGATATGAAATGCGTTATGCATCAATAAATGTCATCAATACCGTTGTTGCTGATCCTCCAGAACATGAGGCTCATTCAGAGGGATCAGATGAGGAAGTTCCTGCTCAAGAGGTTGTGCACACAGAGGAAAATGAAGAAGGTGTACATACCCAGAATCAAAGGCTTACCCAGAATTTAGGTATTCCTTCCAATAACCAACTCCCCCCTCTTTGAAAGGTGTCCAACCAGGGGAAAGGGAAAAGTCAGGCTGCATTCCACCCTACCTCTGGAGAATGCCAATCACTCTCATTAGAGGAAATGTTTGCACAAAAAGAGGCAGAAATGAAAGAATTAAGGAGGTTAAATGTATAACTACTTCAAGGTAGTCTTCCTCCTAAGCATGATGGATTCAGTCAGTCAAGGGAATTTGTTGCATCTACTGGGATGGATCAAGAATATCCTCCTTTACCAGTACACCCTCACAGGTCCAATCCTATGGGTTATACGCAACAACAACTGGTAATACTACCATCAGTGGCAGTCCTGGTCACTACACCTGTTCAAAATCTAGTTATTGCACCTGCACAGGTCCAAGATCAACCAGATGTTTCTCAAAAATAAATGACTACCATTGATTCATTAACATCTCGGTTGGAAGCTATGGAAGGAAAGTGTGCACCGCTTCAACTGGAGAAGAGAGATTACCCTGAATGGGTTGATGCAATTCCTCCCCCATCAAATTTTGCAAGTACCAAATTCCCAATTTTTTAATGGTTTGGGGGACCCAGAGCAACACTTAACACATTTTTTCTCTCGTTGTGATCCCATGATGGGAACTCCTCAACAACAAGAAGAAGTTAAGATTAGGTGTTTTGTACAGTCATTATAAGGGCATGCTTTTGTCTGGTATACAAGCTTGCAATCTCGGTCAATTACTAGGTGGGAGGATCTCTGTCAAAAATTCCTTCTTCAATTCAGTTCAACATTTCCAAAGACAATAGTTTTTGATCTTAAAAATTTTATGCAAAGGGAGAATGAAAGAGTTTCAAATTTCATTGCTCGATAGAAGGGATTAACATATTCCTTAAGCTTAGAACTCATCAAGAAGAATTGTTTCCAATCTATATGGAAAATTTGTGTGATGAATTAAGCACACCATTGATCCCTGTGAAATACACAGGAGGGTTTTGAGACCTTACTTCAATCGCTCAACAAATTGAAGAATCTCTTACAAAGACTAAGGATAAATCTCGTGTAATTCCACCAGCTCCAGGAAGGAGAATGGGTAAAGCAGAGACTGCTATAGTTATGCTTAAACAAGCACCTGTACCTACTTTTACTTCAAAACGTTTATCTTATCGAAGGGCTCCACCTCTTGAGCATCAACAACAGAGGCCGTTTGGTCAAGATGACCAAAGAGATCAAAGACAAAAACAATTTGAGGAATTAAAGAGAAAAGTTTACTCTTTCCAAAATGAAAAAGTTCCTGGTTATTTAATTTCAGCTCTGGAAAATAATTTGGTTCAATTACCAAGGCCTAAAAGGCCGAACAAGGAAGGAGATGAAGACCGTCCCAACTATTTACCATTTCATCAGATGTTGGGGCTTCCCATTCAGGAGTTTTTTGTCTTCAAAGACCTCCTGAAAAAGTTGGTGGACTCGGGACAGGTCAAACTGAAAGTTTCATTAGCCTAGGTAGCATGTGTTACTGCTACAGATCCAGAGGAAGAAGGAAAGTGGCAAGAAGTCAAAAGAAAAAATGCACAGAAATATGATGATTGGATGGTCAGAAAAATGATCAACTGAACTCATACCATTTTACAAACACAATTGAAGAAACCAATTGTGTCTTTTGCCATGAATGCCACAGTAAAACCCTCTTCATCAGAGGGAAAATCCTCAAAGAAGCGGCATAATTCAAAGAAAGAATATCCATTAGAAGAAGATGAGATTATGTCAAAGCCCAAGTTGTCTTTGACTCTGGCGGATTTTATGCCATCTACTTCAAAGTTACAGGCACCGCCCCACCAAACGGAACAACCTAAATTGGCTAATCAGGAAGAGTCTTCATCAGATGAAGAGTTGATCTTTGGTTCTATTAATATTATTCACTTAACATATCCTTATGCCAGTCATAGTTTCGATCTTGATGAGTCTGAGTTCCCTATATCAAACATAGGAATTAGAGGGATTTCCAGAGGTCTGGGATACAAAGGAAGACGTGGATATCCTAGAAGCCACTATTCCAATTCTACCCCAGCTAGAACTGTGTATGCAGTAGAAACTCATGGAAGATCCCTTCAGCAGGCTCAACAAGAACAAGAAAGTTCTTCCATGCATGACAGATTCAGTCCTAGCACAATTATTATGAAGGATCGGTTGGAGGTTACACCTTCTTCCTCTCAGCAAGTAAATAGACCTATTTGGTTTAATCTTCAAAATCCAGGAGTATTTCCAACTCCTACCCCGATACAAGAAGAATCTACTTCCAAAGCATCAAATTCTACGGTACCTGTGAAACCACATGTTCTTTTTGGAAAACGTAGACCTTTGGATCAAAAATATGATGTCTTGAAACATTTGGCCAAAGTACCGGCCACGTTATCAATTCTGGATGCCTTGAATTTATCAAAGGATCTTCAGGAGGCACTCATTGAGGCTTTGTCAAGTCCTTAGGAATTAGAAACTGAAATTGCTACAGCTGAAGTCTACCATGTAGAGAATGATCCTACAGAATGACATGAAATGATATCTTTTACAGATGAAGATGAAGATGATGTTGTGCATGGAAATATTAGACCTTTGTATTTATCTGGAAAGTTCAATGATGTAGACATCCGAATAGATTTCATTGATAATAGTTCAGGATTTAACCTCATTCCCATTCGTACACTTCGTTGATTGGGCCTCACCGAATCTGATTTATCTCCTTCAACTTTGATGTTGCAAGGATATGATAAAAATGAACAAGAACCTCTGGGTGATATCATACTCAGAACTCAGTTTGTAGATCTTGTATCCAATTCAAATTTCATAGTTGTTCGTCATGAAACAACCTTCAACATTTTTCTTGGAATACCTTGGCTACATCAACATGCAACCGTACCTTCATCATACCATCAGTGTCTCAAATATTGTTTCAATGGTCAAATTGGGAAATTTTATGGTGATAAATCTCCATTAAAAACATGTGAATCTCAATACATTGAGGCATAATTCTATCACATGGAAGGGAAGGAGAAATACATGACAAAGGAGGTTATGAAGATTAATGCTCCATATGGTTTGGAAAAGATTCCAGTAAAACCATTCATACATGTGATTACATATTATGTGTTTCCTATCAGTCAAATTGACAGGATAGATCCAAATCCAAATACTCTTATGGAAACTTCCATAATGTCAATTACGACAATCAAGACAGACAATATCGGAGAAATTGGTGATTCACCAAGCAATGATGAAAGCTCGAATGAAGATGTCCTTATTTCATCTGCTAAAATCCAGCAACTTTAAACTTCGCCAACCAGGCCAGAAGAAGTTATAGCAATGTCAGAGATAAATGATGATGTCGATTATCAATCCATCATATCCTCTTTATTACCCAAGGAATACCCTTAATCATCAATAGGGTCAGAAATGGAAGCCTCTTCTTCAAGATGTTCAAATTTTAACATCTCTCCTAATCATGGAAATTCTGCTTCATAATATACCATGAAAGTAGAAGCAGAAGAGATAACACATGTTGAAGAAGAAGAGGAAGATCTCAGAGATGCTCCTCCAACATTTGAAGAGGGTATCTCTACCACTTTGGATGAACTCAGAGAAATAAATATGGGTACAAAAGAAGATCCATGCCCCACTTTAATTAGTGTGGCCATGACTCTTGAAGAGCAAGAAATGTATATTTAATTTTTAAAGCAAAATCGAGATATATTTTCTTGGAACTATACATAAATTCCAGGGCTTGATCCCGATGTTTCTACTCATCATTTGGTTTTTCCAGAAGAACATCAAGGATTTAAGAAATTCGCAAGAAGAACACACCAAACTTATGCTTCTAAAATTGAAGATGAAGTGGATAAGCTTATCAAAGATAACTTTGTCAGAGAAGTTCAATATCCCAAATGGTTGGCTAACATTGTCCCGGTGAAAAATAAAAATGGAAAAATTAGAGTTTGCATTGATTTCAGAGATCTTAATCAGCATTGTCCCAAGGATGATTTTCCAGTTCCGATCACATAACTCTTAATTGATGCAACAGCTGGCTATGAAGCACTTTCCTTCATGGATGGATATTCTAGGTATAATCAAATCCGAATGGATCCATAAGATGAATAATCTATAGATTTTATATCCCCTCAGGGTGTGTTTTGCTATCGGGTAATGCACTTTGGCCTAAAAAATGCTGGCGCAACATATCAACATGCCATGCACCGTATCTTCAAACCCTTTTTAGGGAAATTTGTTGAATGTTATGTGGATGATTTGGTGGTTAAATCCAAACAACGTTCTAATGACTTGTCTTATTTGGAAGTCATATTCCACAAACTTCAACAACACAATTTGAAGATGAACCCCTTAAAATGTGCTTTTGGGGTAACCTCAGGAAAATTTCTCGGCTTTGTTGTATGCTATCGTGGCATCGAAGTCAATACTTGGTATGCCACCTCCTCAAAATTTGAAATAATTGAGAGGAATTCAAGGACATTTAGCCTATATTTGGTATTTCATCACCAATTTGGCTGGAAAAAGTTTACCCTTCACCAAATTGAGGAAGAAGGGAGTCACTTACCAGTGGACTGAAGAATGTCAAGAAGCATTCAATATTCTCAAGAAATATCTCTTGAGTCCACCGATATTAATTCCACCTATTGAAGGAAGGCCACTTATTCTTTATGTGACAACTTTAGAGTGATCATTGGGTGCCTTACTTGCCCAGAAGAATGATGTTGGGAATGAAAACAACCTTTACTATCTCATTCAGACTATGCTTGAAGCAGAAATCCAATATTCAAGTATTGAAAAGTGCTTCCTAGCATTAATATTTGCAGTTTAGAAATTGAGACACTACCTGCAACATCATGAGGTCCAATTGGTATCTCGCAATAACCCGCTCAAATTCATCCTTAGTCGTCCAATGCTTACCAGACGTCTGGAAAGGTGGGCAGTTATTTTGCAGCAATTTGATATCCAATATGTGTCTCAAAAGGAAATAAAGGGCCATGCTCTGGCTAATTTTCTTGTTGAACACCCTTCAGTATAAGATACATCTTTATATATTGAACTTCCCAATGAGGAAGTCTTCTCTATTCAAGATAATCTTCAAACATGGGAAATGTACTTTGATGGTGCTTCCAGAAGTCCAACAGGGAAGAAAATGGAGGATCCTAAATTCAACAAAGTTGGGATAGGTATTGTGCTTATTTCCCCAAAAAGGTAGTGCTACCCTATTTCTTCTTATTGTGGGAAGGCGGTACAAATAATGAAGCAGAATATCAAGCTCTCATCGTAGGATTGGAGTTGGCGCTTCAGGCACAAGTGAGTCACTTAAAAGTGAAAGGTGATTCAGACTTGGTAATCAAACAAGTTAATGGGGATTATGCAATCAGAAAAGAAGAATTAATCCCTTTATATGATTACTTTAGAGAGTTAATGGCGAAATTTACTTCGGAACCGACATTTTCTTATGTCCCGAGATCACAAAATGCCCAAGATGATGCACTGGATAATATAGCCACAGCTCTGGAAGATCCAAATCGGGACGACACAATCATCAGTATTGCCCACCATCGTACAATTTCACCTTATGTTCAAACTAGAATAGAGGAAATCAATGAAATTAGTCCCATATCTGAACCATATGGTCATACTACAGGATGAATGACACTTATCAGGGAATACCTTCAAAATGGAACACCTCCACCTGATAGAGCCGGGAAAGAACAAGTCCGGCGGCGTGTGGTCAATTTTACTCTTTATGATAGCCCTGATAACTTATAAAAAGTTCTATACAAAAGAGGTTTTGATGGATTTCTCTTCATATGCATTGATGGTGAAGAGACAATGGCTATCATGAAAGAAGTACATGCAGGAGTCTGTGGTGCCCACCAGTTTGGACATAGACTGTCTGATCAAATTTGAAGGCTTGGATACTTTTGGCATTCAATGATACAAGATTGTGTTGATTTCATGAAGAAGTGTCATTCATGCCAAGTATGTGCTAACTTAATTCATCAAACCCCATATTTTCTTCATACAGTTAAATACTCGTGACCATTTTCCACATGGGGAATGGATGTAGTGAGACCTTACCCTTCAGCTATAGCCAAGCAGTTTAAGTATATTCTTACTGTTACTGACTTATTTTCCAAATGGTCAGAGGCAATACCTCTCAAATAAGGTAGTTCTAAAAGTATTGTTAGCTTCATCAAGTCTAACATGATTACCAGATTTGGTTTCCCTCATACCATATTGAAAAACAATGGCACCAACTTCTGTTCATCCGAGGTAAAGAAGTTGTATCAAGAATATAACATAAAATCCAACCATTCATCTCGGTATCATGCAGTGGCCAATGGTCAAATAAAAGCCTTTAATAAGACTCTTTAAAATATAATGCAAAAGATGGTTGATAAAGATAAGAAATCATGGCCTGATAAACTCTTTCATGCTTTATGGTCTTATCAGACCACCACCTGCACTACAACGCGGTCAACTCCATATTCATTGGTATATGGAACAGAAGCAGTCATGCCCATTGAAGTTCAATTACCTTCGCTCAGAGTATCCATTTGTGATCAGTCATCTATAGATGAACAATCTCAAAAGCGATTGGATGAATTGGAATGATTAGATGAGAAAATATTGTACACCCTGCATCACTTGGATGTCTATCAGAATCAAATAGCACGAGCTTTCAATAAAAAAGTTCATCTTTATTCATTCATTTAGGGAGAAATGGTATTGGTTTTCAGAACTCTGATGATACCAGGAAAGAAACCTCCCAATCTTGAGCCAAAGTGGGAAGGACCTTACTTAATACATAAGGTCTACTCCAATGGATCTTATTATTTAATCTCAATAGATGGAGAACTCATCACAACTCCAACCAATGTAAGATTCTTGAAGAAGTATTTTGTGTAACACAAATACCCTTTCATCCAACATGACATTAAACTATGTTGTACTTGCTTCAAGGCTTTAAACTGCACATTCCCTTATACGTCCAAAATGACGTTAAACTGTGACGTCCTAGCTACATGACGCTAAACTGTACAGAAGTCCCTTACGTCCAACAAGACGTTAAACTGCATAACCATCATCCAACATGACATTAAACTGTGTTGTCCTTGCTGCAAGACTTTAAACTGCATAGTCCCTTATACTTCCAACATGACGTTAAACTATGACGTCCTAGCTACATGACGCTAAACTGTACAGAATCCCCTTACGTCCAACAAGACGTTAAACTGCATAACCATCATCCTAGTTATATGACGTTAAACTGTGCACCTCTTCGTCCCACATGACGTTAAACTATAAAAAATTCCCTAATACATCCTAGTTACATGATGCTAAACTGTACAACACTCCATCGTCCAACATGACGTTAAACTGTATTGTTCCCCTTTTGTCCAGCATGATGTTAAACTGTGTTGTCCTTACTGCATGACATTAAACTGCACAATCCCCAAAGTCTTTACTGTATGACTTTAAAATGCATAATATTCTCTTTTGTCCTAGCTATATGATGTTAAACTATACAACCTCCTCTTTTTTCCTTACTGCATGACATTAAACTGCATAGTCCCCCATTGTCCAAAATGACGTTAAACTGTGCTCACTCCCTTATATGTCCAACATGACATTAAACTGTGCATTGTTAGGGTTGTTTCTACCTCTTGTTTCTCACACTGAGTATGAATCATGTGAGCTTAGATTAAACTTCAACCATAACACCCTCTCTGGTCCACTAACCATGCGTAAGTCCCAACACCATTTTTAGGTCGTTTTCCTCAAGAACAACTTGATCACCAATTCATTCTTCAATTGTACTACACAGACTTTGATCCTTGCCTTCTAGGATGGGTACGTAGGAAACCTAACGAGGTTTAAGCCCAAAACCAATCTCTTCACATCAGTTCACCTCCATCTCATACGATGTTGATTCGTGAATCCACCCCCAAAACCAATATTTTTTACTTTGGTTCACCATCGTCCTTGCTATATGACGTTAAACTATTCACAATTTTGTCCTGTACGAAAATAAACTACAACATTATTTGACACCCTCACCTGAGAGGGAATCATTATTTACATTGATCTCCAATCATGTTATATTCTAAAGACTACGTGCATACATGGAAATGCCCGAACCATTAATCTTGGGTCAAACCATCATTGCACTAAAGTCCCCTTTCACCCTTCACATGTACGAACCAAATCTATACAGAGGGTATTTCAAGAACTATGTGCGGATTTATTCCCATCCTTACAGGATATGTAGGAACGTTCAAGCATCCCTTGAATCCAACCCCAAGTCTTTGGGCCTAACCCCAAATTCTAATTTCAGTACCTTGACTAAAAATTCCCCCTGTTGAAGTCCAACACCTCAATTTAGGACCCAAACACAACATGATTATGGTCAGCATTGGTATATGTATCTCTTTTATGCATTGAACAATGCCCATTTTGATGTGTCATACTCCTAACCTTAAATACTTCTGGATCTCCATAACTATTTTCTTGACTTCTGGTCACAAAATTTCTAATACCCGAGAGTTCTTTTGCCTGAATATGTAGCACGTGCCCTTAGGCGGCCTTACATAAACAATCTACATAATAGAATTTTCAGCCAAAAGATACTATTATTTGACTATGCAGCCAATTCCCTTAGGTGGCCCTGTATAATTCAACCCCCTAACGAGTTTGTTAAATAGTGGTAACTTCATTCTTGAGAGGAAAACCTCTTTTGTCCTTATTTGTCTTAACAAAAATATGTAAGGATCCGCAAAAATATCCATCCTTAACATATTTGTCCCATACTCTTTTTCAAGATCTGAAAGTATTTAAGTCTATGGTTTATATTTCCCTTCCCTACGTTTGGGTCAGACCTTCCTAGGAGTGACATTCATCCAATTATTTTACAATCTTAATTGGGAATATCCTCTCCATATTCAAGTACCTCTCTCCATACAAAAAACTCTATGCTTTGGAAAATTTGAATCTCCATAAACTTTTACTGGATTTTTAGCAATAGAAAAGTAAAAGTTCTGAGAGTTCTTTTTCCTGACTATGCAGTACATGCCCTTAGGTGGACTTGCATAAGTAGTCTATATAACGAACCTGGAAGCCAAAAGATTTTATTATTTAACTATATAGCCAATTCCCTTAAGCGGCCCTGCATAATTCAACCCCCTAACGGGTTTGTTAAATAACTGTAACTTCACTCTTAGTAAATACTTCTTCTAATGCCTTTTTAGCCCTTTTTTCATATCATTCCTCAGATTCAAAATTTCCTAATTCATAGTTTACATGTTTTCCTCCATACTTGAATGTGGTAATATGTTTTCAGATAAATTATCAAGTAATTGAGTCAATTTTAATACATTCGGTCAAATCTATTTCAACCTTAAACATTATCCTTTTTATGTCTGATGCGCATGACTTTAAACTGCCCATAAAAGACAGGGGAACTCTGAAAAAAAGTCAAGTCCTAGCTCACTAGACATACATTGTGTATGACTTAGGTAATATTGAGTAATTAAAAGATGTAAAATTTTTTAGGGTTATTATTTTTTATATAATCCTAGCAAAAATCAAACTATTCTTACTAGCCCCATTGACTTAGATAAAAAAATTTAAGCAGGTAGAAAAAGAAGGAATGCATAAATGATTGAAGATGAAAGTGTTTTTAATTGATGCACAAGAGTTAGAAGGATGTCCACAGACTGGAGTCTCTTCTCGTTTTCAAGGATTAAAAGATAATTTGAACATAAATCTTCATTTGATTTATGGTATCCTGAGCTTCATCAACTGCCACTTGAAGTTCATGCACTCGACCAGCTTCACTCTTTTCAGCTTGATGGAGTTATTTCTTGGCTTCAACGATGGATTTCATACCATTTTTTGAACTCCTTCCAATGAATTGTTAAGATGGTCAAGTTCCCCAGTAATAGCATCTAACTGTTGCTGAAGGTGCATATTCTGGACAACTTTCTCTACCTTAGAGTCAAATCATCCTTCCTCTTTTCTGATCCAACTCTAAGGGAGGAATTTTTTTGATGCTCCTTTCCTTCACAGAGTCAAAACGACTAAAATAGGGGAATACCTTAGCATAAAGAGATTCATCCTTTGAGGAAACATCAAAAATTGAAAAAGGGATGAACAAGGATTTGTTGAAAGATAGGACACACAAGTTTCATCATGGTCGCACAGGTGACTTGCGCGCCCTATTTGATTTTCACCCAAGGTCTTCAATGACCTATAAATACCCCTTTTGGGCCCCCCATTTTGGGGACGGAAAATTACAAAAGTCATATTTAAGCTCTCGGTGCCCTAGTCTCTACTTGAAGTCTTCCGAACACTTCTAAGGTAATTTCTTACCTAGAATGGAAGATCTAAAGAGGGGGAACAAGGCCTAAGTGTTTAAATTCATCAACACTTGCATGCCTAAGTGTCTAACCCTTAAGGGAAATGAAGACACTTGTGCGCCACCTTATCCCTTCAACAAAACTTGCGCGCCACACTTTTGGAAGTCTCTAGGGATAATACTAAGGGCTTGAGCCAAGCCTCACCCAAGTATTACCCTATGGGTTAACCTTCGCGCAAGTACACATGTGTCGCGCAAGTATACTTTCATGACCAGTACTTTCATGCCCCAACAGGACTTGCACGCCTACCTTTTTTTGGGTGACCCTTTTTCTTATTCATCTATTTTCTTCAAATCCATCTCTCCTCTTCAAGATTTAGCCGTCAAAACCCTCTTCAAATTCATTTATGGAATGGTTCCTCTATTGTATTTCTTATCTGAAAGGAATTATGTGGAACATCTCTCAAAATATAAGTGATTTACATATCTTTATGTCACTAAGGTTAGAGATTTAATTCATTCAACCTCATCCTCTAAGATGAGAAGATCTTTAATTTGGGCCTCCTTTTTAGAAGTAAGCCCCAGTCCAAGTTCCCTAACCTGGGCTTCCTTTTCAGGAGTAATCCCCAGTACAAGTTTTCTAACCTAGGCCTCCTTTTCAGGAGTAATCCCCAGTCCAAGTTCCCTAACCTGGGCCTCCTTTTCAGGAGTAAGCCCCAGTCCAAGTTCCCTAACCTGGTCCTCCTTTTCAGAGGTAAGTCCCAGTCATAATTCCCCTTAACCTGAGCCTCCTTTTCAGGAATAATCCCCAGTCTTAATTTATTTTGATATGGGATTCCTTATCAGGAATAAAACCCAATAATAAGTCCCCTCTAATTTGGGAATCCTTCTCAGGATTAAGTCCTAAGTTAAGTATCCAAATATCCATAAAGCACATATACTTTTATGGACCTTGTTTCTGGGTTTCTTACCTGATGTAAAATCCCAATATTAATCTATATGGGAATTCATAAATAAAAAGACACACATCATTCCTTATGATTGCATCTTTCATGGAATAATCGTCAGGTATTACTGATACCTCTTGTTTCTCACACCGAGCATGACTCACGTGATCTTAGAGCATAAAAGTAATTATGACATCTTTGTTTGGGCCATCAATTATGCATAAACCTCATACTTATTTATTCGAACTATGTGGGTTCTGATTTCTTTTATAAACAAGGATACATAGGTAGCCCATTTACGGGTACGATCCTAACTCTGAAATAATCCATGTCCTTCTGAATGACAATAAACTTCAAGTTCCCCATTGAGTGGATTTAAAACTAGTATGGTTATCATAATGACCAAGAGATTTCTATATAATGTGTTGAAGGATCCCATTGACTAAGAATCTATAAAAAATATAGATGATTATCTATTAACGAAGAACCTCAAATACATATAAAAGATTCTCTAAATCTCATACATATCAATCATTGATTGTTAGATCTAAAGGAAAGCTCATTTTCATACTTGGTAATTTAATAAGGATTTACGAACATAACTTAAATCTATAAAGAGAGTCCCGGAGTATACAATAATTCCCCTCAAAAAGGTGTGATGAGTCTGACCTCCCATACTCTCAACCAATGAAAATTATTAAGCCTCATCGGTCCACAACTAATGAGAACTTACCTATGGAAAGTAGGTCCAAATGGATATAGAATCATTGGATGTTTCCAGTTTTACGAATAAACCCGTTAGAAACTGATTGAAATGTTTGAACCTTAAACAAACGAGGTCATCCCCATTTTCAGAGGAAACATGCGCTATGGGAATATAGGATATCATACAAAAATACCATCGGTATTTCCCCATTTTGGATTGTTTTTGGGAAAGCATGCCATCTCTCCGTGGAAGTTGAGCATTGGGATTATTGGTCTATAAAGAAATGAAACATGGATTTGACCCAAGATGGAATCCAAAGGAAGCTACACATTCAAGAACTTAAGGAGATTCTATTTTCTTTATATGATAACTCAAGGCTCTACAAGTAAAGATCAAAAGAATCTCATGACAAAATGATCCATAAAAGATAATTTCAAGTTGGATAGAAATTTTTTATCTATAGTTCGCGACTAAAGCTGATGATTGGTAAGTTGCATTCCAGGTGGTTAGGTCCTTATGTTGTGACTAATTTTTTTACATATGGTGCAATGAAGATCACACAAGAGGACACATTAAAGAGAATTATAGTAAATGGGAAACGTTTGAAGAGATACATCGAGGGACTTCCTACTGATGCGGTGGATTTCATCACACTGCATGACCCCATCATCACTTGAGAATATCAGGCTGTTCCTAACCCTTTCACTTCTTTATTCTTTGTCCTATTTAAAATTATACATTTCATGTTCATATATCATCTCATTTGTTCACATTTAGGACAAGGAAATATTTTAAGTAGGGGGATGAAACCTTTTAGTTTAGTAATTTTAATTGTTTTCCTGTTTTTTTCAATGATTTTCAAAAAAAATTGTGTGTTTTTCAAATTTTGTGTGTTTATTTTTCAAATTTTTATGTGTTTATAAAAATTTTGAGCTTAAATTATTCTCATCACCATTTTGAAATTCATATCAATAAGTGAAACAATTTATCCAATCAAACTGATCTTAAATTAATGATGAAAATAACTTTGTTTCAAGTTCAAATATTTAGTAATTTCATGAAAAGTACACTAAATTTTGAATCCCATGACACATATCACTATCTTTATATTTGAAATCACTTTCCTATGAGGATTATGAACCATTATTTTCATATTATTTACATTTACCTCACCTCTTGGGAGAACCAAACCATGCTTGATTTAACCAGAATTTGATTTATTCCTATCAAAACTTGAGGGTTTGAGGTACTTATGTTTAAATTATTAAGGCATTTGTTTAGTATTAAATCCCCTATTTCAATGAATCCTTTTTTATAATGGCGTACCTTGAACATTTAATCCTTGTAGCCCTTATAATCCATGAACAACCTATTAGGTTATCCACATTACAATCCAATTTTCCCTATCCAACCAACTCTTGAAGTGAAATTGTATAATCTAGTTAAACATAAGTGTGGGGGAAGCTGTCTTGTGTTGTGCTACCACATTCTATGATACTTTGGGTGGAAAATTAAATTCTGAAGATATCTGTTTACTGCTGAAAAAAAATCATTATGTTGAAAGTTGTGCCTTTTCTAGAGCTTTCATGACAAGTGAAGATGTACCTTTCTGGAGCTTCTAAAAAATGAAAGTTGTGCCTATCTGGAGATTTCATGAAAAACTATGTTTGAGAGGATTGACATTTTTGTTTCTGAAATAATTAATGGTGTAAACTTTCCATGAGTTTTCATGATTATGGAGCTTAATTTATATGAATAGGTGTGAGGAGGAGACCATACTTGAGTGAAAATTAGAATAATGAAATTTTTCTTAAAAAAGAGTCAAGCCCCCCTCATTCAGCCTCAGAATTTTTAACATCTTAATCCTACCAAACGAAAGCCACAGAATAAACCTAAAAAGTCCTCATGATAAACGTATGTCCTTGACTCACATCAGGCGGAGATGTAGGAATTTTTCAATCCTATGGTTACCCTTGTATGAGTCTGGATGAGAAAGACATTGCTAAAAAATTGACATTTGTGTGATAAGAGAAAATTCAAGCGAGGTAAGTGTTTTGTGCATGGGAGGATAAATTAAGTGGAAATATATTGAATGATATAAATGGAGAACTTGGAATAATGGTTTTTTATGAGGCATGATATCTTTTTTTCTTGGTGTGTAATTGTTGGATCTCAAGGATATGTGTTTTGAATTTTTTTTTGATTTGATATTGATGTTTACGTGATATGAGGTTTTTCTTAGGAGTGAAAAAGGGTAAGTGTGGGGGAGTTGAAAAAACACTATTTTTTTGAATATTTTATTGATAATAAATGACATAATTTCCTCACATTGTGCTAAATATGTTCATTTATGAAATATTTGGGATTAGATCATTCATTTGAAAATTTGATGAAAATTCCAGTTTTACCCTTTAAAAATGCACTGTAGTGTTTCGCACATAAATATTTCAATATGACTTATTTGAAATTAATTTTTTTAAAAGTGTTCCTAATTAATTTTCTTCAACTTTTGTTCAGGAAATTGGAGCTAAAGCTTTCATTTGGTTGGACTAAATGGACCATGAAGGCAAAGGTGGGCTGGACCCTCCAGATTGGACATTGGTTCTGTATTTGGGCCATAACTCCTTCATACAAGCTTGGATTGGGCCCATATTTTGAGAGGAGCTTTCCAACCCAATTTTTCACATATGATTATTCTGGAAGAACAGCTGGTTCACGCGTTTTTTAGGTCAAATGGGTGGTGAAAGTTGGCTTAAAATATTTGGCCGAGATTCCCCATTCACACTTGAAACCTATTTAAACCTAGCCTCCCATCCACACTATAAATTATTATTTTTATTATTTGGAGGGGTTGGGACATGAATTGGAAATTTTAGGGAAGAGTATAAGTAGATCCACTACAATTATCCAACCATTTCAATATGGGTATCTCTTTAAGTAAGGATCCCTTCGACGAAGCCTTCTTCTTCTTCTTCGTGTTGTAATACTTTTGTTTGTTTAATAAACTTCTTTGTTATTATTGTATTTCTTATCTTATATTATATTTTGTTAAAATTTATTATTCTATTAATCTTACTAATTGTTCTGTAATCAATTGTATAAACGTGATTGGGTTCTACCCTTTTTAAACCTTTGCGCATACAAAACGTTTCTACGATGACTACACCGCCCATGGAAGAGTAGTTCTTTTTAGTAATCAATATACATACAACCTTATTAATTAATTTATTTTGAATCAATGAGATAACTTAATTAACATAATATGATATATTAATTGAGTTTTTAATATAAATGAAACTAATAAAGAAATTGAACAATAAACACAAATCATACGAGATCGAGATTTTTGTGTAAATTGTGAGAGCACGAACTTAATCGGTAATACAAGACCACACGAGATAAGTTTGTAGAGTTCAAATATAACCCCTAAACTCAATTAATCATCATTTATAGAGTGGATATGTTCTCTAATTAACCACTAACCATAATCTAACCTTATAACATCAATCAAAGTAGGGTTTTGTGATTGCGTGTTCCGAAGCTAGCCAAGGGTTTAAGTAATTTCATCTTTGTGGTTAAGTTAACTCCCGTAGGGTTTGAGGGTTAAACAATTAGAGGATTATAATTAATTTGATGTTAATTTAAATGATAATGACCAATAATTGAGTGAAAAGGTAGAGTTAGATCGATTATTCCTTTTAAATATTGTCTAAGAAAACATCTTCTTGTTGTGTCTTTTTAATCGAACTTCATTTAAAAAAAATGCAATATTCTTCTAGAAAAATTATTCTAGTTTTATAAACGATAAAAAAAACCTCCTCATCCTTTCAAGTAGTTTTTTTATTATCCTTTATTTTATTTTTATAATAACTTTAAGAAGTTTTTTTAATTTTGTTTCTCCTTTGAGAGACGACCTTGGTCAGCCACTCTACTGCACTTAAGTAACCAACAATCACATATCATTTGAAAGCACCCACAATAGTGCCTTTCATTATGTTTTCCTTTTTCATTCCACAAATTGTGTGTGTGGATGATTTCGTGCGGTGATTAGGTTTCTATTATTTCTTATTCTGGAACCTGAAGTCAAGGGGCTTTGAAGACTTTTCATAAATATGTTTTTTTGAATTGTTGTTGTGAGAGTTCTTCTGGGTTGACTCCCAATAACTAGTATCAAAGGACATGTTCAATTATTCACACCCAACAACATGAAAAATAACATCAAATAAAGGATAATATCCATATTGAAATGTTTTATGGGACATAATTTGGATCATGGTGGATGCATTTGGAAGATCTTATGATACATAAAGATTTAGATACTCCATTGTATGGAGAGTGTCCATAGAAGATGGATAAATCAGAATGGGATAGGTTAGATAGGAAGGCTCTATCCTTGGTAATAATTATTTGATCATTCGAACTATTCCTTATTTTTATACTTACAAATCATGTTTACTTTATTATTGACTTTTTATGTGTTGAATGATAGAAGCTTCACAATTATGGATTTTACAAAAAAATTATCTAAATATAGAATGATACCGTTAGTTATAATTTACTATTTTCAGCTCATTTTTACTATCGCCGGAAGACTTATGTTACCACTAGTGAAAACACTAATAGAATTGTGCTACCATTTGAAGGACCTTACTACTTCTAGTTGACATCTATTACCTTCAGAAGATATTTCCTTCTTCCAATACACTTATGAAACCACCTATTCAAAATGTGTTGCTACCAATAAAGATCCACTAATGCCAGTGTATATGTGATATCGTTAGAACAGGTGTGATACTGTCAATTGAAGGTTGCTACCTCCAGGCTTAGTCTACTTAAATTAGTTGATGCATGATACCACTAGAATAATTTTGTTACCGCTACCACAAAATGAATTCATTATAACCAGTGCTTTTCTTTTACTGTTGGTCTAAACATTCTACCGCCAGATGAAACCACTACCTCCATTTAAAGTTTTGTATATGTATCTGTCTGGAACTAAATTAAAATTTACTATTCCAATAACAATTTTATGGAATTTAATGCAAGTCAGTGACACATATATTTAATATTGATTATTCTTAAAACGATTACTCAGATGCATTGAATTAAAATTCATTCATCCAGAAGTTTCTTATCAACATGAGGATTTATCTTATTTTAATATTATCCTAAAATGAATAATTGGGTTTTTTTGAAAAGCTATAAATCCAAGGAACTCCTCATGCACAAATGTTGGTTAATTACTTTGTGCTATTAACTAACTTTATGGTTGTGCTTTAGTGTTCTTTTTGAAAAGATAGAGGATTGTCCAGTGCTACAAACAACAATTTGTTTTTTATGAAAAATAGAAACCTTTATAAGTCTACTTAAAGTGTCTTCAAGGAAATATTTAACAACAATCCAAAATAAGATCATTCCTTTTCACCTCTTGATTGATCAGATAAATAAGAAATACACAATTTCATTCTTTCTTCTTCTCATTTTATTTACTTTTAAGTTCTACTTACTTCATTTTTTTATTTCTTAAAAAAATCTCATATACTGTATTGGAGAGTACATTGATACTCTCTTCATATTTCTTTTATAACATCCATCCCATGAATAACCATGGAAGAGGCTATGTATAACATGGAATACCTGTTTGAAGTTGTATACAAAACTCAATACATGTTGTGGATCAAGTTTATTGTTTAATAAATAGGCTTGGAATCAGGTGACTATGAAGTGAAGAGGATTAGGTATCAGCTTTAGAATGAACCTATTGTATTAATTACAATTATATATACATTTTTTTGTTCATTTTGTTTTAAAAACAAACTAGTTTTAGTTTTCAAAACTTATTTAGAAAAATAATACTTTAATAGTTAGCTTAAATTAGTGTTTTATATATTGTGTTTGATATGATTAGAATTGTTTCAAAAGTTTAAGTAGTTTTAAAAATTGTTTGAATTGGGATGTGACCATTCCTTTGAGATTTTTTTTAAAAATATAAAATTATATATTCATAATATTTTAGTTAATCATTCCATTTTATAAATTGAGGTAATTTTTTTAAATAGTTTTTAAACACAATTTTTTATTAGATACTCAATTCACCCCCATCTTGAGTACTCCACTCCAACCAACAGTTGAAATCAGACGACTCTTTATTTATTTCTCATCTAGACTTAATTGTGATCAAGTTTTTACCCAAAAGATATATTTTTTTATTCTAAATTTTTATCTTTATGCATAATAATATATTTTAGGGGACTATTACTAACATAACTACTTATTTTAATGACACTAATTATGCTCAATAGAAGATTAAAATTAATATACATCTTGAGATCATGGAAATTAACATCTAGAAAGTAGTATAAGATAAATATGAAAAATGTAAAGATACTAGATATGATTGGAGTGATGCCACCAAGGCTTCCTATGATTTTAATTTCAAAGATATGAATTCTTTATACCATGATTTAGGAGAAGACGAGTTTAATGTAATTTTTTCATATTCCAATGATGATGAAATTTTGGATACACTTAGTATCATAAAGGCACATAAAATGTTAATGAAATGTGTCTAAATACTTATACTATTAAATATGAAATATTTAAAATAAAACCTCATGAATAAATTTTTGAAATGTATCTCAGGTTCAATGAAATCATCAATATGATGTATGCGCTTGGAAGGAAAATAGTATACAAAGATCAAGTGATGATAATACCTCAATGCTTACCTGATAAACGGGGAAGAAATTATGTCTCTATTTGTGAGTCATGCATATAATAAAACTTCTAGTGAAGGATATGATCATAAAAATAATGATGTATGTGGAATATTTTAAAGTGAATAGAGGACGATGAGTGATTTTATTAATATTTTCATGACTTATTATATACCCCATTTACTTATTTCATATGAAATGTGCATAATTTGTGTGAAATATTAATGTTTTAATACTAAGTATAATTTTTGAGAATTTTTAGAAGTAGTCCAATTGAGTCAGTTAACTATTTTATTTATAACTCTCACTCTAATGATTAATATTGTGTGGTTTTTTGTTTTTTTGGATTCCTTATTCAATTTCTCACATATCATTAGAAGGAATCATGGGACAATTATGCCATTTGAAGGCTCATATGGTCAACACAAGAAGACCCAAAGAATTTGTGATGAAACTGGACCATCAATGATGATTGCGTTACTGGTATAAATCCCGAAAACCAAATTTTATGAAACTCCACCATATGTTCTAGATTATCCAGAGGAATAAGGGATAAAAGTTTGAAGGTCTAAATAAAAGAAAAAGGGTCCCAACTAATTCCTTGAAGTCCAGCCCACCATTCTATCCAGGAATTAAAATACAGAAAATACTCAACACATATCTCATGATGTAATCATAAAATAGAGATGAAATTTTTCAGAGTGAAATAGGGGATATAGGTGTCTGACTTTTTTGAAGAAATAATTCGGTTTTGAAGGCATATTCCTACTCAAAAATCATTTCACATTTTGGACTTCAAAAAGACTGGAATGAAATGGATAGATTAAAATTTCTTAATCAACCGACCATAACTTTGAATCCATAGGTCCAAATTCCTCCAAATTTTTAGAGTAGTCATAAAACATTATTATATTAAACTTTTAAGAAGGAGATGTCTTTATATTCTGCTGTCTTGATGTCTAAATCGTCGATCCAAATGGAGGGACAGATTGGGAATACAAACAGTCATCTTCCTTGGGCTATAAATACATCCCCCTCCTCTACTTAAAAGGGGTTGGCATTTCAGAATAGAGGATCACATATTGGAATGAAAAAAGCCTTTCCAAAGGCTTTGGAGTACCTTCCATACTCAAGTTTTCACTTGAGATACCCTTCCTCTTCTCTTTGTTTCCTTTCACTTTTGTGTTGTTTTTCGTTTGTAATCTTGTAAGTTTGTGTTTTGTAATTCTGTTTTAATGAAAGTTTCTTCTTCAATATCACTTATTCTCATCTACATTATGTAGTTTAATATTAATGTTCTTAAAATAGTTTAAATACAGTTTAATCTCCTTCCATTCTTTTGCTTCCCCATTCAATCGAAAGTTCATTTTTTTTAATTCTTATCATTGTTTGTGTGTGTGTGTGTTCGATACACCACTCTTTTCTTGTCCCTTTATTTTTATTCTATTATTAATTTAACATCATAATCATTATAACCAGATTATTAAACAAAAAAATGGTTGAGTAAATCTCTCATTAGGGTGAGTAAAAATCTAGATATGTTAAGTTATTGAGAGTATTTGCTCGATGAGTCTTCATTAATTTAACATTGTGTATGTTGGACTTAACATGTCATGGATTAATGACATATATTGTTTAACATGTTGTTTCCATGGATTATTAGAACCATAAATACACTACCATAAACAAGTAATGGTAATGATTAGAACCCTACGTTAAGTTAAGGCTTGGATTAAATCCATAACACTTAGGAATTCCAATCAACGTTATCTTGTGATGTGGGTGTTAATTTAAATGCAATATAAAGCAAAGCTCAAGGATATCACAATATTAACTCCCTAATAATGAACTCACCCCAATATTTATCAATTTTTTAAATCAAACATCATCCATAAATTATTTCATAATCTCTGCAAACAAACCCTCCAATCAAAAAAACAATCAACTAAAAATAATCGACTATTAAAAAAAAGTATCATCACCGAGGATTCGACCCGAGTGCTGCTATACACATTAGCAGATCATTGAATCTTTGACTGGTCGATAGGAGAAAATCAGCCGTGTGTTTTGGGTTTTTTCTTGGGTAGGTCAAAAATCACTCTTCTTCAACCTTTGATCTTGTTATAACTATTACAATTAGTGTCATGAGGAGATCAATCATGGATTGGGATATAAGTGTGAGATCTTTTCCAAGTTCAACTTTCGAAAAAAGAGAAAAAAAAGAAAAAAAGAACACTAGAATTATATTCTTATGTCATTGAGATAAGTTTTGTGGTTTGTAAATATTTCATCTTCTCATCCCCTTCAAATTTTCATCCTCTATTATGTCTTTCTTCACACAATTATTCCCTTGTAAATATGTGTTTTCATTTCCTTCCATGTTTTATTTCAAAAAAAAAATTCATTGGTTTTTCTATGTTGGTGTTTTACCCCTATTATTCTCCCTCTTGTAAATTATATTCCTACCGTCCCAGATCCAAAAAATAAGCCCTTAAAAATACCTCTTCATTATTGTGCACTTTGGATAGGGATTGGAAGCTGAGAGCTCTTTCAAACTCTAATATTTTCACTTTTGGTTGGTGAAAGAGTGAACCTATACAAATGAATTTTATCATCTTGAGAGGTGTGAGTTTTGAGTGTCCATATTTTCCATTTCTAAATTTGAGAATGAAAAAATTAATTAGTTTTGGAAAATTGTTTCTTAACAACTTGTGGTGAAATTAAAAATGGATGATTAAAATAGTCTGGACCTCCCCTGATTGGAGAATTTTTTTTTTAATATTTGTTGGTGAGTGAAAATGATTTTATTATTTTTTTTATATTTGTTTCACATGAGAAAATGAACAATAATAATTTTGGGATAGTTGATGTTATTAATATTTTAATGACTTATTATATACCATCTTTACTTATTTTATATTAAATGTGCATAATTTTTGTGAAATATTAATGTTTTAATACTAAGTATAATTTTTGAGCATTTTTAGAAGTAGCCCAATTGATTCAGTTTACAATTTTATTTATAACACTCACCCTAATAATTAAAATTGTGTGGTTATTTTTTTTAGGATTCCTTATTCAATTTCTCACATACCATTAGAAGGAATCATGGGCCAATTCTTCCATTTTAAGGCTCATATGGTCGACACAAGAAGACCCAAAGAATTTGTGATGAATCTGGACCATCAATGATGATTGAGTTACTGGTCTAAATCCCGAAGCCCCAATTTTATGAAACTCCACCACAAGTTCTATATTATCCAGAGTAATCAGGGATAAAAATATGAAGGTCCAAATACAAGAACAATGGGCCCAACTAATTCCTTAAATTCTAGCCCACCATTCTAGCTGGAAATTAAAATTCGGAAACTATTCATGACATATATCATTATTTAATAATCAAATTGAGCTGAGATGTTTTATTGTGAAATAGGATATATAGGCGGATGACTTTGTTGAAGACATCATTCGGTTTTGAAGGCATATTCCTATTCAAAAACCCTTTCACATTTTGGACCTCAAAGACTGGATTGAAATGGACATATTAAAATTGTTTAATCAACTAGACATAAATTTTGATACATAGGTACCAATGCCTCCAAATTTTGAGAGTAGTCAGACAATATTATTATATAAAACTTTTAAGAAGGATATATCTCGAGATTATTCTGTCTGGATGTCTAAGTCGTCGAGTCAAGTGGAGGGACAGATTGGGAATGCAAACAGTCCTCTTCCTTGGGATATAAATACATCCCCCTCCTCTCCTTCAAAGGGGTTGGCATTTCAGAAGAGAGGATCATATATTGGCACAAAAAAATCCTTTCCAAAGGATTGGGAGGACCTTCCATACTCATGTTTTCACTTGAGATACCCTTCCTCCTCTCTTTTTTTCCTTTCACTTTTGTGTTGTTCTTCATTTGTAATCTTGTAAGTTTGTGTTTTGTAATTCTTTTTTAATGAAAGTTACTTCTTCAATATCTCTTGTTCTCATCCACCTTCTGTAGTTTAATATTAATGTTCTTAAAATATTTTAAATACAGTTGAATCCCCTTCCCTTATTTTGCTTCCTCATTTAATCGAAATTCCGTTTTTTTAATTCTCATCATTGTTCGTGTGTGTGTGTGTTTGACGCACCACTCTTTTCTTATCCCTTTATTTTTATTATATTCTTAATTTAACATCATAATAATTATAACCAGATTATTAAACACCCAAATGTATGATTAAATCTCTCATTGGGGTGAGTCAAAATTTAGAGATGGTAAGTGATTGGGAGTATTTACTCGATGAGTATTCATTAATTTAACATTACGCATGTTGGACTTAACATTTCATGGATTAATGACATATTTTGTTTAACATGTGGTTTCCATGGATTATTGGAACCATAAATAAACTACCATAAACAAGTAATGGTAATTATTAGAACCCTAAGTTAAGTTAAGGATTGGATTAAATCCTTAACACTTAGGAATTCCAATCAATGTTATCTTGTGAAGTGGGTGTTAATTTAAATGCAATATAAAGCAAAGCTCAAGGATATCACAAGATTAACTCTCTAATAATGAAATCACCCCAATATTTATCAATTTGTTAAATCAAACATAATCCATAAATTATTTCATAAGATCTGCAAAAAAAACCCTCAATCAAAAAAACAATCAACTAAAAACAATCAACTATTAAAAAAAATTATCATCGTCGAGGATTCGACCCGAGTGATGCTATACACATTAGCAGAGCATCAAATATTTGACCGATCGATAGGTGACAATCAGCCGTGTGTTTTGGATTGTTTCTTGGGTAGGTCAAAAATAACTCTTCCTCAACCTTTGATCTTGTTATAACTATTACAATTAGTGTTTTGAGGAGATCAATCATGGGTTGGGATATGAGTGTGAGATCTTTTCCATGTTCAACTTTAGAAAAAAGAGAAAAAAAGAAAGAAAAAAAGAAAACTTTAATTATATTATTATGTCACTGGGAGAAGTTTTTTAGTTTGTAAATATTTCATCTTCTCACCCCCTTCAAATTTTAATTCTCTATTGTGTCTTTCTTCACACAATCATTCCCTTTTAAATATGTTTTTTCATTTCCTTCCATGTTTTATTTCAAAAAAAAATGTGCATTGATTTTTCTATGTTGGTGTTTTACCCCTCTTATTCTCTCTCTTGGAAATTATATTCCTACCATACCATAGCCACAGAAAAACCCCTTAAAAAGACCTCTTTATTCTTGTGCACTTTGGATAAGGATTGGAAAAATTTTCACTTTTGGTTGGTGAAAGAGTGAACCTCCACAATGAATTTTATCATCTTGAGAGGTGTGAGTTTTGAGTGTCCACATTTTCCATTTCTAAATTTCAGCATGAAAAAATGAATTAGTTTTGGAACATTTTTTCTATAACAACTTGTGGTGAAATTCAAAATGGATGAGTGAAATAGTCTAAACCTCCCCTGATTGGAGAAAACAAAATTTTAATATTTGTTGGTGAGTGAAAATGATTTTGTTATGTTTTTATATTTGTTGCACATGAGGACATGAACAAGAATAAGTGTGGGGGAGTTGATGTTATTAATATTTTCATGACTTATTATATACCCTATTTAATGATTTTATATGAAATGTGCATAATTTGTGTGAAATATTAATGTTTTAATACTAAGTATAATTTTTGAGAATTTTTAGAAGTTTTCTAATTGATTCATATTACTTTTTTATTTGTAACTCTCACTATATTGATTAAAATTGTGTCGTTATTGTTTTTTAGGATTCCTTATTCAATTTTTCACATATCATTAGAAGGAAGGGCCAATTCTACCATTTGAATGCTCATATGGTCAACACAAGAAGACCCAAAGAATTTGTGATGAAACTGGACCATCAATGATGATTGAGTTACTAGTATAAATCCAAAAGCCCAAATTTTATTAAACTCCACCATATGTTCTATATTATCCAGAGGAATCAGGGATAAAAATTTGAAGGTCCAACTACAAGAACAAGGGGCCCAACTAATTCCTTGAAGTCCAACCCACCATTCTGGCCGGAAATTAAAATCCAGAAACTATTCATGACATATATCATGATTTAATCATCAAATAGATCTGATATGTTTCAGTGTGAAATATGAGATATAGGAGGCCAACTTTTTTGAAGACATCATTCGGTTTTGAAGGCATATTCCTATTGAAAAACCCTTTCACATTTTGGACTTCAAAAAGACAGGATTGAAATGGACATATTAAAATTGTTTAATCAACCAGACATAACTTTATCTCCATAAGTCCAAATGCCTCCAAATTTTGAGAGTAGTCATCCAAAATTAAAATAAAGTGATATCTCGAGATTCTTCTATCTAGATGTCTAAATCATTGATCCAAGTGGAGGGACAAATTGGGAATGAAAACAGTCCTCTTCCTTGGGCTATAAATACATCCCCCTCCTCTCCTTCAAAGGGGTTGGCATTTAAGAAGATAGGAGAACATATTTTCACAACCAAAGCCTTGAAAAAGGCTTGAGAGGACCTTCCATACTTAAGTTTTCACTTGAGATACTCTTCCTCCTCTCTTTGTTTCCTTTCACTTTTGTGTTGTTATTCGTTTGTAATCTTGTAAGTTTGTGTTTTGTAATTATGTTTTAATGAAAGTTTCTTATTCAATATCTCTTATTCTCATCCAACTTCTGTAGTTTAATATTAATGTTCTTAAAAAATTTTAAATACAGTTGAATCCCCTTCCCTTATTTTTCTTCCTCATTCAATCGAAAGTCTATTTTTTTAATTCTCATCATTGTTCGTGTGTGTGTTTGTTCGACACACCACTCTTTTCTTATCCCTTTCTTTTTATTATATTCTTAATTTAAAATCATAATAATTATAACCAGATTATTAAACACCCAAATGGATGAGTAAATCTCTCATTGGGGTGAGTCAAAATTTAGGGATCTTAAGTGATTGAGAGTATTTGCTCGATGAGTATTCATTAATTTAACATTGTGTATGTTGGAATTAACATGTCATAAATTAATGACATATTTTGTTTAACATGTGGTTTCCATGGATTATTGGAACCATAAATACACTACCATAAACAATTAACAGTAATGATTAGAACCCTAAGTTAAGTTAAGGCTTGGATTAAAGCCTTAACACTTAGGAATTCCAATCAAGGTTATCTTGTGAAGTGGGTGTTAATTTAAATGAAATATAAAGAAAAGATAAAGGATATCACAAGATTAACTACCTAATAATGAACTCACCACAATATTTATAAATTTGTTAAATCAAACATCATCCATAAATTATTTCATAAGTTCTGCAAACAAACCCCCAATAAAAAAAATCAACTAAAAACAATCGACTATTAAAAAAAGTATCATCGCCGAGGATTCAGCCCGAGTGATGCTATACATATTAGCAGAGCATCAGATCTTTGACCTTTAATTTCAAAGATGAAAAGGAAATACTCTAAATCACTTTCAAAACTTATGACAAAATATGAGAAGATGAAAAGGAAAAACAATCGGCCGTGCATTTCAATGAGCCAAAATTAAAAACAATCACTTTCAAAACTTATGAGACAAAGATGAAAAGGAAAATAAAATAGAATAGATCAAGTGAGAATAAGTCACCTTTTAAAATTTATGAGGATATGAATCATCTAGTCAAGATATTTAAGAAATTATACCAGAAGAAGAAAATATTTAAGAAATCAAACTATGGAGAAAGGTATGACAAAAGAGGAAGTTTGAAGAAGGAAAATCAATCAGGAGAAGTAACTTTATATGAGTTCAAGATAAAATGGCATATCAAATATGAATATATAAAATTAAAATATAAGTAAAAGTATGAGGATAAAGGAAAAATTCCCAAGAAATCTATGAAGGAAACCTAGAGTGCCTCTAAGGATAGTTCTAATGAATCTGATTCAAGAAAGGAAGACAATAATGAAAGGGATAATATGTGCTTTATGAAAAACACATATGAGGTTACAAATGTTATTCCTACATATTATTCTCATATTTATGATATCTATGAAAATTAAAATCATGATGAAAATGACATGTCCAGTGAAGATCTCTTTGAATATTACAATATGTTGGAAGAGACCTTTAATGAGCTTAAAGATAAATATAATAATTTAAAGAAACAACATGCTTTATCTGCTTGTATTAAATATTATCTTTCTATTGAAAAAGAAAACAATGATTCTTTTTTAAAGAATAATAATTAACTTAAAATGTTAAATTAGAAACTTAAAAAGGATCTTTAAATATTTAAAAATTTAAGAGAAACCTCAACTATAATTCTTGGTAAGGAGACCACACTAAAGTATACAACTGAGAGTGGGTGCCATCCTAGTTAAAGGAGATTTTTTAAAAATAATTTTATTCCTAGATCAAGATCTTCTAGTTATATAAATGGTTCATATTCTTATAGACATAATAAGTATTATATTTTAAAAAACCTTAATTATACTTATGGTAAAATTTCTAAATATGATTAGATTCCAAATTCTCTTATTTCTAACTTCACTAGACCCAAGAAAGCATGGGTACCCAAATCATTGATTATTTAAAATTGTTTTAGGAAAAATGTTTGAAGAGTAACAGTAATAATTTATGGTATCTGGATAGTGGATTTTATAGAAACATGGATGGAGACTACTCAATATTTAATAACCTTATAAATTTTGACATTGTACATGTCACATTTGGTGACAATTCCAAAGGAAAAACAATTGAACTTGGTCTAATCGGTAATTATAATTATGTTTTAATGCTAAAATACTTATTTATTTATGGTTTAAAGTATAATTTTCTTATCATATCACAATTATGTGATGATGTTTATCATTTAAAGTTTGAAAATAATGATCATAAAATCTATGATTCTATTCATTCTTTAGTTTTTACTACTTTACATAATGATAATGTTTATGCAGTTGATTTTGATTAATTATTTTCTCAAAACATTTCTCATTTAAGTTCCTTTCATAAGAAATATTGGATATGAAATAGGATACTAATCCACTGAAAACTTCACTATATTATAAATTTTACTAGGTTAGGTTTAGTTAATGATCTTCCAAAACTAGATTTCCCAAAAGAAAAAGTATGTAACCCCTATCAAAAAGGGAAATTAAATAAGATTTATTTTAAATAAAAGAAATAAGTTTCAACTTATTAGCCCCTTGAGTTGGTTCACATTGAATTGTTTGGACCTTTTAGAGTTTCTAGCCTAGGTGGTAAGCATTATGACTATGTTCTTGTTCATTAATTTTGTAGATTTACTTAGGTAATATTTTTAGATTACAAAATTGAATCTTGTTCCAATTTTGAAAAATATTTAAAATTTATAAAAAAACTTAGTGTACTTAATATTAATACCTTAAAGAGTGATCATGTTCATGACTTTGAAAATCAAGATTTTGAGAATTTATGCTTTAAACATGGATATAGTCAAAATTTATCTGCTCCTAGGACTCCTCAAAAAAATGAATTAGTTTAATTAAAAAGCATGAATCTTCAAGAGATTTCCTAGACCATGCTCAATGAGCATGATTTACTTACCTATTTTGGGTAGAATATATTAATACATCTTGCTATACCATGAATAGGGTTCTTATCAAACAACTTTTAATGAAGACACCATATGAGTTATAGAATAGAAGGAAACCAAAGGTTAATCACTTTAGTGTTTTTGGTTGTAATATCTTTATTCTTAACACAAAATATTGTTTAGATAAATTTTCATTTAAAATAAGTTAAGATACTTTCCTTGGTTATTCAAAATCTAGTAAATAATATAGGATGTTTAATAAAAGAACCAAAGTTTTGCAAGAATTTGTACATGTTGAATTTGATGAAACAAATCCACATGAGCCTAAAACAGATTTAAAAAACCTTAAGGATGATTTTTATAATTTTTATATCAATACCTCAACCAAGACCAATGATCATCCTATAAAAAATGTTGAAGAAAAACCACCTAGTTCTAAGGAAGTGTTTGAAATATACCTCAAAGAAGAAAATTAAGTACCAAGTACTTATATACCTAGAGCCATTAGAACCCATAGAGACCATCATTTAGATGTTTTTGGAGATCTGTATAGAGGTAATCATACTAAATAATATCTTAGAAATTAGGTTTAATATCATGTATTTTTATCACATGTTAAACCTATAAATATCACCAAAGTTATCGATAATAAATTTTGGGTAATTTCTATGAAATAAGAGTTGAATTAGTTTGAAAGGAACATATTTTGAGAACTAGCGAAAAGACTTAAATACTACCTAACCATTGTCACTAAATGGGTGTTTAGGAACAAGGTTGATGAGTATGGAACTATAGTAAGAAATAAATCTTGACCGGTTGCATAAGGATATAGTCAAGAGGAAGATATTGACTTTGATGAAACCTTTTCTCTAATATCTAGACATACAACTATTAAAATGTTTATTTCTTATGCATAACATTTGAATTTCAAACTTTATCAAATGGATGTGAAAAGTAATTTTCTTATTGATTTTATTTTTGATGATATTTTTTTTGAAAACCCCCTGGATTTAAAAATATCCACTTTCCAAATCATGTTTTCAAATTAACAAAAGCAATTTATGGTTTAAAACAAGATCCTAGAGTTTGGTATGATAGAATTATCTCTTTCTTGGTTTCAAAATATTTTTGAAAGGGATAACTGATCCAATGTTATTTATTAAAAGTATTTTCAAATATGTTTTAGTAGAGAAAATACATGTCGATGATATTATTTTTGGATCACCCAAAAATGTCTTGTGTATATAATTTTTAAAAATGATGAAAAATAAATTTGAGATGAGTTTAATGGGTGAGTTAAAATTTATCCTTATCTTTCATATTTTTCAAAATAAGGAAGGAATAATTTTAAATAAAATTAAATACACAAATGATATTTTGAATTTTTTTGGCATGGTTAGCTTAAAAGCTAGTGATACTCCAATGAGTACCACCTATAAACTGGATCTTGATGAAATTGGAAAACTAGCTGACTAAACCATTTACAGTGGTATGAAAGGGAGTTTACTTAATAGTTATCCAACCTAATATTATTTATAGTGTGTGTATGTGTGATTTTTTTATAGAAAATACAATGGAATCTCATTTGGAGTCATTTAAAAGGATTTTTAAAAACCTCAAGAATATAACTAATTTTGGATTGTTTTACTCTAATGGGAAAACCTTTGAATTAGTTAGTTATTCATATGTAGATTTTGGTGGGTGTAAGTTAGACATAAAAAGAACCTCTAGAACATGTCACTTTTTGGAAAAATATTTAGTATCATGGTGTTGTAAAAATTAGAATTCCATTGCTTTACCCACTACTAAAGCTAAGTACATAGCTCTAGGTAGTTATGGTACATAAATTCTATAGATGAAACACACATTATTAGACTATGGATATCAATTCAGACATGAACCTATAAACTATAACAATATAAGTTCTATTAAAATTTCTAAGAATTATATGTATCACTCTAGAACAAATCACATTGATATAAGGCATCACTTTTTGAGAGAATATTTTCAAAATAGTGATATAACTCTTGAGTTCATTGGCATTGAACATTATATTGCTGAAATTTTTACAAAGCCTTTAAATATTGAAAGAATAATTTATATTAGACATGATATTGAAATGATTAATTCATATTATCATTTTATTTCTTTAATTATCTTGAATATGATAGTGTTAATAATGATCCATGTGCTATCGTTAGTTTAATACTGATGCTTATGATACCATCGAGTGCTATTGGTGGGTACCACCATTGTAGGATACTATTTGGGTGATACCATCCAGGGCTACTGTTGGACTGATATCATTGGTTTATACCACTCATTTGATACTATTTAAATATTATTACTAGGTAATACTATTATAAGTAACACCATCAGGTAATACCATTGGATGACTTCATTGGATAACTCTGGTGGTTAGTACTGTCACTAATTTTTGTTATTTAACTCTAAAAGTACTTATTTTATTTGAATTGAAATTGTTTTATTTTCAAAATTAGTTTAATGGCCTAAATGAAAAAAATACATATTAAGAGTCTTAATTGAACCATCACTTGAACACACCCCTTCAAACCTCTTCTTCATTTCTCCCTAGAACCCTGACCTTTGACCTTTATCATGAAATCTCTACATCTGTGCTATAATGGTGAGAATGAATTGTTCTTTTAGTTCTTCAGATGAGTCATGACCTCCAAATAAATTTAAAGATGAGTCAAGTCAACCTGTTGAGCTGTGAAATCCTCTTATTTTGTCACGAGTATTATTTTTTGTGAATTAAATAGATGCGGCTTGGTTAAATTCAAGTAAGTTGTTGGTTTGGAATGTTATCTAAGAGAAAGGGTGGCCTGTGTGGTTATCAATAAACAAGTGACCATTTTATCCAATATTGGTTCATCATTATTATCTTCTTGTTGAGTTTGAGATTAGGGATAAGAAATATTTCATTAGAACATTAGTATATGAGAAAGAACTCATGTTTTATTTGAAGCATTGAGCTAAGTGCTTAAGAGTTCCTCACAAAGTAATCTTTGAGGATTACTAATATTTTTATCCCATTGATTGTTTAATTTTTTTCTTTAAGTAATCCCTTCAATATATTTCATGGGATACTACTGTAATAATTCACTACGCCAAAAAAGGCATTTAGCGGCGGTTTTCAAAAACCGCCGCTAAATCGTGCGTCGGGAAATTATTCGCGGCGGTTTTCAAAACCGTCGCAGAACGTTTCGCGGCGGTTTTTTAGCGGCAGTTTTTTTTTAATTTTATTAATTTTTTTAATTATACATATATATATATATATATATATATTTCGTATTTATTTTATTTATTTATTTATTTATTTATTTTTCATATATCTTTATTTTATTTATTTTATTTCGTATTTATTTTATTTATTTTATTTCGTATTTATTTTATTTTATTTATTTTATTTCGTATTTATTTTATTTATTTATTTTATTTATTTTATTTATTTATTTTATTTATTTATTTTATTTATTTATTTTATATTTTATTTATTTATTTATTTTATATATTTTATATATTTATATATTTTATTTTATTTATTTATTTTATTTATTTTATTTATTTAATTTCGTATTTATTATTTATTTTTTTTATTTCGTATTTATTTTTTATTTATTTTATTTCGTATTTATTTTTTATTTCGTATTTATTTTTTATTTATTTTATTTCGTATTTATTTATTTATTTATTTATTTCATATTATTTTATTTACTTTATTTATCCATGCATGCACATTCCATGCACATGCAATATAAATAAATTCTGTGTCTGGTGAGATTTGAACCCCTAACCTCTTGCATATTTTCCAAAGACTTTACCACTCCAGCAAGCTCGCCATGTGGTTAATAAACAGAAATTAATATACTTATATATATTAATTGAAAAAACAAATAATACATAAATAATAGATATAAACCCGATAATAATAAATAATAAATAATAAATAATAAATAATAAATAATAAATAACGAATAATAAATAATAAATAATAAATAATAAATAATAAATAATAAATAATAAATAATAAATAATAAATAAATAATAAATAATAAATAATAAATAGTAAATAATAAATAATAAATAATAAATAAATAATAAATAATAAATAATAAATAATAAATAATAAATAATAAATAATAAATAATAAATAATAAATAATAAATAATAAATAATAAATAATAAATAATAAATAATAAATAATAAATAATAAATAATAAATAATAAATAATAAATAAATATAAATAATAAAGAATAAATAAATATAAATAATAAATAATAAATAATAAATAAAGATAAAAAATAAATTATAAATAATAAATAATAAATAATAAATAATAAATAATAAACAATAAATAATAAATAATAAATAATAAATAATAAATAATAAATGATAAATGATAAATAATAAATAATAAATAATAAATAATAAATAATAAATAAATATAAATAATAAATAATAAATAAATATAAATAATAAATAATAAATAATAAATAATAAATAATAAATAATAAATAATAAATAAAGATAAATAATAAATAATAAATAAAAAATAAAAAATAAAAAATAAAAAATAAAAAATAATAAATAAGGAATAATAAATAATAAATAATAAATAATAAATAATAAATAAAAAAAATAAAAAAAAAATAAATAAATATAAAAAATAAAAAATAAATAATAAATAATAAATAATAAATAATAAATAATAAATAATAAATAATAAATAATAAATAAATATAAAAAATAAAAAATAAAAAATAAAAAATAAAAAATAAAAAATAAAAAATAAATAAATATAAAAAATAAATAATAAATAAATATAAATAATAAATAATAAATAATAAATAATAAATAATAAATAATAAATAAAGATAAATAATAAATAATAAATAATAAATAATAAATAATAAATAGTAAATAATAAATAATAAATAATAAATAATAAATAATAAATAATAAATAATAAATAATAAATAATAAATAATAAATAATAAATAATAAATAATAAATAAAGATAAATAATAAATAATAAATAATAAATAATAAATAATAAATAATAAATAATAAATTGTAAATAATAAATAATAAATAATAAATAATAAATAATAAATAATAAATAATAAATAATAAATAATAAATAATAAATAATAAATAATAAATAATAAATAATAAATAATAAATAATAAATAATAAATAATAAATAATAAATAATAAATAATAAATAATAAATAATAAATAATAAATAATAAATAATAAATAATAAATAATAAATAATAAATAATAAATAAATATAAATAAAAAATACTAAATAAATATAAATAATAAATAATAAATAAATATAAATGATAAATAAATATAAATAATAAATAATAAGTAATAAATAATAAATAATAAATAATAAATAAATATAAATATAAATAATAAAAAATAAAAAATAAAAAATAAAAAATAAAAAATAAAAAATAAAAAATAAAAAATAAAAAATAAAAAATAAATAATAAATAATAAATAATAAATAAACATAAATAATTAATAAATATATAGAATAAATAATAAATAATAAATAATAAATAATAAATAACCAGTTACAAATAATATATAATAAATAAATTAAAGTATATTATAAATAATAAATAATAAATAATAAAGGAAACACATGAAAAAGTATGAAAAGACGTGATAAGGGATGAAAAATCATGAAAATGCATGAAAAAGGATGGAGAAGCATATGAAGAATGAGGTATTAGAAAGAATGAGAACGCATGAAAACTCGTGACAACTCTAGAAAGCTCCTTAATAATTCAACATAATCATCATAATAACCCACAAAAAACCATTGATAAAGATAACAAGACATGGAAACCCAAATAAACAGTAATAAATGGAGCTACCGTTAAAAACCGTCAAAACGGTCATAAAGAGACAAAAACATTGGACTCACATTAACGGAGATAACTTAAGATCTGAGAGTCCGTTTTAGATCCGCGACTTGTCAAATCAAAGATCCTGAAACGATCTTCAACCTGAAAGGTGAAAGAGTCCGAATGGACAGGCGGATCGGAAGTTACGACCATTTAAAAAAAAGCTGACGGGGAACGGGTGCTAGAAACGAGGCATTGAAAAACATAACAAACTCGATACCCACTAAAAAGGCCATAACATATGATCTAGGAGTGCATGTGGGCGCAGCGACCAGTCAAACTGAAGCTCATGGAACGAGCTATGATCTAGCAGGTGGAGGAGGCCGAACTGACACGCGGATCAAAAGTTAGGTCCGTTTGAAGACAAGTTTGACGGGACACCGGTGACGGAAACGGGGTTTCAGAGGCCTTCGGAGGGTTTTTTGGGGTCGAAAAACACGACAGAAGCTTTCTTCTGTCAAACTGGTGCGTAGCTCTCTTCACTGGCTTCGATTTGATATGTGGTAGAGCCCAAACGGACACCCGGAGCAAAAGTTATGGCCGTTTGAAGTTGGAGAACTTTTTTCAACTTTTTTTATAACTCTAATATCTTCCACACCTTAGAACTTCTCACGGTTTTGATTATATGTGCCTCTAGATCTCTTCATGAGCTTCGATTTGACTGGTCGTGGCGCTTCAACGGACACCCGGATCAAAAGTTATGGTCGTTTTAGTGATTTCAGGGTTTCTCACGTTTTTTTATTTTTTTCATTTCATTTCGCGGTGGTTTTACCGAAACCGCCGCTATTTCGCGGTGGTTTTTTAAAAAACCGCCGCTAATCCTCGAATAAAATTAAAAAAAAAAATAAAAAAAAAAATTTTAAATTTTTTTTTTCCGTTTAGCGGCGGTTTTCTCGTAGTGATTCCAACTAAAGTATAAATTAATGGAGAATGTTGATTTTTATTTAAATTTATCCAACATATTTCGTGTCCTAGTAAGGGGGAATTTAGTGTGGTGGGGTATTAAGATGACTTCTTTTATGTATCTAGTGGGAAGAGGGGAAAAGAAAAACCTATGTAGATATATCATGGTGCATATGATGGAGTTATTAAAGCCCGTTTCTAGGTATAATTATCAATCTTATCTTAATTGCAATAATAAATCGTAACATGGACATTCAAATGTGAATTGTGATAATGAATGGTAACATAAACATTCATATGTGTTATAGAACAGTGAATGGTAATAGTGGAATTCATGTGTTAATTATAGTAATGAATGGTAACATGGACATTCATATGTGTTATTGAACAATGAATGGTAACATTGGCATTCATGTGTTAATTGTAATAATAAATAGTAACATGGACATTCATATGTGTTATATAACGATTAATGGTAATAGTGTCATTCATGTGTTAATTGAGATGAATAATTATAACAATAGAATTATGAGATATGATATCCCTCAGGGATACTTCGGGCTCCGGCATGAGCCTAAGAAATTATTGAGGTATGGGTGTCTACAAGAACCCAAGGGTTTATGTGGTAAAATAAAGATTAATTGATAATTTGTTAATTGTTTACTTATGTTTGTAATTATTTCTTTATACAACTGAATAAACACTTATTTGACTAGATATTGTTTTAGTTGCCTTTGGTGGAAGCCTACTAAGTTACACTCACACCCTACTCTAGCTTCCTGATTGGTACCTGAATAGAATTTATGTTTGCAGAACAAGATATAGTAAAAGGATCTATGTTAGATGGATGATTTGGGATGGATTAGGGATGAGGAAACTAGATGTGGTTTCAGATTCAATTGATAGTTGTTTGTATCTTTACTTTTGAGTTGCATTTTGACACTTGGAAAGTGATTTAGAATGGCATATCTACTGTTCAGTTTTAAAATTGTATTTCTAGTTTTGGTCATCTTGTGATACTGGTATTATCTTGTTTATTTTATATCATTTATTTATTTTTATTATTCATTATGGTGTATTACTCAGATAAAAATAGGCCATAGTCTCCCTATGATCGATATTAGACCCTCACTGCTAGTCGCCAACCTCTTGTATATGGGGAGGCGTGCTTGAGGTCATGTGGCACACTGGCTTAAGGAACCGATGCATGGTAGCTGGGTCGAGATGTCACACATAATTTCCTAAGTTTCTACTCAATATAAGGATTTATCTTATTTTATATTTATCCTACAAAAAATAATTGTATTTTCTAAAAATCTATAAATCTAAGGAACTACTCATTCATAAATATTTTTTGATTACATGGTTATATTAAATGAATGGTTGGTCATGCTTTACTTTTATTTCTAAAAAGATATAGTATTTTTTAGTTATTTAAAGGACACCATGTTTTTAATGAAAAAATAGAAACCTTTCAAAGTATTCAGGAAATGTCTTTGGGGACATATTTAAAAATAATCTAAAAATAATAAAATCATTTCCGACTATCTCTTACTTGAACAGAGAAGGAATAACAATATAAACACTTCCAAATTCTTTCTTTCTTCTTCTCTATTATATTTACATTTGAGTTATGCTTAGTTTGTTTTTATATTTCATGAGTAAAATATCTTTCACTATATTGGAGAGTAATTTTGTACTCTCTTAAAATTTCTTTTATAACTTCTATCCCATGAATAACTGTGGAAGATGATGTATATAGCTTGTAATTCTTGTGTGTAGTTTTATATAAAACCTGATCCAGGTTGTGGATCAATTTTATTGTTTAATAAACATGATTGTTATTAGGTGATTATCAAATTGAGAGGATTAGTTCTTGACTTGAGACCAAAAATATTGTAATAGTTTATGTCGTGTATACTTTTTTTTATTTATTGTTTAAAAAAAACTAGTTTTAGTTTTCAAAAATTATGTAACAAAACAATAATTTGATGGTTAGTTATAATCAATGTTTTATATATTGTATTCAATATGATTATAATTGTTTCAAAAGTTAAAGTGTTTTTAAAAATTGTTTTAATTGGGTTGCAATTAAGCCTTTGAGAAACATTTTGAAAATATAAAATTATATATTTATACTATTTTATTCAACTTATCCATTTTCTAAATTGGGGGATTTTTTAAATAGTTTTTAAAAAGAAAATTTTATTAGATACTCAATTAACCCCCCTCATGAGTACTCTACTTCGACCAACAAGAATATCTCTTACAAGAAATTTGGATTTAAATATTCCCTAAAAGAAAAGCACTATGGAAGTTATGAAAGCACTAGTTGATATATATGATAAATTAACGATACTCAACAAATTATTTATGATGTGATGATTATCTAGATTAGACTATCAAAAGGAAAACTAATAGTAGACCATGTGAATGATTTCAATATGACCCATAGACAACTTGAATCAGTGAAGGTTACTTTCACAAATGATGTTTAAGCATTGATTCTTTTATCTCCACTTCTGGAAAGCTGAGATTCTATAGTGATAGTAGTGAGTAATTCAAGTGTAAATATAGAACTTTTATTTAATAACACTCAGAATCCAATTGTTAATGAGGAGTTGAGGTTCAAGGAAGTCAGAGTAACCTCCAGAAGTGCTATCAATGATGGAGGATGAGGATGTTCACCTCAATATAAGGAATAGTGGAAGAATTCATCAAAGGATAAGTCCCAAGGAATAAGTTTTTGGTCAAGTCCCTAGTTGTTAGATTTTTTGAAAGAATAGACAAATCAAGGACTGTAGAAATCAGAAGGTGTCTACCATAAAGGCTTTAAATTTTGGAAGTAAAAATTCTATCAGTATGATGAAAATTTGTAAAGGTTTATTGTTGACTATTAACATTCCATAAGAACCATGAGTTATTAAATTAGGTGTATCTTTCCATTCAACTGGTGAGTAGGGGGGAATGGTGAATTATGTCTCTGAAATATTGGGCTGAGTAAATTTAGAAGTTGATAAAGCTATGGAGATATTTGGAAAAGGAAATGTCAATATTCAGATAAAGAATATTAGTGTCTTGAAGCTAAACTATGTTAGACACATTATAGGTCTCCTAAAGAACCTTATATCAGTTGGAAAACTTTATGGATATGGTTTCATAACCACTTTCTTGAATGAGGTTTGGAAGATAACCAAAGGATATATGGTGATTTCTCATGGTATCAATAATATAACCCTATACATGAATAAAAGAAAAGATAAAGTTGCAATGGTTGAAAGAATTTCATTAGAAGATCTAGAAGTATGGAACTATAGATTTTTTCACCTTAGTGATAATTATATAAAATTATTGGTGAAAAAAGGCATAATTAAACTCAATCACATGGATTTTGGAATATGTGAAAGTTGTTTTCTAGGGAAGAAATAAGATTCCTTAAATTTGGATGTATGGAAGTATAGGAATCAAAATCTAGAACTTGTTCATTCTGATGTTTGGGAACCCAAACTCGTGAATTCTAATAGTTTATCTTTGATCTTTGTAAATTTTATTATTGATGCCACTCAGAATTTCTAGGTTTACTTTCTAAATAATAAACCCTACATTTCCTAAGAATTTATTCAGTGGAAACATTTAGCTAAAAGGGAGTGTGATCGTAAGCTGAAGTGCATCTGGATAGAAAATTATGGATAATAAACTAAAAAAAACTTCTAAAACATCATTTAGAATAAGGGAGTTAGGCATGAGAATACCATTCCTATAACTCCACAACTAAATGGAGGAGCTAAAAGAATAAATAAGACTCTAAAAAAGAAATCCCATTGTATGAGACTTCATTCTAAAATACCTAGGGGAATTTGGGAAGAAGCTATAAATATGTCAATATACTTGGTCAATATTGGTCTAGCTTCAATTGTTAGTCAATAAATTTCAAAAGATCTTTGTTCTGATAAAATAATAGAAGTGGAACATCGCAAAAATTTCAGAAGTGTGACATATGATCATGTTGAAACCAATGATAGAGATAAGTTAGAGGCTAATTAAAAATCATATTTTCTTTTTGGATATAGTAATGAGAATATTGGATATCGTTTATGAGATGATGATAAGAATCAATTCATCTATATTAGAGATGTTATCTTCAATGAAAAACTTCTATAGAAATATCAGAACTTGGAAGATAAATAAGTTGAGGAAAAATTAACTGTTGAAGTCCAAGTTTACTGGAATGAGATTTTTGGAAGGAATTAACTTCTATAAAACTTATAAAAAGGATAGATAAATTTTGAAGGCATTAAAACTCGTGAGAGAGTACCAGAAGTAATAATTTTTTAAGGAAGATTTGAACTAAGTTGTGAAAAAAATTTAATTTAGTTGAGGAGATTAGATAGAATAAGGAAACCATTTTAGAGTTTTGGGGTAGATACAAACTTTCTTCTTTAAAAAAATTACAGTGAACCATAAAGTCTGGAAGAAGTAGCTACCATTAGTGAATGAGAGAAATGATATCTTTCCATGAAAGAGAAATGAATTCCTTAAATCAAAATAGAGCATGTGAGATGAATAAACTTCTATAAAGAAAGTAAGATCTAAAGATCAAATGGGTTTTCTATATGAATGAAGAATCTGATAGAAGTAGGAGGTAAAAAGATCAACTAGCGGTGAAAGGTTTTAAACAAACATAAAGAATATGACTTTTCAGATATTGTTTCACTGGTTGTCAAGAACACTAATATTTGGATTGTGTTAAGAATTTTTTTTGAAATAGTGGGTGCCCTAGACCCAACTATGTAGTACTTTTGATTACCGTATCATGTGTACAGTTAGATATGCATGATAATATCTTACCATTATAGTGCAGGCTTTTTCTGCGTCCACTATAATAATGGTAATGTCCAAAGGTTAATTGTCATGTCAAGAGGTTATAGCAGATTCCAGGCTATAATGAGAACCTCAAGATATAATGACATTGATCTTAAATATATGTTTTATAGTCTAGATACATCTTACTGACTGGAAATAGTAGATGTCTTACTATCAGGTGCTGGGGGGTCATAATCATTGAGACTTCTTCTCATGAAGTTCGCACTTGGTGATCTCTTGTAATGAGATCATGAGGACAGACCCGCCAATAGGAACACCATATGTTTTGGGTGTCATTGGTTGTTCCTATCTACGAACATGTGTATTGGTCTCCGGACTTGAGACCATTACCAATGTATATCATTTAATTACATAATTTGATGCAAGGAGAAAACCATGGCAGTAATGTCATGGCGAGGTAGTTTGTGTTGGGTGCGTCATTAGTGGTATGACGTTGGTTGAATGGTCAAGAAAGTATTTGTCACTTCCAAGTTTATGAAGTTGTATATCTCAGGCCTGGTTGATCAGGATGGTGTCGCCTTTATAAGTCTTTGGCCAAAACAGTAGAAAGGAGAATCCATCCGGATAGATCAACAAATAATAAATCAAGATAAGGATGATGACACAAGAGTGCATCCTGCTTTAGGAGATATCAAATGAAAAAGAGACTATAGTACACAGTCAGTTTTCGTAGGATGGTAGTCGTTGCAATGACAATCCTTATCTCTTTAGGGGCCATGACAGGTTGCTAGACCCCGCTCTTGGTCTGTGAATTTTATTCACTACTATTGAGATAAGGGCCTAGAGGGTCACACACAACATCGTATTCAAGAATCTGTCCCTATTCAGTTGAATAAGTATATCGACATAGTGGGCCTCGCCACGGGGTCCGAGCATTGTCCAAGTTGTCGATCACCAAATGAATTAAATAAATTCATTAATATTCAAGTTATGAATATTTGGGATTGAATTTATTTAATGTATTTACGAGTTCAGTAAATACGAGGAAATATTAATCGAATGAATATTATTTTAATATTCAAGGTTCGTTTAATATTAAGTGGGACAAGCGAGTCAAGTTAAAAGGCTCGGTTTTATCACGTAATATATTTTATATATATTACAAGTATGTGATAAAATATTAAATAATATTGGAGTAGTTTAGTCTGTCAAAATTATTTATTTAGAGAACGTTGATATTAACGGGGGTCGGGGAACCCTACCGGGTATTTATCAACGTCTCTATAAATAAGATAGGAGGCTCTCTCTCTTTGGTGTGATTATCACTATTAATTAATTTATGGAATGAAAAATTGAGAGCCTCTCTCTCCTCCCACTTCCTAGAGAGAGAAGCTGATGATCCAAGAGCTTGGATCAAGTTTCTCCTCACGCATTGTAAGATCGACGATGCAGTGATCGTTGGGATGTCAAAGATATCATTGAATCGCCGCGCTAGCACCCAGAGTTCGATGATCGGCGCTCTCGCAGATTTTTGAGGCGCGTGTGGACGATCTAGAGGGATCCTGCTATGAATCCTTTTTGCAACGATCGCCGTCGACAAGTAGCGGTCGACAATGGATTCAGATATGCAACATGTATGTTTTCTGTTTATGTTTTTTCTCCTTACAATTTACGCAAGATCCTCAGACCTCTACAGGGATAGGATCGTCGGCGACGACAAGTTCCGTCGTCCTGCCGAAGAAAAATTTTAAAAACCCCAGCCCACCGGCTTCCACTGCGGGTCCTGGAAACCTAATAGTGGTATCAGAGGGATCTCATAGATTTTATGAGCCAAATAAAATTAATTTTCATGAAATTAAGTAGAGGGTTTAAAATCGGTCACAACCATTCAAATCGTGATAAAAACTGATTTCGAACGACAAAGATTTGGTCATTCGAAATTTTTGGAATGGTTCATGTTTCCGTTTTTTGAACAAGGGTATTAAAATTTTAATATAATTATAATTATTATAATTTATATTATTCTTATAATAATATAATTATAATAATATAATCATAATAATATGATAATAATAATAATTAAATTATTATATTAAAATAAATCTTATTATTATTATATCTAAATTCTAAAATAGACTTTAAAAGTTATTATATATATAAAGAAGACCCCAAAGGGGGTCTTCCCATGTGGAGAACCAAAGCAAGACCCAAGGGGGTCTTGCTGCTCTTTCAAAATAAAATAGAAAAAAGGCATGAAGACTTAAAAAAAGGAGGGGGGCGTGGGTCTTCCGTGTGGAAGAGAAAAAAAAATAAAGTAGCAGGGGGTCCGAGTGGACCCCCTTCCCTCTCCCGCGTGGTGCACTTCAGCACCGCCGGGAGTCCACCCCGGTGCGATGGATAGCCCAGGGGCCGCCACGCCCCTCTCCCTACGCCGCGCAACAGCCGCGCCCCCCTCTCCTGAGGGCGCCCCCCATGCAGGCCGTCCGCCACACCCCTTCGTCCTCCTCCCAGGTTTCCGCACAGCCTTGTGAAGCACCCCTCCACAGCCTTGCACCGCCCCTACTGCCCAGCTCCGGCCGCCTCGACCCCTCACCCTGCTGCCACAGCAGACCCCCCCTGGCCGATGCACTCCAGCTTGGCCCTCCCTCCTACAGCGGCACATGGCACTCCACCCGCACAGTAGACCAGCAACAACTGTCACTGCCCTCTGTCGTCCCTTGGAGGCCGCTACCACGCCGCACCAACACACAACTGGCCGTCCCCATGCAGACTCAGCAGGGGCTCCCCGTCGGCCCGCCGCCTGCACCTCCTCCCTACACAGCGCATAGGAGACCTCCCAGGGACACTGCTCGCGCCGGCCTTCCCCCACTGGCCTCCCCTCTCCTCTGTACGCTAGCCTGGCCGCTGCCGGTCTCCACACCCTAGGCACCTGATCCTCCTCCGGCGGACCCACACGGTGCACCCACGCTGCTTCCTAGCCTCCGCGAGCAGACCACGGTCTTCTCCCGACCGCGCGCTGCAAGTCGGACCACCCCACGTAGCCGATTCACTAGCGCGTAGCCCCCACGCTCTACCAAGAGAGGCTCCACCTCCAGCAGTGGTAGACCATGCAACGACTCCTCCCCGGAAGCACCCTGGCCAAGGTTACCCGGCCGCCGCCCAGTCCTCCTAGTGGGCAGGTAACCCCTTGGGTTAAATTAAATCAGTTAATATAATTAATTAATTTAATTAATTAAATTAATTAATATATTAATTGTAGTGAAATAAATTTTTAATACCCGGGGTTAAAAGTAATTTAATTTTTTTAATTAAATTAATCAATTAATTAATTTAATTTTAAGTATTAAAATTATATTAATTACATGACTGTTAGTTAATTATTTAATTAATTTAATTTTAAGTATTAAAATTAAATTAATTAGATGACCGATAATTAATTAAATTATTTGAATTTATTAATTCATTTAATTTAATTAAATTAAATAACCCTCGTACTTGATTTAATGCATTTTAATTTTAATCGCGCTTTAGTTACCCGTCTACTGGTCTTGAGCACCGACCCTAGAATGTCTGCTTTTAATTATTTATTTAATTATTTATTTAAACTATGTGCGATGTGTATAATTAATTAAAAGACGGTCTGTGCATCATCTATTTTTCAGTTAAAATGTATAAGGACATGTGTGTCTAATTGATTTGATGTACATTTATACCCCAGTCCCCCTCGCCTGCGTGCGAGTATTCTTTGTACTTCAGACGAAGACGACGAGCGACGTCGACCCCGCCAAGACAAGGCGGAGCACATTGATCAAGACGATGCAAGACGACACGTGGACGACACCAAGACGAGGCGGTACTCCAAGATGTGACATGGACTCTTCCAAGACGAGGCGATGCTCCTAATGAGAAGCATACATACAACACGGGTTGAGATGCATCTAGTGACAATTTTTCGACACAGGTATGATGCCCCTCATGTCGTTTAAATTCTCAAGACCAGTCGGGTAATAGTTTTACCTTTATGCATTTATTTATTATTTTATTCATTTTAGAACAGCGGGAAAATACATAAAATAATAGATAATTAAATGTATAAATAAGTGGCGTATGTTTTTCTATTAAAGTTCAGTTGTGAGAACGACAACATAGATGAACAAGTTTAATAGAAATGGATCATATTCATCAAGAGAAAAACCAATAAAACCCTCAAAGAAAATATTAACTCAAAAACATTCTTCCATCATTCAAGTTTGAATAAAACCGGGTGTTCGAGGTGCCGATTCATGCCTCAGCTGAGGGTGCCTCTTACTACCGGGGAGTTCTTATTTGTGTGGTGGGTTGACTTAACTAAAATTGCAGCAAATATATAGCCTTAGATAGTTTGTTTTAATTTTAGAGGCAAGTGTTGAGTAAATTATTAAATGATTTCTGAAGCTGGGACTTCACTCAACAGATCAAGGAACCACGAGTTAATGCGGCTGGCAAGTCAAAAGCCTACCTTAGACCCTCCGAGTAGTGGCGTAGCCCTAGATTGTAGACTATGAAAGAGGTTTAGGGATCCTTGCCTCTAGAATACTCAATAGTATTCCGATTCTAGTATAGAGGGTTCCTAGAATTCGATAAATTAGTGGGAGACATTTAATGATTAAATAATCAGTAATTTCACATTAGGTAATCACATAAAAGTACAATATGCTAAAGTATCTTTGTAGATAATGGCAAGAAATACCACAATAAAACTGCGATAAACATTGGAGAAAGTTAATGTCCAAACAAGCACAAAATTACAAGTGTAGTATAGGCGCTTGCGCACATTACTACCATAATGGAAATTCAAGGTGCTTGTGTCCCAACCTGTTAAGCCACCTTAAGAAGAGAGGGTGTAAAAAAGCTTACAGGAGACTCATGAATAAATCATATGATGGTTCTGTCATAATGCTATCATCAAATTTTGATGTTAGTTGCGGTCTCTACATCAAGACATGGATGATGTTACATGTAGTCTCATCTCTAAGATCCTTTCGAGGAGAAAGCGAAGAAAGATATGAATGTGATGGTGCACTCGGTTTGTGTAAAGTGAAATACGGTTCACAATCTTTCATGCCATCCCATTTCTTATACCTTTTACACCCAATTACTCTAGTTTTATTTAAAGGTACAAACTAACGGAATAGAGTAAGTGCTTCATTACCGCTAAGGTAACATTCGCTAAGTAATAAGAATATTAGAGATAACACCATATTTTATTCTTATGGTGAATAAATTGAATGACAAGACAAAAAGGCCTAGGGAAAGTTATGCCAAAGGCACCTTCTTCATGTCCTTCAATGAAAAGTGGTTGGTTATTTGACAAGAGGTTATTTGCATTACATAATAAAATGAATTCGTGGAAGTTTAAAAACTGAAATACAAGAAGCAAGTACCCGCTCCTCGTTCAGTTAATATTCATCAAATAAAAGTATTGTTTTCTCTCATACTTCTTGGGTATTAAAATAAAATATGCTTTTCACATATATGTACTGAAATAAAATAACTAAGCAAGTAGAGAAACATTACTAGAAGTAAAGTGTCTTCTCCAAGTAGCTGAGAAAGGGTGATTCCTAATTCAACAGTGAGAAACACATAACTTCTAATTGCCAAGTGATTGATTCAAATTGGACAAGTTGTGGAGTATAACCAAAAACATTTATCTCATGTGCCCATTTAGACATGATGAGACATTATTCCATGTTTTGGAATGAATGTTGTTTGAGGTAACATACTCAACAAATAGTTCACTACCTTTTGAATCAATGTCAATACATGATGAATATAAAATGTAAGACCTACCTAGTTGCGGCAATGTGATTCTTTGTCAAGTAAAACTAAAAGTGGATGTCAGCTATATAACTAGTATGGTATTTAGGCTCAGCACATCTAAACACCTATGGTATTATTGACACCCTTACTTTAGACAAATAAACCTTTAGAAATAAAGGTATGCCACAAAGCTTTCCGAGGTTAGTTCAACAAGACAGTGTGAACTATTCCAAAGAAAGCAAGAGGTAAAGATACTTCTTAAGTTTCCTCTAATTCATTAAGGAATAGTGAAGTATAAGTTTGGTAAGAATATATGAGTTTCTTCAGATTGGCATGCCAAATAATATCTTGACCAAACAATCATTGATCATGATAATGTAGCACAGAGTAATTCCTAAACGCATGTTACCTTATCTACATCACCGTATTCATGTTCATAAGGAGGATCGATGACGAGTCTTACATATTAACATTGATCAAAAAAATATAGTGTGGAGAAATTCTTAAATGCACATTTTATACATCAAAGTTATGATGTAAGTTGTATCAATGTTACAACCTGCAAAAACTTCCATTATATTTCATGATGTGCTTTGAAAATAACGGATTAAACCCATAACCAATATGCCAACTAAAATGAAAAATGGATATCATACGAGTCATAGAATGATGGAAAATCTATTATGTCATAGGACGTGTTAAGATGTAATGTGTTTGTTAGGATTTAAAAAAACCTGCATCAAGTTAAACATGTTGTGCATCTAAGTTAATTATCCTAATAGTTGCTTAAGATATTACCTAAATCCTTAAGATAGAAAAAATGTAGTCAAGTATTAGACTAAATTTATATACAAGGGTGCACATCTCTATTAGATATAGTGGGAGCTTAATTGACTTGGACTTAGTCATTGCTCGGGATGCACAGATGGTTGGCATAGGGAACAAGTTTCACAAGTACATATGGAATAGGAACGTTCCAGAGACACATACTACATAGGAAGTATGAAACCATGGTGATGGTTTTATATTCACCGCGGTCAGTGATATGTTATTCATTGAGAATAATAAATCCTACAAGTAAGCAGTATATGGCAACGAGCTAAGAATGACAAGATCAACTAAAATTCAATAATGGATTCCATGTATCAATTTGTAAAAGGGGCTTATAAATTGAATACTGCGGTGGGTATTCAAATGAAATGATACATGGATGGTACAAGTATGGTACCAATAAGGCTTGATTGGTTATACCAAGTCGGTACACCTAAATCTATTAGAATTTTACTTTTAATAGATAAACTTCTAATATCCTTTTATTATTCATTGGATGTCAAGATCATCTTTCGTGGAAGGTGTCTATACGACGCAACCAGAAAGAGATGATGACATCAAATGATTCCAATAAGGGTTGAAAGTTACTGAAATACAATTTTGGATTAAATTAAGTGAGAAGATCTTAGAACATTTATCTTTTCCTTGTGTCTACCAAAGGTTAGTGGGAGCGCCAATGTTTTCCAAACAAAATATGTTCGACAACATATGGAAAATAGATTTTGATATTACAGTTAGATAAGATCAGGTTAAAAGAAATTATCCAATGATTAACTTCAAGTAGCAACCTAAGTTCTGGGGAACAAGTTCAACTTAGGTAGATCCAAAGGTTTCTTGTTCCTAGTCAATCATACATATAGTGACATTGTATTGAAAAATACGAGTTGGAACAATTAAAGTTCAGAATTGTTGCCTATGTCACATGGCTTAATCTCTCCAAGTTAACATGTTCGGAGAAATAGTTGAGATTAAAGTTATGAATTGATACTATATTCTTTAGCGATGGATCAATCACATATGCCATATTATGTACAATAATTGATACTTCCAGGAGATAATTTATTATAGGCAGATATCAATTATTTCCAGGAGCACTGCAAGTGATGCAGTCAGAACTATTATCTTGTACTTCGGAAAGTAAAAATTATATCCACCTGGAATGTGGATAAGAAGGTATACTAGTTTTGGTGGGACATAAAATAGTAATCCTTGGATCAATTTGATCTAGTTTCGTAGTTAGGAAAAGGAGATGAGCGAGTCAAGCTCATAAAAACTTGTGGTATCCATACCTACAAATACCGAGTACGTTGCAGCTTCTAAGGAAGCTAAGAAGCAGTTATAAATCGCAACGATTTTTCCAAGTTCTTGGATTCACACCTAGCGAGAAAAGTATTATCATAATGAGAATTATGATGTTCTTACTAGACAAGTTATCAAGTTATGACAATGGAAAAAAGTAATATACTTGGGGATACCCTATCTTGAGAAGTTTTACTCAAGCATATGAGGTTGCATATAGCAGATATGCCATGTGGAAAAAACATGGCAGACCCAACAGTTAAAACCATTACTCAGCAGAAGCATGATATTAATCATGTGAGTAGCTAACAAGTTTAGTTAGAAAGTTGTATCTAGTGCATGTGGGAGTGTTGAAATAGTGGGTTCCCTAGACCCAACTATGTAATAATTTTTATTACCGTATCATGTGTATAGTTAGATATGCATGATAATATCTTACCATTATAGTGCAAACTTTTTCTGCATCCACTATAATAATGGTAATTTCCAAAGGTTAATTGTCATGTCAAGAGTTTATATCAGATCCCAGGCTATAATGAGAACCTCGAGATACAATGACATTGATCTTAAATATATGTTCTATAGTCTAGATAAATCTTACTGACTGGACATAGTAGATTTCTGACTATCAGGTGCTGGGGGCTCATAATCATTGAGACTTCTTCTCATGAGGTTCACACTTGGTGATCTCTAGTAATGAGATCATGAGGACAGACCCACCAATAGGAACACCATATGTTTTGGGTGTCATTGGTTGTTCCTATCTACGAACATGTGTATTGGTCTCCTGACTTGATACCATTACCAATGTATATCATTTAATTACGTACTTTGATGCAAGGAGAAAACCATGGCAGTAATGTTGTGGTGAGGTAGTTTGTGTTGGGTGCGTCATTAGTGGTATGGCGTTGGTTGAATGGTCAAGAAAGGATTTGTTGCTTCCAAGTTTAGGAAGTTGTATATCTCAGGTCTGGTTGATCAGGATGGTGTCGCCTTCATAAGTCTTTGGAAAAAGCAGTAGAAAGGTGAATCCATCTGGATATATCAACAAATAATAAAGAAAGATAAGGACAATGACACAAGAGTGCGTCCTGCTTTAGGAGATATCAAATGACAAAGAGACTATAGTACAAAGTCAGTTTTCGTAGGATGGTAGTCATTGCAATGACTATCCTTATCTCTTTATGGGCCATGACGGGTTGCTAGACCCCGCTCTTGTTCTGTGAATTTTATTCACTACTATTGAGATAAAGGCCTAGAGGGTCACACACAACAGCGTATTCAAGAATCCGCACCTATTCAGTTGAATAGGTATATGGACATAGTGGGACCTTCCATAGGGTCCGAGCGTTGTCCAAGTTGTCGATCACCAAATGAATTAAATAAATTCATTAATATTAAAGTTATGAATATTTGGGATTGAATTTATTTAATGTATTTACGAGTTCAGTAAATACAAGAAAATATTAATCGAACGAATATTATTTTAATATTCAAGGTTTGCTTAATATTAAGCGGGACAAGCGAGTCGAGTTAAAAGGCTCGGTTTTATCATGTAACATATTATATATATATTACAAGTATGTGATAAAATATTAAATAATATTGGCACATTTTAGTCCGTCGAAATTATTTATTTAGAGAACGTTGATATTAACGGGGGTCGGGGAACCCTACTGGGTATTTATCAACGTCTCTATAAATAATAGAGGAGGCTCTCTCTCTTTGGTGTGATTATCACTATTCATTCATTTATGGAATGAAAAATTGAGAGCCTCTCTCTCCTCCCACTTCATAGAGAGAGAAGCTGATGATCCAAGAGCTTAGATCATGTTTTTCTTCACGTATCGCATGATCGACGATGCGGGGATCGTCGGGACGTCGAAGATATCGTTGAATCACTGCGCTAGCACCCGGAGTTCGACGATCGGTGCTCCCGTGGATTTTTGAGGCACATGTGGATGATCTAGAGGGATCCTACTATGGATCTTTCGTGCAATGATCACCGTCGACAAGTAGTGGTCGACAATGGCTTCAGATATGCAACAGGTATGTTTTCTGTTTATGTTTGTGCTCCTTACAATTTACGCGAGATCCTCGGACCTCTCCGGGGCTCGGATCGTCGGAGACGACAAGTTCCATCATCCCGCCAATGAAAAATTTTAAAAACCCCGGCCCACCGGCTTCCGCTGCGGGTCCCGGAAACCTAACATTTTTGCCTCTGATAATTTTCACTTGGAGTAGATAGATGTCAATATAGCCTCTCTTCCTAGTTATTTGGGAGAGGAGATATATATATTTCTTGTAGGGTTGAAAGTTTAGTAGATTGATGGGTTGAGGATAAAATTTTCTGGAAGGTATGAAATGCAGGATTTTTGAAATGACAAGAAAATATTGGGGATATAAATTGAGTGGGATAAGAAAGATAGAACTTTTATATTATGCCTAAAGGAATATATTCAAAAGTTCATTGAAAAATTAAAAATGATTGGATGCAAAATTTTCTAAACCCACTTGTCATACACATCAAACTTTCAAAATCACAGGCATCATCTTCAATAGAGGATGTCTAGAACATGGAAAAGGTTCATTATGCTTCATCCATTAGAATTTTTATGTATTAAATGATCTATATATGATATGATATTTCCTTTACAGTGGGAGTTATAAGTTGTTTCATTTCAAATCCCAGGATGTAACACCCCGAGATTTTATGAAAAATATTCTTTTTAATTTCATTAATGTCTTGTGTTGTACGCTACACCAAAAGGAGCTTGCACAAAACACATCCTTGACTTGCCTTGCATTACACGCAATCACGGCCTTCCTCGATAGCTTGCGTCGTAGGCAATACCGAGTTTCACTAAACAATGATATGCTATTAAAATATTATTAAAACTAGCCGTTATGAATAGTAATAACCACTTTCTGAAATTTTGTAAATTTTATTTTTCAAAATGGACTTCATTTTTGGATTTGGAATATCGAAATTAGCTTAGGGTGAAATTTTGGTATGTTTTGGATAACTTTCATATTCTGATGAATAGTGAAAATTACTAAATTTTAATTAAAAACAACTTTTTTAATCAAAATAATTAATAGTGATAAATTATTAATTTTAGTGGTTTTAAATTATATTTAGAATATATTTTTACAATTTAATACAATGTTGGTCATTGGATGTAATTTCACATTTAAACCCGATATAAACAAGTGTCAATCTTTTGATAGTTATTATCTCATAAAAACAAGCTATTTGTTTTGACGACGGGAATTAATTTTTTAAATTAGTTAATGTAACTGATATGTTTTGAATGTGATAAAATAGACATAATTTTTGAATTCATAATATCAAATATAGCTTAGGCCTAATTTTTGGTATTTTTCTGGAAACTTTCATTTTTTGATGAATAGTGAAACCACTAAGTGGTAGTTAAAAAACTGAATTTTTCATAAAACTTAATTTTACCGCTTCTGTGAGTGGAATTTTGAAAATAAGAGAGACACGGTTAATATCAAGGACTAAAATGTGTTTCAATGAGATGAAAATAATTTTTGGTGAATAGTAACTTTTTACTTTTTTTACCACGGTTAAAAGTAAATAGGGTAATTAAGGGTAAAAATGATATTATTATTACCCTAACACATGTCCTAATTCTATTGGATAAGTGTAATTCGACCAAAAACAACCTTATGAATAAAATATGACCATTTAAGCCCACTTGGATTAGATTAGGACATTTATTATTAATTTATTTAAAGAAGGGTTAAAATAGTTAAAATCAAAGTTTAATAAGTAAATCATTTTTAATGTGGGGTTATACATAAGATAAATTCGACTATAAATATTCATTAGAAAGATAAATAGATTTCATACATAATGATATTTTATTTGTAATTTTTAGACTTTAAATAATTTAATTTATTTATGACACAATGATGATGAAGTAAATATATTATCAATGAAATATTGACATAATTGATGTTATAAATACCCAAATAAATGTAATTTGAGACTTTTTATGAATTAAAAAAATTTTATATGTTATTGTTGATTTAATTTACTTTTTTCGAACTAATAATTCTGATATGATTTTTACAAAAATCAATTAGCAAATAGTGTCAAAATTGACATAAAATAGTTTTTAAAACAAATATTATATTATTAATTGTTATTATATTCCTAAAAATATAAGGTTCGGACAAATGACTTAGATAAGGTTATATATATTAATAATAAACAACTTGGGGTTCTTTTGGCTTGTTATAGTAAGTTTATTAACCTTATAGTGTAAGAACAGAAAAAGACACGGTAAAAGTAAAATTATCTAACTTAAAGTTAAAACTAAATGATAAGGTTAAAATAGTAAACTAAACTTGTCCAAATTCTATTGGATGATAGTATTTCGACCCATACCAACCTTATATTCGAAATAACTCAAATTGGAGCTATTAAAAACTGAATTTGACTTTATAATAAAATAATATTTTTAGTTATTCCAAAGGTACCCCTCTCCTCCCTTATAAAAGGGCACTTCCTACCTCTCTTCCTCACACCACATTGAGCCTTCAAGCTCGGCCAAACCCTTACAATTTCTTCTCTCCACTTCCCTAGATACATCCTAGAGGTACTGGTCTTCTTCAAAGACCAATTTTAGTACCCTAAGAGGAGGTATCAAAGAGGCGCTTCAAAGAAGTGGTAATGTCTGTTACTGATTCTTTCACCTTTATTTCTTCTTCCACTTATTCTTCTTAGGTTGTTTAATTATGAAGTAATAACATCAGTATCAATCATATAATTATATTTTATTATAAGTATTAAAAAACCCTATTTCACCATCTATCCATCCTACGGAAAACGAAATCACCGCGCGTGTGTACGTACGGAATACCGTCTCCACGCCGTGGTGTAATCTATTTTCCACCACCACCTTACTTGGATGGGTATAATGGTGTAAATAATGACTATATATTATTATTGTAAATTGATATTGATTCTTAAATAGTATATATATACTCCAATACAATTCCACAATCATGGGAATGATATCATCGCTCGTGCGTACGTACGGAATACCGTCTCCACGATGTGATGCGACTCGTTCTACATGATCTTCATTGCATAATTATTATATAAATGAATTGAATGAATTAATATGATATATATTACCCTAATAACATTCTGAAAATGAGGTATCTATAACCTAAAAAGAAAAATAAGAATTTATTTGACAAACCACGCATAAGGACAAAAAGTAATAAACACCCGAATAACAAGTAATAATGAAATATTACCAATAAGAAGCTAAGAATATGACCATATATGATATCATAAAAATAAGTATGATTCTGGAATAATTCAATAACATTATTTAAATCATTATACAGGAGTTTAGGACACTTACGAAGCAAATTGGACCTAAGGTAAGGGAAATATCACAATCTCATTTTTATCCGAGATTGTTTATACTTTGGTATTTACTGGGGTGTATTCTATCATCCAAATCCATGTTTCCTCAATATTTAATATTTACATCCTTCTAAAATAGTTTATATCCAATTTTAACCTTCGTTGAGTTTTTATTAAAAGATAGGAAATGAATCTTTTATCATTTTTTTCGTACGAGGTACTTTTTGACTTTTCCGACAAAAGTACGAGAAGAATGTTTTTTTAACTTATACGACATGAATGGATTTTTAAAACATTTTTTCCAAGAATATTCCTTTACAAATTTTCGAGTTTATTTTTAATCAACTTATTTTAGTTTAGAATTGTATGACATGTTAAGAAAGGAAAATGTTTTTGAAGTAGAAAGGATATTTTCCTCAAGAATGGAGTTCAAGTGTTTTATCAAAATTATTTTCCATCTAAGATAATAAAGGGTTATGTTTCTATACCTATTATTACATTTATTTGATTTTGTTGTGATGGAATTATTTTTATTAATTCCTTTATCTTATATGAATTGTTTTATGATGTCATGATGTTTAAGATTCCCATTTTTATTACATGGGTTATGCTATGATGTATGGTTTATGATTTTGTGGCACACATAAGAATGGTATCGTTATGAGATGGGTGGGACCTATATCTCCATCCAATGCATTGGGTAAAGATTTTATATCTCATGAGATAGACATGGCTGGAACGGTAGGTTATACCGGTTCAGTGAAACAAGACTGAAATGAGGAGTGAACTCGGTTCAGAAATGGAATTTTTCCCCTAAGATAGTCTTAGAAATGAGTCTTGACTAATAAGAAATGATTCTCTATGATTATGTGTGTATTCCAAAAAGTTTCATGTTTTAAGTTATGATTATTGGGATTATATTTCACTACTGTGATTTATCCCATGTTATGAAATTATAATCTCTTTTGCAGGATAAGATTTCCAAAAGATATGTTCTTATGAATATGATGTGATTGATATTTCTTTTGTTTACCCTTACTGAGCATTTGAGCTCACCCTTTTATGTTTTCTTTTCCCCAGGATATAAAGAAAGGATTTAGGTTTAAAAAAAAGAATATCTTTATGGGAGATGTTGAAGATCTTTCACCACGATTAGAAGATTATATTCCGAGTTTCCAAAGACACTAAACTATTACGGTCCTTGTGTGTGTGTTTTTGTTATGTACTAAGTATTCCGCAAAAGTAATGTAATGTCTATGTACGTTAAGCTTCGGGTCTCTACAGTTGGTATCAGAGGAAAGGTTTAGTCAACCTTTGGAAACTATGATGCGAGAACTTTAGTGAGATCCCTAGAGATATTTCTAAGGTATGTCTAGGGATGTCCCTATGGTTAAGTATACATATAGGTTATAGTCCTAGAATTACGCTAACGATCATAGAATTAAACCTAAGATGTTAGATATTGAAGGTACTCCCCCTTTATTATGTTATTTTCCCTAGCATGTTTTTTGCCTCTCACACTATTCTTTTTGGGTTTTAGACGATGGATGGAACCCGAAGGAACTGTGTTGATCAATGCAATGGACAATGCAATGATTGTCCTCCTGAACAAACAAATGTTATGGGATATGGAGTGCAAAATCTTATTGCTATACTTACACAAGATATGAATCATTCTGGACTTCCAAATGAGCAGAGAAGGGAACAATATTCTATTGAGTCCTTCACAAGGCAACGCCCACCTTCTTTCAGTGGGCCTTCTGATCCACTTGTTTCTGAATAATGGATCCGTACCACTGAAAAGATATTTTCAGTTCTTCAATGTTCAGAACATGATAAAGTCATCTTAGCAGTATATCGTTTGGAAGGTGAAGCTGATCAATGGTGGAATCTTATCAAGAATACGAGTCCAAGAGATGAAATTGAGTCCATGGAATGGGACGAGTTCAAGAAATTATTTTTCAATAAGTACTTCCCTCGTATTCTTCGAACAAAGATGGAGAAGGAGTTTATTGAACTAAAGAAAAAGGATGATGAATCTATTGGTGTATACGAAGCGAATTTTACAAGGCTTGCAAGGTATGCATCTGGCTTTATCATCCAACCTGAAAGTAAAGTTGATCGATTCTTCAGTGGCTTAAAACCAAATCTTCGAAGGGCATTAGCTATAAGAGACTTCAGTAGCTATGAATAAATTGTGCGTTGTGCTATCAAGGTAGAAATGGAAGTTGGTGTTACTTATCCATATAGTAGTTTTGACAAGAAATGAAAGATGGAGTTCAAGGAGAAATCTCAGAATAATGGTGAAAAGAAGATGAATGTTTCCTTATGCTCAAAGTGTGGAAAGAAGCATGGTGGAGATTGTCTTAAAGGGACTAGAAAATGTTTTAAGTGTGGAAAAGAAGGTCATCGATCAGCTGAGTGTCTAAGTAATGGAAAAAGGGTTTCTAATGATGTGAATAAAGAAAAGACTACAGAGAACACACCACCAACACTTCAATGCTTCAAGTGTAAGGAAATGGGGCATTATGCTAATAAATGCCCTAATCCAAGGGTTAGTGATGATCGACATGAGCAACCACTTAAGGAAAAGGACAAAGGGAAGTCACATGTGATCACTATTGGCGATGTTGAATATGAAAACGATGTGGTGGAATGATTAAGTGTTTATGTAATGGGATTCCAAAATAATGTTGTATATAGTATTGTGGAATATTAGAATATTTATGTATTGGTCTATTGTGGTTTTCAATAATTTTATGGTACTGGTAACCATGGAAAGAGATTGAGATACTTTTGGAAAAAAGATGATATGCGAATAATGAAGGGATAAGGAGAAAATGAAATGTTTGACAGTATTCATGAGCTCATGACTGATATAAGGAAATAGTTATATCATGGTTTGAGGTTTTGGTATGTGAAAAGAGTTAACTTTTGACAGCACTCATGTTTTCACTAATCTTCAATGGGTATTCATTTTTCAAGAGAATACATGATTAAGGCCTTAGAATGTTTGTAATGTGACCAACAAGACATATCTCATGATATATGGGGATCAACGATGGTATTAACATGCTTGTTATATGAACTCTTTGGTAATCGTTTTCACTATAATATGAGATTGGACATCAGTATTTTGGATAAGCCTAAAGATTGGAAATGATTATTTTGGACATAAGTTAGTATTGTTTAAGGATATAACTTTTTTTCTATATTATTGATGAGATGTTATAGTAATGTAGTTTTAGAAAAAGGACAACCTGCAGGACGGGCGACAACCCATCGCGTTGGACAAGGTTGTGGGAATCAAACCCACAACCGAAGTGCGACTGGCCTTTATCGCCTACCACTGGCCTACAGGAAGTCCCTGGTTGGTAGAAACTAGTTTTATTTTATTACGCGGTATGATATATGAAGTATAAGTTCATTTTTGGAATCATATACGATTAACCTCACCATAGATGGTCTTATGTATTTTTGATAACCATTGTAACCTTTTGTTTGAGACAGATGTAATGACCCATAATTCTATCACATGATCTGCTAACACTTCATGAATGACAAATCCAACTTCATTTCTTTAAGAGATGAAGTGAAAATTGTCCAAAGAACGACCAACGGTGACATTGTACCAAAATCACGAAAGTATTTCTTCTAATTCCAATTTCATCAACTTTAGGGAAAGGATCTTGAAAACCAAAAATGTTGTCCTAGTACTCTTATATCTGATGAATCAGATGGTACCTTAGATCGTCACAAATTTATGGCTTTGTGATTGCTGGATTTTCCATAGCCATGTTCTCTACCACTCTCCATCAGAACATGGTGGTTAGATTTCTCTTCCATATCCATATTTTCACCTATGTGGAAACCCAGTGATTAGTTTATTTGGGTAACCATTACGTTTCATACTTTTGTTTTTAAAGATTAGTTTTGGTATTCCTTTTTACGATGTGGGTTTATATTAAAGAAACTTTCGAGTAGTAAACCATTTATAACCCCAACGAATTTCGAGGGCGAAATTCATTTTAAGGGGGGTAGAATGTAACACCCCGAGATTTTATGAAAAATATTCTTTTTAATTTCATTAATGTCTTGTGTTATACGCTACACCAAAAGAAGCTTCCACAACACGAATCCTTGACTTTCCTTGCATTACACGCAATCGCGGCCTTCCTCTATAGCTTGCGTCGTACGCAATACCGAGTTTCACTAAACAATGATATGCTATTAAAATATTATTAAAAATAGCCGTTATGAATAGTAATAACCACTTTTTGAAATTTTGTAAATTTTATTTTTCAAAATGGACTTCATTTTTGGATTCGGAATATCGAAATTAGCTTAGGGTGAAATTTTGGTACGTTTCGGATAACTTTCATATTCTGATGAATAGTGAAAATTACTAAATTTTAATTAAAAACAACTTTTTTAATAAAAATAATTAATACTGATAAATTATTAATTTGGGTGGTTTTAAAGTATATTTAGAATATATTTTTACAATTTAATACAATTTTGGTCATTGGATGTAATTTCACATTTAAACCAGATATAAACAAGTGTCAATCTTTTGATAGTTATTATCTCATAAAAACACGCTATTTGTTTTGACGACGAGAATTAATTTTTTAAATTAGTTAATGTAACTGATATGTTTTGAATTTTATAAAATAGACATAATTTTTGAATTCATAATATCAAATATATCTTAGGCCTAATTTTTGGTATTTTTCTGGAAACTTTCATTTTTTGATGAATAGTGAAACCACTAAGTGGTAGTTAAAAAACTGAATTTTTCATAAAAATTAATTTTACCGCTTCTGTGAGTGGAATTTCAAAAATTCGAGAGACACAGTTAATATCAAGGACTAAAATGTGGTTCAATGAGATGAGAATAATTTTTGGTGAATAGTAACTTCTTACTTTTTTTTACCACGGTTAAAAGTAAATAGGGTAATTAAGGGTAAAAATGATATTATTATTACCCTAACACATGTCCTAATTCTATTGGATAAGTGTAATGCGGCCAAAAAAAATATTAGGAATAAAATATGACCATTTAAGCCCACTTGTATTAGATTAGGACATTTATTATTAATTTATTTAAAGAAGGGTTAAAATAGTTAAAATCAAAGTTTAATAAGTAAATAATTTTTAATATAGGGTTATACATAAGATAAATTAGACTATAAATATTAATTATAAATCTAAAAATATTTCATACATAATGATATTTTATTTGTAATTTTTATACTTTAAATAATTTAATTTATTTATGACACAATGACGATGCAGTAAATATATTATTAATGAAATATTGACATAATTGATGTTATAAATACCCAAATAAATGTAATTTGAGACTTTTTATGAATTCCAAAAATTTTATATGTTAATATGACATTTTTGTGTTGATTTAATTAACTTTTTTAGAACTAATAATTCTGTTATGAGTTTTAAAAAAATCAATTACCAAATAGTGTCAAAATTGACATAAAATAGTTTTTAAAACAAATATTATATTATTAATTGTTATTATATTTCTAAAAATCTAAGTTTTGTCCAAATGACTTATATAAGGTTATATATATTAATAATAAACAACTTGGGGTTAGTTTGTCTTGTTATAGTAAGTTTATTAACCTTATAGAGTAAGAACACAAAAAGACACGGTAAAAGTAAAATTATCTAACTTAAAGTTTAAACTAAATGATAAGGTTAAAATAGTAAACTAAACTTGTCCAAATTCTATTTTATGATAGGATTTCGACCCATCCCCACCTTAGCTTCGAAATAACTCAATTTTGAGCTATTAAAAACCGAATTTTACTTTATAATAAAATAATTGTTTTTGTTATTCCAAAGGTGCCCCTCTCCTCCCTTATAAAAGGGCACTTCCTCCCTCTCTTCCTCACACCACATTGAGCCTTCAAGCTCGGAAAAACCCTACCAATTTATTCTCTAAACTTCCCTAGAGACATCCTAGAGGTCCTGGTTTTCTTCAAAGACCAATTTTAGTGCCCTAAGAGGAGGTATCAAAGAGGCGCTTCAAAGAAGAGGTAATGTCTGTTACCGATTCTTTCACCTTTATTTCTTCTTCCACTTCTTCTTCTTAGGTTGTTTCATTATGAAGTAATAACATCAGTATCACTCATATACTTATATGTTATTATAAGTATTAAACAACCCTATTTCACCATCTATCCATCCTACGGAAAATGAAATCACCGCGCGTGCGTATGTACGGAATACCGTCTCCACGCCGTGGTGTAGTGTATTTTCCACCACCACCTTACTTGGATGGGTATAATGGTGTAAATAATGACTATATATGATTATTGTAAATTGATATTTATTCTGAAATAGTATATATATACTCCAATACAATTCCACAATCATGGGAGCGATATCATCGCTCGTGCGTACGTACGGAATACCGTCTCCACGATGTGATGCGACTCGTTCTACATGATCTTCATTGCATAATGATTATATAAATGAATTGAATGAATTAATATGATATATATTACCCTAATACCATTCTGGAAATGAGGTATCTATAACCTAAAAATAAAAATAAGAATTTATTCGACAAAACACGCATAAGAACAAAAAGTAATAAACACCCGAATAACAAGTAATAATGAAATATTACCAATAAGAAGATAAGAATATGACCATATATGATATAATAAAAATAAGTATGATTTTGGAATAAGTCAATAACATTATTTAAATAATTATACAGGAGTTTCGGACACTTACGAAGCAAATTGGACCTAAGGTAAGGGAAATATCACAATCTCATTTTTATCCGAGATTGTTTATACTTTGGTATTTACTGGGGTGTATTCTATCATCCACATCTATGTTTCCTCAATATGCAATATTTACATCCTTATACAATAGTTTATATCCAATTTTACCCTTCGTTGAGTTTTTAGTAAAAGATATGAAATGAATCTTTTGTCATTTTTTCATACGAGGTACTTTTTGACTTTTCCAACAAAAGTACGAGAAGAATGTTTTTTTAACTTATACGACATGAATGGATTTTTAAAACATTTTTTCCAAGAAGATTCATTTACAAATTTTCAAGTTTATTTTTAATCAACTTATTTTAGTTTAGAATTGTATGACATGTTAAGAAAGGAAAATGTTTTTGAAGTAGAAAGGATATTTTCCTCAAGAATAGAGTTAAAGTGTTTTATCAAAATTATTTTCCATCTAAGATAATAAAGGGTTCTGTTTCTATCCCTATTATTACATTGATTTGATTTTGTTGTGATGGAATTATTTTTATGAATTCCTTTATCTTATATTAATTTTTTTATGATGTCATGATGTTTAAGATTCTCATTTTTATTACATGGGTTATGCTATGATGTATGGTTTATGATTTTGTGGCACACATAAGAATGGTATAATTATGAGATGGGTGGACCTATATATCCCTCCAATGCATTGGATAAAGATTTTATATCTCATGAGATAGACATGACTGGAACAGTAGGTTATACCTGTTCAGTGAAACAGGACTGAAACGAGGAGTGAACTCGGTTCAGAAATGAACTTTGTCCACTAAGATAGTCTTGGAAATGAGTCTTGAATAATAAGAAATGATTCTCTATGATTATGTGTGTATGCCACATATTTTAATGTTTTAAGTTATGATTATTGGGATTATATTTCACTACTGTGATTTATCCCATGTTATGAAATTATAATCTCTTTTGCAGGATAAGATTTCCAAAAGATATGTTCTTATGAATATGATGTGATTGATATTTCTTTTGTTTACCCTTACTAAGCATTTGAGCTCACCCTTTTATGTTTTCTTTTCCCCAGGATATAAAGAAAGGATTTAGGTTTAAAAAAAAGAATATCTTTATGGGAGATGTTGAAGATCTTTCACCACGATTAGAAGATTATATTCCGAGTTTCCAAAGACACTAAACTATTACGGTCCTTGTGTGTGTGTTTTTGTTATGTACTAAGTATTCCAAAAAAGTAATGTAATGTCTATGTACGTTAAGCTTAGGGTCCTTACATAGGAGGCATTAGGAGGCTGTGAAATGGATCATTTTATATTTGAGAGGTTTTAAATATGTAACGTTATGCTTCAGTGAAATGATCCATTTAAGGGTTTTGTGGATGCATATTTTTCTAGAGATATGGATTCTTGGAAGAGTACAATGGGTTTTTTGTTCACATTTAGAGGGAAAATTATCAGTTGAATGCCTCAACTGCATCCTAAGGTTACCTTGTCAACAATGTATATTTAATATATTTCTTTTACAAAAGTAAGAAATGAGTTTTTTTGGTTGATGTGATTATTGTAAGAGCTCGAGAAAGAATCGAAAGTAAGATTTTTTTTTCTATAATAGTTATAGTACTATTCACCTTTCTAATAATCCCATTTTTCATGTAATTACAAAAAACATTGACTTGAAATTCCATTTTATCTAAAAGATACTAAAAATAAGAGTTTTGGATCTTTAAAAGATGGCTGGAAAGATGAATATTGTAGACATGTTCATAAAGGTGTTAGTCTAATAAAGTCTGAGGTAAAATTATGCCTTAGTTCGACTCAGGTGAATGAAATGAGATGGAGAATATTGAATAAACTATAATAAGGTAAACACTAATAACTATTTTCAAGTGGTATATTGTTGGGTTTTATAAATTCTCTTTAGTTTTCAAGGAGTTTTTTGAAAGGATATTTTTAGGAGGAGATTTTTAAGAATAAGGTTTCTAATAATGATTGTGGACCTCAACATTTGGATAAGGATTTTCGTCGAACATGTTTTTTATATGATCTATTGAAAGTATTAGAATGAAAATTTTGATACTTGGGAAGAACACATGTTCACTGACTGTCATCAGTCAATATGAATGTGTAATAGTGTATCAGAGGTTGCCTTGGTTAATAGAAGGAAAACTATGAATCTCATAGAGCAGTGGAGCTAGTTTAGTAATATAAGACCTATATAAATATGATCCAGGACTAGATTACAATTCATATCATTTAAAGATGATCAAAAGTAATTATAAGGAGGTTTTGGTTGAGTGGTAGTAGTGAGAGTATAACGACCCAAGATTCTACTATATTTTTTTCATTTAAATAAATACTATGTTGATAGATTATTCCACACACAACACTGAACTAAAACAATCCAAGATATATTATATAATAAAATTATAATAATAATAAAACCTATGCTATATACAAATATTATAATCAACTATAAATTCATACAAAATAGTATTAAGAATACTTAATGTTTTAAAAGGGAATTTTTCATCAAAAGTAGTTTTTATTTATATATTGTATTTTAATTTAAAAGATAAATTTATAAATTTTATAATTTTAATAAACTTTATTTTTGAATTTATCATGTAAAAATTATCTTAGGGTGAATTTGTTATATTTCTCTAAAATAATTTATTTTTTGGTGAATAGTGAAAATATCAATTTGTCTAAAAAATATCACTTTTATAGCATTATATTTTCACACAAATGACTTAAAAGTTTATAAATAATTTTCTGTATAAACTATATATATTTAATAAGTAATATAAAGAATTTAAAAATATTATTTTGAATTTATAAGACACATGTTTATCATTTTGAAAACTCAAGTAATATTTAACACTATAAAATGTTTTTATGTGCTTACATTAAAAATAAGATTTTATGACATTAAGAAATTAAATATAAAAAATGGATTTTTATATTTTATATAAAAATTTCCAAATTAGTTTATAAATTAAATTTAATTTTTGAGCATAAAAATGAGATTACTAAGATTAAAGTTAACGACCATGATAATGGCGAAAAATTTATTTTCAATTAATTTTTTTATTAATGTTGTTTAATTTTTATATAATAAATAAAATTTATATATTTAAAATAATGACTATGATATGATGTTTAAACACATATATAATCACATTAACACACATTCAATTAGTAATTAATATTAAATGATATTAATAACACTTAGTAGTGAAAACATTATTTTTCTACAAAATATTTTTTTTCTATATATAAAATGTTCTAATTTAAAAGTTAATTTTCAATTATTTAGAAATTGTATTAGATTAAACGGATTTTAAATTTAGGTTGGTAATTTGGTTTATTTTATATTTTAGTAAAAAATATGTTACTTGGGAAAATACTTGTCACCTAGGTAAAAACAAAAAAAAAGGCAAAAGTAAAAATATTAGAGTAAATGAATTCAAACATGTTTAAAACATGTGTAAAAATAATTGGTTAAGGATTTATATATTCAAGATCAATATAAACTCTATTATTCCTAAATTTTGGAATCATTGACCCTTGAATAGTGTAATAATATCATTGAAAACTAAAGGGTATTAAAAAAGTGACCTTTTATTTACTTATAAAAGGAGACCCATTCCACTATTTCAATAATCTACATTAAATTTGAAATATCCTAAAACCCCAGATAAATTATCCTCTCATAGAAGTCCCTTAAATTTCTTAAATCCCCTGGTCACTACAAGTTATCCTAAGTCCTTCAATTCTTAGGATTTCAGTAAGAGTAAGTTTGAGGTCTCGATGTAATAATTACTTACTCCTTACATTTTCTTCTTAATCATTATGTTAAAAAATATCATAGCCATAATAATATAATTGTAGGTTTCCAGCATAGTGGAAGCAATTGTATATCTTGAACAACTCATAGTTTTAGTTTTATTTTACAAATAATCATTATTATACATGAAAAAATATCATGTCCAACGAAAAACATAGATTAATTTACTAGAGAAAAATGATAGAACCAAAAGAGGGGGATATTCACATATAATTTTTAATAAATTTATGAGTAGATATAGAATTACATCAACTTGTAATTACTCCTTCATTGATTATCTACTTGACTAGATCTCATCTAGACATCATTACGCTATAGGATCCAACTGCATAGTCCCTCTTGCGATGATCCACACATGAACCAAAATCTTTGAACGTCACCATAGAATCATTGGTTTCTAGCATGACCAATCCTGATTTTTTTCATTGTTCATGGTTGATCACAACAGAATTCTTATTGAATAATGAAAATATCTTAATTTTCTCTCTATGACTTGAGAGCGGAGGAAGAGAGAGCACATTCTAGATCTCTAGATCTCTCTATAGGGATTAAGAGAGTCTCTCTCTATCCGTTGTGAACAACAAGAGTGATTATGGAAAGTGGTATAATTAAATATTTGTTATGTCAAGTTTAGGGTCGGAAAATCACAAACAACCCCCTTTCCAACTTTATAATTCTTTTTAGAACCCATTTACAATAATAGTAACAATATTATTACTTATCACTTGACATGAGCAACACTTTAAGAATATAAATAAATATTATTTATACCATTTCTAATTGAACCATTAAGCTAGGTCAACTTTCCCACATCAACATTTATTGATCCTTGAATAATGAATATTTATCTAATAAATAAATTCCACCAAATTATTCATTGATAAATATAATAAATATTATATTCTCCAAACCTTTCAAACAAATATTTATTATTATTATTTAACTCACTTATTCTTTTGAATAAGTTTTGATTAAAGATAAACGATTATCCAAACCCAAATAAATATTATTTATTACAAAATATTAAATTCAATACTTGAATTTAACTAAGATTGCAGATACACTTAGTGTGTAACCCTATAGGCCTATTTCTTATTGGAATTAGACATAACCAAATTAAGTCCAAGGTTAGAATTTAACAACATGACAAGGAACCCATAGAGAAAGAAGTTAATGTCGTAATGACATAAAAACTCTTAAATTTTTTTCCATGTAATATAATCCCTTTATCATGATATCTTAAATCAATCATGTTTCATTCTAGTACCATCAACCCATATACTCTGTGTATCTTTCTTTGACTTTTTGGAAATGAAATTGCCCACTGAACACCATGGAAATGGATTTATCTAGGTATTTCCATTCCCATCAAAGAGCATAATATATCAACTTTAATAAAGGGAAATAAGGGATAAATAATTTCTCACATTATCCATTAATGCAATATCAATCATGATACACCCAACACATCCTACCTCACCATGGGTATATGTTTTCATGATTTTCATCAATACATTAAAGTACATGAGTCATGACATCCATTAATGATAATAATAAAGTCCAAGGATCAATACACACATACACATATAAGAACATCCAATTAAACATGAAAATGTAGATTTCCTACTAGTGGGTCTATTCTAATAAACTTATATATTTGATATCACTAAGGGAGAACACCAAGATAATGTGTGTCAATTTCATATGAGCCTCCCAACCCTGATAAACCGTATCTTCTGTGTCCTTTTAGACAATATCATATGACCGTAGAAAAATATTTAGGAATGATGTCATGGAACCTTATGGTTATCATCATAGAGATAAACTCCTATGACCCTTCAGTGAGAAGTAAATTATTTGGACATTATCGCATGTAAATTTCCTATAGCGGAACAATAATGATGCAATAAGAAAAATTCATTAATAATGAAACACACAATAAATTACTAAGAAATTAAGTTATAGGGAACCAAATCCAATAATAATTACCTCAATATCATTAGTATACTCATTTGTTATTATATTAATAGAACAATCATATTTATTTATTACAATCCACTTAGAAAAACAAAAGAACATTGATTGTGCGTTGTACAAACTACCGCCTCCACGAAGTGTCGTCTTCCACTTTTCACCACTTCCTCTGTTCTATGGTTATAATGATGTAATTTAAGAATATATGTGACATATATAATATAATTTTGATTATTAATATACTAATAATAATCCACCTTCATTCTCTCTTATTTTCTAGGAAATAAAAACGTTAATCCTGCATTGTGCGGGCTACTGCTTCCACGAAGTAACATTTTCCATTTTTTATATTGATTTTTATTATTTATCCAAAATAATTAAAATAAAATTCACCAAATTAAAAACATATAAATAATATAATTATTACTCTATTATACACTTCCTTAACCATACTCACCCATCAATTGATAGCATGTTCTTATTTGGGTCGGTTTAATAACCTATATGAGCGGTACTATAAAACTCTATGAAGGAAGACTATGAGAACTTAAATACTTATATTATTATAATTTATTAAGAAAATAATTAATGTTTTATGGTTATGAAAATTTTATATTACGGATTGATATTATTATTAAAATACCATCTTTGATCGCTAAAATTATCAAAACTAGCCAACACCGATTCAATTTTTAGGCAAAATAACAAACATAAGTAAAAAATATATAATAGCTAAATAGAATATGATAATAAATGATACTTAGTAAATAAAATATATATTAAAATATTATTATGAATGTATCTAATAAACTTAATTTTATTATTCAAGAAGTTAGATGCATGAACAGTGCAAATCAGGGCCACAATAATATTTTCTTGTCTTAATTTTCAATCCCTTGAGTCAAAATTTTTATCATACACTATTCTTTGGAATGTTTTATATACTACAAATTTAGTATTTTATATAACTATACTCTCATTTTTCACAGTGTTTAATGTTTCATTTAAAATAACACACCTCAAGGGGTTTTAATTTGAAGGTTTCTAGTATCGTAAGGGTTTGTGTTGACTCAATTTTCTTCTATTGTGTTACAAAATTTATTATTAAACTCTAGGGTTCAAATTATATTTATTATACCTAATGAATATTTTTTATTTTTTTTCCTCCTTATTTTTTTGGGCTCTACAATTCTTACTTATAATATCATTATTAAATGATTCTTACCACAAATATTATGTTATTTTAAAGGATTTCTTGGTCACAATTTCCATTTATTGATACATACTTCTTATTATACAATGATTTACTTTTATATGGAGTATATATTGCATATTTTTTATATTATATCATGAATTATATTTCATTAATGTTATTTGAATTTCAATTTCAAGATCCTTATTCTGTAAGGGTTGTGATTTAATTGTTACTCAATCCATAAGGTTTCTTTTCCAAACCTCATTTTAATATTAAGATCTCTCAAATGTGACAACCCATATGGGGAATTTATAAAGTCTTTCTTCCCAATGACACAATAATTTTATTTACCTCTATTTATTATTGATGATATATTTTTTCTATTTACATTGATTTAAAATGAATGTTTTATAATATTTTAAAACTATGTGGTTTTCCACAAAAATATTTCTAAAATATAAAAATATAATTTTTTATGATTTTATTTTATCTTCAATTATACATTTTTTAGATATCCCTATTTTTTTCAAATACTAAAAAATTCATTTTCATCTTCCTTGAATTTATTGGAAAATATTTTAAAATAAAATCATTTTAACACTTTCCTTGTTGGTCATTTTCAACAAAATAATGTATTAAAACATTTTCATGTAAACATATCTTTCCACCACATTTGTCATTTTATATGAAACTTTCTCTATATATTTTCATGGTTTCTAGAAGAAATTATTTTTCTCATAGTTTTATAAAATATATTTTTTAAAATATTTTAAAAATATTGAGGATATTTCTTTTTTTTTCCAAAGTGATTTTTCTAAAACTCCTAAAAATGTTTTTTATCCAAGTCATTGTCCAATGATATATCTTATTCTTGATCGAGGATATCATTCAAATGATACCATCCACTTTATTTCTTTGGATAACTTATTTAATGTTATTTTATATAGAAGTTATGATCCATTACTTTCTTTTTATTTCCTAACTATCCACTATGAATTGAAATATATTTTCTTCCTATTCCTTTCATTTTTGAATACCTAATTTTTGAATCCATTTATTTAAGGACGTTCACATAGATTCTATAAATCAATTTATTAGAGATATTATTGACTTAACCATGTAATAATTTTTTATATGGTGTAAATAATATATGCTTTATTATATGTATTTAAGGGTATTTACCTAGAAAGTTACTGAATATATTTGTATACCCCTTTATTTTACATGGTTTTATCATGATTTGATTATTTATGGAATTAATAATGATTTATTTATGTGATTCCACATAAAATGGATATGAAACCCATCCTACTTCTATGTATTTTTATGATGTGATCAAAGTAATCCATGTTATTTACTTTAGTTCTTATTAAAATAATGAATGATTGATTTTAAGTGGAACACGTAAGTATGAATGAATGATGGGTGGGGTCCTATATCGTCCTCTAATGTATTGGTTAAATGTTTATATCTCATGAGATAAGTATCCATGAGTATGTTTTAGTTTATCATAAGCGTATGAATTAATGGTGTGATCCATGAAATTAATTTTACCTATAATAATGTTTGTGCTACATTTCTAAGGTATCCTTATGTTACACTCTCATAGATAATGTTTATTGAATAATTTTCCACACTCTTTTCATTCATGAATTTTTTCTTATACCATGATTTATAATATATTCTTTTTTGGGTATAAATTTATTATGTATTCTTATTATAGCCATATGATCATATTATGATCACTTATGTATTATTATTATCACCCAAGTTGATATAATATTTATCCCATGTCCATGTTGTCTCATATTCTTATGATCTCTCTCTTGACAAAAATTTGATATGTTTATTTTTTTCTTACTAAGTGTTTGAGGTCACCCCTTTCTTATATTTCCCTTACCTAGGTTATAAAGATAAGTATAAATTGTGGGAATTATATAAAAAGTCTAGAGGAGTTATATTATAGAGAAATGTTACCATGTGTTGTAAAATTTAATTTCCCAACCAGGATCACTGTATCACTGAGAGGGGGATGGGGTGAATCAATGATATCTTTTTCTTTTATGTTTCCTTACTTTAGAAACAACCTTTTACTATTATTTAAGAGTTATCACTTTTTTGAAACAAAACAATCAAACGTCCATAGGAACATAATAATTTAAAAAATTCACTACTCAATAAGAGTAGCTAAATCCTTTGTATAGTTTGGAAACAATCCAATACTATACAATCCACTAGAAAAAAATCATTTTATTTAGATACAAAAAAGTAAGACATACCCTTATACTTGTGTAGCACTATGTTCGATACAATAGTGTATGTTATTCAAGTAATATGAAATTATTAATAAATTTTTTATGTATCTAGTTAAGAAACTTTCACTAGTTTTTTCAAAACATGTTACTATGCTACCCTGTCAACTTTCAAAAATATAATTTTCAAAAAAAATATTCACTTTCCTACCCAAAAATAGGTAAGAACCTATTTGGACTTCATAATGATACTCAGTCTGATTCCCCAGTCCAATTCTCTAGTCTAATGGTCTATTTTGGAAATATAATTCTGTCAGAATACCACTGAAACAATTTTGAACTACTTCTTCCTTAGTCTGGAAGTCTTAGTATGATTTCCCAGTCTAATGACCTAATATGATTTGGTAACCCACTAAATACAATATTCCTTCTTCTTCTTCTTCTTCTATTTTGTAAAACCTCCTCACGAATGGTCAATCTAGAAAATCCTCCCTATAAAAACATTTAGTGCTATGAGTTCTCTCTTTACCTATGAATATTACTTGCATTATAAAGTACAACAAACTTCATACTATTTATAGGTGTTCCAAAAGTGGTTTAGGTAGGAATATGAAAAGTTTTCCCGCTCAATTTTTTTCTTTCCTTTGAATTTAATTTACATTTTGAATACATATTTGAATTATTCAGAACTTCTCAACCCTTCTTGATTCTTATTGAACCTTCTCGAATCTTCTCACAACTTCAGCTCACTTCAGACTATATAATGATTCTTCAGTACAATTCCGATTGTCATTATGATTTACCTCATTCATATAAAGGCAAAGTTAATATGTTAGATTCTTCATTATGTTTCTCTATACCAATTAAAAAAACTAATATTCTTATTTAGATTCTCTGTAACAATTGTTAGACATACGATTTTGAAAACATTCTACCACAAACATTGTTTCTAATTTGTTAGACTTATATAAGCTTTATTTTTCCATAAAAATAGTATAAATTTTTAAAACACCCCTCAAAAAAACTTCAGAATCACTTTCAAACTTCATGATCCCCCTTTGATAACACTTTTGAAACTTCTTCAAAAACAAATCCCCCTCTTCTTTACTCAAACCAATGATAATGTGTCTGATGTATTCATCAGTGTCAGACCACATCTAATATACTAGTCTCTATATTCCTTTAATGACTAAATGCCACATCTATTGTGATAGTCATCATCACATTTTGTCCAATGAATCATGACCCATTTGAAAACAAAACAACATATCTTTTTTTTCCTCTTGAATCAATTGAAAAAACACAAAAACTTGATGAAAATAGTTGACTACATTGTTTATCTTCATCCAATTGATCGATATCTGACTTTATTATATGCGTTGATCCCAAAAAACTACAATTTATTTTTTTCATTGGTCCCAAAAACTCCCAATTAAAAATAATTATGCCTCAGTTTTCCTTTTTCAACCAACATTGTGTCTGATGATCGATTCAAAAAATACTCTGATGATCAGTGGCACACCACATCTGATGTATCAATTTCAACAACAAAGTTTTCCCTTACCAACATATTTCTATTAAAATTTGTATCTTGTGGATTATTAGTCTGACTGAAAACTAGAATCTTTATTTTCTCACATTTCAAAAAAAAACTTCACAATCTTCAAACAATTATATATCCGATGATCTCACACCGATGAACTGAGATTGGGAATATTCAAATTTCTTCTTTCTTATTCCATAAACTCTTTGCTTTTAATCATGAAACACTCATGACTTTAAAAAAATTAGGATCTACTTAGAATCATCTAACTTACAATGGAAAGTATTTTAACTTCCCATCCTTCTAATAATTTCTTTCTTTCTAACCAAACCTCAATACGATTGGAAACAATTATTCTCCCCCTTTCCTTTATGAGGCTTTCATATAAAGTTTTCAGATAACTTATGATTTATGAGAACATTCCAAACTAAAAAGCATCATCATATTTAAAATTTTGAAATTCAAACTCTGATACTTTTCTCATTATGACCAAACCTTTCATTCCGAACCCAAGGTGAGTCTGATGAACCTTTTCTTCCAGAAAAAGTCTTCCCAATCTAATGTAATTTCTTAAGTATTTTTCATTTGTTCTTCTGATTACAATTGAGATTTCGATATCTAACAATTAAAAAGTGAGGTGGTTTATTTTCTTTGACATTTCTTGGACAAAAAAATACAACAATTTCAGCACAAACGTATTATATCCAACTTGTGGGAAGTATAGAATAGAGTCTATAAGAGTTATATTATAGAGAAATATTCACATGTGTTGTAAAATAAATTTCTTATGTAGCTAGTCTTTAAATTCAATAAACTAAAAGGTTCTCCAAGTTGTGTGAGATTATTGAGAGTTATAATACTAATTTTAAATTAGTGAAAATTTACCTTGGATCATCTCACTTGGTGTCAAATTTAATTTCTAAAAGTATGTATTTTTAGCACCAAACTCGAGAGTGTTGGTTTGGGGAACCTTAGTTTGTATCAAAGGAGTGTTTAGTTAGTTTTTAGGATTATTTTATTTATTTTTTGGATTAATATGAGAGAAAATTAGTGAAAACCCTATGGATAAGTCTAATGGATAAGTATAAGTATAATATAACATATTCAAGTTTTGGTAGAGTATATATTGCACGATTATCCTAAAAATTACATCTTTATCTGGATACTACAAGTGGATAAATGATCTGGAATAGATGCACATAGGGTTAGTAACCCCCAAAAGGGTGGATTTGGTATTTACTCAATTTTCACCTAGTGCACGACAAAAAGGGCTAAATGCACACTTGGTTTAACACTACCAAGGGATATGATATGGTTACTTAAAATTCTACATAATGAACCATTATTAAGCTTCTGAGTATGCTGTTAAAAAATTAGGTTAGAGAAGCTAATAAAAAAATGACCATGGATAACTAAGGATTGAATAAAGATTCATAGTTTTAAAAAAGTATCATATGTTAAAAAATAAAGGTGAAATAGGGGAAGAAAAATTTAGATTGATGTTTTCATATTCATATTTTTGATATTACATAACCATTTTGGTTTTAGTATTGGGTGAAATAAGACCATGAAAATAAGTCAAGAATCTTATAATATGCCTATTATGATGGAAAAGGTGAGTTTCCTTGCCACACCTAAGGTAGTGAGGTTGATATATTAATAGAAAATAAATCTTGATATTATTAGCTATTTTCATTAATGAGTGATATTCATTGATGAAATTATAGTATATTATAAAATTTATGAGGATTATTTGAAACATCTAAGGATTTCCTTTAGCATTTTTACTTTATGGTTTTGGAAACATATATTAAAAGTTATCAATAACCTTAAAAAATGATTTTATTCCAAATTTAAATTTTTAGGGATAATTATTTAAGAACACATGGTTGAGGGATAAATAACCGTTAAGTTTAAAAGAATGATTGATTTTTGATAAATTTTAGTTAGATAGTATTGATAACCTTGGAATTTATTATTTATTTAATAAAAACTTTATTCATGATATTTTGGTGAAGTTTATCTCATTTTTGGGATTATGATATATATTTACCAGTGTGTGACCTTATGAACTAGTGTTTTGTACCATATGAGGGTTACATATAGATTTATTTTTTAAAGGAATCTATGATTTCACTACTGTTTAATGCCTTAGAGATTCAACTGGTTTTGGGAGAGGTATATTTTGGAGAATGTATGATTACGGTATATACATACTTGAGTATATGATTGTGTGAAACAGTAATTTTGTTTGAGGAATGATAAGTAACATAATATATCCTAAGAGAGTATGGTATATTTCATATTATAAGTTATATCCTGGATGATTAATATGTTAAGAATACCGTCACTTACTTTCACCATTAAGTAAAAATTAAAATTTCCAGGACACAATTTATTTAAGGGGGAGAGAATGCAATGAACCAAGATTCTACTATATCATTGTTTCATTTAAATAAACATAATGTCGATTGATAGTCCCACACAAAACATCATACTAAAATAATCCAATACATATTATATAATAAAATTATAACAAGAATAAAATATAAGCTATATAACAAGAATATAATCAATTATAAATGAATACAAAATAGGATTTAGAATACTTAATGTTTTAAAAGGGTAGTTTTCAACAAAATCATTTTTTATTTATATATTTTATTTTAATTTAAGAGATAAAATTTTAAATTTTATAATTCTAATGAAATTTATTTTTATATTCATCATGTCAAAATTAGCTTAGGGTGAATTTTTGATATTTTTCTAAAATAATTTATTTTTAGGTGAATAATGAAAATATCGATTTTCTAAAAAGTAACACTTTTATAAAATTATATTTACACAAGAATTACTTAGAAGTTTATGAAAAATCTCTTCTATAATATATATATATATAATAATTAATATAAATCATTTAAAAATACTATATTGAGTTTATAAAACTCATGTTTAGCATTTTGGAAACTCAATTGATATTTCACACTAAAAACTTTGTTTACATGATTACATTAAAAATAAGATTTTATAAATTTTATAAATTAAATCTAAAAAAATGGATTTTATATTTGAGATAAATATATCCATATTAATTGATAAATTAAATTTCATTTTTGAGTATAAAACTAAGATTACTAAGATTAAAGTTAATGACCAGGATAATGGTGAAAGAGTTATTTTCATTTTTTATATTAATGTTATGTGATTTTTATATTGTAAATTAAATTGATATATTTTAAATAATGACTCTAATATTATTTTTAAACACATATATAATTATATTAATACAAATTTTATTATAAATAAATACTAAAAAAGATGAAGAACACTTAACGATGAAAATAATATTTTACTACAAAACAGTTTATTTCGATATATAGAATGTGTTAATTTAAAAGTTAATATTATCTTATTTATAAATTGAATTTTATTAAATTAAGATTAAATTTAGGTTCATCACACCCAAATTTAGTAATATGGGTTATTTTATATATTTATTAAAACATAAGTTATTTGAATGAAAACTAGTTACCACAGTAAAAAAAAGTAAAAGTAAAAATATAAGAGTAAACAACTTCACAAATGTTTAAAATATGTGTGGAAATTATTTTTTTAGGATTTATATACCAAAAATAACCCCATAGTGTATTATTTTAAACTTTTTGATTAAATGAACCTTGAATAATGTAATGATATCATTGAAAAGTAAAGGGTATTCAAAAAAAGTTCCCTTTTCTTCACTTATAAAATGGAATAACTTACACCCTTTCAATGATACATATTCCCTTTGAAATATCTTTGAACCCCAAAAAAATTTTCCTATCCTGGAAGTCCCTTGAATTTCCTAAAGCCTCTAGTTACTAATATTTATCCCAAGTACTTAAATTCTAAGGAATTCATCAAGATGAAGTTTGAAGTCTCTACATAAATATTACTTACTCACCTTTTCTTCTTAATCATTATCTTCCAAACTTAACAAAACCATAGTAATATAATTAATATAATAACATTATTATACAAAATTGTTATTATATTAATGGAACAAACAATATGTATTCTTTTCCATATACTTATAAATACAAACGAATGTTAATTATATGTTGTGTGGGATACTACCTCCATGAAGTGACGTCTTTCATTTTTCATCACCACCACTCTTTACCTATTATAAGGATGAAATTGAAGAATAAATATGAAATATATAATATAATTATAATTATTAAGAAAAAAATTATAATCCACCTTCATTATCTTTCAATCTTTAGGAAACAAAAATGTTAACTGTGCATTGTGTGGACTACCACCTCTACGAAGTAACATATTTTGTTTTTCATATTGATTATCATTCTTTATCAAAACCAGTAACATATTGCATTGATGTATAGTCTCTTTTTCTAAGATTTTATATTTTTTCTTCCAGGTTCTGGATGATTTGGAAATGGATTGGTGAATTTTTAAGAAGATTTGGTTTTTATTAGTAAAAAATAGGTTTGGACACAACGTGGCCCAAGGTGTGTCGCCCCTTGGTTTCTCTTGTGAACTATTGGAAAATCCAACCTGCCTAGATCAAGCCATGTTCTAGGGTGTGGATCCCTTATGGTCTCTCTATGGACCACAAAAAACATTAACCCCATAGATGTGGCCAATCAAAAACTCCATGGACTTTGGCACCAGGGCATGGCCACAAGGCATATTGGGTGGTGTGGTGAGATTCCATCAAGGACACTATAAGAATGGTGAGCATCCACTACACCATGGTGCTACCTATATTGGAATTTCAAATGAATTATTTGGGAACTCATTTTTTATAGCATTACACTTATTTATAGATCGATAGGTATCTTTTAAGCATTAGTTTCTACACGTTTTTATCTTGGATTAAAGTTTTCAAACCCTTCATCTTGTAATATTTTCTAAGATATTCATATTTGAATGATTTCTAGTGTGTTCTGGGATGACCCTTAATGCCTCCTTGAATCTTCCATATGTGATCTTTTTATTCACTCAATATTTGGTCTTGGATATTTTTCCTTGGATTTAGACTAGCCTATACAAGTTCCATTCATGTGATCGAACAAGAGGTTAGTAGTTATTCTTATTCTTATCTTACAAGGATTATTTGGTGGGTTTTCTAGTGGGGTTTGTTCTATTCTTTCCCTGTTGATCTAATCATGTTTGTTTATTGTTTCTCAATGTGGATTCCTTTGTTTAGCACCTTCTCTTTCTACTTTTTAGAGCCCTTGCTCTTATTATTTGTGGATACCAATTTGGTTTCTGTGCGAAACCAAATTAATGGTAGGTGGTTCTATATCTAGAATATGTTTGATGAAACATGAATGATATTGGATTTCTAAATGGTTTTATAAATTTTAATTTACATGATCCTTGATTTTTTATATGAATTCATAAATGTGTTTTTGATAAAATATGGTTTTCACCTTGATTTGGTAAAGGAAATATGGTTCTCAAAGCACTATGAAATGGTTTTTAAAATTGGTTTTATGAACATGATTTTGATGAAAATGGATGTTTAATTTTTTTTTATGAAATATGATATACCATTGTAAACTAGAAATAATTTGATATATGTAAAAAATGAGAGCTTTGGATACCTAAGAGGGGGTTTATTATTTGTCCTTGTCCTTGTTTATATAGGGGGTTTCAATTATGGGGTATTCCTCTGTTCCCTAAGACATGCATCTTAGGGACTTGATTATCAGAGAACATGGAGGGTTCATCTTTGGGGGTGTTACTATTTTCTCAAGGCCCAATGTCCTAGAAAGTTGTTTAGTACACTAAGTCTTAATTTTATATTGTGGTATAAGTGACCTAGCTAGTCTAAACCTATGTTATCCTAGGGGTTTCCTCCATTATGTTTGACTTTTTTTATTTTAGATTTGACATGGGATATGATGCATGATTTGATAAATGTAAAATGGTTTTTTTTGAATTGGGATTTGAAACTATTTTATCTTGATTTTATGCAAAAACTATGGAAACTATAATTGTTTTACCATGATTTTGATATAAATTTGAAATTGATTTTTCGCGCCATGTTTTATTTTAAATTGAGTATATTGGGATTATTTAACATAGAGTTGTTATGGAACACTTGAGTGAGATCCTACTAAGTCTATTTATATCACACCCTGTACAATCCCTCAATGGTGTTTAAACCTTGTTTTGTCTAATAATAGAATGGGTAAGGCACCACAATGAAGTGGCGAGGTTTATGTCAGATGGGAATGAGTATCTAGTGGTGAGACAATGGGATGTTTCCCAGATATTACACAAATTAGCTATTGATATTTTGGGTTGTGCTTTTTGGTTGTTTTGTACATGTACCTTGGATTTGACTTGCCACCTTGTATGTACTTCAATTTTTTCCATTCATGTTGATTCTATCATAATTATTTTCTAGTTATCTTTCTCTTTATTTATTCCATGTATCTTTTTTATGTTCGAAAAATCATTCCCTATGGTCATTTTTGGATGCATGGGTTCTTTTTTCATCCTATGGGGATTGGGAACAAATTTTGTGTCTTGTAAACATCTGGTTTAGAGACTAATTGGATGGTTTGTTTGTATAGTTCATGATAAATTGGTATCAAAGGAGTTGTGTTATTATCTTGGGTTTTTTAGTAGATAGAAGATAGGATTATTGGGACTTGTGGGGTATATTATGAGAAAGTTCCTGGATATCTATAATCATAACGAGACTTGATTCACCATGATATGTTTAGTTGTCTGTCTCCTGTGTTGGGTTTTGGGCTAGATCTCTGTTTCTTCTTATGTTATTTCAGTGTAAACTAAGAATGTTATATTGTATGATTGTTTTCTTATATTTTTGGTAAGTAGAAACATGCCTATGAGATTTATTCCAAGGATTCCTTAGGAGAGTGTAGTGGGGGAATACTACTCAAGGGAATCCTATTCTTAAAATGATTATCCTAGAGGTTATCATTTTGGAAGTTCATGATATGGAATAGAGCATACCGCCTATTCAGAAACACGATTTTGAGGTAAACCAGGAGATGGGGGAGATAAGAAACAAGAACAAGAGTTCCTAATCTAGAAACTAAAATATTTTAAGGGTATGAATGAACCATAAAAGGTGGAGTACTGGATGGATAAGATCAATTTGGTCTTTTCCTTCCTGGAGACACATGAATCTATCTAGGTGAAGTATGTGAATTTTAAGCTCAAGGGTCCTAGAAAGAGGTGGTGTGACTCTATGGTTCAGGTGAACTAACATGTGGGATTAGAGTGAAAATAATTCAAGAAACTTTTCTTTCATTAGTTCTGCCCAGAATCCTTGATGGTGAAAAATTAAATGGAGTTCCTCTCTCTTAAATTGGGTGAGAGTTCAATGATAGAGTATACAATTTTTTTTGCAGAGTTAGTTATTTTTTAATCCTATAGTGGTGATGAATGAAAAGATAAAGGATCAGAAATTCCTACAAGGATTGAAGCCTAATATCTGATCATAATTATGTATACTTAATCTCACCAACTATGCTAAAGTGGTCTAAAAGGCCATGATAATAGAAATTAATATAGTGGGAAGGATATTTTTTTGGATCATACCTTACACCCAGTAATAGTTACAATGGTGAACATGGGAAGAGGTGGAAGTGGTATGATAATAATGAGGGTGGTGGAGGTAGTTTTCAATAATGGGGTTTATATAATCCATTAGTAGTAGCTAGCTGTATACCCTTGAATTTCTACCAATGTGGTAAGGTAGGGAACACCTAGAAAACATTCCCCATGCCTCCAAATAACTACAGTGGAAGTGGTTTCTAAGGTCATATGTAGAGATTCTATTAGGATCCATCTACATCTCATTATGATTAGAGATATTTAGCTCCAAAGGAAACTATGTTATAGTAAAAAGATTCAAAGTCAATAGGGATACAACCACATTCCTCAGAGTAAAGAAATTTCATGTGGAGGAGTTTATTATGGAAGTCAATGCAGTCCCAACTCTTGTGATAGGTTCAATTTTTATTGCATTTTCTATAGAAGATGCTCTGGTTGATACCTGCACATCGTACTATTTTATATCTTCAAAGGTAATATATAATTAGGTTAAGTTGAGTGAAACTTATTGTCTACATAAATATAGCTAGATAAAGCATTCAATATAGATTCTTGGGAACATGATTTATGCCCGTGTCTTGGATTTTGGTGGATCTTAGGATAGCCATCCAGTATTGTCTAAGTTTTCATATAATAACTGTTATCATCCGTCGATCACAATGGATCTTTTTGAGGCTTTATATGGTGTCCCATGTAGGCCACCTATTTTATAGTCAAATGTGGGTGAGGCCTCTCTCATGGGATCAGGTATCATTAAAGATATGTTAGATAGGATCTAGTATATATATAAATGCTTGGTTATGGATAAAAAGTTGTGAGAAATATTATGAATATCTTAGAAACCATCCTCTGAGGTTTTATATTGGTTGGGTCTTCTTGAAAGTTCCCCCTCGATTGAGTCACTGTCGACACTAGTGGTGGGGGAAGTTGGCTATAAGATATCTTAGACTGCTCAAGATCACTCAGTGGATTTGAAGAGTATCTTATTAGTTGGTTTTAACAATTAATCTTATAGATATCCAAGATGTTTCCCATATTTATCATCTCAAGAAGTATTATCCTAATCCTTCCTGTGTTTTTAGTTGTGAGGAGGTTGAGTTGGATCTAAAAGTTTCAATTATGGAATATCCGGTGGTGATAATTGAATCTCAAATGAAAGTTATGTATGATAATTATATTCTATTTTCAAAGTGTTATGGTGGCACAAATTAGATTCTCATGAGACTTGGGAGGGTGAATAACTGGTGAGGTAGAAATGACCTCATATCTTCAAAGATATTCCTTCGTCCATATAAATTTCTAGGGTCAAAATGCATCATGGTGAGGAGGTTATAACATCTTGACATGAGGTAAGTTATATTTTAAGATTAAAGATGTTTTATTCCTGGTTTTAAAATATTAGGAAATTTTTTGGTGTATTTTTAAGAGGTTTTGTTTTTCCCAGTATAAAACAGGCTATGCCATGGCATGACCCAAGTCATTTTTCCCCTTGGCGTCTCCTATGAACAACGAACAGATTCACAATTCTCAGAGTACAGGATGGAATAGGGTGTTGCTTCTTTTTTGTTTCCATGTGTTCCATGAACAATAGGACCCATCATAGGCATTGTGGAGTCTATATCCAATAAAAAACACCCAGGACTTTGTGGCTAAGATGTGGGCACAAGCATACCGGGTGGAGTTGTGAGGTGCCATCAAGGTCATCATGAGCATGGTGAGTAGCCACCACACCATAGTGCCATTTGTTCCATAATTTCAAATGGTTGATTTGACCTCTTTTTTGTAACACCCCAAGATTTTAAGGTATGTCTCTTTTTAAAATTTAACTTTTTCAATAGCTTACGTTACACAGAACACCAAGCTTAAAGAAATGATTAAACATTATTACTATGACCTAGCCATTGGAAGGGAAGGAATAAAAGGTATTAATTAAATTATGAAAATATAGTTTATTCATATTTATAAAATGAATTCATTGGTTACTAATTAATTATAAATTTAAATAACAAACAATTGAACATAAAGGATGTGTTTTTGTAAAAAATTATCTTTATGACTACAATGGAATTTTATCTTAAATTAATCACAATTATTGAAATATCATAATGAAATTTATATATTACATATTCAATCAAATATTTTTAAATTCAATCAATAAGTTTGATCGACTTAAGATAAGAATAAATCCAATTTTAAGTATAAAAAGATATATTTTCTAAAAGGAAATTTTACCACCTTTTAATGGCTCAGATGTTTAAAAACTAAATTATGAAACTTTCATAAATTCTATTGAACAAAATAAAATTTATTTTTAAAATCGAAATTTAAAAATTAGCTTAGGGTGAAATTTTGGTATTTTTATGAAAATATTTATTTTCCAGTGAATAGTGAAAAATCCCAATTTTTATAAAATTGTCATTTTTATTATATTAATAGTATATTTATGATTTTAATAGTAACCTAAACTTTCAAAGTGTAAATAAAATTTGGGTAGGTTATAAATAAAAATATGATATATTTATATCATGGAATAAGTAAACGAATGTTTTAAAAATAATGAATTAAGTGTTGATATTTCTGTAAAGCGTAAATATTTATTTACAATTTTATAATTAATATAATAATTTAAAAGAAAATTATTTTCACAAAATAGATTCATAAATGAATATTTTTTTATCTTATGATTATAAGGTAATTTTATGAGACCATAATTAATATTTCAAAGTGTCATATAATCAGTTATAATTTCCTCTAATGGTTCGAAGCCTTTTATTTTTTATTGATTTTTTGATAATACACCTTTAAAGGGGTGATGTGGAACCCTTACAAGGCTCGTAGGTGTAAGTATTACATGTCCCATAGGCCTTATAGGAATTCATTGCCTGTAGGCTTCAAACATCACATACAACCAAGACTAACTACTTGGAACTGCTCCTTCCCTTTATTAGTGCTTTTTTACATGCGCTGATAAAAGTATACTTCAAAAAAAAACTATATTTTATTAAAAATAATATATTAATATATAAATATATTTATATTGATATAAATATAATATATATTTTTGTAAATATGTTTTAGATAAGGTAAGTAGGCATTTACACTTAATATGTAAGATATTTAATGAAAATGGATTATAAAATAAATAAATAAAATATTTTTAATTTATAATTTGCTTATTATTATTGAGTAATAGTCATTTAATATTAATTTGAAGATAAAAAAATCAAAAAATAATAAAATATCTAAAATAAGTTGAAAACGTAACTCAAACTTCAAACAACCATAACTTTTGATCTAGGTGTTAATTTGGTCTCTACCACATTCCAAATCAAAGCCTGTGATGAAATCTATGTGTTGGAGATACAAGGGAACCTTCTATCACATTTTTTAAGGCAAAACGAACCCTAAGGCCTCCAAAACTGAGTTTTTAGTTGTGGTACCCCATTTTGTTTTTAACTTTTGATGAATTTTAAGCCTCACTTATGGGGGTCTTACTTCCCTTTTTCAATGGGGAATAAATTTATTCCCAGAGATTACATTCATATTGATATTATAGATTTCAAATTTTATCATTTTTCATAATGTAATTTTATTTATAATCAAATATATAACAATATATACATATTTTTTTTATATATTCACTCATAAAAATTTAATTTTATAAATATATAATTAAACATATTTACATATAAATTATATTTATTAATATATAAACATATATATAAATATATGGATAAAAATGTGATTAAATATATATATCAATATATATATATATATATATATATATATATCATAAAATAAAAAACAAAATAGTATAGCGGAGTAGTAAAGTCATTGGTGTATAAGGTGAAAGTCTAGGGTTTGAAACTCACTCGAGGCAGGGGCACACACAGGAGGTTGGGATTATCTAAAGCACTACTAAAAGGGTGGGGTGGGGGGGGGGGGGTGGGGGTGGGAAGCACTAATAAAGGAGGGTGGTTGTGGAAAAAAAATTTATTACCTTTATCAGTCGGGCCTTTATCAGTTCTAAAAAGCGCTGCTAAAGGCCCCCTTTAATAGTGCTAAAAAATGCATTGATAAAGGGGGCCTTTAGAAGTACTAAAAAATGCGTTGTTAAAGGACCCGTTTAACAACCATTTTGTGTGTGCTGTTAAAGGGGGACATTAAGAGTTCTGATAAAAGTTTTGGGGTTTTAACTGCACTTCAATTATTAGTGTTTTTTAGCATTAATAAAGGCCTTTTCTAGCACCGTTAAAGGAAGATTTTGTCGCAGTGACTATAAATATCACCCCTCACCACCTCCTCTCCTAACACTTCCAAAGCCTTGAGGCTTGTATAATTTATACCCAAAACCTATTTCAAACCTCTCCCTTCTATTATTTCTAGTATCACCCAAAATACCATTTCAAAGTTTCTTAAGGAGGTTCTCAAGGAGAGGAATTCAAGAGGTAAAATCCCCTTTCATTATTTTAAATTTCTTTTAATTTATTTTCTTTTCTTATCTATCCCTAACCTCACCTATCCAAAGTGAAATTATAACTCCATTATCTTTTATATAATATAATTTTATTATGTTAATGGTATATCAATAATCAATTTTCTTTTATTTCCCTTTTTATTCTAAAAATGAAAACATCATCTGTGAGGTACTGATTCACCGCCTTTGTGGATGATGAGTTTTATTTTTTCAATTATACCTTCAAGGATAGTCATAAAAGCATTTTTATGTTTAAAAAGAATTTAATATATTTAATAAAACTTATTTAATATTCTGGAACGAGTATATATACATAATATTAATTTCTAAGCTAAAACTAGTTTGTGATGATAAAAAAATTCCAAAATAATCTAAATGGTTATCATTAATGTTTATCTAATGAATCATCCTCATATCTAGAAAAAATTATATATAATAACATTAAATATATTGTAACTTAATTAATAACATATAATTTAAATTATTCATTACTATTTCCATTTTACATGATCTTTCATACATGTATACAAGTGAACCAATCATGAAAACCAAGGAAATGAACACTCTTGAATGATGAAATTGGATATTATAACTCATAAAAAATGCCATAAATGATATTATTAAAATTATAATAAATAAAATACATGTTTAATAGGTTATAAATTAAATTATTAACAAATATAATTTCATTATTCAAGACATTAAGTAGAAGTGCAGAACACTTTAAAACATAAGGCAAGAGTTTTCTCATCTCACTTTTATTTTTGTGAGATATGCCTTATTCACCACTATTTATTGTGTGTGGTGTATGTGTACTACCCTTTTATGTATCATATCATTAATATATTTATATTCATGGTATTCAATGTTTCATTTGATTATTATTAACTTTATGGGGCATACAATTCGATTGATTAAAAAGCGTTAAGGGTTTCTTCCTGAACCTCCATTTTCCTTCGAGATATGATTTTTCTCTCTTTACCCAGTGTAATTATTAATTATTATTATTTAATAATTATAAATTATGTGTGTATGTTCAAAATATATGTATCTATCTCAATTATTATTTCTTTTTTTGGGAAATTACATGTTTTATAAGGTTTCTTCATTATATCACTTCTTTCATCATGAAAAACTATCTCAATTAATTTTTGGGTTTATACAAACAATTATTCCTTTTCCACTTTAAATACTCTTATATTATCTCTTAAACTGCACCAAAGTGGATCATTTCTAACGTTTCTTAAACACTCTTTTTACATGTTTTCAATTCAGTTACCAAATTCCAGTATGAATTTTACTTTAATATTCTTAAAATATAATTTTATTCCCTTATCTTTTTTGGGATATACATGTTTACAATCTGATTTTTTATGACGAATGCAAATGATTTTACAAAATAAATCTTCTTTATAAAGTAAAAGGGTATTTATATCAATAATTTCTCAATGATTTTATTTGATTATTTTTATCTATTTCAATAACCTATGTTGAATATTTTAATTAATTTATATTAATCTACTATGTTACCATATGTGATATTTTATTGAATGATTTATGATTATTTTTGGGGATGTACTCTCTTGATATAGTTCTCCATATTACTCTAGATGGTTTACAATTATATTAATTGTTTGTGGTTATTATTTACATCTCATATCCTAGTTTAAATATGAATTTATATTTTGATTATGTTCCACCCCTTTCATATGATGAATGAATTGTACTTAGTAAGTGATGGTAGGTGCCTGCTATAGCCTCACAATACATCTGTAGGTCTCATGAGACAAACTATATATGGACTTGGCCAAGGCCTTACCCATTTATTTTCAAATATGTATTTGTATTAGGCCTCAATGATATGTTTCATATGTTCAATATTATGAATGCTATCATTTTTATATTAGTAATTTATAATCCATGTGATTATTAAACTAGTAGAATATCTATTGTTAAGTTTCATTATTATATTATTATTTATATAGCATTATTCTATTAGCTTTTATTCCTTCCATATGATGATAATATGTTTTTATGGAATGTGTTTTTAGTTAATCACCTTACCTTATTTTTTATGTTTATGATATATTTCGTTGTATTGCTTACCCTTATTGAGCATCTGACCTCACCCCTTTCCTTTGTTTTTTCCCCAGGATGCGATGATGTATATTATGAATGAATTTCAGGGTTAATCTAGGATTTTATGGGTGTCCCTAATGGAGTTTCAATATTTTTTTCCTTTAAAAGTTATAATGTAACAATTATTCTTGTATATGGTTTTCAAAATCTACTAAACTATTTGGTCCTTTGGGATGCGATGTCTTGTTTGTAGTACCAATGTAATTAATTAAGGCATTGACTCCAGAATACTAGGGTTGAGGTCTTTAAAGTTTTTTTGGAGAGTGTTATGATCATTTATAGAAACTCATATATATTTTAAGGGATGATATATATGTGTTTTTGACTCATATTTAAGTTTATATACCCTTTATATTCCAATATTTTCTCGGATATTTCAATTTGGTTGATTTTAGGGTGTTCTGGGATGACCCTTCATGCCTCCTTTCATTTTCTATAAGTTATCCTTTTGTGTTATCAAGCTTTAGTATTAAAAATAATTACATGGATTTTTATCAACCCAATCGATTTATAGATATGTGATCAAAATAGAGGTTAGTGGGTCTTTATGTTATTATCTTCTAAGGATCGATTGGTGGGTTTTCTGGTGGGATGTGGTCTCTTATTTCCTCATTTCTCTATGTATGTTTGGTTGTGGTTTATTGATGTACATTCCTTTTGTTTGGAACTTTTATTTTTTGATATCGATATACATTTTTCTTATTGGTTGTGGATCTCATTGTGGTTTCTGTTTTATCCTATGTTTGAGGTAGGTGGTTCCATCTCTAGCCTATGTTTTATAAAATGTGAATACTCTTGGTTTTCTATATGGTTTTATAAATGATAATTGGAATAATCCTTAATTTTTGTGATATGAATTCATAAATGGTTTGTTGATAAAATATGGGTTTTCCCCATATTTTGGTAAAGAAAATATGGTTTTCAAATTACTAAGAAATGGTTGTGATGTTTGTTTTCAAAGAATGATTTTTATGAAAAGGGGTGTTTGTAATTTTTTTTATGAAATATAATAATCTCTTGGAAATTGGAACCGGTTTGACATACAAAACCCATGGGGTGTTACTCATTTCCTCAAGTTATGTGTCTTAGGGACTTGATTATTTGATAATGTAGGGGGTTCTTCCTTGTGGGTTTTCCTCTATTCTCTAGGCACCATGTCCTAGAAAATTGATTAGTGTGAAAAGTCTTGATTTCATACTACGGTACAAGTGACCTATCTATCCTAGAATTATGTTATATTATGGGTGATCTCCATTGATATTGAACTGTATTGTTTTGGGTTTGACATGGGATATGATGCATACTTTGGTAAATGTAAAATAGTTTATTGAAATGTTATTTAAAACTATTCTATCAAGATTTTTTATAATAACTATATAAATGGGAATTATTTTAACATGATTTTAATATAAAAGTGATACTACTTTATATTGACCTATTTTCTTTTAAATTGAGAATATTGAGATTATTTGAAAAATACTTATTATTAAATAGTTGTGTGGGATCTTATTGATCTTGTTTAGCTCACACCTTGCACACTCCCTTGGGGTGTGTAGACCTTGTTTTGTCTAATGAAAGAAAGGGAAAATCACCATAGTGAGGCGATGAGGTTTATATCAGGTAAGAATGGGTAGCTAGTGGCGATACAATGTTATGTTTCCCATGTATCACACAGATTATCCACTGATAGTTTGGGTTGTCCTTTTTGGTTTTTTTGGAAATGTACCTTAGTTTTGATTTACTATCTTGGTTGTACTACTTTCGATGTCATTATTTTTTATTATGGTATATTTATTTTATGGTTATATTTATCTATATTTATGTTGTGTATCTTATTATAGGTTGGTAAAATCATTCCCTCTGGTTGTTTTTGTATGCCTGAGTACTTGTCTCCAGACCATGGGGATCCGGATCAACCTTCAAGACTTGTTGTGGTCCAATTCAGAGCTTATTTGGATGGGTTATCTAGGATGGGTCATGAAAAAACACTTCAAACCAAATTTAATAAATTAAAAACATCTAATAATATCATTATTATTCTATTATAATTATATTATAAACTTTCTTAAGCATACCCACACATCGAGTGATAACGTGTTCTTATTTGGTTCGGTTTAACTACCAACATGAAATATGCTATAAAAATCTATCAAGGATTACTAAGAGAACTTAAATACTAATATTATTATAAGTTATTAACAAAATAATGATTATTTTATAGTTTTAAAATTTTTAAATCATGTATTTAACTTATTATTAAAATACCATCTTCGATTACTAAAATTACTTAAATAACCCGACATCGATTCAATTTTCATGAAAAATAAGAAAAATAAGAAAAAAAATATAAGAAAAAAATATAATATCATAATAAATAGTCCTTATTAAGGATAATATATATGAATAGTATTCCTAATAAGGTATCTAATAAACTTAATTTTATTATTCATGAAGTTAGATGCATGTGTATAGTGAATTAGGACAACGATAAGGGTTCCTTGTCTCAATTTTCAATCCCTTGAGATATAATTTTTATTATAAACCATATTTTTATTATAATGGTGTATATAATTAAACTTTAATATTTTGTATCATAATCCTTTAATTATTCATGGTATTTAATGTTTTATTTTAATTCACACCTTTAAGGGTTTTTGATTTGAAAGTTTCTGATATTGTAAGGGTTTGTGTCAACACATTTTCTTCCATTGAGTTAAAAAATTTCTTATTAAACTATTTGGTTCGAAGTTGATTTATTATACCTAATTAGTAATTTTTATTATTTTTAATCCATTTTTTAGATTCTAAAATTCTTCCTTATAACCACATTATTAAATGATTCTTACCTCAAAGATCATGTTACTTGAAAGGGTTTCTTGGTCTTAATTCCTATTTCTTGAGACAAAATTCTTGTTATGAACCAATTTAATTTTATATGGTGTTTTTAATACCTATTTATTATATGTTATCAAAAATTATCTTTAATTCATGTTATTTAAATTTTAATTTCAATCTCTTTCTCCTTCAAGGGTTTTTATTTAAATGTTACTCAAGCTGTAAGATTTCTTTTCCCAACCTCCTTTTAAAATCAAGATATCTCAAATGTGATAATACATCTAGGGAATCTTTAGATTCTATTTTTACATTTTCACAATAATTTTATCCCATTCATTATCCTTGGTGAACTTTTTTTCTCATTAATTTTAGTGAAAATGAAAGTTTTATAATATTTTTAAACGATTTAATTTTCAGAAAAATCATTTTAAAAATATAAAAATGGAAATATATTTTTATAATCATAATTTATCTTTTATTTGACATTTTCTGGATATACCTAAGTTTTTTTCTAAAATTGAAAAATTCATTTTCAACTTCGTTGAATTTATTTGAAATTTTTTTAAAATAAAATAATTTTAACATTTTCCATATGGGCTATTTTCAGAATAAGAATGTATTTTATTATTTCTAGGTGAATATATATTTATTCCACCTTTGTAATTTTATATAAATTTTTTTAGTAGTTTTCATGGTTTCTAGAAGAAATTATTTTTCTCTTAGTTTTATAAAATATTTATTTTAAAATTCTTCTAAAAGATTAAGGGTATTTCTTATTTCTAATGTGATTTTTTAAAACTCATAATTTTTATCTTAATCATTATCCTTTGACATATTTTATAATTGATTGAGGATATTATTCAAATGATACCATTTAACTTCTTTATTTTTATGAATTATTTAATGTTATCTTCTATCAAAGATATGATCCATCACTACCTTTTTCTTTAATAACCATTTATTATGAATGGACATAACTTTTCTTCTAATTCAGTTTCTTTGTGAATACCCTATTTTTTATTACTTTGTTTAAATAATGATCACCTAGAATACATACATTGATTTATTGGTAAATTATTTAATTAATTGTATACCCTTTATCTATATGGTGTAAATAACATATAATTTATTATATTGATTGAAGGGTATTTAAATATAATGTTACTGAATATTTTTGGATACCCATTTATTTTTCACAGTCTTATCATGTTATGATTACTGATATAATTTTGAATAATTTATTTATGTGATTCCATTTGAAAAGGATATGATACCCATTTTTTTCCATGGGTCTTTATGATGTGATGAGTGAAACTCATTTTCTTTGCACGATTTCTTTGTGAAATTATGAATGATTTATTTCTAGTGGCATATGTAAGTATGAATAAATGGAAGGTGTCATCCAATATCACCCTCCAATGCATTTATTAAAAGTTTATATCTATTGAGATAAGAATTCAAAAGTATTTTTTAGTTCATTTTAAGCACGATCACTAATGGTGTGCCTCATTATTGACACCATGAAATGTGTTCCATGCACTTTTCCATAGAATTAAATATATAAACCTCATTTAGACACCAAATGTTTTTTGTTTGAGTAGAAATGTGTCTTTATGCAGGATGAAGGAGAAAATTGTATTTCCATGTGTCGTGAACTAAAAATTAATTGATGAGGCCCAAAAAGTTCTCACTACGACTCTCCATTTTTCATGGGGGTCAGTGACGGTAGCGAAGTGACCAGCCCAAAGGGCCAGGACTACAGCCCGAAAATAATCTCGTGGAGGGTTGGAGGGGTCCAACCCCCATAGTATGAAGCAGGGAGTTCACCTAGGTCATTCTACCATGTGGTCCCACATGCACCAACCCTATGTGTCAAGAGACTGGCATAGGCCCTGCTTATACATCCTAGAAGGCACAACCACCCCTACATGAGGCACCTGCGCACACCAACCCTTCACACCAGAAGACCCACATATCCCCCCTATGAAGAACTGAAGAGAAGTCCACCCTGTATGGGGAACCTGTTCCAGGAACCTATGCCGTGTACCTATACGGGGTAACTCCTTCGACCAAGGTTCCCTATTTTCTAATAAATAGGAACATAGGGATCCTCATTTCAATGAATGTAAAATTAAAAGAATCCATTAAGCTCTGGTCATGCGTCCCCTTCACCCAGGTCCTCCAAAACCCCTCAGGTTTCTCTTCAAGAAATTTGAGAATATGTAATCAAGGGGGATAGTGATAAAAAAGTTACTCTAGGGTCTGCAACATAAGAAACCTATATGAGAACCCCTTTCCCCTTAGTGGACAAATATTTGAGTGAAGGACCCTTACCTAACTAGGTACCTATGTGAGACCCATATAGGGACACCTAATGAGACTCATGGTTCCTAAGATAAAGCCTCACCCAAGTTTTATTTCCCAGGTGATCCATTGTCCAAGGCATCTCCACCTTGCACAGGCCAAGTCCCCTACACAAAGCACTTATAGCTTCTCCCAGGCCCTATGTGAAACACCTTTTCTCACCAATATAGGACCTACATGAGCCTCTTTTTAAGCCCTATTCTAAGTCACCAATAGAAGTTATCCTCTTCCTTTGGATCTCTTGTCTGAGGGGGACCAAATTGAAACCTCAATCGAAGCCTATGGACTTGAAAACCCATGGAAAGAGGCACACCGGCATATCTCCCATTTGGATATGCATTATTTCAGTTAGATGTATCCCACAATTGTCGTACTTGATAAGTAGGGTCCTCTGGGTGCATGTGGATATGAATTCCCATATCCATAAAGACCTCAAACTTGGGGGAAGTTCAATGGAACTCTCTGTCCCTAGTACAAGGGTTAAGGACATTCCCTTAACTTGTCGTCTCTAAGACCAGAGACCTCTGGTTCTAGGTGGGGAGACATGGAATAATATCATCCTATCTTCCCCCAGGACCAATTTTAGGTCATACCTCCTGGAGTATGATCCTATCATTTCTTAAATGACCTCTCCTACTTCATTCATTCCTCCTTCATGATGCTAGGATATAACAATAGGAGGGAAGGGGCAGATCACAACCCCTTCTTCTTCTTCCATCACCCCAATATCATCCACCAGTGGGAGAAGGATGGTGTAGTTATCTAGATCTTCAACTTCCTCTTGTTTATTACACCAGTCATGACTCACATGAGCTTAGAGATTTATGGTGATTTTGACATCCATGCGATCCCAAACCATAGGGGAATCCATTCTAGAGTAAGCCCCCAATATTTCTACAGGAGGAAGAATTATTTCTCCACTTCACCTAGCCTGGTCATAGCTAGATAGATCTTTAGATGTGACTATCTTAGTTACCAAAATAAAATAGGATATAGACATATTCAAAGACCTATCTCTTTCCCTTTAGGCTTTGATATTTTTCACCCAATGGACAAAGCAGATTGTGTGGTCTTCTATATTTATCACTTTCTATTGTTTCTCACACCAATAATGACTCACGTGACCTTAGAGGTTGGTGGTGATTACAACATCCATGGGATCCCAAACCAGTCAAGGGAATCCTCCTTAGGAATATTCCCTAAAATATAACCAATGAGAATAATTCCAAATGTAATCCCTAATAACCATATGGGATTCCTAATTGGTATAATACCTAACCATGTCACCATAAAATTCATCATCAGGGCATCCTATTTAGGAATAAGTCTGAAAAAACATCCGAAATCACCAGGGAATCCTCCTCAGGATTACTCCCCAACTTAATCCTCTCAATGAATTATACTACCCATGATACAAACCTTCATAGGGCCTCTGTAGGTGAGGGTCATCACAACCGAGCTACGTGGGATTTGATTCCTAAATAAATAGGATACATAGTAAGCCTCCCTAAGGTCCAAACACGACACCCCAAATCAATTGTAATTTCCTTTGGGCCACACTCCCAGTAGGATCATATTCAACCTAGGAATACATATCACTTCCAAGTTCCCTATGTTTCTTCAACATAAGTCCCACACCAAACTTTGACTAGACACCTTTTTACTAGACATCCTTGATGCATTATGTCAAACTGTATGGTTCGTTCCTTATCAAATGAACTTAAAAGGTATTATGTGTCCCATTAAGTGGCACTGAACTACATGAGTTTTGATTAATTTTACAAGGATACATAGAAATCCCATCTTATGGGTCCAATCCCAACAAGAAAACAAATTCAATCTCCCTAGACAATGACATACTCTAGAGCACCGAATAGTGTGACTCAAAACCGACATCATAGTGATAAAGAAAAAAGAATATCTAATCAGTACATAATAGGGTACCATTTATGGAGAATCTCAGATACATATAGATATCTACATTGATGAAGAACCTTAGATACATACAGATTATTCTAAGTTCTATGCATGCCAATAATTGAGTGTTAATTCATGGGTGATCCACATAATACTTGGGAATTAATTAGGTATTCAAAATAATATCTCAAGTATATAAGAGATTTATAGAGTGGGAAACAATCTCCACCCAAAATGGTGTGATGAGTCTGACCTCTCATCCTCTCGACCAATGTGAGTTATTAAGTACCATTGGACAAACCTTACAAAGAGCACTTTCCTTTGGAAAGCAGGTCCCTGAGTCATCATGGATATAGAATCATTATGTGTTTTCAGTTCCACGAATAAACCCATTGGAGACCGTTCAGAAATAGTGAACCCAACATAAAATATTGTACACAATTCAACCCCTTGCAATCAATTGTAGAGCGTATGATTCTTCATTAGAAACATGCATGAAATTAATGTTCCCTATACTAATGTTTAGGCCACATTTCTAAGGTATCATAATGTTTCTCTCTCATGGATCATGTTTATTGACTAGTGTTTCCATAGTCTTTTTATTCATGAATTTTTTCTTTTTACATGATTTATGAGCTAATATTTGTTGGGTATAACTTTTTTATGCATCCTGATTATACCCATATGCTCATCTTATACTCACTTATGTGTTATGATTATTACTCATATTGATATGATATTTATCTGATGTTCATGTTGTGTCATCAAGAGGCAATATAATTCTAGTCCCCAACTATCAATTAATTAGTCCAATGAATCCATCATATGAATAAAAAATATAAATTAATCATCATACCTCATAAATTAATAAATGTTTGTATTGGATGAACTAGCATACAAAATATCAAAACTTTTCTCAATAAAACTGATCATAAACCATCTATCAAAATACGGTGGATAGAATATTTATAGTATATTATAATATCCCCTGATCCAGGTCTATCACATGTGACCAAGACAGGTTGGTTATTAGACCTCAAGCATTCACCCCTATAGTGACCCATGCTTCTAAAACATATTATTACATGATTTTTAAGCATAGTTACCCTCATAATACAAACCAAGGATTGAATTATAGTGTATTTAGGAGACTAGGTACATAATTAGAAAACATGAGAATAAAAAATCTCTTTATTAAAATTCCATAACGAGATCATAATTTTTTTGAGCTTCTACATCTATATATGATATCCTGGGTAATACATAGACAAAAGGGATGATCTAAAAATCCTAGTAATGGAATAAACATGGGATTGAAGCATATAATATGAGTTAGATTACATAACATGATAACATATAAGCATGGATCATGATTATACATATGGAAACATAACATGTAGAGCATGAAATCATATAATCATAGAAAATAGGAAAGTGGAAAAAAATATAACATGAAACAAACATGATTCATGGAAAACTTCTAAAACTATATCACATGGTGTACAAATTACCTTAAAATAATTAGGTTTACTCCCTATCCCAACATGACATCTGATAAGACTAAAACATTTCTAAATTCATTAGAGTGTTATATAGAAACACCCATTACAACATGATCATGCATATGTGTGCCACATAAGGGTTAAAACATAAGGAATAATCATAAGTGTTACTCATGTAATGAAATGGTTATTTTAATATTGTCATGAAGCTTAACCAAAAGAAATATAACAATGGTATCAAAATACTGCATCCCAAGTCGAACTGATCACAAACCATATAATAAAATATCAAATATATTGTCATAAAAAATCAACTATAATTAATCCTAAGATTTAACAAAGGATTTTTACATATATGAAAATACTTTAAATGAGATTATTGAAAAATTATTTTGAAAAATACCCTTTTTCACTATAAAAATTACATAGGTTTAAAACGCCATGAAATTATAAAATATTTTTTTTTATTTTAAGATAAACTTGTAAACTTTTAAATTTATATTAAAAACATTATTTCTTCATGATGGTGTAAAATTCCTCTCATGTTGTATAAGTAAAAAATATTCCTTCAATATTTTTTTCTTCAGAAAAGTATCAAAGAATGATCTTTAGAATATTATAAAATATAATTTTCAATTTTTTTTGTAAAAAGTAAAACCGGAGTAAAAATGTCTTTAAACAATCATGGGATAATATTAAAATCATTTTTAGATATAATTTTATAAAACAAGGATATGAAATAAAAAAGAGAGTTTTAAGGGAAACATTAACAATATATATATTTTTAAAAGAAAGTCCCTTATAAAATTGGAGTGAGCATTAATAAAATGAATAGAATATGTGATTTATTTGTAAATCCACATAAAACGAGTAGAAATATGACATAATATATTCAAAATTAATTTAAAAAATAAGCTTGGTATGACATAATCAAGGAAGAATAAGTTTAACCCAAGGAATGAAAATTGGGTTAATAATTCCCTTACCATTTTTCAATCCATCGAATTGTATGCCCCCAAAAAGTAATAATTATCAAATGAAACATTTAATTGCATGAATATAATTACAATTAGTGTAATATGTATTAAATGGTATTGTATATACACCACACAAAATAAATAGTGTTGAATAAGACATATATCTCACAAAAGTAAAAAGTGATATGAGAAACCCTTACCTCACGCTTCCCTTTAGTTTTGAATACTTCAAAATTCAATATAATGTTTTAAATAATGTTATTAATTCATTAAATAATCATATTAATATTTATAATACTTTATATTATGTTTTTATAACATCTTATGACCCTTTTATTAATAATATTTCATGATTTTCATTGTTTTGTGTGCGTTCGTTTGATGGTTTCATAATCGGTTCTCTGGAGTATAATTATGGGTGTTCTAGTAAAATGGAATTACAAATATAAAAGTGAAATGAAATAGTATTAATGATCTTAAAAAAATATTAATGGTCCCATATATACTTTTTATTTCTTACATGATGATGATTCATTAGATAAAATGTTAATGATAAATGTTTAGTTTATTTTGGCGGTTCTTCCAAACATCATGAACTAGTTTCATTTTATTTAATATTATGAGTATATATTAGTTACATAACATGAAATAGGATATATTATACCTATTAAAATCTTATTTATCCATAATAATAGTTTTAGGACCATCCATTTAGGTGGTAATGTATAATAAACAAAATCATTATTCATGGAGATGATTAACCAACATAATTTGAACAATAGTTTGACTTGTTTAAATAAGAGGAGGCAGTAAAAGGGATGGATATAATATATTAAATTAAAAAAATAACACTCTAGTATATATTTTATTTTTGAGTTATAATTACCTTATGGAAGAAGTAGGTTAGGAGAAAGTAGAAAAAGAAAAGAAATTAAGATAGGTGTTTTGAGAAAATTATATCTTGAATATTACCTCATTAAGAGACACTTTAAGACCTTGGATTTGATATTTTACTGATACCAGCAGCACTAGGACGTGGGGAGAGTTATTAGGAGAGTTTTGGGAAGATATTTGAGGGTATTCAAGGATTTTTAGTTGAAATGGGGTAGTGAGGGGTGGTATTTATACTTGAGGATATGTGGGTTTAAGTGATTAAAATAATGATTATTTTATATTTAAAGCCAACCAAATTGAGGTGGAATTAATTTCCATAAGTTTAGATGTAAATTAATATTTTATATGATAGTTAGGGTTGAAAAATACCTCAAAAAACCATTATTTTTTTAGTTTTTAGGTATTTTAAGTCTTTTCCATTTAAACATTAACATATTTCATTTTTTACCTATAATGCGATAAATATTTTTTTCCATGCTAATTGTTTTATGCTAAAAAAATGAAATTGAACTTATAAATTAATTTGGAACTCATGATTCAAATACAGAATCCATTTTTCCAAATTCAATTCACAAAATTGAAAAAATTAGATTTAAAACAAATCCTACCGATACAATGAAAAATCAGATTTTTAAAGTAAAAAGTTCAAAAGTTTGAAATATTTTGATATCAAATTGCAATGTGAAATTGATTAAAATGACCTAAAATTGATTTTTTGATTTATAATTGAACTAATTATACTTCAAAAAAATTTAAAATATAATTTAACTATAATAATAAATTAGAATAAAAAGCAGTTTTCAATTAAAATTCAATATTTTTCACTATTCATAAAAAATAAAACTTATCAGAAAAATGACAAAAATTTAACCTATTATAATTTTGATATTCCTATTTAAAAAATATTTTTTATTTTTTTAAATAAAACTTATAAAATGGTAAAAATTTAATTTTAAAATTGGTGCGCTATTAAAAGGCGACATGATTACCTTTTAGAAAAATATAGTTTTCTATGCTTAAAATTGGATTTATTCTTATCTTAATCCTGCCAGACATATTTTATGAATTTAAAAAACATTTTGTTGAATATATTACATAAAAATTTCATTAATATATTTCACTAACAGTGATTAATTTAATTTATTGAGACAAAATTCCATTGTGATCATAACAATTATTTTTTATAAAAAAACACTTCCTTTTATGTTTAATTGGTTTTTATTTTATTTTATAATTAATTGGTAACCAATGAATTTATTTTATAAAAATGTTTAAACTATATTTTCATAATTTAATTAATAACATTAATTCATTCCATTCCAATAGCTAGGTGATAATGGTTGTGTTAAAATAATAATACCTTGGTGTTCGTTTAAGCTTGATGTTTTGTGCAGGGTAAGCTATCAAAGAGATTAAGTTTATTTTAAAAAAATACATATCATAAAATCTTGGGTTGTTAAATTCTACCCCCTTAAAATGAATTTCACCCATGAAATTCATTACTCAGATATAAATAGACAATGATACATATGCCTCGTCACATCTTCATGTTCCCCCATGGCTTCCTCAAATTGGTGGTATCCCTAAAAAACTTTAACCAGGTGAGTGGTCTTGTTTCCTAGAACCTTATCTCTATGATCCATACTCTCTAATAGTTTTTCTTTATATGAAATTTCTTACTCCATTGTTACAACCTATGATTTTATTACTTTTTAAAGATCAGGTATGTACTTCCTTAGGAGAGATATATGGAACACATCATGATCTTGAGAGGGATTTGGCGGAAGAGTCAATCAATGAGATACCATCCCAATACAATTAAGAATTACAAAAAATAAATGCATCCTCATGAATTTTAAATTTCAAATAAAAACTAATAGGTGGATATCCAAATATTACTTTGTTGGAAACCCACATAGTAAAAAGGGTCATTAAAACTTTCCCTTAATAAGAGGGAAAGGGAAATGTGAAGGTCACCAAAAAATAAGGCTTTTGAATAGGATAACATTAGTATGAAGTGTAAAATGGGACATGAAAGATAAATAAAACTATCAAGTTTTTATGGAGAGTGATAGAGAATATGATCATCAAAAAGTTTACAATCACAAAACACAAATCCGTGACAAGTTAAAGATTCCATTGACTTCCCGGTAAGAAAATTAAATGAATAACATTTTTGTTTCAAGATCATTTTCATAGATTTGAGTAATTAAATTAATTATCTATATTATAAAATGAGTAAATATACTTACATGATAATTAGAGTTTCATCCTTTAATAAATTTCCACCAAAAACTCATATTTTTCTCCAAATGAAAAGTATGATTTTTTTTATTTATGCCTGAATCACTAGAATAAACTTATAATGATTAGTAAATCTATAAAATATAAAAAACTATTCCTCCTATCTTTTGGAATTAACCGAAAGAAAAATGGTTAGTACAAGATATAATCTTAAAAAAATAATAAACCATTATATGATGAAAACTAATTTAATCTCCAAAATTTAGTAGTAATACCCAAAGTTAAACATAGATCCTTTGATAAATAACTATCCTTAAAATTCCTCAAAACTATTATAGAATAATATTGAAAATCAAAAATTATATGGATTTGATCACATAGACTTCCAAGATGAATTTTAATATTTATCCCCAAATAACATCAATCACTCTTAATGTCTTATACAAAAAAAATGTAATTTCCCAAATAAAAAAATCTCCAGGATATTATAACCAATTCAATAAATTACCTAACGCACCATAAAGACATAATAAAATCATATATGATTTAAAAATATAAATCAACCTTTATTCCTAAAATAAAATCCCATAGTATTATATTTACCTTAATCATATTGGGTTTCCAAAATTGTGAACATATTCCAAAATAACATTAGTCACTTAATCACCAAATCATTTCCAATGTCATGGTTATATATAAAAAATAATTTCCTAAAATGAAATTAACATTTATCAGTCAGATATTTTAAATAAAATAAAATAATTTTATACTAACTAGGACATAACATAGGCCATTGGTAGGTAATTCACCCTTATCGCACTTCTGTTGTGGGTTCAATTCCCATGGACTTGCCGAATGCGACAGGTTTTCACCCATCCTATGGGTTTTCCTTTTCCTAAAACTATATTATTATAATCCTTATAAAATTCCATAAATGTTAGAAACATCCTAAAAAATAACCTTAATATGTTTTAACCTCAAAGGTTATCTCATACCTTGCATTTTTCATCCTAAAATGTAATAACAAAAAATTAACTCAAAAAAGAATGTCTCCAAAAATACTGTTAGTCACCTTAAAATTTACTAACTCAAAGCCTTAAAAGGGGTTTCTAAGACACTGAACATATGATCAACCTGAAAATTATAAACCCATGATGATATCCATAACACTTATACCAGAAAAGAAAACATCTTAATATCCAAAGTTTTATAAACCATACACTAATACCAACTATAGAAACCCATGATTTTTACACATATTATTACATGATTTTTAAGCATAGTTACCCATAGAATACAAACCAAGGATAAAAAAGCTAGTGTATTTGGGAGACTAGGTACATAATTAGAAAATATGAGAATAAAATATCTCTTCATTAAAATTACATAATGAGATACCAACCTCCTTTGAGATTCTACATCTACATAGGATAACCTGGGGAAAACATATACAAAAGGGATTCGCTAAAAATCCTAGCAAGGGAATAAAAAAGGTAATGAAGCATAATATATGAGTTAGAAAAGATAACATGATAACATATAAGAATGGATAATGATTATAAATATTTAGATATAACATATAGAGCATGGAATCATATAATCATAGAAAAATAGAAAAGTGGTAGTGGTATATAACATGACTCAAACATGAGTCAAAGCTAACTGCAAATACTATATCACATGGTGAAGAAAGTCTTTTAAAGGAATTAAGTTTACTTACTATACCAACATGACATCTCATGAGACTAAAAAATTACCCAATGCATTGTATAACTATCTGAGAACACACATTATAACATGCTCATGAATATGTGTGACACATAAGGAATTAAACATAATGAATAATCATAAGGGTTACTCATGGAATGAAATGGGTATTATAATATTGTCATGAAGCTTAACCAAAAGGAATATAAAAATGGTATCAAAATAATACGTCACCATTAGAACTGATCATAAACCATATAATAAAATATGGGAGATGGTATCATAAGTGATCAACCACAATGAAACATTATATTTAACAAATAATTTTGACATAGATGAAAATAATTTAAATGTGATTATTGAAAAAATATTTAAGAAAATACCCTTTTCCACATTGAAAATTATATATGTTTAAAATTACACACAATTATAAAATAAAAAATTTTATTTGAATATAACCTTGTGAACTTTTAAATTAATATTAAAAACTTTAAGGTGTTATGATGGAAAAAAATTCTGCTCATACCGTATAAGTAAAAAAACATTCCTTCTGTATTTTTGTCAGAAAAGTCTCAAAGAACCTTATTTATAAAACGATTAAATAAACTTTTCAATTTTTTTTTGTAAAAAGTAAAACATTAGTAAAAATTTCTTTGTACAACCATGATATAATAACAAAATTTTTAGAAACAATTTTATAAAACAAATACAGAAGAAAAAGAGAGTTTTAAGGGAAACTTTAAAAAGATAGTTTTTTAAAATAAAGCCCCTTATAAATTGGAGCACAAATTAATAAAATGAATCAAATATGTGTATTATCTTTAAAGACACATAAAATGAGTGTAAATATGATATAATATATTAAAAATTAATTTAAAAAATAAGCTTGGTATGACATAATCAAGGAAGTAGAAGATTAACCTAAGGAATGGAAATTGGGTTAAGAATTTCCTTACCACTTTGTAATCCATCAAATCATATGACCCTCAAAAAGTAATAATTATAAAATGAAACATTTAATAACATGAATATAATTATATTCATGGTAAAATAATCTAAGGGCAATGTATATACACCACACATAATAAATAGTTGGGAATGAGGCATATATCTCACAGAAGTAAAAAATGATATGAAAAACCCTTACTTCACACTTCCCTTTAGATTTGAATAATTAACACTCATGTATAATGTTTTAAATAATTTTATTAATTCATTAATAAACCATATTAATGTTTATAATAACTTATATTATGTTTTTATAACATCTTATGACCCTTTATTTAATAATATTTCATGATTTTCATTGTTTTGGGTGAGTTTGTTTGATGGTTTCATGACTGGTTATCTTGAGTATAATTATGGACGTTCTTGTAAACTAGAATTAAAAATATAGAAGTTTAATTAAATAGTATTAATTATCTACAAGAAGTATTAATGGTTCTTTGTTATTTCTATTTATGACATGTGGATGATTCATTAAATAAAACGTTAATGATAAATGTTTAGTTTGTTTTGGTGGTTTTTCCAAACATCACAAACTAGTTTCATTTTATTTACTATTATGAGTATATATTAGTTTAAAAACATGAAATAGGATATAATATATCTATTAAAATATTATTTATCCAGAATAATACTGTTATGACCAGCCATGAAAGTGGTAATGAAAAATGAAAAAAATTCATTATTCACGAAGATGATTAACCGAGATAATTTGAACAATAGTTTCACTTATTTCAATAATAATAGGTAATAAAATGGATGGATATAAGATATTAAATTATAAACATAAAACTCTAGTATATAAATGATTCTGGTGTTATCATGCCTTGATAGATGAATTTGGAAAGGAGAAAGTATAAAAAGAAAAGAAATTAAGAGAGGTGTTTTGAGAAAATTACTTCTTGAATATCACCTCCTTGAGAGACACTTGAGGACCTTGTATTTAGTATTTTAGTGTGACCAATAGAACCAATACACTGAGAGAGTGAGGAGGAGAGTTTTGGGTAGATATTTGAGGAGCTTCGAGCTTTTGAGTCAAAATGGAGCTGTGAGGGGTGATATTTATACTTTAGGAGATGTGGTTTTAAGTAATAAAATAATGATTATTTTATATTTAAAGCCAACCACATTGATGTGGAATTAATTTTCAATACTTTGGATGGAAATTAATATTATATAGGATGGTTAGTGTCAATAAATACCTGAACCAACCATTAAATGTTGTAGTTTTAGGTATTTTAAGTCTTTACCTTTTAAACTTTAACATAACTACTACAAAACAGACCTTTAATAGCACTGACTTTTATCAGCACTAGAAAAAATCATTGATAAATGTTCCCTTTATTAGTGCTAAAACAAGCGCTAATAAAGGGTACCTTTTATCAGTTCTAAAGCATTCACTGATAAAGGGTACCTTTTATCTATACTTTTTTTGTAGTGCGGATAAACAACACCCTTTATCATCATTTTTTAGCACCGATAAAGGATTCCCTTTATCATTGCTTTATTTTTAGCACTCATAAAAGGTACATTTTATCAACACTTTATTGTTTGCACCCATAAAGGGATCCTTTATCAGCAGTTTTTTAGCACTGATAAAGGTTTGAATAAAATGAAATAATTACATAAATAAAAAATAAAAATGAGTTTATTAAAAAAATATTAAAAATATTATTAATTAAATAATTATTGATAAAAATGAATAAATTGATTATACTATATATAAATTATAAGTACTAATAAATAGTATATATTAAATATATAGATATATGTAAAGTGAAAATTAAACAAATAAAAATTAAAAATAAGTGTATTGAGAAAAATATTAAACATTTTATTAATTAAATAATTATTTATAATCTTAATAAATAATATATTTTAAATATATAGATATATATGAATGTACATAAATATGATTTATATAATAAAAAATAGTGATGCTTAACATTAAATAGTAATATATTTAGTGAATAATGGTTTATAATTAAAAAATTAATATGAATTAAAAATACTGAGTAATTATAACGAGTAATGGACATAATTGAATATAGTATTATTTTTCAATTTAACATAGATATAACATGTGTTATATTGATTTCACATATACATAATTAATGCATTTTTATATACAACGCATGCACACATGCAAATAATTTTTGGGAATTTAATCAGTTTCTATTATTTATTTTATGTATATTTATTTGCAATGTTTTAATATTTTTAATATGTATTCATATTTATTTCAACATATATCCATTTTCTAATAATTTATATTTAATTAATAAAATTTATCCATTTTTTCAAATATTTTTAAAGTGTACTCGTTTTTAATTATTCAATTTCACTAATTTTTAACATGCATGCACTTAAGATTAGATATACATTAATAATGTTAAAAAAATATTTGTAAAAAAATATTTATAAAAAAATATATTTATAAATTTATATTTTATATATCTATATTTATATATATTTATTATATACATATATATAATTATATTAATATATATAAAGATATAAATATTTTTTAGAATAGTAGTTATATAATTATAAATAAATAATTATATAATTATAATAAATATATTTAAATATAGTATATATTTACTATATTTATATTTATATATATTTATTAAATATATAAATAATTATATAAATATATTTACATTTTTTCTATTTATAATTATAATTACAAATCCTTTATTTTCACTAATTAATTTAACGATGATAAAAGGGATCTTTATCAACACTTTTTGGAAGTGCTAATAAAAATGTTCTGATCAATTTAAATAACCCTAACTAGTCGTTAAGTCGTTGCGATACTGAAGCATTCCACAAAATCCACCCTCTGTCGATGCTCCTCTTCGGTGAATTGAAGCATGTATCAAGGCTCAAATCCAAGGATTGAACAATTTCAAGGCTCAAATCCAAGGTTCGAATGATTCAAGTGTAAAATGAATCCAAGGATCAAATGTTTTCTAGGTTTTCGATATCTCTAATTTCTCTGAGAAGATTCAAAGCTTCAATCTAAGGAATCTTATTTTCTCCTTGTCCTCCTCACTCATTGATTACTTGTTTGGAGAGATCTATTTATATTTTTTATCATAATTACTTCTTTACCTCTGGTATATCCATGTGGTTAACAATGTTTTTTGGGGATGTTTGGTTAAAAGGAGATAGCGTTATCATTCCTTTCACTCTCCCACCCTCATCGCTTGCCGATTCTGTGCAACCCACCCACCCCAATGCCACTGACTCCTACTTCATGAGATCACCAAACACTTATAGTTTTTCATAATTTTAAAATATAAGAAATCACATCTACACTATTCCATCCTTATACACATGATAGCCTCCCCCTCATGTGCCCACTCTTGCAGGCACAAGAGACCACTGCCACCCTTCTACACATAGACAATACCAAATAAGAAATTCTCTTCCTATTAGAATCAGCCATAGGGTTTATAGAATGAAAGCTTGGTGCATGACCACCTCACCTAACACATATCAATATAATGATATATATATATAATGGTAAATTTATAATATAATTATATTTACATACAGACACAGACCCACACATGCTTATAAATACATTTATATTTATATATGTCAACACACACACACATATATATATATATGTCAACATATATATATATATATCTCAACATATATATATATATATGTCAACATATATATATATATATATATATATGTCAGTGTGTATATTATATATATATATATATATATATATATTTTTATATAAATATATATTATAATTTTGTATTAAATGGATTTAACACATTATATATATAAATATGTTAAATATTTATATATTTATATGTATAAATTTAGAAAAATAAAAATATATAAAAAATACATACATATATTTATATATTATAAACATATATATATAGATGCACACACATGTATATTTTAAAGATATATATACATATAATATAGATATATATTATACAAATACATTATGCAAGTATATATTATAAAAATGAAAATATATATTATACTATACAAATATATTATACCAATATATTATGAAAATATACTATAGAGATATATTATAAAATTATATTATAAAAATATATATTATACAAATATGTAATACAAATATATTACACAAATTTATATGTATACAATTAAAAAATAAAAATTTGTTATGAAGATTCGTCTCACTTCGAAACTATTTTTGTAAGAGTGAATCATCTTCCATTTAACTTAAAACCTCTATATCTTCCATAGTTACTATTAATTATTTCATTATGAATAAAATTTTAAACTGTGTGCCCAAAATCACTATATTACCCATAATGGCCATGAAAATGAAATTTTCTTATAAAGCCTACTCTTCGTCTGCTTGGAAATAATTATTATTTTCAACATGTCTAGACACAATTCTTGAATCAATCTATCAATTAAGAATTTTGAGATGTTTAAAACCTTTATCGTTATTAGGTATATTATTTTCTAAATTTTTTTCTATTATTTATCAACTTTTAATTGAAATTATAATTTTGAGATGTTTTCAAATGATTGATATACTATTAATATTAAATGTAATAATTATTTAGGGTGTTACATCACTTATCCCATAAAATAGAATAAAGGTTATCAAATCCTCTATATGTTATAATAATTATTAGAATTTTTTTAGGTATTCATCATTTTAGGTCTGGATGTATTAGTTCCACCCCTAGGAATATTTGATTACCATCGATGTATATGAAATAAATATTTATTTATGAAAATATTTTATCAATACATTTATATATCTTCTAGTTGATCGAACGATAGTTTATTATTCATGTTTATCATATTTGGTTTTCTTATTACTCCTTAATTACGTATATTATATTTTCATTTTTAGGGGATTTATGAAAGACTTGATGGATCAGTTTAATATAGGTAGGACTAGTCTTAGTGGATTGAAATTATTAAAAGTGAGATTTATTCTATAAATATATAATTCATAGAGTCCCCAAAGAATCATATATCATAACATGTCCCCTCCAAGACCCCTTGAATCACATACATGAATGTTTATGACCCCAAATATCATCTTCAATAGGACACAAGTTAATAACTAGGTCCAATGGTGTAATTATCACAAATGGGACACATGACCCCTATTAGAGAACACAATGCAGTACAATTGTCATCCTAATCATCTTCATCTACCAAATAGTTATTATTTTATTTTTTTCCTTGAGACTAATCCTCCATATCTTTTATGTTTCTTATACTACTCTGAGCATTATTCATCACATGGATGGAAGCTTCTTATAGTATTTCATGAAACATAGGTGCATGTCCACAAGAGATGGAGGATGTGTTTAAAACAACAAAATAAAATGATAAATGTTCAGGAGATGAGCTGATGAGGGTGGATATCAAATACTCATAATCAATAGTTTATATAATGGTTTTGAGATCAAATTTATAAAGAGTTATATGAAAATATAAATTCAATTTTTGAATTACTTTAATGGCTAGCTAGTGGACCAAATGAAATTATTATATCTTACACTAGTTTTGTAATCAATGGTTATACATTCTATAAAGAAGAACATGATGACTATAATATGATGAAAAATATTGGTGCTATGCTTGTGGTAGAAGCGATACCTAAATCTGGTTCCAAGGATAGAAATTAAATTTATAAAAATATGTCATATTTTGGAATTATTGAACAGATATATGAGTTGGATTATACAACATTTCAAGTGACAATTTTATATTGCAAATGGGTTGACAATATGAGTGTATTAAAAGTTGATGAAATGGGCTTCGTGAAGGTGAATTTTAGTGTGGAAGGAGAAAAAGAAGAGTTGTTCATAATGGAATCACAAGTAGTGCAAGTATTTCATGCCTCAAATCCATCAAAAAAAATGGTCAATTGTTCTATTTATGACTAAAATAAATGTCAGGTCAGAAGAAAATTCAATCGAGGATGACCCTTTTATTGGGAGATCACAATCAGTTCATGTTGGTCCCAATGTAGAACATTTCTTGTACATTATAGGGGACTACAAAGAGGGGATTTGGATTCTCTATAGGAGAAAAAAATCCCTAAAACCTTAAAAAAATAAAGGGAGTTCAATGAGAAGGAAGTTCTTTTTAATATACTATATTTTTCATTATAATATTATATGTTCTATACTACATTAATATAATCTAAATTAATTTTTTGACTAATCATACATAAAATGTATTCTGCACATGATGATGTTACCAATCCCTTGGAAGAACATACTATAATGAAGGAAAACCTTTGGGAAGATGTAAAGGTATTGTTACGATATACTTTCTCTATTTTACCAAAAAATTATATAATGAAACCTTGATTTAATTTTCATTATTTCTTACAGATTTTATTTATTTTATAGGATTTATATCCATATTTCATGCATTTTTACACCAAAAATTCAAAATACTTCTTGTCCGTCAAAACCTTTTCATCCCTATAGTGTTGCATTTATCACTTTCCTTCAAGTTCCCTCCACTGCATTTGCAGGAAGAGAAATGATGTTGCCTATTCTCAATCACAAAGATAATATTGTTTTTTGCATAGTAAAATTATTGTGCATAGAATTAATATATTATTTCATATTTATGTTTCATTTATTTCTTTTTAATATTACTCAAATAATATATTTTTTATTACACAGATGGATTCTTTTGTTTGAGTTGGGGTGGTATGTCCATCTTTCATGCCTTTCTGCACCAAAACATACACACACTTCTTCTCCCTTAAAAACTTTTCACACCTACAGTATTGGAATTTATCACTTTACTTCAAGTTCCCTCCACTGCTCAATCACATAGGTAATATTGATGTTTTCATAGTAAAATCATTGTCTATAGAATTAATGTATTATTTCATATTTATTTTTTATTTATTTATTTTTATTATTTCTCATATAAAAAACTGTTTTCTTATATAGTGGATTATTTTGTTTGATTTGGGGTGGTTTGTTCGAAGATTATTATGCTAATGAGTGATTAGACTTTGAGCCTACAACTAGGATGATGAAAAAAATGAAATTCATCAAGAATGCATAAAACCATCATGAAAAGGTGAATTCCTACTACTTATTTAATTAATTTTTTCATAATTTTATCTATTACTTGTAAGTTAATTTCATTATCATTTTTATCTAATACTTATTTTTTTTATAGATCTTATGGGAAGTCATATTTTTCTTTCAACTATCTTTAATTATCCAAAAAAAGATGTAAAATGTTTCTTTCTTCCAATGTTACCACGATTTCCATTTCCATTGCATTTCTTTGTCGAAATTCCAACACTGCATTTTGATTCAATGTTCTTAGTTGAAAAACCTTTCTCATAATTGTAATCTAGAAGAGTAGAGGAATCTTATGTGCCCATTTTGGAAGCTTCATATGATATAATGGGCACATGAGCATCCTATACTCTTCTAAATTTCAACAACGAGAAAGGGTTCTCAGTTAAGAATATCAAGTCAATATGAAGTGTTGGAAGTTCAACATAAAAAGGAAATTTAAGTCACAATAACATTATAATCTAGTATTTTTTTGATACTTTGGGATGTGTAGAAATCAGTCGTACCTAAATCTGATACAAGGTGTGGCCGGTGTGACTCAAAGTGCTTCTTTTTATTTAAAATTGGAATTAATTTTAGTAAAAAGGAAATATGACATACTCAAAACTAAGAAAACATATTTCGATTGTTTTTATACTTATTAAAACTATCTATAAGTCATTATTGACATGTAGAAGTCAACCTTACCTCAATCTGATACATGATGTTCTCAGTATGACTCAAAGTGTCTGTTATCTGTTTAAAATTGATATTTTAGTTTGAAAATTTTCACTCATTGAAAATATAGAAAACACACTTAGATTTTATTGATAATTTAGGAAATTTATTCATAAATATTTTGTGATGTGTAGAAATTATTCTCATATCAAACTGATACACTATGTAATCATTATGAGTCTAAGTGTGTGTTTCTAGTTTAAAATGACATTTTAGTAAAAAAGACAAGTGACATAATCAAAACTGAGAAAACATAATCATCATTGTTAGATTATTCAAGAGAAAATACAAGGAAACAATAAGAAACAATAGAAACATAGGGCCAATACCACCCCGCCTTAGGGAGGCCTAATGTATTGAATACCTAGAGCATCACCTTGAATCAAATTGACCCCCTCAGGTTTAAGAAAACTAATGTTAGGGAGACAGGTGACATTGGAACCATGTTCTTCCATCGAAGCCAGGTGATCCGCAACCTAAAACATGTGTAAGGGTAACATGCCTGGGCCCATTGGGGGATCTGCCAAGATAGTGTGTTCTAAATGTTCCCCATCTAAGAAACGAATTTTAATCTCCCTATGTATAATATGAATAGTCTTTGAGTCTGGTGGGACTCGAGCCTGAGCCAGTTCCCCCAGATAGCGAGATGGCCCAACCGGTGAACCACTCAACCTACACCATGGGGGAAAGAAAACACATTTATATTATTTTTATAATTTAAGAAAAAGATTCATAAGTCATTTGGGATGTGTAGGAATCAGCATCATCTCAATCTAGTACACAATGTGACTGGTATGACTCCAAATGCTTTTTTTTATTGAAAATCGGAATTAATTTTAGTAAAAAGGAAAACTGACATACTCAAAATTGAGAATAAATATTCCGATTGTTTTGATACTTTACAAAAATGATACATAAGTCATTTGGGACATTTAGGAATTATAAACATCTAAATATGATGCATGGTGTGACTAATGTGACTTAATGTTCATCTTTTTATTTAAACTTGACACCAATTTTAGTAAAAGGACAACTGACTTACTCAAAACTAATAAAAAAAATTATGATTGTTTTTATAATTTATGTAAATGGTCCATAATTAATTTCTGATGTGTAGGGATTATCTGAACCTCAATATAGTATATTAGGTGCCCGGTATGATTCAATGTGTGTGTTATTAGTTTAAAATCGGCACTTTAGTTCAAAAAGTGTCCCTCACTGAAAACAGAGAAAACACACTCAAATTTTCTTGATAATTTAGGAAATTGATTTATAAGTCATTTTTGATGTGTAGGAATTATTCTCACATCAAACTGATACACTATGTGATTGGTATGAGTCAAAGTACGTGTTTCCAGTTTAAAATGACATTTTAGTAAAAAAGACAAGTAATGTACTCAAAATTGAGTAAACACATTTAGATTGTTTTGATTCATTAGTAAAATGATACATAAGCCATTTGAGACATTTAGGAATTAGATTAACCTCAATCCTATGCATGGTGTGACCGATATCACTCAAAGTGCGTCTTTTTTATTTTAAATTGATATCAGTTTTATTAAAAACGACATCTAAACTACTCAAAACTGAGAAAAAACATTCATATTGTTTTTATAATTTAGTAAAATGATCCAAAATTAATTTTTGATGTGTAGTAATAAACTGAAACTCAATCTGATACACGATGTTCCTGGTATGACTCAATATATCCGTTATTATTTTAAAATTGATATTTTAGTTCAAAAAGTGCCACTCACTGAAAACTGAGAAAACACACTTGTATTATTTTGATAATTTAGGACAATGATTAATAATCCATTTTTGAAATATAATAATTATCATCACATCAAATAGATACATGATGTTACCAGTATGAGTAAAAGTGTGTGATTCCAGTTTAAAATGACATTTTAGTAAGAAAGACAACCGGTATACTCAAAACTGAGAAAACATATTTGGATTATTTTTATTCTTTTGGAAAACAATCCATATGTAATTTTAGATGTGTAGGAGTCATACACACCTCAATCCGACACATGGTGTGACCGATATGACTCTGAGTGCATCGTTTTTTTTAAAATTAAGATCAATTTTAGTAAAAAGGAAAACTGACCTACTCAAAAATGAGAAAACACATTCAAATTGCTTTAATACTTTAAGAAAACGACCCACAAGTCATTTTTGACATGTTAGAATCAACCATCCCTCAATCCGATAAATGATTTTCCCGGTATGACTCAATGTGTCCGTTATCAGTTTAAAATCGATATTTTAGTTCAAAAAGTGTCGCCCATTGAAAACTAAGAAAACATGAACATATTTTCTTGATAATTTATGAAAACGATTTATAAGTTATTTTTGATATATAGGAATCAATATCATGTCAAACTGACATATGATGTGACAATTATGAGTCAAAGTTCATGTTTCCAATTTAAAATTACATTATATTAAAGAAGAAAAGTGACATACTCAATACCAAGGAAAAACATTTGGATTTTTTTAAACTTTAGGAAAATGATCCATAAGTCATTTGTGATGTGTAGGAATCATTAACATCTCAATCAAACATACGATGTAACCGATATGACTCCAATTATGTCTTTTCAATATATAAGTGTCATTTTAGTTTAAAACGTGCATCACATTGTCAAAACCGATCAAATGAGCCTAGATTGTTTTCTCATCATTTTATCTGCTATTACTTAATTACTTTCCTTATAATTTTTATCTTATAATTATTTAGTTAATTTTCTTAGGGATAATTCTTAAATATGAACAATAAATTGTGTGATGTGCAAGAATCAACCGCAACTCAATATGATACATAGTGTTCCTGGTATGACTCAAAGTTTAGTTTAAAATTAACATTTTTTGTTAACTTATTTATTTATATTATTACTAATATAATAATTGTTTTCTTATAAAGGCTTGTTTTTTTCCTGAGAAGGGGTTAGGATCAAAAGAAAAAGGAACACTAATGTTTTTGAATGTGTGTAATAATTTGTACTTATGTAATTGTGTAAACCAATGTTTGAAATATCTATAATATTGTAGTTTTTCTTGTATTTATGTTGTAAATATTATTTAATTTAAATTATATATTGGTACTTTTGTTTTGATTTTGTGTTTTTTTATGTTGTGGTGTGCTGTAACTGCACACTACAACATGTCCCTTTATCAACGCTTTTAGAATCACCGATAAAGTTATACTTTATTAGTGGTTTTAGAAGTGATGATAAAAGACCAGAGATTTTAATCTCACTTTGGTAGTCAGTTCTTCTTTATCATTGATAAAGGACATTTTTAGTGCTGTTAAAGGCCTATTTTGTAGTAGTACACATTTCATTTGTTTACCTATACCACGGTAAATATTTTTTTACCATGGAAACTTTTTTACGCCTAAAAATGAAATGGACCTTACAATATAATTTAGGCCTTCTGATTCCAAATATGGAAACCATTTTACCAAATTTAATTCACAGAATTGAAAAAATCAGATATAAAATTAATCCTACAGACATAATGAAGAAGTGGGTTTTTAAAGTACAAAGTTCAAATGTTTGAAATGTTTTGATATCTAATTTCAATGTTAAATTGTTTATAATGACCTAAATTGGATTTATTGATGTATAATTGAACTAATTATACTTTATAAAACAAATTTAAAATATAATTTAACTATATAAATAAATTAGAAGAAAGATTATTTTTCAATTAAAATTCAATATTTTTCACTATTCATAAAAAATGTAACTTATTAAAAAAACACCAGAAATTCACCCTAATCTAATTTTGTGTAATTCCATGAAATTATAAAATAAGACATTGTATTTGATAGCATGTATGATACACAACACCAAGTGTGTAAGGAAATATAATATCCCAAGACCTTACAATATAATTACTATTATAAATAAATTTAATCTATGATATATATTTCAATGTATGCAATACAGAGTTAGCTTGTATTACAAGTAACAAAGAATTTCTTTGATATCTTGTGTTATATGCAACATCGAGTTTTACCAAGTAAAAATATATCATTAAAATATTATTATTTAATATAATAAGATACAACCTAGGCATTAAATTAACAACTATGAATAGTATTAAATAACTTATGAAAATATATATTTTATAAAAATATAAAATGAATTCATAGGTTACCAATTAATTAGAAATGAATATAAAAACAATTAAATATAAAGGAAATGTTTTTTTGCATGAAAAGGTACTTTATCATAATAAATTAAATTAATTACTATTAGTGAATGATATTAATTAAATTTGTATGGTATATTCTCAATAAAATATTTTTTATATCCATACAATAGATTTTATAGTTATAATATAAGAAAAAACCCAATAGTACACATAAAAACACATATTTTTCTAAAGATAGTTTTATTAAATTTTAATAATGAAGCTATTTTAAATCAATTTTTTGGTACTTTTATAAATTTTATATGTCAAAATAAACTTTATTTTTGAAATATAAACATCAAAGTTAGGTTAGGGTGGTTTTTTGGAATTTTTCTATAAAATTTCATTTTTTGATGAATAGTGGAAACTACTGAATTTTAATTCAAAACCAATTTTTCATATAATTTATTTATATAGTTAAATTATGTTTTTATTTGGTTTTAAAGTTAATTTATAGGAATTTTATATTAATTAATCCAATTTAGGTCATTGGAATAAATTTCTCATTGAAATTGGATATAAACACATCTCAAACTTTTGAACATTTTTACTTTAAAAACCCACTTTGTCGTCCTATCTATGGGTCTAAATTTACATTAATTTATGCCACTTATGTGATTATAATTGTAAAAATGGATTCCATATTTGGAATAATTATAATTTATAATTTATAATATGTTTAACTTAGTTTTTGATGAAAAATATTACGGAAATTGATTAAAATTAATTACAGCAATTAAGAAAAATTTTAGCTTACAAGGGACTAAAACGTGAACATAAGGTCACAAATGGCCTAAAAACTTTTCAGAAATCCATTTAATATTAGTATTTATACCATATCTTTGTTTTTATCTAATTTTTACCATTATTTGATCCACTTTACATGGGAAAATCTTGGGTGGATTTACTTTTTAAAAAATTTACAAGAATGCCACTTCTCCTCCATTATAAAAAGAAACTCACACCTCCCACTTATTAACAACTATAAACCATTTTTTCTCAACCAAAATATAATAAAATAATCTCACAAAATCTCTCCCCTCAACATAGAACCCTCACCTTGTGAATAAATCCAACCAAGGAAGTTTTTTGGTATAAACCAAAAGGAGTTACCAGAAAACGTGGTAACATTCTTCAATGGTCACTTTCATTTTATTTCCTTCCCCCCCATAAAATATTCTTTCTCCATGATTATATAATAACATAATTATAATCAATATATTGATATGATTTCATTATAACGGTTATACCTAAACTTATACACACTTCCATCTAATGGGTAATGAACGTACCGTTCGTGTGTACGACGGACTACCGCCTCACGAAACGATGATTGTTTGTTCTTCCTTTGCCACATCTCATGGTGAGAATTATGATGGAAATACTGTTTTTATATGTTATATATTATATATATGATATATATAATGTATTTATACTTCTTTAATTTTTATATAACATATCCCTTTATGCTTTACCTTCTCTGGGAATACGATAACATCTTTTCTGGAAGTGTGGACTACCGCATCCTCAAGAAAATGTGATTCGTTCATGCTATACATGGAATGTATAAAGGATGGTTTTAATAAAAATATGTGACACATATGAAATTAATATTATACTATAGTTATAATATACATATAAATATATATAATTTACTTTTTATTATTTTAAATATGATAGAGAAATGGAAGTAGCTTTCAATGTACGTACGCCCTACCGTCTCCATGAACGGTGCATTTAATTTCTTATCTCAAAATATTATGGATTATTATAAATTCATATATAATGAATATATATTATTATTAAATCATGTTTTATATTTTGGATATGATTAAATAATGATCTATGTAAGAAGAACAAAAATAAAAAGTCAAAATATACTTAAAAAACAAGGCAATTAACACCTAAAATAGTGAAAATAATGAAACATTGTTAACAAATAGGTAATAAGATATTATAAAAAGACAATATATGATATTATAAATATTATTATGGCTCTGGTATAATTAATTTACATGTTTAAGACCATTATAAGTGAGGTTAAATGATGTTAACCTAAAAGGAAACACATGGTAAGAGATTCTCATCTCACTTATTAAATCTGTGAGATAATTGTCATATTCACCACTGAATTATTTTGTGTAGTATATATAATGACCATTTTGATATTATATCATTAATTATTTTATATTCATGGTATTTTTAGTTTCAATGTAAATTATTTCTTTTATGTGGATTTGAATTCAAAGTTACCAAGTGGTAAAGAATTTCATAATCTGATTCCTTTTCATTGGGTTATATTACTTATTTTTTGTTGTTAATATTCTAAGATTATGTGTGTAATAAATTTTTAATATATATTTTTTTATTTTACCTTATTTTATGTGGATTTACATTTGAAACACATAATCTATTCATTGATTTATTCTCACTTCAATGTTAGGGTCTTTTCAAGGGTTACTTCACAATATCATTTTGTTCAAAATTATTTTCACTTTAATTTCTATTAAAGAAAATTATTTGATCATTATTTAATAAAAACTTTAATTTTATTATAATATGGGAATTAATGACCCTTTTCAAGTAATAATATCATGTTTACACTCTTTGGTACTCAAAATGTTGTAGAAAATGTTTTTAAGAAAATCTGACTTCATTTCTCTTTTAGTTGGAGAACCTATTTTATTTTAAAACCCTCTTTTCTAAAAATGTTTTTAAAAACGTTTTTAACATTTTAAAAATTATTTATTAAATTCATTTTTTCACTTTTTTTACTTTTATTTTTTTAATTGAATCTTCTTGTCACTTTTTAAACAAGGGGATTTTATAACCTTTTACCTTACAAAAGGAATAATCTTTTTAACTTGTAAAAAATGTACAGAATTACCCAAATTAATTACTTTGAAGATTCATTTGTAAGTTTAAAAGTTTATTTTTAAATAATTTTTTTTCAAAAAGTTATTCTCAAAGAAAATTATTTTAAAAATGTTTTTCAAAATGAAAAGTATATTTTCCTCAATAATGTTTTTAAAAGATCCTTTTATAGTGTTTTCATTAATCAATGATAAAAATAATTTATTTTACTCTAGTAGTGATATGTTGTATTTATAAAATCCTTATTCATCCTCTGAATGTTTTATAATTCCATTAACCAAGGATAATATTTACATTCACTACCTTTATTCATTTTTTAGTCCCCTTAAAATATTCAATTTCCTATAATCATTGATCATTAAATTTCCCTTAATTATCTACATCATTTATCATGGATATGTTAATTTTTTAAAACATATATCATTTTTACATATGATTTTTAATTTTAAATTAATTTTAATTATTTGGAAAATATTGATAAATCTACATCCTTTACACAATACAAATATTTAATAAGGCACATTTTTTAAAATTAAATTAATTATTTGAATTATTAGTAAGGATTTGGACATAAAAGACATGGGTTAGGACCATTTAAAGTTTTCCCTTAGATTCATAGATAGTATCCTGATATGAAATTATTTAGTGAAAAACCATTCAAGTTTGTTTCCAAGTAGAATAGATAGGTTTCTACCCATAAATTTAAATTGTCTTGTGAATGGTCTTAGAAGTAGTATGCTAAACCATATTATGAAAAGTATTGAAATTAAAGGTATCATGTTCTTGGGAAACATAACATCTAATAATTAATAATTTCCTTCATTAATATTTAGTATTTATTATCCATGATATTATTTCTTTGACATTATCTATGGATGCATTTTCATTCTCTGTTTATTATATGGAATGTGTGTTCAATTATTTACCTTTCCATATTAATTATGCCTTATTTGGATATTTCAAATGGAATGTGTGTTCAGTTATTTACCTTTACATACAATTTATGAACATCCTTATAAATTTATTGATTATATAGAATATGTGTTATTTATTACATTTCCATATTGACTATTCTCATTGATTCATTAGTGCTTCCACTATACATACCATTTTTTAGAATTTGAGCTCACCATTATTATGTTTCCTTTCACCAAGAATCCAAGATGTGTACTAAGAAAGATATGAAATTATACTCTATATGTAATTATGTTATTATCCTAGAATAAAATTATGTTGTAATTTTTGTATTCATTTTTAATACAAGACTCATGTATGTATCTATTTTACCAAGACTACTAACCTGTTTGGACCTTTTAGATGTGATTTAATTGTATCTTATACCAATTTAATGGTAGTATACATTGACATTGGGATTTTTGGGGTTGGGTTTCTATAGTTGGTAGAAAATTATGTTTAGTAGCAACCTTGGGAACTAGATTTATGAAAAAAAGATTATAGAACATAACTATAAGGTAGAATTTTAGGATAAGTATATGAGAACATCCTAAAGTTTAAGTTTGATAAATATTATGTGGTTTTACTAGTAATTCATCAATATATTAATACTATAAGTGGACATGGTTTTGTAATGAATGTATCTAGGGGTAATAACTCCGAAAAGGTGTGTCAGGCCTAACTCAAGCGTAACTTAGTACATGACAATGTGACTTACTATGTACCTAGTTTGACACTCCAAGAGGAGACGATTAGGATAATTCACATTTTCTTTACAAACCATTATTAGAAATTTGAATATATAATGAAAATAAATGACCTAGGATAAAACATAGACCAAGGAAGGACCTATGATTAAATAAAATGGATAAAGTATTTATGTATTGATATTGTATTAAAAATATTAGTTAAAAGGCTATTTAGTGATTAACCATATTTCAAGGATTTATATCATATTTATTTTGGGAATTATATTAATATGGTATTAGAAAAGGATAAACTATATATTGGGTCACAAACCATCAAGTTTGTTAAGGCTGTGGGATGTGAACCCATGTTCAAAGGATAATAAGGTTTTCACAGCTAACACTGGCCAATGCGATGTCCTGGTTAATATGTCATTGTTTTTAGTTAAAAAATTTGATGAATAAATATTAATTATGAACCACCACTACTACTTTATAGGTTTAGATATTAATTTATTAACCATATTGGGTTTGGATAATAGTTATAGACAAATATAATGACTTGTATTATGGGTATTACGATGCATTAAAATAATATTTTAGTGCTTTTAAAAAAAGGGGTTCATTATAAGATATCAATTTCATGAATTAATGGATAAATTAAAAATTTATTGAAGCAAAAAAAGGATGAAATTGTGCTTATAGAAATATATAAAGTAAATATATTTCCTTATATCCTTAGGTAGTAAAATAATTCCTCAACATTAGGAAGGGTATCTTAAAATAAAATTTTATCTTAATAGCTTAATTTTTATTGAACCAACGATCTTTTAAATCATCAAATATTCATAGATTTGAGGCCCTAAATTTACATTAATCATTCACTTTCAATGACCTTGATCACTACCTATAAATATTTATGCTTTTCTTCCATGTACATATCTCCACTTTCGACTAATGTTCTCCTACTTAGAGACCTAGTTATATGATAGTCCACATGACCTCTATACTTACCATTCTCTCTTTTCTAGAGGATGTTTCACAAACCTTTCTCACAATGTGGGATTTCAACATAGGAAATATCAAAAAATTTATTACCAAGGTTGAGTTTAAATTATTAGGATGTAATTTAATTAATATGGGTAGAATGTAATGCCCCAAAATTCTAAAATAAGAACATTATATTTGATAGCATGTATGACATGTAACACCAAGCGCATAAGAGAATATAATATCCCAAGACTTTAAAATATAATTAATATTTTAAATAAATTAAATATATCATATATATTTCAATGCACACAAAAATGAGTTAGCTTTCATTACACGAAACAAAATACCTTTTTTGATATCTTGCATTACACGCAAGACCAAGTTTTACCGAGCAACAATATATTATCAAAATATTATTATTTAATATAATAAGATATAACATATCCTTTAAATTATAAGTTATGAATATAATTAAATAAATTATGAAAATATATGTTTTATAAAAATATAAAATTAATTCATAGGTTACAAATTAATTATAAATGAATATAAATACCAATTGAATATAAAGGAAATGTTTTTATGATAAAAAAGGTCTTTTATCTTAATAAATTAAATTAATTACTATTATAGAATGATATAAATAAAATATATGTGCTATATATTCAATCAAATATTTTTTATATTCATCCAATATATTTTATAGGCATAAGATAAGAACAAACTAAATTTTAAGCATAAAACCTATATTTTTCTAAAGATAGTTTTACCTCCTTTTAATCGAGAAATTCTTTTAAATATAATTTTTGAAACTTTTATAAAATTTATATGTAAAAATAAAATTTATTTTTTAAATCTAATCATAAAAATTCTATTAGGTTGAATTTTTAGTATTTTTCACTAAAGTTTCATTTGTGATGAATAGTAAAAAATTCTGAATTTTATTTCAAAATTGTTTTCTCATATATTTTATTTATATAGTTAAATAATTTTTTGATTTTATTTTAAATATTATTTAGATATATTTTATATCAATTAATATAATTTCAGTCATTTTAATAAATTTCTCATTGAAATTGGATACAAACACATATCAAATGTTTGAACATTTTTACTTAAAAACCTCGCTTTGTCATCCCATCTATGGGATTAAATTTAAATTAATATCTACCTATTATGTGATTTGAATTTGAAAAAATTGATTAAATATTTGGAATATGAATAATTTATAATGTATAATAAGGTCAAATTAGTTTTTTACTAAAAAATATTAGTGAAATTGATTAAAATGATTTACAATGATTAAGAAAAAATTGGCATAACAAGGGACTAAACCTTAAACTTAAGGGCCAAGATGACATATAAAATTATTCAAAATGAATTGGATGTTTATATTTTAAACCTATAATCAATTTTATATAATTTTTACCATTATTGGAGCCACTTTACATGGAAAAAATGTGGGTGTATTTCCCTTTTTAAAAATTTACAAGAATGTCGCTCCTCCTCCACTATAAAAAGACACTCACCCCTCCCACTTATTCACACCTCTAAATCCCTTTGTATAACCCAAAATATACTAAAATAAGCTCCAAAAGTCCCTAACATCAACCTAGAATCCTTGTGTTTGACATAAATAGAACCAAGGAAGTCTTTTGGTATAAACAAAAAGGAGTTACTTGAAAATGAGGTAACATTCTTCATTGATCACTTTCATTTTATTTCATTCTCCATCCACTCAACTGTTAATATTACGTTATTATATAATAAAATAAGTATCCTAATAATAATAATATTTTTTATTCTAAGGGTTCAACCTACACTTATACACAATTCCATATAATGGGTGACAGACTTACCGTTCGTGTGTACGACAGACTACTGCCTCGCGAAACAATGATTGTTCATTCTTCCTTTACCACCTCTCATGGTAAGAATTATGATGGAAATACTATTTATATATGTTATATATGAAATATATTATATTTATAATAACTTTATGCTTCATTAATTTTTATATAACACAAAAAATTATGCTTTCCATTCTATGGGAATATGATAACATTGTTTGTGGAAGTGTGGACCATCGCCTCCTCAAAGCGTTGTGATTCATTCATACTATACATGGAATGTATAAAGGATGTTTTTCATAAAAATATGTAACATATATGAAATTAATATTATAATATAACTATAATATACATATACATATATATAATTTACTTTTCATCCTTTTAAACATGACAAGGAAATAGAAGTAGCGTTCATGCGTACGTACGACCTATCTTCTCCATGAAAGGTGAATTTCATTTCCTATATCCAAATATTATGGATTATTATTAATACATATATAATGAATATATATTATAATTAAATCATGGTTTTCATTATGGTTATTATGAAATCATGATCGACGTAAGAATAACAAAAATAACAAGTTAAAATATACCAAAAAAACTAGGCAATTAACACCCGAAATAATGAAAATAATTAAATATTGTTAACAAACCGGTAATAATATATTATAATAAGATAATATATGATATTATAAATATGATTATCAATTTTTTATAAGTTATTTATTTGTTTAAAACCTTTATACAAGAGTTTAAAGTATGTTCACCCGAAAGGAAACGCATGGTAAGTGATTTTCATCTCACTTTTTACATGTGTGAGATAAATTTCATATTCACCAATTACTTATTTTGTGTGGTGTATATACTTTCCATTTTGATATATTATATCATGAATTATTTTATATTCATGATATTTTAAGTTTCAATTTGAAGTATTTCTTCCAATGGTATTTTAATTAAAAGTTACGAAGTGGTAAAGAATTTCATAACCCGATTCCTTTTCATTGGGTAATATTACTTCATTATTGTCATTAATATTATAAGATTATGTGTGTAATAAATTTTTACTATATATTATTGAATTTAAACCTTTTTATGTGGATTTAAATTTTATAAACATAATATATTCATTGATTTACTCTCACTTCTACATTAGGGTCTTTTCAAGGGTTTACTTCATAATCTCATTTTGTTCATGATTGTTTACACTTTAATTTACATTAAAAGAAATTATTTGATCATTATTTAATAAAACCTTAAATTTTATTCTAATTTTTCTATTCATGAACCTTTTAAAGTAATATTTCCATTTTCTGACTCTTTGGTACTTAAAAGTTTTTAGAAAATGTTTTTAAGAAAACCTAACTTCATTTATCTTTTAGTCAGAGAACTTGTTTTCTTATAAAAACCCTATTTTATAAAAAGGTTATGAAAAATGTTTTTAACCTTTATGAAATGATTTATTAAATAAAATTTTAATTTTTTTTTATTTTACAATTTTTTAAAGGAATCTTATTGTCATTTTCCAAACATGGAACTTTTTTAGCCTTTTACCTTACAAATGGAATGTTCTTTTTACCTTGTACGACATGTATGGAATTACCCACCATAATTTATTTGAAGCTTCATTTTAAAGTATAGAATGTTAATTTTTATAGAAAATGTTTTTATAATGTTATTTTCAAATAAAAGGATTTTAAAAATCTTTTTCAAAATGAAAAGTATATTTTCCCCAAGAATGTTTTTAAATAATCGTTTTATAGTATTTTCATTCATAAATGTCAAAACCCCTTTATTTTAATCCACTTGGGATATTTTGTATTGATACCATACTTATTATTCATACATATGGTTAATGATTCCTTTTAAAAAGGATAGTTTATATACCAGATCCATGTATACCTTTCCATAACTATTATTGAGCATAAAAACATGTTTTCACCGGATACACATTGTTTTGTGGATAAAATGATTTACTTCAGTGTTCTTATTGATATTTTAGGAGATTCTAGCCAAATTCACAAATCAAGAGTGATTAGATAAAATGTTTAAATATACGTGGTGTGTACTTTATAAAGACACGCCATGTAACCTTACCTCGACACTGTTCGACCAGACCGAGTACACACCCATGTAGCCATTCAGATGCCACACACCGGGTAACTCCTATTAAATTTCCGTGTATGTCAATCTATATGTGGTTAGTGGATGATTAATACACTAAATTCCATGTGAGATAGCACAATACACATTGTACCTCACAAACCGACCACCGATGCATTGAATGTTATTGGGAGGCATGATATCTCACTTACTGGTAGAGAAACTGAGAAAAATTTAGTTGAACCAAGTAAACAACATGTAATTTAGGGTACACACCATGTATTATTGTTTTATTTAAATAGATAGGAATCCATCCATGTTCAATATTGGATACTCCAGTGGGATGTACTGCCACTCTGTTGTTTGATCTCCCCCAAATCCAAATTGCATCTTCCTTTTCTGTTTTCAATTATGTTTTAGCGTAATTTTACATTTTCCTTTCTTCACCCCTCTCGTATCCATTCTAGGGGTTAGGTTTATTCTCAAACCACACACCATGACCATGGTTATAATAAGATGAGTTCTTGTGTTGGGGTTGTAATATTGTTATGAGTGTTTTGTAATTTAAATCCTTGTGTGTTACTTTTATTATGAGTTTTGTTTTATAATTCCTTTAATGAATTAAATTCCACATTAACCATTGGTGTCGTATAAAACCAAGAATAACACCAACATAGATAACTAATGGAGTTTTAGTAGGAAAACCCATGAACATTTGGTGATCTTATTTCCAGTTTTTTAGGGGTAAAGAACCTTAACGTATTATAAGTAATTAATCACCAGACCAAGGGATTAATCTTTTAATCACATAATTGATTGTTATCAGACCAAGAAATAATAATTTATTTGAATCCTCATGGAAGAAATGATCATTTATAATTTTAATTATTTGGAATGATTATTTCAATAAACCCTAATTGAATTACAACCCCGAAACCTTTGTTTTCTGATTGTTTCTCACTTTCTTATATTTTAATTTATTTTTCACAAATAGTTTTACTTTTTCATCTATTAACTTAATTCAATTTTTCTAGATAATCGACTAATAATCACCCAATTCATGCTGTATATTGCTTCTCCATTTTACCTATGGGATCGAACCTGACTTTCGCTTACTACCTTGTTAGTCGGATCATAGGGGAACACAAAAATTATTCCAATTCACCACACGTCATGATGAGAACGGAAAAAATCATGGCGTAGTTGTTGGGGAAATAGAAAGTAGCTATGAGAGTTTGAGTTAAGGTTAGTTTACCCAGATTTTTTTATTTTTCTTTCCTTGATTATTTTATTGGGACCCTCAACCCCACTTCCTTATATATTTTTATTCAACTGAAAACTGGTACAATCCACCTGGAGATGATTTTTATCTGCATGATCCGACACTGTTGTATCCATATCTGAAATATTTTTATCCATACATGGATGATGGGTTTCAATACGAGGAATAACCATTTACATTCTTCTCCCCACCCATTCCTCCTTCTCTTCTGGAACCATATTTGGGTAATACCGAAAGACTACTATCAATAATGGAAGACTTTCCCACATGCAAGTTGGTCTAAACTGAAAGGTCTAGATGACTTGGTACTCTGGTCGATAAGCTTTCAGAGATAATCACACCTAGGGATAATTCAATTGAGTTTGAGGTTGGGTGTTCTAGTTCTATTCCAACTGTGGAGAGATGCTATGACGTGGGCACCATATTTCATTCATTTTAAATTTCTAAACATGATTTTAAAAGAAAAACTTTTGAATATGGGGAAACATCACATCATGTTAATACTGATTTTGATCAATTATTTCTTTCTAACCCCTCAGTTGATCATTTACTTTCTCTAGAGGACTCCTATGATTATTTTTAGGTTTTCAGCATATCGAGGTAGAAATATCAAGAGGTGGAGGATGTATGAGATAATACCAAGAAACAAGTCCACCTTCATCATCTACTAGACACAAAGTATGGATACTGCAAACCGTCACCCAGACCACCTGAAGGTCAAGAAAATTGGATACAAGATGAGGGTGCTAGACATATGAGGTGGTTCGCGCATTGAAAGCCACATATACCTTTAGATTACGAGAAGGTACCCTAATCCAAGTCTATCCAAATACCTAAAAAAGGCACTTGTTTAGATTCAAACAAACTAATCTTCTCTCTCCACTGTTATTCTTTTCTGTTTTTAATAAATACACGACATATACTTCTTCTCCACACACCGTGTACCAATTCTTTCTTCTGGAAACTATTTCAATGAGATTAAAACAAGGTTACATGCTGTGTATATCTTTATACATGTCATGTACTTATATTTTTAGTTTATATTTTAATATAACATTTATTATAAGTAAATATTAATTATATTAATTAATAGGTTTGAAGCATGTGCCAATAAAAAGGTCACTATAGTGTATTTGAGCCGATATTGGATCAGATTGATATACACCTAACTTTGGTACATTATTGATTCTTTTTTTAATCGCGTATTTTAAATAAAAATACATGTGTAATGTTTTTGGAAAGTAAATAAAACCATATAAAAAAACCAATGGCGGGGATGAATTGGATGGTAGGTTCGTAGCCCTCGGATCCAAAAGACCTGGGTTTGAGTCCTGATAGCCAGTTCAGTTCCATCCATTTTCACTTAAATAAAACCACACAACATTTATTTTGTTAAATGTCATGTGTGTCATATTTTCAAAATTATTTAAAAAACCCAGGGGTTATGTGGAGATTCGTAGCCCAAGGTTTAAAATACTCAGGTTTGAATTTGGCTAATCTTCTCATTTCATCCTATTATTTCACCAATGAAAACCACACATCATGCATTATTATTTTCCCTATGTATAATTGAAACAATGATTTAAATATTAAAATAATTATAAAACTTTTAGTACTATAACCTTTTATCCAGTGGTTGAGGGAGTGCATTTAGATCGGCCAGTCGCCAGTTTTAATCACACCCTGATCACCAGACCAAAAGGTTTTAGTTCTCTTTTTGGAATTTTAGAAAAAACAGCATGTATTTTTGTAGTACACCACATGTATAGGTTTATTTTCATATGTAAATAGATATCATTTTTTCTTAAAAAAATGATTAATATATAGTTTATTTTCATAACTATAATAAAAACCCCTCACACGATGTGTATCCTATAACAACACACTGTGTGGTTCACTTATAAAGGTTAGGGAGCCCTAATCGGGCACACCTAATGTCCTGAAACCCCCCATTTCTATTTGGATTCCTCCATATGTCGATCAATCTACCCTCCCTCAATATCACATTTACACTTGATTCAGGCCGTGATTTATTTTTCATTTCACTCAACGATCTAGGTATGTTGTTCTTTGACCTCACTTTCAGTGTTCTATAAACATTTTAGGCGATTTAGATTCAGGTGACCATTCAGATGAAAACATATAGTACACATGCATAACTGGAGAACACATGCCTTGTATGGTATGTACATAGCCACACACTTACTATTATTAATTTAAAAAACACATGGAGAGTACATTCAGTACATGCCATGTATAGTTCATTTTCCCGACATAAGAATGAACCCGTTTCCCCATGACCACATGACCAGCACACCATGTACCCATACACGACAAGTTTTTTCAGAACATGGCATATACTATTTCATTTCACAAACTAGTCCATGTACAAGGGACTGCACGGGGTGGACGCCATGTTCTCACACATGGGGTGTATCCCCTCACAACATGCTGTGTAATTTTCTTCTCTACCCCTCTTTTCAAAATCTGTGTCCAAGCAATTACATGTATAACACCACATATTCAAACACAAGGAGTTTCCACCCTAATACACATCATGTACATGCTATTTCTCAATCAAATTCCCATGTGGTGTGTACCTCCAAAATACACAGATTGGCAGTACGGACACACTACACACCATTTACTATTGTTCTACATGTCATGTACTTTGTTTTTCTAGATTTTTCTCACATTTATTATTTTATTTTTGTTTCATTTTATTTTATTATTTCTATTTTAGGTCATGGTAGAAAAATACATAGCGCTTGGGAAGCAGCCTTCACCCACTACTGATGGAGAGAGACCTCATCAGATCCAACTCAGGAGGTCGAAGACACCTTCAGCAATAGATACTCTGGTGTCACAACCACCACCTTTGTCGATGCTTCCCCTCTCCTGCTAGAAACCACATCATCATTAGAACCTATAGAAATTTATCCCCCTTCTAACATTTTATAGGGATCCATTACAATAGCTCCCACTTCTAGTGGGACACCATCTGAGGCATCCGCGACCACATTGGCACCTACTGTGACCGCGCCATCTTCCAGTGTTTCCACAACTTCATAGACATCTATGGAATCCAATTCTCCACCCACAACCCCCAAATATGGACCCTACACATCAGTATCTAAGTTCCTCCTCACCCCCAATGAAAGAAACCTGACCACTACCAAATCCCTGCCTGGGATTTGACGAGTGACATACTATGAAAAATATGTTATAGTGAGTTTCACGATGCACCATCCAGATAAACGGTAGATTTTTAGACATCACAATTCCTCAGCATCTAGGAATTTGGTGGGAGATGGAGGAGATCCTCAGAAAAACCCATCTATTCAAGACACTCCAGGTTAGCACTCCTATATTCAAATATATATTTTTAGAGTTTGCTGTGACTTTCAAGTTCAATGAGCCTGTCTACCTCCAGATGCCCAGTGACATGGTGAATCTTATGATATTCCTACTAGGTGGTCACCATTTCTCTCTCACCATGGAAGATTTAGGAAAAGGGTGTGGATTATACCCCATCCACCCCCACACCCTATTTCCACCCTTACCCATCCTGAGTGCTCTGAAATCATTGCCATGTGGTGGGAGTTTTCGGGATTGACCATACGTACACCCCACTAACTAGAAGAGAACTATCATCATTTCCCATCCCCTCAATTTAATCAATAAATGATTCAACACCCTCCTTTTTTCCCACCATAAGGACATGATTTTTATGTTTGGGTGTGACATGGACCTTCCTAGGTACATTTTACGACATGATTACCCAGACATCCCTTGCTTCTCTGCCTCCTACTTTCATTCCACGATCCATGGATTCCAGGAAAACCTGAATGAGGACTTATATGACACCTATTTAGAACACTACTTGGGGGTTTTTAATCCATCTCTCCCTCATGATCGATTAGGATATCCCCACTATATGGGCTTCATCAATATTATACACATGAATATGGTTGAGCGTTAGGGAGATGACTTTATGATAGTGCAAGATGTCTTAGCTCTAACTGAGGTGAGATATGACTCACCTGCCCCTGGTGGTGCTGTTGATCAGGTACCACCCTATCCACCCACATATGTTCCTTCTCCACCACTTCACACTTCTTCCTCCCTTCCATCTTCATCCACCATCCCCTCTTTTCCTGGCCTATCCAGAACCCCACCTCCAACCATACCTTCGACTGATCTCTCCATCTCTCTCCGCCTAGCCATCTTGGATTGCTACCAGGATGCCTTGGATTGTCATCAGGTTCTCATAGAGTACCAATATTCTTCCATGTCCCAGAAACTCATGTAGATAGAGGGAATGTTTGGACTCATTCTCCAGCATTCGGTCATTCCACTTCCACTAGCACCTACTCCTCCATCCACTCCTCATCCTTCAATAGTGCAACCTCAGTTCAAAGATCTGGCCACAAATTTTGTTTTTCTATCCAATACTAGACTAGGTTCCACTAATAATAATTCCACTAGAGATGTACCAGTCGATCCCATGACATAGATCACAGAGCCAGTGCCTAAAAATTCCACTATGGCTGCCCCTATTCTACTAGACCCTCATATTTCAGACAATGCCTCCTCTGAGGCGACCCAATGACTGTTTATACACCTTTATTTCATTATATATATATATATATATATATATATATATGTTTTTTGATTTTCTTGTGTTTTGATGGTTTGTATTCTTGAAAGATTATTTTCCCATTCATCGTCAGTCACATGTACTCTAGTGCAACATAGAAATATTATTTTTGAACTCTTCTCATCTTTTTAAGCTCTCTATGTGGAGAGTATTATTTTGGTGTTTATTTTCCTTAATTTTATTTATAATAATTCTTTCACTTTCCCTCATAGACCCAACCCACTTGTGTTTTTCCCTGCATCATCTTCTCTTACTTAATGTTTCACTTAGAGGACCATGTGACATATTAAGTGTGGGGGAGAGTCTCGGACTACACTAGTATTTTCCCTTAAAATAACCCAATAGACCTCATTAATAGATGAAATGTTTTAAAATGGGTTTTTTTTATTAATTATAATTACAAATAATAAAGTCATAAATGGTAATTTTAAAAGTTACATGTTTATTTTAATTTTAAGTATTTTAAATTGATTTTTAATATATCTTGATCTTTGATTTAAATCCTTATCCATTTTCATTTATTTTACTGATAATTTTAATTCATGTCATGACATTATTGACCCTTTATTATCCTCATTCATGAAAGTTATTCTAAAACTTTTTTCATATTCTTTCTTATACCCTATTTCTTGAGAGATTATTGGGATATGCATAACTACCAGAACTTGAAAAAATTTATTTTCAAAACATGAATATTTTAAATCATATTAAAATGATTGAGGGGTTTGATTGATGTTTTCAGCCCCTTTGACCTTGAGACCTACCCTACATATGAGATTTATGAAACTCATAGAAACCATGAACTTCTTTGATAGGAATCCAAATTACAAGCCTAATTATACTTCCTACCACAATTATTTTATAATTTTGCATTATTATTCATTTAAACCTATAAGAGGGAGTTTGGATATTCAAGGCATATTTTGGTGAGGGACCATGAAATTAAGTGTGGGGGTGAGCGATTATTTTTCATTTGGGCAGAAGGGTTCCAAAACCACTATTCATTATATTCTTAGTGGCCCCTTTATAATAATAATAATAATAATAATAATAATAAACATAATAATAATAAAATAAATAAAATGTTGGAAAAATTCAAAAGAGGGACCAAAATTCATTCATTACACTTATTGATGGTTTACGAACCCATATTGGTAAGGGAATTGTAACACCCCAATATTTTATGAAAAATATTATTTTTAATTTCATTGATGTCTTGTGTTGTACACTACACCAAAAGGAGATTACACTACATGCATCCCTGACTTGGCTTGCTTTACACGCAATCACGATCTTCCACGATAATGTGTGTTGTACGCAATATCGAGTTTCACTAAACAATGATATGTTATTAAAATATTATATAAACTAGCCGTTATGAATAGTAATACCCACTTTTTAAAATTTTATAAATTTTATCTTTCAAAATTGACTTCATTTTTGGATTTGGAATATCGAAATTAGCCAAGGGTGATTTTTTTTGTATTTTTCTGAAAACTTTCAATTTTTGATGAATAGTAAAAATACTAGGTTACTATTTAAAAACCGACTTTTTATTTAAATAATTATTTATTTTATTTAAATTTATTTTAGATCAAAATTGATTCATAATACCTATATAAATTCAATGTAATTCATTGAAGTCATTTTATAATAATTTTAGATATATAAAAATTTTATTAAACTTTTCACCATCTTTTACACACCTCCTAGGAGAATTTGAAACTTTACATAAAACATAATTTTACCACTTCTGTGAGTGGAATTTAGAAAATACAAGAGACCCGGTTAATATCAAGTAGTAAAATGTGGTTCACTAAGATAAAAATAATTTTTTTTGTGAATAGTAACTTTTTACTTTTATTTACCACAGTTAAAAGTAAATAGGGTAATTAAGGGTAAAAATGATATTATTATTACCCTAACACGTGTCATAATTCTATTGGATAAGTGTAATTAGACCAAAAACAACCTTAGGAATAAAATATGACCATTTAGGTCCACTTGGATTAGATTAGGACATTTATTATTGTTTTATTTAAAGCAGATTTAAAATAGTTATAATTAAAATTTAATAACTAATGTTTTTTAATATTCGGTTATACATAAGATAAATTAGACTATAAATATTCATTAGAAATCTAAAAATATTTCCTACCTAATGGTATTTTATTTATAATTTTTAGACATTAAATAAGTTAAGTTATTTATGGAACAATGGTGATGCAGTAATTACCTAAATAATGAAATATTAAAATAATTGATGTTATAAATACCCAAATAAATATAATTTGAGACTTTTTATGAATTCCACAAATTTTATAGGTTAATATGACATGTTAGTATTGAACTAATTAACCTTTTTGGAACTAATCATACTGTTATGATTTTCATAAAAATCCATTACCAAATAGTATCAAAATTGACATAAAATAGTTTTTAAAACAAATATTATATTATTAATTGTTATTATATTCCTAAAAATATAAGGTTCAGCCACGATACTTATATCATGATAGGTGTATCATTAATGGACAACTTGGGGGTCTCTTGGATGTATATGGTGAGTTTATTAACTATATAATATAAAAATCCAAAGTGACATGGTAAATGTCAATCTAACTAACTAAGAGTTAAAACTAAAAGATAAGGTTAATATAATGACCCAAACCTATATAAAACCTATTTTTTGAGAGGATTTAGACCCATCCCCACCTTATATTCGAAATAAATCAATTTGGATCTATTAAAAACCTAATATGACTTTATTATAAAATAATATTTTAAGTTTTTCCAAAGGTGCCCCTCTCCTCCCTTATAAAAAGGGCACCCCTTCCCTCTTCTCTTCACACCCTGTTAAGCCTTGAAGATCGGCCAAAACCTACCCATTTATCTTCTCCACTTCCCTAGAAACATTATTGAGGTTCTTGTCTTCTCAAAATACCAACTCTACTTCCTTAATAGGAATCTTAAAAGAGGTGCGTCGAAGAAGAGGTAATCTATTCTTCTGATTCTCTCAAGTTTCTTTCTTCTTCTACTTCTTCTTCTTTAGTTGTATCATTATAAAGTAATAACATCAGTATTAATTATATACTGATATGTTATTATAAATATTAAACAACCATATTTCACCTTCTATACATCCTACGGAAAACGAAATCACCGCGCGTGCGTACCTACGGAATACCCACTACTGGAAACTTGGGTTTTACCAACAGTTCAGAACCCTTGGAAAAGTCTGATGAACCGTTGATAAAATTTATACCAACGGTTAAGAAAAACGTAGGCAAGTAATCCACTGGGAAAAGCTTTTCCCAACGGTTTACATAGAACCGTTGGAGTAGGGGTAGGAAAGTTAACCTTTCCCAACGGTTCTCATAAAACCGTTGGGAAAGGTTTTACCAATGGTTGTGCTAAACCGTTGGAAAAACCAAAGGAGGAGGGATTTCCCAATGGTTCTAAAACTGTTGGGAAATATTTTTACCAATGGTTCAAAGATAACCGTTGGTAAAAAGCTTCCTACAAGACCTATGCCAACAGTTTCAAACCGTTGGCATACCCTATGCTGTGCAAATTGCACAACATCCCTGCAATTTTCACAGCAAGCAGAGGTGGAGGTGTCCTGCAATAATTTGATGAATAATTTGATTAAAATCAAGAATTAAATCATAATTCATTTTAATTCATACACATTTAACATATGATTCATAATTTGATGACAAACACATACATAATTCATAACATAATTATAAACATACATACAAAAAAAATATAAACATATATAATTCATTTAGAATATAAGAATATGTAATTATAAACATACATATACAAAAGTGAGCCACTTTGAGTGGTTCACTCGTACATGTCACAATAGACCCATTGATCGTTGTCCTAAAGTTTCAATGGAATCCGAATGTGTTTGGTCGGTTTTCCATATGCTATTTGTTATTTTCACTTAAAATCTTGTTCATTTTAAACAAAAGAAATACACTTTGAGTGGTGCCGACCACAACTTGCCTTGAATTGAGGCTGGGTTGGATCATAAACACCACATATGACCCATTGATCATTGTGATAAAGTGTCAACACAATCAGAATCCGTTTGGTCGGTTTTCCATATGTACTTAAAATTATGTAAATTTTAAACAAAAGACAGACACTAAGAGTGATCCCTGCCACACCACGCCTCGTATTGAGGTAGGGTTGAATCGTAAACATCAAAATAGACCAATGTATCGTTTTCCTAAAGTTTCAATGGAATCCAATGCGTTTGGTCGGTTTTCCGTATGTCATTTGTTATTTTCACTTAAAATGGTTTCCAATTCAAATAAAGTGAGCCACTTACAGCGGTGGGGGCGACACCACGACTCAGATTGAGGAGGGGTTGACTCACACTCGTAAACATCACAATAGACACATAGATCGTTGTCCTAAAGTGTCAACATAGTCCAAATGCATTTGGTCGGTTTCCCGTATGTCAGTTGGTGTTTTCACTTAAAAATAAGTCCATTTTGAACAAAAGGGAGGCAGTTTGAGTGGTCCCGGCCACACCGCGCCTCGGATTGAGGCGTAGTAAACTCATACACATCACATTTGACCCATGGATCATTCTCCTTAAGTTTCAATAGAATCCGAATGTGTTTGGTCATTTTTCCGTATGTCAGTTATCGATTTCACTTAAAATTAAGTCCATTTTTAACAAAACAGAGGCACTTTGAGTAGTGTCAGCCACAACGGGCCTCAGATTGAGGTCAGATTGACTCGTACACAACAAATATGTCCCATAGATCATTTCTTTAAGTTTAAATAGAATCTTAATGCGTTTGGTCGGTTTGATATATGTCAGTTGTTGATTTCACTTAAAATTAAGTCCATTTTTAACAAAACAGAGGCACTTTGAGTGGTGTTGGCCACACTGGGCCTCGTATTGAGATGGAGTTGACTTGTACAAGTCACAAATGAGTCATGGATCATTGTGAAAAAGTATAAATACAATCAGAATCCGTTTGATTGGTTTGGCGTATGTACATAAAATATAGTCCATTTTAAACAAATGAGGGACAATTTGGGTGGTTCTGGCCACACCGCACCTCGGATTGAGGTGGTGTTGACTCATACACATCACATATGACTCATGGATATTTTTACTAAAGTTTCAACACAATAAAAATGTGTTTGGTCAGTTTACCGTATGTCAGTTGGTGTTTTCACTTAAAAATAAGTCCATTTTGAACAAAAGTGAGGAAGTTTGAGTGGTCCCGGCCACACCGTGCCTCGGATTGAGGAGGATTTGACTCGTACACGTCACATTTGACCCATGGATCTTTTTCCTTAAGTTTCAATAGAATCTGAATGCATTTGGTCTATTTTCCGTATGTCAGTTGTTGATTTCACTTAAAATTAAGTCCATTTTTAACAAAACAGAGGCACTTTGGGTGGTGTCAGCCACACCGGGTCTCAGATTGAGGCGGGGTTGACTCGTACACATCACATATGAGTAATGGATTTTTTTTTCAAAAGTATCAACACAATCAGAAACCTTTTTATCGGTTTGGTGTATATACGTAAAATATTGTCCATTTTAAACAAAATAGGGACACTTTGGGTGGTGCTGGACACACCGTGCCTCAGATTGAGGCAGGGTTGACTCTTACACATCAAATTTGATACATGGATCGTTTTACTAAAGTGTCAACACAATCTTAAGGCGTTTGGTCGGTTTCCCGTATGTCAGTTGTTGATTTCACTTAAAAATAAGTCCATTTTGAACAAAAGAGAGGAATTTTGAGTGGTCCCAGCCACACCGCACCTCAAATTGAGGCGGAGTTGACTCATACATGTCAAATTTAACCCATGGATCGTTTTCCTTAAGTTTCTATAGAATCTGAATGCATTTGGTCGGTTTTCCATATGTCAGTTGTTGATTTCACTTAAAATTAAGTCCATTTTTAACAAAAAAGAGGCACTTTGAGTGGTGTCGGTCACACCGAGCCTCGTATTGAGATGGAGTTGACTCTTACATGTCACATATGAGTCATGGATCATTATTAAAAAGTACCAACATAATCAGAATCCATTTGATCGGTTTGGCGTATGTACGTAAAATATTGTCCATTTTAACAAATGACGGACAGTTTGGGTGGTTCCGGCCACAAAACACCTCGGATTAAGGAAAGGTCAACTCTTACACATCAAATATGACCCATGAATCGTTTTCCTAAAGTGTCAACATATTATGAATGTGTTTGGTCGGTTTCCGTATGTCAGTTGGTGTTTTCACTTAAAAATAAGTCCATTTGGAACAAAAGAGAGGTAGCTTGAGTGGTCCCAGCCACACCGCACCTCATATTGAGGAGGAGTAGACTCGTAAACGTCACATTTGACCCATGTATCGTTGTACTTAAGTTTCAACATAATCCGAATGCGTTTGGTCAGTTTACCGTATGCCAGTTGTAGATTTCACTTAAAATTAAGTCCATTTTTAACATAGCAGAGGCACTATTAGTGGTGTCGGCCACAACGGGCCTTAGATTGAGGAGGGGTTGACTCGTACACGTAAAATGTGACCCATAGATCGTTTTATTTAAGTTTCAACAGAATCCGAATGCGTTTGGTCAGTTTGCTGTATGTCAGTTGTTGATTTCACTTAAAATTAAGTTCATTTTTAACAAAACAGAGGCACTTTGAGTGGTGTCAGCCACACTAGGCCTCATATTGAGACGAAGTTGAATCGTACACGTCACATATGAGTCATGGATAATTGTGTAAAAGTATCAACACAATCAGAATCCATTTGTACAGTTTGACATATGTACGTAAAATATTGTCCATTTTAAACAAATGAGGGACAATTTGGGTGGTGCTGGACACACTGCACCTCTGATTGAAGTGGGGTTGACTTGTAAAAATCACATATGACTGATGGATCATTTTCCTAAAGTGTCAACACAATCCGAATGCGTTTGGTCAGTTTCCCATATGTTAGTTGGTGTTTTCACTTAAAAATAAGTCCATTTTGAACAAAAGTGAGGCAATTTGAGTGGTCCCGGCCACACCGCACCTAGGATTGAGGTGGAGTTGACTCTTACACATCACATTTGACCCATGTATTGTTGTCCTTAAGTTTCAACAGAATATGAATGCGTTTGGTCGGTTTTCCGTATGTCAGTTGTTGATTTCACTTAAAATTAAGTCCATTTTTAACAAAACAGAGGCACTTTGAGTGGTTTCGGCCACATCGGGCCTCAGATTGAGGCGGGGTTGACTCGTACACATCACATATGAGTCATGGATCGTTTTTCAAAAGTATCAACACAATCAGAAACCTTTTTATCAGTTTGGCATATGTACGTAAAATATTGTCCATTTTAAACAAAAGAGGGACAGTTTGGGTGGTACCGGCCACACCGCACCTCGGATTGAGGCGGGGTTGAATCTTACATGTCACATATGACACATGGATCATTTTAATAAAGTGTCAACACAATCCGAAGGCGTTTGGTTGGTTTCCCGTATGTCAGTTGGTGTTTTCACTTAAAAATAAGTCCATTTTGAACAAAAGAGAGGCAGTTTGAGTGGTCCCAGCCACACCGCATCTCAGATTGAGGCGGAGTTGACTCTTATACATCAAATTTGACCCATGGATCATTGTCCTTAAGTTTCAGTAGAATCTGAATGTGTTTGGCCGGTTTGCCGTATGTTAGTTGTTGATTTCACTTAAAAATTAAGTCCATTTTTAACAAAAAGAGGCACTTTGAGTGGTGTCGGCCACACCGAGCCTCAGATTGAGACAGAGTTGACTCGTACACGTCACATATGAGTCATGGATCATTGTACAAATGTATAAACACAATAAGAAACCGTTTGATTGGTTTGGTGTATATACGTAAAATATTGTCCATTTTAAACAAAAGAGGGACAATTTGGGTGGTGCCGGCCACACCGTGCCTCAGAATGAGGCGGGGTTGACTCGTACACGTCACATATGACCCATGGATCGTTGTCCTAAAGTTTCAACATATTCGGAACACGTTTGGTCGGTTTCCCGTATGCTAGTTGGTGTTTTCACTTAAAATTAATGTCATTTTGAACAAAAGAGAGACAATTTGAATGGTACTGTCCACACCGCGCCTAGGATTGAGGCGGGGGGTGTTTGGGGGGATGTCCGGGGGGGTGTATAGGGGGCTGTCCAGGGGGCTGTCTGGGGGGTGTTCGGGGGGCTGTCTGGGGTTCGGGGAAAAGGGTGAGGGGGCTGTCGGGGGGGGGGGGTGTTCGAGGGGATATCCGAGGGGCTATCTGTGGGGTGTTCGGGGGGTTGTCTGGGGTCCGAGGAGGAGGGTGAGGGGGCTGTCTGGGGGGTGGTCCGGGGGGGGGGGCTATCTGGGGGGTGTTCGAGGGGCTGTCCGGGGAGTGTTCAGGGGGGATGTCTGGGGTCCGGGGAGAAGGGTGAGGGGGCAGTCCGGGGGGGGGGGGGGGCTGTCCGGGGGGCTATCTGGGGTCTGGGGAGGAGGGTGAGGGGGCTGTCTGTGGGGGGGGGGGGGGTTAGGGGGGCTGTCCAAGGACCAAGGAGGAGGGTGGGGGGGCTGTCCGGGGTCCGGGGTCCGGGGTGGAGGGTGAGGGGGATGTCTGGGGGGTGTTTGAGGGGATGTCCGGGGGGCTATCTGGGGGGTGTTCGGGGGGCTGTCCGGGGTCTGGGGAGGAGGGTGAGGGGGCTGTCCGGGGGGCGGTCTGGGGGGGGGGGGGCTGTCCGGGGACCAACGAGGAGGGTGGTGGGGCTGTCCGGGGGGCTGTTCGGGGGCTGTCTGGGGTCTAGGGAGGAGGGTGGGGGGCTTTCCGAGGGGCTGTCCGGGGTGTGGAGTGTTTGGGGGACATACCCACATCATATCATAAAAAATAACACCAAGGATCAGACAGAATAGAAGCAGACATGCAGAATAATGACAAGTGCACATACATATCAGAAGCAACTAAAAAATTATTGCATACATGCCATGTTTATTTCCTAAAACAATATAAAACAAGAAAAATGATGAAACTCTAGAACATGGGTTGCCTCCCAGGAAGCGCTAAGTTTTACGTCTTCAGCCAGAAAGATGTAAATTGGTCAATCGTCTTGGTCCATTAGCTCAGAATTCTTCTTCCTCTTACAAGAACTGGTGGACATGTAATCAAGCTCACGAGGAAGCTTAGTGGGATCGATCACTTCAGGAGCGTAGTGGCCATGAATCTGATGTGGAAGTAAGAGAATCTAGTGCTCAACATCAGCCAGATGTTGAGTCACCCATCGAATGAGGTCATATGGAGATGGGACGTGCACATCGATGATCCTGGAAGAGGAAGACAAGCTAGACATTGCTGGTTAAGATGCATCCACAAATGGATTCATTTTTATATATTATAACCTTTATAAATGTTTTTCCATTTTTACCAACAATTAATGTGTGAAAATTGTGAAAAATAACTTATTGGATATTTAAAAATTGATTTACTCTTGGACATGATGCATAATATCTCACATATTCCTCATTGGATCCCAATTTTCAATTTTACTCCATTATCAAAAGTCTTATATCAATTTATTTTTATTTGGATCCCTAAGGTGTACTTCTCTACAATGAATCGACTGTCTTAGATTATTTTTGAAAAAGCAATGTCCTCATGATAATGTTTTAATTCCATTAAGGAATTTTTTATTTAAAACATTATTCCTAGGGAGATCAATGTCCACCACACACACTTACCCCGGACAACCCCCAACTCACCTCGGATAGCCCCCCACTCACCCCGGACAACCCCCCACCCCTCGGACAGCCCCACACTCACCCAGGACAGCCCCTAACCCTCGGACATCCCCCCACCCTCGAACACCAGCCCACTCACCCCGGACAACCCCCAACCCTCGGATGGCCCCCCACTCACCCCGGACATCCCCCCACCCCTCAAACAGCCCCCCACTCACCTCGGATAGCCCCCCACCACTTGGACAACCCCTACTCATCCCAGAAAGCCCCCGCCACCCCTCGGACAACCCCCCCACTCACCCCGGACAACCCCCACCCCTCATACACCCCCACTCACCCCGGACAGCCCCCACCACCCCTCAGACATCCCTCCACTCACCCCGGATATCCCCCCACCCCTCGGACAACCCCCAGTCACCCCGGACAGCCCCCACCCTCGGACACCCCCCACACACCCAAATAAAACATAAAAAAAAATTCATACACACAAGAAAGAACTTTAATTAATTAAAACATTAAGAAAAACATTAATTAAAACATTAATTGAAATAAAACATTAATGCAACCATTATTGAAAACCCTAAAAATGATTAATGAAAACATTAATTGGATATTTTTTTACATTGATGTAGTGATTCTAGTACACAATTCATCAAGGGATTATAATGAATCATAAAATTTTCCAAAATCCCTAGAAATACGGCAAAACTACATGATAAATAGATAAATAGTGAAATAAATGGATAAATGTTGAGAATAAAAGGATATATTTAACTAATATGAGAAGAACTTGAAAGAATCTAACCTGAATGGGGGAGTTGGAGATGGAAGTTTTACCTGGCCAGCCGCTTCTGATTCGGGGGATCTGATTCTGGGTGGTCTGGGAGGTTCTGGGGGAGTCGGGGAGAGTTTAGGGGAATTTGGGGGTGAATTTTCCCAACGGTTTCATAAAACTGTTAGGGAAAGAATGGAAATACTATGCTTTCCCAACGGTTTCTTTAAACCGTTGGGAAAGAAAACTATTTTCCCAACGGTTTGAGAAACCGTTGGGGAAAGCCTTACTAACTTTCATTTTCCTAATGGTTTCTTCAAACCGTTGTGAAAGATACATTTTCCAGTAGTGACCGTCTCCACGCCGTGGTGTAATCTGTTTTTGACCACCACCTTACTTGGATGGGTATAATGGTGTAAATAAATAACTATATATTATTATTGTAAAGTGATATTGATTCTGAAATATTATACATACACTTTAATACAATTCCACAATAATGGGAATGGTATCATCGCTCGTGCGTATGTACGGACTACCATCTCCACGACGCAATGAGATTCATTCTCCATGTTAACCATTAATGAATGATTATAAAGTTTATATAATATGTAATCATGAAATATATGACATAATAATGATACTGGATTTATATATATATATATATATATGTATATCATCTACTTAATTCCATTCAATTCAATAAGGAAACATAAACAGCATTCATGCGTACGTACGACCTACCATCTCCATGAACGGTGTATTTCATTCCATTTATCGATATATATATATATGTGTATATTCTGAATATATATTATATATAAATCATTTTTTACATTCTGAAATTAATTAAATCAGTATTTAAGTAATAATATCAATAACAACAAGTTGAAACACGTATAATAAATGAAACGATTTTACCCAAATCGCTGCTTTTACATTGAATTTACAAAAGAACGGGTAATATAAAGTCATAAGTAAACCATATATGATATCATAACAATGAATATGATTCTGTAATAAGTCAATGGCATTATTTAAATCATTATACAGGAGGTTCAGATACATACAAAGCATATCGGACGTAAGGTAAGGGATAACTATTCCAATCTCGTTCTTATCTGAGATTGTTTATTCGTAAGTATTTACTGGGGTTATTGTTATCATCCATGTCCATGTTTTCTAAAAATGGTTTCATGTATGTTTAAAGTCCATTTTACCCATTTTTACTTTTACTACATGGTATGTAAGTAATCTTTCTTTTTTTACCATACGAGGTACTTTTTGACTTTTCTAGCAAAAGTACGAGAATAATGTTTTTTTAACTTATATGGAATGAAAGGATTTTTACGGTTTTATAAAGCCTTATTTTCATGAAGTTTACTCTACAAGATTTCATGACTATTTTCAACAAAATCCTTTTCTTTTAAAATTGCATGATATTTTGTGAATAGAAAATGATTTTGAAAAAGAAAGTATATTTTTCTCAAGAATTCATTTCAAGTGTTTTATCAAAACCATTTTCTATCTAAGTTGAAATTATTTCATATGTGTATGTTTCAAGTATAATGTATCTATGATTTACATGGTTTCACTTTTCTTATGATAAAATGATACCCATTTGTTTTTATATGGATTATGTTATGATGGGATGATGTTTATGAAACCCATTTTATTCTTTGGGTTATGATTAATGATTTATGTTTATGTTGTGGCACAAGTAAGAATGATTTCATTATGAGATGTGTGGGACCTATATCTCCCTCCAATGAATTGGGTAAAGATTTATATCTCATGAGATAGACATGGCTAGAACGGTAAGTTAATCTGGCTTAGTAATACAGGACTGGAACGAGGAGTGAACTCGATTTAGAAAGGGACTTTGTCCACTAAGATGGTCTTGGAAGCAGTGACTTTACTAATATGGAAATCATATCATTTGCTTAATGGTTGCCACAATCACATGTTTTATTCCCATGCTATTTTATCATGATTAATGTTTCTTTATTATCTATGCCTTCTGTACTGCCATGTTTTATGTCATTGCCCAAGATTTTGATGTTTAAACATTATGTTCATGTTTTTAAGTTCAAATGTATATGATTTGTTTTATTTTATCCTTTCTTAACCTTACTGAGCATTTGAGCTCACCCTTTATATGTTTTCTTTTTCCCAGGATTTAAAGAAAAGTTTTAGGTAAGAAAATCAAATGGGTAAGATCTTTATGGGAGATATTGAAGATCTTTCACCACGATTAGAAGATTACGTTCCGAGTTTCCAAAGACACTAAACTATTACGGTACTTGTGTGTCTATTTTTGTTATGTATTAAGTATTTCAAAAAAGTAATGTAATTTCCATGTACGTCAAGATTCAGGTCTCTACAGTTAGTATCAGAGGAAAGGTTTAGTTAACCTTTGGAAACTAGGATGCGAAAACTTTAGTGAGATCCCTAGAGATATTTCTAAGGTATGTCTAGGGATATCCCTAAGGTTAAGTATAAGTATAAGTTATAGTCCTAGAATTAAGGTAATGATATTAGAATTAAACCTAAGATGTTAGATATAGAAGGTACTCCCCATTTATTATGTTGTTTTCCCTAGCATGATTTTTGCCTCTCACACTATTCTTTTTGGGTTTTAGACGATGGCTGGAACCCGAAGGAACCATGTTGATCAATGTAATGGACAATACAATGATTTTCCTCCTGAACAAACCAATGTTATGAGAGATGGAGTGCAAAATCTTATTGCTATACTTACGCAAGATATGAATCATTCTGGACTTCCGAATGAGCAGAGAAGGGAACAATATTCTATTGAGTCCTTCATGAGGCAACGTCCACCTTCTTTCAATGGGTCTTCTAATCCACTTGTTGCTGAACAATGGATCAGTATCATTGAAAATATATTTTCTATACTTCGCTGTTCGGAACATGATAAAATCATTCTAGCTGTTTAACATTTAGAAGGTGAAGCAGACCAGTGGTGGACTCTAATTAATAATACAAGGCCCCAAGATGAAATTGAATCCATGGAATGGGATGAGTTCAAGAACTTGTTTTTCAGTAAGTACTTCCCTCATATTCTTCGAACAAATATGGAAAAGGAGTTCCTTGAGCTTAAGAAAAAAGATGATGAATCTGTTGGTATATATGAAGCAAATTTTACAAGTCTTGCATGGTACGCATCTGTCTTTATCATCCAACCTGAAAGTAAAGTTGATCGATTCTTCAGTGGCTTAAAACCAAGTCTTCGAAGGGAATTAGCTATAAGAGACTTCAGTAGCTATGAAGAAATTGTTCGTTGTGCTATCAAGGTAGAAATAGAATTTAGTGTTACATATCCATCTCATGGTTTGGACAAGAAACGAAAGATGGAGTTTAAGGAGAAATCTCATAACAATGGTGAAAAGAAGATGAATGTTTTTTTATGCTCAAAGTGTGGAAAGAAGCATGGTGGAGATTGACTTAAAGGGACTAGAAAATGTTTTAAGTGTGGAAAATAAGGTCATCAAGCAGCTGAGTGTTGAAGTAATGGAAAACGGGTTGCTAATGATGTGAATAAAGAAAAGACTGCAGAGAACGCACCACCAACGCTTCAATGCTTCAAGTGCAATGAAATGGGGAATTATGCTAATCAATGACCTAATCCAAGGGTTAATGATGATCGACATGAGCAACCACTTAAGGCAAAGGACAAAGGGAAGTCACATGCGATCACTGTTGGCGATGTTGAATATGACAACGATGTGGTGGAATGATTAAGTGTTTATGTAATGGGATTCCAAAATAATGTTGTATATAGTATCACGAAATATTGGAATATTTATGTATTGCACTATTGTGGTTTTAAATAATTTTATGGTACCAGTAACCATGGAAAGTGATTTAGATATTTTTGGAAAGAAGATGATATGCGCATAATGAATGGATACGGAGAAAATAATATGTTTGATAGTATTCATGAGATCATGACTGATATTAGGACAAAGTTATATCATGGTTTAAGTATATATAATTTTTGGATTTTGGTATGTGGAAAAGTTAACTTTTACCAACATTCATGTTTTCACTAAGGTTCAATGGGTATTCATTTTTCAAGAGAATACATGATTAAGGTATTCACATGATTGGAATGTGACCAAAAAGATATATGAGGGATAAATGATGGTATTAACATGCTTGTTATATGACATTTTTAGTAATTGTTCTCTGTATACTATGAGTTTGGAAAGAAGTATTTTTGATAAGCCTAAAGATTCGAATGGATTATGTTGAACACAAGTTAGTATTGTTTAAGTGTAGAAATTTTTTTTTCGATATTATTGATAGAATGTTATAATAGTATAGTTTTATAAAAAGTACAACCCGTGGGACGGGCGACAACCCGTCACGTCGGACAAAGATGCAGGAATCGAACCCACAACTGAAGGGCGACAGGCCTTTATCGCCTACCACAGGCCTACAGGAAGTCCATGGTTAGTAGAAACTAGTTTTATTTTATTAAATGGTATGATAGATGAAGTATAAGTTCATTTTTGGAATCATATACGATTAACCTCACCATAGATGGACTTATGTATATTTGATAACTTTTGATAACCTTTTGTTTGAAATAGATGGAATGACCCATCATTCTATCACATGATCTGCTAACACTTCACGAATAACAAATTCAACTTCATTTCTTTAAGAGATTAAGTCGAAATTGTTCAAGGCATAAACAAACAGTGAGATGATACCGAAATAAAGTAAGTATTTCTTCTAATTCAAATTCTTCAACTTTAGGTAATTGATCTTGAAAACAAAAAATGTTGTCCTAGTGCTCTCATATCTGATGAATCGGATGGTACCTTAGATCATCACAAATTTATGGCTTTGTGATTGTTGGATTTTTCATAACCATGTCCTCTACCACTCTTCATCAGAAGTTGATGGTTATATTTCTCTTCCATATCCATATTTTCACCTATGTTCTCCTATGTGGAAACCCAGTGGTTAGTTAATTTGGGAAAATGTTATGTTTCATACTTTAGTTTTTAAAGTCAAGTTTTGGTATTCCTTTTTACAATGTGGGTTTCTATGAAATAAACTTTCAAGTAGTAAACCATTTATAACCCCGACGAATTTCAAGGGAGAAATTCATTTTAAGCGGGGTAGAATGTAACACCCCAAGATTTTATGAAAAATATTCCTTTTAATTTCATTGATGTCTTGTGTTGTACGCTACACCAAAAGGATCTTGCACTACATGTATCCCTGAATTGGCTTGCTTTACACACAATCACGACCTTCTATGATAGTGTGTGTTGTACACAATATCGAGTTTCACTAAACAACGATATGTTATTAAAATATTATATAAACTAGCCGTTATGAATAGTAATACCCACTTTTTGAAATTTTATAAATTTTATCTTTCAAAATGGACTTCATTTTTGGATTAGGAATATCAAAATTATCCTAGGGTGAATTTTTGGTATTTTTTTGAAAACTTTCAATTTTTGATGAATAGTGAAAACACTGGGTTACTATTTAAAAACCAACTTTTTATTTAAATAATTATTTATTTTATTTAAATTTATTTTAGGTCAAAATTGATACATAATACCTATATAAGTTCAATGTAATTCATTGGAGTCATTTTATAATAATTTTAGATATATAAAAAGTTTATTGAACTTTTCACCGTCTTTTACCCACCTCCTAGGAGAATTTGAAAATTTACATAAAACTTAATTTTAACGCTTCTGTGAGTGGAATTTCGAAAATCCGAGAGACACGGTTAATATCAAAGAGTAAAATGTGGTTCCATAAGATAAAAACAATTTTTGGTGAATAGTAACTTTTTAGTTTTATTTACCACGGTTAAAAGTAAATAGGGTAATTAAGGTTAAAAATGATATTATTATTACCCTAACACATGTCCTAAATCTATTGTATAAGTGAAATTCGACCAAAAACAACTTTAGGAATAAAATATGACCATTAAGTCCACTTGGATTAGATTAGGACATTTATTATTATTTTATTTAAAGAAGAGTTAAAATAGTTAAAATCAAAGTTTAATAACTAAAACATTTTAATATAGGGTTATACATAAGATAAATTCAACTATAAATATTCATTAGAAATCTAAAAATATTTCCTACCTAATGGTATTTTATTTATAATTTTTATACATTAAATAGTTTAAGTTATTTATGACACAATGGTGAAGCAGTAATTACCTAAATAATGAAATATTAAAATAATTGATGTTATAAATACCCAAATAAATGTAATTTGAGACTTTTTATGAATTACACAAATTTTATAGGTTAATATGATATGTTAGTATTGAATTAATTAAATATTTTAGAACTAATCATGCTGTTATGATTTTCACAAAAATCCATTACCAAATAGTGTCAAAATTGACATAAAATAGTTTTTAAAAAGAATATTATATTATTAATTGTTATTATATTCGTAAAAATCTAAGGTTCGGACAAGATACTTATATCATGATAGGTGTATTATTAATGGACCACTTGGGGGTCACTTGGATGTATATGGTATGTTTATTAACTATATAATATAAAAATACAAAGTGACATGGTAAATGTCAATCTAACTAACTAAGAGTTAAAACTAAAAGATAAGTTTAATACAATGACCCAAAACTATCTAAAATCTATTGGTCGAGAGAATTTAGACCCATACCTACCTTTTCTTCAAAATAAATAAATTTTGAGCTGTTAAAAACTGAATATGGATTTATTATAAAATAATATTTTAAGTTTTTCCAAAGGTGCCCCTCTCCTCCCTTATAAAAAGGTCACCCCTTCCCTCTTCTCTTCACACTCTTTTGTGCCTTGAAGCTCGGCCAAAACCTGACCATTTCTCTTATCCACTTCCTTACAAACATTCTCGAGGTTCTGTTCTTCTCAAAAGACCAACTCTACTTCCTTAAGAGGAAGATTAAAGGAGGTGCGTCGAAGAAGAGGTAATCTCTTCTTCCGATTCTCTCAAGTTTCTTTCTTCTTATACTTCTTCTTCTTTAGTTGTATACTTATAAAGTAATAACATAATTATTACTTATATACTGATATGTTATTATAAATATTAAATAACCCTATTTCACCTTCTATCCATCCTACGGAAAATGAAATCACCGCGCGTGCGTACGTACAGAATACCGTCTCCACGCCGTGGTGTAATCTGTTTTCGACCACCACCTTAATTGGATGAGTATAATGGTGTAAATAAATAAATATATATGATTATTGTAAATTGATATTGATTCTTAAATAATATACATACACTTCAATACAATTCCACGATCATGGGAATGGTATCATCGCTCGTGCGTACGTACGGACTACCGTCTCCACGACGCGATGAGATTTATTATCCACGTTAACCATTCATGAATGATTATAAAGTATATATAATAAGTAATAATGAAATATATGAAATAATAATGATACTAGATTTATGTATATATATATATGTATGTCATCTACTTAATTCCATTCAATTCAATAAGGAAACGAAAACAACGTTCATGCGTACGTACAACCTACCGTCTCCATGAACGATGTATTTCATTCCATTTATCGATATATCATATATATATATATGTATATGATGAATATATATTATATATAAATCATGTTTTAAATTATGTAATTAAGTAAATCAGGATATAAGTAATAATATCAAGAACAACAAGTCGAAACACGTACAATAAATGAAACGATTTTACCCAAATCGCTGATTTTACATCAAATTTACAAAAGAACGGGAAATATAAAGTCATAAGTAAACCATATATGATATCATAACAATGAATATGATTCTTTAATAAGTAAATGACATTATTTAAATCATTATACAGGAGGTTCAGATACATACGAAGCATATCGGACGTAAGGTAAGGGATAACTATTCCAATCTCGTTCTTATCCGAGATTGTTTATTCGTAAGTATTTACTCGGGTTATTGTTATCATCCAAGTACATGTTTTATAAAAATGGTTTCATTTATGTTTAAAGTCCTTTTTACCCATTTTTTACTTTTACTACATGGTATGTAATGAATCTTTTTTTTACCATACGAGACACTTTTTGACTTTTTTGGAAAAATTATGAGAAGAATGTTTTTTTAACTTATATGACATGAAAGGATTTTTATGGTTTCATAAAGCATTATTTTCATAAAGTTTACTCTACAAGATTTCATGACTATTTTCAACAAAATTCTTTTCTTTTAAAATTGCATGACATTTTGTGAATAGAAAATGATTTTGAAAAAGAAAAGATATTTTTCTCAAGAATTCATTTCAAGTGTTTTATCAAAACCATTTTCTATCTAAGATGACATTATTTCATATGTGTATTTTTCAAGTATAATGTCTCAATAATTTACATGGTTTTACTTTTATTATGATGAAATGATACCCATTTGTTTTATATGGATTATGTTATGATGGGATGATGTTTATGAAACCCATTTTATTCTTTGGGTTATGATGAATGATTTATATTTATGTTGTGGAACAAGTAAGAATTATTTCATTATGAGATGGTTGGGACCTATATCTCCCTCCAATGCATTGGGTAAAGATTTATATATCATGATATAGACATGTTTGGAACGGTAAGTTAATCCGGTTCAGTAATACAGGACTGGAATGAGGAGTGAACTCGATTCAGAAAGGGACTTTGTCCACTAAGATGGTCTTGGCAGCAATGCCTTGGCTACTATGGAAATCATATCATGTGCTTAATGGTTGACATAATCACATGTTTTATTCCCATGCTATTTTATCATGATTAATGTTTCTTTATGATCTATTCCTTATGTACTGCCATGTTTTATGTCATTGCCCAAGATTTTGATGTTTAAACATTATGTTCATGTTTTTAAGTTCAAATGTATATGATTTGTTTTATTTTATCCTTGCTTACCCTTACTAAGCATTTGAGCTCACCCTTTATATGTTTTCTTTTCCCCGAGATTTAAAGAAAGGTTTTAGGTAAGAAAACCAAAAGGGGAAGATCTTTATGGGAGATGTTGAAGATCTTTCACCATGATTAGAAGATTACATTCTGAGTTTCCAAAGACACTAAACTATTACAGTCCTTGTGTGTCTGTTTTTGTTTTGTATTAAGTATTCCGAAAAAGTAATGTAATGTCCATGTACGTCAAGATTCATGTCTCTACAGGAATATCACGGTGATGGTGACCTTTCAGAGATATTGTTGGGGATTGTTTTTCATCGATCATTTTTATTGAATATCATTATTTATTATTTAATAATTCATCCTCCCTTTTAAAGCCTTTGATATTATTTTCACATCATTACCTACCTACCTGAAGCCCCAAAATCATTTGGACCTTATTGAAGAAACTCATGATTTTTATGATTTGATTTCTAAATGGAGAATGAGAATACTTATAAGCCTATGTATAAAGCGTATAAACTTTATATTGAGCATAAATATGATTAAATAATATTGAGTGATGAGTGTGACATTTTATGGTAAGGTAGATCATTAAGTGTCATGTGTATTTATGAAAATTTGAACAATGTGAATAAAAGAGGATGAAAGTATTCAATTGAATTATATAGGAGGCATGATTAGAATATTTTTTAAATTGAAATATGTTTTGTGCCTTTTAAAATCCTATACTATTGATATATTATTTATAAATGTAATTAGTTGAATGATTCCCTTTTTAGAGTTTGGATTCTATTAATTAGATGTTGATATTTTTATTAAGGGAAATAAAATGAATAAGTGTGGATGAGTTTGATGTACTCGATTTTTGTATACCTTTTCATACCTATTATTGAGTATAAAAACATGTTTTCACTTGAAACACATTGTTTTGTGGATAAAATTATTTATTTTTATGTTCTTATTGATATTTCATAAGATTCCAACTAAAGTCACAAATTAGGAGTGATCAGAGAAAAAGTTTAAATAGACACAGTGTGTAATTTATAAACACATTCCATGTAATATTTCCCTGACATGGTTTAACCAAACCGAGTACACACCCAAGTATCCATTCAGATACCACAAACCATGTACCTCCTATTAACACGCCCTATACATCCTTCTAGATGTGGTTAGTTGCTGATTCAGACACTACACGCCATGTGAGGAAGAGGAACATGCCATGTACCTCACCAACCAACTCCCGATGTGTTGACTGTCAATGGGAAACACAGTAGCTCACCTATCGATGGAGAAACCGAGAAAAAGTTAGTGGACCCAAGTACACGACATGTACTTTAGGGTACACATCATGTAGTCTTGTTTTCTATAAATAGAGAGGAATCCCTCCATGTTTGATGTTGGATACTCCAGGGGGAGGTGCTGTTGCTCCATCATTTGACCGCCCCTGAATCCAAATTGTGGTTTCATTTTCTATTTTCAATTCTGTTTTATCATAATTTTATCTTCTCCCTTATTCACCCCTCTCTTATCCATGGTAGGGGTTGGGTTTCTGCACAACCTGTACATTGTGACCATGGCCATAAGAGGATAAGTTCTTGTGTTGGGGTTGTAATAATGTTATGGGTTTGTTGTAATCTAAATTATGGTTTGTTACTTTTATTACGATTTTTTACAATTCATTTAATGAATTAAATGCCACATTCACTGTCGGTGTTGCGTCAGACCAATAACGATAGCAATGGTGATAACTAAAGGAGTTGCAGTAGGCGAACCCATGACTATTGGTTGAGCTTGTTGCCACTATTTTAGGGGTAAATAACTTTAACATGTTTTAAGTAATTAATCACCAGACAAAGTGATTAATCTTTTAATCATGTAATTGATTGTTATCAAACTAAGAAACAACATTTTATGTGAATCCTCATGGTAAAAAATTTTCATTTACAATTTTAATGCTAAGGAATGATTATTGCAATAAACCCAAATTTAATTTTAACCCTGACGCATTTTTTTCTGATTTTTCTACCCGTTATTATATTTTAATTTAATTATAAAATAGTTTTTCTTTATCATTTGTTCCCTTAATTAAATTTGTCTGGATAATCGACTAATAATCATATGATTCATGCTGGATATTGCTTCTCTATTTTCTTCATGGGATCGAACCTGACTACCACTAACTACCTAGTTAGTCGGATAAGAAGGGAACATACAAATTCTTCCAATTTTCCACACCTCGCAACAGGAGTGGTCAATAGTATTGAAATTTACTACCTTGATTCCTTTTTTACTCTCCTTGAAATATTTAATTTCCTATGATCATTGAACATTGAATTTTCCCTAATTATCCACATCATTTATCATCAATATGCTTATTTGCAAAACTATATATCTTTTTTACACACAGTGTTTACATTAAAATTTATTTGATTTACTGGGAAAATATTGATAAATCAGTATCCTTTACTCAATACAGATATTTGATAAGGCACACTATTTTTATATTAAATAAATTATTAGAAATATAAGGAATGATTTGGACATGCAAGACACGAGTTGGGGACCATTTAAACTAAGCCCCTCCATGCATTGGTAGTCTCCTAAGATAAAATTAGTTGGAAAAAAACCATTTGAGTTTATTTCCAAGAAGAATAGATGAGTTTCTACCCATATATTTAAACTGTCTTGTGAAATTTCATGAGAGTAGTATGCTAAATTTTCTAGTGAAAGGTCTTGATGGTAAAGGTATAATTTTATTGGGAAACATGGCATCTGATAATTAAGAATTTCCTTAATTAATATTTAGTATTTATTATCCATAAGATCATTTCTTTGACATTATCTATGGATGCAATTTCATTTTTACTTTATTGATTAAATCGAATTTATGTTTAGTTATTTAACATTCCATTTTAATTATGCCTTATCCAATTATTTAAAATGGCATGTGAGTTAAGTTATTTACCTTTCCATACTGTTAATGCAATTCCTTCTCAGTTTATTAATTATATGTCATGTGTGTTCAATTATTAACTTTCTATATTGACTATGATCATTGATTCATTATTGATTCCATTATAATTACCCTTAATGAGAATTTCAGCTCACCCTTTTTATGTTTCCTTTCCCCAGGAATCCAATAAGTGTACTAAGAAAGATATGAAAGGATATGATATATAGATTTAAGTTATTATCCTAAAAAACTCATGTTGTAATTTGTATATTCATTTTTAATACAAGAATCATGTATGAATCTAGTTTACCAAGACTACTAAACTTTTTGGTCCTTTTGTATGTGATTTACTTGCATCTTATGCCAATGTAATGGTAGTAGACACTGGCTCTGGGATTTCTGGGGTCGGGTTGCTACATTTTGATATACTAATTTCAAAAATGAAGTTTATTTTATCAAAAAAAACTTATAAAAGTTTCAAAATTTAGTTTTAAAATTGGTGTGCCATTAAAAGGTGATGAAATCACCTTTTAGAAAAATATAGCTTTCTATACTTAAAATTGGATTTATTCTTATCTTAATCCCATAAAATATATTGGATGAATTTAAAAAACATTTGATTTAATATATAACATATAAATTTCATTAGGATCTTAAAATAATAGTGATTAATTTAATTTATTAATACAAACTCCTTCATGAGAATAAAAATAGTTTTTTATAAAAAAACCCTTTATGTTCGATTGGTTTTTATTTTCATTTATAATTTATTAGTAACCAATGAATTTATTTTATAAAAAAGTTTCAACTACATTTTTATAATTTAATTAGTCTCATTAATTCCCTCCATTACAATGGATAGGTGATAATGGTTGTGTTAAAATAATAATTTTTTGGAGTTCTTTTAAGGTCAGAGTTTTGTGCAAGGTAAGCTATTGAAGAGATTAAGTTTATTTAAAAAAAATACATACTATAAAATCTTGGGGTTTTACACTCCCCGTATTCCATTGGTTGTTGAATAGTAGTGGGGTGTAAATAACATAGTGGGGAGACTATTCCCTATGGTATTGAGCTGTAATAACATCTGAATAAATATTAGAGTAATGGAAATAGAGGAAACAATATAATAACAGCAGATAAACCAAATAGTGAAGGCAATTCATCAAACTAATAATAAAAATAATAATTTAATGATAGTCTTGAATGTATCCAAATGTCAAGTTGAATATAAGATAGATAAAATAAAAAACAACTCAAAGAAGACACCAAATACCCTGATCTCAATCCTCACATCGATCCCATCTCCAAGATCCAACCCATAAAGTAAGAAAAAAAATCAACAACAAGGTCCTTTTCCCTTATCAAAACTTGTATCTATGTAATTTTCTTAGGTAAAAAATGATGACCTGAATAAGGTGTGAGTAAAACTCAGTTGGTCACCACCATCATGTCTAAAAAATTCTAGTATTATAGTAAGTGCACGCAATAAAGTGATAAACATAAGTATTAATTAATCAATTAATATAATTTAACAATTAACTTGCTTCAACACCATGCCGGAATAACTCTGATCATGTAGCATCCCCATGCCAATTATATCCATAAGTTCATGAAATAATTAAAAAATTGGGTATATACCTCTATATAATCATTTAAGCATAACATTGGGCCAAACCCTCTATTTAAGCATTTCAGAAAAACACTGGTCCAAGCCCTCTATATAAGCATTTCAACAAAACACCAGGCCAAACCCTCAATTTAAGCATTAAAAAATGATAATAGGCCAATAAATATATATAATAATTACAATATAAAACTAGGTCAAGCCCTCTATATAAGCATTACAATATTAAGTCACAACCCAAGTTATAACGACAAGAGTAACACAACATAACATCATAATCCAAAATGATAAATTCAGAAAATTACCAATTATCTTTCTATTACCCTTTATTTTCAAAAAATTATATCTTAAGAAGACATCATTCCAGTTTACACAATTGTATCATATCAAATTATCTCTAGTCATTTCATTAAACAACTAATCCATTTTACAAAGTGATTCTATAATGAGAAATCATCCGAGGTCTCATGGCATGGTAAATCGTATTTCAAGGCAATAACCAGTTCATTATTGTTCAAGAGTAGTCTCACCCTATGATTGTTCCATGCTAGGTATCAACACTATTGGATCCAAATGGATCTAAGGAGTAGTCTAAAAACATGATTATCATCACCCGTTATTTTGTTAGTTAATTCACATAATGTGTCGGCATGAACTCATGATATTGAACACACTTTAAGAAATACAAACATACAATAGGGAATTATCTAGACCACCTACCTTTATCAAATGACCAATAAAACACCCTCAATAGGGAATGAAAATGAATGATGAAGGAAAAGGAGACCAATAAGGAAAACCTAGATCACACAAGCATCAAGATAAAAATCTTGATTCAACAACTAAAAGGAGATCACACCACTATAACATAGGATAAGAGAACAAAGGAGAAAACTAAACGAAGGAAATCATTAGAGATCAAATGCTAGACCTAGACATCCAGATGGGAGGGAATGGCCTAAAAATCACCTTGAGTCACCCTAGGGTTCCAGAGCAAAGGATTCACTACAAATGAAAAGTTTTTCAGGCGTCACCATACAAAAACCCACTACACCTGAGGAATTCATGATTTTAATATATGATTCATGATGTGAATTTATCGAATGAGATATACTCCAAAAAGATGTCGCCTGAGGTTAAAATAACCCCAATCGACCTTTTCAGGATGTGAACTAGTTTCACGATGTTTAAACGTTTCACGCTATAAAACGGTTTATGAAATCTTCTTGACAATAGGTGTGTGTCATGTAACGTGTTCATGATGTGAAAGTGACTAGAAGATAGATCAAAAACCAAATTCTACTAAAATAACCTGCACCACCTCCAAGGCTTTCCAAACCCATGGATAACCCTCAAAATCCTTATACACATTTATACCAAGACTCCATGAATTTAAAAAAAAACATATAACCCTAATCTTTAGGCCATTTCCCTGACAAAATTTACCCATCCCCAAAGAAAATACTCATCCACCAAGGTTAAAAAGAAGAAAAACCCCAAATAATATAGGTTCAACCAAAACTCTAAGGGACATACCTAAAAAATATGGGATCTTACTACCTTCCCATCATATAACAGTTCATCCCCAAGATCCTCCAAAAATCATTGTGGGGTTTTAGAGAAAAATTCTAGCCACTACGCCCTCATATCAGATTCCCTCCCCTAGATCTCCTCTTGAACATGCCCATACTACCACTTTACTCACACCAGAGGTATAGTCTTTCCCAGATGATACTTATCACTATGGTCCACAATCTGTATCAGCTTCCCCTTAAAGGATGCATCTACACTAAGCTTGAAATAATCAACTTATATCTCATGATAAGGGTGAGTATGATATATCAAAAGTTTCAATACATGAAATATGTATTTCATGACACTATAGAATTGTGGAAGTTCTAATCGGTACGACACTAGACCGATCCTCTCTACTATATCTAACAAACCAATAAACATGGGTTCCATCTTTTTTTGTTTCCTTATATGGTGTTGTCCCAACCTTGGAGACACCCAAAGGAAAACATAATAACCCATCTCAAACTCCATAGGTCTTCTCTACTAGTCAGCATAATATTTTTACTTACTCTACATGGTCACCAATCACTTTCTAATCAACTGAACCTACTTAGACATCTACTACATGAGACTAGGTACAATAAGAACTAACTCACCTGCATCTAACTAGAAAAGAGGTTAACAACACAACCTTCCATACAAAGCCTCAAAGGGTACCATCTGGTTGAATGTCTGAAAGATTTTATTATGTGTAAACTTTACGAGTTCTATATAATTCTCCCATAAACCACTGAAATTCAGAACAGAAGCTCATAAAATATCCTATAGAATCTAAATCATCTGTTCATATTGGCCGCTAGTCTAAGTATGATAAGATAAACTCAGAAGAATCTACAATCCCAAAACCATTTAAAAACCCTTCCAGAACCAAGACATGAAATGAGAATCTATATCAGAAATGATATTCCTTGTAACACCATGTAGTCAAGCTATTTACCACATGTAAAGACCACCCAAATCATCAATGGTGAAGGTCTCACTTGTTGGAAAAAGGTGGGATACCTTCTTTAGTTGATCTACGATCACCCATATTGCATTATTCTTATGATGTGTCCTGGGTAATCCTATCAAAAAATCTATTTTGACATCATCCCATTTCCATTTTAGAATGGGAATAGGCTTTAATAACCCGACAGGCCTCTGGTGCTCAACTTTCAGCTCCTGACAAGTGAAACATCTTACTATGAATCCAAATACCTCCTTCTTCATTCTTGGACACCAATACTATTTATATATATCATGATACATATTTGTTAGCTCATGATGTGCCACCCATATAGAAGCATGAAACTCTCTCATAATCTCTTCACGCAAGCCTGCAAGAACCCATACCTGGCCATGGATAAAAATAACATCACTTATTTCAATGGACCATCCTGTTGGTAACTCTCCACCATATTTTATATCCCTCACCTAATAACTCTATATAAAATAACTACTCATCCTTGATATGATCAAAATACATGGGTAGAATAGATGTCGAATTCAGAGCTACTCATATCTAGGACTCCTGAACATCTAGATTCATTTCTGTAAAGAGTTCCATCATATACCACTCATTTAAAGAATCCTTCACTACCTTTTCCTACATCTTATAACTCAAGTAATAGGAAATGACATTTCCATCGCTTTGTGTATAAGACAGACCGAATTCAAAATACCACAGAGACTCGACCCACCTTCTTTTCCGAAGGTTCAGGTCCCGCTGAAGAAATATGTACTTGAGGATATTGTGGTTCATGTACACTACAACCCTCTCACCCAAAAGATAATGTCTCTAGAATCTCAGAGCGTGTACCACCATATCCAACTCCAGATCATGAGAAGGATAATTCCTCTCATGCAGTCTCAGCTATCTAGAGCCATAAACAACCACTCAGTCCTCCTACATCAAAACAACTCTAAGTCCAACTCTAGATGCATCAAAGTACACAATATATGACTTACTAGATACATGTATAACAAGGATAAATGATGTGGATAACCTTCTCTTCAGCTACTAAAAACTCTATTCCAAGACCATAACCAAACAAACTTCAACCCTTTCTTAGTCATCCTAGACATTGGTGCTACCATACGAGATAAGTCTTGGATAAAATGTCAATAATACCCTAATATACCAAGAAAAATTTGAATCTTGAAGATATTCTTGGTCATCTACCAAGATAATACAACTGAAACCTTCTTCGGGTCTAATAAAACTCCAGCCTCTAATATGACATGGCCCAAGAAGTGTACTTTATCAATATAGAAACCATATTTAGATAGCTTAGTGTAAATCCGATGTAATCTCAATGTACTCAAGATGATGCTAAGATGTTGGGAATTACCATAAGATGTCTAGAAGCAAATTAATTTTTTTTAAAAATCCACTGAATACTGATCCAAGAAAGAATAAAAAATATGATTCATTAAGGCCGTAAATATCACCAGTGTGTTCGTCAGACCGAACGACATCACCATGAACTCATACAAGTCATACCTAATCGAAAAGGTATTATGAGGTATGTCTGATGGACTCAATATCAACTGATGATACCCTTATCTCAAGTCAATATTAGAGAATATTTAGTCACCTCTCAATTGATCAAAGAGATCATCAATGCATGGAAGGCGATACCAGTTCTTGAACATCATATGATTTAATGTATAATAGTCCACACACAAGTGAAAAGTCCCATAATATTTTTTGGAAAAGAGAAGGGGAGAACCTCAAGGTGATGTATTGTACCATATGAATCCATTTGCATTTAGATCTTCCAACTGAACTTCCAACTCACACAACTTTGATGATGCCATCCTGTAAGGTGGAATAGAAATTGGATCTTCTCTCGACACCAAATTGATTGTAAATTTGATCTCCCAATTGGGTGGTAAGCCATAAAACTCATTAGGAAAAACTTCCTGAAAATGGTCTACCACCGGAGGGAAAGTATTCTGTTGCATTCCACCGTCATTTAGAGAAATACTTTCTAGCTAATCCATGATACAATTCATTCTGTAATTAATTGGTCCTGCATGACTAACCTGAAGGTCCCACTCACCCTGGTGAAAATAACTTCCTCCTTTTGGAGATAGAAATGTAACCGTCCTATGGTAATATAAATTTTGACTCTGGTATAAATCAAACCAATATAAATCTATATTCAAATAAAAACTAGTCATTTCCAAAAAAAATAGTTCCCAAAAGAAATGATAACCACTAATTTCCATAGAACATGCCTTGTAATGCTTGATATCCTCTGACTGCACTCCCAAAAGTGTATAAATGATTAAGACACCATCTAATCATTACAAAACTAAGATAAAAACAATTTCAAAAAGATAATATATAAAGGAATGTGATGATCCAATATAAAAAAACTCAATATAAGGTAGATGATACAAGAATCATAACTCTAACAGTATATGGTATTGCATCCAAGCTAGCCGAAATATACTACATAACACGTAACTGACTTGATCCTTTTCCTTAGGCTCCAGTCTGACTCCCCTACGATACTCCCTCCAAGTGATACTTTTTATTCTTTACTAGAGTACCACATCCCCTAACTTGACCTGAACATCCAATGGAACTTCATATTGCAGTCTACTAAGGGGTAACAGAGTCCTTCCTAGAATCTGGTACCTATCCTAATCCCCTACCACTATTATGATGTTGCATGCCCCTACAAAACCTCTATAGGCAGCCCAATCTGCCACAAGAATGACAATCTAAATCAGAGTATGAGCACTGAGGCCAATTGTGGCCAAACTTTCCACGCTAATATCACTACAACAAAACATTATCTTGATATGTATTTCCACTTCCTTGATTTCTCTAACTGATATTTACTTGGTGATAATTTTCAAAGAATATCTTCTTACCACTAGAAGTAGTGATCCTAGTTATCCCTATTGAAAGAGCCTAACTACTACCTGGGGCCTCTCATATAAGTGACTCAGGAACGTCCTCTTGAATCCATTCTAAGATAACCCCCCTCACTGCCAATATTTACCTTAATTTCCCCATAAACACTCAGCTGGTTCACGAAGCATGTATGCAAAAAGCTTCACCCAACTATCTGTGAGTGTCTTGGGGTGCTTGAAGATCATTTGGACTAACTTTATCCAGTACTCAACTGCCTAGGGGCCACCCTCCCCAATGAATAAAGGTGGATTCTGCAACTAAAACTCACTCATCAACTTATACATAAAAAGTAAAGTGAGAATAGTCTCTATCTCCCTGGATCATATGGACCTCATGAATTCTTTGCAGAGTTTATCATCCATATGATTCTCAAGATCTATATGAAGCTTTGGTTTAGCTGTGCCGGGATCATGCTAATTTCTGATCTCTTGACAATCAATTCAAAGATGACAAGGAGATATTTTATCTACAATACAAGAAAACTCCTTAGAATAATGGATAATCATTAAGGTCAACCTCAATAGGTGATCAAAATAGAGAAACATCGACTCATGGCCTTTTTAAATTGGATTAAAAAGTGAATTTGAATGACATAAAATATAACAGTTCATTTATTTCCTTTTTCATTAGATATAATAGGTATCTCATTTCACAGTTCATACAAGAAAATATATCACATGAAATAAATATGTCCCTATCATGAACAATGCATACCAACATATATATATATATATATATATATATACACGCACACTTCTACATGCCTATCATAATGCATGCATACTCATCTAACCCCATATTGGGCCACAAGTATAAATATCAAGAAATAATAACATCACACAACATATGAATTACCCAAGGTGAAATAATTTCAACAATAACAAACAACATGAACAAAAATCCCATCCCTGGGCATTCAGCTTTTCCCCTGTACATGGGTTAGATACTCCCATTCACATGATCATTACCAAATCATGACATTTCCCTAGTATCCATTATAACATTCTCATACCGTAAGACAACAAAAAAGAAAACCTGAATCCACTGATACCACTTTGTAACATCCCCCGATCCAACACTCTCTCACGTGGCAAAACTAGGTTGGTTATTAGACCTCTAGAACACCTTCCCATATTCCCGAGGATGTCGACAAGTAGTTGGGGTGTAAAGAACATAGTGGGGAGATTATACTCCCTTGGTATCAATTTTTAATAATAGTAGAACAAATATCAGAGTAATAAAAATAGAAAAAATAGTATAATAACACTAGATAAACCAAATAGTGAAGGCAACTGATAAAACTAATAATATGAAAAAAATAATGTAATGAGAGGATGTAATGAAACTAAGTGTCAATTTGAATGTAAAATAGATAAAATACAAAAAACTCAAAGAAGACACCAAAGGTCCTAGTCCCAATTGCCTTATCGGTCCTATGTCCAAGCTTCAAACCATCAAGTAAGCAATAATCAACAACAAGGTCCATTTCCCCTGTCCAAACCTGAATCCATGTAATCTGATCGAGTACCAAACAATGAACCAAATAGGGTGTGAATAAAACTCAGCAGGTCACCACCAACAAATCAAAACAAAACCAATCTGATAGTAAGTGCATGAAATAAAGTGATAAACATGAGTATTAATTAATAAGTTAATAGAATATAACAATTAACCTACTTTGGAACCATGTAAGAATAACTCTGATCATGTATAATCACCACGAAAACTGTAGCCACAATTCCATGGCACAATCACATAACCAGGCATAGCCCTCTATATAAGCATTTTAGCATAACATGGGGCCAAGCCCTCTATATAAGAATTTCGGAATAACAGTGGGCCAAGCCCTCTATATAATAATTTCAATATTACATCGGGCCAATCCCTCTATATAATCATTTCATCATAACATTGAGACAAACCCTCTATATAAGTATTACATCATGAATCTTGGCCAAGCCTCTTTATAAGCATTACAACATGAAACTGGGAAAAAACCTCTATATAAGCATTAAAACATGAAATTGGGCCAAGAACTCCATATAAGCATTGTATCATGAAGTCACAACACAAGTTATAATGACAAGAATAAAAAAATAACATCACAATACAAAATACTTAATTCAACCAATTACTATTTATATCCTAATTATCCTTTATATTCATCAAATTATATCTTAAGCTGTTATCATTCCAGTGTACAAAACCAACTCATATAAAGGTATCTCTGACCATTTGATTAAAAAATTATGTCATTTTACAAATGTAAAGACCCGGAATTTTTCCATGTAATTTTTTTAAATAAATGAGAATTTTACAAGTCCACGAAAATTGACGGCATGTGAATCCGAGGCCGGGAGTGCCCAGAATGAATTTCTGAACTTTATTTCGAGTACGTTCAGTAAATGTGCAAACAAGATTTTCTAAAATTTGAACCGGTGCTCGAAATTGAAATCTGAGGGAATCATTGATCTCCCAGTGCCAGTATTTGTTTAAGGAGACCTTCACCTTGAGCTCAGTAGGTCGAGGGTGGAAGTTATCTTTTCACATATTCATGAAAGAATAAAATAAAAATAAAAATTGTGTAGCTTTTATTTTTATTTTTATTCCATGTGGATGTTGAAAAGTGGGGACCACCAGACCTAAACCTCCCAGGAAAGGTTACGATGGTGGGGAACACCCGAACGAACCTCCCAAGAGAGGTTATGGTGGCAGGGACCACCTGAGACTTAAACCTCTTGAAATTCCATCTTAATGAGGGAGAAACCTCTCAACTCCCTCTTTAATATGGAGGAGCCTCTTGAGATTCCTCCACATTAATTGTGCCAATGATCTACATTAATTTTTCCAAATTGTGTGTGTGTGCCAACATAATTTCTCCTTAAGTTAAATTATATTGGCACCGTTTTTCTTTTGGGTTGGAAAAGGAGAGAGAGATCTTAGAGGATTACTTTTTCCAACGAAGAACTTATTCTCCGAACTACGAACACAAACGGAGAACTTATTCTACGAACGAGGAACGCCATTGAATAACGTTATTTGGAATCAAGAAAGAGAAAGACACAAAAACAGAAAATCGAGGAAAATACTGACGACACCAATGTCCATCTTTTCCCAATGATTCTTCTTCTCCCTCGCGATCTCTGTCGATTATTCAAACGAGGTAGGGGTTATTATTAAATTCTTGAATTCTCTTGATTAATTTCCTCGTTCTTGGAAAGCATGGAGAACATGGATTAACCAAAACGAGCTGATCCATGATTCGTATTAAATTGAAGATTTTTTCGTTCTTGACTCCTAATTTTATTAAGCCGTTTGCTACTGCTCTAATGCGGAGGGTGAGGGCCAAACAAACATTGCCCAACCCCTCTGTCGTTCATCCTTATTGTGTTCTTCATGATGGAAGAAAGTGGATTACACCGTGACGACGAATGAAGAGAGAGGTCAGCTAAACCGGCCACCGGCTAAACCAACCGCCGACAAAGGCACATCGCCCCGCGGCCCGCAACCTCACTGCCTGAGCCGTCGCCACCACCCGCGACCTCACCGACCAAGCCGCAGCCATCGCCCGTGGCCTCGCCGCCCGAGCCGCCACCGTCGTCCGAGCCACCACCACCGTCAGATCCGCCACCACCGTCAGAGCCTCCACCACCGTCAGAGCCGCCGCCGTCGTCCGAACCATCGCCGCCGTCTGGGCTGAGCCACCTCCACCATCCGGGCCAAGCCACCACCCAAGCCGCCACCGCTGGGTCGAGCCATCGCCGCCATCTGGGCCAAACTGCCGCCTGAGCCACCGCTACCGGGCCGAGCCGCCACCGCCATCCAGGCCAAACCGTCGCCCGAGCCACCACTGCCCTTCCAGAAGAACCACCTTGGCCGAGCCACCCCACGACCGAGCACCCTCGCGGCACCCTCCGTGACCTCATGTCCACCCGCAGCCCTCCGCAGCCCCTCGCGGCCTACCAGGCCGGAGCCAGTGGGTGGGCCCAAACCCAATTGACCGGGCCACCCAGCGGGCCGAGATGGATCCAGCGGGTTAGGCCGAGTTGACCCGAACTGGCTTGGACCAGGTCGAGTCAGGCTGGGTCGGTCCGACCGGGTCAGATCAGACCCGAGCCCATTATGACCCATTTACATTCTTTTGGCCATAACTTTGGCACCAGAAATCCATTTGATGAACTGTCAGCGGTGCTGGAAATATTGGAGTGAGATGGTTCCTTTGGTATACCCCACTAGAGTTTTGGATAAAGTTGAGTAATGGTTGGGTTGGATCGAGCACGAATCCAACTGGGCCCTCGGGACTAAAAGGCTAATAACTCACAGACCGGGCATCCAAATGAGGCGCCTTCTATTGTGTTGAGACCCCTATGATGTGGCGGTCCTTTGAGATACTTCTTCGTGGTACATCCTGGTAGTTGGAGAATCGACCGGTTGCTTGGGGAGCGGACTCTCCCAGAGACGAGCAAGCCTAGTATGGAAACCCAGTAGCTGGCTGTGACGAGAAGAGTGCTCCTAGCTATCCTGTGTGGGTCAGCTCCTAGCGATCCTATGTGGGTCAGCTCCTATCAATACTGTGTGGGTCAGATCCTAGTGATCTTGTGTGGGTGAGCTCCAGCGATCCAGTTTGAGTCAGCTCCTAGCGATCCTGTGTGGGTTAAATCCTAGTGATCATGTGTGGGTCAGCTCATAGAGATCCTGTGTGGGTCAGCTCCTAGCGATCCTGTGTTGGTCAGCTCCAGCGATCATCTGTGGGTTAGGTCCTAGTGATCCTTTGTGGGTCAGCTCCTAGCGATCCTGTGTGGGTCAGCTCCCAGTGATCCTGTGTGGGTCAGCTCCAACGATTATGTGTGGGTCAGTTCCTAGAGATCCTTTGTGGGTCATCTCCAGCAATCCTGTGTGGGTCAACTCCTAGCGATCCTGTGTGGGCCAGCTCCCGCGATCCTGTGTGGGTCAGCTCCTAGCGATTTTGTACAGGTTAGCAGCAGAGCCTCTTAACAGAGTAAGATGATTTATTAGTTACATAAAATCATCTCTACTATTGTACCTAAAGATATACCTGGTGTGAACTGAGTCAGAACCTCTGTGTTCCGTCATGATTGAGATGGATTACTTGATAACTTAGGCATATGTATGGGAATATACCTAAGTAGGGTTATCTGTTGATTTCATACTTTGTGGTTTATCCTGGGTGGATTTTGTGAGACCTTGAGGGTCTCGAGGTCCCTACTGAGTATTGTTATACTCACCCCTACATGGGTTATACTCACACCTTATTGTGTTGGATGAAGATGATGGACAACGCTAACTGAGAATGAGGGTACCAGTACTGGAGGTAGCTCGGAGGTGGACCTAGTTGAGGCGTACCGCAAAGAGGACTGATCGAGAGCTGTACCTACCCTTCAGGTAGGATCCTTGGTGGGTGATCACAAGATCTTTTCTAGTTACTTGTACTTTCAGTTGTCTTGTACTTTCTAGTTTTCCTTGTACTTTCCAGTTGGGCTTGTATTATGGACCCTTTTTACTTATTGTACTCACTATGTTTACTTTTCAATTTACTTGAGTTTGTATCTCGCTATGTGCTTGTTTGTGTGTGTTACAGGTTATAAAGGCAATGCCTTCTTAGTTTTAGGGATTACGCCTTCGGTGCCAGTCGCCAGCCCTTATCCTATGGAAGGCGGGCTTGGGGTAGTCACGAAACGAGCCCTGGGGGACGAGTCGTGAAAAATTGGTATCAGAGGAGTCGGTTCTACCGCAGAAAATATTACTCTGATATTTCTTTTTTAATGACAATAGTGGTATGTGTAGCAAGTATGGTTATCATTTTAGGAAATCCAATGTTGGTGTGGCGTCCGACGTATCCATACATCATGACCCTGACTTCTGATTACTGACTCAGTGCACAAAAACACTGATTGCATGTGGGTTTTCAAGAGTTTTCTTTGTGATCTATTGATTCATCTCACCAGGTATAACTTATTGACCATGGAGCACCTGTTTCTTTTCATAATGCCTCCACGTAGATAGCTAGCTAGGGTTCCAAGATTTGTACGCATTGATATCCCACCGGGTGACGAGGCCTCGATGCAGGGCCCATTTCTAGTAGAGGCACCAGCGGAGGCACCAACGGTACCTTTCCCTGTTGGGCCACTAATACCAAAATCTCCAGTACCAGACGGTGCACGACACCTGAGCACGTTTCACAAGTTCCAGCACCAGAGGACACCCATGTTTAGGGGAGAGATGGACCCACAGGTGACTGAGGATTGGCTAGAGGCTGTGGTGAGAGTCTTTTGACTGGTAGGGACACTAGCCAATCTCATGGTGATCCTTTTTGCCAGCCTTCTACAGGAAGCCGCAAGCAGATGGTGGAGCTTGATGCTTAAGGTCCACGATGAGGTGACGTTTCTCTGGGAAGACTTTGAGAGCCTGTTTCGGGCAGAGTTTGTCCCAACTACTCTTCGCGCAGTGTGAATACAAGAGCTCCTTCATCTACAGCAGGGTAGAATGACCATGGATCAGTACTCAGCGATATTCACTGACCTCTCATGCTACTCCACAGATATGGTGCGAGACCCATTTTTCAGGGCCCAGACCTTCGATCAGGGGCTCAGGCAGGAGATCAGGGCTTCGATGATCTCAATTAGCATCCCGACGCAGGAGGGGGTGTTATAGAGAGCCCTCCTAGTGGAGAGTTTCCTTGCTGAGCAATCTCCAGTAGTGGGATCCTCCACTAGTCGTCACATAGCGGAGTCTTCTGCATCTGGAAGTAGACAGATGTCGCAGAGGTCCAAGAGGACCAGACCTACAGGTGGATGACCTCATGACTCAGGATCGGTTTTGCGGGGAACCTGAGGCGGAGCCATTCATGCCAGGAGCGGGCAATGTTTCACATGCGGCAGGCAGGGTCACATTGCTCGTGACTATCTGACCTGCCATACATATGATCAGTAGACGGTCGAAGGACTGCCCAGGCAGATACATATATTCAACTAAGGAGGTCCGCAGGGAGCAGGCGGACGTGGCAGAGGAGCTGGTCGTGCAGCTGGTGGTGGGTGATGATTCGAGATGTTACTGCCACCATCACCAGGATGTCCATCCCGACCGCAGGGAGCAGGTGGATAGGGGATATCTCAGCTCCAGGAAGCTTATGCCTACGATCATGGAACTCTGGAGATGATACGAGGTTTGATATGTGTCTACTCCACCTTATCTATAGTACTTATAGATGTTGGGTCGGAAAAAACGCGGGAATGATGGCAAGAGGGGGGGTGAATTGCCTTTTAAAAAAATGATAGACAAATCAAAAATCAAAGTAAAAATGCAGCGGAAATAAAGGAGGCAATCACACAAGAAATTGATAACGGAGTTCGGCCAAAACCCGGCCTACGTCTCCGCTCCCAACTCAACCGTTGAGAGATTCCTACCGCTTGCTTTTCAATGGTTTTAGCAAGAAACCCACTAGGCTTTGAGGTAGCACTAGGACCTATTACAGCTTGCTTTTTGTGGTTTAGCAAGAACCCACTTGCTTTTGATGGTTTAGCAAGAACCCACTAGCCTTTTTAACGGGTGAAGGCTAGCTCACCGAAAACTCAAGCCTTTTAAAAGGAAAGGCTTGAAGAAACCTCTTCACACCTTAATGGTGGTGTGAAACCCAAAAGAAAGGGGGATGAGAAAAGGTTTTGGGGTTTGTAGGCACAAACCCAATTTTAAGCTCAAAAAGATAAAAACAATAAAACCCGTAATTGGAGGAAGTCTTGGGCGCCTTTGATTGATTGGAGATGTTGAAGGCCGCTTCCAAGCTTCTTGAGGTGCTCCTTGGATTGAGAATTGGATTGGAGCACTTGAGGATCCTTGAAGGTGGAGCGCCGAAGGTTCGCCAAAGGTGCAACAATGTGTCCGGGCGCTTGGGTGATGTTCCGGGGCTTCCTAGGCCTTTATTTATAGGCTAGGAACCTTCAAGTATCCGTTGGAGGGCTTTGGAGCCGTTGGAAAATGCCTCGGAGCCGTTGGGAGGCTTTTGGAGTTGACTGGTCAAAGCCAACGGCTAGTTTGACCAGGGCTACCGGCTAGCCGGTACAGGGCCACCGGCTGGCCGGTGCTTTGGCAGAGGAGGAGAAAACTGGTCCAGGCTCCACCGGCTGACCGGTGGAGGAGCCACCGGCTGGCCGGTGGCAAGACAGTAGCTGTCACTATTTGATCTGGGTGCCACCGGCTGGCCGGTGGTCAAGCCACCGGCTGACCGGTGGAGCCTGGCAGTGGGCAATGCCTCTGCCAGGTCCACCGGCTGGCCGGTGCTATCACACCGGTTGGCCGGTGGACTGAATTTCAGTCCACTTCATGATTCTTTCTTGGGCCATTTTCTTGGCAACCTTGTGCCTATCATACAAAAACACTTCAAACAATATTAGTTAAGAAAGAGGGTGATTGTGATCATGAAAATCAAACCTCGAGGGGTTCGAGAGGTACAACAATCTCCCCCTATTTTGATGATCACAATCACCGAAACAATTAATGTAAAATACTGAAATTGAAAGGAATTATTAAAGGATAATTTGAAAATAAATCAAAGCAAGATAGAAAAGGTTTCTCCCCCAATCAATCAAGAAATTCTCCCCCTTTGTGATTATCAAAATAGCTCGGGGCATAAAACTTGATTGAGGGAAAACGATGAAAACGAGATTTTAAACCAATTGAAAATAATACCAATTGTTGAAAATTTTGAAATGAAAATTGAATAACAGTTTGAATTGAAAGTTTTGAATCAAAAATTGAATGAAAATTTGAGAGTTGAAAATTTTGAAACCAAGAGTTGAAATTGAAAGTTTGAATCGAAAATTTTGAATTGAAAATTTGAAATGAGAATTTTGGATGAAAAAATTTTTTTAATAAAAAAAAGGCTTAAAAGAACCTAACTCCCTCTAAATATAAACAATAAATCACCGGGGAGAGGAAATAAATTTTGGCCCGGAGAGACTCGCTAGAAGGGATTTTTCAATCCACACTTGCCTTGTAGCGGGTCTTCTCCTATAAAACTCATCGGAAAAGAAAAAAGACTTTGGTTGGCCGTACCGGGCATTTTTGCAATTTCACTCATAGATTAGGTGCCCGAGATTTTTACAATAATTGCAAAATTTAAAACCGGAGCTCCCCCTTACAAAAAAAGTGGGTGCATGGGAGGAGGAAGCTTGGTTGGTGTAGCCAAGTCCATTGGTGGTTCTAGATACTCGTTGAGAACCTAATAATTTGGTCAAATTTTGTTCACCTTGGGTGAACTTGGCTAAGGATTCTCTAAGGTCTTTGATGGTTGATTCCATGGAATCAACATTTGGAAAATTTTGGATTTTTAGGGAGAGTTCCTCCTTCTCTTTGAGAAGTTGGTCTCTTTCGGAGGAAAGTTTTTTGAAAGACTTTTTTAAAGCAACAAATTTTGAAGAAAGTTCGTGAAAACCATTTTCAAGTTGGTCTCTAGCATGTGAGAGTTCTTCATAAGATAAATGATTTAAAGAATTTGAATTTGAAGAACAAGAGGATGAGGAATCGGAAGAAGTTACCTCATGGAATGCCATTAGGCATTTTGTACCTTGGTCGCTTGAGGAGGAGGAGGAGGAGGATGAGGAGGTGTCACTCCATGTGGCCTTGAGGACCTTTTTCTTTCCTTTTTCCTTGGCCCGTTTCTTGTTGAGTGGGCAATCGGGCTTGTAATGGCCCTTTTCGCCGCACCCGTAGCATTTCACCTTGGGCTCGGATCTTGCGGTGGGTTCTTGCTTTCGGTGCTTGCGGGATTTCTTCTTCTTCTTGTGCATCTTCATAAATTTGTGCATTTGGCGGGCGAGATTCTCCATTTCCGAATCGCCGCTTGAAGATGAAGGAGATGAGGAAGATGAGGATGAGGAGGAGCTTACTTCTTTTTGTACCTTGAGGGCGATGTTCTTTGGGGTCTTGATTGGTGTGCCCTACTTTTGAGCTTGCCTCCTCATCGTGATCTCGTAGGTCATGAGAGATCCGATGAGCTCCTCTACCGGCATATTTTTGACGTCCTTAGCTTCTTGGATCGCCGTCACTTTAGGTGCCCATGAGCTCGGTAGGATCCATAGGATCTTTTTCACCATAGTTTCTGCAGAAATATTATCTCCAAGAGACTTTCTACCATTGCACACGTCAGTAAATCGAGTAAACATTTCAGAAATTGATTCATTTGGGTGCATGGAAAAAGACTCAAAATCCTGACGGTACATGTCCAATCGAGTATCCTTGACTTTATTAGTGCCTTCATGGGTCACTTCTAAAAGCTTCCAAATTTCATGAGCGGAGGTGCATGTGGAAACTCGATTGAACTCGTTTCGGTCAAGGCCGCAATGAAGAGCATTCATGGCTTTGCCATCAAGCTCAAAATTTCTAATGTCGGCTTGGGTCCATTTGGATTCGTCGGGGGTAGACAAAGTGTAACCTTTCATGACAATTTTATAAATGGGATATCCTATGCTTCTAAGAAAGGTAGTCATGCGGGTTTTCCAATAATTATAGTCGGTCCCATCAAAAAATGGAGCCCGACCCAATGAGAGGCCCTCGGGGGCGAAAGAGGTTGATGCCATCTAAATGGATCTTTAAATTTGAAACCGGGTTAGGGAATTATTCAAATTTCCCTCTGATACCAATTGTTGGGTCGGAAAAAACGCGGGAATGATGGCAAGAGGGGGGGTGAATTGCCTTTTAAAAAAATGATAGACAAATCAAAAATCAAAGTAAAAATGCAGCGGAAATAAAGGAGGCAATCACACAAGAAATTGATAACGGAGTTCGGCCAAAACCCGGCCTACGTCTCCGCTCCCAACTCAACCGTTGAGAGATTCCTACCGCTTGCTTTTCAATGGTTTTAGCAAGAAACCCACTAGGCTTTGAGGTAGCACTAGGACCTATTACAGCTTGCTTTTTGTGGTTTAGCAAGAACCCACTTGCTTTTGATGGTTTAGCAAGAACCCACTAGCCTTTTTAACGGGTGAAGGCTAGCTCACCGAAAACTCAAGCCTTTTAAAAGGAAAGGCTTGAAGAAACCTCTTCACACCTTAATGGTGGTGTGAAACCCAAAAGAAAGGGGGATGAGAAAAGGTTTTGGGGTTTGTAGGCACAAACCCAATTTTAAGCTCAAAAAGATAAAAACAATAAAACCCGTAATTGGAGGAAGTCTTGGGCACCTTTGATTGATTGGAGATGTTGAAGGCCGCTTCCAAGCTTCTTGAGGTGCTCCTTGGATTGAGAATTGGATTGGAGCACTTGAGGATCCTTGAAGGTGGAGCGCCGGAGGTTCGCCAAAGGTGCAACAATGTGTCCGGGCGCTTGGGTGATGTTCCGGGGCTTCCTAGGCCTTTATTTATAGGCTAGGAACCTTCAAGTATCCGTTGGAGGGCTTTGGAGCCGTTGGAAAAGGCCTCGGAGCCGTTGGGAGGCTTTTGGAGTTTACTGGTCAAAGCCAACGGCTAGTTTGACCAGGGCTACCGGCTGGCCGGTACAGGGCCACCGGCTGGCCGGTGCTTTGGCAGAGGAGGAGAAAACTGGTCCAGGCTCCACCGGCTGACCGGTGGAGGAGCCACCGGCTGGCCGATGGCAAGACAGTAGCTGTCACTATTTGATCTGGGTGCCACCGGCTGGCCGATGGTCAAGCCACCGGCTGACCGGTGGAGCCTGGCAGTGGGCAATGCCTCTGCCAGGTCCACCGGCTGGCCGGTGCTATCACACCGGTTGGCCGGTGGACTGAATTTCAGTCCACTTCATGATTCTTTCTTGGGCCATTTTCTTGGCAACCTTGTGCCTATCATACAAAAACACTTCAAACAATATTAGTTAAGAAAGAGGGTGATTGTGATCATGAAAATCAAACCTCGAGGGGTTCGAGAGGTACAACAATAGACACAGGTTCCAGTCATTCTTTTTTTCCATTTCACTCATTCAGAGCTCCAGGATTTTGACGGAGCTGTTGGTTCGATCCTTACGGCTAGAGACTCTTACAGGAGTGGATTCAACGATTACGCACTAGTGCCGATAGTGCGAGCTTACTTTAGGAGGCTAGAGCTTCGGCTGTGATCTCCTAGTAGTGGCATTGAGGCCTTACAACGTCATCTTGGGTGTGGACTGGTTATCTACAATTCATGCTCAGATTTCCTTTATTAGGCACAAAGTGCATTGTGTCCGCACATATGGGACCAAGTTTACCTTCATTGGCGAGAAGGGAGCCTTTGCAGCACATGATAAAATTACCTGGAGGAGGGTGCAACCGATTACACATCATTTGGCTAGCCTTACCCTTGGAGCGGTTAATGTGGAGAGTCTGAGTTATCCGGTAGTGGTGGTACTTTATGCGGATGTCTTCCCTGATGATGTTCTGGGTCCACCTCCTCATAGAGAGGTGGACTTTTACATTGACTTGTACCCCAGGATGACACCGATATCTACACCAGCGTATCGAATGGCTCCCACGGAGCTTCACGAGCTGCAAGTACAACTAGAGGACTTACAGGGGAAGGGATTCATCCAGCCCAGTGTTTCTCCCTATAAAGCCTCGATTTTGTTTGCCAAGAAGGAAGATGGGAGTTTGAGGATTTATTTTGATTATCGGCGACTGAACCAGGTGAGACCGTGAAGAAAAATTACCCACGTCCGAGGATTGAAGACCTCTTTGATCAGCTGAAGGGAGCACGGTGGTTCTTGAAGATAGACCTCAGATCAGGCTATCACCAGCTCATAGTGTGAGACAAGGATGTGCAGAAGACAACTTTCAGATGTCGGTATGGAAATTAAGAGTTCTTGGTTATGCCATTCGGTGTAAACAATGCTACAGCAGTGTTCATGGGACTCATGAACAGGGTATTTCAGCCATACCTTGATCTCTTTGTAGTAGTCTTCATTGATGACATTCTGATCTACTCGGATACTGAGGAGGAGCATGACTATCATTTGCAGGTAGTATTGGACACACTCCAAGAGAACCATCTTTATGGTAAACTCTCGACGTGCTAGTTCTGGATCTGAGAGGTTCACTTTCTATGACATGTCTTATCGAAGGTTGGAGTTGCAATGGATCCAGTGAATATTGAGGTGGTACTTTCTTGGGAGCCACCCAGGAGTGTGACGGAGGTACATAGTTTCTTGGATTTGGCCGGTTACTACCAGAGACTTGTGCCATATTTCTCCAGAGTTGTAGCACCACTTTCAGCATTGAAAAAGAAGGGGAAACCCTTCGTGTGGTCAGAGAGATGCCAGCAGAGTTTTCAAGAGCTGAGGTAGAGGCTGACTAGTGACCCCATCTTGAGGATTCCAGAGGAGGGCGTAGGGTACGTAGTCTACTACGACGTATAAGGGACCTGAATTAGATGTGTCCTGACACAGGAGCGAGAAGTGATCACATATGGTTCTCGAAAGCTGAGATAGCATGAGCAGAACTACACTACCCATGACCCGGAGTTAGAAGCAGTGGTCTTCGCCTTGAAGATGTGGCGACACTATCTGATAGGAGAAAACATTACAGTCTACTCAGATCACAAGATTCTCAGGTATATCTTCTCTCAGAAGGACCTGAACCTGAGACAACAACGTTGGCTTGAGTTCCTCTAGGACTATGACTTTGAGATAGTCTATACTCTTGGGAAGGGGAACGTCATAGCAGATGCACTCAGCAAGAGATCTGGTATATAGCTACTAGGAAAGGTGACGGAGCAGCTGACCGCTTTGTAGATATCCTTTGTGGATTGGAATGGATCAGCTTTTCTTCAGTCTCTTACGGTCACTCCCCCACTTCTTTAGCAAGTCAGGGAGGCGCAACATGGGGATGCTGACTACGAGACTCGACGTGCTCAGATATCCACAGGACAGGCACCTAATGGATTTTCTAAATGCGGGGAGTACGTTATCCTCTTCAGAGGACATACCATGGTACCTATATCACTTTAGGAGGAAGTATTGAAGTATTTACACACATCCCCTCTAGTGGTACATCCATAAGTGGAGAAGATGTACCAGGACCTCCGACGATAGCACTGGTGGCCGGGAATGAAGAAGGCAGTAGCAGAGTTTGTCTCTCGATGCCTCACTTGTCATCAAGTGAAGGCAGAGCATCAGGTACCAGTAGGCTTGGTTCAACCTTTAGAGGTCCCAGAGTGGAAGTTGGATGAGATATCCATGGACTTAGTGAAAGGTCTTCCACATACATCTAGAGTTCATGACTCGATTTGGGTGATCGTCGAACGACTTACCAAGTCAGCCCACTTCCTACCGATCAGAGAGCAGGGTTCAGTAGAGATATTGGGACACCTCTATGAACAGGAGATTGTTCGGCTACATGGAGTACCCTCGACGATTGTCTCTGATCGTGATACATGTTTTAATTCCCAGCTATGGAAGGGGTTTTGGGAGGATTTCGGGACGCACCTTCGTTTGAGCACTGCCTTCCATCCTTCGATGGATGGCCATAATGAGTGGACCATTTAGATTATCGAGGAAATGTTGCGTGCTTACATCCTCAACTTCGGTCGCAGTTGGTAGGATCATGTGCCTTTGGTGGAGTTTTCATAAAAAAATAGCTATCACTCCACCATTGGGATTCCACCTTTTGAGGCGTTGTACGAGTGACCTTGTAGATCACCTTTGTGCTGGATTGACTTAGTGGAGTCAACACTAGTTGGACCAGAGATGGTACGGGCCACCACAGAGAAGGTACAGATCATCCAGGAGCAGATGAAGACTACACATAACAGGTAGAAGGTTTATGCTGACAGGAGATATAGACCTCTAGAGTTTGAGGATGGCGACCACATCTTTCTATGGGTCTCACCTCGACAAGGTTTGCAGAGATTTGGACGAGGTGGAAAGTTATCTCTGAGATTCATCGGACCTTTTCAGGTCCTTAGCAGAGTTGGCGAGGTGGATTACCATTTATCTCTTACACCCCATTTGCATCGAGTGCATGACGTCTTTTACATATCCTAGCTAAAGAGATTTGTGCACGACCCTTCCCACATCATCGACCATGGAGAGCTGGATGTCGATGATGGAGAGACTTTTACGGAGGTTCCAGTAGAGATTGAGGATCGAAAAAATTGGGTCCTTAGTAGATGGTTGATACCTCTGGTGGAAGTTCACGAGCCGTATGGGAACCTCCAGGAGAGCACATGGGAGTGGGAGGCTCAGATACGTGCTCATTACCCCCATTTTTTTTCCTAGTTTTGTGATGTGGCTTATGGGGATGTAAAGCCATGAGGTGGGGAGAATGTAAAGAACTATAATTTTTCCATGTAAATTTTTTTAAAATAAATGTGAATTTTAAGAGTCTGTGAAAATTGACAGCATGTGAATCCGAGGCTTGGAGTGCCTGGAATGAATTTTTGAACTTTATTTTGGGTACGTTCAGTAAACGTGCGAGAATAATTTTCTATCTTTTGAACCGATGCTCAGAATTGGAATCCGAGGGTACCGTTGATCTCGCAGTGCCAATATTTTCTTAAGGAGACCTTCACCTCGACCTCAGTAGGTTGAGGTTGGAAGTTAGCTTTTCACATATTCGTGAAAGAATAAAATAAAAATAAAAATTGTGCAGCTTTTATTTTTATTTTTATTCCATGTGGATGTTGAGAAGTGGGGACCACCAGACCTAAACCTCCCATGAAAGGTTATGATGATAGATACCACCTGAACTAACCTCCCATGAGAGGTTATGGTGGCAGGGTCCACCCGGGGTTTAAACCTCTTGAACTTCCCTCTTAATGATGGAGAAACCTATCAACTCCCTCTTTAATGTGGAGGAGCCTATAGAGCTTCCTCCACATTAATTGTGCCAATGATCTACATTAATTTTTCCAACTTGTGTGTGTGTGCCAACATAATTTCTTCTTAAGTTAAATTATATTGGAACCACTTTTATTTTGGTTTGGAAAAGGAGAGAGCGCTCGTGGAGGATTACTTTCCCCGATGAAGAACTTCTTCTACGAACGAAGAACACCAACGAAGAACTTCTTCTCCGAACGAGGAATTCCTTTGAAGAACATTCTTCAGAATAAAGCAATAGGACGACCCATGAACCGACAATAAAGGAAAATGCCGATGACACTAACGCCCGTCTTTTCCCAACAATTCATCTTCTCCCTCACGATCTCTATCGACGAATCAAATGAGGTAGGGGTTATTATTAAATTCTTGAATTCTCTCCATTAATTTTCTTGTTCTTGGAAAGCATGGAGAACGTGGATCAAGAAAAATGAGTTGATCCATGATTCATATTAAATTGAAGAGTTTGTCGTTCTTGACTCATAATTTTGTTGAGTCCCTTGTTACCGCTCTAACGCAGAGGCTGTAGGCCAAACAAACATGGCCCGACCCCTCCACTATTCTTCTTTATTGTGTTCTTTGCAATGGAAGAAAGTGTCTTACACCGCGACAACATAATAAGAGAGAGTCTGACTAAACCAGCCACTGGCAAAGGCACGATGCCCCGCCGCCAGCGGCCTCGCCGCCCGAGCCGCCGCCGCCGCACTCGACCTAGCCACCCGAGTCGCCGCCGCCGCCCGCGACCTCACCTCCCAAGCTTCCACTTCCGTCTGAGCCATCGCTGCTGTCCAAGCCACCGCTGCCGTCCGAGCTGCCACCGCTGTTCGAGATGCCGCTGCCATCTGATCCTTCCCCACCATGCGAGCCGCCGCCGTCGTCCGGGCCAAGCCGCCACCGCCGTCCGGGCCAAGCCGCCGCCCGATCCACCTTCACCGGGCTGAGCCACCATCCGAGCCACTGCTATTTTCTGGGCCGAACCGCCACTCGATCCACTGCCACCCTTCCGGCCGAACAGTCCCGACCGAGCCACCCCGCGGCCTCGCGCCCTCGCAGCACCCTCTGCAACCTCGCATCCACCTACGAACATCTATGGCCCCTCGCGGCCTTCCGAGTCGAACCCAATGGCCCGGGACGCCCAGCGGGATGACCTCGACCCAGAGGGTCCGGTTGGGTTGGGCCGGGTCAGTCCGACCGGGTCGGACCGGACCCATTCCCACTACGAACCATTTACATTCTTTTGGCCATAACTTTGGCACCAGAAGTCCGTTTGACAAACCGTCAATGGTGCTGGAAATATTAGAGTGATACAGTTAATTTGGTATACCTCACTAGAGTTTTGGATAAAGTTGGGGAATGGTCGGGTTGCATCAAGAACAAATCCAACCGGGCCCTCGAGACTAAAAGGCTAATAACTCACAGACCGAGCGTTCGAATGACGCACCGTATATTGCGTTGAGACCCCTATGATGTGGCGGTACTTTGAGATACTTCTTCCTGAAACATCGTGGAAGTTGGAGAATCGACTAGTGGCTTGAGGAGAGGACTCTACCAGAGACGAGCAAGCCTAGTGCGGAAACCCAGTAGCTGGATGTGATGAGAAGAGTGCTCCTAGATCTCTTGTGCAGGCCAGATCCTAGTCGTCCTATGTGGCTCAACTCCTAGAAATCCTGTGTGGGTCAGCTCCTAGCAATCCTATGTGGGTCAGCTTCAGCGATCCTATGTGGGTCAGCTCCTAGTGATCCTGTGTGGGCCAGCTCCTTGCAATCTTTTGTGGGTTAGCTCCTAGTGATCCTATGTGGGTTAGCTCCTACCGATCCTGTGTGGGCCAGCTCTAGTAATCTTATGTGGGTTAGATCCTAGCGATCCTGTGTGGTTCAGCTCCCAGCGATCCTGTTTGGGTCAGTTCCTAGTGATCTTGTGTGGGTCAGCTCCAACGATCTTGTGTGGGTCAGCTTCTAGCAATCCTGTGTGGGTCAGCTCCAGCAATCCTGTGTGGGTTAGCTCCTAGCGATCCTATGTGGGTCAGCTCCAGCAATCCTGTGTGGGTTAGATCCTAGAGATTTTGTATAGGTTAGTAGAAGAACCACTTAACAGAGTAAGATTATTTAGTAGTTACATCTAATCATCTCTACTACTGTACCTAAAGATGTGCCTGGTGTGAGCTGAGTCAGAAACTCTGTGTTCCTTCATGATTGAGATGCATTACTTGATAACTTAGTCATATGTATGGGAATATACCAAAGTAGGGTTATCTGTTGATTTCATACTTTTTAGTTTATCTTTATGTATTTTGTGAGACCTTGAGGGTCTCGGGGTCCCTTCTGAGTATCGTTATACTCACCCCTGCATGGGTTATGCCCGCACCTTGTTGTGTTGGATGTAGACGATGAACAACGCTGACTGAGGACGAGGGTACCAGGACTGTAGGTAGCTCGGAGGTGGACCTAGATGAGGCACACCGCAGAGACGACCGATCGAGAGATTTACCCACCCTTCAGGTAGGATCCTTGGTGGGTGATCACATGAGCTGTTCTAGTTACTTGTACTTTTAGCTGTCTTGTACTTTCCAGTTTTCCTTGTAAATTCCAGTTGGGCTTGTATTCTGGCCCCTTTTTACTTATTGTACTTACTCTGTTTACTTTTTAGTTTACTTGAGTTCTCATCTTTCTGTGTTCTTGGTGGTGTGTGTTATAGGTTATAAAGGCAATGCATTCCTAGTTTTAGAGATTACGCCTTCGGTGCTAGTCACCAGCCCCTGGCCTATAGAAGGAGGACTTGAGGTAGTCAGGGAACGGGCCCCAAGGGATGGGTCGTAACAACAAAGTGATCCTATCACAAGAAATCACCTAAGGTCTCATGTCATACTAAATCATATTTTAATCCAATAGCCAGTTCATTATCATTCAAGGGTAGGCTCACCCTATGGTAGCCACAAGCCTGATCTCAACACTATTGGATCTAAAGGGATACAATGAGTAGTCCAAACACATGATTATCATCACCCATTATTCCATTAGTTAACACACATGGTGTCTCAACATGATCACATGGTATTTTAAACACTTTAAGAAATAGAAAATGACCATAGGGATTTGTCTAGACCACCTACCTTTATCCAATGTTAAAAGAAACAACCTTAATACGGAACACCAATGAAGGATGAAAGTGAAGGAGATCAATAAGAAAAAACTATATCAAACAAGAATCAAGATCAAAATCCCAATTCAAATGACTAAAATAATATTACACTACTATAACGGAGGATAACAGAAGGAAGGAGAAAACTAAAGTAAAGGAAATCACTAGAGATCAAATGCTAGATCGAGAAATCTGAAAGGGAAATAATTTCCCAAAAATCACCTGGAGTCTCTCCAGGGTTTCATAGAGGAGGATTCACCATGAATGAAAAGTTTTTATAGAATCATCCTACAAAACCCCATTACACCCAAGGAATTCACGACGTGAATGTCCTATGCTGTATATACACAGAAAAGACATAGACTCAGGTTAAAATAACCCTATTCATCATCTTCACAATGTGAACCAATTTCATGACATATATAAATTTCATGCTCTGTACCTATTCATAACATCTTCCCAAAAACAAGTTCATGTTGTGTAACTCATTCTGGACATGAAAGTATCTAACAAACATATCACAGACCAGACATTGCAAAAAAAAAACCTGAACCACCATTGAAGCTTTCCAAACCCATGGTGAACCCTAAAAATACTTATACACATTTATAACCAGACTCTATTAATATAAATTAACATAAATTCCCAAAATTTAGGCCATTGTCCCCAGAAAAAGCTCTATATCCCTAAAGAAATGGCTCGGCCACCAAGGTTTAGAAGCAGAAAAACCAAAATAAAAATAGTTCAACCAAAAATAAAAGAGGGAAATATATATAAAAATAAGATATATTACATATACATTTATGAAAACATAATATTCAAAAAAGGATGTTTACATAGATGAAAATACTTTAAAAAGGTAGCTGAAAAATTGCTTGAGGAAAATACCCCCTTTTCACTTTGAAATAAATTATTTAAAATCTAATTCTTTTTCAAATATTAAGGAAAAAATTTTATTTAGAAATAACCTTGTGCATTTTTAAGGGAGGTTTCAATGAATTGAGTTGTCATTATAGTGGGAAATTCCTTTCAAGTTGTATAAGTTAAAAAACAACATTCCTTTCACACTTTTGTAAGAAAATTTAAAAAGTACCTCATTCAGAAAATGAGAAGAATATTTCTTTTAAAAAAATTTGAAAAAGTAAAACATGGGTAGAAATTACTTTAATAAATCATTTAATTATAGTAAAAAAATTATTTTATACATTTTAGGGAAAATATGGACATTGAAGAAAAATATTCCTGATTGAGTAGAAAAACAAAGTCTGTTTTCCTTAGAAAAATATTTCAGTATATTGAGTACTTAAAGAGAGGAAAATTAAAGGGAAATTATAATTTGAAGAAATAACTATCGAAGAATAAAATAGTTTTATTTTAACTTAGATGGATCAAATAATTCCCCCAGTAGAGACTTAAACATAAACAATCTCGAATAATGGTGAGATTGTGAAATAAACCCTTATCAATTTGGTAACTTTCAAATCACAACCCCCATGAAATAAATAACTTAAAATGAAACATTAAATAACATGAATGTAAAGATATTAATGATATAACATATCAAAGGGTTATAATATACACATCATGAAATAAATATAGGAGTATAACCTATGTCCCAAAGAAGACAATTTGAGATGAAGAACCCATTCCTCAAGTTTGAATTCCTTTATATGTATTCAAAATCTATGTATAATAAATATAGATTTATAATAAATATATTATATAACCATACTAATATATATCATAGAATATGTTATTTACTTATAATATTTTATCACCCTTTTATTAACAACTCTTTATTAAAACCACTATTTTGAGTAATTACTGCTTCGTTTTTCATATATGTTTTGGTTCAGTAGTTTCAGTCCTTGTACTTTGATTATGGTTCCATCATCTCTAAAATGTTAATAATGATATAAATATAATATATATCCATTAAATTTATCCTTATTACAAACCATTTAAAGCTTAAATGAAAAAGGGATTACATCACTTCATGGAGGTGGTAGTCCATATGTATGTTGGGGTTATGAGACAACTATATTCCCTTCAAAACACCCTCTTAAGGGAAAAAAGATTGATCTATTTTATGGTAAAAACCCACTATAACTTATATAAGGATATTTAAGGGAATTTAGCAGAGTTTGGTAGAACTAGGTTTCTCATAGTGGTGTAAAGATAAGAGAGAAGGGGTGTCCTTTTATAAGTGAATGGAGAAACATTCTTGAAATTTCTTGAAGTAGTAAATTAATATAAATTATTTTTTATGTAAAAATGGAACTAAAATGATTTATTTTGAATATAATACGAGGATGAATCAGAACCATCTCATAAAATAAAATTTGGACAAGTTTAGGTCATGTTTTCACCCTTAACATTTAGTTTTAACCTCTCCTTAACACTTTTGATAATTATCGCAATATTAATTTTTTTTTATCTTTAAGGGTCAAGAATGTTTCTATAAAATGAAAAATGACCCATAAATGGATCATGATTGATATTTTAAATCATATTACATTAAGTAGGCCAAATATAATTTTTTTCTGAATTTTAAATCATTTAAATAATATCATTTATTAAAAAATATCATTACTGTCATTTTGACACTATTCATTTAATTTGGCTTTAAATACATATAGTTAAAGAAGAAATTACAATATAATACTTTAAAACATATCTTATATGTCATATGTATATATAAAATTTGTAGAACAAAATAATTCATCCAATTTGTATTACTTTTAATATTTTTGAAAATCATTTATTTTATTTTTCTATTAATTGAATAAACACTCTGTCAACATAACGTAAACATTTAAGCCAATTATTCAATCACTAAAAATTTAAAATAAAATACCATGATAATTTTTTTGATATTTCAAATAACCTTTCATAACCTAAAATAAGTTGTATTTATCCTCATCACAAAAAATTATAGACATTAAAAGCAAGAAAGTGAAATTTTGAGTTTTATCTTTTACTTATATATTATAAAGGTCAAAATCAACGAAATTTTGTACCAAGTTTCCATATTTTTTAAACTTGGATTTAAATGTCAGAAATTACCTCATAAAATAATACAAAGAATATTTTTAGGGTTATTTTTAGTTCTTATCATGTTATTTTTATCCTCAATTACCCAATTTACCTTTACGGTGGTGACAATTATTTACTACAGTTACTATTTATAATGCCTAAAAATAAAAGGGACCTATGCATTAAATTTGTAAATCATGATTACAAATATGGAATAAATTTTTCAATATTTAATTTCTATAAGTGGAATAAGTTAATTTTATATTAAAATTCAAAACGCACCAGAAAACATTTTTTTTAGAAAAATACATTTTACGTATAAAAATGTTTTTATACTAAATTAAAACATAAAATTGATTAAAATTAACTTAATTGTATTATTCATAATATAAGAGAACTAATTTTACATTGAAACCATTTTAATAAAAAAATGTAACTTTGTAAATTTTTGAAACAAAAATATAGTTTTCAATGAAAATCGGTATTTTCACTATTCAACAGAAAATCAATCTTTTCAAAAAAAACTAAAATTCCACTCTAAGTTAATTTTTAAATTTTGATTTAAAAAATTATGTTCTTTTTATAAAATGAAATTTCTATAATTGGCATAAATTAATTATAATTCCTACACACAAAATGCAAAATAAAACCATTTTTGAAGAAAATGTATTTTTGAAATATAAAATGATTTTACTAAAAATTAAGTACTTATTTATTATTAATAAATTAATTATATAAAACCATTATACATCTTTTAATAATGTGGTTAAGCCTATTAGTACCCACCAATTCAATGGTTAGGTTATAATAACCATATTTAAACAATATTTTGTGGTTCGTTTAAGTTCGGTGTTTCATGTTTTATATGATATCGAACATAGAGTTCTTTTAAAATCTTGGGGTGTTACATCAGGCTCAATCAAAAACCCAAAAAAACTAGTCCAATGAAAAATATTTGAGCATAAAATAAATTTATATAATTTTGTATGCAGGTAAAGAAATGAAAATACAACTATGAAACATTAAATTTTCATGGAAATTAAACTACAAACTCCACTATTTTCATGGGATTTTTGATGTTAATAAACCTATTGTTATTGAATTTAAACCAAATTTACCAAATCTAAACAATGTTTAAATTTAATGCCACTGTATTAGTGAAACTATCAGCCAATTTTCCATCATTGTGTATCTTATTGATGCACACATTTCCTTATTCAATGACATCTATAATAAAATGTAATCTAATGTCAATATGATTAGAGATACCATGACATAAGAAATTTTTAGATAGGTTTAATAATGATTTAATATCAGAGTATAATGTTATTACAAAATTACTAAGACTGAGTTCAGAAATAAAAATGTTGATCCAAATAGCTTCTTTGACAACCTCAATGTTTTATATTCATCTTTAGTGGCTGAGAGGGACACAAAAAATTGGATGTTACATTTCTAATAAATCGGTCCTCCGAAAGTAGTAAATATATTGCCTATGAGTGACTTGTGATTTTCAATATTACCTGCATAGTCAGAGTCTACATAACCAACAAAAAAATCAGTAATATCAAAAACATTTCCATAACATAAAGATAACATCAGATCTTGAGAAATATATCTAAGTAAAAATTTTAAATATTTACAATGTTTATTTCCATTTTTATTCATAAATCTAGTAAAAGTGAAATCAACATATGCAATATAATGTCTAGTGAGATTCTTGAAATACATGATGTTTCCAACTACACTGGAATATGATATCTTAGATATAAATTCAAAATTAGAATATAATAATAGGAGATTAAGATAATGAGAGCTTAAAATGTTGTTCTATTAGGACATTAATAGGTTTCAATATTTCCAACATGTATCTATTAAGAATTGTAGAATATATCCATGTTGTGACAGGTATAGAAAATTCTTATCTCCATTCCTAATTATTTCTATCCCCAAAATTTTCATAGAATTACCCAATACTTTCATTTCAAACACCTACCTTAATTGAGACTTAATAGAAATTATAAGTGTAAAACCCAAAGTTTTTATGATATATTTTCATGTTAAATAAAATTAATTTCTTTGATAGCTTTCTTTATAGAAAACCCAAAGTTTAATTGAACCGTGATATAGTATAACTTTTTAACTAAGCTTCTAAATTAATGAGTACAAATAAGATTAAACACATTATGAAATATTTGTATAATGGTACTACTCAATATAAATTTATTGATTAATTTATAAGAAATGAGTACTCAATTTTTAGTGAAGTCATTTTATGCCAGAAAAATGCATTTTCTTCAAAAATGTTTTTATTACATTTTTGAGTGGAAATTATAACCAATTCTAGCCAATTTTAAAAAAATTATTTTATAAAATTTACATCATTTTGAAATAATCATATAAATATAACTTATAGATTGAAATTTTGGGAATTTTCTGAAAAAGTATATTTTTGGATGAATAGTGAAAATATTGTTTTTTAAGGAAACCCATATTTTATTTCATAGTATATTAAAATTATCATTTTTATTTTAACTGGTATTAAAATTTATTAGTTTAGTATTAAAAATAATTCAATTTAAACCTTTTTTATAAATACTATACTTGATCTTGGTATAAAAATACTTTTAGACTTAAAAAGACATTTTTTAGAAGACTGTTTTTAGTATCATTTTTCTAGTTTATTTTAAAAAGAATTTCGGCCAATTATAGAAATTGAATCTGGTAAAAAAAATCCATATTTTTTATAACCATTATTAATATTATATAATAATTTCATCTTGAATTTTGGTTATAATGAATAGTAATAAAAGTATAAATCTATTGTCCGGGTTAAGGTTAAAACAAGTTTATCGGGGGATTAAACTAAAGTTATAAAGGTTAAAATGAGCTAAAAACTTGTCTAAATCCTCTTTTTGACCATAATTAGAACCTATATAATATTATATTTGGAAATGGTATATTTTGGAGCCATTTGTCTTGAGTAATACATTAATATATTTTAATATTTAGAAAAATTCTAAGTGTAACCTCTTCCACACTCTTAAAAGGACATATCTCCACTCTCTTATTTACACCACTTTGAGAAAATTAGATCAATTAAACCATAACCAATTATCTTATGAAATTATATATTCATGAATTATAATTTTTATTATTCTTAAAGGACCATCTCAAGGGTCCTTAAAAAGGGATTTAAAGGAAATCTATAGAAGAAGAGGAAATTTCTTTTATCAACTCTTTCAAATTTACGTCTTATTCTACTTTGATAAATCTATTATACCCATAATAAAGTAATAAATCCAATATTATAAATATAATTATATGATATTATGATTATGGGACAACCATTTTTATCTCTTTTATATCCTATGAAAATCGAAAACATCGCTCGTGCGTACGTATGACTTACCATCTCCATGTAATAGTGTATTTCATTTTTCTTCACAATTTTAATTGGATGATTATAAATATGAAACTAATGAATATATATGATATTTATGATATAATTATGTTCCTGAAAATATAATATATTTTTACCTTATTACCCGTCCATTCATTAAAAAATGATAACGTCGCTCGTGTGTATGTGTGGACTACCAATCCACGAAGCGATGTGGTTCATTTTTCATGACCTATTTTCAAGGATGATTATAAATATGTATATAATTAATATATATGATATTTATATAATTATTAAAATTTTAGATATTATGGAACCATGATAAATATGCAAGGATCAAAACTATCGAACCAAAACTTACATGAAAAATGAGATAATTGACACTCAAAATTTAAAATTTTTATGAAGAATTATTAATAATTGAGTATTGAAATATTATAAGTGGATAATATATGATATTATAAGTATGAATATGGTTCCATTAAATTTATTATATAGGAGTTTAAAATCACTTACGAAGCAAGTCAGACCTGTGGTAAGAGTTTGTTTCACAATCTCATCATTATTTGGGATTGTTTATATTTATGTTTTCGTTGGGTAAATTATATGATTTTAGATCTTAAACCCAATCTATTTTAATCACCTATGTTTATTTCTAGAAATTATAAGTTTTCTTATCATTTTCCTCTCTTTAAGTACTCAAAATTATAAAATAATGTTATTGAGGAAAACCGAATTTGTTTTTATTTCACAATTTAATCATTTATTCCATGTTCATATTTTCTTTAAAATGTTTTCAAGATTGTTTTTAACATTCACCTATGATTTATTAAAGTCATTTTTACCCATGTTTAACTTTTTATAAATGTTGTTAAAATAAATCTTCTTATCTTTTTCCAAAAAACACTTTTTACCCAATGTGTGAACATAATATATGTTTTATCAGACACCACAAAAATTAATTTTCCTACTAACAAGGGTAATATTAAATTTGAAAATTATTTAGAATGTTTCCATGGTTATTTCCAAATAAAATGTTTTTATTAATATTTTGTAATTTTTTAGATTTTAAATAAATTATTTCAAAATGAAAAGATAATTTTCCTTAAGAAGTCTTCAAATGATCTTTTAAAATTATTTTCATCTATGTCAACATACTTCAATGAATCTTATGATTTACTGAGGATATAATCTAATGACACCATCCAAAATATTTCTCTAGATATATTATAATTAGTTTTACTAACGAATTTATTAATTTTTTTTATGTTAGTTCTTCTAATATGTATAATTATTTATTTTAAGGCATGTTGATTACATTTTATTGTTTATTTATATGATGAATGAATTGGACTTATAAGTGACTAATGGGGGAAAAAAATTTATATCCCCTCGATGAATCAACTGGTCTAATGAGACAAGACAGGTTGGGTATTTGACCAATACCATACCTATTTCGCTTCTGCTATACACATTCCCTTACCGAGCATCTGAGATCATCCCTTTATTATCTTTCCTTTTCCTATGAACTCAAGAAGTGTATTATTATTGATATAAAAATATATTATAAAGGGAATAATGATGTTATCAAAGAAAATACTATGATGTATATTTATGTTTTCAAATGTAATATAATATTCAATTATGTATCTAGTTTTCCAAGACTTGTAAACTATTTGGTCCTTTTGGATGTAATTGCTTGTATCCAGTATCAATGTAATAAAGTAACCACCAGATATAGTCTTTTAGGTTCAGATTCATTACAATTGGTATCAAAGGAAGTTTAATAAAAACATTGTGAACTAGATTTAGGAAAACAAAAATTTGGAAACATAACCCTATAATAGAACTTGAGTACATTTCTAATTAGAGAATAATATAATAATTTTTTTTAAGGTACATATTATGTGAGTTTCCTAGAAATACACCCCTATTTGGATACTACACACGTACGTGGTTTTGGAATAGATGTATATAGGGGTAATAACCCCAAAAAAGAGTTGGTCGAGTATATATCGACAATCATTCAGGTACATGATGAATGATCCCTTACTACACACCTTGTTTGACACACTCGGGGGATATGATTGGGTTAATTCACATTTTATTTATAAACCATTATGAAATATTTGAAGATATTTTTAATTATTTTAGAATTTTCCCAAAGAAACCAAACTTATTATTATTATATTATTTATGCATAAATTTTCAATTTATATTAAGTGTTTCACTAGTTTTTAAATTAACATTATCATTCAAAATGTTATGATCTAATCTAGTGTATGATATTGTTTATAAATGACATATAATGTAAGGAATAGAAATAATATAAATGTACATAATCTATGTAGGGATTGAACTCTTGGGAATGACAATAAAGCTGAAGTTGGAGCTAGAGCTATAAATGAACAAATTATGACTATATTGAGGCAACTATCTTAGGTTATGACAAATAACCTTTCACGTATGGAGTAGCCTATTGATCCACAATGTAGTGTAACAATGGTAGGCCATTTCATGCGACAACAACCTCCATCAGTCAATGAAACCAAAAATCAATTTATAGCTGAGCAATGGTTATGTTCCTTACAATAAATATTTCTCACTTTGAGAAGTAATAAAATAGAGAAGGTTTTCATGAAAATTTATCATCTCATGGGGATGAAAATAAATGGTGGTCATTTATTTTAAACACTAAGGGTTTGGAGGAAATATTGAGCATTAAGTGGAAGTATTTTAAGGTACTTTTCTTGGAGAAATATTTTCCTCGTGAACAACAAGTGGACATGGAGAGATAATTCTAAAGTCTAAGAAAAAAGGAAGAGGAAAATGTTGCTAAGTATAAAGATAAATTTACAAGGTTAATAAGACATACTGTAGATTTCATATGTATTAAAAAGAGTAATATTGACCATTTCTTTGGTGGGATAAATCCAATTCTTTAAAGGGTACTAGTATCCTAAATATTCTAATCATATGAGGATATAGTATCATGTGCTATTATGATAGAGAAACAATTATCTAAGTCATATGGATTCAAAGGAAATTAAGAGAAGAGGAATATGGTTGAGAAAAAAATGGATAAGGGGAAGAATAGAAAGGGTGATTCTCCAACATGTGATATTATAGAAAGAAATACCTTGGTACATTCTTAAAAGGAAAATGAGTTTTCTTAAAGTGTGGAGAAAAATTCCATTATGATTTAAACTGCAAGGGTAATAGAGAATCCATCAAAGTATAGTGATTTAAACATAAGGAGATGAATCACTATTCCACCCATTATGCCAAAGGTCAAGGGCACTTACCACAAAATAAGCTAATGAGAGAAGGCCAAAGTTATTCAAATAGTATATTCGAAGTGGAATTTCTTAGTGATGTAGTGAAATTTAAACTTATCTTCCACTTTAGGATTACTAATGTTTTATTTGATTCAGGTTCTATAAGATATTTTATATCTAAATAATTATCTAGGAGTATCACATCACCACATTAATTATTAGAATTTGAGATGTAAGTGAAATATTATAATGATAAGATGAACGCATCTCAAGTCTATAGCTCTTCTCTAATAGATGTTTGTGGGAATGTTCCACCTATAAATCTTGTTATTATTCTTCTATTTGAATTATATGTCATTTTAGGTATGGTTTGCCTCTCTCAGGATGGAGCCCATATCAATTGTTGAGTAATGGAAGTTATATTTTATATTCCAAATCAACTTACGGTTGCCTATCAGTGTGATGATGAACATGAACATCCAATGGAAATTACTTATTGTATGGGTTCTTATACCTATTAATGAGGGATATTTATCTCAAATTGTTGGGGAGAAAATAAATATTGAAAATTTTGCATTTTTTAGTAATATGATGATGTATTTCCTATGGACTTGCCTAATCTTCCTTCAAATCACGAAGTAGAGTTTTCAATAGAAATCATACCTAGTTTTACATTTATTTCAAAGACTCACTATATAATGACCCCAATGGACCAAAAATAATTGAAGATGCAACTCCAAGATAATCTGGATAAGGTATTCACTTAGTATAGTTAATTTCCATGTAGTGTACCTATTATTTTTGTAAGTAAAAAATATGGTTCAATGCATCTTTACATTGATTATTGGGAAATTAACAAGAAAATTATTAAGAAAAAGTATCCTCTACCATGTATCGATGATCTATTTGATCAATTACGTGGATCTCTATAATTTTTCAAGATCGATCTTTGATTTGGATATCATCCACTAAGGTTCAAGAAGGAGAATATACCCAAGACAATCTTCTATATAAGGTATGGTCATTATGAATTTATAGTATTTCCATTTGGACTTACCAATGCCCCCATTATATTCATGGATTTAATAAATAGAGTATTTATAGATTACATAGATCAGTTTTTGGTAGTATTTATAGATGATATTATTTTATATTGAAATAGAAATAAAAATCATGAAAAAGGTTTGAGAATTATGTTGCAGACTCTAATGAAGGATATTTTGTCTACTGAATTAAGAAAGTATGATTTTTGGATACAAAAAGTTTCATTGTTGGGACATATAATGTCAAGTGATAATATATCAGTGGATCATTAAAAAATGAATGTTATTGAGAAATGACCTAGAAAAACCACAACAATTGAGATACATATTTTTCTTAGGTTGGATGGATAAAATAGATACTTTGTGATAGATTTCTCATGACTATCTAGTCTAAAAACTATATTGAATTAGAAGGGGGTTAATTTATTGTGGACCGAGGAATGTGAATAGAATTTCAAAGAACTGAAGAGAAGGTTGGTCAGTGTGTTTGTGCTTACACTACCCTACAGTAAAGAAAGGTTATTGATCTATAGTGGCACATCAAAGAGGGGAATAAGATTATTCCTCATTAATAATTACATGGTGATATCATATTCCTCTCTCCAATTAAAAATCAATGATAAAAATCACTTAACTCATGATTTTGAGGTGGAAATGGTAATTTTTATATTAAAGATATGATGAAATTATCTCTATAATGAAAGGCGTGATACATATATTGATCATAAAATCTTGAAGTATATATTTACTTATAAATAGTTAAATATGAACTAGAGAAGATGGTTGGAGTTGATCAAAGATTACGATTTATCAATACACTACCACTCTGAGAAGTTGAACAAGGTGGATGATGCTCTGGGTCGAAAAGACCATTCTAGTTTGTCTATGATGATTATTGAAAGTGATACAATATTAATGTATTTTCAGAATATGGATCTTTAAATAATAAGGAAATGGTACAAATCTTATCTTTCACAGATGAATGTTCAGCCATCTATTCATAAGATGATTAATAAAGTGAAAAAGGAAGATATAGAATTACAAAAGAAGGTAAGAAATGTTCTCGAGTTCAACCATGATATTTTCAGAAAGATAAGTCCCAAGAACTGAGTATGTTTCCCGTCAATATCAGAATTGAAGGAGAAGTTAGAATAATCCCATAGTTCATCAATATCTATTAATTCTGAAAGTATGAAGATGTATAAAGATCTAAAACAATATTTATGGTTGGATAACATGAAGATATATATTGTAGAGTATGTGTACCAATGCCTAGTATTTCATCAAGTTAAGGTTGAGTGAAAAAAGTCTAAGGGGATGTTACATCCATTACCCATACCATAATGAAAATTAGAAAACATTACCATGGATTTCATCATCAGACTCTCAAAAATATCTAAAGGGAACAATACTATATGGGTTGTATTCAACCACCTTATGAAATCAACAAATTTTATCTCCATTAAATAATATTTCTCTATTTATCAACTTACTCGATTATACATTAAGTGGTAATATTTCATGGAGTACCACTTTTAATTGTATTTGACTAGGATCTGAGGTTTATCTATAATTTCTAGAGAAGTCTTAAACATGATTCTGATACAGATTTGTGTTTCAGCACTGCTTATCATCCTCATATAGATAATTAGGCTTATAGGAACATTCAAACTCTATAATAAATTTTGGGATCTCTCTCTATGTATTTCAAAGGTTATTGAGATCAAAACTCTCTTTGGTTGAATTTTATTACAACAATGGTTTTCAGTTGGGTATTTAGATGCCTCCTTATGAAGACATCTATGTAAGGAAGTGAAACAATCCAATGTGATGAAATTAATTTAGAGAAATATAGACATTTGGACCTAATATAGCTGATAAAATGATAGAAAAATTCAGATCCATTCAATAACACATAAGGGAAGCTCAAAGTCAACAAAAAAGTTATATAAAAAATTATCAGTGAGATCTAGAGATTAAAGTTGGTAATAATGTATTCCTATAAATATCTCCTTGGAATAGGTTTATGAGATTTGGAAAGAAGGTTAAGCTGATCCCTATATATATTGGTCCCTTTTAAATCATTTAATGTATCGGGATGATAGCTTATCGCTTGGCGCTTCCACCATATCTCTCCCATGTTCACAATGTGTTCCATATACCTCTCCTGAAGAAGTACATACCTAACCCATATCATGTACTGAACTCAGGGGTCATACCACTGGATAATGATCTCTTTTATGAGGAATAATCATTTTATATTCTGTATCGTAGAGAGAAAGTTCTACAAAACAAGATCACTCGCTTTGTCAAAGTTTTGTGGTGAAACCATATATTTGGAGAAGCTATGTGGGAACTAGAGGATGTGATGAGAAAAAAGTATCCTCAATTGTTTGTATCAAAGTAATGAAATTTTTAGGGTAAAATTCATATAATGTGGGTATAATGTAACTCTATGAAATTTTATTATATATTTTATATTTTAATAAATTTAATTTCTTTGATATGTTTCTTTATATGCCACCCCGAGTTTAAATAAATCATGAAATAGTATACATTTATAACATTTCCATAGAATTTATGGGTATAAATAAGATTAACCACATTATGAAATATATTTATAATGTTCTTACTCAATAAAAACTTATTGATTAATTCTTAGGGAATAATTACTCAATTTTAGTGAGGTCATTTTATGTTTCAAAAAATGCATTTACTTCAAAAATGATTTTATTGAATTTTTTAATTGAAAATTATAATTAATATCTACTGAAATTAGAAATTATATTTTATAAAATGAACTTAATTTTTAAAATTTTAATATAAAGTTAACTTAGGTGAAATTTTTGTGATATTCTAAAAAAGTTTATTTTTGGGTGAATAATGAAAATTCTTATTTTTAAAGAAAATAATCTTTTCTTTTATAGTATTTTAAAAGTCCTATATTAATTTTAATTAGTTTTAAAATTTCATTATTTTAATTTTATTAAAAATAATTCAATTTATACCTTTTGGATTCATATTATACCTGATCTTGGTATAAAAATACTGTTAGACTTAAAAAGACATTTTTCATAATACTGCTTTTTGTCGCATTTTGCTGGTTTATTTTAAAATGAATTTCTAAAACTTATAGAAATCGAATATTTTAAAAGGGAATTAATATTTTGAATCAATTTAATTAATTTCATGTAATAATTTCAACTTAATTTTTGGTCATAATGAATAATAAAAGCAGTAAAAATCTGTTACTATGGTTAAAATTAAAATCGGTTTATAAGGAGGTTAAACTAAAGTGATAAAAATATTTTATAAACATATTTTGACCCTATATCATCTCATATTTATAAATGATCCATTTTTATACATTTTTATTCTGTAATAAATTAATATATTTTAATCTTTTAAAACATTTCAAGTATGTCCTCTCCCCCACTTATAAAATGACACACACCTCTCTATTATTTACACCACTTTGAGAAACCTATATCAAAAAAAACTTGACTAATTATATTATAAAATTACCTATCAGTTAATTATAGGTGTTTTTCTTCTTAAAATACCATTCTAAGGGTCCTTAATAAGAAATCTGATGGAAGACCATCGAAGAAGAGGTAATCATTTTTACTGACTCTTACAAATTTATTTCATATTCTACTTATCTAAATCTATTATAACCATACTAAAATAATAACTATAATATAATAAATATAATTATATGTTATTTTTATTATGGGAAAACCATTTTACATCTATTTCTTATCCAATGAAAATTGAAAACATCACTCGTGCATTTGTATGACTTACTGTCTCCATGTCGTGGTGTAATTCTTTTTTCATCCCAATTTTAATTGGGTGGTTATAAAGATGGAAATAATGAACATATATATATATATATATATATGATATTTATGACATAATTATGGTCCTGTAAATATAATATATCATTTTCTATCTTACCCTTCCACTCCTTAAAAAACGATGTCGGTCAGACGTACTTGTGAACTACTACCTCGATGAAGTGATGTGATTCATTTTTTAGGTCCTACATTCAAGGGTGATTATAAATATGTATAATTAATATATATGATATTTATATCATGATTAATATTCTTTTGATTATGGAACCATGATCAAGATGCAAGGACTGAAACCATCAAACTGAAACTTACATGAAAAATGAGAAAATTAACACCCAAAAATTATGATTTTAATAAAGAATAATTAATAAATGAGTATTGAAATTTTATAAGTGGATCATATATGAAATTATAAGTATGTATAATATTCTAGTATATAATTATAATAAATTTAATTTATTATAATGGATGTTAAAAGAACTTATGAAGAAAGTTGAACTTTTGGTAAGAGTCTATTTCATAATCTCATCATTATTCAAGATTGTTTATGTTTACATTTCATTCAGGGTAATTATATGATATTTTAATCTTAAAACCAATATTTTTCTACTCTTATGGTTAATTTTTTAAATTAAAATTTATCCTTTCATTTTAATCTCTATAACATCCCATTACCATCTTTCAAAAACTTTTTCTCCTTTGTCTTTGATCACCTTTTGTTTGGGTGTTATTCCAAGTCATTTCTGGAGTTTTTTGAAAAAATCTAGAGTTTTATAGAGTTAAATTCCATATATGATAATGGATATGGCATGGATGAGTTGGTTACAACATATAGAGTTTTGGTGCTTTAACCTTTTTAGGTATAGCTATGACGTAGAGAGGATGGCAGCGACGTGGAGGTTCAGGATGTAGTTTTGGTGGTTATAACTTTTGTAGCATGGCTACACCATGGATGGATGACTATAGTGTAGAATTTTTATGAAAGGTTTGGTTATTTGGTGTATAATTTTCTCCCACACCGTGGTATCTTCCTGGTTTTCCAGATATGCGGTGTGAAAATCACCATTTTTTGGATGCGGTTTTAGCCAGCCCCTCTACGATATGGTCTCTTCCACTACGTTGTGGTCTAGTTTGTTTTCGCCACTTCATTAATGTGGCATTGAGGCTTGTGCCATGGTATTATGTTTTAAAGAGTTTAAAATCCATAAAACACATTTTATATCATAAAATCCTCTAAATCAAACCAAATATGACCCTTTATATTTTGGATTCTTCAAACCCTTTCTTCTCAGATTAAAGTGTTGGAGTTTTTTCCCTAGAACCAATTTTTTATACTTTATGATAAACTGTATTCATTTATCTAATATTAATAAACTCCTTATCACATCATGATTATTTTTCTACATAACGTACTATGTGGTAATGTATTAAGATTATCTATCACATTGAAATGTCATAATAGTTCCCCACTATGATGAGAACCCATAAGTTCCACAAAAATATTCTTAAAAATACTTTCTAAAGCTAGATAAAATCATTTGAGGGACACAAATGATACATGCTATCTGGGGTGGATACTCATTAGACTTTGAGGAACCTTATCATGGTGTATATACTTAATAATATCTTGTGTAGTATATTATGATAATGAGACCCACCAGTAGAGAATACACATTTATATGTATCAATGGGTGTTCCCATCTACAGATGTGTGTGTTTATCCTTATACTTTATTATTATTATTAACGAGTCTTATAAGTCACATACTTTTATGTATTGATGAAAACCATGATGATATATGTTCGTGGTGAGGTATGATATGTTTGTTTCATCAAAAGTAATATTTCATTAATTAATAACATGATAAAGGATATGTCACTTCTATTATTTAATGAAAGTTGATATTCAATACCACAAAACTGGGTAAGGCAGACACCTGCCTTTATCAGTGCTAATGTAAAAGCGCTGATAAAGTGGTAGGGATTTATCAGCACTAAAAAAATCGCTGATAAATGTACCCTTTATCCGCACTAAAACAAGTGCTGATAAAGGTGTACCCTTTATTAGTGCTTTTTTAGCACTGATAAAGGGTACATTTATCACCGCTTTAAATATCCCTTTATCAGCGCTTTTCTTAGTGCTGATAAAGGTTACATTCATCAGTTCTTTTCTTAGCACTGATAATGTTTATTGTATACATTAAATAAAAAACACATGTTATAACTATATATATATATATATATATATATAATTAAATAATTATAAGATTAATAATAAATATATTTATTAGATTTATAAGATTTATTAGATTTATTAATTAATTATATTTATTAGATTTATTAATTCATTATATTTAATATATATATTTATTATATTTGTTTATATTTAATGTATTTGTTTTATTTATAAATATATAATACTTTTCAATATATATTTATAATTAAAATTATTGAATATATGTGTGTTTTCCAATGAATTGGGGTCAATGAATATATCATGCATATATATATGTGCATGAATAATGTTCATTTATAGATTATAATTACATATCACATTGATGTGTTATTGATTTATAATTCATTATGTTACCCATATAATATATATGTTCTAAAAGATATACACTTATAATTAAAATTACATTATATTTAAAAAATAAATATATATTTTATTATATTTTCAATGATATATATATATAAATATACCTTTCAAATAATTTTATAAGTATAAATAAAGATATATTTATTTAGAGTTATAATTATTAATAAATAAATATATATATATTTATCATAAATATAATTTTAAATAAATATATAATAATATAAAAAAATTATTAAATTTATACATTTATCAGCACTTTTATTAGCACTGATAAGGTATGTCTTTATCAGCGCTAAAAAATAACTGATAAAGAGGGTCTTTATCAGCGCTAAAATGAAAAGCGCTGATAAAGGGGATTTTTATCAGCGCTTTTCATTTTAGCGCTGATAAAGACCCCCTTTATCAGTGCTTTTTACTAGCGCTGATAAAGGTCCACGAAGAATTTATAAAATCCACCGGGTCCTACTCCTCCTCTCCGCACCCTATCAAGCTTTCACGGAAGCCCTACCCCTACACCACTGCCTCCTCTCCACTGTTGCCTCCTTCTCCTCCTCCTCCTCCTCCATGGCCGCCGCCTCCTCCTCCTCCTCCGGCGCCACTTCTCCTTCCCCTCCTTTGCCGCGGCTCCCCTTACTCCTCCTCCTCCTCCTACTCCACCATGGCTCCTCCTCCTCCACCACGACCTCCTCCTCATCCTCCTCCTCCTCCACCAACTCTGTTGCCTCCGCTGCCTCTGAGCTGCCTCCACTTCCACCGCTACCTCTGTGCTGCCTCCACGCTGCCTCCGAGCTACCTCCACTGCCTCCGCTGCCTCTGTTGCCTCCACTGTCGACACCTCCTCCTCATCCGCCACTGCGTCCTCCTCCTTAAGGTGAGTAAAATTTAATTTTCATGAATTAATTATGTTTTCATTTATTGTCAATATTGAGATTAATTATGATTTGGTGGGATTCTTGTGTGTCATGCTTGTGTGTGTGACACATGTATATGTGGTTGGTTACTTGTTTGATCTTGATTATCTCTCCCCACTATAGCCTTGTGATAGAAACCTGAATAGAGAGAGTATTTTTATGTGAAAGGTTGTTACACTAGATTAGGATTTCACTCCATCTAGTGGCCCTTAGTATGGATCTTTTTCTAATTTTGGATACTACCCCATAGTTAGGCCAGGTAGGGTTCGAACCGTCCGTGTTGTTGAATTCATGTCATCAGGTGAGGCATGCCAACGAGATGAGACATATGTTTAGTATGATCTCTATTGTACACTATATTGTACACTATTCTCTGGGTTGGGTCATATACCAATTTAAATATCACATCCTTTCTTATAACATAATAGTGCCACCAACCTCTCACATTGAGTGTGATTCACATATCCTTTCATTCCACAACATATTAGCTGCTCCCCTCTCACTTACGATGGGTCTCACTATCACATCACATAAAAAACAATTTGAGGAGGGAATCTCTATAGACGAACTCTCACAAAACTACTCCAAACCAATACTAAGTGATCCCCATTTCTATATCTCACATCATATTATCATAGAAAAAATGATCTAAGGAGGGAATCACAATATCCAACCTCTATCACAAGTCAAAATGCACCATCAATAGGTAGATCCCATGGAAGTCACACACCAATACCCTTTGACCAACACCTTCTCACTCAAATTAGGGTCCTACCAACACCTTATAACTTAAATAAAGGCCATCAATCTTGTCTCATGCCACAAAACATATAAATAGTAATCTAAGTAGGGTATCTATATAGCCAACCTCTTGTACTGGCTAAACCACATCATCAATAGGTGGGCCCCATGGATGATCATAATTTAACTAGGTGAAAGTCATATGAAGTCCCAATATCTTAGTCGGTCTGACCATAAATGATAAAAGTCACCATCCATTTATCCTCGCATAATAATCTCTTTAAAACCATCTTGGTTATACATGAAAATTATTCCCAACCTATCAATTTTCTAATTCCTCCTATAAGGGAATCTACTGGGTTCTACAAACCTAGCCCATCTCTACTCATTGATACCAACACACACTCATCTCTACATGGTAATGTCACAACCCACATGCTATACTTGATCTAGGCCTCGATAGTCTAGTCTATATCATCTTCTAATTCCCACATTAAAACTCATTAAAACTAAATAATGACCATCCTATGAAACTCACACTAAGAGCCCTGGATACCCTATGCTAAGTCATCAAGACTATTAATATGACCCTAACTTAGGTACCATATCATATCTCCCCTTGGAGATCTCTTAATCCAATTATAAAGAGGAAATCCTCTATGTCACACTTCACCAATCCCTATATGGAATATCCTACTCATCACACACACCATGACTCGTATATATCCTTAAGTGGGTGTTCCCCATCATACGTGATATATAAAACTATATTATCCATCTTCTTTATGCCTAAGACTCTAATACCTACTCAAATAGCCTTAGAAAACCTAACCAGGCTATAAAAATCCCATACCAAACCTGATCCTCTCATAAACATAATTAGAAACCTCACCTCCATGGAGAAATAATCTCTGGATGACCACAAAATCACAAAAATTTGATAGAACCCTCAGTCTATATCTTTGTGGATCAAAAACACCCTATTTATTTACCTAGGTTGCTCTTGATTTCTATCCCTTTCACTGGAACACATATACTCATGCATGAATGCACAATCAGGCATAAATTGGAACACGGTTTTATATTATAGGGTCCACCTACCTCAAAAAATAGAGTAACCCCCTCACCAAGATCAACTCATCCTCAACCAATACTATACATGCCTTATCTAATCTTGTACCAATGATTGAGACCCAATCTCAAGGCACAATTCCCAAATAATTAATTATAGAAACTTATAATTAATTACTCACCTTAATATAATTAGTAATAATCTTTTGAAAACTCACTGGAAAATACAACACCACCTAAACCACACAAAACATGGTGCATTCAACATACGAGGATAACCTCTAGCCAATATAAACAAAATCTATATCATCTGAATTGATTTGAAGATGATGTAGTGAAATCATCACACAAATCCTAGTTAAAATCATCCCAAATCATAGGGAAATAAAGGATAATAGTAATAGAGTAATTATGAGGGAATAACTCACTAACACACTATAAAAAACTCCCAAGAACCACCCCTCATCAAGGGGGATCGAAGAGAGTAAGAGAATGGGTGAATCCCAAGAACCACCCAAGATTTTCTATTAATGAGCACGCCCCCACCATTTTTGAAGTATCTAGTTTTTTATCTAAATTAAACTCATATTCCTTATCCCCTAACCTATATAACCATCCTTTGGATTTCTAATAGGATGAATATAAATAAATAATGGGTGAATGCCAATCGGTTGACAAAAGAGTATGAAGAAGGCGTGAAAGAGTTTATCAGGTTTGGAAAAGATCATGCATATGACCCTTCTCAAATACTTTGTCCGTGTTTACGCTGTTGTTATTCAAAACAAATTAGTCCAGAGGAGTTGGAAGAACACTTGATCTGTCATGGAATAGATCAGAGTTATACATGTCGGAATAAAAATGGGGAAACAATGAATGTAGGTAGTGGCTGGGATAACACTGTGTTTTATGGATCATCTGATATGATTACAAGTATGAACAATGAAGATGACTGTATGGAGGATGTGATTCCAGATGTGAATGATGATGAAGATCATATTGAGGAATTGACAAGGACCATCAAAGATGAACTTCGTGATTTCCCAAAATTGTTTGAGAAGATAAAAAGTTGAGTAAAGACGCCATTGTATGCTGGTTACACTAAATATACAGCACTTTCAACCATACTGAAGCTATATAATTTGAAAGCAGACAACGGGTGGAGTGATGAAAGTTTTACAGAACCAATTTCTCTCCTGAATGAAATGCTCCCAGAAGACAATAAGCTCCCGAGCCGAACATACGATGCCAAATGATTGCTACGCTCGATGGGTATGATCTCTGAAAGAATAAATGCCTGCCTAAATGACTGTATACTATTTCACAAGATCCAAAAATCACTTAAAGAATGCCCAAAGTGTGGTGCTTCTCGATACAAGAAATATGAATCTAGTCTTAATAAATATGTTTAATAATTTCCAATCATTCCAAGGTTTAGGCGCCTATATGGAAGTGAGGAGACTTCATGGCAATTGACATGGCATGCAGATACAAGAATTAAAGATGGGATACTATGTCACCCGGAATACTCTACTCAGTGGAAGAGAATTGATCCTAAGTATCCTGAATTTTGAAACGAGTCTAGAAACCTTCATCTTGCGTTATCTACATATAGAGTGAATCCTTTTGGTTTTCAAAGCAACAATCACAGTACATAGCCAGTTATGTTGGTAAATTATAACTTACCACTGTGGTTATGCATGAAATGAAAATACATCATGTTATCTATGCTTATATCAGGACCAAAACAACTGGGTAATGATATTGATGTTTATTTAGCTCCATTGATCAAAGATTTGAAATTATTGTGGGATTCAGGTGTTACATTGTATGATGCTTACAAAAAGAAAGATTTCACTTTGAGAGCCATGTTGTACGGGACGATAAATGACTTCCCTTATTATGAAAATTTTTCAGGATATGGAATTAAAGGAAATCAAGGGTGTCTTATTTGCAAACAAGGTACACAATCAATTAGGTTGAAACATTCATCGAAAACCATGTTTCTAGGACATCACAGATTTTTACCCTGACGACATAAGTACCGATCTTGGACGATATCATTCGATGGAAGTTCAGAAGAATATACAACACAACCTCCACTAACAGGCGATCAATTGTATGAGAATGTTAAAAATGTGGACACTACTTTTGGAAAACTGGCTTTGAAAAACCTTACGAACATCAGTTGGAAAAAGAGATCAGTTTTTTTGAATTCCATACTGGAATTGTTTGTATGTCAGAAATTTTCTTGATGTTATGCATGTAGAAAAAAATGTATTTGATAGTGTCATCGGCAAGTTGCTAAATACACCTGAAAAAATAAAATATGGAATTAAGGCTAGGTTGGACGTGGTTGAGATTAAAATATGAGAAGAGTTGGCACCAGTGAAGGGTGAAAATCGAACATTTATTCCTCATGCTGCTTACACTCTTTCCATGAAGGAGAGATATCCGTTTTGAAACTTCTTGAATGACGTAAAGGTTCCAAAGGGGTATTAATCAAATATCAGGAACCTCGTGTTAATGAATGATTTGAAGTTAAAAGTTCTAAAATCACATGAATGCCATGTTTTGATGCAAGATCTCATTATTATTTCTTTACGTTGAATTTTTCCCAAGAATGTCTGCTATACATTAACAAAACAGTGTTTCTTCTTCAAAGCTATATGCAACAAAGTTATAGACCCAGAAAAATTTCCAACTATGGAAAGAGAAATTTCTGTCATATTATCTGAATTAGAAATGTTCTTTCCACCTTAATTTTTTGATATGATGGTTCATTTTATGGTCCAAATGGTGAGATAGATTCAACTATGTGGTCCTATACATTACAGATGGATGTACCCCATTGAACGGTATATGAAGATTTTGAAAGGGTATGTCAAAAATCGAAGTCGACCAGAGGGTTGTATTGAGGAGCGATATATTGTTGAGGAAGCCATTGAATTCTATACCGAATAATTGTTTGGTGTGGAAAGAATTGGCCTACCAAAATCTCGTCACACTAGGCAGCTTGAGGGTGAAGGAATTTCTGGAAGACAGGTTTTCACAATCAATATTACAGATCAGGAGCAGGCCCACCTTTATGTTTTGCATAACAATTTCGACATTGACCCATATGTTGAAACCCACAAAGAAATTCTTAGGAATTTGAATCCATCTAGGGCTGAAAAATGGATATCAGATACACATAATTGACAGTTTATAGGATGGTTTCGGGGCCATATTTTTAAGAAGTCAGATGAAAATTTAGAGTCAATTTCAGACTAACATCAATGGCTAGTCGGAGGACCAAGTGTGTATGTATTATCTTACAATGATTAGGTAGTTAATGGTTATACATTTTATACTAATGAACATGATGAAGACAGTACCATGCAGAATAGTGGGGTTACACTTGTGGATGGAGCAATGCATGTTTCTGGTGCTGAGGACAGAAATCCAATTTATGCAAATATGTCATACTTTGGCATCATCAAACAAATATTGGAGTTAGATTATATGGAATTCCAAGTTCTAATTTTATAAAATTCAAGTGGGTTGATAACATGAGTGATGTTAAAATAGATGATCTGGGATTCGTGAAAGTTGATTTCAGTAAGGAAGGGGAGAAAGATGAATCATTTATAATGGCATCATAGGCAGTGCAAGTATTTTATGTTCCAGATCCTGCAAACCGAAACTAGTCAATTGTTCTGTTATCGACCAAAACAACTGAAGGGTCAGATGAAAATTCAACGGAGGATGACCCTTTAATTGGGACTTTGCAATCATTTTGCAGTGGTCTCAATGTAGATGACGTTTTTTTATGTCAGAGGAGACCACAAGGAAGGGATATGGATAGTCGATAGAGGGGTCAAACCCCTTCAGCATTTAAAAAAAAGAGAGTTCAATAATTAGGTTATTTTTTTATTGTAATATAGATTGTGTTACATTATGTTATTATCTGTTCGCTACTGCTTTTATGTGATCTAAATTAAATGTTAAACCACTTCTACAGATAATGACTTCTGCACCTGCTGATGCACCCAATCCCGAGACACAATAGGTTTCTCAACCTAGTGCAGCTGGTCCCCCTGCTGAGGTAAAACATGTCTCTCAACCTATTACAGCTGGTCCCACTGCTGAGGTACAACAGTTTTCTCAACCTGTTGCTGCTGGTCCCACTACTGAGGTACAACAAGTTTCTCAACCTATTTTTTATGGTCCCAGTGTCGATGCTAGCACTTAAGAGGAACATAATGATGATGCAGAAACTGAGGAAATGGTAGGCAATGAAACCGCGACGGCACAAAAAAACAAGTGCGCCGTAGTTTGACAGTTTTAGCCAAAATCCATAAGGCAAAAGCAAAAGATATCAAATATGAGGTCGGATGGAATAAGCGAGGCTAGCATGTAAACCCCAAAAAATCCATGTTTAGTAGCTACATTGGAATCGTCACTCGACAACACATGCCGATTGATATAGAGTCGTGGCACCATGTTGTCAGCGGGCTGAAAATATTAATGTGGGAAGAGATTATGGTAACATTACGATATTATTTATTTAATTTATTGAAATAAAATAAAATAAAATACTGAAATATTGACTAACTCTACATCATCTCTTACAGAGTGCATTTATAGTATATGTCTCGCACAGAGAATATGTATTAAGACTGGAAGGAAGGGTTCATAGAGGCTTTCACACCATTTTAATGAAATTTCATCTGAAATATGCTGAAGGAAAAATCAAGCCGCACCCACATCCTATTTATGAAAACTTGATATCCCATAGAGCGTGGGATGCATTTTGCAACCGTCGTGCGGAGCAGACTTTTCAGGTGCATTGTGTTTAGTAACACGTTGTTTAACATTTCTTGTATTCATCACTTTGATTGACAGTTTTTTATTTATGAAACAACAACTGAGTGCTGAAAATAAAGAACAGGTAGAAAAACCAGAATACCCTTACTGTAAAGTAAGGATGGGGTACGGTTAAATTGAAAAACAATTGGTATGTATTTTAAAAGTACGATAATACTTTTATGTGACATAAAACAACACTGTAACCATGTTTCTCTATTGGTATGTAGATTGATGAATTAAAATTGTAAGCCACTTCCATCCCACTCCAAGTGCTATGGAAGGAGGCTCATGTTAATATAGAGGGGAAACTGGTAGATGAAAACACACAAAAAGTGTGGGAAACATGTGTAAGTATGACATAATATAAATTTGTTTTTCTTTAAATCACTATTACATCATGATGATTACTTATTTTCCCATATTTTATATTTGACTTAGTCACAAGAATCAAAAACACCCACACCGGATGCAGACATACTTTCAGCGGCCTTGAAACAGCCAGGACAGTATGGTCACGTCAGTGGTGTGGGTTTTGGGGTGACACTTCAGACATATTTTCAGGAAAAAAACAAGAGGAGGAACAAACTAAAGAAATGAAAATGATGAGAGATATAGTATCTACCCTTGAAGACAAATTCCAAATTCAGGGAGAGTTGCTAGAAACTTTGATGGGGGAGAGGCGAAGAGAAGAAATAACTCAAGAATAACCCGCCCCACCCCCACCAGCTGTGAGGCAAGCCATTCCCCTCAAAGTCCTGAATTAACCGAGGTAATCAATGTTATAATATTTGTTTCTGTGAAATGTGAATCACATAGAAACTGATACCTCTCTTGTAATGATATTATACAAGGTGAAAATGAATGTGATTTATATCTGTCAACTCCCACCCAACACCTTATAGTGTGGGATACGGTGTTCAATATGAAAAATGACACGCTACACTCCAGACCACTTCCAACCGGTCATGTCAAAGTGTCGATTAACGTAGCTCATGAGCCGAGAGCCGAGCTACCCATTCCAAATGACGATGATGATATTCATACGGTGGAAAAAGCTATTGGAACATTCGTTGTATGGTCGTCGAATCTTGTAAAACAATATGTCGACCAGGAGGTATTAATTTCCAATTCATTTTTCAAGCAGAACCTTTAACATTTAATTAAAAAAGTGCTGAACCGATTAATGTTATTATAGAAGGACAAAAGGAAGGAGATAAAATAAAATAACGGCTCAAAATGATCAACCAACCGATCCAAACGATCTACTGAGGGCACCTTCACCCCGCCCGTTCTATATCCACAGTTAACGTCATTGTAATCTCATGTGGATACAAAAATGAAAGGTGTAAATAATCACACAATTGTTTGTGAAAAAGATATGTATGGAGAGGAAACATTCGATTTTGTTAGTGCTGACATTGTAGCTGAAATCATCACATATGACTGGCTAGGCACCTCAGTTATAAATGTATACATGAGGTATGTTTTCATGATTTGATTTTACAGAAGCTGATATACTATGATAATTATGGCTAAATACATTTCATATTTTTCGCAGGCGTATATATGAAAAACAATTGAAGGGATTTTCCCGTGAAAACAAATTTTGACTCATTAGTCCTCACACCATGTCTACAAAAAAAAATAGATTTCGATTTTCAAGATGAATTAATGTCAAACCTGCTCAGAACATTTCAATTCCAAATTACGACTGACATGCTATTTTTAATACCAATGTTGTAGGGGTAAGACTCTACATTTTAATCATATAAATTATATTTTCATTTCTATCATTACTTATTCCTTTTTTTGTTCTTAAGTAGCATTGGATGCTCATTGCAGTCAATTTGGATACTCCGAAGATTTATTTTATGGATTCACTGCATGGATATCCAACAAACCGACCACACATGATGGCGATTTTCAATTTGTAATACAGTAGATCTAACATTTTATAAATAAATATCTAGTTATATAATTTTTATTATCTTTTAATGAGGATTCAGTTACGATAGGGCGGTGTATGAATATCATCTAAAGGCAGGAATGAATCCAGGGTCTAAGGATGACAAGGCACACGAGATCTAAAAATAGACAAGTATCAGGGTATATATAATTCTATTGAACTATCCAAATACATATCAAAATAGATTACTTATTTTTCTTGATTTATCTGTAGTTTCTGAAAGAAAAAAATGGAAAGGACTGCTGTTATTATGTTTTTAAATTTATTAAAGAGATCATATTTCATGAACAAACTAGCATCCCGGATGAGGTATTTTTAAAAATAATTACTAGTTCATTTAAAATATTTATTAATCATTTGTGTATTTATATTTTTTCAGAACTACTATGACTATCACAAAAACTCCTATTCACAAGATGATATAGATGTGTTTAGAAATGAATAGGCAGCGTACCTGATGAAATAATGTAAACAAATAGGACAATGAAGGTGAATTCCTACTACTTATTCTATATTTATATGATCATTGATATCTCCCTTGTTTACACTTATTGAGCATCTATGATCACCCTTTCTTTTATTTTATATCCTTAGATTATGAAAAATGGTTTTAGAAATGATTTGAGTTTCTCGTAAAGAATAACTTAATGAGAGAATCTTATGAGCTACTGACATATGGAAGACTAAGAAAATGCATTCGGATTGTTTTGATACTTTAGAACAACGATCCATGAGTCATTTGTGATGTGTACGAATTGACCATACCTCAATCTAATGTATGGTGTGACCGGTATGGCTAAAAGTGTCTGATATCAGTTTGAAATTGACATTAACTTTAGAAAATAACACAAATGACATACGAAAAAAAAGAAAACGTGTTTGGATTGTTTTGATACTTTAGAAAAACGATCCATGAGTCATTTATGATGTGTACAAATCAACCACAGCTCAATCCGACGCACGGTGTGACCGATATGGATAAAAGTATCTGATATCATTTTCAAATTGACATTAACTTTAGAAAACAACACAAGTGACATACGAAAAACTGAGAAAATGCATTTGTATTGTTTTTATACTTTTGTAAAATGATCCATGAGTCATTTGTGACATGTACGAATCAACTACACCTCAATCCGATGTACAGTGTGACCAGTATGGCTAATAGTGTCTGATATCAGTTTCAAATTGACATTAACTTTAGAAAACAACACAAGTGACATACAGAAAACCAAGAAAACACGTTCATATTGTTTTGATACTTTAGGAAAATGCTCCATGAGTAATTTTTGAGGTTTAAGAAATAATTGCACCTCAATCCGACGCACGGTGTGACCGGTATGGTTAAAAGTTTCTGATATCAGTTTCAAATAGACATTAACTTTAGAAAACAACACTACTGACATACAAAAAACCGAGAAAACACAATCAGATTGTTTTTATACTTTAGGACAATGATCCATGAGTCATTTGCGAGGTGTAAAAATCAACCACACCTCAATCCAATACACGGTGTGACCGGTATGTCTAAAAGTGTCTGATATCAGTTTGAAATTGACATTAACTTTAGAAAACAACACTACTTACATACGAAAAACCAATAAAACGCGTTCAGATTGTTTTGATACTTTAGGAAAAATATCCATGAGTCATTTTTGAGGTTTATGAATTGACCTCACCTTAATTCAATGCATAGTGTGACCGATATGGCTAAAAGTGTTTGATATCAGTTTCAAATTGACATTAACTTTAGAAAACAACACTACTGACATACAGTAAACCAAGAAAATGTGTTCGGATTATTTTGATACTTTATGAAAATTATCCATTAGTCATTTGTGATGTGTAAAAATCAATCGCACCTCAATCCGATGCATGGTGTGACCGGTATGGCTAAAAGTGTCTGATATCAGTTTCAAATTAACATTAACTTTATTAAACAAAACAAGTGACATACAGAAAACTGAGAAAACATGTTCTTATTGTTTTGATAATTTATTATAAAGACCCATGAGTCATTTGTGACATGTACGAATCAACTGTACCTTAATCTGACGCATGGTGTGACCAATATGGCTAAAAGTGTCTGATATCAGTTTCAAATTGACATTAACTTCAGAAAACAACACAAGTGACATATGGAAAACTATGTAAATGCATTCAGATTATTTTGATACTTTAGGAAAATTATGTATGGGTCATTTTTGATGTGTAAGAATCAACTGAACCACAATCTGACACACAGTGTGACCAGTATGGCTAAAAGTGTCTGATATCAGTTTCAAATTGACATAAACTTTAGAAAACAACACTACTAACATACGGAATACCGAGAAAAAATGTTAGGATTGTTTTGATACTTTAGGAAAACGATCCATGAGTCATTTTTGATGTGTATAAATCGACCTCACCTCAATCCGACGCACGGTGTGACCAGTATTTCTAAAAGTGTCTGATATCAGTTTCAAATTGACATTAACTTTAGAAAATAACACTACTGAGATATGGAATACTGATCAAACATGTTTATATTGTTTTGATACTTTAGTAAAATGATCCATGAGTCATTGGTGACGTGTACGAATCAACCGAACCTCAATCCGATGCACGGTGTGACCGGTATGGCTAAAACTGTCTGATATCAGTTTGAAATTGACATTAACTTTAGAAAACAACACAAGTGACATAAGAAAAACCAATCAAACACATTCATATTGTTTTGATACTTTAGAAAACATATGCATGAGTCATTTGTGAGGTGTAAGAATTGATCGTACCTCAATCTGATGCACGATGTGACCGGTATGGCTAAAAGTGTATGATATCAGTTTCAAATTGACATTAACTTTAGAAAACAATACAAGTGACATACGAAAAACTGAGCAAATGCATTCAGATTGTTTTTATACTTTAGAAAATTGATCCATGAGTCATTTTTTATGTGTAAAAATCAACCGCACCTCAATCCGACACACATTGTGACTAGTATGGATAAAAGTGTCTGATATCAGTTTCAAATTGATATTAACTTTAGAAAACAACACACATGACATACTGAAAACTGAGAAAGTGTGTTCATATTGTTTTGATACTTTAGTACAATGATCCATGAGTCATTTGTGACGTGCACGAATCAACCACACCTCAATCTGACGCACGGTGTGATCGGTAAATCTTTTCATTAGATAAAGAATCAGTATTTATTAAATGAGATAAATCATCCAAAAACATATTGATTTTACATTATTCCCTTTCATTGTTATCAGAATGAAAACATTTTAGTTTATCATTTCCATATTTTAGTTTCACATTTCCATATTAATGAATTATTTCATATAAATGTTTTAATTTATTTCATTATTGTATTACTAACATAGTTTTTTTTCTTATATAGGTGAATTTTTTTCCTTGAGTTCAGATGCTTTGTTCGGCAACAAATACCATGGAAGACAATTTTTGAGATAGGATCACGAATATCAAATAATGAAACATTAATGTTTATAACTGTTGTTGGATAATTGTAATTTTAACCATGTGAAACATTGTTTGAAATGTATATAGCAGTGTGTTTTTTTGTATTCATGATGTTAAGTAAATGTATATAGCATTATTTGTCAAAATATTATGTGCGGGTGCTATTTTGTGCAGGTGTGAAGGTGCTATTTTGTGAAGGTGTGAAGGTGCTGGTTTGTGCAGGTTTGCAGGTGTGCAGGTGCTGGTTTTGCAGGTGCAGGGGAAGCTGCCTTTATCAGTGCTTTTTTGAGCATTGATAAAGGACACCTTTAACAACGATAAAAGAGCACTGATAAAGGGCCCTATTATCAGTGCTCAAGAAAGCGCTGATAAAGGAACCCCTTTATTAGCGCTGTTAATGCCGGCGTAGATAAAGGGGACCCACCCTTTATCTATGCCGACATTAACAGCGCTTTTCTACTGCTATTAATGTAGGTTTTTAGCGCTGATAAAAGGCCAAGTTGTTGTAGTGATTTTAGACCCTTTGATGGAAATAATATAGACTAAATAAATCCATGACCATGGTGTTCTATAGGAAAGTTTGATTTCTAGAAATTCAAAGAAAGAGACATCGAAAAAATAGGTTGATGGAACTATCACGCAACCTACTTGATTAGAGATATCATGATAAAAGGATTATATTATAGAGTAAGTGTCTATATAAGGTATTATGTCATTATGATATTGAAGTTTTTCTCTCTGGGTGCCTTGTTGTGTTTCTTGATGCTAACCTTGGACTTTAGGTTGCTTTGCCTAATTCCACTGAGAAAGATGCCTAGAGGGTCACACACTAAGTGTATCTAGAATCTATGTAAATTAATATATTATTATTTATTATTTAATAAGTTAAATAAATATTATTCTTACTCATAGTTTAATAATTATTCATATTTTCTTGATTTCATACATTCTGTCACCATTTATTTGAGAGAATATTATGTGATAAGAATATTTAATAAATATTTATTTTTTATTTAGGGAATATAATATTTATTTATTTATTTATTAATAATTTAGTAATATTTATTTATTAAATAAATAGTCATTATTTATGGCCTAATAAATATTTTGGTGGAATGAAAGACTGAGTTTAATGTTCTGGTGAGAAATAATATATATTGAATATTATTTGAATAAATAATATTTAATTTAATTTGTGAGTTTAGAGAATGTCAAGAAATATTAATAATAATAACATAATTATAGACACGAGGTTCTGCAGGGATTACAGAAATAATAAAGGGTGCATGTACAATTATTATTTTCCAACCCTAGTGGTATATAAACGCAATTATATTATTTTCTTAAGTGAGTTAATTCATTTTTTTGTTGTGCACAATGAGATTTGGAGACAATCCTCTCAAATACCTAGAGAGATCCACCTCCAAGAATTATCTCAATAATTAAGAGTGATTCTCCTCCACCACCACTCTCATTTCTAGATAGATCGAAGAGAACCCTTCCTTGAAGCGATTTTTGGGGTGATAAATGGTGAATGATGCAAGCAATAGGATCTACCATTCTAGCACCCAGACATTTCTATAACAACATTTTAAGGTTTATGAAACATATGTGGATCACTGTTGGAGGGAATATATTCTTGATTACTATAACACAATTATGGTTTGACATAGAGATGTTTTTAGATCCATCAATTAAGAAATAATTTCTTGCAAGCTAATTATTTAATTACTTAAATTATTTATAAATAATATGTGATGATCCCACACTTTGGTTATGATTTTTATTAATTGTTTATATTATTTAATTTAATTCCATTAATTATGATGTTTATCGTTGTGAAAATCTTGGATTAATCATCGATCATGAAAAAAATAAAAGTTGGGAATTCCCCATCCGATGCTTCTGCTATTCCTGAAAACTACAAGTGGTATCATAGGGTTTATATGATTATTTATAATTATTTAAAGATCATTGATTTATTTACAAATTTTTCATCACTTTTTAATTTTAGTTTAATTCCTCTTCAATAAAAATTGTGAGATTTTATTTATTTCTCTTTATTTATTGAAAATATAATGAAATTAATTAATTTTATGAATGAAATTAAAAGATCTTATATGGAGGTGTTGAGGAGTTTAGATGGATAAAACAAGAGTACATGCAATGTAATACATAAGTACATGGTGCGTACTAGTGTTTAATGAAAACTGAATTAATTTAGAACCAATTCATGTTGTGCACATTTATTTCACATAGTGAATATAATTACACACCACATGTTGACTGGGAAAACTTGATTCACGGTCAGGTGGAATACATATCGTGTAACTTCCCCATGTATTCCCCTTTTCACAGACGAGCCATGTATCCTCTTACACAGACTACATGACTAGTGATCATGTAACTCAAAGACCACACACCATGTATCCCATGCACATGTCGTACACTCCAATATTTTCAATGGCATAGTTACACATTGAGTCCCTAGGCGTGTGATATGAATAAACAATGAGAATAATACCCTCCATATAAACCGTAACATATACATTGTGAACTTTTACCAGATTACATAGAATTAAAAATTAATTTATTATACTATTCAAACCTTATCAACATGTGTTTTGTGTAGTTATTAATTTGATAGTACATTCCATGTGACAATTTATATATATATATATATATTTTCTAATTAATTTTTGTGTAATTTTCATATTTGTATATTGTGTATAAGTCATATTACAATTATTAACCTACACGTATTGAAGCATTACATGCTATGTAAGTAACATGTGTTCTATGGGGTCATTGAGTTGATAGTATATTACATGAAATTACGTGATAAGTTGTGTACACCAGATGTCACAAAAGTAAATAGTATACGAGTATAATACATGTTGGGTAGTTCGAACGGGTACTCAATGTATTTCCTCCAAGGTAAATTTGTATACACATTTAATTTTCAATAAATTTATTTAATTTGTTTAAAATTATCATGGATGAGAATCTCAAGAAAAATTGGATTAGAATTAAGATAAAAGAACTGATTAATTAAAGAAGATAATTAATTTATTAGAGCATAATTTATCTTAAATATTAAAAATTAGAATTGAATGCTAATTTTATTAAATTTGTAATTCATTTCATGCATGTGGATGATCATGAGCATATACTAGACCTTTATATGTTATTAGTTTGATTTAATTTATTATTAAATTAAATTTTTGGCATGAGTGTCATCTATCCTCTCATTATGTAAGGGCCTTTGTTCCCATGATGTTTTTATGTAAAACCCATTAACCAATCCCTTGGTTACCTCACCTAAGTTTGAGTAAAATCCTATGTCATTGATGGAGCTCCCAAGCTAGTAAACGTAGTTCAAGTTTAGAGCAGAGGAAAAATCAATCCAAGAGAGATACATAGGTTGACAGATGGAAAACTATAACACAAACCATAAATAGTTCAAGGAGTTTCCTCCTAGGTCGATAATTATTTTATCATTCACTACATATACTAAACATTAATAAATTCTAATGATCATACCACTTTATTATTATTTTTTGTCAATTTTCATGGTTGTTTCATTATGTATGTATTGTCGTGATCACATAGTTTAATGAATTAACAAGTAAGCAAGATAGAACTAAAATAAATTGACTTATACATAAATATTATTTAAGATATGGTTAATCTCTTAAGTAAATCCACTTGATATTAACAATAATTTAATAAAGATAATAATTTGAAATTTACACGTTATGATAAAATCCCTAAATTATATATATTATGTAGGTATAGCCTTCAACTACTTACATTAAAATCAAACCATAGTTCAAATTGCTTGACCAACCAATGTTGGGGTGCTGTCAATTATTAGGGAATTATAACTTGAATTTTTAGGTTGAATTAACTTAGTCCACATCAAGGGTTGACTGGTAAAGTAAGTATTTGTGTAACTAAGAGTCAAAGGTTGAGGAAATCCAATTTAAGGATTTCAATATTGGGGAGTGTTTCTGATGTTTTCGAAGTTGGAATGCACATCATCGTAGCGACACACATTTCCCGCCCCCACATTCTTGCTTTCTAAGTGTGGAAAACCTTCACCACTATAGTTGGTGATTTTGGATACTTGATCGAAATGATATGATGGGATATCGGTTCCTCCTTCCATGGATTCCTCCTTGGACCTTGTTTCCCAGCCTGCGTATCCATTATAGACTTGAGTAATGTTCGTGAAACTCATTATCGGGGCCATCTATATGTGGAAAATGGTTTATTACACTGCTTCTATCTCAATAGGATATCAACCTTTAATTATAGTAGATGGTAACATTGGGTATGTCTGGGCATCACTTGACGTAGGGTGTATTGGACACCTGTAAATTCTTCCTCTTTAGAGGGCATCTCATATGAGGCATCTTAGGCTTTGAACCCAAGGAATCCTATGTTGATCACAAGGAAATTTACATCAGAGGTGTGAGTATTCTAAAGTTTTTTTACCATAGTAATCTGATGTTTATTGTATGTGGTAGGTGTTTAGGTTAGGTTACATGTTCTATGTCATGTGTAGATGGATTAGAACGTCTGGTTGAGAAGGAACATGGAACATGTTTAACGACTTTTGGATATGGGTTTGGTTGATCAGAATGCCCCATAAAGGTGGATCTATGAGGTGCATGATTAAGAGAGAAGATGTCACACTTGGATAGTTTACTAATGGATCAGAATTCCCGGTGTAGATGAATTCAGGATTATGGATCATAACGCCCAATAGAGGCAAATTTGGGAGGTACATATCATGGAGGGAACACCATGAGTTTACCATTTATACAATTAAACCTCTGGGAGGCTTCCTATGTACCCTATTTATAAGACAAGGATCAAAACCCATGTAGTTTTATTCCAAAGTTTAAGGTTGAGTGATAGGACTAATCCATGTAGTTTAATATCATGCGGTAAGGACGCTCATGTCATGAAAGGATAATCAACAAGGGATGGTGTGAAGATTATGCATAGAAGCTTCCCTTCACAAGAAGATTTTTTGGGGTAAAGGTATGGGGATTACACATGGTAGCTACCCATGAACTGCTAGGAATAGTGAGGATGTGGTTGGGGATTACACATGGAAGCCGCCTATGCACTACTAGGAGAAGCAAGGATGTAGTTTGGGATTACGCATGGAAGTAGGCCAAGAACTTCTTAGAGAAATGAGGATTTGGTTGGGGATTATGCGTGGAATTTGACCACACACTACTAGGATCAGTGAGGATGTGGTTGGGGCTTACATGTGGAAGTGGACCATGCGTTGCTAGGTGTATCGATGATGTGGTTAGGGATTATGTGAAAAAGCATCCCATCGTATCTTCCTTTTGTCAGGTTAAGAGGGAATCCAATGTCCATTTCATGGGGTAAGATTACAATTTAGCATCATATGAAAGGATGTGGTGCATGAGTCTTATGAATTGAGCTTTCCATTCACCATTCTTGCGTTAGACTATGAGGGAATCTTGACTCATTGGTGGGTTGAGGTATATGATTGGGGTTTACACCTGATAAGGGTACCCATGGTGGGTTTTGGTGACTGTCTCATGGTTCATGTGGAATCCTATGATATAAGTTATATTATAGTTTAACATCATGTACCAAAGACTAAGGGGGGTCGTCTCATGATAAGGCATATTATGATTGACACATAAGGCATCTCATTCTTATCACAGGATGCATCCTATGTTTGTCATATAGGGTATGCTATAGTTAAATTTCATGTAATGAGGAATACTAGGAGGAAGATACCTAGAAATGGATAGTGAGGTACTTTCACAATATATTCCCTCTTTGGTTAAACCTAGTATGAGAGTTAGGTGGCGGGGTTTTAGGAGTTGCTTGAGGAGTGTTTCAACTCAAGGCATTTGAGGAATATAAGATAATAATATGAACTCATGATATGGGAAAGGTAATAAGAGGATTAGGTAAACTCAATGAATTTTCAGGGATTATAGATGGGTATCTATAATCATGGTATTAAATGGGGTGGACCTTAGGTTCATATAAGGGCACAACCTAAAATTTCTTCAACCCAGCCCAAAAAAGTTCACTGTGTGAATCTCCATTTTTCATGGGGGTTTGTGACGTGTGGGGACACAACCCCTGTGGTATGGACTAGTAGGTTCAAAGGTAGGATATTCATTAAATATGGGGATTTGCGGAGCTCTGGGTCTTATGAAGGTTGGGGCTTCATGGAGCTCTGGGTCTCATAAAGGTTGGGGCTTCACGGAGCTCAGGGTCTTGTGAAGGTTGGGGATTCATGGAGCTTAGGGGTCTCATGAAGGTTGGGTATTCATGGAGCTTAGGGTGTCATGAAGGTTGGGGATTTTTTGTGATTAGGGTTTCAAAAAGGTGATCAACTTTTATGAAAGTATTCTCAAATAAAGGAGGGATCTAAATGGGTGTGAAAACACTATTACCCGATTCTTTGGAGATTTTTAAAAAATACATCTTTACGAGGAATGTCCATTCATGAAGGATTAATTATGGTGAAATGAGGTCTCATGGATTCTCTTATTTCTATAATTAAGGAACGAGGGGGGGTATTTATAGGGAATGGATTTTGTGATGATTTGAGGCCTTTGTGAAGCTTTATGAGCTTCAAAAGTTGACAGGTTTTCACGACTATGAATGTCACTTTCACCGAGCTACCATAAACCATTTTTTAGATCATGAAGGGAGATACATGAACATGAACTTAGCGAACTAGACCTCCATGAATGGAACTCCATGAACATGACCTCTAAGAATGGGACTCTGTGAAAATAGCTTCACGAACATACCTCTACTAACCATGTTTGGAATCCTGACCTCAAACATCCATAAATTTTGATCTATAACTTTGTTCAGGCTCTATGAATAGTCAAATCAAACCCTACAAAATGAGCTAAGATTTTAGATCAAGATCCTCCACACATGGTTCATTCTTGAATTAGTGTTTCCAGTTACAATAGGGATTCCACTCAACAGATTAAGGAACTGTGAGTTAATGCAGTTAGCATTTGGAATTCCAACCTAAAACCTATCAAATTTCTTGACCATACAAGGTTAGGGTGATGAGAAGGGGAATATAGATCCTTTCCACTAGAATATACAAGCGATAGGATATTCCAAATATAATGGCGAGGGATATTGTTTTTTGATAAAATTGTGGGAGGTTAATAAATATAATATTTGTTTATTTATTTAAATTTTATCAGATAAAGTACTAAAATACCGATCATCTTGTTTTTAGAAACAAAAAAAGAAGACTTCAAACATATCACTACAATCCATAAATTATAAGGACAAAATTATCACTAGAAAAAATTTCCAAGAATGGAAAAGGAACTTACATGCTATCCTATGCCATGAAATGAAATTGTATGTGTTAGAAAAACCTATTCCTGATGTTCATGATAATGAGGATAGTGAAGAATATTTATCTCTATATGAGAAAAATTTGAACAATTCTGTAGATGTTCAGTGTTTAATGATATCATACATGACTAATGAGGTTCTAAAGCAATATGAGGACATAGATGAATATAGCATGATGTATCACCTTCAAGATATCTATCAAGAGAATATGAGATAATATGGAAATGAGATCTCCAATGCTCTGTTTTTAAAGTATTCTTGGAGATTTGGAACCAGCTGGGCCACATGTAGACAAGATTGTTGGATACATAGAACTCTTAGACATCTTAGGGATTAAATTCCCAGATAATTTGTGCATATATATCATAAATTATTCAATAACTAAGTCCTTCTCAAATTTTATTATCAATTATAGTATGAACAATAATGAGAAGAGTCTTTCAGAAAATTTTACACTGATTCACCAAGTGGATAAAGACATGGGGTGTGACAAACCCATGGTTCTTATAGAGAATAAGAAAACAAAAAACAAGGTGAAGGGGAAAAAGAATCATAAGTCTAAAGATCTTGAGCATCATCTTTCCAAGAATATAAATATTGAGAGGAAAGGAAAGGAATAGGAGGTAGTATGTTTTTCATGTGGCAAGTAAGGCCACTAGAAGATGAACTACACCCATAAGAAAGGGTAATATAAAGTTTCATTCTTTATTGAGTATAATCTTTCAATATCTAAACATTCGGTATTAAATAAATCTTGTTGTGCACACATCTATATCCAAATGTAGGAACCAAGTAGATTTTGAAAGATTTATAGAGGAGAGGTGAATTTTCAAGCTTCCAATTATATGAGGTTGGATGATCTAGACATTGGTGACTACCACATTTCATTGCCAACATGAATGATATTTGTTTTAAGGTATTGTTATTATGTACCAACTATTACCAAGAACTTAATTTTTGAATCATTACTAGATGAAGATGGTTTTATTTTCAAATTTGGGAATTAAAGTTGTTTATTTTATAAATAAAAAATATGTTATGGTATTTCAAATTTAGATAATGGTCTTTATATATTAAATTATGAAAACTTGGTATTGGAAATAGATAATGAATCATGCCCACACGACTCATATAACACCCAATAATGAAATCAATGTTTTGGTCTTTTAAATGAGAATCATTTGATAAATATTCATAAAGATGGTTATTTATACTTTTTTGAGTTAAAACCACTTGAAATATTTTATGATTGTTTACAAGGAAAAGTGAACAAACCACTATTTGGTGGACAGGGTGAAAGGGACACAAAACTTCTAGGATTGGTACACACTAATGTGTATGGACCATTTCCAATTAAAGCTAGAGTTGGATTTTCATACTTCATAACTTTTACTGATGACTTAAGTATATATGACTATGTATAGTTGATGATGTATAAGTCTGAGTCCTTTGATAAATTAAAAGAATTCATGAATGAATCCAAGAATAAACATGAAAAAAAGATAAATAATTTTTGATCCAATTGAGTTGGTGAATATATTAACCAAGAGTTTATTGAACTTTTATGGGAGTTTAAGATTATATCTTAACTCACTCCACCTTACACACCACTGTGGAATGGTTTTAGTGAAAGGAGGAATCGTACCTTGTTAGACATGGTAATGTCAATGATGAGTCATGGAGATCTTTCATTATCCATTTGGGGATATGCATTAAAAACTGTAGCATACACACTAAACTGAGTACTAATTAAAGAATAAAATGGAATTATCTTTGAGTTATGGAGTCAAAAGAAACCTTTTTTGTCACCTATATATATGGGGTTGAGAGAAATTTTCTAAGTCCTTATTATGAAACAAACAACAACTAAGCATTATAATATTTCCTCAGTGCCAGTGAAATAGGAGAGGACTCATGTACAGAGGGCCTACCTATGCCTGTGGAATAGGCGAACTATGGATATCCTATAAAAAAATATGGATCCCATGCCACATGATGCACATACACAGTCATTGATATATTCCATGATAATCTGTCCTTAGTGTTAGAGAACTGTGGTTTTCCTATCAAGAAAGATGAATCCCATGATTCCTGATGAACATACACAATAGGATATGGCTAGATTGTTAGAGGTATGACCTCTACCTATGGAACATGTGAGGACTCACGTGTAGGACAATGCGGTCTACGTCATCATCATCATGTCTCCTTAGCATCATAAGTTGTTGGAGGAGGTTCTTGAGTAGGAACCTCCACTCCCTAGGGTAGACTATCGAAGATTATCTCATGAATCACATGACAATTTGTCCTCAACACCAGTGATATAGCATGGGTCACTGTCAATCTAGATACCAATTCCTCCATTTAATCACTCTTTTGAATAAGATACTCTGAATGATTATGCTGTAAATAGATTCAAAATTAATTCGAAAATAGTTTGATAAAAAAACTAATGGAAATTTGTTGACTTATCATATCATAAAGAGATATTTCATGTCAGGTAAGATATAGTATAGAATTAAGTCTATACCATGGATCATACTCTACCTTCTATGAAATATGGAATCAAATCGGAGGTACACCTTGGATATGAAGCGCTGATCATCTCCCCCAGAGGTTGAGATACTTGGTAGGTCATTGGCACCAGTCCTCATCCTGCCTTCCTGTCAGCTTCAAGTCATGAAGATCCTGTAACTGTATTAGTGGTAATGGAATGAGATGAACACAACCAAAATGGTTCAAGACTCTATCAGGATACTGCCACTCAACAATATGAAAGTGAATGAATGACACTACAACTATAACATCATGAATTCTAGTCGTGTAGTATGCTAAAACTAGTTCAATAAATACTAGTATGGAATCCATGAAATTTGAGATTACATGTGAGATTTTTTAAAAAATTTTCTTAATAAAAACAAAAATTGATGCTATTATTAAATTTTTTAGACAATGATCGATTATATATACTTATATCACCGGTAAAAGACTATTCAACGTGAGATGATATTCACCCAAATGGGGTGTCAGAATTCTATTGAAGTTGTGTTTCTGAGTCCATCTATAAAACTCAATATCGTAAGTGATAAATAATAATAAATTAAATTCAAAAACTCCTACTAGAATTAGAAACCAATATATATGAGTGATCATATCAGTGTCCATACAGATCATTAGGAAACACCTCTATAGGCAGCGACTGACTAGAAAGTTGAGGGCAGAGTATGGGGATGCTCTTCGGTTTCCACATCAGAAGAAGGATGATGCATCCCACGAGATCCTTGAGGTCTCTATGACATACCATGCATAGTACTATATAAGTGTAATCCAACCACATAGATCCCCATCTATATGTACCGGCCTAAGAAAATTCCTCCCACAACCTTAGATACATCCTGTGAACATGCATACCTGAGTGATCAGTGCACATGGTCCCTCCATTAATCTGTAATATATATGCATGGTCATGATGCATGACAGTCTGCTCATCAGTGTCATCAGGTAAATGTAGAAAGTGTCCCTCAAGACATCTCATAGAACTAGACCTGCCATCTATAGCCATAGGGCCAACCCAAATGTCAACACCTATCAATCTTTGAACAAGGTCAGGCCAGTGTGCATGGGTGGGTCCAATAACGACTTACTGCTAGATAGGAATACCGAGGACTTAAACATCCTCAAGGGTGATGTTCATCTCTACCTTAGGCAGATATAATGTGTGTGTCTCTATTCTCCGCCATTCCAGGATGGCATCAAGTAGGTGATGGTCAATAAATGTGAAATCAGATACTGTAATGCCGTAGAATCTAGAACGATGAAGGTATGATATAATGGTGGGTGGAGGAATCCTATGATGAAAAATATGCGCTCAACACACCCTAATATGTCAAATCTCACCACCCTATATCACGATCTGGGAGACATGCCTAGCCTACTCAGTGAGTAGTATAGTATCCTCTATCTGTATGTTAAAAAATTTAATGAGTCATAAGGGTAAAATGTAAATATAATGTTATGATCAACAGAATGTTATGAGTTGTAGAATGTAAAACATGCCATGTTCATTCACATTGTTTCATGAAGTTATTTTTTACCAAAAGAAAAGGGAATTTCTTCATGTTTCTCAAAGAATATTTTGAAAGTGTTTTTGATATATGTTTTTACCTAGAAAAGGGTGTTTTGTAAGATATGGTTACACACACACACACAAACATTTTGTATTTATTATCTAAAGGCTTATTAGATAATGTTGTGCTTGGTAATTTATTTATCATTTCCCACATGATGGTATGTTTCATTATTATTTTCTAAAATGCTTGATTTATGTTTTATCTATGGATATATTGATTATGTATTAATGTTTCCTCCTCTTCACTTTCTTCTCTTTCTTTGTTTTCTTCATTTTCTTCGCTTTCTTCACTTTCTTCGCTTTCTTTGCTTTCTTCGATTTCTTCCTCTACCCAGTTATGGGATGGTTTTACATCATCTTCGTCATTGTTTTCACCATTCCTCCTACACCGTGCTTCATTTCCCATGAATTCTTTACAACATACAAGAAATACCATGGAATTTTTCAATAGAACACGGTTTGGATGAGATGAGTTTAACTTATAAAGTGAGGTAAAATCCAGTTTATTTTCAAGTGGTAGCTTAATTAAATCTTCCAAAAGGATTTAATTAGATTTTGAATTTTGAAAATCTTTAGGAAATGTCATAAAATTCTGAAAAATGAAGGATATTATATTCACACCATATAATTTACAATATAAGAATATCACAATGGAGATAATACATCATTGTGGCTGAGAGTGTGAACTCGATCCAACAATGTTAAGTAATCATTTCCAGTTATTACCTTCTTGATGACATACAATGCATCTCAAACGTTTCCCTTGTTCTTGAAGCCAGTCTATCACATTCAAAATCCTACTGGCCTTCGGTCTCCCTCGTTTTCACAACCGATTGATGTCAGGTATCTCTATCATCTGACCTTCAGGCACTGTGAAACACCGAATCTTCACAATAGGCATCCATAGTATAGCATAATAGATATAAATGGTGTCTATCTAGTACAATAAATCAACACATTCTTCCTATGATATGTTCGCATAGGAACATGCTGTGATGGCATGTGTGCATGGAAACTGTAATGCCTATAAGTTTCCACATTGAAATTTATTCTCTTATAGAAATACCATAATTTTTTCACCGATGATATTTGTGATGGGGTCTGAATGATCTTTAACTTAAAATAGAGAGTCTTCTTAGTGGAAAAGGTATACATGATATCCAGAAGCTTCTTGAATGTTCTTTTAAATCTCTCATTTAATGTTTATTCTATACCATAACCCCATCTGAATCCCATTTGAGGCTAGTTTTTTTTTCTATCAATGAAGTAATTAACACAATGATAAAATTTATCATGAAATAGGGCAGTTATAGGTAACTTGAGAAACCCCTTGAAGACACCATTGATTCACTCAATAATGTTTATGGTCATGTGTCCATACCTCTTCCCCCCATAATATGCTAATGTTTGTTTTTCTTTTGGAATCTGCATCAATCATACACTTCTTGACTAGCCTTGAGGATTTTTTTGAAACGTTCTTCAAAACTCCATTAATATGGATCATATTATACACATAAGTGATTATATTTCACATAAATTTATTTTATCTTTACGTTGAAATAGTAAACAATAATAAAGACAATGAGTATCAAGCCTCGTGATTTACTTATTCATAGTTTCATTATGGAAGGTTTTACCAACATGTTTATAAATGTGTCTAATTTAGTACCAATGATGTGCATTTGGGGGTCTCTATGTATCAGGGTCCACATTGATTTCCTCAATGATTTCCTGATGCTGATCAAATATTAAATAGACACCCCGAATACCGGTGAAATGGTTACTGATACATGCCAGAAACCAACTCCCTGATTCATAGTTTTCCATCTCCATAATGGAAAAGGCAAGATGAAGAGGTGAATAGTTTCCATATTGGGTTGCCATAATCAATAATAAACCCTTGTATTTTCCATATAGAAACGTTCCACCAATCTTTATAAATAGTTTGCTGAAACGAAATGTGGAGATGCAGAGGAGGAATGCATAGAACAACCAATGAAATTGAACGCAAGATGGATCAAGTTAGTTATCTCGAGACAAATGTTCATTCATATAAATATGGAACAAAAATTGGTCATTATGTCTTAGTATGGATAGAAATTTTGGTAACACTCAATATGATTCATCCCAATCACCATAGACCATCACAATTTCTTTCTATTTTTCCATCCATGCCTTATTATAGGAAATCTTATAACCAAAATTCTGTTTTATCCTCTCTTTAAAAAGGTCAATAGGAACATCTTGGCATGTACTAATCATCTCGATGATAATGGATGACAAAAATTTAGAATCCAATGAGGTATTTTATTATGTTATCTTTGGATGAATGAAAGTATGAGCTGCCTCAATCTTTGAGATTCTCTAACCTCCAAATGAATTTTCTGAAATCACCCTCAAGTGGAATCTACAATCATCCCCATACTTTTCACACCATATGAGGTATTTTTACAGCACAATTCCTAAACTATATATCTTCAGTTCCTCTCAATGTGAAATCTCTTCAGTGTTTTTAATGTATCTTTACTTGGAAATCCTTTCCAACATATAAAGTTTTGTCCAACTCACTAAACCTATATGGTATAACTTCGAGGAAACTCAATTGTGGGTGTGAGGAAATTGAATTCGAATTTAGTCACATGTTTCATTGCTTCTAATCAATATGCGAATAGTGGTGAATTATTTATTGTGGGTCAAGGATATTATTAAACTAATAAATTTCAATGAACTTCCTCCACAAATTCTACTTCTCCCTCCTCGCCAGCACTGTTGTCACCATCTATTCCATAATTACAAAATTCCTCATTAGAAGTTTGATTTACATGTATACCCAATAGATCATATAGGTTTTCTTCTTCTGTATCATTTGTAATAGGATAAATTTCATGGGGTAAACCTTATTCAACCACTATTATAAGTCTATGTCTTTTTACAAATAGACATTGTTGTAGTACAGTAAAAACATCAATATATAACTCCATTATGGTACCATTTTACCATTGGGAAAATAAATTTATTACTTGGATCCACTTTGATATGATGAATTATAAGGCCGAAAGATTTTTAAAATTCCAAAGTTAAGTACATATCTTTCGAAGATGTTATTAAGATACCAATTGAAAATAAGCTAGATTTTACCTCACATCCAAAGTGAGGATTATCTCATACAAACTATGTTATATATAAAAATGTCAATGTTTGTATGTTGTGAACCATTAATGTGTTATTTAATGTCTTTATTCTTATCAATTTCACTTTATATGATCATAATTTTTATTTCATCAATGATAAATAATATTATATAATCATTATATGTATTCATTTTTTAATCCTAAGTTATTCATTAATTAATCTATAGTTAATCATTACTAATAATAATTATTATTTATAAACTATATAATATTTATGATACTAAAATTTTAGAACGTATTATTATATCCTAAACTATAATATCAATGTTTCATTGTAAAATTTTTCCTTGTCCATTTCATTTTATATGATCATAATTATCATTTTATCATTGATAAATATACTGATTTAATGTTTTATTTTCTTAGGTATTTTATTATTTTATAAAGAAAATATGAATAATCAAAAGAATATCCATCAGGAGTGTCAAACTAGGAGTGGAGAAAGGCCCATTGCCATGTACCACGTTATTCCAAGTCAATCTTGGAACACCTTGTCAGAGTCACTTCTCTTAGGTACATCTATTCTAGAGCCACATCCACGTGTCTGTATCTAGTCAGGGATTAGATTTCTTAGATAATCACATAATATTTATGCTACCAAATTTTTAGAACATTTAATCTTAATTTATTTATTATTTATTATATACATAATAATTAATAATAATAACTATTATTTAAAACTACATATAACTAAATAAACTACTTAATAAATAAAATATTTAGAACTAACTAAACTACTTAATTAATGTCATATTTAGACCTAACTAAAAAGAATTAAATAAAATAAATAAATAACATAAAATTAAATAGAAAAGAACCTTTAAATGATGCTTCACAAAAACTCAGGACTTCTTTTAGACCACCAGATCCACCACACATGAAAATGAATTTTTTTGAGAGAGAATATGTGGAATTTAGAGAGATGAGTGATATTTGAAGTGAGGAGAAGGGGGGAGGGTGGGTAATTTTTTATAGGGCGTTAAAGCAATGGATGAAGGGGGGATGCCGCCTTTTGCTTTGTCTTTAGACAAAAGGCCGACCCCCCCCCCCCCCCCACAGCCTTTGTCTTTAGGTTGGGTGCTTTTTTATAGGGCATTAAAACTTGTGAATTATAGGTTGCCTCAATCAATTAAAGGATTAACATGAATCTCAGAGTGTGGTGGAACTGGTTTTCCAAGATAAGACCTCCATAAAAATGATGTTATATCTATCATCAAGACTTATCAGTTATATATGATCAGAAGTCATCAGAATGAGACTTCATGTGAGTGAGAGTGGTGATAGTGAGAGTATTTTTATAATTTCTTATACTTTAATTTATCAAAGTGATTGTAGTGTTCTCCTGGGGATGTAGGAATTTTTATTCCACCATATAATTTACATACATGACTCTATTTTCCTCTTTCATTCTGCAAAGTTTTTGTGTTGATAATTTCATGGGGTGATTAGGTTTCTATACTTTCTAGTTTTGGAACATTAATTCAAGGGGTTGTGAAGTCTTCCAAAAGGTAGGAATTTAGAAGGCTGTTCTTTTTAATTATTTCTATGAGATTTATTCTATTTTGAATCCAAACAAGTGGTGTCAAAGGATAGGTTCAATTATTCACACCTAGAAGCATGAAAAATAGCATCATATGAAGTAAAGATAAATATTTAAAAGTTTTATAGGACATAATTTAGTTTATAGAAGATGAATTTGGAAGATATTCTGATACATACAGATTTGGATGATCGATTTCCTCGGGAGTTTCTATAAAAGAATGGTAAATCAGAATTGTAGAGCTTGGATAATAAGGCTATTGACTTTTATGAATTGATGGATCAGTCAAAAAATTAATTATTTTGATGCTTAAAAATCATGTTTAATTTATTACTGACTATTTATGTGTTGAATGATAGAGGCTTCATAATTATATATTTTCAATAAAATTTCTCTAAGTAAAACATGATATCATTAGTTATTGCTTACTACTGCCAACTCATTTCTACTACCACTGGAAGACTTCTATTAACACTAGTGAAACCACTAGTGGACTTATGCTACAATTATAAGGACCTTGATATCATTAGTTGAAATATACTATCTTTATAAAATATTTCATACTTCTAGTACTCTTAACCAACTACCCATTCAAAATGTCGTACTGCCAATAATGATATGCTATAACCAGTGTATATGTACTATCGCTAGAACAGGTGTGCTACCATAAATTAATGGTTCATACTTCGAGTCTTAGTCTACTTACATTAGTTTACACATGCTGACACCAAAATAATTTTGTTACCACTACTTCCAAATGAATTCACTATCACTAGTGTTTTTCTTCTACCACAAGTCTAAACCATCTACTTCTAGATGAAACCACTACCTCCATTTAATGTTTTTTATCCATAGTTGAATGGAACTAAATTTAAATTAATTATTACAGTAGATATTCTATGTAATTTAATTATAGACATATAGATTTATGATTGATTATTCTTAAAAGGATTACTCAGTTGTATTGAAGACAAATTCAATCATTCCGAAGTTACTTCTCAACATGAGGATTTATCTTATTTTATTATAATTATCCTAAAACGAATAATTATATTTTCTAAAATCTATAAATCCAAGTAAATCCTCATACACAAATGCCGGTTGCTTACTTGGTTCTGTTAAATGATTGGATGGTTGTGCTTTAGTGTGATTTTTGAAAAGATAGACGATTGTCTAGTTTTTCATACGACACTTTGTTTTTCAAGAAAAAACCAAAACCTTGAAAAGTATTATTGAAGTGTCTTCAGAGAAAATTTAAATAAAATACAAAAAATAAGATCATTACTACTCATCTCTTTTTAGATCAGAGAAATAAGAGCAACATAAACACTTTCAATTTATTTCTTTCTTCTTATCTGTTTTATTTACATTCAAGTTGTGCTACTTTCATTTATTTTTTTCTTGAGAAAAATATCTTATACTATATTTTAGAGCACATTGATACTCTCTTGCCATATATTTTATAATATTCATCACAAAAAAAACTATGGAAGAGGCTATGTGTAGCCTGGAGTGCCTGTGTGAAGTTTTATGTAAAACCCAATCTAGGGTGTGGATCAAGTTTATTGTTTAATAAACATGCTTGGCCATATGTGACTATAAAGTGGAGAGGAATAAGTATCAGATTGAGACTGAATCTATTGTATTAATTTCACACGTGTATACATAGTTTTGTTCATTTTGTTTTAGAAAAACATGTTTTAGTTTTCAAAACTTATTTAGAAAAACAATACTTAGATAGTTAGCTCTAATCAGTGTTTTATATATTTTTTTGATAGGATTAGAATTGTTTCAAAAGATAAAGTAGTTTTTAATTTTTTTAACTGGGTTGTGACCATACCTTATATAATTTTTTTGAAAATGTCAAATTATATATTTATACTATTTTAGTTAATTGGTCCATTTTATAAATTGGGTGAATTTGTTTTCAATAGTTTGTAAAAATATTTTTTTATTTGATACTCAATTGACCCCCATCTTGAGTAATCCACTCCAACCAAAAGTTGGTATCATATGAGTCTTTATTTCTTTCTTATCTAGCCTTAAATGTGATCGATTTTTTACACAAATGATCTAATTTTTTTATTCTAAATTTTATTTTCATGGGTAATAAAATATTTTATGGGACTATTACTAACATACCTCCTTATTTTAATGACATTAATTATGCTCAATGGAAGATTAACATGAATATACACCTTGAGAGCATGGATATTGACATATAGAAAGTAATAAAAGATAAATATTAAAAACATAAATATGCTAGATATTATTGGGGTTATGCTAATAAGTATTTCTATGATTGTAATTTTAAAGCTATGAATTCCTTATATTGTTCTTTGGGAGAAGATGAGTTTAATGGAATTTTTTCATGTACCACTGCTTATAAAATTTGGGATACACTTAGTCTCAAGAAGGCACATGAAATTTTAATGGAATGTTTATAAATAATTATACAATTAAATATGAAAAATTTAAAATAAATTATGATGAATAAATTTTTGAAATGTCTATCAGGTTCAATAAAATTGTTAATATGATGCATGCACTTGAAAGGAAAATAGTAGACAAAGATCAAGTGATGAGAATCCTGCAATGCTTACCTGATCAATAGAGAGGAAATTATGTCTCCATTTGAGAGTCATGCATATAAGAAAAATTTTAGTGAAGGATATGGTCGATAAAATAATGATGTATGAGGAAGTGTTTAAAGTAAATAGAGGACGACAAACCAAAAAGAAAAATAACTGTGTTAAAAAATTCTAAGTCAAAGATGAAATATATAATTAAATAGAATAACTCAAGTGAGAATAATTCACTTATTGAAAGTGATGTGGTGATTAGGATATTTAATAAATTCTAAAATAAGAAGAAATTGTTTAAGAAATCAAACTATAGAGGAAGGTATGACGAAAGAGGAAGCTTGAAGAATGAAAATCAACCAGGAGAAGTAACCCCCTATGAGTTTAAGAGAAAATATCATATTAAATATTAATATCTAAAATTAAAATATAAGAAAAAATATGATGATAAATGAAAAATACCCAAGATATATATAAAGGAAACTTGGAGTGAATCTAAGGACATTTCCAACAAATTTTATTCAAGCAAGGAAGACAATAATGAAAGGGATAATATGTACTTTATAAAAAAACATTCGAGGTAAAATTTTTATTCATAACTATTATTATCACATTTATGATATCTATAAAAATGAAAATCCTGATGAAAATGACACGTATAGTGAAGATATATTTAAATATTGAAATATTATGGAAGATACCCTTAATGAGATTAAATATAAATATAAGAATTTAAAGAAACAACATGCTTTATCTGCTTGTATTAAATCTGATCATGGTATAGAAAAAGAAAATAATTCTTCTTTGTTAAAGGATAACAATGAACTTAAAATGTTAAATGATAAACTTAAAAATGATATTGAATGATTTAAAAATGTAATAGAAAACTTGTATAGAATTCTTGGTAAGAAGACCACACTGAAGTATACAACTGAGATTGGGTACAAGTCTGGTCAAAGGATAATTTTTAAAAATAAGTTTATTTTTAGATCAAGATCTTATAGTTATATAAATAGTTTATTTTCTTATGAACCTAGTAAGGATATTATTTTATAAAACCCTAATTTTTCTTTTGGTAAAACTTTTAAATGGGTTTGGATTCCAAAATCTCTTGTTTCTGACTTCTATGGACCCAAGAAATCATGGGTACAAAAATAATTTCTTATTTAAAATTGTTGCAGGAAACATGTTGGAAGAGTACTGGTAATCATTTATTGTATCTAGATAGTGGAGCTTATAGACACATGGATAGAGACTACTCAGGATTTAAAACCTTATAAAGGTTGATGGTGGACATGTCACATTTGGTGACAATGCAAAAGGAAAAACAATTGGACTTGGTCAAATCAATAATTATAATTTTTTTTAATTTTAAAATCCTTATTCATTGATGGTTTAAAGTAAAATTTTCTTATAATATCACTATTATGTGACGATGGTTATCATGTCAAGTTCAAAAAAAATGCTTTCAAAATCTATGATTCCAAGCATGCTTTTTTTATTTCTTTACACAATGATATTGTTTATACAGTTGATTTAAATTCATTATTTTCTCAAAAAAATCCTTATTTATGCACCTTTTATAAATAATATTGGATATTACATAGGATACTAGGACACTGAAAACTTCACTATCTTTGAAGGATAACTAGGTTAGGTTTAGTTAAGGACATTACAATACTAGCTTTCCCAAAAGACAAAGTATGTAACCACTTTCAAAAATGAAAATTACATAAGATTTATTTTAAATAAAATAAATAATTTTTAACTTCTCAACCCCTTGAGTTGGTTCACATGGGATTGTTTGGACCTTCTAGAGTTTCTAGCCTAGTTTTCAAGATTGATGATTATGTTCTTGTTGATGAATTTTCTAGATTTAATTGGGTATTATTTTTATATCACAAAATTGAATATTGTTGTATTGTTTTGAAAAATATGGAAAAACTATAGAAATAATTACTGAAATTACTATTAACACTTAAGGAGTTATCATGGTTGTGAATTTTAAAATTAATAATTTGAGAATTTATACTCTCAACATGACTATAGTCAAATTTTCTCTATTCCTAGGACTCCTTAAAAAAATAGATTATTTTAAATAAAAAACATGAATATTTAAGATATTTCTAGGACCATGCTCAATGAGCATGATTTACCTATCTGTTTTGGAAAAAATCTATTAATACATCAAGATATACCATCAATATATTTCTTATGAGACAAATTTTAATGAAGACACCATGTGAGTTATGGAATGGAAGAAAACCAAAGGTTAATTACTTTAGTGTTTTTGGTTGTAATGTATTTATTATCAATACAAAAGAGTGTTTAGATAAATTTTCTTTTAAACATGATAAATGAATTTTCCTTGGTTATTCAACCTCTAGTAAATAATATAGGGTGTTTCATAAAATAACCAAATTCATGGAAGAATCTATACATGTAAAATTTGATTAAACATATCCATATGAGCCTAAAATATCTTTAGAAGACCTTGAGGGTGATTTGTATAATTTGGATATCAATACCTCCACAAATCCTAATAATAAACCCATAAAACATATTGTAGAAAAAGCACCTACTGCTAAAGAAGTGTTTTAAGTAGACCCTAAAGAAGAAAATTAAGTACCAAATAATGGCTATGAAAGAAGAGTGGAATCAATTTTAAAGGAATAAAGTCTTAAAACTAGTGGAAAGGATTAATGACTACATAACCATTGAAACTAAATGGGTGTTTAGGAAAAAGGTTGATTAGTATGGCACCATATTAAAAAATAAAACTTGACTGGTTGTATAAGGATATATTCAATATGAAGGTACTAACTTTAATGAAACATTTTATCCAATAGATAAACTTGAGGCTATTAAAATTCTACTTGATTATACAGAACATTTGAATTTCAAACTTTATCAAATAGATTTCAAAAGTACTTTTCTTATTAGTTACATTTTTATGATATTTTTGTTGAAAAACACCCTGGATTTCAAAATACCCATTTTCCAAATAATATTTTTAAATTTACAAAAGAAGTTTATGATTTCAAACAGTCTCATATAGTTTGGTATGATAGAATCATCTCATTATTTATTTCTAAATATTTTTTAAAATGGATAGTTGATCCAACCTTTTTTATAAAATGTATTTTCAAATATGTTTTAGTAGTCCAAATGCATTTTGATGATATTATTTTTGGATCACCCAAAGACACATTATGTATATAATTTTGAAAAATGATGAAAAATGGATTTGAAATGAGTTTAATGGGTGATTTAAAATTTACCTTTGGTTTTCATATTTTTCAAAATAAAAAATGAGTCATTTTAAATCAAATCAAATAAAAAAGGCTCTTTCGAATTTTTTTGGCATAGATAAATTAAAGTTAAGTGATACTCTAATGAGTACCACCTGTAAATTGGATCTTGATAAAACTTGGAAACCAGTTGACTAAACCATTTACAAAGGTATAATAGGGATTTTACTTAACATATAGTTGACCTGATATTATGTATATTGTGTTTATTTGTGCTCATTTTCAAGAAAATCCTAGGGAATATCATTTGAATGTTGTTAAAAGGATTTCTAAATACCTCAAGAATACAATAAATTTTGTATTTTTTTACTCTAAAGGACAAACCTTTGAATTAGTTAGTTATTCAAATATAGATTTTGGTGTTTATAAGTTATATATAAAAATAACCTCTAGAACATGTCACTTTTTGGGGAAGTCTTTAGTGTTTTGGTGTAGTAAAAAGTAGAATTTTGTTGCATTATCCACTACTGAAGATGAGTATATAGCTCTAGGAAGGTGTGATGCAGAAATTATACAGATGGAATACACATTAATGGACTATGGACCCCATTTCATACATTTACCAATAAACTATGACAATATAAGTGCTATTAACATATCTAAGAATCCTATTTATCACTCTAGAACAAATCACATTGAGATAAGACATCACTTTTTGAGAGACTATTTTTAAATAAGTGTTATAACTCTTGAGTTCATTGGAACTGAATATTATATTGCTTACATTTTCATAAAGCCTTTGAATATTGAGATAATAATCTATATAAAACATGATATTGGAATGATTAATTCACTTTATTCATTTATTTCTTTAATTCTCTTGAATTTGGTAGTGTTAATCATGATCCATGTTCTACTGTTAGTTCACTACCAATGCTTGTGATCCCATATAGTGCTATTAGTGGGTATGACTATTGTATGATACTGTTTTGGGTGATACCATTCAGTTCTACCATTGACCTGATATCATTGGTTGATACCACTCAGTTTCTATTATTTAGATACTATTACTAGGTAATACAATTCTTAGTAATATCGTTGGATGACCTAATGAGATAATTCCAGTGGTCAGTACCACTGCTAATTTATTCTATTTAAATCTTAAGTTCCTTATTTAATTTGTATTAAAATTGTTTTATATTTAAAATTAGTTTAGTGACCTAAATGAAAAAATCCCTACTAAGAGTCTGAATTGAATCATCACTTTCATACAACCCTTAAAAACTCTTCTTCATTTCTCTCTAGAACCCTAAACTTTTAACATTATCTTGTAATCTCTAAATTTGTGCTATAATGGTGAGAATGGATCATTCCTTTGGTTCTTTAGACAATTTGTGACCTCCAATGAAATAAAAATACGAGTCAATTCAACCCTTTGGGATGTGAAATCCTGTTCTTTTATCATGAGTAGTATTTTATTAGAATAAAATAGATTTGGCTTGGTTGACTTCGAGTAAGTTGTTGGTTTGGAATATTATCCAAGAGAAAGGGTGTCTTGCATGGTTCTTAGTATACAATATACCATTTTATCTATTATTGGTTCATTATTGTAATCTACTTATCGAGTTTGAGTTTGGGGATAAGAAAGATTTCATTAGAAAGTTGGCAGATGGAAGTAACTTATGTTCTCTTCGAAGCATTAAGTTTAGTGATTTAGAGTTCCTCAAAAAGGAATCATTGAGGACTACTAATATTTTTATACCATTTACCATGTGAATCTTTTCTTTACGGAATCCCTTCATAACCTTATAGGGGATACTACTTTAAGAAGGACAATTATGGTTCAACTTAATAGGGAATGTTGAATTATATTTAAATTTATCAAACATATGTCATTTCCTAGGATGGGGGAATTCAATGTGATTAGGTATTAAGATGACTTATTTTTTTATCTTATGAGAATAGGGGATAAGAATAACCTATGTAGATATATCATGGTGTATATGATGGAGTTATGAAAGACTGTTTCTAAGTCTAATTATCTTTCTTATCTTAAGTTGATTTCTACTATATTAGAAGAAATAGGGCTTGTTCCCAATGGGTAATAAATTGTGGATTAGTGTGTTTGTTTTTATATCAGTTAAAACACTTATAGAAGAATAAAAGTTAACTCAAACCCATGTTTAAATAATTAGGTAGTTGATAGAGAGAAACTTTTTCAGAATTTCAGCCCAGTGAAGAGCCCATCCAGACCCAGGGATTTATTTGATCCTAAATTAGATCTAGATGAGGTGGTAGTTTATTATTCTGGTAAGGATGTTCCTAAGGTTGGTGGTGAAGTTTAAAAGGAAGTTGTGGATAAAGAAGATTTTGTTTCCTTTTTTTTTATTGAAATAGGGAGTTATCTAGATACAGCCAGGAGCCCAATTTTTTTATATAGTACCAATTGAGTCTTCTATTTACTTATCCTCCAAGAAAATTCTGTTAGAATATAATGAAGTTTTTGATACTGATATTTCAAATGGTGCTTAGTTTGAGGGTGCTGGTTTAGTGAGTCTAGAGGATATCATTTTATTATTTGTTGACTCCTTATATGATGTGGATGGTGAATATGAGGAGGAATAAACTAACCCATTCATGACTATTTCTGATTCTATTAAGATTATCAGTGTAGATTGGGACAATAACTCCCATAGGTTTTCAATGATTCAAGTTTATGGAAGGCCAATAGAGGCAGATGAAGTAGAATAAGATGATGAGTATTCACCATCAAAGAGGGAGAAGTTCCCCAGGTTAGATATTCTGAGCATAACCTATTAAAATTAACATGATGGTGATAATGATGGAGGCAGTCCACCAAATCATGGTAGAACATCCATTTATATTTTTTAAAGGGACCCTAATGGATCTTTGGATGAAAGGATAGACCAAACATAACTTCTCAATAATTTTTCTTCTTAGGTACCTGCTAGAGATGCATTATATGTGGTTAAAGCTTCATTTCCTATTGATAAAGATTTTCATGAGGATGTTCCTTCACCTAGACAGGATTGGTCTTCACATCCTCCTCCTCCTTAAACCAGTTTCTTAACCCGAGCTGATTTGGATGCCTTTAAGGAAGATTTTTTGTCCAATATTGGTGGTTTTATCAGATCTTCTACCTTGTAGAACAAGACTCTCAAAAAAGATGACATATATTTTATTGTTTCATTGTTTGCGGCTAATCTTAAGCCTAATATATTTTTGAGAATTGTAAATTTGAAAGTGGATAATAAGAAGTTTGTTGAGAAGATTGGTGTTTTCCATTATAATTTAAAAGTTATGAGGTTTTACCTAACATAAAGAGATATATCAATACTTGGAAGGATGGAATATATTTCTACTACTAGATTTTATTATTCTAGATCCCCTACTCCTTATGTGCCTTCTAGTATTGATGTTGATCTTATTAGAAGTACTTTTCGGGAAGATCTATAGAGAACATTGGACGAGTCTTCTACTTCTCACCAGGATAAAATTTAATAGATCAAATATAATTGTGATAATATCGATAATCTTGTAATAGAATGTATAAATGAAGCTAGAGGTGACATATAAACTATAACCAAATACATCAAGTATTACCATTCTAAAATTTATATAGAAAATGAGATGAATTCTCATTTAAAGTTTTTGGCTATAAACCTATAGTTACCTCATGTTACTAGGGCCTTTAAAGAACAAGAAACTTAGTTAAAGGATTTATCCCCATTTTTAAATGTTTTTTTGGAATAGAATATTGACTACATTTGGATGATAGAGCATGGTTCTGGATTCATCTCACAATTTATACGGATGATGGATCCTTTTCTACACACTTCCAGTACTATAATGATTGTTCTTCCTTCTATTCGTATGATAGATTTAATATCTGTACCTATTTTGGAACACTTCAGACTACTTCCATTTTAGTTAGTCCTTTTGGACTTACTCCTACCGAGGTAGTCTGACATTGAGGCCAGTTGCATCCAGCATTGTGTTCAGGTATCATGCACCTCCTTCTTCCCTGACTCATACACATGTTTCTATTAGAAAAGGAAATTTCCTAGTTGATCCTACCTCCATTCATGCTTAGGATGATTCAAACTATACCTAAGATCTGATAGGGTTTTTTGTTTTGTATTTTTATTTAATTATTTGATTTTTTGTATTAATTAAAAATCCATACTCTATGAATTTCTCTTTTCTCAGCTAAATTTTCGCTTCTTTATGCCTTGTTGATAATCCCAAAAGAGGGAGAATGCATTTAATGAGTGTTCTCTGATATGTATGTTATTATTTTATCAACTTTATGAAACTTTTTATGGAACTATTATTATTTTCTCTTATGCTTCTGGTATTTCTTTTTAGCTCTATATTTCCTTGAAATCATATGTTTTTGAATTTCATTTTCAACAATGATTTGTGATCATAAAAAAGGGGGGGATTGTCGGTTCAGTCCAATAAATATTTTTTAATGATCACAAATCGTGTTTCCTTTATTACAAACTATGTATATGTTAAACAATATAAGATTCAAAATTCTGGATTTTATATAAAATTTCTCTAAGTAAAACAAGGTACCATTAGTTATAGATTTCTATCACCAACTCACTTCTACTTCCACTAGAAGACTTATTCTATCTCCAGTGTCACCACCAGTGGACTTGTGCTTCCATTTGAAGGATATTTCTATTGATAGTTAACATATACTACTATTAGAAGATATGTCCAAATTCTAGTACACTTATGATACTACAAGTTCAAAATGTGCTACTATTGATAAATATCTATTACCACAAATACATTTGTAATACCACCAAAAAAAGTGTGTTACTATCAGATGAAGTTTACTACTACCAAGATTAGTCCACTTCCATTAGTTGGAGCATTCTACCTCTAGGCTAGTTTTACTAACAGTACCAACAATAGAGATATTCTACCACCATATGAATCTGCTACTACCTGTTCTTTTCTACTACCACCAGTCTAAACATACTACCGTGATATGGAACCCCTACTTATAGTTGAATTACTGCCTCCATAGCTGTCTGGAACAAAATTCATAATAATTATTTTAATGTACAATTTACGAAATTTAATTTAAGTCATAGATATGAGGATTTAAGAATTATTATTCTTAAAATGGATACTCATATATATTGAAGACAAATTCATACTTTCTAAAGTTTCTTCTTAGTATGGGGATTTATCTTATTTTATTATTATTATCCTACAAAAAATAGTTATATTTTATAAAAAGATATAAATCCAAGTAACTACTCATGCATAAAGTTTGTTCGATTACTTGGTGATATTAAATGAATGTATTTTCATGCTTTTGTGTTATTTCTAAAGGGAATTATAAATTTTTAGTGCTTCAAATTCCACTATGTTTTTCATGAAAAAACATAAACCTTTAAATGTATGCTTGAAGTGTCTTCAAGGACAGATTTAAAAATAATCCAAAAGAATAATATCATTCATGATCATCCCTTACTTGATCAGAGATATAATAACTACATAAGCAGTTCCAAAATATTACTTTCTTCTTATATATTATATTTAAATTTTAGTTATACTAAGTGTATTTGTTTATTTCTTGAGAAAAATATCTTGCAGTGTATTGGATAGTACTTTGGTATTCTATTTACATTTCTTTTATAAATTCTATCCTATGAATAACTATGGGAGATGCTATGTATAGCTTGGACTGCTTGTGTGTAGTTTTATGTAAACCTAGTCCAGGTTATGGATCAAGTTTATTGTTTAATAAATGTGCTTGTTTTTAGGTGTCTATAAAATAGAGAGGATTAGGTCTCAACTTGATATTGTACCAATTTTATTCATTTTTTTTTGTGTATACATTGTTTTATTTATTGTGTTTTAAAAATAATAGTTTTAGTTTTCAAAACTTATTTAGTAAAACAATACTTTGAAGGTTAGTTATAATATGTGTTTTATATATTGTGTTTTATACAATTATAATTGTTTCAAAACATAAAGTGTTTTAATTTTTTTTGAACTGGGCTGTGATCGAGTCTTTGGGAAACACTTTGAAAATATGAAATTATATATTTCTACTATTTTAGTTAACTATTCCATTTTATAAATTGGGGAATTTTTTTAAATAGTTTTTAAATAGAAATTTTTATTGGATACTCAATTCACCCCCTAGTTAGTACTATAATCTGACTAATAATAATGTCCCTTACACTGAATGTGGCTTTCAATATTCTATAGAATAAAAGAAATGTAGAAGTTATGAAAGTGCTATTGATATATATGAGAAACCAATGATAATAAATAAAGTATTTATGATTATATGATTATATAGATTAGACTATCATAATAAATATTGATAGTGGACCATATAAATGACTTAAAAATGATCCATAGACATCTTGAATCAGTGAAGGTTACTTTCACAGATGATGTTTAAACATTTGTTATTTTATATTAACTTCCAAAAATATGAGATTCTATGATGATAGTAGTGAGTAATTTAAGAGAAAATATAGAACTTTTATTTTATGACACTCATATATGATTCTTAATGAGGAGTTGAGGTGAAAGGAAGTTAGAGTACCCTCTAGAAGTGCTCTCAATGATGGAAGATGAGGACGATCACCTCAATAAAAGGGCTAGTTGAAGAATTAATCAAAGGATAAGTCCCATGGAATAAGTCAGAGCAGCTCGGCAGGTCAAGTCCCTACTTGTTGGATTTGTGGAAATAATAGACATATCAAGTTCTATAGAAATCAGAAGGTGTCTACCAAAAAGGATAAAACTTTGAGAAGCACAAATTCAATCAGTACGATGAAATGTTGTAAAATTTTATTTCTCAATGTGAACATTCCAGAAGAATCATGAGTTATTGAATTAGGTGCATCTTTTCATTCAATTGGTGATCATAGGGGTTTGGTGAATTATGTATCTAAAATATTGGACTGAGTAAATTTGGTAGATAATGAATATCTGGAGATAGTTGGAAAAGGAAATGGCAATATTCAGATAAAGAACAATGTTTTCTTGAAGATAAAAGGTGTTCAACACAATCTAGGTCTCCTAAAGAACTGTATATTAGTTGGAAAACTTGAAGGATTAGGTTTCATAATCACTTTCTTGAACGAGTTTCGGAGGATAACAAAAGGATATATGGTTATTTATCATGGTATGAATAATATAAACCTATACATGACTGGAAGAAAATATGAAGTTGTAATAGACATAATCATTTCATCGGAAGATATATATATCTGAAACTATATATTTGGTCACCTCAGTGAGAATTATATGAAAGTTTTTGTGAAAAAATGAATACTTAAGCTCAATCACATGGATTTTATAAGACATGAATGTTTTATTACGAGGAAATAAAAGGTTTACTTAAATTTGGATGGATGTAAGTCTAGGAATCAAAATCGAAAACTTGTTAATTCTAATGTTTGGGAACCCGACCATGTGAATTCTAGTAGCATATCTTTGAAATTTTTAACTTTTATTAATGATGCCACTAATAATTTCTAGGTTTACTTTCTAAATAATAAAACCAAGAATTTTTAGAAATTTATTCAGTGGAAAGATTCTACAAAAAGGGAGTGTTATTGAAAGATGAAGTGCATCTAGATAGAAAATGATAGTCAATACATTATACACAACTTCTAAAACTTCTTTTAGAATAAAGGAGTTAGGCATGAGAAGACCATTCCCAGAACTATGAAACAAAATGGAGTAACTAAAAGAATGAATAAGACTCTATAAGATAAATCACATTCTATGATACTTCATTAAAAAATGTCTTGGGGAATTTGGGAGAAAGCTATAAATATGTCGGCATACTTGGTTAAAATAAGTCTTGATTTAGTTTTTGGTCAAGAAATTTCAAAATAGCTTTGGTCTGATAAAAGAATGAAAGTGAACCATCTCAAAATTTTTGGAAGTGTGACATATGATAATGTTGAAACTAATGATAGAGATAAGTTAGAGGCTAAATATAAAGTGTATTTTATTGTTAGATATATTGATGAGAACATTGGATATCATTTATGAGATGATTATAAGAATAAATTCATCAAGAGTATAGATTTTGTCTTCAACGATAAACTTCTATGGAAATATCATAACTTGAAAGAGAAAAAAGTTGAGTAAAAATAAAATTTTGAAGTTCAAGTTGACCAGAATGAGAATATTGAAAGAAATTAACTTCCAAAAAACATGGAAGAAATATTGATAAGTTCTGAAGGTATTAGAAATTGTGAGAGAGTACTATAAGTAATAATTTTGGAAGTAATATTCTAACTAAGTTTTGAAAAACATACAATTCAATTGAGGAGATCAACTAGAATCAAGAGACCAGTTTAAAGGTTTGGGGATGATACAAACCTTCATATTTTAAAAAATTCCAGTGAACCATAAATTCTAGAAGAAGTAGCTACCCTAAGTGGATCAGAGCAATGGGAGTTGGACATGAAGAAGAAATGAATTCCTTGAAGCTCAATGGAACATGTGATCTAGATAAACTTATAGAAGGAAAGAAATATCTAGAGATAAAATGGTTTTTCTATCTGAATGAAGAATCTCGTGAAAGTATGAGGTAAAAAGTACAACTGGTGGAGAAAGGTTTCAAACAAACATAAGAAATATGATTTTTTAGATATTTTCTCACTGGTTGTCAAGAAAACTACTATTTGGATGATATTGATCATTGTCACCTCTAATAATCTTCACTTGGAGTAGATGGATGTCAAGATAGCATTTCCTCCTAGTTATTTGGGGGAGGAGATCTATATATTGCTTATAGGGTAAAAAATTGAACAGATTGGTAGGTTGAAGCGAAAATTTTCCTAAAGGTATGAAATGAAGGGGTTTGTTCATGAAAAGAAAATCTCAAGGATATAAATTGAGAGGGATAATAAATATAGAACTTTTTTATTATCCCATAATTAATACATTTAGAAGGTCATTGAAAGATTCAAAATGATTGGATGTAAACCTTTCTAAAATAAACTTGACATACACACCAAACTTTTAAAATCATAGGAACTATATTCAGGATAAGATGTCTATAACATGGAAAAGGTTACTTATTATTCAGTTAATATAAGCTTTATGTATGCAATTATCTTCACATGACCTACTATTTCATTTATAGTGGTAGTTTTATGTTGTTTCATTTCAAATCCTGAAAAGATTAATTGGGAGGTTGTGAAATGGGTGATTTGATATCTGAGAGGTTTTTAATATGTAACATTATATTTAAGTGATAATGATCCATTTAAGGGTTTTGTGGATTCATATTTTTATGGAGATTTGGATTCTTGGAAGAGTAAAATGGGTTTATTTGTTCACATTCATAGGGAAAGTGGTCAGTTGTATGTCTCGACTATATCCTAAGTTTACCCTATAAACAACATAAGATGAATATATTTCTATTGTAGAAGTAAGAAAGGATTTTTTCTGGTTGATGTGATTACTATAGGAGATCAAGAAAGAATCTAAAGGAGGAATTTTGTTATGTTATATTTAGAGTTCCATTCACCTTGATACAAATCCCATTTTTCATGTAAGGAAAAAAACATCGATTTGAAATTAAATTTCATCCAAAATATACTAAAAGAAAGAGTGTTGGATATTCATAAGGTGGATGGAAAGAATAACAGTGTAGATATGTTCACAAAGGTGTTAGTCTAAGAAAACCCGAGGTAACATTGTACCCCAATTGGACTCAGGTGAATGGAAGGAGATGGAGAACACCATATAAACTAGAAGGTGGTGAACTCTAATGAATATGGAGGGATTTAAGAATCCCAGAAGCATTCTTCAATTAGGAGATTGTTGGGTTTTGTGAAGTCTCTTCAGTTTTCCAGAAGGAGTTTTCTGAAAGGATATTTTTGGAAGAAGATTTTTAATAACAAGGTTTATGATAATGATTTTGGACCTCATCATTTATAGAAGGATTTTGGTTAAATCATGTCGGTCAGATTATCTATTGAAAGTATCATAAGGAAAATTTTGGTACCTAGGAAGCACACATGTTCACCTACTATCATAGGTCAATATAAAAGTGTAACAGTGTATCAGAGGTTTCCTTGTTCAATATAAGGAAAACTATGAATATCATAGAGAGGTGGAGCCAGTTTAGTAATAGAATAGATTTATAAATATAGAGACCCAGTTTTTTCCTTGTAAAACTTTGAAATATTTCGATATATATTTCTCGAGTTAGTCGCTGATATGGCATTAAATTCCGAGACCCGTTGATCCTGAAATAAATTTTTTTAAAAAATATTATGTTTATTTTATACTATACATAGATAGGAAATGATATATATCTCAAAAGGTAACTTGGATCAGAAATATGAGGCCACAGTTGAGTCTAGAACATGGTGTTTACCCTAGGTGGGGCATAACGTTTTTTGGCACTGGACTTCTAAGAGAGAAGTCACCCAGGGGAAAAATTGTAAATAAAATAATAAAAATTAAATATTCTAACTGTGACGTCATATCGAATAAATCTTTAATGGGGAATCATATTTGAAATCTAAGACCACCTTTGAGTTCGAAAAGGCATGTTTTATCTTGGCGTGACATAAAATGAGGACGCACAGGAGATTCATATTCTGTGCCGAGCTGGGATCTTATAAATAGAAGATTTAGAGTTTACAATTAGGGTGGACACTAATTCTCTCTCTATCTCTCCACAAAAAAATCACTCTCTCTCCCTCATCTGTTCTTCATCGAATTGCGAAGTTTTCTTTGACAAAAACTCAGCGAATTGAAGCAAGAACATGATGAATGTGTCTACAATAATAAATGGATCAATCGTGGTATGATTTTTCCTTTGTTTATCTCCAATTGGAGTTTTAAATTGAAAATATGTTCCATTTCCATTTAGTTTTTATTCTAAATTTTAAATCACCGGTGGACACATGAACACAGAAATTGATCCAGGATTAAATCCTATCTTTTATCTGAAATTCATCCGTTGTTCATGGATATTCGTCGTCCACTTTTGGAAACATCAAACCATCAATGGATCGTCGAGTGGAGGCTGGCGCTGTGATGATCTCATCACAAGAATTGCTGATCTATTTTCAGATTTGAGTTTGGGAAACTAGAGGAGTTGGTATGGAGAGAGGAAGAAGGTGGAGGCGTGGATCCAGTATGGTGGTGTCCAGCGGTGGTGACAGCGGCACCGCGGCGGCCGCTGGTTCAGGCGGCGACAACTGTGTGCCATGGGAGGAGACCGCCGAGTGGCATTGTTGGATGGAAATGTGAGGTGAATGGTGTTATTGATGGAGTGAGATGTAGGGGTCATGAGAAGGATGTTGAGGCCATGTATCAGGACAGAGGAGGCCGGCAGTTTGGTAGGGAGGCGACTAGGACGACGAAGCCGAGTTATAATTAGGCGGGGCGACAGAAGTGACGACAGGATCCGGGTGTCGCGGGTGCCACATTGACGTGGTGTGGAGAGGGGATCCAAGGATAAAGGTAGGATGGACCGTACGACTAGTCCACAGGCCGGTGAAATGGTTTGGGCTAGTTGGACTAGGCTAGAACAAGAAGAGGGGTCTGACCAGAATGGGCCGAACCTGTTTGAATCGGGCTAGGGCGCTTCAAATGGACGTATCTCCTACAAAGGGCGTCTGATTGATGTTCCATATGCGTCCACACATCCCTATCATCGAGATGAATCTTTTTTACAATATTTTGGGAATTTTAATACTTGGTTTCATGGATCAATTTCATGAAACTCTTACGTTTAATAAAAATAATATAAATTTTTATTATTTGGGGTTCTTGTTTCAGACGTGGTATTTGGATGCAACATCCGATTAACGCGAATTCAGCGGTGGAATGACCCTGTTACTTAGGAGAAAATTTCAAGAACAATTTCAGGTGTTTAAACCAAAATCAAGGTGTGGGTCCCACAGATCCCTATTCACACGTGTTGCGGTGAAATGAAGCTTTTTCACTGAGTATCCATTTTGGATGAATGAGTAGTCGATCCCATGTGTTTTCCAGTAAGGATTAAAATGGTGAAATCTATATAATTAATTTCATGATCAATTCATGGGGCCCAAGAGGCATCTTTTGAGTGTAATGTGACGACGTACGACTTTTCCATCAGATGTCTGATTGGGGAAAGTGAATAGTCAATCTTGTTCATTTTTTCATAAAGATCCCAATGGTGTGATATGTATAAACATGAAGAGCCATTTTATGATCTCATTAATTGTGGAAACATGGAATGAGTTTTGGTGTAAGATCCTTCTGTAGTGTTTTAATAGAATAGATGGCTTAGGTCAGCATCAACTCTTGTGAGAGTGAAGAAAATATATGAAGAGATGCGATCAAATGTTCAGGGGCCATTTGAGGAGGTGTGTTAGTGAATTATGTTTTCACCCTTCAGACCAACAACGAGCAATGTACGCTTGTTAAAATTTTGGTTAGATATTCCATGTACTCTGGGAGTACACTGGAATTCCTAGTGGTGCTTGATACTAGGTCAATACCTAAGAATGGTTAGGTACAATTACAGATGATGAGGTATGGTAACACATTGTGTGGGCCCCATTCGCATCATGTACCACTTTAGGAGATGTGATGTGAATGTTCTAGGTTGTCTTGTGTAGAGGTACCATCTGGAATGGATGGCCAGTGTAGTTCCTCATTGCTTTTTGAGAGGTACCATTGGACTAGGATGGATAGTGTAATTCCTCGATGGTTTCTGAGAGTTACCATAAAGAAGAGATGGCCAGTGTTGTTCCTCAATGCTTTTCAAGAGGTACCATCTAGAAGGGATGGAGAATGTAGTTCATTGGTGCTTTCCAAGAGGTACCATCTGGTAGGGATGGATAGTGCGGTTCCTCAGTGCTTTCTGAGAGGTACCATCTAGTAAGGATGGCTAGAGAAGTTTCAGGCTTACCTCCAACTGGGTTAAGAAGTGGTCCTAGATGGAAGTTATGGGCTTACCTTCAGTTAAGACTTGGTAGTGGTACCCAATGGAAGTTCTGGTCTTACCTCCAGCTAGGCTGAGTAGTGGTCCCCAATGGTAGTTCTGGGCTTACCTCCAGCTGGGTTGGGTAGTGGTACCTGATGGTAGTTCTGGGCTTACCCTCCAACTGGGTTGGGTAGTGGGTCCCCGTCAACTTTTGACATGACCTCTTGACCGTGGGGAACAGTGAACAGATATGGTTTGATGTGACTTTGTAATCATGAAGAAGGATGATTTTCCCACCAATATGAGTCCCTGTGAAGCAACCTAAAACCGTGAGGTAAAGACAGTTTCACCCAAAGTAGATAATATCACGGTGCAGTTATTGATTCCCTTTGAATTGAAGTTAGGAGAAGATGTGTGGGATGTTGGGCTTCGATGGTGGTTACTTCTAGGACTGTTGGATAATCTTCTTCTTGGGATGAGTTATTAGATGGAGACCCCCTTACTCTCTCATTTGGGTTTCTTTGACTAAGTACACAGACACACACACACACATATATTATATTTCCAGTTCCCACTCATTGGGTTTTGGTTACTCTCCTTACAGGATATGAAAAGACACGTAGGGTATGCCACATGATTTCTATGTCTAGCTTCTCATGGTTGTATGAGTCTACTCTCCTACTATAGGTAGAAAATACTTGATAATAAGTTCATATTATCACTATTTATACACTTCTTTTACTGTACCTTGTCATATCTACTACTTTCATTTTTATAAGTATCTCTTACGGACCGCCATTCACATTTTTGGAGAATCTTACTAAGTATTTTTATACTCACCCCTGCATGGTCTTTTCCAGCACGTGTCATGATTTATGCAGGCGATAGACAAGTTGATCGTGACTTCAGAGGAGCATAGGGATATGAGTGATTGGACTTTTTACAATAGTCATAATGTGGAATCCAGGAGTGGGGATCTCTCAACTATTTTACTTTTTCAGTTAGTACCAGGTTTTGGCACGTTTTTGGTTGGGATTTTATTTTTCCCCCTTTTCCCTCTAAGTTTACTGTACTATACTTGTATTGTTCAGTAGTTCATGAATTTTTGGTTTATCTATAGAAGTATTGAATCTTTTGTTTCTTTCTCTCTACACTTTTTCATTGATTTGGTTGTGTTTGTGTGTATAGGTTCTTAGGAAAAGGCCTCCTGAGTTTGTTGTACCTTTGGTTATAGTCTCTACCCTTGGTCTATGGATGTGGTCTTGGGGTAGTTGCAACTCGAGCCCCAACATGAGTCAGGTCATGAAAAAGTGGTATCGGAGCTGGTTCGACCCTTGGGACATTGTTCGAATGTTTCCTTAAAAAGGTATTGGTTGGTTTTAGGGAGAAAATGTTGAAGTTTCTTGAGGGTGGATCTCAGGCCTGAGAGTCTAGTGATGGTATGGGTGGTGGAATTATCCATTCACCAGGACCTTGATTACCCACTTGTTGACTAGGAACCCTAAGACACTTATTGTAGAAAAAAATGGTACATGAATCATATAGGATTGAGTATTTGGTTGTCCTTCTTGAGTTATCTCTCCATTTTTGTTGATTTATATGCTCATCTAACCATGGTAATCCTTTATAACATTCAGTATGTCTTCACGATGCCATCCAGCCAGGATACTAGCTCTGGTTCGTGATGACGACCCAGATTGATGAGGACTTAGTTAAGGGTCCATCATGTGATCCACTTTCTCTAGGTGGGTAGGTAGTAGCACCTCCACCCATTGAGCATTAGAGAACCCCAATAGAGTTAGCTAAGGACGTGCACTGGCTGAGTGTACTCTACAAGTTCTAGCACCAATTACTGCTGATGTTTCATGGTGATCCAGACCCTCAAGAATACAGGTTTGGATAGAGTTGGTGGTTTGCCTCTTTAGGATTGCATAGAAACCGACATATCAAATGGTGGATTTGGCATCCAACCTTTTCCATGGAGTATCTGGGTGATGGTGGAGCCTGGTTACATAGATACTAGATGAGTCGAAACTCTCATGGGATGACTTCCAGTAGCTATTTTATGATGAGTACTACCCCTTTTTCTTATGCTCCATTCAGATTCTAGAGATCCTGCAGTTTCAGTAGGGAAGGATGATGGTGGCTGAGTATATAACTGGGATCACAAACCTTACACGCTACTCTATGGACATGATCCATGACGGCTACTTCCGAGCACATAAGTTTGAGCGGGGACACCAGAGAGAGATCCATGCTATCATAGTACCCTTGTGAATCCCCACCTATTCCAGGGTGCGAGAGCATCCATTGGTGACAAAGAGATTTCTGTCATAGTAATTTTATATAAATGGTTGTGTTAGTGGCCGCAACAGAGTTGAGACATCTTCCACAACTAGAAGGCATCAATCTACAAGATCTTGATGTAGGAGGCCTCTCCATAATCGGTCTCAAGCATGTAGTTTTATGAGGCTGAGGTAGCACATAGCACAGGGTCAGCCTAGAGAGGGTTGTTGCTATGATTTTGATTGGAAAGGTCACATGGAATGAGACTAACTGACCAGACGTGATGAGAATCTCAGGAAGGCAACATATAGACCACCACAGTAGAGATAACACCATCATCATGAATCTACCAGGTGGGGCTAGGGTGGTCTCTAGGTAGGTGGTGTTGATATAGGAGTAGGAAGAGTAAGAGGAGTAGGAAAATATGGAGGTGGGGAACAACATTATGAGGTCCGTCCACCACCACCACCAACATGCGGCCCAGGTTAGGCTTAGGTTGCTGGAAGATGGGACCACAAACAGCTGCAAGATTTGGATATCTATGTTCCCACAGAGCATGAGATGATAATAGGTACACCTTATTTCTTTTCTACTTTTTTTATTAGAACATGTTAAACACTATGTGAAGTACACTTTATCCCTGCTCATTTATTGAGGTTTTACCAGGGTCACGTAGGGCATCAGTGTAACCTTGTTTCAGTGTTGTTCGATGTAACCCTGAATGCATGAAGAAGAGGGGTCCTTACCCCATCGAGACATGTTTTTGTGACCCAATAAAAACTGTGAGTGTGAGTTAGTGTTACCCAAAGTGGATAATATCGAGGTATGGTGTAAGATTCCCTCTGACTTGTACATTCAGGGAGAGGATGTGCGATGGAGTATCAAATCAGGTCATGGCTTTACTGGTGGATTTTTTTCTTCTTGACCTCATTTTTTTGGGAATGCCACTAGTGGGCATAGCGGAGTACCTATTTTGGGGATTTCTATCCTTCTAAGGGAACCGGATACACATTGGGTATGCCATGTAATTTCCGTGTCTAGCTTCTTACAGTTAGATGAGTTTACTCACCTACCATGTTCATTGTTACATTTTCATGATCAATGTCAACCTTGATATAATAGTTATCAAATACATGTTGAAGTGATGGAGGCCCCATGAAAATAACTACACGAATAAATATGTGGTGCTAGAAGTAGTAGTATTCAACCTGAGGATGTGGAGACACTACCTTTTGGGAGAATTCTTTATTGTTTTCACAGACCACCAGAGTCTCAGGTATGTATTTACTCAGAGAGAATTGAACCTAAGGCAGTGATGTTGGTTGAAATTCCTACATGACAATGACTTCGTGATAGTCTATACACCGAGAAAGGGAAACGCTGTATAAAATATTCTTTGTAGGAAGTCTCAGGAACGCCAGGTGTGGGGAGTTTCAGAGTAGTTAGCTTCCCTAAAGCTAACCCTGGTGGAGTAGGAGGGTACAATTTTCTTCAGTCAATGGTGTTAAATCCTTTTCTTCTTGATCATGTAAGAGGGTATCTATTTTGACACATCGACTATGAAATCCTACGTGACCAGATATACTTAGGTGTTTCACCAAATGGATATTTTGAAGTATGGAATCATGAGACCTTATTCTAGGTAAAAATGGTGATTTTAGTCGTGGTGCAGGATGTAGAGGTTCATCCAGGGAGAAAAACCATCCCCCCAAGTTTCATCAGGCTGTTTGGGACCATGCAAAGAGATGGAGAGGTTGCCTACTGCCTTGACCTACCCCCAAAAGTTGGAGTGGGAGCACTCCATCTACCATGTGTCATAATTGATGAGATATGTGAAAGTTCTAAAACATGTCATATATAAGAGAAAACCTTTTGAGGATGAACAATCCATTTGGTTCACATACGGTGGTAGTACAGAAATGTACAAGTTTTTCTGGGAGTGGGAGAGCCAGGTGTGATCTCATTATCCTGATTAGTTTTCCTATTTTATTCTTTTTAGGGATGAAAATATTAAAGGAGGAAATAATATGGAGACCCAGTTTTTTCCTTGTAATACTTTGAAATATTTCTATATATATTTCCAGAGCTAGGATCTACTATGACGTACAATTCTGAGGCCCAGTGTGCACATAAAATTTTTTATAAAAAATAATATGTATATTTTATACTATGCATATAGAGGAAATGATATATCTCTCAAATGGTAACTCAGATCAAAAATATGAGCCCAAGGTTGAGTATGGATTGTGTCTTTTACCATAAAAGGGGCATAAGTTTTGCAGTCCTGAGACTTATGAGAGGAAAGTCATCTAGGGGAAAATTGTAAATAAAATAATTAAACTTAATTATTTTACCCCAGACGAAATATTGAAAAAATCTTGAATGGGGAATCGAATTTAAATCTGAGACCACATTTGAGTTTGAAAAGATGTGATTTATCTAGGAGTGACATAAAATGAGGGGGTGCGAGTGATTAAGATTCCACACTGAGATGGGATCCTATAAATATATGCTTAAGAGTTTAGAATTAGGGTTGACCCTAATTCTCTCTCTATCTCTCCACAAAACCCTCACTAACTATCCCCATTTGTTCTTCATCAAATCGAGGAGTTTTCTTTGATGGAACCTTAGTATATCTAAGAAGGATCATGACGAATGTGTCAACAGTGATAAATAGATCAATCAAGGTAAGATTCTTCCTTTTTTATATTCGATTGTAGTTTTAAATTGAAAATACATTCCTTTCTCGTTTAGTTTGTCATTTGAATTATAAATCATCGATTTCCACACTAACATGACCATAGATCCATGATTAAATACCATATTTTATTTGAAATCTATCTGTTCTTTGTGGATATTCATCACCCACTTTTAGATGCATTAAACCACCAAAGGATCGTCAAGCGGAGGCTCGCACTATGAATCTATGCTCATAAGGATCGTCGATCTATTTTTAGATCTATGATCGGCCAATCGAAGGAGTCAGTACGGTGTACAAAAGAAGGTGGTGGAATGGGTCTGACACGGCTGTGTCGTCGGTGACCAGTGGTGGCGACGACAACACCACGATGGCCTTAGGTTCAAACAGTGACGACCATGTGTCGCGAGAGGAGACCATCGAGTGCACGATCGGTTGGAGAGGCGAGGTAGGTGGCATGATGGGTAGAGAGAGATATAGGGGTCATGATCAAGGCAGTGTGGCCATGTATCAAGATAGAGGAGATCAATGGTGTAGTCGGGAGGCGACTGGGATGACAGAGTTGCGTCGCGGTCAGGCGGGGCGACCGAAGCGGCGACAGGAGACAAGCGACGTGGGTACCACGTTGATGTGGGGTGAAGAGAGGATCTGAGGTGTTAGGAGGGACAAATTGATAATAGGTGATCCAGGCCAGCCGGAGCGGGATGAACTCAGCATAGGGGTCTGACCAGAATGGACCGAACTGATTTGAGACGGGCCATGGCTCTTCAAATGAACGTATCTCCTACACTGGGCATTCGATTGATGCGCTGTTTGTGGCCACACATCCCTATCATCGAGAAAAATTGTTTTAGACCATTTGGGAATTTTAAGACTTGGTTTCATGGCTTAGTTTCATGAAAAACATAATTTTAATAATAATAATATAAATTATTATTATTATTATGGGTTCTTGTTTCAGACATGACATTTGCATCCGATGTACGATTAACACACCATCAGCATTGGAATGACCCTTGTATTTAGGAATAAATTTCAAGACAAATTTCTAGTTTTTAAACCAAAAACAAGGTGTGGGTCCCATGGAGCCCGGTTCTCACGTGTTGCGGTGAAATGTAGTTTTTTTCACTGGGTATTCATTTTGGATGAATGAGCATTTGATCCCATTTGTTTTTCCATGAGGGTCACAATGGTGTGATCCGTATAATTAATTTTGGGATCTAAGAATGGGCCCTATGAGGAATCTTTCGAGCGTAATGTGGAAACATACAACTTTTCCATCGGATGTCCGATTGGGGTGAATTAATAGTCAATATTTTTGCATTTTTTCACAAGGATCACTATGGTATGACCCATTTGAACATGCAGAGCCTTTTCCATGATATCATTAATTATGGAAACATGGAAGGAGTATCGACAGAAGATCATTATGCAGTGTTTGAAGAGAACCCATGGATTAGGTTATCATCGACTCTTGTGAGAGTGGAGAAGATATATGAGGAGATGCGATCAAATGTTATGGGGCAGTTTGAGGAGGTGTGTCAGTGAATTACATTTTCTCCCTTTGGATTAAAAACGAGAGACATGTGCTCGTTACAATTTTGGCTAGATATTCCGTTTACTTCAAGAGTACACTGGCATGCCTAGGGGTTCTTGATCCTAGGTTAGTACCCAAGAATGATTAGGTACACGGCCAGACGATGGGGCGGGGTCACAAATCATGTGGGACCCATTCGAATCATGTACCACTTTACGAGATGCAATGTGAATGTTATAGATTGTATTGCACATAGGTACTATCCAGCGGGGATGGACAATGTAGTTCCTTAGTGCTTTCTGAGAGTAACCATTCAACAAGGATGACCAGTGTAGTTCCTCATTTCTTTCTAAGAGGTACCATCTAGTAAGGATGGATAATGTAGTTCCTTGATGCTTTTTGAGAGGTACCATCTTGTAGGGATTGCTAGTGTAGTTCCTCGGTGATTTTTGAGAGGTACCATCCAGTATGAATGGAGAGTGTATTTCTGTGGTACTTTCCAAGAGGTACCATCCAGTAGGGATGGCCAGACCAGTTATAGTCTTACCTCCACCTGGGCTGGGCAGTGGGCCCTAATGGATGTTCTGGGCTTACCTCTAGCTGGGATGGGTAGTGGTCCCCAATGGAAGTTCTGGTATTACCTCCAACTGGGCTGAGTAGTGGTCCTCAATGGTAGTTCTGAGCTTACCTCTATCCGGGCTAGGCAGTGGTCCCCAATAGAAGTTTCGGGCTAACTCTTCAGTTGGGCTGGGCAGTGGGTCCCCATCGGCTTGTGACACAACCTCTCGACTGTACATCATTGTGAAGAGATGTGGTTTGACCTGAATTTGGACTCACAAGGACGAGGGACACTTTTCCCACCAAGACATATCAATTTGACGCGACCTAAAACTATGAAGGAAAGGAAGTGCCACCCAAAGTAGATAGTATCAAGGTATGGTGATTGCGTCCCATTGATTTGTAGTTTAGAGTAGATGTGTGGGATGTTGGGCATTAATGGTGGTTACTTCTGGGACTATTGGCTACTATTCTTCCGGGGTTGAGCTGTGAGGTGAAGATCCCCTTACTCTCTCGTTTGAGTTTCTTTGAATGAGCATATATATATATCCTATTTCTAGTACCCACACCTTGGGTCTTGGTTACTCTCCTTACAACAGAGGTGAAGACGCGCATGATATGTCACATGGTTTTTCGTTTCTAGCTTTTTGTGGTTGGACGATTCTACCCTCCTACTATAGGTAGTGAAGACTCGACGATAAATTTATCTTCTCACCATTTCTATCTCCTGGTGTTTGGATGAGCTTACTTTACTCTCTTGTTGGGTTGAGCTGCACTCCTTTTACTATACCTTATCCTATCGAATGAATTCCTTTTTATGAGTATCTATTATGGATCCCCTTTATCCTTTGCTGGGCATCCTACTAAGTATTTTTATACTCACCCATGCATGGACTTTTCCTGCACGTGTTTAGCCTTATGAAGATAAAGAACTAGTTGATTGTGACTTCAGAGGAGCATAGGGACATAGGTTCTTGGACCGCTTAGGGTGGTTATAGCTTGGGATCCAGGTGCATGGCTATCTCAACTATTTTACTTTTTCAGTTACTACTAGGTTTGTGACACTTTTCTGGTTGGACATGTATTTCCCCCCTTTTTCTTCTCAGTTTATTGTACCATACTTGTACTGTTTAGGGGTTCATGCATGTTTGGTTTATTTATAGCAGTATTGAATCATTTATTCCTTTAACTCTATAATTTTACGTTTTTTTTCTAGGTTTGTGTATGTATAAGTTTTTAGGAAAATTCCTCCTTGAGTTTTTTGTGACTTTTCACACTAGTCGCCACCCCCTGGTCTATCGAGGTGGGCTTGGGCTAGTTGCGGGTCGAGCCTCTACATGGGTCAGGTCATGATAATAAATATGATGTGGACCATCTTCCAAGTCATATGAGTTATAGACAATCAAAATCCATAAAAAAGGAGGCTTTGGTTATGTGGGAGTATTGAGAGTATAACGACCCAAAATTCTACTATATAATTTGGTTTCTTTAAATAAACACCATGTTGATAGATTTTTCCACATGAAACAAATAACTAAAATAATTGAAGATATATTAGATAATAAATTTATAATAAGAATAAAACCTATGTTAGGTAAAAATATTATAATAAATTATAAATGCATACAAAATAGGATTAAGAATACTTAATGTTTTAAAAGGGTATTTTTCATTAGAAGTATTTTTATTTATATATGTTATTTTAATTTAAGAGTTAAATTTATAAATTTTATAATTTTAATAAACTTCATTTATGAATTTATCATGTCAAAATTATCTTAGGGTGAATTTTTGAGATTTCTCTAAAATAATTTATTTTTAGGTGAATAGTGAAAATACTTATTTTGCTAAAAACTATCATTTTTATAGCATTGTCTTAGCACAAGAATGACTAAAATTTTTATGATCTTTTTATATAATATATATTTATATATATAATAATTAATATAAATCATTTAAAAATGTTATCTTTACTTTATAAAACACATGTTTAACATTTTGAAAACACGAGTAATATTTCACACTATAAATTGGTTTTATGTTCTTACAATAAAAATAAGATTTTTTGAAATTTTGAAATTAAATATAAAAAAATTTATTTCATATTTGATATAAAAATATCTATATTATTTTATAAATTAAATTTAAATTTTTATCATAAAAATGAGATCACTAATATTAAAGTAAACAACTATGATAATGGTGAAAGAGTTATTTTCAATTAATTATTTTATTAATGTTTTTATAATTTTTATATAATAAATTAAATCGATATATTTAAAATAATTACTTTTATATGATTTTAAAACACATATATAATCACATTAATACACATTCATTTAGTAATTAATACCAAATGAGATTCAAAACACTTAATACTGAAAACATCATTTTTCAACAAACTAATTTTTTTCTATAAATAAAATATTTTAATTTAAAAGTTAATTTTATATTATTTAGAAATTATGTTAGATTAAATGGATATTAAATTTAGGTTCATCACAAAAAGTTTTTGTAAGAGGGGTTATTTTTTATGTTTAGTAAAAAATATGTTACTTGGGTAAAAACTAGTCACCCAAGTAAAAACAAAAAGGTAAAAGTAAAAATATTAGTGTAAATGAATTAAAAGATGTTAAAACATGTTCAAAAATACTTGGTTGAGGATTTATATATACAATATCACTCTAAAATCTATTATTTCCAAATTTTAGATTCATTGACTCATGAATAGTGTAATAATATCATTAAAAATTAAAGGGTATTAAAAAGTTCACTTTTATTCACAAAAAATAGGGTATCCCTTCCACCACTTAAATAATCTACATTACATTTTAAATATCCTTAAACCCTAGCTCAATTATCCTCTTATATATGTCCCTTGCATTTATTAAATCCCCTGGTCACTACAAGTTATCCTAAGCCCTTCAACTCTTAGGAGTTCAGTAAGAGGATGGTCAAGGTCTCAATGTAAGTATTACTTAATCCTTACCCTTTATTCTTAATCATTATGTTCCAAACCTATCATAACCATTGTAGTATAATTTTAGGTTATGGTCATAGTAGAAGAACTTGTATATCATGTACAACTTAGCTTTTTATTTTTATTTTACAAATAATCTTTGTTGTACATGAAAAGATGTCATGTCTAATAAAAACTGTAGATTAGTTTAATAAAGAAAAATGATAGAACCAGAAGATGGGGATATTCACATGTAATATTTAATAAATTTATGAGTAGATATAGAATTACATCAACTTGTAATTCCCCCTTCATTTATGACCTGGTTGACTAGATATCATCAAAACATCGTTGCGCTGTAGGATCCAACTAAAAAATCCCTCTAGCGGAGATCCACTCATGCACCAAAATCATTGAATGTCTTCATAGAATCATTGGGTGCTAGCATGACCAATCCTGATTTCTTTCATTGTTCAAGGTTTATCCCAACAAAATTATCCTTAAATAATGAAGAGATCATGATGTTCTCTCTATGAATTGAAAGAGAATGATAAGAGAGCACATTATAGATATATATATATATCTCTCTAGAGTGTGAGATATTCTCTCTATATACATTGTGCACAAAAATTGTGATTATAGAAAGTGGTATAATTTTATATTTATTATGTCAGGTTTAGGGTTGGAAAAATAAAAAACAAGCCCCTTTCCAACTTTATATTTCTTAGTTGAACCCATTTCCAATAATAATAATAATAATATTAATCGCTCAACATGTGAAACACTTAAATAATATAAATAAATATTATTTATATCATATCCAATTAGACCATTAACCTCAGTCCACTTTCCCTCATCAAAATTTATTAATCCTTGAATAATGACTATTTATTTAATTAATAAATTCCACTACATTATTCATTGATAAATATAATAAATATTATATTAAAAAAAATTTCAAAAAAATATTTATTATTATTATTTAACTCATTTATTCTTTAAAATAACATTTGATTAAATTCGGGTGATCATACAAACCTGAATAAATATTATTTATTGTAGAATATTAAATTAAATTCTTTAATTTAACTAAGATTGTAAATACACTTGGTGTGTGACCCTCTAGGACTCTTCTTGAGTGGAATTAGACATAACTACCAAAAGTCCAATGTTGAAATCTAACAAAATGATAAGTAACCCATAGTGAAAGAATTTAATGTTGCAATGAAATCTAAACTCTTATAAATTCTTACCATGTAATATAATCCATTTATCATGATATCTCAAATCATGCATGTTTAATACTAGTGAAATAAACCCATATGCTTAATGTATATTTATTTGAATTTATGGAAATGAGATCACCCACTTAATACAATGGATATAGATTTATCCAGGTAGTTCCATTCCCATCAAAGAGCCTATGATATCAAATTTCATTAAGGGACAGAAGGGATAAGTCCTTTATAACATTATCTATTAATTCAATATCACTCTTGACACACCCAACACATCTATCCTCACCATTAGTATGTGTATTCATTATTTTCACCAATATATTTAAGTTCATGATTCATGGTATCTATTAATGATAATCATAAAGTACAAGGATAAATACTCATGTACCCATATAAGAACATCTAATGACACATGAAAAACTATATTTTCTACTAGAGGGTCTATTCTCATAACCTCATATATTGGATATTACTAAGGGAGAACACCATGAGAAAGTGTCTCAATGTCTTATGATCCTCCCAACCCGGATATATTGTATCGTCTATGTCCTATTAGACTATATTATCTGACCATAGAAAAATATTTTAGAATGATGTCATGGAATCTTCTGGTTCTCATCATAACATGGAACTTATATGACCTTTCAATGTGAAATATATTTTTGGGACATTATCACATGCAAATTTCATGTAGAGGGATAATAATGATGTGATAATAAAACTTCATTAATAATGAAATACACAATAAATTACTAAGAAAGTTATTTATATTGAACCACATCAAATAATAATTATCTCAATATAATTAGTATACTAAATTATAATTATATTAATTGAAAAATCTTTTTTATGACTTACCATCCACTTAGAAAAATAAAAGAACATTTATTATGCATTGTGTGGACTACTACCTCCACGAAGTGTCGTCTTCTATTTTTCATCACTGCCTCTCTTTACTGGTTATAAGAATATAATTGAAGAATAAATGTGAAATATATAATATTATTATTATTATGAAGATAAAAATTATAATCCACCTTAATTATATCTTATTTTATTGGAAATGAAAATGTTAACCGTGCGTTGTGTGGGCTACAGTTTCCACAAAGTAACGTTTTTCATTTTTTATATTGATTTTCATTATTTATCCAAAATAGCTAAAATAAAATTAACCAAATTAAAAAAATATAAATAATATAATTATTCTTCTATTATAATGTTATTATACACTTCCTTAACTATTCTCACCATAAATTTATTGATTTTTATTATTTGGGTCGGATTAATAACCTACATGAACAGTGCTATAAAACTCTATCAAGGATGACAATGAGAACTTAAATAATAATAATATTATAATATTTCAAGAAAATAATGATTTTTATGGTTTTTAAATTTTTTTATTGATTCAACTTATTACTAAAGCACCATCTTTGAACACTGAAATTACCAAAATTAGCCAACACCGGTTATATTTTCACGCAAAATAACAAAACTTAATTAAAAAATTTATAATAAATAAATATAATATGATAATAAATTGTACTTAGTAAATAAAAAATATATTAATAGGTTTCTAATAAGTTTTATAATAACCTTAATTTGATCATTAAATAAGTTAGATTCATGCACAAAGTGAATTGAGACCACAATAATGGGTTTTGTGTTAATTTTCAATCCCCTGTGATATAATTTTTATTATAAACTATGATTTCTTTGGAATGGTGTATCTACCGAAAATTTAATTTTTTATATCACGATCCTCTCATTTTTCATGTTATTTAATATTTCATTTTAAATAACTTCCCTCAAGGTGTTTTAATTTGAATGTTTCTTGTATCATAAGGGTTTGTGTTAACTCAATTTTCTTCTACCAAGTTACAAAATTTATTGTTAAACTACATTGTACCAGGTAGATTTATTATAACTAATAAGTAATTTTTACATTTTTGCCTCATTTTCTAGGGTTTTAAAATTCGTACTTATAATCTCATGAATGATTCTTACCAGAAAGATTATGTTGAAAGGATTTCTTGGTCTCAATTCCTATTTCTTGATTTATACTTCTTATTATGCACTGATTTAATTTTATATGGAGTATATATTGCCTATTTTTTATATTAAACCATGAATTATATTTCATTAATTTTATTTTAAGTTCAATTTAAATCCTTTTGTTTTTCAAGGGTTTTGATTTAATTGTTATTCAATCCATAAGGTTTCTTTTCCCATCCTCATTTTAATATTAAGAACTCTAAAATGTGACAAACCATTTGGAGAATTTATAAATTATTTCTTCCCAAAAAAATAATCATTTTATTCCACTCTATTTATCCTTGATGATATTTTCTTTTTATTTACATTTATTTTAAACAAAAGTTTTATAATCTTTTAAAACTATGTGGTTTTCAAAAAAAGTATTTTAAAAACATAAAAAAGAAAATTTTTATTTTTATATTTTATCTTCAAATATAAATTTTCTAGATATACCCATATTTTTTTAAATAAACTTAAAAGTTTATTCTCAACTAACTTGAATTTATTGGAAATGTTTTTAAAAGAAAATCATTTTAATGCTTTTCATGTTGTTTTTTTCAAAAAAAATTCATTCATCATTTTCATGTAAACATATCTTTCCACCACCTTTGTAGTTTTAAATGAAACTTTATCTCTATATTAAAATTATTTCTAGAAGAAGTTATTTTTCTCCTAGTTTTATAAAATATTTCTTTTAAAATGGTTTGAAAAGATCAAGTATATTTCTTATTTCCAAAGTACTTTTTCAAGAACTCTTAAAAAATATTTTTTATCCAAGCCGTTGTCCTTTGAAATATCTTATGCTTGATCGAGGATATTCTTCAATTGATACCATTCATATTATTTCTATTTATAACTTATTTAATGTTATTTTATATCTAATTTATGATACATTACTACCTTTTTATTTTCTAACTATCCACTATGAATGGACATATCTTTTCTTGTTATGCCTTGAATTTGTGAATACACAATTTTTGATTCCATTGATTGAAGGGTGTTCACCTAGATTCCATACATCAATTGATTAGAGAAATTATTGACTTAACCATATACCCTTTTTCTATATGGTGTAAATAATATATTCTTCATTATATTGATTAAAGGGTATTTACCTAGAAAGTTACTGAATATATTTAGATACCCATTTATTTTCCATTGGGTTTTCATGTTATGGTTATTAATGGAATTATGAAGGATTTATTTATGTGATTCCATCTGAAAAGGATATGAAACCCATTTACCTTCCATATGTTTTTATGAAGTGATGAATGCAATATATTTTCATTCCATAAGTTCTTAGTGAAATGATGAATGACTTATTTCAAGTGGCACACGTAAGTATGAATGAATGATAGGTGGGTTCCTATATTGAACTCCAATGCATTGGTTAAATATTTATATCTCATGAGATAAGTATCCTTGCATATTTTTTAGTTTCATAAGCATAGGAATTGATGGTGTGACTCATGAAATTAATTTTCTTGATAATAATGATTGTGTCACATTTCTAAGGTACCCTAATGTTACGCTCTCATAGTTCATGTTTATTGACGAATGTTTACACACACTTTTGATTCATGAATTTTTCATTATACCATGATTTATGATCTTTGATTTTTGGGTTTAAATTTATTATGTATTATTATTATACCCATATGATCATCTTATTATCACTTATGTTTTATGATCATCACTCATGTTTATATAATATGAATCCCATGTTCATGTTGTCTCATAAGCTTATGGTATCTCCCTTGATGACATTTTGATATGTTTATTTTTTTTCCTTTTTGAGTGTTTAATGTCACCCCTTTATCATGTTTCCTTTCCCTAGGTTATGAAGATAATTATAAATTATGGGATGTATAGAAGGGAGTATAGAGGGGTTATATTATAGAGAAATGATTACATGCATTGTAAAATAAATTTCGTATGTAGCTAGATTTCAAATTCACTAAACGAAAAGGTTCTCTATGTTGTGTGAGATTATTGTGAGTTATAATACTAATGTGAAATCAGTAAAAGTTTACCTTGGATCATGTCCCTTATTATCAAATTTAAATTCTAAAAGTATGTTTTTTTAGCACCAGAACCACAAGTGTGGGTTTGGGGAACCTCAGTTGGTACCAAAGGAGTGTTTAGTTATTTTCGAGGATTATTTTAGTTATTTTTTGGGATTAAGATGAGAGAACATTAGTAAAAACCATAGGTATAAGTCTAAGGGATAATTATAAGGGATAAGTCTACATATACTGTAACATATTGGAGTTTTATTAAAGTAGAGATTATATGGTCATCCTAAAATTTAAACTCTATCTATATAATACAAGTGAACATAGGATCTGGAACATATGCACATAGGGATAATAACTCCAAAAGGATGGATTGGATATTTACTCAATCATTACCTAGTGCACTATAACGACCCATACTTTACATACATTGTTATTACTTCAGAATTGAAGCATAATTATTACAAAAAATAACAAAACCATGAAAGGACTATATAGGTATAGTGTCTTTAGAAACTAGGAAACATAAACAACTGGTTCATAAAGCATCAACATTGTCTCCCATTTATTTCATCATATTTAGAGTCCCTTTTTGTTGGGAAAAAATCCCTCAAGGTAACATTACAGTATTTTTGAGTTGATTGTGTTTGTTGACAAAGCAGGTTTCCATGGAGAATTGTCGAGTTCCCAAGAAGTTTTTGACAATCCATGTTGACAAAGAATGATGAAAAAGGAAAGTACGGTCTGGAGGTGGTACAAAAGAGCAGTACAAGGTGGCGTTATTTCCCAGTGTTTGCCAAATTTTTGGGGTCCAAAATTTGGAGTTTGGTGAGCATCGTGAAAATAGGATTTCCATGAAGATAATATTTTTATATGTAAAAGGAATGAGTTTCGCAAAGATGGGATGAATGGATTGGATTTCGTGAAGACTAGAAAAATGGAGGCGGTGATGCTTCGCGATTACGTCAACGCTTTGCGAACAGAAGAGTTGAATCACATCACAGCAGTGAAGGTCTTTGCAAGGGAGCTTCGTGGAGAAGGCACGAAGGAATGTTGAATATGATGCTCCGTGATTACGATGAGCTCCACGATCGGAAAATTGTTGTGGTGCTTCGCGATTTGGACAGAATTCCGGTGGAAACTTCGGAGCTTTGCGATTTGAGATGACATGGCGTTGACTTCGCGCGGAAGGGTCGAGGGTCGGTGGAATCGCCTATAAATACAGTTCAACCCCCTCGAGAGAAGTAAATAGAATTTTCAGAGAAAATACTTTGCTCTTGGTTTGCGAAGGAAGTTCACGAAGGCAGTGTGCTTCGCGAAAAATGAGCTTCACGGCGGCTATTCTAGCTCTACAAAAGTCGTGAGCTCCGCGTTGGATCAGTGAGATTCACAAGGGAAGTTTATCTATAACAACTTGAGCTTCGCGGTAGTTCTTCGTGGTAGTGATTCGCGAGAGTGCTTCGTGAAAAGGCAGGAGCTTCGCGAATGCTTGTTTGAGCTTCGTGAAATTGGGAGCCTCGCGAAGTAGGGTGCTTTACGAAGGTACTTTCCAAAGGTACTTTGCCCAGTGTTTAAGAGGCAAAGGGGTATTCATCAGTGGATGAACTTTGAACTTCAATAGAGCATCTATCAACAGTTGAGGATGCATTTATTCATGGAAATGAAGTGACCTACAGTTCTATAAACTGTGAGTGGATTCCCTTCCAGAGCAGTGAGCTTAGGAAGAGGAAGAAGGTGATCCTCTCCACCGGCAGTGAGACAGAGAGAGAGAAATAGGGAGTGACCCATGATAAAGTAGTGAGATGACCCTAAACCTTGTAAAGGTAGTGAGCTTGAGACAGAGTGACTATTCCAGAACCATTGTATCCACATTTAGTGAAGAATAGTGGAATTTGGTACGACTGAAAACTTGTCGGCGTATGCTCCTTAGATGTATCCCAGTGAGGGTGAACCAAGTAAAAATCTATGTGTCTGCCTGCTTACTTCCCTGAATTGCATTTAAAGCATCATCATCAGATAAAGAAGGAAATAAGTGATCACAGAAACCACACAAGTGCAAACAAAGTGACCCTCGTAATAAAGAGGTCAAGATCCAGTGGGGTAGGAAGAATTTTGAAAAGAATATCCATACCCTGATTCACCCCCCTCTCAGGGTATATAGGCCCATATTGGTCCTAACACTTTTAGCATAACCTACTTAATACCATTCTTCCTAACCTGGGGAAATGAAAACATAGAAAAGGGTGAGCTTGAATGCTCAATAAGGGTAAAAAAGGAAATATTAATCCTATCATATTCATAAGATCATAACATTTTGAAAATATTAACCTGCAAAAGAGATCATAATATCATAAAATGGAATAAATCAAGGTAGTGAAATGTAATCCCAATAATCATAAAACATTAAACTTTGTGTCATACACACATAATCAAAGAGAATCATTTCTTAGTATTCAAGACTCATTTCCAAGACTATCCTAGCAGACAAAGTCCATTTATGAACCGAGTTCACTCCTTGTTTCAGTCTTGTATCACTGAACCTGATTAACCTACTGTTCCAGCCATGTCTATCTCATGAGATATAAATCTTTACCCAATGCATTGGAGGGAGATATAGGTCCCACCCATCTCATAATGATACCATTCTTATGTGTTCCTCAAGATCATAAATCATACATCATAGCATAACCCATGTAATAAAAATGGGATTATTAAACATCATGCCATCATAACATAATACATATAAGATAAAAGGACATAATAAAAATAATTCCATCATAACATAATCAAATCAATGTAAAAATAGGGATAGAAACATAACCCTATATTATCTTAGATGGAAAATAATTTTGATAAAACACTTGAACTCCATTCTTGAGGAAAATATACTTTATACTTCAAAAAAAATTTCTTTTATTAACATGTCATAAAATTTTAAACTAAAAGAAGTTAATTAAAAATAAACTTGAAAACTTGTAAATGAAGCTTCATGTAAATAATATTATATGAAATCATAAAAATCCATTCATGCCGTATAAGTTAAAAAACATTCTTCTCATACTTTGGTCGGAAAAGTCAAAAAGTACCTCGTTCCAAAAACAACAAAAGATTCATTTCATATATTTTACTAAAAACTCACCAATGGGTAAAATTGGATTTAAAAATTTTTAGCAGGATAGAAATAATATTACATATTGAGGAAACATGGATGTTGATGATAAATATTCCCCAGTAAATTCTGAAGTATAAACAATCTCGGATAAAAATGAGATAGTGAGATTTTCCTTTACCTTAGGTCCGATTTTCTTTGTACATATCCAAAACTCCTGTATAATGATTTAAATATTGTCATTGACTTATTACAGAATCATATTAATTGTTATGATATCATATATGGTCATATTCTTATCTTCTAATTAGTAATATTTCATTGCTACTTGTTATTCGAGCAATGATATCATTCCCATGAATGTGGAATTGTATTGAAGTGTATGTATACTATTTTAGAATAAATATCACTTTAAAAAAATCATATATAGTTATTCTTTACACCATTATACCCATCCAATTAAGGTGGTGGTGGAAAACAGATTACACCACGGCGTGGAGACGATATTCCGTACGTACGCACGCGGAGTGATTTTGTTTTCCGTAGGATGGATAGAAGGTGAAATAGGGTTGCCTTATATTTATAACAACATATAAGTATATTAGTGATACTGATGTTATTACTTCATAATTAGACTACTAAATAAGAGGAAGTAGAAGAAGAAATAAATTTGAATGAATCGGTAACGAATATTACCTCTTCTTCGACACACCTCTTTGAAACCTCCTCTTATGGCACTAATGTTGGTATTTGAAGAAGAACATGACCTCTATAATATTACTAGGGGAGTTGAGAAGAGTAATGGGTAGGTCTTGGACAATATTGAAGGCTCAAAGTTGTGTGAGTAGGAGAGGGAGGAGGTGCCCTTTTATAAGGGAGGAGAGGGGCACCTTTGGAAACCTCAAAAATATTAATTTATAATAAACCCTAACCCCACTTAAAAACTTCCAAAGTGAGTCAAATTAAGATATTAGATAAGATAGGGTTGTAATATCATCAAAAAATTAAATTTATACATGTTTTAATTTTATTTTAAACCTTATCATTTTGATTTATCCTTATCTAATCTATTTAATTTTATTTGTGGTAATAATGTTATAAATTTTATATGGTTATAAATAATTTCTTATTTGTTCTTAATTATACATAATTTTATACTTTATGACATGTTAGATCATATAAATTTTAATTTGTAATTTTTAAAATATATCGGTGATTTTTAAACAATTTAATAATATAAAATATTAATAGTGTCAATTTTGACACAATTAATTTATTTTAATTTAAATAAAATCCACACAGAAGATATGTTCGAAAAAAATATTTAATATATTAATAAAATGTCATATTTATCTATAAAATTAATTGATCACATTAATTAGTTAATATAATATTTATTTTTATATTTTTAAAATCATTTATTTGATGTTTCAATTAATGAAATATTTTCTACATCACAATTGTGTCTTCATTAATGATAATTATTTTAGCCCTAAAAATTCAAAATAAATTCTCATGATGTAGATACTTTTATTATATTTCTGTATACTATTCATTTTAGAAGTTTCATGAAGTTTATAACTAAATTAAAATTATTATACTTATAAGATTTAAGAGAGTGGCATGTTGTCACTTTCTTTGGTTTTAATAACAATTAAATTATTTTAATGGTAAAAAGTCCATAAAATGAATTTCTTCTGACACTTAGGTGATAAGGGTATACTTTTAGTCATCCAATAGAATTTTGGTAGGTGTTAGGGTAATTTTATAATCTTATATTTACCCTTAATTACCCGATTTACCTTTAAATGCAGTAAATAAACATTACCGTAGTTAGTATTCATAATATCAAAAAAAATAAAAGTAACCTATTGACATAATTTGGACCCACTGAATTAAAATATGGAATCCATTTTTCAAAATTCAAAACACAGAAGTTGCAGTAATTAATTTAAAATTAATCTCGTTGTCAAGTAAACATGTTTTAAAAGTTAAAACATTGCCAAAGATTGAAATATTTTTACCTATGAATTCAATGTAAAATTAATGGTAATGAAATAAATTATATTAAATGGTAAAAATATATTATATTTATACTTTAAAACCATTAAATATTATAATTTAACCATATAAATTATTGCGATGAAAAAACTTGTTTTTAATTAAAATATAGCGTGTTTTGCTATTCATTAAAATATGAAAGTTATCAGAATAATATGAAAAATTTATCCAAAGTAAATTTTTATATCCTAATTCCAAATAAGAATTTTATTTTGTCATATTGAACTTATAAACTTGTCAAAAACTAGATTTAAAGTTGGTGCGCCATCAAAAGGCGGCAAAACTGCATTTTTTTTAAAAAAATACTTATTTTACCCGAAAAATTTATTTTGTTCGCATACCATGTTCTAGAAAATATGTAAGATGAATAATAATGTTATAAAATTCAAATTTTTTTAATACTATTTATAATGGCTAGTCCATAATAATTTTATAACAATATATCGTTGTTTAGTAAAACCCGGTATTGCGTACTACACACGCTATCGAGGAAGGTCGTGATTGCGTGTAAAGCAAGCCAAGCTAGTGTTGTGTGCAGTGAAATATTTCTTCGATGTTGCGTATAACATAAGACATAAAAAATATACTTCTCATAAAATATCAGGTTGTTACATTCTACCCCCCTTAAAATGATTTTCGCCCTTGAAATTCGTCACTTCGTAACAAACAGATGAGGATACCTCTCCCTCATCATACCCTCAAGCTCCCATGTAGATTTTTCTAATTGGTAGTTCCTCCATAAAACTTTAACCAAGCGAGTAGTATTTTTTCATAGAACTTTTTCGCTACAATCCAGAATCTCTATCTGCTGTTCTTCATAAGAAAGATCTTGCTCCAGCGGTACAACTTCTAAGATTAGTACATGTGAAGGATCATGTATGTACTTTCTCAAGAGAGATACATGGAATACATCATGAACTTGAGAGAGATTTTGTGGAAGCTCCAATCAGTAATCTACCTTCCCAACATGATCCTGTATTTCAAAAGGACCAATATATCTAGGGCTCAACTTTCCCTTCTTTCCAAATCTCATTACTCTCTTCCAAGGAGATATTCGTAAGAACACTTTATCAACCACTTCAAACTCTAGGTCTTTTCTTCGATTGTCAGCATAACTTTTTTGTCGACTCTGAGCTGCTCTTATGTTTTTTTGAATAGATCAGACATTTTGTACCATCTCATCAACAAGATCAGGTCCTAATAGATTTCTTTCCCCAACTTCATCCCAACAAGTTGGAGTTTGACATTTCTTTCCATAGAGAGCTTCATAAGGAGCCATCTGAATACTGGAGTGAAAGCTATTATTATAAGAAAATCCCACAAAAGGTAGGTGTTGATCCCAACCACCTTTGAAATCCATAGAGCAATATCTCAACATGTCTTCTAGAGTTTGAATTGTCCTCTTAGACCGACCATCTATCTGAGGATGATAAGCAGTGTTGAAACTCAACTCTGTATCCAAAGTATGATGAAGACTTTGCCAAAACTTCGAGGTAAACCTCGGATCCCGATCAGATATAATGGAAAGTGGTACTCCATGCAATCTTAACACTTCCTTAACATATATCCTGGCAATATGATCAAGAGATAAATCCTCTCTAATAGTAATGAAGTGTGCAGACTTCGTAAGATGATCAACTATAACCCAGATAGCATTATTTCCTTTGGATGTTTTAGGAAGTCTAGTGACAAAGTCCATAGTGATGTTTTCCCATTTCCATTCTGGTATGGGTAATGGTTGTAACATCCCCTTAGACTTCTGTCTCTTAGCTTTAACTTTCTGACAAACCAAGCATCGAGAGACATATTCAGTAACATATTTTTTCATGCCATCCCACTAGAAGTACTCTTTCAAGTCCCTATACATCTTTGTGCTTCCAGGATGAATAAAGAATGAAGAACTATGAGCCTCATTTAGTATATCCTTATTTAATTCTGGGATGGGAGGAACACAAACCCGATTCCTAAACCTTATTATTTCATCATAATCAATGTGAAATTCAGAAACATTTCTCACCTTCTTTTGTAACTCTACATCTTATTTTTGTGCCTCTTTAATATTCACATGTATAGATAGTTGAACATTAATTTGAGAAAGATAAGATTTTTCCCATTCCATTATAATTCCAAGATACATCCTTTGTAAATCCATAAATATTGGATCTTTTGTGATCCTCAACATGGATAAGCTCACATGGTCTTGTCAACTTAATGCATATGCCACCATTTTTTACTTTCCCAGGGTGATAATGAATTGAGCAGTCGTAGTCCTTAATCAACTCTAACCATCTTCTTTGGCGCATATTCATCTCCTTTTGTGTGAAAATATACTTTAAACTTTTATGATTAGTATAAATATCAAACCTTTCACCATAAAGATAATGCCTCCATATTTTTTATGCAAAGATTACGGCGGCTAACTCCAAATCATGAATTGGGTAATTTTTCTCATGGATTTTCAAATTTAGCGAGGCATAAGCTATCACCATATCATTTTTCATGTGAACACACCCTATTCCCTTCTTGGATGCATAACTGTAGATCACAAACCATTCTCCACTACAAGGCAGTGTGAGCACAGGTGCACTGAATAACCTTCTTTTCAACTCCTTGAAATTCTCTTCACACTCCTCTATCCACACGAACTTAAATCCTTTTAGAGTCAACCTAGTGAGTGGATTAGATAATCGTGAAAAAACTTTCAAAAAACATTGATAATATCCAGCCAAACCAAGAAAACATCAGATCTCAGTTACTATTGTTGGTCTTGACCATCTTTCGATAACCTCTTTTTTTGCTGGATACATAGATATCCCCTCTTTTGAGATTATGTTACCCAAAAATTCAACTTTTTGAAGCCAAAATTCACACTTGGTAAATTTAGCATAAAGATTCTCCTTTCTCAGGGTCTTCAATACAATTCTCAAGTGATATTCATGTTCTTACTTTCTATTTGAATAGACAAGAATATCATCTATAAAGACTACCAAAAACTGATCAATATAGTCTCTAAATAATCTATTCATTAGATCCATGAAGATAGAAGGGGAATTAGTAAGACCAAATGGCATCACTATAAATTCATAGTGTCCATACCTTGTACGGAAATACGTCTTTGGTATATCCTCCTTTTTGACCCTTAATTGATGATACCCTAAACGAAGATCAATCTTGGAAAAGTATTGAGCTCCATGTAGTTGGTAAAATAAGCCATCAATGCGTGGAAGAAGATATTTTTTCTTGATAGTGATCTTGTTAACTTCTTGATAATCAATGCAGAGTCTCATTGATCCATCTTTCTTCTTAACAAACAGAACAGGTGCTCCCCAAGGTGATGCACTAGGGAATATGAATCATTTATCAAGATTATCTTGGAGTTTCTTATTCAATTCCTGCAACTCAATTGGTTCCATTATATAAGATGTCTTTGAAATAGGTAAAGCACCCGGTACGAGTTCTATTGAAAACTCAACTTCACGGTTTGGTGGAAAAACTGGAAATTCCTTGGGAAAGACATCATCAAACTCCCGTACACTGGGCATATTATTAATCGTGAGTTTCTCTCCAACCATTTGCGATAAATAACCTTCATTTATTGGAATCAAGACCCATAAGATGGAAGAAATTTCCATTGGAAGGTTATATTCATCCTTGCATCTATAGATGATAGTATATTGATCAGAAATATTAAATGTGATTTCCCTTCTTTGGAAATTGATATGAGCTCCATATAAATAAAGCCAATCCATTCCAAGAATCACATCAAATTACACTATTGGAAGGATCATAAGATTTTCCGGAAGCACTTTCCAACAAACTTCAATTGGAGAAGAATTATAAACTTTTTATGAAACTGTTGTGCCATTAGGAGTTTTCATGGCTAATTCAACATCTAATTGTTTAGTTAGTATGGAGATACCCTTAGAAAATTCTTCATAAATAAAAGAGTGGGTGGATCCAGAATCAAATAAAAAAATTTCTACTTTAGAGTGAATTGTAAGGGTACCTTTCACCACTTCGTTATCGTACTCCACATCGCCGATAGAAATTTCTTGTGACTTTCCTTTGTCTTTTTTCTTAAGAGTTTGTTGACGTCGATCATCATCAATAACCCTTGGATTAGGTCATTGATTAGTATAATGACCCATTTCCTTTCACTTGTAACATTAAAGTGTAGGAGGTGCATTCTGTGTAGCCTTTTCTTTGTTCGCATCAGTAGACATCTTTTTCCCATCACTGCGGCATTCAAATTCCTGATGAACCTCTTTTCCACATTTGAAACATTTACTTATCCCTTTAAGACAATTCTATCCATGTTTCTTTCCACACTTTGAGCATAAGGGAAAACTCATCTTCTTTTCAGTGTGGTCTTTAGATTTCCCTTTGAATTCCATTTTACTCTTCTTATCAAACCCATATGACTGATGGGTTACTCCAATCTCTATCTCAACCTTGAGAGCACATAGAACAATTTCCTCGAAGCTATTGAAGTCTCTTATGGATAATTCCCTTTGGAGACTTGGTTTTAAGACACTAAATAATCGATCGATCTTACTCTCAGGTTGGATAATAATCCCAGAATCATACCTTGCAAGCCTTGTAAAATTTTCTTCGTAGATACCAACAAATTCATCATCCTTTTTCTTTAGTTCAAGAAACTCCTTATCCATCATTGTTTGAATAATACGAGGGAAGTACTTATTGAAAAATAAGTTCTTGAACTCGTCCCATTCCATGGAATCAATTTATTTTCTTTGCCTCGTATTCTTGATAAGATTCCACCATTGATCAGATTCACCTTCCAAACGATATACTTCTAAGATGACTTTATCATGTTCAGAACATTGAAGAACTGAAAATATCTTTTTAGTGGTACTAATCCATTGTTCAGCTATTAATGGATCAGTAGACCCGCTGAATGAGGGTGGACGCTGCCTCATTATGGATTCAACAGAATGTTGCTCCTTCTTTTTCTTGTTTGTAAGCCCTGCATGGTTCATAGCTTGAGAAAGTTTTGTAATCATGGCTACAAGATTTTGCATTTCATCTCCCATAACGTTTGGTTGCTCAGGGGGACAATCACTGCATTTCCCGTTGCATTTAGCATTAACACGGTTCCTTCGGGTTCCGGCCATTGACTAAAACCAATAAGCATAGTGTGAGAAACCCTAATCATAATAGGAAAACCACATAATCAAGAATAAAATTTTACACTTTAGGTCTTATCATAGGTTGTTCATGGACATTTCTAAAACACTAAGATTTTGTCATATGCTTATACATATCTTTAGGGTTCTTACTAAGTCTTTCACATCCTAGTTTCCAAAGGTTGACTATACCTTTCCTCTAATACCAACTATAATGACCCATACTTTACATACATTGTTATTAATTCAGAATTGAAGCATGCTTATTACAACATATAATAAAATCATGAAAGGACCGTATAGGTAAAGTGTCTTTAGAAATTGGGAAACATAAACAACTGGTTCATAAATCATCTACATTGTCTCCCGTTTATTTCATCATATTTTGAGTCCCTTTTGGCATAACCTACTTAATAACCATCTTCCTAGCTTAGGGAAAAGAAAACCTAAAAAATGGTGAGCTCAAATGCTCAGTAAGGGTAAAAAAAGGAAATATCAATCATATCATATTCATAAGATCATAACATTTTGAAAATCTTAACCTGTAAAAGAGATCATAATATCCTAACATGGAATAAATCATGGTAGTGAAATGTAATCCCAATAATCATAAAACATGAAACTTTTCGGAATACACACATAATCATAGAGAATAATTTCTTAGTATCCAAGACTCATTTCCAAGACTATCCTAGTGGACAAAGTCCATTTCTGAATGGAGTTCACTCCTCGTTTCAGTCCTGTATCACCGAACCGGATTAACCTGTTGTTCCAACCATGTATATCTCATGAGATATAAATATTTACCCAATTCATTGGAGGGAGATATTGGTCTCACCCATCTCATAATGATACCATTCTTATGTGTGCCATAAGATCACAAATCATACATCATAGCATAACCCATGTAATAAAAATGGAATTCTTAAACACCATGCCATCATAACATAATCCATATAAGATAAAAGGACATCATAAAAACAATTCCATCATAACATAATAAAATAAATGTAAAAATAGGGATAGAAACAGAACCCTATATTATCTTAGATGGAAAATAATTTTGATAAAACACTTGAACTCCATTCATGAGGAAAATATCTTTTATACTTCAAAGACATTTTTCCTTTCTTAACATGTCATAAAATTTTAAACTAAAAGAAGTTAATTAAAAATAAACTTGAAAACTTTTAAATGAAGATTCATGGAAATAATTTTCTATGAAATCATAAAAATACATTCATTTTGTATAAGTTAAAAAAACATTCTTCTTGTACTTTGGCAGGAAAAGTCAAAAAGTACCTCGTACCAAAAACGAAAAAAGATTCCTTTCACATATTTTACTAAAAACTCAACAATGGGTAAAATTGGATTTAAAAAATTTTAGGAGGATAGAAATATTATTACATATTGAGGAAACATGGATGTGGATGATAAATATTCCCTAGTAAATTATGAAGTATAAACAATCTCAGATAAAAATGAGATTGCGAGATTTTCCCTTACCTTAGGTCTGATTTGCTTCGTACGTATCCGAACCACCTGTATAATGATTTAAATAATGTCATTTACTTATTAAATAATCATATTCATTGTTATGATATCATATATGGTCATATTCTTATCTTATTATTAGTAATATTTCATTGCTACTTGTTATTCGGGTGTTCATTACTTTATGTTCTTATGCATGTTTTGTCGAATAAATTATTATTATTCTTTTTAGGTTATAGATACCTCATTTACAGAATGGTATTAGTGTAATATATATCATATTTATTCATTCAATTCATTTATATAATCATTATTCAATGAAGATCATGTAGAACGAGTCGCATCACATCATGGAGACGATAGACCGTACGTACGCACGAGCAATGATATCGTTCCCATGAACGCGGAATTGTATTGAAGTGTATGTATAATATTTCAGAATAAATATCACTTTACAATAATCATATATAGTTATTCTTTACACCATTATACCCATACAAGTACGGTGGTGGTGGAAAATAGATTACACGACGGCATGTAGACAGTATTCCGTACGTACGCACACGCGGTGATTTCGTTTTCCATAGGATGGATAGAAGGTGAAATAGGGTTGTTTCATATTTATAATAACATATCAGTATATTAGTGATACAGATGTTATTAGTTCATAATGAAACAACTAAATAAGAGGAAGTATAAGAAAAAATAAATTTGAAAGAATCGGTAACAGATATTACCTCTTCTTCGACACGCCTCTTTGAAACCTCCTCTTAGGGAATTAATGTTGGTCTTTGAAGAAGACCAGGATCTCTAGAATATTACTAGGGGAGTTTATAAGAGTAATGGGCAGGGTTTGGATGAGCATGAAGGCTCAAATTTATGTGAGGAGGAGAGGGAGGAGGTTCCCTTTTATAAGGGAGGAGAGGGGCACATTTAGAAACCTCTAAAATATTAATTTATAATAAAACCTAACCCCACTTAAAAAATTCCAAAGTGAGTAAAATTCATATATTAGATAATATATGGTTGTAATATCATCAACCAATTAAATTTAGACATGTTTTGATTTTATTTTAAACCTTATCATTTTGATTTATCTTTATTTAATCTATTTAATTTTATTTGTGGTAATAATGTTATAAATTTTATATGGTTATAAATACTTTTTATGTGTTCTTAATTATAAACAATTTGATAATTTATGACATTTTAGATCATATAAATTTTAATTTTTAATTTTTAAAATACATCTGTTATTTTTAAACAATTTAATAATATAAAATATCAATAGTGTCAATTTTGAAACAATTCATTTATTTTAATTTAAATAAAATCCACATAGAAGATATGTTCGAAAAAAAATATTTAATATATTCATAACATGTAATATTTATCTATAAAATTAATGGATCACATTAATTAGTTCATATAATATTTATTTTAATATTTGTAAAATAATTTATTTGATATTTCAATTAATGAAATAATTTCTACATCACTATTGTGTCCTCATTAATGATAATTATTTTATCCCTAAAAATTATAAATAAATTCTCATGATGTATATAATTTTATTATATTTCTGGATACTATTCATGTTTTAAGTTTCATGAATTTTATCACTAAATTAAAATTATTATAATTATAAGATTTAAGAGAGTGACATGTTGTCACTTTCTTTGATTTTAATAACAATTAAATTATTTTAATGGTAAAAAGTCCATAAAATGAATTTATTCCTACCCTTAGGTGATAAGGGTCTACTTTTAGTCATCCAATAGAATTTTTTAAGGTTTTAGGGTAATTTTATAATCTTATATTTACCCTTAGTTACCTGATTTACCTTTAACTGCAGTAAATAAAAATTACCGTAGTTACTATTCATAATATCACAAAAAATAAAAGTAACCTATTAACATAATTTGGACCCACTGAATTAAAATATGGAATCTATTTTTCAAAATTCAAAACATGGAAGTTGCAGTAATTCATTTAAAATTAATCCCATTGTTAAGAAAACAGGTTTTAAAAGTTAAAACATTTCCAAAGATTGAAATGTTTTTACCTATGAATTAAATCTAAAATTATTGGTAATGACATACATTATATTAAATGGTAAAAATATATTCTATTTATACTTTAAAACCATTCAATATTATAATTTAACCATATAAATTATTGCGATGAAAAAATTTGTTTTTAATTAAAATATAGCATGTTTTTACTATTCATTAAAATATGAAAGTTATCAGAATAATATGAAAATTTTATCCAAAGTAAATTTTTATATATTGATTCCAAAGAAGAATTTAATTTTGTAAAATTGAACTTATAAACTTATTAAAAACTAGATTTAAAGTGGGTGCGCCCTCAAAAGGCGGCAAAACCACATTTTGTTGAAAAATACTTATTTTACCCGAAAAATTTATTTTGTTCTCATACCAAGTTCTAGAAAATATGTAAGATGAATAATAATGTTATAAAATTAAAAATTTAGTTAATACTATTTATAATGTCTAGTCCATAATAATATTATAACAATATATCGTTGTTTAGTGAAACCCTGTATTGCGTACTACACATGCTATCGAGGAAGGTCGCGAGTGCGTGTAACGCAAGCCAAGCTAGTGTTTTGTGCATTGAAAGATTTATTTGTTGTTGCGTATAAAATAAGACATAAAAAATATACTTCTCATAAAACATCAGGGTGTTACATTCACAATAAAGAGTCCTAACCACACACTTGGTTTAACACTCCTAGAGGATATTCTACGGTCACATTAAAATATCTATAATAAACCATTGTGAAAGATTTTTGTATGATTTTAACTAATTAGTTAAGATAACCTAATAAAAAATGACCATGTATAACCATGTATTGAACAAAGTGTCATAGTTTACACTAAAAGTATCATATGTTAAAAAATGAAGGTGACATAGGGGAAGACAAATTTAGATTGATGTTTTTGTATTCATATTTTTGATATTGTCATTACCATTTTTTTTAGTATTTGGGATAAATAAGACCATGAAAATAAGTTTATAATCTTAGAATATTCATGTTATGATGGAAAAGGAGAGTTTTCTATCCATACCTAAGGTATTGAGGTTAATATCTTAATAGAAAATAAATCTTGATACTCTTAGGTGTTTTCATTAATGATTGATATTCATCAATTATATATTGATATATTATAAAAGTTATGAGGATTATGTGAAACATAAAACGATTTTATATTATTAGTTTTACTTTAAGGTTTTGGAAATATATATTATAAGGTACTAATAACCTTAAAAATTGACTTTATTGCAAAGTTATATTTTTGGGTATAAATATTTAAAAACACATGGTAGAGGGATGAATGACCCTTAGGTTTAAAAGAATGATAATTTTTTAGAAATGTTAGTTAGATTGTATTGATAACCTTGGAAATTATTATTTAGCTAATAAAAAAGGTATTCATGATATTTTGGTGAATTTTATCTCATTTATGGGATTATGATATATATTGACTAGTGTGTGACCTTATGAACTAGTGGTTAATACTATCTAAGGGTTAAATATAGAGTAAATATTTAGAGGAATACATGGTTTCACTATCGTTTAATTACTTTGAGATTAAACTGGTTTTGGGAGAGGTATATTTTGGATAATGTATGATTATGGTATATATATACTTGAGTATATGATTGTATGAAAGAGTAATGTTGTTTGAGGAAGGGTAAGTAACATAATCTATCTTAATAGATTTAGGTAGATTTCATATTATAATTTAAATATTATATGATAATTTTTTTAAGAATATCATCACCTAATTTCACTAGTAAGTAAAAATTAAAATTGTGATGACATAATTTATTTAAGGGGTAGAGAATGCAACGACCCACGATTTTACTGTATAATTTTTTTACTTTAATAAACATTGTATTGATAGATAGTCCCACACACAACATCAAAATAAAATAATACAAGACATATTATATTATAAATTTATAATAAGAATAAAATCTATTCTATATCACAAGAATATAATCAATTATAAATGCATAAAAATAGTATTTAGAATACTTAATATTTTAAAAGGGATTTTTTCAACCAAATAATTTTTTTACTTATATGTTTTATTTAAATTTACGTGATATATTTTTAAACTTTATAATTTTAATTAACTTTATTTTTGAATTCATCTTTTCAAAATTATCTTAGGGTGAATTTTTTAGATTTTTCTAAAATAATTTATGTTTAGGTGAATAATGAAAATATCAATTTTCTAAAAACTACCACTTTTATGACATTATAATTATAAAAGAATGACTTTAAATTTTATGAAAGTATTATTCTATAATATATAAATATAAATATATATATTAATAATTAATATAAATTATTTTAAAAATACTATATTTAATTTATAAAACACATGTTTAACATCTTGAAAACTCAAGTGATATTTAACACTAAATACTATTTTTATGTGGTTACATTAAAAATAAGATTCTATAACTTTTAGAAATTAAATATAAATAATAGATTTCATATTTTAGAACAACATTTCCATATTATTTGATAAATTCAATTTCATTTTTGATAATAAAAATGAGATTATTAAGATTAAAGTTAATGACCAAGATAACGGTGAAATAATTATTTTCCAAAAAATATATATTAATGTTATGTAATTTTTATCTAATAAATTGAATTTATCTATTTTAAATAATGAATCTAATAATATGTTTAAAAAAATGTATAATTATATATACATAAATTTATTTATTATTCAAAACTAAATTAGATCAAGAACACTTAATGGTGAAAACAACGCTTTTCTACAAAATAGTTTTTTTTTCAATATATAAAATGTATTAATTTAAAAGTTAATTTTATATTATTTAGATATTTAATTATATTAAATTAAGATAAAATTTAGGTTCATCATAGCCAAATTCAGTAATAGGTGTTATTTTTTTATGTTTAGTAAAACATATTTTACTTGACTAAAAACTAGTTACCCTAGTAAAAACAAAAAAGGGAAAAGTACAAATAAGAGAGTAAATTACTTCAAACATGTTTAAAAAATGTGTGTAAATTATTGGTTGAGGATTTATATACAAAATATCATCCAAAAATCCATTATTTTAAACTTGTTGAGTAATTTACCCTTGAATAATGTAATTATATCATTGAAAATTAAAGGGTATTCACAAAAGTTCCATTTTCTTTACTTATAAAAGGGGATAACTTCAACCCTTTAAATGATACACATTCCATTTAAAATATATTTTAACCCCAACTAAATTTTCCTATTCTTTAAGTAACTTGAATTTCCTAAAGCCTCTGGTCACTACTAGTTATCCTAAGTACTTAAATTCTAAGGATTTCATCAAGAGGAAGTTCAGAGTATCTACATAAGTATTACTTACTCACCTTTTCTTCTTAATCATTATATTCCAATCATACCCAAGAAATATTAATATAATGATTTTAGTAGAATTAGTATACTAAAGTGTTATTATATTAATGTAACAACCCATATTTATTTTTTTTCCATCTACTTATAAATACAAATGAACGTCGATTATACATTGTGCTAGCTACCACCTCCATAAAGCAACATTTTTAATTTTTCATCACTGCTTATCTTCACCAGTTATAAGGATAAAATTGAACAATAAATATGAATTATATAATATAATTATGATTATTAAGATATAAATTTTAATCCACCTTCATTATCTCTCATTATTTAGTAAATAAAAATGTTAACCATGCATTGTGTGGACTACTGCCTCTATAAAGTAACATTTTTTTCATATTGATTTTAATTCCTTATCAAAACTAGTAACATATCATATCAAGGAATGTTCTCTTTTTTTAAGATTTGGGATGTTTTATTATAGGTTCTAGAAGCTTTGGGAATTGATTGGTGAATTATTAAGAGGTTTTTTCTAGTGAAAAATAGGTTGGGTCACGATGTGGCCCAAGGTGTTTCACCCCTTGGTGTCTCTTATGCACTATGGGTAGAGCCAATGTGCCCAGGTCAAGACATGGTCTAGGGTGTGGATATATTATCGTTTATTTATGAACTATAACCAACATGAACCACCATGCTCATGGTTGGTCAAAAAAACCCAGGACTTTGGCACCAGGGCATAGCCACAAAGCATATTGGGTGGTGTGGTGTGGTGCCACCAAGGCCACCATGAGCAGGGTGAGCAGCCACTACACCAAGGTAATACCCATTTTGGAATTTCAAATATATGATTTGGAAACCCATATTTGGAGAGTGTTACACTCATTTATGGAATCTAAGGTATATTTTAGCATCCTTTTCTATAGGTTTTTTACTCGGATTTAAGTTTATAAACCCTTAATCTTCTAAAATTTTCTCAGATCTTTAGATTTGGATGATTTCTAGTGTATTCTGGGATGACCATTAATACCTCATTGAATCTTACAAATTCAATCCTTTTATTCTCTCAATCTCTAGTCTTGGATATTTTTCCTTGTATTTTGATCATCCCAAATGAGTTCCATCAATGTTATCGAACAATAGGTTAGTGGTTATTCTTATTATTTTCTTCTAAGTATAATTTGGTGGGTATTTTGGTGGGGTGTGGTCTATTATTTCCAAATTGATCTAATAATATTTGGTTATTGTTTCTTGATGCATATTCCTTGGTTTAGTAACTTTTCTTGATACTATTGAGATCCCTTGTTCCTATTTTTTGTGAATCCCATTTTGTTTGTTGTGCGAAATAAATTTTGAGGTAAGTTGTTCCATCTCTAGTATCTGTTTGATGAAACATGAATGATATTGATTTTCTAAATGGTTTTCTAAGTGATAATTTACATTAGCCTTGAATATTTTTTATATGAATTCATAAATGGGTTTTTTATAAAATTTGGTTTTCCTATTACTTTGGTAAAGTAAATATGGTTTTTAAATCACTATGAAAGGGATTTTAAAATTGGATTTCCAAGCATGATTTTTATGAAAAAGGTTTTTTGGGTTTTCTTATGAAATATGATATGCCCTTTGAAAATAAAACTGATTTGAAGCATGTAGAACATGAGAGCTTTGGGAACCTAGGAGGTGGTTTATTATTGTTTATTTTCCTTATTTTCACAGGGGGTTTCACTGATGGGGTATTCCTATATTAATTAATACATATGTCCTAGGGACTTGATTATATGATAATGTATGGGGTTATTTCTTTGGGTTGTTCCTCTATTCTCAAGGCCCTAGGTCATAGAAAGTTGATTAGTGCACTAAGACTTTATTTGATATTGTGGTAAATGTGACCTAGCTAGCCAAAACCTATGTTATCCTAGGGGTGGCCTCCATTGTGAATGACTTGTTTTGTTTTTGATTTGACATGGGATGTGATGAATTATTTGATAAATGTAAAATGGTTTTTTGAATTTTTCTTTGAAACTATAAGAAATATGGAAACTGGAATTATTTTACCATTATTTTGATATATATTTTAAACTGATTTTTCATTCCATGTTTTATTTTAAATTGATCATATTGGGATTATTTGACATAGAGTTTTCATGGAATAATTGAGCGATATCCTAATGAGCCTATTTATTTTACACCCTCTACACTCCCTTAGTGGATTTTAAACCTTGTTTTGTATGATACTGGAAAGGGTAATGCACCACAATGAGGTGGAGAGACTTATATCAGATGGGAATGAGTAACTAGTGGTGAGAAAATGGGTTGTTTTACACCTATTACAAAAAAATCTGTTGATAGTTTGAGTTGTCATTTTTTGTTTGGTTTGTACATTTACCTTGTCTTTGACTTTTTAACTTTTCTTTAATTTTATTTTTTATATTCATTTTGATTATATAATATTTATTTTATTATTATCTTTCTCTTTATTTTTTCCATGTATCTTGTTTCAGGTTAGAAACATCATTCCCTATAGTCATTTTTGGATGCATGGTTTCTTATTTCCAACCCATGGGGATTGGGAATACATTTAGAGTCTTATCAAGGTCCAATTCAGAGTCTAGTTGGATGTTTTGTTAGGTCGGGTCATGGAAATTATATCAAAGGAGTTGTGTTCTTATCTTGGGATATTTGGTAGATAAGAGATATGATTATCAGGACTTGTGGGTTATGTTGTGAGTGAGTTCTTAGACATATCTCATCATAATGAGACTTGAGTCACCATGAATTAATTTCATGTAGTGGAGGATTTTCCTGTGGAATTCAATGCAAGCCCAACTACGGTGATAGGTTCAATTTTTATTGCATCTTCTATAGAAGATGCTTTGGTTGATACATGACCATCATACTATTTTATATCTTCAATAGGTGATGGAGACTCAGGTTAAGTTGATTATATATTATCATCCACTTACATATAGCTAGATGAAGAATGCTATATAGATTCTTGAAGACATAATTTGTGTCTGTGTATTGGATTTTAGTGGATCTTGGAATAATCATATGGGATTGGCTAGGTTTTTATATAATAACACTTATCAGTCATTGATCATAATGGATATCTTTGAGGATTTTTATGGTTTTCCATGTATTTTATCTATTTTATAGTCAAAGGTGGGTGATGACTCTCTCATGGGACCGAGTATCATACAAGAGATGTTGGCTATGATCCAAGATATAATTCAATTCTTGGTTACAACTCAGAGTTATCAAAAATATTATGCAGATCTTAGACACCATCCTTTAGAGTTTATTTTGATTGGGTCTTCTTGAAATTTCCACCTTGATTGGGTCAATGTTGTCTCTGGTGGCAGGAGATGTTGATTATAAGATATCTTGGACCGTTCAAGATCACTCAATGGATTGGGAGAGTAGCTTATCAGTTGGTGTTACTGGATCAGTTTATAAATATCCATGTTTTTTCCATATTTATCATCTAAAGAAGTATCATCATGATCCTTATACACTACTAGAAATTCAGGTTATATCCACATACCTATAGACATGGTTTTATAGGTCCGTGGCTATAACCAGTTTATAGCCAAAGTTTAATTAAAAAATCATGGCTAAAATTTCCCATCCCCCTTTTTTTCCCAAAATCCGTCAGGCTCCTCCATTCTCCCCAGATCCATTTGTCATCCTCCTTTTCCCCCCAAAATCCATCGGCCTCCTCCTCCATTCTCCCCTGATACACGACCCTCTGCGCCATCCTCCTCCATCTTCCCCCAATCAGCAACCCTCCACCCTTGACCACTCTCTCACAGCGGCACACTCCTCCTCCATCCTCCCCCGATCCGCGACCCTCCACCATCAACCTATCTCAAGATGGTGCAATCCTCCTCCATCCTCCCCTGATCTGCGACCCTCCACCCTCAACCTATCTCACGGCGGTGCCCTCTTCCCAGATACCCTCTACGCGCGACCCTCTAACCCCGACGGTACCCATCGTGACCTCTCTCACCATTTCTTGTTATTTCATTCTAAATTAATAACATGGGGGATTTTATCTATTTTTAGGAATCATGTTGATTTAGATCGGTCCATCCATCAATATCAGATGGAGAGGCTCATATAACTATGTGGTAAGCGGTACCTAAGTTTCTTATTCTATTTATATGAGTTGTATGTGCTTTATGACATGCGAGTCTTGACAAGCATGTGAAAATGTATTGATATGAAACCAGATTGAATTTCTCAAGGGTCTTTTATACAACCTAGGATGAGGATATCCCAAGATGCCATCTAAACCCGGTTTCTCAGTGATTTGGAAAGTTATGTTATTATTGTGAATTTTCATAGTCTTTCACTAAATTTTAAATTAAATTTACAATTTTATTGGAATTGTTTTTGGGATTTTTCTTGATGTAGGTCCGGGGATATGAGACAAACCCTTGGGATGTCGTTGGACTTGGTTCCAGTGTAATAAGGTATCCAGTTATATTTTTGATTATTATTCCCTTTTATAATTAAACTGATAAATTAATTTTAAATGTTTTAGATAATTGCTTTAAGCTTCTTAGAGAGAGTTGGGATCTTTCTTAGTGATGTGGGATGGGGATGATCATGAAAATACCTTGGTGTGCCTTGTAAACTTCTTCCTACCTTTGGGAAATAATTAGAAAAGCATTGAATAAAGAGAGGCAGTATGCATACTTTACCATGTGGTATTTATGATTTTGATTTATTCTCATAGATTGCAGTCTTCCTAATGAAGTGATCAATTTATTTCAATTAAATTAACCCCATAACCAATATATAAATTAATTGTTTTTAATTAATTAATTTTTTAATTACTTAAATTGAAATTCATCAATTATGATTTATAAAGTGCTAAGGCTTTGATGGACCTTGGTACTAGCTGGTTTACCTTGGACACTAATAGTCTAGGACTTAACTTGAGACACACTTAGCCTAAGTTATGGACTTGGGTTGGGTGAGAAGATAGATCTTGTGATACCTTGAAGACCAAAATGGGTCATGTTTCATCTCTTGAGTCTTGTCAACATGACATATATTGTGTAGTAAAAAAGATTGTGCTCTATTGATTATGATGCCAAGAAAAATAGTATTACTTTGAGCATTAGTTCTTGAACCAAGACTTGGATTGAGACCGAGGTCCTGTGTGAGGGGTCCTCTATTACTAGGGGACCCCAATGGGTGCCCTATTGACTAACCAACCCTAAGAGAATGCATATGGCTTTGGTAGAGATGGTAGTGGGTGTCACCTTAAAACCTGCATCAAATGTATATTCCCATGGGGTTATGAATTGTAGTGATGAGTTTGGAAATTTGTAAAACCCTTAACTTTTGTTTATACCTTCATATGTTTATTTTTGATGCAACCGTGGTGCCCAGATATACTTCTTGGGACCTGACATATGGGTCTGATGTGACGATGGTATGGTGGTTTCCTAAGAGTGTTTCCTAGGATCCGACCTTGAGACTTATGTGGTATGGTTGTGAGACAAATTATACATGATGATTTCATCATGTATTATTGACATGTATCCTAGGATTCATCTTTTGAACCATGTGAAGAATTCTTGGGATGTTGGGATTCGACCTCAAGTCTATATGAGATTATTTGGATGCCACAAGTCCCTAGGATGCCCAACCCAACTAGGATCCAACTGAGTTAGATTAGGGGATTATTTATTTTTATTCAATATTATTATTATTCTGAGATGACTATGTTATCCCTAGGATTATTCAGTAAATCCTGAGGATTTTACTTATTCTTGATCAGGATGCATGGAATCCAACCATTTGGCATGTTGACTTGGGGGATGTTTTTTATTCAGTGATTACCCGAGGTGCCTAGGAATCAACCTCAATCCATTAATTTTATTAGAGTTTATAGAAATTCTCATGATTCTTGGAATATATTCATGGATCCATTCATGATGAGTAGTTGGCTGTTTGGACCTAAGAATTTGGTATGCTTGGGTTACAATAAGATCTGATATTTATATGGTTGGCATGATATCATGAAATGCTCGGGGGGAGGAGGTGTGCAGTGGGGATGGGGTAGTGGGGGTGAAAGGCGAAGAGGGAGGGGTGTGAGGTAGGGAGGGGGTGTGTTAGGGGCAGGGGGGTGAAAGGGGGCCAGGGGGTGGGGTAGGGGGGCAGGGGGTGGGGCAGGGGGGCGTTGGTGCAGGGCCAAGGGGGTGGGGCAGGGGGGATACTGGTGCAGGGTCAGGGGGTGAAAGAGATTCTTGATAAAAAAAATCATGAGTGTTTAAGAATAATATAGATGATGTTGATTAGATGCTTGGGTTATTCATCACACCTTATATCATTATGATTTGAGCTAAATGAGTGATGTTTGAAAAATAAAGAGTTTATTAATGAGCATGTTATTTAGTATTGGGATGTACATATCAATCTGAAGATTATTTGTTCATTGTTGGTTATGGATTCATGAATCATTTATCATGTACAGTTGACACACTAATCACATATATATATAAGAAGTCGTTATATCTCATTTCTTTTCCCACTATTTTCTTATAGGTGGATTATTAGGTGAGGTCGGTTCTATCCACCACCATCAAAGACAGTGAGTTCAACATTGGATTTGGGTAAGGATTATTCCGTTTTTATTCTTTGGCCTAATTTTAATTAGATATTTTTTTTGATTTTTGGGTTCCTTATATTTTTGTAGTGTATTTTGAGAGATATTTATCAACTCCACTCTAAAAAACTGGAACAACTTAAGGTTTTGAGGTGGAATTTATATAGGGTTGAAACCTTTTAATGAACTCAGACCAGATTAATACAACACTTTATAAAAATTGTATGATTCCCTTCATTTCAGTCCTGAAAGACTTAACCTCATCAAGAACATCTTGAGACATGTCTAATTGCACTATTGGAAGATTTTGGAACATGTACCTTTGAGATACAGCCATAACACCAAGATCATTAAACTCATACTTGGTAGTATAAACATGAGGTTAGTATTAACTTTTGTTATCCAATACTTTTGAAGGAATTGAAAACAGATGCCATAAGGAGTAGTCGAAGATCCAAGCATGGATGAGGAAGATATATGGGAGTACGAAACCCTTGAATATCCACTGTAGGTAAGGGAAAATGATAAATATTTTTTATAATTAAAGAGAGGGGAAATGCAAATTTTTTTCCAAAACCCCACTGCACACGGTTTATGCACATGGTTCAAAAACATTGTCAAAACCTTGATAAATGGATATTCCCCCCATCTACAACAGGCCACATGGCTGTGCATCTAAGCCTGCATGGTTGTAGACAAACTGAGTGGAATTTTAGGTTCCCCTGTCTGCATCCGCAATCAAAGGATAATATTTTCCTTGAGTTGATGAATTATTCCACTCTATAAGAGTATAAATATATGTTTCTATTTCATAAACAAAATATTATCCTTTTATTGCACCTTGAACTATCTATAATTCATCTCTTAGCACAGGTTGGGTCATGTGGTGAAGTAATACATTAACCTCTAAAACCTTATACAATGATCAAATTAAACCATTCATAAATGGTTACACTTTCCAAAATATAATGATCGAACTCTTTAGAAAGAAGGTCACTGGATTTTCAAGATGAACTTATCATTAGACCTTAATCAACATGAAGCAGCTCTAGAATTTCACATTCCAAACATGTTAATAAATTCATCATGTATCCTATTGAAATACAGTAATAACTTTAATTATAATAAAAACTTATTAGAAACATGTATTATATTGTATTCCTTAAGTAAGATACATATTATTGGATATATTTCTTAAATCCAAAAGTGTTGTAAACTCAATCGATTATAGCATATACCACTTGTCAACAAGTATATAATCAGTTCCAAGGTAGTCATTACTTATCCAAATCATTCATTTCTTCATCATTATCTCAACATAAAAAATTTATTAGGGGTTTTATTTCCCTCAATCATGTGTTTTCCAAAAAAGGTTAACTTTATAGAGAATATATTTTCTTGGTACCATTCAACAAATGGTCACAAATCCTTAATGAAAAAGTAGTTTAGTACAATCATCACATATTCCATAATTATTATAACCAATATATTACTGATAAAATATTCAAATGACATAATTTATGAATAGAAATATTAATTATTCATCTTCAACTGTGGTAGTAGAATAACTTGATCATTATCCAATAGCATCATTTGGGGTATATTTCTTTGATGATTTGGAAATTAATTTTAAGTGTCCCATATTCTCATAGTTTAAGCATTGTACATTAGAATCCTTTTTCTTACCCTTGAAATCATGAACTTGGTGTCCTTTTTATCCACACTTATAACAAACCCCCATTCCATTCAAGAATTTTCTAGGGTGATTCTTTCCACAGTTATCACATGTGGGAAAAACCTTCATTCCCTTCTTCCCTCTATCCATCTTTTTCTCTTCCATCATTTTCTTCTCTTTATTCCCTTCAAATCCATAGGACTTGGATAATTATTTACTTATCTTATTAAAAAATGATACTATTTCCTCATATGATGAGGATACATTGGAGACTATTTCCCTTCAAAATCTTGTCTTAAGACCATGAAAGATATAAACCTTCTTACTCTTTTCATCACATTCATTTGTGGAGTTCTCATTCCTTCTTCTAGGAACCATTTATAAGAAATTCCATATACTATATAAGCTCAAAAAACTATTATAATTATATAACTCTAAACATGGTATAACACATAACATAAATTTATTCATCATAAATCCTAGAACCATATACTTTGGTTACTTTGGAAGTATAAATCCTTCGTAATGGTATGTAAGATAAATGTGAATTATCCGAAGCATATCCTCAGATAGTGTAAAACTAGGTGTGCAGTAAGACTCATTGTCATGTACTAGGTTACCCTGAGTCAAACTTAGAACACCTTGTCAGAGTTGTTACCCCTAGGTAAATCCCTGCCAAAACCACATCCACGTGTAGTTTCCAAATAGAGATTTATTTCTAGAAATACCCATAAAATCTCTACCTTACCAAAATTTTAGGATGTTCTTGTATACTTATCCTCAATGTCTATCTTAGGGTTTTACTCCCTAATATTAGTTTTCTAAATCTAGTTTGTAAGTTTTCTACTAAACTTCCTCTCATACTAACTGTAACGCCCCAACCCCAGAAGACCGAAGATGGTGAATTATTTTATTACATTGACATGATTTCAAGGAATAATATCCCAAAGGACCAATCAATTTAGTAATATTTAAGAAACTATATACATACATGATACCCATAATACATTGGGAAAACAAAATAAAACATGATACAATATAAAAAGAAATAAATTACATCCTTGAAAGCTTAATAAATGTTCTCTTCTTCGTAACCTGGGAAAGGAAAAAATGAAAGGGGTGAGGTCAAATTATCAGAAAGGGTTGAATATAGAGTAATCATGAAATAATAATAATTTAATAATAATAAACTAGAAACAATCAATATGGCATGGTGAATAATTAAAATACACACACCAATAATAAACTGAGAATGAAAGTGAATCCATTGATTTTTTCATAGTGAAAACCTTATGGAAAGTAACAACTGAATAATGAATAAAGAGAATGATTATTATTTGGATGTCATGTATCTAGAACATGAACCATCATACCATCTAGACAATTTATGTCTGTGGGTAGAAACCTGTCTAATTATGTTTTGGAAATAAACTCGAAGGGTTTATCACCAACGATTTTGTCTCATGATACCTATTGATGCATCTAGGGGATATAGCGGGCCCCGACCATCACTTAAATTCCAAAAAATTATTTCTACAAGAAAAACATGATCATTCAATATACTTATTGAGTATAGTATACAAATTCATCAATATTTCCCCAGTTAAAATAACATTCAAAATAAACATCGTATGTAAAATGGTATATGACTAAGACAATAATAATATCTATGATAAAATAATATGTATATTTTATAGAATTATAATTTTAAATGATAAATTATCTCAAAGGTCTAGTAAATAAACTACACAATAATTATTAGGTTCACAATACCAAGTAAGTCTCAATGAAATAGAAATCGAGAAAAAGTCCCTTACCACATTGTAATCAATCGAATCGTATGAAAAATATTTAATAATCATCAAATGAATCATTTAATAAAATTAATATAAATATAATCCTACTATTATTTATATAATGGAACTATAAATAAACCATATATAAGAAATAAGTGGCGAATAATGGAAATCTCAAGGAAGTAAAAGTGATATGAGAAACCCCTTACCTTTTGCCCGATTATGTTCTTAACTTGTACTTAATGTATTGAATAATAAAATTAAATCCATTAATTAATTAATTAATAAGATTATATACATGTATTTTATTTATTATAGTTTTATTAAGTTTATTCATGGCCTTCTTGATAAGTTATAAGATTGGATTTCGTCGTTCTGGAGTGTTTGTTTACTTGATTTCAGGACCAGTTCACTTGACTATAAGTAACAAAGTTCATGTAAAATATCTATAATTATACATAATTTGAATTAAATTTTATTAATTGGAATATATAATTTTAAATGGTTATACATATCTTTTGGTTATATGGTATGAGGATGAATCATTTGATAAGTCATTTAGTGATACTCGTTTAGATTATTATGGTGATTATTGATCATAACGAACTAGTTTTGATCCATTATTTAATATCTTGTATATAAAACAATTAAAGAACCTTGTATAAGATATAATACATATTTTTAATCTATTTAAACCATAAAAATAGTTTCATGACCATACTTGAAGGAGAAATTTAATAACAAAAGTTCATCATCCAAGAAGGTTGTAAATTGGCACCTCCCAGACGATGATTTCGTTTTGTAAAATAAAAGAGAGAGAGTTAGAAGATTGATGATTTATCTTACATTAACATGATATAATTATATTATATATATTATACTATAGTTATAATGATAATTTGGGAAGAAAAGTTTAGGAGAGAATAATAAATAAAGAAGGAACTTGAAAAGAAAATAAAAGGAAAATGAAGAGGATTTTACCTCTTGGATACTCCTCTATGAGAATCTCGTTAAGAGAATTGATTTTGGTCTTTTGGAAGGAAAAAGATCTCCCGGATGTGATAATATACTAGGTAAGAGGATTTGGGTATAAATTTGAGAAGATTAAAGTCTTAGAGGAGTGAAGAGAAGAGGGAGTGAGGGTGGTTTTTTATAGTGGAGGAGAGGAGTGATTTCTTAATATTTTATTATTTTTCCCAAGATAATAAATAATATTCATTATTAAGACCAAAAATAGTAATAAGTTCATGTGATTTCAAACCAATGACCATTTACATCATCCATGACTCAGTCATGATGCATAAAACCATTTATTTAGCATATTTCTTAAATTATCGAATTTCATTATTCACAAATAATTCAAGTATTTCAGAAAAATCTCAAAAATTCATGCTATACATTTTTATATGTGTAGAATCCAAATAATGAACTCCATTTTATGAAAATAATTTTATAAATTTTATAAATTAAATATTTAATTAAAATCACCATTTACACAAAAAACTACAGTTTTTAAAATTATAAGTGATTTTATAATACCTTGAAAAATTAACTAAAGTCTCATTAAATTATCCCAAAATCATAGGAAAATTTTTTTATTTATGAATACAATTTATGAAAATGAATTATATTTTAAATTAATTTATTAATTATAAAATTGTAACTAAATATTTATTTATCACAAGAAAACCAACACTTAATTATTAATTTTTAAGATATTCACTCTCATTTATACAGTGCCTAATTTTTATTTATACTTACATGGGTGAGATTATTATTCATAACGGTACATTACTATTTATAAGGGTCATTTTACTATTTATAAGGGTAATTTTCCATTCACCAAAAAATTAAGTTGATTCTATCGGACTCTAAATATCTCATCAAACGCCACCGTGTGTGTCCATTTTTCTAAATTCAAAATAAATAAGTGGAATATTAAACATTAATGGATTGGTTATAACTATAAAAAGTTTCGTTTCATAGAGACTTAGGATTTCATTCATTATAAGCTATCTAATGACCTGAAATTATTTAAAAAGAAATGTACCATAAAAACTTGTGGTGTCATATTAATAATGAATATATTCATAACATAATTTAGTATTTATCAAAATAATTATAATACTCAATTTATATATTATTATTTAAAATTTTTAATTTAATAATATATTTATCAAATACATATATTAATATTAAACTATTATTATACACAAAATAATAGTGTAAAATAGTATTTGTTTTTTAGAACATTAATTAATTAATTTGAAAGCTATAAATTATAATTATTTATAAGTATTATTATTAATTAAAAAAATTAATTTTAAATTATTATTTTTCATAACTTAATGTATTTAAAAATATAAAATAAATTACTTGGGTGTCCTAAGAAATAAATTAGATGATAAACCAGTTTTGATTTAAATTTCATTATTTTTCACTATTCATTAAAAAATTAAACTTCATAGAAAAATACCAAAAATTCATTATAAGCTAATTTTTATCCATATATTTCAAATATAAAGTTTATTTTCGCATATATAGTCTATAAAAGTGTCAAAAACTCTATTTAAAATGGGATATCCATTAAAAGGTGTTAAAACTCCATTTATAAAAATATTGGGTTTTATGCATAAAATTAGGTTTGTTCTGATCTTATGCCTATAAAATCTATTAGATGAATATAGAAAATATTTGATTGAATATGTAATATAAATTTCATTAAATTCATCCACTAATAGTAATTAAGTTATTTTATTAAGTCAAAACACCTTTGGGGGCATACAAATACTTTTTTATGAAAAAACATTTCCTTTATATTCAATTGGTTCTTATATTCATTTATGATCAATTTGTAACCAATGAATTCGTTTTATATTTTTTTTAATCCATATTTTTTTATAATTTATTTAATACTATTTATAATCTCTAATTTAACAACTGGGTTATATAATATTATATTAAATAATAATGTTTTAATAATATATTTTTTTCGGTAAAACTTAGTCTTACGTGTAATGTGCGATTTTGAAGAAAGTCATTCTTGCGTGTAATGTAAGCTAACTCAGTGTTTCAAGCATTGAAAAATATAAAATATATCAAATATATTTAAAATCGTAAATATATTTTAAATTATTGGGGTATTATATTCGCTTACACGCTTTGTGCCGTGTGTCATACATGTTTTAAAATATAAGGTTTTTACTTTAGAATTTCATGGTGTTACATTTTCCCCACCTTAAATAATTTTCATCCTCACAATTTAAACTTGATTTTATAAATATAGGGATCGAAAATAATCTATAATTTAAATAACCACATCAAAAATAGGGTTAATAACACAACTTATTAAAAATATGGAAAGGAAAAATGTGAAGGTCATAACAAAACTAGGATTTAAAACAGGAGAACATTAGTGAAAACTTAGACATTGAAGAGAAATACAACCATGAATTTTTTATGGAGAGTGATAGATAACATGATTAGTATAATGTTATCAATCACAAATCCATAAATCTGTGATGATCTAAGGGGCCATTTTATTTATCGAAAACAAAAGTACTAGGACAAAAGTTTTGGTTTCAAGATCATTTCCCCTAGAGTTGAGGAATAATTTAACTCTATAAGAATGTAAGTAAATATAGTTACTTTGTACATTTATATAAGAAAAATATTATTCTTTGGTTGTGCCTTGAACTATTTCTACTTCATTTCACAACACATGTTTAATCATATGGTGAGGTAATACATTAACCAGTAAAACCTTATACAAAGATAAACTTAAACCATTTCATAAATGGATAAATTTTACAAAATATTATGATCCAAAACTCTATAAGGAAGGTCACTGTATTTCCAAAATGAACTTATCATTAGTCTTCAATTAATATTAAGTATATCTTTAATTATCACATATTTTACGTGTAAAAATCTTCATCATGTATTCACTTGAAATATATTAATAACTAGAATTACCCTAATAATTTATTAGTAAAATTAATTATTACTTATTACTTAAGTAAAATACATGTTATTGGATATATTCCATAAATCAAAAATTGTTGTAAACTCCATCAATGATAGAATAAACCAATTTTTTAACAAACCATTAATCAGTTCCAAGGTAGTCGGTACTATCCAATTTACTTTATCCAAATAAAACATCTCTTTATTCAAATTTCATTATATCAATATAAAGAACATATTAAGGGTTATATTTTCCTAAACCATGTGTTTTAAAAAACAATTAACTTGATAACAAATCACTTTTCTTGGTACCATTCAATATATGATCTCAGATCCTTAACGAAAAGGTACTACAATACAATACTTACAATTTCATAAATAATATGATGATAATATAGTCAATAAAATACTTTAAAAAATAATTTATAGATCAAGATATATAAGAACATTAATCAATTCACTTCATTTTTTTCAATAACATATGCTTGACCTTAATCCCTTAGCTTCTTATAAGGTTCATTCGCTTGATTCTTAGGGAATTTATTTTCATAGTGTCTCATCTCCTTGTATTTTTAACACTCAATATTATCCTTTATATCTTTCCATTTTCATTCTTTATCATGGTGACCCTTATCTTCACACTTATAACAAACTCCTATTCCATTAAAGCATTTAATAGGGTGGTTCTTTTCACAATTATCACATGTGGGAAAATTTTTCTTTAATTTCTTCATTGACTCAGTCACTTTTTTTATGGTGCTCATATGGTCTCTTGTTGTCTTGGTTCCCATTGAATATATTGATTCTAGAAAAGTTATTCTTCATCTTGATGTAACATAAAACTATTTCATCATGTGATGAAAAATTTTGGTATACCAGTGCCCTTTGAAATATTTGTCTTAAGATCTTCAATGAAATGATCAATGTTTCTTTCTATGTTACGTAAAAAATATATAGCATACCTTGATAACCCTGTCAACATAGCTTCATACTACCCAAAACTTTCTTCCTCCTTTTTCTTTAAACTAAGTAACTTTATCTTCATCAAAGTTTTTTGATACGAGGGAAGTATTTATCGAAGAATGTATCCTTAAAAGTCCTCCATTCCATGTGTTCTTTTTCTTCTTCCTCCCTAGTATTTTTTATCAAATACCACCACTGATCAACATCACCTTGGAGATAATACACCAAAAGTGTAAACATTTTCTATTCACCACATCATAATTCCATAAATATCTTCTCCAAATACATAATCCATTGCTCAACCTCCATTGGATCAGTAGTCCCTTTAAATTATGGGCGCCTCTATCGCATAAAGTGATCCAACATATGAGATTATCTCTATGGTATAGGTTTCTCCATTCAGGTGAGGTTATTTTTCATAACCTGATTAAGCCACCCTAATATTTCCATAACATTATTAGTTCCAATAATAGTTATATTTTCTTTATTAGGAGGTAAAAATATATATTTTTCTTGAGTATTGATACCATTATTCCATCCAGGTGCCATTTATAAACAGTGTCATATACTGGATTAGACCATAAAATTATGAACATTGTATAACTCTAAATATGGGTTAACACTTAACATAAATTGAAAATTTTATTCATATCTAATTACATAATCATAAAAAAAATTTCTTTGGGGATATATTTAATTTAAAATCCTTTATAATGGTTTGGAAAGAAAATGTGAATTATCCTAAGCGTATCCCCCTGGAGTATCAAACCAAGTGCGTAGTAAGGATCATTGTCACGTACTAGGTTATGATAAGTCAATTCTGATACACCTTGTCAGATTTTTTAATATTAGGTACATCAATGCTATAACCACATCCACTTGTAGTATCTAGATAGGGATATATTTCTAGGAATACCCACACAATCTCCACCTTACCAAAATTCTAGGAATTTTTTCTATACTTATCCTCAAAGTATATGATAGGATTATGTTACTTAATCTAAGTTTTCTAAATATAGTTTCCAAGGTTTCTTCTAAACTTATTCTGATACCAATTGTATCACCCCGGTCCCATAATCCTAGAACCGATGTATTACTTTGTTACATTGGCATAGATTCAATATTTGAGTCATAAGGGATCGAAAAATTTACCAATTTTATAAAAACAGATTACATACATGATACCCATATTATATCAGGAAATATAAAATAAAACATGGTACATAATAAAATGAAATAAAAAATATCCTTGAAATATTAGTCAAATATTTCTTCTTCATAACCTGTGGAAATTAAACATAATAAGGGTGGTCTCAAATGCTCAGTAAGGTTAAGTAAAATAGAAGTAATAATGAACTGATGAGAATAATAAACATGGAAAGGTAAATAAATGATAACACATGCCATTAAAATAACTAGATAAGGAAAAATTAATGTGGAAATAAAATAAATCCAAACAAATTCCATTTAATCAATTAAATGACAATGAAATTCACCCATATATATGTCGATGCAAAATCTCATTGATAAAAATCATAACTGAAATGAAGGAAATACTTTAATATTGGAAATTATGTATCTAAACCATGAACCACTATACCACAAATATCTATTCTAGAGACAATTTAAACTATTTTTATTTGGAAAAATATTTTTTCTCATGACACTAATGATGCATAGAGGGGCTATCTATAACTGATACCTACCCGTATCTACCAATCCAAATCATTCTTCATATATTGAAATACCAATTTAATTATTAAAAAATGTTTTTTATCACCAAATATCTATATTCAATAATTGGATATAGATTTATCAATGATTCCACAGTGGATGATAAGTAACAATAAGGTTTATTTATGTTGATTAATAGAAATACCATTTAAATATCAATAAAAAATTCTTAAAGAAAATAATCCTTAAACATTGTAAAGTGTCCCTTATCACTTTGAAACATTTGAATCATAATCTACATGAAGGAATAAAAAAAACTTATAATATCATGAGAATAATGATAATCATGATATAACATGTAAAATGGTAGTATATACACCATATAAAAGTGAACTCGTATATAACATCAAATAAGTCTCAATGGAATATAAATTGAGACGAAATCCCTTACCTTGAGTCCAGATTTTCACATGTTTATTTATATTCATAAATAATAAAATTATGTTAATTATTTACTTCATTTATAACCTTTTTAATTTTTATTATTATTTTTACTTCACTTATTATAATTTTTCAAACAACTACTTTAATAGCTAAATTTACATCAGGTATTTTGACAATATTCAGGTTATGTGTCAAAAACTACTTTGGTAAATCAACTATGGTCAAAGGGGTCATTATATAAAAATTTATACAATAATAATAATTAAATAAATATCATATTTATAATTCAATTATACTTTTAAAACCAATCATGAAATATGGTTATTGAAAATGAACCAATGTTTCAATCATGAAGACAATAGGCCATACATACACATGAGTAACATTCCCATTTTTCAGTGATAATTATGGAAAGGAAATAACACTATATCTCTATAGAATGATAATTATTTCATAAATACCATTTTATTTAATCATATATACTTATACATATTGTTCTTGTGATGTAAAAGTAGTCACATCGTTTCGAGGAGGCAGTAGTCCACACATCCACAACCGATGTTATCACATTTTAGTGTGTGAAAAGGATAATAAAGAAAATGATATATTAATTTTTAAGAAAGGTAATTTATTAATTAATATCATATATATGTCATTTATGTTACATATTTTTAATTAAAATCATCCTTTTTTTATTCCATGTTTGGTGTGAATGAATTGCATCGCTTTGAGTAAGCGGTAGTCCACACTTCCACAAACAATGTTATCATATTTACATAAAATATAAAAGAATAATGGTATGTGTAATAAAAGAATTAAAAAATAATAAATACATAATAAATATAATATATAACATATATAAATATATTTTAAATCATAATTACCCACCATGAAAGGTAGTAAAGTAAAAACAAACAATCATCATTTTGTGAGGCAGTAGTTCCCCGTATACATAAACATATGTTCATTACCCATTAGATGGAAGTGTTTGTGAGTGTAGGTCAAAACCTTAGCATGAAAAAATACTAGTATATTTAAGATACTGGTTTTTATATATATTCATTGAATAATAATATTTTAGTGGGTGGATAATGGAAATAAAACTACAAAGCTTAAGGAAATATGTTACCTCTTTTTTGGGTAACTCCTTTTAGATTGCACCAAAGGGATTCCTAGGATGGATATTTTCCTAAGATAAGGATTCTAGGATGAGGGGTGGTATTTTTAGGATCTATTTTGGAGGTATTTTTCCTGAAAAAGTGTCTTGAGATGTGTGAGGAAGTGGGAGGAGATAAGACCTTTTTATAGTGTAGGAGGAGTGGCACTCTTGTAAATTCTGGAAAAAGATTTCCACCCACGTTTTTTCTATTTAAAGTGGATAAAATAATGGTAAATATTATATTAAATTAAGTATAGGGTCTAAATATTTCCATAAAATATATTTTTTTCAAGTTTATATATCATTTGGGCCCTTAAGATTAAGGTTTAGTCTCTTATTAAGCTTAATTTCACATCAATCATTGTAATTAATTTTAATTGCATTCACTAATATTTTTTGTAAAAAACTATTTTAACCTAATTATACATGATAAGTTATTCTGATTCCAAATATGGAATTCATTTTTCTGAATTCAAATCACATAATTGGTAGAAAATAATTTAAAATTAATCCCACAAACAGGACGACAATGCAGGGTTTTAAAGTAAAAACATCTAAAAGTTTTCTAAGTGTTTTTATTCAATATCAATGTGAAATTTATTCCAATTACATAAATTATATTAATTGATAAAAATTTAATCTAATTAAAATTTAACACCATTTAAAAATATAATTTAACCTTATAAATAAATTAAACTAAAAAAAAGTTTTGAATTAAAATACATTATTTTTTTACTATTCGTTTAAAAAAATAAACTTCACAGAAAAATAAAAAAAATTAAAACTAATATAACTTTTATGTTTAAATTTAAAATATTAAGTATATTTTTTTTATATAAATAGTCTATAAAAGTGCATAACATTTTATTTTAAATGGGTTCACCATTAAAAGCTCATAAAACTAAATTTATAAAAATATTTGTTTTTATGCATAAAATTGAGTTTATTTTTATCCTTTTCCTATCAAATCTATTGGATGAATAAAAAAATATTTTATTTAATATATAATATATATTTCATTAAATTAATCCACTAATAGTAATTAATTTAATTTATTAAGGAAAAACACCTTTGGGGGCATAGAAATTGGTTTTTATGAAATAAACATTTCATTTATATTCAATTGGTTATTATATTAATTTCTAATCAATTTGTTACAAATGAATTCATTTTATATTTTTTGTAAGCCATATTTTTTCATTAGTTATTTAATAATATTCATGTCCAATAATTTAATGACTAGGTTATATCCTGTTATATTAAATAATAATGTTTTAATAGTATATTTTTATTTGGTAAAACTTAGTCTTTCATGTAATTTAAGATTTCGAAGAAAGTCGCTCTTGCGTGCAACGGAAGCTAAATCAATGTTACATGCATTGAAAAATATATAATATATCAAATCTATTTAAAATATTAAATATATTTGTAAGTATCATGGAATTATATTCCTTTACGTTCTTGGTGTCTCATGTCATACATGGTATCAAATATAATGTTCTTACTTTATAATTTTGAGGTGTTGCAATAAGACTTGTCATGATCCAATTCAAAGCCTAGTTAGATGGGTTTTCCAGAATGTGTCATGAATGAAACACTTTAAATACAATTCAAAAAATAAAAAATATCTAAATAACATCATCTATTCCATTGTAATGATATTATAAACATTATTAACCATACCCACCCATCGAGTGATAATGTGTTCTTGTTTGGGTCAGTTTAACAACTTACATTAACTATGATATAAAAATATATAAAGGATCACTAAGAGAACTTAAATACTAATATTATTAAAAGTTATTAAGAAAATAATGATTCTTTTATGGTTTTAAAAATCTACTTATTATTAAAATACCATCTTCGATCGCTAAAATTACTGAAATTAACCGACACAAATTCAGATTTAATGCAAAATAACAAACATAAGAAAAAACTATATAATAAATAAATAGAAAATTATAATAAATTTCCTTATTAAATCCAATATATATGAATAATTTTTATAATAAGGTATCTAATAAACTTAATTTGATTATTCAGGAAGATAGATTCATGTGTAGAGTGAATCATGGCCACGATAAGGGTTTCTTGTCTCAATTTTCAGTCCCTTGAGATGTACTTTATATTATACACAATAATTTAAATGGAATGATGTATCTAATGAAAGTCTTAAATATTATATAATGACCCTCTCATTATTCATGGTATTTAATTTTTTCTTTTAATTCACATCCTTTAAAGGGTTTTGATTCTAAAGTTTCTGATATCATAAGGGTTTATATTAACTAATTTTCTTCTATTGAGTTACAAACTTTTTTATTAAACTATATTGTTCCAAGTTGATTTATTCTAACTAATTAATAATTTTTATTGTTTTTACTCTATAATTTTAAGGTTATATAATTCTTCCTTATAACCTCATTATTAAATTATTCTTACCTCAAATATGATGTTAGTTGAATGGGTTTCTTGGTCTCAATTCCTATTTATTGATATGAACACATTGTTATGAATCAATTTACTTTTATATAGTTTTCATACTACCTTTTTTATTATATTTTATTTTGAATTATCTTTAATTCATGGTATTTAATTTTAATTTCAATCACTTCATCCTTTAAGGGTTTTTATTTAAATGTTACTCAAACTGTAAGGTTTCTTTTCCCAAAATTATTTTAAAATCAAGATATCTCAAATGTGATAATACATATGGGGAATTTATAAGTCTTTTTTCCATTGTCGCAATAATTTTATTCCTCTATCATTATCCTTGATGTATTTTTTTCTATTTACATTGATTGAAAATGAATGTTTTATAATATTTTAAAATGATGTAATTTTCAACAAATGTATTTTAATAATATAAAAATGGAATGTAATTCTATACTTATATTTAATCTTTGATTCCACATTTTTTGGATATCCCTAATTTTATTTCTAAAATTGATAAATTAATTTTAAACTACCTTGTCTTTCATTTCAAATGTTTTAAAAGAAAATTATTTTAGTGTTTTTCATATGGGTTGTTTTCAAAAATGAATTTCTTTTAGTGTTTCTGTGTGAATATATATTTTTTCCACCTTTTTCATTTTATATGAATATTTTTTACTATGTTTTAAGGTTTTCAATAAGAAATTATATTTTTTATAATTTTATAAAATATTTATTTTAAAATGATTTCAAAAGATAAAGGGTATTTCTTGTTTCCAATGTGATTTTTTAAAACTCCTATTTTTTTCATACTAGTCATTTTCCTTTAACATATCTTATAAGTGATTGTGGATATTTTTAAAATGATACCATCCACATTATTTCTTTGGATGACTTATTTAATGTTATTTTCTATTAATTATATGATCCATAACTACCTTTTTATTTCCTAACCATCCACTTCTAATGGACATAACTTTTATTCCAATTCCATTACTCAGTGAATGCTCTATTTTATATACCTTTGATTGAACCATGATAACCTAGATGAACTAAATATATTGATTGGGAAATTTTTAACTTAATGCTTTACTGTTTTTCTATACGGTGTAAATAAAATATGATTTATTATATTTATTGAAGGGTATTTAACTATAATTCTACCAAATAATTTTTTATACCCATTATTTTTTCATGATATTATCATTTTATGATTATTTATATAATTTTTAATGATTTATTTATGTGATTCCATTTGAAAATGATATGATACCCATTTTCCTTCCATGGGTCTTTATGATGTGATGAGTAAAACTCATTTTCATTCCATGAGTTCTTTATGAAATTATGAACGATTGATTTCAAGTGTCACATGTAAGTATGAATAAATGGAGGATTTGGTCCAATATATCCTTCCAATACATCGATTAAATGTTTTTATGTCTTGATATAATTATTCACAAGTATGATTTAGTTTCTTGTAAGCATGGGCACTAATGGTGTGGCTCATTATTGACACCGTGAAATATGTTCCATGCATGTTTATGTAGAATTAAAGATGTGAATCTCACTTAGACACAATTTTTTTATTTTAGTTGAAATGAATCTTTATGCTGGATGAAAGGGTAAATTGAATTTTCATGTTTCATGATCCAAAACGTCATCGAAGAGGCCTAAGATGTTCATGGTGTGACTCTCCATTTTTCATGGGGATTAGTGATGGTAGTGAAGGGTCCAACCTGAAGGGCCAAGACCGTAGCCCGACCATGATCTTGAGGAGGGGTGTGGGGTTGGAGCCCCCATGATATGAAGCAGCAGTTTAATGTAACACCCCAAGCTTCCTCGGTATGTTTCCTTTCTAATAATGCAATGACGTGCATTGTACGCAACTTCGAGATTTTAACACACCACAACCAATCAAACTAGCCGTTATGAATAGTAATACCTACTTTTTGAAATTATATATATTTTATATTTCAAAATGGACTTCATTTTTGGATTCGGAATATCGAATTTAGCCTAAGGTGAAATTTTGGTACTTTTCGGATAACTTTCATATTTTGATGAATAGTGAAAATTACTAAATTTTAATTAAAAACAACTTTTTTAATCAAAATAATTTATAGTGATAAATTGTGAATTTGAGTGGTTTTAAAGTATATTTAGAATATATTTTTACCATTTAATATAATGTTGGTCATTGGACATAATTTTACAATTAAACCGAACATAAACAAGTGTCAATCTTTTGATAGTTATTATCTCTTAAAAACACGCTTTTTGTTTTGACAGCGGGAATTAATTTTAAATTAATTTCTGCCACTTATGTGTTTTGAATTTAGAAAAATGGATTCCATATTTGGAATCAGGATGTCCAAATTGTGTAAATAGGTAACTTTTATTTTTAGACATTTTGAATAATTACTGCGGTAAATATTTTATTTACCATGGTTAAGGGTAAATCCGGTAAATAAGGGTTAAAAAAAATAATATTATAATAATACTAAATTACCCTAAAATGTGTCTTAACCCTATTGGTTGATACATGGTCGACCATGGGCATCTTTGGGTCAATTTTGGGACCCCATGGATCCACTTGTAAGTGATAATGACACTTTATATTAATTAAGTTAAAATGAATACAAAATGACACAAGCATATATCCTTTAGAAAAACAATTGTTACATAGGGTTATATATGCTGGATTTTAGATTATAAATATTCATTAGAAATCTAAAAAGATTTCCTACATAATTATTTTTTATTTATAATTTTTTGACATTAAATAAGTTATTTTATTTATGACACAATGATGATGCAGTAATTACTAAAATAGTAAAAAATTAACATAATTGATATTATAAATACCCAAATAATTATAATATGAAACTTTTAATGAATTAAAAAAACTTTCTAGGATAATATGATATATTAGGATTGATTTATTTGACTTTTTTCGAAGTAATCAATCTATTATGAGTTTCACAAAAATCAACTAGTGAATAGTGTCAAAATTGACATAAAAGAGTTCTTAAAAAAAATATTATATTATTAATTGATATTAAATTCCTAAAAATCTAAGGTTCGGCCAAGAGACTTATATTATGATAGGTTAATCATTAATGGACCACTTGGGGGTCTTTTGGATGTATATAGTAAGTTTATTAACCATATTATATTAAAATACAAAGAGACATTGTAAAAGTGAAACTAATTAACTTAGAGTTAATACTTAAAGATAAGGTTAATATAAGTACCCAAACCTGTCTAAATTCTATTGGATGAGTTGTTTTCTACCTATCCCCACCTCAACCTTTGAATAGTCAACTTTGGAGCCATTGGAAACCGAATATGAATTTATTATAAATTAATATTTCTAGCTTTTCCAAAGGTGCCCCTCACCCCTCTTATAAAAGGGCACTCCTCCTTCTCATTTCCTCACACCTCTCAAGCCACTTGTCTCGTCCAAACTCTGCCCAACTAAGCTCCCCACATCCCTCTCCTCCTCCTTGAAGCTTCCCCTTAGGCAGAAAGCATTTCAACAAGTCCTTTGGTTCCAACCAAAGTGAGTTACCTAAATTAAAGGTAACGATTTCTCTTAAATTATTTTCATTTATTTTGCTTCTCAACCCCCAAACTCTTTTTATTTACCTTCTTTTGTAACAACACCAGTATCCTAAATATACTAGGATGTTGTTATAATAAGTATTCAAACTACACATACACACAACTCCATCTAATGGATGATGAACATAATGTTTCTGTGGATGGCAAACTAACGCCTCACGAAACGATGATTGTTCAAAAACATCTTACCGCCTCTCATGGTGGCCATTATGATGACACTGTAATTAAATATGATATTAATGATATATATTTTATATATAAGCTTCTGTAATTCCATTTTATTTCATACCATTATTCGTTTCATGTCGTATATACATACGATAATTTCATTTGAGGAAGTGCGGACTACCGCCCCCTTAAAATGATATGACTCGTTCATACCACACATGGAACGTATAAAGGATGGTGTTAATGAACTTAAGTAACATATATAAAATATTATATTATACTGGAATAGTAATATACCTATGTATCATTTGGATTCGATTCTTTTAAAATAAAAAATTAAAAAATTAAATGGAAGTAGCGTTCGTGCGTACGTACGGACTACCGTCTCCACGAACGCGATGAGATTCATTATCCATCGTATACATTAAAGTATAATTATCATTTAATGATTTAAAAATGATGTTTAAGGACTTGATATCATTCTGGATATTAATAAGATACAACAAACATGACTTATGTAACAAAACATATAAAAGAAAATGAGTAAGTTAACACCCGAAACGGCGTTAATACTAAGATATTATTAACAAATCAATGTTAAAAGATCATATATGATATCATATTAAAGTAAATGATTCTTGTATTATTCAATAACAATTATTTCACCATTATACAGGAGGTAAACCTACCATCGACCAAGGAAAAAGTACAAAGTAAGGTATTTTCTTATCTCACTTTTAATTCCGTGAGAATTCCATTGATCACCACTTAATTATTGCATGTGGTGTATGTGTACTGCCCATGATTGTATTAATTGTGTTATATACTTTTATTTATGGGTATTTACATCATCATGGTATGATAATTCTTTCATGGGTGTATGTTTCTTAAGTTACCTAATCAATAAGGGAATTTGAGATTTCAATTCCACTCATTTGGCTTTACGCATATTTCATTGATTATATTACCCCAAGATTATGTGTGGAATCACTATTCATTTGATTATGTCATAATTTCCACTCCCATTCCTGTGGATATAAGTTTGATACACATAATCACTCCATTCTCAAGTCAATGATATGAATTTGATAAGAGTAATTTTAACTCATTCTCCATTTATTGAGTTAAACATCCGATTCGTTGGTATTGTTTTTACAAGAATATGTGTGAATATACTTTGATTGATTTACACTTAATATCCAATCATATTTAGTGTATTTATATTTGTCACACATAATTATGTCGTTGATTTATCCTTAACAAAAGGATACAACCTTTATGAGAGATTTCATCTCAATTTACATTCCATTGAGACTTCTTTGATGATATACACCAAATCACTTTTATGTGGTGTATATAATGTACTTTGACATAGTATATCATGAATTCCTTTATTCTCATGATATTACAATGTTTTGATTACCTCAATTATTTGTATTCAAGTGTCTCTCTTTTGGTTAGAAACTCTAACTAAAAATACCATTTTTAAATGTTTTAAAAAATTATTCTTCTAAATCATGCTCATTAATGTCCATATTTTAAAAATGGTTTTAAGGATTTATTTATATGGACATTAAAGTTTTAAAATTAAAAATCCTTTTAAAAAGTTTCAAAGTGGTATGGGACACTTTGATTCAAAAATCTATTTTTAAATGGCTTTTTGACAAATAGTGTGACTTTTAAATGATTTCAAGAAAAGGGGGATATTTCTCTCAAATAGTTTTGATGATTATTTTCATCTATGTCAACATCCTTCATTATTCTTGATTGAGGTTAATGTGATACAATACAATCTTCCATATTGTATCGAATGAGTTATGTTTGACTGTGGATGTGCTATTTTTATACCACTCAAGGTTTGTGGTAAAAGTATTGACATTTCGTATGCTAGTTTCAATACGAATGTTTATTTTATGCTTAAAACTATTCATATGAGGAATGCATTGGACTTAATAAGTGACGGGTGGAGCCCGCTATAGCTCCTCGATGCATCGGTAGGTCTCATGAGACAAACTAGTGTCTTGGCACAAGGCCTTGGAAAAATCTTATTTGTAGTCTTGGCACGAGGCCTTGGCTATGTGGTTATGATAGTCTGGCATTATGCATTCCATCATTATGAAAGTGGTTATTGATATTGCAGGTGATCATTCGACTAGTAGAATATCCATGTGAGTAAGTAAATGGCATTATTTCATTTTACTTTTGCCATACTATGTTGAAGTTCAATTTTAAAAGGCTTTTGTTTTAGTTATAAATTGCCTTAAGTGTTTATGCTTATTTATGAAAGCTTCTGCTATAATGTTATCCTTACTGAGCATCCGAGCTCACCCCTTTCAATGTTTTATTTTTCCCAGGATTATGAAGAAGTAATTTATGAATGACCTGCAGGGATAGTATGAGGGGATATGAAGACAAGATGTTTTTTTTATGATGTAATGTAAAAATTTATGGATGTATCTAGTTATTCCAAGGCTACTAAACTAATCGGACTTTCGAGACTTTATCTTTCTCATGATCATGCCAATGTTATGTAATAATGCACCGACTCTAGATAATTAGGGTCGGGGCGTTACAGTTGGTATCAGAGGAAGTTTAGTACAAACCTTGGTAGCTAGATTTAGATAAACTCTGATTAGAGCACGTAGACCTAAGATGAACTTTGAGGATTAGTATAAAAGAACTTCCTAGAATTTTGGTATTGTAGAGATTTTGTGAGTTTTCCGAGCAATACATCCCTGTCTGGATACGAGCAGGTAGAGGCGGCTCTGGCACAGATGTACCTAGGGGTAAAACCCGAAAACACCGCTTTGAGCAAGACTCGAACGGGAACTGGTGCACGACAACGGGCCTTGCTGCACTCTTGGTTACGACACTCCTGGGGGATATGCTTAGGATAATTTACATTTTCTTTACAAACCAATTTAAGTAATATATATATAAGATGAGAGTAATTGACCTTGGTTAATCCTAATATGTTTCAAATTGAGAATATGGTGACATTTTAATCTCTAAATGATTTTACGACTACTATTACTCACACAATGCTTTATGGTTTTAGTCAATGGCTGGATTCCAAGGAAGTCATAGTGACTTTGAGAATGATGTACAAGATGGGAACGGTGGTGGCAATGAGCAACAAAATGGAATGTTGATAGGCGTAAAAGATATCGTCTTTATGCCAAATCAGTTTTCCAAAAATATGATCAACAACATATATATTAACCAACTCCCAGACTCAACAAGGAAGAGAAAGGTGATAAATGATAAGAGATCCAGCAATGGAGACCATGGAGAAAAGAACCCTCAATTTTCATCATGCAGGAAATGTGGAAAGAGACACCCAGGAAAATGTCTCAATGGGACAACGAAATGTTTTACGTGCGGGAAGGAAGGACATAAAGTAAAGAATTGCCGAAGAAAAATGAAGAGTACTTTGGAAGAAGATAAAAATGGTCCCAAGAGTCCATTTACAGTCATTTGCCGTAAATGTAGGGGACCTGGCCATTACCCGAGTGAATGTCCTATTCTATAGGATATTTTCTTGGTCAAAGAAGAAGCTATGTGGGAATAAATGGTTGGAGAAATGTTTAAAAAGTATTAGCACTCCTTGTTGATGGGTTTACTATGGAATAATTTTCTCTTGTATTTGTAACCCCGCAGTTTGCCATGTGAGAATGATATTTGAGGAAGAATTGTCTCTTCTCTTGTGGATTTTAGTATAAATAACCATTTGGATTTATATGATCATTGGGGTTTGAGAGAATTATAAGTTATTCTAATTTGGGATGAAGATTCAAGGTATGATATAACATTTGTGGTTAAATTTATGATATAGTATTTTGAGGAATTTATCTCATTTTGGAAATATTATAAAATATAGTTTTTGAAAAAGGACAACACGTAGACCGTGTGACAACCCGTCGCGTCGGACAAAGCTATGGGAATTGAACCCACAACCAAAGTGCGATTGGGATTTATCACCTACCACTGGACTACGTGAAGTCCCTGGTTAGTGTGACTATTTTTTAGTTAAATGATTTTATTGATCAATAATAAGTTGATTTGGGTTCTTATTTCATATCAAAAGAATACCCTTGGTATAGGAAAATGATTTGGTGATTAAGTGATAAATGTTATTTTGGAAGATGTTCGCTTTGTTGGAAACACTATATGTCCAAGGAAAATAGAATACTATGGGGTTTCATTTGTGGAGTAATGATAGATTTTTATCTACGTTTTTATTGTGGATTTATAGTGATTTGGGTTATTTATGGAAATGATTAACCTATAATAGAGAATATGTGATTAGGTTAATTAATTTTGAGTATGTGACTTTAAGAGTATCTGATGTCATTTGGAGATACAATTTAACATGGGAGACTACATAATCAAATTCTTCTATGTTTTGGGTTTCAATATTAGTTTGGATTATATTAAAGGATTTTAAGGACAATTGGTTATTGAATGGTATCTATTTAACTTTGGGGTATTGTTGGTTTAATTTTAGAAATTAAGATTAGTGCATATTTATCTCAATGAATATCCTTTTGGGGGATCATTAGATCATTCACTGACCATTTTGGTTTTGATTAATCTTCAAAGACAATGTAAATATATGGTTTATCCTTCATGGATCATGTGATTCTATAGAAGTTTATTCTATCTCTTCCAGTGTGACCAAGTCTTCTTGAATACTCATCGTTTAAAAAAAATGAGTTAGTGGTGGAAATTTATTAAAGAATGAAAATCTACTTAAAATGTAAGTATATCTCATAATGTTCTTAGTCAATATCATAAATGAATTCCTCTTCCTTATGTAATGTAACTTAAAAAAAAATGTTGTCCGTTTACTTTCCTACTAGGAGACTAATGGTCGTTTGTCCCAACACAAGTTTGTGGTTTTCTCATTGTTAACTTTCTCCTGATCATGATTTCTATCCCTCTCCATCAGAACTTGACACTTATTTTATCATCCATATCCATGTTTTCTTACATGGAATCCTAGTATGGGTTATCTTGGATGACCCTTATACCTCTCTTTCTTTCTTTTAAAGTGACAGTTTTATTGACTCTTTTTCCGATGTGGGACTTTCCATTATATTCCCAAGAAAAATTTTAAAATTGCGAGGACGCAATTTATTGAAGGAGGGGAGAATGTAACACCCCAAGCTTCCTCGGTATGTTTCCTTTCGAATAATGCAATGACGTGCATTGTACGCAACTTCGAGATTTTAACACACCACAACCAATCAAACTAGCCGTTATGAATAGTAATACCTACTTTTTGAAATTATATATATTTTATATTTCAAAATGGACTTCATTTTTGGATTCGGAATATCGAATTTAGCCTAAGGTGAAATTTTGGTACTTTTCGGATAACTTTCATATTTTGATGAATAGTGAAAATTACTAAATTTTAATTAAAAACAACTTTTTTAATCAAAATAATTAATAATGATAAATTGTGAATTTGAGTGGTTTTAAAGTATATTTAGAATATATTTTTACCATTTAATATAATGTTGGTCATTGGACATAATTTTACAATTAAACCGAACATAAACAAGTGTCAATCTTTTGATAGTTATTATCTCTTAAAAACACGCTTTTTGTTTTGACAGCGGGAATTAATTTTAAATTAATTTCTGCCACTTATGTGTTTTGAATTTAGAAAAATGGATTCCATATTTGGAATCAGGATGTCCAAATTGTGTAAATAGGTAACTTTTATTTTTAGAAATTTTGAATAATTACTGCGGTAAATATTTTATTTACCATGGTTAAGGGTAAATCCGGTAAATAAGGGTTAAAAAAAATAATATTATAATAATACTAAATTACCCTAAAATGTGCCTTAACCCTATTGGTTGATACATGGTCGACCATGGGCATCTTTGGGTCAATTTTGGGACCCCATGGATCCACTTGTAAGTGATAATGACACTTTATATTAATTAAGTTAAAATGAATACAAAATGACACAAGCATATATCTTTTAGAAAAACAATTGTTACATAGGGTTATATATGCTGGATTTTAGATTATAAATATTAATTAGAAAGCTAAAAAGATTTCCTACATAATTATGTTTTATTTATAATTTTTTGACATTAAATAAGTTATTTTATTTATGACACAATGATGATGCAGTAATTACTAAAATAGTAAAAAATTAACATAATTGATATTATAAATACCCAAATAATTATAATATGAAACTTTTAATGAATTAAAAAAAATTTCTAGGATAATATGATATATTAGGATTGATTTATTTTACTTTTTTCGAAGTAATCAATCTGTTATGAGTTTCACAAAAATCAACTAGTGAATAGTGTCAAAATTGACATAAAAGAGTTCTTAAAAAAAAATATTATATTATTAATTGATATTAAATTCCTAAAAATCTAAGGTTCGGCCAAGAGACTTATATTATGATAGGTTAATCATTAATGGACCACTTGGGGGTCTTTTGGATGTATATAGTAAGTTTATTAACCATATTATATAAAAATACAAAGAGACATTGTAAAAGTGAAACTAATTAACTTAGAGTTAATACTTAAAGATAAGGTTAATATAAGTACCCAAACCTGTCTAAATTATATTGGATGAGTTGTTTTCTACCTATACCCACCTCAACCTTTGAATAGTCAACTTTGGAGCCATTGGAAACCGAATATGAATTTATTATAAATTAATATTTCTAGCTTTTCCAAAGGTGCCCCTCACCCCTCTTATAAAAGGGCACTCCTCCTTCTCATTTCCTCACACCTCTCAAGCCACTTGTCTCGTCCAAACTCTGCCCAACTAAGCTCCCCACATCCCTCTCCTCCTCCTTGAAGCTTCCCCTTAGGCAGAAAGCATTCCAACAAGTCCTTTGGTTCCAACCAAAGTGAGTTACCTAAATTAAAGGTAACGATTTCTCTTAAATTATTTTCATTTATTTTGCTTCTTCAACCCCCAAAATCTTTTTATTTCCCTTCTTTTGTAACAACACCAGTATCCTAAATATACTAGGATGTTGTTATAATAAGTATTCAAACTACACATACACACAACTCCATCTAATGGATGATGAACATAATGTTTCTGTGGATGGCAAACTAACGCCTCACGAAACGATGATTGTTCAAAAACATCTTACCGCCTCTCATGGTGGCCATTATGATGGCACTGCAATTAAATATGATATTAATGATATATATTTTATATATAAGCTTCTGTAATTCCATTTTATTTCATACCATTATTCGTTTCATGTCGTATATACATACGATAATTTCATTTGAGGAAGTGCGGACTACCGCCCCCTTAAAATGATATGACTCGTTCATACCACACATGGAACGTATAAAGGATGGTGTTAATGAAATTAAGTAACATATATAAAATATTATATTATACTGGAATAGTAATATACCTATGTATCATTTGGATTCGATTCTTTTAAAATAAAAAATTAAAAAATTAAATGGAAGTAGCGTTCGTGCGTACGTACGGACTACCGTCTCCACGAACGCGATGAGATTCATTATCCATCGTATACATTAAAGTATAATTATCATTTAATGATTTAAAAATGATGTTTAAGGACTTTATATCATTCTGGATATTAATAAGATACAACAAACATGACTTATGTAACAAAACATATAAAAGAAAATGAGTAAGTTAACACCCGAAACGGCGTTAATACTAAGATATTATTAACAAATCAATGTTAAAAGATCATATATGATATCATATTAAAGTAAATGATTCTTGTATTATTCAATAACAATTATTTCACCATTATACAGGAGGTAAACCTACCATCGACCAAGGAAAAAGTACAAAGTAAGGGATTTTCTTATCTCACTTTTAATTCCGTGAGAATTCCATTGATCACCACTTAATTATTGCATGTGGTGTATGTGTACTGCCCATGATTGTATTAATTGTGTTATATACTTTTATTTATGGGTATTTACATCATCATGGTATGATAATTCTTTCATGGGTGTATTTTTCTTAAGTTACCTAATCAATAAGGGAATTTGAGATTTCAATTCCACTCATTTGGCTTTACGCATATTTCATTGATTATATTACCCCAAGATTATGTGTGGAATCACTATTCATTTGATTATGTCATAATTTCCACTCCCATTCCTGTGGATATAAGTTTGATACACATAATCACTCCATTCTCAAGTCAATGATATGAATTTGATAAGAGTAATTTTAACTCATTCTCCATTTATTGAGTTAAACATCCGATTCGTTGGTATTGTTTTTACAAGAATATGTGTGAATATACTTTGATTGATTTACACTGAATATCCAATCATATTTAGTGTATTTATATTTGTCACACATAATTATGTCGTTGATTTATCCTTAACAAAAGGATACAACCTTTATGAGAGATTTCATCTCAATTTACATTCCATTGAGACTTCTTTGATGATATACACCAAATCACTTTTATGTGGTGTATATAATGTACTTTGACATAGTATATCATGAATTCCTTTATTCTCATGATATTACAATGTTTTGATTACCTCAATTATTTGTATTCAAGTGTCTCTCTTTTGGTTAGAAACTCTAACTAAAAATACCATTTTTAAATGTTTTAAAAAATTATTCTTCTAAATCATGCTCATTAATGTCCATATTTTAAAAATGGTTTTAAGGATTTATTTATATGGACATTAAAGTTTTAAAATTAAAAATCCTTTTAAAAAGTTTCAAAGTGGTATGGGACACTTTGATTCAAAAATCTATTTTTAAATGGCTTTTTGACAAATAGTGTGACTTTTAAATGATTTCAAGAAAAGGGGGATATTTCTCTCAAATAGTTTTGATGATTATTTTCATCTATGTCAACATCCTTCATTATTCTTGATTGAGGTTAATGTGATACAATACAATCTTCCATATTGTATCGAATGAGTTATGTTTGACTGTGGATGTGCTATTTTTATACCACTCAAGGTTTGTGGTAAAAGTATTGACATTTCGTATGCTAGTTTCAATACGAATGTTTATTTTATGCTTAAAACTATTCATATGAGGAATGCATTGGACTTAATAAGTGACGGGTGGATCCCACTATAGCTCCTCGATGCATCGGTAGGTCTCATGAGACAAACTAGTGTCTTGGCACAAGGCCTTGGCAAAATCTTATTTGTAGTCTTGGCACGAGGCCTTGGCTATGTGGTTATGATAGTCTGGCATTATGCATTCCATCATTATGAAAGTGGTTATTGATATTGCATGTGATCATTCGACTAGTAGAATATCCATGTGAGTAAGTAAATGGCATTATTTCATTTTACTTTTGCCATACTATGTTGAAGTTCAATTTTAAAAGGCTTTTGTTTTAGTTATAAATTGCCTTAAGTGTTTATGCTTATTTATGAAAGCTTCTGCTATAATGTTATCCTTACTGAGCATCCGAGCTCACCCCTTTCAATGTTTTATTTTTCCCAGGATTATGAAGAAGTAATTTATGAATGACCTGCAGGGATAGTATGAGGGGATATGAAGACAAGATGTTTTTTTTTATGATGTAATGTAAAAATTTATGGATGTATCTAGTTATTCCAAGGCTACTAAACAAATCGGTCTTTCGAGACTTGATCTTTCTCATGATCATGCCAATGTTATGTAATAATGCACCGACTCTAGATAATTAGGGTCGGGGCGTTACATTTAATCTAAGTCATTCACCCAGGTGGTCATGCACGCACCAGCCATGTGTGCCAAGAGGCTAGTGTCAGCCCATATTGTGTATCCAGAAGTCATAACCACCCCTTCACGAGGCACCTGCGTGCACCAAATCTGTGCACTAGAAGACCCGTGCAACCCCCCTATATTGCATTGAAGAACAAGGAACCCATGTGTGGGGTACCTACACTGGGAACCTACATGGGTTAACTATGTAGGGTAACTCATTCGACTAGGTTTCCTATTGTCTTATAAATAGGACCCTAGGGTTCCTCATTTGAAAGACTAAAAAATTTAAAGAAGCCCTGAAGCCCTAGTCGCACAACCCCTTCACCCAGGTCCTCCAAAACACCTTAGGTAGCTCTCTAAAACCTAAGAGAATAATAAATAAAGCGAGATAGTGAGATCAAAGTTCCACTAGGTTCTGAAACACAAGAAACCATTGTGATAACTTCTTTCCATTTAGTGTACAAAAACTTGCACGAAAGCCCCTTCCCAAACTAGGGACCCACACTAGACCCATCTTGGGATACATAAGGAGACTCATGGTGCCTAGGACAAGGCCTCACCCAAGTGTGTATTCCCAAGTGATCCATTTACAAAGGCATAATCACTTCATGTATACCTACCCTCCTACACAAAGCACTTCCTACTCCTCCCAGGACCTGCATGAAGCACCTTTTCTCACCATGATAGGAACTACACGATCCTACTTTTAGGCCCTCTTCTAAGCCACCAATGGAAGTTCTAAAATTAATTTTGATCCCTCATCCAAGGGAGACCAAATTAAAACCTCCACCAAAGCCTTTGGTCTTGCAATGTAACGACCCATGTTTTGATTCAAGGATAAATTCCAAGGGAATATGAAATTTTGGTGTTTAATGGATGGTTAATTTTTAATACTAACATTAAGAATGTAATTTTCATAGCTAGGAAACTTAAAATTATAGTTTTTGGGTGAAGGACTAAGAGGTTTCATAGGTGTGTCATTGATTTTCAAGAGCATCGAGGTCTGGAAATGAAGGTTTGGAGGGTCCAAAAGAGGCACACAGTTTTTCTGAAACCTTGGGGTCCCTCAGTAGAAAGATTTGTGACTATAGAAGAGGAAAAGAAATTCCCTGCATGGGATACACATGGTTTACCCAAACAATGGGCCTTTTTTGAATGGGTATTCCCACTTAGGATGTACCAAAAAACTATTCATCATACGGTTGGTGCACTATTAGGGTAACCATGTGGGTCAAACCATGCGAGGTGTTTTCTTAAGTGATGGGTGCAACATGGTTAGAGAATGGTTTGACCAAATCATGTGGCCAAACTGTGTGAACCAATTTTTATGCATAAAATGACCAAAATTCCCTTAGAGGATCAAATTTATTTTCTCTCTTTTCTTCCTTCTCCTCTAACCGTGTGAGGCTCTCTTGAGCCATGGGTTTACTTCTCCCAAGCCTAACCTAGGATTCAAAATAAATCCTATGTCCATCATACAATTTGATCACCATTTCTATGTAAAGAGACGCATTGATAAGTTCTCAATCCTCTCTGATCTATTTCAATTTCTTCATTCTATCATCTGCACTATTTTGGTGTGATCTCATTTGACCAATTTTTAGGGTGAATGTATGTTTCTTAGATCTCTTCCAAACCGGATCAACTCATACCTCAATATTATATAAGAAGATTGTCTTAAGTATGAGGTAGGTGGTATATGACCTTTTCCCAAAGTTTCTGTCGATTTATAAATGTTGTAGTTGTGCCGCATGCTGGTCTTTGTCACACGTTATTTGTAAATTGGTTCCTTCATATTAAATTAATGATTTCACCATGATATATACCTATTGATTCTTTTTTAATTGACAAGAGGTTGTTGATCTCATTTAAGGACACCGAAGGATGTTCCAGGTGAAATTTCACCATATGTTTAAATGAATTAAATGTACATAATTCCTCATAATAATTCGTCTTGGGTTGTAAAAGAATTTTTCCCACTCCTAAATAGTTTTTTGATGAACCAAATTAATCATAGAACCTCACAACTATTAGAATAACTTTATAATTATTCTTTCTATGGTTTTTAGTTTATTAGAATGATTTTTGATAAATTGAATTATGATTCATGAATGTGAATCACGTTTTACCTAATGAATTTTTTATTAAACAATGTCATGTTTTAGTAATAAAACCCCTCAATGGAGGTTCACTATCTTCTAAACCAAAAAGTTTTTATTAGTGATATAAATTGTGTTTATCTTGTTGCATTGTTTTTTCTATTCTTGAATGTCATATTTTGGAATATGGAATGTTTGTGACATGATCATTATTGAAATTATAAAATGAATTTCACCTCTTATATAAATGAATAATGGTCCAAGCTTCTTCTAAGGTCTTATCTTACTAAATGAATAGTATTTCCCATATAGGCAATTTCCCTCTTGATCATGGAACCTACTAAGTGTCTCTTTGATACTTATAATGTGAATTGACATGAATTTCAAAAATAAATTAAATGTTTCAAATTGAATAGCTTACTCATGATGGATTTATTTCCTTGGATGTTTTAAATGTTATGATTTGATTATATTGAACTGTATGATTCATGATGGGCTTTGTTCCATAAATTATTTGAATGTGATAAATGAAATGAAATTTAAAGGGTGGAAAGGACACACCATTTATTTCATTATTAATTTTAATTATTATAAATAGAATGCACTTGATTATAATGGGTTATTTAAATTAAAAGGATGAGAGGTATTGCATCATGACTTGTATTATAAATATGATTATTCCTTTATATGGGATTGATAAATTTAAAGCATGAGAGGTATTTACTAATGTATATTTATTATAATCATGATTACACCTTATACATTATCCTTGGAAATATGGTAAGGTTTCTATTGAGTATGACAACATCATGATCCCTTACATTAGTTGTTGAGCATGATGCATTTCACTAGTGATACTATTTTGGAATTGGGATGAGGTTCCATGTACCATTACTAGAGTGATTCCATGGTGGCTCACTTTTCATCCTTAGTGTTGTAGCATAACTTATCTCACTCTATTAGGATATAGGGAATGTACCTAATTTCTTGAGATTTTAGGATCGTTTAGATAAGTTATGGATGTTTTAGTTATGCCCTGATTCTTCTAACTACTAGTATTCCAGATATATGGACATTCGGCATCGATACACACCTGGTTTATATAGTTGGATGCAATATATAACTAAATTATATACATATATATTATTACTATATATGTATAGTAACCGATCAGACTCGTATTCTGACTATGAGATGAAGCAGGTATAGATATCAGGTGTCCCTTAGTAACCTGGGTGGGTTGTTTATTTATTTTGAACTACTTTTTTATCTTTCAACCTATACTTGTAAGATACTTTACATTATATTTCACATATTAGATTTAGTTGTAAACTATGTGGGAGGGAACCCACTGAGATTTATATATGAAACCCTACTTGTTCTTCCATTGCACCAGGGTACCCGAGTATACCTTATGTTTGTAGGACCATGGTAGCTTGATTTTGTTGTTTAGCTTTTACCTGGGAGTTAAGAGCACAAGACTAAGCTAGAGCTCAGGATGCTTGTGGAGATCACCCTTAGGGATTTTGTTTTATTTATTTTCTTTTCTTTTTTTGTTCTATACTACATCTTGTAGCATGATGTATGTTTATTGTTTTAGTTTATGTATCATTATGAAGACATGCATTAATTTATTGTATATTGGCGTTAGCCATTAGTTGTATTCAGTTATTATTATTATTCTTTTGCTTCTCTGTCTTTCATTTATTACTGCTTCCACTATTTTTTGATGTTTACTTCTATTATACCTCTATTCTACTCTGAACATGAGGGTATAGTCTCAACTCTATCACCTCCTTACAGACTCGCTGCAAGTCAGTAGCATCTGGCTTATAGGGATGCATGCTTGAGGCTATGTGACCCACCAGTACGACTACCGTATTAATGGTCAGTTGGGTTAGAATTTTACAAAGTGGTATCAAAGCTTTATTTTCCCTTTTTCTTACTATTTTGGGTTGGTAGATAGAAGACTAGGAATGAGTCAGATCTTGGTAAATAACCATTTCTGGGACTGATCACCCCACCCATGGAGAAATGATCAAGTGTCCATGGTTGGGATTGATGTCATGATGTTTGCTATTATAGTTGATGTGATTTTACCTTGAGTGAATGATTAAATTTCCACTGCATATTGATTTATGAATTTTTGGTATTTTCCCCTTGTCCTAGTATGTAAAGGAAGAATAATTAGATGCATTATTATAGGAACATAGAGATTTAAATTCCATGCATATTCTATGCCATATAGTTTCATTTATATCTTACTTGCTATTTTGATTGTGTGACTTGAATTATATTCCATGATTTTGTTTATTAGTATGTTTGTTTAAGTATTTAAATAACATTATTATATTGGTACCTATTTAGGAAATTCATTAGCATGCCTATATATACTATTCTATGATCTTGTTTTCTTTATACAACCTACTTGTATAACATCTTTAGGTGATTATATGACATGAAGTCTGTTTATTTAGCATGTTTTACCTGTATATCATGATTATGTGTTTATATAATGTTCCTATGAGTTTAAATATTATTATAACTTGATAGTTTTATATGATATACATAAATGGTTTCATGGGATAAATTTTATTGGTTGCGATTAAACATGAACAAGTTTTTAATTGTAGGGTGTATGGGCATATTATTATTAGGGAAAGGTGACCCATATACTCAAACCATATTTTATCTTTAGACATGTTTAGAACTATTGTTAAATGTAAATTCTACTAAAGTTTAAAACTTGGAATGGGATGATTTAAGTTAATGGGAACCAAATGAAAAACTGTAAAGTGTATGGGCACTTCGTATATAGGTATATGGCCACCCATAACACTGAAACATTATGCATGACTATGATATATTCAAAAAAATTAAATGTATAAGGATATTTAATTTTGATAAAAAATGAATTGGTTAAATTATAAAATTCACAATTGGACCCAAGTAGGTTAGTTGGGGCATGTTTCTTATGGGATGACCCATGTGGGTGTTTTTAATTTCTACAACTAAGAAACTATTAATGGGTTCCATTTTGAAGAATCCAGGTTGAATTAGTGGGAAAATTGTAGGTCAAAGTTTCTGTTAAAAGGAATTTATATGATACATTTCTTAATTATGATGGGTTTTCAATAAATTTTTAATGTTTTAAAAGTAATTTTGATAACACTTTCCTATTTTCCATAAGTTGTTAGCTTAATCAGGTACCTAGAATTTATATAATTGGTACTTTTTTGTTTTATTTAAATATTTAAGTGTTTAAATATTGATTGTTAATTAATTTAATGACCTGAAAATGAAACCATAGGTGATGTCCCTTGTTTTAACCCTCATATAAGGGTAGTTAAGTTTCTATTTTTGTATCCTTTGAATAGAAGTGTGATCATTTTTCATAGGTCATTTCCTTCTAGAAACGGCTTAAATGATAGGTGTAGGGGCTAGTTAAATATATTGGCATGACCTAGTGATTAGGTTGATGTTTTTGCTTCTTAAGGGGCTAGATCATGGTAGGTAGCACCCTTAGAGATTTAGTGCCTTTCTAAATTCTATTATTTTTTAGACTTTTGGTTCTATTCATGTGACATTGTACCATGTAGGGCATTTAGTTTCAAAATTACACCCTTGTTTGGAGGGTGGTATTTCTTTCTTTGACCTTTTTTATGGGTGTGAGCATTGGTTAATTCTCGGTTTCAGTTGGTTAGACATGCCTTTGGAATAATCAATTGTTTCATAGGTCTCATGACCCTTTCTCTTTCCTTGTGTGATTTAGGAGGTCTTCAGTCTATTTTATATTAATATGAGATAAAACAACCTTGAGACAATTCTCTACATAGGCTATTTGATACTTGAATGCAAAGGAATGATAATACTATGGGTAGTATCTTGGATGTGTTATCTTTCTTCTAAAACCTCATGGTAGTAAGTGTTTACACACACAGTGTTGTTGAGTGATAAATGTTATAATGAACTATTTGGATTTAGTGTAATCATTTATCCTTTGGATATTGAGTATGGTCTCAGGTCATCTCTAGAGTAGAGTGAACTATGAGTTAAAGAGTCAAGTTTATCCCAATGCCTGAGATTACTTCTTTATGACTTGGGTGTTTTGACATACCGATCAGTTTGGTATTTCTTTTCATGCCAAGTTATTGACGTTGTGTTTAAGGTGAATATGACCTAGTGCTCTCATGAGAAACTAGTATGTCTTTACTTTTCAATGAATAGGACACTCCTAATGTGGGGAACATAACATCGGTTCTAGAAAATATGTGTTGGTGCTTGCTCGGTAGCATGACATTGATGAATTTGGATGTGCATGCAACCCTTTGGAAACACCATTGGTCTTGGATATACTCCAGTGATTAATCTTAAATAATCATGTGATGCCTCAGGTATTTAAGTCTTGTGATTGGTTTTTGGTGGTGTGTCGATAGATGAAGTCAATATTCTTTCAAAGGAAGTTGATCAGTAGTGGTTCGATTGTTCTTATTTTGGTTTTATTAGTCTCCTCTTAGTGTACTCATATGAAATAGATGAGAATGTACCCTATATTGAAGTCATCCTTGATATACTAAGAGAGCATTGACAGTACACCACATTAATGGTTTAAAATCTATTAATATTGTTTGGTAGTTTTATCAATGTTTCACACTAGATGTGTGGTTTTCTTTGAGGGTTGTTTAGTCTTGAGTGATATTTGGGTTCCTATATAAGAACTACTTGGAAGGAATCTTGGACACTAGTCGTTCCCTTTAACTTGAACATTAGGAAGATAATTCTCTAGTCTCAGTCGATGATATGATGTGGACATTTTGGATTTTTACCAACATCTCACTTATAAAATTGGAGTGTGCACTACATTGGGTGAGTTACTTACACTCGAGTTATTTGAATATGAGGATATCCCAGATTTTTTGTCAAAATCAGAGGTAATTTTTAGAGGGTAAAAATTCTAGTGGGATGGATCTAGGTTACACTATTTTTCATGCATAGGGAAAACTAATAAATTGTTAGTTGATGGTTTGATAAAGGAATGTCACCAAAAGTTAGGTATGGACTTCGGTGGATGTGTCTATGGTGAACACATGATGGCTCAGAGGAAGGCATCGTAGTTTAGTTGGAAATGTGCCATCCGTCCAAGTGAAGCATTTTGAGAAAGGTCATCCAAAGGTGGATCGACCTGTTATCATCCTTGTTCTATTGTATGGTTATAAGGAACTAGTTTAAACACATCTCTAGGCAAAGGTGAATGTGATTTAAGGGTCTACAATGTCTTTCAAGGAAATCTTGTGTGACCAGTTTCAATTTGTTCGATCAGAATTCAATCATTTCTTTTGGAAATGTATTTGTTATAGCCTCAATTGTGCTTGGGTTCTACTAGTTAAAGATAACATACTAGGAGAATTTTTAAAACAGTTGGGGAGTGCCTTGTAAGGAAATTCTGATGGAGGAGGTGTCGTGGCTTAGAATTAGCACCTTTTGACGATAAATACTAAGGTGGCGAGAACCTTTGGATGAATTTTTAATGATATGAAGAAACGATTGTGTATCTAGATAAATTGTCTCATGTAAATGATGTTTATGTGTTCAGTTGGAAGATGAGAATTGGCTCAAGTTTTGACGGCTTAAGTTCCATTCATTTAAGAAATTCTTGAAGGTGCATTGGGAATTTGGAAACACAATAAGACCATTAAAAAAAGACTTCATAACCCTCATAGGCCATGTGATGTTTTTTTGTTCTCGAAGGCTTCTCGTGGATGAGAAGTTCTAAGGTGGGGAGGTTTTAATGACCCGTTTTTTGAGTCAAGGAAAATTTCTAAGGGAATTTGAACTTTTGGTGTTTAATGGATGGGACCTTTTTAAAACTAAGCTTCAAAATAAAATTCTCCCAGTTGAAACACTTAAAAGTATTTTTTTAGACTTAGATGAAGGTCTGAATGGTTTCCTAGGCATCTCGTGGAGTTTACCAAAAATTTAAACCTTTTCCGCACGGGTAGTGCCACTTAGGTAGTACCTAATCACTATTAATTTCATGGTTGGTGCACAGTTAGGGTATCCATGTGGGTTAAACCATGCAAGGTGTTTTATTAATGGATGGGTGTTCCATGGTTGGTGGATGGTTTGACCAAACAGTGCAACCAAACCGTGTGACCCAGTTTTAAGGGTAAAATGACCAAAATCCCCTTAATGGATTTAAGTTTATTTTAATTCGTTTATTTATCCTATTCCAACCATATGAGGATATATTGAGACATAGGATTACTTCTCCCAATCATAACATAAAATTCTCAATAACTCCCCTATCCATCACCCAATTTGATTATCATCGGTCACTATGGATCCATATCGGTAAGATATCAAATCCTCTCTAATCTGTTTCAGGTTCTTCATTCCATCTACTATGATTTTTTTTATTGTGATCTCATTTGCCCTATATTTAGGGTGAATATCCATTTCTTATATCGCTTCTAAAATGGATCGAATCAAACCCCAATATTTTATGAGAAGGTCTTCCTGAGTATGAGGTAAGTGGTATATGAATTTTTCCCAATGTTTCCGTCAATTTATAAATGTTTCGGTTGTGCTGCATGCTGGCCTTTATCGTGCATTTCTTTTAATTTTTCTCATTTCTATTAAATTTATCATTACAACTTAATATAAACATATTGATCCTTTTTTATGGATAATATGTTTTTGATCTCATTGGACACCCCACGGGTGTTCTAATTTAAATTTCCCCATATGTTTAAATAAATTAAATGTTTGGAATACCTCCTAAGCATTAGGATTGGGTTGTAATTGATTTTGACCACTCCGAAATAGTTTTTTGATGAATTAAATTAATCACAGAACCTCCCAAGTGTTAGAAGAACTTTATAATTATTCTTTCAATGGTTGTTACATTATTAGAATGATTCTTGATAAATTTAATTATGATTCATGAATATGATGTATGTTTGACCCAATGAATTATTTTTTTAAAAATGTAATGATTTTGTAATAAAAACCATCGATTGAGGTGCATTGTCTTCTAAATAAAGAATTATTGATTAGTGATATAAATCATGCTTACCTTGTTGCATTGGTTTTTCTCTATGCTTGAATTTCATGTTTTGGCATATGGCATGTTTGAGACATGGCCTTTATTGAATCTTTAAAACAAATTGCACCTCTTATATAAATGAATAATGTACCCAACTAATTATAAGGGATTGGCTTGATAAATTAATAGGATTTCCCATGTAGGAAATTTTTCTCTTGACCATGGCACATTCTGAGTGCCTCTTTAAACCTTGTAAATTAAATATCCATTTTTTTCTTAACTAAATTGCATGTTTCAAGTTGAATAGTTTATTCATGATGAATTTCACTCCTTCGTTGTTTTAAATTTTTTGGTTTTGGTTATATTTAACTGTGTGCTTCATGATGGTTTTCGTGCCTAAAATTATTAGAATGTGATAAATGAAATGAAATGTAATGGGTGGAAAGGCCATGATATTTATTGCATACTTAATTTGGATGGTTATAAATGGAATTTCCTTGATTATAATGGGTTATTTAAATTAAGAGAGTGAGAGGTATTTCCTAAAGAATTGTACTATAAATATGATGATGCCTTTATATAGGCTTGATAAATGTAAATAATGAGAGATATTTCCTCATGGATGTTTATTATAAAAATGATTATTCCTTATACATAGGTTTTAGAATGATGTTAAGGGTTCTATTGAGAATAGAGGCATCACACTCCTTTACATCGGGTGTTGAGCATGATGTCTCGCACCAGTGATACTATATAGGAGTTGGGATGAGGTGCCATGTACCATGATTAGAGTGATGCCATAGCGTCTCACTCACCACCTCGAGTGTTGTAGCATGATGCCTCTCACTTTATTGGAATGTAGGGCATGTACGGTATCGGTTGTGCTTTTAGGCACGTTTAGACTGGTTATGGATGTCTGAGCTACACTCAAATCCATCCAAAAAATAGTATTCTAGTTATATGTCCATTAAAAGTTAGTACGAACTTGGTTCATATTGGTGGATGAAATATATAACTACATTATACACTTATATGTTATTACTATATATGCATGGTAACTAATTAAACACTTATTCAAGCTATGAGATGAACCAGGCATAGTCGCCTGGTGTCCCTTAGGAACTTGGGTTAGTTATTTTTTATTTATTTATCACTACTTGTTTGTATTTCTTCCTATACCTCAAACTAATTTACATTATATTTCACAAAGTGGATTTAGTTATATACATCATGGGTGAGAACCTACTAGGATTTATATCTCACACCATACTCAGGCTGTCATTTCACTTGGGTACTCGAGTAGACCTTATGTTTGTAGGACCATGGTATCTTTATTCTTCTATTTAGGTTGTACCTAGGAGTTAGGAGCATAAAACCGAGATAGATCTTGAGATTATCATGGAGATCACAATTAGGGATTTTTTTATTTCTTGTTCTATACTTCATGTTGTAGTATGCTACATGTTTATTATTTTAGTTTATTTTTCATTATCAGGACATGCATGCATCTGTTGTATATTAGCATTGGCCATAAGTTGTATTTAGTTATTATTATTATTCTTCCATTGCCCTCTCTTTCTTTTATTACTACTTATTCTGTTTTCTGATGTTTATTTATGTTATACTATTATGTTACTCTAAACATGAGGGTATAGTCTCCTCACCATAACCTCCTAACACCCTCATTGATATTTGGTAGCCTCTAGTGTATAGTGAGTCCTGATTGAGGATTTATGACCCCTAGTAAGCTACTGTATTAATGGTTAGTCGGTTCGGGACGTTACATGAAAAACCTTGGAAAGAGGAACACCAATATGTATCCCATTTTGATATGAATTCCTTTTTAGTGGTGTCCCACAATTTTTCTACCTGATAGATAGGGTCCTCAGGGTGTATGTGGATATGCATTCCCATGGTTACAAGGACCTCGACCCTAGGGGTGGTCCAAGGGACCTCCCAGTCTCGAGAACAAGGGTTATGTCCATGTCCTTAATTTTTCATCTCTAAGACTAGGGATCTATGGTTCTTGGAAGGGATACATGGAATGAGATCCTTCTCTATTCTTCCAAAACCAATTTTAGGGCATCCCTCCTAGATTAAGCCCCTAGACATTATTTAAAGACATATCCTTCTTTATTCATTTTACCTTCACAACACAAGGGTATAATAACAGAAGGGAAGGGGAACATCACAACCCCTTATTCTTCTTTCATTCCCCCAACCTCATCTACCGGTAGGAGAAGGATTGTGTGGTTTTCCAGATATTTTGTCTTCACTTTTTTCTTACATTGATAATGACTTGCATGAGCTTATATTTTAGTGGTGATGATGAAATCCACATGATCCCAAAACACAAGGGAATACCTTCTAGAGTAATCCCCTAATCTTTCTGTAGGAGGTGTCATTATTTATACTCTTCACCTACCCGGGTTGTAGATGGACAGATCATAAAAAGTGATAATATCTGTTACCAATATAAAAGTGGAGAGTAGCATATTAAAATCCCTTTATCTTTCCCTTTGGGCTCTAGCATTCATCCACCAGTGTAAAAACAAGATTGTGTGGTATTCCAGATTTATGGCTTCCTCTCGTTTCTCAAATAGAGAATGACTCACATGAGCATAGAGGTTGGTGGTGATCATGATATCCATGTGATCCCAAACAAGTCAATGGAATCATCATCAAGAATAAGCCCTGAAGTCCATCCTAAGGGAATCATTCCAAGTGTAATCCCCAATAACCATATGTGCGTCCTACTTGGTATAAGCCCCAACCATGTCACCATACAAATAATCATTAGGGAATATTTTTTAGGAATAATTCCCAACTAAACATCCAAAATAAACAGGTCATCCTCATTAGGAATAATCCCCAACTTAATCCTCTCAATGTTCTATACTCCCCTGTGACACAAACCTTCAGAGGCCCCCCATATGTGAGGGTCCTCACAACCGAACTATGTTGGATTTTATTTCTATAAAAATGAGATATGTAGGAATCCTCTCTAAGGTATAAACCCCACATCCCAAATTAATCCTAATCTCCTCTAGGATATACTCCTAGTAGGGTCTTATTCAGCCTAAGAATTCATATCCCTTTGATGTTCCCTGTGCCGCTTCAGTATAAGTCCCAGACCAAACTTTGAATAGGAACCTTTTGACTAGATTTCATTGAAACATGATGTTAATCTATACAATTTTGTCCTTGTCACATGACCTTAAAAGGTATTATTTTTCCCATTAAGTGGATTCAAACTATGTGGGTTCTGATTTCTTTCACAAGGATACATAGGAAGCCTATCTTATAGGTCTGATCCCAACATCAAACCAACCTCTATATCCCTGGATGATGAGACACTCTATAGAATCCTACAATGTGTCTCAAAACCAACATCATAGTGATAATGAAAAAAAGAATCCCTAGTCTGTACATAAGAGGATACCATTTAGAGAGAACCTCAAATACATAAATATATCTTTATTAATGAAGAACCCAAGAACATATAGATGATTCGAAGTTCCATACATGATAGTAATTGATTTTTAATTAAAGGGTGATCCACATTATACTTGGTAATTAATTAATAATTCATGAACATATAATCTATAAGAGAGTACCATAGTGGGAAATAATTTCCCCCCAAAAGGGTGTAATGAGCCTGACCACCCATCCTCTTGACCGACGTGAGTTCTTACGTATCATTGAACAAACCTCCTGATGGGCGCCTGCCTTTGGAAAACAGGTCTGTGATTCAACACAAATATAGAACTTTTGGGTTTTTCTGGTTCCATGATTAAACTCATTAGATTCTTTTTGGAAATAGTGAGCCTGACATGAAATATTATACACAATTCAACCCCCTATAATCAATTTCCTTCTATATGATTTTTCATCAGAAACAATCATGAAAGTAATGTTTCCTATACTAATATTTGGGCCACATTTATAAGGTATACTAATGTTAATATCTCATGTATGATGTTTATTGAATAATTTTTTCCATGGTATTTTTATTCATGACTATTTATTTATGCTATTATTTATGATATACGTTTTGTTTTATATGGAATTATTATGTATCCTGATTATAATCATATGATAATCTTATGGTCACTTATGTATTATAATTATTACTCATATTGATATGATACTTCCCCCATGTTTATGTTGTATCATATTCTTATGATTTCACCATTGATGACATATTGATATGTTTATTTTTCTTTATTGAGCATTTGATCTCACCCATTTCTTATGTTTCCTTTACCAAGATTATAAAGATAAGTATAACTTGTGTGAAGTTATAAGGGATTATAGAGGAGTTATATTATGAAGAAATGTTCAAATTTAATGTAAAATAAGTTTATTATGTAGTTATTACTCAAACACACTAAACTAAAAGTTTCTCTAAGTTTTGAGATATTATTCCGAGTTGTAATACTAATTTGAAATTTGTGTAAGTTTATCTTTGAAAATATCACTTGGTATTAAAGTTAATTTGTAAAAGTATGTGTTTTTATCACCATAAATAGTAGTGTGGGTATGAGGCACCTCAAAGAGTGAGTGTGTTTTTTAATATCTGGTATTTTTAACCATCATAGTGATTTCAGTGTTATCTCATAGGCATAGTAATTTTTTATGAAACATATAATTCATGTCTGTGCTTCACTTTTTCTTTATTATTATATAAAGTTTGTGTGTAGATGATTTTGTGTAGTGATTAAGATACTATTCTTCCTAGTTATAGAACACAAATTCATGGGGTTTTGAATACTTTTGGAAGGTCGTAATTTAGAAGGATGTACTTTTGAACTATTTTTACAAGAGTTCTCCTGGTTCGGTTCCCAATAACAAGAGCATTGATAAATCTATTTGGTTAAAACTGGAACATTTATATATTACTAAATCCATTATTGGTAGGATGTATAATAATATGGGTATTTTCAATTTTAAAACGATTCTTGATACTTTTATTTGGGTTAATTTAGATAAAAAGATTCAAATTAAAGATTAATTTATCTAATATAGGTGGTAAAATTAGAGTTGAGGACCGTGCCATTATTTTTTTGATCTCCCCAGGTGATTTGTTTAACTCTTTAAAATACTATATAATGTATGGTAAGGAGTCAATAAACATAGAGAAATTAAAGATAGCTATGTTTTCTAGGGATATTCAGACCCTTGACTTGAAGGTGGGGATTTATGGGGTAAATACTGATCCTGAGTAATTGAATTCTAGTGGAAATCCTGGAGACAATAATAGAGAAAATAAGAATGGAAGTTTATTTAAAAAAATTAGGATCCATAACTGTGGTAATAATAAAAATATTAATAGATACTTACTATATAATTTTGGGAATATTATAACCCAAACCAATGTGGCACACCTCAGTTATGATAGTATTGATGTTCTATGAGTTAGTTACAACCCTTAATGAAGAGTTTGGTGAACCTCTAGGTTGTCTTTATCATGTGTTCCTAGTAATAACTCTGCATGTGATTTTTTGGGGCCACCAATCAGGAGGAACTGTGTATTGGGTTGTGTTTTAGGGACATGTTTAGACTTAGTTGGAGATTTTTGTCTCTTGTTGGATTGTTGTGATTGTTGGATGTGTGTTTCTTCTACCTTTACTACTTTTATTTTGATATTTTCATATATGCGTTTCATGATAAGTGTTTTTTACTATCGAGGAAGTGTATTCTCTATATTTATGTTGATTTGGAGGTTTTTTTATTTCTTTAGAGATTTTAGTAAGATCACTTCTGGTTGAGACCTAGATATATAGTTTGATAAGTTTTTTTATGATGTTTCTAAGATTTGTATTTTTTCTGAGTTTTAATTTTAATAGTAGATAACACTTGATACAATGGTATGTGAATACATGAGACACTATGGTATATTATAAAGAGATATTAATATTGGGATGATTATTCTTGTACTTAGATTTATCTATGATATGGAATATATCCAAACTAGTTTATAGGTTACAGTAGTTTAGAAGAGGATCACCCCTATTTTAAATTACAATTTTATTTTAATGAAGATATTTTTTAATTTTAAATGATTTTATATTATAAATTAAATTATATATTTTTATTTATTGATTCAATTTATTTATTCAAATTTAATGTGTGTTAGTTTTTACGGATAAATATTTAGTTTACTTTTTATTATGTAAATTCATTTTGTTCTCTTGGATTTTTTTTCATGTGGGCCTCATCTACTGGCTTGTATTGTTATTATTATATAGAAAGATTTGTTTAATCTTGTGTGATTAATTTCCATGTGATGTGTTTTTATGCCACTATCCTAGTTTATCTAGAATAATATGAGATATTATTATTTCATGTGCTAGGAAAGTTACACTTATGTAGTGGTTGGCTTGATCCATGCGATTGATTGCATCAATATGATGATGTTGGAATGGAATTACTATTTTTGTTCAATGTTCTTTTTTTATCTATGATATTATGCATGATTCATGTGGTTTACCGACTATGAACCTACTAATTCCATGTGACCCTCATTTTCTCTTGAATTTATTACACTGGATAGTTTCACGAACCTTCTGTTCACCCTCAAGCAAACACGTGTCCCACTGCTTGACACACCATCAATATAAGACCTTTTACTTTTTCGTGGGGACTTCATCACTTCACATTAGATTTTATTATTATAATTTTTTAGAGATATTCAGATATATATATATATATATATATAGGAGATCTGATTCTTTTCTCAATATCCACACCGTGCTTGATCCTTTGTAGTTGTTTTCAATGGCGTGTTTAGGATTTGGAAGATATGAGGATAAATACAACGTTCTAATGGATATTTCAACCCTAATAGTGTCATTCATCCTCTTGAATGTCTACTTCTAGGTTCTTGGTGTAGTCTCATGGAATTGTAAGCATGATCCTTCTTCTTATTTCGGTTATGTGTTATAATGTCACATATCGACCTCATTTTCAGAATTTTTAATTAGTTTTTTTAATTTTTATCCTTATTATTCATCTCTAGGTATTTATCCTTGAATTTTTCTATAATTGGTGGATCTACACATGTCACATAGTTTTCACATGGTTAGTGAAAATTGAGCAACCCAATTATAAAAATCCTGGAGCACATTTCATAGGGTTATACACTGATGGTACATGGTTTGTCAAAACATGATTCTAAACCCTGAGACTCACACAAACTTTTCTAGTTCCATTCACAAAAAATGATACACGGTTTGAAAAACCATGTGGCCAAATCATGCATATTTCTCATATCAATAAAAATGATAAAATTAATATTTTCCCTCCTTTGATTTTAACCTCTATCCTCCTTTCCTCCCATTTAGAATTCCATACTCTAGGTGCCTATTCCCCGTAGTTTTTACTGCTTCTAAGGATTCTCCATAGAATTTATTCCACTTTTACAGTAGATTATTCAAGTTAATGTTGTCTTGACCTTCTCCTTTCCTTCTTCCCTTTCCTCTTTTTTATTTCCCTAAAAAGGTCATGACAACCTATGGATTCATATTTCTCAAATTTAATTAGGGATTCATTTGTGTTATGTTCCTTTTGGTTTTCTAAAGGTTCCTCTTGACTTTTTTCTGGAATATTAGTGTAATTCATAGTGGAATTGATAGATTGAGGTTGTTTTATCTATACATGGACCTTTAAATTTAAAACCATTGATTTATTAATTATTTTCATGCAATATTTTCCATATATTGAAGGATATTTAATGTTTATTAATCTTTATTTTCAAAAAAGAAGTTATTTTCCTCCTAGTTTCTATTTAGTGTAAGAGGTATTCCTCGTGTTTCCATGCTGAAAAAAATGTTTTGATATAAATTGTGCACACCTATTACTTGTTTAAATTCATAATAGGATATCTTAAAATGGATTTAATAATTAAAGTGTGTTTTGACCCTCTTTGTTTTCTAACAAATTTAACATATGTTTTAAGGATTTTTTTTCAAACTAATGGTGTGTTGAAATTCTTATAAAATTATATTTGGGTTACATTGTTTTTCTGAGATGTTTGGATGGTGTTATGTGATTTGTTTTTCAAATATTTTTCTAGAACTTGGTTTCTTAATGGATGTTTCAAATGCATGATTGAAACTTTCTAAAAAGGTTATTCTCAATAAAATGGATCCTTGAAGTGTACCCCCTTATTGTCTATATAAAGGTTAGAAGTATTAGAATTATCCCAGTTAGGGGACATGGTTTTTAACAAACCAACCTAGGTTTTCCTAACACATCACCTAATCTAGATTTCTATAAGGGATTAAGAGAACCTCCTTGAATTCCAAAGGCCACTGGCTAGTGGTGAGGGTCTAAAATATACAATGGAAATACTATATCCTCTATTCAGAGTGCATTAACAATGGAAAGATAAAAATTAGAGTATTTATAATAAATAAATTAAAACAGAAGTATGTTATAACAAATTAAATATGAAATAAAGTCATAAAGACTCACAATAATACAAAACATACAACATCTATTTGCACACTAGGTTTACCACATATACAAAAAAAATACAATATGACCTATAGCGATATCCGATCCAAACCATATACTCGATCTCTATGATGCTCGAGCTACACCAACCTAATCCTAAGACTCCACATGAGTGGCTCCACTTGATCCAAAAACACTGGGCCTCAACCCCATCTATCATGCAACTTATTATCCAACCTGAAAGTAGATATCAGGTCTTCATGCACACTGAGGTTCACATACAGGAGGTGAGAAATAAATCTCAGTAGGCCACCCCAATGGTGAGCCTATAATTTTCTATCAAAACAATTTCATTCACGTATGATATGACCATCCTAGCTAAAGACTAATAATAGCTGAAATTAAAGAAAGAATCGTATATAAAAAAGGGGAAACCAAAACAAATGAAAATAGCCAACCAAGGATAATAGTCTGACATCTAAGGTAAATCTACCCTCACTCTAGCCCATGCAAGAGGGTTTGTTAAATGTGGATCACCCTTCCACACAACGACCAACATGTCCACTAGATCTACAAAGGATCTATAATATGTATAACCAAAGAGGAACAGATGCCCGATCATAGGGTATAACTATAGGAATCAATATGAAAACACACATCTACCAGGTTCTATAACTCCAATTTCACAATTTGAAATGGTGAGAGAACCTCCCCTCCACATGTCATAGATATGGTATGTCTCAAAATTCCTACAGAACAACTCAGAATCCACCACATACATGTCAGACAAACCTTTCTATGAGATCCATCTATATAGTCCCAAAAAATGTATCGTACAAGAATCCATAAACCAAATCTGGTGTTCTATAGTATCCATGACTAATATACCCTCTATCCAAGTTTCACACTCAATATATAAGGGGTGACCTCATTCGTACCATCCATTATCCCCCTATGTCTATCTAAACATAGCCAACCACTATAGGAGGGAACCAGATCAAAAATCAAGACAAACACCAAATCCAAGAAATCCCAATAGTCTCCTCCTCAAATCAAAATCCTGATAAGAAAATGTCTCAACATCATGACCAAAGGCCGACCAAACATGGGATGATCCAACATCAACCCCACCATCTTGATAAATGAACTAGTATTGATCCAATCTCATCTAAAAAACCATGGGTCCTATCTCAGGATATTGGATCTCAGTATCCAAAAAAAACATCCACCAAGGGCTCAGCATGACCTTCCTTAGGCATAAACAAAACTCGGGGCTCCCATGATCTCTGAGGTCACAAAATAAAGTGAAATACTTGACAGTACTTCCTTTCTATAGCCAATATCTTGGCCCATTCCCATCTATAGATCCAAAAAATAGCCGAAAGGACACAAAAATAGAATGACACCCTCTGAGGGGTTCCTCCATGTCATATAAAATCATAGAACACACATTATTTTGAAATATCCCAAATGAATCCCAATATCCTTCAACTAATCCTCAATTGACAATGAAACCAAAGGGAATACAAAGAACAATCCTTCCAATAGGGGAATTCATGATATTCCTCATGAGCACTTCAAAACTAGGAATCCATCCTAGGAGATCCTCATCTAAACCAAACCAAATCATGCCTATAAGAATTTTCAATAGCTGACTATGGAAACCACTATTCACTCAACCAGTAAACATCCCACATAGGAATCCTAAAGAGTTCCTCAAGACTCATATCAATAACTCAAAAAAATATGAACATCACTTCAATCCCACCATGTCAACCCAACCTAATGGATATATCCTCTATGATCCAAAATCATAAGAGCTAAACCTCAACCACTCTAACCTCAAGAAACCAATCCCAATACGTAGGGAAAATCCAAGATATGATCATTGATAACACTCAATCAATCCTTCTAGGAAATTTCCTCATAAACCTCAAACAAAATAGGTATAGCATCCAAAATACATGACCACTAACAGGATCACAATCCTTACCGAGGCCTCACATCTCACACCCAACCCATTAGGGGATTCTTAATCCAAAATTCATGGAATCCCTCTTATTGAACTCTCATAGTAAAAAAAACCATCCATATGGCCTCTAAACACCAAAAATATTCCACCATCCATATCTATATAGAAAAACTCTCAGAATAGACTACTCACTATTGCATTTTTTACTATGGGGCACGAAACACCCAAAACCCCCATGCTGGAAAAAATACACGACATGTATTGCTGAGTACACAACATGTACTCTAAAAGATGAACCTAGAAATATACCTATACTTGTTCAGAGTAGACATGGAGTATTCCTATGTAAATATATATTCCCATGTAACACTCACATGGGATGTCTTTCTATGTACATGGACACATGGACCTATCCCATTGCACGACATGTACTTCACAAAACTCGGTATGCCCATGTACTCAGCGTCATATCCATGAACATGACAAAGTACTACAACATGAAATGTAATTAAAGTAAATATAGTATTTTAAAAACTTTATCTTACCTGAACTTAGAGAACAAATGGTGTGTGTTCATAAAACCACACATAGTGTACATGGGTTTCCCAAAATGGGAAGCCCTAAAAACGCCCAGAATCCCCCATTTTTTCTTAAAAATCCAATTAATAACCCACTATAGGTCACAAAAAACCCATAAAATGTTTCAAAAACTTAAAAAACTATAATATGTGGATTTAAAATGAAAAAAATTAAATATTCCAATATCTGGGTAGAAAATGCTAAAGCTTCGGAATGATCCACGATCTACAGCTGCTGCATGATGGTCCGACATGACCCGAGATCCACTACAGTACCCAATATTCTTCTTATCCCTATATCTACTGAATAAATCAAAGGGTAAAACCCCAATGAGTGTATTTATAAATACGAGGGATAAAATAAAGAAGAAAAATCAAAGAGGAAGAAAAAAATAAAAAGAAAAAGAAAAAGAAAAGAAAAGTGGCCCAAGCCTAGCCTCGGTGCCTAACGCAAGGCCATGCCTCACCTAGGAATAACCCCGATTATAGACTCAACTACAAAGACATAATATTAATATGAAACTCTTCTTAAAATATATAAATGAAAAAACACACATGAATAAATTAATATTTAATTAATTAAATATTAAATATTCTGTGAAAATTCAAATGGCTCGGATTTCCACCAAACTCATGTCCTAGTAAACACCCTATTTTGAAACCAATATAGTGGTCAGAAATATTATATGAGATCATATTATAGAAGAAATTTACATTCCCCCCTGACAATCCCATGGACAACCAATTACAAATTTACCCTGCTTTTCACAACCTTTGATGATGTGGGTCAACACAAGGTTATTACATGTTATTCTTGAGGAAAAGTGGTTTCTTGTATGGATGGTGTTCGAAGGTGTGATTTCTCAGTTCACATGGTGCATAGGTTTATGAGTTTTCTCTAGCTAGAGGCCCTAAGTGGGACTATGGTAAATTTAGGAGAGTTTTCCCCTAGTTAGTCCATGTATGGCTTGATCAAGTGTTAGGGTGATTTAATTACATTAGGTGTTTATATGATGGACTCTATTTTATTTTTTTCCAAGATTTTCCCTAGATCTCCTAGGTTTCCCATGATTATTAGTTCTTAATTATATTATGATGATTGTGATACAATAATTTCTATGATAGATGGTTTATGTTTATATTATGTTTATCATTTATTATCGTTTCTATTATTAAGATCATTATTTAATTCTATTAGTATTTATATTTTAAAGAAACAAATGAGTCTTCTTTATTTAAAATGAAAAGACTTTCTAAAGGTTTAGATATTTTTAAGGTAAGGTTTAAAGTGTTTTCTTATATCAAATGTTTATTTTCCTTCAAAAGTTTAAAGGACTAGGTTTTTTAAATGTTTAAATTAGTTGTTTTTAATTAAATAGTTTCAAATGAAGATGGCATGATATTGGTTTTCATTAAAAGTGAAAACCCTACATTTATAGTTTCATTTAAAACCAAAATGAATTGGATTAACTTTTAAAGGTTATGCATGGGGTGTGGGTAGGATACCTAATAGAAATATGCGATCAGTAATATCATTTTAATGGTTTAGAAGGTTCTTATTGGATGTAGTGTACATTATTTAGTTTTTTTTTTGGATTAGTTGGAGGTGTTAGTTGAAGATGTTTCACTTTTCTCATAGAGGTGGGTAGTTGTAGTTTTATTTTTATTTTGTTAATTTTTTCTCCAGATGTATAAATCCACCTCGAATTTATTTATTTTAGTATCTTTTATCTCATGATGGTATTTTTATTTTTCAATAGGTTTTATTGTACTTTAGATAGGTTATTTTAATTTATTAGTTTTTTTATAGCAGATTAGTTGGATGTGTACTTGTGTCTTGTTTTCTTATAAAACTAATTATTTCATATGTGTATGGACTTCCAAAGCATGAAATGGTCTTGAAGGAATTTAAATGGGTTGTTTCATGTTTATTCATGTTTATTGGGTGAAATTATTCCCCTTTGTGTATTGTTTGATTCTCTTGAACTAGTTTCCATCCAATGGGGATCAGGGACACCCTTTAGACTGTGTCGTAGGCTGACTAAGGTACCCAAGTAATTGGTAGTCTGGGTTTGTTTCTAATGAAATTTTATTAGATCCTGGTTTTTATTTTGGGGAGGTAGGTATTATAGAGATAGTATTGTTATAACTTAAGAGGTAGATCATATGTAGGTGCTAGTTCACCACTTTTTATGATGAAAGTTGTGTTACTTGAGGTGTTCAGGATGTGTATTTGTCTCAAATTTGAGATTTATTCTAAGTTATTTTGAGATTTTTTGGTCCTTATCTGAGTATTTAGGCTTTTCATTGGAGATTTATGAGTTATTCTGAAAAAATACATGTTTTTGAGTGAAAATGTATTGAAATCCAAGGGTGCATGGTTGCCGTGAATGGGTTTTAAAACCATTAATAGTCCATGTGACCTGATCTATGTAGGTCTCAATGAACTTTGAACACTTGGAATATGGCTTTCCGAATTGTATGACCAAACCATGCATAGTTTTTTTATATTTTAGAAATTTTTATTTTGACACCTTATTTTCCTTAATTACATTTATTCTTCCTTATTATTGATTTAGGATGAATTGGAGTGTTTTTCATGGAGTATTAATTTTAATTTTGTTGATTTAATTTGGAATTTCAAAATGAAGTTTTTGTTTTTGTTTTTTTAAGTTTGAAATTTGTAAGTAAAGATATGTTATCAAATATTTTTATATTAAAACAAAGTGTGGACCCATTAATGTTTTTTTTTGATAAAATGGGGGATGTGTAAAATTTTTAAAGGTTCCATTATAGGGTTTTATAAAATTTCTTTGAGTGTTTTTAAATATTTTTATTTATGAATTTTCTCAAGAAGTTATTTTGAAAATAAATTGTAAATTTTATATATATTATAAAGTATAAAAAATAGGCGACTAAGGGGATTTGATAAAGAATTACTTTAGGATTTCTTATGTTTTGGATACCAATGAGTATATATTGAATGTTCTTATGGTAAAAATGGATTTATTTTGATATTTTGAGAGTGATCCTTTTGTTTATATGTATTTTTTGAGTTTTTAAATCATGATCCATATTTTAATTGAGGTTTTAGTCCTTTTATATTTTTTATTAGACCCTCACCAAAGCTTGTTGGATTCTTAAGAGGGGGATGTGGGTGGTTCACCACATTCAAGCCATCAAGTTGATGTAGTTTTATTTGAGTTTTTTGTTCCATCTTCTCTATCTATTAGAGTGGTGTTCTTCTTATTTTAGTTAAATCAAAGGATTATGTTGAAAAGTTTTAGAAATTAGATCATCCTTCTTTATATGGAAAACAAGTTTCCTGTGAAGGAAATGATTTGTTTGAGAATATAGAGAAGCTCTTCATTGTTCCTGTGATTATAGAGTCTCCTAATATTAAATTTTTAATGTTTTTTCTCGAAGGTACAAGTTGGAAGTGGTTGAATTATATTGATTATACTAAGTCATAGAAATACCATTTTTGGGAAGGTTTCTAGGATTTATCCATCTATAAATACTTCCCTTAGACTATGAAAGGGTCTAAAGTAATGGAATTGTATTGCCTTAGATGATCGATCAATTGGGGAATATGGTCATCGATTTGTTAAGATCGTATAGTATCTAACAGAGCTAGACATAAAATATTTTTTTAAATATTAGTTATTAACACGATGTTTTCATTAAAATATTAAACTAAGAGTGTCTTTGTTTGACTCAACCACTTATGTAGAGGTGGTAGATAAGGCTATCAGGTGTAAAGTAGTCATGATAGTAATACCAAGGGGGGTGGATGTTTCCTCTACACCTAAAGGTATAGAAAACTGTAGTAGGGTAATAGGGAAGTAAGTCCAGTATGATCAGAAATTTAGTTATATCAAGTGGTCGTCAAACTTTTTTTCATTAGCTTCTTCAGGGATTAATCCCCTAGTGTGCTATCAGTGTGGAGAGCTGGTCAATAAGAAGCCTTTATGTCTAGAATATCTTAATCCTACCATGGTTATAAACACATGGGGAATATGTAGTGGTTTAATAGAGGTGATGCACATAAAATAAGTAGAGCTGGATCTACCCATTTAGAAGATCCTTTAGTTCAACTTACTAAGCTTGAAGTTGATATAGAGATTTGTTAAGGTATTCTAGTTATGATTTTGTCCTATCCCTTTTTCTTCAAACCAATTTTATTTTATTTGAGGTTATAGTTCTTCTGAGTTTTTAATTTTTATGAAATATTTAAGATTTATTAGAAGTATTGGTTTATTTAAGTGTTCTTATATTATGGGTGATAATGTTTTTACATTATTTGGGTGGATAGTGAAATATTGTATGGGTGAAATTAGAACCTAGTTAATGAAATCCCTTTTATGGTCATTTTTTATCATGTTTTCTTCTTGTGTAGTTATTATTTCCTTTACTGGTTCTTTGGAATGATTATTTGTTTTGATGAATTAGTGCATTAACATAATTATAAAATGGTGGGGAGACCACCATGAAAATTTTCCTTGTTAAATATTTATAGATTCCCTTGGATTGATAGTGGTATAAATTTACCAAGATAGTTGTTTTTATTTCCTTGAACCAACCCCAACCTTGTGATTTGTTTAAGATTATTAGGCTTTGAGTCTTTTATGATAATATTTTTTAGAGTCTTTTATAGTTTCCTATATGTGGAAATTTTGAGTGCTTATAACACACTCAACTTTCTTATTAACTAGGAAGTGACTAGTCTTTAGGGTTATTTTCAAGGAATATAATTGAGTTTGGTTGTATTGTTTGTATTGGTTAGTGTCGTGAACCTTGTTTGGGTTAATTATATGGTATTTCTTGGTTATTATCATTGAAATGATTTTGAGTAAGTTAAATATATTCCATTAATTCATCAATCTTTTATACATCGAACTTTTTAAGGGTAAAAAGTGTGATGGTGGGGAGAATTTTCATGCCTCAACATCATTTTTCCTTATTATTTTATTTATTGATTTATTTTTATCATTATTATTAATTTCAATGTGTTTTTCCATGAAATTTTTAATAATTGAGGGAAATGTACTTACCGCACAATTTTCACATGGTTAGTGAAAACTGTGTGACGTAGTTGTGAAAAGCCTGTAGTCAATTTTAGAGATGTGAACACAATTGATGTGTAATGTCCCGACCTGGCTCAACTCTAAGACGGTGGCCGAACCGGTGGGTCACATAACCTCAAGAGAATCTACCCGAACACCAGAGGTTTATGACTAGAAGCGAGGGCCTTTTTCTGTCCGTGGGGGAGACTATGCCCTCATAGGTAACAGATAATATCACAGTAGAAGTAAACAGAAACAATTAATAAATATCGAAAGCATGTGAATGAATAAACTACAGCAGAAGCAATATAAATAAATCCAACTGAAATATAAAAACAAAGTTTGGAAACTCACAGAATAGTGTCATTCCATGATATGAGTCTAAACTTAAAGTATGGAAAACAAAACTCAAACAAACAGTCAACTAAAATAAATGACACAAGAAGCAACTCCATCATGAGAAAGGCCCGATCCTCTGCCCCAGTCTCTATCCTAAGAAGTAATGAACAATCAAGCATCAAAAGAATCATGCTTCCCCTTGTCAATAACTGCGAGCATGTAATCTACTCGGGTGTCAATGACGCCTGAGCAGGGTGTGAGATAAAGTCCCAGTAGGCTGGCACCCATGGTGTCTAAACCTTTCCATTTAGTGAAAAAATAAAAATGTAGTGTGCCATTACTTAATAATTTCAAATAAATAATTTAAACGCAATGAAATAAATAAGATGGATTGGGTTCCAAACAACAGCCATGCCTAATCACCTGCTTCAGCGTAAGCTGGTATTCTGAAAGTGAACCTGTCAACAGAATGCACGAATAGGTATATATATATATATAACCCAGAAAAGCAAGGTAAACAAGAAAGAGGTGTACCCCAAGCTTGTGCTTTGACTTGGGGTCTAAGCCTAGTGTCAACCAGGTGGACTTTCACATATCAGAAGGATATATCAATTCTCAAGAAAACTCAAATGGAAGTAATATAAATCATAATTTCATCATTATTAAGGTTTAAGTTGAGAGTTCGAGTCCAAGCACATCTTGAAGGTATCGCTACGGAATATCTGTCAATTTATTAAATGCCACTGAGCCCATCCAAGGCAATATTTCGAAAGAACAAGTATCGCCTAAGGCATGGATTTACTCTGAGTCCATCCCGATCTCACAAAAAGGGTTTAGGTGTAATCTGAGGCTGGCTTAGCCACACTGCCAACAGATCTGTCCCGATGGGCCCTTTTGGAACCAGTATCACTCAAAAGTATTAGAAATCCAGGGGAAGTCTCGGTCCAGCAAAGCCAATGATACCTCCCCCCAGCATATAGAGGTAACATGTCAAGAACGGAGGATCTAAGCATGGCCCTTAATACGAGACCCACCTACTTTCCCCGCCCTGAATTTAATTAAAGTTTTCACAGCAGCAGATATGACATAATCAGTATATAAAGTCGCAGCATGAAAACTTACCAGATACATTGATGCATCACAAGGCATAAATTTAACAGTAAAAAACAAAAACTTGAAAGGAAATATAAATATCATATCAACATCAGTGGATAATTCATGTTTAAATAATAAACAGTTCAGAAAAACAAGTGCAAATGATCTAACAATTCAATTTTATGTTTAAAGAAACTATTTATTTTATTTAATTACAATAAAAAGGGGCTTCGTAACACATGAAATTATTCAAACAATAAAATTGACTAATGGAAGAATACACCGATCATGTCGGCATGCCCAAAGGGGTGTCCAACATTGTTTCAATAATTCAAACAACTATTCATTTAATTTGAAAATAATAAAAAGGGGCTATGCAATACCTGCAGCTAATTAAATTAATAAACCAGCTAACAGAAAAATACGTTGAGTATGTTGGTACACCCAAGGGGTGTAAAATCTTGTTGAAACCATTAAAACAAATTAATTAAAGATGATTAAGGCTGAAAAAATTAAACCAAACCATTAAAGTAATTAAAATGGGTAAAATTTCACAAAGCCGGTAGGCACCGAATAACGGCACAATGGTGCGTTTTTTATAAATCACAATGAAATGAAGGGAAAGTGAGTAGGAAACCTACCTTGTAGTCATATATGACTCTAAGATCCACGGTAGGTTTCAATTTGACATAAAATGGATGAAAACGAAGGATTTTAGAAAAACACCAGAATGGGGTAATAATCTTCCACGACGAACTACGCACAGATTACTCAACGAAAACTAATGATTCTAAATGAGAAACATTAGCCTTTCCCTAAGGTTTACTGCGCACCTAACTATGAAGGAATCATACATCAGATGGAGGAGAAGCGGCCTTCCAAAGGGGCTATTGGTTGATATGACTGGATTGTCGGGTGCGACGTGATGAGTGGGAGAGGGAGAGATGAGAGGGAAAAAGAGAGAAAAAGAAAGAAAATAAAAGAAAATAAAAATAAGGGAAAAATAAAAGACAAATAAAAAATGAAATAAAAGATAAAGATAAAATAAAACAAAATAATGGAAAGGAAAATAATAAAAATAATAAAAATAATTAAAAACGGGAATCCTCCATTTTAATTATTTTCATTTTATCCATAACCCCCTCTTTATTTTATTTCAGAATTTCTTTTTATCCTTTCTTGATTTCTTTTAAATATTCTTTAAATCTCTTATTACTTTTGTCCAATTTTGATTAATTATTTAAAACCTGAACACCACGCCAAAGCGCGGCGTGACATTTTTCATGAAACATCTACAATTATTTAAATTAAATAAAAAGCTGCCCGGGACCCGCAGTGAGGTGTGCATGCGCAGACCTCGAGAGGATTAATTAAATAGACTACAAAACGTAAAAATGGTTCATACCTGATTAAGACCGGGACATTACAACCTCCCCTTATTAAGAAAACTTGTACCCTAGTTTCCCTTATGAGGTTAGTGGAACATCGCCAGAGAAGAGTTCCTACCACTGTGCACGTACATCCGTCTCTCGCTCCAAGGTCTCATCCTGAACGCGTCTGTGTTGCCACAACACTAATATTAGAGGGAATGACTTGCCTCAGAGGACTTTCATGCTACGATTGATGATACAGATCGGTTTCTCCGCAAAGGATTCATCAGTGTCAAGCTCGATGTCGTGAGGGTCAAAAGAATGAGATGGGTCTGGATGATATTGTCATAGCTGAGATACATGGAAAACATCGTGCATGGCATGGTACCTTTGAGGTAGCAGTAACTGATAGGCTACTGGCCCAACTCTCTCCACTATATCAAACGGCCCGATGTATCTCGGTGATAACTTCCCCTGCCTCTTGATTCTCCTGTGACCTAACCTTGGAGAAACACGCAGAAAGACTCGATGTCCCACCTCAAACTCCAGAGGTCTGCAGCGAAGACCGGTATAAGACTTTTTCCTGGAATGAGATGTATTCATACACTTCTGAATTAGCTAAACTTTCTCAGAAGTCTCCTGAACGAGATGAGGACCCAACAGAGCTTCCTCACCTGCTTCGATCCAGCATAAAGGTGAACAATAAGGTCTACCATAGAGAGCCTCGTATGGAGCCATTTGGATTGTCGCCTACAAGATGTTATTATAGGTAAACTTTGAAAGAGGTAAATTATTCTCCAAGGAACCTCCAAAATCAGGGATACGGACCCTTAACATATCCTCTAACACTCATATAGTTCTCTCGGAATGCCCATCGGTCTGAGGGTGATATGAAGTACTCAGAAGTACCTGTGAGCCTAGGGCCTTTTTCAACCCTTTCCAGAACCATGAAGTAAAGTGAGCATCCCTGTCTGAGACAATAGAACATGGTAAACCATGAATTTGCACAATTTCCCAGATATACAGCCTTCCCAACTCATAAATTGTAAAGGTCTCTCAGATAGAAAATAAGTGTGCAACCTTGGTCAACCTATTGACAACCACCCATATTGCATCACTACTTCGAGGAGATCTTGTAAATCCGGTAACAAAATCCATGGTGATGTCATTCTATTTCCATTCAGGAATGGATAGAGGCTGTAGGAGTCCAGCAGGTCACTGGTGCTCTGCCTTCACCTGTTGGCAGGTGGAGCACTGAGTGATGAAACTTGCTATCTGCTTTTTCATATGAGGCCACCAATATTGTAAACACATGTCTCTATACATCTTGGTCATCCCAGGATGTGCTACCCAAAAAAGGTGTGAGATTCTTTCATCATCACTTCTCACATACCTGAAGGCACCCATACACAGCCACAGTAAAGGAGGGTTCCACTGCCATCAACAACCCAACCAGGAGGTGGGTTCTCTCCTATAACACTTTCCCTCAAAAAGAGTCCCTTGGGATCAGTCAACTATTGCATGCGAACTTCCTCAAAAATAGAGGACGTCACTGTAAGAGTTGCTAGAACCGGTTGTCCACTCTTCTCTTAAACCTCTAAATGCATCTCTGAAAACAAGGCGATCATCTGCCACTCACTGCTGGCTACCTACATGGAATGTGTCTGTGTCTTGCGGCTTAAAGCATCCGCTATAGAATTACCCTTACCAGGGGTATAAGCAAGCTCAAAGTCGAACGACTTCAAGTATTCGACCCACCTGTGTTGCCTTAATTTTAAGTATCATTGAGTGGAGATATATTTCAAGCTTTTATGATCCATGTAAACAATGAATCTCTCACTAAAAAATAGTGTATCCAACAACGTAGAGCATGAACCACATCTGCCAACTCAAGTTCATGTGTAGGATATTTCTGCTCGTGAGGTCTCAACAGGAGGGATCCATAAGCCACGACTCGATCACCCTGCATCAAAAATGCACCCAGTCCAATTCCTGAAGCATCACAATAAAATGTATAGATCTTACCAGGTTCAGGTAGAATAAATATTGGGGCTAAGGTTAGTCTTCCGTTTAACTCTTGAAAAGACTTTTCACAAGATTCTGACCAGATGAACTATACACCTTTCTTAGTCAAGGTCGTGAGAGGCACTGCTAGGCGGGAGAAATCCTGGATAAAATTCTTGTAATAGCCAGAAAGCCCCAAGAAACTACAGATGTCGAAGACACTCTTAGGCTACTCCGATGAAACCATAGAGCTCACTTTTTCTAGGTCAACTGATACCCCTGCTTCAGATATAATATGTCCCAAGAAGTGTACCTTATCAATCAAGAAGTGTAATTTAATGAGATTAGCGTATAGCTGGTTCTCTCTCAGTGTACTTAGCACTATCTCAAGATAGGTTTCATGGTCTTTTCTAGAATGTGAATACACTAAGATTTCATACACAAATAATACCACAAAGGAATCATGATACGGATGAAAAACCCGGTTCATCAGGGCCATGAATATTGCTGGTGCATTCGTGAGGCCGAATGGAATAACCAGATACTCGTACAAGCCATAACTACTTCAGAATGTTGTACATGGTATGTCAGATGGTCGCACATGCACCTAGTGATATCCTGACCTCAGATCAATCTTGGAGAAAACAGTTTCTCCCTGGAGCTGATCAAAGGGATCATCTATAAAAGGCAAAGGATATCGATTCTTTACCGTGATCTAGTTGATTCGACGATAATCCACGCATAACCTTAGGGTAAAATCTACCTTCTTGGAAAAAAGGGTAGGTGAACCCCACAACGATGTGCTAGGTATAATGAAACCCTTAGCCTTGAGGTCTTCAAGCTACTTTTTGAGTTCATGTAGCAATGTTGGTGCCATCCTATAGGAAGGAATAGACACTAGTGCCACACCTGGCATGAGATTGATAGTGAACTCCACGTCTCTCATATGAGTTAAGACAGAGAAATCATCAGGGAAGATGTCCCAGAAAAGATCCACCATTGGAGGGAAATCAACTTATTGCATTCCCTGATTGCTCATGAAGAGACTTTCCAACTGAGCGATCACTCTACCTAACCCTACATATTTAGGATTCACTCTATCTACCTGCAGATCCCATTCTCCATTGTGAAGATATGCATCACCCTCAGGGGATGTAAAGGACACCTGACGAAGATAGCAATCCACTAGACACGATAAGGGGAAGGCCAGTTCATACCGATGATGACTTCGATGCCAGACATATCGAGGATATAGAAATTCCAAACAAAATGGTAGCCACCTATCTCGAGGGGGAACTCTGGGAACCGATGTATGCCCTTTTTCCTGGCCCCAAGAGGAGTGTCGAGAGACATGACACCACAATGATACTCAATTAGAAAACCAAGACTCTCAACAACAGCAGCAGATATAAAGGAGTGTGATGCGCCAATATCAAAAAGAGCAGAAACTAAAGTAGAGGCTACTATGATAGTAGATCTCACTATATATGGTAATTCACTCTTCTCATATGGTGTTGATTGCACTGCATACATGAGACTTGAGCCATGGCCCTAATACGCTGCTTGATTGGCCTAAGCAGGTCCACTCTGCTGACTCTAATAATCTGGAACTTGATTTCCTCGACCACGACCACCACCATTACCTCGGCCATATCGACCGATGGAAAAAGAACTTCTAGCCTGCTATGGAGTCATAGATTCCATACCTGAAAGAGGTTCAGGTGTAGATCCTCTACCACTAGAAGCTAAAGAGAAGGAATGGAAGAAACACTGAAGGTGACCCATCCTGCCGCAAGCTCGACACTCCTTCGGATCCCTCGTGCACTGCGGCTTCTTGTGACCATCCCTACCACACTGATAAAAAGTGAAGGAGCTATCAAGACGTACTGTTTGGATAAGATTTCCCCCATGTACACTTTAGAAACGGTGTTTCCTACAGCCAGAAGAGTCGTCACCCTGTCTCGGAACTGAACTACCATGGCTCACTGGTTTAGCTTCCCTGGCATTTTGCTCTGAGATTAGATTCTGGTTCACAATCTTTGTAACAATGGTCAAACAGAAGACGTTCACCAGTGAGAGAATAATATATTCAAGTCCATCCTCAAAACGACTCGTAGTAGTCTACACATCGCTAGTTAGAGATGGGGTAAACACTGAGGTTCTGTGAAACGGGTAGAATACTCTAACACAGTCATAGAGCTCTGCTTAAGATGTAGGAACTACCGCGCATGATCATCTCTTAGAGTCTACAGGAAAAAGTGGTCATAGAAGGGTACTTGGAAGTCAGCCCAAGCCATATCACTGGTCTGCTCAACCGGAGAAACAATGCCCCACCAGTGCTTGGCGGAGTCATAGAGCATGTAGACTGCAAGATTGACTATTTTCTCTAGAATAGTGTCAAGATGGTCGAAGATAGACCTTATAGCTTCTATCTATGACTCTACAGCATGAGGGTTTCCACTCCTTGAGAAGGTGGGGGGTGCTGCAGCGGAAAGTCCCGTGTAAGGTCTGCCATAGATGGGGTAGGTCTGGGGATGTTATGAATCGACTGCATAAACCTAAGGAGACTATCCCTGAACTGAGCTTCAGGGTCCCTCGGAAGATCAATAGGAGGTATTGATACAGGAGGCTCTATGAGAGGTACCACTGGTGGTTCAAGACCCACCATCTATAGAATGTGCTCATTGCCACCCTCCTGAGGCATAGCACGAAGACGTCGCGGCACCATTTGTCTACAAAAGACAAACACACACCTTTAGACAAGGAGTAAAGAAGGTGATAAAAACAAGTAAAGCGCAAAAGAGGTTAGGTACATAGCCTTCCTCTGAGCACTAAACAACAGACAACCTGCCTCAAAGGCTGGGTTTTGATATGGAAGAGACAACTCAAAGGGATTACTAAACAAGTTCTACAGTACACTCCTAGGCTGAGTCATGCTAACATATAATAGACTAATACAAACTTATATTCAATAAATCAACAATTCAAAATTTTACCACTAGGTATAACAATACTCACATGCAATAGGAAAATTCACGTTGAAAGTAGATATGGAATGGAAATATGCATGGAATTTAAATCCTATAGTGCCTATCATGATTCATGGTATTTTTTTCCCTCGTATCATCAGGCTGCAATGGTAAACCCATTATTTCAATAATACCATCACAATAACAATGCAATACAAGTTAGTCACCCAAGGTGAAATCATATCAACAGTAACTGGCATAATCAATAACTGCAATCCCAACCCAGGAATTTGGATTTCCCATGTACATGGGATAGCTACGTCCAAGCATAAGGTACATTCCAAATCCCTATATCCTAGTCTCCTGTCTAAATGAAACAGTAAGACAAAAGGAAAACCCCCTCTGATACCACTTTTTAATGTCCCGACCCGACTCACCTCTAAGACGGTGGCCAGACCGGTGAGTCACATAACCTCCAGCGCATCTCCCCAAATGCTAGAGGCTACTGACTAGAAACGAGGGCCATTTTTGTGTCCATGGGGGAGAATATTCCATCATAGATAACAGATAATATCACAACAGAAGTAAATGACAACAATTAATAAATAGCAGAAGCACATGAATAAATAAACTACAGAAAAAGAAATATAAATAAATCCAACTGAAAGATAAAAACCAAGTGTGTAAAGTCACAAAAGAGTTTTATTCCATGATATGAGTCTAAACTAAAAGTACAGAAAACAAAACTCAAACACATAGTCAACTAAAATAAAGGACACAAGTAGAAACTGCATCGCGAGAAAGGCCCGGTCCTCTGCCCCAGTCTCCATCCTAAGCAGTAATGAACAGTCAAGCAACAGAAGCAACACACTTCCCCTTTTCAATACCTGTGAGCATGTAATCTACTTGGGTGTCGACGACACCCGAGCTGGGTGTGAGATAAAATCCCATTAGGTTGACACCCACAATGTATAAACCTTTCCATTCTGTGCTTTAATAAAAAATGCAATGTGCCATTACTTAATAATTTCAGATAACTAATTTAAACACAATGAAATAAATAAGACATCTTGGATTCCAAATGGCACCCATGCCTAATCACCTTCTTTAGCCTAAGATGGTAGTCTGAAAGGGAACCTGTCAGAAGAATGAACGAACACACACACACATATATATAAAACCTAGAAAAGCAAGGTAAACAAGAAAGAAGTGTACCCTAAGCTTGTGCTTTGACTTGGGGTCTAAGTCCAGTGTCAACCAGGTGCACTTTCACATATCAGAAGGATATCTCAATTCTAAAGAAAACTCAAATGAAAATAATATAAACCTTATGTGCATCATTATTAAGGTTGAATTTGAGAGTTGGAGTCTGATCCCATCCCGAAGGTATCTCTACGGAACATCCATCAATTTATCCAATGCCACCGAGCCCATCCAAGGAAATATTTCGAAAGACCAAGTATCACCTGAGGAATGGCTTTACCATGAGTCCATCCTGATCTCACAAAAAGGGGTCGAGTGTCGTCCGAGGCTGGCTTAGCCACATTTCCAACAGATCCATCCCGATGGGCCCTTTTAGAACCAATGTCACTCAAAAGTTTTTGAAATCCCGGGGAAGTCTCAGTCCGGTAAAGCCAATGACACTGCCCCCCGGCACATAGAGTTAACCTGTCAGGAACAGAGGATCTAAGTGTGGCCCTTAATACAGGACCCACCTTCTTTCCCCGCCCTGAATTTAATTAAAGTTTTCACAGCAACAAATATGACATAATCAGTATATAAAGTCACAGCATGAAAACTAACCAGATACACTTGTGCATCACAAGGAATAAATTTAATAGTATAACACAACAACTTGAAAGGAAATATACATATCATATCAACCTAAGTGGATAATTCATATTTAAATAATAAACAGTTCAGAAAAACAAGGGCCAATGATCCAACAATTCAAGTTCATGTTCATAGAAACTATTTATTTAATTTAATTACAATAAAAACGGGCTTCGCAACACATGCAATTAATCAAACAGTAAACTCGACTAATGGAAGAATACACCGATAATGTTGTCACTCCCAAAGGGGTGTCTAACTTTTTTGCAATAATTCAAACAACTATTCATTTAATTTAAAAGCAATATAAAGGGGATGTGCAATACCCACAACTAATTAAATTAATAACCTGGCTAATGGAAAAATACGCCGACTATGTCGGCACACCCAAAGGGGTGTCTAATCTTGTTGAAACCATTCAAACGAATTAATTTAAGATGATTAAGGATTCAATAATTAAAAATAACCATTAAAGTAATTAAAATGGTTAAAATTTCATAAAGCTGGTAGGCATCGACTAACGACACAACGATGCATTTTTTTGAAATCACAAAGAAACTGAGGGAAAGAAAGTAGGATACATAACTTGTAGTCGTAAATGACTCTAAGATCCATGGTAGGCTTCAATTTGACCTAAAACAGATGAAAACTAAGGATTTTAGAAAAATCCCAAAATAGGGTAACAATCCTCCGCGACAAACTGCGCGCAGATTACTCAACGAAAATGCACAATTCCAAATGAAAAACATTATCCTTTCCCTAAGGTTTACTACGCACCTGATAGAGAAGGAATTGAATGTCATATGGAGGAGAAATGACCTTCCTAAGGGGCTACTGGTTGGTGTCATGGGATTGAGGGGTGCGATGTGATGAGTGGGAGAGGAAGAGAGGAGAGTAAAAAAGAGAGAAAATAAAGAAAAAGAAAAGAAAAGAAAAATTAGGTAAAAATAAAAGATAAGGAGAAAAGGAAATAAAATAAAAAGATAAAATAAAACCAAATAATGGAAATGAAAATAATAAAAATAATTAAAAATGGGAATCCCCCATTTTAATTATTTTCATTTTTCCCGTAACCCCCTCTTTATTTTATTTCAAAATTTCTTTTTATCCTTTCTTTTTTTTAAATCTTCTTTAAATATATTATTACTCTTTTCAAATACTTAATTAATTATTTAAAACCATAAAACCACACCAAAGTGTGATGTGACATTTTTTATGAAACGCCTGCAATTATTTAAATTAAATAAAAAGCTGTCTGGGACCCGCAGCGAGGTGCGCAGGTGTGCGCCCCGGGTCTGTTAATTAAATAGAATGCAAAAAGTAAAAATGGTCCGTACCTGATTAAGGTCGGTACGTTACATGATTCATATTGTTTCAAACCATACATACAAACCATGAGGCTCACCAAGACTTATCTAGTTCCATTCACATAGTTGGCACACATTTTGAAAAACCATGTGTCTAATCCATGTAGACTATATAGATCATTAAAAATGAAGAAATTACTCTTTAACCCTTTTGACTTTAACCCTATATCCCCCATTTCGTTCCCCCATTTAGACCTTTATAATCCAATCACCTTTCTATATTGGTTATCCCTTATTCTAGGGACTCTCTATGACATTTATTCACCTTTTAGGTAAATTATTCAAAGGTAAAGTGGTCTAGAACTTCTCACCCTTTCCTGATCCATTTTTATCTTTTTTTCTTTCCCAATAATGGTATTGGAGAACTATGGTTTCATCTAGCTCAATTTTAATTAAATATTATTTTATGTTAGGGTTCTTGTTGTTTTTCTAAAGATTCATATAGCCTTGTTGTGGAGAATTAATTCTATTATTAGAGTAAGTGAAAAATTAAGCTAGGTTTCTCCATTAATGAACCTTTAAATTTTAATCCATATATTTCTTGATTATTTCCATGAAATTTTCCATGTTTTTAAGGATATTTTATTTTTATCTATTTATTTTTTCTAAAAAAACTAGTTTCATATTGTTTTATATTTTGAATAAGCGGTATTCCCCATGTTTCTTTGTTCAAACACTATTTTTATGTAAATTTTGATCACATAATTCTTTTTTAAATGCATAAAATGATAACTTAAAAAGGATTTAATAATTAAAGGTTTGTTTAGACCCTATTTTTTCTTTTAAATAAATTAACATATGTTTTAAGTATTTGTTTTCAAACTAAGGGTGTATTTAAATTCTTATAAAATTATATTTGGATTTATTTTTTTATTTTTATTGTTTGGATGATGTTATATGATTTTGTTATCAAAGTAGTTTTCAGAGCTTGTTTTCAAAAAGGATGTTTCAAAGGCCCAGTTGACTCTTTCTAAAAAGGATTTTTCAAAGTAAATATACTATTGAAATATTACCCTTGTTATCTATGTAAAGTTTGGAACTATTATAATTGTCCTAGTTGGGGGAAAAGTTTATTATATGTTATTCTTGTGAAGAATATGATACTTCTATGAAGTGTGTTCATAGGTTAGTTTGTGTTATGATTCTTGTTAATATACATTTATATTTGTTACTTTTGATTACTCACCTCTATTTTATATAGAATGGGAAACCGAGAGTAGCTTGGTGGGATATTCAAATCCACATGTTGAATTGGTTTATGATTTCTCTCTATATAGCGGACCCATGTGGGACTATGATATACTTACATGATTTTTACCCTTGGCCAGTCCAATTAGGGTAAGACCGAGTGTTAGAGTGATTGAATAACATCAGACACCAATATGATGGATGCTATTTAATTTTTCTGTTTATTATACCCATAGATACTATGTGTTTCTATTATTATCAATTATTTATTATATTATAATTATTGTGATGCCATTATTTCTATAATAGTTGATCTACATTTATGTTATATTGACAATTTATTATTGTTTCTATTATTATGATCGTTTTTACTACCATTAGCATTTCTATTTTAATGAAATAAAATAATATTATTTTTTAAAATTTAAAAGGGTTTCTAAAGTTTTAGATATTTTCAAGGAAATTTTTAAATTTTTTTGTATCAAATGTTTATTTTCCTTAAAAAGTATAATGGAATTTTTTTTATTTTAAAATGTAAAAATTCCTTGTTTTGAGTTGAATAGTTTCAAATGAAAGTGACATGATGTTTGTTTTAATTAAAATTAGAAATACTAAATTTATAGTTTTATTTGAATCTATAATTAATTGTATTTACTTTTAAAGGTTATGCATGGAGTGTGAGGATTATACATACTCATAATTGTTTATCACACCTACCATATTATAGGTTTATTAATTTCTGCTTGGATGTAGTGGATGATCATTAGTATTTTTTTTGGGTTTGTTGGAGGTTTAAGTGGATATGTTTTAATTAGAGCATGAGGAATGTAACACCCCGAGATTTTATGAAATAGTTTTTTTCAAATAAATTTAATTTTTTTCATAGCTATTATTAGACGCAATACTGATTTCAAATGTGACGTGATATACTATTAAAATATTATTATTTAATATGAAATTAATCACCTAGACAATGTATTAGAGGTTATGAATAGTACTAAATAAATTATGAAAATTATATAGTTAACACATATAAAAAAATAAATTCATTGGATATCAATCAATTAGAAATAAAAATAAAAAACATTTGAAATTAAAATAAATGTTTTTCTAAAAAATTGTTTTATGCGTGAATACTATTTTTATCTTAATAAATTAAATTAATCACTAATGGATAATTATTTTAATGAAATTTATATATTATATATTGAATCAATTTTTTATAATTCATCTAATATTTTTCTAGGGATGATATAAAAATAAATCTTATTTTATGCTTAAAACAATATTTTTTCTAAAAATAGGTTTATCTCATTTTGTATTCTTATTTTTAAAATTAATATAGAAGATTTTAGTAAATGTATTGAATAAAATTATATTTATATTTTAAATCATCGCATAAATTGTTTTTGCAGTGAGGTTTAGAAAATTATTTGAAAAGATTAATTTTTTAGATGAATAGTGAAAAATACAGATTTTTATTAAAAACTATCTTTTGTTTATAGAATATACAAAGTTTCACTTTGTTTTAAATGGTTTTGAAAGTAAACTTAGTTCAATTATACTATTATTAATCTAATTTTGTTAACTAGAATAAAAGTTTTGTTTAAATTTGATATAAAATGTTTTATACTTATGAAAAATTTTCTTTGGAAAAACGTTTTTCATCACGTCTATAGGTTTAATTTTAAATTAAATTATGTCCCTTGTATGAATTTAATTATGTAAAATAGATTCAATATATGAATAATAATTATTAATATTAGGTAATAAGGTCAATTAAATTTTTATTCATTATGAATTGAAAAAATAGAAAAAAACTAATTATTGTGGTTAAGGTTAAAAGAGGTTTTACACATTACATTTGCTTATGTTAAACTGGATTTAAAAAAACATAGTATTTTTATTTATTAAATTTGATTTTATATTTATAATAAGTGGTTTATCTTATAATAATCATTTTATTTTTAATATTAAAGGATAAATTACCTAGGTAAATAAAAAGTGACTAGTTATCGTGGTAAAAACTAATATGGTAATAGCGAGTAAAATTAGAGGCTAAGGGAATAACATGCTTAAAAATGTTTATTTTGGAGGTATTTATTGACCATATCATCCATATTAGCCATTATTTATCAATTTTATACGCACATGAATTGTGAGTGACTTCCCATTATTGAATAGTTTTGGGTATTTACAAAAAATTAAAATCCTCTCAATTATAAAAGTTACCTTTATACATACACTTATTTACACCTCATAAGACATTTGGATTGATAAAAACCTACTAAAATATCTCCCAAAAATAATTATCTAGGTTTTTTATGTACTGGTATTCCCTAAAGACCAACACTAGGGTCTTTATTAAGAGATCTAAAGGAGATTATCTTAAGCGAACGTAATTTCCGTCACTAAGATCTTTAATTTTTTACTTATTCACTTACCACCTTCATTCATGTATTAATAATTTAAATATAAAAAAATATCTACCATATAATGAGATAATATTATGTTTATGTAATAACCTATATCCATATCTTATTCCATCAAATGGGAAGAAAACTCGTCGATTGTGTGTACGGAGGACTACCGCCTCACAAAATGATGTAATTCATTTTCTAGAGCCACCTCCAAAGGATGGATACAATGGTGGATTTAACATATGTAAATTATATATATGGAATAATTATACTTATTTAATTATTATATCACATATACCTTCTTACTTTCCATTCTTTTGGAAAATGAAAACGTCGCACGTGCGTACGTGTTGACTACTGCCTCCACGAAGTAATGTGATGAGTTTTTCATTTTATTTTGAAATGGGTGGTATTGAGATTATATTTAATATATATATATATATATATATCATATATGATATAAAAATTATTTTGGAGTGGTGAATTAATAGTTACCTTTATTTTATTTCATCCTTTGAAAAAATTGAAGCGGCGTTCATGCGTATGTACGACCTACCGTCTCCATGGATGATGTAATTAATTTTATATCCCTATCATTAAGGTATCACTATAAATAAATTTATAATTAATATATATGATATTTATATCATTTTTAAAATTCTAGATATGATGGAACCATAATCAAAGTAAAATGACTGAAAATACCAAACGAAAACATACATGAGAAAATGAAGCAGTTATTACCTGAAACATGATTTTAACATAAAATTATATATAAAATGGTAATAAAAGGTCATAAGTAAATAATATTTGGTATGATATATAAGATTATGTTTATAGAATATATTTGTAATAAAACAATATTTATTATACCAGAGGTTTGAATCTATATGAAGAAAGTCGAGTCTTGAGGTAAGAGATTTCTTGTCTCTCTTTTATTTTTAAGAGACATATACCATATTCACAACTCATTTCATTTGTGTGGGGTAAATTATAATGAAAATATCCTATGAAACATATTATTACATGATATTAAGCATAATTAATCATCAAATACAACTAAGGATCATAAATTCTAATGTATTTGGAAGATTAGATACATAATTAGAAAACATGAAACCAAAATTAAAGCATCTTTTATTTAATATCTATAATGAGAAACAAACTTCCATCTAGATCTAACATATACATAGGATAACTTGGGGAATAAATGAATAAAGTTATAAGCTAAAAAACCTAGTAATGGAAAGGAAACATAGGAATAAATCATATCACATAGGCTAAAATGAATAACATAATGATATAAAAAGGAATGAATAAACATAAGGAAGCATAACATGTATAACCTGGGATCATGTAATCATGAAATCATAGAAATTTGGAAACAAAATAAAACATGAAATAATAATGAGTCAAGGATAACTACCAAGACTATTGCACATAGAAAAGAATGAGTGAATGCTAATTTCAAGTCCATTGCACATGGTGGAAAATGTCCCATAAAGGATTTAGGTTCACTCCATGTTTTAGCATTAACGTCTCATGAGAATAAACATTACCCAATTCATTTTTTGTGATATCTGGGAACACCATTCATAACATTTTCCTTCATATGTGTTCCATAATAATAATCAAACATAAACATAAGGGTTACCCATGGAAAGAAAAGGGTATCATAATCATCTCATTTAGCATAAAAATGGGAGTATCATAAAAGTGTCCATGAAATAATGAATTAAAATCACACATGGAAATTAATAAGGTAAAATAGGAATATATGATTATAAATGATGTTAAAATAAATATAAAACATATAAAAATAGTGGTTAAGAAACTTTAGAAAAAAGACTCTTTAGTGTGATTTAAGGGAAAATATTAAAGGGACTTTAAAACAGAAAAGGAATAATTTTTCTATAAAATAAGAATTGAAAAATGTAACATATTGTTACTGTTTTCAGGTATTTCTAAATGCCTCTTTTTATTAATATTTTTTTTGTTTTGTTTGGGGTTGTTTTGGGTGTTTTTTTAAAAGTTTTTTAACTTTCTGGACTAGTGCATGTTTGGAACATAGTTTTCCCAAATCAAGAACAATCTCAGTAGAAACCAGGAAAACCTAGGAAGTGGGGGTTTCTATGTCTAGATAATGGTTTACAAACTATACAACACCTAAGAGATACCATGCACCAATATAAATCGAGGTGCATGGCCAGGCCGCACGGTTTGGTCTAACCATGCGGGTCTTCTCAAGAAACCATGCGTACGGGTTTTTAATTAATCTGAATTTTGATTAAAAATTCCTAAACCCCCTTTTAGGTACCTGACATACCAAGATGACCCATAAGTGATTAATCTATTTCTTGGATCTCCCAAGAGGAGTTATTAACCCCTCAGATCCCTCCTAGAAGAGATTTGAATCTTGAGGAACACCCTTTGATCTTCCCTCAATTAGTTTCCTCTTCCCATTCTCATTCTACCAAAATCTATCTTCTCCTACCCAAGGTTTTGTGGATCCTCATATCGAATTATAGATCTAATACACTATATTTTGGTTTATAATCCTTGGTTTGATCCTTGTTATATGGATTCTATGATCATCATTCTTTGTTAATGAATCCCAGTTAGGGTTTGGTGATTCATGATCCGTTGATCATGAGATAGGTGGTTCTGTCATGATTCCCAATTTATGTTAACCCTAAATTTATTTATTTAATTTATATTTATTTCATTAAATTAAATTTCATGATTTTAATAAAATTTATTTGAATTGGTTTGTTGGAAGAACCCAATTCTTTTAAATTGGGGTTTTAAAATGGGGGTTTGGTATGAAATTGGGAAAACCCCCAATTCCATTGAATTGGGGTGTGTTTATGGAAATTTGAGAAAATATAAATTTTTTAATTTAAATTGTGAATTTTATGGAAATTATTTCAATTAAAATTTTGAATTTAATTGTTACAAATTTATTTGATGGAAAATTGGGAAAAACTACAATTAGATTGAATTCGGATTTTATTGTGAAATTGATGGTATTTGATGAAAATAAAATTATTGAATTTAATTATTAAAGTGTATTTTTAAATTTAATAGTGAATTTATCTGAAATCCATATTTGTGAAAATGGATTAAAAATGGGTTTGATAAGAACCTTAAGGGTTTATCTTGGAAAAGGCATGTTTTGTTATTAAAATCCCATTTTGGATTTTAAATGGAAAATCGACTTATTTGAACTATATAATGAGATTAAATGTATTTTCATAATTATTAAAATAAATTTACCATCATTGATTTGTAATTATAGAACATGAAATCCTTAGGTAGTTAGTGAGTTATTGGACAGTACTCTATGATTTACAATATTCCAAAATATAAATGCAGCATGTCACATCCCTTAGGTGATGGTGTGAGTCCTCTTTTACCTGAGCTCAAAGGGACATGTGTACATATTTTCATTTATACTTGAGTGTGGAGTCCCTTATCCTAGAACTATTGTACCCTTTTAGGCATATAACCATGTTCCTCACTTATTTTTTTTTTGAAATGAATATATTCCATTTCTGTAAATTTTTTTACATAGATTCTAATTTATATGAACTGTTTTATATAAAGGTTTTTATTTAATCCATTAATAAAAAACACCATTGTCTTATAAATATTCCATCACATGAAAATAAAATCATTTTCTTAAAGTATTACCATTTTTTGAAATGTGTAGAATAAATTATTTTAATTATGATTCTGAAATATCAAAATCATTTATTTTAAATTAAAAACAATTTATTTGGTTAATTTGATATTTGGGTCTTGTTATGGAATTTTTAGTGATGCCCTACTCTGATTTTTAGCTCACACCCTATATGTGCCTTTGGGTGTTTGAAGATTATCTCCTTACAGGTTTGATCATGGGTAAAGCGCCACTTAGAGGTCGTTCTAGTTATTGATCTATGGACTTCAAGAGTTTTGTCTGTTGGGACTTGCACAGTTGGTTTTCCTATTTTTATTGTACTTTTCTATAGTAATTTAGCTTATCTACACCAGTTTGACTTCTGGTACACATCTCCTAGTGGAGTTTCTTTTTTATTCATATTGTCTTATTATCTTGTTTCTGCAATGCTAGTGGAAAATCATTACCACTTTAATTTTTTATGATGCCAGGTGCTAATCACCAACTTGTGGGGATCAAGAATTCCCTTCGAGCTATTTTAGGGCTGGGTTAGTTATTGGGTTACCAGGGTACCTAATCTATTTCATAAAATTGTGGTATCATAGGTCTAAGTTAAGATTTTTTCTTTAAGTTAGTATGCATTGTGAAATCTTGTCGAAACTTAGGAGGTAGTTGTGATTGAGTGCCTGGACAACTCTCACAGAAATGAACCTTAATTCACCAAGGGTTGTTTGGTAAAGACGTCTTGAGGATTAGATCTATTATTTTTCTTATTTTTTATTTTTATAAAGTGAAATATAAATCTTGGTTTTTTGGATGTTAGGATTAATTTTCATTTGATTCACTATTTGTGTGTTAATCTGATGTCTTCTTCATTGTCTGATGATGTTGTGTAGCATCATGCCTCTGAGAAGACATGAAAATCAGATCCAGGAGGAAGCTACTTCTAAACCTCAATGATTTAATACTCTTGTGGACCCTAATCATATATAGGTGATTGTGAACACTTTACAAACTTTGGGATATGCACCACCTATAGTTTCCATTCAGGCTCCAATTGTGGAACCTTAGAGGGACATTCTCATGATTGTTTCTCAAGAGTTTCTTCTCCAAAATCCATTATTGTTCAAAGTTTAAAATGATCCTAAAGAGGCTCAGGAATGGTTGAGTAGGATGGAACATTTTTTTGGGTTCTTGGACTCTCCCAAAAAAATTAAGGTGAAGTGTGACACCTTCATATTGGAAGGACTGAGTAGGAGATGGTGGGACATGATGGTGATGGTGAAGAAACATGAGGTCTTAGAGTGTAAAGACTTGAAATTTATTTTCACTGACCATTTATTTCCAGATTTGATGATGTTATCCAATTCTATTGAGTTATTAAAACTTGAGCAGGCTGACAGGATTGTGATTGATTATGAAAACAGTTTTTCTTGGCATGTGCAGTTTTCACCTGAGATAGTATCGAATGAGGAGATGAAGGCTTAATGGTTCGATTTGAGACTTTGAAATGATATTCATTTTCAGGTTTACTTTCTGAATATTCCTTATTATTATGATGTTCTAGAGAGATCCTTTATTGTCAAAATGGACTTGGTTTCAAGTTAGGGTTATTGGGAGTTTCTTTCACTCCCAGTGGAAGTGTTCATTCATCTAAGGGAAAGTGTATGTTTGATGATTATCATGGTGGTTCTCATCAACAAAGTCATTATAGACCTCTTGAAGTTCATGGTAGAGTCCCTTTAATTTTCTAATAGTGTGTAAATCTAGGTAATTTAAAGAGGGTTTGAACTGAGGCACCCAAGGTATGTGGTTCTTGTGGATGCTCAGGTCACCTATAGAAATTATGCAATATTTATTCCAATCTGCGTAGTGGAATGAGATCATCAAAACCATCTAAAACTGCAAAAAAAACATTTGTTTCATGTACAAAAGGATTCCAACCACATACATCTGAAATGAAGATTCTTCACATAGTGGAAGAGTGTCTAGGGGAAGCGGATACAGGTCCAATGACCATGAGAGGTACCATTACTACATCTTTGTCATTAGTGATTGATTTATTTGATACTGGTATATCTCATTCATTTATTTTAACCCATATTGTTAATATTATTAATATTACTGTGAATCTTTTATCTTTTCCAATGGATATTACATCACTCCTTGGTACAGAGAGAGATCAGGGTCTCCATAGTCCTACTTGTGTTTTCTCTTTGTCAGATGTTGAGCTTTATTAGAGTTTTCTAACTATCGACAAGAAACCTATTGAAGGTATTTTTAGGATGGATTGGACCATTTCTAATAAATCATTGATAGATTTTTATCTTTTATAGGTATCCTTTAATACACCCTATGGTGTGTTTTGTGAATTTTAAGGACAATGGGACCCAAGGTCGAGGAGGGATGGACCATCTTATCCTGATTTGGGGAAAGTAATATCTGTATTTTCTTTTGATATGGAGTGGGAATATTTGATCACCAATATCCCTCCAATTTTTATTGAGATTTTTGATGTGTTTCCTTATGAATTATATATTTTTTCGCCGATAAGGGAGGCAGATTTTTCTATTGATTTAGTTTTTGGTACTCAACCAATTTCTATTCCCTCTTACCATATAACACCAGCTGAAATGAAAGAGATGAAGTCCAAGTTGGATGATCTTCTAGATAAATGATTTATATTCCTAAGTGTGTCAACTTGGGCAGCGCTAGTTCTCTTTGCTAAGAAAGATTATGGTTCATTTCACCTATTTTATGATTACCGAAAACTCAATCGAGTTACGGTAAAGAACAAATATCCATTACCACAGATCAATGATCTATTTGAATAGTTAAAGGGGGAAAAGTGATTATCAAAGATCAACCTTTGATCTAACAACCATTAGTTGAGGATAAAATAATCTAACATACATAAAACCACCTTTCGGAGCAGGTATGACCAGTATGAGTAGATTTTCATGTTTTTTGGTCTAATCAATGCTCCCTCAGTTTTCATGGATTTAATGAAAAATATTTTCCATGAGTATCTTGATACCTTCTTGGTAGTATTTCTAGATGACATCCTTACTTAATCTAAGTCTGAGGAGGATCATGTGCATCATAGGAGAACAGTTCGTAGTTTTTTGATAAATCACCAACTTTATGCCAATATTTCAAAATGTGATTTCTTGATTCAGGAATTGAAGTTCTTGGGACACATGGTGTTGGAACATGGTATTTCAGTTGACCCTGAGATGGTGGAATCTGTTATGACATGGAATTAGACCATGTAATGTCTTGGAGAACTCGAGATTCTTGGGATTAGTTGGTTATTATCTCTGGTTATCTAAGGATTCCTCAAAGTTGTCTTCTTCGATTACCACACTAACTCAGAAGGGAGTAAAGTTTTCTTAGGATAAAAAATGTCAAAATTCTATTGCTGATCTAAAAAAACTTTTGACTACTGTGTTGGTGTTGAATCTTCTTGAGGATAAGCATGGCTATGAGGTCTTTTGTGATGCATTGGGTTCAGGTATGTGATGCATTCTTATGTAGGGTGATCATGTCATTACTTATGGATCTCATTAGCTTAGGCCACACAAGATGAATTATCTGACCCATGAACTTGAACATTTAGCTATGATTCACACACATAAAATTTTATGAAATTACCTTTATAGATAAAGGTTTATTAGGTTTTTTGAACATAATATCTTGAGTTATATATTATCTCAAAAATATTTGAATCTCTTCTAGTGGAATTGGGTGGAATAGATACAGTCTTTCGATATTGACATTACCTATACCCCAGGGAAAGTGAATATATTTTTAGATGCTTTGAGTAGGAAACTTCCGACCTAGGTAATGAAGAAATCATCAAAAGAGTGGAACTTGATGACTCTCTTTGCACAGTTTCATATTGGATTCTAGGAATCAGGGGTCAAAGTTTCATTTTCCAATGTTTAGTTGACATCTTCTCTTCTTGAATTGATTATTATGGTACAATAGCTTGATGATGAGTTCCATATCATTAGAACACTTATTTTTGGTGGGGATACCATTAAATTATGATTGTTCTCAATAGATGGAATTATATGTTATCATAATTTATTTTTTCCCATTAGAGGTGAGGAAAGCTGTTATGGGGGATTGACATAACTCACCGTTGGATATGCACCCAGGTGCCATAAAGATATTCTATGATATGTGACAACAATTTTGGTGGCCAGGTATGAGATGAGGCATTACTAATTCTATCTCTTGTTGTTATACATGCTAGTTGGTTAAGGTCAATCACTGGAAACCTTTGGGTTTGATTTATCCACTTCTAGTCCGAACATGGAACTGGGATGAGATATCTATGGGATTTTTGGTTGGGTTACTATGTTCCTAGAGATATAAGAATACAATATGGTTTGTGATCGATAGTCTAACCAAGTCATCTCATTTTATACCCATTCATGATACAACCAAATTTGAGGAGTTGGGAAATATATATGTGAAATATATTGTTCTATTTTATGGAGTTCCTTTTTTATAGTCTCTAATAGGGATACTTGGTTAACTTCTCATTTTTGAAGAGGCTTTAGGAGGCACAAATATCAGTTCTGTTTGAGTATGACACACCATATACAATCAGATATCTAGAAAAAAAAGAGATATAAATATTCTTGAGGAAATTCTTTGAACTTGTGTTCTTGAATTTGGTGGGTCTTGGGATGATCACTTGGGGCTGATTGAGTTCTCTTATAAGAATAGTTACCAACCAGTGATCAGAATGAATCTTTTTTAGGCCTTGTATGGATGACCTTGAAAATCTATATTGTGTTGGTAGGAGATTGGTGAAAGTTACTTGGTTGGACCGAGTCAGATCTAAGAGATGAAAAAACTATTCAATTGATTTTTCATAAGATGTTGATAGCATAGAGCTGATTCATGTATTATTTTGATCATCGTCGAAGATCGTTGGATTTCTCAGTTGGTGACTAGGTGTTTTGAAAGTTTTACCTCAGTTGGGTTACCAACAGCTTAGTAGACAATTTTCTCCTTGTTTTTTGGGACCTTTCAAGGTTATTGAGAAATTAAGGAAAGTTTCATATCATATATCAATTCTACCGTAGCTGATGTCGATACATAAATTGTTCCATGTACCACAATTTATAAAGTATCTACACGATCCATCTCATATTCTGAGTTGGAGTGATCTTAAGGTTGAACCTGATTCATCCGTGACCGAAAATCCATTCAAGATAGTTGATTTTGAAACCAAGGTACTTAATGGGAGGACAATACCTATAATTCATGTGATATGGAAGAATCATTCATATTCTCATGATACGTGGGAGAGGTAGGCACTGATGAGAGAGAAGTGGCCTCATATTTTTGGCATGGAAGCTTATCAGTAGGATTTCTAGGTAAATAATGTTTATATAGTGGGGATTTTGTAAAATATTATTATTATTATTAGGTATTCCTGCACACGTCTTTTAAAAAAACTTTGGTTGGGGTTTTTTCTATTATTTCAGGTTATTTTTTTTAAAAATTGTTGGAAGTTTCTGGGCTACTAAACAGTTTATCCATAGTTTTCCCAAATTGTGCACCATCTCAATAGAACCCATGAAAACATAGTTAATGGGTTTTTTCATGGATAAAACATGGTTTGAAAATCTTATTCCACATAGGAGAAACCATGTTTCTAGGCTGTAGAGTTTGGTCAAACTATGTGGGTCTTCCTAGTAAACCCTGCGTACTGGTTTTTAATTAATCTGAATTTTGATTAAAAATTATCAAACCCCACTTTAAAGTCCCTGATGGACTAGGATGACCCATAAGAGATTTATCCATTCCATGGATCTCTTGAGAAGAGTTCTTGACCCCTCAGATACCTCCCAGAAGTGATTAGAATCTTGAGGAACACCCTTCAATCTTCTCCTGGTTAATTTCCTCTTCCGAATCTCATTCTCCAGCTATCTATCTCCTCCTCCATAGGGTTACATGGATCCACCTATTTAATTTTGTATATAATACCTTTTTTAGATTATAAAACTAGGTTTGATCATTGTTACATAGATTCTATGATCATCATTCTTACTTGACGAATCCTGGAAAGGGTTTGGTGATTCGTGATCCGTTGATCTTGAGGTTGGCGGTTCTGTTATGATGCCTAATTTATGTTTACCCTAAATTTCTTTATTTAATTTCAATTATTTTACCTAAATGAAATTTATTGATTTTAATAAAATTTATTTAAATTTTTTTGTTGGAAAAACCTTATTCCATTTAATTTGGGGGTTTAAAATGTGTTTTTTTCATGATATTAGGAAAACCCCCAATTCCATTGAATTAGGGTGTGTTTATGGAAATTTGAGAAATTTTAAATTGTTTAATTTAAATTATTATTTTGAGGATTTTTTTCCAATTAAATTATTGAATTTAATTGTGAAAAATGGATTTTATGGAATGTTTTGAAAAACTCTAATTCCATTGAATTGGGGATTTATTATGAAATTGATGGAATTTTGTGAAAATAAAATTGTTGAATTTAATTGTGAAAGTGGATTGTGAAATTGAGTAGTGAATTGATTTCAAATCCCAATTTTTTTAAATGTATTAATAATGGTTTTGATAAGAACCTTAGGGTTTTATCTTGGAAAAAGTTATGTTTTTGACTAAAAACCCATTTTAGTTTTTAAATATAAAATTGGAATATTTGAAATGGAGAATGAGATTAATTGTATTTTGACCATTCTTAAAATAAATTTCCTAGCGTCGATTTTTTTGTAGAGAACATGAAATACCTAGGTATTTATTGAGTTATTTGATGACACTATATGATTTACTACATTCCTAAACATAAATTCAGCACATCACATCCCTTAGGAAATGGTGATGAGTATTCTTTGACCGGATCTCAAAGGGATGTATGTACATATTTCCACGTCACCTTGAGTTTGGATTCCCTTAGCTTGAAAATATCATACATTATTAGTAATATGACCATATTTATTGCTTTTTTTTATTTGAAATGAATATATTCCATTTTTTTAAATTCCTTCACATGCCTTTTGATTTATGTAAACTATTTTTTATAAAAGTGTTTAGTTTAAGCCATTTGGGAAAAGTGTCATTGTCTTAGAAATATTCCATCACTTGAAAATAAATGATTTTGCTTAATGTATTTCCATATTTTGAAATGTTTATCATAAATTGTTTTAATTATACTTTTGAAATTCCAAAACTATTTGTTTTAAATTAAAATCACTTTATTTGGTTAATTTGATATTGTAATCTTGTTATGGAATCCTTGGTGAGACCCTACTAGGATTTTTTGATCACACCATGCCTATGACTTTTGGTGTTTGTAGATTATATCCTTCCATTTTAGAGTAGGGGTAAACCACCACTTGGAGGTGGTTCTAGGTTTGGATCTGTGGACATGGATAGATTCATAAGTTGGGACTTGGGCAGTTTGTTTTCCTGTATTTCTGATACTTTGTTGTAGTACTTTGGTTTTTTTACACCTGTTTTACTTATAGTAAACATATCCTAGTGGATTTTATTTTGTATTAATACTGAATTTTTATCTTGTTTCCACAATTCTAGTGTAATTTTTTTCCCAATTACATTTTTTTATGCCAGGTGCTAGTCTTCGACCCGTGGGGATCGGGAATGTTGTTTGGGCTATGTTAGGGTAAGTTCGGTTATCGGGTTACCAGGGTTCCCGAGATGGTTCATGAAAAACAAGGTTGATTTTTCATGATAAAAATATTTATTTTAGAGAAATAATGCTGGATTAAAACAACTTATGGAGTATACTTGAAAATGAGTAAGAAATAGGGAAGTTTGCTTTTATCGGGCTTGCTTATCAGGAAGAATTGAGAAGGGAACCTTAAAAACATTTATTTCCCTATAAAATAAAGATGAATTGAGATATGTAAATATGTTTGGAATATAAAAACATAATTTAGGAGAATTATATAATAATAATTAATAATTAAATTGGGGTAAACAGAGAGAAAGCATAACTCTAAGGAAAAATAGAGATTTGGAAAGAATCCCTTAACTTATGTGCGAAAGTGATCTAAACTTTCACTTAATGTCATGGATAATGAAATTAGATTCATTGAAAATTTAATTCATAACCTCTTAAATATTTATTTTATTTATCATAATTTTATTAAGTTCCTTTATGACCTTTTTTATGAGTTATAAGATTTGATTTCATCATTTGTAAGTGTTCGTTTCCTTGGTTTTAATGATTGGTTCACTTGTATACATATATGAAAGATCATTTATAATGGTAATAGTTATATAGAATTGAAGTTATATGTTATTAATGAACTTATAGAATATTAAGTGGTCTTATATGACATTTATTTTTAGATATGAGGATGATTCATTAGATAAAATGTTAATGAAAATAATTTAATTTATTTTGGTGGTTTTTACGACCATCGTGAAATTATATCATTTTATTTAATATCATGTTTATATATTGGTTCCAAAACATTATATGAATTATAATATGTATAATAGAATCTTATTTATCCATAATTATAGTTTTATGACCATAATTAATGGCAGTAATGGAAAATGAAAATGCATCGTCCATGATTACGGTAAATCGAAACATCACGGACGATGTTTTGATTTTTTGAATTAAAGGGAGAGGAGAAGAGGTTTGATAACAAAACTTCAATTAACATCATAATATTTTAATATATATAATATAATAGAGTTTTTAATTAAATTGTATAAGGGGAGGTTAGGAGATGATAATAAATGAACATAAATTGAAAAGAAATTAAAGGAAAGAGAAAGAGGAATTTACCTCTTTAACTTCCTTTCCATGAGAACCTCTTTAGGAAAAAGGGTTTTGTATTTTATTGAGACCAAAAGCTCTTGGAAATGTGGGGAGATTATTGAGAGAGTATTGGATAGAATTTTGAAAATCTCCAAGGCTTATATGGTGTGAGGAGAGGATGTAGTGAGGGGTTGTATTTATAGTGGAGGAGAGGGGTGTTTTTTGATTATTTTATTCATTTGTTTATTATTTTGGATCAAGACTATGAATAGTATTTATTATTGTGACTAAATAAAGTAACTAGTGAATTTTAGTTCTAAAAAATGGTTCTTACATCATCCATACATCATTCAGGATACAATAATTCAAGTATTTATCTTATATCGTAATTTACCATATTTCACTATTCACAAAAATTTAGCTATTTTAGAAAAAACCCCAAAATTCACCAAAACCATTTTAAAATTTTTTGAATTAAAAAATGGAATCCATTTTATAAAAATAATTTTTTAAATATTATAAATTCAATTTTTAATTAAAATCATCATTTATTTTAAAAATACCAATTTCAAAATTATAACTGATTTTACAACAATTTGAAAAATTAATTATGGTCCCGTAAAAATATCTTATAATCCTAAGAAAAAAATTATAAATATATTTTATGAAAATAAATTTTCTTTTAAATCATTAATTAATTATAAAATTATAATTAAACATTTTTGTTTCTTAAAAATATTAATACTTACATTATCATTTTCAAAACATTTATTTACTTATTTCCTAATAAAAACAAGTAATATTTTCATTTATAAGATACCTTAATTTTATTTATACTTTCATAGGATATGTTACTATTCTATTGGCTCGGTTACTATTCTTAATGGTCAAATTATATAATGACCCATACTTTACATACATTGTTATTACTTCAGAATTGAAGCACACTTATTACAACATATAACAAAACCAAGAATGGATCGTATAGGTATAATGTCTTTAGAAACTGAGAAACATAAACAACTGGTTCATAAAGCATATACTTTGCCTCCCATTTATTTCATCATATCTAGAGTCCCTTTTTGGCATATTCTACTTAATAACCTTCTTCCTGACCTGGGGAAATAAAACATACAAAAGGGTGATCTCAAATGCTCAGTAAGGATAAACAAAAGAAATATCAATCACATCATATACATAAGAACATAACTTTTGGAAATCTTTACCTGCAAAAGAGATCATAATTTCATAACATGGGGTAAATAATAGTAGTGAAATGTAATCCCAATAATCATAACTTAAAACATGAAACTTTGTGGCATACATGCATAATCATAGAAAATCATTTCTTATTAGTCAAGACTCATTGCCAAGACTATCTTAGTGGAAAAAGTCCATTTCTGAACCGAGTTACCCTCGTTTCAGTCCTGCTTCACTGAACCGGTATAACCTACCGTTCCAGCCATGTCTATCTCATGAGATATAAAATCTTTACGCAATGCAATGGAGGGAGATATAGGTCCCAACCATCTCATAATGATACCATTCTTATGTGTGCCACAAAATCATAAACCATACATCATAGCATAACCCATGTAACAAAAATGGGAATCTTAAACATCGTGACATCATAAAACAATTCATATAAGATAAAGGGATTCATAAAAAATTATTCCATCACAACATAATCAAATCAATGTAATAATAGGGATAGAAACATAACCCTTTATTATCTTAGATGAAAAATAATTTTGATAAAACATTTGAACTCCATTCTTGAGGAAAAGATCCTTTCTGCTTCAAAAACACTTTTCCTTTCTTAACATGTCGTACAATTCTAAACTAAAAGAAGTTGATTAAAAATAAACATGAAAACTTGTAAAGTAAGCTTCTTGGAAATAATGTTTTAAAAATCCAATCATGCCGTATAAGTTAAAAAAAAATTCTTCTCATACTTTTGTCGGAAAAGTCAAAAAGTACCTCGAATGAAAAAAGACAAAAGATTCCTTTCATATCTTTTACTAAAAACTCACCGAAGGGTAAAATTGGGTATTAACTATTTTATAAGTATATTAATATCACATATTGAGGAAACATGGATGTTCATGATAAAATACACCCCAGTAATTACCAAAGTACAAACAATCTCAGATAAAAATGAGATTGTGATATTTCCCTTACCTTAGGTCCGATATGCTTTGTACGTGTCCAAACCTCCTGTATAATGATTTAAATAATGTAATTGACTTATTACAGAATCATACTTATTTTTATGATATCATATTTGTTCATATTCTTAGCTTCTTAGTAGTAATATTTCATTGCTACTTGTTATTCGGGTGTTTATAACTTTTTGTTCTTATGCGTGTTTTGTCGAATAAATTCTTATTCTTCTCTTTAGGTTATAGATACCTCATTTCCAGAATGGTATTAGTGTAATATATATCATATTCATTCATTCAATTCATTTCATTTATATAATCATTATGAAATGAAGATCATGTAGAACGAGTCGCATCCCATCGTGGAGACGGTATTCCGTACGTACGCACGAGTGATGATATCGTTCCTATGATCGTGGAATTGTATTGGAGTGTATGTATACTATTTCAGAATAAGTATCACTTTATAATATTCATATATAGTCATTATTTACACCATTATACCCATCCAAGTAAGGTGGTGGTGGAAAATAAATTACACCACGGCGTGGAGACGGTATTCCGTACGTACGCACGCGCGGTGATTTCTTTTTCCGTAGGATGGATAGATGGTGAAATAGGGTTGTTTCATACTTATAATAACATATCGTTATATGATTTATACTGATTTTATTACTTCATTTTGAAACACCTAAAGAAGAATAAGTGGAATAAGAAATAAAGATGAAAGAATCGGTAACGGACATTACCTCTTCTTTGAAGTGCTTCTTTTGAGACCTCCTTTTAGGGCACTAAAACATGTCTTTGAAGAAGACCAAAACCTCTAGGATGTCTCTAGGGAAGTGGAGAGGATAACGTGGCAGGGGTTGGCCGATCTTGAAGTCTCAAAGTGGTGTGAGGAAGAGAGGGAGGAGGTGCCCTTTTATAAGGGAGGAGAGGGGCACCTTTGGAATAACTAAAAATATTATTTTATTATAAAGTCATGTTCGGTTTTAAATAGCTCCAAATTGATTTATTTCTAAGATAAGGTGAGTATGGGTATAAATCCTCTCATCCAATAGAATTTAGACAAGTTTAGGTTCCTATTTTAACCTTATCATTTAGATTTAACATTAAGTTAAATAATTTTACTTTTACCGTGTCTTCTTGTGTTCTTATACTATAAGGTTAATAAACATACTATAAGCATCCAAACGAACCCAAAGTTGTTTATTATTAATATATATAACCTTATCTAAGTAATATTTCCAAACCATAGATTTTTAGGAATAAAATAACAATTAATAATATAATATTTGTTTTAAAAACTATTTTATGTCAATTTTGACACAATTTAGTGATTAATTTTTGTGAAAATCATAACAGAATGATTAGTTCGAAAAACGTTAATTAAATAAATAATAACATGTCATATGAATCTATAAAATTAGTTTAATTTATAAAAAGTTTCAAATTACATTTATTTGGGTGTTTATAACATAAATTATGTCAATATTTCATTAATAAGATAATTATTGCATTATCTTTGTGTCATAAATAAATTAAATTATTTAATGTCTAAAAATTACAAATAAATTACCATTATGTAGGAAATCCTTTTATATTTCTAATGAATATTTATAGTCGAATTTATCTTATGTATAACACCATATTAAAAATGACTTAGTTATTAAACGTTGATTTTAACTATTTTAACCCTTCTTTAAATAAATTAATAATAAATGTCCTAATCTAATCCAAGTGGGCCTAAATGGTCATATTTTATTCCTAAGTTTGTTTTTGGTCGAATTACACTTTTCCAATAGGATTAGGACATGTGTTAGGGTAATAATAATATCATTTTTACCCTTAATTACCTTATTTACTTTTAACCGTGGAAAAAAAAGTAAAAAGTTACTATTCACCAAAAATTTATTTTCATCTCATTGAACCACATTTTACTTACTGACATCAACCGTGTCTCTCGGATTTTTGAAATTCCACTCACAGAAGCGGTAAAATTAAGTTTTATGAAGAATTCAGTTTTTTTAACTACCACTTAGTGGTTTCACTGTTCATCAAAAATTGAAAGTTTTCAGAAAAATACCAAAATTTCACCCTAGGCTAATTTCGATATTCCGAATCCAAAAATGAAGTCCATTTTGAAAAATAAAATTTATAAAATTTCAAAAAGTGGTTATTACTATTCATAATGGCTAGTTTTAATAATATTTTAATAACATATCGTTGTTTAGTGAAACTCGGTATTGCGTACGACACAAGCTATCGAGGAAGGTCGCGATTTCATGTAAAGCAAGCCTAGAAAGTGTTGTGTAGAAAAAGATTCCTTTGATGATTTATATAACATAAAAGTCTCGGGTGTTACATTCTACCCCCCTTAAAATGAATTTCGCCCTCGAAATTCGTCACTTTGTAACAAACAGATGAGGATACCTCTCCCTCATCATATCCTCAAGCTCCCATATAGCTTCTTCTAATTGGTGGTTCCTCCATAAAACTTTCACCAATCGAGTGGTCTTGTTTCGTAGGACTTTTTCGCTACGATCCAGAATCTCTATCGGCTGTTCTTCATAAGAAAGGTCTTGCTCCAGCGGTACAACTTCTGAGCTAAGTACATGTGAAGGATCAGGTATGTACTTTCTCAGGAGAGATACATGGAACACATCGTGAACTTGATAGAGATTCGGTGGAAGCGCCAATCGGTAAGCTACCTTCCCAACACGATCTAGTATTTCGAAAGGACCGATATATCTAGGGCTCAACTTCCCATTCTTTCCAAATCTCATGACTATCTTCCAGGGATATATTCGTAAGAACACTTTATCTCCCACTTCAAACTCTAGGTCTTTTCTTCGGTTGTCGGCATAACTTTTCTGTCGACTCTGAGCTGCTCTTATGTGTTGTTGAATAGATCTGACCTTTTCTGCCATTTCATCAACGAGATCGGGTCCTAATAGCTTTCTTTCCCCAACTTCATCCCAGCAAGTTGGAGTCCTGCATTTCTTTCCATAGAGATCTTCATAAGGAGCCATCTGAATACTGGAGTGAAAGCTATTATTATAAGAAAAATCAACCAAAGGTAGGTGTTGATCCCAACCACCTTTGAAATCCATAGAGCAAGCTCTCAACATATCTTCTAGAGTTTGAATTGTTCTCTCAGACTGACCGTCTGTCTGAGGATGATAAGTAGTGCTGAAACATAACTCTGTATCCAGAGTATGCTGAAGACTTCGCTAGAACATTGAGGTAAACCTCATATCCCGATCAGATATAACAGAAAGTGGTACTCCATGCAATCTTACCACTTCCTTTACATATATCCTGGCAAGCTGATCCAGAGAGAAATCCTCTCTAATAGCAATGAAGTTTGCAGACTTTGTAAGACAATCAACTATGACCCAGATAGCATTATTGCCTTTGGATGTTTTAGGAAGTCCTGTGACAAAGTCCATAGTGATGTTTTCCCATTTCCATTCGGGTATGGGTAATGGTTGTAACATCCCCTTAGACTTCTGTCTCTCAGCTTTAACTTGTTGACAAACCAAGCATTGAGAGACATATTCAGCAACATCTCTTTTCATGCCATCCCACAAGAAGTACTCTTTCAGGTCCCTATATATCTTCGTGCTTCCAAGATGAATAGATAATGAAGAACTATGAGCCTCATCCAGAAACTCCTTCTTTAATTCGGGGATGGGAGGAACACAAACCTGATTCCTGAACTTTATTATCCCATCACAATCAAGGTTGAATTCAGGAACATTTCTCACCTTCTTTTGTAACTCGACATCTTCTTTATATGCCTCTTTAATCTTCACATGTATAGATGGTTGAACATTCATTTGAGAAAGATATGATTTTTCCCCATTCATTATAAATCCAAGATCCATCCTTTGTAAATCCATAAATATTGGATCTTTTGTGATCCTCATCATGGATAAACTAGCGTGGTCTTGTCGACTTAATGCATCTTCCACCTTGTTTGCTTTCCCAGGGTGGTAATGAATTGAGCAGTCGTAATCCTTAATCAGCTCCAACCATCTTCTTTGGCGCATATTCAGCTCCTTTTGTGTGAAAATATACTTTAAACTTTTATGATCAGTATAAATATCACACCTTTCTCCATAAAGGTAATGCCTCCAAATCTTTAATGCAAAGATTACCGCAGCTAACTCCAAATCATGAGTTGGGTAATTTTGCTCATGTATTTTCAACTGTCGTGATGCATAAGCTATCACCATATCATTTTGCATAAGAACACACCCCAATCCCTTCTTGGATTCATCACTATAGATCACAAACCTTTCTCCACTATAAGGCAGTGTGATCACAGGTGCACTGGATAACCTTCTTTTCAACTCCTTGAAATTATCTTCACATTCTTCCGTCCAAACAAACTTAACTCCTGTCCGAGTCAACTTGGTGAGTGGATTAGATAATCGTGAAAAATATTTCACAAAACGTCGATAATATCCCGCTAAACCAAGAAAACTTCGGATCTCCGTTACTGTTGTTGGTCTCGACCATCTTTCGATAACCTCTGTTTTTGCTGGATCCACAGATATCCCCTCTTTTGAGATTATGTGACCCAAAAATGCAACTTTTTTAAGCCAAAATTCACACTTGGTAAATTTGGCATAAAGCTTCTCCTTTCTTAGGGTCTTTAATATAATTCTCAAGTGATCTTCATGTTCTTCCTTACTCTTTGAATAGACAAGAATATCGTCTATAAAGACTACCACAAACTGATCAAGATAGTCTATAAAGACTCTATTCATTAGATCCATGAAGATAGAAGGGGCATTAGTAAGACCAAATGGCATCACTATAAATTCATAGTGTCCATACCTTGTACAGAAAGCCGTCTTTGGTATATACTCCCTTTTGAACCTTAATTGATGATACCCTGAACGAAGATCAATCTTGGAAAAGTATTGAGCTCCGCGTAGTTGGTCAAATAGGTCATCAATGCACGGGAGAGGATATTTGTTCTTGATAGTGATCTTGTTAAGTTCTTGATAATCAATGCAGAGTCTCATTGATCCATATTTCTTTTTAACAAATAGAACAGGTGCTCCCCAAGGTGACACACTAGGGAGTATGAACCCCTTATCAAGATTCTCTTGGAGTTGCTTCTTCAATTCCTGCAACTCAATTGGGGCCATTCTATAAGGTGTCTTTGAAATAGGCAAAGCACCCGGTACGAGTTCTATTGAAAACTCAACTTCACGATTCGGTGGAAGACCCGGTAATTCCTCCGGAAAGACATCATAAAACTCCCGTACAATGGGAATATTCTTAATCGTGAGTTTCTCACCAACCATTTGAGATAAATAACCTTCATTTAGTGGAATCAATACCCATAAAATGGAAGAAATTTCCACTGGAAGGTTATGTTCATCCTTGCATCGATAGACGATCATAGATTGATCTCGAATGTGAAATGTGTCTTCCCTTCTTTGGAAATTGATATGAGCTCCATGTAGAGAAAGTCAATCCATGCCAAGAATCACATCAAATTCCACTATAGGAAGGATCACAAGATTTGCAGGAAGCACTTTCCCACAAACTTCAATCGGAGAAGAATTATAAACTTTTGATGCGACTGTTGTGCCATTTGGTGTTGTCACAGCTAACTCAACATCTAATTGTTGAGGTAATATGGTGATACCCTTAGAAACTTCTTCAGAAATAAAGGAGTGGGTGGATCCAGAATCAAATAAAACATTTTCTACTTTAGAGTGGATGGTAAGTGTACCTTTCACCACATCGTTATCGTACTCCACATCGCTGATAGAAATTGCATGTGACTTTCCTTTGTCTTTAGCCTTAAGAGTTTGTTGACGTAGACCATCATCATCAAACCTTGGATTAGGGAATTTATTGACATAATGTCCCATCTCCTTGCACTTGAAACATTGAAGTGTATTAGGTTCATTCTGTGTATCCCTTCCTTTGTTTGCATCATTAGACATCTTCTTCCCATCATTGCGGTATTCAAATGCCTGATTACCTTCCTTTCCACATTTGAAACATTTACTTGTCCCTTTAAGACAACTCCCTCCATGTTTCTTTCCACACTTTGAGCATAAGGGAAAGCTCATCTTCTTTTCAGTGTGCTCTTTAGATTTTCCTTTGAATTCCATTTTCCTCTTCTTATCAAACCCATATGACTGATGGGTTACTCTAATCTCCATCTCAACTTTCAGAGCACATCGAATGATTTCCTCGTAGCTATTGAAGTCCCTTATGGCTAAGGCCCTTCAAAGACTTGGTTTTAAGACACTAAAGAATCGATCGATCTTACTCTCAGGTTGGATAATAATACCAGAAGCGTACCTTGCAAGTCTTGTAAAATTTGCTTCATAGGTACCAACAGATTCATCATCCTTTTGCTTCAGTTCAAGAAACTCTTTCTCCATCTTTGTTCGGAGAATACGAGGGATGTACTTATTGAAAAATAAGTTTTTGAACTCGTCTCATTCCATGTACTCAATTTCATCCCTTTTCCTCGTATTCTTAATAAGATTCCACCATTGATCAGCATCACCTTCCAAACGATACACTGCTAAGATGACTTTATCATGCTCAGAACTTTGAAGAACTGAAAATATCTTTTCAGTAGTACTAATCCATTGTTCAGCAACTAATGGATCAGTAGACCTGGTGAATGAAGGTGGACGCTGTCTCATGAAGGATTCAACAGAATGTTGCTCCTTCCTTTTCTCTTCTGGAAGTCCTGCATTATTCATAGCTTGAAAAAGTTGTGTGAGCATGGCAACAAGATTTTTCATTCCAGCTCCCAAAACGTTTGGTTTCTCAGGGGTACAATCATTTCATTGCCCGTCGCATTTCGCATTAACACGGTTCCTTCGGGTTCCAGCCATTGACTAAAACCAAGAAGAATAGTGTGAGAAACACTAATTATAATAGGAAAACCACATAATCAAGAATAAAATTTCACACTTAAGGTCTTATCCTAGGTTATTCATGGCCATTTCTAAAACACTAAGATTGTGTTCTATGCTTAGACTTATCCTTAGGGTTCTTACTAAGGCTTTCACATCCTAGTTTCCAAATGTTGACTATACCTTTCCTCTGATACCAACTATAACGACCCATACATTACATACATTGTTATTACTTCAGAATTGAAGCACACTTATTACAACATATAAAAAACCAAGAAAGTATCGTATATGTATAATGTCTTTAGAAACTGGGAAACATAAACAACTGGTTCATAAAGCATCTACTTTGCCTCCCATTTATTTCATCATATCTAGAGTCCCTTTTTGGCATATTCTACTTAATAACCTTCTTCCTAACCTGGGGAAATAAAACATACAAAAGGGTGAGATCAAATTCTCAGTAAGGGTAAACAAAAGAAATATCAATCACATCATATACATAAGCACATAACTTTTGGAAATCTTAACCTGCAAAAGAGATCATAATTTCATAACATGGGGTAAATCATAGTAGTGAAATGTAATCCCAATAATCATAACTTAAAACATGAAACTTTGTGGCATACACACATAATCATAGAGAATCATTTCTTATTAGTCAAGACTCATTTCCAAGACTATCTTAGTGGACAAAGTCCATTTCTGAACCGAGTTACCCTCGTTTCAGTCCTACTTCACTGAACAGGTATAACCTACCGTTCCAGCCATGTCTATCTCATGAGATATAAAATCTTTACCAAATGAATTGGAGGGAGATATAGGTCCCACCCATCTCATAATGATACCATTCTTATGTGTGCCACAAAATCATAAACCATACATCATAGCATAACCCATGTAACAAAAATGGGAATCTTAAACATCGTGACATCATAAAACAATTCATATAAGATAAAGGGATTCATAAAAATATAATTCCATCACAACATAATAAAATCAATGTAATAATATGGATAGAAACAGAACCCTTTATTATCTTAGATGGAAAATAATTTTGATAAAACATTTGGACTCCATTCTTGAGGAAAATATCCTTTCTGCTTCAAAAACACTTTTCCTTTCTTAACATGTCGTACAATTCTAAACTAAAATAAGTTGATTAAAAATAAACATGAAAACTTATAAAGGAATATTCTTGGAAATAATGTTTTAAAAATCCATTCATGCCGTATAAGTTAAAAAAACATTCTTCTCGTACTTTTGTCGGAAAAGTCAAAAAGTACCTCGTACGAAAAATGACAAAAGATTCCTTTAATATCTTTTACTAAAAACTCGCCGAAGGGTAAAATTGGATATTAAATATTGTAGAAGTATATTAATATCACATATTTAGGAAACATGGATGTGGATGATAAAATAAACCCCAGTAATTACCAAAGTACAAACAATCTCGGATAAAAATGAGATTGTGATATTTCCCTTACCTTAGGTATGATATGCTTTGTACGTGTCCGAACCTCCTGTATAATGATTTAAATAATGTTATTGACTTATTCCAGAATCATACTTATTTTTATGATATCATATTTGTTCATATTCTTAGCTTCTTAGTAGTAATATTTCATTGCTACTTGTTATTCGGGTGTTTATAACTTTTTGTTCTTATGCGTGTTTTGTCGAATAAATTCTTATTCTTCTCTTTAGGTTATAGATACCTCATTTCCAGAATGGTATTAGTGTCATATATATCATATTCATTCATTCAATTCATTTCATTTATATAATCATTGTGAAATGAAGATCATGTATAACGAGTCGCATCACATCATGGAGACGGTATTCCGTACGTACGCACGAGTGATGATATCGTTCCTATGATCGTGGAATTGTATTGGAGTGTATGTATACTATTTCAGAATCCGTATCACTTTATAATATTCATATATAGTCATTATTTATACCATTATACCCATCCAAGTAAGGTGGTGGTGGAAAATAGATTACACCACGGCGTGGAGACGGTATTCCGTACGTATGCACGCGCGGTGATTTCTTTTTCCGTAGGATGGATAGATGGTGAAATAGGGTTGTTTCATACTTATAATAACATATCCATATATGAGTGATACTGATGTTATTACTTCATAATGAAACAACTAAAGAAGAAGAAGTGGAATAAGTAATAAAGATGAAAGAATCGGTAACGGACATTACCTCTTCTTTGAAGTGCTTCTTTGAGACCTCCTTTTAGGGCACTAAAATAGGTCTTTGAAGAAGACCAGAACCTCTAGGATGTCTCTAGGGAAGTGGAGAGGAGAAAGTGGCAGAGGTTGGCCGATCTTGAAGGCTCAAAGTGGTGTGAGGAAGAGAGGGAGGAGGTGCCCTTTTATAAGGGAGGAGAGGGGCACCATTGGAATAACTAAAAATATTATTTTATTATAAAGTCAAGTTCGGTTTTAAATAGCTCCAAATTGATTTATTTCGAAGCTTTGGTGGGTATGGGTCGAAATAATCTCATCAAATAGAATTTAGACAAGTTTAGGTTCATATTTTAACCTTATCATTTAGATTTAACATTAAGTTAAATAATTTTAATTTTACCGTGTCTTCTTGTGTTCTTATACTATAAGGTCAATAAACTTACTATAAGCAGCCAAACGAACCCCAAGTTGTTTATTATTAATATATATAACCTTATCTAAGTCATTTTTCCGAACCTTAGATTTTTAGGAATAAAATAACAATTACTAATATAATATTTGTTTTAAAAACTATTTTATGTCAATTTTGACACTATTTAGTAATTAATTTTTGTGAAAATCATAACAGAATGATTAGTTCGAAAAAAGTTAATTAAATCAATAATAACATGTCCTATTAATCTATAAAATTAGTGTAATTCATAAAAAGTGTCAAATTACATTTATTTTGGTGTTTTTAACATCAATTATGTCAATATTTCATTAATAAGATAATTACTGCATCATGTTTGTGTCATAAATAAATTAAATTATTTAATGTCTAAAAATTACAAATAAAATACTATTATGTAGGAAATCTTTTTATATTTCTAATGAATATTTATAGTCGAATTTATCTTATGTATAACCCCATATTAAAAATGATTTAGTTATTAAACTTTGATTTTAACTATTTTAACCCTTCTTTAAATAAATTAATAATAAATGTCCTAATCTAATCCAAGTGGGCCTAAATGGTCATATTTTATTCCTAAGTTTGTTTTTGGTCGAATTAAACTTGTCCAATAGAATTAGGACATGTGTTAGGGTAATAATAATATCATTTTTACCCTTAATTACCTTATTTACTTTTAACCGTGGTAAAAAAAAGTAAAAAGTTACTATTCACCAAAAAACTATTTTCATCTCATTGAACCACGTTTTACTTACTGACATCAACCGTGTCTCTCGGATTTTTGAAATTCCACTCACAGAAGCGGTAAAATTAATTTTTATGAAAAATTCAGTTTTTTTAACTACCACTTAGTGGTTTCACTATTCATCAAAAATTGAATGTTTTCAGAAAAATACCAAAATTTCACCCTAGGCTAATTTCGATATTCTGAATCCAAAAATGAAGTCCATTTTGAAAAATAAAATTTATAAAATTTCAAAAAGTGGTTATTACTATTCATAACGGCTAGTTTTAATAATATTTTAATAGCATATCGTTGTTTAGTGAAACTCGGTATTGCGTACGACGCAGGCTATCGAGGAAGGTCGCGATTTCGTGTAAAGCAATCCAAGAAAGTGTTGTGTAGAAAAAGATTCCTTTGATGATTTATATAACATAAAATTCTCGGGTGTTACACATTACTATTCCAAATGTCATGTTACTATTCCATTAGCTTAAGTTCCTTAATTCCTATAAATGCTTCTTATTTCATTAATTATTTATTTATAAAGTTTGAGATGTGTTATCTAAGTGGTTTTAGGTTATTTATACTACATGAAATAATTATAAGAAGGGAAATTTCATTGATAGGATTATGGGTAATTACATTCGTCCCCCCTTATGAGAGTTCTCCATTGAATTTTTTTAATTATCCTTTATTTCTTCCTCTAGTTCCTATATTTTCTATTTGTACTTATGGTTCCACCATAGTACTTTTACTAGGTGATTATTCTTGTTTCATAAAAATTTATCTCTATAGTCCAAGATCTTCACCGACTACTCCTCATAAGAGATATCATTTTTCAACTATACCACCTCTGAATTCTGTACAAGTGATGGATCAGTTATGTAGTTCCTCAAGAGGGATACGTGGAATACATTTTATACTTAAGACATGATGGATGTTCTAGTTGATATGAAAAAACTCCAACATGATCAAGAATCTCAAAGGGACTGATGTACCTAAGAACTAGCTTTCCTTTATTCCCAAATCTCATGACCCTCTTCCATGGAGATATATGAAGGAATACCATGTCTCCAACCTTAAACTATAGTTCTCATCTATGGTTATATTCATAGTACTTCTATCGAATTTGGGATTCCCAGATATGTAGTTGAATGTTTTCCCCCCTTTCTACAATTTCTTCGACCATTTCAGGTCCTAAGAACTTATGTTCACCAACATCATCCCTATATGATGGTGTTTGGAATATTTTCCAAGAAAGAGATTTATATGGATCCATTTGGATGCTCAAGTGAAAACTATTATTGTAAGAGGACTCAACTAGAAGTATATTTTAGTCACATCCTCCCATAGAGTCCATAGAACATCTTCTCAGCATGTCTTCTAGTGTCTGAATATTTTCCTCATATTATCCATCAATTGATTATGATAGTTCATACTGAAGTTCAAATCATTGTTTAGATCATGTTGGATACATTTATAAAACTCAGAGGAAAATCTCGTATCTCAATTGGATACAATCGATAGTGGTACTGCATTCATCCTCACCACTTCTTTGATGTATATCCATAAAAGTTGGTTGAGTGAGAAGTACTCTTTAATTGTGATAAAGTGAGTTGTCTTTATAAGATGATCCAAAAAAAACCCCTATATCATTGTTTCTTATCAATGTCTTTAGAAGTCCAGTGACAAAGACCATGGTGAATTTTTCCCATTTCCATATTGGTATGAGTAATGGTTGCATTATACCCTTATAATTTTTTCTTTTGGACTTCACTTGTTGAAATATCAAGCATTTTGATGTATATTAAGTGATATCCTTCTTCATATTGTCCCACCTATAGTGCTCTTAGAGATCTCGATACATCTTTGTGATCCCTAGGTGAAAGGAGAAATTTGATCTATGTGCATCATTTAAAATCTCTTTCTTTATCTCTAGATTGGATAGTACACAAATTTGTGACCTAAATATCATGAACCATTGTTCATCGATTTTTAACTCTAAAGATTTCCAGTTTCTTATAGCTTACACCTTTTTTGTAATGTCTTCATCATTTCTTTAAGCATCCATTATTTTCTCCATAAGGGATTGTTGGGAAGACATTTGTTAAAAGATTAATGATTTTCTTTCCTTAATTATTACCATGTTCATCTTTTATAGGTCTAAGAATATTGGATCCTTCTCAATTTTCATCATTGATAAAGATGTAGTATCCTTTCTACTTAGAGCATCCTCCACCTTAATTTCTTTACCATAATGGTAGTGGATTGATTAGTTGTAACCCATGATGATCTCTAACCATCTTCAATGGATAATATTAAGATCTTTTTGTGTGAAAATATATTTTAGGCTCTTATTATTAGTATATATCTCAAAATTCTCCCCATATAGATAATGCCCCCACATTTTCAACATAAAGATCATAGCTTCCAACTCTAGACCATGTATGTGATATTTTTGCTGATGAAATTTCAACTACCTTGAGGTGTAGGCTATTAATTTTTCATTTTTTTGTAGTACACAACCTAAGATCTTCCTTGAAGCATCACTTTACTTGAAAAATAGTTCCCTATTTGTCGGTAGTGTGAGCACTGATGCAATTATAAGCCTATTTTTTCAACTCTTAGAATTAGTGTTCACATTCATTGGTCCAGAAAGACTTCACTCCCTTCATACAAATATTGATTATTGGGTTTTAAAATCATGACAAGTTCTTAAAAATTCATTTTTAATACCCATATAGATCATGGAAACTACAGATCTTCCTTACAGATGTTATCCTGGGACACTCCTCAATTTCCTTTATTTTAGAAGGGTCTATAGATATCCATTTTCTGGTGATAAAGTGCCCTAAGAATTATAATTCCTTGATCCAGAACTCACATTTACTATGATTTTCATATATTTTCTCCTTTCATAATGTATTTATAATAGTACTCAAATGATCATCGTGTTCCTCCTAACTTTTGGAGTATATCATAACATCATCGATAAAGACTACCATAAAAGTTTCAAGTTAATATCTAAAGACTATATTCATTAATTCCATTAAAATTTATGGAGAATTAGTGAGTCTTAATGGCATCACTATGAACTCATAATGTCCATACCTCATTCAGAAGGCAGTATTGGGAGTATCTTCTTTCATCACCTTTAATTACTGATATCTAGATCGAAGGTCCATCTTAGAGAAATAGTTAGCCGCATGTAGTTGATCGAACAAGTTATCTATCCATGGAAGGGGATAATTGTTCTTTATAATGATTTTACTGAGATCACTATAATTACTGTAGAGTCTCATTGATCCATCCTTATTATTGAAAAATAGGACTAGTGCACCCCATGGTAAATCACTCCAATATATAAAAACATTGTTTAGATTATCTTGTAACTACTTATTCAGTGATTCCAACTCAATGGTGGCTATCCTATAAGGTGTATTTGATATAGGTAGAGATCCGAGTAGAATTCCAATTTAGAACAAAACCTCTCAGTTAGGAGGAATACCATACAATTTTTCAGGGAGAAAATCTGTGTAGTCCCTCACAATGGTCATGTCTTTAAGAATGATTCTCTCCTTTGTCTCAATCATTTGAGCTAGATATACTTGCTTATAAGGTAGTAATATCCACACTTGAGATGATTATTCTAAATAATATTCATCCTCCTCCTTACACTTATACAACATTTAATAATGCCTCAGGATGTGAAGATTGATATCCCTTTCCAGATATTTTATGTTGGATTAGTATAAAGGAGTCCAATCTATGCCCAAAATATCATCAATCTCCACCCAAGGAAGTAATTTGAGATTTTATGGGAGGTTCATTCCACAAACATTAACCCATGAGGAGTTAAATAATTTGGATGAAATATTTTCCCCATTTACTGTTATCTTTGATAACTCAACCTCCATATTTTAAGGTGTGGTTTGGATAGTTCTACTAAACATGAAATATAGGAAATAATTCATAGAACCAAAATCAAATAGTATGTTCAGTATTTGTTAATGAATAACCAGCATACCTATCACCACATCATTATCAGTATCCAACTCGGTAGTAGTGATAGAATATTCCCTTCCTTGTTTCCTTAGAGTTTGTTGTTGTTAATTGCCTCCAAAAACCATTGGATTAGGGAAATGGCTTGCAATATGCCCTTGTTCCTTGGAGTTGAAACACTATAATATTGGTTGAGTATTGATATGAACCTTCCCTTCTTCTTCCACATTTTCAGCCTTTTCATATCTCAACAATAATTATTACCTAGATTCCCTTCTCTTCCACATTTAAAGCATCTCCTAGTTCTCTTTATATAGTTTACATCATACTTCTTCCCAAAACTTTGACACATGGGGTGTTGGGTTTTCTTTACATCATGGGATTTATATGTTGATCCTCCCATATTAAACTCCATTTTCCAATTTTTATCTCTGGGACCATGAGGCCACTAGGAGTCTACAATCTCCATATTAACCTTAAGGGAACATCAGAAAGTCTTCTTATAGTTTTAAAATTATCAAATCTCCAACTCTTTTTTTAGACATGGATTTATCCCACTAATGAAGTGATCCACCTTTATTTCATTGTTCATGAAAAATATGGAGACATATCATACAAGCCTTGTGAAGTTTTCTTCATAAAACCCCATAGAATAATCTTCCTTTTTCTTCAATCTGAGGAAATCCCTTTTGATCTTAATATGGAGAGTTTTGGGTAAATATTTATTGAAAAATAGTTTCTTGAAATCTTCCCATTCCATGGAATCAATATCCTCCTTGGAATTTATGTTCTTGATCAATGTCCACCACTGATCAAAATCCCCATCAAAATGATAGACCACCAATACAACTTTCTATTCTTATGATCATTAGAGGATAGAGAATATCTTCTCAATTCAGATAATCTATTATTTCATGATGATGTGATTTGAAGATCCACTGAAGGTGTGAGGCCCTTTTTACATGAAGGATTCGACTGCAACTTGAGCTTTCTTAAGAGAAGTAGGAAGTTCTACATAATTCAAGTTATTATTTATAAATTTAACTATTTGTTCTTGTACTTCCTTGAAGTTTTGAGCACCTATTCCCATAAGATTTGTAATTTCATTAGTGAAATCATCCCATTACCTATCACATTGATTGTTGACATGGGATTATTCTATTTTCTGCCATTAACTAAGCAAAGAAAGTACAATTGGGGGTGTCTTGAATATATAGATAATAATCATAATAAAAAGAAACCCTAAACATATAGGGATAAAAATTAAAATGAAAAGTGTATCCTAACATGTGATTACCTATGTTTCAATCTAGGTTATCTATGGTGATATAATTATCCCTATGGTTCTTACTAAATTTTTCTAGTCCTAATCTCCAAAAATAACTAGATCATGAACCGATACCTACTATAAAATCACTAGCCTTTTACACATATTATAACATGATTTTAACTGTATTTAACCTTCAAATACAACAAAGGATCATAAATTCTAATGTGTGTGGAAGATTAGGTACATAATTAGAAAACATGAAACCAAAATAAAAACATCTTTTATTTAACCTCCATAATGACATCCTAACTTCCATTTTATTCTTACATATTCATAGGATAACCTGGGGAATACATGAACAAATTGATGAGAAAAAAATCCCAGTAATGGAAAAGAAACATAGGAATAAATCATAACACATGGGTTAGAAGGCATAACATGAAGACATAAAAAGAAAAGAATAAACATAAGGAATCATAACATGTATAATCTGTGATAATGTAATAATGGCATCATAGGAATGTGGAAAAAACATTAAACATGACATAATCAAGATGCAAGGCTAACTTCCAAGACTATTTCACATGTAGGATCATGAGTCAAGGCTAACTTCTAGGACCATTTCACATGGAAGGCAATGTACCATAAAGGATTCAGGTTCACTCCCTATTCCAACATGACGTCTCATGAGACTAAAAATTACCCAATTCATTAGTGGTACTATTTGGGTGGACCCATCATAACATGTTCATGAATATGTATTCCATAATAAGAATCAAACATAAACTCAAGGGTTACCCATGGAAATACATGGGTACCGTAATCATGTCACAGATTATAAAAAATGGGCATATCACAAAAGTATCAATTAAAGAATGGATTTAAATAATAAATTAAAATTAATAAGGTAAAAATAGTCCTATATCATAATAAATTATGTTAAAATTAATTGAAAATATGTAAAATTTGTGTTTAAGAAACTTTAGAAATTAGCCTCTTTAGTGCAGTTTAAGGGATAATATTAAGGGGTTTTTAAAACAAAAAATACATAAATGTTTGTATAAAACCAAATATGAACAATTTTAGTGATTGATTTTATGAAAATACTGGTGTCTTAATATATATTATGTAATGTACTTGAAAATTCGTAAGAAATCAGAAATTTTCTCTTAATCGGGCTTGTTTATCGCAAGGAATTGAGAAGAGAACCTTATAGAACTTGTATTTACCCTTTAAAGAAAGAAGAATTGAGATTGGTAAATATTTTTGGAACATACAGAAATAATTTATGAATAAATAATAATAATAATTAATAATTATATTAGTTTAAAGGGAGAGAAAGCATAACCTGATGAAAAAAATGGATGTTTAGAAAGAATCCCTTACATTATGTCTAAAAGTGTTCTGCACTTTCACTTAATATCATAGATAATGAAATTAAATTAAATAATAATTTAATTAATAACCTCTTAAATATTGATTTTATTTATTTTAATTTTATTAAGTTCATTTATGGCCTTTTATTAGTTATAAGATTCAATTTAGCCGTTCAGGAGCGTTCATTTCCTTGGGTTTCATGATAAGTTCACTTGTGTACATGTATGAAAGATAATGTATAATTGGAATAGTTATCGAGAATTGAATATATGTTATTAATAAAATTATATAAGATTAAATTGTCTTATATATCATTTTTTCCAAATATTGGGATGATTCATTATGTAAATTTTAATGGAAATGTTTTAATTTATTTTGGTGGTTTTTATGACCATCATGAACTTAAATAATTTTATTTAATATCATGTTTATATATTGGTTCTAGAACATTACATGAATTATAATATGTATAATAAAATCTTATTTAACCATAATTATGGTTTTAGGACCATCCATGAAGGAGGTAATGGAAAAATAAAACACATTATCCATGATGATGGTAAATCGACACATCACCGAAGATATTTTTATTTTTAGAATAAAAGGGAGAATATAGGAGGTTTGATGATGGGTATTCCATTAAAAAAAATAAGATTATAGTATATATAAGATAATTTAGTTATAATGTCACTTAGATAAGGGCATGTGAGTATAGGATAATAAAATAAAATAAATTCAAAATAAATTAAAAGAAACAAAAAAAGATTTTACCTCTTGAACTTATTCTCCTTGAGAACCTCCTTAGAAAAAAGGGTTTGGTATTTTGTTGAGACCAAAAGCATCTGGACGTGGGGGAGAGTTTTGGGAGTATATTGGATAGAAATTTTACAATCTTCAAGGCTTATAATTTATGAGTAGAATAGGTGGTGAGGGGTGGTATTTATAGTTTAGGTGATGAGTATTTTTTTATTATGTTATTCATTTATTTATTATTTTCAATCAAGACTACGAATAGTGTTGATTATTGTGACTAAATACAGTAAATGGTGCATTTTTTTCAAAAAAATTGTGCTTACATCATACATACATTATACATGACTCAATAATTCTAGTATTTAACTTATACCATAAATTATCGCATTTCACTATTCACTAAGAAGTAAACTCTTTTAGAAAAAACCCGAATAATTACCCAAATAATTTTTTAATGCTTAGAATTCAAAAGTAGACTCAATTTTATGAAAATAAATTTCTAAATATGAGAAATTAAAATTTTAATTAAAATCATCATTTATTCAAAAAAATCAATTTTAAAATTATAACTTATTTTATAACACTTTGAAAAATTAATTAAGGTCTCATAAAATTATATTATAATCATAAGACAAAAAAATATTAATTTATGAAACTATTTTTTGAAAATAACCTTTCTTTTAAATCATTATATTAATTATAAAATTATAAATAAACATTTGTGTTTCAAAAAAATATCAATACCTACTTTATCATTTTTAAAACAATTATTTACTTATTCTATGATATAAATATATCATATTTTCATTCATAAGATTAATAAAATTTATTTATACTTTCATAGGTTAGGTTATTATTCTATTGGATGGGTTATTATTCTTAATGGTCACATTACTAATCCAAAGGCCATGTTACTATTCCATTGAGTTAGGTTCATTAATATATATATATTTATTTATTTATTTCATTAATTCTTCATTTATAAAGTTTTTTTGTCTTCTATTAGTGATTTTATGTGATTTATACTATATGACATAATTATAAGAAGGGAAATTACATTGATATAATTCTGGGTCGTTACATATATATTTCCCCTTTTACATGTTATATCATGAATTTATTTATTCCCATGATATTTAAAGTTTAATTTAATGTTATTCTTCCATGGGGCTTATGATTCAAAAGTTACCAAAGCAGTAAGGGATTTTCATCTCACTTTCATTTTTGTGAGACACATTCCATATTCCCCACTTTTTTCTTTTGTGTGGTGTACACTCTCCATAGGAATTATTTTTTATTATTATTACTAAATTTATTGGTATTTACATATCCATATATGGTTTTTTATTTTATGGGGATTACGATTCAAAAATTACCCAAGTGGTAAAGGTTTTATGTTTAAATATCATTATTTATCAGGATTGTTTATGATTATTTTTATAATGATGAAATATTATGATCTATATTTTAATAAAATCATGTAATTTCTTCTCCTATGGTTATTTGTTGAGAATAAAATTTTCCCTTTTATTTTCCTCTCTTTAAGTACTCAAGAGACTGAAAGAATGTTTTTAAGAAAAATTTACTTTATTTATCTATTTGGTCGAAAATGATTTTTCTTCCATTTACATATTTTATAAAAAAAAATTAAATAAAGATTTTAAAATTATCCAATTATAGTTTAAAGAAATTTTTATCCATGTTTTAATTTTTTAAAAATCTTCTAAAAATAATATTCTGGTTTTTTATGAACACGGATCTTTTGAATTATTACTAAAAATGTGAAAGGAATATTCATTTTAACATGTATGAAATGAAAAATATTTTCAACCATAATTACCACTAAATAATTTAAATATTATTTATATTTTTCTAATTTTATTTTCAAATAAAATGGTTTCTTTATTATTTGGTGGTTTTTTTGATTTTGAATAATTATTTTCAAAGTAGAAAGGATATTTTCCTCAAGAAATGTTCTACGTGATCTTTTAAAATATTTTTCCATCCAAGAAAACATCCTTTGATGTTACTTATGTTTTACTAGGGATATGATCCAACAATACCATCATTATTTTTCTCTAGGTTATTTATGTTTACAATGAAAATATTTTTTATGAAACCCATTTCTTTTCCATGGGTTATGTTAAGATAAAAGGTTTTTGAAACCCATTTCCTTTCTATGGGAAATGATATGATGAATATTATATTATCTTATGGAACATAAATTTACGTATTATGTGATGGGTGGGACCTATATCTCCCTCCAATTTATTAGGTAATGATTAAATTTCTATGATCTCAAATGGTACACGTGAGGTTATCCCAATACTGAACATCTATACAGATGAGGTTATGATAATCCCGATATAGGGTAAACATAAAGATATACCAAGTATTATGTAGGTACATGGCTGGTTATCCCATGCCTAACTTGTTATGAATGTATTGGTGGGTAGCCTTGACATAAGATTTTATATTCTGGTTTGTATTCCACAAATATGTTTCTTATTCTAATGTTATGATATCATGGATCATATTCATTGATTCCATTATAATTCATATCTTATAAACTTCCAAGATTTATACCATGACTCAAGTTTATGATCTATTGTCTGTAGGGTATGGTTTTAAAATTTTATTTTCATGTTCTCATACCCTTATTCCCATTTTATATTGATATATCCATTGTTTACCCCTAATAAGCATATAATATCACCCTTTATTATGTTTCCTTTCCAAAAGTTATGAAGAAATGTATTATGTATGATATGTATAAGAAGGGTGGTAGCTATAGGGTATGATGTAGTTCACCTATTAATGAGTTATTTGTACATCCAAGTTTCCAGTGAAACTAGACTGTTGGCACAAAAAAATTGTCCCGCTCAGTGAACGGACTCAAGGATGCCGTCGGGGGAATAAACACTCCAAAGGGGCCTAAATCCCTCCAAGTCATCCCAAAGGTTCTCTTTTGTGAAGTTCTTTGCAAGGCTGGTCCATTTCCACAAGTCCGCCTCTGCGATTGTTTCCACGACATCATGGCCTGGTGCGAGTCTGATGCTAGCCTGCAGCCCCTCTGCGGCGTCATTAGCCTATGCAGCCCACTCTGTGGCGGCCGTTTCGACGGGCCTCTTCACGACATCACACACCCTCTGCGAGGCCGCCACTGGTTGTTGGAGTGGCACCTCTCTATAACATCAATCGTCTCTAAACCAGGTTCTGCAACCCTCATCGACCATAGTGGCCTATAAATAGAAGTCTCACCCCTTCCAAACCACTATGACTCAACCCTTTCAACTTCCCCACTCTCGTTTTGCACAGACCTTCACGAAACCCTTAGATGGATCGCTAAAGGTACCTTTCCTCTGAGAGTCGTACCTCTATGTGTTCTTTATATCCTCCACCTTTGGTGTAGATTCCCTTAGTGAAGGTGGAGTGATCCATTTAGGGGATCATAACCCATGTAGTTTTCATAGCCATGCTAACATGATCCCCTCAAAAGATCACTCCATAACCCTGTCTCCACACGACATTGTCGGTGCCTTCCCTTCAAAAAGGATTAAAATGTTCCAGTTATGTAGGTCCTAAGGGTGAGTATGGAATCCTTATCGTATGAGCTGTAAGATGTTAAACTGCCAAGAACCATCATCCTCAGCAGATGATGTTAAACTGTAGCCTCCCCTTGGGAAATATACATGGGGTGCCCCACCTCAGACATTTCCTTTCCCATTGGTCTCCACGGGAGTGATATCTTCCTCACATATAATGAGATCCTCCTTTCATGGGATGACATCTATCAGCGGGGAAGGGAAACCATTTTGGTGTAAGCCCCTATCCTTTCTTGCGGGAGGTAGCATTCTTCCTCCTCCTCTCTTCTTCCACGTCCAAAGTCCAGAGGAGAGATGGGCACAGGGACCATTGATACCCCATCCCTCTCTCTTTGGGATTTATCTCCATCAGGCCTCCATCCTAGAGTAAGTCCCAATATCCATCTCCTAGGGCCTCTAACCAAGTGTAAGCCCCTATTTCCTCTTTGGGCCGCCAACCACACATAAGCCTCACTTCATTCCTCATAGACGCACCTTTCGCAACATGATAGTCAGTTATTTTATGCCCTTTTTTTCTCACACCGAGCATGACTCATGTGGGCTTAGAGTAAGCATAAATCATGGAATACTTTCTGGGCCGCCTTAGCATGTAATCCCTAAGCCATCCTCCGAACTATGTGTACTTTTATCCTTTCCCCTTTCCTTTCAAGGTATGTAGGAAGCCTCCCTGAGGTTCAAGACCAACACCCATCGGCCCCAAACACTTCATATTAGTTCACCCTTGTCCAAAATGATGTTGAATTATATGCTTTATAACTATGAGTATTTTAATCCCTGTCTCTTAGATTGGGTACATAGGAAGCCTCCCTAAGGCTCAACCCCAAACACTAGTAAACCTACTCAAACTATGTGGGTTTTGATCCTTATCTCCAAGAAAGGGTACATAGGAAGCCTCCCTAAGGATCAAACCCAAACACTGGTAAACTTCATTGTTTGCTTTGTTGGGATCCACATCCATGGTCCATCCCTTAATGGTGTTAGACCAACCCTCGGGCCGCTAACCACGCGTAAGCCCCAACATGTTGTCAGGTCACTATCCTTTATGTACACCCTGATTCCATTACCCCTCCATCAACTATGTGTAATTTGATTCCCTGCCATGGGGATATGTATGAATCCTCCTTGATGTTTAATCCCGTCACTCACACCCCATCCTGGTCTCTTCGTTGATCCTTTTTATTTTGGGAAGGTTATGCCCTAACTTGAAGGTTCTACTTCCTCTAGGTCCCATACAAACATCCATTCTCACGGGCTTCCTCCTCAGGTGTCCCATCGCCCCAAAAAAATACGTGGACTTTGATTCCCTGCCATGGGGATATGTAGAAAGCCTCTTAGAGGTTCAATCCCAACACTACCATCATCTTCACGTCAGTCCCATCTCATTCACCACCCCCTCTATTCAACCTTCTATCATCCATCCTAATTCTTACCTAGGCCGCCACATCCCGGTGAGATCATTCCATTCATCCCATCACCAATTTTTATGACACCCAGGAAGTTAACCATGCATAATCCCCCACACAATCCATAATCAACCAACCAAGAGTGTCCCACTTGCGATGGGATGGTATCCATGTGTAATCCCCAACATGTATCCCAGTCATTGTACTTTTTGTACACCCTGATTCCATGTCTTTCCCTTCGAACTGCGTGGGTTATGATCCCTGTCTCTCAGGACATGGTACATAGGAATCCTCCCTAAGGTTCAATCCCAACCAATGGTAAAACCTGGCATCCCCTTTATAGAGGCCCAAGCATCCTCAGATACATCATCATTGGAAGTTTTGATCCACTCATCCAGTAAACCCCTTTGGTGGTCCCTCTTGGGGATGTACGCATATGATCCACTCTCACTAGTGTTTCGATTAGTCTGATTCATCTTCTCTAGATTTTAAACACGTGGCATACCCCATGTTAAACATGGGAAGCTGAGGAAAACTGTTGGTACATGCCTATGTCATATAATTCTCCTCACTTAATGTGAGATTCCTCAGGATTCCATGCCCTTGAGAAGCCCTATCATAAGGGGAAGAATCCCAGACGCATCAGTGTTTCATCATCCAGACACACCAGCGATGTCCAACGTGACTACTCCCCCGATCGAAGGTTGATTCCATGACATGACCCCTTGGAATGTCATAAAATAAGCAGTGTAATTAACCGGAATCCATGAAGATATGGAACTGGGGAAGAGTTTCACAAACAATGTCTTAAACTTTTATGGAGACCTAGACTAGGTAACAAGTTCCAAGGAGGAATACATAGAAGGATCTGACATCCTATTATCCCATTTTGATCAAGGAGAAAACATACATGAATAAGTGACAGATGTCTCCCGCCTTTGGAAAGAGGGAACACGGGGCAACAACGCAGCGTATCCTCGACAGACGGATGCCCGCCCCAACAAAAGTGTTCGAAATAGAAATGGTGAACCCTATGTGAAATTATTCTCCTCCATGTGGATATTAGTATCATTCAAGGCATCAGTGGATAATTTTATCACCAAATATAGATATCCAGCACCAGGTCCCTCCAAGAAAATAGTGGGCCTAGTATGAAACTCACCAAATATTGGGGCAATTGAATGTTGGACATCCCGGTCTATGATGTTTTCAGCGTGGATCTTTATTACCAATCATGGGAGACGTAATGATGTTGGGGTACTGAATGTAACTTTCCTCCTTTTGGTGCTAATGGTTAAATATTTTGGCTTTACAGGACCTAATATGTTATGTCAGGAAACTAATCACCACCCACCCAACGACGCATGGGTTCGGGAAACACCAACGCCGCAATGTTTCATTTCCCATATCTTATGAAATGGCCTCTACATCCACGGATTCTGGGTTCCCATGCCCCATATCACCATCTAAACTCTTTCAGAGGAGGGTGAACAATGACCTCGTTCAACAGTATGGGGAGGAAAGGGATATCCCAACTTGGGATATTGACTGACAAGACCTAGAGGCTTCTGCACCTCACCATCACTGCTGAACCTAAGGGCCGTGCAGGGAGCCACTACTCCCCACTCAAACCTATAACTATTTTGTGAGCCTCTCCTCATAGCTCTTTGATGACTCACTCCCTTACACTAATGAGGTGAGGGAAGTCCGGGCCGGCCCAACTATGATCCTGTCCCAGGGGCCGCCAAGGAGGGCTCCCACCAAGCCACATCAGTGCCACTACTCGGTCCCACAATATGAGGATCAGGTGAATTATACACCTACACCACTGGCCTCAGTGCAGTTAACCCAATTCCAATGTCGAGTGCAAGTTGAGGAGGGTTCCCTCTAGGCGGCGTCATCATCAACGGATATATTGGGCCATGCCACCATTGATGCATAATATCAATGACCTATTTTTATTGAATAGGGGAACTCATATGCCTGGCCCAGATCAAGGACCCAGTCACCCCACATGCAGGTTGAAATGACTCTCTTGGTCACCGACAAAGGCAATGCCCATCACGGGCTGACCTGCGACGATGACATCCAAAACATAGGCCCTCCCTTTGTAACCACCAATGAGATCACAGGTCCTCCCCAGTCCCAATATTGGTATGGAGGTTATCCCCATGCCACCATCAGTCCAAGATAATTACCTTCCCCACCACACTGATATCTAGCATAGTGGTTTCCTTCATAGCCGTGATACCAATTATGGAGCTATTCCTCCTATTGCAATTCACCAATGCGAATATCCTCCTCACCTGGTCAACCATCATTGTGGGGGTCTTCCCCATGTTCTTAAAACTACCGAAGAAGGTTCTCCTCATCCAGTTGATCAGAGAAGTGGAGGTATGCCTCACTTCATCAGCATCTAACATGGAGGTCTTCCCCGTGTTCATTTTGACCAGTATGAAGGCCCCCTCACACCATAACTGCTAAGGGAAAAAGACGTGGAAGTATTGCCCATGCTTCCACCAGCTCCAGCGGAGGTCTTACCTACTCCAATGCTTCCCATGGAGATTCCCCCCGTGCACTGTCCAGTGGACATGGAGGCCCTCCCCATGTTCATTTTGACATTTTTTTAAGTGCTCCTTACACCCCGACTCATCCATGAGGGGGTCCACTCCACCCCAGTATCAGTTCGGATAAAGGTCCTCTTCATACCAAAAACCTACCCTATCTTGAAGATCCATCTTGGGGAAAGAGGGAGGGTCTCCATCACCAAAGGAAGAATACTGAGAAGTTTCAGACCGTGATTAAACCCATCTTCTTTTCTGACTCTTAGGCAGAGTGCAGTTAGATAATGGAACCCTCACCTCAAACTTCTATGTCAGGGGCTGGGGCAGGAACAATATGTATAATACTCGTTCTTACAGAATGTGAAGTCCACTGGATTCCTAACTCCCTCTGAAGATACATCCCAGAGGAGAAATATTTTGAATCTTTTTAGATCCTAGTCATGAAATCCTCCCTATTGTCAACATGATCATTCTCTAACTCAACCAGAGATCACAAAGAGTTATTCTGGAGACTAATAAGGGAAAAACAACATCATGACCCATCGTTAGTAGCCGCAAACCCTATGCAAGAAGCTATGGTTTCTAGTATGTCTTATTGAGATGCGGTCGCATAGTCATTGTATTCTTCATAAGACAATCCAAGATGTGGTGGCTTGGTAGCTTGCTCACTGTATTCTCCACCAGCCAGTCTGCCATCTCAATAGTCTGATTTAGTGTCGTTACCAGTCCCTCAACCACCCCTAGTCGATGAATGGGGAAACCAATGCACGTATCCCAAGTCTAATCTGATGATATTGTGAGACATCCTTGCAGAGAATCATTTCACAGAGATGTTCTAGCTAGTTTCAACCACGAACATCAATACGCCAGAATCTCTTACCTAGGAGAAAGTCACATGCTTTTTCCAAACCCTCTGGGTGACGCACTTCTGCCTCATCCATCAGCGGGTGGCTTACCCTAAGATCCAAGAATAGTTTGAAGATATTGGCCAACAATATTGTATGGTCTGCTTGTTTGTGATCCCTAAGACCCAGCATCCTTAGTCACCCAGTCTCCTCAGAACCTCCATAAACGATGCATTCAGAGATTTAAAGTGATTTTCAGAATTATCAAGGAGGTACCCCCCTGTTTAGATCTGTGGTTGGGATTATTATACATCCCTTCATTTTAGTTCTATCTGGAACCAGCATGACTTGCCAGGTGATATTGAGGATATTCCTTCAGGTATAGTCACAGTTAACATGGCTGACCAATCAGAGGGAGAGAACGAACTAGAACTCCTTGAAGATAACTTACCCCCTGGGGGAGTTCCACACCTATTGGATCCATTGGTAAGGGTTACTCTCCAGTAATGAAATTTACTGGGTATTCCCACACCTAACGAGTAATTAGCCCTTGGTCGGAATCCCAATAAGGGAAAAGATCATATTGGGGCCTTCAAACCCTCTAATCCATCTGACTCGGTGAAAAATATGGAAGATGACCCCAAAAAGGCCGTGTTGTTTTAATAACTTGTAGAATATAAAAATATGGTCAATGACCTCCTATTTGAATGTGTTGTGGAGCGGAAACCACACTATGGTAACCCTTGACCGAGCCAGTAGGGGTAGGTATACCCTCCCCCCAATGAGTTGCCTCTAGGTGACCCTGATCATCATTCCCACATAGACAGGGTAGATGCTAGAGTTTATGGAAATAGGTCATGATATGCCACGCCAAATACACTCAAATTGTGTGATTACCCTCATCGGGATCCAGCTCACATTCCCCCAGCTGCTCCATAGGTCATCCCACTAGCCCCTCCATGAGTCGTCAAGCCTGCTTATCACATTGAAGAACCTTCCAATGCACTATTGGTCAGAGATGCTCTCCAAGACAATAATCCCTACCTAGATGATCCAATGACAGCGCTATTTCCCACCTCGAGGCTTTGGAAACTCAATAAGTGGAAATTATACCTAATGGAAAGCCATATTCGGCATGGGTGGATGATATTCCATCACCCCTAGTTTCAGATATCCTACCTTTTCTCCCTTTAATGGGATGGGTGATCCAATGCACTATCTTTCCCACTTCATCTCAAGGTGTGGACCCATGATAGGAACTCTAGCACAGTAGGAGGTTGTCAAACTCCAGTGTTTTGTACAAGCATTGGAAGGGTTCATGTTTCTCTGGTACATCTAGATACCCATTGGGACAGTAGCTAGAAGGGAGGATCTTTGTAGGATGTTTATCTACTAGTTCAGTTCCACCACTTGGAAGACGAGTATTTTAGACCTTTTCAAGTGAAATCAAAGGCCTGACAGGCATGTCTTGGACTTTGTCGCCCGTTGGAAAGGCCTCACCTACTCCCTCGGTATGCCACAGACTCAGGAACTACTACTAATAATGTGTGTGGGAAATTTCAAGACTGAACTGGTCCCCTATATCATCACGTAGAACTACTAATGGGTATTTCAGGATTTCTCTGACAAAGACCAACGTCTAGAGGAAGCCTTGTAGCAAGCCAAGAAAGCATGTCTGTTTCGTTTTGTAGTTCCCATGAGAAGAGTCTCTAAGGCCGAGCCTACCATGGTAGAAAAAATAGAGGCCCCCTGGTAGCTAGATTTATTACCATTGGAGCCACCTCTATAGCCTCACGGAGGCCCACCACCTCAAGCGCAGCCCCCGACCCAACAGCACCCACCCCAGAATTGGCAGGCGCCCCCCGTGTAATGCACTGCCACCACCTAGGAGAGATAACAAGGTTACACCACCTCAATAGGCTCCTATAGCCCCTCGTTAGGTCCAGGATCCTAGAGACCCCTTCCTGGATAGATGGAACTAGACCTACTCATTTAATGAGGCGTAGGACCCTATTTATTTCTGAAGTGCCATGGAACAGGGAATTCTACGGTTGCCGGAATGCAGGAGGCCCGAAGAGGTAGAGCTCACTGATCGCAGCAATTACTACCCCTATAACTAAAACCTGGGGCAAACCCTCAAGAAATGATATGTGTTTAAAGACTAGCTTAAAGACCATGTTGATAACAACATAGTCAGGTTAGGCCGATCCCCAACACAGGTGGCATGTGTATTACAGCTTGACAGCAAAAATGACAATGAATCTGAGTGGCAGCAGGTTCCTAACTCTGGGTCTCAAAAAATATGATGACAGGATGGCTTGTAAGGTAGTATCCCATCATCATGGTATTATCTGTGCATGTATTAATTGACTTGATCCCTCATAAGTTGTTGTGTCACCCACAACCACTACTTCTAAGTTAATATCTCAGTCTTCCTCCCCCCATAGAGAGGCCTGCATCAGTGATGCAAGGGAAAAAAATTCCCCCACTGATTCCATCGTCATTATATACTCTCGGCAATTTCATGCCTCTAGAGTTTCCAAATTCCCCCAGAATCTATCCAGTGATGGAGGATTCTTCAAGTGAAGACCAAGGGTACACTTCGGTTAATACTGTGGAACTGGAAAACCCCTATATGGTTCTCGAAGATGAAGAGCACCAAACAGATCCTACCAATGTCCCCAACTGATGCAAGCGTGGATGGATCTCATGTTATATGAGTCGCACAGATGAATTGGTTAGTGATTCCAGCTAGGCTTTGCATGCCACTGAAACAATATTGTAGGCCCATCGTAGAGCTCAGCACGCACAACCTTCTCATCTTGTTTCACCAGATCTGTCTCCACTTCCATTTGTACTGCTCGGTCAGGAAGAACCACCATAGTCATGCTATGATCATCCATGTTTTGTTTTGGATCAGCCCCAATAATCTAGCCCTCATCTGATGGTCACTCCATGCATATCGACTTGTGAGCAGTAGGATATTCTTAGCACCAGTTGGCCGTCGATTTATCCAGAAGGGCCTCTTGTACCTTCTCTCATAAAACGACCTCCTGTCAGCAGACATTCACACTTGGTACATAAGTATGATATTCTTAAGAATCTTACCATAATTCCTCTGAAGCTCTCTATCCTTGAGGCTCTTTTCCTATCAACGGATATACGTGAAGCACTTGTCAATGCTTTAAGAAGCCCCCTCCAGTTTGAGATGGGGGTAGCAGCCACAGAAGCCTTCCATGCTGAGGTAGTCGAGCATGCTAAATGTCATTCCATTATCTCTTTCTCTGAAAAAGATGAAGGTTCTCCCATACAAGGGAATATCCTCCCACTGTACATCACTATCCATTTCAACTGTATGGAGGTTCCCCAATGTCTTGTCGACATAAGGTCATGGATTAACCTCATCCCGACCCAGACACTCCAAAGGATGGAGATATCCGAGGTTGATCTGAGTCCCTATGAACTAAAAATTCAAGGTAATGATAGGACAAAACAGACACTGGTTGGAAAGATACACCTAAAGACCCAGTTTGGTGGCCTTTTTTCCAGTACCAAGTTCATGGTTGTCTTACAAGACACCGCCTACAACATGTTGATGGGTAGACCATGGCTCCACCTACACGCGGTTGTGCCTTCTTCATATCACCAATGCCTTATGTACTCCCTTAATGGTCAAGTAGGCATACTACAAGGTGACGTGTCTCCCTTTTCCTCTTGTGAAACCTACTACTTGGATGCTGAATATTACAAGACAAGGACAAGAAGATTCAGGCTAATGAGGTTGAACATGATATGGCTATGACCAACCCGTGGACATACCTGGATGATGCCTATATTTTCCTGATCCACCGATTGGAGAACACAACCCCAGACTAGGGACAATTTTTTTTTTCTGGAATGAGGGGAAAGAACATTCCCAAGTATAAGATATTCTGGAAGATCACCTCATATTCCTATACAAATCGGGATTGGGTGATCCCGGAGTCCCCTACTCCCATAAGGTATCGGGATATCCACCCCATAGCAACGGAAATACGTTATACTTGATTGTTTTGCTGGGATGGGATAAACTAACTCAATACAACACACCACTATAGCCTTGATATCATCATGATAGGCCCCCTGAATTGAAGTCCATATGGGATCAGGTTGACAAATTTTATCACCATGGTCTAAGTAGTAGAGGAGCTCTCTGATGCGGTGTCCACTGCCGCTCAGGCTAGCACTAGTGTCCCTTCAGGATCTATCAGCTCGAAAAAAACACCTCAAGCTGAGGATCTCTCCTCCATGAATGAAGAAGAGGATTTGGAGGATTATCCTTCCAAATTTGAAGAGGTTGTCTCCATCATGGTTGATAAATTGATACAGGTGAACCTTGGTAACGAGACAATCCAAAACCAACCTTGATCAATTTTGTTATGCCTGTCGAAGAGCAACAGTGATATGTAGAATTATTGAAACAGAATCGTGATGTATTTTACTAGAGTTATGATGAGTTGATAGGACTAGATCCTCGGGTCTCCGTCCACTACCTCAGTCTTCCAACAAATCATCGTGGGTTCAAACAACCTCCATAAAGATTCACCCTTCTCATGGTGCCATGGTCGAGGCCGAGGTTGATAAGCTCATCAGAGAAAACTTCATCAAGGAGTTCCCTCACCCTAGATGGTTGGATAATATTGTTCCCATTAGGAATAAGAATAGACATATCAAAGTCTGCATCGACTTCTAGGATCTCAACCTCCATTGTCTGAAGGATGACTTTCCCCTTCCTACGACGAAATTTTTGATTGATGCCATTGCGGGGTTCTAGGGTCTCTCCTTTATGGATTGGTATTATGGGTATAAAAAATTATAATGGACCCCATGGATGAAGATTATATAGCCTTAAGAGAACCACAAGGTACTTTCTACTACCGGGTAATGACTTTAGGTCTAAAGAACATAGGTTCCACCTATCAGCGTGTCATGCATCACATATTTAATCTGGTCCTTGGTAAATTGGTGGAATGCTATGTGGATAATCTAGTGGTACAATATTTCCAACTTTAGGACCATATTAAAGATCTCAAGAAAGTTTTAGGCTACCTTCGGTCCCACTATCTAAATATGAACACCTTGAAGTGTGATGTTAGGGTCACCTCTGGAAAGTTTCTCAGCTTGATTTTCAGATATAGATGCATCATGATCGATCTATAGATGATCAAGGCCATCATTCAGATGTATCCAACGAGCAACATTTGGGAGCTTTGAGGATTTCAAGGCCACTTAGCCTATATATTATGATTCATCGCAAATCTGGATGGTAAGTGTAACCCCTTTTCCCGACTCATTAAGAAAGTTGTCGATTATCAGTGGGATGAGGAGTGCCAGACTGATTTTGGGGAAATCAAGTAGTACCTACTATATCCTCCGGTCTTGATGCCACCTATTTCTAAAAAGACTCTGGTAATTTATGTGAATGATCTAGAGCAATCTATCAGTGCTCTTATCACCTAGAATAATAACAAGGGAATATAGAATAGTTTATACTATCTTAGCCACATGTTCCTCGACATAGAGACCAGATATTCCTCGAACGAGAAGAGCTAACTTTCACTGGTATTCACAGTGAAGAAATTGTGACATTACATATAGCACCATGAGATATAGTTAGTGTCCTCAGTAGATCTGCTGAAGTACATTCTGAACCGCACTATGTTGATAGGCCATCTAGATCGGTGGGCAGTGATCCTCTAGCATTTTGACATCAAGTTTGTTCCCCAGAAGGCCATCAAGGGATAGAGATTAGAAGACTTCCTTTACTCCCATCCATCTCCTGAAGACCAGTCTTTGGATCTTGATTTTCCAGAGGAGGAAATCCTCTCAGTATTTCAATCCATTCCGGGTTGGATAATGCACTTTGATAGTGCTTCCCAAATCCCTACCAAAATAAGATTCAATGATCCCAAACTCAAAAAAGTGGTTCTGAGTATCATCTTCATCACATCAGCGTAATCTATTCTACCATATTCATTCTTGTTTTCAGAAGTCTGTACCAATAACGAGGCAGATTAGCAGGCTCTTATTACTAGTCTCAAGATGGCCCTTGAGAATGACGTTCCCCACTTACATGTGAAAGGGGAATTCAAACTAGTCATCAAGAAAATTAATGGTTACTACGTAGTTAGGATGATAGATCTTGTACCATTGTTAGAACACACCAACTAGTTGATAGACTAGTTCCCATCTCATCTGAAAGTTACTCATGTCCCTTGTTCATAGAACAGTCGAGCCGACGCCTTGGAAAACCAGGCCACATCTCCTATAGATCCTAACTAGGATGATTTGATTATTTATGTAGCACATCAAAGATTCATTGCTCTCGTTACTCCCGATGATGATGATAGCCCACAGGTAAGCCACCTTACCATTGGTTCCTCCATTTCGGGACCCCCTGGTCCCCCTGTCGTAGTGTTGGAAGTGAATCCTGATTAGAGGAACCCTTTTAACAAGTATCTCTAGCATGGTAATCTCCTGGAAGATCGAGACAAGCGTGAGAAAATATGACAGCATGAATTGCAGTTCACCCTCTAGAGTGGTCCCAGTCTTGAGAAGATCCTCTACAGATGTGAGGTTGATGGGATTATACTCAATTGCATTCATAGAGGTGATATTTTTGTGTTCATGTAGAAGGTTCATGCCAGTTCCTTTGGGGATCATCAGATAGGTCTGAAACACTCTCATCAGATCCAGAGGTTAGGGTATTTTTGTCCCACCATGATCTGTGACTATATCGAGTTTTATAAGAGGTTCCATGAATGCAAAATCCATGATAATTTATTGCATTGGAAACCAGAGACTCTTCACACTACCAAGTACTCTTGGACCTTTGCGGTTTGGGGACTCGATATCATGGGACCATATCCACCGGCGACACCTCGCCAATTCAGATTCATCCTGACCACTACAGAATTATTTTCCAAGTGGGCAGAGTAAGTTCAGATTAAAAAGGTTAAGGCCTATTCTATCATTGAATTTGTGAGCTTCAATATCATCTACCAATTCAGAGTCCCTCACGCCGTCCTCACCAATAACAACACCAACTTCCAGGAATTCGAACTGAAGAAGTTGTATTCCATGTACAACATCCGTTCTAACCATACCTCCCACTATCATGTGAAATAAAATGGGTTTATCGAGAAATTCAACAAAACCATATCTAATATTTATATAAGATGATTGGTCAGAACAAGAAGAGTTATCCGGATAAACTTTCCAACACCCTCTGGGCTTATCGGACAACGACTCGTAATTTCACTCAGGTGACCCTATATTCCCTGGTGTACGAAACAGAGGAAGTCCTACCCATCGAGATTTAGTTTCCTTTATTACGCAAACTTTTCTATTATTAGAAGTCACCAGATAAATTAGATGAAATGCATCTGGCTGAACTGGAATCACTTGATGAGAACAATCTTTGTTCCCTACACAATCTAGAGAGGCATCAGACTAAGATATCTAGAGCTTTCAACAAGAAATTTCCCTTCCACTCTTTCTTACAAGGTTACATGGTGTTTCCCTTGAGAACACAAATGATAACTAGTAGTAAACCATCCAAAATAGATCCCTAATGGGAAGGACCTTACATCATTCACAAGGTTTACCCCAATGGCACGTACTCCCTAGTTACCATGGATGGTGAGCGTATCACTCCTCCCATCAATGCCAAATTCCTCAAGCAGTACTTCTCCTGAGTAAACCACAATCCCAAATGACTCTAAATTGTCCCATATTCGCTACATGATGTTAAAATGTGTGATCCATACAGGATGAAGGACATAAAACTACCCATAACTCATTCCTCATGACAATAAACTGCAAAATGGTCTAAGATCTATAACCTTAAACTAAGATCTCCACGCATCCTCTCTACATAATGTTAAACTGCATAGCATCTCAAGAACTATGTATGGATTTATTACCATCATCATGGGATATGTAGGAACACTCAGATGCTTTGTCTTAGAGTCTATCCCCAAATTCTTCTCTTTGACTACCCCGAGGTATAGTTTTCTTAGATGATCACACATGGTATAGTGTAGACTTATTTGTCCCCCATTTATGCCTGGTTTACGATGATTTCCAAATGTGACCCTACCATTATTCTATCCTCCCACATACTCACTGCATGATGTTAAACTACATGGCCCTTTTAGAACTACATATGGCTTGATTTCTTCCCCTACATGATACATAGGAATGATCAGACATTTTCTTTGTAGGCCCATCCCCAAACTTCAAGATATCCCCTTGGGTCCAACCTCTTAACCCTAATGTTTCTAAAAACACATGGTGTGGTGCTGGATTTGTTTACCTTCATTCACGTTAGTTTTATCATGACGACACCATGTACCCCTCTCCTTGGATATCTCCACCTCTTTCATCCTTTCCACGTGACGTCAAACTGCACAGGCATATTCCCGCTTCATGCATCCCCTTTATTTGGGTCTCCATCAACATTCACATTTGAAGGGACCCCTGAATGGTACGGATTCTTGTCCTTATGTATCACCTATAATTTTAGGTCGACATCCTGTAGGGTCTTGAATTGCAGTTTGATACAAGTCCTGTGTTTCGATTATGGTTAGCGACTGACGCTCATTTGTTGTTCCCATTTTAGGTCACATGATATAGAAGTTTTGTTTCGAACATGGTCAACATCCATCCTTCATCACTATCACCACCCCTATATGTCCCAAATATTAGGTTCAATGATTCCTTTTTCCCTAATATCCCTTCGAACATTAGTGTTCCTTGAGCATGAATGTTGGTTTGGTTGGGATCAACCCCACCCGATCTCTTTCCTTAATTTTTATACCCTTATATGCTTGGGAGAACCTGATCTTGTTCCTTGTTTCCTACTTTGAGAATCACTCACTTGGGATTAGGAGATTTGGTAAAAAAATACATGCATAAAGGGTCACATGATTATGGTATGAGCCCTATGACCCTAAACTAAGATCACCACTATCGTCCCGCGTGAAGATAAGCTGAAAACTAGCTAGGACCTTTCATTCCTGGCTTAGCCTCAGGTCTCTCGACCATTATGGCCCCCTGGAACCAATTATCTCCTAGGATTTTGCGGCATGGTATAGACTCTATGTCCACGTTCATGTTGGGCTATTTTTTCCCATGCCACACACATCCCCTTGAGACACCCCTCCTTCATCTATTGTCCTTACTGCAAGATGTTAAACTGCACGGGTACCACCACACTTTACATGTCCCATAATTTGGGTCTTTATCATCTTTCATATCCAAAAGTACCCACGAACGACATGGATGCTAGGTTTTAGTGCTCTCCTACCGTCTCAAGCCAATGTCCATGAGGATTTTGAATGAAAATTTGACACAAGTCCCGCATCGCGAATATGGTCAGCGGTCGATGCTCAATTGTTTTTTCCATTTCTAGGATATAAGAGAGGGATACTGTGTTGCGAACATGGTCAGCAGTTATCCCCAATCATTATTTCCATTCTATCGTCTCCTAAATGGAAGGCACGATGATTCACCCTTTCCACCCTTATGTCCCATGCACATGACATTAAACTGGGAATCTACGGTCCGAGCTCTATGAACATAAACTAAGATATACCACATCCTTATTACATGATGTTAAAATGAACAAAAATTTTAATAACTACATATGGCTTGATTCCCATCCTCATGGGATACATAGAAATGCCCAGAAATTTCATTTTCAGGTCCATCCCAGGTTCATCTATTCTTTCTCTCGGACACTTGGCTTGAGCTCTCTCTAGGAATTATGAATAGTGTGGTGTATGTGAACTTATGTCCTTATTCATTTTGGGTTATTCGCTATGACATGAACATTCCTATTTGAGATTCTCATTCCCTTCATCCTCACCGCACGACGTTAAACTGCATGGACCTTTCAGAACTATGTATAGCTTGATTCCCATCCTCATGGGATACGTAGGAAGGCTTGGAAATTTCTTCTGTGGGCCCAAACCTATTTCTTATAAACCTCATATTTCTTCTATCCACTTGGACTATGTTCTCCGGGAGGGGGTATGTTATGTGGTATGGACTTATGTCCTCCTTCCCTTTGTGTTTGTAATATCCTTGACATACACCTCCCACTTGAGAGCTCTTCATCCCCCTATCCTCCACTCATCTTCTTGATTCATCTGCTCTCAAATTGGGCCCCTCGACTCTCTTTGGAAATTCACCCACATGAAAAGGATCACTTTGTTTTAAGACCTAGAGTGTTAGATTCTACATAGATATATTTTCACCCATTTCTATGCTTCATGTTTCCCTTTATTTGGGATTTCATCATATTTCACATTTTAAAGGACCCCCGAATGACATGGATTCTAGGCCTCAATGATCTCCTACCATCTTGGGCCAACGTCCCTGAGGGTTTCAAACAACAATTTGACACAAGTCCCGCATTGAAAATATGTTCAGCGATTGATGCTCATTTGTTTGTTCCCATTTTAGGTCACACAATATGGATATTGTGTTTTGAACATGGTCAATAGTTATCCTACATCGTTACGCAACCCCTATTAATCCCAAAATATTGGTTGTGTGATTCACATCCTTTTTCAATCCATCATGTCTAAGTGAAATTTTGATACTCTTGGTGTTATCCATCAGTGCACGTTTGCATGTTAAGTGGATGAATCCATAGTGTGGTGTCATTCGAAGCTCTACGCCATTTCCCCTTCTCTTTTTTCCACTTGTCACGAAGACCTTCTACGCCCTTGTTTCTCACATCAAGTGTGGCTCACGTGGGCTTAGGGATTTGGTTAAGGTTTACGCCTGCTTGAAAGAGTCTCACTTATTTCAGTCTGAGCTCTTTGACCATTGACTGAGATCTTCCCTCATCCTTATCGCATGATGTTAAACTTCATGAATCTTTCTAGAACTATGTATGGTTTGATTCCCATTCTTATGGGATACGTTATAATGCCCGAACATTTCCTATTTGAGTCCAGATTAGGATTCACTAATTATCTCTTATATTTGTCCTTTTGGACCTGAATCTTATAGGATTGAATGGTGTGGCGTATGGGCTTATGACCTTATTTATGTCTGGTTTTCAATAACCTCACTACATACTCCACCCTTTAGGATCTAGTCTCTCCTAATATTTTTCTTATCGCATGAAGTTAAACTACACGACATATTCCATTATTATGTATGGTATGATTCCCATCCTCATGGGATATATAGGAACACCCGTACATTTCAACTTTGGGTCCAGCCCCATATCCTCAGATATTTTCTGGACCCTTGGCCTAAGTTTTCTCCTATGGAGTTGTGTGCAGTGTGGTGTGGACCTTGTCCTCATTCACATCAGGTATGCTTTATCAAACCTTGAAAATTCCATCTAAAAAATCATTCTTATGTATGCTTCCAAGCCATATGACCTTAAACTATTATTCTTTGTCCCACATGACTTTTAACTATTGCGTCTTTGTTGCGTGATGTTGAAATATGTGGGACGGTCATATCATACGACCCTAAACTATGACACTATCATCCTGGTCGTATGATAAAAAACGGCACCGCATTGTGATTTACTCTCTTGAGGTGACATCATGTTTGGTATCGTTCATCCACCATACCATTTTTCAAGGCCTATATATAGATTGACTCCTATAGCGACGCCTTGATTCTCCGTCCTAGGTTTGTTGCTTCACAAAAAAAACACATCCACCATAAATAACAAACAAGACCCATCAAATGATGCTTATTTTAGTGCATGGGACACACCTACACAACAATATTTCCCTTACATTGGTACCCTACCATTCCATATCCAGAACTATGTATGGATTCATTATCATCTTCATGGGATATGTAGGAATTACTGAACATTTCATCTTCAGGTATATCCCCAAGTATCTCAAATCCTGCCCTCTATTTGGCCCCTTGGTCCAAACTCTATTAGAGGCGTGTGGTATGGTGCGGACTCTATGTCCTCATTTACATCAGGTTTTGCAACAACAACACCATGTGTCTCCCTTGTTTCTTCCCAGCCTGGTCCGAGTTCTATGAAAAAAAACTAAGATCTTGCGAGAACTACATATGGCTTGATTCTCATCCTTATGGGATATGTAGGAACGCACTGAAGTTTAGTCTCTAGGTCCATCCATAGGTATTACAAATCCTCCATTCATCCATGCTCATGATGTTAAACTGCATACCCTAGTCCAAGCATCATGAATTTAAACTATGTGTAGGTTTTCACCAGGAATGTTCCACGAGATGGAAGGCCTCTTTGGTCCTCACCCACATTAGGTTTTGATACATCTCCACCCTGTGCACATTCCATTAAACTAAGTCCCCTCTCAATGGTCCACTCTATGAACTTAAACTAGTAGTTTTCATCCCTAGGACCCTTGTCTTTGGAAAGGTATTCGACTCCCTCTACCTCACACGTCTCATTGGCATACTCAAATGCGTCGTGGAGAAGAGCCCAAAGTGTTGGATTCCGTAGGGACATTCCCTTGTTTCATGTCCACACTTAATTATCCCTTTTACTTGGGTATCCATCCTCTTCCATGTCTGAGGGGACCCCCTTTATGGCCTGATCTCATGCCACATTGGCTCACCTACCATCATGGGCCAATTCCCTAGAATACCTCAGATGACATTTTGGGACATGTACCGTGTTTCTAACATAGTCAGCAGTTGACCCTCATTTTTTCCCCATTCCAGGATAATGAAAAATGAATGATGTGTTTCAAACATGGCCAATAGTTATCCTGCATTGTCATTCCACCATCATTGTGATCCATATCTTGGGTGCCATGATTCATATCTTTCCACTTTCTTATGTTCAAGTGGAATTCCGACACAATCAGATTTACCCCTCTGCACATCTATGTGCATTAAGTAGGGGAGTTTGTATTATTAAGACGTCATTAACCTAGAATTATATTTCCCCTAATGTGTGCCTCCCTGTGCTAGGAAAATCACACCACTACTCCTTGTTTCCCACATCGAGCACGACTCACGTGGGCTTAGGGGTTTTAGTTGGATGTGTACTGGTGAAACCAAACCACACATCCCTTTCATCCTACATGACATTAAATTGTAATTTCAGAACTACGCGTGGATTGAATCCCGTCCTAAAGGGGTATGCAGGAACGGTCAAACACTATGTCTCAGTCCCATCCAAAATGGTTCCATCTTTAGTCTCTTGACCTAAGATTTTCCCTGGGATTATGTGGTGTGGTATGGACTGCTTTGGTCCCCATTCACGTTGGGTCTATAACAGATGCCCCACGTACTCCCCTCTTTGGGATCTCCACTTTCACTGTCCATCCTACCGCATGACTTTAAACTACATGGGTTCTCCAGAACTATGTTTGTATTGATTATCATCAATATGGGATACGTAGTGATGCCTAGGAATTTTACCTTGGGCCCAGTCCCATGGTCATTAACTCTTCTGGACCATTGGCCATGATCACAGTCTAGTCTCTATGACCTTAAACTAGGATCCTATAGTTTGTGAAACATGACTTTAAACTATTAGCCTCAGTCTAGAAAATATGACCTTAAAACTATGTGAAACATCCTAGTCATATGATGTTAAACTATTTAGTGCTCCATACTCACCATATAACCTTAAACTATGTGTCTATCATCCTCATTGACATGAAGAAATCCTATAGGCCACTCTAGGTTCTCCCTAGAGAGATCTTTTTAGGAAATGACTGTCATCCCTGATCAGACTGATGCACTCAGCTAATGTGTTTTCATCACAGTGGTGTGATTTCAAGAGTGTTGGACTCCATTCGAACAAACCATCACTCCACCCTCTGCGCTTTGTGTTTTATTTTATTTTGATCCTCATCCTCTTTCATGTATAAAGGAACCCTCTAACAGTATAGATGCTTGGCCTATGGATCACCTACTATCCTGGGCCAACATTCCGAAAGACAATGGATGAAATTTTGAGTCAGGCCCTGTGTTTCAAACATAGTCAGTGGTCGGCCCTCGTTTGTTGTCCCCATTTCAGGCTAAAATAATAGGGATACTGTGTTTCAAACACAGTCAACAGTTATCCTTAATTGTCATTCCATCCCTACAGTGGCACAATTTTTGGGTATTGTGATTCACAACTTCCACTCCCCTATGTTCGGATCGATTCTAATGCCCCTGGAGTTACCCCTCTTGTGCACTAGAGCATGTTGGTAAATTTTCAATTTGAATTTTTTGAGAACTCCAGTCCCTATTCAGGTCTCCCTCTCTCTTCCTAGATGCCCAGATTGGTTTTCATACCCCGGATGCTCGAATATTTGTTTTCACTCTCATATTTTAATGGAATAATGATGCATCCATCCCTTGTTTATCACATTGGGAATGACCCACGTGAGCTTAGGGATTGATCGTTGGATATTTCATGGATGTGATGGAAATGAAACAATTAAAACAGATAATATAACTCATGCATGCAACCAACATAAATAACAAAAGCATGAAAGTAAGTTTATGAGTTCACATAAATTACAGCACCCAGAGGTCGAACCCTACCATAGATGGGTTGACCTCTTCAATGGAGAATCCCAGCTCTACTACTCTCCAGATCATGGAATCTAGGATCTACTATCACATGTTGAGATCCTGCTCCTCCTCAATGGTAATGTGGCATAGTTCATCAGCCTTGATCCGAGCCTGATCCTTGCCGGCTTGGGTGATATCCATCTATTAAGCAGCTCGCCTCATCTATTCCTCAGCCTCTTCCAACTGGGCATTCATCCATGATATGAGTTCTGATTTTCCATCAAGGAAAGAGGACTGCTCATTCTCCATTTCCCTCTACCTTTGGATCTCATACTCAGCCTCCTGGAGTCTTTGGATATTGACGACCTTACTTCACTACCAACCAACACTGAGGCTACATGTGTCCTCCTGAACCCTCTCAGCATAGTAGTCCCGAATAAGTGTGTGAGGGCATTGGGAATTTAATCCTCTACTGCATAGCTCGCGTAGTCAGGAATGAAGCCTACCCATATGGCACATCTATTCTTCTTGTGGGGTCTCCTTGATAAAATTTGTGATAATCTTCCATGACCGACAACAACTGACCTTGTTATCCTCTTCACCGAAAGCAGTCTCATATCGATCCTCTAGGGTGGTGGGTTCCTATTGGAGAAATGACTCCTTAAGTTCAGCATAAATTTCTTCATTGGGTTGGTCTTCATCACTGGATTTTACTTCGATGATTTCCACCCAATCAATGCTAGACTCTTTTCTCTAGCAGTATTGCATGCCGCCACCGGTCGCTCATAGGGAACTATGGCCCGGTCAGCTAGGGCACTCAATTTTATGGGTATCTTCACCTTTATTCAGAGCGGAGCCTTGGGTATTCTCAGGTATTCCAGCTATTTGCATCAGTAACGTATGCACCATCCTGAAAATTGTGCAGGCATGGGTCTCATTAGCCTATTTGACCGACCGGGCAATATGTACAACTCTAGAGTATGAGACTTACCCAGATAATTCTTTTGATATCACATTGGGTCTATTATCATTGGGAGGATAAGATGTGTCCCTCCATATATGATTGTGGGATATGAAGATTCTGAGGAGGGTTCCCCTGCTCCCCTAACACTGCTGGATTCCGCAAACACCATCTCTCCAGCTGCAGGTCACTGTGTTTGGTTATCTGCGCCTATCGGGCCTTCTTCCTCATCAGTGGGAGTGGCTGATTGAAGATTCTCCTACATAGATAAGTGTTAGTTGAGAAAGAAAGATAAGGTAGGGAGGGAACTAGTGAAATGGAAGGGAGTAGAGACTCACCTCTAAAGTTCCAGAAAATTCTCCCAAGGAGATTCCCCTCAAGGCCAATATCTCACCTTTTTTAGGAGAGGCTCCCTTGGAAGTCCCATACATTTCTCAGAAAAAATATCCCTCATTAACATCTTCCCCCCATGATTCATCTGTATGGTCAGGCAAGGGGAAACGCTCCACCAATTGGGCCACTATCAGTTCTGTGGGAGTAGTCATGTTCAGCAGCACCCTTTCCCAGTGCGACATCAGCCGCATGTTTCCGCAAGAATGTATTACTTCCTCCAGCTCTATTAAAAACTTTCTTCCCTCAGTAGGGGTAGAATTTAAGCCACCCTTCAAAAATACTAGCCCTCCCAGTGACATCCCATGCATGTTCAAATTCGTCCACATGTTGTTAATTTCGAGGTATTGTTTTCTCTTTTCCCAATCTTTCCATGACTCTGGGAAGAATGATTCATAGGGGATCGATACTAGACATAGTTTCTTTCCGGGATCTTAAGGGGAGACCATGTGGAAGCCCTAAGATGATTCAACTTCTTTCTAGTCCCTCCTATATAGAGCCACCAGACCCGGAACTGCCACCTCTCCTGCTTCACTTCTAGCCAACACTGGTCCTGGGTTTGCTGATTCATGGCCTATCACCCCTACTATTATATCCTCACCACCCTAGCGTATGTTCATGACACCTTCTTGACATCCCCCTTTCATCACTATTTGTAATTGAGGTCTACGAACTACATTGTTGGACCATACAGTCACTCGCTTCAGCATCTTACTTAGGTAGGCAACCTCCCAACTCTGAGCATACTCATGAACCAGTCCAAATGTGGCATTAGACAGAGACAACTCATTCCACATCTTCCCATCCTCCCTTTTAAACATAATCTAAAGTTGTCGCAAGAAACATGTGTTATTATTGTGGTGCACATTTGTATACATGAGTCAGCCTCTACATGCACCAGAATTGTTGGGAAAACCGGTGCAGGGTATATGGTTCACATATGGGTTCACAATCTACCAATGCTACCAGCACACTGCCATGGAAGGATAGAAGATATGACTAATTCTCTATGGTATCTATTCCATCATCGGTATACTCTCTATTTGGAAAAGGAAATGTGTAGAAGATGAACTTTTCTACTCACCCCATATTACCCAACATAGTCATTGCATCCATCTTCAATGGGGGCGCTCCCCATAATGTTCAAAATTGTCAGTCAAGAATGTATCTCAAGCGGAGCAATGGGGTTAAGATATTCGTATCCCCCCATGTGTGCCATGATCCGGCAATATAAAAAGTGGAATGACCCGCACACCTGCAGAATCCTCTTCCCATCACTAACATGCTGAAGTAGATGGTATAACTTTTCGAGCACTAGTATACCCAAGTTGATGCAGTCCCCACCTGCCAATTGAGCCTCCATGATAAATGTACTTGTTCTCACCCTCATGTGGGCATCCCTGCCCGATAATATCCACCCACAGATCAGTGCTGAGATAAACCTGGCAAGCCTGACTATTGGCCGCTGCTCAGTCTTGATGCTGTATCCCCACAGTTTCCACTGGCTATATTTTAGGATTCTCTAGTATGAACCCTCTTTACCCCATTGTGCTCCTTGTGGGCATATAGGGGGCCTTTTTAGTAGTGTTCCCTCTTTTGGGGGAAATTTATTAAATAGCCAAACAACTTCTTAAATTGGATGTCTTATGTATTCTATTTATCCTCATTTGTTCCTGGTACTAGCCCTAGAAATTCCACCACAAAAGGCGACATCTGCTCCCCATCCCCCCAGACATTCATGGTGGGGAGGAACTCATCATACATAACTCCTAGGATTGGGATGCTAGAAATATGATGGAGGTCCCATAGACTGATGCCAACCTCCCCGTGATGCAATTGGAAAGTGTTGGTATCTGGTGACCATCGGCTCAACAATTTATTATAAATTCCCTCAGTTGAGAGATGCTGAATTGGGAGTCCTCAATTGCTTCATGCAGGCCAACCCACCTTAGGACATTCTCGAACTTTTCATAGGATGCATATGCCCAATAGGCCCAGGCCTAATCGTCGGTGAAGTTTCCACCCTAGCACAAGTCTCATCTTTTATTCAACCCCTTTTCAAGATTTCAAATCCCTTCCTTGATGATCATATTGTACAGGGGTGGGGATATCTTCTATGATAATTCCTTGTCGTTGATATTGTTAACATGATTTTGGAGACAATGTGCTATGACCGGGGTATGATCTTTTTCAATGTTCCCATCTGCAGACCTATACCATTGGTATTGCTCGAGGGTGATCCTAAAACAGTAGGCAGGCTCACCCTTGCTAGTGTTTGGGATGAAGTCTTCATCCCATAAGACAAAACCATACAAAGGAAGGCACTTGAACAATAGGTATTCCTTCTACACCTCTGTTAGTATTTCTGTCAAAGAATGGCGATCGGAAGTACTATGGATTTACTCTCATATTTTTATGTTATTTACCATGGCCTCCCTCCGAGCAGTATCATCTTGAACTTCTCACACAGCCTCTGACCATTGGATCTAAGGACTTGAAGAAATTTTTCCTAAGGTATGAAAACTGAGAAAAGAGTCGTTCGTAGAGACTCTTTGCGAAGACATTTCGTGAAGATGGTCTCAAACCACCTTTGCACCGTGAAGCAGCCTTGTGTTTGACCTACGTCACAAAGGAAACAACTGATCATGATGCCCCAGTTTTCTAAATAGATTTTTTGAAGTACCAGACCAAAGAAACTCTGGTTCTCTAAAGCATTCACAAAGAATATCAGTTTGTGAAGAAAGAGGAAAAGCATCGTCATTCGCGAAGATCTAAATGTTGAAAAATACTCTAGGCCTATATATATAGGCGCAGGGGTAATTAGCTTTGTGGTGAACATTCGAGGCTATTCATGGTGACCCACCCAGGATTTTTGTAGCACCCTTCACCCCCGTGGGATGATGCCTTTTAGCAAGGATCCTTTTGCGAATCGTTTGTGCACCGAAATTCATGAGGCAACTTCACACCCACCTCTATGACCCATCTCTATGATCCTCCACTGGTTCAATTTTGAATGGATCTTTGGCGTCTTTCCCTCAGAATTCGACCCTCCTTTTCCATCAGCTCAAATTCTGAGGGTGGGGGGCATTTTTTGGTGCTGAAAAAAACTCATCCCATGCAGTGAGAATACTCAAGGATACGGTCGAGGGAATCAACACTCCAAAGGGGACTAAATACCTCCAATCCATCCCAAAGGTTCTCCTTCATGAAGATCTCTGCACGGCCGATCCGTTTCTGAGATGCCTCCTCCATGATTGTTTTCATGGAATGGCATGGTGTAAGTCTGACACTAGCCCGTAGCTCCTCCGTGGTGTCATCAGCCTCCACAGCACGCTCCGTAGAGACCGTTTCGACGGGCCTCTTTACGGCGTTGTGCACCCTCTGCGAGGTCGTTGCCGGTCGATGGAGTGGCGCCTCTCTACAACATCAATCATCTCTATAGTGGGTTATGAAAACCTTTCCAACCATGGTTTCCTATAAATAGAAGGCTCACCCTCTTCCAAACCACTATGAATCTTCCCTTTCAACTTCCCTGCTCTTTTTTTGCGCAGACCTTCACGAAACCCTCAGATGGATTTCCAAAGGTACTTGGTCTCTGCGTGTCATGCCTCTCTATGTTCTTTCCAGCCTCCACCTATGGTGTATATGCCCTTTTTGAAGGTGGAGTGATCCATTGAGGTAATTAGAACCCACATAGTTCACATAGTCATGATAACGTGAGCCCCTCAATGGATCAATCTACAACACTGTCTCCACACGACATTTTTAGTGCCCTCCCTTTACCAAGGGTTAAAATGTGATGGTTATGTAATTACTAGGGGTGAGGAGTGAATCCTCATTGTTTGAGTGTTAATGCTCCTTTCTATCACAGAGTCTAACGAATGGAAAAGGGAAATTCCTTAATCACAAAGAGAGTCATCCTTTGAAGAACATCAAAAATTGACAAAGGCATGAACAAGGAACCTTTTAGTCCTAGGTTGTGCAAGTTTCTTTATGGTCACGCAAGTCACTTGCACGCCACATATGGGTCGCGCAAGTAACTTGCATTCCCAATTATGTTTTCACCCAAGGTGCTCAGTGGCCTATAAATACCCCCCGTGGGCCCCCCATTTTGACAATGGGTTTTCCAAAACTCGGAATTAAGCTCTGGTCACCCTAGTCTCTGCTTGAAGTATTCCGAACACTTATAAGGTAATTTCTTACCTATAATAGAAGATCTAAAGAGGAAGAATAAGGCCTAAGTGTTAGAACTCATCAACACTTGCGCGCCTAAGTGTCCAGCCCTTAAGGGAAATGGATACACTTGTGTGTTGCCTTGTCCTCTCATGGAAACATGCGCGCCGCCCTTTTGGAATCATCTAGGGATAATACTAACGGATTGAGCCAAGTCTCGGCCAAGTATTACCCTATAGGTTCTCCGTCGCCCAAGTGAACTCATGTCGTGCAAGTATACTTGCGTGACCAGGACTTGCGTGCCTGCCTCTTTTTGGGTGCCCCTCTTTTCAATTCACATCCTTTCTTCAAATCCACCTTTCCTCTTCAAGATCTAGCCTTCAAAAACCTCTTTAAAGCCACTTATGGCATGGTTTCTTTGTTGACTTCCTTATTTGAAAGATGTTCTGTGGAATATCTCCCAAAACCTTGTGATTTATATATCTATATATCACTACGGTTAGAGATTTCCTTCATTCAACCTCATCCTTTAGGATGAAAAGATCTTTAATATGGGAATCCTATTTAGGAGTAATCCCCAAGTTCCCTAATTTGGGCATCCTTCTCAGGAGTAAGCCCCAATCACAAGTTAAATTCCCCCTTAATTTGGGAATCCTTCTCAGGAGTAATCCCCAAATTAATAATTTAAATATCCATAAAGCACAAATACCTTTATGGACCCTATTAATGGGAATCCTCCTTGAGAGTAATCCCCAAGTACCCTTTAATCTGGGCATCCTTCACAGGAATAAGCCTCAAGTTACAAGTCTCCTTAAATTGGGCCTCCTTCTCAGGAGTAAGTCCCAATAATAATTCCCTTTAACTTTGGGCCTCCTTCTCAGGAATAAGCCCCAATCATAAGTCCCTCCTAATTTGGGCATCCTCCTCAGGAGTAATCCCCAAGTTAGAGTATCCAAATCTCCATAAAGCATGAATATCTTTATGGATCTTACTTCTGTGCTTCTTTCCTAAACTAAGTCCTAATATTCATTTACTTGGGAAGTCACACATACATAATCCCCATATCATTCATTGTGACCGCATCTTTCATGGCACAAATTGTCAGGTTTACCAATACCTCTTGTTTCTCACACCGAGCATGAATCAAGTGAGCTTAGAGTGTAAAAGTAACCACGACACATCTCTTTGGGTCGTTAATCATACGTAAGCCCCACATTTCTTAATTGAACTACGTGGACTTTGATCTCTTCCTTAAAAGTATAGTATGTAGGAAGCCTTTCTAAGGTTCAAGACCATCACCCATTAATTCTCATATGTCCCATAAGATGTTAAAATATATCTTAATTCTTGAACTACGTGGGTTCTGATTCCTCTTTAACAAGGATACGTAGGTAGCCCATCTTCAGGTACTATCCCAAATCTAAAATAATCCATGTCCTTCTGAATGAAAATAAACTTCAAGTGCCCCACTGAGTGGATTTAAAACTAGTATGGTCATCATAATGACCAAGATATTTCTATATAATGTATTGAAGGATACCATTGACTAATAGTATCCAATACATACGGATGATTCTCCATCAATGAAGAACCTCAAATACATATAAAAGATTCTCTAAATATCATACATATTAATCATTGATTTCCAAATCTAAAGGAAAACTCATTTTTATACTTGGTGAATTATTAAGGATTCGTGAACATAACTTAAATCTATGAGGGAGTCTCGGAGTAGGAAATAATTCCCCCCAAAAAGGTCTGATGAGCCTGACCTCCTATCCTCTTGACCAATGCAAATTCTTAAGCCCCATCGGTCCACAACTAATGAGAACCTACCTTTAGAAAATAGGTCCAAATGGATATAGAATCCTTGGATGTTTCTAGTTCTACGAATAAACTCGTTAGAAACTGATTGTAAAAGTTTGAACCTTAAACAAACAAGGTCATCCCCATTTCTAGAAGAAACAAAAATGGTGAACCCGACGTGAATCCTTAACCTAGTTAAATGATGTTTTACTTATTTGTTAGGCCCCTATTTAACTTAATGTGAGGGCCAACAAAGTAATAAATAACATAAGTGCTCATCCAAAAGATGTAGTCTGGCCAAACTTATCTTGATTATGTCTATTATATCAAACATGCACTCTTTTCCAAGATCTCTCTGCATTACAGAAATTTATTCTTTAAAGTTCGCACCTATGAATGCTTAGGCCGCAACTCCTGCTGGATCTTCATCCGCTCTGAGGATGACATCACCTACTCAGCGTCTACAATGCTGGGTCTCAAATGAGTTGGTTAAAGAATACCGTCAACACAGTACCATTCCACTCTGGAGGATGCTCGACAAGCCCTCCAAGTTAATAAATCACTCTGGTTGTCCGGACAGTGATGACCAGCGATCAAGAACTAGGTGGTTCTAACCACCGTCTCTAACCGTTTCGGGTCGTTATCCCCAGAACGCAATCACCAGTACCTCCCATATTATAGGGAGGTGAATGAATAGGTCACTCAAGGACTCAGTTCAAGAAAGTAGATGTCCTTCATGAGAAACCCCATCAACAATTTTCGCCAGACTTGTGTAGTAGTGCATCCTCAACATGATGATGGTATCACCTCTAGAGGTTCGGCTCAGGTCCCTCAGACCCAAGCATGCAAGATGAACCGTCAGAGGTGAAACTCAGCCAACAGGGAGAAGGTTCTTACCTCTGCCCCCTCCAGGGAAGTCCATCAAGCCAACTTGATGGAAATAAACGAGCGGGCATATACACCTGTCCGTCCTGATGTTATTGCCCAACAGACTCATCTGGCAGTAACACGACAATCCCGCCAGGAAATTCCGGCGGAGTATTATAGCCAGGCATATACACCTGTTTATAATTCATCAGCTAGTCAGTAGGCTCGTCTTACTGTAACCAAAGAAACTCGCCAATCAAATGTGGTGGGGAACCATCAGCAGGCACATACACCTACAATTCATCAGGCTAATCGACAGTCTCATTTGGTAGCACCTGGAGAATTCAGTCGGAAAGCTCCGATGACAAATTTGGAGTAGACTCAACTCTCTACCCCTATGCATAAGTACAATCAATATCTGTTGACAGGAAAAGGAGGACAGGAGTAGGCACATACACCTACTCCAGACATGGAATGGAGTTATATTCATGTTCTAGTAGCTGAAGTCTCCAAGCACATTCTGACAATGGTGAAAGAGCAGAAGCAAATCCCTGGCCATATTCTGGATGCCTGTCAGAATATTATAACAACTTCAGCAGCATCACAGGGAAGGGATCATAAATCTATCCCTATCAGTGAAGTGACTCATCAACATGTCACTCCGGAGCAGATGCACACCTCTGTTCTAGTCCAGGAGGGTCGTGGGGCATACTCCCCCATGTCATACAGAAAATCAAGTCAGGCACATACACCTGATTTAAATGGAGATAATCAGCCTAACCTGACCATTTCTTCTGAGCAGGCACATACACCTACCCATAATAACCACTTTCGTCAAAAAGTGGTTTCCAAAGTCAGTAGGAAGGAATCTAAGAAAAAGACCAGTCCAACACAGTCGATAAATCAAGAGCCAATCTGCAATAAGGCCTTGCTCAATGCTGGAGTTCTTAATGCACTTAGACAATTTTCTGTTGCAACTCAAGATTCTACACTCTCATTTCCCAATAGTGGTAAAAATAATTCTAAAGGTCTTCATCAGACACATTCTCATGAAGGCTTTCTTCATGACATTTTAGTCAATCTCGAAGTATCATCTTTAGATGAGAGCCACAATAACCCTCTACGTGTCCAGAAGACCAAAGAGCAAGAGGTTTCATCTTTTTATGTAACCCACCATGGTTGTCCTCCCCATGATGATGAATTTAGCTGTGAAAGTCCTTTCATAGTAGTAATTATCATTTCCTGGAAAATTCTTCAAAGGACAATGCAGTAATGATAAAGGCCTTTTATCTTGAGGCACTTGAAAATGTGAAGCCATTCATGTATGATGCTTTACCGCTAGCAGGTGAAATATTTTCTCAATCAGAAGATAGCTTAGGGAATAGGTCATTCTCCGAACCACCCTTGGGTCATTCATCTTCTAATTTGACAAATGAATTCTCTACCAATATTGTTGAATCTGATAAAGTAACTAAGAAGCACCAGATTTGGTCTAATCAGGTATAAGAATGTTCATCAAATGATAAAGAGGAAGTGCTGAATATGAGAAAACAACTGGCGAAAGGTGAAGCACTAGTCATGTTTTGGACTTTGGCTAACTCTCAGTATGATATTCCAGAAATGTTGACTGAATATTGTATTCACGATGTTCGTCTCAACATGTGGAAAAATCTTTGTCACTTAAAGGAGAAAATATTATCTTACGATGAATATGAAAATCATGTTAATATAATAGAAGGGTTACAACGCCAAATTGATTTGGCATCTCTATCAATTTCCCGACATCCAAAGGTTGAAAAGCAGTAGAGAGACCTTCAGCATTCATGCCTTGGCGTGTTAAAAAGGTTGCGCTAGTTAATTACCAATTCCCCATATAGTAATAATATCAGGGGATGGGCAGTTCATGGAGCACTGCATTTCACTGTACTATCCAGTCAACAAAGCCCACCGAAAGTGGTCTCATGCAATGTTATTGCCCATGGCTAGCCAGAGATACTTGGTTTTGTTTTTAATCAAAGTCTTGACCAAGAGCATGCCTTTAACTAGTTCTTCCCAAAGTCACGCGTATAAAGAAAAATTTGTCGAATTACTCTTGCATCAAGAAAATTAGAATATCGAACATGCTTCTCATTTAGAGCAGGCACATCATCAAGTGACAGAAGTGTCAGAAATAATCCAACGGTCATCTGATCCAGATGATTTTAGTGGATGTAGGTTGATGCATCCAGCCAATTTGCAGACTAAAGTCCATAAAATCAGGAGAGATTTTAAGAAAGTCTCAGATGTAGCATCTCAAGATCCACCTTAGATTGCCAAGATGGGGACTCTTTTAGCCTAACCCTTGGGATCAACAGATGGTATTCAAGGATTTGATCAGGGAAGTAGGAACATCCCCAGTCCACTGGACTGGGGACTTTTTAAAATTCTCAATCTCTTCCTCAGTGAAATCCAGTCTTCTATTGATTAGGGAAGAATCCACAAGAGGAACGTAGAGCCGAATTATTAGGATACTTCCTTCAAATTACGGTTCATCAATAAGTTCATGAGGGATCAACTCAACCAAGGGAAATGTGTCATAAAGGAGATGGAAGAAGACAATATCGCAGAAATGCTGACAAAAGGACTGCAATGCGTTATGCATCGATAAATGTCATTAATGTCGTTGTCACTGATCCCCCAGAACATGAAGCTCACTCAGAGGAATCATATGAATAAATTCCTATTCAAGAGGTTGTATTCATTGAAACAAATGAAGAAGGTGTGGGTACTCAAAATCAAAGTCTTACCCATAATTTAGGTATTCCTTCAAATAACCAACTTCCCCCTCTTCGAAAGGCGTCTAACAATGGGAAAGGAAAAAAGTCAGGTTACACCAAACTCTGGAGAAGGCCAATCACTCTCATTAGAGGAAAGGTTCGCACAGCAAGAGGAAGAAATGAAGGAGTTAAGGAGGTTAAATAAAGAACTACTTCAAGATAGTCTTCCTCCTAAGCATGCTGGAGTTAGTTAGTCAAGGGAATTCAATGCATCTACTTGGATGGATCAAGAATATCACCCTTTAAAAGTACACCCTCATAGGTCTAATCTTATGGCTCGTACGTGAAAGAAACTAGCAGTACTACCATCAGTGACAGTACCAGTCGCTACACCTGTCCAAACTCCAGTTCTTGCACCTGCACAGGTCCAAGCTCAACCAGATATTTCTCAAAAATTAATGACTATCATTGAGTCATTAACAGCTCGGTTGGAAGATATGGAAGGAAAATGTGCACCAGTACAACCAGAGAAGAGAGCTTACCCTGAATGGGTTGATGTAATTCCTCCCCCATCAAATTTTTCGAGTACCACATTCCCAATTTTTAATGGTTCGGGAGATCCAGAACAACACTTAACACATTTTATTTCTCATTGTGATCTTATGATGAGAACTCCTCAACAATAAGAAGCAGTTAAGCTCAGGTGTTTTGTATAGTCATTACAAGGACATGCTTTTGTCTGGTATACAAGATTTCAATCTCGATCAATTACTAGGTGGGAAGATCTTCGTCAAAAATTCCTTCTCCAATTCAGCTCAACCTTGCCAAAGACGACAGTTTTTGATCTTACAAATTTTAAGCAAAGGGAGAATGAAAGAGTTTCATATTTCGTTTCTTGATGGAAGGGATTAACATATTCCTTAATTTTAGAACTCCCTCAAGAAGAATTTTTGTCAATCTGTGTGGCAACTTTGTGTGATGAATTACGCACAATGTTGATCCCTGTGAAATATACAAGAGAGTTTCGAGACCTTACTTCAATCACTCAGCAGATTGAAGGATCTCTTTCAAATACTAAGGCTAAAACTCATATAATTCCATCAGTTCTAGGAAAATAATTGGGAAAGCATAGACTGCTACAGTTGCACTTAAACAAGAACTTGTTCCTGTTTCCACTTCAAAACCTTCATCATATCGAAGGGCTCTGCCTCCTGAGCATCAACAACAACGGTCTCCTCTTCAAAATGATCAAAGAGATCAAAGTCAGAAATAGTTTGAAGACTTGAAGAACAAAGTTTATTCTTTCTGGAATGAACAAGTTATAGGATACTTCATCTCAGCTCTGGAAAACAGTTTGGTTCAGTTGCCAAGGACCAAAAGGCCGAACAAGTAAGGAGATGAAGACCTCCCTAACTATTTCCCATTTCATCAGATGTTGGGGCATCCCATTCAAGATTTTTTTGTCCTCAAAGACCTTCTACAAAAGATGGTGGACTCTATATAGGTAAAACTGAAAGGTTCTTCAGCCCAGGTAGCATGTGTTACTACTACTGATCCAGAGGAGGAAGACAAGTGGAATGAAGTAAAAAGTAAAAATCCAAAGAAATATGATTATTGGATGTTCAGGAAAACGATCAACCAAACTCATGACATTTTACAAACACAATTGAATCAACCAATTGTGTCTTCGGCTATGAATGCCACAGCAAAACCCCCTTCATCAGAAGAAAAATCATCAAAGAGGCGGCATAATTCGAAGAAATAATAATAGTCAGAAGAAGACGAGTTCATATCAAAGCCTAAATTTCCTTTGACTATGGGAGATTTTATGCCATCTACTTCAAAATTATGGGCACCGCCCCACCAAACGGCACAACCTGAACCGGCTAATTAGGAAGAGTCTTCTTCAGATGAAGAGTTGATCGTTGGTTCTGTTGACAAGATTCATTTAACAGATCCTTATGCTAGTAACAGTTTCAATCATGATGAGCCTAAGTTCCCTATATCAAACAGAGGAATTATAGGAATAGATAGAGGTCTAGGAGACAGGAGAAGACGCGGATATTCTAGAAGCCACTATTTCAATCCTACCCCAGCTAGAACTGTATATGCGGCATAAACTCATGGCAAAGCCCTTCAGTGGGCTCAACAAGAACAAGAATATTCTTCCACACATGGCCGAATCAATCCTGGCACAGTTATTTTGGAAGATAGGATAGAGGTTACACCTTATTCCTCTCAGCAAATAAATATACTTAGTCGGACTAATCTTCCAAAGCCATGAGTATTTATAACTCCTACCCTGATACAAGATGAATCTACTTCCAAAGCATCAACTTCTAAGTCACCTACGAAACCACATGTTCCTGTTGGGAAACACAGACCTTTGGACCAAAAGTATGATGTCTTTAAACATTTGGTCCAAGTACCGGCCAAGTTATCTATTCTGGATGCCTTGAATCTATCAAAGTATCTTCGGGAGGCACTCATTGAGGCTTTTTCAAGTCCTCAGGAATTTGAAACTGAAATTTTTGAGACTGAAGTCTACCATATAGAGAATGATCCTGCAGAATTCCATGCAGTGATATCTTTTACAGATGAAGATGAAGATGATGTTGTGCATGGACATATTAGACCTTTGTATTTATCTAGCAAGGTTAGTGATGTAGACATCTGACAGTATTTCATTGATAATGGTTCAAGATTCAACCTCATCCCTATTCATACACTTCGTCGAGTGGGCCTCACCGAGTCTGATTTATCTCTTTCTACTTTGATGTTGCAAGGATATGATAAAAATGAACAAGAACCTCTGGGGTGATATTACACTCAGAACTCAGTTTGGAGACCTTGTATCCAATTCATATTTCATGTTTGTTTGTCATGACACAACCTTCAACATTTTGCTTGGAAGGCCTTGGCTACATCAACATGTGACCATACCATCTCCGTACCATCAGTGTCTCAAATATTGTTTCAATGGTCAAATTAGGACATTGTATGGTGATAAATCCCCATTAAAAACATGTGAATCTCAATACATTGAGGTAGAATTCTATCACATGGAGAGAAATGAGAAATCCATGAAAAAGGAGGTTACCAAAATTAATGCTCTATATGGTTTGAAAAAGATTACAGTAAACCCATTCATACATGTGAGTACAAATTTTGTGTTGCCTATCAGTCAAATTGATAAGGTAGACCCAAATCCAAATACCCTTATGGAAACTTCCATAATGTCAATTATGGAAACCAAGCTAGACAGCATGGTAGAAGTTGTTGATTCACCAGGAAATGATGAAAGCTTAAATGGAGATGTCTTCATTTCATCCACTAAAATCCAGCAATTCTATACTTCATCAACCAGGCTAGAAGAAGTTATAGCAATACCAGAGGAAAATAATGATGTCGATTCTCAATCCATCATCTCCTCTTTATCACCTCAGAAAGACCATTCATCATCATTAGGGTTAGAAATGGTAGTATCTTCTTCAAGATGTTAAAATTTTAACTTCTCTCCTGATCATGGAAATTCTGCTTCATCATCTACTATGCCAGTAGAAACAAAATAAGTGACACATATTGAAGAAGAAGAGGAAGATCTCAGAGATGATCCTCCATCCTTTGAAGAAGGTATCTCTACCACTATGGATGAACTCATAGAAATAAATCTGGGTACAAAAGAAGATCCACGACCCACTTTAATTAGTGCGGCCATGACTCTTGAAGAGCAAGAAATGTATACTTCATTTTGAAAGAAAAATCAAGATGTTTTTTCTTAAAATTATATGGAAATGCTAGGTCTTGATCCTGATGTTTCCACTTATCATTTGGGTTTTCCAGAAGAACATCAAGGATTCAAGCAAGCTGCAAGAAGAACACACCCAACTTATGCCTCCAAAATTGAAGCTGAAGTGGATAAGATTATCAAAGATAACTTCATCAGAGAAGTTCAATATCCCAAATGGATGGCTAATATTGTCCCTGTGAAAAATAATAATGAAAAAATTAGAGTTTTCATTGATTTTAGAGATCTTAATTGGTATTGTCCCAAGGGTGATTTTCCAGTTCCGATCACAGAACTCTTAATTAATGAAATAGCTGGATATGAAGCTCTTTCCTTCATGGATAGTTATTCTGGGTATAATAAAATATGAATGGCTCCAGAAGATGAGGATTCTAAAGCTTTCAGAGCTCCTCAAGGTGTGTTTTGATATCGAGTAATGCCCTTTGGCCAGAAGAATGTAGGTGCAACGTATCAACGTGCCATGCACCATATCATCAAACCCTTTTTAAGGAAATTTATTGAATGATTTGTGGACGATTTAGTGGTTAAATCCAGACAATGTTATAATCAATTGGCTGATTTGGAAATCATATTCCACAAACTTTGACAACACAATTTGAATATAAACACCTTGAAATGTGCTTTTGGGGTAACCTCGGGAAAATTTCTCGGCTTTGTTGTACGCCATTGTGGTATCAAAGTTTATCTTGAGAAGAAAAAATCAATCCTTGGTATGTCACCTCCTCTAAATTTGAAAGAATTAAGAGGACTTCAAGGACACTCGGCCTATATTCGGCGTTTCATTTCCAATTTGGCAAGAAAGTGTTTACCCTTCACCAAATTGATGAAGAAGGGAGTCACCTACCAATGGACCAAAGATTTCCAAGAGGCATTTGATGTACTCAAGAAATATCTCTTGAGTCCACCGGTATTAATGCCACCTGTTGAAGGAAGACCACTTATCCTCTATGTGACAGCTTTAGAGAGATCACTGGGTGCCTTCCTTGCCCAAAAGAATGATACTGGGAATGAAAACAGCCTTTACTATCTCAGTTGAACTATGCTTGAGGAAGATAATCGATATTCAAGTATTGAAAAGTGATGCCTAGCATTAATCTTTGCAGTTAAAAAATTGAGACACTACTTGCAACATCATGTGGTCCAATTGGTATCTCGCAATAACCTGCTCAAATTTATCCTTAGTCATCCAATGCTTACATGATGTCTGGCTAGGTGGGTAGTTATTTTGCAGCAGTTTGATATCCAGTATGTGTCTCAAAAGGTGATAAAGGGCCAAGATCTGGCCTATTTCCTTGTTGAACACCCATCTATAGAAGATACATCTTTAAATATTTAACTTCCTGATGAGGAAGTCTTCTCTATTCAAGATAATCCTCAAACATGGGAAATGTACTTTGATGGTGCTTCCCAAAGTCCAACAGGGAAGAAATTGGAAGATCCTAAATTCAACAAAGTTGGGTTAGGAATTGTGTTTCTTTCCCCAGAAAATGTAGTTCTGACTTATTCCTTCTTATTGTTGGAAGTTGGTACAAACAATGAAGCAGAATATCAATCCCTCATCACAGAATTGGAGTTGGTGCTTCAGGCATAGGTGAATCACTTAAAGGTTAAAGGTGATTCAGACTTGGTAATGAAACAAGTAAATGGGGATTATGCCATCAGAAAAGAAGAGTTAATCCATTTGTATGATTACATCATAGAGTTAATGGAGGAATTTATTTTGGAACTGACATTTTCTTATGTCCCGCGATCACAAAATGCTCAAGCTGATGCACTGGCTAATATAGCCACAGCTCTGGCAGATCCAAATCGGGGCGAAACAATCATCAGTATTGCCCATCGTCGTATAGTTTCACCTTATGTTCAAATCAGAATAGAGGAAATCAATGAAATTAGTCCCATTTCTGAACCATATGGTCATACTACAGGATGGATGACACCTATCAGGGAATAACTTCAAAATGGAACACTCCCACCTGATAAATCCGGAAAGAACAAGTTTGGAGACATGTGGTCAATTTTACTCTTTATGATAGCCCATATCAACAAATAAAATTCTACAAGAGAGGTTTTGATGGAATTCTCTTCAGATGTATTGATGGTGAAGAGACAATGGTTGTCATGAAAGAAGTACATGTATGAGTCTGTGGTGCCCACCAGTCTGAACATAGACTGCCTGATCAAGTTCAAAGGCTTGGAACTTATGGCCTTCAATGATACAATATTGTGTTGATTTCACTAAGAAGTTTCATTCTTTCCAATTATATTCCAATTTCATTCATCAACCCCCAGAGTTTCTTCATACAGCTAAATACTCATGGCCATTTGCCACATGGGGAATGGATGTAGTGGGACCTTACACTTCGGCTACATCCAAGCAGTTTAAGTATATTCTTACTGCTACTGACTTCTTTTCCAAACGGGTAGTGGAAATATCTCTCAAATAAGTTAGTTCTAAAAGCATTGTTAGCTTCATCAAGTCTAAAATCATTACCAGATTTTGTGTCCCTCATACCATATTGACAGACAAGGACACCAACCTCTGTTCATCCAAGGTAAGGAAGTTGTATCAAGAATACAACATCAAATCCAACCATTCATCTCGGTATCATTCAGCGGCCAATGGCCAAATAGAGGCCTTCAATAAGACTCTTTCAAACATACTGCAAAAGATTGTGGATAAAGATAAGAAATCATGTCCTGATAAACTTTTTCATGATTTATGGTCTTATCGGACCACCACCCGCACTGCTATGCAGTCAACTCCATATTCATTGGTATATGGAACAGAAACAGTCCTGCCCATTGAGGTTCAATTACCTTCACTCAGAGTAGCCATTTGTGATCAGTCATCTACAGATGAATAATCTCAAAAGATATTGGATGAATTGGAACGATTAGATGAAAAAATATTGTGCACCCTGTACCACTTGGAAGTCTATCAGAATTGAATAGCATGGGATTTAAACAAAAAATTTCATCTTAGTTCATTCATTCAAGGAGAATTGATATTGGTCCTCATAACTCCAATGATACTAGGGAAGAAGCCTCCAAAGATTGAGCCAAAGTGGGAAGGATCTTATTCAATACATAAGGTCTACTCCAATGGAGCTTATTCTTTAATCTAAATGGATGGAGAGATCATCACAACTCCAACCAATGTAAGATTCTTGAAGAATTATTTTGTGTAACACAAATACATAATCGTCCAACATGATGTTAAACTATGTTGTCCTAGCTACATGACGCTAAACTGTGAAGCACTGGTCCATGAATATGACCTTAAACTACTTTAGTCCTCATTGCAAGACTTTAAACTGCATGGTCCCTCTATCATCCAACATGACGTTAAACGGTGTCCCCTTTGTCGTCTAACATGACATTAAACTATTCGTCTAAGCTGGAAGACGTTAAACTTCCAAGCACCCCATATTTGTGACTCATGACATTTAAACTTTGAAACAGTCCATTATACATCCTACATGATGTTAAACTCTGCATCGTTAGGGTTATTACTACTTCTTTTTTCTCACACCGAGCATGACTCACGTGAGCTTAGAGTATGTTTCAACCATAACACCCTCTCTGGGCCGCTAACCACGCATAAGTCCCAACACCATCTTTGGTTTTTCCTCAAGTACAACTCGATCACCAATTCATTTCTTAATTGAACTACGCGGACTTTGATCCTTACCTTCTAGGTCGGGTACGTAGGAAACCTCCTGAGGTTCAATCTCAAAACCAACATCTTCACATCGGTTCACCTCCATCTTATACGATGTTGAAAAAATCCCCCCCCCCCAAACCAATATCTTCACATTGGTTCATCATCATCCTTACTATATGACGTTAAACTATACAGTCCCCCACTTTCCTTGCTATAATACATTAAACTGCATAGCCATACATCTTAGCTACATGATGCTAAACTGTGCAGCACCGGTCCATGCATATGACCTTAAACTATTCACTCTTTTGTCCTGTATGATAATAAACTACAACATTATTTGACACCCTCACCTGAGAGGGAATCATTATTGACATTGATCTCCAATCATGTTATATTTCAAAGACTATGTGCATACATGTTAATGCCCAAACCTTTAATCTTGGATCAAACCATCATTGCACTAAAGTCCCCTTTCACCCTTCACATGTACGAACCAAATATGTATAGAGGGTATTTCAAGGACTATGTATGGATTGATTACCATCCTTATGGGATACGTAGGAACATTAGAGCATCCCTCGAACCTAGCCCCAAGCCTTTGGGCCTAACCCCAAATTCCACTTTCAGTCCCTTGACTGAAAAGTCCCCATGTGAGCACATGAATGTGGTATGAAAACCCTGGCCTTTATTCACATCAGGATTATATCAAACACACAATGTGTCTCCCTCATTATGGTCTGAACTCTATGACCTTAAACTAATATCTCCTACATTCTCATCCTACATGATGTTAAACTATATTTCAAGAACTACATTTGACTTGATTCTCATTGTAATGAGATATGTAGTGAATTCCAGCATCTCAATTCAGGACCTAGCCACAACATGATTATGGTCAGCATTGGTCTATGTATCTCCTTCAAGCATTGGACAATACCTATTTTCATGTTTCATACTCCTAACCTTAAATACTTCCAGATCTCCATAACCCTTTTCTTGACTTCTGGTCACAAAATGTCTGATACCCAGGAATTCTTTTTCCTGACTATGCAGCACATGACCTTAGGTGGCCTTGCATAAGTAGTCTACATAATGGACCTATCAGCCAAAAGATGCTATTATTTGACTATGCAGCCAATGCCCTTAAATGGCCCTGCATAATTCAACCCCCTAACGGGTTTTTTAAATAGTGGTAATTTCATTCTTGGGAGGAAAACCTCTTTTGTCCTTATTGGTCTTAACTAAAATATGTAGGGATCCACAACAAAATATCCATCCTTAACATATTTGTCCCGTACTATTTTTCATGATCTGAAAGTATTCAAGTCTATGGTTTATATTTCCCTTCCCTACGTTTGGGTCAGACCTTTGCAGGAGTGACATTCATCCAATTCTTTGACAATCTTGATTGGGAATATCCTCTCCATATTCAAGTACCTCTCTTTATACAGCAAACTCTATGCTTTGGAAAATTTGAATCTCCATGAACTTCCACTAGCTTTTAGCAATAGTAAAGTAAAATTTTTTAGAGTTCTTTTGTCTGACTATGAATCACGTGCCCCTAGGTGGCCTTGCATAAGTAGTCTACATAACGGACCTATCAGCCAAAGGATGCTATTATTTGACTATGCATCCAATGCCCTTAAGTGGCCCTACATACTTCAACCCCTAAGGGGTTTGTTAAATAGTGGTAACTTCACTCTTAGAAAATACTTCCTCTAATGCCCCTTAGACCTTTTTTCATATAATCTCTCAGATTCAAAATTTCTTAAGTCATAGTTTACATGTTTTCCCCCATACTTGAATGTGGTAATATGTTTTCAAACAAATTATTAAGGAATTGAGTCAATTTTTAATCCATTTGGACAAAGCTATTCGACTTTAAACATTATCCATTTTATGTCCAACATGCATGACTTTAAACTTCCAACAAGACAAAGGGTACTCATTAAATTGGGAACCTGTAAAAGGAACTCTGAACAGAAGTCGAGTCCCATCATGCTAAATGTACATTTTGTATGATTTAGGCAATATTGAGAAATAAAAAGATTAAATGTTTGTGGGGTTGTTTGTATTACCCTAGAAAAAACCAAACTATGCTTATTAAGCCCGTTGGCTTAGGTAAAATTAATTAAAGTAATTAGAAAGAGAATGTAGGCCCAAATGATTGAAGATGAAAGTGTTTTTCATTAATACAAAAGAATTAGAAGGACATCCACAGATTGGAGTCTCTTCTCTTTTTCAATAATTACAAAAGGCTTTCAACATAACTCTTTATTTGATTTACAGAATCCCGAGCTTCATCACCAGCCACTTGAAGTTCATTCACTCGACCGGCTTCACCCTTTTCATTTTGATGGAGTGATTTCTTAGCATGTGTGATGTCTTTCATACCATTCGTTTGAACTCCTTCCAGTGAATTGTTAAGTTTGTCAAGTTCCCCAGTAACATCATCTAACTATTGCTGAAGGTGTGTCTGCTGGAAAACTTTCTCCTTGATCTTATTCTTCAGCTCCTTCAACTTTGCAGCATGATATGCCTCATCTCAGGACACCGTAGCCTCAAATTTGCTGATATTGGTCAACATCCTTGCTCGGGTTAGATATTGACTGTAATTTTTCTCATGTTCCCTTCTTAATATGACTTGTTTCACCGCAGCATGGATCTATTGATATCCAAAACTGCCAAGTCCAAACATGACAAAAAAGATGACAGTTGTGGGATCTTCGAAGACAGCTCTTCAAGAGGCACTTCAGATATGATCTTCCATATATTCTACCATGCCTTGTGATATGAGAACTGGAGCTCCTTCTGCACCTTTGGGTCTGAATCAGCATCACTATCACAAGGGGGAATATAGTCTAGGATTAATTCACTTAAAAAAGTGCCATGTTCTGCTCCTTCCCCCCTGACCCTTGGTACTTCACTTTCTACTCCCGTTGGGGTGGAGGCTGAGACTTCACCTCCAGATCTAGCCACTGAAATTGACGACCCTTCATAGTCAATTGAAGGTTTTGGTTAGTTTTAAAGGATAACAAAATTTGATTAGGTTGTCTTTCAAATTAAGTACATCGACAAATATTATTATCTCCTACCCAATGCTAGATCAGCAGCATGAGAAGGTTCCTCCCCATATTTCTTAGCTTCAACATGATTTTCAGGACGGATTTCAGGAAGCTCTGCTGGGTTAAGCTCCACTTGAGCTAGCATCTCTGCAATGATAGGGTTGTCTCTACCCCCTTCAGGCATCGGCAGGTCAGCATCTTTCTCCGATGGAACTTCACATTTCAACCAATCATGGTCAGAGATGTAATAAGAAATTTTTAACAAGACGAAGAATGACACTCACGTCCAAAATCTTCTAAATTACATGGTAATTTAGCATGATCTAAAATTTCTTCAACAGACGCGCCAAGTTTCATCATTTCATCTAGTGATATCTCAAATTCCTGGTTAGTCTCACCAGTGGGAACATTTGATATGTCTTCTTTGAGACCCTCATCCTGCGGCCTCTGACCCCAGACAGCTTCTTCAGAGAAAATTGCGGAGTCAGTTACAGTGGCCGCTAAATGTTCTGGTGCAGGTGTTGAACCTAAAGTATCACAGAATAGAATTCAGTTGATGTTTTCATTAAATATTCTATGAAGTATTGTTAATTTACCAGAAGTAGGATCTTCTCTCCTTGCAGTAGAAACAAGAGAAGTACTGGTAACAGAAGCTTTCTCTTCTTCTCTCCTCGTTTCTTTAGGAGCAGCCAAGTCAGCATGAATTTGCGACTGTTTGCTAGCACCCTCCGTGGTCCTCAGAGGAGGGTCAGTCCTCTCCCTCAAAGGGGAAATTGAATAATCCCTTGCAATCCCAAGTAATATGAGCAATCTTTTCATGAGTTAGGATTCATGATTATCCGAAGGACTTACCACTACTGATGAAGCGTTTAGTTGTGGACTTCTTCCTTCGATGCTTTTGCTTATTTGGCTTTTTGGGTGTGTTGAAATCATCACCTCCAAATATAGGAATTTGAGAATGAAAAGCCCTGTCTAAATCCTCATCCATGGCTTGCCAACCTAGAGATACCTCACCCGGCTCACGAGGAGATTCAGTAGCTCTGATGGCAGTGCCACCAGGGCTATAATGTGGTGAATGAACCTCAGTAGTTCCTTTCTTTACAAGATGTAGGATGAAGAAAGTAATTTCCTTAAGTAACAAAGCTTTAACTGAAATCAAGTTGCAAAGAAAATAAGGAAAGAGACTTACATCTTCAGGAGCCACGTAATTGTGCCACTCCTCATCTACGGAAGCACCAATCCCCTTAGTGGTGCCATGATCCATCATTTCATTCACCCGCTTTGTGATAGGAATGGAATCATCAATGGAATATAAAATCATATCTATCTCTCTGATGTAAGCTCGCACTTCATTGGGGTTATCCTCGAAATGGATATCAGTAGAAGCCCAAAGATTCCCTACTCCAGGGATATGTAGCCCTTTGCATAAGTCCATCCAGGCAGTTTCAGCATCACAATATAAACTCTGCCATTTCTGGATAGCCTCTGGTCATAAATATTCAACATGTGCACCAAAAGGCTGCAAGGAGGGTCCTATAATCGTGGACTTCAACTTCTTCCTAGCTCCTGAAATCGCAGATAAAGGATAATAAAATGAAACTTGTTGCTCTATAAAATAATGGCGATTAAATTTCCTCAATGATACATCTCACCAGGAGTCAATGGAGTAGGTCTCTTAACTCTGGTAGGAGGATTATATATGGCACGATACTGCTTTGACGCATATCGTACATCATCATCCCCATCCTGGGAATCTGGCGAATCAGCCATGGGTGAGGAACTCAGTGAATCAGCTCCAGGTGAGGAAGAGTCACCTTCCAGATGAAGGGTTTCTTTCCTGACAGTTCTCTTTTTTGTCCCCACATGAGGAACCAGATGATTTAGCACCCCTTCAGGGTATGATGCTACCCAGTTCTCGGTATACCATGTAGTCAAGTAACTCGCCGCTCCAGCAACTGGTATATCAAAAACTTCCCTGGTCTTCTCCATAGCTGTCAGCAACCAAAGTTTTTGAGCAACCATTGGATGCTGCTCTGACCTAACATGCATAGGAGGGGATAAAACAATCTTCTGAAGACATTTTAATTGGCATGCAAATCTATATGGAGAATAGGCCTCACATATAATCTCTCCGTCAATTCTGGTGGCCAATACACCATCTCTGCAAGCTAGCATGTAAGACCTCAAATCTAGGCTGTCCATTCCATCATTGATGAATCGCCCTGTTGGTGTATTTCCATAAGGAAAGAAATGGAATTCCTTGAACATTCTCAGCCTCACCTTCATATCATAGGGGTTTAGGGACAATGAAACAATTCTAGAATATTCCTACACTGATGGCCTGAAAGAACTTCTAGGAACCTATACTTCGCTCTGTACAGCGTATGTCCTGAACTGAGTGGCAATCCATCCCCACAAAAATTTTAATGGTCCCACTATTCTCAAAGGAGACTTACCCATATAGACATGGAGTAATCTCCTGTGAATATTCACCAAAATTAGGGTGTCCAACCAAACCATTTTCCCCTCAGCCAACTTGGTTGCAACAACAAAGGTCCCTGTCCTGATGCCTCCCTTCGAATCCCTAACTGGCATAAGATAAATGCTGAGCCACAAGGCTAAGAATCCCACCAGATGGGTCTTTTCTGGGATTCTTTGGTTCACTTTATACCCCCACTTTTCAAACTCTCCTACTTCTAGAGTTGGCCAGAATGTGCCAAGAGCACCACTCTTCTCTATTCTGGGGAAGCTGGTAGGACGAGTATAGGTGGTCCCCTTCTCCTTCTTCTTTATAAGAAACATATCCATCCACTCCTCTGGATGAATATCCTTTCTAGAATGAGTTTTGGTGGTCTTTGAATTCTTGATCATGTGGAAAATTTTCAATAATTCTCGATCCAAAGCTGGAGTCTTCTCCGAATCATTCCAAGTCTCCTTGTGGGGGATGAATTCATCATACATATCGCCCAAAATTAGATCCCCTGAGATCTTGTAGACATCCCACAAACTGATTCCTATTTCTCCATGAGTCAGATGGAATGAATTGGTTTCTAGGCTCCAGCGGCTGATTAGCTTCGACACAATGTTATCATTTATGTAGACATATGTCTGCCCAGCCCAGACGGCTTCATATATTATAGTTCCCTTCAAATCTTCAACAAACTCTTCACAGGTTTGTCACACCTAATATTCCCACATCCAAGTCAGTTTCACACCTCCTCCAGGATGGAAGTCCCAACTCTTCTTCCAGCCTTTGGATTGATCCATCTGATAATTTCAGAAGATTGAGGGATAACAATGCAGCTACAGCTCAGGCTTGTGAGGTTTCAGATATGGGGAACAAGGGCTATGATGCATTATGTAGGCCTTCTCCACTGTTCCAGCATTAACAAATGATCCTGCAACTGAAACATTTGCTGAGGAAAATTTGGCGTAAGTATGAAACCAAGAATGCGGGAGATAGTTCTTTGGCTCTGGAATATTGACTCCTTACAGATGACCATGACCATATAAAGGAAAATAAATGCTCTGTGGGAAATTTACATGATATTTCTTCAAGTACTTGGAAATATTTGGGAGAGTGTTGTCATAGATATCATAGTAATCATGGACAACGATGTTCATCGTGTCATCAATCCGCTTGCTAGCCAACTCATCAGTCGATCCAATTCTTTTGGGAGCCATTGAATCTACATAAAGATCAAATAATTATGTTTTAAGTAAGTTGGTTTTTTATAAAATTTGTGAAGAAATCGGGAAAAAAATGGATAAGTCATTAAGGTGTGCAATTCTAAACTTGGCACGCAAGTCTAAGTTGGTCGCACAAGTTTTACCCTACTAGTACTGACGTGCAAGTCAAAAATAGACTGAGGAAGCGCGACGCAAAGAACAGAAGCACGGACGAGAGAAAAGCCAGACACTTGCATGACGAGAACAAGAAGCTTTGGAAGTTGGGTGCTTTGCTCGAGAATGACGCCCGTATATATAGGCGAGGTCGTACCCCTGTGCGCCAGAACCTGTGCGCCAGAACAATACCTACGTGCCTACTACTTGCATGCCGCAACACTTTGTTTCTCGTTTTCCTCAGAGTCCAATTCTCTTTCCTTTTCTCGGATCCAACTATGAGGGGGGACATTTTTAACGCTCCTTTCCATCACAGAGTCTAATGAATGGAAAAGAGAAATTCCTTAAGAACAAAGAGGGTCATCCTTTGAAGAACAACAAAAATTGACAAAGGCATGAACAAGGAACCTTTTAGTTATGGGTCGCGCAAGTTTCTTTATGGTCATGCAAGTCACTTGCGCGCCACATTTGGGTCACGCAAGTAACTTGCATGCTCAATTATTTTTTTTCCCACGGTGCTCAGTGGCCTATAATTACCCCCTGTGGGCCCCCCATTTTAACGACGGGTTTTCCAAAACTCAGAATTAAGCTCTGGTCTCCCTAGTCTTTGCTTTAAGTCTTCCGAACACTTCTAAGGTAATTTCTTACCTAGAATGGAAGATCTAAATAGGAAGAATAAGTCCTAAGTGTTAGAACTCATCAACACTTGCGCGCCTAAGTGTCCAGCCCTTAAGGAAAATGGATACACTTGTGTGTCGCCTTGTCCTCTCATGGAAACTTGTGCGCTGCCCTTCTGGAAGCATCTAGGGATAATACTAAGGGATTGAGCCAAGTCTTTCCCAAGTATTGCCCTATAGGTTCTCCATCTCCCAAGTGAACTCATGTTGCGCAAGTATACTTGTGTGACCAGGACTTGTGTGCCCAAACAGGACTTACACACTTGCCTCTTTTTGGGTACCCCTCCTTTCGATTCACTTCCTTTATTAAAATCTACCTTTCCTCTTCAAGATCTGGCCATCAAAACCCTCTTTAAAGCCACTTATGTCATGGTTTCTTCGTTGACTTCCTTATTTGAAAGTAGTTCTGTGGAATATCTCCCAAAACCTTGTGATTTATATAACTTTATATCAATACGGTTAGATATTTCCTTTATTCAACCTCATCCTTTAAGATGAGAAGATCTTTAATATGGGTATCCTCCTTAGGAGTAAGCCCCAAGTTCCCTAATTTGGGCATCCTTCTCAGGAGTAAGCCCCAATCATATGTTAAAGTCCCCCTTAATCTGGGCATCCTTCTCAGGAGTAAGTCCCAAATTAAGAATCTAAATCTACATAAAGCACAAATACCTTTATGGACCCTGTTAATGGGAATCCTCCTTACGAGTAAGCCCCAAATCCCCTTTAATCTAGGCCTCCTTCTCAAGAATAAGCCCCAAGTTACAAGTCTCCTTAAATTGGGCCTCCTTCTTAGGTGTAAGTCCTAATCATAATTCCCTTTAACTTTGGGCCTCCTTCTCAGGAATAAGACCCAATCATAAGTATCTCCTAATTTGTGCATCCTTCTTAGGAGTAAGCCCCAAGTTAGAGTATCCAAATATCCATAAATCACAAATACCTTTATGGACCTTTCTCCTGGGCTTCTTTACTGAACTAAATCCTGATCTTCATTTACTTGGGTAGTCAAACATACATAAGACCCATATCATTCCATGTGACTGCATCTTTCATGGAAAAAATCGTCAAGTTTACCAATACCTCTTGTTTCTCACATCGAGCATGACTCAAGTGAGCTTAGAGTGTAAAAGTAACCATGACACATCTCTTTGGGTCGTTAATCATACGTAAGCCCCACATTTCTTAATTTAACTATGTGGAATATGATATCTTCCTTAAAATTAGAGTACGTAGGAAGCCTTTATAAGGTGCAAGCCCATCACCCATTAATTCTCATCCATCCCATATGACATTAAACTATATCTTAATTCCAAAAATACATGAGTTTTGATTCCTCTTTAACTAAGATACGTAGGTAGCCCATCTGCTGGTACAATCCCAACCCTAAAATAATCCTTGTCCTTCTGAATGACAATAAACTTCAAGTTCCCCACTGAGTGTCTTTAAAACCAGTATGTTCATCATAATGACCAAGAGATTTCTATATAAAGTATTGAAGGATACCATTGACTAAGAATATCCAATACTTACGGACGATTCTCCATCGATGAAGAACCTCAAATACATATAAAATATTCTCTAAATCTCATACATATAAATCATTGATTGTAAAATCTAAAGGAAAACTCATTTTCATACTTGGTGAATTAATAAGGATTCATGAACATAACTTAAATCTATGAGAGAGTCCCGAAGTAGGCAATAATTCCCCCCAAAAAGGTGTGATGAGCCTGACCTCCCATCCTCTCAACCAATGCAATTTCTTAAGACTCATCGGTCTACAACTAATGAGCACCTACCTTTGGAAAGTAGTTCCAAATGGATATAGAATAATTGTATGTTTCTGGTTCTACAAATAAACCCATTATAAACCGGTTGGAAAAGTTTGCACCTTAAAAAACAAGATCATCCCCATTTCCAGAAGAAACATTGAGTTACATGATGTTAAACTTCCAAGCATCATCATTCTCAGCACATGACGTTAAACTATAGCCTCACCCCGTGCGATATACATGGGGTGCCCCGCCTCAGACATTTTCTTTGCCCATTGGTCTCCATGAGAGTGATATCTTCATCACATGGAATGAGATCCTCCTTTAATAGAATCACATCTTTCCATGGGGAAGGGAAACTATTCTGGTGTATGCCCCTAGCCTTTATTGTTGGAGGTATCATCCTTGCTCCTCCTCTCTTCTTCCATGCACAAAGCCCAGAGGAGAGATAGGCACAAGGACCTTCAATACACCATCCCACTCCCTTTGGAATTTATCACCATCAGGACTCCATCATGGAGTAAGTACCAATGTCCATCTCCCTGGGCCGCTAACCAAGTGTACGCCCCTAGTTCCTCTTTGGGACACCAACCACGCATAAGCCCAACTTCATTCCTTGCAGACGCACCTTTTGCGACGTGATATTCAGGTGTTTGCTACCTCTTATTTCTTACACCAAGCATGACTCACGTGGGATTATAGTAAGAATCAATCATGGAATCATTCTTGGGATGCCTTAGCATGTAATCCCCAATCCCTCCCTTGAACTACGTGGATTTTGATCTTTTTCCCTTTCCAATAAAGGTATATAGTAAGCCTCCATGAGGTTCAATCCCAACACCCATCGGCCTCAACCACTTCATGTCGGTTCACCATCATCAAACCAGATGTTAAACTATATGATTTCAAACTACATGGTTTTTTGATCCCTATCTCCTAGATAGGGTACATAGGAAGCCTCCCTGAGGTTTAACCCCAAACACTGGTAGACCAACTTAAACTATGTGAGTTTTGGTCCCTATATCCTAGGTAGGGTACATAGGAAGCCTCCCTGGGCTTCAACCCCAAACACTACTAAACTTTAGTGTCCCATTTTTTGGGACCCACATTCTTTTTCCATCCCTTAATGGTGTAAGACCAACTCTCGGGCCGCTAACCATGCGTAAGCCCTAGTATGTTGTTGGGTCACTATCCTTTGCATTCAACCCGATTCCATGCCCCCACCATGAACTATGTGGAATTTGATTCCCTACCATGGGGATTTGTAGGAAGCCTCCCTGAGGATCATGTACATCACTTACACCCCATCCTAGTCTCTCCCTTGAGCATTTTTATGTTAGGAAGATCATTCCCCAACGCGGAGGTTCTACTTACTCTGGGTCCTATCTAAGCGTCCATTCTCACGGGCTGCCTCCTCAGGTGTCCCATCACCCCACCGAAATATGTGGACTTGTATTCCCTACCATGGGGATACAAAGGATGGATCTTAAAGGTTCAAGCCCAACACTACTGTCATCTTCAAGTCGGTCCCATCTCATTCACCACCCACTTCATTCAACCTTCCAACATCCATCCTGATTCTTACTCGGGTCGCCACATCCTGGTGAGATCATTCCATTCATCCCATCACCACTTCTTACAGCACTTGGTCAGTTAACCACACATAATCTCCACACAATCCATAATCATTGAACCACGAGTGTCCCTCTAGAGAGGGGATGTTATCCATGCATAATCCCTAGCATGTCTCGAGGTCGTTTTCCATTGTGTACACCTCGATTCCATGTCTCGCCCTTCGAACTACGTGGGTTCTGATCCCTCTCTATCAGGACATGGTATGTAGGAAACCTCCCTAAGTTTCAATCCTAGCTAATGGTAAACCCTATAATCCTCTTTATAGGGAAAAAAGAATCCTCAGATCTATCTTTATTGGAAGTTTTGATCCACTCATCCAGTAAACCCCTTAGGTGATCCCTCTTGGGTATGTACCCATGTGATCTACTCCTATTAATGTTCTGATCAGTCTGATCCATCTCCTCTATATGTTAAACTCATGAAATACCCCATGTTAAACAAGGGAAGCTGAGGAAAACCTTAGGGACATGCCTATGGCATATAATTCCCCACACTCGACGTGGGATGACTCAAGATTCCATGCCCTCGAGAAGCCCTGTCATAATGGGAAGAAACCTAGATGCATCAGTGTTTCAACATCTAGACAAACTAGCAATGTCCAACGCGACTACTCCCCCGATCGAAGCTTGTTTCTCTGACTTCACCCCTCGGAATGTTCTAACAGAAGTAATGTAATTAACCAAAATCCATGAATATATGGCCCCTAATAAGAGTTTCACGAATAACATCTTAATCTATAAGGGATACCCAAACTAGGTAATGATTTCTGAGGAGGAATCCATGAAAGGGGGAGATGACATCCCATCATCCCATTTAAATGAAGGAGAAAATGTACCTGAATAAGCTACGGATGCCACCCAAATTTGGAAGGTGGGAATGCGGGGAAACAGTGCAGTGCGTCCTCAAAAGACAGATGCGCGCCCCAACGAAAGCATCAGAAACATAGACCTAACAATTTTGACATGGTTCATTATGTTATGTAATGAACATTCATATAATCAAATGTGATATCCATGTATGAAACATGTGGGTCCTTAGAGTTGGAATTAGAGTATGGTTTAGTTAACCTTTGGAAACTAGGATGATAAACTTTAATGATATCCTTATGGATACGTATAAAGATATGTCTAAGGACATGTCTAAGGATAATTTTAAGGATAATTATAAGTATAGAAAAATATCCTAGATTTTATGTGAAAGATATAGTGAATGGTTTCCAAGAAAGTAAATATTTTTTCTGGATACTACTAGCGGATATGGATATGGTATAGTTTTACTTATGGTTAATAACTCTGAAAAGGGTAAATTGGGCTTTGACTCGATTGTCACCCAATGCACTACAACTATCCTTTCTGCACACTTGGTTTGATATCTTGGGGGATATGTTTTGGAAACTCATAAAATCTTTATGAACCATCATGAAGGATTTTAATAGATAATGACCATGAATGGACTAGGTTAAACCTTAAGGTGTAATATATTTAAAATAAAGTGTTATTATTTAAACATATCACTAATAATTTTTCAGGATTATGTGTTTTTCCACTGTGAATATTTTTGCTCACACTATGCATTTTTCATTTCTTCATTGGTGGGAACTAAAATGAACCGAGTTAACATTAAATTTGATATAAAATGTGTTGATGAGAAACCAAATGGGATGATGACTAGATTAAATTATATTATGATTATTCCTAATTAGTTATAATGATATATGATTAAAAACTTGATCATTAACCAACTATTGGCCTCACAAAAGAAGATAAGGATAAAGCTCACTGAGATCTCAGGTGGGGAGACCATAGAGGAAAGATGATTCAGTTTCCTATATATCAAGAATGTGGGAAGAACCACTCAATTGAATATCACAAGGGAATGAGAAGATGTTTTAGTGTGGAGAATTAGGCCACGGAGTAATTAATTTTCAAGGAAGAATGAAAATTTTAGTTAATTCAATAAAAGATAATAATGTTTTCCCTAAGGAATCATTATATGAATCGATGTACTTGGGGGAAAGCTTATGAAGAGGACCAACATGGCTTTATGAGAAAATTTTTTTTTATGATAAAGAGATAACAAATGAAGTACGAAAGGAAGGAGGTATTAAGGAATAAGATGATGAATCCTATTTAATGTTTTAAGAATGAATTTCAATGATTAAAGTTTTTATGTATTGGAAATCAAGAATTATGAGTCATGAAATATAGAAGGATTGTTCTGTAAATATTTTTCATTAAGTATTTTCAAGTATATGTTGAATGGTACTGAAAACATTGAAAAGTGATTTAATTGAAAGGTGATATTTTATATAATAACACATTATTTAGGGAATAATAACCATTAATATGTTCCTGATGTTGAGATAATGGTGTATAGTTTGGTTAAATAGATTATTGATATGTATCAAGTAAATCGGATAGTATCAATGACCCTAGAACTGATCAATGGTTTGATGAAAAAGTATTTTATGTTATCATTGATGGAGTTTACATTGTTTTTTGATTTATGGAATATATTTAATAATATGTGTTTTATTTAAAGAATAAGGAATCCTGTATGTGTTCATTGAGGTTTTATAATAATTCTATTTATTATCATGTTGCAGAATAATATATAACCAAGGTATTACCAAATTTTTCATGTGATAATGAAGAGATACCTTATGATATTTAAGGGATTAATGTTAAGTTGAATTTTAAAATTTAGTGACATTTTTTATAATTTTTTGAATTTTGGAAGGGTCTTAAGGTTAACCATTTATGGAATGGTTTAATTTGAACATTGGATGAGATTTTTGATATTAATATATTATTTAATCATATGAAGATTTAAACATATTGGATAACTTCTGTTAACCATTTTGGTTTTAATGATAACTAGAGATAGAAGGAAATAATTATTATTCTTTTATAGATATTATGATTCATTAGAAGTTAATTTTTGTGATTTAGGCAAAAAAGTTTCTTCTTTATTTTTTGGAGTAAGATACGAAGTGGAAATTTATTGAAGTAGAACCAAAGGATGAGATTGTTCTTATGAAATGTAAAGAAATAAGGTTAGGATATTTTCTCAGGAAAATTTTATCAACTTTAGAAAAAGGATATTGAAACAAGATTTTTTTATTTTTACCTTCATTTCTAATGAATTGATTTTATTTTTTCCACCTCATTGGTTTATAGTTTTGTGGTCATTAAATTTCTCATGATCATTCATGTTCTTGTGATCAATGATATACATACATTACTTTTATTCCTTGTATATAATTTAAATTCCCACTAATATTATCATATTTTTAATCTATGTTATATTTTATTCTTTATAACCTTTATATGTATTATTTACCTCTTTTTAGAAGGATGTTTTATTAACCCTTTCAATGAAGTGGGATTTTAACAAAGGTATTTTTAGATGGAAAAAAATTTATTTTAGAAGTCAAGTTAAAATTAAAAGAATGATTTTTTTTAATGGTGTAGATTGTAAAACCCTGAGAATATTTGAGATATATATTTTCTCAAATAAATTTAATTTTTTATAGATTTCATTACAAGAAAAACCAAGTTGAAACAAACCAAAATATAATATAAAAAATATTATGATTTAATATAACTATTATTACCTGTAAATTGGATTGATGGGTATAAATAATACTAACTAAATTATGAAAATTATATAGTTTACATATCTATAAAAAAATTTATTGGCTATAAATATATTAGATATAAAAATTAAAATCATTTGAAAGTAAAAGACATGTTTTTTCAGAAAAATTGTTTTTATGCCCAAAAAATGTTTTTATCTTAATAAATTACATTAATCACTATTGAAAAATGATTTTAATGAAATCAATATATTATTTACTCAATAATGTTTTTATAATTCATATAATATTTTTTTATTAATGAGATAAGAATAAATCCAATTTTTTTCTTAAAAACTGTATTTTTTTCTAAAAAAAGGTTTCGTCACATTTTGTGTACTTATTTTAAAAATTAATTTTGTAAGTTTTATAAAATTTATCTGAAAAATTTGACTTCATATTTCAAATAAAAATTTAAAAATTATCTTTGAGTTATGTTTTTATAATTTTCTGAAATGATTAATGTTTTCAATGAGTAGTGAAAAATACTGTTTTTATTGAAAATTTCATTTCATTTAAATAATTCAAAAGGTTCATTTTTTAAAAACATTTAAATGTAAAATTAGTTCAATTATATTATTATTAATCTATTTTTTTCATTTTAATCAATTTTATTCTTAACTTTGATATATAAACTATTTATACTTATGAAAACTTTTCATTGGAAAATGGTTTTCTGTCACGTCTGTAGGTTTAATTTTAAATTAAATTCTGCCGCTTATGTGAATTGAATTAGGTAAAATTGATTAATTATTTTGAATAATAATTATTAATATTACATAATAATCTCAATTTAATTTTTATCACAATGAATAGTAGAAATAATAAAAAATAATTATTTCGATTAAGGTTAAAATTTGTTTTTACACATTAAATACGCTTATATTAAAATTTATTTTATAAAAACATAGTATTTTTAATTAATAAATTTGATTTTATATTTATAATAAGTGGGTAAAAATTATCTAATAAGATTTAATTTAATTTTTGGATTAATTGATAAATTAACTAAATAAAAAGAGATTATTTACCATGGTGAAAACTTTAAAACATGTGTTTTTTTGTGGCGGTATGTATCAAACCTATATTACCTATAATAAATTATTTATAAATTTTTGAGGCACATGTCCTGAGATTTAATTCCCATTATTTAATATTTTTTTATTTATAAATATGCCACACCTTCTCAATTATAAAAGGGCACATCCTCCCCACACTTATTCACATCTCATGTTCCATTTTGATCAACCAAACCCCACTAAAATATCTCCCAAAAATACCTATCCATATTATATAGCTTCTGGTCTTCCAAAAATACCAACCCTATGATCCTTAATAAAGGATCTAAAGGAGGTTCTTCTAAGCAAAGATAATTATCTTCACTAAGCTATTTCTTTTTTACTTATTCTCTCTCCACCTTCATTTATGTCCTAATAATTCATGTATAATTAAAATTATATCTAACATATACTAAGATTTTATTTTTTTTATTTCATAACCTATATCCATATCCTCTTCCATCGAATGGGAAATGAAACTGTCAATCTTGTGTACGGCGTACTATCGCCTCGCAAACCGATGTAATTAATTTTCCATCACCACCTCTCAAGGATGAATATAATGATGGATTTAACATATTTAAATGAAACATTTGACATAATTATACTTCTAAAATTATAATATAACATCTTACTTCTTACCTTTAAATCCTTTGTAAAATGATAATGTTGCTCGTGTGTACGTGTGGACTACCACCTCTACGAAGCGATGTGATACGTTATTCATTTTATTTTATCATGGATGCTAATGAGTTTATATTTAATGAATATAATATATATATATATATGACATAAAATTATTCTTTAATGTTTAATTAATATTTACCATTCTTTCATTCCATCCATCGAGAAAATGGAAACAATATTCATGCGTATGTCTGACCTACTATCTCCATGGATGATGTAATTTATTTTATATCTCTAACCTTAATTGACTACTATAAATACATGAATAATGAATATATATATATATAATATTTACATCATTTTTAAAATTATAGATATTATATAACCATGATCAAAGTAAAAGGAATGAAAATACCATACCAAAACATATATAAAAAATGAAGCTGTAATTACCTAAAACATGATTTTAATGAGTAATTAATAATAAATGGGTAATAAAGGGTCCTAATTAAATAATATATTGTATTAAATATATGATTATGATTATGGAATATATTTATAATAAAATTTTATTTATTATACAGGATGTTGTAATGTGTATGAAGAAAGAAGAGATCTGAGGTAAGGGATTTATTGTTTATCTTTTATTTCCTAGAGACATATGCCATATTAACCACATGTTTATTTTTTGTGGTGTTTATACTAACCATTTGACATTTATATCAAGAATTTATTTATTATCATGATATTTAAAGTTTCATTTAATGTTATTCTTCCATGGGTCTTATGATTCAATAGTTACCAAAGCGGTAAAGGATTTGCATCTTATATGTATTTTTTAGGACACATGCTATATTCACCATCTAATTATTTTGTATGGTGTATATTAATCACATGAATTTATTTTATGATTATTTTTTGGAAAAGAATGGGGATTTAAATATCAATTTAAGTTTCTATATTTCATGGGGCCTAATATTCAAACATTACCAAAGTGGTATTGGTTTTATGTTACAATCTCATTGTTTTTCGGGATTGTCTATGATTATGCTTATGATGATGAAATATTAAGATATTTATCTCATTAAACTCATGAATTTTATTCTAATATATATATTTCGTGAGAATACATTTTTCCACTTTATTTTCCTCTCTTTAACTACTCTAGATATTGTAGTAATAACTTTATAAAAAATTGAATTTATTTCACTCTTTAATCGAAAATACTTTTTCTTCCATGTCCATGTCTTCTAAAGTTTTTTAAAGAAATATTTTAGAATTATCCCATGATTTTTTAAAGTCATTTTTCTATGTTTTAATTTTTTAAAAATTATTTAAAAATAATATTTTTATCATTTTTCAGACATGGCACTTTTTAATGTTTTAATAAAAATTAGAAATGAATATTTATTTTAACTTATAGGACATAAACAATATTTTATTCCATTATTAATATGAAATAATTTAAATCTTAATTTATATGTTTTCAAATTTATTTTCAAATCAAATGTTTTATTTAGTATTTTTTAAAACATTAGATTTTGAATAAGTTTTTTTAAAGTAAAAAGTTTATTTTCCAAAATAAATGTTCCAAGTGATATTTCAAAATAATTTTTCAATCTAAGAAGATATAATTTGATGTTACTTAATATTTAATGGGGATATGATCCAATTATACCATCCTTATTCTTTCTCTAGAGGATTTATTTTTATGATAAAAATATTTTTATGAAACCAGTTTCTTTTCCATGGGTTATGTATGTTGAATGGTTTATAAAACCCATTTACTTTCTATAGGTGATGATATGATGAATCCTTTATGATCTTATGACATAAAAATGTATGGATTATGTTATGGGTGGGAACTATATCTCCCTCCAATTTATTGGGTAATGATTAATGGTCTATAAGATCAAAGGGTACATGATAGGTTATCCCAAGACCAAAAGAGGGTACACAAGGGGTTATACCAAGCCCGAAAGAGGGCACACGAGATGTTATCCCAAGCCTAAAGTAGGTGCACGAGTGGTTAGATCAAGAATAAAATTTTATGAATGTATTGGTATATATCCTTGACATAATATTTTCTATGATTATGTGTATACCATAAATATATGTCTTATGCCTATGTTACACTCTTATGAATTGTGTACTTTGATTGCATTATGATTTATGTCTTATGAACTGCTAATATTTATACCATGAATCAAATTCTTTATATATGATATGTAGGGTATGGTTTTAAAATGTCATTTTCATGTTCTCATACCCTTATTCTCATGTTATGTTGATATCTCTCTTGTTTACCCTTACTGAGCATATTAGATCACCCATTATTATGTTTCCTTTCTACAAGTTATAAAGAATGGTATTATGCATTATATGTCAAAGAAGGGTTCTGGTTATGGGGTATGATGTAGTTATCCTTTGAACTAGTTGTTTATGTATCCAAGTTTCATGTGTCACTAGACCAAAACAATTTTGGATTGGTTTATTATGTTATGTAATTAATATTATTTTATTAAGATATGAAATATATGTATGAAAAGTGTGGGTCCTTATAGTTGGCATAAGAGGTGGGTTTAGTTAACCTTTGGAGACTAGGATGAGAAAAATTTAATGATATACCTAAGTATATTTATAAGTATATGTATAATGATATATCTATGAATATGTATAAGGATATGTATAAGGATAATTTTAAGGATACGTTTCAGTATGGGAAAATAACCTGGAATTTTGGTGAAGGATAAAGTGAGTGGTTTCCAAGAAACTATATCCTTATCTGGACACTACAAGTGGATATGGCTCGATAATAGTTTTACCTAGGGGTAGTAACTCTAAAATGGTCACATTAGGATTTTAATTGATCATAACCCGGTGAATAAAAACTGGCCTTGCTTCACACATGGTTTGAAACTCTTAGGGGATATGTTTTGGAAATTCACAAACTTTTTACGGACAATCAGGAAGGATTTGAATAGAAGATGACCATGAAGGAATTAGGTTAAACCTAAAGTTTCATATATTGAAAATAAAGATATATGATTTAAAAATACTATTAATATTTTTTTCATGATTATGTGGTTTTCCACTATGAATATTGTTTCTCACACTATGATTTTTTGTTCTAGTTATCGGAAGGAACTGTAATGAACTGGGTTAACATTGAATGTGACAGAAAATGTGTTGATGAGAAACCAAATGGGATAATTAATAGAGTTAAGGATATTGTGATTATTTATAATTAGTTAACATGATATATAATTAACAACATGCACTTCAACCAACTCTCAGACTCACAAAGGAAGAGAATGATAGAGTTCACTGAGATTTCTTGCGGTGGAGACCATGGATGAAAGAGGATTCAGTTTTCTATATATAAAGAATATGGGAAGAATAGCTCAAAATAATGTCTCAAAGAATTGAAATTTTGTTTTATGTGTGTAGAATAAGTCCATAGAGTAATTAATTTCCAAGGAAAAATGAAAAGGTTTATTAATGAAATGGAAGAGATTAATGGTTTCCCCAAGGCATTATTATACGAATCAATGTCTTAAAGGGAAAGATCCATAAGAGGATCAACATGGTTATATGAGTAAATGTTTTTCTATTGATTATGAAGATATTACAAATTAAGTATAAAAGTAAAGAGGTATTAAGGAATAAGATGATTAATCCTAGTAAATGTTTTAATAATGAAGTGAAATGATTAAAGTGTTTATGTATTAGAACTCAAGAATTGTGAATCATGAAATATATAAGGATTATTCTATATATATTTTTCATTAAGGATTTATAAAAATATGTTGAATGGTATTGATAACATAGAAAAATGATTTAATGGAAAGGTCATATTTTATAGAAAAATAAATTATTTATGGAATATAACACTTAATATATTGTTAATTTTTTTGATAATGGTGTTTATTTAGGATAAAGAGAAGATTTACATATATAAATAAATTGGATAGTATTGATGATTCTGGAACTAATCAATGATTTGATGAAAAGGTTGTTGTTTTTCATTGATGGAGTTTACAATATTTTTTTTATTTATGGAATATATAAAATAATATGTGGTTTATTTAAGTAATAAGGAATCCTGTATGTTTTCGTTGAGGTTTTATGGTAATTCTAGTTATTAACATGTATTAGGAGAATATAAAACCAATGTATTTCTATATTTAAAATGAGATAATTAAGAGATACCTTATAATATTTTAGGGTTAAAGTTATTTTTTTTTTGAAATTTAGTGACCTTATTTATATATATTTTAGTCTAACAATGGTCTTAAGGTTAACCATTTATGTAATGGTTTATGTTGAACAATGGATGTAGTTTTAGAGATTAATGTATTATTTCATCATATGAGTATTTGACCATATTGGAAAACATGTACTAAACATTTTGATTTTTATGATAACTTGAGATAGAATGAATGAATTATCATTATTTTATGGGTATTATGATCCATTAGAATTTAATTTTAGTGATTCTAAAAAAATTAATCTTCATTTATCCGAGCGAGATACGAAGTGAAAATTAATATAATCATAACTAAAGAATGAGATTTTTCTTATAAAATAGAGAGAAATAAAGATAGGATATTTTCTCATGAATATTAATCAACTTTAGGAAAATGATATTGATACAAAAATTTTGTCTTATTACCTTCATTTCCAATGAATTTATGTTATTTTTCCCACCTCATTTGTTTATATTTTTGTGGTCGTTAACTTTCTCATGATCATTCACGTGATCAAAGATCTATGGACAGTAATTTTATTCCATGTCCATATTTTAACTTCCTACTAATATTATCTTATTTGGATACCTAGTTATGTTTTATTCCGTAAAACCTTCATATGTATACTTTCCCACTTTTCAGGATGATGTTTTATTAACCCTTTGTATGATGTATGATTTCAACAAAGGTATTTTCGGATGGAAAAAAATTTATTTCTGAAATCAAGTTCAAATTTTGAGTAGGAAATTTATTTAAGGAGGTAGGATGTATCACCCTGATACTTTATGCAATATATATTTTTCCAAATAAATTTAGTTTTTCGATAACTTGTGTTACACGCAACACTAAGTTCAAATGAACCACGATATACTATTAAAATATTATTATTTAATATGAATATTATCTTCTAGACATTGGATTGAAGATTATTTATTAGACTAACTAAATTATGAAAATTATTTAGTGTATACAGGTAAAATATAAATTCATTAGATATCATTCTAATAGAAATAAAAATTAAAATCACTTGAAAATAAAATAAATAATTTTATGAATAACTGTTTTTCTGCGTAAAAAGTGTTTTTATCTATATAAATTTAATTAATCACTATTATAGAATGATTTTAATGAAATTAATATATTATATTTTCAATAATTTTTTTTATAATTCTTTTATTTTTTTACAGTAAAGAGATAAGAATAAATCCAATTATTTTCATAAAAACTATATGTTTTCTAAAAAAAGGTTTTGTCACATTTTTTGCAGTTACTCTTAAAATTAATTTTTACACTTTATTAAACATTATTTGAAAAAAATAACTTCATATTTGAAATAAAACTTTAATAATTATCTTGTATTTATTTTTTTGAATTTTTTGAAAAGATTATTATTTTTTGATGAATAGTAAAATGTACATATTTTTATTGAAAATTGCCTTTCATTTAAATAAATTTAAAAGTTCCATTTTTTAAAAGTAAAATCAGTTAAATTATATTATTATTATTAAAATTAAGTTCATTAGAATCAATGTTTTTTAACTTTTATATAAAAACATTTTATACTTATGAAAACTTTTCTTTGGAAAAACACCTTTTTATCGTGCCTGTAGGTTTAATTTTAAATTAAATTTTTCCACTTAGGTGAATTTAATGGGGTAAAATGGATCGTATTTTTTGAATAATATTAATTAAGATTATTTAATAAGTTCAATTGAATTTTTATTCATAATTAATAGTAAAAATAATAAAAATTAGTTTTTGTAATTAAGGTTAAAATCGGGTCTTGCACGTTACATGGACTTCTGTTTAGATTAATTTTCCAAAAACAAATGTTTTTTTATTTTATAAATAGTTTTTATACTTAGAATAAGTGGTTAAAAAATATCATATTAAGACTCGTTTTATTTTTATTCTTAAAGGATAAATTACCTAGGTAAATAAAAAGAGACTAGTTGCCACAATGAACACTAATATGGTAAAAGAGAGTAAACTTAGAGACCAAGGGAATAACATGTTAAAAACATGTTTTTTTGTGTGGTGGAGGTATGGATAGACAATATATTCCCTATAATACATTATTTATCAATTTTATGGGAATTTGGATTGAGAGGGACTTCCCATTATTGAATAGTTTTGGGAATTTACAAATATGCCACTCCTCAATTATAGAAGGAAACCTCCACCCCTCACTTTGTCACACCTCATAAGGCATTTTTATATAACAAACCACACTAAAATATCTCCCCAAAATCCTTATACATATTTTATAGATTTGTTTCTTACCAAAATAACAAACATAGGGTCCTTAATAAGGGATCCAAAGGAGGTTTTTCTAAGAAAAGGTAATTGTATTCACTAATCTATTTCTTTCTTACTTCTTTTATTACCACCTTCAATCATGTACTAATAATTAAAATATAATTTAAAAACTATCTAACATATAATAAGATGTAATTATTTTTATTTCATAACATATATCCATATCCTCTTCCATCAAATGGGAAACAAAGCCATCGAACATGTGTATGGCAGATTACCGTCTCGTGAACGGATGTTATTCGTTTTCCATAACCTCCTCTCAAGGATGGATATAATGAAAGTTTTGACATATTTAAATGAAATATATGACATAATTATACTTATATAATTATAATATAACATCTTCCTTCTTACCTTTCAATCCATTGAAAAATTATAACATCGCTTATGTGTATGTGAGGACTACCACCTTCACGAAGTGATGTCATAGGTTTTTCATTTTATTTTGACATGTATGGGAATGATGGCATATTTAATGAATATATATTATATATAGTATTTAAATATTATTATTTAAATTTTAATTAATACTTACCTCTATTTATTTCTATCTATTGAGAAAATGGAAACGACATTCATGCTATCATAAATCAACATATATACCCTGGTAATCAGATAAATGAGCCGGTACTGACATAGCCCGAAGGGCGTTCTCGGTCTCCATAGGTTGGAGACTTGAACCTGGAATCATAAACTATGAAAGTGGGAAAAAATTATCCAAAAATACAATGTAATCAAGAGATTAAATTTAGTATTCATAAAAGAGAAAATCCACGGGGAGAACTATGCCAAAAGTCAAACAGGTATAAAATAACCAATGTACATCATCAAAGTACTAGAAAATAGGATAAAAATCAATGCCCTAATAGAAGAAACTCTCCAAGCCCAAGGATCAGCAACAAGAACAACCTCTAAGTGGTGCATTATCCTTACTCAAACTTGGTAGGATATAATCTACAAACACCCAGAGGAATAAGTAGGGCGTGATCTAAAAGCCCAGAAGGGTCTCACCAAGGATTTCATAAAAATATGGAATAACTAATTAATGAAAAAAATATTTTTGTGGAAGTTAAAAATCAAATGTATAAAAATAATACTTTACATTTAAATTGATGTAAAATTTTCAAAACCACTTCTTAAATAAACACTTTATATAAAACAGTTTATATAAATTCATAAGGCATGAGTAAAATTGTAAAGACTCGGAAATTTCAAGGAAATTTTTTTTTCTTAATTTTCTTTGGGATTTTACAAGAACACAGTTTTTGACGGTGCCTGATTCCGAGGCTCAGTGTGCCCAGAATCATTTTCCGAAGTTTAGCTCGGGTACGTTCAGTGAACGAATGAGTGGGTTTTTCTAACTTTCGAACCGGTGCTCGGAATCGAATTCCAAGGGCACTGATGGAATCACAGCACCGGTATTTGCTTAGAAACGCCTTTTCCGAAGTTGCGTTTGCTCGGGTGTGGTTTTTAATTTTTGGGGGTTAAGTGAAGAAAATAAAATAAAGTGGTGCGACAACTTTATTTTATTTCACTTAAAGCCACTTAAAGACACTTAAAGCTACTTATGCTGGGTTGAAGCGGATAGGGTGAAATCCAAGATATCCTACCCTCTTGGTAGGATATTTGTGAGGTGGGGCCCGCACGATCCCCACCGTTTCTTTTCCTCTAAGTAACGCACCTGCACCCCCTCTTAATGTCAAGTCAACTCTTGCGTTTAATAAGTTATTAAACGCCCCTATTAAATTTGGGGGATTAAAGCGTTGCATTTAATTCAATCGAATTAACTGTTTTGATCTTATTAAATGCAAACTTGTGACTTGGTTAATAAAATAAGAGATACACTTATTTTATCTGGGGGGTTAGCTTGTCGAGAGGATTTCGGGAGAAAGATCCAAGGTTTGATGTTCTTCATTCTTCGATGAAGAATGCGAAGAACGCATCGCCGCCAAAGAAGAACGCCGCCCTCCGACGAAGGTCGACAAAAACGCTAGATCCTTAGAGATAGACGACATAACATCGAAGATCCCCTTCCCGCGACGCTTTCTTCCATGATGATCCATCCCCGCAACAATCTCTGATCGACAACTTGAGGTAGGGGGTTTACGTGATTATCCTTACGTGATTCTCTTCCGTCTTTTATCCGCGATATTTGGACCATAAGATATCAGTTAACGGGAGGAGGCCGCACCGCACAAACACGGCCGTCCCCCTCCCTTTTTGTTTTTCTTGTTTTTGCGGATCGAATGAATTGATGTGGTGCCGTCGCACCGCGCGGGATCGAGCGGCAAGAATGCGCGACGTCGTCACGCCACACATTCAAAATTTTAAACTCTCGTGCATGGGTATTTGATTGCAAGGTGTTCGTATAATTTATTTTGGATAAATGTATACCCTCGTCAATGATTAAAATCATGTGTTTATTATTTTCCAATTGATAACACCTAACACGGAGGGCGCGGGCCGAACAAACATGGCCCGACAACCCTCTGCAGCTTGTTTATCGATGTGCGGATCGACGGACGACGATGAAGCAGGCCGCTATGGCGTTTGAGGTCTTTGCAGTGAAGATTGGTTCCCGGGAGGACCACTGGCGAAGACCGCACGCAAAACGGACCACCGGAGCGCGTCCGGTGGTCCGCGGAATCCCACGGCGGTCGCCAGGCGGCGGTGGCGCCCGGCATGCCGCGGGCAAAACCCACCGCGGCTGAAGCCGCGGCGGCGAGGTGGTTCCGCGGCCGCGTGGAACCGGGATGCGGGACGCGGCCGGCATGCCGCGTCCGGGTGTCGCGGAGCGGCCCCCGCGCGGGGGTCGCGGCTCCCTCGCTCGGCCGGTCGACCGAGCCGAGCCGACCCGCCGGGCCGGGTCGCGCCCAGGCCGGGCCGGGCCGCCCTGGCCGGGCCGGATCGCGCCCAACCGGGTCAGACCCGGACCCGGGTCGACCCGGTTCAGGTCGACCCAGGAGGGGTCGGGCCGGGTCAGTCCTGGCCCAGACCCCCCGTTTTCGGACCGTTTTCAGTCTTTTGCCCATATCTTAGGCTACGGACCTCCGATTGATGTACCATCAGCGGCGATACGATCCTTGGAACGAGGCGGTCGTTTCGTTATATTGAACCCAATGTTTCGGAATACCTTGGGTTCGGCCAGGTTGGTTCGGATACGAAACCAACCGGGCCCTCGGAGTGGAAACGCTTATATCTTGAGCTCCGGACGTCCGATTGACATGCCGTCGATTTTGATGGATTTCTCTAAGTGAGACGGATCTTCTGGTTTACTCCGCTCGAGGTTTGGATGCCTTCAGAGTGCGGTCGGTTTGGTTCGCTCATGAAACCAACCGGGCCCCTGGAACGAAAACGTCAATAACTCACAGACTGGGCGTCTGATTGACGCGCCGTCTGTCTCGTTGAATTCCTCTTGATGAGACGGAACTTTTGGAATACTTCGCTCGAGTTTTGGTTGCACTTGGATAGTGTCCGGGTTGGATTGCACCCGCAATCCAACCGGGCCCTTGGAACGGAAAAGCTGATATCTTTCAGACCAAACGTCTGTTTGACGAACAGTCTGCGGCGTTGTTGATTCCTTTGAGGAACGGTCCTTATGAGTATACCCTATGAGAGTTCGGGATGCAGTTGAGATACGGCCGGTTTGGTTCGCACACGAGACCAACCGGGCCCCTAGGACGAAAAGGCGAATAACTCACAGACCGGGCATCCGATTGACGCGCCGTCTGTTGTGTTGAGACCCCTGTGATGAGGTGGTCCGTTGAGATACTTCTTCGTGGAACTTTGTGATACTTGTAGTATCGACCAGCAGCTCATGGAGCGGACCCTCCCGAAGACGAGCGTGCGGAGTATAGAGACCGTGTTGCCGGCTTAGACCTGACGACTGCTTGACCGATCGACTCGGTTTGTTTCGGATAGCCAGTGAGGAGCGCTTGGTTGTAGCGGCAGACCCACGGAGGAGGAGCGCTTGGTTGTAGCGGCAGACCCGCGGTACTCAACAGAAGGAGTACCTCTTGAGGCTATGAGGGGGAGCGCTTGGTTGTAGTGGCAGACCCATGGTGGGAAGCGCTTGGTTGTAGCAGCAGGCCCACAGTACTCAACAGGAGGAGTACCTCAGCAGTATTAGGTTAGTGAGCAGTACATCGGAGTCATGAAAGGACCATTTTACACTTTATATACAAGGTTCTTCAACAGTTGCGGTTTCGATAATGAAAATCCTGGTTTGAGCTGAGTCTATGACCTTTTGTTTTCCTCATGATTGAGATGGGTCACTTGGTAACTTGGGTATATGTATGGGCATATACCTGGGTAGTGGTTATCCGTTAATTTCATGATCTTGGTGTTTTCCTCATGATTGAGATGGGTCACTTGATAACTTGGGTATATGTATGGGCATATACCTGGGTAGTGGTTATCCGTTAATTTCATGATCTTGGTGTTTTCCTCATGATTGAGATGGGTTACTTGATAACTTAGGTATATGCATGGGCATATACCTAAGTAGAGGTTAACTATTGAGATCTTCTTTGTGGTTATCCTTGTTGGTTTTAGTGAGACCTTGAGGGTCTCGGGGTCCCTACTGAGTATCTTTATACTCACCCCTGCACAGGCTATGCCCGCACCTCGTTGTGTTGGTTGCAGACGACGGGCAGTGCTGACGGAGGCCGAGTGTTCGAGGACTGGACGGTACCGGAGGTGGACTACACGACGAGTCAGTACCCGGAGGTGGACTACACGATGAGTCAGTATTCGGAGGAGGTTGACAGGCGAGAGCGTTGTGGAGGCTATCTGTACCTACCCTTCAGGTAGGATCCATGGTGGACGATCCAGGAGCGGCGCCATCTGTACTTACCCTTCAGGTAGGATCCGAAGAGGACGACCCAGGAGTCGCTTCCATCCTTCCAGCTGTTGTCTTTTTCTGTTGTACTTTGTTCAGTTGTAGTTGTACTTTCTTTTGGGTTTGTATTCTGGCCCTTTTTCCTTTTCAGCACTTCTTTTTTACTTAGTGTTTACTTCCTCTTGTACTCTATGGTGTTTTTTTTTACTTTTATAAAGGCAATGTCTTCCCAGTTATTGGGATTTATGCCTTTGGTGCTAGTCGCCATCCCTTGGCCTATGGAAGGCGGGCTTGGGGTAGTCACGGCATGGGCCCCGAGGATGGGTCGTGATAAATTGGTATCAGAGGAGTTCGGTTCTACCACAGAACTTGGGACTTTGATCTTTTTCTATGTGAAGCAATAGTGTTTAGTGTATTGGGTGTGGTTATCAGTCTAGGTAGTCCAGTGTTGGTGCGGCGGCCGACGTATCCGTACACCAAGACCCTGACTTCTGATTTCCGACTTAATGCACGAAAACACTGATTGTGTGTGTGTTTCCAGAAGTTTTTAAATATCAGCTCAAACCAGGTCAGCTCACCAGGTATAATCGTTTGATAGTGTCACGTTGTTTCTTTTAGGATGCCTTTCCATGGACGACCAGCTAGAGTCCAGAGGGATGTTCGTACTGACAGCCTGCCGAGCGACGAGGCTTCGGTACAGGGCCCTCTTGCAGTTGAGGCACCAGCGGAGGCACCAGCGGTATTACCATACGTTGGGCCATCGATGCCACCAGCCCCAGCAGTAGGCGATGCCCACCACTTGAGCGCACTACACGAGTTCCAGCGCCAGAGGCCACCCAGGTTCCAGGGAGATACTGACCCGTAGGCGGCTGAGGATTGGCTGGAGGCTCTGGTGAGAGTCTTCAGGCTAGTGGGGACGCCGGCAGACTACATGGTGATCTTTGCTGCCAGCCTTCTTCTGGAAGCAGCTGGCAGGTGGTGGAGCCACTTGTTACATTTTTGCGATGGGATGACCTTCACATGGGAAGACTTCAAGACCTTCTTCAGGGTGGAGTTTGTGCCAGTAGCTTTACACCCCGAGCGTGTACAGGAGCTTCTACCTTTGCCGCAGGGTTTTCGATCAGTAGCCGAGTCATCTGTGGGCAGTAGACAGATGATGCGGAGGTCCAAGAGGACTAGAGCAAGCCGTACGAGGAGTAGGAAGTGTTATGAATGCGGTAGGAAGGGTCACCTGGCAGGTGACTGTCCGACTCCTCATACAGATGATCCACAGGCTTTGGAGGATCCACCGAGGCAGAAGCAGCGGCGGGTGCTTGAGCAACATCCGAGCAGTGGACAAGGCAGTAGAGCTCTGGGAGTTGGTGGACAGGAGAGGAACTAGTGGATACGTCCCTTGTACTTCTGGTTCCATGTTTCTGTTGTATTCGTGTCTTTGTACTATGATCTGCAATAATAAAAAGACACTTATCTTTGTTTGCTTTCCTGTCCTTTTGTTTGGTTGATACTGAGTGTCCCCGGTTAAGATTGTAGACTTGACCCTCACTTTCGATATTTCTACTGGAGGAGACCCAGTGACCTCACACTGATGCCGATAGTGTGACTCGACCCTTGGAGGCGAGAGTGACAGTTGGATCTCTTAGTAGTTACGTCGAGGCCTTACGACGTCATCCATGGCATGAATGCATCCTTCATGTTAGGATTGACTGTATTAGGCAATGGGCATAGTTCATCCAGGGGATGAGACCGAGTTTCTCTTTTAGGAAAAGGAGAAATTTTAGCAGCTCTTTCAGATCGTAGGCAAAGAAGGTGCAGATCATCCAGGAGCGGATGAAGACTGCACAGTGCGGTAAGAAACAGGAAAACGGCTCCAGTCTTAAAGACTCGAGCGTGTTAAATGTTTAAAGAAGAGGAAGCTTTCAGGAGAGATGAGTCTGCGAAGTAGCAGATGTGGAGGCATAGCTAGGAGAGCAGCATGAGGTGGTGTACATCTTAACATGCTACATCCACCTGCCTTAGTTATCCCCGCCAGACTCAGGGAGCTGGAGGGCAGAGGAAGAGTACGGCCGCATGCGGTCAAGGAGAGTGACCCGATGGCTCTAAGAATTATGCAAGGGGAAGTCTGTGTCCACTAATAGCTGCTGTAGTAACGGAAGTTGATATGAATCATTCCTTTCTTTCACAAATCTTGTTCCAGACCTAGAGTTTCCGGTAATCCGTGGACTTGACCCTCACGTCTGGAGATACCTTGGGAGGAGACTCGATAATCACACATACGCCGACGGTGTGGTCAGACCCTCGAGGCGAGAGTTTCGGTTGTAATCTCTTGGTGGCAGCATCTAGGCCTTACGACGTTGGTTTGAGTATGCACTGGGCAATCACAGTTCATACACAAATTGACAGTATTAGGCAAAAAGGTTGTGGTTTAACTACGACGTCGGGATGGGTTTTTCTTGGTCGGCGAAAAGGAAACCCCAGGCAGCACAGGATAAACTCATGCTTAGGAGGGTGCGACCGATCACCCTTGAGTTGGTCAACCTTACCCTCGTGGCAGCAGTCGTTTTGAGTTTCAGTTCTAACAGGAATTGGAGGCCTCATGAATTCGAGAATGGCGATCACGTCCTTATACGGGTCTCACCTCGACGAGGTTTATGGAGATGTGGCTAAGGCGGCAAGTTATCTCCGAGGTTCAGCGGACCTTCTTAGGTCCTCAGCTGGGTAGGCGGGGTGGTTTACCGCTTGACCCATCCACCTCAGTTGCACCAGGTGCACGACGACTTCCACGTATCTTAGCAGAGGAGATACGTGCTCGACCCTTCGAATATCATCGACCATGGGGAGCTGGACGATGGAGATGGGGTGACTTTCATGGAGGTTCCAGTGGGGATCGAGGATCGACATGGGTGGATTCTACGAGAACGGTCTATTCCTCAGGTGCTCTTTCACTGGCTGTACAGGAACCTCCAGGTGAGCACATGAGAGCGGGAGGCTCAGATGCGTGCTCAGTACCGCTTTTGTGACCCTAGTTTGTGTTAAAGCTTTACAAGGACGTAAATCCCTGAGGTGGGAGTAATGTAAAGACCCAGAAATTTCAAGGAATTTTTTTTCTTAATTTTCTTTGGGATTTTACAAGAACGCAGTTTCTGACGGCGCCTGATTCCGAGGCTCGGTGTGCCCAGAATCATTTTCTGAATTTTAGCTTGGGTACGTTTAGTGAACGAACGAGTGGGTTTTTCTAACTTCTGAACCGATGATTGGAATAGAATTCTGAGGGCACCGATGGAATCGCATCACTGATATTTTCTTAGAAATTCCTTTTCCGGAGTTGCGTTTGCTCGGGTGTGGTTTTTAATTTTTGGGGGTTAAGTGAAGAAAATAAAATAAAGTGGTGCGACAAATTTATTTTATTTCACTTAAAGCCACTTAAAGCCAATTAAATCTACTTAAGCTGGGTTGAAGCGGATAGGGTGCAATCCCAGATATCCTACCCTCTTGGTAGGATATTTGTGAGGTGGGGCCCGCACGACCCCACCGTTTCTTTTCCTCTAAGTAACGCACCCGCACCCCCTCTTAATGTCAAGTCAACCCTTGCATTTAATAAGTTATTAAACGCCCCTATTAAATTTGGGGGATTAAAGCATTGCATTTAATTCAATCGAATTAACTGTTTTGATCTTATTAAATGAAAACTTATGACTTGGTTAATAAAATAAGAGATACACTTATTTTATTTGGGGGGTTAGCTTGTCGAGAGGATTTCGGGAGAAAGATCCAAGGCTTGAAGTTCTTCATTCTTCAACGAAGAACACGAAGAACGCATCGCCGCCAACGAAGAACGCCGCCCTCCGACGAAGGTCGACAAAAACGCTGGATCCTCAGAGATCGATGACGTAACATCGATGATCCCCTTCCCGCGAAGCTTTCTTCCATGACGATCCATCCCCACAACAATCCATGATCGACAACTTGAGGTAGGGGGTTTACGTGATTATCCTTATGTGATTCTCTTCCGTCTTTTATCCGCGATATTTGGACCGTAAGATATCAGTTAACGGGAGGAGGCCGGACCGCACAAACATGGTCGTCCCCCTCCCTTTTTGTTTTTCTTGTTGTTGCGGATCGAATGAATTGATGCGGTGTCGTCGCACCGCGCGGGATCGAGCGGCAAGAATGCGCGACGTCGTCACGCCGCACATTCAAATTTTTAAACTCTTGTGTGTGGGTATTTGATTGCAAGGTGTTCATACAATTTATTTTGGATAAATTTATACCCTCGTCAATGATTAAAATCATGTGTTTATTATTTTCCAATTCATAACACCTAATGCGGAGGGCGCGGGCCGAACAAACACAGCCCGACAACCCTCCACAGCTTGTTTATCGATGTGTGGATCGACAGATGATGACGAAGAAGGCCTCTATGGTGTTTGAGGGCCTTGCAGTGAAGATTGGGTCCCGGGAGGACCACTGGCGAAGACCGCACGCAAAACGGACCACCGGAGCGCGTCCGGTGGTCCGCGGAATCCCACGTCGGCCGCCAGGTGGCGGCGGCGCCCGGCGCACCACCGGAAAAACCCGCCACGGCTGAAGCCGCAGCGGCGAGGCGGTTCTGCGGCCGCGCGGAACCGGGAGGCGGGACGCGGCCGGCATGCCGCGTCCGGGTGCCGCGGAACGGCCCCCGCGCGGGGGTCGCGGCTCCCTCGCTCGGCCGGTCGACGGAGCCGAGCCGACCCGCTGGGCCGGGTCACGCCCAGGCCGGGCCAGGTGGCGCCCAGACGTGTCGGACCCGGACCCGGTTCGGGTCGACCCGGTTCGGGCCGACCCTGGGGGGGTCAGGCCGGGTCGGTCCGGGCCCAGACCCCCCGTTTTCAGACCGTTTTCAGTCTTTTGCTCATATCTTGGGCTACGGACCTCCGATTGATGCACCGTCAGTGGAGATGCGATCCTTGGAACGAGACGGTCGTTTCAGTATATCGCACTCAAGGTTTAGGAATACCTTGGGTTCATCCGGGTTGGTTCGGATACGAAACCAACCGGGCCCTCGGAGCGGAAACACTTATATCTTGAGCTCTGGATGTCCGATTGACGTGCTGTCGACTTTGATGGATTCCTCTAAGTGAGACGGATCTTTTGGCTTACTCCGTTGGAGGTTTGGATGTCGTCGGAGTGCGGTCGGGTTGGTTCGTTCACGAAACCAACCGGGCCCCTGGAACGAAAAAGCCAATAACTCACAGACCGGGCGTCCGATTGACGCGCCGTCTGTCTCGTTGAATTCCTCTTGATGAGACGGAACTTTTGGCATACTTCAGCCGAGTTTTGGTTGCAGTTGGATAGTGGCCGGGTTGGATTGCACCCGAAATCGAACCGGGCCCTTGGAATGGAAAAGCTGATATCTTTCAGACCAGACGTCTGTTTGACGAACCGTCTGTGGCGTTGTTGATCCCTTTGAGGAACGGTCCTTATTAGTATACCCTATGAGAGTTCGGAGTGCAGTTGAGATATAGCCGGGTTGGTTCGCACACGAGACCAACCGGGCCCCTGGGACGAAAAGGCTAATAACTCACAGACCGGGCGTCCGATTGACGCGCCATCTATTGTGTTGAGACCCCTGTGACGAGGCGGTCCTTTGAGATACTTCTTCGTGTAACTTTGTGATACTTGTAGTATCGACCAATAGCTCGTGGAGCGGACCCTCCCAGAGATGAGCATGCGGAGTACAGAGACCGTGTATCCGGCTCAGACCTGACGACTGCTTGACCGATCGACTCAGTGTGTTTCGGATAGCCAGTGGGGAGCACTTGGTTGTAGCGGCATACCCACGGCGGAGGAGCGCTTGGTTGTAGCGGTAGACCCGCGGTACTCAACAGAAGGAGTACCTCTGGAGGCTATCAGGGGGAGCACTTGGTTGTAGCGGAAGACCCATGGCGGAGGAGCGCTTGGTTGTAGCGGCAGACCCGCGGTACTCAACAGAAGGAGTACCTCTTGAGGCTATGAGGGGGAGCGCTTGGTTGTAGTGGCAGACCCATGGTGGGAAGTTCTTGGTTTTAGCAGCAGGCCCACATTACTCGACAGGAGGAGTACCTCAGCAGTCTTAGGTTAGTGAGCAGTACCTCGGAGTCGTGACAGGACCACTGTACACTCCAGAGATGAGGCTCTTCAGTAGTTGTGGTTTCGATAATGAAAATCCCGGTTTGAGCTGAGTCTATGACCTTGTGTTTTCCTCATGATTGAGATGGGTCACTTGATAACTTGGGTATATGTTTGGGCATATACCTGGGTAGTGGTTATCCTTTAATTTCACGATCTTGGTGTTTTCCTCATGATTGAGATGGGTCACTTGATAACTTGGGTATATGTATGGTCATATACCTGGGTAGTTGTTATCCTTTAATTTCATGATCTTGGTGTTTTCCTCATGATTGAGATGGGTTACTTGATAACTTAGGTATATGCATGGGAATATACCTAAGTAGAGGTTAACTGTTGAGATCTTATTTGTGGTTATCCTTGTTGGTTTTAGTGAGACATTGAGGGTCTCGGGGTCCCTACTGAGTATCATTATACTCACCCCTTCACGGGCTATGCCCGCACCTCGTTGTGTTGGTTGCAGAGGACGGGAAGTGCTGACGGAGGCTGAGTGTTCGAGGACTGGACGGTACCAGAGGTGGACTACACGACGAGTCAGTACCCGGAGGTGGACTACACGACGAGTCAGTATTCGGAGGAGGTTGACAGGCGAGAGCGTTGTGGAGGCTATCTGTACCTACCCTTCATGTAGGATCCGTGGTGGACGATCCAGGAGCTGCGCCATCTGTACCTACCCTTCAGGTAGGATCCAAGGAGGATGAACCAGGAGCCGCTTCCGTCCTTCCAGCTGTTGTCTTTTACTATTGTACACTGTTCAGTTGTAGTTGTACTTTCTTTTGGGTTTATATTCTGGCCCTTTTTCCTTTTCAGCACTTCTTTTGTACTTAGTGTTTACTTCCGCTTGTACTCTATGGTGTTTTGTTTACTTTTATAAAGGCAATGCCTTCCCAGTTATCGGGATTTACGCCTTTGGTGCTAGTCGCCAGCCCCTGGCCTATGGAAGGCGGGCTTGGGGTAGTCACGGCACGGGCCCTGAGGACGGGTCATGACAAAAATATTTTACAAAAATTGGCATATATATATATCAAAATAATCACAAGGGAGAAACATGGTCATCTTGAAAAAGGTATAATAGTTATAGATTATGGGATCCTCACACATTTATATAATGAAAACAGTAATATGCACACACGTACCTTTGACATTATTCAAAGAGGACTGACCAACATCCCACTCGGGATAAGAACTTACAAACAGTTTATGTTAGAGTTGTAAAGAATCAATTAGTTTCTAGGTAATTCCCATCATAGAGTGTTTATCCCTAATAACTCTCTAACTACCTAGTATTTCATGTGATCAAACAATAATAAATAATGGGCAATTATTTCAAAACTATACAGAATAAAATTCAACCCATATTTTCCATTTCAATATGCTAATTTCTATTTAAAAACAAAAATAGATCATTAATCAAAACATGCATTTTCTAGGATAAAACCAATGGGTTTCTATCAAAAAATATAATACATTTTTCTTAAATATTAATTTGAAATCAATTTCACAATTTGAATTACACAATTTAAATTAATCAATTTCCATCCAATTTCATAATAAATCCCCAATTCAATGGAATTGGGCTGTTTCCAAATTTTTATGCCAAATCAAACAAAAACAAAAAATTCAGTGGAATTGGGTTTTAAAAAAATTAAATTTCATAAGAATAAAAATCCATACTTCCAATTGAAATAAATCTAATTAAATTAAGAAATTTAGGGTTTAATTAATTGGTAATCACAAATGAAACCACCTAACTTGGGATCATGGGATCTCGAAACGCAAATCACTAATTGGGAAACTCCAACGAAGAACACTGGAAATGAGGATGCAAGAATTAAACATAGATTCAAGATATAACTCAAGATCTTGTGGAGATTCAAATATTTTTTAGAGAAGATATAACTCAAGCTCTTTTGGATGGAATAAATGACAAATATTTCTCTAAAAATATAGTTCCACTAACTCTTAAGTGTGTGAATCACAACTACAACTTCAAAGTCATGGGTTAGATAATTATTCTCATGTGAAATAATCTGATAGGATCCATAAACAATTATATGATCACCCTGTATAATAATTCAACCCAAACCAGAACCTAATGAATCATAGAAGACCACATAGCCCTACTGGCCTCTAGAAGAGTCGACAACAGTGTAGTAGTAAAATTAAATTTCAGCTCAAAAAAATAATTCTGACATTTTTTATCCCTAGAAAACTTCACTCCATTATGAGTTAGAGAAATCACTGTAGAATACATCTTTTATAAGTCCTTTACAAACTAGTGATAATACCCGACTAAACCAAAGAAGCATTATATCTTGAAAAAATTTCATGGTTGTTCCCATATCATAATAGATTTCACATTTTCTGGGTCAACTAAAATACCATGTTATGAGACCATGTGTCCCAAGATCTTCACTTCCAAAATCCAAAAAACACATTTCAAAATCTTGGCATAAATTTAGTGATTTCTCAACATTTCCATAACTTCTCTTAGATGAAAAACGTGATCCTCCTCCGAATTAGAGTATACAAGGATTTCATCTAAAAAGACCACTAAAATGGTATCAAGATACTCATGGAAAATCATGTTCATTAAATTTATAAAGACTATAGGATAATTGTGTAAACCAAATGGAAAGACAAGGTACTCATAATGGATGTAACAGCTCTAAAAGGTGGTTTTATGAATGTCAAATTCTTTTATTCTCAACTAATGTTAACCATACTGAAGATCAATCTTTTAGAACCACTTCTACCATTTCAATTGGTAAAAACATCATAAATATGTGAAAACAAATACTTGTTATTCATTTCAACTTGATTGAGTTTTTAGAAACCCACACAAAGGATAAGTAAACCATCAAATTTATTTTCAAGGAGAAAAAACACTTCCTAATGTGACACACTTGGGTGAATAAAGAATTTATCTAAAATATCATTTAGATGAGCCTCCGACTTTTAATTTTATCTAGTTACATGCGGTAATAAGGTATATAAATTTTTTGAGTACCAAGAACTAAGTCAATGGAAAACTCTACCTCCCTTATTGATGGAAAACCAGAGAATTTAGAATGAAAAACATTGAGAAACTCAATTAAAACTAGAGGGAGATAACCAATCAAAGATTCCTAATAAAGATCAAAATAAAAAACAAATATTACTTTTCCAAATCTAGATAAGAAGGTACATCTCTAGTAAAACTTGGGTTTCATTCCTGATGAATGATACGGCACACCCCATTGGTGTAGTGAAGGAGAACCGCCGAAGATAAAAATTAATTGAGGGTTTATTGGAAATGAACCAATACATGCCGAATATGAAACCAAGATGTTTCATGTTGAGTACCATAAAACTCTAAGAAATATCGATATCTGATAATGAGAAAACACAAGTAGGACTACAGATACCCTATTATCTCTTCATTCCAAGGGGTGTAGTAATATCCATCACATATAATAAAAGATCTATAAGAAGATGTAGCAGATTAAAAATAAAAGTTAAAATAAAAAAATTAGATATACTAGTATAAAATAAATTAGTCACTAATGAAGAAGCTATAGTTATGGTACCTCTCATGGTCAATGGAGCTATATATGCTTCCTATGGAGACTCTTCCACTGTGTAAAGAAGATTCATTTTAGATGCTTGTGGTTGAAACACATTTTTATATGAATCATCTAATTGCACTAAAGTTTTAATAGGTGATGATGATCCCATGCTACTATGTGGAGTAGAGTATATATAGAAGAACATACGCAGGTGACTTGAGCATTATCTGGAGCCACGTATCTTGGGTACCTGAGTGAAAACACACTTATAATTCCCCGGCATTACACATTTATAGAAATTCAAGGGGCCTCTTCCAAGAACATAAATAGGTATCTAAAACCCCTATTGTCAAGAGCCACCATGAGAATCATCACATTATCTCTTTCCATTGAAGGAACTCGCACAACCACTGGGAGAAAAAGTTACTCTCATCATCCCTAACATACCAACTAGGTCCATTTCAAGCATCAATGCTCTATCCAGCACATTAGCATAAGAAGTAAACGTCAGAAATAAAACCTGAGAACAAATATCATATCAAAGTCCCATCTTAAACCACAGATTCTTAATCTTCTCATTTGATACAATCTCGGGTGAAAATTCATAATATCAACAAAGTGTTTTTCATATTCTATCATGATCCCAGCAACCTTATTGAGTTAGAGAAACTCAATCACCTTGGAAAACACCATTAACTCTGGATAGAACATGTTGTTGAAAATATCCTTGATGTCTTTCCACTACAAGACCTCATGCTTATTCTATTTCACCACCATGTCCCACCATTTTCTTCTTGGTCCCTCTAGCATGAAGGTGTCACACTTCACCTTGATTTCCTAAGGTGTCTCCAATAACTCAAAAAATTCTCCATCCTACTCAACAATTCCTCATTATATTGAGGATAATTGGATCCTTTAAATTCTAGTGTTTTATGTAGAAGTAACTCCTAAAAATAATTTTGTAGAACATCCCTCTAAGGTTCCATAGCTGGAGGCTGAACAAGAATTGCTGAGGGTGCCTCTCTAAGAGCTTGGTCAGTATGCACAATAATATCAACCGGTCTTGGGTCTACAAGATGATTTTTCTCATTTTGGTTCATTATAATCTTCCAAATAGATCTGATTCACATTTCTTCTTAGAGGCATGACACTACACAACATTAGCAGACAACATTTAAGACATGAGTTTAACACTAAAATAGATAAATAAAGGAAATGAATCCCAACAGATAGAGAAATAAGATTTGGATTTCAATTTATTCAAATAAAAATAAGGTAAAAGACTAAAACTAATCCACAAGATGTCTTTACTAAAACCACACCTTGTGAGTTTAGGCTCATTGCGGTGAGATATATCCAAAAAACTCAATTGAAACTACCTTCTAAGTCCCCAAAAACATAATCAAATTACATAGTAACATCAAGGAAATATGATTAACCTACAAATTTGGTACCACTTTGTCACAAACCAACCTAATTACCTTGGTAACATGATAACTGATCTGGTCCTATCATAGCATGAAGGGTGTTCTCGATCCCCATGGGTTGGAAACCATGACCCGGTATCATACAATATGGAAGTGGGAACTAATTTCCACAATCACAATAGAATAAAGAGAATCAAGTTAGTATACATACAAGGGAAACTCGATAGGGAGAGCTATACCAGAAGTCAAATAGGTAAAAAAACCCAAAGTACATCATCAAAGTACCATGAAATTGGATAAAAACCTATGTCCCAATGGATAAAACTCTCCTAGCCTATGAATACTCAACAAGAACCACCTCCAAGTGGCGCTTCACCCTTACTCGAACATTAAAGGAGATAATCGACAAACAACTTGAAGTCACGGGTATGGTTTGAGCTAAAAGACCAATAGGGTCTCATCAAGGATTCCATAAAAATATATCACAATTAATTAAACAAACAAAGATTTTAATTTTAAATAAACATGCATGGAATTTCAAAAGAATATTTAAACAAATCAGGATTTATATTTCAATTGATAGAAACATTTATAAATAATATATTAAAAAAATATTTAATATAACAAAATTTATATAAATTCATAAGGCGTGAGTAAAATATCTTATAAACATTGGAATATATATATCAAACTAATCACAAGGGATAAAATGGTCATCTAGAAAAAGTTATGATAGTTCTATATTATGGGATCCTCACACACTTATATAATGAATACATAAATGTGCACACATGTCCCTTTAACACTGTTCAAAGAGGACTAACCAATATCCCAATGTGGTTAAGACTTTGAAAATAGTTTATGTCAGAGTTACAGAGCACCAATCCATTGATAGGGAGTTCTAATCATAGAATATTTATATCTAATAACTCACTAATTACTTAGGATTTCATGTTCTCAAAAAACAATCAATAACCAGTAATTTATTTCAAGACTGTTCAAAATAAAATTCAACCCATATTTTCCATTTCAATATGCCAACTTCTATTTAAAAACCAAAATGAATCTATAATCAAAATATGCCTTTTATAGGATAAAACCAATGGTTTTCTATCAAAAAAAATTTACCCATTTTTCTCAATATTAATTTGAAATCAATTTCACAATTTAAATTAAACAATTACCATCCAATTTCATAATAAATCCCAAATTCAATGGAATTATGGTTTTCCCATTTTTTTCCAAATTAGATACAAATCCCCAATTCATTGGAATTGGGTTTTTTAAAAAATCAATTTTTTATGAATGAAATTACATACATTCTATTGAAAGAAATTAAATTAAATTAAGTGATTTAGTATTAAATTAATTGGTAATCACAAATAGAACCACCTACCTCGGGATCATGGGATCTTGAAACGCAAAGCCCTAATAAAAAAAATACAATGAAGAATGTCAGAAGTGAGGATTCAAGAATAAAAAATAGATTCAAGATTTTCAATATTAGGGATTAGATCCACCAATAACATAAAGAGCTAAGAAACCCTAGGGAGGAAAAGGAGATAATGGTGGAAAGAGAACTAGAAGAGGAAACTTATTGGGAAGAGATTGAATATCATTCACCTAGCTTTGATTCACTTATGAAGAGGTGTATATGGTCCAAAATAATTTCTCGGTAAACCCCAAGGAATAATAAAATATAATAGGGTTTTATTTTCCCATTGAGCACATAAAAATAGGGTTTAAAAGTTTTACAAATAAATTTTGGATTAAAATTTTATCGTATGCATGGTTAGATGGGTAGGGCCGCATGATTAGAAAAATTGTTCACTCTAACTGTGTTCCCCTAATAATGGGGTTTTATAGTTTCTCCTTGGTGGGAGCATGGTTTATAAAACCATGCACGAACCATGAAAACCCTCACTGTAAGGGTATGCATGATTTGCACTATCAGGACACACAATTTGGGAGAACTGTGATCCAACTGTGAAAATAAAAAAACATTAAAAATTTACAAAAAATAAACCTAAAAAAACTCTAAATGTAATCCAACCAAATCATGATAAAAAGGGGTTTTTGGAATACCTAAAAATAGTAAGGGGATGTTACACCTGCATACGTATGGTCTGTCATCTCCATGAATGGTGTAATTCACTTTTTTATCTCTAACATTAATTGATTATAATGAATACATGTATAATGAATATATATGATATTTATATCATGTTTAACATTATATATATGTTAGAACCTTGATCAAATTAAAATTATATGATATTCCAAACATAAACATACATGAAAAACAAAGTAGTTATCACCGAAAATGTCATTTTAAGAAGTGATTATTAATAAATTGGGAAATAAAAGGTCATAAGTAAATAATATATGATATTATATATATTATTAAGGTTATTTAATATATTTATAATAATACTAAATTTATTATACATGAATTTCTAATGTGTACGAATAAATTTAATACTTGAGGTAAGGAATTTCTAGTCTATCTTTTATTTCTGGGAGATATATTCCATATTCACCACTTTTTTTCTTTTATGTGGTGTATATTCTACGAATTTTACATGTTATATCATGAATTTATTTATTCTCATGATATTTAAATTTTAAATTAAATTTATTCTTCCATGGGGACTGTGATTTTAAAGTTTCCAAAGCAGTAAGTGATTTTCATCTTAACTTTATTTCTGTTGGACACATTCCATATTCACCACTAGTTTCTTTAGTGTGGTCTACATTCTTAACATGAATGTGCTTTATGATTCTTATTATGAAAATTATATGGATTTACATATCCATATAAGTTTCATTATTTCATGGGGATTAAAATTCAAACATTACCAAAGTGGTAAAGGTTTTATGTTGCAATCTCATTGTTTATCATGATGGTTTATGATTATGCTTCTGATGATGAGATATTATGATATATATATCTCATGAAACACATGAATTTTCTTATACTATAGTTATTTCTGGAGAATAAATTTTTCCCATTCATTTTACTATCTTTATTGACTTAAAACACTGGAATAATATTTTTAAGAAAAATTGACTTTATTTCTATCTTCGGTCAAAAATAATTTTTTCTTAAATATATATGTTTTCTAATATGTTTTAAAGAAATATTTTAAAATTATGTCAGGATTGTTTAAAGACATTTTTACTCATGTTTTAATATTTATAAAAGGCTTTAAAAATAATCATCTAATCATTTTTCAGTCATGGCACTTTTGACTTTTTACTAAAAACGAGAAAATAATCTTCATTTAAACATGTAAGACATAAATAGTACTTTCTATTGTGATGACTACACAATGATTTAAATCTCACTCTACATGTTTTCAAGTTAATTTTAAAATAATATTTGTTCTTTAATATTTGGAAAATTTTAATATTTTCAATAAATTTTTTCAAAGTGGAACATTTATTTTTCTCAGGAAATGTTCTAAGTGATCCTTCAAAATCATTTTCCATATAAGGTGAAATAATTTGATGTTAATTAAGATTTATTGAGGATATGATCTGATGATACCATCCTTGTTCTTTCTCAGTATGATTTATATTTAAGATAATAAGATATTTATGAAACTTGTATCTTTTCCATGGTTTATATATGATGAATGGTATATGGAACCCATTTACTTTCTATAGTTTTTGATATAATTAATGTTGAGTTAGATGTTTTTATTCTTAATTTTTCCATTCCTTACTTTTAAAAATAAAAAAAATCTTAAAATCTATTTAGTAACTTTTTATGTCCCAAGTGTTTTAGCATGTTTTTGTAAAAAACATTACTTTTTTACTATACATAGAATAAGTTCTTAAGTATCATGAATATAAACTTTATGTTTCTTTATTACGATCATTGTAATGAGAATGTGTCCAATAAATCAGACTCACCTTTATCCAAACCAGAAGTTAGACTTTCTGTCATGTATATCATACTGACAAAGTCTTAATTTTCAGACTGGTACTGGTACTAATACAATTATACTCACACTCATAAATATTATCATAATGAAATTGTTTAGAACGTCCATCGGACTGACTATGTTTATAATCAGAATAAGTAAAACTGGTTTCTAATGTAAGGATTTTTTAAACACTATAATGGTGTTTTTTAATACGAATTCAAACTTTCAGTTACATCATATCATTATGAGTTATCAAGTTACATGTGTCCATATTCATTGCAACAAATTCAGAAATATGACTATGGGGAGATCAGAATATGATCGTTGGGAGATCGCCTATAAATTAAAATCCTTTTGAATAATTTGGAGATGGCTGATTAAATTCACTCTCGAATTTTCAAAATAATAATTAGTGTGAAAAACTCATTCTTAATCTTTGTATTTATTTAGAGAGTAGTTGTTCTGATGGAATCCTTTTTCAGGTTGTCTCCTTAAGATTTTTTGTAATTGTTTCCATGTATGATCATCGTAATAATTGAGGGATTATAGGAATAGTAATATATAGATTATGATCCATCATATCAAGGGCTTATTGGGATAGTAAGACGTAGAATCTTATCATCTTATTGAAGGATTCTCGGGATAAATAGAGAGAGACATTCTGATCTTCATATTGAGGGATTTTAACAGTAAGAAAATACCAACATTATTGTAAGTATAAAATAGTGAATACCTTTAGTCTAGGTTATAGAATACCTTTCTCTTAAGGTTAAAAGAGTTATATTTTTGAATAGATTCTAATTTATCATTAAATTTTTTATCTATTGTATTCATTTTTGTTTACAAGTTTATTTTTCGTCTCACATTTAATAGAAAGTGATTCATCATATTAATATTTATTTATTTGTTTTATCATATTAAACATGATTATGATAATTATACTCTAATAACCGGATCCATAGTTATTGTGATTTTTATTATAATTTAATCTAACTATATCTAGGTTCTGATTCTTTGAATTTTATAATCAGAATGAGGGATGAGTCTGATAACTTTCTTTAGGAGGCTTTGGGTTTGTTTAGTTTAATTCTTTTAAACTAAGTTTTTTTTAAACCAAAATTCACCCTCCCTCTTCTAAGTTATCCATCAATAGAATATTCTTAAAACCCTAATTAGTATAATGGAAATACTGATCCAACAATTAGTATCAGAGCAGGATTCCACTACTCAAATACTTGTTGAGTTTTTACCTTATTTACTATTGCAAGTTGTTAAGTTTTTAATATAACAATTTTTTTATAAACTTCCATTACACTAAAATTTATCTATGGAAAAAAATATTGGTATTTTTTTAATGATAGAAGGAATGAATTTTGGATCAGTAGATAATCTAAATCTGAACAGACCACCTATTTTTGGTGGTTCTGATTATGGGTACTTGAGAGAGATGATGAATATTTTTGTTATTAATAAAAGTGTTGAAATTTTTTTTATGCTAACTAGAAATTATAATATTATTGATAAGGAAGTCACTTATTTTAAAAATTCTGAAAAACAAGAATATCAGTTAAATTACTCAGTAAGGAATACTTTGTTATGTTCTATGAAAAGAAGTATATATAGTCAAATATAATCTTTTGAAGCTATGAACGGTATTTCAGGAAAGTTAGAAGTTACACATTTTAGTACTTAAAAGGTTTTAGAGACCAGAAGAACTATGTTAAGAGTATATTATCAAGATTTTTATTTTATTCCTAGTGAATCTTTTGAAAATATGCATCAAAGGTTTATGACTATCATTAATAGTTTACAATCTATTGGTGAAAAATGACTTGATGACAAGAACCTTATTTAAAAAATTATTGATATAATGACCAATTAGTTGGAATCTAAGAGGATGTTATTGATAAGATAGGAAAGTTAAGTAATATTACTTTGGATGATTTCATTGGAACTCTTATACAGTACGAGGGTAGACTAAAAAGAGTTACTAAGAAAAGAAAATGAAAAATGGAGATTTTGACTTTTCTATAACATCTACCTTACCTTCTAAAGATAAATCTCCTAAGAAAGTTGTTAAATCTTTAGAAACTAAGAAAGTCATTATTCAATCCGATTCAAGTACATCTGGAAAATTTGAAAATGAGTTAGAAAACTCATAAATAAGGATGAATACGATAGTGGGAAAGAAATATTTTCAATATCATTATAAAAAGAGTCATAAGGATAAGAGTGGGAAGAAATATTAAGCCACTTGTTATGAATTCAAGAAAACTAGAAACATCAGAACAGATTTTCCAAATATGAAGAGGAAAGATAAAAAAGAAAATAATTCAGAAAGGAATGCCAAAAAATATTACAAATCTTAATGAAATAAAGTGTTAAATTATGCTAAAACATTGAGTTATATTGGTGGTGATTCTTCTGAGAATTATTTAGAAAATAAAAGTTACATAGAGAGGAACTTAGAAGTTTTTGCTAATGTAACACAAGTAAATCAATGCTTCAAGGATAAGTTACACATAGATTATAAACATAAGAATATTTCATTATGTACTAATTATCCTAATAAGAAAAATTCTAAATAATTAAATGAAGAATCTTCCTCAGACAGTGAAGATAATACTTTACCTTCTTATGATGAAGTTTCTCATTTTGAAAAACTTGTAGAAAATTAGAATTGTAAAATTTATAAAAAAAATTATAATGGTAAGGGAAAAAATTACTAAGGTTTATTCAAGGGTAAATTTTTGGAAAAATGAAATATCATATCTTTGTAAAGATCTTTATAAGAAAAATTCTGAAAAGGATACTATTTCTAAAGATTTAGAAAAATTAATTTCTAAGAAAGACAGTTTAACAACTAGCTTTGATAAACATGGTTCCAAAACTATTTCTGTTGAAGATAAGAATTTATTTGTAAAAATAAATTCTGAAATTTCTTCTTTAAGGAAACTTTATACAACTTTAATACTAGTGAAGAAAACTTTGATAAAATGTATAAACAAATTCTTCCTCATGAGAATATTTACAACATGGTATTTTCTTATAAAAAGTCTATTTTTAGTAAGAATTTCTTTGTTCCTAAAAATGGTTCTTTTTGCAGAAAGTTTCAAAGTAGAGTCCATTGGAAAAATAATTGTTCCTTAAATAAATATCAATCATTAGGTTTTAAAAAATCATATTTTTCTAAAAAAAATATGATTTCTAATTTTTTTTGTTTTCTAACACTATCAGACCCAAGAAGGTTTGGGCTTTGAAAGTCTAATTTTGTTGTTTTAAAGAAAATAAAGGTAGTATGAACAATAAGAATATATGGTACATGGATAGTGGGTGTTCTAGGCACCTGACTGGAAACAAATACTTATTCAAGAATGTAATCAAGATGAAAGGTGGTAAAGTAATTTTCAGAGATAATTCTCAAGGAGAGATTATCAGAATATGTAACATTGTTCTTCTTGGAAAAGATATTATTCAAATAATTTATTTGTTAAAGGTATTAAGAACAACCTTATAAGTATATTTAAATTATGTGATGAAGGTTACTTTGGTAAATTTAGGAATGATAAATGTTTTGTACATAGTTCCAAGGATGAATTTATTATTTCTTTCAATCGGCGTGAAAATGTTTACACACTTAACATAAAAGACATTAGGAGATAGGAATTACATTTACTTAGTGAAATGGAAGGTAAATCTTGGTTATGGAATCACAGGTTAGAGCAATTCAACCTTATAAACTTATCTAAATTTACTAAGAAAGTACTTGTTAGGGATCTAGCAGAACTTAGGTTTGATACTTCAAAAGTCTGTTACCCTTTTTAATTTAGTAAAAAACATAAGAAGAGTTTTAAATATATTAGTGAAGTCTAGACTTATAATTATTTATATTTAGTATACATGGACTTATTTTTTCCTAAAAAAATTGGAAGTATTAGTGTAAAATACTATGTATATGTTTTAGTTTATTACTACAGTAGATATAATTGGGTTTATTTTCTCACAATAAAATTTGAATCCTTTACATATTTTAAAAATTTTTTATCCTGAGTTAAAAATGATAAAAACTTATCCTTGAAAAATATTTGTAGTTATGATGGTAGAGAATTTTAAAATTAATATTTTGAAACTTTTTATAGTAATAAAGTTATAGAATATAACTTTTCAGCACCTATAAACCCCCAGAAAAATGGTGTAGTTGAAATAAGAAATAAAATTTTTCAAGAGATAACTAGAACCATGTTGAGTGAATACTGAATTGATAAAAAAAATTGGTCTAAAGAAGTTAGTATTTCCTACTATATAATAAGTTTATTTTTAACCAGAACCTTTCCTAATAAAACTCATTATGAGTTATGGATAGGAAGAAAACCAAAATGTTCTTACTTCTGGGTTTTTGGTTGAAAATTATTCATCTTGAATACTAAAGATAACTTACATAAATTGGAACAAAAATCCAATAAAGGAATATTTTTAGGTTATTCCACTACTTCTAACTCTTATAGAGTTTTAATAAAAAATATTATACTATTGAAGAAGTTTTGCATATTAATTTTTATGAAACATATCCTTTTATTTTCAAACAACCCCATCCAAAATTATCGAATGTTCTTTCTAAAACTGATTTTTAATCTTTGATGGAATGTTCTTCTTATAAGGATATAACCCAAGAAATAGCATCTAAAGTTATTCCTGAGGAATATATTCTACCTTTTTTGAATAAAAAACTTTAAAAAACCCAATAAATCATTTGTTTCTTAGGAATCATCCTATTGAAAGTAATTTTAGTGGTGTTCATCAACCAGTTAGGACTAAAATATCCTTGAGAAATGAAATTGAACATCTAGCTTTCTTATCCCAATTTGAACATAAAAATCCTAATGAGGCTTTAGGTGACGAGGATTGGATTATGAAAATGTAATATAAAATCAATGAGTTTGAGAGGAACAATTTCTGGACTTTACTTGAATGGCCTATAGAAACTTCTATAATTGGAGTAAAATGGATTTTTCGGAACAAATGTGATGAAAAATGAATAATTATTAGAAATATAGATATAATTTTTATAAGGTTTATAATAAACAAGAAGGAATAGATTATGAATAAATCTATGCTCTGGTAGAAAGACTAGAATATATTCAAATTATACTAGCCTTTTCATAATTCTTTAATTTCAAAATTTTTCAAATGGATGTGAAGTGTGATTTTCTTAAAGGATATGTTCAGAAGGAAGTTTATGTTTAATAACCCTTGGATATAAAAATAACAAAAACATATTGAATATGTTTATAAATATAAAAAATATTTATATGGACTTAAACAAGCCCCTAGAGCTTGGTATGATAGGTTAACCAAATTTTTGTTACAATTTTTTTACAGGAGTTGCAGATCCAACACTTTTTATAAAAGAAGTTAATAAAAATATTATGATTGTAAAATTTATGTTGATGACATTATATTCAGATCAAATCTAAAATCATTAACCAATTCCATTGTAGATATTATAAAACATTAGTTTGAAATGAGTATGATGAGTGAGTTAACATATTTTCTTGGTTTTTAAATCTCATAAAAAACAGAAGAAAATTTATATCTCAGCATAAGTATATAAAAGTTCTTCTTAATAAATTATCGTATGAAAATACTAAAAGTATTATTACTCCTATTGGTGCCTCCAAAAAACTTGATTTTGTTGAGTCTGAGCAACAAGATGATCAAAATATTTTTAGAGGTATGATAAGATTTTTACTTTACTTAACTACAAGTCATCCAGATTTAATGTTTTATGTATTCTTGTTTTTAATATATCAATAAAATATAAAATAGTCCCATTTAAAAACTATAAAATGAATTTTTATTTATCTTATGGGAACTATGGATTTGGTACTTTTCTATATTTTTTGAAATGTTTTTGAATTAATTTTTTTTTTTAGATGCTAACTTTGGTGGTTGTAAAATGGATAGGAAAAGAACATCCAAAACTCATCATTTCTTAGGATATTCTTTAATTTCTTAGTCTTCTAAGAAATTACACTCAGTATTACTTTATGATAATAAATTTGAATATGTGGCAGTTAGAAGTTTTTGTGCTCAAGTGTTGTGGATGCATCACAAACTCACTGATTATGGCTTGAGTTCTTACTAAAACTAAAATACTTTTTTATAATAAAAGTTTTATTACCTTAAGTAAAAACCCAACACATCACTCAATATAACACACTTAAAGGATATATCATTTTACAATTCATTAAAATGCCATAACAGCTTGTCGATGGTTTTACAGAACTCATTCCTTCTAATAGATTTGAATACATTAAACAAAATCTAGTAATGATCAACATAAAACAATAATTCATATCAAATTTTATTTTTCCCTGCTCATTATAAAAGTTACTCCTTTTCATAGGGGGAGTATATATGTTTTTTTAAATAGTTTTCAAATTTTTTTGTTTTTATTAAGTTTTTTATCATAATGAGTTTTATGGGCTCAAAACGTTTCATAAAATTTTCAGATTAAAAATTATAAAAATTATTCTTAGACTCTAAAAATGATAAAAAAAATTAGACTCAAATTCATCAAAAAAATTTCTGAATCTAATTTATGTAATCAAATTTCATCATAGTAAATTTTTACTTCTAAAATTATGGATTTTACTTTTCTATGACAAAAATATTAAAATTTGATTTTGTAATATAAATATAATATTTTTTACTAAAACTATTTTAATAAGTATTTATTTTAAAACAATCATAATTTATTATTTTACAAAAACCAAGAATATGTTACTTTTACTGATGGATTTCTTCACTCTGAAAGGTACTATTATATTATATTAGTCTTTACACTATCTAATTATGTTATTTATTTAATTGTTGTTGTTATATTTTTAAGTTTTATAAAAAATTTGTCTTGATTATCAAAATTTGTTAAATTTTTTATTAATAAGATTCATACTCAATCTGATAATTTTTTTTAAAACCTCTAGAGTGAAAAAATTTCTTTAAAATTTTCATTGGATAAATGCCATCCATATAATCAAAGAGTTTTAAATCATAACTATTGGATTTATTATGGAAGAGAACCCATTTTTTCAATTGACTCTATAAATACGGACCCCCCCCCCCCTCATGTCCCATGTCGGTTTTTCCATAGATTTTAACCTGATTTGTTGACCCCTTCAGGTTTCATAGTCCAAAAACTTTTATTTTCATCCAATTCATCGGTCTAAGTCTTGATATGATGGAAACTAGTTAAGATTACAAGAAATGGTACATTTTTAGGTAAATATTGATTGAAATATCATTTTATGATAATTATTATTCCATATTGAAAAAGATCATTTACTTTCAAGACTAGGAGTCCAATTGTGTTGAGAAACATGATAAAGATTTTGATTTATTTTATCTAGATATTTCTCATTAATTATATGCATCAATAATGTTTTCTAAGGAATATGGTAAAGAAAAAATCTCTTTTAAGATATATGTAAATAGATATAATGTTTTATATAAAATTATTACTAGTTTTGTCGGAATACCATTGGAAGTAGACATATATTTTCCTTCACCCAAGCTTCCTAATGAACACGGTACATTTAATAAGAAAAAGGTAGAATGTTCATTGTTTTTTCATTATGAAAATGTCATAATGGTTTCAAACATGACTCTAGATAATTGGTTTTTTTCTATTTGGATGAAAGGATTCCTCATTCCAAAGAAAGGGGACCAAGATACCCTAAATGTTTTAGACGTATTTGTTTTGAATTATCTGGTAAACATGATAAGTATAAATCTTGTAAAATTAATCCTTCTCATAGTAGAAAACATCAAAACCATCACAATAAAATATAATATTATTATGTTTCCCACTTTTATAAGAAATATGGTTGTAGAATGTATGAATGTTTTCAAAGTGGCAAACAAAATCATATCTAATGATGGAAAATATCTCTTTTATAAGTGATGATATAATGAATAGGATGAGACTGGTTTTTGATAACAAGTATATAAAGTTTTTTTGAGAAATTAATTGGTGCTTAATCAGATGTAGAACCGTCAAGGATATTAGAAAAGTCTTATAAAAATAATAAGAGTAAGGTTGAAACCTTCCCACTAAAGAAGGAAAATAAACAAAAGAAAATTTATGATGAATTTTATGATGATTTGATGAAAAAGAAATATGAGAAGAGGCAAGGAGATCCTAAGATCAGACTTGACCCTTTTGAGACTAAATCTCTAAAAATACATGATACGAAAACTCTTAAAGAATAATCCAAGAAGTAGAAAAAAACAAAATATTACAAGATTAGAATATTTGTGAAAATTTATTGAGAGATATTGATATAGCCTATGGGAATGTTGTTTTACCTACTTATACTGATCAAATGAATCCGGGAGCCATATTATTTTTTCAAGAAACTTCTATATTCCATTCCCATGTTCCATATGTGGATGATAAATTAAAAGGATAGATTGGTGAAAAATAATTTGTGCCAGTAATTCAAGAAAAATAATTGGAACCACTAATTACTGGAAGGGAGATATTAAAATTGTGATGCAGTTAGAAAAATAAATTGAAGAGGAATTTGAAGAAGGATTTTAAGAAGAAAGTTTTGTTATAAAATTAATGAAATAAAGAGAAGGAAATTTTGGATAATAACAAGTTGAATATGAAGAAGTTGAAAAAGATATTGAATAATAGGTATAAGATGAATTGGATGAGAATTAAGAGGATGAAAATGAAGAGGTGGATGAAAATGATGAAAATAAATCCTAAAATTTTTCATCAAGATCTTCTTCATCAACTTTATCAGACTTTACTTCCAAGGCTGAAAAATAAGATAAATTTTGAAGTTTAGAAGCGGAAAAATATTCATCATCATCAGAAGAAGAACAATCCTTATCTAATAAAGATGAAGAAAATAAAAATTATAAGACCAAAAATAATGATAAATCCAAGACTGATACAAATGTGGAGATCCTTGATTTATTTTATGACAATGAATTTTATGAAAATATTGTTTCTAAAAAGGATGAAAATATGGATTCAAAGATTTAAAAAAATAATGGAAATAAAGTTTATGTCATAACCAGTCGAATAAAATCTTAATAGGTTCAAAAAGAACAATCATATTCATAAGAAACCATTGAATTGAAAGGATTTGATTATATTTTTCATGAATAGAATAGTTTATAAGGAAAAATTCCACATTTTCCAAGGATCAAATCAAGAGTTCAACTAATTCATAAAATACGTGATCAGAAATCAGAGTCAATAAATCTTCTAATGGAAAAGGTGATCCATATCGAATTTGTTTTTGAAAACTTTTCAAGAATGTTATCAGACTCAGAAAAAGGAATGTAATCAGATGGTTAAATGGTCTCATCAAGTTTATGTTGATATTCTGATGCATGATGATCAATTTGATATAATAAAGGATCATTTTGTAGAATCAGTAAATTCTTTCAATGGGTTATCATCTCACATGGCTGAAAGAGTAAATTTTGTGAAATTTTTTTGAGATGGAACTAATGAAAGAACCAAGGAAGTTAATGTTTTGAAGAAAAAGATCTAAAACATAAAGATAAATATGTCCCAAATCCGATCTTGTGAATTTGAAGTTATTATATTGATGTATCAAAACAAATATATTTTTGAAGAAGTCCAGATGTTAAAGACTTTGGAAGAGAAAGTGGACAAGATAGATAAATATAGAAAGTAGTTCAAAAAGATGAGGGTATTTTTGAAGACCCTAATGAAGAAAGAATAAACATTTTTATTTTGAAATATTTTATTATTATTTTTAAAATATTTGAATTATTTTTAATATATAAATTGTCTTATCATCTAAATCTGATTTGTCTGAAAATTTTCCAATAATGATTGGTTGAATGGTCTTTCATATTTTTGTTTTGAATTATTAGTTAGTGCATTATATTGTTTCATATATTTTTTTAACTCTTTAGGAAACATCATATTCTTTCCCCATTAAATTTTAAAAATCACAAAGGAGGATAATTTTTTATAAAGGGGGAGAAATATTCATTTTGGGTATAATTTTTTAAAGTGGTAGAAATTATTATCAAAATAAAATTTTATATTAAGGGGGAGAATATGATCCTTTGGGGGAGATTTTATCCTAAATGGAGTTCATCATATTTAGAAATTTTATCTCCATAATATTTATAAGAGTTATAAAATCTGGTCAAGTTAAGGTTTAATGATTAAATCTTAATATGATGTTCTTAAAAGAAATGGGATATAAGTTTTTCAGGTTAATTTTTCATTTATGTTTTGGGGTCTGTGCTTTCCAAAAATGGGGATATTATTGATTCAAAATATTTTCTTCTTACTTTTATATTCCTTTGTTTTGTAAATCACAAACACCTTCCTAAAATAAATTTACTAAATTTTTATGTCCCAAGTATTTTAGAATGTTTTTGTAGAAAAACTTATTAAGTATCATGAATATAAAATTTATGTTTCTTCACTATGATCATCATAATGAGTATCTATCTGATAAATCAGACTCACCTTTATACTATAAGTTATATTTTTTATCATATCTATTATACTGTAAAAGTATTAACAGTTGGACTAGTATCAGTACTGATACAGTAAGACCCACACTCATAAAGATTATCATAATGACATTGTTGATAAATTCCATCAGACTAACTATGTTTATAATTTTGAATATGGAAAACTAATTTCTAATGTAAGGAATATTTTTAAACATTGTAATGTTTTTTTTCAATACAATGTATGACTTTCAGTTAGATCACATTATTATGAGTTGTCATGTGGTAGATATTCGTAGTCGTTGTAACAAGCTCGACAATATGACCGTTATGAGATCAAAATATTAAATTTGGGAAGTCTCCCATAAATTCCAAGCCATTTAAATAATTTTGATCTGATCAACTACATTCAATCTTGAATTATTAGAAGAATAATTAGTCTAAACAACTCGTTCTTAATCTTTGTATTTCTTTAGAGAGTTTTCATTCTTAAGGAAACCTTGTCAGGTTGTCTCTATAAGAATATTTTTGTAATTGTTTATGTTTCCAATCAACGTAATGATTGAGGGATTTCAGGGATAGGAATATAGAAATTTTGATCCATTATATTGATGGATTTCATGGATAGTAAGATAGATAATATGATTATCCTATTAAGGGATTCCAGGGATATGAAGAAAGATCTATTCTGTTCTTCATATCGATGGTTTTCCATGGTAAGGAAAGAAGGACTTTACTGTAAGTATAAAATACTGGATACCTTTAGTATGGGTTATAGACTACCTTTATCTTAAGGTTAAAAGATTTATCTTTTTATAGAGATTGTAGTTCATTCTTATATTTGTTAGTTATTATATTACTTGTTGTTTACAAGTTTATTTTATGCTGTATATTTAATATAAAGGGATTCATTATATTCATATTTCTATTCTATTTTGTTTATCATATTAACTATGATTACGATAATTATACTCTTATAATTATACCCAAAGTGATTATAATTCGTACTATGATTTAATCAGACCACATATAGGTTTCGATTCTATAAATTTTATAATTACACTAATGGCTGAGTCCGACAACTTTATTTAAGAGGATTTGGGTTTGTTTAGTTTATTTATTTTAAACTAATATTATTTTAACTATAATTCACCCCTCTTGTAATTTATCTATATAGAGCATATTTTTAAGATCCTAATTAGTATATTAGATATATTGATCCAACAATGAATGTTTTATGATCTTGTGGAACAAAAATGTATGGATTATGTGATGGGTGGGATCTATATCTCCCTCTAATTTATTGGTTAATGATTATAGTTCTATGAGTTTAAAGGGTATACAGGTGGTTATACCACACTCGAAAGAAGTTACACGATAGGTTATCCCAATCTTAAAAGAGGGTACTTGAGATGTTATCTAAAGCCCAAAAGAGGGTACATGGGTGGTTATCCCAATCCCAAAAGAGAGTACTTGGGAGATTATCTCAATACTTAAGAAGGTATATATATGGTTAACCCAAGACTAACATATTATGAATTTCTTGGTAGTTATGTTTGACATAATATTTTCTATTCTTATGTGTATTCCATAAATATATAAATTGTGATAATGTTATACTATCATGGATAATGTTATTTGATTCCATCATGATTCATGTCTTCTGAACTACTAAGAATTATGACATGACTCATTTTTTATTTATGATATGCTGGGTATGGTTTTCCAATGTTATTTTCATGTTATCATACCATTATTCTCATGTTATGTTGATATATCCCTTTTTTATCTTTACTGAGCATCTAAGATCACCCTTTCTTATGTTTCCTTTCCCAAGGTTATGAACAAAGGTATTATGTATGATATGTCTAAGAAGGGTGCTAGTTATTGGGGATGATGTAGTTCACCTATGAACCATGGGTTTATATATAGAAGTTTCCAAAGGTACTAGACCTAGATGATTATGGAATGGGGTATTTTGTTATGAAATGAATATTCATATATTCAGATGTGATATCTATGTACGAAAAGTATGGGTTGTTATAATTCTTAATGGTTACAGTTTTTTTTTACTTTGGTATTGTATTTATGATGTATCTATCCATGTAGAAACTCTTTCTTTTAGTCTCTTTTATCACATTATGTCCATGTAATTTTCAATGGGTTTTATTATCCTTGGTATGAATTGGTTTGATTTATTAGTTTTATTAATGGATTTTGAGTTGGATATGTAATTGTGCCTCATTTGGTTACAAAACTACTTGTTTCATATGTGAACATTCCTCTAATGTACATTGTGGTGATTCTATACTATCAACATGAATTTACATGTTTATTCATTTTTATCAGGTGAAATCAATTTCTATTGTGTAGTTGTTGATTCCATAACCCTAGTTGTCAACTTACGGGGACAGGAAAATCCCTTCAGTCAGTGTCACAGGCTAGCTTGGGTACCCAAATCAGGGGTAGCCTAGGTTGGTTGGTTATATATTAATCATTATCTATTTTAGCTTCCAATTTTTGAGATTGAGTATGTCCAATATGTGAGTAGATTCCATATCCTCAGCTCAAGTTCATAAAGAGTCCTGAAGGTGTAATAACTCTATCTTTTGATAGTTTCTTTGTTTGAATATTTATTTATTTCTTTATTGTAAGCCTCTTGTTATTTTTTTATAATAAGGATATGGTTGGGTGGTTATTTTTACATGATCTTAGGACCAATTTAGTCATCACCATGCAAATTCTCATACTATATACTTTATCGCACTTTACTAATTCGATGAATATTTCTTATTAATTATTTATCATTATGTTTCTTCCTTTTTATTTTTTTATCTCATGAATAAAAATAAAAAACTTGAACTTTTTAACACCTCTATCGAGTGGAAAACCGTGTTTCACTGGATCTCCCCCCAACACACACATATATAAATATATATAAATATTTATGCACTTGAGAAACAATTTGTTTACATGATTGTTTTATTTATAAATTAAATTTCATAATTTATTATTTTCACAACACAAAACTCTATTTGGACATTGATGCTCAATAATGTGACTTTGATCCGATCAATAGATAATATGATCTTTCTTTCAATTTTAAATTAATTACCCATGGTATAATGTTTGAAATTATCTATGTAGCATTGATTAATTTATCTTTTATTATTATTGTATGCTTCTTTATGATATGTTAGTTTAAATTAGTCAAGTGGATCCAGTCTCATGGGAATTAAATTTCAAATAATCATATCAAACACAATGAATCATCTTTGGTTTGACATGAGTTTTGACATAGATAAATTTATTAATTTATTTTCAAGTCCTTGAGTGTGTAACATTTTTATTCTATGTTAAAAAAAATCCATGGTGTTCTTATTGTGTATAGGGATCCAAATTAGATTGATAAACATAAATTGTTGCATTGTTTTATGTTTACCATAAAATTATTCAATTCGTATTTATCTCACCCTTTTCATAAAAAATATTTCAAAAAATATTTTAATAACAATCAAATATTTTTATTATATAAAAAATAAAGTATTTTTTCATGAATTTTTATTCTAGAACGCTAATTTTTTTTATTCAAGTAACTTTATAAGCTTTTCATTCCTTTAACTAATTTATAGATAGAGTATGTTTATGATGATAATTATTTTAATATCTGATGCATTAAAATCCATGTCTTCTTAGTTAAATAAGGGATTCTTGATGCTTTGGCTAGTATAAAAAAGAAATTTTTTTACTTTCAATTTATAGGTACATGTTTTCACCACCAATATTAATGTGTCTTTTGATACCCTATAAATGTTCCATAATTAATTGCTATTATATTTAAGAGATACTTCTTAGACAATATTTTTTATTTTCTAAATAAAACTTGGGAGTGGATCCCATAAAAAAGGGTGACCACAGGAAGCGCAACTTAGACTATTTAGGAGATAAAATTTTTTATTTAGTGGATAAAAAGTCCACTATTTCTACTTAAGAGTTATGGTATAAAAATATAAGACTAATATATAGTTGAAAAAAACACAGTACTGAATAACAAGATTGACTGAGAGTGAAAAATATTAAAATAAAATGAATATTAAATATACATATCTCACCACTGATCTCCATTATTTTTTAATATGTGAAGTTTATTGATACCTATTAGTGTATAAAATGAAGAAATTGCTTATTTATGAATCCACCAGTCGAATGGGATCACTTAGTTCTTTGGTAAGACCTTCTTAATCTTTAATGATTTTCTAACATCACTTACGAGTTAATGAGAGGAGAAGAATTGGGTGGGGGGGTTAGTTCTACCAAAACCATTTCCCAAAAAACATTTTTCACTCATTTTCAGTTAGTGTATAATATATTATGGGTTTCTAAGGAAAAAATAATTCCAAGATGAAGAATACATTAGAAACCAAAAAATCACCAGATCACCATGCTATCAAAACCGAAAACATCTAAACTGTAAATGAATAAAAAATTTGTGTTCCTTTAATGGATGAATACCACTAAAACTATATTTAACCATATTTTTGAAGAATATAACTAAGAGAAATAAATAATAATACCTCATCTTTGGTGTATCAATGAGCTAAACCAATTCACCTGATGCTCAGGTGGTATCCTATTTTACTCCAAAATATGCTAGTGCATGATAAGATAAAGGAGGAAGAAGAAGATAAAATCAGGAATGGTAGAATTGATATGAGAATGGTAAAACAAGTACACACGCCATATTAATGGTAGTGTAACCTTATATATAACTTTATAAATTATTGAGGGTTTATTCATCAACTCGTATCTTACAAAACACATGAATAATGCTTTGGACATTTAATTCACTTAACATTTAAATGCAACTGTTGATTCACCCATATGTGTCATCTCATGAAATGGTTAATGATAATAAATGAGGAATATAATATAAACATTAAATATTATCATTGGAAAACCTTTATCAATCATAGGAAATTATGTAAATAGTATGTTATGATTCATTCAATACAATATATCCAAGTCATATAATATGACTGACATAGGCAGTGACATGCTTTCACTATGAAATTCTTTATTATATTCCCTTTAATCAGGAATGAAATATTCCTTAAATCAATTAATATAACACAATATGATATTTAAATATCATATACTATTATATATGGGTTTTAGGGAATATCTCCATTAATATCCAACTTGATATAAATCCTAATAGAGTTTGTTTCATTTCACCTTATATGGAATCTTATACAACAACTTATGAAACCATATTTAAAACTCCTTTTGGATATTTTTCAATTTATTTAGAAATATATCATCAAATTCACTGTATATTACACTATATGTAATTACCAATGAATATATATCCAAAAATACTTTTGGATTAACTCTAAACCCCTTTTAGGGTATCTCTTTGAGTTTTATAAAACTTAATCCTCATCCATTCAACCACAAAGTGTAGACCTATGGGAGTTTGTAGAGTTGACAATAAATATGAATTCCAAAACTCGGAAATTTTAGAAAATAGTATCCTCTTTCAAATAATCTTTTCTACTAAATCTAAAAATGGATCTAACATGATCTCTAAAAAAACATGCATCTCTATAACTATTTCCACCATTTGTATCATATACAAGCATGAATTTTCATATGATCCATTTTTCAAAGACCTCGAATTACCATATGACATGGAGTATGACAATCCATTATAGATACTCATACATTCTCTATTCTTTCAGTATATAATAACCATGTCTATGAATATATCACATGTCATTCACCTTTAGGCATATGATCACCACACATGCCCCTCGCCCAAATAGATAAGAACATCACGTGTATTATCTTGGTATGACCATACACTAATTTATTCTATCACAATTGAGGTATAAATTTCATACTTATTATATGATAGAAAAAAATCCCATCTTGATTAAGTTCCAAATGACAACATGAACAACAACATACCCAACCACCCCTTGATTAGCTAATCTTTAGGGGTTGTGTAACGACCCGACTCTTTGGCAAAGGTACAGATCGTTAGTTTTTCTTTAAAATCTTTTCTTTTAGCATGTTTAATGTGTGTAACATCCTAATGATGGTCCGAGAAGTTTCCGAGGTTGGTTCGGAGACCAGGAGTTTGAGAAATGGGCTTACAGGCAGTGGTGCACAACCTGTGCACGGTCTACACATGGTTTGGGATAAACTATGCGGCTGCAGATAGGGGCACACGGCCATGTGGACCAGGCCACATGGCCGTGCAGCTTTTGTCTAGGAGGAGGGAGGTTCGCACAGTTTGTGCACTGTATGGTAAACCTTGTGTCTAAACCGTGCGACCTAGTTCTGGGTAAATTTACCATTTTACCCTTACTTGTTTTAAAGGCCTAAAAGCCTTATTTTTTTCCTCCTTCCCACGGACAGAATATAGGGGAGCCCTTTTTTGAGCTCCAAAAACCTCTTCCCTCTCTTTCTCTTGTGGATTCTTCCCCCGGTGTCCGAATCTTGATCCGACGGAAGAATTGAAAAGTCCAAGGTAAGGCTAACCACACCTAAGCTTCCTTCCTTGGTGAATCTTGGTATTAGTTTCACTATTTTACTGTAGGCTCATATGCCCTATTTTCAGGGCATTGGACTGAAACTCAGATCTCTTCCAACCTACCATGGATCTGAGGTCGATATCAAGCGAGCCTACGCCTATAGCTCTAAGGTAGGTGGTCACGTGGTTTCCATTTTGGGTTTTCACCTTTTGGAGTTATTATCATCGTTCCATGGTTTGTCTTTTGTCAAACCCTGTATTTATATTGACTGCTACATATCTCAATGACTCGTGTGGTATGATATTGATGAATCTCAACTTGTTAGGGTGTTTAGATTTGTTGTGGACCAGGAGTGGTCAACCATAGGTGATATTCCTTGATATTTGGCCCTTTTTCACCTTTGGACCTTAATGATATGTCTTGAGAGTAATTTTCCATGTTAGGCAAATGAGATGACTTGGTTAGAGGTTGGCTAGGATGAGATAGCTTGAACCCCTTGAATTAATTGAAATGTATGTTGCCTTGAGATGTGTTTATGTGATATTATAAGATGGAAATGCCATGATTTGTTAATTTGATATGATATAAGATGGATTGCCTTATATATTTTGATGTGAATGGTTATTCCATACTGTGTTGACATGCTTGTGATAACCCGTGTGTGGGCGGGAGGCATTTATACCTCGTTCTAGATAAATCTCTGTTTGTGGGCGAGAGGCATTTATACCCCGTGCCAGATGAATATCCATGTGCGGGCGGGAGACATTCCTACCCCGTGCCAGCTGAATATTTGTGTTATGGGATGGGATTCATTCATACCTCATACATATATGTCCTTTATGGGTGGGAGGCATTCTTCTCTATGCGAGTTATAGTGCTTGTGGTCGAGACGCATTCACACCTCGTGCCAGTAATGATTATTAAAGATGTGAGAAGCATGGACGAGAGGCATGCTTACCTCATGCCAGTGATAACCTATATCTATGTACTTATACCCCTGGTGATTGTTCAAAATACCAGCCATGAGATAAAGTAGGTAGACCCGCCAGGTGTCTTTCCAGAACCTGAATGGGAGGGTTGTTTATTACTTTACTTTACTTACTTGCAGTTTACTACACACTGTTTATTTTGTGAACACCTATTTGGATTACACGTAGACATCGTTGGTGGTGGCCAACTGATACTTGTCTCACAACCTACCTGGGCAGCCTCCTTGGCACCCGTGTAGACTTTACTGCTGCAGGTACTAGTAGGGGAAAAGGTTTAGCTTGAGGTTGTCGATACATGTTTTTTCTAAATAGAGTTCCAGAGCAGAGGACTGACCTTGACTAGATATGCGCGTGGACTACTTTTGTTCTCTTTTTGTATTACTGTATAGCATGCTTACCAGATATTTCTATTGTATCAGCATTCCATGCATCCATTTTGTATTAGACACTGCCTATGTGGATTTTGTATATTTGTCAGGGTTTTTCTCACTTCTTTTGTCTGGTTTGTATGTTTCCCTTCTTCTACTGTTTATCCATTAGTTTTGCTTCCGCTATTTAATCACTTTCTATTATACTGATGTGTACTCTGACATGGGGGTACATCTCCCCACTCACTTACCATTACACCCCCACTACTAGTCGGCAGCCCCTGGCCTATTGGGAGACGATCCAAGGGTTATGTGGCCAACCGGGCTCGGGTTGAGGGGTAGCCGGGTCCAGGTCGTCACAAAGTGGTATCAGAGGTTTATTTATTTCTTTATTTACTATTTGATGACGATAGACTTGGAGACTGTTAATGCTTAGGGACTTATCCATGAGCCATGCTTGGGCTTCGCGAACCCATGTATAGGGTATGGGCCATGTTTCCTATTTTATGTTGTTATTGATTCTGCTATTTACTGTTGATACTATTTCACCGTTGGGTGATTCACCTGTTTTGTGATGTTATTGAGATTTGCAATGTTGGAATTTGGATTTCATGGTTCGACCCGATGAAATGAGGGTTGTGCATTAGAAAATGCATCACGATAGGCACAACATGATTTGGCCATGCATCTTTTCATGCCAAATTTAAATTTTCAGCGATAATTGATTGTTGTTTATTTCCATGTCGTGTTAATATGTGTGAAACTGTGCTAACCCATCTTGTAGGTTGTGAATTGAGGAATGATGTGGTTTTAGTGGGTGTCACTCTTTGGTTCATAAGGAGTATGGGCCCTTATGGATCGGAAAATGACATTCCAACTAAACCAATCATTTTCTTTAAAGAAAATTCAACTACTTAATTAGTATAAGTAAATGAGAAATGGAATCCAAGTGTTTGTCATCTTTCAGTTCATGAGGAGTATGGGCCCTTATGGGTTAGGAAATGCCATGTCACTGGATTTAGTAAAATTGGAATAGTTACAGGTTTTACTAAGAAATCTTATGGGTGTGGATAGGTGATCCTAGGGGTAGGAAGGCTTAGTACCTGTCCGAGCTTCTAGAGTTCAACCTTTAATTTTTTGGTTTCTTATTTTGAGACGTTTGTTTGGCATTGTATCACTATGACTCTGAGACGTCCTCAAGTTGCGCGTGCTGAAGGCAGCGACGATCACGTTCTTGAGGTGGCGGTCCCTGAGCCGCCAGTTTATCTTCCTATCGAGCCAGCTGTGGCTCCTCTTTCTATTCCTGATATGGGCGCCGATGACCAGTTCCGTGAGATCTTCTTGTGTATGATGCAGAGTATGCAAGGTGGAGTGAGACCCACCCTGAGTATGGCAGAGTTGTCCCGCGAGTTTCATTCGTAGAATCCTCCTACTTTTACGGGATATGGTGGACCACTTGCTGTGGAGTCCTGGTTGGAAGCTATTCTGGCCATCTTCGAGCACCTCGAGATGCCTCCAGAGCGGAGGGTCAAGCTTGCAGCTTATATGCTACGTGGTTCAGCCAGAAGGTGGTGGGATGTCATCACCCAGTCGGGACAGTAGAGAGATATGATCTGGACTGATTTCCAGACCGTCTTATATGATTTTTTCTTTCCCTAGACTTTGAGGGCTGATAGATCTAGGAAGTTTATGAATTTGTAGCAAGGGACCATGACAGTCATGTAATACTCATCCCGTTTCACTGAGTTATAGTTTTTTGTTCCTACACTAGCTGCTGATGACCTCACGGCCTCTAGGCATTTTGAGGATGATTTGTGTTACATCATCTGGTCACAGGTTAACGTGTTCAGGTTGACGACCATTTCAGAGATTGTCAATCAGGATTTGATCACAGGGAGGAATTTGAGAGAATCGAACAGTTTGAACTAGGGAGGTTCAACACCTAAGGGTTCTAGTGGATCTGTTTCTGGGAAGAAGAGGAATTTTGAGGACTCTCATGGTGTTAGCAGTGGTCAGACCCTTTTCTTAGGTGGTACTCCTATCTGTCACCAATATGGGGTGCCAAGACATATGAAGAGGCAGTGTACGCAAAATCCAGTGGAATGCAGAGGTTGTGGTAGGTTGGGTCATCTCCACTGTTTATGCGGGACTTTTCCCCCAGGGCCTAGTGAGCAGGGATCTATACCTACTCCACAATATGGTGCTAGATCGGCAGGATCACGTCAATCAGGCGGCTGGAATACTGCCAGCCGATTAGGCCATGGCGGCAGTCGAGGCAGAGGTAATCAGGCGTATGACTCTCAGCGCCAGTAGGGCGGGTCTGCTCAGGTTATCCAGGCTGTGACTCAGGGCCGCGGTACTGGCCAGTTGTATGCAGTCGAGCCTATGCCACAGGAGAAGTACTCCAGACCATCTACTATATGAGGTATGATTGTAGTTGCCTCTATGTTAGTTCCTTCTTTGTTTGACACAGGTGCTTCTCGCACTTTTATATCGAAGGCGATTATTGGAATTTTGGGCCTTGACGTTGAGTCATATCATGGCATGATCACGTTAGATACCCCATTAGGTATCCGTTCAGAGGGCATTCATAATTGTCAGAATTTCCCCCTCGTGGTGGGTGGTTACCTTTTCATGTGGAACCTGTATGTTCTGGATATGACATGTTTTGATGTAATAATCAGGATGGACTGGTTAATTCCCTATAGAGCCCAGATTAACTGCAATCATCGGAGGGTGGCATTTATGTCACCAGAGGGTGACATGTATATGCATAAGGGATAATGGGATCTTAGTGCGACATGAGTGGGACCAGAACACCAGAGTTTGGGTGGTGTCACAGCACAGTTTTCCAGTCTTTATCTCTATGACCAAGGGTTAAAACCCTCGGTTCATCCTCCCGTGGTGGAACATTTCAGTGATGTCTTTCCTGATGATTTCTATGGTCTACCTCCAGTGCGAGAGGTGGAGTTTACTATTGATCTTATACCAGGAGTAGCACTAGTGACCATTTCTCCTTATAGGATGGAACCTAAGGAACTTCTTGAGCTCAAGATTCAGCTGGAGGACCTGGAAGGAAAAGGATTTATACGTCCCATTACTTCTCCTTGGGGATCACCAGTTCTTTTTTCCAAGAAGGAAGATGGTATCCTTCATATTTTCATGGATTATCGTAAGTTAAATCAACTGACTATTAAGAATCGATATCCTTTACCTCAAATTGATGACCTCTTCGATCATCTCTGAGGAGCGAAGGTGTTTTTAAAGATAGATTTGAGGTTGGGCTATCACCAGGTGCGTGTTAGCACTTTGGACATACCTCTCATGGTGTTCAGGAGCAGGTATGGTCTCTATGAGTACCTATTCATGCCGTTTGGTCTTACAAATGCACCTGTAGTGTTTATGGATCTTATTAATTGGATTTTTCACACTTACCTTGATTCTTTTGTGGTTGTATTTGTACATTATATCTTATTCTATTCACGCTCAGTACATGACCATGAAACCCGTCTTGAGATCATTCTAAATACACTAAGAGAGCATCAGCTCTATGCTAAGCTTAGTAAATTCCACTTTTGGATAAATAAGGTTCACTTTCTGGGTCACATTATTTCTGAGTGTGGAGTTTCAGTTAAGCCTGAGAAGGTAAGTGTTGGAACTTCGTGGGAGCATCCCAAGAACGTCTTTGATATCAAGAGTTTCTTGGGGCTTGTTGGATATTATAGGTGTTTCATTCAAGACTTTTCATGCCTAGCAGTACCGCTTACAGCTTTGACTAAAAAGGGGTGAGATTCGATTGTTCAGAACCTTGTGAAGTATCTTTTCAGGAACTGAAGGGAAGACTAACTTCAGCACCAATACTGGTATTTCTAGAGCTAGGCAGAGATTATACGGTCTGTTGTGACACATCATGTATTGGGCTTGGAGTTGTCTTGATGCAGGATGAGCGAGTCGTTGTGTATGGTTTTCGTCAGTTAAAGGCTCATGAATGGAATTATCCTACACACGACCTCGAGCTCACAGCGGTTGTACATGCCTTACTCTATTGGAGACACTATTTGTTGGGAGAGAATTTTGTAGTATACACTGACCACAAAAGCCTCAAATATATCTTCACTCAGTGGGATCTAAATCTCAGGCAACATAGGTGGGTTGAGTACCTGCAATCCTTTGATTTCGAACTAGCCTACACTCCTGGGAAAGGAAATTTAGTAGCTGATGCGCTGAGTCGGAAAAATCATTCACAATTGGTTCAGGAATCTAATGAGGATTGGAAGTTGATGGACCTATTTTCAGAGATGCACGTTGAGGTTCAGAAGGGTCAGGGTCAAACTATTCTTTCAGCCTTAGCGGTGACATCTACTCTTTTGGAATGGGTCAGGGCGAGACAGTTATCAGATCTGGAAGTCCTTGTTCTACGAGAAAGTGTCGCTGATGATGTCTATACAAATTGGACTGTGGATGAAGGTGATACTTTATTGTTCTGTGGGCATGTATGGGTCCCAGCAGACATCATAGAGGAGCTGATGAGGGATTTCTACGCCTCAGCATGGGCAGTTCACCCAAACATCACCAAAATGTATCGTGATTTGCGACGACAGTACTGGTGACCTAACATGAAGCAGGAGATAGCTGGTTTTATCACGCGTTGTTCCACCTATCATCAGGTGAAGGCGGAACATCAGCATCCAGCAGGGCTTTAGCAGCCGTTTTCCATTCTGGAGTGGAAATGGGACAATGTTTCTATGGACTTTGTAACCAGTTTACCTAGGTCACCTCATGGAAATGATGTAGTATGGGTTATCATCGACCGTCTGACAAAGGTCGCGCATTTCTTACCTGTATGGGAGACCTTCACGGTTGATGACTTGGAAAGACTATATGCCATGTAAATAGTGCGCCTTCATGGAGCACCTCGTTTTTTTGTCTCGGACAGAGATCCTCGTTTTACATCTTGGTTATGGCAGGGTTTACAGAAGGCCTTGGGTACACAGGTACTTTTGAGAACGGCCTACCACCCACAGACTGACGGTCAGAACGAGCAGACTATACAGGTACTAGAGGATATGTTATATTCATGTGTTCTCGATTTTGGAGTTTCATGGGAGAAACACATTCCTCTTTTCGAGTTCAGTTATAATAATAGCTTCCAGGATACCATTGAGATGGCTCCCTATGAAGCCTTATATGGTAGGCCTTGTCGCTAGCCTTTGTGTTGGCTTGAAGCCGGGGAGGTAGCTGTTCTAGGACCACGTCTTGTGCAGGAGACTACAGAGCAGATACAGCTTATTAGGAAGCGTATGCACACAGCTCAGTCTAGACAGGAGTCATGTGCTAACAAGCACTGGCGACCTCTTGAGTCTGAGGTTGGGAACCAGGTTTTCTTTAAGGTCTCACCAAATTTGGGGAAAAGATGTATAAGGAAGCAGGGTAAGATTTCACCGAGGTTCGTAGGACCCTTTGAGGTGATAAAGCGGATCGGACCAGTAGCTTACCAGCTTTCACTTCCGCAGAGATATCAGGCCATGCACGATGTTTTTCATGTATCTCAGCTACACCGGTAATTTCTAGATCCGACTCTTGTTTTTCAGCCTGATGAGGTTGAACTGGATATGGATGCTTCCTTCAAGGAGTATCCAATGTGATTTGTTGATCGAAGTGTGAAGACACTCAGTGGTAGGTCTGTTCCTCTTGTACGGGTGCTATGGCAGCATGACCGGGTACAGGACGAGACTTGGGAGAGAGAGGCTGATATGAATTCTCAATGGCTAGAGCTTTTTGTGGATGACACCTCAGTACCCTCGGAAGGCCAACTCGGGGACGAGTTACTTTAAGTAGGGGAAGTTGTAATGACCTGACTCTTTGGCAAAGGTATGGATCGTTAGTTTTTCTTTAAAATCTTTCCTTTAAGCTTGTTTAATGTGTGTGACATCCTAAGGAAGGTCCGGGAAGTGTCCGGGTTTGGTTCGGAGACCGGGAGTTTGAGAAATGGGCTTACAGGCAGTGGTGAACGGCCTGCGCACAGTTTGGGATAAACTGTGCGGCTGTAGACAGGGGCGCACAGCCATGCGGACTAGGCCGCACAGCTGTGTGGATTTTGTCTAGGAGGCAGGGATGTGCGCACGGTTTGTGCACGATTTGGTAAACCGTGCACCTAAACCATGCGACCCAGTTCTTGGTGAATATACCATTTTCCCTTACTTGTTTTAAAGGCCTAAAATCCTTCTTTTTTTCCTCCTTCCCACGGACAATATAGAGGGGATCCCTCTTTTGAGCTCCAAAAACCTCCTCCCTCTCTCTATCTTGTGGATTCTTCCCCCGGTGTCCAAATCTTGATCCGAAGGAAGCGTTGGAAACGCCATGGTAAGTCTAACCACACCTAAGCTTCCTTCCTCAGTGAATCTTGGTATTAGTTTCGCTATTTTACCACAGGCACATATGCCCTATTTTTAGGACACTGGACTGGAACTCAGATCTCTTCCAACCTACCGTGAATATGAGGTCGATATCAAGCAAGCCTACACCTACAACACTAAGGTAGGTGGTCATGTGGTTTCCATTTTGGGTTTTTTCCTTTTTTAGTTATTATCATTGTGTTGTGGTTTATCTTTTGTCAAACCCCGTATGTATATTGACTGCTATATATCTAAATGAACTGTGTGGTATTAGATTGATGAATCTAACCTTGTTAGGGTGTTTATATTTGGTGTGGACCAGGATTGGTCAACCATAGGTGATATTCCTTGATATTTGGCCCTTTTTCACCTTTTGACCTTAATGATATGTCTTGAGAGGCATTTACCATGTTAGGAAAATGATATGACTTGGTTATAGGTTGGCTAGGATGAGATAGCCCGAACCCCTTGAATGAATTGAAATGTATGTTTCCTTGAGATGTGTTTATGTGATATTATAAGATGGAAATGCCATGATTTGTTAATGTGATATGATATAAGATGGATTGCCTTATATTTTGTGATGTGAATGGTTATGTCATACTGTGTTGACATGTTTGTGATAACCCGTGTGTGGGTGGGAGTAATTTATACCCCGTGCCAGATAAATATCCATGTGTGGGTGGGAGGAATTTATACCATGTTCCAGAGGAATCTCCATGTGTGGGTGGGAGGCATTCTTACCCTGTGACAGCTGGAACTTTGTGTGATGGGATGGGAGGCATTCATACCTCATGCCTATATGTCCTTTATGGGTGGGAGGCATTATTCCCCATTCCAGTTACAATTCTTGTGGACGAGAGGCATTCATACATCATGCTAGTAATTATTATTATAGATGTGATAAGGATGGACGAGAGGCATTCTTACCTCATGCCAATGATAATCTATATCTATGTACTTATACCCCTAGTGTTTGTTCAGAATACCAGCCATGAGATGAAGCAGGTAGACCCGCCAGGTGTTTTTCCAGAACCTGAGTGGGAGGGTTGTTTATTACTTTGCTTTACTTACTTTCAGTTTACTATATATTGTTTATTTTTCAAACACCTATTTGGATTACACGTAGACATCGTTGGTGGTGGCCTACTGAGACTTGTCTCACACCCTACCTGGGCGGCCTCCTTGGCACCCGTGTAGACTTTACTACTGCAGGTACTAGTAGGGGAAAAGGTCCAGCTTCAGGTTGTTGATACATGTATGTTCTAGCTGGAGTTCCAGAGCAGAGGACCGATCTTGGATAGAGTTGCTCATGGACTACTTTTTCTCTCTTTTTGTATTACTGTATAGCATGCTTTCCAGCTATTTCTATTGTATCAGCATACCATGCATCCATTTTGTATTAGACACTGCCTATGTGGCTTTTGTATATCTGTTAGGGTGTTTCTCACTTATGTTGTTTGGTTTGTATGTTTCCCTTCTTCTCATGTTTATCCATTAGTTGTGCTTCTTCTATTTAATCACTTTCTACTATACCATTGTGTACTCTGACATGGGGGGTATAGTCTCCCCCACTCACTTACCATTACACCCCCACTACTAGTCGGCAGCCCCTAGCCTATGGGGTGATGAGCGAGGGGTTATGTGTCCAACCGGGCTCGGGGCTCGGGTTGAGGGGCATCTGGGTCCGGAACATCACAGGTTGCATAATAATGTTATCAAAATATAAAGGTTATCATTATAGGTATATTACTAACCTCAAGTACTTGGAAATCCAAATATTAAATTAAAGGTTCCATGGCACATTAGAATCAAGGGAACGATTCCCAATTATGTATTTTCTTTGGCTTCAACTAAAAATATATAAATAATTTGATGAAGGAAACCCCCAAATATACTAAATATGGAATTCCACGTTTAATTTATAATTAATTTAAAATAATAACTATCACTGACATAATAATTCATCATGATCAATTATGATTCAACTCTTATCATGGCATCATTATGGTGGAGAATCCAAGCGAGTATTCCTCTAGTTGTATCCACACATGATCCATAAATCTCTGAAAAAAGCCTTTATATTCTAGGCGCTATTATAAAGGAACCTAGTACTTCACATTGTTTTCCATTGATTGCAACAAGAGTATTCTATTATTATCTCTTGTTATTGTGAGGGAGATAAGATGATATTCTTTATAGGGTTTGAGAGAATTTCTTTAGAGGTTTTGCATTGTGCACAACACCTTTATCTGCTAAAATAGTATAAATTGGAATATATACTTAGGGATAATATTTGATAATTATGAAATGAACCTTTATCAAATATTCGTTCTAAGTTATTACAGATGTCTAAAAATAATAATGATAATATTATTATTATTATTATGACTTGTGTTAATTTAAATATAATTTATTAAATAAAAAATTCATATTTATTTAAATGATATTAACTAAAAGATATCATTTCTATTGGTCCCTTAATTCTTCATATTAATACTCCTCGGTATTATCAAGTCATGAATAATAAAATATCTATTTAAATAAAAATTACTTCTTAATAAATAAATAATTTATTCACTAAAATCATGAATAACTATATATTTTAATATTCACATAACTAAATAAATATTTATATTAATGAATTCACTAAATTATTGAATAAATAAATATTTATTTATTACCTTATGAATAATAAAGAGAAAAAATTAAACTCGCATATTCTAAATCTAAATATCTGGTGATTTTATTTATGTGATCAACTTAACTAGAGAAATTATTATTATATAAGCTGAGAATAATATGTATTCTTAATATTAAATTCAACAAAATTCAATGAGATTCTAAATATTATTAGTGTGTGCTCCATTAGGCATTTTTCTTAGTGGCATTATAATATCATACCTAAAGTCCAATATCAAGATCTATTAACACATCCAAGCACTCATAGAGAAAGAAATTAGTGGTTAAATGAAAACACCCATAATATAAATGGTATTGTTCAGTATAATCCCTTTGTCTCAATATCTCATAAAGAAAGATTCATACTCATGTTATTATCCTATATACTTGATTTATCTATCTTTGAATTTATGGAATGAACTTGTTAATGAACTAGAATTTCCATGGATTTAATTAGAGAGTTCCATTTCAATCTAAAGGCTAGAGATATATTATTCTATTAAAACTGAAAGAGAACTTAATTTCTTCAATTATTCAATTAATTAAAAATAACTTATGATGTATTCAATATATTATACCGAGTCGTGAGCATATATCATTGATTTTTTCATCCATACATTGAATCAAGTGATTTATGATATAAATTAAAAATAATCTCATATACAAAGACCATTAAAAACAATCACATATAAGAATATATAATAAAACATAAACATGTTGAATCCATATTTTTGGTTTTTTTCTAATATACTTTCTTATTAGAGATTACTGGGTGAGAACGTCATGAGAATAAGTTTCAATGTCTTATGATCCTTCAACACTTGATGTTCAATCACTATCTATTCCTCATTAGACATATTCTATCTAAACCACGAGACATTTTCTTAAGAATATTTTTATAGAATTTATAGGTTTTCATTATATTGGGGAACTAATATAACCTTTACATGTGAAAATATAATTAAATTATCACATTAATGTTACACATAATAATAATCATCATGTGATAAGATTATCAATATTTTGAAAATCGAAAAAATATATTATGTTAGTTCTAAGGAACAAACTTCAACAGACACCCACATTTACTAGATATAACTTCTAACAACTTATGGTTCATTATACATCACATGATAAAAATTATTTTGTTGAGTTATGGATATGGATGATGATTTTTCTAAATTTTCTTTATGGCTATTTTTTTATGAATTCCCTCCTTTGAGAAAATATCTCAAGAAGAGATAAACCTGAGTATTTAGCTTTTTACACTCTTACATTAACATTAAATCTTGGATAATATAATATTTTTAAGTTTATTGTAAAATATATATTTTAATAATACCTTACTTTCTCAGTGAAACTAAAAAATATGGAACAAAACATTTCTTAAACTTCTTCTTAAGCTACATCAAAAATTGTAACATACTCGATTTATGTAGATATTGATACCATTGGAATTAATAAGCTTCTATTAATAATTTACTTAACTTTAATATGATATATAAGATCAAATTGATATGTAGGAAACTAGTTCTATATCCCCTTTCCAACTAGTGTTCCCACTTCTCCAAGTACCAGGTAATTATCCTTTTGACTTTCTCAAGTATTGTTGGATTATTCTAACTTCTACCTTATGAAATTATTCTAGTTATACTTGATATTTTCTCACCATGATTTATGAATAAGAAGTATCAAATATCAGTATATATCAAGGATTATGAGATAGATTCCAATAATTTAATTTTATAGAATTATATTTATAATAATCTCCTTCTATGCTTTAACACATCAACTCTGAGAGATTTCACACCATGTAAAATAAGAAACAATTCGATCCATATATTTTCTATACTTTATTTTCTAATACTTTTTTAATGTATATACAACAACTTAATCTAAGTAACCCATATATCTATTTTAGAGGATCTTGTTCCCTAGAACCTTGATTGATAATTTAATTCATTCTTGTAGAAATATGATTTATCTTTGTCTTAACTAATTATGAAACTTAATTTCTATTTTCCATATGTTGTAAATATATTTGACTTGGAAAATAATGATTTTACCACTAACCTCTTATAGACACATAGCTCACCTTCATTCTTAATAAAACCAATATCTTTTTTGTCTTCATCAAAATGAATATTCTATAATTATAAGGCTTGCTTCAATCCCTAAAGAGATTTATATAACTCACATACTTTTTTATTTGGTTTCACAACCCTTCTAGTTTTATCATATTGACATATTCCACAAGTTTTCCATTTAAAAAGGATGTATTGACACCCAATTTCTAAATTAGATGCTCATAGAAAGTTTCTATTAAAATTAGAATTTCTAATTGATATTAGCATGATGACTGGTGGAAAATATTTCATCATATACTATTTCTATACATTTCCTAAAACCTTTAGTATCCCATCATGCCTTATAGGTACAGAATTTACTATCTTTTTATAGTTTCTTTATGAATACCCACCAATGAATTTACATGCACTGTAGAAACCAAAAAAATACAGAATTGAATTTTGGTACATGCAATCCATTTTTGAATTCATATGAGATATCCAATATTATGTTATTTCAATTTAGTTATTCCTTATAGGATTCTATATTCTTATTGAATAATATATCATTGAAATCGGTGAATATAAAACCATATCTTTGGTTTTAACTTTACTACAAATTATGTGTGTCTAGAATAACTCCTCTCATTGATTCTTGTTTGTTTTATTGTTCCTATTCGAAATTATGTACATCTAAAGCCTTGAATTCATTGGAGTATAGCTTCATCCATTTATCTCAAAATAGAAGTACTTACCTCTTGTATATATATAATCAATCACTGGACTAATGCCTATTTATATTTGGTGTTTTTATATCCTAGGTAATTTTTAGGATAATTAACTAATATTCACTTAATTTTTTATTGATGTATTTTTTTCTTTAAAATTTATAATTAATAAACCATTATAAATAAACATATGAATCTATTACATAAGGGATTTCTATCATATTGTAACTTATATTATATCCATTATTAAATATATCTAGAATATGGTTAAGTTTCAAACTACTATTTAAGAAACATATCTTGAAAGGAATCATGGTAAACCTAAAATAATTATAAGATTTATCATCGATCCTCCTTTTACTACCATCACTACTATGATATTTATAAGGTAATTTGAGTTTAGGAATATATCCACTCTATATTTAGATAATTTATGATTTTTTGGTTAAAATATTTTCCAACTATCCTACCTGACGGATCTTGTATCTTTTACCATGTAAATTTATTACTTTACTTTCCATTCAAAAAATTTATTTAATGAATCTCAATAATTATATGAACTTACCTCTAGCCTCTTCATAGAACAGTTCACATGTATCTTATTAAAAAATTACTAAAATCTTTGTGGATTTAGAAACGTTAATATATAACAGTTTCTTTATAGAGAGACACAAATTTCATACATAATTATTTCCTGTTATTAAATGAATATTCATTACATGTCATTACGAGCCATGTCAGAACCATAATGGTTCGGTGTATTTGGAAATCTAGACACATAAACAACTAGTACATAAAATTTCTACATTATCTATTACTATGTTTTTTATAACTAGCACCCTTCTTAGACATATCATACTTAAAACCTTCCTACATATCCTTGATAAAATGAATCATTAGAATAGTTAAGTTAAGATGACCAGTAAGGGTAAATAATGAAGATATCAATCAATGATCATTTTAATAATAACATGAGAATAATGTTATAAGAACTTGAGATTAACATTTTAAAGTCACACTCAATAACTCATATATCATAATCATGAGACATGGCATGAATCTTGGGAGTTCATAAGACATGTCTCATAATTAAATTAGAGAATATGAGCCATGAGAGAATAAAATTAGCATAATATAATGTTATAAAAGAGTGGAATAAAGTGTGAAATAATCATAATAATATAAATATTATGTCAAGGCTACCCAACAAGACATTCATCACATGTTAGTACTAGGATAATCACCTATGTACTTTTTTTAGGCTTGGGACGACCGCTTTGTATACCCTCTTTTGGGAATTGGATAACCTCACATATACCCTTTGAAATCATAAACTCATTACAAAAATAATTTTAGATCTATAAAAGAACCTCTTGTATCATAATCACAGTCCTTTCATATGTACTTAATAAGACTATGAAAACATTTATTATTTCATTATAGCTTAACTTTGTTGAGTCAATAAGGTTTTCCTTATGACTTTTCCATTCCTTATTGTTTTGAAAATCACAAACACCTTATCTTTAAGGAAAATTGTTTTTATAAGGAAAGTGGATTTTATAAGGAAAATTGATTTTGTAAGAAAAATTATCCTTATCATATTTTCATCCATATATTTCTTAAGTATAAGATTCAGATTCATTTCTATTTTCTCAGAATCATTTGAAACTTTAATATGAAGCATTTTGTTTTAGGTTCTGAATTCTGAATGAGAACTGTAATGAAGTTTCACTCTGAATTCTAGATGAGAAGTGTAATGAAGTTTCATTCCGAATTCTGGATACGAACTCTGATAAAGTTCTACTCCGAGTTCTGGATATGAATTCTCATGAAGTTCGACATCGAATTCTCATTACGAATTCTGATGACGAATTCTCATTCCGAATTCTCATTCCGAATTCACCTATTAAACAGAATATGATCATCTTTTCTTTATACACTCCGAATTTATTTAGACACTGAATATTATTTTTGGTTAGACTCCTAACTTTCATTTTACTTACTCTTTATAATTTGTCTACTCTTTGACATTTTGTTTACACTCCGAACCTTCACTCTGAACTTTTTAGTTATACTTAAAACGATGATGTACATTATGTTACACTTGTTTTGTTATAAAATGATGTCGTCTATTCTATTATAAACTAATCGTTGGTTAAGTTACACGTGTATAGGTCCCTCCGATTTTTAAGGAAAATATGAGTGTTGGAAAGGAGGCCGACCTTGCCTATAAATAGGAGCTCATTTGAAAGAGCTTAAAAAGGAACTTCTTCGACATTGTTCACACATGCTGTTGAATTTATTTCTAGAGAGAGGGGCTCTTATTAACTCTCAAAGCTTCGTGTGACTTTGAATGTTGGTAATTACATTCGAGGACTTCAGGGGATAGGAAGACAGAGGTGCCGACTACCTTGAAGTTGAGGGCTTCCTTGATGAGGAAGACAGAGGTTTCCAACTACCTTAAAGTTGAGGGCTTGCGGGGATAGCAAGACAGAGATTCCAATAATCGTATCGAGGGATTACCCTGGTGTGGGTAAGATAGACTTGATTGAAAGTATAAATCAAGGGACCTTTATCCAAGGTTGTTGGATACCCTTCTCTTTGGGTTAAAAGACTTATATCTTGTTACTTGTAGTTTTACTACTTGTTTGTTTCTGCTGCATATTGTATTATAAGGAAAGTGTAACTTTCTTATACTTATTTACTTGTACTCTGATTCTTTTATATTCAATACGCTTTAAGGTAGAATCTCATATTGTAATCTTTTGTTAAGTTTCAATTTCCGGATCCATATTTCCGGAACCTACTTTCGGAATCTCTTTCCAGTTTTAAGAAAATATATAGGAGTTGAAGTGTATAACTTCATTCCTTATTCCAAGTTTTCATTTGGTGTTAGAGGTATTGTGAATTAGCTTAGTTTAACTTTGTTAAACTTATCCTTTTCCTTTGCCTAAGGAAAACTTATTTATCCGTAACCAACTTTAAAGGTTCCAAAGGAATTTTTAAAGTATACAATTCGCCCCCTCTTGTATATTGAGCATATACATCATTATTTTGATCCTACAATTGGTATCAGAGTGAGGTTTCTAAAATACTTGTACTCACGTATAAGTCTTTCTTGCTCACTTTGTCATTCCTAACTTTTCCATTCCGAATTTTTTCATTCCAAACTTTGTGATTACGAAAAAAAATTAACAAGTTTGTGTGCCGAAGGTTATTTTAAGTATGGTAGGGGTCAATGTTGGTTCCATTGATAATATAAATCCTACAAGACCACCAATATTTGATGGTAATGACTATGAGTACTGGATAGATATAATAAAGACTTTTGTCATCAATATTGGAGTGGAAAACTTTGTTATGCTTACTGGAGATTATAAAATTCCTGATAAGGAAGTTAGAACTTTCACTAACTAGGAAAAGCAAGAGTATCAACTCAATTATAAGGTACACAATACTTTACTGTGTTCAATGACCAGAAATATATATAGCCAAATTTCTTCTTGTGAAGCAGCTAATTGTATCTGGAAGAAGTTAGAGGTTACACACTTTGGAACTTCTAAAGTGATTGAGACCAGGAGAGCTATGCTTAGAGCTGAATATCATGGATTCAACATTCCTTATGGTGAACCAATTTGTAAAGTTCAATAGAGATTTATGACTATAGTCAACAGCTTACAGTCTATGGGAGAGAAAGGCTTAGATGATGAAGCACTTGTGGATAAGATAATCGATATCATGCCCAATGAGTGGGAATAAAAAAGAACAACTATAGATGAGAATAGGAAGGTCACTCAAATTTCTCTTGATGAGCTATTTGTAACTCTTCTACAACATGAGACCAGAATGAAGAGATATGATGACAATATCAAAAAGAAGAATGGAAATGGTACTGTTGCTTTTACAATAACATCAAATCAGATAAAATCTAAGACTCCAGAGAGAGTAACCAGATCCAAGTCTAAGAAAGTTATTTTCCAATCCGAATCTAGTGAAAGTGAAATCTCTGAAAATGAGTTAGAAAATCTTTCTCGAAGGATGAATAAGATAGATGGCCAAAGAAGTCTCCAATCCAAGTATAAGAAAAAGGAAAGGAAATATAGGAAAGATGGAGAAGTCACATGTTATGAATGCAAGAGAGCTGGACACATTAGACCAGATTGCCCTTTGCTTAAAAATAAAGAAAGGAAAGAAAGGCATTCAGACAGGAACAGAAAGAAGTATTATAAAGCCAAACCTAAGAATGTTCTGAAAGCTAATGACACCTGGAGTTCCAGTGGTGGTGACTCTTCAGATGAATCTTCTGATTATGAATCTTCAGGACAGGAGAATCTTGGTCTTATAGCCAGATTACCTATTGAAAAATCATTGTTTTATGGCTAAGGTATGAAATGATGAATCATTGACCAATGTATCTTTAAATTCCAATGATAGTAAGTTTTATAACTCTTCTGATGAAGAATCCTCTTCTGATGAAGAAAACACTTTACCTACTTATGAAGAAGTTTCTAGGTTTGCTGAACTTCTTGAAATGGAGAATTCCAAACTCAATAAGAAACTTGATAAGGAAAACTCTAGGAATTATATTCTTACAAAATAAATATCAGATCTTTCTAAAGATCTTGATAAGAAAAATGATGATTTTGAAAGTATTTCAAAAAATCTTGAGGAAGTAAGTTCTGAGAAGAACAAACTTTCTAAAGAGTTAGAAAAAGTAATTTCTAAGAAAAGTGTTTTCAAGCCTAGCTCTAGTTCTAAATCTAATGATTTTGAGGATAAAAGCTTGGTTATAAAACTCAAGTCTGAATTTTTTTCCTTAAATAAGTTTTTATCAAACTTTACCCATGGTAAGGAAAATTTTGATAAAATGTATTCCCAAATACGACCTTTAAGAAATAAATCCGGATTTGGTTATACCCCTGAAAAACCTATTTTCAGTAACAATTATTTTGTTCCTCAAAGTGCCCCATTCTGTACCAAGTGTCAATGTGGTGCTCATTGGGCAAAGAATTGTTCCTTAAAAAAACCCACTCTTTAGGTTTTCATAAAGCTTATTTCTCAAAGAATATGTGGGTTCCTAAAATTTTGGTGTCTGGAAAACTCGGATCCAAGCAAGTTTGGATTCCGAAAGTCTAATTCTCTTCTTGATTTCAAGAAAATAAATAGAGTACCAGCAGCAACACGTGGTACATAGATAGTGGATGTTCCCAGCACATGACTGGTAACAAAATGTATTTTGAAAATATTATCAAAATGAAAGGAGGAAAGGTAAATTCCGAAGATAATGCTAAGGGAGAAATTGTTGGTATAGGTAATATTGTTATTCTTAGTAAAACCTTGATTTCAAATGTTCTTTTTGTTAAGGGTCTTAAGAACAACCTCATTAGCATAAGTCAGTTATGTGATGAAGGATACCTTGTGAATTTTAGGAATGATAAGAGTTTAGTTCACAATTCCAAGGAAGAATTTATTCTCTCAGCCAATAGGCAAGAGAATGTTTACACTTTGAACCTAGAAGACATCAGGAGACAAGATTTACCTTGACTAAGTGCAATGGAAGATCGTTCCTGGTTATGGCATAGAAGACTAGGTCATTGTAACCTTATAAACTTATTTAAACTCTCTATGAAGAAACTAGTTAAGGATCTACTGGAGCTTAGATTTGATTCTTCTAAAGTTTGTGATCCTTATCAATATGGAAAGAAACATTAATCTAGTTTTAAATCAATCGGTGAAGTATCAACAACCGATGCATTACAGTTAGTGCACATGGATCTTTTTGGTTCAACACAAACTGGAAGTATTGGAGGCAAATACTATGTGTTTGTTCTAGTTGATTATTACACTAGATTTACTTGGGTCTATTTTCTAACAAAGAAGTCTGAAGATTTTTCTTATTTCAAAAGTTTTAGAGCTCAAGTTAAAAATGAGAAAAACCTTCCATTGAAAACTATTCATAGTGATCATGGAGGAGAATTTCAAAATTCAGATTTTGAAACTTTTTGTAGTTGAAAAGGTATTACTCACAATTTTTTAGCACTTAGAACTCCTCAACAAAATGGTGTAGTTGAAAGAAGAAATATAATTCTTCAAGAGATAACTAGAATCATGTTGAGTGAATATTCTATAGCTAGACATTTCTGGGATGAAGGTGTAAGTACTGCTTGTTATACTATAAATCGAGTTTTGATTAGACATTTTCATAATAAAACACCTTACGAGTTATGGAACGGTAGAAAACCAAGACTTTCCTACTTCACGGTTTTTGGTTTCAAAGTATTCATTTTGAATACTAAAGATAACATACATAAATTCGCACCAAAATCTAATGAAGGGATTTTTTTAGGCTACTCCACAACTTCTAAGGCATATAGAGTTTTCAATAAAAATACTTGTACTGTTGAAGAAACAGTGCACGTAAAATTTGATGAGTTATATCCTTTTGTTTTTAAACCGTCCCAACCTACATCCTCAGATGTGTTTTCAAAAACTGATTGTCAACCTTTGATAGAAGAACCTTCTGATAAGGAAAATGTTCAAGAAGATACTTCTGAAACATTTACCCCAGAAGACTTTCTACCCTATGTTGATGAACAGGTTTTAAAAAACCCAAATCATGTGTTTCTTAAGAATCATCCTAGTGATAGTATCATTGGTGATGTAAATCAACCTGTAAGAACTAGAAGTTCCTTAAGAAATGAAATAGAACATCTAGCATTTCTTTCCCAATTAGAACCAAAAAGCACTGATGAAGATTTAGGTGATGATGATTGGATCAAAGCTATGCAAGATGAACTAAATGAATTTGAAAGGAATAAAGTCTGGATCTTGGTTGAAAGACCTAAGGAAACTTCTGTTATTGGAGTAAAGTGGGTCTTCAGAAATAAATGTGATGAAAATGGAGTCATAGTAAAAAATAAAGCTATACTTGTTGCTAAAGGTTATAATCAGCAAGAGGTAATAGACTATGAATAAACCTATGCTCCTGTAGCTAGACTTGAATCTATCCGTATTCTACTTGCCTTTGCAGAATTCTTTAATTACAAACTTTTCCAAATGGATGTGAAATGTGCTTTTCTTAATGGTTATGTCCAAGAGGAAGTTTTTGTTGAAAAACCTCCTGGCATTGAAGATACAAAACATCCTGATCATGTTTTTAGACTTACCAAATCTTTGTATGGTCTTAAACAAGCCCCACGAGCCTAGTATGACAGACTCACTGGATTTTTACTTCAAAATAACTATGTTAAGGGAAATGCAGATCCAACCCTTTTTATAAATAAAGATAAGAAAAATGTTTTGATTGTTCAAATTTATGTTGATGACATCATATTTGGTTCAACTGAGCAATCTTTAACTGAATCCTTTGCAAGTCTAATGAAATATGAGTTTGAAATGAGTATGATGGGTGAGTTAACATTTTTCCTTGGTTTTCAAATTTCTCAAAAACCATAAGGAACCTACATATCTCAACATAATTATATTAAATATATTCTCAAAAAGTATGGTTATGACAATACTAAGAGTATAAGTACTTCTATTGGTACCTCAAACTATTTAGATCTTGATAAAGCTGGGAAACTAGTAGATCAAACATCTTTTAGAGGTATGATAGGAAGTTTACTTTACTTGACAGCTAGTTGACCAAACTTAATGTTCTCAGTATGCTTCTGTGCAAGATATCAATCCAATCCTAAGGAATCTCACTTAAAGGCAGTAAAAAGAGTTTTTTGCTACCTTAAGGGAACCATGGATCTAGGATTGTTTTATACTTCTGGAAATGATTTTATTCTAAAAAGCTTTTCTGATGCTGACTTTGGTGGATGTAGAATGGATAGAAAAATAACATCCAGAACTTGTCATTTCTTAGGAGATTCATTAGTTTCTTGGTCCTGCAAGAAGAAACATTCTGTAGCACTTTCCGCTGTTGAAGACAAATATATAGCAGCTGGAAGTTGTTGTGCTCAAGTGTTGTGGATGCAACACACACTCACAGAATATGGCTTGAGCTTTACTAAAACTCAAATTTTGTGTGATAACACAAGTTTCATTGACTTAAGTAAGAACCCTGCACATCATTCACGTGAAAAACACATATATATTAGGCATCACTTTCTTAGGGATCACACACAAAAAGGAGATATTATTCTTCAGTTTATTGGAACACAAGATCAACTTGCTGATATTTTCACAAAATCATTGCCTTCTGATAGATTTGAATACATTAAAAAAAAGTTAGGAATGATAACCGTAAGGTAATATTTCTCAATTAACTTTCTGTTGAAAAAATAAACTCCTTTTCATAGGAGGAGTACATTTGATTGTTAGAAAAATAAAATTTTTTCTAAGTCAGTTTTTCAAACTTTTCGGAACTAAAATTTCCGGAATGGAAACTTCCGGAACCGAAATTTTTCAGAACTGATATTTTCGTATAGAAAGTTTCTAGAATAGAAATTTTTGTATTGAAAACTTCCGGAATAAGAATTTTGTACTGGTTTTTCTGTAATGATATTTTTGTACTAAAGCTTTCATAATGAGCTTTTCATATTCAAACTTTTGTAATGAATTTTTCTTGCTAAAAATCTTGTAATGTTTTTTTTCGTTTTCTTTGATTGAGTTTTTCGTAGTGAGTTTTGCGAACTATGAAAACAGTTTTCATAGTCATTTTTAAAAAAAATATTACCCATTACGAATAATCCTCCTAAGCCAATCCGAAAGGTATGATTTTCTTACTCAAGTTTTCGTAATCAAACTTTACTTACTGGTATTTTCTTATACTTTTTTTTGGTTTATATGTTTTCTAAAATCTTTGTTTTAATAAAAACCTCAAAATATCAGATTCAAGTTTTCTTGGGAATTGGTTTTCAACCGTCAGATCTGATCTCAGTTCTTACAACTGTTCGATCAACCGAGGAAGATGAACCGTCGTATCGTTTCCTATATAAAGGGGACCTCAAATGGTTGTCCCACATCGGTTTTCCAAGATCCAGTGTCCTGAAGCTCTGCCTCTCTATTTTAAGGTCGTTCCTATCTTCAGTTAACTCTGTTCCGAACTTCTCAGAAGTCTTCAGATCCGAATGTCTGTGGAAGCAGCTTCTCAAGACATGTCTTCCTCTAAGCCGATCTCCAAGTGGTTAGTATATAGAGAAAGGTTGGTTCATCCTGATTTCTTTAACAAGTATGATTCTCTTATATCCAAGAATATTAAGCTTAACGGATGGGAAGATGTTGTTGTGTCTAAGCCCTGAAATCAAGATGAAGTTTATTTGGATTTGCTTATAGAGTTCTATGAGACAGTTTCCTTCATTAAGGAAGATGGTAGGGAGAAATTTTCATTTAAGTCTTATGGAAAGACTTATAAACTTTCTTATGTCAAGGAAGCTAGCTTGGTAGGGCTGACCTATGAAGGAGAAGCCGAGTTCATTTCTCATGTTTTTCCGGATTCAAAGGGAAGATTCGACAAGGAAAAAGCTTTGGAAACTCTCGGACTGTCAGATGATAAGGCTCTGAAGATTACTTCTCTATCTACAAATTCTCATATTCTAGAATTATGGGTACAAGGTCTTATCATACCGAGGAAGGGTGAAAAAGATAGTCTGAAGAAGAGAGAGATCTACATCCTAGATTTTCTGATAAATCTAAGGAAGTTTAATCTGATGAAACACATTCTTAACACCATTGAGAATGTTAAGAAAGGGAATTTGAGAGCTCAGATTATAATGTATCCAGCAATCATCTCAAAGTTAATAGTTCAGTGCCTTGACTCTTTTAAGGAGGATTGAAAGTCTAAACCAAGAGTTTGCAAGATTATGTTGGTGAGTGATGGTACTCTCAAAAGGATGGATGTAGCCTTCGACAAAAAGACTGGTCAGTTTTTTGATTTACCTGCTCAAGAAGAAGTGGTTCTGAAAGTTTCTGAACCTGAATCTTCTAAGCCAGTGAAGAAGAGAAAGTTGAAGGAAGTTGTAGTTGAAGCAGATAATCCCAAATCTTAGGAAGTTCATTTCGCACCTCCAAAACCGAAGAAGAAGAAAGCTTACCCAGATGAGGTTTTTGCTAAGTGTAGGGAGATCAAAGAGAAGAGAGTGCAAGGGGAGCCTCAGTTTGGCTTGGATCCTGCGGAGGCTAAGGCCTTAAATGAAAGAATAGCAGATGAGCTAGAAAAACAAGTGAAATAAAAGAAGCTTAAGAAAAAGATGTATGAAGCTGAGGTAGTTGATATTTTGTTGAAATTTAATGAGATGGTCTCCGAAAAAATTCTCATTCCGAGATCTTTTTCTTTAGAATCTCTACCTGACACTCCAGGAAGAAACTTTGTCACTCCAGAAGAGGCAGTTTCTAAGCATGTTGAGGAAGTTGAGCAGATTGAGCAAGTGGAAGAGGTAGAAGCAGTTTCTGAAGGTAGTGGTGAGACCGGAGATGTTTTGAAGCAAGTAAATGATTATAAGGGGACACCTTCGGAACATTTGTCACTCCGAACTTCAGAAGCTGAATCATCTAAGTTAGTCACTCCAGGGAAGGATGGGGAGAAAGGAGAAGAAAAAGTAGCTTATCATGCAGAGGAAGAACAACTTCTACATGATATTTCTCAAATAGAGAATGTAGAGGATGGTGCTAAAAAATTTGTTGATGATGAAGACAATGTTATTCAAGTCTCTGACAGTGAAAAGAGAACTTCGGAACAGGAATCCATTCCGAAAAAGGACAAGGGAAAACAACTTGTTGTTGATACCCCGAGCTCAGTGGTTGTAAAGAGAAGAGAAGTTAGTGATTCTTCTAAGAAGAAGAATAAGCAAAATGAAGAAGAAAATTCTCCAAGCAAAGTCTCAGATTCAGAGTCATCTTCGTTGGGGCATGACTATGTTGTTCAGTCATTAAAGAAGTTGGTGGGTACTATTCTGACTGTTTCAAGTATTTATTCAAGATGCCAGATGCTCCAACATGCTTTGAATCAGAAAACAGACTATGTATCCATGGTTATGGAAAAATGTGTCGAGATAGAGGCTCAGTTCAAATCTTTCTTTGTTGGTTATGAATCCCACAAAAGATCTTACAAGAGAATTACTAGTTGGTCGAGGAAGACTGTAGAAGAGATGAGGCTCTTTGATGAATTCCAAGATAATGTTAAGGATGCCTTTGAGATAGAAGACCGGAATATAAATGAACTTACTTCATCCTTTGAAGAAAAGTTGACAGAAGAAAAGAATTTCAGGATTCAAGAAGTCAGATATCTGAATGGGAAGCTAAATTCTGTTTCTCAAAACTGGAAGTATGAAAGGGATCATCGGATTGAGTTTCAAGAGAATTTGTTAAAGCAAGAACAAATCATGAAATCTCAAGAAGAAAAACTTCAAGCTCAGAAAGCAAAACTTCAAGCTCAGGAAGAAAAGATTGAAGCTCAAAGTGCAAGAATAGTTGTGTTAGAGAAGAAAGCCGAGGAAGACCATAAAGACTTGAAGAAGATAAAGACTATTCTTAAAGGTCTCATGGCGAAGGAAAAAGATCCAAAATAGACAAATCCGATCTTTTGTTGTATCTTAACTTCCTTTTTGTTGAACTTACAAACTTAATGAAAATTGTTCTTGCTTGTCTCTTTTGTTGTTGCTACTAATTTTTCAGGTACTTTGTTATATTTTCCATTCCCTCGAATTCTTTTTGAAAATCAAAAAGGGGGAGAAGGAAAAGAACCTTAATAAAGGGGGAAAAGGAAAAATAATCTGAACAAAGGGTGAGAAAGAAAAAGAACTCTAATAGAGTTTACCTAAGGGGGAGTTTTTCATTAAAGAAGGTTTTCTTATTTTTAATGAAATACCATTCTAGAAATCTAGAATACGATCCTTAGAGTTTCAAATCCTAAGGGGGAGTTAGTCGTATTCATCAACATCGACAAACAAAGGGAGAAAATCCTTAATGTTTTCTTTCTTATTAGACCTTCTTTTTCATAAGGTTGTTTTTGCTTTCCAAAAAGGGGTAGATTGTTGAGTCAATAAGGTTTTCCTTATGACTTTTCTATTCCTTATTGTTTTTAAAATCACAAACACCTTATCTTTAAGGAAAATTGCTTTTATAAGAAAAGTGGCTTTTATAAGGAAAATCACTTTTGTAATAAAAATTATCCTTATCATATTTTCATCCATATATTTCTTAAGTATAAGATTCAGATTCATTTCTATTTTCTCGGAATCGTTTGAAACTTTAATATGAAGCATTCTGTTTTAGGTTCCGAATTCTGAATGAGAACTGTAATGAAGTTTCACTCTGAATTCCAGATGAGAAGTTTCATTCCGAATTCCAGATACGAACTATGATAAAGTTATACTCCGAGTTCTGGATACGAATTCTCATGAAGTTCGACATCTAATTCTCATTAAGAATTCTGATGACGAATTCTCATTCCGAATTCTCATTCCGAATTCACCTATTAAAAAGAATCTGATCATCTTTTATTTATAAACTCCGAATTTATTTAGACACTGAATATTATTTTTGGTTAGACTCTGAACTTTAATTTTACTTACTCTTTTATAATTTGTCTACTCTTTGACATTTTGTTTACACTCCGAACCTTCACTCCGAACTTTTTAGTTAGACTTAAAACAATGTCGTACATTCTGTTACACTTGTTTTGTTATAAAATGATGTCGTCTATTCTGTTATAAACTAACCATTGGTTAAGTTACACGTTTACAGGTCCCTCCGATTTTTAAGGAAAATATGACCGTTGGAAAGGAGGCCGACCTTGCCTATAAATAGGAGATCATTTGAAAGAGCTTAAAAAGGAACTTCTTCGACATTGTTCACACATGCTGTTGAAGTGATTTCTAGAGAGAGAGGCTCTTATTAACTCTCAAAGCTTCATACGACTCCGAATGTTGGTAATTACATTCGAGGACTTCCGGGGATAGGAAGACAGAGGTGCTGACTACCTTGAAGTTGAGGGCTTCCTTGCTGAGGAAGACAGAGGTTGCCAACTACCTTGAAGTTGAGGGCTTGCGGGGATAGCAAGACAGAGATTCCGATATTTTTATCGAGGGCTTACCCTGGAGTGGGTAAGACAGACTTTCTTGAAAGTCTAAATCAAGGGACCTTTATCCAAGGTTGTTGGACACCCTTCTCTTTGGGTTAAAAGACTTATATCTTGTTACTTGTAGTTTTACTACTTGATTGTTTCCGCTACATATTGTATTATAAGGAAAGTGTAACTTTCTTATACTTCCTTACTTGTACTCTGATTCTTTTAGATTCTATATGCTTTAAGGTAGAATCTCATATTGTAATCTTTTGTTAAGTTTCAATTTCCAGATCCATATTTCCAGAACCTACTTTCGGAATCTCTTTCTAATTTTAAGAAAATACATAGGACTTGAAGTGTATAACTTTATTCCTTATTCCAGGTTTTCATTTGGTGTTAGAGGTATTGTGAATTAGCTTAGTTTAACTTTGTTAAACTTAGCCCTTTCCTTTTCCTAAGGAAAACTTAGTTATCCGTAACCAACTTTAAAGGTTCCAAAGGAATTTTTAAAGTATACAATTCACCCCCCCCCCCTCTTGTATATTGAGCATCTACATCATTATTTCAATCCTACAAACTTGTGAAAAGGAAACAAGTTTCATCAATATTTCATCATCATAATCATAAAACATTTATATAATTATTAAGTATTTTTTCATAGTATCGTATCCTCAATGAAGAATAAGTAACATTAAATGATGTTATCATAGATGAAAAATGTCTTTAAAAGATCATTGGAATATTTATCGTGGAAAATACCCTTTTAATTTTGAAATTAATTCTTTGAACATTTTAATTTTTTCACAATATTAAGGAAAAAACTTTCTTTGAAAATAACTATGGAAAATTGTAAAGGGAGATTAAAAGAAATTAGTATTTATAACAGTGAAGAAATAGGTTCATTCGATGTACTTTAAAACAAATTTTACTTGCACATTTTTGTAAAAATTCAAAAGTATCTCATTCAGAAAAGGAAAAGAAGATTATTTTTTAAAAAAATTATTGAAATTAAAACTTGAATAAAAATGAATTTATACAACTATTGGGTAATATAAAAAACATTATTTAAAATATTTTAAATAATATATGGATATATAATGAAAATATTCTCGACTGAAGATATACATAAAGTCAGTTTTACTTAAAAATATTCTTTCAGTATCATGAGTACGTAAAGAGAAGAAAATAAAATAAAAATGCATAATATTGAGAAATAAATAGATGAAAATAAAACACATAATATTTTGGAGAGATTGATCATATAATTTCTTTATAAGAAATTTAATCATAAACAATCCTGGTAAAAATTGAGACTATATCATAAAACACTTATCCCAAGTCTGTTTTTCTTTGTAAGCACTATAACCTCATGTATAATAAATTTAAATTTATTATAATTCTATACTAAAATGATATTAATAACTATAATAACATATCTTTTACAATTATAACATTTAAACAACTATTTATCAATATGGAAAAGGCTAGGGTCAAACCCCTTTATTATGAAAAGAAAAAACAGTAACACTGAGATAATAATGGGGTCAATCCTGACATAAATTTCCCTCATTCATGAAACAAAATATGAAAACATACATCATAGATCATAATCTAGAATATTATAATCCTCATATCCCCACTCCTAGTCTGAATCATCTTCTAAAAAGATGAAATAATTGGAATTTGGCTTCCTCCCAATAGCAAGAGGCGTTAATCTAGTTCCCATAGCGGGCTTAATATGTGAATAATCTCTCCTTGGTATTATATTCTTTATAGTAACCAAACAAAAAATTTATAATATTTTATGTTATCCTTAATGAAAACATTCCTACAACGGATAATTAGTGATAAAGCATCATCCTCTATGTATTCCCATTTACCCCCAATGTTATTCGATTTCCATGTCGAATTCAACTCCTCCATAGAATGAGTACCTGCAAGAGTGGGATCATAAGATGAATTTTCAAGAGAAGTAATATCATGTGGTGTGTACATCACAAAGTCTCCCTGATTCTCTACCTAAGGTGATTATTACAATTTAATCCTTGGTTTATTAATGTTATCACTAGCCACAAATGTGTTCCCTTGTCTAGTCTCACCATGAAATCTCAAAGGAGAACCACTCTCATAAGTACCTAAAGTTAACGCCCCTGTATTCTGGTACCCTATTCTCGTACTTGAAAATTTCCCTACTGCACATAATATTCCTTAATATGATTTCCAAGACCACCCTAATAGTCCTAAATGTATCCCATACATTGCCCATGCCTTTCACCATTTCTTGAGTAACAACATTCCCCTACTCAGAACTAGGGAGCACATAAATGGATCCCATTAACCTCGGTACTTAATCACCTTGATGATTACTAGGAGTAACCTAGATTAAATAGACACTATTCTTTCCATGTTTATCATGATAGTATGAATGATCTCTATCTTGAACACTTCGACCAGATACACTTTCCTTATTGTTTATATATTAAGATCTATTCTCCTTGTAGTGTGCCTCATCATGACCGATTAAAGGATAAAATTTCCATGTGATAGCCTTCTTAAAATTTTCTTTTTAATGAAATATTATCATTAAATAAAAATAGAAATTAATAATCCTCTCATAGAAAATTGTAAGAGTTAACTCATTATCATATTTATCCAAAGTTACCTTTTCTGTTAGCATTTAATTGAGATCAAACTCAACCAACACCTAGGAAAAGTGTCCAAAACTAACTTGTTTTTTCTCCATGTCCATTTTAATGGAGACACCAATTGAATAAGAAATATAATATAAAATTTATATCTGATCCAATACCCAATTTAATCTAAATATTTTATCCCATACTTGAGAATAAGAGTTTTTGAATTCAAAATGGTTGAAACTGAAACTCTATTATTAGATGCAAAGAAAACCTAGTTTAAGAGAAACATAACCATATACCATGCCCTTTTATTAAGTTATTCACTAGGGGAAAAAAGTGAAGTAGACATAACCCACTATTATGAATTTACATCTTGAGAAAACCCAAATCAAGGATAAAAAATAACAATATCATCAAGTTTCTATGTATTTTTACATTGGGAAAGAATAACCCATCTAATTATGGAGTGATTGCATTGACCTAAACATTCGATGATTGCATTTGACCACACATGGACCTAAGAAATAGATCCTTGTTTGAGAATCCTTCTTGAATCCACTTCCTAAGGGGTTTTTAAAATCATTTGATTAAATTATCCCCCACTTTTGTTTTTTATTTTATATTAATGATTCCCTGGTTTAACTTCCCTCATAGAGGTATCAATATCCGATGAATCACTCCCAGCACTTCAGAGGAAACCTCCAGTGGGGAAACATTCTACCTCAGAAGAATAATAACTTGGAAAATACATAGATATTTCAAATACATATTATACCCATGAATCTCCATGGTTAGATATCTCTCAAATCACCATCATCACACTGATTTATTAATAAATCTTTATTAAAACCATTATTTTTTGGTGTTAACTATTTCATTTTTCATGTATGTTTTGGTTCGATGGCTATGGTCCTTGAACTTTTATCATTATCCCACGATCCCCATAATCTTAATCAGGTCATAATTATAATATCTAGTCATTATATATACATTTATAACCATTCATATAAAGTGGTGATGAAAAGAGACTGACATCACTTTATGGAGATGATAGTTCATATTTATGCACAAGTGATGTTTTCCACTTCTCGATGGATGAAATGAAAGAAAGGTAAATAATAATTCACCTATATAGAAGAATTACTATATCATAAACCTCATATATATATATATACATTAAATCTATCATAATAACCAATAATAATGGATGATTATGGAAAATGAATCATACCATTAGGTGAAGGTAATATTCCACACATATGCATGAGCGATACTTTCATTTTGAATTTGATGGAGAAGAGGTGGGAAATGGTTTTGAATAATTATGATAACATCTCAGTATATTTATTATACTATATTAATTATTATTTTATATAAATAATAGGTTTAGATATAGTGAAAAAATAAATAAAACTAAAAGATATTGATTAGGATTTATACATCTTCTTTGAGAGACCGCCTTTGGATTATAGCTTAAAACTTGAAATATTTGTATTATTATAAGAAAAGGGGGTCATAGATAAAGTTAAGAAATCTAGAAACGTTTTTGGTTAGTTATTGGATGATATTGAAGGCTCAAATTTTTCAAATAAGGGAGGATAATAGGTTCCCATTTATAATTGAGGGGAGGGACACACATTGAATTACTTAAATGATTTTAATAATATAAGGTCACTTTTACATGAAATGTGAAAAATGGAAAATTATTAAAAGATAATACAAGGTTAAAATATCTTCTCAGAATAATAATTATGCCATTTTATGTGTCATTCTGACCCTTTTCTCTTAGTTTAACACCTTGGATAAACCTATTTTAAAATTAATCATGTTAAAAAAATTACTATTTTTATTATTCATTATGACCAAAAAATTAGTTAAACATATTAAATTAAATTAATTATTATGATTAAAAATATTAAAAATATTTTATTATATTTTATTATATTTAGTTTAAATAATTTTTAGAATTTAATTTTAAATAATCATAAAAAATGCAATGAAAACCTATTTTTAAAAAAAGAAGGTTAAAATATTTTATTGAATATATAATCTATAAATTAAAAAAAAACCATTAATAAATATATAATAATTTAATTTATTAATATATAAACACATTATGTTTATAAAAACAATTTTTGGGAAAATCTGTTTTTAATCCCAAAAACGAACTTTTACCAAATTCAAGTATAATACTGACTAATATGAAATTAATTATATTATTTATAATTAAATAAGACTTATTTTAATTTAAGATAAAATTAAAAACATAATAATGTTTTTAAATTACTTGATTTAATGAAAATAAATGGCATTTTTATAAAAAAACATCATTTTTCACTATCTACTGAAAAATAAATCGTTTTAGAAAAATTATAAAAATTCACACTAAGATAAAATTTACATAATTATTTCCAAAATTATATTAATTAAACTAAATAATACTCCTAAAAATGGTGGAAATTAATTATAAATTATATATTCAAAATGAAATAAAAACTATTTTTTGAAGAAAAACATATTTTAGAAGCATAGAAGGTCCTTACTGAAAATTGAGTACTTATTTATAATGAATTAATAAAAAAAATTGAATTATTTAAAAACTTTACACATATTTTTTATAATTTGGTAATTAATATTCATACCTTCCCATTTAATGGATAGTTTATAAAGGATTACTATATAATGTTTCAATTAGACTCATGTTTCATATAAAAGTAAGTTATCAAATATGCCATGATTATTTCAAAATAAAAAACATATAAAATCAAGGGTGTTAAATTCCACCCACCGTAAAATTAAAATTTCTATTTTAAATTCCATCACTTTATTATAAAAAAAAATAAAGATACCTCTAATTCATGACATCCTTAGGTTCCTATGTGGCTTTCTCAAATTTCTAATTCCTCTAGAGAACTTTAACCAAGTGAGTAGTCCTGTTCTATAAAAATTTATCTCTATAATCCATGATTTATACCAATTTCTCATTATAATAAGGATCATTATATATTATTATAACCACTTATTTCAATAAAATTGAAGGATTAGGTATGTACTTCATCAAAATAGATACATATAGCACATCATGAACTTGATAGAGATTCAGTGGAAGTGAAAAGAAATAAATTATTGTCCCTAATCAATCAAGAATCTTGAAGGGACTAATATATATAGGTATTGGATTTATCTTATTTATGAATCTCAAAACCTTATTCCTTATAAATTTTTTTGGAAATGACTACTCACCAAATTTGAATTCTAGATCTCACCAATGATTATCAGTATAATTATTCCATCAAATATTAGATTTCATGATGTTCTGCTGAATGACTTTATCTTTATATTCAATTTCCTTAGCTATCTTAGGTAATGATATCTTTAGTTCTCAAAATTCATCCCAACATGTTGGATTTATATACTTATTTCTATATAGTTCTTTATAAGTATCAATCTTAATTCTTGAGTGAATGTTATTGTTGTAAGAAAACTTGACTAGAGAAAGGTGTTGATCTTACGCACATTTGAAATAAAAAGACCGTGATATCAACACATCCTAATTTTTTTTATTTTTTCTATCAAACTGACAATTTTCCCAATGATGGTATGTAGCACTGAAACAAAACTATGTATTCATATCTTTCTAAATACTTTTCTAGAACATTGAGGTAAACCTCATATCCTGTTAAGATACAATAGAATATGGTACTATATACAACCTTAACACTTACTCAATGTATATTAGGGTAATATGATCAAGAGAGAAATATTCTCTAATAGTAATGAAATGTGTTAAATTAATTAGGTGATCTAATAAAACCTAAATAATATTATGACCTTTTGATGTTTTGAAGTTTATAATGATGAAATCCATGGTTATGTTTTCCCATTTCCAATTTGGTATGGTAAATGGTTATCAAATCCCATTAGACTCATATCACTTAGCCTTAACATTATAACGTACAAATAATTGAGATACATACTCCAAAATATCTCTCTTTATGTTTTCCCACCAGAAATACTCTTTCATATCTCTATACATATCCATACTTCTATGATGAATAGAGCATCATGAGTTATGAACTTCTTCCAATAGATCTTTCTTAAAGTCTAGTATTGAAAAGACACATACCCAGTTCCTAAACCTTATCCTTATATCATAATCAAGGATGAACTTAGGAACATTTCTTACCTTATTTTTCAGATATACATCCTATTTTTACTCCTCTTTAATCTTAAAATGGATAGATGGTTGAATAATCACTTAAGTAAGATAATATTTCTCCCCTCCCTTCAATATTTCATGGCCCACCCTTTGAAAATACATAAATATTTGATGTTTTATGATCCTTATCATAGATATTATAGAACAGTCCTTTTGACTTAAAGAATATTCTACCTTGTTTACTTTCTTAGGGTGGTAATTTATTGAGTAGTCATAATATTTAATCAACTAAAACCATTATCTTCTGTGAATATTAAACTATTTATGGGTGAATATATACTTTAAACTTTTATAATTATAATATATGTCAAACCTCTATTTATAAAGATAATTATTCTATATATTTAATGAAAATATTACTTATACTTACTCTAAATCATGAGTTAGGTAATTTTTATCATGAAACTTTATTTTTCCTGAGACATAAGTTATCACGATATAATTCTACATAAGAACACATCACACCCCCTTATTTTATGCATCACTATAATTCATAAACCCTTCTATATTATAGGGTAGTGTGATCACAAATGAAATGACCAACCTTCTCTTCAGTTTCTTGAAACTTTATTCACATTTATCAGCCCAAAAGAACATTTATCCCTTCTTGGATAACACAGTGATTGGATTAGATATCCATGAGAAATCATTCACAAACCATTGATAATATTTATTCAATCCAATAAAACCATGGATATCATTCATATTGGATGGTCTGGGCCAATATTCAATAAATCTATTCATTGATGAATCCACCGATATACCCTATCTTGAGATTATATGACCAAAAATGTGAAACATTATATAGCCAAAATTTACACTTTGTAAATTTTTCAAATAAATTATTCTTTATTAGGGTATTTATAAAAATCTTTAATTGATCTTCATGAAATTACTTTCTCTTAAAATATATAAGAATATTATCTATAAATTATACCATAAATTTATCAACGTAATATTTAAATACTTTATTCATTAAATCTATGAAGATATTGGGGGAATTTATAAAAACAAATAGAATCACTATAAATTCCTAGTGTCAATACCTCAATCAAAAGGTTGTCTTGCGTATGTCTTTCTTTTTAACTTTAACTTACATATCTAGATCAAATATAAATCTAAGAAAAATATTAAGATCCTCATAATTGATTGAAAAAAAATCATCAATACGGGGTAAAGGATACTTATTCTTGATAAATATTTTGTTAAGTTATTAATAATAAATGCAGAGTTGCATTGATTCATATTTCTTATTAACAAAATTAATAGGTGATCCCTAAGGTGACACATTTTTCTGAGTGAATTCCTTATCAAGATTCTCCTAGGGTTGCTTCTTTGATTCCCATAACTAAATCAGGGCCATTCTATATGGTGTATTTGAAATAGGTGTGGAACTAGGTATGAGTTCTATTATAAACTCCACTTATTGATTTTTTGGGAAGACCCAAAAACTCTTCCTAAAATACATCAATAAACTCCCATACAATAGGAATCAAGACCCATAAAATGGATGCAATTTCTATTAGAAGCTCATATTCATCCTTACACCATTAAATGATGAAAATTTTATTCATAATATGAAATATAACTTCATTTACTTGGAAGTTGATATGATATATATTTAAAGAGATCCAATCCATGCCCAAAATAGCATAAAATACAACTAAAGGGATAATAACACGATTTATAGGAATAAAATTATCACAAACCTCAATCAGAGAAGAATAAAAAAACTTTAGATGCAATTATCATACCATTAGGAGTTTAGACTTCTAATTCAGTATATAGTCATTGAGGTGATAGTGTGACGCCCTTTTAAAGTTCTTTAGATATAAAATAGTGGGTATAACCATAATTAAATAATATATTTTCAGTTTTATAGTGGATAGTGAGTGTACCTTTCACCACTTCGTTATTATACCCCACATTAGCAATATAGATCACATGATATTTACCTTTATCACTATTATTAAGATGTTTTTGACATCATTCATCATTATTAACCCTTAGATTTGTGATTTTTTTAACACAATTACCATACTCCTTAAATGTTAATTATTTTATTATGGGTGGTCCAAACTATGTATATTTATTTCCATTTGCATCACTAGTTAACTTATTCCCATTAATTAATAATTCAATTTCTAGATGACATTCCTTTCAATACTTAAATGATTTACAAATACTCTAAATACAATATCCTATATTTTTTCGATACTTTTGGTATAGAGGAAGAATTATCTTCTTCTCTCCAAGGTTTTTTTATTATAATTTCTTTAATTCAATATTTATTTTATTATCAAAACCATGATATTTATGGATGACTTCAATTATCATTTCCATATTGATATAACATCAAATTATTTATTCATAACTACTAAAGTCTCTTATAGATAACACTATTCAGAGAAATGGTCTTAATCTACTAAATAATCGGTCAATATTACTTTTTGGTTCAATGATAATACCAGAATCATGCCTCACATGTATTGTAAAATTTTCCTCAAATGTACTAATGGATCCCTTACCCTTTTTATTTAGATCAATAAATTATTTCTATGTTTCCATACTAAGAATATGGGGGAAAGTTCTTATTGAAAAACAACCTCCTAAACTCATCCCATTCCATAGAGTCAATTTCTCCTCATTTCCTTATATTATTGATAAGGGGACACTATTGATCCACTTTTCCTTCCAAATGATAAAAAACTAAAATAATTTTTTCATTATTAAAGCACTAGAGGGTAGAAAATATCTTTCTTGTGGTACCGATCCATTTCTCAATAATTAGTTGATCAACATGCCCACTAAAATAAGATAGTTGTTTCCTCATGATGAAATCAATAGTACATTGTTCCACCCTTTTATAATTTGGAAGCACATCATTATTAATTGATTGAGAAAGTTTCAAAAGATTACTAATAATATTTTTTATTCCAACTCCCAAAAAAATTAGTTTCTCAAGATGAAAAATCATTGAATTTCCCATCAAATTCAACATTAACATGGTTCCTTCTGGTTATAACCATTTACTAAAACTGAAAAATCATATTATTATCAACACTAATCATAGTGGTAAATAATATAATCATGAAAATAATTTATAGTATGTCTAAATATTGACACCTTCTTTTCAATTTATGACACCTTCATTTTAAACTAGTCCATCCATGGTTATTATCTATTCAAATCCTTCATAATGGCTCATAAATAAAATGTGAGTTAACCCAAGAATGTCTCCTAGAAGTGTCTATCTAGGTGATCATTCTTTGGCCCACTTATTTTAAATCATTGATGATCGAGTTAATACCCAATATTCCCTCTTCAGAGTTTTTAACACAACATGCATTCATTCCACAACCATGTACACTTTATAGTATATAGATAGAGACTCATTTTCTAGGAAAACCACAATCCTTTTTTTACCATAACTTAGGATTTTTTTCCTATACTTAGGGTTATCCTAAGAGTTCTCAATTTTTTGTATCATCCCAGGTTCAAAAAATAACTAAACATTTCTCTGATACCAACTATATCAACCCACACATTTCATGCATAAATATTATATATTATTAGATGAATATTCATAACATATAATAATGATAAATTATATAACCATAAAGGTTTATTTCCTTTGGAAACTTAGATATATAGAAAAATAGTACATAAAAGTTCTACATCTTCTCCCATTAAGTTCTTCACAACAGGCACCCTTCATAGGCATATCATATATAAAACCTTCCTTAATATTCTAGGGAAAATGAAATAGAATAAAAGTGAGAGAACATTATAATTGAGGGTAAAATATGGATATATCAATCAGTGATAATTTTTAATCATAACATGATCATAAGGGCATGAGAACATGAGATTGACATTTTAAAATCATACCCAACAATTCATAGATCATAATCATGAGACATTGTCTAAATATTGAAAGTTCATAATACATGACTCATAAATGAATCAAAGAACATGATACTTGATAGAATAACATTGTCATAAGATCATGTCATCAAATAGTGTCATAAATTCTGCAATAATCATAATCATAGAAATTTTTTGTTAAGAATACCCACCAAGACACTCATCATATGTTATTCTTGGGATAAACACTCATGTACCTGATTTAGGCTTAGGATAACCTCCCATTTACCATATTTTTGGATTAATATAACCTCCTTTGTACAATTTGAGATCATAAATTATTAATATTTACCCAATTAATTGGGGGGATATAATGGAACCAACCATCTCATAATCATAATACATTTATATGTATGCTACAAGATCAAAAAAACATTTATCATTTCATCATAGCTTAACCCGTGGAAAGAAAATAGATTACATAAATATTTCATCACCATAATCATAAAACATTCCTCGAAATAATAATGATGGTATCATAGGTTCATATCCCTAGTGAAATATAAGTAACATAAAAAGGATTATTTCATAGATGATAAATTAATTTAAAATATGATTGGAATATTTCTTGAGGAAAATACACTTTTTTTGAAGTTAATTATTTAAAATCCAAAAAAATCAAATTATTAAGGAAAAATTTTAATTTTAAAATAAACATGTAAAATTTTAAAGTGATATTCAAATAAAATAGTAGCTTTGATGGTGGGTAAATATGTTTAAGCGGTGTACATTAAAACAAATATTTCTTTCACATTTCTGTTTAAAATTCAAAAGTAGCCCATTAGAAAAATGACAAGAATATCCATTTTAAAAATATTTATTAAAATTTAAACATGGGTAAAATTGAATATATTAAATCATTTGGGAATGATAAAAACATTATAGAAAATATTTTAAATAAGCTATAGATATAGAAGAAAAATAGTCCTAAGTGAAGAGATAAATAAAGTCAGTTTTCTTTAAAAACATTCTTTTAGTATCCTAAGTAATTAGAGAAAAATAAATAAAAACATGTAATATATAGTAATAACCAGATTAGAAAAAATATATTCTTTAGGGATATATCATATAGTTTCATCATAGAAAATTTAAGCATAAACAATCCTTATAAAAAGTGGGATTGTAACATAAAACTCTGGCCGTCAAGTATTTCATGCATCACAAGTGCTATAAACTCTTGTATAATAAATTTTTGTTTTTTATATTTCTATAAAATATTCATATTAAAACCTATTATACCATATATGGCTCATTTATAAAATTTTAACACCCAATTATTTATTTAAATCAATTTTTTTAGATGTTAAATGTTTCACTTTTCATGTATGTTTCAGTTTGGAAGTTACAGTCCTTGCACTTTGGTCATGGTTCCATCATAACCCAAATCTTAATAATATAATAATTATATTATTTAGTCACTATGTATAATTTTATAACCATTCATATAAAGTATTTTTGAAAAATGAGTTAAATTACTTTCTGGAGACGATAGTCCGTATATACGTATGAGTAATGTTTTCCACTTTTTGATTGATAGAATTAAATAAAGGTAAATAATAATACATCCATAAAGAATAACTATTATATAATAAATATAATATATATATATATATATTAAATCCATCATAATATCCAAACATGAAATATGGTTATGGAAAATGAATCATATCGCTGCGTGGAGGCGGTAGTCCACATGTACACATGAGAAATACTTTTATTTACCATTTGATGGAGAAGATATAGTGGTTTGTAATTATTTCTAATATTCTATAATTGATACCTATTAGGTAACTCCATGGGTAGATACATCTCTTGGGTAGGACACATCACCATCCCCAGTGGTAGCCCTTTCCTCATGAACACCTTGGGTAGAGAGACATGATTCATACAACACTCACATGTGAGAGTTCCCAAGGATCAGACTCCTTCCTTTTCCTCTGATACCAACTATTAAAACCCATGTCTTTATTATACATAAATTTATGATTTATTATATAAGAATACCAATAGTACGACCCATAAGATCAATAATCCTAATTTCATTGTAAACATTACATAATAACTCAAAACAAGGGGTACATCAACATTGTTGAAAACTTCTTTAACATAGTCATAATATTCCATAGTTCTTAAAACTGCATGGGATAAAATAGGTATAAACATAATAAATGGGTGAGAATTAAATATCATTAAGTGAATAAACCAATAATAACATGAATAAAGTATTACATATTAGACAATAATCATTTTAATGTGATATAAATGGGTGAGAATAATAGACCGGAATAATGAGGCATGATATATCATGATAACACAAAGGAAACATGGTAAAGTTAAAACAAATTTAAACATGACATCATAAGCATAAATCAAGGTTAACCACCAAGTAATCATAACACAATGTTCTTAGGATAACCTACCTCACACCATAAATGACTTATCATGATACTAAAACATTACCCAAATCATTGGATTACTAGCTAAGCGCACCCATCATAATTATATCATGTACATGCATAAGTGTTACATATAAAAAAATATAAAATAAGAACATATTCTGTCACATTTATTATAGATATTAAGTATTTTGGGTTAAATACATGGAATTACCCAATAAATTAAGTATAGGTACAACTAGGTGAATACCCTTGAGTGGAAATGGGTATGGGTATACACTTAAAAAGGATTAGCATAGAAAATTACAGTGACATTTAGGTAGCATAATTACAATACTTAAAGATTCATAAAATGGTTCACTTAGATAGAAAGGGTATATAATCACTTTTAATTCAAAAATATATTGATAGGGATATGTAATAACAAAATCAAACATGAAAAATGGGGAATGAAAAGTAGTAAGACAAAAAGTTTGGTCGAATAAATGCTTGGCAAGAATAATTACAGTGAAATCTCAGCAGCATAATAGGGGTACCTAATGAATAATGGGAGGACCTACTGAGAGTTAGATGGGTATATAATCACATGTAAATAATAATTTAAATAATAGGGGAGTGGAAATTAATATCTCTTCAATAGTAATTGAAAGACAAAGTGCATTATCTAAATAAGGTTCTTGAATAAATAGGAGAAAGACAGGATCCCTGACTAAATTTTGGAATTATAACAGATTAGTTAAATTCTATATTCAGAGGGTATAAATGAAATCTAATAATTAGGAAATAAGTTTTATAGTAGAGGGATCCTTATAAAGTTATGTGAATATAACCAATTGAGATTAAAAAGGATAATTATAAAGAAGGTGCTTGAATAGAAAAGAAGAGAGAGGGGTCCCTTACTAAATTTCGGCATAATAACGACTTAGGTGAAAGAAATCATGATAGGGGATAAATGATATAATATTATTAGGATAAAAATTTGATAGTATTTTTATCTTTATAAAGTCATGAAAACATTACTAATTGAAATTTAAAAGGTTAAATACAAAGAGGGTGCTTGAATTGAAAATCAGAGAGAGAGGTCCCTTACCTTGAGAGGGTGATTTCCAAAAGTTTTGGAGGAGATTATTGAGAGATTGTGGGTACAATGGGAGGACTATTGAGATAGGATGTAATATTAATGACCTTATAAAAGGTTTTTTAGTGAAGGGTAATAGGGTTTTTGGTGGGTTTATATAGGAATAGAAATGGGAGTTCTTTATTATTTCCCAAACATAGGTTTTTGACTCTATATAATAAAGTAATAAAAACCAAAAACCTTACCATGGGTTTTTCCCATGGTTTCTACCTAAGCGTAGTGGTTTTAATTATTTTATAATGCCAAATGTAAAAATCACTAAGATATTACACTTGGTGATGCAGATGTGAGTCTTACTTATAAAGAAATGATTTTCAAACCTAAACAATATTATATAGGTTTTGAAGGACTCATAAAGGATTTATAAAGTTAATAAAATAAAATAAAAACAAATTATTTTAAAGGGTGGAAAATTGTCATGGATACCCTTTTTATCATTTATTATATCACATTTTGGTCATTGAGATGACATAAATCACCCGTATATTTATACCGTATTTAATTTTTTTACTCAAAAAATCGATTGCCTCATGAAATTATGAAAAATTAACCATTGGATAATTTAAATTTGATGATTCCAAAAATAATATTTATTTTATCAAAATAATTCTATAAACATCTGAATTTTCACTTTTTGACAATAATAGACATTTATTTATAAAAGTTGGCTTTTTTTCCATAATAATTTTCAATGCCTTATAACAATTACATTTGACTCTATAAAAATTATATTATCATTTTATTTAATATAATATTTAATAATAATTTTCAATTAACGTTTCATTTATTAAAAAAATCTTGGATTTAATAAAAAATATTTTCTTGACTAAAACTATATATTACCCCAAACACAATCAATATTCTAACGTATAAAAAAAATATTTTTTATCAAAATAATTATTTAATCATTTATAAATAAATAAAAAAATTATTATATTGAATTTTAAATATAATTATTCATACTATTATAATTTATTTGTTTCTAATCTTTGTTAAATTATTTTTACCCTTAATTATCTTGTTTTCCTTTTATCATGGTAATAAACTTTTACTATGGTTACTATTCACATTGTCCAAAAATTAATTTGACCTTATTAACTAGTATTAATTGTTATTATTCCAAATATGGAACCCATTTTATCAAAATAAATTCATAGAGGGGGAATAACTTAATCTAAATAAAACATGAAAGCGTGATGAAATACGGTTTTTTGGAAAATGCATTTTCAAGGAAAAAATAATTTTACATTAACTCTATAACTATTAATATTCATTATATTAATTTAAATTAATAAATATATTTATATAATATAAAAATTTAATTTAAATAATTTCTCATTAAAGGTAATTTTAATTAACTATAATGGAGAAAATTTATGAATTTTAAAAAATCTTTCAGAAAAAAATGTATTTTCAAGCGTAAAAATAAAGTTATCGTAAAATCTAATATAAAGATTATTTAAATGTAATTAATTGGATTAAATATAAATTAATAATAATTATATAACTTTTAAATAAAAATAAAATAATAATGGAACTTTTATATTATGTAATTTACCAAAATAAATGATAATTTAAAAAATTGAGTATTTTTTACTATTCACTGAAAATCAATATTTTTTCAAAATACAAAAAATTTAACATAAGTTAATTTAGATATGTTGATATCAAAAAAGAAGTTAATTTTATCAAAAAAAAATTTCTAATTATTCTATAAAACAATTAAAATATTTTTTTATAAAATGATATAAAAATTGTTTTTGAAGAAAACATATTTTGAAGAATAAAAAGACATTACCAAAAATTGGGTGATTTTTAATTAGAAATTTATCAATAAATTTATGTTGATAAGGGAATAAATATATATTTCATAAATTAGTTAATCCTATTCATGACTGAAAATTTAACAGATATGTTATAATGGTCATATTTAAATAATCATTGTCTGTTTAGGATCAGTGTTGCATATGACATAGAAGATAAATTTCTATTTTAAAAACTCGGGCCATTAAATTATTTGAAAATTTTATAAATTAAATCTTAAAAATTTGAACTTTATTGGAAAAAATATTTTGATACTTTAAAATTTATTTAATGAAAACCCACGTTGTAAAAAGTGTTAAAAATACACCTAAAAGAGAGAAAGGAAATTATGAAGGTCATCACATTACTGAGTCTTAAAGTATGAGAACATTAACGGTAAGTTAAAATATGTACATGGAAGAAAAAAATAATTCCCAAGAACTACCAAAGAGTGATAAATAACATGGTCAGGAAAAATTCAATGGCTACCAAATCATAAATCTATAATGGGTGAAAAGATCATCAATTCATAAAAAATGATCATAATTTGAAAACATTTTTGTTTCAATATTGTTTTCCTATAGTTAAGTAATTACTTTACCATCTAGAATATATACATGGTGAAATATAATTACTTGAAAATTATAATTTCATCCTTAAATAAATTTCCACTACAATCTCATATTTTTTCAAAACAATGAATACTCAGGATGAATTTTTTTATGCCTGAATAACTAGAATTATTTTCTAACAGATCACATAATCCACCATAGAATAAAAATATATTCCTCTTGTATTTACTAAATCCAAAATGGTTAATATAAAGTAAGATAATACTAAAAATTAATAATACTTAATACATTAATCACAAAAATTTGACAAAAAATCCCAAAGGATTAAGAAAGATCATTAATTAAAATAAATTCCCTTATACCCCAAATAACACCAATCACCACAACATTAAATAATCTTTTAACCTATAAGGTTTTCTCGTACCCTTCATCTTACACCTCTAAAAACATAATAAAATTATTCTCTAATAATACTTTATTTTAAATCTAATTGTTATATATATCTCAACCCAATAAAACATCTCCCAAAATATCATTAACCATTTCAAAATAACAAAAATGATTTTGTCTTATAATATATTTCCAAAAATATCCTTAATCATGATAAAAATCCATTAGATAAATCTTCATATGTGGAATCAATGATTTTTATCATAATACTAGACTTATACATATCATTCCAAGACTATTTATGTTTATAAAAATATCAAACACATATTAAGGGTTATCAATACCTCAATCATGTGTTTTGAAAAATATCACCTTATCACTCAATCACTTTTATATATTATCAGTTCCATTCAACATATTTCTAATATCCTTAAATAAATTTTAATTTCAAAAAATTATTTTCTATTTAATGATTATTATATCCAAAATTTCATTGATATGTTGCTTCTATAATATAATTCTCAAAAACAAATACATAATAACATTAATCTTACACTTCAATGATTTTTATAGTATAGGTCCTTAATTTGTTTAGGATTTAACCCTTGGATTAGGGAATTGACTCAGATAATACCCATATTCTATGCACATAAGAAATTGAACAAAAAAAGTGTTTTAAAGTGTAATTTATACCCTTCCATAATTATATTAATTGTTTTTATGGTAAATATCGTCTTTATACCCTATTTTTCTACATATGAAAACCTTTGAGTTCCTTTTGGGCATTTTCTTTAGTACTACTTTCTACATTTTTGAAAAACAGGAAATTGGATCATATTTATTTTATCAACTTTTTCAAATAAAATTCCTTTAGATTCCATCCTCCTCTTCTTTGATGTATTTGAACATTCAAATATGTGCCAATTTTTAGTTGTCATTTTTGATAACTGGTTTGACATAATCACGGGACGTATTACTTGAGATCCCAACATGTTAGGCATCGTGTTTAGGTAGTCATTTCATTGTCCTACACTTTGGTTATTGACATGGTTCCTCCTATTTCTATCCATTGTCTAGAATGAAGGAAATATTATGGATGCGTACTTTTAAAATACAAATAACATAAATAAAAATACAATAACATTAAAGGGATAACTTATAAATGACATGTATTTCCTTAACTTATGAATTTTTAGGCTTAAATCTAAGTTATACATGATTTATTTCCTATCATAAACTCTTATGACATTTTTATTCCCTTGATAATGGTTCTTAATGAAATTATGAATTTAACAAAGAATATCCCCATGAGTTTAAAACTAGGTGTTTATCAAGGCCTATTTTCATGCACCAATTCCTGATCGAGTCTAGCTTTATATGGTGTTTTCGTTGTTGTTACCCCTAGGTACATTTGTACCATAGACACATCCAATTTTAGTATCCATACAAGGATGTATTATCATGGAAACCACTTACTCTATATTTTTTCATAATTTTTTGGATGTTTTTCGATGTTCGGTCTTATCCCTTGGGATTTTAAGGGAGTTTTCTAATCTTAATCCCAAAAATAATTAGAGTTTATTTTGATACCAACTACAGTGGTCTGAAATTATTTCCAATGGACTGTAATTATTACCTATAAAGGAAATTCATAGGTTTCTACACATCCTATGTGGGACACACCACCATACCTAGTGGAATCCCTTTCCTTATGAAGCATGTAGGGAGGAGATCCATGCTTCGTCCAATGCTCACATGTGAGAGTTCCCAAGGATAAGACTTCTTCCTTTGACTCTGATACAAACAATGTAACCCCATGTATTTATTACAAATCAAATCATGATTTATTATATATGAATACACTTATTATAACCCATAAGATCAATAATCCCACTATATTTATAAAATTAGGTACATTACAAAAAAAACATAAAACAAGGTGTACAATGACATTATTGAAAACTTTATTAACATGCTCATAATATTCCATAGTTCTTAAAACTTCATAGGATAACCTTGGGACATATATAAGAAACGGGTGTGATATAAATACCATTAAGGGGATAAAATAATCATAACATGAATAAAGTATTACTTGTTAGTCGATATGCATTTCAATGGGACATAAAAGGGGTGAGAATCATAAATACGAACAATGTGGTATGATATAACATGATAATATAAAGGAAACATGGGAAAGTGGAAACAACATTAAGCATGAAACTATAATTATAATTCAAGGTTCACCACCAAGATATAATAACATAGTGTTCTTAGGATAAAACATTACCCAATGTATTGGAGTGCTATTTGGGTTCACCTATCATAATTATATCATGTGAATGCATAAGCATGCCACATAGATCATATTAATAAGAACACATTTCATCATATATATTCATATAATTAAGTATTTTGTGTTTCATACATGGAATTAACCAATAAATAAAGTATAGGTACAAAAATTTGAATACCCTTGAGTGGAAATGGGTACGAGTATACACTTCACAAATGTTTGTTATAGAAAATCACAGTGACATTTTGGTAGCATAATGAAAATACATAAAGATTCATAAAATGTTTAAATGAGATAGAGATGGTCTCTAATAACATGGATGTAAAAAAATATAGCGATAGGGATATGTAAGAAAATAATTCAACACTAACAATTGGTAATTAAAATCCATAAGATAAAAAAGGTTATTGAATAAAATATTTTCATGAAGAATTATACTGAAATTTTGAAAGCATAACGGGGGTACATAATGAATCATAGGAGGAATTAATGAGAGTGAAAAGGGTCTATCATAGATTTTAAATAATACATTAAGTAAGTGGGATGTGGAAAATAATATCCTATTAATAAAAATTTAAATAAAAAGTGCATTATATAAATAAGGTGCTTGAAGAAAGAGGAGAAAGAGAGGATCCCTTGGTAAATTTTAGTATAGTAACAACTTAGGTAAATGATATAATGATAGGAGATAAATGATATATCATAATTAGGAAATAAATTTTAAATAAGTGTTATATTTATAAATTAAAAATATTATAACCAATTTAGATTCAAAAGGCCCAATACAAAGAAGGTGCTTGAATGGAAAAGAAGAGAGGGGAATCTGTTATTAAATTTCGGCATAGTAAGGACTTAGGTAAACTATATAATATGAGGTTATAAATGATTTATAATTATAATTAAATAATTTTTATAGTATATTTATATTTATAATGTCATGAAAACATAACCTATTGAAATTAATAATGTTAAATAAAAATAAGGTGTTTGAATTGAAAAGAAGAGAGAGAGGTCCCTTACCTTGAGAGGGTGGTTCCAAAAGCTTTGGAGGAGATTATTGAGAGCTTGGAGGCACTATGGGAGGAATATAGAGAGGGTAGGTAAGAGTAAGGAAATTATTTAAGGTTTTTTAGTGAATAGTAATGGGGGATTGGGTGAGTTTATATAGGAAGAGAGGGGGGGTTCTTTATTATTTCCCAAACATGGGTTTTGGACTCTATAAAGAAATATAAGCAAAACCATAAACATTACAATGTTTTCCCCATGGTTTATTAAAAATAGTAATGGTTTTAATTGGTAAATGGATGAAATAATTAAAATATTTCCCTTGGTGGTGTGAAATTGAGTTATGTTTATAATGAAATCATTTTAAACTTTAATTTATTATATAGGTATTGGAGGATTCATAAAGGATTTATAAAGTTAAACAATTAACTCAAAAAAATTATTTTAAAGGGGAATAAAAGATTTTTTATTTTATACCATTTATATCATTTATTACATCACTTTTGGGTCATTATGATGTCATAATACACAACATATATTTATACCATTTTTAATTTTTTTAGTAGAAAATTCAACTATCTCAAAAAAATATGAAAAACTCACCATTGGATAATTTTGAAATTCTGATTCCAAAAAAAATATTTATTTTATGAAAATAATTTTCTAAATATGTGAATTTTTATTTTTAAACAAGAATCTACATTTATTGATAAATATTGGCTTCTTTGACAATTGTTTTCAAACCCTTATAACAATTACATTTAAATTTTTAACAATTATATTATAATTTATATTTAACCTAATATTTAATATTAATATTAAATTAAAATACTATTTATTTAAAAATTCCTTGATTTAATCAAAAATATTTTCTTAACTAAAAGTATATATTACCCCAAATACAATTTAGGCTTTAATGTATAAAAATATAATTTTTATCAAAGTCATTATTTAATAATTTATAAAGAAAAAAAACAAATATAATCATTATTATATTGAAAAAATATATAAATTTTCATAGTATTAGAGTTTTTTTATTTCCAATCCTTTTTAAAATATTTTTACCCTTAATTAACATATTTTCTTTTTACCCTGGAAATAAATATTTACTATTGTTACTATTCATATTATCTAAAAATTAAGTTGACCTTATTAACTAATAGTAATTATGATGATTAAAAATATGGAATCTATTTTTATCAAAATCAATTCACATAGTTCAAGTAATTTAATTTAATTAAAACCCACAAGCATGATAAAAATTGATTTTTCAAAAAATGTATTTTTCAAGGAAAATATGATTTCACTTTAACTCTATAACTATTAATATTCCTTATATTAATTTCAATAAATAAATATATATATATATAATAAAAACACTTAATTTAAATAATTCCTCATTAGGGGTTATTTTAATTCACTATAATTGATAAACATTATAAATTTTAAAAAATGTTTATAAAAAACGTGTTTTCAAGCCTAAAAATAACATTTTTCTAAAATCTCATATGAAGATGATTTAAATGTAATTAATTGGGTTAAACATAAATCATGAATAATTATTTAAATTTAAAAATCGAATTATAAAAAAATAGGACATTTATATTACTTAATTTACTAAAATAAAAGACACTTAAAAAATAGGCACCTTTCACTTTCATTGAAAAATCAATATTTTTCCCAACAACCCAAAATTTTAACCTAAGTTAATTTTCATATTATAATATCAAAAATTAAGTTAATTTTATCAATTGTTTTCTAAATTTTCAATAAAATGATTATAATATATTTTTTACAAAAATATAAAGATAATTTTTTTAAGAAAACATATTTTGAAGAACCAAAAATGAAATACAAACAATTGAGTGATTATTTATTAATAATTTATCAGTAAATTTATGTTAATAAGGACATAAATATATATTTCATAAATTAGTTAATCATATTCATGCCCAAAAATTTAACTGATAGGTTATAATGGTCATATTTAAATTATCCTTGTTTGTTTTCGTTCATTATTGTGTATCGCATACACTATCAAACATAATTTTCTATTTTAAAAACTCAGGACATTACATAAGAGGTGTGAAATGGTTATTAAATCATTATAAACAAACCATAATATATTTATTATACTCTATTAATCATTTTTTAATGGATAAAATATGTTTATATAGGGTGGAATAAAAAATTAAATTGAACGATCTTGGTTAAGATTTATACCTCTTCTTTGAGTGACCTCATTTGTCTGACACCTTAAGCCTTGAAAGATTGTTTTTAAGAGAATACCATGGGATCAAGAGTGAATTTAAGGAATATATAAATATTTTAGGTTAGTTATTGTCTAATATTTAAGGATCAAATTGTGTGAATAAGGGAGAAAAATAGGTTCCTATTTATCAGTGAGGGGAGAGACTCACATTGAATTACCTAAATTATTTCAATAATATAAGGTCAATTTAATGATAAAATTGAAAAAATATCCAATAATTTATATTTAATATAAAATAAGGTTAAAATATCTTCGAAAAAAATAATTAGACAAGTTAATGGGGCCTTCGTACCTTTATCTCTTAGTTTAGCCCTGTGGTAATGTAATGACCCAAAATTATATCAATGATATTTCCATTCTTATGTTTATTTAATATAGTATATATCATATAAAATCACTTATAAAATACAATACAATCATCATAAATGAATAATTAATGAAATAAGAGGTATTTTTAGAAGTCAAGGAACCACTACCGATGAAATAGTAACTTGACATTAGGAATATTTATATGACACTTATGAATAGTAAATCAGAATAATGAATACTAACATCACCCAAGAAAGTATAAATAAAATATAGGCACATTATAAATTAAAGTATCGTATAATTATATCATAGTATAAGTAAATGAATATTTTAAAAATTGTTAAATTTAAGTGTTGGCATTTTTGAAAGTCTTAAATATTCAATTATAATTTTATAATTAATAAAATGATTTAAAATAAAATAAATTTTCATAAAATGTATTCGTAAATCAATTTTTTTGTCTTGGGATTTTATGATAATTTAATGAGACCTTATTTAATTTTTTAGATTGTTATAAAATTAGTTTCTTATTTTAAAAATTGTATTTTTCAAGTAAATGATGATTTTAATTAAAAATTAAATTTCTCATATTTATAAATTTATTTTCATATTATTGAGTTCATTTTTTGAAATCTAGACATCGAAAAGTTGTTAGGGTGAATTTTTGAGATTTTTCTAAAATACTTGAATTTTTGTGAATAGTAAAATATGATAATTTACAATAAATGATAAATACATGATTTATTGAGTCATAGGTGATGTTTGGATGATATAATCACATTTTTTAGAACACACATGATCTTATTACTATATTTAGTCATAAGAATCAACACTATTGATTTTCTTGAACAAAATAATAAAAATAATGAATAAAATAATAAGAAATCACCCCTCTCCTCCACTATAAATACCACCCCTTACCACCTCCTCTCCTCTCCTCACACCTCAAAGCCATAAATATTTTCAAAATTCTGAAAAAATACTCTTCCCTAGTATCTCCCCGTATCTTGGAAGCTCTTGGTCTACCAAAAGACCAAAATCCATTTCCCTAAGGAGGTTCTCAAGGAGGATAATTCAAGAAGTAAACTCTCTTCCTTTTTCTTTTAATTTCATTTCAATTTATTTTCTTTTCTTATTATCTACTCACCAACTATGTAAAAATGATCATGATAACTCCAATATCATATATATACTGTAGTTATATCATTTTAATGAAATATTCTTACTCAAACTCCTTTCTCTCTCTCTCTTTTATTTTTAAAAACGAAATCATCGTCCAAGAGGTGCTGATTTACAACCTCTGTGGAAGATGAATTTTTGTTCTTCAATATATCCTTCAAGGCTAGTAATGAAAAAAAAAATTATGGTTAAACAGAATATAATATATTTATTATTACATTTATTATGTTATAGAATTAACATATTTATATAATACTAAATGATAACACAAAATGAGTTCGTTATGATCAATAGTTGTCGTAATAATGAAAACGATTATCACTAAATGTATTATATAATGATTCATCCTCATACCATATAAAAAATGATATATATAACCATTTTAACTTATTTATGTTAATTAATATTATATAAATTCAATTCTGGATAATTATACCCATTCCACATGAACTTCCATACTCATATACAAGTATACTAATCGTGACAACCAAGGAAACTAATGCTCCGGAGTAATCAAATTGTATATTATAAATCATAAAAAAGGAATAAATGAACTTGATAAAATTATAATAAATAAAATACAGGTATATAACGTTATTAATTAATTAATTTATTTATTTATTTTGATTATCCAAGAAGTTAAGGTCAAGTTAAGAACATAATCATAGATAAGGTAAGGGTTTTCTACCTGAACCTCCAATTTCTTTCTAGTTATTCTTTTTATCTATTTAACCCAATTAAATTATTAATTATTCTTATTTAATACTCATAAATTTTTATTTAATGTTCTATATATATTTACCAATCATAATCCTTCTTTCTTTTTATGGGTAGTTACATGTTTTAAAAGGATCTTTCTCAAATTCTTCCTGATTAACAAGCCTGATTCCAGGGAACTTCTTGAATTCTTACCTATTTTCAAGTGCACTCTATAATATATTTTAATACAAAATTATTCTTTCTAAAATAACTCATTTTATTATGAAAAAACTATACTAGTTCACTTCTTATTTTATGAAAATATTTTTCCAAAAGAACTCTTATTTTCAAAATAAAAGAGTATTTCTCTCAAGTATTACTCGATGATTTTATAAGAGTATTTCCATCTATCTCAACACTATTGTTGATTCTTATATTTAATGGGGATTAATATTTTATTATATCATCTAACATATTTTATTTAATGTTTTATTATTAATTTGACTATATATTTGTTGTATTGATACCATTCACCATATTACTTCGAATGGTTAGTGTTTATGTTTACTAATTAGGGAAAAAAATTACATATCATATGTTAGTTTCAATATTAATGTATATATTGATTGTTTGTCTCCCCTTTTATATGATGAATTAATTGTACTTATTAAGTGATTTTTGGGCCCTGATATAGCCCCTTGATGAATCGGTAGGTCTCAGGAGATAAAAGAGAATTGGGTTTTGGCCAATTCCTTACCCCTAGTATTTTCAGACGTCTTGGCCGAATCCTTAATGATATGTTCCAGATGTCTGTCATTATGTATTACCTAATTATGATATTTTAAATTGATAAACCATGTGATAATTTACTATTATAATATCTATTACTATTTTTCATTCTCTTATGATCAGTTATATGTCTTTATTTACTCATCTTTCACTTCTGTCGTATTATGATCAAGTTTATTTTTAAAGGAATTTGTTTTTATTTATTCACCATGACTAATATTTATGTTTATGAAAACTTTCACTGTATTACTTATCCTTACTTATAATCTGATCTCACCACTTTCTTATGTTTTATTTTTTCCCAGGATGCAAATATGAATATTATGAATGACTTATGGGGATAATTATGTATCTGGTTTTAAAATGATACTAAACTATTAGGTCCTTTGGGATGAAATTACTTATAACATTACCAATTTAATAAATTAAGGCACTGGCTATGGGCTACTAGGGTCTTGGTACTTAAAGGTAGACCTATTTTAACCTTAACCGTAGTAATAAAAGTTTTATGTTTTTACTATTCATTATGACAAAAACTTTAGTTGAAAATATTAAATTATATTTATTGTAATGATTATAAACATTTTATACATTTTAGTTAATTTAATTTATATTATTGGTAGAATATAATTTTAAATAAGCATCCAAAACCAAACGAAAATCCATTTTTTAGAAAAATGCATTTTTATGCATAAAACTGAATTTACTTCCATTTTTTCCTTATAAAAACCATAAAAATGTTAAAATATTTTAATATATATAAAATATAAATATTTCATTAAAACCATTAACTAATATATCTTAATTTAATTTATTAAGATAAATACATATTGTGTACATGAAAACAATTTTTGGAAAAATGTGTTTTTAATCCAAAAAAATGAACTTAAACCAGATTAAAGTATAATGATGATTACTATATAATTAGTTTTAATATTTATAATTAAATAAGGATTATTTTACTTTAATATTAAATTAGAATAATAATTTCCCTTTTTAAATAATATTATTTAATGAAACTAAATGGTAGTTTTACAAAAAACATTGTTTTCACTATTCACTAACAAATAAACCTTTTTTTAAATCCTAACAATTCACCCCAATATAATGTTTAAATTATTATTTAAGTAATTATATTCATTCCATAAAATAAAACATTTAATAATGGTAGAAATTAATTATAATTCCCACATGAAAAATGCAATAAAAACCATTTTTGAAGAAAAACATATTTTTGAAGCATAAAATGACAATACTAAAAATCAAGTACTTGTTTATTATGAATTAATAAATAAATTTTCATTAATTAAAATCATTATATATATATTTTATAATATAGTTATTACTATATAAATACCTATTTAACAGCTAGGTTACAAAATATTTCTATATTACAATTCATTTAGACTTGGGGTTGCGTGTAAAGTTCGATATCAAATGCCTCAAGTTTATTTCAAAGGAAATAAATATAAAACCTTGGTGTATTAAATCATTTATATTAAAATATAATAAGTAAATACATCAAAATACCTAATATTTTTAGCTCCCGAGATTATAAACACCCTTCTGGGTATATACATGAAAATGACATTTTTTTCTATTTAACCAATAATTTTTTTCTATAACTAGGTATTATTTGAGTCTTTTATTTTATATGTGTTGTTATTTTATGATAATGGATATATTTGATTCAATTATTAGTAAAATATTACGTATGATATACCATAAAAACATCCATTTCAAACATGAAACAATTTCTCATTATGTCTAAAAGCAGACACTGAGATAATTTTTTTTCTAAAACTTAATAGAAAAAAATTCTTTATGAGAATCAATCCACTTAAAAATATGAAATTTTGTCCTTATGTTAGATTAATTTGGTATCACCCTCTATTAGCTACATAAAAATTTCACCTTACTTCTTGAAATATTTATAAACTTCCTTGGTTACTGTAAGAGGATATAAATCAATGAGTTACATGGTATAATTAATACCTAAGAAGGGAATTTGAAAATTTACATGAAATGATGAATATACAAGGATTATAATCTTATACATAATTATTATTCAATTTATTACAGTTCCTATTACAGTGACCTTTCTTGCTATATAAAAAGTAGATAGCATACTATGTATTACACTCTCTTGGAATCTTTTTCCACTTTGATAGATGTTATGAAATAACCATTGAATTTGAACATGTTATAATATTTTTAACCTTGTCTTTGAATTCATTGAAAATAAGGGTGTGAAACCCTATTCCCACTAATCCCCATCACCTTAGAGAAACATAGTCAAAATATTCCTAATCATATTCTTTATACCATTATTTCTAGAATTCTTAATGAATTTTCAGAATTTTGGTGGTAAGGATGATAATATGAGATTAATGGATAATATTTTACCCATATGGAAGCCACAATTTGAAAGCCTATTGATATACTTCGATATATTGAAGTAAAAATCACTATATAGTTACCCATATTACTTTTTACACGTGTATAGTGCAGTGAAAATCTCATTTCTCTTTAGTATCTATTTATCATATTCATGTTCTAGGAGATGAGTTGTCATAGTCTATGCATCCATATATTTATATTTCATCTTTATATATCAAAAACAATGAGTAACATGATTCAATAGAAATTTTAAGCACCTTCCATGTATCATCTATAGGAATCCTTTTAACCTTCTCTCACTCAATGGTGTGGATGATTAGGAATATGGGATATAAACACGCAATACATATTTTATCATGGTAGTTAAGTGTACAAGGAATTTTACCACTCTTGATAATTTGTACTTGTGATAACATTTTATTTTTCAAAAACTATTATAATGTTCTTGTATTTTTTCTTTTAATTTTTCTATAAAAAATAAAAGCATATATTTAGTACTTTATCTTGATTACTAATTATGAAATAATAAACAAAATTTTATTGGTCATCCACTATTTAATAAAATACTAGCACCCATCACCACTACATTTAGAATATCCCATTGCTCGGATGATTTGTTGAATGTATTCCCCAATATTGAAATCATAAACTCATATCTATTCATTACTTATTTCTATGTTACAGCAAGTCTTTTCAGGTGAAATACCCCTAATTCTATTTTGGTTATGATAACCCAAATTTTTTATTATAACTCCCTCATAAAAGAAAGTATCTTGATGAGGGCCAGACTAATACTTTGATATATGATTTCATTATAACTCCAAAAATGAAATGATATTACTGAAAAACATTTCTTAAGGGATTTTTGAAAATTATACATAAATATTTTTTATTTTATTATTATCACGCTTTTTTATATTATATATATTTTAGATAATTAATTATCCATGACTGATAAAATAATTTACACATAATTATTTAATTTTATTTTCGCTTAGCATTCTTGTTAATTTAGTAACCTTATGTAATTGTATTTAATAATCAAAATAAACCATACGTCACATAAATCTATAATTAACCATGCATTTAAAAATAAAATAAATATGTGACATGATCATGAGATTTTATCGATTGGTTGGTTTATCAGGTGGAGATAAATTGTCCTTGACCATAGGAGAAATAACTCCTTGTGCCCATGTTTGGCTTTAGTTATGGCATTCTTATATTAACCTATGTATCTCCTTGGTTTTATTTTTAACACCCCAATATTTAATGGTATGTATATTTTAAAATCTAACTTCTTTGATAGCTTGTGCTTCATGCAACACCAAGCTTAAACAAGCCATTATATACTATTATTATTATCATTTGAAATGAAAATTATAACGTAGCCGTTAAATTGGACTGAATAAATAGTATTCAACACATTATGAAATTTATATGTAATATATTAAATAAAATTATTAACATTTATCTTATGTTTTTTCTAAACAATATATAAAAATAAATCCAATTTTACGTATAAAAACTATATTTTTCTAAAGGCAGTTTTTCCTCCTTTTGATGGCACACTTGTTTTAAATCTATTTTTGACACTTTAATAAATTCTATTTTAAAAAAATAATACTTATATTTGAAATTTGAATATCGAAATTTATTTTTTAAATTTTTTTGTTATTTTCCTGATAATTTTTAATATTTGGATTTATAGTGAAAAATAATGAATTTTAATTTAAAACAACTTTTTCATGTAAATAATATATAGTGTTAAATTATGCTATGGAATGTTTTTAAAGTATAATTAGAAAAATATTTTATCATTTAATACAATATAGGCCATAGGAATAAATTTTACACTGAATATGGATATAAAAACATTGTAATCTTTTGAATATTTTCACATTAATAACATGTTTTCTCACACCGTCTACGAGATTAATTTTAAATTAATTATACATAATTATGTGTTCTGAATTTTGAAAAATTGATTAAATATTTATAATAATAAGTTTTAAATCTAGTAAATATATCCCTTTAATTTTTTTACAAGATGAATAATTACTTTAGTAATTTTATTACCACGTTTAAGGGTAAAATGAGTAATTAAGGGTAAACAAAAAATATTCTAAATATTATAAAATTACCCTAAAACTTGTAATAATTGTTTTGATGAGTAAATTTCAACTAAAATCATCTTTTGGCCTATTTTATGGCCTATTGTAGAAACTTGGTTGACTTTAATACTTTTATATTATTTTATTTTTAAGGAAAGTCAAATATTGAAAACTCATGTTTTTAATAAGTATTACATTTTTTATATATTTTTATTCAGAATATTTCTTCAACTAAAAATATTCATTTGAAATATAAAATATTTATCTTCATTTTGATAATTGTTTTTTAATTTTTTGGGAATAAATATTTAAATTAAAGTCTTCCATAAAGATAATGCAGTAATTGTTTAATTAATGGACATATCAAATAAATGTTATTAAAAAAATAAAATAATTTTAAATTGATATAATTAATGTCATAAAAGAAATTTATAGGTGACCTAGACATGTTAGTGATTTACTAAAGGTTTTGGTTCTATGTTATTTTGTTTTTATGATATTTTTAAAAAGTAAAGTAATGGAATAGGGTCAAAATTGACACTAATAATATATTAAAATAACTAATATTTTAATAAATGATATAAAATTCATACTAATATAAAATTAATTAAAATTATTGTTATAAGGTTTGAAATTCCATCCATTAATCATTTATGTTTCGTTTTTCATTTAATAGTAACTATATTAAACTTCAAATAGTAAAAACACATGTTGTCACTGTAAGAGTTTAAAAGGTTAAATAAGGGTTAAAGCCAAAAGATAAGGGTATGAAAGTGACCTAAAATTATAAAAAAGTTATTTGTTGAGAGGATTTTTACCCAAAACTATCTTATATTATAAATAAATTACATTGGATCAATTTTTAAATTAAAATTAATTTATATTAATTTATTATTTCTTGAGTTTCCAAAAGTGCCCCTCACCTCAATTAAAAAAGGGTACCTCCTACCTCTCTTCTTCAAACCATTTTTTGCCTTCTAGTTAATCTAAAATATTCCCTAATAATCCCCAAAAAATCCATCCCCTAATCTTAGAAGCCTCTCTTTGGTAATAAATCCATCTAAGGAATTATTTTGATATAAACCAAAGGGTGTTGCCGGAATAAGAGGTGACGTTCTTCAAAGATAAATTTTATTTAATTTACTTATATAACCCTTAAATTATTTTTATATCATTATTAAATATTAAAATAAGAATCCTAGATATAAAATAATGATTTTATGTTAATATTCCAACCTATACTTTCACACACATCCATCAAAATGGGATCTACAATCATTTTTCGTGTGTACAGAGGACTACTGCCTCGTGAACCGATGTCGTTCACTATTTCATTTACCACCTTTAATGGTTGGAAATAATTATGGATTTAGATTATATATATATGATATTTATAATTTATTTATGATTTTTTAATTATTATATAACTCATGCTTTCCATTTTGTGGGAATATGATAACATCATTTGTGGAAGTGTGGACTACCGCCTCCTCAAAGCGTTGTGATTTGTTCACACTTTACATAGAATATATTAAGGAATATTATAATAAAAATATGTAAAATATATGAAATAAATAGTATAATATAATTATAATATACATATATATATCATTTACCTTTCATTATTTTAATCTTAAAAACAATTGGAAGTAACGTCAATGTGTACGTATGACCTACCGTCTCCATGAACGGTGCATTTAATTTTCTATCTATAAATTGTATGGATTATTATAAATACATATATAATGAATATATATGATATTTAAATCATTTTTTAAATTATTTAGATGATTAAATCATGATCTAATTAAAAATTTTAACAAGTAAGAAGATAAAACATACTCGAAAAACTAGGCAATTAACACCCAAAATAGTGAACATAATCAAATATTGTTAACAAAAAAGTAATGATATATTATAATAAGTTAATATATGATATTATAAACATGATTATGGTTCTTTTATAAGTTAATAACATGATTAAAACCATTATACATTATCTTAAAGTATGTTCACCCAAAAGGAAATGCAATGTAAGATATTTCATCTCAATTTACATTCCATTGAGACTTATTTGTTTTTCATTCACCAATTCACTTTAATGTGGTTTATATACTACCACTTTTTCATTTAATATAATTATTAACTCATAATTCATGGTATTTTATGTTTTAATTTGAATTATCTCACACAAGGTGTTTAGCTTGAAAATTACCGAGTGGTAAAAGTTATCCTTGCAATTTCAGTTTCTTTTGTGATTGTTAAATTTATCTTGAAATAATCACTTTATTGTAATAATTTTTCGTTTTAAATTTCCCTAAATATCCTCATTATTGGGTGATGTATATTATTATTGTGTATACAATATACCATTTGTATACGAAATTTTTTTTACAGTTATTTGATCATTTGGGGGAATATTAATAAATTCATATTCTTTATTCAATACAAATATTTGATAAGGACTATTTTTTATTAATTAATTACAAGATATGAGGAATGATTTGGATCAGAAGTGAAAGGTGGGGCCCTAACATTATATATCCCCTCAATGCATCGATATATACTCATGAGACAAATAAGTCAGCCAAATTAAATGGGTTTCCACCTATAGTTTTAAACCATCTTGTGAATTTTTTTATGGTATAGGTTTTCATGTTCCTCGGACATGACGTCCAATAATTAAGCATTTACTTCATAGATATTTTTGTTATTATCCATGTTATTTTTATACAATAAAATATATGGATGCATTTCATTCTCAATTTATTATTTAAATGGAATGTGATCTTAGTTATTTACCTTTCAATGTAAATTCATACATATTGATTCATTATTGCTTCAATATTACTTACCCTTAATGAGTATTTGAGATTTCCCTTATTGTGTTTCCTTTCCCCATATTATGAATAGGGGTCCTTTGAATTATTTTCATAGATTCCAAGATTTTACATATGTTGTGCTTTATTTTATTTTCCCATTGTATTATGGGTATCATGTATGTAATTTGGTTTTCAAAAACTACTAAAATATTCAGTAATTTTGGATTTGATTCCATGTAATCATGCTAATATAATAAATTAATGCACTGAATCTAGTCTTCTAGAGTAAGGGTGATAGATTTGGTATCAAATGAATTTTTTAGAAACCTTGTAAATTGGATTTATAAAACATAGATTATGAAACATGTCCCTAAGATATACTTTGAGGATAAGTGTAGAAGAACATTTCAAAGAAACCCTGTTTATGATTATGAGAATAGTTATGCATGAAAATTTCATTCTGTGTTAAGTATTTCACTAGTTTTGAGATTATATATTATGTTCCATAATGTTATGATGTAATCTAGTGTATTATATTATTTAGAAATGGAACCTAGTGGAAGGAATGAGAACCTAACCAGTGTATGTGATCCAAATAGTAATAAGGATCATATCTTTTATAGTCTTAATCTAATATTTCAAAGAGAACTTGTCTCCCAAATATTTTCATAATATGAGGACATAATATCATGTGCTAATGAGGCAGATAAATAATTTTCCAAGTATTATGGCATTATAGGGAAGCATGAGAATAAGAGTGATGTTGGTAAAAATATGGATAAAGGAAAGAAGATAAATAATTATTTTCCAACATGTGATTACTATGGAAAGAATCACCTTGGTAAATGGTTGAAAGTATCGAGAGTTTTTATAAGTACAAATAAAAGGGTCACCAAGAAAAAGAATGAAAAGGGAAAAAATAAAACACTGATATTTATTATTTCAACTGTAGTGAAGTGGGAAACTATAAAAATAAATTCCCTAAGCATCAAGGGAATATACCTTAGAAGAATCAAAGATATCAAGGTCAATATTATGTTGTTACTATAGTCTAAGTGGAATAATTAATGTATTTGTATTTTTTGATTCAAGAATTATGTTTTAAAAGTATTTTATCAATGATATACTAGTTATAAGAATCATGCAATATATAAGGATTGTATTGCAGTAATTCTTCTAGAAGAATTTGGAAATAGATATGTTTACAATGGGTTTTCAGGTGATCAGGGTATTCATATATTTGATATGTAAAAATAAGAGCTACATTATATTCTTTGGATAATCTAATGTTACATTTGTTTTGTAAATTTAGTGACCTTCCTTCTAAATTTTTGGTCCTTGAATTTAGAAAAAAATATTTTTGATGGGTCTTAAGATTAAGTACTTATAGAATTGATTCAGTTGAACTTTGGATATTATTGTTTTTTGATAACATATGATAACCATTTTATTTTTAGTAAATATTTAAAGGCTAAAGTAATGAAATTTGGATCTTATGATTAATTAAAGTAATCCATGTATGAAAAAATCAACTTGAATATAAATTTACTAGAGTAAGAGATGAAGTGAAAATAGATTGAAGCACACACAAAAGATAAGATTATGATTATGACTTGTAAATAAATCAAGTAAGTTTATTTTATCAAGTTATTATCTAGATAGTAAAATAATCTATCAACTATAGGAAAATAATTTGGAATTAAAAACACTATTTTTTTAATATTATTATTGGTAAATCAATGGCCACTTTAACCCATAATAGATTTATAGTTTTGTGATGGTAGACTTTATGATTACCATGTTCTCTATCATTCTCCATCAGAATATGATCGTTATATTTCTATCCCATGTCCCAATTTTCACTTTTCACTAATAATATCCTATTATAAATCATAATTTTTTTATGACCTTAATATTTCCCTTTCCCTCTTATTAAGAGAATGTTTTTTTAATCCTATTTTTGATATCGGTTTCCCACAACAGAATTTTCAAGTATAAACCTTTGATTTTTTATGTCCAATTTTAAATTTAAAGGACACAATTTATTTAAGGAGGGGAGATTATAACACCATAATATTTTATGGTATTTTTTTAAAAAATTTAACTTCTTTAATAGATTACGTCACATGAAACACCAAGCTTAAACAATCTCGGATATGCTATTAATTCTATTTTTTAAAATCAAAATTATAACCTAACCATTAAATTGGTGGGAATTAATAGTATTAAATAAATTATTAAATTTATATATAATATATTAAATATAATATTTAACATTCATATTCTATGTTTTCTAGGCATTATATAAAAATAAATCAACTTTTACACAAAAAAAGTCATATTTTTTAAAATGCAGTTTTGTGGCCTTTTGATGGTGCACTTGTTTCAAATCTTGTTTTAAAAAATTTAATAAATTATATTTGAAAAAATAAACTTCTTATTTTAAATTGTAATATCAAAATTTACTTTTGTTGGTTTTTTTTATTTTTCTGATAAGTTTCATGTTTTGATGAATAGTGAAAAATACTGAATTTTAATTGAAAATAGATTTTTCGTCTAAATAATTTATAGTGTTAAATTATGTTATTGATTGGTTTTAAATTATAATTATAACAATATTTTATCATTTAATACAATTCAGGCCCTTTTAATCAATTTAACATTGAATATGGATATAAAAACATTGCAATCTTTTGAATGTTTTCACTTTAACAACACGTTTCCGCACACCGTCTACAGGATTAATTTTAAATTAATTATATCCAATTATGTGTATTGAATGTGGAAAAATTTATTCCATATTTGGAATCATAAGTAAAAAATTTATTAAATAGGTCCCTATTATGTTTTGGACAACATGAATAGTAACTTCAGAAATTTTATTACCACGATTGAGGGTAAATCAGGTAATTAAGGGTAAATAAATAATATTATAAATATTATAAAATTACCCCAAAATTTGTTATAATTTTATTTTATGATTTATTATAGACCTAAATAATCATTATGATGATTTTATGGCCTCTTGAAGCCACTTGGATGACTTTAAGCCTGTTATAGTATTTTATTTTAAGGAAAATCAAATATGTTATACTCATGTTTTTAATAAATGTTAATTTTTTTATATATTTTCCTTAAGAATATATCCTCAAATATAAAAATTAATTTTAAATATAAAATATTTATATTCATCATGACAGTTTATTTTTAATTTTTAGGGAATAAATAATTAAATTAAAGGCTCGAACATTGATGATGTAGTAATTTTTTAATTAATAGACATCAAAAAAATGATATTAAAAATATAAAAAAATTGATATTGATATAATTAATGTCATAAAAGATTTTTATAGATGTAATAAATATATTAGGGATTTATTAAGAGTTTGTTGAAGTTATCTTGTTTTTATGATATTTTTAAAAAGTCCTGTAATGAATAGTGTCAAAACTGACACTAATGATATTTTAAAATAAATAATATTTTATTAAATGATATAAAATTATGAAAATATAAAATTCATCCAACTTGTTGGGATATTGTTTAAAATACCATCAGTGACTCATTTATGGATTTTTGACATTTTATAATAACTATATTAACCTTGAAAGAGTAAAAACATGTGTTGTCACTGTAAGAGTTAAAGAGGTTGAATAAGATTTAAAGCCAAACGATAAGGGTAATAATGTGATGTAAACTTATATAAAAATTATTTATTAAGATTATTTAGACCCATTATCATCTTATATTCTAAATAACTCAATTTTTATACATTTTTAAATGAAAAATAATTTTTATGTATTTAATATTTTTGGAGTTTCCAAAAGTGCTCCTTACCTCAATTATAAAAGGGAACCTCCTCCATCACTTATTCACACCACTTTTAGCTTTATATTACATCCCAAATCTGCCCAAATAAGCCAAAAACAATTCCCTTAAATCATCATATAGGGACAACTTTTGGCAGAAATTCAACCAAAGAAGTCTTTTGGTATTAACCAAAGGGAGTTACCTGAATAAGAGGTAACATTCTTCAAAGATCACTTTTTTTTTCATTTACTTCTCCACCCCTTCAATTATTTTTATATCATGATTATATAATAACATAAGTATCCTAAATATATTTCATTTTTTTATTCTAAGAGTAATACCTACACTTTCACACACATCCATCAAAATGGGATACCCAATCATCGTTCGTGTGTACGACAGACTACCGCCTTGCGAACCGATGTCGTTCGCTCTTCCATTTACCACCTTTAAAGGATGTAAATAATGATGTATTTTTAGTTTATATATATTATATATATGATATTTATAATTTATTAAGACTTATATAATTCTTATATAACTCATTCTTTCCATTTTGTTGGAATACGATAACATCGTTTATAAACATGTGGACTACAGCCTCCTCAAAGCAAGGTGATTCGTTCATACATTTCATGGAATGTGTTGAGGATGATTTTAATAAAAATATATGAAATATATGACATAAATATGATACTATAATTATAATATACATATATATGTCATTTATATTTCATTCTTTTAATACGAAAATGGAGTGGAAGTAGCATTCATGCGCACGTACGACCTAACGTCTCCATGAACAATTCATTTCATTTCCTATCTCTAAATTTTATGGAAAATTCTAAATACATATATGCTGAATATATATGATATTTACAACATGGTTTAAATTATTTAGATTATTAAATCATGATATAATTAATAATAGAAATAAGTAACAAGTCAAAACATACTCGAAAAAACTAGGAAATTAACACCCAAAATAGTGAAAATAATGAAAGATTGTTAATAAAAAGTAATGATAAATTATAAGAAGTTAATATATGATATCATAAATATGATTATGGTTCTATTATAAGTTAATAAAAAATCTAAAACCATTATACATGATGTTAAAGTATTTTCAACCAAATGGAAATGCAAGGTAAGGGATTTTGTCTCAATTTACATTCCATTGAGAATTGTTTGTTTTTATGAACCAATTAACTTTAATGTGGTGTATATACTTACCCTTTATCATTTAATATCATGATTAACTCATAATTCATGGTATTTTAAGTTTTAATTTTAATTATCCCACATAAGTGGTTTATCTTGAAAATTATTAAGTGGTAAAAGTTACCTTTTCAGTCTCACTTTCTTTTGTGATGGTTAACTTTCTATTGAAACAATCACTTTATTATAATAATTTTTCATTTTAAAATTTCTTAAATATCCACATTATTGGGTGATTGGTATTATTATTATGTATAACATATACCATTTTTACATACGGTGTTTATTTTGATAGTTATTTGATTATCCGGGGGAATAATGATAAATCCTTATTATTTATTCAATATAGATATTTGATACAGAATATTTTTTATTAATTGATTAATCAATATGGGGAGTGCTTTGGATTGGAAGTGATGGGTGGATCTCAGACTTTATATGGACCCTTTATGCATTGATAGGTTCTCATAAGACAAATAAGTTGGCCAAATTAAATGGGTTTTTTTCCTGTAGTTTTAACCCATCTTGTGAAAGGTCTTGACGGTATAGGTTTTCAGGTGCCTCATACATAACATACAATAATTAAGAATTTCATTCATATATATTTCTGTAATTATTATTATTATCTATGATATTTTCCTCTAATAAAATCTATGGATGCATTTCATTCTCATTTTATTATTTAAATGGGATGTGATATCAGTTATTTACCTTTACATATGAATTTATACTTATTAGTTCATTATTTATTCTATATTACCTACACTTATTGATTATTTGAGCTCACCCTTATTATTTTATCTATCCCCAGGTTATGAAAAGTAATACTTTGAATGAGTTTCATGGATGCGAAGATTTTACTTATATTATTCTTTATTTTCTTTTCCTAAAGTGTTATGGGTATCTTGTATGTAATGTGGTTTTATAAAATTGTTAAATTGTTTGGTCCTTAAGGATATTATTCCATGTAATCATGCCAATATAATAAATTAATGCACCGACTCTAGTCTTCTGGGGTTGGGGTGTTACAAGATTTACCTCATCTTAGGTTATAAAATGTATCCTATCATTAGGAGATCTACCCTTTATAAATGTATACTCCCTCATAGGTTAGGGGTATAGAGGTTTTAGGGTTAAATAAAATAATAATTGTAAATATAAACACATAAATAATAAAGGAAAGAGGGAGGATTCCCTGATCATCATATTTAATTATTAATAAATTTATCACATAAAAACCCATGAAATAAATAATTAAATTAAATAAACCCATTGTATACATGTGTTATTCAAGATCATGATCAATCAAAACATGAAAGTAATACACATTTAAACTTTTTAACATTCATTTCCATTCATTCTTATTAAGATAAATTTACTCAAATTAATTAATTAATATATTAATTATTTAATTATTTAATTTAATATTCTATCTAAACAGTCATTAAGATTTCTATCCAGTATTATTTTAAATAAATTTTATTTTTAAAAATTTAAAATAATTTAGTACATATCTTGTACTGACGAGACCACATGGAATGTACCATTTTGTGTTATCTTAAATTCATTACTTCAATTCAATATGTACATGCCATATAATTCAAATGGTGGCACAACATGTACCTTTTTCTTGCAGGATATGCATTATCAATCCATATATCTTGTCACTGATGTCATGTATAGTTCCTGGAATGTAATGTGACATGTATGACCACAGGGCATGTTGTGATATACATGACATTCAATTCCATGGGTCGATCCGCTTAGTCTGCACAATATGTATGAACACACGACATACCATAAATATACATGGTGTGTACCACTGGCATTGTATGTGAGGTACATGATGTGTATGTCTACCGTTACATGTTTTTAGTGTAGAATGTATAAAAATAATAATTATTAAGTATTTATATCCACACTACATGCTGAAAATTACTCAATGTGTACATGGTTAAAAGTGACACTGGTCACATGGAATGTACTACCAGTTACACACCACATAGTTTGTGTCTAGCTTTAATTATATGCATGTTGTCCCATATGATACTTTTATCTCAGTGTGTATCTTGTGTGAGCTATCATGCATTGTAATTCATGTAAAACTACTTATATACTATATAATCTACCCATAAGGCATGCCTAAAATCTTGATGTGTATCTTGAGTGGGTTTTAGTGTGTTACATAACATGTAAAACTATCTATATTTTATGTATTCTTCTTCTCATCCCATCTCTTCGCAGTCAAAACACATCATGAAATGAAACTATGTATTGAACCACACATTGTGTCATGATTTTCATGGGCCACACTTTGTGTGGTTGACCGAGGGTACACGATGTGTAATTTAACATTACATTTCATGTATCCATTTCATGCAGCCTTCCACCATGGAACCTCTAGATGGGATCTTTAAGTGTTCTTTATATATTCTGGGAATGTTCTTGGTCATGTGAATTTGAACTATTGCGTTATCTTAAATTCTGTATTAAGAACAAAATATTAGAAATGAAAACTAAAAAACATATAAATTTACCAAAATAATAATAAATAATTATAAATTATAATGTGTTCACTCTAATATCACTTGAAGGTTTTGGGGCACTATAAAAATGGTGGAATGGTGGCCAGTTAGGGTTTTCACCGATTTTAATGTATAATATCTAAATAACTTAATGAAAGAAATCAAAACATCTCCTTTAAAGGATCTTTCACATTTAATTTATGTTTTAATTTAAAATAATAATTATCTCAAACATGTTAATTCTTCCTAATCAATTCTGATTCCGGTATTGTCTCGTCATAATTTTAGTTGAAAATATAAGTGAGGATTCCTCTAGTTGTATCCAAATGTGTTCCATTAATCTATAAAAAATAGTCTTATTATTCTTGGTGCTATCATGAAGAAATGTATTTGTTCCGCCTCCGAGTTTCCGTGTTTTCGGGCGGTGGGGAAATGGTTCAACAAGGATCACCACCAGTCCCCCCATTTTTTATAGAGATAGGTTCTCATCAAATTCACTGTTCCTTTTGTTTTGACATGTTCTGTGTCATTATCCTTTAAATAAAGTTAAATTAACCCTACAAGAACTATTAGTACTAGCAGGCGATTGTGCGGGGTTCAAGCACTCATGAAATCAGTCCTTCTCAGATATAACTTCCTCAAATGGTATCCAATGGGTTTATTCATGGAGCCAAGAATTCCCAATAGCCCTGGTATCCATGAGTCATGGACTTTCTTTCTAAATGTAGGAACTCGTTGGATGAAGATTTGGCCAACGACACTTAAGGAATCCATTGGTCGAGAGGATGGGAAGTCAGGCTCACCACACCCTTACGAGGGAGTATTGTTGCCTATTCCAGGACTCTCTTATATATTTAAGTCATGTTCATATGTTCTTTAATCCTTGGTTCATTAATGAAGAGTGTGTCCACAGGCTACCCTTGGTTTGTAAAATCTTCGTAAGCATTCATATATTCGATGTTATGGAGATGATGCTGACTTGAGCCGTATTATAAGGCGCTTTGGAGTTTATCATCATCTAGTGGGACAGAAGGTGACTTGATGTTAGTATTGGGCCCATAATAAGGGCTTCCTACGTATCCTTGGGAGAGGAATCAGAACCCACATAGTTCGGATTGTGTGGGGCTTACGCACGGGAGCTTCCCATTTGATGGGACATGATTGGGTGGACCCTTCTGGATAGGCACCCTTTTGATCTTGAGCCTTCTGGTAGCTCTCTTATGTATTCTGATTTGGTTAAGAATCAGAGTTGTCATAGTTTAGAATGTGTGGGGCTTACGCATGGGAGTATCCCAGTTGACATACATGATTAGGTGGACCCTTTTGGATGGGCACCCTTTTGATCACGGGCCTTCTGGTAGGCATCCTATGTATTTTGGTTTGATCAGGAATCATATTTCTTGTATTTTAGAATCATGTGGATGTTTTAATCCTCACAAACCTCTAATCCCACGTGAGTCATGCTCGGTGTGAGAAACAAGAGTATGTGAAAAATTCAACAATGCACATGCCTCCTCCCCTATTGGTGGGGGAGGGAGAGCCCGCAGTGAAAGTGGTCGGGGCAACCGTGGGTGAGGGAGTGGAGCAATAAACCTTTCCATGTGAGATGGTATCAAAGGTCATGCAGCCTGGCCTTAGAAGATTGGGTAATTACCTAAGTGGGAGGGGCCCAGAACACGTTCTGGTGAGGGGAGGAGTTTCTTCCTCATCAAAGGGGGGAGTGAACATAACCCCTTCAACTGGTCACTATTCCTCATTGAATGGAAAATCAAGTGATCACCCTTATTCCTAAGAACAGGGAGGTTCACGTTGGTGTCTTAAGGTTGGGCTTTGGGTTACCATGGGAATGTATCCTCACAAGAATTCCCAAAGCATGTACCTTTTTGGGGAGGGCCTTTGGGAATCCACTTACCATGGCTATGTAGACTCAATGGGGCGCATTGATACACTCAATGGTCTGATCATATGAGTCTAGTGGATTTGGAGGAGGCTTTGTCCTAATGCCATAGGATTGGTTAGCGGAGAGACCATGGAGGACTGGACGGTAGTGGAGGGGTGAGGTTGGAACTTGTGGGAACAATACCCGAAAACACCCCATTCCACATACTGACTTTTTATGTGGGATGGGGGAGGCTCTACATACCATAGTGGTATGCGGGAAGAGGGGTCATCCGCGTATCTCTATTGGACACGGGAATGGGTATAATAAACTATGTACCAAAGTGGTACGTGGCCCATCACGCCGCTTTGGGTTCCATCCACGTACTGATGCAGTAAGCGACATCGAGTTTAGTCCACGTAGAGGTGCACACCATATTGAGGGGGGGGGGGGGGTTCGGGGGATCATCATTCGCAAGGAGTTCATCCTTGAGAAGCCCTTGGTTCGCGGTTCACCCGTTAGGTTCACGGTTCTATTATTTTTATTTAATTCCCCCGTTTTATGGTTCACGGCTGGCTGTACCTACGGAGGGAGTGGTTTGGAGTTTTTGATTCATCGATGAAAGAAGACAGAAGCTGGAGTGAAACCTCTAAGTCTCCCTCAAGCTTTCTTTGTCTGTCCTTCTCCCTATTCATCTCCATCTTTGTGTCTCCATTCATACTTCTATTTTGCTCCTTTTATAGAGCATCGAAGAAATCATATCTACCGGGCACACGACACCATTTGTGAAGTCCCATTGAAGAAATATGTTTACCCACAGAAGACTCAGTCAACCGGGGTCCATGGAGGATTCGGTTTACGATAATGGTTTGTGGATCCCTTTCTATTAACCTTGTTTGTGAATTGATAGGTTTGCGGCACGGTATACATACAGTCTTCACACGTATGAACCTGTCAGCTACACGGTTCTTGGTTTTCCTTTCTCATTGGCTATCACTCTGTGGGCCGGTGGTTCATGGATCGTTCCGTGTACCTGTTGGTTTGCGGTTCTGATGCTCTGCGTACCCTTCCCGGTGATGTTACGTGGTCCACTTGAAATGCCTTAGAAAACTTGAATTCCTTCACATTTCTTCTGAAGATTTCAACTCGGTTTGAGTCCCTTAACCTTGCTAGACTTGTAGAAGCAATTTCTTCCTTCTAAAAATCATTCTTGGGGGTATTTTCTAACCTTGTAAAAAATTTCAGGACCCTAAAATTCCCCCCATCGAAATGGTGTATGTTCGGAACTAAAAGGGAACTCTTCCGATATAGAAGCAGTCCTGAACTGAAATGGTTCATGGTGGAATAGATAGACTGGTTGGAATGGACCACACCTATATATAGGGGGCCATTTCATATGTCTTTTACCATTTCTCATGGAGAAAAGTGAACTCAATTTCCCTGAATTCCTCTTCTCTCACGTACCATGATCCCTGTGAATACCGTGTTCACGAACTTCTTTGTATGTACCACAAACCTATCTATTTGCTAATTTACCATCTACGTACCACATTTTGGATTCCGCAAATAGGATTGTGGAATTTTAAGACTTAAAATCCGGATTTCATATAGGAGGATGCTACACGACTGGACTGTCTACATACCGAACTTGGATTGGAGAATAATACTTTTAAGAATACTAACGATCTGAACTTAAACTTTAACCCACCATTTATGAACAAGAACTTAATCAAAGACTAGGTTCAGAGGATATCTTTCTCGAACCTTTTTGTTCGATAGCCAATGATTCATGGGCCAATGCCTCATGGATGTTTCACATACCATGGATGTATGTGTTGGGGTGAGTTCATGTACCATAGCTATAAGTGGGGTTACTTATATGTATCATTCAGTACGCAGGATCTGGCCACCACGTATCGTTTCCGGAATCCATACACATAGCTTCATGTGGACATATTTTGAATCGTTTAACCTATTTTCCATAGAATTTATCCAACAATTTATTATTGTACTGACTTCTCATCATCATATAGATCTTTATGTGCAGACTATAATGGTTGATTCACAGGTTTCTGCCGACGTTGCTGCCTCTACTGAGACAATTATTGCTACTCCTCTTTCTGTTGCTGATGAAAAATCGAAGAGCATGGAAGATTCAACTGTCGACAAAATCTCGGTCATTCCATTTCACTAATCCCTAGAGACACTGCTTTCGGTTGGCCAGCGGGAGTACCTAGCCTCAGACAGGCTGCCTTGTTATGGGTTCGGTCTATCATCTGACACAGCGATCTCGGCGCCAAACCTGATTGACCAGCCTTCCTCCTAGATAATAAATACCTCCACTCTGAAAGAATTAATTTCTTCCAAGGGGTGGTACCTTCATAGAGATATTTGGCCTTTGCTGCACTACTCACCTTAGACTTTAGAGGGGGTGCAACGGAAACCCAACCAGACATCCCACTGTTATCAGAGAATTTCAAGGAAGGATATAGTGAACGAAAAGCACGACTGATCGTACCAGTGAGACCTTCACCCTGGAGGCTCATTTGGCTTGGACTGGGGGTGTCCCTTTTGGGTGCACCAGATTTGTGAAGAATTATGAGCTGATCTATAGATTGTGGGACTCTACGAGCCCGTTTGGGTTTCTCAAATGTAGACCCATTGTATTACTTTCCTTATTTCACAGCTCTTAAGCATGTGGATTCTAGATACCAACAATTTTCATTTGACCTGTGGGGAGGTCGGCATCAGTCTATGGGGCATTTGGATGATTTCAGGAGTCCCTATTATTGGGGACATGTATGATGAGTTTCTTCCTCCCTCCACTATTTTTGATGATGAGGAAAGAACCCCCCCCCCCATTGTCCAAAAAACTTATCATCCAAGTGAAGTTTCTTTTGAAGGATGGAGATCCCTGACTGAATCAAGACATTCATTTTGATGACTGGTTTAGTGATTTTGTCAAGCAGACGGGTTTAGAGCCCAATCCGCAGAGACCCAAGGCTTTTCCAACCATAGCCACTCGATGGTGAGCAGGTTCTTATTGGCCCACCTTATAAGAGGTTAATTTTTAGAAATGGGGATGTGGAATCATCCCGAACGTCAATCGGTTATTTTGACTAATGGCTTTCTTAGCCATGTTTTTGATTGGGTGGCTCCTGCCTATGTGAAAATATGGTGGTGTTAGGGCCTCAACTTTCATCATGGCCGCTTATTTTGACATCAGTAAATGCATCAATTTGGCTATCCAAGTGTTTTCCAAGATATACCATCTACTGGGATGAATCAGTGAAGGGGGTCACCTTATCGGATGGCCAGCCCTTTTAAAATTCTTTGGGATGGATGGGATCCCATGTAGGGGGTTATTATTTCATCAATTCCCTACTAATCCCACATTATTCCTTCCGACTGTATCTTCTGGGAACCAGTGGGGTTATGATGGTGGCTTGGGATTCACAGGATAAGAAAGAGGTACAGACCGAAAGGAATGAGCAAGACTCAATGGCTTGTCTTAACATTCACTAATATTTTTCTTACCACCCTTATGATTCCCCCGCTAGTACCATTACAAATAATTCATCTAAAGATTTCATCAACTGGGGTAACTTCTTCTCTCTACAAGAAGGATTCCTGGTTGCCCATATTGGAGGGGATCTTATTTTCGATGGTTATGCACCCTATAGATTTAGTTGACAATTCAATTGTGTTCAGAATTCCCCCCCCCCCCCTGCTCTCAATAGTTATCATCAGGAGAAGAAATTGATGATAGCCTTCCAATTATGGGTGATGTTCACCTGGGAGGATACACAGAGCCAGGCCAAACTTCCAGATCCTGCAGATTTTTTTCCCTTTTTTACGAATAATTATGTTGAGGGCTAGGTTAAGTCGTATCCTGATGGCCAATTGGATGACTTGGTGCCTATTGTGGTTACTTCCAAGGCATCCATGGAAAAGGGAATGGCGAAGTAGAAGGGAGTTGTTGAACACTCCTGACTGAGAAAAATCCTCTGAAGGCATCTTGACTCCACCCCGAGGAAAGTTATGAAAGATGGGGTTGTGACCTCACAGGCAGTCAAGCAAGCTATGGAAGCTACTACTGGGAGTTCACCATCCATACCTCTCGAGGATGATTTCCAGTGTCCTGGAGAAAATGGGAACTTTTGAAAGGTCACTCATCTTCCTGTAGCTAGTACTCTCATGATTTATGGAAACTCCTCCAAACTAGGAAAGTTTCTCTTACCAGCATTGGTTATGCATCAGCGCCAACTGACATTTCTTTTTATTAGGATCCAGATAGGGTGATTTTTTATCTTAAGGACCTCGAGACCCTCATTCATTCCCAAAGTGGTCGTCGTAAGTACTCACATCAGGTACTCGCCATGCTGTGACCAGAAACTAATGATGAGGATGATGACGTCGTGGGCTATCCTACTGTGTCTGCCATGGAAAAAGTTTCTCACTTTCTCCCTTAATCTCATAAACATTTATTTTCTCTGGGTCCTGAATTTTTAGGGACACCTAGGAAACGTTTATGGTTGTCGAAACCTACCCCACTCCCTTGAATCAACCCTCCACCGCTATATATCCCAATTATGGTCGCGTTTTTGGACACATGAAGAGTTTGGGATGAACTAAGGGTGAGAAATTCAGGTGAAGATATATAGAGACTTCTCCAGAGGGAATTATTTGATCTTCTGGGTTTTGGGGGATCCATTTATCCTAAATTTATTTCAGCCAATGAAGAGCCTGATGAAGTAGCTTCTTACTTGACTAAAATGGATAAGTGCCTTCATTCTCCTGCAGACATGCAGTACTGGTCAGACTGTGTGGAGTTAATGGAGGTATTCCCACAATCAACAAGAGAGGTTTTATCTGTGACCTTTGGCCTTAAATATTTTATTGCGGAGATGCTAAAAGTTTCCCCCTTTCCTTTTAATTTTTCAGGGGCCTTTCGGGTCTCAGGAAACGGCTTTTTCCCTGACCTATTCTCCCAAAGGTACCGTGGATGGGGAGTACACCCCCTTCGTGGTAGGGGGTACTACAGAAGGATCCCCCAGATCCAAAGAACATATGGAAGTGGTCATCGCAGACCCCTCTTGAGCATTTCCTCCTCCAGATTCTCTAGGTGATATTATTCAGGAGCCATCCCCTGGGTTTTCAAAGAAAATCAAGCAAGCCTCTCAGCTTTCCAAGAGTATTCAACAAGAAATCACAAGTAATTTTATGTTTATTTTGTGATTGAACCAAGTACCTTTATCTTGTTAACTCACTGTTACATATATGTACTTTGACGTAAGGCCTATTGGAGACCATACGATGACTGCTCAGGAATCTATAGCTCTTGTACTTTTAAGGGTAGATGAAGGGTCGACGTATGTTGCGGTTGATCAGAACAGGGAGGCAGGACCATTTGAAGATATTGGGGGTGTTGTTGACCCCTCAGGTGTACTTACTCCCATTCAAACAATATCTTCCCCAACAATGGAAAGACATCCAAAAATCATAGGCTCACTTGATTGCACTGATCTGACTCTCATAGGGAGAGATAGGGTGGTCTTTACAGTGGGGGCCAAGTCTAGTGACGAGCCCCCAACCTTGATGGATCTTGGAGGGGCTTCAAATATCAAGGAGACACTCAATATCGATTGAGAGGCTCTCTCCCATATAGAGGGAGTCACTTCAGAGACTGATGTTTTTTTTCACATGGTGACTCTGGTAAAGTCACAATCGGGGAGGTTGATGTCTCATCCTCTAAAAATTTGGAGTAGGCTATCATGCCCTTTTTTTCAGTTCTGAGAGGGGTTATGTTTTCTGCCCCTAGGATTCCAAGACCAGTATCCTTATCTGGACTGATCATCCCTTCATTCCTCATATTAACTGACATCATTTTGAAGGACATTTCAAGGGTTACTATTTTGGTCGAGCATGGCCCTAGGTCTTTAGTCTTCCCACGTATCCATGGGGAGCCATTGAGGATTGAAGGTGCAACATCACCTATTTTAGGTAGTGGTACTGCTGTGGAGGTGAGAGGTACTAAAGTTATCTCCCCTCCATCCCCAAAACTACAACCAAAATCCTTAGCAATGGCAGAGGATTCCCCTACCTTCTCATATATTACCATTAATAGAGACGAGGTTGTTTTAGGGTCAAGTTATGTTGTATCTGCTAGGTCAAGTCCCTCTCTGGTGACGTTCATTCCTGACTATATTTCATCGTTCAGGAGTGATTCTAAGACCAACCAAGAGAGCCTAGCCATATTTTGTCCCACTTGGAAAAAAGTGTGGAAGAATATTTGGGGATTAATATCCCAGACTCCATTATAAGAGATGCTAGTAAAATTTCCAAAGTTACGCTACCAATTTTTAGAAATGTATTTTGGTGGATTTAACTGTCATGTAATTTATGATATAGAAAGGGAAGTGGTTACTGCTCGGGAAGTAATGGGTGAACTTGAATCTTGACTCTCCGTGGCAGAGTCGATGGATCATCTGGATGTTACACAAAAAATTATCATAGATGAAGCTTCCACTCATGTTGGGATGGTTGAAAAGTTGAAAAACAAACTCATGAAGCAAGAGTCTCTAATGGAGTAACTTGACCAGGAATTGTGGTGAAAAAGATAGAAGCTAGAACAACTCAAACAAGAGTGGGCCCGAGCCACAGCCGTTATCGAGGAGGGGTGATGGTGAATGTAGGAGGGAGAGATAACCGGCCTCCAAGCCATGAGGGAAGAAGAGGAACTGTAGGCAAGTTCAGAAGTCGAGACTAAAAATTTATTAAAGCTTCACCAAGCCTTTGAGGAGTCTCACCAATCATTGATGCAACTCTGTGACTCTACCGAACATCTCCTGTAAAGGTCATGTCTTTCTCACAAAGATAGGCTCAAGGCTATGGATGCCCATCATATATTTTTATGAAATATGATGGAACTAATTTTCCTCTGAATTCTTTCTCTTTAACTTTTCATGTTGTTTCAACACCATTTCAATTAGGCATTAATTTTAAACCATGAATTGAAATCAGTGAATTTTAATAATTGAATTGAGCTCTATTTTTTTCCTTAGACAAGGGACTTAGCGAGCGTAGTTCAACTATTGATGAGGTTTTATGGAATACCTCATGAAATTTTATTCCTTTTTCATTTAAACCCAATTTTTTTCCTAAGACTTCTTGAAATGGGCATAGAGGGTATAACTTGACTTTTTCTTAGGCCTCCCTTTGTGGGTTTTCGACCTAACAAGCTTTACGCCTTTTCTAATGGCTCAATGTTTCCATTTTTTTAATGGACCGATACTTGAATTTTTCCTAGAGGTTCTCTTTTGTATACTTTTCCTCTGGAAAGTATGGAATCTTTTATGTTGGCAGTTCACTACCCTACCAATCAAACTTGCTACTTATGTTTTCAGGAGAACATCTTTGACTATACTTAACGGGGAATGTACCTGACTCGGGACTATTAACCGAGAATGTTCTAATATCCTTCAGACATGGATTAGGGATTTTCTTGACCCTTGATTTGTAGATTCGGGACATGCATGAGGCTCGTGAGACACTTTAGGTGTACAGAGGTAGAAAGGACTCTCCTAGGGATGAATTTTCCTATGATTGGAGGCTGTTTTTATGGGTGACATATGCAAATCAATTGTTTCATGATATTCATAGTCAAGAAAAGGTTTCCATAGGACACTGGCCTTCTGTTTCTGATAGCCATGTGGGATTTGCAACATTTTGACTTTATTTTGAAATTGGTAGCCATAGTGGGTGGTTGGCCCAAGTAGTGGTGTCTGAAGACATTAGGGAAATTTATGTCAGCATTGAGTGGGAAAATATTCCAACACGTTTCTTTCTTGTGTGAGGGAGATATGGTGAATGATCAAGTCAATTAAGAGTATTTTTTATGTCAGGGGTACTTCAGAAGAAGGAGGTATATAAGTCATCATCTAGGAATTTTCTGAATCCATGGGTGTGATAAGATGTGGATGTCATTTGAACATACAAAAGTAGGAAAGGACTTTCCTAGCGAAGAGTTTTCCTTTGATTGAAGATCATTTTTTTGGGAGACATATGCATATCCACCAGGGCATGATATGCATATTCAAGCAAAGGTGTTCGTAGGACACTGGCCTTCCGTCTCCGATGACCATTGAGGATTATAGAGATTGGGAACTTTCTAGATACGGTACATGACCTTCGATGAGGGGTGCTCCTAAACACAAAAGGATGCATTTTGACAGAGCTTCTTCATGGAAACTTGGAAACAAGTGGGGGTACTCATCTTTTGTATGTAGATCAACATAATGCATACAGATGGGATATCTTTAGAGACCTCAAAAGGGACCAGAGTTGAATATGGTTCAGTTGTTTCGATATATTGAGGATATGTGTAATGAGGAAAGTGTAAACCATGAATTTTGAGGGTCCTTGAATCAGGAGGAATGGTACAAGGCTTGGAATCCATTGGGAAAACTGAGATATTGAAGGACTCTCCTGGGGATGAATTTTCCTTTGATTGACGACCATTTATGTGGGAAACATATAAAAAGTCATCGGTGAATGATATACATAGTCAAGAAAAGGTGTCCGCAGGACACTGGCCTTCCATCCCAGATGGACAAGGAGGTTTGTGTGGATTCAATATCGCTCAGATCATGGAGTCTGAAATGTGGAAGGAGTGTATCTAGGCATATTGGGGACATTTGGGTTGTAGTATACTCATGGAATCGGGTGTCCCCTTATGTAGATCTGACTCATACATAAGGTGATGAATTCACTCCATATTTTGGATACATGGTTATTTAACATCACATTCCCATGACATGGGGTTCCTCTTAGGGGAGGGAATCATTACATGCCTTTTAGGGTCATGCTTCTAGGACCAAATTCCTGGACTGTTTTTCCATAATTCCATGGAGAATCTCTCGTTGAAATCCCTAATCTTGCGTAATCTATGTTTGGTGTGAGAAATAAGGGATTGTGAAGATTCCATTTGATTTCTTATGAATAAAAAAATAGTTATTAGAGGGAATTTTGGGTTTAAACCACTGTTATGCGGTTTGAAGTCATACAACAAGGGAAATTTTGGCCTTTCATTTTAACGTCGTGTGGTGAGTATGTGATGCTATGTAGTTTAGAGTCATGTAGTGATGATGATTTTACTTTCATAAAGATCTTCAATAGTTTTAGGTTAATCGTAACCAAAATGTTTTGGCATTCCTTAGATGTGAGTGATGACAGAAGGTGTAAACCATAGTCCTGGGGGAAACTTGAATCAGGAAGGACGACATAGTGCTTAGAATCCATTGGGCGTACTGTGATAGGAGAGGACTCTCCTAGGGATGAATTTTCCTTTGATTGATAGCATTTTTTTGGGAAATATATGCAGAGCCACTAGGGCATGATGTACATATTCAAGAAAAGGTGTATGCAGGACACTAGCCTTCTATCCTAGATGGCCTTGGAGGGTTATGTGGATTCAAGATTTCCCGAGGTATGGAGTGTGACAAATGGGAAAAACATGCTTGGGAATGTGACAATACCCGGACCGTGATTAACCATGAACTAATTAGAGCTTCCACATAGGTTTAAAACATATGTATAGGGGGAAGTAGGATCTTTTTACTTCTCATAACTAAGAGGCATGTGCGGAATCTCATAATACCGAGGACTGGGCCACACATAACTCTTGAGGAATTTCATAGTTTATTGTCATGTGATAGGACCTTTCATGGACTTCCTATACCATTCTGACCTACATATGGGGGAAAGGGTCATTTTTTATGGTGTTTGGTCTAGGATGCTGAGTCTGAGTGTCACTACATATCCTGCGAGGGTAGGAATCAAGGTACACATAGTTCTGAATGTTCCCTACAAGCATTTTCTCTATGTGTTAGGGACACTTGAGGTAATTTTTTTATGATGGTTGGGCTGGGATTGAAGACTGAGGAATCACTACATATCCTGAGAGGGAAGGAATCAAGCCATATGTAGTTCTCTATATACCCTATACCGATTTTTCAGGCCCATGTGTGAGGACATGTGTGGGCATTTTGGTTTCACTTGATATAGGTGTTAGGCCTACCATATCCCCTACTATTTATTTGTGTAAGAGAATCCCTACCACTAGTCCTATGCTCACATGAGTTATACTTGATGTGAGAAACAAGGAGTGGTCACAAAGTCTCCTTCTCAAGTGTGGGAAGGTCAACAATATGATGGGGGGATTTTCGTTTTCTTTCCTGGTGGGGCTGGGCCAAGATTGAAGATCTAGGCATCGCTGCGTATCCTGCAAGGGCAAGAATCAATCCAAACATAGTTTTGTACATACCCTACACCTATTTGTCTCATTCTAAAGGTTAGGGGCATTTTCATTCTATACATTACTATTTTCAGGTCTACCATGTTACTCCATAGTTGGATTTCATAAGAGAATCCCTACCGTTAATCCTAAGCTCACAGGAGTTATACTAGATGTGAGAAACAAGGAGTGATAAGGGTTTCCCTTACAAACATGGGTATATAGGGGGCATGATTGAAGCATTGTTTTTTGTATAGGGGTGGGGATGGGCCAAGATTGAGGATTGAGGCATCTCTATGTATCCTGCATAGGCAGGAATCAAGCCGCACGTAGTTTTGAAAGAGATCATGCAATTTATTTTGTTGTAAAATTAGGATGTTTTGTGTTATGTAGTTTAACATCCTGTGGCAAGGAAGTGAGTCACTATTTATTGTCGTGTTTTGGGGATGAGTTTCTTACAATTTAATGTCATGTTGTCAGGGTGATGACTCATAGTTTAAGGTATTAGAGTTTGGACCATGGTATTGGAGGCATTCTTTACTCATACTTTAGGGTCATAGAGCTTGGACCTCAACAATGGGGGATATATTTTTTTATTTACCCATAGTTTAGGGTCATAGAGTTTGGACCTTGTCTTTTGGTGAATTTTTACTCATAGTTTAGGGTCATAGAGCTCAGACCTGGATTCATGTTGTTTTGTCTTTGCCCATATTTTAAGGTCTTATAGATTGGACCATAATGTGGGGAGCATTTTTATGACTCATAGTTTAGGGTTATAGAGCTTGGACCTTTACTCACAGTTTAAGGTCTTAGATTTTGGACCATAACATGGATGTTACACGAATTATTTATTCAAGAACTTTTCATTTGTAGAGGTCGTGATGAGTTGTTTTTCCATTTATATCAGGGCGTGTGCTCCATTGGAATATACCCTATGTATGACATATGGTCCTTCCCACTTTGGTTGAAGCTTTGGGGGATTCTTCCTGAGTATCATTTGGGTTCTAAGGATTAGTACCATTTCTCCCTCGAGGAAAGATCAAAGGCGAACCTTTTTGTTGAAGGATCATGCAATCTAGTTTTGGTAGATTTCCAAATGATGCAGAGTGTGCAGCCTTTTTTATTCTAGCTTATCCAAATCCTCAAATCACCTATGGGATTTCTCTTCCATGGACAGTCAATCGAAAATGTCCACACGAGGTGATGGCACTTTGATTTCGATAGGAAAAACTCCATCTTCCCCATATACTAGTGAGTATGGGGTTTCCTGTGTGGCAGTGCGAGTCATGGTCTGGTAATCCCACAAAGCATGAAAGAGCTTGTATGGCCACAATTTGTTATCCTTATCAACTATCTTTTGAAGTATGTTGGATAGAGTCCTGTTGAAAGCCTCTTTCTGACCATTGATCACCGTGTGGTAGCGAGATGAACGGTTGGCTTTAATCTCATACTCCTTGTATAACTTGTCCAACTCAGCATAGTAGAATTTGGTGCCATTGTCTGTTAGTATTGTATTAGGGACACCAAATCTGGTGATGATGTTGGCCTTCACAAATCTGATGATGTTTTTCACCCCGACTTCTTAAAGGGGTATAGATTTGGCCCATTTGTAAAATATTTCGATTTCCATGAGTATGAACTTGAACTGTCTGGATGTATCATGAGGATATGGTCCCACAACATCCATCCCTTAGGTGACGAATGGCTAGGAGTACTTAGTGGTATGAAGTAAATCTGGGGGGTGGTGTATGAAATTAGCATGAACTTGACAAGAATGGCAGTTCTTGGTGAATGTGGCACAATCCTGTATCATAGTGTGCGAGTAATACCCAATCCTTCAGATTTGGTGAGAGAGGTTGGTTGCTGACTGGTGTGCTCCACAAGCTCCAGCATGCACTTATTTCATGATGGCATTAGTCTATTTTCCATCAATTCACCTGAGAATGACTCCTTTAAGTCCTTGTTTCTATAGGACCTTTTCTTGGTTTATCCCATTATATAGGAAAAATTTGATTTCCCATCTTCAGACCTCCTCCCTTCCAGCCCTATCTGGTTGGAGTTTCCCATTCCGAAGGTAATTTGTAATGGGCGTCATCCAACCAGTGGTATGACTATAACGCTCCAGAAAAAGACTAATTCCATCCATTTCCTCTGTATTTATCTGTATGAATAGCAAGACCATCCAACGGTGAGAAATCCTAATGACTATTTCATCCCGGTCGGGATAGTCCAAGGTTGAGGCTACATTTTCCAAAGCATCGTCTTGATCATTTTTTGACTGGGGGACATAAGCCAATGTTGGTTCTGGTGAGAATTCTTCTAGAAGTGCTCAAAAATGATTCATCAAAGGAACCAACACTTCTTTCTTGATAGCATAGTCATTGTTGACCTCTTTGATGACAAACTATCAATCACTATTTATTTTTAGTTGTTTGGCATTAACCTGGAGTTCCAATTCCAGGCCTGCAATGAGGGCCTGATACTCTGCTTCATTGTTTGTAAACCCTTATTAAAGTTGGAAAGATTAAGGAAAGACGGCCTTTTCGGGGGATACGATTATAACTCCTAGCCCCACTTTTTTGATCTTAGGATCCTCCACCCTTTTCCCTTACGGGATTTAGGAATCACTATCAAAGTACATCTCCCAGGCCTAGGGGTCCTCCTGGACTGAAAAAACTTCTTCATCTGGAATTTTGGAATCCAACGGTGTTGTTTCTTCCAAGGGGTGCTCGGCCAGGAAGTCTGCTAATGTCTGGACTTTGATGGCCTTATAGGGCACATATCGTATGTCAAACTATTTTAGGATGACCGCACATCATGATAGGTGCCCATTCAGTATGGGACAGTTGAGGATATATTTGATCAGGTTGCAGCGGGAGACCAGGTGGACCTTATAGTGCTACAGGTAATTCCTAAGCTTCTGAACTATGAAGATTAGGGATAGGAAGTTCTTTTCAATTTTCGAATAGTGAGTTTCAACATTGATCATTGTCAGAATGAGGAAGTAGAGGTTGTTATCGCTTCTGGAATCATTCTTCTACGTGATGATGGTGCCTAATAACCGTTCCAGGGAGGTTACGTACAAAATGAGTGGTCTCCCCTCAATGGTGGCATGAGCACCGGTGAGCTTAGGAGATATATTTTAAGATTTTCGAACACTTCTTGACAATCATTATCCCACTCAAACGTAACTCCTTTATTCCTGATCCTGGTGAAAGGTAAACATTTACCTACTAGGTTGGCTATGAAGCCCTGAATGTAGGCAAGGTTCCCCTAGATACCTCTCAACTCAGTGAGCTTATGAGGTGGGGACATGCCAAGTATGGATTTTGTCTTCTCTAGGTTTACTTCGATGCCACAATGGCATACGATGAAGCCGATGAATTTTTCCAAGGTAACACCAAAGGCACATTTAAGGGGATTCATCTATAAACTTTGTTGTCGCAATTTTTAAGGCAGTTTCAAGATCAGCTGGGTGTTTTGAATGATGTCATGATTTAACCACCAGGTTGTCGATATAACACTTGACGAATTTTCCCAAGAAGGGCTTGAAGATTCAATGCATGGTACGCTGATATGCGCCACCAACATTCTTTATACCAAAAGGCATTAATTTATAATAGAACACTCCCTAAGGGGCCCTAAAATCAGTATATTCTTCATGTCTTTGGGCCATCCGGATTTGATTATATCTAGAATTTCCATCCATGAAAGATAGGGATTCATATTCGGTTGTTGCATCGATCTACAATTTTGTGATCAGGACCGGAAATTCATATTTTGGGCACTACTGATTAAGGTACCTGAAGTCAATGAAGATTCTAATCTGTCCATTCTTCTTTTTAAAAGGAACTATGTTTTCCAGCCAGGTCGGATATTATACCTCCCATATAAAGTTGGATTTGATCATCTTGTCAACTTCAGCCTCTATTTTTTCATCATGCATCGGGTGGGTCCTTATGAATGTCTGGTTATAGCCCTGGTGATCTTCTGGTAAGACCAAATGATGGGTGGAGACTTTCGGATCGAGGCTTAGAACCTCTGTGTAATTCCAGAAAAACACATGTTGATTATTCTTTAGGAAGGACGTATATGTCTCCTATTCCTCGACAGGTATGGCCACACTGATTAGAGTAGGTCATGGGTCATTTTAAGTGCCCATATTTATCTCTTTAAGTTCATCAATTGTGGTGGAGACACCTTCTTCGAATGTAGGAGGTTCATCTTTGAGGTCTTCTTCCTATTATTCTTCTCCTTCATCATCTTCATCATCTTCCTCTTCTGATAGAGAAAGGATTTTTGAGATTAACTCTCTGATGTTGGGAGAGAAATCATCTTTTTTTTAGTGTGTGAGGCAAGGGCATATTGATGTCCCAAGGATGGGCCGAGAGCATCATTTATAGTGATTTTCCTAGCATCATGGGTGTCATCTCGCTCTTCTACGCCTTTGGACTTGGTGGTCATAACAGAGACCATGCAGACAACTGAGCCTACACCCAGACTAGCATTTATGCATTCAACTTAGTTGATGGGTAGTACATAATCTTCCCCAAGTTTCTAGAGGGGGTCGGCGGGATCCATTTCCAATCCATTTGGGGCATTGATCCAATCAACATCATCGGTTGAAATATGTTTTCCTTCCAACTCATAGAACCATGCATCGATATAATGCGACTCACAAGATTCAAATAGGGATTTATCGATGTGCAACATCCCATTTTTTTATTAGTGTGATATTTGATGAACTAATGATATGAAGAAGGAATTGTAGTGTGATGATGTAGCCAAGGCCTCTCTAACAGGATATTGAAGTTTGTACTTTTCTGCACTACTAAGAACTCAAAATCTGATATGAGATCTTTGAGCCAAGTTTTAAGCATGATTTGTCCCAACGGTTTCTACTCACTTTTGTCGTATCCCATCAGATTTGTAGTGTAGGTTGTCAAGCTGTCTTCATCATATACCAGTCGACGAAGTGTTCACAGCGGGAGGAGGTTAACTCCAATGCCGTTGTCGATGAAGATCTTCCAAACATAAATTCCATTTATATTTCTAGACACATATAAATGTTTGATGTGCCCTTTCATGATGGCGTCTTCATACCTTTCTATGAAGGAGATGATAACATGACATTCTTTAGGACTAGTCTCCATCCAGTAGACTTCAGCTGGTGCGACTTCATCCTCAAACTCCTGGGGACTTAGCAAGGATTCTATGAGTGCCTCCCTAAGATTTTCGGATAGACTCAACGCATCCATAATTACTAGCTTTGTTGGTACTAATGCCAGCTACTTTAAAATATCATACTTCTTCTCTAAAGTTTGGAGCTTCACGGATCAGGGTTTCTCTTTTATAGACACTTTGGGGGTTTGATCCTTGGACGTAGATGGTTTGACTTCGGTGACTAGGGCTGGTGGCGTTGTGGCCTTTTCTAGGTTTGTCCGAATTGGTCCGTCTGTATGCCTTGGGAGGTTCAGTATTTGTTCTTCCCCTAATGGATATTCCATGATAATTGGCCTTGGATTTCTTCCAGGGGAGAAAGGGAATTTCAGTTCTTGTTGTGTCGGTTGGATGGCCCTTTGGAAAGTTTCCACGATGTTAATAGTTTGACTTGTGGTGTGGCTGGGAATTTGACTCCTTCCACGATCATGCCTTCCAGGAAACCTCAGGCCTCTGTGGCCTCTTCCTCCGGCTCTCTAGTTGGGTGAGGGGAATTAAGTTTGTGTCCATAGTCTTCATTATAGATGGGATCCATCAGTTGAATGACATTAACAGAGCCGATGATCAGTTCTTGATCTGACACTATCTTTGTCTAACTGTCTCCTTCTGATGGTGTCGTTTGGTGGGGCAGTGCCCGTTGTACCATTTAGCGGGGTGGTTCCCATTGAACCGTTTTTTGGGGTGGTGCCCATTGAACCAAGACTGATGGCATGAAGTCCAAAAGTGTCAAAACTGACTTTGTATTTGGTGTTAGCTCATCTTCTTTCTCTTGATTTCTGCCCGTCTGGCCTTTAGAGGACCGCGAGGCTGAGGAGGATGGTTGTTCTATATTTGGAGCTTTTGGGGGAACAATTGGTTATTTCAACTACGCCTGGAAGGTTCCATGGACTCAGTTGATGGTATTCCAGGTATTCCATTTGTTGAAACTTTTCTATTTCTTACTGATGACTATCTACCATTCCTCTTCCTATCTTGAGTCTGAGGTGGAAACACATGCCACTTGTGCTGGTGGTGGGCCCAACTTGACTTTCCCAAAATCCACCATCTTTTTTAGGAGATCCTTGAAAAAAAATCATTCCTAGATGGTGTGTCCTAGTATCTGGTGATATGGACAATAATTTGGGAGGTTGTTGATACCCACTTCATCGGATTTCTTTGGCTCTAGTGGCCGAAGAAAATTGCAATTCATGGGGGCTATGAAATAGCCAAATACCTGGTCATCTCAGAAAAAATAAACTTTATTTCTTCATTATTCTAACTGATTTCTTTTAGAATCCCCTCACTCATCTTGTTGAGGTAGGGTTGGTTGTTTGCGTCTAAGGTGTCCCACACGATTCGGTGGGGGCCTCACAACTGGATCTGGTACCGGGGTGGCTTAAGCATGATAGAAGTCGCTTAAGCTTTTCATATTCTTTTCCCTGGGGATAATGGGGCCACTCAGGACTTAATGTTGTTCCATTAAAAGGAGTATTCTATCCTTTGATCAATGGTATAGAAGTCTCTAAATCCACTGGTGTACTTCAACAGGATGAGAAGTGTTCGCAATTCATCCCGAAGGTTATGGATGCACATGGCGAGCATCTCATCCTGGGGGAGTAGTCAGTTCAGGGAATATGCCAGACCCTTCCATTTAGAAATGAAGTCTGAGATTCCTTCATTCTCTCACTATTTGAAGTTAATGAAGTCATTGACTGTCATTTTAGGCAGTGTTGAACTAAACTCGAATAGAAACCATCTTTAGAGGTCCTCCCAGCCTATAACTGAATTGGCTGGAAGGTTTGTATACCATACGAAAGTTAAGCCTTACGGGGTTCGTACAATGCACCTAGGTTTTATGGATTCTTTCTACTATAGAGTTCCCATAATGGGGTCACAGTAAGAGTCATAGTGCATCAAATTCTGTTCCGGGTCCCCCGATCCATTGAATACTGGGAATATGGGGTTCCTGATATTTGGTGGGGGTGGAACATTGCTCACCCATTCAAGGTAGGGTTTGCACTCTGGTTGTATTGGAGAACGCCACCCATCCATGGATTCTAGTCACGTTGTTATATGCTCGACGGTGTTTAATATCCCTTGATTCATGTTCTGTCAGACTTGATCTTGAGCTGGTGTGGTAGCGTCCAAGACTGGGTGTGCCGACACTGCTGGAGTTTGGGGTGGATACTCAGCTGGGGGCATCATTCGTGGGTTTTCCTAAATATATTCTGGATGTATTCCCATTGGGGGGAAGTCTTGGTATCCTTCCGGGGATGTATTGAATGGTCCTCCGAGCTTGGATTCATTCACCGGGATGAGGGCCTATGGCATGGTCACCTATTCTGGGAGCCTTCTGATGCTCTCCAGGGGGAACACATCTGGAAAGATAGCTCCCTCGATGTAGCTCGACATTAATTCACTAGAGCTCTTTCATTTCTTTCTCCTACTTTTCGAACCTTTCCTTGAGGGTGAGGGGCGCATTCTCATGGGGAGGAGGAGGCGGTTCATAGATGACCTTGGATTTATTTTTCTCCTTGTTGGAGTTTCACAGGGGGGGGGGGGTAACGACAGGTTAGTTGAAGGGGCACCCAAATTTAGGATCGCTCTCTGGTTCTAGGTATGTACTCCCTCGGGCTCAGTGTGGGATGCCTCTAGGAGGTAACCATCTTCCTTTGCATCTCATACATCCACATGATTTCCTATGATATACATGGGGTTTACGTTTACCACGTTCACTGAGGCATACTGCATTAGGGGTGGTGTACCCAGTGCCAAATGGTAGGAAGTCATTATGCATCCTTTATTATACTTTCTCCTTCCACTTCTCAGTATTCTTCAGGTTTCTTGGTGAATATTGACCCAAATGGATCCCTGGTCTGACCTTGTAATGTGCCTTTGTCTCGGAGGGTGTGAACCATGAGAAGGGGTGGGATGGATAACTCCTTTATCCATCATTCTTCCTAGATGGTTGAAGAAATATGTCCAATGTGTGGGGATTTGAGGTAAAATTTCCCCCATCCCTAGGGGTTGGGGTTATTTCCATTTTCTTGTTAATGCACTACGGCCTTGATTTGTTGGACTTATGGGGGAATTTTGATTTAAAAATTCCCCCATCCCTAGGTACTGGGGTTGTTCCCGTATCGCGGTGGTAGCCACCACTATTTCCACCCTTTCAATTTCATGTACTCCCACGTGGGTATAGGCCAAGTGTGGCATAAGGACTGCATGGAGTCTATGGTCTTTTGAATACACGATCCCTACTTGTTAGTTGTCTTCTCTAAGGAGGGAATCATGGTGGATGTTCCTAGTTTCCTAACTCGGAAGATTTTCAATGGCTTGATCTCTTCATACCTGATGCTTTTGAGACTTACTCCGGGCTAGTTTTTGTTGAGTATCCCATTTTTTTGAACCGGGGTTTCACTTGATTGTTGCCTCTGGGTGATGACATTGCAGGACATCATTTCTAATGGGGCTTGCTGGATGGGATGTGGGGTAAAGTGTAGAGCTCCATGTTCTCCCCATCCCCAAATGTGAACTCCATTTAGGGCATTGGAAATGAGGTGATGAAATTTATGCAGTGCATGGAGGAAAGCCAGTTCAAGGTTTTTTCTTCGCCTTCCTAATTGTGGATGTCTTGTGGATGGGAGGGATTCCAAGTTGATTGGATGATGAACCTCCCCTATCGTGCTGATGTGCTCCACATACCCTTCGTAGGGTAGGAACTTTTCTTTCATCTTTCTAATAGTTGTCTATATATTGAGGAAAATTTCATGCATGAATTCCTCAGACAATTCTCCCGGTATGTCGAAGTGAGAAGTGGTTGTAGGCCAATACATCACTAGTATATTATCCCTAGCTAGTTTTCTTCTCACAAGCAATATATCATGTTGTTGTTTTTGTGGAGGATCCTCTACTTAATAATCCCATCTTGACTGCTTCTTAATAATTTTTTTCCAAGCAACTAGGTTGTTAGGAGCCTCATTGATTTGTGGACAACATGGGGGTGGCTCAGAAGATGAGTGTGGCCCCAGGCCATCCTCTGATTGAGAGAGAATATCACTCGTTATAGGAGGAGTACCCAATGTGTCCAACTCCTTTCTGAGTTCCTCAACATAATATGGATTTCTCACATTTGTTCCGATAAGGGGAGGACCTTCTTGCCGGCATGACTTTTGGTTGTGAGGAGGACCTTTGCAAGTGGTGTTGTAATGGAGAGGGCTACTATTTCAACTTGATTCTCGACCGTGAGAATTTTATTTACGGCGTATACCCTAGGGAGGACTGTCAGGGAGGGTTTCAGCATTAGGAGGACCTTCTTGTTTCTTGATGTCACTATGGGGAGGGCCTTCACATCAACCATCATTGTGGGGAGGTCCTTCTCAATGACCGTCATCCTGGTGAGGACTACCATCCTGACTTGATACCTAGTTGCAGGGAGAATTTAAGCAGTGTACATCCTGAGGTGGGCCTTCAAGATGTACTACAATAATGGGAGGACCTTTTTGTTGCTTGATGTCACTGTGGGAAGCACCTTCACAACAACCATCATTGAGGGGATGGCATTCGCAATGACTGTCATCATGGCGATTACTACCATCATGACTTGGAGTTCCACTATAGGGAGAAGCGTATCTACAGCGTATACCCTGGGGAGGACCATCAGGGTGGATGACAGCAAGGGGAGGACCTTCTTGCTACCTGATATTCAGGTTGAGGGGAGGGATTCCCTAACACTCATCATGAGATAGGCTCTCATGATCGATCATTCTTGACCCACGGAGTAATCCCCCGTGGGTGCTCTATGGAGGACCTGAAGAGCTGCTGGTAGCGACATTGCGGGGAGTACCTTCACAACTGCTACTGTAAATTCCATAATTTGGTAATGGAATAACAGGTTCTTGATCCTTTTTTTATATATGTTTGAGGGTGTCAAGAACCCCAGCTTCTAACAAAGTAGTATCATGTATGTGCTCTTTGTTTTCCAGTTGCCTTTGGCACTTTTCATTCTTGGGCGCTCTCTTACGGGTAAATGGGGCCATTTACTGTGGGTAATGGCCTTTATATACGGTTCCCTATCTTGTTAGGTCCATTTATGTCATCAGGATACACCAATAGACATCTTGAGTTTTGGCAGGGATATATGCATACCCTAGAGCGGCCACCATGTTGGACCGACATCCCCTGGTTGGAACGAGTATTTGTTCCCGATCCGGTGGTCCATATATCACGGGATATTTTCATTGACCCTCCGATATTGGAGAAGGGATAAATAACTACTCCAGAGTGACTAACTCATTTTGTAATTGAGTCATTCCATTTGAGGAAACTGTGTCGTGATCCCGATTTCTCACCTTTTCTGCTGATGCAATGACATCTTGGAATGTTTGTAGGATATGGTTTGTAATCGACGTCTGATATTTCATCATTGCCGGGATGTGTTGGGATAAATATTTGGATGGAAAAGGTATGAAGGCCCATTCTGATGTCAAATCAGGAGTTGGTGCCTGCTCCGGTCCTCCATGAGTTTCTAGTAGATACTGGCAGTTATCCTATGCCAGAACAGAGGAACAAGTCTTTCACTGGTTGTCTTCTCTGGTTACCACCATATTTGACGTGTGTTATTAATATTCATGAGCGGGGATTTTCATCTGCTCACTTTACACTATATTTGTCTCATGGGCTTTTTATGAATCCGTAGGAATTTGACTCTGCTTGTATTTAGTTGTCGCCCTATTTGGATACAAGGGTTGAAATGCATCAGCAAGTATTTGTGATTACATGTAGGTGGTTTCCACCCTATTTGGATGGAGGGCTTGTTTAGTGTTGGTAGATATCTACATATTCCTGTAGTTTTCCACTCTGTCTGCACAGCAGGACTGGCGAGCATTAGCAGGAATGTGCATGTGCTCATATTATGCCACCCTATTTCTGTGGTGGGATTGAGCAGAGGGGGTAGGGTTGTATGTCTTCCCGTTTAATGATGTCACGTTGGTGGAGTTACTCTTTAGGAACTAGGGTGATAGTTTTCCTGGTTATATATTTTATGCCCTTGGCGGGCATCCTGAGGGGCCCGGGTCTTCTGTACTTTGGTAGGTTCCCTCGGTATAAGGTCCTCTTTAGCGGGAGGAGGCTTGGTCGTCCGGTGTCGGCGACGACGTTCTCTGGAGGGGGGCCATGAGTAGTACCCTTGCACAGTTAAGATGAAGTCATCATCATTGAATTCATCTGCCTTCCTGAGATAAGGGAGTTACTCATTGTCATGTTTCGGGGACAGGCTACTGAAATGGTTTGAGATGACCACTAGAGCCTCTTGGTGTTGGGGTACCGACAGTGACTAAAGAGGCAGTTGGCGGACCCTTGCAGAATGGAGGTCTTATCTTGCGGCCTCCAATTTGGGGAGATTACCATTTTGTTAGTACTCTTTGATCATTTTATTGGATACCCAGCATTGAAGACACTGGGTAGGCGAGGGGGTCCTGCTCTTCGTTGAGGCCCCGACCACCTGTGGGATCATTGATGTGCGTGTCTGCATGGGTTTTTGGGATGTCATTTGGATCGAAGGTCGCTCTACGGGAACCTAAAGTATAAATATATGACATAAAGACCAAAAAACATCATCAAAGTAACATTTTTTTAAACATATGCATATTTTGATATTCATCTTAGCCCCCTTCCCCTTTTCTTTTGCTACGGGGTGAAGGGGTCTGAGTGGGATGAGACCGCCACCTTGGTTAAGGATTCATGTAAGGTTCACCATTTTTGTTTCGCCTCTGAGGTGGTGCGTTTTCACATACCAGGGTGAAAAAAATGATCCAACGTGCAGTATCATTTTTTCTTTTATCATTTGGGTAGAACTGCCACCTTGGTTAAGGATTCACGTCAGGCTCACCATTTTTTTCCACCTCCAAGGTGGTGCATTTTCAGGTGGTGCAGAAAGGGTTTGATGAGGATAGTCACTCGTACCCCATTTTTTATAGAGACAGGTTCCCATAAAATTCACTATTCTTTTTATTTCAACCCGTTCGACATCATTATCCTTTAAAGAAGGTTGAATTAACCCTGCGAGAACTGTTGGTCCCAACGGGTGATTGCGCGGGGTTCAAGTACTCATATAATTGGTCCTTCTCAGATATAAATTCCTCCGATGGTCACCAATGAGTTTATTCATGGAGCCAAGAACTCCTAACGTCCATGGTATCCATGATTCATGGACCTTCTTTCCAAAGGCAGGTGCTCGTTGGATGAAGATTTGGCCAATGACAATTAAGGACTCCATTGGTCGAGAGGATGGGAGGTCACCCATTCGGGGGAGAATCTTTTTCTGTTCCAGTAATCTCTTATATATTTAAGTCATGTTCATATGTTCATGAATCCTTGGTTCATTCCCAAAGAGTGTGTCCATGGGCTACCCTTGGTTTGCAAAATCGTCATAAGCATGCATATATTCGATGCTACGGAGATGATGATGACTTGAGCCATATTATAAGGCTCTCTAGAGTTTATCGTCATCCAGGGGTGAAAGGTGACTTGATGTTGGGATTGGGACCATAATAAGGGATTCCTATGTATCCTCGGGAGAGGAATCAAAATCCACATAGTTCAGATTGTTTGGGGAATATGCACAAGAGCTGCCCATTTCACCAGACATGATTGGGTGGACCCTTCTGGATGGGCACCCTTTTGATCTTGGGCCTTTTGGTAGGCATCCTACGTATCCTGATTTTATCAAGAATCATAGTTCTCATAGTTCAGAATGTGTGGGGCTTACGCATAGGAGCATCCCAGTTGACAAACATGATTAGGTGGACCCTTTTTTATGGGCACCCTTTTGAGCTCGGGCCTTCTGGTAGGCGTCCTTCACATCCTTGTTTGATCAAGAATCAGAGTTCTCGTAGTTCAAAATCATGTGTATGTTGTAATCCTCACAAAACTCTAAGACCACATGAGTCATGATCGGTGTGAGAAACAAGAGGATGTGAAAGATTCAACAATGCACATGCCTCCTCCCCTATTGGTGGGGGAGGGATAGCCCGCGGTGGAAGAGGTCGGGGTGACCGTGGGCAAGGGCGTGGAGCAACGAACATTTTCATGTGAGATTGTTCAAATATCATGTAGCTCGGCCTCAGAATATTGGGGACTTACCTTAGTAGGAGGGCCCTGGAACACGTTTTGGGAAGGGGAGGAGTTTCATCCTCATCAAAGGGGTGAGCAAACATAACCCCTTCGACTGATCACTATTCCTCATTGAATGGAAAATGAAGTGATTACCCTTATTCCCGAGAATAGGGAGGTTCACGTTAGCATCCCAAGGTTGGGATTTAGGTTACCATGGGAATTTAGCTTCATAGGAATTCCTGAATCCCACACCTTTGTGGGGAGGGCCTTTGTGACTCCGCTTACAGTGGGTATGTAGACTCAATGGGGCGCATTGATGCACCCGATGGTCTAATCATATGGATCCCATAGCTTTGGAGGAGGCTTTGGCCTAATGTCGGAGGACTAGTTATTGGATGGATCATAGAGGACTGGATGGTAGTGGAGGGGTGAGGTTGGAACCAGTGGGAACAATACCTGAAAACACCCCATTCCGCGTACTAAATTTTTATGCGGGATAGGGGAGGCTCTGCATACCATAGTGGTATGCGGGCAGAGGGTTCATCTGTGTAAAAATATGGTATGTGGTAATGGTTATAGGAAATCGCATACCATAGTGGTATGTGTCCCATCACGCTGCTTTGGGTTCCATCCGCGTACTGATGCAGTACGTGGTGCCAGGTTTAGTCCACGTAGCGGTGTGCTATGTGGGGAACCATATTGAAGGGGGTCTGAGGGATCATCATTTGCGGGGAGTCCATCCATGAGAATCCCTTGGTTCTTGGTTAACCCATTAGGTTCAAAGTTATATGATTTTTATTTAATTCCACCGTTTTATGGTTTGCAGCTAGTTGTACCTACAGAGGGAGTGGTTCGTGGTTTGTGCTTTTCCGATGAAACAAGACGGAAGCCAGAGTGCAACCTCTAAGTCTCCCACAAGCTTTTGTATTCCATCATTATCCCTATCAGTCTACCTCTCTATGTCTCTGTTCGTACTTTTATTTTTCTCCTTTTATAGAGAATCAAAGAAATCATATCTATTGGGCACGCGACACCATTTGCAGAGGCCCATTGAAGCAATATCCTAACCCGCAGAAGACTCAGTCAGTCGGGGTCTGAGGAGGATTTGGTTCATGATAATGGTTCGTGGAGCCCTACATGTTCGCCTCGTCCACGAATTGATAGGTTTGAGGCACGATTTTCAAATTTTCTTCACACGTATAAACATGTCGGTGACATGGTTTGCGGTTTTCCTTGCTCGCTGGCCATCGCTTTGTGGGTTGGCGGTTCGTGGATCGTTCCGTGTACCAATTAGTTCATGGTATTGATGCTCCACTTACCCTTCCCAATGATGGTATGCGGGCCACTTGAAATTCCTTCGAAAACTTAAATTCCTTCAAGTTTCTTCTGAATATTTCAACTCAGTTTTATTCCCTTCACTTTTCTAGACTTCTAGAATCACTTGCTTCCTTCTGCAAAGTGTTTGTGGGGGTATTTTCTTCCCTTGGCTGAATTTTCAAGACCCTATAGTACTGCTTCACATTGTTCTCCATTAATGACTATAAGAGGATTCTCTTATTATCTCATGTTCTTGATAAGGATATAATATGATATTATCTTTAGGGATTGAGATAATTTCTTAAGAGGTTCTTCATTTCTCACAGCCACTCAATCCTTTAAAATATTATAAACTGAAATATATACTTAGGGTTAATATTTTATAATTGTGAAATGGAACTTTATAAAATATTCATTACAAGTTATTACCCATGTATAATAATAATAATAATAATAATGATAATAATATTTCCATGAAATGTGTTAATTTAAATATCCTTTATTAAATAAATAAATATTTATTTAAATGATATTAAATACAGTATATCATTTCAATTGGGCCCTCAACTAGACCCATTAGTCCACCTTGGTATTTATTGAACCTTCAATAATAAAATATCTATTTAAATAAATATTAATTATTTAATAAATAAATATATATTATATTCAGTAAACTCAGAAATATATATATATATATATATATATTAATATTTATGTGACTAAAAAAATATTTATATTAATATATTCACTAAAATAGTGAATAAAAAAATATTTATTTAATAACTTATGAATAATAAATAAGTGATAAAATTTAACTCACATATTCCAAACATGAATATTAGGTGATATTATTTATTTGATCAATGTAACTTGAACAATTATTATCCCACAAATTTAGAATAATATTTATTCTTAATATTAAATTCAATATAATTTAATGATAATTTTGATACATTTAGTGTGTGGCCAACTAAGCCTCTTTCTTTATGGAATTGGGAGAACATACTTAATGTCCAAGATCAGTATCCAACAACCTAACAAGACACCCATAAATAAAGAAGCTAATGTCATAATGACAATAACCTTCCTATGAATATTATTGTGTTACATAATATTTTTTTCTTAATATCTCATCAAGAAATATTTATACTTGTGTCATCACCCTATATACTTGATTTATCTTTCTTTAACCTATTGAAATGAACTATTCGATTAATTACCATGACCATGAATTTAATCAGACAGTTCCATTATAATAAAAGGGCCAGAGATATCTTATTCCATTAACTCGAAAGGGATAAATCCTTTCCTTACTTATTCAATTCATTAAATATCACTTATTTCACACCCAATATATGCTACCTATCCATGAGCATATACCATCACAATTTTCATCCATACATCAATGTACATGATTCATGATATACTTTAATAGTAATATCATGTCCAAGGACTGATATACACATTCACAGATAGGAGTATCCAATGAAATATAAACATATAGAATTCTTATTGGAATGTATATCCCTATAACTTCATTTATTATAGATTACCAAAGGTGAATTATTGGAGTTGGTTCCCTAGAACCAAATTCTATGTACTTTATAATTACATGTATTCATTTTTTTGAATATTAATTAATTTTATTTTCATATCATTATTTTTCCTTTTCATGATAATAATAAGTGATATTTTCCTAAAAATATACATCACATTGAAAGGCCATAGTAGTTATTTACTATAATGAGAACCTGGAGGTTCCATGATATTATTCTCTCTTTATATATTCTATATCCAGATGATATTATTTGATTAAACACAGATGATACAGGCTACCATTGGTAGAAAATTATCAGAATTGGAGGCACCCACTCATGGTGTGCTCCCTTAGTAATCTCTAGAGTAGAATATTATGAGAATGAGACCAGCTGGCAGAAAATCCATATTTATATATGTTATTGGATGTTTCTGTCTTTGATGGCATGTATTTATCCATATAATTTAATATTATCCTTAATAAATATCATAAGGTGTGTAATTTGATGTATTGATGAATAATGTGATGATATATTCTCACAAAAAAGTTGGATATGTTGGGTACACCATGAGTGATATAGAATTAATAAAAAATGTGTGAAAATAATTTATCCCTTTTTTCTATTAATGGATGTTGATATACCATGCCATTTGATGGGAATGGAACTTCCTGGATAAATCCATGGCCATGATATTATGTGGGAAATTAATTTCTGAAAAGTCAAAGAAAGAGATGTCAAGAGCATTGGTTGATAACACTATCATGCAACCTTCTTAATTAGAGATATCATGATAAAGGGATTATATTACTTAGTAAGAATTCATAGGAGTTTTTTTATCTTTGTGACATTAACTCCATTCTCTATGGGTGCCTTTGTGTATGACTAGATTATATTCTTGGAGTTTAGGCATCTCCGCCTATTTCCACTGAGAAAGTATCCTAGAGGGTCAAACACTAAGTGTATCTAGAATCCTGATTAAATTAATTGTTGAATTTAACAACTTATAATAAATATTATTTCTATTTTTCAGTTTAATAGTTATTCAGGTTTGGTTGATCCATAATATTTAATCATGATTTATTCGAAAGAATATGTGAGTTAAATAATTATAAATAATTATTTTCAAGTTTTGGAAAATATAATATTTATTATATTTATCAATGAATAATGAAGTAAAATTTATTCATTAGATAAATTTTCATTATTCAAGGTTTGGTAAATGTTTAGGAGGGTAATAAGATCAATTTTAATAATCTGATAGGATATGGTATAAATGATATTTATTTATTCTTAGGTGGTGAACATATAGAGTGAATGGTAATTATATTATTATTAAGACACGAGGTTCACTAAGAATTAAAGAATTTGTAAGTGGATTATATGAAAATGGGAAATCATAAACTTTTCTTAATATATATCTAGTTATATCTCTTTCCTAAGTGATATTTATTCTATACAATGGATAGAGATAATCTCTCTCAAAACATAAATATATTTATAAAGATCTAGAGTGTTCCCTTTATCCACTCTACTCTCAATCCATTGAGAGAACATAAATAGTTTTTCATCCTCAAGAAGAATTCTAATTCAATCAACTATGAATGACATAAGTGATTGAAATCTACTTTGTTAGTACATAGTAATTCAATGATAATATATAGAGATTGTGATACATGTGTGGATCGCCACTAAAGGGGTTCTTTACTTGTATCCTACAATGCAATGATGACAAGATGATATCGAGTATACCAAATCATCAACAAAGAAATAATTAAAAGTTCAGTTAATTCTAGATCTACTTATAAATTAATTATAAATTAAATTGATGAACCTATCATACCGGTTTCAGTAGTAATTTTAGTTAATCCTTGATTTAATTCCATTGGTCATGATTTTTTCATCATGTACATCTTATATTATTCCAGGATTTTGATAAAGCCCCAGTTCACCATGCCCAACAGGTGATTCCATTGCTCCTATAACCTACAAGTGACATTTGAGTGATCATATGGTTAATTTATAATTATTTAGTAATAATTTATTGAATGGTATGCATTTTTAATTTCCTTTTACTTCAAATCAGTTTTTTTCTTGGAATCTAAAAATCATTTTCTCTTTCATTTCTTCATTCTCTCTCACATAACCACTAAATGGTTAAAATTGAAATGAAGAATCATTTGAAAACCCCATCTAAATAATCCAAGCATCCTAGTTAGATATCACAAGACTATATACTATATACTAAACTACACTCTATATAATTGTGCATTTGGCATGTATCTCACATGGTTATCAAATGAGTTAGATGTTATTGGATTATCCTGCTGTTATCATATCAGATTCGATAAGAGTGGATATATATAGATCTATACTAGAAGGCATGTGCTTTGAATAACTACACATTGTGTAACTCATGTACATAACATGTAGTCCTCATGTTCTTATAGTAAAGAACATAGGGGACTAAGCATGTCTTATATCTACTACACAATACAAGGATGGAAAAACATAAAAATTTGTGTCTACATATCATGTAGGAATATTACATGTTGTAATCATTGTAATCATTCATGACAAACACATGTGCCTAGTTCCTATGCATGTGTCACAAACACATGAGAAGAGATCACATGTCGTGTAACCTAATACACATCATGTAGTATTCTGTATCTTGTGTTATTAATTTCACATAGAGAGAATAATTAATTATATAATTAAACCTATTCTATGCCTTCCATTTTTAATTTATTTGATTGTTCACTCCATGTCATAGGATTATTGATTATATTTTAAATTCATTTCTATATTAAATTGAAATCTACAATTTTTTTATGGTATTTTTCTTATAGTGTACTCCACACGCATCAAGAGAATCACATGACATGTAATTCAAATGTGTTCTGTGTGTCATTTTTTTGAAAATACATGACATGTTATTACCCACCACACAATGTATGTTGGATTCCAAGGGAATGATCAAGGGAAAGGATTGTGCCTGGTAGTTTGGATGCATACATGAAATTGCCTCTAAGCACACTTGTGTTCTTTACTAATTTTAAATAAAATTAATTAATTAATTTTTTCAAATTATAGATGATGTTAATTCAAATATGGTTCAATGGAATTAAGATAAATTGAACTAATTGGATTAATTCATAGTGTTTTATATTAATTAAAGAATGAATCAAAGTAATTGATAACTAGATTACAAATGTGTTTTTTATGCTTTTTGAATGATCATGAGCTTAGACTAGACTTGTGTATGTGATTGGTTTCCTATTAATTTATTATTGAATTAAAAAATTTCCTATGTGTTATCCCCTCATTATTATGTAAGGACCTATATTCTAGTGGATTATTTTATATAACCCCTATCCAATCCATTAGATCCCCTCACCTATGTGTGAGTAGATTATTTTATGGGGATGAGTATCCCAGGTGATAGGAGATGGTCTGAGTCTCGAATACAAGGAAAAACCAATAAAGGTGACATATAGGAGCTGAGTTAAAATACTTCAACACAAACAAATTTGTGGTTCATGGTGTTTTCCCCTAGTGTTGATGGTCAGTTTATCACATACTAGATAAACTAACCATTAGATAATCTTTGGATCATGCCACTTATATTTAACTTCTATCAGTTTCATGGTTGATTATTTATGTTTGTGAAATCTATGTGATTACTTAATAAATGGATTAAAAATAATTAAATATATAATAAAATAAAACTATACCATGTATAAATTTCATCAGACATGGTCAATCACTTATGTAAAATCCACTTAATATTAATAAGACACATGATAAGGTAAAATGGGATTTTATACATAAAGATAAAAGCCATTAACTAAAATATTAATTCGTTATATCCTTCCACTACTTAAGTTATAATCAAACCCATAGTATAAAGTGCTTGATCGACCCAATTCATTGTTGTTTCAATTATCAAGGAACTTTTAGCTAGAAGTTTTCGGTTGAATTAACTTGGTTCACATCAATATTTGACTATCTAAGATAGACTTGGTGTAAATGAGAGGCAAGATTAGTGGAAATATTTATCCATGGTTTTAGGATTGGGGAGTCCACTAAATAGATCAAGTAACTATGAGTTAATGCAGTTGGTAATTTAAGACTACATAAGACCATTCAAATAACTTTTTAAGACAAATTTTGGGTTATGATAAGGGAATATGGTTCCTTGCCACTAGAATATCTATGAAATAGGTTATTCTGATACTTATATTAATGGAAAATAGGTTTTGAAAAAATAGTGATAGATTAATAAAATTTAATTTAAATTTATTAATTTGATTCGTTAATCAAGGAAACAATAATAATCTATTATTGATTTTGAAGAAATAGAAAACCACATGACTTTGACTATATCACTGCGATCCATACCAGAGAAGGATAAAATTCACATTGGAATGCATTTATAGAAATGGTATATATTCTTATGTGTTATTCTAAACCATGAATAGAAATTATACATGTTGGAATGTAGCGTCCCACCCTAGATGCCACTTAATGGTGCCCTGATATGGTGCCCACAGGACCTCAATCATGACTCCCCAAACTCCAGAGACTTTTGACTAACAGTGAGGTCCTAAAGAGTGTTTGTGGGGAGACTATGACCTCATTGATCAAAGTGGATTGAATTAATAAATAAGGAATAAGAAATAGAATAATAAGATACTATATGACCAAACTGGTAACCCCCCAAAGAGAAAACGGTATAAACATACAGATAAAAGTAAAAAATGACAAATAAACATGCAAGAGAAGTAAATAACTGGTAGAAAAAAATAATTATTATATGTAATATGATGATGATCATGGTAATGTAACTATACAAAAGTGTGCATGGGTAATAGGGGATACCGACATATCCCACATGCTAACAATATAAAAAAAATACAAACAAGGCCAAAATAGCTACTACTAGTATTGCAAGAATAGGTTTATCCCTCTTCTCTCATACTCCATCCTAGTACATGTAATAAAGCATCAGAAGATATCCACTTCCCTCTATCCATAACTACAGTCATGAAGTCTCTTTGGGTACCAAAGATGACCCAATAAGGGTGTGAGATACAATCCTAGTAGGCCACCACCAACGGTGTCTAGAAAAATCCATTTCGTGTAATATAAAATGAAATGTGTTATATAGTTAATAAATAAAAAATAGGAATAAATAAATAAGTACATTGGGATGAGTTACACTTGGGAAACCCATCCAGTTCTACCAGCTTCGGCCTAATCTAGTGTGTATATACCAAGGGATCCTGAATGAGTAAATTGGGTGGGATAATATAATAGGAATTGGATTGTCCCCAAGTTTGTGATTTTTCTTGGAATAAATTTCCTTGAAGTTCCAATTTCAAGGTTCATTTATTATTCAAAACACTACTAAAAATTTTACCTTTCCCACTAGTTTCAAACCGTTGGGATAGCGCATGCAACCGTTGGGATAGGGTATCCCAACGATTTTCAGAACCGTTGTCATGTTAGGAGTTGCAATAGCCCTATACCAAAGATTTCTATGAAACTGTTGGTATAGGTCTGTCTAAAGTTACTCTATTCCAACGATTTCTATGAAACCGTTGGGATATACTTATACCAATAGTTCAAGAACCGTTGGTATACATACTGCCTAGCGAACTGTTCGATATATGTATACCAACGATTCAAGAACCGTTGGAATACATACTTCCCAATGACACTGCTCTATTCCAATGGATTTATTAAAACTGTTGGGGTATATATCTCCCAAATTGTATACCAAAGGTTCTGAGAACCGTTGTTATATCCTCTTTTCCCCAAAAAAACAATAGGCAGAAGAGAGAACCTACCAGCAAGAAACTGTAAAAACCTTACAGGTCCACTGCAGCACTTCCCACTCCACTACTGCAGACCCCACTCCAATACAGAATCCCCCACACTCCACTGCCCCGCTTCCCCTCTCCACACTCCCTATAAAAAACTTACACATCCACTGCAGCACTCCCCACTCCATTGTTGAAGCCCCCACTCCACTACAGCACCCCCTGCTTCCCCAGTCCCCATTGCCCCACTGCCCCACTGCACTACCCCACTCCCCACATCCCCCACTCCACTACAGAATCCCCACTTCCCAACTGCACTGCCCCACTGCCCCACTCCCCACTCCACTACTCCACTCCCCACTCCCCACTCCCCTGCAGCAACCCCCACTCCATTGTAGCATCCCCACTTCTCTACATCATCCCCCACTCCACTTCAGCATCCCCCACTCCCCACTTCACTTCAGCATCCCACCACTACAATGCATCATCCATCCCACCAATCCAATATAGTATCCCACCCACAATAAAAAATGAACAACAATGCAACATTCCACAGACAACACTCCACACCATCCCACAATGTTATAGGATTCATAAATATGGTTTAATTATTGAATTTTTTATTTGAAGATCATGGCTGACACCCCCCCCCCCCCACATTCGTTCCTCTCCTCCTAGAGATCAAGGTCCCTCTGGTTAGTGGACTCCTTCTCAAGGATCCTTCTATAGTGTGTTATAATATTTATAAAATGTTCAAGAATACTCAGATAGCCTTCTAGCCTAGGCCTCGCAAGTAGAATCTCCTTATATGGGAGTTTCCCAATCCCTCATGCATGCAGGTGTGTGTACCAGGTCCTCCCCAATGTGTGATGTTCCCAGCCTGTCTCCACAATCTTTGTCTAGTGTGTCAAAGATGGATAAATTTCAAACACGGGTTCTCTGAACTTCTACAACATTCTCTTCGCCTCAGCATAATAGAGTGTTTTTAATATCTCAATCGAAACACACTCAAGAGTTGTGTTCTTGTCAGCTGAAAGGGGCTAAGATGCCTGGGGCCAAAGTCAGGCGTCAAAAAGATCAATGATCCCGTTCCGAACACCAGAGGCCTAGGTTCTAGGGTAAAAATATATTTTATCACTACTGAAATTCATAATATTAAGGCTTCCATTGTTTCTATGCTCAATCCAAAGCAATGCTCTTCCAAAATCGGAGAGTATGCACATAGAATAATAATGTGTGCATCAATTCATTCCAACCCTCAAAACCTATTTATATGGGTAGATAAGAGAATCCATGTGGCATGGGATAATATCCTTTGATCTGGGGGAATTCATGTGGATTGTTGTATGATACTTTAATATCTTTTTAGATCCGAATGAAAATAAAGGGAGAGTGGTATTCCATCAAAATTCCAACATGGAATTTTTCCAGCTCATGGATAGCAATGGGATTATGGATATGGGGTACACCAGGGATCGTTTCACATGGTGAAATAACTTGAGAGGGGGTATTAGAACTTAGAGTTTTCTTGATCTATGACTTTAGAATGTCATGAAATCTCTACCTATCATAATGCAAAGGTATCTAACCTGGTACAAATCATATCTGATCATTCACAACTTCTGGTTTCCTTGTCCTCTAGGTAGGAGAGGTCCAAGTGCTTCAACTTCTATAATATATGGACCAATACTCCAGGATATCATTAGGTCGTGATTGAATCATGGAAGGGAAGTTCATGTATTGGGCTTCACAATAGGCATGTAAGACCCCCCCCCCCCCCCCCGTTCTTAGGAGATGAATGTGTATTCAAGATGGATATCAACCGACTAAAATCCAGTCTCAAAGACTACTTTAATGACACATTGTTAGATGAACTCACTAGCAAGAAGGACATCCTAGAGGAAATGATTCTTAGGCAAGAACAACTAGCACACAAACAATCGATAATAAAGTGGCTCTAGGAAGGTTATCATAATATGGAATACTTCCATTCATGAATCAGGGAGAAATGACGCATCATAATACTAAATATACTATTGGAGGGAGACACACATACTGAACATAGGGGTGTGGTTGGTGGCATGGATGAGTCTTACTTCAAGGTGCTCCTTGCAGGAGCTAATCCCTATAGCAACCCGAGCCTTTTACATATATCATTTCATTATTTTAAGCATAATTAATCATCAGAGTACAAGCCAAGGATCGTTAAGTCTAGTGTCTTGGAAGACTAGGTACATATAACATAAAACATGGGGCAAGAAAAACACTTCTTTATTTAATCTCCACAATGAGCTCCAAACTTCCTTTGAGCCCTTACATCTGCATAGGGTACTCTGGGGAACACATGAACAAAGGGATGAGCTAAAAATTCCCAGTAAGGGAATTAACATAAGGATACATCTCATGCACATGAGTTAAGAGGCATGACATAATGATATCCAAAGCATGAAACTTATGAAATAATTTAATATAATCATGGGATCATATAATCATGGAATCATATAAATGTGGCAGAATCATAAATCATATCTTTAGTACGGGTCAAGGCTAACCGCCAATCCCGTTTCCCATTTCAGTACGGGTTAAGGCTAACGGCCAATCCTGTTTCACATCACATCTCATGAGACTTAACCATACCCAATGCATTGGAGAACTATCTGGGCGCACCCATCTCAATATTTTCATGGATATTCTTTACACATAAATATTATTACTACATATAAAATTAAACATAATCAACCATACACAAACATAAGGGTACCCATGGAAAGAATTGGGTACCACAATCATGACATAAATCATAACCAATGGGCGTATCATGAAAGTGTCCATGTAAGGAAAGAATTAGAAAATACATGGAATTAATAGGGTAAAATAGGCATATAAAATGGTAAGTGGTGTCAAACATAAGTTACAACATATTAGAAATGTATTTTAGAACATTAGCATCAAAACATTTTTGTGCTGTTTTAAAGAAAACACTCTAGAGATTTTCAAATAGAAAAGAGGAAATTATTTTATATAAAACCATAATTGAACCAAGAATGTTTTTATAATTAAAATTATGATTTTATAAAGACAATGGTATCTTAAAACCGTGGATAGAGTGAACATGAAATTTGGGTAATAATTTGGGAAGTCCCCTTAAAACAGGTTTCCTTATCGGAAAGTTCTAAGGAGGGAATCTTTCAAAAAATGTATATCCCTGAATGAAAGTGATGAAAGGGTCTTGATACTATAATATTTTACAACTATCCAGAATTCATAGGATTAAAATAAATAGATATTATAACACCCTTTTGAAAGAAAGATAAGGCAACCCGAAAGAACGAAGAAGGTTTGGGTAGAATTCGTTACGATTTTACTGGCATGGTGTCGAGTGTATCTAAGAGGACTTAATGAGAGAGAGAAGGGGTTTCTAATCACTTATAAAAAATTATTGAATTATGGGGAAGGTGTATAAACATACCCCATCACTTGGTATCACAAAAAAAATATATCATAGGGAACAATCTTGATTAAGAGTGAAAAGGGGAGGATCCCTTACCTTAAATCTGTTGGTGTTCTCTACTTGTTATTAACGACCTGAATAAACAAATTAGGATTTATTAATTAATAATTACATAACCTCTTCTATATTAAATTTATTTATTACAACCCTTTTTAGTTCATTCAAAGCCTTTTTGATTAGTTATAAGGTTCAATTTCATTGTTCAGGCTCGTTTGTTTACGTGGCTTTAAAAGATCGGTTCACTTATATTCAAGTTTGGATTATATGTAAGATGAAGGTGGTTGTCCAGAATTGATGTTATATTCTTTAGTTCATATCCAGGAGATTACATGGTTTTAGTTTTAATTAGGTTACTTAGAGTGATGTTGAATTATTACATATATAACCTTAGTGATAACCGTTTTTGTTATTCGGTGGATTTGATTACAAAGAATGTGTTTTGATTTCTAACTTAATTCCATTTGTACCAAAGGATTACATAACAAAAAACAGAATATATTACATATATAATAATCTGGTTCAACCATAACAAAAATGGTTTCATGAACAGAATTAAAGATAATAATAAAAATTGATAAACGGTTGTCCTTGAATGTGCTAAATTAGCACATCTCAAACGGTGCTTTCATTTTTTTCAAATAAAAGGGTGGGGAAAAGAGAGAAGATAATGAAATATACCAATAGAAAGAAGAAATTCCAGTAAATTTATGCTACTGGATTTATCATACTATTATGTTGAAGGTAGGTGAGGAAATAAAATAAAAAAGAAAATAACTTAAAAGAAAAGAAGAAATTTAGGAAGAGGAATTTACCTCTTGAGACTTCTTCCTTTGAGAACCTCTTAAGGGGAGAGGTTTTAGTATTTTGAGAAGGCTGAGAGATTTTGGACGTGGGGGAGGACCTTGGGGAGAGATTTGGGCAGAATTTAGAGAAGGCTTGGAGCTTGAGAGGAGTGGAGAGAAGAGGGGGTGAAGGGGGTTTTTATAGTGGAGGAGAGAAGGGATTTCATGATATTATAATCCTTAATTTATTATTTCTTCACAAGACAAATAATAGTAAGTATTCCATGACCAAGAATAGTAAATGGGTCATGTGAATTCGAACCATGGGTGGTGACATCAGCCATGATGCTAGGAATAGTTTATTTATCTTGTAATGTATATATACGGTAAATTACCGTATTTTACTATTCATCAAAATTTCAAGTATTTCAGAAGAATATCAAAAAATTCACCCTAACTATTTTTCAACGTGTAGAATCCAAAAATAGAGTCCATTTTTTAAAAATAATTTTCTAAATATGATTATTTTAATATTTAATTAAAATCATTATTTATTATCAAAAACCAGATTTAAAACATGAATTAACTCATTATAAAACATAGGTATATTGTATTTACAACTTGAATATTATTTTAGTTGAGTTTACTATTCATTAGGGTATATCACTATTCATAAGGGTATGTTACTATTCATTGGGTTATGTTACTATTCACCAAAAAAATTAAGTTTTTCTTATCAGACTCCAAAAAACCTCTTGAACAGAACCGTGTATGTCAGATTTTCAAAATTCCAAACACAGAAGTGACAAACTTATGTTTAAAGGTAACTTATCACTTAGTAGTTAATTATTATGTGATTTTATGGCATATTTATAAGAAGGTAATTTCCATTAAAAACATTGGGCCGTTACATTCTTCCCCCCTTAAGAAATTTCACCCTCGAAATTTCATTTTACATTCTAGGCCAAAAATAGGTGTGGGTACTTTTCCTTCATTGCTTCCTCCAGTTCTCATGTTGCTTCCTCAAACTTATGGTTCCTCCACAACACTTTGACAAGATGGGTTTTCTTGTTGCGTAGAACCTTATCTCTCCGATCCAGAATCTCTACTGGCTACTCCTCATAGGAGAGATCATCTTCCAGCTACACCACCTATGAGTTTAGTACATGTGAGGGATCAGGTATGTACTTCCTCATGAGTGATACATGGAAAACATCATGAACTCAAGCCATATTTAGTGGAAGTGAAAGCCGATAGTCCATGGCTCCTATGTGGTCAAGGATATCAAAGGGGCCAATATACCTTGGGCTTAGCTTCCCTTTCTTCCCGAATCACATGACTCTCTTCCATGGAGATATTCGAAGGAAGAATTTATCTCCAACGTCGAACTCTAAGTCCCTTCGACGGTTGTCATCATAGCTCTTTTGCCAACTTTGAGCAGCTTTGATGTGTTTCTGGATGACTTGAACCTTCTCTGTCATCTCTTGAACAAGATTTGGTCCATGTAGCTTTCTTTCTCCAACTTCATCCAAACAGGTTGGAGTTCTACATCGCTTTCCATACAGAGCTTCATATAGAGCCATCTGAATACTTGAGTGGAAGCTATTGTTGTATGAGAACTCAACCAATGGGAGATGCTGATCCCAACCACCTTGGAATTCAAGAGAGCAGGCTCTTAGCATATCTTCAAGCATCTGAATAGTCCTTTTAGATTAGCCATCATTTTGGGGGTGATAGGCCGTGCTAAAATTTAATTCAGTACTCAAAGCATATTGAAGACTCCTCCAGAATTTAGAAGTGAACCTTGGATCGCGGTTAAAGAAAATTGAGAGTGGAACATCGTGCAGTCTCACCACTTACTTCACATATATCTTTTCAAGTTTTTCAAGCGAGAGATCTTCCCAAATAGAGATGAAATGGGATGTCTTGGTGAGTCGGTCAACCACAACCCGTATTGAATTATTTCCCTTCGACGTCTTCGGGAGACCCATGACAAATTCCATAGTAGAATTTTCCCATTTCCACATGGGTGTAGTTAATGGCTACATCATACCTTTGGACTTTTGTTTCTCATCTTTAACTTTCTGACATACCAAGCACCTTGATAAATATTCTGCAATCTCCTTCTTCATGTTATCCCACCAGAAGTGTTCTCGGAGATCACGGTACATTTTGGTACTCCCATGATGGATAGAGAAGGTCGAGCTATGTGAACTATTCAATAGCTCCTTCTTTATCTCTGGATTAGATGGTACACATAATCGTGACCCAAATCTTACAACTCCTTTCTCATCAATTTTGAAATCATAGGATTTCCCATTTTTAACAGCTTCCACCCTTTTCTAAATTTCCACATCCTTTCTTTGAGCGACCTTTATTTTCTCCATGAGGGATGGTTGAGCAATAATTTGAGAAAGTATTGATGATGTTCCTCCCATAATGATTCCCATGTCCATCCTTAGAAAATCTAAGAAGATCGGATCCTTTTCAATTCTCATCATTGATAAAGATGCAGGATCCTTTTTGCTTAGAGCATATGCCACCTTGTTTGCCTTACCAGGATGGTAGTGGATTGAGCAATCATAATCCTTGATGATCTCTATCCATATTCGTTGGTGTATATTAATCTCTTTCTGTGTGAATATATATTTGAGACTCTTGTGGTTAGTATATATCTCACATTTTTCCCATAGAGATAATGCCGCCAGATTTTCAATGCAAAGATCACAACCGCCAACTCTAGATCATGCGTGGGATAGTTTTGCTCATGGATTTTCAGCTGCCTTGAGGCATAGGCTATCACTTTATCATTTTTCATTATCACATAGCCTAATACTTTATTAGAATCATCACTATACACCACAAAGAGTTCTCCACTTGAAGAGAGTGTGAGTACCGGCGTAGTGATAAGCCACTTTTTCAACTCCTTGAAACAGTCTTCACATTCCTATGTCCAGACAAACTTTACTCCCTTCCGTGTCAGCTTGGTCATTGGGTTTGACAATCATGAAAAGTTCTTCATGAATCGTCGATAATACCCAGCTAGACCTAAAAATATGCGGATCTCTGTTACAGAAGTTAGCCTCGGCCACTCTTCAATTGCCTTCGTCTTGGAAGGGTCCATAGATATCCCTTTCCTAGTGATAACATGCCCCAAGAATGATAGTTCCTCCATCCAGAACTCACATTTACTATACTTTACATACAACTTATCCCTTCTTAAAGTCTTTAACACAGTTTCCAAATGCTTCTCATGTTCATCCTTGCTCTTTGAGTATATCAGAATATCATCAATAAAGACCACCACAAATTTGTCGAGATAATATCTAAAGACTCTATTCATTAAATCCATGAAAATTGTTGGAGCATTAGTGAGTTTTAAGGGCATCACTATGAACTCATAGTGTCCATACCTCATTCAAAAGGTAGTCTTGGGAATATCTTCCTTCCTCACCTTTAGTTGGTGATATCCTGACCGAATTTCCACCTTAGAGAAATAACTAGCCCCATGAAGATGATCGAACAAATTATCTATCCGTGGAAGGGAATACTTGTTCTTTATAGTGATTTGATTGAGCTCACAATAATCAATACAGAGGCGCATTGATCTATCCTTCTTCTTGACGAAGAGGATTGGAGCACCCCACGGTGAAGCACTCGGGCGTATAAAACCCTTATCCATATTCTCTTGTAACTGCTTCTTCATATCTTCTAGCTCTACAGTGGCCATTCTGTAAGGTTTCTTTGAGATTGTTAGAGCTCCAGGGATAAGTTCAATTGAGAACTCAACCTCTCGGTCAGGGGGAAGACCAGGCAACTCTTCGTGGAATACATTAGTGTAATCCCTCATGATGGGCATGTCTTCAAGCATGATTATGTCCTTTATCTCAATCATTTGAGCTAGGTATGCATGCTCATAAAGAAGCAATATCCACACCTGAGATGATGATTCTAAAGGATATTCATCTTCCTCCTTTTACTTGAAAAGAATAGGAGGATGCTTCGGGATGTGAAGAGTGATCTCCCTTTTCCGGTAGTCGGTATTGGCTTTGTATAAAGACAGCCAATCCATGCCTAAGATAGCTTCAAACTCCACCAATGGAAGTATGACAAGATTTTCTGAGAGTTTCAGTCCACAAATGTTAACTGGGGAGGAGTTATAAACCATGGATGCAATTATTTCCCCATTAATTTTTCTCACAGATAACTTTTCCTCCAAATTTTGAGGTGGTGTTTGAATAGTTCTACTAAACTTGAAAGATATTAAAGAATGTTTAGAACTAGAATCAAATAGCAAGTTCGCTATTCTTGAATGAATAACTAGCGTACCTGTCACCACATCATTTTTCGGCTCCACCTCAGCAGTAGTGATAGAATAAGACCTTCCTTATTGCCTTGGAGGTTATTGTTGATTACCTCCGACAACCCTCGACTTAGGGAAATTGTTCACATAATGCCCAAGCTCCTTGAAGTTATAACACTACACTGTAGGCTGAGTGTTGATCTGAACCTTCCTTTATTCTTCAACATTAGTGGTATTTTTCATATCCCTGTGGCATTTCTTGACCAGATGACCAAACTTTCTGCATTTGAATCAATTCCTGGTTCCCTTGAGACAGTCACCAGGATGCTTCCTCCCACAATTTTTTCAAAGGGGAATGTGAGGCTTCTTTCCATCATTGGATTTGTTTGATGAAATACCCATGTTGTTCTCCATTTTCTACTTCTTGACACTAGGACCATGATACCACTGAGAGTCTCCCATCTCCATTTCAACCTTGAGGGAACAACGGACAATTTCCTCATAGTTTTCGAAGTCTTGAATCACCGACACTTTTCGTAGACTCGGCTTTAGTTCGCTAAAGAAGTGATCAACCTTGATTTCAGTGTTCATTAAAAATCCAGAGGCATACCTTGAAAGACTTGTAAAGTTCACTTCATACACCCTGATGGACTCATATTTCTTTTGCATGAGTCCAAGGAACTCTTTTTCCATCTTGAGATGGAGGGTTAGAGGAAATTTTTTTTGAAAAACATCCTATTTAATTCCTCCAAATCTATGGAATCAATTTCCTCTTGGGACTTTGTATTCTTGATCAGTGTCCACCACTTATCAACTTCCCCATCAAAATGATAGTCTGCCATTACAAATTTCTCTTCTTCTGAGCACTGGAGGACAGAAAAAATCTTTTCAATGGAGTTAATCCATTATTCTGCGAGGAGGGGATCAGAAGACCCGCTAAACATGGGAGCCCTTTGCCGTATGAAGGATTTTATAGAAACTTTCTCTTTCCTTGGAGGAGGGGGACGTTCCACCTGATTCAAGTTATTATTCATAAATCGATCCAGCTGATCAAGTACTGCCATAAAGTTTTTAGCACCCTCTTCCGTCACATCAGGCATGTCATTAGGTCAATCATCAAATTTCCTATTACATTGGTTGCTGGAATGTGTTCTTCTATTTCCCACCATTAACTAAGAAAAAGAAAATATAATTATAGGTCTTTAATACTTAGCTATTGAGAATAAAAAAGGAAACTTTGAACATTAAAGGATAAACTTATAAATAATAAGTACATCCTAACTTGTGATTCCTTAGGTTTATATCTAGGTTATCCTCAATTTATTTCTTAACTTATACTCTTATGGGATTTTTTTTGTCCCTTAATAATGGTTTGTACTAATCTCGTGAATCTACCAAAGCATATCCCCCAGGAGTGTTGTAACCAAGAGTGAAGCAAGGCTCGTTATCGTGCACCAGTTCTCGTTCGAGTCTAGCTCAAAGCGGTGTTTTCGGGTTTTACCCCTAGATACATCTGTTCCAGAGCAACCTATACCTACTCGTATCCAGACAGGGATGTATTTTCTTGATAAAACACTTACTCTATACTCACCAAAATTTAGGATTGATTCCTTATACTTAGTCTCATCCTTAAGGTTCTCACTAAGGTGCTCTATTCCTAATCTCCAAAAATAACTAGACCATCCTCTGATACCAACTATAGCGAACCGAGCCTTTTACATATAACATTTCATTATTTTAAGCATAATTAATCATCATAGTACAAGTCAAGGATTGTTAAGTCTAGTGTCTTGGAAGACTAGGTACATATAACATAAAACATGGGGCTAAAAAACACTTCTTTATTTAATCTCCATAATGATCTCTTAACTTCCTTTGAGCCCTTACATCTGCATAGGGTACCCTGGGGAACACATGAACAAAGGGATGAGCGAAAAATTCCTAGTAAGGGAATGAACATAAGGATACATCTCATGCACATGAGTTAAGAGGCATGACATAATGATATACAAAGAATGAAACTTATGAAATAATTTAATATAAGCATGGGATCATATAAGAATGGAATCATATAAATGTGGCAGAATCATAAATCATATCTTTAGTATGGGTCAAGTCTAACTGCCAATCTCATTTCCCATTTCAGTACGGGTCAAGGCTAACCGCCAATCTCGTTTCCCATTGCATCTCATGAGACTTAACCTTACCCAATGAATTGGAGCGCTATCTGGGGACACCCATCTCAACATTTTCATGGATATTCTTACCACATAAATATTCTTACCACATATACAATTAAACATAATCAACCATACACAAACATAATGGTACCCATGGAAAGAATTGGGTACCACAATCATGAAATAAATCATAACCAATGGGAATATCATGAAAGTGTCCATGTAAGGAAATAATTAGAAAATACATGGACTTTAATAGGGTAAAATAGGCATATAACATGGTAAGTGGTGCCAAAAATAAGTTACAACATATTAGAAATGTATTTTATAATGTTAGCATCAAAACATTTTTGTGCGGTTTTAAAGAAAACACTCTAGAGCTTTTCAAATAGAAAAGAGGTAAATCTTTTATATAAAACCAGAATTGAACCAAGAAGGTTTTTATAATAAAAATAATGATTTTATAAAGACAATGGTATCTTAAAAATGTGGATAGAGTGAACATGAAATTTGGGTAACAATTTGGGAAGTCCCCTTAAAACAGGTTTGCTTATCGGAAAGTTCTAAGGAGGGAATCTTTCAAAAACATGTATATCCCCAAATGAAAGTGATGAAAGGGTATTGATACTAGAATATTTTACAAATATCCATAATTCATAGGATTCACATAAATAGATATGATAACACCATTTTGAAAGAAAGATAAGGAAACCCGAAAGAACTAATAAGGTTTGGGTAGAATTCATTACGATTTTACCGGCATGGTGCCGGGTGTACCTAAGAGGACTTGATGAGAGAGAGAAGGGGTTTCTCATAACTTATAAAATATTAGGGAAGTATGGGGAAGGTTTATAAACATACCCCATCACTTGGTATTACACAAAAAAATCATAGCATAGGGAACAATCTTGATTAGGAGTTAAAAGGGGAGGATCCCTTACCTTAAATCCGTTGGTGTTCTTTACTTGTTATTAACGACCTGAATAAAAAAAATTAGGCTTCATTAAATAATAATTCCATAACCTTTTATATATTAAATTTATTTATTATAACCCTTTTTAGTTCATTCAAATCCTTTTTGATTAATTACAAGGTTCAATTTTATTGTTCGGGCTCGTTTGTTTACTTGGCTTTAAAAGATCAGTTCACTTATATTCAAGTTTGGATTATATGAAAGATGAAAGTGGTTGTCCAGAATTGAAGTTATATTCTTTATTTAATATCAATGAGATTACATTGTTTTAGTTTTAATTAGGTTACTTATAGTTATGTTGAATTATTACATATATAACCTTGGTGATAACCGTTTTTGTTATTCGGTGGGTTTGATTACAAAGAATGTGTTTTGATTTATAACTTAATTCCATTTATAACAAAGGATTATAAAAACAAAAATAGGATATATTACATATATAATAATCTATTTAAACCATAACACAAATGGTTTCATGACCATAATTAAATATAATAATAGAAATTGATAAACTGTTGTCCTTGAATGTGCTAAATTATCACATCTCAAACGGTGCTTTCATTTCTTTCAAATAAAAGGGTGGGGAAAAGAGAGAAGATAATGAAATATACCACTAGCATGAATACATTCCATTACATGTATTCTACTGGATTTATCATACTTTTATGGTAAAGGGAGGTGAGGAAAGAAAATAAAAAAGAAAAGAACTTAAAAGAAAAGAAGAAATTTGGGAAGAGGAATTTACCTCTTGAGACTTCCTCCTTTTTAGAACCTCTTAATGGTAGGGGTTTTGGTATTTTGAGGAGGATGAGAGCTTTTGGATGTGGGGGAGGACATTGGGGAGAGATTTGGTCAGAATTTAGAGAAATCTTGGAGCTTGAGATGAGTGGAGAGAAGAGGGAGTGAAGGGGGGTTTTATAGTGGAGGAGAGGAGGGATTTCATGATATTATAATCCTTAATTTATTATTTCTTCACAAGAAAAAGAATAGTAAGTATTCCATGACCAATAATAGTAAATGGGTCATGTGAATTCGAACCATGGGTGGTGACATCATCCATGATTCTAGGAATAGTTTATTTATCTTATAATGTATATATACGGTAAATTGTCGTATTTTACTATTCATCAAAATTTCAAGTATTTCAGAAAAATCTCAAAAAATCACCCTAACCATTTTTCAATGTGTAGAATCCAAAAATGAAGTCCATTTTTCAAAAATAATTTTATAAATATGATTATTTTAATATTTAATTAAAATCATAATTTATTATCAAAAACCAGATTTAAAACATGAATTAACTCATTCTAAAACATAGGTATATTGTACTTCCAACTTGAATATTATTTTTATACTATCATAGGTGAGGTTACTATTCATTAGGGTATATCACTACTCATAAGGGTATGTTACTATTCATTAAGGTAGGTTACTATTCACCAAAAAATTAAGTTTTTCTTATCGGACTCCAAAAAACCTCTTGAACACAGCCGTGTATGTCCGATTTTCAAAATTACAAACACAGAAGTGACAAACTTATGTTTAAAGGTCAATTATCACTTAGTAGTTCATTATTATGTGATTTTATGGCATATTTATATGAAGTTAATTTCCATTAAAAACATTGGGTCGTTATAATCCCTGTATTCCTAAAGGATACCTGGGAGGCCATGCAGTGATTCTGGACTTGGTATCGCACACTGTATTCAAACAATACAATGTGTTCTTTGAAGAAATTTTCAACAAGAAAGAGATACATGAGGTGATGTTGTGACTTAACCCTGAGAGTGCTCTAAGATCGGATGTGTTTTGTGAATAAAATCAACCATTTAAGGCATGAATGATGTGTCATAAAGCATGTGACCCATGTTATGGGATTCATAATTATGGTTTAAGGTGGAAAAGGTTTCTAGAAATGGAAGAATGATTCAGAAGGGCGATTCCATGTTGTAAAAGCATATTACCATAAGATGGTGTTAGTTTCGTGGTTTTCATGTGGATATGGAAGAGTAAAGGGAGAATTGTAACATGTACATGTTAGGGGATCTCACAAGATCCATTGAACAATTAATTACATTCTTTAAAAGAAGTGGCACACTAGTATAGGTTTTGTCCCTGAAACAAAAAATATATGGAGCATCAAAACCTTTGTCAAGATGATACATGAATGATGAAGTGAATTGTATGATGGTCCAGTATATGAGAGGTTGTGGATTTATGATTGTTTTGAAATATATGCTAGGTGAGATTTCCACTAGATGACTGATGGAACTATGGAGAAAGAATGAAAATTTTCTTCAAGTGGTAGATTTTTGGAATTGACTTACAAAAAAATACTCAAGTTGGTGATTGATTGTTTTTTGATTGTGGTAACTATTGAAATATCTAGACAATAAGTCGCCTAATTTTTTTCTTGGGTAATAAATATGGAGACAATACATGTTTTTTATTGGATGTCCAGATTCATGACAACAGAATCCTTCACCGAACATGAACGGGAAATATTCAGTAGATACAATAGTGCCATTTAAATGAACAATCTTTGGCATGGCCCATCCGTACATCGAGTGTCCACGCCGAAGGAAAAAAATAAACAAAAACAACACAATATAAAAGTGTACAAAAATTAAACTGACTAATTAATCTCTCCACTACCCCAATCTCCCTCCCCTTAAAAGAAAACCATGAAGCCACCTCCAGTGCCCTTATGGCCCCCTTCGTAGAATATAACTACCCTCCGTCCGTAGGAAGCGGTAAAAGGCCTAAGTGGACGATGCGATAAAGAAAATAAAATAAAAACTAAACTACAACATACATGTCTCTTGTGACTATACAAGTCACCTCCCAACATATAAGAACCACAACACCCCATGATTCAAATCATGCTCTTGCAAGAAATGGGAAACAGATCCAAGTTTCAACATGATGTTATCAAATATTACATTCCTATTAATTAAAAATTACTCTTCCTTTTAATGGTATATAATAAGTTTGGATTATGTTTCAGCTTAGTTTTGTTTTGTTTGATACAAGTTAGTTTGGGACATTTTCATTAGATTTAGTTCATCTTGTTCTTGTTTATACTATCTTGGAAAATTTCATTCATTTGAGTTCTAATAAATTCAGTTTGATTACATTTGGTTTATATCAGTTTGATTTAATTCAGTTTAGTTCATGTCAGTTGTGATCATTAAGGTTTGAATTCATTATATTTCATCCAATTTGATTCATCATTTATAATATCAAATTAGTTCAAGTTAGATTAGTATGACTTGGTCCAATTTAGTTTCATTCAATTTTTTCTATTTGAATTATATTTTCTTGATTTTGATCATTCTAGATCTATTTTGGTTGATCGAATTTACATTTATACCAGTAATGTTCAGTTAGTTTGTGAATGTTTTTAAAAAAAATCATTCTATTTTTTAATTGGTTTTATTCTATCCATTGTGGGTTTGTGTGGTGTAACTTTATTTAGTTCAACTCATTTCCGATTTACTCTTCATAATCTTATTTAATTCAGTTTGTTTTGATTTGAATCAGGTTAGGCCGATTCAATTTGATTGAATTCATTTTGAATGAGTTCATGTTAAGCGGGAGATAGCTCTTGTAATGGTGTTGTTCAAAAATGGATAAGGAACATATAAAGTAAAACACTCTTTATATTTTTATAAATGTAAATGTGTTGTGCATTTCACCTCAAACTATTCAAATAAGAACATTGAATTTGATTTAGATATACTAGAATAAAATTCTTCAAGTAGTAAATAATCATCTTGGAGAAGATATGAAAAAATCCAGAAGAGGCTATTCAATGATGAAGAAGTGATCATAAATAATGGAAAATAAAAATGTGATGAGTAGAGAACCAGTTGATAAATCATTTTCATTTATTGAATGTAATGATTAATTTTTCTCTCAAAAACATAAATCCTACTTGATCAAGTTTAAAAACATATATATTCTTTAAGTAATGATGAGAGAGGAGAAGAGACCTATAATGAGTACATTCCAGGAATAAATTTGGATTTGTTCCTTGAGAAAAATACCCAACATAAGAATTAAATTAAAAGGAATTATAAATAAGGAATAAATATGGATGTAAATAAGAGTGATATCATTAAAGAGATCATAACATCCATGGTAACAATTGCAGAGAATGACAGAATCCTGAATAAACATAATGATAATCTTGTTTTAAAAGAGAAAGAATTGAATGAGTCACAATCTTGATGGAATAATTCTGAAAATACATTCAGGAGTATTATATAGGATTATGATAGAGAATTAGAGAGTCAATCTAAATTATCCAAGTTTTCAATGAAGAAAATCCCAAAGGGAAAGGTATGAAACTCTTAATTTTTCAAACCACACTGATTCTGTTTTCTTTGAAATTATAGATTCTAAAGACAAAACAAATGGTGTTTGGGCTAAAGGAAGATGTGATAAGGTTACTCCAACATAAAGGAAAACTTCATGTGGAAGAAAACCAAGAATACTACCTTGGGAGGAATCTAAATAAAGGTTTCATGATGCCTAGACAGAAAGTATAATTTCTTATATAGACTCACCAATATGTTCTAAGATCAAAGTTTCAAGGGTAACAATTAGTGTTGTGGGATATTTTGGTACAAATACTTTAATTATTATAAGAACATGTTATTAACATATAACTAGAATGAATCTATGGGATAAATCCAATAAAAAGAAGAATATATTTTGTGAGAAATAGAAGTAATACCATAATGTATAAATATACAAGTGAGAAGGCTAAAAAAGTCTCCAATGATTTATAAACATTATAAAAGTCAAATAATAAGTATAAAATCTGTTTAAAATTACAGGAGAGAAAATAAGGATCTAATTAAAGAACAAAATGTTGTTTATGGGGAAATGAAACAAGGAAAACCTAATGTTTAAGAGAATGGAAGGTAACTGGTCATGTTTTAAAGGACACTATGAAATTCCTACCAAGAAAACAGGAAAAGATGAAGAAAAATAATCTATCATATAAGGTTGCATTTCACTTTGTTTCACATTCAATAAAAGAGGTCCCACACAATAATCTTATTGTGAAAAGTGAGAACATCAGGTTGTCTACAAAGATAAATGATGATACAATTAGAAAAATAGTATTAAAGATTATCCCAATGATAAATTTGGGAAGTATGGAAGATCTTAGTAGAGAGACATCTATCAATATTCCAGGACTAATTAAAGAGAAAATTACCCCTCACTATCCCCTTTCATTTTATGTTTACTAACATGTATGGAATTGAAAGAATAAAATATTGTGAAAGTTGGAAGAGGTTATCACTACTGTATAATAAGATAATATTCTCATCATTGAGTATATAAACTACCATGATGATGATAAAGTAGGTTCATCCCTTTCGAGGGAGAAAAACATGTTAAAAGGATTTCAAAGTGTTCAAAATCATGAAATATATAATTATCTAAAAATAATTAAAAATATGAAAGAATAGGTATTCCAATAAAAAAATTACACCTTTTTTATTATAATAAATATGTTTATAAAGGGGGTATTTTCAATGTCAAGGAGGAAGTGATAGTTTTATACCTTTCACAATATATTTTTTATGTGCTTGTTGGGATGTGAAATAAATTAGAACACATATTGAATTTAGAGGTGTGTTGTGGTATTGAAAACAATTACAAGGGTATATTTAAGTTCCCATGAATGATTATATTTTTCGTCATTATGAAAGATATAAGAATCTTTCAACATGTTCATGAATATGTTCTAGAGTTTCTAAGTTTGATTCCATCATAAATGGAAAGGATACTATGTATTGCTTATTAAAGACCTTGGTTGGATATCCTCAAGGTAGCATTCTTTGTAATTTGGATAATTGTTGGTGAGATAGAATTTAAATAATTAAAGACAACTATTTTAGGGGTAAAAACTTTCTCTTCAGTATATATCATGATGTTTTGAGAGTATTTAGAGTGTTATAGACGTCATCAAGTTGAGTTCAAAAGGTTCTAGATGCTAAATTGATTAAGTATATAATTATAGTAGTTTCATAAGGTTAAAAGTAGTGGATAAATATAAATAAGTTGTGCTGGAAAAGACATGTGTGAAGATAATTTACTATTTTCATAGCGGTAAATTAATACTTTTGTAGAGGTAATCAAGAGGTGCATGAGGGAAAATATAAAATCAAGGACATGTTTAATTGTCATCTAGTGTCCATGTAATAGTAAACTAGTGTGTCATGTAAAGGTAACACTAAAGTTATAGATCAAAATTAGGGTCACTACACTCCACCAAAAGATAATCTAAAATATTAGAGAGTTTCATAAGGGTTATTCCCTGATTTAGAAAACTTTTTAATGGTCATCTCTGATCTGTATAGAGGTCTATAAATCCTATGTAAAGGTCACATTAATGATGAGTGTTTATGTTAATGAGGACTAATGTATGTCAGTTTATGTTGAGTGTAAGATTGAATTGGGTTTTTGAATGATTCATCAAAAATAGAGTATGTGTCATTGGTTGTAGAATATGTGTCATCCAACACTTACTGAATTACGATTAATGTTTCAAACTCAATAAAATTCAGCTTTCAGTGAAAAGGTAATATAAATATTAATTTTACATAGAACCATTCTTATTAAGGGTAATTTCATTTACCTTTGTGAAAAAAACATTCTACATAAGGGTAACTGCATTTATATTAACAAGGGAAAAATAGAATGATCCTTATACAGATTTTTCTGTGTAAGTATAATACTGGGTTATCCTTACATAGACTACATTATAAAAGGGTAAGTGGATATCTCACTTATGTAGACCATTCAATGGCTGGGTAAAATCAATATCCAAAATACATAAAAGTAAACTGAAATTTCCATAAAATTGAAAATAATGTTCTCTTTTTGTTTTCTTCTTCATCTAATGCAAGTATTCATAAATCAAATTCATGCTATGGCTATGATACCACTGTTGGGGTTTAAATAATTCTAATAACAATTATTAGATCATGTAGAAGTGTATAAAATCCCTTATGGATTATCTACCATGCTATAAATATGAAAAATGCATAAGAAACTAAAATGAAGAAATCCTACAAAATGTGTACCATTTATTGAAGAATCCACTGTATCATTTTAAACACCAGCATATGGGTTTGAGATAGATAACTGAAATTGCATCCAAAATACATCCCACATTTGGAGGTATCTATGGGTCATGCCAAATCATCCAATACTCAAATGAGATCCAATCTATCTCCACAGAATGCTAATGCCTTTAACACAAAGGAGAAGAACAAAGAGATCTTTGGGTGATAGGGAGTTTAGTCAAGGCATAGTGTAGTTTTCTTTACAAAACACTAACACATGAGCCCAAATTCATCCCATCTATCGATGGATGGACAAACAACCAATAAGAAACTTCCATGAACCCTAAACACGAATGAAAACACAAAAAACTGGTCAACCCCTTGAACTAGGGTTTGACGAAACCACAATAGGGAAGAAGAAACCTACAAGGAAACAAGTAAAAATGAATTGGAGACCCAACCTTGGTGATCTAACCATAAACCATGAATATCACACCATAAACCGAGCTTTGAGCGTTAACAGGGAGGAAGGAAGCCCAAGCTGGAATGGCGAAATCATAAGCAACCGGAGCGTCGAGGTAGCATTTTGGCTTTGAGTGGGATGAGTGCGAAAGCCCAAGATGGAATGGAAGAATCAGAAGGAGAGAGGAATCGAGGGAGAAGAGGGTTATAGGGGGAGAAGAGGGCTAGCACTGGGGATGAGCGCGATGGATAATCGGGGATGGATTGGTGGGGGAGACGGTTTTCAGGGGAGACAGATTTCTGGGGAGAGGTTTTTCCTGATTTGAGGGAGGATATACCTATGATTTTATTAAAACCGTAGGTATATAAAATCTATTCCAACAGTTTTTGTAAACCATTGGAATATATCCATTGGAAAAATCCATTTTTAGTAGTGAAACACTCTCTTCCCTTTTAATTTAGTTAACCCATTTATAGATTATTAAGATTCACCCTGAGTCTGTCCATGGAAATTCTAATAGAATTCCATGTATTACTCTAGGAGATCGGTATAAGTCTAATGCCAAGGGATTCCATCCAAGGTGACCTAATAATGAGATCCCAAGTTTCACTCTAAGCGTGGTGTGATGGCAAATGAATTAACCTTTGATTTTATCCCTGGTATCTCATGTAAAGGCTCGAGTCTCTCTCGTAGCATGGTACAACCATATCACCACCAAACCCACCCATGGGATCTCTCTAACGGAACCTGTGTCACTTGTCTAGAGGTAAAATAGAAATAATGCTCAGTGATCCTATTCCAGACATATCTAGTGTCACCCATGGTGTGTTTTCAAAGAATTAGAAAATTCTAACTAAGGACCAATGAGCTTATCCAATGGTTCCTTAAATAGGAACCCATTATATCACCCACAATATAAGGAAAAGGGTGTGTTTTAGTTACAAAAATCACACATTTAACAAGAAATAATTTATAATATGAAGGGAAAATTGGTCAAAGCATTCAATTAAACAATCCCATCATGGCTTAAGGCACAAGGCATATAACTTAATCTCTTTACCAATTAAATTAGTTCAATAATTCCATTTATATCATGAAGTTAGGGCCTAACTCATGGATCATAATTAAATCAATATTCATTAATTTCCTCAAGGCATTAATTATGGGGAAACAAACCTCTTGGGTGTTTATCCAATTTAGTACAAAGGGGAAAATGCGCCTTTATGGTAGAACACACCTATTGGGTGGAATTAATCAAGGAAATAGCCCTAAGGGGTTGATTCACCACTATATAGGGTCTCATTTGGAAAGTTAAGACTTTCAATTTAATTTATTTCACCAAATATAGGTTTCAGTATAAAGTTCCATATTGCGGAACAATGGTGCATCATATAAAATGAAATGAAACTAGTGTGGAAGAACTAGAACAGCTACCTTAGCACCATAGTGCTTCTCTCATCCAGTTTTGACCTTAGATTCAAGCTATAAAGAAGGATATCGAAGAAACCATCAAATTTCTTGAAAATAGGATAATTTATCTTTCACCGAGATAGCACAATAGATTGGAAGATAAACTTGAAATAGAGGTAAGAGGATTGTAGAGATTAACTCAAGATTCCCAATTCTTTTGACTGTTAGAGATTTGGTGACGAGATGGAGGATATCTCTTGATCCTTATATAAATGGAGATGAGCTCGTATGGGAGGAGGAATAGGATCCCTATCACTGGAGATTAGCAGAGAAGAGATGGGTGAGATAAAACATTCATTATGGGAAAACTGTAATTTCACCCACATGGGAAGGGCGCATGGTTTGGCCACATTGTTGGCTAAACCATGCACCAACCATGTAGAAGGACACCATCAAGGTAGTATAAAATTACACATGGCCATGTGGTCCCCATTACCCTATTACCTCAAGTTGTGCATTTAGGAAAACCATTTGGGATGTTCTGCACAATTTCTACTAATTTTGTGGTCTAGTCTGTTTCTTGAAAAATTAGGGCTATGGGCTCCAAACAAACCCAAGAAACCCTTGATACCTTCTTTAATCAATTATTCATCATTACTAGGGATGAATAAAATAATTTAAATAAAAAATTGTCCATACCTTTGAGAAAATCGGAGACATTACAACCTCCCCTCCTTAAGACAACTTGTCCCCAAGTTGCCCTTCAGAGGGTGGAAAAATGTCATCTGAGAAAAGTTTTGGACATTTCACATGTCAATCGGCCTCCCACTCATAGGTCATGTCTTGTACACATAAATTCTTTCATAGTAGCTAGACTAGAGGAACTGACCCGCATTAGAGATCCCTCGTTCCCTGATCAGTGATAAGTATCAGATGCTCCTCCAAGAAAGCATCCACCTCCAGCTCAATATCCTCTGGGTCAAATGAATGAGAAGGGTCTGAATGATATCTTTGAATCTATGATAAATAGAGGAAATCGTGCATGACATGGTACCTATGAGGTAATTGTACCTAATAGGCTACTTGGCCGACTCTCTCCACTACCTCAAAAGTTTTGACATATCGAGGTGATAACTTTACCTATATCTAAATTCATCTATGACCCAATCTAGGTGATACACACAGAAAGACCCAATGTTCCAGCTCAAACACTAAAGTTTGAAAATGATTATTGGTATAATAACTATTATGGGACTAATATGTATCCATATGCTTCTAAATTATCTTAACTTGTTCTAAAGTCTTCTGAACGAGATGAGGAACCAGTAGTGTTGCCTCACTTACCTCTAACCAACACATAGATGAATAGAAATGAAATACCATAAAGGGCCTTATAAGGATCCATCTGAATCACTTCCTGAAATCTATTATTGTAGGAATACTCAACCATAGGACTATTATTTTTCCATGAACCTCCAAAAGCAAGGATACACATTTGGCGCATATCCTCTAAAACCTATATCATCTAGTAGGATTTCTTGTCAGTATGAGGGTGATACACTATGCTCAAAAGTACCTATGAACCCAATGCATTATGAAACCCTTTATAGAACCATGAGGTAAACCGGGAATCTCATTTTGAAACTAAATAATAGGAAATACCATGAAGTAGCACTATTATCTAGATGTAAAGCCTCCCAAGATCATTAATAGAGAATGTCTCCTTGATCGGTAGGAAGTGTGAAACCATATTCAACCTGTCTATGATCACCCATACATCATTGTTGCCTCGAGGGGATATCATCAATAATTCCATGAAATCCATTGTAATTTCATTCCATTTCAACTCAAGAATGGATAGAGGGTGTAAAATTACCACAGGTTTCTAGTGATATACCTTCACCTACTGAAAGGTAGAGCACCAAGTGAGAAATCCCGAAATCTTCCTCTTCATACCTAGCTACTAGTACTGACGATGCATGTCTTGATACATCTTGGTAAGACAAGGGTGAAATTTCCAAATAGAGGCATGATATTCCCTCATCAACTTTTCTAATATATCAGAATGCATCCAAACATGCCCACAAAAGAGAAAGGTCTCATTTCTATAAACAACCCAACCAGTAGGTGGGTTCTCACCCATGACACTCTCCCTCAAGACGAGGTCCTTGGAATTAGATAGCTTCCTTATCTTAACCCATTCTATAAGAGAGGATGTCACTTATAGAGGTACTAGAATTAGATTCCCATGACATTTATCAACCTCCAGGTGCATCTTAGAAAACAGATCAATCAATTGTCAATCACTATTATCCTCCTTAATAGCTTGTGTCTGAGACTTCTAGATCAAGGAATTTTCTACGACATTTCCCTTTACAAGTGTGTAAGAAATCTTAAAGTCAAATGATTATATGTATTCCACCCACCTGTGCTGCCTTTGATTCAAGTATCACTATATAGAGATGTATTTGAGGATTTTGTGATCTGTGTAAATGATGAACTGTTCTCCCAAAATATAGTGCCTCAAATAGCGTAAGTCATGAAACATGACTTCTAAATCGAGTTCATGCATAGTATAGTTAAACTAATGAGGCCTCAGCTGGAGAGACCTATATGCTACAACATGATCACCCTTCATCAGAAATGTACCCATCCAGATTCTTGAAGTATCATAGTATACTGTATAGGATATGCCCATCTCTAGAAGAATCAATATCTACATTGAAGTGAGTCTCCCCTTTAAATCATAAAAATATTCCTCAAAATCTTCAGTCTAGTATAATTTCACACCCTTATTTTTCAAGACCATAAGAATCACTTCCAGGCATGATAAATCATGTACGAATCACCTTTAAAATCTATTCATCCCTAAGAAACTGCATATATCGAATATGTTCTTTGGATACTATAGACACCATGAAATGTGTTGCATGAACTTCTCTATAATTTAAGATGTATTTACATGTGTCTCGATAGAAAATGACCTCAAACAGGCTCAAAAATATCGCGGTGAGACTTTACATTTATTATGGGGGTCAGTGACGGTAGCAAAGGCACCGGCCCGAAGGGTCTGGACCGCAGCCCGACGGTGATCCCAAGAAGGGGTGTGGGGGGCGTAGCCCCCACAATATGGAGAAATAATTTGGCTAAGTCTCAAAAGAGGCGCCCAAGGTATCAGTGTGCAAACACTTGCACGCCACTATGCTAAATTTGATTGAAGTGGTTATTTTGACTAAGTCCTCAAAGAGCCGCCCCAGTCTATCCAAAACACCATCAGCACGCAAGGTACTTGCACGCCACAATTTTGGCACGTAGCCTACTTGCATTCCCCTAGCTTTCGTGCAACCTACTTGCGCACCCAAACTACTTTCAACCAGGGTCCTATATTTTCCTATAAATTGACACCTGAAGCCCCCATTTGTACTGATGAATTTCCTTGAAGCCCAATTGCTGCTCTGGTCACCCTAGTACTTTGCCCCAGTCTTTCGAAACTTTCAAGGTAATTCTGCAACACCTTGAGCAAAGGATTTAAGGGAGGATCATTGGATTTAAGTCCTTTTAGTGTTTGAAAAACATAAAACTTGCACGCCTAAAGCACCCAACCTCCCCAAGTCAGAAATACTTGTGTGCCGCCCATTCCTCTCACAGGAACTTGAGCACCCAACTTCATGGATTGTCTGTGAATACTCTTGAAGGATTGAGAAAGGTATCACCCAAGTATTAACATACAGGTTGTTCGTCACCTAAGTGAACATCAGGTCGCCAAATCCTACTTGTGAGCCCTTACTTGCACGCCCTTACAGAATTGTCTCTCATACTTGAATGCCCTTCTCTACTTGGGAACTCCTACTTGATTCACTTACTTTATTCACTCTCTTCAGTCTAAAATCCATCAAGACTTCATCAAATCCAGTTATGGAAATACTTATTCTTCATTGGATCCCTTATTTGAAAGGTATTCTATTGATACCTCCACCAAAACCTCCTGACTTATCAAACAGTTGGGAAAGGCACATCAGCGTATCTCTTATTTGGGTTTGTATATCCACAGTTAGAGTTTTCCCACATTTTTTTTCATAATAGGGTTAGGATTCATGGAGTATTTGTGGGTTTTTATATTCACATTCACATGGACCTTTCTCCTAGAAACAGTTTTGAGAAGTTCCCAATTTGGAGGAGGGTTGTGTCATGGCCTCTCCCTTCTTGAAGAGATAACCTAGAACCTCAGGTCTCTGGTAGGTGAAGATATTGTTCATACCTAATTTTCCTTTTAAAAATAAAGGAGAAGTCTCCCTCCCCTACCAGGATCAATTTTAGGGAAACCATCCTGGCATAATCCCCTAGCTTTTCTTGCAGGAGGTGGTATCATTGCTCTTTCTCTATTCTTCGGTGCCAAAGACCAAAGGAGAGATGGTCTTAGTGATTTTTGTTACCCTTTCCCTCTTATGTTGGGATTTGTCACCATGGGAAACCATCCTGGTGTAAGCCCCTATCCTTCCCTTCTTTTCATTAGACCCTTGTCCAATTTGAAGAGAACAGAGGGAAGGCTTGTTGCCTCGCCCTCTTCTACGGTCGACGCTCCCTCTTCCATTAGCAGAGGAGGAAAAATTTGAAAGTGTGAATTCCTTTGTTGAATCTTTTACATCCTCTTGTTTCTCACACCGATCATGACTCACGTGGGCTTAGATATTTGTCATGGTCACAACATTTTCACAATCGAAGGAACTATGAGAACTCTGATTTCTGTTCAAACCAGGATACGTAGGAAGCCTTTTCAGGACCCGAGCTCACTGAACATCCTCTTCAGGAATCCAACCCTAATTCCTTTAATCTGGTCATCATCCTTAGGAATAAGCCCCAAATTAAACCCCAAATCATCAATGCATCCTTTTTAAGAAGTAATCCCAAAATCATCCTTCTTAAAGGACCATACTCTCTTATGATACTTATTGAACTACGTGGTATTTGACTCCCATCCATAAGGGATACGTAGGAAGATTCCTTGAGGTTCAAAGCCAATACTTCAAATCAACCCTTTTCTCCTTGGTCCATGTTCCCAATAGGGTATAATCCTACTTGTAAACCCATATTATTTCCAAAGTTCATTGAGCTGCTTCAGTAAAAGTACCACACTATTTTTTGACTAAGAACCTTCTACTTAGATGTCCATACTACATGAAATTAAACTGTACATCTAAGGTCCTTATCGCATGACCTTAAAAGGTATGATGTGTCCCATTTAGTGGTACCAAACTACAAGGGTTTTGATTCATTTTACAAGGATACGTAGGTAGCCCATTTTATGGGCATGATCCCAAAATCAAATCAAACATTTTTCTCCCTGTATGAAAATAAATTCCAAAGTGCCCCACTTAGTGGCTTAAAAACCAGTATCATCACAATGATGATTAAAAGAATCTCTAGGTAGTATATTAGAGGATACCATTGATGTAAAACCTCGAATACATACAAATATTTCCATTAATGAAGAACCTTTAATTCATACTGATGATTCTAAATTTTACACATGTTAATAAGTGATTATATATTCCAAGGGATACTTATGATATACTTGTTGAATTAATAAGGATTCATTAAAATATCTTAAATTTACAAAGAGAGTCCTGGAGTAGACAATAATTCCCCCCAAAAGGGTGTGATGAGTCCGACCTCCCAACCTCTCGACCAATGCATGTTCTTAAGTATCATAAAGTTAAAACTTAATGAATTTATTCCTTTTTAAAGAAGGTCCCCTTCGGATAAAGAACTGTTGGAAGTTTTCGGTTCCATAAATAAATCCAATGGAAACCACATGGAACCAGTTATTATTAAAACTAGAACACACATTTCAAGGAACTACGAAACAGATACTCATAGGAAACCATGATGTTCACCATATCTAGGTCAATAGATATGCCTACCTCAGATATGGTATGACCCAAGAAATGAACCTTACTAATCTAAAATTGGGAATTACGGTGTTTCACATATATTTGGTGCTCTATTAGTATATTCGGCATGATTTCAAGATGGTTGGAATGTTTGTGTCAGGTGCATGAATACACGAAGGTTTCATCTACAAATACCACCAAAAATGAATAAAGATACAAGTATAAAACCTTATTAATTAGAGCCATAAAGACTACCATCACATTCATTAGGATGATTGACATAAATACATACTTGTATAATTCATACCTACTCTAAAACACTATAAGTGGTATTTCTGACAATATCTCACACACCTGATAGTTTCCCAGCCTCAAATAAATCTTAGAGAAAATTGTTGCTCCTTGGAGATGGTTGAAGAGGTTATCTATAAAATTTAGTTGATACTAGTTCATCACCATAATTTGGTTCATTTGGCATTATTCCATGTACAATCTACGGGTACCATATGAATTCTTGGAGAAAGGGTTAGGTGAATCCCATTACAACGTGTTGGGTCAGATAAAACCCTTAGCCTCTATATCTTCAATCTACTTCTTAAGTTCCTAGAGATCTTTAGGTGAAATCTTATATGGATTAATGGAAATAAGTACCACACCTGACACAAGATCAATAGTGAAATCGAATTCTCTCTTATAAGGTAAGCCAAATAAATTTTCATGGAAGACGTCCCTAAAATGATCCACCACATGAAGGAATTCCACAATATAAATTCCCCAATCACTCATAAAGAAACTGTACATCTTTTTTATAACACTACTTATCCTAGTACACTTGGGTCTATATTTAATTTCTTGGATATTCTATTCACCTTATAAATGTACGCACTACCTTTGGGTGATGTGAAATGCACCCGGTGGTGGTAGAAATCCACCTGGGCTTGATAAGGCACAAGATAGCTCGTACTAAGAATGAATTCGAAGTTAGTCATCTCAAGGATAAAGAAACTCCATACAAAATGATACCATTTATTTCAAGGGTAACTCCATACATTGGCGTATACCCTCTGCTCAAATTCCTAATGGTGTGTCAAGAGTCAGAACACCACTAGAGTAGTCTATCACTAGGCTCAGACTTCCCACAGTTACAATAGATAGAATAGAGTGTGATGAACCTATATCAAACAAGGAAAATACTAAAGTGGATGTTACCAGAATAGTACCTCTAACTATATATGAACTTTGACTCTTCTCCTCAGTTGTCAGCTATACAATATAGATGTGGCCTGAACAACAGCCCTGAGATACTACCTGAGTAAATTGAGTAGGTCCACTCTACTGAAACTAAAACTTTAGGGCCTGACTACCTTGACCATGATCACTTTCTCAGCTTTATTAGCTTGTATAATACCAACTTCTATCCCAATTTGAATTCATTCACCCTACACCTAAATGTGGTGTTGGCACAGAACCTCGTTCACTAGGAACTGTAGGAAAGGATCAACAGAACCGCTGGAGGTGACCCATCCTGGCACAATCCCAATACTTGATCAAGTTCCTCATACACATGGGATTTTATGGTCTAGATTTTCACACTAGTGACACACCACAAATCTATCAGTGCATGCCACCTAGTTGGTAATTCCCTTGAATATACCCTTGAAACCCTGCTTCATATCACTGGATAAACCGATACTCTTCCTAGAAGCAGAACTGCCCTATTTCATGTCACCTAATTCCCTCAGATCCTACTCAGTGATGAGGTTCTGGTTCATTATATCTGAAATAAAATTCAGTCTAAATAAATTCACCTATGAGAGGATTTCATATGCAAGCCCATCCTATAATCATCTCGTAGTCGTCTGCTTTTTACCAGAAAAAGGTTAGTGCAAAAGATTTCAATTTAGTGAAGCAAGCTTAATATTCCGTCACTGAATTTACATGTTGCTGACGGTACATAAACTCCAGAGCATGATTTTTTATCAATGTATGAAAAAATAAATAGTTGAAGAAGGATGTCTGGAAGTTCACCTAGAACATACCCTAATATCGACCATCCTAAGTGAGTATGTCTCACCAATGCTTGGTAGAGTCATGTAACATATAGGTGGTGATCTTGACCCTCCACTCTAGAGGCATCTTTATATGGTAAAATATTTAAAAAATTGAATTGGGTCATGACTCAGCAACCTGATGTCTTCCATCCCACGAGAAGGTTTGAGGATGCTATAGATGAAAATCCAAGGTCAGCTCTTCCATAGAAGGGGCAGGCTGGGGAGCACCTTGAATATAATTCATGAACCAAAAGAATCTTTCACATAAATGGGCTTCAGAACCCAGTTGAAGACCAATAAGAGGTTACTCAGGTGGAACTATAGGAGGTACCATGGGTGGATCAAGGCCCAACACCTCCTGAGTATGCTCGTAGTCACTCTCTTGGCATACATCATGAGGTCATTGTGATGACATGGCTCTACAATTACAAAGTTTAGGCCTCAGATATTATTTATAATAGATAGGAAAATTGATAAATAAAGGATAGGTACAAATACTACCTATAAGAACGTTAAAACCCTTATCTTACTCAATGAGCTAGGTATAGGTGATCAAAAAAATCTCATAGAAGGATCATGGGAGACATGACCTATTGTCCCTACCAATGTCGAGTCAGGGCCAGTGTAATGTGTCACACAAGTATGATGATCATTTCCTTGAAGGAATATTTTTCATTTTAATTTCTCATTAAATTATGTATTTAAATTTACCTTAAATGTTTGAATTATATGGATATAAATTTATAACTTATAAGGTCCCATAAACCTAATAAATTGGAATGTGTTGTCCATTTAATCTTAACCAAAACACTTTCCAGCCCCTGCAATCAATGGTATCTGGATAAACATGCCATAATTGGCTGCTTAAGGCATCTTCTTTAACCTATGAAAGAAAACACTATTAATTTAAGTAAGACACTTTGAGTTCCAATTGTGTTTTCTCAATCCTATAAGAAAATATTAACACATTTCTAGTTAAAATAATCATAGCACTACAACCCATGATAACCAAGGAATCACAAAGAGCGCATGAAACATAGGCAATGAACATAGAAAAAGTAAATATGGCATGAATTAATTCATGACATTTAAAACCTAATGTGCTTAGTATGATTCATGTTTTTTTTATGCCTTCATATCATCGAGACATGAAAAAACAACCCTTTTTTAATAACATCAACATTAATAATAGCACAAGGAAATTGAGCCACCCAATAGTAAAATTCATGAAACTATAACAACTTAAGCAATAACAAAATTTAACCATGCTAGGTAATTTGGGTTTCCCATGTACGTGGGTTAGCTACTAAAAAAAGGCTCATTAAAAAATTCCAAAATCCTAGTCTCCTTTCTGAATCCCAAATAGTAAGACAAAAGGAAAAAGAGATATGATACCAAATTTTAGCATTCCTCCTTAGATTCCACTTAACATCTCCTCGAGACAGTGACCATAGGACCTCATGCATGCCTCCACAAATATCAGATGCTGACAACTAGTTTTGAGGGACTAGGGAGTGTCTGTGGGGAGGCTACTCCCTCATTGATCATATTGGAGTACAAAAATACATAATGAATTATAAATATTAGAAGAAGATTCTATATGACTAGACTAGTAACCCGAAGTAGAAAAAGTTGTATCAACAGAAAGATAGTAGTAGAATAATAATAAAAAAACATGAAATATAAGTAAATAACTAATGAAATCTAATAATATGTAGATACAATATAATTATTATCATGGTAATGTAGCTATAAAAAAGTGTGTATGGGGAATAGGGGATACCGACATATGCCACATGATAACAATACATGAAAATACAAAAAGGCTAAAATATCTACTACTAGCATCATGAGCATAGGCTTGGTACTCTACTCCCATACTCCATCATAGTACTGTTAATCAATCATTGGAAGCTGACCTCTTCCCTTTATCCATACCTATAGTTAGGAAGTTTTCTTGGGTACCAAAGGTGGCCCGATCAGGGTGTGAGATACAATCCCAGTAGGACACTAGCAATGGTGTCTAGACCCACCCATTTCATGAAATATAAAATTTATAGTGTTCCATAGATAATTAATGCAATACAGGAATAAATAAATAAGTACATTGGACTGGGTTCCACTTGGGAAACCCATCCAATTATACCTACTTTGGCCTAAGCCTATGTTTTTGAAACAAGGGATCCTGCATGAGTAAAGTGAGTGGGGTAGTATAATAGGAGGTGTACTATCCCCAGGTTTTTATTTGGCTTTCCAAACACTTCCTTGAAGTTCCAATTTCAAGTTTCATTTATTATTCAAAACATTCTCTTCCCATTTAATTTAGTTAACCCCTTTATAGATTATTAGGATTCATCCTGAGCCTATCCATGGGAATTCTAATAGAATTACAAGTATCTCTATTGGGGATATGTATAAGTCCAATTCCAAGGGATTCTATCCAAGGTAACCCAATAATGATATCCCAAGTGTCTCTCAAGGCATGGTGTGATGATGAAATGAACTAACCTCTAAGTTCATCCCTAGTATCACACGTAGGGTCCAAAGTACATTTCATGGCATAGTACAACCATTTCACCACCAAGCCCATCCATAGGGTCCCCCCTATGGAACTAGTTTCACTCATCTAGAGGTAAAATATAAATAATTCTTGGAGTGCTCATCCCAGGAATATCTAGGGTCACCCTCGATGTGTTTTTAAAGCATTAGAATTTTCTAACTAGGGTAAAATGTCCCCATACAATGGGTCCTTACATCAGAACCTATTGTATCACCCATGGTATAAGGAAAATTAATGGTTTGGTTAGAAAAACTAAACATTTAAAAATCAATCACTTATAACATAAACATAAAATTGGACAATGCATTCAATTAAGAAATCCATCCATGGATTAAGGAATAATTTGTATGACCTAATATCTTATCAAAATCAATTAGTTCAACAATTTCATTTATAACATGAAGGTAGGGCCTAACTCATGGTTAATCATCAAGTTAAACTTCATTAATCACCTCAAGGCATTAATTATGGGACAACACATCTCTAGGGTGTTTAGCCAATTTAGCACAAAGGAAAGAAGGGGACTTTAAGGTAGAACAAACCCATTGGGTGGAATGAGTCAACAAAATCAACCCCATGGGTTTATTCACCACTAGATAGGGTCACATTTGGAAAGGTAAGGATTTAAATTTAATTTATTTCACCCAATAGAGGCATTTATATAAAGTTACAGCTCATAGAAAAATTAAACATCTTATAAAATGAAACAAAACTAATGGGAAAGAACTAAAACACTTACCTTAGTCCCATAATTCTTTACTCATCCAACATCAACCTTTGATTTGAGCTAGAATAGAAGATATCAAAGAAACCGTCAAGTTCCCTAAAAATATGGCAAATGATATTTCACCGAGATAACAAAACATGGATGGAGATAAACTTGAAATAGAATCGAGTGGATTTTAGAGCTTACCTCAATCATTTTTATGCTTCTGATAATGAGAGATTTGTTGATCGAATGGTGGAGATCTCTTGATCCCTAGGTCAATGGAGATAAGCTCTTATAGGAGGATGAAGAGGGTATTAGATGCTGGATATGATAGGGATAAGAGAGGGGTGAGATAAAACATTCATTAATGGGGAAACCATAATTTCACCTACACAGTCAATGACACACAGTTTGGCCACTTGGTTGGACAAACCATTCACCAACTATGCGGAAGGCCTCTATCAAGGTGGTATGTAGTTCCACAAAGTTGTGCACCTGGGGTTTCATGGTTGAAGAAAAACCATGTGATCCCTAGTACCCCAATTCCTCAATAATTACTGTTAGGTAAACTTTACAGGTTGGGTAGCACAATTTCTACTAACTATGATGTTGAGTCAAGTTCTTCAAAATTTGAGGCTCTGGGCTCCGAACAAGTCCCATAACCCCCCCCCCCAAAAAAAACTTCCTTAAATACATTAGGCATCATTATTAGGCCCAAAAAAATATATAAACAAAAAATTGGTCTTTACCTTTGAGAAAAGATGAGATGTTAAATGGAAACACCAGTTATTGAGTCACTTTCTTAAGAGGTTAGTGATGAGGAAGTATCTCTCCACCTAGAACAAGTTGTCAATGAAATGGATATTAAATTTTTCATACTATATTTTGTTTAAAATTATGTTCTAAATAAATATGAGTATTTGGATGAATATAGCATTATTTATCACCTTTTTATCTTTATATAGAGAAGGTGAGATAAGATAGATATGAGATCTCAAATACACTATTCATATATAATGTTGGATAGTTGGTGCAAGTTGAGCCTCGTGTAGTCAAGAAGATTGGATGTATTGAATTATTATATATCTTGGGTTTTAGGTCCCCTAATGAGTTGTGAAAATATCTCATTTTGTACTCATTACTTAAAACCCTCTCCAGTTTCCTTTTTATAGAGTGTATTCTTTTCATATCTATAATATAGGTATTAGATACTACATGTGATTATTATATTTTTATCCAAATACAGGAACAAAGTAGATTTTAGAATGTTTCTAGAGATGAGGTGGATATATAGGCTTCCAATTGATTAAGTATAGATGATTTAGCTATTAAAGAACACCACCTCACATTGAAAACATGGATTATTTTAGTTTTAAAGAAATATTATTATGTTCTTAGTGTTACTAATAACATAATCTTTGTTTCTTGTTTAGACATGGATGGATTTACTTTAAATTTTGGAAATAAGAGCAACTAATTTTATAAAGATAATAAATGTTATGGTATGGAACAATTAAATAACAATATTTATGTATTAAAGTATGAAAACCAACTATTAAAAATTGAAAATTAATCAAAATCATTAGAATCATTTCACACCTAGTTGTGGAATAACCATCTTATTCATACAAATGAGAAGCATTTGATGAATCTCAATCAAGATGGTTACTTAGACTCATTTAAGATTAAACCACTTGAAATATGTCATTGTTCTTTACAAGGAAACATGAAAAAAACACCATTTTTAAGTCAATTTGAAAGTTCCATAGAGCATATGGAATTGGTACATAATAATGTTTTCAGACCTTTCTAAGTAGAATCTAGAGGTGGATTCTCATATTTTATGAATTTTACTGATGAATTGAGTAGGTATTGTTATATATACTTAATTAGGTATAATTTTGAATCCTTTGATAATTTTAAGGAATTGAAGAATGAAATTGATAATTGTCTTGGTAATAATATAAAGAAACTTCTATTAGATCAAGGTGTTAATATTGCAAATAAGGGTTTATCAACTTTATATGGGAGTATGATATTTTATTTCAACTCACACCCCCTCATATGCCAAAATGGAATGGGGGTAGATAATGGAGGAACCATAACTTAATATACATGGTAAGGTCGATGATGATTCATATAATCCTTCTATTATCCTTTTTGGGATATATATTACACACTACAACATACATTCTAAAATGAGTACCAACTAACATGGAAAAAATAATCCTCTTGAGTTATTGAGTGGAAAGAAATTTTTTTTGTCACATATTCATGCATGGGAGAATTGAGGTATTTTTTAAGGCCACATAAAACAACTAAAACTCCATGAAATGAAGTGTATCTTTATAGGTTACCCTAATAAAATGATTGTATAATACCTATATGATACCTTATATAAAAAGTTTATATTCTATAGGAAATTTGTATTACTTGAGAGGGAACACATACCCAATATGTACATTGGGTTAAAGATTTAATTCCAAGAATTTGATGCCCAAGATACATAATAGTTGGTATAAGAAGAGACTCCATAGGTCATTTTGGATGATGTATTTCCTAAAACACATGTACTACATAGGATAAATGGAGAGGTTAGAGAACTAGAAGGATATGTTTTTCTAGTCACAAAAAATGGTGACTCATTATTGGTTGATAATAATGACACTCTATCCTATAAATATATAATGGAGAGATCAGAGTATGTAAAATGGAAATAATCCATGAATTCTGAGATGGATTCTATATACCAAAATCATTTGTGAATTTTAGTCGATCCACCAACAAAATTAAAACTGTTGGGTAAAAATGGGTATTTAAGAAAAATATAGACATTAAAGGTTATTTTAGTACCTATAATGTATGAATAGTGGATAAAGGGTTTAAATAATTCCAGTAAATAGAATATGATGAAACCTTTTTTCATTTTCCATGATTAAATCCATAATAATTCTTCTTTACATAGTAATTTTACATGAGTATGACATTTTTCAAATGGATTTAGAAACTACTTTCCTTAATGGGAATGTTAAAAAAGATGTGTATATGACACAACCAAAATTTTTTGTGACTCCAAACAATTCCAAAAATGTTTCTAGTTAAAGAGTTATATTTATGGATTAAAGAAAGAATCTAGGTCATGGAATACTTGATTAGAAAAAGATTTAAAGGAATATATTTTCATTAAAAATGAATATAATCCATGTGTTTATAATAAGTTTAGTGAGTTTAAGGTCATTTTAATAGTTTTATAATTTATGGAATATTACTAATTGAAAATGGGATATCGACATTATAAGAAGTTAAGGAGTGGTTTAGAAAGTGCCTCTCCATGAAGGACTTAGGTTAAGAAACAAATATTACAGGGATCAATATCATGTGTGATATATCAAATAGGCTTCATAGACTAATCCAAAGTATATACATTGATCGGGTACTGAATAAGTTCTGTATGGAACAATCCAAGAGCAGATTAGTTATAGTGTAACATGGTATATATGTTTATAGGAAAATGTATCCAAAAACATAACAAGAAATTGAGTGAATGAGTAAGATCTAATGTAATTCTATGATAAGATCTATAATTTATTCCATTTTATGTATGATGATTGATGTTGCCTATGTTTTGAGAATAATAGGTAGATATTAAGCTGATATAGGTGAACAACATTGGACCACAGTGAAGGATACCCTTAAGTATCTGAGGTGAACTAAGGATTTGTTCCTAGTATATAGAGGATATGAAGATATAATCATTAGGGGTTATAAAAATTCTTGAATTCAGATATATTAGTATTATATAAATTTATAGTGAGGATTTTTCTTTTTTTCTCAATAAAGGGGTTGTGATCCGAAAGAGTTCAAAGAAACTGGTTTTCACCGATTATACACCAAAGTTCAAGTGTATTTTTTCTTCCAATATTATTAAGGATGAAGTTTGAATTCATAAAATTTCCAAAGATATTTATGTGGTTCCTAATAGTCAATATCCTATAACATATTACTATGATAACACTACAGTGGTGGCTCTTTCCAAAGAGATGAGGTCCCATAAAATAAAAAATCATATACTTCAGAAGTTTCATCTCTTGGGGGATTTTTCTCAATGAGGTGAAGTTGTAGTGATAATATTATCCATGAATGAAAACATGTTTTACCCCTTCAATAAACCTCAATTTCATTATAGGCATGAGTATCATGTGAGATCTTGTGGAGTGAAGGTTATTAATAAATGGATCTAGTGAAAGTGGGAGTCTGTTGGAGTTGGTTCCCTTAAACCAATTTCTAAGTTCTTAATGAATTCATGTATTCATTATCTTGTATATTAATGATGTTTCTTATCATTTCATGATTTTTCTGTTACATGACATAATATGTGATAATATCATAATAATATCTTTCACGTTGAAAGGTTATAGGAGTTCTCTTCTATAATGAGAACTTTAAGGTTCTATTATAGTATCCTTGAATATATGTGTTCTGTGGCTGGATAATATCATTTTATGGGACAAAAATGATATAAATTACCAATTAACAAGACTCATATAAGTTTGAGGCACCCTATCAATTTATTTACCCTTGAAAATCTCAAGAGTATGAGATTATTTGAATGAGATCTTCCAGTAGGAAATCCACATTTATATGTGTCATTAGATGTTCCTATCTAAAAACTTGTGTATTGATCCTTAGAATTTAATATTATCATTAATGAATATCATAATTTGTATAGTTTTATGTATTTATGAAAACCATGATTACTTATAAACCTGAAAAAGTAAAATATATTGGCTACATCATGAGTGATATAACATTAATGGATAATGTGAGAAAGGATTTGTCCCTTCTGTTTATTAACAAATTTTTATATCTCATGCCATTTGATGGGAATGGAATTACCTGGATAAATCTATGACCATAGTGTTCTATGGGAAAGTTTATTTTATTAAATTCAAAAATTATATGTCAAGTACATAGGTTGATGGAACCAGTATTAAACCTTCTTGATTAAAGATATCATGATAAATGGATTATATTATATAGTAAGCATTCATAGAAGGTTGTAAGTCATTGCGACATTAACTTATTTGTCCATGGGTTCCTTGAAATATCTCTATATTATAACCTTTTACTTTCGGTGTCTTTAACTATTTCAACTAATAAAGAGGCCTAGAGGGTCACACACTAATTGTATACAGTATCTCAGTTAAATTCAATGTTTAATTTTACAAGTTAAAATAAATATTTTTCCTATTTTTTTATTTAACAATTATTCAGGTTTGGTTGATCTCCAATATTTAATAACAATTTATTAAAAATAATATGTGAAAAAAAGTAATGATAAATATATTTTTGAAAGGTTTTAAAAAATATAATATTTATTATACTTATTGATGAATAATGAGGTGATATTTATTTATTAAATAAATAATCATTATTCAAGGTTTGGTAAATTCCTAGGAGGATAAGAAGGTCGATTTTAATAGCCTAATTTTAAATTATATAAATTATATTTATATTTTATTAATAGATACACATGCCATGTTAATAATAATTATATTATTATTAAAACATGGGGTTCACTAAAAATTAAGGAATTGGAAAGGGGTATTATATGAAAACAGGAAACCTTAAATTTTACTTTATATATATATATATACATCTTTTCTAATTGAGGTTAATTGTATACAATGGATATAGAGAAGATATCTCAAAACCTAGAGAGTGCACTAGAGATATATAGTGTGTTATCTCTTCCTCCTCTCTCAATCCATCAGGAGAACACCATAAATTACTTGTCCTTGAAGATAATTCTACTTTTATCAACTATAAATAGTGAAAGTGATTGGGATCGACTATGATAGGACATAGTGATTCTATGGTGACTTTCAAATATTTTTGTTTCATGTTTGGATCACCACTAAATGGATTATGTACTTGGATCCTAAAATGCATCAATGGTAGGATGAGATCGATTCAACCAGTTCATCAACAAAGATAATGATAGGTTTAGTTAATCATAGATCTGCTTATAAATTAATTATTAATTACATGTGATGATCCCTGACTTTTGGTTCTAGTGTCTATGTCAATTAATCCTTGAATTAAATCCATTGGTAATGACATTTTTTATGTTTATATCTTAGATTATTGAACAATTATAAAAACAAATATGAGGTTTCCTTGCCATACAGGCACTTTTGTTATGCCCAAAACCCACACAAACTTCTTGAGAAGAAGTCTCAATGTCTTATGAGCCCCAAAAATCGATATTCAAACATCATTTGTGTTCCATACAACAAATGTTATCTATACCATATGAAATTTTTTAAGAATATCTTCATATAATTTTTAGGTTCTCATTATATTAGGTAATTTTTATAACATATCAATGTGACTGATACTCCAAGGACATTATCACATTAATGTTGCATAGAAGAACTATCATCATGTGATAAGATACTTATAAATACTCTGGTAGTTGAATGTATAATTTCAGTTGGATCTAGAGAACCAACTCTAACAGAAACTTGAATCCCTTTGATATCAATAAAATAGTTTATGACAAACCATATGATATATATTATGGGTCATCCAATGCACAAAACCCCTTTTGTTATTTATGATCATATTTCGTATCACTAAAAGAAATATTACCCACACTAACCTTAACATCTCATCAAAACATATAATACTCCATGATGAATATTAGTTAGGGATGACTTAAACTGGTACTTTGAGAAGTCAATTATCATTTCACTTACTATAATATACACAACAAATGTGAAATAATGATAAAATAGTGACTTTATTTTGTATAACAAGATTAATTTTATATTTTTAAACTCATTTAATAATACTTAAAAAATCATACATAATATCTCATTTAATTATATCATATATGATAGATTTTCAAATTAGGCTTATTCTTGCTGTACCTTTTGAGTTTTTTAAACTCATTACACCTGTTTTTAATTCCTATCACATCTCTATGTGACCATCTAAAAAAACCTTCCACTAAACTCTTTTAGTGAGTAACATATATAAATTAATCTAGTTTGAATAATGATGAGACTTAAGAATCACATTCCTATTGTTTAACTCTTTAAACATTATATTCAAACCCATTTACTTCACAACATTAGATGTTATGATGTTAATAATTATTTTTGTATACTTAAAACTTTCCAATATTCATCATCATCATCATCATTTTTGGAACACTTTCCAAAAACAATTACTTAAAATATTGGGGTAACTAATTAAAAACTTTATATTAATATTTTATCAACATACCAAAAGCTCTTTAGAATGTTAAGTAACATTCATTATTTATTTTTTACTTATATAATAATTATTTTTTAATTTTGAACTTGTTAAAGTACAAAGGTAGAACTAATATCTTCTTAGATAGTATATTATTTTCATACTATATTTATAAGACACACAAAATACTCTATGTTAAGAAATAACCCTAATTTTATTTTGTGGGAATATTTAAAAAATAAACACTTAATACCCATATAAAATATGTTATTATATGTGTTTAGAGAATTTTTCTAAAAAAAGACTTTATTATTTAAAATATTCCACTTATGGGTGGTGAGATCACAACCCTCATACTTTAACAAGCATCTAATTAAACCCTTTTATCTTGGATAATTTTTTATACTTTTCTCCTTTTGAAATATGTTATAGAATTTGATGAATCATAAACCTTGTCTATTATAACTTTCATATCATATTTTTTATAACTAATTCTTATTTATAAACAAGTTCTCTTTTTATATAAGAGAAACAAGAAAACTATACACATCATTTATTTAAAATAATCCAAGATTTATATTTTCCTTTGCATCTAATTATATGATTTTGAAACCCTTTTCTTTATAAATTGAATAAAAATGATAATATCTATCAATCCTTAAATTGATTTATAATTCTTGTGTATTTTCAAAATTTCTAAAGTATACATTTAGTATCATGTAACATTCAAAACTTAATAATTTATTTCAATAACACAAATATCTGACATGGGCTTTCCATGGAGTTTCTCAAAATAATATAGGTACGTTGGAAAATTATATCCCATTAAAATAATTTATTTCCTTACTAAAATATCCTTTTAGGTCTCAATGACCAAGATTGACTATTGGAAAATCCGATTTTTTCCTTTTGGCTTAAATATTTACCCTATTTCATTGTTAACACAACACAAAAAACTAAAACATCAAATTATCAAATCCTCTATCCTCGAAAATTTGAAAATATTTGGTAAACTTTTATAAAAAATGATTCATATTATCAAAAAATTTCTAATAATGATCATAATAATGAATTTCATAGCTATAACAAACCTTAAGGTAAACTTATCCTCTCTATAAGTTATTAGTATACTCAATCACATTAAGTGTATGAGCTTAGACTAAAGTTCCACTGATCATCTCACATTTAATTCATTTGAACCCTTAAGTGAATTCATCAATTTTTTTTAAAATCATATATACTCACTTGTTAAAAAAATATTTGGTTTCTCAAGAATGGGTTTTCTCTGACATAAATAATTTTCTTCTTTATTAAGAAGAATTACTAAGTTTCGATATTAGTCTAATAAGTTTATTACATTAAGATTATTTGTTTCTAAGATAGATATCAAAGTAAAGTTTGATGATGATAACACAATTAATTCTATAATATAAGATTTTATCATATGAGTATCATATTTTATATTAATTTAATGAAGAATTTTATTGAATTTCCTCCCAGTAAAATGATTAAACCTTTAATTTTTTTGATATCCATTAATGGGTCAAGATATATATTTTATTATATAATAAGTTCTCTTTAGAATTACCCCCAATACGTAGCTATTTATGTAGGCTATTATGACAATAATATCATATATGACACTTGGATGGTGGAACATAGAATATTTATCCAATCAATCATATAAATAAATTCAAACCTATTACTCTAGTATCATAATACTTAGTCCTAGCTAAGTTTAAAATGAATAAAATGAGGAACCTAACTCTTAGTTATACCTTATTACATTCTTTCCTTATAGAAGATAATCTAGGGGAATCCTTCTTCATATAAACCTACCTAGTTGAATGATTGGTGTCTTGAAAAGTGCCCACTTTCCAATGAATATTAAACTTGTTATTTTTTAAGGGGATTAAATCTCACAATATTATCTCATGTTATTCCATTTACATGTATGAAGGATTTTAATGATTTAGTTTAGAATCATATTCAATTTCCTAAATCAATATATTTAAACCATATTGATGTGTAAATATTTACAAATCATCTATGTTGTTTTATTAACCTAAATTAAAATCTAACTCATATTCACACATATAAAAATCCACCTCATGAATAAGGCATGAAAAGGCACCCACAAAATCAGTGTAAATCACTGCGGGGGTGTGAATTAGTGATTTTTTTTTCAATATTGAAACAACCATTACCACATATTAAATTGAATTATATCACTTTCAAACACACACAAATTCACACACGCACATGAACAATACATTATATTTAAAATGTTCATCTCTTAAAAAGTGATGGTTAATCCTTGGCATGATCCAAATTAAACCAAGACCATGAAACCCGCTTGTATCAACATGTAGGTAATAACGAGCAGGGAATATCATCATACTTATGTTAAAATAAGTATCTTAACTATGATGAGTTATTTTCTAAATTTTTATAATGAAAAATGATTTTCATTCAAAAACAGGAAAGCCTTTAACTTAACTAGACCTCTGTAAAGTTGTTTCGGTCCTACTACTTCTTCTTGTCCAACCTATACTATCATAGGTTAATTGTCTTCTCATTGTGTGAACTTCACAACCGCTTCCGCTTCTTCTTCTCCCCCTCAAAAATATTATCAATAATATATGCATAGAGTAGTCACCTCTTCCACTTCACTGATTCATGTAGGATTTTTCATATTTATCACATAAAAATAATAATAAATCTACTTTTAACTTGGATTTAAAATTAAAATTCAAATAACTATTAATATATAGGGGGTTACACAATGAATCAAGAATGGGAGGGGTGAATTGAGTTCTTAAAATTTTAACCCTAATTAAAATAAACCCTCTAACTGCTCTGTAATATTTTTATCAAATAGATATAGAGAAAATAGAAAAATGAAGAATATAATATATTGGTTCTAGGCATAAGAATTCTCTAGTACACTCCACCAACACTCTCTCTATGAGCTTGGTGATTTTAAATATGTGCATCCTTTTCCCATGGATCTCAAAAATTGTGTGTAAGTAATTGAAATTTTTTATAAAAATGTTCTATGAGATTTTACAAGGATCCCCATTTTTAACATGACCTTCCCGACTCATAATAAGGGGTTATCACTCCATAGAAGATAAATATATAGAATAGATATACAAATTCATCTCAAAGTATCAAAATGAATCTTGACAAAAGTTGATAGGTTATTCTTTAAAAACACTATGTATTTAATGATTAGTTCTAGAATATCTCTTTACTATGTTTGATATGATCTAAAAATAATATCAACAACAATTTTCTCTTCATTTCAAAAAACAAGGAATAGATTGTATCTACAGGAAAATAGAGTATCGTATGTATTCTTTCAAAAATACTCTATTTCTCAAGTATTATTTATTTTCTTATTTTTCTATATCTTGTTCTTTATGATATTCTCTTATTTTGAAAAAAAACACCATATATACTCCAATGGTTAAGAGAATGTAAAATAACCCAAAAATTCAGGCGTTGTTCTCACTTGTGAACTTTGATTCAAAAGATAACAATCAGAGAGATCACTATTGTCTTAACCAAAATCATTATTGGAACTATAAAACTTCTAAAAATAGATGTAGTATTTAATTCATCTTTCCTTATATATCCAAAAAAATTATGACAAAAACAAAAGTAAGCATGGAATTAGATTGAATTACTATAATGGTAATAAATTACTCAAAAGAGTGAATAAATACTCTTAATATTCATAATATTAATGCATACAAATTCAAATGGAATTATCTTATTTATAGGTTATTTATGAATTCAAAACCTTATAAGGATTCAAAAAATTCCTAACTATAAATTTCATTGAATAATTTTAATTTTTAAAAAATATTTGACTTTATAGGATAATCTATTATGTATGATATTTCATCCTTTCATAAGATAATATTTTCTGCACATGATAATAAAACTATAAACACAATTATATAAGATAAATTCTTTCATTTTATGATTTTTTTATCTATGTAAGATAATTTTTATCTTTACATAATAATTTCATTTTTTAAATATGAACATTACAACTTTTTAATCTCATAGGAAAAAAATAGTGCTTCATATAATAATTTTATATTCCTACAATAATTTCCCTTTCTAAAAGCATGAATCATAAGACTTTATTCTACATTGTATAATAATGATCATATATTAGACTTTTTCAAGATATATTTTTTTATGGAGTCTAAAATCAAGTGTGAAGATTTATGTCTATTCATATGATTATTTCCTTTGATAGAAAAAAATATTTCCTAGTATGAAAAGAAAAATAACAACTCATATGATAAATTATCACCTCATATGATAAGTGTAGCAACCTGACCGCATAAATCCTAGAGTTGGTGTCTATTACCATTACATTGGCATAAGATATGAGTAAACCATGTCCCAAAGGACTTAATAGTTTAGTAGTATTGGTAAACTAGATACATAAATGAGTCTTGTATTATAAATGAATACACTAATTTCAATATAATTTTTTCTTTAAGTATAATAACTCTATTCCATCTAGAGTATCCTTGCATATATTTCTTAGTACACTCTAGGGAATCCTGGGGAAATGAAACATAATAAGGGTGAGTTCAAATGCTCAGAATGGTAAGTACAATTTAAGAAATAATTAATCAATGAGAATAAGCATTATGAAAAGGAAAATATCTGGAAGTACATGCCATGTAATTAATAAAATGATAAGGAAGTTCATAAACAATATGGAAAGGAAAATAATTGAAAAACATTCCATTTAAATAACTAGATAAGGAATAATCCACATGCCAAGGTAAGAAACTAAAAAACATTCCATTTAATCAGTAAACTATAAATAATATTCATCCATATACATTATCATAGTGAAAATATCATGTATAATAAATACCAAATCCAAATTAAGGGAATGCTTAATTATTGGATGTCATGTATGAGGAACATAAAAACCTTTACCATAAAGAATTCTCACAAGATGGTTTAAAACTATCGATAGAAACTTTTTTAATTTGTAAAACTAAGTTTTCTCATGAGAAACTATCAATGCATCAAAGGGATATATAAAGTATGGGGGCCACCCTTCACTGCCTTTCCAAAGCATTCCTTATATCGAGTAATCGATTTAAATAATAACAATATGACTTATCAAATATCTATATTGAATAAATAAAATGGATTTATCAATATTTCCCTACATAATCAAATAAGTATCAAAGTAAATACCATATGTAAATATTTTATATGGTTTATGAAATAATAATATCCATGATAAATGATATGGATAATTAGGGTAAATTCAATGTCTAATGAAACTAGAAAATTGAATATTTCAATGGTACTAAAAAATTAATCAAGAAAGTGATTGTCAATGTTATACATGTCCAAATAAATCATAAAATATTCAAAGCAAGAATAAGGATAGTATCAATACAACATATCCCAAATGGATTAATAACAAAGGGTTGTTATAGTTGATGAATGGAAACACTATAAAAAGATCTTTTAAATGCATTCTTGAGGAAAATATATTATTTATTTTATAAAAAAATGAAAATAAATTTCTTTGAAAGTAACTTTTGGAAACCTTTTCTTTAAAAATAAACCTTTTAAACTTGAAAAGGAATATTTGATGAAATGACGGAAGGTAAATCTGCACATGTTGTACAAGGTAAAAAGAACACTCATTTTGCACTGTAAAATGGTTAGAAAAATTCCTTATTAAGAAAGAGAAAAAGATATTCCTTTGAAAAAAAATTTAAAAGAAAAAAATATAAAAAATTATTTAATAAGTAATTTTATAGAGGTTAAAAAACTTTTTGAAAACCTTTTTATAAAACATTGGTTTTAGAAGAAAACAGGTTCTCTCACTAAAGAGAAAAATAATTTTGGGTTTTCTTAAAAACATTTTCTAAACCATTTTGAGTAACAAAGAGTGTAAAATGGTAATATTACACGGAAATGTTCATGAATAACCATGGGAGACTAAAATTAAAGTATTTATTAAACAATTATTAATAATTTCCTTTGATGTGAATTCAAGTGTAAATAATCCTGAACAAAATGAGATCTTGAAATCAACCCTTGAAAATAATATAACATTGATGTGAGAATAAATAAATAAATAGATTATGTATATAAAATGTAAAAACACATAATAAAATTGTAAATACAATAATATATAGTAAAAAGTTATGACAAACATAATCTTATAATCTTAATGATAATGAGGGAGTAATATAACTCAATGACTGAAATTGGGTTATAAAATTCTTTTCCACTTGAAAATGATTAATTCAAATCCCATTTGATGAAATAATTCAAATTAAAAATCAAAATATCATGAAGAATTAATGAATCATGATATTATATTTCAAAGTATCAGTATGTACACTATATATAATAAATTTGGTGCAAAACAATAAAGTATGTCTCAAGAAATGGAAATTGAGATGAAGTTCCTTACTACTTGGTAACTTTTGAATCATAATCCCCATGAAGTAAATAATTTCAAATGAAACTATAGATACCGTTAATATAAATTTATTCATGAGATAAAATAAAATATGAGAATTATATATACCACACAAAAGAAAAATGTGGTGAAAATGGTGTATGCCTCATGGAAATAAAAGTGAGACAAGAATCCCTTACCTGACGTTTCATTTCTGGTGAATGTACTTTAAACTCCTATATAATGGTTTTAATAATGTCAATAAATTACACCAAAAAAATAATAATATTTATAATATCATATATTATCTTCTTATAAAATCTTATTAATCATTTTTTTACAATTTCTTATTATTTTCACTATTTTGAGTGTTAATTGCCTAGTTTTTCAAGTATGTTTTGAATTGTTACTTGTTTTTACGATTAATTATATCATTATTTAATCATATAAATAATTTAAAACATGATTTAAATATCATATATATTCATTATATGTGTATTTATAATAATCCATAATATTTGGAGATAGAAAATGAAATGCATCGCTCATGGAGATGATAGGTCATACGTACGCATGAACACTACTTCCACTTACTTGTCGTATTAAAAGAATGAAAATTAAATGAAATATATGTATATTATAATTCCATTAAAATATTTATGTCTTATATGTCACATAGGCTTACAAGACCATACTTTATACATTCCATGTATAGCGTGAACAAATCACATCGCTTTGAGGAGGCGGTAGTCCACACTTCAATAAACGATGTTATCATATTCCCATGAAATGGAAAGCATGAAAGTGTGTGTTACATAAAAATTAACGAAGTATAAATAAATTATAAATATAATATATATATATATAATATATAAATATAATGTTCATCATAATTCCCACCCATGATAGGTGGTAAAGTAATTACCAACGACATTGTTTCGCGAGGCGGTAGTTCACCGTACATAAATTGGTAAGATCATTACCAATTAGATGGATGTGTGTGTAATTGTAGGTAGAAAAATTAGACTAAAAAATATTTTTATATTGAGTATATTGAGGTTTTTATATAAGAATGTAATAATAATATTTTAATGGTTTGACAATGAATTAATATGAAAGTGATTGTTGAAGAATATTACATTCTTTTCAGGTAACTTCTTTTGGTTTATACATAAAGACTTCCTTAATTGGATTTATTACCAAATGAAGGATTCTAGGATTAGGGAGGGATTTTTTTAGCCTATTTTAGCAGAGTTTTCTTGAGAAAAAGGTCTTGATATATGTGAATAAGTGAAGGAGTGTTTTTCTTGTAAATTCTTGAAAAGGGAATTCCATCCACATTTTTTCCATTTAAATTGGATCTAATAATGGTAAATATTGTCTAAAAGGGGGGATAGGGTCTAAATATGAATATAAAATGAATTTTGGACAAGTTTCTAGGTCCACTTGTCCCTTAAGTTTAAGTTTTAGTCCCTTGTTAAACTAATTTTTCTCTTAGTCACTATAATTAATTTTAACCACATACACTAATATTTTTGGTAAAAAACTATGTTGAACTTATTATAAATTTTAAATTATGATAATTAAAAATATATAATTAAAAATATATAATTAAAATTTTAAAATTAAATTCACATAAGTGGAATAAATTCATTTAAAATTAATCCCACAGATGGGACGAAAATGTGGGTTTTTAAAGTAAAAAATGTTCTAAAGTTTGCTAAGTTTTTATATCTAATTTAAAAGTAAAATGCATTATAATGACCTAAATTAGATTAATATTTTTATAAATAAAATTATATGACTTTAAAACCAATTTAAAATATAATTTAATTTTAAATTATTGAGATGAAAAGTTGGTTTTCAATATAAATTTAGTATTTTTCACTATTCATCAAAAAATGAAACTTCACAGAAAAATACAAAAAAATCACCCTAAGATAATTTTTATGTTATAATTTTAAAAATTAATTTTATTTAGTCATATAATTTATAAAATTTCTTAAAATTGGATTTAAAATAGGTTCTCCATTAAAATGCAATAAAACTGCCTTTATAAAAATATAGGTTTTTTGTGTAAAATTGGGTTTGTTCTTATCTTATGTCTATCAAAACTCTTGGATTAATATTAAAAATATTTGATTAAATATATAAAATATATATTTAATTAATATCATTCACTAATTTTAATTAATTTAACTTCTTAAGAAAAAATACCTTTGGGGGCATAAAAATAAAAATATTTCATTTATATTCAATTCATTTTTATATTTTTATTTATAATTAATTGGTAACAAAGGAATACATATTATATTTTTATAGACCATATATTTTCATAATTTAGTTAATATTATTCATAATCACTAATTTAATGGATATTTTATATCTTATTATATTAAATAATAATATTTTAAAATTTTATTGTTGCATGGTAAATCTTAGTCTTGCATGTAACACAAGCTATCAAATAAAGTATTTGTTTTGTGTAATGAAAGATTAATCAATATTGAATTCATTTCAAGCTATATCATATATTTAATTTATTTAAAATAGTAATTATATTTTAAAGTCTCGGGATATTATATTCCCTTACATGCTTGGTGTTGTGTGTTATACGCGCTATCCAATAAAAGTTGATCCTTTAGAATTTTTGGGGTGTTAAAATAATTTATCATATCTTATAATATTTTCATTTTCAAATTTATTCAAATTTTAGTTCTTTTAACAAAAATATTCTGAAATAAAATATTACTTAGTAAAAAGAATAATTACTTGAAAATACTTAATATAATCTTATTAGTAAAACAAATGAGGATTTTGTGAGCATCAAAACATATGAAATATTTAGATATGTTGGAAAACATTAATGTCCAAATATCTCCTCCTTTTTTATAATCACAAAACCCATGATAATTGAAAAATAAATTTTTATTGGTATAATTATGCAATATTTTCTTTTGTAGAATAAACTGTGAAAAATAAAATTTTGGGTAGACTATATGGTAGCAACACTTGTAGTCAGAGGAGAAGGAAGGGATGGTGTGGCGGGAAGAAAGGGCACAAGGATTATTCACACCTACCTTCACCAATGGAGACCCGCTCTACCCGGAAGGTAAAGGCCCAAGTGAGGGAAGGTGTTATCAACTTAAATGGAAATGTAGTTCAAGAAAGGGATGCGGCCGATGCAGTCGAAGGTGCTGCTCCCATCAGGGATGTACTGTAGAATACATTCATGGATACTGATCAACCTGTAGAGCTACTACTAAATTCCTATGAAGAATTGGTGGAGGAGGAACCCCTTGCAAACCATTCCCCAATAGATGATAGAGATAAAATGATAGAAAGGATGGTCCGGGAGGACACCAATAGAGAATAGAGGGACTGGATTGACAAGTAGAATCATATCCTTGTAAGAGGTCTCAAAGCGGGGAAAATCAACCAAGAGGAATACAAGCTAGCGTGGGACGGAATGGTGCATCGATTTGAAGACCTTATAAAGGATGATCTAGAAATATCGGTAACTGCTTTTTATTGGGAACTTATTAAGGATAAAAATGTCAATAGGCTCAAGTTATCCTTTAACAACTTTGTTTTCTCTTGGGGTTTCTCACTTTTTCATTAAAAGTGTTTTTGGTTTATAATAAAAAAATGAAGTTAGTAGTAGTAGACTATATTCTCCCCCATTTGTGATATTAAAAAGAAGAACAATCATAGTGAGATAACACGTTCAATATATCCCATTCAATTATGAACTAGAATAATATATATATCTAAATTGAATATAATTTTTAATTTAGTTTGAGAAATATATCAAAAAAAGTAACCTATAAATAATGGAATTGATGAAAGAAAAAATAAATAAATAAAAATTGAATTTCATTATGTCAACAAATTGAATTAAAATGTCATATTGTAAGATATCCAAAATGTAAACAAAGAGAAAAATATATCAATCATACTAATCTAGGTTAGTCTTTGGCGAGTCTGAGCCATGACGAATGTTCCCAAGGTTAGGGATAGGGAAGGAAAGTTATATACCATATGAACCAACACCAGTAGTGATGCTGAATTAATTCCAAATCATAGATATTATATAATCACGAATCTTCTTGTCTCTTTCATTATAAAAAATGTCATCAGTAGATAATAGAAAGGTTAATATAGTAAAATGAATTAGACAAGTATAGGTATATTCTTCCTTCTAAATTTTAGCTTCAACTATAACATTATCCCTTTAAATAATAATAATAAGAGGATATAAATTATAAATCCTCTCACTATATAAACAAAATGAATAGGTGGATTATACCCCATATGTATCATTATATAAAATGAAACAAATCATTACCATAAATTTATAATCACAAGATAATAATATCCTAAAAAATTCCCATAAAGAAAAAATTCATTTATTAATATCATCTCGAAATAATTCTATAAAATTAGAAAATCATCCTTGGACACTCTAATTATATTGTTCAAGTTAGAATTCAACACTTGGATGAATTTTTATGTGAATGAAAAAAACTCAACTAAATTTTTTAGCACTTGAAGTAAATAATTTGAAATGATCGGTAGAGATATGAATTTATTACCCTTAGTAGCATCTGTATCAACATAAATAGGCCTATAATACTTCTAAATTAGTTCAAATTCATTATCAGACTTAATAGCTTCAGAATCAGATGAAAATTTCTTAAATTTCTTTCACGATAAGCTTCAGTGAGTCTTTCATGGATAATGTATTTGTTTTAAAATAATATTCCCACTAAGAAATAAAAGTGAAAATATTCCTGATAAAATCATTTTTAACTGTAATTTATTTTAAAAAAAATTAATAAAACCAACTAACCCATCCATTTTATTTTAAAGGCCTTCTATTCCTCTTTGAGAATCATCTTTGATAAAATTTATTTATGAGGTGATATCTTTTATCAGGTCTCAAATGATTCTCAAAGATACCATATGAAATTTCATCTATAAAACTCTTCATTATAAAATCATAAAATATGAGGATATATTATTTATTTGATTAAAAGTACCACTGGATTCCTTTTCAAATGAGGATAAGGTAGTAATAAATGGAAACTTCTTTATAAACTCAAACGGAGAGATTGAAATATTATTTAGATAATCAATTTATTTTTTGAAAAACATGGTTTATTCCAAAAATGTAGTAGGGATATCTAATTAAATAACTAGAAGAGTCTTGATTATCCCTATTTGAGCTTGTAACTTTTCCTTTAGCATATCAAAATATTAATTTGAAACAAAATTTTCTTTTAGATACGCTATATGGTTTTTTATCCTATTTACCTCAGTCTTCATCAAATTAAACTCATATAGAACCATATTAGAAAATTTATACATGCCTTCATTAGACTTAGAGATATCAGGCTCTTCCACAACAGGATATGAAATCCATATATATAAAACCATGGGAGTAGGTTCCTATAGTGGTACTCTTATTCTAAATTTTATAACCATAAAGGTTATTCATCATATTCTTCCTCTTCTAAACCAACATGATCATAGATATTAAGTCTTCCTCCATTTTTTACTTTTATGAATTAAGAAAATTTATTGATAGGTAATTACTTAAAATTTTACACTTCCTATAGATCTGGATGGTCTATATTTGATTAAACATCATTATAAAAATAAAGAATCCCCGACTCACCAACTTCTATAAATTTCATAAATATAAAAATATCATTAAGGGATTATTTATATTGTGCCTTTTATAGTTCAACTTCATCAATAAAATATTCATTAATAGTTTCATGAGGTGAACCAACCTGAACATTAGGTTCTTTATTCTCATATTGAGCAATAAAACATCAACTACTTATCCATCTCTAGCTTCCTCAGAATCTCTCACATAAATAGAAGTTTTCTCTTCAATTATAACTTGAGAAACAACTATATAAGTAATTTATTCAGATAAAATTATTCCAAATATTCTTCTCACAACTAGATTATAATCATCCATTGAGTCCTCCAAATCATCTTGAACAACAGTAGGAGAAACAAGATTATCCCCTTCAACTAAAGTAGGGGTTTTCTATATTTATTCATCCACAATGGAAAAAATTCCTTAAATAGTATCTCAAAAATATATAATTTTCTTAAGCATCCCAACTCTAAGAGATTTTAGTCCATCGCACTTAGTTTCCATAACTTCACTAAGATCTATTCTATTCTTTTCAAAATAAAGTTAAGTATTATCCCATTAGGATAGAAAATCTAAGATTTGTGGTAAGAATAGAATATATACTAAAGGATATACCTTATTAGTTTGTATTTATTCTCAACCAACAACATATAGAGAATATGAGTATTGATTTTTAGAGATTTTTTAGACTTACCATTTTGATTAATAATCCCAACTTGGATAAAATTAATTACAATTTTCCTTTCAGTTTCAAGATCCTTAAATGGATTTTTCTCAATTATTAGAGATCAAAAAAGATATTTCATTATATTAGTAGGTCATACATCATCTACATTAATGATATATGTGTTAAACTCAAAAACGTATTCATGTGGGTAGTGAATAACATAAAAAGACTCTATAGATGATATAAAGAAGATCTTACTGCTAACTTATGATACAACTAAATATCCAACATCAATTAAACCAAACTCATAATTTTCAAAGAATTTTCTAACTTTGTTCTTATAAAACAACTTATTTTTCTGTTTATCAAAATAAAAATCCCATTCTTAAAAGTTAAAAACCCTTTTTAGAAATAAATCCATGTGGTCTAGAGAATAAAAACCAATATCTTTTCCACTCAAAATATTTCATATAAATTTTAACCTTTTCAAACTTTCTCATGAACTCTATGAAAATATTTTTTACTTTTACATTATTATAATGAATTAAGTGGATTGAGGTTCAGAAGGTTTTCTTAGGGAATAAAGGGTTTGGATTTGGGAGATAAGAAGTTCAAAGGTTTGAGAAGGATAAAGGTTTTTGATTTATTGATTACTTTCTATGGAATACATAGACTCTCCTTACAAAGTTTATGAAAAAAATAAAAAATATATAGGGAATGTGATAATTTATTACTTCACTGAAAAAAAATAACTTTAAGCATAATTTTGGAAATGAAAACATATCATAATATATTAAAGGAATAAATAGTCAAAGATAGAATTAAAACTAAAGATAAAATGAATTAATTTAAAATAAAATAAAACTAATTTAATTTTATAAATATCAAATCAATCAATGGGAAGTGGTTTGGTTAATATGTATGTTAATTGATTTTAAATAGAAATAAATTCAATTAAAATATCACCATTTTGAGAATTATCTATTAATAAATTATGTCTAAAATCAATATGACTTATTTGTGAATGATTTATCATATTATTAGAAATACCGATAACACTGGTGTTATCACAATTTATTATAACATGTTTAAAATTAAATCTGAAGTCCATTAAGTTGTTTTTAATCCCCAAAAATTGAGCACAAAAACTGTTAGATGATATGTACTCGGCTTTAATAGATGATAATACAACAAAATATTTCTTTTTTACTTGACCAAGAAACTAGATATGTTACTAAAAATTGAAATGTTTCAAAATTTGTTTCTCTATCTAATCTATAACCACCAAAATCAATATCATAATATGAAGTCAAATAAAAATAAAATTTTTTTGGAAAAAGAAAATATAAATAAATTGTTCTCTAAAATATCATAAATTTCTTTTGGTAGCTATTAAATGTGATTCATTTAGGTTTGATTGAAATATTTCATACAAACAAACTAAAAACAAAATATATGGTCTACTTTAAATTATATAATTCACACTTCTAATTATTCCTCTATACATTTTTTGTCAACTAGTTTTCCAACTTCAACCAATTAATTCTTAACATTGGAAATCATAAGATTTTAATAAGTCTAATTAATTTCTACTCTAAATATTTTTAATATGTCATGTATGAATTTACTTTGGAGTAAAACATTACAAAAATCCTTTTGTAAAATATGAAATCCAAGGAAATAGTTTTACTCACCAATCATGTTGATTTCAAATTCTTTTTTTCATGAGTATAGAAGAATAATTTCATAGTTTTTATTTTTTGAATAAAAAATAATATCATCAACATACATTCTCACAAGTAAAATATCTTTTAAATATTTTTTCATAAATAAAGTGGTGTCTACTAAAACCATAGTAAAACCATTTGATAAAATAAATAAAATTATTATTTCATATCACGTTCTAGGTGCTTGTTTGAGACTATATAAAGCTTCAGTAATTTTAATAATAGAATTTTAAAAATTATGGTAATCAAAAATTAGTGGTCGTTCAACATATACTACCTCTCCTAAAAATTTGTATAGAATGAATATTTAACATCCATTAGATATAATTTAAAATTAATATATGATGCATATGCTTAATGAATTCTAATTTCCTTAAAACTAACAACTGAGTAAATTTTTTCTTTATAATATACTCCTTCTTGATATTAACCTTTGGAAAATAATCAAGTCTTATTACTAGTGATAAAACCTTGATTATCTTAATTATTTACAAATACCCATTTAGTTCCAATAATAGGATAATTAGAGAATTTATAAACTAATTCTCTTACATTTATCCTTTTAAAATGGTTTAATTATTCTTTCATAAAAACCATCCAACAATCACCACCTAAGGATTCTTCTATGGTTTCAGGTTCTAGTTAAGACAATAATTTCATAAAACTCAACAAGATTTACTAAAATTCTTCTAGTCCTAACTCCTTCATCTATATTTCCTATAATAGTTTCTTAAGGATGGTTTTTAGGGGTCCAAGTTGTCTAGGAAACACACTTTCAGGTTCATCACCTTTTTCTCTTTTAGGACTAGATTTTTTATGACAATGTACAAATTCATCATCCATTTTATTGTTAAATAGAGGAAAAAGTCTTAATTATCTATTAAATCACTCAATTCAATAATTTAATTTTGTTTGTGATCAAAAGGATTACTTTCATCAAATTTCACCTAAGTCGATTCTTTAGAAATCCATGTTTTTTATTGAAAACTCTATAGGCTTTAGAAGTAGTAGAATAACCTAGGAAGATTCCTTCACCAGTCTTTAGATCGAACATAGCAATATTATCTTTAGTTTTCAAGATATAAACTTTTCATACAAAAATATTAAAGTATTATACCTTTGGTTTCTATTATTTTATTGCACTTAGGGCGTTTTCTTCAAGATAGGACTTATTATAACTCTATTTTTGACCTAACATGATGTTTTAACAACTTCAGCCAAAAAATGAGTAGGTATTCTATATTCACATAAAATTATTATTAAAATTTATTGTATGTTCCTATTTATTCTTTAACAAAACCATTTTCTTGAGGTGTTCTGGGGATAGAGAAGGTATGCTTAATGCAATTTTTGAGAAAATGAATTGAATTCATGAATATAAAACTCACCCCAATGACCACTTATCAAATATACAATTTATAGTCTTTTTATTTTTGAAAAATCTTATAAACATTTATAAAAACAATCAAATATTTACATCATAATAAATAAAACTAATTAAATCTTGAAAAATTCTCAACCAAAACATAAATAAAATATTTTCCAACTAGGATTGTAGTCCTATAAGGTCCAAAAAGTCCATGTGAATATGTTCATGTGGTTTATAAAAAGTAACTACTTTAATTGGTTTAAAAAATGATTTGTATTTCTTTCCATTTGTAATGCATCACATAATTTATTTTTATCCAATTTTAGTTGGTGAAAATTAAAAATAATATTTGTATTAGATAACTTACTTAAAGAATAGACATTAAAATGCATAATACTCCTATAAAAAATACATGATTCATCAATTTTAGTATTCAAATAGTACACATTATGTTTACTCAAAGAACTAATAAATAGTGTGTAAACATTTTCAGTTATTTCTTTTAATAAATTTAAGAAAATTATTTTTAATAATAGAATATGAAGTATTTGAAAAATAAACAGAATATCCATCATAAAAAAGTTGAAAAACACCTATTAGGTTGTGTTTTAAGACTCAATATAAATTTCTTTGTTGATGAGGATTTATTAGGGGTATTTAATAGATCTAATTACAACAATGTTTCATTTGAAAATTTCACCAAAAATGATATGTCTTATATCGATTTAGATAGAGAGTGAAAGCTAAAAAACAATTGCATGAATATGTATTGAACAACCAAAATCTATAAACAATTTTTAATTTTTTTTGTTATGAATTGTTCCCAATAGAAAAAAGATAATAAATTAAATGTTTTGGTACCAAAATTTTCTTGGGTCCAGCAATGTTAGCTATAAAATATTTGAGAATAAAAATCTTCTTATTATTTCTAGATTTTTTAGAATTAGAATTTGATAAGTTTTTAGAAATAAATTATTTATTTATTCTATATATATAAGGATATATTAAGAAAAAATTATTTAAAAAATGACCATTTGTGACGTAGTTTAAAAGTAATATTAGACATATTTCTATTTTTGAAACCAGGAAAAAAATTACATAGCTAGGGGTTTTCTCCTTTAGTTCCAATTTCATTTTTTTTATGTGTTTTGTTCTTAATAATGATTTGATTTCGATGCTTCCCCCCATAGTAAAAAAATTAACAGAATCATTTATATTTTTTAATTCAAATAATAATTCTTTTATTTTTCTATCATGGAAAATACAACTAAATGCAGAATTTTCTAAACTCATTTTTAATTTTGAAATCTTTTGGGCTAGTTCAATCATTTATTTTGAAATAATATGAAAATATTTCCTAAGAGACTTGTTATTTTTCTTTAAAGATTCATATTTATTTTATGACCTAGAATAATATTTATTTAACTAATCAAAAGTGTAATTTTAAATTTATATTTAGAAGAAGAATAATAAACAGAATGTACCTCATCAGTTTATGCCATGAAGAAAACATTTTCATTATGATTAGATACTCAAACATTAGAATCAGAACTGGAGTCATTAATGGAGTCCTATGATACACTCCATGTATCCTTTATATCTTTCTTATCCTTCTCATCGTCTTATTTATTTTTATACTTCTTATTCTCATTAAGCATGGGGAAATCAAGCTTGATATTACATGTATTTTTTCACTCATAACACATTACTTATCTGGTATTTTCAATGAACTTTTTAAACTTGTTAAATTATTTCTTAAATACTATTCTCTTTTTCATAACATCTTGAGATTTTTATAAATTGAGTATGCTCATCACTTTAATCTAAATTTATTAAATTATCTTCATCATATGAATATAAAAAAAGATTCTTCTTTATGTTTCTTCTCATATTTTTAAGTATATTCATTTAAATTGACATTTCCCCTTTTTATCATATTAATTTATCCTTCTTCGGCTACTATATCAGGTTCACACATCATGAATTTTAAAATAAGATATTTAAGTTTGAATTTTTTCATAGTAGTATATTGCCTAATGCCAGTTGAAATTTCACTCTATTTTGATGGAAAAACCTTGAGAACTTTAAGATCTTTATTGGGTCTATGAATAGGATATCCTAAGGAAATCACATTTTTTACAATTTTAGTCATCATTTCATTATTTTGAGTGATGATTTCTCTATCAATCATTGCGAATGTTTAAAATTTATACTTAGCATTGTTGTGTCTTAAATTCCTAACATTGGTACTACATTCATAAGCTACAAATATTATCATCCACATTTCATGTGAAATATTTTATTATGAAACTTGGATAAATTCATCAGGGCCTAATCGATATATTATCACATTCATAGAATTGGAGTTTATGTCATATTATGCTTCCGATGTCGCATCCAATTTGTTTTGTTATCCTTCAATAATTACATAAGGCTTTATGGATTTAAAATAAACCTTTAACCCAAGATTTTTTAGATAGATATTCATTTGATCCTTCCGGTATCTATATTTTTCTTCCTTGAAATAGGTATTCCTAACCATAGACATTCCATATCCATTGTTATCTATTGCATCAATTTGAAAATTCTCTTCATGATGTCAACATTTTAGAGTGGATGACTCAAGAGTATCATACTTTGATACTAGTTGTTGATCTGGAGGTAGTTGAACAATGAATCAAGAGGGAGACATGGTGAGGGTGAATTTTGTTCATAAAAGTTTAACCCATTTAAAATCATCCCTCAAACTATTTTGTACTCTTTTATCAAATAGATAGTGGAAAAATTAGAAAATGTAATAACATAAAATAAATGGTTTATAGTGGTTTGGGGAACATGAATACCATAGTACACTCCACCAATGCTCTCTCTATGAGCTTGGTGACTTTCACTATGCATTTCTTTTTCCCAGGGACCTTGATAGTTGAGTGAAAGCAACTGAAATTTTTTACAAAAAGGTGATGGGAAAAAATCTCCCAAGGTTACATTGTAGTATTTTGGGTTGATTATTCTTTTTGATAAAGTGGGTTTCCAAGGTTAGTTGAGTAATTACAGCATGTTTTTTGACTAAGAATGTTGTGAAAATTCCAAGACAAAGTAATTTATACTCTGTAGGTGGTATAAAAAGATATTTATACAAGGTGGTATCATTTCCTAGTGTTTTCCAGTAATTTGGGGTCCAAAATATGGAGAATAGAAAAAGGTATTTTTGGAAAAAGAAGTATTTTCATGTAAAAGTAAAATGTTTCACACAAGGGTGATGGTGATTCACAAAGTTGTGTGAAAGTCATGATTCAAGGTCATCACATAAAAATATGGTAAATGAAATTATTGCACACATGTTCTAAAAGTATGCAAAAAATGATTTTCTATGAAACAAATAGATAAAGTTGTACACGCCCATAAAAGAGAGTTACATGCCAAATACGACATCAAAATGAGAATTTCTAAGCTCATGTAAATGTTTCTTGCACAGAGGAAGGTGTGTAAGGATCTTGCACGTTGGGTCGGCCGGTTCAATAAATAGGCGGCTACCCCGCTTTTTCAATAGCTTAACCCTTAGAGAATATTAGGGATTTGAATCATGTAAGAGTTATTCATAAATCCTAAATGATGATATCAAGAATATTTTCATGAATAAATAACTCAAATGTTTGTTTCACATAAAAAAGAACTTATTTCTAATTGGCCAAGGGAGTTGTTCGCAAATTGTGAAAGTTATGTGCAAGTTGGACTTCCGTGATAAAACAGAAATGTTTCACATAAGTTGGTAACATTTCATACAATCATCCATAATTTGCACAAATGACAAGGTTGTGTGAAGCAGAATGGATTTCTCAGTACATCTATGGTAAATTTTTATTCATCAAGTGGATTAAAGTAAAATTTCAACATACCATTAAACTAAAACTAAGGATGTATTCATTATTTCTAATGAAGGGACCTACATGTCCATAAACTGTGTGTGGATACTTTCTGAAGTAGTGAGAAAAGAATAAGGAAGAAGATGATCATTTCCACTGATAGTGATCCAGTGAAGGAAAGATTGAGGGAGTGACCCTAGGGAAGTAGTGAACTGTCCCTAAACATTGTAAAGGTAGTGATCCTAGGCATTGAAGTGATATATCCCGAACATTTTTGGATGTGATCCTTAGTGTATTTGGTACTTTAGAACATTGTCATCGTATTCTCCCTGGACATATCCTAATGAGGGTGAACAAGTAAAAAATACATGTGTTTATGTGATTACTTTACAGCTATACTTTATATTCATCATCATCAGATAAAGTTGTAAAGGATGAGAGAAATATAAACACTAAATAGAAATCAAAGTTACCCATATAATAAAGAGGTCAAGATCCAGTGGGGTAGGAAAATTTTGAAAAAGAATATACATACCTTGATTCACCCCCATATCAAGGTATCTATGACCCTTTTGAACCTAAAAAAGGTTTTATGTGTTTTTACAGGGATCCACATTTTTAACAAGACATATCCACTACCTTCACACACTTAGAACAAGGAGTGATCACTTTAATAAAGATAAAGACATAGAATAGAGATACAAATTCAATTTATAGTTTTAAGATGAAACTCAAAAAAAAATATCATAGGTTCTTATTGAATAATAAAAAGGATTTTTTTGAACCCAGTTGTTTCATTTGTTATTAATAATTCAATATGTGTTTTGTGAGGGGAAATAAGTTAATGATTATTGGAGGATTATTATGAAAACCCTGATCTTTTATTACACAATTAAACATAATTTATTACATAAACTTCACTTGATACAACATAGAATATCAAGAGTTCTAGTGTCTTTGGGGCTTAGGATCATTACATAACAACTTAAAACATGAAATACAAAATCTTTATTGAAAACTTCCTTTACATGACCACTATATTCCTTCATACTTAGCATTACATGGGATAACCTGATGACATGCATAAGAAAAGGGTGAGCTATAAATCCCAGCAAGGGAGTAAAAAAGGTATAATATGGGGGATACAATACATGTTAGAAAATAGGCATATCAATAGAGAAAAATAGAAACATGAACATAAAGGTATGATAAATCATGATAATCATAACATGGAAATGTGGCAGCAACACTTAACATGGAATTAGCATGATCCAAGGCTCATTGCACATGGTGCATGAGTAAACCCTCATTGAACATAGAGTATGAGTAAACCCTAGTTGCACTTGAATTAGCATGAGTAAACACCCATTTCACATGATGTATCATGATACTATACTTTACTCAATGCATTGGAGCGCTATCAGGGCGTAGCCTTCTTAAACATTTCATTTCATGCATAAGTGTGCCACATGGGTCATAAAACATTGAATCATTAAACATAATCATTTATTAAAAGATAAAAAAATGTGGAATAAATACATGAAACTATTTAAACAATAATTAAATGTGCATAAAGGTGAATGCCCTTGATAGAGAAATGGGCATGGTATTCACTACACAATGACTTTGGCTTGGAAAAGCGTGGTGCAATTTCGGCAGCATAACAGCGTGACATAAGAACTCATAAAAATGGTTGATGAGAGAGAGAGGTTTGTATCATCATATTTACATGACATTTAAAGTAAGGGGGGTCATATAGATACATGTCCCAACAAATTTAATGGAATTTAGATTCATGATACAAAATAATTTCTTGAATGTAAATGAAGAGAGAGAAATTCCTTTCAGAATTTCAGTATAGTAACGGGTGTACATGGGAGGCATTTAATGAGAGATAAAGGGTTATCCCATCATTAAAACACATAGAGGGAAGTATGGGGGAGGTGATAAACCATACCCCAACATTCATAATTGAAATTAAAAGGGCATAACAATTTAAAGAATATTGGACAAAAATGAGAAAGGAATAAAAATCCTTACTTGGAAGTGTGCTTCCAAAGGCTTGAGAGATGCTTATTGGGAGCTTGGTGAACCTTGGGAGTATTATAGAGAGAGGAGGGTAGAGGTTGGACGAACTCAAAATGCTTTGATTGATGAGGAAGTGGGAGCTTGGGTGGGTTTATATAGGAAATGTGAGGGAATTATTTATTATTTAGGTTTTGGACACCTCACATTAAACTAATCCAACCCACAAACCATCACATGGTTTTTCCCATATTTTTGGTCAAATGGAAGTGTAAAAAAATATTTTATAAGGTCAATTTCCGAAATTCTTAAAATAATGGGGTTTCTTATGTGGAGGTGAGTCACACTCCCAAGGAAAACAATTTAAAAAGACAAAATGTTTAATAAGTCTTGAAGGGTCCACTAAAGCATTGTAAAATAAATAAATAAAAACCCAAAATCACATTATTTTAATGGTAAAACATATATTTTCCAAACATAAGGTTTATAGTATTTTATTACATCACTATTGGGTCATTATGATGTCATAAAACACATTATATATTTAAACAGTATTAAATTTTTACCCAAAAATTTGTCTATCTCAGAAAATTATGAAAAATTCACCATTGGATAATTTCGACGTCCTGATTCCAGAAATAATATTCATTTTATCTAAATAATTTTATAAATATGTTAATTTTCACTTTTAAAATAAAAATCTACATTTATCGAAAATTCATGGGTTTTGACAAAAAATGGATTTCAAACCTTAATAAAAATTACAATTGCTTTCATAAAATTATACGATCATTTATATTTAATAAAAATTAATTTAATAATAATAATATTGTATTAAAATATTATTTAATTCAAAAATCCATTTATTCATTAAAATAGATTTCTTAGTTGAACTTTAACGAAAAATATTATTTGAGCTTTAAAAACTATTTACAAGCTAAAAATAATAAAATGAAAGTATATTAATTATTATATACAAAAATAATGTACATAATCATAGTGATAAGGTCTTGTTACATAACCCCTTATAACACCCGCATAAGACCGAAGAGTAAGGTTTGCGATGGTTACAGACTCTTAGGGTGGCTCGGATAACATTGCTTGGGTGGTAATCTCTATCAACTTCCACTTCTCTCATAGGCGGTCCCACTCAAGATTAACATATTCAAGCTCGTCTTGGGCTTGGTCAAGAGAGAAGCCCAATGACGCCACCTCCTTTCCAAGCTCTGACAAATGGGCTTCGTATGGGTCACCTCTACTAGATGAGGCCATCGATTCCTTTATCTGAGTAAATTGGATTTGTTAAAACCTTATATTTATACTAATCATGTGATCACTGTTCAATAGATATATTATAAACAGCCACAATTCTTAACAGTATTTTAAAATCCAAAAACATAAAACCAAAGAAGCTTACATTTTATATAAACATTTTACATAAATATACATTTAATTAGATTAATAGGGATTCCCATTAATCAAAGTTTGGGTTGTTACAATTATTATGGATTCATTTAATGGAATTGGATGTCAGATTTTAGAAAATATACATATATATCAAATTATTGATGAACTAGAATAAATCTCTATAACATGAGCCAATGGAGTTGAATAAATGACACAATATTTATAACAAGTGAATAAATACTTTGAAGAAGACCATGAAATATTTAGTACTTTCATGCAGATTTTATTTGAATACCATGAAAAAATATATTAATTGCATGAGGATTTGAAGAGGTATTTGATATTAAGAAAATATATATTTGAGAATTCATTTATCTTCATACATAGTTTTTACTAATTATTTATTAGCTGGACCATTATAAAAAAATAATCCATTCCATATCCAACCAGGGACCCACATCGACCACATGTTGAACACTAGGGTCAACCACATGGGAGGTTGGTTGACCTAGACAATCGTGGGTATTACATGAGAGTGGTAATGAATAACACCCATAGTGACCACGAAAAGGTGTAGTGGTTCCACTACATGGGGAGACACCATGGAAGAGGGTGTTGACATGAGTCAGTGTCAGTGCAGATCGGGAGCAGACCCCGATACTTACTTCTAGCAATCTAAAGGAACACATTTTTATATAGAAAAAGAAAGAAACCAAGATATTTGTTGTGGGATGGGTGAAATATGAGGTAATATTCATATAATTAATTATATATGGAAAAGGTGGGACTGTTTGGTGTAATATTTCGTCACCATTCAATCAAGCTGAAGGAGAATCGTCTTCCTCGCTGATTGTCTGTGAGAAAACTCTCAAAGTGACCGTAAGTGTTATCCCAGATCAACTAAACATTATGGATTTATCATGACCATAAGGTTTCACCTATGAAAAATACTTAAAGAAACCACATGAAGACATTGTATTGACCATGCATAAGTGTATCAACTATTCCTAGAAGGATCAATTACATGAAAATAACTAGATCAATCGTGTATCTATTTGAGATCAACCGTTTTTATGTCTATTGACTATGATTTCATATAAAGGTACCTCCTAAAGAATATAATGACCATATGTGAATCTTGTTCTTTCATACCATTGATAAACCAACCATACATTGAGATGAATCTTTAATGTATTATAAATAATAGAGTATCTGTTTTTCCATGAGAGAAGGGGATGGTTAAGTTTGAATTATCAAGGCATGCATGAAGATTATCTTTCATGATTTGAATCAAGTGATAACAGGAATAAATGGACATCAGTATATAATACCACTGAGATGAGTTTTGTTCTCATTAAAAAAATAGGAGTTCGATGCTTACATACATATGAATCTAAGAAGAAGAATAATACAAGACAACCGGTTTATCCTAAGCTTTATTTGTTTTTGTAAGTCCATCCTAAGTTCCTTGAGTATTTTATAGAGATTTGAGTTCGTGAATATGCCACATTCTATGCATGAATATCATATGAGATGAAGATGTTCTATTTCATGGATGATGATTTTATTTTCAGCTTTCAGGCATTAAAGATGAGTTGTGGATATTTATACCATGTGAAGAAGATTCCTGAATTATTTAGGTATTTAATTGAGAAATGTAGGCAATGTGTTATTTAATATTTCTTAAACTAAATGAGTTATAATGACATCAATGGTTCTAGCCATTCACTATTCATAATGCATGCATGTTGTGGGTATAAGTATTACACGTGAAGAGTGGAGAAAAACCCGATGCTTACGAGATTTAAGAATAATGGAAGAAGTTGCATTAAAATGAATTCATCCTATAATTTTGATAAAATATTAAAATTATTAATTCATTATATTAGAGAATAATTCTCATGAAATTTATGAGTAATTATTATGGGTTTTTAATTATGAAATATTACCCATAATAATGAGGAGTTATGGGTATTTGTGATAATGAAATTATTCCACAAATTCAATAAGGAATATCATGATATAGGATCATGATTTATACATATGATAATGAATGACGGTATTTGATTAATGTAATCCATGAGAAGAAAGAGAATAATACATGCGCCTACTGAGTGTTTGAACAAGCTCTTATATGAGGATTTATTTTCAAAAATTTGTCATCAAATAATGCTTAGAATAATTGAGAAGATAATTTGGGATTTAATTACCCAATTAGAATGAGGAATGTAACAGGTATAAATGATCATTGTGCATCCATATTCATAGATAATTACTATGATAATAATGAGGATCATATTCATGATATTATTGTTGTGAATATAAATAATATTTTCAAGTGGTGAATATTGGGTGTGAGATATAAAGAACTCTTGTACATATTGAAATATCATTTGTGATAACCTGAGAGATCTATGTATTAAAATATTGATAGAATCATATCATTAAATACAAGAGTTTCAAGTCCAATAGTCTTGATGTATTTAGTTATTGAAGACCTTGAATAATTTTACATGAGAAAACCTGATCCTATAGGATTATGGAGGAAGACTGTTATCCAAAACATTGAAGATATTTCTAGTGATAGATCATCCCTTAAGAAGTAAATAAGTCGTCTAGTGGATTTGGTCTGTTAGGAAAAAATTGGAATCTGTGTTGATCAAACTAGGATTGTTTATATATGTAATCACTTATTTGATATTGAAGGATAACAAGTTCAAGAGGTCTAATTGTAAAAAATAGATTTCAGAAACAGAAACTATTGATTCAACTGCAGCCCCTCTCAGTGGTCAATCCAGCCTGGGGCTCTACAAGTGGTATCGATGGGAAGGTCCCCTATAAAGATCCAAGAAGAATTCAAAGACAATTATAATCTTAACTCAATAAATAGCCAATGTTTTTTGACATTTTGTGGGAAGAATTATCAAATTTAAAGGAATACGATGATACATTACCTCATATTACTTGTCCTGGAAGTTAGAGATACTATAATATTTAGGTTTTAACCCATTGATTATGGAGAAAACTTGAATCATATAGAAAATATAAATATAGATTTGGGTGGAAAGGCTCAAAATTCTATCTTGATATTTCTCTCAGATAAGTTCTACCCAAAGGCCATAGGTCTCCAAACATCCAATGAAATCTTGGAAAAATTAAGAAGAAATTATGAAGGTAATGTCAAAGTAAAATAATCCAAGTTACAAGTTTGGAGGATTCAATTTCAAGAAATAAAAATGGTTTATAATGAGATTATTGATGACCACTTTACATAGTTCAATGAGATTATATGTAACATCTAGGGTTTTTGTGAGAATCTTAAATATTCCATCATTATTAACGTGTTGATGAGAACTTTTTTAGATTTTTTTATTCAATAATTTTAGCCATGTAAGAAAGAGTGGATTTTTCTCTTGGTGAACAATAGAATATTCTCATATCATATGAGATGAGTAAAATCCCATCTTCTAATAAGAAAGAAAATTTTGAAATTTCCTTTGAATAAATACAAAAAGGAAAATATAAATAAGAAGATATTGTTTCATTAGGTGATTTTGATAGTGTTGAGGATGATAAAGTATTAAATCAAACCGTTTCTCTTATATCAAAAGGATTCAAAAGGGGGATGTTAAAGGGAAAGAGTAAGAAATAAATAAAATTTTACAACTATGGTGACTCTGGTCATTTTTCCAAAAAAACCAAGGAAAAATGAATAATAATAAAAATAATATAATGAGAGATCAGACAAACACAAATGGAGTAAGAAGAATATTCACTTCTTTAGGAAAAAGTTAAATTTAATGAGCAAGAAAAAACAAGAATCATTTTCAAGTTGTTCTTGGGATAATGAGATTAGTTTCATTACTCATGTAAAGTAAGGAAATTATTCATCAAGATGTAGTAATGATGGAGAAGAAATGACATAACTTGAGTGTGAAATGAAATAAAAATTATAATTTTTCATAGGACAGATACAATACTGCAAGAAAGAAAAGAAGATGATTAAGAAAGAAAATAAAATAGGGGATTCCAAGAGGAAAGATTTAAGTAATAAATAAAAAATAACATTTTAATGAGATCATGAAATATAAATTATTTTATACTAATATTTAAAAGATGTTGAGTGATCTTAAAATAAAGATGGATAAAAAAGAAAAATATTTGTTTAAAACATAGTCTACATGTGTCATAGTTCCACATGAGATTTTCAAAGATAGAAAAGAATTCAAAAAATAAATATATATCAATGGAAAATATTCTAAATATGGTGATATAAATATTTATATAAAATCTAGTACCTTTTCTCAAGATAGATATACTATAACTAATAGTGGGGGTTTCAAACACAACCCTGTACCAGGTTGGGCCATGAAAATAGAGTGAAAATATTATGCGTCAAATGGAGGGAAGAATATACCAAGGTGGCTACAAACCTCATGAAAATAGAGTCTTGTTTTTAAATTGTAAAACAATGAAATAAATATATATAGATTCATAACCAATATGAAATAAAAAAGTTTCAAGGGTTTTTCAGGTGTTTTGGGAATAATGGATACAAAACCTATTCTTGATGGTTCAATATGTATTTAGGTAGAAAGAGGAAAGAACCAAGGGTGAGTTTCAATGATAATTTGAGGAAAAAATATAAGATAAAACAACCTATGAATATATTTTCACCAAATCTATCTACACAAAACAAAAATTTAGATTCTAGAGGAATTTTGTGATATATGCCATTTGGATGGTAAAAATGCAGAGGTGTTCTTGAAAAGGCTGAAAGGAGAGGTTCCCTATGATGTGAAAGGGAAGTGGTTTAAAAATAAAAATATTGATAAGTCATGTGAATATTCAGAGAAGAATGTGAATGTCTTGGCCAAATCAATTAAAATTTTGTAAACAATTATATGAAGATTAAAAACTTTTTGAGGCTAAAGAAAAAAAATGGATTTTGAAAGAGAGGTTAAATTTTATGAGAAGTTTTCCACAACTGGAAACTTTAAGATCCATAAGCCTAAGGTATAAAATGGTATTACACATAAATAATATGTTCAAGGTAATAAAGAAGATAATAAAATATATGATACTCAAAATAGAATTAAGAGTCCAAATAAATCTTCCCATGCCGAGATTAGAAGAAAATAATGTCTTGGGATGAGAAGAAGCTCATAACCTGAATTCTATTTCTGAGGAACAAACATTTTCCTCCTTATTATGTATTATTATATATGTTTAGAGATAATATATCAAGAATTTAATTAGAAGTTTGAGCCTTTAACTAAAATTATAATAAATAGAAATAAATTCTCATGGAGTATATCAACTACTATGAGAATAAATAAATGAGTATGCCCTTTGAGAGAGAAAAAAATTGAGAAAGGAGGGTGAAAAGGAATTTTATATAGGAATTTGTAATTTTTTGGACATCCTGGTAATAATAGAGTTTGATTTATTCTAATCACATTCTCATCCCTCATTCTTAATTAAATTAATCATAGTTATTAATGGGGAGTGTTTGGTTGATGAAAAGATGAGACAACAGGGGAGATATTAGTTTCATTTATTTGAACATTCTGAAATGTTTTCTAAAGTTTGCAGGATTACATGTTTTTTGATAAATATATTTTATATATCCCCCATTTTGAAAATAATAATGTTTTGTGCATGATATCACATGCATGGTAGTTTATGGAAAACATAGACATCCATGTTTTTATCTCCCCTATTTTATATACTAATATATCTCACACAGACATATAGTAGACAAACTAAAGGCTCTTTACTAAGAGAAACATGTGGTATTATCCTTCTCTCAAAAAGGAGGGAAAATAATCCTAAATACATTTAAAGTTATAAGAAGAGTTGAAAATACACATGTATTGCCCTTTTAATTTTTATTGTCAATAAGGGGGAGAAATATTTGATCACACACATTGAATTTAATAATGTGAAGAGATATTGACAAAAAAATATAAAAGGGGAGATTGTTGAGCCCAAGTGTTTCATTTGTTGTCGATGAGTCAATATGTGTTTGTTGATTGGAAATGTTATGATATTTCTAGAAGGATTATTATGGATTCATTTAATGGAATTTGATGTTACAAACTAGCTTGGATACCCTGGTACTCCAATACCCAAGCCTGCACTGATATGGACCGAAGGGCATTCTCAATCCCCATGGGGTGGCGACTAGAACCTAGCATCATACAAGAATAAATAGGGAGTTGTTTTTCTACAAAACATAAGAATACAAAAGGTTACAAGTCAGTATATCAACAATCTTCAAGGAGAAAGTAACATAAGTCAAATAGTTAAAATAGTACCCATGTAGATAGATGAAAAAATCTATGAAACATCAACCCAAAATTCCATCAACAAACCAAAAAAGTCTCACTACCCTATGTACACTACCACAAAACTGGGAAAGGTCAGTGCCACCCCTTTATCAGCGCTAACGAAAAAGCATTGATAAAGGGGGGGGCATTTATCACCGCTCAAAAAAGCGCTGATAAAGGGTGCCTTTATCAGCGCTAAAAAAAGCGCTGATAAAAGTACCCCTTTATCAGCGCTGATAAAGGGTCGACTTAGAAAAAAATAAAAATATATATTAATATATAAATATATTTATATAGTTATATTGATATAAATATAATATATAATTTTTAAATATATTTTAGATAAGTATAAATGTACATTTACACTTAATATACTTAATATATAAGATATTTAGTGAAAATGGATTCTTAAAAAATTAAAAAAAATATTTTTAATTAATAATTTGATAATTATTATGGAGTAATAGTCATTTAATAACAATTTGAAGAATAAAAATATTTAAAAAATTTAAAAAAAAGATCCAAAATATGTTGAAAACGCAACTCGAACTTCAAACGGCCATAACTTTTGATCCGAGTGTCCGTTTGAGCTCTACCACATATAAAATCAAATCCTGCGACGAGCTCTACATCGCTATGACAGGGAGGGGCCCCGGTCAAGCGTTTTTCGAGTCCAAAAAAGTCCCAGAAGGTCTCCAAAACTAGGTTTTTAGTCGGGGTGCCCAGATTTTTTAACATTTTGTGGATTTTCAGCCTCGTTTAAGGGGGTATTATTGGATTTTTTTTGTGGGGATTGAATTTATTCCAAGGTATTACATACATATTGATATTATGTCTTTGAAATTTTATAATTTTTTATAATGCACTGCTATTTATAATCAAATATATAACTTTATGTACATATTTTTTTATATATTCACACCTAAAAATTAAATTTTTTAAATAAATAATTAAACATATTTACTTATAAAATATACTAGCTTTATCTAAATAATAACTGATATCCATTTTATTTAAAATACCAATATATGAATGTTTACATAACTACTATATATTAATATAACTATATATATGTTAATATAACTGTATATATATATATATTAATATAACTATATATATATATATATTAATATAACTATATATATATATATATTAATATAACTATATATATTAAGATAAATATATATTACTGTACGAATAAATATAATGAAATATATATATAAATAAATAGATATATCATGAATAAAAGAACAAATCAATATAGGGTAGTGGCAAAGGCTTTAGGTGCGCATGGGGGAGGTCTCGAGATCAAATTCGGGTGGAGAAAAGGGCGCGCGCGCAAGGGTGATTTAAAGGGATAGCGCTGATAAAGGGTGTAGGTGGTGCGGGCGGGCACTGGATGTGTGGGAAAGCGCTGATAAAGGGGGTATCAAGCGCTGTAAAACGCCCCCCCCCCACGAGATTGGTAGTTTTTTTTTATCAGCGCTAAAAAAAAGCGCTGATAAAAGGGGTCTTTATCAGCGCTTTTTGGAGCGCTGATAAAGGGGACCCCCCCCCCCCCTTATCTTCACCGGAATTATCAGCGTTTTTTCTAGTGCTGATAATGACCATTTTTAGCGCTGATAAAATTCATATTTGTAGTAGTGGTAAAAAAGTGTACCTCACTTCCACTGGTCACCATCACCACTCTATGGTCCATAGGATCAAGAACATATAATACCACCAAGTGGCTCTTTCCCTTTTCTCAGACCTGGATTAAGAAATTCTAAAAATTCCCAAAGGAAAAGGTAGGGTGTGAGCTATAAATCCAGGTAGGGTCGTACAAGTGTTCCATAATATATTCCATAAAAATAAACCAATCATGATTTCAATATAAATAAAATAGGTCATAGAATAATGTATCATTTGAATTTTTAAAATGAAACATGCTCTCTTCTAATAAATGGAAAACATTTCAAACATGTCTTAAATAAAAAATAAATATAAAATATTTTATATAAACCATTTGGCATGAGTAAGATAGTTCTATAAATAATGAAATATGTAATACAATCATACATAAAAAGTACCATGGTCATATTTATTGAAGTACATTAGTTTATGGATATAGGATCCTCACACTTCTCAAATCAGTGATCATGGATAAAAATGTGTGCACACATCCCTCAATCTTATTCCAAATAGGAATCATCAATATCTCATCAGTGATAGTCATATTGAACATGGTTTTTGATAGATTTTTCATATTCAATCTAATGTCAGGGGATCAAGATCCAAGAATTCTTATCCCAAATAACCCACTAACTACCCAGGATCACATGTGCTCAATCAATCAATAAATAATTGGAAAATAATATCATTTCTAATTAATAATCATTTTCAATTCAATTGCACATTTTTCAGTTTCAATATGCCAATTCAATTTCAAAACCAAAACATAGGGTTTTCATCATTTCATGTCTTTTCAATCCAAAACCAATCATGGGTTTTCATAATTTAATTTTAAGCTATTTTTAAAAAAAATCTCAAATCATTTCATCAATTCCATTATTCTCAAAATTCATCCTACAATTCCAATTCCATTAGAATTGGGGGGTTTTCTCAAAATCCATTTTGTTTAGAATTTAGTAATAAAATAATTCCAAATCAAGGTTTTATAAATTAATTGGAATGCATTTTAAAAAAATCAAGAAAATCAAAGTTTCAATTACATATAGAATCTCAAACAAAACCACCTACCTTTAAATCACATAATCAAATAATCAACACCTTCAATGGGAACACCAAATACAATCAAAGGGGAAGAAGATCTATGAATATGATCTATGATCAAGGTATAAAAATTCAATGATTAGATCCATCAAAATTAAGTTTATGTACATCAATAACATGATGATATAATATTCTCTAAAATGTAGAGAAAGAAATACTGGAAGATAACACCAAAGAGAAGATCCACTTACCGAATAAGGATCAGATCTTCCACTAACACTTTTATTTTCCAACAAAAGATGTTATTGGTGCCAAAAATTGATTCTAGGGAGACTCCAAGGAATGAAAAATCATTTTAGGGCCAAATGGGGTGATTAGAAACTTAAATCGTGGGGTTTGGGAATTTTAAAATAACTTTCGGGTCTTTAAAATACTGTGTGCACGATTAGCTGGAGGGGGTTCATGGTTAGAGGGAAAACTGCACTATCTATGAACCCCTACAATTTGGGGCACATAATTTCCCCTATATGGTCACACATTTTGGGAAAATATGCATCAAAATTTCATTCCCTACTATCTAGGGGGTGCATGATTTTCACTAGGGGGAGGAACGGATTGGTCAAACCATGCGCCAAATGTGTATATCCCAAAAAGACTTTAAAATTTCTCAAAATCTCTTAGAAAGACCCCAAAAAGACCCAAAATAAAGGGGGTAAAAAAGGGTCAAGGAATAACTAAAACAAGTAACAAGATGTTACAAAATCTCCACTATAAAACATGTCTGTCCCCAGAAATCCTATCAAGAAAGCTCCATATCAAAGAGATAAGTCCAATGCTCCCTTATCAGTGTCTTACATTCCAAAGTCTCGTGAGAATTAGAAACATGCTTCTATAGAACATGGACTAAAGGTATCATCCTCCCACAAATTACCCTGGTCACAAAATCAACGATCCTGACTGGATGCTCATTCGTGGATAAATCAAACACAATATCAAGATCCTCCCAGATGAAGACATGATATGGGTTATGAAGATATTTTCAAAGCGGTGATACATGAAAAAAAAATATTTTTTGATATAAACTATGGTGGAAGTGTTAAATTATAATCCACTTTCTTCACATGTTCAATAACCTCAAAGGGTCCCACAAACTATGGAGAAAGATTTCCTTGTTTCTTATGACATCAATGACCCAAATATGGTGAAACTCTCAAGAACACTTGATCACTAACCAAAAAATCCAATGGCATCAACAATGATCAACATAATATATATATTATATCTATTTCATTACCATTCTCTAATGAATCAACTGGATCTTATTTGTTGCCTCTTCTACCAAACTTTTTCCAACCAAAGAATCTTCACCAATCTATGACCAACACAACATTGATTTACATGGGTGGCCATACAAGTCCTTAAAGGGATCCATATGAATGGATAACTGGAAACTTTTTTTATGGGAAAACTCAACCAGTCCTAAGTAGCTATCCCAAGATCCACCAAACTCAAGCATGAAATCATGAAGCATGTATTATAAAAAATTTATAGATTGTTCCTTCTATCCATCCATCTAGGGATGATACACTATGCTCAAACTCACTTGAGATCCCATTGCCTCATAGAGGACTCTCTAAAAATGTTAAGTGAATCAAGGATATCTATCAGAGACTATCACATATTGAACACTATGCAATCCGATAACCTCTATTATTTACAATCTTCCCAAGCCCTCAACTTTGTTTGTATCACAAATGGGTATAAACTGAGACGATTGGGCCAGTTGATCGATCAAAACCCATATTGTGTTCTTGTTTTAAGGGGCATGAGGTAAACCTACCACAAAGTCCATAGAAATATCGTCCCACTTCTAGGCCAGCACTATAAGGTTCTAGAGAAAATTCAAGGTTTTATGGTGCTCGACCTTAACATGTTGGAAAGTATAACAATGTAAAACAATGTCAGTAATATCCCATATCATTCATGGCCACTAGAATCATTTCCACATATCATACAACATCTTTATGTTACCTGGGTGAACTACCCACTAATAACTATGCTATTCTCCCATGATATCCTTCCTCATAGAAAAAAATCACAACATACCAGTTTCGGAAACATAGAAAATCCTCTGTGGAGAAGGACCACTCAATGACGGTCTACCGACCATGATGAGAGTCTCTAACAACATGAAACTCTTTATCATGTTGCTAATCTCAAATAATCTTCTCAAGAAGATAGGAGGTCAAATAAATACTGGTAAAAACATCCTCAGACTCATTCTTAGGGAACCCTAAAAGAAACTATGAAAAAGTGTCATCAAGTTCAACTCTTTTGATGATTCCTTCATGGATCGGGTGAGAAGTTTCCTGCTTGAAGCATTTGCGATGAAATCCCCATTTCCAGGGCTATAAGAAATGTCAAAATCAAATGAAGATAGGTACTCCACCCAATTAATTTGATGGATATTCAATTATTTTTAATAGAAGATATAACTCTGGATTTTGTGATCAAAATAGATGGTAAAACTTTCTCTAAAAAGGTAATACTGACAACCTTTTAGAGAATGCATCACGACTGTGATTTTGAGATCAGGGGTTTCATAATTCTTCTCATGTGGCCTATGTTTTCTAGATTTATAGGAAATGATGTGATCATCCTACATAATAACATAACCCAAACCCAAACTTGATGCATCAGAGAAGACCACATAGCGCTTCCTGGATTCTAGAAGAGTCAACACAAGTGAAAAATTCAAAATAAATTCCATCTCAATGAAAGAAATAATAAAATTATTATCCTAATGTAAATTAACTCCTTTTCTAATAAGGGAGGTAATTTGGGAATCCAACATTGATAAATACTTTACAAACTAGTGATAATACCCTATTAAACCCAATAATCTCTGTATATCAAGAATGTTTCATGGTTGCTCCCATGTCATAACTGTTTTTACCTTCTATGGAACCTTATTCAGAGACAATGTTTCCTAAGAACTTCAATTCCTAAATCCAAAAACTACATTTTGATATATTGGAATAAAGTTGGTTATTTCTCAACATTTTTGAAACTTCCCTAAGATAACACACATGATCCTCCGCAAAATGAGAGTAAACTATGATGTCATCCACAAAATCCACCATGAACATATCAAGATAATCATGGAAGATTATATCCATAAACTCCATAAAGACTATAGGATCATTGGATATAATAAATGGAATAAAAAATACACTCATAATGGTCATACCTTCTTTGAAAGGTGGTCTTCTAAATGTCAGATTCTTTTAATCTCAACTGGTGATAACCAAAACTAAGATCAAAATTTTAGAACCACTTCACCCCCTTCAACTAGTGAAAAAGTTCACCAATATGTGGCAATAAATACTTATTATTTACTATAAATCGATTGATTTTATGGTAATAAACTCATAGGTGATGTGTTCTATCAAATTTTATAACAAATAGAACAAGCTCTACCCAAGGTGACTCACATGGGTGTATAAAGTCTTTCTTTAACAAATCATATAACTGAGTTTTCAAATATTTTAGTTTAGTTGGTTCCATACAGTAAGAAATAATATACACTATTTGAGTATGAGGAAATAAATCAACAGGAAACTCTACCTCTCTTACCAGTGGGAAACCATACAAATTAGAAGGAAACATGTCGAGAAACTTGATGACAATTAGAGGGAGATCATCACTCAAATATTCTAACCCAAGTCAAAATAAAACAATGATATTACCCTACCCAACACCAAAAAATAAGCTCTGGATCTATTCGAACATGGGGCCCATTCTTCCTGAAGGATATGGACCAACCCATCTGGCATGGTAAAGGAGTCCCACTGAAGATAACAGTCAACCCAAGCCATATGAGTGATCATCCAATCCATCCCGAGAATGACGTTAGGAGATTTCATATCGAGGGCCAAAGAATTATAGGTAAGATCAATCTCTAATAAGAAGAAAACACAAGTAGGACATTGAAGACCTTGATTCCTCTTCATTCTGAGGGGCATAATAATATCCATCACATAAGATAAAATCTCCATAAAGGGTTAGAAAATCAATAACATGGGTCTATGTGAAAGAGTTAGATGCATCGGTATCAAATAAATATGTCAATAAGGATAAAACTATAGTGACGGTACCTCTAATAGTTGTTGGACCCATATCAACTTTCTCTGGAGACTTTTCCACTTTGTGAAAAAGCTTCGTTATGGATGCCAATGGTTGGAACCCCTTTGTTCTTGAAGCATATGATTTCACCGAAGTACTTTTAGGTGATGATGAGACCATGCCACTATGTGGGGAATAAAATTTATAACATAATTTATGCAAGTGACCTAAGATTTCACTGGAACTACAGATATTGGGTGCCTCAATGCAAACCCATTTCAAATTCCCATTCTTTCTAGACTAGAGTCAAGTAAAAGGGCCTCTTCTAGGCACTGTAGGGGGGTCCAGAAGAACCCTAAAATTAATATCCACCATGAGACTCATCACACTTCCTATTACATTTGAAGGAACTAATAAAACTATCACTATGAGAGAAAGGAACTCCCATCAACCCTGACTTACTATCCAGTTCAATCTCAAACATCAACACTCTATCCAATACATTAGCCTAAGAAGCCATCTTTAGAAATAAAAACCAGGATTATATATCATCTTAAAGTACTATATCAAATCTTCATGCCTTAAACATCTCATTTGTTACAATCTCATGAGAAAATTGTACCAGTTCAATAAAGCAGTTTTCATATTGAGTCACAGTCTTTTCACTTTACTTGAGGTTAAGAAACTCCATATATTTTTATGAAACCATATACTCTGGATAGAAATTATCAGTAAAAAGGACATTGAAGTCTTTCCACTCTAAGACTTCATGCTTCTTTTCCATCACCATCAAAGGCCACCACCTTCCGCAAGGCCCCTTAAGCATAAAGGTAGAGCTCTTTAATTGAATTAGGTGTTTCAATGAACTAAAAAAACTACTTGATTCCTTTAATCCAATCCTTAGCCTCTCAAGGATCATTAAATCCCTAGAAAACTAGTGGTTTCAAGTGAAGAAACTCTTGTGCATGATCATTAGAGTCATCCCTTCTTGGTTTCATGACTAGAGCCTGAATAAGAATGGGCGTGACTACCTGTCCTAGAGCTTAGATAGCATGAAACACCATCTCAATGAGATTCTGGTCAACTGGAGGGTTCTCTTGAAGCATTTCATCGGTATCTCCCTCCTCAAATTAGTTCAAATATCTTCTCAGAGGCATGATGCTACACACATCAATATAGAGAAAGGAAAATGTTTACAAGGACATTCAGATCAACAACTTGAACAATAGTCAAAATTCTATGATTTTCAGAACACTCTAAACAAAAAGGTAAAATACTATAAACATATCAATATAATCATCAAGACACTTTTCCGCCACTGCCCATGGTGATTTAAGGCTCATTATGAAATGATCTAGCTAGGAGGTTTCTCATTACTACCTCCCGAGTCCCATCAATCTTATCTTATGTCTACCAAGACAACCTAGAACAAATACCGATTTCAAGTAAAGATGCTTAACCTGCACCATTGATACTAATTTCTCAAAAACCATCCTAGATACACTGGTACTTTGATACCTGATCCATCATAGACATGACTTAAAGGGAATTCTCGATCCCCAAGGGTTGGTAACTAGCACCTAGCATCATACAAGAATAAATAGAAAAAAAATTCCCATAAAATAGTAGAAGAAAAAATATTACAAGTCGGTATATCAACACTCCTCAAGGAGAAAGTACCAAAAGTCATACAAGTAAAACAGTACTCAAGCATATAGATAATCAAGTCAACAAAGCATCAAGCCAAACAACCATAAAAAATATACAAAAGTCTCAAAACCCTATGTAAAAAAGTGGACCTCAGCTTCAATGGTCACCATCATCACTCTACGATCCAAAGGATCAAGGATATCAACTACCTTCAAGTGGAAATTTTCCTTTTTTCAAACTTGGAATAAGTAAGTCTACAAACGCCCAAAATAAAAGGTAGGGTGTGGGATATAAAGAGCATTAGTGTCTCACCAAGTGTTCCATAATAGATTCCATGATAATAAACCAATAATGATTTCAATATAAATAAAATAGGGCTTAGAATAATTATTATATTCATATTTAAAACGAAACATGCTCTCTTTCAATAGATGAAAAAAATTTCAAACATGTCTTTAGTAAACATTTTCTATAAAAGCATTTATATAAATCATTTGGAATGAATAAAACAGTTTTATAAACAATGGAATATATAATCAAATCATACATAACAAGCACCGTGGTATTTTTCCTAAAGTACATTAACTTCTAGCTAAAGGATCCTCACACTTCTCAAATCAGTGATAACAGATAAACGTGTGTGCTCACATCCCTTAAACTCAGGCTGAATAGGACTAATCAATATCCCATCAGTGATAATCATACCGAGAAAGGTTTTTGTTAGAGTTTTTTTCATTAATCCATTTCTATGTGATGAAGATCTTAGTGTGGTTGTCCCAAATAACCCACTAACTACACATGATCACATGTGATCAATCATTCAATAAATAATGGTAAAATCATCTCATTTCAAATCAATCATCATTTATAATTCAATTGTCCAATTTTCATTTTCAATATGTCAATTCAATTTCAGAACCAAAACATTGGGTTTTCATCATTTCATGTCTTTTCAATCCAAAACCAATCATGGGTTTTCATCATTTCAGTTTAATCCATTCTCTCAAAAACAAATCTCAAATCATTTCATCAATTACATCATTCTCAGAATTCATCCCACATTTCCTATTCTATTGGAATTGGGGGGGGGGGTTCTCAAAATCCATGCCATTATGAATTTAGTAATAAAATCATTCTAAAATCGAGTATTTATAAATCAATTGGAAGCCATTTCAAACAAATCAATCAAATAATGGTTTCAATTAGTTGTAAAATATCAAATTAAACCACCAACATTTAAATCACTGAATCAAACGATCAACAACCGCAATAGAAATGCCAACGATGATTCAAAGCGAGGAAGATATATGAATAGGATCTAGGATCAATGTCTAGCAAGACAAGGATTAGATCCATTGATATAGAGTTTAGATCCATCTAACACTCTCCAAGGGGGGAGAGAAAGGAAGATTAGAAGAGAACACCCAAGAGAAGATTCACTAACCAGAGAGGGATAATATCTTCAACCGATACTTTGATTTGGGAAAGGGGGAGGTTGGAGGAGCCAAAATCGCTTCTAAGGAGCCTCCAAGGAAGGAAAAATTTTATTAGAGCGGAATAGGGGGATTAGGCGCTTAAACTGGGGGGTTTAGGAATTTTAAAATAAATTTTGGGCCTTTAAAATCCTGCATGCATAGTTAGCTGGAGGGAGCAAATGGTTAGGGGAAACAATGAGCCAGTCATGCACCCCTACTATTTGGGGTCCATAGTTTCCCCTGGGTGGGTGAACGATTTGAGAAACCATGCACAACCCGTGCATCCCACACTGTCTAGGGGGTGCACGGTTTGCAATGGGGGGACACATGATATGATTTTTGATTCCCTTTAAGTCGGGGTCTTGTTTTGGGGTCGTTCTGAGATATTTAGAGAATCGTTGAAGGCTTTTTGGGATGTGTATGGTTGGCACATGATATGATATTTGATTTCATGATTGAGAAATTCTCCTTATATATTTCTAATGATTGTTGAATTGGTCTTAATCTCTATGACATGTTTTAATGGAGTTAAAGAACTGAAACAATGCTTACAACAATTGAAGAAATACTTAAAAAGACCATGAAATATTCAGTCATTTCCTGAAAAGTTTATTTGAAGACCCTGAAAAAATTAATTAATTGCATGAGGATTTAAAGAGGAATTTGATATTGAGAATATATATATATTTGAGGATGGATTGGTGTTCATACTAAGTTTTTACTAAGTATTTATTTTATGGGACTTTATAAAAAAAAAAAAAAGTCTAGTCCCTATGTGGGAACATAGGGATGCCCTCATGGGAGAGAGGTTGACCTGGCCATCCGTGGGTAGAATGTGAGAGTGGGCATGAATAGCTCCAACAAGGGGCATGCATAAAAGATATAGCACCACCTAATTGGGTGGCACAACGGTCAAGGGTTTCGAAACAGGCTGTTGGGAGGGGACCCTGGTCCCTTTGGCTGGATTAAGGAACATATTTCCTTATATAGAGAAAGGGATCCACCGAGATATTCAGTATGGAATTGGCAGAATATGGGGTATTCGCCGAGAATGGACGACTTATTGCTGAACAGATTTCCTTATTGCTCGTCGGTGTTCGGCGAGAATGGACGGCTTCCCTTCGGTGGATCTATCACCAATGGATCTCGATGTGGCTTCAGAATACCATCGCTAGTCTCTTGTGGTGATGTTTTGGCGGGATCGTCCGTCATTAGCTTTCTTCAGGAATTTTGTGAAGTCATGGGGGCTTGAGATGCCGTCGGTGGTTTCAGTTATTTCTAGGTATTCCTTTTTCATACATCTTTTTTCACAGGATGACTTCGTGAAAGATTGGTCGTGGGAGGCTCAGATGTGTGGTTCGCGGTGCTTCCTTCTATTCAGGTGGTCGTGGGACATCCATTTTGGAAGAGACTCGAATTCGGCGGTGGTTTGGGTGAAGCTACTAGGCTTACCTTTACCCTTTCTCAATGCTTCAATTTTTCGGAGTGTGGGGGAATCCTTGGTCTTTTTCTTGTGCGCAGACGAAGATACCAGGAAGTTGCAGATTGCTTTGGCTGCAAGAATTTGTGTTGAAATGGATCTTTTAGTGGCTCTTCCTTCATGTGTTCTTATTCATGCTGGTGATGGATTCTCATGGTGGCAACGGGTGGTTTATCATGCACCTTTGCGCTTCTGTGTGGATTTCTATCTCCAGGGTCACAGCGTTGAGTTTTGTCACCACAGTTATGCTTTTGGAAATTCGTTGCGACAGTTTGTGGGTGTGGTTTCAGATGCTCTGGCTCCAATTGATCAGAAAGAGGAGGAACCAGTTGTCGTTAGTCAGGTTACATATGAGGATTTTCTTCTTTCTGATTGTTCTGTGGGTTCTCCTGCGCGTGGCATGGCGGAGTCTGGTGATTTTGGGAAGCCTGCTGCACCTTCGGAACCTGTTTCCCTGGGGGATAGAGTGAGAGAATGCCTTGGTAAGACTACGCCAGGGATGATGATTGCTGATTTGCAAGGTAGTGTTGTATTGGGACAGGCTGTTTCGGCAGAGTGTGTGGTTAGTGAGCATCAGAGTTAGGATGATCAAGAATGCCTTGGCAAGCCTACGACAAGGATGGAAAATGCTGATTTTCAAGGTGGGTATAACTTGGGGCATACAGTTTCGACCGAGCTTGCAGTCAGTGTCCAGAATCAGGATGACAAAGCAGGGATGTCTGAGTTTCAGTTGGTGCTGGCGTTGGTTCCCCTGGTGATCTCTTCTACACCAGAAGGTGATGTTCTTCCCAGTGGTCTGGTTGTGGCAGATTCTCAACACCCCCTATTCGGGCATTCAAAGATGAAATCATTTTTGCCGCTCTTGCGGTTGATGGGAGCGAGGACCTTACTGAATTACTTGCGGCATCAGGGGATGCTTTCACCTTTCTTGTGAGTTTTGTTGAGGATGGTGGTCGCATTACGCCTCTAAATCAAAGAAAACCGAGTCTCAATTAGAGTCCAGGGTTTGCTGCATGGGCCTCAAGGCCATGATCGTCCCTTACCATTAATGATTTCTGTTATTATACGGAACGTCATGGGTCTGAAGACTCAGGCTAAATCTGTGTTCCTTGAAAATGAAGTCCGTAGGATTAACATTTCTTGGATGGTAGTGCTGGAACCTAAGCTGGATGGAAAATTTATTGGTAATTATTTCAGGAGACTGGGCTTTTCAGAATCTATGCATGGGGGGCTTCTCAATAATCACATTTGGATTTTTTTGGAAAAATAACATCACCGTTAAATGTTTTGATGTCATGAACCTCAATATTACAGTCAAAGTTGGTATTAGGAGAGTTAATCTTCCTTTCTCTTTCGTGTATGCCAAATGTGATCCTTCAGAGAGAGAGACTTTGTGGGGACATCTCTCGGGGCTGCATCAGGGGAATTGGCCTTGGTTCATTGGAAGAGATTTTAATACTATTGTGGATAGTTCAGGAGGCACAAGATATCCCAATAATTCCATGTAGAGTTTTAGAGATTTTATGATGAACAACGGGCTTATGGACTTAGGATTTTCAGGGGGTCCCTTCACATTGTGCAATAATCAAAAGGGTTGGAGTAGAATTTGGAGTAGGCTAGATGGTTGCTTGTCCAACTTTCAGGGCATTGACTGTTTTCCTCAGGCCAAGGTCAGGCATCTCACCAGGGAATTTTGGGATCACTCTACTCTCTTTTTCAAACTCAAAAAATGAAGGAAGACGAGAGGGGAAGTTTTTATACTTCTCTTCGAGTTGGGTGAAGTATGAGACATTCAGACAGATGGTGAAAAACTCTTGGGATATCCCTATGGAGGGGGGGCATGGATGGGTATTCATAATCTCCTTAAGCTTTTGAAAAAGGACATTATAGAGTGGGTTTTGGAGAGAAGGAACAACCAATACAATCTGGACGATCTCAAAAATGTCATTGAAAGCATGGAGGTGATGCTACAAATTGAATGGGATGATGACCTCTTCACTCTCAAGGTTAGTAAGAAGAACTTATTGATTGAGAAGCTGTTGGAAGTTGAGAGGCATTCAAGGGAAAGATCTAGAGCTCTCTGGCTCCGCGAGGGAGATCAGAACACTACATTTTTTCAGGCTTGTTTGAAGGAACAGAAGGTGGTTGGGAGATACAATCTCTAGCTTGAGGATAGTACATATACTGAAGATGTAGAGGTTGTTGGGGGCATTTCAAAAGAGCACTTTGAGCAGCTACTTGCAGGGATGGTGATCATGGATGATGGAAGGCATCCAGGGTGAGTAGAGATGGGCAATTTTTGTTCAATATTCCAAACTGGTAACGAATAGTGACAATGTTTTTTTGGAGGCGGTTCCGAGTGAATGAGAGATCAATGAAGCAATGATGATCTTGAATTCATAAAGTGCCTCTGGGCCTGACGGATTCCCTGGTTCTTTCTATGTGGACTATTGTTAAGGATCCGATGATTGGGGGTATCCAAAACTATTTCAGAGGTGGTGCTCTTCCTAGAGCTATCTCTGCTTCTTCTATGGTGTTGATTCCAAAGGTCAAGGAGCCCATTTCTATAAGTCAATGTAAGCCCTATGTGCTTATGTAACTTCTCTTATAATATTCTTACTTGAATTTTGAATAAATGGCTTGGTCAGGTCCTCCTAGGAATTATTTATGATAACCAGCATGGATTTTTTAAGGGAAAAAGCATTCAAGGGGACATTGGAATTGCTAAAGCATACGATAAGAGTATTGGATCTAATATTATCATTAAGGTGGATATGGATAAAGCCTACTATAGGATGAAATGTAACTTCATTTATAAGTTCATGACTCTGTTTGGGTTCAAGGATTGGGCGTGTGATTTATTTTTCAGGTGTTATGCTTCTCCTTGGATCTCGAATTCAATCATGGGGTGAAGGTTTGGCTTTTTTAAAACAGTGTGAGGGATAAGGGAAGGGGATCTGATATCTCCAATCCTTCTTATCTTGTCTCAGGAGGCTCTAACTAGAAACATCAAACATGATTTAGCAGAAGGGAAGATTCTTCCTTACAAGAACAGACTCGAATCAGGTATCATATTGCACCTTATGTTCACTGATGACATGCTGCTTTTTACTAATGGAAGGAAAAAATCAATCAGCGGTTTTAACAGATTGATGGAGGCTTATGGTGAATGGAGTGGGAAACAGATCAATTGGGTCGAAAGTAGTGTTTATATATCTAAATTTTGTGACCACAAGCGAAGCAACTGTATTCAAGAAAAATTGGGAATAAAAAGGAGAAGTCTTCCCATGATTTATTTAGGGGCTCCCATCTCAAACGGTAACATTAAGAAAGTCTTCTTTGAAGGTGTTATAAATCGGTTTTCAGGCCACATCTGCAATTAGTAAAATAAGTTCTTATCTTTTGGAGGGAGAATTACCCTTGTGAATAGTGTTTTGACCTCCATGCCAATGCACACTCTGTATGTAATTAGAGCTCCCAAATGAACTATCAACACCCTTGAAAAAACGATGAAATCATTTATTTGGGATGATAATCAAGAAAAAAAATGTTATTGGGCAGCCTGGGGAAGGATGGAAAAACCAGTTGAAGAGGGAGGTATTAACTTACAGATTTTTGTTGACACCATGCATGGCATGCGAGCACGACTAGCATGGGAGATTATTCAAGGCTCCTCTTTGGGAAAAGTACATGTTAGATCAGTATGGGGATGATTGGAAAGGATGGGTAGAGAACTCAAAGGGGCCTTCATGCCTCGTGAGAAGTATGTTTGAACATCTGAATACACTGAAAGGCAGAGTTCGTTGGGTGGTGGGTCGTGGTGCTATTAGGTTCTGGAAGGATAATTGGGCGGGTGATATTCTTTTCTTTCTTGGGTGCCTGACACTAGACATCTCCTTCAGAGAGGAAAGCAAACATCCATGATTGATTAGTATGACCCATTCTACGAAGCAACAATGTGTCTTTGATAACATCAATTTGGTTGAGGAGCCTGATAAGTGTGTGTTCACTGAGACGATTTCTGGACTTTTTAGTGCCAAATTTTTTTTGTGCATTGGACCATGATGAGATTGTGGTTGATGTCTGTGCCAGCAAGGTTTGGTGTAGTGAAATCTTGTCTAAGATGTTTTTTTTTTTTGGTTTGGCGTGCAAGGCATCATGCCTTACCCACTGATGATAATATTCATAGAGGATGGATTTTCTTGGCGTCAAAATGCTGGTGCTGCGTTAACTACAACTGGTAATCTTCCTGGCATCTGTTGTTCAAGTGCGAATGGGCAATTTTTATTTGGGATTTTATTGGAAATGGATGGGAATTTCTGCGTGAGGGGATTCCATGGATGATTTTCTTGCTGCTTGGTTTCATGGGATGGATCAGCAAGGTTCTGTCAGCAAAGCCCATAGATTGGTATTCATGGTGGTGTGTTGGGTCTTGTGGGAAGAAAGGAATAGAGATATAGAGGGACGTCATTAATCTCTCCTCAGCATCCTGGTGTGTGTCAAGGCGTTGGGGTGGATCTCTGTTCACTTACTCTGGGATGATGGGCCTTGTAGCTTCTTGCCGGTTTACTCCCGTATAATGCTAGTATGGCTGAGGGACAACGGTCGGCTTCATCGGGCCACTGGTTCACCTGGAAACCTCCCAGTGTTGGTTTCAAGTTGAACATTGATATTTGCAGGGACAGATACAGTGAGGTGGATTGGATCTGTATGGCAGGGGTTTGATGCTTCTTGGTTTTAGCTCCTATGGTTTGTGGAATTCTCTTGGGGTCGAGGTCAGAGCTTTCCTTAGTGAAATTTCTTTGTGTAGAATATACAATATTAGCCTGGTTATAGTGGAATCTAACTCCAAGATTCTGGTGGAGGCTCTCAAAGGTAATGGAAACCTTCCTTGGGATCTGGTTTATTTTATTAGAAAGTGCAAAATGCTCATTGGTCAAGACATGGAGGTCACTCACATCTGAAGGGAAGGTAATTTCACGGCTGATTGTCTTGCTAGCACAGGTAATCCTTGTGACAGTCTTATCATTTATCTTCATCATGGGTCTATTCCTTCTGATTGCATGTCTGTAATTTGTGGGGATGCGCTTGGACTGCCCCCTAGGACTAGGTTTGATTAATAAAAAAGTTAATTTCGATGAGTTTGATTCTTAGCTGCATATGACTCAAAGAAGAATAATAATACATGGAAAGTAGTTTATCCTGAGCTTCATGTGTTTTATTAGTTCATCCCAAGTTCTTCATGTATTTTACAGAGGTTTGAGTTCATGAATATGCCCCATTGAATGCATGAATATTGGATGAGATGGAGGTGTGGTATTTGAAGGATGATGAAGTTTATCCCGAGCTTTCATGTATTAAAGATGTGTTGTGGGTGTTCGTATCACGTTAAGAAGAATGGATGACTCATTCGGGTATTTAATTGAGAAATGAAAGCCACGTGTTATTTGATATTGGGTGAACTAACTGGGTTTCCATGACATCAAAGGTTAGGGCCAATCACTATCCATAATGCATTCATATCACATGTACAAGTATTACATGTGAAGCATGAAGAAACACCTGATGCTTGCGGGCATTTAAGAATGAATGAAGAAGATGCATTAAAATGAATGCATGCTATAGGTTTAATGAAATCTTACAATTCTTAATTCATGTTTTTAGAGAATAGTTCTCATGGAATTTATGATTAGTTAATATGGATTTTCAATTATGAAAAAATACCCATAATAATGAGGAGTTACGGATATTTGTGATGATGCAATTATGCGAAGCTTTCAATAAAGAATATCACGATATAAGATAGTGATTTATGCATATGATAATGAGTCATGATATTTGATTAAGGTAAGCCACACAAAGAAGGATAGGAAGACCTGATCTTGTCAGGTATTTTAATAATCTTTTATGTGAGGAATTATTATGGAACATTCAACATGAAATAATGTCCAAAATAATTGAGGATATAATTTGGGAGTTAATTACCAAACTCAAATGAGGAAAGTACCTACTGTCAATGATCATAGTGTTTCTATATTCATGGATAATTACTATGATAAAATTGAATATCATATTCATAATATTATTTTTGTGAATATAATTGATATATATAGGTGATGAAGTTTGGGTGTGAGATATAAAGAACTATTGTGCATATTAAAATATTTTATGAGAGAATCGGACACACCTAAGTATTTGAATATTTAGAGAATCATATCATTCATGATCTCAGAATATTTTCAAGGCAAATAGACTTTCTTCATAAAGTTGTTGAAGACTTTGAATAATTGTACATGATAAAACTTTATCCTAGTCTTATGGAGGAAATCTGTCAACCAAAAAGTTGAAGATATTTTTAGTTGTGGATCATCCCTGAAAGAGAAAAAGTCTTCCATATTCAAGGATAATATTGAGTGGTTCTAGAACATTAACACTTTTGAGAGGGTGAATTGGAAATATAGGGAATTTTTAAAAAATGCCACTAATTCACCTCCTTCCTATTAGTCAATCTGTCATAGGACTATACGACTTCAATGATTAGATCTATAAGATAACTTGACTACGTTTGATATGATCTTCAAAGAATAGCTATAGAAAGCTTCTATTCTTCTTGGAAAATTAGGAAAATCTTGTATGTATAGTAAATCAGAGTATCATATGCATTATCTAGACAATACTCTATCTCTTAATTGTTCATGATTTTCTTATTATTCACAAAGATCACTATTGACTGTGACCATACTTGTCATTGGAACTACACAACTTCTTCGACATAGACGTATTATTTAATTCATCTTTCCTTATCCAACCACCACAATTTCCAATAAAAAGAATAGTAGGTATAGAATTTTCTTAAATTCCTATAATGATAATAAATTCCTTGAAAGAGTGAATAATCTTAAAATACCTACTTCGAAAGACTACAACATTGAAAGGAATTATTTTCTTCGTAGGTCATTTTTGACTTCAAAACTTCATAAGAATTTGCGAAATGCCTAACATGTAAATTCATAGAATACTTTTACTTTGAAAGAAATCTTCAACTTCATAAGATAATCTATTGCATATGATATTTCATCCTTTCGTAAGATGGTCTTGTCTTTATAGGATAATCAAACCAAAAACATTGTTCCATAAGATAAATTCTATCCTCGTATGATGTTTTTGATCTACATATGATAATTTTTCACTTTGTATTATAATTTCCTTTGTTAAATGTCAACATTCTGAGTTTCTGATCTCATAGGATAAAACAACACTTTGTAGGATAATTTTATCTTCATATGATAACTGAATTCTCAAAAAACTTTACTCGTAAGATTTTCTTCTACCTCATAAGATAATTCTCATATATAATACTTTTATAGGTTAATTTACATTGTCTATAGTATGAAATCCTGTGTGAAAATGTTTTTCTATTAATATGATTATTTCCTTTAACAAAAAATAGATTTCCTAGTAGCCAAAGACAAATAACGAATCATATGATAAATTATCACCTTGTATGATAATTTATCAGTTATTATGATATTTTCCATAGAAAATTTATTCAAGCATAAAAAAAATTTGACCAAAATATTTAAAAAAGAAATATTACTTCAGAAAAAGAATAATTACCTAAAAAAACATAAGACATGACTATTAGTAAATAAAATGGGGATTTATTGAGCACTAAACCCTAATAAATATTGAGATATGTTAGAACACCATTTGTATGTCCAACAATAAATTTCTCTATTTTTTTGCAGCTTCTTCTCCTTATTCCCACTTCTTTCTTCTTCTATTTGAACTCTTCTCTAGGTCCATATGGAAAAACAATAAATGTTGCTGGTGTTGTTGAGCAGCTATATAGTACATACTTTCTTTCCTTCGAGGCGCAATAGTTTCTCCATGGCATGAACCTTCTTATCACTTTACTTGAATCACAAAATCCATTTTTTGATGTTTAAACAATGATCAAATAGATTTAACCTCTTTTGATATTAATATTTTTAAGAATATATAATTCTAGAAATATATAATTTGTATTTTATAGAGAAATCAAAATTTATCTATGTGTTGGACTAATATTGAAATCCAAATCACTCATGTACAGTAGAAAATGATAGATACCTAATGTTTAATGACTTTTACATAGGTCCCAATGACTCATACATAGTGTGGAATGACATGCACACTGAATCAAAATGACTCATACACAACATTGAATGAATCATTTGTAGGTTTACTTCACTCTGAAATGACTCACACCGTGTCAATGAGTCATATATAGATGCCAAAATGACACATACATAGAGCTATATGACTAATACTATACTAAGATATTTTCTATGTAGACTCATACGCAAGTCCCAAAAGACTCATAAGTTGCCTCTTTATTTTCTAAAATCTCTAATTCTAGTATAGAAATCTCTAGATACTATTCCATTTTCCAGTATTAATGCGAAATTATAGAATTGTTAAAATTAATTCCCAAACATCCTCATACATGTTTGATGAACCTTAAAACATCCAAATACCTTCACCTCAAATTTTATCATGTTTGTTTGAATATTATTAAGGATTCGGTGATTGGGGCTATCCAAGACTATTTCAGAGGTGTTGCTCTTGTTAGAGCTATATCTGTTTCTTCTGTGGTGTTGATTCCAAAGGTCAAAGAGCCCATTTCTATAAGTCAATATAGGCCTATGTGCTTATGTAACTTCTCTTATAATATTCTTACTTGAATTTTGAATAAAAGGCTTGGTTAGGTCCTGCCATGAATTATTTCTGATAAGCAACATGGATTTTTGAAGGGAAGAAGCGTTCAAGGGGAAATTGGCATTACTAAAGAGATGAATGATGACATCAACAAGAAGAGTATTGTATCTAATATTATCATTAATGTGGATATGGATAAAGTCTATGATTAGATGAAATGTGACTTCATTTATAAGTTCATGACTCAGTTTGGGTTCAAGGATTGGGTGTGTGGTTTATTTTTCAGGTGTTATGCCTCTCCTTGGATCTCGAATTAAACCATGGGGTGAAGGTTTGGATTTTTTAAAATAGTGTGAGGGATAAGGAAAGGGGATCCGATATCTCCAATCCTTTTTATCTTGGCTCAGGAGGCTCTAACCAGAAACATCAAACATGATTTGGTAGAAGGGAAGATTCTTCCTTACAATAACAGACTCAGATCAGGTATTATATCGCACCTTATGTTTGCTGATGACATGTTGTTTTTTACTAATGGAAGGGAAAAAATCAATCAGCTGTTTTAACAGATTGATGGAGGCTTGTGGTGAATGGAGTGGGAGAAAGATCAATTAGTTCAAAAGTAGTGTTTATATATCTAAATTTTGTGACCACAAGCGAAGCAACATTATTCAAGAAAAAATAGGAATAAAAAGGAGAAGTCTTCCCATGATTTATTTAGGGGCTCCCATCTCAAATGGTAAGATTAAAAAAGTCTTCTTTGAAGGTGTTATAAATTGGTTTTCAGGCCACATCTGCAATTAGAAAAATAGGTTCTTGTCTTTTAGAGGGAGAATTACCCTTGTGAATAGTGTTTTGACCTCCATGCTAATGCATATACTGTATGTAATTAGAGCTCCCAAATGAACTATCAACACCCTTGGAAAAATGATGAAATCATTTATTTGGGATAATAATTTGGGAAAAAATGTTATTGGGTAGCCTGGGGAAGGATTGAAAAACCAGTTGAAGAGGGAGGTATTAACTTACATATTTTTGTTGACACCATGCATGGCATACATGCACGACTAACATGGGAGATTATTTAAGGATATTCTCTCTGGGAAAAGTACATGTTAGATCAGTATGGGGATGATTGGAAAGGATGGGTAGAGAACTCCAAGAGGCCTTCAAGCATCACAAGAAGTATGTTTGAACATATAAATACATTGAATGATAGGGTTTGTTGGGTGGTGGGTCGCAGTGATATTAGGTTCTGGAAGGATAATTGGGCGGGTGTCATTATTTTCTTTCTTGGGTGCCCGACACTAGACATCTCCTTCAGAGAGGAAGGCATGCATCTGTGATTGATTAGTACGACCCATTCTACGAAGCAACAATGTGTCTTTGATAACATCAATTTGGTTGAGGAGCCTGATAAGTGTCTGTTCACTAAGACGACGTCTGGACTTTTTAGTGCCAATGTTTTTTGTGCATTGGACCATGATGAGATTGTGGTTGATGTCTGGGCCAGCAAGGTTTGGTGTAGTGAAATCCCATCTAAGATGATTTTTTTGGTTTGGCGCGTGAGGCATCATGCCTTACCCACTGATAATAATGTTCATAAAAGAGGGGTTTTCTTGGCGTCGAAATGCTGGTGCTATGTGAACTACATCTGGGAATCTTCCTAGAATTTGTTCTTTAGGTGCGAATGAGAAATCTTTATTTGGGATTTTATTGGAAATGGATGGGAATTTCTGTGCGAGGGGATTCCATGGATGATTTTCTTGCTGCTTGGTTTCATTGGACAGATTAACAAGGTTATGTCAGCAAAGCCCATAGATTGGTATTCATGGTGGTGTGTTGGGTCTTGTGGGAAGAAAGGAATAGAGATATAGAGGGTCATCATTAATCTCTCATCGGCATCCTGGTGTGTGTCAAGGCGTTGGGGTGGATCTCTGTTCACTTACTCTAGGAGGATGGGCCTTGTATCTTCTTACCGATTAACTCTCGTATAATGCTAGTATGGCTGTGGGACAATGATTAGCTTCATCAGGCCATTGGTTCACCAAGAAACCTCCCAGTGTTGGTTTCAAGTTGAACATCGATGGATCTTGTTTGCAGGGACAGATGCGGGGAGGTGGATTGGTTCGGTATGGTAGGGGTTTGATGCTGCTCAGTTTTAGCTCCTTCTATGGTTTGGGAAATTCTCTTTGAGCTGAGGTCAGAGCTCTCCTTAGTGGAATTTCTTTGTGTAGAATATACAATATTAGCCCGACTATAGTGTAAGCTGACTCCAAGATTCTTGTGGAGGCTCTCAAAGGTAATGGAAACATTCTTGGGGATTTGCTTTATTTTATTAGAAAGTAAAAAATGCCCATTGGTCAAGATATGGAGGTCACTCACATTCGAAGGGAAGGTAATTTCATGGCTAATTGTCTTTCTAGAACAAGTAATCCTTGTGAAAGTCTTATCATTTATCTTCATTTTGGGTCTATTCCTTCTGATTGCATGTCTATAATTTGTGGTGATGCACTTGGACTACCCCCCTGGGACCAGGTTTGATTAATAAAATAGTTAATTCTGATGTTGTTGAGGAGTTTGATTCCTACATGCATATGAATCAAAGAAGAAGAAGAATACAAGGAATGCAATTTATCCTGAGCTTCATGTGTTTTATTGGTTTATCCCAAGTTCTTCATATATTTTACAGAGGTTTGAGTTCATGAATATGCCACATTGAATGCATGAATATTGGATGAGATCGAGGTGTGGTATTTGAAGGATGATGAGTTTATCCAGAGCTTTCAGGTATTAAAGATGTGTTGTGGGTGTTCTATTCATGTGAAGAAGAATGGACGAATCATTTGGGTATTTAATTGAGAAATGAAATCCATGTGTTATTTGATATTGTGTGAACTAAATGGGTTTCCATGACATCAATGGTTAGAGCCAATCACTATCCATAATGCATGCATATCACATGTATAAGTATTACATGTGAAGAATGAATAAACACCTGATGCTTGTGGGCATTTAATAATGAATGAATAACATGCATTAAAATTAATGCATGCTACAGGTTTAATGAAATCTTACAATGCTTAATTCATGTTTTTGGAGAATAATTCACATGGAATTTATGATTAGTTAATATAGGTTTTCAATTATGAAATAATACCCATAATAATGAGGAGTTAAGGATATTTGTGATGATGCAATTATACCAAGCTTTCAATAAACAATATCATGATACAAGATTGTGATTTATTCATATAATAATTAGTCCTGATATTTGATTAAGGTAAGCCCCATAAAGAAGGATAGGAAGACCTGATCTTGTCAGGTATTTTAATGATCTTTTATGTGAGGAATTATTATGGAACATTCAACATGAAATAATGTCCAAAATAATTGAGGAGATAATTTGGGAGTTAATTACCAAACTCAAATGAGGAAAGTATCTACTTTCAATGATCACAGTGTTTCCATATTCATGGATAATTAATATGATAAAAATGAGTATCATATTCATGATATTATTTTTTTGAATATAAATTATATATAAAGGTGATGAAGATTGGGTGTGAGATGTAGAGAACTATTGTGCATATTAAAAGATCATATGAGAGAACCCAACACACTTGAGTATTTGAATATTTAGAGAATCATATCATTCATGATCTGAGAAGATTTTCATGGAAAACAGACTTTCTTCATATAGATATTGAAGACTTTGAATAATTGTACATGATAAAACTTGATCCTGTAGGCTTATGGAGGAAACCAATCACCCAAAAGGTTGAAGATATTTCTAGTTGTGGATCATCCCTAAAAAAGTGAAGAAGTATCCCAGTAGATTCTAGAAGTGGAGGAACATAGTGGGCTTATGGGTTAATCACATTGGGATTGTCTATATATTTAATCACTTGCTTGATAGTGAAGAATCTGTAATAGGGGTCTAACCAAAATCGCAAGGAGTAGACCTTTATACTAAACCTTATAGATACTTTGTTCAACTCTCTATATTATTACAACTATAAATAAGTGATATTTGGGGATAATATTGAGTGGATCAAGAACCTTAGCACTTTCAAGAGTCTGAATTGGAAATATAAGGATTTTTTTAAAAATACCACTAATTCACCCCTTCCCATTAGTCAATCTATCATAGGACTATACGAATTCAATGATCAGATCTGTAAGATAACTTAACTACATTTGATATGATCTTCAAAGAATAGTAGTATAAAGTTTATATTCTTCATGAAAAAAAAATAAAATCTTGTATGTATAGTAAATCAGAGTATCATATGCATTCTATAGACAATACTTTATCTCTCAAGTGTTCATGCTTTTCTTATCGTTTACAAAGATCACTATTGATTGTGACCATACTCTTCATTGGAACTATACAACTTCTTGGAAATATATTTATTATGTAATTCATATTTCCTCATCCAACAACCAAAATTTACAATAAAAAGAAAAGTAGGAATATAATTTTCTTAAATTCCTATAATGATAATAAATTCTTTAAAATAGTGAATAAATAATCTTAAAATTCCTACTTTGAAAGACTACAACATTGAATGGAATTATTTTCTTTGTAAGTTATTTTTGACTTCAAAACTTCATAAGAATTTGCGAAATTCCTAACATGTAAATTCATAGAATACTTTTACTTTGAAAGAAATCTTCAACTTCATAAGATAATATATTGAATATGACGTTTCATCCTTTTATAATATAGTCTTATCTTTATAGGATAATCAAATCAGAAACACTGTTCCATAAGATAAATTCTGTCCTCTTATGATGTTTTTGATCAACATATGACAATTTTTCACTTCGTATGATAATTTCCTTTATCAAATGTCAACATTCTAAGTTTCTGAGCTCATAGGATAAAACAACACTTTATAGGATAATTTTATCTTCACGTGATAACCAAATTCTCCAAAAACATTTCTTGTAAGACTTTCTTCTACCTCATATGATAATTATCATATATAATACTTTTATAGGTTAATTTACATTGTCAAGAGTCTGAAATCTAGTGTGAAAATGTTTTTCTATTAATACGATTATTTACTTTAAAAAATATATATTTTCAAGTAGCCAAAGAAAAATAACAACTCATATGATAAATTCTCACCTCGTATGATAATTTATCAGCTCATATGATATTTTCCATAGAAACTTTATTCAAACATAAAAAAATTGAATCAAAATATTTAAAAATGAAATATTACTTCAAAAAAAGAATAATTACCTAAAAAAACTTAAGAAAATATTATTAGTAAATAAAATGGGGATTTTTCAAGCACTAAACCATAAGAAATATTGAGATATGTTAGAACACCATTAGTATGTCCCATAATAGATTTCTCCAAAAAAATTTCAAACTTCTTCACCTTATTCCCATTTTTTTATTCTTCTATTTGAAGTATTCTCTAGGTCCTTATGGAAAAATAATAAATATTGCAGTTTTATTGAGTAGTTATGTAGTAAATAATTTCTTTCCTTCGGGGCACAATAGTTCCTCCATTGATTTAACCTTCTTATCACTTTACTTGAATCAAAAAAAATACATTTCGTGATATTTAAATAATGTTCGAATAGATTTAACATCTTTTTATATTAATATTTTTAAGAATATATAATTCTAGAAATATCTAATTTTTATTCTACAGAGATATCAAAACTTATCTATGTGTTGGACTAATATTTAAATCCAAATCACTCATGTACAGTTGAAAATGAAACATACTTAATGTCCTTTTACTTGTACATAGGTCCCAATAACTCATACATAGTGTGGAATGACATGCACATTGGATCAAAATGACTCATACATAACATTGAATGAATCATATGTAGGTTTACTTTACCCTGAAATGACTCACACTATGTTAATGAATCATATATAGATGTCAAAATGACACATACACAAAGCTATATGACTGATACGCTACCAAGAGATTTTCTATACCGACTCATAAGTTTCCTCTTTATTTTCTAAAATCTCTAATTCAAGTATGGAAATATCTAGGGACTATTCCATTTTCTAGCATTAACACAAAATTCTAGAATTATTAAAATTAATTCCCAGACATCCTCACACATGTTTGATGAACCTTCAAATATCGAAAGACCTTCACCTCAAAATTTATCATGTTTTTTACTATTATTAATGAATTGAAATCAAAATCCAATAAAATAAAAATTTTCACTTCAATTCTGCTTCAATTTTTACTCCTTCATAATCTAGAAAATCTTACCAATTCATCTCTTGGGATTTACTAAAGGTTACAGTTGTAGCTAAATCCCCCATTTGGCTCCGGACAACCTGAATTTTTGTGAGATTTATTAAATAACTCATTATGTACATGGAAATATATTTCATGAAAAAAAAATTATTTGATAAAATTGATATAGAATTACAACACTATGAGAGATGGCCTTTCATTATAAATTTATAATTAATTTAAAAGAACGAATAACCCCAGTCTTGAGTAATTTATTCAAAGTAGATGTTTATCATTCAAACCTCCATTTGATTGTACCATCATTATGTTGAAAGGATCCAAAGTAGAATCCCACTAGAAGTGATCCACATGTGCTCCTATTATCTCAAAGTATCGTAGATGGTACTCCAAGTGCTAGTTTAGTGGTACTGATCATCTTGTATCTCTCCCTTTGATCCCACACAATCCTTCAAGGTGGAAGTCTTGATTCTTGTTCTCCCATTCTTAAGAGGAGGAGGAAGGTGGATGATCTTAGTTCTTGATAGGATTCTAGGTAATCTTTAGGGTTGAGAGAATCTCTTAAAGGGATGTATTGGGTGTAATAATGTACAACCCTAAGAAATGATAAAACTATGAATTTATAGAGTTAGGTTAAAGAATAATTTATTGCACATATTCCTTTTGTTATTCTATTAATCTCTAATAGACCCCATATCTTAATAATAATATAATTTTTATTATTTACTTGACATGCACTAAACATAGGAATAAAGTAAATATCATTACTTTAAATAAATGAATTTATATTTATTTAAATTATATTTAAAATATCATCCTTATCAGACCCAATAGCTCGATCTACACTTCCTTCAGAATTACCAAACCCCGAATAATAAATATTATTCATTCGATAAATAAATAAATAATTATAATATTCATGGTCTTTAGAATAAATATTTATTTTAATATTCAAATAATATATAAATATGGTGAAAAAGTATTTATGATAAATAAATCCTAAATAAATATCAATTCATAGTTTGGAGAATAATACATATTCTAATAATTAAATTAAAATAGAATTTAATTGAGGCCAATAGAAACACTAAGTGTGTAACCCTCTATTCTTCTTCTTCAGTGGCATTAGGTGGGTTCACCTAAATTCTAATATCTACATTTAAAAACACATAAAGGCACCCAAGATGAATAATCCAAGAGGAAGAAGTTAATGCCACAACATCGAAAAACACATAACAATGATCACCGTGTAGTATAATCCCTTTGTCATGATATCTTATGAATCTGATTTCACACTCATGTCATCAACCTATTCACTCGATACATTTTTTTTGACAATCTGAAATAAACTCATCAATACATCATGGACATGGAATTCAGTTCAATAGTTCCATTATAATCAAAGGTATAAGATATAATCTTCCATAAATATGTAAGGGACAAATCCTTCCTCAACTTATTTATTAACAACATATCATTCATGATGCACCCTACACACCCAAATTCACTATGAACATATGTCATCATATCTTAAGGAAAAACATCAACGTATATGAGTCATAATATATATTAATAGTAATCTTAAAGTCTAAGGATCATTACAAAAGCTAAAAAATTGAAATATACAATAATTAATAGAACATGTGGAATTCCTATGAAAGGTCTGTCCTAATAATATCCTATCTTGGATATTAGAAAAGTACGAACTTCATGAGATAAAGTATCATCCTCTTATGAGTATCCAACACATGATATACTACACCATCTATGTCTTATCATAGTGGGAAACAATTATGACCTTATCAATGTGAAAAATAATCTAGTACATTATTACATTATAGTCATATAGAATAATAATCAATATGTGATAAGGTATTTATTAATATTCACATATTTGGATATATAAGTAATCCAAAGTACAAAGTAGTTGGTTATAGGGAACCAACTCCAACAGACTCCCACTTGTAGTAGAGCCAACTACTAACTGACTAGTTAGTTAAAACATTTTAAACACGATTCTTCTGAGTATGGCTATAACTTCTGGTCCTATTACATTTTGGTGGTTAGGATTAGTATAGTCACATGTCTGTATGGAGAATCTTCTTACTAAAACCACACTACTTTGAGAAAAAAACATCAAGTTTTCATATTCTCAAGTATCTGCTTCTTGTTCCCTTATAATATATTTTACATCTTTGATAATATCAAATTCAATGCTTATAATAATAATGATAATACTCTTACTATCTTAGTAAAACCTAAAATTGAATAAATGAGTGCTAAAATTAATCTTAAACAACACTATAAGCCACAACATACTTGGTTATTGTTGACATGGATACCAAAAGTTACAATAAGTTTTTATTTCATATTACTATATCCTTACCGTGATCATAGATAGAAAATTATCTAAAGGAAAACTAGTTTTATTTCCCCCTAATAACTAGTATTCTCATTCTCATTATAGTAGGAACTCATCCAAATATACCTTATTAACTACTATTGGATAGTTCTAACTAAAAATCTATGTAGGTCAACTTGTTTTGTTTAATATTTTCACTCCATGAAACATACATAAGTTATATCAAATATCAAAACATATCACGGAATTTTAAATATATTATTTGAACTTAATCTTTTGAAATGATATTCATAATCTCCTCTTGTGCCCACACATGTTATCGTGGAGATATTTTATGCCATGTGACATGGACTATAATTGGGTCTTGATTTGTTCTATATTTTCAATCTATATACTCTAACTAGATTAATAAACCCCATAGAACTACCTTTATAGTTTCCATTCCATATAACAACACTAAAATTTTATATTATAATTAGATAAATGCATTCTCTAGTCTTATAAATTTGGAAGGACTAATTATTTATTTTCCATATGTTATCAACATATTTATCTTGAAAATAGTATCACTCCCAATAAATTCTTATAAAAACATGGCACTTAATTATTCCAAATGACTATTTTGGGGTCAATATGGAAGATTATATCCATAAATGGATATGTGATATTTTAATATCTTATTATAATTCATTATTGTCACCAAACCATTAGAAAAAAGTTAGTAAAGAGAAGTTTTCTATGCTGCATGACCTCCCTCCTCTGTAAGGGAAGATATTTTCACAATTCTTCCCTTGGAACACTAGGAACCATTCATACAATTTACCATCCTTTCATCTCTCCTATATTTTCATCTCATTTTACTAAACCCAAGAGTTATTATGCTACAAATTGGGTCCCCAAAGATTCCCCTCTCTCTCTCTCTCTTTGTCTCTCCTCTGGACTTCCCTGAGGCATTATCTCTCTATGGTCTGTCTTTGGTTTCCTGATTTGGTTAGAGATACCTATTGGGAGATATATTTGAGAGATTCATCAATGGATCTTGGGTATTGAAGGAATATAGTTTTCTTTGTTCAGGTAGGACTATGGTTTTAACATGAATTGTAATGGGTCCGCAAGGCTGTTCGAGATGTAGCCTCCACTTTGGCGGAAGGCTCTCGGGATTTAGGGTTTAAACCCATGTGATTCCTCTTGGGATCTTGGATTTTCTGCATAGGATTTGGATTTGTATTGAGATTTGGTTTTGTAATGGGTTATATCCCACCGGGTTCTCGAGCCACTGTGTTTTAAGTTTTTGTTCCAAACCTATGGGTTTGCTATGGCTTTCGGGTTCTCCCTTTTCCCTTAAAAGGGTTTGTGTGTTCTTTTCTTTTTAATAAAGGGGTTCGCCCCCAACTTTTCTAGTATTTCTAGATTATAATGATAGATTGAGGTCCCCATGTCACCCTATAACTCCCCGTATATGCGTGGAATTATATGTATCTAAGACCCCATTATCTACGGTATGGATCAATGTTGGCGAAGAATTAGATGTCATTAGTTAGTGGTGTTTGAGTCCTGGTTTGATTATTGTTCTTTATGCCTCATATTGGATCACATTCAGTAGGTTTATTATAACGACCCAAACTTTTATAAATGAAATTCCTTTTTTAAATGAATAAGTGCCTTATTTATGTAATGTAAATATATGAAAAACACACAATACTTTGTTTATTAGACCATTTTAATTTATATCCCATCAGATTTAAAATACTGTTAATCATTATGGACATTAATAATATATTCACTGAATAATAATCATATGGTTAGTTTATATTAAGGGTTATGATAAATCCAATTGTCGCAGACGAAAGAATCGATGAACTAGACCAATAGGATAGTACCGTATGAATCCCATTTATCATAGCTTCCAAGGGAGATATCATCACTGAGATTTTACCTTGATCATTCCCAAACTGATATCCAACAACTAAATCATGAGAAAAACCATTTATGTGGGAAGTTTAAGCTCATCGAGATCATGACTCAAACCATGTTCACTGAACCACCCCATGAGAATCTCACTGTCACACACATTATCCTTAGGGACTTGAATGGTGTAAAATTGTAACATCCCTGAACCGATAGCCACTAAACTGGTGCTCCGAACCGAGTCATCACATGACCTCAACCACGCCTCCCCATACACTAGAGGCTGCCGACTAGCAGCGAGGGTCTAATAAGTCACGTGGGGAGACTATACCCTCTTTATCAGATCTATCCACAGTAGAACACAATATAAATAAAGGAAACAATATGAATTACCAATAAACATGCATAACCAAGCATTTTCCAAAAATGGGTACAAACCAAAAATCAAATACAATAATGTCATGTCATACTATTAGTGCAAAGTGAATGAAACCAAAAAGTAAGACAAACAACTAAACTCCAAACGGTTCTTGATTGTATGTCCGGATACTTCCCCATAAACATCCTGAGCACAAATCAAATTCTTCGTGTAGGGACTTTTCCCTTGTCCTAACCTGAAACCAAGAGATCTTCTTGGGTACCCAACGACGGCCCGAGCAGGGTGTGAGTACAAAACTTAGTAGGCCACCACCAATAATGTCTACAAAATATCTTGTCTAACAGATAGTGCATGCAGGTACAAGAAAAATGGTAAGTAATCAAGGAAAGCTACGGTGCCATTAGTTAACAAGGTTCATTTAATTCATGACTAGTATTTATCCCAATTCCATTTCTTATACCATTTTCATTACATAAGCCATATTGATCACATGTTCCATGGGTTAGGTATAAATATCTACACAAGGGTATACAGAAATCAATCATAATTCATAGGGGAAACAAATCAATTCCCCATCTCACTAGGGATCCACATATTACATCAACACATTCTCCTCACCTCGAAGCCTCAGTCTGGGTGGAATGAAACTGTTAAGGGAATAGAGACTTCGTCCCCTTCCCTAACCCGTGTATTTTGGGGTGGAGTTTAGAGCCTCAGTCTAACTCGACCCATGGGCGTAAAACCTCAAGTCAATACCCAACTCTACCAAGCCACGTGTACATGCTTATTTTTCAAGTCACCACAACCATACCATAACACAACCAATAATATTTAATGCCATTGGATATCACAACACATAACAACAACATGGGAATTAATACTATGCCATAACCCATTAATATATTTACCATTTACAATTCAAATCCATTTAGTCAAATTATCATTCACGTTCCTTAACCCATTAGGTGTATTCAAAAATCCCCTATGCCTTAGCCAAAATTTTCATGAACCATTCATTAATCCATTTAGCCCATTATCATTTCACAAGAATTTACCCACTTATGCATTTCAAGTACATTTCTCATATCACATAACACAATCCCTTTATTACATTCAATCATTTAGGTGTACCACCTAATTCTCATGTATTAAAACATTCCCAAATTTCATCTATTCCCTTATTACAACCCATTAACACATCCCCCATTTCCCATTCCATTACCCAATTGCAAGCTCACAATTTAACATGCCCTAATCCCCTTATGCATTTCTATCCAACTTCCTAAAACAATCAACATAATCTCTTTCAACCCAATTAACCATTTACATGTTATTCCAACAACAACTTATGCCTTTATCACCCTAGGAATATTTATCATTATTTAATTTATAACTTAATCAATCATTAATACACATTCTACATGGGTTTCACATTCTTATTCGATAACCCACCACTTAACCCTACCACACTCTCGGTCCGGGTTTGCTGGTGTACCCCATGGGTGGACCTAAAATGGTCAAGTCATCCTCAAAACATCCCATGGGGATCATGAGGGTTTCAATTGGTCACATAGACACCCATTTTTATCAAACACCTCAATGGAACCAAGGACACAAAAAGGGGAAAACAATAACACCAACTTCCATGCACAAATCCAAAATAAAAATATGGAATAATACTTGTAGACCACCTACCTCGAATCTGATGATGAACACACTCTCAATCATGGCCTTAGATCCGGATTCAAACACCCCATGAAGCCCCAACCTAGGTTCCACTGAAAAAAGGGGGTTTTAGGGTTTTGGTAGAATATGGAAGAAATCACAAACCCTAATCCAAAAAAGAGAAGGAAGGAGAGGATTAGACTTACCCGGAGCTTTGATCCGCAACCAAAAGAGTCCAAAACGGCCAAGAATCGAAGGATAAACACCTCTTGGAAGATTGGGTCGTCCAAGTTCATCACTAGGGTTTAGAGGGGAGGAATGGAGGAAAATCTTGAGTTGGGTTTTAAAACCCCGGGGTGGAATTTTTGTAATTTTCTCAAAGTATCTAGGCCACACGGTTTACCCGCACGTTTTTCCAAACTGTGCGCAAACCGTGCATGAGCCACTACCCGAAAAACACCCCTTCACACGATTTCCTACAAATTATGCATGGTTTTCTTAACCATGCGCCAACCATGCATAAGCCTCTGTCTATGGCTACATGGTTACCTAGGATGTTCCATACAACTTGCACTAACCGTGTGAAAACCATGTAACATGCCCAAAAACTCCATTTTCTTCCTCTTTTGTGTCCTGAACACCCAAAACACCCCCAAGCCTTCACCTAAACATGGAGAAACACTTAACTATCCAAAAATAAGAGGCCAAACCAAACCTTAAACAAAAACATACCTTAAGAAGATCTGGGATCTTACAACCTCCCCACCTTATAACAGCTTCTCCTCGAGCCGCTCTTCCGAGCATCACTAACTTCCGTAACAAGAGATCATGCCACAAGGCCTGCCTATCCATTCCCACTTTCCATGTTTCTAGTTTCACATCAAAATTCCCACCGAACACGAATGAAGGGCATAGAATTTCCCCTCAAGTCTTCCTCACCAAAACCCACAACACAAACCATAAAATCTCCTCAAGGATGCATCCACTTTAACCATTCTCACCATGAGAACTTCATAGGGGAAAATTAGGTGATAACACCTAACTCACAACACATGGATACATAACACAGAACATCACATCATTAAGGAGGAACCAATCGACACCTAATCAGCCCGATCCTCTATACAGATCATGACCCGAATCACTTGGCGTCATTTTCCTCTATTTTTCAAACTCTATCGGTGACCCAAACCCGATATCACCCAAAGGAAAACACATGATCCTTCCAACCAAATTTCCTGAAGATTCATTCCATAACTATAAATCCAGACGCAACTAAAGACTCTTGGCTACTCGACTAGTTAAACCATGACAAAGCTCTCTACCAGGGCCAACTCACCCGAATGGCGACCACTCGAGTCCTTCCAACCTAAAACTCTGATCATGTTATCCACCAACCATTTATCTGGTATTGTTCTCTCCACTATTTCCAATTATTTGGAACCTCCTCCATCGACCAAGGACCACCAGAACTCAACCCAACTTTCCCATCACCTAACATGTTCCAACTCACCGTGCCCAAGAATCCATAGGGGCATTACCCTACCTTGGCATCCAACCACACCGTTACAACCATTGGGAAGTCATCCCTACACTATCCATTTCAGGACTAAGATCATCATGACCTCACTCAGGTACAACTTCATTTCAAAAGGTGATTTCTGCTACATCATAAACCTGGAGGTGGGTCACTCTCACCTCACCCATTCAAATTTACCATCTCAGGCTGGAACACCTTCGACTGGATTTCCCCAGAACACCCACATTCCACTAATGGTACACTACCCCTTTGTCACCTTTCCAAGTTTCTTAATGAATTGAAGTCTATCAGTATCATTCCACGCACCCACTGAGGTCACTTCCTGAATTCCTGTAGAATTCCATCATCACAGCACTACCTCCCTCCAGACCATCATCAACTTCACCCTTGGCATGATACCACATCCCATAGCCAAGGTTCACCCAACTTTAATATGTTCTAAAACCACCCAAGGTGAAATTCTTGAGTCTAACCTTGATCCTCATTTGAGTTTTAGAACCCAACCTCTCTTGCCACTAGCTGTTGTCATATCCAACCACACCCTTCTATGACTTCAGCACAGACATCACAAGATTCACACAAAACTACCCTGAGCCTAAAGCCAACACTTGGATCATCAGTCACCACACCCAAGTTCCACATTTCATCTCTGAGGAACCTAACAAGAACCTGGAAGGTTACTCATTGGCATACCTGTTCCACCATATCAGCTCAATGTTCTCCTCTCTACATCTGGGACCGACTCATCACTCCCCACCTTAGGAGTGTCATTACCATTTCTCACTATGAGGGATTCCAACCACAACTTTTTTACACTCAACACAAGAAAAAACTCAACCTTAGACATGGACGTCCATATTTTCCCATAACAAGGAAACTAATATCACCTAGTTCCCATTCTCGGCTTTCATGAACAACACCCATGGAGTTTTTCATCATTCGCTCCATCCCGAGGAACCCACCCGTAGCCATTGAGGGTGCACATACCATCCTCAATCTTCACACATACTATTTCCATGGGTGTAAACTCTATTAAGTACCTCATCCAACCAAACAAATTCATGTATCTTGGTGTGATCCAGATCTTCTCAACATACTTAGGATGATGTCAAGATGTTGGGAATGCTCGTCACTAGATAAGGTACGCTAAGAATCCATTGAAGAACACCACCACCAACTCATTGATTTCTGATGTCAATATATGGGACACCATGACCTGCTAGGGATCTTGGGATTCCTGGTCAAACATGTCAAATCAACACTTAACCATCAACACCCAGGTGTGATTTCAAACTAGGTTCAACCATCACTCCACAACCAAACCATTCATACAAAAACGTTCAGCCACATGACCACCCTTACCTCAGGTGTCACCATCGAGTGGAATCATATAACCATATTCCAACCACCTTCATCTCTTCCACTCGAAAACAACCTCAATCCTCTAGTAATCATCATCCAAACATGTGAGTCAGGAATACGTATGATACAACCCTTCAAAACAAACCTTAGATCCTATTATGAGCACTCGGGTGCCCTTAAAAAAGAATTGGGTATAACTATACCATTTACTAAAACTTGGTGGTACTTAATATGCATTAACACCACCTTTGAAGCATCTTCCATGCTTCATATTCTAAGGTACCTGTACCACTGGGCTAACCTCCCACATGGTCACCCTTTCTTTTTCAGAACTATCAGTGCATAACCATAACTCAAGTAGCACCACTAACCCTCATCCTTTTGACTTATCCCTCTAGGACAAATCCACACCATACAAAACCCTAAGTTCCACTATCAAAATCCAAAACATCTACATGCGTGAAACACACCCCAGAGAACTAGAAGCCTTATCCGACCTCTCTCATAGGTCACCTTAAAGGTTGAACAATACCAACTCCCTAAATTAGAGTCAAAACTAGGATAATCCATCATTCCTCTCTCCAAACCATGGTTATCATGACACAAACAAAGTAATGCTCATGAATGGAATTATCACTCCCATTCCGATGCACACTATTCCTAGCACACCAACAAACATCTACTCTAGGTTATCCGCTAAAGGTGTACACGTTCATCATCATTATGAGAAAAACATCCTCTCAGAGATTCAAAACCCAACTCGCAAGGTCTCTACTCACAAGGTCACCAAGACCCAGGCACCATCCTTAGGGTCCAGCATGTACTCCGTACGGTCATGAACCGCGAGAGTTCTCTCAATCACATTACCGAACAATGCCTCACAACCCAAAGGCCACAACCCTATGAGGGTTCCCTAAACACACCACTTAGGCCACATCATGACCGACATGGCCTCACAAATCAAATACAAAGTCTCCACTTGGGCACTCTCACTACCCAACTTACACATACAAGGGTCTAACCGACCACATAAGGGATACCCGCTATTGAACTCAATCATTTTCATTTTAAACTTACCATTCACTCGATGCTTTGAAGAATGACCAATGGGACTTAACCACATATGGAACATGTCGCACACTCACAACCTTAAACAACTCATTCTTCATGCTCTAACACAATGATCATCATCACACTTAGAACAAATTCGCTACCATGACTACCACTGGTCAGGGTCAACATAGAGTAACCAATTCACTTAATCACAATTATTTCATCAACACTTCTTCAAACCAATTCTTTATTTAAAACACAATTCTTTCACTCTTCACAACTTGTTAAAATAATCATTTTAACTCAATTAAACCTTTCATTAGAAAAAACTCATTAACAATTTTACTTTCATTGTGAAACCCTTTTTCTTATAGAATCAAAACATCCCTTATGATTTATCAACACCCAAAACTTTTACCCGGTCACAACATTTCTTTATACATGATATTTATTAACAATTAATTTTTTTTATTTTCATTCAACCACTTTCATTACCATTATTAGACATCATTTTCTTCATATTTATCAGGAAAGTAAAATGTATTTCACTCTCTATGCCCTGCACACCCATCCAATGTGTGTGCCTATACTGATGCATTCCACCTATATCCTTAGGTGCCTAAAATGATGCATGAATGCACATCCCCATGCCATTTCGATATTGTGAGAAATATCATAAATTAGTCAAATCACACAACATGTGCATCACCCAATGGTGAAATATCATCTAACTGTAACAACACATATTAAGAACAACGATTCCCACCCAGGGTGACTTGGGTTTTCCCTTGTACATGGGTTAGCTACTCCCAAGAATGATCTCATTACCAAGGCCCGAAACATCCTAATATCCATTATAAAATCCCCAAATAATAAGAAGGGAAAATAACTCCTTTGATACCATTTTGTAACATCCCCAACCCAGAAGCCACTAAACCAGTGCTCCAAGCCGAGTCGTCACATGACCTCAAGCACGCCTCCCCGTACACCAGAGGTTTCCGACTAGTAGTGAGGGTCTGATAAGTCATGTGGGGAGACTATACCCTCTTTATCAAAGCCAACCACAACAGAACACAATATAAATAGTGGAAACAATATGAATAACCAATAAATATGCATAACCAAGCATTTCCCCAAAAGGGGTATAACCAAAAATCAAATACAATAATGTCATTTCATACTAGTAGCGAAAAGTGAATGAAACTCAAAATTAATACAAACAACTAAACTCCAAACGAGTCCTGATTGTATGTCTGGATCCTTCCCCATAAACACCTCGAGCACAATTCAACTTCTTCATGTAGGGACTTTGCCCTTGTCCTAACCTGAAACCAAGAGATCTGCTTGGGTACCCAACGACGGCCTGAGCAGGGTGTGAGTACAAAACTTTGTAGGCCACCACCAACAATGTCTATAAAATAACATGTCTAACAGATAGTGCATGCAGGTACAAGACAAATGGTAAGTAAGCAAGGACAGTTAGGGTTCCATTAGTTAACAAGGTTCATTTAATTCATGACTAGTATTTATCCCAATTCCATTTCTTATACCATTTTCATTACATAAGCCATATTGATCACATGTTCCATGGGTTAGGAATAAATATCTACCCAAGGGTATATGGAAATCAATCACAATGCATAGGGGAAACAAATAAATTCCCCATCTCACTAGGGATCCACATATCACATCAACAAATTCTCCTCCCCTCGAAGCCTCAGTCTGGGTGGAATGAAACTGTTAAGGGAATAGAGCCTTTGTCCCCTTTCCTAACCTGTGTATTTTGGGGTGGAGTTTAGAGCCTCCGTCTAACTCAACCCATGGGCGTAAAACCTCAAGTCAATACCCGACTCTACCAAGACATGTGTACACGCTTATTTTTCAAGTCACCACAACCATACCATAACACAACCAAGAATATTTAATGCCATTGGATATCACAACACATAACAACAACATGGGAATTAATACTATGCCATAAAACATTAATACATTTACCATTTATAATTCATATCCATTTATCCAAATTCTCATTCCTATGCCTTAACCCATTAAGTGTATTCAACAATACCCTATGCCTTAGCTGAATTCATCATGGACCATTCATTAACCCATTTTTCCCATTATCATTTCACAATTATTTACCCACTTATGCATTTCAAGTACATTTCTCATATCACATAACACAATCCATTTATTACATTAAATAATTTTGGTGTACCACGTAATTATCATGTATTAACCCATCCCCTAATTTCATCCATTCCCTTATTACAACCCATTAACACATTCCCCATTTCCCATTCCATTACCCAATTGAAAGCTCACCATTTAACATTCCCTAACCCCCTTAGGGATTTATAACGAAATTCATGAAACAATTGACACAATCTCTTTCAACCCAATTTCCCATTTACATTTCATTCCAACAACACCTTATGCCTTTATTTCCCTAGGAATATTTATCATTATTTCATTTATAACTTAATCAATCATTAAGACACATTCTACATGGGTTTCACATTCCTATTCAGCAACCTAACACTTAAACCTACCACACTCTTGGTCTGGGTTTGTTAGGGCACCCCATGGGTGGACCTAAAATGGTCAAGTCATCCTCAACACATCCCACAGGGATCATGAGGTTTTCAGTTGGTCACTTAGACACCCATTTTTATCAAACACTTCAACGGAACCAAGGATGCAAAATAGGGAAAACAAGAACACAAACTTCTTTTCACAAATCCAAAATAAAACTATGGGATAATACTTATAGACCACCTATATCGAATCCGATGATGAAAGCACTCTCAATCATAGCCTTAGATCTAGATTCAAACACCCCTTGAAGCCCCAACCAAGGTTCCACTAAAAAATGGGGTTTTAGGGTTTTGGAAGAAGATGGAATAAATAAAAAATGCTAATCCAAAAAAGAGAAGGAAGGAGAGGATTAGACTTACCTAGAGATTTGATCTGCAACCAATGATGTCCAAAATATCCAAGAATCAAAGGAGAAACACCTCTTGGAAGCTTGGGTCATCCAAGTTCATCACTAGGGTTGAGGGGGGAGGAATGAAGGAAAATAATGAGTTGGGTTTTAAAATCCCAGGGTGGAATTTTTGTAATTTTCTCAAAGTTTTTGGGCCGCACCGTTAACCCACATAGTTTTACAAACCATGCGCAAACCATGTGTGAGACACTACCTAAAAACACCCCTTTACACGGTTTCCTGGAAATTCCGCACAGTTTGCTTAAACATGCACCAACCGTGCATAATCCTCTGTCAATGGTTGCACGGTTACCTGGGATGATCCGCATTGTTTTCACTAACCGTGTGCAAACCGTGCAACATGCCCAGGAACTCCCTTTTCTTCCTATTTCATGTCCTAAACCCGCAGAACACCCCCAAGCCTTCACCTAAACATGAGGAAACACTTATCTAGCCAAAAAGAAGAGGCCAAACCAAAACTTAAATAAAAACATACCTTAAGAAGATCCGGGATCTTACAAAACTGAGGTTATGTATATTGACTCTTACTATATTAATATGTATATTTTCTTTCCAATAAACTAATGATTATATTTATTCCTTATTGTTTGTTACTTTGTAAATTATTACATGAATAATTTTATAATAAATAGATTTTAATGCAACAAAACTTGATTTGTTATTTATATAATATTCCATTTAAATTAATAAATTACATTTAATTAATTCTTGAATTAAATGATATTTTAATAAAATATTATTATTAATAAATATTATATATTAAATAAAAATTATAATATAATTTTATGAAGTGAAAATGTAATTTTTTTAACAGTCAGGAAACAATTATTTTTAAAAAAGACAATGCTTTTCAATAAATTATATTTTTAATTTAAAAGAGTAATTTATCATATTTAGATAATTATTTTGATAAACTAAATATTATTTTTGGAATCAACACATAAAAATTATCCAATAGTGATTTTTTAATAATTTTCTCAGATAGTCAACATTTCAGGTAAAAATTAAATACGGTGTAAATATACGGTGTGTATTATGAAATAATAATAACCCAAAAGTGATTTTACATGTTCTATAAAAGATATACATGAAAAATATATGTTTACCCTTTAAAATAAGGTGTTTTTGAGGTTATTTCATTAATTTTATAAACCTTTTATGAATCCTCCAAAAGCTGTATTTTATTTTAAGGTTTTAAAATCAATTCTTTGTAAACACGACTCACTTCCACATCACCATGGGTATTATATTAATGTGATTGGTTAATATAATTATAAAATTATTAAAACCTCTCCTCTTTGGTAGAAAATATTTTAAAAAACAATAAGAAGGTTTTTGGTTTTGATTACGTTATGGTATAGAATCTGAAACCTATATTTGGAAAATAATAATAAACTCCCCGCTCTTTTCCTATATAATCCCACCCAAGATCCCATTAATATTCACTAAAAACCATTGTATAAAAAATATATTATTCCCTTTCCACTATAAATACCTCCCAAGGTTCCCCCAATCTCTCAATAAGGTCCACCCAAGCTTTTGAAAAAACCCTATCGAGGTATGGGATCCTCTTCTACTAATGTTTATTCAAGAACCTTCTTTATGTAATTCCGTATATATTCCAATTAATATTGATAGAATATGCTTTGAAACATCCCTCTTACTTCCCTTATGATTTTCATGTGATGATAGACCCATTTCACTCTCATTAATCCCTCTCATCATTCATTATGTACCCTGTTATGCTGCTGAAATTATCCTGCGATCTTCCCATGCCAATATTTTATTCAAGTACCCTTTTTATATTATGCATTTTAATTACAAACTTTTCATGTTGGATTATGTTCTTACATATCCATGTTTCTGGAATTATTATCTCCATGTGATGAGATACCCATTTCACTCTCATCAATCTCTCCCATGATTCATCATGTACCCTCATTTTGCTGTTGAAATTATCCTGTGATTTTTCCATACCAAACCTTTGTAATATGAATACCATAACCATTTACCCTCAAGGGTATTCACATATACATACCTATACTTATTTTATTAGGTAATTCCATATATTTATTCCTAACTCCAAACTCATGGTATTAAATATGATGAAATATGATCATACGTTAAATGATCTATATGGCACACTTATGCTTGTACATGATATGCAAGTGACGGGTGAACCCAAATTTTATAGAGCTCCAATGAATTGGGTAATGTTTTAGTCTCATGAGATGTCATGTATAGGATTAGTGAGTAAACATAATCCGTTATGGGACTTTTTCCACCATGTTATGATACCTTGGTGGTTATCCTAAACCTATGTTTATGATGCCATGTTTAATGTTGTTTCCATATTCCCATGTTACCTTTATATTATCATCGTATATCATGCTTTGATTTCCACATTTATGATTATCACCACTTTTATTTCCCATTGAAATTCATATTGGATAATATTTAATAATTTTATCATTCTATGCTTTTCCCCCTTATTAGGCTTCATAGATCACTCCTTTCTTATGTATGTCCCCAAGTTATCGTGTGCATTTTTAAAATATATGGAATTTTAGAAGCATGTTAAGGAACTTTTTAATAATGTTGTTGTATCTATGTATCAAGTTGATGTTCTTTGTACCTAATCTCCCAATGAAACTATGTTCCTCAATATAAGTGTGTTCTTATGTATTAAATCATGAAATAATTTTTATTAAATATAAGGGTTACTTAATTGGTATCAAAGAGAGGTTTAGTCATTTTTGGGATTAATATTTGAAAACTATAGAGAAAGACTTAGGGGTAATACTAAACAAAGTAAAACATCCCTAAATTTTGGAAATTTTTAGAGTAAGTGGATTCTAAGAAAATACATCTCTGTCTAGATACTAAAAGTGAATTTGGATCTAGCACAAATATACATAGGGGTAATAACCCAAAAAATGGTATATTGAGTAGACTCGATCATGAATTGGTTCATAGTAATGGGCCTTATTACACACTTGGTTTGACACTCCCAGGGGATATTCTTGTTAAATTTACAAGCTCATTAAGAACCATTATTAAGGGATAAAAAATAACCATAATATTTTATATTACAAAATAAATCATAGATAACTTATATTGAAGCCTTGAAATTAATAATTTAAGGAATATACATTATTTATGAGTTATCCATTTAATGTTCATAGTATCCCTTTTATGTGTTTAATTATAATCCCTAATTTTACCTTTGTCCTACCTAATGAATGGAAATATGAGGATCCTATTAAATAACCAATGTGATAAACAATGTGATGACTTCCCAATTGAGGTTCCTAACATGATGGAATCTCAAGTAAGAAATATTGTGATTATGAAAAAATAGCTATCAAAAATCATGATTAACAATTGGAACATAGTTGAATGGACAAACATGTAAAAAAATAAAAGGATGGAGTCTCAAGGAATTTCATCTGATAAAGGTGATAAAGAAAAGAAGACCCAATTTCCTTTGTAAAAAAATATGGAAAGAGGCACCAAGGGAAATTCCATGAAGGAACTAGGAGAGGTTTTAAGTGTGGAAGGATGGGGAATAAAGTATCCAATTTCCATTGAAAAATGAATAACATAATAAAGGGAAATAAAGTTTAATATAAGGTACCATTTATAGTTCTATTTTGTAAATATAGAGAAGCTGGGAATTATCTAAGACAATGCTCTATTCGAAGGGCTAACAAGCATGATGAGCACCAATAATCTCTACGAACAAGGGAACAATGCAAGTCCTATACTGAGATGGATCATGATGAATGAAGTACCTGTAACCTCTAATTAAAAGTTATGTAAATTAGGTTATATTTAAATTCTTGTCATATTATAATATCTTGCGAGTTTTCTAAGAACATCAAGTCACCACATGAAATTATTTTATATCATCAGGGAAAAAATTTCTATAATTATTATATCAAATGTTGAAGTTTGTGGGAATGTTCTTGAAAATACAAAAAATACTACCAGACTCCCTTTTGTGGAATTTTAAGATATCTTAGTTATGGAATGGGTTTCCATTTATAAATCCAACATAATTTTCCAAGAGAAGGAAATCACCCTTAGAGTCACGAATCTCCCTCCATTTCTATACAACTAAAAGTGGGATAATGAATCATATTTATTAACAAAACCTAAATAATTGATATTATTTCCTTGTGAGAAAGAATATCTATACTGAATTATTCAAATTAAAGAAAATATCATCCATGAAGATATTCCCATTGTGAGGGAATACACTGATGTGTTTCTTGAAGAATTTCATGGTCTTCCACCTAGATTAGAGGTTGAATTCTCAATAAAGATTTTACCTAGGACTTTTAAAATATCTAAGTATCTATATAGAATATCCATTGATGAAGTGAGGAGCTAAAGTATAAACTAAATGAGAATTTGGATAATGGGTTTATATTCCCATGTGCTTTTCCATGTGGTGCACTAGTTATCTTTATCAAGAAGATGGATGGGTCAATGTGCCTGTACAATCATTATCATGATCTAAACAAGATCATGGTAAAGAGAATATATCCTCTAGCACATATTTATGACTTTTTCGATATTCTATGTGGAGTCTAGTATTTCTCTAATGAAGATATTAAATTGGGACATTATAAAGTAAAATTCAAGAAGGAAGATATCCCTAAGATTTCTTTTCATAAAAGGTATGGGCACTATGAGTTCATAGTGATTCCATCTGGACTCTACAATGCTCCAAAAATCATTATGGATTCAATTAATAGAGTATTTATGGATTACCATGAAAATTTTTAGTAGCATTTATTTGTGATATTCTTATCTAATCCAAAATCAAGGAGGAACATAAGGAGTATTTGAATACTATACTAAGGACCTTACAGAAATAAAAATATATGAAAAGCACAGTAAATATGAGTTATGGTAAGTCCAAGTAAAATTATTGGGGAGTTCCATCACCAACATATAGATATCTATGGATCCTATAAAAACAGATATGATTGAAAGTTTTCATAGACCAACCTTTATGATGGAAATCCAAAGTTTCCTTGGATTAGATGGGAATTATCATCAATTATTGAGAAACCTATAATTATTTTCAATCACATTAATCTAGGTAACTCAAAAAGGAGTCATGTTTGTTTGGAATGATGATTATGAGGAATGTTTTAAAGAGATGAATAAGAGGATAATCACTACACATGTTCCCAAATTACCCACTAGTGGGGAAGGATTTGTTATATACAATAATGATTCTAATAAGTTATTGGTTTGAATACTCATGAAAAATGAAAAATTGATAGCCTATACCTCCTTCCAACTAATGATCAATGAGTAGAAGTACCCAACTCATGATCTAGAATTGGATACAATGATCTTTGCATTGAATATTTTTTGACATTATCTCTATGGAGAGAATTTTGATATATATACTGATCATAGAATCCTTAAGTATATATTCACCCAAAATGATCTCAATATGAACAAATAGAGTTGGTTAGAGATGATCAGGGATTATGACTATTCAATCCATTACCATCCTGAAAATGTGAACAAAGTGGAAGATTCCCTGAGTAGAAAGTATCCCTAAACTCTATCCATGATAAGGATCACAAGGGATCCAATCTTATTGAACATTAAAAGGATTGATATGGGAATAATAAAAGGATATTCATCCTAACTTTATAAAATAACTTGAAACCATCCATTCTTGAGAGTATCAAGTAGGATTAGAAAGATATGGAGTTTATATAAAAAAAGGTCATGAATATCTTGGAGTTCAAGTTTGATGAAGATGGAGTTATAAGGTTTTTAACCCATATATGTGTCCCATTAAAACCAAAAATTAAGATGTAAATTTTGGATGATGCACATATATCATCCTTCTATATTCATCATAGAAGAAAAAATATGTATTGAGAATTGAAGAAAAATTTCTGGTGGGATAACATTAAAAGAGAGATTTAGAGTTTGTATCTCGATTCTTGGTATGACAGAAATTCAAGGATTTACAACAAAATCCTAGGGTATGATACATCCATTTCCCATAATAGTATGGAAATGGGATGTCACGACCTGTCCCTCGGGGCCCGTACTGTGACTACCCCAAGCCCACCTTCCATAGGCTAGGGGCTGGCGACTAGCAGCAAAGGCGTATTCCCAAAAACTGGGAAGGCATTGCCATTATAACCTGTAAGCACATGCAACCAATCACACAATAAGATACGAACTCAAGTAAACTGAATAGTAAATAGAGTGAGTGCAGTAAGTTAAAGGGGCCAGAATACAAGCCCAACTGGAAAGTACCATAAATTGAAAGAACACATAAACTGGAAAAACTCCTATGAACACCCGCCAAGGATCCTACCTGAAGGGTAGGTACAACTCTCGATCGATCTTCTCTGCGGTACGCCTCGTCTAAGGTCCACCTCCGAGCTACCTCCAGTCCTGGTACTCTCATCCTCTATCAGTATTGTTCGTCGTCTGCACCAAACGAAATGAAGTGCGGGCATAGCCCGTGCAGGGGTGAGTATAACGATACTCAGCAGGGACCCCGAGACCCTCAAGGTCACACAAAATCCAAAATGGGTAAACCACAAAGTATGAAGTCAACTGACAACCCTACTTAGGTATATTCCCATACATATACCTAAGTTACCAAGTATACCCATCTCAATCACGAGGAAAACACAGGGTCCAACCCAAAAGTCCAAAGATTAGTTGTTCCACAAAGTAAGGAATACCACAAAGGTAAGTACCCCACATGTACATCGCACAGAAGAATACCACCAAGGTATTACCATGAAGGGAAGTACCACACAGGTACGAACTCAGCTGACACCAAGTATTTCTTAGGTACAGTAGTAGAGATGATTATATGTAACTACTGAATCATCTTACTCTGTTAAGAGGTAGAACCACGTAGGATCCCTAATCATCATCAGACCCATGGGGGATTGTAGTACATCGCCAGTATGTCTTCAGACCCAAATAGGATATCTAGGTACTGACCCACACAAGATCACTCGGTGCTGACCCACACAAGATCGCTTGGTGATGACCCACATAGGATCGGTCGGTGCTGACCCACATAGGATCTCTAGGTGCTAACCCACACAGGATCACTCGGTGCTAACCCAAACAGGATCGCTCGGTGCTGACCCATACAGGATCGCTATTCATTCTTCATGTCACAGCCAACTACTGGGTTCCTATAGTAGGCTTGCTCATCTCTGGGAGGGTCCACTCCTCAAGCCACTATTTAATACTCCAAATACCATAAAGTCCCACAAAAAATTATCCCAAAGGAATGCCACATCATAGGGGACTCAACGCAACAGACGATGCATCAATCGGACGCCTGATCTGCAAGTTATTAGCCTTTTAGTCCTGAGGGATCGGTTAGATTCATGCTCGATCCAACCTGACCGTATCCCAATTTTATCCAAATATTAAGTGGGGTATACCAAAGGGACCGTCTCACTGCAAGGTTTACAGCACCGTTGACAGTTTGTAAAATGGACACCTGGTGCCAAAGTTATGGCCAATAGAGTGAAAAGCTTGTAGCTGGTCCGGGTCCGGTCCGACCCGGCCTGGGCTGACCCGACCCGGTTTGGGTTGACCCATCCCGTGCTGGGTCCGGTCGGGCCCGACCTGCGCTGGGCGGCGCGGGGACCGCAGAGCGGTGCGAGGCCGCGAGGGCTGCCTGGAGGCTACGAGGGTGGCATAGAGGTCGTGGGTCAGTGAGGCCGCGAGGGCCACAGGGGTCGTGGGGCAGCGAGGCCATGGGGGCCGTGGAGGGCCGCGGGATGGTAAGGCCGTGGGGGGCCGTGGGACGGCGAGGCCGGGGGGGGGATGCCACAAAGAAGTGGTGGCCACGGACAGTGGAGGCTGCGGGTGGCGGCGATCACAGACGACGGAGGCCGCGGGCGGCACGAGGCCGTGAGGTAGCGGAGGCTGCGGTGCGGCATTCCACCACAGCTGGCCATGTGGCGCGGTCGTGCGTTGTTCCTTCACCAGTGGCCAGCTTGACCGGTCGCCCTCCGTTTGTCACCTTCGTCAGGTCGACCATGGTTCCGGCCACAGTTCTCGAGTTCCACTGGTTCCAAACGCTGGCACTGGTCACCGTCACCATCGTAAAGAACACACAAAAGAAACATAAGGTTTTCAGAGGGGTCGAGCCATGTTTGTTTGGCCCGTACCCTCCACGTTAGGGAGGTAGCAAGTGGCTCAAGGGGAATGATTCAATGTGAGATAGAAATTAACATTGATCAATTTAAAACACACCCCTACGTCATTTGTTTGTTGAAGTCAACGAGGAGGGAAGGATGGTCACCGATTTAAGACGTCCCACGTTGGATGATGCCCCAAGGAAGAAGTCGAAGTCATTGGAGAACGTCGGCATTCTTCATTGGAGAATCATTCTTCATGGAAGAAGTTCTTTGTTGTAGAAGTATAATCCTCCCAAAAGCTCCCCCCTTCCCCTTTGCCAAATAATTTCCCCAAATTCACACCAAAAATGAAATAGCCAACATAATAGAATATGTTATCTATTTAGTTTGTTGGCATAATTTAAAATTGGATTAATTAATTAATTGAAGAGTTGGTATAATTAATCAAAGGGGGTGGCACAATTAAAGTGGGGGAAGTTCAAGAGGATTCCCCACATTTAAGAGGGAGTTTAAGGGTTTCTCCCATTATGAGGGTTCGGGTGGCCCCACCTTTAGGATTTCAAAATATAGGGGGTTTTAGGCTCGGGTGGTCCCCACCACCATAAACCATGTGGGAGGTTTTAGTTTAGGTGGTCCCCACCATCATAACCCATGTGGGAGGTTTAACAAATAAAAATGTTAAACATTTTTATTTTATTTCATTCTTTCACGAAAAACACAAAAACTAACTTTCACCCTCGACCAACTGATGTCGAGGTGAAAGTCTCCTTAAGCGAATACTGGTGCTGTGAGTTCAACGGTGCCCTCAGATTTCAATTCTGAGCACTGGTTTAAAAGTTACAAAAACCCACTCACATGTTTACTGAATGTACCTGAAAAAAAGTTTAGAAATTCATTCCAGGCACACCGGGCCTCGAAATCACGCGTCGTCAATTTTCGCAGACTTGTCAAATTCCCATATATTAAAAAAAATTACATGGAAATTTCGGGTCTTTACATAGGAAAATATTACCATGTATTTCATCATAGGAATCCATAGGGAACCTAAAGTTAATAACACCATCTAGGAGGTAGTAGATCACCTTAAAAATTATGTTCATTTCATTGATATCAATGAAGATTTATCTATTGACCAAATTTATAAGATATACATAAGGTAAGTGTTAAGAATGCATCCAATCTCCATTATATCTGATCAAGATCCGCTGTTTACCTTAAGGTTTTGGAGAGGAGTTAAATTATAATTGAATATAGAATTGAGATTTAACACTACTTATCAGTTTCAAATAGATGGTTAGTATGAATAGACCATTCAAAATCTAAAGGATATGATGAGATCATTCTCAATTGATTTATATGAATGTTTGGATAAAAACCTTCCCCTAGTGGAGTTATAGTATACGAACATTTTACATTCTACCATTCAAATGGATCATTATATGGATTTGTATGAGAAGTGGTGTTAGAATCTTACATACTGGGATAAAGTAGTAGAGTGCATGCTTATGAGAAATTATCTTGTCCAAGAGATGATGTAAAAGGTTCAATATATTCAATTTTAGATCAAATCCACACAAATTTGGCAGAAAATAAATGTATACAATCGTTAAAGTGATCTAGAGTATCAGGTTAGAGATAAATTTTTCCTTCGTATATCACCATGGATGAAAGTCATGAGGTTTGGGAAGAAGGGAAATATTATTCCAAGAAACATTATCCCCTTTGATATCCTTGATCACATCAGAGTGGTGTCCTATCAACTAAAACTACCACCTAACCTATCTCAAGTACATGATGCTTTCCATGTATCCCTCTTGAGGAAGTACATATCATACCCCTCACATGTTCTGAATCCAGAGGTGGTACCATTAGAAAATTATCTTTCATATGAGGAGAAACCAGTAAAGATCTTATATCATAAATACAATGTTATTTGATTCAAGAAAACTCACATAGTCAAAGTGATGTGGAAGAACCAAAAGTTTGAGGAACCGACATGGGAACCAGAAGAGGCGATAAAAGAGAAGTACCCATATTCATTTTAGTGTATGAAATGAAAATTTAGATGGAAAAATTTATGAAGGGGTAATAATGCAATGAAATAGACTTTTATAAAGGAAATTCATTTTTAAATGAATAAGTACCTTATTTATGTAATGTAAGTATAGAAAACACATGCACTACTTTGGTTATATTAGATTGTTTTGTGTTATAACCTATAGAATTAAAAAAACTGTTAAGCATCATGAACATTGATAATATATACATTGAACATTTATAATATGATCAATATATATTAAGGTTTATGATAAATCTAATTGACATAGAAGAAAGAAGCAATGGCCTCGAACAGTAGGATTTTACCCTATAAAGCCCATTTATAGGAGATTCTAAGGAAGGTAGAAGCTATGGGATTTTCCCTTGATCAATCCCAATACTATATATAATAACTAAAACACGCGAAAAACTATTTATGGGAGAATTTCAAGCTCATCAAGATCATGACCCAAACCATGTTCACCGAACCACCCCATGAGAATCACATCGTGTCACAACTTATCCTTAGGATGTTCACTAGTGTAATAAGGGTTTATGTATCTTGACTCATGTTATGAATATGTATATTTTATTTACATTAAATTAATTATAATATTTATTCCATTTTGTTTTTACTTTTTAAATGATCAAGTAACGAGTTTGATAAAAATAGATTTTAATAGGAAAAAACTCAAAATATATTTTTGGGAAATATTAAATTTAAATTAAGACATTAATTTTCATTAATGAATGAATTAAATGACATTTTAATAAAATATTAATATTAAATAGTATATATTAAATAATTTTGTGAATTGAAAATGTAATTTTTATATGGTTCAGAAAACTGTTAATGTAAAAAAACCTAGTATTTTTCAATAAACAAGTATTTTAATTTAAAAGTATAATTTATTATATTTTGAGAATTCTTTTGATAAAATAAATATTATTTTTGGAATCATCACATTAAAATAATCCAATGGATAAATTTTTATAATTTTATGAGACAATCAAATTTTTGGATAAAAAATAAATATGATATAAATATACAGTGTGTATAATGACATCATAATGACCCCAACGTGATGTAATTTGTGCCATAAAAGGTATATAAGACCAAATATATGTTTCCTATTTAAAATATTGTGCTTTTGAGTTCATTTTATTAATTTTATATACCCTTTATGAATTATCCAAAACCTATATTATATTTTAAGGTTTTAAAATCAATTATTTGTAAACATGACTCACTTTCACATAACAAAGTGTATTATTTTAATTTTCTTGGTTTTTTTACTTATAAAATAATGAAAAAAATCCTATTTGGTAGTAACCATGGGAAAAAACCATTGTAATGGTTGTGGTTTTGATTACATTATTATATAGATTCCAAAAACTATGTTTGGAAAATAATAGAGAACTTACCTCTATTTTCCAATATAAAACCATCCAAGATCCCATTAATCATCACTCAAAACCATTGTATAATAGAAAAATATATATTTTCTTCACTATATACCTCCCAAGGTTCCCCTAATCTCTCAATAAGCTCATCCCAAGCTTTCGGTAACACCCTCTTAAGGTAAGGGATCCTTTCCTTCTCCTATTTATTAAACCACCTTCTTCATGTAATTCCTTATGTATTACAATTACTATTGATATTATATTCTTTTAAAAATACACCTTATCAACCTTATGATGTAAAAGTTATGATATACCCCTTTAAATCTCATTAATCCTTCCCAGGATTCATTATGTACCCCGTTTTACTGCAGAAATTATCATGTGATTTTTCCATTCCAAAAATTCATTCAAGAACCATTTTTCTATTATGAATTTTAGTTCCTAAATTTTAATATTACATTATATTATTACATATCTATCTTAATTAAAAATTATTTTCATGTGATGATGTACCCCTTTCACTCTCATTAATCCCTCCCATGATTCATTATGTACCCATGTTATACTGCCGAAATTATCCATCAATTTTTTCATGCCAAACATTTGTATTGTGAATACCATCATCATTTACACTCAAGGGGATTAACTTAAACAAACCTATAATTTATTTATTGGGTATTTATATGTATCTTTTCCACACTCCTTAATTATTGGATTAAATATGATGAAATATTATCCTATGTTTAATGATCTATATGGTACATTTATGCATTTACAAGATATGAAAGCGATGGGTGTTCTTGAAATTATATAATGATCCAATGAATTGGGTAATATTTTAGTTTGATGAGACATAATATATGGTATTAGTGAGTAAAACTAATCCATTATAAGACATTATCCTCTATGTTACGATATCTTGGTAGTTACCCTTGACCTATGTTTATGATTTCATGTTTAATATTATTTCTACATTCCCTTGTTACCTTTATGTTATCACCGTATATCATGATTTGATGTTCATGTTTATGAATCTCACCATTTTTATGTCCCATTGAAATTACTATTGAATAAAATGGAATAATTTCATCATGTTCTGCTTTTTTTATTCCCTTACATGAATTTATAACTCACCCCTTTATTATGTATGTCCCTAGGTTATCCTGTGCAGTTTTAAAAGTTTTGGAATTTTATAATCATGTTAAGGAATTTTTCAATAATGTTATTCTATCCATGTATCATGTTTATGTCATATTTAACTAATCTCCCAAATAAACTATGATCCTTGATCTTATGGGTTATACTAATTGTGATTTTATGTATTAAATCACGAAATAAATTTTATTAAAGATATGGGTTGTCGTATGTATCGTTACACAATGAAGGGGATGTCAATTGGAAATGGATAACACCCTAAAAATGAGAGTAATGGTAAGAATCATTTTAATTATTCTCTAAATAGTTCTAGTAAGGTTTTCCTAAGTCAGTATACTATTGCGGGGATTTATGCTCAATTATTTTGGTTCTTAGCCTCTAGTTTTGGAAACATTACTCAATTATTTAAAAGGAGCTTACCCCACAGAAACCAATGATAGATTTAAGAAACCCAATACAGATTTTATGACTCATGTTTTTGATTTCAATAGTACAAGGACCTTAAAAGCTCATGGTGATGATTATATAACTAGGATTTTAGGCCTGAAAGGTAAGGATCCAATGTTAGGGTCTATATCTGTAGTAGTAGAACAAAAGATACCAGTGGATGTGGTGTTTCCTAATAGGTTCCCTTTTTTCTATGGTTTGGTGAAATAGGATAAAATGATCCTTATGGTAATAATTTTTTATAGGTAAATCCAATAACCCCAATATATATGTTGATGTTATAGAGATGGATGTTAAAGTTAGGGTGCACTAAATATTTGAAATTGTAGGTGAAGGAAATAGGTTAAATGATGAAGATGAGGGTGGGAATCACCAAAGATGGATTAGAAACAAACCAGTATAAAAGAATCATAGGTGGAGAAAATAAAATAGATTTATATAGTGAGATATAATAAATCTACAGTGGAGCTTCTATGGGTGATGATTATTTTCAAGGTAACTTTTAATGTGAGTTAGATGGGAAGGATAAAAATCCTCTTTGTGTGAGACAAAAAACTAAAAAAGGGATAATTTATTTCAAGATTTAATCTAGTTAAGAATGTAAGGAAAACCAAAAAGTGGATGGACTAATATAAACTTCCAAAATATATAATCACCAGATCAGGTAGAAAATATCAATGCACAAAAATAGATGAAAAGTCTCTATATAAGGGGGAACATTTTCTAAAGAAACTATCAGATAATAACCATCCTAATCTATAATATGAGATAGTTAGTGATGATGAATCCGATTAAAATATGTTTAATAAATTATAAATATGTAATAAACTAGATGAAAACAAAGTGTAGAACCCAATAGATAATTCTACCACTGTAACTGCTCTTGATGGCAATGACAAGACATCTGTTACTTAGAAGACTAGCAGTAACACATTCTAATTTAATAGTGTAGGGGGAACCAAAAAGACAACTTTATATTTCCTCATGAATTATAAATAGGAAATAAAGGAAAAGGAACTCTTTATAAATGAATTAATGTAATATTATGACATGAGGTGTGGTATACCTCTTTATGATGACATAAGTCAAGAACAAACTTAATGGATTGATTCTTATGATCATTTTTTGGTTTGGGATTTTAATGTGGGGTAATCAATATAGAGGAGTTCATCAAGACCTTGGATGATACAACTTAATTATTTGAGGATTCTATTATTATATAGCTATAATGGAGTAAAATTCAGATCATTTGGATCCTCTATAAGATACATGATACCAATAATTTAATATTATACTATAATGGTTTATCTTCTCTCATTGAGTCTAATTTCACTCATTTTTGGGGCCCGTATCAAATTTAAAAAGTGGTTTTATCTTGAAAATGCATAAAAATATAAAATTTAAGGCTAATACTTTTATCTATGTCATAAAGACATCATTCAAAGGATATCCATTAAGGAAACCGGCCTTAAAATCCAACCTTCCTAAAAAATGATCATAGTATACTACTATGAAAAGTAGAATTCAAATGGATTTTAAAATGATGATTGAGGCAATGTTTTTTTTCTAGACATCTTTTTAATAATCAATCATGATTTATTGGCACTAACTTATACCATCTATATAAAATTTCTCATAAATACTCACTAGTAGTATAAATTATAGAAACATAAAATATTGTCGCACATAAGTTTTTGGTATATGAATTTAATTATCTAATACATACTTATAAATCATTTAAAATATCCATTTATTGCTTCTTTGTTGGATTCATTATTCATATTGAATAATATTTCACTGGTTCATGTGAATATGAAACCATATTTGGTTTTATCTTTCGATATAATATGTGTGTCTTGGAACAACTCCTCCCATAGAGCTTAGTGAAGTGTATGTTCCTATGCCAACTCATATATATCTTTATCCAAGAATCCATCTAAGTATATCATGATGCTTCTATATCAAAATTATATTTACTTCCCTATGAAATATATTCAATTTGGACTAATAATGGATATTAATATCCTTTGTGGATATTGGATAATTAACTGAAATACAATTAATGTTTTCCTTTTTGTTCATTTATAGCTATTTTTTTAAAAAATTTCTCATCAAACACTAGAAACTATACTGAATGAATTCGTTATCATATTTCAATTAATATAATATCTATTAGTTAATATAATTGGTATATGGTCAGTGATTTTTTTTCTATTTGTAAAAACATGTCTTGGTATAAATTATTGGAATATTTTCAATACAAATAAGATGTTTAATCATTCACCACTTATTACCATCAAAACATTGATGTATAAAGTAATTTAATTTTTTTATTACCTTCACTCCACATATTAATGATCGATGAATAATTGGTTATGATACACTATAATATTCCAGCATGAAGGATCCTATATCATTGACAATGTTTATTTATTTCTTCATTGTCTCATGATGTATTTGAACTTACCCATTACCTATTATTTTAGAATAGTTCATGACTTTTTTTCTGAACTAACTCTAGTTTCTTTGCGTTTTAACTTTTATTTATAAAGGGTTATTTTTTAAAAAATTATTAGTGTGTTTATTATTATAGCTTATGTTTTAACTTAAGAGTGACTATAAATCGATCGAGATATAAAATTGTCAACTATAACAAGTTCACTTTATAAAGAATTATCTATCCATAATAAGGTATTCTAAGTCCTATATTTATATTCATCATTGATTTAAAATCTATAATTTCCACAATTCAAGAATTATTGAACTATTAATTAAGTATGAAAAACCATAACATCAATTCCAAAAATGAAACAACATTTTCTTGGTTTCTAATTAGTCACTAAGAAAAGTTTCAGTAATAATCAATATGAAACATTAGTTTACTTTCAATCTATTAGGTAATTAAGGAGTTTTTCACTTCTTTATGATGATCTATGAATCAGCCTTCTTTAGTGTCTTTATGAATTCACCAAAATTATAGTAATATATATGTAATTACTTGATTTCTATGTTTTTATAAACATATATAAACATATTGTATTAAACACACAATATGTAAGGTAGAATTATTAATTATGATGAATATAACTGAAGTAGACATAACTGATTACATATTATTCAATTAATTATATATATTTTTCTAATGACATTTATTGACACATGAGAAGAGAAAACATTATTTTCCTTTGCTTTCCCCTTGATCTTCCTTCTATTGGTATGTCATTTCATATATTCCTTAGACATAGAGTTAGTATTTGGGTTTGCATTTACCTTCCTATTATTCACCATAAATATTGATTTATTTTTAAGCTTTATTCCCTTATCAACTTGGTGAATTGGATTAAGGAGAACTGGGTAAGATTTATCAATGTTGTTCACATTAAAACTTATAATAAAGATAGATGAGATTTTAGGGAGTGAGGAAGGAATGATATCAATACACAATTCATCGAGAATTTCAAAACCTATAATATCAAGATTCTCAATGCATCCAATCATGTTAACAATATTAGGTTACAATATAACACATTCTCTAAGTTTTATCATGAAGAGTACCATGGAGATATCAACCCTATCTTGTCTAGATATCTTCTGATAAAGATCACATAAATTCATGAGCATTCTATAATAATATATGTTCTCATATGAATTCATGATTTTGTTGGTTATAGATTATAACATTAAACATTTAATATCTAGAGAATCCTATAAGTGTTTTATATAGACAAATATGTCTTCATCGCTCACCTCTTTAGCAGGATGATTAGAAACTATGGATTCTAGCATGTAAAGGTTCCATTCATGGTGTAATATAATACATAAGTGCTTATACCATTTTTAAAAGTTACTACTAGAAATTAGATTATATTTACCCAGTATTGATCACCTAGATAACATGGTTAATATACTTTACATTTTACTAAAATAATATAAAAGAAGATGATTTATAATTTACTTTATTATAAAAATATGCAAGATGAAATAATATTAAATATTATTAGTCTCCCAATATTTTATCAATTATCAATGACTATCACCATTAGACTCAAAAATGTACTATTATGTAGATATTCTAGTGGAAATGATCCATATTTTCCTTATTATAACTCAAAACTGCCATGAAAATTAGAAGAAGGTATGTAGTCCTTCCAACTACAAGTTTGCAGCTCCTTAATCTGTTGATTGGACCCCATAATCCTAAAATACTGATTCAAATTTTCTAAAAACATGACTCTAAATTTTTATTGAATAGAAAATAGATTTTAAATGCATTATAAGTTTGTTTAAGTTGACCCACCATATTTGTGAAGATTCTTGGATAATTAAATGTTCCCTTGATAATGTCCTGGACCACAACTTTAACTATGATTCCATATTGACTCATATAATGGAAGGTTTATTCTGAATTAAAACTTTGTTGAGGTATTTTTTATTATGAATTATTATATTTTATCCTTTTAAATTCCTTTTTAATATTAAGTATATTTTACTTTAGTGATTAACCAAGTGTTAAAAAAATATTTACATATAATCCTTTTATTTTTTTCTATATTAACATTCTTTTTATTTAATACATTTATTTATGTGATCATAATTAAGAATCATTAAACTAAATAACCATGAAAAATATTGAATAAAATTTATGCAATGATCATGGGCATTATCAACTAGTTTTTTTATTGAGGGGATAATAAAAAAACCATTGAACTTATGGGAAAAAATCATTGATCCACTCTTGGCTCGAGTTATAGAATTCCACCCCTATACTGTGTATCACATGGGTTGATTTAACATCATATCTATCTTGAACCACCACCAATTCCCTAAGATCTCTATCCTTACATTTTATTTACTCAAATAAAGGTGAGGATAATTTATTGAATGGTTATAGGGTTTATATAAAGGAAATTGTAGATAGGGTCATCCTTACATAATAATGGGAGGAGATGACATGAATTCCACCACATTAATTCAATAATAATAATTTTAAAAACCCATGAAATTTTTGACTTAAATGAAATCTAAACCATACACTGGTCGGTCAAGCTCATGGTCATCTACATATGCAATGAATATATATTTAATAAACTATAATTTACTTCAATTAATATTAATTAAAATTAAAAACACATAAATTAATTAATTATACTTATTAATTAATCAATTCATTTATCTTAACATCTATCCAAATTTTATTGGAGAGTTCTATCCAATATAATTTTAATCAAATTAATTTTATTTAAAACTAACTATGTAAAAATCATGTACATAGAAGAAAAATGAAATTTACCCATCCAAACTGTCAAACATGGTCCTTTTTGTATAATGTGCACTCACATGACATGTATGGTGCATGAAATATCATGTAGTTACATAGTGTGTACTTCCAATATATGACACACATACTTGTGTTGTATTACATGGCGTGTATTATTTGAATGCATGTGGAGTGCATGGTGTGTAAGAACAATACATGGTGTATAGTTTTTTAATTTTATGTATAAATTAATTAAGTATACATACATACATATATATATATAAACGTTTATATTACATACACTCTCAATTAATGTCACACAGATATGCGCCGATGATATTTAATGGCATAATTTATTAATTTTTTTTATATAAACTAGTAGGATACACGGTGTGCATAAGATAGCTACACACCTTGTATATTACTTCACCATCTATATGGGACACATGCTAAGGGACTAGGCATGTATGTCAGCCGCATACATTAATGTGGTACAAAAAATCTATGATATCTATATGACAAATTTCATTTGAGTTGCATTTTTATAGTCACACACATCATGTAATAATACACATTGTGTATTTGATTATGATTTTTTTCATTGTGAAAATTCATAGACTACATGATGTGTACACATTATATAAATCACATAGTATGAAAAACTATGTTCTAGTCTATTCTGTCTAACAAGAAATGTGTTATGATGAGGTATATTCAACCAAAAGACCAACCGTTTTTTCATAGATTAGTCTTGGTTCAGTGAATATGGGGGCACGATGTGTACCTTAGGGTTACACACCATTTAACCCATGTTACAAATCCATAATAATCGACACCACTAGATGGATTCTTCATATGTTCTTCATATATTAGTAACCTTCTTTTGGTTATATGAGTATAAATAAAGGAGAATAAGAATATATCTCAAAATTCAAATTTAAGGACTGAATTACCAAAAATTAAAAATTTCCAACAAATTCATATAATGATCAACAAATTAAATAATTTTAAATTTGAATGTGATCACTTTGATTCAACTTAATCTTTTAGACATAGTGGAAGCACCTATTGGTCCATAACCAACTCAACTTTTTTTAGATTCAATGAATAACCCCTAATGTACATGACAATATATGTCATGAACAATGAGATTATCTATGATATTGAAATAGAACATAGGAACTGGGAGTGAGGATATTTCACATTAAAGTTACAATTAATTTAAAATCAATAATTAACTCGGTATTGAGTACTTTATTCAAATAATAAATTTATCATTCAAAACTCCATTTGATTTTACTATTATTTAATCAAAATGATATAAAGAAGAACCCCTCTAGAGGTGATCCACACATCCTTTAATGATCTCGAAGCATCATCGATGATACTTTTGGAGTTGATTCCCTAGAACCAACTTCTATATTATTTATGATAACCCATATTCATAGTCTTGAATATTATAAAACATCTTATCATTTCATGATTGTTCTTCTACGTAACATATTATGTGATAATATCCCAAACGTAGCTTTCACACTAAAAGGTCATAGCAGTTCCCCACTATGATGAGAACCTGGATGTGCTGCAACATTATTCTTAATTATTTTTTATATAGTCTAATGATATAATTTTAGAGACACAAAAGATATAGGTTATTAGGGGTGGAGACTCAAAGGAATTTGAGACACCTTCTCATGGTGTATGCCCTTGGTAATATCCAATGTATGATATTTTGAGAACGAGACCTTCCAATAGAGAATCCACACATATATATGTTTAATTGGATGTTCCTATCTTTGAACGCATGTATTGATACTTAGACTTTAAGATTATTATTAATAAGTATTATGAGTCGTGTAATTTGATGTATTAACAAAAACTGTGACAACATATGTTCACGGTGGGGTAGGATACGTTGGGTGCATAATGAGTAATATTGAATTAATGAATAATGCAAGAAAGGATTTTCCCTTTATATTATTTAATGGAAGTTTATATCTTGGGCCTTTTGATGAAAATGATATAGCCTAAATAAATCTGTGGTCATGGTATTCTATAGGCAAGTTCAATTTCTGGGAAGTCAAAGAAAGATACATTGAGCACATAGGTTGATGACACCAATATGAAACCTTCTTGATTAGAAATATCATGATACATGGATTATATTACATAATAATAATATGTATGAGGTATTTTCATTATGGAATTATGTTATTTTTCTATGGGTGCCTTGGAATGTTGGTAGATTCTAACCTTGAACCTTAGGCTACTTCACCTAATTCCATAAAGAAAGAGGCCTAGAGGGTCACATACTAAGTGTATCTAGAATCTTGGTTAAATAATATATTATTATTTATTATTTAACAAGTTAAAAAATTTTATTCCTGAACATGGTTTAATAATTATTAATGTTTTCTTGATGTCATATATTCCATCACAAGTTATTTGAGAAAATATAATGTGAGGGGAATATTTAATAAATATTTATTTTCTATTTAGTGAATATAATATTGATTTTTTTATTGGTGAATAATTTATTGATATTTTTTTAATAAATAAATAGTCACTATTCAAGGCCTGATAAATATTATGGAGGAATAGAAGACCAAATTTAATGGTCTGGTAAGAAATGAAAAATATTTAATATGGTTTGATTAAATAATATTTAATTTAATTCACAAGCTAAGTGCATGTTGAGAAATAATAATAATAATAATAATAATAATAATATTATTATTAATTTACATGAGGTTCTATAGAGATTAAATAAATAATTAAATGGAACTTGTGAAATTATTTTATTTTATCCCTAGTAGTACATAAACCCAATTTTATTATTTTATAAGTGTGCCAATTAAATTATTTGGTTATGCACAATGGATTTTGAGAATCCTCTCAAGTAATATAGAGATCCGTTCTTCAAGAATGCTCCCATGAATAGAGAGAGATATTCATATACCATTCTCCCTCAAGTCAAGAGACATCAAAGAGAAAGCTTTGGAATATATTCTCCAGGCGATCAAAGTCGAATGACACAAGCAATAAGATCTACCATTCCATCACCTGAAGATTACTATAGTGATATTGGGAGACTTTTGGAACACATGTGGATCACCGCTAGAGTAAATATACTCTTTCTTCCTACAACACAATGATAGAACAACACATATCTATTATCAGACTCATCAATGAAGAAATAATTCCAACAAGGTAATTCTTGAATTAATTAAATTTATTATAAATAATATGCAGTGATTATCTCTCTGGTTTCAATATTTTATCCCTTATCCATATTCTTTGATTTAATTCTATTGATCATGAGGTTCAATACTGTGTAAAATCTCAGATTAATCATCGATCATGAAAAAATGAAAAGTTGGGCATAACCTATCATATGCTTCTACTATGCTCGAAACCAATAATTGGTATCAGAGAAGTAAAATAATTATTTATAATTATTTAAGGATCATTGATTTATTTACGAATTTTTATTTTAATTTTCAATCCATGTTTAATCATTTTTTAATTCAAATTGTGAGATATGATTCTTCCTCCACCATTTCTTATATATCTAATAAAAATTATTAATTTTATGAATGAAATAAAATAGAATAACTCATTTGGAGGTGCTGAGGATTTCGGCTAGATAACACAAGAGTACACACCATGGAACTAGAGTTACACACTATGTAATTGTGTTAAATGCATCTTGAATTAATTCAGAATTAATTCAAACCATGTGCATTGAATACACATGGTGGTTTTATTATCTTACAACTAATGTTAACCAGGATATACTGGTGCATAGTCTTCCAGAGTACATGCCGTGTTGTCTATGTCCACAACATGTAATCCTTTAAGTCATAGACGAGCTATGTATTTACATATATGGCCTACCTAACTGGTGATCATGTAATTCATAGACCATAAACCATGTATCCCAATATACATGTCGTGTACTCCATTTTTTAATAGGCATGATTTACATGTCAATTCCCTAGGCATGTGCCTTAGATAGACGGTGAGAAATGAACACACCGTGTAGCTCTCCTATACACTCCGTGTAATTATACAAAATTACATAGAAATAAAATTGATTTTTTATACTATGTAAACCATATCAACATGTTCTTACATGTGGTTATTAAGTTGAATGGACACACCATGTGATGGGTTTTAATATATATATATATATATAATTTTTTATTTAATTTATACATAGTGTTATTATCTATATATCATGTATGAGTCATATTACAATTATTACTCTACATGTATTGAAGCCTGAAACATTATAGAAAAATCATGTAATTTGTGTAATCATTAAATTGATAGCACATGTCATGAAATTACGAGATATGTCATGTGTGACATATAGAAGAAGTGTAATCAGTATAAGAGTATAATACATGTTGGGTATATTCGTACAAGTATTCATCATGTTTTATCCAAGTCAAATTTATGTACATAGTTAATTTTAAATAAATTTATTTAATTTGTTTAAAATTATTATGGATGATAATCTCTAGGAAATTTTGATGAGAATTATGATAAAAGAATTGATTAATTAAAGAAGATTATTAATTTATTAGAGCATGTTTTTTCTTAAATAAGAATGATTAAGAATTGAATTCTAGTTTTATTAAATGTGTAATTAATTTCATTCATGTGGATGATCATGAGTGTAGAATAGACCATTATATGTGATTGGTTTCATTTAATTTATTATTAAATTAATTTTTTTGATTGCATTCCTTTTATCCTATTATTATGTAAGGTCCTGCATGCCCATGATTTCTTTTATTTAAACCCATTTCCCCTCACCTATGTGTGAGTAAAAGAATATGTAAAGGATGGAGCTCCCAAGCTAGTGGAGGCAATTTATGTTTGGATCCAAGGTGAAACCAATCCAAGAGAGATATATAGGTAGACATGTGGAAATTTGTAACAAAAACCTTAATTGGTTCAAGGTGTTTTCCCCTAGGTCAATGGTTAGTTTATTAACCACTAGATAAAATAACCATTGGTAAAAGATCATGATCATACCATGTTATTATTTAATTTCTATCAAGTTTTATGGTTATTTTATTATGGATGTTTTGTTATGATCACATGAATTAATGGAATTAATGAGAATGCAAGATAGAACTAAAATAAATTATCTTATGTGTATATATTATCTAAGACATGGTTAATCACTTAAGTAAATCAATTTAATATTAAAAAGAGTATAATAAAGATAATAATTGTAAATTTACGCATAAAAGGATAAAATCCCTCAAATATATATATATATATAATGTGGGTATAGATTTCCACTGCTTTAGAAAAAATCGAACCATAGTTAAAGTACTTGACTAGCTAATGTTTTGGTGCTTTCAATTATTGTGGAATTCTAAATTGAAGTTTTTGTGTTGGCTTAACTTAGTTCACGTCAATGGTTGAATTTCAAAGTATGACTTGGTGTAACTAAGAGGAAAGGGTTTAGGAAATCCAATTTAAAGATTTTAGGATCGGGGAGTCCAATCAATAGATCAAGGAAGTATGAGTTAATGCAGTTGGCATTTGGAATTATTACCTAAAACCATTCTAGTTTCTTGACTACCAAAATTTGGGGTAATAAGAAGGGGAAAATGGATCCTGTACACTTGAATATACAAGAAAAAGGATATTTTGAAGTGAATAGTGAGGGATATTTGGTTTTAATAAAATATTGGGGATTAATAAATATAATATTTATTTATTTGTATAAATTTTATCAAATAAATTACTAAAATTATGCTCATCTTACTTTGTAGAAACAATATTAAAATGACTTCAAACATATCACTGTGATCCATACTTGATAAGGATACACTTATCACTGGAAAAAATTTCCAATAATGGAAGGGGCACCTATAAATTATCCTTCCTCATGAAAGGAAATTATATTTGCTGGAAGAACCCATTCTTAAAGAACTTGGAAATGAGGATAGTGATGAAGAGTTAGCTCTCTATGAGAAAAATTTGGAAGATTCTAAATATGTTCAATTTTTCTTACTATCAACCATGACTAATGAGGTTTTAAAGCAACATGAGGACATGGATGCGTATAGAATGATGTCTCACCTTCAGGATATCTATCAAGAGAAGTCAAGACAAAAGAGGTATGCGATCTCAAATTATTATTTTTAAAACTAATATTGGAGACTCTGCATAATTGAGCCTCATGTAGTCAATATTATTGGATACATTTATTTCTTATAAATATTAGGGATTAAATTCCTAGATGATTTCAATATGTATATCATACATTCATCACGTCCCAAGGCATTATACAATATTATGTTTAATTACAATATGAGAAATAATGAGAAGAGTCTTTCATAACTTCTTACTTTGAATCACCAAGTGGATAAGGAAAAGGGGAATGATAAACCCATGGTTCTTATGGTGGATAAGAAAAGAAATAACAAGGAAAAGGGGCCTATGAATCACAACAATTATACATATCCTGAGCACCTTCCTTCTAAGAAGATGAAGATCCAGAGGTAAGGAAAAGAAAAGGAGGAAGTATGTTTTTATGTGGAAATCTAGGACACTGGAAGAGGAACTGCACCTAGAATAAAGGGGAAGCTAAAGGCGCATTCATTATCATGTTTAATATTTCAATATCTTCAAATTGGGCATTAGATAAAACTTGTGGTTTTAAAGTTTGTATCCAAATGAAATATATAAGTAGATTCTAAAATATATCTAGAGGAGAGGTGGATCTAAGGTCTCCTAATGGTACGAGGCTGGCTGCTTTAGCCATTGGTGACTACCACCTTTATTACCAATGGTAATAATTTGGGTTTTAAAATATTTTTATTATGTACCAATGGTTACCAAGAACATAATTTCTATATCATTCCTAGATACATATGGGTTTATTTTCAATTTTAGAAATAAAAGTTTTTTATTTTATAAGGAAAACATATGTTATAGTATGAAACATTTAAATAATGATATTTATGTATTAAATTATGAAATCTATGTATTATTAATTGATAATGAATAATGTTCACATGACTCATATAACACCCATATATGGAATCACCATCTTGGTCATGTAAATGAGAAGTGTTTGAAAAATATATGTCAATATGGTTATGTATACTTGTCTAAGTTAAAACCACTTGAAAGATATCATGCTTGTTTATAAAGAACCACCATTCAGTGGACAGGATAAAAGTGTTGGATATGGTGGACTAGAACCAACTACTTTGTACTTTATTCATTAATAAATACCCTATCACATCTTGATTTCTATTCTGCATGACAATGCATGTGATAATATCTTAAGGATAGCTATTGCATTAAAGGGTCATAGAGGACCCTTGCTATGATGAGAAATTAGAAGTTCCATAACACTGTTCATTAATATATATGTTCTATGGACAAATGATGTTATTTGAAGGACACAAATCATACAGGCCATTAGGGGTGAGGACTCATAAAACTTTGAGGCATCTTCACATGGTGTGAACCCTTGGTAATATCTAGGAGGATATTATGAGAACGAGACCCACCAGTAGGAAATCCAAATTTCATAGTGTTATCAGATGTTCCTATCTACGGAGGTGTGTATTGGTTCTTATACTTTAATATTATTGTTAATGGGTATTAAAACTCGCACAATTATATGTATTTATGAAAACTATAACAACACACTATTCACAGCGAGGTAGGATATGTTGGGTGCGTTATGATTAATAATGAATTAATAGATAATGTGAGAAAGGATTTGTCCCTTCTGTTCCATAATTTAAGTAGATATCTTAGTCCCTTTGATGGAATTGATATAGCCTAAATAAATCCATGGACATGGTAAGGAATGAGGGAGTTCAATTATGGAAAGTCGAAGAAAGAATAAACAAACACACGAGTTGATGGCACTAGCATGAAACCTGCTTGATTAGAGATATCGAGACAAAGGGATTACATTACATGGTAAGCATTCGTCAGAGGTGACACGTCATTGTGGAGTTAACTTATTTCTTTATGGGTGCTTTTGCGTGTTGCAAGATGATAAATTTGAACTTTAGGCAGGCTTTGCCTAATGCCACTGGGAAAGAGGCCTAGAGGGTCACACACTAAGTGTGTCCAAGTATCTCAGTTAAATATTAATTTAATAAGTTGAATAAAGATTATTCCTAATTGTGGTTTAATAATTATTCAAAGATGCTTGATCACATTTATTTTGAAACTAGTTATTCGAGAGAATATATTGTAGGCAAGATAATATATATATATATATATATTTATTATTGAGTAATGGAGTGATATTTATTTGAGAAAAAGTATCCATTATTCAAGGTCTAATAAATGTGGTAGAGGAAAAAAAGAAAATGAAAAAACAAAAGTACACACCGTGTAATTTTTCTAGGGTTTTGTGAGAAATAATATTATTTATTTAATTAAATAATATTGGGTGTAATTCACTGAGCGCATGTCATGTAATAATAATAGTCAACTGTTATTATTAGACATGGGGTATTACTAAGAATTAAATGAAATAAATAAATTCTTTTGGGTAATTAATTCATTTTATTATTCTAAGTAATTAAAATCCCAATTATATAATTCTCATTAAACTAGCCATTTTTGGGGTGTGCACAACAGATCTAGAGAAATCTCTCAAGCCAAGAGGTAATTCTTTTCTTCCAAGAACTCTCTCAAGCTATGAGAGAAATCCTCCTCCACCAGATCAAGGAGAGTGATTTGAAAGAGGCTCTCAAGGTGATCGAAGGCAGACATTGCAAGCAAAGGCTCTTATGCGCTAGCACCTGGATATCCCTTCGGCGATGTATAGAGATATGTAGATAATTTTTGGATCACCTCTAGAGGAATCCTATACTTGGATTCTACGACGCAATGACGGATTAGATCAGATTGTGACTGGAAACATCAACTGGGAGAGAATTCCATCAAGGTAATTCTTGTATTTTAATTAAATTAATTATAACTAACATATGATGATCCTCTCTATGGTTCCAGCACTCCCTTCCTTTCTTTAATTATTTGTTCTATTCCAAATATCTTGTGTTTTATTATCGTTATGGATCTCGGATTGATCGTTGTTAATGGAAAAATTAAAGTTGGGTACACCCACCAACGCGCTTCTGGTGTGCCCAGAACCTACAAGTGGTATTAGAGGGGTCATATCATTGATTATAATTATTTATTTTTTCATTGGTGATTTATGAATTTAATAATTTAGTTTTTTCAATTCAAGTTAATCATTCTATAAATTTGAATCTCAAGATCTATTAAACCTCTTTCATTTCTCGTTCACCTTAAAAAAACGATTTTTTATTTTAATTTTGATTAAAATAAAACAGAGGATCTCATTTGGAGGTGCCAAAGATTCCTGGCCGTACAACACCGGAACACACGACATGTATTCGGCAGTGCATGCCGTGTATTATAGGTTTCATGAACCGGGATGGTCTGCCAAATCGGGATGTGTCATTGGATTCTATCTAAGTATTTAAGACTCCGTGTGTTGACTAGGAATAGGTGGAACACTGTTTCCAGATTACACGCCATGTGGACCATAGAACACAACGTGTAGTCCCTTCAGGTTAGGGTTGGAACATGTACCCTGTACACACTTTCCTAACTAGAAACCATGTAACGCGGATACTACACGACATGTGTCCCACTGAACACGCTGTGTACTCTAAATATTTCTAAAGTACATATATACGCCCTTTCCCTGGGTGTGTACTTCAGATGGATGTTGAACAAAAGTACACGCCGTGTAGTCATAACTACACGCCATGTACTCATCAAAATTACACAGATTTATTAAAATTTATTATTATATTATACAAGACCTTGAGACGTGTACCATAGTGCGGGCATAAAGCTAAGAAACAACACGTGATAGGTGTTATATATATATATGTGTTTAATTTAACATCTGTGTAATGTTCCTTTCTACTCATTGGGTAGTTATGAACTAGAATTCACTAGGTTGAATCCAAGGTACAAGTTACGTACAAAGATAATTTTAAATGAATTTATTTGTTTAAAATTATGATGGATGAGAATCTCAAGGAAATTCAGAAAAAGGGTTTAAGATAAAAGGATTGATTAATTAAAGATAATTAATTGATTCGGGTATGATTTATCTTAAACAAGAACGATTAATGAATTGAATGATAATTTTATTTTTGTGTAAATATCATTGCATGTATGGATGATCATGAGCTAGACCAAGACCTTTATATGTTAATGGTTTCTTTTAATTAATTAATTTAAATTAAATTTCTTGGTTTGCAAGCCTTCTCCTCATTAACCTATAGGGACTACATGCCCAAGGTTTATTTTATGTAAAACCCCATTTTACCCCTCATCTGTGAGTGAGATAAAAGCATCTCTAATGGATGGAGCTCCCAAGCTTGTAGAGGTGGCTCAAGTTAGGAGCCAGGGTGAAACCAATCAAAGGAGATACAAAAGTGGAAAGGTGGAAAGCTGTAAACACTAACCTAAAAGGTTCAAGGTGTTTCTCCCCTAGGTCTTGGGTTAGTTTATCAACCAATAGATTAACTAACCAATAAAACCAGATCATGATCTTACCATTTATTTTATTTATGTCAGTTGCATGGTTTATTTATTGTGGGTGTGTTTTCACAATCCCACAATTAATGAATTAAACAAGCATGAAAGATGGAACTAAAATAAGATCGGCTTATGCGTAAATATTATCTTAGACATAGTTAATCACTTAAGTATATCCCAATTAATATTTACAAGCATGTAATCAAAGTTAATATAATGAAAATTTATGTATATGGATAAAATCTTTCAAAGAAAATATTAAGTTGGTATATCCTTCCATAATTTTGGTTAGAATCAAACCATAGTTCAAAGTTCTTGACCAACCCTATTTGGGGTGATTTCAATTATCGGGGAATTCTAATTTAAGGTTTTGAGTTTACTTGACTTGGTTCACATCAAGGGTTGACTACCATAGCAGGACTTGGTGTTACCAAGAGACAAAGGTTGAGGAAATCCAAAATAAAAGGATTTCAGGATTGGGGAGTCCACTCAGTGGATCAAGGAGCCGCGAGTTAATGCAGTTGGAATTTAGAAAGCCTACCTAAAACCCTTAAAGTCTCTTGATGAACCCTAGTTGGGGTAATGCGAAGGGAAATATGGACCCTTGCAATTAGAATATTAAGGAAACAAAATATTCTGATGTTAATGGTGAGGGCTATTGGATTTCGATAAAATAGTGGGAGACTAATAAGTATTAATTTATTTATTTGTATTAGTTTTATCATGATAAAGTAATAAACCTTTTTCCATCTTAATTTTTAAAAAAGAAAAGAAAAATGAATTCAAAAATATCATTGCAAACCATAATCGACAAGGAAAACCTTCTCACTGACACCAATTTTCAGGAATGGCAGAAGAGTTTATGCGTCATCCTTCACCACAAGAGGAAATTGTATGTAATGTAAGAGCATTTTATAGTTGTGCCTAGAAAAAAGGATAGTGATGAGGAACTATCTCTCTATATGAAACATATGAATGATTCCACAGATGTCCAATGTTTCATGCTATCATCCATGTCTAATGAGCTCTTGAAGCAACATGAAAACATGGACGTGTATAGCATGATGTCTCACCTTAAGGATCTCTATCACAGGAAGGCGAGACAGGAGAGACATGGGTTCTCCAATGATTTTTTCATAGCTAATCTTGGAGAGTCTTTGCTAGCTGGGCCTCATGTAGTCAAGATTATTGGCTACATTGAACACCTTGACATCTTAGGGATTCAGTTCCTAGATGAGTTGCGTATAGATCTCATCCTATCATCACTGCCCAAGACCTTCTCTAGATTTATTGTCAAATGCAACATGAGAAAAAATGAGAAGAGTCTATCAGAACTTCTGACCTTAATTCTCAAGGTAGATAAGGATATGGGGCATGAAAAACCTGCAATCCTTATGGTGAATAAGAAAAGGAAGGACAAGGAAAAGGGACCAAGGATTCATAAATGGTCTGAAGCCCCTGAGCACCATCCCTCCAAGAAGGGGAATATCTAGAGGCAGGGTAAGGAATGGAAGACAATATGTTTTTTCATGTGGCAAGAAAGTACACTAGAAGAGGAACTACACCCAGAAGCATGGGGATGCTAAAGGTGCATTCATTATCGAGTGAAATCTTTCCCTTTCTACACATTGGGTATTAGATGCAGATTTAGGGGCTCACATATGTATTTAAATGCATAAACCAAGTATATTTAGAAATATTTATAGAGGATAGGTGGATCTTCAAGCTGCCAATGGCACGAGGCTGGATGCATTTGTCATTGGTGATTACCATCTGTCATTTCCAAATAGAATGCTTTTGGTTTTACTTAACTGTTATTATGTACCTAGTGTTACCAAGAACATAATTTTTGTATCTTTCTTGGATATGGATGGATTTATTTTCAAATTTTGAAATAAGGGTTGTTTATTTTATAATAACAACATATGTTATGTTATGGAGCATTTAAATAAAAATTGGTATGTATTAAATTAAGAAAAGAAAGTGCTGGAAATCGATAACGAAACAAACTCACATGACTCATACATCACACAGTTGTGGCATCACCGTCTTGGTCATGTAAACAAGAAGCGCTTGACAAAGCACTGCCAAGATGGTTATTTAGACTATACTGATCTAAAACCACTTGATAGATGTCACACTTATTTACAAGGTAAAATGACCAAGCCGACTTTCGATGGATAGTGTGAAAAGGCCACAGAGCTTCTAGGATTGGTGCACACAGATGTGTGTGGACCATTTACAGTAGAAGCTAGAGGTGTATTTTTTTACTTCATTACTTTTACTGATGATTTAAGTAGATATGGATATGTATACTTAATGTGGTATAAGTCAGAGTCCTTATAGAAATTTAAGGAAATCAAGAATGAAGTAGATAATCATCTTGGTAAGACGATAAAGAAACTTCAATCGGATCGAGGCGGAAGATATCTGAACCAAGAGTTAATTGATCTTCTATGGGAGTCTCAGATTCTATCTAAACTGAATCCTCCTTATACACCACAATGGAATGGTGTTAGTGAAAGGAGGAACTGCACATTGTTAGACATAGTGATGTTGATTATGAGTCATGTAGATATTCCATTATCCTTTTGGGGATATGCATTACAAACTGTAGAATACAAATTAAACCGATTACCAACTAATGTGGAAATGGAATTCCCTCAGAGTTATGGAATGGAAAGAAACCCATTTTTTCACACACATGTTTATGGGGATGAAAGACATTTTTTAAGGCCTTATCAGTAAAAAAACTAGCACTCCAGGGCATGAGGTGTATCTTTATAGGATATCCTGAGGAAACGAAAGGATATTACCTATATAACCCTTCAGACAAGAATGTGACTATCTCCATACAAGACGTCTTTTTTGAGAGGGAGAACATACTCAAAAAGGATAGTGGGGTTAAGATTAACTTTGAAGAAGTTGATGCTCAAGATACACAGGAGTCGGTATAGGAAAAAGTTCCACAGTTTCCCATGGAAAAGGTTCTAGAAACAAAAGTATTGCGTAGGATCTCAAGAGAGGTAAGGGAACCAAATATATTTGGTTTGCTAGTCACTGAGGATGGTGAATCATTATTGTTGGACAATGATGAACCTATCTCCTATAGGGAAGCAGTAGAAAGCTCAGAAGCTGTAAGATGTCTAGAAGCTATGAATTCTGAGATGGATTCCATGTATCAGAACCAAGTCTAGGTTCTGGTCGATAAGAAAATTAATGTAAATCATGTTGGATGAAAATGGGTATTCAAGAGAAAGTTGGACATGGAATGTCATGTTAGAACCGATAAAGAAAGGATAGTGGCTAAAGGATTTAGAAAGAATCAAGGAATTGACTATGATGAAACCTTCTCGCCACTTTCCATGTTTAAATCCATAAGAATCATACTTTCCATTGCAGCTTACCATGATTATAGGATTTCGAAAATTGATGTAAAAATAGCATTCCTTAACGGGAACCTTCAAGAAGATGTCTATATGACACAATCAAAAGGGTTTGTGACACCTGGTGAAGCCAAACGAGTTTCTAAGTTGTAGAAATCCATTTATGCATTAAAGAAAGCATCCGAGTCATTAAACATTTGATTTGATGAAGCCATAAAAAATTTGGTTTCATTAAGAACGAATGTGATCCATGTGTTTATTAGCGGTTTAATGGGAATGTAGTTGTTATCCTAGAAGTATATATTGATGACATATTGCATATTTTAAATGATGTATTGGACTTAAAGTTAGTTAAGGACTGGTTAAAAAAGTGTTTCTTCATGATGGACTTGGGTAAAGTAGCCTACATTCTAGGGATCAAGATTATTCGTGATAGATCCAAGAGGCTTCTTGGACTAAGTCAGGGAACATACATTGACTAGATACTGAAGAGATTTAGTATGGGACAATCCAATAGGGTATTGGTTCCAGTGTCACATGGCCTAAATCTTTCTAATAAAATGTGTCCTAAGAAACAACATAAGAAAGATAGAATGAGTAATATCCCATACGCTTTGGCTATAGGATCCATCATGTATTCCATGTTATGTACTCGACTTGATGTTGCCTATGCATTGATAATGTTAGAAAAATATAAAGTATATCTAGGATAACAACATTGGACTACTATTAAGACTATCCTTAAGTATCTGAGAAGAACTAAGGATATATTCCTGGTGTATGGAGGAGATGAAGATCATGTCAGCAGAGGGTATGCTGATGCTATTTTTTAGACAGATTATAACTATCTGAAGTTGCAATATAGATATGTTTTCTATCTCAATGGAGGATCTGTGAGCTGGAAGAGTTCAAAGAAACTAGTTTTCACCGATTCTATAGTGGAGTTCGAATATATAGCGACTTCTGATGCAGCCAAGGAAGCTGTCTGGATTCAGAACATTATCCAGGAGTTTGATGTGGTTCCTAGAAGTAAAGATCCTATCACATTGTATTGTGATAATACTGTAGTGGTGGCTCTTGCAAAAGAACCAAGGTCACATAAACATACAAATCAAATACTCTGGAAGTATCACCTATTGAGGGATTTCTATCAAAGGGGTGAAGTTGCAGCAAGCAGAGTGTCCATAGAAGAGAACGTGGCATACCCCATGACTAAAGGCCTATCTCAAAAGAAGAATGAATATCATGTGAGAGCTAGCGGGATAAAGGTTGTTAGTAGTTGGCTCCAGTCCAAGTGGGAGTCTATTAGAGTTGGTGGCTTAGAACCAACTACTTTGTACTTTATTCATTAATAGATACCTTATCACATCTTGACTTCTCTTCTACATGACAATGCATGTGATAACGTCCTAAGAATATCTGTTGCATTAAAGAGTCATAGTGGATCCCTACTATGATGAGAACTCGGAAGTTCCATAACAATTTTATTGAATATATATGTTCTACGGCTAGATGATATTATTTGAGGGACACAAATAATACAAGCCATTAGGGGTGAGGACTCATAAAAATTTGAGGCATCTTCTCATGGTGTACGCCCTTGGTAATATCCAGAAGGATATTATGAGAATGATACCCACCAGCAGGAAATACAAATTTCATAGTTTCATCGAATGTTCCTATATACAGATGTGTGTTTTGGTCCTTAGACTTTAAGATTATTATTAATGGGTATCACAACTTGCAAACTTATATTTATTGATGAAGAATATGATGACACACTGTTCGCAGTGAGGAAGGATATGTTTGGTGCGTCACGAGTAATACTAAATTAATAGATAATGCGAGAAAGGATTTGTCTCTTCTGTTCCATAACAAAAGTAGACATCTCAGGCCCTTTTTTAGAATTAATATAGCCTAAAAAAAATCCATGGCCATGGTAAGGAATGTGCGAGTTCAATTCAGAAATGTCAAAGAAAGAATAATCGAGCAAATGGGTTAATTGAACTATCATTCAATCCACTTGATTCAAGATATCGAGATAAAGGGATTACATTATATAGTAAGTGTTCATAGGAAGTGACACATCATTGTGCTGTTAAATTATTTCTCTATGGGTACCTTGGCATGTTGCTAGATGCTAACCTTAAAAATTAGAAAGGCTCTACCTAATTACACTAAGAAAGAGGCCTAGAGGGTCATACACTAAGTGTGTCCAAGTATCTCAGTTAAATATTAATTTAACAAGTTGAATAAAGATTATTACTGACTGTGGTTTAATAATTGTTCAAGGATTCCTGATCACATTTATTTCAACACTAGTTATTCGAGAGAATATGTTGTGGGTGAGATAATATATATATATATATATATATATATATATTAGCGAGTAATGGATTAATATTTATTTGAGAAAAAATATCCATTATTCAAGGTCTAATAAATGTGGTGGAGGAAATAAAGATAATGGAAAAACAAAAGTACACACTGTGTATATTAATATACACACCGTGTAATTTTCTAGGGATTTGTGGGAAATAATATTATTTATTTAATTAAATAATATTAGGTGTAATTTGATGATTACATTTTAAGTAATAATAATAGTCAACTATTATTATTAGACATGGGGTCTTACTAAGAATTAAATGAAATGAATAAATGCTTTCAGGTAATTAATTCATTTAATTATTCTATGTAATTAAAATCCCAATTATATAATTCTCATTAGCCTATCCATTTTTGGGGTTGTACACAATGGATCAATAGAAAGATCTCAATCCAAGAGAGAATTATATTCTTCAAAGAACACTCTCAAGATACGAGAGAGATCCTCCTCCACTAGATCAATGAGAGCACTTTGCAAGCGACTCTCAAGGTGATCAAAGGCGGACATCGCAAGCGAAGGCTCTTCCGTGCTAGAACCTGGAGATACCTTCGGAGACATCCAGAGATACGTTGAGCACATGTGGATCACTGCTAGAGGAATCCTATACTTGGATTATATGATGCAATGATGGATCATATCGAATCATGACCAGAAACATCAACGAAGAGAGAATGCCATCAAGGTAATTCTTGTATTTTAATTAAATTAATTATAAACAACATATGATGATCCTTTATATGGTTATGGGACTCCCTTCTTTTATTTCATTATTCGTTCTATTCTGAAGATCCAACATTTTATTATCATAAAGGATCTCATATTGATCATTGTTAACAGAAAAATTAATGTTGGGTACACCCACCAACGTGATTCCGCTGCGCCCGAAACCTAGATAAAGGGCTAAAAAGATTCTATGATTGGTACACACTAATGTGTTTAGACAATTTCCAATAGATGTTATATATGGTTATTATTACTTCATAACTTTTACTCATGACTTGAGTAGACATTATTATGTCCAATTGATAAGGTATAAGTCCGAATCCTTTGAGAAATTCAAGGAATTAAAGAATGAAGTATATAATCAACATGTAAAGAAGATAAAGAAGATTTGATTTAATCAAGTTAGTGAATATATTAACCAAGAGTTTATTGATTTTCTATGGGTTTTTTTGGATTCTATATCAACTCACTCCACCTTATACACTATAGTGGAATAGTGTTAGTGAAAGGAGTAATCTTACCTTGTTAGACATGGTAAGGTCGATAATGAGTCATGCAGATATTCCATTATCTATTTGAGGATATTCATAACATATTGCAACATAAATATTAAACGGAGTACCAAAAAAAGTGGAAAATGGAACTCCGTTTTAGTTATGCAGTGGAAAGAAACCTGTTTTATTGCATACACGTGTATGGGGTTGTGAGGAATTTGTTAAGGCCTTCTAAGGAAACAAACTAGAACCCCAGGCACAAAGTGTATCTTTATAGGGAATCACAAGGAAACAAAGGGATACTACCTATACAATCCCTCAAACAAAAAAATGAATATCACCAGACAAGAATTCTTTCATTATAGGGAGAAGATCCTCAAAAAGGATAATAGGAGCAATATTGACTTCGATTAAGTTGATGATCAAGATACACAAGAGTTGGTATAAGAATAGATACCACATGTACTTGTGGAAAAAGAAGTTCTTGAAACACAAGTACTATGTATGAGCGTAAGATAGGTTAGATAACCAAAAAGTTTTGGGTTTCTAGTCACTAAATATGGTGACTCATTATTGGTTGACAATGATATACCTCTCTCCTATAAAGAGGTAATAGAGATATCATAAGCTGAAAGATGAGAAGAAGCCATGAATTCAGAAATGGATTCATATATTAGAACCAAGTTTTGGGTTTTGGTCAATGAGCCAGTTGATGTTAAGCCCTTTGGGTTTGAATGAATATTCAAGAGAGAAGTAGACATGGAATGTAAAGTAAATATCTATAAAGAAAGGATAGTGGATAAAGGGTTTAAACAATGTAAAGGAATTGACTATGATAAAAACTTTTCACCAGTTTCCATGTTTAAATCCATCAGAATTATACTTACTATAACAGCTTACCGTTAGTATAAGATTTGAAAGATATACATGAAAATTGCATTCCTTAATGGGAACCTTCAGGAAAATGTTTATATGACCCAAACAAAAGGGTTTGTGACTCCAGTTGATTCCAAAAGTATTTTAAAGTTGCAAATATCTATTTATATATTGAAGCAAGCATCCATGTCATGGAACATTCGATTCAATGAATCTATAAAATAATTTTTATTCATTAAGAAAGAATGCGAGCCATGTGTTTACAAGAGGTTTAGTGGAAATTCAGTCATTATCCTAATAGTATATGTTTATGAAATATTACTTGTTGGAAATGACATACAAGTCTTATAGTCTGTTATGAACTGGTTAAACAAGTGTTTCTCCATAAAGAGAATAGGTGAAAAAGCCTGTATTCTATGGATCAAGATCATTGATAATAGATCCAAGAGGCTTCTATGACTATGTTGAAGTATATATGTTGACTATATACTAAAGAGATTTAGTATGGAACATCACAAGAGGGGATTGGTTCAAATGTAACATGGTTTTCATATTTCTAAGAAAACGTGTCCTCAAACACAACAGGAGAAAGAGAGAATGAGTAATATCCCATACACTTCCATGATAGGATCGATCATGTATGACATGTTATCTACTAGACTTGATTTTTCCTATGAATTGATCATGGTTGGAAGATATAAACCAAATATATGAGAAAAACATTGGTATATTGTTAAGTCCATCCTTAAGTATCTGAGAAGAACTAAGGATATGTTTCTGGTGTATAGAGGAGACGAGGAGCACATAATCAGAGGTTATAATGATGCTAGTTTTCAGACATATAAAAATGATCAAAAGGCACAATCAGGATATGTTTTCTATATCAATGGAGGAGTTGTGATATGAAAGATTTCAAAGAAGCTAGTTGTCATTTATTCTACAGCAGATTCTAAGTATATAGTGTATTTTGATGCATATAAAGAAGATGTTTGGATACAAAAGTTTTCTAGGATCTTGATGTGCTACATATCAGTAAATACCCTATCACATTGTATTGTGATAATACTGAAGTGTTTGATCTTGAAAAAAAGCCAAGGTCACACCAACAGACAAAGAATACACTCCAGAAGTATCACCTCTTGAGGTATTTTTTTAGAGGGGTGAAGTTTCAGTAAGAAGAGTACCCACTAAAGAGAATATGACAAACCCCTTGATTAGATACCTATCTCAACAGAAGTATGAGTATCATGTGAGAGCTAGTGGACTGAAGGTTATTAGGATTTTGATCTAGTGCAAGTGGGAGTATATTAGATTTGGTTCCCTAGAAGTAACTTATGTATAATTTATGATAACCTTTATTCATAGTCTTTAATATTAATAAACTTCTTATCATGTCATGATTATTCTTATGCATGACATAGTATATGATAATGTCCTAAAAGTAGTTGTCACACTAAAAGTTCATAGCTGTTCCCCATTATGATGAGAACCCTGATGTGCTATGACACTATATTTAAATATATTTTACATAGTTGGATGATATCATTTGAGGGACTCAAATGATATATTCTATTAGGTGTGGAGACTCATAGAACTTCGAGACATTTCCTCATGGAATACACCCTTGGTAATATATAGTGTAGGATATTATGAGAGTGAGACATGTTAGTAATAAATCCACATACATATGTGTCATTGGATGTTTTAAAGTGTGGCCGATTGTCTCTTATCGACCGGTCAAGGTTCTGGTGCTCTGCTAATGTGTATAGCAGCACTCTGGTCGAATCCTCGGCGATGATACTTTTTAATAGCTGATTGTTTTTAGTTGATTGTATTTTGATTAGGGGGGTTTCTTTGTAGATCTTATGAAATTATTGATTGATTAATATTGATTTAACAAATTGATAAATATTGGGGTGAGTTCATTATTATGGAGTTAATCTTGTGATATCCATGAGCTTTTCTTTATATTGCATTTAAATTAACACCCACTTCACAAGATAACATTGATTTTAATTCCTAAGTGTTAAGGCTTTAATCCAAGCCTTAAATTAACTTAGGGTTATAATATCAATTATAGATTGTTTATGGTAGTTTATTTATGGTTCCAATAATCCATGTAAACCACACGTTAAACAAATTATGCCATTAATCCATGACACTCTAAGTTTAACATACACAATGTTAATTTAAAGAATATACATCGAGCTAATGATCTCAATCAATTAACATCCACAAATTATAACTCACCCCAATGGTATATTTACTCATCCATTGAAATTATTAATAATATGGTTATAATTATAATGTTGATAAATTAATAAGAGAAGAAAAAGAAAGAGATAAGAAAAAGAGTGGTGCATCGAACACACACACAAATGATAATTAGAATTAAAAATAGACTTTCGATTGAATGAGGAAGCAAAATAAGGGAAGAGGTTTTAAATTTATTTAAACTATTTTAAGAACATTATTATTATATAACATAAGGTGGATAAGAAAAAGATATATTGAAGAATAAACTTATATTAAAATAGAATTACAAAAACAAAATCTTACAAGATTACAACAAAGAAGAATACAAAAGTAAATGAAAACAAAGAGATGAGAAAAGGTCTCTCAAGTAAAAACTTGAGTATTTCAGGTCCTCCAAAGCCTTTGTAAAATCTTTGGTCGTGGAAATATATGCTCCTCTCTTCTGAAATGCCAAACCCCATGAAGGAGAGGAGGGGGATGTATTTATAGCCCAAGGAAGTGGACTGTTTTCATTCCCAATATGTCCCTCCAATTTCATAACCATTTTGATACTTAATACATACAAATATGAAGATATGATCTTATTATATGTTTTAGATAAATATATCCTCTGTCTACTCTAAAATGTTTTTGTCTATTGGACTTAATGATCCAAAGTTATGACCTGTTTATTAAACAATGTAAATTTGTCCATTTCACTCCATACGTTTTGGAAGGCCAAAATGTGAATGGGTTTATCAATAGGAATATGCCTTAAAATATGAATACATTCTTCAAAAACGTATTCAACCTATATCTCCTCTTTTACACTGCAAAATCTCAGCTTGATTGGATGATTACATCATGAGATATGTCATGAATACTGTACTGATTTTATTTCTCATCCAGAATGGTGGGATGAGTCTAAATGAATCGGTTTTTCCCCTTTTATTTGGAGTGGGGCCTTTAAATTTTTATCCAAGACTCTTTACATTTTCCCCTGAACCTTTAAGGAGCATGAATAAAATTTCACTTCTAGATTGAGCCCAGAAATTCAATCTTCATGGCTGGTCCAGTTTCTTCATAGATTCTGTAGGCCCTCTTGTGTGGTTCATATGGGCCTTCAAATGGAAGAATTGGACCATGATCCCTTCTAATTAAATGTTTTATATTGAATTAGGAATCCTAAAAAACAATAACCACACAATTTGGATCTTTAGGGGAGAGAGTTATAAATAAAATAGTAAATTGACTCAATTGTACTACTTTTAAAAATGCTCAAAAGTTATACTTAGTATTTAAACATTAATATTTCATAAAAATTTTGTACATTTCATATAAAATAAGTAAATGGAGTATATAATAAGTCATGAAAATATTAATAACATAAAATCCCCCACACTTAGTCTTGTGCATGCCCACATGTGCAAAAAATATAAAAACATGACAAAATCATTTTCACTCACCAAAAAATATTAAAATTTTGTTTTCCCCAATTAGGGGAGGTTTAGAAAATATCACTCATCCATATTGAATTTAACCACAAGTTGTTATAGAAACAATATTAAAAAAACAATTCATTTTTTCATGCTCAAATTTAGAAATGGAAAATGGTGGCACACAAAACTTATTCCTCTCAAGATGATAAAATTAATTTATGGAGTTTCACTCATTCACCAACAAAAAGTGAAAATCTTAGAGTTTGAAAGAGATATCAACTTACACTCCCTATCCAAAGTGCCCAAGATTCAAGAGATCTTTTGAAGGGGTTTTTCTGTGGCTATGGGATGGTAGGAATATAATGACCAAGAGAGAGAAGAAGAGGGGTAAAACACCAACATAGAAAAAGAAATGCACACATTTTTTTTGTAATGATACATGAAAGGAAATGGAAACACATATTTACGAGGGAATTAAAATTTAAAATAAGACACAAAAGTTGAAGGAAATATGAAGGGAATGAGAATATGGAATATTTACAAAACACAAAACTTCTCCCAATGACATAAGAATATAATACTAGTGTTTTTTCTTCTTTTTTTTAATCTTTTTTTTGAAAGTTAAAATTGAAATAGATATCACAATAATATACCAACCCATTATTGATCTCCTCACAACAATAATTGTAATAGTTATAACAATACCAAAGGCTGAGAAATAATGATTTTTGACCTACCCAAGACACAACCCAATTTCTTTTTTTTTTTGATTTTTTTTGATTTTTTTTTGATTTTTTTAATTAACTTTTTTGAACACTTGTCATTAAAATTTGAACAATATGTCATAAGAATATATAAATTACCAAACCCCACTAAAGGAAAACCTCTCCCCCACACTAAAATGGATGCTTTCCATCAACCATATAATAACTCATTGAAAATCAATAAAAGGGCACCCAAACAATGAAATCCATTCCCCCCACACGCAAATTTAAAAAAATTATGCAATGAAAATCCATGTTGATATTGGGTGGGATAAGGTATTGGGATTGTAATGTGGCTATCAAAGAAAAGGTTTTCATAGGCTCAAATGGGATTTCGAAAGGAGGATTAATGTATGGTTAATGGGAGGCTATTTGGCTATCATAATTCTCATGTGGTTCGGAAGATGCCTCTATCATATTAATGCACACTAAAGTAAGAAATTCAGATCAAAGGTAAAAAAACTCAAGATTCATAAATGGGGGTGAAAAAAACACTCATTTTGAAAATATGTCCATAGGTGGCCTTGGCATGAAAGCTAATTTTGTTCCTCACAGTTCGGGAAAATCATTTTACAAATAAAAAATTGAGCATTAAAAATTGGTTGGTTTTGACACAATATTCTTTATCCAAATTTATGAAGAAAACACAAAATTTTTGAGATGAAAACATGTCTTTTGAATTCAAAAAATGGTTGGACAAAATTTGAAAATTGGAAGGTGAGTAAGTATGACTCTTGATTTTTCATGTTATTTTTTTTTAGTTTTTTAGTTTTTTCTTAGTTTTTTATAAATACACACCCACAAAAAAGAGGAAGAGTAAATAAAAAAAATGTGAGGAGGAAAGTGGAAAAAATAAAATAAAATGATAAGGAGGGAGTAAGAAGAGGGAGAGAGAGAGAGAGAAAAAAAGTTAAAGGGAAAGAGGTTCCCCCTGGTTTGGATTTGGTGGGTTGCTATCTCCATCTAGTGGTGGGTCAACTGTAGAAGTTGTGGATCCGATGGAAGTCGATGTGGTTTCAGGATTGTGTGTCCTCTCATGGTGATGCTTTAACTGATGTCCATTAACTATGAATATCCTTTTGGAAAATGGGCCATGGACTTGCACTGCACCAAATGGGTAAACATGAGAAACCATAAAAGGACCTTCCCAACGAGAATTAATCTTACCAGGGTGAAGTCAAAATCAAGAATTGAAAATCATTACCTTTTCACCTTCATGAAATACCTTTCGTAGGATGTGTTTATCATGGAGTGCCTTGTATTTTTTTTGTACAGATTGGAATTCTCATAAGAATCAAGTCGAAGATCCTCCATTTCATCCAATTGCAACAATATTTCTTCACCAGATTTTTCAGAATCAAAATTACAGGTTTTCATATCCCAAAAATACTTATGTTGGATTTGAACTGGTAAATGACATGCTTTACCAAAAACTATCCTAAAAGGAGACATCCCAATGGGTGTTTTATAGTCAGTTCGATAAGCCCAAAGTGCTTCACCAAGTCTTTCAGGCCAGTCTTTTATGGTGTTTCTTAAAATTCTCTCAAGTACTCTTTTCACTTCACTGTTTGAAAGTTCAGCCATGCCATTTTTTGGGGGTGATATGTAGTTGAAGTTTTATGTATAACACCATTCTTTTTTAAAAGATATTCCATGGTTATTTTAAAAAAATTGGTTCCTAAGTCACTTACCAAGGCATGTGGTGTGCCAAACTGGTGGAAGATGTGTGTCTTTAGGAACTCACTAACAGTATGTGAATCATTCGTTCTAGTGGGTTTGGACTTGAACCACCTAGAAACATAATCAACTGTAAAAATAATGTATGAGAATCAATTGTAAGGGGGTAATGGTCCCATGAAATCGATTCCCCAAGCATTGAAGATCTCACAGAATATTAAAGGATTTTGGGAAATTTCATTTCTTTTGGAAATTGTGCCAAACTTTTGGCAAGTGGGACATGATTGATAGAACTCATGTGAGACATTGAAGAGTTAAGGACAGAAGAATACAGAGTCTAGGACCTTTAGGGAGGTTCTTTGTGGTCCAAAATGTCCACCACCAGGCATTGAGTGACAGAATTCTAAGATGAAAGAATGTTCATTTTCATCAACACATCTTCTAATTACCATGTCTACCCCAGTTTCCCAAAGTTTATTGTCTTCCAAAAAATAGTATTTTGAATCACTTTTCAACTTCATTTTTTGTCCTTTTGAAAATTTTTCAGGAAAAACACCAGAAACCAAGTAATTTACAATTGGGGCATAACATGGTTTTTTTTAGTGAGAGATGAAAGGTGCTCAGTTGGAAATTTTGGATCAATTATTTCAGAATGAGAAGAATTACAAATTCTACTCAATTGATAAGCCAAAAGGTTTTCTTTTCCTAGTATATCTTTGATTTCAAGGTCAAACTCTTGGAGCATTAGGATCCATCTTATTAGCCTCAGTTTGGAATCACTTTTCTTGAGTAAGAAATTTATAGCAGAATGGTCTATGAATATGATGATTTTGACACCTAAGAGATAGGGCCGAAATTTATGCAAGGCAAAAAAAACTGCTAAAAGTTCCTCTTTAGTGACAGTGTAGTGAGATTGAGTATCATCCAATGTTTTTGAGGCATAATAGATGACATGAGGAATTTTTTCTCTTCTTTAACCAAGAACAACCCCAATGGCCTTTCAAAAGCATCACACATCAACTCAAAAGGTAAGGAGTAATCTGAGGATTGTATTATTGGGGTAGATGTAAGAGCAGTTTTGAGTTCAACGAATCCTCTCTTGCAAACCTCATCGAAATGGAAAGTGAAATCATTTTTTATAATTCGAGTGAGTGGGAGGGAAATCCTACTGAATTTATGGATGAATCTCCAATAGAAACCGGCATGACCAAGAAATAAATGGATGTCTCGAACAGAGGTTGGTTCTAGAAGTGACTGTATCACTTCAATTTTGGTAGGATCGACTTCAATACCATATTTTGAAACTATGTGCCCTAGAACAGTCCCATTTTCAACCATGAAGTGACATTTTTCAAAATTTAACACAAGGTTACACTTGAAACACTTTTGAAGGACTATAGTGAGAGAATGAAAGCATGATTCAAATGACTCACCATAAATGGTAATGTCATCCATGAATACTTCCATGAAGTGTTCAATGAATTCAGAAAAGATAATCATCATACACCTATGGAATGTTTCAGGAGCATTGAAAAGGCCAAAAGGAATTCTCTTATATGCATATGTTCCAAAGGGTCAAGTGAAAGTAGTCTTTTCTTGGTCTTGAGGTGCAATTAGGATTTGGAAGTAGCCGGTGTATCCATCAAGAAAGAAATAGTGTGACTTTTCGGCTAATCGTTCTAGCATTAGATCAAGGAATGGAAGAGGGTAGTGATTGTTTCGTGTTTCAACATTCAATTTTCGGTATTCGATGCAAACACGCCATTTTCTCTTCACTTGAGTTGTGATTACCCCCCCATGTTCATTTGCAACAACAATTATCCCACCTTTCTTAGGTATAAGTTGAATTGGACTAACCCATTCACTATCAGAAATTTGGTAGATAATACCATCTTGAAGAAGTTTGATGATCTCTTCCCTAACTACCTCAAGTATTAGTGGATTGAGTCTTCTTTGTGGTTGTCTAATTGGTTTGGATGATTCCTCAATATGGGTGTGATGTATGTAGAGAGTAGGGTTGATTCCTGGTATGTCATCTAGGGTCCAACCTAAGGCCTTTTTGTTTTCCTCTAACACTTGAACACGTTTTTTTGATAAAGATGAGCACTTAGGCTCTTTCATAATATAAATAAAAGGTTACACAATTTAGAATGATAGAATTTTACATTTATCTCTTAGTAAGAGAGAGGACATGTCTTCAGGTAAGCAGGTTGTGTGTTGGAAGTCTTCCACATAAACACCCTTGTTAGCTAACCCATCAGCAATGTAGTTCGCTTACCTGTAGGAGTGAGTTATAAAATAGTTCATCAATGACATCATGTTAAGGCAGTTTACCCATTTAGCGGACAACTTCCATGAAAGATGTCTTTTCCCCACTCTAACAGCTTGAACCAGAGTTGTGGAGTCACATTCAAACCATACATTGTTCCATTTCATTTTGCGGGTAGTATCTACCGCTATTAGCAGTCCCATCATCTCAGATTCAAGAACTGTAGACATACTACAAGGCCCATAAATGCATTCAATAACATTCCCATTCTCATCTCTAAAGACAGCTCCATATCCTGAGGGGCCTGTATTTCCCTTGGTAGCTCCATCCATGTTACATTTAATCCATCTTGCAAAAGGTGAAACCCAAAAAACTTCCATAGTCTGACAAGGCTTAGGATAGTTACCGTTAATTTTCAGCCTTCGAAGGATCTTCCAATCACCAACCGAATTGATACATTGTTCATTATACTGTTTATTCACTACCCGCACTACATCAATGATGCAGTCCAGTCCGCAACCTGCTTGGAAACCAGATCTGAAGTGAACATTTTCATTTTTGCTTCTCCAAATGTAATGAAGAATTTCAACACATGCAACGTGGAAGAGAAATTTGATCTACTTAGAAAAAGTAAGGTTGAACAACACTTTAATATAGTTATGAATAGGACTATTTCATGGTAAATAGATTCCAAAAAATCTATTTCACTGATACCCAGAGATATGAGGATGCATTTCAACTAAGAAAAAGATGGTCAACATCCTCCCTGTGTTGTATGCAAAGGATACGTCTAGAGCATAGTGAAATGCCAACTATTTGAATGTTCGTTTCAACAGGTATTTTATTAAAGATCAGTCTCTAGATAAGAGTGAAACGAGAAGTTTTTAACCATTTTTTATTCATTATACCAATCCAATGTTCTTCTCCCTTGATTAAGTGATGATAGAAGGCTTTAGAGTTAATCCATCCATTAACTGACCCCTTCCAGATCAGCATGTCATCCTGTTCAACAAAATCATACCTGCTCACAATATTGACAATGTCATCTGGCATCATATCCATATTTCCCAGTTGCTCTCTGATAGTAATATTGTGATCCAGCCCATTTTCACCCAAATTGACATGTGAGATGAGAGATTCCCCAGTCCAATTATCATACCAAAACTAGAGGTAATAGATTCTAATCACCATCCATTTAGAGTGATTGAGGATTTTATAGAAGATATCCTTGATCCCTGGCCAAATATAGGACTCCATATAGCCTATTTCCCCATGAATAAGTCTGGACATAAAACGATTCTAAAGGAATTTCAAAGAAGGATATTTTTAATTGACCAGTTTCCACATGAAATTTTCTTGCAGAGACTAGTTGAAGGCCTCCAGATTTTTGATTCCTAGTCCTCCCAAAGAATAAGGTAGGCAACAATTTTTCCATTGAGCAGTGATGATTCTTCTTTACATGATATTTCCACTCTATAAAAAGTTTTTAATCATCGTATTGAACTTCTTAAGGATGGAGCAAGGCCAAATATAAACCATGAATGAGTAAACCATCTTTGAAACAACAACATGATTTATAAGGAAGATACATCCCGCCATTGAGAGGGATTTCCCTTTCAAAGAAGCAAGAGTTTTCTTGACTTGATCCATGATGTCTAAAAAATAAGACTGCCTGGGCTTTCCCCAAAACATTGGTACACCCAGGTAGGTGAAAGGAAGGTCTCCCTCCTTTATTCCCAAATCAGATGTAAGGCATTCTTTTCTGAATGCTGAGAAACCTTTGCTAAAATAGATACATGACTTTTTCCAGCTAATAACCTGACCAGAGACACCTTCATAGTGTTGTAAGACCTTTTTTATGTTGTTGATACTTTTTTTGTCCCCCTTAGTAAAAATAATAATGTCATCATCAAAAAATAGGTGGGAGGGAGTATAGATACCTCATCCTGCTTTAATAGTTGATAGTTCTCCATTATTCAGCTTGTCAAGGAGGAGCCGACTCAAATAATCCTCAGCTAAAGCAAATAAAATGGCAGAGAGGTGGTACCCTTTCCTCACTCCCCTAGAGGAAGTGAAAAAACCCTCTGGGGATCCATTGATAAGAATGGAAATCTGGGTTGAGTTGAAAATAACCATGATCCAATGTATTAATTTTCCTTTAAATCCTAAACTATGCAGCACTTTGCTAATGAACCCCCAGTCCATGGTGTCAAAGGCTTTGGTAATTTCCAATTTTAGAGTAATATTCCCTCCTCTAGCTTTCTTTCTAATCAAGTTCTAACACTTGAACAAGTTTGTAATTCTCAGTTTCTATAAGTGAAGCGGAGATAATGACATGATAAGAGTTATCATGAAAAATGAATGCATACTTTAGGTGTTCAATAAGAGGTTTTAGATCAGTATCATATATTATTTGTGGGTTAAACAAATCAGGAATGGAGGAAGGGACTTCAGTTGCTTCAGATTCATTTTCCATAATATTTTCCAAGGTGGAGTAGTAGAGATCAGAGTTGATGTGGGATTCAAGAGAGTTTTCAAGATCCTCTATATTGATGGAGTCTATGAATGAGAGGTCTACATCAACTTCACCATTTATGACTTGTTTAATCATGGTGCATATTTCACAAGATCCATTGTCATTAGAACATGAATAACATGATGGATTGGTGTTCAATTGACTCTTAGAAGTGTCCTCAGAAGCATGGATTGAGAATCCAGAGTGATCCTTAGATGGGTATTGCATGTCTTGGAAAATGTTGAACTTTACTAGTTGGTTACCAAATTCCATGGAAAAGATTCATGAATGGACATCAATATTGGTTCTAGCAGTCATAAGTAATGGTCTTCCTAGAATTAGGGGAGGTCTAGAAGAGTTCATCTCACCTTCCATGTCAAGGACATAGAAATAGGCTGGGAAGATAAGATCATTAAATCGAATAAAGAAATCCTTAATTATTCCCTGAGGACTGGTTGTTATTTGATTGGATAACTGAATGACAACACCCGTTGGGTGCAAGGGAACTAGACCAAGGTTGGAGAAGATGGATTTGGGCATGAAATTAATTGAGGCTCCTAGGTCTATGAGTGCATCATCAAAGTTTTAACTTCCAATTTCGCATGGAACTGTAAAGGTCCCTTGATCTTTTCACTTTATGGGAATAGACTTTTTGGTGGAAATATTTTCGAAGGTCCTAAGTTTCCTCTTGTGGGTGCACAATTTTTTAAGAAACTTGTCATACTTAGGGATTTTTTTATGGCATATAAGAGGGGAATGTTGACTTCAACACATCTAAACATTTCAAGAATTTTAGGATCAGGTTCAAATGACTTCTTTGGCTTAGAAATGGCTTGAGGAAAAGGAATTGGGTTCCTAAGTGGAATAGAAGGAGGTGAGGGAATGGATTCAGATTCCTTTTCAAGTTTCTATTTCTTTTCATTTTCTAGGTCAACATTTAAAGGGGGGGGGGGTTGGAGTAATTATCTTGAGGCATAAAAATTTTCCTTCTCGATCTAAGTGCAATTCCACTTAAATTACCCTTGGGGTTGGGTAATGGTTGAGTTTGGAGTTGGGAAGAATTTTATTGTTGTTTCTGGCTTAGGTGGGATTCAAGTTGACTAATTTGTGTTTCAATGTTTTTGAATATGGAACGGGTAAAGGAGGCAAGATCTTCCACTGCACTTTACCATGGTTTCTTAGAAGAAGAGTCTTGTCCCAGATTGGGATTACCTTGATTTTAGTTCTTGGGAAAGTGATTGTATTAGTTTTGGAATTGGGAAGGCTCACTAGGACAGTGGAATCTGAGATGAGGATTGTTGCTTTGTTTTTGAGGAACAAAAGGATAAGGTTGTTGGAAGTTACCAACACCTTGACCATATTGAAACTGGTTTGGATTTTTAGGAGGGAATTGATAGGGATGAGATATGATATTACCATACCTCAGGCCTTTGTTATAGTAAGAAGAGAAGGGATCAGAGTGAGGTTGGTTAAAGTTTCTAATGAACTGAATTGATTGTTGAGGGTTAGGGTTCCACTGAGAATATTCTGCATTGAGCTCCATTGGTCTAGATGAATCAGATTGATCCTCTTGAATTTGTGGACAGGTGTCTATTGGATGAGCTGGTGAGTTGCAGATTCTACAGTTTTTGAAAGGTCTAGGGAACATTGATTGTGGAGAAGATGAGGTTGGGGCTTTGGATGCCACAACTAGTTGTCGCACAAGACCTGTAAGTTCACTCATCCACTCGGTCATCTTGTTAGGCTTTATGGATTGATTTTATTGGACTTGTTTTACTTGAACATGTTCTCGAGTATGGAATTTTTGTGTGTTTGAAGCCATGTTGCTTATAATATCTCTTGCAGATGCAGGAGTTTTATCAACAAGAGCACCGCCACTTACGACATCAATGAGAGTTCTCTCCATAGCCAATAACCCCTCATAGAAGTATTGGATCAAGAGTTGGCCAAGTATTTAGTGGTGTGGGTAGGTTGAAACAATCTTTTTGAACCTCTCCCAATATTCATGGAGTGATTCACTTGGGAATTGATGGGTACCACCTATTTCCTTTCGGATAGAAGCAGTACGAGAAGCAGGAAAGAATTTCTCTAAGAAGAGTTTCTTCATGTCATTCCATGTGGTTATGGAACTAGTAGGAAGGTATTAGATCCATGAATTAGAAGTATTAGCTAGGGGAAAAGGGAATTCTTGAAGTTTTATTTGTTCTTCAGAAACCCCTTGAGGCTTCATGGTAGAGAACACTACCTGTAACTCTTTATGGTGGAGATGTGGATCCTCATCGGCTAGCCCATGGAAATGAGGAAGAAGATGAATCAAACCCAATTTGAGTTCAAAGTCAGCCTCTATATTTGGATATTTAATACCAAGGGGTTGGTAATTCATATAAGGGGTAGTAAGTTATTTAAGTGTTTGTTCCCTAGGATTGGCCATATCTAATTTAACTGTTTGGACAAGGACTGGTTCTTGAATGAGTTGATTATATCTTATGTTCCTCCTAAGTTGGAGAAGTGTTTTCTCAATTTCAGGGTTAAAAAAATCTAAGGGATTGTTTGGGAGGCTATGAGGCATTCATATAGATGTTGGAAGAAAGAGGAAGATGGGTTTTTCTTTGTGTTTTTTTTAGTTTATTATTTTTATGAGAAGGTGGGGTTTTCTTTGTGTTTTTTTCATTTTCTTTAAATTTTGTTTTTTTGGGTTTTTTTACAATAACCAGAAACTAATGACTACATAAAGAACCATCCTTGGAAATGAATCCATTTGAAAGTGTGTCCGATTATCTCCTATCGACCGGTCAAGGTTCCGATGCTCTGCTAATGTGTATAGCAGCACTAGGGTCGAATCCTCGGTGATGATACTTTTTAATAGACGATTTTTTAGTTGATTGTATTCTGATTGGGGGGTTTCTTTGTAGAGATTATGAAATGATTTATTTATTAATATTTATTTAACAAATTTATAATTATTGGGGTGAGTTCATTATTAGGGAGTTGATCTTGTGATATCCTTGATCTTTTCTTTATATTGCATTTAAATTAACACCCACTTCACAAGATAGCGTTGATTGGAATTCCTAAGTGTTAAGGCTTTAATCCAAACTTAAATTAACTTAGGGTTCTAATCTCAATTATATATTGTTTATGGTAGTGTATTTATGGTTCCAATAATCCATGGAAATCACATGTTAAACAAATTATTTCATTAATCCATGACATTCTAAGTTTAACATACACAATGTTAATTTAAGGAATATCCATCGAGCTAGTGCTCTCAATCACTTAACATCCCCAAATTATAACTCACCCCAATGGTAGATTTACTCATCCATTGAAATGATTAATAATATGGTTATAATTATTATGATGATAAATTAATAAGAGAAGAAAAAGAAAGAGATAAGAAAAAGAGTGGTGCGTCAAACACACACACAAACGATAATTAGAATTAAAAATAGACTTTCGATTGAATGAGGAAGAAAAATAAGGGAAGGTTTTTTAACTTGATTTAAACTATTTTAAGAAAATTAGTATTATACTACATAAGTTGGATGATAAAAAGAGATATTTAAGAAGAAACTTGCATTAAAACATAATTACAAAAACAAAGACTTACATGATTACAACAAAGAAGAACATAAAAGTTAATGAAAACAAAGAGAGGAGGAAAGGTATCTCAAGTGAAAACATGAGTATGGAAGGTCCTCCCAAGACTTTGGAAAGTATTTTTTCGTGCCAATATGTTCTCCTATCTTCTGAAATGCCAACCCCCTTGAAGGAGAAGAGGGGGATGTATTTATAGCCCAAGGACGTGGACTGTTTGCATTCCCAATCTGTCCCTCAAATTGTATCTCCATTTTGATAATTATGAAATATGAATCTCAAGATATTATCTTCTTACATTTTGTCGATAAATATATCCTCTGTCTACTCTGAAAATTTTGATTCCATTGGACTTAAGGAGCCAAAGTTATGGCCAGTTTATTAAACAATGTAAATCTGTCCATTTCACTCCATACTTTTTAGAAGGCCGAAATGTGAATTGGTTTATCAATAGAAATATGACTTAAAATATGAATACTTTCTTGAAAAAATTATTCCAACTATATCTACTATTTCACAATAAAAAATCGCAGATTTATTGGAGGATTACTTTATGAGATATGTCATGAATACTATGCTGATTTTATTTCCTGGCTAGAATTGTGGGATGAGTTTAAATGAATCAGTAGGGCCCCTTGTTTTTGAAGTTGGGAATTGAAATTCTTATACAAGACTCCTTACATTGTACCCCAAAACTTTGAGGAGAACTAAGGAATTTTAACTTCTATATTGAGCCCAGTAATTCAATCTTCATGGCTGGTCCAGTTTCTTCATAGATTCTGTAGGCCCTCTTGTGTGGTCCATATTGACTTCAAATGGCAGAATTGGACCATGATCCCTTCTAATGAAATGTTTTATATAGAATTAGGAATCCTAAAAAACAATAAACATACAATTTGGATCTGTAGGGGCATAGTTATAAATAAAATAGTAAACTGACTCAATTGGACTACTTCTAAAAATGCTCAAAAATTATACTTAGTATTAAAACATTAATATTTCACACAAATTATGCATATTTCATATAAAATCAGTAAAGGGAGTATATAATAAGTCATGAAAATATTAATAACATCAATTTTCATATCTACTGAAGTGTGTATTGATCATTAAACTTTAATATTATTACTAATGTTTATTATGAGTCACATACTTTGATGTATTGATGAAAACCATGATGATGTATGTTCATGATGAGGTAGGATACATTGGGTGTGTCATGATTAATATTGCATTAATTAATAATAAGATAACGTATTTGTTCCTTATATTATTTAACAGAAGTTTATATCTTATGTAATTTTATGGAAATGATATAGCCTAAATAAATCCATGTCCATGGTGTTATATATGAAAGTTTAATTTCTGGGAAGACAATGAAAGAGACATTGAGAATATAGGTTGATGACACCAGCAAGTAAACTTCTTGATTATATATATCATGATAAAGAGATTACATTACACATTAAGTGTCCATATGAGGTATTACGTCATTACAACATTAACTTCTTTCTCTATGGGTGCCTTGACGTGTTTCTATATGCTTACCTTGGCCTTTAGGATACTTCACCTAATTCCCCTGAGAAAGAGTCCTAGAGGGTCACACACTAAGTTTATGAAAAATCTCAGTTAAATAATATATTATCATTTATCATTTAAAAAGTTGATAAAATACTATCCCCGCATGTGGTTTAACAATTATTCATGTTTTCTTGATTGCATATATTTCATCATGTGTTATTTGAGAGAATAAAACGTGGGAATAATATTTAGTAAATATATCCTTTTCTATATATTAAATATAATATTTATTTATTTATTGGAGAATAATGTAGTGATATTTATTTAATAAATAAATAGTTATTATTCAAGGTATGATAAATACTGTGGAGGTATGGTGGATCAATTTTAATGGTCTGGTGATAAATAATAAATATTGAATAGTATTTGATTAAATAATATTTAATTTAATTCGAAAGTGAAGAACATATTGAGAAATAGTAATATTTAATTATTATTTGAAATGGGTTTCCACATAGATTAAATAAATAAATAAAGGGCACTTTTTCAGTTATTTTATTTTAACCATAATGGTATATAAAGTCAATTATATTATTTTATAAGTAAGCCAATTCATTTGTTTGGTTGTGCACAATGGATTTGGAGAATCCTCTCAAAACATAGAGAGATCCATTCTCCAAGAATGCTCTTAATAATAGAGAGCGATCTACCTCCACCATTCTCACTCAATTAAAAAGAGATCAAGGAGAAAAATTTGGAAGCGATTCTCATAGTGATCAAAGGAAAACATCGCAAGTGATAGGATCTATTGCTCTAGAACCTGAATATTTCTATGGTGACATTCAAAGATTTTTGGAACATGGGTGGATCACCACTAGATGTAATTTACTCTTGATTCCTAAAATACAATGACATAAAAATAAAGATATGTTTTCAGACTCATCAATGAAGAAATAATTCCAACATGGAAATTATTTAATTAATTAAATTTATTATAAATAATATGTGACGATCCTCTCTCTAGTTCTGAAATTTTATCTCTCAAATATATTCTTTGATTTAATTCCATTTATCACAACATTCAAGATTATGTAAGATATTTAATTAATCATTGATCATGACAAAAATAAAATTTAGGCACAACCCATTACATACTTCCACTATGCTTATAATCGATATGTACTCTAGGTTCTTGCATGGTGGTACTGGTAACCTTGCATTTAACTCTTTGATCACCAAATAGTTATTTGAGGTTAAAGGAATGATTCTTTTTCTCTATTCTTGAGAGGAGGAAGATGGAATCCCTTAGTTCTTTTTAGAATTCTAGTTAATATCTAGGGTTGAGATAATATCCATAACGGATGTGTTGTGTTCCATAATTTCTGACCCTAGAAAATAACATAACATGTTATTTATAAATCTAGGTTAGAGAGTAATTAATTTCACATGGGACCTTTATTATTCAATTAATCACTAGAAAAACACATGTTTAAATAAAAAAAAATAATTAATATTTACTCGACATGCTCTAAAATCATGAATAAAATATATATAATTTCTTTAAATAAGTAAATTTCTATTTATTTAAATTTTTATTTAATATATAATCCCTACTAGACTCAATATTTTGGTCCACACTTCCTCTATATTTAACAAATCTCAAATAATAAATATTATTCATTCAATAAATAAATACATATTTATAATATTCATGGTCTTGCAAGTAAATATTTATTTCAATATCTAAATCATATATAATTATAGTGAATGAATATTTAAGATCATTATATATTGATAAATAACTATTCCATGGTCTGGAGAATAATATTTATTCCAATAATTAAATTCAAATAGAATTTAATTGATATAAAGAGAAATAGTAAGTGTGTGACCCTCTAGGATTCTTCCTCAGTGGAATTAGGTGGGTTCACCCAAAGTTCGATATCAGTTTCTAGAAACTTATAAGAGAACCCAAGAGAAAAAATTAAAGCCTCAAAATATACAACCACATATGAATGATTACCGTGTAATATAATCCCTTTATCAGGATATCTCATCAAGAAAGTTTTACATTCATTCCATAAACTTATTTTCTCAATACTTCTTTGTTTAAATATATAAAATGAACCCATCAATACACCACACCCATGGAATTTTCTTCAACAGTTATATTATAATAAAAGGGTTGAGATTTCATCTTTCATAAATCTAAAAGGAAAAAAAACCTTCCACAACTTATTTATCAAACATATCATTTATAACACATATATTTCACCCAAATTCTCTAAGAACACCTGTCATCAATTTTTTTGGTAATATATCAAAGCACACAATTCATGATATGTATTAATAATAATTTCAAAGATTAAGGATCATTATACATGTTTGTAGATAGGAATATCCAATGACATGTAAAATATGTGAAATTCCTACAAGCGAGTCTATCCTCAAAATCTCCCATCATGGAGATTACCAAAGTGAAAAATTCATGAGATAAAATCATTTCCCCTTATGAGTATCCAATACTTGAAACTCTGTATCATTTTTGTCCCATCAGATGTCATCATATAACTATATGAAATATAGTTTAAGAATATTAAGATAGAACATCAAGTTTCTCATCATTGAGGGGAATTTATATGACCTTATAAATGTGATAAATACTTTATGACATTATCAAATTAATTCCATGAATAATAAAAACCAATATATTAAAATGTAATTATTAATATTCATGTATTAAATATAAACATAATATAAATTGAAAAGTGTTTTTTTATAATGAACATACCCCAATATCAATAATGATGCAACATGAGCATAACATATATAAATATTATATCATTTTATATGAATATTCAATGAATCTCATAAATTTACATACCCTACAACCATATTTGTTTTTGTATATTTTGAGAAATCATTCATAATCAACTTATTTCATGAGATATATTCAATATCTCCCACAAAGTTCTCCTTACTTATTACCCTTCTTATACATTCCCTATTTAATATTTTTATAACATGGGGAAAATAATCATAAGAAAGGGTGAGATAAGATGATAAATAAGGGAAAAAATGGTAGATTTTAATTGATTATCATAAGTTAGAATAATATAAGCTTAAGGTTATGAGAGAATGATCACAATTTATTAGATCATACCCAATAAGTAATAAACCATAAAACATGAGTCATGTAATAATGATTTGTTAATAGACAAGAAACATAAGAGTGTATAATCATAAATAAAAAATCATAACCCATGAGATTATATCATAAAAATAAGAAATAATTTTTTGGAGGATTTTTTTTTCATAAACATAAGCATATAAAATCATTTCCTTAGTAAATGATCAATGCTAAGACTATCATATTGAACAAATTCCAATAATGGGTTGAGTTCAATACCCATTCACATAATCATAGAAATTATATGTTGAAGATACTAACCATGAAATTAATCACATAGTAGTCTTGGGAAAACATACCATGAATCTTCTTAGGATCTGTAAAATCACCAGTGTACCCTCTTGTTATTAGGCTAATCACATGTTTACCCTCACACGGTTAGGAAAACATCATGTGTACCATTATAATTGAAAAAACCTACTATGTGGACTTTCCATCTAATGAGATATAAAAAATTAACCAATTAATTTTAGTGTTATAATGGACTCACCCATCACATAATACCAATCCATTCATATATAAGACATAATAATATATAATCAATCAGCATTCCCTCATAGTTCAATTAACCCATGAGAACTAATTGAGATTCATGAAAAAAAATTAAAAAATCATCATCATAAGCCATCCATTGAACATAATTGAATTTAATCATAATATAAAATCCCAAATGAAGTATATTAATCTTTAAATTATGTTTACATACATGAAAAATAATTTTATAAAAGCATTATAAATATTCTTTAAAAAATAAGAGAAAACATACTTTTCTTTTGGTAACATTAAAAACATAAAATTCCCAGAAAAATGAGAATATGATATTATTTTTAAAAAATTTCAAAATTTTAAAGGAGAATTTATGATGAATAAAGGACTTGGATATGGGAAAATCTATTTATTCTGTAATGTTTTAAAAAAATATTTTCTTACTTTTGTAAATAGTCAATAGCGAGTCATATGGAAAATGATTGAAATGATTCCTTTTTAATTATTTATACAAAAATTAAAAGGTATTATAAAAATACCATTTTTATATATTTTAAATTATATAAAATATTTTATAAAATGATTTTTAATAATATTGATATGGATGAAAAATTTTCCTAATAAAAAATGAGAAATAAGGAATAGTTTTCAAAAAAACACTTCTCTAGACTTTTAGTATACCAAAAAGGGAAATATGGAAAGAATAGTTGAAAAGATAATAAATAAAAAATTTATAATAAATTATAACAGGTTTAAGAAATAAATAACATAAAATTTCCAAAAATATATATTGAAACATAAACAATCCTGATAAAAAGTGAGATTGTAACATAAACCCTTACCTCAAGTCCTGATATGATTCATAAATTCTATAACCTATTTCATAATAATTATATATAAATTATAAATATATAGATGAACCATATTAATACTTATCTTACTATATATATAATTTCCTTGTAATTTTTAATCATTAATTTTTTAACAATTATTTATTAAAACCAAAATTTAGGCATCAACGGTTCTATTTTCCATGTCTGTTTTAGTTTGATGATTATGGTACTTTCAGTTTGTTTCTGGTTTAATAATATAATGAATTTTAATCATGTAAAAAATATCATATTTTTTCATTATATATACTTTTTTTATGAATTCATGTAATGCAATGATGAAAAATGAATTACATAACGTTTTGGAGATGGTAGTTCATACGTATGCAAGAGTGATATTTTCATTTATCAATGGATGAAAAGAAAAAAAATTAAATATTAATGTATCTTTATATTATCATTATTATGTTATAAATATTATGTATATTCATTAAATACATCTATGTAACCATCCTTGATAGGTTTTGATGCAAAATGAAACAAAATGTTTCATGAAGATGGTAGTTTGTATGTATACATGATCAATGCTTTCATTTTCTTATTGGATGGATAGGTGATATAAAATGGTTGTACCATTAAAATAAAAATTATTATATATTAAATATAATTATTTAATTAAGTTGAGATGTTCATGTAATATTCAGAAGAGGTTTAATAATAAAGAAACTTAAAAAAGATCGGTAGGAATATATAACTCTTCCATGGATAGTCACTTTTTAAAAACACCTTAAGGATTATTAAATGAATATTTTGGGAATAAAATAACCTATTGGAAATTAAAAGGATATTTTTGAAGGTATTTGGAAAAATATTGGTTGATATAAGGTCTTAAAGAGATGTGTAGTAGTGATAATAGGAGGTTCACTTTTATAAGTGAGGGTAGTGGCACCCTTGCAAATATTAAGATCTTGAAAATATAATAAAATAAATATCATTGGAAAGTGGATCCAAAAAATAAATTTTCAAATATAATTTTATTGATGTCAAAATACACTCAAATAATTAAATTAAAGGTAAGTCTTATTGATATCTTGAGAACATGTCCCATTATTTTAACCCCTTTAACCTATTTTTCCTTTGTCGTGTTGACAAAATTTTTACCAAGTTAACTTATTTTTATGATGAAAAATTTAATTAAAATTATACAAAAATTAGAGAATATTGATTCCAAATATGTAATACATTTAATAAGATTCAATTTCTAATGTATTCAGAAATTAAGTCTAAAATATATGCATAAAATGCATAAAAACCATTTTCCTGAAAAATATATTGTTAAGAATAAATTTTTTTGATTCTCATTTCTTTCCTAGTAAAAACCATTATATGAAAGGTAATATATTTCATTGAATATATTATGTATTTATTTTATTAAATTAATTTAAAAATATTAATTAATTTAATTTATGAACATCAAAACACGTTATGCACATAAAAATGTTTTTCTAAAAAAATATTATTATTTTACCTCAAAATGATTTTATATTCCTCACTAACCATTTTATAATCAATAGATGAATGATAAATAAAATTTATACATTTGTAAAAAATAATTTTTGATAATTTTAATACTCAATAAAAATGAAATTAGAATTTAAATAAAATATATATAATAAAAACAATGTTTGTAAACAAAACATTTTCTTTTAGCCAAGAATTACTATACTAGCATTAATTATTATTTATTAATTATTTCTTAAATGTAATTAGTTGATTCTATTACATTAATTTTATAAATTTTATTTAACTATCTATTAATTTATTTCATTTTATATTTCTAATAAAGTATTATTCAATAATGTTTGGTGGCACATTAAATTTGTTAAAGAGAAATATATTCTCAAATATAAGGGTGTTACATATACTACCTTATAATAATTATACTATCTAAATATTTTTACTCTAAGAAATCAAATTTAGATGATTCTGCCTCATTAAATCATCATGTTCCCACATAGCTTCCTCAAATTTATGGGTTTTAGATAAAATTTTAACAAGGATAGTGGTCTTGTTTCTCAACACTTTATCTCTTCTATCTAGAATATCCACTAGTTTTTTTTATAATAAAGATACTTCTCTATCAATACAACCTATATGTTTTTTATATATGAAGGATCTACTATGTACATTCTCAGAAGAGATACATGGAACACACCATGAACTTGGGAGAGTTTCAATGGAAGTGCCAAGTGATAAGTTTTCATCTTGATACGATTAAGAATCTCATAGGTTCTAATATATCTGGGTCTTAGATTCCCCTTATTTACAAATATCAAAACCTTTTTCCAAGGGGATATTTGTGAGAATAACTTGTCACCCACTTCAAATTATAGATCTATTTAATTATTATTAGTATAAAGTTTTAATAAAATATGAGCTTCTATAATATACTCCTGATTGTATCTAACATTCTATTACATATCCTTAACTTTCTTAGGCCCCAATAGCTTTTATTATCCAAATATTTTCCAATATATTTTAGTGACGAACTTATTTCCAAATAGTTATTCATAATAATCCATTTAAATTCTTGATTTAAAGCTATTATTTTAAGAAAATTCAACTAGAATAAGGTGTTGATACAAACCTCATTTTAAATATGTATAGAAATATCTAAGCATATCTTTTAGGGTTTTAATCCTCCACTCATAGTTTCCATTTTTCTGAGGATAATTTTCAATGATAAATTTCAAATTTATATTCATTTATTGATTGATAATTATATAAAACATTGAGGTAAACCTCATATATTGATCATATATGATTGGGAGTTGTACTCAATGAAACCTTAATGCCGCCTTAATTTATATCATAGAAATTTAGTCATGAGAGAAATCTTTTCTAATGACAATAAAATTCACTAACATTGTAAGGAGATTAATTGAAACCCAAATGGATTTATGGGATTTATATGTCTTGGGGAGTCCAATGATGAAATCTATGGTGATTTTTCCCATATGCATACATGTATGGTAATGGTTTCATCATCCCCTTAGACTTATTAAGTTAAACCTTAACTTATTGACATACCAAGCATCAAGATACATACTCCGTAATATCCCATTAATGTTGTCCAATATGAAATGATCTTTGTGATCTATCTACATTTTTTCTACTAGGATGGATAGAGAATGATGAGTTATGTTATTCATCCAAAAAATATTTGTTCATTTATGGTATTGATGAGACATATACTCGATTCCTAAACTGTTTATTCCATCTCTATCATAGTTTAACTTAGGAATATTCCTTAACTTATTTTGAAGCTCTAAATTATCATTCTATGCCACATTAATCTTCACATAAATGGATGGTTGAACATTCATATGATCAAGATATGATTTATCTTCTTTCATCATGTTTTCAAGACCCATCCTATGTTCCTCTAATGTCCCGAAGGCCTTCATTTTTTTATTTATTTTGATAATCCACCTTTCAAGGGGTGAGGTGGAACCCTTAAAAGGCTCGTAGGAATAAGTATTATATGGCCCATAGGACTTAAAGTAATTCATTTCCCGTAGGCCTTAAATTAATTCATTTCCCGTAGGCTTCAAACATTACATACAATCCAGACTAACTACTTGGAACTGATCCTCCCCCGCATCTTCATCATGAAATCAGCTCTCCACCTTTGCATGGATGTTCAGCTATGCTTTCCCATGCATGCACAGGCTTGTTTTGATGGAAGATTCCATACCCTCTCATTCTTGCAATCCATTTTAGCTTCTTCTATGGTGAAATCTCCTTGCTCATCCTCATTCTGAAGCTTGTTCCTTGTAGGTTGTCTGGTTTTCATCTGCACTTGAGGTGGCCTGAAGGCCTTGAGGTGGCCCGAAGGCCTTACTGACTCGAAGGCCTGGGTGACCCGAAGGCCTTAAAGGACTCGAGGACCAAATTAGTGGCCCGAAGTCCCAAACAGGGGAATATTCCCAACTGCTACAATGCCAAACTGTGACCACAACAGTTCCCTCTATAGTACCTGCTACAGTACCTGCTATAGTACTACTAGATTCCACTACAATAACCCAAAAATTAGCCTCTGCCTGGATTTGATCTTGGGTCGCCTGGATGCACTTAAGGAGTCCTCATCAACTGAGTTGAGGCTCATGTGCACCCATCCTATGGAAATTTATAAATATTGGATATATTTCAATCTTCATTATGGACAAGATATCATGGTCCTTCTAACTCAAAGCATTTTTTACCTTGTTCACTTTAATAGTTTGGTAATGCATTAAGTAGTCACAATATTGGATGAAATCAAACCATATCGTTTGTTTCAAATTAAATTATTTTTATATCAATATTTTCATAAAGATTTAATAATCGTTCTATACATCACAGCTTTCAAAATAATGATAAATCCTCCAAATCTTCAAATCAAAAATTACTTCTTCTATATCCAAATCGTGAGTTTATTAATTTTTATCATTAACATTTAATTGTCATGATACATACACTATTACCATGTCATTCTACATGAGAACACATATTAGCCTCTTCTTTGATACATCACTATATATCAACAACTATTCTCCGCTACATGGTATTGTGATTACCAGTTTACTAACTATCATTATCTTCAATTCCTTGAAATTCTCTTCACATTCATATTTCCAAATAAACTTGAATCCTTTACATTTCAACTTTGTTAATGGATTTTATAGTGATGATAAGTTTCTCACAAAGTTTATATAACATCCATTTAATCCAAGAAAACCTTAAATCTCAATAAAAGTGGTTAGTTTGGGCCATTTCTTAATAAATTCATTTTTAAAGGATCTAATTATATACCCTCTCTTGTAATTATATAACCCAAGAATGATAATTTCTATATCTATAGTTCAAAATTGATAAATTTTAAAAATAATTAATCCTTTATCAAGTTCTCTAACATAAGAGTCTATTGATATTCATGCTCTTCCTTACTCTAGGAATATATAAGAATATCATTTATATAGGATACCAAAAATTTGTCAAGTTAATCTCTTAAGAAAATATTTAATATATCTATGATGATAGTGGGGGAATTTTTAAGTCCAAATTGAATCACTATAAATTCATAGTGTCTATACATCATTCAGAAGGTTGTCTTGGGTATTTCCTCCCTTTTGACCCTCAATTAATGATATGGAGAATGCAGGTCAATATTTGAAATGATTTGAGATCTATATAGTTGATCAAACAAATAATAAATATGGATTATATGATACTTATTATTAATCATGATCTTATTAAGTCCATGATAATCAATATGGAGGTACATTGACCCATCTTTCATTTTTTCAAAAATAATAGGTGCACCCCATGGTGAAGTGCTTTTCTAAATGAATCTCTTATCCATATTCTCCTTGTGTTACTTCTTTAATTCTCATGACTCAATCAAGGCCATTATATAATGATTATTTGAAATATGTGTAGCACTAAGTATAAGTTATATTGAAAACTCAATTTCATGATTTGGTGGAAGAGTAGGAAACTCTTTATAAAATACTTTGGTATATTCCCAAAAAACACACATATCATCAATATTGAGTTACTTACCAACCATTTGAGATAAATAACCCTCATTAATATGTATAAAGACCCATATAAAGGATTTAATTTCCATTAGAAGTTTATATTTATCTTCACAATAATAGATTATAATAGGTTCATTTATAATATAAACATGACTTTACTTTCACAATAATTGATATAGGATCTGTATATAGAGAGAATATCCATTCAAAAAATCACAAAAAATTTAACTAGAGGGAGAATAATATGATTTTTAGGAATAAAATTTCCATAAAATTCTATTTGATATGAAATATATAATTGAGATATAATCATTATACCATTAAGAGTTTTCATTGATAATTCAAAATATAATCATTAAGATAGTGAATTCATAGGTTTTACAAGAGGTGTGACCCATTTTGTTTCCATTCCATCTACTGGATTCTTATTTTCCTTTAAAAGTAATTATTTGAGGTTCCATTATTTTCTTGCGGTCTGAAATGATAGTGGTGTAGTCAGGTGTTTACCTCCATTTTATCATAAGTGGATTTGGAACTACTGTGAGTGGTTTTTATGGAATTAGTTTTGTCCCTAGTGCTTATTATAGTATTTAATTTTTAGTTTTTATTATTTTTCTTGGATTTGATCCTTGGTGTTTTTTTGATGTTTATTATGAATGCCAATAATGAAACTTTGGAATTTATGGTTCTCGTGTGAGGATTTAGTTTTGTGTGGTTTTCTATTTCTCAATATTCTAAGTAGGTGTTCATCCTATTTTAGTTTTTTTATTTTAGTGATGGTAAGATCATCAGATTTGGTTATAGTGATTTTTTTATAGTTCCATTTTCGACGTCATTGATGATCTGGGAAATTGTTTCTATCTTTCTGTGTGGAGGTTCCAATGATGATAGAGTTATAGATGTTGAATGGAACTGACAAAAATTATGTGCAATGGTGATAGTGAGGAAAAATTTGATTAATATAATATGTACCTGGTGAATAGATTGAGGTATGAGATATCGATATCAGAATACACTAAAGGTATTGATTTTCTAGTTTTGAGTTTTTAATTTCATTTTCCACAGGTGAGAGGGAAGGTTCTAGGATTTTGGAATTTAAAGTTTAATGATTGAAATTTGTTTCATGACCATGGTTTTTTGGTTTTATATTGGTTTTATTGGTCATTTAGGTTTATTGATTTTATGAGAGTTTACACTAAACCCTTAAAAGCATCTCTATAAAATAGAATAACATGTATTGGTGGTAATCATTAAGGCGGTGTTTTGATACACTTATAAAATTATTTAGACACTAAAAAATGTGTAGAGATTGAATTAAATTAGACATTTTAATTTCAAGAGTGGATGATAAGTGTACCTTTCATGAAAAAATTATTACGACCCACTTCAGTGGTTGGGATCTCATGGAATTTACCTTTTTCTCTTGAATTATGATGTTTCTGAAGTTTATTTTCATCATTAACCCTTATATTCATGAACTAGTTCGTATAAATCCTATAATAATTGAAATTTAGTCATTGGATCATGGTTGGTGCATTTTATTGATATTTCTCTCCATTAATTTAATTTATTGGCCTATTCACATCCCTAAAAATTCATTTTTCGAATGACCTCCTTTTCCTAACTTAAAAAATTGACCAGTTCCCTTAATGAAATTTCTAAAATGCCTCATTCCATAATTTTTAAAGGAAGTAAGATTAGTTTTCTTTCCTCAAAGGGTTTTATTATTATAATTTCATTGAAACTCTATATTTCTCTTCATTTCCCAAAAAATAAGAGAATAATTGAAGTTTATAGTCTCCATTTCTACCTTGATATCCAATTAGATGACTTATTAAAAGCTGTTAAAGTCTCATATAGAAAATAAATTTTTGAGACTTTGTTTTAAGTCAATAAATAATTTATCAATTTTTATTTCATGGATATTGTTGAATATAGAAGCATACATTTCAGGTTTGGTGAAATTTTCATCACAGGTACCAATTGATTCATAATTCTTCTACTTTAGCTCAAGTAATTCCCTTTCCATTTTCATGCAAAAAGTTTATGGAAATTACTCACTAAAAAATAACCACTTAAAGTCCTCTCATTCCATATATCAATTCCTTCATCATCCTTATTATTCTTAATAAGATATCACCATGGATATATTTCAACTTTAAAACAATGAAAAACCAAGATAACATTTTCATGATATGAGAACCTGAGAATGAAAAATATCTTTTTAGTGTTGTTTATCCATTTCTTGGAAATTAGTGGATTATAGGACCCACTAAAGGATTATGTATGTTTAGTCATGAATGAATCAATGCTATTTTTATAATTTCTTTTATTATTTTCAATCTAATAATGATTCATGGATTGAGAGAGTTTCCTAAGAATATTAATAAGGTTTTTCATTCTATCCCCCATATTATTTGGTTTCTTGTGATGAAAATCAATACATTGTCCTCCAAAGTCATCGTTAAACTAATTCCTCATCGTTATATCCATTAAGTAATACCATAAAGTAATGTGTAATCATTAAGAATCATTTATTAGAGTGATAAATAAAATAATCATGAAAATTATTCCAAAAATGTCCTAAATTGCAGAACATTATGGTCATCCTATATTACTTTGTTTTATCATTATTTTTTATAAGTTATATCCTCTCATTTATCATAACCTAATATCCAAAAAAATAACTAAACCCTACTATGATACCAATCATGTAATATTGAGAATAACATACATAAATATTAAATAATTTTTTATTAATATTCAAAACATATAACAAATATACACATCCCAGAACCATAAAGGCTCAGAGTCTTTGGATACCTCATATATAATCAAATTATTTCATTAAATATCTTCAATATCTCCTAGAAATTTCTCCTCACATAATACTATTTTTATACATTCCCTAGTTAAAATCTTTCTTGAAAACCTAGGGAAATGAAAAATAGTAATGGGTGGGATCAAATGCTCACTGAGAGAAAAATGAGATATTTAAATCAATGATCATAAGTGAGAATAAAATAAGTTTTGGTGTATAATAACATGATCAAAACTTATGATATCATACCTAATAGGTCAAAAACCATAAAAAATGATTCATGTAAAAAGTATTTGTCATAAAAATAAACATGAGTCATAAGAGAACAAAATTATCAATAATAAATAATGTTCAATGTTATAATATCACATTAATAAGAAATAATATTTTGGTATAAAGTTGTGGTATAAAAAAAGGCATAGAAAATCATATACTTCGTTAAGGATCATTGCCGGAACTTTCACAGTGGATAGATTCCAATGTGGATAGGGTTCACACCCCATTCCCATAAACATATAAATCATATGTTAATGATACACACCATCATATTCATCACTTTGTAGGATTGTTATAACTATCTATGTAACTTCTTGGGCTTAGTCCAACCACCTGTGTACCAAAAAGGGAAATATGTAAGTAATAATTGAAAACCATATAAATAAAAAAAGTTTAAGAAAATATATTAGGATTAAGGAAGAAATAAAATAAAATAATTCTCATGGGAATTGAAACATAGTCAATCCCAATAAAAGCTGAGATTGTAACATAAACCATTACCTCCTATCCCGACTTGTCGTGTACATGATATAACTCATATATAAAAATTCAAGACATATTATATGTATATACTAGAAGCATATCTATACTTATATTACTATATATCATTCCCTTATATTTTCCAATCATACATTTGTTATCAACTCTTTGTTAAAATCAATTTTTAGGTGTCAGCGATTATGTTTTCATGTATGTTTCTGTACTAATATTATGGTCCTTGAATTTTGGTCATGGATTAATAATTTATATAATATTAATGATTTTATAAATATAATATCTATTCATTATATACACTTGTATAACCATCCTTGTAATTCGATAATGAAAAAGAAATTACATCTCCTTATAAAGACGGTTATTCATACGTACACATAAGTGTTGTTTTCATTTTTCAATGGATGGATGGAAATGAAGATAAATTATAATTTATTATTAAATTATAATATTTATTTTATAAATATTATTTATATTCATAAAATATATCGATATAACCATCATTTTGTAGTTGTGATGAAAAATGAAAAACATCACTTCATGGAGACGGTAGTCCGTGTGTATGTATGAGCAACACTTTCATTTTCCATTGAATAGAAAGGAGAAAGAAAATGTTTATAAAATTAACACAAAAAAATTTAAGTACATTACTGATAATAATTTAATTATTTCAATGTTGTTTTGGAATATGTAAACAATGTTTAAGAAGAAATAAACATGAAAATATTAGTAAGAACATATACCTATTCCTTAGATAATCTCTTTTGAAAAACACATTAAGGATTCTTGGATAGGTATTTTGGGATTATCAGAACCTATAAGACATGAATAGAATAATTGAAAATTTATTTAGGAGTTAACGTGCCCATGTTACATGGATATTTGAAAATAGTTGGTCCCTTTTATAAGTGATGGGTGTGATTCCCTTAAACATATTAAGAACAATAAAATATAATAAAGTCACTCTCATAGGAAAGTGGATCTAAAACAAAAAAATTTATTGATAAATAAAATTATGTTGAAATTAACTCTATAAATAAAATTTATTTTAAGGTTTAGTGATATATTGAATGCTTATCTTTTTATTTTAACCCTTTTAACAAAGTATTACCTTTACCTTAGCGAGAGTTTTTTTACCAAGGTAACATATTTTTATGACAAAAAATGAAATTGAACTTAAAACTAAATTTTAACACGTTGATTCCAAATTTATAATACATTTTATAATATTAAATTTCTAATGGTCTAAGAAATTAATTCTAAATTTTTCACATAGGAACACATAAAAAAAATTTCTATAAAAAAAGTATTTTTTAGTTTAAAAATGATTTTATTCTCATTCATTTACTAGTAACCACAATTTTATTAGTTTTAATTTATTTTATTGAAAATATTATGTACAAATTACATTAAAATAATTTGTCAACAATAATTAATTTAATTTATTAACATAAAAACACATTTCACATATAAAAACAGTTTTCAGAAAAAATAACTCTTTTCTACCACTAAATGATTTTATATTCACTGATAATAATTTGGAATGATTAGTCCTTTTTATAAAATAAAAAAAAATTTATATAATTTAAATACTAAAAATTAAAAAAATCAACTTATGAATAAAATATATATAATAGAAAAAAGTTTTTAAAAAAAACCTTTCCATTTAGATAGGAATTAATAGAATAACATTACTGATCATTTCTTAACTATATCATAAATTTAATTACCAGGTATTATTACTTGAATTTTATCAGGTTAATTTAAATATCTATTAATATAATGGGACAAACTTTTCATACATTGATATGACATCTTTTTAAATGAATATCCCTTATATCCCATATACACACACCTAAGGATCATAGAGGTATAGTGCCTTTGGAAACATGGAAACATAAAAAATTGGTTCGTAAAATATCTACATAATATCCCCTTATTAAATCAGAACTAGATCCTTTCTGACATATCATACTTAATAAATTTCTTCATATCCTAGGGAAAATAAACATAATAAATGGGCGTGATCAAATTCTCAGTAAGGGTAAACAAGGGAGATATCAATGAATTCATAAGAATGACCTGAACATAAGGGAATAAGACCATGAAAATAAAATTTTAAAATTTATACTCTATATATCAAATATCATAATCTTGAGTCATGGAATAAATACTGTCAGTTTGTAAGACATGAATCATAAAATAATATGAGCCTTGAGAGAATAACATTGGCATAAGACATTGAATTATGGCATACACACTGGCATAGAAAACCATTTACTTAGTATTCAAGGACCTTTGGAAAGACTGTCATAGTAGAATAGTTTCACTCCGCAAACCATCATAGAAGTCAAGGTTCACTCCCTAGACTATTATAGTGGGAAAGTCCCTTACTAAAACGGGTTCACTCCCTGTTCTAATCCTATATATCTCATGAGATATAAATAATTCCCCAATTCATTTGAGGGGGATATAGATCTCACCCATCACATAATGAAAATTTTACATATGTGTTCCACAATATCATAAATCATTCATTATATAAGAACCCACTAAAGGAAATGAGTTTCATAAATATTTCATCATAACAAAACCAATGGAAAAGAAATGGATTTAATTTATCATTTCTTCATAAAAATAAACTAACCAGAGAAAGAAACGGGATGGTATACTTAGATCATATACCTATTATAGTTTAAACAACATAAATGGATGTTAACATAGATGAAAAATCATTTTTAAAGAACATTTGGAATAATTATTAAGGAAAATAGCTTTTCCATTTTAAAATCAATTCTGTTTTTTAAAAAGCTACACACTTATAAGTGAAAAGATTTATTTTGAAAATAAATTTGTAAACCTTTAATGGAATCTTTAAAAAATTAAGCCATCATGATGGCATAAAAACCGATAATGTCGTATAATTTGAGGAAACATTCCTTCCATATTTTTGTCAAAAAATCACAAAGAACCTCATTTAGAATACGAAAACGATTCATTTAAAAACATTTTGTAAAAAGTAAAACATGGGTAAAAATTATTTTAGGAATAATAAAAAAACTTTTTCAAAACTTTTTATAAAACATGGTCATGGAAGATAAATATTTTCTCAATGGATACATAAATTTAAACAATACCGAATAATGATGAGATTGTGAAATAAACCCTTACCTAAAGTCTGGTCTTTCCTTATTCACATTCAAAAATCCTATATAATAAATATCGATTTATTATAAATTTCTTCCTTAAAAATATATCTATATTTCCATGTATGATTTATTTATATTATCTTATTACTCATTTATTAATAATTTTTATTAAAACAACTTTTCTAGGTGATAACTGCTTCATTTTCCAAGCATGTTTTGGTTTGGAAGTCCCAATCCTTATACTTGGATCATGGTACCATTATTTAAAAAATTTAGCATGGTATAAAAATAATATATATTCATTATATAAAAATTTATAATCATTTATAAAAATTAGATATAGAAAAATGAATTACACCCTTCATGGAGATGATAGGCCATACTTACGCATAAACACGATTTCCATTTTTTGATTGATAGAGTGAAAGAAAGGTAAATAATAATTTAAAATTTATAGAATTATTATTTTATCATATATATCATTTTTATTTATCAAATTCATCCTTATTACCATTTATGTGAAATCTAAATGAAAAAATAATCACATTGCACCATAAAGAAGGTAGTCCATACATACGCATGAGCGATGTTATTATTTCTAATGGATTAGATGTTAAGAAGGTAGAAATGATATTATCATTAAAGAAGTATAATTATGTCACAAATATCATATATAATTATTTAAATTTTTACAATTCAAATCAATAAAAAATGGTGTTGAAAAATGAATTGTATCGCTACGTGGAGATGGTAAGTCATACTTACGCACAAGCGATAATTTAACTTCTTATTGGATGTGAAATAGGGTGTATAATGGTGTTTTAATAATAATAATAAAATTTCAGAATAATTAGTATTATAAATTAATTTTTTATGATAAGTATAAAATATTTATATTAGGTAAAAAATATTAAAAAAAATAAAGTGATCAATTAGACTGATTACCACTTCTTCGTGATAACTCCTTTATATCTCCTCTAAAGGGATCTATGGTTGGTATTTTGGGAATAAAATATCCAATAAAATTTGTTTATGTAAGTGGAGAATATAATTTTTCAGATTATGGTAGATCTATAATGCTTAAGGTGGTGTAAATAAGTGAAGGAAGATGTGTCCTTTTATAATTTATGTGAGGGGAACTTTTGGAATTAGTCAAAATATTAAATTATAATAAATTAAGTTTTATCCAAATACCACAAAATGGCCATTAATTAAATTATACAATAATATAAGGTTATTATATCATAAAAAAATATAATCTAGACATGTTTTGGTGTTATTTTAAACCTTATCACTTTGATTAACCCCTAGTTAACCAATTTTAATTTTAACTATAGTAACAACCTTTTCAATATGAAAAGGTTATAATTTTTACATATATGGTGTAAATTGGAATATAAATGGAAAATTTATGACTTTTCAGCCATATAATAATCAATTTATATATTTTTTAAATATTTTTATGACCTTTAAATAATTTAAAAAATGTTAATCCCATAAAATATCCTTATTGTCAATTTTGATACTATTCACTACTTTGAATTTTAAAAAATAAAGAAAACATGTAAAATTTAAAAACACTATTTTATTATATCCTATATATGTGTTGTACATATAGATAATTCATATATCACTATAAATGTTTCAAATTATGAAACTTCTATTATTTTTAATATCATTAAGTTGATTTTTCTATCAATTAAATAATTACCACATCAGTGTTGTGTAAGAATTTAAATAATTTTGATGATGTAGATAAATATTTTAGATTTAAAAATACTATTTATAGTCAAGAATATCCTCTGGTTAACACCATATTAATAATATTATACTTATTTACAATAAGAGTGTGCATAACTGTGATGGAAATTTCATTGTCTATTGATTGCTTATTATCTTCAGGAAGGCCCACATTTACCCATAAACAATGTTTGTTATCTGGAGGACATATAAGAGGAGGCTTCCAATACAATGATTGATGAAAAAAATTAGGATACAATGTGCCTCAGCCTGATACCTTTGTTTTAAATATGAGGAATGTATAAACCAAATTTTTGTTACTTGTACTTTCACATACATGTTCTAGAAATAAATTAAGGACATATTCGATTATAACATGCATATGGATAGCTTCTAGTGCTTGTTGAATTCCATCATTTATGCTGTAAGTAGTGATAAGGATCAAGGGATGGAGTTTTTTGTAGACGATTCTTTCATTTCTTATATTTAGAGAGCACGAAATGGGATGAAATTTTAGAATCAATCACACACTCTTCATATAGGAATAAACACCATTTATAGGGCTGTTAGCACTACCTCTAAGATCCGTACATGTCATATGAATAATGATGTTGTTGATATTATTATCTTTAGAATATTTAGTATTCCTAGCGGGAACAGTAAAACATTGATGATGAAGTTGATAAAATGGATCCCTCCAATCCCCTTATGGCTGAAAGATAATGTGGATTGGGTGGCTTCAAGTGCACCCAAACCTTCAGGTTGTGGAGGTGTCTTCTAGTCCCATTAGGTCTTCATTAACATATTCTTCAATCACTTCAATAATAATTTATATTCTATTGAAGTTTAGTTATGGGATATGATCAAGGCCATTAAATACACTATTCATTATGGCTGATATCTCCTCTAGATGGAGTCAGACTCAACCATGGTAGTTGATATCCTTAAGACCCAATCCAGAAATGTACCATGGAGAATGATTCCACCCTAGATCAAATTTCTTCATTTTATCAACCACATTAGTCTTGATGTTTTACATGTTTATATGGAAGATAACCAGGTTATTGATGCTATGTTAAAGAGAGCCATTATGGAGGCAAGTTTAAGATAGTCCTTTTTGGAACTGGATTTATTATTATTGTTTTTTTAGGTTGATGTGTGCAATTTAATTTATACAAGAATGTGCAAATCACTCCTTTTATTTCATAATTTCTCTTTTATTTAATAATATTTGGTCGGAGTGGGATAGTCCGACTCTTGGAAATTTTGGGTAAAAAAGTGTTCTATTTTTGTCACTTTCATTGATTTTAATAATATAAAGTCATTTTCCTACAAAAGATTTTATTAAATAGACAAATTTAGAACCTAGTTATTTAGGGTGGAATTAACTTCATAAAATAAGAAATAGGATTAAAGAATGTCATTTTCACTTATTTTTAATCTAGATTAACACGTTTTACCCTTTAAAGAGGTAATAAATTTGACTACAACCACTATTCTTATTGAATAAAAATAAAAGAGGATTAATTTAAAAACTTTAACTAATAGAATATAAATATGATATTTATTTTATCTAATTCAATACCTATAAATTTCAGAAATTAAATGTACAAAATGTGAAAAAATGGAAAAGGAAAAATAATTTTTTTACATAAAACTGTATTTATTATTATCCTATTATTAGAAAAATATTTTTCAAATGTTTAAATTAATTAATCTTATAAACAATATATATATATATATATATATATATATCATTAAAATCATTCAACAATATATATTAATGTAATATATTGATATAAAATTCATTTTCATCTATAAAACAATTTTTTCAAAAAAAAAGTTATTTTTCTTTTCAAATATTTTTAGTTTATATTATAATAATTTAATAACTAATGAATTAATTTTATAAAATAATAGACCATATATTTTTCATAATTCAGTTATTACAATTAATTACCACCAATCTAACCACTAAGCACTAATAGAGACATAATATTTTAATAATTTTACATTATTCGTCTAATCTTGATGTTGTGTGAAACACAATATATCAAAGAAATAAAATTATTTTATGAGAATTATTTCATAAAAATATCTAGTTATTAAATTATACACCCTTAAAAGGAATTTATACCTAAAAAATCATCACTCAGATAAAAATATATGAGGATTTATTAACCTTATCAGATCCTATGGTTCCAATGTCCCTTCCTTAAATAAATGGTTTCACCCAAAATATTTATCCCAGCAAGTAGTCTTGTTTAATATAAATTTATCTATATAATATATAATATCTACCAGTTCTTTGCATAAGAAATCTATTTCTCCAGTATTAAAACCTCTGAGTTTAGAACATGTGATGGATCAGGTATTTACTTCCTTAGTAGAGATACATGGAACACATCATGAACTTGTGAGAGATTCGGTGGAAGTGATAATCGTTAAGAATCCATCACAATATGAAAAAGAATTTAAAAATGACCAGTATAACAATGGATTAGATTTACCTTATTTATAAATCTCATCACTCTATTCCAGGGAGATATTTATAGGAATACCTTATCACCCAATTCAAACTCTAGATCTTTATAATGACTGTCAGCATAACCTTTTTCTTGACTCTAAGATGATCTTATTTGTTATATAAGGGATCAATACCCTTTTACCATCTCCTTATTTAGATTAGGTCCAAATATTTTTTTCTCCAACTTCATTCCAACATGTTTGAGTTTTACAATTATTACCATAGAGGGCTTCATATGTAGCCATTAGAATGCTAGAGTAAAATCTAATGTTATAATAAAATTCTACCAAAGGAAGGTGTTGATTCCAAGAACCTTTAAAATCTATATAAAAAGATCTCTACATGTCATCTAGATTTTTAGTGTTCCTCTTATAATGACTATTTTAATAAGGATGATAAGTAGTAAAGAAACTAAATTTTTCATCTAGATCCTAATAAAGACTTCACCAGAACTTCAATGTAAACCTTGAGTTGTGATCAGATACAATGGAAAGTATTACTCCATGAAATTTTACCCCTTCCTTAATATATATTTTGGAAATATTATTAAGAGAAAAAATTTCTCTGATATAAATGAAGTGTTTTGAATTTTTATGGGGATCAATGAAAACCCATATATAATTATTCCCTTTAGATATTTTAGTGAGTCGGACAACAAAGTCCATGATAATGTTTTACTATTTACATTATGATATGGGAATGGTCTAACACCCTCTTATAATTTTCTCTTATACTTAATTTTATGACATAAAAAACATCGAGAAATATACTCTTCAATATCTCTTTTCATTCCATCCCACAAGATTTCCTCTTTCAGTTCACTATACATCTTTTTACTTCTAGGATGAACAGAGAATGATGAACCATAAGCCTCATCCAATATATCCTTCTTTAAATTTGGTATGGGAGGGACACAAACATGGTACCCAAACCTTATTATTCCATCACAATTAAATTTAAACCTAGGAACATTTCTCACCTTCAATTGTAGCTCTACACTTTCCTTCTACGACTCCTTAATATTCCCTTGTATAGATGGCTGACCATTCATTTTAAAAAGATAACATTTCTCCCCTTCCTTCAATATTTCTATATCCATCCTTTGAAAAATATATAAATATAGGGTCTTTTGTGATCCTCATCACAGATAGTCTAGCATGGTCCTTTTAAATCAAATCATCTTTAACGTTGTTTACTTTTCTAGGGTGGTAATGTATCGAGCAGTCATAATCATTAATCAACTTCAAAAATATTATTTTGGAACATATTAAACTCCTTATATGTGAATATATATATTTTAAATCTTTTTGATCAGTATATATATTACACATTTCTCTATAAATATAATGCATCCATATCTTTAATGTAAGGATTACCGCAACTCACTCTAAATGATGAGTTGGATAATTTTCTTCACGAACCTTCATTTCTCATGAGGAATAATATATAACCATGTCATTTTGTATGATAATTCATCCCAGTACCTTATTAGATACACCATTATAGATTACATACCCTTCTCCACTGCAAGTCAATGTAATTACATGGGAACTGACTAACATTCTCTTTAGTTCCATGAAATTATCTTCACATTCATAAATATAAAGGAAATTTTTACCCTTCTCAGTAACTTGGTGAGTGTATTGGATAACCGAGTGAAATTTTCAACAAAGAGATGATAATATCTATAAAAACTGAGATAGAATATGATCTCAGTCACTGTTGTTGATGAAGGACAATGTTCAATAACTTCTATTTTTTATGGATCAATAGATATACCCTCTCTAGAGATTATGAGACCAAAAAATGTAATGTTTTACAACCAAAATTCACAGTTTTTAAATTTTTCATACAACTTCTCTCTTCTTAGGGTATTTAATACAATACTCAAGTGATTTTCATAATTTACCTTACACTTATAATAAAGAAGATTTTCATCTATAAATAATACCACAAACTGATCAAGGTAACCTCTAAAGTAACTATTCATTAAATCCATGAATATAACATGGGAATTAGTAAGACCAAAATGCATCACTATAAATTCATAGTGTCCACACCTTGTATGGAATGTTGTCTTGGGTATATCCTCATCGTTTAACCTCAATTGATTATATCCAGAATAAAGATCAATCTTAGAAAAGTATTGATCTCTATATAGCTGATCAAATAAGTCATCAATACCGATGAGTAGATACTTATTCTTGATAATGATCATGTTAAGTTCTTAATAATAAATACAGAGTCACATTGATCGATATTTCTCCTTAAAAAATACAATAGGTTCACCCCATGATGATTCACTAGAGAGTATGAATCCCTTATCAAGATTCTTCTATAGCCGCTTCTTTAATTTCAACAACTCAATTGTGGCTATTCTATAAGGATTATTTTGAAAACTCAACTTCATGATTTTGTGGAATTCTTGGAAATCATTCTATAAACAGAACAAAAAAATACTCTATAATAGGTGTATCATTAATGTTGAGTTTCTCCCCAACCATATAAGATATATAACCTTCATATATAGGAATTAAGACACATAATATGGAAGCAATTTCCATTGGAATTTCATATTCATCCTTTCATTGATAAATAATTATAGCTTAATTAAGAATAAAAAATGCGACTTACCTTATTTGGAAATTAATATGATCTCCATATAGAAAAATCTAATACATGCAAATAATCACATTGAATTAAACTAAATAGTGAATAACGAGATTTTTATGAAGAAGTTTCCCAAAAAATTCAATCAGAAAATAACTAAATACCATAGATATGATTGTTGTTCCATTAAAAGTTTTCATAAGTAACTCAAAATATAATTTATCAGGTGATATAGTAACACCCTTATAAAATTATTTAGAAATAAAATAGTGGGTGGATCTAGAATCAAATAAGAAATTAACTATTCTAGAGTAGATGATAAGTGCATCTTTCACCATGTCATTTTTACAACCCAATTAAGTCACGATCGAATGATATTTCCATTTATATTTGCGACTAAGAGGTTTTTTAAACTTATCATAAAAAATACTCGAATTCTTTTAGTTATTGTAATAATTACCATACACCTTTAATTTATAGAATTGAAGCTTGGATGGTGAATTCTATAGATCTTTAACATCATTTGCTAATATCTTCCCATCACTTTGGAACCCATTTTCTTGATGAACTTCATTTCCACACATGAAACATTTACAAGTCCCCTTAAGAAAATTTCCCCCATGATTTATTCCACACTTCAAGAAAAAAAATGAAAGTTCATATTTTTTTCACCATGGTTTTTATAATTTCCTTTGAATTCTGTTTTTCATTTCTTTTCAAAACTATGATATTGATGGGAAACTCCAATATTCATATCCACCTTAAGAGAACATTGAAAAAATTATTTATAGGTACTAAAGTCTCTTATAACTAATAAATTTAAAATTATTAGGTTTAAGATACCAAATAATCAATCAATTTTAATTTTAGGGATGATAATTAAACTATAGGCATACCTTGAAAGCCTTGTAAAATTTTCTTCATAGGTAACAATGGATTCATCAATATTTTTTAGCTCAAGGAACTCCTTATCCAAATTCATATGAAGAACATGAAGAAATTAATTATTTAAAAATAAGTTCTGGAACTCTTTCCATTCAATGGAGTCAATTTACTCCTCTTGCCTTATATTCACGATTATATTTTACCATTGATCTGCTACACCTTTCAGAAGATAAAAAGTTAGGAATTTCTTTTTGTGTCCCAAGAATTGAAGAAGATAAAATATTTTTTCAATGGTATTGATCTATCTCTTAGGCACTAAGGGATCAGAAAAACCACTAAAATAAGGTGGTTATTACCTCATAAAATATTCAATGGTATATTTTCTCTACTTTGATCATTTGGTAACTTTGCCTAATTCCTATCATTTAAAAGTTGTGTGAGAATATCAATAATGTTCTTCATTCCATATCCTATAGAATTTGGTTTCTTAGGTAAAAAATCATTGCATTTTCTATCAAATTTAGTAGTAACACAGTTCTTTAAGGTTCCATCCATTGACAAAAACCAAAAATCATAGTCATGAGAAAAAAAAATCATAGATAAGAACCACATAATCATGAAAAATCATTTATAATATGTATAAATTATAACCCATTGTTTTATAAAACCTTAGGTTTAACATAGGACACTCACAATCATTATCAAAACTTTAGGATTTTATCATATAATAAGACTTCATCCATAAAGTTTTCTTATCCTAGTTTCTAAGGGCCAACTAAACCCATCCTATGATACTAGCTGTAATGGAACATACTTTTCATACATAGATATCAAATATTTTAAATGAATATTCCTTAGATTACATATACACATACATGAAGATCATAAAGTTATAGTGCATTTGGAAGCATGGAAACATAAACAAATGGTTCATAAAATATCTACATTATATCCCACTTATTACATCATAACTAGTACCATTTTTGACATATCATACATAATACCTCTATTCATATACCAAGGAAAGGGAACATAAGTAAAGGGTTAGATTAGATGCTTAGTAAGGTTAAAAAAGGGATATATCAATTAATTTATAAGAATAAAATGATTATAAGGGCATAAAAACATGAACATAATATTATAAAATTTATACCCTACTTATCAAATAACATAATCTTGTGTCAAGGAATAAATACTTTCAGTTTATAAGACTTGAAAGAGAGAATAACATAAGGAATTATAGAATAACATTAGCATAACACAAGGAACTTTGTAATAAAAATAGGTATATAAAACCATTTACTTATTAGTCAAGGTAATTTTCCAAGATAATCACAGTGGAATGGGTTAACTTCTCAATCCATGATAGAAGTCAAGGTTCACTCTCAAGACTATCATAGTGGGAAAAGTACCATACTGAACCAGGTTCACTCCCTGTTTCAGTCCTATATATATTACGGATATAAATCACTACCCAATTAATTGGATGGAGATATAAGACCTACCCGTAACATAATTAATATTATACATATTTATACCACAATATCATAAAGCATTCATCTTATCATAACCCATAAAAGGAAATTGGCTTTATAAACATTTCCTCTTAACATAACCAATGGAAAAAATGGATTTGATAAGGATTTTAACATTTCATCATAAATATAAACCATCAAGATAAAGAATAAGGATGGTATCCTTAGATCATATCTCCATTATAGCATAATTAACATCAAAGTATGTCATATTATATGAAAAATGATTTTTAAATATCACTTGGAATAATTATTTCAGAAGATGACTTTTCAATTTTAAAATCACTTTTATTTTTTAAAAAATATGCACACTTATAAATTAAAAAATTTATTTGAAAATAATATTATAAAATTGTAAAGGAATATTCAAAGAATTAAGGCATAATGATGGCATAAAAATCCTCTCATGCTGTATATGTTAGAAAAAAGTCCTTCATTTTTTTGAAAAAGTCACAAAGAACCTCATTTGGAACACAACAAAAATTATCATTTTAAAAAGTTTTTTAAAAATTCAAACCTGAGTAAAAATTATTTAAAAAAATATTAAAAACCATTTTGGATTTTTTTTATAAAACATAGTCATGGAAGATAAAAATTCCCCAACTGAGTCTTAATCATAAACAATCCCGAATAATGATGAGACTGTGAAATAAACCCTTTCCTAAAGTCTTTAATTTACTCATTCACATTAAAAAATACTCTATAATAAATATAGATTTATTATACATTTATTAAATAACCATATATACATCATTCCATTTAAGATTCATTTATTTCAAATTATCACCTGTTTATTAATAATTTGTTATTTAAATCACTTTTGTGGGTGATAACTGCTTCATTTTCTATTGTTATCTTAGTTTGGAAGTCAAGGTCCTTATACCTTGATCATAGTCTCATAATTTCCATAATTTTAATAATGGTATAGAAATAATATATATTTATTATATACATATTTATAATCATTCATAGAAATTAGAGATATAAAAATAAATTACATCGTTGATGGAGACGGTATGCCGTACATACTCATGAACACTATTTCCATTTTTACAATAATGGAGTGAAAAAATGTAAAAATTAATTTAAACATTATAGAATTATTATTTTATCATATATATCATTTATATTCATAATTTTCATCCTCATTAGCATTTATTTTAAATATAAATGAAAGATGAATTACATCATACTGTGGAGATGGTTGTCTATAAGTATGCACGAGCGACATTATAATTTACAAAAGATTATATGGTAATAAGGTAGACATAATATTAGAATTAAATAAGTATAATTATGTTATAAGTATCATATATAAACCTTAAAACCATCCATAAAATAAGTTGTTGAAAAATTAATTGTATCACTATGTGGAGACAGTAAGTCGTATGCACGCACGATGAATACTTTCAATTATCGATTGATGGGAAACATACTGTATAATGGAAATTTCATAACAATAATAACTTTTTAGAATATTTAGTATACTTAATTAATTATTTTATTATAATTATATTAGATTTATAAGTGGTATATAAGAGTAGAAAAGGAAAGTGATCGGTTAGAGTGATTACCTCTTCTTTGTGACGGCTCCTTTAGATCTCGTCTAAAGAACTCAAGGGTCGGTATTTTGGGAATACCAAAAACCTATAGAATGTAGATAGGTAAGTGGATAATATAAATTTTCATATTATGGTTGAGATATAAGGTTTAAAGTGTTGTAAATAAGTGAGAAAGGATGTGTCCTTTTATAATTGAGGTGAGGGGGACTTTTAGAATTTCTCAAAAGATTAAATTAAAATAAATTAATATTCTTTCCAACCAAAAAATTAACATGGATTGAAAGATAATATAATTTAAGATTTTAATATCATAAAATAATATAATATATAAAAGTTTTGATTTTATTTTAAACCCTATAAGTTTTATTAAACCTTAGTTAACCTATTTTAATTGTAATAACGATAACTACTTTTTCGTACTTAAAGGTTTTAATTTTTTACTTATATGATGTTAATTGGACCCTAGATGGCCAATTTATGACATTTGAAACCATATAATAATCATTTTATATTTTTAAAATATTTTTATTATTTTTAAATAATTTAATAAAATATTAATCCCATAAAATATCATTATTATCAGTTTTGATACTATTCCCTGCTATGAATTTTAAAGACATAAATACAAAAATTAAAATTCAAACAAACTATTTTATTATATCATAAATATATCATGGAAATATATATAATTCATTTATTAGTTTAAATATCTAAAATTACGTTACTTTTAATATTTTTAATATTATTTATTTTAGTTTTTTGTTATTTGAATAATTACTGCATCATCGATGTGTAAGCCTTTAAGATAATTATTTCTTCACCAAAAAATTAAAAATTAATTATGATGATATATATTAATATTTTATATTTGAAAATAATATTTATAGTTGAAAATTTACTCTATTCAACCCCAAATTAATACTATTATGTTTATTAAAAAATAAGAGTATGCCATTTTATTATCTTTTTTCATTTCAATAATATTTAAGTAATTTTCATGGAAAAGTGTCGATTATGTAACACCCCAGGTAAATAAAGAATTTGAAATTTTCATATTTATCCATATTTGTGAATAAAATATTAATATTACTTTAAAGGGGACGCTATGCTCGATAGCGTACCCAATACACAACAACGATTTTCTTGAGAATCTTACGTTGCACTCTAATAACAAAATAATATTATTTTAAATGGTAGTTAACGCCTAGACGTTGTAATGGAGGGAATGAACATAACTAAGTACAAAATGATTATATATGTTTGTCAAATATTTTTACTTTTTACAATAAATGTTAGAGGATTAAAAATGCGAATGAATCCAATTTTAAGCGTAAACATTCTAATATTCTTTAAAAGGTCGATTAACCGCCTTTTGATGGCGAACCTCTTTTAAATCCACCTTTTGACAATTTTATTTGTTATATTTGACAAAATAAAATTCTTTTTTAGAATTGGGACCTCAAAATTTACTTTGTGTAAATTTTTGGTATTTTTCCAATAAAGTTCATTTTTTTTAATGAATAGTGAAAAATGTTGTATTTTAATTCAAAACCTTTTTTTAATCTAATTTATTTATATGATTAGATTATCTTTTGAATTGTTTTTAAAGTGAAATTAGAATATATTTTTACCAATTAATCCAATAGTGGTCATTGTAATTAATTTCACTTTGAAATTGAACTTAAACTAGTGTCAATCTTTTAATAGATATTATTTCTTAAAGACACGCTATTTGTTTTGACAACGGGAATTAATTATTAAATTAATTAATGCAACTTATATGTTTTGAATTTTATAAAATAGACATCATTTTTTTGAATTTGGAATATCAAATATAGCTTAGGGTGAATTTTTGGTATTTTTATGAAAAACTTCAATTTTTGATGAATAGTGAAACCACTAAGTGGTAGTTTAAAAACTGATTTTTCGTTTAAATGAAACTTCACCACTTCTGTGATTTTAATTTCAAAAATATGACATACATGGTTGTCATTAGGATGTAAAATTTGGTTTAATGGGATTAAAAATAATTTTTTTGGTGAATAGTAACTTTTAAGCTTTTAATCGCGATTCGAGGCAATTAGTGTATTTTAAGGTAAAAATAATGTTTTAATAATATGAAATGACCTAGACACATGTCCTACACTCACTGAATGTGTCATGTCCGACCAATAAAATCCATGGGTCAACTTGGGGACCCCATGGATCCACTTGGGTTGGAAAATGATGTAAATTACTTTTTATTTAAAGTTAAAATAAAAATGTCACAAGCATGAGTTTTTTTACTAAAACAATTTTTAAACGGGGTTATACAAGTCATATTTTTGACTATAAATATTCATTAGAAATATAAAAATATTTCATACATCATGATATTTTTTTTATAATTTTTAGATATTAAATAAATTAAATTATACATGACATCATGATGATGCAACAATTACCTCATTAATAAAGGATTTAAATAAAATGAAAAGATAATGTTAAAACTATAACTTAAACTTGTCAAAAACCTATTGTATGAGTATATTTAGAACCCTTACCACCTTATCCTCGAAATACATCAACGTGGGTCCTTTAAAATCTGAAACTCATTTGAAAATAAAGTAACATTTTGTAACTTTCCAAGAGTGCCCCTCCTCTCCTCTTATAAAAGGCCCCAGCCTCTACCACCTTTCCCACACCTCTCAAGCCTTTGGCTCGGCCAAACCCTTCTCATTGTTTCTATCCACATCCCTATATTACTCCTAGAAGACTCACTTTGGGCAGAAGTCTTCCCAATGAATCCTTTGAGCTCAAATCAAAGAGAGATACCCGATTTTAAGGTTATGTCTTCACTTGTGTTCTTTTGTTTTATTTTGCTTCTCCAACCCCCTAAACTCTTTTTATTCATTTCTTTTGTAACAAATATAGTATATTAAATATACTAGGATGTTTTTATAAGAAGTATTCGAGCTACACTTACACACACCTACATCTAATGGTTAAAGAACATACTGTTTCTGTGGATGGTGAATTTCTGCCTCACGAAACGATGATTGTTCAATATTCTTTTAACACCCTCAAAGGTGGACATTAAGATGTCACTATATTTATATATGATATATAATATGTTTATGTATTACTTAAGCTTCTATATTTTTCATTTATGGCATACCTTTATGGTTTCCATTATGGTTAATCGCAATATCTTTATTTTAGGAAGTGCGGACTACCGCCCCCTCAAAGTGATTTGATTCGTTAATACCATATGTGGTACGTATAAAGGATATATTTAATGATAGTATATATGATACCATACTGGAATTATAATACTATTATGAGTCATTATGTTTTAATTCCATTAAATAAGAAATAGAAATGGAAGTAGGGTTCATGCGTACGTACGGCTTACCGTCTCCATGAACGGTGCATTTCATTTCTTACCTCTAAATGTTATGTAATATTATAAATGCATGTATATAATAGATATATATGATATATATGATATATAAATAATTAATATAATTCTGTATATAATATATATTTTACCACATGAACAACTTGTAATTATAAAGAGTTTATTTTTGACTCAAGTAGCAATGATCTACAAAACGACCATTTTTTTAACTTAAATAATTACATAGTGTTCATAGCATGGTATTAAGTGATATAAAAGGAATAATGAACTTGAAAAAGGTTCTTAATCAAGTATAAATTAACTCAAGTTTATTATTCATGAGGTTAAATAACGATCGAGTCAAGTCGGACCCGAGGTAAGGGATCCTACCCCTCTCTTTCTTTTTAAGTACACTCTTTTATGTCATTCATTTTAAGCTCATCTTTCTTATGATTGGGATGATATTTTATATTAATATTACTGTAATTTTTATGTTCATATTATGAGAGACCCTATTTTCTCTCATCAATCCATTTTGGAAGTTTTAATTGGCGCCGTTAGGCTGCCGAAATTTCGTAAGGGGCTTTTTATCTCACTTTGTGTTTTCGTGAGATTCATGCTACATTTTCCAATATTTCCTTTTGAGTGGTCTATGTACTGTCCATTATTATAATCTTTGTTTAACATACTTTCTTTTATTATTATTTACATCAATGTTTTATATTCCTTCTTTCACGGGGTGTACGTTTCAAAAGTTACCCAAATCGGTAAGGGAACCTTTCACCCTCCTCTTTTTAAAAGACTTCTTTTGTTATGTCTTTTAATTTTCATCTTATTATGTGGGGATATGTTCTTATATATCCTTATTGCCGTAAATTTTATGTCTAGGTGATGAGATACCCTTTATCTCTCTCATCAACTCTTTTTCTAAAATTTGATGTGACGCCGTTAGGCTGTCAAGGGAACTTCTTAACCCAATTTCGATTTCTTTGGGTTCAACATGTAGTTATTGAATATGACATCCTTTGAATATGTGTGAATGACCTTTGATTATTTTACACTTAATATCCACTTATATTGGGTGTATTTATATTTTTCACACATAATTATGAGATTGATTTATCCTTAATTTAAGGATACCATCTTTATAATGGATTTCATCTCAATTTACATTTCTATTGAGACTTCATTGTTGTTATGCACCAATTCACTCTTATATGGTTTATATACTGTCCTTTGGAATATTATATCATGAATCACTTTATTCTCATGATATTATTAAATGTTATTCCTCAATTATTGTATTCAAGTGTCTCTCATTTTGTTAAAAACCCTTTAACTAAAATATCATTTTAAATGTTTTAAAGATTTATTCTTATAAATATTTCTCATTAATATCCATGTTTTTAAAATGGTTATAAGGATTTATTTATATGGATATTAATGGTTTAAAATGTTAAAATATTCAATGTGGTATGGGACACTTTGATTTAAAATTCTCTTTATTAAATTTTTTAAATGGTTTTGAAAATGGTTTTTAGAATGGATTCATTATTTAAATATCTTAAATGTTATATTGTTATTGCAATGTGGGAATGTTTTCTTTTTTTATGCTTAAGTTATGTGCTATGATTATGTTATGGTTCTTGGGCATTGTTATAAAGACGGGTGGTTCCATGATAAACTAAGGGCGGGTGAGCCCGATATAGCTCTCCAATGCATTGGGTAACGTGAAGGAGTTAAACATTAAGGTTTCTCCGAAGAGATTTAGGGAATATACTATGATGGGTATTCCAAATGTAACCAAGAGGGTTACTCCATACGTAAGAATGTTATGAATGCCTCAAGTTACCTTTATGTCTTATGATTTCTATGATTTATTCATGATTTTATAAGGTATGTTAAAGTGCTTATGTTTCATGGGTAAAGTATGATTTCATTCTTATGTATATATGTACTCATGTTTCCTTTCCATACTTTTTATAACCCTTGCTGATATTTTTATGCTCATCCCAAGTTTTTGAAATGTTTTTCACAGGTCAAGGGAATGGTACATGATATGATTATAGTGTCAAGGAAGTGTCAAGAAAGAATCCATGTTTTATTTTAAATATGTTTCCGTTGATGGAAAAAATGAATACTATCTTTTATGTAACCACTTTGTTTAGATGTGGAATGTAATGCAAGTTTTATGATCTAATTCTATAAAACTCTAAACTTAAAAAGATCCTCAATGTGTAATCTTGTAATAACTCAAGATTAAGTAAGGTTTAAGGCTGGGGCCTTATAGTTGGTATCATAGGTCGGTTTAGATAACTTTAGAGGTTAGAGTGTTGTTTTAGAAGAAGTGACAAGTTGTGTATAACCACAATGGTTAGTATATTAGATGGAGTCATCGTTTTCTTTGAAAGTTAGAATGAGTTTGAGATAACTTGGATAAGTATATCTTGGTGTTTATATTCCTCTTTTTTATTTTATGATTTTACTGATATACTCACACTGACCTTTTTGGTTTTAGTAAATGGCTGGATATAGCAGGCACCAAAGTAATAGTGGATTTGAAGAAAACTGTGATGGTTTTATGAAAGAACAACTGAATGATATGGGAGCTTCAATGAAAAATCTTGTGGTTATCCTCAACCAACTATCTGGAGTCATGATTGACCACCTGAACCTTAGTGATTTTTATAAGGCATCGTATATGCGAGAAACAAATCCCTACGGAAGTTTAGGTAATAATCATAAAGGAAAGTATGTTCAAAAACCTATGTGTCAAATATGTGGAAAGAAACACATAGGAAAATGTTTCAAAGGGACAAAAATATGCTATAGATTTGGAAATGAAGGTCATAAAGCAAGAACCTTCCATGGAAAAAGGAAGCATCTAGTTGACTCTAGGAAAGGGAAAGAAGTTATTTCTGAAGGATCAATTGAATGTTTTAAATGTGGTGTGCATGGTCATTATGCAAACACATGTCCTAAGAAGAAGTTTTGGGAATAGGGTCACCAAGATCGTACAAATATTCACCTACCAATACCTAATGCCATTCCAATTGAGGATGAAGAAACTAAAAATGAAGAATGAAAGGTATGGATTATTTCTTAACATATGTTTTCTTATTATTGGAATCTTAGGATATTATTCATGATTTTTTTTGTAGGAAAGAATTATTTAAGAATAAGTTGAAAAGGAATGGATAATGGATCATGAAGAATGTTGAATGAGTAAGAATTCATCATATAAGGGATTCAAGAGTTATGGTAGATTTTGGATGGTGAAATTATTAGACGTATTAAGTCTCTTTTTATGATGGGGTTACATTAGAAGACTTTTTATAGTAACCCTAATGTTTGATATATGAAAATTTTATTCAAGGAATAATTATCCTTTCTTTTGTAGATATAGTTATAAAGAACCATTTGGGTTTATATGATCCTTGAATTTGAGGTAATTACTGGTTAATACATTTTGGGTTTCAAAATTGAAATTTATCAGATAACCTTTGTGGTTAAAATATGTTATGGTTATTTTTGATGAATTTATATTTTTTTGAGGAATGTTATAAAATTATATATTTTTTGAAAAGGGACAACACGCAGACCATGTGACAACCCGTCGCGTCGGACGAAGCTGCGGGAATCGAACCCACAACCAAAGTGCAACTGGTATTTATCACCTACCACTGGACTACGTGAAGTCCCTGGTTAGTTTGAATGATTCTTTTTAGTTAGATTATTTTATGAATTAAGTTTAAGTTGATTTTTGGTTATCAATGGAAATGATTAGCCTATCATATAGGTTATGTGATTAGGTTTATTACTTTTCAGTATGAGACTGTAAGAGTAACTGATGTTATTTTGGAGAAAAATGTTAAAATTTATCTTAGGAGACTATGTGATTGAATCATTCAGAGAATTGGGTTTCAATCTTAGTTTGGTTTACTTTATATAATTTTATGGATAGATGTTTATTGAATGGACTTTGTTGAACTTTGGGTTTTGTTTGACAAATTTTGGAGATTAAGAATAGATTTTTTTATAAAGGATTATCCTTTTTGGGTATTATCTGATCTCATACTAACCTTTTTGGTTTTAGTTTTGGTTAAGGTCTAAAGACATGGGAAGTATATAGCTCTCTTTTGTGGATTAGGTGATTCTCTATAAGTTTATTATAGATCTCTTAATGTGAACAAGTCATCCCAAATACTCATCTTTTGGAGAAAATATGGGTTCATGTAAGAAATCTAGTAAAAGTTGAAAGTCAACATGACAATTAAGTATGATTCCTTATGTTTTAGTTAAGATCATAAATAAATTCCTCAATGAAAAGTAACATAAAACAAAAATGTTGTCTGTTAATTTTTCCTACTGTGGAATCAAATACCGTTTAACCCATCACAAGTTTGTGATTTTCTTGTTGTTAACTTTCTCCTAGACATGTTTACTATCACTCTCCATCAGAACATGACCCTTTGTTTTTTCCTCCATATCCATATTTTCATACTTGGAATCCTAGTAGGGGTTAACTCAGGTGACATTTGTACTTCTCTCCCATTCTTTTAAAGTGATAGTTTTACTGACTCTTGTTCCGATGTGGGATTTTCAATGAAGCTTCCAAGCCCAATTTTAAAATTGCAAGGATACAATTCACAAAAGGGGGGAAGGATGTAACACCCTAGCTAAATAAAGAATATGACATTTTCATATTTATCCATATTTGTGAATAAAATATTAATATTACTTTAAAGGGGACGCTATGCTCGATGGCGTACCCAATACGCAACAACGAGTTTCTTGGGAATCTTATGTTGCACTCTAATAAAAAATAATATTATTTTAAATGGTAGTTAACGCCTAACCGTTGTAATGGAGGGAATAAACAGAACTAAGTAAAAAATTATTATATATGTTTTTCAAATATTTTTACTTTTTACAATAAAGGTTAGAGGATTAAAAATTCGAATGAATCCAATTTTAAGTGTAAACATTCTAATATTCTTTAAAAGGTCGATTAACCCCTTTTGATGGCGAACCTCTTTTAAATCCACTTTTTGACAATTTTATGTGTTATATTTTACAAAATAAAATTCTTCTTTAGAATCGGGACCTTAAAATTTACTTTGTGTAAATTGTTTGGTATTTTTCCGATAAAGTTCATTTTTTTAATGAATAGTTTAAAATGTTGTATTTTAATTCAAAAACTTTTTTTAATATAATTTATTTATATGATTAGATTATCTTTTGAATTGTTTTTAAAGAGAAATTAGAATATATTTTTACCATTTAATCCAATAGTGGTCATTGGAATTAATTTCACTTTGAAATTGGACTTAAACTAGTGTCAATCTTTTAATAGATATTGTTTCTTAAAAACACGCTATTTGTTTTGACAACGGGAATTAATTATTAAATTAATTAATGAAACTTATATTTTTTGAATTTTGTAAAATAGAAATCATTTTTTGAATTCGGAATATCAAATATAGCTTAGGGTGAATTTTTGGTATTTTTCTGAAAAACTTCAATTTTTGATGAATAGTGAAACCACTAAGTGGTAGTTTAAAAAATTATTTTTCATTTAAATGAAACTTCACCACTTCTGTGATTTGAATTTCAAAAATACGACATACATGGTTTTCATTAGGATGTAAAATGTGGTTCAATGGGATTAAAATAATTTATTTTGGTGAATAGTAACTTTTAAGTTTTTAATCGCGATTAGAGGTAATTAGTGTATTTTAAGGTAAAAATAATGTTTTAATAATATGAAATGACCTAGACACATGTCCTACCCTCATTGGATGTGTCATGGACGACCAAGACAATCCATGGGTCAACTTGGGGACCCCATGAAGCCACTTTGGTTGGAAAATGACATAAATTACTTTTTATTTAAAGTTAAAATAAAAATGTCACAAGCATGAGTTGTTTTACTAAATCAATTTTTAAATGGTGTTATACAAGTCATATTTTTGAATATAAATATTAATTATAAATCTAAAAATATTTCCTACATCATGATAGTTTTTTTATAATTTTTATACATTAAATAAATTAAATTATTTATGACATCATGATGATGCATCGATTATCTCATTAATAAAGGATTTAAATAAAATGAATATATAATGTTAAAACTATAACTTAAACTTGTCAAAAACCTATTGGATGAGTATATTTAGAACCCTTACCACCTTATCCTAGAAATACATCAATGTGGGACCTTTAAAATCTGAAACACATTTGAAAATAAAGTAACATTTTGCAACTTTCCAAGAGTTCCTCTCCTCTCCTCTTATAAAAGGCCCCCACCTCTACCACCTTACCCACACCTCTCAAGCCTTTGGCTCGGCCAACACCTACCCATTTTGTCTCTCCACATCCCTATATTACTCCTAGAAGCCTCACTTTGGGCAGAAGTCTTCCCAAGGAATCCTTTGAGCTCAAATCAAAGAGAGATACCTGATTTTAAGGTAATGTCTTCACTTTTGTTCTTTTGTTTTATTTTGCTTCTCCAACCCCCTAAACTCTTTTTATTCATTTCTTTTGTAAAAACTACAGTATCTTCAATATACTAGGATATTTTTTATAATAAGTATTCTAGCTACACTTACACACACCTACATTTAATGGTTAAACAACATACTGTTTCTGTGGATGGTGAATTTCTGCCTCACGAAACGATGATTGTTCAATATTCTTTTCACACCCTCAAAGGTGGCCATTAAGATTTCACTATATATATATATGATATATAATATTTTTATGTTTTACTTAAGCTTATGTATTTTTCCTTTCTGTCATACCTTTATGGTTTCCATTATTGTTAAACGCGATATCTTCATTTTAGGAAGTGCGGACTACCACCCCCTCAAAGTGATTTGATTCGTTAATACGATATGTGGTATGTATAAAGGATATATTTAATGATAGTATATATGATAACATACTGGAATTATAATACTATTATGTATCGTTATGTTTTAATTCCATTAAATAAGAAATAGAGATGGAAGTAGCGTTCATGCGTACGTACGACTTACCGTCTCTATGAAGGGTGAATTTCATTTCTTACCTCTAAATATTATGTAATATTATAAATGAATGTATATAATGGATATATATGATATATATGATATCTAAATAATGAATATAATTATGGATATAATATATATTTTACCACATGAACAACTTGTAATTATAAAGAGTTTATTTTTGACTTAAGTAGCAATTATCTACAAAACGACCATTTTTTTAACTTAAATAATTACACAGTGTTCAAATCATGGTAGTAAGTGATATAAAAGGAATAATGAACTTTAAAAAGGTTCTTATGCAAGTATAAATTAACTCAATTTTATTATTCAGGAGGTTAAAGAACGATCAAGTCAAGTCAGACCCGAGGTAAGGGATCTTACCCCTCTCTTTCCTTTTAAGTACACTCATTTATGTCATTCCTTTTAAGATCATATTTATTATAATTGGGATGTTATTTTATATTAATCTTACTGTAATTTTTATGTTCATATGATGAGAGACCCTATTTTCTCTCATCAATCCATTTTGGAAGTTTTAATTGGCACCGTTAGGCTTCCGGAATTTCGTAAGGGGCTTTTTATCTCACTTTGTGTTTTCGTGAGATTCATGCTACATTTGACAATATTTCCTTTTGAGTGATGTATATAATGTCCATTATTATACTCTTTGTGTAACATAATTTCATTTATGATTATTTACATCAATGTTGTATAGTCTTTCTTTCATGGGGTGTACGTTTCAAAAGTTACCCAAATCGGTAAGGGAACCTTTCACCCTCCTCTTTTTAAAAGACTTCTTTTGTTATGTCTTTTAATTTTCATCTTATTATGTGGGGATATGTTCTTATATATCATTATTTCCATAAATTTTATTTCCAAGTGATGAGATACCCTTTATCTCTCTCATAAACTCTTTTTCTAAAATTTGATGTGACGCCGTTAGGCTGTCAAGGGAACTTCTTAACCCAATTTCGATTTCTTTGGGTTCAACATGTAGTTATTGAATATGTCATCATTTGAATATGTGTTAATGACATTTGATTATTTTAAACTTAATATCCACTTATATTGTTTGTATTTATATTTTTCACACATAATTATGAGATTGATTTATCCTTAATTTAAGGATACCATCTTTATAATGGATTTCATCTCAATTTACATTTCCATTGAGACTTCATTGTTGTTATGCACCAATTCACTCTTATATAGTGTATATACTGTCCTTTGTAATATTATATCATGAATCCATTTATTATCATGATATTATTAAATGTTATTCCTCAATTATTGTATTCAAGTGTCTCTCATTTTGTTAAAAACCCTTTAACTAAAATATCGTTTTAAATGTTTTAATGATTTATTCTTATAAATATTTCTCCTTAATATCCATGTTTTCAAAATGGTTTTAAGGATTTATTTATATGGATATTAATGGTTTAAAATGTTAAAAGATTCAATGTGGTATGGGACACTTTGATTTAAAAATCTCTTTATTAAATGTTCTAAATGGTTTTGAAAATGGTTTTTAGAATGGATTCATTATTTCAATATCTTAAAATGTTATATTGTTATTGCAATGTGGGAATGTTTTCTTTCCTTTATGCTTAAGTTATGTGCTATGATTATGTTATGGTTCTTGGGCATTGTTATGAAGACGGGTGGTTCCGTGATGGGTATTCCAAACGTAACCAAGAGGGTTACTCCCTATGTAAGAATGTTACGAATGCCTCAAGTTACCTTTATGTCTTATGATTTCTATGATTTATTCATGATTTTATGAGGTATGTTAAAGTGATTATGTTTCATGGGTAAAGTATGATTTCATTCTATGTATATATGTACTCATGTTTCTTTTCCATACTTTTTATAACCCTTACTGAGCTTTTTATGCTCATCCCAAGTTTTTGAAATGTTTTTCACAGGTCAAGGGAATGGTAGATGATATGATGATAGTGTCAAGGAAGTGTCAAGAAACAATCCATGTTTTATTTTAAATATGTTTCTATTGATGGGAAAAATGAATACTATATTTTATGTAACCAATTTGTTTAAATGTGGAATGTAATTCAAGTTTTATGATCTAATTATCTAAAACTCTAAACCTGAAAAGATCCTCAATGTGTAATCTTATAATAACTCAAGATTAAGTAAGGTTTAAGACTGAGGCCTTATAGATTAAATAACTCCAATTAAATTATTAAGTTTTAAGGTTATAATTATATTCATTCAATAATAAATAGGATGGTAATTCATGGCTTTATCACTTATTTTTAATCCATATTAACTCGTTTTACCCTTTATTGAGTAATAAATTTTACCATAGTTATTATTCATACAAACAAAACATAATATGGGATTAATTTACAAATTTGAACCTATATATTATAAATATAAAATTTATTTTATCTAATTAAATAAGTATAAATGGTATAAATTAAGTGCATAAAATGTGATAAAAAATACTTTTTAGGAAAAAGACATTTTAAACATAAAACCAGATTTATTCTTATCATATTCCTAGAAAAATATTTTTCAAATGATTAAAAAATTTGATCAAGTAAATAATATATATATATATATATTGTTAAAATAATTCACCAATATATACCAATTTAATATATTTATATGAAATTAATTTTCATGAATAAAACAAATTTTCAAAAAAATATATCTTTTATTTTTAAATACTTTTTGTTTTAAATTCTAATCATTTGATAACTAATTATTTCATTTTATAAATAAATAGACCATATATTTTTTAATAATTTAGTTATTACTATTTATTCCTATAAATCCAATAGCTAGGTGATAATAAACACATAATATCTTAATAATGTTATGTGGTTCATTTAAATTCGATGTTGCATGAAACACAAGCTATCAAAGAAATAAAATTATTTAAAGAGAAATTTTTCATAAAAATACCATGGTGTTACAATTTATATATTTAATTCTATATTTATAGCAAGGAATTATTGAATTATATTTAGTATTTATTAAATCACTAGATATGAAACACATTAAATTTATTAAATAGAAATATATTCTAAAATTTCAAGGTGTTAAAATCAATCTCCCACATTTGATTGTTTTTGGAATACAGGGAACATAAATCAATTTCAAACTAAAAACATAGAATTGAATCATTATTCAATAGTTATAAGTGTACTTGAGTAATCTCAGATTTTTAATTAAGAACATTGAATAATAATATCATATTGTATATAAAATAGTGACTTATATTCGTACCTTCACAACACTTGATCCAATTGATGCTACTTTGTAAAATATAAATTATTTTATTATAATTGACTCCAATGGAAATATAATTTGAGATATATCTATATAATCAACACTTCATAAAATATTCCACTCAGTAAATCTATATTTTCTTGATAAATATGTTTGAAACCAATATACAAGGAGATTTCTTCATTCGTGCTCAATAAAACTATTAGAAAAATTCGCAAGGATAAAAAATTTATATCCCTAATATATTACCAATTTTAATAGATCCATATTAATAAATTCTCTACCTAAATAATATATTTACCCCCCATATCTAATACACATATAAATGGATGCCATTAAAAATAATTTTCTCCACCTTTGTAAACACATTAAGGAATAGACATCAAGATATTAATGTTTTCATTTTTCTTCCCCTTAGGTAATAAGAATAAAAAAATAAGATGAGATAGGGGACTGATATCCATACCTTATTATTGTGATTAATGAGTTTGAACTCCTATAACTAACCTCAAACTGTGAAAAAAATCATTCGACAAAGGTTTAGTGAAAATATTAGCGACTTTCTCCTTTATGGAAACAAATACAAGCTTCAAAACATTTTCCCCACATTTTATTTTATAAAGTGATATTTAAGATCAATATTATTTGATCTTAAATATTGAACCCGATTTCTTGAAATATGAATAACACTTTTATTATCACAACCAACAAGAATTGATAAATTCACCTCTACCTTGAGATCTTCCAATAGAGTTCTCATCCAGATAAATTGATTTTTAGATTAAGTTATAGTTATGTATTCTTCTTCGATAGTGATCAAGGTAAAAATTTCTTTCTTAATTTTTCATTAAACAATCATATCACCATAAAGAAAACTTCATTAGGTGTAGACATTCCATCACCGATATTCCATTCCCAATATATATCTATACAACCAAATATATCATGTTTTATTTTACTACAATTTCTCAACCTAAAATAAGTTGTTCCTTTAATTTACCTAAGAATAATCTTTTCATCCATAAAATTTGACTCTTTTAGAGAACTTTGATACATGGAACAATGTGTAAAAACATTGAAAATATATATACTTGAAGTTTTCAAGTATACAAAACTTCCTATAAAACTTCAATAATTCTCTTAGAACTACTTCCTTTACTTATATATTATTATAAAAATTAGTTCCCTCTTAAATGAGAACAGAAACCGTCTTTAAATAAAACATTAAAAACTTATTTATAATATCCTAATAATACTTATATTTATATAGAAAAATGTGATCTTCCTCTTGAGATATTGGTAAAAAAATAAAATATATCTTTCCACAAAGAATAGAAATTTCAAAAAATGTCATCATTTCTAAATAATACTCTTTAAAACCCTTTCTTCATTACCAAAAAATATAGCACATACACATAACAAATAACAATGAGAGATATCTCATGGAAATATTTTATGTATATACTTATATCCACTCTTCCTTTTATGAATTTTAACATATTAAAATAGGAATATAGCTTAGAGTACCAATATTTAATGGGTTTTTAACTATATTGAGCCTTCTTATACTTGAAAACATAATTATATTCTTACCAATAAGGAATGAATATGTTTTTGAATATAAAAACATTTCTTAATTTACCATTAAGGAATGAAGAATTGAAATCCTTTTGGAATATATTGTATTAACTTTTTTATGAAATAGAAAGGAAAATTATATTAGTTTATATCCTTTCCACCAATGTAAAGGTATCGTAAAAATAATTCCATTCTACTTTAGAATACCCTTTATAAACAAGTCTTTCTTTTTTCTTACAATTTATCCCTTTTCATTAAGCTTTTTTAGGAATACCCATTTAGTTATAATAAAATTATTATTTTTCATTTTTGGGAAAAAATATCAAGTTTTATTATTATCTTTTTATTAAAATTATACATTTATTTAATTAACCTAATATTTATGCACAAATGTTTCTTTAACAGATCTTGGATTAGCCTGTAAATCAGAGAAGTATGTGATGTTTCCCTGAAAGTTCTATTAGTTTTAACTTACTTCCCTCAATATCAAATGATATTTTTGATCTTCACATATATTATTATCCTTGGATGAGACTATTAGGTTTTCTCCTCATTAATAGAATTTCATCCATCATCATTTTCATATTGAACTCATTCATAATTTCTATCATTTTATGAAATATCATCACACTGTTTGACAAATACAACTTTATCTTCACCACTTTATAAAAATTATTATTTATATATTCCTTATTTCATTTAATGTTCCAACACCTTCACCAAATTATTTTCAACAATATTCCATATCACATTTTTGTATAGACAATATACTCTTTGATTTGAAGGATAACCAAGGAAGATTCAATTAACACCTTTCTATTCAAACTTATCCAGATTTTCACCATTAACTATGATAATGAAGGGTTTCCAAACACTCCTAGGAACTTTAAACATATAGTTTTTTTATTAAATATTATATGGGAATATATATAAATTTTCCCATATAAGCATAAATTTTGAATATGAACCACTTCTACAATAGCTTGTCTCAAAAAATACTAGGAGGCATAATTATCTATTAACATAGTCCAAGCCATCTCCACTAAAATTAAGTTATTCCATTTATAAACACAATTTATTGGGTATGTATATCACATTAAGTTTATGGTGAATTCCATACTTCTCAAGATAATAAAAAATATTCCACTTCTATATTCAAGTCCACTATTTTTTCGAGTCTTCTTTAAGGTGAAAGTATACTCCTTTTTTGCACTTATTTTTAAATTTATATACATTTTTATAGACTCTAATTTATTATTTATAAACATATTACAAGTAATTAAAGTAAATTCATCAATAAAATAAATAAATACTTATTTCCATTTATTGATTACTTCTTCATGGTACCAAAAATGTAGGAATGGAGAAGCTCAAATGGATGGGTTGATTGAATAGCTACCTTCATGTGAGGATAATAAACAATATTTCCTTTTTGGAATATTGAGAACATCCAATTAATATCTCTTTTTAGTATAAAAAAATCACAAAAATTGTTTCCACAAGTGAGATTTCTCATGTTATTTTTTCCAATATAACCAATCCTTCTATGACACAAATGATTTTATTCTTTTAGTCTCAAGTTGCATGAATTTACAACAAAACCCAATTGAAATATATTTCACCTTGTTAGATAAATTCTAGTAAAACTTAATCCATATTTCACTATATTTACAAAAAATACATTCTTTTGATAGATCACTTCATTTCCACCACCACATAACTTAGTCTAATTAAGTTGATTGAGTTTCAATACTTCAATAAATAAAGAGTTCTTTGATTTTAATTGAACTTTCCCAATCAAAACTGATCCAAAACCTTTGATTTTGAGGGACACATCATTTTGAAAGGTCACTAAGAATTATTTAACCTTATAAACATAGTTTAGGAGTTTTAAATATCTATTCACGTGAGATGAATATTTTCTTTCTAGAAGTCATGAATTATCACCTTTTGATTCTTTATATAACACCTTCATAATCAAAGCTTTATCCTTACCTTTAGACTTTATATTATGGATTTTTTATTATAAATAATAATTTTATGGTTTGGTATGAGGATGAGGAATTCATTTTCATGTTGGAATAAATGATCATATATTACATAGACTTCCTTAGGCACTTGAAACCTATTCACTGATTTATTTCTAGAATTCATAATATATTTATGAACATTACCTTTTTGAGAGGGATAAATCCTCCTTAAAAATTGCCTAAAAAACTCCTAGAATAATAGAAATATTTACAATTGAACCAACACAATCTTTACAAATTCTAGAATCCTGCACAATGAAAATAATAACCCTCGAAACTATACCTTCCTTTGAAAATATAATTTTGTCTAAAAGTCAACACCTTTCTTTCTTCTTTGATTCATAAATATTGAATAATTTTTCTGAAATTTATTTATTAAACATATTATTAAATATAATATTGTTTTTATCAATTTAAAATTTACCCATTTTAAATTGTTCGACGTTAAGTTTGAGTTCCTAGAATTTCTAGATATTTTAGATTCATTTTATTTTTCCACAAAATTGGTTTTATTCTCTTTATTATTTTTCTCAAGCTCTCTTCTATAATTTTAAGATCTATTACACAATATATATGTGATAATTACTGATAAACATGTTTATCATTACTCTTTGAAACTTTATTTTCTACATTTTATTTAAAAATTTCTATGATTTTCTATACATAATTTTTGAATTTGAATATAAAATTTTACACTTCATTTTAAGCCTCCAAAAACCTTCAATGAAAGACATAAGGCTCCATTTCCTTATATTTAAATATTTATTCCATATTTATTTTTTATATATTCTCATCATTAATAAATATATTAAAATCATCAATTTCTTTCATCAGTTTTGATTTATCCTCTCTGTGGATAGATTAATTTTTTCTAGAAGATTGACTTTTTTCTTCTTAATATAAATATCCTTCTTTATTTTTAATACCTTTTAAAAAATTACTTTGATTATCTATTAAAAATAAATTCTATCTCGGTTTCATAATCACTCACAACATCACTACTTATATCACTATTGAACTCTTCTTCATTCACCTTAATGATTAGAATCTTTTCATCAATGTAATTAGAAGTATCAGCTTACTGTTATTTATCACTACCATCACTTATTTGAAACATGGATAAGAAATTTATCTTCTTTATTTATAATAAATTACTTCCACTCCATTTTTAATAAATCCATGACTTATTATCCTTCGATGATTTATATTTTAAAATATCTTCATAGTTATTATGCATCTTCATTTCTGGATCCATATTCTTTTAACTTGGGATAATTTATAAAAAAATGACCAATGTCACCACACCTAAAATATTTTAGTGAAATATTCCATTGAATATTCTCACATTTTTAGGGATAAGAGACATCATTTTACCAAACTTCAGATCCAAATGTAAATCTAAACCTAAACATCAAAACTCACATTCATTTATCTTTCTTTGGGTATTTAAAATGGATTTTTTTATCCTTAAATTTATTCTTGAAAAAATTATCTTTTTTATCTGATAGGAAATTAAACTTATATGTAAGTAATTAAGAGGGAGTGTTCCACGATATTTATCTTCCAAATCCAAGACTTTATCATTAAAACTATCGATTATAATGTGAAGTATCTTCTCAAACACTAATTTATCTTTCAAATTCTCACTAAAACTTCTAACCATGCTCATGATTTCATTCACCCTTGTGAAGAATCTATCTATTGTTTAATAATCCATCATTTTTTAAATCTTTATAATTCATTCTTTAAATTTGAAGTTTTGATAACTATTATTTCTCATTAACTTCAATATAATTTCAAGATTATCCTAGAATAATTTTTATTTAATGATTCATTTAACATTCAATTTTTTTTAAATTGAAGATAATATTAGATTTCTGTAATGAAAAAAATTCTATAGGATCTTTATATCATCAAATTTCATGGTGCCATTTTCATTATAGGGTGGAAACCTATTAGTTGGAGCCTTTAAAATATCCAAACTTATATATAAAATATATAGAAACATATTATCCGTATAGAAGTAGCAATTTTCAGCACTGAGAGTGAGAATCCCCTTACAATTCATTGAATTATGGTTCCCCATTATATACATTATAAATTCTATGAAAATCTATTCAGAGTAAGAGAAATTCCAATCCTCTAAACTCCAAACAATAGATCAAAATTTAAGGGAATCATATTCATGATACTACATGAAAATGAACCCATATAATCAATGGAAATCACTGAGGGTGAATTAGTGATTAAATTAATTTTTAATTTTACTCATAAAAACAACCCTTAACACCTGTTAAAGTGAATTTAGATCACTAGAAATCATAATCACATTAATGGAATGAAAATTTTACATGGTTCAACTCTAAAAATGAGAAGGATAATTTTTAGAACAATCTAGATTTCACCAAGGCCATACAACTCACTATAATAAACATATATGTCACAATGATTAGAGAATATCCTTGTACTCATGTTACAACAAGTATCCTAATTGTGACGATTTCTTTTCAAACTTTTACAATGATAAATATTTTTCTTTCTATAATATGAAAACCTTTAACTAAACAAGACTTCTATAAAGTTGTTATAGTGCTTCTTAATATTCTATTTTTCAGCATGGATTAGAATATCTTCCTTCTCTTCCATCTATATAAACCAAAGCCTCATATTATTAATTATTAACATATAAATATTATCAATAATATCTATACATAGTAATATCCTCTTTTACTTCTTTTTTCCATGCAAAATATTTTATTTTAATAAAACAATAAAAACAATAAATCTTTTTTGATTTTTAAATTGAAATTTATTGTTAAAAAATTTAATTCCTTAAACTATTTATTAGATTATTATCCATAGTCTCCCTTTTTTATTCTTCTATTTTAAATATTATCCAAGTTCTAGTAGGTTAACTGGAAATCTCACTACATGGTTGAGTTGTAATATTGAAAATTCTTTCTTTCCTTTGAAGTGAAATAGTTACTCCATGGAATAAACCTTCTTCTCCATTTTATTGAATCATAAACCCCACTTTTTAATATTTAAACATTGATCTAGTAGATTCAATGTCATTAGATATTAATTTTCAATAGAATATATAATTATGGAAGTCATTAATTTTCATTCTGTAGAAAGCTTGAAATTCCATTAAGTGTTAGATTCATATAAAATTATAAATCACTCATACAAAATATAAAATGACACATAAATAACATCCCATGACTTGTACATAAGTAATAATGACTCATAAAAAAATTTAATGAATAGTACACTACATTAATTTACTTTATAATGAATCAAATAATGTCAATGACTCATACTCATATGTCAAGATGACCCATACATAGAGTTGTATGTCTCACATGTTATACATGGAATTTCTTTTCCAACTCATGTTCAAGTCCAAATAGACTATTACATTGCCTCTATCTTTTCCAAAAGCTCTAATTCCAATCAAGACATCCCTTTTCCATTTTATAGTAATAAATATAAATTCTAGAATTCTTAAAATTCATTCCCAAACATTCCTAGACATGTTTGAATAACCTTAAAACCTCCAAAGATATTTACCTCACATTATATCTTGTGAGTTTGAATATGATTTATACATTTAAAACAAAATAAATTATAATAAACACATTATCATCATCATCATCATCGATTAAATTTTTATTATAAAGACACAAAAAAAGGACCACATGCACCAGGTATCATGGAGGCTTAAAAATAATTAAGTCCTAGGGAGTCACCTCTAATCAGTTTGACCCCCTCGAGTTTATGATACGTTACATTGTGAAGGAAAATAGGGTCAAGATTGAGAACCTCAAGGGAAGAAAGGTGATCTACAACTTGATTACCCTCTCTCCATGAGTGCAGTACTTAGGTGGTATTACTTAGCATTCCCCTACACTTTCTGATGGTACACGTGATTGACCAAGGGGAGATGCATAGAACATTTAGGATATTATTGAGAATCTTGGAGTCAGTTCCTACCTCTAAAATACCAATTTCTTCCTGATTACACGGGCTAATTCCCTAAAAGAAAGCCCATTATTTATCCTGGAGGGACAGACCACTACCTAAGTGGGCGGAAAATTCCATAATCCTGACCCCATGGAATCCCAAACAATGCATCCTCTATGCATGACCCCCATGCAGTATGATCCATCAATGTTAATTTTAAGACCCCTTGAAGGGGGGTTCCAATGGACCCAGTGACCCCTGGTGTTGCCAGTATTGGGATGGATGGCGTTGGGGAGTTATCGAATGAGGCTGAGGGAGGGAGACTCCCACCATTTTACAAAGAGTGGGTCCAAGTCTAAAAGAGTATTTTTGGTCCTGATGATGATGGAAGAGTCATAGGAAAGGACCCCATCATGCCTCTCATTGTTTCTAGCTTTCCAGATGCTCTAGAACCCTGCATGAAGAATCATGGTGTGAGACTACTTGTATGGTCCCCTATCTCCCGAGCCATAGAACCATCTTTGCATGAAAGGGAGGCCTACCATGATACTATTAGAAAGGTTTGTAAACTCACTATGAGTGATCCACACCGCACTCACATAGTCTCCCCGAAAGAAAAGGTGATCAACAGTCTCTTCCTTATTATTCTTACAGAAGGGACATCGACAAACCTGTGGGATCCCGCATCATTTAATATTTTTGTCCATAGGAATTTCCCTATTTATGATATTCCATGATAGGAAATTGAACTTTAAGGGTAGAGACTTCGGCCACATGGTATCGTTCAAGTTATCAAAGATATCCTGGGTGCTCAAAGTTTGACAAAAATCACCAAAGGAGAATTCCCCCATAGATGAGGGAGTGAAAATGCATTGGTCGAGCTCCAAGGTCAATTAAATAAGGTTGAAGGTGGCCTGCTGATCTTTATCCAGAACCACTTTGGTAAACTCGAGGTAACAAGTAGTTTCCCTGAAGGAGATGGTATGATAAGGGAAGCCTGAGACCTCGATAGCCTCCCTAGTCTAGTTGTGATTCTATAGTAAGATATCTCCTCTCCCCACCAGCCACCAAGAGTGATGTTGCTGATGGAGAATGAGTGGAAAAATACTGGACCAGATCATAGATCCCTGGATCATCCCCGATAAAGGATCATCAAAGTGTAAGGAGTGCATGGTTCTACCCCAGAGCGTTCTCTTTTCCCAGACTTCCCATGCAAGTTTCACATGCATGTAGTTGATGATGTCCGCAAGGCCACCGACGTTGATGCTGCCTTCCCTGGATGGCCTCGTCACATTGCACCATGAAGCCCAGGGAATTTCCCTTTGGAGGTAGGGTCCCATATGAAGTTATCCATTATATTTTCAATGTTTTGAATCACCCTCTATGGGCCTTAGATGGCAGATATGGCATGAATTGAGGTGGAAAGAAGGACACTATTAATGAGAGAAATACGACCTTCGAAAGAGGGATATTTTTTCTTCTAGTTTTGGATGTGTTCTGTTATCTTGTGGGAGATAAAATAAAAATCTCTGATGAGATGTCTTCTTGGGAAGAAGGGTGCCCCGAGATATTCCATGGGGAAATACCTTCTGTTCATATTAAGGTTTTGGTGGACAGTAGCAACTCGGCTTGAAATGAATCTATTGATAATGTAGAATGTGATATTCTTCTTATTAATCACATGACCACTCCAATGAGAGTAATCCTTAAGAACCTTCATAAGGCCTTTGATCAATTTTATGCCAGTATTCATGAAGACGAGGTTATCATCTGCAAACATCATGTTGGTGATGGGTTGGGATCTCATGCTCCATCTTAATGGGATCAACTCACCATTGTTGAAACTCTTATTGATGGTGTAGATGAGGATGTCTTGGAAAAGGATGAATAGGCTAGGGGAAAGTGGATCACCTCATCCAATCCCTCGAGTGGCCTTTAAGAACCCATAGGTATTCCCCATAAATGAAATCGCCAACCACAAGGAGCTATAGAATATAAACAAGATATCAATGTTTTGGGGTCAAGAACCACACTAGCCAAGACCTTATTGATAATTCCCCACTCCACAAGATTGTAAGCTTTGTTCATGTCCAACTTGATGGCCACATTTGAACCACAGGTCTTGAAGTTGATGTCTTTGATCATCTACTGAGAAAGGGAAATATATCCTTAGATTGAGAATCCCTTCATGAACCTGTGATACTCCTTTTAGACCCACTGATGAAGGTTCTTTAACAATCTTGTGTTGATGATGTTGGCCAGGATTTTATACGGGAATTTGTACAATCTCACCAGGTGTTAGTGAAAAATAAACATAGGGTTCCTAGAATTTGGGGGGAGGTAAAGGGTTGTGGTATAGGAGATATGTGGAAGGATTACCCCTTAGAAGAAATCTTGGACATTCTTTACAACATCTGCCTTCACAACCTCCCATGAGGCCCTGTATAAAAAACTCAGGAAGCTGTCAGGTCCTGGGGTGCTATCCAGTTTAAGGATCATCATGGATTAATAGACTTCCTCTTCATTAGGAAAGGCACTCATCCCCTTGTTATCTTTGGTAGGGAACACATATTGGACAAACTCAAATAACCTTGTGTCATTTCCCAGATACCCTTTTAGACTTATTGGATTGGGACCAGCGAACAGCTCTTAGAAGAATTAAAGGGCTTATTCTCCCACCATGTCCCTGTCATCCATGTAAGATCCATATTCTAAGATAAAATTGGGTCTGATTGGATGATTTCTCTATTTTATGCATGTGTGGAAGAATGCAGTGTTCCTATCTTCCTCTTTAAGCTAGTTGACCCTCGATGAATCTCTTATCATACATTCCTATTTCAGAATTAATTCCTCTAAGAGTGATTTCTTGTTGGAAAGATCCTCAAAAACATGATCATCCCAGCTCTATTCTATCTTTCCCTCTAGTCTATCAACTTCTTTCATGGAACACTCAACATCAGTGTCATCGAGCATAGAGTCATTCCACCATGTTTTCAAGTGTTTCTTAAGCTGTCAGATCTTGTTGTGGATGGCGACCCATGTGTGCCCCTGGGATGGCTCATTCTAGGTGTTGCTAACTAGGACTTGGTATCTTGGAGTTTTGGTCCACTTTTGGAGGAACCAGAACCTCTCCATGGTACCCTGGCCACAGGAGAGGCTCACCAGATGGGGAGAATGAACCCCTTCATGTTATATTTTTTATGTTATCTACTTTAAATATATGATATATAAAATATTTATATTCTATATATAAAGTATTCATTTTAATTTTATAAACATCCAAAATATCACATATTTATTATTTAAACCTTGACCATATCAATTATCAAAATTACTCTTTATAATGTTTAAAAAATATCTCAAATAAGTTATTTAATTTAATCATTTTAAATTAGTTATAAATAATTCATAATTTTAAATATAAAATATAAAATATTTTTCTTTTTTCATAATTTATAAATAATTTCTAAATTACACTTATAATTTCTATATAAATATTTTATATCCGAATTATATGTCATGCAGTTTAATTTCAAAAGGTTCCTAATATTAATAACTAATATTATGTAATATTAATTTAATAAATGTTTCATCAAAATGTAATAATTATTTAATATAATTAAACTAATTATAAAAAATTTATAAATTTTATTAATATCCCAAAATATATATTTTTAATGATTATAAACAAATTATAAACCATATAATTCAATTCTAAATTGAAATTTAGAAAAATTAATATTTTTAGGATATCATATTTTCTGATATACATCATATAGTAGAGAATTAATGACTTCATTATCTATCATAATTTATGATAGATAATGATTGGATGCGACATCATTCCTTGTCTCTTAGGTTTTTTATGTTATAATATCCCTTATATAATAAGGGTGTTGTAATACCATACTTCTGAAAACACAAATCAATGTTGTCACTCTATGTGATATCCCATATCATATGTTGTGATGCACATAAAACCAAATGAATTGAACAGTGTCACAACCTATGAAATCCCATAATACAGGGCACTATTATATTTTGTCTTACTATATCTCATATCATATATCTATCCATATAAAAAAATTTGAATCATATTTAGTGATATGAAATATGATATCCATATAATATTAAATTTTTTTATTTTTCAACATGATTTCAACAATCAATAGGTATAGTGAATCTCTAATACCATTTAAGGGCTTCTAAGGAAAAAAATATTCTATGTATTGGATGGTAGTAAAAACCTCAAATTTCTAAGATAACCATGCAATGAAAACCGAAACCATGAAAAATGTAAATGAGAAACAATGGTGTGTATCTTTCACTAGTGAATGGACCTTCCACTGTCTTTAAACATGTGTTTATAGAAGTTCACTAAGAGGAAACTATCAAACTCCCTCATTATTAGTGCATCAATGGGCTAAACTGAATCACCAGATGGTTGAGTAGGATCCTATTTTACTCTATGATAAACTAATATCTCAAAAGGTAAAGTAAAACAAATAATAGATATTTAGTCATGATATAATCCAAAAGATTGTGGTCACAAAAATCACACACCATATCACTAGAAGTGGCCCCTTATATAGACCTGTAATACATTCCTCAGTGTGTATGCATTAATGAATATGTTATAAAATACATGAATAATGCATTGTTCATTTCTTTCATTTAAAATTTAAATGAATCATTTAAATCTCCCATACATTTCATCTTATGAATAATTTAATGATATCCAATGTCAATGAAAATTAAAGTAATAACTATTACTATTTGACTACCTTTGTTAATATTTGTATGGTAACCAAATCATACATTACAATTCATAAAATATGATATATCCAAGTTATACAATATGAATATAGTGACATTTAATCATTATAACATGATTATAATTATTAGAATAAAAAAATATGGAATGCACATTTTCATAGAGACCATGATATGTTCCTACCTTGTACTCCATGAGTTGAATCAAAGATAAAATAGTATCATAATCAATTAAGAAGACACAAATGGGATCCCAAACTTCCATATTATTTCTCACACATTAAGGGATAAATTTCCTTTAAAACCATTTCCCAATCCAATGGTATACTATTGAGAACATACCACTTAGAGTAGGCTATAGATTTCATCAATTGTTTGATAAATGGTTTCACTATTCTTAAGGAAAATGTTTAGAGTATTTTGACCTTTTTACCTTAAGAAATACTTGACATGGGTAAACCATTTATCTATTGGTATATTGTTCTTCTCATAATTCAATTTTATAGGCCATGAAAATTAAAAATTTTATGGATCAAACATTATGGTAATTTTATTTTGGACATTTCATAGATGAGTTTTGATAGATTCACTACCCATGGGAAAAAATTTACCTATATACCCAGTCTCGAATCCTAATTACTCATGATCAGTCTTGTGAAAATACAGTTTTTCCTAGATGTCACACAACCTATTTTTATCTATCCAAAAAAAAAATCATGTCTTCCTTGTTTCAACACATCAAAAAGAACCCACATTCATTCCCAGACATAATAGTGTGTATTCCTTAATATAGTCATGCATACCTAGATTGATGTATTGTCCCAAATTAGTTATGGTAATTTAGTTCCTATATTTGGGTTTCTAGGATAAGGTTTTCTTATAAAAGTACCCCCAATTTATTAAACCCATGAATTAAGAAGATAATGAGATCTAAAGTTAAAGAAGAATAATTCTTTAACATTGTGGTGATTTTATGGGAAAGAAGAATTGGTGAAGAAGAGAAGTGGATATGGACCTTTATTGTCTTTTTTAATACTCAAATCTTGTTCAAACTCAATTTTTTCATGGTTATTCATTTGAGGTGAATTTTATTCCAATTTATAAAGTTCTTGATGTTGTTTAAAATTAGTTTGGGAATTTTTGGAGTCAATTTTCAAGTGTTTTGGAGATAAGAAGATTTGGATTTGAAAAATGGAAATTTTTTCCTTATTTAAGGGTTTTATATTTATAAGAATTTTAATTTTATAATGAAAAAACCTATTAGGATATGTAAGGTTTTTATTAAGATAGGTTGAAAATTGAAAAAGACACATAACTCACTCAATATGTATGTTTTTTATATCTAAGTAGTTTGAAGATATAAAATTGGAAAAGGAATTATACTTTCTATGATATATAAGGATTATATTCAGAAGAGGTGAAAAATAAATAAAGGAAGAGATATTACCTTGACATGTAAGATTTAAAATCCAGTACATAAGATCCTTATTGGTGGAAATAAATGGAAAATTCCTCAGTACAAAGTTGATATGTTAAATTTTTATATGTAAGAAATTCCATATGAATAATTTTAAATTTTATATATAATAAATTTATCTAAATTTTAAGATATTTAACTTATCCAAAATATGATATTTCTTTGAGTTACAAGATATTTTTGAATGATTGATTTCTGAAATATAAGATAATCATATGATATGATATCTCTATCTTGTACTATGAAATATATCTAGATATATTTCTTAAGATTATTATTGATTTTAATATGATAATTATAAATATATTCTTAAATTTATTAAACATCATAAAGAGAAATTATGTCTCAAGCATATAGAGAATAAGGGTTAATCTATTAATATGAATTCAGATAGTGATGATAATCCATGATAAATATCATCTTGGATATATTTATGTGGATAAATATATCACTCCTTGATTCATGGTGTCATATGATGAATTGAATACCTATAGAAATTGAATAATAGATTACACTATAAAGATATGTTTCATGCTGTGAAAAGTAATAAGTTGTTCTTGGAACTGATGTTTTATAAATTTTTGAATTAAAACACATTGTGATGTCTTGGATAGTTCCAAAAAAGAAGGAAAAACATGAGAATTTGAAGAGTGGTTAATATGAGTTACATTTTTTGAAGATTTTAATTTGAAATTAATATTAAATGAGGGAATTTGATAGTTAACTATGAGATTAAATCAAAAAATATTTTTCATTAATGTGTAATGTTGAGTGTAGAAAATGATATTATAGAAAATTATTCATGAGAGAGAAGAAGGTGTGAGTTCTAGTGAACACATAAATATGGATAATTCTTGGAACAATGAAAGTAGAAAAAGAAGAAATGAATAGTGCACTCTGGTTTGCGTGTAATCATCATAATTGTGTTGAGTGTAGAGGAATAAGTAAGTCACACATGTTCTATATAGTAAAAAAGTGTGGGAACACTATAAGTTTTTGGGAGACAATCATCTGAGGAAAAAGGATAATCCCCATGACAATAAAGTATATGAAAAAAATTAAACTTATCAAGTGAAAATACGATTAAATTTTTTTTATTATGAGTTCATGGATATTCATTTCTTGTTATATAAATAATGGAGATTCTAGTGGATAATATACTCTTGGGTGAGTCGGGATCATGATAAGGATTAGCTACTGGTTTGATTAGTGAACCTTATAATGAGCCACTACTTAAAAAACCCATAATCATGTATTTAATAACAATTATTTTACATTTTTTACATTCCCATGATCTTTTAGGTTTAGAGTTTTTTAGAATTAGGAAAAATATTTCATAAAAAATAGAACAATTCCATACAATGTACATTTTTTCCATAAAAATAGAGCTTTAAGTTTACACCCCTATTTCATTCAATACACTTTTCCTTTTTTAAGTCGATCCCAAAGAGGAATGCTTGACCTTTATATAGTTAATACACATCTTTAGGTCCTATAAAAAACATTTTAAAAAGTGGGGTGAAAATAAAAATCTCGACAAGGGACATAAAAATAAAGGAATCTTATTATTTTATTAGAAAATGAAAACCCCTAAAAATGTATACTTTTTCCTTATAAAGCTTTTAGTATATAAATAAATCATTTCCATATATTAAAATTAAACTTTGGTCAAATAAAATATTTACAAACCCATTATTAAGTATATAAAAACCATTAAGGCCTCTTGAGGTACATAGTAACTCATAAAAAAATTTCAAATCCTTGCACCTTTAAAAGTTCATAATATTTATTTTCCATATAAATTTAAATATTTCCATAAAGACATTTTTGAAATCATAATATAGGGTTTTTGTAGAATCATATTCATAACCCATATTCACTTATGTTTAATCTATTTTATAATAATCTGCGACCAATTAGTTCTATAGGATTAACTTACTCGATTATCTCCCTTATTTTTCACCTTTGAAGACTAAATAAATACCCAATGCATATCAGGCACACCTATCATCATGAGATATATCAGGATCATATAAAATTATCTACAAGTATCATGAACCATATAATAAATTAAAGAATTTAAATATTTTAATTTTTTTTCATAAGACCCCTGGAAAAATCATCTAATCCCATAAACAAAATACCTCTTATTTTAATATAATTATAAGTATAAATATCAATTTTATTTGAAAACACATATAAATGAAAAATTTATAGAAGAGAAAAAATATGATATACATTGAAAAATTATATCAACTTTTAGAGTAATCTTGATAATGAATAATTTTTATAGTGGAGGGAAAGATGGTCAAGCCGTATATGTTAAAAACATTCATTTTTTTACTTTTGTAAAAAGTCAAAAATAACCCACATAGAAAACATTGAAAATATTCATTTTTAAACATTTGTAAAGAAATTAAAATATAATAAATTTTTATCTTCAGAAAAGTTTTAGGCATAAATAAGTTAATTCTTGAAAATTTTAAATGAACCTCTACATGGAAGAGAAAGAGTTATAAGGAAAACATTAAAATAAGATTTATTAAAGAGATCCCCTACCTCAAGTCCCGTATAGATTCATACGTTCTATAACAGAAAAATACTAAAATTATATTAGTTATTTAATTTATTAATAACCACTTTCATTTTATTTCCATTATAATTATTCCCTTAATTTCATTTATTACTATGTTTTATTTAGTTACTAAAATGGTTAAGATAACATTATATGTTTTGGGGTTGTCAAGTTTATAACCTCAAAAAAATATTAGTGTGTTAAACATGGTCAAAATTAGTATGGTTTCATTACTTCAAAAATATTATTTTTTTATAATTATTATATTTATATGTTAAATTCAATTTTAAAACCAATAATTTAAGACGGTCATGAAAACTGAATCATGTTATTTCGTTGTGATGATAGTCTGTACGTGCACATGAACAATATTTTCATTTTTATACTGGGTGAAAAAAACAAACTAGATAACATTTTAATTTTATAGAATCATAAATATGTTATAAATTCTCTATTTAGTCATTATTTTTATCCTTATGAAAATCTATGATAGGAGGTAATAAAAAAACCACATTGCTTCATAGAGTGGTATTCCACTCATACACACATACAACATTATCATTTAATAAAATATATAAGGGTAATAAGGTAAGTAACATATTATATTTAAAAAATAATAATGATTTCATAAAAATTATATATATTCATTTGATTCATTATTTTAACCGTCCATATAATCTGGTCATGAAAAATAAAACATATCACTTCGTGGAGGTGATAGGGCACACATACACATAAACTATGTTTTCATTTACCATATGGTGGAAAAAAGATATGAAAAGTATTATTGAATAGACATAATAATATTTATGTAAGTGAAAGATAATTTTGATATTTTATCATCAAGTTTAAAGAATATTTGAAGGAGGTAATAGAAGAAATAAATATGAAAAAAATCAGTTAAGAGTTATACCTCTTATCTGAAAACCTCATTTGTATTACACCTTAATCCTTCTAGTTTGGGTCGTTTGGTGAGAAACATACCTATATGATATAAGGATGGATTTTTGGAAGGAATTTGGGTATGTATGGGTTGACTTAAAAGTATCAAGAGGTGTGAAGAATAGAGGATAAGACATGTCGTTCTGCAAGGGGAGTGGCATTCTGGTAATTATTCAAAGTTTTAAAATAATAAAAAGTATTATTCATAGAAAAGTGGAACCTAGACAATTAAAATTATAATTTAAGGTGATAAGGGTCTAAATTATATCATAAATTAATAATTGAGATAATATTTTGTAACCTTATCACTTTTTTAACCATTATTAACCAATTTTACCCTTTTTATGGCGGTGATAATATTTTTACCACAATTACTATTCATAATGACCAAAAATGAAATTGAAATCATTAGTAAAATTTAAAATCTTAATGAAAAATATTTAATCTATTTTTTAATATTAAATATATATAATTGGTTGAGAATAATTTTAATATAATTAGACTAACCACAATGGAAACCATTTTTTAGAAAAAATGTGTTCTAATCATAAAAATGAAATTATGAAAAAATAAAATATAATACAAATTACTATGAAATTAATTAGATTAATTTTAATAAAAGAGATATTATTTTACTTTAAAATAAAATAAAAAATAAAATGGTACTTTTAATTTACTTGATTTAAAGAAAATAATTGAATGGTTTTAAAAAAATGACATTTTTCCCCATTTACTCAAAAATTAATCTTTTCATAAAAATCCAAAAAATTCACCCTAAGATAAAATTGATACGAAGAATCAAAAAATAAATTCACTTTATAAAATTTAATTCCTAAAATTTTTAAATTAAAATTTTATATAAAACCATATAATTCATGAGTTTTTTTGTGAGATTAATTTATTTCTTTTTAAACTATTTTTTAAAATCAGTATAGTGAAGCCTATAAATTTATATGAAGAATCAATAATAAATTCACTGGAAGAATGTGGCTATAAGGTTATTTTTAAAAACCTATGGCCATGGTTGACCCTATACTGTAGTCATAGGGGAATATATAGCCTTGGTAAGTATGTGACCATGGATATAGGGTTATGTTTTGAAGTTTGTGGCCATGGTTGGTCCATGAATGTGGCCACAAGGGTACTTATAGCCAGATTTGACCTATTACTGAAAATATGGAATCCCACACCCATCATTAGAAATAAATATTCCATGGGAAGGTTTTCGGAAGATCTATTTCAATGGTTATAGGATGGGCGTGGCTATAGGTTTCCCTATGGCCATTGTCTTGGGATAACCATGGAAATGGTACACCTATGAGCATGTTCAGGGTTAAACATTATGATATGGGTGTGCTCATAGGTTAAATTTCTAATAGTGTAAAAGCATGAGGGTATTTTTACCTCATAAATTTTTTTGATTCTCATATTGCTTCCTCAAACATGTGATTCTTCCAAAAAACCTTAAGTTGGAGAATTACCTCGTTTTATAGTACCCACTCTCTTTGATCCAAATCTAAACTGATTTTTCTTTATTGGAATGTTTCCCTTCCAACTGTACCACCTAAAGGTTCAAAACATGAGATAAATAAAGTATATATTTCCTTAGTAACAAAACATGAAACACATTATATACCTAAGATAAACTCAATGGGAAGGTTGATAGATAAGAAACTAATCCCAAATAATCTATAATTTTATATGGTATAGTAAACTAAAAAATTAACTATCCCTTTTACCAAAATGGATAACACCTTTACATGGAGTTATTTTAAGAAATACTTGATTACCTACCTTAAATAAAAGGTATTTACTCTTTTTATTTTCATAACTCTTCTATCTGCTCTGATCTACCCTCATGTGTTGCTGAATCATATTTAACTTCTCCATCATTTCCTCTGCTAGTTATGTTCCTAAAAACCTTCATTAATAGATTTTTTTCCAACATTATGGAGTTTAATATCTCTTTTTATATAATTCCTCAATAGGTTAAATCTGTATATTAGAATGAAAATTGTTATCATAGGAAAAATTAACTGGTAAAAGATACTAATATAAACTTTCTTGATAATTCAAATAGAAATTCCAAAGCATATATTCCAAAGTTTTAATTGTTTACTCTGTCTTTCCATTATATTGAAGATGAAAATCTATTATAAAATTTAATTCAGTACCCAATGAATTTTTATGTACTTTACATAAAATTTAGGTAAATATTGGACCACTGTCTAATAAATTTGAGAGAGGGACTCCATGTAATCCGAATATCACTTTAAGATAAAGTCTAGAATGTTGACACAAATACATAATATCTATAGTATGAAGAAAATGAGAAGATTCAACCAATCTATAAATAATAAACCAAATAATTTTATTACCTCGATATGTATTTGGTAATCCCACGTCAAAATCCATGGATATATTCCCCCATTTCCATTTAGGAACTAGAAAAGATTAAATCATGCCCTTTGGTATTTTTCACTCAACTTTAACCTAATAAAAATGGAAACACTTCATGGTAAAATAAGAAATCTCCATTTTCATTCCATCCCTTTAATAATATTACTTAATGTCTCTCTATATCTTAGTGCTACTATGATGAATGAAAAAAGAGATATGTGAGCTATATTGAACAATTCCTTCTTTAACTAGGAATCATCTTGAACACAAAAAATAATTACAAATATGATAAAATATTAATTTTAAACGTTAAATTTAGGAAAATTAACATTCTTAACAAAATATAATCCTTATAGACCATGATCTTCCTTCTGAGTATGCTTAATAGTGTTGGAAAAAAATGACTACACTGACACCTAAACTAAAAGATAGGGAGTTCCTACATGCATAATTTCTTGGAAAAAATTCATCAAATCATTAACCAATGGATCATGTTTCAAATGTAAAATAATTAATGACAAAATATTTTTTGAAATCATGGTATTTGTTACCATATTCACTTTACCTAGATGATATTGAATCATGAAATCATAACCCTTTATCTTTTTTAACCATCTTCTATGCATCATGTTCAACTCCATTTGAGTCAATATATACTTTAATATTTTATAGTAAATATATATTTCATGATTTAACCCATATAAAATATTCCTCTATATTTTTAAAGAAAAAACACCACTGAAAGTTCAAGATCATGTGTTGAGTAACCCTACTCATGGAGTTTTAATTAAAATGATGCATTTAAAATTTCTTTATCATCTTGCATCAAGAAACATCCAAGAACCTTCAATGAAGAATCACTATAAATAAAAAATTCGCCATTTATTATTGGAATTGATAACATTGGAGAGTTTAAAAATAATTTTTTCAAATCCTGAAAACATTAATAATATTACTTTATCAATATAAATTTAAATCTTTTTATGTTGAGTTGATGGGCTAGATAACTGATCAAAGTTTTGAACAATCCATTTATAATAACATGATAATAAAAAGAAAAAATCAAATATGAGTGAAATTTATAGGTTTTGGACACTATTTGACAATATTAGTTTTAGTAGGATTAACAATTACACCATATTTATAAAACGTATTCCTATGAAATGAAATAATCTATAAACAAAATTCATATTTACTAAATTTTCCATACATTTTTTTTTCTTTTAAAGTATAAAATACAATCCTTAGGTGTTTCTCTTTTTCATAATATCCTTTAAAATAAATAATAATTTTATCAATTAAAATCACCACAAATTTATCCAAATAAAAATGGAAAACTTTATCCATAAGATTCATAAATATAGTAAGATAATTTTTAAACCTTAATGAAAAAAAACCAAAAAATCATAATGACCATAAATAGTAAAAAATGTAATCCATATAATGTATTCATCCTTCAAATTCAGCTAGTAATTCTCAAACCTGAGATCAATCTTTCAAAAATTATGATCACCCTAGAGCTGATCAAAGAAGTAATCAGTGTGAGGCAATAAATAATTTTTCTTAAAATTAATGTTATTAAGTGGTTTATAATCATTAAAAAGTCTCTTAGAATCTTTCATTAAGTCAATAGAAAATTAAACCTCCCAATTATAAGAAACACTAAAAAAATCATCAAAAAGTATATCCAAATATTAATTAACAAATTTGAATATTTCCTTTCTTTTCAATAATATGTGAATTATAAATTTCACTCCCATTTTAATTCAATCTATCAACTTCTTGATACATTATCAAAGGTATGAATTCATTATTATATAAAAAATAAAACTCATTATAAAAAATAAATTCTTTATCCTTGCAATTTATCTTATCATTATAAACTAAAAACCAATCTATACTCAAAACAACATCAAACTGTACAATGGGAAATACAATAAGTGTTTTAGGGAAAACCATTACACATATGATAACAAGAAGATTACTATAAATTCTTATTGCCTTTATACAAAACCCATGCATTTTTTCTAAAAACATTGGATTCATTTATTGAGATGGTATTTCTATATTACATGAAAATTCCTTAGATATAAAAAAATTTATATATCCTGAATCAAATAAGACATTGACATAATTTGAATAAACATGTAATTTACCCATCAACACTTCATTTGAGGGTCCCAAACCTACCATATAAGTATAAAAAGACTTTTAAAGACTTTTTTATTTAAAATATTTATGATTCCAACATTGAGTAACTGAATTTGGACGTGTGTTAGAATAATGACCCAAATCATCGTAGTTAAAACATCTTACCACAGGCCGATTATCTATTTTACCAATAATTTTCAAATCAAAACTACTTTCCTTGTATCCACGAGCCAAACAACCAAGATTACCACATTAATAACACATGATTTATTATATCAAAAATTATTAGAAAATTGTTTTACCAAATTTGAATCATTTGGAGGGATTACCCATAGATTTAGTAGTTTAATGATTCTATATTTTTTTCCACCAAGACCTCATCTTACTATTATTTTCATGAAGTACATATTTATTGAAAAACTCAATCTCAAATTTCTCAGTATAATAACAAAACTCCTTATAAATTTTAAATTCAAAAGAGTCCAACACTCTTCATAATGTTTTTAAACCCGTGCAAAATGTATTAATTTTACTCCCATGGTCTAGAAAAAAATTTGGTGTGTACATGGGTTTTCTGAGAATTTTTATTTATAAGTGGAAATTGAGTCTTCATACTTTTTCTTCAACTCCAAAAATTTCCATTCCATTCTATGTTGAATATCATTATTAATATAATTCTAAAATAAAAAATATCAAAGACCATCCACTTAATAACATCAATCTTATAATTTTATTTAGTATTCTTAATTAGAGGACTTCATCGCTCATATTCACCTTCAAAATGATAAATATAAAGAATTAACTTTTCATGTTCTATATATCCAAAAACATTGAATATTTTCTCCAATTAATTTATCAATACTTTTTCTTTCATCGGTTATGATGGTCCACAGAAATACAGAGGGTGTTGTTTTTGGAAATTCTCTACTATATACATGTTCATTTATTATGAATTAAAATTTTCTATTTCTTGGGCTCCACTAGTAATATACCATGTCATGTAAGTTAACACCACCACAAGATTCTCTCTTCTATACATTCTAGGTTGCTAATTTAGAAGGTCATTATCCTCCTGATGCATTATTTCTTCAGAGTCCCTATTTCCTCTATAGAAAACCATTCTAAATAAAATGTATTAGATAAATAAACATGTAAATACTAAAAATCCATCTCTTGATAATATAATTATAAATTATAGTCTCTTTAAAATTTCTTTTAAAATTATCCTAACCCCAAAAGGTATCTAAAAATTTCTTTAATACCAACAATAATGACCAATTACATAAAAACCCATAAATTTGAGTTTAATAGAAAGAATATAACATTTTTCACATTACCATGATATTTTGGCTTTATATTTTTAAATAATTAGGGAAAATAGTTCATAATAAAGTGGACACATCAATATAATATATATCTTTTCCACAGAAAGAGGGATTTATGTTTATACCCCTATTTCATTTAATAAATTTCTTCTTCTTATAAGATGACCCCAAAGAGGAAAATTGGAACTTAATATAGTTCCTACTCATCCTTAGATCTAGTGAAGAACATTTTAAATCATGAGATGAGAAAAAACATTAGTCAAGGACATAAAAGTAATGGAATCCCATTATACAAGGGAAAACATGAATACCCATGAAAATATTATACTTTTTCACTATAAAACTTTGAGCAGATAAACAAAACATTTACACATATAAAAGTCAATATTATAAAAAATTAAACATTTTGAAAACTAATTATTCATCCTGGGAAAACCATGAAATCATATTGAGGCATGTGAGAACTCATAAAAACCTTTCAAAATCTTTCACCTTTAAAAGTTCATAGACCTTACTTACCTCATGAAATCAAAGGATTTTTATAAAATCACCTTATTTAAGCATAAAATTAGTATCTTGGAGAATATTATTCATAAATCATGTGGAAGAATAACTGAACCCTATTTAATTCAATAGGATTAACTAACATAGTTAACTCCCTTATTTTTCTTTTAAAGACTAAATCATTACCTACTGCATTAGAGAGCTCTATCGGGTCCACCTATCATCATGAGCTATATTCAGATCAAATATCATTATCTATAACGATACAGTATAATAAAATGTTTTTTTGTAATATTTAACTTTTTAATAATAAAAACATTGAATAAATCATTTGAACTGATGAAAAACACTTTCCATTTTCACATAATCATAAGTATAAATGTCTTTTTTCTTTGAGAACTCCTAAAAATAAAAAATTACTATAAGTATTGGAATAGTATATACTATGAAAAACCATGTTAAAATTTAGATTAATATTGATAATAAATAATTTTTATGATTTCAGGAAGATGTGGTCAATCCGTATACATTAGGAAAACATTTTTTTTCACTTTTTTTATCAAAATATGAAAATAACCCATGAAATAGACATTGAAAATATTCCTTTTTTAACCTTTGTAAATAAAGTAAAATATATTTTAAAATTAAATTTTAAAAACCTATATTCATAAATAATAATATTAAAGAAACTTTTAAAAGAACATGGACATGGTATAAAAAGTGTTGGAAGGAAAACCTTAAAATAATATTTTCTAAAGAAAGTCCCTTACCTTATGTCTCATATAACATTATACATTCTCTAACTCTGAAATAATAAAAATATATCAGTTATTTACTTTATTAAGAACATTTTTTATGTTTATTCCATTATCAATATTTCATTAATTTCATTTGTTACAATGTTTTATTTATTTACTAAAATTGTAACATTAACATTTTATATTTTGGGTTTGTTCAATTTATGACCTCAAAAAAATGTCTATGTGATGATCATAGTATATGGGGTTTTTTTCCATTTCCTAAATAGTAATAAACATGTTATAAATATAAAATTTTTACATTAAATAAAATTAAAAAAACCACATAAGGTGGTTGATATTGTATATTTATTCATGATTTTATGTCACTCCAATTATAGGTTTTTTTACTAAAAATGTATAATTTTCTATACATTTACTTACTTTGATCATAAAATTATATAACATGAATTGTTTAAATTCATTAAATTACACTATAGTTTGAAAAATTTACTACAACTTCATCATAATAATACAAATTGTGTTATATATAGTTGGTATGGTTCCAAATTCCCATTCATACATTTATTTCACCTGGAGATTTTTTAGAATTTTACATTTTAAAGGATAAATGGATCACATAATAATTCCCACCAATTATATGGATAAAAATGGAACAACTATTAATATTGAATTTCTAAGATCATTATAGAAGCTAAAATTTGATAAAACTCGAGAATAATTTCTAGGAAATCTTTATAAAACATGGATAAATATTTCATATCCCAATATATCTATAATGGGTCCTAATCCATGCACAAAATTCTATAACACATTTCCTCCAGGTATTTTTTAAAAATCCCACAATTCTTGAATTTTTTCCCAATTAACATGTCTAATTGAGCTATAATTTTATGGGGAAAAATTCAAGATCATGTTCAAAATTTTTTAGTACAATTTATTTCGATATAGTGGCATATTATTTGATTAAAATTAATTAAAATTTGTGACTTGTAAAAATTTGGATGAATCTATAACAAAAACACATGGTATATGATAACAACTATATATCTGCTTCCAAAAGTATAATGGAAATTCAAATTGTAGGGTGAACTTTCCACATCCGTATCTAAAACTTCTAAGAAGAATATTATATTAGATTATGATATCTTCATGGTAAAATGGATGATTCAACTTGAAGGGAAGCTTTGGAAGGAAAAAAAATACATTTAATTGGGATATAAATAGATAATCATCTTTAACATGAATGGGTTTGGAACTTTATAACTTAATAAAAAAATTGGAAAATCCATAGCCTTTCCAATGGACTGGGAGGAATTTATATACACTTTTGTTTACAAGAGATACCTCTCCTCCACTTTTAATTTCATATTTGTTTTTATTTTTTTCAATTGTAACCATTTATTTTTTTTATTTCAATTTCGTGTAAGTAATGTTTTCCATTATATAATTTTTTTTACAAATATGTTTTTAATAATTTTAAATAATTTCTTAAAATAAATTCAATTATTATAGAAATCCTTATCTCCTTCACTTTCCCATTCAATCAAAAGCACATATTTACCTCTCTTCACTATTCATGTGTTTATTCGGTGCACCACTTTTATATTTTCCCTTTTTTTCTTATATTTTTAAATTACCACTATAAATATCATAAACCACATTAGTAACCATATCAATGAATGATTAAATAATCAATTATATTGATTAATAATTTAGGTATGTTATGTTATTGAGAGATCTTACACATTTAATATTAATTAAATTGAAATTGTTTATATTGAACTAATGATGTGATAGATTAATGAAATCTATTTTTTATCATGTATATTTCATGTATTATTAGAAAAAAATACATATGGTTTCAATATATATTTTACCTTCCATAAATGATAATTGATTAAGATTAGAAACCTAGTTGAGGCTTGGATTAAATCCAAAACATTCAGGAATTCTAAGGAAACTTGTCTTGTGATGTGGATGTCAATTTAATGAAATATTTTGAAAAGATTGATGGCATTGTAATATTATATCCTGAATAATGAAATAAACCCTATATCTATCAAATTTATATTTATAACTTGATATATCAATCAACTCAATTAATATCTACAAACAAACCCCCATTAAAAAGTCAAAAAAATGATTCTAAAAAACATAGTACCATCATTGGGGATTTGAACTGAGTGCAGCTATACACAGGAAAAATATTAAAGATCATCCAAAACAATATACAATGGTTTCTTATAAAATTTTCATGTCCCACAATACAATTTACTTGATTTGGGTTCTTGGTAAATTGATTGTAATGGTTTTGAAAATGATAAGGCTCACTAGGACAGTGGAAATCGGGAATAGGAGGGTTGATCCATTAATGTTGAAGAATAAATGGATATGGTTGTTGGAAGTTACACCCACCTTAATCATATTATATATTTTATTTATTTTATGGAGGTAACTGAGGAGGTTTGGGGAAATTATTTCCATACCTCAAGCCCATATGGTCTTTCCAGCATAGGTTATAGGTAGAAAAGAAGGGATTATAGTGGGGATGGTTAGAATTTCTCAAAAACTGACTTATAGTGTAGGGGTTTTTGATCCTTAGAAAAAATCTTTTTTTAGATCCATTGGACAACAATAATATAATGGATTATCTTTTAGTTTTGGAAATGTGTCACATTGATGAGTCGTGGAGCTATAGCTACCATAATTTTTTATATGTCTAGGGAACTGAGATAGAGGAGAAGAATAGTCTGGTGCTTTGGTATCCGCCAGAAGTTGTCTTATAAGAACATTGATATCACTGATGCATGCCCATCATATGGCATGTAAAAATAAAATTTCAATTTATTCATAGTGCAGCATAGTGCCTAACTAGGGTCATCTCACTTGAGGAGTTTTCTCAGTTTATTTACATACTTAATCTAATTCACCTAAGAAATAATTATTTTTATTTTTTATGTTTTATAAAATAATTATAATTATAATTTAATAAAATATATTAAATGAAAAATCAATATAAAACTAACATTAAATTCTTAATTACCATTCAATTTTAAATAGAATGGAATTAGAGATGAATGAAAGTTCTCCTGAGATAATTTTCATAGAGCACCTTCATTGGACAACTTCAAAAATACTTAGTGAACACACTCCATCGTATGTATGAACAACTCAATATACCCTGGTTATGAATGAAAAATTTATTTAGTGATATCCAAGTACACCCTCTATCTACCTCCTCAATCGAGGAAAAATAGTTACAGATTAAGAAGTTAAACTGTAGACAACCCCAATGAGGATTACACCCACTATAAATTATACTTATAATTAATTAAAATAAGATAAAATACATGGTCTCAAGTTCAAGTACTAGATTACTCTCTCGAGATATTTATCAGGTCATTTACTCATGATCATGAGTATTGGAGATCATAGTGGATAAGAATGGGTTGGAATGAAAAAGAAAGAGATGAGAAGAAAAGAAGAAAAGAAGGGGGTGTGTGGAAGAAGACACAAAAATTAAAACCATGAATGAATTATATTTTATATAAAATAAACCAAATTAAAATTACATTTAAAATAAAACTAAAGTAATAAAACAGTAAAAATAAAAAAAAAAATAAGAAATGAAAAGGGTGCAACAATTTCCCCTTAAGAATCTATCTCTTGAAAGTTGGCTCCTGTTTATCAAACCATGTCTTATAATCACCCCAATATCCCTTCTTATAGGTTATTCAAAATTTAAGTTCATATCTCCCATATAAATGTCAAATTAATTGGACACATCTAGTGTATCATATGTAATTTTTATTGACTATAATTTTTTCTGGCTGAGATTTCTAGAAATCCTCTTTGATTGTATTTCATTCAATGGCCACCTTAATGATTTTATAAATCCATAAAATTTAATAGAGAAAAAATTATATGAGTAATACATCACTTCCATGTGTAATAAACTCAATTGTAGGTGTGTATCCTGAGTTATGATTTAGTTATATAGGTGGGGGCCATGTGGTTGGACAGAAAAATTTTCCAACATGATTGATTTTTTTTGGGCCTCTAGATGTTTGAATCAACTGTTGGTCCAGAAGAAAAAGTTGAAACCCATAAATAATTAGATCCTAAAAACTATTATCACTCATATTGGAATAATAATTTAAACGTTATTCTGAAAATAACCTTGTGATTAAAATATATTGAAATTCCAAAATTGTGTAATTTTCACTTATAAGCCCAAAACACACCGTAAATCCAAAATTAATTCAAATTAATCAAATTGATAAATTTTTATAGATTAAATAATTGAAATAAATATAAAAAATTATGAAAATATTATCTATATCAATTCCCCCACACTTAAACCATGATTTTCCTCAAGAATAAAATCTCAACATTAGAAATCATAGGGCACCAATGTTTCTATTATTAAAATTCCAATGCAAGAAAATAAAACAATTATTAATGAAAAATAAAAATTTAAAAAATATACATAAAACATAAATTTAATTTTCCATTTTCTAAATAAATAATAAATTAATTCATTTTAGTTTTCCCCTTTGAATAATTAAGTAACTTCTCCTTTCTTTCATTCATGATCCTCAATTATTTATTACCAAACATTCCATGTCATGATTTACCTCACTATTGATTCTTTTATCTCATAAATCATGATAAAATTCATGTAGAGTTATGCTCATATCATCATAACATGATCCTTATCCATAGGTTTGTAAATGAACTAACTTCTCTACTTTTTAAAGACAAAATGCACATAAAATCATGATGATTTTCAATAAAGGTTCAAATGACTCTGAGGTTTATGGTTGGTAGGATTTGATGCTTTAAAAATTATGGATCAAGGAGGAGGTTTATCTATTAAGTAAAATTTATGATATAAAAAAGTGTAATGTGATTATCACATTTAAAGTAGAAACTCCCACTTCCCTCAAAACTCAAATCAAAGATCACGATTAATTTAATAATAATGAATTATTTGTTCACCATCTTGAATATTTTTTTTTACTTTTATACACTTTTTCTTTTTCAAAGATCCTTTTATTTGTTTTTTATTTTTTGGAAGTTATTATTTATATTAAATATCACATCCACCACCTAACCATTTATGATTAAAATCACAGGTCTAGTAATGGTGTTTTTTGGTTTACCCAAATCACAACCCATTTTTCTTATTTTTTGGTTCATCTTTTCATTTTCATTTTTTTATATTCAAGATGGGAAAACAATAGAGTTCAATTAATGATTATAAAACCTTTTAAAATTTCAAAAATAAGCACCCCCACACTTCTTCCTTACAATTTAAATCATCCCATTTACAATGAATCCCTTTACCCCCACACGTAAACATTAAAATATCACGAAATTACTAAGAGTTGGGAAGGAATGGATAAAAATGGATTGAAAAATTTCTCATCCCTATAAATATCATTTATGATCTCTATGGGATAAATAAGTATTTATGTAAAGGTGTTATTTAAGGATAATGTATTTTAAAAAGTTCTCTAAATCATTTTAAATGTGTTTTTTTCATAGTCATAGCATTGACAAGATCAAATACAAGTTCTGATCAGTGTCTTATCCCAAGATCACTCAAGAAATCTGCTCATGAATAAATAGGAAGTACATTGTATAGAAATCATTTTATGAATGGGAAAAATTATTTTTGGAAACCACTCATGGAATGAATAATAATAATAAATAAATTCACATGAATTTCATAAATTCAAATCATGAAAAATGGTAGGGAAATTTAATTTACATGAAATAACTAATTCCCTCAAATCATGAGTCCTCATTTCAATATCAATGATTCATTTTAAAATTTTAATTTTTAATTTTACTAATTCAATTTCATTGAAATTGAAATATAAAACATGGAAACACTAGATTCCTAATAATATAACGTGTCCTAGATAAATCAAGTAATGTATGATTTAATGCGTGGGAATGCAATTTCTAGTTTAAGATCAAAATAGTTTTTTGGAAAAAAATATATGGAGTTTAAAAGATAAAAAATAAATGTGAACTCCCTTTCAAAATAGAACTTAGTAATCTTTTATCCTTGTATATTTGTGGATTCCTTATTCTATTATGAACCTATAAATGAAAATTATTCAATTAAGCATAAGGATCATGTCATTTATGTTCAAAATGATATGTGGGTGTGTGATACATGCTAGAATACTTCATAATACTTAAATTGAAATCTAAATTCCTAGAAATCATGTAAAGAAAAATCTTTGTATGATCCCCCAAGTGGGACTTGAATTTTTACTAATTCCATAAGGGTAATAACATCTGTAATCAATAGTCTGTAGGTAGGTGGATCTTATTGGACTTGAACCACCACATATTTCTTTTCCCAGCCTCCATTTCTACTTTGATGTTGTTGAGGAGAATTCCATGTATATAGTATACTATATCCACCCCCTTTTAAATGTGGTACAACTTTCATGGAAGGGGTAGGATGAAGTATGGAACCTCCTCCTCCATCATTTATACTTGTGTAATGCCTTCTTCACAATCCAGTGGTTTCTCTAGATGTGCTACATGAAATGAATAAATAAAGGGAGATTACAATTTTAAATTCGAATTACTAATTTCAAAATATTCCCTTTTAATACAAGAACCTTGTGTCTCCTATTGTTCAGGAAAAACAACTAGGGTCTCTTCTTTTACTCTTTTAAGTAAATGTCCAATGTCTTCAGGGAGCTCCAGGTGTTTCTCAACAGGTGAAATTTATTTTTCCTCTTCATCCTCTGGGGAATAATAAGATTTATCAAACTATGAAAACTCAAAATATTTGGGAGTATTAATAAAAGTAGTTTCAATAAAATTAAATGAGTTTGAGTTCAAGAATTCATCATCTCCCTGAGTTGGTTCAACTTGAATATCTTCTTAGATGGAGATTTCCTCTTAGAGTTGATTATCATTGGATGTAAGTTGTTATTTAGGATCCTCCATATTTTCTTCATGTTCTACCATTTGTATGGATTCCACTTCATACATTTCTAGATAAAAATATAGTGTTGATGTATACTCTACTATGTAAGGAATGTGGAGATCAGGTTGTTCATCATACTCATTCCAAAATTCATCGAGATCTTGTTGATCTCCCACACATAGCTCAGAAGGTAAGTCTTCCCCATTATGAATCCACTTTAACTCATCATGGTTAGCTTGAATCTTGTTCCTAAAATGGTTGAGTTGTTGATATTCCTTGAGTTTGGACTAAAATTTGTGGATGTATTTAGTGAAATTAGGAAAAAATAGTGGCACTTCCTTATTTTCCTTGAATCGTTAAATCTCAGTTCAGAGATCATCAACCAAGGCCATAAAATATTAAAGTGAGATCCATGTTTCTATGCCTCCTTGATTCCATTTTACTATTATCATAAGTAAATAAACCCTTATTTGGAGGGAATCCTATCTATAATATGTTTCTTCTTCTTATACATTTGAGTTATTATTTTACGTATTCATGGAATTATCACTTGAAAACATCATGAAGGAAGAATTATTTTTAAAGTATTTTTAATTATAAGAAAATGAAAACTATATAAAATGTGAAAATAGTAAAATTAAAGTAAAAATCTGATTATATCCCTAGAAACTACACCAGTTTTGATGCATTCCTTTCATAGGGTGTGGAAACAATAAATTTTAATGTTTTCCAAGTGTAGAATAGTGGATGAACATGGTCATCTCACTTGAGGAGCTTTCTCAGTTTGTTCACCTATGTAATCTAATTCACCTAAGAACTAATTATTTTTGTTGTTTTATGTTTTATTAACTAAATGGAATTTATAAAAATAAATTAAATGAAAAAATAATATGAAACAAACATTCCATTCTAAATTACCATGAAATTATAAATAGAATGGAAGTAGAGATGAATGGGAGTTCTCTCGAGTTAATTTTCAGGGATCACCTTCATTGACCAACTTCAAATATACTTAGTGAACACACTAAATTTTATGTGTTTACAACTAAATCTACCTCTATTATGAATGAAATATGTATTTAGAGATCTCTAAGTACACCCTCCATCCACCTTCTGAATCTAGGGAAAATGGTTGTAGATTAAGTAGTTAAACTTTAAACAACCACAATGAGGATTACACACACCATAAATTATCATTAGAATTAATTAAAAGAAGATAAAAAACATTGTCTTAGGTTCAATCACCATATTACTCCACTAGGATATTCCTCGAGTAATTTAATAATGATTATTAGTATTAGAGATCACAATGAAGAAGAACGAGGTGTAATGAGAACGAAATAGAAGAAAAGAAAAGAAGAAAAGATGGGGGTGTGTGGAAGAATAAACAAAAATAAAAACCATACATGAATTCTATTATATATAAAATAAACTAAATAAAAATTACATTTAAAATATAACTAAAGTAAAAAATAATAAAAATAAAAAAGAAAAGAAGAAAATAAAAGGGTGTAGCATCTTCCCCTCCAGAATCTGTCTCCCAAAAGTTGGCTCCTAGTTGTCACACCATGTCTTCAAATCACCCCAAGGTACCTTCTTATAAGTTGTTAAAAATTTATTTTTTTATCTCCAATGAAAATTTCATATTATTTGTACATGTCTAGAGGATGATATGAAATTTTTATTGACTATAACATTTTCTGGCCGAGATTTCTAGAAATCGTCCTTGAATGTATATCATTCAATGGCCACCTTAATGATTTAATAACTCCATAAAAGTTACTAGAGAAATGTTTCTATGAGTCTTAGTTAAATTATAAATCTAATAACCTCAAATGAAGGTGTGTAACTTGAGTTTTGATTATGTTACATAGGTGGGGTCCATGTGGTCATCTAGAATAATTTTCCAAATTGATTGATTTTTTTGGGCCTTTAGATGTTCGAATCAACTCTTGGTCCAGAATAAAAAATTGAATCCCATAAAGTAATGAATCTTAAAAAATAAGTATCACTAAAATTTGAATAATAAGTTAAATGTTATTTCTAAATTACACTTGTGATTAAAATATGTTAAAATTACAGAATTATTCAATTTTCACATTTAATCCCAAAACACATCATAAATCCAAAATTGATGAAAATTACTCAAATTGATAAATTTTTATGGATTAAAATTGTAAAAAAATATAAAAATGATGAAAATATTAGCTCTATAAATCACTCATCCACTCAGTCATCATATTGGGTTCCATGTATTGACTCTCTTGGACATGTTTCACTTAGGAAGGTTCCCGATTATGGAATTGCTATGTGTTTTCATCAATATTTCTTATAATATCACTTGAAAATTATAAATATTTATATATAATAGAACCACCACTTGAACTAAATATTGAAATTCTTAACATATTTTGATGTGTTTAATTCAACATTCCCCTATTGGATTTCATAAAATTACTAAGTATTAAAAGTGTTTTAATTAATTTGCACCAATAGGAGACAAATTAAGATAATTAAAAATGTTTCAAAATAATAATACATTCCCATGAAGTAAAAATATCTAGAGACCTTTATGGTTTTGTACTTAATAAATAGTTCTAAATTTGATTAATCACTCATAAAACTAAGAGGCTCAATAAATGGAATACCTAAATCCATATATTCAGACCTTGAACTAGGTCCATTGGACCCAATGAGTGTAGTTATCTAGTTATCCAATTGAAGAAAAACCAGTAATAAATGAATAATTGAGGATTTTCTTATTTGGGACATTGATATTATCTTCCAAAATTAGACATATTATTCTCGATCTCCCCTAATTCTAGGAAGAACATTTATCATGATATATAGAACAAAAATCAATGTCCATGATGGTATATTATCTACGAAATTAGGTGACCAACTAGTCCTGTCTGATTTTTCCATGGCATATGAAACCCATCAGAGAATAACTCTACATTCTGAATATATGATTTTTGAAGTCTCTATAGGAGTTTGTTGAACCATAATCCATCATGTTCTTCTTTTTTGAATGATATATGATTTTTGATGATTACATCCTCATTAAACACGTCATTAATATAGTAGTTAAATAATTATTTATTCATTAAATGAATAATTTTTTTATTTTTGATTATCTTGTAGGTAATGTACATTTTCCAAATAATCACCATGAGAGAGAACACACCCTACGAACCAGATCAACTTCCAATGGATCCCCAACTATTGGAGTAGACCCACCATTATATAGAGACAAATAACAACCAAATCAAATATAGGGGGAACCTCTTTCTCTTGAATCCATTTTCCGTCTCTTATACCCCTTCTATATCTCTCTATCTATCACTCACTCTCTCAGTAACTCACTCACTGACTCTCTCTCCCTTTATCACTTTATTATTATTTTTATTCTACATTTCTCAGTTTCCCACTATTTTTTTATTACTAATCTGTTCATAAAATATTTTTTATTATTTCTATTTTTTGGGTGTGTTTTATTATAAAATAAAATAAACTAAAATAAATTATAACTAATTTCCATTAAATTTTAAAAAATTCTCCAACCATTTTGGAGAGTCCAAAGACTTGTTTTTATGTTATTTTTTTCTCTATTTTCATCATAAACCTAGATATATAGTTTTTTATAAAAAACAATATGTTATGAATTACTAATATTCAATTATAAAATGTTTTACCCTATCCCATGAGTAATAACATCTTCTTTTATTCCAATGTCACTTATGAATGTCTTTTCTCATTGTGTGTTTTCACCCCTGATTGAAAGTTTGAAGTATGTCGACCTTCGAGATGATTTACCAAAATTATGGTGCATTTATATGATAGATAACCACATAATAATAAATTTATCTAAATATCATCCCAATTATCTTACATTGATCCTCCTTTTAAAATACCATTCGTGCCTATGAAAACCTTTTTTTATAGGCATGCCACAATCCATAAATCTTGTTCTACCTAACATAAATTTAATTGAAATCTTTATTGAAACTAAAGTGTGTCTGGGGGGGATTGGATTTCATTTGGGGTATATATTCCATTATTTTCATTGTATCATAATATGCTTGAGGGAAATCATTCATTTAAGTGTGGGGGATAAGTTATCATTTTTGTAAGGTATAGGGACAAAAAAATTATTTCATTTTGTATAAATTTTGTTTAAAAGTGTTCAAAAAAATTGAAATAAGAAGAAAAATAAAATGAAACAAAATTTGGATATGTATTAGGAATGTCCAAAACCAATCTTCCTAAACCATTGATCTTATTATAACTATTACAATTAGAGTCATGAGGAGATTAATAAAGGGTTGAGAGTTGAGTTTTAGATTTAATCCAAGTGAAAATTCTTATAAATATTGGAATGAGAAAATAAAAATTAAAAAAGGAACACTTACATTATGTTTTCATAAGTCAGTGAGAGAAGTTTGGAGTTTTGAACATATTTAATCTTGTCAACCGCTTCTAATTTTATCTCTCTATTATGTATTTATTCACACATCTATGCCTGTGTAAATATGTGTTTCTATGACATTCCATGTCTCATTTTATAAATTGTGAATTATTTTTTACATATTGGCATCTACCCCATTTTTCACATTTATTGGACAATTATATTCCTCCTGTCCTATAGCTAGAGAAAATCCCACATAAAGTTACTCTTTATTTCTATACACTTTAGAATAGGGAATAAAAGTTGAGAGATCTTATTAAATATAATATTTTAACTTTTATTTGGTGAATGAGTGAAGCTAGTCAATAACATGACATCATTATGAGAGTCATGAGTTTTGTTTTGGCACATTTTCCAATTCAAATTTTGAACATGAATAATGAATTGTTTTTTAAACATGATTGTGGTTATGATTTATGTTTGAATTAATTATAGATGGGTAAATTATTCTATGATTTTTTTGGACACATGATTGTGGTTAAAATTTATTTTTGAATTCATTATGGATTGTTAAATTATTTTATACCCCTTAATTGGAGAAAAAATTTAAATAATTGATGGTGAGTGAACTGGATTTTGATGTGTGTGCATTTTGTGTACCTAAGGATATGGAAAAGTTTAAATGTTTGTGTATATGTGTGGGGTTGGAGGAGGGGTTAATATTATATATTTATTCATGATATTATGTTACTAAAATTATATTTTTTTATTGAAAAATTGATAATATCCCATAAATGTTCTTGTTTGTACCAAAAACATACATAAAGAGCATTGTTAAAATTCATCCAATTAAACTTTATTTTGATAATTTATTCATAAAATTCATAATAATGATTCAATTGTATAATTTATGGGTTTTATGGGTTTCTATTCCCATTCCTACATTTTATTCAATTTGATACTTTTATTAATTATACATTTTAAGGGCTCTATGAATCACATAAGAAAGATCACCAAATCTGTGAAAAAAATTGGTCGAGCGATGAAGATTGAATTTATGAGCTCAATAAAGAATCCCAAATTTGATAAAACTATATAATAATTTCTATAAAATCTAAATACAATTTGGATAAAAAATTTAAGTCCCAATACCACCTTAACGGGGCCCAATCCATGCATATAATTCCATCTCACAATTCCAATTGGGATTAAAAAAATCACACAACTCTTAACTTTCCTCACAAGAAACATATCCAATTGATCTACAATTTTATGGGTATTAATTCAAATATCATTCACACAAAGTTTTAGAATAATTAATTCTAATATGGTTGAATCTTCTTTGCTTAAAATTTATTCACATTTAGGCATTGGAAAAATTCATATGAATCCAAGACAACAACACATGGTATATGAAAACAACCATATCTCTTCTTCAAAAAGTCCAATGGAATTAAAAATTATTGGGTGTAATTTCCATATCCATTACTAAAGATTTAGAGAATAATATTTCTTTATATTATTGTATCTTTGTAGTTAAATGTTTGATCCATCTTAAAGGGAATCTTTGGAAGAAAAAAAACACTTCGTTGGGATATAAATAGATACTCATCCTCACCTTGATTGGGTTTGGAAATTAAACAATCAATGAAGAGTATTAGAACAACCATAACCTTTATAATGGTCTGGGATGAAATTACATACTCTTGTTTGAACAAGATATATATCTACTCTACTATTCATTTCATGTTTGTTTGCATTTTTTTTTCAATTATAACCATGTAAGTTTTTTAAATTTCATTTTTGTGTAATGAATGTTTTCCATTATATAAAATAATTTCATAATATAACTTTTGTATATCTTTTATTAATTTACTAAAATAAATTCCATTATTCTAGATAACCTTACCTCCTTCACTTTCCTATTTAATCAAAATCACATATTTTCCTCTCTTCACTATTCGGGTGTGTGTTCAACTCACTACTCTTATCTTTTACATTTATTTTTGTTATTTTTTAAATTATCACCATAAACATCATAATATAGACTATTTACCATATTAATTTATGAGTAAATCACCCATAATGGCGATTCAAAATTTAGGGATGTTAAGTGAATGATATATATTTATTGTTTAATATTCTTTAATTTTACATTGTGTATGTTGAACTAAATATGAAATGGATTAACAAAAAATATTTTTTATCTTGTGGATCTCATGGATTATTCAAATAAAAAATAGACATGTATTTATGAAATATTATACCACCCATCAATGATAATTTATTAAGATTATAATGCTAGTATAGTATTGGATTTAATCCAAAAAATTTGGGAATTCTAATGAAACTCTTCTTGTGAAGTGGATGTTAATTTAATGAAATATTTTGAAAAGATACATTATATTTTAATATTATTTCCTGAATAATGAAATCCACCCAATATTTATTGAATTTATAAATAAGACTTCATATATAAATATATTCAATTGGGCTCTAAAAAAACCCTTATTCAAAATTTAAAACTAAAACAATTGATTTTAAAAAACATAGTACCAACACTAAGGATTCAACCTGAGTGCTGCTATACATGGGTGAATGAGTAAATATAATCCAAAAAACATTCCCATAGTTTAAAAGAAAATATAATTGTCTGACATTAGGATTGAATTTATTTGGGTTCTTGGTAAATCGATTTTATTGGATTTGGAATTGAGGAGGCTCACTTAGATGGTGGAAACCATGAGGAGGAGGAATGATCCTTTAATATTGAGGAAAAAATGGATATAGGTTTTAGAATTTAATCCCACCTCGATCGTATTATAGTTGGTTTGGATTTTGAGGAGGTAATTGATGTGGTTAGGAGACAAGATTATGATACCTCAAGGCCTAATGGTATTTCCAACCTAGGTTATACATAGAAGAGAATGGATCATAGGGAGAATGATTAAAATTTCTCACAAACTGACCCAGGGGATAAGGGATGGTGTTACTATGAGAAAATACTATTTTGAGTACCATTGAACTAGAATAATCTAAAATATAATCTTTTAGTTGTAAACATGTGTTAGTTGGATAATCTGGTTAGCTAAAAATACCATAATTTTTGATATGTCTATAGAACTGAAATTATGGAGAAGAAGAGTCTAGTGCTTTGGCAGCCACCAAAAGTTGTCATAAAATATTATCGAGATCACCTATACACTTATTCATATTATTCTGTTTTATGTGTTGACTCTATTGGACATGTTTCACTTGATTAGGTGTTCAATTATGAAATTTCTATAGGTTTGAATTCATATTTATTACGAGATCTGATGCAACTTTTGATGTTTATCTATAAGAGAAATACCACTTGAACTAGATTATAAAATGATCAACATGTTTTGATGTGTTGAATTCATTATTCCCCTATTGGATCTCATAAATCAAATTCCCAATTATGAAAAGTTTCTTAAGGAATTTGGAACTTATAAGAGATATATTAGTACAATTAAAAATGTTTAAACATAACAATCCATTCCCATGAAGTAAAAATATCATGGGACCTTTATGGTTTTTATTCCAAATAAGAAGTTACAAATTTGATGATGCACTCATAGAATTTGGAGAATAAATATATTTCATTCCTAAATAAATATTTTCAAACCTCATTCTAGGTCTCTTCCTCCTAATGAGTGCAGTTATATAGTTAGTCAATTGAACCACGACCAGTCCTGATGGAAAAATTAAGGATATCCTTGTTCAGTTCAATAATCTTATCTTCCCAACCGATATCTATTTCTCTGACATAGAAGGTTAGAAATATTATTCTTTATCTCCCCTATTACTATTAATACCATTAATCATGATATCTATAACAAAAATAGATGTATATACTGGTGCCTTATCTATGGAATTCGATGACCAACTGGTCAAGTTTTATATTTTTCATTCCTTGTGATGCCCATCAGAGAATCACTATAAATTCTCAACCCATGATTTTAAAAGTCTCTCTAAGAGTGAATATAACCCAAATACATCATTTTATTTTTATTTTAATGATATAGGAAATTTTGAATATTGCATCCTCATTAACACAATCATAAATATAGAAGTTAAATAAGGATTTTTTTCCATTAAATGAATAATGATTTTTATTTTTTATTTTTTTGTAGGTAATGTACATTTTCTAAAAAATCACCATGAGATAAAAAACCCATGAACCACATTTACTTCCACTGGATCCCTAAAAATTGGAGTTAATCCACCATTCGATGGAGAAAAAGAACAACCAAATCCCATCCAAGGTTAACCTATTTCCCTTTTAACCCCCTCTCTATATCTACCTCCCATCATCTCTATATCACTCTATCTTTCTCACTTTTTATCACATTATTCTTATTATTCTATATTTCTCACATTACCAATCATTTTTTAGTTATTACTACTCTATTAATCAATTATTTTTTCTTCTTTCTCTTTTATATGTGTGTGTGTTTTCATCCGAAATAAAATAAAATAGCGAATAGTTACTGACCATTAAATTTTAAAAAATTCCAACCTTTTAGAGTGTCCAAATACTTTTTTTAATAAAAAAAATTTTAGTTTAGAACATAAAACTATATAAAAAAATTTCATCAACACTAATATGTTTTGAATATATAATTTTTGACTAGGAAATGTTTTTCCCCAACCCATGGGGAAAACATCTAATTTTATTCCAAGGTCACCTATGAACATCTTTCTATTTTGTATGTTTTTAGCCCCTAACTGTGAGTCTAAAGTGTGTTAAACTTCGAACTTATTTTCCAACTCTAGTTTTTAATAATATGAGGGAGTAATTTTTTGAACAAAATGAGAATCATTTTATCCAAATATGCTCCCAATTCCCTTACATTGACCCTCCTTTTAAAATCCCCTCCTTTCCTATGAATGCCCTTTTTTTATATCCATGTTACAACCTAAAAAACTTGTCATACCAAACATCTACATGGAGTTTCATTGTAATATTTATTGACATTTATGTCTATGGGGGGGATAGATTTCATTTGGGGCACACATTCCTTGATTTTCATTGTGTCATCATTTTCTTAATGGAAATTACTCATTTAAGTGTGTGGTATAAGTTTTCATTTTGTGAGGTATGGAGATGGGATTTTTTATTATTTCATTTTTTAAAATTTTTATAAAAAGTTTTAATTAAAATGTGAAAATAAAAAAAACAAAAAAAAACATGAAAATGAAAAAAATGTGTTGTGTATTAGGAAGGAAAAAATAACTCTTCCTCAACCTTTGATCTTGTTATAAATATTACAGTTAGTATCATGAGGATATAAAAAAAGGGTTGGGAGAATAGTGTGGTATTTTTTCCAAGTGGTACTTCTGAAAAAAATGAAAATAAAAAAACAAAATAAAAAAAGGAACAATTACATTATGTTTTCTTGATTCATTGGGAGAAGTTTTGAATTTTGAAAATATTTCATCTTTTCAAAATCTTCAAATTTTATCTCTATCTTTTGTATTTATTCACACATATATTCCATTTTATATATGTTTTTCCATGACCTTCCATGTATCATTTAATAAATTTTTCATTGTCTTTTATATTTTATTGTTTACCCACTATTTCCACTTCTTTTTTCCATTATATTCCTACACTCCCATAGCTAGATAGAATACCCTAAAAAATTTCTATTGATTTATATTCACTTTATAATTTGGAATAGAAGCTAATATCTCTTAGAAACTCAAAGATGTTCACGTTTAGTTGGCGAATGATCAAACCTCATCGGTAACTTGAAATCATTGTGAGAGGTGTGACTTTTGTGTGTCCACATTTTCCAATTCAAATTTTTACCATGAATAATGAATTGTTTTTGACACATGATTGCAGTTATTATTTATTATTGAATTAATTATATATGGGTTAATGATTATAGACCCCTTAATTAAATATTTTTTTAATATTTGATGGTGAGTGAAAATGAGTTTGACGTGCATGTGTTTTGTGTACATGAGTAAATGGAATAGATTAAGTGTAGGTGGACGTGTTTGGGGATATGGGTAGGGGTTGATATTATATATTTATTAATGATTTTATGTCACTCCCATTATACATTTTTTACTAAAAATTGAAAATTTTCTATAAATATTATTGTGTTGATCATAAAAATATATAGAGATCATTGTTAAAATTCATAAAATTACACTATTGTTTGATAATTTAATCATAGAATTAATAATATTTATCCAAATAATGTTATTTATGGTTTTTATGGTTTTTTATTCCCATTCTAACATTTAATAATGTTGAAATAGTGGGTGCACTAGACCCAACTATTCAGTGCTTTAGATTACCATATCGTGTGTATAGTAAGCTATACATGATGTCTTCTTACCATTATAGTGTAGACTTTTCTGCGTCCACTATTGAAATGGTAATGTCCAAAGGTTAGTTGTCGTATCGAAAGGTTATAGTAGTTCCCAAGCTATAATGAGAACCTCAAGATACTATGATATTAATCTTAAATATATGTTCTACAGTCTAGATACATCTTACTGATTGGACACAGTAGATGTATGAATATCAGGTGTTGGGGGATCATAAGCATTGATACTTCTTCTCATGAAGTTCGCACTTTGTGATCTCTATAAGTGAGATCATGAGGACAGACCCCCCAATATGAACTCCACATGTTTTAGGTGTCATTGGATGTTCCTATCTACGATCATGTTTAATGGTCTCCTGACTTGAGATCATTACCAATGTATGTCATTTGATTGCGTACTTTGATACAAGATGAAAACCATGGAAATAAAGTCATGGTGAAGTAGTTCGTGTCGGGTGCTTCCTTCGTGGCATGACATTGGTTGAATGGTCAAGAAAGGATTTGTCGCTTCCGGGTTATGGAAGTAATATATCTCTGGCCATGTTGATATGGATGACAATACCTTTATAAGACCATGGCCATGGAAGTCAAGGGTAAATCCGTCTAGTTAAATCAACAAACTATAAAGCAATAAAAGGGTGATGACATGTGAGTGCATCCTGCTTTATGAGATATTATAGACAAAGAGATTATATTTCACAGTGCGTGTTCATAGGTTGGTTGTCGCTGCTATGACAATCCTTATTTCTTCAGGGGCCATGATGGGTTGCTAGATCCCACTCTTGGTCTATGAATACTATTCACAACTGTTAAAATAAGGGCCTAGAGGGTCACACAGAATAACATATTCAATAATCTGTCTTATTCAGTTGAATAGGAGTTTTGGACATGGTGGGCCCCGCCACAGGGGTCCGGGATTTGTCCAAAGTTAGAAGATCACCGATGAAATAAATAAATTCATATTATTCGAGTTTAGAATAATGAGTATTGAATTTATTTATTAAATGTATTTATGATTTTTAATTAAATGCATGAAAAAAATTAATTGATGAATATTTAATTATTCAAGGTTCAATTAATATTTATGGGAGCAATGAGTTGAGTTAATGACTTAATTATTATCACGTAATATATTTTAATATATTAGAAGTAAATGATAATATTATTTATGACTCAGTTTAGTAGTCATAAATGTCATTGATAGTGCGTTAAGTATTCAGGGGCCAGGTTGGTAATTCCGGGTAATTAATTAACCACTATAAATATTAGAGGAGAGGATATTTCTAATTACTATTCATGGAGCTTCTCTCTCTTCTCCTCTCTCCCACATTCTAGAGAGACATGCTCTAGATCCAAAGAGCTTTGATGGAGCTCTCTCTCGGGCATCGCTAGCGATGCGATGCAGTGGTCGTTGGAGCATCGAGGGCATCATCGTAAATCCGCGCTAGCACCCAGATTACGACGAACGAAGCTTCGAAAAATTCCTTGAAGCGCATGTGCACGATCTAGAGGAATTTGAATTCGGATTCTTCTAGCAGCGATCACCAACGATGAGAAGACATCGTGCACGACTTTAAATTTAAACCAGGTATTTTTATGGTTTAATTTTTGTGCTTAAATTCCTCCACGCAAGATCCTTGGCTTTGACCGGGATGCTCTTCACCAACGTCGACAAGTTTACGTCGACCGTCGGTGGAAAATTTTAAAAAAACCCACCTGTTTGGGGCTTCCGCTGCATTCCTGGTTCCAACAAATAAACTATATCCTTTGATGAATTAGACATTTTAAGGGATATAATGATCACACAAGAAGGCCAACCAAATCTGTGAAGAAAATTGGACCATCTAAGAAGATTGAATTTATGTTCTCAATACCGATTCCAAAATTTTATAAAACTCTATAATAATTTCTAGTACATCCATATATAAATTTTTTAAAAATTTTAAGTCCCAATACATCATTAATAAGGCCCAATATGTGTATAAAATTAAATCCCACAATTCTTCATGGGATTTGAAAATAGCCCACACATCATCAATTTACTCCCAATAAAAATGTCTAACTGAGTTAAAATTTAATGAGAAATAAAGTAAAGGGTTTGGTGAAAAAATATTTTTAAGAATTGGTATTGATATAGTGAAATCATTTCTTCCTAAAATGAATTCACATTTAGGCCGTGAAAAAATCAGATGAATCAAGTATAACAATACAAGGTATATATAAAAAACAATATATTTTTATGAAAAAATCCAATGGTTGTACAAATAAGAGGGTTTAATTTACAAATCCATATATATAACTATTGAGAATAATATTTCTTATGATTTCACTATCAGGATGGTTAAATGTTTGATCCAACTTGAGAGGCAAATTTGGAAGGGAAAAATTCCACTCTGTTTGGCTATAAATTGATACTCATCCTCATCTCAGAAGGGGATGTAACTTCATAACTCTATGAGGCTAATTGGAATGACCATAGCCTTTATAAAGTCCTAGTAGAACCTTCCACACTTTTGTTTTAACAAGATATACCTATCCACATTTCATGTTTCTTCTCAATTATAATTGTGTATGTTTTCTTTCAATTCAATTTCCTGTAATGAATGTTTTCTATTATATAAAATATTTTCATAATATAAATTTTTTATATTTTTATTAATTTAATAAAATAAATTCTATTCATCTATAACATTTTACCTCCTTCACTTTCCTATTCAATCAAAGTCATGTATTTACCTCTCTTCGCTGTTTGTGCATGTGTTCAGCACACCACTCTTATCTTTCCATATTATTTTTATTCTCTTTTAAACATATAAGTATAAATATAATAATACATATTACTTACCATATCAATGTATGAGTAAATAATCCATTGGGGTGAGTCATAATTTAGGGTTGTTAAGTGATTGAGAGGTTTTTCTCATTTAATATTATTTAAATTGACATTGTGTATGTTGAACTAAATATTTCATGGATTAATTATTTTTTTAAATGTGTATTATATTGATTATCGTAACCAAAAATACACATGGGTTTATGAAATATTAAACCTTACATGAATGAGAAATTATTAATATCATAAAACTAGCTGAGGCTTGGATATATGACATAACATTCAGGAATTATGATCAAAATTATCTTATGAAGTTGATAACAATTTAATGAAATATTTTCCAAATATTGATGATATTGTAATATTATTTCCCCATTAATTAACTAATCCCAAAAATTATATAATTTATAAATCAAACTCCATCCATGAATTAATTTAATTTAGCTTGATAAAGAAACCCCCAATCAAAAGACAAAATAAAAACAATTGATTTCATAAAACATAGTACCGTCACTAGGGACTCAACTCTAGTTCCACTATAAAAATTATCACAAAGCACCAAACCTTTTAGAATTTGATAAATTAAAATCTTATATTATTTAGTGGTCAAAAAAATTAATTACGACATTTCATTGAGTCAGTAATATGTACATACTCATGAACGATGCTTTCATTTTTCTAATGGGTGGAAAATAAATAAAGTAGTTAATATTTAAATTTTATTGAATAATAATTACGTTATTAATTTCATATTTACTCATTATTTCCATATTTATGACTATCCATGTGAGGTGGTAAAGAAAACGAATCACATCACATGGTGGAGGTGGTAGTCCACACTTACACATGAGTGATGCTATAATTTTCCAATGGATGGAAGGTTCAGAAGGTTAGTAATATATTATATTTATTGAGTCATAATTATTTCATAGATATAATATATATTCATTTGATCCATTATTTTAAGAAACTATATGATTCAGTGATGAAAAATGAAATGAATTTCTTCATGGAGGAGGTAGCCCACATATATGCATGAGCGATGCTTTCATTTCCTATAGAACATAAAAGAAGATGAAAAAATATTGTTACAGAAACTTAAAAAAATTTAACTATATTAAATATACATATGCTATTATATATTCATGTTCATATTTTTTAGGATTTTATAAGAATAAATTAACATGAACACACTCGATTAAGAGTTATACCTCTTCTTTGAAAACCACCTTTTTCTTACACATTAATCCTTATAAGATAGGTCTTTTAGTGAGAAAAAGACTTGTGATACACGGAAATGGATGTTGGGAATGTATTTTAGTATGTATTTTTTAGGATAAAATGCTCAAGAGGTGTGAAGAAGAGAGGACATGGGTGACCTTTTATAAGTGAGGGGAGTGACACTCTAGTAATTATTCAAAGTTTTAAAATAATTTAAAGTATTATTCATGGGAAAGTGACACTAAAAATTTAAAATTCAAAGATAAGATTATAAAGGTAAAAATAATATCTTCCAATAATAATTAAGAAATGATCTTATGACCTAATAGCTTAGTTTTAACCATAATTAACCTGTTTCACCCTTTTTATTGTTGTGATAACATTTTTACCAAGTTTACTATTTATAATGAATAAAAATAAAATTTGATAGATTTATAAAATTGATAATATTAATTGAAAATATAAAATAAATTTTTAAAATTCATTATTTATAATTGGAATTAATTCATTTTAATATAAGTGAGGAATTCTCAAGGAAAAATGGTTTTTTTGAAAACAATTGTTTTTATGCATAAAAATGAACTTATGTAAAAATTAAAATATAATAATAATTAATATAAAATTAATTAAATATGTTTAATTAAACATATCTTATATTAATTTAAAATATAATCCAAAATATAATTATAATTTTAAATTACCCGATTGAAAGAAACGAAATGACAGTTTTTAAAAATTTAACATTTTTTACTATTCACTCAAAAATCAACCTTTTTGGATTAATAATAAAAATTAACCCTAAGATAAATGAAACATGATGAATCAAAAAATTAATTCAATTTTACCAAATTCTATTCCAAAAATTTATAAATTTAACTTTTAAATAAAACCATATAATTCATGAAAAACAATTTTGTTAGAAAAAGTTATTTCTTTTTAATCTGAAAAATTACTTAAAATAAGTATAGTGAATATGAATCCATAAAATATAATAAATAATATTAATAATAATTAAAATTTATTTATTGTTAAAATATCCTTGGTTGTCACAAATCTTGTACACTAGGTTTCCTTTTTTGTTTTCTTTCCTTAGTCTGTGCAAGTTAAATAGTGAGATCACTCACTCTAACAAGTAATGGAGATTGGTTTTGAAATAAATCATAAAAGGATATAACATACTAATGTTCACCTATTCACACACTCTTATTTAACCTACACCATTCATGGGTCTTCTAAAATTGGTATCATAGAAATCAGGTTTCCTCAGAATATCTATATGTTTGAATCTTACATATGTAAATATTGTTAAACTCAGATGATATTTGATTTATTTTCTCTCTTTATTGAGAATTTATCTCTCTACTGTTAAAATTTTGGTCTGTATTTTTTGTTATAAATATAGATAAAATTAACTCAGTTAACAATAATGAGATTATCAGTTTTTTTGAAAATAATAACTATATATAGAAAGATCAGATGCTACCAAATTTGTTATCAATCCATTTTTATTTTCTGGTGGCTACCACTGATGGTTTTATTCCTCAAGATAAATGTTCTAATATGATAGTATTATATAATATAAATTTATATAATTATGGTAGTTCTCATAATTATATTATATCATCTCTTTCATAGATTTAATTTCTCATGGTTAAAGGAATCAAGACAATAAAAGGCATTTAGGATAATTTGAAAAATATTTATGATGGTGTTAGTCTCATATTGTGTTTAGATTTTTTTTCAATGAAATTTTAATTTCCATTATAATTATTTCAATATTAAATAAAGAGTTATATCATATATGGACGTTGAAATCCCAATTTTTATTATGATAAGAATAGAGTTCCCAAGTATGGACTTATTATATGTTATAACTTTTGCTTATTATTTGAGTCTTGGAATTAATTAATGATTATAACACAACTAGTTGTGTGAAAATTGAGATATAATGTGCTTCAATTATATTAGTGTAAAATTTATTCATTTATAGAAAATATATTTTGAAATAAGTGTTTACAAGTAGGAATGGATTTTCCTTACTACGTTTACATGATTATATAACACAAGACTATATGGGAAAAAAGTTAGATGATGTTGAGAAAATTTTGAAGGAAGGTTGGAGGATGAATTTGGAGTATTGTTCATAACAAGTTAATACTATACAATAAGTATATTTCTCTAGACCAAAATTTTGATTATTAAAATATTAAGGGGATGTTCAAAAAATTTGTTAATCCTCAATCCAATACTGCTCAAACACCCAACTATTAGAGATAACCTACCAAGATTAATGGTAGGCCAGTGATAAAAACATGAAGAGAGATATTTTAGGTTATCAATTATAAGTATAGTGCAGGTAAGTTTTAAAAGATAAAACTATTTCATTTTTAAATGGTGACCCATCATTCCTATGGACCTAAGGGATTTGATAGTGGGATAAGTAATGAACTAGGTAATTAAAGATACCCATTCTAAATAAAAATTAAATGTGGGATTCATGCATCCCAAATATTGTTTACATATTAAAAATGTTAGTACATGTACTTATTTAAATGATATGATGTTCTACTGAATCATTACCAACCTCAATATCATGTATTTTTTTATGTTGGAGCCTAATCCAACACCCAAAGATAATTATAATTAGCTCGAGAATATATATGATATGTTTGTAAAGAGAAAAAAGAGTCTTTAGTGGGAGTATATGAAGATTATCTAAAGACTATACATACATTAGTTGTTTAAATATTGGATGTACATGATTACAATGTTAAATAATCTTAGAAAAATCTTAAGAGGAAACATGAAGAAGGAATAAAGAGATATAATGTTTGATACATTGTGTATTTTTTGAGAGTGAAATTTCAGGATGTAGAAACAAAATTATGATGATGCTCATGAACTATTCTTCATTGATCAAACATCATATAAAATTGTTATTGAAGTTGGAGATTGAGAATATTCTATGACACATAAGTTATTACCACATCACAAGGCTTGAATCCAAGATTATGTGGAAGGAATGTTTTTAAATAATCATATTTTATGGATTTGAATGTAAAATGAGATATTAAAACCTCATGTAATGATAAAACCTCTAATCTTTAGGAATAATTAGATTAATTAATAGACTCATTTTTGATTGAGTATGAAAACATATAGAAATATCATTTTTAAAATTTATAGTGTTTCAATATTTGAATAAAGAAAATATATTCTAGATAACAGTTAATATATATATATATATATAATAATATGATGAAAAATGGTGATATCTTTGAAAAACCATCAAATATTGATAAAAATATATAAATAGAAGGATGTAAAAACTTTCAAATATTGTGAAACCTATAATATAGAACCATCACCAGAGAAGGAAGATAATAGAAGATAAGAACTATAAAAATTAGTGAAACATAGAAAAAACAACAACTATTGATGATAAAAGCTCATATGAGGGGGGGGGGGGGGAACTAGGTTTATACTATTAATTTTATTTAAGTAAAGAAACTTAAAGAATAACAAATTCTTGGTGATCAAAATATATAGGGAATTTGAATGATATAATAGAACTGAAGTGAATGTATTCCTAATTTTTTTATTCTGGTTTTGGAAGATCTATTACATGAGGAAGGAGATACATTTTTGGTTAATGTAGTGACATCCAAATAAAATGGAGAGATATATCTTAGTATTTTAATGAGTAAATTTTATGAACTAATGGTTCCATTATAAACAAAGCTATTTAAAGGAAGTGGATAGTACCTTAGGGATTTGAATGATACTATTCTGACATGTTTGTCTATTTTTTCTTCATTTGGGATCATTATAAACTTATAACTATGATAAAATATGTGTCCCAACTAGGTAATGAACATTTCAAGGAGTAAAATCTCACATTGATGCTAAACCGTGTAAAAATAAATGTGTGCCCCTATTATTTTTTTTCTAAATTATATACTCTGGTGATAATTAAGATCACAAAAAATATCATAATTGATAAATATTTTTGAGTAACAAGATGAGATAACTTAGAAAATAAAATAAAACTCACTAAATTATGGGTACACTGATTCACCCCCACCTCAGTGTCCCTACACGACCATAGGGCACATCAAGTGATGTCAAAGCTAACTAGGAATTCCTATAATTAGATATATTATATTTCCATAGTTATTTTAATATTTTATATAATGGGAAAAGTTTAGGAGATTTTTTAGATTTTTCATATAGAGAAAAGGTAAGTTCCATTTATTGACGATAACAAATAATTTTCATCCAAAAATCTAAGGATAATTAGAAAAAGAGTTTAAAATAATCATAAAAAACATTGAAATAATAAGAAGGAACAACCACTTCATGAAGCTGATCAAAATGGTAAGAGTTCATCCATTAAATCTATGGAATGTGATCCTTTTGGAGAAAATACATCAAGCTATGAAGAATATGAGGAGGAGGATTCTATCTAAATAGTTAAATACTTCTAATCTCAAATTGAAAGGTATATTAAGAAATTTTCCTATTTATGTATTCATATATATACTTGGATTCTTAAGGTTCTTCTTGATGATAAAGCATAACTAGAAGAAGTAGTTAAAAAATAGAGGATTTACTAAGACGGGAATTCAAAAAGTGAAATTATCTCATAGAACATGTGGATGAAAAAGAATTATTAGTTCTACTTTGTAATGAAAATATTTCCTTTATTTAAGAGGTAATGAAATTATTTATTGAGGAAGTAATCCATTCCCTTAAAAAGATGTAAAAACTATCATTTTTAAAGATACACAACTAGATTTTTAAGTAAAAATGGAAAGATTATTAAATAATTCCTTACAAGAAGCAAAAAAATTTAATGAAGATCAAATTAAAAAGTTTAATAATTATTAGGAAGAAATATTAATAAGTATTAAAGATCAAATGAAATTCCTCAATATGAAGTGTCTAAAAATTAAGGTGAAATGACAAAAATTATAATATGGAAAAACTATAAATTCCCAAAATATTGATAAAATAGATTATTCTACCCATAATTATATTGATATTCATGGATCCAAGAATAAAATATCAGTGGAAATAATATCATGAAGTCATCCGTTGATCAAACAATAACAATATATTTGAAAAATGTACCATCCATAACAAAACATATTGATTATACTAAATATGTTTTCATGTATAGTGAATGTTTTAACTAAAAACAATATAAATTTGGATATAGAAAAACAATGATATGTCTACCACTATGTAAATGGTGGATAAAATAATTTGTATGAAATATGGTTCCTAAAAAAGAACCCAAATAGTTGAGAAGAATGCCTAAAAATAGAAAGATTTTATGTATAAAAAATCCAAACACCATACACTCCATAGAAAAAAAAACCAAGGTTTGTAGGAAATTATTGGTATTGTTAAAAGTTTAATAATGGGGAATTATATTGTTAGAACTATAGGGAAATACCTAAAACTTAAATAATTCATAAATTAAAGAGGAGTAAGCTTATGATGACACCATATCCAAAGAATAAGAACCAATCTGCTTCCCACAATTTTTATAGTCTAAGGAGTTTATATGAAATATGAAATCATTGTGATTATTATGAATAGGAATACTTGGGTGAATTTACCAAATATGCACCTAAACTATATGAAGATATAGGACCATAGAAATTGATATACAAAGATAAGGAATACTTAAGGAAGAAGATAAATAAATTTGCAAACCAGAATACTTCTGGGAAGTTTCCCAAGAAAAGTGAGTCATCTATATATAGTGATCAATAAAGGAATATAGTTATATGTAAATCCAAAATTAGTGGAATAAAAAATAAATTTGTCTATTTATATTATTTTAATAGAGGATACAATGAACCATCCCGAGTTGACCTACCATGTCACAAAAACTGATCCATCACTAGGCATGAAAGGCTTTATTAATACTCATAGTATAGAAACTAGTGGACAAGCATCAAGGAAACCACTTATGGTAACTATTTGTCCCTTAAATCAGACTTAAAATACAATAGATCATTTTTTCAAAAAAAATTATTATGGAGTAATATTATGGGGGATGTCTATACACAACTTGATAAGTAGAACCAAATAAATATAAGAAACAAATGAGTCATAACAAATGAACATGAATCAACCCATTTATATAAAGACGAAACATATTCCAAAATAAACATTGCATTTCATGACTAAGAAATAAAAAGATACAGAGTGCATAACTAAAATAGGAACCAGAGGAATAAAAAGAATACATAAATAAATTAAGCTCAAATAGTTTATACACAACATCATAAAATAAACCAAAACTAAACCTCAACAATTAAAACCAACTTCTTATGGCCCATGGACACTCATCTAATCCTAATATAACCTCCCAAGGTACAATATTCTAGAAAAAATAAGAGGCAAGAATCTAAAATAAAATATAAGAATAGTATACACCCAAAGATGCATGTAGGGTGTGATTTAAACATGGCCATTAGTTTCTCACCACACAGTCCATGAAATTCCTCATAAATTAAATTTTAATAATTTTAATTTGAACTACATTTAGAAATAGGATTTTACAAACAAGTGTACAAGAGAAAAAACCTATATATTTCTTTTGAAAATACCTCTATCAAAACTAATTTCCATTTTAAATGTCAAACCAAGGTTTCACTTTAAAAGAGAGAACTTTTGAACCCTCAAGGAAAACCACCACTCTTCTTGAAAAACCAAACATTTCAATCAAAACCCATTTTAAATTGTGAATTTTTTTGAAGACCCCAACTTACTAAATAAGATATTTATAAAAAAAACCATCCCAAAAAAGAGATAAAGTAACATTCATGATAACACCATATTTTAATGATTTAAAAAAACAAAGAAATATAATGGTGTCATACAATCTAACTAAACATGAGTTTAAAAACAAGAACAAAAAAAGAATCACATAGATGGAATCACCCACGATAAATAAGAGACATGGGTAACTAAATAGGTCCTAAAGTTATATAGACCTAGATGACACTATAACTCTGGACCAACTACTAGCCCATGCCGCATCATAATAAATACACTAACCACTTGAATTAACCACACATTCCTTTTTAATGGAACTCCCCTAACTTGATAAATCCAAAATATTGGGGAACACTAGATAGTGTGTGAGATAACTAGTGTAACATACATCTAGACCACTCTCTAAGTTATTAGGGTTCCCATGAGGTCAATTAAGTTGAGTTGAGTTTATAATCATGAAAATAGTACCACATGAATAATTAAATAATAAACATAAAATCTAATCTAACCTCAAAACCCTTAAATGAAATAACCCCTTTCAATACTAGACATAATAATCAAACTTTTCATAATAATAATAAATCCATTTTCCTTTAATGGAAAATGCCTAACCAAGCCCTATCAAACAAGGGGGATGAAATTCAAGGGTCTCACCTAACATCAACTTTAATTTCTTTTAGAAAATTCCAAAAAATACTTTTAAAACTAGATTTTGATTCCATTCTATTATTTATAATATTTAATGATCTATTTATAGAAAATGTACGTTAAAAGTCCAATTAGAAATCATTTGAAAACAAAATCTATTAGAAACAACATTTTATATACCAGAACCTTTTTAAAATTAAGAACCCTACATGTTGAAGGGTTATTTTGAAAGATAAACCTCTGTAAATTTTCAAAATTACCTCTTAGGAAACTCACATTGATGTCAAACACCCTTTAAAATTTTAATTTCATTTAAAAATATCCCAAAGGACTTTATATATTCCCTTAATATAATAAAAAATATTTTCAATGTTTAAAACATAAAATGATAAATAACCATTTATAAAAAGTGAACCATTCCATGAATAACATTTCAACACCCTTCAAGTGAACAATATTTATTTATAATTAGTCAATAAATTGTTTTAAAGAAACTAAACTATCCAATATATGTAAAAAATGGATTAAATATAAACTCCTACCAAAAAACCAAGTGGACCATGTTCCCTATGGTGTTAGAATTCTAAAAATAAATGAAGATAATGCTTATATTCCCTATACATAAAAATACCCAATATTAGGTCTACCAAAACCCTAAAATAGTCCAAAATGAAATTTAGAGTTCATGGGTGAAGTTAAAACTAAGAGAATAGGATTAAGGAAGGAATATAAATAGAGGATGATAGATCTATAGGATAAAACCATGAAAATCTAGGCTCAAACATGGATTAAACCTATAGGAAACACCATGGAGTAAGAGAGGAAGGAGGGGGTCATGTTCCTGGGGTCATATTAGTTAGGGAGAGATAAGAGGATCTCAAAGTCTTAATGTCCTTAATGGGAATTTATAAAAACTCAAATTTTTTATAAACTGAGTAAAAAATTTGGTTTTGTTTCATGGTTTTACAAAATTTTAACCAACCATGAAAGATACCCTAACATGAGAACCACATACCACATGATATATCCTACACGATTCCCCATAATTGTGCGATAACTATACCAGTCACTTCCACACTCAATACAAGATGCAAGTTATCTAGAAAAATTTAAACAATTTGATAAAATTTTTATTAACCATGGAAAACTACAATGCTAAAGACTTTTTGGTTTTTCACACATTCCACATGGTTTAAACTAATAATTCTCAAATCGTGCACTTATCACTAAAACTTTAAAACTCCAAAAATTTAAGAAAAAACCACCCAAAACTCAAAGGAAAGGATAAAAATAAATAAATTATAAAATAATGGGGAAATTAAAAATAAGGTTGTGAAAATTAACTCCACTATTCCACTTTATTCCCCCATAGATTCATTGGTCAAATATGGAAGATAACTAAATGAAGAGACCTCAATACCCTAATGGAGAGGTCATAAGGAAAGGTAAAAAATAAAAGACTCTTAATAAGGGGAAATACCAATTGAAACTATTCTTAAATACCAATGGAATAAATCCCCCTATATCAGCTAACATATACAAGAAAAATTTTAAAACCCTTATATTTTATAGTATTTTTTCTTTAAATAAATTTAATCTCTTTGATATCAAGAGATATATGCAACACCAAGTGTAAATGTACCATAGTATAGTATACTATTATAACCTTGATGCTAAATTGGTAGGTATCAATATAACTAAATAAATTATGAAAATTATATGGTTTAAACATGTATAAAATAAATTTACTTGTTTTCAATTGATTATAAATAAAAAAATCATTTTAAATTAAAAGAAATGTTTTTATTTGGAAAATCATTTTAGATCATACTTGTGGGTTTGATTTTAAATTAAATTAAAGTACTTATATGGATTGAATTTTGTAAAATTGATTCCATATTTTAAATAAAAACAATTAATATTATGTAATAAGGTCAACTTATTTTTTTTAATTAATCATAGAAACAATAAAAGTTAATTACCCCAGTTAAAGTTGAAATAGGTTTACCAGGGGGGAGGGGGTTAAGCCAAAATATAAATGTATATTTTCTAATTAAACTTGTAAAAATCACATTAGATGGCCATATTTTTACCTTATCCCATTCCACCTTCAAATATACGACCATTGGGAAGCATTTTTCTTGGGAATAACAATCATTTTGTTGTCTTTTTGGAAATTTTCAAATGGGTCCCCTCCCACACTTATAAAAGGATACCCCCTATCCACCCTCTACATACTTCATGATACTTTGATTTAAAAAATAATTTAAAAATACCTTCCATAAATCACTAACCATGAATTATATTCCTTGGTTTCATCATAATACCATCCTAGAAAGGCATTTGTTTTAAATTGAAAGAGGTTTTCTAAAGAAGAGGTACAGTTATTAACCACATGTTTTCATTTTTTTATATTCTACCTCTTTAAAATATTCTTAATTTATAATGAAAAAAACCAGTATATTACATATATTAATATGTTTTTATTTTAATGGGATAACCTAAATCCATCTCCTCTTCCATCTAATGGGAAATGAAACTGTCGATCATGTGTACGGAAGACTACCACCTCAAAAAAATGATATAATTCATTTTCAATCACCGCCTCTCATGGATGGATATAATGATGGAATTAATGTATATTTATGATATTCATGAAATTATTCTACATTTTTATTATAATATCACCTTTAAATTTTTTCCATCCAATCTTTTAGAAAATGATAATGTCGCTCGTGTGTATGTGTGGTCTACCGCCACTATGAAGCGATGTGATACATTTTTCATTTTATTTTTAAATGAATTGTAATTATGATATATTTAATGAATATATATGATGTATATGATAAAATAATTATTATTTAAAGGGGAATTTTTATTTTCCATTCTTTCTTTCCTTACATCGAATAAATTAAAATAACGTTCATGCATACATATGACCTACCATCTCCATGAACTGTGTAATTTATTTTTCTATTTATGATTTTTTTTAATTAATATAAATATGAATATAATGAATATATATGATATTTAAATCGTTATTTAAATTTTGGAGGTGATTTAACCATGATCAAATTAAAATGACTGAAACAACCAAACTAAAACACACATGAAAAATGAAGTAGTTATTATCTAGAATAGTGATTTTAACGAAGAATAATTAACAAACTAGTAATAAAAGATTATAAGAAAATAATATAACATATTATTTATATTATTATGGTTTTTTAATATTTGAATAATAAATAAATTTTTATTATATAGGAGGTTAAAATACTTACCAATGTAGTTAGATATTAGGTAAGTGATTATTTCAAAATCCCATTATTATTTGGGATTGTTTATATTAAAGTCTAAACTAGAGTAATTATTTGATCTTTATATATTAAACCAGATATATTTTATTCTCCTTTGGTTATTTATGGATAATAAAATTTTTAATTCATTTTTCCACTCTTTATATAATCAATATATATTTTTAAGGGAAATTGACTTTGTTTTTCTAATCGGTCAGGAATATTTTTCTTCTATATCCATATTTACCTTAAAATGTTTTAAATAAAAATTTAACTATTTTACCATGATTTATCAAATACATTTATAGCCATTTTTGTTTAAAAAATGTGTTAAAAGGCATCTTCCAGTGTTTTCTGAATGAGGTACTTTTTGACATTTTACAATAGTGTAAAAAAATGTTTTTTCAATTATATGACGTGAATTGAAATTTCATCCATCATAAACACTCATTACTCTAAATATTAATTTGAATGTTTCAAAGGTTACTTCAAAATAAAATTACTTCCTCAATATTTGGTAAATTTTTATATATTGAATCAATTTTTTCAAAATGAAAGAGGATTTTCCTTAAGAAATATTCCAAAAATCATTTTAAAGTATATTCATCTATGAAAACATGATTTGAAGGATATTATGACTTAAAAGTGATATAATATTTTGATACCATTAATTATATTAATCTACATGGTTTATGAATACGTTTATTTATTGGATAAATTATTAATATTTTGTAATCTATTTTTTCAATGTGAATGTTTACATTGATTATGTTTCACCCCTTTCATATGAGGATTGAATTGAACGGAGTATGTGAGGGGTGGGGCTTGATATAGCCCCTTGATATATTAATAGGTATCATGAGAGAAAATATCTTCGGTATTTTGCCAAGACCTTACCCATTTATGTATAATGCCTTGGAATAAGGCCTTGATGGTATGTTTATGATGTATGAAATTATGAATTCCCTCTTTATGAGATTGGTTATTAATGTCCATGTGATTATTTGATCAGTTATGATATTCATGGATAAGTTTCAAAATTATGTAATTATTTATATTTTATTATTTTATCATCATTAATTCCTAAAATTTTATTTTTCATGCCCCATTTATTGATTATTTTAAATTTGTTTTCTATAATTTATCTTTCAATATTTATTATTAATTATTTATTTATGATTGTTTCTACTATATGAATACCCTAACTGAGAATCTGTGGTCCCATATTTATTTTGTTTTATTTCCCTAAGATTCCTAAAACTATATTATGATTGATACAAAGGGGGTATGCTAATGCTAATATTGGTTTTATTAAAGAAAATACTATATTTTATTTTATGTTTTTAAATGGATTGTGAAATTATTTTTTTATATCTAGTTTTATAAGACTAATAAACTATTAAATCCTTTAGGATGTGATAACTTGTATCTAGTAATCATTTAATAAAGTAAACATTTACTTTAGGCTAATAGGTTCAGGGTCTTTAGAGTTGTTATTAGATAATTTATAGTAAAAACCTTTGGAATTAGATTTTGGAAAACAATGATTTGGGAACATAGCCCTATGGATGACTTTGAGGAAAAGTATAAGTATATGAAAACATTATAAAGTTTTTTAAGGTAGGTATTATATGGTTTTCCTAAAAATACATCCATGTATAGATACCACAAGTGGACATGGTTTTGGAATAGATTCATCTAGCGTTAATAACCTTGAAAAGAGTTGTTTTGAGTATATCTCGACCATTATTTTAGTGCACGATTGAGTGTTCTATTACTGCACACCAGGTTTGACACTCCCGAGGGATATAATTGGGTTAATTAAAATTTTTTTATAATCAATTATAAAAGATTTGAAAATATTTTTATGATTTGATAATATTATAGAAAAACCAAATTTTATGATTATGATATTAGCTATGCACAAACTTTTCATTTTATTTTAAGTGATTATGTAGTTTTAAAATTATACCTTATGATTCTTAATTTTATGATATAATATAATGTATGAAATTATTTATAAATGGAGCCTATTTTATGGAACATAAACTATACCAATGCACATAATCTATGTAGGGATTCACCTCATAGGAAGGATAATGAAGTTAGAGTTGGAGTTGAGAAAATTATAACTATATTGGGTAAGGTGACTCAGTTTATGACCAATTAGCATTACCATATGAATTATACTAATGATCCACAACATGATATAACAATTTTAGATAACTTAATGCATCAATAACCTTCATAATTTAATGGGAAAACATATCCATTATAGCTAAGAAACAGATAAGTTCCTTAGAGAAGATATTTACGAATTTCGTAAGTAATAAAAGGGAGAAGGTTATCATGGTATTTTATCATCTCTCTAGATATAACGATCAAGGGTGGTCATTTATTCAAAAGACTAAGGATGAGGAGGAAATATTGAGTATCAAATAGAAGTATTTTAAGAAACTTTTATTGGAAAAATATTTTCCTCTTGAATGATGAGTGGATATGGAGAGACAATTCTTGAGTCAAAGAGAAAAGGAAGAGGTTTTTTTTCTAAATATGAAACCAACTCTAAAATGTTATAAAGGGATGATAAAGACTACATACCTAATAAAAATAGAAATATTAATTATTTATTTTATGGTATTAATCCAATCCATTAAAGGGAACTAGTCTCTCAAATATTCTCATCATATGAGGATATAGTTTCATGTTTTATAAATATAGAGAAAAAAATATCCAAGTCTTATGACTTCAAAGGAAAGTAAGATAAGAATAGGAAAATTTAATACTTTGAAAAATGAACAATAGAAAAAGGTAATAATTGAATGGTATAATTTATAACATCTAATAAATGTGTAAAGAAACACCTTGGAACATGTTGTATGTGAATGAGAGTTTTCTTAAAGTATGAAGTGAAAGGTCACAAACTCATGATTATGAAGGAAATAAAAAATATGCAACTGTTTACTTCATAAAATGATATGGTTCACTATAAAAACAATTTTACCAGGAATCAATGTAAGTTTCCCCATAAATGGTTAATAGAGTAAGGGCAAACTTATGTGATCATAATAGATATGCTTGAAGTTTCTAAGGATTTATTGTTAGGTACTTTAATAATTTCCCCAAATTTAGATACTTCTTTCTTTGATTCTAGATTATCACACTTTTTATATCTTTAATTCTTACCAAGAAAATTGGATATTACACTTTACATTAAAAGGGGAGTTATCAGTCAAGTCACATAGTGGAAGATTTTCCTCAATAAGGATATGATAGTCAGTTCCCATTATGAGTGATAAATATGCCCTATTTTCTAACATCATTATTATACCTATGGTTGATTTTGATATAATCCATATTTTGTAATGGATTTAAAAATATGATTCCAAAATGCATTGAAAAGGGAAGGAAATGAATATATGGAATTCTGTATATTTATGAGGGATAAATCATCATCTTATTTATGTTTAGATGCACCCCTAGTAGATATTCTAAATGATTTCCTTGGGAAAGAAGAGTAGACACAATATGTGGATTGAAAATATAATATTTAAATTAATTATTTACCTATTTTATAAGAATACATTGATGTATTTCCTAAGTAATTACCTAGACATCCACTAGAGCATGAAGATGAGTTTTTAATTAATTTAATTACTAATGTAAGACCTATATAAAATACTCTCCATATAATGGACACTATGGAATAGGTTGGAATAGAGAAACAACTAGAGGAGTTGTGTAAGCATGGATTTATACACCCTAGTGTTTCACATTGGGGTGCCCATGTTCTTTTTATTAAGAAGAATCAAGTATCTATGAGGTTTTACATTTATTATAGGGAAATTAATGTTATTATAATAAATAAAAAGTATTCACTACCTCACATTAAGATAATATTCAATCCACTTCAACAGATCAATATTTTTTAAAGATTGACCATCGTTTTGGGTATCATCAATTGTGAGTAAAGAAGGAAAGTATTCCAAATACAACATTTCAAATGGGGTATGGAAATTATGAGTTTACATTAATTCCATTTTTATTGACTAATAAACCCTATGTTTTTATTTATCTAATGAACAGAGTATTAAAAGAATATATTGATGATTTTTGGTGGTATTTATTGATAACATCTTAGTGTTTTCGAAAAGCTGTGAGGACTATAATAACCACTTACAAACCATTATTGGTTCTATTAGAATAAAAGTGTTATATGGGAAATTTATTAAGTATGAAATCTAGATTTAGGAATTTTCTTATCTTGGCCATATTATCTCCAAGTATGTAATCTCAATTGATCTTGTGAAGCAAAAGGTTTTCCATTGTTCGTCGACACCAACAGACATAATTGTGGAACATAGTTTCATTGGTTTGGTAGTTTATTATTGTCCATTTGTTCAAAACATTCCTATATTGGATAACCTGTTAACCAATATTTCTCATAAAGGGGTTATATACATATGGGTAAAGGAATTCAAAGAATGTTTTGAAGAATTAAAGAGAAAATTGGTGAATTCCATGAATTTGAATCTACCATCAAGAAATAATAGATTTTTGATATATAGTGATGGATAGAAGAAGGTAATTTTTTTGTGTACTTATATATAATGATAAATTTATTTCCTATCGATCAAGTAATTTAAAAATTTATAAATAAAACTATCCAACATATGATCTAAAAATGGAATCTGTAGTCTTTTCTTTGAAGATATGGAGACATTATCACAATAAAGAAATATGTGTGATATAAATGGATCAAAAGAATATGAAATACATATTTTAATGGGATTATATATTCATTAATATAGTAAAGATAGATATGGGAATTATTAAGGAAGGGGATACATCAATACCTCAACAAAAAATTGTCAAACCACCTCTATTAGAAATGATAGAATGTTCTCAAACCGGTGATGATAATTTTAAAAATAAAATTAAATTCATGAATGATATAAAATTGGAAGACTTAAATAATGATGATATCATTCTAAAATTTAGAAAGAGGCTATGTGTTCCATCTATACTTGAGTTAAAGACGGAATTATTGGGTGGTGCTCATAGCATGAATTTCTCTATAGGACCTAGTAGTACCACACTGTATAATGATTTGAAGGAATACTTTTAGTGGGATAATATGAAAAAGGAAATTTCTAACTCTGCATAAAGATGTTTGATTTTTCAACACGTGGAGGCTGAGAGAAATTATCCTACTTGAATCATGAAAACTCTTCCTATTCCTATGTGAAAATGGGCTAAAATAACTCTGTTATTTTTTAATATATTACCAAAGACTCCTAGAAATAATGTTGAAATATGGATTATTTTTTATCACCTCCCCAAATATACAAATTTACTCACTATAATAGATGATTTTTATATTTATATCCTAGAAAGTCTCTATATTAATGATGTTGTAATACTTCATGGTGCACTTCTTTCAATTGTGTCCGATCGTGATTCGTGATTTACATCGAAACTTTGGGGAGGACTTCAAAAGGATCATTAAATCAAGATTCATTTGAGAATCCTCAAACCAATGGAAAATACAAAAAGACTATTAAAACATTATAAGAAATGTTGAGGTTTTTCTTTAGTGACTTTAAATGTATGTGGGATCAATATTTACCTTTGGTAGTGTTCACATATAACAATGGGTTCCATTAAAGTATTCAAATGGAACCACATGAAGCATTATATGTAAATACATATAATACTCCAACTTTTTGCGACGAAGTTAGTGAAAGGAAGTTGGTAGGCCCAAAACATGTATATGTGACAATGATAAAGGTAAAGACAATTCAAACCCATATATAAAAATCTCAATGGAGTAAAAATACCCATGTTGATAACTAAAGGAATGATTTGGAATTTCAATGGGTGATCACATTTTATTGAAAGTATATCCATGGAAAGGTGTTATAAGGTTCATTAAGAAAAGGAAAATGAGTCCTAGGTACCTCAGTGTAACGTCCCGGTTCTGGAATCCACCTAAAGGCACCTTTTACCCAGTTGGTCACATAGCCTCAAGTGCATTTACCCGCATTCCAGAGGCTGTCAACTAGCAGTGAGGGCTTGGGTGTGATAGTGGGAAAACTATTCCATCATTAGCAGAGTACACAATGGAAGTAAAAAAACAAAATAGAAGAAGAAATAAATATCCGACAACAGTAAATAGTGGATGACTAGAATAATAAACAATTGGAGCACATATATATAAATAAAATGATACAAGATTCATATGTCTAAGAAAATGGCTAAACAAGTCACAATGCTGGAATACAACAGTGTTAAACCAAAGTGCAAAAGAAAGCAGAAAACTTCTCAACATCATAATCCACAGCTTTGTCCCATTCTCTCCAGCTCCTTAGAAAATCAAGTACATGAAGTCAAAGGGCACTTCCCCTTGTCTATACCGGAAGCAGTATAATCTGTTTGGGCCCAAAATCATGACCCAAATAGTGTGTGTGACTAAATATTAGTAGGAAACCACCCGAAGATCTGTGCCTAATAGTCAGTGGGTATATGGAAGGGTAAAAGTATAGAAATTAGTAAACAGGAAGTACTCAGCAGAAAAATACAATCCACAGTTTCAATATCAAGCAGTATCTAGTAAGTACCTAAACACAACAGGTAACCCTATAGTTAGTACTATCATCATAACCCCTCTGGTTCAATCCCACAAGTATAAGCAACCCTCTGGGAAGCACACACAGCCTCAACCCTCTGGTTCAGCTAATGTATAGAATCTCTGGGGAAGCACTCACCGTCAATTCCCCCTATAGTCTTGTATCATACTAAAGGCACTCTGGGGAAGTACTCAACATCAATTCCCCATGTGGACCACATCGAGGAACTACAGATACTCTAGGGAAGCACTCAACATCAATTCCCCCTGTGGTCTCGCATCGTATAATTATAAAGACACTCTAGAGAAGGACTCAACGTCAATTATCCCTATGGTATATACACCAGGTTCTCACAGCCCTGTGTATGTCAAGCAAGTGTAGTAACATGTAATGGACAAGGTAAACCTCATGAACTACTTGGATATCATTCTATAGCACAACAACATAATAGAACAACAGTCACACCATCCTACAATACTAGGCATGGGAAAGTAAAGAGTATCCTAAAAGGAAAACAAGACCCAAAGGTCAAAACAAGAAAAAACATACATGGGTAATACATCCAAGCACATAAAAACACCCAATTCACAAACAATTATAATCTACTCAGGCATACCAGTATAGTAGAGAAACAATAGGTCTAAAACTGTAAACACGCAATACCCCGTTCATGGGTATTGAGAAAAATTGTGCATATAACTCAAAGTCTTCCTACAGAAAGGCAAAAAACACCTACCTCAGGGTTAATATATTTCTATATGTGAACCTCGAAGCTTGAATCTCTTTAGAATGCTGTAGATCTAAGAAAACGTCTAAAAAGTTCAACCCACAATAACTTGGGAAAGAAGATAAATCATGAAACGAGGTTACAACAGAAGAGAGAACTCACCGATGCAATTCCAACGCAACCAACGGTGTTCGATTTGGAGTACAGACAGAGGATCGGGGTCTCTTCGAATATCTGTGGATACTTGGGGCTCTCGGATGAACGAGACCTAAAAGAAGTTCGTTCTGGAGAATAGACGTGACCCCGATGCATTTAATGAAAAACATAAAGTACACGGTGTATAATTTTGAAGTACATGGTGTGTAATTTCCTTTTCTATACTTCGCTTTAAGTGGCCTCCAGTCACTCCCACATGTCTATGTGTGTGGATACTACACGGCTAACACACGGCCTCCTTCGGCAAGGTAGTACATGGCGTGTACTCATAAAGTGCACAGCGTGTACATAGAAAATTTCCAGAATTTCTTTTTTTCCCAAAAATTGATAGAAAAGGAAAACATACCTGAAAAGAAGGTCTAGGTTCTTACAAACTTCCCCCCTTAAAGAAATTCATCCCCGAATTTCCCTAGCGTGGCGTAGAAGAAGAAACCCCGAACAGTTCCAGCCATTGTGCTCGTACATCGGCATCCCTCTCCTAAGTCTCATCTTGTACCCACCCATGCTGCCATATCACTCATACCAGTGGAACATACTGGCCATGGAGAACCTTTGTACTACTATCCACAATCTGGATAGGATTCTCTTCAAACAATGCATCCACTTAGAGCTCAACCTCCTCGGGTTGAAAGACATGAGATGGGTCTCAAAAGTAACGTCGAAGCTGAGAAATGTGGAAGACATCGTGCATATCCTAGTACCTCTGAGGTAACGGAAACTGATAGGCAACTGGCCCAAATCTCTCCAACACCTCAAATGGATCGACATACCTCAGTGAAAGATTACCCTATCTCCGAATCCTCTTGTGTCCCAACCTCAGTGTGACACGCAGGAACACCTGATCCCTGACCTCGAACTCCATAGGTCGTCTCCGCTGATCAACATAAGACTTCTATCGAGACTGTGCAATAGCCATCCTCTTCTGAATCAACTATATCTTCTCTGTGGTCTCCTGAACAAGACGAGGTCCAAGAAAATCTGCCTCTCCTACCTCCAGCCAACATAAGGTTGATCGGTATGGCCTACCGTACAAAGGATCATAAGGTACCATATGAATAGTTTCTTGAAATCTATTATTGTAGGAAAACTCCAAAAGAGGTATATGCTTATCCCAAGAACCTCCAAAATCCAGAAATCTTTCTTGGAGCATGTCCTCAAGCACCTGAATCGTACGCTTAGACTGACCATCTCTCTTTGGATGGTAAGTCATACTCAAAAGTACCTGTGTACCCAAATCCTTCTGATGCCCCTGCCAGACCTGAGAAGTAAAACATGCATCTCTATCTGAAATAGTGGAGTGTGGAACCCCATGAAGACTTATAATCTCTCAGATGTACAACTGCCACATATCATCAATACTGAAGGTCTCTTTGATTGGAAAGAAGTGAGCAACTTTTGTGAGCCTCTCAATGACAAACCAGACTAAATAATTCCCTCGAGGCGACCTCGGAAAACCGGTCATGAAGTCCATCGCGACATCATTACACTTCCACTCGGGAATGGGTAACTACTGTAGAATCCCTACTGGTCGCTGATGCTATGCCTTAACCTACTAAAAAGTGAAACACCTCATGAAGAATCCAGCAACATCCCTCTTTATAACTGACCACCAATACTGATGGTGTAGATCACGATATATCTTGGTGACACCAGGATGAACTGCCCAAACTAAGGAATGGAAATCCCACATTAGCTCCTCACATATATCTTCTGGAACCCATACGCATCCCTGGAAACACAAGATCTCATCCTCGCCTATGGTCCACCCAAGAATAGGGTCCTCTTCTAACACGCTTTCCCTTAGGACTAGGCCTTCAGAATCTGATAGCTTCCTCATTAGAACTCGATCCATAAGAGTAGAGGTAACAACTACAGAAGAAATAAACGTCTGCCCATGACTATTGTGCACCTCCAAATGCATCTCAAAGAACATATCCATAAGCTTACACTCACTACTGGCCTCCTAAACTGCACGTATCTGAGTCCTCCTGCTCAATGAATCAACCACTACGTTGCCTTTCCCAGGCTTATAGGTAAGCTCAATGTCAAAGGACTGTAGGTACTCAACCCGCCTGCGCTGTCTCAAATTCAGATCATGCTGAGTGAAGATGTACTTGAGACTCTAGTGGTTGGTGAAAAACACAAAATGCTCTCCCAGAATATAATGTCTCCAACAACGTAGGGAGTGAACAATAGCTACCAACTATAGATTGTGCGTCAGGTAATTCTTCTCATGTGGCCTCAACTGCCGAGACCCATACGCAACGACTCTATCACCCTGCAAAATCACAACTCCCAGACCAATACCTGATGCATAATAGTAAACGGTATAGCTCTTGCCCGACTCTGGAAACACTAGTATCAATGTTGAAGTCAACCTCCCTTTTAGCTTCTAAAAGGATGACTCACAAGAATCTGACCATAAGAACTCTGCCCCCTTTTTGGTCAGACCTGTCAAAGGTGCTGCTAAGCATGAAAAGTACTGTATGAAACATATATAGTATCCAACCAACCCTAGAAAACTCCACACCTCAAAGACATTATTTAGCTGCTCCCATGAAATCACAGCTCTCACTTTCTCTAGGTCTACTGATACTCCTGTCTCTAAGACAACATGACCCAAGAAGTGAATCTGGTCTATCCAAAAGTGGCATTTTGAGAGATTAGAATATAACTGATGTTATGTTAGTGTACTCAAAATGATATCAAGATTTGTGGAATGGTCGTTTTGAGTGTGATATTACACCAATATATCGTCCATCAAGACAACCACGAAGGAATCCAAGTACGGATGGAACAATCGGTTCATCAGTGCCATGAAAACTACAGGCGCGTTCGTGAGACCGAACGACATAACCAAGTACTCGTATAGACCATACCTACTATGGAAGGTTTTAAGTGGTATATCAGATGGTCTAACATGCAACTGATGGTAACCAGACCTCAAGTCAATCTTCGAGAACACATGGGCTCCTCGAAGCTGATCAAAGAGATCATCAATCTTAGGCAAGGGATATCGGTTCTTGACCGTTAAATGGTTCAACTTCCGATAGTTCACAAAAATCCTGAAGGTACCGTATTCCTTATTCGCAAATAGGATAGGTGAACCCCAAAGAGAAGTACTAGGTCAGATGAAACCCTTTGACTGCAACTCCTCTAATTTCTTCTTGAGCTCCTGCAACTCTGGTGTAGCCATCCTATAGGGAGGAATGGACACCGATGCCACTCCTGTCACAAGCACAATAGAAAAGTCTACCTCAAAATTTGGATACCAATATGAAAAGTCCCCTGGAAAGACATATCTGAAATGATCCACCACTAGAGAAAAGTCTAACTGTGGAGTCCCCTGGTCATCTAGATAAAGACTAGCAATCTGGGCTGTAACTGCTCCCAACCCATGATTCTCTAGACCTACTCTTCTCACCTGGACATCCCACTCGCCCTTATGAATAAAATATCCACCCTCTGGTGATATAAAACTCACCCTACGGTGATAAAAGTCAACGACTGTTTAGAAGGGAACTAGCCAGTCCATTCTGAGAATGACATCATAGCCTGTCATCTCTAGGACATAGAGATCAAAAAGGAAGTGACACCCACCAACCTCAAGAGGGCACTCCTTGGACTGACGTACACCAGATGTTCTTGTCCCCAACAGAGTGTCTAGTGTCAAAACATCGGTAGAAGAAAAGATACAGAGCCCAAGGATCTCTACAACAGCGACAGATATAAAGCTATGTGTAGCACCAGTATCGAAAAGAGTTGAAGATAAAACTGAGGAAACTAGGATCGTACCTTGAACCGCAGAGGGTCTGAGATCCTACTCCCGATGGGTCTTCTCGACTACAAAAGTCTCGACAGCTCTGCAGCCCTGTGACCCTACCTGACTACTCTGAGCTGATCCACCCTACTGTCACTAGTAGCCTAGTGACTGACCACTGTGGTCATGACCTTCACCTCATCCTAAACGGCCGAAGGAACTCCAGTTCCCAGACTGCTGAGAAATCGGCAGAGCTTCTCCTATACGAGGGGTCATAGATGAACCCCGGTCACCGACAACTAGTGACAAGACCTGACAGAAAAGCTGAAGGTGTCCCAAATTTCTGCATGATCAGCACTCCACTGGGTCTCTCTGGCACTGCGGCCTCGTATGCCCGCTTCTCCCACATTGGTAGCACACCACCTGGCTACCAGAAGATGCATCCTGCCTACTCAGATCTCCCAGTGTAGTCACCCTACGACGGTTCCAACTATCAGCTGGCGGAGCACTAACTTTGGATGTCGAGCCATCCTAGCTCACAAATCCAGATTCCCTCAGATTCTGCTCCGTGATCAGTTCCTAGTTGATGATGGAAGCGATGGAAGTCAACCAAAAGATATTCACCTGAGAGAGTATGTCCTGTCTGGGGCCATCCTCGAACTTCCTTGCTCAGAATAAACCATCTCCTCCCAGGAAGGGTGTGAAATACTGAAGCTCGGTGAAACAATAGGAATAATTTATAACCGATAGGGTACCCTTCTCAAGGCTCATAAACTCCCAGGCTCGGTCGGCCATCAGGGTCTCCAGATAGAAGTAGTCATAGAAGATGCACTGGAACTCCTCCCAAGACAAAACCTGCTAAGGACCCTCCGGTGAGATCACATCACACCATCTCTTAGTGGAATCCCGTAACATAGAGGTAGCAAGCTTGACCCGACTTTCTGTAGGCATCTCCAGTTTTTCAAAGGTCGTCAGCATGACTTCTAGCCACGACACTGCAGCATGTGGTCATCCTTCCCCTGAGAAAGTGGGAGGATGATGCTGCTAGAATACCCGCATCAAATCAGCCATCGACGGGGTAGGAGGCGGCGCTCCCTGAAAGGTCTGCATCATCCTTATGAGGCCTTCCCTGAACTATGCATCAGAACCGATAACATGTATAACTGCTAGTGCCAAGACTAGCACAATAGAAGGATCTGTTGGAAGTCCCTGATCAGCTATATCCAGCGTCTGATCACTGCCCTGTAACTGGTGGACGACCGGAGGACGTCTTGGTGGTATGACTCTACAAGGTCGAGTGTGTACCATAAGTCATAATTAATAGGGAATGAAACAATGAAGTGTAGGAAGAGAACAAGAGAAGGAAAACATTCAAGTTTTATAAAACATGACTACAAGACATGTACAATTCCTACACGGCGTGTTCCCTGAAGTCATTAACATGGGCGTGTACTTTTTCCTAAACTGGTCGTGTAACACCCCAAACACACGACGTGTTTTCCAAACACACAGCTTGTACTTGAATCCTCTTCCTCTGCTCAGGTCCTTCTACATAGTTAAGCCACACGGCTCTCCTAAGACAAGACTACATGGCGTGTTCAAGGTAGAAATGACATGTACTAGACAAGCTTCACATAGCCTGTGTTGTTAGTGACACGGTCAGACACACGGCTCAAACTACACAGCATGTTCCTGATGGACATGGCGTGTACTTGAAGGGATAACACCGACCCTTGTTGTTCATGACACAGCTGGTTACCTGGGTCAGACTACATGGCGTGTTCAATGTGGACACAACATGTATAACTTAAGGTTTTATCCTTCCGTGTTGTTGGTTACATGGGCGGACACCGTGTCAGCACTAAACGACGTGTAAAGAGGGTACACGGTGTGTCTCTATAAGAAAATACCTATCTCATTTCTCTTCCCACATGAATTATGACACAGTTAGAGATTACATGGATTGTACATAAAGTACACGGTGTGTACTTAAGAAAAATTGTTTCTTCCCGAACAGAAGAACACATGGCGTGTACTTAATATTACACGGTGTGTATTCTGGGTTTTTTCTGGACAGTAAGTCTCAGAAACTACCCTGGAACCCATAAAAACACTAAATAAACATTGAAAGTGCCAAATTCCAATATGTGATGGCCCATAATCCTCACGAGTCAAAGTTTGACATCTTATAAATGTTATAAACAAGAATAAAAGTGAAATGATCCACCAAATTTCAGTCCATGAGGGCCCATAACACCTTAAGAACCAATGTTTGGAATTAATTCAAACAAAACCTTACACACAATTCCCTATCAAACAGTAGGTATTTCTATCAAGGAATCTATCACAACAACATGCATATTCTACAGAACATCTATCACAACAACATGCAATTGCTAATGCATCCTATATGGCATAGTAAGAATTCATGGAATGTGATTTCTAACAAGTGCCTATATGATGCATGAGATGGCATACCCTCATCTCATCAGGTTGCGACAGAAATAGAATGTCAATAATGTCAACAGTAATAATACAAAACATGTGAGTAACCCATCGGTGAAAATCAGATCAACTATAAACTTGCAAAACCAGAAGAAATTGAAATAAATGAGGTATATTGGATTTTCCCTGTACACATGTTAGCTACTCCCAGGCACAAATTATTACCATGTATCAATTCCTTCCTATCCCTGGCTATAGGCTCCAAACAATAAATCAAGATGAAAGAATTACTTTGATACCACTTTGTAATGTCTCGGTTCCGAAAGCCACCCAGAGGCGCCCCGTACCCGGTTGGTCACATGGCCTCAAGTGCATTTCCCTGCATGTCAGAGGCTGCTGACTAGCAGCGAGGGCTTGTGTGTGATAGTGGGAAAAATATGCCCTCATTGGAAGAGTACACAACAGAAGTAAAAAACACACAGTAGTGGAAGCAATAAATATCCAACAACAGTAAACAGCGAAAGACTGGAATAATAAACAATTGGTGCACATATATATGAATAAAATTATTCATGATACATATGTCTAGGTAAACAACCAAACAAGTCACAATGCTGGAATACAACAGTGCTAAACCAAAGTGAAAAAGAAAGCAGATAACTCCTCAGCATTGCAAGCCACAGCTTGGTCCCATGCTCTACAGCTCCTCAGCAAATCAAGTACCTGAAGTCGAAGGGCACTTGACATTGTCTATACCTACAACAATATAATCTGTTTGGGCCAAAAAGCACGACCAAACAGGGTGTGAGACTAAATCCTAGTAGGAAACCACCCGAAGATATGTGCCTAATAGTCAGTGATTATATGGCAGGGTAAAAGTACAGAAAGTAGTAAACATGAAGTACTCAGCAGAAAAATACAATCCACAGTTTCAATATCAAGCAACATCTAAGTAAGAAGCTAAAAACAAGAGGTAACCCTCTGGGTAGTACTCATATACTAACCCCTCTGGTTCAACCCAAAAAGTAAAATAAACCCTCGGGGAGGCACACACAGTCTCACCCCTCTGGTTCAGCTAAGTCATAGACTCTCTGGAGAAGCACTCACCATCAATTCCCCTTATAGTCTCATATCATACTAAAGGCGCTCTGGGGAAGCACTCAATGTCAATTCCTCCTGTGGCCCATGTCTAGGAACTACAGACACTCTGGGGAAGCACTCAACATCAATTCCCCCTGTGGTCTCGCATCGTATAATTATAAATACACTCTGGAGAATCCCTCAACGTGAATTACCCTATGGTCTATACACCAGGTTCTCATGGCCCTGTTTAAGTCAAGAAAGTGTAGTAGTGTGTAACGAACAAGGTAAACCTCATGAACTACTTGGCTAGAATTCTACAGCACAAAAACATAACATAACAACAGTCACACCATCCTACAATACTAGGCATGGGAAAGTTAACAGTATCCTAACAGGAAAATAAGACCCAAAGGTCAAAACACTAAAAAACATTCATGGTCAATACATCCAAGCATAGAAAAACACCCAATTCACAAACAATTATCATCTACTCAGGCATACCAGCATAGTAGAGAAACAATAGGGCTAAAACGGTAAACACGCAATACCCCGTTCATGGGTATTGAGAAAAATTGCACATATAACTCAAAGAATTCTTACAGAAAGGCACAAAACACCTACCTCGGGGTTATGAGATTGCTATATGTGAACCTCGAAGCTTGAATATTCTTAGAACTCCATATATCTAAGAAAACATATAAAACGTTCAACCCAAGATAACTTGGAAAAGAAGAGAAATAATAAACTGAGGTTCCAGCAGAAGAGAGAACACACCGATGCAATTCCAATGCAACCAATGGTGTTCGATTTAGAGGACAGATATAGGCTTGGGGTATCATCGAAGATCCACGACTACTCAGTGCTCTTAGACGAACAAGACCTAAAAGAAGTTCGTTCTGGAGATTAGACGTGACCCCAGTATGTTTAATGAAAAAAAAGAAAGTACATGGAATGTACTTTTGATGTACATAGCGTGTACTTTCCTTTTTCGTACTCCACTTTAAGCGGCCTCCAGTCACTCCCACACGGCCGTGTGTGTGGCCACTACATGGCCAGAACATGGACTCCTGCGGCAAGGCAGTACATGGCGTGTACTCATAAAGTACACGACGTGTACTTAGAAAATTTCTAGAATTTCCTTTTTCCCAAAAAATGGCCAGAAAAAGAAAACATACCTGAAAAGAAGGCCTGGGTTCTTACACTAAGGCCTTTTTAAAATCTATAATGAATTGGAGTTGTGGCTTACCTTTTGGAAATACCACCATTTCACTATAAAGTACATGATTTTTTCCATATATCATTGTTATGGAAGTACATGCTAGAACCAATGAATTTTATCACCATTAAAGAAATAGATTTTCAACCTAATCTCTCTTAATGTGAAGATCTTATCCTTATTATAAACACTAGAGAACAAGTTTTGAGTAATTAGATGAATCGACTTGTAAATGTACTTTGGAGAAATCATAAGATAGTAGAGGTGATGTGGGAACATGAATAAATTATATAAAAGACTATACAAATATGTTCATGAGGTGAAATTATAAAAATTTTAATGATGAATTTTTTTTTATAGAGAGAAAAATCTAACACCCCGGGATTTTATGTTATATTTCTTTTTAAATAAATTCTATCTCTTCGATAGCATGTGATACATACAACCTCGACTCTCAATGAGCCATAATATATTATACCATTATAAACTAGCTATTAAATATATAGATATGAATATGAATAACTAAATTATTATATCTATATTGTTTAAACATCTATAAAATAAATTCATTTTTATCAATTTATAAGAAATAAAAATAAAAATCGTTTGAAAGTAAAAGAAAAGTTTTTATGAAAAACAATTTTATGCGAATAATGTGTTTTTAAATCAAAAAATTTAATTAATAACTATTGGTGAGTAATTTTAATGATATTAATATATTATATATTCAATAAAATGTTTTATCATTCATCTAATATTTTTCTAATCATGGGATAAGCATAAATCTATTTTTATTCTTGAAAACTGCATTTTTCTAAAAAGTGGTTTTGTTGCATCTTTTCACTCTTAATTAAAAATTAATTTTTTCACTATTATAAAATGAATTTGACATAATTAAATTTATTTTAGAAGTTATAATATAAAAAATATCTTAGAGTTAATTTTTTATAATTTTAGGAAAAGCTTTATTTCTTCAACGAATAGTGAAAAAACTGATTTTTATTGATAATCGTCGTTTTGTTTAAAGAATTTATAAAAATCCATTTTGTTTTAAAATATTTTTAAAAGTAAAATCAATAAAATTATATTATTATTAATCCAATTTATATCATTTTAATCCATTTTATTTTTAAATTTTATATAAAAAAATTTATACTAAATGAATCATTTTCTTTAGAAAATCGCTTTTCATCTCTCTTATGGGTTTGATTTTAATTTAAATTATAGAAATTAATTTAATTTAATTTGTTAAAATTTATTCCATATTTTCAATCATCATTATTAATATTATTTAATAAGTTAAAATAATTTTTTGGTCATTATGAATAATAAAAACAATTAAAATTAGTTACCTTTTTAAAAGTTAAAACAGGCTTACCCGGGGGGGGGGGGGGGTTAAACCAAAAGATAATATTGTGTTTGACAATTAAAATTTTAAAAATAAAATTTTATTTATTTATTTAGAACTTATCCTATCCCAACATAGAATCTGTGGCCATTTGAAATAATGTTTCATGGGAATGACTTTTCCATTTTATATTCTTTTAGGAAATTTCCTAGGGGTCCCCTCCCCCACTTATAAAAGGACACCCCTTATCCTCTTCTATCTATGCCTAAAAATCATTTTTTTTTCAGAAAATAATTGCCCAATTCCAATAATTATATCCCTACCCATGAAATAGAGTCCCAATTTTTATGAGGAATCCATCCTAGGAAGTCTTTTGTTATAATCCTAAAGAGGTTCTTTGAAGAAGAGGTATAGTTCTTAACCATGCATTTTCATTTTATTTTTTTATATACCTCATTAAAATTTTATAAAATTGTGATGAAATAATAAAACCATTATCTTACATATAATAAGATGTTGTTATGTTAATTTAATAACCCAAATCCATATCCTTATATATCAAATGGGAAATAAAATTGTCGCTCTTTTGTATGGTGGACTACCGCCTTGAAAAACGATATAATTGAGTTTCCATCACCAAATCTCATGGATGGATATAAAAAAATATTTAATGTATATATATATATATATAATATTTATGAAATAATTATAATTTTTAAATTATAAGATCACATCTACCTTCTAACCTTCTAATCCGTTGGAAAACGATAATGTCGCTCATGTGTACGTGTGGACTACCACCTCCATGAAGCGATGCGATACATTTTTTGGTTTTAATTTGAAATATATGGTAATAAGGATACATTTAATTAATATATATGATATATAATATATAATAATGATTCTATAAAGGTGAACTATTTTTTACCTTTCTTTTTTTCTTCTATTGAAAAAATTGAAACAATGTTCATGTGTACATACGGTCTTCCATCTCCATGAACGATATAATTTATTTTTATATTTATAACTTTTATAGAATAATTTAATATGTATATAATTAATATAGGTGATATTTATATCATGATTAATAGTTTTAAGTTTATTTAACCACGAAAAAGTATAAGGATCGAAACTACCGAACCAAAACATACATGACAAACAAAGAACATATTACCTTGAATAGTGATTTCAACAAATATTTGTTAATAAAAAGATGATAAAAAATTATATATAAATAATATAAGGTATTATATATATGGTTATGGTCCTGTAATATATTTATAATAAATATAGATATATTATATAGGAGGTTCAAACACATACGAAGGAAGTCAGGCCTAAGGTAAGTGTTTATTTCACAATTTGATCATTATCTGGGATTGTTTATGTTAAAGTATATGCTGGGATAATTATTTGATCCTTCTATATTTAATCCAAAATATTTTATTCTACTATATTTATGTATGGAAATTACAAGTTTTCCTTCAAATTTTCACCCTTCAAGTACCCAAGATAGGTAAACCTTGTTTTTATGGAAAGCCGAATTTGTTTTTATACTCAGTCAATAATATTATGTTTATATATCCATATTTTAATTAAAAAAAATTCAAGAATATTTTTACTATTATCAAATTATTAATTAAATAAATTTCTAAAGATGTTTTTTCAAAATTTGTTCAAATTAATCTTCCTAGCATTTTTTAAATGTGGTACTTTTTGACTATTTTTAAAATTGTGAACGGATTTTTTTAACTTGTACGGAATGGACAAAATTTTCCACCATCATGACCACTCATTGATTAAAATATTCCCTTAAAAGTTTTAATGGGACCTTCCAAAGAAATTGTTTCCTTAATATTTGGGAGATTTTTAGATTTTGAATAATTTGTTTCTAAATGAAAAGGGAATTTTCCTTAAGAAATATTCAAGTAATACTTTTAAATATACTCATCTGTGTAAACATTATTTGGAGGATATTAATTTTTAATAGAGATATAATATTTCTATACCATTTACCATATTAATATAGATTATTTATGATTATGTATATTAATATTGGAAATTATTAACATTTGTTATACCATTTTTTCAATATGAATGTTTATGTTGACTATGTTTCACCCCTTTCATATGAGGTATACATTGAAATTAGTATGTGAGAAGTAGAGTTTTATATAGCCTATAAATGAGTTAGTAGGTCTCATGAGAAAAACTATCTTGGGTATTTGGCCAAGGTCGTACCCAGTTATGTAATATGTCTTGGAATAAGTCCTTGATGATATGTTTATGATGCCCTATATTATGAATTCCCTCATTATGATATTAGTTATTAAATTAAATTTTATTATTGTATTTTTTATAATATCCATGTATATTTTTCAAGCTCATATTATTATTTATATGGAATTATTTGATCACCATTTATTCATGCCATATTATTCTTCATACTAAAGTATTTTATTAAATTAAATATGTTTTAATAAATTTACCTTTACATAGTGATTATGGATTATTTATTCATGATAGATTCTACTATATGAATTCCCTTACAGATCATATAATCTCACCCCTTTCTTATGTTTTCTTTCCCTAGGATTACATGTAGTGTATTATGATTGATATATAGGGATGTGATAAATGGAATAGTGTTGTTCTCAAAGACAATACTATGATGTATTTTAATTTTTCAGATGTAACATGATATTAAATTTTTTATCTATTTATCCAATAATAATAAAAAATTTAGTCCATTGGGATGAGATCTCTTTTATCTAGCACCAATCCAACAAGGTAGAAACTAACTCTAGGATACTAGGGTTGCATTATTTATATAAATTCAACTCATAACCAAGAGATACAAAAAAAGAACATAGAGGCCTACTAAGTTCACCCACATTTTACATTTTATATAAAAATAGTGTATCATTGAGATAGAAGCTCCAAAAAAGACACATCACACAAAAAAAATTCCCATAAAACACCCAATGGAAATGAAAATTTCTTTAGTGATCACACCATCCATCCAAGAAATAAACTTAACATTCTATAGTGAAAACATAAATGAAAAATTATTCTACTAATAATTCCAAACCAAGGTCCAAGCAAAGCATCAACATACAACTACTATAGATGAAACACTCTAAGATAGGATCATCCATTAATATAGAATAATTTGGCTCTAACCTTGGGTTAGGGAATTAAAAAATAGTGTAAACTAGAACCTCACTCATGAAATGCAACCAATGGTGCATCAAACATAATCCAAATTGTTTTGATAAGAGTTAAACAAAACCACACATATTATGAAGCCCCAATCACTTAACCAAGGTTTTAGTGTTCAATCCATAAAAACCAAAACCCAAAAACTTGATCCACAAAATAAAAGATCCACATGAAAACATTATCAACACTGAGGTATATTAACCATAAGAAAAAAAATCTTTCAAGAACTATAACAAAAACACCTAAAGCACAAAATAGATAATAGATACCTTAAAATATGATGCTACCCTAAAATCATCATGCATGAATCCCAAAAAAGAAGACCAAAAGTCTCCAAACTAAACCCAAGACTTCTTCCTATAAGAGACGATAAGTCCCTAAGAAGCCTTACCCTCAAAAAACTTATTTGTTTTGGTCTAAATTTATTTATGTAACTAATATAATGCAAGAAGTATAAATATGATTATTCAAGAAATATAGAATAAGTTCCAAGGGTAAAAAAGTTTCTAGCTCTAACACTCCATTCCAAGTATATTTAGAGTCACCAATAGGATGAAATACACCTATACAATGAAGAAAATCACCCCTAGGTTGATCCCTAAAGATATAATTTACATTATTTTTAAAGAATTTCCTAGGAGGCATGATCCTAATAATAGGGAATATTAATTCACTACACTCATGTTCCTCAATCAAAAAATGTTCCCAAAATAAACTAAAGTATAAATTTGAATCAAAACTCCACAAATAAAAATAATTTCAAAATACATTCCCTCTTTTAGAATTAATGCCAAAAAATCATATACAGATAAAAAAACCAAATCCTGAAAACAATTCATTCTAATTTTAAAATTTAAAAACAAAATACAATTTTATGGATTTATATCATGTCAAAACTCCAACTCCTCTTCCTAGGAATTTAAATCATTTTAAGAACCCAGTTTTGTTTCAAAATAATTAATCATTTAAAAACTTCCTAACAAATCCTAATTTTAATAATTAAACCACTTCATACTTAAATCCAAATGAAATCCCTAAACCATATTTATGACTAGTTAAAATTATAATTACATAATGGAGGAGTTTTAGAAACTTATTTTATATGCATGAACATCCTTTTGGAATAAAAATAGACCTTATATGATATTTTAATTTCATTTATAATACCAATAAGAGACATTTTTATAAAATTTAGTCCCTTTTCCAAAACACCTTTTCAAACTTCTTCTTGAAAAAAACCACCTTTAAAAAAAACACATGTATGAAAAATTATTCCTTTCACAAAATAAAATATCTTAAATAATATATCATAAAAAAACTATAGAACATAAAATCACATAAAATTAAACCCAATAAAATCCAAAAATTACAAAATAATCTTTATTTATTCTCCAATTAGTGTAAATAGCATTATAAGTAAACTGACCTCAAAAGAGGTTGGTAAAACAAATCCAGGTTGGATGAATATTTTTACATGATTTGAATGAATGATTTTGTGATTCATGAACCAAACATAAAACTAGATCAAAAAATTACTTATAAATTTTTTTATGGTCTTCACATTGTTTACCATACTATGAGATCAAAATGTGCAACCTTATTGTTTTATCTAATTTCACTAAAAACTTAAAAAATCTCTAAAAAAATTATAAATACCAATAATAATAAAAACCATCATTTAAAATAAACATTAATCGATAAAATATTCAAAATAAATTCTAGAATCAAAATCCAAATCTTTATTACCAATGGAAACTCAAGAATAATCATGGAAGGTGATGATCAGGAACTTACTCAAGATTTACCTCTTATGTTCTGACTATCTCATCCTTTTTTCTACCAAGAAATACACCAAATAAGAGGATGAAACATAAAAAATCTAGGGCCTTCTCAAAAACTTGGGACTTGTTTCTATGATAAAATTTTTAATGAATCGTTCTTCAAATCATTTGAGAATAGATTCAGTTAAAAGGTAAAAAATCTAGAATTTTTTAACATATTCATTTACTGACTAATCTTCTTAGTGAATAGTTACAAATTCCAATGCCTTCATTAACCAAAACTCTACATGATAATAGCACTAGTTTAAAATAGTCATAAAATATTACCAATACAAACCTTAAATTAGTTGTTCTTGGGTAGTATTCTTCCACCACTCAAGACCTGACCCCTCAAAAAACATAAAAATTATATTTACCATAGAAAATTAAGGAGATTATAAATGGAAAAATATTTTGAAAACCAAACCTAGAAACTTGAACACCTATTGAGTTAATTGATCATTTCAAAATATATAAAGGTACTGATTTATAAACTTTCACACATGATCCACTAACTAAGATGAACAAGATTTTACCACTATATCAAGAGTATATGAAGAGTTAAGCACTATAAAGACCACATATAGGTCTTTAGAATTACCACCCAAAGAATTCTTTCCATGAATCTTTTGTTCCATTTTGGAAGTCATATTCAAAAATACCACACACAAAAATATTTTCTCAAACCATTTAAACTCCCAATAAAAAGGACACAATATCATACATTAAATAATCCAAGATAATAAAATTCCATTCATAGTTCTACTTAATTTCTTTTGAAATTAATAAATGGTACATGTTCCCAAAATCAATCATAAAGAAAACCCAATTCTAGGAAACCATTTTCATTTATAAATCATATGTATGTTAGTGTTTTAATTTAGGGAGATTGTTAGTTTTTTGATTTTTTTTATTTTTTAATTGTTTTACCTCATGTTCAGTTAACATTTAAATAAAAATAATTAAATTTTTGATGTTTATAATTCCAAAATTTTAATTCTATGAATATTAATTTTTTAATAAATTGATTTATCATTATATAGGTATAATTTAACCTCAAGTAGCATGCTGGAAAGTAATTTTAACTTTATATAAGTGTAAATAAATTTAAATTAACTTTAGTAGAATATATCTTATGCTTAAGAAGATTTGGTTGTAACAAGGTTACCATTATGAGAGTATTTATTTCCATTATACAGTATAAAGAATTTCAATCTTACCTTTACATGGAAATCTACATACCTTTATGTTGAATGAAAAACCCATGATTTACTTTTACATAACCTATGAAAATTTAAGAATATATTTATATAGAATATGGAAATTTAAGTATACCATTACACACACATATACATCACCTTTAAATAGAAAATTAAAACTATAATTTATGTTTACTATGCTTATTTATTTGAATAATTACTTTTAAAAAGTGTATAATATTTTCATGATAGATTTACCTCGTAAATTTTTCAATCTATTTACAATAACACACTGTATTATACCTATATTATCCCGACCATTCATAGTTGTATGACCTTGTTTAAATTTTGTTTTTAATCCCTAAATATGGTTAATACAATGTTTCCCAAGAGTTGAAGTGGTTTCATGGGTGTTTTGGAGGTTCGGTATAAGTAAAATATTGGAAAGTGAGTACTTTTTTTTTCATGGAACATGGTTTGAGCCCGATTAGAACAAACTATGAGGGATGTCCAGGAAACTGTGTGGCCAAAAACCATCTTGGATAGTGGTCAGTGCACTGGCACCACACATTTTTAAAAATTGTGTGGTTAAGACTAGGATATCGTGTGACCTAACACCTCTTGTATAGAGGGATCCACACGGTTGGCGCATGGTTTATCCAACCATGCAACCAAACAATGTGATGCTTAAAAAGTGGGAATTTACAGTTTTCCTCTCAGACCTTAAGGTTTATAAACATAATTTTACCCATATTCTTACTCCAGTTGCTTTGGTGATGAACCAAACCCTCTTAAACCTTATAGAGATGTTTCTCTCTTTATTCTTAGGTGTTTGGGGTGTCATTGGATGTGAATTTAAGTTCTTGTTATGTTTCTGACTCTATTTCCTTCCATTTTCTAGAAGAGGCATGGTGTGTGGTTTCCTCTCATTATGAAGCTATAAACCCTTGTTTTCTTGGACATTCTTCACCAGGTTTTGTGAGGTTATTTTAGTTTCAATCAAGGGTTTATTTTGTATTAGATTTTGTCTATAAACATGAGGTAGGTAGTCTTAAAGTTTTTAGATATATTAATGATGTTTTATATATGTATTTAGTTGTGTAAATTCAATGTCTTGTAGAGTTTTCATGTAATTGGTTAAAGAAAGAAATGTGTTCCTTAGTTTGAGGTGTTAGACTAATCACAGACCCCATTGGGTTTTTTTATTATTTGAGACCAAACTTGGGCTACCCATGGGGTATGCCTAACCTTTGGAATTGGTAAAATGAATCAGTATACATTAAGATAAGGTAATTTAGAATGATAATGGGTTGTGAATTGTGATTTGGTATGTTTTCATAGAAACAAGATAATTGAACAGTTTTTTGTAGAATTTTTTGAAATACCTGGAAGGCATTTGAAATGGTTATAGATATGTGTTTTGTATTATGATCCAGGTATCATTTTCAAATTATGGAATATGATGTTTTGAAAGTGGGTAGTTTCTTAAATGGAGGTGTTGACCCCAAGGGATTTAAGAAGGGGTTTTCTTATGATATTTCAAATGATGTTTTGAAATTAGGGTGTGGTTCCCCTTTTTGTGAAAATTCATTATTAGTTATTTTAAAATTGTTGGAAATAATAATGAAATGCATGGGGCTTGGTTTAGTATTTCATAGATAAAGACTTGTGTTTTAAAGGGTGGATTCAATATGATTTTAAATGAGTAATTTTATTTGAGTGTCATCATGGATTATGAAATGAAATTATTTTTATTTGTTGTCTAGTTGTTAAATGGAATAAGGGGGAATTTGGTATAATATGAATGTGTTAAATGACTTATGGTCTGTAAATTGTATATTAGTTTCATGAGTTGTGACTTGTAAATGGTATACGTGTTAAATGGGTTTAGGAATGTATAAGGGTAAATGTGAAAGATGATTAAGGAATCATTTCCATATGGAATGTTGTATGAGTGGGGTATTTCACTAAGGCTCTAATCCCATGGGTCTGACTAGAATGATAATATAGGCCTTACTAATTTATTGTTTGAGTTATGTTTTTGGATCTAGGTTATATGCTCCAAACTCATGGAATGGGGATCCTAGTTTTTGGTTTTGGGTAGAATGGCCATCTAGGCCCACCAACTTATTGTTTGAGTTAGGTTGTCATACTGTGGCTCTATGCTCCAAACTTATGAATTGAGGTTCCTGATTGGGTTAGGATAGATTGATTCTCTAGGCCCACCAACGTATTTCTTGGGTTAGGATGTCGGGACGAGGCTCTATACTCCTAATGTATATACATGGGTTGATAATTGGACTGAGGATCCTTAGTGAATTGATAAATTGTTTATTTAGATATTTACACTTGTGATTGAAATCATGTTCCCCCATTTATGTTATGAATTAGACTTCTAGAATGACCGGAACTAGTTGGTTGGTTAGATGACCTGGTGGAAATTAAAAGGGTAAATGATGAATTTATAATTTTTTTAAAATGTGAAGCATGTTTTCTTTATTGACTTATATATTTACTATGATTTGATTATCAGAAAACACTATTTTATAGACTGGTTAATTCTTTAGACACCATTGGTGGTGCCCTACTGAGTTGTACCCACACTATTCTCAGGCCTCCATGGCACCTGGGTACCTCAGTAGATGCTACTTTCTTTCAAATACATGTTCAAGACAGGGACCTAATGTATGGTTCATGCATTGGATGTCTGGTTAAAGCATGGGAAATTAGGGCTGGTTTGGGACTCAGGTCCATGTTTGGTATATTTTTTGGTTTTGGTATTAGAAATTCTATTTTTATGACTGTGTGACATGTAGATCATACATGTTATTATTGTACCATGTTTCACTTTGTTTATTGTTAGAACTTTTCGTATGTTGTTTGTTTATTGATATTGTTGGTTATTTCATATGTTGATGTTACTTATATTGTGTATTTAATTTGATAAGATGGTATATTCTCTCCATGGTTGTATTTAGACCCACTCTACTAGTTGGAAGCCTCTATCATACAGGGAGGTGCATCTGATGTCATGTGGAAACCAATGTTGGGGCACCAGACATAGTGGCTACCGAGCCAGGGATGTTACAAAGTTTTATTAGAGTTGGTGAATTTTCTCTTCTTATATGGGAATGGTATATATGGGACTAGGATCGTGTCATGGCTCGGTAATGAGCGTGTACCTGGGTACTTTCATCCCCATGTATGAGAGAAAACACATGTTTCCAAGGGTGGGAATTGACGTTCCATTTTTCTATTTTATGACTGGTTGATATTTCCACCTCGATTGGTGCACTTGGATTTGATGTTATTGTCTTATAAGGTTTTATCTATGGGTATAGTATATAAATAGAGGGTGTGTGAGTCCAGGAATTAGGATAGAAACATCTGAGTGATATGTCATTTGTATGTTTCCTATGATTGATACTTCATTGGGATTTGTATGCTGGTAGTGTAATTTCTACCTATAGATTATTCCTCATGAACTTTCATGAAATATTTTTTAATGAAAATGTTTTGAAATGTGAATTTGAATAGAGTGTATTTTTTAAATGTGGGTTAATAAAATGGTTTTGGAAAGTGGGAATATTTGGGGTTTTCAAATGAAAAGTTTTGAAATATAAATTCTATAATTTTTATAATGGTGATGTTGATTAATGAATAATGTGAAATGGTGGTACTTTAAGTGATACAAGGGGATATTATCCTTTGTATTGGTCATTAACCCTATGTATGGGTGGTTTTGGTAGTGATAGTTTCATAGTTGGAGAACTTCGTTATGGTTCATGAGGCTTTGATGGGTTTTGATGTGTGGTCAATAAGATGTTCATGTTGTACCCTTTGTAGTGTTGTGGCCCTTGGATCAGGAGACGTTATCCAGTAATGTGATAGTGGTAACACTTGTGGGTCATTATCAGGAGTGTTATGTTTTAGACCCTAGAGTGTGTGCTTGGATAATAGTGCCAATATGTGTGAATGAGTATCCTTGTTGTGAAAGCTAGATTAAATGGTTGTTTGGGAGCATTAGATATCGTGTGTTTTGGAATGGGGGAAGGAGTTCCTCCTGTGAGCAATAGTTTTTTTAAGGATTGATGTGTATAGATTAGAGAGATAGCTAGTTGCCTTTGATTTAAGTGACTCTAGTTTAGGGAGTTGGTATTGGTTGATCTTTGGTAATGAAGAATGAGATAGGTAGTTCAGTTGATGGTGCATTTGGTTGCATATGGAATGGGGAAACGTTTTCACTTTGATAGTGGAAGAAAACTTATTTCCTAGTGCAGGTTTGGAATATAAGGATATGTGGGAAAGTCAACAGATTTGGATATGTGACTTAAGTTGTGGTTATATGGTGGTGGTTTTTGGAAACTGAGGGTAGCTTTATGGGATTATAGCCTAGTGTTGTAGGTTCCTTGGTGTGTGATGCACACGTGGGAGCTTTAGAGGTGGAATTGATACAATATTAGTGCCATCAAGTTTACTAAAAGTTCATGGTTGTGCATTGGTTTCTTTCTTAGGGAGTCACCAGAGTGCTTATAGTTGGTTTTAAGGTTATTTAAAATGTTGGATCATTTAGGTGACTTACATTTCTATTTTTACAATGATTAATTGAGGAATCAATGTTGTTTTTGGGCCAAAAAGGCTAGGGTGACCAACACGTGGATGAACACTTTTGTTATAGAGGTAACACCTAGGGTGACGGGTGGTCACATGGTCTAGATTTTTTGTACGAATGGTTGGGTTATTGTATGAGAGCATTGTGAATGTCACGAGTCCAATGATCCTTAAGTATCAGGAGGCACAATTAGTTATGTAAGTAGTTGTTGGGTCTTTCTCTAGTAAAATATGAATCCTGGATTATAGATTCAATTTTAGTGTGTAGTCACAAAAATGTTTGATCCTTGAGGTCTCTGATGAGGTCTAGATATGGGAACATTATGGGAAGGCATGATACCATTTGGGATGGGTTAACAGGTGGCTTGGGATAAGTGTCTTTCATTTTTTATGAGACCAAAGTGGGAAGTTCACGTTATGTTATAGGCTGATTGGTCTTAGATCAGTGTGATGTATTGTTTTGTTTCTGTTGTGAGTCACCAGGGTCATGTTGGAATAACTCTAGAGGTGTGGTAGCATCTGTTCCACAAGAAGAATTGGTTTACGATTTCTTGGTAGAGAGTTGTGAATTGGTGGAGAGTTCGGTCTATGATACCACTTGAGTTGTGGTTGTTGGGTGTTAAAGAGATGTTGGTGAGTATGAAATCTTGATAATTTTGATAGGTTGATGTATCCCCATTGTTGGAGGTGACATCAGTTATGGGAAGTTTGTGGTGGTTTTCTTCGACAACTTCTTAGAATAATTTTATCTAGTGATGATCATGATCAATATATTGACCTCATACTGGGTATACTAAGAGATCTTTGGATTTAGACCTAGCTACCTAGATGTGTTTGGGTTTGATATGGGACCTCTTAGAGGTTACTCTCATGGAGTGGTGTATGTGGAGTTAGATGGTGGGAAGTACACCATCGATCATTTATGGTTGAGGTCCTAGGGATGAACCGAACGTTGATAAATTCCATGGGTGACTTTCTTAGATGCCAGGAATGTGTAACAGTTGATGTTTTATTTTTTGTTTTGAGGAAACCTAGATAGCCATGTCAAATTTTAGGGTTTCAACTTCTGATTGAATTGTGATCCATGGTAGTAGGAATTTCTTGAGGAAAGAATTTATAACAACACTCTAAAGGAGGGGAGTGATACACATGTCATAGATGTGTGGGGATGACTATAGAGTGTATGTAGTGGAATCATATTCCAATGATAAACTTTTGAGGTGCACGTATGGGTTCCTCAGGTAAGGCCAGGTGGGCCTTGGTTGCATTGGTTTTTTTATCCAAGTGTTGGATTCAAGCTTGGGGTGGTTCTATAGGTAATCTAGGGTGGCTATGTTGAAATCATTAATGAGTGTGATAATTCATGAAAATGGATGATGGAAATGGAGGTTTATTATTAGAACCTCATTGGAAGTTGGTAATGGACTTGGGTTGGTGTGTTTGTGCAACCTTAGAATTCCTTTAAGTGAGAATACATCTTGTTCATGTAAAGTACAAACATTCTAGTAGTGAATCTGGGAATGCTTAGGATGGGTTGGCCTGATGTTTTGGAATGATAAGGGATTTTCAAAAGTGGAAAATGGGTTTAAGGAAGAACCGAGTTTTTCTTAGTCGATGTATGGACATTAGAGGTGGTTGGGTTAGGAATGTAGTTTCATTTCATGGAACATGAATATGGTTTATATTGTAATGGATACCTTGTCAGTAGTGTCTCAGAAGATATTTGGGAATGAATCTGGTTGGTGCATCAGATGAAAATGGTGTTCCCTAAGTGAAAAGGTGAGGTAAGCATAGGCCACCTCTGATTTTATGTTTTAGAAGAAAGTATATATCATAAATGAAGGAAAAATTTAGAGAGGTCAATTGGTTTTAGTCTATAAATTAACAGTGTATTCTTGTCTATTATGGGTGGTTCTAATGGCAGGGCTAGAGGCCAGTGTTGGGAGGATTTATTATGGATGGTTGGGCATGGTGATTTGAGAAATGTGTCAAGTATGTTTTGAAATTTGAGTTGGTATTCTGATTTTTCTTTTCAATAGTGGAGGTACCAACCATTAAAAGGTGGTGGTGGTGAGATAAACCATATGGTGGGAATATCCATAGTGATCTAGTGGTTGTTTAATGACATGACTAGTGTTTCAGGATTGATAGACTTGGTTAAGTGTTGTATTGGTGTTTTGGATTTGGTAATGGGCATTGGCTGAAGTTTTGAATGGTTTATAACCTTGAGATGAATGTTATGCTTGGGTTTTACTTCATATGTTCAAATATGGAATGAGGACTTGGGCCTTGAGTTTTATACTGACATATGCCAGGGAATGTGGCTGGAAAACCATGTGATCTTTTGGGTGATGTTGATCTTGGGTTATCATTAGAACTTTGAGAAATAAGGTAATATGGTGTCAATTGATTTGGAACATCAGTTGTGGAGAGTATAGATCTAGTAGAGTGACGATTATCTCTTCTAGGGTAGTATGATGATATGTAGAACATTTACAAATTTCATGATTTAGGAAGTGTTTCCCTAGATTCTTTATGGGGTTCTTATGGTTGATGTTGGGTTTGAGATGGATGCATCCTTTGAGGAGCATCAAGTTTGTGAATTTGGATCATGGTAGGGAAGTTTCCTTTGGGTGAGACTGTTTCCTTGGTCCAAGTGTTGTTAAAGCATGATTGAGTTTAGGTTGAAATTTAGAAGATATAAGTTTATGGATGGTCCTCGTGGATGAACTTTTGTCTATGAGGTTTTTGTGATACTTGAAAAGTGAGGCTCGAGGAAAATGCATTTTAAGGCGTGGAGGTTATAAGATCCCGAACATTCATGGAGGTACCTCATTATTTAAATTTTGGTTTGACTACTTTAATTTGGTTACTGAAATGTTTCCATGGAGTTCAAGTGGTCTCAGGGGTGTTTTGGGGGTTTGAGATAAGGAATAAGTGGAAAAACATTGACTTTTTGTGCATTGTGTATGGTTTGAACATAGTTAGAACAAACCATACGGGATGGCCAGAAAACCTTTTATCCAACACCCCCTAGAATAGAGGCTGGTGCATAGGCACCACACAATTTTCCAAACCATGTGGGTTCCCCTAAGAGACAATTCTACCTTACTCCTCTTGGATAGAGGGGGACACACGGTTGGTGCAAAATTTAGCCAAATGTGCGACAAAACTACTCGGACCTAAAAAAGTGAGAATTTACAATTATACCCCGCAAGACATAAGGGTTATAACTTGAATTTATCCCCAATTTCTCCTCCAACATCTTGGGTGATGAACCAAACCCTTAAAACTGAAAAATACATTTCTCTCTTAATTATAAGGTGTTTGGAGCGCCATTGATTTCGAATCGAAGTTCAATGTAATTTTATGACTTTGTTTAATTCCATTTTCTAGAAGATTATTGGTGTGAAGTTCCCTCTCCATCCAAATATCTAAACCCTCGATTTACAATGTTTACCTTTCCATGATGTTTTATTATATTTTAGTTTGAATCAAGGGATTATTTTGGATGAGTGGTTGTCTACGAACATGAGGTAGGTAGTCTTAAATATTTTTCCCATAGTCTTGATGTTTTATATGTGTATGTAGTTTTTTCAATTTTTAGTCATTCAGTGTTTTCATGTACTTTGTTAAGAAAAGTAAATTGGTCGTTAGATTGATGTGTGAGACCACTCATAGACCCTGTTAGGTTTGTTGATGGTGTGAGACCAAATGTTGGGCTACCCATAGGGTATGCCCAACCTCTTCAATTGGTAAAATGAAATGGTAAACATAAAGACAGGGTAATTCTAAATATGAATGGTTTGTGAATTTTGATTTGGTATGTGGTCATAACAATGTGATAATTGAATAGTTTTTTATAGCTTTTCTGAAGTTCCTATAAGCCCTTTAAAATTGTTTAAAATATGTGTTTTGGATTATGATCCAGTTATGGTTTAAAAATGAGGGAATATGATATTTTAAAAGTGGGTAATTTTTAAATGAAGTTGTTGGCCTCAAGGGATTTGAAAAGGGATTTTCTTATGATATTTAAAATGATGGTTTGAAATGAGGGTGGGGTTCCACTTTTCGTGAAAATTCTTTAAAAGTTATTTGGAAATGGTTGGAAATGGAAATAAATTCATTAGGGATTGGTTTAGTTTTTCAAAGATAAGGATCTGTGTTTTAAAGAGTGGATTCAAGATTATTTAAATGACTAATTTTATTTGAGTATCATCATGGATTGTGAAATGAAATTGTTTTTAGTTGTTTCCTAGTTTTCAAATGGAATAAGGGGCATTTGGAATAATGTGAATGTGTTAAATGAGTTATGGAATATAAATCATAAATGAGTTTCATGAGTTGTGATGTTAAAATGGTATATGTGTTAAATGGGTTAATACATGTATAATGGTAAATGTTAAAGTTGATTAAATAATAATTTTCATATGAAAAGTTTTACAAGTGGGGTGTTGGACCGAGGCTCTACTCCTACAGGTTGAGCTAGATAAATAATCTATCCCCCAATTGTATTGTTTGAGTTAGGTGGTCTGAATAAGGTTCTATGATCCTAACTCATGGACTAAGGATCCTCATTTTTTGGCCTAGCTAGACTAACACTCTAGGAATACCGATATATTGTTTGAGTTAGGATATCGTATTGAGGCTTTATACTCTTAACTTATGGATTAAGGTTTCTGATGAGGTTGGGCTAAATATATTCTCTAGGCCCACTGATGTATTGCTTAGGTTAGGATTTCAGACTAAGTCTCTTTGTTCTTAATGAATGTACATGGATTGATTATCAGACATAGGCTCCAAGGTAAGTTGGTAAATTATTTATTTAGAGATTTTCCATTGTGATCGAAATCATGCACCCTTTTTATGTTATGGATTAGAATTCCGACATTACTAGAACTAGTTGGTTGGTTGGATGAAATGATGTAACTTAAAAGGGTAAATAGTGAATTTATAAATTGTATAAAATGTGAAGCATGTTTCTATTGTTTCCTTGTTTATTTTTTATGATTTTATTATCTTCATACACTATTGTACAAATAGGTTAATGCATTAGACACCATTGATGGTGACCTACTGAGTTGTACTCACACCCTTCTCGGGCCTTCATAACACTTGGGTACCCAAGAAGATGATTGTAATATCCCAGGTAAATAAAGAATAAATCATTTTCATATTTATTAATATTTATTAATTAAATATTAATTTTACTTTAAATGGGTTGCTATGTTCGATAGCGTACCCAATACGCAACAAAGAGTTTCTTTGAAATCTTACGTTGCACACTATTAATATAATAATATTATTCTAAATGGTAGTTAACACGTAGCCGTTGTATTGATGGGAATGAATAGAAATAACTAGAATATTATTATATATGTTTTTTAAATGTTTTTATATTTATAAAATAAAAGATAAAGGCTTAAAATAAGAAATGAATTCAATTTTAGGCATATATACTCTAATTTTCACTAAAAGGTCGAACTATCGCCTTTTGATGGAGAACCCTATTTAAATATAGTTTTGGTAACTATTATACATTTTATTGGACCAAATAAAACTCTTCTTCAGAATCGGGACATCAAAATTTACTTTGTGTAAATTTTTGGTATTTTTCCGATAAAGATCATTTTTTAATAAATAGTGAAAAATGTTGTATTTTAATTCAAAACATCTTTTTAATCTAATTTATTTATATGATTAGATTATCTTTTGAATTGGGTTTAAAGTTCAATTAGAATATATTTTTACCATTTAATCCAATGGTGGTTATTGGAATTTATTTCACTTTGAAATTAGACTTAAACTAGTGTCAATCTTTTGATACATATTGTTTCATAAAAACACGCTATTTGTTTTGACAATGGGAATTAATTATTAAATTAATTAATGCAACTTATATGTTTTGAATTTTGTAAAATATACATCATTTTTGAATTCGAAATATAAAATATAGCTTAGGGTGAAGATTTTGTATTTTTCTGAAAAACTTTAATTTTTGATGAATAGTGAAACCACAAAGTGGTAGTTAAAAAAACTGATTTTTCGTTTAAATGGAACTTTACCACTTCTATGATTTGAATTTCAAAAATCAAATATAAATTATTTTCATTAATAAGTAAAATTTGGTTTAATGAGATTAAAATATTTTTTTGGTGAATAGTAATTTTTAAGTTTTTAATCGCGATTAGAGGTAATTAGTGTAATTTAAGGTAAAAATAATGTTTTAAAAATATGAAATGAACTTGACACATGTCTTACACTTATTGGATGTGTCATGGATGACTGATAAAACCCATGGGTTGATTTTTGGGACCCCATGGAGCCACTTGGGTAAGATAATGACATTAATGCCTTTTATTTAAAGTAAAAGTAAAAATGACACAAACATGAGTTGTTTTAATAAAAAAAATTAAATGGGGTTATACAAGTAATAATTTTGACTATAAATATTCATTATAAAGATAAAAATATATCCTACATCATGATATTTTTTTTATAATTTTTAGACATTAAATAAATTAAATTATTTATGACACCATGATGATGCAGCGGTTACCTCATTATTTAACGATTTAAATAAAATGAGATGATAATGTAAAATATAAGACTTAAACTTGTCAAAAACCTATTGTATGGGTGGATTTAGAACCCTTATCACCTTAGCCTCGAAATATATAATTTTGGGACCTTTAAAAACCGAAACTCAGTTTATAATAAAGTATCTTTTCTTAACTTTCCAAGAGTGCCCCTCCTCTCCTCTTATAAAAGGCCCCCACCTCTACCTCCTTACCCACACCTCTCAAGCATTTGGTTCGGCCAATCTCTGATCATTTTGTCTCTCCACATCCCTCTCCTCATCCTAGAAGCCTTACCATAGTCAGGAAGCTCTTCAAGAAACCCTTTTGGTTCAAACCAAAGGGAGTTACCCGATTTTAAGGTAACATCTTCACTTGTGCTCTTTTGTTTTATTTTTCTTATCCTACCCCCTAAACTCTTTTTATTCATTTATTTTGTAATAACACCAGTATCCTCAATATAATAGGATTTTTTATAATAAGTATTAGAGCTACACTTACACACACCTACATCTAATGGTTAAAGAACATATTGTTTCCATGGATGGCGAATTTCTGCCTCACGAAACGATGATTGTTCAACACTCATATAACACCTTCAAAGGTGGAAATTAAGATGTAACTATATTTATATATGATATATAATATGTTTATGTTTTCCTTAAGCTTATATATTTTTCTTTTATTTCATACCTTTATGGTTTCCATTATGGGTAAATGTGATATCTTCATTTTAGGAAGTGCGGACTACCGCCCCCTCAAAGTGATTTGATTCGTTAATACTATATGTGGTACGTATAAAGGATATATTTAAGGATATTATATATGATACAATACTTTAATTATAATACTATTATGTATCATTATTTTTTAATTCCATTAAATATGAAATAGAAATGGAAGTAGCGTTCATGCGTACGTACGACTTACCGTCTCCATGAACGGTGCATTTCATTTCTTAACTCAAAATGTTATGTAATATTATAAATGAATTTTTATAATGGATATATATGACATATATGATATCTATATATTTAATATAATTCTGGATATAATGGATATTTTACCCCATGAACAACTTGTAATTATAAAGAGTTTACTATTGACTCAAGTACCATTGATCGACAAAAAGACCATTATTAACTTAAAAAAATTACATAGTGTTAATAACATGGTAATAAGTGATATAAAAGGAATAATGAACTTGAAAAAGGATCTTAAGAAAGTATAAATTAACTCGAGTTTATTATTCAGGATGTTAAAGAAGGATTGAGTCAAGTCAGACCCGAGGTAAGGGACTTCGTCTCAATCTCCTTTCATTGAGGCATATTTTGTTTTATACACAACTTTCTTTTATACGGTGTATAAACCCCTTTGAATTTTAATTTTATACAAAAGGAATATTTTTCTATGAAGCGTTTTACTAAATGACAAAAAGTAATGTTTCTTTTAACGTACACGGTGACAATGACCTTTTCCACCGCCGCGAGTATTATTTGGTCTTTGGCTTCCTCAACAAGCCGTAATGTTTTTTAAAATGAAATAAATACCATATACTCTTTAATGTATTTTGGTATTGAAAATGGTTTTTATAATGGTTTTGTTATGTCAATATATTTTAGTGATATATTTTGATCATGTTTTCTTTCCATTATATTTGTTTTATGTCTTATGATTTTATAATGGTACTTAGACATTTGACGGGTGGTTACGTGATAAACCATATGACGGGTGGTGTCGTGAATAACGGGATGGGTGGTTACGTTATAAACTCTAATGCATTGGGTATGAAAGTCGGCTTTATGGCTATTCCATTAAGTGATATGTGTGGAAGTCGACCGTATGGTTATTCCATTTAAGTATGTTTATGTCCCAAGTTACCTTTATATGTTATGTGTTCTTTGTATGGGTTTTATGGTAATATTTTGGTTACAAAAGGGTAAGTATTGATCTTTTATTTAGTGAAGGGTTTTTACTACTTCATAAAGGTGAAAAGTATTACTTTGATAAAGTACACATGGTTTACTTGTTGTTTTGAAAAACTAACAGTTTTCATTCTTTGTGTTTCCCTTACTGAGCTTTTTACGCTCACCCCAAGTTTTTTTGAAATATTTTTCACAGGGATTAATGTGGAATATTGTAAAAGATGGGATCAAGGGAAAGTCATGCTATATAAAACATGGAACTAGACATGTTTCTTTTTAAGAGTTTTTGTTTTTTTGAAAACTTAGTAGAAGTGTCTACTTTGTAATCTTTTGAGATGTAATAGTTAAGATCTAATTCTCTAAAACTCTAAACCTAAAAAGATCCTCAATGGGAATTATTCATTTAATTCAATGTTAAGTAATGTTTAAGGTTGGGGCCTTATAGTTGGTATCAGAGGGTTTTTAGATAACTTTAGGTGTTATAAAATTGTTAAATTATAAATTAATTTATGGTATGACTAAAATGATATAGCATTTAAAGATTACCGTGTTTCTTCGCCTAAGATATTTCTGTGTTCAGAATGGTTTTCCATAGAGGAAACAAGGCAGCTGTGTTGGGACGACATTAGGAGGAAGACAACCTTCCAAATCAGCAACCTGAGATGGTCGGAATTGGAACTGAACAGTTTTTTGCAGTGATGACACAGTTGACTCAGGCTATAAATGGTGGTGATATCCATGCACGAGATCAGCCAGATCAACCGCAGATGAACATGTTAGTGGTGGAACATTTCATGAGGAAACATACCCCATCATTCAGAGGATCATCTGACCTCGTGCTAGCTGAAGGGTGGATTAAAGCACTAGAGAAGATTTTTGATGTCATGGGGTGTTCAGAACATAAAAAGGTTAGTCTTTCTATTTACCGTTTTTAAGGTGAAGTAGATTAGTGGTGGTCGATGATGAAAAATATCAGGGATAGTGAAGAAATTGATGATCTTCACTGGGATGAATTCAAAGGTATGTTTCTTGAGAAATATTTTCCTAAGCTGGTTCGTCTTAGGATGGAAAAAAATTTCCTAGAATTGAGGTAGGAGGATGATTCAGTGGCTTCTTATGAAGCAAAGTTCACTCGACTGGCAAGGTATGCTCCAAACTTCATACCGAGATCTTGATAGTAAAATCAACCATTTTTACTCAGGGTTAAAGCCAAGGTATCGAAGGTATTTAGCTTCTCGTGAGTTCAAAAGTTATGAAAAAATTGTTTGATGTGTGGAGAAGGTGGAAATGGAGTTTTTCGTTGATCAGGTGATCTTTGACAAACAACAGAATAAGAGGTCCAGTTGGCAGGTAAAGGGTAATAATTCATCAAAGAAACAAGGAGGTAAGAAAACCAAATATCCATCCTGTGAGAAGTGTGGTAAAATGCATCCTGGGGAATGTTTATCAATGTCTGTAAAGTGCTTTCGGTGTGGTAAGTATGGTCATATTGCTCGTAACTGTAAGAAAGATGAACAAGAAGTCAATGAAAAGCCAGCGGTAAGATGTTTTAAGTGTAATGAAATGGGTCATTATGCAAATGAGTGTCTAATGAAGAACTCAACTGGGGGAAAGCAGCCAGACTACAAGCAGAAATGGGTGGTGAAATCCTTTGCAACTACTTCAGCAGATGTTGGGCCATCGAATGAAGTAGTATTAGCTCCAGGGAGCTCAGTATTTTTCGAAGATTGACTTGAGGTCGGGGTACCATCAGTTGAAAGTAAAAGAATCAGACATTCTGAAGACTGCGTTCCGTACTAGATATAGCCACTATGAATTTGTAGTTATGTATTTTGGGTTAACCAATGCACCTACTGTATTCATGGACCTTATGAATATAATTTTCCATGAGTTCTTGGATAAGTTTGTGGTTGTTTTCATTGATGATATTTTGGTGTTTTCTAAAAGTAAAGAGGAGCATGAAAGTCATTTAAGGGTTATTTTTCAAACCTTAAACGAAAAGAAACTGTATGGGAAATTCAGCAAGTGTGAGTTTTGGTTGCAACAAATTTCTTTCCTTGGTCATATTTTTTTTAAAGATGGGATAACTGTTGATCCTACAAAAACAAATGTCATTGAAGAATGGCCAAGACCCACAAATGTAACTGAGATCCGTAGTTTTCTTAGTTTGGAAGGTTACTACAGAAGGTTTGTTGAAAAGTTTTCATGGTTATCTAGTCCAATGACTAAGCTAACTCGGAAGGGTGTTAAGTTTATCTGGACAAAAGAATGTGATGATTGTTTTCAGGAGTTGAAAAGAAGATTGGTGAATGCTCCAGTTTTGGCACTTCCTTCCAGGAATGGTGAGTTTGTTATATACAGTGATGCTTCGTTGAAGGGACTTGATTGTTTCCTTATGCAGAATGATCAGGTAATTGCATATGCTTCATGTCAGTTGAAAACTCATGAGGTAAATTACTCTACACATGACTTGGAATTAGCTGCTGTTGTTTTTGCTCTAAAAATTTGGAGGCATCATTTGTATGGAGTAAAGTGTGAAATATATACTGATCACAAAAGTTTAAAGTATATATTCACTCAGAAAGAATTGAACATGAGACAGAGGAGATGGTTGAAATTAATCAAGGATTATGATTGTACAATTCATTACCATCCGGGAAAAGAAAATAAAGTGGCTGATGCTTTGAGTCGAAAAAGTAATGCTTCATTAACCATGCTATGTTTGGAACGAGATCCTTTTGTTTTTGATTTGATGAACTTTGGCATAGAAGTTGTTGGTGCATAATGTCCTTCTGTTTTGTTTCAGGTATCAGTGAAATCTTCTCTATCAGACAGAATTAAGAAAGCACATAAGAAAGACAGCGAGTTGCAGAAAAAGGTAGAGCTGGTTCAGAAGGGTAAGTTGCCTGAATTCAACATTGACAATGATTGTGTTTTGAGATTTGGGAAGAGATTATGTGTGCCTAGTGATTCACAGTTGAAGAATGAGTTGTTATGTGAGGCTCATAGTTACCCGTTTTTAGTTCATCCTGGTAGTACTAAGATGTACAGAGATCTGCGGGAGTATTACTGGTGGGATGGAATGAAAAGAGATATTGCTGATTTTACTGTGAAGTCTTTGACTTGTCAGCAGGTTAAAGCAGAGCGACAGTTACCGAAAGGGATGCTTCAGCCTTTACCAATGCCATAGTGGAAATGGGAAAATATATCTATGGACTTTGTTGTGGGTTTACTAAAGACATCTAGAGGTAATAATGAAATCTGGGTTATTGTTGATCGACTGACTAAATATAATCATTTCCTTCATATTCGAGATACTTTCTCTCTAGATAAACTTTCTTGATTGTATCTTAAAGAGATAGTCAGGTTTCATGGAGTTCCCTTATCCATTGTATCTGATCGTGATACCAGGTTTACTTCTAACTTTTGGAAGGGCCTTCAGAAGTCGTTGGGTACTGAATTAAATTTTAGTACAACTTTTCATCCTCAGTCAGATGGGCAGTCAGAACGAACAATTCAGACTTTGGAGGATATTCTACGTGATTGTTCGATGGATTATCAAGGAAGTTGGGACCAACATATTTCTTTGGTTGAATTTTCATATAATAACAGTTTCCACTCCAGTATACAGATGGATCTGTTTGATGCATTATATGGTAAACGGTGTCAATCTACAGCTTTTTGGGATGAAGTGGGTGAAAGGAAGCTGATGGGACTAGAATTGGCAGAAGATATGGCATAAAAAGTTCAGTTGATTCAGAAGCACATGAGAACAGCTCAGAGCAGGCAGAAGAGTTATGCCGATAACCGGAGGAAGGATCTTTCTTTCGAGGTAGGTGATCATGTTTTTCTCAAATTTTCACCATGGAAAAGTGTGATGCGATTTTGTAAGAAAGGAAAACTGAGTCCAAGGTTCATTGGACCATATGAAATTCTGGAGGAAGTTGGATCAGTTTCTTACCGATTGGTTTTACCTCTGAGTTTATCTCAGGTACACAATGTTTTTCATGTTTCGATGTTGAGAAATTATATGCCAGATCCATCTCATGTTTTGATCCCAGAGGTAGTTCAGTTGGAAGGGAATCTCTCTTATGAAGAACAACCAGTCCAGATTCTTGACTGTAGAGATCAAGTGTTGCGGAATAAGGTAATTCACTAGGTAAAGGTTTTTTGGAAAAACCATATGTTGAAGAGGCATCTTGGGAATCTGAAAATGCTATGAGGGATAAATACCCCCACTTATTCTGATAAGTGAATAAAATTGCGAGGATGCAATTCCCAAACGGGGGGAAGGATGTTACATCCCAGGTAAATAAAGAATAAATCATTTTCATATTTATTAATATATATAAATTAAATATTAATTTTACTTTAAATGGGTTGCTATGTTCGATAGCATACCCGATACGCAACAAAGAGTTTCTTTGAAATCTTACGTTGCACACTAGTAATATAATAATATTATTTTAATTGATAGTTAACACGTAGCCGTAGTATTGGCGGGAATGAATATAAATAACTAGAATATGATTATATATTTTTTTAAATGTTTTTATATTTATCCAATAAAAGATAAAGGCTTAAAATAAGAAAAGAATTCAATTTTAGGCATATATACTCTAATTTTCACTAAAAGGTCGAACTATCGCCTTTTGATGGCGAACCCTCTTTAAATATAGTTTTGGTCACTCTTATACATTTTATTGGACTAAATAAAACTCTTCTTTGGAATCGGGACATCAAAATTCACTTTGTGTAAATTTTTGGTATTTTTCCGATAAAGATCATTTTTTAATGAATAGTGAAAAATGTTGTATTTTAATTCAAAAACTCTTTTTAATATAATTTATTTATATGATTATATTATATTTTTAATTGGTTTTAAAGTGAAATTAGAATAAATTTTTACCATTTAATCCAATGGTGGTCATTGGAATTGATTTCACTTTGAAATTGGACTTAAACTAGTGTCAATCTTTTGATACATATTGTTTCATAAAAACACACTATTTGTTTTGACAGCAGGAATTAATTATTAAATTAATTAATACAAATTATATGTTTTGAATTTTATAAAATAGACATCATTTTTGAATTAGGAATATAAAATATATCTTGGGGTGAAGTTTTGGTATTTTTCTGAAAAACCTTAATTTTTGATGAATAGTGAAACCACAAAGTGGTAGTTACAAAAACTGATTTTTCGTTTAAATGGAACTTTACCACTTCTGTGATTTGAATTTCAAAAACCTAATATAAATGATTTTCATTAAGAATTAAAATGTGGTTCAATGGGATTAAAATATTTTTTTGCTGAATAGTAACTTTTATGTTTTTAATCGCGATTAGAGGTAATTAGTGTAATTTAAGGTAAAAATAATGTTTTAAAAATATGAAATGACCTTGACACATGTCCTACCTTTATTGGATGTTTCATTGCCGACCAATAAAACCCATGGGTCGATTTTTGGGACCCCATGGAGCCACTTGGGTAAGATAATGACATTAATGCCTTTTATTTAAAGTAAAAGTAAAAATGACACAAACATGAGTTGTTTTACTAAAAAAAATTTAAATGGGGTTATACAAGTCATAATTTTGACTATAAATATTAATTATAAAGATAAAAATATTTCATACATCATGATATTTTTTTATAATTTTTATACATTAAGTAAATTAAATTATTTATGACACCATGATGATGTAATAGTTACCTCATTATTTAACGATTTAAATAAAATGAGACGATAATGTAAAATATAAGACCTACACTTGTCAAAAACCTATTGTATGGGTGGATTTAGAACACTTATCACCTTATCCTAGAAATATATAATTGTGGGACCTTTAAAAACCGAATCTCATTTTATAATAAAGTATCTTTTCTTAACTTTCCAAGAGTGCCCCTCCTCTCCTCTTATAAAAGGCCCCCACCCCTACCTCCTTACCCACACCTCTCAAGACTTTGGTTCGGCCAATCTCTGATAATTTTGTCTCTCCACATACCTCTCCTAATCCTAGAAGCCTTACCTTAGGCAGAAAGCTCTTCAAGAAACCATTTTGGTTCAAACCAAACGGAGTTACCCGATTTTAAGGTAACGTCTTCACTTGTGCTCTTTTGTTTTATTTTTCTTCTCCAACCCCCTAAACTATTTTTATTCATTTATTTTGTAACAACACTAGTATCCTCAATATACTAGGATGTTTTTATAATAATTATTAGAGATACACTTACACACACCTACATCTAATGGTTAAAGAACATACTGCTTCCGTGGATGGTGAATTTCTGCCTCACGAAACGATGATGGATCAACACTCATATAACACATTAAAAGGTGGCCATTAATATGTCACTATATTTATATGTGATATATAATATGTTTATGTTTTCCTTAAGCTTCTGTATTTTTCTTTTATGTCATACCTTTATGGTTTCCATTATGGGTAAACGCGATATCTTCATTTTAGGAAGTGCGGACTACCGCCCCGTCAAAGTGATTTGATTCGTTAATATCATATGTGGTATGTATAAAGGATAGATTTAATGATATTATATATGATAAAATAATGGAATTATAATACTATTATGTATAATTATGTTTTAATTCAATTAAATATGAAATAGAAATGGAAGTAGCGTTCATGCGTACGTACGACTTACCGTCTCCATGAACGGTGCATTTCATTTCGTACCTCTAAATGTTATGTAATATTATAAATGCATGTTTAAACTTGATATATATTACATATATGATATCTACATCTTGAATATAATTCTGGATATAATGGATATTTTACCCCATGAACAACTTTTAATTATAAAGAGTGTACTTTTGACTCAAGTACCATTGATCGACAAAACGACCATTATTAACTTAAAAAAAATACATAGTGTTCATAACATGGTAATAAGTGATATAAAAGGAATAATGAACTTGAAAAGGTTCTTAATCAAGTAGAAATTAACCCAAGTTTATTATTCAGGACGTTAAAGAATGATCGAGTAAAGTCGGACCTGAGGTAAGGGACTTCTTCTCAATCTCCTTTCATTGAGGCATATTTTTTTTATACACAACTTTCTTTTATACGGTGTATAAACCCCTTTGACTTTTAATTTTATACAAAAGGAATATTTTTCTAAAAATCGTTTTACTAAACGACAAAAAGGAATGTTTCTTTTAACGTACACGCTGACAACGACCTTTTCCGCCGCCGTGAGTATTATTTGTTCTTTGGCTTCCTCAACAAGCCGTAATGTTTTTTAAAATAAAATAAATACCATATACTCGTTAATGTATTTTGGTATTGAAAATGGTTTTTATAATGGTTTTGTTATGTCAATATATTTTAGTGATATATTTTGATCATTTTTTCTTTCCATTATATTTGTTTTATGTCTTAGGATTTTATAATGGTACTTGGACATTTGACGGATGGTTACGTGATAAACCATATAACGGGTGGTGCTGTGAATACCAGGATGGGTGGTTATGTTATAACATCCAATGAATTGGGTATAGAAGTTGGTCTTATGGCTATTCCATTAAGTTATATGTGTGGAAGTCAACTGTATGGTTATTCCATTTAAGTATGTTTATGTCCCAAGTTACCTTTATATGTTATGTGTTCTTTGTATGGGTTTTATGGTAATATTTTTGTTACAAAAGGGTAAGTATTGATATTTTATTCAGTGAATGGTTTTTACTACTTCATAAAGGTGAAAAGTATTACTTTGATAAAGTATACATGGTTTACTTGTTGTTTTGAAAAACTAACAGTTTTCATTATTTGTGTTTCCCTTACTGAGCTTTTTATGCTCACCCAAAGTTTTTTTGAAATGTTTTTCACAGGGATTAATGTGGAATAGTGTCAAGGATGGGATAAAGGGAAATTCATGCTATATAAATCATGGAACTAGACATGTTTCTTTTTAAGAGTTTGTATTTTTTTTGAAAACTTAATAGAAGTGTCTACTTTGTAATCTTTTGAGATGTAATAGTTAAGATATAATTCTCTAAAACTCTAAACCTAAAAATATCCTCAATGGGAATTATTAATTTAATTCAATGTTAAGTAATGTTTAAGGCTGGGGCCTTATAATGATACTTTTTTTTAAGTACAGGTTCAGGACAAGGACCTGGTGTATGGTTCATGTATGGTTTGTCTAGTTGTATCGGGGTAGGTCAGGACAGGGATGAGGCTCAGGTTTGTGTTTGGAATATTTTATTGTTTTGGTATTATACATTCAATTTCTACAACTACATGACATGTTGAGTATAAATATTATAATTGTACCATTTTTTCCATTGGTTATTATTGGAATTTTCATATATTGTTCATTTATTGTTCTTTTTGGTTATTTCATATATTGATGTTACTTCTGTCGTGGATTTTCTCTAATAAGTGAGTATTGTCTCCCCATGGTTTTCTTTAGACCCAAACTATTAGTCAGCAACCTCTAGGGTATAGGGAGTCATGCTTGAGGACATGTTTCCACCCAGATCAGGGAACCAGAAATAATGGCTACTAGGATGAGAAAATTACAATAAATTCATGAAATGTTATGTTCTACATTTAAATAAAATATATACTACATTTGAATAGCTTGTGAACCCTACATCTTACCTTTAAATTTGTAGAGACTCGAAGCTTGATGTACATGAATATTACATTACTTTTTCATAATACTTAATACATAAGAAAAACAAACACCCAAGGACCGTAATAGTTTAGTGTCTTTGGAAACTCGGAGTAAAATCTTCTAATAGTGGTGAAAGATATTCACCATCTCCCAATAAAGATCATCCCTTTTTTTCTTACCTAAAACCTTTCTTTATATCCTGGGGAAAATAAAACATAAAAGGGTGATCTCAAATGCTCAGTAAGGGTAAACAAAAAAAATATCAATCACATCATATTCATAAGAACATATCTTTTGGAAATATTAACCTGCAAAAGAGATCATGATTTCATAACATGGGATAAATCATAGTAGTGATATGTAATCCCAATAATCATAAATTAAAACATGAAACTTTGTGGCATACACACATAATCATAGAGAATCATTTATTATCAGTCAAGACTCATTGCCAAGACTATCTTAGTGGACAAAGTCCATTTTTGAACCGAGTCACCCTCGTTTCAGACCTGTTTCACTGAACCGGTATAACCTACCGTTCTAGCCATGTCTATCTCATGAGATATAAAATCTTTACCCAATGCATTGGAGGGAGATATAGGTACCACCCATCTCATAATGATACCATTCTTATGTGTTCCACAAAATCATAAATCATACATCATTGCATAATCCATTTAATAAAAATGGGATTCTTAAACATCATGAAATCATAAAACAATTCATATAAGATAAAGGAATTCATAAAAATATAATTCCATCACAACATAATAAAATAAATAGGGATAAAAAACATAACCCTTTATTATCTTATATGGAAAATAATTTTGATAAAACACTTGAACTCCATTCTTGAGGAAAATATCCTTTCTGCTTCAAAAACACTTTTCCTTTCTTAACATGTCGTACAATTATAAACTAAAAGAAGTTGATTAAAAATAAACTTGAAAACATGTAAAGGAAGATTCTTGGAAATAATTTTTTAAAAATCCATTCATTCCGTATAAGTTAAAAAAAACATTCTTCTTACTTTTGTCGGAAAAGTCAAAAAAGTACCTCGTACGAAAAATGAAAAAATATTCCTTTCATATATTTTACTAAAAACTCACCAAAGGGTAAAATAGGATTTAAAAAATTTTAGGTGAATGGAAATAATATTAAATATTGAGGAAACATGGATGTGGAGGATAAAATGCACCCCAGTAAATACTAAAGTATAAACAATCTCGGATAAAAATGAGATTGTGATATTTCCCTTACCTTAGGTCCGATTTGCTTCGTAAGTGTCCGAACCTCCTGTATAATGATTTAAATAATGTCATTGAATTATTACATAATCATATTAATTGTTATGATATCATATATGGTTCACTTATGACTTTATATTACCCGTTCTTTTGTAAATTCCATTTTAAAGAAGCGTTTTGGGTAAAATCGTTTCATTTATCGTAGGTGTTTGGACTTGTTGTTCTTGAAATTATTATTACTTATATCACGATTTACTTACTTCCAGAATATAAAACATGATTTATATATCATATATATTCAGTATATATATATAATAGATAGATAAATGAAATGAAACACACCGTTCATGGAGACGGTAGTCCGTACGTACGCATGAACGCTGTTTTCCTTTCTTTATTGTCTTGAATGGAAGTAAGTAGATGACATACATATATATATACATAAATACAGTAGATTTACCATGTAATATATTTCATTATTATTCATTATATATACTTTATAATCATTCTGGAATGGCTAACATTGATAATGAATCTCATCGCGTCGTGGAGACGATAGTCCGTACGTACGCACGAGCGATGATATCGTTCCCATGGTCGTGAAATTGTGTTGAAGTGTATGTATACTATATCAGTATCAATGTCACTTTATAATAATCATATATAGTTACTAATTGCACCATTATACCCATCCAATTAAGGTGGTGGCGGAAAATAGATTACACCACGGCGTGGAGACGGTATTCCATACGTACGCACACGCGGTGATTTCCTTTTTCCGTATGACGGATAGAAGGTTAATTAGAGTTGTTTCATATTTATAATAACATATCAGTATATAAGAAATACTGATGTTATTACTTTACCATGAAAAAACTAAAGAATAAGAATTTGAAGAAGAAAGAAATTGAAAAAGATCGGTAATGGATATTACCTCTTTTTGACGCGCCTTCACTTAACCTCCACTTAAAGAACTAAGGATGGTCTTTGAAGAAGACGAAGACTTCTAGGATGATACTATGGAAGTGGAGAAGAGATTTTGGCAGGGTTTGGCTGAGCTTGAATTCTCAAATTGGTGTGAGGAGGAGAGGGAGGAGGTGCCCTTTTATAAGGGAGGAGAGGGACACCTTAGGAAAATCTCAAAATATTATTTTATATTAAGGTCAAATTCGGTTTATAATGGTTCCAAAGGGTCTTATTTCGAAACTAAAGTGGGGATTGGTCTAAATCCTCTCATCCAATAGGATTTAGACAAGTTTAGGTTATTATTTTAACCTTATTAATTAGATTTAACTCTAAGTTAAATAATTTAACTTTTACCGTGTCTTTTTGTTTTCTTACACTATATGGTTAATAAACTTACCATAACAAGACAAAAGAACCCCAAATTGTTTATTATTAATATATATATCCTTATCTAAGTCATTTGGCCGAAACTTAGATTTTTTACGAATTAAATAACAAATAATAATATAATATTTGTTTTAAAAACTAATTATGTCAATTTTGACACTATTTGGTACATGATTTTTATGAAATTCATAACAGAATGATAAGTTCGAACCAAGTTACTTATATCAACAATAACATGTCATATTTACCTAGAAAATTAATTTAAGTCATAAAAAGTCTCAAATTACATTTATTTGGGCATTTATAACATCAATTATGTGAATATTTCATTAATAAGACAATTACTGCATCATCTTTGTGTCATAATAAATGATAATTATTTAATCCCTAAAAATTCTAAATAAATTCCTATGATGTAGATAATTGTATTATATTTCTGTAGACTCTTCATTTTTGAAGTTTCATAAAGTTTATCACTAAATTAAAATTATTATACTTATAAGATTTAAGAAAGTGACATGTTGTCACATTCTTTGGTTTTAATAATAATTAAATTATTTTCATGGACAAAACTTTATAAAATGAATCTAATCTGACCCTTAGGTTATATGGGTCTACTTTTATCCATACAATAGGATTTTTCCAAGTGTTAGGGTAATTTTATAATCTTATATTTACCCTTAATTACCCGATTTACCTTTAACTATAGTAAATAAAATTTACCGTAGTTACTATTCACAATGCCCAAAAATAAAAAGTAGCTTATTAACATAATTTGGACCCACTGATTCCAAATATGGAATCCATTTTTCCAAATTCAATACAAAAAATATGCAGAAATTAAATTAAAATTAATCCCGTTGTCGAAAGAAAATGGATTTTTCTTTAAAACATTGCAAAAGATTGAATTGATTTAACCTACGAATTCAAGGTAAAATCAATGCTAATGACATACATTATATTAAATGGTAAAAATATATTATATTTATACTTTAAAACCATTCAATATTATAATTTAACCACATAATATATTACTATGAAAAAAGTTGTTTTTAATTAAAATATAGCGTGTTTTTACTATTCATTAAAATATAAAAGTTATCGGAAAAATAAAAAAACTTTATCTAATGTAAATTTTTATATCATGATTCAAAAGAAGAATTTTATTTTTTCAAATTGAACTTATGAACATGTCAAAAACTAGATTTAAAGTGAGTGTGCCATCAAAAGGCGGCAAAACTGCATTTTTTTGAAAAATACTTATTTTACCCGAAAAATTTATTTTTTTCTTATACCATGTTCTAGAAAATGTGTAAGATGAATAATAATATTATAAAATTAAAAATTTAGTTAACACTATTCATAACGGCTAGTTCATAACAATATTATAATAATATATCGTTGTTTAGTAAATCCCTGGTATTACGTACAACACACGCTATCGAGGAAGGTCGCGATTGCGTGTAATGCAAGCCAAGTCAGGGTTGCGTGTAGTGCACAACTCCTTTGTTGTTGCGTATAATATAATACAACCATATTTTATTTATACATTGAATATATATATATATATACACACTCAAAGTTGCGTAGAATAACTTCTATCAAACGAACATGAAAATTGTGTGTAACAAGAGCCAAGAAAAGTGTTGCGTATACTGCAAGCTAATACGGTGTTGCGTATAGCACAAGATAATCTTGGTGTGTCGTACAATAGAAGATATGAATGAAATTAAAAATAATGTATCTTATAAAATCTCGGGTTGTTAAATTCTACCCCCCTTAAAATGAATTTCGCCCTCGAAATTCATCAGGGTTATAAATGGTTTACTATTCAAAAGTTTCTTTAATAGAAACCCACATCGTAAAAAGGAATACCAAAACCAATCTTTAAAAACAAAAGTATGAAACGTAACAGTTACCCAAATAAACTAATCACTAGGTTTCCACATAGGTGAAAATATGGATATGGAAGAGAAATCTAACCATCATGTTCCGATGGAGAGTGGTAGAGAACATGGCTATGAAAAAGCCAACAATCACAAAGCCATAGATTTGTGATTATCTAAGGTACCATCTGATTCATCAGATATAAGGGCAGTAGGACAACATTTTTGGTTTTTCAATATCATTTCCCTAAAGTTGATGAAATTGGAATTAGAATAAATACTTTCGTGATTTTGGTATAGTATCACCGTTTTTCATTCTTTGGACAATTTCTACTTCATCTCTTAAAGAAATGAAGTTGAATTTGTCATGTTAGCAGATCCTGTGATAGAATGATGGGTCATTCCATCTGTCTCAAACAAAAGTTTACAAAATACATAAGACCATCTATAGTGAAGTTAATCGTATACGATTCCAAAAATGAACTTATAATTCATATATCATACCGCGTAATAAAATAAAACTAGTTTCTACTAACTAGGGACTTCCTGTAGGCCAGTGGTAGGCGATAAAGGCCAGTCGCACTTCGGTTGTGGGTTCGATTCCCACAGCCTTGTCCGACGCGATGGGCTGTCGCCCGTCCTATAAGTTGTCCTTTTTCTAAAATTATATTACTATAACATCCCATCAATAATATCGAAAAAACTTCTATCCTTAAACAATACTAACTTATGTCCAACATAATCCATTCCAATCTTTAGGCTTATCCATAATACTTCAGTCCACTCTCATAATATAGTGAAAACGATTACCAGAGATTTAATACCATCGTTGATCCCCATATATCATAAGATATGTCTTGTTGGTCACATTCTAAACATTCAAAGGCCTTAATCATGTATTCTCTTGAATACCCATTGAACCTTAGTGAAAAAATGAATTCAGTTAAATGTTAACACTTTCCACATACCAAAATCCTCAAAATTATATATACTCAAACCATGATATAACCTTCTCATTATATCAGTCATGAGCTCATGAATACTATCAAACATTTAATTTTCTCCTTATCCCTTCATTATGTGCATATCATCTACATTCCAAAAATATCTGAATAACCTTTCATGGATACTGGTACCATTAATCATACACATTCAAAACTCAAGGAAAGACAATAGTGTAACAATCCTTAGATGTATCTTTATTCCATAGTACCATGAGATTACTTATACAACATTACACATGATAAACATGTAATCATTCCACTACATTCTTAAACCATTGACCGAGCTTCAACAATTCTTTCATCTCACATATCATTTGTAGTCTCTTCATCATCATCCACATAAATACTACCCATACGACCATACTGATTCTATTCACAAGACTTTCCCTTAGGGCATTGGTTTGCATAATGCCAGTACATTCCACATTTAAAACATTTAACCATTGTTGATGTCGTAGCAATACCATTATCCTCATCCCTGGTGTTAACTGAACCTTTTCCTTTGCACTTACTGGCTTTGTGTCCTTCTTTTCCACACCCAAAGCATCTTCCAGTTCCTTTGAAACATTCTCCTTTATTCCTCTTCCCACATGATTTACATAGGGAAAATTCAACTTTCTTTCCTCTATGATCATCATAAAACTCCATATTTCTCTTATTAGCCGAGTCAGGAAACTTACCAAATTTTACTTTATTGATCATATTATGAGATTGCTGATTCGGCATAATAATGATGTTTGGACTTCCAAATCCCATTTCATTTGGTTTCTCATTAAGAATATCATTCCATTGTCCATCATATCCTCCTTTATCGTGAATCATCTTGTTTCCAGCCATTTTCTAAAACCCAAAAAGAATAGTGTGAGAGGAAAAAATCATAATAAAGGGAGAGTAACTTCAATATATAACATCTTTGGTTTAATCTAATATCTTTACCATAGTTCTAGGACTATATCCTATACGTATACTTATCCTTAGGGACATCCCTAGACATACCTTAGAAATATCTCTAGGGATCTTACTAACATTTTCGCATCCTAGTTTACAAAGGTTGACTAAACTTTTCCTCTGATACCAACTGTAGAGACCCGAAGCTTGACGTACATGAATATTACATTAATTTTGCAGAATACTTAATACATAAGAAAAACAAACACCCAAGGACCGTAATAGTTTAGTGTCTTTGGAAACTCGGAGTAAAATCTTCTAATTGTGGTGAAAGATCTTCAACATCTCCCAATAAAGATCATCCCGTTTTTTTTTCTTACCTAAAACCTTTCTTTATATCCTGGGGAAAAGTAAACATAAAAGGGTGAGCTCAAATGCTCAGTAAGGGTAAACAAAAGAAATATCAATCACATCATATTCATAAGAACATATCTTTTGGAAATCTTAACCTGCAAAAGAGATCATGATTTCATAACATGGGATAAATCATAGTAGTGAAATGTAATCCCAATAATCATAACTTAAAACATGAAACTTTGTGTCATACACACATAATCATATAGAATCATTTATTATTAGTCAAGACTCATTGCCAATACTATCTTAGTGGACAAAGCCCATTTCTAAACTGAGTCACCCTCGTTTCAGTCCTATTTCACTGAACCGGTATAACCTACTATTCCAGCCATGTCTATCTCATGAGATATAAAATCTTTACCCAATTAATTGGAGGGAGATATAGGTCCCACACATCTCATAATTATACCATTCTTATGTGTGCCACAAAATCATAAATCATACATCATTGCATAATCCATGTAATAAAAATGGGATTCTTAAACATCATGAAATCATAAAACAATTCATATAAGATAAAGGAATTCATAAAAATATAATTCCATCACAACATAATAAAATCAATAGGGATAAAAAACAGAACCCTTTATTATCTTAGATGGAAAATAATTTTGATAAAACACTTGAACTCCATTCTTAAGGAAAATATCCTTTCTGCTTCAAAAACACTTTTCCTTTCTTAACATGTCGTACAATTATAAACTAAAAGAAGTTGATTAAAAATAAACTTGAAAACATGTAAAGGAATCTTCTTGGAAATAATGTTTTAAAAATCCATTCATGCCGTATAAGTTAAAAAAACATTCTTCGTACTTTTTTCGGAAAAGTCAAAAAAGTACCTCGTACGAAAAACGACAAAAGATTCCTTTCATATCTTTTACTAAAAACTCATCGAAGGGTAAAATAGGATTTAAAAAATTGTAGGTGAATAGAAATAATATTACATATTGAGGTAACATGGATGTGTATGATAAAATACACCCCAGTAAATACTAAAGTATAAACAATCTCGGATAAAAATGAGATTGTGATATTTCCCTTACCTTAGGTCCGATTTGCTTCGTAAGTGTCCGAACCTCCTGTATAATGATTTAAATAATGTCATTGACTTATTACAGAATCATATTAATTGTTATGATATCATATATGGTTCACTTATGACTTTATATTACCCGTTCTTTTGTAAATTCCATGTTAAAGAAGCGTTTTGGGTAAAATCGTTTCATTTATCGTAGGTGTTTAGAATTGTTGTTCTTGAAATTATTATTACTTATATCATGATTTAATTACTTCCAGAATATAAAACATGATTTATATATCATATATATTCAGTATATATATATAATAGATAGATAAATGAAATGAAACACACCGTTCATGGAGACGGTAGTCCGTACGTACGCATGAACGCTGTTTTCCTTTCCTTATTGTCTTGAATGGAAGTAAGTAGATGACATACATATATATATATACATAAATCCATTAGATTTAACATTTCATATATTTCATTATTATTCATTATATATATTTTATAATCATTCTGGAATGGTTAACATGGATAATGAATCTCATCGCGTCGTGGAGACGGTAGTCCGTACGTATGCACGAGCGATGATATCGTTCCCATGGTCGTGAAATTTTGTTGAAGTGTATGTATGCTATTTCAGTATAAATTTCACTTTATAATAATCATATATATTTACTCATTACACCCTTATACCCATCCAATTAAGGTGGTGGCGGAAAATAGATTACACCACGGCGTGGAGACGGTATTCTGTACGTACGCACGCGCGGTGATTTCCTTTTTCCGTAGGAAGGATAGAAGGTTAATTAGAGTTGTTTCATATTTATAATAACATATCAGTATATAATAAATACTGATGTTATTACTTTACCATGAAACAACTAAATAATAAGAAGTTTAAGAAGAAAGAAATAGAAAAAGATCGGTAATGGATATTACCTCTTTTTGACGCACCTTCACTTAACCTCCACTTAAAGAACTAAGGATGGTCTTTGAAGAAGACCAGAACCTCTAGGATGATACTATGGAATTGGAGAATATATTTTTTCAGGGGTTGGATGATCTTGAATGCTCAAATTGGTGTGAGGAGGAGAGGGAGGAGGTGCCCTTTTACCAGGGAGGAGAGGGGAACCTTAGGAAAATCTCAAAATATTATTTTATATTAAGGTCAAATTCGGTTTATAATGGTTACAAAGGGTCTTATTTTGGAGCTAAAGTGGGGATGGGTCTAAATACTCTCATCCAATAGGATTTAGACAAGTTTAGGTTATTATTTTAACCTTATCAATTAGATTTAACTCTAAGTTAAATAATTTAACTTTTACCGTGTATTTTTGTTTTCTTACACTATATGGTTAATAAACTTACCATAACAAGCCAAACGAACCCCAAGTTGTTTATTATTAATATATCTATCCTTATCTAAGTCATTTGGCCGAAACTTAGATATTTTAAGAATTAAATAACAATTAATAATATAATATTTGTTTTAAAAACTAATTATGTCAATTTTGACACTATTTGGTACATGATTTTTATGAAATTCATAACAGAATGATAAGTTAGAACCAAGTTACTTATATCAACAATAACATGTCATATTAACCTAGAAAATTAATTTAAGTCATAAAAAATCTCAAATTACATTTATTTGGGCATTTATAACATCAATTATGTGAATATTTCATTAATAAGACAATTACTGCATCATCTTTGTGTCATAATAAATGATAATTATTTAATCCCCAAAAATTCTAAATAAATTCCTATGATGTATATAATTGTATTATATTTCTGGAGACTTCATTTTTGAAGTTTCATGAAGTTTATCACTAAATTAAAATTATTATACTTATAAGATATAAGAAAGTGACATGTTGTCACATTCTTTGGTTTTAATAATAATTAAATTATTTTCATGGAAAAAACTCCATAAAATGAATCTAATCCAACCCTTAGGTAATATGGGTCTACTTTTATCCATACAATATGATTTTTCCAAGTGTTAGGGTAATTTTATAATCTTATATTTACCCTTAATTACCCGATTTACCTTTAACTATAGTAAATAAAATTTACCGTAGTTACTATTCACAATGCCCAAAAATAAAAAGTAGCTTATTAACATAATTTGGACCCACTGATTCCAAATATAGAATCCATTTTTCCAAATTCAATACAAAAAATATGTATAAATTAAATTAAAATAAATCCCGTTGTCGAAAGAAAATGGGTTTTTCTTTAAAACTTTGCAAAAGATTGAATTGATTTAACCTACGAATTCAAGGTAAAATCAATGCTAATGACATAAATTATATTAAATGGTAAAAATATATTCTATTTATACTTTAAAACCATTCAATATTATAATTTAACCACATAAGATATTACGATCAAAAAAGTTGTTTTTAATTAAAATATAGCGTGTTTTTACTATTCATTAAAATATGAAAGTTATCGGAAAAATATCAAAACTTTATCTAATGTAAATTTTTATATCCTGATTCAAAATAAGAATTTTATTTTGTCAAATTGAACTTATAAACATGTCAAAAAACAAGATTTAAAGTGGGTGCGCCATCAAAAGGCGGCAAAACTGCATTTTTTTGAAAAATACTTATTTTACCCGAAAAATTTATTTTGTTCTTATACCATGTTCTAGAAAATGTGTAAGATGAATAATAATGTTATAAAATTCAAAATTTAATTAACACTATTAATAACGGCTAGTTTATAACAATATTATAATAATATATCGTTGTTTAGTAAATCCCTGGTATTGCGTACAACACACGCTATCGAGGAAGGTCGTGATTGCGTGTAATGCAAGCCAAGTCAGGGTTGTGTGTAGTAAACGACTCCTTTGTTGTTGCGTATAATATAATCCAACCATATTTTATTTATACATTGAATATATATATATATATATATATATACAGTCAATGTTGCGTAGAATAACTTCTATCAAACGAACCTGAAAATTGTGTGTAACAAGAGCCAAGAAAAGTTTTGCGTATACTGCAAGCTAATACGGTGTTGCGTATAGCTCAAGATAATCTTGGTGTGTCGTATAATAGAAGATATGAATGAAATTAAATAGAATGTATCTTATAAAATCTCGGGTTGTTACAAAATTGATGGTTGTTACCTTTACATAGAGTTTGGAAACAACTTTAGTAATACAACTAAATAAAGACCACAATGCAGTAGTGACTATCACCATGGATCATAGGGAAATATAAAATTCATAATACGGAATACTATGTTTTAGTGAAATCAATTTTGGTATCATTATTCATGATTTTGAAAATATAGATAAAATGGGGTATTAAAATGACCATAGTAGTTGGATCTGTTTATTTTCCTTATCATGTTTTTGATGTATCCATGAATAATTATCCAAATTTTTGAAACAAGCTGTAGTGGAGGAAGTTTTGAGCATGTATAGTTCCTATGAGAAATAAAATTACCACTAAGAAAATTTTAGTGATCATAATGATCTCATGTGAGGATGAAGGTGATATTTAGTTTCATTTTTGTTTTTCTATGTTTATTTATTGAATATTTATTTGATTTAATTAAATTATTTAATTATTTTTTAAAATACTTATTAATTTTAATGATTTTATTTAAAGGGTTATTAAATTATATGACGAAGGGCTAAGTATTTGAATAGGGTTTAAACTATGAATGATATACGTAATGATATTTATTTATAATTATTATTCATAACTGCCACATGTTATGATTTGTTCTTAAGAAAACACCACATACACTCATAGATATTGGAGTTAATTCAAAGGGAAACTTGTTGTTTCCTTAGTTATGGTAACATGATCAAATATCTCCAAATTACACATTATAAAAGATTACATGAGAATCTAAGATACAAATAAAAATTATTTAAGAGATAGAATTCAAGAAATAAAACATCTTTCTAAAGATTTAATATTACGATTACTATTACATTGACGTGTGATCATGAAGCATCATCATATTTCATTCTTTTTCTCAAGTGATCAAAGAGTTACATCAAAATTATTATCTTTATTTTTCTATAATTTCTTTATATTTTCATAACGGGTTTCATTATTATGTTCATTATATTTATTTTTTTATGTAGTAAGAAATAGGTTTATATTTTTCCTTATAAAATAAAGTTTTCTTGTTAGTTATACATACTCACCAAAAGGTGTATCCTTGGGTTATGACTCATCAAATGATTTTTTTTGTTTTTTAGATATAACTTGGTATATTAAAAATAAATTGTTTTGGGTTGTACCTCCATGTGAAAAAAGGTAGAAGTATATAAAATATTTTCACTTTTTTAAAAGATAGTTCTTATTCTATTTCATGTAATTCTCCTCACTGAGTATAGAAGAGTGAAGAGTAGATAAATGATATTTCAATTCAAACTAATATAAAAATATTATTTTTATTATTTTTATTTCCACTAAATTTTAATTTCTGAACACTTCACAGTAGTAGACTATTATTTCATATAATAATATGTCTGATTAATTATTGTTTAATGTGTTTATAGTTTCAATAATAAGATTTGATTTTATAATAGTTCTATCATGTGCCCTCTAGACCTCTGTTGTCATCATAACTATTCCAATAATTGGTATCAGAGATAATTCCTTTGGATTTAGTTTTTATTACTCATGTTTTCATTATGGTAACATGTATATCCTATATCCAATAGTATAAGGAAAATTATTTTGTATGATGGTAGGAATGAACGTAAAGGATAGTTCAATACCAAAAAAATACAATGCTTGGATGGAAATGACTACATGTATTGAAAAGTGAGAATGGAAGAATACCATAAGAAATTAATATTTAATAATTATACAATCATTTTGAAACCATATAATACATCATATATAGATCTATATGCACTTTGAGGTTTATGACATGGTAAAATATGTTTTTGAATCACAAAACAATGAATGTATTATACTATGGAATTACCTGTGGGGTGTTTATACATGCATCAAGAAGTAATATAACATTATATATCTAGATAATTAATTAAGTAATTTATCATAGTTCATAGAAACTTAAAAGAGAAAATATAAGAAAGATATGTGTCGAATACCATGACTTTAATAAGGGTGAAGATGAATACATGAACATAATTTTCCCCCAATTTAAAAGCATCATAAATGGTATGGATGTGCTTTATGTGGCTTGGGATAACACTAATATATTAGAAACAGTGTCTAGGTAACTATTAAAGAAGTTTAATGTGTATAAAGTAGAAGTCTATGAAATATGTAACTTTAAACAATATTATTTAGATGAACTAATCAATTCTTTGATACAGTATTAAATTGAACAAAAAAACATTACGAATGAGGAGTTTTGAAAAAAGAAAGGCATTTTATTAAATATAAAATTCATATTTTTACAAATTAATCTAATTATAAGTTGAAGTAAAGTGAAGAATATGAAATAACCAATTTTAATAGAGGATTTTACAAATATATAAAAATAAAAAGAAACTCTAAAAATATAACTCGAAGAGATTTTTATAAAGATGAATGAAAATTAAGTAAGAAAGTTAATGAAAGTAAATACAAAAAAATTTTAGAGTAAATTTTCTATGAGTGAGAGAAAATGGAATAAATAAATTAATATTTCACAAAATTAAAATACGATGTGAAAGAAAGGAAATATTAGAATAAAGAGGATATCTTTTTTAGCTAGATAGAGTTACACTAAAGTTTCATACTCAAGAATTGATGATTTTGAGAGTGAGAGAGAATTATCCAAAACATTATTTGGTGGAAAAAATAATGAATAAGGTAAGAACTGATTAAAAAAATTGTTGGGTTAATAATAATTTAAGGAATATAAATTTAAATAATTTTCTAAGAAAATGAAAAGTTTTAGCAATATAGTTTAAGAATTGATTAATTATATGGAGAATAAATAAAGGAAAATAAGAAAATGGATAAAGAAAATAATAAATTTAATGTAGAAAGTTAAAAAATTAATGTTTCTGATTTAATTAATGAAGACGAGAAAAATGTAGATGACTATGAAGTATTAGAACTTAGATTACATAATGGGAATCTCAAAGATGATAATTAATTAGATAAATATTTTCTTTTAAAAAATTATTAAGATCAAGAAATAATATTTCAATTAGTCCTAGATTATTTAACTAAATATTATAATGAATGTAAGAAGATAAAGCAAGAAAATAAAATATAAAAAAACACAACATTATGTTCAAATGATAATTCCTTTGATGATTTAGAAGTTATTCAAAAAAATGTAAAATTAAAAGTTCAAATTGTAATTTTAATGGATGATTTATCTACTTTTCTTCAAGGTAAAGGAAAATATGATAAAATTACATATTTTAGAAAACCTAATAAATAAAAAATTAGTTTTAGATATGATATAAATCAACCAAGGATAAATTTTTTCTATTAAATGATAAAATGGAAAAGTTACAAGTGTAACATGTTTTATATATAGAATTCATAGGAATTATGAAAATTATCGATCCTTAAGATTTTATCAATAATTTTTTCATACTAAAACATTTATCTCAATGGAATTATTTTCCATAAAACAAATATAGAGATGATTAAAATGTATTTGTGTGTTTACATCTTCATCGACTAATCTGATAGGACCCAAGATTTCATGGATACCAAATAAAATCTACATAATCTATTTTTTAGGAAATTTTCCTTTATAATTATAAAATAACCATGGAATATATACAAAATTTGTTCCAGATACATGCCCATGATATTTCTAATTATTTTTATTTTAATTCAATTGATGGATTCCTATTCAATTTTGAGATAATTTTAAAATCTAGATTAAAGATTCTAGTGAAGTTGGAGTTTTAAAAATTGTCGTTATTTTGAAATTACTATATGTTAAAGGATTAAAAATACTTAATAAGCATCTCAAAATTTTTAATAAAAAATATGTGTTATGTTTGAAGAAAATAAAAGTTTTTGTTTTTAAAGGAAATTTTATTTTATTTTATGTAAATAGAGAAAAAAATATTTATACTACTAATTTTTTATGAGAAAACCAAGAAGAATATAAATTTTCTAAATGATATAGAAAAAGATAATGTTCTATGGAATAGATGGTGGGGTATTATTCATTTTTGAAAGATATAAAAACTGGGTAGACATGGACTTTCTCTTGAACCACCCAAGATTAAGTAATGTATGTTCTTTGATTGTGATTGTTATTTATATAGTAAGAAACGAGAAGAAAATTTCATATTTTTTAACAATGTTAACACAATTAGATGTCTAGGATTATTATATATAAAATTATTTTTTCATATAGAAACTACTAGTTTAGGTGGTAAAAATTTTGTCTTTGTAATTACTAATTTTTTTGTAGATCCCCTTAGACTTATTTATTAACTTATAAAAGTGAAACTTTAAACATGTGTATTTTTTTGTAAATTACTTCAAAATAAAAGTAGAAATATTATAATTTCCATTATAAGTGATAAAGTATGGGAATTTTCTAATTTATAATTTGAAAAAATTTATAATGGCAATGGATACTTCCATAATTTTCCTACTCCAAGAACACCAAAACAAAATGATGTTGTAGAGAGGAATAATATAACTATTCACGAAATGGAAATACATATTCTTAATGAATATAATGTATGAAAATATTTTTATTCTGAATTGGTCAATAATTATTGTTATATTTTAAATAGAGTTTTTATTAGACACTTGTTAAATAAAACCTTTATGAACTAATTAAATAAAAGAAACCCAAGATTTATCATTTTAGAGTTTTTAGGTGTATTTTTTTTAAATGTAAAGATATACATGATAATTCTAATGTGAAAAGTGAAAATATATTATTTATATTATATTCTAGTAATTATGAAGCTAAAAAGTATATAACAAGATAAACGTGAATATAGAAGAACTTATCTATGTAAAATTCAACTAAAATAATGATTTTTTTTCATATTTAGATGATATTGAAGAATAATCAAAGAGGTTAACTTTATTGAAGACAAAACTAATAAGTATAATGTATCAGTTTATGGGGAGCATATCACTTCTCAATATGATTATAGAAATTAATGACATAATAGAGATTATACTTTCAAAAATGTCATTGAAAATGTTAAATCTATAATTATAACTAAAAAATCTAATTTAATATCTTATGATAATTATTCCTTTTTTAATGATCTCTTGCACAATAATGTAAACGATGATTAAAATTATTAAAATTGAATTAATTATATGCATGATGAACTCAATAAATTTGAAATAAATAAAGTTTATAACCGAGTTTAATTTCATAAATATAAACAGACTCTAGGAACAAGTAAATTTTATGAAATAAAATGGATGAATCTAGAAATATAATTAAAAATAATGTTAGGATAGTTGCGTAATACAACCCATAGGATGAAGTTGTTTATTTTTAAGAATATTTTTCACTAATTTCTCGGACATAATCCATTCATATTATATTATATTTTTCTTGTTTTCAATATTTTAAATTGTTTCAAATGGAAGTGAAGAGTGAATTTTTAAATAGTTTAACTTTTTAATATGGTTTTATTAATAAACCACTGGAATTTTAAAATAAGAAAGTTAAAAATCTTATTTTTAAACCATTAGAATCTTTGTGTATCCTAATGAAAAATCCAAGAGATACTTTTGAGAGGCTAAAATTTCTTTTATTGTAAAATGCTTTTAATAAACGAAATTTTGACCCAATTTTTTTTAATAAAGTTTAGATTTATATTTTGATTTTAAAAATATATTTTGATAAAAAAAATTTGGTTCTACATATGATCTTTTTAGTAATGAATTTCCATATTTTGTGAAAAAATTAATTTTCAATGATCTTAATGAATGAAATAATTTTTTTGACTGAATTGTTTTCAAATAAAACATGTTACCTTTTTAAATAAATGTAAATGTTCAATAGAGATAGTTAAGAGGTTTTATTTTAATTAATATTAGATCTTGAGAGCCTTTATAAGTACTAATCCTAAACAGGATTGAGATGAATATGGAAAATTGATAGATAATAAACTATTTAGAGGTATGATTGGAAGCCTACTTTATTTGGCTACATCTAGAACTAATTTATTTTTTTCAGAATACATGTGTGAAAGGTTTAAATATTAACCAAAAATAAAGTTAAGGGATTTCAAAAGAGTATTTATTTTTGTTAAAGGAACTATTAACATTGGTTTATGTTCCACAAATTAGAACTGTTTTCAATTGATATACTATTTTGATTCTGATTTTAGAGGATTTTGACTTTATAGAAAAATAACCTTAGTTAAGTCTAATTTAAATGAAAAAATATAATTTCTTGGAGTTATAAAAATCAATAATCATGTGTTTTATAAATAAATGATTCTAATTATATTGCTGCTGCTAGTTATTATATACAAATTTTAGGGATAAAAAAACGTTATCTGATTTCAATGTTCATTTTGATAAAATACCAATATATTATCATAAAACATATACTATTTAAATATCACAAATTACTTTACAACATTCTAGGAAAAAATAAATAGATATTAGATTTAATTTTCTAAGAGATCATTTTAGTGAAGGGGATATTATTCTGGAATTTTTTTAATAGAAAACCAACTTGCTAATTTTTGTATAAGACCATTAGATTATGTGAAGATTTATAAAATAAATTTTTGAACATCGAATGATGGTTATTTTGATTAAATTGAAATAATTTTAAATTATTATTTTTTTAGACCTTAATTATTTCATTATTAGTCACTATTTTATATATATTTAAGAATTTTTTCTAAATGAATGAATTCTTCTAATTAAAGATATTTGAAATCTTATTTACTATACTATAAAGTTTTATATGAATTAATTTATGGGGATATTAAATATTTTGGTTTTCATAACTATTTAAGCATGAATATTGTAATTAAATGTTATAATTTTTTTATCATGATAAATAGTTTTCATTATGCTGGGAGTGATTTTTTAATAAAATGTAAAGATTTTATGTTTAATTTTTCATAAATTTTACAAAAGGTGAGTGAAATTTAGAAATAGGGTTTAGTGAGAATATATAAATTTATTAAATATATCTATATTTTTGGTTATATAATTTAAAAAAAGGGGAAGATTTTAAGTGTTTGAACATATAGAGATTGTTATTATAATAAATATTGTTTTATATTTTGAAAATTAACTTACCTTACATTCATTTTATATTTAAAATCTGATATTTAAAGGTTTTATGTTTATAATTTTTTAATTTTAATTTTATGAATCTTATGTTTTTATGTTTTTGGTAAATTGTTTTATATTTATACAAGCATAATCTACACTTACATAGCATATTGGAAATTAATCTTACCTTCAAATTACTTTGAATAACTTAAAATGAACTTTGTTATAGATTTTATGTTACACTTTAGTGGGTCTGATTTTAATAAGGCCACGTTTACATGAGTTATTTATTACCTTTATTCAATATATTGAATTTATGTCTTATATTTACATAGACATCAATGTACCTTTATATAGAATAAAAAAAATATGAATTTTACCTTTACATAGCCTATAGAAACTGAATAATACCTTTATATAGCCTATGGAATTTTAATTTTACCTTTATATAGAATATAAATCACTTTTATGAAAAATATGAAATCTCGAGTTTACATTTTTACAACTCATATATTTTGCGTCTTTATTTTATATAGTGTATAATATTTTCATGAAACCATTATATAGGTAAATTTTCAATCTATTTTTCTTTATGAACTATATTTTACCTTTATGAAATGATATGTTCTACCCTAATGTAAACTGTATACTACCATTATACATATTCCAAAGCCCATGTCTTACCTTTATGTAGATGTTTGTTCCCATTATGCAGAGTGTGAAAAAGGCCTGAGTAAAAGGCCAAATAAAAACCTCCATTTCATAGTTCTTTTCATCATGTATCATAATGAAATTTCAAATAAACTATAGGTACTTTTATGGTATAATGAAATTCATGGTAGTATCATTATTCATAAGGTTGATAAGCAATAAAAAATGGGGTGTTAAGACCAACATAATAGTTATAAGAAGAAATTTTAATTTCCATATTAAGTATTTTAAAGTCTCTTTGAAAAATAGTTATAAATTTTGAACTACACTATAGTGGATGATGTTTAGAGCATGAAGAGTACCTGTGAGAATTGGAATTCTCACTACGAGCACTATGGTGACTGTGGAGGTCCCACATGAGGCTAAAGGAAATACTCAGTTTCATTTTGTTTTTTCTAATTTCATTTTCTACATGTTTATTCAATTTTTTTATTTTATTTTTTTTAAAATACTTATCAATTATAAATAATCTATTAAATTTTTTCTTGAATTTTATAAGGATGTATTAATCATGAAAATAGTTCTTAAACTATGAAAAATAAATGTAGAAATATTTCTTTGTAATTATTTTTTCTAATCGTGTCAGGTTTTAATTTGTTCGCCAGAAAAGACCACATGAAATCCGAGATATTTGAATTAATTATAAAGGAAATTATCATTATCTTGATCACAGGAACTTGATCAAGTAACTCAATACATTATAGTTGAATAAATTAGTTGAGAACACACAATACAACTAAAAAATATTCAAGAGAGATAATTTGATAGAAAAAATACATTTTGATACCTATGACTACTTTTATATTGTTGTGTGATCGCATAATAATTTAATCATTAATTATTTTTCACAAGTGATTAAATAACCACATCATCATTATAATCTTCACTACTCTTCATTTTTCATAGTTTTATACATATTTTCATTGTTATATTCATTATATTTTCTATTTGTACTATAATTAATTAGTTTATTATTTTACAAATAAAAAGAAAATGATATTTTTTTATTGATAAGAGATAATTTTCACGAATATATGACCAATAAATTCTTATTTACCAAGGAATTTAGTATTGTACACACCCATGTATGATCTCTCAAGGAGGCCACTCACACACACTATTCTCCTATTACTACTACTTATAACTGTAATATAATACTATAATATACTAACAACATATTGGGGGTTTTAAATATGAATATGAAAGAATTATACAAATATATGAACAATAAAATGAGATAATAAGAAAAAAACACAAATATGGGAGTGAAGAAGGAACCATTTTTCCGAGGAGTCCATGATGAAGAAATATGTGTTCATTAAAAATATTATTTATAAATATTCTATGTAATGTTGAGATATACCCTATCACTCAACATAATCCCATTAAAAATTTTGTTATCCTTTAATAACATTTTTCATAGAGGATAATATCCCTCACACCATCACTACAATGCTACTCCACCGTGTAAAGTATTATAATGATGAAATATAAGAATAAAGATAAAAAAGATGAAGAAATTGATAGTATGGAAAACGGAATGACCATATACCATAATCAATTTAAACACTTCCAAAATATTAGATTAAAATATTTAGAATATTTGAATTAAAATAATTCAAAAAAACACCACTCCCACCATTCAAATAAAAACAGAGTTATTACACTATTTTCATGAATATTGGACTTACATTGGGTGAAAAGTAATAATAAAACAATATAGAATAAGAATATAATTAGAATATAATATATATAATAAATTTATAAGACAACTATAATAGAAAAATATTCCCTATCTACTAGAAATTTATAACTCTTTTGAAAGAAAATAGAAGTACATTTTTATAGATAAGAGGTATGGATGGTTTCCCTCAAACTCCTTCCTCACAATGTTCATTATTGTTTTTCTAACTTAATTGATTAATCCTGGAATATGTCATTAATTTAAGTTTTTCATCCATATCTCCACTAAATACTCAATTCTTTTTTTACTTGTACACATGTATGAAATTTTATCATAAAGTTACTAAATAAAAAAAATCTTTCTTAGAAGACTATTCATATTCCAATCCTTTCGTTTCCAATTCCATTACATGGTACAAAAACAAGCACCACCTCAAAGTTTATTTATAAAGAATAAAATCATTTCCCCAATTACATTTAGAAATTAAACCTTGATAAAAAAATCTATATAGGTAGATTTAAAATAAGTTTCAATGGTATTTTCATCAAAATATTACCATTTCTATGAAAACCACTCATTTAATTTTAAAACCTTTACAAACCGGTTGATTATGAACATAGAAAAATGGAAAACTATATAAAAAGTATTACCATGGAGATTCATGAAATTAACACCCAAAATAATAAAAAACAAAAAGTGATAACAGAAAATATTATTCATAAATGAACCATGAAATCAAAATTAAAAACAAACAAGAAGAAAGAAACTCACATAATAAATAAAAAATTGCAAAAGCATTTCATATGATACATATCATTGGGAATCAGTATAGTGACTAATAGGATAATTCTTATACATTACTAGGTTTGACCAAATGCTGAAAAGTTTTTTGGTTCTACACATCGCCCCACAAATATCCCTCAGTTAGAATTCTCAAGTGCATAACCGCTAGTCAAGGTTATAACATATAACTATGGTCTACTAGAAAGTGTATAATTTCTTCTATAGTAACAATTATACATTAGTTTCCCACTTAGTTACCCAGGTTATCCTCATGAAATTAATAAACTTAGGTGGGTGAATTTTTTCATCCATCAATCACATGGAATTAACATAGATCAAGGCATCATAACACAATATAAATTTCCCATATCACCTCAATAAATCACTTAATAAATATCTAATTTCCAAAATTAAAGGAATTAATTAAAAGATTAATCATCTCTTAATACTAAAAAACAAGAACAATTAGTAGAACATGGGGATCAATAAGGGTTTGGTTTTTATATTTTTTAAATCCTTTTTTACGTAAGTTTCCAAAATATCCAATGGTTTTATACTTGTAATAATATACTTTAAATCCAATTTTATTTAAAAATATTGAAATATACTATAAAATCAAATTTAATTATAAAAATATCAAATAATAGTCAAAATCAAGTAATGATATCATTAAATAATTTTTATAGATCAAAAACACCCTTTATAAATATTGAAAAATTAGAAAACCATTAAACGACATACTTATAAATCATGCTAGGATAAAAAATGTGTAAATAAATATTTCTGAGAAAACCCCTCAATGGAATTACATAAAACACATAAAGGGAAGAAAATTATGCTTATAATAAAACTACACTTAATTTAGAAACTAAAAATTTATGTGAAAATGAAACTAATGAAAACTAATGAGGATTCATCATGAAATAACTATAGATAGATTACACTATACTTTCTTGACTAAAAAACTATTCATAAAGAACCAAGAACCCATATAACTCTCAAATGAAAGAGATGAAATGGATACACCTACCCTCATTGATGGAAATTTTTCTCTTTAATGAATCCATAATAATAGATTGTGATAGGATCTTTAGAACCCCTATAAAGAAAAAAATCTCACATGATACAACACTAGACATGATACATGATCACCATGGTTGACGAACCTCATGTAGGGTTGTATAAAGGCTACAATTAGCTTTCATAGAGTAATACTGTGGTTGATCAGGGTCGTCTCACTTGAGCTGATTTTGCATTAAAAAATTACTATTTCTAAAAACATATTATATTTTTTTTGTTTTCTATTTTATAAAAGAAATTAAATTTTGGATTTTGGTTTTATGGAATGAAAAAAATTACACATGTAAACACAATGAAAATAAGATGAATAAAGTCAGGAAGAAATGATATTATCCAAGAATAATCACCCTGAGTTAACCTTTATTACTTTAAATTACTTCTATATTTATTTAATGAACACACTCCATCATATTTATAAATATCCTCTTCTACCTAGGAGGTTAATATATTATGCACTCAATAATCTCTAAGTATATCACACATCCACATCCTCGATCAAGGGTGAATAATGCATAAGAAAAATCTATGTATTGGGTGGTAAGTGGAGACCCAAATATGCATTACCAAATAATATCACCCTCAACCTAACTCTAAAAAATATCAAATATTGAGAGTGAATGTGAAAGGATTTGATTTAAAATCTAATTACTCCCATGGGAGGTTTCTCATGTTAGATACTCATGAAATGAACATTATATTTCATAGTGAATAATGAGATATAGAGAAGAAAAGTAATGAAAGGAAACTTAAATTAAAAATATGAGAATTAAATTATAGAAAATGAAATTAAAACATTAACATATGAATAATATAAATAGAAACAGCCAGATCTTCAGTATAGAAGTTAATCCCCTCACTTTTGAGTGCTCTCCCATATTTATAGAGTCAAGTAGAGGCTCTTATCAAAGATTACAACTTGGAATGTTAAAAAATTAAGTCAACATTAATCCCAATTTTTTCCATATTTTTACTATTAAAAAATCTAATTTAATATATTTTCTATAAATATAAAACTTTTTTGAGTCTTGTTTCTTATGTAAAAATTTCATTAAAATCAGAGAATAGATAAAAATATTACCATCTGATCATTATAGTAAGTTCTATTTTGATTAATCCATTCCATAATTTACTTTAGGGACTATAATCTCATTAATAATTTATGGTTAACCTCAAAGACTTCATAGAATATATATATATCAATATGCATAAATTTATTTTAAAAAGCATCAAATTAAATTCCAAAAGATAGTAAATTTCATAATAAAATACTAAATTTTAGTTTAAAGGGGAAAATAAAATTTCTATTCCATTTCCAAATTCATGCCATTATTAAAAATTCAAATTAAATAATAAATTCCAAAAAATTATGGCATTACCAATTAATATCAAATAAAAATAGAAAACTTTAAAATCAATATTCAATCATTTTTTTAATTTATCCAAATCTATTTTTTAAATCCAAATATGTTATAATCATATTGAAATTAATTTTTTTTTGTAATTTAAAGAAATTAAATCCAATGTAAAATTATTAAAAATACTGGATATGTTTATTCCTCTACACTTCAACATTGTACTCCTAGTAAATGAAATTAATTTTACTAATGAAAACAATTATCCTGCCTAATTTCAAAAAAACATATAAGAAAATAAAAGAATAAATGATTTGTTCTTTATTGAAAATATCATTCTATCCCTAAAATTACTATCCACCATTCCACATAAATTTGAGAAAAATTTCATGTTCAAGTTTTTTAAATATAATTTCATTTTTTGAATTAATATTTTAACAAGTGGAACTATCAAAAATTCCTTTTTCCCATATTTCTTATAAAAAATAATAATTTACATCTTTCTAGATTCAAACTAATTGAAATTATAATAATTCAATTTCCCCTTCTTCATCTAGTGTTCATTATTCCTCTCACCTAAATCCATTCCTTTTTAATAACTATAAATTTTATTTTTTTCATCATATTTTGTTTTGGTTTGGTTTTTTTAGTGATTAATATATTGAAACATCATGAGGCATCCTAATTTCCTATTTTACTATAGTTTAAAAGTACACATATGAACTTATTTTTTGGTGGTCTCTTTATGGGTTTCTTTTTTGAAATGTATATGTTTCCTAAGATGGAGTGTATAATTCTACTTTCTCATGTTATAATTATAATTTAAATTAATTCTTATTCATTCACATATATTTCCCAATTCAAAAAAATCCATAAATGAAGTGTAAAAAATAACTATGAAATCATTTAAATTCAAGATTTACAAACTTAGGTAAACCCTCAAGGATATACTATCATTATTCACTAGGCATAAAAACATTTGAAGCTCAAATTCCTAACCCAAAAGGTACTAAAAATTAAATTGTTGAAAAAAATAATAATGAAAATCCTAAATAAATTGGTACCACTCCCCCAAAATTAAACTATCATGACCCTCTTTTGATTCAAAAATGATTTCATCATCTTTTCATGCATAATAATATTGGGTATGAATAAATCATGTATAAAATATAAATACAACTAAAATTATTTATATAAAGATATTTTTAATATTATATTAAGTGTTACTCACTAAAATCCTACAAGTAAAAGAATAAAATAAAATATAAGAACTTTATTATAAGAAAAAAAAATTAAATTGAAAGAGAAAGCGAATGGAAAGAAAAGGATAAGTCATAGTTTTTCCCCAAAGTGGGCCCTAGGTTTAGAATGCCCCCATATGGGTAGTTCCAGCTATTATCCATAATCCAATGGTGGGATAAGATTCTTTTACATAAACCACAAACAAATATTCCTTCAAAATTTCATTCATTCACACTGCTTATTGAGGTCCCCATGGGTAGAGTATAACAAGTCCATCCCCATTTCAATCAAGAATAATTTTTATGGTGGGGGTAGGAATAAAAATGGGTCCACCTATTTTTCTACAACCATAATTTATTTGGGATTTTCTAATTCTTAAAGGGTTGGATCTTCATGTTATATAGTAACAAATTTATTATAGGGGAATTCAGAGAATAATTTAACTTTAATGAAATTAAAACATTCTAAATTCAAATCTAAATCCCCTTATCAATTATAGTTTCAAATATTGATTCTGCTTGTATATCTCCAGGAAATGCTTAATGTAACTCCTTAAATAAATGTTTAATGGGTTCAAAGAGATCCATATACTCCTCATTTGGTGAATATTCATTTTATTCCTCCACATTGAAGCCAGTGAAAGTGATGTATGAATCTAAAAAATTCAAACAAGTGGAGTTAATCTTCAATTATATTTCAATAAAATTATAATAAATTGAGTTCAATAAAGTATTATCTCCCTATGTTGGTTCACCTTCAAGTTTTTATTCATTATAAATTTCCTCTTAGAGATTAATTATTATGGATGGAAGTACACAGTCATGATCTTCCATATGTTATTCAAATTATACCACTTGGGTTATTTTTTCTTCCATATCAAAAGATAAGTATAATGGTATTAACTATTTTTTTCATGTATGGTGAAATAATGTTGCAGGTTACCATCTATTAAGTGATTCTAGGATTCTTTTAACCTTTATTGATCCCTCATATATACCTTATCATAGAAGTATTCTTCATGTATATCCTTTAACCATGATTGTGTATGGGATAATGATATTAATTCATTGTGTAGATCATTCTCAAACTTCACAGGATCTTAAAAAACAACGTGTTAGGAAATATCTTCTACCACTAGTTATGGTTCATTTTTAGTTTTGAGTTTCTTCTACTACTACTCCCAATATGTAGAGATGTATTTAACTATTTAGATCATCACGTTTAATAATTATTCTATAATTTATTATAATTGATATTTTCATTGGATTTCTTATTCATGATCATTTCATTGTGCCAGAGATTAGTCATTTTATGCATAAAAAGTTTAGTTTGAATATCTCATGGAAAAACTTTTTAAATTTTTATAAAAAACATGAACAATTATTTATATAAGTTGAAAACAAAATAGAAAGTGAAAGAACTACCCATTCAGTTGAAATCATCGCAAATTTTTTTAAATTCCACTCATAGGGTAGTACAAATATTAAAATTTATTTTCAAAGTATAGTAAAATTATTGAATAAGGTTATTTTTACACCTATTATTTCTGATGAGTTCATCATCTATCTCTATATCTGGTGGTTATGCACTAATAGTTTCCACACATTCCTGCTTTCCAAAGGTGGGTGACTTCTATCACATTGATCTGTGATATTGGATCCTTGATCAAACAAAGATGATGGAATATTGGTTTTTCATTCTATGGATTCCTACTTGGATATCATTTCCTAATTCGAGTATCCCTTATATATTTATGTCATGTTTATAAAACTCTTTACTTATGTCATCTTGAGGTGGATTTCAGTTAATTACATTGATTATATCTCAAATGGGAGAAAAATTCAGTCATAAAAGATAGTAATGTGGGGAATTTATAGGTATTTCTAGACATTGAGTTTTTTGGGTACCTATTAATTCATCTTGTTTTGAGTTCATAAGTATCTCTTATTAGGAATCATAGGTATGTATCTAAGGCATCTCATGTCAACCACAAGGAAGTTGATGCCAGAGGTCCTAAGGTGTATGATTATTTTTACCGCATGTAACCCATGTTTATTTTTTTGGGTAAATATTTGGATCATGTCATATATGTATCATCTTGTGGGAATGGGTCAAACACTAGTTTAATGTCTTGTGGGGATAGGTGGGTCACAAGTTAAACATATTATGGGTATAGTTGGGTCATAGTTTTAAAATATTGTGATGATAGGTGCGTTATATGTTTAATATCTTGTGGGGACTTGTTGGTTGTTAAGTGTGTCCCCCGGGGGAATATTTCACACCTGATATTTTATAGTGGTGTTGGGGTGTTTGGATTAAACCTCAGTTACATATCCCATATGTGTTGTTATTCCATGATTAAACCTCAAGGAGGTGTCCTATGTACCATTCTAGTATACAGGGGTCAAAAACCACATAGTTTGATCCTATAGTTTGAGGTTATTTGATGGGACTGGTCCATGCAATTTAATATCATGTGGTAAGGATGCCCATGTATCTGAAGGATTGAAAGTAAGGGATATTATGATGATTTTTCATGAATTCTACCCTAATGAGGAGGATCATCCCATGTTGGAGATATCTTATGTGGGGATTAATCATTGAAGCTTCCCAAAGGAGTATGATCATCCCATAGTTATGGAGAAGTGGAATACCATGATAATCATACATGGGGCATCTCATGCTCATCACACTGAGTAAGGATACATTTTAATATCATGTGATGAAAAAATCATTGTGCAGTTTTGCATCATATTAATGGGATTTTGGGTTAGGAAATTTTATGTCTTGCATCTCAGACATGTTGGGGGTTATAACTGGGAAGCCCATTTTGGAGTGTGAAAGGGGGATCAAGAAAAAAGCCTCTATATTATGAAAGGTTAGAAATTTCCCATGATTATGAAACCTTTTTGGATTATGTGTCTACAAATCATCTAGCTTTAGGTGGGGAATGATGTAAACACTACCATATAGGAGTGGTAGCCAGTGTTATTGATGTTATGGTTCCTATGATTAGGATCAAGATGCTTTAGGGTGCTAATGATTAAGGGAAAAGGTAAGGTAATGGTCCAGGATGCATTTGAAGGATAGGGGTGTTGGGTCCGAGACCTAAATTTTGTTATGTGTGACTCTATTATACTATAAGAAAATTTTGTTATAGGATCCATGGAATAAAACAAAATTCCACTGCGTGGATGTGGGAGGAAGAGGCTCACACAAATTCTGAGGTAACACGCACCTTAGAGTTTCACAAAGGGAAATTCATTTTTGCAAACCCAACTACCATTAAGAGGTCTTGTGTTAGGAAATATCAACCATATCCCAAGGCACATTAGTTACCATGGTAGTTAAATCGTTCAAGTTCTCTAACTTTGAGAATCTATTGAATTTTGGTGTTTCACGATGTATTAGAAGAGGGGTTTGTGCGTGTGAGAGCCGACACATCATCTTCCAGAGATCCTCCTTACATGAGGTGGGAATGGGGGGTCTATTTATATCCAAAATGAGAAAACATATGTGTGAAACCTTGTATGGTTTTTGTGAACCATTTGTACATCTATCTTTCCTTTGGCGTTGGGGTCTGACCTTGGGAGAAGTTGGAACAAACATCATCTTTTTCACACAAATGGATTTTCAAAATATCGATGAAATTACATGAAAGTGGTTTATGATTTATATAATTTACTTATCTAAAGATTAAGATATCACATACCCCTATGGAATTATAATATTTAGTGGTTCCTTTCACACACAAGTGGGTTGCATGTAAGAAATGAAAGTTACATGGAAATGATTATGGTAGTGTGAAACTACAACATTTATTCTAAAATGGGTCTTAATTATGGGATACAACTTTTTTTTAGGGAAAACCAAAATTTCAAATATTGAGACATTTTTTCAGCACCAATAAAATTTCCCCACATAATTGGAGCTAAAGGGGGACTGGAGGGTCATGTTCTGAGGGAAACACCAATGTATAAGGTCCATTTCTTCTATGGCACACAACTCTACCACATGGTCATGCAACCCTATTTTAAAGAATGAAATGGGGGGGTCCCAATCCTATATATAGGATAATGGGGTTCTTTTTAAAGTCATCCAACATTCATGTTTGATAAGAATAATCTCATTCAAAGAACACTAATTTTTATGTGAACTCCCGAGCTTCAACCGTGACGTTCATGAAATCTCTATATATGTGACTGAATATTACATGCACAACCCACTATTTTGTGAGAATTACTTGATATTTGTGAAATCCATATCCATTTTTTTAATAGAATACACTTTATGTAAACCAATGTTTTCATATTCTCAAAAAATCTTATAAATGTCAAACTTTACTAATCAAGTCATTGTGATGCTATTACCACCAACCGAAGGGTGGAAATGACCAAGAAACCTAAAATATTTCATGCCATGAGATTTATTTATAAAATAAATGAGATTTTGAGACTAATTTTTGATTATCGTAAGGGTAATTTCTGAGAATTATTCTCCTATTATATAACTTCATACTTCTGGATGATGTGAAAATCCCGACCATGGAAGTCAACACCCCATGATTCTGGTTTACTCTTCATGATGAAGTTAGCCATTCGAATATTACTATTGTTGGTTTCCCAAACAGGGATCATGATGATTTCAAATTCTAAACCCTCATTATAAGAAACAAGATAATGATAGGGGAATAACCAGTAAATGAGGAGGTCCCCACTAACTATGAAAGCATTATTTAGGTCAACATTCAGGATAACAATATGGGCTAGTATAAAGACCAGGACTTGCGAGTTGGAGGAAATTTCACCAATGTGTGGGCATGTATGTACTGGGTATGATTCACATGTGAAGAGTATTTGGTCAAGATGCTTTATATTGGCTTATATGAGGCACGATGGGCATCCCAATTCCACTTCTACCATCAACAATATTTACAGGAGGAGCTTCTCAGCTGGTGGTCCCCAAACACTAACCCCTTCCACGATCACAATGGGAAGGTGGGGATTTGTCTATAGGGCCTCTATATCATTGTATTAATACAACTACTGGGGTTCCATTATGAATAATTTCTTTTTTTACCCAATCCCTGAGGGGATATGGTCTAGACCCCCATTTTAGTACAAATTCTCATGGATGCACAGACTGTGGTTTTGAAGCATCATCCTCCAACCACTGGGAAAACCCGTTCAAGGATTTTCTAGGAATCTTATTGAATTTACCAGCTATGAATATTCTAGGGTGGCCAAATTCCTATCTAGTGGCATGGTATAGGAGATTTTAGGGGTCCTACCAACTAATCCTGGAGGAAGGTCACTACTAAGAATGGGGCTACGATATGATAGGATGGAATCCAGTGATCAAGTACATGGAATTTCTAGCCACCTTCTTGAGTGGTTGGATACTTCCATTTAGGGATACCATTATGGGTCTGCATCTTTGGATGTTGGTGAAGGTGGCTATGTTTGTGTCTGGAAACTGGGTGAACTTGGGAATTTTGGTACTATCTCGACTCTATATCTAACTCGAACATGTTGTAAGGGGAAGCATAATGAGAGGAATCTATATTATGGTACTATTATTTCTTGTATGGGTTGTGGTACATTTATTAGGGTATGAGTTCCTAAATACCATTTATCCCCTAAATTATGGTATGCGGCCTTCCCTCCTTATTATTGTTGAGGTTAGACTAATAACAATTAATGAAACATGGTTTATGATCAGCATTGAAAATTATGATAATTTCAATTTCCATCCATTTTGACCCCTTTTGTAGATATTTTTGATAACTTGTAGTGTATGTTAAAGTAGTGGTAATACTACCAAGCATTCTAAGGTGGGTTATTGGTTTCTAGAATAGATGGAAACACTTTTTGTGAACCATACACTCCATCTTGATTCACATAATAATTCAGATTCATTCAGAAGTTTATGAAGTTAGTTTACATGGGGTTTTTAGAAGAAATGCATCCCTTTGTCCTTATTCAGCTCTGGTGAATGTTCCCAACTAAAGTGAAGGTGGAGGATATCATGCTACCACCAACCAACCTAAATGGTGAACTCTCTTTAAACTATGTAGTCCATGAGGTGGTAGCATACCTAGAAGAAATCCCACGACATCATGTGAGGAGGTTTATGATTTTTGGAAAATATTAAGAGTATTATGGAAACATATAGGCTTCTCTATGAAGTGATTTTGAGGTATCATGGGCTCAATCTGGTGCAGCAGAAAGTGGGGGAGATTAGGTTTCTATTGCATACCTTCCCCCTCGTGGTGTTAGGATCCCTAGAGAAGGCGTAGAGCTCTTAGTCTTGGGAGGATATAGGGAAAAAACTGTGGTATATGGTAGAGATGTCCATTGATGCCAAATATCCCACATTCTAGGTTGTATGGGGAATGTTGAGGCTATCAATGATAGCAAAGAAACTATAGAAGAGGGTTACTTGAGATAGGCTGTAGGTGCTAGTGGTTTGGATAGCCAGGATCACAACCCATGTGGGATTCCATGAGTTATTCTCCTACCATTTAGAGATAGATTCCTTCCCACATCATCATGGGGAATCTAGGCTGACCACTTCTCGCATACAAGCAATGTTTGGAACAATACTTTCATATATAGAGTTTTCTGATGTTCCAACCAATGATTCATCATTCCCTAGAACTGATATGCAGGGTCCCAGTGATAAAGAGTCATGGGGGTCTGTCTCTGGCCAAGAAACCTCTCAAGATATTAGATTGGTCACCCCTAAGGGATATGACCTTACTAAGATCCTATTAGGATAGGAAAGTTTAACAATCTCTCTCATCCTCCCCCATTCTTCTTTATTATTTATTTTATTTTTAATATTTTTGACCTAATATTTTTTCAATATAGGAAATATAAGGGGAGAGTCAAGATTCTCCTATTTAGGGGGGGGGGGGGGGAGTGACTCCATGGAGTTTGAGGACCCCGCATTGGATTATTTTCTAGGAGTTTCAGTGGGAATGAAATCTATAGAGGGTGTTAAAGGGGAGGTTTCTGATTCCCTGACCTTATTAATAATATACGCGGACCACACCATGAAATTCTAATGATATATCAAAATAATATTTAATATGATCACCCAAGGTGATTCATTATTGAAATCCCTGCACCTCACGGTGATACTAACTCTCAATTCTAAATAGGCTTGATCTTCTTCAAACCTTCATAGGGTTTTCTAAACCCATTTCATTAAAAAGACTTTTTTTAATCCTATAATCATATGATTAGTGTTGATTATCTCATCACTATTCGTTGAGGTTCCAACCGGCACCGAGGGGGTACCTATTAGTGGAATTCCCCTTTGAGGCCCTGGGGGATGTTGTCCAAACTCTCACCTCTTTTAAGTTTTTCCCTCACATAAATAATTATTTTCATACATTCTATCTCAGGAAAAACATTATTTCATTCTTCTATTTGAAAAATTGATCAATATAGTGTGCACCCAATAAACATGTGTCACTAAGAAAGTTGGTATTCCACTCCTAATATGTGAGATAACCCTTGGGAGACCATCCTTTTAGAGAGAGTTAGGTTAAATACCTAGAGGGAATACTACTATATACATGGATGTGGTGTGGGGGAGGCCAAGTTTGAAGTTGTTGGAGCTTCCACCTCTGTATAAGAGTCATACTAAGATGAACCTTCTATCAACATCATACTCAACCCATCCAAGAGGATTCCCAAGGAGGATTCAGTTACTACTATCCTTACATATTTTCCAGAGTATAAACCCATTCCAACTGAGTATTTTAATGACTTTGGGCCTGATATCACTAAGGAGAATCATATTTTCCAATGAAGGGTGTGTATAACCATTTGGAATTTCGACACCCATACTTCAGAGCTGGAGATAGTGATTCAAATTGGTTATCTCCATCCCTGTCTATTAAACCTAGAAAATAGAGGAGTTGATGCAGGTGCTCTCTATGCATTGTATTGTGATTATTTGGATGATCATTTGAGAGAATAGGATCAAGAATTTGAGGTCATATGACATAAGAAAAATATGAGTCTACCAAGAATCACCAGTAATTTGAACAAGATCTCACATAGATAAATGATCAAGCACTTGAGAACACAACCATAATCAATGATTATGAAGGGATCATAATCCAATTAAGGACCAATTTGGTAGTGGATGAGGCTATGTATTTTGAGGAGGAATCATTTATGGATGAGTTCCAGGCCGAGTAAGGACAAGTGAAAAATAGAGTTGAAAAGGTTCGCCCAATGGATAAGGATGAAGTGATATATATCATTAGGTTGCAACAATTTATAAAGGCCTCTCACCAAATTAATACCAGTATAGAGTTATTAATTGATAAGTTGGAGCCATATGGATCACTAATTTTTCTAAAATAAAGGATAGGCCCAGATATTTTGGTGAACTTCCCAAAATTTTGAAGATCATTTTCATTAAGTCCCCCATTCTTAAATGTGTTTTATTTTTTTTTCTATATCACTGATCATATTAAAAAGAAAACCAAAAAAACATCTAATACCCTATGAGTATTTTTGGTTAAGGAAAAAAGGAAAAAATATATGATTTCTCATTTATATGAGATTTTTAGAAAGGATCCGAATACCTAGGGTTTAAATAATTTTTTTGATCACCATGAGTATCCCAACCAGAAAATTTATTGCTAGAGAAATGGTATCTCTGAACATCCTAATTTCTTTCTTAATGCCATCTAGGGCTCAAACATGGTGACTCCAGGGGTTTTGAATTCTACCAAAATAAAAATGGGGGTATGAAGAGTGTGGATCAAGACATATAGGATATGCAACACAAAGTGGTGTGGAAAGGAAATAGAGGACGACTATATTGGAAACATAGGTTACACTATCTCTCCATCAAAGATGGGGAAAAACAAATATGGGTTGGTTATTGACTATGTTTGAATCACAAGACCCATCAACATGTCACCCGAAGTCTTTTGAGGTGTGTTACTAGGATGATAGGTAAACAAGTTTGTCCAGTAACCATTTCCATTAGTGGGATCGTTCAGACATGAATGATGATAAGGATCTAAATCTAGCGAGACCCAAAGTGTGAGGATGAATTTATGGAGTGTTTGAATGGATTTAAAAACCCTTAAAATTACATCAACATGTATTTTAGAAAATTTGGTATGTGTATCAATCTTATAAAAGGTTAGACTCATATTCCAAGGTGAGCTCCATCTTGGTCGTGAAGTGGAGAATGAACTTAATTGGTGAGGTAGGTGATCGAAACCAAAGGGAGAAAAAGGATTCCCAGGAAAGGGCCTAAGATGTTTTTGTTTTTATTCCGTGACATGAGGATGAAGGGTGTGTGTTTAACATCTCATGGGATAGACATTTAATACACAATTTAATATCCCATGTTTAGGATGAAGTATCACATAGTTTAATGTCATGTGGTTAGAAAATTTGTAGCATATCTTAGCATCTTGTTACTAGGACATGTAAACTAAACTGAAAAAGCCATTCTTATTTTGGGGAGTGGAATAAATTAATAGTAAATTCATGGTATCAACCTCATATAGGAGATTTTGAGGAATAGAGATGTCAGATTTTGCTCTAACTTTTACATGAATTGATGGATTTAGTGATCACAACTATGTTTTTTTCTATGTGTTAAGGTGGGTTCTACTGATTTTGCACCTTTTTATTTTATCCCTTTCTTTTTTCTAGGCTAAAAAAGTGACCTATAGGTTAGGATTATTACTTTTTAATAGGTTGAACCAACTATTTATCATCCCTGAATGAAGTATTTGCCTCTTTTCTTAGGCTGTTTATGGCCATAAAAGTCAGATTGAGATATCAAAAATAATTTAAGGTCATAATACCAGGACCATGGGGGTTGTCTAGGGAGTCTTTATATCATGGAAGAGAGGTAACCTAATGTGAATAAGGATCCATGGATTCCCTTCGATACATAACATTCCTAAGACAACTTACACATAGTTTAAGGTTATGATTCTTGGACCTAGACACCTAGTTTAAGGATGTAGAGTATAGTCTATATGGGTACCAGTGTGTCCCAACCTTTCTTAGGTAAATTCCACCCAAACTCCTAACCCATGTGAGTTATGATCAATGTGAGAAACAAGGAGAAGTATAGAGCTACCACTGTTTGAAAGGGGTATACACAATAAGAGGTATAAGAGACCAACCTAGGGGAGTCCCTCTAGGGTAGATCGTGATCTCAAAGACCTAGATAGTAAATGGTGGATGACTAATGGGAGAGGAAAAATAGGTGAACATGTTCAAAACATAGGTTCTACAACTTCACTGGTCAAGGATAAGGAGAAAAAATATAGGATCGAATGTTGACAGTTTAAAAACATGGGGACCAACACCTGTTACCAAGGAACCTTTGAGATGTGATACCAGAACTATGGGTGAGCTAGTGTGGGTAGACACCATCATCGTTAAGGATACTATTTATATCGAATCGAAGAAATCATGAATTTTGGACATAGTAGTTTGTAATATCCCAAAGGGAATGTTTATTTCCTTGGGGGAAAACACCACACACTCAAATTCACTGAACAAAAATGTGGGTAGTGAAGGATCAAGTTTGGCTCAGAGGGGAAGAACCTGAAACAAGTTAGTGGTAGGGATTGACCCATGATAGGAGATCATTATGTCACTATGTATCCTAATGAAATGGGAATCAATATAGTATAGTTATGGAACATGACATGGTAGATGACGGATGTATTAAAGGTGGTGTCCCCTCTGTTGGGGACATTGAATCATCTCATCTTTTCCATAAAAGGAATCCTATATTTTTTATAGGGAAAGGATATTGTTTATTTTTTTGTGATGAGGATGTTGGTTTGGTTCATCTCATATTTTTATATAAGGCATCATACATTCATTATATAGGGTAAGGCTATAGATTAACATTGTATGCTGAGAACGTTGGTTTGGTTCATCTCATATTTGTTATATAAGGCATATTCATTTTATATGGGGTAAGGATATAGCTTAGTGTTATGTTCCCAATGTGTTGGTTTGGTTTATCTCATATTTTTTGTATGAGGCGTCTCAATTTTATATAGGGTACAACTATAGTTTAACATCATGAACTAAGTAAAATGGTTTTGATTCATCTCATTTTTATTATATGAGGAATCCCAATTTCAGATAGGTTAAGGACACAATTTAATGTCATGCGCTAAGGATATTGGTTTTTGTTATTCTCATATCTATCATATGAATAATACCTATATTATATGGGGTAAGGATATATTTTATCTTCTTCCACTGATGACATTGGTTTGGTTCATCTTAGATTTTTCATACGAGGCATCGTTATTTTATATAGGGTAAGGCTACTGTTTAATATCATGCAATGAGAATGTTTTTTTTTTCATCTCATTTTTTTCATATGTAGAATCCTATTTTTATACAAGGTAAGGCTATAGTATAACATAATGTTCTAAGGATGTTGGTTTTTATTCATCTCATATTTTTCATATTAGGTCTCCTAGTTTTATATAGGGTAAGGCTGAATTTTAACATCATGCACTGAGGAGGGTGGATTTTTTGCATCGCATGTTTATAATATGAGGCATCCCATATTTATATGGGGTGAGGTTATTTTTTAACTTCATGAGGGTATTGGTTTTTGTTCATATCATATTTTTTATAGGAGGCATACCAATTTTATATGGGGTAAGACTATAGTTTTATATTATATGGTGAGGATGTTGGGATTTCTAGTTTACACTCATACAACTCAAAATATGGATGATACTAGTTTATGTTCATGGAGTTAGGTCCAGGGAGTGTTCTTTTATTAATAGGGATTCTGAAGTAATAAATAGTGATAGAATGATGTGAAAGGAGAGATAAGGAGACTCATTTCCACACAAAAATCCATGAAAAATTACATAGAAGTTGATATCATGATTCTGGGGGTGATATGACCTCATGATGATTTAATGTTGGTGTTTGACACATGACATGAGATCTAGGAATCTCTATGTATCCCAAAAAAAATGAAAATCAAGCCACATGCAGTTCTAGTTTATGGTGTGGTCATAGACTAACGCTTTTAAGGGGTGGTCCTCTCAAGAAAGGATGTGATGACAAAAATAGAAGGGATAATTGGATTCTTAAAACACCAGGGGTGAAGAAAAATATGTAAAGAAGGGCCCATAAGGGGTCTGGTGCACATAGATTAAGGTAATAATTATTGGTACTAAAGGGGTATAAGTAATTTTAGGATGCTTGTGTGTTGCATAAGAGTTAAAACCTGATGTGACAGAGCTAAGGAGGCTCTGCACCACGTAAAATAATCATGAAACTAGTTGAAGATAGTTTAAGGTCATAAGTATTATAATAGGTGGAGACCCCAAAATAGTTTGGTGGTGAGGATAGACTCCGGATGTTGGATTTGTGCATCCCTAAGTATCCCATCAAGCATAGGAATAAAACCATATATAGACCTGGAACATGGTGTGGTTGAAGTTCGACGCAAGAAGGGTGGTATCCTCTCTTAAGAGGTTACTGAATCATCTCATATATGTTATATAAGTCATAATAGATTCACATGGGGTAAGTCTATATTTTAACATCATGTTATAAGGGAATTGGGATTTTTAGTTTATAGTTATACAGCTCGGGCTATGAATTATACTCGTTTAAGATCATATAGATTGGACTAGGGAGGGTTGAAAATAGTTTAAGGTCATAATAATCAGACCAAAGGGATACTGTTAGTTTATGGTCATAGAGCTCAGAACCTAGTTTCTATAGTTTATGGGAACATATATTTTATAATAAATTTCACACAAATCACTGCTTGAAAAGAATTAAATTTATGGAAGTAGTGATATTCTCTCAATCCACAATAACTAAAGAGAATGATCCATTATAATAGACTTATGGATAACATAAGGTCTTTCCCATTTGGGATCTAACTTCAGTATATTTTTTCAAGGTATCATCAGTGTTTAATGATCCAATACCATGTAACACTGGAGGAAGGAGGAGAGGAAGACTTTCTTATTGATCACTCTCTCTTGCCTATTCTGGTGCCTCTCTAAATTGTGAAAGGCCTGAAGCCTTTCTTCCTTGAGGGATTCAAACTCATCTAAAAGGAATTCTGCCATTATTTCTAGAATCTTATAGTCATAAACATTTTCTCATGGAAATGAAAACTATAACCTTATAGGCAATAATTATTCTATTTCAAACACCAAGTAGTATGGCATCGCTTGGGTGGAATCTTAAGTCATCATTAGATAAGACAAAAGGGAATTAAAGAGATTTTTGGGACAAATCTATTTGTCCTAGACTATGTTTTTTTATAGGATATTAGAGAGGGTCTTTTTGAATCCCTCAATATACACATTTACTATTCATGGTAGTAAGAAGTATGGTTGGAATAGATATTTTACTTGGAGTACAGTTTGTTTAACTCATCATCCCAAAAGTTGGTGTCGTTGTTTTTGATAATAGTGTGAGGAACAACTAACTGATAGATGATGTGGGAGATTACAAACTCAATCATAGAATAGTTTTTGACTTATATGAGGGGAAATAATTTTACCCATTTGGAAAATAAGTCTGTTGTGGTAAAAATGAACGTACATTGTAGAGTAGCCATTGGTGGGTAGGGCCCCACAATGTTGAGTCCCAAACTTAAAAGGGCCAAGAATATTTGTTAGTATGGAGAATATCTGGTGGTTAATGAACAAAGTTAGTGTTGATCTGACATGAATGAAACCTCTTGGAAAACTCAATGCAATTATGAACCATGTTGGGCCAAAGGTATCCCAACCTTTGAATTTAGAGGGAGATCTTCAATCCTTATTGATGGGAACCATAGGATCTATCATGAATCTCCTACATAATCAGAGGTATATCATATCCCTAGATAAAATAGAGGATAATTCCACTGAACCCATGCCAGTAGAGGGTTTTATTAAGGTTAGTTCGACTCTATAGGGTAAAATACACTAAACACCGGAAGATTCAATCACGCTCAGCTTGGCCTGTTTGGAGAATATAATTCTTGAGATGCTCGACAAAGTGAGTCATTTAATCAAGTACTTCCTCAATTGTGGGTGGGGGGGGGGAATTGAGAGTCCTATCATATAAGTACCAAAAACTAACTGATATACCTATTTGTTTCCATCATCTGAGGTGGAGAGGGAGATGACCTTATGGGGTTCCACATGAATGACCATGTCATGTTGGTTGAGTTCTTTAAGAGACACAACCAAAATTTCTAGACCTTTATCTTGACCATTGTTCAATCAAGGAACATGGGTCACTTTTGGTTGGGAAGGTAATGAGGACATTAAACAATGGGTATGATAGAGAATGGGAAAAATATCTTTCTTTTGATGACATTTTCACCCTTGATCTGTTTGATTGCTAGCTCAGAATCTCCCTTAATGTGTAAATAGGGGAAATCAATCCGAAGGGAAAAATTGGGACTAATAATAACATCTTGATATTGTGCCTTATTATTAGTGTAACCATATAAATATATGAATGTGTATGGAAACATGTTCTATGTTGGAGTAATAAACATGATCCCTAGGCCTACCCTATTGAGATTTGGGTTATTGATCCTTCTACTCATAATACTATGGGAGGCACTATCGAAGGGAATCAGACAACATAGTATAAGAAGATCCGCTAAGACAATAGATTCATCTAGAAAATCAACATACATGGTAATTTCTTCAGGTGATGGATGCGCTGCTAGGAAATATGCAAGTTCCTATCCTTTAAATTCCTTTTGGTTGAAAAAAAATGTTGTTGGACTACTATGGGATTACCACACAATGGGACAATCATCCCTTAAGTATGAGGTGATTAAGGATATACATTAATGGGTCTACATGGGTCACCAAATGTATCTCATGGGGATAAAAATAGTTTCAGAACATCTACACTGCAAAGACCAACACGATGAAACTCTTCCCAATGGGGGAGTATCTGGTCTCCATGTCGAGGAGCATGTATTTGAGGTAATATAGGATGTTTTACCCACCCTAATTGTTTTTCTAGGTTGGAAGGTTGTAGTGGGACTATTCTAGAGTGGTAACATATAGGACCTAAGGCTTTCCTAAGATAGGTGGAATCAGAATCAGAGGCCATATTAGGAACTACTTAATAACCTCAAATGAATTCCAAAATTCCTTATCCCACTAGTAAACATCACCTCTTTTCATGAGCTTGCATAATGGATTACACTTTCTGGTCATATTTCCAATAAATCAGTGAATATAGGATAGGTGGACTTGGATTCCTCAAAAATATAATAGATTTATTGGGGGAATTATTTGATTGAAAGCCTTGATTTTCTCTAGGTTAATATCAATAACTTTGTATCTTATGAAAGAGTTGAGAAATTTTCCAGAGGTAACCACAAATGTTCTCTCCAGGGGGTTAATATTCAATTTTTTGGGAAGAGGAAGATGAATTTTTTTTCAAGATCCATGAGAGGATCCTAAAACAAGATGTATTTAAACAAAAAATAATCAACATAGTACTCTAACAATGTCTCTATAATTTACATAAATAGGTGTTTCATGGATCTCTAGTATGTGGCTTGAGTATTCTTGAAGATGCAAAGAATATCCTAGTAGTAAAAAGTTCCTTGGGTGTCCTGAAGGTGGTGGAATACTGATCTTCATGGGTAACCAAATCTGATTATACACGGATTATCCATCCATGAAGGAGAGGTCATGTAATCCATCTATGTCATCAATCAATATCTCTCACACCGAAAGGGGAAAATTATCCTTTATAAAATTATAGTTGAGGTCCTAAAAGTCAATACAGACTATGATCTGTCTATTCTTCTTCTTGACTAGGAAAATGTTGGTCATCTATCTCCCAGATGAATTTTTCCTTAATAATCATGTCAACATCATCCTTTAACATTCCATTGTGAGAGTGGTGCATCTTTATGGGTAACTATTTGGACCCGCGGTGACCCACTAGGAGACCAAGGAAATAAATGACAACCTAAGGTTCTAGCACTGGAATCTCATCATAGCTCTATGTGAAGACATCATAGTTCTATTTAAAGAATGTGACACACAATTGTTAATCCTCATATGACATATCTACACTGAGCAATGTCATCCTTGGAACTTCATTAATACTTTGATTCACCTAAGTTAGCAAATCAACAATAGCGGATACAACCTCTTCAACTGTAGGAGGGGTGTCTTTAAAATCATATTCTTTATCTAAGATAGGGTTATCAAAGGGAGGAGGTTCCACTTTCAAACTTGTTGAACCATGGGAAGAACTAGTGTTTTCTATGGAATATATGGAGTCATTGATTAGGTTTTCTAGTTCTATGGAGATAATGGAGAATAAATCTATTGATCCAATTCTATTTGGTTTCTAGATGTAAGGTCCAATCTTGATATTGACACATTGGTGACATGTTTAATTACTTAGATCCATCCTTGCTATGTGAAACATTCATGAATATCATGAATCAGTGTCCATGGGGTGAACTTACCAATACTTCATAGGACTATGACCTTTTGATATCATTTGTACCTATCTATTGTAGGAGTAATAGGTAATATGTGAGAAATCCTTTTTCTTTGAGATGATGAAATAATCCCCCATGTATAACATTGTAGGATATAACTAGAAAATTGGGTAAACAAAGTTGTCTTTCAAGTCTACCCATGGATCCAATGTAGAGGTCATTAGATCATTAGGGGAATTGATGTTCTCAACCATGTCGATATGGACCTTATTTCCTTACCTTTTTTAGTAACCAACATCTTAATAGAAAGCCTCATAGGATTTAAAGGGGTATGTGTCACCCTTGAGTACCCCTAATCAAACATCATGGGAGTATTTGAGGTACCAGTGGTATGATGATGAGACCACTAAATGAAAATAAAACTAGTTCCTTCCCAGTAGAACATTATTGGTTGTATTTTTTGAGACTACCATAAATTCATTACTCAATACTAGGCCACAAAATTTAGTCCTCATATGAATCTTTCCATTAGGATTATACTCAATCTTATCATAGAATTTAATTGTTAGGTTGATGGAGTCATATCTTATTATGTAAGTCCCAGCTTAGGGAGCATCCCCATTGGGATGAGGTTAATCTTAGAGATAGTATCCGATAGAAAGAAGTAGATTTCCATTCCATTTAACTAAAATAAGATATACAATAGTCGTATGTGCCCCTGAATGTTTTCACCCTCATATTATCTAGAAAATGAAATAATGGATCAATATTCCTCTCATTTGACCACTTCTACATAGTATGTTTCAGTAGAAGCTATCATAGTCTCAAAAAAGTGAGGTATTTTTAGATCTTTGATAAAGGCCTCAAACATTTCCTTTGATAGGTAGAGTTCCCTAAGAATCTATAGGCTCATGAGTATGGAATCAATGTTCTTAAAGACATCATACTTCTGTTCCAGGGGAATAATTTTTCTTACAGAGGGTCACTCTTTAACAAGGATTGTAGAATATTTCGTTGATTGAGGTGTTGGGTCCTAGCTAGTGTTGGTGATATACTTCCACTAGTTTTATAGCATGCTCTGAACATCTAACAATTGGGCAGAAAATAGTTGGGGTTGATCCTTGGATGGATGTGGAAAATCATAGCTTGCTTGTGGTTGAGTTACACAATAAATTAATACAAATGGATATTGAAGTGTTCTTGAAGAACTAGACCGAGAAGGATATTCTTGACAAGAACTATATGAGGTATGCCTACTAGTTTCATAAGAATTAATATCCTATTTCAAAGTGATATCCTGATCATTATTCTAACTTTCATGTCCCCTACCTCTTCTTATATGATATTAGTCAGAGCTACCTGAAGGGTTCACACAATGTTCCTCATTGTTGGGAATTGTGATGTTGTCTCGTAGATCAAAAGTATTCATATAGTTGAATTATTTCTCTTCATCAATGGAATAATCCATGTTTTTATATACCCTGGTTTCATCTCCCAACCCAGGAAGCATGAATTATCCAAGGTTTTAGTATGGTTTTGGCTTTGGTGGGGGAATTTTATTTTCCTTACATTGTCAACATCTATTCTTCCAAGACATGGGAGGATATGGTGTAGATATGGAAATAGTAGTAATATGAGGGATAGAAACTATTGTAGGTTCTTTATTGATCAAATAGACACAAATTATACCATGGGTGTGAGAAACTACATTATGATCCAACTAGTCATTATACTTATTTCTGCAACTGTGATCCAATTTCCACTCACAAGAGACTTCACTATCACTATGAGGGTCAGAGAAGACATGTGCCACCTCTATTGTGATGTCACCCAATTTGACTAATCTATGATACACTTCTTCCTTGATCCAATCATTGAATAAAATTCATTAATTTATGGTGTTTTCAAGAGTTCTATGATACAAGATGTGATCGGTGCAACTAGTGAGTTTAGCCTCCTAGGGACTCCTATATTCCGAAAAAATTAGGATTCCCTTTTCCATGGAGCAAATGAAGTACCCTAAGACCTATGAATCCATGAATTATTATGTATTATTATAAAATTATATGAAATTAACCCTAGGATCATGAATTAGAAAAGGGATAGGGACACATTCTCTATATAGGGCAGCTGCACCGGGCAAGGGTTCCCCTAGTGGGGCTGCACCATGTTAGGGTGCACCTGGCGGTGCTGCACTTGGAGAGATTCATCTGGTAGAGGTTTTAGTAGTTTCACTGACCTAAGAACCTATACATGAATGACAATAAATGTATTTTATTTTATGGGCCTTCTTTTAGGAGCTATAAGGGGAAATGGGAATGACCGTTGTTGGGTCTGTTGTAAGGATTCTTCCAGATGCTGATCTTTATCAATGAAATCCCAAAATATTCCTAGAAAGTTCAGGGAGATGACGGTAGGTACCAAAAAATCTTTTATGTTCTCCAAACACATCATAATCATATTTTCGTGGTAAATATACAGGTCAAGGGAATACATAATTCCATTCCATCGAGTGATGAAGTTTTCTGATCACACATCGGGCCTCTGTTTTCATTTAAAGAGATTAGTAAGTTTGGTATTGAATTATGTGGAGTTGAAATGGTTGAGAAACTATCTATTGAGTCCCTCCCATCCGGCAATGGACCCTATGGGTAGTTTAATTTAACAAACAAACAGAGGCCCTTCCAATGCCTAGAAAAAAATTACGGCATGTTGGATTCCTATTATTTTAGAGTCACCAACATAAAATCATAACCTAAGGAGATGTGGGATATATGTTGCATAAAATCACCCATCCCATTAAGTGTGGTGAATCAGAGGTTACCAAATTCCTCAAGCACCCAGACATGTCTAAACATCCTGGGTATGACTTCCCTTTAGGTGGAATCTCAACTTGTCACATTTACAAATCCTCAAGTCAAGTGAAGAGAGATGGTATCACTTCATATTTGTGAGGTCTTATGGAAACCATCATTTTGAAAGACTCTTAAACTCAATAATAAACACAAAATTGATCATGAGGAGGATAAGTATGCTGCTCAGGTAGTGTGGGAGACTCATATATTGGTCATTTTCGATAGCCTTTGGCTTCTACACTGAATGGGTGTACATGGCCACCGTGTTCTTATCAAGCCACCTAGCCGAGGAGGATTGTTTTCCAAAATAGAGGAGATATGGGGTATCTTATGATGTTTTTAGGGTCTGAGATCCACTCATAAATAAGTTTAGTAGTGATAATTTTATATTTTTTAGGTTTCTAAAGCGATATGAATAACTGGGGGCGAAATCATCTTTTGGAGCAACCTCGGATGGGCCGATGGGCTCTGCAAATCCCTTGACTTTGTTGATATATTAATGAGAAGGCACAAAAATCTCATTGGGGGTGGGGAACCTGAGGCCCATAATTTGTATCTATTGATGAGTATGAGTGCCTTTGGGGTGACTCTATTTAGTACTGCATCACCCTAAGAGGTGGGTTCTCCCTATTGTGCCCTATGTTAGTGGCCTAGTTTCTCTGATACTTAGGAGGTTCAATAGTGAACACATTCACTAGAGGAGAACTTTCTATATTGGTGGATGGTTTGAATTTATGGTCCCATTATTGTCATGGGATATGGATAAAATTGAGGAAATTGTAATGACCCCAATCTTTGATCTTCACATGTTGAGCTGACTCTACCATCACTCACAAGAGAATAGTGAGGATCTTAACACAATTATGTGAGAGAGTTTTGAGGTAACCATATGATTCAGGATATTGAGCTAATAGTAGGGTTGTGGTCTAATCCTTCTTGTATTATTGGTGAACGACGTCGAGGTTCTCATGGATTACCAAGTAGGTGAGCTAATGATTACAAAGGAATTTTAACGTTGCCCAAATTTTTTAGAAGAAATAGACAACATATTCATTGGTGGGGGGATTTGGGATGATAATGTTTAGAGACATAGGTGTCCAAAATGTGATTAGTAAATACTCCATGGAAAAGAGTCTCCAAAGTTTCTCTTGTTCATTACAAGAGGTATGGTCCTTCTCCTGGTCATTTCAAGACTTAATTATCATAGAATAAGTTACTCATGGTGTCACCAATAAAAATCTTCTTTATTACTAATTTTCCATGAGTGGGGGTACCGTATGGACCAGTCTTCCACTACATGTTGGAATGTATCTTAGTGGAATATCCAAATTTAAGATCATATCCATATACGATGATGTTTTTAAAATCTATTCATGTGTGAGAGTGGAAACATTCCTTTGAGGCCTATTGGTGTGTTCACCATCATCTATGGGTGTTAACCTAAACCCTAAAATATGTACAACTACTAGTGTAGAGGTAGAGAGAAGGTAAAATGGTGGTGGTGGAGAAGGTTTCACTATTAGTCCTTATAAGGAGTCCAAAACACCATCCACGTACATCTAAAATTGTAGGTATTTGGGGATCTTGTGTACTTTGGTATCTGGGATTGTAAGCCTCAATCAACGATCTTCTATCCCCAACTTTGGTAGCGGGGGTGATGGTTCCCTCATCAAGTCATTTATCACTTCAGAGTATGAAAGGCCAATGGTGATGTGATTCTTACCATGTTCCTACCATATATGGTGTGAAACTTATCCAAGTGAAAGTTTTTTAGAGCCTCTTGGTTTCCCCTAATGTGCATTACGACCTAGCCACAAGCACGGCCCCCACAATAGGTGTTCTCCATCCTAGCACGAGATGGCTCTTCAGAGTATGGCATGTTTTTGGAATACAGAGGACCTCCACATAGGTTTGTGGAGGTGAGGGGTGACCTATGAACTAGTTGGTGGTGGTATGGGGATGAACTCCGCATTGTTATTCCTCGTCATGGGATGGCCCGTAGTGGATGATAGTGGTTCTAGTAAATAAGAGAGTCAACTTGGCCTTCCTTAGAGTCATATAATGTCTCGATCTCAGGAGGGAAAAGACTGATACTCATTGAGCAGTCATGGGGATCTGATAGGATACCCTAGTGTTGAAAAGGGACACTAGGGATACAAAATATTCCTTTTATTGGTCAATGTTTCAGGTCTACCCTGAATGAAGGAATCAAGTGTTCTGGACCAAGGATGGTGGAGTGGTGATGGAATCAACACGCTCCTCAGCCTATGGGACTGATTGTTGTTAGAGGTTATGTGACATTGTGGGATCCTTACTTGGAGGCTCCAAAATAGTTTTTTCAGTAGGTACATCTTGGACAAACCCTACCTCCTTGATATAGGGTATTCAGCTATCATAGAATTCCAAGTAGTGGCTCCCGAATTGGCATGCTCTTGAAATAGGGGTTGGTTTCCCACCTGCACATCCCTTAGGGGTAGTGATGTTAGTGAGGCACTAACTCTTCAAGAAAGTAGTGGGATATATCTATAGTGGGAATAACCACTTCTAATTCATTTCAATGAAAAAGGGTGTTAATCACCCTCATCTCGATGATCCTAAAGGTTGAGAGGGGGCATGGTTTCTCAGTACCTAAAGACACGGTGACTGTAATGGTAGGAACACAGTGGTATGATATTTATACAAAAAAAAATTTCTTATCCTTGCACCTGTTGGTGTTAGGTATCCAATCTCCTATAGCTTAATTTCTATAAGGCATATGGATTCAACCGTCAGTATAGATTCAATGAATGGGATGAAGAATGCCTTAAAATCATTCATTCTTTCCAAAATAGAGGATGGACCAACATTGACGATGTCATAGACCAAGGATTCCCAATGTTATCTAATCCAAGTCACATGAGAGTTTCATGTTAGGCCCACTAATTTCTTAGTGGGACATGTCACCAAATATCTAGATCCATTTACATGAAAATATGATTGTTCCTCAACATTAATAGTCCTAATATTTGATGGAGAAGGGTTTTATGTTTCATTAAACATTTTTATTATTTAGATTCTTCTCACTGAGGTCACACACTATCTCTCTATTTGGTGGGAATGCACTATTATTTTCCCCATATTCCCTCTTTCTAATGGTGGGAAGGTTCCTTCAAACTGATCACGGATGTCAGCTCGTTGATAGAAACAGGATTACGAGATTTTGGTTTCTTTTTCCATATATTCCTCCTTGGATCTCATTACCAAACCTGAGACTCCCTCATATATTTTAATCATGTTTTTAAAAATTATTCCCAATGTAATATTGAGGTGGAATCTGATTAATTATACTTCTCCTATCTTAATAGTTCAGTGACCTTCAGTCAGAGTTGATATTAAAATTGGGAATATCTGGGAATTTGTAGACGATGGGTTTGTTAGGAAAATTTAAAGTCACAACCTTTTTAAATTTAAGGAATATCATATGAAGAATATTATGAGTGTAACCTAAGTCATCTCATGTCGATCATAAGGTAGTTGATGCTAGAGGGAATACAGAATCTATGTATTTTTACCCCAATTATCCCATGTTTATTGTATGGGGTAAATTTTGGATAATGTCACAGGTTTAATGTCTTGTAGGTATGTGAATGGCATATGTTTAATGTATTGTGGGGATATATGGGTTATATGATTAATTCATTATGGGGATAGGTGGGTCATATATTTAATATCTTGTGGTACATGTGGGTTATAGTTTTAACATCTTATGGGGGTAGGTGGGTCACATGTTTATCATCTTGTGTGGATAGGTGTTTCATAGGTTTAACATCTTGTTGAGACTAGTGGGTCATAGGTTTAACATCTTGTGGGGACAAATCAGTCACATGTTTAATGTCTTATGGGGAAACTAGGGTCATAAGTTTAAGATCATGTGGGTATAGATGGGTCACAATTAAAACATCTTATGGGGAAAGGAGTGTCATAGTTTTAACTTATTATGGGGATAGATGGGTCACATTTTTAGTATATTATGGGTACATGTGGGTCATTATTTTAACGTGTTATAGGGGTAGGTAATAGTTTTAACATCTTATGGGGATAGTTGGGTGGTTAAGTGTGTTCCCCAGGGTGAGGATTTCACACTTTAGATTTTGTGGTGGTGTTGGGGTGTTGAGATTTAACTTCAAGGAGGTATCTTAGATGTATTGGTATGTCAATATTGAACATCAGGGAGGTGTATCATGGACACTACTTGTATATAGGGATAAAAACCCAAATAATTTTATGGCACAATTTTTGGTCACATGAAGGGACCAATCCATGTAGTTTAATGTCATTTGGTAAGGAAACTCATGTCACAGAAGGAGCGTCAGTGAGGGATAGTGCAGGGCTTACACATAAAAGTTGACCTAAGGAGGTAGAATATCCCATGTTGGTGAAGGATAGTGTGGGGGTTAGATATTGATGCTTCTTTAAGGACGAGGATCATTCAATGGTGAGGGAGAATGTGGAATCACATGATGATCTAACATAGTGCATCTTGTGACCATCACATGGGGTAAGGATACAGTTTAACGTCATGTGTTGAGGAAGTTTTCATGTAGTTTAACATCATATGGCTAGGACATGGGGCTAGGTAGTTTTACATCTTGAAGATCAGGCATGGTGGATTCTATAATAGGGGAGGTCATTTTCGAGTAAGGGAGGAAGATCCAAAAAAGGCATCTCTGCCATGAAAGGTTGGCACATTCCCAAAATGATTCCACCAGGCTTATATGACTACTACTTATGTTCCTCTGGGTGGGGTTGGAATAAACCCTTCCATGGAGGAGTGGTAAGTAGGGGTTCCAATATTAGGGTTCTTATACTTAAGAGAAAGATGTATTAGCGTAACTATGCTTAAGGGGAATGTTGAGGTAATGGTCCATGATTCACATGAAACATAGAGGGAATTTGGTTGGGGATACAAAATTTATTGCCTGTGAACCTATTATACTATATCCAAATGGTGTTTCATGATATATGGGTTCTATAATAATTCAACTACATGGATACACGAGGCATAAGAACATGAAAATTATCAGGATATATGCGTTCTAGGGTATCATGAAGGGTGTTTCTCTTGTGTGAACCAGACTAGCCTTAAAATGCGTTTTACAAGGAACTCTCAACCATAGTCCAATTCAAGTTGGGGACGATTGGAGGTCAGTCACACAAGTTATTCACCATTGAGAATCCATGGAATTTTTTAGTTTCATGATATCATGGAGGAGGGGTTTTAATGACCAAGATTTGACACTTCATCTTCTCAAGATCCTCCTTACATGGGGGGGGGGTACGGTCTATTAATAGGTAAAATGGTGGCCATATGGGCCCGCCCTAGATGGTTCATGCAACCCAGTTGCACGCCTCTTATTCTTTTGTCTCTAGGAGTTGACCATGAAAGAAAGTTTATTTAACATCACCTTCTTCCACAAAAGTATTTGTGTGCTATCGATGAAATTATTTAAAATCGGCCGATGTTGTGTGAAAATTCATTCTATAATGTTCTAGGGCTCCTGGAGACCTACAAAACATTGATATTTAGCAATACATTTCACATGAAAGTGTGTTACATGTGGGAAATGTTAGTTACCCACAAATGATTATAGTTTCTCTAAAGTTCATCCTTTGTTCCAAAATGGGCCTTTGTTATGGGCTACCACTTGTTTTGGGAAAAATGCAATTTTGGAGATCGATACATGTTTTTGGAAATGACAATTATTTCACTTGAGGGGTTTTTACTATTAAAACCCTCAAAATTTCTAAAAACATATTATAATTTTGATGTTTTATATTTTATAAAAGAATTTAAATTTCTACTTTTTTTTGAATAAAAAAATAAAATTAAACATACAAATTAAATAAAAACAAAATTAATGAATTTAGGAAGAAAAGAGATTCTCCTAGAAGAATCGCCTATATTGAACCTCCATCACATTTAAATCAATTACATATTTAATTAATAAACACAATCCATTACACATGTGAACATCATATTCTTTTTAGGTTGTGAATATATGGCACAATCAATTATATTTAAGTATACCAAACATCCACCTCCTTAATCAAGATAGAATAATATAGAAGGAAAATCTATGCCTTTATGAAAATTATAGACACAAACACACCATTTGCATAAAGACCCCCCTTAGCCTAAAAATAAAAATAATATTAAACATTGAGAATGAATATGAAAGGCTTGGGTTTAGAAATGGATAAATCAATTATGATATTCCTTGAGTTATCAACTTATGACCACAAGTATAAGAGTTCATAGTGATGAATGAGAGATAGATAAGTGAAAAAAATAAAAGAACCCTTGAATTAAAAATATGAGCACACAGTTAAAAAAAGGAAATTAAAACTATAATATTTTAAAAATATAAATATAAGTATCTATATATTCATTAGTGGTTGACACTATCACATTCTAGTGCTCTCTATTATTTATAGAGAGAGGGGATGCTTGAGTCAAATATTACAACATAGAATGTTTAAAAATTAAATCAAAAGTAATCCATATTTTTGTGAGACATGGTTGAACCTACACACTACTAAATCAAATATTTCTCAATTTAAACAAAAAATATATTTTTTATTCTTCTACCTTATTTTAAAATATCATAAAAATCTGAGCATGAATGAAAATTTTATAGTCCAATCATTGAAGTAAGGCCCACTATGATGAATCTAGTGCACCACTATCTTCAGGGTGATTTATCTCTATAAAAAATTATTATCCTACATGCGTACATCAAAGAAAACATGTAGATCCATATGTTTAAATTGATATCAAATAATTTCAAATTAAATTATAATATATAAAAAATTAATAATAATAAATACTAAATTGTAGTTCAAAGGGAAAAAATGGAATTTCCATGTAGTTTCCAAATTCTTGATCTAAATACAAATTAATATTAAATCATCAATTAAAAATATATTGATTTATAGTTTAAAAAATAATATAAAGAAATAAACTTGATAATAAATAATTAACCCATTTTTTTAATTTATCCTAAATTATTCTTTTAACATGAAGATGTAAAAATAACCTATAAATTAACAAATTGGTGGGATTAAAAACATTGAAATTGAAAGTTAAATTATTTAAAATATTATCTCTATTGATGGAAACTATGGTTATAGAAAAAGGAATAACATGGAAGAAATCAAGAGAAATATGAAGTATATGGAGAAGGATACCCTTACCTTGAGAATTGGTGGAGAAATCACTAAAAAACACCATAAAATCACAATGGGGGTGAAGAGGGAGGGTAATGGTTGAGAGATTCTCCTAAGTAATTCGTTTTGAAGTGGATAAGACATGGAATAAATCCCTAATTAAAATGGTCCCAAAATGAAAAAAAATAGATCAATTTGTTTGCATTTTTTACCTGCATAGTTTATCAAATCATAAGACAATTGTACAATCACCACTATAATAACATTGTTTCAGGTTGTACACTTAGGATTCATAGTTTAAAAAAAAAATTGGTGACCATGAGTAATGTAAATTTTTCAAAAGTTTAATATTTTTTAGTGAAAAACACTTCAAACTCAAAGGATCAATCAATATAATAAATATATACAAATAAAGTGAAATTTGGGTGTCATTCATCAAGATTTTCAATTCAGAATATCCTGAAGCCTATATAATGAGGAGGTCCACCTTGATGAATATGATATGAAGTGTCACCTTGAGAGGGAAACAATTTGAGAAGATTTTTAGAGGATTCAAAAATATATCAATATCATGAAAATATAGTTATTTATAAATTTATTTTAAATAGGTGTCTTAAAAAAGGTATGATTTTATATTCTCTCATACTTGGATGAAATATTAAAATCATAAAATTAATGGGGTGATTTTTCATAAATCAATAAAAATGAAATGAAAAATTTGAGAAAGATTTAGGATGGATTTTTTAATCTAAAAAAATAATTTGATTTTGATTTTTTACCCACTGTGTTGAAGTGAGTGATGTAATTATGGATGTAATTTCAATAAAAAATAGATTCATCAGTTGGTATTTATTGGATTTAGACTGAATAGATTTGGGAACCTTTGAATAGGAATGTGGTAATGATTTTCATATGGTATCTTTTTTTAATGGATAAATTTTATGTCTAAACAGAAACTCTTTTTTTTCTACACCTATCATGGTTCATATATACTTTGAGTGAAATTATCAATAGAAAGTTGTTTAAGAATGAAGTGTTTATATCCCCTATTATATGCTTTAAATTTATTTTCAATAAGTTGGTGTGGGAGATAAAATGAAATGTTATTGATAAAGGGGTAGAAAAGGAAGGATGATATATGAATATGAGATAAATGGTGTTACACATATTGAAATATAATGTTTATTTAGTATTGACAACAAATAAAAGGGGGAGATTGTTAATCCCACATTGTGTATAGATTTTATTTATTTTTAATGAATATGTAATTTCAATGAGATTATTGACAATATGTAATGAATAGTGTTAGCCTAGATGGAATATAAAGAACCCAAGATTGATGAAGGGAATAATAGAGTTCCCAAGAAAGGCCTTATTATATATCATAACCTGTGTATATTATATGAGGTTAAAAAGTAATGAAAGGTTCTACTATAATTATTTTTCTAGAAAATAAGACATAAAGTGATTCCATTTCATTAGTGGATTATTCCTTAAATTATGGGAAAGTGAATTTGAGATAATTTATTACAAGTAGAATTGTATTTTCATCACTATGTTTTCAATATTAAAGAATTAAAGACTATATGGTAAAAAGTTAGATATAGTTGAGAAATTTTCAACGGATGGAAGATGAATCTGTAGTATTAGGCCTATTAGGCTAATAATATAATGCTGGTATCCCCTTAAAAACTGAAATATTTTATAAATAAAATATTAATGGGATTTTTAAATAAATTTATAATCCTAAAGAAATATCTACCAAATAAGTTATCTATTTGAGATAATTGATCAAGATTAAAGGTATTCGAGTGAGGATTACATGTAGAAATAAAGTGTTGTTCATTAATGACATCAAGTGCATAAGGATGCATTAAAATAAATCATTGTGAAGTGAGACATGATGAACCACCATCCTAGAAGGTCCTAATGGATTTGACTATGGGCTCAGGAGAACACTAGTTAATTAAAAAGAACCATATGAATCAAACATTTGATGTGGTATTCATACATCTTACCTAGAATTCATGGATTTAAAATGTGGCCACGTACTTATTTAAATGACATGACGTCATAACACATAATATCCTACCTCGATATCATTGATCTTTCATACTGGATCCTCATGAATAACCTCCTATGAATCATAAGTAGATTGAGAATTTCTATTAGATGTTTGTAAATATAAATTGAAGAAGATTGAGTGGGAGTCTACAAATATTATACAAAGTACATGCATGTTTGATTTTTTTTTTTATCAAAACTACATGAATGTTGAGTTACAAAATATTTGAAGAAGTACCCATGAATAAGGAACTAATAAACCTAGAGTTCAATATGTTTTGTGTTTTGTGAGAGTGAAACTTAATAATGGAGATAAAAATTTTAGATTATTCTCATGAACTGTTCATCATTGATCAAAAATTACAAAAATCTATGATTAAAGATTGATATTGAGAAATTTCCATTTTGTAGGAGTATCCCTATTATAAGTCATGAATCCATGAACATGTGTATGATTTGTTTAAAAAATCATATTTTGTGGAGTTGAATGGAAAACATGATATTCAAATATCACATAAATATGGAAACCTTGAGTTTAAAGAAGACTTAGATGAAATATTAGAGCTGATTTTGAATGAGTTTGAAAACATACAAAAAATATATCTTGTGAAGTTTATTGTGATTACTTATTAAAATAAGGAAATAATAATCTTGATAAAAGTAAATATATATTAAGTAGATGATGAGGAAAAAGTTTGAGATCCTTTGAAACCCACCCAATATTGAAGAAAATATATGATTCTAAGAATGGAAAAACCTTAGAACTATATGAATCCTATAAGATATAGCCATATTAACATAAGGAAGTGAAGATAAGGGTAGAACCTTTGAAACTAGTGAATCTTAGAAGAAATAAGAACCATTGGGGATGAATATTGATATGAGAAGGTACCGGTTATACTAGTGATATTGATATTATTTGTTTCAAGGCCATTAAATAAGAAAGAAGACACTATGATAAAAATACATAGTGTGTTTGAGTGATGTAACAAAACTGAGGTGCATGCATTCCTAATTTTTTATTCTATAACTCAAATATTTGTTTAATATAGAAGTGGATTATATTCTGGTTGATCCAGTTATAACCAATGAAAAAGACAGATTTATTTGAGGAGTTAAAGGAGGACCTATGAAGAACTAGTTTCTCCAGTATAAACAATCCCATTGAAAGGAAGTAGATAATACCTACCCTAAGTATTTGGATGATACAATCTCAATACTTGTGTGAAACATTTACTAAATTTTTGACCACTACAAATATATTATTATATATAAAATGTGTGTCCTAAAAAGTGGTTGGAAACAGAATCGTGTGGGATCTCTCATTGAGGCTCAACCTTATAAAAATCCATGTGTTATATAGTTATTTTTTTATTATGAATTGAAAACTTGGGTGAGGGTTGAGAGAATATCAGAAGATACATATATATTATATGATATATAGGTCTTAGTAAAAAGTGGGGGGGGGGGAAAGAAAATAAAGTAAAAATCAATAAACTTTTGGTATACATATTCACCCCTCTCAATGTCCCGACATTACCACAAGGAACTTAAGATGGTGTAATGAACTGGACTGGGCTATCCCTCCGACGGATGCCCAAACTAGCCCGCTACATACCCGAAGGGCATTCTCGATCCCCATGGGATGATAACTAGTGCCTGATCATTACATTAATACACTTAGGAATAGTTTCTTCCAATAATTAGAGTAAAAAAACAATAATAAAATATTAGAAAATCATCATGAGTTATCCATATATCAAACATACATGCTGAAAAAAAGGTATAGAAAAGAAAAAGTCTACTAAAACTAGGAAAGAATCCAAATAACACTAGCACCAAAAAATATCCTCACTAACCCAGTATCCATCACCCTATAATGGTTCACACACCCATAACTGGCTTTTCCTAGCCCACAAGAATATTTCTCTACCCTCCATCCAAAGAGAAAAAAAATAAAAGGCTTATGTTTCCCTAAGAGAATCATGGAAGGGAAAATTTCCATGAATTCTAGAAAAGTAAAGGTTGGTCTTAATAAATCACAGAATATGAAAACTAGTTTAATTCAATAAGATAACGACTAAAATCCAATAAAAATTCAATCCTCTCAAGAGTAGACCAATAAAGAATAACTAAGAACCTACAATTGAGATGACAAAACCAACTTGATTACATACGTAGTATTAACATTAATATTACATTATAATCATGATTTTTTGAAATAAAATAGAAACGTAATCATTTTATATATAGTTATACAAATGAAGTGATAATATATAGTAAGTTCCAAAATACTAGTTTTCAAAAAAAAAAATTTAAAACCAACCATCAATAAAAACAAGGCATAATGGACTAAAAATACATTTTTCTACTTTTGTCACAAGATAACACTTTTTATACTATTTTAAAAAAAGTTAGAAAAAAAATTCAATTAAATCTCTCATTTTACTTCTTAAAAAAATATTTTTAAAACTATTTTCAAAATATTTTGAAAAGTAAACCACATAAAGAAGGAAAAAAGAAAAAAAACATGAAACACTATGCTAAAGTCATATAATACAAAAAAAAATGACAAGCACATATGAAACAACAAATAATAATATAAACAAGGGATAAAATAAAAGCATAAGGGAAATCCTCTAAAATTATCAAAAGGATCCTAGTTTCATGGTGCTAACCAATGGGATCTAAACAGGCACTAGAGTATCTCAGAATGGCTATTGGATAAATTTTATAACATAAAATAAAAAAAAATTGATAGAGTCTCACATAGTACTACTTAGGTTCTCATGGTCCCCACTAGGATACTCTCAGTCCCCAACCACCCATGAGCACACTTATTATCAAGGGGGAACATTCCCACAATGATCTCTCTCATTCATAAGGGAAATTATCACAATAACTAACCTAGGTCATGGCTTCTACTATGATGTCCAACTACCCCATTTTTCAATGTTTACCATGATGATTGTAATGATCTGCATTTTGGACTGGACTAAAAAGTGAAGGTTTTTGAAATTTTACAATTACTAAATGGTTTGTTTTTAAAACTGCGATTCAGAACTCAATTATGCAAGTTGGAATATTTCAAACTAATGTTTTTGGACTCATATGAAGGCTCATTATGTTTTCTCAGGTGGATCGAGGAGTTTTGAGAGTGCTGGAACCCGAAAATGAAATTTTTGAAAGGCTTCAGAGGGTGCATAAGTTGTCTGAAACCATGATCCCCACTTCAACTAACCATGTAGCCTTATTTAAGGTGGTAGAAACATTTTTCATGGGCTGAAAACATTTTCCCAAACTGTGCCCCTATCTTGTGCGTGGTGTTCCAGGTGTCTAGTGGAGGGCATATGGTCGACGCACGGTTTTCCAAACCATGTGTCATAAACCATGCATGACACCCAATTTTTAAAAATTTAATTTTTTTAATTTAATTAAATTAAATTAAAAACCTAAACTACACTCTCCCTCACCCCTCTCTCACTATACTTGTGATGCAACACTCCCAAAGGGGTTCCCCCTTAGTCGTATGAGCCCCCTCATACGGCCTCCTCTCTTTCCCCGATTCTCACCAAATTTCCATGAGTTCCTAGTCTGATTCTACAAGGTACGGTCTTCTCTCCCTTCTTCTCCATGATTTCATCTGATTCCCAGCCTCTCTATCGCCTGAAATAGTTCATCCGAACCTAGGGTTGGGTTTAACTTAGATTTTTTGTTCTATAATTATAGATTATGCCAAGGGTATATTGGGTCATGTTATTTTGTGTTCCAACTACCTCTGCTGTAGGCGAGGTGGTTCAACTAGATTTGGTTGGCCTCTACTTCTTGAGGTAAGGGTTTTCTTATGTTTCTTGGTTTTTCACCCATTACATTAGGGTATTTATGTGTTTTAAGGTTCATAGTATTTATCTTGTAGTGTTTTGGTCACTACTTTGTGATTTCATGTTGTCGGGTCAAGGGTGACTCTCCTAGGTGTGAATATGTAAGTAAATATCAATATGTGGGTTCCTTCGTTACGTGTATGATCATCCATGGTAGTGATTATGCATGTATGGGGAAAGGTGTTCCCATGTGTGTGTGTATATATATATATATATATTAAAATTCATTGGTAGGTGAGTGGTGACTAGTATAGGCATATAAGCATATCTGTAAGGATCCCCTTGCACATGCTCATGTCCATGCAGATGTGTGCATAGGGTCTAGGTGTCCTTTCATGTGTGTGAAGGTGTATATGCTCAGTGGGGGAGAACTATATTTTAGTTAGAAAGTCTCAAGAGACGAATTGGATGGGTTGGTTCTAATTTGAGGTAGGGTCCCTTTGCATTACCTTTTAATTTATGAAAGAATTAATTATTTATTTAATTATTCATTCTTGCATTCTTATTAAAGCTTTTCCATTTATAGTATTTTCTCATAAAAGATTCTCTATAGTGAAATGGAATAGATTATTAAATAAGATAAATTGTTTTTTGTTGACAAGGTTGTGATTTCGTAATAAAGTCCCTCCAATGGTGGTGCACTGCCTTCAAGATAAAAATGTAGTGATATACTATATAGATGTTTTTCTTTTTGCATTGGTCTTCCTCAATGATTTATGCTTTGATAATGAAATTCTGTTATCATGTTAGTACATGACCCTTATGGATGTTCCTATAATGAGTTTCCCTTAATAGTCCAATGTATGTTTCCCTGAACATCTGATTGGTTTCAGATTAACTATTAAGTGGAAATTTCCTTGTGTCATGAGTATCTAACAGACTTTAATAGGATTTATTAAATGAGAAAGTGGCATCCTCCAATTGGAATGACAAAAACACTTGAACCCTTTAATCAATTTTCTATGTTTAGGAAAATTTAATTTGAATGACCTTGAGGGGGTTGACTCATACCAAATGGCATGTATTCAATTAGTGTTTTAGACACAATGAGTTATTGAATGGTATACAATGGTTTAGATGAAATGGTTCCTTGAAAAGGAATATATTATGTTTAATGGCATGTATTTGAGGCTGTTGCCTCATGTATTGAATTAAATGTGACCATACCTTGAATAATGTTTAAACTAAAAGACTTGAGATGGTTTTCTTAAGTATAATTGTGAACATTATTGTTTATGTGTAATATGGTTTTGGATATTTGAAATGCATATGAGGCACTTCCTTATGAATTATATTATAAGTATAACAATGATTGTGAATGACTATGGATGGGAGGCTTTCAAACCCTATTCCATCTATGGTAAATGATTATAGATGAGAATCATTCTTACCTCATTCCATTATTATTATAATCTCTTATGGATGGGAGGAATTCACACCCCATGCCATCTTTGGAAAATGACTATCAACAAGAGGCAATTTTACCTCGTGCCATTATTATTATGATCGCTTATGGATAGTAGGCATTCATAACCCATTCAATCTATGGTAAATGATTATGGATGATATGAATTCTTACCTTGTTCTGTTATTATAATCTCTTATGGTAGAGAGGAATTCTTACCTCATGCCATTTATATAATCCCATATAGACGAGAGGCATTTTTACCTCATTCCATTTTCATAATCTCCCTTGGATTAGAGGCATGCTTACTTCGTGCCAAGGATACCCTATATATATATATATGTGTGTGTGTGTGTGTGTGTGAAGGGATGAGAGGCATGATTACCTCATTTTACTGATAACTTGTACACACACACACATATATATATATATAAACAAGGTGACTTGATCAGAAATATCGACCATGGGATAAAGCAGGTATCACTGTCAGGTGTCCCTTAGGAACCTGGATGGGTGTTAATTAGTTATTCAATTCTGTCATTAATACTTCATACCTACACACTATTACATTTATATTACACTATTTGGATAGGGCTAAACACCGGTGGTGCTGACCTACTAAGATTTATATCTCATACCCTACTCGGGCCACCATTGTGTTGGGGTATCTGAGTAGACCTTTCTTGTTCAAAAGAATACAGACATTGGACCTTGTTGTTGATGTGTTCTTGTACCTGGAGTTAGGAGAAAATGACTGAGATGGAGCTTGATATTCTCATGGAGATCACCCATGGGGCCTTACTGTATTTTATTTATTTGTATTTTATTTTAAATCATGTTGTTCTATTTACTACCTTCAGATATGCATCCATACCATGTCATGCTTTCATCAATTATATGATAATATATTTTCTGTTGTCTTTCATTTGCTTACTGCATCCTCTATTGTCAGCTTTTTATATTATACTACCACTATGCATCTCTAATAAGAGAGTATAGTCTCCCCTATCACCTCTTAAGACCCTTGCTGCTATTTTGCAACCTCTGGAATATGGGGACATATTCTTGAGGCCATGTGACCTACCAACCCAGATACTAGTTTGATGGTAAGATGAATCGGGATGCTAGAAAGTGGTATCAGAGGTTGTTTCATTTCCTTTATCATACTATTTTGGGTTGGTATATATGATATTAGGAATGTTCTAGTGCTTGGTTGATAGATGTTCTTGGGACTCATCACCCATAATATGGGAAATTATTAAGTGACTAGGTATGGGATTGTTGTTTATGTTGTTCTCTATTACATTTGATATGATTTCACCTAGATTAACTATTGTACGTTCCACTACTTATGATTTATTTAATTTGTTGTATTTCTACCTTTGGTCCATTATGTCAAGGAAGTTTCATTCTATGCATCATACTAGGAACATAATAATTAACATTTCATGCACATACCAATCCATGTATCTTCATTGTTAGAGTTTCCTATTGATTTACTGCCTGAGTACAATGCCATGCTTGATTGTATAAAATACTTCTATGTTATATACCTATTGTTCCATGATTTAGCTTTTTTTAGAATTCCTTCTATGTTTAATGTTTATGATAGAATGTTTTCCTCGCTATATCTCGGTTTTCATTGAATGTGAACCAGTTTTCAATTATAAGGTGTATGGGAACCTTATAACTAGGAAAGGGTAACCCATAGATTCAAACCATTTTGAGCATGTTAAATTCTAAATTGAGTTTTTTTTTTCAAGAAATGGGAGCCAGTTTTCAATCCATTAAGTGTATGGTCACTTCATGAATTGCGATACAGAAACCCTTTTTAGAGGAAATGGCATGATGTTTTGTGAGATGTTATAAATGTAAGAGCTGTTATTTGTAATCAGATATGAACTTGTTAAATTCTTAATTAAAACTTTACATGAGTAAGTCTATTGAGAAATGTTTGTATGATATGACCTATTTGGGTGTTTGATACATCTATAAATTGAGCAACTATTATTCGGTTGCTTCCTAGAGAACCCAGGTTGGCTCAGTGGGACCCTTGTAGGTTGTGTAAATTACTAAACATTTTTGTTTTTTTTCTAAATAAAGACGAGATTTCTAGAGATATTTAATGGTTAAAAAAGGGAGTTTTATGGAACTTTCATGTTGTCTTTGATGTGTTAGTTGAATCTTTAAATGATAAAAGGTTAAAAGTGATTAAATCTAAAGGGCTTGGAAATGGAACCTGAAGTGGTGTCCTCTATTTAAATCCCTCATGTATGGGTAGTTTTGAGTTTCTCTTTGTGTTATATTGGAATAGAAATTTTAGTAACGTATTGATGTTTTGATTTGATCCAAGTGACTTGTGTTTGCATGAACAAATTCGTGGGTCGATGGTTGTGCTTTCGCAAGGGGCTAGCCTGTGGTAGGTAGTTCCCTTTGAACCTAATTTGTTTCTCGTACCGTGTGTTCTTTTAATTTTGGTGCCATTTAGGTGCCTTTTTCCCTTTTTGGACTCTTGAATTTGGAATTAAATCCTTGTTCGGATGGGTGGTTGTTGTTTTTTTGGCCTTTTTTTGGGCATGATCATTGGGTAATGCTCATTTTTAGCTGGTTATACATGCCTTGGGCATGGTCGGTTGTTTCATTGGTCATTTGATCCCTTCTCTTTTCCTCAGTATTGAATTATGGTCATGTAAGTTAATGTGTCGTTGAGTTGAATCTCTTGTGTTGTTGTGTGGGGCCTTAGGTTATCTCTAAGTAGAGTGACCTAAGCATTAAATAACTAGTCTAATCCCAATTCTTGGGATGGATTTCAAAATACCCGGGTGTTTTGACATGCTGGTCGGTTCAATTTTGGGTTCATTGTCTAATTATTTGACTTGTGGTTGTGACTCAAAGGAGTGCCGTGATGGTTTTGGTAAATTTATCCTTTAAAATAGAAGGAACCCAACCTCAGATGATCATTGGTGGATGGTCAGTTTATGGTTGAATGCATTTTAGTCTTTCAAGTTTTAAATACATGTTGGTTCTCTCTTGGAAGCACAACATTCTTATGTTTGGTTGTATATGTAACCCTTGGTAAGCACTGTTAGTTGTGGTTATAAATCATTGGTAGAGTTTGAATGATCACAAAATATCCTCAAGTGGAAAAAGACATTATGATCAGTTTGAAGGAAGATTCATCGGTAGGTGAAGCTGAGTTCCCTCTTTGAAGTCAACCAGTTGTGGTTTAACTCTTCTTCCTCCCAGTAACCAGGTATGTTTTACTGGAATCTATAAAAAAATCCTCTTATTGTATTTTTTTTTGAGTAACGAGCATGTTCCCCATCATGTCTTCATCCTATATTCACTATGACAGTATCGTTATTATGTTTCACTGATGCTTTAAGTCCATTGGGCTTGTTTTGGGTGGTTCTATTAAAGATTTTCACATGGTATACATCATTTACCATGTGGTTTGATCTTAGAAACATCATTTGGAGTCGGATGTATTCTTCGGTGAATGTGTTTGTGAAAAAAGAAAGTTCCCTAGGGAGAAGGTATTATAATTCATTTTTTAAAACTGCATATGTCTAATTCAGGTGTCTTCTTAATTAGTATGTCATAGAGGCTTGACTCTTTTCCTCTCCTTTTAAGTGAATACGGTTGGTGAAGAATCGTTTTAAGGAGAGTAATTAGGGGAATACAAGTCAGATGGTTTCGTCAAGGGCCATTCTAGAAAATCCTGATCAACTTGGGATTTGGGGTCAATGGGAAATTGACCGTTCGATTATTTTAAAATCACACCAGGAGAATCATAAAACACTTATGGCATGCTTGTATTGACAATTTTGATGTTGTTTGAGTCGTAGTTTGGTTTTGGATGTTTAACATTAAAGGATAAGGTGGGAAATACCTTTGGCCAAATTCTTAGTGAGATGATTACATGACCGTGTATCTAGTTGGACGGGCTCGGGTAGGCACTGTGTTGGTGTTTTGGTTGGAAATTGAGTGTGGACTTGGGTTTAAAAGTGCTTAAGTGATACTTTATTATGAGGTAATTTAAGGTGAATTGAACATTTGGGAATGCATCATGACCATTTGAACAAAGTTTCAAAACCCCTGTAGGTCAGGTGATGTGTTACATTGTTCTTGAAGGATTCTTGGGGAGGATAAGCTCTAAGGTGGTAAGGTTCTAATGATCCACATTTTGGACTTGAATAAAAAGAAAAGGTTTTTGGAATTTAATAAATGGTTTATTTTTACAACCGAGCTTCAAAACTCAATTCTATGAGTTGGAACCTTTCAAACTGAGGCTTTTGGACTCAGGTGAAGGCTCGTTAAGGTTCCTTGGGTGGATCAAGGAGTTTCGGGAGCACCGAACCTAAAAAAGTATGTTTTTAAAGGCTTCATAGGGAACATGTTTTTTCTGAAACCATATGGCCCACTGCAGGTGAACATGTGTCCTTATTAAAGGGGGGTAGAGGCATTTTCATGGGTTGTGAATGGTTTCCCAAACAACGCATTCAGCCCGTGCGGAGTGTTCTAGGTGTCCAGTGGAGGGCGTACAGTTGAAAAATGGTTTTCCAAACCATGTGGCCTAAACCATGCACAACCCCCAGTTTTTAAAAATTAAATTTATGTTCAATTAAATTAAATTAAATTAAAAACTAAAACTACACTCTCCCTAACCCATCTCTCACCAGACACATGACGTATCACCCCCAAAGGGGTTCCCCCTTCTCCACGTGAGCCCCCTCATATGGCCTCCTCTCCTTTTCTAATTCTTAATGAATTTCCACTGGTTCCTGGTCCAATTCTTCAAGGTATAGTCCTCTATCCTTTCTTCTCCCTCATTCCAGCTGATTTTTAGCCTCTCTATCGCCTGGAATAGTTTGGTTTAACCTAGGTTTGGGTCTAACTTGGATTTTTTTCTTCTTCTTTAGTTCTAAGTTTTTCAAAGGGTTTGTCGAGTCATATCGATTCATGATCTGGAAACTACCTCTCTAGGCGAGGGGGTGTGTCTTGATTTGGTCGAACACCACTACTCAAGGTAAGGTTTTTCTTCTATTTCTTTGTTTGTCGCCTGTTAAATGAGGTTCTTCATGTGTTTTAAGGATCATAGTATTTATCTTGTAGTGCATTGGTCACTGCTTTTTTATTTCAGGTCACTGGGTCAAGGACGACTCGCCTGCATGTGCATTGGTAAGTAAATATTTATATGTGGGTTCCCTGGTTACGTGTATAATCATCCATATCAGTGGTTATTCATTTATGGGGCTAGGTGTTCCCATGTATATATATATATAATCAAATGCATATGTATGTGAGTGGCGACTAGTATGTTCATATAAGAATATGTGTAGGGATCCTCTTGCACATGCTCATAGCCATGAGGGTGTGTGCATATGGGATAGGTTACCTTGCATGTGTGTGAATGTGAATATACTCAGTGGGGGAGAAAAGGATTTTAGTTAGAAATCATCAATATCCTAAGTGAATGGCTTGGTTCTATATTGAGTTAGGGTCCCTTTTCATGCCCTTTTAATTTATTAAAGCATTAATTAATTAGTTAATTTTTCATTCATACATTCTTATTAAAGCTTCTCATTTTATAGTAGTTTCTCATAAATGAATCTCTATAGTGAAATGGAATAGATGCTTACATAAGATGAATTGTTGTTTATTAACAAGGTCGTGATTTTGTAATAAAACCCTTCGAACAGAGGTGTGCTACCTTCAAGCTAAAAATGCAGTGATAGAATTTATTCATTCTTTTCTTATTTCATTGGTCATTCTCTATGCTAGCTACTTTGTTAGGGAATGAATGATAGAATGTTAGCACATGAACCTTATGGATGTTCCAATAATTAGTTTCCCTTAATGGTCTAATGCTTGTTTCCCTGAACATATGATTGGTTCCAGATTAACTATTAAATGGAATTGTCCTTGTGTTATGATTATATAATGAACTTGATTAGGATGGATTAAATGAGAAAGTGGAATCCTTCAATTGGAATGACCAAAACACTTGAACCCTTTAATAAATTTTACATGTTTAGGAAAATTGAATTAGAATGACCTTGAGTGGGTTGAATCATACCAAATGGTATATCTTGAATTAGTGGTTTAGACATAAGGAGTTTTTGAATGGTATACCATGCTTTAGATGAAATGGTTCCTTGAAAATGAATATTTTATGGTTAATGGCATGTATCAGAGGATATTTCTTCATGTATTGAATTAAATGTGACCTTTCCTGGAATAATTTTTAAACTAAAAATTTTAAGATGGTTTTACTTATGCATAATTTTGAATGTGATTGCTTATGCGTAATATGGTATTGGCTATTTGAAATGAATTTGAAACATTTCCTTATGAATTATATTATAAGTATGACAATGATTATGAATGCTTATGGATAATAGACAATCATACCCCATGCCATCTATGGTAAATTATTACGGATGAGATGCATTCTTACCTCGTTCCATTATTATTATAATCTCTTATGGATGGGAAGTATTCACACCCCATTCTATATATGGTAAATGATATTGGAGAATAGGAATTATTATGTCATTCCATTATTATTATAATCTAGTATGGATGGGATGCATCCATACCCCATGCCATCTATGGTTAATTATTATGCATGAGAGGATTTCTTACCTCATTCCATTATTATAATCTCTTATGGATGAGTGACATTCTTACCTCGTGCCATTATTATAATCTCTTATAGATGAGAGGAATTCTTAACTCATGCCATTTATATAATCCCCTATGGATGAGAGGAATTATTTCCTCAATCCATTTTCATAATCTCCCTTGGACGATAGGCATGTTTACCTCATTCCAAGGATACCCTCTAAACACACACACACACACACAAGAAGGGATGAGAGGCATGCTTACCTCATCCCAGTAATAACTCACATACACACACACACACACACACACATGGTGACTTGATCAGACATACTGGCCATGGGCTGAAGTAAGTGTCGCTATCAGGTTCCCCTTAGAAACCTGGATGGGTGTTAATTGGGTATTCAATTATATCATTAATACTTCATACATGCACACTGTTAAATTTATATTACACTATATGGATAGGTCTAGACACCGATGGTGCCCTCCTACTGTGATTTATATCTCACACCCTACTAAGGCCTCCATTACACTGGGGTACCCAAGTAGACCTTTCTTGTTTGTAGGACTTCGAACCTAGGACCTTATTGTTGTGTGATTTTACGAGAAAAGGACTGAGATGGAGCTCAGGATGCTCATGTAGATCACCCATGGGGATTTGTGGCGTTTTATTTATTTTTATTGTATTGTAATGCATGTTGTTTTGTTTACTAATTTTAGATATGTATCCATACCACACCATTATTTCATCAGTTATATGAGAATCCGTTTTTTGATGAATTTTATTTGCTTAATGCTTTCAGTATTTTCTACTTTTTATATTATATTATTGTTGTGCATCTCTGATCAGAGGGTATAGTCTCCCCACTATCACCTCCTGAGACCCTCGCTACTAGTCGACAGCCTCTAGAATATGGGGAGACATGCTTGAGGCCATGTGACACACTGTTCCAGTTACTGATTTTATAGTAATCCAGGTCGGGATGTTACAATGATTCAAGGGAGGTGTTCATAGTCAATAATTCTTTACTCAAGGAGAGAGATAATTTAAACACATACACACACACCACATCCTACCCTCACAAAATCATCCCCATGCTCAATAAACATAAACAACATATGAAATGAATCAATGATAAACATACATTCATGGGATCACAAGTCCTCATAGGCATGAAAGAATCACAAGGGGCTTAAGGGGGTTTCACACAATTTATGAAAAAAAATCATAAAATGTCAATCATGTGACTTATTTTAAAAAAATATTATTGGGATGACATGCTATTTCATAAAAACATTTCTGACACTCAAATTAGAACTATATCTTCCCCTTTCTAAATTAATTTTGAATTTATTCAAATCCACACAAGTGTCAAAATAAATTCCACATGGGTTAACTCACCCATTAAAAATCATAAAACCCACTAGTAAGCATTTAAACATTTTTCAAAACAACCAAAAACCGGTTTAAGAGCCACATTATATCAAGTACATTTTTGAAAACAACAATACATTTCTCCCTGCTACTTAAAATCCCAAAATCATTGTTTAAAATGAAAACTGAGCATTTCTAAAATTCATTCTGTGGGCTTAAATCCCATGACACGATTTAAAAACACATTTTATAGAAAATTAAACACTCATAGAAGATATATATATATATATATAACCATACATTCAATCGAAATCATTTTTAAAATAAAAAGCATAAAAGGCATGTAGTATAAAGTGAAAACGAAGTAACGCCTACATCAAAATAGAGATAGTCAAACCAAAACATCTTGGAACTGATCTCCTTAAATAGACACCACTCGAATACAACCCTAAACTCAAACACATATTCCCCTATATATATACATATAATCACACCTAGACCCATTTTATATATACACACCTTGATGATTGAATATATACAAAGATATAAATTATATGGATATATATTAATATGTATAGGATGTGTTCAAAAGAACCGAAAAACATTCTAAGAAACTAATAAAAGACTATAAATTACTAAAATCCATCAAATAAATTCAGATAATAGAAACTAATAGAGTAAAACCAACCTCAAATGGTGTCGGGTGAGATAAAATGGACCAAAAGACATCACATTTTTTAGTAGATGCTGAAACACACATGAAGATGACCTGAGAGGCCCATAACAATCCCAAACAACGGAATAAAATACAAAAAATAGGGTTAAATCTCGACCTAGGGTTTAGAAAAATGAATGAGGTGACCGGGAGAAGAGAAAAATTGACAAAATGAGAGGAAGGATGTTAAGACATTACCTCAGAGAGTGGGACCTAAATCCAGGATAAATCTAGAGAAATGATGAGAGGAGGATCCAATCAGAGGGGGTAGCTTATGCAGCCTAGAGAGAAGGATGTTGTAGGGGCGTTATGAGATAACGAGAGAGGATATAGAGAGGAAAAAAATAAAGTTATGGAAAAATAGAAAAGAATGAAAAAAATATTTTAAAAAATATTTTTTTTTGTTGGAAAAAATGGCACGATTTGCACACAGTTTACCAAACTATGTACCAACTAGGTTGTTCTTTATATACAAGTATTAGTCACTAAACAGTTACCTATAGATTAGTTTCACAGTTCCAAAAATTATGCTCCAACCATCCCAAATAGAACTACCCCATGGATATACTCTAATGCATAGTTTTTACATGGTTACTCCAAATGATGTGAAACCAATGTGTTGTATCCTTTTCCCTTGAAAATTTTCAAAATTTCCACATGAAATTATCGGGAACTGATGAAGACTTAAAATAATTAAATTATTTAATTTATTAATACAACATGATATGTTGGGTGTCAAAAACTCCCCACCATACCACTTTCTACCCCCAAAAAGTATCAGGTCCAATTTGAGGTCAATAAAAGAACATATTTCTAGAACAAATATCCAAATGAATGAGAAATATTCCTAAAAACATGAAATTACTCAAGAAAAACCCAATCAAGAACTGATCAACCCATCATAACAAGAATCCCTAAAAAATAGAGATAATGTATTGGTCTCCCCACTATTTTGAGGTGAACTAAAATAATTGAACAACCGGTAACCTATTACCTAAGTAGAGAACATCACCAAGAGGTCACATTTACAAATCTTCTAAGGGAATCACAAAATTAAATCCGCCAAAGCCAAGCACAAGAAACTAGTTCACCATCATAAGGAATGAACTACTCCAAGAACACCCCAAAGGATCCCAAAATTGGATTTGAATAACATGATATCCATAAAAGGATCTTTCAACAGAAGGAATTCCTTGTTAAGAAATGACATGGAGCTAACATAAATGTAACATTCTTCACACAAGTGTGTTTAAGTAAAACTCCTCAAAATACCAATAAAATAGTTAATTATGATGGAAATCACAACCTAGTAGAATCCACAACCCACCTATAAATAAAAATACACCCCAAGTATATGTAAATTCACCCTAGATTCTTTCCATATCTAAGTAAACAAAATCAATCGCAATAGAAAACCACATAAGGGATTCCACAACAATAATAAATGACACGCGAAATATTACAAAAAAGGAAACACATCCTATATCGAGAAACTAAGGAAGAACCTAAGAAACATTGATACATAACATCTTCAATCTAAAACCACTCTAAATTCAGTGTGTAAAGATCCAAATATGCCATGTCATCCATCAAACCTCATACATATCCAAAAATAACAAAGAAAACAAACCAAAATAACTAAAGTTCTCATAGCACTCTCCAAGAAAACTAATCCAAGCATCAAAAAAAACATCATGGTTATAAACCACCGGACCCAATAATCTCAAAAGGGGATATTAACAAATAAATACCTTAGATAAAACCAAACCCCTATACTCCAATAAGGAAAAAACACATGCCACTCCTTTCATAGTCTTAGTAGTGTCAGGTACAAGGAGGAAGAATCCATAATTTTACCAGTCTACTTTACACTAGAACTTTTTGGGAGGATTATATTAAACAATATGGGATATAGACACTCATGTGATAACATCTCTAAAATGAAAACAAGCTATCCCAAAACACACAAGGTACAAAAAAACCAAAATATCTACACCAAAAAGAAAACCCTTTTCTTGAATCTCATTTTGAAAACCAAGACACTATTAAAATTTGGCCTCATTTATTTCAAAACCAAACAGAAGACATTTTAAAAACTCAAACACCATGTACTAACCAAACTAGGTTAATTTTACATTTTTTCCAAAATAAATTTCAAATAAACACCTCTTGTTTTAAAACCAAAACACAATACTAGTTTTCAAAATAAAGAAAAAACTTTACATTTTAAAACGGTTTTCAAATACTTCACCCCTTTAAATTGCATTTACCAAAAGTAAAAACCCAATTTTGAGAACACCAATTTCCTTTAAAATAAAAAACAGATCTTTTAGAAAACCATGTGCACTTGATTAAAAAACCAATTATTCGTAAAATTTATTCTAAATTTTAAATAAAATAAACCATTTCAAAACACTATATAAAACCAAACTCACCTTACAAACAAGCCCTAAGTCCATGATTTAAAAACCCAAATAAAATACATTGAAATCAATTTCTTTCACTCACATAAAATTAATTTCACATTATAAAGAAATAAGATAAACACGGCATAACAATATCCTTAACAAAAAAAATCAATTCAAAAATACCAAAATATCACAAGACTGAAGATGGCCCTTATACCACTTCCCAAACACCCAAGGTAATAAAAGAGTCAAGTATTATAAGTAAAAACAAGTAACTGGGATATAAAACCATGACTGAATTGTCCACATGGTTTTAGAAAACATGCCAATTATGCAATGTATTTTAGAAGGCATCCAAAATAATTTGTTTGGTTGTCTCATGGTTTGTTAGGCCCTTCGAACCAACCTCGGGTCTTAACATATTTCTTCACCACCATCCCAAGAAATTACACATAAGTCCCAAGGCAACTCAATCCATTCCATTGAGGTTAAAAATACCACTTACATAGGCGTAAACTATAATCCAACAATTCCATTAAATGAAAAAGAGGAATCAATAGAAAAATCCCAACTATCCATGGAAACTCTAGGATCATGGAGAGAAAGAGCATACAAAACTATCCCCTCCCTTACCTCCTGAGCCCCAAAAACCACATCTCAAAACTATCAACACCCCAAATGAAAAGGGTATTCTAAAGGATTATGCTTCAATGAAATAGAAGAACCAAAACTCTGATACTATTTGGCAACTAACATACCAAGTCTATCCCTTTGAAGAATTCCCAAACCGACCCGCCATATTACTGAAGGACATTCTCAATCACCGTGGGATGGAAAATATTATCTGGGAATTGTAGGAACACTCTTTGGAATAGTTTATCCCAATAATCAGAGTAAAATTATTATAAGGAAAATAATAAAAATATGGCATAAACTATTTGTATATTGGATGTCCATGCCAAAAAATATATATAGAAAATAAAAAATCTACCAAAACTAGGAATGTAGGAAAAAAACTCAAGCACAAAAAAACCTCCCCCACCAACCCAGTATCCCTAACCCTATAATGGTACTAACGCCCACCACTAGATTTTCCTCACCCACCAACATATATCACTACCCTCCATCCATAGAAAGTAAGAAAAGGCCTAAGTGGGCCTATGAAAATAATGTAGGGAAACATTTTTAGAATTCTAGGAAATTAAAGGTAGGTCTTACTAAATCATGGAATATAAACACCGATCGAATGCAATACAATAAAGAATAACCAAAAAATATATATAAAATCTATCAAGAGTAACCAAATGAAGAAGAATGAAGAACCTACAACTAAGATGATTAAAAAAGCATGAGAACATACATACTAAGTAGAGCACCACAACCCTCCAAAACTAATCATCCCCTTTCATATTACATATTAACTATGCTAGTTTGGAATATAATAGAAAATTACACATTTTATACATAGTTATAAAAAATAAGAAGCATAATATCACAAGTGAAAAATATATGTTTTCCAAAATAAGTTTGAAAAAAAAATCCATTTATAAAAACTAAGGAAGAAGGCACAAAAACAGGCACCAATATGCTGTCAAATAATAAGAAGGAAAAAAATACAAGTACATATGTATGAAGCAATAATCCAAGAAATAGGGGATAAAATATAATAACAAGGGAAATCACATAAAATGATCCAAATAATACTAGTGTAATGGTACTAACCAATATGATCTAAACAGGTGCTAACATGGATCAAGATGGACCTAGGAAAAACTATAGAACATAATGTGACTACAAGTAGGTGGGGACTCACACAATATTCCTTGGTCTCTCATGATCCCTAATAGGGTAATCTAAGACCCCAAACACCCATGAACACAATCATTCTCAAGGGGTAACATTCCCATAAGGATCTCTCTTTTTACAAGGGGAATCAACCTAATCACTAAACTAGCTTAGGGATTTTACCACCTCATCCACCCACCCCATTTTCTAAGGTTTACCATGAAGAGTTAAGATAGGTGTTAAAAACCAAGAATTCCTTACTTAAGGAGATAGAGAATTTAAAATAACACACACACCACAACATAATCTCAAAAAATCATCCCCATGAACAAAAAACATAAACAACATATACAATGCATCAAAGATAAACATCCCCTCATGGGGTCCCAATTCAACACAAGATCATGATAATTATAGGGTCTCAAGTGGGTTTCACATCATTAATGAAAACTCATTTTAATAAAATTATATAAGGACCACTTATTAAACATAAACCATAATTGGGATGACACACCATTTTATTGATAATTTTATGAATCTCAAATGGGAACTTGATCTTTCCCTTTTTAAATTACCTTTGAAAATATTCAAAGCCAAAAAAAGTTTCAAAAAAAATTCACATGGTTTTACTCACCCCTTTATAATCACACAACACATTTTTAAGTATTTAATCATTTTTCAAAACACACAAAAACCAATTTAAGGGCCAATTTATTTCAAGAACATTTTTATAAAACAAAAAGTAAGTGATCACCACATCTTTAAAAACCAAAAGTGTTCTCTAAATATCCAACCAGACATTTCTCAAATATCTGTAATGGGCTCACATCGCATATCGATATTGAAAGACCAATTTTATAAAAAAATAAACCATAATAGGCCATATATATATGTAATCATACATGAAATAGAAAACTTTTTTAAAAAAACTAGCATAAAAAGGAATTTATTATAAAGTGATGAAAAAGTAACCCCTACCTCAAAATAGAAAGATTCATGCTGAAACATCTCGGAACTCATCTCCTTCAACGACGACCACCCAAACACAACCCTAAACATACATGCATATTCCCCTATATATATAAGCATATCTACAACCATTGTATATATTCAATACTCCATGAGTGAATATATACAAATGTGTAACTTACATTTATATATATATATATATACATACCTACATATGCGCATGTGTGTAAGATGACATCAAAGGAACTGAAAAACATTTTAAAAACCCAATAGGAGAACATAAATCACCAAAATCTCTCAATTAAAATTGGTCTAAAAGAAAAGATCATAAGATAACCTACCTCAAACGGTGGAGGGTGAGCTGGAATAATAAAAATGCTCCATCTTCGGTAGTGGATGATGAAATAAAAACAATCGGGTCAACCCTTAACCTAGGGTTTGGCCAAAATAATGAGGGGATGAATAGAATAGAAAAATGCCCAAAATGGAAGGAGGAGGGATGTACATACCATACCTATGAGATCCATCCCTAAATATGAGGGAAATTTAGAGAAGCACTAAGGAGAGGAGGAGTCAATAGGTTGGGGGTGCATGAATCCTATAGAGGAGGGGTTGGGGGCATCACATGATATTAAAATAGGATAGGGGTAGGAAAAACAATAAAGGGAGGGAAAATAAAAGAAACAAAAAAAAGGAAAAAAAAATTGTTTTCTTTGGAAAAATTGCAAGATTTGTGCACGGTTTACCAAACCAGTCCCCAACCATGCTAGTTATACTAGATAATCAATAGGAACTTCATGGTTTCCCCTTTTAAAGTTGCATGATTTTAAAAACCATGCCAAATAGAACTAACCCATGGATAAAACCTCATGAACGATTTCTCCATAGTTACTCCTAACCATGTGCAACCCATGCGCAATACCCTCTTCAATTTAAAATGTTATAAATTCCCCATAAAGTATTATGAACCCCCAAAAACTAAAAATGAATTAAATTAAATTAATTAATTCGTTCATTAATCCACTGTGATATGGAGGGTGTCAAATAAGGTAACACAAATATGAATCCAACCAAGATATAAGTTTGTATATTAATAAATAGAGATTTCAATATGAATGATGATGAAAATATGGATGAATTATTCAATATAGTAAATTAAATTGTGAGAACCATTAGAAGTTTTGGTGAGATGTTGGAGTATGATACAGTTTTCAAAAAGGTGCTATGTAATTTTCTGGACAGGTTTGACATGAAGGTATCGGTGCTTGAAGACTATAATCCAGGGACACTTCCATTAGATGATCTACATTGAATTATTATTTCTTATAAAATTTATATGGGAAGTGTATACATGAAGAAGAGTAAAAATGATAGGGAAATTTTATTAAGATATTTTGTAACAAGTCATGTCATTATAGGTTATAAATTCTAAATGGAATTCAAACTTTTCATTTAGTGGTGGATCCATTTTAAGAACTAGAATTAATATAGACATTTAATGAAGTTTAATGTATCAATGGAGTACTTTTTTATGGGTTTTAAGGCCTAGTTTGTGACCTATATATTTGTGAAGCATGATATTGAAGGTGGGGAGTTCGGGGATGCTGAAAAGCTACAGTACCAATAGGCCAACTAGTGGGGTGCACCGGCTCACCAATAGAGGCTGAGAAGGGGTGTTTTAAGTGGGGTGTTTTATTTATTTCTATATTATGGATTCTCAGATTTTAATGGGTTTGGGTGGTGTTAGGTTGCATTTTTTCCCTCCCACGCTCCTTTTCCTCTTCTTCTTTACCCTTGATGTGGGGGTAATTTTGGTGGAATTTTCTGGGAAATTTCATGGTACAATATCTCCCTCTCCTCCCCTTATTATTCTCTCCTTCCAACTGATGATTTTGGATTGAATGTAGGGTTTCTTGAAGAGATTATTTATCTAGATCATGGATAAATAAATGTACCTTAAGGGTATTTTGTGTGAAACTTGTAAAGGATAAGCTAAGAGGTTGAAATCAATCTATCGCTCATCCTTTTTCCCAAGGTATATTTCATGATGAGTTTTGAAAGTATTTTTAGAAAATTTGGATTTAATTGTCCTTCAATTTTGGTCTATAATATGTAGATTTTATGTTTCCTATTATTAAAGACATGTTGGGAGTAGAAAATACATGTTTTATCTAGATTCTAACATCATTGGACCAAGCAGTGATTTTATTTCCTATTATTCCAATTGGGGTTTTTAGTTTAAATAAATTGATTAATTAATATGATGATGTCGGATGTTGATACAAGGGATCATAGACTTTATGGAAGTGAGTGCGGGCTTGGGATTAGTAATCATAATGTTGGTTGAGATAGGGGTCCTTGGCCATTTTTAATCTACTGGTTAATTAATAATTTATTTTCATGATCCTCATTAATATAATTTCCTTCATGTGTTTTATATTTTAACAAATGAAATTTTCTCATGGTCTCAACATGTTGGGTTATTCCTAATGTAAGTAATAAATCCTTAGGGGGTTGGATGGTTCTAAGGTACATATGTAGATGCTTTTATATGGGACTAAGTGTTGTGGGACTAGTGCTATGAGGATGAGGTGGTGAGTTGTGAGATGGGATGTTCACCCTATTTCATTTATTTGTTTGTGATAATATCCAATTTGATATTACCACCTTGAGTCCACACATATTGGACTTTGTACATGAAGGTTGTGGCTCCCAATAACCTTCAATTTGGGCCTATGTGATTGGTTGACCTCACCAGAACCTATGGGGATGGGATGATGTGCATGATTAACCTCCCAAGAACCCTTTGGATGTGATGGTGTGATTTCAGGCCTCCTAACAACCATTAGGATTGGATGGTGTGACTGATTACCACCCTAGAAACTATGGGGATGGGATCAGGTACATGGTTGATCCCCCTAGATTCTATGAGGATATATCTTAGTGACATGATAGAACTTACTTAATACATAGGGATGGGTCAGGGTACCTAATAAGGTAATCTCTTGAGTAACAAGCTTAAACCATAGTAAATTTATGTTATAGGGTTCTTGATATAAGTTAATCAAAACTTGGTTTTGAAGAGGTTAGTGTATGTATTATTGAATGGAATAGATTTTGACATAGAGTTTAATCATGTATGGTATGAGTTTTGGTATGAGGTGGATCCCTATATGGTGTCACTGTAGGTATGGTTGTGTTTATATTTTGTGATATGTTTCTATGTTAGTGAGTTGTATGGACATGAAGACACCTTATATATGTATTTAATTCACATCCACATGACCACAACAACACTTAACTTGGTTGAGGAACTGAAGATACCTACTGGGTCATTAGACTCAGCCCTTATCTACATACATGGTGTGGGTTTTGATGTATGTGGGGATACATTCCTATTTTATCTCATGAAACTTGTACCACATGGAGCTAGATTCATGGTACATTATATTAGGTCATAGAGGACATGGATATATTAATATGGTATGAGAGTTGGGATGAAGGTCATTGTATTCATTTTTAGTCACTGTCTGGTATATACTGTCCAGTGTTCCATTTATTGTATATGATGTCTATTATATTTTATTTACTACTACTCTATTTTGTCTTAATATATTATGTAGACATCCTAATTTTAAAATCTATAATTTGAGGGGCCAATGGGATCTCAGTTTCATATCTACAGGTTCTTAGGACATCCACTATATTGATGGATCATGCCAATTTTTTGATATAATTGGGAATAAAATCCAGGACTTGTTTTATAAGAAATAGTCTCCCCATGACTATGTTATGCCCTCACCGCTATCCATTATCCTATGATGTATGGATAGGAATGCCTGAGTTCAGATGGTGACCCCCGCTCTGGTTCTGTTGGGAGGACCGATCCAGGTAATTAAAAAAAGTATCGACGAACATTATAGGATTGATAGAATTGTTATAAGTGGAGATGGGATGTCAGGAATTGGGAGGTTGATCAAGCACTTTCTTGGCCAGCATGACATCAGTTGAAAATCTAGCTTCCAAGGGATGTCCAATTTTAGGATTTAGAACTCTATGTTGAGTGAGGTATTCAGTTTTACTGAGACTCCCAACATAGGATGGATGAGACTCAAGATGAGTCATTGGTCTTGGTTGGGAGCTAGTAAGTTGTACATGAATCAGAGTAGTGTCATGCTAGGAGCATGATATACATTCCAATGGGGGGTATTTTTTAATGTGATAGATATATCAAAGTATAAATTAATTGATTAAAATTATAATATACTCAATGTTTTTTCACTTATATCATAAGGTTTGATTAAATTAATATGGGTTTTAGGGTTATGTATCATTTATCTGATGCACTTGTTGGTATCCATATTCCAATGTATTTCAGAAATTTTGGTTTTAGGGGAAAACCAAGTTTTTGGAAAAGATAACTTATGAGGTATCACTAGGTGTGCATAAATGTTTATATGGTTGGTTTTTGGAAAATTAATTATAGTGATGGGAATTTTTAAATGGTTTATATTTTCATGTTTTAAAGAAAATATAAGGAAAAATATTTTTAAATTAAATTTTAAAGCTATTTTTGGAAAAAATTTCAAAATTGTTTTTTTAATGGGATTATTTTTCAAGAAAGGGAATAGATAGGGTGTGGATTTTTGTGGTTTTGGTTTTGAGGTAAAACCTTGGAATGTTGGTGGGTTAAAACTCAAGGGAGTTTTGTGTGTATAAATGTTTTGGACATGAACCTTGAAAATGAGAAACTGGTGCATGTGGAAACCATATTTTGGACTTTCTGTGTGTCATATGATGTTAATCATATGAATTATTTTTTTTCTTGGATCACATGAAAAGGTTAGAGGGAAATACGGAGTGGGATTAGTGTTTTTTTTGTTTTGGTTTATCGTATTTCATAGAGGGTAACTTAAACCTATATTGTCTTATCTTCAAGACCTTCAGTGACAGAGTGGGATAGACCAGATGGTTGACTTGTGTAACTATATGAAACACCATGGAAATATTACAGAGCCATTGTTGGTGGGTCATGAGATAGATACTCATGGGATCTTCTTGGGGAAGATTCATGGGATATTTTTTCAATGGGAGTCGCCTGTGGTGGGCTCATGGGATAGATGTTTGGTGGGAATCAATTGTTTTAGGTTTGTAAGGTGATGTTTTGAGATAATAACATGTTGTGGGATAATGGATCATTAGGATTGTGTAGCTAAATTTTATTTTTGTAAGGTTTAGTGATCAGACTTGAGATGTGTTTCATATTATTTTTATGATTTTATGAATTATACCATTTGATTAGTTTTTTGTTTGGGTCCCTTATTTTGACTAGTTGATGTGTAATTTGGTTGGAAATTCATGTGGTGGGGAGAACCTCTAGTTAGAATCAATCAATGGTGGTGGATTCTTATGGTGAGGAGCACCATATTCTTTAGGATGCTTTGATTGTCGGTGTTTTCAGTTTTAGTGAGATTTTAAACGAATTATTATGGAATTAGGGAATGATAACGTTGTGGTAGTGGTCATGTGTTCTGACTAAGAATGGGTGGATGACCTAATTTTAAAGAGGAGTACTATGGGTGATTCAAAATGGTTTGGACTGAAATGTATGTGGGGAATGGTTAGCAAGTTAGCTGCATGAACCTAGTCTATATGAGATAAGACACATGTAAGCATGAGTTTGGTTGTGTGATCGGGTTTCATGAGAGCGTGAATGCATTGGGTTAGGTTGAGATAGGGTAGGATAGATGGTAAGAACCAATGATAGAACTTTTATTGGATCAATGTTCCTTGAAATTGGAGAGTGAATGTTGACAATACTTTTGGGAAGGGTCTCATTATGTAAGGGAAGGTGTGCATGGGTGATGTGTGGTGTCGATTGGTTTTCAGATCGGTGAATGTCCACGTGTGTGCTCATTGAAAATGGTTTGAGCTTTGGATGAACCTATGTGGTGATATTGTGGTATTTTTGTTTTGTTGCAGGGTCACTCTCATAGTGAGGTGACTGGTGAGATTAGTGAGATGTGTGTGTCTATGATGGACTAAGGATTTTGACAAGATCTGGGGAATATCCTTTAATTTTGAAGAGTGATTTTAATAACAGATTTAATTACTTTGGGATGATGGATAAAAACTTTATCCCTTAAAATAGTTTTATGAGAGGGTACAACATGGATCCATAGGAGCGGTATACATGTGGTGATCCGAACTATTTGGGTTTGGTGCTTATAGAATGATATAGAAAGCCATATGGTGGGGACTGTTCCAATGTATGGTTTGAGGGGTGAACCTTTCTTGGTTTGAAATTCATCTATGTATAAAATGGTATTCCAGGTGATGTATTAATGTGAAGTGGTTGGAATTTGAAGTCAGAACCTAGGAATGAGCAGGTTGACCATGTCTAATCATTGCATACGGTAAAAAATAGACCATTATCTACGGAGTTCATGTAGTTGGTTTAGTGTCTGGTGATAAGGATACTCCTATGGTGGGGAGCATTATATCAGTTATGGGTCTATGGACCTTGTCTCAAAAGGATCATGGAGGAGAGAACAGTCATGGATGTCAAGGTGAAATTAGAATTCCAATGTATCGGAAAACCCAGGTATGTATATTTTCTTGGTAAATACAATCTTTAGATTTTGGGTGAGGTATTGTCTATATTCAGTGCATTGGCATCAGGCTCAGGGTGGTTTGAGGTGGTCTATATGGGAGTCAGATCGATAGTGATTCAGTGATCAAAGCTCAACGTGTTGGTTATTGAGATCAATTGAAGTTTTAATTGGGATACATCACCAGATTTCAATATTGGACTATAGTTTCCATTATTTTATGGTCGCAATATTCCTTGGAGTTCAGCATAATGATCGGAAGGTATTGGTGACATATTGGTAGGTGAGGTTGATTGGTTTCAAGGAAAGTTGTTAAAGAGGAACAAACCGATGATGTCATGTGAAATTGGATTTTCTAAAGTTGAAACCACACAAGTATAATTATTTGGCATGTTATTGAAGAGGTTTTTAGATTGAATTATGAATTCTCAAAATAGATATGGTGCAGTCGGGAATAGTGTTGGAGCAGTATAGTGAAAGTTAATTTAGTGTTAGTAGATGGAATGCGGTGGTCTCCTAAAAGGTTGAAAAACATAATATGTTGGGATAAAAGGATTGAACTTTATCATGGATTATCAAGGATTATAATTGCAATGGTAGGGAGTATTTAACGGACTACATCATTATGGGTTTGAAATTACAGAGGGAATTTGAAATTTTTTTTTTGTGGAGATCCATTTTAATAAAAAAATCTGACCAAAATTTTGAGAAGTCAAATATATCAAAGGTATGTTTTTGAATGGGGTTCAATGATTAGGTAGTGAAAAAGAGGATTTGTAAGAACCATATAGAAGGACTGGAGGTCAGGGCTCTTGAAATGATGTAGCAACCATCGCCAACTAGTGGCCTTGACAGTGTGCTTGGAACACTTTCTACACCCACCATCTTTCTGGTGGGGTAAAATAGCTAAAAATTGGATCTTGAGAAGTGGTTTTTAATTTTGGGGGTGTTTTAACCTTTTTCGGGATAGTGATACTCTAGTTTTAGGTGATTTTATTGATGGGAGGTGGCCATTTTATCCATCCTCTCCATCCATGTTCTTCTCCTTCTTCCTAGATGATGTGGATATCATTTTGGTGGAATTATTTGGTTAATTACTAGGTAATATCTCCCCCTATCATCCTATTGTTCTTCCCCCTTTTCACCTGATGATTTTGGTATGAACGTAGTGTTTCAAGAAGGGACTATTTCTTTGGATAAATGAGAAATCATTTTAACTTAATGGGATTTTTTGTAAAACTTATAGAGGACATCTAGAGAGGTCGAATTTAAGTCGTCGATTGCCCTTTCTCACATGGTATGTTTCCCAATTAGTTTCTAAAGGGTTTTTGATGAATTGTTTTTCAATTGGTCCTAAATTCATGTTTATAATCTGGATATTCTGTGTTGTCTATAACAGAGGTTTCATCAAGAGTATAACACACCAGTTTTCTCAGGATTTTTATGATGTTGGTCAACCTAGTGATTTTGTTGCCTATTATACCAATTGGTGTATTTGGTTAAAATTAATTTATTAATTAATATTATGATGTTGGATATTGATACATGGTATATTGGACTCAATGAAAGCTGGTGTAGGATTAATATGTTCTATAAAAATTTTAGTTGAGGTAGGGGCCTTGACCATATTTTTTAGTGATTTTATTTTCATGTTCCTTATTAGTAAAACTTGCTTCATGTGTTTCATGTTTTAAATAACAACATTTAATCAATGTATCAAGGTAGAGGGTGGATCTTGATGTAATTTAAGGACCCCTAGGGTATTGGATGGGTCTGCAAGACCCATGTAAATGCTTTCATGTAGAATTAGTTATTGAGGGACTAGTTCCCAGAGGGTAACTTGGTGAGTTGTGAGATGGGATATGTGCCCTATTTGATTTCTCACTATGTTATAACATTGTGTTTTATGTGACATGCCTGATTTCATATGGATGGTTTGTCATACTTAATGGTTGATCCTCCCAAGAACCATCATAATGGGATGGTGTGATTTGATGGCCTCCCCCAAAACCCATTGTTATGGGATAATGTGCATGATTGACCTTCCAAGAACCCTCGGGATGGGTCGATTTGATGTTGGGATTCCAAATAACCCTTAGTATTGGTTGATGTGATTTATTGGTCTCCCCATAAGATATAGGTATGGGTCAGGGTGCATGGTTAAATTCCCCAATGTTTTTAAGGATGGGTAATGGTGACCTGATGGAACTCCCTGAGTATGCTGGGATGGGTTATGGTACTTTATGAGGTCATTTATTGAGTGAAAATCATGGTCCAAGGGACTTGTGTGTTATTGGGTTCCTTAGAGAAGTTCCTTTTGACATGGTTCTAAATAAGGTAGTGTATCTATTATGGCATGACATGGATTCTGACATGAAGAAAAATCATGTATGGTATAGGTTATTGTATGAGGTGGATCCCTATATGGTTCCAAAGCAGGAAGTCTTTTGTGTGAATTTTGTGATATGTTTATGTATGGGTGAGTTTCACGAACATGACTAAACCTTATATATAGTGCATGAAAATCCTCTTGACTACATAAAATCCAAGTTTGGTTGAGGTTCCTAGGATACCTATTAGGTTATTATACTCACTACTTATTTATGTACATGACAAGGGTTTTGGTGTATGTAGATAGATCATCATATTTTCTCTCTTCACATAGGTTCCATATGAAGTTGGACTCATGGAATAGGTCAATAGATCATGGAGGACGTGAATATGGAAATATAGAACCTGAGTTGGTCTAGAGGACATTGTATTCATTTTCATTCAATATTTGGTATGTACTTTTTATCATGGTTCTTATTGTATATGATGTCTAATTTATTGTAACTACTGCTACTCTGCTTTTTCTTAATGCATCATATAGATTTCTTTCATTTATATTCAAGACAATGAGGGCCTAGTGGGCTCCCATTTTCATTTCTATAGGTGGATGGGGCACCCACTATATGGATGGTTCATGTCGTTTTTTTGGAATAATTGGGAGTGGGGAATGGTGCCTCACTCTCCATGGTTGTTATTGGGCTCTCGGCTCAACATCTTCCTCCTATTAGGGTTTCTTCTCTCCCTACCAGTATTGGATATTCTTCTCTACTTTACCTAGTTATTTATTCTCTCTGCTTGTTTTTCTAGGCTTATCTCTCTCCAGGCCTTCTCCTCTCTCTTTGTCTCACTAGTTCTAGGTATCCTCTCCCTGTTTTACCTCCCCCAAATCTATGAATGACTTTCTCCAGCCACTTTACTACACTATAGCCTTGAGTTACACCACTCCACTTCAGGTCCAATTTGGAGTGATAGTCACACTGGGGCTTTGAGATAGAGGTTTGTCAGGTGAGGGTCCTCTCAAGGTCTCTTATATTCTTCATTTAGGGTTTCATCCCTCAGTATCTTTCTAGGGTTTTATCCTCTCACAGTGGTGATATTCATTTGTCTTTCACTTTTCTTTTTAAGGTCCTCTCTCTGGTTCATATTAGGGTTCCAATCATGTGTATTATTCCTCACTCATGGTGGTTTAAGGTTGTCTTATGTTGGGGGGTTTCGAAGGCATTTTTTTTATTTTCATATGTTGTTGGTTCGACGATGGATTTATATTGAGATGTGGTGAAAACATAGGGAAGAGTTTGCGATGGGATGAGGATGAAAACGGAAAACTTTAAGCAATGAAATGATGGAATTTGGATAGTTTCTTCCTTGATTTGGATTCTTTTATGGTTCTTGTTTTTGTGGAACTTTCCTTTTATGGTGTTAGAGGGTTTAAGTGGATTCCAATCTGGATTTCTCTAGGGTTATTTCTAGCTTGGGGCTTGTGATGATGGTCGCATCAACATTTCTGATTGAGGAGGTAAATTCCGAGGTTTGAATTGTTTAGGTTTTTATTTTGGTTATTGTGTATCCCTGGTTCATGGTCTCCCCAGTCGAATATGGTGCCGATTTTCCTCCGACAACAATGATGGTGTTGATGTTTAATCTGGAAATGGTAGTTGGTGTGATGTGACATGATTTTGTGGGCATGTGATGGGTTGGCATGTGGTCCGATATTGAAAATGATGACCTTTTTTAATTTGAAATTTGAATCCTTTTTCTTCTAGAATAGTTTGGGAATTCTGAAGTGTGGGTTTTGTTGGTTTAATTCTATGTGAAATTTTATATGGTGGATATTCTGTTAAGGTTCACCCTTATCCCCTAAAATTGTCATTGGAAAATATAAAGAAATATTTATTTTGGTGGTATAATTGGGAATGAACTATAATATATTTTTTAGAGTTAAGAGTCTCCCCCTGACTATGTTAGGCCCTCTTTTCAAGACAGTACCCTCTAGAATATGGGTAGGCATTCCTGAGGTCATGTGGTGACCCGCACTCAAGAACCATTTTGGTAGCCTAGGCTAGGTAATTAGAACATTGAAGAATGATAATATTAGGAAATTTGTTGATAAAAATGATGAAGATTCTGAATAAGATATTGAAATTAAATTTGAAAAACTTATGTTATTCATTTTATGAAGAGGCACGTGAAATTTTTTAGGGAATATTTCACTAAAATGTTTTGAGTGTATCAATATTAGACACTTTTCTACCAATATTCAATTGTCAAAAAAGAAAAGAGAGTTTATATGAGGATGAGAAACCAATATTTTACCCAATAAAAGAATAATAAAAGTATTATTCTAAGGGGAAAGGTAATAATTTCTTTAAATTAAATAATTTACTAACTATGTTTAAAAATGATGATAATAGTGGGGAACTTGATGTAGATACATCCAGTAAATATGGTTAAAGGATAAAAATTATGGATATTAATGAAGAATAATTCACATAGGATGAGATAAAAAATGATGAAAGTGAGTAAGAGAAATAAGAAGAGTTCATAAACAATTATGAAGTCATATAGTGTCACTTGAAGATCTCTCAATTTAAAATAGATAAGAGAGGTTTTGAGAATGATTGATAATTATCTGTAAGGAATGAAAACATGCATGTTGATGAAGATTCATGGTTGAAAGATAATATTGAAAATTTAAAGAAATTTCTTAATAAAGAAAAGAAAATGAATATTAAACATGAAATAAATGTTAATAAAAAATTTATGGATATTGAGATTACCCAAAAAAATTGACCCAGGATTAAAATGAATTGGACATGTACAAAATCAAATTTTTAGAATCCAATTAAGGAAGAAGGAGAAAACTAAAATAAGAATATTATGGAAGAAGTTAAAGTCTCATAAAATTATGAGATTGAGGTGGGATAAAAAAAATCAAATTCAAAGGGTTAAAAAATATTCAATATAGGGTTTTTAAAAATAAAGTACATTGCCAAAATAAAAGAAATCAAGAAACAAATAATAGAAAATATTTGGAAAATACAATATACATACCAAGGAGTAAATATCTTGGGGAGAGGAGGAGGTAATTATTGAGAGAAAATAGAAGAGGTGAGATAGAAGGAAAAATTTACTTTAACTAAATTGATGGAAGGGGGTTTTGTCTTAGAAGTCCCTAACTTAGGAGTCCCAAATGGCCATATCTTACCACCACTAAAATACTGGTGAGTATTTTCTAGAACCAATGGTTCTATGAAGCACTAAAATTTTAGTGATGAGCCACCATCTAGCCTATAATATCCTAGATAGCTCAAACATAAAAAATTACAAAAAAATATTAATCCCAAAATTCATTTAAGAACAAGAAATAAAAGGATCAATAAAATCAGTAAACAATGATAAATTAAATTGACTGAATATTAAATTTTTATTTTCCAAAAAATTATATGGAAAATGTGAGAAACAAAAGTTCAAAAACAAAATGAAATAATAGAGTCATTAAATAAAAATTTAATCTTTCCATAATTAATCTCCATAAAAATTTCCAGGAGATATCGCTTACCTGAGTGTCTGGTACATCCATTAGAAGATCTTCAAATAGTAAGGCTAGCTTGTCCCAAAACTATATATAATACTCAAGATTGATCTTCCCATTATTGAATATCCCAACTAATATCAGGTTGTTCTTGTCTATCTAGTAATATTTCTCATCATTAAGAGTCACTCTTAATGATCTCCCCATCATTTTAGTGGCTTCTTCTTCAGTAGAATTGAGAGACAAAACCTACTCAACCAATTATTCTTTTGAGCTCATGAGCAATTACAAGGATTTCTCAAGTGAAAATTATGACATAAAATTGTTTTCCATCTTCTTAGTTTTCAATTTATTCCATGATTGTGTCTCCATAGTAAGAGGGAAAAAGGATTAGTCCTTCCTATCTTTATGGCTGCCCTTCTACCCATCTGTGGAGGGCCTGACAGAATCACCTTCTAACTTCTGATATGTATCCTCAATATTTATATTATCATTAAGATATTGAATATATTAGTTTAGGAAACCATCCTATGGATAATAATCCATAATCAATAACCCTCTCCCCATAAGAGTGGCCTCACTATCAACATGCTCAACATGAACCCCATTCACCTCAGCTGCCTGGATGCCAATAAGGTGGTCTGAAGAATATTTTTGTGTGAATAAAACCTCAATAGAATCATAATAATGATACCGGCACCACTATTAATATTTTATTAGGTCATCAACCTTGGGAAACTCAAAAAGATTGAAAATTCTAACATTAGGACAAGTTCTTTTTGGTCTCACACCACTTATTGTCTTCACCCAACCAACATTGTATTTACTATGTGCAGATTCCCTTATATTTTTTTCATCAACACCCTACCTATTCTCAATATCTTCCTATATATTTATCAATATCAATGTAACCTCATCATGAGCCTCTAAATTCTCACTCCTTGGGCTTTTAGATTCAAATATACACCTCCCCCAAGGTCCGGACTCAATTTTTGGAAAATGTCAGCCACTTTTGGTTTATGGAGTGTTGAAGGAGAGTCCTTGTTTGAATGGTTGCCATTAATTGGTAGGAAAGAAGTGTTATTTTAAGTTAACCCAGATCCTTCCAACACCCACCCTCCTGTGAATCCAAAAGGATGAGCTCAAATTGATTACCTCTCTTGGAGATACCACCTCCTTGAGTAGGTTCCTTCTTATGAGCATCGAGACCAGACACATCTCCGCTATCATGACCTTTACCCTTACTACCCAATACAACATACATATTTAGTGAAGGACTAAACCCAGACCATGGTTCACCATGAACCACCTTATCCTCAATATATACACCCACTTGTCCCTGACCAGAGGTCCCATCCGCGTAATTGGTCTAAGACTTCTGCAAACCATGTTATCTCAACCTGCGTCTATAGGCCACTAAAGAATGTACTAAGCACTTTAAAACCACAAAAAATTCCACCCAAGATTCATACACCACCTAATGTATACATTAGAATTCCTATCCTACTATAATCCAAATGAAATCATAAGGCTTTCATGAAACATCAACTTCGACACACACTCAGGGATTCATAGGATGACACACTGCTTTGGTTCCTCTATCAGAACATAAGAACTTACCTACGAGGTTCCCAAGAATCCTAATAATATATTTATTATGAAATGGTAGGGGAATTATGGGGAAAATCACCCAAATCACCACTAAAGGTGAGTCCCTCTTCACATGATAGTCATATGTCCATCTATGTAAGAAGAATCAAAACTCATTGCAGCTGCGAGGAGCACTCGACCAAGCTTTAATCTGGTCTTCCTCCGATGTGAAGCGGGTTATGAAGTTCCTATTGTCAAGAAAACCAAAAATATCCTTATCTTTTATATCCCATGAACATAAAACAAATCTATCAAAGGAGTCCACCGAAGGCCTTCTCTATGACAATCGAGCAATCGGGGTCCGATTGAGAAGTGTTGAAGCTTCGTTAAACTTAGCGATCAATAATGGAAGATTAGGTAATCCTTCATAAAAATTAAGGAACTTAGGATATAAGGATAATTGCAGGAATGAAGGAAGAATCTAGGGTTTTTAAAAGGGGATAAGGGAGACTCCACTCCATTGAAGAATGAAAAAAGTCCCTCCCCCACTGTGGGGGAGGGACTAACACGGTTTCCACCACCATCATGAAGCGGTAGAATACGTCAAATCTCCCCTAGAAGAACCTACTTTCATAAATTGAATTAATTAAACATGTTTCATAATAAATCAAACCAAATTAATATTAACTTCTCATTTATGGAAAAATTAAAAAATACCCAGTTCAATAAAGAATCTATTTATAAAAATATAGATATAAAAATTCCTCAAGATAACATATTCTATGCGAGATAGCCACAAGTGTACCATTTATAACCCACCGATAATAAAATAAAAAAAATCTAAAGTGGGGTATTTTGTGAAAATATTGTCTAATTAAATATTATTACTAATCCATTCTAAAATTATGTCTCAATTTTAAAATTATTATCTCAAAAATTGATTCCTTAGTTCAATTTTCTTAGTGAGGTAGTGTTATATTAGATTAGTAGAAATACTAATGGCATTAATGTTGTCACAACTAATTAGTATATTATTGTATATAAGACCATATTCTTAGAGAGTGTGTTCCATATATATAATTTCGGTGAAACAAAACCCCATTATTATATATTTATATTTATATATATAAATAGAAACACGTTTTTCTATCTTAATATTCCAAGAGATAAGAAATTTTTTGAGTAGGTAAATAATCTGACATGTAATTTTCCTATATAATTTAAATCCACTAAAATAAGCTTCTAAAAATACATCCTAGTTTGAAATTGGATTATTTTTTATAAAAAAATGATTTTATAAAATCTTTTGAATATTTCAAAATTATATTAAGATTTTATAAATATGATTCTTTATAATTCTCTAGAAAATGAGAACAAAGAAAAATACTAAAAAATATGTACAATTAGGTCACACTAAGGTAAGGAATACTTCTAATAGTACCTCTATAAATCTTGTTGTCAACTGATTTATTAGCTTCATCCAATGGAATCTTATAAGAAGTAGTCATAGGTGTAGTTATTTTCTTAACTTGATCCTTTCCAAACATTTTAAAAAAAATGTATATTTATATTGTCTTAAAAAAATACCATAATTATTTATATAAATTTTAAAACCAAGAAATTTTTTTTACTCACCAATAAATATCATTTCAATTTTTTTCTCATTAAATATGAAAACTCATTACAAAGAGATTATTTTTTAGAACAAAATAACCTTATTGAAATAAATTTAAAAAATTAATAAAGTATTTGAAAAATTTTTACAAGAAAATATTGAATCAGATTTTCCCATTTTAAAATAATTTTTAAAAAGAAATTTAGTTAACCTTTCATACCAAGATTTGTGGGATTTTTTAAACCATAATGATTTTTAGTTAACATAAAAATGTGATTTTGATTTTTGGAATCATAAAAACTAGGAATATTTTCAAAAAAAATTAATAAATAAAACCATTAAAAACATTTAACATCCATTTGAAAAATATTAACATTTATAAAGGTGGTGAATTACAATAAGATTATAATAGATTCTTACTGAGAAATTTTGGAAATGGTCACATTATAATGAATTCCTTCATCTTGATTATATCCTTTATCTATGAGTCTAGGTTTTTTATAAGTGATATTACCATACTCATCTAACTTCTCACTAAAAACCCATTTGGTACCAATAATGGAATGATCATCGGGTATTTCAAAAAGAGACCAAATGATGTTACTTATCAATTGATTCAACTTTTATTCCATTAAAAGTGTCCTATTTTAATCATTAATATCAACATAAATATTTTGGGGTTCTATATGTTAAAAAAATCATGATGTTTGACCATGTTTAAAACTGATCTTCTAGTATGAGTACCGAATTTAAAATAATTGATAACATTTTCTAAGGGATGTTTTTTGGATTTCACCCATAACTTAGGTAAATGTACATAGGGAGGTTCCTCCTCAACATGAATTTATTTAGAAGTAGGTGGTTTATTTAAGGTCTAATTTTCTAGTTCGGCATCAATATCAAAAATTAAAGGATTAGTTTTAGTAAAGTTATCATTAAATTTAGGTGATTTGATACTTATATAGTCTTGGTTATTTTATTAAAATTTTGATATGCTTTACATCATTTAAAGTACCTAAGAAAAACGCCTTCATGATATTTGGGGTTAAATTTTTTATATTTGTATTTTTTGTTAATAAAATATAATTTTAACCCAAACACTTTAAAATAGCCAACATTAGGTTTTTTCCCTTCACAAATCCTACAAGGGGTCTTTATAAGGATGTATCTTATGTTAAAATAATTCAAGTTATAATAAGCGGTATAAACTGCCTCATCCCAAAAATACTGAAGGAATTTAAATTCATTCAAGATATTTCTTCTGATATCTTATAGAGTTCAATTCTTTCTTTTAACAACCCTATTTTTAAGGTAGTCCTAGGAGTGAAAAAAGAATGATTATAACATTATGAAGTATAAATTTAATTAAATTATTTATTTTCAAACTCCTTTTATGCTCACTATGAATAAATATAATATTATAACAATTTTAATTTTTTACCTTCATGGTATATTTAATAAAATATTTTCAAGACTCAATGTCATGTTATGGGAAATAAACCTAAGTAAACAATTTTTAATAATTGATAATTATAAAAGTGTAATATTTACCTCAAATACTTATAACATGGGTTAGTCCAAATAAAAAAAGGTGTAAAATACCAAGGGACATTGAGGTAGAAACATCCCTTTTAAATTTAAATAAATATTTGTACTACTTACCATGTTGTAAGGGCTCACACACTCTGTTATTTTCAAAATTAAATTTAAGAAAATATCATTGTAATTGATTTCCATTGAGGTTGACAAGTGTGTGTTTACTATAATGAACAAGGAGTATATTATATTTCATGGATCACTATCTTGTACCATTATACATTTAACATGTTGGATGACAATATATTTTTTATCAATAACATAAAAATTATGAAGATGAGAAGTGGAAAATAAAATTTTTAACCTAGAATCAAAGAGATTAAAAACATCATTTTAAAAAGAAACATTAAAAAAATTATCACATAATTGGATAATAATAAGAAATTCATGTTTAAAACCATTAATACATAAAATAATTTTAATAGTAATTGAATTTTAAAAACCAATAGTACCAATTATAATGATATTACTTCATGAGTTATCACCAAAGGTGATATGACCCCCATTATAATTTTCAAGATTCTTGAATTTTTATTATCCACTGCACATATTTCTTCAACAACCATTATCCATGTACCATGTAAATCATTTATATTTTCTCTTGAGTCATTTTCCTTAAAAATAAATCAAGATATTAACTCCTTTGGTAATAGAATAAATTTTTTTCCACTAATGTTAGATAAAATACACTATATAAACCATAGTTATTTTTAATAATATTATCTAAAAAAATTATTAAAAGAGAGGTGTACCCTTTTGGGTCTCCTATTTTGAAAATTTTGAAAATCACATCAAAACATGAGAGGCCTAGTTTTTTGAAAAAAATAAAAAAATATACCTTGAGAGAATATTATTTTAAACATTTACTTTTTATAGGTATTATCTTGACTTGAAAAATCAAACACAAAATAATTTTTCTAATGATGTTGGTGGCCAAATATTTTTAAAATTATTTACACCTTGGATTTACACTACAAAATATTTATTATGATATTTAATAGTGGGTTCTAACTTTTCATCATTAAGTTTCTATTTTAGTATTAATTATAGGTCAAACTTTCTTTTGATTTTTTAACCCTTTCATAAACCTCTTAGTTATAATTATTTTTAAACTCTTTGGATTTTTATGTAAGTTAAAAAAAATAAATACACTAATGAACTCTATAATATTTAAGATCTTTATAATCTAGATGAAATGAATAATGAGAAAGGGTAGAAAAAAATAATTAACCTCGTTATTTACATCATTTTGGGACATGAGACATGTGATGCTATCATTAATTGATTCGGTTGAGGAGCGGGAGTCGTCAGTTTCACTCCATGTTGAGACATTAAGATAATTTTTTTATTTTCTTCTTTTATTTAATCTTATTATTAAAAATGGGGAATGTTTTCTTGATTTTCCCTTATATTTTCATTTATATCATGTTACCTAATGTTCTTTACTTTAGTTATCATTTTCAATAGGTTATGGATATTTTTTTATCTTTATGAACTCTCTCATCTTCTTGGAAAGTTGAAAAATCTCACCATAATTATAAGAAGAGTCATCATACATTTACTTAAAGTAAATATTCTTCTAATCCTTAACTTCCTTTTATTTTTTTAATTTCTATTTTATTCTAATATCATAGATCATGAGTGATGCAGTGAGTACTTCTACCAACATATTCATGACATCCTTATATTTTTGAATTTACATTACCTTGGGTTCCCATGAACTTATAAAAACCCAAAGTATCTTATTTACCTGAGTTTTTATATAAATATAATCACCCAGTGACTTTCCACCATTGAAAATTTTAGTAAAATGAATAAACATTTCAATTATAAAATCATTAGGATTAATGGTAAAACTTTTTAAATCTTGATGGTACATGTGAATCCTAGTGTCCTTGACTTTGTTAGTTCCCTCATGTGCGACTTAAATAAGTTTCTATATTTCATGGGTAGTATTAAAAGTATAAATTATATTAAATTTACTTTATTCTAGTATATAATGAATATAATTCATGGCTTTTCAATTATTCTCAAAGGTGGAAATATCATCAAAATTTCATTTATCCTATGATTCCTTAATGGGTGTATAACAAAGCATAAATATTTTTCAATGATGAAATATTATACTTATAAAAATACTATACATATTATTTTTTAAATAACTATAATCCAAGGTATCAAATAAAGGGTATTAACCCATTTATTTTCATTCAGGAGCTCCTTTGGTGTTAAAGGAAGTCATCAAATTTTATAATAATTTAATGTATCTAGTGAAGGTTCAGAAACCAATAATGGATATGATAGCAATTTTTGGTATGAGTAGGATGTCATGATGTGGGGGGTTAATAGACTTTAAAATAATATAATTTAATAGTGCAATTAATAAAAATATAGAGTAAACAATAAAAAAAAAGTTTTAAATCTCAATATATATGAATAAAAAGAGTAAGTGCAATGAAAATTAAATGGTAAAGAAAAAAGAATTTGATAAAGGAGTTTGGATAAAAATCAACACATTATCATACTTCTACTCTCAATTGATTGATATGTTTTCATAAATACATTTTATTTATCTATATCCTAGATACCTAATAAAGATAAAGATACATTCTTTTCAATGGAGCAAGCAAGAAACCTAATACAATACTTAATATTTAATGGTTAAGAAAGAAGCCCAAAACAAATATGACTTTGGTTTTATTAGATCCCAAAATGAAGAATTAAAATTAGGTATTTTCTATGAATATATCCTTTGAAAAACATTCTAAATTCTATTAGAAATATTGAAATAGAAAAATGAGAGGAAGAGAGAGAACGAAATGAGGAATCAATTTAGTACAACAATAGAAGCCCAAATGAACCCAAGTTAAGGCGTAAGTGTATTTAATGGTAAAAACTAGTGCCTAATCCTTATTGGGGTTTTTTATAACCTCTAAATTCCCTATAGTTTTTGGAGATATTGTGACATTAATAGTTCCATTATAAGGTGATAAATGCTATAAGGGACAACATACAAAAACTATGTTGATTTTATGTAAACTTTACATCATCTAGTAGATTGGATCCATCAGATTACTAGTTAGATATATAGCTTATCTATGTCTATATAGACCTCACTTAATAGATGAGGAGGAACCATCGGCTGGATGATAGGCTTGGTGGTTCTAAGATACTACTGGAAGCACCAATGGCTGGTCGTTGTTATTTATATGTAATGTTACTAGAAAAAACAAACATAACCTTAAATAATGGACATTCATGATCCTATTTGACCCATAATTTTGTTAGTTGATCACCTATTAAGAAAATCGAAAATAAAATCTAATATCTCATCAAATATTTTTTTAGAACTCCAAATAGTGTTTGTGATAATTAAAACACCAAGAGAGTGGGGGGTATAAAACATGAGTCTAGGTTATCTATAAATTCTAGGAATAATGATTTTAAATTAAAAAATGTTACAAATAAAAATTCAATAAGGTATGGAAATAATTATAGATTCAAGAGGATTGTTTTTTGAGTTAAATGTTTTTCTCAAAAAAGATTCAATTTTGATGGTAAAAAAGTAGGAAAAAGTGGATGTGTGAAAGTATGGACAATAAGTAGTTTTCAGATTTAAGTATGAATTTAATATATATTGATCAAATTGTGGAGCCTTTGGGTACATTAAATTGGTATTTCTATTTAATTATTATTTTTTCGGTCTTAGAATATTTGGGAGAACTTTTCTTAGGGGGATTAAGTCAACTAAAATGAAAAATGATTAGAAGAAATCTGAAAAATCTGAACTAGAGGTTGAGAACAAGTTTCATCGATTGGAAGAGGCTTGTATAAGATGTGACCATATGGGATAACTTAATATTGAATTTCAAAACATTTTAACTTTCCAGTTCAATATTAATTATAATACTCAAATGTATCATAAGAGTAAAGTGAAAGGTAATGAGAAGGATTTTGTTTTGTATTTTACATACAAAACTTCACAAAAGAAACATCCATATATTTTTTATGGTGGATTATCCTCTCATATTATAGGAGATTTGAAAATTTTAAAGGAAATTAAGAAGTTCAATAAATTATTTAGCCCCATTGAAAATAGTTGTTCAATAAAAATTAGAGGAGTTGGTTAAATAATCAATGGAGGAGACAAGTTGGAATTAAAAAATGAATTATTTTTTGATGGATTAAAAAAATTAATAATTGATCCCAAAATATATGATTAAGACCATGAATTGGTATTTTATAATAATGAATGTGTTTTAATTAATATTAATGATATATATTTTATGATTTTATTACAAAACACCCATGGTAAATATTTTTCGTTAAGTAGTGAATAAAAACTTGACTCTTTAAAATTTATAGATGAAATTTTATATCTATTAGAGATTGTTGAATCAAAATATGGTGAATAATACTGAATAATAAAATATAAGGATGAATGAGTGATCATAATAGGAATTCATCATAGAATTAATGATGAGTAATTTGATACTATTTTGTAAAATAATTAAAATCTTCTGGAAAATAAGTTAATGAAAAAGAAGCATGGAAGAAATAGGAATTAAAGAAGAACCTAAGTAGAAAAACATTATTTTAGTTAAGGAAGGAGTTGAATACCAAGACATAGAGGTTGAGGAATAATTATTAGCATGAAATAATAAAAGTCTAAATTATTATGATTTTATCCCCTCTCCCATTTATTATTTGTATTATTATTATCAAAGGTGGATAAATTCAAAATTAATCTATATATGTTTAATCCATTAATATATTTAAAAATTAGGAGTAACCTAAATAGGGAGAGAGTCCAAAGATATGTGTTTAACCAAACGGTGGATAGATCTTTTGTTTTGGTGGTATATATTTAGTGAGGTTTTTCAAAATGGGTAAGCTGTGAATTCCCCATTGTTTTTCAAGTTGTGAATTGTTCAATAATGTTTGGTGAGAAAGAATTTAGGAACCTACTATTCAATAGTTCAAAGGAACATATTATTTACAAGTGGAATAAAATAATTTAATCTCAAGTAGTATCAAGAGATATTAATAAGTGGATATAAATAACACTAATGGACACCATGATATAACTTTTTAGTGTTCTTGTTTCTTACTCCAAGTTATCTCACATGGTCTTAGAATTATTGAATGAAAACTCGTTGATAAGTGTGTCGAGTTTCAAAAGTTATTTATGTTCAAAAGTTCCCAAAAAATAAAAATGGGGATACTGTTGAACCCATTAATGAAGAATATGTTGATATATAAATTTTAAGAATAAGAATTCACTATCATTATTGTGATTTTCTAGGAAAAAATGGTTTGTGAAGAAGATAAGTGGATATAGTTACTTAATTATATTTTTTCATAACACACAAGTCATGTTAAACTCGAAGAGTTATATAGTGTTTTATTTGACGTGAATTTAATTACAAGGTTCTTGTGTGCTTGATATTTTTTGGATGTGTTTTAGGAAAGTTTGGAGATAATTTGGAAGTGTTTTAGAGAAGAGCCAATTTTTATCTAACATATAGAAAAGTCTTTGTTGGGTGATGTTTTTATTTCTATAAGAGTTGAAATTTGGAAGAGAGAAAAACCATATTGTGATTCATATGGTTTTCATATTCAGGTAGGACAAAAATCAACAATTCAACAAACCTTACATAATACACAAGTTTTTTATATCTAAGTAGTATGGAGATGGAAAATTGGAAAATACATTCTTATTACTTTGATAAGTATGGTTTATATTCAAAAGAGGTGAAAAATCAAAAAAGGAATAAATATAATTATGATATTTAATATTTTATAATAAGTATATATGATCATTATCTATGAGTACAAATATAAAATTACATAGTAAAATGATGATAAGTAAGATTTTATATTAGATAAAAAATGGAAAAGTACTTAGTATATAGTTGATACTTAATATTTTATAACATAATAATTTTTATATATAATTCATTTTATTCAATACATAAGAAATTTCTATAATATGTAAGAAATTTAACTTACCCAAAATGTGAGCATCTTGGAAGTTAGAAAGACTTTTTGGAAGATTCATTTCTAAATGTTAAGATACTCATAATGTATGATATCTCTATCTCATAATAAACGATATGCTTGGATCAAATTTTTAATATTTCTAGTGATTTAAATATTATGATGTTGAAGCTATTCTTTAATGGATTATATATAAAAAAGGAAAATTTAGAATCAAGTAGATAAATAAAAATGGTTAAAACATGAAGATAAAGTCACAACGTGATGTAAATCCATGATAAATATCATATAAGATATTTTTATTTGGTTAAATATATCACACCATAATACATGGTGTCATGTCATTACATATAGAACTAGGAAAATAGTATAAGAGTTTTCACCATGACTAAATGCATTATTCCATGGAAAGGAAGAAGTAGTTGTTAGATCTAATTTTCCACACCATGGTGAATAAATATACACTATGATGATATAAAGAATTATAAAGAATAATTGGATATTGGATAAGTGGAAGATAGTTTGAAGTTAGTTATATTTTGGGAGATTTATATATGATATTATTTAACCCACCATGTTTTGTGTTGTATTTTTTTCAATAAGTGTCATGCGTGGAAAAGGTATATATGGATGATTTAAATATGAATTGAAGAATAAAAACATGGGGGATACATGGATTTATAGTTTGTTAGAAGAATATGAGTTCTCATTTCTAGGTGCTTCTATCTATGTGTGTGCGCCAATGGATAGGTATTAGAGATGCAACTTGAATTTTGGAATTGTTAGAGAATAATTACATGGGATGTTGTCATTTATTGTATGGAAAATAAGTTTTGAGTTAGTTTTATATCATTGGAAATTATCATATAGATCCATTCACATAGAAAGGATTTTTTGATAAAATTATTATATCATTGTATTAAGAATCTATTTTTTTTAAGGCTGGAAAAGATAATAAAATCTTACATAATATACTACTTGATAAATCATATGATAAATTTATAAATGATAAACATTCCATGGATTTTTTCTATTAATGAATATTATATCTCTATGAAGAAGCCAAAAAGTTAGCTAAGGAGTTCTACACAAAGTTTTTTACTTGTTTAAAATAGAAGTTTCATAAATAAATCCTTTAGATTATTAATTAAATAATTTTTGAATTCCGTGAGAATATTTTGAGTTTATTTAAGATGTTGGGTATATCCCTAAGATGATTGGAGAAGATATGGATAAAATCAATATTTTTTATATTATAACTAAAAATTCATGAAGGACTCAAACATGGATCTATATATAAATAATTTATATAAATATAAGACCCATTTTAGGTGGATTGGTTTAGTGGATCTAGATGATGGTATGAATTTACTTCTTGATTTTTGATCTCTATCGATGTACTTGATATTCATTTCCTTTCCATTTTATTCTATCCCCATACTTTGACACAATCTTGGGCTAGTGTACTGGACCTTATAGATGGTTTTAGATGTGATGATTTGGATTTTTTCATTGTACTATGAGCTATGAGTTGATGTAGAATATATATATTTGGTTTCAATATGTTGAGGGGGTTCTCATGGTTCCATGTCAGTGATGATGAAGATAGTTTTCTCATGGTGATAATGGTAGGGTGTGGAGGTCTTGTAAAAGGATTTGTCTCTCTACCGAGTCCATATTCCATCTCACAATCTTCTATGGACTCATGATCCATTTTCCCTCTCCTAGTTAGTCTAATGTGATGGTTTTCAATGAGGTTCTTGGATTTACTGTATTAGTGATTGATATTTGTCTAGGAGGTGTGACTGGTATAGAGGTTAACACTTCCTTTTGTGTTGTTTTTCTAGTTGGGGTGAAATTTGTGACTCTTGGGTGGTCACAAATATTCATGTGATTAGGTTTTGACCAAATGTGTTTTTTAAAATGCCTTCACTACTGTGATAATGTCATCTTCTTCATGATGTTTAGGGTTTAGTATAGTTTGGTCATTTCTAAAAATTTTCTCTTATTGGATTCTTGTTGGTATATTGATGGGTGGTGTCAATGATCTCTCACTGATGTGAATTTTTCACTAGTGAGGGTGATGATGAGGTCATTTACCTAGTTTTGACTCCATTTCTTGATATAATGTGATGAGAGAAGGTGTCATTTCATAATTAAAATGATGCATGGGGCTAGGTGATAAGTGATATGTTAGGGGTATGTTAGTAGGAAAAAAAGTTATGATTTCATGGGATTTTTATTTATGGTTAACATTTTGATTTTTAATTTCCATTTTGTTTTGAGGTGCAGTGCTTTGGAGGTTTTATGTGTTTTGGAATTGGTTTAGGTTTTTATTAGGGTTTGGTTTTGTCTTGGGATGTTCATTATCATGACTTAGTTGGTCACTTATCAATATTGTGGTTTTTTCATTAATCCTTTAAATTTTATTTTATGTAAAATAAAAAATCGATTGGAATATTGGGGTAAGAATATTTTTCTAGAGAGATAAAAAAGATGGTAATGAAATGAATCCTCTCATTGTTTGTAATGATTTTTTAAAACTTCATAAGGACCAACTAAAAAACCATAAGAATTATTTTTGTTTTCATAAGGATAGTTTTTTATACTTTAAGGATCACCATACCTTTCTGAATGAGTGTTGAATGAAATATTAAATAGATAGGAACACAAATAAAATCCATCTTCAAGAAAGATATAACAAAGAAAAATTCTTATATTACTGTGTATGAATTACCTAGATACCATTTATGAATGGATCAAGTTAAGGGTAAGTACATCTAGAAAATGATCTATATAAGAAACTATAGATTCATGTGTGAGTAATATGTTTCTTTAAAATTGAAAAAATATAGGTATTTACTGAGCCACATATGAGTGGTTCTGTGGAAGGGTCATTTTTCAGAGTGATGTAAAAGTTTTACTTCTAAGAGACTCCAATGTATGAGTGTAATAGATATAATAGTTATTAATAAGGTGAAATTTATAAAATGAATAAAATTAAAATGAACTATATAAGAGTCATTTTAATATTATAATACGGGCTATATTGGGAGCTACACATGTGTTAGACATCATGAAAATTCATTTTTTATATAGTATAAATATCCAATGGTTTCTTAAATTGAATACTTTGAATAATATAATAATTAAATTATTTATACTATTATCTACTTTTTCATACATAAAAATAGGTCTGAAGTATTATGATTCAATATTGTGGGTGAGAGTTCCATGCTGTAAACAAGATTTACACATCACAATGATAATTGCTACCAAGAATATATGAAAGAATTAAAAGGGAAAAATTATGCAAATTTTTAAAGAAAAGTAATTCTGGGATAATCCAATATCATTTGATAAAAGAGGAACAAATGTATTAAGGATTATTTAAAAATAATACCTTAATGGGATTTGTTGAGTTTCAAATTGAGAATATCCAACTTAGAGTAATGGGGGTGTCCATATTTTTTAACAAAATAATATTTTAATAATATTCATGATATTATCATGTGAATGTAAATATAGTAGGAAATGAAGGGAAACAGTCATGAAAACTCTTGATACTAATTTCCTAGTGAAAATAATGTGTATCAAAGAAAGTGGAAGATCTAAATTTATTATCTTCTAAACATTTTTTGAATTAAAAGTGAGTAAAAAAGAGTTCTAAAACTAATTCAAGGGTTCATTATTGTTCTTTAAATAAGTATAAGTAAAAATAACTTAGCATGGTTCTTTTTTATTATTGTATATCCTTGAGAAGGAGAAGATGTCAGACTAAGATATATTATATCATACAGTCTGAAGAGACAAAGAGGAATCCATATAATTACATAAAGTGAGAGACAACTAATAGATTTTTATATACAAAGTATCCCTTGTGATTTATAGAAGGAATAATTTCAATACACTATTTTAAAGAGGGAACAAGAATACAATTGATCTACTTTGAGGTATTATGAGACAAATACTATACAAAAGTTATATAATTCAAGGATTACATTATATATGGTTTATACCAGGATAACATGTCTATAGACATACCCTTTCCTATGTATTTATTAATAATAAGATGGGATATATGTGTGTGTGATATTAACCAGAACATAAAAAATACATATCTATCCATAATGGAGGAAAAAATCATTAAAAAATCTTAGTTACGTTGTTTCTTTACATTACAAATTCAGTATATACATTGAATCTAAAGGTCGAGGACAAGATAAGAAGTGATCCATTCACTTGAGAAGTAAAGAGGTAAAAGAAGGGATAATGTTTAAATTGGAAATAAGTAATCCTCCACTGGTTTACCCCTTATCAGTGTAGGTAATATCCCATAGTGATCATATCACTTGGTATTAGATCATCAGGTTATATATCTTATTGGATTCTGAAACGTTTTTCCACATAGAGTTTTTGGTTTTTATATTCTCTTTAATAATTCATAATGTAATGAACTTTTTTAGAATAATAATTCATTATATATTAGAACATAGTCTCTTATAAAACTCAGAATAACATAAATTAGAAATAAATGAAAATATAAATGAATAAGATGTACCTATTATCCAAAGAGGAAGATATATTAGTTTTCTTATACTATAACCCTGATAAAGAAAGTCTAGAAAATGAAGAGTAACATATGGCGGTGGAGTAAACTAATAAAGAGATATAAAATAGTTCTACCCCATGTAGTTCTCTAGATATATATAAGTAAGCAGTAAAAATATTATCTTGTCAAAACTATCCTATATAAGTGTCAAGCACAAGTGGGGAAGGTCATAATTTTAATGAATCATAAGATGAATCAATTGATTATTTATAAAAAATTATATATAATTGTCTCAAAGAGATGGATGAATTTATTTTTGGTTATATCAAAAGAATGAAAGAAGTGATCACCCATCTTTAATATAAAAACAAAGGTTAGGAGAAGTTTTAGAGAAAATAATGTTTTCATTCATGAATTACTCCAATAAAGTAGGATCGTAATGTTATATGAATATAGATCTTGAATAAAGGTTCTCTATATTTATAAATAATAATCTCACCATAATCAATTAAAGAGAATTAACCAAAAAAGGCTTGAATAAAAGACCCATACAATTGAAGAAGTAACTATTGTCAAGGATGACCAATTGATGAAAAAAAATATTAAATAACTTCACAATATGCTATAGGAAAATAACAATATATATATAGATAAAATTAAGAATACTATAAATTATTATTAGTTGAAATTGTTTCATGTTGAGGATGATAATAATATCCTCAATATAATATTTGAAATTGGATGTCAGATCAAAAAATATGGAAAGTATTCAAGTTATATATTATCAATAAGTCAATGGGATACTTTTTAAAATACAATATTTAAAGAAGGTTTCCTATTCAAAAAGTCCTCTATCTTGTTTCAAGAAGAAATTGATATATTCTAAAAATATATTCTTACTATAATAAAAATAAAAGGTACCATACATTTAAAAATATAATGATTATTCTAAATATTTTCCTATAAAAATTACAAGTGAAAAATAAAAATATTCACAAAGATAGATGAATAAAAAATTGGAAGATATCCACCACTAAATTTTTTTGGGATATGAGAATGTCTTAGGAATATGGTTTCCTCAAATTAAACCCTATAAAAGACCATAATGTTAAAAAACTAAAAGGATTCATGTTTAGTCTGATTTCATTATAAATAAGAATTCAAAGATTAGTTGTTAATTTTTGGCATTATCATTGTTCTTGGAACAAGGCATTGGAATGTCGATTTAAGGTTTTAACCACTAGAATAATAGAAAATCATATCTTAAGGGGGATAACTACAAGGAAGTTACTAAATTCATAAAATAAATATTTAAATCTACTTATCTAAAATAGATTTGAGAACACAGAAAACTTCTATGGAGAATGTAATGTATTCAGTTGTTGTATAGATGTATGCTTATCAAAATAAATAATGAATAATTCAAAAGTAATTTCATGAAAATAATATTGAAACAAGAGGTAGAAGAAAAGAATTTTTTTGAAGAAATATAGAGAAACATGATGAATAAAAAATACCATATTTATAACAATGGAAAAAAGTGAGTCATACTTGTTTTATAAGTAAAATAATAATAAATTTCAAAGAAGAATTAAGAAACTAAAAATGTAATGATTAACCATATAAAATTGGTTACTTATATTTTGGAAGAATAGAAAATTCCATGGACACATACAGACAAGCTGTGTAATTATATATTAAAGTAATAAATGAAGTGAAAAGTGGAAAAATTTTCATTGAGGATCAAAATAATTGATATGGTCAACTTGATATTAGATAAGAAATGTAGAATGACCAAGAAAGTTAATCCTGTTAATAAATAATGTTTAGATGTTTGGGATGTTGATTTTAAAAAAACCAAAGAAATTAACAGGGAATTATAGAAGTAAAGACCCAAAGGGAAAGGGAATATTACATAATAAGAAGAAATAAAATTTCTTGAGAGGTTGTAAAAAGATAACAACCATAGATTTCATGAGGATTTGTGTGGAATGTTCAAAAAATATGGAAACAACTTAAATGATTTTCTAACAATCACAATGTCCTGTGATAAAATCCTAAATAATATAGAACATTCACCTATTAATGTATGTTCCTTAATGGGACATGTTAAAAGTAAAATCCCACACAATTAAATTGTTGAGAAAAATATGGAATTCCAGCTACCCAAGACATTATTGAAACCCAAAAGGTCTAGTATGAATAGTTCTATATGAGGTGAGATAGATAAGAGAAGAGTGTCATGATTAAGAAAAAATACTCAACCCTATTTCTCTCACTAAATAGAAAAATAAGTTCCACTATTTTCCCTTTTTTATTGGGTTGTATTGTGTGATTTATATTTAGGGAACTGAATATGATTCTAATTCTTAGGGGGAGAACTAAATAAATATGCATGCTCTCTATATAGGACAAATATTTAATAGAGTTACCATCGTGGTATGATTGATGAATTTTATTCTGAAGAATATCTAAGGGAAAGGTCAATCTTGATGAATAATATGATGGGGTGTCTCTTTTAAGGGTAATAAAATTGTAGGTAAGACATGAGAATATTCTAGAGTTATATGCCACATGAAAAAAATGGAATTTATGGAAGGTTCTTAAAAAGGTTTCATTGTAAAAGGTATGGGTTTAAATTATCCTATCCTTTTTTATAAGAGTAAAAACCAGATACTAAGGGGGTGAAATTTAATTTCATCAATTGCATGAAAAATGAAAATTTGGTGAGTATCCAAGGATGATTTTGAGTTTAAACACATGCCAATTATTTTTAATTTTCTAAATTTTATGTGTTAAAGTGAGTGAAGAAAATCAAGCCGAAATATTTCATAATATTATCTATAATAATTGGTATCATCCTATTTTTTTATCCAATAAAGAAAACATCAAGAGAAATCATGTGTGTTATTATCATATTATTGGAGTTATGGAAAACGTTTTTATCTAAATTTTTACCATCATGTTTTCTACAATGGGTATGGATCACATTTATATTGAGTGAGATAATTAATAAAACATTTAAAAATAATTAATTGATACCATTATCTTTCATATATAATTTTTATTTATTATAAATAAGGTATAGAGAGAAGAAAATAAATAAAGGGTAGAGAGAATAAATTTAGAGAAGAATAAAGAACACATTAACATGAATATTCAAAGCATTGGTATTAAAAATAACTAAAAAGGTGGAAAGTATTGAATCCACTTTTATTGTATTGTATTTTTTTCCAAAAATTATCAAAAAAGTTGAAGTAATATATTCATGATATTAATATTGGATTACAAAGAAAATATTTATTAATGCATGGAGTTCTAAATCTAGTTGTTGATAATGAGGGGAGTTACCAATTCATGGAACCTATATCTTTATAGATGAAATAATGGATATGTATTGGAGAAGAACTTTGATGTTTTGAAATGTTTCTGAAAAAGTACAAGAGATGATATCATTTTATGTATGGAAAAAATATATGAGTTAAGTTTCAACCATTAAAAGGTCTCATGGAGTTCCATTCACATGTAAAGAAGGATTGTATAAAGTGTTACCGACATTTTATTTTGATACTATATATTTTTGAAGGTTGTAAAAGATCTTAATATAATAAGGAATATACTTCTTGATAAATAATATACATAATCTATAAAGTATCATGGTTCTATAGTGTTTGGAAATTTAATAATATTATATCCCTAAAATGAAGATAAAAAAGATAGACAATGAGTCCCATTCAATGTTTTGTTCATATATAAAACATGTATTGGATAAAAGGATAATTTGGATAATGTGTTTAATTATTTAATAATTCCATGAGATGATTTGTATTTCATTTTAGGTGTTATGGAAGTCTCTGATATTACATGAGATGGGATAGATCAAAGATTACAGTTTTATGCTAGAGATGAAAATTCCCAAAGTACTCATATGTGGTTCTATATATGAGTTATTAAAATCATCATAGGAGTATTCTATATTAATTTAAGAATAATTTTCTATAGATATCAAAAATATGGGAAAGTAATGGACCCACCTTATGTGTGTAAGGTTGAGTTTCTAGCTTTGTATAGATCAATTGTAAAAAAATTAGGATGATTTTATTTTTCATAAGTTTCATTTGTATAACTATAAGGATAATCTATCATAATGAAGTGAGTATAGAATGAATTATAAAAATTGTAGGAAACCAATTATGAGTCTTTAGTAGGAATTAAATAACAAGTAAACATTATTACATGGAAATATATGAATAAACTGGAGACCATGTATGAGTGGATTGATGTTAGAGTGATTAAATATTCCAAAGGATTAATGTAATATCCTTTGCATTAACTTATGAGTAATTAGTTTTCTGAGAATTAGAAAAAGGTAGGTATTCACTAAGACACATACAAGTGGATTTATAAAAGGGTTATTTTTTATAGTGTGACATAGGAGTTACCCATCTATGAGTCACCAAATTATGAGTGGAATTTATATAATAGTTATCTGCTAAGGGGGAATTTGGAAAAGGAAAAGAAGTGCACTAAACCGCATAAAATTCACTTCACTCTTACAATATTGCCTATATTGGGAGATATATATGAGTACAACAATTTGTAAAAATTCAATATTTATATTTTTGTAAAAATATGAGCCTTCTAGGATTGTATGTTCAAAATAAAAAATGAGACAATTTATTCATTGATTTAAATATCACAACAAGTATGAAGTCTTGTGATTGAAGTAGGTATATGAGAGTTCCATGCCACAAATTTTATTTCCATATCATAATAATGTATGATTCTATGTACACATTGATGTATTAAAATAATTAAAATATATGAATTTTCTGCATAAAAGGAACACCATGATATTCAAATATTTCATGAGTAAAGAAGATCCTAAGTCTTAATGAGGATTTAAAGGAATACCTTGACCAATATTATGTGAGACTTAGAATGAGAATATCTTATTAATATTAAGGAAGTTTTGATATTTTTTATGGACATATTTGAATGATCTTTACATTGTTATTATATAAATAAAAATATAGAGGGTGAAGAAGGAAAATGATGGTGAAGACTCTTAATACTAAATTGTTAAAAAAAATAGTATATATCAAATAAAGTGGAAGATCCAACATGACTATCATTTAAATATACTATGAAGTCAAATAGCTATAAAAAATATTCCCAGAATTTATCAAAGAGTTCATCCTTATGTGTTGAATAAGTATAAGGAACAATACCCTAACCTTTTCCCCATTTATTATTGTCCAGGTTGAATATGGAGAATAGACCATACTATGATATACTATATTTTACATTCTAATGAGAAGATGATGAAACCAACTAATGGTCACAATTGAAATAAAAATAGAGTATATTTATATAAATGGTATCTATTTTGATTTATATAAGGAAAAAAGAGAAGAAAATATTGTTCTAAAGGGACAAAATATTATCAATTATCTACTTCAATGTATTACAAGAAAAATATTGTAAAGAAAGTGATGAAATTCTGTACTTGCATTGTACCTGGTTGATACTAGGATAAAAAGTCCAAGTCCATACCCTTTCTTGATCTGTTCTTAATAATAATAGGAGAGATGTATGTGTGGGATAATAATCATAAAATATCAGATATGTAGGAATTCATATTGAAGGTGAACCCCATTAACAAATTTAGTGTCCTTATTCCTTTACAATTTCATGTTAGTATATTCATTCTAATTAAAGGGGGGAAATAGAATAGGGGATTGATTCACTAAATAAGTTTAGAGGTAAAATAAGGGATAAATATTTAATTGGTAATAAATCATCACACACTGATTTAACCCCTCCTAGTGTAGGGAATATCCCATAATGGTCCTATCATAAATTCAAATTATATGGGGGGATGTAATGTTGTCGTGCATTGTTAAATAAACTAAGGACTTTCATGCATTTTTAGTGTAGAGTAAAAAATAATAATCAAGAAGATAATTCAAAATATAAAGGTAGGGTTGTGTATTATAGTTTGCACATAAATAAGGATAATCCATGCATAAGTGAAAGTATGTGGATAAGAAAAGAAATAACACACACTCTTTTGTATGTAATCATCATAACTATTTTGAGTGGTAAGAAAGAAATAAGTCATACATATTATATAACATGAATAATTATAAGAGAACTATAATATTATCTATTGAAAATCATATAATAAATTTGGATAATCCTGACCTCAACAATGTACATGACATTAGTGAAACTTTTGAGGAGACTTTTCATTAAAAAACATTATTCATATTCTTATATTATGATTTTGTGGTTATTCCATTTTTGTTTTATCCTAAATGGTTATTCTAGTGGATCTTATAGTCATGGGTAATTTTGGATCATTTTAAGGATTAACTACTCATTTTTGAGTAGTTTACATTTACATTAAGTTTCCTTATTTTTTTCCTCAAGGTGTGTGAGTTAAGTAGTGAGATCACACACTTTTACAAGTGAAATAGGAATATTTTACAAGAAATCAAAAAAGGAATTTATATATTACTATTAAATGATTCACCCCCTCTCAATGAACTTACACCATTTGGGGGGTCACCTCACATGTATCCCTTTTGAACAAAAAATGTGATATATAAGCCACAACAAGAGTACATGAGATCATAAAACCTATGAATGTAATCCCAAGTCTCCCAAAACTCTTATTCATTTGATTTTGGAATACAAAATCTATAGATAAGTGATAAAATAAAACCTTTCATATCCCTTATGAGATAATTTAATGTTCTGAAGAGAAATTGGAGCAGTGGTGGAGTGCTCAATTTTAGTTTTTTTGTTAGAATAGATCAATTAAAATAAATTGATCAACACAATACAATAATCTTCTATAGAGGATCTTCCATATTTAATATATAATAAATTTAAAACAATAATTACTTCAAAACATGAATTTATTTTGATCAATTAATATAGCTACATTTTTCATCTTGTCGTTGTAATAGATAATTCATGTGGTGATTCCTTTAGGTGTATCCAAACATGCTCCATGAATCTTTGGGTGTTAGTATGGTAGAGACAAGTGCTTTATGTCATGTTTTTTGGATTGAATCAGGGTGTTATTTTTTCGCTCTATGTTTTTAGAGAGAGGGTAGAGGTAGAATATATATAGGGCTTGAGAGAATTCTAGAGAGTTTATCATTATTCACAACCTATCCCACTCCTGAAATAATATAAGTAGGATTTTATAATTAGGGTTCAAAAATGATAATTTCATAATGACCCTTTATCAATATGTTTATTCTTAGTAATTTCCAAGTTAAATAATAATATTATTATGATTATATCTTATGAAATTTCATTATTTAAATATAATCTCTTAAATAAATTAATTAAGAATTGTCAAATGATATTAAATAAACTATGTCATTTCTATTAGGCTATTAACTTGACCCATAAACCCTCTACTGAATTTCATGAACCAATAATAATAAAATATTTAAGAAGATAAATATTTCTCTATAAATTAACAAATAAATATTATATTCATTAAAATTTTGAATAAATGTTTTTTAGTATTCACGTAACTGAATAAATATTTATATTAGTCTATTCACTAAATTGATAAATAAATAAAAATTTATTTATTACCTTGTGAATAATAAACAAGAGATAAAATTTAACTCACATACTTGTCTCATTACTCAAAATGTTGTATTTATCTATCTTTGAATTTATAAAATAAACTTTTTCATGAACTTACATTGCAATGTATTTAATCAGTTAGTTCCATTTTAATCAAAGGGATATATATACATTCTTCTATTAATATAAAAGGGAAAAATCCTTTCTTGAATTATTCTATTAATCTCATATCACTCATGATGCCCCAAACATATGTTACCTCACCATGGTCATAAGTTATAAAATTTTTCATCCTACATAAATGTATGTGATTCATGATTAATATTAATAAGAATATAAAGTATAAGTTCTAAAAAACATTAAAATTTATGAATATTGAATGATAAATAAACTTGTGGATCTCCAATCGGTATGTCTTTTATCATGAAATCAATACTTTGAGATCACCTCAATGTGATTTCTCCCAGCAAAGGGTATACCACTGGGGGGGTTTAATTAGTTGTGTTTTCAATTATAATTTATTATTCTAGAAATTAAATTTCTAATATGTTTGGATCATATCAATTCAAATTTGATTCCCATCCTTACCTGAAAGAAAAAAATGTAAAATTGGATATGGATCACATAATTTTGAAAAGGTTCGGTCCCAATATGATCACATAATTTTTTTTTGAGGTTATGAGTTAGTGAAAAAAATTTTACAATAGAATCAATCACCAAATATAAATGGTTAGATAGGTATCATTCTCTATCAATGGGTGTTTCACAATAATCAATATCCCAATGGAATTAGAATGAACCATTCTAGTTACAATTTAGTTAATAATAGGGTAATCAAGATCACATGTAGTACTAACACGCTTCAGAAATAGATAGTGATGATCTTACTCTTTGAATAATCAAATATAAGTAGAAGGTAATATGCTCAACTATTCAATATATTTGATTTCTAATAATCATAGTGGAAACCTGATTAGTGGACCTTGATCACTTCTTTTAGACCATTGATGATCTAATATCCAGTATCCGATCACTTAATACTCATGACCTATAAGTTATTATACTCACTACCAAACTCCTAGAATCATACTTTTTTCATTATAACTTCCAAACCTCAATACTCTCTCTTTACACTCTATCTTGGTTCAAGCACGTCTTTCCGATAAAAAATAATTTCAAAATAATACAGAACTAATAAAATATATGAAATTCTATGCCAGATCATGATCTATAATATTCTCATAAAAGGTTTTACAATTTCAATCCTTAATAGAATACATCTATTTAACTATACATATGGGTCTTTTACTATAATCCTCAGTACACTTCACATAAGTGGCCATTTTATCATTTTTTACAAATTCCCATTGAATCTCTTCCACTTCAGCAACCAATGATAATTCTAAAATAAGTATATTTAAAAATTATATAAGATTTAAACAATAAAAAACCATTTGACTTATGAATAAAAGAAGTTTGACCATGACAATTAGTTTAAAATATCCTATTTGAAATTCCAATGAATTTTTCTCCAAAAACATTTTTCGAACTTCTACCTAAATCACTCTACAATCACATGCACTTGAAATATTTTTTATTTAAATCTAGAAAAACATGTTTTTATATTTTTTTGTATATCATGGTCTATAATTTTTGGATATCATATTCTTTGATTCCCACCTTTCATAACTTTATAATTCATAAAATCTTCTAACTATTGAATTATATGTAAGAAGCATTATTTCTTGAATATAAATTTTTGAGTACAATTCATCATATTTACATAAATAATAATCCTACATATAGCATAATACTTTTTTATTTTTTGAAATTATAAAAGAATCATCATTAAAATATTAGGTATGAATCTGAACATCTTATATATGAACATATGATTCTTTCCTTTTTAACATATCTTCTTTCTCTGAAAAATATCTTATGTATCACTGAGACACCTCTTATATATGACTCAAACTACTCTTTAGTATATCTCAAAAACCTCCTATGTATTATATTCTTTTTTAAATTTATAAATAAAACTTATAACATATTTTCCATATAATCAGAATCACCAATTTTATATACAAGTTTATGCACTCATACTCTTCTTATGTACCACTTTCCATTGAAAAATTCTCATTTAACTTAGGGAGACTCATACATATCAACCAAAACACTTCCGTATCAACTCTGATTCTTTTTTATCTCAATTTATCCTTATCTATCATCCTTGATTATTTCATAAAAGAATTAACTTTTTCATATTTTCTAAATCAACTCAAAGAACATCATATGGATTTATGGAAGCTCAAGGGCTTATCCATATTTCATCTACAAATCAAGAATTCCTGAACTCTACAAATGACATTAGAACATCTTTTGATCAATTAAAGTTATTTAAAATCAATTAAAAATATATGGAAAAAATTATTAATGCATCACTAATATCCTCTAATGATTCCCATTCAATGTTGAAAACAAAGATAATCCTTCAAAAACTTCATTTTCCTCTTAAATATCCCCTTTTTATTTTTTTCAATATTTTAACAACTCTTTGAAAAACACAAAAAATCACACCAATATCACCAAATAATATACTTTATTAAAGATAAATATCACTAAACCATGTAAAATTTAATGTTTTTGAGGGAATTTTATCTTCTAGTGATACAAAATTTTGGCTAAGTGACTTAAATTCTTCCCACTCAATAAATTCACTCATTTTAAATTTCATCTTTTTATTTATAATAATCAAAACTTCAGATTAATAAATAAAGAAATAGTTTTACTTATCCCCCTTTTTTGAGGAAGTGTACACTATATATCCACTTTTAACAATATAATCCAAGGTTTTTTTGGGGTTAATTCCCACACATCATTAAGAAATAGGGGAAGGATAAACATGAAGGTTTAGTCTTAACTCATCAAATATATTTCTTGAAATTTCTTTTGTATGAATATATGCAATTTTTTTCTTTATAGAAATGTATTTCACTTTCACATATCTATTTTACATATTTTATTTGAATAAATGATATTTTATTTCAATATTCTTTTAGATTGAGTGCTGCATTGGGTTCTTTAATAGATAAATAACCCCTTGATTTCCAAAAGAAATCCTCACAGTATTTTTGAATTCAACTTCAATATATTCTAACTACACATTCATCCCTAATATTTTTATTTTGGTGTGTATTACTACAACATATTCTACCTCATCTATGTTCAAAGAAACTGAATTAGGTTTCTTATTATTACAACTCACATAACATTCACCAAGATATAAAATCCCACTAGATATAGATTATTTATCATTGAAATCTTCTACCCCATCTATATCTGTGAAACCTAGAAGATTCAATTACAATTTTTTTCTGTATAACAAAACATTATTCAGTTTTCCTTTGAAACATCTGAGAAATCCTTTATCTCCCATCTTGTGAGACGTCTTAGTATATGTTTCATCAGGTTTTTGTAACAACGCGGAATGGGTTTCCCTTGATGGTTTAGATGATAGGGGAGTTTTAAGACCTTTCCCAATCACATTCATAGAGTTTTCCATCAGTCTGTATTCCTTAGAAACTCCCAATGGTTCCCTCATCTATAGCTAGGAACAGACCTATTTTCTAATGACTGGTAATCATCTGGGTTTTCAAGCCCAGTGACTCTTGTGGACTGGCATTGGTTGAGAGGATGGGATTTTGGGCTCATCACACCATTTTCAAAATAATTATTATCTACTTCAGAACTATCTTATATATTTAAGACATGTTCATGAATCTCTTCCTAATATAGATACAGTATCGGTTACCCTAACAAAATAACTATAGGTTAATTCTCTTTCTCATGCCAAAGAATGGGGTATCATTAGTGAATCTATCTATGCATATATAAGGTTCTTCAAAATTTCATGGTAATGGGTGGTTGATTATATGTTAAATCCGTATAACTAAGTGTTTCAGGATGTGTTTCCATATAAAGAGTTTGTTAATATTTTAAGGAGGGGATTGAGCCATTATGAGGTGTCCTATGTATCCTGGTTATCACATGAATCAAAAACCATGTATTTCATTTAACCCGTGAATTTTATCATCACGCATAAAGGCCTTTTATGAGTGATATGGGACACTGGGTATTCAAATCAAACCTTTAAAGAGGGTTCTATTATCCTGAGTATAGAGAGAATTAGTTTTTTTGTAGTTCATTTTTTTAGGTATAGTATATTGAGGTCACCCCAGTCATTATAGAGACTCGTGGTGTAGATGATGTGATTATGGAAACTCCCTAAACTCACAAGATCCATGCTAATTGTGAGAAAAATGGATAGAAAATGATAATTTCATTGATCATTATGTGGTACTTGTGCACTGTTACTTCCCTAAGATGATTTATTATGGAACTCATGTCTTATAGAGATGTCCAATGTATCCTGGTTGTAGTAGGAATCAGAGTCATAATAGTTCAATTGGTTTTGGGATTACACATTGAGTATACCCTATACCATGGTGTAGGTTTATAGTACATATGTAATGATCACTGAAAATCCCTAATCCTAAGTGATCCATGATCATTCTGAGAAACAAGGGATATAAATTGATCAATTTTATTACTTTGTATAAGGGACTTAGATGCTGGGATTTCCCTCGATGATTGGTATAGAGAACAAACCTCAGGGAGAGGTGGCCTACCTATCCTGAGAATGGAAGGAATAAAATTCATTGTAGTTCCCTTTATATTAGGCTTACACACTGAGGTTGTCCTACAGGTCAGGTCATACACACCGAGGAAAGATAATTTTATCAAGTCCTAGGATGCCCTATTGATCTGGAATTATTGTCTGAAGGGTGTCGTATGTCCTAGTTAGCCTATCCTGGAATACATATTATGACATCGGTGACTTTCCTTGATTTCATTCACAAGATCTGGATTAACACATATGGAGGATTTTACAAGAGTCATTTTGATAGGTCTCGAAGGATGTAGTGTATCTTGGATAACACCCCTGAGAGGCATCACGAGACCTGGATGACATGTCTAGAGGGCGTCACAGGTCTCATTTGACTTGTCCGGAGGGTGTTGTGAGAGTTTTGGTTCCATGCTCAGATTCAACAGTGAGACTCAACTAATATGAGTGAATTCCATTATATGAGTCTGGATATGTATTTGTAGGATGTCGCAAGTCTTAGGTGATATACCCATAGGGTTTTTCAAGATCAAAGTGGTGTCCGTGGGGGGACTGTGTGACTTGTTATCACATGTCTTCAAGGTTTAGCATGTCCCAGTAGTATGTTTAAGGAGTGTCATGGGATCTGGGTGACATCTCCTAGCACTATTGAGTGACTTTGGAGGACTCGTGAAAAGAACATGAGGGCCCTAAAGCCTTTTTTTCTTGAGCCCTCCACTTTTAATCTTGGTTATAACCCTTACGTTGTGAATAACTAAGGTTTATTCACTATCAGTTCCTTTCAGTCTTTAATGATCTGGAAGACACATGGTATGTTCTTCACACATCTTTCCATAAGTCCTTCACGTGATATATGAATGATCATGCGATGTACTTTTTATATGGCTCATGGTTACTTCGGTTTTGCACCGGTGTATTACCTTATGGAAGACTTACCGGTCACGAGATCATTTGCTTTGATAAGTTCATAGAGTTTGAGAGTCGAGTCATCTAGAGTCTACATGTCCATAGTTTTTGAGTCCAACCCTTTCTTCATGTTGGTGCGGGGAATTTATAGGCATCTCCACCCCAGTTTTTTGGCACTTTTTGTGGTGTATCTAGTTTGAATCTAGGCTGGATTTGGCTAAGGGGTATGGCCCCACATGGCTTTGCGAGTCATTGTCATGGACTGCTCTGAGTGTGTGGCCTGATTTTCAGTGACTGAAAGACCCTCTCGTCAAAAAATTCATTATTGGTTTATTTCCAAATAATGGGGACTCATTTTATCATGCCAATGTGTTTAAGTACTTCAATTTTGTCACATTGACATGCTGAAGAGCCTTCTCAAGATCCAAGTGTCTATTGAAAGGCATTCCTGAGATTCTTGGTAACTTGTCTCAGGCTTTCACGAGACAAATACGGTTTTTCCAGGGGTATTTCAAGACTACATTATGGACTTCCATAGCACATCAAAATCATTTTATGACCATGAGTACCCCTAACTCCTCCCTCTTCTCTCCTTTTGTTTTATTTTACAAAGTTAAAGGATTGTGAGGGTTTGTATGAGTAATGTCTAATATATTTACTTGATTTTTTATGATTCCTCATGTGACCAATATGGATCATATAGAGGGTGTGTAAGCATGTCATGGATGAATCTATTTGTTTTTTCATAGAGTTCCATGAGGTTACCTGGATATATCCAAGGACTTCCATGTGGTGATGCTGACAAGCCAAAGAGCCTTCATGAGGTGAGTCAGAAATGTTGCTGAGGTTCTGGGTGCATCACATGTCTTTCAGTGATAACAAGCACCTCTAGGCTCCTCCCCTTTATCTCTTTTGTTTTATCCTATGATGTTTTTGGGATCTTGCAAGTTTTCTTGGATATCATCAAGGAATTTTATTCTTTCCAATGATGTTATAGTGCATGAGATCCTTCTTATTTCTGAAGGATTTCAGATGATTTTTCAGGCACTTTCCAATAACAAACCATGAATAATAGGGATCTCATTTGGTTTTCACCACGTGTCCATTTGTTTCATGGAGGGCCTTTGTAAGATCATAAAGGTTTTTTGAAGGGGACAACACAGGATTCACTGTAGGTCCATGTGCTATGCATGGATTCTTAATGAGACCTTTAAATGGTCACACAATTACGAGTATGTTAGAGGCTCATTTTCTTTATAAGTATAAGTTCCTTATCACTAGTGGGGATGGTAATGCCCATATTCAGTTATTTTTTCCTTTGTAATTTTTTCTATGATCATTTGGAGGTCCCCAACAAATGTACCCCCTTAGGAGAAACTTCTGCAAGGACAAGGACTCGGTTCTTTGGAAAACTAAATTTCCAACCAATTATTTTGTGGTGTCTCAAACCAATGCCTTAGGTGACATTTGGTATACTACGAGATGTTTGGAATTCCATGAAATGTACTATATATATGGGGTGGAGAGTAACTCATTCTTCTGATCACCCCTTCTCCAGAGAATTCTCTCTTTTTTCATCCATCGCAAGACCGTGTTGTGAACACTGATCATGAGCCCTAATCCCGAGTCTGTACCGTGAGTCATTTTTTCATAGGTATTTAAGGAGACTATTTCTTACTCATACACTCATCTGAATTGATCATGAACTATACTTCAGTAATCTCTTAGACTTTGTCTGTGAGGGACTTGGTTGTCTTGAGGACTTGGTGAGATCTGTTGGTTCGATCATCTGATCTCTTGTGATTCACATGACCTTGTTCAGGTCATGTGATTGTGAGTCTCAAGGGGGTCATGTGATTCACATGATTCCATGTGGGGGTTATGTAACCCACAAGTCCTCTAGAGGTTAAGGGATCAGTAAACTCTTTATAATGTTCATAAATCTATTGTTGAGTCATGTGATGTCTGTGACACCATTGGATCCTACATGCCTTTATTTTTGACAATATTATATGTTTTTTTTCTAAAACGTTCCACTTACTTATTTTCATATGGATTTTGGTTCTCATGAATTAGCTCACAAGGCTTTGAAAAGGGGGGAAAGAGCATCAATTTCCTGTCATGATGATATAGTAGTGAGCATGGATCCCTATTTCCATCATTCAGTCGGGTCATTTAAATATAGTCTACAGAAGTTGATAGGGTAAAAAATCTCAAAATATCCTCTTTCAGACTTCTTTCTCCTTTGCAGGTTTGGTCTCAACAATTACGTCTACATTCCTCCACTGAAGTCATAAGTTTTACCCTCTTCTTGGATTCGGAGGGTCCAGAACACTTTCTGAGAAAAAATGTCTCCAGTGTGCCAATTTATCTCTAAATGAGATTATAAATATGTTCATCTACTGACATTTCTGTTGACATATTTTGATGGGAATGATCATTCATCTGATAAGGACATTCAAATGTATCATTCTATAATATGACATCCTTCTTCTGATCAAACATTTAGATGGATCTCTAGCTGGGACATCCGAAATGGGGAAAGTTATGGACTGGACTGAGGATGGACCTTCTGGGTTCAATATATTATTTATGAATTTCCTAGAGAGATGAAGAAAATTGGAATGTATGAGGGTATCTGGATATCGTAGACAACAACCTATTGTAACAAGAATTTGATGGCAGGGTTGCTTAGTCATTGTATCCTGGATATGGACACTTTCCATCTTCTTCATAGAGAGGTTGGAATTAGTCTTAATGACATGAAATAAAACTGTGGTGTCCCTATAATTGGTTGTTTGTATGATGAATTATTTTCTCCTCAGTTTTCTTGGGATTATATGACAAGGACACCTCCTTTAACATAATATTTGGTTAGGTTTTCTAAGAAGACCCATACAAATGGGGTGCTTCCTAGGGTGGATATCCCTTTCAAAACATGGGCAGAGTAATTAATTAAAAATATTGTATCTGATCTAGAGGTCAGGAATCTGAAGACCTAGCTCAAAAAGGATTCTTGTAGTGCACCAGGTGATTATTGGCCCACTATTGAAGTTGAGAAATTTAGAGATTGGGGATGGGAGGTTGTCCCTAGAATTTATTGGTTGGTCTAACTAGATGGTTTCCTCACCAAGTACCTAAGTGGGTACTTACTTCTAAAAAATGAGAAAGGGGGATTTAAGGTCTACAGATTTATTATGACAACTATGATGGCTAGTGAGGAGCGCCTAGAATTGGAGGTCCCTATTTTAGAAAATCTCTACCAACTCTTGTACCATGTTTATAAGAGATAAGTCCCTTACTGAATCTCCATGCCCTTCTAGGTACTATGGGGTTTGATCGGGGCTCATTTGGTAGTTTATGAGTACCTAAACATTCGGGATATTCCTGATACTGTCTTTGTACCATACCTGCAATGTATTAACTGGGTAAGACCCATCGTATTAGAATATTGGGAAATAAGGGATTTTATAAAATTTCATGAATTTTTCTCCTTCAAAACATATGGACACATGCCAACATGAAGTTTTTTTTACAATGGTAAGGATAGAATTGTGTAATGTGCTTATATGATGTGACTTTTCAAGGGGGTTCTTTCTACCCATATCGATGGGGACCTCACTTGTGAGTTGTACACAACATAGTGGTTTAGCTACCAATTGGTTTTCATCTAATCAAGTCTCCCTTGCTATGTATATGTTAGAGATGAGGAATACCTGATGGTAGCTCTCCAGTTTTGGATTATGTTTACCAGAGAAGAAACTAGTGACGAAATACACCTTCATCCTCATGATCCAGCAATTGGTCTATCTCATGTTTTTGCGGATGTTTGGATTTGATCATATCCTAATAATAAATTATCTGATTTGGTAATTGAGTCCTTCTAACCCCCAGTTGTTGAATATAATACTAGGCCTAGAAAATATTTTTATTCTAAAAGGTCAAAAGATCGGGTAGAACCCCATAATGAAATCAAACGTTTACCATTACCAGAAGTGGCATCTACTGCCATGGATACAAGGGATGTGTGTGACATGATGTTTCCTATCACATCTTAGTAATGGGTGATATGGAAGGAGAAGCATTTAAAATCTTTCCTCTAGGGAATACTATAATTCTTATAGTTTCTTTTGGAGGGTTTTTCCTATTTCACTACACCTCGCGACATTACCTCTGTAGATAATCCTGAGTATGTGAGGTTCTTCCTACGAGATATTGATGTGATTTTGGAGAGTCCCTAGGTTAGATATTTTATTATTCACGAGTCCACCAAATGGTCCCCCCATGAATGCATTATATTACATTGTAAGAATAGGGTTACCCTGTTACTGAGGAAGCAATGAGTCTGAGTATATTGTGTCTCTTAATATGTCATAGTGGCTTTGAAACTATATTGATATCTTTTATATTCATGGATGCATGAGGAGATTACTAAAGATCCTATGGCCTTGTTGTCTCTTGAATATACTCCCCATGGTATAGTTGTAGGAGAGGATTTTTTTGGTGACCATGGAACTATTGATGAAGGGTCCCAAAATCAACAGTCTAGATAAGGGTGGTGATTTTAACTTTTTAGGTGAAGGTTCTAGCTTCGACACCTTCTGGAGTACTTTATTTAGGGAGTAAGAAGAAAAAGGAAAGGGAGAAATATGTTTTTTCAGACCCTTATCTTTCAGAAACCCCTAGTAAGCAGGGTATTTGACTCCTCACTTTATCTTAGATTATCATTAAAATTCATTCATGATTTTCTATAAACATGCAAGTCCCCACTAGGCTCATTTTTAAGAGTAAATGTCTATTTACAAGGATGTGGATGAGCATTTTTTGGCTCTAGAAGATCCACCACTACTATACCCAATACACTAAGAAATAGATATGGCCGAGGGGCCTATTAGATCATATTTGTTTCATACCACTGATGTTTTAGTGAGTGTACCATCTGATCTGGCATGGATGGATGAATTTTTTTGGAGGGTGTTGATATAAGTATCTATTCTTCCTCTGCACTAGTCGATGTGAAGGTGAGTTTAAAATAATATATATGATTCTTCATGACTGGACCTTCTATTTACTTGTGTCATACCTCCTAATATTATCTCATATTCTTCTAGTTTTTAAGAGTGGCGAGTGAAGTACTTATGTGGAAAAAAAGCATCGTAGGTACTGTGAACTCATTCATCGCAAGAATTGGTTTCATCATCTCTTGAGTATGGGGTTCAGTTGGTGGATGATGTTGATACCATGACTAAAAGGAATGTTTTTAACCCTATTCACATCTTATGATATTTAGAAATACCATATAAATCATCATATAACTCATATGATCTTACACCGGCCTTACCCTGAAGTTAAAAGGTTTTGGTGCCTGACCCTCTGAAAGTTCCTATGATCGGGTCTACTTACATGGGGGATGGTTCTCTCCCCCCATCATCAAAAACTGTGAGCACAACCCTATCCTTGAGTGATCTCATTCCGTAATATATTCCTACCCCATGGTAAAACTAGAACATGTTCCTGGGTCTACATCACTTTATCAATCAATGCTATAATAGATGTGGAGGGAAATCTGAATTTTAGTGTTAGAAAATTCACTGGAAGAGTTGAAAGATCGATTGGGTCATCTTCATTTCATGTTTCCTACCCTTATCTATGAATTTTTTGACTTTTTTTCCCTTCATTATCATGTAAATAAAGTGATATTTGTGTGATAAAAAAAGTGTTCCCTTGAATTGAGAGTAGAAGATTTTGAGGCTTCCTTTTCAGTGAAGCAGAATTGGAACAAAGCTATGATGAAACTACCTAACACGCGATGGAGGCTGCAACTCACCAGGATGAAATTAATGCTGGAAACATTCAGAATAATCATCTCTAATTGAAATTTAATCACCTTTAGTCTAAAATTGACCATATGTGGACAAAAATTTCCCAGTTTAAGTATGCATTTTAGGTATTGGGAAGGACCATATTAGAGATTAGGTACTCTTCGACATGGAAAAGAAATATAGACTCGATGTTTTTTCCAAAGAGGGGGAGATGCAACATTTGGTGGAGGTAGAGACTGAACATGTTGATCATCTATTCCAATCTATGCCTTTATTAGAGTGAATTCTTGCTGATCATAAAGGCTCGTCTGAGTAGATTCTATAATAGCTGCAAACAGTTTCAATCACATTTTGACTTGTACTTTCATAGGAGAGACTCCAGCATGTGGAGATCCCTTATTTTATATGGTATCAATTTGATGAACTTTATATGATATAGTCTAGTATCCTTCTATTCATGTTGTAAATGACATCTCATTTATCTAGAGTTATGTAAATCACCAACTATACTCATCCATTGCTTTATATTGAATTAAATTCAATTTCTAGAATTGAATGTTGGAATTATAATAGATTACCTTTTAGAGATGCTCGTGAATACCCACCAACATGAGATTCAATATTGGTAACATATTCCAGCTATCTTGAGATCACTTAATCTATAGAGAGATCATCTAGGTAGGATATATTTCCTGAAGGGTGAGTGGTTTGCATATCTGTAGAAAGAAGCTCGAGCTTGATAAGTCCTTGTAGGGGGCCTCACAATCATTTTAAAGATGATTCGTTGTTGGGTTGTAGTTTACGATCTTTTATCTTAGAACTGATATGGATTTAGTTTAGGTTCTTTTACATAAAACCTTATATTGTTTTAGTTTAAGGTATTTTATCTTGGACCTTCTATCACTATATTTTAGGGTCTTTTAGCTCAAACCTTCTGTATCTTTAGTTTAGGGTCTTTTAGCTTGGACCTTCTATCACTTTAGTTTAGGGCCTCCTAGCTCTAACATTCTATCACATTATTTTAGGTTCTTTTAGATCAGACCTTCTATTTATTTAGTTTAGGGTCTTTCAGTTCATACCTTTTATCTCTTCAGTTTAGGGTCTTTTAGCTGGGCCCTTGTATATGATCATGGGATATTGTGTAGACATTCCAGGGATGTCCTAAAAAACTCTGAGGTGCTAGGTTCTATTATAGGTTACTAAGGCTCATGAGGATCAGAATTCCCTTTTTTCAAATTGACATATTTGGTTGATGACTATAGGCACATATGTAGGATCCATAAGAATGGATGCATAGTCAAGAAAATGGTCTCTTGATGTTGGGTGTCTCTTCCATGGGCTATAGAAGATCTATGGAGGTAATATGGCTAAGGGATAAATACTAGGGATACTAGGACCCCCTGTATAGTTGGAGTGTGGGTGATATAAATAATAACCCAAAATATTGAGTCCATGAAGATGGGATGGGGTTTTCATGATGGTGGTGAACCATAACACTCTGAGGTGCCAATTTATTCCATAGAGTTGTGAGGGCTCACAAGGATTAAAGATCCTTTATAGTAAAGAGGATATGCCATTAATTAGAGGTTCAGGGTCCTTATGTGTTGGTACCATGACCAAGAAAATTTGATCTCCACTTCTTTATGAGGAATATGAATGATTTATGGAGACTCAAACGTCTATATAACGAAGTTGGATATGAGAGTAAATCTATCGAGGAAGGGTTTTAGCACCCTAAGGAAATTTATCTCTTAGTGTGAAGATCGAGATCTACACATTAAGGTATTGAATCATGATGTGTGGGACATCAAAGATTAGAGAATGGAATGATGCATTTTTTTCTTTCAGAAAGGCTACAAAACATTATGACATAACATTAAGGATGTCAAATCTTCTCAGATATTTTGGTAGGGACTTGTAAAATCATAGTTTAAAGTTATTGAATTAGGAGAATGGTATGGTTCAATCATACTTGGAGTATTTTAGACACACTGAGGTTTTTAGTACTTCTATAGTAGTTTCAGGGATCATAAGGACTGGAATTTCATTTTTTAGAGTGGTGCATTTGGTTGACGTCCATAGGAACATATGTAAAAACCATAGGAATGCATGAATAGTCAAGAAAATGATTGATTGAAGGTGGATATCTATTACATGGGCCAAAAAGGTTTACAGTGATCTGAAGAACCCAAATCATAAAGTGTAATTTAGGGAAAGTGTAATACCTAATAAGGGTTCAAACACCATAAAGGTTGTGTCACTTCCTAGAAAACATATTCTCATAGTGATGAGATGTGACAAACCTTGATCTAACTTTTTCATGGACCAATGGGTCCAACGATAATGGATTGAAATTTTACAGGGCTATAAGGTAGAACCTATGAGATTTATTCCTTATACATTTTCACCCTATTTTTTTCCTAAACACTGGGGATGAAGAGTTTACCTGGAGGAAACTTGAATTTTTCTCAGGGTTCCTCTTACAGGTTTTCAACCTGAAAAATTTTGTGTCTATTTTATTAGAAGTTTAAAGTATTGTTATTTGAACCATTATGGGCAAGCGTTTAAGGTCGTAAAGCTTTGACCAGAGCATAGATGGTTTAGGGTCATGACTCAAATGGACCTAGTATGGGAGATGTTAGACAAGATCCTAACTAGGATACCCAAGGTCAAGAGAATTCCAACATCTTCCCAAAAAGGATATGAAGATATTGTAAATCATAGCTTGAGTTTCTCAGGTCATGATTAATGATATGGGAAATTCATAATGGGAGTAATATAGACACACTAAGGTGTTGAGTACTTTCGCAGAAGTGTTAGGGCTCATAAGGATTGGAATTTCCTTTTTGTAGAGTGACACATTTGGTTAACTACCATAGGCACATATGTAGAAGCCATAGGCATGAATGCATAATAAAAAAAGGGTCGCTTGAAGCTGGATATCCTTTTTAAGGGAAATGGAAGTTTAATGGAGACCTGATATGCACAAGACATAATGTGTGGTATGTGGTTTTATGTGATCTTAAAGGACAGTGGAAGCACCTTGTACTCTAGTTGATCGAGGTAAGTATCATGTTGTCCTTTGATATGAAATGAAAAATGGGAGTTGATCTGCATAGTTTATTATCATTTAGGGGGACATGTTTTACTCTATTTAGTTTAACATCATGATATAAGGATGTACTTCTATGTGATTTAATGTCACATGGTAAGGATGTACTTCCATGCATTTTAACATCATGTGGAAAGGTCATACTTCTGTGTATCTTATCTTCATGTGGTAAGGATGTATTAACCGAAATGAAAGATTGGAAATGTTGCAGCTAGGCCCAAAGGAGGAGACTTGGGTTTCACTATGTATCTCATGAGAATGATAATCAAGACACACTTTGTTATTTATTGGGAAATACTCTACACAGGTCTAACCCATATTTAGATATGGGCATTATTTTAGTTGACTATTTTCTATGGGACCAGGATTGGAGATATATACATCACTATATATGTCATGAGGATGAGAATCAAGCCACATGTAGTTCTAAAGATTTTGTGTTGTTTAACGTTATGTGGTGATGATGGAGTCGAAGTGACATGAATAGATGGGAAGATTGCAGTCGGGCCCAAGAGTGGAAGTCTAGGCATCACTATCTATCTCATGAGAATTAGAATCAAACCACACATAGTTCTTAGAGAATAGTTTAGTATAACATCATGCGATAAGGAAATCAATCATGTAGTTTAACATCATGTGGCAGGGACATCGACCATGCAGTTTAATGTCATATGGAGAGGACTCATGGTATGCCTCTTATGGTCTTGAATTCTGGATTGAAATGGACTTATTGTGTACCTTTGTTCCTTTCTTGTGATGTAACGCCCCGGACCCAGAATCCCGGAGCCGGTCCATTATTTTTAAACATTAGCTAATTACAAGGAATCAAGTCTCGAAAGACTGATTAGTTTAGCTGTCTTGGAAAAAATATTAGATACATGAACATCACATTACACATTCAAAAAAACACAACATAAATAATCCATCAAGAATTCTATTTTTCCATATCTTAACCCTACATATCAAACATAATACACTTCTTGAAATCCTGGGAAAAGAAAACATAAGAAAGGGGTGAGCTCAGATGCTCAGTAAGGGTAAATAATTTAGTAGAAGCTGTAAACTTTTAAGGAAAGAGGTGTAATAAAAACAATAGCCTTTTAAACATAAACTTGAACATAATATGGAGAAAATAAATCAAATATTACCATATAAAAACGCACATGTATATTCTACTAGTTAAATAATCACATATAATAATTAATTTCATAATGATGTAATGCCTAACACCAAACATCATTACCACATTGTCAAGGCCTTGTTCCAAGACACTAATTTGTCTCATGAGACCTATCAATGAATCTAGGGGCTATAGTGAGCCCCACCCATCACTTACTAAGTCCATTGTATTCCTCATATGAAAATGTTGAAACATAACATAAACATTCGTATTAAAACTAGCATAAAAAATGTCAATACTTCAACCATAAACCACGAAAGGGTATAAAAATAGCTCATCCATAGTCAAACATATCATAACTCATTCAAAACAATATGTAAGATTGTATTATAATAAATCAACCTTAATCAAGAATAATATCTAGTAAAGGATGTTGACATAATTGAAAATGATCAGTAAAACTTTTTGAGAGAAATATCAATTTTTTGTGAAATAATTTAAAAGTCACACATTTATAAAGGAATTAATTTAAAAGATATTTTTGAATCAAAGTGTCTCATGCCACTTTAAAACTTTTGAAAGGAATTAAAATTTTAAAACAATCATGTCCATATAAATAAATCCTTAAAACCATTTTAAAAACATGGACATTAATGGGAAAGATTTAGAAGAAGAAATATTTAAAACATTTAAAATGATTTTTTAGTTAAAAAGTACCTTAAAATAATCATTTTGAAATCTCCATTATGAAACATGGACATGGATAATAAATATTTCCCAGAAAATACCTGCACATAAACAATCTTGGATAATAATGAGATTGAGGAATTAACCATTACCTTACACTTTCCTTTGGTCGAGGGTAAGTTTAACCTTCTTTATAACGACCATATTATGTTATTAAACTATATAAAAACCATATTAATATTTATTATATCATACATGATTCATTTATGACTTTATACTTTCCATTTAATAATTATTTCCATGTTAAATTAACATTTCAGGTAATAATCGCTTTCTTTATCGTACGTGTTTTAACTTTTTATTCTTGATCGTATCTTTTAGATCATGATTTAAATACTTCAATAATATAAAACATTATTTATATTTCATACATATTTAGAATATAAATATTTATAATAGATAGATATATTAAATAGAAAACACCATTTATGGAGACAGTAGGTCGTACGTATGCATAAATGTTGTTTCCGTTTTCATATCGTATTGAACGGAAGTAAATGAATAATATATATGTAAGTACATATATATATATATATATATATATATCCAGTAGCATTATTATTTCATATATTACATACTTATTAATAATATATATTTTTATAATCATCGCTGAATGGTGAATGTGGAAATGAATCTCATCACGTTATGGAGACGGTAAGTCGTACGTACACACGAGCGATGATAACATTTCCTTAATGATTAAAAGGTATGGAATTGGGTGGTATATTAATTTTAAAGAGAAATTATAATGTTATTTAAATTACTTATATACATGTTACTCATCATTATATCCATCCAAATAACATAGTGTTGAATAAAAAATTACACCATGGTGTGGAGACGGTAAGTTGTACGTACACACGCATGATGACATTATCATTCATAAGATGGATATAATAATGATAATTGCTGTAAAATATTTATAATAACATCACAATATGTATAAGGTACTGGATTTATCATTTTGGTATTGAAATAACAAATAAAGACAAAGTGGAAGAAGAAAATAACTTTGAAAGAGGTGATAAAATAATTATATCTTCTTTGAGTGTTTCCTTTTGATTTGACAAAAGGGATCCTTAGGTTGGATTTATGCTCAAGGGGAGGCCTCTAGGTTTACTTAATAGAAGTTGTGAGGATATTTGGGAAGTTTTTGGTGGATTCAAATGACTTTGGAGGTGTTATTTTAAGAGAAGGGGAAGTACCCTTTTATAAGAGAGGTGAGGGTCACTTTAGGAATGGTTTGAAATATTATTTTATTTTAAAATAATTATCAGTTTCTAATGGCTCCAAATTGATTTATTTCGAATATAAGGTGGTTATATTTCTAAATCATCTCAAACAATAGGTTTTAGACAAGTTTATGTAACGATATTAACCCTATCTGTTAGCTTTAACTCTTAGTTAAATAGTTTAACTTTTACCATGTCCTCCTGTATTATTGTAATAAATGGTTAATAAAATTACTATAAAAATACAAGAGAACCCCAAGTGGTTAAATTTTTACATATATAATCTTATATAAGTCCTTTTATTGTACCTTAGATTTTTAGGAGTATTTTATCATTTAATAAAATAGTATTTGTTTTAAAAACCCATTTATGTCAATTTTGACACTATTTAGTATTTGGTTTTTTATGAAAGTCATAAAAACATTATTACTTCAAATAAATTAATTTAATAAACAATAACATGTCATATTAACATATAAAATTCATTTAATTCATAAAAAGTCTCAATTAGCATTTATTTTGATATTTATAACATCAATTATTTTAATCATTCATTAATAAAATAATTAGTGCATCATCATTGTGTCATAAATAAATTTAATTATTTAATGTCTAAAAATTATAAATAAAATACCATAATGTAGGAAATAGTTTTAAGATTATAAAGAATATTTATAGTCAAATTTATCTTATGTATAACCCTATAGTAAAAATGGTTTAGTTATTAAAAGTTGAATTTAACACTTTTAACTCTTCTATAAATAAAATAATAATAAATGTCCTAATCTAATTCAAGTGGATAAAAGAGGTTCATATTTTCTTCCTAAGGTTGATGTTGGTCGAAAAACACGTATCCAATATAATTAGGACATTTTTTATAGTAATTATAACATCATTTTTACCTTTAATTACCATATTTATTTTTAACCATGGTAAATAAAATTCAAAAGTTACTATTCACAAAAAATTATTTTTATCTTATTGAACCACATTTTACATACTTATTTAAATCGTGTCTCTTGGACTTTTTAAATTTAATTCATAGAAGTTGAAAAATTACATTTTATTTCAATTTTTAAATGTGCCTAGAAGATGGGTAAACGACGTTAAAAAGTTCACTAAAATTTTGTATATCTAATCTTATTATAAAGTGACTTCAATGAATTACATTAAACTTATATAGGTATTATTTATCTATTTTGACTCAAAATAAATTTAAATAAAATGAATAATTATTTAAATAAAAAGTCGGTTTTAATCAATAAGGTAGTGTTTTTCACTATTCATCAAAAATTGAATGTTTTCAGAAAAATACTCAAAATTCACCCTAAGATAATTTTGATATTTCAAATTCAAAAATGAAGTATATTTTACCAAATTAAAAACATTGAAGTTTAATTAATTAATTCAAAATTAATTCCTATTGTCAAAACCAAAAAACAGGTTTTTAAAAAGTAAAAACTATCAAAAGATTGACATGTGTTTATGTACAATTTAAATGTGAAATTACTCATAATGACCTACATTATATTAAATGATAAAAAAATTATCTAATTATACTTTCAACCCACTCAAATTTATAATTTAACACTATAAACTATTTTGATTAAAAAGGTTTATTTCAATTAAAATTTAGTATTTTTCACAATTCATCAAAATATGAAGGTTATCAGAAAAGTACCAAAAAAATTAACCAAAATAAATTTTTATGTCCTGATTCTAATGAAGAATTTAATTCCACTAAATTATATATATAAAAGTGTCAAATATTGGATTTAAAATGGGTTCCCCATTAAAAGGTGGCAAAACTACATTTTTTGAAAAATACTTCTTTTTTCTGAAAATTGAATTTTTCCTTATATTATATCTAAGAAACAAAAACTTTGAATGTTAAAATTATATAGGATATATATATAATTCAAAAGGTGGTTAATACTATTCATTATCCCTTTTTTAATGGCGATTTTGGTAAGTCGTGGTGCACTCGAACTCAGTGTTTCTTGTAGCGAAAGCTATTGAATTACTTTAAAGAGATAACGTACTATAAAATCATGGGGTGTTAAATCCTCCCCTCCTGCAATAAATTGAGTCCTCACAATTTTAAATTATTATTCAAAAATAAAAGGTTGAAAATTGAATATACCTTTGTGGAAAACCCACATCGGAAATAGGATTTATAAAATTTTGTCTTAATAAGAGAGAAAGGGAAATAAAAAATTCACCAATAAATTATGATCTTGATTATGAGAACATTGGTGGAAATTAGAGAAACATAATTGGAGGAAAAACATAAATATATTTATGGAGTGATTGAGGTCATCAATCACAAACAAGTGTAAAATTGAGATCCTCAAAACAATCAATTTATGTTGATTTAAAATATCATCGGTTCAAACAACATAAGGTATTAGGATAATACGTTTTTGGTTTTATGGTTCCTTCCCTAAGGATTAATAATTAATTTCTTCATAGAATAAGAGGAAAAAAAATATACTTGACAAGTAGAGTATCATCCTTGAACTAATTCCTACCACAAACTCATCTTTCACTCCATAAGATAATAGAATTAAAAAATATTCTATTTATCCTAATCGTATAGAGTTCCAAAAATAATGAATTTATAATTATTTTTTCATACTTTTTAAAAAGAATACATTAAACAAACTAGGAAATCATGTAATCCAATTTTAGTTGATGCACCCTTTTCGCCCTTCGATTGCGGGTTCAAGTCCCACGGCCTTGCCGGACGCAACAGGTTGTCACCCGACCTCCAGGTTTTCCTTTTTATAACAATCCAAAAATACTCTTAAGAAATGTTTTAACCTTAAACAATAGTATGCAATGTCTAACTTAATTCATTCCAACCTTTATAGTTATCCAAAATACTTCTGTCCAAACTCTCTCTAGAAGGTCTCTAAATTCCAAAATCAATTGTAACATTAGATTCCCCAAACAACATAAAGTTTCTCTTATTGTCACATACTGAAAATATGAATACCTTCATCATATTAAAACCTTAATAAAAAAATTACTATAGTAAAATCCTTATATATATAACATTCTTCTTATAACCTGAATATAATTCTTAGATCCAAAAATACAAATACATTAATTATTCTACTTAAACTGTAATAACAATATAAGATTGGGCTTTCTCCCTTGGACTTTTCTGAGATAAGTTTCTTTGGCGCTTAGAACATTCATTTGCATAATTCCCTATTTCTCTATAATTGTAGCATTCAACATTAACAACCTGTTTATTTCCTTTGCAATCACGAGCCTTGTGACCTTTTTCTCTATATTTGTAGCAAACTCCCATTCCTTTTAGAAAAGTATCGGGGTGTTTCTTCCCCCAATTACCATATAATGGAAAATCCATCTTTCTCTTTTTACGTTTATCTATGTCTTACCCCATCGTTATCTTCTTCTATTGCTTTACTTTATTGTCATAAGAATTAGAGAATTCCCTTTCTATCTTGATAGCACACAAAACTATATCTTCATATGATGAGAAGGATTGTGAGACTAATTATCGATGGAGAAATTGTTTTAACCTATAAAAGAATCTATCAATCTTACTCCTTGTGTTACGTATATAATCTGATGCATGACATTCTATCCTTGTAAAGTTAGCCTCATACTTTGTGACATTATCATCCCCCTTCTTCCTCAGACTTAGAATTTGTCTTTCTATATCCGGTCGATGGTCACGATGAACGTATTTTTCTATGAAAATTTCTTTAAACTCCCTCCATTCTATATTTGATACTTCTTCCACTACTACAAATATGGATTTTATCAGCACTAGAAAAGTGAATTAACAGCACTAAAAAAAACATCGTTAATCGAGGTGAAGATAGGGGGTCTCTTTTATCAGCGCTCAAAAAGAGATGATAAAGACCCCTTTTATCAGTGCTAAAAAAAGCGTTGATAAAACATCCCTTTTATCAGCGATAAAAAAAAGAACTGATAAAATGGGTCTTTTATCAGCACTTTTTTTAGTGCTGATAAAAGGGTTGTTTTATCAGCACTTTTTAAAAGCACTGATAAATGTAAAAAAATAAAAAATTAAGAAAAAATGATTTATATTTGGGGGACATTTTAACAGTGCTTGACCCCCCCCCCCCCCCTATCAGCGCTAGGAGGCCCCTCCCACTCTTGTGTGCTGCCCTTGCCCGCGCATCCCACACATGCGCGTGCACTTCCTTGCTTCCACCCAAAATCAAACCCGTGACCTCCCCCTTGCGCGCCTGCACCTTTACCACTAATCCATTTCTTTTTTTTTCTATTTAATGATACATCTATTTATTTATATATATATATTTCTATTTATTTATATATTAATATATATTCATATTAATATAAATGTATTTTGTTATATTAATACATATATGTTTATTCTTATATTAGTATATATATATTCATTCGTATATTAATATATATTTATATCTATTTATATATATATTTATAGATAAAAATTTTTATCCGTATATTTATTTGTATATTAATATATATTTATAAGATTAGTTTTAAATACATTTATAAAATATGTTTTTTATGTGTGTTTATAAATAAATAAACAAATATATATATACATATATACAACAAACATAAAAATACACACACACACACACATATTTATGAATAAATACATATATATATATATATATATATGTGTGTGTGTGTGTGTGTGTGTATTTGAAAATCCATATAATGTTAAATCGACCATAACTTCTAATATAGAAGCCCGTTTCAACTCCACAACCAGTAAAATCAAAGAAAATGAAACAATCTTTGATATGATATGTGGTATAGGCCTAACAGAAATATGAATCAAAAGTTTTACATGTTTGAATGTTAACAAATCGGGGTATCCCGACTAAAAACTCAGTTTTGTAGGCCTTATGGACCTTTTTTGTCCTAGAAAAATGTGATATAAGCTTTTCTTCAGTCATAGGTGCGTAGAGCTCGTCCCAGGCTTCGATTTGATATGTTGTAGAGCTGAAACGGACACCCAGATCAAACGTTACAGCCGTTTGAAGTTTGAGTTACATTTTCAACTTATTTTAGATCTTTTATTAATTGTTTTGATTTTTTATACCCTCAAATTGTTATTAAATGATTTTTAATCGATAATAATTAGAAAATTATTAATTAATTATATTTTTTAAAATATTTTAAATCCATTTTCACTAAATTTATTATATATTAAATGTAATAGTATATTTATATGTATATTTAAAAAATATATATTATATTTATATCATTGTAAATATACTTATATAAAAATATATTATTTTTCCTAAATTTTTTTTTAAACATAAAACTTATCAGCGCTAGGGAAAGGCACTGATAAATCCCTCCTTTATCAGTGCTACTAAAAAATCATTGATAAAGGGGTCCCCTTTAACAGTGCTAAAAAAAGCCTTGATAAAGGGGGGGCCTTTATCAGCCCTAAAAATGCGCTGATAAGGGGTCACTTTTAACAGCGCTTTTTTAGTGCTGTTAAAGGACCCCCTTTATCAGCGCTTTTTTTAGCGCTGATAAAGGCCCCCTTTATTAGAACTTTTTTTAGTGCTGATAAAAGGGTAGCGCTTCCCTTGCCCATTTTTGTAGTAGTGTTCATCCTCATTTGTGTTTTGAATCAATGAACACCATTGATCTACATCTCCTGTGAGGCGATAAACTGCCATTATAACTTTTTCCCTTTCGCTACTCCCCAAATCATGAAATATTTTCTCTAAGGAACTTATCCATTTCTCAGTTAAAAATGGATGTTTATTCCCATTTAATATTGGTGGTTGTTCCCTCATGAAGCGGTCTAACATTGATCCTCCACATTGTGGATCAGGGTGCTCCATACGGGTAAGGTTATTTTTCATAACCAGAGTGACTTGTCCTAGTATGGTTATAAGATGATCAGAACCAGTTGCATCACCTTCTCCACTACAATTATCCTGAGTGTAGGAAGTAAATCCCTAAATGGATTGAATGCATTGATACAGTTTCAATTCCTTCCACTAGGCACCATTTCTAAACAATGGAATACACTAGATTAGTTTATGAATCGCAAAACATAATTCCAAACTAGTAAAATACCTAACATAAATTGAAAAATTTATGCATATAATACCTATTAATAAAAAAATTCTTTGAGTAAGTATTTACTAATAATTCCTTCATAATGAGTTGTAATGAAAATATGAATTATCCTAAGCATACCCCTCAAGAGTTTCATAACCAAGAGTGTAGTAAGGCCCATTGTCGTGTACCAGGATACCCCGGGTTAAGCCTGAAACTCCTTGTCAGAGTTTTCACTCCTAGGTATATCTGTGGCAAAGCCACCTCTACCAACTAATATTCTGACAGGGATGTATTTCTTGGAAAATACACAAAATATCTACATTACCAAAATTCTAGGAAATTCTTCTATACTAATCCTCAAAGTCTATCTTAGCATAATGTTCTCTAATCATAGGTTTTCTAAATCTAGTTTACAAGGTTTTTACTAAACTTCCTCTGATACCAAATGTAACGCCCCGACCCCAGAAGACTAGAGGCAGTGCATTATTTTAATACATTAGCATGATTACAAGGAATCAAGTCCCGAAATACCAATCAGTTTAGTAGTCTTGGAAAATATATTACATACATGAACATTACATTAGACATTAAAACATAAAAAACAACATAAATAATCCATTTAGAAATCCATTTTCCCCCTAGTTTAACCCTATATATCAAACATAATACCCTTCTTGGAATCTTGGGAAAACAAAACATAATAAAGGGGTGAGCTCAGATGCTCAGTAAGGGTAAATATTTTAGTGAAAGTTATAAACATTTAAGGGAAGATGTGTAATAAGAACAATAGCCTTTTAAACATAAACTTGAACACATATATGGAGAAAATAAATCAAAAATTACCAAATAAACATACACATGAATATTCTACTAGTCAAATAATGACATGTAATAATTAATTTCATAATGATGGAATGCCTAATGTCGGACATCATTACAATATATTCAAGGCCTCGTGCCAAGACTACAAATAAAATTTTCATCAAGCCCTTGTGCCAAGATAGTAATTTTTCTCATGAGAACTACTGATGCATCGACGGGCTATAGGAGTCCCCACCCATCACTTACTAAGTCCACTGCATTCCTCATATGAAAATGTTGAAACATAACATAAACATTCATATTAAAACAAGCATATGAAATGTCAATATTTCAACCATAAACCATGAAGGGTATAAAAATATCACATCCACAGTCAAAGATATCATAACTCATTCAATACAATATGGAAGATTTTATTATAATAAATCAACATTAATAAAGAATAATATCTAGTAAAGTATGTTGACATAGTTGAAAATGGTCAGTAAAACCTTTTGAGAGAAATACCCCTTTTTGTAAAATCATTTAAAAGTCACACATTTATGAAGGATGTAATTTAAAAGATATTTTTGAATAAAAGTTTCCCATACCACTTGTAACCTTTTTAAAGGAATTAACATTTTAAATCAATCATATACATATAAATAAATCCTTAAAACCATTTTGAAAACATGGATATTAATGAGAAAGATCTAGAAGAATAAATATTTAAAACATTTAAAATGATGTTTTAGTTAAATATTACCTTAAAAGAATCATTTTGAAATTTCTATTATGAACCATGTATGTGGAAGATAAATATGTCCCAGAAAATACTTACACATAAACAATCTCATATAATAATGAGATTGAGGAATTAACCCTTACCTTACACTTTCCTTTGGTTGAGGGTACGTTTAACCTTATGTATAATGACCATAGTATGTTATTAAATTATAAAATAACCATATTAATATTTATTATATCATAAATGATTCATTTATGTCTTTATAATACCTATTTAATAATTATTTCAATGTTAAATTAACATTTTGGGTAATAATCACTTTCTTTATCTTATGTGTTTTAACTTGTTATTCTTGATTGTGTCATTTAGATAATGATTTAAATACTTACATAATATAAAAAATTATTTATATATCATATATATTTAGAATATAAATATTTTTAATAGATTGATATATGAAATGGAAAACACCGTTTATGGAGATGGTAGGTCGTACGTACGCATAAACGTTATTTCCATTTTCATATCGTATTGAACGGAAGTTAGTGAATAAGATATATGTAAGTACATACATACATATAAATACACACACATACATATATATATATATATATATATTATAATTATTATGTCATATATTACATACTTATTAATAATATATATTTTTATAATCATCGTTGAATGGTGAACGTGGAAATGAATCTCATCGCTTCGTGGAGACGGTAAGTCGTACGTACACACGAGCGACGATATCATTTCCTTAATAATTAAAAGGTGTGGAATTGGATGATATATTAATTGTATAGATAAATTAGAATTTTATTTTCATTATTTATATACATTTTACTCATCATTATATCCATCCAAATAAGATAGTGTTGAATAAAAAATTACACCATGACGTGGAGATAGTAAGCCGTATGTACGTACGCATGGAGACATTATCATTCATAGGATGGATAGATTAATGATTATGGTTGTACCATATTTATAATAAAATCATAGTATGTATAAGGCACTAGATTTATTATTTTGGTATGGAAATAACAAAGAAAGAGAAAGTGGAAGAAGAAAAAGACTTTGAAAGAGGTGATACAATAATTACCTATTCTTTGGGTGTTTCCTTTTGATTTGAAAAAAAATTCTCCTTATGTTGGATTTATTCTCAAGGTAAGGCCTCTAGGTTTAATTGAGGGAAGTTGGGAGGAGATTTGGTAATGGTTTGGCTGAGCCAAATGGATTTGGAGGTGTGATTTTGAGAGAAGTGGAATTACCCTTTTATAAGAGAGGTTAGGGTCACTTTAGGAAAGGTATGAAATATTATTTTATTATAAAATAAATTTTGGTTTATAATGGATAAAAATTGATTTATTTCAAATCTAAGGTGGGTATGGTCCGAAATACTCTCAACCAATATGTTTTAGACATTTTTAGGTCACTATATTAACCTTATCTTTAAGATTTAACTCTTAGTTGAATAGTTTAACTTTTACCATGTACACTTGTATTATTGTAATAAATGGTTAATAAACTTACTATAAAAATACAAGTGAACCCCAAGTGGTTAATGTTTTACATATCTAATATTATATAAGTACTTTTTCTAAAACATATATTTTTAAAAGTATTTTATCATTTAATAAAATAGTATTTGTTTTAAAAACTCATTTATGTCAATTTTGACACTATTTAGTATTTGGTTTTTTGAAAGTCATAAAAACATTATTACATAGAAAAAAATTCATTTAATCAACCCTAAAATGTGATATTAACCTATAAAATTAGTGTAATGCATCAAAAGTTTCAATTTACATTTATTTTGATATTTATAACATCAATTATTTTAATCATTCATTAATAAAGTAATTACTGCATCATCATTTCATCCTAAATAAATTTAATTATTTAATTTTTAAAAATTATAAATAAAATACCATAATATAGGAAATCATTTTAGGCTTATAATTAATATTTATAGTTTAATTTATCTTAGGTGTAACCTTATATTAAAAATGGTTTAGTTATTAAAAGTTGAATTTAACACTTTCAACTCTTATTTAAATAAAATAATAATAAATGTCCTAATCTAATCCAAGTGGGTCATAGATGTTAATATTTTATTCCTAAGGTTTATTTTGGTCGAAAAACACTTATCCAATAGAATTGGACATGTGTTAGGGTAATTATAACATCATTTGTAACTTTAATTACCCTATTTAATTTTAACCGTAGTAAATAAAATTCAAAAGCTACTATTCACCAAAAAAATATTTTCATCTTATTGAACCAAATTGTACTTAATAATTTCAACTGTGTCTCTTAGAATTTTGAAACTCAATTCCAAGAAGCGGTAAAATTACATTTTATGCAAATTTTTAAATGTTCCTAGAAGGTGGGTAAAAGACGTTAAAAAGTTCAATAAAATTATATATATCTAATCTTATTATAAAATGATTTAAATAAATTAAATTGAACTTATATAGGTATTATTTATCTATTTTTACTGAAAATAAATTTAAATAAAAAGTCTGTTTTAAATAATAACGTAGTTTTTTTCACTGTTCATCAAAAAATGAAAGTTTTTAGAAAAATACTCAAAATTCACCCTAAGATAATTTTTATATTCCAAATTCAAAAATGAAGTCTATTTTTTCAAATTAAAAACATATAAGTTTCATTAATAAATTTATAATTAATTCCCATTGTCAAAACCAAAAAGCGAGTTTTTAAAAAGTAAAAACTATCAAAATAATGAAATGTGTTAATGTCCAATTTAAATATGAAATTACTTATAATGACCTACATTATATTAAATGATAAAAATATAATATAATTATACTTTTAAACCACTAAAATTTATAACTTAACACTATAAATTATTTTGAATAAAAAAGTTGTTTTCAATTAAAATTTAGTATTTTTCATTATTCATCAAAATATGAAAGTCATCAGAAAAGTACCAAAAATATATTCAAACTAAATTTTTATGTCATTATTATAAGGAAAATTTTAATTTTACTAAATTTTATATATAAAATTTTCAAATATTGGATTTAAAACGGGTTCTCCATTAAAAGGTGAAAAACTGCATTTTATGAAAAATACTGCTTTTATATGATAATTGAATTTGTCAATATATTATGTCTATGAAACACAAAAGTTGAATGTTAAAATTATATAGGATATATATAAAATTTAAAATGTGGTTAATAATATTCATAACTGCTTTTTTAATGTCTAGTTTTGTAAGTCATGGTGAGCTCGAACTCGGGGTTGCATGTAGCACAAGCTATTGAATTACATTAAATATATAACGCACTATGATATCATGGGGTGTTAAATTCTCCCCTACTTCAATAAATTTCATACTCGCAATTTGAAAATTTTTCTTTGAAAATAAAAGGTTGAAAATTGAAAATACCTTTGTGGAAAACCCACATCAGAAATAGGGTTAATAAAATTTAGTTTTAATAGGAGGGAAATGAAAATGGAAAAGTCACCACCAAATTATGATCTCGATTAGGAGAACATTGGTGTAAATTAGAGACATATAATTGAAAAAAATGTAAATATTTATAGGGAGTGATTGAGGTCATCTATCACAATAGAAAATGTAAAATTGAGGGCCTCAAAGCCATCAATCTATGATGATATAAAATATCATCAGTTCAACAAAACATAAGGTATTAGGATAAAACATTTTTGGTTTTATGATCCCTTACCTAAGGTTTAAGGATTAATTTCTTACTAGAATAAGAGGAAAAAATATACTTGACAAGTAGAGTTTCATCCTTCAACTAATTCCTACCAAAAACTCGTCTTTCACTCCAAAAGATAATAGCATTCAAAAATATTCTATTTATCCTAATCATATAGGGTTCCAAAAATATTTAATTTATAATTAATTTGGCATACTATTTAAAAAAACTAAATTATACAAACCAGGACATCACGTAGGTGAGTGGTAGGTGATACACCCTTGTCACCCTTCGGTTGCTGGTTTAAGTCTTGCGGCCTTGTCGGATGTGACAGGTTATCGCCCGAACTGCATGTTGTCTTTTTTATAAAAAACCAAAAATAATCTTAATAAATGTTTTAAAATTAAACAATAGTATCCAATGTCCAAATTAATTCATTCCAAAATTTATAGTTATCCAAAATACTTCTATCCAAACTCTCTCTAAAAGGTCTCTAAATTCAAAAATCAATTGTAACATCAGATTCCCCAAACAACGTAAAGTTTCTCTTATTGTTATATAATGAAAATATGGAAACCTTCATCATATTAAAACCTTAATGAAAAAAAAAGTACTGCAATACAATCCTTATATATATCACATTATTCTTATAACCAGAATATAATTCTCGGATCCAAAAACACAAATACATTAATTATTCCACTTCAACTATAGTAACACCATAATCTTGGTGTTTCTCCCTTGGCCTTTTCTGAGATAAGTTTCCTTGGCACATAGGACATTAATTTTCATAATTCCCCATTTCTCAATAATTTTAGCTTTCAAAATTGATAGTCTCTTTATTTCCCTTGAAATCATGATCCTAGTGACCATTTTCTCTATATTTTTAGCAAACTCCCATTCCTTTTAGGCAATACCGGGGTGATTCTTCCCCCAATTATCACAGAAGGGAAAATCCGTATTTCCCTTTTTTCCTTTATATATCACTTTCTACACTATTCTTTTCTTTTCTTTATTTACTTTAATTTCATAAGACTTAGAGAATTTCTTTTCTGTCTTGATAGCATATGAAACTATATCTTCATATGATGGGAAGGATTGTGAGAATAATGCTCGAAGGAGAAATGGTTTTAACCCATAAAATAATCAATCAATCTTACTCCTTGGGTTATGTATATAATCTTCTGCATGCCTTTCTAATCTTGTAAAGTTAACCTCATACTTCGCAACATTCTCATCCTCCTTTTTCATTAGACTCAGAAATTGTCTTTCCATATCCGCTCGATGGTCACGAGGAAAGTATTTTTCTATGAAAATCTATTTAAACTACCTCCATTCCATTTTTCATACTTTTTCATCCTAATTTGTGTTTTGAATCAATGAAAACCACTGATCTACATCTCTTTTGTGGAAATAAACTGCCATGACAACTTCTTCCCTTTTGCTACTCCCCAAAGCATGAAATATTTTCTCTAAGGAACTTATCTGTTGCTCAGCTAAAAATAGATTTGTAGTCCCATTGAATGTTGTTGGTTGTTGCCTCATGAAGCGGTCTAACATTGATCCTCCAAATTGTGGATCAGGGTTCTCCATACAGGTAAGGTTATTATTCATAATCTAAGTGACTTGTCCAAGTATGGTTATAAGATGATCAACACCAGTTTCATCACCTGCTCCACTATAATTATCTGAAGTAGGAGGTAAATCCCAACATGGATTACGTGCATTGATATGGTTTCCATTCCTTCCACTAGGTTCCATTTCTATATTAGTTTATGAATCCCAATACATAATTACAAACTAGTAAAATACCTAACATAAATTGAAACTTTTATGCATATAATCCCAATTAATAAAAAAAATCTTTGAGGAAGTATTTACTCATAAATCCTTCATAATGGGTTGTAAATAAAATGTAAATTATCCTAACACCGGACATCATTACCATATAGTCAAGGCCTCATGCCAATACTATAAAAAAATTGTCAAGGCCTTATACCAAGGCACTAATTTGTCTCATTAAACCTACTGATTCATCGAGGGGATATAGCAGGCCCCACTCATAACTTACTAAGACCACTTCATTCCCCATATTAAAATTTTCAAACATAATATAAACATTTATATTAAAACTAGCATAAAAAATGTCAATTCTTCAAACATAAACCATGAAGGGTATAAAAATAACACATCCACAGCTAAACATATCATAACTCATTTAATACAATATGGAAGATTTTATTATAATAAATAAACCTTAATCAAGAATAATATCCATTAAAGAATTTTTACATAGTTGAAAATGGTTAGTAAAACTTTTTGAGAGAAATAACCCTTTTCCCTTTAAATAAAAAGTCAGTTTTAAACAATAACGCAGTGTTTTTCACTATTCATCATAAATTTAAAGTTTTCATAAAAATACTTAAAATTTACCCTAAGATAATTTTGATATTTCAAATTAAAAAATGAAGTCTATTTTACCAAATTCAAAACATAGACGTTTCATTAATTAATTTAAAAATAATTCACGTTGTTAAAACCAAAAAGCGAGTTTTTAAAAAGTAAAAACTATTAAAAGATTGACATGTGTTTATGTCCAATTTAAAAGTGAAATTACTTATAATGACCTTAATTATATTAAATTATAAAAATATAATATAATTATACTTTAAAACCACTCAAATTTATAATTTAACACTATAAATTATTTTTATTAAAAAAGTTTTTTTCAATTAAAATTTAGTATTTTTCTCTATTCATCAAAATATGAAAGTTATCAAAAAAGTACCAAACAATTTATCCAAAATATATTTTTATTTCCTAATTCTAAAGAAGAATTTAATTTCACTAAATTTTATATATAAAAGTTTCAAATATTGGATTTAAAATTAGTTCGCTATTAAAAGGCGGAAAAACTACATTTTTTGAAAAATACTTTTTTTATCTGAAAATTGAATTTGTCCTTATATTATATCTAAGAAACAAAAAATTTGAATTTTAAAATTCTATAGGATATATATAAAATTTAAAATGTGGTTAATACTATTCATTACCACTTTTTTAATGGCTAGTTTTGTAAGTCATGGTGCGCTCGAACTCGGTGTTTCATATAGCGCAAGCTATTGAATTACTTTAAAGAGATAATGTAATATGAAGTCATGGGGTGTTACATGTAAGGGTAAGTCCCTAATGCAATTATAAAGCTGATGTGATCTATGCTCGATGTGAGAAACAAAGAACAACATGGGTTTCCCTACAATACAGAGACAGAAGGGGGTATAATAAGGGAATTTTTGTATCATGTAATGGTTGGAGCAGGATAGGATTGAGGCATCCCTATGTATCTCATTAGAAATGAGAATCAAGTAATATATAGTTCTAAAATAACTATAAATTTTAACATCATGCGGAAAGGACGTGGGTGAATTGGCATGAATGTATATGGACATTATAGATTCATACAGTATTATGTCATGTGGTAAAGTAATTGGATCACCCAATGTGAAAGGAAAATAATCTTATGGATGGACCCAGGAATATAAGTTTGGGCGTCACTACATATCCTTTGATGATAGGAATCAATACATGCATAGTTCTTATTAAACCATACAGTTTAACATCTTGCAAAAAGGATAAACTGTGACACATAGTTTAATGTCTTATTTCTAGGACGAATGATGTCGTGAAGTTTAATGTATTTCTGTCCGGAGGATCTTGTAAAATTTAACATCATGTACTTTGGATGAGTTATGGGACATACATTGATGTGGACACCCTAGATGAAAACTATGCAAATTATTTCTTGAGAAATCTTTCCTTGGTGGGGGGTGTGACATGCTCCCCATCCATGATGGCCAATGAATATGCTCCATTATGATAAAACTTATATATTGCATAATTTCCTTCCCACTCTGGCTCCAACTTCAAGTGATTCTTTTACTAGTATCATTAGGGATCTAAGGGGCAGCACCAGTTCTCCTTGGAGAAATTAATACAAGATAACATTTTTATTAAAGGCCCTTACTATCTGATTCTGATGAATTTTCAGATTGTGCAGTGTGAATAGCCTTTTCTAATCCATAAGTTCCAATTTGTAAAGCCATTTTTGTGATTATTCATCAGTTGAGAGTTGTCTTAAAATTTCTATTCTGAGTGATGGTGGTTGGACCTCTATCAGTAAGACTGCCTCAGTCCTATACACTAATGAGTATGGCACCACCTATGTGGAAGTACACATGGTGGTACAGTAGGCCCATAGAGTATGGAGGAGTTTTTCTGGCCAAGACTTCTTATCCTTGTTCACCATCTTCTGGATTATATTCGATAGATTCATATTGAAGTCCTCTATCTATCCATTTCTTTTTTCATGATAGGGAGATGAGTGACTGGACTCGATGTTGTACTTTGGGTAAATTTTCTTCCACTCTGTGGAATAGAAGTTGGTGTTAGTGTCCATTAATATTGTGTGAGGGACTCTGAACCAGGTGATGATATGAGACTTTATAAAGTTGATGATATTCTTCATTCTGACTTCCTTGAGGGGTATTGTGTTATCCCATTTGGAAAAGAAGTCAGTATCAGTAAGGATTTACTTGAATTGCTTAGCGTTGGCTGGGAGATATGGCCCCACAACATCCATCCAACAAAACAGAAAATTTCTAGGAATATTTAGATGTATGTAGCAATTCTGAGGGCTAATGGATGAATTTATTAGGAATATGGCACACATGAAATTTCTTGATGAATCCCACATAGTCCTATATCATGATTCTCTAGTAATATCCCAACATTCTTATTTGGTAGGCAAGGCTAGTTCCAAATTTATGGGCACCACAGGAGCCTACATGGACTTCTTCCATGATGGTGGAAACTTATCATTATGTTATGAACCTGATGAGAATTCCATAAAATCCTTATTTGTAGGGTACTTTTTGATAACTTGGCTCATCATGCATAGTGAAGTTTTATTTCTAGTGTCGAATATATTCCCTTATATCATGATCTTTTGGGATAATCCCATTTTGTATATAACCAATAATGGGATCCATTCATCTAGGGGTGGCCATTGGTTCATCATGCTCTGGGGTGGTGTTGACTTGATTGATCTCTTACATATCACATACGATGATCGATGAGGCCATTATTAGGTGTTTATTATGGAAGGTTGCTTCCTATGATCAGGGTTAGCCAGGAAAACATCTGTGTTGGCCAGTGAATCAACATGAACATTCTGTAATTAGGGAACATAATTTAGTGTAGTCTCAAATGGTAACTCTTCCATCAATCCCCTATGTAGCTAGTGAGAGGGGAAAGTTCTTCCTATTTAATGTAATATTTTCCATTGATCTTATTTATCATTTATTTTGAGTCCCCTTTGATATTCTGATGGGATATGTGAACTTCTAGGGATAATTTTAATCTAGTGATGAGGTCTTATTATTTTGCCTCATTTTTTGTGTATCCTTTAGACAATTAGAAAGAGTAGGGAAAAACTACTTTTGGGGGGGAAACAAATACAATCCTTAGATCAACACGGTTGAACTTTGGGTTTTCCATTTTTGTGTTGAAAGGACATTAGGAGGCACCATAAAATTACATCTATATTGTATATAAAGTTTCATAGTCATAGAATACCTCTTCACCCAGGATCTTGGTATCCTCAATTGTATTTTCTGAGGTAGGATGTTCTATGAGGAAATCAGCTCGGGCTTTCCCTTTCACCGACTTTTGTGATATGAACAGAATATCATATTGTTGCAGAATTCCCGCCAATAGATCCAAGAGCCCGATCAACATTGGGAGGAAAATTATGTACTTTATTAGGTCAATACGAGATACCAAGTGGTCTTTATGGTGTTTCAAGTAATGTCTCAGCCTCTGCACTTTAAATTTAAGTTCAAGGTACTTCTTTTCGACATCAAAATATTTCGTTTTAGTGCATAACATCATTTGGATGAGGTAGTAATGACTATCATTGCTTCCCAAATCATTCTTCTATATGAGGAGGGTGCCCAATGATCATTCCATGATGGAAACATATAATATGAGTGGACTCCCTTCCACTGGAGGAATCAGAACCGGTGGGTGTAGCAAGTACTTATTGAGAATTTTGAAGGACTTTTTACATTCATCATCTCATTAGTAGGCGACTCCCTTCTTCATTATCCTGGTGAAGGGGAGATATTTTTCTTCCAAGTTATCTATTAATCATCTAATGTAGGTGGGGTTCCCTTGGATTCCCCTTATTTCTTTGAGATTTATAGGGGCGAAATTGCTAAAATATCACTAGTCTTCTCTAGGTCAACCTCAATGTCGTAGGGGCATACCACAAATACAAGGAACTTTCCAAATGTTACCTCAAAAGAACACTTTAGTGGATTCATCTTTAGACTATTTTTCCATCACATTTCGAATACTGCTCAGAGATCCATGAAGTGGTCACATCATTGTTGGGATTTAACGACTGGGTCATCGACATAACATTCAGATATCCTTACCAAGAATCTTTTAAATATGCGATGCATGGCACGCTAGTATGAGACATTGGAATTATTTAATACAAAGGGAATGAACTATTAGAAAAAGGTCCCTTGATGTGATCTAAAGGATGTGGCTTCTTCATCTTCAGGGTTCATCTTGATCTAATTGTACCCCAAGTACTCATCCATGAAGGAAAGGGCTTGGAATCTAGTAGTTGCATCAATCAAGAGTTTTATGATTGTCAGTGGGAAATTTTTCATTGGGTAATTCTAATTAAATTCTCTAAAGTTAATGAAAAACCTAATATGACTATTCTTCTTCTTGACTGAGATGATGTTGGCAATCCATCTTGGGTACTTCACTTCTCAGAAAAAAAATGGATTTGATCAATTTGTCTACTTCTTCGCATAAATTGGTGGCATGAGAGGTGTACATCCTCCTGGATGCTTGTTTCAAGCCTCAATGATCATCAAGAAGTTTGAGATTGTGTGTAGACACATCTATATCTAATCTAGGAATTTCTTTATAATTCTAGTTGAACACATATAAGTGTTGGTTTATAAATGAAATGTACATCTCTTTCTCTTTGAGGGGAATGGAGGAACTAATCAGAGTAGGTTGTAAAGATTCCTATATTCCAAGATTTATCTAATTTATCTCATCTATGGTGGTGGAGACACCTTCCATGGATGATGGAGGGGTGTTCCTGAGATCATCCTCATCCCCTTCTATTTTTTATTATGTGGAGACATTTTCTTATGAAGATGGAAATATAGTGGTTTCTTCATCAGTATCTGGGTGAGGGAGTCTTTTAGAAGAGATATCACCATCCCTTTCTATCTGATTCATTTCATAGAGATGTTGGAGCTGGTCGTCTTTTACATTTTCGCTAAGGACAGGTGAGGCTTGGACCTATGGGGTTAAATATGATACTTTGACCATGTTTATGGGGAGCACATAATCATAATCAAGCTTTCTCCAGGGATTGATAGGGGTGTCCCCTAACCCATTTGGAGTTGCAACCTGTATATCTTCATTCTCCATTGGTTTCTTACCTCCCTTCTTATAGAAATCTGCTTCATCATATGTTGCTCTGAAAGTCTCAAAGAGGGTGTTGGAACCATGCAGTATGACAACCTTTCCATTGATAGGGTACTTTAGACATTAATTGAATGTTTATGGTACTGCCAAGTGGATATGGAGCTAGGTCCTTCCAAGAAGTACATTATATGTGGTGTATTTCTAGATAACCCTTAACTCAGTGTCAAATGTGAGTTCCCAAAATTGGGATTCGAGCTTAATCTTCTCAATAGGTCTTTTTTCAGGCTTATCATATCACTAAATGGTCAGTTCTATAGGGGATAAGTCCTCTTTTCTATACCCAAACATTGGATAGTTCGAACCGGGAAGATATTGATACCAAATCCATTATCAATTATCACCCTTTAGACATTGACATTATTTAGTTTTCCTGAAATGTATAAGGGTCTGATGTTCCCTTGAGGACCTCATCCTAATCTTGACCAGTGAATGATATGGAAACATGATATTATAATGATATATTCTCCACTAGATATACCTCAGAAGCAGTAAATTATGTCTTAAATTCTTTTAAACTCTAAAGGTATTTAATAAGTGCCTCCATGTGTTAGTTTGAAATGCGGAGCATGTAGATGATTGAGACCATGGCTGGAACTGTTGCTAGATATTTCTGAACATCGAACTTTTATGCCAGAGGTCAACTCTTCTCAAAATGGGGTTTCTCCTAGGTATGTGGTTCAAGAGTTGGAGAATACAAGGTAAGTGGAATTTTTGTTTGTGCATAGTTTCAGGGAGTATCTTCTACTAGTGGCACAAGTCATTCATGCCTTCCCCATTTCTTGGTTTGATCGGATTGAATCTCCCGCTAAGCAGCCATGAAAGATAATCATATACGAGATACTAATAGAGGGATTTGAGCCACCTCTTGGCTTCTTTGGATACTTCTAAAGAACTTTTCCATGAGTCTCAACTGAATATATGTCTTCCATGGGGATATAACTGTAATATTGAGTCCAACCACGTCTCTGTTGTCCCCTGTATCCTCATCTTCAACGCATGTGGCTTCCCATTCCCCGGTTATATGATGGAAAACCATATTTTTGGACATACTCATCATCAGAGAAGGGGTTTTTCAAGTGTATCACATTGAAAGAACCAAATATGATCTCTTCATATCAGGAGGATTCTATTTTGTGGGATACTTCCAATACTATTGATTTCACAGGGAAAAAATCAGCAAGAGTTAGGGCTTAATTTGGAGCAGAATATGACTCTTCCACCTCTGTATCTTCCTACTTCCAGTGGTCATTCCCACCCATGGTAGGTATATTTTAAACCTCCTTCTTAGGTGGTGTATCTACAGTGATTTTGTGAAACTATTCCTTCATAGAGGTATGTGATCGTTCAACTTTTTTTCAAGTCATCAAGTTGTCAAACATTTTAACATGCTTGGATGGAACTCTCTACCAACCTTCCTCTTCTTCTGATTAGGTGATGGGTATGAAAACTACCTTCTCTAGTGAGTTTTCTAACATCACCTTTCAAGATTTGACCATGCATTTAAGGACGTATTTCTAGATGAAGTAGATCTAGATATTATGTCGTTATCTTCTGTGAAAAGCATAGTAGTCAAGACAGTTGGTGAGGTTGACTTAATCATGACTTCTGAACTATGGAAGCTTTATTAGGTTATTATCTATGGATTCCAAGAAATAACTAGGGACTTGATCATTTTGTAAGGATTATACATTTTTCATCCGTTCCTCAAGTAATTGGTGACCCTGATTTCTCTATACCTCTAGTCGAGGGTGATTATGTGGTTGTCAACACTTGACAAGAGGTGTTGAGTGTTTCGAAGCCTACCTAGGTTCTTGGATGGGAACAACTGTAGGCTTAAGAGTGACAACTTCATCTTCTATGCTTCCTAGCTTTTTCCCCTGGGATATAGGAATGATTCAATACTTAGATCGGGTTCACTAAATAGACTCTTCAAAAAATTATTCCATTTATAAAAACTTTTGGAACCCATCTGGGTGTTTCATGGGGATTAGGGGTTTTTTGTAACTCATTCCTAAGATTTTCAACATAGAGCTCTAGTTGTTTCTTCAGTGAGAGGGGGATTCTAAGAAAATAGGTTAAATCATACACCTTTCTATGAAATCAGACACCCTATCATTCTCAATTTTCTTGTAGTTCATCTGGTTGAAGATTGTTTTATTACTTAGTGTTGAACTAAACTAATATATCAACTAACTATGAATTTCTTCCCATCCTATAATAGATCCCACTGGCAGACTGTTGTATTAAACAAAGGTCAGCCCTGTCAGAGTCTGTACAAAGAACCTTAGATTTTTCACCTCCTATTGATATCGAGGGCCCATAATTGGTCCAAATTGGAATATGAAGCGTGTGATATATTTTTCAGGGTCATATGCACCATAAAAGTTATAAAATTTAGGGTTTTCGAAGTTGGATGGAGGGGGAGTATTATCCACCCATTCAGGATATGGGTTCCTTTCAAGATGCATAGGTGTGTGTCTCTCTTCTATGGACTCTATTTGAGTATCCAAGGATTCAATGGTGTTAAGAAACTCTAGGGTAACTAGTGATTGAGCCACCTCCCATCCATAGGGAGTAGGTGGGGGCTGATGAGGTGATCCCACTTTCACCTTTCATTGATCCTCGATTTGTCTTATGACCGAATGATTACCTTGGTGAGGGAGATTCCACTGCCGCAATTGGGGGAAGTCCCGATCATTTTTTGTTTTCTATTTTATGTATAATTGATATCTGGATCTGAAGCTAACCTGATATTCAGATAGTTCTCTTTTTAGTGGATCACCTATCAGAGGGAGAATATTTTTCTCTTGCTAAAGACGATACCCAACAGGAATATTTCCCATAAGTATCTCCTCATTGAGTTGTGAGAGAGCTCATATTTCACTCTCATATTGTAAAAATTATTCCTATATGGATGTAAATTGAGATGTTTTCACATATTTCTTTTTATATTTTTCAGTATTCTACTGAGTAGGTGGAAACTCGTTATTTAGTGGTGCCCAATTTTGAAGCTTTATTTGGTCTCGGGTGCACGCAAACACATTTGGTGCATCCAAATCACCCTCCTCCTAGGGTACGTATTTGATTATGTAACCTTCTGTATTTTTATATTGATCAATTTATGCCATGTAGACAGTGATGACATTCACATAGGCATACTGATCAATGGTGATTGTGTCATTTATTTCTATATAATGAACTGATTATGTACAACTTCCATCAAGATCATTATTCAAACCCTTTGACTTATAGGTCCATTTTTACTTGCAAACCAGTGGGGTCTAGTTTCTTTTTTTGTATGCTCCTCCAATATTGGCCTATGAACAGTGAATTTGATAGAGTTTTTGGTTGTGATTGTCGAACGGGCCCCAACCAGTAAAGGTTTGTCTTATGGTGGGAGGAACAGGTGAGACACTGACTGTTGATTTCTTCCTATAAACCTAGAGAAGACTGATTCACTATGTGGTGATGATGATGATGAGAATCCCATTATCCCTATTGATGGGGGTCATTTGGGTCCTCTAGTTGTATTGACTGGTCCTATTGTTGAGGATCTAATGACTCCAGTTGGGGACTTGATGATTCCTTTGATCGATATGAAGATATAAATGCCCCCAGGCCAGTGGGATGGGGGTGATTTGGAATCACTAATAATGTCTCTAGGGTCCTCTTAGGGGAAAATAAAACCATTGATTGTGATGGAGATATAAATTCCTCCATCCTAGTCAAATGGGGTTCATCTACACGTTCGATGGTATGTCCTGAATCCTCTCATGAATTGATGATATAAGGGGTGGAGGTAGTGTTGGGTATTCTCCTAGCCTAGGGAGATGATTCATCACCTATATGACTACTATGGAAGATGTTACAATAATCTTTGTGATGTGTATTAGTTGTGGTCGTGTGGAATATGGGTGTGATGGCATCCCATGATGGGAACCATTCTTTACAAGAAGTTTCTCAAGTGATCGCAACCTCAATCTCCATGTTTGTAATGTCCTCCTATTTTCTTGAGGTGCCTAGTTTGAAATACTTTTGGATATCCTCTCTCCCTATCCATGGTTTCTGGGCACCATTGAAGTGGGGGCATTATGTTTCAGTGACCAAATAGCCCGAGAATCTGGTCCCCTAATTTCACTAGAGGCTATAACATTGCAAGATGTCATATATAATGGGTTCAATTGTTCTAGGGGAGTAGAAAACTGTAACACTCCATATGGTCCCCATATTCGAATATGGATGCATGATGTGGATTTGGAGATCAGCTACTGAAGAATCACGATGCAATGGTGGCAAGAGTGTTATAGATTTGTGCTATGTTTTTTGATTTTGGATCCCAATCCATGTATACAATATCTAGGTTGAGTTAACAATAGAGTATCTTGATTTTTTTGAGGTGAAATTCATATCCTAGATAAGGTAGATATTGATCCTTCGGAATATGTTGATTAAACCATATATTTTGGCATAGGTAAGGAATTCACTCCTTTTCTAGATCATTTGGGATCTCATAGATGGCAATAGCGAGGGTCCAGAACATGATGGGGAGGGTGTTTCTAGCTAACTCTATCCATATGTCAATGTTGGCCTCTCCTCCATTAGAATTACATGATTCCATCCAATCAGACCATAGAAGATGGATTTGAAGCTCACCTACTGATGGGAGTTGAGTTTTTCTGGAAGATGATGGGGAACTTTATACCATTGACCCTAGTTTTTCGAGAACCTCTCTATACAAAGGTGTCAGGTTTTGGTTCACCTATGTATATGGAGGTGTATTGAAAAAGGTAGGATTTCCTTGCCCATGGGAGTTATCACTATGGGGAGTTTGACCATGGTGTATGTTAGGATTAGATTACCTACGATCCATCTCCACATTATTATGATGAGGACTATTGTGGTAATGAACATCTTCCATGTCCACTTCGATAGAAGAGTCAATGGACCCTCGAGGTGTTGAGAATGTGTCTCGAACAATTTCAAGGACAATGGCATTTAGCAGATTAAAAATATGGGCCTCGTTCTACATTGTGGCTGGAACATGCTAACTTTCCTTTTGTGATTATGCAAGGATATGATCCTAATATGTGATTGTTTCTAGAACTTTTATATAACAGTCTGGTGTCGTGGGAGTATGATACCACTACTGAGAAGCTGTTGGAGTATGTCAATAAGTTGTCTCATTATTGATAGTGATATGAGCATGTATTTATACATATTCCATTCTAAATTGGTGAGACTTGGTCAATATAGGAGTATGATCCCAATCTTGAGCCTTTGGAATATGTCGCTGGTCTTTCTCGGTAGGAGTACGAGCCTTCCCCAAGGAATGTATTGCTCTCACCCAGTGGCCCCTAGTTGGAACAAGAATATAAGCCTGATCTGAATATACATCCCCCTTTGGAATATGAAGATGGACATCCAGAATGGGAGAAGTAATATTATCCTCCTCCTGTATTGACTTGGAATGATGTTGTTGCAGTCATTCATTGGTAGAAGTATAAGTATACTCCTTGCTTCCGTGGTCTGCTGGAGTATTCCAGGAAGATCCACTGATATGAAGATGAGCGTGTCCCGAGGCTTGTTCCAATCTCACTTGGATATCCTTGACCATAATAGGGATATATTCTTGATCCTAGGACTTTGGAATATGTCATTGGACTTCTTCAACAAGAATATGAGCCTAGGCCAAGGCTTGTGCCCCTCTCGCATGGTGATCTCCTAGAAGAACGGGATATGTGCCTGATCATGGGCCTTTGGAATATGACTCTAGAATTTGTCAACAGGCATGTTCCCCTATCCCAAGAAGTTTTCCACTCTCACCTGGTGAGCCCCAACCGGAATGGGGATATGAGCCTGATCCTAGGCCTTTGGAATATTCCACCAGACTTTTTCGACAAGCATGAGCCCTTGTCTCAAGGCATGTGCTGCTCTCACCTGGTGAGCCCTGGTTGGAACAGGAATATGAGATTGGTCTAATGCCTCACCCTTTATTGGAATATTCCAATAATCCTCCTGGTCAGGGGAAAGAATGTGTCCTTTCTCCGGTACAACCACTTTTTCACAATGATCATAGTGTTGAGTTGTCTTGGTTATAGGGATAGGAGTATGTGTGTGTCCCTTTATCTACAATAGTTCAAAAGTATATCGATATAGCTCTTGAGATATTTTTAAAATATATTTTCATTTTAGTAAAGTGTGTATAGGGATATAAGACATCACATTCTTCTTCTACATTATCTGTTGGAAGATATCTTTGATTGAAGTGGGGATATGCACCCACTTTTATCCTCCTTATGCCATCGTAATATGCAGATGGACTTCATGTGTGAGGGTAGGGATATGCGCCTACCCCAATATTATTGTGGTAATATACCAACACCAAAGAAAGGTCCATTAGAAACATGGATATCACATTCCATACCATGGTAAGAAGAAACATGAAGAAAGAGATTGAGGAACCTAGAAGAACAGAGGGAGAACATACCTTATATCAAATATGGATTGACACTTTTTGGTTTCACCAAAAAAGGGGGTGAACATGTAGTAGGAAAAGATATAAGGGGAAATGATCCAAGGATAGCACAATAACATGTCTCCTCAGAAACAAAGGATTGGGGTGCCTCACACCAAGGGAAATGAGATGGAAGAAGAAGGGCAGAAGGTATCTTGACCCTTTTGAAAATATAAACAGAGCAGTGGTTTAGATACAGTTTAGATTTTACATTGAAGGTAGATCTGGTCAAGACTATGTGGTTTGACTGTGTAATGAAACTCGGACCCTTAAGAAAATTAATATAGGAGTTTTGTGTTTTGAATCGGCCTTAAATACATTTAAAAGGGGATTTGAATGTGTTTTACATCAAAGATAACATCAAAGGGGTGAAACTACAGGATTCTAGAAACACTTTTCAACGACCGTTTTGGAAACACTATACACCTACTGATAGATTACCTACCGATAAATGACTTACCTATAGATTACCTACCAATATATGACCTACCTTCTTAGAAACACTGTTCAACCTACTGATAGATGGCCTAACAATAGATGACATGTTTTCCTAGAAAAACTATTAAATCTACCGATAGCTGACCTAATGATAGAGGACCTACAAAAAGATGACTTAATGATAGATGACCTACCATCCAGAAAACACTGTTTACAGAACTAGAAATTTTACACAATGTTATAAATAAGTCACCTGGACCTCCCAAAACACCTCAAACACCATACTTTTACAAAGGAATGGACCGGATAAATCTAGGTCATTACATCATATAACTCTCAATACATTATCATCTTAGATAATCCAAAACCAACCTATAGAGGAAACAGAAAAGGGGCTATCAGAACATCCACCCCATGAGATACTTCTCAAGGCTCTCGCCACCATAAGAGATCAACTGCTACATAATAGGGATAATGTGAAACCCTGTAACAACCACAACTAGCTCCTAAACACTCTCCCAGGGGAGGTACCTCTCAAAAGAGAGCAATCCACAACATGTAACAAGAGAAATTCATCTCATAAATAAGAAATGTCTACAACCACAAAATGAACATTGTTATAAGAAAAGAGCTAAACATAAAATAGCTCGGGGTACTGAGCATGTATATATGACTCAAATTCCCAAGTACTGTCCTCCACTCCACCATTCCGCCAAAATAAATGAACTAGGGTGATATCACACTTGCGTAACACATTCTCCTTGTTGTCCTGAATCTCTACAGTCCGCTCCTTGAATGTCGGATCATCATCAACATCAATCTCTCCCCAATCGATGATGTGAGAGTCTTCATGAAGATAAAAATGGAGTTTTGACACATGAAATCATCATGTATCTTGCTTATCTATAGAGGAAGTGCTACCCGATGTGTTATGGATACAACATGATCCAACACCTCTAAAGACCCCACAAACTAGGGAGACATCTTGCTCCCACAACCAAACCTTCACATCCCATGACGGGGAGTCACCATTAGAAATACATGATCCCCAACGTAAAATTTCAAAGGTCGCCTCCTATGCTAGGAATAGGATTTTAGATGATCAAGTACTACCTTCATCCTCTCACAAATCATCTGAATCATATCTATCATGTTCTGTACCAGTTCGTTACCGAGAATTTCTGATGCTTCAACCCAGTGCAACATAATAGAGAACGTCAAGGTTTTCCATATAAGACTTCAAATGGTGTCATACCGATGATGGAGTGAAAATAATTTTTGTAAGCAAACTCTACCAAGGTTAAGTGCCTCATCCACGAACCTCCAAAATTTAGGACACAAGAGCACAACATGTCTTAAAGAGTTTGGATGATCCGCCCTTTCTGACTGTCTGTCTTTGAATTAAAAGCAGTGATAAGTCATAATTGAGAACCGAAAGAATTCCAGAGACCTCTTCACACCCTGGAGATAAAATGAGGATCTCGATCAGAAATGATCATCCTTGGGACTTTGTGGAGTCTCACCACCTCCTTGAGATATTTCCTTGAAAACACCTCCACTGAGCTTGACTCCTTGATTTCTATGAAGTGGGATGATTTTGTCAAACGATTCACTACCACCCATATAGTTTCATAGCCACCCTAATTTCAAGGTAAACTGGTAACAAAGTCCATCAAGATTTCCTCCTACTCCCACTGAGGAACATCCAATGGATAGAAAAATCCACTAAGAACACGGTGCATGGACTTCACCTTATGGAAGACCAAACATCGAGACATAAACTCTACAACTGCACAGTTCAACCCAGTCCACTAAAACTGACCTCTCAAATCTTGTTACATCTTTGTCACGTCAGGATGTATTGTAAAGGGTGAACTATGTAACTCTTTGAGAACTATCTAATTCATTACTAAAGGAACTAAAAGCCTTCCCTGAAACAACACTTGGTGTTGTTCATCCTCAGACCAACCTTTTGGTTCCTTGCTACAGACAACTCTGTCTCTCCAGACCTCCACCTCAAGATCCCCCAACAGGGATTCCTCCACCTGTTTCACTAGATATGACTACATCGTCATCTGAAAATGACAACATTTTCCCCCAAATTCACCCATATCCATATATAATTCTGAATGTTCTTCCATCACTCTCCAAGAATCACCAGATTCATGCACTGCATCACTATGTAAATTCCTTATCAACGCATCGTCCACAAAATTCCAATTTCCAATTTTATACGATATTTCAAAGTTATAATCCTCTAATAACTCCATCCACTGATGACATCGCAAGTTCAATTCATGCTAATAGAAAACATATTTCATGCTCTTATAATGAATTAAGTCCACAAAACGCTCTCAGATGAGGCAATGTCTCTACAACTTCAAGGTAAACACCATTGCTGCCAACTAGAGATTGTGAGTGGCATAGTTACACTCATGGGGACATAAATACCAAGACCCATAAGAAATGACCAATCTATACTACATTAAAACACATCCTAACCCCAAACATGATTCATCACTAAAAACATCCAACAAAACTCCTTCTGTTGGAAAATAATGAACTGGGGAACTGACCAAATTCTCATTTAGATACTCAAAAGATGTCTGACACTGATCAGTCCACACGAACACCTGATATTTTCTAGTCAACACTGTTAGAGGAGTCTCAACCCGAGATAAATTAACTACAAACCTCATTTAATAGCCTGAAAGACCAAGGAAACTAAGCACCTATTCCATTGTCTTAGGGGAGACCCAAGACACAACTGCTTATATTTTCAATGGATCCATAGTTACTCCCTAATAGGATAAAACATTACCTAAGAAATGGACATCTTGAGCCCAAAAATCACACTTCAACAACTTCTCAAATATATTCTTATGACGAAGAACTCTTAAAACAGCATGTAGATTCTATGCATTCTCCTCCTCAAATCCAGAGTACACAAGGATTTCATCGGTGAAAACCACCTTGAACTTATCCAAGAACTCGTGGAATAAAGAATTCATCAACCCCATGAACATTTCTGTAGAATTCATCACAATGAATGGAATCAAAACAAACTTGTAATTCCCATGATGACAACAGAAAAAAGTATTCATTATATCCTCATTCTTCACACGCATATGATGATATCCTGACTACAAATCAATATTCAAGAACCAACTGGAACCCTTAAGTAAATCGAATAAATCATAAATCCATGTAAGAGGATAGCAGTTCTTCACTATCACCTGGTTCAAGCAAAGATAATCGACACACAACTACAAACCACCATCATCGTTTTTCATTAAAAAAATGGGTGCACCCTACGTGACACACTTGGCTAAACAAAACTTCATTGTAAAAGACCATTGATCTGTATACGCATCTCTTAAAACTCATAATTTTCTATCCTATATAGATACATTGAGATAGGAGACATAACTGGTTGTAGATCGATCCCGAACTTGATCTCTCATTGATGGGGTAATTCTATAACCTCTTATGTAAAGACATCAGGGTACTCTTCAACAACCCGAGGAAATACCGATTGTTAAACCTCTAATGAACTCATCACTATCTCATCCATCAATGATGATAAGGAATGAACATGCCTCTGACCCATCTGAGGGTCTCTCTCTCCAACAAACACTAATTTCTATCCGTCAGCATTGAAGAACACCACCTTCCTCTTGAAGAAATCCATGACAGCCTGCACTAAATATAACCAATTGATGTTAAGTATGACATCATATGGTTATATCTATAAAATTAGGAAATATCCCCAAGAGCGGTGCTACCCCAACACTATATCATAGTATCTACATATAGAAAACTAGTCAGTTCGGCCTACAACTGGCATAGTTAATTCGAAGAGCATTGGAAGGATCTCTATCTCAAGTCCTAAAACATGGATAAGGGTTGGTGATATTAAAGAGTGTGTTTCTCTTAAATAAAACATGGCATACACCCAAGTAGAAAAAAAAGAAAAGGGTACCTCGAACGAAATTTGGCTAATCTGGCACTAGCAACTCTAACACATGAAGATGACCATAACCTTCTCCATAACCTCCCTGACCTTGACGGTGACCACCGCCATGGCTGCTCTCTACTCTCTGAGGATGAGGAGTATCCCAGGGATTTTCTATGCCTTCCCCGTATTCTCTTTGTTGATCCAAAACCGGTACAACCTACTGTTTCTGCCTTGACTAGAACTTCCTTAATAGAGGAACCTAAACCGGAACACTTAACGCACGTTGATTTCTTAGAAATTTTAGGCACTCTAACTACTGATGACCATGGCCTCTACAAGAAAAACAAGTGCATGATCCCTTAGCATAGGTATGAGAGTCACTACCCGTAGATAAATGTGATACTGAGGGATGGGACCTACCCCCGACCGAACAGAAACTATTCTTCCCTAAACCCATTGAACCCCGAACCATAGCCCTACTTCATGAGGAATCCTGATGACTAACCTCTTATGACAATATGGTTCTGGATAACATCCTCTCAATGAAATATGCCATCACCAATAGCTCAAGATATGTCTTTATCATTAATGGAGTGACCTAGAGATGGATATCTAGATGCAAAGCCTCCTTGAAATACCTCACCCTAGACTTTTCATATGGAAATAGGTCTGAAGCATATCACAAAAGGTTCCTAAAACAGATTCCAAAATCTTGTACACTAGATATCTCTTATCAAAGGGTAAATAGATCCTGGAAACTAGCCACCTTTATGGTGGAATAAAGAAACTCAACTTTGAACTAGTCTCGAAACTCCTCCCATGAGACTATCGACTCCTCATGATCCCTGAGGAACAAGAACAACCACTACCTCACTACCCAATGCAACATCGTTACAACCAATGACACCAAGTTCTCCTTCTAAGCACAGATCGAACTGAAATCTATCTTAGCCTCCTCCTTCTAGTCTTTAGTGACTGCATCAGAAATGGATCCCTCATACTTCTAAAGACTATAACTCTAAAACTCTAAGAGTGTCCTCCTCTAATTTTATCCTCATCAACCTCTACTTAGTGGCAATCTGCTGGCATAACTTGCTGGACATCATACGTGTGAACCTGAAGGGAAAATCAACATGGAGCTATACCTGAAAATGGATAAATATTTAGATCTCCTAAACCTATAATATGGAAGAATTTAACATTAATTAATTTTTTTCATTATTCATTTTAGGTTAACCTATCCCAAGGTCTTCTGATTCAAATACAGGCGCAAATAATAACAATGCATGATCCTTTCCTAGGTATCTACCCTGAAACCAGTATCATCTTGTCTAGTAGCCACTGTAAGCTTAATGTTTCATGCAATAGATCATAGTGGGGTCTAAATACCTATGTCTCATCCGGTCTCTCATGTTTACAGTGCTTTATAAACTTAGTTGACACCATTTCCCTAACAACCCATGCAACCTCACCTGTGCCTAACTCCAAACTCAATCTTATCCCTCAACCTACCTTTGATACCACTCTGTCAAGACCCCCTCCCCACAATGTGTTCCCCTCCTAGGCCGGAAATGTGAGAATAGATATAATTACCCCTCGAGTCCTGCCTCTAGTAGGCCCTGGGTTGGCGACTAGCACCAAGGGTATAGTAAACGCACCAATGGGATGCATTACCCTCTAATAGAACTCATACGAAAGAGATAGATAAGATAGACACCAACCAACTATTACTCAGACTATAATATTAAATAAATCTAAAGTACACATATATAATTTCATGGAAAACTACTACAACGGAAATGGGAAAGCTTCAAGTACCAAAAGAAAGTAAAATGGCAGCGACCACAAAGCCCAAACATCTCTTACGAAACCCCCAAGATCGTACTAACAAGCCTGATCTCCAACCTGCTCCAAGTGACTTGAAAAATAGTTTATATAATATAGGGTGAATATAACAGTATACTCGGTAGGATCCTCCTGAGAGCCTCTCATGAAAAACAAAAGAAAGCATGTTAAAGCATAGTGAACAATAAGTGAAACTAAATCATCACCTAAATAGGTATACTATGTTCCTATCCTCAATATGGAAATTCTCACCAAGTATTGCATAAAAGAGTATATAATATAATGAATAATATCAAGGGTACCCCACTACCACTTCCCCATTGGTTTGCCACTTTTCCCCAACATCGCACGTCCTCAGCATCTCTCTCCAAAAAGGCTATCCTGAATACACCTCGGTGAAGCACCATTGTAACACCAGAGACTTTTATGAGAAATATTTTTTTTTATGTTATATAAATCATCAAAGGAATCTTTTGCTGCACGCAATCGCGACCTTCCTCGATAGCGTGTGTAGTACGCAATACCGAGTTCCACTAAACAACGATATATTATTATAATATTATAAACTAGATGTTATGAATAGTATTAACTGAATTTTAAATTTTACAACATTATTATTCATCTTACACATTTTCTAGAACATGGTAAGAGAAAAAAATAATTATTTTTGGGTAAAATAAGTATTTATCAAAAAATGCAGTTTTTCCGCGTTTTGATGGAGCACCCACATTAAATATGGTTTTGAAACATTTATAAGTTCAATTTGACAAAATAAAATTATTCTTTTGAATCAGGATATAAAAATTTACTTTGGATAAATTTTTGATATTTTTCTGATAACTTTCATATTTTGATGAATAGAAACAATACGCTAATTTTTAATTAAAAACAACTTTTTTCATTGAGATAATTTATATGGTTAAATTATAATATTGAATGGTTTTAAAGTATATATAGAATATATTTTTACCATTTAATATAATTTATGTCATTAGCATTAATTTCACATTGAATTTATAGGTAAAAACATTTCAATCTTTGGCAATGTTTTAACTTCTAAAACCCATTTTCTTAACAAAGGGATTTATTTTAAATTAATTACTGCAACTTATATGTTTTGAATTTTGAAAAATGGATTCCATATTCAGAATCAGTGGGTCCAAATTATGTTAATAGGCTACTTTGTTTTTTGGCATTATGAATAGTAACTACGGTAAATTTTATTTACCATAGTTAACGGTAAATCGGGTAATTAAGGGTAAATATAAGATTATAAAATTACCCTAACACCTACCAAAATCCTATTGTATGACTAAAAGTCGACCCATATCACCTAAGGGTCGGATTAGATTCATTTAATAGACTTTTTTCCATGAAAATAATTTAATTATTATTAAAACCAAAGAATGTGACAACATGTCACTTTCTTAAATCTTTTAAGTATAATAATTTTAATTTGATGATAAACTTAATGAAACTTCAAACATGAATAGTCTCCAGAAATATAATACAATTATCTACATCATAGGAATTTATTTAGAATTTTTAGGGATTAAATAATTATCATTAATGATGACACAATAGTGATGTTGAAATTATTTTATTAATTAAAATATCAAATAAATGGTTTTAAAATATTAAAATAATTATTATATGCACTATTTAATGTGCTCCACTAATTTTCTAGATACATATGACATTTTATTAATCTATTAAATCTTCTAGATCGAACATATCCTCCGTATTTATTTTATTTAAATTCAAATAATTAAATAGTTTCAAAATTGACACTATTGTTATTTTATAAAAATAACATATTATACAATTGTTTAAAAATAAAAAAAATATTTAAAAATTATAAATTAAAATTTATATGGTCTAAAATGTCATAAAGTGTCAAATTACGGAAAATTAACAACACATATGTAATTATTAATAATAATTTAAAATTTAGAATATTATTACCACAAATAAAATTAAATTGATAAATAAGGATAAATCAAGTTGGTAATGTTTAAAGTAAATTCCTAACATGTCTAAATTTTATTGTTTGATGATATTACAACCCTATATCATATAATATTTTGATATGAGTCATTTTGGAAGTTTTTAAGTGGGGTTGGGATTTAATATAAACTAATATTTCTTATATTTCCAAAGGTGCCCCTCTCCTCCCTTATAAAAGGGAACCTCCTCCCTCTCCTCCTCACACCAATTTGAGCCTTCAAGCTCAGCAAAACCCTCCCCATTTCACTTACCCACTTCCCTAGAATCATCTTGGAGGTTCTGGTCTTCTTCAAAGACCAACCCTAGTGCCCTAAGAGGAGGTTAAGAAGAGGCGCGTCAAAAAGAGGTAATATCCATTACTGATCCTTTCCAAATTCTTTCTTCTTCAACATCTTCTTCTTTAGTTGTTTCATTATGAAGTAATAACATCAGTATCACTCATATACTGATATGTTATTATAATTATGAAACAACCCTATTTCAACGTCTATCCATCCTATGGAAAACGAAATCACCGCGCGTGCGTACGTACGGAATACCGTCTCCACGCCGTGGTGTAATCTATTTTCCCCCACCACCTTACTTGGATGGTTATAATGGTGTAAATAATTACTATATATGATTATTATAAAGTTATATTGATTCTGAAATAGTATACATACACTCCAATACAATTCCACGATCATGGGAACGATATCATCACTCGTGCGTACGTACGGAATACCGTCTCCACGATGTGATGCGATTCGTTCTACATGATCTTCATTGCATAATGATTTTATAAATGAATTTAATGAATAAATATGATATATAGTACATTAATAAAATTCTGTAAATGATGTATCTATAACCTAAAGAGTAGAATAAGAATTTATTCGACAAAACACGCATAAGAACAAAAAGTTATAAACACCCGAATAACAAGTAGCAATGAAATATTACTACTAAGAATCTAATAATATGACCATATATGATATAATAACAATAATTATGATTCTGTAATAAGTCAATTACATTATTTAAATCATTATACACGAGGTTCGGACACTTACGAGGCAAATCGGACCTAAGGTAAGGGAAAATATCACAATCTCATTTTTATCCGAGATTGTTTATACTTTGGTATTTACTGGGGTGTATTTTATCATTCACATCCATGTTTCCTCAATATGTAATATTATTTCCATCCACCTACAATTGTGTAAATCCAATTTTACCCTTCGGTGAGTTTTTATTAAAAGATATGAAAGGAATCTTTTGTCGTTTTTCGTACGAGGTACTTTTTGACTTTTCCGACAAAAGTATGAGAAGAATGTTTTTTTAACTTATACGGAATGAATGGATTTTTAAAACATTATTTCCAAGAATATTCCTTTACAAGTTTTCAAGTTTATTTTTAATCAACTTATTTTAGTTTAAAATTGTATGACATGTTGAGAAAGGAAAATGTTTTTGAAGTAGAAAGGATATTTTCCTCAAGAATGGAGATCAAGAGTTTTATCAAAATTATTTTCCATATAAGATAATATAGGGTTATATTTCTATCCCTATTATTACATGGATTTTATTATGTTGTGATGTAAATATTTTTATGTATTCCTTTATCTTATATGAATTGTTTTATGATGTCACGATGTTTAAGATTCCCATTTTTATTACATGGGTTATGCTATGATGTATGTTTTATGATTTTTTGGCATACGTAATAATGGTATCATTAGGAGATGGGTGGGACCTATATCTCCCTCCAATGAATTGGGTAAAGATTTTATATCTCATGAGATAGACATGGCTGGAACGGCAGGTTAAACTGGTTCAGTGAAACAGGACTAAAACGAGGAGTGAACTCGGTTCAGAAATGGACTTTATCCACTAAGATAGTCTTAGAAATGAGTCTTGAATAACAAGAAATGATTCTTTATGATTATGTTTGTATGACACAAAGTTTCATGTTTTATGTTATGATTATTGGGATTACATTTCACTACTATGATTTATCCCATGTTATGAAATTATGATTTCTTTTGCAGGTTAAGATTTACAAAAGATATGTTCTTATGTATATGTTTTGATTGATATTTCTTTTGTTTACCCTTACTGAGCATTTGAGATCACCCTTTTGTATGTTTTATTTCCCTAGGTCAGGAAGAAGGTTATTAAGTAGGATATGCCAAAAAGGGACTCTAGATATGATGAAATAAATGGGAGGCAAAGTAGATGCTTTATGAACCAGTTGTTTATTTTTCCCAGTTTCTAAAGACTCTATACCTATACGGTCCTTTCATGGTTTTGTTATATGTTGTAATAAGTGTGCTTAAATTCTGAAGTAATGACAATGTATGTAAATTATGGGTTGTTATAGTTGGTATTAAAGGAAAGGTATAGTCAACCTTTGGAAACTAGGATGTGAAAGCCTTAGTAAGAATCCTAAGGATAAGTCTAAGCATAGAACACAATCCTATTGTTTTAGAAATGGCCATGAAAAACCTATGATAAGACCTTAAGTGTGAAATTTTATTCTTGATTATGTGGTTTTTCCTATTATAATTCGTGTTTCTCACACTATTCTTCTTGGTTTTATTCAATGGGTTGAACCCGAAGGAACCGTGTTAATGCAGAATGCGACGGGCAATGCAATGATTGTCCCCCTGAGCAACCAAACGTTATGGGAGCTGGAATGCAAAATCTTGTAGCCATGCTCACACAACTTTCTCAAGCTATGAATCACGAAGGACTTCCAAACGAGCAAAGGAAGGAGAAACATTCTGTTGAATCCTTCATGAGGCAGCGTCCACCTTCTTTCAGCGGGTCTACTGATCCATTAGTTGCTGAACAATGGATTAGTACTAATGAAAAGATATTTTCAATTCTTTAATGTTATGAACATGATAAAGTCATCCTAGCAGTGTATTGTTTGGAAGGAGATGCTGATCAATGGTGGAATCTTATTAAGAATACGAGGCAAAGGGATGAAATTGAGTCCATGGAATGGGACGAGTTCAAGAAATTATTTTTCAATAAGTAATTCCCTCGTATTCTCCGAACAAAGATGGAGAAAGAGTTTCTTGAACTAAAGCAAAAGGATGATGAATCTGTTGGTACTTATGAAGAAAATTTTAGAAGACTTGCAAGGTACGCTTCTGGTATTATTATCCAACCTGAGAGTAAGATCGATCGATTCTTTAGTGGCTTAAAACCAAGTCTTTAAAGGGCGTTAGCCATAAGGGACTTCAATAGCTATGAGGAAATCGTTCGATTTTCTCTCAAAGTCGAGATGGAGATTGGAGTAACCCATCAGTCATATGGGTTTGATAAGAAGAGGAAAATGGAATTCAAAGGAAAATATAAAGAGCACACTGAAAAGAAGATGAGATTTCCCTTATGCTCAAAGTGTGGAAAGAAACATGGAGGGAGTTGACTTAAAGGGACAAGTAAATGTTTCAAATGTGGAAAGGAAGGTCATCGGGCATTTGAATGCCGCAATGATGGGAAGAAGATGTCTAGTGATGCAAACAAAGGAAGGGACACACATAATTAACCTACTACACTTCAATATTTCAAGTGTAAAGAGATGAGGCATTATGACAATCAATGCCCAAATCCAAGGGTTGATGATGATGGTCGACATAAACAAACTCTTAAGGTTAAAGACAAAGGAAATTCACATGCAATTTTCATTAGTGATGTGGAGTACGATAACGATGTGGTGAAAGGTACACTTACCATCCACTCTAAAGTAGCAAATGTTTTATTTGATTCTGGATCCACCCAATCCTTTATTTTTGAAGAATTTTCTAAGGATATCACCGTATTACCTCAACAGTTAGATGTTGAGTTAGCTGTGACAACCCCTAATGGCACAAGAGTCGCATCAAAAGTTTATAATTCTTCTCCGATTGAAGTTGGTGGGAAAGTGATTCCTGCAAATCTTGTGATCCTTCCTATAGTGTAATTTGATGTGATTCTTGGCATGGATTGGCTTTCTCTACATGGAGCTCATATCAATTTCCAAAGAAGGGAAGTCACATTTCATATTCCAGATCAATCTATGATCGTCTATCGATGCAAGGATGAACATAACCTTCCAGTGGAAATTTCATCCATTTTATGGGTATTGATTCCACTAAATGAAGGTTATTTATCTCAAATGGTTGGTGAGAAACTCACGATTATGAATATTCCCATTGTACGGGAGTTTGATGATGTCTTTCTGGAGGAACTATCGGGTCTCCCACCAAATTGTGAAGTTGAGTTTTCAATAGAACTCGTACCAGGTGCTTTGCCTATTTCAAAGACACCTTATAGAATGGCCCCAATTGAGTTGCAGGAATTGAAGAAGCAACTCCAATAGAATCTTGATAAGGGGTTCATACGCCCTAGTGCGTCACCTTGGGGAGCACCTATTCTGTTTGTTAAGAAGAAAGATGGATCAATGAGACTTTGCATTGATTATCGAGAACTTAACAATATCACTATCAAGAAAAAATATCTTGTCCCACATATTGATGACTTATTTGACCAACTACGAGGAGCTCAATACTTTTCCAAGATTGATCTTCGTTCAGGGTATCACCAATTAAGGGTCAAAAGGGAGGATATACCAAAGACGGATTTCCGTAAAAGGTATGGACACTATGAATTTATAGTGATGCCATTTGGTCTTACTAATTCCCCTTCTATCTTCATGGATCTGATGAATAGTGTCTTTAGAGACTATCTTGATCAGTTTGTGGTAGTCTTTATAGACAATATTCTTGTATATTCAAAGAGCAAGGAAAAACATGAAGATCACTTGAGAATTATATTAAAGACCCTGAGAAAGGAGAATCTTTATGCCAAATTTACCAAGTTTGAATTTTGGCTTCAAAGAGTTTCATTTTTGGGTTACATAATCTCAAAAGAGGGGATATCTGTGGATCCAGCAAAAACAGAGGTTATGGAAAGATGGTCGAGACCAACAACAGTGACTGAGATCCAAAGTTTTCTTGGTTTGGCTGGATATTATTGACATTTTGTGAAAGATTTTTCACGATTATCTAATCCACTCACCAAGTTGACTCGGAAAGAAGTTAAGCTTGTTTGGATGGAGGAATGTGAAGAGAATTTCAGGGAATTGAAAATAAGGTTATCCAGTGCACCTGTGCTCACACTTCCTTGTAGTGGATAAAGGTTTGTGATCTACAGTGATGCATCCAAGAAGGGTGTGGGGTGTTTTCTTATGCAAAATGATATGGTGATTGCTTATGCCTCACGACAGTTGAAAATACATGAGAAAAATTACCCAACTCATGATTTGGAGTTAGCTGCTGTAATCTTTGCATTAAAGATTTGGAGGCATTACCTTTATGGTGAAAGGTGTGATATTTATACTGATCATAAAAGTTTAAATTATATTTTCACATAAAAGGAGATGAATATGCGGAAAAGAAAATGGTTGGATCTGATTAAGGATTACGACTGCTCAATTCATTACCACCCTGGGAAAGCAAACAAGGTGGCAGATGCATTAAGTTGACAAGACCATGCCATTTTATCCATGATGAAGATCACAAAAGATCCAATATTTATGGATTTACAAAGGATGGATCTTGGAATTATAATGAAAGGGGAAAATCGTATCTTTCTCAAATGAATGTTCAACCATCTATACATGTGAAGATTAAAGAGGCACAGAAAGAAGATGTCGAGTTACAAAAGAAGGTGAGAAATGTTCCTGAATTCAACCTTGATTGTGATGGGATAATAATGTTCAGGAATCGGGTTTGTGTTCCTCCCATCCCCGAATTAAAGAAGGAGCTGCTGGATGAGGCTCATAGTTCTTCATTCTATATTCATCTTGGAAGCACGCAGATGTATAGGGACCTAAAAGAGTACTTCTGGTGGGATGGCATGAAAAGAGATGTTGCTGAATATGTCTCTCGATGCTTGGTTTGTCAGCAAGTTAAAGCTGAGAGACAGAAGTCTAAGGGGATGTTACAACCATTACCCATACCCGAATGGAAATGGGAAAACATCACTATGGACTTTGTCACAGGACTTCCTAAAACATCCAAAGGCAATAATGTTATCTGGGTCATAGTTGATCGTCTTACAAAGTCTGCACACTTCATCGCTATTAGAGAGGATTTATCTCTAGATCAGCTTGCCAGGATATATGTGAAGGAAGTGGTAAGATTGCATGGAGTACCACTTTCTATTATATCTGATCGGGATCCGAGGTTTACCTCAAAGTTCTGGTGAATTCTTCAGCATACTCTGGATACAGAGTTGAGTTTCAACACTGCTTATCATCCTCAGACAGATGGTCAGTCTGAGAGAACAATTCAAACTCTAGAAGATATGTTGAGAGCTTTCTCTATGGATTTCAAAGGTGGTTGGGATCAACGCCTACCTTTGGTGAAATTTTCTTATAATAATAGATTTCACTCCAGTATTCAGATGGCTCCTTATGAAGCTATCTATGGAAAGAAATGCAGGACTCCAACTTGCTGGGATGAAGTTGGGGAAAAAATCTATTAGGACCTGATATTGTTGATGAGATGGTAGAAAAGGTCCGATCTATTCAACAACACATAAGAGCACCTCAAAGTCGACAGAAAAGTTATGCTGACAACCGAAGAAAAGACCTAGAGTTTGAAGTGGGTGATAAAGTGTTCTTACGAATATCTCCCTGGAAGAGGGTCATGAGATTTGGAAAGAAGGGGAAGTTGAGCCCTAGATATATCGGTCCTTTCGAAATACTGGATCATGTTGGGAAGGTAGCTTACCGATTGTAGCTTCCACCGAATCTCTCTCAAGTTCACGATGTGTTCCATGTATCTCTCCTGAGAAAGTACATACCTGATCCTTCACATGTACTCAGCTTAGAAGTTGTACCGCTGGAGAAATATCTTTCTTATGAAGAACAGCCGATAGAGATTCTGGATCGTAGTGAAAAAGTCCTAGGAAACAAGACCACTCGATTGGTGAAAGTTTAATGGAGGAACCACCAATTAGAAGAAGCTACATGGGAGCTTGAGGATATAATGAGGGAGAGGTATCCTCATATGTTTGTTACAAAGTGACGAATTTTGAGGGTGAAATTCATTTTAAGGGGGGTAGAATGTAACACCCGAGACTTTTATGAGAAATATTTTGTTTTTATGTTATATAAATCATCAAAGGAATCTTTCGCTGCACGCAATCGCGACCTTCCTCGATAGCGTGTGTAGTACGCAATACCGAGTTCCACTAAACAACGATATATTATTATAATATTATAAACTAGCCGTTATGAATAGTATTAACTGAATTTTAAATTTTACAACATTATTATTCATCTTACACATTTTCTAGAACATGTTAAGAGAACAAAATAATTTTTTTGGGTAAAATAAGTATTTATCAAAAAATGCAGTTTTGCCGCCTTTTGATGGCGCACCCACATTAAATCTGGTTTTTGACACATTTATAAGTTCAATTTGACAAAATAAAATTATTCTTTTGAATCAGGATATAAAAATTTACTTTGGATAAATTTTTGATATTTTTCTGATAACTTTCATATTTTGATGAATAGTAAAAATACGCTAATTTTTAATTAAAAACAACTTTTTCCATTAAGATAATTTATATGGTTAAATTATAATATTGAATGGTTTTAAAGTATATATAGAATATATTTTTACCATTTAATATAATGTATGTCATTAGCATTAATTTCACATTGAATTCATAGGTAAAAACATTTCAATCTTTGGCAATGTTTTAACTTCTAAAACCCGTTTTATTAACAACGGGATTTATTTTAAATTAATTACTGAAACTTATATGTTTTGAATTTTGAAAAATTGATTCCATATTCAGAATCAGTGTGTCCAAATTATGTTAATAGGCTACTTTTTTTTTGGCGTTATGAATAGTAACTACGGTAAATTTTATTTACCATAGTTAAAGGTAAATCGGGTAATTAAGGGTAAATCTAAGATTATAAAATTACCCTAACACCTGAAAAAATCCTATTGGATGACTAAAAGTCGACCCATATCACCTAAGGGTAGGATTAGATTCATTCAATAGACTTTTTCCATGAAAATAATTTAATTATTATTAAAACCAAAGAATGTGACAACATTTCACTTTCTTAAATCTTATAAGTATAATAATTTTAATTTGATGATAAACTAAATGGAACTTCGAACATGAATAGTATATAGAAATCTTATAAAATTATCTACATCATAGGAATTTATTTAGAATTTTTAGGGATTAAATAATTATCATTAATTATGACACAATAGTGATGTGAAAATTATTTTATTAATTAAAATATCAAATAAATGGTTTTAAAATATTAAAATAATTATTATATGAACTATTTAATGTTCTCCACTAATTTTATAGATACATATGACACTTTATTAATCTATTAAAGCTTTTAGTTCGAACATATCCTCTGTATATATTTTATTTAAATTAAAATAAATGAGTAGTGTCAAAATTGACACTATTGTTATTTTATAAAAATAACATATTATAAAGTTGTTTAAAAATCACAAAAATATTTAAAAATTATAAATTAAAATTTATATGGTCTAAAATGTCATAAAGTGTCAAATTATTTAAAATTCACAACACATATGTAATTATTATTAATAATTTAAAATTTATAATATTATTACCACAAATAAAATTAAATTGATAAATAAGGATAAATCAAGTTGGTAATGTTTAAAATAAATTCCTAACATGTCTAAATTTTATTGGTTGATGAGATTACAACCCTATCTAATCTAATCTTTTGATATGAGTCATTTTGGAAGTTTTTAAGTGGGGATGGGATTTAATATAAACTAATATTTCTTATATTTCCAATGGTGCCCCTCTCCTCCCTTATAAAAGGGCACCTCCTCCCTATCATCCTCACACAAATTTGAGCCTTAAAGCTCTGCAAAACCCTACCCATTTAACTTCCCCACTTCCCTAGAATCATCCTAGAGGTTCTGGTCTTCTTCAAAGACCAACCCTAGTGCCCTAAGAGGAGGTTAAGAAGAGGCGCGTCAAAAAGAGGTAATATCCATTACTGATCCTTTCCAAATTCTTTCTTCTTCAACATATTCTTCTTTAGTTTTTTCATTATGAAGTAATAAAATCAGTATCACTCATATACAGATATGTTATTATAAGTATGAAACAACCCTATTTCAACATCTATCCATCCTATGGAAAATGAAATCACCGCACGTGCGTACGTACGGAATACCGTCTCCACGCCGTGGTGTAATCTATTTTCCCCCACCACCTTACTTGGATGGGTATAATGGTGTAAATAATTACTATATATGATTATTGTAAATTGATATTGATTCTGAAATATTATACATACACTCCAATACAATTCCACGATCATGGGAACAATATCATCGCTCGTGCGTACGTACGGAATACCGTATCCACGATGTGATGTGATTCGTTCTACATGATCTTCATTGCATAATGATTATATAAATGAATTGAATGAATAAATATGATATATAGTACATTAATACCATTCTGGAAATGATGTATCTATAACCTAAAGAGAAGAATAAGAATTTATTCGAAAAAACAGGCATAAGAACAAAAAGTTATAAACACCCAAATAACAAGTAGTAATGAAATATTACTACTAAGAAGCTAAGAATATGACCATATATGATATCATAACAATAATTATGATTCTGTAATAAGTCAATAACATTATTTAAATCATTATACAGGAGGTTCAGACACTTATGAGGCAAATCGGACCTAAGGTAAGGGAAAATATCACAATCTCATTTTTATCCGATATTGTTTATACTTTGGTTTTTACTGGGGGTGTATTTTATTATCCACATCCATGTTTCCTCAATATGTAATATTATTTCCATCCACCTACAATTTTTTAAATCCAATTTTACCCTTCGGTGAGTTTTTAGTAAAAGATATGAAAGGAATCTTTTTTCGTTTTTCGTACGAGGTACTTTTTGACTTTTCCGACAAAAGTACGAGAAGAATGTTTTTTTAACTTATACGGAATGAATGGATTTTTAAAACATTATTTCCAAGAAGCTTCCTTTACAAGTTTTCAAGTTTATTTTTAATCAACTTCTTTTAGTTTAAAATTGTATGACATGTTGAGAAAGGAAAATGTTTTTGAAGTATAAAGGATATTTTCCTCAAGAATGGAGATCAAGAGTTTTATCAAAATTATTTTCCATCTAAGATAATATAGGGTTCTATTTATATCCCTATTATTACATGGATTTGATTATGTTGTGATGGAAATATTTTTATGTATTCCTTTATATTATATGAATTGTTTTATGATGTCATGATGTTTAAGATTCCAATTTTTATTACATGGGTTATGCTATGATGTATGTTTTATGACTTTGTGTCACACATAATAATGGTATCATTATGAGATGGGTGGGACCTATATCTCCCTCCAATTCATTGGGTAAAGATTTTATATCTCATGAGATCGACATGGCTGGAACGGCAGGTTAAACCGGTTCAGTGAAACAGGACTGAAATGAGGAGTGAACTCGGTTCAGAAATGGACTTTGTCCACTAAGATAGTCTTGGAAATGAGTCTTGACTAACAAGAAATGATTCTCTATGATTATGTGTGTATGACACAAAGTTTCATGTTTTAAGTTATGATTATTGGGATTACATTTCACTAATATGATTTATCCCATGTTATGAAATTATGATTTCTTTTGCAGGTTAAGATTTCCAAAAGTTATGTTCTTATGTATATGATGTGATTGATATTTCTTTTGTTTACCCTTACTGAGCATTTGAGCTCACCCTTTTGTATGTTTTATTTCCCCAGGTCAGGAAGAATGTTATTAAGTAGGATATGCCAAAAAGGGACTCTAGATATGATGAAATAAATGGGAGGAAAAATAGATGCTTTATGAACCAGTTGTTTATGTTTCCCAGTTTCTAAAGACTCTATACGTATACGGTCCTTTCCTGGTTTTGTTATATGTTGTAATAAGTGTGATTAAATTCTGAAGTAATGACAATGTATGTAAAGTATGGGTCGTTATAACCATAACATGAACCTCATTTAACACTCCATCACATCCACATAACCAAAACTAACAAGGTAGTTTCTGGGAGCCACCACAACTCATATAACATGTATCATACATCAGGTATTATACCTCAAGCCATCAAAACCCATACGCCGAGTAAGGATTCCCAATCCATCACAGCCTATACACATCATACCTATAACATTCCATAGGAAACTATATCTATAATATATGTGTGTGAATAAACACAATACATTATAGCCCTATACACACATATATGGGAAAAAATAACCATCTTACACACCAATATAATTAACTAATAATAGAAGAGATTGGAGCCAAAGGGGGTAGTCATCCATCCATCCTCCAGTCAGGATTTTGGGGAAAACACCCCCCCCCCCAAGGATTAGAATCATAGGTGTGTCAGTTCCCCTAACTGATATAGTGGAGTAGTGTATCAAAACAAAAAAGTATAGTATATAATATATCTCACAACCACACTATGGGAACAACCTAGTCTTAAACTCAACTGCAGCTAATATCTCTTGGACTCCTGGCTGCCACTGCTACGACTAGATGTCTTATAAGAACACAAGCATTTTAAAGAGAAACATTAGTTTACTTTATCCCCTTTTTATCAGTTTCACTTTATGTTAATTAATTAGTTAACCATTAATTAACCATCATCAATTCCATATTACATTTAATTATCATTCCAACCAAGACCCATGCACTCTAGGCATAACCGAACTAAGTCCAAAATTCCTCAAAAATTATAACCTTAGTATTGCATCCAAGAACGCTCCAACCCCATGGGTTAAACAAAATTTATCCAATCATTATAACAAAATTCCCATTATCCATATTCCTAGGCATTCTAGAAAAGAATTATAAGCTACCAAATACAAGGGGCTCAACACCATGAGTATATGAGCTACCCCTCAAGTCTTTTCCACCTATAGTAGGAGTATAGAAACATCCATCCTCAAGATGATAAACACAAATATCATGTGGCATACCCCACACGTCTTCACCTCATTTGGAAGGAGGGTAAGCAAGACCATATGCCTCAAGCAATGGAGAAAGTAAATCAGATTAAAAAACAATAGATTCAATAGCAATAACTTTCATATCAATGGGTAAGCCCATATTCAACCCGTTACATCGTCCCTGGTGTCCTCTATAAAACTCAAATGCATAAATCTATTCATTTCTCTACTATATGCATCAACTACTACCATATCCACCGAGCCTCCCTACCCCCACATACCATAGTAGCCCTCTAGGATCATACATCCCAGGCTCAGATCAAAACACAAGAAGAAGGAAACAATCAATTCAACTGGGATATTGGCCCCAAAAAAAGGCATTTAAACATCACACACAATGAGCTCTCTCAGCTCCAAGCATAAGGCACTTGTCTTTTACATGAAATCGGGTAACTCATACCCAACAAGGCATTATATTTATCACTCAACCGATTCTTTATTCCAACTTGAATTAACTGATTCATTATCACACATTCCAACTATGGGAAACCTAAATAACTTGCTATCTCAATCTATCACAAATTAATTTACAATTAATTTGACATGCCTTTAATCAACGAGCATCAACATGATTCAGTTTTATCAATAAATTCAATTAAACATGCTCACTTGTATCAATTTGATTATCATCAAATTACAACAACAAAAACTATATTCATTAAACATGCCTTTTTATTTTTTTAGATAATAAATTTACAATTAATTCTTGGTTTATGTTTTTTACCAATTTCAATCAAGAATGAAATTTTAAAAAAGAAAATCATAGATATCAAACTATCTAGAAAACAAAGAGGCAATAACATTGCTAGGAAAAAGATACCAATTCTTTAATCTGGTTCAAATATTCATTATGTAAATTTCATTGTGGTCGAGTGGATTAAAACATGATATCTATACGACTACATGTAGAAAGAATAGAGAAGCCATGAATCCCCTACCTCACTAGGTTTCTGATGTTCTTTGCATGAGAATGGGCCAACACATTGGATCCCGATCAACTCTCCTGCAACAGCTGCATCCACCTGAGGATGTCGCGACACAATCACATCATCCAACACCCAAGAAAGGTTTATTAGAAACATAGAGATCACATTCCATCATGTGGAAAGGAGAAATGGGAGGAAACATATTTAGGCACCTAGAATAATTGAGGTAGAACAAACCTTATATCTAAGACAACTCAACACTTTCTGGTTACACAAAAACAGGGGGTTCGCATACAGCAGGAAAACCTCATAGGGGAAAAGATCCAAGGATAGCACAATCAAAAAACTCCATGGTAAAAAAGGTTTAGGGATATTCACACCAAGATAAAAGAGAAGGAAGAACAATGGTGGAATGTATCTCAGTCCTTTTTAAAATCTAAACAGAGCACCAGTTTAGATTCAGTTTATATTTCTCATTAAAGGAGGATCTGGTCAAGACTACACGTTTTGACCAAGTAAAGTCCCTGAGACCCTTAGGAAAATTAATATAGGAGTTATGGTCTTTGAATCGGTCTTAAATATCTTAAAACGAGGCTTTGAATGTGTTTTACGTCAATGATAATGTCAAAGTGGTGAAACTATAGGATGCCAGAAACATTATTCATCAACTGATCTAGAAATACTCTAAACTTATTGATTGATTGTATATTGATAGATGAACTACCGATAGATGACCTACTAATAGATGAACTGATTTCCTAGAAAAACTATTCAACCTACCGATAGATCTACCATCCTGGAAACGCATTTCCTAGAACTGGAAATTTTGAAAAGTGCTAGAAATAAGTCACCTTGTCCTCCCAGAACACCACATACACCAGATTTACATAAAGGAATGGACCAAAGAGGTATGGTCCATTACAATGTTACTTTCTATGACTTTCCTAGAAGGTTTTTCATGTCCTGAAAAATATGTTGAAGATGTTTCATGGGATCTAGATAATATTTCCTCGCTCAATCACATGTATTTGGCTGACTTGGGTAAAGTGTATGAGGGCCAAAGATAATGTTTTTCTCTTAATTATTCCACTTTTAATATTGGTTCTATCCATTGAGTTTCTAAGACCTTAGGTTTGTTCAGTATCAGTTCCTTTGAGTCTTGTGTGATCTGTAAGACACATGTTATATTTTTATCATGTCTTTCCAGAAGTCCTTCACGCAATATATGAATGATCACGTGAAGTACTTTATGAATTGAGTATGATTACTATGGATATATGTCAGTGTATTAGCTGATGGAATCCTTGTTAGTGGCATGATCAGTTAATCTAAGAAGTCCGTAGATGTTAAAATTTGAATCATCTAGAGTCCAAGCATTCAGAGTCTCTGAGTCCAACCCTTTATTCATGTTGGGGTGGGGAATTTATAGGAATCACCACCCTATTTGTTAGATGTGTTGTGTGGTGTATCTAGCATGAATCCATACTAGAGTTAGTGAAGGGGTCTAGAGCCACATGGCTTCATGAGTCTATATAGTGGACTGATCTAAGTGTGTTTCCTGATTTTCAGGGACTATGATTCCCTCCCGTCAATGCCTTTATTATTGATAAATTTCCAATTAATGGGGGCTCATTTGATCATATGTATCTGTCAAATTACTTCAACGTTGTCATGTTGACATGACAATGAGCCTTCACAAGATCCAAGTTCCTATTTAAAGGTGTCCACAAGGTTATCGGTGGCATTTCTAGGTCTTTTGTGAGACAAAGATGGTTTTTATGAAGGTCTCGCGAGACCACACTGCAGACTACCTTAGTGCGTCGCAAGTGTTTTATGACCATTAGTACCTCCCTCCTCCCCCCTATTATATCATTTTGTTTTATTTTAGAAATTTCAAGGATTATGTGAGTTTTTATGGGTAATTTCTAAGATACTCAATTTTTGAATAGGCCTCGCATGACCAATGTCGGTCATATGGAGGGTGTGATATAATGTCATGGAAAAATCTTTTCATTGGTCTTTAGAGTACCATGAGGTTTCCTATACATACCCAAGGAATTTTTTGTGGTGAGGCTGACAAGCCAAATGGCCTTCGCGAGGCAAGTTAGACATGTTGTCGAGGTCCTAGGTGCATCACATATCTTTCAGTGATCGTCATCACCTCTCACCTCCTCCCCTTTATCTTCTTTGTTTTATATTGCAAATGTTCTGGGGTCTTGAGAGTTTGTTTGGATATAATCAAGGAATTTTATTTTTTTCCTATGATGTTATCGCGTATGAGCTCTTGCAACCACTAGGGGTCTCCACCTTTGAAAAAATTTTGTTTTATTTCTGAAGTATTTTGGATGGTTTGTCAGGCACTTGAGAAGGAAAAAGGCCTAGGAGCTCATTCAATTATCACTATGAGACCATTGGTTGTCTGTAGGGACTTCGTAAGATTAGGAAAGGTTTTTTGAAGGGGGGTCCTCTGGATTCACCATAGGTCATGTGCTATTCACGGATTCCTCACATGAACATTAAATATTCATGAAATAACGAGTCCTTTAGAGACTTATTCACTCCATAAGTATCAGTTCCTTCACTCTAGTGGGGATGGTAATACAGATATTCAAGTATTTATTCCATTTTGATTTTGTCGATGCTCGTTTGGTAGGAACTCTAATATTTTATTTAAATTTCCACTGTAGATACTAAATCTATTCTTGATTCAATTAGATTAAAAGTACTTATAATGTTTGTTCAAAATATTTTTGATTCTCACTAATTATTACCTCATCAATACTCAATTTATGTCCTACTTTTATGGGTGTTGAATCTTATTTTTAATCCTCCATGAAAAATTTCTTCCATAATTCTCTCATACATTTATCTTGGTATAGTAAGATATAATAATAATTTCATGTAATATGTAATCCCATAATAAAATTCATTTCACCCAGAATTGACACCTCAAAGTGAATATTTATATACTTAGAAAACTCCTTATAGGAAGTCACTTTATCACTAGAAAATATTATATCATAAACATAAACAATTACAATAATAATGTCTTTATATAGGTCTTTCAAATAAAGGTTTTTATCAACATTTACCTTCATAAATTTCATTTGTTTCAGGTAGTTTTCCAACTTATAGTACCAGGATATAAGACCCCATTTTCCCCATATAATTCCATATTCATTTTTCATACCATGGTTTTGTCTATGTATAGAAATAATTCTTTTGGTTTCTCAATGAAAATATTATCATGTAGATCTCCATTTAAAAAGGTAGACTTATCATCCAACTATATACTTTATTGTGTCTATGAGAAGCTACTATAAGAACCTTTATAATTTTCTCCATTCTGAAAACTAGTGTAAAATTATCTTCAAAATAAAATCATTTCATTTTTGAATAACTTTACATACCAATCTAGACTTTTTTTCATAACACCTCATGTTTTTTATTTTATTAGTTTTTGAATATCCATATTATAGTAGTAACATTTTATACTTCGAGTCTTATTTTTGTCAGTTGGGTCTAGTTCTTAATCCATTGAATTTATTCATTCCTTATGATCAAATGATTCTAATATAGTTTGTGTTTCAATTTAGGAAATGGGGGTAGTTTTATTTTCAATCCTTAATCTCCTTCTTGTTTGTACTAGATCTTCTTTATTTCCGATGATATTTTCTGAATCATCATACTTCTTTGATTATATAATTAATTAACCTATATTTTACCCATTACACATATGATTTACAGTGTTTCTGGTGTCTATTAATACATTATTTTATCAATTTTCATTCAACCCTCATTTTTAATTCCTTATATAAAATATATTAAAAGTGTAAATTTCATTATTTTTTATATTTTAACCAAAAACATATCATCTTGGTAATTTTTCATAACATTTAATACACTAATCCAAATTGAAAAAATTATTTCTTTAAGAATAAATGGTTATTGGGATTTAATTATTCAACTTGAGTACTTACTGAATCATTCCACATGAGACCCAAAAGAATCATACAAGTGGGGCTAGTAAATAATCCCATTTTTTCACAACATTTAATTATGAGACCATTTATCAAACAGTGTAAGTAAAAAATAGAAAAAAAATATTTATAAAGATATGATACTATAGAAAATTTTAATTAACTATATTCACTCAATATATAGCCCTCTTCAAGGCCATAAATGCTTGGGAAACATGATAATGATATTTTGAAGAGTCTATCAGGATAGAAAATTCAACTAAATATAGTTTTAACTTTTTCTAGAGGTGTCTGTTTGTGACACTCAAACTTATGCACCTAGATCTAGTTCTAAAAGAATAATATTTATATACTAGATTTGATACAAACTATAGTGACCCAAATTTAACCATCCATAATTACATTATCAATAACCATACTTGAGTTACTTACATAACCAAGACCTTTTGAGGTTTATATATTTATAGAATTATGAAAAATATTACTTAAAAAAACCCATATCATTCTTATCCAACAGAAATTTTTCCTATTATAAATATATTTTATTATTCTATAATAATTATTCAATATATCTTATAAAATTCTCTACACATTATACCCTTATAGATATACCAAATGTATTACTCTTCTATATAACATAGAGAAATGGTAACATAAGAAAGGTGAGCTTAAATGGTCAGTAAGGGAAACTTATCGACAAATCACAATAGGTTAGATGATAAATTTTCTAAAAACGTGAATTAGTGTAGAAATATTTGATTAAAATGATATTATAATAAAAAAAGATAATAATAAATAATTATTAAACAATATGGATCATGGACTGGGATAAAACAACCATCATGGAAGCATAAAGCATAAACCATGGTATAGAAATATTTGAATGTAAATATATACCATGTAAACATTATATGGGAACATTTAATAACATAGAAAAGTGGAATGATATTACGAATAGGTAATAATAACTTTTTGATAAAATCCAATCATTCTCACACATTAAGTTGTGATCAAACCAAATCAAGTTCATACATTAAAATGTGAGCAAGCCGAATCATGATCACACATTAGGTTGACGAAAACCAAATCATTTCCAAGAAAAATCATTATTATCAGGAGATATAAAAAATTAAATAATGAATTTAAGGTTAATATAGGTCCCCACCCATCACATAATGATATAACATACTTATTTATGCCACAGTAAAATAATCAATCACCTTATAATGAATACCCATTAAAAAGAAAAACGGGTTTAATTATATTTTTGAAATGGTTTCACATATCGTGGAAGCAATATTAGATCATCTATAACTATAAATTAAATATTAAAATAGTATAATAAAATTTAAATGATTACCATAAAAATTAATTTATAATAGATATATATTTTAGGGGTAGAGATTAAAATGGAAGAAAAATAAATAAAATATTTTTTAATGGCTTTTGCAATACTATTGAAAAAAGTTATTTTATAAAAATATTTGAAGAGGGGTGAAAGTATTAATTGAAAAAAATAATCTTAAAAGAATTAAAATTATGTAAAAGTTAAAAATAAATGAAATTAAAGATGAAAATTTTAAGTAGAAGAAAAAAATATACATAAGTGAAATGAAATCCCTCTTCAAAAATTTTAAGATAATTATATTTTTTTATTTTGATACAAAAATGTAAAATTAATTGAATAATGAGAATAGATATTACATTATATAACTATAAAAACTTTAAAAGGAATATAAATCATGAATAATGGCAATAAATATAGGAAAATATGTTCTTGAGGAAATTTTTTGCAAAAAATATTATTTTATAACTTTTATAAAGATAGTCAAAAATTACTTGTACAAATAATATTCCTTTAAAACAATTGAAATTAATGTAAAATGTCACATTAATTAAACTTTATAAACCATTTATGTTCAAAAAAAATTAAAAAATAAATAATATGGATATTAAGAGAAATATTCTAAACCAAAAAGTAGAAATGGGTTTAGTTTTTCTTACAAATATACTTTCAAAGGATTTGAGTACTCAAGAGAAGAAAAATGGAAGGAATGATTTAAAACTCTATAAATATCCAAATTAAAATAAAATAAATGGGGTTTAAGAGGGAAAGAAAAAATAATATCCTCCAATGGGATAAGAAATCCCGATAAAAAGTGAGATTGTAAAATAATTCTTTATGACTATAGTTATTTTTTAATTAAAATCCATACAAATTTATAACATGATGTTGTTACATAAATTGTATGAATTAAATGAAATAATATATAAAACTATATTTATATGGTTGTAATTACACTATATAAATGATAAAATGTTGTGAAATATGAAAAATGTCTCTTGTAATCGAAATTGAGACCAAGAACCCTTGGAAATATTATAATAGTTGATTCAAAACCTCTTGAAAGAGAGTACATAAAATTGAACTTTAATTACCATTATTAAATAGTGTTCCATGATATACTATTGTAAATAGGAATAATATATAACATATAATTTAAGTATGGTTTTAATTAAAAACATAACTCAAAGAAAGAAGTTTGAGATGTAAAAACCTTAAAAAGATTATAAAATTTGAAGTAAACAATACATAAAGGTAGAGATTATGACAAAGAAATTTAATTCCATATAAAATAATTATAAATAAAATATAAAAAATAAAACAATAAGATTTTATAATGAAAATAATCTGGGTATAACATAATCAGTAAACAAACGGTATAACCCAACGAAAGGAAATTGAGTTATAAATCCCATTACCTTTGATTCCTGTTTGGTTGGATGCATTATAACCTCTTGTATAATAAATTTATATTTACTATAAATATTATATCAAAATCATATTGATATTTATATTACTATATTCCATTCACTTACTATTTCTCATTACCCATTTTTAAAAATTCTTTCTTAAAATCCATTTTATGATATTAAAAATTTTGTTTCCTTGCATATGTTGGTTCAAAGGTTCAGTCCTTACATAATGGTCATGGTTTAATAATCTCTAGAATATTAATCATTTCATAAATATTGTTTTTATTTATTAATCATATTTTTTTAACCATCCATTTATTGAAGTGACAAAAAATTAAATACATCGCTTCGTGGATGTGGTTGTCCTCACATACACACGGGTGGTGTTTTCATTTTTTTAATGGAACGATATAAATAAAAATGGATAATATTTTATATTTAAATAGTCATAATTATTTCATAAATGCTATATATTTTTATTAAATACATCATATAACAATCCATGTGAGGTGATGGTAAAAAATGAAATACATCTCTTCTTGGAGACGGTTGTTCGCAAGTACACGGGAGCAATATAGAATGGAAATAAGGTAGATAATGATTGTTACATTAACATAATTAAATTTAATTATAATAATGATACCTATTTAATTATGTTAATGTGGTTATATAATATTTATATGAGGTGTAAGAATAAATAAACCTAAAATAACTTGGTTAAATCGATTACCTCTTTCTTGGGAATCCTCCATTGGATCTCTTATTAAACCTTATTATATTTGTCATTTGTGATACCAGAATATATAAGAGTAAGATAATGGGTTTTAGTAGTTATTTTAGATGATATTGGTTAATATAAATTCATAAAATTGGCTAGACAAGTGAGAATAGGAGTTTTCATTTTATAAGTGAGGGGAGTGACACTCTTGTAAACACTATTAATATTAAAATAGTATAAATTAATTTTCAAGGGATGATGGAAATAAATGGGAAGATTTTAATATAATATAATTTATTGTATTAATACCCTCATAAAAACCTATTTTGACAAGTTTTATTGATATTTTAAGCCTTATCCCTTAGATTAACCCCCTCTTTAAAAATTGTAACCCTTATCATGCTCACTAATTGTTACTATGGTAAATTAATTGTATGAATAAAAATGAATTGGGAATTATTAAATTATTTAAATATTTTTATTAAAAATACAGAATACATTATAAAAGATTCAATGTTTTTAGGTGGTAAAAATTACTTGTAATATAAGTATGGAAAATTTAATGAAAGTAGTTTCATTTAGAAAAATGGATTTTAAGCATAAAAATGGTTTTACACCAAAATCATATGTATTATTGATCAATATGAAATTTATGGGTTTATTAAAAAATAATTGAGTGTTATGTAACTATAAAACCAATACAAAATAGAGTATAACCATATAGATATTTAATTAAATTAAAGGATTAAAAATAATTATTTTATTAAAATAAAACATCACTTAGGTTTCAAAATGTTAGAAATTAGTTTATAAATTCATAATAATATTTTATAATATTTTAATTTAAACCTTTATATTCTAAAATAATATATTATTCTCCAAAACCAAAAAAATAACACCCAAAGTTAAAATTAAAAAATTATATAAATAATTAGTCCTAATACACTTCAAAATATTCCTGAAAAAATTTGATACAAACAAAATTAGCATATTTAATCAATATAAACTTTACCTCAAAAATTAACAAACTTCAGTAACCATTAAAAATATTCCCTAAAATATTTTAAATCTATGCTACCGAAAATATATAAATATATCCAAAAATAAAATCAATTAACTTAACATCAAATTACTATTTAATACTCAAGGATATATATACTTATAAATTTATATTACGAATATAAATTAACCCATTATCTGCATTAATCATAATTTATCCAAAAACAAATCCATAACAATATATTGAAATCCTTAATAATTTTTTAAAGAGAGTATGTGAATTGGGAAAAATATATCCCCAAAGACTTTCAAACCATTTTTTCTATTAACCATAATTACTCCAACATTTTTAGGCTTATTAACCCTAGGTGAATCTATTCTAGAGTTTTTATCCACTTGTTTGTATCTAGACAAGTAGATTATTGCTAAAAAACCACACACTCTTTACCTCACTAAACCTTAGTGTGTTTTCATATTTTTATAATTATTCCTAGGGGTTCCAATAATGTTTTCTCATATTAATCCCAAAAAGGCATAAAAACCCATATTAATTAATATTTAATCACATACCAATTGAAAGGGTTGTATATAATTCAATCATCTTCCATAATATCATTAATCACCTTAAAATATAGTCATCTAAAACCTCAAAAGGGTATCTAATTTCATTAAATTATGATAAAATAGAACCTTATTAACCCATTATGGTATCCAAAAATATTAAATTATACTCATATGGTAACACCATAATCAATAATGTTATCTAAACTCTGCTCTGATACCAGCTGAGATTCCCAAGGTCCATACACCGAGATTCAGTGCAAAAAACATACACTTTACATACCGACTTCGAAATCAACTATAGTGACCCAAATTTAACCATACATAAATATATTATCAAAACCCATAATTTAGTTAATAATATACCCAAGAAATTTAGGTTTTTTATTTAGATAATTAGGAAAAACATTACATAATAAAACACATATTGTTCTTACCCATTGGACATTTTCCCCACTATATATATATTTTTTAATCGATAATACATCTTATAAATATCCTAAAAATTTATACACACATGATACCCTTATATATATATCATATGTATTACTCTTTATCATAACATGGGGAAATTTAAACAAAACATGGGTGATCTCAAACACTTAGTAATGGAAACTTATCAACGAGCCATAATGTGCTTGATCATAATTGTTGGTCGGAGTGGATACTCAAGAGGGGGGTGAATTGAGTTCCAATTAAAAATTTCTATTAAAAATATTTCTCTTAAAATCCCCCAATTTAAAAACAAAGTTAAACTATAGTGAATCTATACAGAGTGTAAATGTTCAATCAGTTTCTCAAAGATTGATTAGGTCTCAGTTGACTTAATCTGAAGATTAAATTAACTTTTGAAACGGAATTACTGATTTATAATAAGTATACACACTTACAAATTTAACTATCAAGGTAGATTTAAAATAGTTTTGTATTTCAAAGTAATAGTAGCAGAATAAGTATATAGTTTACTTATAGAATTAAATTAAAATTCACAGCATTGTTAACCAAGAGGTTCAGTCTCAATCCAATACTTAGTCCTCTCAACAATTTAAATAAATTGATCCACACCCTGGATCGGGGTTAACAATAGTGAATGACTATCCAGGCCACACAGGAACCTCTACCACAGTTCTTTTTGGGAAACAAAAACAATGATCAGGCCACACAAGGACCTCTTCCACAGTTGTCGTGGGTAAACAAGAGTAAAAAATTGTGGTTTGAGGATTTTGATATCCTCCAGTTCAGCACAGGAGCCAGTGTGTGTGTAAGATATATAGAGTACACACACATCTCAAAAATTTAAGTTAAATAATCACTAAGAGAGAATGTATCATAGTGTAGAAAGCTCTAGTGATTGGCAGTGCAGCTCTGGACTCATTGGATTCAGCAGAAATGCTTCTAAGTCCTTCTCTGGTTTTTCCCTTGAAAAATAGAGTATCGTGATTCACTTCCTTCTCTTCCAGTGTAGGTGTTCATCTCAAGTATGTGTAGTCGTTATAGCTCTTGAGCTTCTTCTTTGAACTTTTTTTCTTGATGTATATCAATGTTCTTCAGGTTCTTATTTTCATGTACATGTATGGAAGAATTATCTCTCTTTTTGTATCTTCGTATCTATTGTATATCTCTGTGTATCCTTTTTTTTGTGTCTTTACTGCAGCTCGATCTTCCTTTTATTCCACGAGATCCGGTAGTAGAAATGATTACCTTTTCAGAGGTACGAGGTAAGGTCCCCTGACATGCCAACAATCAAAATTAAATAACATTAATTACATTAAAAACATCAAAAAAATGACTGTTAGAATTAAATACGAATTTATATAAATTCAAACAGTTTTCATGACTATCAGTGAGTCATGTGATTGGTGAGACATTTTGAATCTGTATTGGTTTTGGTAGCATCAGCATCGGTGTCTCAAAATCGGTGTCTCAGTATCGGTGTCATAGCATCTGTGACTTATCATCGGTGTTTTAGCATCGGTGTCTCAGCATTGGTGACTCATCATCGGTGTCTCATGATCGTCGGTATCTCTTTAGATCTTCGGTAGCTATCGGTGCGACCGTTCATCATCGGTGCGACCATTCATCATCAGTGAGACCGTTCATAATCAGTGCGACCGTTCATCATCGGTCTGACCGTTCATCATCGGTGCGACCATTCATCATCGGTGCGACCGTTCATCATCGGTGACTCAGGAAAATGACTATCGGTGGGTCAAGATGAGGAATTATTACAAAGTTTATGTTCAATCCAGAATACTTCCATTTTAATCATAACCATACATTGATCATAGATAAACAATTGTAGATATGATTTAAACATATCTAAAACAAGTTGAACAAGAGATTAAAAGGAAATAAATAAAACTAAGATTTGTGATTATTAAAATAACCATTCCACAGAGAGTTCAACAATAATCTTATGATAAAACAAGAATAATAGAAGAAATATATGATTTAAAGGATCTTTTTATCATAATATATAATAATAATAAATGATATACCATCATGTATTATGTAATGGGATAAAATAATTATCAAGGATTCATAAAACATAAACAATACCCTAGAAACAAGGGAAAATAATCCTAAACCATGGACACATAATGTAGGAATATGGAATAACATAGAAAATTAGAATAATATTATGTATATGCAATTATAAATTTGTGAGAAAGAATAATAATTCCCATGCATTAAGTTTTTAATAAACCCATCATGTCCTTGTATTAATATGTGAGAAAACTCAATCATGCACACACATTACATTGTGAAAAAACCCAATCATGTCCATGTATAATCATTATTTTCAGGAGATATAAAAAATTAACAAATTAATTAGAGGTATATATATATATTAACCCACCCATAACATAATTTTACACAATAATTATTTATTCCACATAAAAATAATGAATCATCTTATCATGAAAACCCTACGAAAATAAGAATGGGTTCAATATCATTGCCAAATGGTAACAGATATCATGACATAAAAAATAAAAATATTTTCACTATAAAATAAATATTAAAAAATAGTATAATATCATTTAAAGGATGATCATTGAAATTAATTTGTAATAGATAAATCATTTGGATGTGTAGAGGAAAATGGATGTGAAATCAGAAAAAGTATTTTCTAAATGGGTTTACAACATAGTTGGATAAAATATTTATAAGTTGTTTCAGAAAACCATATGAAGAGGGGTAAAAGGATGGAATTGAAAAAATTAATATTAAAATAACTCCAATTAAGGAATAAATGTATATAAATTAAGTAAATCAAAACATATGTGGAGTGGGATATATAAATTTAAATAACTAAAATGAAATTCTTTTTCAAACCCTTTTTGAAAATTATATCATTATCTCTTGATATAAAAACAAAAAAACCATATAATAATATGAATTGATATAAATTTAGATAAACATAAAAATATTTAAAGGAATAATAATCATTAAGTATGCTCTTAATGTTAGTAAAATCTATTTTTGATGAAAATATTTAAAAATAGATTTTTTTTACACTTTTGTAAAGAAAGTCAAAATTCGATGGTACAAAAAATGTTAAAAATATTCTTTTTATAAATTTTGAAGTTAAATAAATGTTTATATAAATTAATAATTATAAACCATTTATATATATAATATAAAAATATATATATAATAAATAATATGAATAAGGAAGAGAATGATTCTCGATAAAAAAGAATAAATAAGGTCGGATTTTATTATAATCATTCTTAATATGAATATGAATTATCAATAGAGGAAAATGGAAATAATACTTTAAAAGAAAATATATAACTATAATCAAAGAAAATAAATTGGTTTTAGAGAGAAATAACATAAATATCCCCCAATTAAATAAATAATACTGATAAAAAGTGTAATTGTAAAAGAAACTCTTCTGACTTTGGTAACATTCTAATAAAAATCCATTAAAGGTTAAAACATGATATGGTTATGAAAATATCATAAATTATATGAATTATTATATCAAAATGTATTCATGGGGATGTAATTTCACAATATAAAAGAAAACATGGTGTTAAATATGAAACATTTCTTATGGAATCAAAATTGAGACCAAGAACCCTCGTAATTTTTATAACACTTGAATAAAAATCTCATAAAAGAGATAAATTGAAATGGGACATTAATTACCAAGATTAAACATTGGTTAATTATATAATATTTCAAATAGGAAGCATATATTCCATATAATTTACGTATGTGCAGAATTTAGAACATGTCTCAAAGAAGGAAGTTTGAGATGTGAAACCCTTATAAGGATTATAACATGTGAAGTAAGAATGCATCAATGTAGAGATTATGTGAAAGAAATTTAATTCTCCATAGAAAAGAGGAATTAAAATTTAAAAAAATTATAGGTCATAATGTAAATAATATTGGTATAACATACTCAATAAATATATGATATAACCCAATGAAAGGAAATTATGTTATGAAACTGTATACCATGGATTCCATCTTGGTTGGATGCATTATAACATCCTATATAATAAATTTAAATTTTTTATGAGTCTTATATCAAAAATATATTTATATTTATCAAAATATACTCAATTCACTTATAAATTCTTCATACCTATTTTTTAATAATAATTTATTAAAATCAATATTTATGTGCTAACTTTTCCATTTTAATGCATGTTTTGGTTCTACGGTTCTGGTCCTTACACCTTTTCCATGATTTCATTATATGAAGAATATTAATAATTTCATAAATATAATTGTAATTAATTATATTCATTTTTATAACCATTCATATAAGGTGATGATGAAAAATGAAATGCATCACTTTGTGGGGGAGACTGTCTACATGTACACAAGAGTGTTTCTTTCATTTAATAATGGATGGTAGAAAGGAAAGTATATATGATTTTATATTTTAAAAATAATAATTATTTCATAATTATCATATATATTTATTAAATTTATTTATATAAATATACATGTGATTTAGTGATGAAAAATGTGAAACACTGCTTCATGGAGGCGGTAGTCTGCACGTATGCACAAGAAACATTTTTATATTCTATTAGATATAAAGGAGGTAGATAATGATTGTTAAATAAATCAAAAAACATTTAAGTTTAATAGTTATACATATTATATTATTTATATGTGGGTATATAATATTTGGAGGATTTTTAAGAAGAAATAAACTTGAAACAACTCGGTTAAGGTGATTAACTCTTCCTTGGGTGTCCTCCTTTGGATCACATATTAAACATTATTGGGTTGGTATTGTAGTGATAAAAGAAGATATATGACATGTATAAGGGTCTTAATATTTTATTTGGGTATATATTGGTGAATATAAATTCATAAAATTAGGTTGATAAGTGTGGGGGTCCTTTTATAAGTGAGGGGAGTAACACTCTTGTAAATACACTAAACTTTAGAATAATATAATGTCATTTTCAATGGAAACTATAAAAAATGGGAACATTTCCAAAAATAGGATAATTTAGGGTATAAATACACTTGTGAAATCTAATTTACATAATATTTAGATATATTCTAAGAATTATCACATAAATTAACCACAACTTCAACCCTTTTAACCATTACCATGGTGAATAATTTATACTATGGTAACATTATTTTATAACTAAAAATGAAATGGATAATATTAGAAAAATTTGATATTATGATTCCAAATATGGAATCCATTTTACAATATTCAATATGTTTTAATTGTAAACATTACTTTTAATATAATTAATAAAAACATAATGAAAAACAATATTTTTAGTAAAATGAATTTTTATGCATAAAAAAGATTTTAAACTAAACTTATGTGTATAATTGATAATTATGACATTTATTTGTTTAGGTATAAAATTAGGGGAGTTAATATAATTTAAAACCAATCAAAAATCTATTTTAACCATGAAAATACTTAATTAAAGTAAAAGGTTCAAAATAGTACTTTTATTAGAAAAAAAGATCACTTGGGTTTTAAAATGTCAAACATAGGTTTTCAAGTTCAATATAATATTTTTAAAAAATGTATTATAATAATTAAACAAAAAAATCATATATAATAGGTTTCATAAAATTTTAAGTCAGTCGTATATAATGATGATGTCATAAAAGTGAAAGTATTTGTAAAAAACAGTAGTTTTCACTATTCACCAAAAATATAAACCATTTTAGAAAAATACCAAAAATTTAATCTAAGATAATTTTTACATGAGTAATTAATAAATGAAGTTATTTGTATCAAATTAAATTTCTAAAATTAATAAATATATCATTTAAATTAAAATAAAAATTATTAAGAAAAAACTACTCTTATAGAAAAATGATCCTTCTAAAAATCAAGTGTTCTTAATATTATTTTATATCAATTTATAATAAATTAAGTGTTAATATATTTTTAAATACATTTAAATATTACATATCATATTTTAAATGTGAATATTTTAATTTTTAAAATACACAAGGCTTAAATGGTTCTTTGAAAAAAACATTTTTTAACATTGAATAAATTTAATCATATCACATTAACTATTTATACTATAATATTAATATATAATCAATAAATTAATTATCGATTTTTATTTAATTTGAGGTTCTACACCTTGTTTTATTTCATAATTGTTTTTATTTTATTCTAATAATTTGTTTTAATTAAATATATAGGGATTCCTTTTAATCTGGTGTTGTGTGTAACATAAGCTATTGCACATAGTGTTATTTAAAGGGGAATTTCATATTGAAATTGATATATTTTACATCACTTGTGTTGAATGTTTTTGGGATAATATTAACATGTATATAAAAGATCCAATAAGATCCATTTTCATGATTCATGTATCTAATGTTTTCACTAAGGAAAAACATTCATAGCATATAATTAGAGGGAAATTCAGCCACATCTCTTGCATATAAATATGCACCTACAATTTTATTAAAGTGTTATCTATTTAGAGAAGAAAATTAAAGGTTTTATACATATAATGGAGGATCAACACCAATGGTGGAGATTTTCTTTATTTTATTTTCTTTTATATTCAATCCCATGAAGGAAAATTATCATTGTTGACCTAATATAAGGAGTATTATTTTGTATGTAGAGTTTATGATTTCTTTTCTTATGTTCTATGCTCTAATAATTATTAGACTAAACTATATTGGATGATGGTTATTATATTGGTGGGTTTTATTTCAACATTATCATTTACTATATTAATGAGTAGTATATTTGAGGTTTCATTAGTTTTCATTCTCTCACTTATATTATTCATTTTCCATTCCACTTTTACTATTTCATTTTTCGTCGCTCTTTCATTGGATTTGGTTTCCATATGGTGTAGATAAACATATTTGATATATTTATAGTGCATGTTAATGACTATGTTAAGATATAATGAGTAAAAATACTCTATTTTTGTGGGATAGAATTATTCATTTATTAAAAATAACATGAGATGACTAAATGATTGTTATTTAGTTTGGCCATTGAATGAGTTAAGATTAGAACAAAATACATGTGAAAATGATATTATTGAATTATAATGTACCTATGTATTTCTCACAATCTATCTCTAGAATTTGTTTCTTTTTTATTTTTATATAAAGTACCAAATCCACCTATTTTATTTTCTTTGTATTATTCTCATGAATAAAAAAACTAAAAGTATAATAAGTAGTTAGATAAGGGATTGTTATTGATTTTGGGCCACCTATTGAGAAAATATTTTTTCACTAATATATCATTCAAGGTTACAATAAATTATATTTTTACAGTGTCATGATAGCTCACATCAAAATTTGGCACCATTTTAGGGGATACCAAATTACTTTCACTCATTTTTCTTAATATTTTTTTTAATATATTTTTTTATTTTCATTAAAATAATATTTAAAAAATGGAATTAATTATTGATTAACCACGTATAATTGAAGTGAAAATGTTGAATTTCTAAAAAAATAATTAATTGGTTTTGCATATCTATTTATCGGGAGGGTAGTTTAAAGAGTTCATCAATGATCTCAAAGAAGGCCCCCAAGTACACATGTTTTGAAGCCTTGTCCATTGGGATCATTGAGTTCTTACATTATTTTATATAATTTGATCATCTTGATAATAGATAAAACCATCATCATACTATAGTTTTAATGAATACATTTAAGTGGTTAAAGATACATTAAAAAATTCATCCCTCTTAAAATTCTCAGATTCCCTCTTAGAGTCCATCTAAGAATAAATATTACATGAAGTTGATCAACTTTAAAGAGTGGACTTAAACATTGGAATCAATTGTTTTTTTATTTTATATTATTGAATAATCATACAAAATACCCATGTTTTTATTCTACAGTTTCAATAATAATACTATCCCTATATATTTATGAAGATCATAAATAATACACCATTTAAGAGGATATTATATTGGAATTTGAAGAAGGAATCACCCAAGAGGTTTCCATTAAAGAAGAACAAGAGGTCAAGGATATTATGGGGATTTTATTGCATCTTCCCTAAAAAATTACATCTACTAGAGGAGGATACTACATAAGTACACATGGAGTGCCTCAAACTTATATCCCCATTTAAACATCCATTACTCTCCATATTATCTCTTAGGGGTAAAAATATTTCTTCTCCTTTTATTTTAGGGTTTCCAATCTTAGTATACACTTATGGTTATCAGGACAAAAAATATGTTTTGGTTAAAATAAAATAAACCTCATCCTCCATAAATTTGGGGATAAAGTCCTAAAATTATCTAGTTGTGGATGGTGAAAAAATACCCCACCACTTGGGAGGTTCATCCCAAGATTATCTTTCCTTTCTTTATCTTTATAGTTTTATTAATTTATTCTTTATTAAATATATTTTTTGTTTTTTTTTCAAGTAGGTTTCAAAAAAATAGTATTTGGAAGCCTAAATCAAGTTTGTACCATACAAATAAACTTAGGTTTTATCTCTCCTTTATATGTCCCTTTATTTTAACTTATCATGAGTTGAAATAATGGGTAGTTAAATTTAGGAATGGGGGTATAAAAATTATTTTAAGTTTTTATATTTTTATCTTTTTACGAACCTTGAGATTTAATTAATAATCATTATAATTTTTTACTCTTAAAATCATTTTGATGGTGTTTTCTTGATTTTTGGGGAAATTAATTTTTAATTGATTATTGATATATAAACTTTTATTTGAGTTTTAAGTTCAAAAATTTTTGTAAGTTTGAAAATTTTCAAAGATAAATATCCATGAATCATTGAATAAAATTATTTTTCCAATACCATTATGTATTATAAACAATTTTTATGTATTATTTATAATACTCTCACATTTTTTAGTGAAACTTATCTTTTTTTTGAAAACCAACACTTGTGATTATTTAACTTTAAAATATTTAGATTTCATGAAATGTATCTAATATGATTGAAGAACTTCTTTTTCAAGTGAATTTTTTTACTTGGGATATAAAATTTATATCCACCATTTTTTATCCCTTATAACCCATGAATTTTATAATAGTTTTATCCAAATTACATGATGATTTATCCTCATATTCCTTCACTCTTTATATATATTTTCTGATTATTTCAAGTTTGATTGTTTAGGAAGGGCCTTTAATATACCTCCATCAGTAAAAGTATCATTTATGGGTCTCCGAGGTTAGTGTCGCTATTATTTTCATTATAGAGAGGACATGGATGAGTCATTATCATTATTTTCTATTTATTTATATAATTCGTTTCTCCTAGAAAACAAGAAAAAATAAATTAAATGGAGATGTAATTGAATTACTCGCTCTTTTTAATTTTATTAGTCATATAACTTTCAAAAATAAAGGAAATAAAATATTTTTTATTCATTGATTTTATTTTTCATATCATCCACTTTGAAAAAAACAAAAACTAAGAAAAAAATAGAAAATTTAGATGATATCATTCATTAAAATTATTGTTTAACTTAAGGATCATGTCTAAAAAAGGGAGTGTGGTGTACATAGCTTAATAAAAATTGAGTGAGGACATTCCTAGGTTTTAAATGAATATTTATTAATTATATTTAATAGTTTATCTTCCAATTTTCAGCCTTTAATTGTTAAATGATTATACCCACCATCCCTTAGACACAAAAATCAATTTGAAAAATACCTCTTGATTGAAAACAGATGTATGACTTACAATGTATATTTATGTGAGTTTTCACGAGCCTATGGTGATACATTCACTTTACATGTATGATAATAACACTAAATTAAATTTCTATTAAAATAATAGTGAGGTAAATTTCTATGTAAGAAAATTCATTACTGGGTAATTTATAGATTTTTGTGGTTGAAAAATATAAATTTTAATGAAGAAAAATAAAAGGTAATTTTTTCCATAGATGAGAAATGGTAGATTATATTTTATAAAATATCTTGGAAAGTATATCCTGACTGATTTTAGTATAAATTTTTTATGGATAATAAATAATTTTTCCCATGAGTGAGAATTCTTTGGTGTGGGGGTGTAATCACACAATGAATTATACTATATTTTTACACTTACACATGTGATTAAAATATTTATGGTTTTTAATATCTCTTTTTTTGATAATTTTTATTCATACCTCATTTTTCATTCATTATATAAAAAACATTAAAAAATAGAAATTTCAATATTTTTTATATTTTTATTGAAAACACTATTTTAGTAGTTTTTTCATAACATTAACTAAACTATCCCTAAGTGAACAATTTATTTTTCCTACAGTGTTTAATTGTTACTGAGCTTATTTTCATTCAATTGGATCAATTACTAAATTAAAAACTATGATACACAAATAAATCATACATGTGGTGCTAATGAATTTTTTATTAGTTTTAACAACCTTTAATGATGCTCTATATCTCACATAATGATTTTATAAAAGAGCACCACCTTTTGATTGAGATAGATAAGATTCTCATAAAAAAATTTATCAACCATGAACACTCAAGATTCAACTTGTTTGAATGACATAAATTTATGGTAAACTAGAGTATGTGAATTTGAAGTTTCTTTCATACTAAAATATTTTATATTAGTAATATAGACCTAAATTTTCTAATCAAGACCAATGGAGATGGAATTTTATGGGAAAACAGTGATGATTTATAAGAAAAACTCCATAGAAGATTAATTTTCTATATTCATCCATCTAATGGTTCATACAAGCATGAAAATTAAAAATATAAAATTTAAGGGAAATATTTCCACCTCTCTTGCTTATAAACTTGCACCTAGAAATCTATTAAAGAGTTATCCATTTTCTGAAGAAAATATGAGTTTTTGATTATACAAGGGAGGATATAAACCAATGATAAACATTTTTTAGTTATTTTTTATTCTCTCCAATGAAGGATTAATAACATGTTTTATTAATTCATGGGAAATTATTTTGAATGTTGAGTTCTTGAATATTTTTCTCATTCTTATAATAGACCATGGTGGATTATAGTGATGCGATTAGAATTTATAATTTCATCATTTTCATTTACTATGATAATGATTCATATATGTGAGGATTCAGTGTATTTCTTTTTCTCTCATATATTATTCATTTTCAATACAACTGACACTATTTCATTTTTAATCTCCCTTCCATTGGATTTGGTTGTCATACAGTGTAGGTAACCCTATTTGACAGATGTATAGGGTGTGGTTACTACTATATTAGATGAAAATGAGTACCAATACTCCAAAATTATGGGGTATAAGTATTCATTCATTAAAAATACTATGATATGACTAAATGAATGGTATTTAGTTTGGTCATTGAATGAGTTAAGAGTATATTTATAAATATGTGAGAAATGAAATATTTGAATTATAATGTCTCCAAGGATTGGTCATAACTAAACTCTATCATTTTTTTCTTTTTCATTTGTTTATAAGGAGCCAAAATACAACTCTATGATTTTTCTTATTTTTTATGAAAAATAAAAAATAAAAAAATATTGTAATTTTTCATATACATTATTTTGAGTGATTGTGGGACTTGTTTAGATATGAACTTGGTTTTCACTAATACTAAATTCTAGGTTATTGTAAATTTTATTTTAATGAGATCAGGTTGGATCAAATAATTCATCAATCTCTAATGTATCAATTTATTATTTCCAAATTCTTCATATTTATCACTAATTTGTTGAGAATCAATATCAATTAAAATTACCCCTTTTTATCTTCTTCTACATCATGTTGTCCTAAAATCCATATGTTGTCTTCTCTATAATTTTCAAAAACTGCTTCCTTTTTCACATATGAGTTTCTCTCATTTTAAATAATATCCAAATAAAGGTATTCAATCATTTTATTCATCCTATTATTCCATAATTTTTAGCCTCTAACATTTGATAAGTTTATTATGAAGATAAATTCTTCTAATTTTCATTAAATTTTCCTTAATTAGTTTTGTTAATATTCATGTAATAAGGGATGCCAAAAATATTGAAGTACTTCATTAAGGGATTTATCTTTCACCAAAATCCATATGGTTTCATGTGTGGATTAGGTATCAGTTTACACCTATTCTATATATCTTCAGTAGTACATAAAACTTTCCAATAGAAAACATTAGTGGTATTATTTTTAGACATCATTTTTATACCCATAAAAACTAAACTCATTTTATTTCTTTATTATATAACTTTTTATTGGGTATTTTATGTTGCAATATAATGATGATTAATTATGTGTCTTGAAATATATATTTAAAATGAATTATATGTGTTCAGTTTTCCTTTATTTGATCTTAAATTCTTGATCTAAACTCCCAATTATTTTTCAAAATTTCACCTAGAGATTTTGAACATTTCAATAGATTTAGAATTAAACTTTATAAATATGAAATTGGTCATCCAAATTTAATAATTATTAAAATAAATAAAATAAATGTCACCTTTGGAAGGATAATGTCTCATTGAACTAAAAATATCTGAATTAATGAGTTATAATGGATTAGTGGACTAAATTTACACTATTTTATGAGTTCCATGCACTATTGTTTCCTTCTCAGCTGTTGCAAAAAAATATATCTTTGTATTTTTATTTGGGTTAGGTCTCTCAGTATATCAAACTTTGATATTTTACCCATATTTATTTGACTAATTTTTCAAATTCTTCTATACTATATGTTGTTCTTTTCCTTGGTGTTCGAATAATAAGAATTCATTAGATCACTAATTTGGAATAGAATGAAACTTTTTATTTCACTTTTTTTATTGATATTAAGTACTTTTAAATCTTGATTATATATAAATATTTATTCAAATAAAACTCATTTCAATCAGAACATAATTTTATCACACTTAAGTGAGAGTATTTAAGTCTTTCAATATAGAGAAATGTTTTACATTTCAACCTTTGAGATTCTATCTTAGCAGTTCCAAGTCCCTTAATTTTCAAAAATATTTCATTTCCAAAATTCACTAAACCTCGATCATGTTTTTAAATATTCTTAAGAAATTTTCTATCCCTATAAAGGTTTGAGAAAAACCACTGCATAAAATCCATGGTTTACCATTCTTTCATGATTTAAAAGAAACTTCTATAATGATTTACTTTTCTTCTTTCTTCTCCTTATGAATTACCTTTCCTTTTTCATTATATGATTGATGTATTGAAAGATTTATCATGCATTATTAATCTGGGTGACTATATTGGTCACACATAGAAAAAATTCCATCTAAATAATCATACATATCTTGTATAGACAGATCAAATATATTTTTATTCATAGTCTGAAATATTTTTGAATTTCATTTATCATTCAAGGGGTTTCTCACCCTTGGTTCTTTCCTTATCCTTGGTATTGAAATTTTGTTCCAAAATGGGTAATCTTTAGGTCCAAAAATCCCACAACACCATAAATAACCATTGAATCTAGTTCTTTCATATTGATAAAGGCTCCATTCAAAATATTTTGTCGTGGATGTGTCAAATATCATGATTTAATTTGACTTGGGGGGGATGACTTCTTAAATGAACTATTAAGTTATTTTGATATAGAATAGGGGTTCTAATCATTATTCTTGGTTGAAACATGCTCATATTTGTATTTCTAATCATAATTGATAGTAAAAACTAGTTTATTTTGAAATGTATCCATAATATTTTTAACCTTATCTTTTGATCTCATTGGTTTGACTGCTTGGGATGCTTCTAATATGATATATATTGTATTATTGAAGTAATCAATCATATTTTTCAATGAATTATTAGATTAAATGAAATTATATTTTATCTTTTTTATCTCTTCTTCATTCAAATTTAGTTTCTCATCCTTGTATTTCATAATTTTCTCTTTCTCAAAAACTTTCAGCTTGTATTTTTTTATCACCTTAATAAGTTCAACTTCCATTTTGTGAAACTATTACTCTACATGATTTTTATACCATATTATTTAGTTAATATCCTAATATCCTTCCTGATTTTTTTCTCAATACAATAATCTATTTTAGCCTTTAATATATGTTCCATATAAGTTTATTCTCCTCTTTCCTATATATTTTCTATGGATTCTTTTTCTTTCTCAACATGATCCATGATTTTTATGAACATATAAAAAGCTTATTCTTAATATTTTATATTTTAATAGAAATAATACTCTTCCTCTTTACTTATTATAATTTCTATTTTTCCTCCCATAATTCTCTTTTTTCTGAATAGATTTGGTAACCTCTTTTGAATTTTTATCCAATTTATTATTTTGAGGCTTTATGTTTTTAACATCATCTTCATACTCACTATTTCTCTTCTTTAGTTAGTTTAAACAAAAATTTCTAATTTTTTCATACTTAAAACACTTAGGTGTGAGTTTTCCTTTATACATAACCTTTACTTTTTAGAAAATATTTGAGATAAGAGACATGAATCACTTACAATCCTCATCATGTTTTCTACATCACTTAATAAGAATGTAGGAGGGATGGATAATGGATAGGATGCCCTGGTGGATATGGAAGCATCTAAAGAGGAAATGGAAAAGGCCTCGGATTCCTCTGAGCCCAAGGAATGGGTCATAGAGGAGGACTACATTATATCCTCCTCACGGATGGTCAAGAAAAAAATTATGGATTCAGACGACTTCATTATAGACAACCAGAGGGTACGATGTAGGAAGGACTGCTCTAACCTTCCTAGTCCTCCAGTTACTAGATCCGCATTCAAGGGTAAGTTTCCACCAAAGGCTCCTACAGTTGGAAACTCCATCCACCTGAACAAACAAAAAGGTTCTGACTAGCATGAGGTGGTCGACATCTCCAAGGACCTGGTGGATGCAGGACATAAGGATGTAGATTCTATCATTCCCTTAGGTGATAATAGGCTGCTTGATCCTGGGTAGCAGTATGATGTAGGTTTCAATGAATTCCCTCAGCAACAAGTGTCTTTAGTGCTGGAACACATGGACCTTCTAATTCATTCAGATGAAACAATAGAGGACGATCTGGATATTAAGGTATCAGAGAATATGAGACCGCTTCAGGTGACCACTACTAAAGAGCAAAGTGAGTGAATAGATAAGCAGGTCCATATTTTGATTAGAGGACTCAACATAGGGAAGATCAACAAGGAGGAATACAAACAATCATGGGACAAATTGGATCATCTATATGAAGGCACCTTAAAGGACTACCCTAACTTCCAGGTTCATTCTATCCCCTGGATATTGTTTAGGGAGATTAGTTCCAACCAATTTAAATTGTCTTTAAACAAATATAGTGTGTCCTTTGGTGCTAAACCTGGAAAGATGTAAGGGTTCTCACTTCTCCCTTAAAATTGTTTGAATAATAAAAATTTAACGTTGGCATTATTGATTTTTTAGTTTTCTCATGGCTTAAAATTCCATCTCTTCTCTTAATTTATTTTTAAAACCTAAGTGTTTCTTATCTCATATAACAGATAATATTTTAAAATTCCCTAAGGGTGAGATACTCTCTATCTTTTAATTCTGAAACATTTGGATCAAACCTCTCTAGAAAATTTCTCTTTAGCTATTTACAATTTAGGGTCATTTAGATTTTCTCTATAACCTCTGATATTTATGTCTATTTCATTTAGTCTTATGAAGTAGTCATCAATGTTTTCTTCTTAATACTTCTTTATATATTCAAATAAAAATATCTATATTTGTAGTTTAACTTCTTTAAACTTATCATTTCTTTCATAACAGTTTTTTAGTTTGTTTCATATTTCTTTAGTTGTTTTAACCCCTATAACCTTTGTGTGAAATTTTTTTATTAGATAAATTATAAAGACATTTATTTCTTTTACATCAATTTATAAATTTATCTTATCATTAAATGAAATTGGATACTTTTTTTAATAGGTGTAAATCCTAATTTTGTTGTATAAAAAACATTCAGTCCAAGTGATAATAGATAAGGTGGCATCCTATTACTCTAGCTATGATTTTCTTTAAATGGTTGGGATAGTTCTATATAGGATATAATTCTAATTATATATTATATTAAATTGAGTATACTATAGTGTAAGTCTAGGTATGTTATGATATAATTTGATGTTCCCTAAGAATAGGTGCACCACTGAGATGTGGCAAGAGACAGGAAGTAAATCATTGGTATTTTACATTACAATTTATTCTTATATAAATTATCCTATATGGTTTGTTAGGATTTTATATACTCAAATATAATCAAATCCTAATCTGTATAAAAAATTAAAATGGTATAATGTAAACTCAAATTTTTAGATGGTTCGATCCTAATATGGGTATATGATCATTGCTATGATAAGGGAGAGTCTGAGTCATAGACATTCCACTGAAATAAATAACTAATTTGTACTAGTTAGGGAGGTATCATCCTGTCACAACCCGCCTTCTTCAAGATGAGGGAAGGGACAAAAAATTAGCATGCCCTTCCTTCCCCAAGATGAAGGAGAGATAATGACCCCGAGTCCCACCTTCAATAGGCCCTAGAGCGGCGTCTATCACCAAGGGTATAGAATCTAACATAATATGGAAGGAATTAACATTTTTATAGAACAAGATCGGGATATAAGATGGTAAATACCAAGAAACTAAAAGAAATATAAAAGTATAAGTAAATCTAAAACTCATTCCCACATGAATTTTCAATAGTAAAGATGATACAAAGTATAACTAAAGTACCAAAACAAGTACCAAAATAAAAGGAGAATAAGTAGCAACAACAAATAATCCGAACACCTGAGCTAGTAAAGTCCACCATGGTCCTCAAATTCCTCCTCGAAACCTGAAAACGGATAATATACGTTGGGTGAACATACGAGTATACTCAGTAGAGAAACTAAATCTACCTATGCACAAGGGGGGAACATACTAATGTCCCTGTGAGAAAATAGTAGAACATAAAATCACCTACCAAGGAGTAATAACTTGACAAGCCTCACCAAGGCACACTCACCAAATAATACAAGTCAAGTATGGTAATAGTAAAAGAACATCGATATCTGGGTACCCCACACCACTTTCCTACTGGTTAACTACTCATTTATAACGGATTACTTTGTGATGCTACCACTCTTTCCATACGCAATCCCACTACCATAGCCCTCCTTCACACACATGGGCCTCAAACCATAATCAATCATGCCTGTAGACACCTAGGCCACAAAAACTACACCTCTCGCCCGAAGACACCTAGGCCTCATCCTGAAGACACTTGGGAAAACAATCCTGGACCGCAGAAACCTAGGCCTCTCATCCACAAAAAACTTACCTGGAGGATCTAGGACTATGGTAAGCCTCAAGCCATTACAGCCTGCCCGGATATGCTCGAGCAATAAGAACCGAAAAAGGGTGCGAGGAAGAAAGTTAATAACCATCCATCCATCCTCCCACCGGGATGTTAGGAAAGACACCCTCACTCATGAAATGGTGGTGTTCATCACATGGTGCTCAACAAAGGTGGGGTGCATATAAAAAACATAAGGAACAAAAATTTATACATATAGGTAATCAAACACTCAACCCAACCTACAAGTTTCAAATAACCTAACAAACGGGCCCACCAGTACTAGTTTTGATGCTACCCCTATATGCACAACCACATAACAGCCACTATTAAAGCATATTCCAACCCATTTTTCATTAAACCACTTTACATTTATTAATTAATGGATTCACTTTAATTCATTCCAGAACTACCATGAAACTACCAACCACAACCATATCAAAACAACAAAAAATCCAGATTTTTAGTCCCACTACACACCCCCACTCAACCACTGCCAACTATCATTCTTCAAAGATATACCACACAATCCTTCTCTTACAACATGGTCTTGCATTCCCACTACCCAAAAAATTCCCAGATGAAGTCTCACTACATACAAGTTTACAACCACACTGCAATCCCACTACCAAATGTTGTTTGATGACCACAACAAAAATAAAGGTAGTTCCACTACCTATAAGTCCATCCAGTTCACAATCAATCAGTCTATCAACCTGAGACTCCAACACACCACACATTCCACCCCACACACCGAACCCACAACAACTACCATTAGACCATATCCCTACTTCACACACATCCTACACCCTTCTCACAGAGCCAACTCCTCTCACTACAACAAAACCGCCGTTTAGCGGCAATTTTGTAGCGGCGGTTTATAATAAACCGCCGCTAAATATTTTTTTTAACGGCCCCGACCCTTCCCCCACCCCGACCCTCATTCTCACCCCGCGCTCCCCCATCCCCCCACTTTCCCTGCGACCCCGGCCCCCCGCGACACCAGCGACACCGGCGACCCCGCAACCCGGTGACCCTGCTTCCCCGGCGACCCAACGACCTCGGCGACCCCGGCCCCCCGCGACCCCGGCGACCCGGCTTCCCCGGTGACCTATACAAACCCTAGGGTTTCATTTCTAATTATTTACTTGTTTTGATATTAGTTTTTTTTATTATTGTTTCTTGGATAACTGGTACTCTTTTCTTGTGTGAGGAGTTGATTTATTTATGAGACTAGTCACTGTATCTATAGCGGCAAATTAAACTTTGAAACTTTGAAACAGCAAATTAAACTCACCAAAGGACTTGTGGCATTACTCAAACCAGGTAAAAAAATTCCAATTATGTGTCAGGGTGGTGAAATGGGTTGTGATTCTCGGGATGTTTTCCACACACTTGATATAGTACCCCGCCAAGACAAGAAACCTCTTTAACTATGACACATCTTTGGATGGATCCCACGAATGAACGTATTTGATATCTTCTAGATTAATGGTTAAAACTCATTCAGAAATGACATTCCCTAGAGAGTGAACATCACTTATCCAGAACATTCACTTCGAGATATTTATGTAAATCTAGTTGTCTCGAAGAAAATAATTAACCATCCTCTAGTTCTCTACATGATCTTACAATAACGTAGAGTAGAAAAGTATGTCGTCGATAAAGAAATCATGGAAGTGGTCTGTGTATGGATACAGAAACTGGTTCATCAAATACATAAACATATAGTGGTAATTCATCACATAAAATGGAATCATTGGAACTCAAAGTGTTTTAAGTGACATCATAATTCAAACTTTGGAATATCAGACATGCAAACCCTCTACTAGTGATAGATGTTACTGAAATTAATATTCTAGAACCATATCACGCTTCAAAACTGGTGAAAAAAATTTATCAATCCTTGAAAAGGGGTAATTCATGTTTATCATTTTTGGGTTCTGGAAACGACAATACACAAAAAGCCATATGATCTCTTCAAATATTTTCTTGAACATGAATAGAGTTGAATAGGGGGAAATACTTGGTCTGATGAAACAATTCCCACAAAGTTCTTCAAAATGAAACCATTGATCATGAAGCGCAGTAGGTACCATCTGATATGCCACAAAAAATATTAGGGAAATACCATGACCCAATAAATTGAAAATCTCCATCTCCCATCTTGGAGGTATTCCTGAAATAACATCAGAAAAAAAATTCAAATAATCAACCAGAATTTAAGGAACCCAGATGCCTGAATTTCTTATGGATCCAAGGGATGCCCCTTCTAACTGATGGGTGATGGGTTGAAACCTCTTATTCACAACATTCACCAAAACTTCCTTGATATATCTATCACATAAAAGGAGAACCTCGTCCAATTATTGTATAGGCATCTAACTAGTCTATAGTGAAAGTCGATCTATTCCTGGACCATGAAAAGCCAATATGTGCCCATGATGACATCATAGGGATCCATTGTGATGACTAAATGATCTCACATTAACCATTATGGGATAATTTATAACTCTCACTACAAGTAAATGAAAATTCAAATGAAGTGTTTCTGGTAGGAACCTCAAGACGACATTATTTTGATAATGTCTCAAATTTAATCTCTAACTATCACACAAGGAGTTGAGGGATAAAATAATGGGTAGAACCTATGTTTCATAATACTAAGGAAAGATCATAATAAACACAAATAATAACTCAAATCATCTCGTGTTCCATTGGATTGTAGAAATCTAAAGCATGAAGTTGTCCATTGCCCTAACCCCCAGCTCTTTATGCCTGACGTGGGCCTCCTAGGGGTTGTGGTTAAAGGACCTCATAGTACCATCCACTAACTGAAACTCCTCCTACTACTCTACCATATCTACCACTTTTGGATTTTCAAAAAAGACATAATTATTTCTGTAGGGCTTACTTAATTGATTTCCATTGAGGAAGTGTCGAAATCATAATTTCCATCATAAGTACATTCAAATAATTCAACCATTATTAAAGTTGACATCAAAAAATTATTCTAGTTTACTATTGTTGGAAACAGATCCTTATTATCACCAAAATTAAATACAACTGCTTTATAGAAATCTCATACATCTTTATGGTAAATTATGCTATTGATTGACAATTAGACAATGTTCAAGCCACGATTCGGCCTCCTTAATGTCATCATCCAACATGGAGAAGGATCATTTGCTTTATTCCCTCTTTTGGGCATTAATTCACTTGAGCATAGACGTGACAGTGAAAAAGGGACCACCATGAATGACACTATTACATCCACTAATGACAATTTTCCTACATACATGAATTGTAGGCCATGCATTATTACACTTGAATGGTAAGGGGGAGACCTTATAGGGCCTTCCAGAATCTTGATGACAAGAGGATTGTGATCCGAGTGGAAATTTTCAAGTGTATGTTTTGGAAATTTCAGCGATAGCGTAATGATCATTAATCCAGAAGAAGCACCTGTAAATCCTACTTTCATGTCTTCTGTTTCTTGTAATCCTTCCCCATGTGAATTTATCCCCTATAATATGGACCTCTATTAGGTTGCACTTATCTAAGAAGCTTTCAAATTCCTCTGCAGAATTATGAGAAAAATGAGGACCCAACCTTTCATGCGACCTTAGGACAGTATTAAAATCCCCCAAAATATCCCAATTACTTTTTGTTTGGTCATTAATTTGTTTTAGATCCCTCCAAATCTCTCTTCTCCTGGTGTAGGCATATGATGCATATACAAATGAAAATGTGGTGACAACACCGCCTAGAACAGTAGAGAAAGTGATGACTTGGGAACAAATCTCATGAAAATTAATCTGAATATCATCATGCTTGAGAACCCATAGGGTTTCAGAGCCCTTGAGATCTCCATTGTGTGCAAACAGTTAGTATTTAAGAGAATCCCAACTAAACCCTTTCCATTTCCCAAAGTTCATTTTGGTTTCAGCAACTGCAACTAGCATCGGCATATTATGTGAATGAAAATTATTGAGGGAAGAGGCAGTAGGAGAGTTCCCAAGCCCTCGACAGTTTTAAAAGAGGGTCTTCATTGATTAATCTTCTTCTCTTTACCTTTCCCACCCTTCTTCTTGGGTGTTTGGACAATGGATATTTTATCAGGATTTGATTTTCTTGTAACATCATCATCCACCTTCTCATGATTGTCATCACCATCATCTGCCTAGTATTTACTTTAGAGGGGTGAGAATTTTTTTAGAACACATGTATCAACCTTTGGGGACATTCCATCAGGATTCCTTTTCACACACTTCCTATCCTTCAGGGAGTTGAACTTAGTTAAAAGGTCTCCCAGTGTGCCAGACTCCCCAGATGAGTGATTTGAGGTCCCCTCCAAGGGGGAGCCCACTATGATATCCTGAGGTCTCTGAACTGAATTGGAGGGACACCCAGAATTTGTGTTGGTGTATTTTGAATTGAAAATACAATTCAATAAGTATACTACAGCATTGGGAAAAGATTTTTATTAGCACAAGAGGCGATAAGAGCTACATCGGTCTGTTTATTAACAGAAGGTTGATTACTGACCACCTACATGCCCTTCTCTGCCAAGTGTGTAGTGGTGTTCGAAAACCCTACATCATGCAGGGCGGAAGTAGGTTCCGAAGCTGCAACAGCCTGTTATAAATCCCCCTCCTACTTCCTATCAATACCCTATCCACCTCCACAGAAGGCAAGCACCGAGTCAGCTGTATATGCAACCTGAGAATGTGCCTGGAGATCTGGTGCCTTCGGTGACTTGGGTGAGCCAAGGATCATTATAATGCTTCCATAGCAATGAGGAATTCTAGCCCCTCACCAACCTATACATTAACAGTTATAGTAGGAATAGGTAAGAGGAATTTGGTGCCACCAGCATCTGATATTGATCCATCCCTGTCAGCCTCCAAGAGATTGGACTGGCCTGGACCAGGGCCAACAATTAAGTCAAGATTTGTTCCCCCTGAGGTAGATCCTAAAGTACGAGTAGGTCTTGACTCATGCCCTGAGTGATCATCCTGGTGGGATGTGGTGGCCACCTCATTATGAGTTTTCATAGCAGGGGAAAGTATCAGCTCAGTGATGAGTGACTTGACAGAGGGATGCTTCTCAGAGGGTGGATCAAATTCTCTTTTCCCTTCCCCCTCATCTTCTGGCAGTCTCCATCAAGATGCCCTCATTGATTACACCTGTCATGGGTTGTTAATATTCTACATTCATAAATTGAATGATCAATAATGTTACAATTCCCACCGAACCTGGGCCTTCTCTCATACATAATTTCTAGATTCAACGTATCATCAAAGGTGGTGAGTACCACCACCTCAACCAGAGTTCTTGCTAGTTCAATCTTGACGAGGACTCTTGCATAGTGCCCATACCTTGGGTTATCAGTTTCTCTGTCAATTCAAATAGGGGAACCCACTGCATAAGCAATATCCCACTGTATTCTAGGATTCCAGTAAATCCAATTCATCTTAAAAATGTGAATCCACACCTTTGTAAAAGTGTTTCTCACAATTATTAGGGTTATTCCAAATTAACAATGTGTTTTTGTTTTCATGGTAAAGTAGCTACCACGTTGTTAGCACACTGTTTCTCTTTACCAAAGAAACTTCCCCTATCCCAAACACTAAGGGTTCATATCTAACTCAGGGGATCATCTTTATTATATTATATTTATGTAATCTTATACTATCGTATATATGAATCTCTTTCTCTATTTAGTAGTAACTATGTTTTTTAGTTTTTTTTATTATTGTGTAGGCACATTGTGATATACATGGATAAAAGATGGATCACATTACCGAGGAACACACCTCAGTATGTTAAGGGTTTGAATGAGTTTTTAGATTTTGAAATTTCTAATCGATCCGTTGAAGGGATAATAAAATGCCCATGTCCTAAATATAAATTTAGAACATGGTTGAAGAGAGATGAGGTTTATGAACATTTAATACTGAAGCAATTCCCTGATCAATATTTGTGTTGGATTTGGCATGGAGAATCGAACGTTACAGAAAGATTGAGCACTGATGTTAATCCACAGAATGAGGTCCCAAGTTCATCGACAATGTAAAATGAAATGAAAAACATAATAAATGATGCATTTGGAACTGCAAGGCACCACTATCAGCATCAAAACATATCAGAACAACCAGAAGAGGGTGCTAAAAATTGCAACATGACAAGTGATGTTTTTGAGACTGTAACACAGGCAGATCAAGATTGTCACATATCATTGGATCCTCCACTTGATTCTATGAAGCCAAATGTAAGAGAAAACATCACTGAGGAAAATGCGTTTCATGATTTAGTTGACGATGGAAATCAAGAGTTGTATTGTGGGTGTTTGAAATATTCAAAACTTTCATTTCTGCTAAAGTTGTATCACATCAAATGTCTATGTGGAATTATAAATAAGGCAATGTCCATGATATTGGAATTGATACATGATGCATTTCCTAAAGTAAAAATCCAAGAATCTTTTTATGATATGAAAAAAGTTGTTAACAAGCTTGGTCTGAATTATACAAAAATACATGTGTGTCCCAATGATTGTATGCTTTATTGGTGAGAAGATTCTAGTAGACAGAATTGCAAGAAATGTTCTTCTTCTAGATGGTAGGAAAAGAGTGATGTTGGAAGTCTGAATAAACATAATTTCATGGAGAAGAAGAAGAAAAGAAGCACACCTGCAAAGGTTTTGCGTTACTTTCCTTTGAAACCTCAATTGAAAAGATTATTCATGTCATCGAAAACCGCCGAACACATGAAGTGGAATTCTGTAGATAATAACAATGATGGGTTAATGAGACATCCATGAGATTATCAATCGTGGAAGACATCTGATTCATTACATATCGATTTCTCAGCTAATCCTAGGAATGTTCTATTGGGATTGGTTGCCGATAGATTCAACCCATTTGGGACTTTGAGTACCAATTATAGCATTTGGCCAGTTATTTTGATCCCTTATAATTCCTCCGTGGATGTGTATGCAACAAACATCTTTTATCCTTTCGATGATTATTCCTAGAAAACAAATGCCTGGAAATGATATTGATGTATACTTGTAGCCTTTGATTGACAAATTACAGGAGTTATGGAGCAACGGTGTTGAGACATTTGATGCTTCTTCTAAAACAATGTTTACAATGCATGCTGCTTTAATGTGGACCATTAGTGACTTCCCTGGGCTTGGGAATTTATCTGGTTGGAACACTTACATGGGTTTGGCTTGTCCCGTTTGTAACTTTGATTTTGAGCCCAAACGGCTACCTCACAGTAGAAAATGGTGCTTCTTGTGTCATCGAAGATTTCTCGATGCATCTCATAGATTTCGGCTGAACAGATCAAAATTTAATGGTTCCATTGATCATAGACCACCTCCAAAGTTGTTAAATGGTTTTGAAATATTGAAACAGCTTGAAAATGTTGAAACAGAATTTGGGAAGGTTCATCATTTGAATGATAGCGGAAAACGGGTCTGAAGTGCATCGTCAAGCGAAACCGGAACGCAACAATGGAAGAAAAAAAGTATATTCTTCAAACTTCCATATTGGGAATTTAATTTGTTGCGGCATAATCTTGATGTGATTCACATTGAGAAGAATGTCTGTGACGATTTGATTTTCACATTACTTAATGAGCATGGAAAGTCAAAATACCATCTCAATGCTCGCAAAGACTTACAAGCAATGAACATAAAATGTGATCTCTGGCCAGATGAGAATGAAAAGTATCCTCTGGAAATTTTTGCAATAAAAAATAGGGATAAAGATACATTCCTTTGAATGTTAAAGAATGTTAAGGTATCTGATGGGTATTCAAGTAACATCTCGAGGTGTGTTGACTTGAAGAATCATAAGTTACATGGATTGAAAAGTCACGATTCACATATTTTGTTACAACTGTTACTACCATTGGCATTGCGTACATTATTACCTGAAAAAATTACTGATGTTGTACTGTAGTTCTGCACATTTTTCAGACAACTATGTGAGAAATTTCTACATCCATTTTAGCTTGAGAACCTCCAGAAGAGGTTTGTATTGACCCTTTGTGCAATGGAGATGATCTTTCCTCCATCCTTTTTTACTGTAATGATGCATTTAATTGTGCATTTGGTTGAGGAAGCTAAATTAGGAGGCCATGTTCATTATCGATGGATGTATCCAATTGATAGGTACTTTATTTATATTTTTTCCAGTTAAGTAAAAACAATTTGGTACTTAATTAAATGCATAATTATGTTTATTTTATTTCACAGATATCTTGGACATTTGAAATCATACGTGAGAAATAAAGCTCAACCAGAAGGCTCAATTGTTGAAGGCTATTTGGATGATGAGTGTCTTACCTTTTTTTCTCGATACTTGGATGATATTGAGACAAGATTTAATCGAGTTGGATGTGTTGACGACACATCGACTCAATCTCAAATACATCAGAAATCCAAAATATTTCCTACTATTGGCCAATCAGTTGGGAGGACCTCAAATGCGACACTGACTAAATTGGAATTATTACAGGCACATAGATATGTGCTGCTGAATAGTGACATTATAGATCCATTTATTGATGATTTGAGGATACAAACAAAGATACGAATGAGAGGCCGAACACAAAATGAGAAATATATAAAGAAAGCTGTTAATAAAGAGCTTGTAGAATGGTTTGCACGACGTGTAAGTTCATAAATATTACAATAAATACGAATATTAGTTTGACACATACATTTTGTGAATCTAATAAAGTATATTTATTTTTTCAGGTCATGAATACTAATACTCGAGCAGAGGTGTCAGAAGATTTGAAGTTTCTTTCTAGAGGTCCTCTAAAATAAGTTAGAAATTTCGACGCTTATAATGTGAATGGCTTTAGATTTCGTACAGTCGATCGAGAAGTGGGTTTGAAAACACAGAACAATGGTATATTTACATTTTCTGAAGTGGAATACTATGTAAATCTGTATGATATTATTGAATTAAAATACCACGGACATTTTTCAGTTGTTTTATTCAAATGAAAATGGGTCGATATTATCAGAGGTGTTAAAAGATATTTCTTGCAATTTACTTATGTTAACTTCTCTCGCTTGATGGATGTTGGTGATCGTGAACTGCATGATCCATATATCTTAGAATCACAAGCAAAAATGGTATATTATGTGAATGATGTTTCCGATGAAGGGTGGAGTATAGTTTCTCATGTAATACAAAGAGATTTGTATGATATGGGTGATGAAGTGGAAAATTTGACCTCTGAAATTGAATTTAATCAGCAACAGGAAACAGAATTAGTTGTCGATCATGATATTGAAAATATTAGTCTAGCAAGGATGAATGAAGTGGATGAAGAAATGGAGCAGGAAACCGACATGATTGAAGGAGAAAATGATTTTATGTACAATTATTTATTTATTCAGCAACCACTTGTTTCATTTCTGTAGTCATTCATTATCATTGGTATATATATATTGTTTGTTAGTACTGGGCATCTATTATCATTTTTAATTTTTTTCTGCATATTTTTTTTGAAATATATATTCTGAACTTAATTTTATTTGATTAAATGACAGGAATGCCAAAGAATAAGCGGTATATTGTTTCATCTAGTTCCATGACAGATGGCGATCCATTTGTCTCCCTCCCCACGACATCTGAGATACCAGGTGCCGACACCCCTGCACCATCCCCCCCTGCACCATCTCTCACACCTTCCGTGGATGTCCCAGTAGAGGGTGAGTTGTCGACTACCCTTTCAGGAGGCTCAGTAGTGGGGCAGCGTCGTGCCCCTTCCAGTTCATCCCGGACACACTGGAGTGTCACTATCATAGGTACAAATTTTAATTAAATAAATTTATTGCATTTTGTTTATACTAATTTTTTGCTCATTGAAGATGACAAAAATTCAACCGTGAAGAAACATATAAAAAGTTCAGATGTTTGGAATCTGAATGGCGAGAAGATTGTTGTGCCATTTTATTCTTACGGGGTCCCTACGGATGATGTTGCGGGGTTGCTTGGCCAGATTATAGGCCACCTGGCAGCGGAGCCCATTTCCCTTCCCATTTCATATGACGATTGGAGACATATGCCTTCAAGATGGAAAAATGAAGTGTTTGATTCTCAAATAAAGGTAAATTTATTACATTATGGTTTAATTGAATGTCATGTTACTAATATGTTCAAAATGAATTTCTGTATACAGATGTTCTTCCACTTTACTATTGCTGATGTGATAGCACGGAAGTGGACGTTGAAAAATCTAGGTAAGAAGTTGAAAGATTTCAAATGGAGATTATGGTGTGATGTCAACGATACTTCATTGACCACGCAGCAAATGTATGAGAAGCTACCCAGTGGGGTACTGAAAGAGCAGTGGAAAGTGTTTGTTGACAGACATCGTGATCAGAAGCGGATGGTATTGAAATATATATTATTATATTATCCTCATTTTACATTTATACATGTATATGAAAAGGTTATGACATTCAATACATCAATATTAAATTTTCTTTTATTTATTTTAGGATCTTTCAAGACAAAATGCATTAAACCGGGAAAAGCAAGTCATCCCTCACACTACGGGCTCAAAAAGTTTTTCTAAAAGCCGAACGACATTGGTAATCTTTTAATTAGTTTAAATATTTATAAGACAATATTATCTGTTTAATATATTGAATTGTTGATTTATCTTTGTTTAATGCAGTCACAGATTTTAGGGCATGGAGCATCCAGGACTGAACTGTGGTTGGATGTTCATAAGAAATCAGATGGAAGTTTTGTTAACGAGCCTACTAAAGAAGTTGGGGTATGAAGTCAATTTTTCATCATAATAACTTATTATCAGTTTTTACTGTGTTAATATATTTTGATATTTGATTTATAGGTAAAAATTAAAGAGCTATGGGATACCAATCCTGCTCAGCCCTACTCAGTCTTCTAGGATGACCCGGTTGCTAAGGTCCTTGGGAAGGAGCATGCTGGGAGAGTGTGTGGGATGGGTTTGGGACCCGTACTATCTGAGATTTTTAGTAATCCATCGGGGATAGCAGCTGCATATACTCCTGACTTTAGTCAGCCCATACCCGGAGATGATAAGAGAGAGATTGTTTCTTTACGAAACACAGTTCACCAGTAGGGGGATCAGATATCTGCATTGCAGAAAGATTTGATTGAAATACGTCAGTAGATGAGCAGATATGCCCCTGGTGGTAATGCATCGACTGGTGGTATGTAGGTAAATCACAAAAAATCAAAATCATTTAGTTTGATAACTTTCATTGGTTTAAAGTTTTAATATAAATATGCAATCGTATTTAATTTTCAATAAAATGTTCTTACAGCTGACAGCACAAAGTGGAGATGAAGGTGGAGAGGGTGATGATGCATCATCAGACCCTGAGTAGTTTTATTGTTGATTTGTAATATGAAAATAGTTGGTTTGTATATGTAACATTTGTGGCACATAGTTTCCACCACACATTTTCATGTCCTAAAATTTCCTTGATTTCTCATTTTCCTTTTATGCATTTTATTGATTTCTGATGTTTCTTTTTATGTCTTGATTTCTCGAGTGTGATATACATCATTTAGGAATAAATTGTTTGATTATCCTACTAAGAACTTTTCCAAGGGTTCTATATTATTATTTTTATGTGTTTGGTTATGACTACTTTTTAAATCATAGTTATGAGCATTTTTATGAATTGTATGTGCCTTGCAGATTTATTTTCTTCTTTCTATGATTTGGTTATGGTGTAAACTAAAATTGAGCTTTTAGATTATTCTCTGTGAAGTGGAAACATTTTTGTGATTATTCTTGGGCAATCATATTGCTTTGGCTGAATAATATTATATTTCATGAGGCATTGAAATACATGTAGATTTTATCTAACTATGTTTATAAGATTTTGATAATATTATATTGCATGAGGCTGAATAATATTATATAGCATGAGGCTGAATAATATTATATTGCTCTGGATTTACAGCATGCACCAGACTGTTTTTTTATTTTCATGAGACAATGATTTTTTGGTTGGGGGTGGGGGGATGGTGCAGGGGGGAGTCTGGTTCAAGGGGGTTGGGGGGGGTAAAGGGGATATATGTTTTCATATTTACATGTCTTCTGTTTTTTTATTTTCATGAGACAATGATTTTTTTTCTAGTTTCATATTTGAATGTTTTCATTTTTTCAAGTTTTATGGTTGTGTGTTTATAGGTTGGAAGGCCTGTAAACTAACAGGTTTGGATGTTATAAGTTGATAGGGGGCTGGAGCAGGGGGGAGGGGGTGTTGTAGAAAATTACCTAAGCATACCTTACAAATGATTAGTGAAAAAATACATGAGATGTAGGGCCTTTTTAGCCATACAAATTTTGAAAATTGAGTAAATCATGATCCTAGATTTCATAAGAATATCTTATGTGTTTTATGGGTATGAATAAGCTGGCCAGCAGCTTACGGACCTATTCAGGATTGAATACTACTACTGTTTTCTATGTAAACAAACATCCAGGTCTATGTTTCTTCATTATTTTCAATGTTTTAGATGTCTTACATATTAATATTTAAAGTGTATGTGATACATGCCCATTTAACACATATAATATTTACCTACTATTAATGTCACACAAGTCATGTGCACATAGGATAGTTATACATAAAGAACAAGGATGTACATAAAGCTGATTAGCGATTTGATCTGGATTGAAGCTGTCATCCTATTCTATATCTGCCTGGATTATGGTCAGTTGAGTTTTCAATTGGCATGTTTATTGTTTGAACATATCTTACTATTTCGGGTTTCCTCTATTTGGATGGTTTTTCGGCCTCATTTCCCATTGAATCTTCTATATTCATGGCTGTCCGGGTTTGCTGAGGATCCTGAGTGCTTCAAGGATGGATCAAATCCATCTCACTTGATGCTTTCGGACTACTACCTATTTGTCTTTGATTGATTCATAGTTCCTGATTTACAGCATGCACTGAACTACTCTGTTTTACAATTGAAGTTTAGGACTCTCTTATCCAGAAGTGAGCCTATTTGAAGTATGTTTGATCTTTTCATTAAGGTGTTCATTGTTCTTTGCTTTCTTTCTTGTATAATGATGTTGTAAATTTTATTTGTAGCAATATTACTCAGACACCACAAGGCAATGCATAATATGATGTCCCCTTTGGCAAGGATGATGTCAACGTATGAACAATATTCAGGTTATACATGTATTAAGATTAAATAATCAATTCAATTAGGGTATTAATCATATTTCATGTATTTTAATGGTGTTCATATTTTATCCACTTATATTCCCTTTTTATGCGTCAATATTTTTTTTCAATATGATTTCAGGTTGTCGTAACATGGTTGCATGGAGAAACCAGATGATAGAAGATCGAATTTTTAGGGAAATAGGAGTACACAGATGCAAACGGTAAGCCTCCCAGTAGATTTCTATCCCTTTATTCATGACTCTATATTTTCAAATTCCTTAGAAATGTATTTCATGATAGATTGATATGTCTTGATGTTTATGAATAGTTGCAACATTTAAAAATTGTGCTATCATTGCCCAAAAAATATAGCACTGTATAGAAGTGTTTCCACGAATCCCTGCTACACGATGAAAAAGAACAGGTGTCGTTCAACAAGTGAAAAGAACACAATTCGGGTCCACGCATAAAAGGTTTGATTTACACCTTCTGTAGGCAAGACAACGATTCATATGGTGTGCATTAAAGGAAGATGAACATACTATACTGTTTCTGTTTGCAGGGGTACATCAGTTGAAAAAAATAGAATAAGAAGTTCTCATTCTTGATGGGGTACATCAATCCGGAAATGGTAATTTAATGCATCATACATGCATGATTATGGAATGATTTATGCTCTTAACTATGACCTATACATTTTTTCATTCAATGTTATGAGTTTCAGGCTAAGTTTTGTTTTTTCAATCTGATCTGCTCATTTCTGTGTCCTGATAGTCAGTTTTGTTATCATTTTTTAATTATAATGACTACTATGCTTTCAACATCTTTTTCCAATCCTTGATAAGGTATTCTTCCATTGCATTTTCATATGGTATGTGGTTAGTATCCACACCCTAAACACAGTTCAACTGGTGCTTAAAGTAATTTATGATCTTTATATTTTTACATATTAAAAACATGTCATCAACATATAATAAAAGTTATAAAGACTCATGTTTAACAGTTTTAAAATACACACATGCATCAAATCTACTTATAGAAAACTGATTCTCAATCATAAAGGAATCAAACATTTTATACCATTGTCTTGAAGACTATTTAATCCCATGAAAGGACTTATGTAAAATAAAAACATGGTTTGGTTTGAACAATTTTGAAAATCGTTCTAGAGGATTCATATAAATGCTTTCATCAAGACTACCATGTAAAAAAGTGGTTTTTACATCGATTTGTTCAACATGAAAATCAAGTTTGGTAGAAAATGCAAGCATAATTCTAATGGATGAATGCTTAAAAAGGAGAGAATATTTCACTATAATCAATGACTTCACATTTTAGAAAACCTTTAGATACCATGCATGCTTTGAATTTGATTTTAGACTCTCCTACATTGCTTTATTTCTTCTTATAAATCCATATTGAACCTATAACTTTCTGGTTATTGGGTTTCGGAACAACAACCCAGGTGTTGTTCTTAAGAAGGGAATTCATTTCTTTTTGTATTGATCTCAGCCAATTACTATATTCTTTGGACTTAAAAGCTTACTTAAAAGTTTTAGGCTCATCATTAAATAATTCCTACACTACATTGAAAGCATAGGCAGCAATGTATGACTAGTTGAAGTGGGCTAGAGGTTTAATAACTCTCCTTTATTTATCTCAAGTAAGCCGATTGTTGATCAGGCCAACAGGTTCTTGGTCCTCAGGTTCAGATTCCAAATTGGGATCTGATTTAGGCTGGGCTTGGGTAACCAAAGGAGCAGGACCAACACTAAACTGAGGTTGGTCACCTGATCTTAAAGGAACATCAACACATAAAGGTGTTGGGACCTCTAAGGGTCCTGCAGATTCATCAGGAGCTACAACAGGTTCAGGTACTTTGTCGCTGGTCACACCAAATTCATGGAAGACCACATCACGACTAACGATGCATTTATAGTAACCTGGTTTATCTACCCATAAATAATACCCTTTAATACCCTCTAGATATCCCACGAATATTCATTTAATAGCCCTATCAGCTAGATTATCATTACATGAATGCACGTAAGCTATTGATCCAAATATCCTAAGGTGAGCTAGATTTGGGGGTGTGACCTTCGAAATTTATTCAGGTGTCATAAAGGAGTTAGCAGAATATGGACAACAGTTAATGAGGTGCACTGCCATTGAATCATACTCATCCTAGAAGGACCTAGAGAGTTTTGAGTGGGATAACATACAACTTACCCTCTCAAGAACAGTCATATTCATTCTCTCTACTAACCCATTCTGTTATGGAGTTTCCAAAACAGTCCGATATATCTTAATTCCTTCAAATTCAAAATATTCAATGAATTCATTGGATATATATTCTAAACCATTATCAGTTCTTAAGGCCTTAAGTTTCTTATTAGTCTCACTCTCTACCACAACTTTCCATTTCATAAAAGTCTGAAAGGCATCTGACTTGTGCTTAATAATATAAATCTACACTCTCCTAGAGAAATCATCAATAAAGGCTACAAAGTATAAACCACCACCATGGGAGGTAACCCTAGAAGACCCCACAAGTTAGAATGTACACATTCAAGAGGTTCCTTATCCTTAAACATGGATCTACTGAAGCTGATTCTCCTAGAATTCCCATATACACAGTCTTCTCAAAAAGGTAAACTGTTAGGAGTGATATTACTTAGAAGGCACTGTTTCTTAATCTCACTAAGACCCATGGCACTAACATGCCCTAGTATCCTATGCCATAAGGTGGTGGAATCACATTATGAACCAGAATAACTATTCAAGTGATTTCTGTACACTTTTACATCTAACACAAACAGACCATTGCGAAGGGTTCCCTTTATTACAGTGAGGGATCCTTGGGAAACTCTAAGGCTTCCAGATCCAGACTTGAAGTTGTGCCCTTTCTGGTCAAGGGTTCCTAGGGATATTAGGTTTATTTTTAATTAAGGTACCCACCTAAATTATTCAAGAGTTTTAACAGACCCATCATGAAGCTCTAGTAAAATTGAGCCTATGCCCATGATGTGACCACTCATATTATTCCCTAGAAATACCTCACCATTATTCAATTCCCTTAATTAAGTAAAGAATTCCTTATTTGGGAACATGTGGAATGACATTCATGAATCCTAGTTCTATTCATATAAGATGGCTATATTAGTGACATTTAACACATTAGTAGTGTTGAAGTCTTGTTCAACTAATAGGGAATGGTCATTATTACTATATTTAAAGTCACCCTTGTCTAGGATGTTTACATTTAAAACATTTTATTACCTTGTTTCTAGATTAAATTCTATATTTCTTGAACTGTCCCCTATCTTTTCTCCTACCCATTGACTCACTTCAACCTCTAGATTCACCTCTTTCCCTAACATTGTTTTCATGTATTATACTTGTTCTATCTGTTATATGTGTTTTGGTTTGGTTTTCAAGATGTGGGGCAGCAGAATCAGGTAAATTTTTTTTTCTGGGCAACTTTTTAGCGGCGGTTTATACCACCACTAAACATTCAAAACAGCCGCTAAACGTAAAATAAAATATACATTTAGCAGCGTTTATAACCTTCGCGAAATAGTCGCATCGTGGCAGTCTCATCCTGCGGCGGTTCTTCTGGATTTAGCGGCGGTTTTACGGCACTGGATTTGAATTTATTAGCGGCGGTTATAACCGCCGCTAAAACCGCCGCGAAATGAGGCAGCTGCGACGCTTCCCTAAAACCGCCTCTAAAAGAAAATAACCGCCGTGAAAAGATTGGTGACACCGTATTAGGCGGTGGTTTCTGGAAACCACCGCCACACCATTTAGCGGCGGTTATAACCTCCGCTAAACGAAAAACAACCGCCGCTAGATGCCTATTCTGTTGTAGTGTCTATCTACCCATGTACCCGTGATCGTGCCCCTAACAACATCACCACACAACTCACACAAAAACCCAAAAGAACACAGCACCCATCCACCCTATCAATAGGATATATATATATATATATATATATTTAGATTTGGTAAATACTATTCTTTAATCTACTTGATAAACATGGGTGATCATACAATGGTTTTCATCCTGGGGAATCCATTTTATTTAATCAGGTATACATGATTAACAAGATTTCATGTTACCACCAATTATCAAAAAACATGATGAAAAAATAGAAAACCACCAGTGTACAAGAAAAGAACACAAATTACCATGATTTTTAGAATCCATATAGCCACAATATTCCATAAGGAAACAAGGATAACAAAATAAAACAGACGGTCGAACATCAATTCACTCCCAACTCATTATTTCATTACCCCATTATCTTTTGATCATATTCTCTTCTCATTATTTCTTTTTTTAAGAATATTATTCATATGTTCTTAATAAATAATCATTATTACACCCATGTTGCATGATTCACAATTTAAGAGAGCCAGAAGAAATCCCTACCAGAACAACAGGTGACCAAAGATCCTCTTTGCATCAAGAACAGGGGATTGTGAGAGCAGTAGGGAAGAACTCCAACACAACTGAGATGGAGGGGCTCTAGTATAGGCACACAACTCATCTAGGGAGGGATAATTTAAGTGCACCAAGAGGGAATAAAAATTATACTAGGAAGGGAAGATCCCAACATTGAATATTTGGATCCTATATTAAAGTAATAACAGTTTCAAAAGCCATTAATCGTGGGATCGTGGTTGAGATTACATGGTTTGAGTATCTAAAATCCTTCTGAAGGTAAGGATATTAAATATATACTTAATTTCCATAAAAAATCCCTTAAAAACGCCCAAACAAGGCTTTAAACTCTGTTTATGTCAAATAAGTCATAAGAGAGATGAAATTGGAAAACTGGGAAAAACTATGAAAACTATAATTTCAATCCTCTATACACTACCTCCATTTAACTACCCATGTGGGTTGTTTACCATGACCCTCAACACAATTTCCATAACTTCCCATATTCTCATTTTTTTAAAATTTCCAGATAATTTCCATACATTTGATCATGAATGATTATGATCAAATGAATTTAATTGAAAATTATAAAACCGTAACATCCTAAGATTTTAAAAAATATATTATTTCAGATTAATTTACATTATATTATAGATTTAGTAACACATAATTCATGGTTTATCTTGTGTAACAATAATTTTATCTTTTGTTTCACATAACATCAAGTTTCTTTGATAATTTTTGTTACACGCAATGTCGAGTCTTACAAGAAAACAATATAATATTATTATTATTATTTAACATGATATTAATAACATATCCATTAAAATATAGGAAATTAATAAGATTAAATAAATTATGAAAATATAGTTTACACATTTTTATAAAATTAATTCTTAGGTCACCAATTAATTAGAAATGGAAATAAAAACTAATTGAATATAAAGTAAATGTTATAATAAAAAACTATTTTTATGCTCCAAAAAAAATTTACCTTAATATTTTAAATCAATTATTATTATTTAATGATAATATTTAAATATATATATATTATATATTCAATCAAAAATATTTACATTTATACAATATATTTGATAGGAATAATATTTGAACAAATCTAATTTTAAATATAAAAGTTGTATTTGTTCTAACAGCAGTTTCATTTCCTTTTAATGGCAAGCATATTTTAAAACCAAATTTTGAAACTTTAATAAATTTAATTTGAAAAAAAAAACTTCATTTTTAGAAGTGTAATATAAAAATTTACTTTGGGTTCAATTTTTGGATTTTTGGGAAAATATTGTTTTTTATGTGAATTGTGAAAAATACTAATTATTTGTAAAAAAATATTTTCTTTTAATAAGTTATATAATTTAAGAGTTCCAATATTTTTTTAATATGTTTTCAAGAAAAATTATTTTTATTTATCTATATTTAATCAAGTTAATTAATTTTTAATTAACTTTATTCTGGTTTTTAATATATGTTTGTTTTTTTGGGTTTAACTACATGTTTTTTCTAAAAACTATTTTGAAATGTGTAATGTTCACCTTTTAAATTAAATAAAATAATCCATAATTGGGAATGTTTTAAATTAAATTTATATTATATATATATATATATATATATTTTTTTATTTTCATTTAGTGATTATTATTATTCATAGAGTTAATATAGAATCATCTTTTTCTAAAAAACTACTCTTCTTAAAAAATCATTGTGTCGCAGTGACTACAGGATTAACATTAAATTAAATTTGAGAACTTCTGTGAATAAAATTGGAAAAAATGAATTATATATTTGGAATCAAAATAATTTTTATTATCTAATAAGTTTAAATTAATTCTTTTCACCATATTGATTAGTGAAAACAGTAAAAAATAATTAATGAAATTAAGGTTAAAATAATGTTTTTCACATTACATTCATTTATATTAAAATTAATTTTACACATACATATGATTTTTATTTAATTAAATGAAAATAATATTTCCAAAAATTGGGTGTAAATTATTTAATAGATATTATTTTATTTATTATATTAAAGGTTAAATTATATAGGTAAATTAAAATATACAAGTTACCTTGGTAAAAAATATAAAGATGAAATTGTGTACACTTAAAGACTAAGGAATAACTTGATAAAATATTATTTTTTATAAAGGTATAAATCAATGAATGAATCCATCTTCATAATTATTGTTCAATTTTGGAGGCATATGAGGTAAGGGAGACCTCCCAATAGTGTTTACTTTTGGTATTTACAAAAATATCACTCCTCCCACATTATAAAAGGGAATATACTCTACCCACTTCATGATAGATCTTAATCTATTTGGACCAACCGAACCCTGAAAAAATAAGTTCCAAAATTACCTAGTATCATCCTATAAGCCTTAGTTTGGGCATAAATCCAACCAATAAATTCCTTTCATGCAAACTAAAAAGTGATACCCGAAGAAGATATATCATTCATCAACAAACCTTTCTATTTTATTTCTTTCTAAATCCCCTTAAATTATTCTAATAACATGTTAATATAAAAACCTCAGTATCTTAAATAAACTGATATATTTTTATGTTAATGGTATGACCTAAAACCGCACACAATTCTATCAAATTTATTACGAAATCGTCATTCATGTATAGGACGGATTACCACCTCATGAAATGATGTCGTTATTTTTTCCATTACCTCCTATCATAGATGTGAATAATGATGGATATATTGTTTATATATGATATTTATGATATTTATAACATTATTATACCTATTTATTCATTATATCATATACACCCTTTTTTTACATTCCATATTTTAGTGGATACGATAATGTCGCTCATGTGTTTGATAGACTAACACCTCACGAAGCGACATGAAGTGTATTCACTAAAGTGTTACATGAAAGGTATTAAGGGTAAATATAATGAATATATAATATATACATGATGTAATTATTATATTAATTACATAATTATATTTCTTTAAATATAATATATAATTTTCTTTATTATCTTTTCACACACTGAAAAAGTGATAACTTCATTTATGGACGTGTGGCATATTGCCTCCTCAAAGCGATGTGATTCTTATTTTTTTTATCACCACATTGAAAGAATGATATATATAAGTATATATTGTTAAATAATATTGTATTTTTTATATTATAATAATTATATAAATTTAAATGTTACTTACCTTCTTTATACAATGATAATTGAGAAAAATGGAAATGTTACTCTTACATACGTATGACCTACTATCTCCATGATCATAATGTTGGTTTATTTTTCATTAACATATTCTATAATTTATTTTTAAAAAATAATTTATTTATAAATATGATTATTATTTCATGTTTTTTATTTTATGGATATGTTTTAATAATGACCCCTTGGATAATATTTGACCTACCAAAGTTGTTTTTGACATATGAACCAAATATTGTCAAAACACCCGACTTAAACTTAATTGATTAAGTAATTTTATATAAAATGGTAATAATTGAAATAGAATTAATAATAATCATTAAAAAAATTACCAGTGAATTAAATAATTAAAATAATTTTATTATTCGGGAATATTAAGAACAAGTGTGGCAGATCAAACTCAAGGTAAGGTTTTTTCTCATCTCACTTTTATTTCTGTGAGATAAATGCCATATTCACTAATTATATTTATTTTTTGGTGTTTATATTTCCCATGAATTTATTTTATGATTATTATAATTAAATTTTTGGGTATTTTCATTTCCATTATAAGATCTATCTTTCATAGGGTATATCATTTCAATGTTACCAAAGTGGTAATGGATTTCTGTCACAATTTTCCTTCTTTAAGACTTATGTCATATTATGAACCTTTATTCTTTTATGAGGTGTATATTCATCCAATTTTAAATGTAATATCATGATTTTTTTTATTCTAATGGTATTTTATGTATCTTTTAATGTAATACTTTCATGGGGATCATGATACAATGTTACCAAAGTGGTAAGACTCTTTTGCTACAATCACATCATTTATAGGGACTCTGTATAATTATGTCTCAAATATTAAAATATCATAATTCACATGAAATATTAATTACTCTTGTTACTATTGATATTTTAAAGGAATTTTACCATTTCTATACTTTGTTTCTAATTTTTTTTTTAAAAACTCTTTTTAATAAAATCTGACTTCATTACTCTCTTCAATCAGAAATCGGTTTTCTTCCAAAACCATGTTTTCTAAAAATATTTTAAAAAAATTTTTTAAAATATAATTAAAATTATTTAAAAATAAATAGATTTTGATAATTTTTTAATTTTTTTAAAAAAAATTAATTTAATTTTAAATAATCCATTATAAGTTTTCAAGCTTATTTTCAAAGAAAATGATTTTTAAAATGTTTTATGTTTTAAAAAGTTTTTTTTCAAAATAAAAAGTATATTTACTTGAAGATTGTTTTAAATGATATTATAATGGTATTTACATTCATAAAAATCAAAAAATATTTTTGTTACCTATCCTCCACAGGTGAAAGTTTTTATGATACCATCCTCATTATTTTTTTGGACGGAGTAAGATTATCTAAAAGATATTTCCGTCGAACCCGTTTTGTTTCCATGGGTTAAACATGTTTCAAAGATATTGTTATGGTACCCATTTATTTTCCACGATTTAATCATGTATCAAAGATATTTTTATAGAACCTATTTTTTTCCACGGTTTAATAATGTTTCAAAGAGATTGTTATGGTACCCGTTTCTTTTCCATAGGTTTACCATGTATAGATTTTTATGGAACATGTTTATTTTCCATAGGTTAATTGTGTTTTAAAGTGATTATTTGGAAACACATTACTTTGAGACGGGTTAGTCAATTTATAATATGAATAATTATTCTTTATATGAGTTTTATTATGAATGATCAACATAATTTATTCATGTTTTGGTTCTTAGATATCTTATACGATGCGGTGGAGCAGATAGTGTCGGGTGAGCTTATCATAAATTATATAAAGGGTGATTCCCATTATAGCTCTCTAATACATTGGTTAATGTTTCTTATCCTAATAGGAAAGAAGTTTGTAGTTTCAAAAGGGTTTATCTTAAGGATTTTATTGGGCTCTTATAACTCCTAATACAGGTTTAAAATGGGATATCAAAGTGATTATCCCTATTACAAAAAAGGGTTTTAATTACTTCTTATGGATTATAATTTTTCTCATGATCGAAATTGATATAACATGACTCATGATTATCGATTCCAATGACTATTTACTTTACCACATTTCCATATTTTATGATCTAGGTATTGATGGGTATGTGTTTCCTTATGATTCACTCATCCACTTTGATTATGTCATTATACCCTTATTCACTCTTATGCTCATTGATGACATTCAATTTTTAATTCTTATGTTTATCCTTACTAATAATTTCACCTAAAACTTTTTATTTTTCCTTTTACCTAGGTTATAAATAATGATTTTTAAGTATTTATGTCTATAAATAATTTCAAAATAATGATTTTGAGGACCTAATGTAAAATAAGAATAGGTAGATCAAATGGGAAAAATGTTCATTTAAGGAATTGGGCATTGTTTATATAGGGGTTGTCCTAATTCTATAAAACCTTAAACCTAAAAGGTCAATGATAACCTAATGGATACAAGTTTTCCTTTAATTTTGTATGGTTTGGATGGAAAAATTATGGACAAAAATATTAGCATTATAGCTCGAAATGTAAGGTTGTGGATTTTAGTATAGGAATCAGAAGTTTGGGACATGGGCTATTATAGTTGTTATCAAAGGTATGTTTAGAAAAATTTTAAGATTAACATGTTTTCATGTGATCTTATATTAATAGTTATAGATACCATCATAAATTTATAATATTAGGTATGATTATAAGTTCAAATACTTAGACAATGCATTTAAGGGTTTAAGTTTTAAAAATTTGAGGTTGGTAATGGACTTTTTGGAATAAATTTTTATTGGTTTGAGGTATTTGAAACCCATAGGATCAACATGAATTTTTTTAAGAAGGATTTATTTTTTAGGATTAAATAAAATGGGGGTCAACTCGTAGGTTGGGTGACACCCCATGGCATCTGACTGGAATGTGGGGCTTGAACTCATTATGAAGGATGATAAGTGTTTCACATATACCACTATCATGCATGATGTCTTGGTTAATATGACATCTTTACTGGAAAGGATTAGGTTTATTTCAAAAACATATGAGATTTATTTGAGTAATAATGATTGATCTATCTTTAGATCCTTCTAATCCTTAGATTTCAAACTTAGAGAGGAAATGATTGAATAATTTCAAGGATAGTTATTTATGGAATAATTTATTTTTAAATTTGGTTTTTATTGTTGAATTTTGGATAATAAAGTATCATATGATGTTTTATCCATTTTTTGAATTATCTTACTATGAGATAACCATTTTGGTTTTGTTTTATGTCTAAAGGAAAGTGTAATATTGTTTTATGACTTTGGGGATTATGTGGTCCTTTGAAAATTTATTTTAGTGATTCAAACATGAAAAATTCATCTTAAATACGCATTTCTAGAAAAAAAAAGATGGGATTTTGGCATAAATCAATTAAAGGATGAGATTATACTCATTAATTAAGTATAATTTCATTTTCTATTGATCTATAGTGTAAAGTAATCCATCAACTTTAGGGAAAGTATATTGAAATAAAATTTAAACCCATTACCATATTTTTCATGATGATATCAAAGAAATGTTCCAAACTTATTTGTCTGGTGTTTTTTTTCTTTGAATTCATCTTAACAACATTCTATATCACTCCCTATTAGTCCATGGGAATTAATTTTCCGTTCAAAATCCATCTTTTAATTTATCACCAATTTTCTCTCTATGTATAATCCTAGTTATGCATAACTTCAGGTGATCTTAATGTTTCCCACTTTACATTTTTAAGGGAATTTTTCTTTGCTTATTTTGTTTGATTTTGGTTTCAATAAATAGATTCTAAAAAAATAATCCTTTGATAATTAAGATGAATTTTAAGGAAGAAATTCATTTTAAGTGGTTTAGGATGTAATATCCCAAGATTTTATGAAATGTCTTCTTTCAAAATAATTTAAATTATTTGATATAATATGTTATAAAAAATTCATAGTTTATCTTATGAAATTCCAATTTTATCTTTCTTTGTATGTAATATCAATTTTCTTAGATAACTTCTATTAGACATAAGGCTGAGTCTTATATGAAAAAAATATACTATTAATATTATTATTTAAGATGATAGTTATCACCTAACAGTTGGAATGGAGGGAATGAATAAGAATAAATAAATTTTCAAAATATTTTTTACACATGTTTAGAAAATTAACTCACTGGTTACCAACTAATTATAAATGAAAATAAAAACTAATTGATTATAAAGGAACTGCTTTTATAAAAAAAACTATTTTTATGATTGTAAAGAAATTTTAACTTAATAAATTAATCTAATTACTATTATTGAATGATATTAAATATATATATATATATTGTATATTAAATAAAATATTTTTATATTCATCCAATATATTTGATCAGAATATGATAAGAACAAATCTGATTTTCCATATAAATGTTTTCTTTTTTCTAAAGATAGTTTTCCACCTTATAATGGTGCAATTATTTTAAAATAAAATTTTGAAACATTAATAAAATTTATTTGAAAAAAACTTCATTTTTTGAAGCGGAATATAAAATTTTACTTTGGGTGAAATTTTGGGATTTTTTGGAAAACATTGATTTTAAGTGAATAGTGAAAATAGATATTTTTGTAAAAAAACATTTATTTTAATAAATTAATTAATTTAAAAGGCCCAATTTTTTTGAACAAGTTTTTAAGAAACCTAAGTATTATTTATTTATATTTAATACACTTAATCACTTTTAAATCAACTATATATTTGTTTTCAATATAATATTATTTTTGTGTTTAAAGACGAGTTTTTATAAAAATTGTTTCGAAATGCATAATGCTTCACCTTTTTAAATAATTAAAATAATACCTAATGGGTAATTTTTAAAATTCAATTTATATTATATATATCATTATATATTATTTTAGTTTCATTTGATGATTATAAATATTCATAAAGTTAATATAGAATAATATTTTTCAAAAAAAATTACTCTTCTTAAAAATTCTTTATGTCGCCGCAATAGTGGGAATAACATTAAATTAAATTCTTCCAATCATGTCAATGGAAATGAAAAAATGGATTCAATATTTAAAATAATCATAATTTATATTATCCATTATGGTCAGTTTAATTTTCTTTAACATAATGATTAGTTTTTTTTAAAAGGTGGGGCAAACCCTTTTATTGAAAAAGAAAAAAGTCCAGAAACAAGGAGATGCGTGGGAAAGTTAACATAAGTCATCAATGGACTCATCACTAAGTTCCAAGTTTCTTCCTAATTTTTTCCTCAATCTTGTGCTCTGAATCCCCTAAAGAACCCCAATCCACTCTTGTACCTCGTCCATGCCCACACCCCCTAATGTGCAGAGCTTCCAATTTTTTTTACTATTGAAGAATACTTTCGATGTCCGAGTCGTCCGAGTCAAAAACTTCAATATGTGACTCATCTTTTGAAGTAGGATAGTCCCCTCTTCCATGCCCTCATCCACAACTTCGATCAAGGCATCCTCTTTTCCAATTGTATTTTTTCTAGGTGCCTCATTGATCAATCTCTTCTGCAATAGAAAGTTGTTTCCCCTTTGCTTTATCCTCTTCTATGACCTTCTGTGAATACAGAAAGATAGTTTTGTCCACTTTGACCTCCTTGTGGGGGCCAATGATTCATTCATCCATGATACCTACATTATTAATATTGATGGCACCAAGGGGGTTAAAGGAAGTCACCTGCATCTCAATGCTCTTGTTCGAGACAATCTACATTCCAGGATGAAAATTAGGGGGACAATCCTGTGTCTCATTGCTCATAAGAGTAGTTTTTGGATTTAATGAAAAATAAAACTTGTCCAGGGAGGGATAATTAGTTGGGTAGTTGTCTACTAAGTTCTTCTTGGCCTCCACCTTTAAAATAGAAGCAGAACCAATCTGCATTCCATGTTGCAATGCAGTAGAATAGTCCTACTTTGTGGTAATAAAATCAGAAATGGAATGTTCAACCTTTCTAACACCAAAAAAGGTAGGTTTAGAATCTTTGTTGATAGCAGAAGAGGAGGGGACTTCAGAAACGCATCTCAAGGCACCTTCCTTACTACTAGAGGATTCCCCCATGGAATTTCCTACCATTTTTAGACCCATCTTTTGTGCTTTTTTATCCTCTAATGACTGGACTATAGAATTTTTTCCCTTATTCAACAATATCATCCCATGATTTGTTGTCATGGGAACAAAAGAAATCATTGGGTTACAAACTATTTTTAGTTGGAGACACCGAAGGGTCTACAGTGTGAGTTTCTTCACTACTATGGGCCTTCAGGTCTGTCTGGACATCCACCTCATCCAGAGTCAGGTTCTAGGAATTCACAGCCTTCCTAGCTTTAGTTTTTTTGAATCATGAATTTATATCACATCCACAGTTGGAGCAGAAATCACACACAACAAACCTCTTACAGATTAAGGAGTCATGATCGATTACCTTGAAATCTGAACAGAATCTAGGTATATTTTAAAACTAAATCCTTAACTCTATTTATTCTTCATCAGTTGAAAGGAAGACTCTATCAACCAGATTGGTATCTAGATCTACGTCCCCTAAGAAATGAGAAAATTGTCCATATTTTGCCACTTCGGTTTCCTTATCAATTATAATTGGAATACCTATAAACAATGTGATGTCATATAGAATTCGAGGATGCCAAAGGATCCAATTTAATCCATGAACTTTAACCCAATTCTGGACAGAGGTGTTACCGATTTCATGAGGGTTGAATTTCCGATCCCATTCTTGAATGTGATGTGCACCAGGCTTGAAAGAGATTGATCCAAAGCCCCATTCTCTCATCTTGCGGTCTTTATATGGGAAGATAATATGGAAAAAGTCACATCCTAATGAAACATACTTCCAAGTGTAGAATCTCAAAATTTCCGAGAGTCTTTGGATAAGCTGATAAATCTTCTTGGGCTCAGATCCTCTGGGTATAATGAGGCGAGCAATAATGGACTGATCTCCTATCTCTATTTTCTCTAAGATTTCAATTGGGTCAGCCTTGACTTGATCGATGCTCCCTTTTCTACGAATCCCAACATTCAAACCTTTGAAGAGGGAGAAGGATCGATTATGGTTATTGGCCTCAATCATAGGTTTGTGTTCTATTAGTCCAGTCACCATATGCTTATAAGAATAAAATCTCCCATGATCAAGGAAAACAATCGCCATCGGTTGCAGATTCGTCGAAGGAGCAGTGACCAAGATTCCATGTCGAAGAGGAGGGAATCGCTCCTGCTCACTCACCATATATTTCAGATAGGAGTCTTTTTTTAGCATAATTATTATTGAAAATATCTAAATTTAATTAACACAATTAAGGTTAAAACATGGTTTTTCACATTACATGCATTTGTATTAAAATTAATTTTACGCAGAAATAGAAATTTTAGTTAATGAATTGGAATTAATATTTAGAATCCTTGTGCCTAAATTATCTAATAAAAATATTTTGAATTATGATATTAAAAGCTAAATTTAAAAGGTAAATAAAAATACATAAGTAATATTATTAAAAACTATAAATATAAAATTGAGTAAATGTATAGACTAAGAAATAAATTGATAAAAAAATATAATTATTTTTTATGGTATATGTTTTTGTCAACCAATTAACCCATACCCTTTCATTACTATTCAATTTATGAGGAACACGGGGTAAGGGAGACCTCTCAATAGTATTTTCATTTAGGTATTGAAAAGAATTCCACTCCTACACTATAAAAGGGAATTTACTATCCCCACTTATTTACACCTACCAAGCCATTTGGCTCGAAAAACCCTTCCACTTTCTTGATTTTATTTTGAGTTATTTTTTATGTCTTATTTTGGTCTTGTATTTATCCATTTTCAGGGAATTTTTGAAAAAAAACTGGATTTTTTGGACCAAACTGCAGGTGGAATATAGTTGTCTCATGGTTAGGTGAAACAATATTCCAGCCTAGGAGAAACCATTAGATCAATTTCCTCTTTGATAGAGAAGACAGCATGGTTACTGAACGGTTTATAAAACCATGTAGGATAACCATGCGACCTATCTAGATCATTAAAAATTTATTAATTACCTTTCTAAACTCTCCCAATTTAACGCTAATTCCACCCATTTCTCCTCCCATTCATGATTTCCAGACCTAGACACCTCTCCCTAGCCTCATTTCTCCATTGGACATCCAATTTTGAGGTGGTTTTCATGTGAATTATTCAATAAATGATCAAGTCCTTTATCCCTTGATTTCTTCTCTATTCTTGGGTTATTCTCCCTCCCTCTTTGGGTTCTTCTTTTCTACCATGTTGGTTGACCTAATAAGGATTAAATCTTGAGTTTTTTGGTAAAATATTTATGTTTATGGTTTAATATTTCCTTTATAGAGTTATTTTGTGAAATAGTTGTTGTTTTCCCCTAGATTTTGAAAATTTCCAATCATGAGGTAGGTGATTCCATGTTTTATCATTATTAGATGACCTTGGTTTTCTTGATTTACTTCTTGAACATGTTCTATAGATAATGTTTTTGGTTTTAAATGTGTTTTTAAAAGGTTTCAAGGTGTGTATGGTTTGAAATATGTTTTTTCAAATGGAAATAGTTGGATTTATATTCTTCTTTTCTTTTTGTGCGTCCAAATGGGATTTATGAATTTTGAAAGTGGTGAAAGGAATGTTTTAAAAGGGATTATGTGTGTGTAAAGTTGAAATAGGTTTTCCTTATTAAAAGTGATGGTTTTTCATGTGTATTCATATTTCATGATGTATGCATGTGAATTTGGTGATCTATGTAACATGTGGAATAGAAATTGAGAACAAAGGAAATCCTAGGTATCTAGGTGGGTGACTGGAACTAGTACACTAATTCGATCAGCAGGGTCATGGCCAATTTTTTTCTTGCAGGATTGATGCTATAACACTAACCAAATTATGATGATATTTGGAAACCACTATAACTTTATATGTATTCCTCTTTAGTGGCTCATGTATGAGGACATTGTCGGTTATGGTTTGTTAATACCATTAGTGATTACTCATGGTGCTCTTATGATGTTGTACATATCATCGGTATATGGTGTACCTTACCCTAATATAAATTTGAAAATCATTCTTCTTTGAAAACAAATTTACTAAAAAATATTCCAAGTTATTTCTTAAAACATTCAAGGTGATTTTTCTTCTAATTTTATGTCATCAAATCTCTTTTGGTGGCATCCTAGCAGTCTTTGGATTACACCCTACAAACACCCTTAGCTATATATTGTCTTTTTTATGTTTGAGCCAGGTAAAGAAAATATATTCTGTGGTGGTGAAGGTGGTTCCTATTGATAATGGTCATTTCTTGTAGGTTTTTGTGGAGATGGCTTGACGGTGATGGCCATTTTGTTTCATGGTGGTTTTGGGTTGTGTAGTTAGTTCCCCTACCCATTATGTTTTTTAAATTTTTCGCTAAAGTTGTAAAATGTTTAACTTGAAATTATTATATCTCTTTTTTTATTGATCTTGTTGTGAAGTTTTATTATTGAAAATTTTTTATGGTCATTTATCTTAAGTGAAATCATTCTCAAAAATGTATTGTAGTTACCCAGACACTACTTTCCATACCATGGAGAGTGGGAATTCCCTTAAAAACATATCGTGGGCTGGTTCGGGTGCTGGGTTAGATGGAATACTAGCATGGTTCATGAAAATATGGTATTAGATCATGGTTTCTCCCTTTCATTGGGTCATGATATTTGGGAGAGTCTAGATAGACTAGAGTTAGGATTATCAGGGATTGAGGTTCTGGTTGTGAGTGGGGTGTCTAGACAACACTACTCAGGACAAATCTTAGGTCAGTATGGGATGTTGGTACTTGGTTGGATTCTCCTTCGGGTGAGAGGTAAATACTGCAGACTATGCATGGACACCAGTTGAGGGTGAAGTGGTTTGTCTTGTTATTATGATGAATATGGTTTTGTTATTATATTTGGAAGTGTTTGGGATTTTTTATTGTTGATGAAACTTTTTATAATGGTGTATTGATGATTTTTTATTGTTGTTTCTACTTGATGTAGCAAGATGCCTACCTAGAGACTTCTTGTGCAAAAACAAGAAGAGGCTGGAGAGATTTATCCCTCACCAATTGATCATAGACTAGTGAAATCCACAGTTGGGCCTGTCTAAGCATTTTTCCAGGAAGTGGGATTTGGTCATACTCATGTTTGGGAATCCAAACCATGTCCTAGAAATGAAAAATCTTAGGATTTCCTTAATAAAAATTTTTATTCATTTCAAGGTAGTACATATCCTGAGGATTCAGATGAATGGTTTTAGAAAATAGAGAATATGTTTGAATTTCTTGACACTCCTAAGGTAATGCAAATGTGTGTAATTATTTATGGAAGTCCTAGTCGAAGGTGGTGGGACTTAGTGGTTTAATATGGGGAGAACTTTTTCAATGGGTTGGAAGGATTTTAAGGTCGTATTTATTGATCATTATTTCCTTGAGGCCTTAGACATCTCCATGACCTATGAGTTTTTGGATATTCAATAGAAGATTAGACTGTGATGGAGTATGCTAACCTCTTTGTAGATTTGGTTCGGTTTGCACCCAAGGTAGTTTCCAATGATAAATTAAAAGCTCAAAAGATTGAAATGGGGCTATGACCAAATATATGATCTCATGTATTCTTTTCCAAATTGAATACTTATGTTGAGGTGGTTGATTGTTCTTTGATGGTGGAAATCGATCGTAGTGGGAAGTATAGTTTCTATAGAGTAGTGATAGTAGTGGGATAGGGTTTTTGAAGTTCATCTAAGAAGAAAAGCAAGAAAATAAGGATAAGAAGGGAGGTGGTAGTTCAGGTCATCCTTCCCAGTTGTCTTTGTCTGTAGATTTAGATACTGGGTCAGTTTTGTTCCATCAGTGTGGGAAGGTAGGGCATGTGTGTTATGTGTGTTCATCTACACCCAAACCTTTCTATAAGTGTAAAAATATGGGGAACTTTCAATGGTTTTTCAGAGCCACAAATCCATACTAGGGTGGTGTAGATTCATAAGACTTCATTGGAACGTCGGCTCAATTAGAACCAAGTAGGACAGAGGGTTGTTAGTTTTGTGGTCATGGTGGTAGGTCTAGATCTTATTATTGTAAGAGTCAGTTTAAGGTAGATCTATTGTTCAGTGGTCATTCTTAGGCTCGCACAGATATGAGGAAACTTTATGTTATGGATCAAGTTACAGTGGAATCATATGTGAGGCCTATGATAGTTCAAGGTACTGTTTTTATTGCATTATCTTTATCTATTTCTTTGTTTGATATGGGTGCCTCTATTTATTTTATTTGTACCTATCTTATATATTTTATGGTGTGTTTTTAAGTGAACATCAATTTTTATCGACGATGAGTGAGTTTTGTGGGACCTAATGGAAGTACACAAGTTTTTTAGGGTGAATGGGATCCTCAGTCAGGACATGCTGGACCTCCAGTTCTGGAATTGGGTAATCAATATTTTTAGATCTCTTCGCTCATGTTAGAGGATTATGGTATCATTCCAGAGGGTAGATTACCTCCTGTGATGGATGAGTTCTTGAAGGTATTTCTAGATGATGGTTTGGGTTTTCCTCTAGAGTGGGATGTGGAGTTTACCATTGATTTGGTGATAATAAAATAGCCAATATATATTCCATCATAACGTATTCCCCCCACCGATTTATGGGAATTAAAAGTACAAATAGATGATTTTGATTCCAAAGGATTCATTTTCCTGATCATCTCACCATGGGACACCCTAGTTTTTTTTTTTGAAAAGTTATATGGATCTCTCCAGTTGTGTATTGACTATCATAAGATTAATAAGGTGAAAGTAAATAATAAATATTTGTATCCAAATATTGATGACATTTTAAATCATTTTAAGGGGTGCGGTGGTTCTTAAAGATGGATTTTCATTCCGGGTATCATCAAGTCAGATTCAGATATTCGAATGTTCTCAAAATACCCTTCCAATGTAGGGATGACCATTTGGGTATTTGTTCATGCCTTTCAGGTTGAAAAATACTACATCAGTCATTATGGGATTATGAACCACATATTACACTAGTATCTTCACTCCTTTTTTGGTATTTGGGATGAAATCCTGGTTTATTCTGGGATTGAGGAGGAGCATGAGCATCACTTGAGGATAATTTTGGGAACTCGTTAATATCAATGAATTTATGCTTAGTTTTCAAAGAGTACCTTATAGATAAAATAATTTAATATTATATGTCATGTGATCTCAGAACAAGGGGTTTTGGTGGACCCAAAGAATATTAGTGCAGTTATATCTTGGGAACACTAGAAGATCATTTTTGATATTAGGAACTTTTTTGCCCTGCAAAGGTATTATAGGATGTTTGTTCATAATTTCTATCACCTTACTTCACCCATGACTATGATTACTTGGAAAGGGGTGAAGTTTTAGTGGATCCCTAAATGTCAAGCGTACTTTGAGGTGATTAGATGAAGGTTGATCATAGCCCCTGTTTTGATTTTAATGGAATTTGTAAAGGGATACATGTACTACTGTGATGATTCAGGAATGGGTCTTGGGTGTGTGTTGATTCAAGATGACCATGTGTTGGCATATGTATCTCACAAATTTAGACCACAATAAAATAATTACCCAACTGATGACCTAGATTCATCATAAATGATGCATGGCTTGAAGGTTTAGTGTCATTATGTTTTTGGGGAAGATTTTTTGGTTTATTAGGATTCTAATAGTTTGGCTTACATATTATCCTAAAAAGGCCTAAATATAAGGTAGCATCATTGGGTGGAGTACCTTCAGAGGTTATATTTGGATATCGTGTATACCCCAGGAAAAGGTAATGCAATGGAAGATGCTTTAAGAAGAAAAGTGAAGATGCAATCATTGAAAGAGTCTAGTGATGAGTGAACTTTGATGGGACTTTTTCACATATGCATCTCAAGACCAAGGAGAAAAATTGAGGTTCATTTTTTTCCAATGTTCAGCTGACACATTCCCTTTTAGAGTTTATTCAGCAAGAGAATCCTAGTGAAGAGTTGTGAAAATGTTCTATGTAGTTCCGAAATGGTGGTGAGGTGCCTTATATTTTTTTTGTTGTCTCTTGAGAGAGTTGTGTGTTTTAAGGGTTGTTTCCCGGTGCCATTGTTGTTGAAGAAGGGGGTGATACATGATATCCATCAGTGTCAGTGGACCACTCATCCTAGAACCACCAAGATGTTTTATGATGTGTTTCATTATTTATAGTGTCCAGGTATGAGACGGGACATAGCTGACTTTGTATCCAGGTGTTATACATGTCAGCAAGATAAATAAGAGCACGAGAAACCCTTTGGTTTGCTTCATACCCTACCCATTCCTATCTATAAGTGGGATGTGGTTTCCATGGATTTAATTATTTTTCTACGTCGTACATTCTAGGGTAGGAATTCCATATTGTTATTGATTTAACAATTGACAAAATCAACCCATTTAATCCTAATCATAGATTTATCCAAGATGGATGAATTGTGAAGGTATTATGTTTAGGAGATAGTGAGGATTCATGGTGTACCGTAGGTAGTAGTTTCATATATTAAACCCCATTTAAACTCTCAGTATTAGTAAATCCTTAAAAAGTCAATGGGGTTATAGGTCAAGTTGATCATGGCATACCATCCTCAAATGCATGGTCAGAAAGAGCGGGAAAATTAAATCTTGGAAGACATACTCTGGGCATGTGTGTTGGATTTTAGAGTTTCATGGGATATGAATTTTGGGTTGGTCAAGTATTAATATAACAAAATGTATTAATCCTTGATAATAATGTCTCCATTTAAAGTTTTTATAGTCAGCTATGTCAGTCCCCTCTTTACTGGGTAGAGGTGGGCGAGAACTCATTACTGGGGTCGAGTCTTGTACAAGAGGCATCTAAAAAAGTCAATTTGATCGTGCGGTGTTTAATGATAGCATAGAGTCACCCTTAGTCTTATTTTGATCAGTGATTTCAATATTTGGAGTTCACTATGTCGGACTAGATGTTTCTAAATGTGGAACCTTGCATGGGTCACCATCATCATGGTAAGAAAGGGAATCTAAGGCTATGGTATCTCGAAAAAATTTAGATTACTAAAAGAGTTGTTAAGGTGGAATACCCGTTAGATTTTCCTTCTTATTTGACATCAATTCATGATGTGTTCCATGTCTCATAATGGAAAAAGTATAATCTAGATATGTCTCACGTGTTGAATTAGGAAGACTTGGAACTAGAATCAGATTTTTCAGTGTTTGAGCAGCCAATATGGATTGTGTATTACCAAGAGAAAGTGATTCAAGGGAATTACATACCATTGGTCTGAGTTCTTTTATAGAATGGTAATAATGAGTAAGAGACTTAGGAGTCAAAGGCTTTGGTTGAGAAGCAGTATCCATTTTTTTATTTGATCAGACTCTGGAGTGAGTTTTCAAAGGAAGAATGTTTTCATGGTGGGGATAATAATCACATCAATGATTTTTTGAGGTATTTTTTATAGTTTATTTTTATATATTATTTATCCCTTAGTTTTCCCATGTATATTTTGGAGAAAAATGATGTTTTGGGACCAAACACAAGGTGGTGCATGGTTGGCACATGGTTATGGGAAACCATGTGCCCTAGAAAATGGCACTATCCAGGCTGCGTGGCTGGCTTCATGGGTATGCACCCTCCTCCCAGGAATCAGGCAACCTATTTCCTCTTAGATAGATGATACCACAAGGTTTCATCAGGTTTGTAAAACCATGCATCCTATCCAGGTCATTAAAAATCTAAAAATTACATTTCTAACCTCCTTTTATTTAACCAAAATTCCACACATTTCTCCTCCCACTCAGGATTTCTAGTACTAGGCACCTCTCCCTCTCATTCTTGCTCCCTTGCACCTCTAATTTTGAGGTGGTTTTGGTGTGGATTCTTCATGAAATCACCAAGTAAGTCCATTATCCCTTGGTTTCTTCTCTCTTCTTAGGTTCTTCTTCCCCTTATTTGGGTTCATATATTCTAGTGGGTTAGTTGACATAATAATGGTTAAATCTTGAGTTCTTTTGGTAAAATATTGATGTTTATTGTAACACCCCAAGGATTTTCAAATAAATTTAATATTGAATGCATGAAACACTAAGTCTCTAAAAAACAACACTTTTTAATAATCTATCCAATAAAAATAATTTTTTCACCTCTGTGATTTGAATTTTGAAAAACAAACATACACAGTTGTGTTTAGTAAGATATTTAGAGTATGATAAGACAAACATATTTTTTGGTGAATAGTAACATACCCTTATGAATAGTAATATGAACATTATGAATAGTAAATCATATTATTATTTTAATTTCTTAAGGTTATAATATAATGGGATCTTGATTAATTTTTCAAGGTTATATAAAATGAATTATATTTTTAAAATTGTTGTTTTTCAAATAAAGTATGATTTTAATTACAATTTAAATTAATAATATTTAGAAAATTATTTTAAAAAAATGGAGTTTATTTTTGAATTCTACATTTCAAAAAATGGTTTGGGTTAATTTTTGGGATTTTCTAAAATACTTTAATTTTGGATGAATAGTAAAATATGGTAATTTACCGTATATATATACATTGTCAGTTAAATTCACTATTCCTAGAATTATGGCTGATGTAAGCACACTTAGTTTGAACTCACGTGAACTTATTACTATTATGGGTCACATGAATCAATACTATTGGTTGTCTTGAGGTAAATAATAAAATAATGAATAAGATGTTCAAAAATCACTCCTCTCCTCCACTATAACCCCCCCCCCCCCCCCCCCGCACTCCCTCTTCTATTAACTCTTCTAAAGTCTTTTTCCTTGTCTATATTCTATTAAAATATACTCCCAAGATCCTTCCCCATTTACACAAGCCCTTGGTCTCATAAAAATACCAAAACCTCTCCCCTAAAGTGGCTCTCAAGGAAGATAACTTCAAGAGGTAAATTTCTCTTTTCATTTCTTTTATTTCGAGTTCCTTTCTTTTATTTTTCTTTACTCACCTCCTTTCATCCAAATGTTATGATACATTAATTACCTTACATTTACTCTAATGTTTTAATGATAATGTAATAATTCATAATCATATCTCATTTCCCCTTATTTTATACTAGAAATGAAAACACCATTCGAGATGTGTTAATTTATCACATTCAAGAATGATGGGTTTTCAATTTCTATTACCATCTTCAATTATGGTCATGAAACCATTTTTATAGTTTAACTAGACTATAATATATCTATTATAACTTAATTAAGGTTCTAGAATCTTTTTTTACACATGATATTAATTTATATGAGTTCGTTGTGATCAAAAACCGCCAATTAACCCAAAGAATTAACATTAAAGTTTTATATAATGATTCATCTTCATTTCCAATAACCAAATGAATTTTATAATCATTAAATATTATGCATGTTAGAAAATAAAATACAAATTCTATTTTGTACAACCATTATCATATTACATTTTTATCGTTACATGTATATAAGTAAACCAGTCAGAAATACTAAATAAGAAAACGCTCCCAAACAATAAAATTAAACCTCTTAAACCCATCAATAATACCATGAATGAACCTAATAACGCTATAATAAATCAATTAAATAAATAATAGGTTCTATAAATATTAATTAATTAATTTAATTTGGTTATCCATGACACTGAGATCGAGAAAAGAACACCATCAGACTTAAGGTAAGGGTTTTCTACCTGAACCTCCATTTTCATTCGGGTTACTCTTATTCTCTTCTTACCTAAATTAAATTCTAATTTATTCATATATAATTATCATAAATTATGTTTTAATGTTATATATATGTGTACCAACCATAATAATACTTTTATTTATGGGGACTTATATGTTTTAAAAGGATCTTTCAAAAATTCTTCCTGAAATACATTCCTGATTCAATAGAATTTCTCAAATTCTTACCTATTTTCAAGGGAACTATATAATCTGTTTTTAGAAACCATTATCTTTTTAAAATCACTAATTTTATTATTAAAATACTCTCTTAATTAAATTATGGTTTTATAAAAATATTTTTCCAAAATAACTCTTCTTTTCAAATCAAAAGAGTATTTCTCTCAATAATTACTCAATGATTTTATAAGAGTATCTTCATCTATTTCAACACTCTTGTTGATTATTATGTATTATTGAGATTAATATATTATTATATCATATACCATATTTAATTGGATGGTTTATTATTAGTTTGTCTATGGACGTTCTATCTTAAAACCATTCACCAATTTACTCTGAATGGCTAGTGTATATGCTTAATGTTTGGGGAAAGTTATTTATATTTCATATGTTAGTTTCAATATGAATTTATATGTTATTTATGTTTATCCCCATTCATATGAGGAATTAATTGGACTTATTAACCGATGGGTGGGTCCCTCTATAGCCTCTCGATGCATCAATAGGTCTCATAAGACAAACTGTAGTCTTGGCATGGGGCCTTGACAAAATGGTTATTTATGGTCTTGGTACGAGGTCTTGACGGTATGGTTATGATGTTAGGAATTATGAATTCCCTTATTATGAAACTAGTAATTTAATGTTCATGTGTTTATTCGACTAGTATAATATCCATGATTATGCTTAATTGTGGCATTATTTATTCATCTCTTATTCCTACCATAATGTGTTCAAGTTTATTTTTAAAGGAATGTGTTTTTAGTTATTCACCATACCTAATGTTTATGTTTATGATATCTTCCACTATATTTCTTACCCTTACTAAGAATTTGATCTCACCCCTTTCTTATGTTTCATTTTCCCATGACATGAAGTTGTATATTATGAATAACATGCAGGGATAACCTATGAGTTGTGTATGTTGTCAAAGGATTTTCTATATTCATTGCTTTAAAGTTGTAATGTTGAACTTATGTATGTATCTAGTTTCACAAACTACTAAACTATTCTTTCCTTTAGGATAAAACTTTCTTTTAATCATTCCAATGTAATGAATTAAGGCACCGGATCCGGAAAACTAAGGTCGGATCTTTACAGTTAGTATCAATGGAAGTTTAGTAGAAAACTTGGAAACTAGATTTAGAAAATGTAGATTGGGGAACAAAACCCTAAGATAGACTTAGAGGATAAACATACAAGAATGTACTTAAATTATGTTAAGGAAAATATTATCTGGATATTTGTAGAAAATACATCCTTGTCTAGATACTACAAGTGGATGTGGTTCTGGAATAGATGTACCTAGGAGTAACAACTATGATAAGGAGTTTTGGGCTTGACTTGGGGTATCCTAGTACATGACAATGGGTTTTATTGTTCGCCAAGTTTGACACTCACAGGGGATATGATTAGGATATTTCACATTTCTTTTACAATCCATTATTAAAGATTTAAATGTAAATTTTCCCTCAAAGAACCCATGTTTATGATAATGAGATAAGCTATGTATATGATTTCAATTTAAGCTAAGTATTTTTATACATTGAGATTATACATTAGGATTCATAACCTAATCTAATGTATGTCATTATTTATAAATAGAGCCTAGTGGGAGGATTGGAAACTACATGAATTTGTGTATCCCATGTAGGTATTTCCCTATGAAGCAATATAATGATGTTGGCTCTGGTGTTGTGACTGGTGTTGAGAAATTTATAAATATACTGGGACAGTTGACTTAGGTTATGAACAATAACCTTAACTATATGGAGAATATGGATCCACAGTGTGGAGGAGCTATGTTAGACTGCTTTATGAAACAAAAGACTCCATCATTTAGTGGGACTACAAACCTATTCATAGCGGAGTAGTGGATAAGTTCATTAGAGAATATATTTATCAGTTTGGGATGTAATGAAAGAGAAGAGGTCATCGTGGTATTTAATCATCTATCAGGAGATGTGGATTAGTGGTGGTATTTAATTCAAAACACAAAGTAGGAGGAATAAATAGAAGAAATTTAATGGAGGGATTTTATGGAAATATTCTTAGAAAAATAGTTCCCTCATGAACAATGAGAAGATATAGAAAGGCAGTTTATGAATCTGAGTAAAAAAGAGGATAAGAATGTTACAAAGTATAAAGATAACTTCACAAGGTTATCATGATATTCCATAGACTACATACAAAATCCAAGGAGAAATATTGATCAATTATTTGATGGTTTAAAACCATTCCGCTGAAGGGATCTAGTCTCCCAACATTTTCTCATCATATGAATAGATAGTCTCATGTCCTATCATGATGGAAAAGGAATTTTATAAGTATTATGATTTTAAGGGAAAGAAAGAGAAGAATAGGGCTACTGAAAACTCTGGAAAAGGAAATAATTAAATTGGGAAGAAGGTAATATTTGACCTTCCACTTTGTGATAATTATGGGAAGAGACACCCTGGTACTTTCCTGAAGGGTATGGGTGTTTGTTACAAGTGTATAAAAAAAGGCCACCTATCTCAGGATTTTAAGAGGAAGAACGAAGATACCAATGTTCAATGATACAATTGTAAGTAGAGGATACATTATGAAAATGAATATCCTAGGAGTTAAGGAAATTTTCCCCAAAGAAGGCCAAGGGAGAAAGGCCAAGCTTATGTGATCACAACTACTAATATTGAAGTTCCTAATTATGTGGTGGTGGGTACTTTAATTGTTCCTCAAACTTGTCCAATGATTTATTTGATTATGGATCATCACATTCCTTTATATCTTCCCAGTTTTCCAAGAAAATTACATATTTCCAATTTAATTTAATGAAGGAATTTTCAGCTAAAACTATTAAGGGAAGTATAATTGCAACAAAGATGTGTCAGGAAGTACCCATTATGGCATATAAATGTGTTTTATCTTATAATTTTATTATCATGCACATGATTGACTTTGATATAATCCTTAGTATAGATTATATTTCGAATCATGATGTAAAAATATATTGAAATAAGTATGAGGGTTCAATTTTTGATAATGATGTAGAATCCCTTATCTTTAGAGAAGGAACACCATCATCTAATTCTTATCTAAAACCACACCAAATAGCTCTACTGAATGAAATTATTAGGGAGGATGAGAACTCAATATCTATGAGTGTGGAAATAAATATTAAAATTGAGGATGTACCTATTGTGAAAGAATATATTGATGTTTTTCAGAGGATTTACCTATACATACTCTAGAGTGGGAAGTTGAGTTCTCTATTGATTTAATTCATGGTTCAAGGCCTATATCAAAGTATTTTTATAGAATTCACAATGTGGAATTAGTAGAAATAAAGAATAAATTATAGGAATTTAGTAATAAAGGATTTATTCTCCCTAGTGGATCTCCATGGGGAGCCTCTATTCTTTTCATTAAGAATAAAGATGAATCTATGAGGTTGTGCATTGACTACAAGGAGATAAATGCTATAACAATAAAGAACAAGTATCCCCTACCTATCATTGATGATTTATTTGATCAACTTCATGGAGACCAATATTTTTTGAATATTGACCTTCAATCTGGATATCATCAGTTGCGAGTGAGGAAGGAATATATTGCAAAGATAGTATTTCGAACTAGGTATGGGCATTAATATTTTACAGTAGTGCCTTTTGGACTAACTAATTCACCCTATGTTTTCATAGATCTAATGAATTGGGTTTTCAAGGAATATATTGATGACTCTGTGGTGGTATTTATGGATGATATCTTGGTATACTCCAAAATCTAGGAAGATCATGAAAATCACTTGTGCACTATTTTAAAGACCATTAGAAGAAATGAATCATATGGGAAGTTTAGCAAGTGTGAATTTTGGCTTCAATCAGTTTCCTTTCTTGGCCACATTTTCTATAAGGATGGAATATCCGTTGATCTTGTGAAGAAAAAGGATGCTCAAGAATGGCCTAATCCAATGAACATAACTGAGGTATATAGTTTTATTGGTTTAGAAGGTTATTATCGGCATTTTTTCATAAATTCACCCATTTATCCAACCTAATGACCAAGATTACAAGTAAAGGGGTTATATTCATATGGAAAAAATAATTTGTGTAATTTTTCAAAGAATTGGAGAGGATATTAGGGAATTATCTAATCCTGACTCTACCATCAGGGAATACTGTATTTTTTATCTATAATGATGCATCATAGATAGGGCTTGGTTGTGTCATTTTGTAGAATGATATAGTTATTTCCAATTCATTAAGACATTTAAAAATTCATGAACAAAACTATCCTACTCATGATCTTGAGTTAAATTCTATGATCTTTTCTATAAAAATATGGAGACACTATCTTTGTGGTGAAGTATGTGAGATATATAGGGATCATAAGAGTCTGAAATATATCTTCTCATAGAAATAACTAAACATGACAAAAAGGTGATGGATTGAACTACTCAAATATTATGATTTTCCCATACACTACCACCTAGGAAAGGAAAATAAGGGAGATGATGCATTGAGAAAGAAGTATCATGGAGTTTTAAAATAATTGAGGATTGAAAGGGATCATGTATTCATGGATCTAGTAATAATGGACATGGGAATCATCAAATAAGGTGAAACATCATTAATTTTTCAATTGGTTTCCCAAAAATCTTTATTATAAAGGATTAAAAACTCTCAACCTGATGATGAGAACCTTCAAAATAAAATTAATTTTGTGAAATATGTGAAGTTGGCTGACTTTGTGTGTGAAGATGGAATTCTGAAATTTGGGAAGAGACTATGTGTTCCCTCTATAACTGAGCTAAAAAGGGGGATATTGAATGATTCTCATAGATCTAATTTCTCTATACACCCTGGTATTACTAAAATGTATAGATATTTGAAGGAACATTTTTGGTGGGACAACATGAAGCGGGAAATTGCTGATTATGTATCAATATGTTTAGTTTGTCAGCAAGTGAAGATTGAAATATAACATCCTTGAGAATTCATGCAACCTATAACTATTCATACATTAAAATGGAATGACATCACCATGGATTGTGTCACTGGATTACCCAAAAATACAAGGAAAAATGATGTAATATGGTTAATTGTGGATCGAATTACCAAATCTATACATTTTCTCACTATGGGGGAGGATTTTCCACTAGATCTCCTTGCACGGCTCTATATAAATGAAGTTGTAAGACTTCATGGAGAACATATTTCAATAGTTTCTAATCATGATCATCGATTTACATCGAAAATCTGGAAAAAAATTCCAGAAATATTTGGATACTGAGATTCATTTGAGTACAACTTATCACCAACAAACTGATGGAAAATCAAGAAGGGTGATCTAAACTTTAGAATACATGTTGAGATCATGCTCGCTTGATTTTAAAGGTATGTGGGATCAGTATTTACCTTTGGTGGTGTTTTCCTGCAATAATATTTTTCATTCAAGTATTCAAATGGCACCATATGAAGCATTGTATAGAAAGAGATGTTGTACACCAACATGTTGGGATGAAGTTTGTGAAAGGAAGTTTTTGGGCCAAGACCTTGTGGAGGAAACAATAGTGAAGGTAAAGACTATTCAAACCCATATCAAAGAATCTCAAAGTATACAAAATATATATGCTAATAATCAAAGGATAGATTTGGAATTTTAAGTGGGAGATCTTGTTTTCTTAAAAGTATCTCTATATAAGGGTGTTATAAGATTTAGGAAGAAAGGGAAACTAAGACCTAGGTACATTAGACATTTTGAAATCATAGAGAGCATATCATTTGGATATGACTCCTAGACTATCTAAAGTACACAATGTGTTTCATGTCTCATTGTTGAGAAAGTACATGCCAGACCCAATGCATGTCCTCGCTTCAGAAGGAATAGAATTAGAACCTGATCTATCTTACAGTGAAGAGCCTATCAGGATTCTGGATACTAAAGAATAGGTTTTGAGGAATTGAACAACTCGACTGGTAAAGATACTTTGGAAAAATCATAAAATCATAGTGGTAACATGGGATTATAAGGATCTTATGATAAATACCTACCCAAATCTTTTTATGAGGTAACATTCGATGAATTTAGAGGATGAAATTTTTTTAAGGAGGGGAGAAGCTAACACCCCAAGGATTTGAAAATAAATTTAATATTGAATGCATGAAACACTGAGTCTCTACAAAAAAACACTTTGTAATAACCTATCTAATAAACATAATTTTTCACCTTCATGATTTTTATTTTGAAAAACTACCATACACGGTTGCGTTCAATAAGATATTTAGAGTCTCATAAGACAAATTTAATTTTTTGGTGAATAGTAACATACCCTTATGAATAGTAATTTGAATATTAATATTAACCTTATTAATAGTAAATCATATTATTATTTTATTGTCTTAATGTTATAAGATAATGGGATCTTGATTAATTTTTCAAGGTGATATAAAACTAATTATAGTTTTAAAATTGTTATTTTTTGAATAAATTATGATTTTATTTAAAAAATAAATTAATCATATTTGGAAAATTATTTTCAAAAAATTGAGTTCGTTTTTGAATTAGAGACATCAAAAAATGGTTTGGGTGATTTTTTGGGATTTTTCTGAAATACTCTAATTTTAGATGAATGGTAAAATACGTTAATTTACTGTATATATATACATTATCCGTTAAATTCACAATTCCTGGAATCATGGATGATATAACCACACTTGGTTCGAACTCAAATGATTTTATTACTATTATGGGTCACATTAATCAACAATATTGGTTTTCTTGATGTAAATAATAAAATAATGAATAAGATATTCAAAACTCACTCTTCTCCCCAACTATAACCCCCCCCCCTCACTCCCTCTTCTCTTAACTCAACTCAAGACTATTTACATGTCTAAATTATTCTAAAATATCCTACCCCACATCAATCATCACTTGGTCTCATAAAAAGACCAAAACCTCTCTCTTAAGGAGGCTCTCAAGGAAGATAACTTCAATAGGTAAATTCCTCTTTTCATTTCTTTTATTTTGAGTTATATTATTTTCTTTGTCTTTCCTCACCTCCTTTCATCCAAATTTTATAATAACTCCAGTACATTACATGTACTAGAATTTTTTATGCTAATGGAATAATTCATCATCATCTCTCCTCTCCCATTCTTTTATACTAGAAATGAAAACACCATTCGTGATGTGTTAATTTATCACATTCAAGGACGATGGGGTTTCAATTTCTATTATCGTATTAAATTATGGTCATGAAACTATTTTTATGGTTTAAAAAACTATAATATATTTATTATAACTTATTTAAGGTCATGGAATATTTTTTTTACATATGATATTAATTTATATGAGTTCATTGTGATCAAAAACCGCCAATTAACCCAAACAATTACCATTAAAGTTTTATATAATGATTCATCTTCACTCCCAATAACCAAATGAATTTTATAACCATGAAATATTTTGGATGTTAAAAAATAAAATTAAACTTCTATTCATTATAACCATTCTCATCTTACATGTTTATCCTTACATGTATATAAGTAAACCAGTCATGAATACCAAGGAAGAAAACACCCCCAAACAATAAAATTGAACCACTTAAACCCACCAAGAAGAACATGAATGAACTTAATAAGGCTATAATAAATAATTTAAATAAATAAAGGGTTATGGAAATATTAATTAATAAATTTAATTTGGTTATCCAAGATATTGAGATCAATTGAAGAATGCCACCGGACTTAAGGTAAGGGTTTTCTACTCAAACCTCCATTTTCATTTTGGTTACTCTTATTCTCTACTTACCTCAATTAAATTATAATATATTTATATGTAATCATCATAAATTCTTTTTTAATGTTCTATATATGTTTACCAAACAAAATCCTACTTTATTTTTTGGGGAGTTATATGTTTTAAAAGGATATTTCAAAAATTCTTCACGAAATATAAGCCCGATTCAAGGGAATTTCTCAAATCCTTACATATTTTAAAGTGAAATCTATAATTTTTTTTAGCATCCATAATCTTTATAAAATAAATAATTTTATTATTAAAATAATATATTACTTCACTCCTAGTTTTATACAAATATTTTTCCAAAATAACTTTTCTTTTCAAAGTAAAAGAGTATTTATCTCAAGAATTACTCGATGATTTTATAAGAGTATCTTCATCTAGTTCAACACTCTTATGGATTATTATGTATTATTGGGATTAATAATTTATGATATAATATAATATATTTAATTTAATTTTTTATGATTAGTTTTACTGTGGACGTGATATCTTAAAACCATTCACCAATTCACTCTGAATGGTTAGTGTTTATGCTTAATGTTCAGGGAATGTTATTTACATTTCATATGTTAGTTTCAATATGAATGTATATATTGTTTATGTTTATCCTAATTAATATTAGTAATTCATTGGACTTATTATGTGATGGTTGAGGCTCTCTATATCCCCTTGATTCATCGTTAGGTCTCATGAGACAAACTACGGTCTTTGCATAAGGCCTTGGAAAAATGGCTATTTACAGTCTTGGCATGAGGCCTTGATGGTATAGTTATGATGTTAGGCATTATGAATTCCCTCATTATGAAAATAGTAATAGTAATTTAATGTGGTTATTTTACTAGTATAATACCCATGATTATACTTTATTATGACATTATTTATTCAGTTATCATTCCTACCATAATTTGTTCAAGTTTATTTTTAAAAGTACGTGTTTTTAGTTTTTCACCATGCCTAACATTTATGTTTATGATATATTATACTATATTGATTACACTTAGTGAGAATTTGAGCTCAACCCTTTATTATGTTTCATTTTCCCAGGACATGAAGAGGTATATTATGAATGACATGCAGGGATAACCAATGATTTATGTATGTTGTCAAAGGAATTTCTATACTGTTCTTCCTTTCGAGTTGTAATATTGAACTAATGTATGTATATAGTCTTCTAAAACTACTAAACTATTGGTTACTTAGGGATATGAATTTATTTTAATCATTACAATGTAATTAATTAAGGCACCGACTTCGGGTAATTGGTGTCAGGTATTTACATTTATGGTTCAATATTTCTTTTATAGGGATCCTTTGTGGTGCAGTTGTGGTTTTCCACTGAATTCTAAAAGTTCCCAAGCTTTAGGTAGCTGATTCCTTATTTTAGAAACATTATATTATGTTGTTATTCTTTCTTTCCCTCTTTAATTTGCTATATAGATTATATGTGTGGTGTGAAATGTGTTTTAAAAAAATTTCAAGGTGAGAATGGTTTGAAAGATAGTTTTTCAAATGTAAATGGTTGGATTTCATGTGTTATTTTATTACTATACTTTAAAATGGGATTTATGAATTTCATAAATGGTTAAAAGAATGGTTTAAAAGGGATTTGGTGTGCATGTGAAGTTGAAATAAGTTTTTCCTATGAAAAGTGATTGTTTTTCAAGTGTATTCATATTTCTTGATGTGTGCACATAAATGTGGTGATATATGTGACATGTGGAATAGAAATTGACAATAAATAGAATCCTAGGTATCTAGGTGAGAGGACTAGGACTAGTACACTAGTTGGATTAGTGGGGCCAAGGCCTAGTTTCTTCTAATAGGATTGATACAACAACACAAACTAAATTATGATAATGTTTGGAAACCAATATAAGTTTTGATAGATTCCTCTTTAGTGGATCATGAATGAGGATATTGTGGGATATGTTTGATATAAACATTTTAACTATGATAAAATGTTCCTAAGGTCCCACTAGTTCTAGTTTATTTAGGGATTACCTATGGTGCTCTTGTGATGTTGTGCATATCATCGATATATAGTGGACCTTACTCTTATGTAAATTTGACAATCACACTTCTTTGAAAATGTTTTCCTTAAAATGTTTTAAATTAAAATGTTTCCATGTTATTTCTGAAAAAATTCAGATTGATTTTTCTTCTAATTTTATGTCATGAAATCTCTTTTGGGTGGAATCCTACTGTAATTTTTCTCACACCTTACATACACCCTTGTGTATATGTAGAATTTTTTATGTTTGACCCAAGTAAAGGAAAGATGTTATGTGGTGGGGATGGTGGTTCTAGTTTCTAGTGGTCCTTTAATGAAGGTTTTGATGTAGGTGGATTTATAGCGATGGACCTCTTGTTTCATGTAGGTTTTTGTTTGTGTGGATGGATCCCCTCCCCGTATTGGTGTTTTAAATTTGTGGTTAAAGTTGTAAAATGCTTTACTTAAAATTATTATATCTCTTTTGGTTATGTATATTGATCTTGGTGTAATGTTTTATTATTCATAATTGTTTATGGTTGTTTATATTGGGTGAAATCGTTCCCAAAATTGTATTTTGGATACCCAAGAACTAGTTTCTAACCCATGGGGATCGGGAATTCCCTTCGAGCCATGTCACAGTCGGGATCGGGTGCCAAGTTTAATGTAATCCCAGCATGGTTCTCGAAATAACCCTCCCAAAATCATTTTGAAACATCCATAATCTCATCCTATAATCATTATTTTTGGATTAAATACAACCAAGGAAGTTAATTGTTTCAAAACAAAAGAAGATACCTAACGAATAGGTAATGTTCATCAACAAACCATTTTGTTTTATTTCTTCCCCAAACCCACTCAATTATTATTATACCATGCATATATATTAATAAAATTATCCTAAATATACTAAGATGTTTTTATATTAGGTTTATGACCTACACCCACATAAACTTCTAGAAAATGGGTTATGAAATCATCATTTGTGTGTACGGAAGACTACCACCTCACTAATTATGTCATTCGTTTTTCCATTACCATATCTCATGGTTGAGAATAATGGTTGGTATATTATTTATATATTATAATTATGATATTTATAACATAATTATACCTATGTAGCAATTATATATTATACACCCTTTTTACATTCCATATAGTAGGTGATACGATAATGTTGCTCGTGTGTACGGCAGAATATAGTCTCACAAAGCGATGTGAATCATTTTTCACTAACATGTTACATTCAAGGTATTAAGGGTGAATATAATGAATATATATGATATAAATGAAATAATTATTATATTAATCACATAATTAGATTTCTATAATTATAATATATCATTTTATTTATTACCTTTCCATGCACTCAAAAAGTGATAATGTCATCTTTGGACGTTTGGACTGGCACCTCCTCGAAGCGATTAGATTCTTATTTTTTCATCACCACATCACAATAGTGAAATATATAAGTATATATAATTAAATAATGTGGTACTTATGATATAATTATAATTATATAATTATAAATGTTACTTACCTTCTTTCTATAATGATCATTGGAAAAATAGAAATGTTTCTCATGCATACGTACAACATATAGTCTCCATGATTGTAACGTCGGTTCATTATTCATAACCATATTCCATGATTAGTTTTAAAATAATAATTTGTGTATAAATATGATGATAATTTAATGATTATTATTTGGGATATTTTTAAATAATTTCCCTCCGACCATTGTCGACCTACCAAAGTCATTTTTGACACTTGAACAAAATATGGTCAAATTACCTGACATAAACATAATTTATTAAGTAATTGTATATAATATCGAAATAAGTGAAATAAAAGTAATAATAAACTTTAAAAATTTTCCCATGAAATTAAATAATTTACATAATTTTATTATTCAGGAATATAAATAAAAAGTGTTATGAATGACACTAAAGGTAAGGTTTTTTTCTCATCAAACTGTTATTTCTATGAGATACATGCCACATTCACCACTAATTTTTATTGTGTGGTGTATATAAAAACCATTGATGTATTATATAATTATTATCCTTAAATTTATTTTTATTTTCATATCTAATATAGGATATTAATTTCAGGGGGTTTACAGTTTAAAAGTTACCAGTGTCGTCATGTATTTTTGTCACAATTTTTCTTGTTTGAGACTTATGTCATATTATAAACCTATATTCTTTTATGAGTTGTATATGAATACCCTTTTAAATTTAATATCATGAATTTATTTATTATCAGGGTATTTTTAGTTTATTTTAACGTAATCCTTTCATATGGATCATGATTCAACATTACAAAAGTGTTAAGATTCTTTTGTTAAAGTCCCATCGTTTACCAGGATTGGGTATAATTAAGTCTCCAATGTTAAAATCTTATAATTATCATGAAATATGAAATAATATTTTTATTCATGATATTTTAAAGTAATTTTATGTTTTTTCCACTAATTGGTAATTAAAATGTTTGAGACATTTTTTTTATAAAAATATGAATTCATTTCTCTCTTCGGTTAGAAATCTATTTTCTTCAAAAACCATATTTTCTAAAAAAGTTATCAAAAATATTTTTAAATTATATTTAATATTATTTTCAAAGAAAATATTTTTTTAAATTTTTTAAGTTTTAAAAATTGTTTTAAATTATTTTCATATCTTCCCATATATGTTTTCAATATTATTTTCAATGAAAAGGATTTTCAAAAAAGTTTTTTGCTTTAAAAATTGATTTTCAAAATAAATAAGATATTTTACAAAAGAATGTTCTTAGTTATATTTTAATGGTATTTCCATTCATCAACATCAAAAACCCTTATTTTTACCTATCCTACATTGGGTAAATTTTTTACTAATACAACCCCCATTATTTTCTGGATGGATTAAGATTATCTCAAAGATATTTTCATGGAACCCGTTTCTTTTCCATGAGATAATAATGTTTCATAGAGATTGTTATGGTACCTATTTTTTCCAATAGTTAAAAATGTGTCAAAGATGTCTTAAAGAACATGTTTATTTTTCATTGGTTAATCATGTTTCAAAGATATTATTTTTGTACCTATTTCTTTTCCATTGGTTAACCATGTATCAAAGTGACTGTTTTGAAACCCATTTCTTTTCCACTAGTTAATTACGTTTTGAAGAGATTGTTAAGAAAATCATATCTATTACATGGGTTAATCTAGTTATAAAAGTAATAATTATTGTTTCTATGAGTTGTATGATGAAATATCAATGTACAATATTCATGTTTTCATTCTTGGAAATCATATATGATGGAGCATCCAAGATAGCGCTGGGTGAGCCCGTTATAGATTATATGAAGGGTGATCCCCATTATAGCTCTGCAATGCATTGGGTAATGTTCGTTGTCTTAATAGGAAAGCATTATGGAGTTACCAAAGTTTATATCATATGTATTTAACTTTTCTCAAGTTAATTCTGACATGGGTTTAAAATGGGTTATGAAAGTGATGCTCCAAGTTACCAAAAAGGGTTATAATTTATTATTATAGGTTATAATATTTATCACGATTAAGAATGATATCACATGGATCATGATTATTGATTATGATGAAAATTTAATTTTCCAAATTTCCATATTTAAAGATCTATGTATTGATGTGTATGAGTTCCTTTATGAGTATTTTATGCACTTTGATTATTTCATCATACCCTTATTCAATCTTATTCTCGTTGATGAAATTAAATTTTTAATTCTAATGTTTACCCTTACTGATCATTTCAGATCACCCTTCTTATATTTCCTTTTACCCGAGTTATAAAGAATTATATTGAATGATATATGTCTATAAAAGATTTTACAAGGATGATGTTGATGAACTAATGCGAAATATGAAAAGTTGGGATAATGGGAGAAATGTTCTTTTGATGACTTAGGTATTGTTTATTTAGTAGTTTTCTTAATTTTTTAAAACTCTAAATCTAAAATTTCATCAATAATATAAGTGATCCAAGTTTTCCTTTAATGTTTTATGGTTTGGGTGGAAACATTTGGGTAAAAAATAACTAAATCGTAGTTATAAATTTAATGTTATGTATTTTAGAATAGGATCTGAGAGTGTAAGTCCTGGGATGGTATAAAAACATTCAAATAGTGATCACCCTTTTTATTTATCATAAAAAATATCTTTTACCATGATAAGGAATTTCAAATATCCTATTTGAAATTACTAAGAATATTTATCCATGATATTCTCATTCAATATTCATTCAAACTTCTTCTTTAATCATTAAATAATAGTGGGAACATGATTTATTTCTAATTAACATCTATAAAATCATTGTCTAATATTTTTAATCATATCATGGTTTACAATGTGGGGATATTATATTATATGATTTACATTATTAGTAACTTCACAATTCTATTTTTATAAACTATAGGATTATATATAAGATGTATTATTTATTACATATCAACTTATGAGTTTAGTTCTTCAAACATACCAGAATGACTATCTGATATATTGTGTAGGAATTTTTACTTTTCCAAAATCGATAAGCCTCATTAACAATATCTTATATATGATGCCAAAAATATCATATATCAATGTAATAATCTTTTTATTTTCCATATATACTCTTCTGTTGGAATACATCATACACTTCACTTAAACACCTCTTTAATATGCATCGAATACTTTCTCTATATTCCTAAAACACCTCTTATATATTCTGTGTTTTTTAAATTTATAGCATTAAATAATAGAATATTTTATATATAATATACATCACCTCTCTTATTTATAAGGATATTCACTCATACTCCTCTTATATATCACTTTCCTTTTTAAAACTTTCATATAAATCATGGAACCTATTAGGTATCAACTAAACTTATTCTACACCATCCATGATTCTTTCGTATCAAACTCTTTCTATCTGTATCATCCTTTATTCTTTCTTATAACCCTTAATTGTGTTTCATATTTTCTACTTCAACTCCAAAAAATAATATTTATACAATTAAGTTCAAGGAATTAACCAAATTCCATATATAAATCATGAATTTATGAATTGTTTAAATGATCACAAAACATATTTCAATCAATTAAAAACTTTTATAATCACTTAAAAATATCTTCAAAACATTTTTAACTCATAAATATCAACCAAAAAATATATAATGACTCTCATTAAATGTTTAAAATAAAGATAATACTTCAAAAATTCCACTAGGATCCTTATACTATCTTATGGACCCCTAAGACCTAATAGTCAAACATCATTTATGTCCCATTAGACAGATGTTATCTAGTCTATGAGATATAAGTTATCATATAATCTATTGGTTCTTATTAAAACACCAAACTTTTATAAACTTTCAATATGATAAATGCTATAAGGAAATTAACACATTTATACTACATAGAAGAAAATTCGTTATGTGATAAGATATTAATTAATATTCTGTTTATTGAAAGTAGAAAAATTAGTTATTTATAGGGAAATAAATCTAATATAATACCACTAAAACTATATCTAAATACTAAAAGATTTTAATTTTCTATAACTCACATTATTTGCATGCTTCTCCTAAGATAAAGTTGTCTATGACATTCTCTATTATTGAAACTCTTTTTATTGTGACTTCACCCCTTTGAGAAAATTCATAAATTGGTTATAAATATAAATTCTATTATTTATCTATTAATGTGACATGGTATCCTTTACTAGAAACAAAACCTCTATATTTTCACCCTATAAATTGATAACATATTTTTGGCTAGGTATGATACCAAACTCATGGAGAAAGTTACATCTCTACACTTCTTAGAACTCTTCGAGCTCACAACGCTTTTATTAATGAAAAATACATATCTCGATTATGAATTCAGATCATTTTGATCTATTTGGAAACTATAATCTATGTATCCTATAATAAATAATTATTAATATACACCATAAAATAGGAATATATCCTTTTTAAATTTGAGGTACTTTGGTATAATCATTACAGTCATCCAATGTGTCTCTCCAAGGTCTACTTGATATCTTCCTAACATGGTCAGGGAGTAAGAAACATCAATCCTAATACATATCATTTAATATATGATAAATACAATAAAAAAACATAATGTATTCTACTCATTATTTTTTTCTCCTTTTTATCCAAGGATATATTTTCTTATATAGATGTATACCATGTGACATTTCTAACCACCCCCTCTTAGATTGTTCTATACAGAATATCTTCAATACCTTGTTAATTTACATACCTTATATTAGTCCAAGTATCCTCTTAAACCTATCTTTATGAATCTTGATACATATTATATATGATGATTCACCTAATTATTTCATGGGGAAGCTTTTATTTAACCACAACTTAACTGAATGTAATACTGAAATCTCATTTCCCATTAGTAATATATCAAAAAAATATTATAGGTAAAATTACTATAATAATAAAAAGAATGGTAATAAACTCTTAGTTATATTATTTAAAAGAATCTTTACACTCTCTTTCTATTTTTAGGGAAATCACTATTTAAGATGGGTTTTTCTTCTAGTTTTTTTGATGACCCAACCACTTCATTGTATTTTTAGTTAGTAATGATTCTGGAGGTTGAAAATTCTAGGAAGAATATCTCAGTACTTCATGGAACCTTGGTAGGAAGTTTCTAGATGTCTTTGATGGGTTCTTTCCTTCTCAAGGGGGCAGTTGTGGAGGTTTTGAGTAGGGCACATAAAGATTCAGTTCCCTAGCACTCAAGTCACATGTTGATGAATGTTTTAAAGGAGGGATATAAGGATTATTTAGAAGGATTGCACAACAAGGTCCAAGGTGCTAAAAGTCCTAGATAATGATGATATTTGGATGGATGAATCTATTTATAGAGAGGAGGACATTCTGATTGCATTCTCTTCCCCTCCGGTAAGTGGTCATATTACTCATTCTCAAATCAAGTTTAAAAGGCCTTTTCATGTGAGAAATTAAGGTATTCCACAGGCTGTAAAGCAATCTCTCTACTTTTTAAATGTATTATATCATGGTCTGGAATACTAGAGTCTTAGGAGTGAGGGATAAAAATTCCTTCATCTTTACCGAATCATGGAATCTTCATATCTCAGTTATTTTTGTTCTGGAACCAAAGTAAATATGGGAATAGATCTCCTTGTTTTCATAATGGATAGGTTTCATGGAGTTCCTAAGGTCAGATTCCGGTAATCCATATATATGGGTCTTCTAGAAGTGTTGTGTTATGATGGAATTTGTGGATTCATCCACTAAACATGTTACTACCAAAAATAATGATGAAGGATATGAGGTTCTTTTTTCATTTTTTTTATGGAAAATGTGATGTGGAAGAGTGAGTTACATTATAGAGGATAATTTCTAGATTCAACCCAAGAGGTTTTCTGTGGTTCATGGGTGTTTACTTCAATGCCATTGCAGATTTCTCAATGACAATAGGATGGGTGGTTCATTCTAATAAATCCATGGAAGATTTTAGGAAGTTTATTGGGTCATGCGGGTTGGTGGACCTTGTCTATTCAGATAGTAAATACACCTGGTGTAAGAACTATAAAGATTCAAGTTTTATCAGGTTTAGATTAGATAGATTTATTTCCTACTTACAAGGTTAATATTCTTTTTAAAACTCTTCAGTTTTTTATCTTCCTTGCTTGTTATCTGATCACTCTCTATTTGTGATCTCATTAAAGAGGGAGCACATATGAGATGAAAATTTTAGTTTCTCCTGAAATTGGGTGAGGATGGATAGTTTTCACCAACTAGTTCATACTTATTATAATAAAATAGTAAAAGGATATCATTGGTTCAGATTATCTCAAAATATCAAAAGACTAAGGAAATATATATAGGAATGGATGGTGAGTAGGCCCAACATCATTTATAACTTAGAGTACTTGAATAAAGAGATATAAAGGATTGGAGATATTATTCTAAGAACATAGGATGATGATCTATTTGTTTTTATCAAAGAGAAGAAAAATGAGTTTTCCATAAGAAATTCGGAACTAGAAAGAATTTATAGGGAGAAGTCCAGACTGAAAAGGTTGAGGGAGGGGGATCGCAACACATCCTTCTTCCAGGACAATATAAAATAAGAAAGTTGTCTATGAAAGTTAATATATGTCGCTAGGATAGGTCTTGTACTGATGATATAAATTTGGTAGGGAGGCTAGCCTTGGATCATTTATGGGGCCTTATAGAGGGGTCTAATATCTATTTGGGCCATATTGGTGAGAATAGTATAGGTGAATAGACTTTCATGAAATACATACCCAGGCTAGTGGATGATAGGGATAATGATGAGTTATCAGTTTTGTCAGGAGAGGATGAGATTCATGAGGTTGTATAAAGTTTGAAGTAGGAAATCATGCCCATACCAAATGGGTTTTGAGTTTTCTTATTTTTAGAAACCTAGGATATTATAAAGGAGAATATTAAAAGTGTGTTGTGGTTTTTTTCAATGGGTGGTGGGGCCTTACCGAAAGCGGTTTGTGCTACCAGAGTGGTGTTGATTCCAATGGTTCCCCAACCAAGAACCATATCACAATTTCATATGATATGATTATGTAACTTCATATTAAAATATTGGTAGGTATTTTGAATAAAATATTGGGATATTTTGTGTCGAGAATTGATTCGTATAATAATCAAGGTTTTATATAGGGAAGGAGCATTCAACTACCTGTGGGAATTGCACAAGAGATGGTGGTTAATTTGAACAGGAAGGCTTTGGGTTTCAACATTATTATTAATGTTGATATGGATAAATCAAACGATAGAATATATTAGATATTCCTTATTAAATTTATGAGAAACCATGGGTATAAATAATGGTTTTGAGACATTCTGTTTAGATGTTATACAACTATGTGGATCTCAATCTCTTTCATAGGTAAGGGATTTGGTTTTTTTAAGATATTTCATGGTCTCATGAAAGGTGATCCTCTTTCACCTAGATTATTTATCATTGATCTGGAGGTGCTCATTAGAAAATTTTATAGATATATGTAGGAGTATTCTATCATGTCATATAAGAACAGAACGGGTGATAGTATTATTTCACATTTGATGTTTGTTGATGATATTTTCCTCTTTATTTATGTTAGAGAATGATCAATTGATGGTATTAATAAAATTTTGGATGGTTATGGTTATATCAATAGGAAAAGTATTAATTTGGAGAAGATTAATGTTTATATATCCATAAGATACTCCATCGGAAGAAGCAGAATTATTCAAGCTAAGTTGGGTATGCAATGTCGCCAACTCCTGATGCTTTACCTAGGCATTCCCATCTCCAATGGTAAAATTAAGAAGGTTTTTTTATGTAATTTTAAATAAAATTATAGGAGAAAATTTTAATTTTAAAAACAAGTTTCTCTCATTTGGTTGGTGTATCACTTTGGTGAATAGTGTTTTAACCTCCATACCCATGCATGTGTTGTCAATTATTAAGGCATCAAAAGGGACAATTGAGTGTTTGGAAAAAATTCTGACAAGTTTCATTTAGGATGTTAATCACACTATTAAATTCTACTAGGTTTTATATAGGAGAATAGAAAATCCCATTGAGGAATGTGGTGTTGGTCTTCATGGTGTTTATAAAGCAATTCACTCTATGCAAGCTAGAATTTCATGGGAGATCATTGACATGAAATCTCTATGGGGGGTATTCATGAGACATCACTACAGTATAGATTGGAAATACTAGAACATTAGTAATGTGAGGATGTCAAGGATTGAAAAAATGATTTTTGACCATATGCAATACTTAGAGGACAAAGTGAGGTGGATGGTGGGTAGAGGTGACATCAGCTAATAAAAGGATAATTGGGTTGGCCATCATTTTTTTCCGGGTTTTCTAGTTCCATTTATCTCGTTCATAGAAGTAGAAAAACGTATAGGATTTATTAACACTACTCCTGATAATCAACAAAGAGTGCCTTTTGAGAATATCTTCATAATGGAGGATCCTAAAAGGTGTGTTCTTTCAGGTTCATCTTCAGGGAATTTTTCTAGTTGTGATTATCATGATATGGTGCATGTTAATAATATTAATGATGCAGGGGTGTCAAAATTATTGTGTAAAAAGGATCCTGGGAAAATTAATTTCTTAGTATGGAGACTTAGAAACCAATGTTTTCCTACTAATGATAATGTGCAGAAGAGGGGGATTCATTGGGTTTCTCGATGCAGATGTTGTCTCATCCCAAGTAAAGAAACAATGTGGCATCTATTTCTTGATGAGGAATAGGTGCATAGCATTTGGGGCTATCTGAATATATTCATGGTAGGTATGGGGCATGGGGACTTGGTCTCTGAGTTACTCATGAGCTAGTTCTAGGTGGTAGGATATAGAGAGGCAGAGGTTTATATTCACAGGATGGTTTTCATAGATATTTTATAGGTTATTTGGGAGGCTAAAAATAAGTCTCATGAAGGAAAACAATATTATATTCTTTGGATTCAAATTCGTGTGAAAGACATTATGGTAGAGCTTGAAGGTTTTCTACAGTGTGGGGAGACCAAGACCTTAGTTAAAAAAATAATACCAAGATCATCAATTAATGTTGGGTACTTAGAAATAATTAATAGGGGAGGTGGGTGTCTTGGGGACCTCCATGGTCTAAACTAGAAATTAATATGGGTTGATCTTTCCAACATAGAGAAAAAAAGGGAGGAGGTCTGGTGCATGATAATAGAGGCAATGTTATTTTTTTCTTCAATGATTTTGACAGGAGGTTTAATTCCATATGAGAGGAATTGAGGGAAATGGATAGTGGAATAATAATGATTATACTTTATAATTTCAACATCATGGAAGTGGAACCAAACTCGAAACATCTGGCCAGGTTCTTATGTGGAAAGGTTAACACTCTATGGAATTTTTCGTATTTGATAAGGAGGTTCAGGATGACTACCAATCACAATATAGAGATCAGACACACTTGGAGGGAATTTAATTTTTTTTTGATGCTTTTTCAACCAAGGGGGATCCTAGGGAGACCATTACTTGGTTCTTTCATACAGGATTCTTTCCAAATGATTGTAAACTCATCGTTAGGGGGGACGTACTGGGCCTCCATCATTTTATCACCCTCTAAAATGTTGTAGTCTTCTTTATTTTGAAAATTTATAGAACTATTGATGATGAAGAAAGTGTACCCTTCCATACATTGGATACTTTTTCCACAAAAACTGGTTCTTATGTTTATACCCCTATTTCATGCATGAATTTTTTTATTCATTTAACACATATAACTATTGGAATTTATATATTTCATATACACCCTAATATATTCAAAAAAAATAAAACTGGGATGAGAAAAAAAATCTCTGTATGGGAAATAAAATAAAGGAAATTTATTAATCACTTTTAAAAAACAAGAAAATCCATAAGGAACTTTTCTTTTAAAAAATAAACATTGAGATCAAATAATCATTTAATTAATCATGGAATAAAATTTATTGTTCAGTTTTTTTTTCATATAATATTTTTTAGTAGCATAAAGGTAAAATCATAACCATGGTAGTTTCTTTAGAAAACATAACAACTCATGAAAATATTTCCATGAAAAAAACATATTTCTCCTTTAAAAGGTCATAAACTTACCTTTATATATAAGCTCATTTACTTACCTTGCGATATAAGAATATTTCCAATAAAACTGATTGAAATAATCTAAAACCATGTAGTTATCTGCAAATATTTCTATATAGTCACCCTTAGAATCATCCTTAAAAAGGAATAACATTCACTGTGAATTCCAACATGTCTCTTGTTAAGAAATTATTATTACCCAATGCAATATATGGATATATTATAACTAAATTCCATCATATAAAATTTAAAATAATAATATCATGATAAAAATACATTAAATCGTGTATCTATATAATAAAAATGATAAAAAAAATTATTTGAGGCAATCAGAAAAATCATTTTCAATTATCTCATAAAATGAGAAGAAATATCAATTTATTTTGAAAACATTAAAAAATGTAAAACTCCTAGTGCAACAGGAATATGATATTCTTTTAAAATCAATAAAAACATATATATTAATCATTATAATGAATAAATACTATGATATTAGGGACATTCTATGATTTGGTACATGTTAAAAAACATTTTTTTCCATTTTGGTAAAAGTAGTCAAAAGTGAACATATAGAAAACGTTAAAAATATTACTTTTTAAAACCCTTTTAAAAATTCAATAAAAGTTGAAAATGAATTTTAAAAATCATTATAATATTGATAATAACATTATTGAATTATTTGTAATAACAAAAATATAGAGGAAAAGGATTTTAAAGAAAAACATCAAGACATTTAAGATAGGGTTTCAAAGAAAAATCCCTTACGAATTTGATAACTTTTGAATCGAAAGGTAATTAATGGAGATAAGTTGTAATTTATTTTTAAAACACATTAATTTTCATGAAAATAATCATAAAATAAATTCATATGGTATTTTTTACACCATAAAAAATAGAACATGTGGTGAAAATGATATAATCATCAAAGAAAGGAAATTAAGATGAGAAATCCTTTACCTCATGTCTGAAATTGCTACATATGAATTTTAAATTCATATATAATAAAATTAAATTGATTATATTTTTTATTCAAAAAAAAATCCATGTTTATAAAATTATCATTATTCCTTTTTTATTTTTTATTACTATGTTTTATTTAGTTACAAAATTTGTTAAGTCCATGTCAAATGTTTTATGGTCATTCAGTCTTTAACCATTATAACAATTTACATAGGTTGAAAAGAGTAAAATGGGTAATAATTACACCATATATATATATATAATCTTAAACATGTTATAATTATCATTTTTAAACATTGTATATACTTTTAGAACCATCTATGTAATGTGAGCATAAAAATTTAAATATATCATTACATAGATGTAGTAGTCCACACATGTACATGAGAGATGTTTTCATTTTTCTAATAGATGAAAAGTAAATAAATTAGATAAATTTTTACAATTATATAATCCTAATAATGTTATAAATATAATATTTTTTAATTAAATCCATCCTTATGACTATCCATGTGAAATAGTAATGAAAAAGGAAATGTGTAATTTATGGAGGCGGTAGTTCGCACGTACGCATGAGTGACGCTTCTATTTTTAAATGGATTGGAGTCTAATAAGGAAGATAATAAATTATATTTAAATAATAATAATTATTTTATAAATATCATGTATATTCATTAATTTCATATTTATAAAGAGTCGTGTGAGGATGTGATGCAAAATAATATATATCACTTTGTGGAGGTTGTTGATCGCTTGTTGCTCGCATGTACATGTGGGTGAAATTTTAATTTTCCATAGGATGGAAAAGAGATGGAAAAAGGTTGTATGAAAAACATAATAAAATTTTAGTATAGTAAATATAATTTTATAATTATATTAGCATGTTTCAAATATATTTTAAATGGGTGGAAGAGGAATAAAACTTGAATAAATTAGGTTAAAACATAAACCTCCTTGGAAATTCTCCCTTGATTAAACTTAAAGACTTTGGAAAAGAAGATTACAGTCATAATAGGGATTTTATAATGTGATCTTGGGAGTTTTTAGAGGAATTTGGGTAAGTTTTTGAGAGAAAATTGAACTCATATATGCCTTTTAAGATGATAGATTAAGTCCCCCCTCTATAAGAAAAAATCAATGTTGTTTTAACAACTATTTATTCATTAAGGGTCGTGAATTTAATTTTAAGAGTTCCAAGTTGATCAAAAATATTCCATGGAGGAAATTTTATAGCACTAAAAATCCCTCTGGTACTCTTATGATTTTTTTATTTTTATATCAATTAATTTAATATTGTTTAACTTTAAGTATCCTTAAAATTATTTTCAATAATATTCACATAATTTGACTTTTATTACATCAATATAACAATGGTATTTGAATATAAGCACTTAATTAATTATTTTTCCTTTAAAATTATCTATAAAATTCATCTAAAATAATAATTATTCCCAACCTTATTAATTTTAATGTTTTTAAAATCATTTAATTGATTTTTATACTTCTTGCACAAGCATCATGTTGGAGTCGCATAAGAATTTTAAATAATTATAGTATAGTATTAAATTAAAAATAAATTACTAAAATATATTTAAGGCTTGAATTAAGTATAGTGGCACTCTAGGATACTATTTGACATCACATCAGTAATTGGGACTCCGATCAGATTAGATCATGCCACAAATGAAACGTAATATGGTTTTTTGTGCATTTGTTGTTAGAAATAAATCACATTGTAACACTGATTGATAAGGTTATGATTTCCATTTATAATTATAATTTTGATCTAATTATTCGATATGAGAAATTTCTCCCTTTTATAGTATTGGAAAAACCATTGGTCATTCCACGGAAAGATGCAGGTGGGTGGTACCACATTTTAGGGAAAGGAAGTCTGCAAGGGATGAGAGCATGGTGAATGAGAAGGTTGAGGCTTCCTGCCCCTCACTTGATAGGAATGAAATGGTTACTGATGAGAAAACAAATATCTGTGTGAAACAGGGAATTCATCCTTGGGTTATGATGAGTAGGTGAAGAATAGAATGTGGGATGATATTGCTGAGGATGCCTTTGTTCACTCTAATGAGGGGATTTCTCCTCCTGACGGTGATAGGAAGTTGGACACTTACACATGAAGAACTATTATTCCTCCCTTTAAAGATATGGTCACTTCATATACAAGGTCCCCTAAAAAAAATGGCATAACCTATGATTTTGAAACTAAACAAGATTCTGAATGTGATATGTATGTGCAATCTGAAATTCACACCCAATTACTACAAGAAAAAAAAATCTTACTGTAGGGGATAGAGAATGGAAAAGGAATGATTCCATCCCACTTACAAAGTATGTGAATTTTTGAGAGTGTGTCTGACCCCTAGTCATGAAGTATCTATTATGGGACCTTTGGATTTCAATTTTCAAACATGACAAGTGCATGTGGATAAGCAATTGTTTTTTGCCTAAAGTTAAGAGAAAAGTGGTGGATGAATAAGGATTTCAACTGGTCCTTTCATAGAAATCTATAGAAGTGGTACATAATTATCTTATTAAGCAAATCCCCCTACATGTAAAATATAAGGACCTAACCTTAAATAATATAGAATCTTGATTTAAGTCAATAATTCACATTGGGGATATTTTCAGGTTTAGAGTTTTAGAGAATTAGTCCATAACTATTACATTGCATCTCAAATATTACAAAGTAGACACTTCTACTCAGTATCCTTTTTTTCATAAAATAAAAACTTATGAAAAAAATAATCATGTCTAGTTCCATATTTTAGATATTATGACCTTTCCATGATCCCATCCTTGACCCTATTCATTTTTAAGTCCTATGAAAAACATTTCAAAAAAACTTAGGATGATCATAAAAGGCTCAGTAAGGATTATAAAATAAAGAAAGAAAACATTAGTCCATAAATACATACAAGTCAATGAAATCATAATTTTCAATCTTTAACATAACACACTAGATCATAAGATTTATAAATAACACATGGAAATCATAAATAATAAAGTTAAATTGTGGCATCCAAAACATACTTACGTTGTAGCTTTCACAGCTACCTAGGGAGTTATATTTGGAATACCCATCATAGTATATTCCCTAAATCTATTAGGATAAACATTAATATTCACCTCCTTCAAGTTACCCAATTCATTGGAGATCTATCTCGAGTTCACCCGCCCTAGGTTTATCATGGAACCACCCGTATACGTAAATAATTCCCCAAAACCATATCATATTCATAACATATAAAACCAACATAAAGGAAAGATAAAATTTCCAAATTTAAATCACAATATATCATTTAAATATATTTACATAACCAATCCATTATAAAAACCATTTTCAATACCAAAATACTTAAAATGTTATATGGTATTTATTTTGTTTTAAAAACATTATGACTTGTTAAAGAAGCCAAAAATCCAATAATGCTTGTGGCAGCGGAAGGGTCGTTGTCACCTCATATGTTAAAAATAAAAATTCCCTTTGTAGTTTAGTAAAATGCTACGTATAAAAAATATTCCATTTAAATTAATTGAAAATTCAAAGGGGTTTATACATCATATAAAATAAAGTCATGTATAAATCAAAATATGTCTCAATGAAAGGAGATTGAGACGAAGTCCCTTACCTCGTGTCCGACTTGACTCGTTCATTCTTTAATCTCCTAAATAATAATCTAAAGTTAATTTGTAATTTCTTAATAAAATTTTTCAAGTTTAATATTCCTTTTATATTACTTATTACCATGTTATAAACATTACATAATCATTTAAGTTAACAACCTTCGTTTTGTTGATATTTGGTACTTGAGTCAAAAATGATCTTCCTATAATTAAAAGTTGTCCATGTGGTCAAAATTACATTATATCTAAAATAATATTCATGATTTAGATATCATATATATCATATATATCTAGTATATATATATGTATTTCTAATAGTACATAACATTTAGAGATAAGAAATGAAATGCACCGTTCATGGAGACGGTAAGTCGTACGTACGCATAAACACTACTTTCATTTCTATTTCATATTTAATTGAATGAAAACTTAAGGATACATAGGTATATTATAATTAAAGTATAATATAATATATAATTTCAGTAATTCAATCCTTTACATGTTCCACATATGGCATGAATGAGTCATATCACTTTGAGGGGGCGGTAGTCCGCACTTCCTCAAATGAAATTATCGTATTTACCCTTTATGGAAACCATAAAGGTATGTTATAAATAAAAAATACATAAGCATATAGAAAATATAAATATAATATATATCACATATAAATACAGTTCCATCATAATGGCCACCATGAGAGGGGGTAGGAGATAATCGAACAATCATCGTTTCGTGAGGCAGCAGTTCGTCGTACACAAAAACTGTATGTTCGTATACATTAGATAGAGGTGTGTGTATGTGTAGTTTGAATCCTTCTCTTAAAAAAACTTATTATATTTATTATACTGGTTTTTTTATGTAATAAATTAAGAAGAAGAGCACAGGGAGTGAAAAAGTTAAATAAAAGAAGAGAACTCGAGGGAAGACGTTACATTTAAATCGGGTAACTCCCTTTGGTTTGAACCAAAAGGATTTCTTGAAGAGATTTCTGCCTAAGGTAAGGATTATAGGAGGAATATAGGGATATTTAGAGATTATTTGGGTAGATTTTGGATGAGTTAAGGGGGCTTGAGAGGTGTGTGTAAGGGTTAGAGGTGATGTCTTTTATAAGAGGTGGGAGGGGCTCTTTAGGAATGTTTGAAAATATTATTTTATTATATAATGGTTTTTGGTTTATAAAGATACAAAACATATTTAATAAATCTATAAGGTGTATATAAGTCTAGATAAAATAATCCAATAATAATTGGATAGGTTTTTGATATTTTTAATCCATATATTTTTTATTTAACCCTTTGTTAACTTATTTAACTTTTACCATGTCCTCTTACATATTCATACTATACGGTTAATATATTTACTATAAAATTCCAAGTGACCCAAAATGGATCATTAATGACATTTTTAACATCATATATTCCATTTGTCCTAATCTTAGATTTTTAGGACTATTTTATCATTTAATAAAATATTTATTGATTTAAAAACTCTTTTATGTCAATTTTAATACCATTCACATTACTTTTAAAAAAAATTCAAAACAACTTGATTCTTTCAAAAAACATTCACTAATTCAAAGATACCAAGTCAAACTAATCTATAAAATTAGTTTATGACATAAAAAGGTTCAAAATAAATTTATTTTAATAGTTATAATATAATTTATTTGAATCCTTTATTAATAAATAAATTATTGCATCACCATTGTGTCATAATTAAATTTGTTTATTTATTATCTAAAAATTATAAATAAAATAAAATCATGTAAAAATAGTTTTATCTTTCCAAATAATATTTATAGTCAAATAGTTAACTTATATAACCCCATATAAAATTTTTTTAGTAAAAAGATTCATGTTTATGTTATTTTTGTCCTTACTTTAAATTAATTAATATAAAGTGTCATTATCACTCCCAAGTGGCTATATTGTTGGGTCGAATGTGTATATGTATATGTATATTAGATGGAACAATACAAGATGGGGGTGAATTGTAGGTTTAAAAACTTTTTGTTTAAACACTTAAGAACAAACAACCACAATTGTATTAAATATAAAGGTATGATATGATGTAATACTATAAGAAAAGTAAAGAAATTTTATTTAAGATGAATACAGTAATCAGAGTAATACAATAGTGAAGGATTCAACCATAAAGCGTATAGAATCAATTGATACAATATGTAATAGTATGATTGTAATTGAAACAATTACAAATGAATATGGAATGAAGAAAGGAAAACAATACAATTCCCTTTCTTAAAACACAGTAGCAGAAATGTAAAAGTATTACAATTCTTTTGACCCAAAGAGAAGGGTTATCCTTTCACCCAGGATAAGAGGTCTATCTTACCACAACCTTGGTAAGCCCTCGATACGATGATTGGTATGTCTGTCTTGTTATCCCCGCAAGCCCTCAATTTTGTAGCTAATCGGAACCTCTGTCTCTCAATCACTTGAAATCCCTCGATACGATGATCAGTAGCATCGTCTACCTATCCCCGACAGCCCTCGATCGTTATCACCTGATCGGTCACACAAAGAAAAACAAAGGACTTATAGAAATACAAAAACTAAGAATGAGTCGTTCACGTTTTATAATCTCAAGGCTTTCGCACGAAGCAAGAGATAAGTCACAGTTTATCTCTCTAGAACATGATATAAGAAAAATCTCACAGTTGTTCTTCTCAAATTCAAATAAAATTTTATTTATAGGCCTCAGGTTCCAACGGTCATTTTTCCTCCAACGGTCATATTTCTCCGGAAAACTCGGAGGGACTTGGACACCTGGCATTATAACGGTCAAATTGAAACAAAAAACATGACATCGTTTTGATTAGTTTATAACTAACTTCACGACATCGTTTTGGTTAAATAAAAGGATATATGAAGATGATAAACATGAGTACGATTAATATGAAACATGTGTTTCTGATAAAGGAGCAAAACAAGTAAGTAATGAAAGTAAAGTATGAGTACTATAAGTATTAGTGTAATGAATTGATACGATACAAAGTGAGTATGATTCATAAAACTCAGTACGAATAACAAAGTCAATACGATTGCCAGAGTTAGTACGATAAACATGGTTGATACAATAAACATAGTCAGTATGATCAGCATGATCAGTACGATAAGCATGGTCAGTACAATCATCATGATTAGTACGATAAGCATGGTCAGTATGATCAGCATGATCAGTATGATAAACATGGTCAGTACGATTAGTATGATCAGTATGATCAGCATCATCAGTACGATAAGCATGGTCAGTACGATCAGCATGATTAGTATGATAAGCATGGTCAGTATGATCAGCATTATCATTACAATAAACATGGTCAGTACGATCAGCATGATCAGTACGATAAGCATGGTAAAAGACATTTTTTATTTCCAAAACAAGATATAAAAGTAAAAAGGAACTTTTGACTCAAAAATCTCCCCCTTTTTGGAAATCACAAAACAAAAAGTAAAAACAAATAGAAAAACTTATCTCCCCCTGAGTTATTGTAAACTCTTTTGAAAAATAAATTGAATACAACTAATTCCCCCTTAGGTATGTATTTTTATAACGATTGTATTCGTAGATTTTCCTTGATTTAGAAATGTGCATTAAAACCTTCTCCCCTTTGTAAAACATGTTCCCCCTTTGTGATTTACAAAAAGAATAGGGTAGTCTTTAGTTTCCTAAAAGAGTTAGAGAAAATAAAAGCAGGACAAAGAAAAAGATAACATAAATTTCATTATGATAACAAAAGCTTATAGAGTTCACAAATACAACAGTAATTTGTTTTCTCTTTCCTTTTCCTTCTTTATCAACTAATGAAGAACGACTTTCATCTTTTTTATTTTATTCTTGTCTTCAGATATGGAATCACCCTAAGATCTGAGAATCTCTTGTTGGTCAGTGAAAAGATGATCCTGATTCTTAATGGTCTCCTCCTGGACTCTAATTACCTGTTCAAGGGTATCAATTCTGTCTTGTAAATTCTTGTTATCTTTGGATAACACAGAATTTTGTTTCTTCAATAAGACTAATTCATATTTGAATGATTAAACCTTCAAAAACACAGACTGAAAAGTATTCATTCTCTCTTGCAACTCTTTCACTGAAGGAATATCAGCTCCATGGGTATTTGAAAATTGATTCAGCCTTTCAATAGTTTCTTTGTCAAGATTATTGAAAGTAATTGCTAGATCATTTTAAATTCTCCTTAAGTATTCAATTGACAATTCATGATCATTCACTGAGATCTCTATTTTGTATGACCACTTAGTCATTCTATTATAAGCCTTCTTATGAGCAGCCGAACTTTCATATAGAACTTTCAAATCGGCTTCAACTGACAAAACTCTCTTTCTCAATTCTCTTACAGAACCAAACTTCTTTTTCTGATTTTCAGTAATGAAATCAATTTTTCTTTCAAGACTGGGAAAATAAGGGATGGTCTTCTCAATTCTCCTTAAAACATGAACAATGTAATCACTTTTCTTAAGAGAAATTTTCTGTTCTGAATCGGTATCCTCATCGTACAAAACCAGTTCATTTGATCAGCTTGAGTCTACAACTAGCTGTTTTCCTTTTCATTTTTCAGTCCCCTTTCTTTCTTCTTCCACTTTATCATTGATAAAGATTTTTTTCTATTTGAGAAGATTGAGTGCGTTGATTCCCTTAGGAGAGAATTCTTTCTTTAGTTTCAAAAGATTCATCCGGTGCTTGATCGGCATGAGGAGATTGTTGAATCCCTTCACTTTGTCTTTGGAACAATTCTTCTCTACTATTTTATGAGCTCTGAAGGAATTCCGAAAGGAAATATCCTTCCTCTTCTTCAAATTCCTGAATTTCTTCCAGAATTTGTTTCTCTTTCTCTTTCTCTGGAAGACTCTGTACGATGGGTTCTTGATATAATTCTTCAGTTAGTTGAGCACTAGCATTCTCAACCATTTTCAAGACTTTAGAAATATAAAATTCTTAAGATTTTATTTTTAAAAGAGTCTTCTTTTTCTTTTCATCAAAGGCTTCAGTTGGGTCAAGACCAAACTTCGGATCACCTTCCGTTCTCTGTTCTCATTATTTTCTCCACCTTGCCACAACCTACTTACTGTACTTAGTTTTCTTCTTTATCTTTGAACTGGTTTGCGGATCTGACTTTTGAGGAGCACCAACAGATGGATTGTCTTTGACTGTCATAGGTGCCGATTGATTCTATGCCAATTCAGCTTCTAAATCCTTAACAAATAGATTTGAATTCTGATCAAAACATACATTCAACTTATTCAACGTACTCTTACTTATCCAGGAAGGCTTCAGTTCTTTAAATTTTCCTTTCAAAGGAATATTGAAAAACTTCATGCTCTCAAAAATGAACTTTGTAAGAATAGCTAGATACATGATCAAATGGGACTTAATTGATCCTGACTTTACATTCTTGATTGTTTCAAAAACATATCCCATGAGATTTACTTTTCTCATGTTGACAAGATAGTCAAGAATAAAGATATCAAAAACTTTCAGAGTTTCTCTATCCCCTTTCCTTTGGATAAGAAAACATTTCATCCAAAGTACCACAAATATATTATCAGGAGAAAGATGAGCCACTTTCCGCTTTTCTTCATTTATAAGAAACAAAGACTTTTCAGCACTTTCTTTGTTAAACGTACCAACTTCCTCTGGTAGTTTATGAGATGGACAAAAAGAATCACCTTCTGTTGGAACATTTAGAAAGTGGGAAACTTGTTTCACAGACATTGATATCTTTCTATCGTACACAGAAAAGTTAACAGTCATGTGTTTGTCGAAAGACACAGTTTTGTAGAACTGATTGACTTCATCAATAAGGACCAGATCTTGAGACACTGGTTTTTCAATACAAAAATTCTCCCAGCCTTGAAACAAAATAATTCTTTTGATTGTAGAATTGTACGAATCAAAGAAGTCCTGAGAAACTAACCTTTCTCTGAAAAAAGTATTTTTCTAAAAAATTCTTGGAAGACATTTCAGCAGGAGTGTTAGTAGAGGACTGAGACATATAGGTGAAGCTGATGGAAGATCATACAGAGTCTTAAAACAGGGAGGTCGAGCTTCGCCACAAAATCTAAAAAACCAATGTGGGTTTGGGGTGGGGTTTATATTTATGGGAAACAAAATAATTACCATTGGTCTTCTACGGTTGAAAATAGAAGAAAAGAAATCAACAGATATGATTAAAACGAATTTTTTATTTATTTTTTATATATTTTTAAAAAAAAAAGGAAAGTATATACCTGCTGGAGATCGTAAGGTAATTGTTGGTTTAAATAGTATTAATAGTGAAAGGAAACACAAGCGTATGAAAAGAAAGAATATGATCAATTTTCATGCCTATGGAAAAAAAGTCTTTACCTTTGACTGATGTACCGATGGAAAACAAACTTGTTACCATGAACTGACGTGCTGATGGAAAACAAACTTGTTACCATGAACTGACGTGTCGATGGAAAACAAACTTGTTACCACTGACTGACATGCCAATGGAAAACAAACTTATTACCATAAAATGAAGTGCCAATGGAAAACAAACTTGTTACCATGAAATGACGTGCTGATGGAAAACAAACTCATTACCATTAACTGAAGTGCTGATGGAAAAAAAACTTATTACCATGAACTGATGTGCCAATGGAAAACAAACTCGTTACCATTGACTGACGTGCTGATGGAAAACAAACTTGTTACCATGAACTGACGTGCCGATGGAAAACAAACTTTTTACGGTAAGCAGGCAGTCAAAACGTAGACAGAAGATAAACAGTAACTAATTAATTAATACAATAAAAAGAAAGGTAAATAAAGATAAATAAATAGTCAATACGATAAAAAGAAAGACAAAAACACAAACTAGGAGAATAAACAGATAAAAAATATCAGGAAAAAAATGTTCTCCCCCTTTTTAAGAGGAGTTTTTTAATATAAAGAGAGGTAGAAAACATGAAGTAGACATGAATTATTACTTTAATGTAATCATTCCTAGCTTCTATTTTATAAACTCAAATCTATTAGAAGATAATGGTTTTGTAAAAATTTCAGCAAGTTGTTCTTGCATTCTGATGAATTGTAAAATAATATCTCCTCTCTGTCTTTTCTCTTCAGTAAAGGAAAATCAGGTCTTATATGACCTACTTTCTTGCATTCATAATAAGTTACCTCTGAATCTTTCTTATCTTTCCTATCTTTCTTTTTGAATCTTAATTGGAAGTCTTTCTTTCCCACAATCTTGTTCATCCTTCGAGCAAGATTGACTAACTCATTATCTGAGTGATCACTATCACTTGAATCAGACATTACTTTCTTAGTTTTGGATATTTTTATCCTTTCAAGTGTTTTAGCCATAGATGTAATAGTAAAATCTACACTTCCATTTCCATTTTTCTTCTTGTTGAAATTAGAATCTCTCTTCATTCTTGTCTCGTGCTGTAGAAGAGTTCCAAAGAGTTCATCAAGTGTAATCTGGGAAACTTTTCTATTTTCATCAATGGCTGTCCTTTTTGACTCTCATTCATTCGGCATTATATCAATAATTTTGTCAACAAGAGCTTTATCATCAAGACCATTTTATCCCATAGATTGTAAGCTGTTGACAATTGTTATAAATCTTTGTTTCACTTTACATACTGGCTCTCCATAAGGAAAAAAGAAAACCATGATACTCTGCTCGAAGCATTGCTCTTATTTTTTCTATAACCTTGGATGTACCAAAATGTGTGACTTCCAATTTCTTCCAAATACAGTTGGCTAATTCACAAGAAGATATCTGGATGTATATATTCCTGGTCATAGAACATAGCAAAGTATTGTGTACCTTATAATTCAGTTGATATTCTTTCTTATCTTGATTAGTGAAAGTACTGACTTCTTTGTCAGGAATTTTGTAACCTCCAGTAAGCATAATAAAATTGTATACACTAGTATTGATAACGAATGTCTTCATTCGATCTCTCCAGTACTCATAATCATTCCCATCAAAGATAGGTGGTCAGTTGGATTTAGATTGTCAATTCACCCAATATTCATTCCTTCCATATAATAAAATAGAATCTTTTCCACTCCACAAGTTAGTGTAGTAAATTATTGAAAAAATAATATGGAATAATAAGAGCTAGTAGTAAAAATCAGTGGAAACCTCCTATGAAACCAATTGTTGGATCAAATTTGTAGATGTATATGTATATTAGATGGAACAATAAAAGAGGGGGGTGAATTGTAGGTTTAAAAACTTTGTGTTTAAACACTTAAGAACAAACAACCACAATTGTATTGAATATAAAGGTATGATATGATGTAATACTATAAGAAAATTAAAGCAATTGTATTCAAGATGAATACAATAATCAGAGTAATACAATAGTGAAGCATTCTACCATAAAGCGTATAGAATCAATTGATACAATATGTAACAGTATGATTGTAATTGAAACAATTACAAATGAATATGGAATGAAGAAATGAAAACAATACAATTCCCTTTCTTAAAACACAGCAGCGAAAATGTAAAAGTATTACAATTCTTTTGACCCAAAGAGAAGGGTTATCCTTTCACCCAGGATAAGAGATATGTCTTACCACTACCTTGGTAATACCTCGATATGATGATCGGTACATCTGTCTTGCTATCCCCGCAAGCCCTTGATTTTGTAGGTAATCGGAACCTCTGTCTCTCAATCACTTGAAATCCCTCGATAAGATGATCGGTAGCACCGTCTGCCTATCCCCGGCAGCCCTCGATCATTATCACTTGATCGGTCGCACAAAGAAAAACAAAGCACTTATAAAAATACAAAAACTAAGAATGAGCCATTCACATTTTGTAATCTCAAGGCTTTCACACGAAGCAAGAGAAAAGTCACAGTTTCTCTCTCTAGAACATGATATAAGAAAAATCTCACAGTTGTTCTTCTCGGCTTCAAATAACCTCCTATTTATAGGCCTCAGGTTCCAACGGTCATATTTCCTCCAACGGTCATATTTCTCCAGAAAACTCAAAGGGACTTGGAAACCTGGCATTATAATAGTCAAATTGAAACAGAAAACACTAAATCGTTTTGATTAGTTTATAACTAACTCCACGACATCGTTTTGGTTAAATCAAAGGATATATGAAGATGATAAACATGAGTACGATTAATATGAAACATGTGTTTCTGATAAAGTACCAAAACAAGTAAGTAATGAAAGTAAAGTATGAGTATTATAAGTATTAGTGTAATGAATTGATACGATACAAAGTGCGTATGATTCATAAAAATCAGTACGAATGACATAGTCAATACGATTTCCATAGTTAGTACGATAAACATGGTTGATACGATAAACATAGTCAGTACGATCATCATGATCAGTATGATAATCATGGTCAGTACGATCATCATGATCAGTACGATAAGCATGGTCAGTACGATCAGTATGATTAGTACGATAAACATGGTCAGTACGATCAACATGATCAGTACGATCAGCATGATCAGTACAATAAGCATGGTCAGTACGATCAGCATGATCAGTACGATAAGCATGGTTAGTACGATCAGAATGATCAGTACGATAAATATGGTCAGTACGATCATCATGATCAGTACGATAAGCATGGTAAAAAACATTTGTGATTTACAAAACAATATATAAAAGTCAAAAAAAACTTTTGACTCAATATACATGGGGTCCCAAAATCGACCCAAGGATGACCATGGTTGGACATGTTTCATAAAATATGGTTAGTATAAGTGTAAGGGTAATTAAATTTTATTATAATATTATGTTTCACCTTTATTTACCAAATTTACCCTTTAATTATGGTAAATAAAATATTTACTGAAGTAAATATTCATAATTTCTAAAAATAAAAGTTACCTATTTACAAAATTTGGACCTCTTGATTCCAAATATGGAATCTATTTTTTCAAATTCAAAACACAAAAGTGGCATAAATTAATTTAAAATTAATTCCCGTTATCAAAACAAAAAGCATTTTTTTAAGAAATAATAACTATCAAAAGATTTACCTTTCTTTATGTCCAAATTAAGAGTGAAATTACTTACAATGACCAAAATTGGATTAAATGGTAAAAATATAATCCAATTTAACTTTAAAACCAGTTAAAATAAAAATATAACTATATAAATATATTATATTAAAAGGTAGTTTTGAATTAAAATGCAGTATTTTTCACTATTCATAAAAAAATGAACATTATCAGAAAAATACCAAAATTTTATCCAATTTAAATTTTGATTTCACAATTCTAAATAAGAATATTATTTTATTAATATAACATATAAAATTGACAAAAACTAGATTTAAAAATGGTTCACCATCAAAAAGAGGTAAGTCGGCCTTTTAAATAATATTATAGTGTTTATGCTTAAAATTGGATTCATTCACATTTTAAGATTCTAATTTTTATTGGATAAATGTAAAATCATTTAAAAAACATGTATAATCATATTTTAGTTATTTCTTTTCATTATTGCTAATATAATGGCTATGATTTAACTACCATTTAAAATAATATTATTATTATATTATTTTTCGGTATAACTCAATGTTGTGTGCAATGTAAGATTTCAAAGAAACTTGTTCTTGCGTGTTGGGTACACCATAGAACATAGCATCCCCTTTAAAGTAAAATTAATATTTAATTCACAAATATTAATAAATATGAAAATGTCATATTCTTTATTTACCTAGGATGTTACATCCTTCCCCCCTTTTGGAAATTGTGTCCTCTCAATTTTATTCACTTATCAAATAAATGGGGGTATTTATCCCTCATAGCATTCTCATATTCTCATGTTGCCTCTTCAACCATATGGTTTTTCTACAAAACATTTACCTAATGAATTACCTTATTCCGCAATACTTGATCTCTTTTGTAATGAATCTGGTCTGGTTGTTCCTCATAAGAAATATTGTCTTCCAAATGAACAACCTCTAGACTCAAAACATGAGATGATTCCAGAATATACTTTCTCAATATTCAAACATAAAAAACATTATATACCTGGGATAAACATGGAGTTAAAGAAACTATGTATGAAACTGATCCAACTTTCTCTAGGATTTCATGGGGTCCAATGAACCTCAGACTCAGCTTTCCCTTCTTTCCAAAATGCATCATACTTTTCCATAGAGAAACTTTGAGAAAGACATGATCACCTACCTCAAATGAAAGATCCTTCTTTTGGTTATCCACGTAACTTTTCTGCCTGCTCTGTGTTGTTCACATGTGATTCTAAATTAACTGAACTTTTTCTTCCATCTCTTCTACCAATTCTGGTCCCATCAGTTTCCTTTCACCTACATCATTCCAAAAAGCTGGAGTTTGATATCTATTTCCATACATTTCCTCAAATGGGGTAATTTGTACACTGGAATGAAAACTGTTATTATAAGAAAATTCAAGCAAAGAAAGATGTTGGTCCCAACTTCCCTGGTAATCCATTGAGCAAGCACGTAGCATATCTTCCAATTTCTGAATTGTTTGTTCTAACTGCCCATCTGATTGAGGATGAAAAGTTGTACTAAAATTTAATTCAGTATCCAATGACTTCTGAAGGCCTTTCCAAAAGTTAGAAGTAAACCTGGGATCACGATCGGATACAATGGAGAGGGAACTCCATGAAACCTGACTATCTTTTTAACATACAACTGAGAAAGTTGATCTAGAGACAAAGTGTCTCTAATAGGAAGGAAATGAGCATATTTAGTCAACCGATCAACAATAACCCAGATTACATTGTTACCTCGAGATGTTTTCAGTAATACCACAATTTAGTCCATGGATATATTTTTCCATTTCTACTCTGGAACTAGTAAAGGTTGAATCATCCCTTTAGGTAATTACCACTCTAATTTAACATGTTGATAAGTCAAACACTTCATAGTAAAGTCAACAAAATCTCTTTTCATTCCATCCCACCAGTAATGATCTTGAAGATCTATGTACATCTTAGTACTAACAGGATGAACTAAAAATAAGGAACTATGAGATTTACATAATAACTCTTTCTTCAATTATGATTCACAGGGAACACATAATCTCTTCCCAAACCTAAAAACACAGTCATTATCAATGTTAAATTCAGGTAACTTACCCTTCTGAACCAACTTTACCGTTTTCTGCAACTCATTATCTTCCGTCTATGCTTGCTTAATTCTGACTGATAGAGATGATTTCACTAACACTTGAAACAAAACAGAGGAATTTTCTTGCACCAAAAACTTATATGCCAAAGTTCATCAAATAATTAATCAAAGAATCATGTTCCAAATGTAACATGGTTAATATAGCATTACTCTTTCAACTCAAAGCATCAATCACTTTATTTTCCTTTCTCTAATGGTAATGGATTGTGTAATCATAATCCTTGATTAATTCCAGCCATCTCCTTTGTCTCATGTTCAATTATTTCTGAGTAAATATATACTTAAAACTTTTGTGGTAAGTATATATTTCACATTTTACTCCATAAAGAAGATGCCTCCAAATTTTTAAACCAAAAACAACAGCAACTAATTCCAAACCATGTGTAGGGTAATTTAACTCATGAGGTTTCAACTAACATGAAGCATAAGTAATTAATTGATAATTTTACATTAGGACACAACTAATTCCTTTCAACAATGAATCATTATAGATAAAAAATTCACCATTTCTGGAAGGCTGTGGAAAAACTCTAGCATTCACCAATCTTCTTTTCAATTCCTACAAACAACCATCACATTCTTTTGTCCAAATGAACTTAACATCTTTTCGAGTTAACTTAGTCATTGTGCTAGATAACCGTGAAAATATTTCAACAAACCTCCAGTAATAACCTTCTAAACCAAGAAAACTATAGATATCTATGATATTGGTTGGCCTAGGCCATTCTTAAACAACTTTTTTTTAGAAGGATTAACAGTTATGCCATTTTTTGAAATAATGTGACCAAGGAAAGAAATTTTTTGTAACCAAAACTCACACTTTCTGAATTTTCCATACAGTTTTTCTTAAGGTTGGCAATAAAATACTTAAATGACTTTCATGTTCCTCTTTACTTTTGGAATAAACCAAAATATCATCAATGAACACAACCACAAACTTATCTAGGAACTCATGGAAAATTCTATTCATAAGATTCATGAATATAGTAGGTGTATTGGTTAACCCAAAAGTCATAACTACAAATTCATAATTTCCATATATAGTACGAAATGTGGTCTTCATAATGTCTGCTTACTTTACTTTCAACTAATGGTACACCGACCTCAAGTCAATATTTGAAAAATACTAATCTCCTTGGAGATGATCAAACAAATCATCGATATGAGGAAAAAGGATACTAGTTCTTAATAGTGATGTTATTAAATGCTCTATAATCAATGTAAAGTATCATTGAACCGTCCTTTTTAACAAACAAGATAAGAGAACTCCATGGTGATGTGCTAGGTCGAATGAAAGCTTTATCTAATAACTCTTGCAATTCCTTCTTTAACTCTAAAAGTTCAATTTGAGCCATTCAAAAAGGGGGTTTTAAAATTGGCTTAGCATCAGGAACTAAGTCAATAGTAAATTCAACTTCTCTATTAGGTATTATACTAGGCAACTCATCAGGAAAAACATCAAGATGATCATTTACCACTAAAACATCATTAATCTGAACATTTCCTTTGTTTTCAAAAATATGTGCAAGGTAGAATTCATTTCCATGTTTTACTAGTTTCTCATATTCCTGATATGTTATTAAAAGTAAGGGTTCATTCTTGTACACAAACTGAAATTCATTCTGAAAAGAAACCTCTTTAGCTCTGCAGCCAATCTTAGCATAGTAAATGGAAAGCCAATCCATACCCAAAATAACATCAAACTATACTAGAGGCAAAACAATAAGGTTTTTAGGTAGATTCTTTCTGCACATAAGGCCAGGAAGGTTATAATAATTTCTTTTTGTCTCAACATTTATTCTTGGTGTTTTTACCATAAGTTCAGGATTCATATCTTGAGATGGAATTCCCAATTTACTAGAAAACTTCTCAGAAATTAAAGAGTGTGTAGACACTGAATCAAACAACACATTGGAATAATTTTAATAAACTAAAATTATATCTAATACTACTTCATTCGATGGCCCAACATCTACTGAAGTAGTTGTAAAGTATTTCACAACCCCTTTCGTCTTTTACTCTGGCTTCTTTTCCTTATTTGTGTTCTTCATTGGACACTCATTTGCATAATGACCCATTTCATTGCACTTAAAACATTTTAATGACTGTAAATCAGATTTTTTTTCTTACCATTATCCTGATCATTTTTCAGTTCAATTACAATCCATATATCCCATTTTACCACATTGGTATCATTTATTAGAATTCAAAATACATTCCCCGGCATGTTTTTTACCACAACTTTCACAAATTTTAAACTTAAGTTTCTTACCATTAGAATTTTTTAAAGAGTTCTTCCCTTTCACCTGGCACCTCAACCTCTTATTCTGTTGTTTTTCAAAGAACACATGGTCATCAGAAAACTCCATTTCCACCTTCTCCACACTTCAAATAAGTTTTTCATAACTTTTGAACTCAAGATAAGCTAAAGTTGTTCAATACATTGTCTTTAATACTGAGTAAAAATGATTGATTTTACTATCAAGATCTCGTATGAAATTTGGAGCATACCCTGCTAGTCAAGTGAATTTTTATTCATAAGTAGCCATTGAGTCATCTTCCTACCTCAATTCCAAGATTTTTTTCCATCCTAAGATGAAACACCTTAGGAAAATATTTCTCAAGAAACAAACCTTCTAATTCATCCCAATCAAGAGCATCAATATCCTTATTATCCCTGATATTTTTCACCATTGACCGCCACTGATCGGCTTCACCTTCAAAATGGTAAATAGTAAGATTAACCTTTTGATGTTTTGAACACCCCATGACATAAAAGATCGTCTCTAATGCTTTAATCCACCCTTCAGATATCACAATGTTAGATAATCCTATAAATAATAGAGGATGTTGCCTCATGAAATGCTCTACTAATGACATGTTCCTTTGTTATTGATCTGGATGATCTTGTGCATGGATAACACCACCATTTATATCCTGAGTCAAATGTTCCATCACTGCAACAAACTTTTCAATTCCAATTTCGACCATCTAAGATTGTGATTTGGAAGTTTGTCTTCCTCCTAATGTAGTCCCACCATAGCTGCCTTGTTTCCTCTACGGAAAAATATTCTGAATATAGAAATATCTTAGGTGAAGAAACATGGTAATCTGTAGATTCTATATCATTACAATATTAACGTAAATTAATTTATAGATATTAATTTAATAATACCCTAACTCCTAAAGTTTTCTAAACCAACCTATGATACCCACTATAAGGATACAGACTTAAACAATATATAATCTTGAATTAATTTAATAATTCACATTAGGGATCTTTTCAGATATAGAGTTTTAGATATTTGGCCATAACTATTACATTACATATCAAATATTACAAAGAAGAAACTTCTACTCAGTATCTATTTTTTTCATAAAATAAAAACTTTTGAAAAAAAGAGTCATGTCTAGTTCTATATTTCAGACAACATGACTTTTCCATGATCTCATCCTTGAGCCTATTCATCTTTAAGTACTTTGAAAAACATTCCAAAAAAACTTAGGATGAGCATAAAAAGCTCAGTAAGGACTATAAAATAAAGAAAGAAAACATTAGTCCATCAATACATACAATTCAATGAAATCATACTTTTCAATAATTAACATACCATACTAGATCATAATATTTATGAATAATAAATGGAAATCATAAATCATAAAGGTAACTTCTGGCATCCATAACATACTTACGTTATAGAATTCATAGCTACACAGAGAGTCACATTTGGAATACCCATCGCAGTATATTCCCTAAATCTATTAGGAGAAACATTAATGTTTACCTCTGTCACTTTACCCGATTCATTGTAGAGATATCACGGGCTCACCATCCCTAGTTTTATCACAGAACCACCCATATACATAAATAATGTCCAAGAACCATATCATATTCATAACACATAAAACAAACATAAATCAAAGATAACATTTCCAAATTTCAATCACAATATATAATTTAAATATATTGACATAAACAATCCATTATCAAAAAAAATCATTACCAAAATATATAAAATAGTATATGGTATTTATTTTCCTTTTAAAAACATTACGGCATGTTAAGGAAGCCAAAAATCCAATAACGCTCGCAGCGGTGGAAAGGTCATTATCACTGCGTACATTAAAAAGAAACATTCTCTTTGTCATTTAGTAAAATACTGTGTAGAAAAAATATTCCCTTTAAATGAAATGAAAATTTAAATGGGTTTATACACCGTATAAAATAAAGTCGTGTATAAATCAAAATATGCCTCAATGAAATAAAATTGAGACGAAGTCCCTTAACTCGTGTCCGACTTGAATCGTTCATTATTTAATCTCATGAATAATGAACTAAAGTTAATTTATACTTTCTTAAGAACATTTTTAAATTTTATTATTCCTTTTATATTACTTATTACCACATTATAAACAATACATAATCATTTAAGTTAATAATAGTCATTTTGTTGATATTTGGTAATTGAGTCAAAAATGAACTTCCTATAATTAAAATTTGTCCATGTGATCAAACTTAAATTATCTAAAATAATATATTAATGATTTAGATATAATATATATCATATATATCCATTATATATATGTATTTATAATAGTACATATCATTTGGAGATAAGAATTGAAATGCACCGTTCATGGAGACGGCAAGTCGTACGTACGCATGAACGCTACTTTCATTTCTATTTCGTATTTAATGGAATTAAAACTTAATTATACATGGGTATATTATAATTCTAGTATAATATCACATATAATTTTATTAATTCGATCCTTTACACGTTCCATGTATGGAATGAACGATTCATATCACTTTGAGGGGGCAGTAGTCCGCACTTCCTCAAATGAAATTATCGTATTTACCTAATATGGAAACCATAAAGGTATTATATAAATGAAAAATAAAGAATCATAGATAAAATATAAATATATTATATATATATCACATATAAATATAGTTCCATCATAATGGACACCATGAGATGCGTTAGGATATAATCGAACAATCATCGTTTCGTGAGGCAGCTGTTCGTCAAACACAGAAACAGTATGTTCATATCCATTAGATAGAGGTGTGTGTAATTTTAGTTTGAATCATTCTCCTAAATAAAACTTATTATATATAGGATACTTATTTTTTTTAAACAAATAATAATAAGAGCATAGGGAGTGAATAAGTAAAATAAAAGAAGAGAACTTGAGGGAAGACATTACCTTTAAATCGGGTAACTCCCTTTAGTTTGAACCAAAAGGATTTCTTGAAGTGCTTTATGCCTAAGGTAAGGATTATATGAGTAATATAGGGATATTGAGAGATTATTTTGGCAGAGGTTGTACGAGCCAAGGGGGGTTGAGAGGTGTGGGTAAGGGATAGAGGTGATGGCTTTTTATAAGGGGCAGGAGGGGCTCTTTAGGAAAGTTTGAAAATATTATTTTATTATATAATAGTTTTTGGTTTATAAAAGTCCAAAACTTATTAAATTAGTATATAAGGTGTATATAAGTCTAAATAAAATAATCCAATAATAATTGGATAGGTTTTGGATATTTTTTAATCCTTATAATTTTTATTTAACTCTTTGTTAACTTATTTAACTTTTACTATGTCCTCTTATATATTCATACTATATGGTTAATATATTTACTATCTAATGTCAAGAGACCCAAAATGGATCATTAATAAAAATTTTGAAATCATATATGTCATTTTTCTGAATATTATATTTTGAGGACTATTCTATCCTTTAATAAAATATTGATTGATTTAAAAACTCTTTTATGTCAATTATAATACAATTCATATCATGAATTTTTAAAAAATCCAAACCAACTTGATTCTTTAAAAACACCTTAATTAATTTAAATATAATAAGTCATACATATATAAAATTAGTGTATTACATAAAATGGTTCAAAATAAATTTATTTCAATATTTATAATATCATTTATTTGAATTCTTTATTAATGAAGCAATTACTGCATCACCATTGTGTCATAATTAAATTTGTTTATTTAATGTCTAAAAATTATAAATAAAACATTATGATGTAGGAAATTTTTTTATCTTTACAAATAACATTTATAGTCGAAGATATAACTTATATAACCTCATATAAAAATTGTTTTTGTAAAACGATTCATGTTTATGTTATTTTTGTCCTTTAAATTAATTAATATAAAGTGTCATTATCACTCCCTAGTGGCTCCATGGGGTCCCAAAATCGACCCAAGGATGCCCATGGTCTGAAATTTATCATCTAATATGGTTAGAACAAGTTTAAGGGTAATTTAATATTATTATAATATTATTTTTCACCCTTATTTACTAGATTTAGCCTTTAACCATGGTAAATATAATATTTACTGAAGTAAATATTATTAATGTATAAAAATAAAAGTTGCCTATTTAAAAAATTTGGACCTCATGATTCCAAATATGAAATCAATTTTTACAAATTTAAAATATATAAGTGGCATAAATTAATTTAAAATTAATTCTCGTTGTCAAAACAAAAAAGCGTGTTTTTATGAAATAATAACTATCAAAATATTTACCTTTGTTTATGTCCCAATTAAGAGTGAAATTACTTCCAATTACCAACATTGGATTAAATGGTAAAAATATAATCCAATTACACTTTAAAACTAATTAAAATAAAAATGTAATTATATAAATAAATTAGATTAAAATGCAGTATTTTTCACTATTCATACAAAATGAACATTATCATAAAAATACAAAAATTTCATCCAAAGTAAATTTTGATATCCCGATTCTAAAGAAGAATATTATTTTTTCAAAGAGAACATATAAAATCGACAAAAACTAGATTTAAAAGGGTTATCTATCAAAAGGCGGTAAATCAACCTTTTAAAAATAGTAGATTGTGTATGCTTAAAATTGGATTCATTCACATTTTAAGCTTATAACTTTTATTGGATAAATGTAAAAACATTTAAAAAAACGTGTATAATCATATTTTAGTTAGTTCTGTTCATTCCCGCCAATACAATGTTTATGAGTTAACTACCATTTAGAATAATAATATTATTATATTATTTTTCAGTATAACTCAATGTTGTTTTCAAGGTAAGATTTCAAAGAAACACATTGTTGCGTATTGGGTACGCCATCGAACATATCATCACCTTTAATGTAAAATTAATATTTAATTAAAAAATATTAATAAATACGAAAATGTCATATTATTTATTTACCTGGGATATTACATTGAATTCCTAGATAGCGATCAGATTTTTGAATTATGGTACCCATCAAATTTTTTAAATCTTATGAAAAATGATTAGAATTTATTTTGTAGGGATTCAGATGAAGAATATGTCACTGTATGGAAAAACAATTCTCGTATAATTCCTCCAGCTGATGCTGATGATAAAATACCTATTGTTTGACTTAGTAAGGAGTCAAAAAATGGTTCTACTTACAACTTGAAGCTATATATGATATGATGGATCCATATTTCTTTGGTTTCAATGATTACATACTTTTATAGAATCTGTTGGAAATCAACATAGAGGATGGTTTTTTATCTAACAAATAGATGGAATTTCGGGACATCTCTTGGAAGTTCAGGACCTTTTACAGCTCATAATAATCCTCTTAATCATCATCAAATTAGGATCATGAGTCCCCACAATAGGTCGGTACTTGGAGGGGAGGACGAAACCCAAATGTTTGAGGAGGATTTCCTAGGAATGTTGTCACTAGAGGGAAAAGTAGAAAGTGGTTCCTTGTTTTTGTGTGGGTAGGCTAAGCCTTGTTTTGCTGGTTCATTCCCCTTGATTTTTTTCCTTTATTTTTTATTAATATATTTTCTGTCTGGTATTTAGCTCCCAAATCCATGACTGATCCATTTGATTAAAAAACAGTATTTAGAAATATACCCTTTTAAGAATAATGATGATTTTAAACCAAAATCATGCATAATATTGATTCCCATGGAATTAATTGGAATATATTGAATAAAATGAGACTTATTTTACTTTGTAACCAAACAAAAATAGTAAGGATACTTATGGATACTTGAATAAAATAGAATAACTAAAAATGGTTTATATCTAAATAACCACAAAACTTAGATGTCCAAACTGTCAAACATGGATTTATAAGTTCAAATTTGTATTTTTAAATGAATTATATTACTTCATAAATATATATTTTTTCTAGAAAAATGGTTTCAAAAATTCTCAATTAATTCTTATATCATGATAATACCATAAAATGGATAGTATTTATAAAATCAATATTTATCACTATTCAATCTAGAATCATTTATTTTAGAAAAATCCAAAAAAATATAAAGTTATTTTGACATTATGATTTTAAAAATGATTTCAATTTTTTTTTATTTTTAAATTCTAAAATTAATAAATTTAACTTTTATATAAAAATATAAAATACAAAGAAAACAAGATTTTATAGAAAAATGACCCTTTTAAACTTTAAGTGTTCTTAACCTTATATCATATGAATTACCAATGAGTGTTAATTTAATTGTTTGAATATTTTATATTCATAATGTATTGATTTTTAAATTTCCATTTAATAAATTATTATTCAATTTAGTTCGGTGTTGTGTATATCACACACTATTAAACAAGATATTTACTTAAATTAATACATACTAAAATAATTTGGTGTTATATTCTCCCCTATAAAATAATTGTACCATTTAAATTTTAATTTTTTTCTAAAAAATGAGTGTATCACAAAAATATAATAAAATCAAATACAAATTTCATCATTATAAGTGATTTCTAAGTTACTTTATGGAAACATAATACTTCTTAATTATATATTTTTAAAACCATATATATATATCATTATAAGAATCATACTTGTGAATCGGTTTACAGAAGAATACATTGATAGTTAAGAGATAAGATACAATAGAGTTGTCATAACCTTTCTTTAGATGGACAATTATTTTATCATCAAGATTAAGAATTAGAGAAAATAAACTTACTTGATTTATTTCCATACCATAAGAATAATTTCATCCTATGATCATGTTTTAAGAATTTTTTCATCTCTACTTTACCTCATATTCTAAATGATAAATAACAATGGTAAATGTTTCATGTCTAAAGTAATAAAATTAAATTTTAAAGGATCTCAATATCCTTAAAAGGTTGAAAATTTATTCCACCTATTTCTTTCCATTAACTAAAACCAAAACGGTGAGCACAATTAAAGATAATATATAATATAAATAAACCCTCATATAATAAAATAATATATTGATCTATACAGCCTCAATATTAATACCCAAAGTGTAACCTAAACCATTTCATAAATAACTAACCATAGAACTCTTCAAAATATGAACGATCAAACTAAAAACCCAAAATATGAAATATTTGATCTCATATTATTACAAGATCAACATAATATTATCCCAAAAAAATATTAATCACTCATAAAGTGACATACAAAAACTATATATACACTATTAATATATTCTCCAAAACATATTAATATTATCCCAAAATAACCTGCATCACCATGACATGAAACTACAATGAAATCATATATACTTCCAAAAGTTAACTCAATATGTATTCCAAAATTAATATTGACCACTTTTACATAAATCTCATATTACCCAATAATTTCCCATTTACCTTAATTCCTATAATGTTCCAAAAATATAGTGAACTTATTCTAAAATACCTTTTACCACCTAATCTCCAACTCACTTTTTAATTCCATAGTTATCTATATGATAAAACATATATTCCCAAAAATATAAAAAATATGTATCCTAATTAACCACAACTATCTCAACATCAAAGATTATATTAATTCATATCGTTTTCACTACTTTGATCATGAATTATTCCTAAAAGAAAGTAAACATATCCATAAATAACATTAATCACCTTTCAATGAAAACACATAAGACCTCAAAAGGGTAACTATAATTTTGAAATTATGATAAATATAAATGCTTATTAGTTATTAAATTAAATACCACTTCATCATAACTCTTGAAACCTTATATGTAGAAACTTGAATTGTTAAACTTCCTTTACAAACCATTAACATTTTTTGTTGTCTTATTCCTTAATAATTATTTTCTATAATAAAAAATATGAATCATTTCCTAAGATATGTAAATATCATTATAATCATGTTTTTTACTTTAAACATAATAAAATAATTCATACCTTTTATATGTTATTTTTATTTTCTTCTTCTTGATCATATGACACTATTGAACCTTTATTTGTATAATCTTTTTGACCCCCTTTATAATCTTTCCACCTAGGGAATCTTTTTTCATAATTCCTATACTATCATTATTTAGATTATTAAATTGATACCATAGAAATAACCTTATCCCCATATATTGTGTTAACTGAACTATTAATTTTTTCAAAGGTGTTTTAATGCTCTATTCCCCCCTTTACCGCATTTAAAACATCTTCTGGTTCATTTGATATGTTTCCATAAGTTGTTCTTTATGAATTTATGACATATAGGATGTTTATTATTTTTACCTCTATGATATTTATCGCTTAAACTTCTATAAATATTTATTTTATCTTATTTGATTTATTAGTAAACTCATTGTGGTTGAGGTTATTAATTATAACTTGAGATATATGGTTCGGTATAACCACATGATTTTACACTCAAAATTTTATTTATAAAACCACCAAATTTACATTCACATACAGTGTTAACTTGGTTCCTATGAGTTCCATAGATTTAATAAAACTAATAATGATTAGTGTGACTATATAAAATAAAATCATATAGAAACCTCTACCATTTCATCTTATATTCAACTCTTTCGATTCATCAAAAAATAAACATAATACTCTTTAATATACTAACATTTATGTTTATATAATAATTTTAACTTATAATACCAAACCATTATATTAAAACTTTAATTTTTCTAAATATTTTATATTATACTCATTTAATAACATCCTAACATCTAAAGTTATCAAAACCCTTACTTTAATACCAACCATAACAACCCCTACTATTATAATCGCAAAATTACATTATTTATGAAAAGGGGTTCACTTTATAACATTACATGGATTTATTAGGTTTATATTTTTAAGGAATAAGTAAAAAAATCATATAACAAGTGGACACTTCCACACAGTTTACATCTTTTACACATATAAAAGTTCTTATATTTTCACTTATATTTCATTTATGAAAATTTTAAATCATTCAATATATATCAAAATTGACCTTTTTATAGTACCTATACAACCTTTGTCCCTATGAATAATATTTAAAAAAGATAATATTTATAAAACAATGCTCATTATGGGATATAAAACAAATTAAAACCATTCATCCCTTTTAGAAAACATGAAAATCCAATTAGAGGTTTCCATTTTTACAAAAAAAAAATTGATCTCAAGTAATCATTTACATAATAATTCAATTAATTTCACTGCCTAAGTTTTTTCATTAAACATTTTCTAGTAATAATAATATAAAAATCATAACAATGATAATTTCTTGATAAAACATACGAACTCATGAAAACCATTACATGAAAAACAAATACTTCACCTTTAAAAGGTTATAAACTTTACTTTAGACATAAGCACATTTCCTTACCATGTGAAATAAAAATTGTTTCAATAAAACTAATTGAATCATAGAAAAACCATGTGTACATGTTAGAATATTAACCTTAAAATAACCCTTAAAAATTAATAACCTTAACAGTTAATTCCAATATGTCTTTTCTCGATAACATATCATTACCCAATGCATTTAAGGGATATATCGGGTTCATCCTTTAATATATAAAATGTATAAGAACCACATCATGAGAAAAAAAACATGAAATATTTTAATTACATGATAAAACTATTAAAAGTTTGAATTTTATCCCATAATAGAAACCATTTTTAATTATCTAATAAAATGATAAGAAATATCCATTTATTTTGAAACATTTAAAATTTAAAAATTCTCAGAACAATGGAAATATGATATTATTTTAAAGACTATAGAAATATTTAGATAAAAATTAATAAAAAATATTGGATATGGATTTAGGAAAATATGGTGATGTGATAAATGTTAAAAACATTCATTCAATTTTGGTAAAAAGAGTCAAAACTGACATGTATGGAAAAGGTTGAAAAAAATCATTTTAAAAACTATTGTTAAAATTAAATAATAATTTAAAATTAATTTTAAAAATCATTGGATTATATAGAATAAAAATATTGAAAAATTTTAAATAACATGGATATAGGGTAAAAAGAGTTTAAAGAAAAACTTCAAGGCATTTAAAACAATGTTTTAAAGAAAAAACCTTAATGACTTTGGTAACTTTTGAATAAAAAGGAAATTAATGGAGATAAATTGAATTAGATATATAAACCATTTTAATTTTCATCATAATTATGATAAAATATATTCATATGGATGTTTTTACACCATATAAAAGAAAATATGTGGTGAAAATGGCATAATTCTCAAAGAATGGAAATTGATATGAGAAATCTCTTACCTCATGTCTCAAATCACAACACATGTATATTACTTTGCAGAATAATACAATTATATTAATTATTTACATTCATAATAACCTTTTCCATGTTCATTACCATATTATTATTCCTTTAATTTAATTTAATACCATGATTTATTTATTTACTAAATCAGCTATGTTCATGTAGGATGTTTGGAGTTCATTCAATTCTTAACCTTCAAAATAACCTAGGTTGGTTGAAAGAATTTAAATGGGTCATGGTTCCATCATCTATATAATACTAAACAATTTATAATTATAATTTTTATATATGAAATACACTTTAAAATCATCCATGTATGGATACTATGAATAATGAAAAACATCAATTCCTAGAGGTGGTGGTCTGTATTTACACATGAGCGACGTTTTCATTTTTATAATGGATGAAAAGGAAATAAATTAGATAAATATTTAGCTTTATATAATAATAATAATATTAATAAAAATAATATTTATTTATTGAATCTATTATTATAACCATCAATGTGATATGATAATGAAAAATGAAATGCATCATTCATGGAGGTGGCAATCCGCACACACATAAGAGCAACATTTATATTTTATAAGGGATGAGAGGGTAAAAATATATAAAGTATCATATATTTAAATAATAATTATGAAATAAATATCATATATATTCATTAATTATATATTTATAAACATCTATATAAGGAAAAAATGAAAAATTAAATACCTCTCTTTGTAGAGGTGGTCATTCACACGTACTCACGATCAACATTTTCATATTCCATAGGATAGAGAAGAGATGGAAAAAGGTTATAAAATAAATATAATAAAATTTTATTATAGTAAATATAATTATATAATTATATTATAATGGTTATAAAATATTTTAATGTGGTGTAATATGAAAGAAACATAAAATAATTTGGTTAAGACTTATACCTCCTCCTTGAAAATCCTCATTTGGATTGAACTTAAGGCCTTTAGTAAAGAGGTTTATGGTCGCACTAGGGGCCTGGGAACATGGTATGATATGTTTGGGGAGGTATTAAGGAATATTTTTCAGGGTTAAATAAACTCATATGTTACTTTGGAAACTTTATATTAAGTCATCTTTTATTAGAAAAAATATTTAGTGTTTTCAAATATATTATGCCTTTGAGGTTATTGTATGTGATTTTAAAATAACAAAATGGATCATAAATTGAACATGGATGAAATTTTATACCCTTACCCATCTCAAGTTTCTTATTATAAATGTTTTATTAGTTTTTAAATAAATTAATAATATATCATTAAACATTAAATATCCGTAAAGTCATTTTCTAGACTATTCACATATTTGACATTTAAAAAAGAAATATAACAAATGAGTTTGAATATAATTACTTCTATAATATATTTTCCTTCATAAGAATATATTAAATTTTTTTAACACTATAATCCAGCCAAACGGCATCACATCTAAAATTTTTTTTAAATCATTTACATGATTTTTATCTTATTTTCACAAGTGTTGCGTCAATGCTGCATAATCATTTTAAATAATTATGTTATCATTTAAATTTAATAATAAATTATCAATGTAAATTTAATTTATTAATCATCAATAGTATTATCTTTTCCCATTTATAAAGTATTCTTATCTTTATCATTACCATGGAAAAGTATTAAGTTATAAATAGATACATTTTTGTTTATATAAATTTTATAATAAAAAAGAAATGTAATAATCAAAGAAAGTGGCACAAAATAGAAAAAAATACAAATATAGGATACTTTAGGTTCTACATAAACTCATTAAATCAAAGTTAGAAAATATTTGGAGATATTTGAAGATTTATCTCTTAGTTTTTCCTTATCATTAATCCTTTTAACACTTACCGAGATGATTTTTTTTTACCAAGGTAACTATTCATTAGATCTAAAAATAACATGATACATATTAAATAATTTTAATATCAAGATCTCAAATATGGAATCCATTTTAAAAAATTCTATTTCTATTAGCGGTAAAAATTACTTTTAAAATAAGTACACGTAATGTAATTTAAAAAAAATATAATCATAATAATAATTTCACACCAAATTCATGTATAATATTGATTCCAATGAAATTAATCAGATTATTAAAAGAACCAAATATTATTTTCATTTGAGAAAAAACTTTACTTATATTTCAAAAACATCAAACATGAAAAAAATTATATTCTTAATTTACTATATAAAATCTTAAATATATATTTGTTCTATAAAAAGGTTTAATAACATTTCAAGTCATTCTTATATCGTGGTAATATTAAAAAATTCTAATAATTTTAAAACCAATTTTTTTTGTAATTCACCCAAAAACTATATTAGAAAAATCCCAAATATTTTTTGAGTTTATTTTGATATGATGAAAAAAAATGAAGTCCATTTTATAAATTTAACTTTATAAAATAAAGAAATTGTACTTTTAAATAAAAAAATATAAATAAAAAATAATTTTATAGAAAAATTACCCTTTTAAACTTTATGAGTTCTTAACCTTATATCATATAAATTACCAATTAATGTTAATTTATCTATTTTTACATTATATATTCATATGTTATTGAAGTTTAAATTTTATTTTAATAAATTATTGTTCACTTTAGTTTGGTTCTAAGTATACTAAACTCTATTCAAGAAGATATTTACTTGGTATTATACGAACTAAAATCTTAGGGCGTTTCAACTACACTCTCACTAAACCTCTGATAAATGGAGGGGTAAAATTCATTATTTATGAAACAAATACTCTATGAATTCATCAAAATGAATTTTCTATGATCTTGATTCATGCTCCTATCCATAAATGGATCTACGTAAATTTCATAACTTATTGAAATTATTTAGTGTCACAAAACCTAATGGTTATTTTATATAAACATATTTCACAAGGTTTACATTAAACAAAATTTTCTTCACTTACATTTTCCAAATATCATAATCATTATAAACTACTATTCAAATTATAATTCTAATATATTTTAGTAAAACTAATTTTGAAATGGCTTTCATTGTATATGTCTATTTGTTACTTAATCCCTTTGGTAACCAATCGTGTTTTATAGGTACAATATTTAACCAACATTCCTAGTCTCTTCTTGAATAACCATTGGTATGAAACTAAATTTACGTCAAATAGAGGATCTAGAAAAATCCAAACTTGGATTTAGTATATGGAATCCATTTAGTAATTCATGAATTCATTACATTTTATAGGTTTTGAGATACTTACTAATTCCTTATTTGGAAATGGTTCATTATTTTCGACAAATAATTCATCGCCTTTATAGTTGACAAGAAAACCATACATCTCTAGTTATCTAACCTCTCTGGTGTTCATACAAATACTTTTTTTATTTGGAATAAATTTTTTCACTAGAACTTGGGGAATCTATTATTATGACGACTCTTTTGTAATGCTTTAGTTTGTAGAACACTCTAAGTGCCTTAGGAAATAGATCTATGTGTCCCCACACATGCCTCCCTATACACCAAAGGATGTTGACTTGGAATGAATTCTTAAATCAAACATTGGGGGAGACTGTTCCCTTATATCAAAGTTAGAAAAATTAAAATAACCAAATAGTATCCAAAACTATAAAAAAAGTATTCATAATAAATCAATACACATGGAATATCAAATCTATGCTATTAGAAAAAAAATTAACTCATCACTCACCAGACCGATCATTTGTACAAATGAAAATAATAATAACAATACATAAGGAATATAATTCCATCCCATGGAATCAAAATCTATGTCTCCAAATATCTTTTGATCTTCCCCATCTTGATCCACTACACACCTTATGCTCTCACATGAAAGAAATCATAAAGTATATGCATGCACTGAGGTGACCATGTAAGTTGTGAAAATATAATTCCGTAGGGCCTTAGAAAAAATGCCTAATATATGATTCCATATGTGTGTGTGTTGGAGGAAGGTAAATTCATAAATAAACATTCTATTTGGGCCATCAAGTGCTAACCATGAGACCACGACACCTGATGAGGTACACATTCCTATTAGGCCATTGGGTGCTCAACAAGACACCTCGGTTCTCGAACATACCTAATTCAACACAATTATGAAATCACGTCATCACCCTATTTCACCAAACCCATATCCCATCACATACCTAAATACTTAGGGTAGGGTGTGTCACTGAATCCCAACCCATACTTGAAGATGTAGGGTAGGATGTCCACCATGTCGTAACCACTACCTAAAGGAATAGGGTAAGGTTCTATATCCAAGCCTTGGACTCTCCCTTTAATTAAAAGGATTCTTTCCAACGCCTTCCTACTTCAGGTGAGGTTATATATATCCCAAACACTACCTTATCTCAATGTATAGTTAACCAGCCATGTCTCGCATCACATCACACTAGAACCAGGCCCTCCCACTCATGGGAGGTCACACATAGCATCTACTTCCATCTCACTTAGGATATGGGAAAACCTAACCACCACCCTCTATTGGGGTGGGTCTCTCATGTACTGGTGAACCAATACCCACTCACCCAAAGGTGGTCCTTTCCATTAACCTTTCACTCATGGAAAGGCTAAACTAGTATCAAGTCCTACCATCTCACTCAAGGTAGAACCTTACCTCACATGCAACTAGAAATCCATCTTACTCGTGGTAGTCCTATCAGCTCTATATCTGTAACACCCCAGGTAAATGAAGAATATGACATTTTTACATTTATCCGTATTTGTGAATAAAATATTAATATAACTTTAAAGGGGACTCTATGCTGGATGGCGTACCCAATACGCAACAACGAGTTTCTTGGGAATCTTACGTTGCACTCTAATAATAAAATAATATTATTTTAAATTGTAGTTAACGCCTAGCCGTTGTAATGGCGGGAATGAACAAAACTAATTACAAAATGATTATATATGTTTGTCAAATATTTTTACTTTTTACAATAAATGTTAGAGGATTAAAAATGCGAATGAATCCAATTTTAAGCGTAAACATTCTAATATTCTTTAAAAGGTTGATTAACGGCCTTTTGATGACAAACCTCCTTTAAATCCACTTTTTGACAATTTTATGTGTTATATTTGAAAAAATAAAATTCTTCTATAGAATCGGGACATCAAAATTTACTTTGTGTAAATTTTTGGTATTTTTCCGATAATGTTCATTTTTTAATGAATAATGAAAAATGGTGTATTTTAATTCAAAACCTATTTTTAATCTAATTTATTTATATGATTATATTATCTTTTGAATTGGTTTCAAATTGAAATTAGAATATATTTTTACCATTTAATTCAATATTTGTCGTTGTAATTAATTTCATCTTGAAATAGCACTTAAACTAGTGTCAATCTTTTGATACTTATTGTTTCATAAAAACACGTTATTTGCTCTGACAGCGGGAATTAATTATTAAATTAAATAATGTAACTTATATGTTTTATTTTTGTAAAATATACATCATTTTTGAATTCGGAATATCAAATATAGTCTAGGGTGAATTTTTGGTAATTTTCTGAAAAACATCAATTTTTGATGAATAGTGAAACCACTAAGTGGTAGTTAAAGAAACTGATTTTTTCGTTTAAATGAAAATTTACCACTTCTGTGATTTGAATTTCAAAAATCCGACATACACGGTTGTCAATAATAAGTAAAATGTGGTTCAATGGGATTAAAATAATTTTTTGGTGAATAGTAACTTTTAAGTTTATTAATCGCGATTAGAGGTAATTAGTGTAATTTAAGGTAAAAATAATGTTTTAATAATATGAAATGACCTAGACACATGTCCTACCCTCATTGGATGTGTCATGGACGACCAATACAATCCATGGGTCAACTTGGGGACCCCATGGAGCCACTTTGGTAGGAAAATGACATTAATACCTTTTTATTTAAATTTAAAGTTAAAATGTCACAAACATGTGTTGTTTTACTAAAACAATTTTTACATGGGGTTATACAAGTCATATTTTTTACTATAAATATTCATTAGAAATATAAAAATATTTCCAACATCATGATATTTTTTTATAATTTTTAGAAACTAAATAAATTAAATTATTTATGACACCATGATGATGCAGCGATTACCTCATTATTTAATGATTTAAATAAAATGAAAAGATAATGTAAAATCTAAGATCTAAACTTGTCAAAAATCTATTGGATGGGTGTATTTCGAAACCTTATCACCTTATCCTCGAAATATATCCTTTTGGGACCTTTAAAATCCGAAAATCATTATATAATAAAGTAATATTTTATAACTTTCCAAGAGTGCCCCTCCTCTCCTCTTATAAAAGGCCCCCACCTCTACCACCTTACCCACACCTCTCAATCCTTTGTCTCGTCCAACCCCTTCCCATTTCATCTCTACACATCCCTCTCTTAATCATTGAATCCTCACATTTGGGCAGAATCCTTTCCAAGGAAGCCTTTGAGCTCAAATAAAAAAGAGTTACCCGATTTAAAGGTAATGTCTTCCCTTGTGTTCTTTTGTTTTATTTTGATTCTCCAAACCCCTAAACTCTTTTTATTCCATTATTTTGTAACAACACCAGTATATTCAATATACTAGGATGTTGTTATGTGATGGATTCTAGCTATACTTACACACACCTTCATCTAATGCTTAAAGAACATATTGTTTCTGTGGATAGTGAATTTCTGCCTCACGAAACGATGATTGTTCAATATCCTCTTAACACCTTTCATGGTGGCCATTATTATGTCACTATATTTTATATATTATTTATATGGTATTTATGTTTTCTATATGCTTCGGAATTTTATATTTAAATCATTCCTTTATGCTTTTCATGTTGTGCAAATGCGATAATTTCATACGAGGAAGTGTGGACTACCGCCCCCTCAAGTGATGTGACTCGTTCATGCAATACATGGAATGTATAAAGAAGGAAATTAATGAACATATTTGACCTATATAACATATATATTATACTTTAATTATAATATATATATCTCTCAATTATTTTTAATTCCATTAATATGACAAAGAAATGAAATTAGCATTCATGCGTACGTACGGCCTACCGTCTCCATGAACGGTGCATTTCATTTATTACCTCTAAATGATTATGTAATATTATAAATACATGTATATTCTGGATATATATGATATATATGATATCCAAATCATGAATATCATTCTGTATATAATGAACCTTTGACCACACGAACAACATGTAATTGTAAGAAGTCCACTTTCGACTTAAGAACCAAATATCGACAAAAAAAACATTATTAACTTAAATGATTACATAATGTTTATAACATGGAAATAAGTGATATAAAAGGAATAATGAACTTGAAAAATGTTCTTAAGAAATTATAAATTAACTCAAGTTTATTATTCAGGATGTTAAAGAACGATCGAGTCAAGTCGGACCTAAGGTAAGGGATCATACCCCTCTCTTTCTTTTTAAGTACACTCTTTTATGTCATTTATTTTAAGCTCATCTTTCTTATGTTTGGGGATGTTATTTTATATTCCTCATACTGTAATTTTTATTTTCATATTATGAGAGACCCTATTTGATCTCATAAATCCATTTTTGGAAGTTTTAAGTGGCGTCGTTAGGCTGCCGAGTTTCCGTAAGGGATTTTTCATCTAACTTTTATTCCCGTGACATTTATGCTACGTTTGCCACTATTTCCTTTGAATGGTGTATGTACTGCCCATTATTATACACTTTTTTTAGTATGATTTCATTTATGGGTATTTACATCTTTATTGTATGACCCTTCTTCTATGGGGTGTACGTTTCGAAAGTTACCCAACTCGGTAAGGGGATCTTTCACCCTCCTCTTTTTAAAAGACTTATTTTGTTATGTCTTTTAATTCACATACTATTATGTTGGTATATGTTATTATATATCCTTATTTATGTAAATTTTATGTCCAAGTGATGAGATACCATTTTCTCTCTCATAAAATCATTTTCTGAATTTTAAAGTGACGTCGTTAGGCTGTCAGATTTCTGTAAGGTAACTTCTTAACCCACTTTTAATTCTTTGGGTTAAACCTATACTTCTTGATTTTGTTAAGCCAAGATTATGTGTGGAATATCTATTTTGTAATTTCCACAAACCATTTTGTGGATATAATATTTCTACACATAATCATCTAATTGATAAATTCTTACGAACTTGTATGGGAAATCATAACTCAATCTCATTTCATTGAGTTAAATATCTATGTCATTGGTTTTGTTTTTCCAAGATTATGTGTGAATGGACTATGATTGTTTCACACTTAATATCCACTTATATTGGGTGTATTTATATTTCTCACACATAATTATGTGATAGATTTATCCTTAATTTAAGGATACCATCTTTATAATGGATTTCATCTCAATTTACTTTTCCATTGAGACTTCATTGTTGTTATGCACCAATTCGATCTTATATGGTGTGTATACTGTCCTTTGACATATTATATCATGAATACCTTTATTCTCGTGATATTATAAAGCTTGGATTACATGTTATTCCACAATTATTTGTATTCAAGAGTCTCTCATTTTGTTAAAAACTCTTTAGCAAAAATATCGTTTTAAATGTTTTAAAGATTCGTTATTCTACATCTTTATCTTTAATGTCCATGTTTTCAAAATGGTTTTCAGTATTTATTTATATGGAAATTAATGTTTTAAAATTATAATTCCATTAAAAGCTTCAAAGTGTTATGGGACACTTTTATTCAAAAATCTCTTTTAAATGGTTTTTGAAAATGGATTGCTTAATTCAATATCATGGAATTACTTATTGTGATTGCAAATGAAATGTTGTTATTGAAATGTTTATATTTTCAATATTTTATGTGTAATGATGGTACTTGGACATTTTACGGGTGGTTACGTGATAAACCATATGACGGGTGGTGCCGTGAATACCAGGACGGGTGGTTACGTTATAACCTCTAATGCATTGGGTATGGAAGTCAGTCGTATGGCTATTCCATTAAGTATGTGTGGAAGTCGACCGTATGGTTATTCCATTTAAGTATGTCTATGTCCCAAGTTACCTTTACATGTTATGTGTTCTTTATATGGGTTTTATGGTAATCTTTTGGTTACAAAAGGGTAAGTAATGGTCTTTTATTCAGTGAAGGGTTTTTACTACTTCATAAAGGTAAAAAGTATTACTTTGGTAAAGTATTCATGGTTTACTTTTTGTTTTGAAAAACTAACAGTTTTCCTTCTTTGTGTATCCTTTACTGGGATTTTTATGCTCATCCCAAGTTTTTGAAATGTTTTCCATAGGACTTAAAGATCAATAGGGTCAAGTATGGGATCAAGGAAAGACATTCTATCTAAAACATGGAACTAGACATGTTTCTTTTTAATTGTTTTTATTTTATTTTATGGAAACATAGTATAAGTGTCTACTATGTAATCTTTTGAGATGTAATAGTTATGTCCTAATTCTCTAAAACTCTAAACCTGAAAAGATCCTCTATGTGAATTATTCGTTTAATTCATGATTAAGTAATGTTTAAGGTCGGGGCCTTATAATATCACTCATTAAAGTGATGAGATTCAGGTCTTATTCCCACAATGTATGTCATTGAATACACACTTAATCTAATCACTCATATACAATAATAAAAATTTCCCATAGATCATCTCACAAGCTCATATATCATTAGAATGGCGCTAGTCACTCAGGACTGAGCCCCTCACCCCCAATCATTGGTACCAACTCACATCCATCACCCATTGGGGACCTCACAATGTTGATAATCTAGACCATGGTTATTTAGTTTATTAAAATATCATATATATATATACAGTATAAATTATATAAAAACACATATACATTCACTTGATTATTATACCATATGGGAGTTATGGTCCCTTGGATGTTTTTATTAGGTATTTTAATTCACACCCGACATGTGCATCATGGTGAACATAATTTTTAACGTATGGAATTTAATATAATAGTAAGTATGTAAGGATATATTATTAAATTGTTAATAGAATACAAATTTGTATGTATAGTGGAGTAGGATTTCACCAGGTTTTGGGTGAGGGTGGCCAACACTTGAAGGTTTGATGGAATATAACCATATTCATTTTAGTTTTATTATTTTGAGTGTGTGTATTATTTTATTTTGTAGATGATTCATTATTATATATTGATTACATCTATATAGACTATATTTATTTTATAATTTTATAATAGATTACAGGATGGAACATATAGATCACAGTTTCATTTCCATAGCTAACATGTTTTGGGATGTTCAATATATGTATGAGTTATGATGGATATATTTAGAATCTGCTAATGATGTAGATTATTTCAAAAATTAGGAAAATGTTTCCCCAATGATCTACTCAGAATATTGATTTTAGTCATCAACTCCCAGAAATTAGGGAACACGCTTGAGGAATATGATAGTCTTGTTCGAGTCAATGGATCATTAGAGTTAGATAATTAAAAAGTGGTTCTAGAATATGTATTTTTTGGATTGAGTTATTATCTTTTTGTGATTTTATATTGGCATTTTAGAGGTACACTGTATGTATTCATGGAAAACATCTCTATAGTGCAAATCTATGTTACGAGAGATGTTTGAATATTCAATCTCAACAATTTAGGTATGATTTTTTTTTTGGTTTGGGAATTCTAGGTAAAAAATGGATGCGATGAAAAAAAAGTCATAGGGATCATCTAGGATCCACTTTTTATATTTTTCATGCATCATATAGAGGTTGGTAAACACGAAATGTGTATATATCATATTATAACTAATATATGTGAATGATTTTAGTTTATTAAAATTCAATAATAAAATATTTAAAACTTACCTAAATATGTTATTTGGGAAAAATTAATTAATTACAGATATTCAAATATATAATTGATTTCTATTTATAGTTATTCTCTAATTAGGGATGTGCTACTAGTGGTTTTCTAAATCTTCAATATTTGAAAATATTATAACTTTTTATATTTTAAAATAGAGAAACAAATTTTTCAAATAAAATATTTTGACATTAAATATAATTTAAAAATGTTATTAATGTTGTAAAATATTAATTTTATTTAAAATAAATTTGGAAATGTTTTTTAAATTATATTTTTAAAATATGATTAACTTTATAAAATTGGATGTTTTAAAAGTTAGTTAAACTATAATTTCATTAATAAGGGATTACATATAAGTGAAATAATTTCATTAATTTTGTTTATAAATATGGTAAGTTTTAAACATTGTAGAATTTTTTTAGTGATTATTTTATGAGAGGGGTTGTTGAATAGTTATTTTGATATTGAGAGTTTGTATGGTGAGTTGCAGTGTGATCTGGATTTAGGAGTTGTGCATAAAAAATGATGTGTTGGAGTTGGTTCCCTATAACTAACTCCTTAGTACATGATGATTAAATGTATTCATTGTCTTGAATATTAATGAAGTTTCTTATCACATCATGATTATTCCTCTGTATAACATAGTATATGATAATGTCCTAAGGATGAATGCCCCATCGAAAGTATATAAGAGTTCCTTGTTATGATGAGAAACTTTGAATACTATGACATTATTCCATAAACCAATTTTCTATGGAAGGATGATATTATCTGATTGGACATAGATGAGACAATTTATCTAGGGTAGGAGGCTCATAAGTCATTAATTCACAGTATCATGGTGTGCACCCTTGGTAATATCCAATAATAGAGGTTATGAGAACATAGCTTCCAGCAAGAAACCCATATTTTATGTATCATTTAATTTTCCTATCTATGAATGTGTTTATTGGTATTATACATTAAGATTATGATTAATTAATGTCATAAGTTTTGTACATTGATTTTTTGAAAAACATGGTGATAACATAGGCTATTAGAGAAGTATGATATGTTCGCTATGTCATGAGTGATATTTTATTAAAGGATAATGTGAGAAAGAATTTATCCCTTCTATACCTCAATAGATATTGATATCTCAAGCCATTAATTGGTAATGGAATTGCCTCAAAAAATCAACATAAATGGTGTTATGTGGTAATGTTCATTTCCATGAAGTCAATGAAAGAGGCATCAACAACATAGGTTGATTGCACCAACTTGAAACCTACTTGATTAGAGATATCATGATAAAGGTATTATATTACACAATAATCATTCATCCATGGTTTTATGTTGTTTCAATAATGACTTATTTCTCTATGTGTTTGTTGGTATGTTTCTAGGAGATAACCTTGGACATTGGGCATATCTCCTTATTTCCATTGAGAAAGAGTCCTAGAGGGACACACAATAAGTGTATCTGAAATATCAGTTAAATTTAATGTTGAGTTTATAAAATTAGAATAAATATTATTCTTTTTCAGTGGTTTAATGTTTCTTCAAGGTTTGCAGATCGCCAAGATTTAATCATAATTTATTCAAAATATTAAGTGAGTTAAGTAATAGTAAATATTTATTTACAGGGACTAGATAATATAATATTTATTATATTTATCAATGAATAATGCAATGATACTTATTTGTTAAATAAATTTTATTATTCAAGGTATTTTAAATTTCAAGGTGGATAAGAATATTGAGCTTAATGGTCTAGATGAAAATTATTTAAATGATATTTAACTATATATTATTAAGTGATAAACATGTCAAGTGAATAATAATAATATTATTATTATTATTATTATACATGGGGTCAACAAAGAATTATATAATTTTAAAGGGTTATATGTGTAAATTTCTAACTATAAACATTCCACAATAAATATATAATTATATCACATTTTATAGACACATTTTTTTGAACAATAGATCAAGAGAATCTTTCTCAATACATAGAGAGAGTTATAGAGTCTAAAGTATTCCATATTCTCCTCTTCTCTCAATCCATTGAGAGAGCACCAAGAATTATTTGAATAGAGTTCTTCTATGATCAACTAGTAATGATGCAATTGGTCAATATGGACCATTTTAGAAATAGATGATTATAAGATGACATTTAGATATTGTGGTATATGTGTGGATCACCACTAAATATATTCTATAATTGGATCCATTAATGAAATGATGGTATGATGACATTGATTCAAACAAATCATAAATGAATAAATAATTACATGTTCATGTAATTATAGATATTTTTATAAATTAATTATAAATTACATTTGATGATCCTCCTCTTATGGTTTTAGAATTTTAATAAGTCAAGTAATCTAGGATTTAAATCTATTTTCATGATATCATTCATTATGTACAGAAATGATTATTCATCAGTCAAAACTACAAATCTCGGTTACCCATGATTAAAAGACTCTTATACTATGCCAAGAACCTATATGTGGTGTCAGAGTATCCAAATGGTTAATTTATCATTATTTATTAATCTTTTATTAAAAGTAATTAATTTGAAACTTATTTTACATTATATTTATTCATTCTTGAAATAAAAATCTTTTTTCTCTTCCCTTTTTTTGTTCTCACTCACATAACCAATAATTGGTTAAGATAAAATGAAGAAACATCTAAAAACCCATCTAGAGATGCTAAGGGATCTGGATGGATAACACAAGAGTACAGACATGTGCCCAAATCTACACAAGGTGTACCCATGTATCACATTTGTATCTTGCATTAATATAAAATTAGTCCAATTAAATTAGATCAATGATCTGATAAAAGAGGATAAGAATATATATCAATACTAATATAGAATGTGGTTTGAAGAACAAAATGTCATGTAACATTCATACATGATGTGTATCCCTCGTGTCTTCATGATGGGAAAAATGTGGGTCCAAGAAACTTTTGTATCTGCTACATGACATAGGGACTAACAAACGATAAAACATAAAGGTTGAAGATCATTTAATAAGTATTTTTTCTTCATACATTTACATAGAAGTAAACACACCTAGTCTCTAGGCATGTTTCACAAATACATGTTGAAGAGATTACACACCATGTTACTTCATACATACCAGGTAATTTGTTGAATCAATTTATATTAAATTTAATGTGGAGAGAAGAATTAATTATATAATTAAACCAATTCACATGTATTTTTTGTTTCATATATTTTATAGTACATACTATGTAAAAGTATTATTAAATAAATATTTAACTAATTTTAATGTTAAATTCTAAATATATAAATTTATATGGTCTTTGATTATAGTGTACTCTACATGTATCAAGAGAATATAATGTTGTGTAATTATTATGTGTTCTGTGTGTGATTTTTTTATATTAAATACCATGTAATTACCTTCCACACATGTATGTTGGATTATAAGTTAATTCACAAGAATAATTATTATTCTAGGTAGTTTAGTTCATTACATTATTTTGCCTCCAAGTACACTTGTGTACTTTACTAATTTAAAATAAAATTAATTTATTTAATTCATTTAAAATTATGGATGATATTAATTCAAGGATTCTTGGATAGAACTAAGATAAATTGGATAAATTGGATTAATTCATGGAAATTTATCTTATTTTATGGAAGAACTTAATTAATTAATGAGTAAATTAAAAATTTATGTTCATTTCATGTCATGTGGATGATCATTAGATTAGAATAGACTTGAGTGTGTTATTTTTTCCTTTTAATTTATTATTTTCATTAAATTAAAATTATGGAATGTGTGTGATCTCACGCCTCCTTGTTATAAAGGGCCTACATGCCCATAATGTTTCTTAATTAAACCTCATTTATCAAATTGATTGGATCCACTCAGCTATATTTGAGTAAATAATTATATAAGGATGGATCCCCTATGTGAGAGGTGGTGATTATAGTCTTGAAGTCAAGGAAAACATAATATAAGAGATACATAGGATCTGAGGTGGAATGCTACAGCATGAACCAAGATATGGTTCAAGGTGTTTTCACTTATAGTTTAGGGATAGTTTTTCATCTACTAAATAAACTAACCATTAGAGAATCTAATGACCATTCCACTTATATTTTATTTATATGAGTTTTATGTTGAATTATTTATTTTTTTAGAATCTATATGATCACTTAATAAATGAATTATCAATCATTCAATATGGAATAAGATAAATCCAGATTATGTGTAAATTTTATTAGACGTGGTTAATAACCTAAGTAAAATACACTTAATATTAACAAGGTACGTGATAAGATGAATATTTTTCTACAGATAAGGGGAAAATACCACAATTAAAATTTTATGTCGATACATCCTTCCATTAATAAAGTTAAAATTCAAACCCATAGTTCAAAGTGCTTAACCAACCCAAGTCAGTGTGATTTAAATTATCAAGGAACTTTTAGCTTGATATTTTTGGTTAACTTTAGAAGGATCACATAAAATATTGACTATTGAAGTAAAAATTTGTGTAACTTGGAGCAAAGGGTTGAGGAAATATTTATCTAGGATTTTAGTATTTGGGATACCACTCAACCAATAATGGAACTGTGAATTAATGTAGTTGGTGAATTATGCCTACCTAAAACCATTCAAATAACTTGTCAGACTCATGTCTGGGTTATGAGAAGGGGGATATGGGTCCTTATCACCAGAATATCTATGAAATTATATATTATAAAAACTAATGGTGGTGGGTATTATGTTTCAAAAAAATAGTGAGAGATTAAAAATTAATTAATTTAAATTTATTAATCTAATTTAGTAATCATTGGAGTGTTAATTATATGATCTTATTTTTTTAGAAATGGAAAACCACACAACTTCGACCATATAATTATGACCCATACTAGATAAGGATAAAATTCTATGCAATGAAAATTTTAGGAATTGTATAAGCTTTTACTCATTATACTACATAAAAAATAGAAGTTATACATGATGTAAACCGCACTTCTAGACCAGATTGATAAAGAGGATAGTAAGGAAGAAGTATCTATTTACCTAAAACATGTGGGAAATGGAATTGATATAAAATAAGTTTTCTATCCTACATGTCCAATGAGATTATAAATAAATATTCGTATGTGAATGTATATAACATCATTTCTCACCTTCATGATCTCTATTTGGAGAAGGTGATACAGGAGAGATATGAGATCAAAAATACACTATTTATATAAAATATTGGAGATTTGAAAACTACCTAGAATCATGTAGTAAAGATGATTGGATAATTATAATGCTTATAAATATTGTGGTTTAAGATCCCAAATAAGTTTCACATAAATCTCATTATATCCTCACTATCTAAAACCTTATCCAGTTTCATTATGAATTATAATATGATAAATAATGAAAAAAAATATTTGAAAAAATCATAATCTTATTTAAAAAGTTGATAAAGTAATGGGGTGTGACAAACCCATGGTCCTTATAGTGAATAATAAAATTAAGAACAAGTAAAAGGGTCCAAAGATTTATTCTACGTCTAAGGATCTAGAGTACCATCCTTATAATAATAATAAGATCTAGTGGTAAGAAAAGGAGGAAAATGCAGTGTGTTTTTCATGTAGCAATCAAGTACACTAGAAGTGTATTTTCACCCAGATAAAGAACCAAGGGTAATCTTCATGTGATTTCATTATGGATTCTAATCTTTCTGTATCTAAAAGTTTGGTATCAAATATTTCATGTGGTGATAAAATTTTTATCAAAATATAAGAACCATATAGATTTTAGAAGGTTTCCAGAGGTGAGATAGATCTACCAACTACCAATGGAGTGAGACTATCTAGTTTTTTCATTAGATACCACCACCTCATGTTTTAAATAGGAATGATTTTGGTTTTAAAAAATCTTATTATATTCCTAGTATTTCTAAGAACATCATCTTTATTTCTTATTTAGACATGGATTGATTTTTTTTAGTTTCTTGAAGTAAGAGATAATACTTTTATAAAGATAACATATGTTATGGTATGATACAGCTGAAAAATGGTATTTATGTATTGAATTATAAAAACTAAATATTGTAAATTGATAATAAATATATTTCACCCAAATTACTTCACACTAAGTTGTGGCATCACCTTTTGGTCATGTAAATGAGAAGTATTTGATGAATATCAATCAATATGGTTACTTAGACTCTTTTGATCTTAAAACACTTGACATATGTCATGATTGTTTACAATTAAAGATGACTAACCACAATTTGGTGGTCAAGGTGAAGGGGTTACAGTGATTCTAGAATTGGTACACATTGATCTGTGCAAACCATTTTAAGTAGAAGCTAGAGGTGGAGTCTCATACTTTATGAAATTTAACAATGACTTGAGATGGTACAATTATTTATACTTGATGAGGTATATTTCTAAATCCTTTGGGTCATTCAAGTAGATAAATAATAAATTTTAGAATCACCCTTATAACAAGATAAAAATACTTCTATCAGATCATGGTGGTGAATATCTTAACAAAGAGTTTATCAACTTTATACAGGAGTATGGGATTTCATCTTAGCTCACTCTACTTTATATAAAGTTGTGAAATTGTGTTAGAGAATAGGGAAATTGTACCTTTCTGAACATGATAAAGTCAATAATGAGTCACAAAATCCTTCCATTATAATTTTGGTATATTTATTACACACGGAAGCATATATACTAAATTGAGTTCTAACTAAATTGAAAAATGATATTCATTGTATGTCAAAGTGAAGAAAGAAACCTTTTTACACATATTCAAGCATTGGTGTGCATGATATTTGGTAGGGATTGCTCAAGAAATAAATTTTCATCTTGTGGTAAAAAGTGTATCTTTCTAGGTTACCCTGAGGAAATGAGGGGATACTACTTATATGATACCTATAATAAAAGTTACATAGTTTCTAGGAAATATGTATTCCTTTATAGGGAACATATCCACAATAAGGACAGTGTGGGGAAGATAAATTATGATGAAGTTTACTCTCAATATATACACGAGTTAGTAAAAGAACAAATTTTACAAAGAAATATTGAAAATATTGTTCCTAAAACACATATACTACATATGATCACTAGAGATGTTATAAAACTATAATGATATGGTTTTCTAGTCATATAAGGTAGTTACTCATTATTGGTTGATATTAATGACCCTCTATGATACATGGAGGTAGTATAGAGTTTAGAAGATGACAAATGGAAAGAATACATGAATTTTGAGATGGATTACACATACCAAAACTATGTGTGGGTTTTGGTTGATCCTCTTTAAGATGTAAATATAGTTGGGTATAAATGGTTATTTAAGAGAAATTTGAACATGGATGTTCAGGTTGGTAACAATAAATCATAAATTATTGACAAAGTGTTTAGAAAACATCAGGGAATAGTCTATGAAAAATCTTTTTCTCCATTTTCCATGCCTAAATCCATTATAATTATGATTTCTATAATAAATTTACATGATAATTATATTTTTAAAATGGATGTAAAAAACTAATTTCCTTAATGGGAAACTTTTAGAAGATGTGTATATGACACAAATAAAAGGTTTTGTGACTGAAGATAATTCCAAAAAGGTATAAAAGTTACAAAGATCCAATTATGGATTAATGAAAGCATTTAGGTCATGGAAAAATTAGTTAAATTAATCTATAAATGAATTTGGTTTCATTAAGAATGAATTTGATCCATGTGTTTACAATAAGTTTATTCTGAGTATGATCATTTTCATGGTAGTATATATTTATAGCATACTATTAATTGGAAATGAGATACCATCCTTACAAGAGGTTAAGGAATGGTTGAGAAAGTGATTCTCCATGAATGATCAAAGTAAAACATCATACATTCTAGGGATAAAGATCATTCCTGATATATCAAATAAACCATGTGGATTGAGATAATGTACATATACTGAACAGATACTATAAGAATTTAGTATAGAAAAATACAATTGAGGATTGGTTCTATTATCAAATAGTATACATATTTACAAGATAATGTGTCCACAAACACAATAGAAAAGATAGAGAATGATTAAGATATCATATGCTTCTATAATATGATCTATCATGTATTCAATGTTATGTACAATTATTGATGTTACCTATGATTTGAGTAAGATGATCTAAGTGAACAAAATTGGATATTTTATAATTCTATCCTTAAGTACCTAAGGTAGAATAAGGATATTATAATAGTTTATTGAGGAGATGAAGATCTAGTCATCATGGGTTATATAGAGAGTAAATTTATAAAATATCATAATTATATGAAGTCTCAGTCAAGATATGTCTTTTTTATCAATGGAGGAAATTTTATCTCAAAGAGTTCAATGATTCTAGTTGTCACTCATTCTATAGATGAGTTTGAGATTATTACGACTTTAAATGTAGTCAAGGAAGATTTTTTGATTCAAAAATTTATCCCAGATATTGATATAGTGCCTAGGCATAAAGAACTTATCAAATTTTTATATGATAACACTATAGTGGGGTATATTTCCAAATAACCAAGGTTACATTAAAGGAAAAATTATATAGTTCATAATTTTCATCTCTTGAGGGATTTTTTTAAATGAGGTGAAGTTTAAGTGAATAGAGTATCCATGGAGGAAAATTTTGAGGACCCCTAAAGGAGGGATCTATCTCAACAAAGGGATGAGTATCTTATGAGAGCCTATTCACTGAAGTTTATTAATAGTTGGATCCAGTGTAAGTGGGAGTCCATTGGAGTTGGTTCCCTAGGACCAAATTTTGAGTACTTGATTATTACATGTATTCATTATCTTTAATATTAATTATTGTTATTTTTCATGACATGGTATTTGATAATGTATTAAGGATACATACCACCTCAAAAGTACAAAGTATTTTTATGCTATGATGATATAATTTAGATGTTATGATAGTATTACTTAAACCCATGCTCTATGAATGGATGATAATATTTGACATGACATAGATGATAAGGATATCTAGAATAAGATGCTCATATGATATTGAGACACCTTCTCATGGTGTTCATCCTTGTTAATATTTAAGGAGTCTTATGAGAATGTAACACCTAGTAGGAAATCCATATTTTATGTGTCATTGGATGTTCTTATCTACAAACATGCATATTATTCATAGAAAAAAATATTTTTAAAAGTAAATATCATAATTCATGAAATTTTATGTATTTTTAAAAATAATGATGATATATTATCATAGAAAAATAGGATACATTGGGTGCATCACAAGTGATATTTCATTGATGGATGATGTGAGAAATTATTTATCCCTTACATACCATGACATAATTTGATATCTTAATGCCTTTATTGGTAATGGAACATCCTGGATAAATCCATGGCCATGGTGTTCTATGGGAAAGTTCATTTCTATAATTTCAAAGATAGATATGTTAATCACATATGTTGATGACACAATTATGAAACCTTCTTTATTATATTTATCACAGTAAATAGATTATATTACATAGTAATCATTTTTAGGAGGATGTATGTCATTGAAACATTAAATTATTTCTATATGGGTGCCTTGGAATGTTTCTATACACTACCCTTGAACTTTATGCATCCCTACCTATTGTCACTGAGAAAGAGGCCTAGAGGGTGACATTCTATGTGTATCCACAATCTCTATTAAATTCAATATTTAGTTTACAAAGTTATAATATATATTATTCCTCCTTTGTGGTTTAATGTTCATTCAGTTTTATTTGATCATTAAGATTTAATCATAAGTTATTTTAAATAATAATTGATTTAAATAATAATAAAGATTTATTTTCAAGGTTTAGTGAATATATTATTTATCATATTTATTGTTGAATAATGATGTGATATTTATTTGTTAAATAAATTTTCATTATTCAAGGTTAATTAAACAACGAGGAGGATAAGCAAACTCATATTAATGGTACAATTAGAAATGATGTGAATTGTATTTATATATATATTCTTAAGTGATGCACATGTCAAGTGAATAATAATAATATTTCTATTATTATAATTATTAGACATGGGTTCAGCTAAGAGTTATAGAACTGGTATGGTTCCTATATAAAAAATGTTAATGCTAAACCTACCATAATAAATATCTAATTATATAACATTCCATAGATACACTTTTTGTGGAAAATGGATAGAGAGAATATCTATTAATACCTATAGAGAATTTCAGAGATCTAGAGTGTGATCTCTTCTCATATTATCTCAAGCTATAGAGAGAACACCAAAAATTCATTGAAGAGAATTATGATGTGATCAACTATGAATAATACAAGTGGAAAAGATTGGTCATGCTAACACCTGAATATTCAATGACAATGTTCAGAGATTTTAGTGCATATTTTGTTCACCAATATAGGTATTTTTTCACTCAGATCCTATAATGAAATGATGGAATGAATAGATGGAGTAAACTATATCATCAATGATGAATAGATTACAAGTTTAGTCAATTATAGATTAGATAATATATTAATTATAAATTATGTGTAATGATCCTCCTCTTCTGGTTCTGAAGTTTTAACTAGTCATGTAATCTACAATTTAAATTTATTGGTCACAATGTCATTTTTTATGTATATAAATGATTATTTTTAATTAATACTAAAAAATGAGTTTGACTAGCTATAAAGGAACTTCCACTATGCCTTTAACCTATATGATTAACATATTGGGATAAGATGTCATATATTTTTGGTGAATTGGCTATTTTAGTAGGTGTATGTGTTTAGGTAAGATACTATGATGAAATTTTATAGATGAAAATAATTATGGTGAATATTTTATAAGGAATCATGTCATCATTGTTTGAATTATTTATTATTTTCATTTTTAAATATTTATGTAAGCTTGAATTTAGTGGGGAAATTTTATTTTTTTATATTTTGATCAAGAAAATGATCATTTTTCATGAATTTTAGGATTCCAAAGTGAGTTTTATAGATTTTATTATCATTATAAATATTTAGATGAGGTGATTTATATGTTAAATGTAGATTAATTTTTAGGGGGTGGTGACAGGTTTCCTCGAGTCACTCAATATAGTGATATATGGTAACTCGTGAGGTAACAAGAGGGAAAATACCCACTGGATTTCCAATGGTGGGCTTCCAATGGGTCCCCAGTGAGCCACTATATGGTTAGTAAAGAGACATCATATACGAAGAGGTGTCTATAATATTTTGTTAAAAATGTGAGATTTTTTTCATGTTGTATTTTTTTAAAATTTCCCATGGTCTCACTCCAGATAGAGTAGCTACATAGGGGAGAATTCCTCTCCTCTCGTCTACTTCCTCCTTCCTTACTAACTCGTTTATTGTAGCTATTTTAAGTGAATTTATTGTGGTGAATTGAGGAAGATACATCCTCGTCCTCCTCCTTTAAACATATCCTTACCTTTTCTCTTATTTTTTATTGGTAAGGCTATATATTTCATGTTAGATATCACCAAAGATAATAAATCTGTTGGTATCAAGAGATATTTTTCATTCAAGAGAAATATTAGGTTGAGTATAGTTGATTTCACTCCATTGATCATAATTTTGAGAAAGGTTAGTATTTTAGTGAATTAGTTTAGTAACTTCAATGAATTTGTATTAATATAATAATTATTTAGGTTATAGAAGTTTTGGATTTTGGTTTATAGATTTTTGAGTCCATCATAGGAGTTGTTTTTGGATATTTTATCCTAGTATAAATATGTATTTATTTATTTATATTGTTTTCTTATTTTCATGGAGTTGTTTGGTGGTGAAATGGTTATAATTTTCTCATAATTAGGTTATTAATGTAGTTGGTTCAGGACCACCTATAGTTTAATTTAAAAAATTCTTGGGATTTTCATTCTAATTGATTATGAAAATATAATAAAATTTAAATAATTATATTTGGATATATAAAGATTTTTTATTAGTGTTTTGAAATATTAAATTAAATTTATTTTTATAGAAATATTACATCAATATGTGAATTATTCTTGGGATACCTAATCCCCCTCTCACTTATTGAAATTTTATATATAGATTTTTAAATTAATGATCCACCCTTTTCATTTTTTTATTTTATAATCCTTATGAAATCCAATATTTTTTTGTTTTAAGTAAAAAATAAGTTTATTTATCTATTTCTTTGTTTATGTAACTGATATACTTTGAAATATGGTCTCACAAATTATAGTTCATTGTTGTAGTAATTTGGTTCTCATTATAAACCTTTTTCTAAATTTATTTAAAATTAATATTTGGTAAAACTATTTATTTCCATAAATAAATTGAACAAATTATATGTTAATGAATTAAAAATAACCTTTTGTTAAGAGTTTTTATTAGTAGAGATGTAATGGTTGGGTTATTACAAGGGAAAATGGATGGTTTATTTATTATATATTAATGGAATTTCTATTAAATGAATTAAATAGTAAACTCTAATTATGACTATAAAAGTATCTTTTTTATCACTCATCATGGGTTATATGAGTAACCTCCTTTATATTGGTAAGGGGTATAAAGTTTCATCATCCTTCATGACTAATATTATTGAAGATGTGGTATTTTGGACTTAGGTAGTGATTTTGAGATAATATGATTCAGTAGTTTCTTCAACAAGAGTTATAATGGAATAATGTATTGTTTCTTATTTGGTTTATTCTCTTTAAGTATCCTTTGTGATCTTACTTTTTCATTTTATTATTTATTACATCTTGGAGCCTCTTAACTATCCACTTGTTTCTCCTTCACTTTTGAGTATTATGTTTTTTTTTGATATCCATGCCACTCAATATTTGGTTAAAAGAATGTGATATTTATTAGTGATAATATCACGATGATCAGGGTTAATTGGTTATCGATCTTGAGAAAATTTAATGAGTATGAAATTTTATTATATCAAGGTAGAAGTTCGGACCTTGTTAATGACTTGAGATGGGATATGTGACCTTAAAATATAATTCTTAACTTTTGGAGGTGTGATTGAGGATATGGGTCTATGGTAACCTATAGTATAGGTTCAATATTGGAGAGGAATTTATTTGGGTTTTTTATTACTATAGAGCTTTATTTTTCTGTATGAGTGTAAGGATTTTGGTAAATAACTGATTTTATTCCTTGTAATTAATTTGAGATATGTAATTGTTTTCTTTGAAAACCATAATAGTAAGTTCATGTGGGGTAATTTATTTGATGAGTCCAAAATAATTTTTTTTACCATATTACCTACCAACTGATATGTTATATTCTTATATATGGACACTTCATGGATATATTTTATGTTTCAACTTGATATGTTTATTATGTGTCATTACTTGGATAGTTTTTCTCTATTTCTATTTTTCTAGTTTATTATGTATTATTATTTGTATTAATGGTGATATATTTATAGTTATACATTTAATCTGGTTCTTTAACCTAAGACTAAGGTTTTATAGATATTTATTTCCTCATGTTGATGATATAAATATTGTGATCACTAAAAATGTTCTTGGAAATCAAATTTAGTGATCAAAGTGATGATCCGTTTCAAAGTTTAAGGCAATGTAACAATGTGTTATGAAGTAAAAAAATTATGCATGTTAAGGTAGGAACAAACCAATACCATGGTGATACATATCTTTGAAACCGAAAGAATCAAGTGGTGAAAATGATGTGGGGAACTCAGATGTTGATGTGGAACTAAAATAATCATGCACTAGATATATTAAGTCCATTGTATTCTAATGAACCCAATATGGCCATCATGTATGTTAAAATCTATATAGGTGCATTGGTTCCAATGTAACATGGACTTTGTGAAGAAGCACATATGTGCTAACATTCTCGCATGCATAAATGTCTTGTGCCCATGCCTTTTACTTTAGAGTACATGAGTAACATCTACTCTTGAATCTCCCTTTTAGCTTATAACCTAAAATTACTATATCTAAAACACAACAGTCAGGGGTTTGGATGATTTTTATCTATTTTGAGAATACGAAAAATCTACCTATGATCTAGAATCATTAAATCTATAATTCCCAACACCTCCATGCAAACCCTTAGTGCTAAAATTTAGAATTAAGCACAAATATCCCATACACCCTTAACATACCCATAAACAAGGGAAATTTATGTTTAAAGTTACCTAACTAGGTTCAAATATGGGATCTATGTTTCAATACCCTTTGAGAATAAATTTAACCCCTTAAATTTGATACACCCACATTTTTAAGAATCAAGGGAATTATGAAAAACATGTACTTTTATAAGCCCTCTTCATGGGAATTCCCAAGCATAATTTATGCAGCATGCACTAAAGTTATAAAACATTAATAAACCTTTACTTGCATAAAAGGGGATTATTATATATAAGTTCCATGTTCATATGTGTTGAGAATAGAGGGATTCCATTGATCATAATTCTTAAAATTCACACATTAGTGAATCCCCTTTATCAAAGTTATGTAACCCCAATATGGGATATCTTTCACTATATTCCATCACCTGTGGAATAAGAATTTATTCTAGGTCACCTTTAGAGAGGCCACCTACCTTACCTTGAGTTCATCAATAGGCCTCAATATTCTTCTTCATAATCCCCACTCATGTTCTGTGGTCAACTAATCTAGATGGTTTTCAACCATCTCTTGTTTCTTGAGCTCTAATATGTTTAGAGTAGATCTTATATGATCTATAATTATATTACATGCGGGTGATATAATTTTACCTTTTAGTGACACCCCAAACACTCTACACCACACTATGACTTTGGATCCTGATTTTTCATAGACTTAACTTTTCTGCCTATAGTCCCACCTATAATAGGTCAAGTAATCATATCCTGTATATAGTTACCAATAGACATGATGTGATAAAAGTGGGATACCATGTAAATGAATGGTATACATTCCTATACCGAGTTTGTTTGAGGACTTGAGCCTTTAAATACATAAACCTATTGTAAAACCCATGCCTTCTCTATACTCATATATTAAGGTAATCTATAATGGGAAGACCATGTTTAATTCCCACACCCAAAACTTTTATAGGCATATACCTCATAAGGGTTCTAGTTTTATAAATTTAAACCTAAACCCACAAGGATCCAATTTATATACACTTTAACTTTAAGATAAATGGTCTTAGTAAGATTACTTTAAGCTAAAAGAAACAAGGGTTTCATCCATATGAATATAAACTGCAACATAGATGGGTCCAAGTAATTCAATCTTTAAATATAAGACATAATTTTCCTGGTTGTATGACCTTAAATTTCAATGAACCACAGTCTTGGATGCATGAAATCACAATTCACAACATTGTTCCTTGTCATAAAACATTAAAAAGTATATAATTCCTTACCACATGATTATGAAACTATGAAATATAACTATATGGGTTTCAATTACCTTCATAGTAATATATAAGGATCCCCTATCATGAGTTTGTTCTTAAAAACCCTCACATACAACTAGTGGAGAGCCAATGAATTCCCCTCAAAACCCTTAATCATTTCTGGATGAAACAAAACTCTAGTATACCATTATTATTCAGTATTATCTAAAACAAATACCCATATCTCAAGAATCGTTACTAGTGATGAGCCTATGAATCCCCTTCTAAATATTTATTCCCTCCAGATGACAACATAGTATAACATAACTTTAAGTAACCCTAATATACCTTAAAACCTGATATAATATTAAATCCTCCATGGATAACATGAAACTCTAGCATAACTTTCATCCCTCGGTATACTCCTAAATAGATACAATTCATAAACATATACCCATATTAGTGATGGGATTAAATATTAATTTGTTGGTGGTGAGATAATAAACTATAAAAAACTGATGAAAAGAAATTGGTTTTTATATTTTATAGTAACAATCTAGTACATATTATAGCTAATTGGTGATGTGACAATGAATCCATAAACTCACTACTAATAAGATAATTATCCCATATCTTCACTAGTGATGAGCTAATAACATCAACTTTGATGGAATTATAAACCTCGTATCTATTAGAACCAATCCATTAATCTATAAACCAAGCAGTAATGAGCTAGGAAAACCATATCCCTATTGGTGGTGATATAATTGATTATTACTTGGTAAATAGATAGTAAATACCTTATTTCACTGGTGTCTAGAGAGTAAACTCGTATATTTGTTTGTGGTGAGAAGATATATTATTCACTGGTGAAGAGATAGTGCATGCATGAAATATCCTATAGGAATTATTTTTTTATTTTATTTCTGGATAATCCCATTTTTATCTAGGTTGATAGGGAACCCTAACATTGATCAAAATCCTAGTGCCACAAAGGCTGAATCGCATGTCCTGAAATTATAGGGGAACAAGCCCCTGATTTCCTTAGTGAAAATATGGTGAATTAAAATCTTTTTTACCATGAAGAGTTTATGAATAAATTATTGAGTTTTTTCCTATATTTTTTTAAATTGTATGATAATTCACAAATACACATCCTTGTGTAATGAGAATGATATTCCCAACACCGTGGGTGTGGGATGAATAACCTTTATTTCTATATCCAATCAATATATATATCAAAAAATTAATTTGATAAGGGGTATTTTCACTATGAAGTATAAAAGTGATGTAACATAAAATAGTATTTTTATAGTTATAGATTTCAATAAAACATTATTAAAATTATAAGAAAGTTTTCGATTTTATAATATGCTCATTAATGAGATGATCTTACCTCCCATATTATTGGTTTTGATACACATCTAATTAAGAAAATACTCAAACATTCCCACAACATGGAAACATTGGAAATAAATAAGCGGGGAACCAAACATTAAATCCTTTACCAATGAAAGAGATTGATTTATAATATGTAATTATTTGTGATGCTTCATAAATGGATAAGTTATTTTCTTTGACGTCCCATAGAATCCAAATAGCTTCATATAGACATCAATGTGCTGCGACACCCAATAATCATGGGTGAAACATTAAATCTTATAGTGACTATGAATCATGGTCATCCAACTATGATCCACCACACCTAAGGCTTTGTTACTTCTAACACTACCTTTACCTCATCTCTCGAGTACCATCACCTGATATATCTCACCAAGTGACTCTATCAATAGATGATAAATGTGTTGGTATAGGAGTAAATATGTGATTACCCAATCCCAAAATACTCTATGGATATGGGGAAATTGAAATGTTTTTCGGGCACTTGAAATTCAAAAATTCATAGTCGTCCCCCATAATTTTCTCTGACCATTTTAGGGGTCTCTCTCTTGAATGAGAAAATACCCTAATATCATATTTTGAGAAGGAAGAATAAGATAAAACATATATCCAGTTGTATTCTTATGATTAACCCAAGAGAGACCTCACACACCATAGCCGTTGACATCACTGAATAGCCCTATATTCTTGGGATAATGTGGAAGATTCCCTAACCTTGATTATCTAAGATTGAACATTTTTTAGGAGGTCTCACTACGGGCATTCCAACCCTACACTTCAGGTGGAATCACTTCTCCTATTTTCATTGATAATCTCTAGGTTCACCATTCTATTAAAACATTAACTTAAGTAAAATTCACTAATTTTATTTCTAGGAATCCCCAACATCCCTAGGGTATTGTTCTAGTAGACCAACCATGTCACCTTATCCTAATAGGAAAGACTTATTACTAAAAATATCAACCCCATGAGATCATAAACATGAAATTTAATAAAAATATCCCTGAAAATGAAGAAATACCACATATACGTAATCATCATGGATATATCAAATAGTATGGATGTCTTATATGTTTTCATGTTAAGGGTTGATAATATGAGGTGGCTCTAATAATCTTTCATCATGTATCCCATTTTATCAGGTTAATCATACTAAATGAGGAAATGAACCATTGTTGTTGCTTAAAAAAATAAGATGGATCAAGGAGGAAAGAAGAAAAGGGAAAAAATTATATCCAAGGTCTAGAGACTCTTAAAAATCATGAGCTACATGAGTCTATATCTTGAGTCACTATAAAAATGTAGTTTTATTAAAGAACATAAGCCATGTGTTATCTAAGAATTTTCAAAAATACTTCTTTGATCCCATATAACTATAAATACCCATAATCTCATAATTTTTAATATTGATGGATAAATACATAGGGATTGACTCTAATGTATATCAAATAACACAACCTTGAGTTCTATGCCTTATATAAAACTGATAAAAAAATATACATGGACTCTTAATTGTGAGAAATTTTATGTTAATTACCTTATGTAATCCCTGCATTGAAATTAAAAATTATTGAAATTATTTTGAGAAATATCTATTCAAATATTATCATAGTGTTTTAGGTTAATAATGATTTGATTAACCCATGGTGTTGAATAACACATATCTTGGATGAACCTATGTTATGAACACCCATTTTGTGCCCCCCATATAGAGACAAACTTTTGTGAGAGTGATGGAACATGGGATCTTCACTCACCCAATCCGAAATCACTCAAGTAAACTCCATATGTGTGAGAATAATTGTGATCATGGATCTATTTTCCATTTACATTAGATAGGATATACAATTATGTATAATATATATTGATATCCTTACTACTTCCAGTGTAATGTGTGTGAATTTTATATATTACCCAGCCTAATTCATAAGCCTCACTCAATCCCTTATTATCATGTCTTTCATAATTCAAGAATCCTTACCAAATGATGTAAAATTTTAAGTATGGTTACTATCATAAGAACATATAATGTAACTAAAACTACATAGGTTTTGATTCATATCCATAGGATATATAAAAAACCACTTTGAACTCCATTCCCAATATTGATACCCTCCCATCTTCTCCATGAGAGGAAGCATGTCCCAAAACCTAATCATATTCCCAAAGAGCATTAAAACCCTCATAGAATTATTACCTATGATGCATCATTATATAGAGTGTACCTAATAGAATATAAACAATGTGTTTCCTTATTATACTCTTGACCGCTAGTGTCCCCGTTAGAATCTAAACTGTGAGTTTCCCCATTAGACATTGAACTATGAGTATCCCTTCTAAACTCTAAACTCAAAACTGTGAGTGTCAGCACTGGACTCTAAACTATGAGTGTCCCCACTAGACTATAAATTGTGTGTTTCACTACTAGAATCTTAATTGTGAGTATCCCTACTAGACTCTAAACTATGAGTGTGCCTTCATATTTTGAGTCAAAATATAAAGTTCTATAACCTTCCTGGATTTAAACACATATACCCATATATCTTTATATGATGAGTATAATATTAGCTTGTGTCCTATCATGAGGAAGATACAAAAAAATCAAACATACCCAACAAATTCTTCCCTTTGACCATAATGACTTCTCCCTGCTAAGGAAAAAGGATACGTATTTCATCGATATCCACAAGGATAGTATTAGGAAGGGGTTTATTAGCATGTATTATATCTATGATAGAGTCATAGACTAGGTAATAGACCCATTATTGGCATAATATAAACTTCCATTCTTTTATCTGATCAAAGGTTCCATCATAATCACCCTTATTGTGAAAGGCCACACACCTTCAGCAAGAAGGAACATGGGATGAGATTGAAACTATTATGTGTATTTAGAAGTAGTGAACATGTCATGAATCCCTCCCCCTTAAATAGAGAGTATATAAATAACATTGGGTATCACTAGTATTATAAATATATTCATGGTTGGTTTCAACTTCCCCTATAGACTAGTGACCACATAGTGTACTAGGAGAGATACCCCTACTGCTTCTAATATGAGAGAATTCAAGAGGGACACTTATGATGCTTCTAACACTTCTAGATGCCCATATATAATAGTTTCATACACTTACACACATGATGTGACTGTTATCTCTACCTAAGATTCTAGGCATCCTCAATCCCATTCCTATATAGAGTTCAAACAATGGAGGGTGATCAACACCCCTGTACACTACTATGATCAAGAATGTATTATCACTAACTCGATGATGGATTGGGAGGACTTTGAGGCCATAGCCTCATGCGAGTGCCCCCAATAGTTGGGGATTAATAGGGATAAAGAATTTACTATCACAACTAATAACTAAATTAGGAGTCTATAACCATAGTGTACCAATTTTTCCTTCACCCATGAAGAGGAGGTAGTATACATCCAAGGTAAGCTAGCCCTAGCTTCCATATGGCAGTCACATTGGATGGACTCCTCAGACTAACACCATCGTTAATGTAGTTCCACCGAGATGGTATCCAAAATGGCCAATTCTTCTCCTATTAAATATATGGTAGTCTAGGTTTAATGACACTAATGTTAAGGGTAATCCCCAATCATTGATCTATAAAAGGACACTACCCCATCTTTAATCTCACCCCATCCATTCTAACTACTATACAGGAGGAATTGTATATTAGACTAGGATCGAAGCCCCCACCACCAACTAGGTATGCTGTTTTAGATCTCCCAACCATTAATTACACCATCATAGAGGTCATCCTTGTGATAAAGAAATTTAAACCCTTGAAGATCCTTTTTATGGTGAATTATCTACCATCCATCATAGAGGTCCTCCTTATTATACCAACAAAACACTCATGGGAATAATCCCCACAATATAGAGAATATTACTCTTAGGAAACTTCTAGGCTAGTACTGGAAGGATAATAAGGGGAATAAATGAAGAATTATTTTTGATCAGTAAAAATCAAAGTATAATAAGGACTAGGAGAAGATGGTTATAAAATTTCCACCAAAACTCCATAAAGAAGTACATTAATGAATGAGGATGTCTATTATAGAGATCAATATGTACAAGGTCCCGAATATCCTCCATAAGTACTTATGATAGGGGAATGTGATATCTTACTTTCAGAAAATTTCTATACTTCCACCCCTATTTACATCAAAATTATTTCCCTCTGACACTATAATAGAGGTGGTCAAGACATGGGGATCTAGGATTACATTCAAAGATGTATAGAATAATCCAAAGGAGTCTCTTAAACCAGGTGACTTCTCTCAAGAAGTGGATTCATAGAATCTATCCTATAAAGAGATGATATTGAATTTTGGGTCATCTAATGAAAATGTATCTAAAACTCATGATAGTGTATCTAAAATATCATAACTCCCAAAAAAATATCTATAATCAAAGAGATTTTTATCTACCCCTCCTATAGATTCCCACAAATATATTGTATAATCTTAAAGTGGTTGGACCTTTATAGAAGATTCATCTAAGAGTCGTCCCACTACTCTAGAGTAGTTGTGCCCATCCCAATAAAATATGGCGGGGGGAGAGAACCTTTGGGAGGCCCTAGATAAAGAACAAATTATAATCATGTTCTATCCACATGAAACTCTATACTTCTTATCCTTAAAGTTACATATTAAAACCATGAATTATATCTCTAATAGTATCTAATGGAGATATTCAACCATATTAAAAACCAATAGTTAGTTTTTTTATAAAAAGTGGTGACATGAATTGGTCACCCAATTCATTCCCCAATGTAATTTATTAAAAGAATAAAAATTTACAAAAAAATCATGAGGTGTAAATAGCTTACACCAATAGGGGATTGAGGGGGGATAAAAGTTGAGTCCTCAAAGAGAAACAAAGAAAAATATCAAGCTATAAAAAACATGTCCTAGTACTATCATCATCCTTTCAAATAAATTCCACCAGGGGGGATTCACTACCCATTATGTGACATCAAACAACACACCCATTCAATGTAAAGAGGGTGATGCTAAATAGAGAAACTGCTAGCCAAGATTCAGGAATTTTCCTTTTAAACTTACTGGAATAGAATCAGTCTTATTATAATATTTATGTTTAGAAATATCCATTGACTTTTTCATTCTCTTAGGAACTGGTTTTTAACTCTATTTTCTTGGTGTCTGTGATTGGAGAAGGCTTAAATAGATTTAATAGGCTCACTTTCACCAAATAGATTAGTACCTAAAGTGATTTTGACATGGTCTAGAAAAGCATCTGAAAAAACCATACCATTTAGGAAAATCCCAAATAAATCCATGCGAGACTAAGAAGGCGCAAATCCTTTATAAAGGGAGGAAGCCCGAAAAATACTATAACTCTGGGAAATAAGGAATTTCACAGAAGAATCCATTATAATAAACAAGAAAATATTATGAGCAATAGGAAGAATCATTCCCAGGGTATGACCTTGAAGTTGAAATCAGGATTTATTTTATGTTCATCCAACATCAAAATGAACATCTTTTTTCTTATTTCAAGGTATTTCTTAGTAGTAATAATACCATCTTGATATTTCTATAATGTGATCTCATTTTGTTCATTCATCTAGGCATCAGCTACTTCCCCCACCTCCTCCTCATTACAATAGGAATCTTTGTTCACATGATCATTATTTTCCTCCTGTAAACCATAGATTAAAATTATTTGATCAACCACAGATGTAAGTTTTGGAAGTTAAATATCCTTCCTAGTGGTTGGAGGTTCAATATCCTTCTTATTGGCTTCAATAGATCTTTTGGAGATTGTTCTTTCTAGGTGAGAGTAGTCTTTGTGCTTCCTCGTTTTTCTAGTATTTGGGGTAATGTAACCATCAGAATCCACCATTGGTTTTTTCCTTTTCTAGAACTTGATTTTAGTAGGTCTATCTCAATTTAATTATGTTGATCATCAACCTCTAGAAAGGATTCACTAGAATCAGATATTTCACCCTGATCCTTATCTCTTGTATCATGTGATTCAATGTGATTCTCTTGCTCCTCCACCAGGGGGGAGTAATAGTACTGGAACTTGTGTCATTGGTTAGAGCATCAACAAATCCTAACATTTCAATAGAATGTAATGAAGGTTGAGAAGGCTGTGAATTAGAAATCATAATCTCCTTTTTCACATCAATATTCTTCCCTCCATAAGAAGAGGGGGCAGAATTAGCTACGTTAATAACATTAATCTCATCAATTTCATGTTTATTATTGTCTTTTTAAACCCAAGTGACTTTTTTAGCCTTAGTACAAGTGATCTTAAAGTCACATTCCTTGTGATTATGTTCAATCTTAAGGAATGAGTGACAGTAATTGGGTATTCTTTCATAAACAACATCCTAGAAGAAACTATACTCACCATTATGAATCAAAATTTAGGAAGGGAGATCCTTAGAGACATCAATTTAAACACAAATTCTAGAAAATGATGATCTTGAGAGACTCCACTTCACTGAATCTATCTTTAGAAGATTTCCAATGTGCATGGAAATCAGAAACATGGATTTTTGTTTAAACAATTGGAGTAGTAGCCCAAGGAAGCTAATCCATATCAGAACAATGGGAGACTCATAAAAGGGGTTTAAATCAGGTGTCTATTTGAGAACTCTCATAGAATAACCCCCAAAAAATCATGATTTCCTCACCCAAAGTTTATAATAATTATCCATGGAGGAAAGTCAAAAAACAACGTTTTAAGAATTCAAAAGACCGAGATGAAAACACAAAAAGAAAATGGTCTATAAAGTGATAGGGGATGCTTTTAATTAGGAAGACTCACCATGATAGGTGAATCCACTTAGAGTTACTGACCAATGACACTAGAGACAAACCATGGGTATTAGAAGTCCACATATCATACCACACCCAAAAACCCACATGATCCTTCAAAAAGATAAAGGTGTCATTAGCCTTTTTGTATTTCCAAAGTTAATAAAATTATCTCTGTGGATACCTAAATCGCTACCTTTCTCATAGAGCTTGAAATATATCAAAACTAAATTTTGATCTCCTCATTTGATGCCATACTAATATAGATGATTTTCATGATGAACTTTTCATGCCTTATGAGGAGTTTATTCAACAAATGTACCTCACCCAATCTACTAGGACTGAGGTAGAGGGATCAGCTAACCTAAGGAAAGATTTCATAGTCCTTATGGATCCCCCTCTAATGAATCAGCATGATTTCAAACCTTTGGACCCCAACTAGTCTACTTGATGAATGAACTGAGCATCCAGGGGATAGATACATGAAGAAGTCTCCTGGAATGAGTTTATCAATTCCATTTCTACTTACATAAAGTCTTTGTAACACCCCGACCCTAGTTACCCAGAGTCGGTGCATTATTTTAATACATTGGCATAATTACAAGGAATCAAGTCTCGATGGACCGATCAGTTTAGCAGTATTGGAAAATAGATTACATACATTAACTTTACATTACAATTTGAAACATAAAACACAGCATAGATAGTTATTTGAGAATTCCATTTTTACCTGTAGCTTAACCCAGCATATCAATCATAATACACTTTTTGGAATCCTGGGAAAATAAAACATAATAAAGGGGTGAGCTCAGATGCTCAGTAAGGGTAAATAATTTAGCAGAAGCTATAAGATTTTAAGGAAAGATGTGTAATAAAAAAAGACTTTTAAACATAAACTTGAACATAATATGGTAAAAATAAATGAAACATTACCAAATAAATATGCACATGGATATTATACTAGTTGAATAATCACATGTAATAACTAATTTCACAATGAGGGAATGCCTAATACCAGATATCATTACCACATAGTCAAGGCCACGTGCCAAGACTACAAATAAATTTTTTTTTAAGGACTTGTGCCAAGACACAAGTTTCTCTCATGAGATATACCGATGCATTGAGGATCTATAGTGGGCTCCACCCATCACTTACTAATTCCACTGAATTCTTCATATGAATAGTTGAAAATAACAGAAACATTCGTATTAAAACTAGGATACGAAATGTCAATACATTAACCATAAACCATGAATGGTTTAAAAATATAACATCCACAGTCAAACATATCATAACTCATTCAATACAATATGGAATATTTTATTATAATAAATCAACCTCAATCAAAAATAATACCCAATAAAGGATGCTGACATAATTGAAAATGATGAGTAAAACTTTTTGAGAGAAATATCCTTTTTTGTAAAATCATTTAAAAGTCACACATTTATAAAGGAAGTAATTTAAAATAGATTTTTGAATCAAAGTGTCCCATAACACTTTGAAACTTTTTAAAATAATTATCATTTCAAAACATTCATGTCTATATAAATAAATCGTTAAAATCATTTTGAAAACATGGACATTAATTAAAAATATTTAGAAAGATAAATATTTAAAACATTTAAAATTATGATCTTGATAAATAGTAACTTTAAAAAGTCTTTAAAATATTCATTTTGAAATCATTTTTATGAAAAATGGACATGGATGATAAAAATGTCCCAGTAAATACTTACACATAAACAATCTCTGATGATAATCAGATTGAGGAATTAACCCTTACCAATTTGGTAACTTACAAAACATACACCCCATGAAAGAGGTATCATACAATTAATATGTAAATACACATAAATTAAAGTTTATTACACAAATAATACAATTATGGTTAGTAAATACACTACACAAAAGTTAATAGTGGCAATATGGCACAAATCTCATGTGAATAGGGAGTGAGATGAAAACCCCTTACCTTGCACTTTCCATTGGTCGAGGGTACATTTAACCTCTTGTATGAAGATCATAGTATATTATTAAATTATAAAAGAACCATATTAATATTTATGATATCATACATGATTCATTTATGAATTTATACTACCAATTTAATAATAATTTCCATGTTAAATTAAAATTTCGGGTAATAATCGCTTTCTTTATCGTACGTGTTTTAACTTGTTACTCTTGATTGTATCACTTAGACCAATATTTAAATACTTCCAGAATATAAAACATGATTTATATATCATATATATTTATAATATAAATATGTATAATAGACATATATATGAAATGAAAAACACCGTTTATGGAGACGGTAGTCCGTACGTACGCATAAACGCTATTTCTGTTTTCATATCATGTTGAACGGAACTAAGTGAATAAGATATATGTAAGTACATATATATATATAAATATATATATCTCCATTAGAATTATTATTTCATATATTACATACTTATTAGTAATATATATTTTTTTATAATTGTCGATGAATGGTGAACGTGGAAATGAATCTCATTGCATTGTGGAGACGGTAATCTGTACGTACGCATGAGCGACAATATCATTTCCTTAAAGGTGTGGAATTGGACGGTATATTAATTTTACAGAGACATTATCATGTTATTTTCATTATTTATATACATATTACTCATAATTATATCCATCCAAATAACATAGTGTTGAATAACAAATTACACCACGGCATGGAGACGTTATGCCGTACGTACGCACGCATGGTGACATTATCATTCATAAGATGGATAGAATAATGAATAAAGTTGTGAAATATTTATAATAACATCACAGTATATAGTATATATTGGATTTATTATTTTATAATGGAAATAACAAATAAATAAGAAGTGGAAGAAGAAAAGAACTTGAAAGAGGGTGGTGAAATTATTACCTATTCTTCGGGTTCTTCCATTTGATTTGATCAAAAGGGCTCCTTAAGTTGGATTTATGACTAAAGGAGGGCATCTAGGATGAAGGGAGGATAGTTGAGACAGTATTTGGGCAGAGTTTGGCCGAACCAAATGGATTTGGAGGTATGAATTTGAGAGAAGGAGAAGTGCTCTTTTATAAGAGGGGTGAGGGGCACCTTTGGAAAAACTTAAAATATTATTTTATAATAAATTCATATTCGGTTCATAATGGCTCCAAAATGTATTATTTAAGGTATAAGGTAGGTATGGGTCTAAAACCCCTCAACCAATAGGTTTTATAAAGATTTAGGTTACTATTTTAACCTTATCATTTAGATTTAACTCTAAGTTAAATAATTTAACTTTTACTGTGTCTTCTTGTATTCTTACACTATATGTTTAATAAACTTACTATATACTGCCAATAGAACCCCAATTGTTTCATTAATGTCATATATATTACTATATAAGTCTTTTGGTCAAACTTTATATTTTTAGGACCATTATATCAATTAATAATATAATATTTTTAAAAATAACTATTTTATGTCAATTTTGACACTATTTGGTATTTGTTTTTTGTTAAAATAATAACCGAATGATTAATTCAAATACAATACATTTAATAAATCCTAACATGTCATATTCACCTATAAAATTCGTGGATGTCATAAAAACTTTGAAATTATATTTATTTTAATATTTATAATACCATTTATTTGATTCTTTCATTAATAAGGTAATTACTGCATCATCATTGTGTCATTAATAAATTTAATTATTTAACATTTAAAAATTATAAATAAAATACCATTATGTAGGAAATAATTTTATATTTATAATGAATATTTATAGTCGAATTTATCTTATGTATAACCCTATATTAAAAACGGTTTAGTCATTAAACTTTGATTTTAACTCTTTTAACTCTTCTTTAAACAAAATAATAATAAAAGTCTTAATCTAATCCAAGTGGATCTAAAGGGTCATATTTTTTTTTCTAAGGTTGTTTTTGGTCGAATTAAACTTATCCAATAGAATTAGTACATGTGTTAGGGTAATAATAATATCATTTTTACCCTTAATTACCCTATTTACTTGTAACTGTGGTAAAAAAAATTTAAAAAGTTACTATTCACCAACAATTATTTTTATCTTATTGAACCACATTTTACTCCATGATATTAACCATGTCTCTCGGATTTTAGAAATTCAACTCACAGAAGAAGTAAAATTAAGTTTTATATAAATTTGCAAATGCTCCTAGGAGGTGGGTAAAAGACAGTAAAAGTTTGATAAAATTTTTATATATCTAAAATTATTATAAATTGACTCCAATGAATTAAAATGAACTTATATAGGTATTATGTGTCTATTTTGACCAAAAATAAATTTAAATAAAATAAATAACTATTTAAATAAAAATTCGGTTTTAAATGATAACTCAGTGTTTTTTTCACTATTCACCAAAAATTGAACATTTTCAGAAAAATACCAAAACTTCACCCTAGGATAATTTTGATATTCCAAATCCAAAAATGAAGTCTATTTTACCAAATTCAAAACATAGAAGTTTCATTTATTAATTTAAATTAATTCTCATTGTCAAAACAAATAGCGTGTTTTTAAGAAACGGTAACTATCAAAAGATTGACTCTTGTTTATGTATAATTTCAAAGTGAAATTAATTACAATGACCAAAATTGGATTAAAGGGTAAAAATATAATCTAATTATACTTCCAAAACATTAAAATGTATAATTCAACACTATAAATTATTTTTATTAAAAATGTTGTTTTTAGTTAAAATATAGTATTTTTCACTATTCACCCAAATATGAAAGTTATCAGAAAAACACCAAAAATTTATCGAAACTAAATTATTATGTCCCTATTCTAAAGAAGAAGTTTATTTTGTCAAATTTAATATATAAATGTTTCAAATATTGGATTTAAAAAGGGTTCGTCATTAAAAGGTAGTAAAATTGCATTTTTTTTGAAAAATAATTCTTTTACCTGAAAAAATGTATTTGTTCTTACATTATGTATAAGAAACTCATAATATGGATTCTAAAATTATAAGGATTATATAAAGTTCAAAATTCCGTAAATAATATTCATAACTTCTTTTGAACGGCTAGTTTGGTAAGTTATAGTGCGCTTGAATTCGGTGTTGCGTGTAGTGAAAGTTATTGAATTACTTTGAAAAAATAACATACTTTGAAATATTGGGGTGTTACATTCTTCACTCCCTCAATAAATTGCATCCTCTCAATTTTGAAATTTTTCTTCAAAAATAAAAGGTTGAAAATAGAAAATACCTTTGTGGGAAAACCCACATAGAAAATTGGGTTAATAAAATTTAGTCTTAATAAGAGGAAAAGGGAAATGAAACATTCACCACCAAATTTTTATTTCTATTAGAATAACATTGGTTGAAATTAGAGACACATAATTGGAGGAAAAACTTAAATATTTATAGGGAGTGATTGAGGTCATCAATCACAAACAATTGTAGAATTGTGGGTCTCAAAGCCACCAATATATGATGATTAAAAATATCATCGGTTCAACAAAACGTAAGGTATTAGGATAACACATTTTTGGTTTTAATATCCCTTCCCTAAAGTTTAATAATTAATTTATCCATAAAATAAGAAGGAAAATATATATATATATATATATATGTGTGTGTGTGTGTGTGTGTGTGTGTATACTTGAAAAGTAGAGTTTCATCCTTCAACTAATTTCTACCACAAACTCATCTTTCACTCTAAAAGATTTCAAAAAAAAATATTCTATTTATCCTAATATTATAGGGTTCGAAAAATATTGAATTTATAATTCACATTTCAAACCCTTTAAAAAAACTACATTATTCAATCCAGGACATCACGTGGGTCAGTGATAGGTGATACACCCTTACCTCCCTTCGGTTGCGGGTTCAAGTCTCGCGGCCTTGCCAGACGTGACGGGTTGCCGCCCGACCTCCGGGTTTCCCTTTTTATGGAAATCCAAAAATAACCTTAACAATAGTATCCAATTTCAAATTTAATCCATTCCAACCTTTAGAATTATCCAAAATACTTATATCCAAACTCTCAGTCCAAAGTTTATAAGGAATTTAAACATAATGAGGATCCTTTTTTCCAGGTAATAACATTTGAACGCCTTCATTGTGTATTCTTTTACAACACTGCAACATCCTGAATTACCAAAATCAACCATCTCTTATTCCAAAATTACTACCTTAGTATCAGGACCATATAATCTCAAATTCCCAATGAAATAGTACTGCAGTACAATCCTTATTTATCTCCATAATTCATGTAACCAGTATACTATTTATACAACACTCAAATGAAATAATTCTATAATAACAACATAAGAACACTAGTCATTCTTCTTCATCTGAGGTAGTATCATAACTTTATTATTATCCAATAATATCATTTGCAGTATACTTTTATGAATGGGACATTGATTCACGTAGTGTCTCAACACCTTGCATATGAAGCATTTTACATTTAAAAACTTTTTCTTACCATTGCAATCACGTACTTGGTGTCCTTTTTCTCCACACTTATAACAAACTCTCATTCCCTTCAAGCATTTACGATGGTGATTCATTCCAAATTTATCACATATTGGAAAATCCTTCTTTCCATTTATCTATATTTCTTTCTACCATCCTTTTCTTCTTTGGCTTCCCTTCAAAGCCATAGGATTCAGAGAATTATTTACTTATCTTATTAACACAAGATACTATTTCTTCATATGTTGAGAATACATGGGAGACTATTTCCCTTCTAAATTTTGGCTTATTAGCATTAAATATATGATCCTTATTACTCTTTGGATCATATGTATTGCTGGAGTTCTCATTCCTTCTACTGGGTGCCATTGTTAAACAATGGAATACACTAGGTTAGTTTATGAATTGCAATTCATAATTCCAAACATGTAAAATACCTAACATAAATTGAATAGTTTATGTATATAATCCATAATCACAAAAATGTTTTCTTTGAGGAGGTATATACTTATAAACCCTTCATAGTGGTTTGTAAAGAAAATGAGAATTATCCTAAGCATATCCCCCAGGAGTGTCGTAACCAAAAGTGTAGCAAGGCCTGTTGTCATGCACCAATTCCCGTTCGAGTCTAGCTCAAAGTGGTGTTTTCGGGTTTTACCCCTAGGTACATATGTTCTAGAGCCGCCTCTACCTTCTCGTATCCAGATAGAGATGTATTTTCTTAGAAAACTCACAAAATCTCTACATTACCAAAATTCTAGGAAGTCTTTCTATACTAATCCTCAAAGTCTATCTTAGTTTTATGCTCTCTAATCAGAGTATATCTAAATCTAGCTTCCAAGGTTATTTCTAAACTTCCTCTGATACCAATTGTAACGCCCCGACCCCAGTTACCCAGAGCCAGTGCATTATTTTAATAAATTGGCATGATTACAAGGAATCAAGTCCTGAAGGACCGATCAGTTTAGTAGTCTTGGAAAATAGATTACATACATTAACTTTACATTAAAATTTGAAACATAAAACATAGCATAGATAGTTATTTGAGAATTCCATTTTTTCCTGTAGTTTAACCCTGCATATCAATCATAATACACTTCTTGGAATCCTGGGAAAATAAAACATAAGAAAGGGGTGAGCTCAGATGCTCAGTAATGGTAAATAATTTAGTAGAATCTATAAAATTTTAAGGCAAGATGTGTAATAAAAAATCCTTTTAAACATAAACTTTAACATAATATGGTAAAAATAAATGAAACATTACCATATAAACATGCACATGGATATTCTACTAGTCGAATAATCACACGTAATAACTAATTTCACAATGAGGTAATGCCTAATACCGAACATCATTACCTCATAGTCAAGGCATCGTTCCAAGACTACAAATAAATTTTTGTCAAGGCCTTGTGCCAAGACACTAGTTTGTCTCATGATAACTACCGATTCATCGAGGAGATATATCGGGCTCCACCCATCACTTACTAAGTCCACTGCATTCCTCATATGAATAGTTGAAACATAACATAAACTTTCGTATTAAAACTAGCATAGGAAATGTCAATACATTAACCATAAACAATGAATGGTATAAAAATAGAACATCCAAAGTCAAAAATATCATAACTCATTCAATACAATATGGAATATTTTATTATAATAAATCAACCTTAATCAAAAATAATACCCAGTAAAGGATGCTGACATGGTTGAAAATGATGAGTAAAACTTTTTGAGAGAAATAACCTTTTTTGTAAAATCATTTAAAAGTCACACATTTATAAAGGAAGTAATTTAAAAGAGATTTTTTAATCAAAGTTTCCCATACCATTTTGAAACTTTTGAAATGAATTATCATTTCAAAACATTCATGTCCATATAAATAAATCCTTAAAATCATTTTGAAAACATGGACATTAATTAAAAAGATTTACAAAGATAAATCTTTAAAACATTTAAAATTCTGATCTTGATAAAGAGTACCTTTCAAAAATATTTAAAATATTCATTTTGAAATCATTTTTATGAAAAATGGACATGGATAATAAAAATTTCCCAAAAAATACTTACACATAAACAATCTCTGATAATAATGAGATTGAGGAATTAGCCCTTACCAATTTGGTATCTTACGAAACATACACCCCATGAAAGAGGTATCATACAATGAATATGTAAATACACATAAATTAAAGTGTATTACACAAATAATACAATTATGGGCAGTACATACACCACACAAAAGGTAATAGTGGTAATATGGCACGAATCTCACGTGAATAAGGAGTGAGATGAAAACCCCTTACCTTGCACTTTCCTTTGGTCGAGGGTACGTTTAACCTCCCATATAAAGATCATAGTATGTTATTAAATTAAACCAGAACAATATTAATATTTATGATATCATACATGATTCATTTATGACTTTATACTACCCATTTAATAATAATTTCCATGTTAAATTAACATTTTGGGTAATAATCGCTTTCTTTATCATACGTGTTTTAACTTGTTACACTTGATTGTATCACTTAGACCAAGATTTAAATACTTCCAGAATATAAAACATGATTTATATATCATATATATTTAGAATATAAATATTTATAATAGACATATATATGAAATGAAAAACACCGTTTATGGAGACGGTAGTCCGTACGTATGCATAAACGTTGTTTCCATTTTCATATCGTGTTGAATGGAACTAAGTGAATAAGATATATGTAAGTGCATATATATATATATACAGTAGCATTATTATGTAATATATTAAATACTTATTAGTAATATATATATTTTTATAATTGTCGATGAATGGTGAACGTGGAAATGAATCTCATCGCGTTGTGGAGACGGTAATCTGTACGTACACACGAGAGACAACATCATTTCCTTAAAGGTGTGGAGTTGGATGGTATATTAATTTTACAGAGACATTATCATGTTATTTTCATTGTTTATATACATATTACTCATCATTATATCCATCCAAATAATATAGTGTTCAATAACAAATTACACCACGGCGTGGAGACGGTAAGCCGTACGTACGCACGCATGGTGACATTATCATTAATAAGATGGATAGAATAATGAATAAAGTCGTTACATATTTATAATAACATCACAGCATATAGAAGATACTAGAGTTATTACTTTATAATGGAAATAAAAAAGAAATAATAATTGGAAGAATAAAAGAACTTGAAAGAGGGTGGTGAAATTATTACCTCTTCTTCGGGTTATTCCTTTTGATTTGATCAAAAGGGCTCCTTAAGTTGGATTTATGACTAAAGGAGGGACTCTAGGATAAATTTAGGATATTTTAGAGAGTATTTGGGCAGATTTTGGCTGATCCAAATGGCTTTGGAGGTGTGTATTTGAGATAAGGGGAAGTGCCCTTTTATAAGAGGGGTGAGGGGAACCTTTGAAAGAATATAAAATATTATTTTATAATAAATTCATATTCAGTTTATAATGGATAAAAAATATATTATTTAAATTATAAGGTGGGGATGGGTCTAAAACCCCTCAAACAATAGGTTTTAGACAAGTTTAGGTTACCATTTTAACCTTATCATTTAGATTTAACTCTAAGTTAAATAATTTAACTTTTACCGTGTCTTCTTGTATTATTACACTATATGGTTAATAAACTTACTATATACTACCAATCGAACCCCAATTGGTTCATTAATGTCATATATATTACTATATAAGTCTTTTGGCCGAATCTTATATTTTTAGGACCATTATATCAATTAATAATATAATATTTGTTTTAAAAACTATTTTATGTCAATTTTGACACTATTTGGTATTTGTTTTTTGTTAAAATAATAACAGCATGATTACTTCAAAAAAAATAAATTGAATCAATAATAAAATGTAATATTCACCTAGAAAATTCGTGTATGTCATAAAAACTTTGAAATTATATTTATTTTAATATTTATAATACCATTTATTTGATTCTTTCATTAATAAGGTAATTACTGCATCATCATTGTGTCATTAATAAATTTAATTATTTAATATATAAAAATTATAAATAAAATACCATTATATATTAAATATTTTTATATTTCTAATGAATATTTATAGTCAAATTTATCTTATGTATAACTCTATATTAAAAATTGTTTAGTCATTAAACTTTGATTTTAACTCTTTTAACTCTTCTTTAAACAAAATAATAATAAATGTCATAATCTAATACAAGTGGACCTAAAGGGTAATATTTTATTTATAAGGTTGTTTTTGGTCGAATTACATTTATCAAATAGAATTAGTACATGTTTTAGGGTAATAATAATATCCTTTTTACCCTTAATTACCCTATTTACTTTTAACCGTGGTAAATAAAAGTAAAAAGTTACTATTCACCAAAAATTATTTTGATCTTATTGAACCAAATTTTACTCCATGATATTAACTGCGTCTCTCGGATTTTTGAAATTCAACTCACAGAAGTGGTAAAATTAATTTTTATGTAAATTTGCAAATGCTCCTAAGAGGTGGGTAAAAGACGGTAAAAGTTCGATAAAATTTTTATATATCTAAAATTATTATAAATTGACTCCAATTAATTACAATTAACTTAGTTATTATGTATCTAATTTGACCTATAATAAATTTAAATAAAATAAATAATTATTTAAATAAAAATTTGGTTTTAAACGATAACTCAATGTTTTTTTCACTATTCATCAAAAATTGAACATTTTCAGAAAAATACCAAAACTTCACCCTAGGATAATTTCGATATTCCAAATCCAAAAATGAAGTCTATTTTACCGAGTTCAAAACATAGAAGTTGCATTTATTAATTTAAATTAATTCTCGTTGTCAAAACAAATAGTGTGTTTTTAAGAAACAGTAACTATCAAAATATTGACTCTTGTTTATGTATAATTTCAAAGTAAAATTAATTCCAATGACCAACATTGGATTAAAGGGTAAAAATATAATATAATTATACTTCCAAAACATTAAAATTTATAATTCAACGCTATAAATTATTTTGATTAAAAAATATGTTTTCAGTTAAAATATAGTATTTTCACTATTCACCCAAATATGAAAGTTATCAAAAAAACACCAAAAATTTATTGAAAATAAATTCTTATGTCTTGATTCTAAATAAGAAGTTTATTTTGTCAAATTGAATATATAAAAGTTTAAATATTGGATTTAAAAAAGGATTCACAGTTAAAAGGCGGTAAAATCGCATTTTTTGAAAAATAATTCTTTTATCTGAAAAAATTTATTTGTTCTTACATTATGTCTAAGAAACTCATAATATGGATTCTAAAATTATAAGGATTATATAAAGTTCAAAATTCAGTTAATACTATTCATAAATGCTTTTGAACGGCTAGTTTGGTAAGTCGTGGTGCGCTTGAATTCGGTGTTGCGTGTAGTGCAAGTTATTGAATTACTTTGAAGAAATAACATACATTGAAATCTTGGGGTGTTACAGTCTTTTGAAACATAATGTGACTGAATATAGTGAAAAATGAATTTTTACTCTAAATTGGTCGAACATGTCCACTGATCATTGAATTTAAATAATCTAATATTTTCATCATTTAATGGAATGAGTAACCTAGAGTAGCACCCCTCACACCTTTTCACTTAGTTTGGCCTAATACTGGAAACTCTAGTGAAAAATGAGGCTACCAATATTTGTTGCTTCATCCAAATTTTAGAAGTGATTTTTTTTATATTATATAGAAATATGGTTCTAGGTTCCATTTCCATATGAGTGGATCTTTGTAGATAGTTCCTCTACCAATTCTAGTGCACCTTGTATGGGATGAGTTTAATAGATCTCTCTAAGTGAAAAAAAAACTAGAGAATGAATGAGACAATGAATTTATCTCCTTATTTAAGGGTATAATATACTCTCTTGACATTAAATTCCCATATGATTAGCTATTAGGAATTTACATGGGGGATTAATATGGTGATATAATCCCAAAATTATGTTTCCCTAAAGTATTTGGGTAGAATTTGAGAGTTTCTTAAGTGGGTAAAATTTCTAGAGGAGTCCACACAGGGGGTTTGTAAAAGGTATCATAATTCACCTCACTCACCTAAAAGAAATTATAAAAGGTTATAGATAGCTATTTTGATGTATAATCGAGCCCATAAACTGATCTAGTTCTAAATATCCACTTAGAATAATCATATCAAGCATAGGATCCTAGTGAGAATATTGACCAGGGATCTCATCAAGGGAAGACTAATAGACCCTTAAACTAATGAAATAATGATGTATACTTCATTAATAATGATCAAGTTCCTATATAATTTATATATACCATATAAAATTAATTTCTAAAGCCTCTAAAAATAATGAATCCATGCTAATATGAGTTATAGAACAATCCCAATAATTTCCCCTACTATAGGTTCCTTGGGAACATTATTCAAAACTAATTATTCTTCAAGGATTGAATCACAAATATGGTGGATTAAAACATATTAGAAATGGAATAACCTTAGTTTCATGTCACGTGTTCTTCATCCACCCCAAGTGATGATGAAATTACAATGGATTGGAAGTGGGTTTTGAGTCCAGATGTATAAAAATTTAATAAATAGATAGCCTAAAATTTTATTGTTTGAGCATATGGTATAATCATTGTATGGTTCAATTAGTTAGAATGGTCATTATCAAGTTCATATTATATTGAGATTCAATCATATTACTAAACCTTAACGGATTGATGAATTCAATTTCAATGTCATAAGGATGATGATGAGAGTGCCAAAGCTGGTCTGCACCCTCATGGATTTCATGACCTCCTTATTGGTATGAAATTCCAGTTTCCATTAAGCACTACATGAAATCTTTGATGATGAATATTTGTTTACTTCTATCAACATCATTATATTGGTAGACTAATGATCTAATTATAGGGATGATGCATGTCTGTTGACTCCTATTGAAGCTCTCGTTGACCCTACTGTGCTAGGGGAAGATGTTCTTTGAGCACACATGATGCCATCCATGAAAAAAAAATTATATTATTGATATAATAAGGTATTAATTTCTTTGAGATCCTTAAGAATATTCATCCACAATAAGGACATCCATTGTAGAAATATTCTTCATTTATCAAGTTTATCACATAGTTGAGTTGCAACCATCCAACCATTTATATAATTCATTGGGTACCATCTAAGAATATCTATCCCATTCAGATGGGTCCTCGAAATATTAATTTAGGAAATGAACCATCAAGAATTGAAATATGAATAATAGTCAGATGTATAACATGCACAAGTAACTCACTGATATCTTGACTCAACTCTCAGTCCTTGATGAACTATGTTTTTCAAAGGTGCATTATGAGGCCCTGAAGATACTATTGAGTTTGAGAATGAAGTGGAAAAAATCGAAGCATATCATATAGAGGAAGGTGAGCATAAAGAATTGTCAACTATTATCCTTTAATTAATAGGATGTTTTCATGGTTATATAGTTCCATATACACCCCCTCTATCTCTAAGGTAATCTCAATAGTGTTGATTTCAACTAATGCCTATTGGATAATGGCTCATGGATCAATACCAATATAATCCATATGTTACATTAATTAGCATATATAGAGACTAATCTAGACTCATATAACTTGATAATTCATGGATATGATAATAGTGATAAAATTTCCATAAAGAGATTTAATTGAAGATCGGGTTCAATGATTTGGTTTATAATAATTATTTCATAGTATTCCCACAAGACACCACTTTAAACACCTTACTCGATAGGCCTTGGTTAGACATGAATTAAAACACCCCTTTATCATATAATCAATGATTTAAATATTCTATTCAAAGATGAGTAGGGTGATTTATGGGGATGCTTTCAATTGTATTATGTGAGACTCATAACACTGATGTTGGGTACTATAAAAGGATTAGAAATTAGCCTCAGTTTGAGGGAGACAAATGTCTCAACATCCCCAATGAATTGAAATCCCCATTAAAATATTAGTTTGATAATATGAAGATATTATTTCTATTGTATATTCACTATATAGAAGCAACAACTAAAAACATAAGGCACCATTTCGTACATAATAGACCAAGGAGTGATTATAAATCACATACTTATCATATGATGGACATGTGATTCTAAAGTTGGAGGCATAATATTCCAACATATTTCAAAGAGTTCTCCCCATTTTGATTAATTAAAATCTAACACATGTATATTTAAGATAAATATTTATAAAATCATTATTTATTGACCAATATTTCTTTGAAATTATGAATAGACCACGTAGGTGATGATTTCAAGTTATGTATAGCTGCCTGATCTTTTCATACAAAAATTTTACATATTTTTATATGTACATTCAATTAATAAAATTTATATCCTTTCTAGAACTGTAAATTTTTAGAGTCTTTGTAGACTATATATAAAATCTTATTATTTCATGGAATATTTTCAATATCTCATATAAATATCTTCCCATATATTACTCTTTATAGGCATATCCTACTTAAAACTTTCTTTATAACCCTAGGAAAGGAAACATAAGAAATGGTGAGCTTAGATTATCGATAAGGGTAGGCATGGGAGATATTATCCAATGATTATATTAAATAATAAGATAATAATAAGTATATAAGATCATGATCATATCTTAAAATTTTCATAATCAATTAGACACAGTTCATAAACATGATATGCATCATAAAAAATTATTATTTCAAAAGACATTAATTATAAGAATGAGAAATATTCATAACTCAATCATAAACCATAAGTTCATGTCATAAAAGTGTATGGAACCGTCATCAATATAGAAACAATTTCATATGTCAATGTTAACTACCAAAACCATCAGATCTAGAATCAAAAAATGTTTCCCATAGTGGATTATACCCATTGGCTTGTTTTCCATAAAGGATAAAGCACTTTGACTTATTTCTAATAATGGATCAAGCATTTTGACTTGTTTCTTATAAATATCTCATGATATATAATAATATACCCAATGAATTAGAGGGAGATATAGTTACCACCTATCATATAACAAAATATGTATATATTTATGCTACAATATCATAAAACATCAATCATATCATCATATCCTAACTCATCCAAATAAAAATGAGTTCCATATTTCCTCAAATCATAAAATAACCCATGAAAATGGGTTTTATAAATATCTCATTATCATAAAAACGAACCATCCAAATAAATAAAAGTGATGGAATCATTGTATCACTTCCCCATTAAAACATTAAAAACACCATAGGTTGTTTTTGTTTATGAATATAAGTGATATTGAAAGATCATTAAAAAAATCATGATTAAAATACCTTTTTCATTTAAAAAACAGTTTTGAAAAACTAAAAAATTCCAAAATATTATCAAAAAATATTTCTTTGAAAATAATCTTGGAAACATGTAGACAAATATTCAAATTATTTATAATTCATGATGGTGAGAAATTCCATTCACGCTATATAAGTTAAAAGAAAAAATTCCTTTTATATTTTTGTTAAAAACTACCTAGTTTTGAAAATTATAAGAATATTAATTATAAAAAATATTTTTAAAGAGTAAAACAAGGGTAATTTTTTAAAAATATAGTAGGTTACTCTTAAAATAATTCCTAAAAATAATTTTATAAAATATGGATATAGAAGAAAAATGATTTTACACCTAAGAGATAAGTAAAGTCAATTTTTCTTAAAAACACTATTTTGATCTCATAAATAATTAAAGTGAGAAAATTAGTTGAAAAAATATGTCCCCAAGAAATATATAGATGAAAATAAAATGAAATAGTTTCATCAGATAAGGGGCATATAATTTACTCAATGTAAATTCAATTATAAAGAGTCTCAATTAAAATAGGATTGAAACCTTAATTCTTTATTTAAAGTCTCGCCTTTCCTTTTTCACGTTCAAAATACCTATGTAATAAATATAGATTTATTATAAATGTATTATATAAAAATATTAATATATATATCATACCAATTATGATTTATTTATGACATATTTTCACCTATTTTTTATTAATTTGTTATTAAAATCACTGTTTTGGGTGATAACTGCTTCGTTTTTCCAAACAATATTCAGTTTGGCAGTCCCGATCCTTATTCCTTAATCATGGTTTCATAATTTTAAGAATATTAATCATGGTATAAAAATTATACATATTAGTTATATAAATATTCATAATAATTCATAAAAAGTAGAGAGAGAGAAATGAATTACACTGTTCATGGAGATAGTAGGCAGTAAGTACGCATGAGCGTTGTTTTCATTTTTCAAGGAATGGGATAATGGAAACATAACTAATAATTAAACTTTATAGGATAATTATTATATCATATATATCATAAAAATTAATTAAAAATATTTATTTACATACAAGTATAATGGAAGAAAAAAAATCACATCGCTTTGTGGAAGTAGTAGTCCACACATACGAATGAGCGACCTTTTCGTTTTTGAATAGTTTAGAAGGTAAGATTGTTGATGTGATATTTTTTTCTAGAAGTTTAATAATGTGATATATTACATATATAAACTTTTAACTCATCATAATAATCATCCAGTAAATATGGCGATGAAAAATGAATTGTATCGCTACGTAGAGACAACATGACGTAAGTACGCACGAGCGACACATTCACTTCCCATTTGATGGGAATGAGGGTGTATAATGGTGAATAAATAATAATAATATCATTTAAGTATATTTAGTATACTAAAGATATAATTTATGATAAATATTATGTATTTTGAGGAGGTAAAGAAGAATTAAAAAGAAAGTGATCAGTTAAGGCAATTACCTCTTCTTTGAAAGAACTCTTTTAGATATCCTCTTAAGGATCCTAGGTATGGTATTTTGGGAATACCAAAACCTAAAAAATGTGTATAAGGAAGTTTAGAAGGTGTTTTTATGGTATGGTTGGTCTATAAGACTCTAATTGGTGTAAATAAGTGAGGGAGGTGGTTCCCATTTATAATTGAGGTGAGGTGCACTTTTTGAATTTCTTACATGATTAAATTATAATAAAGTCATTATCTAGACCAAATTCTTAAAAAATATAGAGATTCAAATAAAAGAGAGTATATTTCTTTAATCCCATCATTAAATAAATTTTTTTTAGGTTTTACTATCATTTTAAACCATATCTTTTTATTAACCACTTGGTTAACCAATTTTAACCTTAACCACAGTAACATCATTTTCACACTTAAACTATTATAATTTTACATATAACATGAAAATTGGATGATAAAGGGACAAGGGATGATATTTTTTACTATATATTATCCTACATATCATCTTTAGACATATATTATTTTTAAATAATTTAATAAAATATTGTTTTGATAAAATATTATTGATGTCCATCTTAACACTATTCATTTAATTTGACTTAAAAGACATAAATACAAAGTTGTAATTAGAATATAGTCCTTAAACACAATAATAAAATTTCATGTTATTCTATAAATTTCTTTTTACACATTAACTCAGTAAAATTATATCACTTTAAATATTTTTCACATCATTTATTATATTTTTCCATTAATTTAATAAATAATACTTCGAGATTGTGTATGAATTTATGGTAGTTTATTAATAACTAAAATTTATAAATAAATTACTATAATTAAAATAAATTTTTTATTATTAAAATAGAAATTTCTATTCAATCATAACTTTGTTTCCAATGTGGACACATAGTAGTTACTTAAAATTAAGAGAGTTATATTTTTTAACTTTCTTTAATTAAAATAATATAATGGTCATTTTCATGGAAAATGCCCATTATAAAAATAAAATTTGAGCCTAATGCGATAATGGAAAAATTAACTTCATCTAACAAGAATTATTATTATTAATTATATCCATATCACTTAGTTTTAACCTAGATTAACCTGATTTACCCTTTACCAGCATGATAAATTTTACCAGGTTACTATTCATATTGACCAAAAATAAAAGGTCCTATTTAAAAATTTTGAACCTCGTGATTATAAATATAGAATAAATTTTATCAAATTAAATAACTATGAGTTGAAGAAATTAATTTTAAAATATGTGATCAAAATATGATAGAAGATGCTTTTTAGAAAAAGATAGTTTTCAAGCATAAAACTTGGTTTATTATTATCTCACGACTAGAAATATATTAAATGAATGTTAAATTTTTTATTGAATATATAGTATATAAATTTAATTAATATAATTAAAAAATAGTTATTAATTTAATTTATTGATATAAAAATACATTTCTCATATTGAAAACAATTTTTTAAAAAAATCACTTTTATTTTTAAATTATTTTTAATTTTAATTTTAATTATTTTATCACTTATAAATCTATTTTATAAATGTGTAGACCACTTATGTTTTCCATAATTTTGTTACTAATATTCATACTCAACAATACATTATTTATGTGATAACAATCACATAATAATATTTTTATAGTATTTAATAGTTTTATAAACTTAGTGTTTCATCTAACCCAAGATATTGTTGAAATAAAATTATTTAAAGGGAAACAAATTTCAAAAATATTGGGGTGTTACATTATACCCCCCCTCCTCTTAAAATTAATTTTCCCCTAAATATTTTCATTATGACACAAGAAAATGAGGATATCTATATTTCATTACATCTTCAAGTTCCTAAGTAGCTTCTTCAAATTTGTGATTTCTTCAAAGAACTTTAACCATGTGTGTAGTCTTTTTCTAAAGAAATTTCTCTCTAAAATAAAATATTTCAGCCATTCATTACTCATAGAAAATATCATGTTCTAGAAGTATGACCTCTATGTTCAGTACATGCGAAGGACCGAGTGTGTACTTCCTTAAGAGAGATACATGGAACACATCATGAACTTGAGAGATGTTTAGTGAAAGATCTAATAAATAAGATATTATACATACAAGAAAATGAATATAAAAGGGAAAAATATACCTAGGTATCAAATTTCCTTTCTTCTTAAATATCAAAACTATATTCCATGAATAAATTCATCGAAAAATATTCTCATTATATTCAAATTTGGGATCAAATTGATGATTGTCATTATAACCCTTTTATCAACTATAAGCTACCTTGATGTGATGTTGAATAACTCTAACTTTGTTTGGAATTTAGTCAACTATATTAGGTACCAATATCTTTATTTCTCCAATTTCATCCCATAACATTGGTGTTCTACACTTCTTTAAATAGAGGACTTCATAAGAATCCATCTGAATTCTTGAGTGAAAGATATTGTTGTAAGAACACTCAACTAGAGGAAGCTATTGATCCCAACCACCATTGAAATCTATAGAAAAAGATCTCATTATATCCTCTAGGGTTTGAATGGTTCTCTCAGAATAACCATCTATCTAAGGATGAAACACCATATTGAGAATAAAATCTGTATCCAAATCATGCTAAATACTTCCCCATAGCATATTGGTAAACATTATATCCTAATTATATATGATGGAAAGTGGTACTCCATGAAATATTACCACTAACTTAGTGTATATTATGGAAATATAATAAAAATTCAAATATTTCATAATATAAATGAAGTTTTCTAACATCATAAGGTGATTGACTATAACCCATATAGCATTATGAACTTTATATGATTTAAAGAGTCTGATAAAAAGTCCATGGTGGTGCTTTCTAATTTTCATTCTTGTATAGGTAATGGGTGTAACATCCCCTGATACTTCAGTATATCATCCTTAACATGTTGTCATACTAAGAACCAAGATACATATTCTACAATATCTCTCTTTGTTTTTTCCCACCTAAAATACTCTTTCATGTCTATATACATATTTTTACTTCCAGGATGAATAAAGAATAATGAAATATGACACTCATCTGATAGATCCTTTTTCAAATCTAGCATTGATGAAACACATACACAATTTATAAACCTTACCATTCCCTTATAATCAAGGTTGAACTGAGCTACATTTCTCACCTTCTTTTTATACTCCACAACATCATTTGGATCTATCTTAATCCTTACAGTATAATAAAATCACCGAATAGCAGCAGTTTTTTTTTTAATATAGCGGCGGTTTAAACCGTCGTGATATGGTTTTGTGGTGGTTTCATAAAATTGCTGCTAAAAATAGTGGCAGCATCTAATACATGGTGGTTTATTCTATTTAGTGGTAGTTTTTTCAAAATTTCATAGACACTATATTTAGCAGTGATCTAAAGTGGGAAAATATGGTAAGGATTTAGCTACGGTTAAAATCACTGCTAAATATTTTCCTTTTTTGCATGGAAACTACCGCTAAAACCAATAAAACCACTTCTAAATAAACCTAAGTCATTTTTAGTGGTGTTTTTAACCTCCAATGATAAAAAATTATCAACATATAGTGGTGGTTTAAACCACTACTATATGTTGATTTACAAATAAAAACTGGTTGTGGATTCTACAACCCCAATACCCTGAAAAAACATATGTAGAGAATATATAACCCAATGTGTGCACACATAAAATCTAATCATAACTAAATATGTTGAGGGAAACTATATTTCACATTATAAAACCACAGCATGCCTCTAAAACAAGAAAAACACACAAAAAGTTAAACCCATTATTAAAACCATATTTGGATTAAAACCAAATGAATAAGAATTTTCTCAATGAAAACCACCCTTGGAATTTTATAAAACATGTTAAATGAATAAAAAACCATTTAAAAACAACCAAATTCCATTTATCTATTCCATTTACCAACTTTTAAAAGGTAATAATTCAATCATGGTTTGGTGAAGATGTACCAAAATAGGTTCCAACACATCATGGTTCCAACTATGTTCAAAAGGATAATTCCAATTTTGAGTGGATCTAATGACATTTATCTATTTTTGACTCAATATCCTCTCATGATAGATATATGAAGTAATTTAACATCATCAATGGTAAATATGATGTCTAATATGATCTAATGGTTTGAAAATAATCAATATAAGTTGAGAAATGATTGAAAGAATTTAGAATCTTGAATTTGAATTATAAATTCTAATTTAATTGAGAAGTTGTTGCTACTACTGTGTAAGACTAATAAGAATAAGGTATTGAATTTTCAAGTTTAAATGATGTAGAGGTCATAGAGGGAAGAAAAATGATATTATTATGGGATGATTTGAAGAAAATTTATTTTTTATGGAAGGAGGAGGAAGAAATAGGTTTTTTAGTTCAATTTTCATAATAAGTAGAATCTTGAATTTTCAACAGAACATAAAAAGAATAAGTGATTATAGAAACTCTTCTAGTTTTTTTGTAAAAAAATAAGAAGAAGAAGAATTTTTTTTCATGTGTTTTTCATAATAATTAAATAAGTTTCTTTATATTGTGAAATTATATAAGGAAAAATAATAATTTGGAACATCAATCCAAAGGAATCATCTATACTAGTGAAAGATTTATTATTGTTAGAAAACTCTATTTTAAACTATTAGGATGGTAGTTTAAAGACTCAGTGAAATGTTTAAAGAGTGCGGGGTGCACTAAAGTATAGTCAGGAAGTATGTAATATAAGTTCAAGGATAACACGTTCTCACTTGTACCTATAGGTTGATACTAGTGGGTTGTGTAATATCAGAGGAATCCATATCACACAAAGGATTTTCCTTCTCATTTTTATAGGTTAACTTTGTAAATATATTGTGACACTTATTTTTTTGTGTGTTTAAATTTTTTGTATGAAAATATGATGTTGAGAAGATAGAATGATAGAACTGTTCACCTTAATAAGTGAAGAGATAAAAGGATGGGGTTTAAAAAAATTCAATTGGATAAAAATTCATCAATTTTGATTCACCCCCCCCCCCCTGAGTGTTTAACATATCCCTAATTAGACTTCTAGAAATTTATTTATTGTGGTTCATTATTATTCTTCTTCTTTTCTTGAACAGTAGAAAATCATTTATCCACTTTTTATGAACAAAACAAGCACAAAATCACTTATTCCCCTCTCTTATTTTTTCCATTTTCTCCTATATGGATAATCTCTACATATTATCTATTCAATGTATATATAGTCTCTATCTTCTATTCTCTTTGGTCTTTATCTATATCTTAAACAATAATAGAAAATTAAATAAGTTAATATTCACATTCAAATCTTCAGATTCCTTCAAGTTCTTCTAATCATTCCAAAAACCATGGAATAAGCTTCACATAAAATAAATAACCATGAAACGCATAATTTTACACAATATTTATATGTTTACAAAAAATAAAACACACAAATCATATCCATTTTATCTTATCCTCACTCCTTCCACCATGAGCTCAACAATATTTATTAAAGAAATTGGGCTCAAAAATTTACATAAATTTTTTTTAAGTATAATAAAATATATTATATAATTCATCAATATATATATATATATTTAAAAGTATATTTAAAAATAAAAATATAAGAAAAAAAATATTTATATAAACAATTATAAATTTATATTGATTATGTTATATAGATTTTTGAAATTAATTATTCATATTAAAAACCCAAAAGAAAATCCTAATTATAATCCAAAATAACACCCATTATCAAGAAAGTACATTTACAAACCATTAATAATAACAAAATATTATAAGTTAACAATCAAACACTAATTAACACCCAAAAAACTAGAAATAGATTTTAAAATAGTTAAACATATCAATAATCATATACCTTTGATCTAAAATTGAACAAGTAAGGTGGGATTCAGGTTTAAAATTTGGGTTTTTGAAGGGATGGGCAATGGTTGGACTATAGGGTGATAGCTAGAATGATACTTGTTGGTGTAGAAATAGTAGGGTGGTGTCATGGGAAGATATTATATGGGTGAAACCATCAGAGTCCATGGGAATGTGGGAGTCTATGGAAGCCTTTGAGAGGAATAATGAATGAGGATATGCATCAAGAATGATAATGTAAAGTGATTGATGTCAAACAGTTAGTTGATGCAGCTTAAGGGGATGATGGAACATAAATGATGAATGGGTTTTGGGGCCTATAGGATATAAGGAACAACAATGTGTATAAGAAACATGCACATGCATAAGATTGAAGTAAAAAATCATGCATGGATGTTTAAAAATGTGGATAAAATTTATACCCATAATGATTGAACTTTACCTTGTGGTATTCCAACAAGAAAGAAATGCCACTTAGGTATTACTATAATGGATTAAGGAAAAGATGTTTTCTGATGTTAAAATAAAAGATAATATGGTTTTCACCAAATAGCATAAATACCATTTCAAGATAGTTATTTTATCATATTAAATCCTATATTTTTATGAATGGATGACTATCATTGCAGCCCTGAAAGGTTTCAGCCACTTAAAACATGAGAAATCATGAAAATGTTAGGTCATGAAAATGTTAGGTGAATACTATGTGCTACACATGATAAATGAACTAACCCCCTCTTTCCATATTTTTCCAAAACATCAAAAACACCACTAATTATGGTCTGATGATGAACACTTCTCATCACCCTCTGTATCTCTGTATCTACTTCCTGCTATCGGCACCTATAAGATAATTATATTGAAAGTTAAATAATGTTTCTTATTTATATTTAAACTTAAAACCAATAAATGTTTGTGAACTAAATGATTTTGAAATTGTGTGATTTACCTTCTCACTACCATTCATTGATGCAATACCAACAGGGATAGATCTGGTCATCTTCTGATATAAATCAATCAATGCTTTCTGCAAAGTGGATATTTGGGCCCCCTATTCCTGAATTGTGTTTTTCATAGAAACAAAATCTCTCTCAGCATCTCAGGGTAGGGAGTGACTAAAACCAGGAGTATATGCAGATGTAATCCCCAATGGCATGTCAAATCCCTTAGATGGTAATGGTCCCAAACACATCCCATGCACTCGACCAGGATGCTTCTTCCTAAGGACTTTACCAACTGGGTCATCCTAGGAGACAGAGTAGGACTGTGTGGGATTGTCATCTCATAGTTCTTTAATTTTTACATATAAATAAAATATCAATCATATTATAAGTAATATATATTAACATAGTGACAATTGATAATAAGTTGTTATAATGAAAAATGAATTCATACCCCAGCTTCTTTGGAAGGCTCATTAACAAAACTCCCATAAAAAATTTTATAAACATCTAATTACACTTCTGTTCAAGATGTTTGGTTCCCTAAACTCTATGACTACATTAAACAAAGATAAATCAAATATTTAATATATTAAATAGATAATATTGTATTATATATATTTAAACTAATAAAAATATTACCAGAGTTGATCGGCTTCTAAAAAAATCTTTGACAATGCAGTGTAAGGGATGATTTGCTTAACCCGACTTGATGCATTCTTCCTTGGAAGATCCTGAAATAAATAAAATGTAATTTAATAGTAATTTATGCAATGTCATATCCTTTTAATATACATGTGTAAATGTAAAATGAGATTAATATAATAATATATATTCAAATACCATGTGCTTCTCATCACGATTCCTATCAATAAAAACATTACATTACACTCTAGGTACCCCATTGGGTACCTTATCATACATTTGTTGGGCGCTCAATGAAGTATCATTGACTTTGTTCCATAATCTCCATTTAAAATATTTCCATTTCTTGCCCAAATTTTTCAATGTCCACTTTCATACTAACATATCAGCAATGGTAAAGTGTAAAAACATCTATACCCAGAGAATAATTTTGAAAATATTAGCATTTAATAACATAATGAAATTCAATTACACCATAATGTATTAAAATTACCTTTATTTTTTAATCAAAAACTTTACTTTTCCAAGATGAAGCCATATGCCTCTAATCATCATACATAATGGGAATTGTCACCGACTCTACTGCCAGTTGGCCTAGAATTCGGCCAAGTAATCCTGCAGCATAATCTGTAGAGACCCCATATGAATTAAATGGGACAAATATCTCTAATCCAGTTAGATTCCATATATCTAAACTTTTCATATTTTTCTTTGTAGTATCATTGTTTCCATATTTTATAAAAAAAATAGTTAGTAGTATAAAAAATTTGTAATAAATTTATTCATATTAAAAATTTTACCTGTAACAGTCACCCTCTAATATCCCTATGAAGAACTAGAAATGGCGCCATTCTCCCTCACTGCTGAGGTTGCATAATGGGAAGGCATCGTTGATGGGATGCTGATGGAGGGTGTGAGAGATTGTTCATGGGAGAAAGCATATGGTGTCTCAGATGTTGTAGGGAGGGAGACAGATTGATCATCATCTGTCAGTGTGGTCAATAGAATGTTGACTGAGACTCAACTGGAATCTGTATAACACTTCCTCCTTGGAATTCCAGTCATTTAATCAAATAAAATTAAGTTGAGAACATATAATTCAAAAAATTCATTCAGAAAAAAATAGAAATGATAATATATTCATAATAATAACAAATAAAATATACACAACAATGATAATGAATGACTACACAAATGATATAATTGGTTGATAAATAAATGGATAACTGCACATACAATCATTTTCTCCTTCAATCATGTCAATTTACTTATCCTTCATTACTTCATATACTCCATCCACCGTTTTAAGACTAATATTCTCAATATCATGATGGAAAAATAAGTATGATTATTATAGTTTATGGGATTCAATGTCAGAGGTAAAATTTTCCACTTCATCACCCATATCATAGAAGTCTCTTTGTTTTACGTGAGACACTACACTCCACCCTTTATCCACGATATATTTCACATAATATATCATTTTCAATTGTGATGATATAATATATGGATCATGTAGTTCATGGTCACCAACATCCCTCAAGCGAGAGAAGTTCACAGAAGTAAAATGAAAGGAATCTCTTTTAACACCCCTGATAATATCCACTCAATTTTATTTGAATAAAACAATGAAAAAATGCCGATGGTAGTTAATTCAATAATATAAGTCAACTTTATATAGTATTCCACTTTAGAAAACATAAATATTTCACTATTGTGTGTTTTTAATCCCTCTTACTAAACGACTGTATGGAATCTAAATCCATTCACGTTGTAAGCGTTGAACTTTATAGAATTTTTTAGAGGACCGCGAGCAAGAAAATTCAAATCTTATGACAACTCTTCTTGATTATCAGTACTCAGGATCTGAAAAAATTAATATACATTATTATATTTACAAAATATATGTATCAACCTAATATTCATATTTATTGTAATATTTATATACTTACACATCTTACAAACCATTCTACAAGCTCTTTATTAAAATATTTTGTTATATCTTTCTCATTTCGTGCTCATGATCTCATTCGTCTCTTTGTTTGTATCCTCAACTCTTTAATAAATAGATCTTCAATTTCACTATTCAGCAGCACATATCTATGTGCCTGTAATAATTTCATTTCTATTAGTGTAACATTTGAGATCCTCCCAACTAATTGGCCAATAGCAGGAAATATTTTTGATTTCCCATGTATTTTAGATTGAGTTAATGTGTTTTCAACATTTCTAACTCCATTGAATCTTATCTCAATATCATCCAAGTATCTAGAACAAAAGGTAAGACAGTCCTCTACCAAATAGCCTTCAGAAATAAAGCCTTCAGGTTGAGCTTTATTTTTCATGTATGATTTCAAATACCCAAGATATCAGGGAAATAAAATAAAAAAAACATAATTATATATTTAATTAATTGAAAAAAAATTACTAAAATTAAAAACATATAAATAAAGTACCTCTCAATTGGATACATCCATCAATAATATACGAAGATTCCTAATTTATCTTCTCCAACCAAATTCATAATTAAATGCATCATGACAATAAAAAATGATAGAGGAAAGATCATATCCATTGAACAAAGTGTCAATAAAAATATCTCTTGAAGTTTTTCAAGCTCAAATGGATGTAGAGTTTTCACACATAGTTGTCTAAAAAATGTGAAAAATTGTAATACAACATTATTAACCTTTTTAGGTAATAATGTTCGCAATACCAATGGTAGTAACTTTTGTAACAAAATATGTGAATCGTTGCTTTTAAATCCATGTAACCTATGATTCTTTAAGTCAACACACCTTAAGATGTTACTTGAATACCCATAATATACCTTCACATGTTTTAAAATTCAAAGTAATGTATCTTTATCCCTATTTTTCATTGCAAAAATTGTCGGATCATACTTTCCATTCTCATCTCTCCAGAGATCACGCTTTATGTTCATTGCTTGTAAGCCTTTCCGAGAATTGAGATGATCCTTAGACTTTACATTCCCATTAATCAATGGGAAGATCAAATTTTCACAAAACTTCTTATCAATATGAATCACATTAAAATTATTCCATTATAAATTAAATTCCCAATACAGAAGTTTGAAGAATATACTTTTTTTCTTCTATTTGTTATGTTCTAATTTCACTTGACGATGCACTTAGAACTCATTTCCCACTATAATTAAAATGATACAACTTCCCAAAAAACAACATTTATAATTTATTCCAAAATTCAAGAACTTGTTGACAATTTTGGAGGTGGTCTAAGATCAATTAAACCATTGAAGTTTTACTTTTTTAATCGAAATCTATGAGATGCATCAAGAAATATTTGATGACATAAGAAGTACCATTTTCTACTGTGAGGTGTCCATTCAGACTCAAAATAAAAGTTACAAATAGGAAAATCCAAACTCATGCAATTGTTCTAACCAGCTAAATTCCCAAGTCTAGGGAAGTCCCTAATGGTCTACATTAGAAAATCTTGCATTTTGAACATAGTTTTAGAATATACATCATATGTCTCAACACCATTGCTCCATAACTCCTATAATTATTCAATTAAAGGCTACAAGTATACATCAATATCATTTATAGGCATTTTTTTCTAGGAATAATCATATAAATGATAAAGGATGTTTGTTTCATACACATCCACGGTGGCAGATTATAAGGGATCAAAACAATCGGCCAAATGCTATAACTGGTACTCAAAGTCCCAAAGGGGTTAAATCCATTAGCAGCCAATCACAACTAAACATTCCTAGGATTATATAAGAAATATAGATGTAATGAATCTAATTTATTCCATGATTTTTAATCTATTGGATGTCACATTAACCCATCATTTTTATTATCTACAGAATGTCACTTCATGTGTTCGGCAGTTTTTGAGGACATGAATAATCTTTGCAATCGAGGCTTAAAGGAAAGTAACAAAAAACCTTTTTAGGTGTGTTTCTTTTCTTATTAATCATGTTAGTATATTGATTCCGACTTCCAACATCACCCATTGACTTCCATCTAGAAGAAGAATATTTTTTGAAATCATGTCTTCTTGAATCCCCTCCCTAATAAAGCATAAAACCATTGGAACACGCATGTATTTTTGTATAATTCAGACCAAGATTGTTAAAAAAAATCATATCATAAAAAGAATCAGGGATCTTTTCTTATGGAAATGTATCATGCAAAAATTCCAGTATCATAGACATCTCCTTATTTTTAATTCCACATAGGTATTTGATATGGTACAACTTCAGTATAAAAGAAATTTTGGAATATTTTAAATATCCAATATAAAACTCTAGATTTCCATCATTAATTAAACCATGAAACACATATATCTTTTTAGTGAAGTTTTATCATAAATTAGAATCCATGGAATCAAGAGGAGGATCCAATGATATGTTACAATCTTGATCTGGTTGTCCTACAGTCTCAAAAACTTTACCTGTCATGTTGATTTTTATATCACCATCAACTGGTTGTTCTGATATGTTTTTATGTTGTTTTTTGTGTCTTGCAATGATGAATGCATCATTTATAAGGTTTTTTATTTCATTTTCCATTATCGGCATTGTTGGGTGCTCATTATATGGGTTTAAATCAATGCTCAACCTTTCTATAATGATCGATTATCCATTCCAAATCCAGCATAAATATTGAGTAGGGAATTGATTCAATATCAAATGTTCATAAACTTCATCTCTCTTCAACCTTATTATAAATTTACATTTAGGACATGGACATCTTATTCTCTCATCAATGGATTGATTGGAAATTTAAAAATCTAAAAACTCCTCCAAACCCTTAGCATATTGAGGTGTGTTCCTCAGTAATGTGATCCAGCTTTTATCCATATATATCACAATATGCCTACACATTATTAAAAAAAATCAAAACACATAACTATTACTAAATAGGAAAATAGATTCATATATAATAGTTAAAAAAAATATGAATATGTTAAATATGATTTTCCTATATAAATACATATGGTAAATAATGAAGCATTTTAAAAAGGATGATTGAAATCCATAAATTCTAGTTGTGTAGAAAATAATGTGTAAAAGAGTTACATTTTTCATTTAAACCCCATTAATAAAACCAAGAGGAAAAATAAATGTTGGAATCAATTTTTAATAAAAATATTCTTTTAATAAATTATGACTTCATGGGACAGGCTAATGATGTGTTCTGTTGAGAAATGATCCGCTCTAAAGATGACGACATAAGTTCATGAAATCAAAGTAATTATAATAATTTGATTACTATAATGAAGTACCAGGTACCACCAACATAATGTTCCTTATAAAAAGTGAAATAAAAATGTTTGACTACATCCATTACTCACTCGCTACTTAAGGAAATTGAAACCCTTTCATAGAAGATATATTCAACCAATACAAAATTGAACTAGCGTAATTGAAGAGGATCAATGTTCAATTACTAATTACATAAATTCTTATTGAGTATAATTGTTAGATAAAAATAATTTATCTCCTATAATATAAATTTAAATATACAAAACCACATAAATCATAAGAGTTGAGATTACTCATCCAACCACCTCTTCTTTATAGCTAATGATTTATGGAAACTGAATAACATAAGAATACTAATAATATATATATTTTTATAATAATCATAATGTTATTAATTATTCCACATTTCATCTAAGAAAATAAATTAGAAACAAGAATCAGTAAAGATCCACCCCAACTCCTTTGAGAACCAACCTGTAATGTATAAATTAATATATAATAAATCCAAATAGTACCTCAGTGGGAGAGGGTATCGATGGATCGAATTAGGATAGGCGATGAGGGGATAGGTCACGACCGGTAGTGAGGGGTAGTGAGGTGCTAGGTCGGGACTCACGGAGAGGTGTGGTGAGGTTTGGGGTGGGGAGAGAGGGTCGGGACTGGCAGTGAGGAGCAGTGAGGGTCAGGACCGACAGCGAGGGACGAAGAGGGTCGGGACTAGTAGAAATTCAGGGGGTCGGGAGGTTAGGGGGTAGGGGGAATTGGGGGTCAAGGGAGAAGTGTCATGTGTGTAAGAAAAATTAAAAGTTTTAGGGGCAGTTTAATAAACTGTCGCTAAAGTCTGATTTTGGTGTAGTGTTACATGGATAAATGGTTGAACATTTATTTGAGAAAGATGATATTTCTACCCTTACTTCAAGATTTATAGGTCTAAAATTTGGAAATTCATAAATATTGGATCTTTTATGATCCTCATCATAGATAGGATAATATTTTCCTTTTTACTCAAAGTATCTAGAACTTTGTTCTCCTTCCCATGGTGGTAATGTATTAAGTAGTCATAATATTTAATCATCTCCAACCATCTTCTCCGGGACATATTCATTCCATTTTCAATGAAAACATACTTAAAACTATAGTGATCAGTATATATATCATTTCATTCTCTATAAATACAGTCCTCTATATCATTAATGTAAAAATTACTATAGCTAACTCGATTTAATTATTTGGGTATTTTTTCTCATGACCCTTTAATTGTTGTGAGGCATATACTATCATCATTTCATTTTTCATGAGAAAAAATCCTAGTCCCTTTTTCTATGCATCACTAAAGATCACAACCCTTTCACCACTATAGGTTAGTTCAAGCACAAGTGCACTAACCAACCTTTTTTTCAAATCATTGAAATTATTCCCACATTCCTCCATCAACATGAACTTAAACCCTTTCTAAGTCAACTTGTTCAGTGGATTAAATAATCATGAGAAATCTCTCAAAAACATCAATAATATCCATCCAATCCAAGAAAACTATGGATTTTAGCTACCATGGTTGGTCTATTCCATTTATCAATAACATTTTTCTTTTAAGGATCTAATGATATACCCTCACTTAATATTATACGACCTAGTAATGAAACTTTCCAAATAAAAAATTTGGTCTTGGTAAGTTTTTGTATAACACTTATCCTTCATTAGGGTCTTCAAAACAATCCTAAAGTGATCTTAAAGATCTTCCTTACTCATTCAGTATAAAAGAATATGTTTTATAAAGACTACCACAAACTGATCAAGGTAATCTCTAAAGATGTTATGCATTAAATATATGAAGATAGTGGGCCCATTAGTATGACAAAAAGGCATCACTATAAATTCAAAAGTGTACATACCTTGTATGGAAGTCTGTCTTGGGTGTATCTTGTTTATTAACCCATAATTAATGATATCTAAAATGAAGGTAAATATTTTAAAAGTATTGAGGCCAACATAGTTGATCAAATAAGTCATCAGTATAGGGGAGATGATACTTGTTCTTGATAGTGATCTTGTTAAGTTCTTGATAATAAATGAAAAGATTCATTGACACATATTTTTTATTAACAAATAGATTATGTTCACCCCATAGTGATTAATTAGGGTTTATGAATCCCTTATCATCATTATTTTGGAGTTTCTACTTTATTTATTGTAACTCAATTGGTATCATTCTCTATAGAGTCCTTAAAATAGGCATAGCATCAGGTATGAGATCAATTGCAAACTCAAATATATTATTCGGAGGTAGACTAGGTAATTATTCAGGAAAGAAATCAAAAAATTCATGTACAATAGGTGAATACTTAATATTAAGTTTCTCCCAAACCATCTGAGATAGATAACCTTCATTGATAGAAATTAAGACCCAAAAGATGGAAGAAATTTCCATTGGAAGTTCATATTCATCTTCACATCGATAAATGACCATAGGTTCATTTGGAATATGAAATGTGAATTCCCTTCCTTAGAAATTGATATGAGATCAATATGAAGAAACCCAATACATTCCTAGAATCATAAAAAATTCAAATAAAGGTAGAATTGCAAGATTTATAGGAATCACATCTCCATAAAATTCAATCATAGATGAACTATAGACATGATATGTGACTTTCGTATCATTAGGAGTTTTCATAGTTAGCTCAATATCTAATAATTGAGGTGATATTGTGATACCCTTAGAGAATTACTTATTATAAAAGAGTGGTGAGATCCAGAATAAAATAAGTCATTAGCTATTCTATAGATTATGATTATAATATCTTTTACCACGTCATTCTTTTAACCCACATCAATAGTCGTAATTTCATGATATTTCTCATTATCTTTGGGCTTAAGAGGTTGTTGGGGATGATCATAAAAAAATATTAAAATTCATATACTAGTTGTCATAATTCCCATATTCCATATATTTGAAGCATTAGAGTGCAGGTGGTTTATTATTTCACATCTTAATTTCTTCCATTACATTTATCAGCATATTAATGCCCTTTCAACATCCACAAACTTTTTTACCTACCTTTAACTATTTAAACCACCTCCTAGTTCCATTAAATAAATTCCCTTGATTCTTATTCCCACATTTCTGGTATGTAGATGGCTATAATTTCTTTAAATAATGTTATTTATATTTGAGTTTTTATGGGAATAAATATTTTTTTTTCAAATCAAAACCATGGTAATGGTGGGAATCTACAATTTTAATTTCTAAATTGAGTGCACATCAAATGATTTCTTTTTAGCTACTAAAGTCACTTATATCTAATGACTTTTGGATACATGGTTTTGAGCCACCAAATAATCAATCAATTTTACTTTTAGGGGTGATAATTAAACGAGAGGTGTACTTTTCGTGTATTGTAAAACTTTCCTCACAAGTACCAATGGATTCATCATCCTTTTTCTTCATCTTAAGCAATTCCTTCTCCATCATTGTATGTAGAATACATGGAAGGTACTAACTGAAGAATATACCCTTAAACTCATATCATTCCATGGATTCAATTTCTTCCTATTTTCTTGTATTATTAATAGGATTCCACCATTTATTTGATTTTCCATCTAAATTATAAACATCTAGGACAACTTTTTCATGCCCTGACCATTGAAGAACATAAAATATATTCTTGGTGGTGTTGATCCATATTTTACCCACTAGTTGATCAGAGGATCCACTAAAATAAAGTGTATTTTTTCTCATGAGAGATTCAATAGTATGTTACTCCCTCTTTTAATCATTTTGAAACTTGAATGATTCATAGATTGAGAATGTTGAATGAGTATATAAGAAATATTTTGTATTCTAGATTCTATAACATTTGGTTTCTTGGGTGGAAAATCATTTAATTTCCCATCACATTTAGTATTTGTATGATTCCTTTGGGTTCTACCCATTGAATATAACCAACAGGCATAGTGTGAGAAACAATAATCACAGTGGAAAACCAAATAATAATGAAAAATCATTTATAGAATGTATAAATTATGACACCTTCTTCTATAAAACCTTAGGATCAACCTAGGTATTTCATGATCATTACTAAAACTTTAAGATTTTATAAAATACATAGACCTATACCAAAAGTTTTTGTAAAAATTTTCTAACCCTAATCTACAAAGATTGACTAGACCCTACTGAGATGCTAACTATACAATAACAAGCTTTTCATATATATATATACATATATATATATATATATATTACATATTTTTAGATGAATATTCAATTCAGAACCTTTAAATCCATTCCAGAACTGTAATGGTTTAGAGGATTTGGAGACTTGATATATAATCTCTTTATTTCATGAAAGATCTTAAAAATCATCGATAAATATCTTCCCATATAGTGCTCTTCATATGAATGTCCTACATAAAACAGTAATTATAACCTAGGGAAAAAACATAAGATAAGGTGAGCTTAGATGGTCATTATGGGTAAGAATGGGAGATATCAATCAATAATCATATGAAATCATGAGATTAATAAAATGGTATAATTTCATGATAATAACTAAAAATTTTCATACCCAGTGTGAAAAATATTATAAACCTGAGATATGGTATAAAACATTAGCATATCAAAAGACACAAATCTTAGGAATGAGAAATCATTATAACTCAATCATAAAACATAAGTTAATTCTATAAATTTGTGTGTAACCATCATAATTATAGAAACTATTTCATATGTCAAGGTTTAGTACCAAGGCCATTAGATCAGGAATTAACCCTTGTTTCCTATACTAGATCATGAACATCAATTTGTTTCTTATAACAAATCAAGAAATTTGACTTATTTCCAATAACAAATAAACCAATTCAACTTGTTTACCATAATTATTACATGAGATGTAATGTTTTAAATAATGCATTAGAGGAATATATAGGTCCCACCTACTACATAATGAAAACTATAAATATGTGTGCCATAATATCATAAAACATCCATCATATCATCATATCATAACCCTTGCAAAGAAAACGGGTGCCATATTTCCTAATATCATAGTAGAAACCAAGAAATTGTATTTCATAAACATCTCGTCATCATAAAAATAAAACATACAGAGAAATAACAGTGATGTTATCATTGGATCACACCCTCTTTAAAACATAAGTAACACTAAAGGTTATTTTCATTGATTAATATAAGTTCTAATAAAATATCCTCCAAAACATTCTTGAGTAAAATACTATTTTCAATTTAAAATCACTTTTCAAAGAGTAAAAATTTCCAATATATTGTGGAAAAAATTTCTTTAAAAATAGTATTATAATATTTTAAAGGTAGATTCAAATTATTGACAGGTCATGATAGTAGAAAATTTTGTTCATGTCATATAAGTAAAAAGAAAACATTCCTTTCATATCTTTTTCAAAAAATACTTTGTTCGGAAAACAAAAATAAGATTCCTTATTTTAAAAAAAATAAAACAAGGGTAATAATTTCTTTAAAAAATTATAGGATAATCTTGAAATCATTATTTTAATCATTTTTAGAAAATATGGATATACAAGAAAAAGGATTTTATACCAAATAGAGAAATAAAGTCTATTTTCCTTAAAAACACTCATTTGATCTCTTAAATAATTAAATTGAGGAAAATGAAAGGAAAAAATATATTCTTAATAAATAAATAGAGGATAAAAAAATTAAATGTATTTATCAGATAAGTATAATATAATTTCATTAATGGAAATTCAAGTATAAACCATCCTGATTAATATAGGATTGAAACATAAATCTCTTACCTCAAGTATAATATTTCCTTGTTCATATTAAATCCTAATGTATAATAAATATGGATTTATTATATATGTATTAAATAATCATATTCATATCTATCATACCATTTATAATTTATTTATGAAATCTCAACACCAGTTTATTAATAATTTTTTTATTAAAATCATTGGTCTTAGTGATAACTGGTTCATTTCCCAAGCATGTTTCAGTTCGATTGTCCTGGTCCTTATACATTGATCATGGTTCCATAATTTATTGAGTTAAAATAATTTTATAAACATCATATATATTAATTATATACATATTTATAATCATTCATAAAAATTAAAGATAGAAAAATGAATTACACTGTTTATTGAGACGGTAGGTTGTACGTATGCATAAACACTGGTTTCATTTTTCAATGGATGGAAAGAAATAACGGTAAATAAAAATTACCCATTAAAGGATAATTATTATATTGTAAATATAATATAAATTCATTAAATATTAATTATTACCATCCATTTATAATGTAAATAAAAAACAAATCACATTGTTTCGTGGAGGTGGTATTCCACACCTACGCACGAGTGACATTATCATTTTCCAAAAAAAATAAAGGTAAGAAGGTAAAGGTGATATTATGATTAAAGAAGTATAATTATTTCATAAATTTTACAGATAAACTTTAAACCCATCATAATAAGGATTCATGAAATATTTTGGCGGAAAATTAATTGTAGCGCTACACGAAGATGGTAAGCCATACATATGCACGAGTGATACTTTAACTTTCCATTTTATAGAGAAAAAGGTGGATAATGTTGAATTAATAATCATAATAAAATTTAATTATATTTATTATAATTTATTTATTATTTTATGATAAATATCATGGATTTAGAAAAGGTAAATGAGAAGTAGAAAAAAATGATCATTTAAGGTGATTACCTCTTCTTTGAAAGAACTCCTTTAGGCCTTCTATTAAGGATCCTAGGGTTTCCCTTGTGGGAATTAAAGAACCTATATAATGTATCTAAGTAAGTTTAAAAGTTATTTTGGTAGTTTATAGTTGATATAGAAGCCTCAAAGTGGGGAAAATAAGTAAGGGAGGAGGTTCCCTTTTATAATTGAGGTGAGGGACAATTTTAGAATTTTCTAAAAGATTAAATTATAATAAAGTAATTATCTAGACCAATATTCCTCCAAAAGTACAATTATTTGAATATAGGATAGTATAGTATTGTAATACCATCATTGAATAAAATTTAAATGGTTTTTGGTGTCATTTTTAACCTTATCTTCTTGATTAACCACTTGGTTAACCAATTTTAACCTTTACCACTATAACGTCTTTTTCAACTTTAATGTGTCATAATTTTACATATAAAGTAAAAATTGGATCATAAATGTATAAGAGATGAAATGTTTCCATATATTATCATCATTTACCTCTTTAAATATTATTATTAGTTTTAAATAATATAATAAAATATTATTTTGTTTAAATATTATTAATTTCCATTTAAAAACTCTTCATGTAATTTGACAAACAATACATAAAGAAAAAACAATATTTCAAATAAAATCCTTCAAAAAAACACTAATATATAATATTAATCTATAAATTTTATGTAACACTTTAAATTAGTCAAAAAATATCACTTTTAATATTTTTAATATCATTTATTTTATTTTTCCATTAATTTAATAAATATTGTTTCATCGTTGTGTTAGAATTTAATGTAATTATTTAATACCTAAAAATTATAAATAAATTAAAATAATTAAAATAAGTTTCTTATTATTAAAATAGAAATTTTTTATTCATTCATAACTTATTTATTTCCCTATGTAGACACATAATAGATATTTAAAACTAAGAGAGTGACATTTTGTAACTTTCTTTGATTTAAGTAATATTTTTTCATTTTCATTAAAAAGTTTCAATTAAAAAAATAAAATTTAATAATATAGTGATAATTTTCAAATTAAATTCTTCCAATAATATTTAGGATGAATAATTATAGTCATGTCACTCTGTTTTATCCTAGATTATCCTGATTTACCCTTTACCAGGGTAATAAATTTTACCGCTGTTAAAATATTTTTATTGAATATATAATATATTAATTTCATTACAATCATTCACCCTTAGTAATTAATTTAATTTAATAATATAAAAATACATTATGAGCATTAAAAATAATTTTTAATAAATAATATCCCTTTTATTTTAAAATATTTTTTAGTTTAAATTATAATGATTTTATAACCAATGATGTCATTTCATAAATGTGTAGAAAATATATTTCTTTCATAATTTAGTTCGTATTATTCATTCCCAACAATCCAAAGGCTAGGTGATATCGATCACATAATAATTTTTTAATAGTATATCACAGTTCCTTTAAACTCAGTATTGTGTGTAACGACAGCCATTGGGTAAATCAAATTAGTTTATGGGAATTTTTTTTTAAATCTTAGGTTGTTATAGTATGAGGAAATAAAAATCCACCAACATGGTTTTTATAGAGATATATGGTGAGATAACCACTTCTAATAATTAATACCCTACCAAGGAAGATGATTCCACCATGTAACCTACTTTATATAAGTATTTGAGATCCACCTCTAGACATCATTATTATATGGAGGAAGAGTTAGAAAAATACACTCCTTCCATTATAAAGGGAGTTTATACTACAAAATATTATTTTATATTGGTGAAACTATATACTAATGGATATCAATGGTTGAAATTTATTAGTGTTATCATTCCTCCCAATGAATAGAAATGGTAGATTGAATTTTTGAAATAACATTGTAGTGTATTTTCATGGAATTATTGGGATATTATATGGAACAATCATTAGTTATCCATTTTCCATCTTGATTTTCTCATCATGCACTTTGAATATAATCATGCACCTTAAAGGATAAATTCATCCCAAATGTTTTTGGTCATGGCTGAATTTAACAAGACGATCAATTCCAACATTGTCACGGAGGTCCAGTACCCCATGTGGTTGGCCAATATTATCCCATTCCAAAAGAAGAATGGGAAAATCGAGGTTTGTATCAACTTATGAGATCCTAACCATCACTTTGCAATAAAAAATGTCCCAATTTTCTTTATAGAGTTGTATATAAATTAAAAAATATGATTTTGATCCCTCTTCTTCATAGATGGATACTATAGTGATAATCAAATCTAGATAGCCTCAAAAATATAAAGAGGAAACTACATTTAGGGAAAATAAGATAACATATTATTATCAAGTAATTCCATTAGACTTTATGAACACTAAAGTAACCTAACAACGAGATATGCATCACATATTTAAAACCCTTCTAGGTAATGTAGTTGAGTTATATGTGGATGATTTGGTGGTTAAATCCCACCAATACCATAATCATCTTGGTGATCTTATAAAAGTGTTCGCCATACTCCATGCCCATAAAATAAAGATATTACCCTTGATTTATGAATTTAGGTTCGCCTATATTAAATTCCTCAAATTTATTATCTAATTATTTGGTATCAATATTTACCTAGATAAAATCATTAGAATCGTTGAAATTCACCTTGTGCACAATTCGTGAGATATGAGAGGATTTCAAAGACATGTATTTTACATATTGTGTTTTGATACAAACCTAGTAAGAAAGTGTAAGTCCTAAAATTTGATGAAGAAATTCACTTCTTACAAGTGGGGTGAATAATTGAAAAGCACATTCAATGAAATCAAGAAGTAATTTCCAAACCCTCTAGTTTTTATACTTCTTATTAATGGTAATCCCTTAATCCCCTTTATAAGACATATAGAAATATCAAAAAACCTTCTATGATTAGAAAAACAATAAGGAACAATAGATAAAACTTTACTACCTTAGGTAAATAATTATAGACACTATAGATAAATATTCCGATATTCAGAATAATTTCCTTATGTTAGTATTTTTAGTCTAAAAGAAATGTTATTATCTATAACACTATTAGGTCTAGTTAATCTCTCATATTAATCAATTAATGTATATCCTCAATTTTCTCATGCTGAATTAATGATTAGAATTATGGGTAGTATATTCCAGCAATTTGAAATTAAATTCATTCAATAAAAGGATGTTGAGAGGAAGATACTGAGTGATTTCTTTATTGTGAACCCATCCCCAAAGAAGTTTCCCCTATATGTTTAGTTTCTCAGTGAGGACATTTTTCCCTACGAGGATACAATGCCATGATGTAAAATGAACTTTGATGGTTCCTATTGAAGCCTAATCGGGAAGAGGAACTATAATTATAAACATAAAAGGGTCATCTATGGAGTGATTCTTATCTCTTATTCAATGTCCCTCATGTTGTACACATTTCTGGTTTTTTAGGGATGAACCAAAAAATGGATGAATTTTTTTTCCTCTTTACTCACCTTAAATTATCACTTGAGATCCAAGTTCCCTAACTTCATATGAAGTTTGACTCTATGATGGTTATCAAGAAAGTCAATGTTGACTATGTTATGAAAAAACAGGATCTCATCCCATTTCTATAGTGTTCCACAAAGAGTTAATGGACAACTTACCCCTTAAACTAAAGGTGTATATTGTCTTGTAATCTATGAATGATTGAACGAGTGATCCGGGAAACTTGGTTACAACCCTTGATAACTCAAACTATGATGACATGGTAAACTATGTGGAATATCAGAGTGTGATATCCCCTACCATTCTTGATGGTGAACACTTAGAGGTGAACCAATTCACCACTAATAACTCATAAACAGATCCATCAAAATTCCCTTATGATAGAAGAAGTGCCTAATTAGATAAATTTATTGGTTGAATACCTCCATTATAGATTTATAACATTATTCTAGGTGAATAGATAATATATTTTTAGGATATTATAATGTTTCATCTGTTGTGATATCCTTAACTCATGGACAATCCTCTATAATCACAACATTCATGTAATCATCCACCATTACAACAAGGGAAAATAAATCCTTTAGGATTTTATAGAGGTGCATATATTATATTTTGGATATCATCAAAAAAGATTAAATATCTCCCACTAAATCTAGAGGATGGGATACTTTTGACCCACTATTATTCATGATTTCATGGAATTCACCAAATGGTGCCATGAATTACAAGTCCATTGCAACTTCATGCATAATATTCCAAAGGTTCTCCACACTAGAAAGTACTCTTGGACTTTTTCAATGTGGGGAATCGATATTATGGATCTCTAACCATATATTATACCTTGATAGTTAAATTTTACTCATAATGATACCAGTTTTATTTCAAAATTGACTAAATAATTTCCCCTAATAGAGGTAAATGCGAGACCATGATACAAATTTTTGAGCCTCTGAGCTAAATAAATTCTATTCCAAGTACTTATCAAATCCAACCATATGCAAAACTATCAATCAATGGTAATTTGATAGATTAATGAATTAAATAGTACCCTCTCTAAAATTATACATCATATGGTGGATCAGAACAAAAATAGATGGATTGGAAAACTCTCCAATGTATTATGGGTATATCATACAATGACGCAGACTTCCACCTAGGTGATGCCTCACTCCCTCATGTATAAAATAGAGGTAGATTTTCCCATAGAGGTTCAAATACCATCATTATAGAAACATTTATATAACAAATTGATGCATGATGTGTTGTTACATGTTTGGATACCAGGTTTGGAAGATCTGAAAAAACAGGGTGTAGGATTTTCACAATATTGAGGTCCATCAGAATCAAGTGACTTAAAAATTCAAGAAGAATGTTCACCTTCACTCATTACTCTCGATTGAATTAGTTCTATAATTGATAATTAAAATGATACATGGAATAACACTACCAATTTTAGTTCCCAATTGGATAAAAACCTTCTTTATTCCTAAGGTTTTCTCCAATTGTGCATTTTCATTGGTCACCGTGGATGGAGAGAACATCACACCTCCAACCAAAGAAAGTATTCTAAAAAAGTACCATTAATATTCATTATTGTAATATTATATCATAATCATATAATGTTAAAATAAAAATTATTCATCTTTCCCCCATGATGTTAAACTACAAATAAATTTTACTCTAAATGATGTAAAACTGTATGAAAATATTCCTCACCGCACAATATTAAAATGAATAAAACAATCAATATCACATAAAATTAAGCTAAATGATTAATTTTTCCTTATTAAATGGACTTAATTTGTGTGGTTAATGTATTTTTTATATGATAATTAATATAAATAAATGTGATGGGGTATTTACCCAAGTTGAAACACCCTTTATGATGGTGTTCATATCCTACCATTCCCCTTTTTTATTTCTAGGTTTGTCACCTACAACACGACCCCCTATGAATTGTGTATGGTATGATTCCTATTTCATAGGATACATGGTGAAACCAAAATTTATTATCTTAGGCCCATCTTTATTCTTTAATCCCATTCCATCCTAGTTTTTTTGTTGATTCATCGACTCATGATGGATCCTCCTTTACTTCCCAACAGTAGGAAGATGCCCTTATCTAGCCTTTTTAGTGTTCAATCCATATATACATAGGGTAATTATATCCCAAAAATATGTGAGGATTTATTCTAGCTACCATGGGATATGTAGTGACACATGGATATCTCATCTTAGTCCTAGCCACAAATTCCATTTCTACGCCCCATTCTTTCCCAAGTGATTAGAATTTTACCAATTCATGTTATATTTCATTCATCCTTCTTCCACCATGGTGTCGATAGATTTCTCCCCTTCCCCCTATACATGAGGTAGATCATTATAGAGGATTCATTCTTGAACTACATGAGTTTTGATTACCATTTCTTAGGATATATAGTGATTTTCAGATCTCCTATATCTGGACCAATTGCAAATTTATTATTCTTCTCATCTCACATTAGTGCTCTTTTCCCCTCTATCAGCCTACATTTACCTTCCCAACATCACAATATCATCATTATTTAAAGATACCATCAAATCTATTGATGTGTCTCTTATTTCATGTATTTTTTCACATTGTTTTTTTCATTTTTTAAGAATATTTAAATTATAAAATAGGTATTTATTTGGTTAATCTGAGTATCATGATTTATTTTTTGTTAGTTAATTATTGATTATTATGTAAAAACTGATTAAATTAATGAGATAGTAAACTTTGTTTTAAAATGTTAATTTTATGTTTCATAATTTATTCTTTTGTTTATAGTATTTTATATTTTATTTTCTTAGTTTAAGAAAACAATTTAGTTATTAATGTTTAAGTTTCCTATTTAATTTTTCATATATATTTTATTTGTGTAATTTTAAATTTTAGTGTTAAATATTTTTAGTAATTATTTTTTATTGTATTTTTTTATTTACTATTCTATGTGCAGCTGACACCAAAAGATATTTGAATCAGTAGTGGTTTTTCATATGAAAATTGGGGATCTGATATGTGCTACTTAAAAGAATCTATGAATTGATAATTATGGGCACATCATCAAAAGAATATGGTACACTATTTAATATGAATACTGATTAAGATTTACCACATAGGATAATTTATCCTATATTATTCAATAAAACAAAATCATTTTTTGGATCTATTTATAATCGAGATACAGTCAAAATGGATGAGTACACTCAAACTCTCTGAGACCCTGACAAAGAAGATACCCAAGAATTAGTGTCAACCTAATCCAAATCTTGAAAAATGATGATTTGAACAAAACTTCCATTCTTGAACATGTTCTCAGTATGATATCTAATGAATCCCACCACCAGTGAAGACATGCTGAGGAAGGTGGAGCTAGGTCGTCTGACACTAATGATCCAGGATAACCGAGATCCAGCTACACCTTGTGGGAAATCGAAGCTTTACAAATGAAAAATATAGATCTCTTGATTCCAAAGGATATCAATTTTCACTATCGAAGATCTGAGTGAGAGACAAATTTCATCCTCGATTATTGAGGGAAATCTTAGTTTTTTCAAAATGGGATCTCAGTCGATGAAGAAGATGGTTGGAGATGGTTCTCCATCTGAGGTTCTTAAATCTATGAATCTGAGGAGAAGTTGATAAATGGCCTGAGCTTCTTCACTGTTTATATTTTTAAAGGTGCAGCAGAGGTGTGTGCCACCACAAATCACACAAAAATATAGAAAACATAAGAACATGAGGATTTTAACATGGTTCTGTAGGTTTGCTTACATCCACAGGATAAATGACTGTTTCTCTATTATCACACTGTGTTTCTCATTGGAGGATTACAACATACACTCTACTCCTTTTAAAATATGGGATTAAATACCATTTATAAATATGAACAAAAAACCATTCTTTGGTGGTTAGGGTTGTTTATCTGCCCTTGAGAAAAAACATCGTCGTCGGCTGCTCATTCCACCATGTTGGTTGTCATCCACTGCACTTCCCACCATGGAAGTACTTGGAGTGTGGAGTAGTTGATAAAAAATGAGATTCACAAAATGGGAGTGTCCCTCACAAATCTCCCCCTCATGACCAATTTGGGGTAGAAACCAAACCTAAAGTCTCCTTGCAGGTGTTAAAAACTTCATTGGAAATTTGAACACGCTTCTTCACACCAGATAACGTGGCAATTTCACTATCTTCAATCGTTCTCAGGATAATTATGGTCCCTATAAAATGATACAACCCTTGGGACGCTTTCCCTATAATCATCACTGCATCCCCACATGAGACTTCTAACACTCCACCCGATATGGAAATTTTGTATCCTCCAACATCGAGCCTACTTAATGATACTAGGTTCTATCTCATCCTTAAAATGAATTTCACGTCATCCAGTTCATGAACTCCTCTATTAGGTGTCTTCAATTTCACCGCCCCAACTCCTCGAAACTCGCATGTTGACCCATCACCATGTCTCACCAAATCTTGCACCTGCTGAAAATTATGAAACACACATTTGGTCGTACATATGTGTACCGAGCTCCCAGAATCCAAAACACATCCATCTTTCTTTGGATTTTGAGTCTGCTCATTCTTCCTTTTTAGAAATTGAAATTCCCGCTTCATGTGCCCATATCTTTTGTAGTAATTACACTACACTTATCCATGTTCGAATCTCCCATATGAGTGAAAGATTCTTGTTGTCATGTAGATTTCATCATCTTCTGATAATTCTGTGATGTTCACATCCTTCTCTTCAACTTTATATTTCCCAGCAACATACCGTTTTCACTCTCCATAGTCACTTTTATAGTTACCCTTTTTCTCTCAAAAGAAACATGTGATTTCACTAGGATCACGTCCTCTTGATTTTGGACTCCAATATTTACCTCCTAACTTCTGATATCATCTTCTTCCATGTTGATCATCTCGCATCACCATGATTTTCTCACCTGAATGTGTCACAGGTCTTTGGAATGCCTCCAAATCTTGAAGTGATGATATCACCTCATCCAGCTTCAATGATTCCTTCCTCATGAGAAATGCAGTAACAAGCCCATCAAATGAGCTTGATAGAGATGATAAAAGAAAACTTTATTTATCTTCCTCTCTAACCTTCACACTAATCCCTAATAATTGTGTTAGGATCTTGTTGAATTTTTTGGTTTGATCCAATAAATTTGTTCCCACATCCATTTGCAACTGGTACAATTTCTTCTTCAGGAATAATTTGTTGGTGAGAGACTTCTCCATATATAGCTGCTCTAACTTCTTCTAAATCTCCTTTGGTGAGGTCTTATCCAACACTGAGTACTTTACCTCATTTTACATACACAGTCGAATTGTGTTGATGACCTGCATCTTGAAATCTTCTCAATGATCGAAATTGGTTGTCTTGGGCTTTTCTCTTATCAATGGTCTGATTATTCCCTACTACACAATAATATCTTTCATTGTTCTTTGCCACAAACTGAAATTGTTTCAACCATCGAACTTCTCAATCTCAAATTTTGGTAGTGCTCCACCACCATCCATCATTGTTGTTACAAAATGAGATCACAACTATCAATGTCTCAACCCTTTAACACCACCTAATGGAGTGTGAATTTTGAAAATCTAACCATACGGATGCGTCCGTAATGGTTGAAATAGTAGTATTCTACTCATGGATTTTCGAAATCGGATTATGATTGGTCGAGTTATCGCCAAAAAAAATTCAATGGTCTAGATCACCTGCTGATGTGGTGATGGTGTGGCACTAATGTGGCACACTAGAGAAGCTATTGGAATCTTGCTAGAAATTTTGCTGGTGGCGGGAATAGTACCATCTTCTCCGGCACGGGGTTAATGTTCACTCATGTTTTAATAGAAACTTTGACCGGCTCTACAGGTCTCGTTTCAACTCTATTTTCAGTGATGCTTGCACCGTTGGAATAGTATCTTCATCCTATTAACGGATCTAGCCTTGGAAAAAATAGACCACTTTCAATTTTTGGGTCACCAGAAAATCCTCCTGTCAATTCTCTATTTCGACTCCACTCACTCCACCTCCCTCTTATACCATTTTTCAGGGTGCAGCAGAGGTGTGTGGCACCACAAATCACACAAAAACAGAGAAAATGGAAGAACCTGAGTAATTTAATATGGTTCGGAAGGTTTTCCTACATCCACGGGATAAAGGGCCATTTCTCTATTATCACTCTCTAGTTCTCATCGGAGGATTACAACATACACTCTACTCGTTTTAAAATATGAGATTACATCCCATTTATAAAGATGAAAAAAAAAACCATTCTTAAGTGGTTGGGGTAGTTCATATTCCCTTGAGAAAAAACATCTTCATCAACTAATCATTCCACCATATCGTTTGTCATCCACCGTACTGCCCACCATGGAATCACTTGCAGCGTGGAGTAGTTTTTGTCAAAGGAGAGTCCCAAAATGGGAGTGTCCCCCACAATATTGAACCCTAGTGCATTAAAGCCGATGAACGTATGAAGATCTGATGGTGTAGTTCAGGAATATCCGATGAAAAAAATCCATAATTGATGAAGGAATTTCGTTCTGAACTAGTACCAAGTTTCTTAGTTGAGCCTTCATCCGATCTCACTCATTTCGTGTGACCATTTTTGGTGCTCGAAGGTCGATGCGAGCTCTTGGGGAAAATATTTAATCAAAATAGTTTAATTTTGATAAATATTATCATTGGGTTTTTATCCCTATTTAATCGAGAGGGGATTTTCATTGTGTATGAATTTTGGATTTCTATGCATAGTGAGGATGAAGTTAAATGTTTATCAATCTAACATTTAATATGAATTACAAAGCATCAATGTTTTATAGATTTCTCAATATTTGACTGGTCAGAACTCTTCTTCCCAAATATTTGTGATTTTTGGAGAATATGGGACATTTAAATCTTGAGTTCAACCCTATTTCAATGATGTTACTGATGAGGTTGATCTCTCATTGATGAAGATCCACTTTTTTGAAGCGAATAAATATTAGATATGGTTGATTTTCCCTGATGAACTCAGGTTAATGAAGATGATCGGATGATTTTCGCATGGTTCGAGCCTCGGATTCCATAGAATGTTCAATTATGTTGAATCAACACCTATTAAAGTCGAATTCCATTTTGGGGTGGATTTTTGAGCATGATTTATTATAAATTTTTTCTTGTTGATTTGTCTGGAATAAATGATGTGCCCGTTTTTTGACCAAATGAGGATTTGAGCTGTCAGACCATAGTTTAGTTTTGAAGTACTGGATTTTGGTTATTCTATTAAGATTATGAAAAAGATTTGGTAAATTGTGACTTTACATAGGTGAAGTCTTGTTAGTATATTTATTACCTGAGAAAGTGGTGGTAGCTGATGCAGAAGTTTTTCGTAGTTACAGTACAGTAATAGAAGGTTTATGTTTAAATAATGAAACCTGGAGTATGGAAGTGACTGACCTTTGATGTTATCCAAAATAATGTATGTGTAGTCTTATAAAATATAAAAGGATGACTCAACAAATGAAGGAGGGACTACGTAATTAATTGGGATGCACACAATTTCTAGAGATGAGATCAGAAGGACTTATAGAGTAGATAAAAGGAAAGTTATACAAGCAGACATATGATTAATCTGGAGTGAAAGAGGGAAGATTTCACATCATATTCTTTCTTTCTTTGTTCTTGAATTTTAACTTTCAACTTCTTGATTTCATGAAGATTATTTAATGACTCAGATTTTCTTCATTTTTATTTTTCTAAATTAATTGAGAAAATTTAGAGATCAGGCATTAAGATGGCATGTGATTCTGAAGCCTGGTGTGCCCAAAAGAATTCATTGAAAAATGTTAAATTTTTAATAAAGTGCACGGGTGATTTTTCTTAAAAACTGGAATAACATCTAAATGGATGCTTGGTTTAAAAATCTAAGGGTACCATTGTGTTCAGAGCAGTGACTTTACCTTAGGTGGGGCCTAACCTCGACCGGCACAGGTCGACCGTGAAAGTTAGTTTTTGGATGTATCAGTAATAAAATATTTAATATAAATATATTATTTCAACACAACAACTCATTTTTATTTATATTAGGGTTTTCCAAGGTTCCAAGGTTATAATCATAACCCTGGAGTTTCCCTAAGCCAAATAAAAGGAGGTTCTCTTGACAGCGATGTCGGATCAGAGATCGGAACTTGGATCAAAGATCGATCGATCGATGAATGACGACAACGCAACTTCACCCTTCGTAAATGACCGATCCAAATACCAGGTAGGAGGTTGTTTCTATTTTATTCATTTTCCATTCTTAAATTCAACGAAAAAAGAAAACCCAGCCATGAATAGGTTGATCTTCAGTTTGATCACTTGCGGGATGAGAGATATCTTGTGGGAATTAAATGGGGGTTAGCTCTGTGTGATTGCTTTCTTCTTCATGATCCCTATAACAAGGATGAATTGAGGCTGATGTGAAAAAAACCAAGATTCATCCTTCGGGTGTTTTTTTCTTATCCTTTCTCTCATTTTCTTCACATTCTTCATGATTGTATGGGCGGATGATTGTTGCACCTTCGTTTCGTGGCATAAAAATCTGAGACTGAAGATCTAACACCCCCATGACACCACAGAGGCACAACAGTGAAGGCACGATGCTCTAAGGTCCAGGAGAAGTGTGAGGGTAGGGAGGTGGGACACTAATGGGGAGTCCATCATCAGTGGAAGGATGCGGCTCGGTGGGGGCGGTCCAGGAAGAGCGTAAGGGTGAGACCATCGGTGGGGCGGCCAACGAAGGCAGAGCACAGTAGAAGGGGGGCCCATCAGAACTAGCGTGGTCGGGGGTCATGAGTTGAAACATTGATTTGGGGAAGTGTCTCAGTGTCAATTCAGTGTAACATGTGGTTGTGAGGCTATGGGGAAGGCAGTGCAGCCGTCAAATCACGTGGAACACGGAACAACACTACGTTAGCATGGGGGCACGCAGTCGGGGTGGACCGCATAAGGCACAGCGAACTGACCCACAGCGCGGGCCGGATAGGGGAGTATGGATGCTCCTACGGCCCTGGGGATGGAACCAGTGACCTATAAGGTTAGGTCCATTAGTACCAGTGGGTTGGGCTGGTTCAGTTCGGGTCGGGTTGGATCTGGCGAGTCAGACCCGAACCGGACCCGGGTCGGGCATTTTTATAAAAATAGCTATAACTTTCAAATTGTGTGTTTGTTTGATGAGTTGTTGGAAAAGTTGGGACCCTAGAGATGAGACAGGCCTTTTGAGATACTCTAAGTGAGTTTTTATGGGATTTGTAATACAACCTTTTTGTCTTGAGTAGTAGGTTCTCTCAGAACAATCGCTCTACGAGCGAAATCCTGTGGTTGGTTGCGATCTTGAAACTGTGTGACTTGAAGACTACATGACTTTGGGGATGTGTGACTTATTGATACTTGGTTTCTTACCATTATTCCCTATCTTACCAAGTCTCCGTATCTTACCAAGACTCCATGTCATACCGAGACACCGTGTCTTATCGATACTAGGTGTCCAACATACTATGTATGATAATCCTACTTTCCATTCAATAGAATTAAACCAATGTGAGCTGACCGTGTTTTACTTTGTGTTATAATTTTTGTATTCTTTTGGGTTATACTTCATGTATTTATTTGTGGTGTACTTTTTATATTTCATAGTGGTATTTCTTTGTGGTTTCGGGGTGTCCTAATGAGTATTGTTTTACTCACCCTTGTATAAGCTTTGCCCACATGTGTCGTATAGTATCCCGTCTTTTTATAACATAATTTTTCATTCCATTACACGGAACTGAGGATCTTTAAGGTTTAGTGTCTTGGAAACAAGGAACATAAGACATGAAACAAAAAAAACATTCTTCTTAAACACTTGAAAGGCTTCTCCTCATGTTCACCCTAGGCTCATTATTGCATCTCATAACCTGGGGACATACATCAAAAGGAAGGGTGAGCAGAAGGCCCAGCAAGGGAAACAAGTGAAACATTTTACATATGAACTTGAGATACATCAATAAAGTCATGAAAAGAACTTTAAGGCATGAGAAAGAAAATCATGAGGCATTTCATAATAAAAAAAATAACATTTTCCATAACTTGAAGATGTGGCTACATAATTTAACATAGACAATCATGAACATATCACCAAGGTCCATCCCCAAGGTTTCATTTGAAAATTACCAAGGTTATTCACCAAGGTATCATGAAAATTGTAATCTCTAGTGGTTACATCATTACCCAATGCATTGGGGCGCTATCAGGGCGCACCCTTAAATTTGCCTTTATTATCATGTGAGCCACATATATCATCATCAAACATTTCATAAATAACCCACATAACATAAAATAAATGGGTTTCATTTCATAATCATAACATTTTAAAAACTGCTTTAAAGACATGATCTTTACGGCACTTTAAACCCACAGAAAGGGAAAGCGGGTTTCATATATGTAAATCCCAGAATTTAAAATAGAACATTTTGATATATATGTGGATACCCCTATAGAAATAAGAGCTTTGAGTATTCACTTTATAACATAAAATAATTTTTAAAAAAGAGAGAGAGGCACTTTGAGACGAAAATTCTACAGCATAACGACTATGTTTCGGGGTTTTAGAAAACATTGAGAAGAGAGGGGACATGGGTCAAACATTCATAAATGACCCATCAAACAGTAGAGAGTAAAAATATAAGGGTTTTAAGCACATGGTAATGAAATTTGAAAATATACCATATGAAATGAAGAACATGAAAGGAAGGAAAAAAAAAGATTTCTCTTGTGAGAATTCGGCAGCCTAACGGCGCCACTTAAACTTCAAAAAAATTGAATTGACAAGGTCAAATAGGGTCTCTCATCATATGAACATAAGAGTCCAGTATGATAGATATAGATATCATACCACAACATAATAGAAAGGAACTTGAAAGAATTGACATGAAAGTAGAACTTCAAAACGAGAATGGTGAAGAACCACTTAAAAATTCGGCAGCCTAACGGCGCCACTTAAACTTCAACAAAATTGAATTGACAAGGTCAAATAGGGTCTCTCATAATATGAACATAAGAGTCCAGTATGATAGATATAGAGATCATACCCCAACATAATAGAAAGTAACTTGAAAGAATTGACGTGAAAGTAGAACTTCAAAACGAGAATGGTGAAGAACCACTTAAAAATTCGGCAGCCTAACGGCGCCACTTAAAACTTCAAAATAATGAATTGAAGCGATAAAATGGGTTCTCTCATCATATGATCATAAAAGATAAGTATGATAAATTTAGAGATCATACCCCAACATAATAAAAAGGAACATGAAAGACTCGAATGAAAATAGAACTTGAAAACGAGGAAGGTGAAAGAATCCCTTAAAAATTCGGCAGCCTAACGGCGCCACTTAAACATTCTTAAAACGAATTGATGAGAGCAAGGGGGGTCTCTCATCATATGAACATGAAATAGGCAGTAGGATGAATATAAAAGAACATCCTCTAACATAAGAACATGGAGTATAAAAGAAAAGACATAAAAGAGATTACTTGAAAAGAAAGAGAGAGGTCGGATCCCTTACCTTAAAATGTAACTCTTAAACCTCAAAGGTTGGGACCTTGAGGGCTTAGGGGCACCTTGGGAGGACTCCTTGGGAGGTAATGAGACCATAAATTCGTTGGGAATGAGTGGGGAGTCGAATGGATGAGAGGAGGGCTTGGTATTTATAGGCAAAGTGAGGGGACAAGGCATTAATGGCAAAGGGACACCTCATTAGTGGTTTTGGCAAAACCATGGGCTTGCCCATGGTATTTGCCCATGGTATTGGCCACTTGGGACACCTCATACCTTATCTCACTATTCATAATTCGAACATATTGATTACAAACTTAATACATCATTTAATGATGTCATTAAACACCCGTAACTTAAAAACTGTATTTTCACTATTCATCAAAAATTCAACTTTCTCAGAATAATCCCAAAATTTCACCTTAACCAAATATCAACGCTCTGATTACAAATATGAACTCCATTTTATAAAAATAATTTTCTAAATATTTTTAATTTAATTTTTAAATAAAAACACTATTCATCGAAAATTCATTTTTTTCAGAAAAAACCCCAAAAATTACCATAACATAATATCGATGCTCTGAGTTCAAAAATAAAGTCATTTTTATAAAAATAATTTTCTAATTATTTTTAATTAAATTTTTAATTAAAAAACACTATTCATCCGAAAAAACTAATATTTGAATAATAATTAATGAAACCGTTATTTAACTATTTTATTGAATCACATTACTTAATCAAGGTGCCTATATTATTTTAAAACTTTCTTTAAGTGAGATTACTAATCCATTTGGTCATATTATTAATCCTAATCATAAAATCACTATTCATAATTTACTATTCATCAAAAATCAAGTTGATCTTATTAGACTCTAAATTCAGTACTGAACATAATTGCAGAAGACCATTTTTTGAAAATCATTACACATTTTTAATTATTTAGGGTTTACATAAACATATTTAAAATATCATTTTTCTAAAATTCATCAAAAATATGCATACTATATTTATCCGGTCATTTCAAAATTCATAAACTTCATCATAAGAAGAAATCCCAATTTTTATTTAAAACAAGGATTACACAAGGTAGTTACGGTCTCGTTACATAACCCCTTATAATACCAGCATAGGACCTAAGAGTAAGGTGTGCTAGGGTGATAGAAGCTTGGGGCGGCTCAGTCAACATTGCCCGAGTAGTAATTTCTATCAGTTTGAACTTCTCACGAAGGCGATTTCGTTCCAGCTTCACATGATGAAGTTCGGCTTGGATTTGATCCAGAGCAAAGCCCAGTGGTGCTACCTCCTTCCCAAGCTCTGTTAGATGGGCTTCGATCGGTCCAAGACTACTAGGTGAGGCCATCGAATCTTCTTTCTATAATAATTAACCAAGATTACTTATATTTAGAGACAATAATCAAAACATTCTGTTCACAGCGGTCATGTTGACCGATGGTTATATAATAGTCAAAACCCACTGATCTCATTTTAATTATAATCATGTTTATCAAATAAAACATTTTTGTTGAGTATAACAATAACACATAAAATTAGGAAACAAAATTTATTTAAAAATTTCGAGTCGTTACAATCTTCCCCCCTTAAGAAATTGCGTCCTCGCAATTTTAAAATTGGGTTTTGAAATTTCATTTAAAGTCCCACATCGGAAAAGGAGTCAGTAAAACTATTACTTTAAAATAAAGAAAGGGAAGTACAATGGTCACCTGAGTTAACCCACACTAGGGTTCCATGTAGGAAAACATGGACATGGAGGAAAAAACAAAGGGTCAAGTTCTGAGGGAGAGTGATAGAGAACATGATTAGGAGAAAGTTAACCATGAGAAAATCCCAAACTTATGATGTGTGTAAATGGTCTTTGATTACCTAGTAGGAAACGTAAACCAACAACATTTTTGTTTTACGTTTCTTTTCATAATTTTGAGGATTTCATTTACTATATAGAACAAAAACATAAGAAAATATACCTACCTTCAAGTAGAGTTTCATCCTTTAACAAGTCCCTACCAACACTAATCATTTCTCCAAATGATGAGAATTCAAAAACACTTGGTCTCATAAAAGCACAACAATCATCGTCTATAGAATCACATAATCTACAAAAGATTAACTATCTATTTCTTCTATATTTAAACATTATCCCAAAAACAGAAAGGTTAAGGTAAAACAACTCTTCAAAAAGAAATAATCCCATAGGAATGGAAACTACTTTTAAATCATCAAAGTTCCATGGTACTACCCAAAGTTCATCATAGACCATTCCATAAATAACGGTCCTTAAAATTCCTCAAAACAAACCAAACTAAGATTGAAACCCAAATACAATAAGGATTTAATAACATAGTCTTCCAAAACAACTTCATTGTTCATCTCCAGACAACATCAACCACTCCTAACATCTTATAACAAAAGTAGCTAACCTAAACATATTTTACCCAAGATAGGTTAATCATTCCCAAAAGTAACCTAAATTACTATAAGTCCACCTTAAATTCATCAATTCTTCAAAATATAAGTCAACCTTACTCCTCAATGAAAATACTATAGTAATCTATTTACCTCGATCATATAGGGTCCCCAAAATAGTGAACGCCTTCCAAAATAATAATCATCTTTTAATCCCCTAATCATCTCTGACATATTAACACGGAAATTGTCACATTTCCTATCACATTGGTTGTTGGGACACGTTATTCCATTTCTCACCATTAACTAAGAAGATAAAGTATAATTAGAGGCTTAAATACTTAACCAATAATCATGAAAAGGAACTTAAAGCATATAAGGATAACTTGTAGAAGAAAAGTATACCCTAACTTGTGATCCCCTAGGTTCCCATCTAGGTTATCCATGATCATATATTCTTATGTGAATCTTTATTTTATTTTATCTTTGTTCCTTTAATAATGGTTCATACCAAGCTTATGAATTTACCAAAGCATATCCCCCGGGAGTGTCGTAACCAAGAGTGCAGCAAGGCCCGTTGTCGTGTACCAGTTCCCGTTCGAGTCTAGCTCAAAGCGGTGTTTTCGGGTTTTACCCCTATGTACATCTGTGCCAGAGCCACCTCTACCTGCTCGTATCCAAACAGGGATGTATTTGCTTGGCAACCCCTTACTCAATACTCACCAAAATACCAGGAAGATTTCTTATATTATACTTTTCTATAGGGTTCCTCCTAGAGTTTTCATATCCTAATTTCCACAAATAACTAAACCATCCTTTGATACCAACTATAGCATCCCGTCTTTTTATAACATAACTTTTCATTCCATTACACGGAACTGAGGATCTTTAAGGTTTAGTGTCTTGGAAACAAGGAACATAAGACATGAAACAAAAAAAACATTCTTCTTAAACACTTGAAAGGCTTCTCCTCATGTTCACCCTAGGCTCATTACTGCATCTCATAACCTGGGGACATACATCAAAAGGAAGGGTGAGCAGAAGGCCCAGCAAGGGAAACAAGTGAAACATTTTACATATGAACTTGAGATACATCAATAAAGTCATGAAAAGAACTTTAAGGCATGAGAAAGAAAATCATGAGGCATTTCATAATAAAAAAAATAACATTTTCCATAACTTGAAGATGTGGCTACATAATTTAACATAGACAATCATGAACATATCACCAAGGTCCATCCCCAAGGTGTCATTTGAAAATTACCAAGGTTATTCACCAAGGTATCATGAAAATTGTAATCTCTAGTGGTTACATCATTACCCAATGCATTGGGGCGCTATCAGGGCGCACCCTTAAATTTGCCTTTATTATCATGTGAGCCACATATATCATCATCAAAAATTTCATAAATAACCCACATAACATAAAATAAATGGGTTTCATTTCATAATCATAACGTTTTAAAAACTGCTTTAAAGACATGATCTTTACGGCACTTTAAACCCACAGAAAGGGAAAGCGGGTTTCATATATGTAAATCCCAGAATTTAAAATAGAACATTTTGATATATATGTGGATACCCCTATAGAAATAAGAGCTTTGAGTATTCACTTTATAACATAAAATAATTTTTAAAAAAGAGAGAGAGGCACTTTGAGACGAAAATTCTACAGCATAACGACTATGTTTCGGGGTTTTAGAAAACATTGAGAAGAGAGGGGACATGGGTCAAACATTCATAAATGACCCATCAAACAGTATAGAGGAAAAATATAAGGTTTTTAAGAACATGGTAATGAAATTTGAAAATATACCATATGAAATGAAGAACATGAAAGGAAGGAAAAAAAAGATTTCTCTTGTGAGAATTCGGCAGCCTAACGGCGCCACTTAAACTTCAAAAAAATTGAATTGACAAGGTCAAATAGGGTCTCTCATCATATGAACATAAGAGTCCAGTATGATAGATATAGAGATCATACCACAACATAATAGAAAGGAACTTGAAAGAATTGACATGAAAGTAGAACTTCGAAACGAGAATGGTGAAGAACCACTTAAAAATTCGGCAGCCTAACGGCGCCACTTAAACTTCAACAAAATTGAATTGACAAGGTCAAATAGGGTCTCTCATCATATGAACATAAGATTCCAGTATGATAGATATAGAGATCATACCCCAACATAATATAAAGTAACTTGAAAGAATTGACGTGAAAGTAGAACTTCAAAACGAGAATGGTGAAAAACCACTTAAAAATTCGGCAGCCTAATGACGCCACTTAAAACTTCAAAATAATGAATTGAAGCGATCAAATGGGGTCTCTAATCATATGATCATAAAAGATCAGTATGATAAATTTAGAGATCATACCCCAACATAATAAAAAGGAACATGAAAGACTTGAATGAAAATAGAACTTGAAAACGAGGAAGGTGAAAGAATCCCTTAAAAATTCGGCAGCCTAACGGCGCCACTTAAACATTCTTAAAACGAATTGATGAGAGCAAGGGGGTTCTCTCATCATATGAACATGAAATAGGCAGTAGGATGAATATAAAAGAACATCCTCCAACATAAGAACATGGAGTATAAAAGAAAAGACATAAAAGAGATTACTTGAAAAGAAAGAGAGAGGTCGGATCCCTTACCTTAAAATGTAACTCTTAAACCTCAAAGGTTGGGACCTTGAGGGCTTAGGGGCACCTTGGGAGGACTCCTTGGGAGGTAATGAGACCAGAAATTCCTTGGGAATGAGTGGGGAGTCGAATGGATGAGAGGAGGGCTTGGTATTTATAGGCAAAGTGAGGGGACAAGGCATTAATGGCAAAGGGACACCTCATTAGTGGTTTTGGAAAAACCATGGGCTTGCCCATGGTATTTTCCCATGGTATTGGCCACTTGGGACACCTCATACCTTATCTCACTATTCATAATTCGAACATATTGATTACAAACTTAATACATCATTTAATGATGTCATTAAACACCCGTAACTTAAAAACTGTATTTTCACTATTCATCAAAAATTCAACTTTCTCAGAATAATCCCAAAATTTCACCTTAACCAAATATCAATGCTCTGATTACAAATATGAACTCCATTTTATAAAAATAATTTTCTAAATATTTTTAATTTAATTTTTAAATAAAAACACTATTCATCGAAAATTCATTTTTTTCAGAAAAAACCCCAAAAATTACCATAACATAATATCGATGCTCTGAGTTCAAAAATAAAGTCATTTTTATAAAAATAATTTTCTAATTATTTTTAATTAAATTTTTAATTAAAAAACAGTATTCATCCGAAAAAACTAATACTTGAATAATAATTAATGAAACCGTTATTTAACTATTTTATTGAATCACATTACTTAATCAAGGTGCCTATATTATTTTAAAACTTTCTTTAAGTGAGATTACTAATCCATTTGGTCATATTATTAATCCTAATCATAAAATCACTATTCATAATTTACTATTCATCAAAAATCAAGTTGATCTTATTAGACTCTAAATTCAGTACTGAACATAATTGCAGAAGACCATTTTTTGAAAATCATTACACATTTTTAATTATTTAGGGTTTACATAAACATATTTAAAATATCATTTTTCTAAAATTCATCAAAAATATGCATACTATATTTATCCGGTCATTTCAAAATTCATAAACTTCATCATAAGAAGAAATCCCAATTTTTATTTAAAACAAGGATTACACAAGGTAGTTACGGTCTCGTTACATAACCCCTTATAATACCAGCATAGGACCTAAGAGTAAGGTGTGCTAGGGTGATAGAAGCTTGGGGCGGCTCAGTCAACATTGCCCGAGTAGTAATTTCTATCAGTTTGAACTTCTCACGAAGGCGATTTCGTTCCAGCTTCACATGATGAAGTTCGGCTTGGATTTGATCCAGAGCAAAGCCCAGTGGTGCTACCTCCTTCCCAAGCTCTGTTAGATGGGCTTCGATCGGTCCAAGACTACTAGGTGAGGCCATCGAATCTTCTTTCTATAATAATTAACCAAGATTACTTATATTTAGAGACAATAATCAAAACATTTTGTTCACAGCGGTCATGTTGACCGATGGTTATATAATAGTCAAAACCCACTGATCTCATTTTAATTATAATCATGTTTATCAAATAAAACATTTTTGTTGAGTATAACAATAACACATAAAATTAGGAAACAAAATTTATTTAAAAATTTCGGGTCGTTACATGTCGTGCCTTGTGTAGACGATTGACACTTTGACATAGTTCTAGGTGGACCAGGACTAGGTGGTGGTTAGATTGATCAGGCAGACGATGTGTTCTCATATGGATTCAAACAACTTTCCTACACCTACCCGTCAGATAGGGTTTTCTACGGATGAGTTTCGGAAACTTTTTAATTCACTTTGAAAAACTCTTTCTTTTAGTGGGTTGGTATTATGGCCCTTTCTACTTCCATTTTACAACTTTTGTGCTCTTTGGTTGATATATTAGTGTATGTATGCATTATATAATTAGTTTTTTTTCTTTTAGTTCATTATTTTGGGCTTGGATATGTGTGCGTGTGTACAACTACTTGGGAAAATACCTCCCATTTGTGGGATATTTCTACTCGGAGCTAGTTTCCAGTCCCTGACCTATCAGATGCAGGCTTGGGGTAGTCATAGAATAGGCCCCATTGGGACAAGTCATGAGAGAGTGGTATCATAGTAGGTCGGTTCTGCTTAAGGACCAGGAGTCTGTGAGGTTGTTTTAGGGCAACCATTTTAAGTGTTTCAAGTTTGGATTTTAGGTAGGGGAATCCAATGTTAGTGCACCAACCAACGTGTCTATACACCAAGACTCTGGACACCTGTTTTTCAACTCGGTACATGAAAACACTAGTTTAATGGAAATTAATGGTACACACATCATGTAGGATTTGGGTATGTTTTCATGTCCTTCTTGAGTCAGCTCACTAGGTATACTCTATTGACTATGGTCCATCTTGATTTGTTTCAATATGCCTCCATATAGACAGCTAGATAGGATTCCATTTTCTGATCACAAGGATGATCTGCCTAGTGAAGAGGCATCAGTACATGGACTTTTACCCGAGATGGCGCCTCTGGGTGGTTTTTCTGTTGTAGTTCCACCCATTGAGTAATATTTACTACCAATTATACTGTATAAGGTTTCACATAGATTGATCATGTTGCATGAGTTCCAAAGGAAACAATCTCTCAAGTTTAGGGGTGATCCAGACCATCAGATAGCCGAGGATTGGTTGGAGGTAGTTACATGTGTCTTCCTCCTTATGAGGATGCCTTCTTACCAGATGATGGTCCTATCCAAGAGTCTTCTTCAGGGATCAGTGGGGCGATAGTGGAGCTTAGTGACCTAGAAACATGATGGTGTGACTCTCACTTAGGCAGAATTCGAGCATCTCTTCAAAGAGGAGTTATTCCTAGGTATGTTACTCTCAGTGCGCATACAGGAGCACCTACATCTGTAGAAAGACAGTCAGACTGTGGAAGAGTACTCGACAAGGTTTACTAATCTTTTGTGCTACTTCAAGGATATAGTGTGAGACCCATTCTTCATGGATCAGACCTTTGAGAAGGGGATACTCTAGGAGATCATGGCATCCATGATTTCCCTTATCATTCCCACATATGATAGAGTATTGGTGAAATATCTACTAGTGGGGAGATTTCTGGCGAAGAAGATTCCAGTAGTGGGAGCTACTAGAAATCACCAAGCAGCTGACTCTTCAGTAGTAGGTAGCTAACAGTTGTTGTAGGGACCCGAACGGGTCAAGCACTCCATGGGAAAACCCTAGGACATGGGATGAATAGTGCAGGGCTCCTAGGGAAAAGTGATCCAGCTGAAGGATAGACTATGTTACTCATGAAGCGGTCTGGGACATATGGAATGAGATTTCCCAACCTGTTGTATGGACGATCAAGAGACAGTTGAGGGACCGCCAAGGTAGAGGAGGATGCTTGATCAGGGTGTTCTGTAGGGTAGCAGACATGGAATAAGAGATGGTAGGGTAGTAGGAGGTGGGTGGAGGTTCAACGTATTACCACCACCACCCCCAGGTGGTCCACACTAGGCTCATAGAGCTAGTGGACAGGGATGAGGACAACCATAGTTAATGGAGGCGTATAACCCTGATGATCCAGGGATGATTAGAGGTATGATCTATGTCTTTTCCACTCTAGCTGTAGTTTTTATAGACACGGGTTTATGTCATTTCTTTCTTTCCATGGACCTTGTTTGGGGCTCAGAGATTTTGTTTGAACCATTAACTCGAACCTTATGTTTATAGACTCCTATGAGAGGGGATTGAATGATCACACGCTGGTTTTGACAGTGTGCTTTTACTCTTGGAGGTGAGAGTTTCGGTTGGGATCTCTTGGTAGCAGTGTTGAGGCCTTACAAATTCATACTTGGTATGGACTGGTTATCCACATTTCATGCTTATATTGACTGTTTTAGGCACAGAGTGCGATGTGTCCATGATGATGGGACCAGGTTTCCCTTTTTTGGTGAAAAAAATGCTTATAGAGCAGGATGTACTTAGTCATAGGAGGGTTAATTCCATTACTCACCAGCTGGCTAGCCTCACCCTCAGTGTAGTGGATGATAGAAGTCCTTAGTTTCCTATAGTTGTTTAAGAGTATGAGGATTTCCTTCCTAAGGATATCCTAATATTATCACCCCAAAGGGAGGTAGAATTATGCATCGATCTATACCCCGGTACAACACCAATATCTACACCTTCATATCAGATAGATCCCATAAAGCTTTGTGATATGGGGGTATATTTGGATGACATGATGAGAAAGGTCTTTGTGAGACCCATTGTTTCACTATGGACAGATCTAGTTTTGTTTTCCAAGAAGGAAGACGGGAGATTGAGGTTATGTGTGGACTTTCAGTGCTTGAATCAGGTGACCATGAAGAAAAAGTATCCACTACCGAGGATCGATGACCCCTTCGATCAGATGAAGGAAGCAAGGTGGTTCTTGAAGATTAACCTTAGGTCTAGCTATCATCAACTTCACATATGGGATGAGTATGTACCGATGAAAAACTTCATATGTCAGTAAAGCCACTAAGAGTACTTGGGGATGTTGTTTGGTGTGATGAATGCCCCAATAGTGTTTATGGGACTCATGAACAAGATATTCTTTCCTTACCAAGACCGGTTCATGGTGGTATTCATTGATGACATCCTAGTGTACTCAGCGACCGGGGAGGAGCATGTGATACACTTTGGGATGGTTTGGAAACACTCCGAAAGAACCACATTTATGGGAAGCTCTCGAAGTTTAAGTTCTGGATTCTGGAGGTCCCATTTCTAGGACATGTAATTTCAGAGGCTGGAGTCGCATTGGATCCAGTGAAGATTTAGGTGGTGCTTTCTTGGGGCCACCCAAGAGTGTTACCAAGGTGTGGAGTTTTCTGGGTTTGGCTGGGTACTATCAGTGGTTTGTACCTAAATTTTCCAAAGGATAATCACCCTTGACGGCTTTGACACAGAAGGGGAATCCCTTCATGTGGATAGAGAAGTGCCAGAAGTGCTTTCGGGAGTTGAGGCAGAGGTTGATGAGTTCTCCCATCTTGAGACTACTAGAGGAGGGAATCGGGTATGTATTGTTCTATGATGCATCAGGGACTGGTCTTGGTTGTGTCCTGATGTAGGGGAAAGTGGTGATTGCTTATGGTTTGCGCTAGTTGAGACAGCATGAGAAGAACTATGCAACCCATGATCTTGATCTGTTGGTGATAGTCTTCGCATTGAAGATTTAAAAACACTACCTGATGGGCAAGCAGTTTATCATCTACTCTGACCACAAGAGTCTCAAGTATATCTTCTCTCAGAATGATCTAAACTTGAGATAGAGGTGATTACTAGAGTTCCTCTAGGACTATGACTTTGATATTTTCTATACTTATGGTAATGGGAACATAGTGGAAGATTCTTTTATTAGTAGATCCATCTTGTAGTTTTTGGGTGAGGAATTAGAGCAGTTGACCTCATTGAAGATATCCTTTTTGGATGGAGATCGAGCATCTTACCTATAATCAACAGTTTTCACCCCTTCACTCTTATAGAAATTTGGGGAGCTACAACTAGGCGATATCAACTGTGAGACCAAACATGCTCAGTTGTACAGAGGACATGCACCTAATGGATATTCAATAGGTGGGGAGCATGTCGTTCTTTTCAGAGGGTGCACAATTGTACTAGTGGCATTTCAGGAGGAGGTTCTAAGGGAGTTCTACACATCCCCTTTGGAAGTACATCCAAGTGTGGCGAAGATTTACCAGGACCTCCAATGTTAGTTCAGGTGTCCAAGGATGAAGAATGTGGTGGAAAAGTTCATTTCTCAATGCCTCGCTTTTCAAAAAGTGAAGGATGGGCACCAGGTTACAACAGGATTGACCTAACCATTTGTGGTGATAGAGTGGAAGTGGTATGGTATATCGATAGACTTCATGAAGGGTTTACCACACACATCCAGGCGACATGATACCATCTAGGTGATCATTGTCCAACTCACAAAGTCGGCTCACTTTCTACTGATCTGGGAGAAGGTTTCAGTAGAGAGTTTGTTAAGACTCTATGTGTAGTATATAGTTTGGTTTTATGGAGTGAAATTGATGATCATTTTATATCATGATGATCGTTTCATATCCTAGTTGTGGAAGGGATTATAGTAGGAATTTGGGACACTGTTATTCTTAAGCATGGCAATTCATCCCCAGAAGGATGGCCAGATGATGTGGACCATTCAAGTTCTAGAGGATATGTTATAGGCCTTCATCTTGGACTTTTTTTGTAGCTTGGAGGATCACCTAAAACTGGTGGAGTTTGCATACAATAATAGCTACCACTCCACCATTAGTATGGAATCATTCGAGGCCTTGTAAGGGTGAGCATGCAGGTCACCACTCTGCTATACTAACCCATGAGAATTAGCACTCATGGGCCCATAGTTGGTATGGGCTACCACTGAGAAGGTGCAGATCATCTAGAAGTAGATGAAGACTTCACAGAGCTAGTATAAGTCGTATGTTGATAGGAGGCATATTCCCTTGGAGTTCGAGGAGGGAGGTCATTTGTTCCTTAGGGTCTCACCTTTATGGGGATTGTAGATATTTTTCTGGGTCTATAAGTTATCTCTGAGGTACATAGTCCCTTTTCAGATTCTACCTAGAGCTGGTGAGGTGGCATACCACATAGCTCCACCCATGTAGTTACATCGGGTATATGATGTATTCCACATGTCGTATCTAAGGAGGACGTGCATGATCCATCACACATCATTGACTGAGGTGAGTTAAACATTAACGATGAGGCAACTTTTTTGGAGTACTCTATGGAGATGGAGGATCGATAGGAGAGGATCCTTCATGAGTGGTTGACTCATCTGGTGCACATTTGGTGGAAGCATAGGAATATCTAGTAGAGCACTTGGGAGTGGGATTCTCAAATTCGTGCTCAATACCCACACTTTTTTTGTTGAGTAGCACTTGTTTTGGCTTTCAGGGACATAAATCCCTAAGGTGGGGATAATTTAATGACTCGTATTTTCTTTGGTTTTTTTATAAATTAATTGAGAAAATTACAAGATCGGGTGCTAAGACGGTGTTTGATTTTGAGGCTCGGTGTGCCCGGAACAATTCGTTGAAAAATGTTAATTTTTAAATAAATACTGAAGGTGGTTTTTATTTAAAACTAGAATAGAATTTAAATGGATGGCTAGATTAAAAATCATAGGGCACCGTTTTATTCAGAGTAGTGACTTTACCTTAGGCAGGGCCTAACCTAGACCGGTGTGGGTCGATCATGAAAGTTAGTTTTTGGACATATCAGTAATAAAAAAATTTAATGTAAATATTATATTTTGATGTAGTGATGCATTTTTCTTTATATTATGGTTTTCTAGGGTTCTAGGGTTATCATTATAACCCTAGATTTTCCTTGAGACAAATAGAAGGAGTTTCTCTCAACAGCGACGTCAGATCAAAGATCAGAACTTGGATTGAAGATCAATGGATCGACGAATGATGATGATGCAACTTCTCCCTTCATCAATGACTGATCCAAACCCTGGGTAGGGTGTTGTTTCTTTTTTATTAATTTCTAATTCTTAAATTCAATGAAAAATGTGAACTAACCATCGAACATGTTGATCTGTTGTTCGATAGCTTGCGGGATGGGAGTTATCTTATAGGAATTAAATGGGGGGTTAGATCTGTGTGATTATTTCATTCTTTGTGATCCCTCTAACAAGGATGACTTGAGGACGACATGAAAAAATTCCAAGATCCATCCTTCGGGTGATTTTTTATTATCCTTTCTCCCCTATTATTTGTGTTCTTCATGTTCTTCATGATTTTATGGGTGAATGATTGTTGTACCTTCGTTTCGTGGCACAACAATCTGAGACCGAAGATTTGACACCCCAATGACACCGTGGTGGTACGACGGTGAAGTTGTGGTGCTTTTCGGTCCAGGAAAAGCGTTAGGGTAGGACGGAGGGTTATCAACAGGGTGGCCAGTGGCGGCAGCAGGACGCAACCCAGTGGGGTTGGTTCAGGCGAAGCTCAAGAGAGAGACCGCCAGTGGGGTGTCTGGCAGAGCCGAAGCCCGACAGGAGGGGGCCCCATCAGAACCGGCATGGATGGGGGGTACCAACCATGGTAGGAGGCTTCGGTTTTAACCGTGTAATGTGTCTTGGTGCCGCGTCGGAGGAACCCATGGCGGCGAGGTCATGGGGTAGGCGGTGCAGCGGGCCGACCGCGTGGAATGTAGCACGACATTGTGTCAGCATAGGGGGCACACGATCAGGGCGGACTGTATGTGGTGTAGATAACTAGCCTATAGTGTGATCCAGACAGTGGATCCATGCCACTCCAATAGCCCAACGGGATGGGTTTGGCAGATCAGACCCGGTCTGAACCAAGGTCAGACCTATTTATAAAAACAGTCATAAGTTTCAAATCGTGTGTCCGTTTGATGAGTCGTTGGTGGCGTTGGGACCCTTACAATGAGAAGGTACTTTTGAGATACTCTAAGTGAATTTTTGTAGAAGTTTTAATACAACTGTTTTGGATTGAGGAGTAGGTTCTCTCAGAACAAGTTCACTATGAGTGGAATCATGTGGTTGGTTGTGATCATGAAACTATGTGACTTGAAGACTACATGAATTTGGGGATGCATGACTTAATGAGAATCTGTGTCTTAATAAGACTCCTTATCTTAGTGAGACTCCGTGTCTTACTGAGACTTTGTGTCTTACCGAAACTCTGTGTCTTACCGAGACTCCATATCTCATTGATACTCTATGTCTTATCGATACTAGGTGTCCTTCAGACTAAGTCTTATAGTCCTAATTTCCATTCTATAGACTTAAAACTGTGTGAGCTGACCGTTTTTCATTTGGGGTATACTTTGTGTATTGTTTTTTGGTATACTTAATGTATTTATTTATGGTGTGATTCGAGTATTTATTAGTGGTATTCCTTTGTGGTTTAGGGATGTCCTGCTGAGTATTATTTTATTCACCCCTGCACGAGCTTTTCCCGCACATGTTGTGTCTTGTGCAGACGATCGATGCTTTGACAGAGTTCTAGGTGGACTAGGACCAGTTGGTTCTTAGAGTGATCAGGCGGATGAGGTGTGCTCATACGGTTTCAGACAGCAGTCATACACCTACCCTTCAGGTAGGGTTTTCTATAGATGAGTTTTAGGAACTTGTAAATGTACTTCGACAGACTCTTTATTTTGGTGGGATTGTATTCTGAACCAGTTTACTTCCAATTTCCTACCTTCGTACTCTATGGTTGATATCTTAGGGTATGCATGCATTTTCTACTTAGTGTATTTTTTTCATTCCATCGTTTTGGGCTTGGAGATGTGTGTGTATCTACAGGTACTTGGGAAAATGTCTCCCTTCTGTAGGATATGCCTACTTGGTGCTAGTCTCTATCCCCTGACCTATTGAAGGTGGGCTTGAGGTAGTCATGGCACGAGCCCCTTTAAGATGAGTTGTGATAGATTGTTTTCTGAAAAATTTATCTTAGGGAATATAATTGTTTTTTTCTTTCTTCTACTTATTTTTATCATTTTTTTAGAATGCCAAAATCTTTTGGAGAATCTGATTTTGGCTATAAAATTATCATCACTTTTCCAAAAAAAAATTGAAAATTAAAATTTTTGATAAGATTATTTTGAAAGTGAATTATTCAAAATTTTCATGGTAATATGTTTCATTTATGTGGAGAGCTACAAGAATCATCCTGTAAGAACCTGGTTCTTATTATTGAGGTACAGGTTTCTTTTTTTCTCTTTTCCTTAAGTGTTTTTGAAAAAAATAAGGAAAATGGGGGAAAATCTCAAATTTTTTGGTTACACGCCGTGTACTTTGGCTGTGTGGTATGAGTACATTGGGCGTGTAGCCCTGTCGGCGATGAAAGGTGTAAAAATTGACTACATACCGTGTAGTGGGTATTTACACACTGTGTAGTCAGTCGGTAGGTAAATAGTAAGGTGGTGGAAGTAGGCACCAGCTGAGCGACAGTACACGCTGTGTATTCGGGAATACACGCTATATACAAATGTCGATGGATGAACAGTGCGGTGGTGGGAAAAGTAGCCACTAGAGGAACAATTAAATGAGAAAAGTACATGTCGTGTAGTCATTAGTACACGCCGTGTAGTTTGTTTTTTCACTTAAAATGGGCAGTAGTCTCCCCTGTTCATAGGGAAGGCTCAGAACCGAAGGAGGGATTTGGAGAGACGGCCAGAACTTTGGAGATCACCCGATCGAGCACCGGGAATCTGATTCTGCCTCTGTCGATCTCGTTAGAACCGTACGAGTAAGACCTCCACTCTCCTTGAGTCGTTCTTACAAATTCTTTCCCGAGGGGAAGTTATTTACATTTGAACGGGTTTTCTTTCACCTCAGATCTACATAGTTCTTGGACGATTTGAGGAGCATCGTTCACGTATACGGTTTAGTGGTGATCGAGGTAGGTGACTTGGTGTTTAAATTCCAACTTTTGTGCATTTGTGTGTACCATTTTGCTACGAACCCATGTTGGGGTGTCATGTGGTTGAGGCCTTGGCTGTTTTGAATACCTAGAATTGTATAGGTAATTAAATGTGATAATAAACTGGTGTTTGGGATCGCTGCTTGGATCCAGGACCACCTCGGGGGTGCGTTCCTCTATTTAGCCGTTTGGTCAGGATACCCGAGGGTATTCCATGTTTATATTGTGCATTACTTTTTCTTTGAGAGGAATTGTATATAATTTTCATGTTTATGCTTTGGGCTCATCCCGGTTACATGTGCCTAAGGGAAGTGTTCTTTTTAGCCTGAGGGCATTGTTTATTTAGCCTGAGGGAAAGGTACTGCTTAGCCTGAGGGAAATGTTCTATTCCGCCTGAGGGCAATGCTTCTTATTCCTGAGGGAAGTGACTTTTGTGCCTGAGGGTGACACTTCATACGCCTGAGGGAAATATCTGTTATGTTTGAGGATAGTTACCTAAGGGTTTTGTTTCGGTTTACCTGAGGGTAAGAGTTGACATTTCTGAGGACACTGACTATCTACTTAGAACATCCATCGAGGTGATATTTTATATTAAATGGATTAAATGAATATTAACATGGAAATATAACTGGTAAAGTTAGTTACTTTTGAGTACTGCTTAGTTTATTGCATTTTACTACTGTACACTGTTATTGCACATTTACACTATCAGTTGGGCATGGGCCTTTGGTGGGTGCCTACTGGGATTTATTTCTCACACCTTTTTTGGGTCATGTCTTCGGCCCAAACAGATTACGTTTCTGCAGGTGTGGATAAGGGCAAGGGTCCCTATACAGGTACATGATTGTTGTAGAGGATTAGGAGAGCATGGGATCGAGCTTAGGCTTGCGATGGTGCTGAGTTCCTGTTGCACTGTTTTGTTTTGATTTACCGTACCTTGTACCTTGAACTATATTGTATTGTGTTGTATTGTTGTGTAACATGTTCTGGCTTTTTCTTAGAACTTGAGACATGTTGCATCGTTATCTATATGACTGTTGGTTATCTTTTTACTGCAGTTGTTCATTTTAAATGTGTATGGTTTATTGCTTCTGCTGTTGTTGTATGTTTGTATATTTTATTCTGTTATTCTACACTTCGAAGAATGAGGGCATAGTTTCCCCACTATCAGACATGGGCTCTCACTGCTAGTCGGCAGCCTCTGGCATTTGGGGAAATTCTCTTGAGGTCATGTGACCAACCGGGTTCAGGGCACCCGTTGAGTGGCACCCGGGCCCGGGATGTTACAAAGTGGTATCAGAGGAGTTCTTTTTTTGACTTACTATTTGGAGCCTTAGTCAGGTATAGAAAGGAAACGGTAGTTGGTAATGAGTTGTGCCCGGGAGTATCTAACCCGTGTATAGGGAAAAGCTAGTCTACCTCGTATTTTTGCAATTCTTATGATTTTTCAAATTTTACAGTTGATTTGATTTTCACCGTTGGGTGACGCACTTGTGATTGTGCTGTTTATATTTTATTCATGGGTTCTATTTAGTTGTAACCCGGTGAGATTAGGGTATGCCATTTCATGCATCATTTAGGCACATGATAGAAATCACATTTCATGTATTCTTCCATGTCATGTAGGTGCATTAGAAATTTGCATGTTGTTGTGATAGTTGTGTGCTTGAAAAGCATGTTGTTGTGATAGTTGCCTTGATAAATACCTACTATGGGATAGGGTATTTTCATGTGAGTATGTTGATATAATGGACGCCAAAATTTGGTTTTTGGAGAGTATGAGCCCTCATTGACCGGAATTTGGTGGATCATTGACTGTTTATCTTGTTATAACATATATAAGATGCTAAACTTTGATTCGTGGGGAGTATGTGCCCTCGCGGGTCGGAATTTGGTACTTAGGTGTTGTTTTTCAGTATTTACTGGGTTCCGGAGTAGTTTCAGAGGCTTACTATCCGGAAAACCCAGGATACATTTCGTGTAGTTCCTTGGACACACGCTGTGTGTTCTTCTGTTCGGAAAGAAAAGAAAAATTTTTAAGTACACGCCATGTACCCTCTATACACACCGTGTAATCTCTTCCAGTGTAATGGACTGTGTGGGCGGGGACACGGGGTAGGGAAAGGCTTGGGAAAAACACATCGTGTACCGTTTGTACACACCGTGTAGTTTTGACCCGGAGTCTGGCCGTGTAACTAACAACACAGGCCAGTGTAATCTTTTCTTGTACACTCCGTGTCAATAATGAACATGCCATTTAGTCTGACCTGGGGACCCAGCCGTGTAACTAACAAACAAGGGTTGGTGTCACCTCCTCTAGTACACACCGTGTACCTGTGGGACACGCCGTGTAGTCTACACCGTGTGGACCTGACCATGTGGATAGGAAGACGGAGTGGTGTACACGCCATGTATGGGTGTAACACACCGTGTAGTATAAGCTGAGTAGTCGGCTGTGTCACGAATGACACTGTAAGTTGTAAAATTAAACCACACATGCCGTGTAGATGATATACATGTCGTGTAGTCTTGTTCAACGGGAGCTGTGTGGCTTAGCTGTGTAGAAGGACTAGGGCAGGGGAAGAGAAGTCAGGTACATGCCGTGTAGTCAGTATACATGTCGTGTAGTCTTGTTTTACAAATCTTGAAATTCCTTCTTCCTCTTGTTCCCTTTTTGGTCCTCTCATTTTTTAGTCTTTGATAATCTTGATTTAAGGTGTGCGTTTGACCTTGTAGAGTCATGCCGCTGAGACGACCACGCGTTGTTCACCAGGAGAGCTGCAATGAATATACTCTAGAGATGGTGGGCCATGGGCTACCAATAGATCCCCCAGCAGAGCCAGATATGGTGCCAGCCGTTATACCGGACACAGGCGTGGATGCGCAGTTCCGTGAAGGCTTCATGCGGTTCATGTAGACCTTTCAGGGAGCACTGCTGGCTGCCACATTTATGGCTGAGCTGACTCGTATATTCCAGCAGCAGCATCTGCCTATGTTTTTAGGGGATGGTGGATCATAGGCTGCAGAGTCTTGGCTGGGGTCTATGAAGACTATTTTCGAGCACCTCGACACGCCTCCAGGGCGGAGGGTCAAGCTCACTACTTATATGCTGCGTGATTCCGCCAATAGGTGGTGAGATGTTACCACTCAAACAGAGCATCACAAAGACATGGCATGGGAAGATTTTAAGACAGGTTTCTATGACTTCTTCTTCCCGGAGATGCTGAGGGCAGATAGAGCTCGAGAGTTCATGAATCTGCAGCAAGGCGTTATGTCGGTGATGGATTATTCTGCTCGTTTCACCGAGCTTCAGCGTTTTGCACCCGTTCTGGTGGGTGATGAGACGTTGAGGGCTAGACGCTTTGAGTATGGTCTTAGATATGACATACGAGTACTGGTGAATGTTATCAGGTTTCCTACAATACATTCTATTGTGGACCAGGTGCTGATTACAGAGAGGAACCTTCGAGAATCTAGTGGTGCAGGTCAGGGTGGTTCGGCACCAGTTTCTGGTACTATTTCTGCCGGTAAGAGGAAGAGATAGATAGATTTCTCTCACGGTGGAAGTACCAGCCAGAAGAATGTTTTAGGTGGTCAAGTCATGTGCTACCAGTGTGGTAGAGAGGGGCACAAGAGACCCCAGTGTCCATGAGACCCAGTAGAGTGTTGATCTTGCGACAAGATGGGTCATCTGCAGTTATTTTGCAGGGTGTTTCCATCAGTGGCTAGTGAGAGAGGTTCTGTGTAGACTCCGCGTGCGGGAGCAGGACCGGCGGCTTCTTACCAGTCGAAAAACTGGAATACGTCAGGGCGTGCAGGTAGAGATGGTGGTCGTGGCCGTGGTAGCCAGACACCATGATCTTAGAGGCAGCAGGGTGGGATAGCTCAGGGTAGCCAGGCTGTTTCACAGGGCCGTGGCACTGGGCAGGCATATACAGTGCAACAGACCCCACAGTAGCAGGATCCTGGGCCTTCTACTGTCAGAGGTAATATTCTAGTAGCTTATGTCTTATCTTCAGTAATTTTCAATACGGGTGCTACACATAGCTTTATATTTGTGCCTATTGTGGTGATCGTTGGGCTCTGTGTTTCTTATTCTTCTGATGTTATGACTCTAGACACTCTATTGGGAACTAGAACGACATGTGTGCGTCAGTGCAAGGAGTTCCCCCTTGAGGTTGGTGGGTTTCACTTTCTATGGGACTTCTATGTCTTAGAGATGACGAGCTATGATTTCATTCTCGGGATGGACTGGTTGGTTCCCTTTTGAGCCTTTTTAGACTGCTATCGTCACAGGGTTTGTTTCACGTCACCAGAGGGTGGAGAGTTTCTATACAAGGGTGAATGGGATGTTTAGGTGAGTCGAGTTGGACCAGAGCATCGCGGGCGAGGTGGCGTCACAACCCAGATTGCGAGTTTATATCTAGATGATCAGGGGACTTGTCAGTAGGATTTCCCTCCAGTAGTTGATCATTTCAGGGATGTCTTCCCAGATGACTTTTCAGGTTTACCTCTGGAGTGTGAGGTGGATTTATCTATTGAGCTTGTACCAGGGGCAACGCCGGTGTCCATTCCTCCTTATAAGATGGCTACACCAGAGTTGCAGGAGCTCAAGAGACAGTTAGAGGAGTTACAGGTAAAGGGTTTCATCTGACCTAGTACTTCTTCTTGGGGTTCTCCGGTCCTCTTTGCTAAGAAGGCAGACGGTACCCTCAGACTCTGTGTGGATTATCGGAAGTTGAACCAGATGACGGTCAAGAACCGATATCCCTTTCCGAGGATTGATGATATTTTTTATCAACTTCAGGGAGTACGAGTGTTCTAGAAGATTTACTTGAGATCAGGATATTATCATCTGCACGTGAGACCATCGGACATACCACTTACAGCTTTTCAGAGAAGATATGGTTTATATGAGTACTTGGTTATGCCTTTTGGACTCACGAACGCGCCAGCAGTTTTCATGGCTCTGATGAATCGTGTGTTCCATCATTATCTGGATTCTTTTGTGGTGGTATTTGTGGATTACATCTCAATGTACTCTCACACTCAACATGACCATTCCACCCATCTTGAGATCGTATTGAGTACACTAAGAGAGCATCAGATATATGCTAAGATCTCAAAGTGCCACTTTTGGATGGACCAGATTCACTTCCTAGGTCATATCATCTCAGAGGCAGAAGTTGCAGTAGACCCAGATAAGGTGAGAGCAGTAGTTTCCTGGGAGCATCTTAAGAACGTTTTTGAGATACGGAGTTTCTTAGGGCTGGCTGGTTACTACAGACGCTTCATCCAGGATATCTCCTGCTTAGCAGTGCCATTGGCAGGTTTGACTAAGAAGGGTGTGAAGTTCATTTGGACAGAAGCTTGTGAGACAACCTTTCAGGACCTGAAAGGAAGGTTGACATCAGCACCAATCCTGATACTTCCAGATCAAAGGAAGAGAAATACAGTTTACTGCGATGCATCAAGTATTGGGCTGGGAGAAGTGTTGATGTAAGGCGATCAAGTTGTTGCGTACGGGTCTTGGTAGTTGAGGCCACATGAGAGGAATTACCCGACGCATGATCTCGAGTTGGCTGCAGTTATTCATGTGTTGCGCTATTGGAGACACTATATTTTGGGAGATCATTTTGTGGTTTTCACCGACCACAAAAGTCTCAAGTATATCTTTACTCAGCGTGAACTGAATTTGAGACAAAGAAGGTGGGTCAAATACCTTCAGTCCTTTGACTTTGAGCTTACCTATACACCTGGTAAAGGAAATGCAGTAGCTGATGCACTGAGCAGGAGGACTCAGATACAGGCGGTGCAGGAGGCCAGTGGTGAGTGGCAGCTTATGGATTTGTTCTCTAAGATGCATTTGGAGGTGCACGACAGTCAGGGGAAGACCTATATTTCTTCCTTAGCTATGACTTCTACCCTACTGGATAGAGTGAGGATGAGACAACTATCTGATTCAGAAGGCTTAGTTCTATGGGAGTTAGTGGCAAGTGAGGACCCTCATCCTGGTTGGACGATAGGCGATGATGAGGTATTGTGTTTCCATGGACGAGTATGGGTTCCAGGGGATATGCATGAGGAGTTAATGCTGTAGTTTCATGCTTTAGCTTGGGATGTTCATCCCGGAGTTACCAAGATGTACCGTGACTTGAGACGTCAATATTGGTGGCCAGGTATGAAGAGATAGATAGATGGTTTTGTTATGAGGTGTTCCACCTATCAACAGGTGAAGGTGGAGCATCAGAGGCCAGCCGGACTATTACAGTAGTTACCCATTCCGGGGTGAAAATGGGATGATATCACTATAGACTTCGTGACTGGGTTGTCGAGGTCACCTCAAGGCAATGATTCCGTGTGGGTTTTTGTGGATAGACTCACGAAGGTAGCTCACTTTTTTCCGATCAAGGAGACCTTCAGTGTTGACAATCTTGGGAAGTTGTATATCTGAGAGGTTGTACATCTTCATGGGGTCCCTCGTTCTATCGTTTCAGATAGGTACGCTCATTTTACATCTCGTTTCTGGCAGAGTTTTCAGAGGGCACTGGGGACACAGTTTCTTCTGAGCACAGCTTACCACCCTCAAACCGATGGCCAGTCAGAGCATACGATACAGGTGCTTGAGGACATACTACGCGCATGAATCCTAGACTTTGGGGACTCTTGGGAGAAGCATATACCCCTAGTCGAGTTTTCCTATAATAATAGTTTACATGCAACTATTGAGATGGCACCTTACGAGGCTTTATATGGTAGGCCATGCCGATCACCTTTGTGCTGGATAGAGGCAGGTGAGACAGCATTACTAGGACCACGTCTCGTGCAGGAGACTTCTGAGAAGGTCCAGTTGATTCAGAAGTGGATGGCTACCGCACAGTCTCATCATAATTCTTATGCTGATCAACACAGACGACCCTTGGAGTTCGTGGTCGGGGATCAGTTTTTCTTGCGTGTTTCGCCGAGGTTGGGACACAGACAGATCAGGAGACAGGGTAAACTTTCACCGAGGTATGTGGGGCCATTTGAGATTATAGAGAGATTCAGGCCGGTTTCTTATCGGTTACAGTTACCATAGAGGTATCGGGCCATGCATGACGTCTTCCATGTATCTCAGCTGCGCCATTATCATTCAGACACATCTCACATCTTTCATCCCGAGGAGGTTGAGCTTCTGGTAGATGCGACCTTTGAGGAGCATCTGATTCGTATCATTGATAGGAGCACGAAGGTTCTCTGAGGCCGTTCAGTTCCTCTCATATGGGTGCTATGGAAGTATGGCCGAGTGCAACACGAAACCTGGGAGTGGGAGACCGACGTAAGTGCTCAGTGGCCAGAGTTGTTCTGAGCTTTATCTTCTCCACCCTTGGAAAGGAAATTCAGGGATGAATTGCTTTAAGGGGGGAAGTTTGTAAGAACCCGGTTCTTATTCTTGAGGTACAGGTTTCTTCTTTTCTCTTTTATTTAAGTGTTTTTGAAAAAAATAAGGAAAATGGGGGAAAATCCCAAATTTTGTGGGTATACGCCGAGTACATTTCCACACGCTGTGTACGTTGGCCGTGTGGGATGAGTACATAGGACGTGTAGCCCTGTCGGAGATGAAAGGTGTAAAAACCAACTACATGCCGTGTAGTGGGTATTTACACACCATGTAGTCAGTCGGTAGGTAAATAGTAGGGATGTGGAAGCAACTGCCAACTGAGCGACAGTACACGCCGTGTATTCGGGAATACACGTCGTGTACACATGTCGACGGATGAACAGTGCGGCGGTGGGAAAAGTAGCTGCCAGAGGAACATTTAAATGAGAAAATTACACGCCGTGTAGTTATTAGTACATGTTGTATAGTTTTTTTTTCGCATAAAATGGGAAGTATCCTCCCTTGTTCACAGGGAAGGCTTAGAACCGAAGGAGGTCTTGGGAGAGATGGCCGGAACTTTGGAGATCACCCGATCGAGCACCGGGAATCCGATTCTGTCTCCGTCGATCTCGTTGGAACCATACGGGTAAGTCCTCCACTCTCCTTGAGCCATTATTACCAATTATTTCTTGAGGGGAAGTTATTTACGTTTAAAAGGGTTTTATTTCACCTCAAATCTACGTCGTTCTTGGACGATTTGAGGAGCGTCGTTCACGTATACGGGTCATGGGAGATCGAGGTAGGTGGCTTGGTGTTTAAATTCCAACTGTTGTGCGTTTGTGTGTACCATTTTTCTACGAACCCATGTTGGGGTGTCGTGTGGATGAGGCCTTAGCTATTTTGAATACCTAGAATTGTATTTGTAATTAAATGTAATAATAAACTGCTATTTGGGATTACTTCTTGGATCCAGGACCACCCTGGGGGTACGTTCCTCTGTTTAGCCATTTGGCCAGGATACCCGAGGGTATGCCATGTTTATATTGTGCATTAATTCTACCTTGAGAGGAATTTTATATAATTTGTGTGTTTATGCTTTGGGCTTGGCCCGGTTACTTGCGCCTGAGGGCAGTGTTCTTTTTAGCCTGAGGGCATTGTTTGTTTAGCCTGAGGGCAAGGTACTGCTTAGCCTGAGGGGAACGTTCTATTCCGCCTGAGGGCAACGCTTCTTATGCCTGAGGGAAGTGAATTCTGTGCCTGAGGGCAACACTTCATATGACTGAGGGCAATATCTGTTATGTTTTAGGACAATTACCTGAGGGTTTTGTTTCTATTTACCTGATGGTAAGAGTTGACATGTCTGAGGACACTGACTATCTACTTAGAACATCCTCCAAGGTGATATTTTATATTAAATGGATTAAATGAATATTAAAATGGAAATATTACTGTTAAAGTTAGTTACTTTTTGAGTACTTCTTAGTTTATTGCATTTTACTACTACACACTGTTTTTGTACATTTACATTGTCAGTTGGGCACGGGCCTTTGGTGGGTGCCTACGGGGATTTATTTCTCACACCCTATTTGGGTCATGTCTTCAGCCCAAACCGATTACGTTTCTACAGGTGTGGATAAGTTCAAGGGTCCCTATACAGGTACATGATTATTGCAGAGGAGTAGGAGAGCATGGGACCGAGCTTAGTCTTGCGATGTTGCTGAGTTCCTGTTTCACTGTTTTGTTTCTCTTTATCGTACCTTGTACCTTGAGTTGTATTGTATTTTGTTGTATTGTTGTGTAACATATTCTGGCTATTTTCTTAGAACTTGAGACATGTTGCATCATTATCTATATGACTATTGTTTATCTTTTTACTGCAGTTGTTCATTTTAAATGTGTATGGTTTATTGCTTCCGTTGTTGTTGTATGTTTGTATATTTTATTCTGTTGTGCTACACTTTGAAAAATGAGGGCATAGTTTCCCCACTATCAGACACAGGCCCTCACTGCTAGTCGGCAGCCTCTGGCGTTTGGGGAAATGCGCTTGAGGTCATGTGACCAACCAGGTTCGGGGCACCCATTAAGTGGAACCCGGGCCCGGGACGTTACACGTCCATTTGTAGGTTGATTTCTTGGTGAAAGAAATCGACCTAAATATTTTTATAGAAGTGTGAGGAATTATTTTACTGTGATAAAACAAATACTTTTAAACCAAAAAATTAAATTCTCCTTACTTATCAGTCTTGTTCATTTTCCTTACTTATGCATTCATTCATTTGTTTCACTTTATAAGTCTCAAATCATACTTTTCCTTTTTTTGATTCTATTAAAAATATTTATCACTTTTTAATTATTTTTTGTGTATTTTTTTTGTTTTTAGTTATATTTCTTGGACACCACATTCTATATACCTTCCCTAAAGAATCAATTCCTTTCTTGATACTTTCTAGAGATTTTTAGGTTTAAAATTTGAGGTAATCAATAACTTTCCCACCATGTTTTTAGAGCCATTTATAGGGAATTATTCACATGACCAAAAATAAATTTTAAAATAAAATGAAAAAATACTATAAAAATTTGATAAATAACACATCCTTGTTAAAAAATTATTTAAACAAGAAATATATAAAAAATTCCTTCTATTTTGTATGTACACAAGTTCTTATTCTCAAAATCTAGATCTGATTAATTTTGAAACTGAAATAAATATAAGAGTTTTAAGAAAATAAAACAAAATTGAAATTGAAAATTTATGGTAAATAAATAATGATTAAAATAAACAAAACCATTAAGCTGCAATCATCCAAGAAAACATTGAAATGCCTAGGATGATGGATTTTTAACTCCCTCGTGTATCTAGTAATCCATCATCCATTAGATTGACACATATGGCCTGAAATTATGAACTCAAATAGTCTTATATATCGATGATGCATGTGTTTAATGGTTTATCTAATAAAGTATAATTATCCTTTATTAGATACTTTTATAACATTGTGCAATAGTTTTTTTTTCAAGGACATAATGAGGAAGATCTTGGGATGAGGTTGTTTCCATTTTGTCTTAAGGGAAATGAAAATAATTAGTTCTTAGGTTTAGATGAAAATATTTTTTTAAACTGCGAACAATTATGTAATTCATTTGTCGTGAAATTATATCCACAAAGACTTAAGGAAGATATTTGAACAAAAAATATAAGATTTTATCAAGAAGATGGTGAATCCTTTAATGAGGATTTTGATTGATATAAGGAGCTCCTTAAGAAGTTTCCCCATCACTAACTTCCATCTCATCTCTTCATGGATACGTTTTATGATGGATTTTCTTATTCTGGTCAAAATCTTATTGACCAATCTATTAGGGGAAATTATAATAAAAAATAATGAGGATTTGAGACAAATTTTCAACAATATTTCTCTAATTCTCAACACAAAAAATCTAGAAGGAAAATAGTAAATATAGGAGGAAACAACACCGGTTCTGGCTTTGAAATGAACTCTCAACTAGGTGAAATTAAAGAACAACTTTAATCTGTAATGAAGCAAAATGGAAAAAATTGTAAACCATGTGGGATTTGAAAATAAAAAATCAATCACTTAGATAGTAGTGTTCTAAATGTGGGTTGTTTGGTCACATTAATAAACTCTGTCCAAATTTCGACATGCCTTCAAAAACATAGGTGAAGGCTAGTTTTATAGGTTATGGTACAAGATTTCAATATTAGGATGAATCATTTTCCAAAAAATACAACTCTAGTTATAGAAACCATCTAAACCTTTCATGGAAAGAATAAGGTATGATAAGACAACAACCACTTGTTTTTACTTAATAACCCAAACCATAATTTCAAAACCAAAAATGGGTTGAATCATCTAATTTTCAAGGGATTTTTAAGAAATAATTTCTTTCTAAAATGGATAAAATGATGAGTAGGATGGAATCTCAAGACGAGAGACATTAAACTGTAATTTACAACCTTCAAACTCAATTTAGTCAAATGGACAGAGAGTTTAGTGGTAGGGGGAAAATGGGAAGTTTCAAAGTATAAATTAAATGCACCCCAGGGAGATTGAGATGGTTTTGGTCATTAGAAGTGGTTTAAAACCAGAATAGGAGCTTAGAGATGACCATAGGGAAGTTAAATCTAAAAATCTAGAAGATTCTAAACATAAAAATCTGGGAAACACTGAATCTATAAATTTGGATGGCACTACAATAACTCAAGTAAATCAAGTAATTCCACTTGAAAATATTGAAGGAAAATACCCTAAAATGAGAAAGAATAAAGGGAAAGAAAATATTATTGAATAATTAGGTTAAATACCATATATTATTAGGAATTTTTCCACATCCATACCTTTCCCTCATAGATTAAAATCCAAGAATAAAAAACCTAATTCGCATCAATTCCTTATACTTTTTAAGAATATCTATATGAATATTCCTTTTATCCAAAGCTTTAATTTATATTCCATCATATTTTAAATCTATTAACAAAAATTTTACAAATAAGAAAAATTTGGAAGAGTTTGATACGTACAACCTCACTGAGGAGTATAGTTTTGTTCTTCAAAACAAAATCCAATCAAAGTTTAATGATACAAGGATTTTTTTTCATTCCCTAAACCTTGGGGAATAGTGATCAATTGAATTGTCTTTGTGACCTTGGAAAAAGCACAAATATGCTTACTTTCTCACTATTTCAATAGTTAGGTTTAAGATAATTAAAACCTTCCACTGTGTTCTTACAATTGGATGATCACTCTTTTACTCATCCCATAGGAAAAGTTGATGATATTATTATTGGATTTGGTAAGATTTTCTTACCTACAGAATTTCTTGTCCTATAAATGGAGTGTGATCAAGAAGTACCTATCATACTTGGTAGGCCCTTCTTAGCCACTGGAGGAGTTGTTATCAATGTGGGAAAAGGTAGTCTGATTTTTAACTTTGGTGAACAAGAAGTATATTTTCATGTCTTTAAGAATGTGAAAGAACTTACATTTTGTAAAAACTATTAAAGATTTAAAATACTTGAAGATGAGGACTCATTAAATCAAGAATAATTTTTAAAAAAACAATTTTTAGCTGAAATAACTCATATATATGGTGAAATTGATTCATTCCAACAATCTAGAGGTGTTAAAAATGAGAATCTGGATAATCTTCTAGAACTGGATAATAGATTTATTCTAGCTTTAAAAAACTGTTAAGAATATTAAATTTTTATTCTAAAACTTAGTAAATTTATAGGAGAGTTTGAGGTTGAATTTACCTCTTTAAAAAAGGTTGAGGAACATTTCGATGCTTGTGAGGGAGAGATTTTGCTACACTCTGATGAACTTTCTAAGGAAAATATTTTAAAATTAAATTTGGACGTTGAGTATAATGAGCCATCCACTTTGGAATGTGGAGAGGAAATATTTTTTTTCTGAACATGGAATTGAAAATATGTTAAATTTTCAGACTCACTTTAAGAAACATGTTTAAGACCTTAAACCTACTAGGCTCAAGAGTCTACAATACAATGAATAATCATCGTAGCTTGAGCTTGAACCTTTTCCATCACACCAGAAATATTCATTTATAGGTGAAAACTCTTCACTGTTAATCATCATTTTTGTTGAATTAGATAAAAAACAATAGGAAAAGTTGTTTTATTTTTTTGAAAAAGTAAAAAACTACCTTAGGATAGACCATTTTAGATATCAAATGGATTAGTACTTAATTTTATATGCATAGGATCACTATGGAACCTGATCACAAGCCTAGAGTAAAAGCACAAAGAAGATTAAATCCAAACATGAAATAGGTAGTGAGAGAGGATGTTGTCAAGATGCTTGATGTTGGGATTATGTATCCCATTTCTGATAGTGCATGGGTTAGTCTGGTCCAAGTAGTTCCAAAGAAGGGAGGATTCACTATTGTGACCAATGAGAAAAATGAGAAAATACATGTTAGAAAAGCTGCCAAATGGATAGTTTATATAGATTATAGAAAGCTCAATTATGCAACTAGAAATGATCATTTTACAATGTCATTTCTAGATTAAACTCTTCACCGGATAGCTGGAAATGAGTTTTTATGTTTTCTAGATGGCTACTCTGGTTACAACCAGATTCCTGTAGCCCTAGAAGACCAGGAAAAAACCACTTTCACATGCCCCTTTAGGATATTTTCTTACCGAAAAATTCCCTTTGGATTATGTGGAGCACCAGCTACCTTAAAAATATGTATGGTGGATATATTTTTAGATATTATTGATTGAATCATTGAGGTTTTCATGGACAAATTTTCCATTGTTAGTAGTACATTTGAGAACTGTTTGAAAAATCTGGAGCTTGTTTTTGAAAGATTCCTAAAGTCCAATCTTGTTCTAAATTGGGAGAAATTTCAATTTATGGTTATCTAATTGATTGTTATTTATCACAGGGTTTCTTATAGGTGTATAGAGGTAGAAAATGCTAATATTGAGGTTGTTCAGAAGTTTCCCCCTCATGTGAATGTTAAGGGTGTAAGAAGTTTTTTAGGCCACACTAGTTTTTACTAGAGATACATAAAATAATTTTCTAAAATCACTATGCCTCGTTGTTCATTGTTGTAGAAAGATGAACCATTCTTTTTTGATGAAAAATTTCTAGAATATTTTAATATTCTTAAGGAGAAACTCACTTCTTCACCCATCATCACTGCACCCAATTGGAAGTTACCATTTAAACTTTTGTGTGACGCAGTTGATGTGGCTGTAGGAAATGTTTTAGGCCAAAGGAAATATGAGAGATTTCATGTGGTGTACTATACTAGCTAGTTTCTAGATTCATCTCAAAGAAATTACACCACAACTATGAATGAGTTATTAGCTATTGTCTTTACCATGTAAAAAATACCTAATTGGATCTAAAAGCGTAGTTTTCACATACCATTGTTCTATGAAATAGTTGTTATCCAAAAAAGTGGAAAACCCCAGGCATATTAGTTGGATATTGTTACTGCAAAAGTTTAATTTTGAAATTAAGGACAAGTTGGGTTCTAAAATTTGGTGGAAGATCATTTGTCTAGATTTTATAATAACCAATGTGACGACCCTAGGGAGATAAACTCAACTTTTCCTAATGAAAAACTACTCACTATTTTTATTAAACAGTTTTCTTGGTATGTATATTTTGAAAACTTTTTAGCCACCTGAGTCATTCTTAAATATTTTACCCATAACCAAAGAAAAAAAATCATTGCTAAGATTAAGTACTACATTTGGGAAGATCCACTCTTGTTTAGAAGGTGTGCTTATGGAATTCTTTAGAGGGTTGTTCCCAAAGAGGACATGTTTCCCATTCTTGAAATATGTCACTCATCGCCTTGGTGTGGCCATCGTGGAGGAGAAAGAATAGCTCAAAAATTCTTACAAGCTAGATTTTATTGTACATATTTATTGAAGGATGATAGGAGATTAGTTGTTGGTTGAGATAAGTGTTAAAGGTTAGGGAATGTTGGAAGAAAATAGGAGTTTCCTCATAAAGGTATTTTGGAAGTTGAAATTTTTTATGATTGGGGTTTGGATTTTATGGGACCGTTTCTTTCTTATTATGGGATTGAATACATTTTAGTTGTTGTAGATTATGTCTCAAAGTGGGTTGAAGTAGTGGTGCTCCCAAATAATCAAGATAATAGTGTTATCACATTCATAAGAGGAATATATTTTCCAGATTTGGGGTGCTAAAATCTTTTAAAACTGACAATATTACTCATTTTAGAAATTAAAATTCCAAATCTTTAATGGAGAAATACGGATGTCTTCACAAAACTAGAACTTCTTACCATCCACAATCTGGTAGATAAGTAGAAATTTCAAATAGGGAGTCAAAAAAAATTTAAAGAAAAATGGAACTAACTCCAGAAAAATATTGGTTTATAAAATTAGATAATGATTTATGGGATTATAGAAATCCATTAAAAACCCCAATTGGTATGTCTCCTTACTGGTAACTATTCAAGAAATATTTTCATTTTCTTATAAAGTTGTAGCATAAGTTGTATCGGGGTGTAAAAGCTTTAAACTTTCATTTTAAGACTGCTGGAGAGAGGGGGATACTAGAACATAGTGAGCAAGATGGGATTAGGAGAGATTCCTATGTAAATTATAGGATTTATAAGGAGTGGACTAAATATTTTCATGATTCTATTATTCAAAATAGAAAATCCAAAGCTAGATATAAGGTCCTTCTCTTTAATTCTAGGCTTAAGCTCTTCCCTGGAAAATTGAAATCTATGTGGTTTGGACCAATCCCTATTCTTTGAGCATTAAAAATGGAGTTGTTGAAATTATAGGAGAATGAAATAAACCAATGTTGGTAAATGGTCAAAGGATGAAACTTGTTTCGAAGGTAAACCAAAGGGCTTAGCTTCCAACTTTGTTCTTGAAAACTAATTTTTACTAAAGTATAACTGAAGACTTTATATTTAGTGCTTCATGGGAGACAATCCATATTCTTTCTATGAGTTTTGATTTAGTTTTGTTAAGAATAAAGTACTTCCATTGTGCTGTCTTTTTTTGACTTCTTCATATGGATTTATACTCTTGATATTCTTGATCTCCTTGGTCATTTTTCTTTAAGAAGGTTGTTGGTGCCTACGGAAGAGAAGAGATCCCATTTATTATTAAATCACAAGAATCTTCATGCTGGGTCTTTATTGGGTAAAAAATCCTTAAAATCATCCTCTATTTATTCATTACATATAAGTTTAATCAGTTGAATTCTTATGTTAATATTTTTCATTATGTAAGAACTATAGCAGAATAAACCAGCAGATGACACTCAAATCTAAGAGGAAGGAATTACTTTTGGATTGAATATGAAGAAAAGGCTTCATTAATAAGGGGAGTGATTTATTTTAATTTCTGATTTTCTTTTATACTCAACTTAATTGATGTCATGTTACTGCTTAAAATTATATTTCAATGCTTTTAAATCTATTCACTATGTGAAATTAAGTGTGGCAGGAATGTTGCTGTTAGAATTTTATTTTGTGAGTCTGCTTAGAAATTTTGGGTGTCAAGCTTGTTTGTAACTTCTATGTTGAAAATTATACAAAATATAAATTGAAACATGGTTGGGAACCATTTAAATACCTTTTGAATCAACACTTTAATTTTTGAAATAAATATAAAACATGATACAAAATTGAATTTTATTGAAATCATTTGTGTTGTCCATAAATAATTAATGCATGTAATTTTACATTTGTTGTGTTGTAGTGTTTTGTGGGAAGAATTTTATAACTTGTTAAAATAAAAATTCAATATTTTCTAAAATATCAACAGAATATTCTAGTTGAATGAAACTTGGATGAAACCCCCTAAACATTTACTCTGGTTTTCACTTGTTTTGATCTTAAAATTATGGATTCTATTTCTTATCCTTTTCAATTTACAGAAGTTTGAAATGCAAATTTAGAGGGACTTAATCAAGTTATAAAACATAGGTTTCTACAGATGAATCTAAAGTGTTAAATATTCTAACAAGGGACTTAAAGTTAAAAAATTTCAATTTAATTATGTTGACTTTCATTTTTGAATTAAATAACGAAAATTGGAATTTGTTTTTGGTGGTGAATTTAATCTTTGAAACTTGTTATTTAAGTGTTTTTGCATGCTAAACTTCTTTGTTTTAATCTATTGGTTACTCCTACACTTTTTATTACATTTGTGTGGTGAAGACTAGCATGCATGATTATCTTTACACTTTGCTGAAAATCATTGTTGAACATTAAATGTTATCATGCATTTACTTTGAAAACAAGGAATATGTGTTGAATTTATTAATATAGTAACTAGTTGGTATCTTTTATGCATGCGGTTGTTGTTTAATTGGATGCGTTAGAATAATTTCTGAACTTCAATGTGACCCTAAACATAAACTCTTTCACTAGTGAATTGAAAATATTTTTGAACTTTGAAAAGTATTAATAGCTCTTCCACATTGAGTTCAACTTTCAGGACAAAGTTGAGTTTTAAGTGTGGGGGAGATGATCTTATTAAATAAGCTAAATCGTGCTTTAATGTGAAACCCATAAGAATCTCTTTAATTTTTTTTTTTCGAAATTGTGATTTTTTAAAGCTTTGACTTTCATTTTTAGTGGGTAAGATTTTTCTTAAGTTTGAATTTTATGATGCCACCTCGAGGCGTTTAATTTTTATTTCTTCATGGATTTAAATGAGTAAATAATTTTTACCGTCCTATTGCAAAATTTTGTTTACAGTAAACTTTTGGTGGAATGTTTTATAATTTTCATTGAATTTGAACCTTTTGTTGGAATTAAATTTATAAGAGATGCATTCAAATGGATTATGAAATGAAAATCTTAATTCGGGTTGAGCCACAAATTTTTCATTCCTTAATTCTTAAGACTGCGGGATATATTATTTATCTTGGTGGTAATTATTGATCCTTCTCATCATAGTAGAGTGTTTATTTATTATTATTTTTAATGATGTGTGTCAGTACATCTGGAGGTAAATATAAGTTTGGAATTTCAATTGGATGCAAATTGACATTTGTTTAATTATTTTCAAAATTTTGAATTTCAATTAATTTTGTAAAACAATAAACCAACTCTATACTAAATTTGTTTGATCAACAGCCTGAGTTTCTTCATTGTTGATATTGAACCCTAGTGCGTTGAAGCCAACGTGCATAAATGAAGATCGGATGATGGAGATCGGCAATCTTGGATGAAATGAAGCCGAAACTGATGAAGGGCGTCCGAGCCGAACCGGTACCATGTTTCTTAGCTGAGCCCTCATCCGATTTCACTCAGTTCGTGCGACCATTATTGGCGTTCCAAGGTCAATGCGAGCTCCTGGAAAGAAGATTGAATCGAACCAGTGGCGTGTTGATGATGATTAGCATCGGGTGTCTGTCCCTGTACAATCAAGAGTGGATTTTCAATCGGTATGATTTCCAGTTTTCTGTGCAGAGTGGTGTTGAAGTTAATGTTTATCGATCCAACATTGAAGCCGGTGAACGGAGCATCAAAGTTTTGTAGGTTTTTTCTTCGTCGACTGGTCAAGACTCTTATGTACGAATATTTGTGATTTGTGAAGAAGATGTGTCGATTGAATCTTGAGTTCATCCCTGGGTCCAAGATTTTCCCGTCAAGGCTGAGCGCACATTGATGGCGATCTACTGTTACGAAGAAAAAAAGCTTAGATCTGGATGATTTTCCCTGATGAACTCGGGTTAATGAAGAAGATCAGATGATTTGCACATGGTCCGAGCCTCGGATGCCTGAGATTTTTCGATTAGGTTGAATCATCACCTATTAAAGTTGAATTCCATACTGGGATGAAGTTTCAAGCATGATTGATTATGGAGTTTTTCTTGTTGATTTGTTTGGCTGCAACCAGATGAAGGCATTGTTCGTTTTCTGAGCAGTTGAGGATTTGAGATGCCAAGCCACAGATAAGATTTGAAGTACTAGAGTTTGGTTCTTCTATTAAGAAGATGAAGGTGATTTGGGAAATGGTGAATTTACGCAGGTGAGTCCGTGTCAGTTAGTGAATTTATTACCTGAGCAGGTGGCATGAGTTGATGCAGAGGGTTTTCATAGTTACAGGGCACTAACCGAAGTTTTTTTTTTTTTAAATAACGCCACCTGGAGCAGGGCAGTGACTGACCTGTGAGGCTATCAGAAAATAAAGTCAGTGGAGTCTTAGCATATAAAAAAGGAGATCTCAGTGAATGAAAGAGGGACTCCTTCATTAATTCGGACGCACACAATTTCTTGACACGAGAGGAGACGGACTTCCGGAGTGGAGCAACGACAGGTGCTACAAGCCTACAGAATAAATTATTACAATAGAATAAATACTTCTAAACCATGCAATTGAATTTTTAATTTATTTTAAATCTTAATCATTTTCTTTAATTCTGCATTCGTTCATTTGTGCACTTCATAATTCTCAAATCATACTTTACTCATGTTTTTTTCTATTAAAAATCTTCATCACTATTGAATGATTTGTTGTGTATTTTGTTTTTTTTGGTTATCTTTCTTGGACTACACATTTAATCTTCCTTTCCTGGGAAATCGATACCTTTCTTGATACATTTTAGTAGTTTTTAGGTTTAACATTTGTGGTAATCAATGACTTACCCACAACTATATAACCTTTAAATCCACCCCCATTCGGTCTGTGAGCTGTATGACCTTAAAATAATTGCCACATACTTGTTCAAAGATATTTTATCTTTTAAACTCCAAGCTTTGGTTAAAACCTTACGAACTTAAACCCCAGCCTCATTAGGTCTGAGATGTATGACCTCAAAAAAATAACCCCCATTCAATCCAAGATATATGAACTTCAATTATTCAACCTTCCAGATCTTATTGGTCCCCTACTTAGTGAATAACCAATCCCCATTATCATATCTCTCATGGGGTTTACATTTGCATCTAGCCTGAAATCACACTTTCCTACATTCCCTCTATATGTTTGGTGCACCTCATCGATATGCCCCGTACATGATGCATAGCCACCATAGTGCATGAACTAATCTTTAGTATCTCCATTTATTCCCAAAAAATAGTTTGTGTTTTATGGATTTGAATCAACTCTTTAATCCTTCATTTTCAAATATAATCCACTTGGTTTATCTTGACAACGTAGGTTCCCTAGCTTGGGCCCAAAAATACTCATCCAAGGAACACATATTGGAGGAAAAATCCTCGGTGCAATGTGATGGAACCCATGTTTTGAACATGGTCAACAATCATCCTTAACTTGTTTCCCCCCATTTCTAAAAACACGGGGTGAAACTTGGATTTATAATAGTTGTGTAGTGGTCGTCCTCAACCTAATTGTAACTTCCCCCACTAATTCAAACTCTTTTCATTACAATTTACCTTTCCCCCACTTCCCTTGGTTCATGTGGAGTTTCAACACCCTTGGTGTTATACCCCCATGCATTTTTATCAATTTTAAGGGATAATTGATCTTTTGGAATCACACTTAACCTAGTTCCCCATTATTTATTGGTTATCTTACAATGGTTTCTGCAACATTCTGACTATGACCCATCCACCCTAACTATGTTCTCTTGTGTAATATGAAAAATATTCCACAACGTCTTATTTCTCACATCGATCATGATTAATGTGAGATTAAAGTTTTTTATTGATTATTTTATGAGTTCAATTGAAATAAAAATAATCAATGAATGAAGTTTAAGCAAGTATGATTTTATTACTTGGGAAACATAGAAGTGTAATTCACAGGTTTGATCCTCTCCTACAATACAAAATTGGATTACAAATTGCCAACATTATTGAATTCTCAAGATCGTTCATCCTCTATTAGGAGGATTTAGTATCTTTATGTAGTATCATCAACTCCTCCATCTTAGCTTCTTCACAAGGGCACACCTGGGCTGCTTTGACTTGTATATCATATCACTTAGCCCTTAATTCCACCCCTTATGTCATTGCTTGGGCTAGATCGACCTCATTAGATACCAGCTGAGTCCTCAGGTGGGTTACTACATCTTCCTTCACTAGAGTGGGGACATGTAGTTGGTGTTCCTCCTCATCATTCCAAGAAATATCCTACTGAATTTCTCATAGAGACTCAATAACAAGGGCTCCATACTCGACCCTAATAGAGTCATATTCTCATGCCTCAATTTTCTCTCACTGGATAAAGAAATTCTGGGTCATGGTGTGGAGGTCACGATAGTCGACCCCAATATAATCATCAAGTTCTTAGGATAGTGGCATAGAGTTCTTATCCAGCCAACCACATAACCCGATGAAATGTATGTGATGTTGCCTCAAATGTAATTCCACACCTTTTTCCTATTCACCCAATTTTCCTCATATATGTTTGAATACGAGTCATCATCATATTTATGGTAAGATTTGAACTTTGAGAGCTACTCGATAAGTGGTGATGGAAACTCTATTACAGAACCTATCTGCATTGGCACTATAATAGTTGGTGGGGGCCGGTTTGGTAGGTGAGTCAGATGCTTTCATTGAAATAAAAAATTAAATAGTCATTAGTTACTGTATGGAATGAGTTGGGGCACTTAGAAAATTACATTCATCACCAATTCCGAGTTCCACTATGACATAGTAAACAATAGACTCTTCCTTTGGTGTAGGTAGTTACTTCACTTTGGTTCCTACACTACCTCATATCCCCCATACATGTGGTAGGATCCTCTTAGCCCATTGGATCCTCAAACACCTGCTCTGTGGGGATGAACATTATTAGAAAAAAGTTAGATGTTATTTCAAGAAATTATTATAAAGATAAGCGGTAGTTATGGAATGAATTCTTACCCCTCTAATGGAAAACCAGAGGCCATAAACTCATGGCTTGGTTCAATCACCACAACAGCTAGTAGATTGAGGCCTAAGGCACTGTAGATAGTCAATAGTAATGGGGGACAATCGATTGGAAACCTTGAGAACAATGTACGAGGATCCTCTACTTGGTGTGTCATAACTATAATGAGAAAACTAGGAAGCTCTGTATATAGTGATCTATAAAAAAATTTAGATGTAAAAAGGGTTTTATTTTATGTTCGGAGACCCATGGTGGTTGAATCGTCAGCTTCCACATGCATTTTGAGCGCTGCACATCATCGAATGCTAATGACACCCCCAAAGTGTCCAATGGAAGAACACACCAATCCATCGAGAAGGCCATGGTGTTAGGGGATACTCCTAATACTTCATTACTACTTAGGAGTTTCACACCAGAGCTCCACCATGCGTGATTTAAGGGATTTTATAGAATTTCATCACTTAGTTACTCCTGTATGATTGATAAAATAGAGTTCCCTACCATTTGTAGTTCAACAATAAAACCATGACAATAGTAGGATCTTGGAGTTACCTTGTTTTTGGAGATCTATCTAGAGTCATTGATATATGGGATATGCTCACTCTCTATAGAAGACTCAGCTTTCCTTGGATCTCTTTCCTAGGAGTCTTCTTCACCAGATTCCCTATGCTTCACACCCCCGGGTGGCCTAATATCCTATGAATTTTCATCAGGATGACCCTTGAGCATCTTCATCGCCTAACTAATGTAGATAACTTATTGTATTCATGTGTACACCAGTGCCTCAAAATCATCACTATAGTTCATGGAATCTATTCTAGATACCAAAAATATAGTTATGATGTTTCTAATCTTGAGAAGGTATTCCCCAACCAACAGATGGTTCCCCAATATCCTCTTCCATGCAAGGAGCATCTAAATCTCTTACCATGGTTTATAGGATATATGTATGGATAAATATTTTAGTATCTCTCTTATCAACCTTACATGCTTCCTCAGATCCATATTTGGAGGAGGGTAATAGGTCCCAAAATATTCCCCCAATATTCAGAAAAACTTCATGGGTTTCCCTTCTTCAACAACTATTCCTGCCCTTATGAATTTAACTTGATGTTGTGTGGGAGGATTTTGATGTTCGTTAGTGGCCACTGACTTGGCAGAATAACTCTTATTTGGTCAGATTCGTCCCCTGAGCATGAACTAGTTTAGACTTTCGTGACATCGATAGTCACAACACTACTCCATGCTTTGCTACTGTCTATTTTTAGGTGTAATCCTTGAGTAACCTTATTAGGGAATCTACCACTGAAACCATGATCTTAGCATTAGTTTACTCTTGAACAAGAATGTACTATAGTTCCATAATTCTCATTAAGTGGTGCTCATGAGGAACTATGATGTAGAACAATGGAGTATGTTTCTGAAGACACCAGAACTGATGTACAAAGTGGAAAAGAGTATATAGATTAAAAATTATGATAAAGATGATTTCCATGACCAATACTCTTCATTTAATGGAGAATAAGTCTAATATCTCATTGATAGTGTTGTTTTTATCATCCATGGTGATCCCCACTAGAGTATTGAATGAGGTAAAGTTGAATCTCTTATGGGACCCCATAATGATGGTCAACCTAGTCCTATTGATCCCTAGAGGCCACACTCCAATGATGATTAGATTTGGTGACTGGATGTCTGTGTCAAGAGCATAGATGGTATTTAAGAACTATTATCCCCTGAAATTCATTTTCACCCATTCATATAAGATTGGGAAGGGTCCACATATTTATAATGGCATGTACCTATAAATCATGTTCCCTAGTATGTAATACAACTTTACTAGTACTAAAATATCAATATTGATTCGATGGACATACACTAGTTGTGCCACCATCATAAAGGTTGAAGACCTCACCCCATATGGGAATCCCTGATGGGTAGTAACCACATGCTGCAAAAGGCTTCCAAAAATCTGCCCAACCTTAGTATTGGGCTTATCAATTTACTCACAAGGAAGCCCCAATCTTTGTATTAGCCTTGTTCCAGGATTAACCAGTATTACCTTGGCTGGTCTCTTTCATTGAATCCTAAGAACTACTTTTGCTACCCCATGATTATCCCTTTTTGAATGTGGAGGAACGTCATGAATCAAGTCTATAGTGGGAGGTTTAGGTGTAGGTGGAGATTCTTTCACTACCCCCTTAGTTCCAGCAATAACACCTTGACCACCATGGGGGTTTGTTCTACATCCCCCTAGAAGCTCATCTCATGTAAAAATTCATCATACATCTCACTAAGGATCGGTATCCCTATGATATTGTAGGTATCCCATTGACCAATCCTGAAATCTCTAGGATACATATAGAAGGTGTTTTTTTTCAAGTGACCATATACTCAACAGCTCTAGGATGAGGTTTGTGTGGTGGTAGGAATGGACTTGTGACGTCCAAACATCCTTGTAAAGACTGATCAAACAAAAATAGTTTCTAAACTCCTCATTGGTCAACATCACCCAGTGGGACCACACCCAATCATCCATGAAGTTACCTCTTGGTCATAAATCTCACTCCTTAGTCCCACCCTTATATCTATTCACAATGCAAGTTTGGTACATGTTAGTGAATTGAGGAGGTGATGTCTTGGAAACTAGAGATTCTTTGTTCGCTACCCAAGTGGGATTCTATAAAGTGTATTCTAACACTGTTATGGTCTTTTGTGATATGACTAGTGAGAAATATGTTGGTCTAAATATACTCTGATGAGCTCCTGAATCAATGTGTTAGGGATAGAGACATTATCTAACCTTCCAAACCTAGAATCACATTGGTCTTTCCTCTATAGGTTTGATAGTGTCCAAAATTGTAGTTCAGTCTTCTCACTGGGTACAACATTGTGTTTATCTACAATTCCCTTCCTCCATACAGTGCAAACATGAGTAGTCATTTTAGCCTTGTTAATTGTTCAGCGAACTAGTTAAAATTTAGTGAAGGATGGTTCCTGTATGTATGGTTTATGACAAAATATTTTGACCTGTATAAAGGCTAGTTCATAGTATTGCTTGATATCTTTTTTTCACAACTTGAAGTCATGAAAGTTTCAGTTAGGGTAATGTGATAGTCAAAAAAAATTCAAGGACTTTCTATCTCATGAAATTCATTGAAGGGTTAGATTCCCATGAAAAGAGTGAAAATAATGAATTTCTTTGAAAATATATGCCCCCCTATGAGGTTACTACCCCTATTTATAGAGGTTACAAGTGAACTTTCCATTGCCTGAGTTGTGTGATAATAGAGATGTAGATGCCAAAATTTAGCATCATCCTCATAATTCAATCATCCTCGCTCCAATTAGAACTAATTCTGATGGGGGGGGGGATTTGTTGATGCTTAAAGACTCATCCATGATGAATCAATGAGGAATAACAAATAAAGGAGGAAAATTTAATGTCAAGGGACAAGGACACATGAAAGCCTTATGTTACACATGCCTGTATCCATAGTCACCATAGATGCTTATATTTCAACCAGTATACAAACCCTGAGTTATGAGAACCTTCTAAAAAAATACTTCCTTACTCCCAAAGGCTTATAAATAACCCATAACACTCTCTTTTGAGAATCAAGGGAGAAAGTTTAAGGCATCAAAGCTAAATTGTTTCAGATGGCACAATATTGAGTTTTGTGCCTTGAAAAACAATGACTGAAAAACTTCCATAGACTCTTGAATGTGATAAATTCTATTAGAATTACCTTTCATAAGAAATTTAATGCATTGGAGAATGATTGAGACTATTTCTCACAATACCTCTTCCATAAAGAAATTAGTTCTTACAATGGAATAATGCTTTGTGTAACCCAAGGTATCACACAACCCATATATTAATCAAACATATATCATAAAAACCTATTTTGTGTCCCCTTTGGGTAGAAAAACCTCCATGGTATTTATTGAAAATTAGAACATTTCTCACTCAGGCTATATTCACTTATGAAAACTCAATACACATGACCAGAATTTTGACTGTTGATCACTTGTCTCTTACATCATACATGGGATGAGAATATTATATGAAGGCCCTACACAAATCCCTATAGATTTTAGCAGCATTTGCGTGAATACCACACAAATCCATGCCCTTTTTGGGAACCCTAATGGGTAACCCCCACTTCATTTATTTTTGTCCCATTCACAATGTATGTGTACTTACTACATAATGATAAACTGCATGTCCTAGTCCCATCACATGAGAATAAACAGTGAAACTCAAACTATGTGGGTTTTAATTTCTGTATATAGGATATACATGATGACTCTTTGATCTCCAATACCTATATGTATAACATCCCATATCCCCCTTCGAGAGGTGATATTCCGCACAACCTAATCATCTTTCTGGGTAGAATCATACCCCTCCTAGATTGCCTACCTATGAAGCTTCATTTCATAGTGTCCTCATTGGACTCTAAACCATGAGTGTCCATATCAGACTAAAAATACAAGGTATCCTCTAATTGGGATCCCCACTCACACCAAATCAGTGAGGGAAGTGTGTAAACCCAAAATCGTAGACAAATAAAATATTTAGATTCACCTAAGAAATTTCTTTTACCATCTCCCTAATATACACTCAATAAAGATAAGGAGAAAGGAATCACTAAACACTCAGCCCACTCTCCCTCTGATACTATTGAGATACTCTCAGTTGAGGAGGCACATTAAAAGTATAAGAAGGAGATTGAGACACTTTTATGGATTAATAACTATTTCTATCAAACAAATTTTCTAAATACCAATAATGTTCATGTTGATGATCAAATTTCAGTGGATTATCCACCTTTATAGTAAGGAACATATCATTCAACAAGTGTAGAAGCTAGATATAAAATAGACTACAAATAACACCAACCTATTCTGTTAACTATATCCCTCATGGATCACCAAGATTCTATTCCCCTGATATAGAAACCCAATCCTTTTACAAATATTATTACATTTTTTAACATAAAACTCTATTAATTAAAACCCAACGACCATGAGGCCAAGTGTATTTGCTAGAATATGTACATAAAACATTAAAAGAAACTAAAACGTAGTGTTTTTTTCTCCTTTTTGAGATCCTAAATCTCATTGAGCTCCTAAAACTTCCCAGGATAATATTGGGAATATATAAAAGAAAGGGGTGAGCTAAAAATCCCACTAAAGAAATACACACGAAAAGGAAACATAACATGTGAGTCAAATGTATAACATGATATCATAAGAGGGAATGATAATGAGTAATCACATTGTAGTATAACATAAAGATAATTGTATTATAATATCATAGAAAGATATGAAAGCGTTAAAAACATATAAAATGACATAAGCATGAGTCATGGGTAATTGATGAGACAACATCACATGGGGGAAAAAGTCCAACAATAGATTATATTTACTCCCCAATCCCATACATAACATCCCATGAGACCAAAAAAATTACCCATGGCATTGGAGTACAATCTGAGTGCACCCATCATAACATATACATGCTTATGTGTTCCCTAAAAAGGAATTCAATCATAACGTATAAACATAATAATTACCCATGGAAAGAAATGGGTTGCATAATCGTGGCTCACATCATAATCAAATTAGATTTCATAAATAAGGCATTTGATAAATGAACATAATAAATTCATTACCCAATCAATGGAAGGGGGAATGAGCTATGTATATTTGTAATAGACATTGTTGAGCCCTCTGGAAGATTGCTGATTTCATGTTTATAACTGATGTTTTAATAATCACAAATCATCACAACTCATTGATGCTTAATCTGGTTTGATGTCCCATAAACATAATTCCAATCTATGAATGAATCAGTTATCATGTTCTTTTTTAACTATGCTTATTAACTTACAAAGTATGTTTGGAAGCCTTCTGGATCCATCTGAGTCACCGATTCATCAGACTCACCGATCCATCAGAGTCACTGATCAATCAGACTCACTGATCAATCAGACTCACCGATCCATCTGAGTCACCGATTCATCAGACTCACCGATCCATCAGACTCACCGATCCATCTGAGTCACCGATTCATCAGACTCACTGATCAATCAGACTCACCGATCCATCTGAGTCACCGATTCATCAGACTCACCGATCCATCAGACTCACCGATCCATCAGAGTCACTGATCAATCAGACTCACCGATCCATCTGAGTCACCGATTCATCAGACTCACCGATCCATCAGAGTCACTGATCAATCAGACTCACTGATCAATCAGACTCACCGATCCATCAGAGTCACCGATGCAAATGAGTCACCGATGTAAATGAGTCACCGATGCAAATGAGTCACTGATGCAAATGAGTCACTGATGCAAATGAGTCACTGATGCAAATGAGTCACCGATCCAAGGACTCACCGATGCTGATCAAAATGACTCACCGATCAGATGACAGACCGATGCTGATCTATCTGAGTCACCGATCTTTACTCTAATGCTGATGACCTACCGACCTCTTGAACAGTCATAAACAACTGTTTGAATTTCTTTATCTTTATCTTTATTTATTCTAACCAACGGTCATATTAGTTATATTTTAATACACTGACAATTAATTAATAAAGGTTGTCGGATGTCAGGAAACCGTACCTCGTACCTGCGGAAAGGAAACCTTTTCTATCCTACGGAGCACGTGATATGAATACAAGAAGACTCTGCTGAAAAAGACATATAGAGCTGCGAAGAAGTGTGAGACAAGATACACAGAGACAAGGGAGCATACGACATACTCGAGAAGAGCTCTGTACATACAAGAAGAACCAAGCAAGACAGAATCAAATATACAATCAAGCCTACTCAAGAAGAGTGGTGTGCATACAATAGATCATTGAAGAGCTTCATCGACTACATCTCACTGCCTGTGAACCTGAAGCATACGACACTCTGCTTCTCAAACAAAATCGAGAAGAGGACTCAGAATCACTTCTGATTAATTCCAAAACGAGTCCAGTGCTACACTGAAATCACTAGAGCCATTTCTAAACTCTACATCTCTGCTCTGTGATTTATTTATTCTACATTTTGAGCAGTGTGTGTTATCTGCTGTATTAAACACACACACTGACTCCTGTACTTTCACTGGAGGATCTGTAAATCCTCAGCAAACTTTTTACACTTCACTTCCCACTGTGGATAGTGGTAGAGGTCTTGTGACCTGGACAGCTGGCTGCTGTTGTTTGTTTTCCCACGTAGAACTGTGGTAGAGGTCTTGTGACCTGGACAGTGTGCTCACTGTTGTTAACCCCGATCCAGGGTGTGGATCACTTTTATATAAACTTTTGAGAGGACTAAGTCTCGGCTTGAGACTGAACCTCTTGGTTACTTCTCTGTGTTTATAGCTATACTATATCCATACTATACATATTTATTTCATATTTCGCTGCTATTACTTTGAAATATAATCTATCTTCAAAGCTACTTTGATAATTAAATTCGCAAGTGTTTATATTTATTATAAATCAGTAAATTGGTTTCAAAAGTTAATTTAATCATAAGATTAAGTTAACTGAGAATTAATCAATCTTTGAGAAGCTAATTGAACCTTTATATTCTATATAAATTCACTACAGTTTAATTGATTTTTGAAATTGGGGGATTTTATTAGAAATTGTTTTTAACAGAAAATTTTGATTGGAACTCAATTCACCCCCCCTCTTGAGTGTCCACTCCGACCAACACTTGGTATCAGAGGAAGTAAATACTTTCTAAAAGTGCTCTGCTTTTGAACTGTGATTTTAGTTGTATTTTAAAGTTCTTAAAATTTCTGTTATTTCTAAATTTTTATCTCTTTAAAATTCTTTTTGTAATATCATGGATAATAGACTTGAGGGTGCTGCTACCAACCGGCCACCTTTCTTCAATGGAACTAATTATGCTCAGTGGAAACTGAAAATGAAAATTCATCTAGAAAGCATAGGTTTTGATATTTGGACTGCTATTGAATCTGAATACAAAATTCCCACTACTGCTAGATCTACTTGGGATGAACCTACAAAGACTGCTTACAATAACAATTGTAAAGCTATGAATGCTCTGTACTGTGCTCTAGGAGATGAAGAGTTTAATAGAATTTCTGCATGTAAAACTGCATATGAAATTTGGGATACCTTAGCTGTTTCTCATGAGGGAACAACTAATGTTAAGGAGATGAGATTGAATACCTATACTATTAAGTATGATAATTTTAAGATGAAACCTGATGAACCCATTTCTGATATGTATCTCAGGTTCAATGAAATTGTCAACACAATGACCTCTCTGGGAAAGGATGTTCCAGCAAAGGAACAAATTATGAGAATTTTGAGATGTCTACCTGAAAGATGGAGAGGAACCTCTGTCTCCATTAGAGAATCCTGTGACATTGGTGCTCTACCTGTCAAGGAACTAATTGGCAAGCTGATGATGTATGAAGAAGAGCTTAAAGTGAACAAAGAGGAAGACAATGAACCTGCAAGAAAGTCTATTGCCTTCAAGACTACAACCTCAAAGAATAAGGATAAGGAAAAGCTTCAAGCTATCAATGAAAGTACAAGCAGTGAGGAAAGTGAGAATGATTCTGACAGCGATGATGAGATGGCTCAAATAGCCAGGAGATTCAAAAAGTTCTATAGGAAAAAGAAATTTTTTAGGAAACCAAATTACAAGGGAAAGTATGACCAACAAGGCAAATGGAAAAAGGACTGGAAGAAGAATGACAAATCAGATGATGTTGTCTGCTATGAGTGCAAGAGAAAAGGACACATTAAAGCCGACTGTCCAAAGCTGAAGTATAAAAAGAAATATGAATACAAGAATAACAAGTACAAGAAGGCCATGAAGGCTACTTGGAGTGCTTCAGAAGACAGCACAAGTGAAGCTGAATCTTCAGACTCTGAAAAGAATCGGGCCAACATGTGTTTCATGACAAACACTTCTGAGGTAACATCAGAGACTCCTGCTTTTAATTCATACTATTCTGGAGAAGATTCTGACTCAGAAAACATGTCAAAATCTGAATTGTTTGAATACTGTGACATGCTAGAAGAAACATGTAATGAGCTTAAAGATAAATATAAAGGTCTAAAGAAACAGTATGCTTTAAATGTTAAGCATAAATCTGATCTGGATATAGAAGCAGAAAAGAATGCTCAGCTGCTTAAAGAGAATACTGAACTGAAATTGTCTAATGAGCAACTCAAGAAAGATTTAGAGAAGTTCACCAATGGTAAAAATACTCTAACACAAATGCTAGGAAAGCAAGTTGCACCTAGATACACTACTGGTATAGGATACCAACCTGGACAAAGGAAAGTTGCCAAAACTAGATTCATTCCTAAATCTGGACAGAAGATAGTTAATTCTGGAACTTCTTATGCCTCATCCAGCTATATTCATAGTTATGAATCTAATAAGGTTTATCTTTCAAAGGATGTTATTTCTACAAATTATATGAGACCCATTAGACAAATATGGGTACCTAAAGTGTTATTGGCTAACCTGTCTGGACCCAAGAAGATCTGGGTACCAAAATCATCTTCCATCTAAATCTGTTTTGTAGGAGACCTGCTTGAAGAGCTGTTACAAGAAGATATGGTATTTAGACAGTGGGTGCTCAAGACACATGACTGGAGATTATTCTTGTTTCAAGAGCTTAATAAAAGTTGATGGAGGCTTTGTCACCTTTGGTGATAACTCAAAAGGGAAAATCATCGGCCTAGGCCAGATTGGTAACACTGATTCAATTTTGATTTCTAAAGTTTTATTTGTTGATGGACTTAAATATAACCTATTAAGCATTTCTCAGTTATGTGATGATGGTTTTCATGTTAAATTTGAAAATGATTCTTGCAATGTTTGTAACTCTAAAAATGTTTTAGTATTTTCTGCTTTAAGAAATGAAAATGTTTATGCTGTTGATTTAGATTCTTTAGCTAAACAGAACATTCCATGTTTAAATGCTTTTCATAAAGAGTCTTGGCTTTGGCACAGAAGATTAGGACACTGCAATGTGCACTCACTTAGAAAACTTTCTAGGAAGAACTTGGTTAGAGACTTACCCAAACTTGAATTTCCAGCAGACAAAGTTTGTAATCCCTGTCAAAAGGGAAAACAACACAAAGTTTCTTTTAAATCAAAGAAAGAAGTTTCAACTTCTCAACCACTTGAATTGGTTCACATGGATTTGTTTGGACCATCAAGAGTTTCTAGTTTAAATGGGAAGCACTATGTCTATGTTCTCGTAGATGACTTTTCTAGATATACTTGGGTATATTTTCTAGCTCACAAAAGTGAAGCTTATTCTTACTTTGTTAAATACTCCAAGTCTGTAGAAAATCTTAATAGACTCAAGATTAAGACTCTAAGAAGTGATCATGGTCGTGAGTTTGAAAATCAAGATTTTGAATCTTATTGCTCACACAATGGCTATACTCATAACTTTTCTGCCCCTAGAACACCCCAACAGAATGGTGTAGTAGAAAGAAGAAACCGAACTCTTCAAGAAATTGCTAGAACCATGCTCAATGAATATGACCTGCCTATTTATTTTTGGGCTGAAGCTGTAAATACAGCTTGTTATGTTATTAATAGAGTCTTGATTAGACCTGTTCTTAAGAAAACCCCTTATGAATTGTGGAACAATAGAAAGCCTAAGGTTAATTACTTTAAAGTTTTTGGTTGCAAAGTATTTATTCTGAATACTAAAGATAATCTGGATAAATTTGCATCCAAGAGTGATGAAGGAATTTTCCTAGGTTACTCTATCTCTAGTAAAGCCTATAGAGTTTTCAATAAGAGATCCAAATGTGTGGAAGAATCTGTTCACATCAAATTTGATGAAACTGATCCACATGAGCCTAAAACCTCTCTTGGGAATCTTGAAGAAGATTTGTCTATTCTGGACCTTAATGATAAATCTAAAGAACCTGTTATAAAAGCATCCAGTTCTGGACATTCTCCAGAATCTTCTTCTGTTGAACCTCAATCTCTAGATGAACCTGAAACTTCTAGCTCTATCTTTTCAAGACCATCTAGGACTCTAAAGAACCATCCTTTAGATGCTGTTGTAGGAAATCTAGATAGAGGAACACAAACTAGAGCTTCTCTAAGAAACCAGGTTGAACATCAAGCCTTTCTTTCACAGTCAGAACCTAAAAATATCAATGATGCTATCAATGATGAATTTTGGGTAATGGCTATGCAAGAATAATTAAATCAGTTTGAAAGAAACAAAGTCTGAGAATTAGTTGACAGACCTAAGGACACTTTGACAATAGGCACAAAATGGGTGTTTAGAAATAAAATAGATGAATCTGGAAATATAGTTAGAAACAAAGCTAGACTAGTTGCACAAGGATATAGTCAAGAAGAAGGTATAGACTATGAGGAAACTTTTGCACCTGTAGCTAGACTAGAAGCCATTAGGATCTTACTTGCATATGCTGCACATCTGGATTTCAAATTATATCAAATGGATGTTAAAAGTGCATTTCTAAATGGTTTTATAATTGAAGATGTTTTTGTAGAACAACCACCTGGATTTACTAATCCCCATTTTCCAAATCAAGTTTTTAAACTTTCTAAAGCTTTATATGGTTTGAAACAAGCTCCAAGAGCTTGGTATGATAGACTTAGCAATTTCCTTATTTCAAAAGGTTTTACTAAAGGGATTGCTGATCCAACTCTTTTCATTAAAAGAATTTCTAAAGATGTTTTAGTTGCACAAATATATGTTGATGATATTATTTTTGGATCTTCTAAAAACTCCTTATGTACTGATTTTTCAAAGGTTATGCAAAATGAATTTGAAATGAGCTTAATGGGAGAGCTTAAGTATTTTCTTGGATTTCAAATCTTTCAAACTAAAAATGGTATTATTTTAAATCAAAGTAAATATACAAAGGATCTTTTAAAACGTTTTGGATTGGATAGTATTAAGGAAAGTAATACACCTATGAGTACTACCTGTAAATTGGATGTCGATGAAACTGGGAAACCAGTTGATCAAACCAATTACAGAGGTATGATTGGAAGCTTACTTTATCTTACTGCTAGTCGACCAGATATTATGTTTAGTGTATGTATGTGTGCTAGATTTCAAGCTAATTCTAAAGAATCACACTTATTAGCTGTTAAACGGATTTTTAAGTATCTTAAGTATACTATAAATTTAGGTTTGTTTTACCCAAAAGAACAATCCTTTGAGTTAATGAGTTATTCAGATGCTGACTTTGCTGGTTGTAAGTTAGATAGAAAAAGCACATCAGGAACATGTCATTTGCTTAGAAAATCCCTAGTATCATGGTGTAGTAAGAAACAGAATTCAGTTGCATTGTCTACTGCCGAGGCAGAATACATAGCTGCTGGTAGTTGCTGTGCACAAATTTTGTGGATGAAACACACTCTATTGGATTATGGATTTGATCTTAAACATGTCTCAATTAACTGTGACAACACTAGTGCAATCAACTTATCCAAGAACCCTGTGTCTCACTCTAGAACTAAGCACATTGATGTCAGACATCACTTTCTAAGAGATCATTACCAGAAGGGTGATATTTCTCTAGAATTTGTTAGTTCTGAAAATCAATTAGCTGACATCTTCACAAAGGCCTTATGCTCTGAAAGAATGAAATTTATTAAACAAGGATTGTGTATGATTGATCTGTGAAACTGATCTGTGAAACTGATCTGTGAAACTGATCTGTGAAACTGATCTGTGAAACTGATCTGTGAAACTGATCTGTGAAACTGATCTGTGAAACCGATCTGTGAAACTGATCTGTGAAACTGATCTGTGAAACCGATCTGTGGAACCGATCTGTCACACTGTTCTGTCAATCCGATTTTTTTTAAAAAAAATTTAATTAATTACTTTTTATTAATTAGTAAATTACTTTTTATGGGAACCCTAAATGATAAAGTAAATGATACGCGGCTATTTATCTTCCCTAAACCTTTGACCTTTCATTTCCCGCCGAACCTCTCAACCTCTCTTCCCCTCTGCTTCGAACCTTCGAACCTTCGAACTCCTGCCTCTCCAAATCCTCGAATGGCTAAGCAAAAGAGACCGAGCAAAGGACCAGATAGCCCTGTACCTTCAAAGCGTGCTCGAGGCGAGTCGAGCAGTACCTCTCAACGTTCAGTAAATCCGGACCTGGAAACTCGGATTGTAGCTGCAGAAAAAGAAGTAAACTCGGCGTGGCTTCTGTCAAGTAAGTCCCTGTTGCTACGAGTTCTTGAATCTCAAGGATGGATAGACTGGTTTTCAGACAACGCCCGAATAGATTATCCAAAGCTAGTACATGAGTTTTACATGAACCTGAAAATCACGCTGGATGGTGTGGAAGCTGCTAGGATGTCATCGGTTGTAAAAGGAAAGAAAATATCTTTCTCATCTAAGCAGTGGGCTGAATGTTTAAACGTACCTCATGAAGGTCGATATGAGGACTATGCTGGTAATATACCCCCAGTCACTGACTATTTTTCTTACGAGCTAGCTCTAGAGCTTCTAACTGGAAACAAAGAATCGAGGAGAATCATAGCGTCAGAATTAGATGGTGAAAGCAGACTCCTATTCAAGTTTATTCAGCACCAACTTTGCCCTCGAAGAGGAGATTTTGCTGCTGTTAAGTATCAAGATGTTTTTCTATTGTTTCTGCTCAAAACCCATGAAAAGATAAATCTGTGCAGATATGTGATGGTCCACATAGCTAGTATGCTGAAACCTTCCAAGAAAGCCACGGCTTTGTTTTATTCAAAAATGATATCTACTATGCTCCAGAATCTGGAATGTGTTGATGAAGATGATGAAGTTGTTGAAACAGAGCCTTCCTTCTGTCTCAACAAAGAGATCTGCAAGAGGATGAAAATCAATTGGAACCCATGGAAGAAGTGCTGGGTTGCAGATGAAGATAAGTTGTATGAAGTCTACAATCCCATAGATCATGGCAAGAGGCCAAAGGATGTGAGAGATCCTGGATTAAAACCAGATGAGGAACCAATTTATTCTGATGATGATGAGCAAGAAAAAGCTGCAACTGAAGAAGGAAGTGTGTCTTCTCCTGATGATAGGAGTGATCCAGACACTGCTAGCCCCAAGAAAAGAATAGAATTTGGACCTGCTAGTCCACCCTTAACCCTACCAGAGTCAGAACCTATTCTTGATGATGAAGAAGATTATGATACTGAGGAATATCACAGTGAAGCCTCTGAGCAGAGTAATAATGAGCAAGGTGATGCTGAAGACAATCATGATGGTGATGATGATGATGCTGATGTTGTTGAAGCGGCTGCTGATAGTATCAACAGACCGGTGGATGGTCTTGCTGAAGTTCAAGTAGAACAACCTCAGTCAGTACCAGAAATCCATATCAGTGGCAAGACTGACTCATCAAAAATCAGTGGAACAGCATGCTATGAGAAACCCAACTACACCCTGTGTGCTGCTGTGTGGGATGACTACCCTGGATATGCTGTGTTGGGCTTAGACTATTCTGAAGAAGAAGGCGAATTACCAGAATCTGCTGCAACTGTGAAAAGGAACCCTCCAAGAGAAGTAAGGTCTATTCCTACTGATGATCCTGTAACTGTGAATTTACCTGGTTCTGAAATCTCTCGAGCTGATCTTGATAAGTTTAATACTGAATTGCTAACCACTGTGAGAGATATAGTCAGAGAAGAACTTTCCAATGCCCTTCATCAAGTATCTCTACAAGTTTCTGAAAACTCCTTGAAAGCTTTTTCAACGGCAGTCTCAGATGTTCTCAAGCCAGACTTGACTGCTACGGGTGAATTTGTTGGTAGGCACATAGCCTCTTTGAATCAAACCTTGAAGGATCTCCAAGTTAGCTTACTTTCTCTGTCAAATGAGTTCAGATCAACCATCTCTGGTATGATGGAAGTTTTAAGAAATCTGATTGAACATCTTAACAAGTCTGATCTGAGGAAGTTGAAAGCTGAACTAACTCATATAGTCAGCCAAGCAAGTACAGGCAAGGTAACCAAAATCACTACTCGTGAGATAGAAGCTCTCAGAGAAGTTGTGCATACAGAGCTAGCTGCTGTTAGAAATATTCTTGACTTAGAATCTTTGAGGAGGATGAAAGAGCTCTGTGATAATAGTCATAAGATGGCCTTAGTATATTCAGCAGATGCTAAGAATGCCCTGCAAGAGATCAAGGAAAAAGTTGATGCTTTCTTTTCCAAGATTTATACAAAACATGAGATGGCTGCAAACTTCAAAGTCCTGGCAGAGAATCTGAAATTACCTCCAGTCACTCAGGCCTTCAACACTCAAGTTCGCCAATTGCAAGATTTTGTTCCTTCCTTGGCACAGTTCATGGAAAACAAGGATGATTTTGAAAAAGCTATGAAGTATGGAGCAGAAGTCATTCAGGACTTCATTCATCTGTTGAAGCCTTACTTGGATGCACAGGCCACTGCCATTGTACTCCCTACATCCGAACCTCTAAGTGCCTCTGATGTCGCTCCAAATCAGCTGTCTGTTGCCCAAGCCCTATCTCAATTGCGGCCAGTCTCTCAGAAAGCTTCTCATCCAGCTCCTGCTCCTTCTCCACAACCTTCTGTGACACCTCCAACTGCACCTGCCAGAGTTGTCCTGCCACCACTTCAGCTCCGTGAACCACAGCCTGCCTCCAAGCCTTCTTCCTTACCTACAATTGATCCAAAGGATAAAGGGAAAGCCCCTTTGTATCCCACCAAATAGCCATGTATTATTTTTGATGGGGTGCTCTATGTTTTGCTTGTCTTTTTCTGTGCCTTTATAAAATTTATTTTTCCTGTGTGTTATGTTCTATCCTGCCTGCACCCTGCTTCTCTTTTCCCTTATCTATGTTCCCTCCTTTTTGATCATCCCAAAGGGGGAGAAAGAAGATATATAATGGGAGAAAGAAGATATATAATGGGAGAAAGAAGATATATAATGGGAGAAAGAAGATATATATAAGGAGAAAGAACTATATATCTAAGGGGGAGTACTCTACATATGAAGAGGGAGATCAATATCTCAGGGGGAGAAATCTGAATATTATATATATGGGAATGTTATCTTAAGAGGGAGATTATTTTTTTTATTTTTATTTTTATATATATATATATGAAGATTTGTGATTATCAAAAAGGGGGAGACTGTTGAGCCCTCTGGAAGATTGCTGATTTCATGTTTATAACTGATGTTTTAATAATCACAAATCATCACAACTCATTGATGCTTAATCTGGTTTGATGTCCCATAAACATAATTCCAATCTATGAATGAATCAGTTATCATGTTCTTTTTTAACTATGCTTATTAACTTACAAAGTATGTTTGGAAGCCTTCTGGATCCATCTGAGTCACCGATTCATCAGACTCACCGATCCATCAGAGTCACTGATCAATCAGACTCACTGATCAATCAGACTCACCGATCCATCTGAGTCACCGATTCATCAGACTCACCGATCCATCAGACTCACCGATCCATCAGAGTCACTGATCAATCAGACTCACCGATCCATCTGAGTCACCGATTCATCAGACTCACTGATCAATCAGACTCACCGATCCATCTGAGTCACCGATTCATCAGACTCACCGATCCATCAGACTCACCGATCCATCAGAGTCACTGATCAATCAGACTCACCGATCCATCTGAGTCACCGATTCATCAGACTCACCGATCCATCAGAGTCACTGATCAATCAGACTCACTGATCAATCAGACTCACCGATCCATCAGAGTCACCGATGCAAATGAGTCACCGATGTAAATGAGTCACCGATGCAAATGAGTCACTGATGCAAATGAGTCACTGATGCAAATGAGTCACTGATGCAAATGAGTCACCGATCCAAGGACTCACCGATGCTGATCAAAATGACTCACCGATCAGATGACAGACCGATGCTGATCTATCTGAGTCACCGATCTTTACTCTAATGCTGATGACCTACCGACCTCTTGAACAGTCATAAACAACTGTTTGAATTTCTTTATCTTTATCTTTATTTATTCTAACCAACGGTCATATTAGTTATATTTTAATACACTGACAATTAATTAATAAAGGTTGTCGGATGTCAGGAAACCGTACCTCGTACCTGCGGAAAGGAAACCTTTTCTATCCTACGGAGCACGTGATATGAATACAAGAAGACTCTGCTGAAAAAGACATATAGAGCTGCGAAGAAGTGTGAGACAAGATACACAGAGACAAGGGAGCATACGACATACTCGAGAAGAGCTCTGTACATACAAGAAGAACCAAGCAAGACAGAATCAAATATACAATCAAGCCTACTCAAGAAGAGTGGTGTGCATACAATAGATCATTGAAGAGCTTCATCGACTACATCTCACTGCCTGTGAACCTGAAGCATACGACACTCTGCTTCTCAAACAAAATCGAGAAGAGGACTCAGAATCACTTCTGATTAATTCCAAAACGAGTCCAGTGCTACACTGAAATCACTAGAGCCATTTCTAAACTCTACATCTCTGCTCTGTGATTTATTTATTCTACATTTTGAGCAGTGTGTGTTATCTGCTGTATTAAACACACACACTGACTCCTGTACTTTCACTGGAGGATCTGTAAATCCTCAGCAAACTTTTTACACTTCACTTCCCACTGTGGATAGTGGTAGAGGTCTTGTGACCTGGACAGCTGGCTGCTGTTGTTTGTTTTCCCACGTAGAACTGTGGTAGAGGTCTTGTGACCTGGACAGTGTGCTCACTGTTGTTAACCCCGATCCAGGGTGTGGATCACTTTTATATAAACTTTTGAGAGGACTAAGTCTCGGCTTGAGACTGAACCTCTTGGTTACTTCTCTGTGTTTATAGCTATACTATATCCATACTATACATATTTATTTCATATTTCGCTGCTATTACTTTGAAATATAATCTATCTTCAAAGCTACTTTGATAATTAAATTCGCAAGTGTTTATATTTATTATAAATCAGTAAATTGGTTTCAAAAGTTAATTTAATCATAAGATTAAGTTAACTGAGAATTAATCAATCTTTGAGAAGCTAATTGAACCTTTATATTCTATATAAATTCACTACAGTTTAATTGATTTTTGAAATTGGGGGATTTTATTAGAAATTGTTTTTAACAGAAAATTTTGATTGGAACTCAATTCACCCCCCCTCTTGAGTGTCCACTCCGACCAACAGACATATATATATAATTTATAAGAAATCTATAACATCAAATGTTTTCATCATTGATGAAAACGTCTTTAAAATATCACATGGAATATTTATTGAGGAAAATACCCTATTCACTTTAAAATAACTTATCTATTTTTTTTACAAATTATAAGGAAAGCCTTTTATTTGAAAATAACCATGAAAAATTACAAGGGAAGCTTCAAATCATTTAACGGACATGATGGTGGGAAATTATCTTAATGTTTTATAAGTTAAAAGAAAAACATTGCATTCACAATTTTTTTTAAAAATAAAACATGGATAAAAATTGCTTTAATAAATCATTGGTAAATTTTAAAATAATTCATTAATTTTTTTAATGAAAATATAGACATGGAAGAGAAATTTTCCAGATCGAAAAAAAGACACAATATTGGTATTACATACAAGAAACTTTCTTGATGTTTCATTATTCATTAATGGAAAAAAATACAAACCAAACATGTAAGACACATTCAATTCTATAGGAGAATAAAAAGAGATGTTTTTTCAGCAAATAATTTTATTTTATTTTCCCAAAGGAACCTTGAGCATAAACCATCTCGAAAAGAAGATTGTAATATAAAGCCTTTACTGCTTTGGTAACATTCAAATCATATCTCATTGGATTAATTACAATGAATTGTAACTTTAAATACCATGAAATATGAAGGATTAATGATATAATTGTTAAAAGTGGCATAATATATACCTTACAAAATAAATTAGGCCCAAACAATTAAAATATTCCTCAATTAAGGGAAATTGATACCAAATCCCTTACTGTGAGTTAGAGTCATTGCGTAGGCACATTATCTTCCTAAATAATAAAAATATTTTAATTATTCACTATCTTAAGAAATTTTTATGAGTTTATTATTCCTTTTATTTTATTTATTACAATGTTATATATATATTTACATAATCAATTATGTTTATGTGAGACATTTTGACAATAGTCAGTTCATATATCCAAAATTACTTCGATAGGTTGAATGTGGTAAAATAATTTATTACTATATCATCACTTGAATAATAATAATTGAATAAGTTTCATTTTAATACACAAATTATACTTTTAAAATCAATTATGAAAGATGGTTATGAAAATGAACTATGTTACTATCACGGAGACGGTAGGATGTACATACACCTGAATAACGTTTCCATTTTTCAATGATCATTATTGAAAGAAGGAGAGTATTATTTTTTATTTTCAGAATGATCATAAAATCATAAATATAATATTATTTCTTTAAATACAATTTTATATACTATCCATGTGATGCGGTAATGAAAACTAAATCACATCGCTTTGTGGAGGTGGTAAACCACACATGCGTATGAATAATATTACAATCATTTAATGAATGGAAAGGTAAGAGAAAAAAAATGATATATTACTTTTAAAAAATGTTACATATTTTATTAATATCATATGTATACATTAATTCTGTTATCAAAAATAGAAGTGAGAGGTTATGATGGAAAATGAATTATATCGGTTCGCAAGGTGGTAGTCCCTGCACACATGAACGATTGTTTCATTTCCCATTTGATAGAATATGAGATGTATGTAGGATATGAAATTAATATAATAATATCTAATTATATATGAGATACCTATGTTATTATATCAAAGTGGTTTAATAATATTTTAAGGAGGTGGAAGAATAAATAAAACAAAGAGCTTGGTTAAGAACGATACCTCTTCTTTGGATAAACTCTTTAAGTTTACACCCAAATCCTTACAAGGAGAGTTTTATAATAAAACCAACGCCTATATGACATTTTAATGGTAGTAGGGAAGAAATTATGGAACGTATTGGCCAATATAAAAGGGTTTTATGTGTGAATAGATTAAGGGAGGAGGTGGCCATTTATAAGTGATAAGGAGTGATATTTTTGTAGATACATAAAACTATTCAATAATGAGAAGTCACTATAAAGAAAAGTTCCTAAAAATTTGATAAATAATGTATTGGATGGAATTTAAGGTCTATCCACACCTACAACATAAAAAAGAATTAGTTTTTAAATATGTTATTCCATTTACTTTTAGGGTTACTCACTTTCACCAATTTTAGTTTTCACCACGGTAACTAGAATCTTTACAAAGGTAATTATTACTTTAAGCCTAAAAAATAAATTATAATTATTAGATAAAATGTACCCACTAATTATAAAAATGAATCCAATTTATGAAATAAAAATCTGATATGTGTGTAAAATTAATTATAACACAAGAGAATGTAATGTGCAAAACCCCATTTTAACCTTAACCATGGTAATAATTTTTTACATTTTTTTAATATTAATTATGAAAAAAAATTAATCTGAACATATTAAATAATAATAATTATTCTGATTAAAAATATTGAACAGATTTTATAAAATTTAATTAACATAACTAGATTTATTTAATTAAAAATTAATCCCACATAATGCGACGAAAATCAGTTTTATAGGAAACTATATTTTGCAAGAAATAGATTATCCTATATTAAATCTATAACTAGAAATTATCTTTTTATGAATTTAAATTAATATAAATATATATATAACTGATAAAATTCATTTAAATATTTCCTTAATAGGGGTTATTTTAATTATTTAAAATGGGTAAACTTTATGCACTTAAAAACATTTACAGAAAATTACGCTTTAAGCATAAAAATAAACATATACCAAAATCATGAAAATTGATGATTCAAGTGAAATTTAGTGGATTATTCTAAATAAAATGATTCTTATGTCACTTTAATTCCAAATCTAAAATATAATGAGACTTTTAAATTACTTGATTTAATGAAAAGAAATGATAGTATTTGAAAAAATAGAAATTTTCATCAATCACTGAAAAATAAATCATTTCATACAAAACCCAAAATTTAAACTTAATTTATTTTTATATGGTTATTTCAATAAAAAATTTAATTTTATCAAATAAACGTTCTAAAAAGTTCCAAAAATTAATTAACATATTTTCTCACAAAAAGTAATAAAAATCATTTTTGAAGAAAATGTTTTTGTTTGAATAATAAAGTGTTGTTATTAAAAACTGAGTTCTTATTTACCAAGAATTTATTAATACCTTTATATTGAGTAGTATCTTTATAAATATTTTATGAGTTAATACTATTCATACTTTCCAATTTAATGGATAGGTTATAGTGGTCATGTTTAAACAATAATATTTCATGGTTTGTTTAGGATTAATGTTGCATGTTGTATATGATATTAAACATAGTTTTATTTTCAAAACATCTGGGTGTTACATTCTCCCACATTTAATAAATGTAGTCTTGAATTTTTTTACTTGAACTCAATAATCAAATGTTTGAAATCTTCAAATACCATTTTTCAAGTCCCACATCATAAAAATGGTTTATAAGACTTCCTCTTGAAAAGAGGGAAAAAGAAATACAAACATCATCACATAACTCGATTTCCATAGAGGATAACATCAGTGGGAAGTGAAATTATATACGTGGAGAAATAAACTAATGTCCAAAAAATCATGGGCACTGAAGGAGAATATTGATCAAACAAAATTGAATAATCATAAAAAAGTTAACCACCACAGAACCATAAACCAAAGAGTTGTGAAAAAGACCATTGATTCATAAAAAGTAAAGGCAATAGGATAACCCATTGTTTTTTTGTTTCATGATACTTTTCCTAGAGTTAATGAATTATTTTACCATCTCTACTAAGAACATAAGTAAATATACTTGATAAGTATAATTTCATCTTTTAATCAATTTCCATCACAATGTCACCTTTTGTTTCAATCGATGAGTATTCAAGATGAATTTTTTATGCCAGAAGAGCTAAAATAAACTTCTAATAGAAAAAATAATCCAAAAATATAAAACAATATATTCCTCATATCTTTAAAGATTAACCTAAACCGAAATGGTTAACAAATGGTAAGATAATATAAAGATTTCATAAACATTCATATTAATCTCCAAATCAAAAGGTGAAGTTAAATCATTCAATACATAAACAACCCCATATCCCAAATAATATCAATATTAAAAAATTTAATTGGGATCTTTCTAAAAAATATTTCATGTTAAATCACATGTTAGACCCAAGGGTTATATATAACTCAATCCAATGAAACATTTCCCAAAATATCATTAATCACCACAAAATCTTAAGAATTCAAAAATATTTAATCATATAATAAGTATCCTGAAATAAGATTAATATTTATCCACCTAATAATTTAAGAAAAAGTAATGTAATACTAACCTATACATCACATTGGTTAGTAATAGGCATTGCACCTTTGTCTCCCTTCAATTATGGGTTCAATCACCACGACCTTTCCAGATATAATGAGTTTTCACATGGAATGTGAGTTTTACGTTTTCTAAAACTATATTTATATAATTCCTATAACATTACAAAAAATATTATGAACATCATAAAGATAAAATTAAATCATAAAATTAGTTTTTAACCACTAAAGTATTCAATACATCTTTTTTTTCCTACAAAATCAAATAATCTTAATTTTGAATTATTACCTTAAAATCAATTATCAAGTTAACCCTAAAGGTTACCAATAACATTAAACATATTTCCAAAAAATATAAAATAATTATACCTCAAATAACTAAAACATCTACTAACTAAAAGGTTTTATTCTAATAAATGTCTCCCAAAAATATCCTAAATAATCTTAATCCACCATCACATAAAACATCAAAATGGGTATCTATAAATTTAAACATATGATCAAACTTATAATTATCAACCAAGACGCTTTAGGTTTATTGCATATCTATATGTCATATCACAGGTTTCCATAGGTTCTATTCTCTAATTTATAAAGATGGTTTATAGAGAAAATGTGAATTAACCCAAGATTATCCCTTGAGAGTGTCAGATCGGATGCACGGTAAGGGTACACTCACCATGCATCAGAATGCTGGTTGAGATATACTCAACCAACTAATTTTGGGGTTATTAAACCTAGATGCATCTATGCCAAAAACCACATCCACTTATAGTATCTAGACATAGATGTATTGATAGAAAACCCAAATAATATCTTCCTTACCATAAATTTCGGATGTTATCCTTTAATTAGACTCATCCCTATAACTTACTAATATTATATGATCATAATCCCAAAAAATAACTAAACTTTTTTCTGAAACCTAATTTAGAGACCCATGTCATTTACAGATATTATTACATGATTTTAAATATAAATCTCCATTAATTACATCCTAAAGATTGTGAGTAATAATGAATTTAGAAGATTGGGTACATAAAACATCGAAATAAATTAAAAGAAAAAATATTTATTTTTATTCTGCTTTATGAGATCTTAAATATCTTTGATCTCCTAAGACTGCATAGGATAACTAGGGGAATATATAAAATAAATGGGCGATCTAAAAATCCCAATAAGGGAATAAACTTGATAAGGAAACATAATGTGTGTGTCAAAGGTATTACATGATATCATAAGGGAGAAGGCTTATGAGTAACAACCTAAAATAATAACATAAAGACCAGGGTATCATAAAACCATAACAACATAGGAAAGTGGCAGGAACATATAACATTAAATAAACGTAAGTTAAGCATAACTTCTATTACAACATCACATGGAGGAAAACGTCCCATAATAGATTAGGTTTAGTCCATAATCCTCTACATAACATATCATGAGGACAGAACATTACCCAATGAATTAGAAAACTATATAGGAACACCCATCATAACATGTATATGATTATGTGGGAAACTAAACAGAAAACAATCATAAGTGTTGGTCTCTTTGTTTTAATGACCACTAAATCATGCTTCTAATGATATTAAAAAGTTTTATGTTTTATATAGAATCATATAATCTGTGGTAGGTGGTGCAATTTTCCTATGTATGAGTCATTATTGAGGCTGAGACACCGTTGAGGATGATTCACCGCCAACCACATCAAACTGCTATTGCTTATGAGTCACCGTTGACACAACACACCGCCATCATGGAAAATTGGAAAAGTACCATAATGACTCACCATTAGGATATAATACTGTTAGAAAGAATTTTGACAATGTATGAGACATATCCATTATGACCTACCATTAGAGGAGTCACCGCCAGAAGGATGACTCACCATCATTTGATTCACCGTCAGCATAGAAATTTTGATAAGTATAAAATGTCACACCGCCAACTTGACATACCGCCAGAATAAGACACCGCTAGTGTCATACCACCAGAATGAGATACAGTCAGCTAGAGACATCACCAAAATGAGAAACAGTCAGCTTAAGACACTACTAGAACAAGATGATGCCAGAGTATCTGTCATCGTTCACGAATCACAATCATTGTTTCTCTAAACTTATCTTTTTAAATTAAATTTATCTAATGATTATTTTATTGAATTTAATAAAAAGTGTAATTTTAATGATTTTTTCTTAATGTATCAACAAAATGCATTAAAGGATGTTTCATCCCAGGGTATGAGGATGCAAAATATCTATTTTCTCATGTGGATATTTGTGCATGATACTGATAAAAAGAGAAGAAGACTACCTCATGAAAAAGATAGCGAGGATGATACACACATATGTGATGCAATGAAAGAAGAATATTCTAAAAATCTTACATGAAACGAGATTTGTAGATCATTTTAAGAACTTACATGACTACACATGACTGAGGAAGCTGAAGCTCAATACACATCAGCTGCCTTCTTGTAGTCAAGAACAAAATTGTCTATGACACTCTGTTCTACTGAATTTTTCAAGAGAACCTGACTCGAGCTACAATTAAAATCAAATTCAAGAGTCACGAGTTTAACTACATAACAAACCGAGAATCTCTATCCATTCATACTTTTAGATTCATCAGTTTATTTATTTATTTTTATATTACGAGCAGTGTGTGTGTGTGTGTGTTGCTATGTTTATTTCAAAACACACTATCTCCTGGTATAACTGGAAGATACATAGATATATTCTTAACTCTGTTTACACTTGTAATCCCATGAAAACTTTGGAAGAGGTCATGTGTGACCTGTTTTATTTTATACTCCCATGGATAATAGTTGAAGAGGCCCTGTGTTGTCTGGAAATTTTTATACTATTGCAAAACTTTATTCAGTCTATAGACCAAAATGTTTATTTATATAAACTACTTATTGGTGGGTGATCACAAAGTGGATAGGACTAAGTCTCAGTTTGAGATTGAACCTCTTGTATTCAAAATTCCACTTCTTATTTTATTTTGTTTTATCTTGAATCTATTATTTAGAACTAAAAATTATTTTAAACTATAAACAAAATTAATAAATTGATTGTTACCTTAATTAATGTTTTTATAATATTTTATTTAAGTAAATTTATTTCAAAGGATTAAGTAAGATTTCATATTATTTTATTTGATACCTAAGGAATCTTCTATGAAATCTTTTGAAAGATTGGTATTTATAAAGATCTACTATTTTGGTTAACTAGGATGATTTTAAATTAATTGGGGGAATCTATTTTAATTCATTTTGAACAAAAAATTTTATTGGGTTCTCAATTCACCCCCCCTCTTGAGTTACTCACTCCGACCAACATTTGATATCAATGGAACATTTCATTGGTATTAGAGTATTCAAAATCTTTTCGACTGTGATTTTAGTTTCACTTTAAAGATCTTAAATTTCTATTATTTCTAATTTTTTTTCTTTTAAATGGATTCTAGATAGATAAGAAGTTTTTTCTACTAACAAACCTCCCCTTTTCAATGGTAACAATTATGCCCAGTGGAAAATTAAAATTAAAATGCATATTGAGAGTATGGGTTTCAAAATTTGGATTGCTATAGAAGATGAATATGGTATACTTTCTACTACAAGAAAGTATTGGGATGATACTACAAAGATTGCTTACAATAATAATTCTAAAGCAATGAATTCCCTTTATTATACTTTAGGAGAAGATGAATTTAATACAATATCTTTCTGCAAAACTACATATGAAATTTGGGATACTTTATCTATTTCACATGAGGGAACAACTAATGTTACCGATATGATACTTAACACAAAAACTATCATGTATGATAACTTTAAGATAAAGTTTGATGAACCTATTTCTGACATGTACCTCATGTTTAATAAGATTATGAACACAATGAGCTCACTTGGGAATCATGTATCAGACATGGACCATATTATATGACTGTTAATATGTTTACTTGAAATATGGAGAGGCGCATCTGTGTCAATTAGAGAATCATGCGACATCATTATGATACAAGTCAAAGAGTTGATTAGTAAATTGATAATGTATGAAGAAGAGTTAGAGTTAAACTGAGAAGATAATGAAGATCCAAAGAGAAAATCTATATCCTTTAATATTACATCATCAAAATAAAAGGAAAAGGAGAAAGTTTAAGTTACAATGAGCCACCACCAGATAGTGATGAGAAGATGACTCATCTTGCTAGATGGTTTACGAAATTATATAGAAAGAAATGGGTTTTCAGAAAGAAAAACCATAATGGTAAATATGAAACTAAAGACAATTGAAAAAGAGACTAGAAGAAGGATAATAATGAGGTCACCTGTTATGAGTGCAAGAAGACAAGTCATGTACAAGCTGACTGTCCAAAGGTGAATTACAAAAAGAGATATGATGAAAAGGAAAGAAGATATATGAAGGCCATGAAGGAAACATGGAGTGCCTCAGAAGATAGATCCAATGATTTTGATTCATCTCATGAAGAGATATCAGATAGAGAAAACATTTTCTTTATGAAAAGACAAATGAGGTACCTACTGGATCATCTATACATATTTATGATAATTATAATAATGAAAATAATAATGATGATATGACTAAGGAAGAAGCATTTGAATACTATAGTACGATAGAAGATAATTTTAATGAGCTTAAAGAAAAATACAAAGTTCTTAAAAGACAACATGCTTTCTCTACAAACATTAAATCTGATCTGTCTGCTGAAAAGGAAAATAATGCTCAACTGTTAAGAGTGAATTTTGAAATTAAATATTAAAAATAGAAACTAAAGAAATACTTAAAAAAATTCATTAATGGTAGAGAAACTCTCACACATATTTTAGGAAAGAAAGTTACACCTACTTTTTTACAAGCCTTGGATACCAACCTGGATAGAGGAGAGTAGTAAAGGGTACATTTGTTCCTATGTCCAGACCATAAATTTCTTCTACTAATTATTTTTTTGGAGGACCTAACAAAACCTTTTTTTCAAAAATTACTCTGTATGTTTATAGGAAGCCCATAAAACCTGGATCCAAGTAGGCAGGGCCTTGAGTGGCACTCCTGGTGGTAATACTGGTGGCTTAGGGCCCACCACTTCAGGAGCATGGTCGCCGCCACCCTCCTGGAATACGATACGAGGATGTTGTGGTGACATTGTTCTACAATATTTAATCACATACCTCAGAACAATCTTAAGCATAAATATAGCATCACTAGTTGAAGCTAAATGTAAGAAAACTCACCACCCAAGGCATATTACCCCAACTTCCCGCTTATAAATCCAGGTATCAGTAAGTGTTCATGTATAAGTTTTCTTTCATTTTACACTTCATTTCCATGTTCAGTTCTTTTCCTTTCACAAACATGAGAAGTCAGAATAAGGATGTGAAACCAATTCATTTTAGATGTCAGGATTGACTTCCTAATAGTTATCCATTTCTGGTGAATCAGTTCCCATACACCTATCACTAGAAACAGTACCCATTTATTTATAGCATAATGGCTCAACTCAGTAAATTACTCTTCCCAACCCTTGAGGGACTATACACCTCAGGAATAGAGACATGAAATCACTCTATCATAGCCAAAAGTAATACAAGAATACACTAACTACCACAACATCACTCAAAAATCACAATAACATCAATCAATGCAAAAGAATGAAATGCAACTATATGGCATGGCAATATGCATGACATGTGAATTCTAGGTGCCTATAATGATTCATGTTACAATGATCATTTCCCTCATATCATTGGGAAATGGATTAAAGAAACCCCTGAAATAGAGTAATAATCAACAACACCACAAAACGTGTGCATCACCCAATAGTTAAATAATATCAACATTAATAGGAAAAATCATAACAATAATTAAAATTTTTGGGAACTTGGGTTTTACCCAAAACATGGGTTCGCGATGCCCAAGCATAGCTTATGACCAAGTACCAAGCATTCCTAATCTCTAATATATTTCCCCAAATAGTAAATCAAGAAAATAAACCTACCCTCTATACAACTTTGTGACATCCCAAACCTGGATGCCACTCAATTGGTGCCCCGATCCCGATGGGACACATGACCTCAAGCGCATCTCAACGAATTCCAAAGGTTTCCAACTAGTAGCAATGTCCTAGGGTGAGTCTATGGGGTGATTAATCCCTCATTACCAATGTGTAGTACATCAGATAAGAGTAAACTTAGGTAAATAGGGTAAGCAATATAAGTAAATAGAAGACACAATGGAAAATAGAGACTACAACAACAATGACTGAAACAAGTAGAATAGATTTCAATAATAGATGTAGATACATCTTTTCATTAGAAAATTAGAAAACATATATACAAGACAGCAGGAATAATATGTTCAACAATAGTATAATGAAAATCAAAGACTACCCAAGCATCCTGAGCTCTGGCTTGGTCATCTACTGTCAAGCTCCATCCTAAACAGTAAGCCATCAAGTTTTTGAAGTCGTATACTTCCCATTGTCAAAACCTACAACAATATAATCTACTCATAGTACTAAAATATGAACGAAGAGGTTGTGAGATAAATCTCAGTGGGCTGCCACCAATGGTGTCTAGAACATTCATCCTGTGTAATGGAATATAACATTGTGTAGGAATGTATATATTAAGTAAAGTAGTAAAATGTAACTAAATACCCATATACCAGCTTGAGACCATAGATGGTGTCTAAAAATGTAAGAAATTCATTACATGATTGTTACCAATTTACCAATATATCACTTGTTAATAAATAAAAAGGTTCCACGATGCAATAAGGAAACCTGTGACGATATTTAATAATGAAATTCCAAGTTAGAAACCAACGAAATTTAATCCTCAAGGGATGATAATTCGGTAGTATCTGAGTCTAGCTATGGGGTAAGAGTGTATTCCAAGGAACACAGTCCAAAGAATTCCACAATGAGGTGCCTATCAAGTCCATGGAGTGCATCCAACATAAAACAGTGCTATGAAAAGACTAAGCCTGATAGGCTTTAACCATGGAACCTACTTATAAATTTTGGATCCAAGGAGTGCATCCAATGCATCCTGGATCCAAGGAGTGTATCCCAGGTATCCTCTAGTACTATATGAGGGGTCCTATGGTATCATAATGATCATCTAAAGATTAGACAAGGACTGGGTTCTAGGTGGGTCCCAAACTAAGAAAGTTGTATCCTTGAATCAGAATGGGGTTCCCGAGTGCTCGTGGTATTCTTTTATAATAATCCAAGGCGATCACAAGTTAGGCCTTTCGTATTTGATAGTAAAGTCATATAATAATTCAATTGGTTCAAGCCTTTCCTTTCATTAGTGTGATAATGTTATGTAGCATGTAACTGTTTAATCAAGTCATTTTGGTCATGCCTTTCTTTTCATTAGTGTAACAAGGCCAAGTAGCATGAAACCATTCATTTAATCCATTTAATCCATTTAATCCATTTAATCATATTACATATTCAAGGTTCATTCTAATACATTCTATTAATGTTGTATTGGGTGCTACAGATTTGCAACCAGTTATTCACTTACATTTAAGGCCAAGTCATATAATTGGTATACTTGCCAATTCACATTTCACGTTCATTGTCAAATTGAAGCACATAACTTAGGCTGGTCAATCATAAGCATACATGGTACTTTCCATTATGCTATTAAAATTAAAAACAATCCATTAAATATATAAATATTACCCTTAGATAGGTCAAGCGAAGGCACACCCGAACAACGGATCAAACGTGTCAAATCAGTAAAAACCCAAATATGGCATAACCTTCGACAAGGGGAAAATTGAGTTGTGGGTGTAACCACTTACAACAAATCACATATTTGGAAATATTATAACCATATGACTATAACAAAAATAATCATGGAATATAAATTTAATAAATTAAACCCAACGAACTCGTAGGGCCCCACACGTATATTCTAAAATTGACAAACTTTAGGGATAAATTATAGACCACCCACCATAGGCTTGTAGGACTCTCCTTCTCTTATATCAGCCTATGATTTGGTACAAATTGAATTATATCCAATAAAATGTAAAAAATTCCCTTATCCTGATATCTCAGTCTAGAGAAAAAAGAGAAGGAGAACGACTCAAGAGGAGTTGAGTACTTACCATTACACATCCAATGTGATGAACAGAAGCTCGATCGGTTTCTGCATGAATGAGATCTCTTGATTCCAATGTTAGATCTTAAAAATGAATCAAATTTATATAGAAATAGGTTAATCCCTCATAATCATAGATTATGTAAGATGGATATGGCTTAATTAGAACATTAAGGGGAATAAGGACAATTTACCCTAAAAATATCATGTGCACGGTTTGTCCACACTGTTTGAAAAACCGTATGCAAACCCTACATGGGTACCTGGAAAAAATGGGTGCTTACACGATTAGGCCTCTAGGACTGGCGTCAATCATTATAGGTGGTTCTTTCTAAAAAAACAATCAATTTTTTTCCAAAACATGCAGAATTCCATCATGGTTTACAAAAGACCATTCGCGAAGCCTGATTTTCCCAAAAAGATGGGTTCCAGGATATGAACATTCCCTTGACACACCTGGGACCCTTTCTAACCCATTATTCATCTATAAAAGGTCCCAAGTAGAGATTTTGATCTAAATTTAAAGGATCCATACATGAGTGATTATCCAGGTTCTTACAATATGGTCCATGTGGATTTTCTTCCGCTCTGTAGGTGGAAATTATGGGTTTGATCAATGCAGTTAACATAGCTAGGATAAAGGGATAGAAACATATTTGGATCAAAATGTGACTCCACCAAGATTGTATATATTGTGTGAATTGGACAAAAAAATATCTTAGGGAATATTATACCCAGGTGAATCAAATTTTAGACACACTCTCAAATATGACTTATTTTATCACACACACATATCAAGAAACCAATTTCTTTACTGATGGGATTTCCAAAAAAGGGATATTTTAAACTGACCATATTTTGGTAAATCATTAACCAAATCAATTTTCCCATATTTAGAAAGGAATATTTTATATTTCTATACATTATACTTCTGTAATCTTTATTTTACCTAATAAATGAGACTTGTTCTCTCGAGAAAAATCTCAACTATAATGCCCAGACCCTAGATATCCAGAGTTGGTACATTATTAGATTAACATTGGCATGATCACAATAGATCATGTCTCAAAATACTGATTAGTTTAGTAGCCTTGGAGGTACTAGATACATACATAAGTTTTACATTACATCATGAATTAAAGAAAAACAACATTGTGTCCCTTTTGAACACACTCATATCTATTAGCCAATCTATGCAGGTTAATCATAATATACATCTTCACATCCTAGGAAAAGGAAGACATAATAAACGGGTGAGAATAGATGCTTAGTAGGGATAACAATATAGCGAACAATATCATAAATAAGCGTAAACATTTAAGGCAACATATAAGAATAAAACACAATCCTTTTAAACATAAACTTCAACATAATATGAAAAAGATAAATCAAATAATTCCATTTACTTATTCACATGGATATTATACTAGTCAAAAAATCACATGTAATATCAATATCTAATTTCATAATGATGGAATGCATAATTCAGACATCATAACCATATAGTCAAGGCCTCGTGTCAAGACTACAAATACGATTTTCTCAAGGCCTTGTGCCAAGAAACTAGTTTTTCTAATGAGACCTACCGATGCATCGAGGGACTATAACAGGCCCCGCCAGTCACTTACTAAGTCCAATTCATTCCTCATATGAAAAGAGGAAACATAATCTAAACATTCGTATTAAGAATAACATACAAAATGTCAATATTTTAACCACAAACCATGAATGGTATTAAAATAGCACATCCACAGTCAAACATAACTCATTCAATACAATATGGAAGATTGTTTTATAATAAACCAACCTCAATCAATAATAATGAAGGATATTGACATAAATGAAAATAATCAGTAAAACTATTTGAGGGAAATGTCCTTTTTTCATGAAAACATTTAAAAGTCTCACTATTTATCAAGAAGCCGTAAAAAATAGATTTTTGATTCAAAGTGTCCCATACCACTTTTAATCTTTTAAATGGAATTTTAATTTTAAAACATTCATTTCCATATATATAAATCCTTAAAACCATTTTTAAAACATGGACATTAATGAGAATCATTTAGAAGAATAAATCTTTAAACAATTTAAAATGATATTTTAGTTTGAGTTCCTAACCAAATGAGAGATGCCTGAATACAAATAATTGTGGTAATAAAAATCTTATAATATCATTAGAATAAAGGGATTAATGATATAATATGTAAAAGTAAAATATATACACCATAAAAATGTTAATTGGCTCATAACCACAAAGATGTTTCAATGGAATGTAAATTGAGATGAAATCCCTTATAAAGACTGTATCCTTAGGTTTAGGATAAATCAATGACATAATTATGTGTGACAAATATAAATACACTCAATATGATTGGATATTTAGTGTAAATCAACCAGAGTACATTCACACATGTTCTTGTAAAAACAACACCAATGGCATGGATGTTTAACTCAATGAATGGAAATTGAGTGAAGATGACTCTTATCAAGTTCATATCGATGTCTTGAAAATTTATCAATGGTGTTATTATGTGTATAAAAAGTATATCCACACAAAGGGGAGTGTAAATTACTACATAAATAAATAAATAGCGATTACACACATTATTTGGGAATAAAATAATCAATGTAGTTTGCGTAAAACCCAATGAGTGGAAATTGAAATTAGAAATTCCCATACCGATTTGGTAACTAACAAAACATACACCCCATTAAATAATTTTCATACAATGATGTTGTAAATACCCATAAATTAAATTATATTAAAAAAATAATACAATCATGGGAATTACATACACCATACAAAATGAAATAGTGGCAAATATAACATGAATCTCATGGGAATAAAAAGTGAGATGAAAACCACTTACCTTTTACTTTTCCTTAGTAGAGGGTAGGTTAAAATCCTATATAATGGAGAAATAATTGTTATTAAATTATAAAAGAACCACATACATAAATATGATATCATATACGATCTTCTAATATTGCTTTGTAAATGATATTTCAGTAGTATCATTCTTTTGTGTGTTAACTGATTCGTTTTCCTTTATATGTTTTGTTACATAAGTCGTGTTTGTTATGGATAAGATTTATTTGATTCATATACAGAATGATATTAAGTTATTAATCATTATTTTAAATCATTAAATGAGAATTATTCTTGAATGGTTACGATGGGGAACGAAATCTCATCGCGTCGTGGAGACGGTAAGCCACACGTACGCACGAGAGATAATATCATTCTATTAGTGGTAAAATCACATGTAATTTGATGGTATATTATATATACAGAATCATTAACATGTTATATTTATTATTTAAATCAGTTATACTCATTATTATACCAATCCAATTAATGAAGTGTAGAATAAAAAACTACACCATGACGTGAAGACGGTAAGCCGTACGTATGCACGTATGGTGACATGGTAATTAATAGGATGAATATAATAATGAATATGGTTTTATCATACTTATATTAACATCATAGTATTTCGAAGGTGTTGGAGTTATTATTTTGGTATGGAAACAACAATGAATGTAGAAGTGGAAGAGGAAAGAACTTTGAAAGAGGTGATAAAATTATTACCTCTTCTTTGGGTGCTTCCTTTTGATTTGATCAAAATTGCTCCTTATGATGGATTTATGATCAACATAAGGCCTCTAGGTTAAATTTACTGTAGTTTTGAGGATATTTGAGTAGGTTTTGGCCGAGGAAAATGGGTTTGGTTGTGTGATTTTGAGATAAGGGGAAGTACCCTTTTATAAGAGAGGTGAGGGAAACTTTAGGGAAAGATTTAAATATTATTTTATTATAAAATAATTTTAGGTTTATAATGGATCCAAATGGATTTATTTAGAGTCTAAGGTGGGGATGGGTCTAAATCCTCTCAACCAATAGGTTTTAGACAAGTTTAGGTCACCATATTAACCTTATCCTTTATATTAAATTCTTAGCTAAATAGTTTAACATTTACCATGTCTTCTTGTATTTTTATATTACACGGTTAATAAACTTACAATAATATTCCAAGAGAACCTCAAGGGGTTACTTAATGAAATATCTATCATTATATAAGTCCTTTGACTGAACCTTATATTTTTCAGAATATTATATTCTTTAATAATATAGTATTTGTTTTAAATACTCATTTATGTCAATTTTGACACTATTTAGTATTTAGTTTTTGTGAAAGACAAAAAACATGATTACTTTGAAAAAATAAGTTAAATCAACCCTAACATGTCATATTAACCTATAAAATTAATTTAATGCATTAAAAGTATCAATTTACATTTATTGTGATATTTATAATATCAATTATTTTAATCATTCATTAATTTGGTTATTACTGTATCACCATTGGGTCCTAAATAAATTTAATTATTTAATGTCTAAAAATTATAAATAAAATACCATGATATAGGAAATAGTTTTATATTTATAATGAATATTTAAATTTGAATTTATCTTATGTATAACCCTATATTAAAAATGGTTTAGTTATTAAACATTGAATTTAACACTTTCAACTCTTCTTTAAATAAAATAATAATAATAAATGTCACAATCTAATAAAAGGGGATCCAAATGATCATATTTTATTCCTAAGGTTGATTTTGTTCCATATACACTTATTCAATGGAATTAGGATATGTTTTAGGGTAATTATAATAAAATTATTACCATTATTTACCCAATTTACTTTTAACACTGGTAAATAAAATTCAAAAGTTACTATTCACCAAAAATTATTTTCATCATATTGAACCAAATTTTACTTACTGATGTCAACCGAATCTCTCGGTTTTTTGAAATTTAATTAACTAAAATTATGTTTTATGCAAATTTGCAAATGTGCCAGAAGGTGAGTAAAAGACGGTAAAAAGTTCAATAAACTTTTATATATCTAATCTTATTATAAAATGACTTTAATGAATTAAATTGGACTAATATAGGCATTATGTATATTTTTTGACTTTAAAATAAATTTAAATAAAAAATATTTGTTTAAATAAAAAGTCGGCTTCAAATAATAACGTAGTTTTTTCATTATTCATCAAAAATTGAATGTTTTAAGAAAAATACCAAAACTTAAGCAAAAGATAATTTTGATATTCCAAATTTAAAAATGATGTCTATTTTATAAAATTATAAACATAAAATTTGTATTAATTAATTAAAAAAAATATTCCCATTGTTAAAACCGGAAAGCAGATTTTTGAGAAGTAAAAACTATCAAAAGATTTATGTGTTTATGTCTAATTTAAATGTAATATTGCTTCCAATGACCAACATTGGATTAAATGATAAAAATATAATCTAATTTTACTTCAAAAATATTCAAATTTATAATTTAACACTATAAATTATTTTGATTAAAAAAGTTGTTTTCAATTAAAATTTATTATTTTCACTATTCAGGATAATATGAAAGTTATCAAAAAAGCACCAAAAATTTATCCAGACTAAATTTTTATGTCCTGATAAAAAAGAACAATTTTATTTTTTCAAATTAAATATATTAAAGTGTCAAATATTGGATTTAAAAAGGATTCTCTATTAAAAGGCGATAAAATTGCATTTTTGAAAAATACTTCTTTTATTTGAAATATTGAAGTTGTTCTTATATTATGACTAAGAAACACATAACATGGATGTTAAAATTATATAGACTATATAAAAATCCAAATTGAATTAATACTATTCATAACTGTTTTTTTGAATGGATAGTTTGGTAAGTTGTGGTGTTCTCTAACTTGGTGTTGTGTGTAGCGCAAGCTATTGAATTACTTTAAAGAAAATAACTTACTAGGAAATCTCAAGGTGTTAAATTCTTCTCCCCTTTTGGAAATTGTGTCCTCACAATTTTAAAATTGGGCTTAGGAACTTCATTGAATGTCCCACATCACAAAAAGAGTCAATAAAACTATCACTTTAAAAGAAAGAATAGAGAAGTACAAAGGTCACCCAAGACAACCCATACTAGGATTCCATAGAAGAAAAACATGGATATAGAAGTTAAACTAAGTGTCATGTTTTGATGTAGAGTGATAGAAAATATGATTAGGAGAAAGTTAACAATAAGAAAACCACAAACTTGTGATGGAGTAAATAGTTATTTTCTCTCCAGTAGGAAAAGTAAACGAACAACATTTTTTTGTTTTAAGTACCATTTCATAAAGTTGAGGAATTTATATATGTGATTGACTACGAACATAAAGATATATACTTAATTTTTAAGTATAGTTTCATCATTTTATAAATTTCTACCACTAGCTATTCTTTTCTCCAAACGATGAGTATTCAAGATGATTTGGTCACACCTGAAGCACTAGAATCAACTTATAGAGAATCACATTATCCAAAAAGAATAAAATTTATATTTCCCTTGTCTTTAGAGATTAACTAGAACCAAATAGTTAGTACATGATCTGATGATCCCCAAAATGGATATTCCTTTATAGAAATGAAAACAAATCTTAATTTCCAAAATTGAACAAACAATACCCAAAGTTCAATAAAGACTATTCAATAAACAATTGTCCTTAAAATCATTCAATATAATCTAAACTAAGATTGAAACCCAAAACTCAAAATAATTTAATCACATAGTCTTTCATATTAAATATTAACATTTATCTCCAAATAAAATCAACTACTCTTAAAGTCTCATACGGAAGTGTAATTAACCAAATCATATATTCCCTATGATAGGCTAATAATTTCTATTAATAACCATAATATCTATAAAAAACATAGATTCTTCCAAAATAAAAAAACCACCATTACTCCTGAAATGAAATCCCATAGTGTTCTATTTTCTTTAGGTGTGTAGTGTTCCCAACAGAGCAAAAAACTTCCAAAATAACATTTATCACCTAATCACCAAGTCATTTTCCTAAAATAAGGATATCCATTTGATAAAACATAAGATCTCAAATCAACTTATTATTGATCAATTAAATCATTTAACTAAAAAGAATTTGTCACACTAACTAGGGAATTCACGTAGTCCAGTGGTAGGTGATAAATCTCAATCGCACATTGGTTGTGGGTTCAATTCCCGCAGCTTTGTCCGATGCAACAGGTTGTCACACGGTCTACGTGTTGTCATTTTTCAGAAACTATATTTAATGACATTACCAAAATGAGATGAATTCCTCAAAATAACCATAACATAATTTAACCACAAATGTTATCTCAAACCTTTCAATTTCATACAAAAATTTAATAACTTGTAATTGCCTCAAATTCAATGATCATATAACCTTAAATGGTTCTTTATAACTATATCCACAAAAGAAAATATAATTTTCCTCAAATAGAATTTTCACATAACAAACTTTAGGGTTACACATACAAGAGAAAAGTCTTCCAATGTAATCCCATCAACAATGAGCATTGATACTTTTAAAAATTTCTCCATACATTTATTTCCACATAGATTCTTCCATGACCAAGTGGTTATCCTATAGAATATGGAATTGACTTGGGTAATTCCTAGGTCCCCTACATTTTTAGAAAATGACTATAAATGGATTCTTAGGATCATTTTTATTTTCTTCTATAGTACTCTTCATTTTTCCTTGCCAATTCTTTATTTTATGTCATTCTTTCCCACATAAAGTATTTCTTTGTTCCATTGAGACACTTTCCTGGGCGTCTTCTTCCACATTTCTGACATGACAGAAATTGTGCTTTGTTTTATCCACGGTCTCCACTACTAGAGATCTTATCATTTTTCACCTTTCTCTTCATTGTTGAGTTTGAGAGTTGGTTAATGTATATATTGTTGATCATATTTTTGGAAATTTGCTTCAATATGAACATAATATATTTTATGACTATCAAAATTCCATTTAGTTGCTAATTTACACCTTTATGTCTACCTTGTGCATCATGTTCAATGTTACTATTACTTCCTTGGAATACACCCATTGACTAAAACTAGAAAGCATAGTGTGAGTAAAAATAGTCATAAAGTCATTTGGATAATATCATGAAACCTTATTTTCTATATAATGCACCCTAGGATTAACTAAGATTCTTTATTCTCGCCTTATATTAAAATCCTTCAAATTGGTTTGTAATAAAAATGTGAATTATCCTAAGCATATCCTCCCGGAGTGTCGTAACCAATAGTGTAGTAAGACCCGTTGTCGTGAACCAGTTCCCGTTCGAGTCTAGCTCAAAGCAGTGTTTTCTGGTTTTACCTCTTGGTAAATCTGTTCCAGAGCCACCTCTACCCGTTCGTATCCACACGGGGATTTATTTCTGGGGAAACCAACATAATATTTGCATTAACATATTTTTTGGATGTTCTTCTATACTAATCCTCAACATTTATCGTAGTGTTGTGTTTTCTAAATAGATTTTTTCTAAATCTAGCTTCCAAGGTTTGTACTAAACATCCTCTAATACCAGCTGTAACACCCCAACCCTAGTTACCGAGAGTCGGTGCATTGTTACATAACATTTTCATTATCACAAGAGATCAAGTCTCGACAGAACGATTAGTTTAGTAGCCTTGGATGTACTAGATACATACATATGTTTTACATTACATCATGAATTAAAGAAAAACAACATTATGTCCCCTTTAAACACACTCATATCTATTGAACTATCCCTACACGATTATCATAATATACTTCTTCACATCCTTGGAAAAAGAAAAACATAAGAAAGGGGCGAGCTCAGATGCTCAATAGGGATAACAATATATACAAAACTATCATAAATAAGAATAAAAATTTAATGCAATGTATAAGCCTAAAACACAATCATATTAAACATAAACTTCAACATAATATGGAAAAGATAAATCAAATAATTCCCTTTACTTATTCACATGAATATTCTTATAGTAAAATAATCACATGTAATATCAATAGATAATTTCATAATGATGGAATGCATAATGTCGGTCATCATAACCACATAGTTAAGGCCTCATGCCATGAATACAGATAATATTTTGTCAAGTCCATGTTACAAGACACTAGCATGTCTCATGAGACCTACCGATGAATCGAGGGGCTATAGCGGGCTCCTCCTATCACTTACTAAGTCCAATGCATTCCTCATATGAAAAGGGTGAAACATATTCTAAACATTCATATTAAAACTAGCATACGAAATATCAATATTTTAACAAAAAAACATGAATGGTATAAAAATAACACATATAAAGTAAAACATAACTCATTAAATACAATATGGAAGATTGTATTATAATAAATCAACCACAATCAATAATAATGAAGGATATTGACATAGAAGAAAATAATCAGTAAAACTATTTGAGATAAATATCTCTTTTTTTATGAAAACATTTAAAAGTATAATTATTTATCAGGAAGGTATTTAAAAGATATTTTCAAATCAAAGTGTCCCATATCAAATTGAAACTTTTAAAATGAATTTTAATTTTAAAACATTCATGTCCATATAAATAAATCCTTAAAACTGTTTTTAAAACATGGGCATTAATGAGAATAATTTAGAAGAATAAATCATTAAAACATTTAAAATGACATTTTAGTTAGAGTTCCAAACCAAATGAGAGACGCTTGAATAAAAATAATTAAGGTAATAAAAACCTTATAATATCATGAGAAAAATGGATTTATGATATAGTATGTCAAATTATAGTATATACACCATATAAAAGTGAATTGGCGGATAACAACAAAGAAGTCTCAATGGATTGTAAATTGAGATGAAATCCCTTATAAATACTATATCCTTAGGTTGAGGATAAATCAATGACATAATTATGTGTGAAAAATATAAATACACTAAATATTATTGGATATTTAGTGTAAATCAATCAGAGTACATTCACACATATTGTAGTAAAAACAACACCAATGACTTGGATGCATAAATCAATGAATGTTAATTGAGTTAAGATGACTCTTATCAAGATTATATCCATGAATTGAGAATTTATCAATGGAGTGATTATGTGTATAAAAAGTATATCCACAAAAATGGGAGTGTAAATTACTACATAAATAAATAAATAGTAATTTTAAACATAATCTTGGAGTAAAATAATCAATGAAGTATGCATAAAACCCAAGGAGTGGAAATTGAAATTAGAAATTCCCTTATCGAATTTGTAACTTATGAAACATAAAACCCATGAAAGAAGGATCATACAATGAAGTTTTAAATACCCATAAAATAAATTATATTATACAAAGAATACAATCATGGGAAGTACATACACCATAACAAAGGAAATAATGGAAAATAAAGCATAAATCTCACGAGAATAAAATGTGGGATGAAAACCCCTTACCTTGTACATTTCCTTAGTAGAGGGTAGTTTAAACTCATGTATAATGATAAAATAATTGTTATTAAATTATACAAGAATTGCATACATAAATATGATATCATATATGATCTTCTAATATTGCTTTGTTAATGATAATTTAGTAGTATCATTGTTTTGGGTGTTAACTCATTCATTTTCCATTATATATTTTATTAAGTAAGTCAAGATTGTTATGGATAGGTTTTATTTTATTCATATCCAGAATTATATTAATTTTTTAAATATTATTTGTAATAATCAAATGAAAATTATTCTTTAATGGTTACGATGGGGAACGAAATCTCATCACGTCATGGTGACGGTAAGCCGCACGTACGCACGAGAGACAACATCATTCTATTAGTGGTAAAATATTATGAAATTTAATGGTATATTATACATAAAGAGTCATTAAAATGTTATATTTATTATTTACATTAGTTATACTCATTATTATACCCATCTAAATAATGAAGTGTTGAATAACAAACTACACCACGACATGGGGACGAAAAGTCGTACGCACACATGTATGGTGAATTTATCATTCATAGAATGGATAGAATAATGAATATGGTTATAACATATTTATAATAACATCACATTATTTAAAAGGTACAATATTTATTATTTTGGTATGGAAACAAAAATGAAAGTGGAAGTGGAAGAAGAATAGAACTTTGAAAGAGGTGATGAAATTATTTCCTCTTCTTCTGGTGCTTCTTTTTTGATTTGATCAAAAGGGCTCCATAGGTTGGATTTTTGATCAAGGTAAGGCCTCTTGGTTTAATTTATTATAATTTTTAGGATATTTGAGTAGGTTTTGTACGATAATAAGGGTTTTTGAGGTGTGATTTTGAGAGAAGGGGATGTACCATTTTACAAGAGAGGTGAGAGTCACTTTAGGAAAACATTGCAATACTATTTTATTATATAATCATTTTCAGTTTATAATGACTTAAAATTGATTTATTTCTAGGATAAAGTGGGTATGGGTCTAAATACTCTCATACAATTGGTTTTATACAAGTTTATGTAACCATATTATCTTTATCTATTAGATGTAATTCTTAGTTAAATAATTTAACTTTTACCATGTCTTCTTGTATGTTTATATTACATGGTTAATAAACGTACTATAAAATACTGAGAGAACCTAAAGTGGTTAATTAATTACATATATATCATTATTTAAGTCATTTTGATGAACCTTATATTTTTTGGAATATTATATCATTTAATAATATATTATTTGTTTTAAATACTCATTTATGTCAATTTTGACACTAATTAGTATTTGGTTTTTGTGAAAGTCATCAAAAAATGATTAATTAGCAAACAATACCTTAAATCATCCCTAACATGTCATATTAACCTATAAAATTCTTGTAATGCATCAAAAGGTTCAATTTTTCATTTATTTTATATATTTATAATATCAATTATTGTAATCATTCATTAATATGGTAATTAGTGCATCATCATTGTGTCATAAATAAATTTAATTATTTTATATCTAAAAATTATAAATAAAATACCATTATTTGGGAAATATTTTTATATTTATAATGAATAATATAGTCTAATTTATCTTATGTATAACCCCATATTAAAAAAGGATTAGTTATTAAACATTGAATTTAACACTTTTAACTCTTCTTTAAATAAAATAATAATAAATGCCCTAATCTAATCCAAGTGGATCAAAAGGATCATATTTTATTCTTAAGTTGAATTTGGTTGAAATACACTTATACAATAGAATTAATACACGAGTTAGAATAAATATAATATCCTTTTTACCTCTAATTACCCTATTTTATTTTAACTATGGTAAATAAAATTCAAAAGTTACTATTCAACAAAATTTATTTTCATCCTATTAAAGAAAATATTACATAATGATGTCAACCATGTCTCTCGGATTTTTGAAATTCAATTCACTGAAGCGGTAAAATTATGTTTTATGAAAATTTGCAAATGTGCCTAGAAGGTGAGTAAAAGAGGGTAAAAAGTTCAATAAAATTTTATATATCTAATCTTATTATAAAATGAATTCAATGAATAACATTGGAATAACATTGTTATTATATATCTATTTTTATTTTAAACTAAATTAAAATAAAAAATAATTATTTAAATAAAAATTTGGCTTTAAACAATAACACATTGTTTTTAACTATTTATCAAAAATAGAAAGTTTTTAGAAAAATACAAAAAATTCACCCAAATATAATTTTGATATTCCAAGTTCAAAAATGATGTCTATTTTACAAAATTAAAAACATATAATTTGTATTAATTAATTTAAAATAATTCCCATTTTCAAAACCAGAAAGCGGGTTTTTGAGAAGTAAAAACTATCAAAAGATATAAATATGTTTATGTCCAATTTAAATGTAAAATTACTTCCAATGACCAACATTGGATTATATGATAAAAATGAAATCTAATTATACTTAAAACGTATTCAAATTTATAATTTAATAGTATATATTATTTTGATTTAAAAAGTTGTTTTCAATTAAAATTTAGTATTTTTCACTATTCATCATAATATAAAAGTTATCAGAAATGCACTGAAAATTTATCCAAACTATAATTTTTATATCCCGATTCTAAATAAGAATTTTATTTTGTCAAATTAGATATATAAAAGTGTTAAATATTGAATTTAAAAATGGTTCTCCATTTAAAAGTGGTAAAATATCATTTTCGAAAAATACTTCTTTTATCAAAAAAATTGAATTTTTTCTTATATAATGACTAAGAAACACATGATATGGATGTTAATATTATATGGAGTACATAAAATTCAAAATCCAGTTAATACTATTCATAACCATTTTTTACGGCTAGTTTGGTAAGTCGTGGTACACTCGAACTCGGTATAGTGTATAACGCAAGCTATTGAATTACATTAAAGAAAAGAACTTTCTATGAAATCTTGGGGGTGTTACATCAACTTTGGTTCATTTTTATTATAAAGGAGAAATAAAGTTACTATAATAAGATAGGTGGCCCATAAATGGACCATGTTTGATATTCTAAACCATATCCCATTCCATTTGATGAAGGAAAGATTTTTAATAATTTTAAATCATTAAATAAAAAAATATTTTTAATAAAATAACATTATTATCATTTTTTGAACTATTAGTTTAAGTTGACTTTGTAAACAATATTATAGTAAATAAATTAGGATATATTAATTTAAAACATCTTTATCATATTATTTTTATCTAAATAATTCATCAAAAATCATAATCCATTCATAATATATTACATTTATTATATTTAAACTCATTTATCATATATTTTTATTATTTGAATAAATATTATTCCAATTTTGTGTAAGCATTAATGGTAATTATTTGAAAACTTTTTTTTAAAAAAATTACCATGATTAGAAATCATTTTGATTCAAATAATCATTTATAACTGAACATAATGTTTTTTATCCCAACCAAAAAATAATATTGATTTTAAAATAAAGAGAGTGATATTTTTTACTTTATCCATTACTTAAATAATATATTGGTCAAAATCAAGTCAAAATGGAAGCCAAAGGTCATATTTTTGAATTTTGGATGATTATATATTAAATATATTCATCCAACTATATAAATAAAAGTGTTAGGGTCATTTTTATAGTCATTTTCATATTACATTTCACTTTAATTACATAATTTTCCCTTACTACGGTGACAAAAAAAATTTATGAATACTATTAATAATGAAAAATAATAAGAGGGACTATTTACCAAATTTGATTCTCCTAATTAAAAATATGTAATTTATTTTTTTAAATATTCAATTTTTAGAATTGGAAAATTTTAATTTAAAATTACACCTACAAAACATGATTAAAAGCATATTTTTTAGAAAAGTGCCGTTTTAATAATGATAATGTTATTATACCAAATTCTATTATAAAATTAATTTAAAAGACCATAATTGGATGGTGAGTAATCAATATATATTAAAGTTGTTTTTTATACCTAATAAAAAAAATATAATTTTACTTTGTAAAATTTTTAATGTAAAATAAATGTTTCAAAAAAAATTTAGTATTTTTTACTATTCATTTTAATATTTTTTTTGAAAAACAACAAAAGAAAAACAATATGATAATATTGATACGATGATAAAAATTGTATCCTATTTATTAAATAAAATTTCAAAATCTTCAACAAATTATTTATAATATTCTATAAAAAAAGCAATAAGTTTTTATAAGAAAACATATATTTGTAGGATAAATGAAATTTAATGAAAATTTAGTACTTATACCCAAATCAATAATCAATAAATTTTGATTTATTAAAAACATTATATATAATTCATAACATTTTTAATCCTATTCATAAACACTAATTCAAAGGTTGGGTTATAATTATCATATTTAAATAATAATTCTTTTATAGTATATCCCAATTCTCTTAAGGCTTGATGTTTTGTGTTAATAAAACAATCAAGAAAAGTGTTATTTTAAAAACATAGGGTGTTACATTATCCCCCAGAATAATAAATTTCATCATCATAATTTAATCTTGATATAATTAATCAAGGGTTTTACTATTGAAAATACCATTCCTGAAAATCCATATCATAAAAAGGGTTAAAAAAATAATCTTGAAAAGAAGGAAATAAATGCACTAAGGTCCTCTAGAATAAAACATAACTGGGTTTATAAATTGGAAAACATTATTGGGAGGTGAAAATATAGACTTTCAAGAAAAGTGTAATGTCGATATAATTATGGGGAGTAATAAATATCACTTACCACAAGATATTGAATGATCGTGAAACATTTAATAACCACAAAACCATAAACAAAAGCGAAGTGAAATGACCATCGATTCATTAGAATGGAATGTACTAGGAAAAATATTTTGTTTCATGATCATTTCTATAGCGACGATGAATTCATTTAACATATTGAGTATTAACATAATGATATATACTTATTCGAAAACTATAATTTATTCCATCAATCAATTCCCTCCACAATATCATATTTTGCTTCAAATTATTAGTATTGATGGGAAATTTTTCATTCTTGAAGCACTAAAATCCGCTTCCAATGGATCTAATAATACACAAGTTATTACTCATCTCTTTAAACATTAAAAAAATAAAAATCTTAACAAATGTTAAGATAATTTTCAACATTAATAAACATTCATACAAAGAAATAATACATTAATATCCAAAATTAAAGAGTAATGACCAAAATTCAAAATAAACAAATCTATAAATATCAAAAACAAATTTCTTCAAATTATTCTTAAACATTTTTGAAACCTAAAAATCAGAATGTTTTGTTCACATATTCTTCCTAGTTTAATTTAACATTTATCCCTTTTAAAAATTAGTCACAGATAATTTCATACACCCAAATATGTATATGACCTAATCATGTAATCTCTAAAATATTCTAATCATCTCCATAAATGACCTGAATCACCATAAACACAACGATAAATTATATATACTTCCAATATATAATTCAACATTTATTCCTAAAATAAAATCCCCTTTTAGAGAAAAGTATTTCAATTTACCTTAATCATATAAGGTTCCCAAAAAATTGAACTTATTTCAAAATAACATAAATCAATTAAAAATAAATTTTTAATCCTAGTTTTCTGTATATAATAAAATAAATATTCCAAAAATGTAGTAACTATGTTATCCCAATAATCCATTATTACCTCAACATCAAATATCTTAATAACCCCAGAGGTTATCGATATCTTTTAACCTATATCCACAATAGAAAATAACATTCTTACATAAATATAATTTCAAGAATAAATATGTTAGTGATAAGGGTTAAATATCACTCAATCAACTATTCAGACTATAAATAATGTCTCCAAGGTACTCATTTCACATGAAACATCAATATATTATTATATATTTAATCTTATGATAACCCTTAAATATATCACTACATCATTACTCTTGAATCACTATATAAAGTCGGATAAATCATTCAATTTTCTTTATAATCCATTAACCTTGATTTTTTATCTTATTGCTTCATAAATTATTCCAAAACAAAAAAAACAATGATGTATTAATATTCAACAATTTCAAAACATAATCCAAAATATATTTCATACATTTCATATATCATTCATAGATTCATTATCATCTACTATAATGGAATTATTAATTTCTAATCATTTATCAATATGATATTTATGAAACAATTCATTAGACACCCCCCCTATGAAATAGATTTTCATAATTCCCATACTCCCCATATTTAAAACATTCAATTGATACATTAGGATGAACTTTACCCCCCCTCTTAGAGTTAAATAAAATATTCCTTTTTTCCTTGGAAGCTTATTTCATCATACCCTAATTTTTCATATACAAATAAACTTCACATTATTTTAATATATTTTCATGGGTTCTTCTTCATATATTCTTAAAACATTGGTTGTTGAATATTTTTAACATCATTATCATTATCAATTGAAATTCAATATATCTTTTTTATCGATTTTTTATGAAAATCCCTAAGGTTTATGTTATTAATCCTAACTCAAGATTGATTTTTCAGAATAACCATTAGAGTTTTCCCAATAGAGGAAATTCTATTTAGTTTATAGTTCAGTCAACCACTACATTTTTCTTCATGTCAATAGGTAGTTTTTCTCCAACTAGTTCCATTCATTAATTAGAATTAAAAAAATGTTAGTGTGGAAAAATCAAGAAAATCATAATAAAAAATATTACTAGGAGGATAAACACTAATATATCCTTTATTGTGTAATACTCTATTGAAATAAATCTATTTATTCCAAGTAACCACAATTCCCCATTACATACTAACCTTTGTGGTTTTATATGGAAATTATCCCGAGATAAAATAACATACTAAGATTTATATTTATCTAAACCATTCCTCTAATACTAAATATAATGACCCAAACATTAATATATCAAAATATTTAGTATTATGGCTTGAATACATTCTCATACATTTTAGGATCTTTATAGTTCAGAGTTTTAGAGAATTATATTATCACCCTTACATAAATGATTATTACTTCAGAAATTGAACACTTTCGCTCAGTATCAATTTATTCCACAATAAATGACTTTTATGATATAAAATTTATCATTAATGACATATGTTCACAATTTTCATCATAAAATCATAATTGTACACAATAATCCATAAAACCCTATGAAAAAAATATTAAAAATCTGTATGAGCATAAAAATCTCATATAGGGAAATATAAAAAATAAACTCATGATTCCTTGAATAATTATAAGAATTTTCCTTCTTGAAAATAATCATTTTCTTATAGAATAATTATACTACACTATAAAATGTTTTTCATAATAAATATTTAAGGAATGTTAATACTCATAAATTTTCATTTACAATCATGAAGAATTCTTAATAACATTTTCATAATGTTATATATTATACCCTTAAGAAGTATCATTAATTTCCTTTAGAAAAAACTCATTAGCTTACTTTTTGAAGTCACAATATTTCCTTAAAAACCCATTTAAAGAATAAGTAAATAATACAGGAAACTTAGTACATCATATTCATATCACTCTTACACGTGGAATAACTAATATGGTCTATTTACAATATAATCATTACGAAATTCAATTTATGGAAATAAGATACCCACCTGACCATGGTTTATAACATAACCACATGTCCCCTGTTTATTATCAAATCACACATCCATGGTTTATAAAAAACCCACCTATAATCATAATCAATGTTCAAGAACCATAACATAATCATAAAAAATTAAACTGTATTTTTTAATCATTACACAATTAAAAATATTCCTTGAACCCATAAGAAAACATTTTCAGACATTGAAATATCCATTTTATTTAAAATACTTTTTTATAAATACCTAAAAAAATGGAATTTGGGTTTTCTTTGAGTAAAACATGAAATATTTTGATGTAATTCAAACATAAAATGATGGTTATGGTAGATATAAAATTCATTGATGTTATATTCATTAATGTATAATATTCATTTTCTATATTGTAAAAAAAGAAAAAATGTTATATATAATATATGATAAAATGATCCTTTTTGAAATCATTGATTGAAAAAAAGTGACATGATATTTCCTTTATAGTTAATTAATTTAACTATAAATTCATCCATACAATAATTTTCAAAATATATACACGGGAAAACAATATTTAGAAAATCAGCCATTAAATATACTAAAAATGGATTTAAAAGTAATGTCTCTCTTACCTTATGTCTAACTCATAACATACATTCATTATCTTCCTAAATAGAAAACATATTTTTTTAAATAAGTTGAGGTTTTTGCCCTAATTGAGTAAGAAAAATATAAAAACCTTTTAAAATGGGTTGAGAGGGGACCGAATATAGGGCCTAAAGTCCCAAAGGAAAAAAGACCAGAACATGTCCTAGAGGACCCAATAACCAAAAGAACAATACAAATATATCCTAAAGTCCTAATGGTTATAGAAACCATAATCAGATAACCAATTTCGATCCCATGACACCACCCCCAACCACCTAGACATCCACCTATACTGAGAAATAGTTGTTGTCACTACCCTATCGCATATGACAGTACTAAGATCACAAGTTATGATGTACTCCCTGGATCTACATAGTTTATGTCACTAGAGATATGGACGTTGTCTCCGGACGACACCCTCACAACCCCCCCCCCCCCCAAAAAAAATTTGTGATATGTTGTCTCCTGACAGTGTGGACTTCACCACCCTCTTCGATATCATGCCACAATCATCGCTAGAGGCCATAAAAATCACTACCTTCTAACTACCAAATGAACCCAAAACATCCATTATCTCCCCAATGAACATCAAAACTTGTACCAAATAGTGGATATGTCCCCTATAAGATGAGATCTGACATCTCCTCCTAGATCTTTGATGAAAGAAGTATGACACCCATTAAAGAACATGGAGGAGAAGAATTGGGGAAAACCCCAAATCCAATACTACAGGTCCTCCTAAAGAAGTAACCACATCATATCAAACATATATGAAGACAAATGTCATTGGAAGAACCATGTAACAATGCTGATGAGCCACCACCATAGACCAAACCCTAGGCAAATCACTCTCCAGTGTTCATACCACTCAGGAGCCCCCCCAAAAAACTTATCTTGATTATTAACATTCTTAAGAACATTTTTAAACTATATTATTCCTTTATCCATGTTATAATGAACAACAAAATCAATTTATATCATGTTAGATGGTTTGTTGATTTTTGGCTCGTATGTCCAAAATCGACTTCAGTAGGATGACGATCGCAAAAGTGGTAATTATTACACCATATAAAGAATAATAAAAAATAAATAATTATAATATATATATATATTGTAAATTTAAAACCAACCATGAATTATGGTTATGAAAAATTAATAATGTTACAATCACGGTGATGGTGGGTCATACATACACGTGAGTAACATTTCCATTTTCCAATGATTATTTTTGTAAGAATGACAGTATTTTATTATATTTAAATATTTTAAATTATATGAAAAAAATATAATATTATATCTTTAAATTAACTTATAAATATCATTCATGTGGTGTGATGATGAAAAATGAATCACATTTCTTCGTAGAGGTGGTAGTCCACATTCACACACGAACGATGTTATAATTTTTCAATAGATTGAAATGTATGAAAATGGATAATATATTATACATTTAGAATGAAAAATATGTCATGAATATCATATATATATTTTTATATTTTAATTACATCATTATAACATTCCATGACAGGTGGTGATGGAAAATGAATGTCACCGATTTGCGAGGTGGTAGTCCACCATACACACAAGAGATGTTTTTGTTCCCCATTAGATGAAATAGGATATGAATATAAATTATGAAATTAACATTATAACATATTAGTATATTTAATATAATAATATCATTATTTCTTAATGGTTGAAGAAAATTTAAAGGAGGTAGAAAAAGAAATAAATAAAAAACACTTAGATAATAATTATACCCCTTCTTTCGAAAACATCTTCAGTTTTACACTAAATAATTCCATAGGTTAGTATTATGATAACAAAAAGTAATATAGGATATGGTTAGGGATATAATGAATATATTTTTAAGACATTATCCAATTTATAGTGCTAAAAAATTTAGTGGATGAGAGGATAAGAGGATCCCTTTTATATGTGAGGTGAGGGGAACTCATGGAATTACAGAAAATATTAAATTAACATAAAAAATTAAAAGAAAAAAAAGATTAAAATTAACATAATATAAATATAAGAATATCATGAGTATAACTACTCTCATAAAATAAAATTTTTACAAGTTTTGGTGATTTTTTCACCATGAACATTTTGATTTAACCCACGTTAAAACTTTTGAAACTTAATGCAGTTTTAGGATCTATTGCACTAAAGGGGTCAATAAAGTTGATATAAAAATATAGGTGACCCATAAATGGACAATGTTAGATATTATAGAACACATAATATTAAATATAAAAAATAAAACAGTTTTAGTAATTTTAAATCATTTAATAAATGATAATTTATTATAAAATATTATTAATGTAGTTTTTGGAACTATTCATTTAATTGGACATTGAATACAACATGACCAAAAATTAATTTAAATATAATCATTTCCCACAAATATAACAAATTATAATTTTCAAAAAAAATATTTACCAAAATAATCAATTCATATTATATTACTTGTAATATTTTTGAAATCATATATTTATTTTCTCAATTATATAAATTAATACTTTGTCGGCATTGCGTAGTCATTTATGATAATTATTTAATCAATAAAAATTAAAAATAATTTAAAATGATAAATAATGTTATTCTATATTTATAATAAATATTTATATTTAAATAAAAGTTTTTTTTATAAATTACAATTAATATTGTTACTATTAAAATAAATAGAGTGTCATTTTCGACTTTATTCATCACTTAAATATGATAAATGTCAAAATCAAGTGAAAATGGAATAAAAATGACAAAGTTTTGAATTTGGGTTGATAATGGACCAACTAGACTCATAAAATAAAACAAATTCATGTTTTAAGGCCATTTTTTGTCCTTATCATATTATTTTTTACATTAATTACCCAATTTACCCTTACCGAGGTAATAAAATTTTTATGGTTACTATTTATAAAGAAAAAATAAGCGGGAAATACTCAAAATTTGACCCCTCATATTAAATTGATTTAATTAATTTTTAATGATTCAACCAACTTCTCTGTAAAAATTTAATAGAAAAACAAATCCACAAGACGTGACAAAAAGAAATTTTTTCAGAAAAATGCCTTCATAAGTATAAAAATGTTTTTATAACAAATTCAATTATAAATATTATTCTTAAGACCAAAATTTTATTTAGTTTATAAAAAATGAACTATTTTTTTATTAACTAATCCAAAATAGAATTTTTCTTATTAAATAATTGAATGTAAAATACATTTTTTTTAAAAATCACTATTTTTTCTATTTATTTAAAAATAAATCTTTTCAAAAAAACACAAGAATCACAACCTACTCTAATTTTGATATGATTTACATAAAAATGATAATATTTTTATAAAATAAAAATTCTATGAGTTCTTAAAATTAATTATAACATTCACTCAAAAAATAAATAAATAATCATTTTTGAAGAAAATATATATTTGAAACATAAAATATCATTACAAAAAAGTGAATTCTTTTTTCCTAATTAGTAATCTATATATTTTTATTTAGTAAGAATATTATATAAATTTTATAATGTGATTAATCCTATTCATACCCCCCAATTAAATGGATAGTTTATAACAATCACATGTAAAAAATAATATTTTTATAGTATATCACAATTCAATTAAATCTTGGTGTTGCATATTAAGAAAGATATTGAGCATGTCATTCATTTAAAAAATCAAGGTTTTATAAATTGGGTATTTTTTTGGTGATCTAACCCATGGTGTTATAAATTTATTACAATAATAACATTAAACGTAAAGTATCTTAGGGTGTTTCATATCACTTGTATCATCTAAATTAATCATATATATATATATATGAAAAGTATTGAGAAAGTAATATTTGATTGAATTTTTATTTGATATCTACAAAATAAATGATGATAAAACTATTATAAAAAGGATTCATTAATAGTTACTGGTTTTACTCAGGAGAAGGTGTTTTAGAATTAATCAAAAGGTTATGAACTATAAAGAACACTTTCTAATGTGGATAGAGATGGTTAAGAATATGGTGGATAGAAATGGTAACATTATTAATTTGTAGAATATACAAGTAAATAGAATTGATAATAAATTTATTCAAATTTATCTAATAATGAAAATGTTGAAATTTAATTTTTTAGTAGTTAATAATGATGGTGAAGGTCGAAAACATCATTCATGGCCATAATAAATAAACTAATACGAGGAGATATTTGAGTATAATATGTCACTCTCCATAGAATTTTCAAGATGAACCTACTAGTGTTAATGAATAACTATTTAATCAGGAGTTGATTAATTCTATTAATTAACAATTGGATTATATATAGAAGAAAAATAAATTTTATTTGGTTACAAAAAAATATTAATTTAATAAAGTAGGTATTACAAAAAAATTAATGATAAAGGAAATTTTATGAAGAATACATAAATTCTTGTTTAAAATTGAAATTTTAAAATTAAATTCATTGAAATCAAAAAAATTGTATTGGTTTCAAGGATATAAACTATAATAATATTTCTTATTATTGCTTCTAAAATCAGATAAAATAATTTTTTAAATTAATGTAAAGTGAACATTTCTCAATGGTGAACTTTAAGAGGAAATTTTATTTGAATAACCTAACGGATTATTAATTAAAGGAGATGGTAGATGTGTTTTTATATTAAAGAAATAATTTTATTTATTAAATCAATAAATAATATAATTATTTTAAAATCATTACTCGTACATGATGATACATGTTATTAGAAAAATATGGGTGGACAATAATCTCTTTATTAAATAATTAAAGTAGGTTTGTCTCATTTTTATGATATTTAGTAATGAAATTTTCATTATTGGAAATAATATTTTAAGTGAATTTTCTACGCAAATTAGGGAGATATTTGATACGTCAATTCTAGGAGAAATTAAGTACATATATAGACTTAAGACTCCCATATAAAATCATCATATATTTCAATTTTACTAGAAATATTCCAAGAAATTATTGAATAAATTTTTAATGTAGTATGATAAGATAGTTTTTACAAAACCTTATTTATGAACTATAGTTTTAAATGTTGAAATTGGAAAGGTGATTGAATAAAAAGAGTTTATAAAACTTATTTGGAGTCCGATTTATTTGAATTATTTTTGTGTAAATGTTCTCGATGTTGTTATGTTATTTGAAATTTTTCAATGTATAAAAAAAGATTATTATTTCAAAGAAATAAATAGAATGATATGTTATATCAATTATACTATTGACTATCATTTCAAATACAATACAAATGGAAAGCTAATTTTGTTTAGATTTGATGATGTTAATTGGGGTGGATATATTTATGATCAGAGATGCATGTCTGATAGAGTAATATTTGGGGGGGGGGAAGGCATAATACATAGTACACAAATAATTTTTTTTACCTCATGTACAGTTAAAGGAAAATATATTTTCATTAAGAAAGTAATAATTTAATTGATGTGTATTAGGACACAACATATGAAAATTTTACTTTTTAAATTAGATTACCCAAAATTAAATATGTATATTTTTTTCATTTCACAAAATTAATCATTGAACCAAATAAAAACAATTCACTCATGGAACCCAAATTCGTTGTGTATTTTCAAATTATCTATTAACCATCTTATTCTTCCACCCAATATACATTTGTTTCTTGGATTTCTTTACACTAAATTACCTTCTATACATAACATATATATAACTCTTCTTTTTTACCAAAGAAATAGAATAAATAAGAAAAATGTGATCTGAAATTATCAATAATGGAATAGAATATCAACGAGTAAAAGAATATTTATCACTATTTAATAAACATGATAGAATCATAAATATGCGATAAAATTGTTTACTAATGGAATAAGATAATGGATACACAAAAAGTATTCATATGGAGTGATATAATTAACAATCTCTATCGAATATGAATGTATAACTATAAAAGGAACATTATAAAAGAATAACATATTCTATGGAATAATAATTTTAGTTTATAAGACAATAATAATGATCTATGAAGACATAAATTTTGAATTTGACACAAACATAGGTATACAAAATCATAACATATATTGAGGATCTCATCTAATACCATCAAAACAATTTGAAAATAGTTAAATACATCATGTTAATGGTGAATATTGTCAACATAAATAATTTTATCTTTTCTATGCATAAAATATGGAAAAAGATAACCAAATCATGTACATAGATAAAAAAAAAATCTTATAATATATAAATCATTTCAAACACATTGGAAAAATATATAATGTATATCTGAAATAGAAATAAATAATTTTTAATAATTTTTAATTGTTGAAAGAAAACCACATCAATGAAAAAATGATAAAAAATTAATTTCTACATATAACAACATGGATATTTAATTATATTGAAGATAGTATACATTTAACATTAAAATAATTAAAATAAAGATTTTAGGAATAAAATAAAATATTCATCGAAGAAAAATAATCAAAATATATACATTAAATTAGTCTTTACAACATTTTATTTATGAGGTAGGAATTAATAAAAATAATTAATTTTATATATAAATGTAAATTATTCAAAAATAAAGAAAAATTATTATATGGGATAGTCAATCTATAGAATGTAACAAACATATAAAAAAAATTCATAGATGAAATAATATGACTCAATCTGAATACATTGACTCAAGACACCCTCTATAACGTTAATAATATATGAACCAAAAGAAAAGGAAAGAGAGATCCTAAAATTGACTTATAAATAACATTAATCAATGATTATGTATCATAAAATATGTCAATGGGGGTAGTATATACACCATATAATAGAAAATAAATGATTCCTCAATGAATGAGAATTGAGATGAAAAACCATTTCCTTGGATTCTTACTTTCTAAAACAGACACCAAACATGATATAATCAACCTAGGTTCATTAATAATTTATATAAAATTATTATCCATATATATATATATATATTACATAATACCAATAATTTCAATTTTTTATTACATATTAATTAATAGTTTATTGTAAATAATAATTATAATATTTTTGTTGTTCTATTTGTTGAATTCATTCCTTGATATGGTGGTTTCAATTCATAATCCATGATCTTGTCTTCATAACCTATACAATTTTTATAAAAATTATATTTATTTTTATGATATATATATTTGTTGTCCTGTGACGCTTTGATGGATTTTACAGTAATAGTTCATAAATAACAGTAAGAAATGCTTCATTGATATGATTATCAAATGATTCCAATTAATTTATTTTTTTAATGAATACACAACACATTTCCATTCAATAATTGAATAAAAATATTCAATTCAACATTAATAATATATACTATCATAATTTATATTTTAAAAATCATCCATAATCAAAATATTAGATCATTGTTCATATAGGTTGTTAAACCGACCCAAACAGGGATGTGTTATAATTTAATGGTTGACTTTGGTCTTATTTAATTATAATAAAATAATGAAATAATTAAAATTATACTATTTATATTATATTAGAGTAATAAATAATATTAAATAAGGTGTTGGATGAGATGATAAAAGTAAAATAAATAAAAATATTGTAACTTACATTGTATAATGTTAACCTCCTTTTGATGGCTTCTTTTAATTTGAAAGTGATGGGGATCATTATTGAGAGTAAGTAATTCTAAAACAATGATAGGGTTATTAGTGTGGGATATTGGGTAGATATTAGAGAAATAGTTAAATGAATGGTGAGTTTCAAATTGGTTTGAGGAGGAGTGTTTTTATATTTGAGAATTAGTTTCAATTTTTAAATTGTGCATTTCAAAATGTATAAGACTATATTTTTGTAAGTCTTGTGGTTTATAAAGTGAATAATATAAGGACTATATTGTATTAACTAATTCTTCCTCATAATGAGGTCATAATTTTTAAAGATATATTATTAATTTATACTATAGTTTATCCATTTGCATAATTTTACCTCTTATCGACCTAACAAATTTTTTTCCTCAATATTATATTTTTTTCTAGAAAATAAAATTGAACTTTTTACATAATTCTGATTCCTTGATTTAAAATAAAAAATATATTTTGTTAAAACAAAACATTATAAGTAATATAAATTATTTTTAAAATAAAATTCATGATAAATGAAAAAATAATTCTTTAAAAAAACATTTTTTATCCACGAATGAATATATTCTTATTTCATTAAATTTATTAATAATTAAATAAAATTTATTTTATATTTAATAAATATCATAATTAAATATTTATATATTTTAAATTTATTTTTTATAAATACATAACATAAAAGGAAATTCATTAGCAATTTTTTAAACATTAATCATTTTTATAAATTTCAAAAAAAGTATTTATTTATCTACTAACTAGTCAATATTTTTTTTCAAACCATTTGTATTATATCATTATTTTAATTTAATAAACACATATAACTGAAATAAATCTTTAAATTTAATAAATAATATAAAATTTAAAATCGTCTAAAAACATAATAATAATAATAATAATAATAATAATAATAATTTTAAAATTTCATGTATGACATAATAATTACATGTTGATATAACAGTAACTTTTACTTGAAAAATATATTAATATATCTTTAAATACCTTAGGGTGAGTGATAAACTAATTTTATCACAACAATTTTAAAAATATTATAAAGATTTTAGATGGAATTTTAATCATTATAACCATTAAATTCATTATTTTATAAAATTAAAGAGACTTTAAATTGAAACATTAAAATTGATTTAAATTTATAAAAAATGATGAATTTGAATTTAGCGGCGAAAGATTAGAATTTGAAATTTTTTCTAAGTGTTTTGAATATTATTCATGTCGTTTCTTTTTTGGTGTTTAAAAAATTTGGTGTTTATATAAAAAATATATCTTATAGTTCCAGCCTTCTACCAAAGGCTCACATGGGATATAGGCTTGCATACAAGGGGCCACTCAACAATACAGACCCATGTGATGGCTAGAAATAGCGGTAGAGCCGCATGGGAGATCATGCCCATGTAGCGGCCCATGGGGAGGAACCCGTGGGAAGTAAAAGTTGGATGAATTTCACTGCGCTGGTCGAGGGTGTTCAGGACAACATGGTAGTTGGAAAAAGGTCTCGTCGGCATGGGGCGGTTCACGGTGGAAGGTGGGGGTCCCTCGACCCCCATCCAACTTCATTGTGGTATTGAAACTAAAGCTTGATATTTAAATGATCTCTCACCTGCATCTCTATTGCAATGTGGGATTGAGTCACTTTGGTATTGTTCATTATAAATCATAACAACATTCTTCTACACCCACTCCACTACCTCTCTCTCGGACACCTTGTGCCACCATCCTCCATTGATGATGCCTTCTTCTTCAACCATCACCACCCCTTCTACTCACAAGGACTGATATGGTCATCCATCAAGGATCATGGATTGAGCTATACTCCCACATTCGAATCTTGAGACCACCTTTGAACGCCTTCTGGACCATGTTACAACAACCATGAATCAATTTTGTATCTTCATCTAGACACTATGGAGGATGAATAAAGGGGTATCCTGAACTGTTGCCACCATTCTAAAGCACATTACACTATCTAACCTTATGCTACCCTCCACTACTCTAAAAATGTTGTCACATAGCCATGAATACCATGATCCATGTACGAAATGAAAAAGGAGCTACCCTATTAGATTTTCTCAACACCATAAGTTTGAATACCCAAGATTTCCAAGCATTTCATACTTTTCATCTCAAGTCTATTGACCTTTCTTATGAAGGAAGAGATTTGAAGATATGATGAGTGCATAATCAAGGTATTCTATACACCTATACTAAATAAGACCCTCTACCACTGCCAATGGGGGTTGGCACCCAAGGAGGAAACCACCATTGAGGCTTCTACAAGGGGTTTTTTCTTGTTTTTACCTTATTTACTTTATTTTATTTCTATTTTTTTCATTGGTTTTTTATTTTTATGTAACTTTAATTTCATTTAAAAAAGTAATTCATGATTTATTTTTAAAATTGTGTTACCACCGAAATCTTCTGCTCATTATTCTCATACTTCTACTTCTCATTCTCCTTCTACATCTTCTTCTTCAGTTAATATTTCGTCCACATAAATTTTTTTAATTTGCTTTCTCTTTTAATTTATTTCTAATCTCTCATTATTCTTCTTTTCATTTTGTTCTATTAGTTCACATTTTTATTATTTTGTTTTATTTTTTTTATTCCCTCTATCTCTCTATTTGATTTTTTTATTTTATTTTTATTATATTCCATATTTCTACCATTGTGACCTCTTAACCTTGATGATGAGGGAATGGAATGAGGTTTGTCCTGGGGGAGGTCGGGTGTTCTTGAATTCTTAATTAAATATTATTTTTTGTTGTTTGTATATGCGAGTGGCATGCACAATTGTGGTGATTCCCAACCATGACTTGTAACTCAATTTAAATTATATTCATTTCATTAAATCATTCACCTACATTCTACTATATATAAGTTGTTCATAAAATAGAGTTCAACCATTATTTGGATGAAATAGAATAAAATAGAGCTAGGTCTTGGAAGATATCACACTCTCAATTGAGGTGTTAAATAATCATTGATTATAAGAGGAGGAAAAATTTAGATTTTTAATGGAATTTAATATTTGACAAGAAAAAAATAAAAGAATGGTATCCTAAGATTGAGATATCATAATTAATCTATAAAACACAATTTTAAAAAATAAAGGATATTAATGATAGAATTCCAAACCAAACGCTGGACCACGAGATTTCTTTTTAATCACATTCAGTTTAGTAAGGCATATTATTTTTTTCAATTTTAATTCTTGATTTCCATTAATTATTTTAGAAAATAAACCAAAATAAAAACTCATAATTTATTTTAATGACCCTGACTAATGTAGTCTGGAGCTGGTGTTGTATATTATTACATTGGTATAGATACATGATTTGTGTCCCAAAGGACTGACCAATTTAGAATATTTCAAAAACTAGATATATATATGATACCCATTTTATATTGGGAAAATAAATTGAAATACAATACATAACAAAAAAAAATGAACTACATCCTTGAAAAATCATTCCAACAGTTCGTCTTCATACCCTAGGGAAAGAAAAAAAAATACTGGTGAACTCAAATTCCCAGTAAGTGTTATGTATAGTGGAAGCTATCATGATTCAATAATCATAATAAAATTGTAAATGTAGATTAGTGACACACATTATATTTAAATAACATCACTATAATAGTGAGATAAGGGAGAATCCATAGGGAATGGTAAATAACTGAAACATGTGCCATTTAATAAATATCCATCCCATGGCCCGAAGACCTTCAATTTTTTTTATTATAAAGAAAACCCCATTTTAAGGGATGAAGGGGGGGAAACCCTAACATACATCATCGACATAAAACATTCCATAACCCGAAAGTCAGGTGAGATAAACCAAACTAACAACATGGAGCCACCCCTCCCCATCAAATGATCGTGAAAAGCTCTCTATCGATGCAGGGCTGAAAGGAAAGCAAGTGTCCTGTGTCAAAGCACATGCCCGATCCGATGGCTTACGTCATACCCTCTCAAACGTCCAAATCCAAAAAACACTGCAACGATGAACAACTAGCTCTGAAACCTCCTCTGGAGCCTGCTCCACGTGGTCGAGTCCGGGAGAAACATCGTACCAATAGGTCTCGCAAGCCCTTCTATAATTCTGAAAATACAAAACCAAAGAACCTCCAACATCAGCCATCCTAGACCAACCCCACCGTCCTGCTCAGGACACTCCCACCACCGTGGCCACAGAAGGCCAGAAGACAGTTCAAAAAACACGAGATCAAGGCATCATCACCTAGGACTGGATGCATCCATAGATAATGTCATAGGAATAATCTCATAGATAATAATAACTTAATACTCAATAAAGGAAATGATCAATTATTGAATTTCATGTCTTAGGAATACGAAAACATTTAAAGTCATGATCTATCCTCCAGATAGTTTAAAACATACTGGGTAAAAACCCCAATGATTTGGTCAATGGAGTTATCTCATGAGACTACCGATGTATCGAGAGGATAACATTAAATTGTTTATAACCCATGTATTTAATTTTAAAATAATTCCTCACATATAGAATAAAGTAATTAATTATTAATCACTCTTCCCTATCATATATCTGTATTGAGTAAAGGATATAGATTTATCAATATTTCCTTATTTAATCAAACGATTATCAATGTAAAAAACTTATGTAAAAATGCTAAAACATTTTGAAAATAATCATATCCATTACACATAAAATGGATATTTAATATATATTTAATTTTTAAGAAAACTTTTTATAATAAAGTTATTTTTTTAAGTGAAAGTTGATAATCACAAAAGAAAGTGACATTTCACAATAACTTTTACCTCATGGTAATTTTCAAGTCAAATCCCCTTGGGAGAGATAATTCAAATTGAACCATAAAATACCATAAAGGGTAATGTATTAATGACATTACATGTTAAAGGGGTGGTATATACACGGCATAAAATTTAATTGGTTCATAATAACAATTAATTATAAATGGAATTAAAATTGAGATAAAATACCTTACCTTACTCTTCATTTCAGTTTAATTCCCTTTAACCTCCTGTATAATGGTTTTAAGAATGTTATTTACTTATACTTGAACTTGAACCATAATAAAAATCATAATATCATATATGATTCTTTTATAAAATCTTATAACCTGTTTAAATAAATTCTCATTACTTTCTTTGGTTCGCGTAATAACTACTTTATTGTTTTCAAGTATGTTTGGAATTTTTATTTTTTTTCTCTTACTTAGATCATCATTTAATAATATCGTGAATTTAAAACAAGATATAAACGTCATATATATTCTTAATCCCCAATATTTGGTGATAGGAAATGAAATACACCATTCATGGTGATGGTAGGTTGTATGTATGCTTGAACGTTGTTTCCATTTTATTATTGTATTTAAGGAAAAAAGTTAAATTATATATATTATCATTCCATTAGCAATTTTATTTTATATATATCACAAGTTTTTTATTAAACTCTTCATTAATACATTAAATGTATAACGTGAATGAATCACATCGCTTCGTGAGGTGGTAGCCCACCATACACCCGAGTAATGTTATTATATTCCCACAAAATGGAAATCATGAAGGTATCTATGATATACTTATAAAAAAGCATATTAACATCATAAATATCATATATATTATATATACACTACATATACATCATTATTCCCCACCTAGAAAGGTGGTAATGAAAAAATGAATGATGTAGGTTCATGAGGCGGTAGTCCACCATACACACAAATGATTATTTTGTAACCCTTTTGATGGACATGTTTGATGTTTTTAGTCATAAACATAACATAACAATATATAAATATTTTAAAGATAATTATTTTATTATTTAATCATGGTATAATAATAATTAATGTATGTAGATAAGGAAATAAAAAAACACTTTTAGAAGAACATTATCTCTTCATCATGTATCCTAACTAGTTTTTCACTAAAACCATTAATGGATTAAATTATAAAAAAATAACGATTCTATGATGAGGGTAGGGAAGTTGGGGATTGATTTGGGCATATCATTATCGATAAAAATGAATTCAGATATGTGAAGAAGTGAGGTATGTGAGTTCCCTTTTATATTTGAGGAGTGACAATTTTATAAATACTCAAAAGTATTCACTATTGGAAGGTGTCCCTTGCCTAATGTGGTGCCAAGATTGATAATTAATGATTTGGAAGGATGATATCGACTAAAAACCCCACCACTACGCAATATAACACATTTTTTAAACATTTTCTTCCTTAACTCCTATTTTTCCTTATTTTACCATTTTGGTTTTTTCATTATGTCAACTAGTTTTCTAAGAAAGTTAATTTATCCATTAAAAATAAATTATAATGATAATTATTAGAAAATTTATACCCACTAATTATAAATATGACATTTAATTTATAATATAAAAAATCCTATGTATATTGAAAATTAATATTTACACAAGCGCATGTAACATGAAAAAACACATCTTTACCTGTAACCACACATACCGTGTTTTTACTATTTAACATTTAATATAGTCATTATATAATATAAATTGGTCCATTAGTGGATTTATTTATATTTATAAACATTTAAAAATAAATTTGAATTGGATAATATTTTTACTCATTTCAAATGATTTAATAAAATATAATTTAATATAGAATAACATTATTTTCAATTATGACTGACTGAAAATTAAAATTTTATTTCAAAAGAACTTTTGATGAAAAAGTGGGATACCCAAAATACAATCATACAATATTTAACCCAGATCATGATAATATGAATTGTCTGACTACATCGTTATGTAAATCCTCGACCTCACATGCCTTCTCGGTAAGCTATCACACATAGAGTTTCATGGGCTTGGTACCGATAAAAAAGCCATACCCCCTCGTTCATCCAAATATGAACGACCATGTCAGATGGATGCTTCCGGCTCTCGATCTTCATCTAGAGTTGATCCATGTAGAGTGCTAGTTGAAACCACTTTCAAAGCCAAAATAAAACATAAAAATCCAAAAACAAAATTGCCTCAATCCCGCTCATAAAATATTTTAAAACCACGATTGAAAAGATCCAAATTACCAATCCAAAAACTCACAAAAAATCTTGCAAACTGATAATCATCATCGATCTCCCTAATATGGCCACTAAAACTCTAATCTCAAAGGACCATGAAGACCACAGTGCTTCTCTGCCTTGACGATAATGGAGGAATCAGGACACTATAGCATAGAATGATGCAAACAAATACAGGAAGAATCGCCAGCGTTACCACATCTCGATAACATCATGGCACCTTAATTGACATCACAAAAACTCGAGCATCAATTCCATGAGAAATCATCATCAAACCAATTCAGGGAATAATCTAGATCATTATCGAGTATTCTGATCAACACAAATAAAACCAAAAACAATCCTTGAAAACCGAAACAACCAGTCACAGTTGCTGTGAAAAAAAAAATGCATCTGATGCAAAAAATGAAGATGAATCTGAGGGGACCAGATATCAACACCACAAAAAACGGACTTTCATCTTCTGAACGAGATGTAGAAGAGGCTGAGGAAGAACACCCAGACGAACCTGCCACCATCCTCCACTGAAAGCCGAATGTCAAGATGAGAGTTCGACGTCGTCGCCTCACGACTCGAGCCAAGATGAAAGCATGATTAGTCGCGCGGGGAAGAAGAACTGTTGCTGAAAAAGCATATGAGATAAGAAGACATCCAGAACCACAAACGCCAAACCACACGCTGCCGCAGTAATCCAATCTGAGCTGAGATCCTCTTGAAGACCCAATCCATGCAAAAGAACACCCCACAACTCAGAACAGACGAAGCTACCGAACCATCTCGGACATACCACCTTGGACCGGTCCAGCATCGCTAAAGCCCTCCACCATGAAAATCTGCGCCATCCCTCCAACCAGGGAGACTACTAATTGAAATCCTAGGGCACTCTTGAGACTGGCCCTTTCTTTAATAGACTACATTGATTAATATCAATTTTTTCATTATTCAATTATATTAAATTAAAAAAATACAACGATAATGATTGAGTTCAAATATATTCTATTAACATATGTTTAACATGATATATTAATCTAAAAACTATTGTTATATAGTAATTCATTCAATTTTATACACTTTTAATATTTTTAGTATAATTTATTTTAGTTATTTATTAACAAAATAATTACTTTGTTGGCATTTCTTATTAATTTTATGTATCTAATTCATCTCAAAAAAATTTAAGATAAAATATCAAGAAAAAAATATTTAAGTAGGATATATATAATCAAAAATATGTTGTTCTTTTCATATCCCACTGAATTATATATACTAAAACGAAGAAAATTACATGTTTTGTCTTTTTTATTACGTAGCTTATTAAATAGGTTACTATCATGTTAAAGCTTCCCAGTAACTCAAAAAAATTGAACCTAAGGTGTTAAGGGTATAAATATTGTGGTACAATGGGAGTTGGACATGTTGGTAGGCCATTATACACATTTTATTCTAATTTTAAACACTAATTAAACTCATTTTCACCTAAATCATTGTAATTAATTTTATCTATCCTCACTAATCATTTTGGAAAAAAAATTCTTTGACCTTATTAGATATTATTAATTATTATGATTCCAAATATTGAATCTATTTGGCCATATTCAACTCGCAGATGTGGCCAAGTACAATTTAAAATTAATCCCACAGACCCGATGAGAAAGTTGGTTTTTAAAGTGAAAATGTTGAAACTTTAACAATGTTGTTATATCAAAATTCAAAATAGAAATGAATCCGATGACCTAAATTGGATTTATATATTTATAATTGAACTTTTTTTTACTTTAAAACAAATTCCATATTTAATTTTACATTATAAATTATTTATATGAAGATGGTGTTTTCAATTAAAATCCATTATTTTTTACTATTCAAAAAATGAAACTTTTCTTAAAAACCCAAAAAAAATAAAACCTATGATAATTTTGTTACTAAAATTTCAAAAATAAAGTTTATTTTTTCAAATAAAATTAATAATTGTTTTAAAAATTAATTTTAAATTAAGTGTTCAATGAATGATTCAACCATCTTTTAAAAAATTCTATTTTTCAGAAAACATTTCATTTTCTTTGAAATGATTATTTTTTATTTATAATTAATATATAGCTAATAGATGTGTGAAAACTATATATTTTCATAATTTATTGAATCCTATTCATACCCTCTATTCCAATGTCTATGTGATAATTATCAGATAATATTAATATTATATTTTTGTTCGCTAAAAATCGGTCTTGCATGTAATACAAGCTATCTCAAAAACTTGTTCTTGCATGTAATTAAATCTAAACAAAGTTTTGTGTGAATTTAAAACTATATAATGTATTTAATTTTTTTATAATATTAAATATATCATAAATTATCTGGATGTTATATTCCTTTTTATACTTAGTGTTGTGTGTCACATACATAATTGAATAAAATGTTATTCTTTTAGAATTTCAGGGTGTCACATTCTCTCCACCTTAAATAAATTGTGTCCCCAAAATTTTAACATGATCTCGGTAATCATTTGGTTGAAATTTTGATATACCATTATTAAAAATCCCACATCAGAAATAGTTAATAAAATATCCCATAAATAAGAGAGAAAAGGAAGTACAATGGTCATATAGAATACCACAAAACTAGGATTCTATATATGAGAGCATTAGGGAGAAGTGAAAACATGCACATGGAGGAGAAAAATAACACTTAAATACTGATGGAGAGTGCTAGATAACATCGATCATAATAATGTTGGTGATCCATAGAAGGTTAACGACCACTAAACCATAAACCAAGTAGGTGTGTAAAAGGTCATCGATATCATCAGAAATGATTATATAAGGATAAAATTTTATTTCAAGATCCTTTTCAATAAATATCATGTACATTAAAGAGATGATATACTTAATTGATTTCATTTCATTTTATAAAGTCAATCTCATCCTTTGGTTGTTCCTTGATCAATTTCCAATTCATCCCTTACTATAAGATATGAATATCCAAAAAACAAATTATGCCTGAAGCACTTAAATTCCCTTGTAACACATTTTAAGACCCAAAAAAGAGTGAAACATCCATCCATATATCATAATATATTTTCCAAAAACCAATATGGTTATCATAAGTTATCTAGTATTCATAAACATTCATATGGTGAATTAATACATTAATCTATAAACCATTTCCAATGTTCAACTTGAAACATTTCGTTAATGGTTAACCTTATGACCCTTTCCAAAAGGCCAAGATCCAAAACATTATAAAGGAATCACATGGAATTACAAATGTTATCTTATCATTAATCATCTCCAATGTAGTATGTACTATCTATTTTTTATTCTCCAAATAAACCATCTCTTTATCCAAACACCATTATCTTAGTATCAGGAACATATTAAGGGTTATCAATCCCTAAATCAGGTGTTTTTAAAGTAGTTTTACTTTCCACTGAATCACTTTTCTTGGTATCAAGAATGAATGATTTAAAATCCATTAAAAAATAGTACATTATTTCAATACTTATACATTTCATAATTCTTATAAACATAATATCATCAATAAAATACTTTTATAACATATTACAAGGATACAAATATATAAGTGAATTAATAATACAATTTTGGCTATATCAATAGCATAATATTAACCTTGATCCCTTGTCTTCTTATAAGGAATACTACCTTGATTCTTGGGGCATTCATTTGTATAACGCCTCATCTTCTTGCAGTTGAAATGCCTAATAGTATTGTTTTGTTTCATGCCTTTATCTATTATTTTCAGTGTCATCCTCTTCTTATATTACTTTCTTTTAAATATAAAATACTTGGAAAATTCTTTCTCTATCTTGATAGCATAGAAAACTATTTCATCGAATGAAGAAAATGTATGAGAGACTAGTGACCTTTGGATACATGGATTATGCACTTTAAATAAATATTCAATCTTGTATTCTATATTGTGTATATAATTTTCATTATACCTTGTTAACCTTGTAAAGGTATCTTGATAATCCACAACAATTTCTTCATCTTTTTTATATAAAATAGGAAACATTCTCTTTATCTAAGGTATATCTTAGAATGGAATTTTTTTTCAAATAATTTCTACACAAAAGATTTCAATTATATGAGTTCTATTTCATCTTCCTCCATAATATTCTAGGTTAAAGACCACCATTGGTTAGAATCTAAATTGGGACAATACACTGCAAAAGTATCCTTTTCCTTTTCACCCCATCTGAATGGAATAAATAAATTATATAAAGAACATAATCCAATTCTCAGCATCCATTAGATCAGTAGTCGCACTAAATAATGGCTAATCTATAACCTAAAGTGATCTAGAATTAGATAATCTCATTATGAAATAGGTCTCTCCCTATGGGAAAGGTCATGTGTCATAACCAGATTAATCTACCCTAATATATCCATAATATTCTCCATTCAAATACCGGCTATATCGACATCCTTATCATGGAAACCTCTATATTGGAAATGGGTATTAATACCATTAATCATTCTAGGCTTTGTCTCTAAAAAAAGGATTATACAGGATTAGCTCAAAAGATTACACATAATGTATACTTCCAAATATGGTGTAACACTTAACACAAATTAAAAATTATTCATTTTTAATCTCAAAATAGAAAACATTGTTTTCATTGGGGATATATTTATTTTTAAACCCTCCATAATGGTTTATAGATAAAATGTAAATTGTACTAAGAATATCCCTCAGAAGTGTTAAACCAGGATCACAATAAGGCACATTTTTGAGAACTACGGATGTTAAAGACAATCTTGACACACATTTTTCATAGTTATTACCCCAAGGCACCTATGTGCTAGAACCACACCCCATATAGTAACCAGACAAGGATTTATTTCTAGGAAATCCCACCCCATATATTCTTTACACAATCTTTAGTATGTTCTTCTATAATTATCCTCAAATTTAATCATAGTTTTTATATTCATTAATATAATATTTCCTAAATCTATTTCCCATTGTTTCTACTAATCTTGCAATGATACTAAATATAACTAATCCACCCCCGTAGCTGGCATCTGGTTCTGTACTTTATTACATTTTCATAGAAACAAGATTTGAATCACAACAGAGTGGTTAGTTTAGTATCATTGGAAAACTAGATACATACATGATAACCATTTTACATTGGGAAAATAAATTAAAATTTAGTACATAATAAAAAAATGAACTGTATCATTGAAAAATCATTCCATGAATAGTTCCTCATAACCACGGGGACTGAAACAAATAACTCGAGAAATAATACTCATTAAAAGTTAAATACAATGTAAGATATCATGAATAAATAATCACAATCAAAATGGAAAGTTAGATAACTAAAAATACATTAAATTTAAATAACTTAATTATCACGGTGAGATAAGGAAGAATCAATATGGAAAGGTAAATAATTGTAGAACATTCCATTTAATCAATATATTGAGAATGAAATGAATCCCTAGACAACATCAAAGAAAAAATATCATAGATAATAATAACTGAATATTGAATGAAGGCAATTCTTAATTATCAGATGCTATGTCTCGGGCACATGAAAACCTATACTATCATTGTATATCCTCAATACAGTTAAAAATAGACTATGTAAAAACCTATCCGTTTTTCCCAAATGAGTTAAATCATGAGACTACAAATCCATTGGGGAGATTATATTAACTGATCATCAACCTATGTATTGTATTAGAGAAGCATTCCTTATAAATATGATAATAGATTTAATTCATAAACAATGTGTGTTATCAAATATCTATTTAGATTAAAGGATACATATTTATTAATATTTCCCCAATTAATCAAATAAATTTCAACGTAAACACTATACGTAAAAATGGTATAACATTTATAAAATAATCATATCTATTACAAAATAATATTTATATTAAATATAATTTTAATTTTCAATGAAAAATTATTACAATCAAGTGATAATTTTAATAGAAAGTTAATAATCACAAAAGACAATGAGATTTCAAAATTAATTTTACCACATGGTAATTTTCAAGTTAAATCCACATGGGTGTGATAATTAAAATTGATACATAAAATATCCTAAAAAAATATTCATGATATAAAATGTCAATGGTGTATCATATAAACCACATAAAAGTGAATTGGCTCATAATAATAAACAAGTCTCAATGGAATGTAATTTGAGACAAAATCTCTTACATTAAGCTTAATTTTGGTTGGATGATATTAAACCTCATATATAATGATTTTAAGATTAATATTGATTGATACTAGAACCATACTTGTATTAATAATTTTATATGTGATTATTTTACAACATCTTATCACATGTTTAAATAAATTCTAATTTTTTTCATTTTTCAAGGTAATAACTGCTTTTTTCGATTATGTTTTGACTTGTAGTTTTTTTTGGCTTATTGGGATTATGATTTAATCATATCCATAATTTAAATAAAGATATGAATATATTATATATTCATTATTTATATATTTATATTAATCCCAAAAATTTGGTGATACGAAATGAAATACATTTTTCATAGAGACGTTAGGACGTATGAACGCATGAATGTTTTTTTTGTTTTCTTGTCATACTTAAAGAAATTAAATTAAATTATATATATCTATATTTTCATTAATTTATCATTATTATTTCATATATATCGCATATTTTTATTAAACTCATTCTTAATACATTCCATTTTAGGTGTGAATGAATCGTATCGTTTCACAAGGTCGTAGTCTGTTGTACATAGGATCAACATTATCGTATTCCCAAAAAATTGAAAGCATGATGGAATGTTTGATAAAATAATTTATTAAGTATAATAACATCATAAATAGCATATATATTATATATTTACTCTAGATCCACCATTATTCCCAACCCTGAAAAGTGGTAATGAAAAAATGAATGGCATCGGTTTGCAAGGTGGTTGTCCTTTATAGACACGAATGATGATTTTGTAACTCATTTAAGGGAAGTGTGTGTATTTTTATGTTATAACATTAAAATAAAAACATATGAAATATAAAGAGGTTTTTATATAATCATGGAATAATATTACTAGAATAAGGTGGATAAGGAAATAAAATAAACACGCTTTTAAAGGAACATCCCCTCTTCTACGGGTATCCTCATTAGGATTGAACTAAATCCTTAAAAGGATAGATTTAATCCTAGAATAAGTCTTATATGATGATTTTAGGGGATTTTGGGTGTGATTGTTTCAAATCATAGTTGATAAAAATGGTTTGAGCAGTGTGAATAAGTGAAGGGAGCGAGTGCCTTTTATTTTGGAGCAGCAACATTCTTGAAAACACTTAAAATTATTCACAATTAGGATGACTCCCTTACCTCATATGGATAAAATATTGATAATTAATGGGTTGTAATGATTATATAGTCCGGAAACAAATCCAAAAAACAATATAACACAGGATTTAAATACTTTGTTCATAAACTACTATGTTTCCTAATTTTACCATTTTGGTTTTTTCAATATGTTAACTAGTTTTCTAACCAATGAAATTTATCCATTAAGACTAAATTACATCCTTATATATTATATAATTTATAATAATTGATTATAAATATTATATATCATTTATAAGATAAAAATCATGTGTGTATTGAAAATTAATTTTTACAGAAGCACATGTGACATTAAAAAACAGTGTTTTAATCGTAACTGTGCTAACCATGTTTTAACTATTTAAAGGTAAATATATTAATTATAAAAGATAACTTGGTCCATTAATAGACTATATTTGATATTTAATAACATTTAAAAATAAATATTAATTGAATTTTATTTTTTGTAATTTTAAATCATTTAATAAAATATAATGTATAATAAAATCCCATTAATGTCAATTTTAAAATTATTCATTTATATTGAATTAAAAAATATCAAGAAAATTTTAAAGATTAAATATATTGTGTTAAATGATGTTTAACATGATATATTAGTCTGTAAAAATATTATAAAACATTAATTCATTCAATTGAATTATTTATTAATATTGTTAGCATAATTTATTTTAGTTAATTATTAATAAAATAATTCTTGTGTTGGTGTTTCTTAAGAATTTTTTTTAAATAAATCATCCGTAAAATTTAAAGATAAATTATCATGATAAACAAATAAAATTTATATTTTAAAATTATATATATAACCTAACATATTATATTTTTTCCATATCCCAAATCTTTATAAATAAATATATATTAAAAATAAGAAAGGTATCTTTTTCTTTTTCTTTAATTAACCTGTTATATAGGTCACATTCATCGAAAATTGTCTCATTAACTCATATATATATATATATATATATATATATATATATATATATATATATACAATGGTGGTGAGGGTTGAACTATCTCTATAAAATAGGTTTTTTTTTAAGTTAGTAGGTCATTTTTCACCTTATATTCTATGTTTAACCACTAAGAAAACTCATTTTTACATTATTCACTATCATTAATTTTAACTCTCTTCACTGATTACTTTGGTAAAAAAATAATTTTTAACTTATTAGAAATTAGAAATTATGATTATTATAGGTATTTAATATATTTTTCCAAATTAAACTCGCATATGTGGCTTAATTTAATTTAAAATTAATCCCGCAAACTAGATAAGAAAGCGTGTTTTTAAAGTGAAAATGATCAAAAGTTTAAAATTTTTAATATAAAAATTCAATATGAAACTTATTCCAAACAACTAAAATAGATTTATATATTTATTATTGTAGTATTTTTACTCTAAAACAATTTCAAATTATATATTAACATCATAATTTATTTAGGAGAAAATGAAGTTTTAAATTAATAGCCATTATTGTTCACTATTCATAAAAAAAATGAAATTATTCATAAAATCCAAAACAAATCACCCTAATATAATTTTTATATCCTCATTTAAAAAATAAAGTTTATTGTTTTCAATTAAATTCTCTATAAGTGTAAAAAAAGTAATTTTATATTTTTTTAGCGAAGAAAGATTAAAGTATCTTTTAGAAAAAATACATTTTAAAAAAAAAACATTGCTTCTCCATTTAAATGATTCTTATATTATTTATAAAATAATATATAGCTAATAGAAATGTGTAAACTATATATTTTTATAAGTTATTTAATCATATTCATACTCTATATTAAAACAACTAGGTGATAATTATCATATAATATTTATAGTATATTGTTGTTCGGGAAAACTCAATCTTATGTGTAATGCAAGCTATCGAGAAAACTTGTTGTTGCATGTAATGCATGATAAACATGGTTTTGTGTGCATTTAAAGATATTTTATTTATTTAATTTATTTAAAATACTAAATACAACATAATTTATCTGGATGATATATTCATTTTTTTTCATGGTGTTTTTATCGCATACGCAATTGAATAATATGTTATTCTTTTAAAATTTCAGAGTGTTACATTCATTATTTTCATAAATAATTTAAACTAAAAAACAATTAGGTTTTAGTTAATTTTAATAACTTTTTGAATAAAATGTGAAGCTTCTCAAGTGGGACAACACTGGTCATCTACTGTGCTACACAAGAAAAACTAAGAATGTTTCTTTTTCTCTGCCCCACAACAGGCATGCTATTAAAAGAGACTCTATTTATGGGGAGATAATTTGTAGTTTATTTACATTTTATAATTTCACATAATATAAAATTTTCATTTAATTAATAAAACCATAAAAATTAAATTTTCATGATTTTTTGAAATCATCATTTTATTAATTCATGGAACATGTATTCAGGGGTGTAGAATAAAACAAAAGTGATACATAATGCTGAGACGTCTTGCATATAATGGATTTATGAACCAAATAATATGGGAAATAAATTATTAAATGGAATGAAATCATAAATTCATTTCAAGAGATGTAAAACACGATTGAGGAATTCAAACATGATTTTCAAAGACACAAGTCTAAAGAGGAGGTGAAATAGTGGCTGCCCAATTTAACTGAAGTATTCTATAATGTTGAGGCCAAAATTAAAGGACATCACGAGACCAACCATTGGAGGATCTAGATCGAAGATGACCATGATGATATAGAGTGGATTCCTGAAGTGGGAAAATTTCCAGCTATGATATATCTGGTAAATTAATAAGATCTTGATAATTTCTAGAATGATTATGAGGTAAAAAATGATCTATTGATTCCTTATAATGTATAAGATTTTCCACCACTCAACCTGTCTCTAGACATGGAAATGGAGGAAGCCACAAAAGTGATGGAATTTTTAAAAAAAATATGGAGGATCTCGACTATCTACCTCTATACACTGAGATATAATTTCAAGAGGAACTTACCACTTTGTAAGTGATTGAATTAGTAACAAATATAGGATATGATATTATTTTGAATTATTTCTTTTCGGATTATATTCAATATTATTTTAATATCACTCCAAATTAAATGGAATTTTCAGATTTGGTAAATCATTATTTTTCCTTAGATGAAAATGAAGAAACAACACTTCCACCTAATAAACAACACATGAAGCTCCCTCATTTTAATGAAAATACATTTGAGGAATCCCATTAATAAGTACATGTGGTTATGCCTCAGTAAAATATGTTACAATCTACTTACTTTGAAGGGGATTATTTTATTTTGAATTTAAATATTTTTCACATAAAATAACTTCTTACAATCACTTTGATCATTCAATTCATTAAAACCATGTTGATACATCACTGGATAATAAGGATTAGGTGTCACAAGTAAAAACCAAGAATGAAGATGATTCATAATTCATCCAACCCCTTCTACGCATGTTTTACTATACTATTAAGGGGGAAGATATGGTATACTCTATCCATGGATCATTCCTTGCAACTAAAAAAGAATCTAGATTATGGAAAATCCACTTGTGGTTGTTCAAATATTAGAAGATTTACCAACCAATAGATTATGGATAATAGCTTGTACTACCCTTTGGAGGTAGTAAAAATCCTAGGCCCACTTCGGGGATCATACCAAGATTTATCTTTCTACTTTCATTCTAGGACTTTAAATTTAAATTTTATTTTTTTAGTATTCATCCCCCTCCCCCTAACATTTCATTAAGATTTATTGACATGTTCATTGACTTATAATGATTTATTATCTTTTTTAAGAGGATGATTGGACAAGGTACCTCCCAAACAATCACAGAGGAGGATAAAAAGAATCATTTCAAAAAGACGTTTGTATTTAAAAGTTTTCCTTTAAAATTATTACATTTTAGAATAGAAACATGATATGAGCTTTAAACAAGAAATTTCATTCCCACATTTGAAATATTAATTTACATTTAATATATATGAGATACGAGTTTCTTAAGAATCCTATGATTTCATGTTTTATATTTCAATTATAATGAGATTTAATTTGGAAAATTGATAATTAAATTATTAGAGTGAAGCATGGATATTAAAATGGTAAATCATGATTTGAGAAATTATTTGATTTATGTAAATTAAATTTCTATTTCAATTTTCATTAATTGAAATTTATAAATTTATTTTAATTGATTCATTATTAATATTTAGGCCAAGAGTGATTTTCTAAAATTATATGTTCCATTCCTAATAGGTTTTCTATACAATGTACTTACTATTTCATCTTGATCATATTCATTGAGTGATCTTGGGGTATTCCACATGATATAACTTTCATTTGAAATTATCAAATCTATGAATTTTTTAAACCACATTTAAACTGATTGAGGAATATTTTGAAAAAACCCTAATCCTTGGAACAAACTTTTATATTAATCCTAATTTATCCCATAGAGACCATGAATGGCCTTGTTAGGGATGTGAAATGTTTAAATCCATTTTAATCCATTCCTACCCACCTCATATTATTTCTATGATATTTTAAATTTTATGTGTTGGGGATGGGGAATATATGGTAAAAGGGATGAAATTAAAAGTATGAAAGAAATTTTGGGGGTGTTTCCTTCAGTGTTGTTAAGGGTTTATTGATTCAATTATTATGATTTTCAGTTTTACCTTATTGAAAAAACATGAAAATGGAAAAAAATTGTGGGTTGTGAAATGGGAATATCAAATATCACCATCACTAAACTGATGATTTTTATCATATGTGGTTTTGTTGTGGATGTGAGATACATTATAAGCATAAATATCTAAAATGAAAACAATGAAAAACATCTTTTAAAAATTAGAGTAAAAAATAGAGAAAATTCAAGAAGGATAAATTCATCATTATTATTCTATTGACCATGTTCATACTTTTATCTTGTGAAGTGGTAGTTTTCACAATTTGAAGGGGGTATTTTATTGAGCAGTTACTTTTGAATTCATTCATTATACTTTAGAGAAAACACTCCTCCTTGAGAATTAATTTGTAAAACCACTATTCCTACCTACCCCAATACTCAAAATCATATGATCCTTGATTGAAAAGTCCACATGATTTTATATTACTTTTTTACTTTATATTTTGGAGAATGTACTTCCATTATATGCCTATGAATAAGGAGCATGTTCTAAGTATATGAACATAACTCCATTGGAATTTAATTATGAGTTATGAGCGAAAATATAAAAAGTAGAGTTAAATCATGATTTGGCATGTTTAATAATTATTATATGCGAATCTTGATTGAATGAGAGTATAAGTCCAATCATATTTCAATAGAAAATATTAAAATGATTTAATTAATTTTTATTTGATAGTTGAGAAATTTAAATTATATTTTATATAGAACTTGAAATTTTTGATTTGACATTGAAAATTGTTTGATATTATTACTTTTAAATTTAAATATTTGTTACATTGGTTCCCTTTTATTTTCAAAATTGATATTCTATTATTGAGTACAAGTATAGTTTATGTGTGGGGATATTTGAAATACTCATTTTATCATAAAATGTTTAAACATATTATAGGAATATTATATATTTTTTATCAGTATAACCATGAAATTCATTTTTTATTAAATTATGTAGAATTTCAACTAAAACATTGAAATTTATTTAAATGGATAAAAATGAGGAATTTTAATTTAGAGTCAAAATATTATAATATGAAATTTTCTCAAAGTTTTTTTTAATAATTTTCATGTCATTACATATTAGGTGATTAAAATGTCAGGTGTTTATACAAAAAAGATGGCCAAGTGGTCTAGTCCTATACCAAAGGCTCGTACACCACATAGTCCATAACATAAGGAGAAAAATAGACATGCAATATAAAGGGAGGTCCGAAACTAGTGGAAGATCTGAGTGGTGGATCAAACCCAAGTAGTGTTCCGTAGGTTGGAGCTTACAGGAAGTACAAGGGGACAAAGTCGAACGCACTAGCCTGTGGTGGTCAAGACCATGTGGCAATGAGAGGAAGGGATCACAAACATGAGGCGATGGATGTTAGTGGGAGGGGGTCCTCTGACCACCATACAACTTCATTATTACATGGAATATACAGATTGATAGATAAATGATCTCACACCCAGATATCTAGTTTGATGTGGGGAAGAATCCTTTTAGTATTGTTCCTCACTAATCAAAATTTATTAATCCTTCTCCCACTCCACTTACTCGCACTTGGAAACCTCATGTCTTCATCCTTTATAACAGTATCCTTCATATTAAACCATCATCTCTACTGATACTCACTAACACATCCATGACTGGCCATCAAGGAACTCAGATCGAGCTCTACTCCCACTATTAAAGCCCAACAACACCTCTGATCACATCCAATGTTTTTCTTGCCACCATTAAGGAATTTCAAAGCCTTATTCAACCATTATAAAGGCTATATGATGTAAAACACTCTAATGTAATTTATGCACCTATCGATTCCTGCCACATCCACCACCATGCTGCCACATATCCAAGAATCCCAAAAACTATGCAGAACTTTCAAATGGAGTTCACCAACTAGATTTTCACAACACAATTTTTTTTTACAACTGAACTTGTTAAGTATTTAAAATATCAATCCTAGGTTTTAAAGGCTTTTATTTATAAGGAATATCACCATGGATATAGGGAGAGACATGAATGGAAAATTCTTATCATCTTTTTAAAATAAGACCCCAGTCTACTACCAAGGGGAGTTGTATATCAAGGATGAAACCACTACTGAGGCTGTAATAAGATATTATTTTATTTTCTCCCTTATTTTCATTATTTTCATTATTTTATTTTTCTTTTTTTTCTAATGAAATTATAATTTCTCAAAATAAATTAATTTATGAATTATTCTTCAAATTATGTTTCCACCAACATATTCTATATTGTCTTATCCTTCTTCTCCTCCTCCTTCTTCTTCATCTACTTCTTCTTCTTATATGGTAAACATTTTTTCACGTTAATGTTTCTTAATTTATTCTCTCTTTTATTTTATTTCCTCTACCTATTTCTTATTCTTTTATTCATGTTCTATCATTTCATTTCATTTCTTATTTTATTTTTTATTCCTATTCTATATCTATCTATTCTATTATTTTTTATTTTATTTTTATTATCTTCACTCTTTACACCACTATAAATTTTACCCATGATAATGATGTATTGACCTAAGGCTTGGCCCAGGGTTGGTTGGGTGTTCTTAAATTCTTATTTAAATTTTTTTTATGTCTGGGGTAGATGCGAGTGACGTGCATGGGTGTGGCTATTGTCTACCAATACATGTAACTCAATTGTACTTCTATTATTATATTTAAATATTATATATCCATTATATTTGAAAAATGTTATTTATATAATGGTGTTGAGCCATTCAGTTGATGAAATGTATTACGATCGAGCTGGGTTCTTGAAGATTTCTCACTCTAGATTTAGGTGTTCCATCAACCTTGATTATAGGAGGAGGTGGAATTTATACCATTAATGGAATTAAATATTTGACATAACTAAATAAAATAATACTACCTTAAGAGTGATATTTCATAATTAGGATAAAAAACAGAATTTATAAAAATAAAGGAGAATAATGATAGAATGAAAAAACAAACTTGAGACCAAGTTCTTTCTTTCTAATCACATTATGCTTAACAATGCATGTTAATTTAGTTTAAATTGATATTTTGCGTGTCTTTTTATTAATTTCTAAAAAACACAAAAACCATAATTCATTTAATTAATAAATAACTAAAATAATTAAAACAATTATATTGTGGTGAATTAGAGAAAGTAAGTGAATAGACAATGAAGCTCCTCAAGTGAGGCAACAATGGTCATCTATTATTCTACTTTATGAAATCTTCAATGTTTTATTTTTCCAGTCCCCATGACATGCATTCTATAAGTGAGATATGTAATGCTGGTATTCATGAGTGGTGATTCAGATACCATGGATATCGTAATTGTAACATCTAAAAATCTGCACTCTCAAATCTGGTGAAGAAAACATAAACTTTACTTTTATGGATTTCTAACTAATTAATGCGAACCAATTTTTTCCATCCAAACCATAAAAAATTAAATATATATACTGGATCACTTACATACCCAATTTCCTTTATGTTTATAGTTATAAAGAATTTAGAAAATCTATTATATAGAAAATACTCATGTCTAAAATGTATTATTTTTACCAATGTACCAATATTTTCATATTCAATATTAGGTCATTATCATTATCCATATAAATCACTCCTATACTTAATTAATTTAAAATAATTATTACTATCCTAGGGAAAAGGAAACATAATAAGGGTGAGCTCAAATTCATTGTAAGTGTAAGCATAACCACTAACAGTTTAATGTCATCAATGAGCATAAGAAGAGAATAGAGGTATGATGAAATAATCAATGTGGAAGAGTAAAAATAATAGTATAAATACCCATAAAATCATAGATCATCATTCATGAAACATGGAATAATGATTTATCAATGGAAATAGTCATATTAATCAATAATAACTAGCCATGTGATTTCAATCACGATAAATGGAATTATTAAAAACCCATAAAAAGCATAAAGAAAACATGTCAGTATCTTGAAACATCATCTTCATAGAACCCCTATTGAACCCTTACAAATGGAATAATTGTACCGTTAACTTCCATACCCAATACATTGGGGTGATATCTAGGTGGACCCACTATATAAGCTATATTAGGCACACCCAATATTATTTTTTCACACACATGTTATAATATATATCAGGCTCACCCATGATCTATCACTACGGGAAAAATGGGTATTTGCGACGGGTTATTTGCGACGGGGATAAATTCCGTCGCAAATAGCCCCGTTAAAAACTTATTTGCGACGGGGGTATTTGCCCATCGCAAATAAGCAGCCTTTTGCGACGGGCGGTTATTGCCCGTCGCAAATAACCGACGACGGTAAAAGGTATTTGCGACTGGAATATTCCCCCGTTGCAAATAGTATGTCGGCAGGTGGTTATTTGCGACGGGACCCGTCGCAAATAACTATTTAACCGTTGACCGTAATAAATGATGACTAAGGTATTTGCGACGAGTACCGTCGCAAAAAATATTAGTTGCGACGGGCTACCCGTCGCAAATGTACCCGTCGCAAATAATCTAACCTATAAATACCCCCATCCATTTTTTTTCAATTCATTCTCAAACTCCATCTTCTTCTTCTCTCAAAATTCTATTTCTAGAGTTCAGTGTTTCTCAAGTTTAATTTTTTTCTCCGGAGTTGATATTGAAGTTTTCAAGAACGATCAGAGATCAACCTCATATCAATTTTCAAGGTATTTATGTTCATTTTAATTTAATATTTATTTTAAATTTTTTATTAGTTTCAATTATTCTTAATTAGTTGTAATTTAATTATGTTTACATTGTTTTGTTACTTAATAAATTTAAATTATTAGTATTGTTCATAGTTAATGGTAATTAGGAATAATTAGTAATAATTTTCAATAATTAAGAATAAATATTAATAATTAGTAATAAATACCAATAATTAGGAATAATAACATTATTACATTATTAGTATATTTTATTATTAATATTAAAATAATATAATTTTTTATATTATATACAATTCTCTTTTCATCTGTGTGTTTTCTGTTTTCATGTGTATTATTTGTATGTGGAGACAGAAAACACACAGATGAAAGGAGAATTGTATATAATATAGAAAATTATGTTATTTTAATATTAATAAAAAAATATACTAATAATGTTATTATTCCTAATTATTGGTAATTATTCCTAATTATTGGTAATTATTCATATAATTACTAATAATTAGGAATAATTACCAATAATTTGCAATAATTAGGAATAATTAGTAATAATTAGTAATAATTACAAATAATTAGTAATAATTACCAATAATTAGTAATAATTACCAATAATTAGTAATAATTACCAATAATTAGTAATACTTACCAATAATTAGTAATACTTACCAATAATTAGTCATAATTACCAATAATTAGTAATAATTAGTAATAATTATCACTAATTATCAATAATTAGTAATAATTAGTAATAATTACTAATAATTACCACTAATTAGTAATAATTAGGAATAATTACCAATAATTAGTAATAATTAGTAATAATTAGTAATAATTAGGAATAATTAGTAATAATTACCAATAATTACCGATAATTAGTAATAATTAGTAATAATTAGGAATAATTACCGATAATTAGTAATAATTAGTAATAATTACCAATAATTAGTAATAATTAGTAATAATTAGTAATAATTACCAATAATTAGTAATAATTACCAATACTTAGTAATAATTACCAATAATTAGTAATAATTACTAATAATTACCGATAATTAGTAATAATTACCGATAATTAACAATAATTAGTAATAATTAACAATAATTAGTAATAATTACCAATAATTAGTAATAATTACTAATAATTAGTAATAATTACCAATAATTACCCATAATTACCGATAATTACCAATAATTAGGAATAATTACCAATAATTAGGAATAATTACCAATAATTAGTAATAATTACCAATAATTACCAATAATTAGGAATAATTACCAATAATTACCAATAATTACCGATAATTACAGATAATTAGTAATAATTAGTAATAATTTGGAATAATTTGTAATAATTACCAATAATTAGTAATAATTACCAATAATTACCCATAATTACCGATAATTACCAATAATTAGAAATAATTACCAATAATTAGGAATAATTACCAATAATTAGGAATAATTACCAATAATTACCAATAATTAGTTATAATTACCAATAATTAGTAATAATTACCAATAATTAGTAATAATTAGTAATAATTAGTAATAATTAGTAATAATTCGTAATAATTAGTAATAATTTGTAATAATTACCAATAATTAGTAATACTTAACAATAATTAGTAATAATTACCAATAATTTGGAATAATTACCAATAATTACCGGTAAATAGTAATAATTACCAATAATTAACGATAATTAGTAATAATTAGTAATAATTAGCAATAATTACCAATAATTAGTAATAATTAGTAATAATTACCAATAATTAGTAATAATTAGTAATAATTAGTAATAATTAGTAATAATTAGTAATAATTAGTAATAATTAGTAATAACTACCAATAATTAGTAATAATTACCAATAATTAGTAATAATTAGTAATAATTACCAATAATTAGTAATAATTAGTAATAATTACCAATAATTAGTAATAATTAGTAATAATTAATAATAATTACCAATAATTAGTAATAATTACCAAAACTTAGTAATAATTACCAATAATTACTGATAATTAGTAATAATTAGTAATATTTAGTAATAATTACCAATAATTAGTAATAATTAGTAATAATTAGTAATAATTAGTAATAATTAGAAATAATTAGAAATAATTACCAATAATTAGTAATAATTAACAATAATTAGTAATAATTACCAATAAATAGTAATAATTACCAATAATTTGTAATAATTACCAATAATTAGTAATAATTACCAATAATTAGTAATAATTACCAATAATTAGTAATAATTAGTAATAATTAATAATAATTAATAATAATTACCAATAATTAGCAATAATTACCGATAATTACCAATAATTAGTAATAATTAGTAATAATTACCAATAATTAGTAATAATTAGTAATAATTACCAATAATTAGTAATAATTAGTAATAATTAGTAATAATTACCAATAATTAGTAATAATTACCAATAACTAGTAATAATTAGTAATAATTAGTAATAATTAGTAATAATTAACAATAATTAGTAATAATTACCAATAATTAGGAATAATTACCAATAATTACCAATAATTTCCGATAATATTAGTAATAATTACCAATAATTAGTAATAATTAGTAATAATTACCAATAATTAGTAATAATTAGTAATAATTAATAATAATTACCAATAATTAGTATTAATTACCAATAATTAGTAATAATTACCAATAATTACCTATAATTAGTAATAATTTGTAATAATTAGTAATAATTAGCAATAATTAGTAATAATTAGTAATAATTAGTAATAATTAGTAATAATTAGTAATAATTACCAATAATTAGTAATAATTAATAATAATTAGTAATAATTACCAATAATTAGTAATAATTACCAATAATTAGTAATAATTACCAATAATTAGTAATAATTACCAATAATTAGTTATAATTAGTAATAATTAATAATAATTAATAATAATTACCAATAATTAGCAATAATTACAGATAATTATCAATAATTAGTAATAATTAGTAATAATTACCAATAATTAGTAATAATTAGTAATAATTAGTAATAATTAGTAATAATTACCAATAATTAGTAATAATTAGTAATAATTAGTAATAATTACCAATAATTAGTAATAATTACCAATAATTAGTAATAATTATTAATAATTAACAATAATTAGTAATAATTACCAATAATTAGGTATAATTACCAATAATTACCAATAATTACCGGTAAATAGTAATAATTAGTAATATTTAGTAATAATTAGTAATAATTACCAATAATTAGTAATAATTACCAATAATTAGTAATAATTACCAATAATTAGTAATAATTACCAATAATTAGTAATAATTAGTAATAATTAGTAATAATTAGTAATAATTACCAATAATTAGTAATAATTACCAATAATTAGTAATAATTAGTAATAATTAATAATAATTACCAATAATTAGTATTAATTACCAATAATTAGTAATAATTACCAATAATTACCAATAATTAGTAATAATTATTAATAATTAGTAATCATTAGTAATAATTACCAATAATTAGTAATAATTAGTAATAATCAGTAATAATTAGTTATAATTAGTAATAATTAGTAATAATTAACAATAATTAGTAATAATTGACAATAATTAGTAATAATTAACAATAATTAGTAATAATTACCAATAATTAGTAATAATTACCAATAATTACCCGTAATTACCAATAACTATCCATAATTACCGATAATTACCAATAATTAGAAATAATTACCAATAATTAGAAATAATTACCAATAATTAGTAGTAATTATCAATAATTACCAATAATTAGTAATAATTACCAATAATTACCAATAATTAGTAATAATTACCAATAATTAGTAATAATTACCAATAATTAGTAATAACTACCAATAATTAGTAATAATTACCTATAATTAGTAATAATTACCAATAATTACCAATAATTACCGGTAAATAGTAATAATTAGTAATAATTAGTAATAATTAGTAATAATTACCAATAATTAGGAATAATTAACAATAATTAGGAATAATTAGTAATAATTACCAATAATTAGTAATAATTAGTAATAATTAGTAATAATTACCAATAATTAGTAATAATTACCATTAATTAGTAATAATTACCAATAATTAGTAATAATTACCAATTATATTAGTACTATGAAAATAATAAAAAATTTATATAATATTAAAATTATCAATATTTGTAACAGGTTTTGCTTTATTCTCAACATATTCATTTCTTAAAGGGTCAATTTTTAGGTCTATCTCAATAAAAAGTTTGCGTCAGTTGTGTATGATGTGAACTCTATAATTATCCTAGATTGAGTGTTTTTTCTAACAAATTATTCAAAATCAGTAATGCTTTTATATTTTATAGAAAAATATGGAACAACGAGGTCGTCAATAATCATTATTAGGTGACTGCATATGGATAAATCAACGTAGAAATCCAAACGGTTCTGGTTTAAATACAGTATATGTAGATGGTGTGGAGACTTTTTTATCATTTGCAGCATCAAATCCAGAATTTGTTTCAGAAGGAAAAATAAAATGACCTTGCAGAAAATGTGCATTGAGAAAGTTTGACACGTTTGACAAAGTGGGGGAACATCTCTTGCGTTTTGGTTTTCAACCAGATTATGTTTTTTGGTATCAACACAGTGAACGCAGTTCCAGAGCAGGTGATACCAACTTGATTCCAGATCCATCCCGGTTTCAAGATTTAGTACATGATGTTGCAGGTTCATCTGTTCAACATACAGAAACTCCGGCTGATATAGCTTCAAATCCTGAGTTGGCACCGTCTAAATTTTATGAGTTGTTGAGGTCTGCTGAGGATGCATTATATCCTGGCTGCAAGATGAGCAAATTAGAAGCAGGTTCAAAATTTATGGCTATCAAATCAGATAACAGAATGTCAAACACCTGTTTTGACCAGATATTTTCTTTGCTTAAAACACTGTTACCCGAAGGAAATATTTTTCCTGCAAATTACTATGAGAGTAAGAGGCTGGTTCGAAATTTGGGACTTACTTGTCAGAAGATTCATGCATGTTCAAATGACTGCATTTTATATTCTGGGGAAAATGAGTCGTTGGATAGTTGTCCCATATGTGGGCAACTGAGATATAAAGAAGGACAATACAGAAAGTCTGGTTTGATTCCTGTAAAACAGTTGAGATATTTTCCGCTTACATCCAGACTTCAGCGTTTATTCATGTCTAAGAATACAGCGACAAAGATGTCATGGCATAAAGAGAATATTTCAACCGATAAAAGCTTGAATCATCCAGCCGATGATGATTCATGGAAAAATTTTGATAGAGTGCATCCATCCTTTGCTTTAGAAGCTAGAAATGTTTGACTGGGCCTTTCCACTGATGGTTTCTGTCCGTTTGGATCTTATGGTAGTCAATATTCATGTTGACCTATTTTTTTAACTCCGTACAATTTACCTCCATGGATGTTGATGAAGGACCCATATATCTTTTTGACTTTAATAATTCCAGGACATCCGAAGAAAAATATTGATGTTTATTTGAAACCATTGATTGATGAATTAAATTTATTGTGGAGTACTGGTGTCAGTACATATGATGTTGCAACGAAACAAAATTTCATACTGAGAGCAGCATTGATGTGGATAATTAGTGACTTCCCGGCTTATGGGATGTTATCTGGTTGAAGTACACATGGTCAGAAATCATATCCTTACTGTATGAGAGAGAACAAAAACATTTATGCTCATTCATGGAAAGAAACCTTGTTATTTTGACTATCATCGCAGATTTCTTCCAGCTGATCATCCTTTTCGCAGAAACAGATCTCATTTCAGAAAAGGAACAGTTGAAAGGGATGGAACTCCAAAAATGCTATCAGGTTCGGAGTTAAAATCAGTTGTATTTTCATTACCTCCCATCAATTTTGGTCCCACAATAAACCAACAGAAAATTTCTGGTTTTGGGAAAGAACACAATTGGATTAAACGTAGCATATTTTGGGATTTTCCATATTGGTCTGATTTGTTGGTCCGAAACATGTTAGATTTCATGCATATTGAGAAGAACTGTTTTGATAATTTGTTTCATACAGTTTTGGATACGCCAGGAAAGAGAAAAGACAATGTAAATGCACGTTTAGATCTTGCCCAAATTTGCAGGCGTCCAGAATTAGAACTGTTTGAGAATGTCAGAACAGAAAGGTTACTGAAACCAAAAGCAGCTTATACACTGTCTAAAGAAAACCGTTTATTATTTTGTCAGTGGATTGCAGATTTGAGACTTCTAGATGGCTGTGCTTCCAATTTGGGTAGATGTGTAAAGAATGGTCATATTACTGGATTAAAAAGTCATGATTGCCATGTTATAATGGAAAGACTTCTACCCATTGGATTAAGAGGTCTGTTGAAATCTGTGATTTGGGATTCCATAACAGACATGTCTCATTTTTTTCGGGAAATTTGTGCGGCTACAGCAGATTATGATGCTCTAGGAAAACTTGAAAAAGATGTTGTTGTAATTATATGTAAACTGGAAAAAATATTTCCGCCGTCTTTCTTCGACTCAATGGAACATTTAATGTTACATTTTCCATATGAAGCCAAATGTGGAGGTCCAGTACAGTTTCGATGGATGTACCCATTTGAAAGATGCATGCAAAAATTGAAAAGAAAAGTACGCAACAAAGCATCTATTGAAGGATCTATTGCAGAAGCTTATTTGCAAGAGGAAATATCTTTTTTCTGCTCCCATTATTTTGAATCTGAGTATCCTTCAAAACACAACCGAATGGGACGGAATAAGAGGAATATTGATGAAATCGACAATCAATTATCTGTTTTCAACCATCCAGAGCTTAGTTTTGGTGGAGTTTATGAACGCTGGCTTTCAGATGATGACCATCATAGAGCTCATATGTATGTTCTGCTCAATTGTGAAGGGATGACATCAGTTGTACTGTAAGTGTTTATATCAATTATTCTATCATTTATGTTACAGTAAATAACTTTGGTTTTTATAGGTTGTATGATAATCATATCAAGAAATAAATTCCACAAATTACAGCAGCTGCTCTCGAAGAACGTCGACTGAAAAATTTCTCTCAGTGGTTTCAAAAACTGGTAACATAAATTCTTTATCTTTTAGAAACTCATTCAATGTATAGTTTACTATATTGATAATTATTTCACAAATTTTTAGGTGTCTCGACATGCTGATAAAATTGACAAATGGCTATGTGTATTGAGTAACCCACCTTCCAAACTTGTTAAAAATTATAATGCATATGTGGTGAATGGATTTCGATTTCACACACATGCATATGGGGAATTGAAAAAAACAATGAACAGTGGAGTTAGCTTGAGAGGATCTCATCATCAAGAAAATGAAGTTGACTTTTATGGCATACTTGATGAAATCATTGAACTCTATTATCTTGGACAACATTACATAACCATGTTCAAATGTCGGTGGTTGGATACAGAGAGAGGTGTGCGTGTTCATCCGACTCATGGAATCATCGATATTAAATGTAAAAGTGTTCTCGCAGTAAATGAACCATTCTTATTGGCTCAACAGGCAAATCAAGTTTATTACGCAAAGTACTATGCTACATCAAGAGACTTGACTGATTGGTGGAGTGTAATAAAAATCAAAATTCGAGACAATCAGTTTAGTCAAAGTGAATGTGCTTTCACTGATGTGCAAAGAATTGAAGTTTTTCAAGAGAGTACTCAAAATCAATCTTTTTTACAAAGAGAAATGAGTATCGATGACGACACCCCACATTTAAGAGTCAGTGATGACGATGATGTTAATGATGTCACATATGAATTTGAAATGGTAAGAGATGAAGCAACTGTAACTCGAATGGATATCGATGATGTTGAGGAGGAATATGATGATGACATTGACATATATGAAGATGATGATGAAGATGAACACTGATATAATTCCATGGTATTTATATACAATCATAATATATATATGTATATATAATAGTAATTATCAATTATTTGCTAACAACATTAACATTTTCTGTTTCAGATGGACGACGCCACATTTCGTGAGTTGGCGGATGCTGACCTGTCTTTCGATGCGGATGAGTTGCTGGCAGATGACCCTCAGCCTGCAGGCGCTCCAGGGAGTACGCGGAGGGGGCGCGGTCTTGCATGATTGATGATTCCTGACCCCGTCCCTGAGCGATGTCCACGTCTTGGGTTTGATCCACGCACACAGAGGTGTGAAAACCTGTGTGATAACCTGTGGATTTGACTAAGATTTCATTAATCTATTCACATAATAAATGTTTATTATTTTTACAGTTTTCCGCATATAGTAGTCGGACAGGGGAGCGCTATTTTGCGCAACTATTTCTCTCAGCTGTGGACCACATGGGAGCAGATTCCCATTGATGTGCAGTAGGCCATGTTCGACCATTGGTTGGTACGTACGTAAATAAATAATTTTTATTTTGAAAATTATTTCATTTCTAACTTGATATTTTGATTTATTTGTAGGGTTTATGGTATCCGATCGAGGATACCATGCGTGACGCCATCCACGAGGCATGGGAGGTGGCCATGTGTGATCGCCTTTTTCAGTTTTTGCACAATTTAAGAAAAGCTTCCATGAAGAAAGCAGGAGTGTCAGATTTTGACGAGTCATGTAGAGCACACTGACCAGACATGTATGAGATGGATTATGTGCGCACTAGTTGAGTGGTGCCTTTAAGAGGAGATCATCGGTGGGGAGGCAGAATCGGGGGAGACAGGAGGTGACTCATCGAGCTGAGAGTCGTTCTTTCAGTACTCATAGACAGCATCTGGTACGTACATTATTTATAAATATTTTATATAACTATAAATATTAACAGTTTATTTTTTATTCTTATAGGCTGTCGAGCACCCCGATATTACGGAGTACGACGTATATCAGAGGATGTATAGTGATCCTGCTACTGGGGAGCTCAGAGGTGATCGTCAGCATCACATCATGGTCAGTATTATTTGTTTTCAAGTTTAAAAATTAACTGTATATAATATATTCACAATTTTAAATTTAAATTGCAACTACATGAGTCATATGAAGCCGCAGTGTCACATGCCCGGCCTGAGAGTCAGGCCGAGTCATCAGATCAGACCACATGCCGTCATTTTGATGAGGCGGCATGGATGCAGGCCACCCAGTATGCCTTCGAGAAGGGCCGGGTAGTTGGTATCAGCTCTCGACTGACTCCCGGAGATTATTATGACAGTGCTGCGATGTCGGCGTCCAGCTCGAGAGGAGCTCGTGCATCTTCTTCTGCTACACAGTATGAGGATCAGTTGCGATCTCAGACTGCACTGATAGAGAGTCTCCGACAGAAGTAGGAGCAGATGCGTCAGCAGCATGAGGAGGAGCGTCGACGCCAGCAGCAGCTGTACGAGGAGCAGACGAGTCGGTGGCAGTAGCAGCATCAGGAGCAGATGGAGTACATGCGCCGACTCACTCATGCTTTAGGGATGGAGTTTCCTCCACCACCATATTCAGATCCCCCCCTCCCCCCTTCCTTCAGATTAGAGTTTGTTTTTATGTTATAAAATTTGTGAAATCAAAATATGATTTTTTTTCTATTCGTAGTTTCTGTCTCATTATAAAATATTAATAATATTATATTTTGAAATAATAATATTAATATGAATAATAATATTATTTATATTTTATAATATTAAATTATATATATATATTAAAATTTTATAATATTATAATTTAATTATTTTTTTTGTAATACTTGAATTATTTTAATATTTGAATGTAAAATAATTCTATTATTTTTATATTAATTAAAATAACTTATTAATATTTTTTTTATTTATGAATTATAATTCTAATATTATTATATTAATTAAATCATTTATTAATATTCTATTATTTTTTATTTTTGAATTATAATTCTATAATTATTATATTAATTTAAATAATTTATTTATAATTTATTATTTTTATTTGTGAATTATAATTTTATTATTATATTAATTAAAATCATTTATTAATATTTTATTATTTTTTATTTTTTAATTATAATTGGATTATTATTATATTAATTAAAATAATTTATTAATAATTTATTTTTTTTATTTTTTTTAAAGTATTTGCGACGGGACACTATGCCCGTCGCAAAAAAAGGCTTTAGCGACGAGCCCGTCGCAACTAATTGTTGTGGCGACACCGTTTTCAGCAACGAACCATTTGCGACGAGCCCCCGTCGCAACAAGCCATTTGCGACGGGATCCCGTCGCAAATGACCCGTCACAAATACCTGTTTTTCTAGTAGTGTATAATGAGTTTTAAACATACATAATAAAATACCAATAACTATTACATTAATTAAGTAGACAGAATGTACCTATCCTCATAAAACTCAAAAAAACATCAATTTTCTATTTCATTACATGATTAACCCATAGAAAATAAACATGTTCCATGAAAATATATTAGGAACATGATTACCCAATAGAAATAAAATAGGTTCCATGAAAATGTCTTTGAAAAAAGAATAATATATATAGAGAAAAAATAAGGATGACATCAATACAAAATATCCCCAGTGGAGAATAAGTAAAATCATTGGTATTTACCATTAATGAATTAAAATACCAATAAAATTTTATTAAAATATTCTCATGGAAAATAAAATTTTCACTTTTAGTAAAATCAAAGGATGTCATATTTTATGGGAAATGACTCTGAAAGATAACTTGGAAACATTATTTAAGAAAATATCATTTCCCATTTGAAAATACTTATTTAAAATCCCGAAATTTAACAAATATTATGGAAATAATTATCATTTAAAATAACATATGAAACCTTAAAAGGAATCATTAAAACAAATAATGTTCATGGAGGATGAAAAAAACATTCATGATGTAAATATTGAAAATAAACAATCTTTTCAAACATTTTTAATAGCTAGTCAAATGTTACCCATTTGGAAAAAGGTTGTGAAATATCCTTTTAAATTTTTTTAAAATAAGGTAAAAAACATATAAAATATATTTAGGATATAATTTATTTTTAGAAATTAAATTTTTGAAATAAATTTAGAAAAGATGGATATATAATATAAATAATAATGATCTAAAAGATGATACAAGATCAGTATCTATTTCAATCAACTTATCTTGATATTTCTTCACTAAATGATATAGAAAATAAAAAATAAACATGTGAACTAAAGTGACAAGATCTGTTTGAATCACTGAGAGGGGGAGGGGTGAATCAATGATCCCTTTATATCATTTTAATAATTGATTCATTACAATTAAACCTTTATGGTTGGTTAAAGCCTCGATCTACTCGTCTTGTGTCTCTCAGCCTTACCTCGAATGATGCTGTAAATGTAATGGAACTGAACACAAGGATTTATATGGTTTGATTAAAATACCTAATCCATGATGCATTATTAATTCTCCCCAACATAGATTTTACACTACAAATAGATGAGTAATTACAATGGTCGATATAGAGTCACACTCTATCTCTCCTGAGTCCCACATGAGGTTCTTTATACTGCTTCCAACAGTTTTACCAGAGTCCCCTTGGATGACTTCAGAGTCCCACTAAAGTCTTATTCACCACCATAAATCTCAAAGGGGTTTTCTAGCTCTCGATTCATATGAGAATCTCACTTCTTCATTATTTATTGATTCAATTTAGATGATATTCTATTATCTCCACACAGGATTTCTGAATCACATTTCCTTTGTATCTCTTCAAGATTATTCAACATCCACTGGTAAGGTTAGTTAGCCTTGCTCAATATTTTGGACCACTTTTTCTAATCGATCCTCAGTCCCAAAAATGATCAGGAAATTATTTCTTATTCTGATGAAGACATGTCCTTAGTAAGATGTGTGCCAATGTAGTACACAAATTCTTCAAGAATATAATCTGCAAGAATGATCTTGCACAAAATCAGTATTGTATCTCTTCTAGGATTATCAAACAATTCCAACTCAGATATAAGATCTTCTTTAACTCAGACTTGCTTCGTTCTCAATTCTCATTCACTTAATGCATGGATTTCATGGGTATCTCAAATACTTCCCAAGCATTCATGTGATTGTGCAGGTTTTCATGCACAAAAAATATGTAGCTTATAAACACTAACACTCTTAGTTTTCTTGTATCAATGGTTTACGTTTAGCCTCAGACACTTTATTTTTTCTCAATATGCACACATTAACTACCCATTTGTTTGGTAATTTTTCACACACACTTATTCTTACGATTTGGGTTCAATGTGTGTTATGTATGTTCATGTATTCCATTCTTGGTGGAACTTACTATCTCTTTTTTATCTTATTCTTTTCCTCCCTCTTTTTCATGAACATGGTTCAGGTTTCATTTGGTTTTATATGTATTCCTCTTCAATCCCGAATGGTTATGTGAGATTTTTTCCTCAATATAGTAGTATATATGGGCATTTTCCTTCTCTCATCCTTCTTCAAATGATGCACATGGGTCTATGTACTCAACGCATGTATGTACATGTTTCACCATTTTATGAGAACACCTGAACTATTAGGTTTCATCAAATCATGTACAAAAAACACGGATAAATCATGCAATCATGTGGGATTTCTCACCTCTTATTCTTCGTGTAAAAAGGAAGAACATATATTCTTCTTCGGGAAAACCAGGTAACATGAGTTCTCCATCATCATGCAGGTAGTGCATGGGTCTTCTATGCACAAGGGCGTTGAACTCCTTCACAGAACCTAAGATTTGTGGATCTATCATCACAAATCACTATAAGGGTGTGTAACATCGGTTGTGTAGCCTATGGGATCACCTCCAAGAAGCATGTAGAGAGTTTGGAAGCCAACCTATCGTGTGTTCAGGGGTTTCATCACACATATGTAGTGTGGTGTTCCTCTTCTTTGCAAGGAAATTTCAAGGGTGCATAGCTCTTGTTTAATGCCTTTTATTCTTCTTCTTTTCATTTTAGGGCAGTGTGAAAAATCTTAGTGCTCGGTTTTTAAAAAAATATAAGCTTTCTAAATATTTTCAACAATAGTGCCTCGGTCAAGGGATATCTTTTTTATAGGTGGTGATAGACACTTCCCTGCATTCAAATCTTGTGAGATATGTTGATAGTATTGTACGAGATATTTGGAATTGAATATTTTTAAATGCGGGATAATATTTTCCTAATCTCATGGTTTTTTATGTTCAACGCAGTTTCTTTATTTCTCGATGCAATCCTCATGTGCATGTGTTTTCAAACGCATAAAAATCATCTTCGTAAAGTCTTAGAGCTTCATGATGTGGCCTCTCAACTCTATTTTCTTCAGCCATGTTCTATCACATTATTTAGGTGCATGAATGAAAATGAAATTTCATGAATGTGTATTCATTTCATTCGGAAGATCTTCTTGGGTGGTGTTAGATCATTAACAATGGCCAAGAGATCAATCATGAAGATTCAGTGGATTCTCTAGTGGATAGGTTCACGTCGGGTGGCAGGTGGTTGAAGACGATTCTGCTGAGGGATCATCAAATTGTTATGGTACAAACAGATGTGGTACGGATGGATGGAAAACTAGGAATGCATCGTGGGATGTGGGATACGACATGTGGTTGAGATCTCACGCGTGATCAGATGTACAACGAAGATTGCATCCATGTTTTTAAATCCCTTACCACATCAAAAGACTCTTCTATTTGTAGCTTATTTAAATAAAATGTTGTGGCAACCTCATCTCATAATTATCTACCCCCCTCTCCCAGTGTCGCCCCGCACCAGAGTTCTGCGGGTGCACTTCTACGCCCACTTTGGCCTCCTTAGGTGCGCTCCAGGAACCAAATATGCATACTTGTTGCACAGTTTGATCACTGAGCATTCTTCTATAGGAATATACAAGGCCCTCACCCCTTCACCTCTTGCGGGCAGGCTTCGAGGCCTTCCCCTTGGGTGACATAGACCCTTGGGTTGCACATATTCCTTGGGTAAGGGCTTCAACTGACCTATAGGGTTGGACCTATTGTTTGGTAAAGGCATATACTAAGTACTTACAATAAAAAATAAGTGAATTCATCCTTAATATACCAAACCACCATTCTTCATTCAAATCCCATGCATGCTTCATTTCTCCTTATTTATCTTCAAACACCATCCTTATTTTCTTTTTGAAATAACAAATCCAAGATCTTCTATATTCATATTTTAATTCAATAATAGATGATGCATGAAACTCTTCTTCCCCTCATACATTAAATCATTATTGTGAGTGATATGTTTTATTTTAAATTCATATCTTATTCTTTGAAGATCATCACAAACTATCATCTGTTTTAATTAACAACCTTCATCCAATTAGAAGACATTTGATGGATCTTCCACTTTCATCTTGCAATAGAGTATTGCATGGGGTTCTTCAAGTGTTGTAATAATGTATCACCTTGATACAAGTCTTGGATCATTTGATCAGTTCAACAATCGTCATATTTAATATGGAGATTTTCCAATCATGAAATCCAATTTCATTTCACACCGATTCTCTATGGTACATAATATTTGGAACAACTTCTCTTCAATCATCATCATTGCTTCATCACTACCTTTTTATACACATATTTACATCTGATTGAAAACAAATGAAACATTATTCACTATAATATACCCCATTGTATTTTTTTTGTCAACATACCTTAGGAACGCTTTTATAAGGGTAAATATGTGAGAAATTATTTTCTCCCACCTATTGGCAAGCAAATGCAAAGGTGTAGTGGGGTTTCTTCAATAACATGTCCTCCTCCCTTCAAGGAATATATTTTTGAATATTTCTAAGAGAGGAACGATATCACATGGTTCAATTTTCAAAGACCCTTAGTAAATCAACTCTAAGTATACTTGGTCTAAAGCTATGTATAAAACAATTGAGATATGAAAAATGTATTCAATGATGTCCATAAACAACCATACATGTGAAATCATGCTCAGAATGCATCGACTCTTATACTAGGGGTAGAAAATAGTCAGATTTATTAGTGAAATACTAAATCATTCACATAATTCACCAAACATATTAAAAATATCAATTGAAAAGATAATTCCCCCCCTTTCATCTGATCTTTTCATCAATCAAGCAATCCCCCTTAATTGACATGATAAATACAATTAAAGACATGGGATGAAAGTGTGACTGAAATACCTCAAGTATCAACTTCTTGAGATGAAATGAATTTCAATGTTTGTCATGACATAATCCGTGATATCATCTCCTTCATGTTTTATCTCAAGGGGTGCACTACCTTTGATGTTACATGGGTAGAATATCATCAGATAAGCCTTAAGATATGCATGTTGATAATATTCCACTGTGGATCGCTTCAAGTAATTATCAAATCATGAATGATTATCCCAATTTTTTGTTCTCCACATTTATCTTACAATTACCATATTTAGAATGACCTTCACCTTGAATTCCCTACAATGTCATCACACATATACAACAAAAATATGTGGGAATATGATTGAACACATGTGAGCTTCTTAATAGGATAAACAAGGATGAAATTTTCCTCTAAACCCAATAACTCATTTCCTTGTAGCTCTAATGTGTCTGGTACTCTTAATGCTGGTGCCTTCTCTCCATTTTAAATTTTGATCATTCATTGTCATCATGGAACCTTTATTTCCATTCATATTCAACTTGTGTGGATTATTTTTCTTTACTTCGTCCAGTAGTGAAGTTGATTCCACTAGTGCATGTTTTTCAATTTTCAACATCTCCAGTTGGCCTGGTAAAATAGTTACACATTTATTTTCATGATGTCCAACCTTCATGAACCTTCCACATAGTAGTTGTGAAATACTTGGGTTATCTTGTGTTAAAAAACTCTCATGAAATTCGAATTCTCCTTCATGTGGAATGGCATGTTTTCCCTTTGTATTTGATTTAGATTGTACTTTATCTTCTTCACTTTGCAATTCTATAGAAACTTTCAATTGATTATGCCAGATAACTGGACACTAATTGTTAATATATTCTGGTTTGGAGCTCCCTCACAGATTCTTGAATGTTTTCAAGTTACATTTCATAGGCATCTTATCATGGTTATCTTTAGGAATGTATTTAGTAAATCCCATCTCATTTTGGATGGATTTTACTTTTTTTTAGATTTATTCCATTTATTTGTGGATTGTTTATATTGATCCATGGTATAAACTTTATTTCCATAGTAGAACATCATTTCTTGGTTAAAATGACATTCTTGGATTCCAGCTTATGCTAGTTCTTGGGAATAGTCTCTTTTATTATTTTGTTGACTTTAGTGTTTTGCATATTCCCAATGAAAGACTTTTCAACTATTTTTCCTTTCTCCTGCTTTTTTTGTCTATGATTTTTATCACCATATGCATGAGGAATGGTAGGACTAAAACAACACTCATCATAACTATGTCCACTTCTGTTTCAATTATCATAGAAGTCTTCAAGATATTCAAATCTATTCTTGATAGACAGATTCTTCTTCATTGATGTTTTCTTCATTTTATTTTCAGGATGTTTCATTTCATCACATCTACTTTCCCTAAATGTAGGCCTTCCCTAATTTTCATATGCTGAAAAATTATTCCAACAATCATTGGCCTGATGCCCAATCTTTCAATAACACGAACAGTAGCTAGTAAATCTCCTTTGTTTTCTTATAGCATTTGTATTTATATATTCAATGCTTTGTTTTTTCTAGAATTGTCTTTATATATTTGGAGAATCAATTTGGGTTTTTTTCTTCTTAATCATCCCAGCATCCATCCTTGAAATTTTGTTGGATGTATCAACATTTTTATCATTACATTAGTAGAAACATAAATAACTATGGTATGAGATACCTTATTCATGGAGGATGTTTCCATTGTATTAGAGGATGATTTGATATTACTATTCAAATCATATTCCTCAATGAAAACATGAGTGGAAACATCTATTCCTTCAACTCTTTGGGAAGTGAAAAATCAGAGTGATTGTTGATTCTTAAATTTCACCTCCATCTCTAAACACTTCATATTGAGGGATTTCTTCTCCTCCTCAACTGATCTCAGCTTACTTTCCCAATTCTCCTTCAGTTTTAACATTTTATCTTCATGCATATTTCTTAATTCTTGCAAATATAATTCATTATCCTTTACTTTGTTAAATTTTTCTTCCAACTGAGCAGCTTTGAAAACCATAGAAACATTGTAAAACTTTACAAATACATGGAAAACTTCTACAAATACAATCTCAAAGAATTATTTCTCACAAATGCGTGCCTATAATTATTTAGTTACCTGAGCATGACATTCATTGCCAAGAGAAATTGTTTCTTCCATTTCCTTCAATAGTTTTATGAGAGTGTTATATATGCCAACCCTTTTAGATAATGCTTCTTCCATGGCATCTTCATCTTCTTCCAACTGTAATTTTTCTTCTTGAAGAGAACTGATGCTTATAACAATGTGCCTTGCCACTTCTCTAGGGAATTTATTCAGATGATATTTGAGTGCAGTCTGAAGATCCCTAATTGACTTATCATCATCATAGCTTGAACAAGCTTCATTAGAAGATACATAATAATAAAACGAATTATCACATGTTGTATCTTTCATATTAACTTCAGTAGAAGGTGTATCCCCTTTAGCAGTAAGCTTCTTATTCATCTTCTTTTCATGTTTCATCTTTCTATTTTTATGAGACTTGGAAGAAATAGACATTTGAGGTTTCTCACTCATTTCCTCAAATATGCACTTCATAAATACTCCCTTGGTTCTTTTTTAGGTAACCTTTCTCTGATACTAATTGAAGTTCCAAGATTAGTGCGAATCATTAAGAGGGGGATATGGTAAATCAATGATCCCTTTAAATATTTTTAATAATTTATTCTTTTCAATTAAACCTCTATGGCTGGTTAACTCCTCGATCCACTATTAATGTTTCTCTCAGCCTTACCTAAAATGATGATGTAAATTTAAAGGAAATGAACACAGGTATTTACAAGGTTCGGTTCAAAGACATACTAATTGTTGGGTTGGTTATTCTCCTCAACATAGATTCTCCACTATAATCTGATGAGAAATTAAAATGGTTGATAAAGAGTCATATTATAACTCTCATGAGTCCTAGAGGAGGATATTTATACAACTTCCCACCGTTTTACCATAGTTCTACTAGTTTTCTTTAGAGTCCCACTAAAGTCATCTTCTCCTCCCCAATCTAACAGGGTTCTTCTAGCTCTTGAGTCACACAAGATTCTTCATTCTTTTTTCTTTATTGATTCACTATTGATGATATTCTTCTCTCTCTACACATGTTTGATAAATCACACTTGTCTGTGTATCTCTTCAAGAATCATCAATAGCCTTTGGTAAGGTCGGTTGGCCTTGATCAACATTTCTAATAACTTTTGTTGATTAATCCTCAGTCTTAATAATGCTCAGAAAATTTATTATTCTTCTAATGAAGACCTGGACTCATGAAGATGTGTGCTAATTGTTTAAAAAACTTCTTCAAGAATATAATATGAAAGAATGATCATTCAAAATATCAGCACTGTATCTATTCTTTTATTTTCAAACACTGTCAACTTAGATATAAGATATTATTTAATTCAGTCTATCTTTAGTCTCAGTTCTCATTCACTTTATTCATGGATTGCATGGGTATCTCAAATACTTCTCACACATGCATGTGATTGTGTATGTTTTCATGCATGTACAATATATAGCTTGTAATCCCAAACACTCCCAGTTTTTTTGTATCAACAATTTAGGTTTATCCTCTTGAACTATATTCTTTTTTCTCAATATTCTCTCATTTACCTTCCTTTTTTTGATATTTTTTCACACACATTTATTCTTTTGATTTGGGTTCAATGTGTGTTATGTATGACCATGTATTACCTTCTTGGTGCAACTCACTATCTCTTATTTATCTTATTCTCTTCCTCTCTCTTTGAATGCACATGATTTGGGATACTTTGGGTTTTATATGTATTCTTCTCAAAACCCTAATGGGTGTTTTATATCTTCTCCTCATGAGGGAACTATATATGTGCACTGTCCTTCTCTCCTAATTCTTCAAATTATTGACATTGGTGCACGTGCTGAATTCATGTATGTACATGCCTCACCATTTTATGCAAACACCCAAACCCTCAGGTTTCTTCAAATTAATCACACACAACTCGGATAAATAGTGCAATCAGGTGGGAGTTATCGCCTCTTCTTGTTCATGAAAAATAGGAAGCACATATGATATTATTCATGAAAAATAGGGAGCATGAGTTCTCCCTCATCATGTAGGTAGTGCATGGGTCTTCTACACACAAGGGAGAGGACCTCCTTCACATAACCTAAGGTTCGTGGATTTATCCTCGCAAAGAACTATAAGGGTGCGTAGAACTGGTTGTGTAGCCTATGAGATCACCTCCATAAAGAACGTAGAGAGTATGGAAGAAAACATATCATGTGTTTTGGGGTCTCTTAAAAAAAATTAGTGCGGTGTTCCTCCTCTTTGAAAGGATATTTGAATGGTGCATAACACCTGTTGAACGCCTGCAGTTCTTCTTCTTCGTGTAGCTAGGCTGCACGGAAACTCTCGGTGCTCTATCATTCAGAAAACAAAAGATTTCTTAATATATCCCACAATAGATCCTTAGTCGAGGGATATTTTATTTATAGGTGATAATAGACACTTCTCCACATTCAAATCCCATGAGATATGCAAAGAGGATCATACGAGAGATTTGGCTGTGAATATAGTCAAATGCAGGATATGATTTCCCGAATCTCTCGGTTTTTTTCTATTCAATGTGGCTTTCTTATTTCTCGGTGAAATACTAACATGTATGTGTTTTCAAATGCATGAAAATAATCTTCCAGAAGGCTTAGAGCTTCATGATGTGGCCTATCAACTCTGTTTTATTTGGCCATTTTCTATCTCTTCATTTTGGTGAATGCATGCAAATGAAATTGCATGCATGTACTCATTTCTTCTGAAAAATCATCATGGATAATGTTAAATCATTAATAGTGGCTGGGAGCTCGATCAGGGTGTTTTAGTGGCTTCTCGGTTGGACTAGTCTATGTCAAGTGGATGGAGGTGGAAGACGATGTTGCTAAGGGATCAAGGAATGGCCCTAGTTCAAACAGTTGTGGTGTGGATGGATGGATGACTCAAGTTGCATTCCATGGAGAGGGATAAAACGTGAGGTTGAGATCTCTCGTGCGATCATATGGATGGTTGATATTGTGTCTGCATTTTTAAATCCCATCCCTCATCAAAACGCGTTGCGGTTTGCATCTTCTTTAAATAACAATCTGCTGAATCCTCGGCTCAGAATTCTCCTATCCCCTCTCTTATTGCATCCTCGTACCATTGTTCTGCGGGTACACTTCTGCGCCCACTGTCTCCTCCTTAGGTGCACTCATGGCGCCGACTATGAATTCATTCCACACGGTTTGATCATCGTGTGTGCTCCTGCAAGAATATACATATCCCGCTCTCATGCGCACTTGAGGGAAGGCTTCGAGGCCATCCCCTTGGGCACAGTAGATGCTCAGGTCCCACATCTACCTGGGGCGAGGGCTTCAGCTGGCCTGCAGGGTGGATCCTATTTTTTAGTAAGGGAATATACAAAGTACTTAGTATAAAAACTAAGTGAATTCATCCTTAATATTCCAAACCACCCTTCTTCATTCAAATCCCATGCATGCTTCCTTTCTACATCTTCATATTCAAACATCATCCTTTATTTATTTTATAAATAAAAAACCCATGATCTTTAATATTAATCTTTTAATTCAATAATAGATGATGCATGGAACTCTTCTTAACCACATGCATTAAAGCATAATGCATGGAATCATTATTTTGAGTGATATGTTCTCTTTTAAACACATGTATTCTTCTTTGATGATCATCATAAACAATATTCTGTTTTAATTCACAACCACCATCCAATTAAAAGTCATTTGATGGATCTTCCAATTTTATCATGAAATAGAGTATTGCATGGTGTTCTTCATGTGTTGTAAAAATTCATCACCTTGATACAAGTATTAGAGATTAGTATCAATTCAGAAATCTCCAGATTTAATATGGATATTTTCCAAGCATGGTATCCAATTTCCTTTCATACTAATTCTCCAAGGGACATAATCTTTGGAATAACTTATCCTCTTCAATCAGCATCATCGTTTCATCACTACCTTGCCATAAACATATTGAAATCCTATTGAAAACAAATGAAATAATATACTCTACATGAATCGTGTTCATAATCACAGGATAATAAAATAGATGCGGTTCAAGAAAACATGATCAATTTTTTTATAAAATAAACTTCAACATAAACAATCACAAAAAAAATATATTGTATCGTAAATTATTTTCCACTTTGGTAAATCCTCAATATTCAGCCACATAAAGGAATAAAATCAGATGAAACATTGAATATCATTAACATAGGGAGATTCGTGATATAAAATATCAAAGGTTCTGTAGATAAACGTTATAAAATAAGTTATGTGTATAAAACAACATGCATCCCAAAGAAGAATATTCGAGATAAGAACACCTTAAAAAGATAATAACGTTTACGAGAAAATTTATCGATGGATAGATTATTAATTTAGAATATAAATATAAATAAAACATGTTTGAATATAATAAAATATAATTTAAAATCATTACACACATTATATTAGAATATCAAAGACAATAAAGAAGTAATATAACCCAATTAAAATAAATTGAGTTTCAAAGTATTTACCACTTGGTAGCTTCCACGTCAAATCCCTATGAATGAAATATTTCAAATTGAAAATTAAAATTCCTTGATATATGATTTATTACAGATATTACATGTAAAATTTTTACTATATACACCATATAATATAAATTGGGCTCATAACGTTAAAATATACCTTCATGAAAGAAAGTTGAGATGAAGTCTCTTACCTCGAGTCCCGACATTCATTGTATGAAATTTAACTTCTATATAATAATATTAAATAAATTATATGATTTATTAATAACATTTTAAAGGTTTAATACCATTAAAAAATTCATTTAATTTATTTATCTTAATTAAATATTTAAAAACATAATTAGTTAAGTCCACATCATGTGTTTTGAGGACGTTTGGTTCATTGTTTCAGAACAGAATTGGTGTGTTGACTGTGCTCAAAGTGATCATTGTTCCATCATATATAGAATAATAATAATGAAATATTTATAATCATTATAACTGAATTATAATTTTAAAACCAATAACTAAATATGTTAATGACATGTTAACTATGATATAATAATGGATATGGTAGTTCATACATACACATAAGCAGTGTTTCCACTTTTTTACAATCATTATGGAAAGAATGTAAGCATTGTTTTTTCTTTACATAATGATAATAATATCATAAATTTAATATTATTTCTTTATATATACTTATATATATCATCCATGTTTTTTGGTGATGATAAAATAATCACATCGCTTCATGGAGGCGGTAGTCCACACATACGAATGAACTACATTATCATTTTCCATGAGTTGAAAGGTATGAAAAATATTATATATTATATTTCCAAGATGATAAATATGTCATTAACATCATTATAATGTCATATATATCACATATATTCATTAAAATTATCTGTAATACCTTTTATTGAAATTGTTAAAGAAACATTTATCACATAACTTCATGAGGGGTTGTCCACCGTACACACGAGAGACGTTAGCGTATCCTCCACAGAATAGAAATTAAAAAAATCTTTGTGATATAATATTTTTATAAGTATATTTATGTTAAAAATATTATTCTTATACACTTTAATGCTATCATTATATCAATCCATCAGAGGTGATGATGATAATAAAATCACAATAGTTTGTGAAGCGGTAGTCTATTATACACATCAATAATGATTGTATTTCTCATTTGATGGAAGAGAAGGTGGATTAAAGTTATTAAATTAGCATAATGAGATATTTTTTATTATATAAAAATAATTTATGAATAATTGAAGTAGGTGGAAGAAGAAATAAATTAAATATTCTCAATTAATCATGACACCTCTTCTTCGCACAACCTCCTTAGGTAAGCACCAAAAGTATTATTGGGATAAATTTATAATAAAAACAGGGGATATAGAACATGGGGGTGGAATTAAAAAATTAATTTTATCATGTAATATATGAGACAAAGGGAATTGAATGTTTTAACATGATAGGATAGGTGGTGGCCTTTTATAAGTGGGGGAGATGACACACATAGAAGTTTATAAAATAATAAAGTGCACCAAAATTTTTCACATACCACAAAGAAATAAAATGGGTAATTATAAAACCATTGTGGTTTTAAAATATAAATATATTCATAAAATGGGTTATGGATAAGTTTCTAGTTCATTTTACCCTTTATGTTTTTATTTTAAACCATGGTAAACCCATTTTAACATTAGCAACAATAATTAATTTTACTTTATCATAATTAATTAACAAAACAAATTAAGTTGAACATACTAGATGAAATAAATTATTTTTATTTAAAATATATAATCCTTTTTAAAAACATTAAATTCATATAAGTGGTATAATTTAATTTAAAATTAAACCTGCAGGCGTGGTGAAAAATATGGTTTTCAAGAAGTGTATTTTTTCACAAAAAGAAGATTTTCTATTTAATCTATGGCTAGTAATAATAATTATATGAGTTTTAATTCATATTTTGAGATATATAATATATAAAACACATTTAGATCATTAATAATTAATTATTTAATTAATTAATTAAAATTAAAAAACGTTATGCACATTAAAATAGTTTTCAGAAAAATACTGTTTTTAATCCCCAAAATAATCTTTTAATAAAATCCAATAAAAGGTTTATTAAAAATTTATTAAGTCAATTAAATATAGGTAATTAATAAATATGATATATTAAGTCATATTCAAATCATAATGGGACCTGTAAATTACTTAAAATATTGAAATTAAATGACTTATTTACAAAAATCATTATTTTTCCTATTCATTGAGTAATAAATAATTTCCAATAAAACCCAAAATTTAACCCTAATTTAATTTTGATAAGACAATTTTATAAATTCAGTTAAATTTAAAAAATTAATTTTCTAAAATCTCTAGATATTAAATATATTATTTTCTCACATAATGTAATGAAAATAATTTTTTTTAAAAAATATTTTCCCATAATTAAAATTACATTACTAAAAATTGATTGATTACATGATAAGAATTTATCAAATAATTTATATTTATTAAAATTATTTCTATAATTCATAATTTAGCTAATAATATTTATACCCTCTAATATAAAATTTAGTTTATAATAGTCATACTTAAAATAATATTATTCCATTATTTTTTAAACTCGATTTTATTTTTTTTGTATGCTATCAAGCATTGGTTATTTTTCAAAATCTTGAGGTATAAAATTCTCCCCAATTTTATGAATTTAATACTCAAAATTTTAAAATTTTCTTGTTAATTCAATGTTTGTACATTTTAAGATACCTTTGTTAGAGACCAATATGTTAAAAAGGGTTAATAAAACTTCCTCTTAATAAGAGAGAAAGGAAAGTAAAATGGTCATCTGAAATAACATAGAAGTTGGTTCCAAAGTAGGAAACAATTTTTGGGAGGTAAATATATATACATTTAAGAAATTTTTAATGCTTGAATAAATATGGAGATTGAAATGGATAATTTCTACCATGAACATAAATGATAATGATAAAGACAACAACCCAAAAACCAAAAACAGAAGAAGTGTGAAAAAGAAAACCGTTTCATCTAAAAATAATTTAATAGAATAAAATTTTCATCTTCAAGATACTTTTCATAGAGTTAAATAATTAAATTCCATCTATAATTTTAAGATAATGAAATATACTTACTTGTTAAGTTGAATTTCACATGTTAATAAATTTCCACTACAATATCATCTTTTTCTCCAAATGATGAGTATTCAAGATAAATTTTTCATACATAAAACACTAAATTCAAAATCTAAAGGATTACATAACCATAAAAGGGTTAAAAATATATTTCTTTAATCATTATAATTTAACCAAAACTAAAATTATTAACATAAGGTAATGTAATTCCCAAAATTACTAAACCATCATATGATAAAATAATACATTAATCTCAAAATTTCAAAATTAATACCCAATGTTTAGACCAAATCAGTTCTATATAACCTCAAAGGTAAAGTGTTTTTTCCTCAAATATTATGTAATAACTATAATAATTCAATCCTAAAAATTATGGTGATATTAATTTTAAATAAAAATAATCACATAGAAACCAAATCACATTTCATTCCCATGGTTATCTATATGATAAAACATGTGTTCCCATAATAACCTCAATGTAAATAATATGATAAACCATAAAGCTCATGAATAAATTTTATCTCATTTACACAAAATATTTATATTCTTCCTTAAATAATACTTCAAATTAAATATAAGGGTTACATATACTTCAACCTAATAAAATATCTCCCAAAATTTTATTAATCACATTAAGACATCATCACTTAAAACCTCAAAAGGGGTGTTCATGAGTTTGAACTAATGATCAAACTTAATTTTTTATACCTATGATGAAACCCTAAATATTAATAAGACATCACATGAATACATATTAATCTATAATTTTATCTTTACCTTTATTTAATTCCAACTATAAGAGCCCTAAACCCACACTCTCATATCTGGTGCTAAAAACAAATTCATTACATTTCCAGATTTGTTACTGATAAATTTGACCATTTTTTCTATATAATACATAAAACATTTATGTAAATTTTATATCTCATACTTACATAAGGAAATTTTAGGTTTATATTTTTAGATAATTGGGACATACTCTTACAAAAACAACACTCATGACTTCAAGAGTCTATTTTTCCACTATCCCTAGATTTTTAAATTCAATATTGGGTCATAATCATCATCAATATGAAACTATTCTATAAATAAATCATTTGAAATAATTCTTGATAACATGGTTAAAACAAAACATAAGAAAGGTGAACTCAAATTCCAAGAAATGGTAAACATAATCATTAACAATTGAATGTCATTCGTGAGCATAAGAAGAGCATATGTGTATGAAGAAATAATGAATTTATATGGGAATAAGATATGAATTTTCATACCCATCAATACATGGATAATCAATCACAAAACATGTAATAAATCATTATCAATGTCAATATTAATAATAATAAAAAATAAGGTTCCTTGTGATTCCAATATTGATCAAAGGAATTTTTAATAACCGATATCAAGCATAAAGAAATCATATTGGTATCTCGGGATATAATCTTTACTAAACCATTATATAATACTTACTAATATAATAACCAAAAAGTTGACTTATATACCCAATATAATATAGATATATCTGGGTTTTCTCAGCATATAAGCTATATCAGTATCACCTAAGGCTATCTAGACACGCCCATTATGTACTCAATATTGGGATCACATGTGAGCTATAAAGTGTCTCAATGCTTTGTAAATAATGTCTGATAACAATAACATTAATAAATTATGTATACAATTCATCTCCCCATAAAATCATAAAAAACATCCATTATTCCTTTAATAACATTACTAACTTGTAGAAAATAATTTAGTTCCATGAAAATCTATTTAAAATGTGATTAGACAATGAGAAGGAATTGTGTACCATGAAAATATATTTGAAACATGGTTAAAAAATGGAAAATTAGTGGTTTTATGAGAATATATTTGAAATAATCACAATCCACCCAGAGAAATAATTAGGTCAGTATTAAAAAAAATCTCTAGTGGAGCATAAGTAACATCATGGGATATTTTTGTTGTTGATTAAAAATTCCATTAAAATATCATTAAAACCATTATTGATTAAAATTAACCTTTTCACTTTTGGTAACACCCATGTATATCAACTTAGATGGAATATGATTTTAAAAGACCACTTGGATCATTTCTTTAGTAAAAGGACCTTCATATTTTGAAAACATATAATTAAAATCTAAAACATTTTCAAACTTTAAAGAAATTATTTTCATTTCAAATAACCATTATAAAATAAAAATGATTCTTTAATAAAAATAATGCTCATAATGGTGGTAAAATCTATTCATGATATAAATGTTAAAAATATATATTCTTTTAAAACATTGTAAAATGAGTCAAAAGTGACCCATTTGGAAGGCATTGCAAAATATTATTTTAATATAATTTAAAGCAAGGACAAATACCAAGTAAAAATTATTTAGTAAATATTTTTTTATAAAGATCATTTTTGAAAACATTTTAGTAAACATGGATATGGAAGAGAAAGATTCCCGATCAAAAGTAAGATACATTATCGGTATCAATTACATACAACTTCATTTATAAATATTCAATTAATAAGGTAGGAAATGGAAATTAAAAAATTGAAGTAGATTAATAACACTAAGATATGAAATTATATGTAGATAAAGAAAATATGACCATATTATTTCCTCTAAAATATCCTTCAATATAAAAAATCTCAAAAAAGGGGATTGTATCATAAAGCCTTTGTCACTTTTGTAAATCCTGGAACTTAATCCTTAAGAAATAATAAGATAAAATGAATCATTAAATATCATGAACATAATTAGATTCATAATTTTACATATCAAAGGGTAATTATATACACCTCATAAAATCATATAGGTGTATAGAATAATATAAATCCCAAAGAAGACAATTCGAGATGAGAAACCCTTACAATTATCATAACATTGATGTGATAATTAATCAATGAATATATTTTTTGTATAAAAAATATAAATCCATATAAAAAAATTTGAAATAAAACATATGATAATGAAAATATATTACACACATAATCTTATAATATCAAATACAAATAAGATTTAATATAACCTAATGAAAAGAAATTGATTTATGAAATTCATTACCACTTGGTAAATTTCATGTCAAATCCCCTTGGTTGAAATAATTCAACTTGAAAATTAAAATACCATTATGTAAGAATGATTTATGAATCTATATGTTAAAGGGTCAGTATATACACTATATAATATAATGTAGGAAAATAAAATCAAAACATTCCCCAATGGAGGAAAATTAAGATGATGTCTTGTACCTTGAGTACACACATTCTATGTATATTTATTAAATCATGTATAATAAGATTATACAAATTATTTAATTTATAAATAATATTTTATAATTTTAATACATTAAAATTAAATAATTTATTTATTTTATTGAATTATATATAAAAATACCTAAATAGGTAAGTCCATGTTGTGTTTTTTGAGGATGTTGTGTTCATTGTTTCAAAATAAATTTGGTGTATTGACCATTGTCAAATGGGTCATTGTTTCATCATGTAAATAATAATAATAATGAAATATATATAATCCTTATATAAAAAATTAATTTGGAAATCAATCATAATATATTGTTATGAAAAATGAACTATATTACAATCATGGAGGTGGTAGGCTTTACGTACGCATGTGTAATGTTTCTATTTTTCAACGATTATTTTGAAAAGAAAGTAATTGTTATTTTTTCTTTTATGAATGATAAAAAATCATAAATAAAATATTTTTCATTCAATATAGTTATATATATAATCCATTTTATGTACTTATGAATAAATAATCACATCACTTCGTGGAGGCGGTAGTCCCCATGTACACACGAATAACATTATCATTTTTCATTGAGCGGAAAGATAAGAAAGAAAATTATATATTATATTTAAATAATTATAATTATTTCATTAACATCATTAATATTGAATTTATATCACATATATGAATTAAATTTATCTTTATTACCATTTATGAAATTATTTGGTGAAAAATGTATCACATCGCTTTGCGAGGTGATAGTGTGTCATAAACATTAGCAACGTTATCATGTCCCCTATAGAATAGAAAATAAGAAGGTATATGTGACATAATAAATAAATAATTATATTTATTTTTCAAATATAATATATATACTTTAAATACATCATTATATAAATCCATGAGAAGCGATGATGAAAAACGAATCACAAGAGTTTGTGATGCAGTATTTCATCGTACATATGTATAAAGATTTCATTTCACATTTGATTGAAGTAAAGAATTATTTAAGATATAAAATTAAAATAATAACATTTAATTATATGTTATAAAATGTTTTTATTATATAATCATAATTTATTAATAATAAAATGACGTTTAAGTGGATATAAAATAAATATAGACGGTTAAGCATGATACCTCTTCTTCAGACAACCTCTATATGTAAGAACCAAAAGGATTTTTAGGAAGGGTTTCAGAAAAAACCATGGTATATTGGTCATGGGGTGGGATGTTTTGAAGGTATTGGTTAAATTATTGGATAATCCAAAATTCATTTAATTTTTAATTATTGGAGGAGATGGTGTTGCCTTTTATAAGTGGGAGAGATGACACACATGGAATTTCTTAAATGAATAAAGTGTATTGACTTTTTTCATGCCTCAAGGCTTCAAAATAGGTCATTCATGTAAAATAGGTGTTAAGTTCTAAATAAGTCCATTAAATTGGGTTTTTACAATTTTGTAGGCCATTTTACCCCTTATCTTCTTAGTTTAACCCTCAATAATCCAATTTTATCCTTAATCATAGTAAATAATTTTTACAATTTTTACTATTCATTATCATCAAAATATAGATAATATATATTATTATATTTAAAAATATATATAATACATTTTAAAAAATTTAATTCATATAAGTGTCAAAATTTAATTTAAAATTAAAACGCATGTGCAATGAAATAATTGGATTTCTAAAAATATATTTCTTAATAAAAATAAGATTTTATATTAAATCTATGACCATTAATACTCATTATATTTAAGGACCTGACCTTAAACATTACATTAACTTGAATTAAATGAATAATTCACATTGAGGATCTTTTCAGGTTTATAGTTTTAGAGAATTAGGCCATAACTATTACATTACATCTCAAAAATTACATGGTAGACACTTCTACTCAGTTTCAATTTTTTTTCATAAAATAAAAACTCTAAAAAAAAGAGCCATGTCTAGTCCCAAGTTTTAAACATCATGACTTTTCATCGATCCCATCCTTGACCTTATTCATCTTTAGGTCCTTTGAAAAAAATTTCAAAACTTAGGATCAGTATAAAAAGATCAGTAAGGGTTATAAAACAAAGAAAGAAAACATTAGATCATCATTACATACCTAACATAAGCTCTTTAACATACATCATGAAATCATAAGATTTATGAATAACACATTGAAATCATAAATCATAAAGGTATCTTTTGGCATCCATATCATACTTACATTGCAGCTATCACAGCTACGTAGGGAGTTACATTTGGAATACCCATCAAATTATATTCCCTAAATATCTTAGGATAAACATTCACGTTTACCTCTATCATGTTAACAAATGCATTGGAGATCTATCTCGGGCTCACAAACCCTAGGTTTATCATGGAACCACCCGTATACATAAATAGTGCCCAAGAACCATAACATATTCATAACACATAAAACAAACATAAAGGAAAGATAACATTTCAAAATTTCAATCACAATATATCATTTAAATATATTGAAATAAAAAATCAATTATCAAAACCATTTTCAATACCAAAATACACAAAAATAGTATATGGTATTTATTTTCCTTTTAAAAACTTTTGGCTTGTTAAAGAAGTCAAAGATCAAATAATACTCACGACGGTGGAATGTTCGTTGTCAATGCGTATGTTAAAAGAAACATTATTTTTTATAGTTTAGTAAAACGCTTCATAGAAAAAGATTTCCTTTGAATGAAATGAAAATTCAAAGCTGTTTGTATAGTGTATAAAAGAAAATCGTGTATTAAAACAAAATATGCCTCATTGAAAGGAGATTGAGATGAAGTCCCTTATCTTGTGTCTGACTTGACCCATTTGTCCTTTAATCACCTGAATAATAAACTAAAGGTAATTTCTACTTGCTTAAGAATCTTTATCAAGTTTATTATTCCATTTATATAACTTATTATCATGTTATAAACATTATTTAATCATTTAAGTTAATAATGGTCATTTTGTTGATATTTGGCACTTGAGTCAAAAATGGATTTCTTATAATTACAAGTTGTTCACGTGGTCAAAAGTTCATTATATCCATAATTATATTCATTATTTAGATATCATATATATCATATATATCTAGTATATAAATGTATTTATAATAGTACAATACATTTGGAGATAAGAAATGAAAAGCACTGTTCATGGAGACGGTAAGCCGTACGTACGTATGAACGCTACTTACATTTATATTTTGTATTTTAATGGAATTAAAACATAATGATGCATAGGTATATTATAATTATAGTATAATATCATATATAATATCATTAATTCCATCCTTTATACATCCCACATATGGTATTAACGAGTCATATCACTTTGAGGGGGCAGTAGTCCGCACTTCCTCAAATGAAATTATCGCATTAACCATAATCGAAACCATAAAAATACACTATAAAAGGAAAATACAGAAGAATAAAGAAAACATAAACATAATATATATCATATATAAATACAGTTCCATTATAATGGCTACCATGAGAGGCGGTAGCAGATAATCAAACAATCATCGTTTTGTGGGGCATTAGTTTTCCATCCACAGAAACAGTATGATCTTTATCCATTATATGGAGGTGTGTGTAAATTTAGTTATAATTCTTATCATAACAACATACTAGTATATTGAGGATAATTTTGTTGTTATAAAATAAAGGAATAAAAAGATTTTAGGGTTGGAGAAGTAAAATAAAAGAAAAGAAGTTAAGAGAAACTGTTACCTTTAATTTGGGTAACTCCATTTGTTTTGAAACAAAGGGACTTCTTGAAATGACTTCTGCCTAAGGTAAGGATTCTATGAGGAGGAGAGGGATATTGAGAGCTTATTTGGGTAGAGATTGGATGATCCAAGGGGCTTGAGAGTTATGAGTAATGGGTTAGAAGTGATGGATTTTTATAAGGGGGGAGGAGGGGCTCTTTAGGAAAGTTTGCAAATATTATTTTATTATAAACATATCTTCGGGTTTTAAAGATCCAAAACTAATTACAGATAAAGATAATATGACTTAAGTTAAAAATAAAATCATCCAAAAAAAGAATTGGACAAGTTTTGTATATTGTTTTAATATTTATAATCTTATTTATTTAAATCATTTATTAATGAGGTAAATACTACATCATAATTATGTCATAAATAATTTAATTTATTTGATGTCTAAAAATTATAAAAAAATATCATTATGTAGGAAATTGTTTGATATTTACAACTAATATTTATATTCAAAAATATAACTTATATAAACCCTCATAAAAATTAATTTACTAAAAGATATTTGTTTATGTCATTTTTTCCTTTACTTTAAGTTAATTAAAATAAAGTGTCATTATCACTACCAAGTGGATCCATGGGGTCCCAAAATAGACCCAAAGATTCCCATTGTAAAAAATGACTCAACCAATAAGGTTAATACAAGTTTTAAGGTAATTTTGTATTATTATAATTTTCTTTTTATCATGAATTACCTTATTTACCTTTAACCGTTGTAAATAAAAGTCAAAAGCTACTATTCATCAAAAACTATTTTCATCTTATTAAACCACATTTTACTTACTAATAACCACCATGTATGTAATATTATTTAAATTCAATCCGTAGAAGTGGTAAAATTTCATTTAAATGAAAATGTCATTTTTTAAGTACTACTTAGTGGTTTCACTATTCATCAAAAATTGATGTTTTTTAGAAAACTACCAAAACTTCAGCCTAAGATATATTTGATATTATGAATTCAAAAATTATATCAATTTTAACAAATTAAAAACATAGAAGTTTTATTAATTAATTTAAAATTACTTCCTGTTGTCAAAACAAATATCGTGTTTTTAAGAAACAATATCTATCAAAAGAATGACACTTGTTTATGTTCAATTTAAAAGTGAAATTAATTTCAATGACCAAAATTGTATTAAATGGTAAAAATATAATATAATTACACTTTAAAACCAATTAAAAATATAATCTAATCATATAAATAAATTAGATTAAAAGGCAGTTTTGAATTAAAATATAGCATTTTCACTTTTCATTAAAAATTGAATTTTATGAGAAAAAATACCAAAAATTTACCCAAAGTAACTTTTAATGTCCCAATTCTAAAGAAGAATTTTATTTGGTCAAATATAACATATAAAAGTGGCTATAACTAGATTTAAAGAGAGTTCACCATCAAAAGTCGGTAAATCAACCTTTTAAATTAAATAATGCTTAAATTAGATTCATTAACATTTTAAGCCTATAAATTTTATTGGATAAATGTAAAAACATTTAACAAACATGTATAATCATATTTTAGTTAGTTATATTCATTTCCACCAATAAAACGGCTAGGCGTTAACTACCATTTAAAATAAAAAAATATTATATTATTAGTGTGCAATGTAAGATTTCAAAGAAACTCGTTGTTGCGTTTCAGGTACGCCATCGGGTATATCAACCCCTTTAAAGTAAAGTTAATATTTATTTCACAAATATGAATAATTATAGAAAATTTCTTGTTCTTTATTTACCTGGGATGTTACATTCTTCCCACCTTTTGGGAATTGCGTCCCTACAATTTTATTCACTTATCAATTACATGGGGGTATTTATCCCTCATAGAATTTTCAGATTCCAACGTTGACTCTTCAAACATATTGTTTTTCCACAAAACCTTTACCTGATGAATTAACTTATTCTAAAACACTTGATCTCTATGGTCAAGAATTTGGACTGGTTGTTCCTCATAAGATAGATTTTCTTCCAACTGGAATACCATTGGACTTAAAATATGAGACGGATCAGACATATACTTTCACAACATTGAAACTTGAAAAAAATTGTGTACCTTGGATAAACATGGAGATAAATCCACTTTGTATGCAACTGATCCAAATTTATCTAGGATTTCATAGGGTCCAATGAACCTCGGACTCAACTTTCCCTTCTTACCAAAATGCATCACACTTTTCCATGGAGAAAATTTGAGAAAGACATGATCACCTACCTCAAAAGAGAGATCCTTCCTCCAGTTATCTGCATAACTTTTCTACCTACTCTGAGCTATTATCATGTTCTTCTAAATCAAATAAACATTTTCTACCATCTCTTCTACCAATTTTGGTCCCATCAGCTTCCTTTCACCTACTTCATCCCAAAAATCTAGAGTTTAACAACGCTTTCCAAATAATGCCTCAAATAGAGCCATATGTATACTGGAATGAAAATTGTTATTATAATAAAATGCAACCAAAGAAATGTGTTAGTCCCAACTTCCCTGGTAATCCATCGATCAAGCACGTAAAATATCATCCAAGGTCTGAATTGTTCGTTTTGACTTCCCATCTGATTGAGAATGAAAAGTTGTACTAAAATTTAATTCAGTACCCAATGACTTTTAAAGTCCTTTATAAAAGTTAGAAGTAAACATGGGATCACAGTCAGATACAATGGAGAGGAGAACAACATGCAACCTGACTATCTCTTTAACATAGAACTGAGAAAGTTGATCTAGAGACAGAGTATCTCAAATAGGAAGGAAATGAGCAGATTTAGTCAATTGTTCAATAATAACCGAGATTGCATTATAACCTCGAGATGTCTTCGGTAATCCCACAACGAAGTCCATGGATATATTTTCCCATTTCCACTCTGGCACTGGTAAAGAATGAAGCATCCCTTTCACTAACTGCCTCTCTTCTTTAACCTACTGACAATTCAAACAATTCATAGTAAAATTTGTAATATCTCTTTTCATTATATCACACCAGTAATACTCCTGAAGATCTATGTACATCTTAGTACTTTCAGGACGAACTGAAAACAGGGAACTATGAGCTTTACATAACAACTCATTCTTCAATTGTGAATCACAAGGCACAAATAATCACTTCTCAAACCTCAAAATACAATCATTATCAATGTTAAATTCAGGAAAATTATCATTCTGAACCAACTCTAACTTTTTATATAACTCACTGTATTTCTTCTGCGCTTGCTTAATTCTGTCTGATAGAGATGATTTCACTGACACCTGAAACAAAACAGAATAATTTCCTGCACCAACAACTTCTATGCCAAAGTTTATCAAATCAAAACCCAAAGGATCTCGTTCCAAACGCATCATGGTTAATGAAGTATTATTTTTTCGACTCAAAGCATCAGCCACTTTATTTTCTTTTCCCTAATGGTAAAGGATCGTACAATCATAATTCTTGATTAATTCCAACAATATCCTCTATCTCATGTTCAATTATTTCTGAGTGAATATATACTTCAAACTTTTGTGGTCTGTATATGTTTCACATTTTACTCTATACAAACGATGCCTCTAAATATTTAAAGAAAAAACAACAGTAGCTAATTCCAAATCATGTGTAGCGTAATTTAACTCATGGGGTTTCAACTGATGTGAAGAATAAGCAATTACCTGATCATTCTGAAAAGGACACAACCAAGTCCTTTCAACAATGCATCACTGTAAATAAAAAACTCACCATTTCTGGAAGGTAGTGCCAAAACCGGAGCATTCACCAATCTTCCCTTCAATTCCTGAAAACAATCATCACATTCTTTTTTCCAAATGAACTTAAAACCTTTTAAATTTAACTTAGTCATTGGACTAGATAACTGTGAAACATTCTCAACAAACCTCTGGTAATAACCTGCAAAACCAAGAAAATTGCGAATTTTAGTTATATTTGTTGGTCATGACCATTCTTAGACAACTTTTGATTTAGCCGGATCAACAGTTATGCCATGTTTTGAAACAATGTGACCAAGGAATGAATTTTTTTGTAACCAAAACTCACACTTTCTAAATTTCCCAAATAGTTTATTTTCCTTTAAGGTTTGAAAGACAACCCTTAAATCATTTTCATGCTCCTCTTTACTTTTAGAAAAAACCAAAGTATCAACAATGAACACAACCAAAAACTTATCCAAGAACTCACGGAAAATTCTATTCATAAGATCCATGAATACAGTAGGTGCATTAGTTAAACCAAAAGGAATAACTAAAAATTCATAATGGCCATATCTAGTACGAAACATAGTCTTCAGAATGTCTGCTACCTTTACTTTTAACTGATGGTACCCCTACCTCAAGTCAATCTTCAAAAAATACTGAGCTCCCTGGAGCTGATCAAACAAATAATTGATATGAGGAAAAGGATAATTTTTCTTAACAATGATGTTTTTCAATGCTCTATAATTAATGAAAAGTCTCATTGAACCATCTTTCTTTTTAACAAACAAGACAGGATCACCCCATGGTGATGTGCTGGGTCGAATGAAACCTTTATCTAATAACTCCTGTAATTTATTCTTTAACTCTAAAAGTTCAATTTGATCCATTCGATAAGGGGGTTTTGAAATTGGATTAGTATCAGGAAATAAGTCAATAGTAAATTCGACTTCCTGATCAGGTATAGTACCAGGAAAGTCATTAGAAAAAACATAAAGGTACTCATTTACCACTGGAACATCATTAATTTCAACAGTTCCTTTGTTTTCAACAATATGTGTTAGGTAAAAATCATTTCCATATTTTACTAGTTTCTCAGTGTCCGGATATGTTATCAAAATAAATGGTTTATTCTTGTACACAAACTAGAAATATTTCTGAAAAGAAACCTCTTTAGCTCTATAGTCAATCTTAGCATGATAAACAAAAATCCAATCCATACCCAAAATAACATCAAACTCTACTAGAGGAAAAACAATAAGGTTTGCAGGTAGATTCTTCCTTCACACAAGGACAATAAGGTTCTTATGTTTTCTTTTTGTCTCAAAATTCCCTCTAGGTGTTTTTACCATATGTTTAGGATTCATATCTTGAGATGGAATTCCCAATTTACTAGAAAACATCTCAGAAATGAATGAGGGTGAAGACCCTGAATCAAAAACACATTGTAATAATATGAACAAATAAACAGTGTCCCTGATACTACTTCATTTGATGGACCAACATCTACAGAAGTAGTTGCAAAGGATTTCATCACCCCTTTTTTCTTGTAGTCCGGATACTTTCCTTCAGTTGAGTTCTTCATTGGACACTCATTTTCATAATGACCCATTTAATTGCACTTAAAAAATTTATTGAGTATAAATCAGATTTTACCTAACCATTACCCTTCTTTTCTTTTAGTGCAATTACGAGCCTTATGCCCCATTTTACCACATCGGTAGCTCTTACCTGAATTCAAAAGTCATTCCACATCATGATTTTTTTTCCACAATTTTCACAAACTTTAAACTTAAGTTTCTTACCATAAGACTTTTTTGAAGAGTTCTTCCCTTTTTCCTGCCACCTCGACCTCTTATTCCGTTGTTTGTCAAAGAACACATGATCATCAGAAAACTCCATTTCCACCTTATCCTCACAACAAACAAGTTTTTCATAACTTTTGAACTCACGATAAGCTAAATACCTTCTATACATTGGATTTAATCCGAAGTAAAAAATGGTTGATTTTACAATCAACATATCATATGAAATTCAGAGCATACCTTGCAAGTTGAGTGAATTTTGCTTCATAAGCAGCCACTGAGTCATCCTCCTGCCTCAATTCCAGGAATTGTTTTTCCATCCTTAGAAGAACCACCTTAGGAAAATATTTCTCAAGAAACATACATTTGAATTCATCCAAATAAAGAGCATAAATATCCTCACTATCCCTGATATTTTTCACCATCGACCACCAATTATCTGCTTCAACTTCAAAACGATAAATATTGAGACAAACCTTTTGATGTTATGAACACCCCATGACATCAAAATTTTTCTCTAGTGCTTTAATCCACCCTTCTTCTAGAATAGGGTCAGATGATCCTATGAATGACGGGGGATGTTTCCTCATGAAATGCTCTACTACTGACATGTTCCTAAGTGGTTGATCTGATGATATCGAGCATGGATACCACCACCTTTTATAGCCTGAGTCAATTATGACATGACTGCAAAAAACTATTCAGTTCTGATTCCGACCATCTCGGGTTACTGATTTGGAAGGTTGTCTTCCTCATGATGTCATCCAAACATAGTAGCCCTATTTCCTCTGCACAAAACCATTCTAAACCCAGAAATATCTTAGGCGAAGCAACATGGTAATTTTTAAATGCTATATCACTTCAATCCTACCATAAATTAATTTATGGACATTAATTTGACAATTCCCTAACTCTTAAAGTTGTCTAAACTGACCATTGATACCAACTATATGGACCCGACCTTAAACATTACATAATCTTGAATTAAATGAATAATTAACATTGAGTATATTTTCAGGTTTAGAGTTTTAGAGAAATAGGTCATAAATATTACATTACATCTCAAAAATTACAGGGTAGACCTTTCTACTCAGTTTCAATTTTTTTCATAAAATAAAAACACTTAAAAAAAGAGTCATGTCTAGTCCCATGTTTTAGATAGAATGACTTTTCCTTGATCCCATCCTTGACTTTATCCATCTTTAGGTCTTGTGAAAAACATTTCAAAACATGGGATGAGCATAAAAATCTCATTAAGGGTTATAAAACAATGAAATAAAACACTAGTTCATCATTACATACATAACATAAACTCTTTAACATAACTCATGAAATCATAAGATTTATGAATAACACATTGAAATCATAAATCATAAAGGTGACTTGTGGCATCCATATGATTCTTACATTGTAGCTATCACATCTACGCAGGGAGTTACATTTGGAATAACCATCATAGTATATTCCCTAAATATCTTAAGAGAAACATTCACATTTACCTTCTTCACGTTTCCCAATGCATTGGAGAGCTATCTCGGGCACACCTGCCCTAGGTTTATCACGGAACCACCCGTATATGTAAACATTACCCAAGAACCATAACATATTCATAACACATAAAATAAACATAAAGGAAAGATAGAATTTCCACATTTCAATCACAATATATCATTGAAATATATTGAAATAAAAAATCAATTATAAATACCATTTTCAATACCAAAATACATAAAAAGAGTATATAGAATTTATTTTTCTTTTAAAAACATTTTGGCTTGTTAAAGAAGCCAAAGATCAAACAATACTCGCGGCGGCAGATAGGTCGTTGTCACCGCACACATTAAAAGAAACATTATTTTTTTTGTTTAGTAAAATGCTTCGTAGAAAAATATTCCCTTTTAATGAAATGAAATTTCAAAGGTGTTTATATAGCGTATAAAAGAAAACCGTGTATTAAAACGAAATATGCCTCAATGAAAGGAGATTGGGACGAAGTCCCTTACCTCATGTCCGACTTGACCCGTTTGTCCTTTAATATCCTAAATAATAAACTAAAGTTAATTTATACTTCCTTCAGAACCTTTTTCAAGTTTATTATTCCTTTTATATCACTTATTAGTATGTTATAAACATTATATAATCATTTAAGTTAATAATGGTTGTTTTGTTGATATTTGGTACTTGAGTCAAAAATGGATTTCTTATAATTATAAGTTGTTCATGTGGTCAAAAGTTATTGATATATAGAATGATATTCATGATTTAGATATCATATATATCATATATATCCAGTATATACATGTATTTATAATAGCACATAACATTTGGAGATAAGAAATGAAAAACACTGTTCATGGAGACGGTAAGCCGTACATACGCATGAACGCTACTTTCATTTCTATTTCATATTTTAATGGAATTAAAACATAATGATACATAGGTATATTATAATTCAAGTATAATATCATATATAATATCATTAATTCCATTTTTTATATGTCCCACATATGGAATTAACGAGTCATGTCACATTGAGGGGGTGGTAGTCTGCACTTCCTCAAATGAAATTATCACGTTTACCAATAATGGAAACCATAAAGGTATGATATAAAAGGAAAATACAGAATCATAAAGTAAACATAAACATAATATATATCATATATAAATACAGTTCCATCATAATGGCCACCATGAGAGGCGGTAGAAGATAATCAAATAATCATCATTTCGTGAGACGTTAGTTTTCCATCCACAGAAACAATATGTTCTTCACCCATTAGATGAAGGTGTGTGTAAGTGTAGTTATAATAATTCTCATAAAAAAATCATAGTATATTTAAGATACTAGTTATGTTATAAAATAATGTAATAAAAAGATTTTAGTGGTTGGAGAAGTAAAATAAAAGAAAAGTAGTTAAGAGAAACCGTTACATTTAATTTGGGTAACTCCCTTTGTTTTGAACCAAAATGACTTCTTGAAGTGAATTATGCCTAAGGTAAGGATTCTAGTAGGAAGAGAGGGATCTTGAGAGCTTATTTGGGTAGGGTTTGTATGAGATAAGGGACTTGAGAGGTGTGAGGAATGTGTTAGAAATGAGGGTTTTTTATAAGGGGGAGGAGGGGCTCTTTAGGAAAGTTTTCAAATATGCCAAAAAGTATGAGAGATAGGTGGGGACCTTCTCCCAAAAAACTATATATAAAAAGATTAAATAGTACAAAACAACTTAGAAAAGGGGGGCCTTAGAAATCCTTGTGTACATAGTGCCAATTCTATCATTGTGGACAAGACCATTGCAGTAGTCAGGTAGTACAAAAGGACTAACTTGAACTAGCCTCAATAATTGCCCTTTTTGAGAGAGAGTATACCACCTGATTTGCCTCTCTATACACATGATACACATCCAAAGAAATCGACTCAGCAAGCTTTAGAGAATTTACCCAGGCAGAAAGCATCTTCCATGGCACATTCCTGGACTGTTCCTTCCGAATTTTTACTGCAACAGAAGAGTCTGATTCAAGCCAAAGATTCCGCCAACCATAAAGAGTCGCATAACTTATCGCCTTTATCATTTCCCATAATTCAGCCTCGATTGCATTACCATTGCCTATTTAATGAATGAAGCATCCTTTGACAAAGCCTCGATAAGTCCTGAAAATGCCACCACATACAGCAGGTCCAGGCGCACCGACGGCTGCCCCGTCCACATTCACCTTTAGCCAATCAGTTATTGGCAGAATCCACCTGATATATTTCACCATTTTGGGCCTCCTCTCCCTGCCACTTACTCCAAGAGATCTCAAAAGAAGGAATTTAGACATGTCATTATTCATTGAACCGTATTGATTTACTGAAGTCGACTTAATGCATTGATGCATCAGCATAATACCCTCCTTGAAAGAGGGTCTTCCATTGTTGAAAACAATATTGTTGAGGGCCTTCCAGATGTATGATAAAAGATAAACGGTAGTGGCAATGAGTAGGGATTTGACCTGATTACTGCAGTCAGCTTGCATAGCTGAGGTTAGCAGTGCACTAACCGAACTAGTGTCTAATTGACAGTGGAAGATGCCATTCAAATAGCTCCATAATCGAGTAGAAAATGGGAAATGAATAAAAACATGAGTAATAGATTCATCCGTAGCAAAGCAAAGGAGGCATACTGGGGAAATAATCATTCCAGTTCGTTGCAGAGCAGAATGAGTTGGCAGCCACTGCTTCCATATGCGCCATATAAGAAGTGCATCAGAGGGTAAGATATAAGATCTTCTCACTCCCTCCACCCAAGCAGGTAATACAGGGGCATTGACACATTGCATATTATAGGAATCGTGGATGGATAAGGATCCACTAATCACCGGTTTCCATATATGGATGTTATAGTCAACATATTCATATTTAGAAATCTCTGTCTGAAGATGAGTAGGTATAATAACATGAGCCTCTGAATTCCCCTATAGGCCAGTAATATAAATACTCCTCAAAGACAATGGAATGTTAGTAGAATTATTAAGTAGGGAGGACATCCAATGAGTGATCCAGTAATTCGGTTGAGAATTTGCACAAACCAGCCGTTTGGCATGTGTCATAATGTAAGGACATGTATTCCTAACTGATGGCCAAACAGAGGATTTAAAATACACAGTCAGGTTCTTCTGTAACCTGCCAACAAATATGCTAGACAGAAATTCCATGGAAGAGTCAGTACAAGATAAAAGTATCCAAGTGAAGTTTTGAAGCAATGCATCATTAAATATTCTGACATCTTTAACCCCCACTCATCCCATTGCCACATGCTTTATATAGTCCTTCCATGCCACGATTACTAGCTTCCTCTGTTGTGTCGAACTAGTCTAGATGAAATTTCTGATCATACTACTAGGTTCCCTGAGTAGAGCAGCTAGCCATTTATAGAGTGAAAACGAGTAAACAAACATTGAGGTGATAACAGAGTTCACAAGACATATCCTACCAGCTTGAGACATGGTATTACCTTTCCAACTGGCTAACTGATTTACGATTTTAAGTGCAATACCCTCTAAGTAGATTCTTTTCACTCTTCCCTAAAACAAAGGCAACCCAAGGTAATTAAAGGGCAGTGCACCTCTCTTAACACCAAGCCCGCTAGCTATTCTATTTTGCTTCAGTATTTGAATTCCTTCCCCAAAAGCAAAAAATGATTTCTTCCAACTTATGACCTGGCCTAAAACTTCTTCATAATGATTTAAGATAGCCTTTATATAGGAGATTGTTTCCTGTCAACTTTGGATAAAAGTATAATATCATCAACATAGAATAAGTGAGAAGGAGTAAAGAAATTCCTCCTATATGTCATCCTCTAATATATCCCAGAATTGACAAGATCATGAAGGCATGTTCTCAAGTAATCATAAACCAAATAGAAAAACAACCCAGATAAAGGGTCACCATGCCTAACACCCTGAGAACATTGAAAAAATCTCTTGGGTGATCCATTGACCAGAATAGATAAGCTAGCACTTTTCAGAATGCAGTGCACCATACCAATAAATTTATCTAAGAAGCCATGCATACTGAAGACTTTGAAGATAAAATCCCATATGATGGTGTCAAAGGATTTTGAGATGTCAACCTTTAGGGCCATATTTCCATCCAAGAATTTGGTTCTCATTATGTTGACACACTCTGAAGTAGTGAATAAACAATTCTGGATGCTCCTGCCAGGAATAAAACCAAACTGATTAGAAGAAATAAGAGACCTTGCAATCTCACCTAACCGAATTGCCATGATTTTACTAATGACTTTTGGAATGGATTTCCCAATATAAAAAGGTCTGAAATCATTAATATCCAAAGCATTATCCTTCTTGGGAATCAGGGAAATGATATTTGAGTTCATCCCAAATGGCATGTAGGAGTGATAAAAGAATTCCCTTACTACTTCAGTCACTTCCTTATGTGGGATGTCCCAATAAAACATAAAGAACTTGTTGGAAAATCCATCTAGACCAGCATCACTATCCATGTTTAAAGAGAAAATAGCATCATGAATTTCCTTTATAGCGGGGATGTCAGTAAGTCTTTTGTTTTGTGCATCATTCTAAAGAAGAATTTTATTTGGTCAAATAGAACATATAATAGTGACTATAACTAGATTTAAAGAGGTTTCTCCATAAAAAGTGGTAAATCAACCTTTTGATGTAAATTATGCTTAAAATTAGATTCATTAACATTTTAAGCCTCTAAATTTTATTGGATAAATTTAAAAACATTTAAAAAACATGTATAATCATATTGTAGTTAGTTCTATTCATTCCCACCAATACAATAGCTAGGCGTTAACTACCATTTAAAATAATAATATTATATTATTAGTGTGTAACATAAGATTTCAAAGAAACCCGTTGTTGCATATCGGGTACGCCATCGAGTATATCAACCCCTTTAAAGTAATGTTAATATTTAACTCACAAATATGAATAATTATGGAAAACTTATTTTCTTTATTTACTTGGGATCCTACATTATATGACTTTAAATTAATATATCTAGAAAAATAATTTATAAATTTCATTTAAACTTTTCCTTTTTAGGTTTTTATATAATTAATTCAAATGGAGAAACATTATTCTCTTTAAAACAGTTTTCAAAACAATCTTGTTTTTAATCCCAAAAATAAACTTATAATGAAATCCAATATAATGACAATTCAAAAGTAATTAATTTAATTAAATATAACAAAATAATACGTATTTTATATTAAATCATATTCAAAACATAATTCAGCTTTTTTATGTATTTAATTTATTGAAAAGAAATTACATTTTTACAAAAAATAGTATTTTTCACTATTCCTTGAAAGGTCAATATTTTCTGAAAAATCTCAATATTTCATCATAATTTAATATTGATATACTGACTTAAAAAATTAATTTAAATTATTAAAAAACATTTTATTACAACTTTATAAATTAATTATAATATTTTCTCACACAAAGAAATAAAAATCAATTTCTAAGAAAACATATTTTTGAGGAATAAAGTTACTTTACTAAAAGTTGATTGATTATTTACTAATGATTTATCAATAAATTTCTATTTAGTAGGGAATTCATATATATATTTAATAAATTATTTAATACTATTCATACCCTCCAATTTAATAGGTTTGTTATAATTTTCATGAATAAAATTTTATTGTTTCACGGTTCATTTAAGCACTGTGTTGTGTGTCTTGTATGCTATCTAAAATTTCATTATTTTTTAGATTCTAAGGGTGTTACAATAAATATTTCCATGAGTTGGAAATTATCCTAAATAATATTATAAAAAAATACATTTTTTTGTTCGTCTTGGGCATTGGTCAAGAGAAAATGTTGGTGAGGATACCTTATTTCAAATCATAGAAAAATGAGCCTTATAAGGAAGACTACTTCTACTTGATATCGTAGCTTCTCCAGGTCTACACAAATTTCATTACATGATTACATCAATTTATACTTACAATATTAAATATTACATTATAATATAAATATATCACATTTATTTTAATTTTTTATCAAACATTAGTCACTCTTATATCCAATAAAAGTATATTTCCAACAACCATATATGCTTAATGTCAATATATTCTCAAAAATAATATATTCCCAATGATGTGGTTACCATTTACACTCATATATATATATATATCATTTAATTCATTTATAAATTCATTCATTATTTAACCTCATTTCTTTTCTTAATATTTTGATCATATTTATAAACTTTTTCGTTATTTTTCTAGTTATCATCACTATTGTGGTCTTCAAGGGAGAATGTGATAATGAGTATTTCCATCTGGTATTATTTTCAATAACTTATGGTTTAATAAATTTAGGATATTATAAATTATTTTTTATTTAAATAAATTCGTATATATCAATTTTTAAAATAAGTCAATTTTTTATTTCTACATTTCATGTAAGATAACAAACACAAAAAATGGGAATTAAAATTGAAGATAAGGGTTTATACATGAAGTGAAAAGAACTTTTTGGTTGGATATAGTAATTAATGTTCTAATAATATTTCACGAAATCCAATTCACCATTCATAATAAAATAAAATTGATATCATGTACTATTCTATCATAAAGAATGTAGAAAAATATTTATCAACATTGAGTATGTTCTTACAATGGAAAAAAGGACATACTCTTTTACCAAAACACTTCATATGTATCCATTTTATAAATTGAAATTGATGATGGGATTGTATCCTTGATATTTTAAAGAATGAGGTATAGTCGTTCATCTCCTCTCCCAATTTATCATTATATTTTATTTTAATAGGGTGATAAATATAGAAAAATGATATACAGATATAAATATTTCTTAATAGAGGGATGATATATTATTTTGGAGGATTATATTTTTAGGGGTATTTTTAGGGTAATGTTGTGAGTCTAGTGTATACATGTATTTATTCCGTGTGAAGCAATTATTTCAGAATTTGTGTGTGGATTGGTATGTTAATTCTTGAAGATATATTTTGGAGTGTCTGTTTTGGTTTTTTTAAGAAATAAATGGATAGTTTATGAGAATAAAAGGTTTATAAGAGAATATTGATAGGCACTTTAGAAGTGAATGCTAGTTACTCATATGTATATTCTTGAAATTATTAGTTAATAACATTATTTTATAGATTTAATTAAATCCCATGGGAATAATATGATTTCATAATGACTCATTTTTGTACTTATAAGTGATTTATTTTTGTCAGTAAATAAAAAAATCCATAGAGTGGATTTTTTGGAACCAAGTAGACGTTTGTAGAGTTTCTGGTTCACCAAGACAAGATTGATTTATAAAAAATGAATCTTTTAGGTTGAGGAAGGTAATCTGTATGTGATTAAAATGTTTGGTAATCGATTTTGTTGCCAAAACATATATCAGATTATAATTTTATGGAATTCAAGGGTTTTAGAAGAGATAAATATCACTTGGATGTTTATAAATGTTTGAAAGAATTTTTTAGAGTGTGGAGTTCACAGATGTTTAGAGTGGAGGTAAGAAAAATATTACCTGGTTTGTTTTAAACCATGATTTGTACCATACCATTAAAAATTTATTATAAATAAATAATGAAAAAAACTAGATTATTTTGCATGGTTTGTGACATAATACTTATTCTCTGTGGGAAAGAAAAACCACAATTTTGCCTTATTGATTTGGTCATGGCCAACACCAAAAAACCCATTGTCTGGTAAAATGAAATTTTATTATTTTTTCTTCATACATAATGAATAAAAAATATGAAATTATCCGCAATATATTGTAAATATCATATTCAGATTCAATAATAGTGGAAATCATTGTATTTCAAACAACATTGATGTTGTTTTCATGGTTCTTTTTTGGGAAGAAAAAAGAGTGGTGGTAATATTTTGGATTCACAAAAATTATATGTGGTATCAAAATGATGTTAAATATTGTCAAAAATTATGATTAAAACATTTTATGGTTCCTCTTAAAGACATATTGGCTTGATATAATTTATAGGTTTGACAGGTTCATAATGATATGGTTTTTTATTTAACCCATAGGTTAATAAAATTTAGTCCCCAACATCCATAGATTATATCAAGGGTGATTTAAAGGATTGAAGTTTATTTTAAATCTAAAATTTAATTGTATGAATTTGGATGTTGAGTTAGTTTTTTATTATGAATTGAAAATTGAAAATTCAATGAAGGAGTAATTATGTGTTGTTTTTTGAACTGAGAAATAATGAGTGGAGATAAAGGGTACAAAATAAGTGAGGAGAAAAAATATATAAAGAAACCCATTGATGAGAATATATTTTATTATTTTTTATCCAACTCAATTATTTATAGAGATATAAAATATCTTTTTATACATGTTATTAACAGATTGTGGCCTTATTCCTTGAAAGGTCACACTTGGGTGGTCATCCCTAAAAATCATTAAACACTAAATGGATATTTTATGAAATGAAAATCAGGAAGGATTAATGTAAAATAAAATTTATAGGATATGAAATCATAAATATTTCAACTCGGTAATAGTCTACATGATCATTGGGATGGGGAAACTTTCACACAACTGCTGAAAAAAGTGACCTTCTTGGTTATGAAAATTCTTGAGGTGGAAAAAAATTATTAGGTCTAGGTTAGGAGGATATTATATGACATTGGGATAAAATAATACAAAATTATTCTAGACATTTAATTAAGATACTAATATATGGGTAATTTGAACTCATTCCTCCATGATGGTTGATACACTAGAAAAATTAGAATAATAGTTAACCTTAATTCCTCTTATTTTTACAGACTCATTGTAGGTCTAATGCCAAACTTAGAAGAAGAGTAACCCATGGTTAAATGTTAGGAAATAATTTTAAATGGTATCCAATATTTGGTTAATGATAAAAAAACATTGAATGTATTAAATATATTCAAAATGAGGGAGGAATTAATAAAACAATCTAATATTTTTAATGAGATAGTGCCTGAGGTCCTAGCAGTTTCTTAGGAGCATTTTAGGTTATGGAATGTGATTTTATCAATGTTCCCCATATTAGGGATTTTAGGATTTACATGGAGGAGGTTATTTTATGAGTGTAATGTGTTCTTCTAATCTTAAACTTGTCCCAAAGGTGAATGATCTGCATTCCTTTAACTGGTACAAATCTATTTCCTTAGGAAATATTTATTTACAATGAGTTGGATTCTATACTCAACTCTATACTATCACGCCCTTCCCTAAAATAAAATCACATGAACAACAAAAAATCATTAATTCTAAAATAATACAAGTTTTTATAGGTATTCAATTGGAAATGATACATCATATTAAAGGTAATTTACAAGGGACCGACATCATGGTTAAAGTGAACATGGATAAAGATTACGATATAATTTAATCGAACTACATCTTCAGTCTTTGAAATGATTTGAATTTTAATAGTGGGTATTTAATTTGATTCCATTGTATTCCCTCTCCACGGTTATCTATATCAATCTGAGTGAAAATGATCAGTTTCATCAAATCAATCCATCACCTTTGACAAGTCAACTGCCATTCCCCTAGTTTCTTTATCCAAGACTACGATGTATTGTGTTGAAATATTAATAGTGGTATTTTAATAGGGGAGGTTAAAAATTTCATATGCATATTTTTTTATAATATAATATTTATCCTATATTATAGAGAAGATATTATCATACTAGTGAATGGTGAAATGATATATATATACATTCAAATTCAAAAAAAAACATTATTAATTTATATGACACATGGAGTAGAAATAATATAAATCTAGGCAAAAGAGGATTTTATATTTCTAAAAAGTGTTCTAAAAAGGCATGAGAATAAGATTGAATATTTTATGGGAATAACTTTTCAAAAACATTCTATGAAATTCATGGGTTATCCATTGTTTTTTGGGAGAACTTATATCCAACACATTGATGGTCTGGTTAATACAATTATATCTTGTATCAATAACTATAAGTGTAGGAATTTTTATTTTAATGAAAATATACTTCTTCCTAGTGCATATTATATTCATATTATAATTTCATTAGGAAATTATTCAATATAATGAAATTCTATTCAATGGGTTCAGTTGGGATTCATATTAGTTAGGTAGACACCAATGGGATTGGTGGTTGATGAAGGGAAAACATATAAATGAGAGTGGTATAAACTTAGGTAGTATCGAGGGGAACATATATTGTATTAAATATTTTATTGAATTGGGGGAAATTGAGGGAAATACATTGTGGTTGATATATATCCAATGAAACTATAATTGGCGGAAAATTATACTCATGGATGATAATCACCTGTCTTCACATGTCTATAAAATGTCCAAAATATCTTGTGTACTCTCAATGAGCATACTCGTTTCATTTTTCAAAAGGGTGAATTCGATTATTCGTAGGACAGATGGGTTAGGAAACCTCTATATTTCATAATCATCCTAATTACACACATATATTTTCATTAATGATTTAATTATATTGGATTCACTGATATATATATTGAATGTGAAAAACTAACTATCTTCTTTGTGATTTTTTATCAAAAGATACAAATAAAAATATATTCACTCCATAGAGCACTATTTCATTCAGTGGGGTGATTTTATGAAATATTATTCACATGGATTGGGATCATAGTGAAGGGAATAAAAGGGTTTTCTGCAATGATATACCCACCATGTATAGTTTCCTATTATGGAATGTTCCCTACCATGTTATTCTTATCTATTTCTATGTTGATCCTAATAGAGAAGAGGTTACTATAATATTCTATAGAGGGGATTTAGAATGTCTATCCACTACTCTTTGGAAGCCTACATGGAATTTATTTTTGGATATATTTGAAATAAATGTTTACATCTACATGCACTAATAAAGATAGGTGCTTTAATATCAATATAATAATCCTTTGTCATCACAAAAAAATATTAGATGTTATAAGCTCTTTTAAAAGATGAAAACTTTTAATAGCACTAAAAAAGTGTTGATAAAATAGACCTTTATTAGTGCTAAAAAATAACTTCTACATATAAAAAACATATTTATGGAACATTTTCCTAAAGTACTAATACAATTCGATAGTATTTTATTTTTTTTAAGTATGTGATGTGTGTTTCAAACTAAAATATCAATTTTAAACTAAAAATATATACTTTGATCTATAACAAACACACTATTTATCAGATTAATGTGTTTTTGATTCGGAAACATCATAAATGATTTATGAATAATTTTCTTAATGTGTTAAGACAACATAATTTTGTTTTCTTAGTTTTATGTGTGTGATTTGTTTTTTGTACTAAAATGTCAATTTTATATAAAAACATGCACTTTGAGTCCTACCACGTACACCATCTGTTGGACGGACATGCATTTGATTACTACACATCAAAAAGGATTTAGAGAGTTTTTTCCTAAATCATCAGGAAAATCCTAATTTATTTTCTATATTTTCAATGTGTGACATATGTTTTAAACTAAATTTTTATCTATAAAATAAAAAATTTTAAATTGATTCTAACCAACTACACTATATGTAATATTTATGTGAGTATGATTTCTGAACATAACAATTATCATATGGATTAATTTCATAAAATAACAAGACAATCAATGAGAATTTGCATCATTTTCATTGAGATGGTCAGGTATTTACCTTAAATGTATTTTTTAAATTGAATACATAAATTTCAAGTCATATATATAAGGACCCAGCCTTAAACATTACTTATTATTGAATTAAATGAATAATTCACATTGAGGATCTTTTTAGGTTTAGAGTTTTAGAGAATTAGGACATAACTATTACTTCTCAAAGATAACAAAGTAGACACATCTACTCAGCTTCCATTTTTTTTCACAAAATAAAAACTCTTGAACACAAGAGTCATGTCTAGTTCCTTGTTGTAGACATCTTGACATTTCATTTATCCCATCCTTGACCCTATTCATCTTTATGTCCTGTGGAAAACATTTCAAAAAAACATGGGATGAGCATAAAAGGCTCAATAAGGGTTATAACTAAACGGAAAGAAAACATTATTCCATGTATACATAAGAATTAATTAAATAATACTTTACTCATAAAACCTAAGCAATTTAATATACCTCATGAAATCATAAGATTTACGAATAACTCATAGAAATCATAAGACATAAAGGTAACTTGAGGAATTCATAACATTCTTACGCAGGGAGTAACCCTCTTGGTTACATCTGGAATACCCATCACAGTATATTCCCTAAATCTCTTCAGAGAAACCTTAATGTTTAACTCCTTCATGTTACCCAATGCATTGGAGAGCTATATCGGGCTCACCCGCCCTTAGTTTATCATGGAACCACCCAACTTCATAAACAATGACCAAGAACCATAAAATAATCATAGAAAATAACTTAAGCATAAAGGAAAGATAACATTCCCACATTGAAATAACAATATAACATTTTAAGATATTGAAATAATGAATCCATTCTAAAAATCATTTTCAAAACCATTTAAAACATTTAATAAAGAGATTTTTGAATCAAAGTGTCCCACACCACTTTAAAGATTTTAAAATTTTAAACCATTAATATCCATATAAATAAATCCTTAAAACCATTTTGAAAACATGGATATTAATGAGAAATATTTATAAGAATAAATCATTTAAACATTTAAAATGATATTTTAGTTAAAGGGTTTTTAACAAAATGAGAGACACTTGAATACAATAATTGAGGAATAACATTTAATCAGAAATTTATAATATCATGAGAATAAAGGGATTCATGATATAATATTCCAAAGGATAGTATATACACCATATAAGAGTGAATTGGTCCATAACAACAATGAAGTCTCAATAGAAATGTAAAATGAGATGAAATCCCTTATAAAGAAGGTATCCTTAAATTAATGATAAATCAATCTCATAATTATGTGTGACAAATATAAATACACCCAATATAAGTGGATATTAAGTGTAAAACAACCATAGGTCATTCACACATATTCATAGGATGACATATTTGATAACTAAAAGTTGAACCCAAAGAAATCAAAATTGGGTTAAGAAGTTCCTTTGGTAAAATTCGATAGCCTAACGGCGTCACCTTAAAATTCATAAAATCATTTGATTCGAGAAAAAATGGTATCTCATCACTTGGAAATAAAATTTACATCAATAAGGATACATAATGACATATCCCAACATAAAAACATGTAAATTAAAAGACATAACAAAATAAGTCTTTTAAAAAGAGGAGTGTGAAAGGTTCCCTTACCGATTTTTGCAACTTTCGAAATGTACACCCCATGGAAGAAGGGACATAAAATAAAGATGTAAATACCCATAAATGAGATTATATTATAAAAATATTAAAATAATGGGCAGTAAATACACCACACAAAAGGAAATAGTGTCCAATGTTGCATGAATTTCACAGGAATAAAAAGTGATATGAAAATCCCCTTATGAAAATTTGGCAGCCTAACGACGCCACATAAAACTTCCAAAAATGGATTGATGAGATCAAATAGGGTCTCTAATCATATTAAAATACAATTTACAGCAAGAGTAATATATAATAACATCCCCCAACATAATAAATAAGAGCTTAAAATAAGTTACATAAAAGAGAGTAATTTAAAAGAAAGAGAGAGGTTGGATCCCTTACCTCAAGTCCGACTTGTCTTGTACGTTTCTTTATATTACTGAATAATAAACTTTTGTCAATTTATAATTTCTTAAGGACCTCATTTAAAGTTTATTATTCAATTTATATCACATATTATAATGTTATAATACTTAGTTAATTATGTGAGTTCATATCAAAATATTTTGTCGATGTTTGGTACATGAGTCAAAAATGAACTTGTTTGAAAAGAATCGTCCATGTAGTTATAAGTACATCATATATAGAATATTATTAATGATTTAAATATCATATATATTCAGTACATATTAAATTTATACTATTACATAACATTTGGAGATTAAAATAAATGAAATGCACCGTTCATGGAGACGGTAGGTCGTACGTACGCATGAACACTACTTTCATTTCTTTGACATATTAATAGAATTAAAAATAATTGGGAGATTTATATATTATAATTACATTATAATATATATGGTTTATAGGTCACATAAGTTCATTAATTTCATTCTTTATACATTCCATGTATCGAATGAACGAGTCACATCACTTGAGGGGGCGGTAGTCCGCACTTCCTCATATGAAATTATCGCATTTGCACAACATGTAAAGAATAAAGGTATGATTTAAATATAAAATACAGAAGCATATATAAAATATAAATACCATATGTATCATATATAAAATACAGTTACATCAAAATTTACACCTTTAAAGGTGTTTAAAGAATATTGAACAATCATCGTTTCGTGAGGCAGTAATTCGCCATCCACAGAAACAGTATGTTCTTTAACCATTAGACGAATGTGTGTGTAAGTGTAGCTCTAATAATTCTTATAAAAAATCCTATTATATTGAAGATACTGTTGTTGTTACAAAATAAAGGAATAAAAAGAGTTTAGGGGGTTGGAGAAGCAAAATAAAACAAAATAACATAAGAGAAGACATTACCTTTAAATTGGGTAACTCCCTTTGGTTTGAACCAAAAGGGTTTCTTGAAGAGATTTATGCCTAAGGTGAGGCTTCAATGATGAAGAGAGGGATGTGGAGAGATGAAATGGGAAGTGTTTGGACGAGCCGAAGGCTTGAGATGTGTGGGTAACGAGGTAGAGGTGGGGGCCTTTTATAAGAGGAGATGAGGGGCACTCATGAAAAGTCAAGAAATGTTACTTTATTTTAAAAAGCGTTTCGGATTTTAAAGGCCCCAAATTGATATATTTCGAGGATAAGGTGATAAGAGTTCAAAATATACCCATCCAATAGGTTTTTTTCCAAGGTTAAGTCTTATAGTTTACATTATCTTTTCATTTTATTTAAATCGTTCATTAATGAGGTAATCGCTGCATCATCATGATGTCATAAATAATTTAATTTATTTAATGTCTAAAAATTATAAAAAAAAGACTATGATGTAGGAAATATTTTTAGATTTCCAATGACTATTTATAGTCTAATATATTGTTTATTTAGACAAAAGTAAAATTATTTTAATTGGGTGATACATACTTTTTTTATATTTTCCTTTAAAAAAAATAATATGATAAAGTGTCACTATCACACAAAAGTGATTCCATGGTGTCCCAAAGTTTGGGACAAGGCATAACATGGTCGGCCATGACACAACCAGTATCAGTATGACACATGTTGGGGTAATTTGTTATTATTATGATATTATTTTATTATCCTTAACTACCCGATTACTAATTAATCACGACAATTAAAGATAATTACCATCATTACTATTCATAATGTCAAAAAACAAAAGAGTCTTAATTACATAATTTGGACCTTATAATTCCAAATATGGAATCCATTTTACCAAATTACAAACACATAAATTGAAATAATTAATTTAAAAATATTTCCCGTTGTCAAAACAAATAGCGTGTTTTTTGAGGCAATATCTATGAAAAGTTTGGCACTTGTTTATGTCCATTTTCAAAGTGAAATTAATTATAATGACCACCATTGAATTAAATGGTAAAAATATATTCTAATTACACTTTAAAACCAATTAAAAATATAATCTAACCATATATTTAAATTAGATGAAAAATCAGTTTTGATGTAAAATGCAGTATTTTTTCACTATTCATTAAAAAAATGAAAAATGTCAGAAAAATACCAAAAATTTAACCAAAGTAAATTTCCATTTTCCAATCATAAAAAATAAGTTTATTTTTACAAATAGAGCTTATAAAATTGTCAAAAGTAATATTTAAAAATGGTTCGCCATCAAAAGGCGGTAAAACAATCTTTTAAAAAATTTGAGAATTTATTCTTAAAATTGGATTCATTTGGATTTTAAGCCACTAACATTTACTGGATAAATGTAAAAATATTTAAAAAAAATATGTAATCATTTCATAGTTATTTCTGTTCATTCCCGCCATTACAACGGCTAGGCGTTAACTATTATAATATTATTATATTATTAGTGTGCAACGTAAGATTTCAAAGAAACTCATTGTTGCGTATTGGGTATGCCATCGAGCATAGCATTCCCTTTAAAGTAATATTAACATTTTATTCACAAATATTGATAAAACTTAGAATATAATATTCTTTATTTACCTGGGATGTTACATCTTTCCCTAATTTTGGAAATTGTGTCCTCAAATTTCAAAATTAGGGTTGGAAACTTCATTGAAAGTCCCACATCAAAATAAGAGTCAGTAAAACTATCACTTTAAAAGGAAGGGAGAGAAGTACAAAGGTCACCCGAGTTAACCCATACTAGGATTCCAAGTAGGAAAATATGGATATGGAGGAGAAAACAAAGGGTCATGTTATGATGGAGAGTGATAGTAAACATGTCTAGGAGAAAGTTAACCACAAGAAAATCACAAACTTGTGATGGGTTAAACGATATTCGATTCCCCAGTAGGAAAAGTTAACAAAAAACATTTTTGTTTTAAGTTACTCTTAATTGAGGAATTTATTTTTGAGCTTAACTAAATCATAATGAAACATACTTAATTCTCACGTAGACTTTCAACTTTTAATAGATTCCTTAATCAAACACATATTTTCTCCAAAAGAGGAGTATTTAGGAAGACATGTTTGCATTAAGAGTACTATAATCAACTTGTTGAGAATCACCTAATCCAAAAAAGAGAACTATATATTTCCCATGTCTTTAGATCTCAACCAAAACCAAACCATAAATTTTAGTACGAGATTAGATAATACCCAAAAAGGATATTTTTTTACAAAAAGAAAAACTACTCCTAATATCCAAAATTTGTCAAACAAAACCCAGTTTCAACGAAGACCATTCAATAAACAATTTTTCCATAAAATTATTCAAAGTAAACCCAAATAATATTGAAACCCAAATATTTGAAGGATTTAATCACATAGTCTTCCAGGATAAACCTTAACATTTATCTCTAAATAACATCAGTTACTCTTAAAGTCTCATACTGAAAAGTAATTAACCTAATCACATATCCTCCATGATAGGTTAATAATTTACATAGATAACCCAAAGTTATCTTATTATAGATTCATAAGATCATCTAACTAAAAAGAATTATTCAAAATAACCAGGGACTTCACGTAGTCCAGTGGTAGGTGATAAATACCAGTCTCACTTTGGTTGTGGGTTCGATTCCCAAAGCTTCATCCGGCACGACAGGTTGTCACATGGTCTACGCGTTGTCCTTTTTCCAAAACTAAATAATTCTTATAACATTCTCAAAAAAGAAATAAAATCTTCAAAAATAACCATAACATAATTTAACCTCAAGTTTATCTCATGTCATTCATATTCCATCATAACATATAGTAACCCATAATTACCTCAAAAGTAAGGATCATATAAACCCTAATGGTTACCTTTATAATTATTACATGAACTTCCACGTTGAGTTGGTTCACTCATATATTATGAATTAGAGAACTCACCAAGGTTCAAGTGGTTGATCATGAGTCCTGATAGTTGGTTTAGAATAACCACGAGATTTCTATATGAATCCCCCATTTCATCCAGCCTCTTAATCAGAGAACCACCACAGTTTCCTTCAAACCCATTGTCACTTTGGTGCCTGATAGATCCACCCATTTACTAAAACAAAAAATTTCAGTGTGAGTATATAAACAAAATCATCATGTACTAATGAGGAAGATAAACACTAAGATATAATTAATCATTCACTTTATCTAAAAACTATGACTCTTTCTGAAATCCTAGCCATTATGGTAATGTCACTTATTCTTAAAGAATACCCTAACCTCTAAAGTTATCTAAACCGACCTCTGATACCAACTATAAGGACCCAGACTTAAACATTACTTATTATTGAATTAAATGAATAATTTACATTGAGGATATTTTCAGGTTTAGAGTTTTAGAGAATTAGGACATGACTATTACATCTCAAAGATAACAAATTAGACACATCTACTCAGCTTCCATTTTTTTTTTCAGAAAATAAAAACTCCTGAACACAAGAGTCATGTATAGTTCCTTGTTTTAGACATCCTGACATTTCCTTGATCCCATCCTTGACCCTATTCATCTTTATGTCCTGTGAAAAACATTTCAAAAAAACTTGGGATGAGCATAAAAAGCTCAGTAAGGGTTATAACAATATGGAAAGAAAACATTAGTCCATGTATACATAATAATCAATGAAATCATACTTTACTCATAAAACCTAAGCAGTTTAACATACCTCATGAAATCATAAGATTTATGAATAACTCATAGAAATCATAAGACATAAAGGTAACTTGATCCATTCATAACATTCTTACGTAGGGAGTAACTCTCTTGGTTACATTTGGAATACCCATCACAGTATATTCCCTAAATCTCTTTGGAGAAACCTTAATTTTTAACTCCTTCGCATTACCCAATTCATTGGAGAGCTATATCGGGCTCACCCGCCCTTAGTTTATCACAGAACCACCCGTCTTCATAAACAATGCCCAAGAACAATAACATAATCATAGAACATAACTTAAGAATAAAGGAAAGATAACATTCCCACATTACAATAACAATATAACATTTTAAGATATTGAAATAATGAATCCATTCTAAAAACCATTTTCAAAACGATTTAAAACATTTAATAAACAGATTTTTGAATCAAAGTGTCCCACACCACTTTGAAGCTTTTAAAATTTTAAACCATTAATATCCATATAAATAAATCCTTAAAACAATTTTGAAAACATTGATATTAATGAGAAATATTTATAAGAATAAATCATCTAAAAATTTAACACGATATTTTAGTTAAAGGGTTTTTAACAAAATGAGAGACACTTGAATACAATAATTGAGGAATAAAATTTAATCAGAACTTTATAATATCACGAGAATAAAGGGATTCATGATATAATATTCCAAAGGATAGTATATACACCATATAATAGTGAATTGGTGCATAACAACAATGAAGTCTCAATAGAAATGTAAAATGAGATAAAATCCCTTATAAAGAAGGTATCCTTAAATTAAGGATAAATCAATCTCATAATTATGTGTGAAAAATATAAATAAAACCAATATAAGTGGATATTAAGTGTAAAACAACCAAAGGTCATTCACACATATTTATAGGATGAAATATTCAATAACTACAAGTTGAACCCAAAGAAATTGAAATTGGGTTAAGAAGTTCCTTTGGTAAAATTCGACAGCCTAACGACGTCACCTTAAAATTCATAAAATTAGTTGATGAGAGAGAAAATGGTATCTAATCACTTGGAAATAAAATTTACATCAATAATGATACAGAAGAATATATCCCAACATAAAAATATGTAAATTAAAAGACATAACAAAATAAGTCTTTTAAAAAGAGGAGTGTGAAAGGTTCCCTTACTGATTTGGGTAACTTTCGAAATGTTGACCCCATGGAAGAAGGGTCATAAAATGAATATGTAAATACCCATAAATGAGATTATATTATACAAATAGTAATATAATGGGCAGTACATACACCACACAAAAGGAAATAGTGTCCAATGTAGCATGAATCCTACGGGAATAAAAAGTGAGATTAAAATCCCCTTATGAAAATTCGGTAGCCTAACGACGCCACATAAAACTTCCAAAAATGGATTGATGAGATCAAATAGGGTATCTCATCATATTAAAATAAAATTTACAGCAATAGGAATATATAAGAACATCCCCCAACATAAAAAAGATGAGCTTAAAATAAGTTATATAAAAGAGAGTACTTTAAAAGAAAGAGAGAGGTTGGATCCCTTACCTCAAGTCCGACTTGTCTTGTTCATTTATTTATATTCTGGAATAATAAACTTTTGTCAATTTATAATTTCTTAAGGACCTAATTTGGAGTTTATTATTCAATTAATATCACATATTATAATGTTATAATAATTAGTTAATCATGTGAGTTCATATCAAATTTTTTTGTCAATGTTTGGTACATGAGTCAAAAATGAACTTGTTTGAAAAGAATCGTCCATGTAGTTATATGTACATCATCTATAGAATAGTATTAATGATTTAAATATCATATATATCCAGTAAATATTCATTTTATACTATTCCATAACATTTGGAGATAAAAAGAAATGAAATGCACCGTTCATGGAGACGGTAGGCCGTACGTACGTATGAACGCTACTTTCATTTCTTTGACATATTAATGGAATTAAAAATAATTGAGAGAGATATATATTATAATTAAATTATAATATATATGTTTTATAGGTCACATTAGTTCATTAATTTCATTCTTTATACATTCCATGTATTGCATGAACGGGTCACATCACTTGAGGGGGAGGTAGTCCGCACTTCCTCATATGAAATTATCGCATTTGCACAACATGTAAAGAATAAAGGTATGATTTAAATATAAAATAAAGAAGCATATATAAATCATAAATACCATATGTATCATATATAAAATACATTGACATCATAATGGCCACCTTTAAAGGTGTTAAAAGAATATTGAACAATCATCATTTCGTGAGGCAGTAATTCACCATCCACAGAAAAAGTATGTTCTTTAACTATTAGACAGATTTGTGTGTAATTGTAGCTCTAATACTTCTTATAAAAACATCCTAGTATATTGAAGATACTGGTTTTGTTACAAAGGAAAGTAATGAAAATAGTTTATGGGGTTGGAGAAGCAAAATAAAACAAAAGAACATAAGAGAAGACATTACCTTTAAATCAGGTAACTCCCTTTGGTTTGAACCAAAAGGGTTCCTTGAAGATCTTTCTGCCTAAGGTGAGGCTTCAATGATGAAGAGAGGGATGTGGAGAGATAAAATGGGCAGGGTTTGGCCGAGCCAAAGGCTTGAGAGGTGTTGGTAAGGAGGTAGAGTTGGAGGCCTTTTATAAGAGGAGAGGAGGGGCACTCATGGAAAGTCAAGAAATTTTACTTTATTTTAAAAAGAGTTTCGGATTTTAAAGGTCCCACATTGATATATTTCGAGGATAATGTGATAAGGGTTCGACATATACCCATCCAATATATTTTTTCCAAGTGTAAGTCTTATATTTTACATTATCTTTTCATTTTATTTAAATCATTAATTAATGCGGTAATCTCTGCATCATCATGATGTCATAAATAATTGAATTTATTTAATGTCTAAAAATTATAAAAAAAATATGATGTAGAAAATATTTTTATCTTTACAATGACTATTTATAGTCTAAGATATAGTTTATGTAGAGAAAATTAAAATTTCTTTACTTGGGTGATACATACTTTTGTTATATTTTCCTTTTAAAAAAATAAAATGATAAAGTGTCACTATCACACAAAAGCGATTCCATGAGGTCCCAAAGTTTGGCACAAGGCATACCATGGTCGGGCATGACACAACCAGTAGCATTAGGACACATGTTGGGGTCATTTGTTATTATTATGATATTATTTTATTATCCTTAACTACCCGATTACTAATTAATCACGATAATTAAAGATAATTACCATCATTACTATTCATAATGTCCAAAAACAAAAGAGTCTTAATTACATAATTTGTAACTTTTAAATGGTAAAAATATATTCTAATTAAACTTTAAAACCAATTAAAAATATAATCTAAACATATATTTAAATTAGATGAAAAAGCAGTTTTGATGTAAAATGCAGTATTTTTTCACTATTCATTAAGAAAATGAACAATGCCAGAAACATACCAAAAATTTAACCAAAGTAAATTTCCATTTTTGAATCATAAAAAATAAGTTTATATTGACAAATAGAGCTTATAAAATTGTAAAAATTTAGATTTAAAAAATGTTCTCCATCAAAAGGCGGTAAAATAATCTTTTAAACAAATTAGAGTATTTATTCTTAAAATTGGATTCATTTGGATTTTAAGCCTCTAACATTTATTGGATAAATGAAAAAATATTTAACAAACAAATGTACTCATTTTGTAGTTATTTCTGTTCATTCCCTCTATTACAACGGCTAGACGTTAACTATTATAATATTATTATATTAGTAGTGTGCAACGTAAGATTTCAAAGAAACTCGTTGTTGCGTATTGGGTATGCCATCGAGCATAGAATTCCCTTTAAAGTAATATTAACATTTTATTCAAAAATATTGATAAACCTTAGAATGTAATATTATTTATTTACCTGGGATGTTACATCCTTCCCCCCTTTTGGGAATTGCATCCTCGCAATTTCAAAATTGGTCCTGGAAACTTCCTTGAAAGTCCCACATCAGAATAAGAGTCAGTAAAACTATCACTTTAAAAGGAAGGGAGAGAAGTACAAAGCTCACCCGAGTTAACCCATACTAGGATTCCATGTAGGAAAATATGGACATGGAGGAGAAAACAAAGGGTCATGTTTTGATGGAGAGATATAGTAAACATGTCTAGGAGAAAGTTAACCACAAAAAATCAAAAACTTGTGATCGGTTAAATGGTATTCGATTCCCCAGAAGGAAAAGTTAACAGAAAACATGTTTGTTTTAAGTTACTCTTAATTGAGGAATTTATTTTTGAGCTTAACTAAATCATAATGAAACATACTTACTTGTCACGTAGACTTTCAACTTTTACTAGATTCCTTAATCAAACTCATATTTTCTACAAAAGATGAGTATTTAGGAAGACATGTTCGCATTAAGAGTACTATAATCAACTTCTTGAGAATCACCTAATCCAAAAAAGAGAACTATATATTTCCCATGTCTTTAGATCTCAACCAAAACCAAACCACAAATTTTAGTACGAGATCAGATAATACCCAAAAAGGATATTTTTTTACAAAAAGAAAAACTACTCCTAATCTCCAAAATTTTTCAAAGAAAACCCAAAGTTCAACGAAGACCATTCAATAAACAATATCTCCATAAAATTCTTCAATGTAAACCCAACTAAGATTGAAACCCAAATATTTGAAGGATTTAATCACATAGTCTTCCAAGATAAACCTTAACATTTATCTCCAAATAACATCAGTTACTCTTAAAGTCTCATACTGAAAAGTAATTAACCTAATCACATATCCTCCATGATAGGTTAATAATTTCCATAGATAACCCAAAATCAACTTATTCTAGATTCATAAGATCATATAACTAAAAAGAATTAGTCAAACTAACCAGGGACTTCACGTAGTCTAGTGGTAGGTGATAAATACCAGTCGCACTTTGGTTGTGGGTTCGATTCCCATAGCTTCGTCCGACGCGACAGGTTTTCACACGATCTACCTGTTGTCCTTTTTCCAAAACTACATAATTCTTCTAACATTCCCCAAAAAGCGATAAAATATTCAAAAATAACCATAACATAATTTAACCTCAAGTTTATATCATATCGTTCATATTCCATCATAACATATAGTAACCCATAATTACCTCAAAAGTAAGGATCATATAAACCCTAATGGTTACCTTTATAATTATTACCTGAACTTCCACGTCAATTTGGTTCATTCGTACATGATTCATTAGAGAACTCACCAAGGTTCAAGTGGTTGATCATGACTCCTGATAGTTGGTTTAGAATAACCACAAGATTTCTCATTGAATCCCCCATTTCATCCAGTCTCTTAATCAGAGAACCACCACAGTTTCCTTCAAACCCATGGTCACTTTGGTGCCTTCTAGTTTCATCCATTTACTAAAACAAAAAATGTCAGTGTTAGTATATCAAAAAAATCATCATGTACTAATGAGGAAGATATACACTAAGATATACTTACTCATTCAATTTATCTAAAAACTATGACTCTTTTTGAAATCCTAGCCATTATGGTAATGTCACTTATGCTTAAAGAATACCCTAACCTCTAAAGTTATCTAAACCGACCTCTGATACCAACTATAAGAACCTAGCCTTAAACATTACTTATTATTGAATTAAATGAATAATTAACATTGAGTATCTTTTCAGGTTTAGAGTTTTAGAGAATTAGGACATAACTATTACATCTCAAAGATAACAAAGTAGACACATCTACCCAGCTTCCATTTTTTTTCAAAAAATAAAAACTCTTGAACACGAGAGTCATGTCTAGTTCCTTGTTTTAGACATCCTGACATTTCCTTGGTCCCATCCTTGACCCTATTCATCTTTATGTCTTTTGGAAAACATTTCAAAAAAACTTGGGATGAGCATAAAAAGATCAGTAAGGGTTATAATAATATGAAAAGAAAACATTAGTCCATGTATACATAAGAATCAATGAAATCATACTTTACTCATAAAACCTAAGCACTTTAACATCCCTCATGAAATCATAAGATTTATGAATAACTCATAGAAATCATAAGAAATAAAGGTAACTTGAGGCATTCATAACATTATTACGTAGGGAGTAACCCTCTTGGTTACATTTGGAATACCCATCATAGTATATTCCCTAAATCTCTTCGGAGAAACCTTAATGTTTAACTCCTTCACGTTACCCAATGCATGGGAGGGCTATATCGGGCTCACCCGCCCTTAGTTTATCACGGAACCACCCGTCTTCATAAACAATACCCAAGAACCATAACATAATCATAGAAAATAACTTAAGCATAAAGGAAAGATAACATTCCCACATTGCAATAACAATATAACATTTTAAGATATTGAAATAATGAATCCATTCTAAAAACCATTTTCAAAACCATTTAAAACATTTAATAAAGAGATTTTTGAATCAAAGTGTCCCACACCACTTTGAAGCTTTTAAAAATTTAAACCATTAATATCCATATAAATAAATCCTTAAAACCATTTTGAAAACATGGATATTAATGATAAATATTTATAAGAATAAATCATTTAAACATTTAAAATGATATTTTAGTTAAAGGGTTTTTAATAAAATGAGAGACACTTGAATAAAATAATTGAGGAATACCATTTAATAAGAACTTTATAATATCATGAGAAAAAAGGGATTTGTGAAATAATATTCCAAAGGACAGTATATACACCATATAAGAGTGAATTGGTGCATAACAACAATGAAGTCTCAATAGAAATGTAAAATGAGATGAAATCCCTTATAAAGAAGGTATCCTTAAATTAAGGATAAATCAATCTCATAATTATGTGTAACAAAAATAAATACACCCAATATAAGTGGATATTAAGTGTAAAACAACCATAGGGTATTCACACATATTCATAGGATGACATATTCAATAACTACAAGTTGAACCCAAAGAAATCGAAATTGGGTTAAGAAGTTCCTTTGGTAAAATTCGACAACCTAATGGCGTCACCTTAAAATTCATAAAATTAGTTGATGAGAGAAAAAATGGTATATCATCACTTGTAAATAAAATTTACATCAATAAGGATACATAATAACATATCCCAACATAAAAATATGTAAATTAAAAGACATAACAAAATAAGTCTTTTAAAAAGAGGAGTGTGAAAGGTTCCCTTACCGATTTGGGAAACTTTCGAAATGTACACCCCATAGAAGAAGGGTCATAAAATGAAGATGTAAATACACATAAATGAGAGTATATTATACAAATAGTAAAATAATGGGCAGTACATACACCACACAAAAGGAAATAGTGGGCAATGTAGCATGAATCCCACGGGAATAAAAAGGGAGATGAAAATCCCCTTATGAAAATTCGGCAGCCTAACGGCACCACATAAAACTTACAAAAATGGATTGATGAGACAAAATAGGGTATCTAGTCATATTAAAATAAACTTTACAGAAAGAGTAATATATAAGAACATTTCCCAACATAATAAAGAGGATCTTAAAATAAGTTACATAAAAGAGAGTACTTTAAAAGAAAGAGAGAGGTTGGATCCCTTACCTCAAGTCCGACTTGTCTTGTTCATTTCTTTATATTCTTGAATAATAAACTTTTTTCAATTTATAATTTCTTAAGGACCTCATTTAAAGTTTATTATTCAATTAATATCACATATTATAATTATATAATAATTAGTTAATTATGTGAGTTCATATCAAAAGTTTTTGTCGATGTTTGGTACATGAGTAAAAAATGAACTTGTTTGAAAAGAATCGTCCATAAAGTTATAAGTACGTCATATACAAAATAGTATTAATGATTTAAATATCATATATATATAGAAAATATTCATTTTATACTATTCCATAACATTTGGAGATAAAAAGAAATGTAATGCACCGTTCATGGAGACGGTATGCCGTATGTACGCATGAACGCTACTTTCATTTCTTTGACATATTAATGGAATTAAAAATAATTGAGAGATATATATATTATAATTCAAGTATAATATATATGTTTTATAGGTCACATAAGTTAATTAATTTCATTCTTTATACATTCCATGTATTTCATGAACGAGTCACATCACTTGAGGGGGCGGTAGTCCGCACTTCCTCATATGAAATTATCGCATTTGAACAACATGCAAAGAATAAAGGTATGATTTAAATATAAAATACAGAAGCATATATAAAACATAAATACCATATGTATCATATATAAAATACAGTTACATCATAATTACTACCTTTAAATGTGTCAAAAGAATATTGAACAATCATCGTTTCATGAGTCAGTAATTCACCATCCATAGAAACAGTATATTATTTAACCATTAGACGAATGTGTGTGTAAGTGTAGCTCTAATAATTCTTATAACAACATCCTAGTATATTGAATATACTGTTTTTGTTACAAAATAAATGAATAAAAAGAGTTTAAGGGGTTGGAGAAGAAAAATAAAACAAAAGAACATAAGAGAAGACATTACCTTTAAATCGGGTAACTCCCTTTGGTTTGAACCAAAAGGGTTCCTTGAAGAGCTTTCTACCTAAGGTGAGGCATCAATGATGAATAGAAGGATGTAAAGAGATGAAATTTGCAGTGGTTGGCCGAGTCAAAGGCTTGAGAGGTGTGGGTAAGGAGGTAGAGGCGGGGGCCTTTTATAAGAAGAGAGGAGGGGCACTCATGGAAAGTCAAGAAATGTTACTTTATTTTAAAAAGAGTTTCGGATTTTAAAGGTCCCACATTGATATATTTCAAGGATAAGGTGATAAGGGTTCGAAATATAACCATCCAATAGGTTTTTTCCAAGTGTAAGTCTTAGATTTTACATTATCTTTTCATTTTATTTAAATCGTTCATTAATGAGGTAATCGCTGCATCATCATGATGTCATAAATAATTTAATTTATTTAATGTCTAAAAATTAAAAAAAATACTATGACGTAGGAAATATTTTTATATTTCCAATTACTATTTATAGTCTAAGAGATCATTTATGTAGACAAAATTAAAATTATTTTACTTGGGTGATACATACTTTTGCTATATTTTCCTTTTAAAAAAATTAAATGATAAAGTGTCACTATCACACAAAAGTGTTCCATGGGGTCACAAAGTTTGGCACACGGCATACCATGGTCGGCCATGACACAAACAGTAGAATTACGGACACATGTTGGGGTAATTTTTTATTATTATGATATTATTTTATTATCCTTAACTACCCGATTACTAATTAATCATGATAATTAAAGATAATTACCATCATTACTATTCATAATGTCCCAAAAAAAAGAGAGTCTTAATTAAATAATTTGGAAATTCTGATTCCAAATATGGAATCCATTTTACCAAATTCCAAACACAGAAATTGAAATAATTAATTTAAAAATATTTCCCGTTGGTCAAAACAAATAGCGGGTTTTTTTGAAGCAATATCTATGAAAGGTTTGGCACTTGTTCTTGTCCATTTTCAAAGTGAAATTAATTATAATGACCACCATTGAATTAAATGGTAAAAATATATTCTAATTAAACTTTAAAACCAATTAAAAAAATAATCTTAACCATATATTTAAATTAGATGAAAAGCAGTTTTGATGTAAAATGCAGTATTTTTTCACTATTCATTAAAAAAATGAACAATGTAAGAAACATACCAAAAATTTAACCAAAGTAAATTTCCATTTTCCAATCATAAAAAATAAGTTTATTTTAAAAAATAGAGTTTATAAAATTGTAAAAATTTAGATTTAAAAAAGGTTCTCCATCAAAAGGCGGTAAAACAATCTTTTAAAAAAATTAGAGTATTTATTCTTAAAATTGGATTCATTTGGATTTTAAGCCTCTAACATTTATTAGATAAATGTAAAAATATTTAAAAAACATATGTAATCATTTTATAGTTATTTTTGTTAATTCCCACCATTACAACGGCTATGGGTTAACTATTATAATATTATTATATTATTAGTGTGCAACGTAAGATTTCAAACAAACTCGTTGTTGCGTATTGGGTATGGCATCGAGCATAAATTCCTTTTAAAGTAATATTAAAATTTTATTCACAAATATTGATAAAACTTAGAATGTAATATTATTTATTTACCTGGGATGTTACATCCTTCCCCCCTTTTGGGAATTGCGTCCTCGCAATTTCAAAATTGGGCTTGGAAACTTCATTGAAAGTCCCACACTGGAACAAGAGTCAGTAAAACTATCACTTTAAAAGGAAGGGGGGAGAAGTACAAAGGTCACCCAAGTTAACCCATATTAGGATTCCAAGTAGGAAAATATGGATATGGAGGATAAAACAAAGGGTCATGTTCTGATGGAGAGTGATAGTAAACATGTCTAGGAGAAAGTTAACCACAAGAAAATCACAAACTTGTGATGGGTTAAACGGTATTCAATTCCCCAGTAGGAAACGTTAATAGACAAATTTTTTGTTTTAAGTTACACTTAATTAAGGAATTTATTTTTGAGCTTAACTAAATCATAATTAAACATACTTACTTGTCATGTAGACTTTCAACTTTTACTAGATTCCTTAATCAAACTCATATTTTCTCCAAAAGACGAGTATTTAGGAAGACATGTTCGCATTAAGAGTACTATAATCAACTTCTTGATAATCACCTAATCCACAAAAGAGAACTACATATTTCCCATGTCTTTAGATATCAACCAAAACCAAACCACACAGTTTAGTACGAGATCATATAATACCCAAAAATGATATTTTTTTTACAAAAAGAAAAACTACTCCTAATATCCAAAATTTGTCAAACAAAACCCAAAGTTCAACGAAGACCATTCAATAAAAATTTTTTCCATAAAATTCTTCAAAGTAAACCCAACTAAGATTGAAACCCAAATATTTGAAGGATTTAATCACATAGTCTTCCAAGATAAACCTTTACATTTATCTCCAAATAACATCAGTTACTCTTAAAGTCTCATACTGAAAAGTAATTAACCTAATCACATATCCTCCATGATAGGTTAATAATTTCCATAGATAACCCAAAATCAACTTATTCTAGATTCATAAGATCATCTAACTAAAAAGAATTAGTCAAACTAACCAGGGACTTCACGTAGTCCAGTGGTAGGTGATAAATACCAGTCGCACTTTGGTTGTGGGTTCGATTCCCTTAGCTTCATCTGACGCGACAGGTTGTCACATGGTCTAGGTGTTGTCCTTTTTACAAAACTACATAATTCTTATAACATTCCCGAAAAAGTGATAAAATCTTCAAAAATAACCATAACATAATCTAACCTCAAATTTATCTCATGTCGTTAATATTCCATCATAACATATAGTAACCCATAATTACCTCAAAAGTAAGGATCATATAAATCCTAATGGTTAACTTTATAATTATTACCTGAACTTCCACGTCAAGTTGGTTCACTCGTACATGATGCATTAGAGAACTCACCAAGGTTCAAGTGGTTGATCATGACTCCTGATAGTTGGTTTAGAATAACCACGAGATTTCTCATTGAATCCCCCATTTCATTCAGTATCTTAATCTGAGAACCACCACAGTTTCCTTCAAACCCATGGTCACTTTGGTGCCTGCTAGATCCATCCATTTACTAAAACAAAAAATGTCAGTGTGAGTATATCAACAAAATCATCATGCACTAATGAGGAAGATAAACACTAAGATATATTTACTCATTCACTTTATCTAAAAACTACGGCTCTCTGAAATCCTAGCCATTATGGTAATGTCACTTATGCTAAAAGAATACCATAACCTCTAAAGTTATCTAAACCAACCTCTGATACCAACTATAAGGACCCAACCTTAAACATTGCTTATTATTGAATTAAATGAGTAATTCACATTGAGGATCTTTCCAGGTTTAGAGTTTTAGAGAATTAGGATATAGCTATTACATCTCAAAGATAACAAAGTAGACACATCTACTCAGCTTCCATTTTTTTTCACAAAATAAAAACTCTTGAACACAAGAGTCATGTATAGTTCATTTTTTAGACATCCTGATATTTCCTTGATCCCATCCTTGACCCTATTCATCTTTATGTCCTGTGGAAGACATTTCAAAAAAACTTGGGATGAGCATAAAAAGCTCAGTATGGGTTATAACAATACAGAAAGAAAACATTAGTCCTTGTATACATAAGAATCAATGAAATCATACTTTACTCATAAAACCTAAGCAATTTAACATACCTCATGAAATTATAAGATTTACGAATAACTCATAGAAATCATAAGACGTAAAGGTAACTTGATATATTCATAACATTATTACGTAAGGAGTAACTCTCTTGGTTACATTTGGAATACCCATCACAGTATATTCCCTAAATCTCTTCGGAGAAACCTTAATGTTTAACTCCTTCGCGTTACCCAATGCATTGGAGAGCTATATCGGGCTCACCCGCCCATAGTTTATCATGGAACAACCCTTCTTCATAAACAATACCCAAGAACCATAACATAATCATAGAACATAACTTAAGAATAAAGAAAAGATAACATTCCCACATTGAAATAACAATATAACATTTTAAGATATTGAAATAATGAATCCATTCTAAAAACCATTTTCAAAACAATTTAAAACATTTAATAAAGAGATTTTTGAATCAAAGTGTCCCACACCACTTTGAAGCTTTTAACATTTTAAACCATTAATATCTATATAAATAAATCCTTAAAACCATTTTGAAAACATGGATATTATTGAGAAATATTTATAAGAATAAATTATTTAAATATTTAAAATGATATTTTAGTTAAAGGTTTTTTAACAAAATGAGAGACACTTGAATACAATAATTGAGAAATAACCTTTAATCAGAACAATATAATATCATGAAAATAAAGGGATTCATGATATAATATTCCAAAGGACAGTGTATACACCACATAAGAGTGAATTGGTGCATAAAAACAATGAAGTCTCAATAGATATGTAAAATGAGATGAAATTCCTTATAAAGAAGGTATCCTTAAATTAAGGACAAATCAATCTCATAATTATGTGTGAAAAATATAAATACACCCAATATAAGTGGATATTATGTTCAAAACTACCAGAGGTCATTAACACATATTCATAGGATGACATATTCAATAACTACAAGTTGAACCCAAAGAAATCGAAATTGGGTTAAGAAGTTCATTTGGTAAAATTCTACAGCCAAACGACGTCACCATAAAATTCATAAAATTAGTTGATGAGGGAGAAAATGGTATCTAATCACTTGGAAATAAAATTTACATCAATAAGGATACAGAATAACATATCCCAACATAAAAATATGTAAATTAAAAGACATAACAAAATAAGTCTTTTAAAAAGAGGAGTGTGAAAGGTTTCCTTACCGATTTGGGAAACTTTCAAAATGTACACCCCATGGAAGATGGGTCATAAAATGAAGATGTAAATACCCATAAATGAGAGTATATTATACAAATAGTAAAATAATGGGCAGTAAATACACCACAAAAAAATGAAATAGTGGCCAATGTAGCATGAATCCCACAGGAATAAAAAGTGAGATGAAAATCCCCTTATGAAAATTCGGCAGCCTAACAGCGCCACATAAAACTTCCAAAAATGGATTGATGAGATCAAATAGGGTCTCTTGTCATATTAAAATAAAATTTACAGCAAGAGGAATATATAAGAACATCCCCCAACATAATAAAGAGGAGCTTAAAATAAGTTACATAAAAGAGAGTACTTTAAAAGAAAGAGAGAGGTTGAATCCCTTACCTCAAGTCCGACTTGTCTTGTTCGTTTCTTTATATTCTTGAATAATAAACTTTTTTAAATTTATAATTTCTTAAGGACCTCATTTAAAGTTTATTATTCAATTCATATCACATATTATAATGTTATAATAATTAGTTAATTATGTGAGTTCATATCAAAAGTTTTTGTCGATGTTTGGTACATGAGTCAAAAATGAACTTGTTTGAAAAGAATCATCCATGTAGTTATAAGTAAATCATCTAAAAAATAGTATTAATGATTTAAATATCATATATATCCAGTAAATATTCATTTTATACTATTCCATAACATTTGGAGATAAAAAGAAATGAAATGTACCATTCATGGAGACGGTAGGCCGTACGTACGCATGAACGCTACTTTCATTTCTTTGACATATTAATGGAATTAAAAATAATTGAGAGATATATATATTATAATTACAGTATAATATATATGTTTTATAGGTCACATAATTTCATTAATTTCATTATTTATACATTCCATGTATTTCATGAACGAGTCACATCACTTGAGGGGGCGGTAGTTCGGACTTCCTCATATGAAATTATCACATTTGCACAACATGCAAAGAATAAAGGTATGATTTAAATATAAAATACAGAAGCATATATAAAACATAAATACCATATTTATAATATATAAAATTAAATGACATCATAATATCCACCTTTAAAGGTGTTAAAAGAATATTGAACAATCATCATTTCGTGAGGTAGTAATTCGCCATCCACAAAAACAGTATGTTCTTTAACTATTAGATGAATGTGTGTGTAAGTGTAGCTCTAATAATTATTATAGAAACATCCTAGTATATTTTTGATACTGGTGTTGTTACAAAATAAAGGAATAAAAAGATTTTAGGGGGTTGGAGAAGCAAAATAAAACAAAAGAACATAAGAGAAGACATTACCTTTAAATCGGGTAACTCCCTTTGGTTTGAACCAAAAGGGTTCCTTGAAAAGATTTATGCCTAAGGTGAGACTTCAATGATGAAGATAGGGATTTTGAGAGATGAAATGGGCAGGGGTTGGTCGAGCCAAAGGCTTGAGAGGTGTGGGTAAGGAGGTAGAGGTGAGGGCCTTTTATAAGAGGAGAGGAGGGGAACTCATGGAAAGTCAAGAAATGTTACTTTATTTTAAAAAGAGTTTCGGATTTTAAAGGTCCCACATTGATATATTTCTAGCATAAGGTGATAAGGGTTCGAAATATACCCATCCAATAGGTTTTTTCCAAGTGTAAGTCTTAGATTTTACATTATCTTTTCATTTTATTTAAATCGTTCATTAATGAGGTAATCGCTGCATCATCATGGTGTCATAAATAATTTAATTTATTTAATGTCTAAAAATTATAAAAAAATACTATGATGTAGGAAATATTTTTAGATTTTAAATTACTATTTATAGTCTAAGAGATATTTTATGTAGACAAAATTAAAATTATTTTACTTGGGTGATACATACTTTTGTTATATTTTCCTTTTAAAAAAATAAAATGATAAAGTGTCACTATCACACAAAAGTGATTACATGGGGTCCCAAAGTTTGGTACAAGGCATACCATGGTCGTCAATTACACAACCAGTAGAATTATGACACATGTTGGGGTCATTTTGTATTATTATGATATTATTTTATTATCCTTAACTACCCGATTACTAATTAATCACGATAATTAATGATAATTACCATCATTACTATTCATAATGTCCAAAAACAAAAGAGTCTTAATTACATAATTTGGAGATTCTGATTCAAAATATGGAATCCATTTTACCAAATTCCAAACACATAAATTGAAATAATTAATTTAAAAATATTTCCCGTTGTCAAAACAAATAGCGGGTTTTTTGAAGCAATATCTATGAAAAGTTTGACACTTTTTTATGTCCATTTTCAAAGTGAAATTAATTATAATGACCACCATTGAATTAAATGGTAGAAACATATTATAATTACACTTTAAAACCAATTAAAAATATAATGTAATCATATATTTAAATTAGATGAAAAAGCAGTTTTGATGTAAAATGCAGTATTTTTTCACTATTCATTAAAAAAATGAACAATGTCAGAAACATACAAAAATTTAACCAAAGTAAATTTCCATTTTCCAATAACAAAAAATAAATTGAGTTTGAAAAATAGAGCTTATAAAATTTTCAAAAGTTAGATTTAAAAAAGTTTTCCATCAAAAGGCGGTAAAACAATCTTTTAAAAAAAGTAGAGTATTTATTCTTAAAATTCGATTCATTTGGATTTTAAGACTCTAACATTTATTGGATAAATGTAAAAATATTTAACAAACATATGTAATAATTTTTTAGTTATTTCTATTCATTCCATCCATTACAACGGCTAGGCGTTAACTATTATAATATTATTATATTATTAGTGTGCAATGTAAGATTTCAAAGAAACCCATTGTTGCGTATTGGGTACGCCATCGAGTATAGCATTCCCTTTAAAGTAATATTAACATTTTATTCACAAATATTGATAAACCTTGGAATGTAATATTATTTATTTACCTGGGATGTTACAATATAGGTCACATTTTGTATCAAATTGTGAATGAGTGATACAAACACATCACAATGGACATATGTATCATTCTCTAAAAGTAGAACAATATTTTTAATTGGTTTTTTACTATATCACATGTATTTATAAATATAATTCCAATTTTAAATAAAAACACACTTTGAGTCACTGAGGTCACACCATATGCTAGATTGATATTTGGTTGATTATTACAAGTATAAAATGACTTAAGGATCTTTTTTTCAAAATTTTCAATAAAATATGAGTGTGTATGCTAGATTTTTAGCGAGTGAAATGTGTTTTCAACTAAAATATCATTTTTAATTGAAACATGTACTTTAAGGAATATTGGTCACACAATGTGTTAGATTTATATCCATCATATTCTAACACATAAATAATGACTTATGGAACATTTTCCTAACTTATCAGAAAAATTTGAACCTTTTTTATTGTTTCCTATGAGTGACCAATGTTTTTAACTAAAATTTAATTTTAAAAATAAAATCACACATTTTTAGTAAAATGGGTTACACAATATATTGGATTGAGGTAAAACTAAATCTGATTTATCTCAAATTAATTATGGATTATTTTCCTAATATTCATGGATAATCAAAATTCATTTTCTTGGTTTTGAGTAGGTCACTTATATTTTGAACTAAAATTTCCATTTAAAAAAAATTCACGCTTTGAGTCATACCAATCACACCCTTATTTTTGATTGACAAGTAGTTAATTTTTACACATAATAAATGGATTAAGATAATTTTCCTAAGGTATCAAGACATACCAAGTGTCTTTTATAGGTTATTAGTCAGTCTAATGCATTTTTAACTAGAAGGTCATTTTTAAAATACAAACATACACATTGAGGATTACATTCACATCATGTGTTAGATTGATATGAAACTAATTCCTACATATCACAAATGAATTTAGTATAATTTTCTTAAATTAAAAGAAAAATTCGAGTTATTTTCCAGTATTTCTAGGGAGTGACACAAGTTGTTAACTAAAATGTCATTTTAAACTGAAAAATGATATTTTGAGTCATAACAATCAAACCATGTATCAAATTGAGGAATAAATTATTTATAAAAATAAAAAATGTATTTTTTATAATTTTCATAAAGTATTAGAACAATACAAATGCATTGGCTGGATATGATTTTTTCATGCATATTTTGACTGAAAATTTTAATTTTATATAAAACCCACACTTTGAGTTATACCAGTAATAAAATATGTCATATTAGTGTACGTTTGATTCTTACATGTCAAAAATGACATAATGATAATTTTCATATATTATAAATACAATCTGAGTGTTTTTTAGAATTTTTTAGTCAGTGACACACATTTTTACCAAAAGTGTAAATTTTTAAATTGAAAACATGCATTTTGAGGCAGACAGGTGACACTCATTGTGGTATTTATGTTCAAATTATTCCGATGCATCAAAAATTATTTTTAGACAATTTTAATAAATTATCAATAAAATTTTAGCATTTTTTCTTAGTTTCTAATTTTTGACACATGTTTTTAAATAAAATTTCATGTTCAAACTGGAAACAAGCAGTTCGAGTCGTATTGGCCGCATTGTGTATTTTATTGACATATGAATTATTAATACATATTAAAAATTATTTAGGTATAATTTTAGTAAAGTATCATAGAAATTTAAACTTATTTTTTTGGTTTCTAGTATGTTATAAATATTTTGATCTAAAATGTCAATTTTAAATAAAAAACACACTCATTGAGACATATAGGTCACACCATTGAAAATATTTATGTATGGTTAATCAAAACAAATCCCAAAGGTTGTTTGAATTATTTTCTAAAATTATCATTATAATAAAAGATTGTTTTCTAGGTTTCAAGTTATTGACATTATTTAACTAAAATGTTATTTTTAAACTGAACACACATACTTTGTGGAATACTAGTTACACCATCTAATATATTGAATTTCACCTAATTAATTCATGTTAATAATAAATTATGAATTATTTTATCAATAAAAAATACATTTTTTCATTTTTTCTAGTGAGTGGAACATGTTTTAGCAAAAATGTCATTTTTATAATGAAAATTAACATTTCAAGTCATAAAGATCACATTGTGTATTGTATTGATTAAAGGCTAGTTCCTAGAAATAAAAAATTAATTATGGATAATTTTCAAAAATAATAAAAAAAATATAAATTCATCTTCTCTATTTTGAGTATTTCATGCATCCATTGAATTAAAATTTCAATTTTAAATAAAATCACAAACATTGGGTCAGAGTTCTCAGATCATTTGGTGGATTGAAAAACGGTTGATTCCTATATATCAAAAATCACATAATGATTTTTGTCTTAATTTATCAGGAAAAAAGTATTGTTTTATTATTTATCAATGATTAATGCTTTATTTTAACTAAAGGTTCATTTTTTAACAAAAAACAATTTACTTAGAGACATACTGGTTTGACCGTGTGTCAAAATGATGAAAGGATGATTGAAACACATAAAAATGACATAATTTTTTTTCAAAACAATAATGATAATATGAGCATGTTTTCGTCATTTTCAATTATTAAAACACACACTTAACCACTATTTTAGTTTTAACTAAAAACTCGCACATTGAGCCATTTTTAAACTAAAAACACACACTAATGAACATCAAGAAATCAAATAATGAACAACCAACTCTCTTAATATTACAAATAGTAATTCAGTGCATTATCCTTATTGAATAATTTTTCAAGAATTATTTTTTCCCCAAGAATTTTAGGCCCTGTATAGATTATAAAATGGTCAAACAAAGATTATTTTTTCACAAAGTCATTTTTTCATGATATTTGTGAATTTATTTTAAAATAATTATTAGACAAAAATGATAAAGAAATTAACTATAAATTTGTTAAAAGGATGATAAAATTATCTAAATATGTAGTTGGATGTTGCCACATCATTCCATTTATATTCATTATGACACCATGTATTCTACTGATTCATTTCTAAACAAATCCATTTTTTATATATTTACAACTGATACTCTTAACCACCCATACATGAGGATTTCATCAATATTCTCAAGATAAAAAATATTGCCAATTGCCGATCAATGTATTTTTTATTCAAAATAAATTATGGTTGTATCAATATATTTGAGTGTTGTATCCTTATAAATTGGTAATGTTATCAATTTTGAAGTTGAACTAGAGGGTTAATGGTACTGTCTAATGGACTTTTTTCTATTAGTTTATCCTTTCTATATTTTGATTTTACATTTTATTTCATATTACTTTTGTCCATATATAATAAGATTCCTATATTTATTCCTTTTTCAATTTTTGTAAAATTTATTTCATTAAAAATAAAATCTAAATGAATAACTTCTTTTTGAAATGTATTTTTGTAAGGGGAATAGGTAACATGGGGATATACTCATGAGATATGTGAATCCAAACTCTCACTTTTCCTTATGGAAGTTTTTTTGTGTGTTTAGAATATTTACATAGATATTTTACACTATACCTCTTGAAAAAGGTGATGGGTGGGTTCTGATAGGTGTAAATCACAATTATTTTCACCATGTTGAATATTAATATAGGAAAGCTATTAGTATCTTCCTAATTCAAAATTCAAGGTATAAATTTTTAAAAAATTCATTATCATTGGTATGGAATACCTTTTATGGGATTTAATCACCTTAAATATATGGAAAGAAATCATGTAGTGGTTGTTATTATTTTTTTCATCTATTTCATAATACAATACCAGTGTTCTTAGAAACATAGGTTCATAGAACAATGACCAGATATTGATGTTGTTCAATATGGGAGTCCATTAATAATGATCGAAATAATGAGAAGGTAAGATCTATTATATTCCTCCAACTAGAGGTTTGATCACTCTTCTTACAGCTTTTTCTATTTTCAAATAGAATGAACACTCCACTTATATATATTAGAAACCCCAGCTTATGGGAATAGAGTAGAGGGAGTCAGTAGAGCTACATAGGGGAATGAGGGTTTTTAGAGAACCTCTAGTAAAGGAATTTAGGTCAACACCAACGCTTCTTATGCTTTATTATTTATTATATGTGGATGAACCAATTGTGATGGGATTGAATTTATGGTATTGGATTTTAGTTCTTTCTACTGGCTTGGTAATACTCTCGTAGTGGAAGCCAATGTACTTTTTGGTGGGATTATGCATTGTATGAGTCAAAATATTTCTATTTCTACAGTGAATATAGTCTCGAACTTAGTATACAAATATTTTCTAAATGAGTACCAGAATCATTGGTCCATAATATACTATATCATATCCTCTCAATGTTACATTCACAATATGTGAAGAATAATCATACATGGTTTGAGTGGAACATGGAATATAATTATCTAGAATATAAATTATGGCATGAAAATATCTTCATCATGATTTTAAGCACTAGTACGCTACCTCTTGATTATACACATATTGTATTTTGGGATTCTATTGGGCTCCATCACTTTGGAAACCCATGAATTTTTATCATAGGCAACTCTCCTTTTCCCTAATATAATTTTAATTTTGAGGGAGGATATATAATTTTTAATAATTATTATATATTTGATTTCATATTATTAAGGTATCTTAGATTACCACTTTAATTCATATTTAATTAATTAATAGTTTCACATATAAATATTAGTGAATATATATACCACATTCACATGTAAAAATATTAATTTCTAATTGAAATATTCCTTATTATTATTAATAAAAAAGAAAAATATTTTAAAAAATACATTATGTTTTATTTAGAAATTAAAAAATATTTGAATCATGAGTTAGTTGTGAGTATATGAATATAATTTTGGCTACATTCACATGAATTGTTAGTTATAAAAAATACTCATTATTAAATTCTATTTTCAACCATATTGATATTCATATGTATATATTTCATCTGATGAAAGTACTAATAGGTTATAAATGATCCAATGATCATTTTTGAGTCTTTTATTGATAAAAAACATTTTCAAAAATTTTAGAATCACTAAAAAAATAGTTAGTTATAAAATATTTAGTAATATTAAAACCATTGTTCTATTATTTAAATCTCACCATGAAATAAATTCACTAAATTTTAGTTTATAAAATTCATAATTAATCTTACTATCATTGTTCAATATTTTAACGATAAATATATAATGTTTGATCACATTGGTCAAATTTCACAAGAACTGTAAATTATAAAACATAAATATTATTAAAATAAATTTTCCATCATGTTGGTAATATTGTTTGTTGGATTTATGTTTCATTAGTCATTAGAATATATATTATATCTTATCTTCATTTTATAATAATTTGACCTGTTTTATCATTTTGGATAGCTTAGTTGTGAATTGTGAATCATAAATGAATATGTATTATTAATATATTTATTAGTTTACTTCAATCACCTATAATTTCATATTAATGTATTTTCAGTTCTTAATGGTCATAAATACAACAATGATCATTGTTTAGATTTTTTACGATTAAGGGATTGGAAAAAATTCTTGTCAATTAAATGTTATATAATATTAATTATTTTTATAATATATTTTAAGTTATTTAGGGATTATAAGGTGTTAGATTTATGATACAAAAGTTCCTAAATGTTTTTAATATCCCAAACATTGTTATATTGAATATCAATAAGTATTGGATTCTTTATAATCATTTTAGATGATTTTAATCAAATATTATGAGTTCTAAAATAATAATAAATTATTAAAATATATTTTTGGCCATTCCATGAACCTAACATGTTATATTCATATATCATTAACAAGTTAAGGTAAAAATTAATCATATAATAATTATCCAATATTTGGATGAGTCATACAACCCATTAAATCATGTTTTCAATCTTGAAAATGAGTTAAAATTTATAGACTTCTATATATTAAAAGAAATGTTTTTATTAATTATGATTAAAGAAATGTTTTTATTAATTATGATTATATTGTGTATCATAATAAATAAGAGTTAGTTACTATAGGTTTCAAATGACAAGAATTTCTATTCTAAATTTCAATGATCACCATATCATTATAGATAATGTTTATCAAGTTTAAACATGAATTATGAGTTACAAAATACTAAATATCCTTAGAATCACTTTACCTCATTTAGAGAAACTAAAGTATAAGATTTTATAAAAGATGAATTAAACTACATATAGAATGGTATAATATGGGTTATTTAATTGTATAATGTATGTATTTATTTAGGTGATATTATTATGATATGATATATTACATGGTCACTCCTTTGATACTTTCTATATATATTATCATTCATTCGGTATTGATATCAATAAAAAATTTATTCAATGGAGTGTAATAAATTATTTGAAATATATAATTATATAATGCTAACTTGGGTGTTGTGTTAGTGCATTATAACATATAATTTTAATTTTTGAGCATCTTCCATGATTTCATGAAATGAATAAACTTCAATAAAATCCTTTATTTTATTAAGGTTTTTTATATTTGGAGTTCACTACTTCGTTGAAAATTATAGAAGAGGCACATAAAAAACTCATTTTATTTTCTTTATTTCAAATTTATTTCTTTACTATAAATAGGTACTAAGATATTTTTAAAGTTAAGGAGGTCCATATAAATAAAATTATAATATTTAATAGATTCTTTATAAAATATGTATTCACAACCCATTGGTATTTTCTTAGTTATCATCATCAAATAAGTATTTATTAAAGATAAATATATGGTGGTTAGGTTTGAATATAATTTCATAATGTTTTTTGTTATCCATAATAATATTCAAGATGATATTTTCATTTTTATTTCATTTTTTTATATTTTTGGCATGCATGAATCCATAGAAACCCATTAGCTTTATTTAAAACAATTCTGCAATGTTTTTTAAAATAAATAAAATAAATAAAATTCATAAATCATTAATTTTTTAAAGAAAATGATATCATTTGTAGATATAGATAAATATTTCTAGTTATGATATTATATTTAATGTCATGGTAATATTATGACTCACTGATCATATATTATTGGGCTATGATATGGAATGTATTTTCTCATATTACATGAATAAAAAGAGAGTATTATATGATGCATAGTGATATACTGATATCATTTTAAACATTATTAAACGAAGACCTTATTTAAAGATTGTAATGTAGTGATCTATTGATATTATAACCCATGATATAATCTTCATCCAGTGTTATAAAATCTAATGATGTTGTAATGGTAATATAGTATATCACAAAAAGTCTGGTGAGATATTATTAGAAATTACATAGTGAGGATCAATATAATATATCAATGTTCCTTAACTAGTGATATAGTCTTTGACTATTTCTTCAATATTGATATAATTTATTTTCATCTATGATATTATATTAAAGAAAAATAAAAAAAATTATCATTATACACCCAAAGGGACTTCATTTAATATGCATGAATTTGGAACCTACCAAAAAATATCTTGGATGATAAAATTATTTCATAATGTTTTTATATTTACTAATAAATATATTAGTTAATCATTTAGTTGTTTCATTATTTCATATTTTTTAATATGAAGTGTTTATATTCTTAATATATCTATGTTTTTATTTTAATTGTTTAAATTTGTTCTTATAAATTATATTCAATGTATTTATAGAGTTTTATGCCAGGTATTTGATTAAACATATGTTATTTAAAAAAAACATTTGTGTAAAATTTAATGATAAATATAATTATTATTAAGAATACATACATGGAGTTAAAAATTAGTTAAAATGTAAAAACAAATAGAGTAATGAACTATGGATAATGGGATTTTTGTACGAAATTCCCACTTGCCAATGTATATAGTGTATACTCTATAAAAGTGGGATTTTTCTTCTTGTCACACTATAATTTCTCCTAAGTGATATTTGGATTTCATATGATTTTAATTGATTGCATGATTTTTTTTTGTATGACCTTGTTTTGTGATTCATATGGACTGTGTTGAATATTATAACTATTTTTATTTTGTGTTCATAAAATAAATCATTACTTATATTGGATTTGTACATTAATATTATTAAAACATGTTACTTTTGTTATAGTCATGATATATATATGTTAAATCACTATAATTATGGATCCATATAAAGAATTAACATCACACATATACTAAATAGTGACATAATTAAATAAAATTAAAATATGATGCTATTAAATCCCTTCTAAATTAAACAACCAACAAGACCTCAATCAACCATATGTGGAGGTAGTGTCAATTTAGGGTACATTGAGATTATCTTGTGTATGGTATGAATGATATTGCTAAGATAAATGATTATGTTCATATATATAATTTTATGTTATGGGGTACACATGGAAGGGAGGCCCTAAAACATACCAGCCTTGGTTAACTCTACTGTGATTGGATCATATTGCCACATGACCTCAGGCATGCTTCCCCATATGGAAGAGGATACCAACTAATAGAGAAGGTCACATATATTATCATGGGTCGAATATAAAATTATATAAAGGTATATTTAACATGGCAATTAATTAAAATATCATCTATAATAATAATTATTAATATAATATGTTGAATAAATTAACATGAACCATTAATTTTAAATAGAATCAGTTATACAAATAAATAGAATAATTGGTATCCCACTAGGATGATCAAACAAATAAAAAATATAATAAAGAAATAAAATAGATTGAGGCTATACTATATCCCCAATCCTCACCCCATACCATATTCTAGTTTTGACCAATAAATATAGTGGAATAATCTAATCTCAAGCCTTTTTCCAACCTAAACCCATGAATAGTGATTGATGCTCAGGTACCCAAGTGACATGGCCACCCATGAAGTGTGTGAGTATATAACTCAGAAAATAATCAAAAAAGAGGCCGCATAAAAATGTGTATTTTTGTTATATGTTCATGTAATATTACTACCTTAAATAAATAAAATAAAATGTGGAATCATAAATATATAACCAATTTTTATCCTGATATTATAATGTGACACCTCGAATCTAGCATACTTTATTCAACCAGTGTCTTATGTATTTGAGCATGATGTGTGTGCATGCCATCCCAGTATCACCCCAGAATAATGTCTATGGAATCCCTAAATATGAAACCTCACTAGTCTAGAGATAAAACCTATGACATTCCAAACAATATCATCATGTCTCCAAATCCATGACAATCCTATACCAACATCCTAAATACTCCATGGATAATTCCCATGATATCATAAACATCATTGTGGGTTGTTTCCACTATGCATGAACCCATGGAGCATGTCAAAGGTGATCCATGATAATTATAATGATGGGGGTTTCATAATCTTCCAACAATCCCAAGGAGTATGTCCAAGGTGATCAAAGTCAACTATCACTATCATTGAATATGCATAACATAAATCCAAATATCATGTCCATGGAATCTTGCATCCATAAATATACAATAATGGGCACCCCAAATCAACATAACTATATCCAAGGTCCCCCAACCATATATAGTAAGAAAACAATATCCATGAAACTACCTCATGGTACCCCAATACAAAAATAAATAAAGGATACTCTATATACCTGGAACTACATTCACAGTCTCCCAACCATATTTAAAAATGGACACCTGAGATCTATGAAACTATTCTCACATTCCCAAAACCTTATATAAATAACAACACATTTAGAAAAATTCATTAATTAATAGTTCAACATTTAAATCATGTATAATATCTTAAGACATGTCTAATACATACTCAGAAAACAATTTAATCACTAACCAACACATTTCCAAGGGGAAATTCCCATTACTTAGTTTTAACACATTCCTCGGTCTCAAGAAAAATACAATGTGTCCACTTTAGACTCCCAGGTATTACTTAATCTAATATTTGGTCTATAATAACACCTATTTCTAAACCTAACTAGTCCTCATCACTGCTCGTATAACCTATCCAAATATATCTATGGAGTATCAATGTTCCTTGAGAAAAAATATGGAACATTTTCCAAATTCATAACTCATTTCAACTCAAGGGGTCTATGGGAACCAAACAAGTCCTCTATATTCCCAAAATTATTGATGTTTCACCTTACATGGGGTTTTAGTATCCCAAGATACACATTTATAATTATACCCTCAGTCGTCAATTCTGGGGATGTCCAGAAAATATTGAAGGGCCCTTTTGGGTCCCTATGACCATAACCACATCATCATTGGACATTTTGTTTTTATATAAACAATTAATCTAATATTTTTTAAATAGTTCATTAAACTTTTAAAGTAAAGTCTCTATCAAAACAAATAAATAGGTCACATGTCATATAAAATAAATATACAAAAATAAATAACCCTAGGGTAATAGATATGGACCACCTACTTCATTCAAATGATTCTTATTCCTTAATTTACCACCCGACAATACTTTCTAATATTTGACCAGTAACACTCTCCATCATTCATCTTCACAAGTCCCTAACTGAAAGAAAATTATTTAGTTTCTTTAATGAAGATGAATTTACAATTAATTATAAATTTATAACTAAATTAATTTTTAATTTAATTATAATTAAGTGACTAAATACTCACCAATTTGTGATCGATCGCCAGAACCCCATTCCACAGGTTTTGGTCCACTTCCAACGCACATCAAAACGAAAAGCACAACATACTAAAAATTAGTGTTACAAGAAAATAAATGATTTTATAATAATAAGATTACACATAATTCTATAAAACTCACCATGTGATCTCTCCACAAAAAAACCAAGACCAAACACACTGATGGGATCTTTATCATACTCCCAACATCATTTGGGGGAAAATATCTAACAACAAAAACAAATTTATTCCCTAAATAAATGTAATAAAATTATAAACCCTATAAAAATTCATATGGTATCACACCTCAACTGAAATCACTTCCAATAGAATTAAGGTCATTCCTTGGGATATCCTTTACACATGGTGAGTGTAATCCCTATCTATCTAGGATGATTTCACCACGATCTAGTGAAATCATTACCAATTTCCTAAATAAAATCCCCCAAAATCCAGGAGTTGCGAAGAAGGGATCTAGAACTAAAGAGGAATAGATTTCATACCTTGAATAAACTGTAGAAACACACCTAAAATCACCCCTTATTCAAGGTAAAATAAAGTAAGATGGAGATGTAGAGGGGCTAGCTGAATGGTTGTTCTACGTTTTACCATTCATTTTAAATCCAAAGTGACCCCAACATAAAAAATTTCACATAACCCTTTCTAAAAATATCATTACTAAACCCAATGGATAGGATTTGGGACTCACTGGCTATCTCATGGCTCATCAGTTAGCCAATGGTGGATCATATATTGGTTGGTTGACCAAAAAGGTGTATTGGGGAACTATCCCACTCACCGGCTAGTCAGTGTCCTCTAATGCTAAAATGTTTATCCTAGTACACCATGTTCACCTCCAACTTAATCTTGAGAATCTATGTCACTAAGTGAGACTTAATCCTCATCCCAAAACATATTTCATGGATTTATAGTCCCTCAAAATCTAATTTTGTATCTGATTACCTAAATAAACCATCCATTAAATCAAAAATTCTAATTTTGTCTTGATTTTTCAGACCTATCAGGACATAGGGTGTTACAATCTCACCACCATAACACATCATATCATCAATAAGTCTCATAAATTATCTAACCATAATTCCCAACCTACCCCAGTCATTAATTTAATGAAAAATGGATAAAATCCATTTCTGAACACGAAACACGCTTCCACCACCCTAACTTGAATTTATTGTGATCAACCATGAAAAAATGAACCACTATTTATTAATATCCTATAATCATTGTGGAAGTGATCACATACACCTGTTTATCTAGATACTACATGGTTTCCACCATTTAATTCATTATCTAGATCATGGTTCTCCCAACTATAAAATCTAAAACATAATGGTTGATTCCATGTCATGACACTCCCCACCACCTGAATGACCTACCCAAATGGATTTTTAGGGGTCCACTGATCCACCATGTGAGACTCACAACATATTTTACTAAATCACACCTAAAAAAATAGTAAAAATTCTAGTATTTATCCTCTTCTCAACTATCAATGAATTTGAAAAGACTCTACAATCCTGGTGTGAATTTATAGTACTCAAGTTTTTTCTTCAAAAATACCATTTTATTCTTGAAACAAAACTATTTTACGTGATATGACATACCATACATGGTTTCCACCTCCCAGAATGAAATTACCTCATGTAAACACCATTGGGTCCTCTTTATATTTCCTTTATGATAAATCACCATTTTTACACATTGAAGCACAATTAAATCACTTTATCATGATAGTTTAAATATAGAAAGTGTCATATAATTATCCTAAAAATCCCACCAGTGTTCAGACCTGATTTATAGTGAAATTATGATGGTTTAATCTCCAAACAACCTAATTCAAAATCTTTCATTTCTATAACAACTTATTCATATCAATTTTCCAAATAACATTTGGATGAATTCAAAATTACTTCTGAGATTGATTCTATTGTTTGGATCCCATCCATATTCATAGATGAATTCACATATAGTGTCTATTGAGGAATATAAATAAAATTGGATCTATCAACATAAATATGTATTAATGTTGTCTCGACCATCAAATTATTGGTCTCACTAACTCCACAACCCAACCTGCATGAGGGTCACACATTCATGGAAGATACGATAATCCTCATTATAATAGTGCCCATAATGTTTCTCTATTGAACTGAAAACATGTCTCCATGGAACATTCACCATTCATTACAACACATAATGAACAGACATGGTCTTCATACTCATACCCATTTGGAAATATAAAATATCACTTCCTATCCATTAAAGGAACACATGATCATCACCATTAGAATATTCCAAATTCTCAGTCATAATGAGGGTCAAACCATAAAGGTGCATTGAACGACATAGGATATTCTCACCCACATTCATATACTGATTGAATAATATCCATAATTTCATCTTCTACCATAGAGGAAATACCTCTTATTCCCATCATCACAACCATTCAGGTGATGAACTGTGTTTCATGCAATTAACAATTATGGGATGAAAATTTTCATTTCCCTAGAAATAATTCAAAAAATAATCACATCATATCCACCCATCCACAAACATTACATAACCCATTAAAAATAATAAATTAGCAATTCCATACATAATAAACATTCCCAATACCACTATGCATTTGTGTTTATTCATTATACAACTTGGACTCAACCAAACTCAATAGTGTATGCTCATATATTATCAATTTTCAAAACACAACTTGATACCATGAGTTTCATGAAATATTATCTATACTAATATTAATAAACCACTATATATGAACTCTTCATGTCAATTACATTTATTCAAAATCACTCTCATTGCTTCTCTTCAAAAGAAGGGTTTTGACCTATGTCATGGCCATCACATGACCAACCTTCATTATGGGAGTCAATTGAAAATTCACCAACATATAACAACACTCTTTATGAACATTCATAATCAAATTGGATAGTAATCCTTATTATACATCCCATAAACTCTCACTTCAATAGAAAATACAACCACACTAAAATTGATCTTCCTCACAATTTGTTTTTGGTATCACCAAACTTATATGATATAACTGGTGGTAACTCAAATTAGCCATTACCATAACATAATGTGACTAACAATGATTTACCCTACTAAGGAACTACCATTAATGAGATATACCCTCTCTTGGGTTATAATATAATTCCATGTTTCAAAAAAAGTTGGGAAAAACATCCGACTTTATAATTAAATCAATTGATTAACCCATGTCCCTATCCCAGTATGAAATTAGTAATGTCACGTTCCTAACCCATATACCACTTCTCACATATTTCATAATTATTGGGTAACACTTCTATTTTATCAACTAAAACATCTCTTGGTAACTCATGGTCAAAAAATTCATTATAAGTCCTCTAGTATCATCAATATATCATACATCACTTACCAAGTCATCATCTTAATCATGATGTTGATTCACACTCAGCACCCACATATAGGGATACCCCTCAAGAATCACGATCACATTTAGTCTCAAGTTTTATATTATGATGTTAACCAACCATGTTCATTATTGACTGGAACCTTAAAGATCAGATCTGGATAATTATAATTCCACCTGAAGCTATATGAAAACTATTGTTCCCAGGACCTCATGTAAACCGAGGATCTATATCAAATCCATTGAGGAACATTCATGTATATAATCAACATGACATTAAATTATAAGTAAATATATAATGGTCTTGATGTTTTTAATTGCACCATGAATTTATATGGGAAACCTCAAGGTTTGACATTTCTAAAATCATAAACTGGTGGAATCACTCATAAGTAAAATTAGAACCCAAAAGGGTGAATATCTCATGTGAATACTATCTGCCAAGAATGATGCATGAGGTTTCTCTTTAAACAATATTCTACGATCCAAATTCCATTAAAACTAATAAAACTCTGAATCCGTGTATATTATAGAATGTTAAATCATAAAATTATGACATTGAATAATTGGAACAGTGCTCCCAATCCCCTGGAAACCTAAACTTTTTACTAAAAAAGGTGACCAGGACTTACTAATATAATAACAATCAAAAAATTGAAAAATATTATATAATGTATCTACTAACTCCAAGAAAAATTAAAAATAAGAAAATAAATGCTATGATACCACATTGTATTTTCCTAGCCTGGTTCACACTATTGTAATTATATCAGGTCACCTAATGACCTTAGGCTTCCCTTCCTATATTTCTAATATCTTCCGACTATATGTAAGTGTCAAAGATGTTACTATGGGGAGACTATAACCTTATATCAGAGTTACAATAACATCATAAATAATCCAAATATCATTTGTAATAAAAAAATCAATAGATAATTCATAATAATTAAATCTAAACCTCAAATAAATAAAGGATGTGTTCATACAAACAAAAAGATCAATTGGTATCCTATTGGACAAATCATATATATAGAAAATAAAAGAAAGAAATAAAATTGACTGGAGCTCTACTACATCCCCAAGAAACACCTCATCCTAGTCTCTAGTATTGACCATAAAATATAGCAGAATGATCCAATATCAAGCCTCTACTCAACATTAAATTGTGTACAATGAAGGATTACTGGGTACCCAAGTGTTAGGGCCTCCCAAGAAGGATTTTAATGTCTAACACAATAGGTAATTATTAATGTTTCTGTATACATAACATGTAATGTAATGATAAATTCTTTTTATATACCCATGACTCTAAGTATAAATCCCACGATAGCCCAAACACGATGGGAGGGGGGCATACCCTACACATAATCCCAAGGAAAATGTCCAAGAGGGTCCATGTCAACTTTATATATCTATGAATATACCGATGCCAAATAATAAAATCACATTCAATTCATCCTAAATAAATAGATATAAAACATGGTCACAACATATCCATAGAAAAAAATCCAAGGTCCCCTAACAACTTATAATAGGCACAACAGATCCATGGAACTACATCTATAATTCCCCAATCCATTTATAGATAATGGTAAAACAAGATACATGAAACTATTTCCATAGAAACTGATTTATATATAAATAATGGACATAGTAAATCCATAAAACTATGTTAATTATACCAAAAACATATACAATTAGTCACACATTTTATCAAATTATTTAAATTAGATGTCAACATTTAACCCCTATCTCAAATCATATGATGTGTCTCAAGAAACCTCAAATAATCAGTAAAAAACTAACCAACACCATTCCTAAGGGATACTATTTTCACTCTAAGGTAAAACAATTCTCATCCCCAACTGAAACACAATTTGGTCTCTATGGCCTCTTATGACATACCCAATGAAATACGAGGACTAAGGTGACATTCAAGGATAACCCTAAGTAGTCCATCCTCCCACTCATCCAAGGTAAAATACAACGTACCCCATCCTTATACTTTATGTTCAATCATCCCATGATTTTATCATCTTCCCTGAAGGCTCTAAGGTATCTCACAATTCCATATGGGAAACTAGGGATAATTATCTAAATTCTTAACTCATATTTATTCAAGGGGACTATAGACACCTAAAAGCTCCACTAAATTAACATGATTATTTATCTAGAACTAATAAGGGTTTCACATATCAAAATTTATAGAATTAAAATTATACTATGAACCAGAATTAGGCAAGTTGTTTAGAATGGTCTCAAGCCTATTAGGATCCCTGAAGACTTATTCAAATCATCCATATACATTTCACTAAAAATTTAACACTTAATTTAATATTTTATAATCATTTTTTTAAATTTAATAAGTCGAATATCTTTCATGGAGATACCACATAAAACATGTCATAAATAAACATAAATAAAACTATATAAATACATGGAAATGTATAGGGACAACCTACATCATTAAAAACCTTTTTCTTCTTTCATACAACAACAAACCATCCTTTTTGAGACCTGAGAAAGAACCATAAATTATCATTGATGTTAATGATAGCGTAACCCAGTGAAACCCATTAACTTTATTTAATCAAGAATACTTTACAATTAATTATAAATTTAAATTTAAAATCAATTTTAATACAGTATGCCTATGTTCTTAAATACTCATTGAGTTGTAACTTCTTACCAGAACCTCAAGCCAATGGTTGTGGTCCACTCATGAAACACCCTGAAACCTATTCCATGAAATCTCCTTTACTAATTATATCGAAATAAATATATTTAATAATTAATTATATTTAGTATAATAATAGAAAACTCATTGGGTTCTCTGACCTCATCAGAACATTGGCCAAATGCATGTATGAAGTCCACATCATACACCCAAAAGTATACCTTATAAAATACCTAACAAATAGAATTGATTTATTCTATAAATAAATATAATTATATTAAATAACCGTAAAATATTCATATAGAATCATACCAGATCTAAAATATCCTTGAAAGAAATGAGAACATTGCCTTGTGACATCCTTTAATCATGTTGAGTGAAAGACCCATCAATATCAGATGATTTTACCCTTATCAAGTGAAATATTCACAAAATTCCTAAACAAAATCACCAACAATTAATTGGTTATGAAAGAGGGATATTGAACGAAATATAAATCAAGATCATACATTGTATCTATAGTGAAAATAGTCCCAAAATCACCCTCCTATCATGTGGAAACAATGGATGAAGGGGAGGATGAGGGCCGACCTAATGGACCTACCAAAGTCACCATTGAATACTAAATCCCAAGGGTATTTGGAATTAAAAAGACTAAAAATACCCTCTAAAAATATCATCTGACCCCACTGGCTAGAAGTTATTTCTAACTAGGTAGCCATTGTACCATCGACAGGCCAGTGGGGTTAGCCTGTTATCCAAAAGACCTAGGTAGTTTACTGAGCCACTTCCCATCTCACTAACTAGTTGGCTGTATCACATTGACTACACATTGGCCTATGATACCAAAATTTAGAAGCCCCGTCTGCTAATCCATTCTCTAGTTTCCTACCAAGAATCTACGTTCGTAAATAAACCATAATACTTGTCCAAAAAAAATCATTACGTGATTTCAAAACCCTAGGAACCCCATTTCATGTCCCGATTCTCAAAACAAACCATTCAATAAATAGAAAAATTCCAATTGGTCTATATTTTATTATCCCACCTATAACAACCCCTGATTTTAATACATAAATATCACATATATTTATATGAATATTCGATATATTGGAATATAGATTCCATAGGATCGTAAAGGATTTTTTTCTTTGGAAAATAGCTTAAAATATTATAATTTCATCAATTATCATAAAAATAACATAAATAGATCTTCCCACATTGTACACTTTATAAACATACCCTACTTAATAATATTCATCAATACTAGGGTAAAGGAAACATATGAAACAATATGATAATATTATCATAATGGGTAAATATGGGAGATATCAATATATGAAAATAAGGGCATGCACAATATACCCCAATACATCCCTCTCTCATGTGGCCAAAAAAGGTTTGGTTACGTGACCTGAATCATTTTTCCCTATATGCTAGAGGCTATAGACTAGCAGTGGGGGTGTGAAATGAATAGTGGGGAGACTATACCCCTTCGTAAGGAGTGCTATCATAGTAGAAATAAGATATATAAATGAATCTAATCAAAGTATAGACAAATTTAAAATAAATAATTAAATAAAAATAACTAATAAATATATAATAATAGGAATAATGTAATGATCTGCTGTAATCTAACTAAATGTCATGCTAGAAGAAATACAAGTAAGAGACAAGTAGACTCAATAAAGACTAAAACATCCCTAATCTTGAATACTATTTAGGTCCCACATCAAAACATATACCCATCCATAAATAAAGAAATCAACAATAATGTCATTTTCCCTTATCCAAACCAAAATCATTGTAATCTACTCAGGTATAAAATGGTGGCCAAAATAGGGTGTGAGTATAAATTAGAAGGTCGACACAACCGTGTCTAAACCGAACAATCTGATAAGAAGTGCATGAAATAAATTGACAAAAGGTGTATTAATTAATCTAACCATTAATAAAATTAAACATATACTTACTTTGGTTCCATGTAAGAATATGTCCAACGTTTCATACAACAATGCCAACCATAACATATAACCATTTTAGAATAAGCAGCTTAGACACCGTGCCGGAATATCACTAAGCATGTATTAAAACACTGTCAACCATAACCATATATCCACATTAAAATAACTTTCATCATAACCATGTCAGTATATCTCTTAGCATGTCTTATGACCATTCCAACCACAACCATATAAACATGGTATAGTCAAAACAAATCAGGTCAAATCCATATAAACATTACATAATCCATGTCAAATCCATATAAGCATTACATCATTGGATTGGGCATATCCCGCTCACTCTAAGAATTACGGCATGGTATTGGTCTGATCTCGATCAATATCAGCATTATAGAATATGAGTGTGCATGTTCTAGGGCCATGTTTAGTATATAAGGATTTCATCATGGAACAGAAGTGTTGTCATACAACATGGATATCATAATATCACATCGTAAATCTCAATTGTCAATTATTCGAATTAGAATTTTTTTATTAATATACCACATGAATTTATATAAATATTTATTAATAGTTATAATAATAATAAATAATCCACAACTTGGGGATTTTATATCGTGAAATTACCTTAGGTCTCATATAAAGTAAAAAACACTTTAGTTCATTATGAAATTCAATTTTATTCATCGGTCTCTCAACAAATAGGTAGCCATAATTTAGGTAAAAATAAAATGGAACCCAAATGACTCTAAAAAATGATCTCATTCACTATTTAATTGATTTGGGTGCACGTTATGTTGGAACAATCACAATATTGCCTATACATCACAATTATCAGACCATATGGTTAATATTTATACCCTTTTAACATTAACTGATGATCTAACAATTATTCCAATGGAAAAAACCCACGAGGAAGAAGGTGAAAATGATCTAAATAAGGTTCCTAGATCAAAATTGACCAAGATAGAAACCAACAACACACACAGTCAAGGGATTTCTCTGTAACAGTTGGAGAACCAATGGAGAAGGGAGAAACTAGACCAAAACTACTTACCAAGGTTTGAAGGCATTATCAGGACATTTGGAAGGAAGATCTGCACTCCAAAATCACCTAGAAGGTACCCTAGAGTCTAGGGGAAAATGTTGCAAAGAATTATAATGAAAAAAAAACAACACAACACACTTTAGAATATATGGCTAGATAATTACATAGTGTTTAATTCAGTTACATGTCATGTAAAATTTATTAATGGGATGCATCGAAAAACCCATCACCCTAGACTATTTTTTTTAAAATACCAAAACATTACATGTTTTTTAATCCCTATATATAGCTTGTAAATGTTCTGAACATGGATTTTCATCCCATTTTTCATATAGACAACCAAAACCCCCTTTAATAGTTCTCAATAGACTAAGAACCCAATAAACTCTAAACCCATTTACACGTACTCAATTAATTAAGTTAAATATAAATCTCTGGAATTTACTAATTTTCCACAACAATGTTCTTTATGGGGATCCTCTCCAGTTTTATCATGTTTCCCTCACAACTTATGATTGTGTTTATTGAAACGTCGTGTATCCCCCATGAAACACCACCATAAAGGTTTATAGAAGAGGAAAAAATATAACTGAATGAAAAGTTAATGGAAAACTCAAAGAGAGACATACGTTAAAAAAGATGGGATCTTACAACTCCCCACGATATAATAGTTTGTCCATGAACTACTCCAAGCATCAATGTGATGTCTTCGAGAAAATGCCTGGACACTATTCTTTCATATTAGACTCCCTCTCCCAATTATAATTCTAAACCCTCTCATGCTTCTACTTCACTCAAACCAATGGTATAGTTATACCCTTAAGATATTTCTCAACATGATGTAAAACTTGTATTTGATTCTCCTCAAAGTATGCATCTACTAAATGCTCGAAATATTCTACGTCTATCACATGGGAAGGGTATGTATGATATCTATATAGAAGATACATGTGTAACACATCATGTAAAGAACTATAGCATTTGGAATGGATAAATGTTATGAAATAGGACCAACCCTAATCACTATATCAAAAAACCCAAAAAACATAGACGCTAGGTTTTCCTATTTCTTGATATGCCATTTACAAAATATAGTAATCACCCAAAGAAAAGAATGACGACCAAACTCAAATTATAGAGGTCATCATCGATGGTAAATATATAATTTTTTCCTACTCTTCATGGTCACCAAACATTGTCTGATGAACTGAACATTCTCAGATATCTCCAGAATGAGACAAGGCCCAACAAGTGCCAAATCACATGCCTCCAACAAACAAAGAGGTGAATTGAATGGACTTCCATACAAATCCTGAAAAGGATCCATTTTGATTGACACTTGTAATATATTATTATATAAAAACTACACTAGTTCCATATGTTTTCCCCATGTCATTTCAAAATCTAAATCACATAATCATAACATAACCTTCGGAACATGAATAGTCCGATCAAATTGACTATTAGACCGAGGATGATTGGTTATTCTCAAAATAACTTGTAATACCATATCCTTTTTAATACCCTAATAAAAACGCAATGTAAAATGAGGATATCTTTTTTAAACGATCCCCCTTAGAACACCATGCAACCGAACCACCTCAAGCATGTAAATTCTACACAGATCACCAATATTGAAGGTCTCTCGGATATGTAAGAAGTGGGATACCTTTGTCAGTCAATCCAAAATCATCCATATAGTATCATTCATACCGCTTTTCCTAGGAAATATTGTCAGAAATTTCACACTGACCTCATCCCATTTCCACTTAGGTATGTGAATATATTTCAAAAGCCCAACCGACCTCTGATTCGAAACATTCACCTATAGAAAACAGAATCATATAGTCACAATTCTTGCTACATCATTCTTCATTCCAAACCATCGGTAATGTATATGGATATTACAATACATCTTTGTCAAACCAGGATGCACCACCCATCTGGAAGTATGAAAATCCCTCATCAGATATTTATGTAAGCACATTGGAACCCATCCACAGCTATGGAAAAAGTACAATTTTAGTATCTAAGGGACCATCTTGATGGCATATACCCACCAAATAAGTTGTATCTTAAAACTATTCCCTCCAGATAGTATAACTTCTTAGTCTTAATTTGGTCTAAAATCATGGGTATAATAGATGTCTAACTCAAAGAAACATAGACTTTATACCCTTAAACAACTAGATGTATTTCTACAAAGAGGGAAATCATCCAACACTCATTATAATACTTCTACACCGCCATTATTTGTGTCTTTTGGATCCGATAATTTTCAATGAAGTTTCCCGTTCCCAGTGTATAAAAAAACTCAATGTCTAAAGACTGAACATTATCTACCCAAATCCGCTTCTAAAGGCTCTATTTTTTTTCTAAGAAAAGATATACCTAAGGATCATGTGATCTGTGTATACCACAAACCTATCAACCATGAGTTAGTGTCTCAAACATTTTAGGGTGTGTACCACTACATCAAACTCTAGATCATGAGTAGGGTAATTCCTATCATGTTGTCTCTGCTGCCTGGATCCATAAGCAACAACTCAATCATCCTGTATTATAAATTACTTGAGTCCAACTCCAGGTGTGTAATAGTATATGGTATATTCTTTACCTGGAATTGTTAATGTGTGGATAGGTTCTGAGGTTAGCATTTCATTCAGCTCATAAAAATTTATCTCATAGGAATCTGAACAAAAAAACATCACACATTTCATAGTAATAACAAACATAATTTCCATAAAATGGGAGAAATCCAGGATAGAGCACTAATAATAACCTTATAAATCAAAAAATTGTTGAATCTTAAAGACATTCTTGGGTTTTTCCTTACATACTATGGATATAAAATTCGTTGGGTCCACTAACACTCCTTCCTCCAAGATGAATTCCACTTTATTAATCCATTTGATGTATTTGCTTATCTTGGAATAATGATGATGCTATATCAATGTACTTAGGAAAATGTTATGATGATTGTAATGGTCATATACTGAGTAGGAGTACACTAAGATATCATTGAAAAAAATCACCACAACCTGATCTAGAAAAAGATGTAAGACCCTATTCAACATGACCATGAATACCGACGGTGTATTAGTCAACCCAAATGGAATCACTACGGATTCATACAAGCCATACATGACCATAACTGAAGTCTAAGGTATGTACATTGGACTAATACTTATCTGGTGATAAAAATACCTCAAATTAATCTTGAATAATATATCATAACCACTAAACTAATTGAAAATATCATCAATGTGTGGAAGAGGATACTCGTTCTTGATCATCATTTGGTTAAACATTCAATAATCAACATATATAGAAAAAGACACATCTGCCTTCTTAGAGAATAGAACTAGAGAACCCCATGTAGAATTATTATACCATATGAAGCCTTTATATTACTTATCTTTCAATAGAACTTTCAACACCTGAAGCTCTACTAGTGGCATTCTATAAGGTGTGATAGAAATTAGCTCTAATCCTGGATCCAAATCAATCATGAACTCGATTTATCGCTCAGGTGTTAAGTCATAGAACTTATTAGGAAAAAAATCTTGGAAATTATCTTCCACTAATGTAAATGAATCCCAATACATTCCAATATAATATAGAGAAAGAAAAGATATCTGGTACATGAGATAATCCAATATTCACTAAATAGGTCCTGCATGACAAATCTGAAGATCCAAACCATCTTGGTGAGAATAGATTCCACCTATTGGATATAGGTAGGACAATCTCCTCCTGTAACAGTCGATATGAGAAACATATACAACTAGTCAATACATACCATGAATAAAATCAAATCATATCATTTCCATCATGAATGATTCCCAAAATAAATGGTAACTAATGATCTCAAGAGAACATGACTTGTAATGTTTGATGTTCTCTAACCGCACAACCAATAGTGTGTCGTTGGTCAAATAACCATTCAATATTTCCGCATCAAATCCCAACCCATTTAAAAAAAGAGAAAATAGAAAATAATTTTATTCTCCTATATGAAAAAATGAAAGATAAGGTAGAGGATACCAGAATCATATTTCTGACAGTAAAGGTTCATGCATCCACATTAGCCAGAGTGGCCTACACAGTGTGCAACCGACTATCCCTTTTCCCTAGGCTCCAACCAAACTACCCTGCGCTAGTTATCTTTCATGGTACTATTTCTCCTGCATTGTGTTATCACATCCCTTGCCTCATCCTAAATAGTCAGTAGAACTCCAACTACCTGCCTCTTTAGGGGTAGATGAGCCCCTTACAGAATCAGGTACCCGTTTTGATCCAATTTCACTCATCTGCTATGGAATGTTCATACCAAAAATATAAATATGACATTGTATGACACAAATATGAAATTCAACTATAGGGTGGAGAAATTTTGGGATTTTTGAAAAATCATTACATACTGATAAAACTAGAATGGGACACAGTCTAGATATTTCTATTCAATGCCCTAAAAACACAACCCACTACCACCATGGAGAAAAATATCATAGTGGTGATTCTTCATACCCAAAAAATATCTCTTAGTTTTCACATATAAAACAGATTGTCTGGTTGTCTGGGCCTCAATTAAATTTTTCTTTCATGATGAGTGTTTGGTTCATCACATCCACCAAACTAATCAAAAGAAAAATGATCACTTGTGACCTGATCCTGTAACGAAGATCATCAATAAAATGTATCACCCTAGAGATGAAATCATCAAAAAAATATGGTGCAAAGCACTGTAGGTTACTGAAATGTCTAGAATAATCCAGCATTGACATGCCCTCATGTGTCATATTCATGAACTAATGATCTTTTTCATCCCTCAACATCATAGAATAGAAATTTATTTTGAATATAATGATGCAGACCTTCCAAGATATATTATATTTATGCCTTAATTATTCAGGAATATCTCAAAATGGTTGGTAGGTTCACAAAGAATAATTCCAGTAAGCTTAACCCTCCTATCTACAGGCATCTCAAGATGCTTAATGATCGTTGGAAGAACTCAATCCAGAACTCAGCTGCCAGGGGTCCTCCTTCCCCAGTGAATATAAGTAGATGTTGTAGCTGACACTATCATGTTACCTCAGATATCGAAGGCACCGTATAAAAAATATCTCTTTCAATGGTTCACATGACCCTCCAGAAGCTATCGCGAAGATGAACATTCAACTGATCCTTAGGAACATCAAGAAGCTTTGGATAAACTATATAAGGATCATGCTAATTTCCACTCTCCTAAGGCTTATGTCAAATATAGAGAGGATACAATTTCTATACAATATGTACACACACCTTAGAGAACATTACAACAAGAATTTCAACCACAACAGTTGACTACGACAGAGAAACACTAAGTCATTGTCTCTCTAAACATGTCTTATATGTGTTTTAGCATAAAAAGTCAATTCATTTCATTTATCCACTGAAACAAATATATCACATCATTGTTCAACAGGTAAGTATATATCACATGAAAAAATAGATATACCCATATCCGGAACAATTTATGTTAATATATAACTATGTGCCTCTTATGACACTTGTATACTCTTCTCCCCCATACCAGGGAATGGGTTCAAATATCAAGAAATATTAACTCCATAGGACAATTACCTCACAAAACATGTGATCCACCAATCGTTCACTAACATAAAATATAACAATCAAATAGTATAAACAATAATCCCATCCATGGGCATTCAAAATTTTCCCTATACATATGTTAGATACACCTATAAAAAAATTCATTAACAAGTTCTAAAACATCTAAGTCTCCATTCTACCTTTCCCAAATAGTAATATAAAATAAAATAAAAACCTCTGCTCTAATACCAATTTGTATTGTCCCCTAATAGGACTCTCTATCACGTGGCCAAAAAGGGTTGGTTATGTGACCTAAATTGTGTCTCCTCATATGTGAGGGGATGTCAACTAGAATCGGGGGGTGTGACATATATAACAGTGAGACTATACCCCCTTGTAAGAAGTGTCATCACAACAGAAATAATCCATATAAATGAAAGTAATCAATGTATAGACAAAGGGTAAACCAATAATAAAATACAACTAAATTAACCATAAATAATAATATGAATAATGTAATTATGTGTTGCAATGTGACTAAATTTCATGATAGAAACAAGTAAAAGAATAAAAGACTCAGAAACGACTCAATAATCCCCAGTCCCAAACCCCATGTCGGTCCCACCTCTAATCTCTAACCCATACAATAAGAAAAAACCAACAAAAAGGTCTTATCCCTTATCCAAAACTACATCCATATAATCTTCTCGGGTACCAAATGATGTTTTGAATAGTGTGTGAGTATAAGTCAATAGGTCAACTCCACCATGTCTAAACAAACCATTCTGATAAGAAGTGTATGCTATAATGTGATAAATAAGAGTATTAAATAATTGGAAAACTATTAAAATATAACAACAACATGATTCAGATGTATGCTGAAATTTCTATAAAGATATCTTACAATCATGAAAACCACAAACTTATAACCATGGAAAAATAACCTACTTTAGAACCATGTTGAAATATATCTGATCATGTCTTATAACCATGTAAAACACAACCATATAGACAAGATAAAATAATCTTCTTAAGTTCCATGCTGGAATTTCTCAGAGCATGTCTTATGACCATTATAGTCACAAATATGTAACCATGATATAATCACAATGATCTAGGTCAAAGCATTTTAGCATCTGGTTCAAATCCCAATATGCATTACATCATGGTACTAGGATAATACCACTCACTATAAGAATTACAACATGGGACTGGGCTGAGCCCACTCAATATATGCATTACAACATATAATTTTGCATGTTCCAGATCCATGCCAGATATATAATCATTTCAGCATGGAACACAACTGCTTTCATATGACATGGGTATCACAATATTACATCGTAAATCCCAATGGTTAATAATTTGAATTACCATTTATCTTTAATATAAAACTTTCATTTATATCACAATTGATTAATAGTTAGATAAGTAACTAATAAACCACCACTTTGGTATTCTATTACAAGAAACCACCTAAGGTATCATATCATGATAAACATACTATAATCCATTATCTATTCCAATTATATTCATGGTTATCTCACCCAATGGGATTCCATAAGCTAGGTAAGAAGAAAATTAAAACCAAAGGTATCAAATCTATAATCCCATTCATTATTTAATTGGTTCGGTTTCTCATTACATTGATGAAATCAAAATATTTCATATATATTGAAATTATCAAACTCTTTTGGTAATATTTTTACCCCTTACCTTTAATTGACAAACAAATAATACTTCCAATGGTAAACAACCATGAGGAAGAAGGTGTGTATTATAGAAATGACATTGTTTTATCAAAACTGATCATGTTCAAAACAAACAATTCAAATGGTCAAGTGTTTTCATCGCAACTGTTGGATAACCAAGGGAGAAAGAGGTAAAACTAGACTAAAACTATTTACCAGGGATCAGATAGATTATCAATACACTCAGAAGGAATGATAGAAATCCAAAATTACATGGATGGTTCCCTAGGTTCTAGAGGATAAATCTTCAGTGAATTGGAATGAAAATTAAACTGTACAACATACATTAAAATATAAATTCATGGAATTACACAGTGTGTAACGTTGTTACATGTTATGTCAATATTTTTAATGGGATATACCAAAAAATTGTCTAATTAGATTATTTTGTTCAAAAAAAGTGATCATTACATCATGTGTAATCTATTTACAGAATGGGTAAATGTTCTGCAAATGGTTTTCCATCCCATTTTCCTTACAAACAACCTGACCCCCTTTAAAGCTTCTCACCATACTAAGAACCTGTTAATCACTTATACCATTTTCCTAGACACCATTAATTTAGATAAACATACATCTATGTAATTGAATTCATTTTCGCTGACAAATCTCTCTACATGGATCCTCTTCAGTTTTCTTATGTTTTACTCGCAACCTTTGATTTAGTTTATTTAAATAATAGATATACATGATAGAACACCACCACCATTGTTTAAATACGTGTTGAAACTTAAAAAAAATAAAATTTAATAAAAAACATAGATAGATACATACATAGAAAAAGATGGGATCTTATAGTATGATAACATGATAATAAAATTTCAAAATCATACCCTTCATAACATAGCTCATAAACATCAGTAATATCATAAATCATGGCCATTCAAAAGACATTAATCATAAAGGAATTAAATTACATAATGTATGAGAGCATAACATTGAAAAAATACATTGATTTTTTGAATAAACATAAATATAGAAAAATCATTATCTTGGTAATCAAGGATCACTTACAAGGATATCAGAGTGGATTGGGTTCACTCCGAAAACAATCATTGTAGTGAATGTTAAATACCCAGACTATAATAGTGGATAATGTCCCTTACTGAACTACATTCACTTCCATTATGGTCCTATTTTACTCAATAGATATCAATCTATAATTAGTTCATTAGCAGTAGATATAGGTACCATCCTTTCTTATTTATAACATGACCACTATATGTTGTTATAAGGTTTTCATCATACTTGGTTATAATTTAACCACTATATTTGGTTATAAAATAACCACTATTACCTAATTCAAACCATAAATATGTGTGATACATGATCATAGAACATTCATCATATCATAACCCAGTAAAATAAAAGGTCTTCATAGAGATTTCATTATATTATTACCCATGTAAATGAAATGGTTTTTATAAAAATTTCATCATTTCATGAGAGATTAACTTATGGAAAAAAGAACATGTTTCACAAAAATCTTGTCATCATAAAAATGAAAAATATTGATAATGAACAAGAATGGAATCCTGGGATCATATCCTGCATAAATATTATTTAACCTTAATTTATTTCATCTTATATGGAAAGAGAAGTTGAAAGATTAGTTGAGGAATTTCCTAAATTAAATAACCTGTTCCCCTTTAAAATAAAAATTTTAAAGATAAAATTTTACATTACAATATGGGAATCCATTACATCAAAACTATCACTGGAATCATTTAAAGGAATATTTAAAACATTAATTTTCATGATGGATGAAAATATCATTCACTCCATACAAATTAAAACACTAATTCATATCAAATTTCCAGTAAAAGTAAAATGTAATTAATTTAGATAAAGACAAGAAGTTTACATTAAAATCATTTAATAAAAAAATGTGTAAAATTTCATTTAAAATTTATTACTATAATTGTAAAAACATTATTTAAATAATTCTTATAAAACAAGTACATGGATGAAAACGAATTTTTTACTGAAGAGAGAAATAAAATCAGTTTTTCTTAAAAAAATTATTTTTTAATCATGAGCACATAAAGGGAATAAAATTAAATTAAAACATGTAATTTCATTAAAAAAACATAAAATAAGTAAATATATCCAAAATTTTCATCATGGGAATAATAATCATAAATAATCCTGATAACAAAAGAGATTGTAACATAAAACAGTCATCATTTTGCTAAATTTTCAAAAATAATCCCCATTAATGAATAAAATCATATGAAACATAAAATATAATGAAAATAATTAATTTTATTATATAACATGACAATATAAATTATATACACCACCCAATAGAAATGATTGGTGAATATAGAATATGCCCCCCCAGAATTAAAAGATAAATCAAAAATCCCTTACCACTTTCATAACTTTTGTATCATAAGACCAATGTATGAATTACTATAAATGAAATGAAAAATATAATTAGAATAAATAAATTCATGATATAAAATTTCATAGGTATAGTATATTCACCACAGAAAATAAATTAGTGGTTAATATGAAATGTGTCACCCAAATTTAATAGAGAGACTAGAAATCTCTTATCTTAAGCCTCAAATTTATTTTCACACATTCAAACCACATTTATAATAAATATATTTTTACTATACATATATTACAGAACTATAAAAAATATATCATACCACATATTATTTATTTATGACCTCTTATCACCCTTTTATTAACAATTCCTTGTTAAAATCGTGTTTCCGGTAATAATTACATCGTTTTCCATGTATGTTTTTGTTTGTTAGTTATAGTATACATAATTGGTCATAGTAAAATAATATCCATAATGGTAACCATTATATAAATATTATATATATAAATTATATATGTAGTTATAGTAATTAATAGAATTTAGAGATATAAAATTAATTACATCGTTCATGGAGATGGTAGGCCATATGTATGCACGAATGCTATTTTTATTTTCTCGAAAGATAGAATAAAATAATGGAAAATAATATTGAATCATTATTGAGTCATTATTATGTCATATATATCAAATATATTCATTAAATATATCCTTATTATCTTCTATTTTACTGTTAATGAAAAAATAATAACATCACTTCGCGAGGCGGTAGTTCGTTGTACACATGAGCGATGATATCGTATTTCCACATAATAAAAAGTATGAATATATATGTAATATTATAATTCCAGAAGTAAAATAATATTATTAATATCATATATATAATTTAATTCCATCATCATATCCTTCCTTTATAGGTGGTGACAGAAAATGAATTTTATCGGTTTGCGAGTCCGTAGTTCGTCGTACACATAATATACAGTTATATTTCTAATTTGATGGATGAAGAGATGGACATAGGATATACCATCAACATGATAAAATATTATTATATGAAATATAGTGGGGTTATTATAGAGTAAATATTAATATTTTATTCATCGTTTTAAGAGAATAAGTTAAAAGAAATATCACAGTGAAGACAATTACATTCACTTAGAAAAACCTCCATTTGATATCTTATTGAGGACCCTAGGGTTAGTATTTTGGGAAGACCTATAGAAATAGATCGTGGATAATGATGTTGGAGAGATATTTTTTCATGGGTTTTTTAATCCAATGGGATTAATAGGTGTGATGAAGTGAGGGTAGAAAATAACCTTTTATATTTAAAAGTGAAGTGACATTTTTGTAAATACCCAAAACATTTCAATAATGTGTAGTCACTCTCACTGAAATTTTGTCCAAGATTTATAATTAAAGAATTTTAAGGAATATATGGTAAATATTAACCTCCACAAAAAATAAATAAATTCTTTAAACATGTTATTACATATCCATTAAGTCTACATATTTTAACATTTTAGTATTCCCCACGGTAACTAGTTTTTTATTTATTTACCCAAGTGATTTATTCCTTGGCCCTAAAAAATAAATGGTATTATTATATAATTAGGTCCCAATAATTTTAAATTTTAAAACTAAAATATTAAATAAAAATATACTCTATTTTGAAAATTAATTTTAACATAAACACATGGAATGCACGAAACTTGGTTTTAACCATATCCGTGATAATTAATATGTACACTTTTTACTAATAAGTATGACTAAAAATTATCTTTACCACATTACCTAATATTTTTATTTTTATTAATAATATGGAGTCCATTTTATCAAATTTAACTTTCAAAAGTGGTAATACTAAATTTAAAATTGACCCCACAAACATGACAAGAAAACTATTTTCTAACGAAAAATATCTAAAATGTATAAAAGTTTTTATGTCAAAATTCAATATGAAATTTACTATAATTTCAAAAAATCTAGTAATAAAAATATAATTCACCTAATATTAATTTTAAAAAATTTTAAAACAATATGTAACATATAAAATAATTAAATTTAAAAGGAAATTTCTAAATAAAATAAATATTATTTTACCAGTCATCAAAAAATCAAACATTTCAGAAAATTCTAAAAAATAAATCAAAAACAATATATAAATTATATTTAAAAAATGATGTTTATTTTTTAAAATAAATTTTCTGAAAATGAAAAATTAATTTTAAAAAAGGTAAAAAACATGATGAATTTTTTTTAGAAAAAATATAAATTTTAAGAGTAAAACATTAGTTATTATTATATCATTTGGAGAAAAAAATAATAGATGATTGATAATTTTTTTTATTAAATATATAATACATAAATTTCATTAAAAACATTCTCCAATAGCGATTAATTCATTTTTTTGACAAAAACTATTTGCGTGCATAAAAAAAGTTTCTGAGAAAAAAATTTCTTTTAACTTGAAATGATTTTTGTTTTAATTTATAATTGATTGATATCTAATGATTTTATTTTATAAATGTATACCCTATAATTTTCATAATTTAGTTAGTTGTGTTCATACCCAACAATCAGGCTGTTGTTGAGGTACGTGTATGCTTGTGTAGGTTCTCTGTCACCACCCATGTTATAATCCCAAAGGGGTAAATAATATGGAAATTATTTGACCTTGGTAAAGGAATAGATGAAGTGTGGGGTTTTAAATAATAGAGTATGATGTATATTAGAAGGGGTTTTCTGCATTGTTTTTCCAAATGATAACTGTAAGTGGATGGCCTTGAGTATTGCCTTTTTTCCCCTTAGGCCAGGCTTCCTATGATCCTAGAATGTGATAGAAAATTTGATCCATTCAATGGCATAAATAATAATGTTCATATTTTTATTATCATATACAATATCAATTGTTTGTACTAGAATCCCAGGATATTATGAGTCATTTCATCATCTGTTGGAAATCCAATTAGGTTGGATTGAAAAACTAACAATATTGGAATTTTTCTAAGGTATTAGACGAGGTTGATATATCAAACAACCTTATTTAAGTAGTTGTTATCAAAATTAGGGATGATTGTATCTCTCTGAATATATTCTATATAATGAAACCTATGTTTTTTAAAGATTTCAATTTCATTGGTCACCTCTCTAAATATTACAAGAGAGATAGCTTCTTCCACACATGCAATGTCAAAGAAAATGATATATATATCTACCAAAAGATGACTGACAAAGAGGAATGGAATGTATCATTCAATTCTGATGATCACAATGGACCAACCAATAATGTGGTGGAAGTTTCCAAATCACACATGAATTTTGAGGTGAAAACTGGACTCTTGGAATTGGTTGGTTCATTAAAATAGGTGAGATATTGTGTCATGGATGAGGACACTCTTTCCATGGTTAATATTGTGGAGGCTAAATGGGTAGCTAATGAGATAATACATCAGGATACATATTATATTTTACAAAATATGGTCCATGATGTCCTTGATAGGATGGATCCTGAGACTTAGGAGCCCCCCCCGAATTCCCATGGAATATTTTAATCCCTCATATAGTCCAGAGCCTGAGGAATGACTCAACTGAAAACATGAACCCAGATAGATAGAATTCTCATACAGGTAATTTAAATGATAATTACAGGGATATGGATAACCTAAAGGATAAGGCATTTGGTGATATTGTTGGACCTTTAGAGTCCCATGCTACTGAAAATAGGGAATATGCACAGAAAAAGACTAATGAAAATGATAAAACTACTAATGAATCTCTAGATGCTACCAGCCTATATTTTGGGAGGATTGGCTTAGAAATCCTAGTGATGACCCCTTATCAAAACCATGATGCAAAGGATGTCAACTCAGAAGACTCTCAAGATGTTTTATCACCACTTTTAGAGGTTACACTGGTGCATAAAAAATAGGTAATTATATAGGTGTCTCCTAAGAAGCACGATCTCCATGAAAAAAATTCCCTAGAAGGGAATGAACCTGAAGGGAGTGAGTACGAGTCTACACTGGTGTAGAGAACTCATAAAATTTCTCCCATGTCTTCTAAGAAGCATGATCTTCATATCAAAAATCCACAGGTTGGGTATGAACTTCATGATAATGATATACCATACACTCAAGTGCCTTTTAATAAATATGGAAAGAGGAAGGTGGATGATGGTGTTAATATTGTGTTCTGACATCTTCTCAGTAGGTTCAGTCCTCTAGGTGCATAGTCTTGTAGTTATGATGGTGAGACCGCCCATTACTCTAACATTTCTAATTCGAAGGAAGGTATATCTAGTGCTAATAATCTTAAAGGGAAAAATGAAAAAATAAAACTAAAAGGGAAGGGAAAGAAATGTAGGAAATGTTACAAAAAGGGGGGCCACACCAGGGCTAGAACAACCCTCATTTAACTAAGATTCTCTTTTGGAACTACCAAGGACTTGGTAACTCTCCCACAGTCACATCCCATAGGCATCTCATTGTGAAAAACAAACCTATGATTATTTCTATCACTAAAAAAAACTGAAATTTGAAAATTTTATGGCTTTTAAATGGTCCTCCATTGGGTACACCCTTCTGCACACAACTGTCAGAAAAATAGTGCCGACTGTCTTTGGGTTCTTAAGTATAACTGTCTCAATATGATTTATTATACTTGTTTCCTGCAAGATGTTACAGCTTTGGTTGATGTATAGAATTCCTCTATTCTTGTGACCTTCAATTATGATTCCAACTCTTATATAAATATAATAGAATTATGTAATGTATTACAAATGATGTACACCCAAATTCTTTATAATTGTCTTATCCTATGTGATTTCAACACATTCCTCTATCCTAACTAAAAAATTTGGACTCATTTTAACAGGATAGAAGTTATTAATTTCACTAAATGCATTGAAAATTTTATACTGACTGAGGTAACAACTGTTGGACATGACTTTATAGGGAATGATACACCTTGAATAGATGTCAATATAAAATGTTGGAATGATTCTTTCTCCATGTTGATGTTAAGGGTATCAACCTCACTACCTCTGGTCTTATCCTTTCTAAAATTAACTCTAATCATAACCCATTATTTATTGACATTATATATGGTGAAAAACGTTCACCTCATTTTCGATTTAAATTAAATAATTACTAGTTGGTTACTCATGGATATAGGGAAAATATCCTGGATAATTTGAAAATTGAGTGCTTTGGAAGCCGCCTTTAGATATTACCTTCCAAAATGAATAGCACAAAGTGAATTTTGATGAAATGGAGAAAGAAATTTTTATAAAATCTTGATGATGACATCATGGATTCTGAATGAAATTTAATGCACTTCCAAAAAAATAATTAATTCCAAAACATGTCCTTATTATATGAGATATAAGCAGTTTCTAGACTTGTTGATCTGATCAATATCAAATAGAATTTGGATTAATCCTAGTTCAATTTAAGTTGGATGAATGAGGGGGATATAAACTCATTGTTATTTCATCTCCAAAAAATCAAAAAGAAGATAAAAAGAGGGGTCACTGCACTCATCATTGATGATTTCTTGGTTACTTCTGAAAATGAGATCTCTAATTCTACAATCAGATACTTTGAAGACATTAAATTAGATAAGGTAGGTGATAAAAATCACATGTTAATTGATAAAATTATTCCCACTATTGATTATTAGAAGAAAAAGTCTTATTGAGCCTCCAGGATGGAAGGAAATCATGTAGGGCATTGTTCTCTTTATACACTGACAGTAAGGTTGGGCTAGATGGATTTACCAACAAAATGTTTTATGTTAAACTAGGATATTGTACAAGATTATGAAATAAATGTAGTAAGGGAAGTTTTCAATCATTCTTTGAATCCATATGGAAAAAATTACACCTTCATTGTTATCATCCCAAAAAAGGAAATTTTTATTGACATTAAGGAATTCAAACCTGTTGATATTGGAAACACAATACCAAAAATCATCCACAAGATTATTTCCACATGGTTGGGGAATATAGAATTTGATATCATAATAATAAACCAGTTTGGGTTTGTTCCAGGAAGAAACATTCATAACATCATCATCACAGAATCTGAATGCATCAATGTCGTGATGAATATGATAAGGGAAGGGAAACATGCCTTAAATTTTACATCTCCAGGAAATTTTATTTCTTAAAATAAAAATTTCCTCTCATGATTCTCAAAAAAATGGATTCACCAAAACATTCATCAACTTGAATCACACCATTATCACATGTTCTAGGGTTTCTATCCTAATTAATTGATCTGGAAGGGCATTTTTTCAATGCTCGAAAGGTGTTGGGTAGGGGATCCATTCATTATACTTCTATTTTCGCGAGCTGAAGATTATTTGAGTTTATTCCTTAAATATCTTGTCCCTGATGGATTATATAAATAGATCATGGATAAAAGGGGGTGTTATTCCCCATCACATCTCTTATACAATGATGAAATTCTCATGTTTTAGAAATTTGAAAAAGGGACCCTGTCTTTAATTAGAGCCATCTATAGACATTATGAGTAGGTAGTGGGACAAGTTATCAATTAGAATAAATCCTTTGTGTTCTTTGGGGATGGTGTTCTCATCGATAAGAAAAATATAATTGCATGATTTATTTCGGAGAGAAGAAGTTATCTGCCATTTATATACTTTGGAGTGCCACTTTTTTAGGGGAAGTTAAAAAGATGTCACTAGGAAAATATGTAACCCTTAATTATTGTTCAGTTGGCATCTTGAAAGGAGTAGGAAATGTCTCTAGAAGGTTTAATTTTCCTTATCAACTATATTATCACCTCTAGCATTATGTATGCCTTTTTTTGTATAGATGGCCCAAGGCACTCATAAAATAACTCCTAGGTATAATCATCACTTTTATATGGAATACTCATTGTTAATGTTTCCTAGAGTGAATTCATCAAGCCCATTGACATGGGAGGGCTAAGTAATGAGGATTTTAAAATTTTTAATGAAGTAATTCTCAATAAATTCATTGAAAAATTTAAACAATTGATGATAAATCAATGGAGTTTCTCTCAAAAACATTTATTTGAATGTTTTTTCCTGTTCACTCCTCCCACTTATCATCCTATGTTTAGACTACTATCAAGGATTCTTACAATTAGATCATTCAATTCTAAAAATGGATGGTTTTTAGGTGTTCTGACTTGATTATATTGAGCACACCTTTGATGAACTGACCTATTTATGGGGTTAAGGATGTTCCACATAAAATGAAGCATGTTTCCATATTTGATATCCAAACTAATAACATTGAGTCTTATGGATTTATTCTATATCATATTCAGAATAAACTACTGTGGTATAATTTTATTAATATTGACACTCTAATTTGGAAACCAAGTTCCACTGGTCACCTCATTACTATAGAATGGTATATTTAGGGGTGTGAGAGCAGTAACCCTACTCCTTGATGGTTTATGAGATTTAGGAAAGCTGGAATTCATGATTCATCCATCCTACTATTATGAAGATTTTGGGGGAAAATAATTCGCATTCAAAGCAATATTCTAAAAAAAGTATTACATGTTGCCTCAAAATTCAATTTCTTCTTGAAGGCTGAGGAAATCATTGACCCTATCTTGGTCACTTTATTATTTATGTAAAGATTCTAGAAGTGACTAGGAGAGATGAAGGGTTTCAAGTTTCATGAGGACTATTTTTAAGGGCTTATGGAATCTATTAAGACTGCTAGTAGTAGAGAACATGATTATGGAATATTACATGTTGCAGCTGTTTGCACATTGTAGCATGTTTGGAAGGAAATAAATGTTTAAATCTTTGAAAATAATTCTCCCAACATTCATTCATGGATAAATACTATTCATAGGTCTATCTCTACTGCTTCTAAAATTAAAATTTGTTTCATGAGGAATTCCATGAATAACCTTATTATTCTATGAATTTTTGGTGTTCTGGGAAGGACCAGAAAACCTTTAGTGATGAAAATGATCTGGTGGATCATTCCCATTTCTGGTTGTATTAAAATTAATTTTTATGGGGAAACCTCAGGTATATCTAGACCCTCGGGTTGTTGTGGTGTCTTCTATACCCATTTTGGCCTCATCTAAAGTTGATTTTATCATATCATTGGAAATGGTCACACCATTGAATCCAAATTATGGGTCATGATTAAGGCCATAAAATATGGTTTCCAGTTTGGATTATATTTTCTTTGGATGGAGTTTTATTTGGTTATGGTAGTTGAAATTCTATAAAAAATTCTAGGAATGTTCCAAAGAGAATGTTGGAATCATGGATTGAGTGTCTTCATCTTATCAAGAAATATTATTTTAAAGTGACACATGTCTATAGGGAAGAAAACTAGTTTGCTGATGCGTAGTCCATGATATCTATTGCAGAAAAATGTACAGGATGATCCATTATTGTATCGGGATTTCACTCATATATTATTAAGGAGGATTCTTATGGTGAATGTCGTACCCTACTTTGTAAATCCCCTTGTAATTTCTTGACTCTATATCTCTTTTAATAAAATTTGGTAGGAGTGGGTTCACATGACTTATGAACTTGATGGGTAATGTTGGGAATATATTTTTTACTCAACTATCCATAAATTATAAACAATATAATTGAAATTTATTCCTACCTAATTAACTATACCCTCTAATAATATATAATAATCGATTATTTTACATTTTGATATTGATCCTAGACAACTAAAATATATTATATGTTATTAGATTATTTTAGTTGGATTTTATTGAATAAAATTTATTATTTCATTCTATATTAAACATTAAACTCAATCGAAAAATAATTTATATTATATATTTAAATGTTTTGAAATGTAAATCTCATGTCACTAATATCTATTTAAAATTGGTTATATCCTTATTTTTTATATTATAAATTGATATGATATAACAATTATAAAGAGAATATTCATAATCATAAAGAAATGGATGTCACAAAACTCTATCTTATGGGAATTAGATACTATAAATGCATTATACATTTTTATATTTATATATGTACTTGTAAATAGGAAATAGTTGACTAATGTTAAAAAATATATATCTATATTATAAATGGTGAAATTGATATTTTATTACATGTGGGAACATATAAAAAACATAAACTAAAAATATTTTCTTTAAGAATTATAATATTTATATTATGTTTAATCAGTATATCGAAGATTGATTTAGTTTTCTAGTTTGAACAAGAGTGGATTATTATTCATGAATAAAAACAAAATTTATTATTTATGCATGAATTAAATGTTTTATGGTGTCAAGTATATTATTAATGGTTTATATATTCTATACATATATGATCTTATATATAACATTTAAAAATGTGGGTTAAATTTAATGTATTTTTCATCATGTACCTTTTTCATTATTGATTTAAACAAATAATTGAGAATCATATGCAAAACCACTATAAAGATAGTCTATTTATGTTGTGTCTCATATCCTATTTTAATTAATTATGGTATTAAATTTAATTTAAATAGTTAATTTTATAATGGAAATATATAATTTTTTTATATTTTTTGGATCTTATGAAAGTGAGAATTATTGTTTTAGTAATGTATAAAGTTCAATGGAATATTTTTGAAATGGTGATGTGATTAGAGATGATTACATGAGGAAATTAAATGTGAAATGGATAAACTATAGGTAATGGGTGTTTTAATAAGTCTACCAAATCCCTAGAGGAAACCACAAATGTTTTGATGGTCATCCCAGAGCTGCAAAACCCCCACATAAATTCCATTAAAAAGCTGTACAGTTCTAGTGGCCCCTTGGGGGATTTATTTTAGACTATTTTATTTTAGTATTAAAATTTAAATTATTTTCATTAAGTGATATATGATTTATATAAATATAATCAATAAATAATTTGTATAAATAAATTTAAAAGGAAGTTTTAATCAGAAATAATAATATTATTCCTTTTATATTATCAACTGATATGTATATTCATTTGAGATTTTAAAGAATATATTGGATGGATGAAATACCATATACATAGATAATAACAAATCAATTATTAACAAATAGATTTTTCTATGTTATTATTATTGGTTCTAATATAATTATTGAATGATTTTGGTATGTTGTGATATCATTAGATTGGGTATTATTAAATAGATAAATACATATGCATATTGTTGTTATTATTATGAAATATGAGTTTATTATTACTATATAAAATAAATTTATTATTATGTTGTGAATTATGTACGTGTATTAGTTTTATTCATTTTATCATCATCATATACATTATGTTATAATGTGTGTATATGTGTGTATTATTATTATTAGTTGTGTTATACTATGGTAAAAATACATACACAAATATATATAAATAAATACATTCATACATACTCATATATGTTATTAATAATGATATTATTTTTATTTTATATGTGTGTGTTATTGTTTTATTAAAATTATTATTTTATAATAATATAAAATAGAGTGAGAGGGATTAAGAGGAGAAAAAGGCAAAAAAATTGAAAATCCCTTTGGGGTTTTTAATGGATTCTTTAGGAAACACCAAAAGGGAAGGACCAGTAAGCTCATCGGTTGTCCCATATTCTACTTATTCCCCTAACTCTCTTATTTAAGTTGATCAATATTCTGTGAAGTTTTAGATATAAGCTATTATCCCTCTTTTTATCATCTTATATCATGCATGTTTCTATCCTAGTAATTAGGTATTCTCTGGAGTGATTCCACTGGAGAATGCTGGAATCATTACCTATTGATAGAGATTCCTTATTTTATCTCTAATGAAAATAGAATAGTATAATTTTTATTCCAATAGGTGTCTCTATAATTTTTATTTATATTATATAAACACTTACCTTTCTATTATTTTATTTAAAAATTAATGGGTGATTATTTGAGTTGAATTGAACTATAATTTTTCATGTATTGATTTTAAATATTATATGAAAATAGTTAGAGACCAGGTGCTGAGACGACATGTGATTCTAAGGCCCAGTGTTCCCATAAATATTAATTAAAATACAATAAATATATTAAATAGCAAACATGTGTGGTTTTCATGAAAAAGTTGAATAACTTCTAAACGGGTGTCCAAATTAGAAATTTGTGGGAACCATTGCGTTCAGATCAGCAAGTTTACCCTAGTCAAGGCCCAATATAGGTTGACACTTGTCAGCTATGAATGATTGATTTTAAACATTTTAAAGAATAAATTTAATATAAGATTTAATTTATTTTAACATTTTGTAGAGAGGAAACACCATGTATTCTTTTAGGAAACTTGATAGGGAAATGGGGTAATAATTCATACCTCCTAAGAATTCCCTAGAGGCTCTAAAGAGGATCATGGAGAATACACTAGGTAGAGAATGATGAAGGAGCCTTGATCAGATATCAGTAGATGTTGTTTTTGATCGATGTCACCAATGGTGGCAACATGCTGATATATCCTCTTCAGCGGATGACCCAACCCCTAGGTGGATAATGTTGTTTTGATTTCACATTCCCCATTCATAGAGTCAACAAGGAACACTGACCAAACAAAAAACTGGTTGATCCACAATTTTCTCATTCTTGTGGGATGGGATATGAATATAGGTTTTTATCAGTTTTTAGATTATTAATAATTGATTATTTTTTCCAAATTTTTAATATAGAATGGATTGAGGCAATAACGAATAATGGTCGAGGTTCGTTCCATGTGTTGTTATTGTGCTTTTTATCCCCTGATATTATTCATCTTCTTCGCGTTCATTTTGGTTTATGAATGAATGATCATTGTGCCTCGTTTAATGGCACAATGATCTGAAATTGATGATCTTGAATCATTAATACTCGATGAATGTGCGACAATGGTTACCATACTAATTTCACATTCTTTATTAGAAATAATGAATGATGATGATCTTGTCTTTTGAGTTTATTCAAGGATCGAATATTACTGATTTAGAGATGGAGTGACCAGACGACCTCGGATATGGAGTTTCCTGATAAGGTGTAGCTGGGTTCTGTGGTCATAGCGATATGGATGATGACGGATCACGATCCAAGTTTTTCGGAAAATCCTAATGAACAAGTGGATCATTTCAGAATACATAGTGTGTGGGCCTTGCTAATGGGTGAATAGGGTTTTAGAAAGTATTAATGTGTCACATGGAATGTTACACCTATCACACAACAGGTGGACCCTTCCCCAGGACTCAGCGTGTATCTCATGAGATACAAAAACACAGGGTAGAGTACACTGGGTTCTGACAGGGCATGTACTCCTCCACATGGCTTGGATGAACCAGTTATGTAGATTACCCCATGTACTAGTACATGGTAAGATCTACGCGTGTTGACACTGTTTACTAGAACATGGCCAGAGTAAATGGGTGGACCCAGGATGGAAGGGTACAACATTTATGTCTTTCTACACAATGTGTACAATCTTTTTAAATGAGATTTTCTAACAACATGGGTCATTGTACATGGGAAGTACCTGGGGTTAAGGAACACGATGTGTGACCCTACTACACGCCATGTATACCTTCATACAAGTCTTGATTATCTTATACACTGTATCTTGGACAAGCTTAATTAGTGTTCATTCCCTTGATCCTTTCCCAGAATGTTTGTGGGTATCGTTTCAAAATCATAGGTATAAAACCCCTTTATCAAGACGTTCTGGATAGAGTTGTTTGAATCCCATCTAATAGGCTCATAGAAGGATACTCTATTCATTCTTCATTCCCTATGTATATTCCTTGGAATTGACATGAAAAACTTTATCAGGAATCGATCATATACTTAGTAGGTCATTCAAAATGGAGTTGTTGGTATCACCTCATGGTGTTGGCAGTGATCATTATATGTGGTATTATACATCTCTTAATATCTATAATAATATATCTCTCATGATGGTTCCTGAAGAACATTAATTCTTGGATGGACATCGTCTGCCCTATTAGACTCAGAAGTGTGTTATCCCAGATGAGGTCTTTTTGGGATCTTTGAGTTGAATATCTTGTAGTGGCATGCAGTAGTTGTGACTTACCTCTAGACTTCGTTTCATGGTTTGATTATATCTAGATATTCATGTTATATATGTTGTATACATATACAATGAGGAGATGATTATATCTATTTTTGTATATTTTGTTTAGTTTTCAGTTTTTCCTACTTTGTATTTTTATATTCACCCCTACATGGGCTTTTCCTACACATGTCTTGTCTTTTGTAGACAAGCATCCTTTTGAAGGAGTCCTAGGTGGACTAGGACCGAAAAGATAATTGTGAGTTCAGGAAGGACGTGGTGTTTCTAAAGCTTCCACTAGTAGTCCCAGTACCTATTTTTTTATATAGGTTAAAGATTTTATTTTATAGGATATTTATTTTAGTGGGCTTGTATTCTGGCCTTGTTTATATTATTGCACTTTAACTCATGTCATACTCTGTTGGTTGGGATAGTGGTATGCATGCATTTTTTTCTTAGTGGTTCTTATGTTTTATCATTTGTGTAATTAGAGGTTTGTGCATGTGTGCAAGTGAATAGAAAATGCCTCCCATGTAGTAATATTATTACTTGATACTAGTCACTAGCCCTAGACCTATTGGAGTGTGGTTTGGTGAGTTGTGACATAGGACCCACTGGGAAGGGTCGTGATAGACTGGTATTAGTGTTGGTCAGTTATACCTTTGGCCTAAGATTTTGTGAGATATGATTGGGGAAATAGTAAGTGTTTTGAGTTTGAAATTCTGGATAAGGAATCCAGTGTTGGTGCAGGTAGTCAACGTATCCATACACCAAGACTCTGATAACCTTCATTTTATCTCGGTACATGAGAACACTAGTTGCATGGAAAATAATGGTACATGCATCATATAGGAATGGGTGTGGCTCCATGTCCTTCTTGATTCAACTCTGTAGATAGAAACATTGACTATGGTACATCTTATTCTCCTAAAATATTCCCCTAAGATCCATACCAGCTAGGATTTAGTAGCTTTATTATGAGGATGAACCCCTCGGTGACGAGACTTCGACAAAGGGACAAGTTCCTTTGGTGTTACCTCTAAGTGGTTCACTAACTATACCACCACCTGTGGAGAAACACGTGGTACCCGTTGTACCAATAGATGAGATGAACAAGATGAGTAAACTCTAAGAGTTTTAGAGACAAATAATCCACATGTTCTGAGGTGAGACCGACCCTCAAGCAATTGAGGACTATATTGAGGTGGTGACCAAAGTATTTAGTCCAGTCCAGACACTAGCAGACCAGATTCTGATTGTGGTGACAATCCTTCTACAGGGTTCGACAGATCGATGCTGGAGATTGGATAACTTGACTCACGATGAGGTGACCCATTCAAGGATAGAGTTCAAGCATCTATTTAGAGAGGATTTCTCACCAGCTGCATGGATAGTTGTGTGTAAACAAGAGCATATTCATATCTAGGAGGGTAGCATGATGGTGGATGACTATTCATCGAGGTTCACCAACCATTCAACATACTTGATGCATATGGTTAGTGATCAGTACATCAGGGCTTAGATCTTCGACTGAGGTCTGTGTAGAGACATCTGATCCATCATTATACCTCTATGCATTCCAAATTATGCATGAGTGATTAAATTAGATTTTGGGGGTCAAAAGCTTCTAGGCTGAGTAGGTTAACCTGGTGGTAGTCAGAAGTGGACAAGAAGGTGCATAGAACATGACAGTAGGGAGCCAATGTCAAACTCATGAATCCAAACATGGGATACATTTCTGGAGGAGGTATCAAGATATATAATTTTTAGTTCAAGGTTCATAGGTCGGATCCATTCACCCTAGGGATAAGCGATGCTATACTTGTGACAGAAGGGTATATCTTGAAGGAAATTTTCTAACACATCAAGTTTCTAACTAGGAGATAGCGGATGGACCACTGAGGTAGAGATAGTGACAAGAGAGGGTATATGCACAAGACAATGGATGTGGCAGACGAGTTAGAAGAGAATCAGGATGTGGTTGAGGTTTCAACTTTTTACCCCCACCACCCCCAAGAGGTCGACGCCAGGCTCGGGGAGATGGATGGTAGAGGTGGGGATAACTACATGGGGATGAGGCATATGACCTAGTGGCGCTAGGAATGATTCATGGTACGATATGTGTCTTTTATACCTTATCTATAGTTCTGGTAGATGCAGATACTAGACATTCATTTCTCACTATATATATTTTTTGATACTTAGAGATTCTAATTGAACAGTTGACTCAACTCTTAAGCTTAGAGACAGCCACTGGAGAAGGATTATTGATCAAGGATGTATTCTAACAATGTGACCAAAACCATGGAGACAAGGGTTTCAGTTGGAACCTCTTGGTGGCATCATTTAGGAATTATGACTTCATTCTTTGTATGGACTGGTTATCTCTAGATTGATTGTTTTAGGTGCAGGGTGTAGTGTGTCTGTAGTGCTGGGATGTGGTTTACCTTTTTTTGGAGAAAGTGGAACCTAGGTGCATAGGATGTAATCATTAATAGGATGGTGTAGCTGATTACTCAGGAGTTGGATATCCTGACCCTTAGTGTAGAAGATGTTATGAGATTCTAGTTTCCTATTGTGGGGGCACAATATGAGGATGTCTTCCTCGATGATGTTACATTATTATCTCCCCACCGAGAGTTAGAATTCTTCATCGACTTACACCCCAAGACGACCCTTTTATCTTAACCAATAAATCAAATGGATACCGTAGATCTTCTAGAGTTGAGGGTTGAGTTAGAGGACATTTAGAGTAAGGGCTTCATGAGAGTCAGTGCTTCAACCTTGGAATCCCCAGTTTTGTTTGTTAAAAAAGAACACTGGATCTTGAGGTTGTGCGTGTTTTACCAGAACCTGTACTAGGTTACTATGAAGAACAAGTATCCAATACAAAGGATCGATTTCCTCTTTGATAAGTTGATAGGGTCATGATGGTTCACAAAGGTTGAACATCAATCAGGCTATCACTAGTTGTGAGTACGAGACAATGATATAAGGAAGGCATATTTGAAATTTCATTACAGTCACTATGAGTAAATAGTGATACCATTTGGTGTAAGAAACACCATCATAGTGTTCATGGGACTCATGAACTGAATCATCTAACCAAACATAGACCGGTTCATGGTGGTCATTATAGATGATATCCCTGGGTACTTAGCATCTTAGGAGGATCGCACAAGAAACTGAGGATTTTTCTAGATGTAATTTGAGAGAACCATCTTTATAGGAAACTCTTAACGTTCTATTTTTGGATTCTAGGGGTCCACTTTCTTGGATATGTCATCTCAACAGATGGACTGGAAGTGGACCTAGCCAAGGTAGAGGAAGTGTTAGCATGGGATCCACCTAGGAGCGTGATGGAGGTGTATAACGTCATTGGTATAGTCGACTATTACTAGAGATTCATACCAAATTTCTACAGGGTTTCATCTCCTTTGAAAACTTTTACTCTAAAGGGGTATACTTTTGTATAGAAAACTAAGTTTCAGTAGGCTTTTTAGCTGTTGAGGCCATGTTTTATGAGGGCTTTGATCGTGAAATTTTCATAGGAGTGTGTCGAGTATGTAGTATTATGCGATGATTCATGGACTAGACATGGTTGTGTCCTGATGTATAGGAAAGCAGTGATTGCCTATGGTGTAGGCCATTTGATACCACATGAGAAGAAATACGTGACCCAGAATCTTGGGTTAGTAGTGGTAGTCTTTGCATTGATGATTTGGTGACACAACCTGATGGGAAAAGCATTCATCATCTACCCTGATCACAAGAGTCTCAAATATATATTCTCTCATATAGTTCTAAACATGAGATAGAGGTGATGGAGAGAGTTCCTCCAGGACTATGACTTTGAGATTATCTATAATCCTCAGAATGGGAATTTTATGGAAAATTATCTAGGAAGGAGATCTATTTCTCACTTTCTGAATGATGTGTTGGATCTGATAGCCACATTATAGTTATCCATTATGGATAGAGATGAAGCAGCATACCTCCAGTCGATGGTGGTCACCCCTCCACTCATATAGAGAGTCATGGAGGTAGACCTTGGGTATTCCAACTGTGAGACTCTACGTGTTTAGATGTATGTAGGAAAAGTGACTGATGGATATTCATAATATGGGGAGAATATCGTCATTTTTAAAGGATTCACAGTTGTACCCATGACATTATAGGAGAGGTTTTTATAGGAATTTCATATGTCCCCATTGGTGGTACATCATGGAATGTAAAATATTCAATAGGACCTCTGACATTGGTTTTGGTGGACTATAATAAAGAATGTATTGTCAGTATCCTTTTCTCAATGCCTCACTTATCAGTAAGTGAAGGCTAGGAATTAGGTTTCAGTGTGTTTGGCTCAACCACTTGAGGTGCCAGAGTGGAAGTGGAATAGTATATTGATGGACTTAGGGATAGGATTCCCACATATGTTCAGGGGACACGATTCCATTTGGGTGATCATTAACAAACTCACCAATTTGGACCACTTCATACCTATCCAAGAGAAGAGTTCAGTAGAGAGCATGTGATGCCTATATATACAGGAGATAGTTCAAATCCATTGAGTCCCATCAACGATAGTTTCTTATTGTGATTCTCTCTTTACATGTTGGGTGTGGAAGGGATTTTAGTAGGCATTTGAGACATAGTTATGGTTGAGAATGATATTTCACCCCCAGATAGATGATCAAAGGTAGTGGACCATTCATATTTTTGAGGACATGTTGCGAGATTACATGTTGGACTTTGGTCATAGTTGGCATGATCACCTACCTCTAGTTGAGTTCACGTACAAAAATAGATACAATTCCACCATTGGTATGAAACCATTCAAGGATTTGTACATGAGAACCTACTGGTCACCCATTTTCGAGACTGACCCAAGAGAGTCAGCACTCATGTGGTCGAAGTTGGTGCGAGCTACTATTGAGAAGATGCAGATCAACCAAGAGCAGATGAGGACTACATAGATTCAGAAGAAGTTATATGGTGATAATATATGGAGGGCTATGGAGTTTGAGGAAGGAGACCTCGTGTTCTTTTAGGTATCTCATTAATGAGGGTTTCAATGAATTAGTCGGGGTGGTGAGTTATCGTTGAGGTTCATCGGCCCTTTTTAGATATTGCATAGAGTTGGAAAGGTAGTGTACCTCCTCGATCTACCCCGAAGTTCTATCAGGTGCATGATTTCTTCCATGTGTCACAGTTTAGGAGTTATTTTCTTGTCTCATCGCACACCATCAACTGGGGTGAGATGAACATTTAGGATGGAGTTAGTTTTGCTGAGTACCTAGTGGAGATCGGGGATCAAGAGGAGAGGATCCTCCAAGGGTGAGTGATTCTGTTGGTGCATGTCTAGTGAAATAATTAGAATCTTTAGGAGAGCACATGGGAGCAGGAGGCTCATATTTATGCACAATACCCACATAATTTTTGTACAACCATTTTTTGGATTTTTGAGGATGTAAAGCCCCAAGGTGGGGAGATTTTAATGTCCCATATTTTTTCATGTATAATTTTTCTAATATTATATTTAATTAATTAGAGAACATGAATTGAGATGGCATGTGATTCTGAGGCCCAGTGTGCCTAGAATAAATGTTTGAAATATAATAAATATATTATATAGAATGCATGAGTGGTTTTCCTAAAAAGTTGAATAACATCTAAATTGGTGCCTGAATCTGAAATCATAGGTCAACATTGTGTTCAATGTAGTTATTTTACAATATATGAGGCCTAACATCGGTCATTGTGGTTCGGCTGTGAAAGACAGTTTTTGGAAATTTTAACGATTAAATTAAATTTAAGATTTAATTTATTTTAACTTTTCGAAGAAACACAGCGAGGAATTTACTTTTAAGTATCTCAACAAGGACCCAGGGTTAGGATTCATAACTCAAGATAATTACATGGAGAATCTAGAGAGGAAGTAAGGAAATTTTCTCGGTGGTGAATGATGACGAAGCTTGGATCAGAGATCAACATATGATATTTTTGAATAATATCGCCAAAGGATGAGGTGTAGCGATCGATCACCTTTATAAAATGATGCAAACCTGATGTAGGGAAAGTTGTTTTGATTTACCTTTCCATGTTCATAGATTCAACGATGAACAAAGACAAACTGACAGTCAGGTTTATTCAGGGTTTGCTCATTATTGCGGGATGGACTATAATGGTGGGTTTTTACTAGTGTTTTGATTATTGAGTATTGATTATGTTTTAATGATCATTTATATGGAATGGATCGAGCTGTAATGAAAAAAGGACAAGGTTCATTCCTTTGGTTTTTCCTCTTCTTCTTTTCCCATTATATTCTATGTGTTCTTTGCATTCTTCTTGGTTTATGAACGAATGATTTATGTGCCTCTGTTTAATGGTTCAACGATCCGAGATTAATGATCTGGAATTGGTAATACTAGAAATATGTGTGATGGTGGTTACAGAAGTGGAACTAATAATGGTGGTTTCTAATTTTTCATTTTTTATCGGAAATATATAATTATGATGATCTTGTTTTCCATGTTGATTCAAGGCCTGAATCATACCAATTTTGTGATAGTGTGACCAGAAGACCTCAGATATAGAAATTCCCAATGAGGTGCAACTAAGATCGGTGGCCAATGGAATGGGGAAGACGATGGATCATGAACCATGGTTTCTAGAAAATAATAGTGAACATGGTGTGTATTTTGGAATACATGGTGTGTGGTCCCCTATTAGCAGTGGCTAGGGTTATTGGAAGAAGTAAAGTGTCACAAGGTTGTGAAACTTACAAAACGATGTGTAGACCCTTCCATGAAACTCGACATGTATCTTCGGAGATACAAGGACATAGGGAAGAGTACATGGGGTTCCATAATAGTGTGTACTCCCCCACAGGCCATGGTTGAACCAGTTACTTAGATTATACCATGTAATTGTACATGGGAAGAGCTTCAGGGATTGTCACCAAGTTCTAGCACACAACTGAAGCACATGGGTGGACCCCATATGGAAGTTCATACTGTGTAAGTCTTTCTACATATTGTGTACTCTCTTATCACATGACATGTTCTAATGACACATTAGATTGTACTTGGGCAGTACCGGAGGTCAGGGAACACAACATGTGACCCTAATACCAAAAATGTATACCTTTCTACACGGCTTGAATCTCTATTCCATCATATCTTAGAAAATATTTTTTAGGGTTCATGCCCTTGATCATTTCCCAGAATGTTGATGGGTATCATTTCCTACTCATTGGAGTATGATCCCTTTAGTCGGAATTTTTGGATAGAGTTATTAGAAATCCCTCTAAGAGGCTCGTAGTATGATTCCCTATTCATTAACCTTTCCCTAGGTAAATTCCTCAGAATTGATGTGACCAACTTCACTAGGGTTCAATCCTCTACATATCATGTTAATCCATATGGGGTTGTTGTTATCACCCCATGGCCTTGGAAGTGATCCTCATCTGTGGTATCATATCTCTCTTCGTATCTATCAGCATATCTCTCTCATGATGGGTCCCGACAAACTGTACTTCTCGGATGGATGTCATCAGTGCTATCAGGCTTAGGATTGTGTTCTCATTGATGAGTTCTTCATGGAATCTTCATGATAAATTCCTAGTGGTGGTATGTGGTAGTGGTGACTTACCTCTAGACAATGTGACTTTGTTTTAGTAAATTTGGATATTATTGTTATATGTGTTGTAGAAAAATATTGTGTGGAGCTGACTATATATCTATTTTTGTATTGATTTGTGGTTTCATGGTGTCCTATTGAGTATTTTTATACTCAAGTCTTCACGGGCATTGCCCGCACGTGTTGTGTCTTGTGAAAACAAGAACCCTTTTGATGAATTCTAGTGTGGACCAAGACTAGAGAATGCTTTATGAGTTTTTTGACTGAGGTGTTCCTACAGCTTTGAAAAGTATTCCCAATTCCTTTTTTTACAAGTTGGACTTTGTAGTTTATCGAAACTTTCTTTTGGTGGGCTTGTATTCTAGCCCATTTTACATTACATTACATTACTTTCCTATCATAGTCTATTGTTTGGGATAGTGGTATGCATGCATCTGTTTCTTAGTGGTTTTTAAATTTTAGTATCTGTGGGCATCGATATGTGTGTTAGTGTATAGGTACATTGGTAATTCCTCCCATGTTAGTAATTTTCCTACTCGGTGCTAGTCACTTGCCTCTAGCTATTTGGAGGCGGGCTTGGGGAGTCGCAGCACATGCCCCACTTGGACGGGTCGTGACGTGAGTGGTGAATTTCAGGGTTGTTTTGTTATTTTAGTGTTGGATAAATATTATGTATTATATGTAAAGGTATATTCTGATTTTTAGGTCTCTTTGATAATGAAATTACAATTTTCATTTAAAATTAGTCATGGTTCTTGATTTATTTAATTTTGGTAAGCCATTTTTTGGTATAAAAATTTTCTAGACCTCTTAAATGATCTTTTTTGGAATGTAGTCATAAAAGTACATGACACATTAATTTTGATATGATTAGGATGGATTTAATGATGGGTTTCACCAAAAATATTTTTTTTTGAAAGGTCAGTTTGGAACTATAATTGTGAGTTTTCAAGGTTTTATTCAATGAATTAATTTAAACTATTTTCAATGTTAATTCAATATATTTTCTATAATTTTATGGTTATCAATAAATTTTTCCCTATTGAAATGATAGAAAACATTATTTTGTGTTGAAATAGTTTGTTTTCCTTTGATAAAATTATTAAATTTGTTATTTTTTTTATACATAACAATTTTGAATTGTATAATTAATTAATTTTCCACTTAACTTAAAGGTAAAATCATGAAATGCGGATTTTTAATTTTAGATAAAGTTTAATTTAAATGTTTTATATATTGAAATATTATAGAAGATTTAACTTGGTTATGTTATACAAGAGGGGATTTTCATGTCAAGATTATAATAGAACACTTGGTTTATATGATAATGTGTTTAGAATGACTTTATAGTTTGGTTTCAACATAAGAAATAATGTTTATTAATGAAATCATATTATGAAATAAATAATATATTTTTGAATGTATGAATTGGTTATTAACTATTTTTTCGTATATACATTGGTTGAACCTCCCTTAATTATGTAATTGTTTGTTTGATTATTAGACCAAACAAATTTTTTTTATTTAATATCCCATGCATGATCAACATACCATGTGACTAGATCAGAGGCACAATATGACCTAAAGCATGCCCCAGTATTCCAAAGGCATCAAAATAGAAGAGAATTTTTATAAGGGATCATGGGGAGACTATATCCTCCTGTTAGAGGTGCATAATTATAGTGGAAATAATCAAATCACATGCATTAGATTTCATATAACAAACAAACTCATAGTCAACTAAACAAATATGAATAAAAATAATCATTTAAAACATGGAATGATACAGTCACACTTATAGATGATCAACATGATGAACCATGGTGTGTTAACCAAATAAAATAGAAGTCAAGATTAATGTGAAAATTTAAGAGAACAAAAGAGACAACAAATATTTTCCTCATCCACATCTAAAAACCACTAGTGTACAACCTATACATTTCCTACACCACCATCCCATTATACACCTATTTCTAAGTAATTTCACTTTCTTATGTCATGATCAATAATGTATACAGAAACACTAAGTCTCCCAATTCTGGTGTGAGTATAAACTAAGTATTATACCACAAATGATGTACCAAAATGATATCCAATATCATATAAGTTCATGTAGTGTTCAACATACCGGTAATACTTGAAATACTTAAACACCTTGTTCGTCTCTAGTCTTGTAAATCCAGGGGTGTTCACCCTACCAACATCACCTCGAGCTAGAATGGGATTATTTTGTCATAACATGAACATGCATGGAGGCTCATGTGGTCCTAAAATAATTTCCTTGTCTCTCTGTTGAAAATATCACCATACTTCTCATTCAACGAAACAAAACCTTCAAAACCCCTTGAAATGAATCAACATATAATATTATAAACTATGATCAATTAATCCTCTATTCCAAAACATTTCTCAAGATAAATAATGTAATATTAGTAATGGAAACCATCACTCCCAATAATAGTGATCACAATCACCCCATACAACACGACCACATCTACAATGCATCCCTCCATATATATCTTATTTTAAACACCACCACATTATGTCACTACATCTAAATAGGTTCTCACATAAATCCCAGTTAATAATTAACCTTATATACAAACAATAAAAAAAGAATCATTACCATTAGTGAGTCAGATCACCAACAACATATGGCCATGTTACCTATGAATTAAAATTTATACCCTCCTTAATGATCAAAACCACCCCAAATTATGTTGGTTAATATCATTACTACCCAAATAAAAGTATGATGATAATAAAAAGAAATCAAAAAAGATAATTTTCAAGAAATTCTACCCACCAATAATCACCAAAAAAACTTATCTTTGTCATAACTTAACCCATAACCTTAACTTCTCACACTAGATATCCCATAAGACACATCATGTGAATCATGAAGACAAAACTCGGTCATGTTTCATGTCTATAACACACTCATTCCTAGGACAATAGGTTATATAGTGAAAAAAATATAATAATAGTATATGTAACTAGGAAACAAATACCTATAAATTGAAAGGCTCCACTCATCAAATACTGTAATCTGATTGAACTTTCATCTATTGAAATCTCATAAAATAAAAAAAATGTAGAATTAAGGATTCCAAGGAAATGAAAATGAATCATAAAGAATAAAAATCAAAATATGTGATAGAACCATTAGAATTTCTTATGGTGACAATATGGGAATAATGGCTCAAAGATTCCTATAAGAACAAGAGTTATCCCCTTGGAAGAGGATGATTAATAAAGGGGACATGGGAGAGAATGTGCGGTTAGATATGGAAAATGAGAAGGAAACCACATTTTAATGTAATTTTTTACCAATTTTTGTTTTATTAAAAAAATTAAAAAACTATTGTAACTCCCACTAGGTACCTTAAAATCATTCATTGCAAACCTGGTGCTCCTCTATAGCCAACCAGGTACCTACAACAATCTATTTGTAATTGATATCTCTCACACTTTGACCAACCCCATCAGACCCTACTCTTAACCACTTTTTAAGACTCCAAAAACTAAAATAGAACTAAATACACATGTATTGGATATAGGTTTCCTATAATTACTCACCTCAACACCCCTACTGGTAAAACCTAACCATCATAAAACAACATGTCCAATAGATACCTTTATAAATGACACTAGTAAATTTCTACCATAAACTGAATATCCTAATAATATCACCATCAAGAATATAAGATAGTGCCTAATGCATCCATTGAAACCCATTGGCCCTTAATCATAAACTCAATATGTTAGATTATATCTATGGTTATCCCAAATATAATAGTAACTTAATTGGTCACATCACTAAAAATCTAACTAACAGGATTATAATATTACCATCATATCGAGCCCTCATATACAAGTTTCTCACACATCATCCTCATGCAATAGTTTCAATAACAAAACCTAAACAACTACATTGTCAATACTTTCCAAAAAAACATAAACAATTCACCATTAACCATCAAGGATATCTGAAATAAGAATAACCAAAACACAGATATTACCATCGATGACTTTATAGAATGCTTAGAAAATATTAGCTCCACCGCATGAAACTAACTCAAACTATAACCTGCAGATTCTTGAACTCACATCAATGTAACATTATATTTTATCCATTATCCCTATTGTTGAACACCCAAATCACTAATCCAAAAAAAAACTCATAGGATAACCCTATATTGTTTTTCTCCACCTCTTCCATTCCGTCTCTATATTCCTCAATCTAACTAGATCCATGATCACTAAATGACTACATGAAGACTTAGTATAACCTCTCAAGATGTCCCATTTTTCAACATGCTCGATGCTCATTTGGCATTTAATCAAAATGATCTTGAATTTTCCTCATCTTCTCACATGCATAACATCTATAGGAAAACCCCATCTTACGATGCAATGATAGTGATCTACTCTAACTTCCTTCTAAGACTCTACAAACCTTCGATTCCTACTACCGATATCTCCACTACCTAATACCTAATGTTATTTATTGGGTTAGTGCACTACTACTAGTTAAATTCATAACATTTATCAATTTTATGAGTAATGGTTTAGAAAATTAGCCTAAGATGAAAATATTCACATATACCTTGATAAAATTCTGAAGAGAATCCTCAAAATTATACACTTTATAAATTTCATCCCTTATTAATTTATGCATGATTTTCAACTGATCCATGATATTTACAGTATAATAAACAATTTGAATCTCCCATACACCAAACGAATGAACTCATGGGCTTTAAATGCACTTAGTATCATGGGGAGATGTTCTTGAAGACCACTACTTCAAAAAAATTTCAATACACCCACTCATGTCTAATTTCCTACACCTTGACATACCAAAAGTGTTTAACTATTATACTATGAATATATGTTTCCAAATATCACTTTCAATGCTAGTGGAATCTCAGTTTATTTGAATATTTTATATAAAAACTCTATCCAATACTCAAATACATTGGGTCCACCATCCCACTAGAAAAATAAATGATTCAAAGACTGAAAAACTCATATAATATATTACAAAGGTAAATAAACTCCATAGGTCCCCCGGTTAATATTTTATATAACTCATTCCAATATATTTCACCCTCATTCCCAAAATACCTTATAAAGGTTCAAGTGAATTAGTCTATTGAATTATTTTTATTTAAAATAGTATCATTTTCTTTGTTAGGAAGAAAAAAAGTAAGTTGATAATATTATAGATAACATATGATATGAGGATATAGAAATTAATATGGGGAAATAAATATTTTACTCGGTTCACCTAAAAGGTCAAATAAAAGGAATATATATTGATAGTGTGTAGATATATGAGTGGATAATATTAGATGCTGTAGATGTTAAAATTATTTTTGACCGGTGAAATAGTGATATAGGGGATCCCCTCTTCATATTTATTTAATCACTACATTATGATAAGAAATACAACTGAAATGTGATATAATGATCACTTACAAGGATTATTTATAAAAATTTACACCAATATAGTGATTTTGTTTTGGATATGATTTAAATTCTATATTATGTCATTCTCTATAATAGAGTTATTCTAGGATCTATTTTACCCTTCATTATTTTTTTAGGTTTTTCAAAATATTCTACTATATTATTTGTTTCTATAGATATTATATACACTTAAACTCACTAAAGAGAATTACAGGTGTACCACCTTATTAAATCTTGTAATAAATTTGATAATTTAACTGAATTATTCATTAAAATTATGTCTATATATCCTCCCATAATCATATAATAGAATCTTTGAGATATTATGATAAACACGCCTTCATTGTGTGACATATTCCTCTATGGTGTGGCCTTCTCAACATTATTCGTTTCCTGGAATGAAACCCTTGTTTATGACATGGCTTCAATTAATAATTATATCCACAAAATTAGTTCAATTTTAAACTTTTTAACTTAATGAAAATCATGTCATGGATTTTAAATTATTTTCAATGTTTTAATGTCTCATGATGTGGGGTTTTCCTTCGCAACATATACTCATATTCTAGTTCTGTGGATCCTTAGAATAAAAATTCACATCGATATAGATTTTACATGGTTGTGTTTCCTTTTCCATTCAAATTCAATCATATTTTACATAAAACTTATAAAAATATGACATTTAATTCTTGGTACTAGCATTGAATCTCCAAAATCACTAAAATCACCTAATAAACCTTCACAGTGAAATTATTGTGTTAAAACATGTAGTAAAAAAACTCCAATTTTGATAATTTTAGAAAACTTATGTATCTACCAAATGAACTTTATGGAAGTGTTTCCCTTACTCTTTTTTGTATCATGTTCTCTAAAATTTAGCTTCATTTTTTCATTCATATTTTGTTGAGTTTGTATTGATTTTTTTGTAACCTATTTCATTTCACATATTTTGGGAAGGGAAAAAACATTATGTAGAATATATTAATGCCTTATGAAAAAGGAATTTACAATTTTATGATTTCAATGTCATTATCTATGTGATGATTGAATTTACATCATGAGATTTACTTTTTATGCTACAATTGGAATCACTCCCATCCATGACAATATGACTCCTAATCAACATCACTTACATAAAACTCCATCACATGACCTTTAAACAATAAATCATGTATTACATTCCAATTGGTTTCAATATTCTTCCCCTTTGAATTTTCTTTTCAATCCAGATTCATATTGAATTATTCCAACATATTTCAATCAAGATCCCCCAAGAGGTGACTCCCCTTATCACACTATATATACTCTTTAGATAGCTTCATTCTTTCTCTTATATTTATCCGAATATGACAATAAAATTAAAGTTGTTAAAATTTTCAATAACTATAAATCATTATAATTATAGAAACTAGAACTTCTATAAAAAATAATAAAATGTATTTTAATTATTTCACTAAGCTTATGAGAGTAAAATATAATTTTATTAAATTATAAAAAACTTAATTACTAAAATTTTGATTATACTTATTCATGTACACCATTTATCTCTATATCCAAAGAGAATGTACCTGATTGGTGGAGGCTCCTTCTTGTAATCTAAAAGACTCAGGATCAAATCTGGGTGAGGATGAATTTCCATGTTACTGTGTATGTTACTCTAGTAGTATTATAGTAGGTATTGTGTTATACTATAGAAACTGGAACTATACACCCGATTTTGGTTCTTTGGGCCACTTGTTTGGGACTATGGGTCTCAGGGCCTTCAGAAACCAAAGGCCTACAAGCCACATGGCCTTCTATCCATTAAGGGACTTTGGGCCATAGGTATGTTGGTCCACCAATAGCCTACGAACCACATGCCGTTTAGGCCATAAAGACCAAGAAGCATCCCAAGTAGACCACATAGGAGCAAGCCCAAAAGAGGATTCAGAGAAAAGTAGAAACCACTATAGTAGAGATAACCGGATTGGACGAATGATTGGGTATGGAAACCGACTCGGTATTAGGAACCGTGTCTCTCTACATAGAGAAATAGTAGTAGATCAACCATATAAGGTGGGGAGTTAAGCATGTTCAAGAATCATATAGTTGGAATGGGTTGTCTCATGTGTGTCTGGTATCAAGCCTTTAAAGGTCATGTATTGGGATTTGTGCCTTTATGCCTTTAGGTCATGTTTGGGCCTTGTGCCTTGGGCCTACGGGTCATATAAGGGTTCCCCATCAACCATTAATAGGGGTACTATCTTGAAATCAATAAAAAATATAATGCCTTCCCTCTCTAATAACTCTTTGAGGATAGTATCTACCCCTATCATGTGCACCAATCATAAGGTATATCCTTGTATGAACAAACAATTTCCAAAAAAAAGTGTTACATACAATAGGGAGAGGGGAGATTTTGAACCTCTTTATATCAAGGAAGATGGTTAAACAACATGGTTTAAACATGATTTTCAAAATTTTAGTGTGAACATTTTTTTTGTAAATGTGCCCACAATGATTTTATTTTTACCCACATGATTTATTTTTATAATTTCAAACCCAATATTCTATTTAAAAATTATATACCTTATTTAAATATGCATTGTTCATTAATGTTGTACTAGATTCCTGGTCATCTCTATCACTCTTTGGTTGTTAAAATTTACCACCATGGGAATCTTCAACTCTTATGCAAGACCATCAAATTGTTATTTATTTCATTCTATTTATGTTAATGTTATTATTTCTGGAATATACTCTATTTTAACTTTTTTATGAGTGGTTATTTCTTGATTCTTTCTGAGAAACACAATATGCTTGCTTCCAATGAAAATGGATCTTCTAGTCATGGATTTTATATCCCCATTATCTCTATCCATATCAATATTTGAGTATCCATATAATTATTTTACATTATATATTGAATATGTTGAATCATAATCATCTGTTCCTCAAGTCTACTGCATGATCCTCTTTACAACCAAATTATTCAACTCCCTAGGTAGTATGAATCCATGAATGTTGCAAGAAATATAATCTGATGTTTTTTCATAACATACAAGGTGATTTTGATCATTCTCTAGTATAGTGTTTGATCAAATTATATACCTTTATCATGTTTTCCTAGATTAGTTCCAACCATAATCAGTGTTGAAACTATCACGATGTTGTGCATTTCAAACATCTTTTGTTTCTCCATTGAATATTTAACCTGATGAAAAATATATAACTCAATTTCTAGACAACATGAATCCTGATGAAAAATGTGAGATCTGTAATAATAGATATTCGAAACTCCAATCTCATCAAATGGATAAAATTATCTATTGATGTTTTCATATATCCTCTTAATATATTGTCGTCAACATAAACAAGCACCATAAATAACTCCTCCTCTGTCAATTTCATATAAATATTGTGATTAAATTCTCCTCTTTGGATTTCCATATTTCTTAATATTATATCCATCTTAGCATAAAAACCTTGAGTATCTTGTTTCAAACCATACATTGCCTTTCAATCCATTTAATCGTCATCACTGATTAGAAAACCCACTAATTTTTTAATGTAAAATTATTCATTTGAAAATCATTTAAAAACACCATATTAAAATCTATTTGGAATATTTTATATTTTTTAAAGACATCCATATTGAGAATGATTATTGTAAGAACCCAGGTTTTGGGACTCTGAGACTTTGAATTTTTTTTGATGTCATTCCAGAGAAGGGCGTTCAGACGGCGTGAAATTCTGAGGCCCGGTGTGCCTGAAATTAATTATATAAAAATGTTAAGTGTTTTTATATTACGCACATATGGTTAAATAAATAAAATGTGATATATCTTAGAAGGTTGATCGGATCAGAAATCTGAGACCATGGTTGGGTCCGGAACGCGGTGTTTACCCTAGGCGCGACATAAAAAGAGTCGGCGTGGGACGTTTGGACCCCTCGCTCATTGACGGTGTGTTAAATGGATAATTAAATTAGAAAATTATTAATTTAATAGATCAACCTGAATTACTACTAAACGGTAGCTCAGATCGGAAATCCTGGGGCACTATTGTGTCTTGAGCGTGCCGTTTACTCTAGGTGGGGTATAAAAGTTTTGGGTGCGGGCCTGCTGTGAGAGATGTCACCCTGGGGAAAAATAGTCATTTTTAAAATAATAAATTAGTGATTTTTATCACTGAAGTTCCTTTAAAATTACTTTCAAAAGGAGCCTCGGAATGGAAATCCAAGACTTCCGTTGAGTTCTAAATGGGGTGTTTTGCCTAGGCGTGATATAAAATGAGTGGGTGTGGGGGTTTCAGAATCCGCGCCCGTCGGTGGAGTTCAAAGAGTTTATAAAATGTGGAATTGGGGGAAACCCATTTATTTTTTTTCTCTCTCTCTATCTCTCTCTCTCTCTCTATCGATATTTCTTCTCCGTTCTTCGGTGTTCTTCGCTGTTCTTCGCCGGATTGAGGAGCGGACTTCGGCGGATCGAAGCAGGATCGTGCTGGCACGTCGCCAATGACGAACGGATCCAACGAGGTAGGATTTATGATTAAATTTCACACCTTTGTGAAATTATTGGAGTTTTTTTCAATATTGTGGTTTTAAATTCTTAAATTTTAGAATTTGGGGCATTGGACGAACGAACACAGCCAACGCCCGAGCCCCGTTCCATTTATCGTTCTTGGGCGTTCTTCGTCAAACTTTTCGGATGCGCCAATCATGTTGGATCAACGATCAGGGGCAGGCGATGCAAAGAACTCTCCTCAAGGATCTTGAACCCATGTTTAGTTTTGAATTTGGGCCACTGGAGCGGTGATGGCGGTCGTCGGAAGCCCCGACTCCGGCAAGGGCGGTGGCCGGAAGTCGGGGTGGCGCAGTGGGGGTTTGGACGAGGTGGCCGACGCGGATGGGTTTCAGATCGAAGAGGTATGCGTCCAGAAGGTTTCGGGTGTCGTCGGCTGGCCGAGGCAGTGCGGTCGAGCGGCCGGAGGTCGACCCGGAGGTGGCGGCGGCGTCAGGTGGAGCCACCGCGGCGGTGCGCCTCGCAGGACGGCGGAGAGGCGACGCGTACCAGGCGGAGTCGGCAGCAGAGCGGGGGAGCCTGGGTGGCAGTGGTGTCGAGTGGGCGATGAATGGTGTGAGGTGGAACAGTGCAGGCCAGGGAAGCATGGTGGCATGCTATGAGAGGCGGAGGCGCCGAGGGCGCTGGCTGTCGCGGTCGGCAGGAGGAACTCAAGGCGCTGAACACCTCGTGTGCGCAGAGGAGACAAGGACACGCAAACAGCAGGTCCTGCACGACGCAGCGAAGATCGGACTTTTGGTCGGTCTACTGGGGAGAACTAGACCCGAGGGGTTTGGTGTGGCTAGAGCGGGCCCCGGCCAGTGGGTCACGGCGGTTCGGGCCGACGGTTCTGACTGGGCCGACCAGGGTGAACCGGCCCAGTTAGGCCCCCTTACCTTTGGGGGGCTGTAACTTCTAAACTGAGCATCCGTTTGATGCTCCTTATATAGATGAAGGTTCATGCCAGCGAGACAGACCTTTTGAAGTGGGTTCTGGGGATTTTGGCTTATGCGCCCTAAGGCGGGTATCCTGGAACGTGCTGACTTAATAATATTAAATTATTATTACAGTTGCGACGGAAGTGGCTCGCGATCCGGACGTCCGTTTGACATGCCATCAGGGAAATTGTGGCCCTTGAGTTGAGACGGTCTTTCCAAGGATGGTTTGGAACCCTTGTGGTTTGGTTTCGTTGCTCGTGGGATGAAGCGCTTAATTCAAGTAATTAATTAATTAATTATTTATTTAATTAATCTTACATCGGACCTGAATGCTGTTAGGGATGTCCGATTGACGTGCCGTTAGTGGCAGCATGACCCCAATCCCTGTGCGAACTTTTTGAGATGCACTTCGAAGCGTTCGGGTTGGAGACAAGGTGTAGGCCACACAGGGCCTAGTTCGCACGTTTTATGGTGGAACACCACTTTTTCACCTGACATCCGTTTGGGGTGTTTGAGAACTCGTTTTGAGTGTTTTTTTGAGGGGATTACAATGGTGCAATCCACTCACCTAAATTCGGGCCCGAGGCGTGGGCCCCATGAGGCAGCTTTCAGACGTATGCTGCATTTTTACGACTTATGCTACATAAGTCCGTTCAGGGAAAATGAATAGCCTACACCGCGTGGTTATCTTCAAGGAACGCAATTGTACGATCTGCGTGACGTGGTTTGGGGTCGAGGTGTGGGCCCCACAGGGCCCTGTTTGCGTATAATGCGGGGAGTTGCATATTCTGCATCCAGAGTCCATTTTAGGCAGCGTTGGTTGAGTTGTGACCCTGGCATTTAGGTGAAATTGACCGGGGTGGTTTCAGGCATTAGAGTGGGAGTTGAGGCATAGTCCCCACGAGCCGTCTCTTAAGCTGTGTGAAGCGTACTGTGACTTTTCATCAGGAATCCGTTTAGGGTGTATGAATATCCATTTCAACATGTTTTTCTGAGAGCATCACGGTGACACAGTTCACCTAACCTCTTTCAGGACCGAGGTGTGGGCCCCATGAAACGTCGTATGATCATAAAGAGGTGTTGAATGAATTTTCCACAAGGAGCCCGTTTCTAGCGAGTAAATAGTCTATCTCATGTGTTTTTCTGTGAGGATCACAACAGTGTAATCTATTTGGGCATGAGGAGTCTCTTTATAGATCTCATTAAATGTGGAAACATGAAGGGTCATTGGTCGGAGGTTCCTTTGACGCACTCCAAACCTACGCACGGTAGCGGTGTTTGTGAAACCCAGTGATGGCACGGGTAGTGTGGAGATATAGAACCAGTTTCACGTTTACCCCCCAGCAAGGCTGGGCAGTGGGATACCCGTTGACCTTAGGGTTTACCCTCCAGTGAGGCTGGGCAGTGGGATACCTGTTGACCTTAGGGTTTACCCTCCAGCGAGGCTAGGCAGCGGGATACCCGTTGACCTTAGGGTTTAGCCTCTAGTGGGGCTGGGCAGTGGGTCACCATCAACTTATTTAGGGTTTACTCTCCAGCAGGGCTGGGTAGTGGGTCACAAGATGTTTTATTACAGTTTACCCTCCAGCGGGGCTGGGCAGTGGGTCACCGTCGACTTATTTAGGGTTTACCCTCCAACAGGGCTGGGTAGTGGGTCACCGTTGACTTATTGGGGTTTACCCTCCAACAGGGCTAGGCAGTGGGTTACCCGACAACTTATTTTAGACTTGGTCCTTTCTATGAGGCTAGTTAGTGACTTCTCTCTGTGTTTACTGGAGTGGGAGCCTTGGTTATATGGTTCAGTGATGAGGCAGTAATGGTGTGCGGGATTGTTGGGCATCAGTGATGGATACCCTTAGAACTGTTGGTAGTTTCTCTTGGGCTGAGCTTGGAGATAGAGATCCCCTTACACACTTGTTCGGGTTTCTTGTTGAGCATATATATATACACTGTACTTTTTTTCCCACTCCTTGGGTTCAGTTACTCTCCTTCTAGGAGGGGCGAAGACACGCGGGGTACGCAACGTGCTTTCCATGTCTAGCTCCTCTTGGATTGGGCGAGTCTACTTCCTTCCTTTTGTTGGGTTGAGCTGCACTCTATCTTTTGTAATCTTGCACTGTTCTTTGTTCAGTCTACTGCTCACCATTTTAGTACCTCCTTTGTTGATCCCTTGAGCTTTCGGGGCATCCTACTGAGTATCTTTATACTTAACCCTACTTGGGATATTCCCGCACTTGGTGTGCCCTTACAGACGACGTACTGGTCGATCGAGACTACGGAGGAGCGTAGAGGACACAGGAGATTGGGATGCATTCAGTGGTCTTTGGAGGATTTCTAGGTGTGAGACTCACCAGTGGTTTACTTTCATTTTACCTGTTGCTGGGTTATGTCACCTTTCTGGTTGGGCATGTATTGTTCCCCTTTTAATATTCAGTTTACTTGTTAGTACCTTTCATCACTTTACTTGTACTGGTTAGAGGTCGATTCATGTATGTTGGGTTCCCTTTTTGTAGTAGTGTTGTATCTTTATTTTCTTTCTCTGCACTTTTTCATTGAGTTGGCTGCGTGTGTGTGTATAGTTTCTTAGGAAAAGGCCTCCCCTAGTTTGTTGTGTCTTCGGTGCTAGTTGCCATCCCCTGGCCTATGGAGGCGGTCTTGGGGTAGTTTCGACTCGAGCCCTGGTATGGGTCGGGTCATGACAAAGTGGTATCATAGGTGGTTTGTTCCTTGGGGAATTGTTCAGACATCCCTAAAAAGGAATTGGTTGAGTTTTGGGGGAAATAGTGTCAACGTGTCTCGAAAGCGGCTCTCAGGCCAGGGAGTCCAGTGATGGTGCAGTGACTAACCTATCCATTCACCAAGACCCTGATAACCTGCATATGGACTCGGCACACTGAGAAACTTGTTGCAGGGAATTTGGTTCGTGCATCATATAGGATTGAGTCTTTGACTGTCCTTCTTGAGTTGGCTCACCATCGTTGTTGATATATATATATTCCCATTTGACTGCGGTACTCCTTGATCAGATTCAGGATGTCTCTGTGATGATAGCCAGCCAGGATACTATCTCTGGTTCGTGACGACGATTTCGTGAGCGACGAGGCCTCAATTAAAGATCCATCATACGATTACCCTTTCTCCAGGAGGACATGCAGTAGAACCTCCACCTGTATAGTAGCAGATAATACCGACAGAAAGGACCGATTACTATAATGGGATGGGAACACTACATGAGTTTCAGCTCCAGAGACCACTGAGGTTCCATGATGAGCCATACCCTAAGACAGTGAAGGGTTGGATAGAGTCGGTGGTTCGCCTCTTCAGGCTTGTTCAGACACTGACAGGTTAGATGGTAGCTTTGACAGCCAATCTTTTTCCACCAAGCTGTTTGGCATGGTAGAGAAAGGGTTACTCGGATACATGATGAGTTGGTACTCTCATGGGATGACTTCTAGAATCTATTTCGTGAGGAGTACTACCTCTACTGCTTACGATTTTTACAGTTTCGGGAGCTGATGGAGCTTCAACAGGGAGTGATAGCAGTGGCTGAGTACACAACTAGGTTCACAGACCTTACTCGATACTCTTTGTACATGGTCCATGACGGTAACTTCTGAGCACATAAGATTTACCGAGGTCTCTGAAGAGGATATTCATGCCATCGTAGTGCCCTTGTGCATCCTCACCCATCTCAGAGTGCTAGAGTAGGCACTGGTGATAGAGAAATTTCTAAGAGAGGGACGTCGATTGGTAGGGCCTCAACGCCGGAAGTCTCCCCTTGATGAGACTCAGGCACATGGTCGGGGACAACGTAGAGCACCAAGATAGCCTAGGGAGGACTAGTGATATGTTTCTGATGTGCGAGGTCACATGGCGAGAGACTATCCAACCAAATGTGCTGAGTCTTCCAGATATTTGGTAGATGCACCGCCACAACAAAGGTAGTGTCGTGATCAGAGAACCCCCAGGTGAGGATAGGGTGGTCCCCAGGGAGGCGGTGTTGGCGGAAAAGCAGGAAGAACTGTGGTTGGAAGATTCCGTTTCGAGGTCCTACCACCACCACTAGGCAACCCATGTCAGGCTTAGGGAGATGACGAACGGGGCTGTGTGAGGTTGTGTGTTATGGATGTCTACAATCCTGCAACGCAAGAGATGATAAGAGGTATGCTCTATTTATTTTTCTATTTTTATCAGTAGAACTTGTTAGACACTGCGTGAGGTACTCTTTTTATCTAACTCCTTGTTTGAGGGGTTACCGAGGGTGACATAGGGAGTCAGTGTAACCATGTGTTGGTGTTGTCCGGTGTATCTTTGAATGCATGGGAAATAGGGGTTCTTCCCCCACTGAGACACATTTTTGTGATGTGATCAAAACCGGGAGGGAGAGTCAGTAACACCCAAAGTGGATATTATTGAGGTGCGGTGGATGGGTCCCTCTGACATGTGCATTCATGGTAGGGTTGTGCGGTGGAGCGTGAGAGCAGGTTTTGGTTTTTCCAATGGGGCTTTTATGCTTGACCTCCCTTTGCTCGAGGTGCCACTAGTGGGTTTGGTAGAGTACATGTTTTGGGGATTACTCTCCTTCCAAGAAAGGAAAAGACTCGTGGGGTATGTATTGATGTCGAAAAAATCCCGTAACTCTCGGAGGAAGTTTCGAAATGACGAAGCAAAGTCATATTCGGAGTCAGAGGCCCGATCCGGAGGCCCGGGAAGTGGTGCATGAAATAAAGGAGGATCTGCGCGAAAATATGTTCTGCGCGCGAAGTACTCCCAGAATTCGCGGAATTGGACCGGTGAGGTGCGCAATAATTGCACGCCCCGGTTCTTCGCGGTGAGATTTTGGCGCAAGCGGTTCCCGACACGGAAAACTTCGCGCACTGCCTGGATTCCGCACCGGAGGTCGCCTATAAATATAAGGTGACCCCGAACGGTTTGGGGGTTGAGGAATCCGAAGCAACTCTCGTGCACGTTATTCGGCTCCCCCCGCGCGAAAGATGACATCCAGGTAATCCCGAATTCCGCGCAACCTTACCCTGAAGTTCGCCTTTGCGCGCAACTCCAACGGCTTCAGTGAATTTGCCCCTTCCCCCGGTTTCCCCACTTGCGCGCAATCCGTGGTCCGTGCATGCAATACCCTGCCTGGCGTGAAAAACCTTGCACGTAATTCCCTCTTCGCGCGCAATTTCATTACTCCAATTGTGCGCCGTCCCGGTGTTTTGCGCGCGAGTCGTCCCTTTTGCGCACAAAGCCCCGGACCCCTCACCTTGACGCCCCTTGGCTGCCCCCTGCACCGGCACCTGATGTCTCCCCTGCCGAGAATGCGCGCCATGCGTTGTTTTCCCACACGGCCTTCCAGGCTCGTGCGAAGTAACCTCAAGGTCCCTTGGGCCATGTTTCCCGTTGCGTTTCTTTGCCTTATGCTTCTCCACATAGGCACGCCAATGGCTATTGCTTCTTCGCATAGCCACGCTAACGTGGACCCCCCGGTGGTTTGCTCTGCGGCCCCCCTTCACCATGGCCTTGCCGATTCCTTCCCTTCCACAAGGGGTAGAGGGCGTTGGGCATGTAAGCCCTATGGGTGTGGAGAAAACCCACCTCTTCCAAGCAGCAGGACGTTAAATTACTATGCACCTATTCCTTAACACAAGACGTTAAACTGTGGTCCGACCCCGTGCTTCGCACGCAGGGTCCCCCCAGCTCGGACATTTTTTACGCCCACTCGTCTCCACGGGAATGGACTCTTCCTCACATGGAATGAGATCCTCCTTGTCAGAGCGGCATTTGTCCGCGGGGGAAGGGCTGCCTCAGAGTGTAAGCCCCTAACCCTTCTTGCAGATGATTGCACCTGTGCATCTCTGTACTTCCCCCCTGCCAAGGCCAGTGGAGTCCTTATCCCACTGCGCTTTGTCGCACCACGAGCCTCCACCCTGGAGTAAGCCCCGACACCAAGGGCCGCTAACCATGCGTAAGCCCTTATTTCCTCTTTGGGCCGCTCAATGCGTAAGCCCCATTCTGCTTCTCACGGACGCACCCTTCGCGACGTGATCATCTGGTCCATGCTGCCTCTTGTTTCCCACACCGAGCATGACTCACGTGGGCTTAGAGCGCGCACCGACCATGACATCCTCTTATGGGCCGCCCCAGAGCGTAAGCCCCATCCCAGCGAACTACGTGGACTTTGATCCGTGCTAACGCATGGTACGTAGGAAGCCTCCACGAGGTTCAAGCCCACCACCCGGTCGTCCTGACCTCTCCATGTCGGTTCCCCGACCACCTTGGGCTACCTCAGAGCATAAGCCCCAAATATTCCATCCTGCATGACGTTAAACTGTATTCCGTCCCACATGACGTTAAACTGTATTTTGTCCCGCATGACGTTAAACTGTATTCCGTCCCGCATGACGTTAAACTGTATTCCGTCCCGCATGACGTTAAACTGTATTCCGTTCCGCATGACGTTAAACTGTATCGCGTCCCGCATGACGTTAAACTATATTCCGTCCCGCATGATGTTAAACTGTATTCCCCCGCTTGGGCCGTCTCAGAATGTAAGCCCCATGCCTCACTCCACCATCCATCCTGATCCTTACCCGGGTCGCCACATCCCGGTGAGATCATGCCACCCTTTCCCACTCCATGACATATGGGAAGCCGCCCACATGATGGCCCCAACATCGGTGTTCCCCCTAGGGATCCTTCAACCCGATCCGTCTTCACAAGACGTTAAGATTGTGACATACCCCGTGTTAAACATGGGAAGCTGAGGAAAACCTCAGATGGTACACATTCCCCACTTTCGATGTGGGATGCCTCGGGCTTCCGCGCCCTCGAGAAGCCCTGTGATAAGGGACCCAAGACAGACATGCCGACGATGCCCCAACGTGACCATTCTCCTCACCGTAGGTTGTTGTCCCGACCAGACCCCTTGGAGCATCTTGACGGAAGCAGCGTAATTAACTGTCATCCATGTAGATATGGCACCGAGAATGAGCTTCACGAACCCGTTTTAAATCTATGAGGGAGACCCAGACTAGGTAATGAGCTCCGAGGAGGAATCCACGGAGGGAAGAACCGACATCCCATCATCCCGGTTTCGATCAAGGAGAAGACGTCCCTAAACAAGGAACAGATGCCGCCCGCCTTTGGAAAGCAGGAATGCGGGGCCACAAGCAGTGCGCCCTCTCCAGCGGACGGACGCGCGCGCCCCGACGAAAGAATCGGAAATAAAAAATGGTGAACCTGATGTGAAGATCTTCTCGTAAACACGAGGAATGGTAGCCGTTGGAGCATCAGAATAATAGCATGTCACCAGGTCCGGGTAACCCTCACCGGGACGTGAACCCGCCAGGGGTCGAGGCCATCAGGACGTTGACTACTCCGTCCTGTGACGTCGTCAGCGTGGATCCCTCTCACCGACCATGGAAGATGGAATGACACTGGGCCTTGGTTGTTGATCTCCTTTCCTGTTGATACTAATGGGTTCATCTCCCTGTTTCCAGGAATCAGATCACTGCATTCGGAGCTTAATCGCCACCTGCCCACCGACGCAGGGGCAAGGGCAGTACCGACGCGGCTACCCCGCACGGTCCCACCCATCCCACGGTCGCTCTGACTTCGACCGTTGTAGAAGAAGGGCACTTGCGCACCCTCTCCCCGTCAGAAATAATTCAACGGAGGGTGATCAATAACCTGGTCTGTAGGTATGACGAGGAAGGGGTCATCCCCACCAGGGGCATGGCCCGCTTGGATCTAGAGGCGGTCGCGCCTCACCACCATCGCCGCCCGTGAGGGACGCACAGGGAGCCGCCGCTCCCCACGCCGACGTTCAACCGCTTCGGGAGCCTATCCCCAGAGCGCTTTGACACATCCCTCCCCTACGCCAATGAGGTGGGGGATGTACGGGTCCACCCGATCAGCGATCCATCACAGGGGTTACCGGCAAGAACCCCTACCAGGCCGCCTCGACGCCGCCGCCCGACTCCCCGAGCCGAGGAGAAGGCAATCTTCATGCCCGCACCGCCGATTCCAGCCCATCTGACTCGACGCCAGCGTCGTGCACGAGTGGGGGAGAATGCCCGTCCTGGGGCACCAGCATCAGCAGCCATTGTGGCCCCAGCCACTACTAACTCCTGTTCCCAGATCCCTGCGCATGTTGAGCAGGGGCAGCCGCGTGCCTGACTGGGATCGAAACCCCGACCGCCCTGCATGCAGGTTGGGTTGAATCTCCCGGTCGCGGACACTGGCAATGGCCACTGCAGACCAATCCACTGTAGTGCCGCTCACCATGAAGGCTCATTCCGTGCCACCGATCTGGGAAGCCGAAAGCTTCTTCGCGACGACTATGCTCCGGGTATGGCTCCTTCCAGCACCCACTGCGTGGGGTATGAGGTCACTCCCCCTACCACTGGTCGCGAGCATGGAGCCGCTGTGTATCCGGTCGCTCACTCACATGGAGGTCCTCCCCATGTCCTTTTCGACATCTGTCCCGGTGCTGCTCGCACCCCGGCTTTCGGTCCCCTCTACCCCAGCTCAATTGTGGCCGGGGGACCCCATGATGGAAGTCATCCTTATCCTGAGGAGCTACCCAGGGGCAGGAAGGCCGGGCGTCGTCGCCGTAGGAGGAATGTCAGGGGAGTCCGGATGGGAATTAGACCAGTCCGTTTCTCAGATTCTGAGGTAGAGTACGACTCGACGATAGAGCCTCCCCCCCAACCTTTCGAGTTGAGGGCAGGGATGGGGACGCGACACATCAGTCTCGTACTCCCCGAATGCGAGATCCATATGATTCCCTCCTCCCTTTGAAGGTATATCCAGGAGGAAGAGGATTTGGCGTACCGCCAGGGATCAAGCCCATAGTTGCCGCTGATCTCCTCGGAAGCACCTCCTTCCCCTGTTGGGGAGGGTGAGGAGCTTATCTGGGGACCGACGGAGAGATCGCGAGGCGACACACCCTTGACGAGCACCGATGTTGTGACAGGAGGCCCATCCATTGGCCCATCCTATCGCGATGTGGCGGCCAGGGCACTGAAACCCCGGGAGGATGACCCAGGGATCGGCGGCCAATCGGCCTGTTCACTGTATTCCCCACCGGCTAGCCCACCACCCCGACGGCCTACCTCAGCGCCATTGCCAATTCCCCGACTTTCCTCGGTGGAGGAGCACGGGCGGCAAGTTCTGGACCCCGAGCCGGAGCCGTGGAGCTTCTGGACCATTCTTGCAGTGGGCCACTTCCCTGAGAAGTTTTGGCCGGTCGCAGAATCGGGTTTTGATGTGCCAGAGTCACTCACCCCGGGAGAGTTTGAATGCTTCCGCCAGATTCTTCGGGTGACTCACTCCCGCCTCCGTCATCAGCTAGCGCCTTATCCCGGGAGACAGGCGCATCTCGAGAAGATTGGTGAGCAGTGCCGCCGGGTTGAACTAGAAGCACTCCCCGCGGTCCGACACCCTGAGTCGCTGGACCTCCATGAGGCCCTTCAGCAAAAATGCATCCAGAGTTTTCAAGTACTCCGCAGAGTTATTGAGGTGGCCACCCCCCAGGCGCACATTCGTGGGTGGGGGCAGTACGCTGCTCTCCTCTTCTGTGCGATCCACCGGCAGCCCGATCCACTGGGCAGCCTTGATGCAACATCGACAAGGGCAGTAGCAGTCAACATGGCTGAACCTTCAGATGAGGGAAACATTGTGGAGCCCCTCGACGGGGACTCATGCCCCGAGGACAGGCCGCTACTGGACCCATCTGGGAGGATTACTCTCCAACATAGGAGCCTCCTAGGCCTTCCAGTACCCACAGAGGCACTGGCGCTGAGCCGAAACATCGACAAGGGTAAAGAGCCCGTCAGGTCTTTCAAACTCGCCGGACCATCTACCTCAGTGCAGAAGGCAGAGGAAGATCCCGAGAAGGCCACGCTGCGCCAACAGCTAGCCGAGAAAAAGAGGCTGGTCGATGAGCTCCTGGACGAATGGATTGCAGAGCGGCGGCCTGTCTACGACAACCCTAGACCAGGATAGAAGGGGCATGAGCATCTACCCCTTGCTGAGATCCCCCCGGGAAACCGTGACCGTGTCGTGTTCACCGACAGGGGAGACACTGGAGCCCATGGAAAGAGGGCGTGATATGTTTTTCTAAACCCTCCCGAGTAGTGAGGCAACCTGGGAGACCCTGCTCGATTTCCTCCCGCCGCTCCGAGAGTCGCTTCGCCAGCTGCCCCCCGAGCCGCTGAGCGCGACTATCGTATCGAAGAGCCTGTTAATGCGCTTGTGGTTAGAGATCCCCGTCAGGACATGAATCCGCATCCAGATGATCTTATAGAAGTACTCATCGCTCTCTTGGAGGCCCTTGAAACTCGGAAGGTGGCGATCCCACCGGATGGCAAGCCGTACCTCACATGGGTGGATGACATGCCGGCCCCGCCGGGATTTGGGAACCCCACTTTTCCCCCCTTTAACGGGACCAGAGACCCGCCACAACACTTGGCCCACTTCAACTCGAGGTGCGGGCCTATGTTGGGGACTCCGGCGTAGTAGGAGGCTGCCAAGCTCCGGTGCTTTGTTCAGACACTGGAAGGACCAACGTTCGTTTGGTACAGCCAGATCCCTGTTGGATCAGTGACTAGCTAGGAGGACCTCTGCCGACAATTCCTCTACCAGTTCAGTTCCACAACCCAGAAGACCAACATTGCATACCTCTTCAGGTGCAAGCAAAGGCCCGATGAGCGAGTCGCGGACTTCGTCGCCCGGTGGAAGGGGCTCACGTACTCCCTTGACATGCCACTGACTCGGGAGCAATTACTGACAATGTGTGTGGGGAATGTCAAGGAGGAGTTGGTTCCATCCCTGATCATGCAGAATTACCATGGAGGGTTCCGGGACTTCTCAGACAAGTCTCAGTGCCTCGAAGAAGCCCTGCAACAGGCTAGTCAGGCACGCCCGCTGCCTCCTGTGATCTCTGCAAGGAGAGCCGCCAGAGCCGAGCCTGCTACTGTGGCGTAGATAGAGGCCCCCAGACAGCTGGAGTTATTTCCGGTGAGGCCAGCTCAGCAGACTCATAGGGGTCCACCCCCACAGCCTCCGGCCTAGCAACGACCGCCTCAAAATCGGCAGGCGCCTCCGCGTAACACACCGCCACCACCTAGGTGAGGTAATCCGGCTCCGCCTCCTCGGTCTGCTCCTCCGGCCCCTGGCCATGGTCATCCCCCAAGAGTCCCCTTTCCAGGCAGAAGGAATCATGCTTACTCGTTTGGCGAGGCCCAGGTCCCCGGTTATTTCCGTAGCGCCTTAGAGTAGAGGATCGTGCGGCTGCCTGAGTGCCGGAAGCCAAAAGAGGCGTGTCTCACGGATCTCCCTAACTACTGCCCTTATCATCGGTTCCTGGGAAACACCATCCAACAATGCTATGTGTTCAAGGACTGGCTCCAAGACCAGATAGACAACAACATAGTCAGGTTGGGCCCAGCCCCGACATAGGTGGCAGGTGTCTTCGTGGGATCAGATGGCAGTAGTGACGACGGGGATGGGTGGGAACAGGTTTCCGACCGTGGGTCCCAGAAGTATAACGACTGGATGGCCTGCAGGACGGTCGCCTATGCCCATGGCATCATCCGTGCCCGCCTGGGCCAGCCAGAGCCCTCGGAATCTCTGAGCGCCGCTTCGGCATCGTCGTCCCAGCCTACTTCTTCCCAGAAGAGCAGGCGGCAGTGCAAGAAGAAAGAACGCGCCCTGCTATTATCATCGTCTTCTCGCACGCTTGGCGACTTTATGCCCCCGAAAATGGGGATCCCTCCGAGACCCCGTCCGGTAATGGATGACTCCTCGACCGAGAGCCCAAGGTACGCTTCGGTTAACACCGTAGAGTTGGTAAATCCCTTCTTGGCTCCCGATAGTGAGGAGCGCCGGGTGAACCTCCCCGAGAGCCCGGGGTACGCTTCTGTTAACACCGTAGAGTTGGTAAATCTCTTTGTGGCTCCCGACAACGAGGAGCGCCGGGTGAAGCTCCCCGAGAGCCCGGGGTACGCTTCGGTTAACACCGTAGAGTTGGTAAATCCCTTCTTGGATCCCGACAATGAGGAGCGCCGGGTGAATCTCCCCGAGAGCCTGGGGTACGCTTCGGTTAATACCGTAGAGTTGGTAAATCCCTTTGTGTCTCCCGACGATGAGGAGCGCCTGGTGAACCTCCCCAAGAGCCCGAGGTACACTTCGGTTAACACCGTAGAGTTGGTAAATCCCTTTGTGGATCCCGACGATGAGGAGCACCGGGTGAATCTCCCCGGGAGCCCAGGGTACACTTCGGTTAATACTGTAGAGTTGGTAAATCCCTTTGTGGCTCCCGACGACGAGGAGCGCCAGGTGAACCTCCCCAATGTCCCCATCCATCGCCAACGTCGACGGAGCCGTGGATACGTGAATCGCCGGGGCACGGCAGTTGTCACCTCCAGTCAGGCCATGCACGCTACCGAGACCAGGAAGCATGCCCGGTATAGAGAGCAGCACTCGCTGCTCCCTCATCCGGTGACAACAGGTTCCCTTCCACCACCGTTTGTGTTTCTGGATCGGGCGGAATCGCCTTGCCTGCGTCACAATCAGCCCATCCCTGCCATTGGCCTACTACGGCCTTCCGGTCCTAGCATGGCAGCCACCTCCCAGTCTTCAGCTGGTGAACAGCGGGACGTGCCTAGTACCAGTCAGTCACCGGTCCCGCCAGTAGGGCCCGTCATGACCCCAATTGCAGAGCGAACTCCTGTAAGAAGAAGCTCGCGTTTGGCACAAAAGTATGATGTCCTGAAGCATATGGCCGACATTCCGGCGAGGCTTTCCATCCTTTAGGCCCTCCGCTTGTCGTCTGAAATGCGTGAGGTGCTCGCCGAGGCTCTAAGGAGCCCCCTCCAGTTTGAAATGGAGGTAGCGGCCGTAGAAGCCTTCCACACCGAGGTGGTTGAGAATGCCGAATGTCAGGCGGTTATCTCATTCTCTGGTGAAGATGAAGACCCTACCATACAGGGGAACATTCGACCACTGTACATCACCGGCCAATTCAATAGCATGGAGGTCCGTCGCTGTCTTGTCGACACAGGTTCTGGGATTAACTTGATCCCAACTCGGACACTGGAAAAACTGGGGTTGTCCGAGGATGATTTAATTCCCTCCGACCTCAGAATCCATGGGTATAACAGGACCGAGCAAACTCCACTCGACAAGATTCGTTTGAAGACCCAGTTCGGAGGCTTAATTGCCAATAATGAATTCATAGTTGTCTCTCAGGGCACTGCCTATAATGCGTTGATGGGTAGGCCGTGGCTCCATATTTATGCAGCGGTTCCCTCATCATACCATCAGTGCCTCAAATACTCCCTTAAGGGTCGAGTGGGTGTGCTCCAAGGAGATGCGTCCCTGTTTTCCTCTTGTGAAGCTCGTTACCTGGATGCTGACTATTACAAGAGCAAGGACAAGCAGATCCTGGCAGGTGAGGTTGAGCCTGCCGCTGTCGCGAGTGATCCCTGGATAGGTTTGGATGACTCATATGTCTTCCGAATCCATCGGTTGGAGGCCACGACTCCCGATATGGAAGAGTGCTTTGTTGTCTTGGGTACCAGAGGAATGCATACTTCCAGGTCTAAGCGATGGTGGGAAATCACCTCGTACTCTTACACCAACCAGACCTAGGTGATCCCCGAGCCTCTTACCCCCATACGATATCGGGACGTTGGGCTTATGGCAACGACAATACGTCATACGTGCCTATTTCGCCGAGCGGGGATCGACCGGCTCAAGACAACGCAATACCACTGCTTCGATGTCGTAAAGCGTGGCCCCTTGGTCCGCAGGCCGGATGGGATTGGATCAACCGCCTTTGTCGCTATGGTCTCCGTGGTGCATGAGTCTCCCGTCGTGACGACCTCTGCCGCCCAAGCTGGTGCTAGCTCCCCATCAGGGTCGAGAAGCACCGAAACGGCTCCCCCCATGGATGATCCTTCCCCAAGCGGAGAAGAAGACATGGAAGATGCTCCCCCTGCCTTTGAGGAGGGTGTCTCCGCCACGGTCGACGAGCTCGTACAGGTGAACCTCGGTAGTGAGGCGGACCTGAGGCCCACATTGGTCAGCACCGCTATGCCTCCTGAGGAACGGAAACAATACATAGACTTCCTCAGACATCATCATGATGTGTTTTCATGGAGTTATGATGAGATGCCGGGACAAGATCCCCAGGTAGCCGTCCACCGCCTTGGCCTCCCAGCAAACCATCGCGGGTTCAAGCAACCTCCCAGAAGAATGCACCCCTTTCACGGTGCCATGGTTGAGGCCGAAGTTGATAAGCTCATTAAGGCCAACTTCATCAGGGAATTCCAGTACCCCAGGTGGCTAGCCAACATTGTTCCCGTCAGGAAGAAGAACGGGCAGATCAGGGTCTGCATTGACTTTCGCAATCTTAATCCCCACTGTCCGAAGGATGACTTTCCCCTTCCCGTGATAGAGTTGTTGATCGACGCAACGGCCGGGTTCCAAGCCATCTCCTTCATGGATGGGTACTCTGGGTATAACCAGATCCGGATGGCCCCCGAGGATGAAGAGTTCACTGCCTTCAGGGCCCCCCAGGGCACTTTTTGCTATCGGGTTATGCCCTTCGGCCTAAAGAACGCGGGTGCCACCTATCAATGGGCTATGCACCACATATTCAAGCTAATCCTCGGGACACTGGTGGAGTGCCATGTAGATGACCTGGTGGTTAAATCTCTTCAGTGCCAGGACCATATCAAAGACCATGAGAAAGTGTTCGGTTTGCTCCGTTCTCGTCACTTGAAGATGAACCTGTTGAAGTGTGCCTTCGGGGTCACCTCTGGAAAGTTTCTTGGCTTCATAGTCAGGTATTGAGGTATCGAGATCGACCCCGAGAAGATCAAGGCCATCAGTCAGATGCCTCCCCCGAGGAATATTCGGGAGCTTCGAGGCCTCCAAGGCCACTTAGACTATATACGCCGATTCATTGCGAATCTGGCCGACAAGTGTAAGCCCTCTTCTCAGCTCATGAAGAAAGGCGCCGCCTATGGGTGGGATGAAGAGTGCCAGACCGCTTTTAAGGAAATCAAGCAGTATCTGCTTCAACCTCCAGTCCTGATGCCACCTGTTCCCGGAAAACCGCTGGTCCTTTACGTGACCGCCCTGGAGCGATCCCTCGGCGCCCTTCTCGCCCAGAAGAACAATGAGGTAATGGAGAATATCCTATACTACCTCAGCCGCATGCTCCTCGACGCGGACGTTAGATACTCTCCCATTGAGAAGAGCTGCCTGGCACTTGTATTCGCTGTACAGAAATTACGACACTACTTGCAGCACCATGAGGTACAACTAGTTTCTCGGGTAGACCCGTTGAAATACATCCTGAGTCGGCCTATGTTGACCGGCCGATTGGCACGCTGGGCGGTGATCCTCCATCCGTTCGACATTAGGTTCGTACCTCAGAAGGCCATTGAAGGATAGGCGTTGGCAGAATTCTTAGCTTCTCATCCAACCTCTGCGGACCAGCCGTTGGATTTGGGCTTTCCTGATGAGGCAATCCTCTCAGTCGATCACGCCACCCCATGCTGGCAGATTCACTTTGATGGAGCCTCCCGAATCCCTACCAGTAGAAGGTTCAACGATCCTAGGCTTAATAGAGTGGTCCTGGGTAACATCTTCATCACCCCGGAGCAAGCCATTCTTCCATATTCTTTCTTATTATCAGAAGGCTGCACCAATAATGAGGCAGAATATCATGCCCTCATCACCAGCCTCGAGTTGGCTCTGGAGGTTGATGTACCCCACCTGTGTGTGAAAGAGGACTCTGAGCTAGTCATCAAGCAGGTTAACGGTGACTACGCTGTCAGGAATCCAGAACTCATGCCGTTGCTGGAGTGCACCCTCCATCTAATGGCTAAGTTCCCATCCCAACCAGATGTCGTTCACGTTCCCCAGTCACAGAACAGTCAAGCAGATGCTTTGGCCAGCCTAGCCGCATCACTCACGAAGCCCGAACAGGATGACCTAATCATCCATGTGGCGCACCGAAGAGTCATTTCTCTTGTTATCCCGGAGGGCGGTCGTGGCCCACAAGTGAACCATCTCACCACTGGTGCCCCCGCGTCGGGACCCCCCGGGGTTTCAGGCGTGGTGATCGAGACAGTTCCTGACTGGAGGAATCCTCTGGTTGAATATCTCCTGCACGACAATATTCCAATGGACTGAGCGGAGCGGGAATGAATCCGGCGCCGCGCGCCGCAGTTCACCCTTCAAAGCGGTCCCAGTCGTGAGCAGATCCTTTACATGCGCAGATTTGATGGTGTTCTCCTCCGTTGTCTTCAAGGAGTTGAGATCCCGTAGGTCATGCAGGAAGTGCACGCTGGCTCCTGTGGCGCCCACCAGGCCGGGTCAAAGTTGTCCCACCAGATTCAGAGATTGGGATACTTCTGGCCCTCCATGATCCACGACTGCACCGAGTACGCCAAGAGGTGTCATGCGTTCCAAGTTCATGCTAACTTTGTGCATCGGCCACCAGAGCCTCTCTATACTAATAAGTATTCTTGGCCCTTTGCAGTCTAGGGGTTGGATGTCGTGGGGCCCTACCCGCCGGTGACGGCCCGCCAGTGCCGGTTCATCTTAACCACCACAGATTTCTTCTCAAAGTGGGCAGAGGCAGCCCCGCTTAGGGAAGTCAAGGCTGGTTCTATCGCCGACTTCGTGAGTTCCAATATCATTCACCGGTTTGGAATACCTCACGATATCCACGGATAACGGAACCAACTTCCGAGCGGCCGAGCTGAAGAGATTGTATGCCAAGTACAACATTCGCTCTAACCATACCTCCTGCTATCATGCGTAGGTGAATGGACAGATTGAGGCATCTAACAAAACCCTCTCTAACATTCTGCAAAAAATGGTTGGTCAGAACAAGAAAAGTTGGCCGGACAAGCTCCCCAACGCCCTCTGGGCTTATAGGACGACGACTCGCAATTCCACCCAGGTGACTCCGTATTCCCTGGTATACGGAGCTGAGGCCGTCCTTCCCATCGAGGTTCAGCTGCCCTCATTGCGCACGGAGGTCTACGACCAGCAAGCGCTAGACAGAGTTGCCGAGATCCGTCTAGCCGAATTGGAAGTGCTGGACGAAAGTAGGATTCGCGATTTACATAACCTGGAAAGGCATCAGAGCAGGATGGCTCGAGATTTTGATAAGAAGGTTCGCCTCTGCTCCTTCCTGCAAGGTGACCTAGTGTTGGCTCTCAGAGCGCCAATGATTCTCAGCAGGAAACCACCCAAGTTGGAACCCAAGTGGGAGGGACCTTTTATTATCCATAAGGTCTATCCCAATGGTGCGTATTCCCTGGTGACTATGGATGGTGAGAGTATCACTCCTCCCACCAACGCCAGGTTCCTCAAGAAGTACTTTACTTAAATAGGTATGGTCCAGCATGACCTTAAACTGCATTTTGCCCTACATTTGGGCTCTATGGTCCAGCATGACCTTAAACTACATTTTTCCCTATATTTGGGATCTATGGTCCAGCATGACCTTAAACTGCATTTTTCCCTACATTTGGGCTCTATGGTCCAGCATGACCTTAAACTGTATGGTCCAACATGACCTTAAACTGTACGGTCCAGCATGACCTTAAAATGCATTTTGCCCTACATTTGGGATCTACGGTCCAGCATGACCTTAAACTGTATGGTCCAGCATGACCTTAAACTACACTCTGCCCTGCATCTGGGAACCATGGTCCGATTTCTAAGACCTAAAACTAAGATCCTCTTTTGGTTATGCCCTGCTCACGGTCCGAGCTCTAAGACCTAAAACTAAGATCTATATTTCGTCCAACATGATGTTAAACTGTATTTCAAGAACTATGTATGGCTTGATTCTCATCCTAATGAGATACATAGGACCACCCGGACATTTTGTCTCGGGTCCAGCCCAGGAGTGACCAAACTCCGCCCTTTCTTTTCACGGTCCGAGCTCTAAGACCTAAAACTAAGATCCTCACGGTCCGAGCTCTAAGACCTAAAACTAAGACTTATATTTCGTCCAACATGACATTAAACTGTATTGCCAGAACTACGTCTAGCTTGATTCCCATACTAATGGGATACGTAGGAACGCCCAGACCTTTCGTCTTTGGGTCCAGCTTGAGGTCCGCTGTCGCGTCTGTTTCGCCTTTGGGACTTCGACCACAGGGTCGCGTGGCGTGGTGTGAGAGTATGTACCCATTCACGTCGGGTTTGCGATAGCGGAACCCCGCACACCCTGTCCTCAGGGTTGAGCCCTCCTCTGTCCAATGGCATTTAAAGGCGCATATCAAGAACTACATGTGGATTGATTCCCATCCTTATGGGATATATAGGACCGCCTGAACACCTAGATGTTAGGTCCAGCCCCATCTCTTAGGAGATCCCACGATCTCCCGGTTCCCAGGGTGTTTGGAATTACGCCCCCTCTTTTGCCCAGGGATCCGCCATCTCTTGGCCGCTCTCGGACTGAGCCCTCTGACCCTTTCCACTTGTCTACTGATGTGCTCAAGGCACTCTGGTCTAGAACTTGGAGTGCTAGATCCGACTTAGGAAAGTTCCATCCACTTGCCAAGCTTCGTGTTCCCCTTCATTCGGGCCCCCGTCATCCTTCATACCCGGAGGGACCCCCAAGAACGGCCTAGATACAATGCCCAAGGGCTCTCCTACCATCATGGGCCAACGCCCCCGAGGGTTTCAGACAACAAATTGATACAAATCCCGCGTTGTGAACATGGTCAGCAGTTGATGCTCATTTGTTTGTCCCCATGGCTAACACGACAGGATGCTGTGTTGCGAACATGGTCAACAGTAATCCTCAGTCGTCACGCCGGTTCCCCATGCCCTGAATTTTGGTGGCATGGTTCATGTCATTTTCTGCCCCACCGTGTCAAGGTGGAATCTCGACACTCCTTGTACTAACCCTCAGTAAAACCCCCGCACATCAGACAGACCAAGATGCGTAATGGTGTCTCTCGGGGCTCCCGCGATCTGAGCGCTAGAGTATGTGCTTGGGTCTCTTCTTTATGGGTTGCGTACTGCTTGACCTTCATCCCCTTGGGGGAGTGAGGAGTCTCCCAGACGTTGCGTTTCGGGCCTAGCATAGCTGGGAGCTAGCACCTGCTGCCCCTCCCTGATTATTGAACCCTCGTAGGCCCCTTTGCCTGAGGCTCCTCTCTCGGTTGGTCCAAACCATATGACCTTAAACTGTGTTGTTGGTCCAAACCATATGACCTTAAACTATGCTGTTCGTCCAAACCATATGACCTTAAACTGTGTTGTTGGTCCAAACCATATGACCTTAAACTGTGCTATTGGTCCAAATCATATGACCTTAAACTGTGCTGTTGGTCCAAACCATATGACCTTAAACTCTGTTGTTGGTCCAAACCATATGACCTTAAACTGTGCTGTTGGTCCAAACCATATGAACTTAAACTGTGCTGTTCGTCCAAACCATATGACCTTAAACTGTGTTGTCGGTCCAAATCATATGACCTTAAACTGTGTTGTTGGTCCAAACCATATGACCTTAAACTGTGCTGTTGGTCCAAACCATATGACCTTAAACTGTGCTGTTGGTCCAAACCATATGACCTTAAACTGTGTTGTTGGTCCAAACCATATGACCTTAAACTGTGGTGTTGGTCCAAACCATATGACCTTAAACTATGTTGTTGGTCCAAACCATATGACCTTAAACTGTGTTGTTGGTCCAAACCATATGACCTTAAACTGTGCTGTTGGTCCAAACCATATGACCTTAAACTGTGTTGTTGGTCCAAACCATATGACCTTAAACTGTGCTGTTGGTCCAAACTATATGACCTTAAACTGTTCTGTTGGTCCAAACCAAATGACCTTAAACTGTGTTGTTGGTCCAAACCATATGACCTTAAACTGTGTTGTTGGTCCAAACCATATGACCTTAAATTGTGCTGTTGGTCCAAACCATATGACCTTAAACTGTGCTGTTGGTCCAAACCATATGACCTTAAACTGTGCTGTTGGTCCAAACCATATGACCTTAAACTGTGCTGTTGGTCCAAACCATATGACCTTAAACTGTGCTGTTGGTCCAAACCATATGACCTTAAACTGTGTTGTCGGTCCAAACCATATGACCTTAAACTGTGTTGTTGGTCCAAACCATATGACCTTAAACTGTGTTGTTGGTCCAAACCATATGACCTTAAACTGTGTTGTTGGTCCAAACCATATGACCTTAAACTGTGGTGTTGGTCCAAACCATATGACCTTAAACTGTGCTGTTGGTCCAAACCATATGACCTTAAACTGTTCTGTTGGTCCAAACTATATGACCTTAAACTGTGTTGTTGGTCTAAACCATATGACCTTAAACTATGCTGTCGGTCCAAACCATATGACCTTAAACTGTGCTGTTGGTCCAAACCATATGACCATAAACTGTGTTGTTGGTCCAAACCATATGACCTTAAACTATGTTGTTGGTCCAAACCATATGACCTTAAACTGTGTTGTTGGTCCTATCACATGACCCTAAACTGTGACATTATCGTCCTAGCCGCATGACGAAAAATGGAACTGCATTGTGGTGACCTTGTTGTAGAGGACATCACGTTGGGTATTGGTTTTATGCCAGGCCATTTGTCAACGCCTATCACGACTTGATGCTTGTGGCAACACCATGGCCTACTACTCTAGGTCTGTCGCTTCACAACAAAAAACCACTCACCTTAAAGGACAAACAAGATTTATCAAATTCCTCTTCTTTTAGTGCAAGGGCCATGCCCGCACTCCCCTTTTTCCTTGGCACTGGTATCTTACCATGTCACTTTCAGAACTACATATGGATTGATTCTCATCCTTATGAGATACATAGGAGCGCCCGGGGTACTCCCCCGCGGGCCCAGCCAGCCTACCTCCGTGTTCGGTCCCTCGACTCGAGCGTTTCCCCGGAGAGCACATGTTAAGTAGGGCTTAGGTCCTCCTTCACGTCGGGTTTTGTAACCGCCTGTCCATGTGTCAGTTTCTCCCCTATCCTCATGGTCTGAGCTCTAAGACCTAAAACTAAGATCCCTACGGTCCGAGCTCTAAGACCTAAAACTAAGATCCTTACGGTCCGAGCTCTAAGACCTAAAACTAAGATCCTCATGGTCCGAGCTCTAAGACAGAAAACTAAGATCCATACGGTCTGAGCTCTAAGACCTAAAACTAAGATCCTTACGGTCCGAGCTCTAAGACCTAAAACTAAGATCCATATTTCGTCCCGCATGATGTTAAATTGTATGTCGTCCCGCATGACGTTAAACTGTATTCCGTTCCGCATGACATTAAACTGTATTCCGTCCCACATGACGTTAAACTGTATTTCGTCCAACATGACGTTAAACTATATTTTTAGAACTACGTGTGGCTTGATTCTCATCCTAATGAGATACGTAGGACTGCCCGGACATTTCTTCTTGGGTCCATCCCCAGGGATAGCTAAACCTTGTCCTTCCTCGCTGTCGTCCCCTCGGCCCAACTTCATGAGAAGTGGTGTAATCGGGATATCTACCCCGAGCATGTTCGGGATGCCCCATGGTAATAATGGGAAGCGGCAGTTCTCTCACCAAAGAGGTCCTGCCTCAAAATTGGGACGACCTGTGATCAGGTTGGTACGTCCGCCTAATGCGCCTTCGCCATGGTGGCGCAATATCGAGAGTATTGGACTCTGTTTGAACAATCCACCACTCCACCTCCCGCGCTTTGCGTTCCCCCTTGTTTGGACCCTCATTTCCTTTCGTGTTTGACGGGACCCCCTAACAGTATGGATGCTCGACCTATGGTCCGCCTACTGTCCTGGGCCAACGTTCCGGAGAACTGGTCATGTTTGAAGGGACCCCCTAACAGTATGGATGCTTGACCCATGGTCCACCTACTGTCCTGGGCCAACATTCCGAAAAACTGAACAACAATATTTGAGTTAGGACCCGTGTTGTGAACATGGTCAGCAGTCGGCCCTCATTTATTGTCCTCCCATTCCGGGCCAACGTAATATGGATGCTGTGTTTCCGCCACGGTTGACAGTTATCCTCCATGGTTACGCCCCACTGGGTTCCAAATTTGGGCAGCGTGATGCACCCTTTCTCTCCATCCCCCTGTGTTCGGATGGATTTCAATGCCCCCGCCATTTCCCCGCTCGTGTGTTAAGGAACATTGAGAAGTCGACACATCAATCAGCCCGGGGTCTCCTCAAAAGTCCAGGCCCGATTTTGGACGCCTAAAGCTTGGTCAATTCCCCACAGTTGAACGGAATGATGGTACGAGCATCTCTTGTTTCTTGCGTTGGGCATGTCCCACAGGAGCCTAGGGGTGAGTTGTTATTCGTTTCAAAACTATGGTTGAGCGCATTAAACCAAGGGTACAAATGAGTGGATTTGGCCATATATCGGATTGAGACGATGAGCAGTACAAGCAAAAAGTTCATGAGATTGCAAAAACAAAGCCCTCAGGGTTTAGCGTACTGAAACGATCTTTCCAGCGCTACTATCCTCTGGATGGTAGCCTCTAGGACCGCTTTTCGCTCTTCGAAGACTCTCTCCTCATTGACCACCACAGAGTGCAACTCATTAGCCCTAGCTTGTGCCTACGCCCGCTCGCTTTGAAGCACGGTCATCTGGTGACTCGCCTCCACCAGTTGTTCCTGTGCATCAGCCAGCTGGGCCGTCAGTTGCTCCACAAGCTCAGAGCATGTTGCGCTGAAGGCCTCTTTATCTGCCGCCTGCCCTTCGAGGTGCTAGACTTCTTGCTCCGCCCTCAGCAGCGCTTGAGCGCTCGCCGATTCTTCTCGGCACTGGGAAATGTCGGTGCACCGGCTGCTCTTGCGTATCTTCTCGGCCATGTAATCACGGACCGTCAGATGAAGACGCTGAGCGTCAGCCCCTCCGGCGCATAGGAAGCGCAGCCAGGTCTGAAGTGATCCCATCCGCCTCAGCCAATCGGACTGGGGATGCCTGAGAAAGCGCTGGATACACTTCCACCCCTTGCGTCGTGTCATCCAGATCTCCTCGGCCGCCTCTGAGTCTGAGTCATCTATCTCCTCAGGGTCAGTAGGTCAGTATATAGGGAAGTCCGCTAGCAGATCGATAGCAGGATCCGCCCCAGGGATGTCTTCGTGAGGAATAGAATCCTCGACGTCTGGGCGACCTTCTCTCGCCCCAGCATCAATGATGTCCCCACCAGCTTCCGACCGCATTTCAGGAATGGCGCCGCTGATGTCCACCGCCCTCTGTTCATCTATTGACGGGGCCAACTCAGTGTAGAGAGCATGTTCTGAACGAGGTGGTATGTCCACCGCTGGTCTACTCATGGACGGCCCGGGCTCCGCAGCCTGACGTGCCTCCAGTGTTGAGATCACTACAAAAGGCATACGCTGGTCAGACGAGATCTTTTGACACCAAGCACCAGTAGTGAAGCGTGAGACTTATAGGAATCCAGAGCATCGGTCCCCAGTGTTCCGGCCGCTGCAGGAGCCGCCATAAGGGGAGACCCCTCTGCGCTGGTTAATTCAATGATGGGTGTCGGATCCCCATCATGTCCCGCTGGTTCCTCTCCGCCTTCCTCTGGTGGGGACACCTGTCCACCGCTCAGTTGCTCCTGAGTAGGATGGGGAAGTGACTTAGAAATTGGAAAGTAGAATGGATGAATGAGGGAAATGAATGAAGGCAGAGACAAACCTCGAGAATCTCGGTTATGTTGAGATCAGAGTCGGTGATATTTCCGCTCTCTCGGAGACTCCCTTGGTAGGTCGCCCCTTGAGAACCCTCACCTTAGATCTCCTCTTCTTCGTCTTCTCCGTTGCCTTCGTCCTCTCCGGTTTCCTCCTCCCCCTCCGGCTCTTCATCACTGTCGCCTTCTCCTGGCGGCATCGCTTTCAGATCATGCTCCTGGCCGAGCATAACTTTCACTAGGAAAGTTGGCTCCGCACGCCGCCCCCTCTGGCGTGCGTATGCGTCCATGGCCATCATATAAGCATGCCGCCGATGGGAATTTACTCGGTCGGTAATACGAATGAGCCCGACCTCCGGCAGTTGGATCCCGTTCTGCATTATCTTCTACCAGATGGCTTCGACGCTAAGCGATTGCCGTAGGGTCATCCAGGCCGACCACAGTGCCGGGAAAATTACGTCTTGGGAAGGTTCGATCAGATATCTTATCTGCTTCCCGGTCAGGTCCCTGGCCGCCTCATGTGACCCCCCTGCAGGTAACGAGGACGTGGAGGCACCATGTGATGTCCTCGCTGCCGAAGTCCCGGCCTGCGCAGGCCTCGCTGCCTGACGCGCCCTTGGTTCCCCCCTTATAACGGCACCAGGCCTTCTTTCCCGTCGCCCGATTTCCGTGCGAGTGACCTCGAGTTGCCGGACGCCCTTGTGTAATATCCCCTCAGGGTACGCAATGGTCTATTTTTCGGCATATTCGGTTGCTAGACCGGCATCGGCCCTGATGGGAGGAAGAGTAACGACGTCGCCAGAGCCGAAGGTGGTAAACATCAACCACATCTGGCGCATGACGCATGGATTCTTCTCTTAACAGAGAGCTGTGAATACTTTCTTTGGCATTCGCTGGAGGCACCCTAACTGCCTGGCAAATCGGGATGGCACGTACGGCTCGCAGATCACATTCCCGTCGATCCGAGCCACGAGCACCCCGCCCCGAATGCTCTGGTAATATTCCTGCTGTTCCAGAGAGCCTCACCCGTTGTCCACCAGCTAGCCAACCGGGGTGGGGAACGAGCTAAAGTTGAAGTTGGCATGGTTACCAATGTGGATCCTCACGCCCTCCTCATTGAGCATCAATGGCGCCACCCCTGAAATGTTTAGCAAGGAAGGTCGCAAACCATTTCCCGGAGGACGAACAACGTTTGGGAAAGTATACCTGCCAAGATAAGCTACCACCCAACCATGGAAGATCTGGAAGGGACCACAGACTCTCCGAGGCAACCCCCCTCGTGAGATGCGCCCCAGGATGGTATACAGCTTGGCCAGCACGGGGACGCCCAAGTTGAACCGTTTGTTGGCGGAAATGGAGCCCGCCATCACCAAAGTCGCTAGACGGACGCCCATCCTTGCGTCCCGCACCGGCAGGAGCCACCCGCTCAGAAAGGCGAAAGGAACCCGGCATACCGAATGTTCGGGTCTCGGGCCTCAATGACGCGGTAGCCCCATGATTGGTATTTCCCTGCCTCCAGGGTCTTCCAGTATGACCCGTCCTTGCTCCTCTGGGTCGCAGTTGGACACCATTTGCCCCGTCCCGGCATCTTGACGGCGGGATCCCTCTCAAGGAATAGGCTGAACCAGCCCTTGTAGGCGATGTCCTTCAGGAAGTCCTTGACCCCCAGCCTCTCCTTGGCCAGCTGAAGTAGGTGCCACGTCACCATAGGCATCCACGACCTGTCTCCCCAGGTGTTATTTGGAGGAACGAACTCGTCGTATTGGTAACCCTCCAGTGGGATACCGCCGATGCAGTGAACTTCCCAGAGACTGATGCCGACTTCCCCATGATGAAGGTGGAACGTGTTGGTGTCAGGAGACCACCGGGTGAATAGCTCCGGTCCGAGTTTAGGCTGACGGTGGAAATGGAACTGCGATGTCCATACCGCCTCGAACAGGCCGATATATCGCAGTTCGTCCCGAAACTGGTCACAGGTATGGAGAACCCAGAATGCCCAGGCCCATTCGCTGGTGAAGTTACCCCCGGACCGCAGGTCCCAATCCTTTAGCCAGCCCTTCGTGTCATCCGTGATGCTCTGACGGAATGTGCTTGCATAGAGGGCCGGAGAATCCTCAGCCACAGGCTCATCCCCGGTAATGGTCCTAGTCATCGGGTTCAGGACATAAATATCTATGTGTCTAGTTTCCCGGGTAGGACGGCCGTTGTTGGTGATGTTTTAGCAAGGAAGTTTTTCCTCCCGAGTCACCCAAGACCGCGACATGTCCACTTCGAAGCCCGGCAGTGGCACCTCCTCCAGGATGCCAAAGTTCCAGAGCAGGAGACAGGGGATACGTCTTCTGGGTTGGAGTCAGAAGATTGAACAAGGTCATATTGTTGGAGACAATCACCTTGGCGCCATAAACCTCCTCGTTTGCCGCCATTTCTGTCCTACGGGCAGCGGCTTCCCCCTCATCAACTCGGTTTTCGGCCATCTCGAATTTTTCGGGAGTTGGGTGAAATCAGGATGCAGTGCGCGGAATTGGAGAGTTCAGTGCGAAATATGAAGAAGTTGCACGAAATCCTGTAGATGAGCGCGCAATCGGCACGCTAAGCGCGGAAGATCCCAGTTTGGCGTAAAATCATGGCCAAATTTCGGAAGGAATTCCACGTTTCCAGTGCATTATTACGCGCATCCGCGGAGCGATTTTGCGCACAAGAGAGAATAGATTATCACGTGGAAAAAGCAGATGTACGAAGTTGGGACCCAGCACCCCTTTTTATAGGCGAGGCCAGGGTTCCGCGCCGCGTGGAAAGAGGATTCCGCGTGAGTCCGGCATTTTGCGTGCACCATCCAAATGTTGCGCGCAACTGGATCAGGGGACTCAGCTTTCCAGTGTTTCGGTGTTTCCCTTGGAATCCGATCGTTGCGACCTATCGCCGATCCAATTCCAAGGGGGGGCATTTTTTGACGCTGAAAAAAGCTCGTAACTCTCGGAGGAAGTTTCGAAATGATGAATCGAAGTCATATTCGGAGTCAGAGGCCCGATCCGGAGGCCCGAGAAGTGGTGCGCGAAATAAAGGAGGATCCGCGCGAAAATATGTTCTGCACGTGAAGTACTCCTGGGATTCGCGGAATTGGACCGGTGAGGCGCGCAATAATTGCACGCCCCGGTTCTCCCTGGCAAGATTTTGCGCGCAAGCGGTTCCCGGCGCGGAAAACTTCGCGCGCCGCCTGGATTCCGCGCCGGAGGTCGCCTATAAATATAAGGTGACCCTGAACAGTTTGGGGGTTGAGGAATCCGAATCGACTCTCGTGCACGCAATTCGGCTCCCCTCGCGCGAAAGATGACATCCAGGTAATCCCGAATTCCGTGCAACCTTGCCTCGGAGTTCGCCTTTGCGTGCAACTCCACCGGCTTCAGTGAATTTTCCCCTTCCCCCGGTTTCCCCACTTGCGTGCAATCTGTGGTCCGTGCGCGCAATACCCTGCCTGGCGCGCAAAACCTTGCACGCAATTCCCTCTTCGCACGCAATTCCATTACTCCAATTGTGCTCCATCCTGATGTTTTGCGCGTGAGTCGTCCCTTTTGCGTGCAAAGCCCAGGACCCCTCACCTTGACGCCCCTTGGCTGCCCCCTGCACCGGCACCTGATGTCTCCCCTGCCGGGCATGCGCTCCATGCGTTGTTTTCCCGCACGGCCTTCCAGGCTCGTGCAAAGTAACCTCAAGGTCCCTTGGGCTATGTTTCCCGTTGCGTTGCTTTGCCTTATGCTTCTCCGCATAGGCACGCTAATGGATATTGCTTCTTCGCATAGCCACGCTAACGTGGACCCCTCGGTGGTTTGCCTTGCGGCCCCCCCCTTCACCATGGCCTTGCCGATGCCTTCCCTTAAACAAGGGGTAGAGGGCATTGGGCATGTAAGCCCTAGGGGTGTGGAGGAAACCCACCTCGTCCAAGATGCATGATGTTAAACTGCTAATCACCTCGTCCTTAACATAAGACGTTAAACTGTGGTCCGACCCCATGCTTCGCACATAGGGTCCCCCCAGCTCGGACATTTTTTACGCCCACTCGTCTCTATGGGAATGGACTCTTCCTCACATGGAATGAGATCCTCCTTGTCGGAGCGGCGTTTGTCCGTGGGGGAAGGGATGCCTCAGAGCGTAAGCCCCTAACCCTTCTTGCAGATGATTGCACCCGTGCATCTCCATACTTCCCCCCTGCCAAGGCCAGTGGAGTCCTTCTCCCACTGCGCTTTGTCGCACCACGTGCCTCCACCCTGGAGTAAGCCCCAACACCAAGGGACTCTAACCACGCATAAGCCCCTATTTCCTCTTTGGGCCGCTCAACACGTAAGCCCCATTCCGCTTCTCACGGATGCATCCTTCGCGACGTGATCGTCTGGTCCCTGCTGCCTCTTGTTTCCCACACCGAGCATGACTCACGTGGGCTTAGAGCACGCACCGACCATGACATCCTCTTATGGGCCGCCCCAGAGCGTAAGCCCCATCCCAGCAAACTACGTGGACTTTGATCCGTGTTAATGCATTGTATGTAGGAAGCCTCCACGAGGTTCAAGCCCACCACCCGGTCATCCCGGCCTCTCCATGTCGGTTCCCCGACCACCTTGGGCTGCCTCAGAGCATAAGCCCCAAATATTCCGTCCGGCATGACGTTAAACTGTATTCCGTCCCGCATGACGTTAAACTGTATTCTGTCCGGCATGACGTTAAAATGTATTCCGTCCCGCATGATGTTAAACTGTATTCCGTCCCGCATGACGTTAAACTGTATTTCATCCCTCATGACGTTAAACTGTATCGCGTCCCGCGTGACGTTAAACTGTATTACATCCCGCATGACGTTAAACTGTATTCCCCCGCTTGTGCCATCTCAGAACGTAAGCCCTATGTCTCACTCCACCATCCATCCTGATCCTTACCCAGGCCGCCACATCCCGGTGAGATCATGCCACCCTTTCCCACTCCATGACATATGGGAATCAGCCCACGTGCTGGCCCCAACATCGGTGTTCCCACTAGGGATCCTTCAACCCGATACGTCTTCACAAGACTTTAAGCTCGCGACATACCCCGTGTTAAACATGGGAAACTGAGGAAAACCTCAGATGGTACACATTCCCCGCGTTCGATGTGGGATGCCTCGGGCTTCCGCGCCCTCGAGAAGCCCTGTGATAAGGGACCCAAGACAGACATGCCGACGATGCCCCAACGTGACCATTCTCCTCACCGCAGGTTGCTGTCCCTACAAGACCCCTTGGAGCGTCTTGACTGAAGCAGCGTAATTAACTGGTGTCCATGTAGATATGGAACTGGGAATGAGCTTCACGAACCCGTCTTAAATCTATGATGGAGACTTGGACTAGGTAATGAGCTCTGAGGAGGAATCCACGGAGTGAAGAACCGACATCCCATCATCCCGGTTTCGATCAAGGATCAGACGTCCCTAAACAAGGAACGGATGCTGCCCGCCTTTGGAAAGCAGGAATGTGGGGCCACAAGCAGCGCGCCCTCCCCGGAGGACGGACGCGCGCGCCCCGGCGAAAGCGTCAGAAACAGTATTCCATGTGCTTTCCGTGTCTAGCCTCTGGCGGTTGGATGAGTTTTATCACCTGCCCTGTTCGTTGGTACCTCGCGTGCTCAACGTCAACCTTGATACAGTTATCAAGTATAGGTTGAGGTGATGGACACCCCATAAATAGAACTACACGATTAACTATGTGGTACTGGTAGTGGTCGTCTTTGCCTTGAGAATGTAGAGACGCCATCTTCTGGGAGAGCACTTTATGGTTTGCTCAGACCACTAGTGTCTCAGGTGCGTCCTCACCCAGAGAGTATCGGTTGTGATGCACTGATTGTGAAAAATTGGGTGACCAGATATCCTTGGGTGTTTCACCAGATGGGTATTCTGAAGGAGGGAATCACGAGACCATGTTCTAGGAACAAACCACGATTTTGGTCGCAACTTGGAAAGTAGAGGCTCAGCCGGGGAAAACCCCAGAGTTTCTTTGGGCCATTCGGGGATCGTGTAAGCAGTTGAGAGGTTGTCTACCATATTTCCATGCCCTCCCAATAGTAGGAGTGAGCGCACGACGTCTTCCACGTGTCACAACATATGAGGTGCATGTGTATTCATATGCATTCCCTCGAGAGTAGTAGACCTTATGAGTATGAAACATCCCTTAAGTTCGCGTGTTGTGCTATCTTGGTGTTGTGCAAGTTTCCTTGGGAGTGGGAGAGCTAGGTGTGAGATCTGTATCCCGAGTTGTTTTTCCTAGTTTTTCTTTTCAGGGGAAAAAAGAGTGAAGGAGGGAATGATGTAAGAACTAGGGTTTTGGGAATCTGAGATATTGAAAATTTTCTTGATGTCATTCCAGAGTAGGGCGTTCAGACGACGTGCAATTTCGAGGCTCGGTGCACCCGGAATTAATTATATAAAAACTTTAAGTGTTTTTATATTACACACGTGTAGTTAACTAAAGAAAATGTGATATCTCTTATTCGGTTGATAGGATAGAAAATCCGAGACCACGGTTGGGTCTGAAACACAATGTTTACCCTAGGGGCAACATAAAATGAGTCGGTGCGGGACGTTCAGACCCCTCACTTGTTGGCGGTGTGTTAAATGGTTAATTAAATTATCAAATTATTCATTTAATAGCTCAACCTGAATAAATCCTAAACGGTAGCTTGGATCAGAAATCCGAGGGCACGGTTGCGTCCGGAGCATGCCGTTAACCCTAGGAGGGGTATAAAAGTTTCAGGGGAGGGCCTGCTGTGAGAGATGTCACCTAGGGGAAAAATTGTCATTTTTAAAATAATGAATTAATGATTTTTATCATTGATGTTCCTTTAGAATAACTTCCACACGGAGCCTTGGAATGGAAATCCGAGACTTCTGTTGAGTTTGAAATGGGGAGTTTTTCATAGGCGTGATATAAAATGAGCGGGCGCGGAGGTTTCAGAATCCATGCCTATCGGCGGAGGTTAGAGAGTTTATAAAATGTGGAATTGGGGGAAACCAATTTCTTCTTCTTCTCTCTCTCTCTCTCGATATTTCTTCGCCGTTCTTCAGCGTTCTTTGCTGTTCTTTGGCGGATTGAGGAGCAGACTCCAGCGGATCGAAGCGGGATCGAGCGAGCGCGTCCCCAACGATGAACATATACAATGAGGTAGTATTTCTGATTAAATTTCAAACCTTCATGAAATTCTTGGAGATTTTTTCAATTATGTTGTTTTAAATTCTTAAATTTTAGAATTTGGGGCATTGTCCGAATGAACACGGCCAACACCTGAGCCCCGTTCCATTTATCGTTCTTGGACGTTCTTCGTCCAAATTTTCGGACGTTCCAATCATGTCGGATCATCGATCGGGGGTAGGCGATGCGAAGGCCTCACCCTGAGGATCCGAAACCCATGTTCGGTTTTGAATTTGGGCCACTGGAGCAGTGGCGGTGGTCATCGAAAGCCCCGGCTCCGACAAGGGCGGTGGTCGGAGGTCGGGGTGGCATAATGGGGGTTCGGACGAGGAGGCCGGCGCGGATGGGGTTCAGATCAAAAAGGCAGGAGGCTAGGCGGTGTCGGGGGTCGCCGGCTGGCTGGGGTGGTGAGGTCGAGCGGCCAGAGGTCGAGCTGGAGGTGGTGGCGGTGTCGGGTGGAGTCGCCGCAGCGGTGCGCCTCACAGGACGGTGGAGAGGTGGCGCGTACGAGGCGGATTCGGCAGTGGAGCGGGGAAGCCTGGGCGGCATCAGCGTCGAGCAGGTGGTGCACGGCGTAAGGCGGCGCGGTGCTGGGCAGGGCAGCATGGCAGCACGCTTCGGGAGGTGGAGGCACCGAGGGTTCCGGCTGTTGCGATCGGGAGGAGGAACTCGAGGCGCTGACTGCCTCAGGTGCGTGGAGGAGACAACCCGCAAACAGCGGGTCCTGCGCGACGCGGCGAAGACCGGCCTTTTGGCCAGTCTGCTGGGGAGAACTGGACCTGAGGGGTCTAGTGCGGCTGGAGCGGGCCACGACGGGTCGGGTCAGACCCGCGGCTGGGTTGCGGGCCAGCAGTTCGGACTGGGCCGACCAGGGTGAACCGGCCCGGTTAGGCCCCCTTGCGTTCAGGGGGCCGTTACATCTAAACAACGATTCTGTTTGATGTGATGTCTACGGATGCATGTCCATGACAGCGAGACATACCTTTTGAAGTGGGTTACAGGGATTTTGGGTTTTGTGCCCGATGGAGGGTAGCCCATAACGTGCTAAATTAATAATATTAAATTATTATTAAAGTTGCGACGAATTTGGCTTGCGAGCCGGACATCCGTTTGACGCGCCATCAGAGGCGTTGTGGCTCTGAAGTAGAGCCATTCCTTACAAGGATGGTTTGGAACCCTTGAGGTTTAGTTTTGTTGCTCGGTGGCACAAAGCGCTTAATTCGAGTAATTAATTAATTAATTGATTAATCTTATGTCGGACCTGACTCCTATTAGGGATGTCCAATTGACGCTCCGTCAGTGGCAGCGTGACCCCAGTCTTTGTGCGGACTTTTTGAGATGATCTCCAAAGCGTTCGGGTTGGAGAGAAGGTGCGGGCCCCACAGGGCCTAATTCACACGTTTTACGGTGAAATGCCACTTTTTCAGCCGACAACCGTTTGGGGTGTTTGAGCACTCATTTTGAGTGTTTTTTCGAGGGGATTGCAACGGTGCAATTCACCCGCCTAAATTTGGGCCCGAGATGTAGGCCCCACGTGGCAGCTTTCAGATGTATGCTGCGTTTTTACGACTTATGATACATAAGTCTGTTAAGGGCAAATGAATAGCCTACGCCGCATGGTTATCTGAAAAGAACGCAATGGTTCGATCTACGTGATGTGGTTTGGGGTTGAGGTGTGGGCCCCGTAGGGCCCTGTTTGCGTATAACGCGTGGAGTTGCAGATTCTGCATCTGGAGTCCATTTTAGGCACTGTCAGTGGCGTTGTGACCCTGGCATCGAGACGAAACTGACCGGGGTGGTTTCAGGCGTTGGAGCCGGAGTTGAGGTGTGAGCCCCATAGGCAGTCTCTTAAGCTATGTGCAGCATACTATGACTTTTCATCAGGCGTCCGTTAGGGGCGTATGAATAACCATTTTAGCGTGTTTTTCCGAGAGCATCGTGGTGGCGCAGTTCACCCATCCTCTTTTGGGTCTGAGGTGTGGGCCCCACGAGGCGTCGTATGGGCATAAAACGGTGTTGAATGAATTTTCCATTGGGAGCCCGTTTCCAGTGAGTAAATAGTATATCTCACATGTTTTTCCATGACGATTACAACGGTGTAATCTGTTTAGGCATGCAGAGCCTCTTTCGAGATCTCATTAAATGTAGAAACATGAAAGGGCGTTGGTCGGAGTTTCCTTTGACGCACTCCGAACCTACACATGGTAGCGGTTTTTGTGATACATAGTGATGGTACGAGTAGTGCGGGGATATCTGACCAGTTCTGGGTTTATCCTCCAGCAAGGCTGGGTAGTGGGTTACCCATTGACCTTAGGGTTTACCCTCCAATGAGGCTGGGAAGTGGGATACCTATTGACCTTAGGGTTTACCCTCCAGCGAGGCTGGGGAGTGGGATACCCATTGACCTTGCGGTTTACCCTCTAGCAGGGATGGGTAGTGGGTCATCGTCGACTTATTTAGGGTTTACCCACTAGCAGGGCTGGGCAGTGGGTCACCTGTTGTTTTATTACAATTTACCCTCCACCAGGGCTAGGTAGTGGGTCACCGTCGACTTATTTAGGGTTTACCCTCCAGCAGGGCTGGGTAGTGGGTCACCATTGACTTATTGTGGTTTACCCTCTAGCGGGGCTCGGCAATGGGTTACTCGACAACATATTTCAGACTTGGTCCTTTCTAAGAGGCTAGTCAGTGACTTCTCTTCATGTTTACCAGAGCGGGACCCTTGGTTTTACGGTTCAGTGATGAGGCAGCAATGGCATGTGGGATTGTTAGGCATTAGTGATGGCTACCCTTAGAACTGTTGGCAGTTTCTCTTGGACTGATCTTGGAGATATAGATCCCCTTACAAACTTGTTCGGGTTTCTTGTTGAGAATATATATATACACCCTAATTTTTTTCACACTCCTTAGGTTTGGTTACTCTCATTCTAGGAGGGGATAAGATGCGTGGGGTATGCCATGTGCTTTCCGTGTTTAGATCCACTTAGATTGGTCGAGTCTACTTCCTTCCTTTTGTTAGGTTGAGCTGTACTCTCTCTTTTGTACTCTTGCACAATTCTTTGTTTTGTCTACTGATCACCGTTTTAGTACCTCATTTTTTGATCCCTCGAGCTTTCGGGGCATCCTAATTAGTATCTTTATACTCACCCCTTCTTGGGCTTGCCCGCACTTGGTGTTACCTTACAGATGATGGACTGGTTGATCAAGACAATGAACGAGCGTAGAGGACACAAGAGCTCGGGATGCATTCAGTGGTCATAGGAGGATTTCTGGGTTGAGACTCACCAGCAGTTTACTTTCGTTTTACCTGTTTCTGGGTTGTGGCACCTTTCTAGTTGGGCGCGTGTTTTTTCCCTTTTACTGTTAATTTTACTTGTCAGTACCTTTCAGCACTTTACTTGTACTGGTTAGAGTTCAATTCATGTATGCTGGTTTCCCTTTTTGTAGCATTATCATATATTTCTTTCCTTTCTCTACACTTTTTCATTAATTTGGATGCATGTGTGAGTACAATTTCTTAGGAAAAGGCCTCCCCTAGATTATGGTGCCTTCAGCGCTAGTCACCAGCCCCTAGCCTATGGAGGTGGGCTTGGGGTAGTTATGGATCGAGCCCTGGTATGGGTCGGGTTGTGACAATTATTATTGCCTTATGTATTTCTACTAGTGAAATGGTATCTTCCACATGATCGCCTTCAAAATATGCACAGCCTGTGCACACCTGGAAAGACATATTTCAAATCAACTATATATGATCATTATATTTTTATAAATACTCATTTTATACAAATGACCTTAGTACCTATCGTCTTATACACAAGATATGAATTATGTTTTTTCACAATTTGTAATATGTCTTCATTGATGGAATTGATCGATGACTTATCCTTCCCATATTCTTCAATAATGATTGGTTCAATATGAGATAATAGAGAAGTGTTCTCTATAGTTCATAGAATTTGAGCTTGTGGTGATGTTTTAGGAATAATGATATTTGAATCATCAACAACATCTCATCTTATGATTATTGGATTCACAAGATGATTCCTTTCAATAACATCTTCTTCCACTAGTTCATCCTCTGAATCCCCCGTTCATGTTAGAGTCTAAGCACTACCCTTATTTTTCTTTAGTTCTTCCTCTACATCACTCAGAAAAATGTGATTATGAATTCCATATTTGTTTCCATGATTTTATTCAAACATTTCTATATCAATACACTCTATGGTCCTAATCATCCTTTTATTGACTTAATTATAGGTTTTACTCTTTAATGAGTTACTTAAAAACAACCCTTCAACTGTTATATCTCATTATTTTCCTTGATTCCCTTAAATGTTCCAAATGTAACATATCCTCCCATACACTCTAATGTACTTTAATGTTGGTTTTATCTCATGATACTATTCACCCAATGTCATCTTCAATCAAGGGCTTAGAAAATCCTAATTTTTTATGTTAAAATCTACTTTTATATCTTTATTTTAGTAGTCACATGATATACCACTTTCAAAGAAATTTATTTTTGGGTTTTACCATTCAATTCTACCTCTTTTCCATAATGTTTTGTCATGGTTCTCTCAATGATGAAACTTCATGCTTAATCCCATGCTTCTACATGTTATTTTACACTTCATGAGAGGGTTACCCAATAAAATTTTCAAATAAAATATTCTTTATTATTCATTTTTTTTCATTATAATATCACATTTGATATAATTTGATTGACTAAATCACCTATGTTTTATCCTGAATAAAAATGATATCCCATTTTTCTATAGTTATTAATGAACAAAATGAATTATTACTCACCAAATGAGTCATGAAACTTAATGGGAAAACAAAACATTGTTTCGATATGATCAATATGATTTTGTGCCTTCTTCTTCATTGGATAATAGGAATTTCTCATGACTTTTACTATTACTAATTCTTTGCAGGTCTTCTCCTATACTTTTTTTTTCATATTTGGTATCTATGTTATACGATCAGTTTTTACAATTTCTAAATGTTTATTGATAAATATTTTCCAAGATATGATGCTAAATGATATTTTATTCCTCCATCACAAGAAAAAAGTGGTTTTAAATTAAAATACACTTGATATAGATTTCACTGGTTATCTATCCCTTCAAAAGATAATTTTTAGTTTTTCCTTTGTTATAGAAACCCTTCTGATAGATTGTGACCTCAACACTGGAGTCACAAAGTTGAATTATATAGAGAAGATTGTGTCTAAGGAATCCCAAATAAATAAAATATATGTGATTTATTTCATCTCCATATTTCCTCATATTTCTCTTTCACATTATTTTTTATGCTACGTCATTATCAAAAAATACTATTCCATCAACAAAACTCTTCAAATTCATTAGAAGTTTTACATTCCCAGTTATGTGGGATAAAAACCATAGTGTAGGATTTGGGTACTACTATTTTTTATTTCTTGAAGAAAAATATATTCAAGGAAATCCTTCTCTTTATTCCACATCTCTATCCAAGATATATATGATTGGGTTAAGACCTAAGATGGTTTCTTTTAATTTTAATTATCATAGGTTTAATGATTACACTTTTATTCCACTAAAGGATAAAAACTATTTTACAATAGTATCTTATAAGGTTTCCCAGATACATTTCTCATTAGACTATCATTAGATTATGTCTTATATCTTCATTTCCTATTATTTATTTCCATGTGAAAGTTTTTGTAGATATTATAACAAATTTCCATAAAAAAAATTGACTTCAGGTTATAGGATATGTTCTCATCCTTCATTTTTGAATCCTAAGAGCGTCACTTTTTAGATAATTCTTTCCCTTTGTATATCAAGTCATACTATGTATGAGAAATAAATAGAATTTTATTTTCGTCAAGGGAAGGATATTTTCATTAGTTCCTCTCCATGTAATTATTACGTTGAAGTAATTTCATCATTTTTGGAATTTATTTGATTGTTGAGAGTTTTAATAAATTCAATTTATTCCATTACTCTATATAGTATCTCTTCCATATTTGAATGTATCATCCTCACATATGATCCCACTCTTTCTAATAGTTATTTGAAAATTTTCATTTATGATCTTCTCAACAGTCCCAGTACCTCTTCCTTCTCTTTCTACCAACTCATTTTTAGGGAAATTCTAAAATTTTAGCCTTTTCATATATCAGTACATTTTTTAATTTTTTTTTGAGTCATTACTTAATAGATATTAACTTCTTCAAGAGATTTAATCTTTTTCATTTAATAATTATTTTATACATTGAAATCAATCACTTAATTAGATTTATTTTGGCCATCCCCATGTCCATCCTCTACATTCGGTAACTGATAAATTTCATATTCATATTGATCCATGTATAATATATATTCTTTCAACAAAGAACTTGTCTTCTGATTTCTCTTAATATGAAATATATCAATCTTAAGAGACCATTCAATTTATATTTTCATGTTAACAACCCCTTGGAGTTAACATTCATTTATATATTTAAACTTATTTCCTTTAACCTCTGACATCATAACAACTTAGAAACGTAAAATGAAATCAACCTCATCATCATCAAGTAATATTTCAAATTATTATTCTTATTTGTGCAATAAATTTACCCGATGGAACCTATTTCTTATTAAAATGCCTAATTTAAAGTAATTTTATTAGAGGAAATATTCTTTGTTTTATTGATTCGACATTATCATTGACTCTATTTGTCTACCTTCCTTGGGAATCATGAAATATTTCTACAAAAATTCTAAAATTGAAACAAAATAATTGATGTTTACCTTCATACATTCATCTTCCTCCCTTGAACCTTCATGCTATAACTGAAATAAACTCATATGACAACATTAACATTTTTTCCAGGTTCATGAATCCCAATATTCTATATTTCATTAAAATAATTCAATTTTGATGATTGGTCATTTTTTATTCCCAATTTCACACACATACTGTAATACACCCGCTTATTTTGAGGATCCTAAATATTCATATCTATGAGATCTTCTTCTCAAATAGAAAACACACTGTCATTATAAAAGGGTGGAATTATTTTTTGAATTTTATTCATAATATAATTGTATTTAATTTACTCATTTAGTCCATTAATATCTCCCATAAGATCAATGATATGATTGATGAAGACCTAAATATTATTATTTGATAACATCTTAAAATCATCAAACTACTTATATATAAATTTAAATTTATCTTCTCTGACCTTGTCTATCCCTTCATAAATGTTTTACAGTTTATCCCATATATATTTTTCTGATGTGTAGTTCATCACATTCATATATATCTGGTTCAACAAGGGTCTAGAAAAGGAAATCTAATCCTCCAAATCACTATAATTTTTTTTCTTGTAATCATTATTTTTTTACATTTCAATAAGAACATTTAAAAGTATTACATATAAAAAATTATTGAAAAATTCTAGGAAAATATATCATAAGTGATATATTTTTTTATTCATACATATCTAAAAATTTTATCCATCACACTATTAAAAAAAATTCGTCAAATATGTTCTATATATTATAAAACTTCTTAGATCATTATTTTTCATGAAACAACCTAGTGCATCTGATTCAACTTTTTTCACTAATATGCTCAATATACCCTAAGATTGTTGTTGAATTAGTGTGTTCAATTCATATTATTTATCACTTGATCATTTTATCATGAAATCAAGAACAACAAAAACCTATAAATATCAATAAACATATGATAAGTGGATGTTTAAATTAATATGAGGACATATATATTTTACATCATTCACCTCAAAGGTTTGGTTCATGATTTATACAATGATAGTTTACCTACGTACCATTGGTTAATGCTATGGTTTATGCATGTTACAAATGTTTCGGAAAGGCACATTGGAAATATGGGGGAAATCCCTATTCTTATATTTTTTGTAATGGTTTATGATTAGGATTTCAATATAAATTTGATATGATGATCGCATACAATTATTCTTCATAAACATAATTGCACTAGTCTAGTATGGGTGTTATTTATGTTCTTCAAATAATTCTTCAAGTCCAAATCTATACTGGTGTTCAACTAAAATAAGTCTTCCCCTATAGTAGTATTCATGAATTTTTAAAATGTTTCACTATATTAGTTGTATCTCAACATTTTTGATTATCTTTCACTCCCCATAATGAATGATATGTGTACCGCCTGATTTAATGTTTTCAAAAACATGATAATTAAACAGAATTTACCCTTACAAATTTGAGTCATACATCATCATTTTAACTTATAATTAAATATAAATGATATTTTTGAAACTAGACATTTACAACATGAATTATTCATTCACATATTGGTATTCTCAACATTATCCATTTCACAACATGGTTTCTTCTTCATAGAGTAATGCATAATCAATAATAAGGTATAAAAATTACCACTGAATATCTACTCCTTAACTATCCAAACATGATGGTGTATTTTTAGAATTATTTTTAATATTTTAATGTGTTAGGATGTTAGGTTATGATTCATAGAGTGTACTCCTATTACAGTGATAAACATACCTAGAATTAACAATCATTAACCAATAGATCATACACACATTTTTGTCGTAGTGTGTTCCATTTTAATATTATTTTATGACATAACCTATTGAGGGATGATATTTCTTTAAAGGTGTAGTCATAAAATCTATAGAACCACAGAATTAACCCAATCATCTTTTATGGAATAATTCCTACATAATGACATGTATCGTGAAACTCCAATTTTGGAAAAGCAAGAGAACATATGAATCGTCTAACTTATCCTTAAGAATTTTTTCCCTTACGCTAATTCTTTAATGTTTTCTCATCACATTTCTCCATTCACATGTTTTGGAATTGCCATAAATTTCTTGTCATGACAAACTCATTTTATCCAATTTTCATAAAAGGGAAAAAAACTTATGCAACCTATATAAATACATTATGAAAAAGTACATTTCTATTTTTTGATTGCAACTGCATTTGTGTCATGGGATGTGAGATCATAGTGTGACCTGTCCTTTTTTTGATACAAATAGAATTTCTTATAGTCATATAAAAATAATTTATTTTAACATTACTTACTTCAATCTCCATCACATCACCTGTAAACAACATTTTATTAAAAAAATTCAAAAAATCAATATAATGCTTTCAAAAAAAGCTTACCTTAGACCAATTATAAAATAGTTTTCTCATATCTATAGGTTACTTTGGTTTACTATAAACCTTCACACATTGTAGATGCAAATATATTCCTTTAGGGTGATAAATAGGTATATACATATTTAGTGTCAAATTGAAATTAAAATACCAAAATCAGTAAATATACATTATCTTGGATATCAAAAATAGGAAAAATTATAACGTAAATTACATCCCACTTGCCCATAAACACTACTATCCACACCTAGGTGTCACATTATTCTTCATTACATACTATAATACACAACCTAGGGTTAGTACCACAAATAAAAACATAATATCAATATATCTGATTATGGAATCCCTTATTTTCATGACATAAATTTTCATTACATTTTACAAACAAAGGATCTTTAATAGTTTAGTGTCTTGGAAAAAAGGTATATAATACACAAAAAAAATGAAACATTATACTATTACACGTGAAATATTATTCAAGTATTATCATAAGTACATTCATTAAATCTCATAACCTAGGGACATACATCAAAGGAAAGGGTGGGAATAAGGCCTCGTGAGGAAAAATAAGGGAAACAATTTACTTGTGATATTGAGAGAGTACATAAAGAAATGATAAATGTAAAAAAGAGTCATATAATAATAAAAATAACATGATTTATAATATTTTAATGTTTCTAAAAAAATTAATTCATTCATTCATAAGAATATCACCAAGGTTTATCAACGAGATATCATAAAAATTACCAAGGAAATTCACCAAGGAATCGTAAAACTTGTCATATCTAGAGATTAAATTCCATAATAAATTCACTGGAGCCCTATTAGGGTTCACCATGCATGTGTATTAATTAATTTCTTCCAAAAATCTCATAATAATAAAAAAAATCATAAATAAGCTGTGTAGAATAAAAGAAATGGGTTTCATTTAAAAATCAAGTTGTTTTAGAAAGTGATTAAAAAAGTTATTTTGTAATTTTAAACCCATGGAAAATGATGTAAGGTTTAATGTATGTTAAAAAAATTAAATGGATAATTTTTATATTTTTGAATACCCCTGGATAATAAAGAGGTTTGGGTATTATGAAAAGAAAAGAAAATAATTTCTTGATAAAAATTGAAAAACTTAGAGATGAAAATCAGGCAACATAATAGGTTTGAAACATGGTTTTGGAAAACATTAAAAAGGGAGGGTACAAGGGTCTCCCATTAATTAAATAGTCCTATTATAGTAGGGATATAATAAAATGGATATATAAAAATTGTATGAAAAATGGAAATACATTCCAGATAAAAAGATAACTAGAAATGAAAAGAGAAGTTGAAATTTCCCTTACCACGTAGAGTGACTCCTAAAACTCAAATATAGGGACCTTGGGGGATTGATGAAACTTTTGAGGGATCATTTGGAGTTAATAATATCATAGCTTCATATGTAATAAATTTGGAATGAAATGAAATGAATAAATGGGTGGGTATCCAAAGTAAAAGTGAGAGAGTTTTTTATTAATTTTCTTAGACACCTTAATAGTGGTTTTTGAAAATCCATGGGCATGCCCATAATATTTTACAATGGTATTGGACACTTAGGACACATATTACATTAATTTAATACACTTGAGTTGGCCAGAATTATATATTAATCATTATATCATTATTTATGTCATTAATCATAACAAAAAACTCAAATTGTATTTTTCCTATTCACAAAAATCTAACGTATTTTATAAAATTCTCATAAATTCACTATAACCTAATATGGATGTTACGATTTAAAAAATTACATTAGTTTTATAATAAAAATTTACTAAATTTGATAAAATTATCTTTTAACTATGAAAATTCTTATTTATTATAAATAATAGGGGATAGAAAATGCATAATAAAAATTTAGACACTTGAAAGGAAATTATAATTTGTAATTGAATAATAGTGTTTTGATCATTCTATTTCATTATAATAAATATTAAAAAAACCTTAGTTTAATATAATAATTTATATTTATATGAAAATTAAAATTTTTACGTGAAAAATCAATTAATCAAATTCCACCTCAATTTTTAAGAAAAACTATTATTAAAATAGAAATTATGAAATTAATTTTTTTTAGAAAAAGGGATTACTTTTAATTAACTAGGGTCTTGGTACATAACCAATTATAGCACACCCATACTAACTATGGGTAAGGTTTGAGATGGTGATATACTTCTAGGGAAGCTCGGATAACATCGACCGAGTTGTAATCTCCTCCAATTTGAACTTATCCCATAGGAAATTTAATTCATGATTAATTGTTGAAGCTCATCATGGGCTTGGTAAAGAGTGAAGCATAATGATGGTACCTCATATCCATGCTTCAAAAAATAGGCTTCTTATGGAATGACTCTACTAAATGAGTCCATAGTCTATTCTTCTGCATAAATTAAACATTATCATTTCTATTTATAAACAATAATTATAATATTAAGAGTATAGATTCCTATGGTCATGTTGACCTATAGTCATAATTGACCAATGGACGTAGTTTACCAATGGTCTTAATTGACCAACAATAATAATTGACCAACTTTCATAATTGTCCCACAATAATAATTGCCCAACAATCATATAATGGTCAAAACCTGTTGGTCACACTAAAATATACTTACTTCATTTTCAATGAAATATATTTTTTTTGTGTAAAAAATAAAACAACACACAATTTAAGGAAACAATTATCGATGGATAATTTGGGTCATTATATCCTTCCCCCTAAGAATTTTTATCCCCAAAATTTTAACTCGTTCTTTCTTTTTAGAAAAGGTGTGGATACTTTTTCCTCATTGTCTCCTCTGGTTCCTATGCATCTTCTCCATATTTTTGGTTACTCTACTACACTTTAACTAGGTGGGTAGTCTTGTTGCATAAAAATCTATATTTATGGTCCTGGATCTCCACTGTCTGTTCCTCATAAGAGAGGTCATGTTCCAGTTGTACCAACTCATTTTTTAGTACATGTGAAGAGATAGGAATAAAATTCCTCAAGAGATATATGTGGAAAATAGCATGGAATTGAGCTAGATTCAGAAGAAGATAAATCCTATAGGCAATTTAAACTATGTGATCAAGGATTTAAGAAGGGTTAATGTACCTAGGGACGAAATTCCCTTTCTTCCCTAACCACATGATTCTCTTCCAAGGTGAAATTTGAAGGAAGACATTTTCAGCAACACCCAATTACATCCCACTTAGATGGTTTTCCACTTAACTCTTCTACCGACTCTGAGAAGCGATTCTGTGTTGTTTGATGGAATGAACCTTTTCTCCCATCTCTTTCATAAGATGAGGTACAAGATTCTTCCTATCACTGGAGTTATCCCAAAAATTATGAGTTATACATCTTTTCCCATATAGAGTGACATAGGGTTTCATTTGAATGCTTGAATGGAAGCTATTGTTGTATGGGAACTCAACTAATGGGAGATGTTGATCCCATCCACCTTTAAATTTAAATGATCATTATATCAACATGACCTTAAGTTTCTGAATAGTCCATTCATATTGGCCATCATTTTGGGGATGATAGGCCGTATTGAAATTCAATTTGGACTTATATCATGATGAATACATCACCATAATTTTGATGTGAACCATAGATCCCAATCAGAAATGATAGAAAGTGGAATTCCATATAGCCTTAAAACTTCTTTCATGTATATCATAGAATGTTGGTCAAGAGATAAATCTTCCTAAATAGAGATTAAATATGTTTTCTTGGTGAGAGGGTCCACTATAACCCCTACCACATTGTTCCATTGGATGTTTTCCAGATACTAGTGAAAATATCCTTTGTGATATTGTCCCACTTCCATACTGGTATGTGTACTGGTTATAATACCCCTTTATTAAGATGCCTCTCTACCTTCACTTATGGATACACTAGACACCTTGTAGTGTAGATAGTAATCTCTATTTTCTTATTATCCCACCAATAATGATCACAAATCTCCCTAAAAAATTTCATGCTTCTAGGATGTATAGAGAAAGTAAAACTATGTGCTTTATCCATTATCTCCTTCTTTATTTTCAGAATAGATAGGACAAATAACATAGTAAAAAATTTTATTACATCTTCTTGATCATTATTGAACTCAGAAAACATATCATTCTTCATAGCCTCTATCTTTTTCTGTAACAATGTATATAATCATTGATATTTCTTGTTCTTCTCTTGTAATGACTATTGAAAAATAATATGATATTGGGTTGATGATTTCCCTTACCTTATGATTAGCATGACCAGTTTTACAAGATCGTTTATCAATGTATCTCTTTGAATCCTCATCCTTTCCTATACAACAATATATTTCATACTTAATGCATCAGTCACATTGATTTCTCTTCTAGGGTTTAATGAATTAAACAATCATAGTCTATAAGAATTTCCAACCATATCCTCTATCTCATGTTCAATTACATTTTTTGTGAAAATATAATTCAAACAGTAATGGTTTGTGTATATATCAAATTTCATCCCATAATAATAGTGCCTCCACATCTTCATATAAAAAACAACTATGCACAGCTCCAGATCATGGATAGGCTAATTCTGCTCCTGAGCCGTTAACTATCAAAAAGCATAAGTAATCATCTTTTTATTTTTCATGATGATACACCCAAGACCTTTCATAGACGGATCACTAAAAATAATGAATCCTTATTTGATAGAGGGTAGATTTTACATGGATACATTAACAAATCAATTATTCATATATTGAAAACAAATTTCACACTCATTTTTCCAGAATAACATGACCCCTTTTCTATTTAACTTTATTAATGGATTAGAAATTGTGAATTTGTTTTCACAAACCTCTTATAAAATCCCACTAATTAAAGGAATATAAAAATATCTGTAACTATTGTAGGATGACTCAAATCCTCTACTACCTTTTTCTTTGCAGGGTAAACTAGGATTAATTCATTGGTTACAATGTTCCCCAAGAAAGAAGCTTTCTGTAACCAAAATTTATATTTTCTATAATTTAAAAACAACTTATCCTTCCTCATATTTTTTAATTTAACCCTTAAGTTATTCTCATGCTTCTTAAAGAATTTTGAATATATCATAATATCATCAATAAAAACTACGACAATGTAATGAAGGTATTATTTAATGATTATATACATAAAATTCATAAAAATAGAATTAGAATTAGTCAAACTAAAGGGTGTAACAAAAAACCAATAATGATCATATCTTGATTTGAATGAGGTCTTTGGAATATCACATTTCTTCACCAACAATTGATGATAAACAGATCTAAGGTAAATCTTGGATAATAAATAATACCCACAAAGCTAGTCAATTAAATCATCAATTAATTGAAGGGGGAATTTTTTATTTAATGTGATCCCATTTAGTTCTCTATTGTCAATGTATAATCGCATTTATCCTTTGTTATGATTCACAAAGAGAATAGGCTCTACCTAAGGAAACACACTTGTATTGATAAACCCATTCTCTAAAAGATCATGGAGTTGTATCTTTAATTCCTATGGATCCCCATTTTTTTATATGGGTTTTTTTATATCAGCAAGGATCCAGGAATAAGTTCAATGGAGAAATCTACCTATCTTTATGTGGGAGGCCTAGGTGACTCCTCAGGAAATAGGTCAATGTATTCCTCAATGATGGGTACATTTTAATTTGGTACACATTGATTTACTTCTTCATCTTCACAGTTCATTTTCATAAATAAGGCTATGGGTGGTGTTTCTAGGCAAAGGTCAGGTTGAGATATATCTCCTTTGAAAAAAACTATTGGTTGTCCTTTCAAGACTATTGAGACTTCCCTACTTCTATTTTTTATATTAGCATTATACTTTGAGCTCCATTCCATTCATAATATAATGTCTAGTTCCATCATTTTAAAGAATAATGTATTTTCAATGATATTATTCTCTCTAAAGTGGATACTAGAGTTTCTATATATAGACGATTAATGGATAATCCCTCTAGAAATCACGAGAGTTAAATTTACTTCTAGAAGTTCATAGATTGATCTATATTATTTGAAAACATAGAGGAAATAGATTTATGTATTGAAAAATAATAAAACAAAGAACTAACTATATTTTATAATACAATGAGAGTACATTACCCACATTACTTAGAGATTCACATCTATCTATTGTGATGGAAAAAGAAAACCCTTTATCCCATGGCCTATGGTAATGCAGATAGTGATTCTCCTCTACTGCCCTCATTTTTAGACAGTGATGGGAAAAGTGGTCATGTTTTCCTCACTTGAAGAATTGTACTTAAGGTAAATCCTTCACCATCTCCCCTTTATCATTACTGTTGAGAAGTTGAGTCTTCACTTAACTGTGACATTTATGGTTGATATTTCCATCTATTCCACAGTTGTAACACATCCCACTCATGAGCAGGCAGTTTCCCAAAATCTTCTTCTCACATTTGTTGCATTTGGATATTTTAAATTGCTTTCCTTCTCTTCCATATTCAATGATCATCCCCGTGTTTGGATCCAAATAACTCCTCATTTAATTTTATTTATGATACCAATACATCTCATCATTCTATAGTTAAACTTTAATATCACTACTCACGATTTCCTCATAGTTTTCTTATTCTCAGTTGGAAATAATATTCTATATATGATGTATTAGTCCACCAATGAATCTATCAATATTTCCATTAGGATCCATAATAATGATAGGGGTGTACTTGGGATGTCTTGCGAATTTCATCTCATAGATTACCACATATTCATTTTAGTTACATTTTATCTCTATAAATTTCTTCTATATTTTCATTCACAATTCATGGGGGAAATATTGTTTGAAAAAGGATCCCCCGATATCTTCCCACTCCATAGATTCAATAATTCTTCATTGCTTTGTGTTTTTGATCAACACCCACCACTGATCTGATTCTCCCTCCAATATGTAAATAGCCAGGGTGACATTCTCCTGGTCCGAACAATGGAGTATAAAAAAGTTATTTTCGAAAGAGCTTATCCACAATTCAACAATTAATGGGTCTGTAGATCCACTGAAAGATGGTGATCGTTGACGCATAAAGGACTCAATAGAAATTTTTTCCCTTATTGGTGAATCATGTATCTAGACTTGATTTATCTTATTTCCCATAACACAAGTTAGTTGATTCATAATTCCCATAAAGGATTCCATTCTGACATCTATTGGAAGTTCTTCAATGCCTGGTCTATTGCGTTAACCATTTATGTGGTTTCTCCTATTTCATGAAATTTTCTAAAATATGAAAACCATAGTATGAATCATGTTTAAATTAATAATCATATAGTTCTAATGGAAATATATGGTCATAAAAAATCATGCATAAAAATGTTATTCATTAAAACAACCAAATTTTTAATAAACCATTCATAATGGTTCATAAAAAGCTTATGATTATCAAAAAATATCACCCGAGAGTGTCCAACAATGTGTTTAGATAGGCCAATTGCCATATAGTAGTTCCCATTAGAGTCAATCTCAAAGAGGAGTTTTTGAGTGTTGCCCCTAGATATATTTGTTCAATATTAACATCCACTTGTTCCTATCCAGACAAGGATTTATTTTCTTTGAAAGCACTTACATAATATTTCACCAACATATCAGGATATTTTACTATATTATAACTTGTCAGTAAGGTTCATTATAATGTTTTAAAATAATAATTTACAAAAATATCTAAACCTTCATTTGATACAAACTATGTAATCCCACCTTTTTATTATATAACATTTCACTAAATTTTACAAATAGATGATCTTTCAAAGTTTAGTATCTTGGAAAAAATGAACATAATACATGAAAAAAGAAAAAAAATATTATATTCTACTTGATATGATTCTTCAAGGTTCATCATAATTACTTTTATTGCATCTTATAACCATAGGAAATACTTTAAAGTAAAGGGTCATCATAAGGACCAGTAAGATAAAACAATGGAAACATTCTACTTGTGATCGTGACGAAATTTCAATAAAAACATGAGAAAATACATACAAGAATAAGAAATTAAAAAAAAGCCATATCGCAATAAAAAGAACATTATTCATAATATGTACATGTGTCTAGAAAATTTTAATTGAGCCATTTATAATCATATCACCAAGGTTTATCACTATGGTTTCATAAATATTTCCAAGGTTATTCACCAAGGTATCATAAAACTTGTAATATCCAGAGATTAAATTCTTCACCCAATACATTAGAGATATTTCAAGATGCACCCTTCATATGTATTAATTAATTTGGGACATCAATATCATAATAAAAAATTACATAAATAATCTGTGGAGAATAAAATAAATGGGTTTCTTTTCAAAATAATCATATTTTAGAATGTTCTTAAAAACAAGATCCGTTTGTTATTTTAAACACATGGAAAGGGAAGGTGGGTTTCATGTATGTTAATCCAAGATTTAAATATATAATTATTTTATCTATTTGAATACACATGCATAATAAAAAGGGTTTTTATTCAAAAAATAAAATAATATAAAATAATTTCTTGAAAAAAAGAGAGAAAATTTGAGATGAAAATCCAACAGCATAATAGGTATAAAACATGGTTTTAGAAAACATTAAAAAGAGAAGGGAAAAGGGTTTAACATTCATAAAAGACTCTTATTATAGTAAAGGGGTACAAGAAAATGGATATAAGAAAATGGTATTGAAATCAGAAATATACAATGCATAAAAAAGAGAAGTTGAAAAGAAAAGAGAAGTTGAGTTTTCCCTTACCTTGAAGCGTGACTCCTAAAAATATGACATCAGGACCTTTGGGGATTGAGGAAACCTTGATACAAATCCTTGCGAGGTAATACTATCATAGAATCGTGGATAATGAATTGATAATGAATGAAAATGACGAAATGGTTTGGTATTTATAGTAAAAGTGAATATATTTTTAATAATTTCCCTATACACCCGCCACCACAAAACCAGGTTTCCACAACGCCACCCTATAATAATGCTAAAAATAGAACTGATAAAGGGGTTCATTTACCAGTTTTAAAAAAAGTGCTGATAAAGGATACTTTTAGCAGTGCTAAAAATAGTGCTGTTAAAAGTGACCCTTTATCAGTGACTTTTTTAGCACTGTTAAATGGGCCCCATTTTACAATGCTTTTTTTAATAGCACTGATAATGAGGGGGGGATTTATCAACACTTTTCTAACTAACACTAATAAAGTGTATATTTTAAAAACAAATATATTTTATTAAAAATAATATATTGATATATAAATATATCTATATTGATATAAATATAATATATATATTTTAAATTTGTATTACATCGATTGGATATGTGGTAGATGCAAAATGGACACCCGGAGCAGAAGTTTGTCCATTTGGAGGGCTTAAGAACCTTTTTTGGAAATGAAGAATATGATAAGTTGTTACTGTTGTCACCGGGTTTGTGTTTTATTCGTATGCTTCGGTTTGATATGTGGTGGAGGCAAAATGAACACCCAAAGGAGAAGTTATGGAAAAATAGACACCCATATGAGAACATATGACCTTTGGGAGGAATTATGGGATTTTTGTCCATGATAAACATGATAATTGGTTCTAGTGGTCACCAGAGTGTAGATATTTTCTCAAGATTCTATTTGATATGTGGTAGAGTGAAAACAAACACCCAAAGTAAAAGTAATGATTGTTTGAAATTGAGCAACCCTCCTAGAACCTAAAAACCTAAGAAACTCATAACACACTAAATCAACCATAACACCTTCTTCAGGTGTCCGTTTGAGTGTCACGACTAGTAAAATAGAATCTTGTGAGATGATCAAGGACCACTTCCAATCAAAATTGTGAGAATATCAATGAAACAGATGATATATCATTTATACCACTCTAAAGAAACTCCAACTTCAAACGGCCATAACTTTTGCTTCAGGTGTCTGTTTGGACTCTACCACCAATCAAATCATAGGAAGTGAAGCTCTCCATGCCATATGATGACTTGAATAATCTTACAATGTCTCATGAGACCCTAAAACCTGAAAAAACAATCATAAGTACTTCAAAGATCAATTTCTGTGTCCGGTGCCCCGTCGAATTTCTCTTAAAATAGTAATAACTCCCGATCCATATGCCTGTTTGGCCTCTACCACTTGTTATATCATATTTTGTTCCATGAGATTCATTTTGACTAGTCACATAGCTAAAACGAACACCTAGATAAAATGTTATGATCATTTTAGTGACTCTGTGGTTTTTTGGTTTTTCAAGGACCCATTTCTAGCACTTTTGTCCTATCTGTTATTTTTTCAAACAGTTGTATCTTATGATCTGCCTCTCTATTCAGTCTCCACCACCTATCATATCAATGTTAATTTTATGGTCTTCGATTTGATGGGTTAAAGAGCTGGAAAATACTCTTGTATCATATTTTTTCGTCGTTACCCCGAGTTTAGGGTTTATTTGACTTCCTGATTGTATTTACGGGTTTTGAGGGTTTCTCCATTTTTTACCTATTTTCAGGTTTTATGGTTTGTCATCATTTTTCATAATGTATTGTTATTTATAATCAAATATATTACAATGTAAAAATATTTTTTTATATTCACACATAAAAATTTAATTTTATAAATAAATAATTAATCATATTTAGATATAAAATATATTTCTCAATGTTTAAACCTTATCTAAATAAATAACTAATAACCATTTAATTTAAAATAAAAATATATTAATAGTTATATACCGATATAATTTGAATAGGTATATATATGTGTGTGCTTGTCTATATTAACAAACGAATATATATTATCTATATATTCTAAATATATGTATATACATATTAATATATAATATTTATTGATATATATAAATATGTATAATTATAATTATAGATACAAATAATATATATATATATGAGTGTGTGTGTGTGTGGATTTATTTATTTATAAACACACAAAAAAGCATATTTCATAAATGTATTTAAAACCGACCATATAAATATATATTAATATACGAATAAATATATTAATATATAAATATAACAATATATATATATATTATTATACATATATATATATATATATTAATATAACTATATATATATATTAATATAACTATATATATTAACTTAAATATATATATGTTAATATCAATCTATATTAATATACGAGTAAATATAACAATATATATATATATATATATAAATAAATACATATATTATTAAATGAAGAGAAAAGAAGTATGATGGAGTGGTAAAGGTTTAGGTGCACATGCAAGAGGATCCTGGTTTGAGTCCTAGGGAAGGTAGGCTGCGTGTGCAGGTTGAAATGGGGTTAAGTTCTGTTAAAGGCTATGGGCTCTATTAAACACTGGGGGTGGCTGGGGCATGCGGGTTTGGGTGGGGGTGGGGGGGGGGATGTTGAAGGTGGATTCAAGCATTGTTGAAGCCCCTCCTCGAATTGTATAAATATTTTTTTTACTTTTAAGGTATTTTAACTTTTATCACAACTTTTAAAAAAGCACAGATAAAAGGGACCCCCCATTATCTTTACTAAGATTAACAACACTTTTATAGCGCTGATAAAGGCTATATTTGCAGTAGTGACTTCAATAGTTCTGTCTTCAAAACCATGGGCTTTCCCATGGTATTTTCCAACGATATTTCCTACATGGGAAACTTATTACGTTATTTTAATTTATAATATTCAAACATCACTTCATATTTATTATTACATCATTACTGATGTTATTAAACATATCAAAAACTCAAACTGTATTATTACTATTCATGAAAAACTAAAGTCTTTTATAAAATTATCATAAATTCAATGTAACCTAATATCAAAGTTATGATTTCAAAAACGAAATTTTTATATCAAAATAATTCTTTGAATTTAATTTATTTAACATTTAACTATAAAATTACTTATTTATTAAAAATTATTGCAGACAGAAAATGCATTGTAAAATATATAGTAAAATTTTTGACAATTAAAAAAATATTTTTTCAATTGTAATTATAAAAGGGTATTTTGATAATACTATTTCACTATATTAAACATTAATAAATCCTTATTTTAATATAATATTTAATATATCTGTGAAAATTAAAATTTTTAACTCAAAAATTAATTTATCAAATTTCTTCTCAATTTTATGGAAAACTATTCATAAAATGGAAATGATGAATTTTTTTTATTTGAACAGAGGGATTACATTTTATGTAACTAGGGCCTCAACAGATAACCCCTTATAACACCCACATATGACCTACGGGTAAGGTTTGTGATGGTGATAGACACTTGGGGCTGCTGGGATAACATCACCCAAGTGATTATTTCCACTAACATAAACTATCCCCATAGGAAATTTCATTCAAGCTTAACATGCTGAAGCTCGAATTGAGCTTGTTCAAGAGAAAAGCCCAGTGACGCTACCTCTTTCCCAATATCTGAAAAATGAGCTTCATATGATAGGGCCCTACTTGATGAGACCATGAAATCTTCTTTCTACATTGATTACCCATTATAATTTCTATTTAAATAAACAATAATCATAACCTTAAGAGTATATTTTCTAATAGTCATATTGACCAATGGTTATATTGAAAACCGATCATAATTGACCAACGATCATAGTTGACCAATGGTCATAATTGACCAATGGATGTATAATGGTAAAAACCTGATGGTCACATTAAAATATAATTACTTTATTTTCAATGAGATATAGTTTTTTGTGAAAAAAATAATTTAACACACAATCTAAGGAAAAAATTATTATTTTAAAATCTTGATTTTACACTGATGGAGTTAAAAAATAAAAAAACATGTTTTAGTTGATTAAAAAACCACCAATAAACTATGTAGGCAACAATTGTTCAATTTATTATGAACACATTAAATAATTAACCATTTATTGACCATTAGATAATCAATCACACCCAAAAACAGTCCATAAAATAAACATCATGTTCCTAAAATCACCAAAACATAATATCAAAAAAAACATTGAAACATAAAAAATCTTACTATCATGAGGTTACCTTACATATAACATAGATACTCGTCTATATAGGATTTGTTTCTAGGTCTCCTATATCATGAAACTCTAATATACCATCTGTAATAATGAAATAACAATCTGTACTGATACAAATTTATAATCTTCCTAGATTGGAAAACCTAACCTCTGACTAGATCATACGTTCCGTGTAACCTCATATATGCTTCCCCATATACTAGAGGCTATTAACTAGCAGCAAGGGTCTATAGGGGATCATGGGGAGACTATTACCCAATGTCATATTAGCATAATAACAACTATAATAATCAAATAACATAAATAACTTGATGTATTATAAAGCAAAAATTAGTTATTCTAATAAATATCAAAGATAATAACTAGCTAAAACAAGTCCATATATATTCAGACATTGGTATACCGAAGAGGTTCCCATAGTGTGAGGTGAAAATATACATCAAAAAAATAAAATTAATGATTAAATGGAATGGATTCAAAGAGACATCAGGGATATATATGATTCACTTTCATAAAATACCAATATACCAACTATACATGCATTGAATCGATGTCCCAATATGAAATCATTCCCTACAAAAAATGGCTTATACTAACAAATATTTATTGATAGATAAAGAATTACAACAGATATTAAGTTTTATTGGTATTGATTTTATGTACCAACACTTGATTTTACCAACAGTTATATCTGTTGAAATTGATCATTTGATACTAACAAATATTTTACCAACTGTTAAATGTATTTTTTTTATCATGTCAGTACTAAAATTTTGATATATGTATATTATTTTCAGTGAATTTTATAAATAATTAGCATTTTAATAAAATTATATAATCAAATGTTTTCATTAAAAAATTATATGTTTCTAATATATAATATATATTTGATATAAAAGTGATGATAAATGATTATAATTTTTGAAAAGCTGAAAATGATTGAATTTACACTAGTAAAAACTCAAAAATGAAAGTCACATATATATAATTTCATTATATGTATATAATATAATTTTTTTTCAGAATATATATAAATTTAATAGTTTTTCCATTATATATAAATTATATAAAAATTTATTATATATCATGATATTTTTTTAAATTATAAAAATTAAAGTTAATAAAATTATTATTTATTATTATTATTATTATTATTATTATTATTATTACAATTTTTATTTTTACTTTTACTACCCCATCGTTTAGCCACCTCATTCCCTGTTTCATGCCCCATCTAGGAAGATCCCCGATTGCACACCTCCCTCAACTTCTGGCCATGACCATATCTCCTTCCAATTTCGTTTACGGTCTCCCTAAGTTAGCATTCCTTCTCTTCTGCTATATTCTTCTCTTTTAATTTTTATTTTCATTCTCTTCCTTGCGGTATGCATGAACAATCTGAAACCTAACCCAATTTGGCTGTATTATTTGTTGATTCTTAAAGGTTAGGGTTTTTTGAGACACGATTGGGGTTCGTTTTAGCCGCGTTTGTTGAAGGCGTTTTAGGGAAGTGCATAATATGTTAATGGATATTTAAAAATATGTTCATTTTAGTGTAGTATATAATATTTTTGTTTTAGTCATGTTTTTTGAATGGGTTTTAGGTGTTTTAGGGTAGTGTGTAATCTGTTTAGGGTAGTTCATAATCTATTCATTTTAGTCACGTTTTATCGTTGTTTGTTGATTCTTTTTTATCGCTAATCTTATTGAGTTCGGAAGCGTCAAAATCTAGGTCTCATATCATTTTATAGCTGACACTCCCATCATCCATGATTGCATCGATCTAACTCCCATAGAAACCATTCCCTATATGAACTTACAAATCTTTCCAGTCCTTTATCTTCACCAGGGAAACACTTCGTGGATGATTCTCACAATCCTTGATGGAGTCAACTGGACCAAGTTTTGTTCATTCCTCTTCAGTGTCTGCTTCAAATTATTAATGCCTATTCACACCAGATCTTATCTTTAACATTAGTAATCATATGGAAATATATAACAGTTGTATGAATCAACCGACGAGAATCATCACCGCCACCCAATCCAAGCATCTACTATTCAACTCGGTTTGTTTTTCTCTCTTGTCCACTTTTTTGATACAAATATCTCACCTTTTTTTTTCACAAATCTAGCTTTAGTCACCAATATGGAGGTATTTCAACCTAGTCCCAAAGGTGTTCCATCCAATATCTCAATAGCCCAAGAAACTAATGTTCGTTCAAATATCTAATAAGTGCATCAATTGTTTTTCATCCTGGTGCCTTTTCAACATAGATCCACTCGGGTATTATTTGATTTCGGGGTCCTCCTTTATTATCCCATACTTGGAAAACTCGTTCACAACCTCATCAAATGTAACATCATCTGGAAATCCATTAAAATAAATGTGTGTGTTTTGTTTTATCTCATACCAACTATCAGGATACAATAAGTTTCTATTTATATTCATACAATTTGCAATAATCATTCAATACTATCTTTGTAACTCTATCCTTAATGCCTATTGTTTTTCATTGCATATGTTTTTTTAGATATTGAATTAGGATTCATTAAAAATTGAAACTAGTGTCAATATAAATAGAAATCACATTTACGTGATTATGGGATTTAATGTAGTGTTTCTAGAATATAGAATTTTGAGTTATGTGTCACTCTTAATTGAAATTAGTGTCAATATTAATGGTTTGTTGTAACGGGATAAATAATATTCTTATTATTTTTATATAATGCAATTCTATTTTGTGTTTTTGTGGTCACTTGTAATTTTTTCCCATCTAGTAATTTTTCTTTTGTGCTAATTAGTTATTTTTCTATGTCATTGGTTGGTCACAGGATGGATGTGGTCATTGGTTGGTCACTAGATGGATGGTATTTTAGTTTTGGTGGTCTCTTGTTATATAATCTTATGTTTGCTATACCCACTAGTTTGAAGGGATCCTATATCTATAGAAAAATAGAAGACACAAAATAAAAATCAATTGGGGACATTTGAAGTCCATGAACATGAAGAATATAGAGGTTTGTGGCGAGAAGATCTAGGAAAGGCCTTGAACAGATTCAGTTGTAACAAAAATAAACAGTATTTTTTTTGAATCTTACAAAAAAATTTATCCACTGATTGAAATTTTTGGAACACGTTATAAACTGTGATCAAGAGAAGAATCGTGGAGGTGCTTGTTTGCACTGGTTATGTAATCCCTTTGTTGTGCTGGATGATATTTTTATAGCATGCATTTAAAATTTTATATCATGAATTTAAATGTAAACTATTTCTTAATTGTTGTGTTTGTGTGGTCATAAGTTTCTCATGATGATGAAATTATAAAGTGGATAGGGGCTGATTGTGATCATAGCTGGGACATGTACCACTTCAATCATAGAAGGGTAGTCTACTGCAATCAAATGGATGATGGTGATGTTTCCCATGTTCAGATCCACTACTGTAAAAACTTTATTTGGGATGTGCTGATATAGAAATACATTAGAAAGACCTTATCTGCCATTTTTTGAAAAATGGGTTCAGATTTCTATCTCGAATGAATCCTTTAAATGGGCGTTCCAGAAAAACCAATAGGGGTATATCTGTTTGAATTCCATTCCAAATATTCCAAAAAATGAGAAGGATAATTTTATTGACATGGTAAAAATTGATGGTTTTGTGAAACATATTTTCAATGTTCCTGGTGATAATAATACAGAAATGATGACATTTTTAATTGTGTTTTTACTTTCAAATATTTCTACCACTTGTGGATGAAATGAAAAAAGTCACTTTAGATGTTGAAATGGTCATGTAGTACTCCATTGATGCCTCAATAATGTGTATTATGATGATTTGGAAGGTGTTTCTTCATCCACAGTTTGTCATGGAGTGTGTGGAGTAGTCCAGACCGCACGTTTAAGGTTATATATGGACGCATCATTACTATTTTAGTGTCCTCACTAACATCTTAATTCTCCCACCTCTTTATAATTCCATCATTTGAAATATGGAATATTCTTTAGTGTTCTCACTAATAATATATTGATGCATCATTCATTTGGTAAATTTAATCTTCATCTATGTATGTAATGTAAGTTGATTCTAGGTGGGTTTCAAACTATTTCTGAAATATAGAGTCAATGTATTGTGTGTGAAATCAAGAATCTATGAAATCAGAAATTTTCATTGCGGGAGAGTGTGAGCATCGAAGGATTTCCCTACACGGTCTAGGCTTGTGACACAACATTTCCAGCTTCATAAGGGGTGGTATGAGGTCATAAAGAAGAGTCTGTATGTCCTTCCCATAGGAAGACACTTTATAAACCTATTGTTGGATAGTTTATTTGATGGATGAATCAATACTGGAAAACATTTTAAAAGATTCTGGTAAAGGGAAAATCCATCCATGAAAATTGTATATTCACTTATCCTTCTTCTAATTAATCAATTACCTACTGCTATATTCTAGTATAAATTCCAAAAAAAAATTTGGGATATTTCACATAGATTTCCTATTCTTCCTTCTCATTATTTTCATTATTTCTCTATAATAATTATTATTCTAACATCTGTTTTGTACTATTTTTCTATCCATCATTGTTCTTTTGTGTTCCGTTTATTTAGATCATTTGTTTCCAAGTGTTCTTATGCATTCATTATAGTATATATGTAATTCTATGTTTCTGAATGTGTCGTATTTAATGATTCAGATGGTTCTTTTAGGCCACATTTACAGTTTAGAGGATTTTTCCTAGCATAGATTTTGTTGGTAAACATGAAAATTCAATGACACTATCCATGAGGAGTAGATTAAAGGGGTTGATGATACCCATAATATAAAGAAGATATGTGAAAATAAATTTAAATGTATCAGACTATAATTATGAATCATCAAAATTCATTTTGACTTTATCAATAAAAATTATTAAATTTTTTAGTGTCATCTTTTTGGAATTAAAAAATATAAATATGAATATTATTTAATCTTGGATATTTTCACTATTTTGAGTGCATTAAATTTATATTTCACCACTAGGTACTAATGTGGAAGAATCGGGGGTTAGGTAGTGGAATCCTAGGCAAATATCGGAGTCGAGAGAAGTACTACTACAGATGGGTTTATTACTATTTTGGGGATAACATGAGCATCGGAGGCCAGACCTATATGGTCTGGGTTGTGATGCAATGTTACCAGCTTTGGAAGTGGAGGTATAAGACCCTGGAAGGCTATATGTTCTCTTCGGACTAAGAGAATATTAGATAAAAGGATGCCTCAGGAATACCAGATTCTCAATCACGAAGGACCAGTCAGTGAATTTACCCACATTAATGGGGTCGAAATAAAGCATATATATCAGGAAGAGTATAGGGAAGATGATGAAATGGGTGGGGTATATTATGGGAATTTTTATCACATTGATCACATAAAGAATTGGTTTTCACCAAAAATTACCTTCTTCATCTGTATGTCTGATGATACTGCAAGAAAAGCGAAGGAGTAACATTTTTAGATTTTTTCATTCCTTCACCATGATTATGAACCTTCTATTTGCATCTGTTTGAATATTTTCACATGGAAAGTAGTATTTTTTATCAAAGTTGTGATTGGAATCTATTTGTTTATAATTTCATAATTTGAGTGAAACAAGATATGGAAATGTAAAGAAAGATCACTGAGAACACAAATTTTGTATTTGAACTTACTGTATAATCCGATCTGGAAGTTGTGATTATTGTCCAGGTGAAAAAAAATCCATTCTGTCTTGATTTTTTGAAAACACTTTATTTAAATAAATATTAAAAGCTCTTATTTTCTTCATCTTTTCCTGGATTCTAAACACTATTTTTACCTAACATTTTATATTTGGTGTTCCCCTATCACATTGATTATTTTCATAATAAAAATATAATGTGAATTGGAGTGAACTAGCAGGTAAAAGGAAATTCCAACCTAAAAAGGGTACATTCACCTATCTCTCTCTTAATTAATCATTTACCCTTCTATAAAGAACCACTAAAATACTAAAATTTTCACTAGTTAATTCTGATAAGAGTAATTAAATTATATACTACAATTGTAGGGCGGAAGGGAATATTTGTAGGCTATTTCATATTATTATTTGGTATAAATATAACATAGAGTGTTATATATTTAATCTATGATGTCTATCTCCTCATCTACAATATTATTTGGAATAAATATAACACAAAGTGTTATATATGAAATCTGTGCGCACATGGCCTGACATCTTCTTATTGCACAGAAAACCGATGTGTGAAATATAGAAAATGTTATCTAATTTAGTTTTTTAATTACATTCTATCCGTAATCTGGAATCTGTTTTTATGGTATCATCATCATTGATGATAATTAATTTGAATAAGAATGTTATTTATAGGAGTGGGATTTCATATTTAGGTTCTAGTTAGAAGGATCTTCAAGATTCGTTTACTAATGAGTGTTGTGACCACCCATTGTCAGTATTTTGGTCTTTTCCATGATTATGAGGTTCCTTTTATGCATTGTAGTGGCTAGGTTAATCATTTTTTACTAGGAGGAAATCACACATTACTGAGGAGGGTGACAGCTAGTATCTCTTATAATCTAACAGGTAATCTGCTTCCTCCTCAAGCCCCTAGAATTTTGGTTTTTTAAATGACTTAATTATATGAAAGAGGTGTCATTGGATCTTGGTTTGATGATTTACATTACATTCATTGTTTAAGATGAATATTTCTATCTTATTCTACGGTTGAATTATATATCATTACTCCAAACACCATAAAAACTCTATTATGTTAATCACTCCCTTTCTCCTTGGATAATGAATATAAAATATACCCCACATCGGTGTAAGTTATAACTCAAACTTCTAATCGCATCTCTCATGTCATCTCTCATGTACCTATACAGTTTATTAGAGGGATGAATCAATATTGACATACATTTTTCAACAAGAAGGTAAAGGGAAAATCTTACCAAGAAACAAAGGTACATCCACCTCTCTTTCTCTTAATTAAAAAATTACCATGCAATAAAAAATCATTTGAATGATGAAATGTGAACTAGTTAAGAGTAATTAAAAATTAAAAATTATGCTGCAATTATCTGGTAGAGGGAATATTTTTAGACTGTGCATATTTTATTTGTTATAAATACAATGTTAATTGATGTCTATGAATGTTTATTTCTTTGTTGTGCATGTATTACCTATGTATAAAGTCAAAATGAAATTCAACTCAAATGCAGGAATTTGAACACAAATGTTTATTTCTTATTGTGCAGGTATTACCTTTAACCATATGGTGTAAGCTTATTCCTATAACTTGTTTGTGTTCCTCCCTCAATTCCATATGAGGTCTATGCACATCTATTTTCTCATCTATTTGTGAAAACTGGTTTTGGCATGGATGGGGTTGGAGATGACATAGACTAGAGCTGGCATGGATGGACTGGAGCTTGAGGATGAACTGACATGGATGTGGCTAGAGTTGGATGACCTGACATAGACTGGAGCTGATATGGATGGGGCTTGAGATGACATTAAAGGGTCATAGCTGCTGGTGATGGAGTCACTGATGATGATGGGCTGAAGCTACTGTTGGGGGTGGGGTGGGTGGTTAGGGTTATCGAGTGATATTATTGTGGAACATAAATTGGGGGGGGGGGGTTTCTAGTGATAGAATTGTGGAACAATCCTGGTGGGGATCCAATATGTTCTATTTGTAATGAATTTCATTATTAATATAAATAATTATTGTCTAATTTTGAACATGTATTAAAATCATCTTTGGTTTAATAATTAAAATATATGTATTATGTATGATAAAATAATAAATATAATATGAAATTTTAGTGGCAATAAAAATTTATAATATTTAATTAAACGTAATTTATAAACAAATATTATATATTTATAATATTATTACCAACAAATACATTTGACATTAGAAAATGCTGCTAAACACTTTAACCAACATATATATTATCTTTTGGTATTATTATAATTGTAACAGAACTATTTTATCTGTCGCAAAAGCATTTAGCGACATAGTTTTTCCAATAGTTTAGTGATAAAGACATATATATTGGTAAAACGTTTTACCAACAGACAATTCACTTTTACCAATAGATATTCCCCCGTTGGAAAAAGTGAAATATTTTATACTGATTAGTTGGACTTATCCCATTCCTATATAATGAGCGATAAAGTCTTCTCATGAATAGAGGTTCATTTGTAGTGTCTATGTATAAAATAAATATTCCACTTCTAATGGTGTCCCAATATAATATTCAAATATATATTTGTGAGTGAAAGTTTAATGTACATGTAAAATATTTAAATATAAATAAATCACTCTAATATGTTCTAACTAAGCCATGAGTGGGTTGCATACATGTTCCGTTTAGTGATAGAATGGTATGAAACTATTCTTGTATGACCACATTTCAAGGATCACATAATACCCCCAAAAATTTTAATATCTCATAGTAAAACATATCACCACACTTCTCATTAATCAAATAAAATAATTAATTAATTCCTATATGTCACATTTCCAACATAAAAAAATCATTTTTAACTAATCCTCCTTTACCATATACCGCTCAATAGAACCAATGTAAACACACATATGGATAGTATCTTGACCTTAATATTGATCAAAATCACACTAAAAACCAAAGGGAAATCCTTAATATAACTAGTGGTCAACATCATGACCTAGTGCCTCTATATCTAGGGATAATCCTACCATAATCCTGGTGACCAAGTCAAAATTGTTTTACACAATCTAGGAAACTCAACCTCTTCCCTCATCAGTGATCAAAATCATCTGACATCATTCTAGTGAACCTCATTGTTACCGAGCTACAAGCATCATAATAATTAAAAGATTTCAGAATAGTGACTTTTCAATCAATTAACTTGTTTATTAACCCTAAAAACTCATATAAATCATAAATCAACCAATATCCTCACCTCCCCATACTAGAAATCCCCATGAAAACCCTCATGAACAACAATATCGTAATTGATTATATTTTGTATCTCACTCACTTCTAATCATTACCGTAGTTAACATAGTCAAATTACTCATAGAAATATGGTAGTAACTAGGAATAACCTATATAAAATTATCAGGACTCCAATGATGGGATATTATAAGATAATTCGACACCAATTAGAAGATTTATAAAAATATTTCAAAAATACTTGAGATTAAGATTATAAAAGAAATATAAATAATTAACTAAAACAATATGAAATAAAAGAAATTGAATTATTATCATTACATATAAAGATCACCTAGGACCGATAACTCAAAGATCTGGGAAAGAACGAGATAGATCCCCTTGGAGGAGGATGAAATACAAAGGGAATGGGGGCGACCTTATGTTGATGGATGGGGAAAATGATGAGTAAACATCAATTTAACTCAACTCTAAACCATTGAATATTTTAATTAAAAATATAAAAAACTACCTATACTCAAACTAAATATCCATTCACCATGTACCTAGAACTTATTGTCCCATAGATCCACCCACTCTTTTCTTACATCCACTGAGTAGCTGGTTTGAGACCGTTGAGTATGTAGTTCTATATATCATCAATTGAATACTCCCACACATGGTTCAACTCCCAAGAACCTAACTTTTAACTTCATCCAATACCTATGTAACCTAAAATAGGTATAAATACACATGGCTAGGAGAGTGTTTCACCAATAATTCCTCAACTCTACGCCACAACTGTTACATTTTAAATATAATTTTTATTCACTTGGGTAATATGCTGGGAAGAAATTGATTTTAAATTATCATTAAATTATATAAACATTAGTGAAACTTAATTAATAATGTGTTGTGTGCATATTTGATTAGAAATAAAATCAAAATTCTATAAACCATTCCATTTTAAACATAACAACTAAAAAACCACTATTATTTCCTTTCATGTAAACCAACCCTTTTATAAATGAACTACATATTGTTTTTTAAAATCGAAGTGTTATATTTAAGACCATATTCCATTAAACATTGGTAATAATAGTTATAAAATAGGTAATGATGAGTCGGTTGGGGCATTACCCTACTTGGTGACTTTGGGTAATGGATATGTTATGCATTGATGAGGATTCAATGATACTGATCACCATCCTATAAATTATTTTCCCCTTTACATATTTAATTATTTTTTGTATCATTGGTATTTTTAAATATATTATTTGCGGTCTATTTGGAGAAACTAAATTATTTCATTGGGATACACTTCCATGTCATTCCATATGGTTACAACATAGAATCATTCTTTTAATGGGTTAGTGAATTGATTATATTCTCAATTTTAGGGACGGTTTGTAACAAAAAGAGAGTTTATTTCCTTTTAATTTTTTTTCAAAACCTACTTTTTTATCCACAAATGAATTTCATTAATATAACAATTTCATATTTTTAATTTCATAATAGATACAATACCTTGGTATATTTCCTTTAATTGTTATTCCAAGTTTTGATATGTAATTTATTATCAAATGTTATAAAATATATATATATTATTATTATTCCATGTATAATTTATTGATATATATTCACCATTTAAAAATTCCCATGTATCGGTTGGTTTAAATATGGTAAATGTCGAGGTTGAATTCCAGGTTATTTCAATTTATTATATATTCAACGGTTTTATCCCTATATATTGTTTTTTTACAATGGATAGAGGCTTTCATGTATTTTATTATCATTTATACATTGTATAGAAGATATTAATGGTATTATTTAATATAGTAGTATTTCAAACCATCTTATATATGCTTTGAATAGATATGTGAGTACCAGCTACAGATAGATGTGGTCCCTCAGATGTGAGGATAAAAACATTAATACATTCATAAATTCATACATACATGTCTACATTTAAATAGTTTTATATAGAGGATATTGGTGGATCATTTTAATAAAGGTTCATTAGATTCAATTCTAATAATAGATTTAGGTAGGAACTATTCTTCCATTAATATTAGATATACCTATTACTAATATCATTGATCTATGATTTAAACTATCATTATTTTTTTCACAATATTTGGTTCTATTTTTATGAAAAAATAGTTATTATAATAAGTAAACATTATTTAACCTTCTTTATATATACAAATAATTTTAATATTTAAGAGTTTATATCTCACATTATATCTATAGGGTATTTATTCTCACACCCATCATGTTAAATTTAGTGTAAATGTGGCTTCACATGTTCTTTTTTAGGTACATAAAATAATGTTGATATTTGTTTTTTTGACTTATGATTTTGATGGAAATTGGTGTCTCTTTAGTATGGTTGGGACTCTATGAGGTGTTGGAGAAATGGAGGCTATATTTTGATTTAGGAGTGTTAGGAATATCACCATATATATCCTATTTTATTATCATAGGGTCCATGTGTCTTCGTTTTCTATCTATGGATATTGTGTTATATATGTTTGAACTACCTTTGGGTTTCACTTGTATTCATTTATAATTAGTTATTTTAGATTATTATAAATATATACCTGGAACTACTGGTGTATAAGTTATATCAATCAATCTATATGACATTATTTTAAATATTATAAATTCTTGATGTACATATGGTTCCCATGAATTTTATCATAGAATATGATATTGACTAATTTAATTAATTTAAGAGGGTAAATAATTCCTTACTAATAAAATGACACCCTCAGCAATATTCACCAACCCATAAAGTTTGGGAATTCTCTGGGGGTTTATAGCAATTTAGTAGAGGTTGATGGAAGGCAAGACTATGTCACTACAAGTGTTGTCCGAGTAATGTTTTAGATTTTCATAGGAATTTAAAGTTATGAAATATGATTATTTAGACTTGATAAGTAACCAATAAATAGGGTAGTTCAATATATTTATAGAGGAATCATATGCTACCTAGGGATGTTTGGGTATTCTATATGAATCATAGGTATGAATAATGCTTCTAAATATGTATTGCATGACCTGATGTGTCTTGAAAAGTGTTGTAGGTCTTATCAGGGATACACCTTTTTTACCTTTCCATGAAACATATTCATATATTTATATTAGTATAAGTCGATTTTATATATTTATGATGGTGACTAAAAAATAATTTTTATTTATTTTTTTACAAACAATCATTGGTTGAGTAAGGGCTTGAAATCGAGCCAAAGTAATTGTTGTAAAAGAAAAGGAAAAAAAGGAATAGATTACATGGAGTTCATATTATCAAACTGAGGATTAAAAAAATGAGCATTAGTCTCATATAGAAGATCATAATCATAATACTTTAGGTAAATGATTAGAATAATGGGTTGGATTTATCTCTAAAAATCAAATAATTCTTATTTCACCAAAGGTATGAGATTGATTTCAAGGTTGAATAGTTATATTTTTCCCTTTTATCAAAATATTCCTTCTTTAAGGGGCATAGAATCCCAAAATTTCCTTAGATATTGTATCCTCAAGAAGGTGGAAATGATTGGAAGAATCCATGGGAAATATCACTAGAACCTACTGCCATTCCAAGACTGCTTCATCCATTTGATGTTGTTCAATGGGGATTTAAAACTCCGGGAACCTCTTGCCTCACATGATGTGAACATGAAGAAGAGGAATCCAAAGGCCCAACTTCACAACTACCTTCCACGCATTCCAAAGAAAAAATAATTGATGAAAAATATGAATACCCTAGACATGAGCATCCTACATCTCCACATTATATTTTCCTTTTTGAAGCGACGATTAATAAAGGAATGAGGGTTAAAAGGTAGATGATGTAGCCATCCCTTTTGAGGGAGCACGATTCATATGAGTTGGAAGAGACATTTCCAAGACACCAAAATCTACTAGATAATGTATTCCCCAATCATTTTTGATGAAATTGGTGAAGTATTACCATGAGGGATTATCCGAGACAATCTTAGAAAAAAGGGTTATTGATTGAAACGAATCCATTGTCTGTAAGTAAAAAAAATTTAAATTCCTAACTTTTAGGGTGAGGCAGATCAAGGGAATCAGATGTGCCGATGGAGAAGAATCCCTAGGGAATTGTTGAATTAGAATATCCACTATTTTGAAACCACTATGTTTTTATGGACATATAGTTGATACAATACCCCCACTAGAATTCTAATGGATGGTATCAGAGTCCCAATTTCCCCAAAAATGTATTTTTTATTTTTTATGTAAATGAATTTAATGTTTTAATTATCATTTATTCATGGAAAATTTATATAATTTTTATCGGTTTCTATCTACAATAATTTTTTAAGATGATGTATTAATGAGAAACAATAATATTATTCAATTTCATTAATTGGTTGGCATGTATATGTTTTTACATGGGTAAAAAATATACAACATAGATTGAGGGTTAGGGACATATATAATTTTATCATATATTTATATAACTTGTGTATATTTTATGAGTTTTTTTGTCTTAAAATAATTGTTAAATGATTACAATATGTTGTGATTTCATTAAATGTTATATTATTAAAATGATAAATAAACCTATGTACAATTATCATAAAATATATATGTATTATTATTTTTGATAATAATGTTATTGTTTTATTATGATATATTTATGTGTATCATGGTTGGTAATTTTATTAATGATTTTTATTTATGTTCTATGATGAGGTTTTGAAATTAGTCACCCCTCAAAAATCCAAAGAATTGTTTTCTATTTCTAGATTAGAGAAGACATCTCTTATCTGCCCCATCACACGGTTGGGGTGGAAGGCTGGGAGGGGTTTCGGGGAACCGATTACGAGGTCGATTCTATGTGCCTTTTATTTGAATATTTTCTTTGTAGCATACATGCAAAATCATTTTGTGGTTGTAACCCAACATTTTAGTCATATCCTCTTCCATTATAGGTAACACACCCTTATAGAACCATGGATGAGTCTCATCTTATGGAATTGAACTTTTCATCCAAGTTCTCTAATATTATGAAAATGTCCTATTTTCTTTTTGAAATTCATCGGTTGAAGAATGTGACATTGGGCGTGATAAGAATTTCAGTGTTATGTTTCTTGCAGACCATGAGGGTGAAATACCTTTTGATGGTATGAGTAAGGGGAAAGTTGAATTGTTTTTCTCACAACATAATGTCACTTTTTCCATGATAGAACCAGATGTATTTGGGCCTGGTGATATCTTCTTGTACATAATATTTTGACTTTTAACATTGATGTTGGATTTAATTCCAACTCGGTGATAGAATTTCAAGAGTTATCATTTAAATTAAAAATATACTCTATACTGGAGGAATCCTATGGTTCTTCATTAGTTGAGGAAGATGTTCCCCTAGAAAGAGAAAAGACATGGTGATGAGGCTGACATCCAAAGGGAAAAGGTAGATACCCCCAGAAACGTGGGAAAAAGAGGGGCGAAGTGATCTTTTTTATTTTTTGGGCGTTTGATGTCATGTTTGAACCTTTCCCCTTTTATTGTTATTGTAGGTTGTATTTTTTAAAAATTTGGGGTTATGGGTTTAAAACCATGACCAGGTTGTTTGAGTATTTTATTATTATATTGTAATATATGTATATGAATTAATCTTAATATTATATTGTGATAAATTTATGTGTATTATTTTTAATATAGTAATGATAAAATACACAAAGATATATATTTATATATAAGATGATTGAGGGAAAAATTACATTTAAATACACACACACCTCACACACATTCCATAAAGGTAGACTGTAGCCCCACTATGGGATAACCCACCCTTCAAGCCTTATTTATTCAATACATGACCCATAAAACCAATGGTCATGAACCCCAATACATGACATGTTGGCCAAGTGAGCATGAAATCCCATTACATGGCCCATATGCCCAAATTTTTATCCCAAAGACCCAGTGATGAAAAATTCCGCTACAGTGCCCACAAACACTATAGTGTCACATGTGTTACAGTTCCGCCAGTGCTACAATGCTACTAAAGTACCTATTCCAAATGAGTTTTGAACCCCCAAACTCGATGTAGTATTACCGGGTTCTTATCACTTAGACAAACCCTAACTACATAAAATACATATACATTAATAATGTTATTTATGCTATTATTATATTGTGATATATTTATGTGTATTAATGTTATTATTATGTTATTATTGTGAAATTGATAGAACACCGATTGAAACCACGAAGCATTTTGAAATCAAAAATGTAAGACTGATCGTAGATGAATCACATCATTGAGATAGTGAGTGTCATATTTTCATATGATAGTGGAAAAAAATAGAAATAGAAATACAATATGTAAATAAAGTAACTGAATGTATATCCCCCACAAACTATCCACCTTTCGTTAAAATTTCCATGTATTTATAGTGTACAAAGAATACCAAAATTTGTCATATGAAATGTTGGTAACATGAAGGGGATTATTTGGAATACGAGTCACCATAATTATGAAATTAACATTTAGTGTTTCATAACATTTCCCATTGAATGTCATATTTTCATGGAATCTTATATAATATTCTTTTAAAAACCACTATTGGAATAATAAGTGAATCTAATGTAATTTAATTCCTTTTCATCCTACCATATTAAAAATATTACCTAGAAAACTTGGTGGGAAAATCTGATGAATTGAAAAAGAGTGCAGTGTTCCCAATGTTCCATGTTTATATCATTTAATTGTGTCTCTAGTACATCAATTAGTATTATTATTTAATTTTGTTATCAGGACATGAGAGGAATACCATAGTTAATAAAGAATGGTCATATTAACAATTAAAAATTACTGTGAATACTAAAAATTTACCTTAATTATAGATATCCATAAAATTTATAACATTACCTTGGATATCTATTATGATATATGATTGTCTCATTAAAAACCCCATTTCGGAAAAACCCTTCAGGGCAAAACACCTTGATTAGGGAAAAAATTACAACAACATCAACTCCCTAGAGTGTTGCCTCATTAAAACCTTATCAGGATAACCCAGTGGAAAAAAATACTATGACAAAAAGAGTACAATAGTTATATCTCTCACTCATAATGATAATAATTAACTCATAGAATGTTCATTATCAATTCATAACCAAAAAATTCAATTTTAAATTTTTGGAATAATAATAATTAATACCCTTTAAATTTCAATGAATAGGGAACAACATTACCCTGCATCATAATATGATTTATTGTTAGTTTTAAGGTACATATTCACATATACATGTATATACTTCATGGATAAATAAAATGTGTATTTATATATAATCCTTTTGGGATAAATATATTCTTCATCATCCCATCATGTATGAAATATATCACTCTTATAAGAAAGATATTTAATTATTAATTAAGGGTAAAAACATTAAAAAATTTATTATTTCATCTTCATGATGATTAATTAAAAATACAAGGAAATTAAATTTAATATCATGATCAAATAAGTCATTGATTTTAGAAAACTCTTTGAAAGTTTATTTGTTTTTCAAAACATCTTAATAATAAAATGATTTATACAAACCATACGATGATAAATTCCTTTTATATTTTTTCTTACATTAATATGGAAACATGAAATACATATTATTCATTTCACCCTATAATTTATCATATTGAGTGAAAAATTCACAATTTTGAATTTACTTTTGGCATTTTGAACCCTTCTGGGACTCATATATAAATATCCCAATATAAAAGGATGGTTATTTCTTCTAATAAGATCATCAATATTCAACAATAATGGTAGATTGAAGAATCAATCTAAAACATTATATATTGAACATATCATAATTTCCTATAATAATTTTGGCCAATTATTGTGATGTCGACATCTTTCAAAATCCATTTACATCAAATTGTTTTAAATGAATTCAATAAAAATATATCATCTATAACATTTGATTGAGATCTCATAATTTTTCTGGTAAAAGTGTCAAATTAGGGAAAATATATAAAAAGATATAATAGTTTCAATATGTTCATATTCCTCATCAAGGGAATCTATATTTAATTATTTCTACTCACGATGTATAATGATTTTATGTAACCAGGTCAACCACACTTCAGGTGTGTATAATCAGACTACTGATTTCCAACACTAAACATTTAATGTGTTGTGATCATCTTGTAAATGGTTCATTTTTACCATATAGTACATGAAACTCAATATTTCTTTTAATCAACATTGATAGCATGAAATGTATACTCAACAATAGTAAATAACACATGTGATCATATAGTGGATGCATCTTTCATATAGATGGATCACCTGGTAGGTGGGCGCACCCATATATACTTATTCATATGTATATATAAAATTTATTTCCAAAATACATGATAATGATATAAATAATTTACAACAAATTGGGTATCTCATGGTAAATTATTATATAGGGGGTGTTCATAATAAAATAATGATAATGAATTCATTGATAATTTTTTAGAAATACATTTATTAAATAAATTCATCATTGTCCTCCTAATGGATGCTTACAATGTTATCAACAATTCAATACTCGTGTATAAATGAATCAATATCTTTTATTATAATTGATCATGGATAGACTAAATCAACACATTATATATTTAAAGTATCAGGATCAGTAAACTTATGGTTTACCATTATTGATTCAATTGTACATAACAAATTCCTTATTATAACTTTTTTGAATTCTTATTACATATCGACATACCTCTTTTATCCAATGCCACCATATGATATTCATTTTCAAGAATACCATTAAAATATCCCATTGAGACGTCAGATATAACAAATCATTAATAATTTGTACTACCATGTGGAAATATATTATCTTTTCTAGAGTTGTTAATAAATTTTGTCTACTGGTATGCGTACTTATTCAAGCATATAGTAACTCATATATGAATCCTTTTGAATCATTTAATCAAAATAAAAATTATAATTTTTTTTTCAAGAAAGACGAATATAAGATCTCCATGATCTTTCATTGTGAAAACTTATATTTGTCAATATAATTTCCAATTATGGTGGTTGATGAACTCATAATATAATCATAATAGTTTAGATTCCTTTCCAAGAGGATTATTTCATATTTTAGAACTTCTGACTGAAATATTATTTTACAATACGGGTACCTCGGATAAGATCCCCCATGTCTTCTGAAGCAGGTGAATGTGTTAATGAGAACCAATGTGGATGGATATTCTGGATTCACCACACACCTTATCTCTATCCAAAAATTAAAATTCATAAACATCATTAAATTTATAAAATGAAGGAGAAACCATTTAATCAAAATTCATCAACTCTCAAATATTCATGCTACCATAAATCAGAAAAAAAAAATCCAGGAGTAATGTCATTCAGTTCAAGGTGTGATATATAGTAATTAAGACTAAATTCACATTGAGGAATGAATACATTCATCATATTTTAGTATCTATTAATGATAATTTATTATTTATCAATAATTTTCATCTTGTATAAAATATAAATTTTATTAATTATGATAGTAATTTGTTTAACCAAAATAGGTGGTAAAATCATTTTCATAAAATATATAGGATTATTAAAACTATGTAATTCAATCATTTCATTTATGAACTATATGAATAGTAACATCCACTCTAGTGGATAAATGAATTACCTGAGATGATTTTGATAATCCATAATAATATGATAAATAATAATTTTTCTCTTGATATTTATTTTGAAGAAACAATAATTGATAAATAAGATATTCTTAAATATAACGTCAGAGGAAATTATTTTCATGTCATCCTTCAAGGATGCATTATTTTAAAAATATTAATAAAATTCATGTCGCTCTGTAAATATTTACTATCATCAAACCCATTCTACTGGTTATATTATTATTATTTTTTTATAAAAAAGACACCATAATGATCATTCACAAAACATCGAACTTTATTTAAAAAAAAATCTTGTTTTTCATTCACTTTGGGGAATGAAATAAGTTATTTTCAATAAATATTCTCATTCACTCCAGGGAAGGGAATAAAATTACTTGTTCATGATTTATAGTCTCTTCAAGGCAATTTATTGAATAATCAATTCAACAATTTCATCAATTTCATCAACTCCAAGGGATGGATATGTATAAAATATATTTATTCTTGTTCATGAAGAATATTTAATTTCTCTAATTTTTTTGATTAGAAGTAAAAGAAAGTAAAAAAAATAAAACAATACAATATTTATAAATATTCAAAGTAAATATCATCTCTATTATGAGCCTTTATACATCATAATAAAACATGACACATTTAGGGTGAACAAAGGAACATGAGAGATGAAATTTCATGGTTCATGACTCGATTTGAAAATTTTGGCTCAACATATGATATATATATGATTTTAATCACTGATCACCAAAATTTAGCTTGACATATGATAGGTATGTAATGGTTATCATTCGAACACTTATAGTGGTGTTAATTATTTTATTTGATGAATGATTTTTATCACGACATCAACTACGTTGGTTATTAATCACATTAAATTATGTCAATAAAGTGAAATTTTTTCCTTTATGAGTCATGATATCTCTTCAGGAGATCATTAATTTCCCCACAAAAATACACTACAAAAATCATATTTAATTTTTAGATTTATCGAGAGGGGTAAAATAAATGTAACCATATCTTTTATATAAAATAAGACTAATATTTTGATATAGAACTTCAAATGAGAGGAGTCAATGAAAACACAAAAGATTACGTATAAGAATAATGTTCATAAAAACGTATGAAATAAATTTATCTCGTGATATTTATCTTATTTTGATGATTACATCGTCACTATGATGCACAATGAAAAGAAAGAAAATTGTGATGATAATGTGTTGTAAAATCGATCAAACACTGATTGAAATCATCAACAATTTCGAAACTAGAAATGTAAGACTAATTGTAGGTGAATCACATCATTATGAAAGAAGCGTCACATTTTTGAATAATGATGGTGATGACAAATAGAAATACACATAAAACATAAATACATTATGTAAATAAAATAAAATAATATAGAGCCCCCCAAAACCACCCAACATTCATTATGATTTCTATGTGTTTATAGTGTACAAAGAATACAAATAGTTGGCATATTAAATGGTGGGAACATGAATCCGTTTATTTGGAATGTGAGTTACCATAATTATGACATTCACATTTATTATTTCATAGCAGTTATGATATATTTATATTATTAATGTTATTCATGTGTATAAATGTAATTAAAAATAGATAAATATATATGTTAATATTAATTTTATTTATGTTATTTATGTGTATTAATTCTATTAATTTTTCTATTATTTTGTTTTTTTGATATATTTATGTGTATTAATGTTTTTATAATATAAATATGTATTATTTTTAATGTTATTTATGTGTATTATTATCATTATGATGTTGTGATATGTTTATGTGTACATTGTGGTAATGTGCACTACAATATGTTGTGATATCATTTACAATGATACGATTGAAACGAGAAATAAATATGTTTACTATTATATTAAAACATATTTATTATTATTTTTAAAGAAATGTTATTATTATATTTTGATATATTTCAACATATTAATGTTATTTATTTTTATATTGATTCATATGTATATTATGATTAATATATTTTGTGATATCATATATTTATGTTTGTTAATGTTGTAGATATATTTATGTTTATTATGATATAATTAAGTGTGTTCATGTTATTGATTTTATGTGTATAAATGATATTAATTATACTATTTACGGTTATTATAATAAATAAAGTATTTATGTGTATTAGTTTTATTGATTTTATGGCCCTTAGGTTCAGTCATTTAGTAATGTAATTTAGTATCCTAGTCTCCTCACGTTTGAGAGATAGGGTCTATGAATTTCCATTAAATTGGAGAGTTCATCATGTATAAGGATTCTTTTTATTGAATCACAATCCTATATATTTTTTCAATGATTCGAGACTGGTTGGAATGGATGATGGTGTTTTCCCAACAATATTTTTTATGGAATCCTGAGGGTAGGATTGAAGTCCAAAAATCCTAATCATTATACCTTCATCATCATCGTCATCATCATCATCATCATCATAATCACCACCACCACCACCACCATCGTCCTAACCAAATGCAACAACAACATTATCACCATCATCACCATCAAAATTATCATCATGAATGTGGTGGGGTTTGTGTGGACCTATGAAGTACTCCATCACAGTGATCTATATGATCATTATGTTTTTTCGGTATTTATTTTCCTTATGAAATTTAGCTTGATCTCCTTTATGTAGGGCCTCTTAGTCCTTGATTGTTATTTTACGAAGTGTTGAAATTCCTCTTTTTACTATATTTTATGGTTTCTAGCCACAAATGTATCAAATCAAAGGAAATTCACTTATTTAATAGGGTGTTCCTTGGAAATAATTATTCATAGGGACTCTATTACAAACATCATTGGAAATCATGAGATAATTTTACTTCGGTACAATATTTGAAATCATTTAGTTATCGCACGAATAGTTATACCAGTGGGAGGTATGTCCTGGAATATTGATAATCTTACTCATTGTCTCTTATATGTTTGGGGTTTTAGTGTATGGAAGTGTATTCTAATCAAGATTAACTATAATCATATAATATTTACACTCGATAATATCAAAAGGCGGTTGTGGTGGATATGTTAAATTATTCTTAAACTTCATATGTTATAAATATATAACTAGGAACCCTGATTTATTCCCTTGTTTATTTGAAATAGTCTTAGGAATGTCTTTATGAGAATCACAAGAATCAATTTATTATTATCTCACCCAATGATCATATTTGATTTTTCATCTTCCATTTACATCCCCATTAATTTGAATAAAGTAACTAAGTTCTGGTTGATGTGGAAAATAATTTTATACTAATTAATTAGGTTGTGTTATCCAAAAATAAAGTTTAATTGAATTTGAAAATTGAGTATGGAAGACTAGCTTTATTATTTTGTATTTTTCTATCAATATGAAATTTTAAAGAGAAATACATTAGGTAAATTTTCTTTTCATCATTCTCTCTGAAAGGGGGTGATCTGAAATTTTTTCCTTGGATTAAAAGGAATGGGATTTGGATAGGTAAGATCACTAATATAGAAATTTTAAGAGTATATCATGGATAGAATAGTATTGAAATATGTTTGGACCATATAAGTGATGGAGGAAATCATATGATGGAGAATTATTCTAATTTTTCAAGAGAAAAGGAATATGGTAATTTTTTTCATTCTAGCTTAAAGAAATCCAAAATTTGGATTTATGAGATTAATTAGTCGGGGAAAAATTACCATATTCATTTATGATGATTATAGATCATATATGTCTATTAGTAGTCAATCAATAATTAGAAACTAGTTTAAGGTTTTCGTTAAGATGAATTTATATGCTGTTGATGCTTCTCAGAAGTAGGATCTACATTGATATCTCTAGTGATTATTTAATTACTATTATATATTAAGTTGTTTGGGAACCTACATATAATATGGTATTATTACTATTATATTGTTAATAAAAATTAAATGAACGTTTTTTCATAAAATAAGTATGATTTTGATGTCGTTTTTCTAGAGTAGTATTTGGGGCTGACCTCAACAGATCTTGTGTTTTAGTATGGGGCTTTAGGCTTGGATCAAGGAGTCATAAACCTAGTAAAGGAACAAAGCACTTCAATGGGGTGGACATTGGAAAAATAAATAGTAGACCACAAGGCATATTAATAAGGTGTTACTAATTTGATTTAGAAGTATAATAAACATTATGTTTAGAATGGAGTGGGATCGTTTTTCTTTTATAGAATCACTAACAGTATGGATTATGTTATTCATACTAAATAAGATTTAAATGCTTCAATTAATGGTGACTATATAGGGAGTACATCTTTTAGGGACACTTCATCAAAAGGGATGAAATAGGTTGACAATGAGGGATTAACAACTATTACTTAAATTTATAGAAAATAAAATTCAAATCTCGCTATTCAAGGAAAATATCAACTAGATTTACTAGTTTGGAACCCAACATCTCTAGGACCTCCCCTAAAAGGAAATATGAAAGGATAATTTACTCTTGTTATCCACGATGAAAACTATTCTAAATGGGATACTAGCCTAATTAAGACTTCTAACCATTAAGTATGATGGATCCCAACCCATACCATCTCGAATGTTATGGTGAAATAATATTTCTTTTATTGGAAACAAATGATATATTTATTTATTTTCTATTTCATGTTCTTTAAGAATTTTTTACTATAATCTAACATCTCTTTAGTACTATCCCTTTCATTTTCTTTTTTAAATAATGTCACATGATATTTCTCTCCTCACCCAATCATACAAATCTATTATTATTATTATTATTATTATTATTATTATTGTTATTATTATATAGGAAGGTTAAGATAACTCCACCACATAGAACACAAGAGAAGAAAACTATAAAAACACACAAACACAAATATGATAGTGTATTTTATTAATAATATTATTAATAATAATATATATATATATATATATATTTCTGTATTTGTAATGAAAATATAACAATGATTATTATTTTATAATATTATATATTTTAAGGAGAGTAATAAAGAGGAAAAAACGATAATAAAATTGAAATCCATTCTGGGGATTCTGAAGGAGACATCACATGGCACCAAGTGGGGAAGGCTCTTGTTCCCCCATGATCACCAATATTCCACTTCATGTTATCTTCTCCCTTGAAGACATGTTTTCTAAAATATATGTTAGTCAAAATAATAATGTTTTCTCCCTTTATTTTTCTCTTATTACCTTTTTTATTTCAATATTGGAATTAGGTTATTATGGGTATGATTCTACTAGAGCATAATTGAATCACTACTGATAATTAGATCTTCTCTATTATTTTTCTAAATATGGTGGAAGATGGTCATTAGTGTTCTTAATAGTGTTAATTCTATATCAATTTACTATTTGATGAACTATACTAGGTATTGTTTTCATTTTAGATTAATGTTGATATTTTTTGAGTTAGTATTTCATGGATTTTTATTATTTTATTGTCAGGTTGGTATTATATATTATTTGAAAGGGTTTATATTTTTTTTAGATAAATTAAATTATGTAACAAATTTGGTAATATAAAATTAGTCATATTTACCTATTTATTTTATTTTAAGAAATTATTTGGTTGTTTCCGAATTGTAAGAGGCATGCAAATAGTATATTTTAGAAGGTGTTCTAAAACCCTTTTCCCATTTAATTGGGTTATTCTTAGGATATATTGGTTAATGGATTTTAAAAAAATTGTTAATGATGAAAATTATTCTTTTTAAAATCAAATGTTGTAATTTCATTGATTTATTTAATGAAGTATTTAAAATTCTTTTCTATGGAAACCAAATATATGTTTTATATATTTTTTGTTTACCAATTACATTTTATACCTATTAAATTACATCAAAATGAATTGTAATTGTTATATGTGTTTAGTAACACATTTACGAAATTATTAAAATCATTATTTCCTTCTTTATTTATAAAAAAGTTTTGGAGAATTTTTTATTAAGTCATTTTTTCACCTCACTTAATCTTGAAATGATTCTGTGTGGATATTTAGTTCATGATAAACTTTTATTGAAATTTATTATGCATGGAATGAGTAATATATAATTTTCAGGGTTATGTTATTTAATAAATATTGTTCCCTAGCTTAATTGTTTTATATTCCACTTTCGTTATTTGAGAGATTATTTAGCATATCCTTTATATTTTTTTTGGGTTATAAAAGAAATTTAATTAGAATAATTTTAATTATTTCATCATGAATAAGTATAGTAAGAATTTAATCATGGATAAATTTAACAGAAATTAATTATTTAAACATAAGTTTTATTTACGTGGATAATGTGTGGGGTATGTATTTTTTAAAAAATAATATTATTAATTGAATAAATAATAGTTACATATACATTAATAATGTGTTGAGTTTGGATTGGATCATGAACTAGATATTAATTTTGTCAACCATTACTTACAAAAATCTACCCTCTTGTATTTCTTTATTACAACTTATGAAGTAAACAAACCCTTTTTATAAATAAACTAATTATTATGATTTAAATAGAGGGTTCAATTTTAAAAACCTTATTCAATTGAATGTGGTTAAAAAGGGTGATAACCTAGGTAAAAATTAAAAAGTTATATAATTTCCTTATTTGGCCATTTTATTAAATAGATAAAATATCAATTAATTAGAGGTTTTCCTGATATTAACCCCCATATTATAATTTATGTTCACCTTCACTTCACTATTTGGATCTTATTCTATTATTGTTTTTAAATTGTTTGTTTGGGTTATTCAACTGTTATCTATATTTGGTCATTATGTACTTTTCTTTTCACATGGTTCTAACTTTGAATGATCCTTTTAATGGGTTGGTGATTCATTTTTTAGTGGTCTATTTCACTACTTATAACTAGTTTTCCAGGAACTTTTGATTTCATGTATGTTATTTTAATATATACAATGTTTAGAGGCTTCCATTGGAATTTTTGTATATATAGAGCCTTGGGTTTTCAATATATTACATATGATGGTATTTAAAACCATCCTATGTAGGTTTAGGGTTGATATGCCAATTTATGTTAAATTTAAATATATATATATACATATCTATGTGTGTGTGTGTTTCAATATAAATAGATATAATTATATAAATCCCTTGATATGAAAAGAGGTTCCTCAGATGAGAGGATTGATATATGAATACACCCACACACACACACACACACACATTTATAATTATATATTGGGTAACCTATTAAAAATGTATATGGAGTCTTATGATCATGGTTCACAATATTGGTTTTTTATTATTAGTGTTTGATGGAATTTATCCTCCATTTAATGTGTATACTATCATTTAATATTAATATTATTATTATTATTGATATGTGATATATATTATTGTCAATTTTTAGTTCGATTGAGTTATTTTTTTATGAAATTATTAATATTCTTATTTGTAAATATTTTAGATACATCTCTATCCTTACACCTAGTTATTATATTTATTATTTTAGATTCTTGGTGGTTCCTACTAGGTATTTATACCCAAAACATACATGTGCACTATAGTATACTTACAACTTCATTTTTATATTTCATGAATATATAGTTACCCAAATAGCTTTATGAATGCCTTATATTTTTTATTATACAATACTAAAAAATTGAGTTGCTAGGATTCCATGAGGAGTGAGATCATAGTAATCATTCATTGTCTACGTGATTTTTTGGAACATCACCATATTCATTTAGTTTTATTTTTATTAGGTATATTTTTCTTGTTCTCCGACTATGGATATTTTAATATTTAGGTGTGTATTTTCTTTTGGCATGAATTAAATTCATATCGATATATTTCATTATATATTTGTTTAGATATACTAGGTACCATCAATGTAAAGGTTCTTCTATTTATCATAAATTCCTTTTCCTAAATTTTTGACAATTTTCTACATACATACATGTTATACTATATTTTTTACAAAATATTACATTGACATAATACATTAATTAAAGAGGGAAAATCATTCCCTAGTTATAAATATAGAACTATATGATAAGAAGACATTATAATAAAAATTATTTTATTAGAAATAATTGTATATTTTTGAATTTTATTTTTTAGGAAACATTACAAAATACACTTTTAGTTAAAAATTACAATGAATTATTGAGTTATTGGTATTTATAAATACATATATATATATAAATATGATAATACAAGATAGTGTATTTCTTGTTACATTGTTATTTTTCTTGAAGGATATTCAAGTTTGGTTATATGTTTTTTTGAAACAAAATATTGAAATTTATAAAATATTCATGGTATTAATAAAATTATATATATAGTCCACTATGAAATTATATTATAATCGTTTCAGTTAATCTTGGGGTAAATAAAATTTTTATTAGAAATTTCATGCCTATTAGGTTGTTCCAACTATAAATCAACATTTTCATCTGTTGCATTATTTTATGAAAGTTATCCTTAATTGTTATACAAAAATTTCCTCTTTATATTTCCATTTATATAGGATTTCTCCCCATATTTTCTTATTTTTATTTTTTCATGACTAGAGGTTGTCATGTATGTTATTATCTGGTATAACATGTTTAGAGGTTATCACTGATAGTATTTCATAAATAAAGTCTTAGATTTAAATATACTGCTTATTGATGTATTTAATACCTTTTTATATATGTGTTTATATATATTTGAATTGATATATAAATATATTTATTTATTTATACACTCTTTTGAGATTTGGTGCCACATATGTGAGGATTGATACATCCATATATACACAAAACATTGTGTGTTTGTGTATGGTTTATTCTTTTCAAGGATAACCAGATTAGTGTTCTACTATATTTTATGACTGGTCTATATCATCACATTGATGTGAGTTTTATCTATTATTATCATTTTTTATCTATGCTATTTTTAATTGTTAGATTTTAGAATTATTTGGTTTTTTATGAGATTAATAGTTTTTATTATTTGTAAATGTTATAGATTGTTAATATTGAAGACACATGATTATTATTTGTGAGAGTTATGATCATCTGTGGATATTATATGGTTATTTTACTCACATGTTTCTTGTTCACTTCGGTGCATGTGAAACATTACAAAATTAATTCTTAGTACAAACCCTTATGTTTATAGCAATTTGGAGGATTTATTATTTTTATAGATGATGGTGTCAAATTACTATCATTGGAAATCTATGATATATTATAGAATATAAGTCTATATTTAGATAGATAAGTATTTAAAAAAGCATAATATTTATTCACATTTATTTCCTTAAGGATTTTTTTTGTCTTCTTCCAACATTGATGGATGTGGTCTAATATATATATATGATTCCTTTTGGATTATTCATTGATTCATGTATATTTCGTAATTTATATCTCAATACATATATTAAATTGTTTTATAATATAATGGTTTTTCCATTCAATATAAGAAACATTACATAACATTTTTAAAATGTACTATATACATATGGGTCTTGTTTAATTTTTAACTGACTCTTAAATTGAAATTATTCATTAATTATGGTAACTCATTAGCTGAGAACAAATTGACACACTTTCCTTGATTAAAAAAACCTTGTAGATTTTTTAATTCTATTTGGGTTATAGGTGTTTTTATTTAGGTTGAAGGAAGTTATAGACCCAAAATTACAATTAGAATTGTTTAATTTTGAGTCATTTGATACATTTTCATATTATTTGGTAGGAAAAAAATACCAAAAATACAGTTTTGAAAAAGGATAAAAATATAAGGAGTTGTTTTAATTAATATATAATTATGTATGTAGTATAATAATAATAAAAGATGTTTTTTCTATTGTAACATTATACTTTTTCATGATGAAATTAATCATTATGTTTATATCTTTATAATAAAATATAATTTTGTAATCAATTAAATGTTTATTGTATTTAAACATACTATATATATACCAATATATTTTTATCTCACAAATTAAATCTTTATTTGAATAAAATAAATAAAATTACACTAAAATTCATTTTAGGCCCTTAAAATATTTATGTTCACTAATAGTGGGGAGGTTTAATCAATTACCTAAAAAGATTCATTTGAAAAATGGAAATTCCCCTTTTCTTCGTTATGTATTAATTAATATTTCTCTCACTTACTCAAATATAAATAATTTAACCCACAAAATTTATTATCTTGTGTTTTTACATTTTCCAACACTCTATGTGATTATCTAGTCCTCATTATATTGTTTAACTCCTTATTATTTTAAATTAACACTATTTTTTATAACATATACAACACAGAACACTATTCTTAAAGAAACCATAAAGTATTATCAGTTAAATATGACTATTATAAACAAGCCATTAAATGAGAGGGTATAAATGGGATTAACATAATTATGAAATTTATAAGAATGACCTACTAAAAAATGTATTGTTTTAGGGTAATGAAATATGAAATCAATTTTAAGTAAAGTCATTTTATTCTACCAAAATACATTTACTTCATAAAAGGGTTCTTATTGATTTTTAGGAATGAATATTATCATTAATATATGAAACTTCAATAAATTTTATTTGATAAATGGGATGTAATTTTTTAATCATAATTTAAAAATTATAATTGAATGATTTTTTTTGTATTTTTCTAAAAGGATTGATTATAATGTGAATAGTAAAAAATATTGATTTTTAATGAAAATTTTATCATTGTCTTAAGAATTTACTAAAACCATTTTTTTCAAGTGGTTTCAAAGTAAAAATAGTAATATTATTTTATTAATAATATAATTAAGTTTAGTGGAATCAAATTTATTGTTTTATTTGAAATAAAAACATTTTTATTCTTAAATGGAATTTTCCTAAAAAACTATCTTTCTTTACATCTTGCCTTTTCATCTTAAATTAATTGATGCCACTTTTAAAAATCAAATCTGGAAAATGGATTAAATATTTCTAATATTTATGACTAAAATTAGAAAATAGTTCCCATTCCATTTTTTATCATAAATAGTAACCATGGTAAATATTTGTTTCATTAGTAAGGTAAAAATGTGGAAAACATGATTAAAACTGTGAGATAATGTTTGAATATCAACAAAAACATACCATTATCATATTTTATTTTATTTTTTTGTAACATTAACCATCCTTGAATAGAATATATTAACACTTGGTTCCATTTTTCTTTTATTAAGACCTTTATATTAATTTAAGATAAGAATAAATTCAAAATGTCACGCTGTTCAATTTAATATATTTAATTTTTTTACATAATTATAAATAGAGGATAATTTTTTTCTAGATATCTATTATAAATAAAATTTTATTGAATGGTTATTTTTTATAATTTTTAGTTATTAAATATTTACCTTAAATTTTTATGTAACACCTATATAATATTTGTTCAATTAATAGAAAAATTAAATAATATATAGAAAATAATTAAAGTAATCTATTTTGGGTTAATTATTATCATAGAAACAAAATTATATATAAATAACATAATATATATGTTTTAATGTTTTATATTTTAATTCCATTATTGCCATGTTGTTTTAAAATTAAAATTATGTTAGTAGTTATTAAAATGACATTAAAAGTATTTTATGATATTTTTTTGTAATAAATCATTTAATAGTCATACAAATATTGAAATATGATAATATGATGACAAATTTTCAAAAACATTATCCCTTTCACATTAATGAGAATATTTTGATAGTTTAAGTAAATTTATGATCCTTTAAAATTGAAAAATATGTAACTAATATTATGATTAAAATTGGTTAACCAAAGGGTTAAAATATCATATATTGTTTTAAATCAATCCAAAACTATTATAAATTTCATATGCTACTTAAGTATTGATTGTAGACGTTTTTTTATCAAATATATGGCATTTAGGAAGAATTTTTCATGAAAATTACTTAATTATATTTAAATATTTTGAGAAATTCCATGTGTTTAATTTCCCTCCCTTATAAAAGGACACATTTTCTCTCAATGTTTCACTCCATTTTGAGTTATATAGATCCTCAAACCCTTTACCATTTACCTTATAAATTCGATATCAACTATGTATAGGTGGTTGTATTCTTAGAAGACAATTCCAAGTGTCCTTAAGAAAGAATCTAAAGTTATTATACCCAAGAATAGTATTTCTATTTTATTTTTGGGCATTTTGAATAATAATATCAGTAATTTTTATTACCATGATAAAGGGTAAATTATGAAATTAATGTTTAAAACAAACTGATGAGGGCAAGAAAATGACACTAAAAATTTCCTTAATTTTATTTAATACTTCAATTTAGTCTACAATTGTCCATTATTTGGTTTTATGAACATTGTTTCCACTTATATGTTATTAATACTATTATAATAATTTGATGTAAAGAAATGTAAAAAATGTCACATTTTTGTTTTTAATAATTATAATATTATTAACATGGGAATAAAGAGTGGAAATGTTTAGTTATAAGTATTTATTATAAATATAAATTTTTTAAATTCATTATTGTAATTTTTTATTTAAGGAAAAATATCTCAAATGCTTACACAACCCTGATGTTGAAGTTACTCATTTAATTGAATAATAAAATAAACGATGTTAAAAATATTAACATTAATATAATTTAAGTTAGTTAATTATATAAAGGAATTCTATTGTGAATTATAATATTTTATATAAGTATTAAACTGTTTTATTCAAATTTATTTAGTTTTATTGAGGTTATTATTGTCAAAGTAAATGAATTTTTCAAAAAATTATTTTATTGATTTTTTTATGAAAATAATATTTTATTAAATGATTAAAAATCTTACAAAAATATCTTATTTCAATTTTTTAGGCTATGGTTTAAAATATCAACCATGGTCTATTTGGATTCTATTTTACCACTATTAGTAACTATTATAGCCCTCAATGTGTAAAAATACTTATTGACATTGTATTTGTGGTTGGAATGGCCTGAATGCCTTCATTTTTTTTATTTTTGATAATCCACCTTTCAATGGGTGAGGTGGAACCCTTACATGGCCCGTAGGCTTAGAGAAAATTACATGACCCATAGGTATTAGAGGGAATCACCTAGACAAGACAACTTGGAACTGCTCCTCCCCAACATATGTCATGAAATCAGCACTCCACCTTCACACGGTTGGTCAGCTAGCTGTCCTATGCTATGCAGCCTAGGCCTAGTACTGATGGCAAATCCATACCCTCTCATTCTTCCAATTCTGGTTAGCTCTACTCCAGTGAATTCCCCTACCCTGAATCCTCATCAGAAGCCTTGTCCCCTACAGTCTGAATGGTACTTCTTCATTCATGTGGCCCGATGTCAATGCTATACCCTCATTCAAATCTTATATTCAAGTCATTTCAATTTGGATCCATTTTTACATCAAAAGTAATTTATATTAATTTAATATTTTACGAAATTCCCAAATGTCCCCTACCCTATTATTATGAAAAATATGATTATAATGGTCAATTTAATATATATATATATTATTTATTAAATATTTATCATTTAATAAATATAACATAACACCAACTTTATTACCGTTTCACACAAAAAAATGATAATATCATTCATGTGTACGTGTAAACTAACACCTTCATGAAGTGATGTGGTTATTTTCTAATCACCAAATAAAATAGACTTTATATACATGACTATTTGAAGAAATAATATAATATAAATAACATTGAATAAAGGTAAACTAATACTTAACTTCTTTAAAAAATGATCATGAAAAATTTGAAATGTTACACATGTGTATGCACAACCTACAATCTCTATGATTGTAACATAGTTCATTTTTCAAAACCATTTTCATGATAAGTTATATAGGAATAATTTATATATATAAATGAAATATAATCTCATCATCATTATTATATATATAATGGAATAAAAAAACCGATTAAAATGATCAATATAATGAATATATTTTGAAAATTATAAACTGAACATCCACAAAGTTCCTAATGTGGATTATATAATTATCTAATTAAAGTTTTCATTAAAATAAATTAAATATACAGTTTAAGGATAAGTGATTAAAATTTTAAAAATGTATTATGGAAATAAATAATCAATATCCATTTATTATATAGGATTAAAACATACATACAGAGAATGTCTCGACTCGATGTAACAGTTTCTCGTCTCACTTTTATTTCCATGTGATATATTACATAATCATCACTTCTTTTTAGTGGGTTGAGTATATATATTCCATTAATTTATTTTATTATTATTTTAATGAAAATTATTTTGATTTAAAAATCTATATTAGGCTCTATCTTTTATGTGGTTTTGATCCAAATATTACCAAAACCATAATGGATTTCATCTTAATTTCCCTTCAATGAGGCGTATTTTATTATGATGAATATATTTTATTTTATATGGTGTATATAATTATTTTTTACATGTAATATCATAAAACATCTAAAATTAATTGTATTTTATGTTTCAAATTTTATTATTTCATCCAATAGTATTTTAAATGAAAGTTACCAAGTGATAAAAGGACTATTAAATCAATTTCCTTTCATTAGGCTATAAATATTGAAATTGACATTATTATTCCATGATCAAATGTGAATTGATATATAATTTTTTTATTACTTATTTCCACTTTTCTTGTGTGGATTTACATTTATTACACAAAATCTCTTAATTTATTTATTTTCAATTAAGTGATATCACATTTTTAAGGGTTATTTGTCTCAAATTATATTTCCTTAGGACATATGTTTATGATATATACCAATATTATTTTATGAGGTTTTAATAATAACCCCATTTAAATAATATATCATGAATATTATTCAATTAATGATATTCAAAATTTAATTTAAGTTTATTCTTTCATGGAACTTATTATTGATGTGTTAAAAAGGTGGAAAATTATTTTGGTTAAAATCTATTCTCTTCTCAAGATTGTTTATGTTCAGGGTTTATCAGGGGAAATAATATACAATTACTTTTAAAAATAAAAAAATATACATATTATTCTAAAATATTTATTAATTTGTTTTACATTTGTAATTTCTAATTCCCCCCATTATTTATTAATAAAACACAAATAATTTCTTTTGTATGTGACAATGATATCTTCTTTTAGATTGAGAATCTTTCTCTTCCATATCCATGTATTCTAAAATTATTTAAAAAAAGTTCTTTTAAAAACATAAATGATTTTATAAATCTATTTAAAATGGGTTATGACATTTGTTTATTTTTTTAAAAGGTCGTTTATTACCATTTTCTAAATGGGTAACTTTTGACTCCTTTTCCATATATTTCCTAAAATTTCATATTTTTAATATTTATAACATTAATTGATTTTTCCATAGTCATAACCATTATTTTCATGGAAAATTACTATAAATGTTAATAATGAAATTTTTTTAAGAAATTATTTACACAAAAATTAGTGAATTTTTAATTTTAAAAATTATTTTTAAAAATAAAAAGGTTATTTTCTAATCGAATGATTTTAATGATATATTAATGGTATTTAAATTCGTAAATGACAACACGAAAGATGTTAAATATGATTTTATATGGATATTTTGTAATGATACCTTACTCATTATTTATTTTGATGGTTTATGTTTGTTTCAAAGATATTATCCTGAAACCCATTTCTTTTCCATGGGTGAATCAATAAATTATTGAACCAAGATTTTTATTGTGTAAAACTGTGAAATATTCTAAATGTTTTATTCATGAATTGTACATGGAAATTATTAATGAAAATGGGTGAGAATAATTTAGCTTATATGAAGGGTGTTCCCATATATCACATGGTGATCCCAATATATCTTATATAATGGGAACACCTAGATAGCACTGGGTGAGCCCATTATAGATTATACAATGGGTTCACCAAAATAATACTCCAATGAATTGGATACTGATCCTTTCTATAATAGGATATTATAAGGGAGTCAATAAAAGTTTTATCTAATGTATTTAAGTGGGATCAATTTACTTCTATCCCAATATATGAATATAATGTTATAATATTATAACACATTTTTTATGCATAATATTGGGTTTTAATGATCCCTTTGATCAAAATTAACATCAAATGGATCTGGATTATTAATTCGAATGAATCTTTCCTTTTTTAAATATTAATTCAACGTTTAATTATTTATGATCTAGGTATTTATGGGTATTATTTACCTTATATTATGCTCATTAAATATGATTATTTCATCATACCATTATTCTCGTCTTACACTCATTTTTGAAATTCAATTACTAATGTTTATTATAAACTTTAGGGAGTATTTGATATCATCCTTATTAGTTTTTGATGAATTATTTATTTCTATAATGGTTTCATGTGTGGAGAATTTTTTGGGAGATGGTTTTCTTCTTTATGAATCCATTGATTAGGAATCTATATTTTTTATACCATGTCCTAACTCTCTAAAAATAAAAACATACAAGTAACTTAGATATAAAAGTGATCAAATATTTCCATTTTATGATGTAGGGTTTAGATGGAAAAAATTGGATAACATTCATCATTATCCAAATCCAGATATGTAATGTTTATGTTTTTACCATCAAATCTGGGAGTGAGGTTTAGGGATGTAACACATTAACAAGAGATAAATAAAATGTTTGTGGGAATAAAGAAAACTTGGAAAAGTTATCAGGAAGAAAAATTAGATTTTTTGAGGTTGGGAATGGAATTCTTAACCAGAGATGTCTTTAACTAAAAATCAAATAGAATGATCTTTAATATGTAAAATATATACCTTCAATTTTAATTTAGAAGAGTTGTTTTACAACTCAAGAGACAGTGATGTGTTTTACCAATGAATGAACTCATACTAATGGTCATGAGAGTTTTAGAATATTTGGAGAAGCATCTATTTATTTTATAATAGAGAGAGGTACCCAAATGTATCAATAAATCTACATGAAGCAAACCAATCTTGAAGACTATTTCTAGGTAAAATTCAACATTTAGAAATAATTGGAATGTGAAAAATATTTTAAAACCCAAAAATGTATCAAGGGTGTATGTAATAATGGTTGAGAAGATATTCACCCCAAAAGGATCCTGAAATAAAAGTTATTCTTCCCAAATCATATTCTCACGGTGAAAAATATAGACATATTGAGCAAACAAACAAAATATGGAGGTTTTTTGGTCATTTATGGTGTTTATAGAGGTCTGGGTACATTCCCAATGACTGTTGAAAAAAAAATTTCAACATATAAAATTGGTTCAAATACAAAATCAAGGATGCAGATCTAAGTAGATAAAACCCATCAAAATAGAATGCCTTTTCATATATGAAAAGAAATATATATTTAATAAATATATTTGAAGGCCTTGATATATTCTATGAATAATTAAATGTATATGAAAAATATTATGAGGAGTGTTGGTTTGTACTAACCCAACATGACTCATTCTCTTATTATAATAAGGGGTAATATTTGAAGCATCATGTAAACAAGAATGACAAAGATACTATTTGGAATAAATAAGGGAAGAATGTTATGGGGAATATTACTCCCAAGAAGACGGTAATGAACAATAATAAATATGTCACATCGGAGAGAAAAATATTATTCTATTATGCAGGTAAATTTCACATCATATAATATTTCATGATAACAATGAATCATAAAATTAAATGGATAATATCATAATTAAAAAGTGAGACAATCAAAGAAACATACAAGAAAATTGGCATGGTTTAAGAAATCACCTATGATGATGATGAGATGATTCCCAATAAAGGTAACAAAAAAGATTATGAAGGATTATGGGGATGGTTCAAGAAGGTAGGCCACTTATATTACAATTTCATTAATAAGTTTTTTTGTAAAATAGAGATGATAAGTGACAATGAGAGAACACCACTACCAACAATCATTAAAAAGGATGATATAATGAGGTAGTCTACAAAAAATATGATTTTGAATTTACATAAAGAAAAAGTTATCATATGGGTTTATTTATTAGAAGAATCTAGAATGTTAGATCATGGTAAAACATATAAAAAATAATTCTATATTAGTAGAAGAATAAATTTTCATCTAAAAAGAATGACAAAAAATAATATAATATACAATGATTCCATAAGGTGATTATATTTGGAAAGTCAAGAATGAAGTATGAAAAATTAATTAAATACATTTTATGGATTCATTAAAAAGATAAGTTTGTTTGAGGATGAAGTCACTTCCATATATCTATAATTAAAGAGATGATGATAATTCACATTATTCCAAAATTTTTTGTATATTGTTTTAATACGGAATTAAAGGTGAATATGGAAGAACAACACCCATCATGGATAATATTTCATTTGGTATTCATTTTAAATTGGTATTAGACAACAATAGGTATCATTTGTTCTTGTATTATATTTCTAAGAGAATACTAACATAATAAATAGGTTTGGAGAGAAACCCTAGAGGGAGATATTTGAAAGATTACCATGCTACTAGATAATTTTTATCTTCCAAAAACGTTGAAATTTTTATAGCCTGATAAAATATTTAAAAATAAGGTATTTTCATTGTTTAATATGGGTTTTGAATCAAGGATGAGTGACTATCTAACCAAATGGGGAAGTAGCCTAAATTTCACTTGAATGTTTTGAAATGTTTTGGGTAGTTGAGTGTAGGTTCACACCAATTCTTCAAATTATATTTAAATAGTCTATATGAAATGAATTACAATCAGTATTAAATTGTGAGTATTGAATGTATAAATTTTTTAAATTAGTAAAATCATTAATTTTTTAGACATTAGGTTATCCCATGTAGATTTAGTTTTGAATTTATTAAGTATCATTTATAAGAAACATAATGTGATATCATTCTCTCAATTAGATTTAGGTAGAATATAATTTTCTTTGGGAGATGTTTTTAGATATAATTATGAAGTTATGTGGAGGATCGTCCATCTATTATAAAATATATCTTCTAAAGGGAAGAGAAAAACATTTTCCTTTATTGTAATTATTTTCATTAAGGGGGAGAAGAAAAGTGAACTTCTAATAGGATATTGACATGAATCCCATGCATTAGGAAGTTCAATGTATATAAAAAAATTAAAATGGGGAGATTTAAGTTCCCATTTGAGATTTATCAAATTTGTTTCAATAAATAATGTTAATATATATATTTTCAATGAGTAATGAGAAATGGGTGATGAATAAGTGTCCACTCAAAGATGACTACGGGTGAACTGAAAATTCCTTATTGGTAAATATGCAGGGAAACATGTCATTGGATTTTGAAAGGATTTTTCATATATGGGAAATACAGTTTAGAAGAGTTGGATTCTGGGAGATCAATACCTAACATCATAATATTCATTGTGTTAACCATTGGGTGAAAGATATTTATTGAAGAGAAAAGTATTGCCTACAATAGTCCAAAAAATTTAAAAGATGTTATTGTGGTGTATACCATTAATAATTTTCATTAATAATGATAAATAATAGTTCATTTGGGAGATTAATGACCCAATATATTGGAGAAACTATCCACGGAATAGAACACCTATAGGATGCTAAAATTAGTGAAACATATCACTTGGATAATGGTTTGTAAAACTAATTTGGAACTGTTGTTGTAAGTGCTATGATAATTTATGGAAATACTCAAATATGATAATATATACAACAAGATTTCAAGGGAATCTAGTGGAATAGTTTAATAAGAAAATATATATTCTCAAATGTGTTTTTTATAAAATTGAAGAATCCCTAATGTTTATTGAATAAGTTAAGGAACAATAATATAGAGTGAGAAAATTTAAAAGGTTCAAGCATATGATTATGGTGGTCATTTCAACATACATCACATATTTTTATGATTTTTATAGAGAGTTTGTAATATTTTTATGGAAATATTTTGAATTTTAAAAATGTTAGAAATTAACTTATGAGGTTTAGAGAATGGAGAGTATGAATTTGACGTAGAATATGACTCTAAAATATATGAGTGTATTAATTTATAAATTTTAGGGTATTACTTTTATTGATGAGAATATGACTTTAGAAACTCTATATAGATGATAAATTCTTAAAACATAGTGATTATAACTAGAGTATTAGTTTTTATAGAATATTATTTGAATTCATTACATTATATGACATCAAATACATACAAAATGAAAATTTTTATAGCATATGACATTGACATATAGAGAAAATTTGAAAATTTTATAGCATCGAAATTTGAGTTTATAGATTTCATAATCGAATAAGGAAATTAGTTGGGATGATTCTATAGTAACCCATTCATGTTCAATAAATTGTGAGGCATTTAAGTAGAATTACACAATCTTGGTTTGTGGATTGCTCTGAGAAGCCTACACATTTATTCAAAGTGAGACTTTTCTAAAATATGAGAAGAACCAAAAAATTTGTTTAGAAATTGATAACATTGTACAATCTATGATTGAGGGAAACAACTAGTCATATTAAGGTGTAGGTATTTGAGCCAAACCATGTAAATTTTTTGTATTATCTATTTATTGTTTTACATGAATTGAATTTGATTGTTGAAAATTGGGTAAAATGTAAACAAAATAATTCATATTCTAATAAGTAATATATGTAAAAATTAAAATGGGGATAAATACTTAATGGGTAAATTTTAATTTTTTAAAAATTATGAAACACATTCTTTACCCACCCCACCCCACACATGTATATTCAACTAATTAAGTGGGAATATCACTAATAAAATCATTACTATTCATACTACACTCATAGAAGGATGGATTGTAATATCTATGATGAAATTATCGATGGGATTTATAGGGGCCTCTTTGTCTATAGGAATGATTTTCATCTACCATTCTAGAGAGTTAACAATAAAAATTGAGGCTTGTATCAATAAGTAGAACTGTCAGTTTCTCTCCTTCACTAGTCGGATCACCCTTAGTAACAATTTTTATCATGTATTCATTTTTATGTACAATCAACCATTAGGGTCACAAAAATAATCATCAAGAATATTAATAACATCCTCAATAGTTGTATGTGAGCCTCCCACTAAGAGGAATGATATTGATGGGAATGACTAACTTAGTTGGATAATACAATTTAATTGGGTGGTATTAATTTAATGAAACATAAATAAATCATTAAATACATATAAGAAAAGCTTAATGGGATAAACTATAAGGGTACTCAATTTTGCAGAGATACACCAATGGTTAATGTAGGAAATTTATCAAGGAAATTATCAATGATAACTCTCCATAAAATACAATATGGTATGGAATCTAAAGGTATATTCATATACTTTTTGATCACTATCATAGGATAACAGGGAACAAGAACATACCCTTTTAGAGAGATAACATTACTAGAAATCTATTGTTGTTTCCATGGTTTGTAACAAATTACATGAGATTTAAAATGTCTAAAAACACCCTAGTATCATGAATAATTCCATATATAATGACTATAATTACATATTCTCCACCAACTAACTAGAATATGAGCACAAGAAATGTAATTTTAAATATAGTTTTGAAAACTTTATAAATACAATATGAAAAAATAGATTTTTATTTGAAATTTTGATATCAAAATTTACTTTCATTTAATATTTTATATTTTTCTTTTAATATTCATGTTTTGATAAATAGTAAAAAAAACGAAATTTTAATTAAAAATAGTTTTTTTAAAAATTTTATTTATAGCCTTAAATTATATTCATGAATTTTTTAAAATTAAAATTAAATAAATTTTTAACACTCAATCTGATTTAGTTCATTATAATCAATTTCACATTGAAATTGGATATAAAAACATTGTGAACTTTTGAACATTTTTACTTTAAAAACCAGATTTCTCATTCCTTCATCCTGATTTATTTTTAATTAATTTCAACTTCTCTGTTTTAAATTTTTAAAAATGGATTCTATATTTTTTTTAATAAATTCCAAATTTAGTAAAATGTTCTCTATTATTTTTTATCATAATGAATAGTACCATTGATAATTTTTTATTAGTATGGTTAAATATAAATCAGGAAATTAAGGGTAAAAATAATATTATAAATATCATAAAATTTTCTTAACACTTGTCCAAATTTAATTTTATTAATTTTTTTACCTAGACCATCATTGGGAAATTTTTATAACCTTATTATACAACTTATAAGAGAGTATGAAATTTATAATGTTATATTCATAGAAAAGTAACTTTTTTCACACTTTTGTTTTTAACTAGTGAAATGATTTTAATATGGGTTTATATAAGGGATATATTCAAATATAAATATTATTTTTAAATCTATATCATTAATCTTTATCATGTTATTTTATTTATTATTTTTAGGTAAGAAATAATTAAAATAATGCTTATAAAATAATGATGTGGTAATTTCTTAATTAAAATAAATATCAAATAAAAAATATAAAAAATATTAAAAAATATATAATAAGAGATAATTAATTCCATTCCATAATTTTTGGATGAATATGACATGTAAGTGATGTTATATAACTATTTTTTAAAGTTATCTTGATGTTATTATATTTTTTATAATTCATGAAATTAATAGTTTTAAAATTGACATTATTGTTATTTCTAAATAAATAATATTTCATTAAATGATATAAATTTCATAAAAATATAAAATTCATTAAAATAATTTTTATATTACTCAAAATTTCATAAATGACTCATTTATTGGCCTCTTTAAAATTTATAGTAATTAATTTAACCCTTAATGTGTAATATACATGATATCATGGTAAGAATAAAAAAAGGTAAAAAGAAGAGTTAAAACAAAAAGATAAGAATTAAAAAATAGTAAAAACTAATTTAATTTTTATTGGATTAATGAATTATGACCCATAATGATCATATATTCTAAATAAAAAACATTTTGAAAATTTAAAATTTAAAATTAATTTATATTAATTTAAGATTTTGAAGAATTCCAAGAGTGCCCCTCCCCTCTCCTAAAAGGGATCCCATTTTGCACTTTTCAATTCACCTCAAACCTTATTTAATCCAAACTTATAAGCTCAAATACCTTCCTATAATTTATAAACTCATTATATATTCCTTATTTTAGGTATAACACCTTCTTTAGTGGTGTTAAGGTGTTAATCAAAAGAGATCATCTGAAGGAGTGGTATCATTTTTAATTAAGTATTTCTATTTTATTTATTCTTCAACTTACTTAAATTATTCTTCCACCATGATGAAATAATAACTCCATTATTATAAATATAGTGAGATGTTACTATTTTAATATCCTCACCTAAATCCTTCTCATTTTTCATTAAATGGTAAAATAATTAATTTTTCATGAATATAGTAGACTACCACCTCACGAACCGATGTCATTCATTTTCCTTCATCATCACTCTAGATTGGTTGTAATGTTAACATTAACGTTTATATTTTATATTAATTATATATTTATCATTATTAAATAATAATATATAATTTATTTTCATACCTTTCTATACCCATAAAAATGATAACGTTGTTCATTCGTGCATGTGAACTATATCCTCCACGAAGCGATGTGATTCGTTTTTCATCACCACATCACATGGATAATATATATATATATATATTTAAATTATTAATATTATTTTATTGATATTATGATCATTTTGAAAAGGTAAATTTTTACTACTTTCTTTTCATAATGATCATTAAAAAATGGAGATGTTACTCATACGTATATATGAACTACCATCTAAATGATTATAATGTAGTCAATTTTTCATGACCATAAATAATGGTTTTATTTAAAAATATAATTTATGTATAAAAGTGATTATTATTTTATGAATGTTATTATGGATATGATTTACTCATGACTATTTTGACTATAGACATCATATCAAAGTCATTTTGGACTCAAGTACCGAATATCCTAAAAAACGTCTGATGTGAACTTAAATAATTATGTAATTGTTTTTACAAGATAATAAGAAGGTATAATAAACTAAAAAATGTTCTCATTAAATTTAATGACTAAAAAATTGAATATTAATTAATATAAATGACAGTGTGAAAAATAGGCTTATGGTAAGTGACTTCATCTCAACCCCCTTTCACTGAGACATATTTTGATATTATACACCCACCTTACGTTATAAGGTGTATAAAAACACATTTGAATTTTAATTCCATTTATAGGTTATTAAATATTAATATTTTATTCTTTCCATAAGAAACATTTTACATTCATTTAAAAATAAAAAATGGAAGGTTGTTAACGTATACGGTGATAACAACTTGTCCGCCACCATAACTGTTATTTGATATTTGGATTCCTCTACAAGACTTAATGTTTTTAAAAGAAAACGAAGTACCTTATTCAATTTTCAATGTATTTTGTTATTTAAAATGTTTTTGAAAATGCATAGATAATTTCAATATCTTTAAATGTTATCTAGTGATTTGAAATTAAATTTTATGAGTGAAATGATTAAAATTGAAATATTCAACATGTTATGATTATATAATGGTAATTTAAAATTTAGGGGGTGGTTACATGATAAACCTGGGATGGTTTGTTATGTGATAAACCAAGTATGGATGGTTTTTATATAACAAACAATGTATTGTTTTTGGGAGTCATCTTTATGGCTATTCCAATTTTTTAAGTGACTTTTATACAAGTCGTTTGCATGGTTATTCTATTTATAAGAGTGAGATATATAATTATGTCATAGGATACCTTTATGTTTTATATATGATTGATAGGGTTTATAGGGTAATATTATGTTTAAAAAATGTTATTAAAGAAGATAATTTTAAAAGTAAAGTATTCTCCTCCTTTTAAGGTGAAAATCACCTATTTATGCTATTGTTTTATTGGGTTTCCTTTTTCACAAGACTAACAGTTTTGCTTCTTTATGCATCCCTTACTAAGCTTTTTGTGCTCATAACAGGTTTTAAACTATTTTTCATAGGGTATAAGAGAAATAAAGGACTGAATTTGAAATTTATGAATATTTATTATGAAAAAGATATCATGTTTTATTTTAATAGTTTTATATTTTTTAATAAATTGATACTATTTTATTTGTATACACTTTTCATGAATGTGAAACTTTTTTAACTAATTAACTAAAAAACTAAACATAGATGGAAACTCAATGTAATATAATGTATGTTTCCTGACTAAAACTCATTATTTTATAATGCATAAGGCTAGGTCTATATAGTTGTTATCAAATGCAAGTTTAGATAAATTTTGAGGTTAGGGTAATATTAATGTCTTTACCATGAATGTTTTATATTATTTTCAAGATAAAATTTATATTATTTTAATATTAACATGTTTCTTTGTCTGAAATATCTTCGTTAAGAAGGTATTTCTGAAAAAATAATTGGGAAATAGTAGTATGAAGGATCCAATAGGAAAATAACCATTCGAATCAATATCTTGAGATGGTAGGAACCAGAACTAAGAAGTGTGTTGCAGTGATGGATTAGTCAAGAAAAGCTATAAATTATGGTAGTGTCCATATAAGAGATAATCCAGCTCAACCACAATGAAATATTACAATAGTAGAGAATTTTATAAGACAACATCCCTCATCATTCAGAGGATCATCCGAACCTATGATAGCTAAATGATTGATTAAATATCTTGAAGATATATTTGACATCATGGGTTGTTTGGATAAAAAAGGTAACTATTTCAATTTATCATTTTAAAGGCTTAGCCGATCAGCAGTGTTTAATAATTAAAAATATCAGAGGAAGGGAAGACATTGATTCCTTGGAATGAGATGAATTTAATAATATATTCCTTGAGAGATATTTTCCTAAGGCTGTTCAAATTAGGTTGGGGGAAAAATATTGGATTTGAGATAAAAGGTGGAATATTTTTTGGTTTCATATGAAGAAAATTTCACATGTTTGGAAACGTACATCCCAAAATTTATCCAGGATATTGTTAGTAAGATAAATTGATTTTACTTATGATTGAATATAAGACATCAAAGTTTATTGGATTCTCATGGTTTCAAAAGCTATGAGAAATGTTTTCAATATTATTAGAAAGTATAAGTGGAGTTTTTTAGGATCATATGTCCCATGATAATGATAAAATGAATAGTTTTAGTTGGTAGAAAATGGGAAATAATTCATCACATATGTTTGGAGGCATGAAAATTAAATTTCCATCTTGTGAGATGTGTGGTAAAAATAATCATGGAAATGTATTTCAATATATGAGATGTTCTTAAGATGTGGTAATATTGTTCATATTTCTCATGAATATAAGTAAGGTGATCATGTTATCAATTAAAATCCAATAATAAGATGTTTTATTTTCAATAAGTTACGAAATTATTCCAATGTGTTTCCAAATATGATTACCCAGGGTGGAAACCAAAAAGATCAAAATCAAAAGGGTGTAAAAAATCTTTTTCTACTACATTGGTTGACCTTGGTCCATCAAATGATGTGGTGATAAGTCTATTATTTGGTTTTTTAAAATATTCAAATACTCTATTTGACTTCATATCTTCACATAATATCATTTCGGAGAGATTTGAAAGTAATTTGGAAATATCGCCGCATAAATGTGATATAGAACCTTTGGTAAAAACTCTAGGTGTATGTATTAATGAAAACAATATTTATAGGAACATTATTATTAATATTGGTTGTAAGGCCATTCTATTAAATATATTTGAACTTCCCAAATTATAGTTTGATATCATTTTGGATATGGATTGGATTTCAGTTTTTAGTGCTAAAATAGATTTGAAATCCAAGAATGTTTTATCCAATGATATCATATCTTTGATAACATACCAAGATGATAAGAGGTTTATTAAATATGGTAGTGATAGTTGTATATATCATGTTGTAGAAAAGAAATAAATAGTTCTGATTAGTGAAATCTCTATAGTGAATGGATTTACATATGATTTTCTTGATGAATTTCTGAATGTTGTTCCTAATCAGGAAGTTGCATTTAGTATTGATTTCATGACTCGTGATAATACTATTTCTAAACCCACTTATTGAATGGCTCACATAGATCTTGTACAATACAAAAACTAGTTTCAATAATTTCTTGATAAATTTATTATTTGACATAACAGTTCACCAGGGGGTGCTCCTAATTTCTTTATGAAAAATAAATATGGTTCCATTAGACTTTGTATTGATTATAGAGTCATGAATAATAACACTATAAAAAACATGTATCCTTTTTCTCATATTCATGATTTGTTTGATCATCTCCAGGAAGATGAATATTTTTTGAAGATTGATTTAAGATCATTGTACCATTAACTAAAGGTGAAGGAGTATGAAATTCCAAAGATAGTGTTTCCAATGAGATATTGACATTATGAGTTTTTGGTCATTCCCTTTGGGTTATATAATGCACCTTATGTATTTATGAATGTTATTAATAGAGTATTTCATCAATATTTTGATCATTTTGGGGTTGTTTTTATGGGATATATTTTGGTATATTCTAAATTTTAGGAGGAAGATGAAATGAACTTAATGATTGTTTAGAAAAACCTTAAAAAATAAAACAATATGGAATGTTTAGTAAGATTGAATTTTTATTAAAACAAATTTTATTCCTTGGAAATATTATTTTTAAAGATGGTTTAATTATTGAACCTTCTAAAACAAAATTTATTAATAGTGGTCAAGGCATACCAATGTCACATAGATTCATAGTTTTATTTGGATTTATAGTTTATTAGTGATGTATTGTTGAAAGCCTTTCTTGGATAACTAGACCACTAACTATGTTAATACGTTAGGGAGTTAGGTTCATATGGACCAAATAATATGAGGATTTTTTTAGGGAATGAAAAAGGAGATTGGTAAATTCTCTAGTTATTACCCAGCCTTAAAGAAATTGTGAATTATTTATCTACAATTATGATTTATTAAATGGAATTGGTTTTGGACTAAAGAAAAATGATCAGTTAATTTTATATGATTAAAAATATTTGAAACCTCATTAGTTAAATTTTCCTACACATGATTTTTAATTAGATGATTTTTTTTTGCATTAACAATTTGGAGGTACCACTGTATGGAGTAAAGTGTAAAATATATACTAATAAAAAAGTTTGAAATATATATTCACTTAGATATAATTGAGCATGATATAGTAGAGATGACTGGAACTAATAAAGGATTTGGATTTCATGATTCATTCCCATCCTAGAGAAGAAAATGAAGTGCTTTATGCTTTGAGTTGAAAACATAATGCTACATTAACCATGTTACCTTTAGAAACATGATCCTATGGTTAATGATTTGATGAATTTTTTCATGGAAGTTGTTGGTGTAAGAAATAAATCTATTTTGTTTCAGATGTTAGTGAAATCGTATTTATGAGAAAAAATTATGCAAGTATAAAAGAAAGACCATGAGTTATAGAAAAAGGACGAATTGGCCAAAATTGTTATGTTGCCGAAATTTAACATTTATAAATAATGTTTTTTGTGATTTGGGAAGAGATTATGTGTTCCTTGGGATTCATAGTTGAAAAAATATTTATTATGTGAAGCTCATAGTTCACTATTTATGTCCATCATAGAAGTAATAAGATATTTAGAGACCTTCAAGAGTATTACTAGGGTGTTGTGATGAAAAGTGATGTCACTAAATTTATTGTTAAATGTTTTATTTTTCAACAGGTTAATGTAGAATTATAGTTTATGAAGGGGTTGATTCGGACTTTTCTAATGCGATAGTAGAAATGGAAAAATATTTCCTTGGATTTTTTATAGGATTACTAATGACTAAATCAGTAAATGTTCTTACTATTGACTAAATCAGTAAATGTTATTACTATTCAAGACACTCTATATCTATATAATCTTTATCAGATGTATCATAATGAAATATTTAGGTTACATGGAGTTCCTTGCTTCATTGTATCTGATCATGAACCAAGGTTCACTTCTAACTTTTGGAAAGGCCTTAAGATGTCCTTGGGTACTAAATTAAATATCTATAGAACTTTTAATCCTCAATCAGATTGGTAGTATAAAGAAAAAATAAAGACCTTTTAGGATATGAAGCATTTTTATTAAATTGAGATATAGGAAAGTTGGGATCAACATCTTTTATTTATTGTGTTTCCTTATAAAAACAGTTTTAATTTCAGTATACAGATGGCACAATTTGAGGCATTATTTGGAATGAATTGCAAACTCCTGATTTTTGGGATGAATTTGGGGCAAAGGAAGTTGATGGGACATTAATTGGTTGAGTTAATTTTAGAGAGATCTTAGTTGATTCAGAGACACGTGATGATATCCTATAGATGGAAAAACAATTATGTGGATAACATGATGAAGGATCATTCTTTCGATGTAGGTGATCATGTTTTTCTATATGTTTCTCAAAAGAAGAGTTAGTTGTATTTTGGTAAGAAGGGGAGGCTAAAAGCATGGTTTATTAGATCCTATAAAATCCAAGATAAAGATAGATAATTTTCCAAACAATTGGATTTTCCTTTGATTTTATCCTAGAAACACAATATTTTTCATGTTTCAATGTTAAGGAAATATATGCAGGATATATATCTTGTTATTGATCACTAAAATAGTTGAGTTGGAAGAGAATATTTCTAATGAGGACCATCCAGTTGAAGTTTATGATCATATAAAGCATGTGTTTCAAAATAAGGTGTTTCATCACGTTATAGTTTTGTTGAAAAACCATATAGTTGAAGAGGAAACATGGGAATATCAAAATGTTATGTGGGTAATATATCCCCAATTATTTAATAAGTGAATAAAATAGCAAGATAGGAATTTAAAAAAGGGGGAAAGATTTTAACAACCCGGAAATGATAAAATTATCCCTTTTCATATTTATTACTATTCACGAGTTAGTAATTAATTAGAAGATAAAATATGTTCAATATTGTATATGATAAGTCTATTTTTAAAGTTACAACATTATTTTTCCAAAAAAAGAAATTTTCCAACCTTTTGACGGCACAATTATTTTAAATAACGTTTCAAAATTTTTATAAATTCTATTTTAAAAATTAACATTATTCCTTGAAAACGGAATATCAAAATTTATTTTTTCTGAATTTTTTTAATTTTTCAGATAACATTCATGTTTTGAATAGTAGTGAAAATATTGTATTTTAATTGAAAATAGCTTATTCATCAAATTTATTTATAGTGTTAAATTATATTATTGATTTATTTTAAAAACCAATTAGATAAATATTTTAACATTTAATCCAATATAGTTAATTATAATCAATTCCATGTTGATATTAGATATAAAAACTCTGTGAACTTATGATCATTTTTACTTTAAAAACCCACTTCTCCTTATGTTAACGAAATGAATTTTTAATTAATTTATGAAATTTAAATTTTTTTAATTTTGAAAAATGGATTCCATATTTAGATTCCAATAGTCCAAATTTAGTAAATTAGGACCTTTTATTTTTAAAAAATATAAAATTTTCATTTTGTAATTTTTTTATTTAAACTATTAAATGTCAATCAGGTAATTAAATGTAAAAATAATTTTATAAATATTATAAAATAACCCTAACACTTATATTAATTTCATTGGATGAATATTTTCACCAAAATCATCCATAGGATGAATTTATAATATTTGGAGGCCAATTGGATGTGTTTATTACAATTATAATATTAAATTAAACAAAATTCAATTTTGTCACACTTTTATTATTAACAAGTGGAATATTTTTATTATGGGGTTATATAATGGATATGTTCAACTTTAAATAGCACATTTAAATATAAATATTTTATATTTACCAAGAATTTTTAATTTTTAATTTTTATATAATAAATAATTAACTTAATGGCTTACCCAATAACGATGTTGTAATTTATTAATTAAAATAAAATATCAAATAAATGATTTTAAAAATACAAAAATAAAACTATTTTGAGATAATTAATGTCATCCATGATTTTTTAGATGAATATAACATGTTAGTAAGGTTTTAGAATTATTTCTGTGATTTTATCTTCCTATTATGATATTTTTTAAAAGTCATGAAATGAGTAGTGTCAAAATTGACATTATTGATATTTAAAAATAAATGTTATTTTATTAAATGATAAAAAATTCATAAAAATATAAAATTCTGAAAAATAATTTGTACAAGTCTATGTATAACATAAATGAATAATATAATGGTCTTTTGGTATTTTAAATTAATTATATTAACCCTCAATGTGTAAATTACATGATATCATAGTAATAATTAAAAAGTCAAAATATGGGTTAAAAAATGACGAGGATTAAAAAATATTTAAAAATTTGGTAATTTTTAATGGATGAATGAATTTTGACCCATAATCATTTTAATTTTTAAACAAACCACCTTTTACCCATTCAGTATAGAAAAATAATTTATATTAATTTAATATTTTGATGAATTCCTAGAGTTCCCCTCTCCTCTCCTATAAAAGGGCACCCATTCTTCACTTATTAATAAACTTAAAAACCTATTTGGTTCAGACACTATCTAACCAAATCACTTCCTAGAATCCCTACACACATTATTTATGCCTTATATTAGGTAGGAAAAACTCCACATAGGCATTATGGTGTTAATCAAAAGAGATCGTCCGAAGGAGAGGTATCATTTTTAATTAAGTGTTTCTATTTTATTTCTTCTTCCAATTTCTTAAAATAATCTTCCACAAGGATGAAATAAAATTCCAATATTCTAAATATTATAAATTTTTTTACATTAATATAATAACCTAAATATATCTTCATTTTCATCAATTTGGAAAATAATTAATTATTCATGCATACGATGAACTACCACCTCACGAACTAATATAATATATTTTCCATCACCATATCTCAAGACATGTAATAATGATTTAATTAATTTCTATATATGTTATTAATACCATATTAATCATTACTAAATAATAATATATAAATTATTTTCTTACCATTCCATAAACATCAATATACTAACTTTGTTCGGGTGTTCGTGAGAACTATCACCTCCACAAAATAGTGTGATTATTTTTTCATCACCACATCACAAGATAAATATATATAAGTATATTCAAATGATTTATATTCTATTAATTATGTTATTATAATTATGTAAAGATAAAATTATGATTAATTTATTTTTATAATGATCATAGAAACATTGAAATGTTATTTATGTGTATGTACGGCCTGCTGTCTCTATGATTATAACATAGTTAATTTTTCATAACCATACAAAATGGTTTGATTAAAAATTATATTATATTTATAAAATTGATTATTATTTCATGAATTTTATTTTTTAGATCACTGAATCTTGAACATTTTGTCTATATACATCATATCAAATTCATTTTAGACTCAAGTACCAAACGTCATCAAAACATCCGACATGAACTTAAATAATTGATTAATTTTTTTTCATGGTGATTAAAGGGATAATAGAAATGAACAAGGTTCTTAGTGAATTAAATGGCTAACATAATTAAATTATTTAGGAATATAATTGAAATTTTGATAAATTAGACTCATGGAAAGGGACTTCTTCTCAATCCCCTTTCATTGAGACATATTTTGATGTTATACACCCACTTTATTTTTTAATGTGTATAAAAAACACTTTTAATTTTAATTCCATTAAAATGTTTTCAAAATAGAATATTTTTATTACCTATATATGTATAATTATAACTTATTTACAAATTAAAACAAGGGAATGAATTTTTAATGAATACACCGACAATGACATCTCTACCACCATGACCATTATTTGATATTTTTCTTCCTCTACAAGCCTTAATATTTCTAAAATAAAATTAAATCCCTTATTATATATTTTTTTTGGATATTCTGATATTTAAAATTTGTTTTAAAATTTATTTACTATTTCAATATATTGAAATGATTTCTAATTATTTAAAATGTATTTTTATGAGAGAAATGCTAAAAATTACTATCTTTTATGTGTTATGATTATATAGTTCTACTTGGAAAATTGATGGGTAGTTAAATGAAAAAAGGATGGGTGTATCCCTAATAAATCATAGATGAGTGATTATACTATAACCACCATTCCATGGGTGTGGAAGTCGACCGTATGGATATTTATTTAAACAAGGGACATGAATGGAAGTCAAATGCATGGTTATTCCATTTATAATAGTGAAAAGTATAATTAAGTCCCAAGATACCTTTATGTGTTATATTTTATTTATATGGGTTATGGTGTAATATTATGATTAAAAAAATGTGTATCTAGTTTGATAATTTTTAAAGGAAATAATTTTAAAATTTTATGGTGAAAATTATTACTTTATGACAATGTTTTCTTAGGTACTATGTTTTCAAAAGGCTAACAGTTTAACTTATTTTTATATCCCATAGTGAGCTTGTTGTTCTCATACCAAGTTCTAAACTATTATTCCCAGGGTATATAGATGTTTATGATAAATAAGGAAGTCAAGATGGATGTTATAAATATTTATCATGAAAAATAATCATTCTTTATTTTATGATTTTTATATTATGGATGAAATTGATACTATTTTAGTTTTATCCAATTTGTATTATTGTGAACTCTTATGAACAAATTATATAAAACTTTAAACATGAAAATAACTTCAATGTAAAATAACGAATTTTTCTTGACTAAATCTCAGTATTATATAATTTTCAATGCCCATGAATTATAAAATCACTATTATTTATTATTACAACCATGTCATAGGCATTATATATATAATATAAGTCTGATACTCTGAATGAAAATACCAAAACCCTAGTATCCCAGAGTTTATGGTTACATTATTAAATTGGAATTCTATACAAGGAGACACTTCTTGAAGGAACAAATATTTTACTAGTTTTGGAGAACTAGATATATAATTTAACCTTTTAATATAATTGAAAACCTAAAATAAAACATGTCAATTCCTTTATGAACATCATTAATCCTCTAGATTATCCCTTCATATAAACCATAATAAACTTCATATAATCCTATGGAAAATACAAAATAAGAAAAGTGTGAGGTAAAATTATTATTAAGTGTATGTATACAATAGATGCTATAATTAATAAGCAATATAAATTACCTTAAGGTAAATAAATGAAATTAATTCCTTTTATACAATAATTTGAGTATAATATGGCTGGAATAATTGATCATCAAATAATTATACAAAAATTATTATATGATCTTGAAAAATATCCATATATATTCTAATAATATAATAATTTTCTGGAAACCAATAACTAATATCATAATTTTGAAACAATTTATTTTAGAAATCTAAAACATACTGTGGAGGCTTCACACAAAGAATATAACATCACTAGGGATTTGTGATAAGAATCATGAAAAGGGGTATGGACTTGGAAAAACAGAGGTGAGTTTACCTAATTAGACCTATTGATGCATCTAGGGGCTGTAATAGGCCCCACTCATCACTTACTAACTCCAATATATTCCTCGCATGAATAAATAATACAACAGAATCAACATGCCTTAAAAAAATTAATAACTATCCATATTGGATGAAATAGTTATACTAAATATAAATAAATTTCTTTTAAAACTGATCATAAGCCATTTAATAATGTTAAAAATATGGTACCATAAGGCATACACCTCAATTAAGCTCAATTTTCAGAAAATTATTTGTATATATTTGAAAATGATTTAAATGAGATCATAGAAAATTTCTTTAGGACAATACCCTTTTTACCATGAAATAACATTATTTGAAAACATTTCACAATTATAAAAGAAACAAAATTTCGTTGAAAATGATAAAGAAAAATTTTAAATAATGTTTTAAATCATTAATTCATCATGAAGGAGTTAAAATCCACTCACACCGTATAAGTTAAAAAACATTCCTTCCATAATTGTTTTTCCAAAAGTCTTAAAGAACATTTAATAGAAAAAGAAACAATATACATTTCATTTTTTATAAATATAATAATGAAAAAAATTACTATAAAAAAATAATAGTACAATATTTAAAACATTTTTTTAAATTATTGTATGAAACATGTACATGGAAGAAAAAGAGATTTTTAAGGAAAATATTAAAATAAATTAAAAAGAATATCTATGAAAATAATCATATCATTGACGTGAGAATTAATATAATTATTCAATTATATGTATCCAAAAAAATCCATATATGAATGCTTAAATACAACATAATGTAATAAAACTAATTTCACACATGACCTTAGCATGAAAAACTCAATGGTGATGAAGTTTAACCAAATTAATGGAAATTGAGTTAAGAAATACCTTAGTACTTTGTAATCAGTTTAAATGCATTCCCCCATAAAATAAATAACTACCAAAAGAAAAATTAAAAAACTTTAATTTAATGAAATTAGTGATATGATATATCAAATGGTAGTATATACACCACACAGATGAAATAAGTGGTTAATATAGAATGTATTTCAACGAACTAAAAGTGAGATGAGGAATCCTTATCTCACACTTCCCTTTGGTGGTGAAAACTTTGACCTCCTATATAATTGTTTCAAAGATGTTATTAATTAATTGAAAAACTATTATAATTATTATAATACAATATATCAAACCTGTATAACATCTTACCACTCATTCATTAATAATATTTCATTATTTTCATTATTTTGGGTGCATATGTTTCATTGTTTCATGATCAGTTCATTTGTGTATAATCAATGATTTTCTTGTCAATTGGAAATAAAACTAAATAATAAACATGTAATTGTATTCATTCACATCCATATGTTTAAATGGCCCCATATATCATTTTTCTTTCTGACATAAGGAGGACTCATTGGATAACATGTTATTGAAAAATGTTTAGTTTATTTTGATGGTTTTTCTAACCAGCACGAAAAGTTTTTTTATTTAATATAATATATATATATTAGATACCGAATATGAAATAGTTTATAACATAATTTTTAAAATATTATTTAACCATAAAATACTTTTAATACCATCCTTGAAGATGGTAATGGAAAAACAAAATTTTGTTAATCATGGAGATGGTTAACCACCATAATTTGGACATTGGTTTTGTTGCATTGAATAAGAAGATATAATAAAGGGATAGAAATAAGATATTACATTATAAATATATATTTCAATTATTTAAATAATTATTTAGTTATTATTACTTTTATGATGAATTAGTTTATGATAAAGTATAATAAGAAATGAATATAAGAGAGGTGGTTTTAAAAACATTCCTTTTAAATGTCACCTCCTTAAAGGATCCCTTAAAGACCATGGAGTTGGTATTATGGTGAGACCAGAAGCACATGGACGTTTGGGGAGTGGTGATGATATGGTTTTATAGATATGTTATGTGATTCACGTCTTTTGAGGATAATGGGTGTGGTGAGGGTTGGAATTTATACTTGAGGGGGGATGGTTTTATGTGGTTAATTAATGATTATTTTATATTTAAAGACTACCACATTTGGGTGGAATTAATTAAAACTAAATTGGAAGATAATTAAAGTATTAAAGTATTTTTATGTCTTATAAACACATAAAAAACGTTTCAATGTTGTAATTTGTTGGTATTTTAAGCTTTTACCTTTTAACTTTAACATATTTCTTTATTTTACATATATTGCGGTAAATATTTTTTGTTATCATGGTAAATTTTTATGCCTAAAAATTAGAATAAAATTATAAACTTATTTTTACCTTATTATTAAAAATATTAAATCCATTTTACTAAATTAAATTCATAAAACTGAAAAAATTAGAATTAGAATTAATCCCACAAGCGAGACGAAAAAGCAGGTTTTTAAAGAAAAAAAATGTTCAAAAGACTGAAATATTTTTATATCCAATTTCAATATGAAACTGATATAAATTTACAAATTATATTAATATATATATTATTCTACTATTTTTACTTTAAAATCAATTTAAATTATAATTTAACATTACAAATTATTTAGTCGAAATTTCAGTTTTCAATTAATATTTTATATTTTTTACTATCAATAAAAATTAATGCTTCTCAAAAAAATAGCCAAATTTCACCCTAATATAACATTTATATTAATATTTCAAAAATTAATTATATTTTATAAAATAATATTTATAAATGTCTCAAAATTTAGTTTTAAAATAAGTGAGCTATTAAAAGGTAGCCAAATTGAGTTTTAGAAAAATATACATTTTATACTAAAAATTGAATTAATTATTATTTTAATTCTATCAAACTTATTATATGAATTTGAAAACATTTTATAAAATATATAACATATAAATTTCATTATGATCTTTCACTAATGGATATTCATATAATTTATGAATATTAAATTTTGTTATGGGAATAAAAAATGTTTTCTTATAAATACACATATTTTATGATCAATTATTTTTTATATTGATTTAAAATTTATTAGTAACCAATGAATTAATTTTATAAACATGTTTAAAGTATTTGTTTCATAATTTAGTTGATATAATTCATTCCTTCCATTCAAATTTCTATGTGATAACTATCACAACTAAATAATAATATTAATCTTATGTTTATACTTAATGATTTGTGTAACATAAGCTATCAAACATAGTGTAATTTTAAAAATATTAGTGTGTTACATTGAATAGGTTCAACAAATTCATAAGTATGGAATAATAAGAATGCAATTATCTAGTGGTTATGCACATATTTGATTATCAGACTAAGTATATGAGTTGGGAGTTTGAGTTTTATTTGGATAACCATATAATTTAGCATGAGCATTGTTTACTATACAACCCACATGATAATAGTTTGAATAAAAGGAAGAATATAATTATTTTTTAAATTGATTAGACCATTTTTTAACATAGAACATCTTTTTATTTTTGGAGTCCTATGATTAGAGAATAAATATATATCCAAAATCAATGTTTATTTCATCTAAAATTTGAGATTTTCCTTTTTTGAAATTTCAAACAATAAGACCCCATATTTGAATTAAATCACGTTATTCAAAATTTATTTTATATTTATGGAAAAGTTTATGAGGTTGATTAAATTTGAGTTGTTTTTAGTTTTTACAATCATTTTTTGATATTAATGAAATAAAATATATTTTTTTCCATGTTATAATAAGTAACGTAAAAAGGGTTTCAATTACATTTATATGAATTTATTTGATAACCTTTTGATGAGTGTGAAAGGAAAAAATATTACATGAAATATTCTGACCAATGTGTTGATTTTGATAAAGGAAAAACTATAAATTCAAGAAATATTGATGTTTTCAATGAATAATATTGCGAATTAGACAATTAAAATGTTTATGTTAAGGGGATAAATGTTATTCCATTCATCAATGTTTGATAATACATGTGGAGGATTATAAAATTCTTAATGAAAACAATTAAATATTTTAAATATACAGATGTTTGTTGAAAACATCAGATAACTCATTTATTTATCGCGTTGAACTAAAGATGTTAATGAATAATTGAATAATTAGGAATTAATAAAATCACTTAATAACGAGCTGGATTATAATAAAAAATAATAATACATTGATGTCTCTTATGAGATAAAAAAATAAAAATTTAATTAGATTAAAGTTATTGGGATATAAAACAAAGTATATAATTAAATGATTTGGAATTGGATAATGCAAGGATAATTTTTTTGGGATACTCTCAAGTTATAGAAGTTTACATTTTTGATACATTTTATACTATATAAATATTTGAAACTATTAAAATATTTCATTATATTGATTCTCGAAGAAGATATAAAGTATACATATCTAGATAGTGATCTAAATAAAGAGTCCTATATTGTTCAACACGATAGATTTATACTAGTTGATAGGTTGACCATATTTTGAAGTTATTTAAGGATTTATATATTTTGAAAAAAATACCTATGAACATGGTACTTGATGTTGGAAATGTATATGGATTCATTGAAAACCAAGAAAGGTATAAAAGTAAAAAATGTTTATGTAAAGGATTATTGATAAAAAATACTCATCAATATTGTTTATCTTAATGATATTATAATTATAGTAAATGAAAAAAAATCAATGACATCATATTAAGTATGAAGAATATGTTTAACATGTCAATTCATAGAGAGATAATATACTTTTTGGGTTAATATTTCGTTGAGGAAAAATATTATTTTTCTTTTGTAAGAGAATCATTCTCAAAAGGTTTTGAGTAAATTTCGAATAAGAAATAAATATTATATTTATACATCAATATTAATGGGAATAAAAATTTCCAAGGATTATGAATTTAAATAAAATATTCCAATATAGTTCTGAAAACTGATGGAATGATTTCCCTAGTTTTATGCTTTATGTTTATACATTATCTATTATATTTCATTGTGTTCTTAAAATGAATGCATACAAAAGTAATATCATCTCTTTTAAGGAAATATAATTCTATGGTATATATAATGTAGTATTAATTTATATTATTATCTATTATAGTGAAGGTATAATCAATATTTTTAGTTGTTCTCATGTGCCTTCAGTTGAAAGTGTTAATAAGAAAAATTCCACACAAAGTTTATCTCTCTTATATAGAGAACAATTTGGTTCATGACATATGAAGAAGTATAGTTTTTTTAATTGAGTTCATTGAAAGTAGCCAATGTTTATACAGAAAATGTTATAACACATTTGATATTGATGGAATCATTTAGGTGGACTCGTGGATGGAGTGAAGTTATATTTATTTGTAGGATACGATAATCATAGTTATAAAAACTATCAATGTATCCAATTCACCATTTTTAAGAAAACAATATTCAAATTAATTACAAAATTATTAATGAATATTATAATAATAATATCTTGATATTCAATTTTCTCCCCATCAATGAAAAAAGGGTATATGTGTTTACAAATATATTTCATAATATACTATCTTTAGGAAGAAAATTTGATGATGTGAGCTCAATAACATATCTCACTTGGTTTTGGTAGGTATTTTATCCCATTACCTCTTGTACGTTGTATTATTTTTGAGAAAAAAGGATAAAATAATATTAATCTAAAGAAATATGTTATTCTCTATAAAGGGGGAAAATATATTCAGGAAGATCTGTTTAATGTGAAATTTTTGAATTTGGTTTGAATAATAGTTTCTATATGTCAAAAAGTGAGTTAACCATTAGTGAGACGTAATTTTGTTAATTTCGATATTAATAATATGTGCCTAAAATCTATATTAAAAATTTAAAATATGATTCATAAATAGTAAAAATGAGATCATGTTTGAAAAATGTTTTTGGTAAAAATTTTATTAATAATGAATGAATTGATATAGAAATTAGTTCAATTCATATGGACTAATGATTTTCCTTATTATTTGTAGCATAGAATAGTAAAATGAGTGATGTGAGTTGTTCTTTATGGATAGAAAAAATAATTTATTTTAGTGCTTAATGTTTCTTTTATTGACTTTTCTCACTTTGTTTTATGATTTAATAACTTAAATATTATCGCTAATAATGAAATTTTGTTTGTGAATATATCACTCTATTTTATTAATAGTGAATGTAATGTGATTTTTTTCAAGATAAACACATGGGATATTAAAAATTTTATAAAAGAGTTATTCAACTAGAATTAGTTCAATAATGAAAATTGTTGTTTGAATAGAGATAGTTATATAAGACATGTTTGATTTTTTGGTTTCATTAAAAATCCATGGTTTATAATGTTTGAAGGAGTTGGGATTAGAAGAATAAAGAGATTGTATTTAAGTAAAATAACATGTTTTGGAGTCCATATTTGGAAATTGGGTTATTAGGTTATCACATTTTGGATGTTATGGAATAATTCCATACCATTACGAAAAAATTGGTTCTATTATTTTAAAAATTAAAGACTATACACCAAGGTTTAGAAGGATTAATTATAGTAATAAGAGAATCACGATGTATTGAAATCAACTATGATATAATATATTTGAAGAGAAGTTTTTTTTTCAAATATGTTGGCTTTAAATATTTTGAAACCACTAGAATCACATAAAAATTTTTACTGTAATATCATGATTTTTTAAATTCCAATATATATTTACAACTTTGTTAATTTTTTAAAATATAAACAATTTATGTGTCCTAGAAATTTAATGAGAGATGGAGAGAAGTGTCTCAACTTGCGTCTAGTAAAATGGAATAGATAATAAGTCTCCTAAGGATGAAACATCACTTTGTTGATTCATAAAAGATGATAAATTCATATTAATATATATGATTTTACTTTATAGAAAGCGATATTATTTTTTTGGTTTTCGATAATGAATATAATAAAAATGTAGTATTTTTAAGTGAATAATAACTTCCCTTAAATTTTATATTTTTGGAATTAATGTTTCATTTAAAAGTGTTAGTTTTAGCGATTATAAGTGATCATGGATTATTTTTTTGTTGATTTGATTTATCTTGATTAATCATATATACAAGAGACCATTAAATATTTAGGTGTATTCATTTATAGAGAGTGAAATATTATAAATGGAATTTTTGGATTAACTAGATTATTTTAGTGTATCATGTGAAAATGGGTTTTTTCAGGTCATGTGACATATTTAGTTATTATTAATTGGTTATAAAATCTTAAAAATACCATTATGATTCTTGTTATTTTTTCATAATCATTTCTCAAAACATTTAAGTGTCAATATGTTAATATAATTAGTTAACAGTTTTTTAGACGAGGTTTTATTTATAATTAAAGAGATAATCCATTAATTTATTCTCTCCATTCATTATATTGAAACTTTATGTGATATCTTCAACTATCATATCCATGAATGGTACTCATGATCATATTTATTTGGGTGATGAAATCATCATGGATTCTTATTTCCCAATCAAGATATCATAAAATTGACTTTGGAATATGTCATTTATTATTATTTAATATTTAGGTATCTTTTATAAAAGTTAGGAAACATAATCCATATTTCTCTTTATAATTTACATCTCATTAAATTTTATTATTTTTCTAATAAAAATGAATAATGAAATCACTTATTAGCTATAATATATATATATATATATATATATATTATTTTTTAAAGGTATTGTTTTATACTCTTCAATTAGAATGAAAATATAATAGTTAATATCCAACACATCAATATCAATAGAGATCATAAAATGAATTATACACTCCACCGATATCTAGAACTTATTTTTATAAAAGGTATAAATTTACTTTTTTATAGAATTACAATGATCAGATAGAGATTTATCTTTAGGATGATAGTTACTAGTTCAAACAAGGTAAACCAATGCTATAAAATTAATTATATATAACTTATGTATCACGGAACACTAATATAAGTTGAATCATGCCCAAACACATTTATTTGGAAAATTTTAAATTTTACTAATTTTCACTTCCATTGAATAAATTATCATCTTTCTCATAATCATAAAAAGAAAGAGAAAAATATATATTGTCAAATAGTGTTTTTATAGGGTAATAAAAAAGATGTGAGTGTTTAGTACATGAGGTATTTTCGGTGTAACCCCAAATCATGTAAATTTACTCTTATTGTTTTAAGGTAACAAATATAGACGGGGAATGAACTTAATGAAAGATATAGTCAAGCCACATTGTGTAATTATTCACCATATCATAATAGGAATTGATTAAACACTCTCTTCATTAAATGATGGCAAAAAACATGCTTTTTCTTAAAAATATAGTTGTTTCTATATCTTACAAACATTTATAAATTCTTACATAATTTAATTTCGGTATACCATAATCTATTTATTTTAATATTTATCTTGAGGCCCCAAAATGTATAAATTCTCATTACGTGGTCACCTCATTTATGTCATAGCATATAAAAATATATTCATTAGCTATAAGAGCCATAACATCCACCACAATGTAGTTTTATGATACATATTGTTTCCTTTAGATCAAATTTATATATATTCATTAATAAATAATTCTCAAAATGACTTTATATCCCTAAAATATAGAATGAGGATATGCGATATAATGTGATTCATGGGTTTAAATAATTTTATACATATATTTTAATTATGGTTTTTTTTTAAATCAACCAGTGTCATGTTTGTATGAAATAACATTACCTTAAAATAAATAAATCTATAACATTGTTCTGTAGTCAAAGGAGTCACATATAGAGACTCATTTGTCTTATCTTTAGAAAATGAAAATCATTCCATGGATTTTTGTCACTATAACATTAAAATGTTATCTTTAATGATATTTTGTCTTTTTATTCTTTGGGAAAATATCTCAAATAATATTTAATCAAACCAGGAATCAAATTGAACCTCATAAAAGTATTTTTATTATGAAAACATAAATACTTTTTTATCAAACATCATGAAATTATCAAATTATATAGTGATAATATATATAAAAACACTCCGTATAAATGTTTATGATACCATTCCATATAATAGAATTCTTTTTTCATGTTACCTATATACCTCAAAAAAAGAATTAATGTGTTCTAGGAACACATTAATAATATTTTGGAATTATGTTTTTGATCCCCTTAATGATTTATTTACCTTTCCTTTTAAGATAGTTGTAAAGACAATACATGATATATGGACTCAGAACTATATCGACATATCTTTTAGAAATTTTTTTTATTCTAAATATTAAAATTTGGCATTAAATATAAAATTTTCCATTTTCATTCCATTATCAAAAATAACCCAAATGATATTACATTTATCTTTATATAATGAAAAAATATGGATTAATATGGTGTATGACTTGATAAGGAATATAGTATAAGAGTAATTTGTGAGAGGAAACTCAAACATAGTTTTCTTTAAGAACAATAAAAAATGAATAGTTCTTATGGTGTAATATTGTATTCATTCATGATAGGTTTTAAAAAATAATCCAACGTAGATTCTACATGAACATTAATGTTATTATAGTGTTTTTCAGTATTCATTGAGGTGTAGATTTCATGTGGAAAATGAGAATGAATTTGAGTTCAAAAATGATGAAAATAATTACTATCTGAAGTATATTGAGAGGATTAATTATATGAAATGGTTATTAATAAAAATATATTCAATGAATTGGCTATCGAAAATTGATTTTTGGAACATATTTTAACAACCTTTTAATGATTCAATGTAGGTTATACAAACTCAATGAACAATTGATCCCACTATAAGGAAAGAAGACTATTCCTGATCAACATAGGCTAGAAACAGGTTCTATGGAATTAAACTATTCTAAAAGGGGAATAATTTATCCTGATAAAATAATAGATAAAATTTAACTCCCACCCAGTAGTTCTGAATGACCTCCCTATAATTTAGAATACCATACAGTGAAAAATAAGCAGTTTTAAAACTAAACACATTTTAAACAAGGAAGAATAACACATATTAATAATCAACTCATAATTATATGGAAGAAATATATAAACAATCAACCAACACTAAAAGATATCTTGGAAAAATGAATGTTCAGTAGGAATGATACAATAATGAAGATCAAATATAAAAACTAGAAATAGAAGTGTGTAATGTTTCATAAAATTTCCAACTCCGTGTGACAAGAGATCAAATTCCCCTACCACCTCTGTAAGGATTGATCAAAAAGAAGAGAATATATGCAATATTAATATGGTATAAATGCATAATGTGTATCACACATCATCAATGAAATAGAAACATGTTAGTTATGTGTATGTATTCAGTGAGAAATAATTCTCATCAGTTATCCTCCTTACACGCCATTAAAAAGATTAAAATTAAATGAATTATATCATAGTGTGAAATACAAATATAATGGTAATGTTTTCATTTAGGATAAAAATGAAATGTGGAAATAAAATGAATTCCTTCCCATAATTACTTTTAGGCTACTCATTTAAAATAGAAGTTATATTTATGTTTTTTATGAAAAATTATCATTGGATGAAAGGAAAAAAATTAATCTTACCCAATAAAATACCCTATTTATAATAATAAGAAAATTATAAAATAAATAAACTCTTATTTTTCAAAATTGAGATAATATAACTAAGATGTAATTAGTGAATTTGATAAGAAAAATACTTTAATGGATATAAGTTATAAAAGAAATAATATTACAATCTCCAAAATAAACATTCCCACATTAACTTCCACCCTTTTAAATAAACAAATCAAATTAACAAGATATATTTTTATGAAATCTATACAAATATTAAACCATATCAGGATGTGTAAGAAATAAGAATAATAAATACTAAAATAATAATAAAATAATGCTGATCAGAAATAACTATGAAATAAACATTAATCAGTTATCAAAGATACACCTAAGAACATGAGATTCAATATTGGATAAAATAATAGAGGACTTCATCTCATTATACTTCCATATGTGATCCAATATCCTAAACACTTGGTTTTTCCCTCCATACTGGGATGAGATGAAAAATCCTAGAAACAAAACAATCTCCTAACCTGGGGACCACTAGTTGGAGTCTCATCGTGCCTATATAAAAACTCACACATAGATTTCCAACCTAAACAACCAAAATTTAATGTAACACCCCTAGAGTTCATAGTACATTATTTCTTCAAAGTAATTCAATAACTTACACTACACACAACACTGAGTTCAAGCACACCACGACTTACCAAACTAGCCATTAAAAAGAGGTTATGAATAGTATTAAATAAATTTTGAACTTTATATAATACTTATAATTTTATAATCCATATTATGAATTTCTTAGACATAATTAAAAAAGATTATTTTTTTTCTGATAAAAGAAGTATTTTTAAAAAAAATGCAAATTTACGGCCTTTTAATGGAGAACCCTTTTTAAATCCAATATTTAAAACTTTAATATATTTATTTTGACAAAATAAAATTCTTCTTTAGAATCGGGACATAAGAATTTAGTTTCAATAAATTTTGGCATTTTTCTGATAACTTTTATATTTGGGTGAATACTGAAAATACTATATTTTTACTGAAAACAACTTTGTTAATCAAAATAATTTATTATGTTAAATTATAAATTTTAATGGTTTGGAAGTATAACTAGATTATATTTTACCATTTAATCCAATTTTATTAATTATAAATAATTTCACTTTGAAATTTAACATAAACAAGTATCAAACTTTTGTTAGTTATTATTTCATAAAAACACGCTTCTGGTTTTGACAACGGGAATTAATTTTAAATTAATAAATGAAACTTCTATATTTTGAATTTGGTAAAATAGACTTAATTTTTGAATTCAGAATATCAAAATTATCTAAGGGTGAATTTTTTTATTTTTCTGAAAACTTTCAATTTTTGATGAATAGTGAAAAACACTGAGTTATTGGTTAAAATTGACTTTTTATTTAAAAAATTATTTATTTTATTTAAATTTATTTTAGTTAAAAATATATACATAATACCTATATAATTTCAATATAATTCATTGGATTCATTTTATAGTATTTTTAGATATATAAAAATTTTATTGATCTTTTTACCGTCTTTTAGCCACCTCCTAGGAGCATTTTCAAATTTGCATAAAACTTAATTTTACCACTTCTATGAGTTGAATTTAAAAAATAAAAGATACACGGTTAACCACAATAATTAAAATGTGGTTCAATAAGATGAAAATAATTTTTGGTGAACAATAATTGTTTACTTTTATTTACCACGGTTAAAAGTAAATAGGGTAATTAAGGGTAAAAATGATATTATTATTACCATAACAGATGTCCTAATTCTATCAGATAAGTATATTTCGACCAAAAACAACCTTAGGAATAAAATATGAACCTCTTTGATCCACTTGGATTAGATTAGGACATTTATTATTATTTTATTTAAAAAAGAGTTAAAAGAGTTAAAATCAAAGTTTAATAACTAAAACATTTTTAATATAGGGTTATACATAAAATAAATTATACTATAAATATTCATTATAAATATAAAAATATTTCCTACATAATGGTATTTTATAATTTCAATTATTTTAATCTTTCATTAATACGATAATTACTGCATCATCATTATTTATAATTTTTAGACATTAAATAATTAAATTTATTTATGACACAATGATGATGTAGTAATTATCGTATTAATGAAAGATTAAAATAATTGAAATTATAAATGTCCAAATAAATGTAATTTAAGACTTTTTATAAATTAAAATAATTTTATAGGTTAATATGAAATTTTAGGGTTGGTTAGATGATTTTTTTGTGAAGTAATAATGCTTTCATGAATTTAGCAAAAACAAAATACCAAATAGTGTCAAAATTGACATAACAGATTTGTTAAAACAAATATTATATTATTAACTGATATTATATTCCTAAAAATCTAAGGTTCATCCAATGGTCTTAAATAATATTATATATTTCATTAATGAACCACTCGAGGTTTTCTTGGAAGTTTATTGTATGTTTATCAACCATATAATATAAAAATACAAAGAGACATGGTAAATGTCAAACTATTTAACTAAGAGTTAAATCTAAAAGATAAAGTTAATATAGTGACCCAAAACTATCTAAAACCTATTGGTTGAGTGGTTTTAGACCCATCTCCATCTTATACTTTAAATAATTCATTTCTGATCCATTAGAAACCGAAAATGATTTTATTATAAAATAATATTTCTAGCTTTTCCTAAGGTGCCCCTCACCCCTCTTATAAAAGGGAACTCCCCCTTCTCTCTAATTCACACCTTAAAATCCATTTGTCTCTGCCAAACCCTGACCAAATACCCTCTCAACTATCCTCACTTAATCCTAGAGGCATCAAGTTAGTCATAAAGACAAACTAAGGAGCCATTTTGATCAAATCAAAAGGAAGAACCTGAAGAAGAGGTAAATATTTCATCACCTCTTTCAAGTTCCTTTCTTCTTCCACTTCCACTTTATTTGTTGTTTCCATTATAAAATAATAACTACAGTATCTTCTATATAATGTGATGTTATTATAAATATGTTACAACCATATTCATTATTATATCCATCCTTGGAATGACATGTCACCATACGTGCGTACGTAAGACTTATCGTCTCCACATCGTGGTGTAATTGTTATTCAATACATTATTATTTGGATGGGTATAATAATGATGTGTAATTGATATAAATAATAAATATAACATGATAATTATTATGTATATATGATATAACACCAATTATATATTATTTTAATATCAAAAAATTATATTGTTGCTCGTGCGTACGTACGAATTACCATCTCCACGACGTGATGAGATTCATTTCCACGTTCACCATTAAACGATGATTATAAAATATATATCATTAATATGTAATATATGAAATAATAATTCTACTAGATATATATATATATATATATATATATATATATATATATGTGTGTGTGTGTGTGTGTGTGTGTGTGTGTATGTATGTATTTACATATATCTTATTCACTTAGTTCCATTCAATATGATATGAAAACGAAAACAGTGTTTATGCGTATGTACAGACTACCTTCTCCATAAACGGTGTTTTCTATTTCATATATATGTCTATTATAAACATTTATATTATAAATATATATGATATATAAATCATTTTTTATATTCTGAAAGTATTTAAATCTTGATCTAAGTGATACAATCAAGAGTAACAAGTTAAAACACGTACGATAAAGAAAGCGATTATTACCCGAAATGTTAATTTAATAAGGAAATTATTATTAAATGGGTAGTATAAAGTCATAAATAAATCATGTATGATATCATAAATATTAATATGGTTATGGTATAAATTAATAACATACTAAGGTCTTCATACATGAGGTTAAACGTACCCTCGACTAAAGGAAAGTGCAAGGTAAGGGTTAATTTCCCAATCTCTTTATTATCCGAGGTTGTTTTTATGTAAGTATCTACTAGGACATATTTATTATCCATGACCATGTTTCATAAAAGAGTTTTCATAGGGATTAATTTTAAGGGACTTTTTTACTAAAACATAATTTTAATTGTTTTAAATATTTATTCTTCTAAATCGTTCCCATTAATGTCCATGTTTTCAAAATGGATTTTAAGGATTTATTTATATAGACATGAATGTTTTCAAAATTATAATTCCTTTGAAAAGTTTAAAAGTGGTATGGGACACTTTTATTCAAAAATGTCTTTAAATGTCTTCCTTTTTAAATTGTGTGACTTTTAAATTTTTTCATGAAAAAGAGATATGTCTCTCAAAGAGTTTTACAAATCATTTTCATCTATGTCAACATCCTTTGATGGGGTTTAAACTTGTTTGAGGTTGATTTATTATGATAAAAATATTCCATATTGTATTCAATTTTTTGTGATATTTTTGATTGTTGATGTGTTATTTTTATAACATTCATGGTTTATGTATAAAGTATTGACATTTTGTATGCTAGTTTTAATACAAGTGTTTATGTTATGTTTAAACCTTTTTATATGAGGAATGCATTGGACTTAGTAAGTAACGGGCGAAGCCCGCTATAGCTCCTCGATGAATCGGTAGGTCTCATGAGACAAACTAGTGTCTAGGCACAAGGCTTTGAAAAAATCTTATTTGTAGTCTTGGAAAAAGGCCTTGACTATATGGTTATGAAGTCTGGAATTATGAATTACATCATTATGAAAGTGGATATTGACATTGCATGTGATTATTCGACTAGTATAATATCCATGTGAATAAGTAAATGGAATTATTTTATTGTATCCTTGCCATATTATTCGGAAGTTTAAGTTTAAAAGGATTTCGTTTTAGTCTTATACATTTCCATAAATGTTTATGGTTATTTATGAAAGTTTACACTATATTTTTATCCTTACTGAGCATCTGAGCTCACCCCTTTATATGTTCTAATTTTCTCAGGTTTACAAGAAGAGTATTTTGATTGATAAGTAGGGTTAAGCTAGGGGATTAATGGAATTCTAAAAGGATCATTTATCTTGTGTTTTATTTTCTAATGTGTAATGTAACATTCCTGTATGTAATCTATTTTCCAATACTTCTAAATTGATCGGTCTTTGGAGACTTGATTCCTTGTAATCATGACAATGTATTAAAATATTGCACCGACTCTGGGTAACTGGGGTCGGGGCGTTACATTTTACATTGAATAAAAATGATGTGAGAAATAAAATATGATACATCTTAATATAATAATAGTAGCTAATTAAATTACATATCAAATAAAAACAAACCTTTATATATAAATAGCCTTCATAGAAGAATCCCATATTCTCTAATAACCTCAAGAAAATGAAAATAATATTTGTGATCTATGATATTTCCATAACAAAACAAAAAATTACACCATTAATAATAATAAAAAGTGAGGAAAATATATGAAATTGTTTAAAAAATTATAAAAATAATGATATCACTACGTGATGCTTCTTTTGAAAGTATGTTTTTTAAAAGATAGAAAATATGAATTCCCTCTATTTAAAAATCAAAAAAATATATTAAAAGAGTAAGGAAATATGTAACCACAATGTATTTTTATTAAAGGAATAAATTAACAATAATGGGACCAATTTTTTTTAATCCTAAAAAAATATGTATAAATATGATAAAAACCATTATAATTTATAAGAATTTATTTTTCTCATGTGCACTACACACCCACATAATTCTGGTTAGTTGACGACCTTCTTTATAAATGTTATCACTAAGATATACGAGTGACACAATAAAATGAATTTTGGTTGAGAGGATGAGTGGTTATATCACCCCTTAATATATCATTAACCTTATATACAAATCTATTATAAATTTAAGAAGTATTGACAAAATATATCCCAAAAAAACCCCTCATAACCTTTATGAAGAAAGTGATCGATTATTACCTTGAATTAATGTGAATATCTATATATATCAGTGGATATCCATAATTAAATTATTGATTATTTATACTATGATCTAAATCCATAAGGATGGGTACTCTAGAATTTATCACCATTAATGGATGTTGTAGATGTGGTGGTATTTGGATTAGAACCATTATAGGGGCTTCCTATACATCCCTATGAAAAGAATCATAACCCATGTAACACCTGGTTGTTTTTATATTTTCTCTAAATAATTTTATTATTTCAAAAGATTGCACTGCACACAATCATGAGTTTAAACGAACCCCAAGACACTGTTTGTATAAAATGACCATTATAGAATTTATGTTATGTTAGTGGGAATACATATAACTAACTTATGAAAATGTATGGTGAATTCATTGGCTACCAATTATTTATGTTAAATATAAATCAATTATATATTTGTATTTTTGTAATATTAAATTAAGTTAATTACAGTTGGAAAATGAAATAAATGAGATATATATCTTATATATTTAATAAAATATTTTTGATATTCATCCAATATATATGTGAGTCATAGGGTTCGAATAAACCATATTTGATGTATAGAATACTATATTTTTCAAAAAGATAATTGTACATCTTTTCATGATGAACCCCTTTTAAATTAATATGTTGATAGATTAATATTTTTTATTGACAACATAAACATGTTCCTTGGAAGCGGAACATAAAAATTTCATTTGAATGAAATTTTGACTTTTTTATAACAACTGTCATGTTTTGATTAATAGTAAACAATAAATAAAATTTTAATTGAAAACAACTTTGTTCATCGAAATAATTTATATGGTTAAATTGTAATATTGGATGGTTTTAAAGTATGAATGGAATATATTTTTAATACTCAATACATTGTAAAAAATTTCAATCTTTTTCAATGTTTTATCATTGAAAACCAATTCCCTCTTTCTGGCAACGGGGTAAATTTTAAATTAATTATTGAAACTTCTGTGTTTTTCATTTTGAAAAATGGATTCAATATTTAGAACTAGTAGGTCCAAATTATGTAAATAGATTTATATTATTTTTCACAATGGAAAAACCATTATTTGTGATGGGGAGGGGTCCCGTTGCAAATATCTGGAGGGACTATTTGAAACAAGGTCATTCTCTCGTCGCAAATAGTTAATTATTTGTGATGAGATTAGATATCCTGTCACAAATGATTCTGCGTGCAATGCATGCCAAATCGCGGAATCCTATTTGAGACATGATTGGGTATCCATTCGCAAATAAAATTAATGGGGTTTCATATTTGCGATGGGACTGTCGTAAATAACCTTAACGGGGTTTAGTATTTTTGACGGGACTCATTGCAAATACCATTTTTTACTACCACCGGCGAATTAATAGGGTTTAATCATTTACAACGAGTCATGTCGTGATTAATATTATTTGTGATGGGGAATATCTCCCATCGCAAATATTGTGTCGGGGGGTATTTATTAGCGACGGGTCACGTCACATATATCTTTTTAACTGCTACCCTAATTAATAGCAGGATGAGAATTTGCAGTGGGCCCCATCGTAAATATAACTATTTGGAACGATAATCCCATCGAAAAAAAATCTAACCTGTATATTCCCTAATCTATTTTTTTCATTTCACCCACATCTCAATTCCTCTCTCTATCTAAACTATCATATCTCTCTCTAATTTTTTATAAAATTTATTATGTCATATCTGAGCGATTTAAAAGCCCTTTAGCATACAAAAGATTATGTTTCAAGGTATCTATCTATTGATTTGATTTTAAAGTTAATTTATTTAATTTCATGTTAGTAATAATTATTGTTAATTATCGAAAATTAAATAAAATTAGAATTAGATAGTATTATTTTTCTTTATTTATGTTTACAAAAATGTCGTTTTATTAGTAATAAGTACTAATAAATTTTAATAATTAACAGTAATTTGTTATAAAAAATTTTAAATAGAAATTATTAACAATAAATATAAATAATTAACATTTAATAGTAATAATTAGTAATAAATATCTATAATTAAGAATAAATAGGAATAATTTATAATAAATAGGAATAATTAAGAATAAATGCAATAATTAATAATAATTTGTTGTAAATATTAATAAAATAGAAATAGTGAATAATAATTAATAATAATTAGGAATAAATATGAATAAATAGTAATTATTATTAATACATAATAATAATTAGGAATAAATAGGAATATATAGTAATAAATTGTAACGAATGGGAATAATTATTCGTAATTAATAATAATTAGTTATAAATATGAATAATTTGAAATAAATAGTAGTAATTAAAAATAATTAGAAATAAATAATAATTATTTATAATAAACTTGAATAATTGGTAATAAAGAGGTATAATTACTAATAATTAGTAACAATTCTTAATAAACTGCTATAATTAGTAATAAATAGGAATAAATAGAATTTATTAGTAATAAATAGTAATACATTGTAATAATTAAAAATAATTTTAAATAATTAATAGTAATTTGTAATAATTAAAAATAATTTTTAATTATTAATAATAATTATGAATAATTAATAATAATTAGTTATAATTATGAATTATTAGAAATAATTAGCAATAAATAGTAAGAAATAGGAATTATTAGAAATAAATTGTAGTAAATAAAAATAAATTGAAATAATTAGTAATAAATATGAATAATTAGTAATACAAAATAATAATTTTTTTTTGAATAGGAATAAATTGTAATAAATAGCAATAAATAGCAATAAATAGTAATAAAGAAGAATAAAGAGTAATAAACAGTAATAAATTTTAATAATTTGGAATAAAAATTATTGATTATGAATATATTGTATCAATTAGAAATAAATAGGAATAATTATGAATAATTTTGAATAATTAGTAACAATTATTAATATTTAGTTATAATCATTAATAATTAGTAATAATAAGTAATAATTAGTAATAATTAGTAATCATTAGTAATAAATAGTAATAAATAGTAATAATTAGTAATAAATAGTAAAAAATAATAAAAAATAATAAGAAATAACTTTAATTAGGAAATTGGTCAAAAATGCATACAACGATCTGGAAAAGGTAAATTCATACTACTTATTTAATTAATTATGTCATCATTTTATCTATTATTTGTAAGTTAATTTCCTTATCATTTTTATCAAATACTTAATTAGTTTTTCCATATATCTTTTGGGATTCCATTTTTTCAACTATCTATAATAAGACACAAAATAGATAAAATGACTCTTTCTATGAATGTAACCACATTTCCATATACATTTTTATTCTATGTCCAACTTAAAACACTACATATAGATTCAATGTTCTTAATGAAAAAACAGTCTTGTTTTTTTAGGATAGAAGAGTAAAGGAATCTCATATGCCCATTGTGGGGACTTATCATGATATAATGTCACCATTAGCTTCTTCTTCTCTTCTGATTTTCACGAACGGGGAGAAATTCGTCTAAGAAAATTGAGTTAATCTTTAGTGTTGGCAGTTCGATATAGAATAACAATGGAAACATGCTTACATTGATAGTTAGTACTATTTTTGAGACTTTGGAATGTGTAAGAATCCACCACACTTCATTATAACACATGTTGTGACAAGTATACACTTGGGTAGGCCGAATGTAATGTGTCGATGATAGCACTAACAACAGTAGGTCGAGAAGATGTGTCGATTACTAGAGCAGAAACACCAGCAGACGATGAAGTAGAGGCAATGTCTGACTCATGGTTTGGTGGGGTTTTCATATTATTGCGAATATTGTATTTTTATTATTTTATCATTTAATTAATTTTTTAATTTTTTATTACTTTATTATTTACTTTTAACCATATACTTATTTATTATTTCATTAAAATTATTATTTTTTATTATTCTATTATATTATTATAATGTTGCGAATATTGAAGTTTTTTTTATTTTATAATTTATTATTATTATTATTACAAATTTTATTAATATTAATCTTAATATTATTATATTAATATAATTTTGTTATTACAATTATAATTATATTAATATTATTAATATTAATAATAAAATTACTGTTAATATTTTTTTATTAATATTTTTTTATTATTATATTTATATTTTATTATAAATATTATTTTATTAATATTATTTATGTTTTTGTGATGGGCCCATACCAACATGGTTTTTTTGAAAACATAGTCAAACCATTTGCGACACCCTTTTCTATAATGGGGAATTTTCGATGAGGCCTCATCACAAATTACCTTTCGCGGCGGGGTCTCGTCCCAATTTCTCCACCACAAATAGTAACTTCGGTAATTTTTATTAATATGGTAAAAAGGTAAATAAGTTAATTAAGGGTAATAATACTAACGTAAAATTACCATAAAACTTGACTTAATATCATTCTATGAGTTCTTTTCAACATAAATTATTCGTGTGTAAAAATGGTGTCCTTTGTAAGCCACTAGGATGACATTAGGACATTTAATTTGTTTTACTTAAAGAAATGTTAAATATGCCTCACTGAAATTTAAATAACTATATCATTTTTTAAATAAGGCTATAAAGAAGATAAATTTGATTATAAATACTCATTATAAAGAAAAAATATTTGTATTTATCATTGAAATTTATTTAATTTTTTTAAAAAACAAATAATTTCCTTAAAGACTTATACATTGATGACATACGAATTAATTAATTGATGAGAAATGAACTAAAATAATTTTTATTAAACATATAATAACTATAAAAAGACCCAATCACATGACCAAATATTATAGGTTGAGTATATATCGACCATAACCATCTAAGGGATGATTTTGTGGAAATTTGGATCCGTATAGAAGTGATTGTGAAAATTATATTATTTTATTTAAAGTGACGTTAAAGTTGTCACATTCATAATCTATTAAGTATAACATTTTAATTGTAGGATTTTCTAGAATAAAAATTCTACTAAAAGTATTCATATGAAATCTAGTAGATTTATCTTCATCGTAGAATTTTAATTATAATTTTTATTGAACATATCATTATATTACATTATGACAAAAACTTGTTGTAGTAATTATTTTACTAATGGAGATAACAAATAAATGTTACTCATAATATTTAAATAAATATAATTTATGATAATTAATATGTAAAATGGATTTTCTTGAATAATATTATGTCATAAGAATATAATAAAATATTTTTTTTGAAGTTAAATTGTTATATTAATATTTTTAAAAATCAATGAATTTAATAGTGTCAAAATTGGCACTATTGTTTGTTTATAAAACTAATGTTTAATTAAATGAAATAAATACCATTAATATTTTTTTTTAAATATATAGTAATTATTAAATGGTCTAAAATTTTCAATGGTATGTCTTTATGGTCTAATTTAGATCAAATAAGTAAATATTTCACCCTTTTAATATTTAAATATTTGTTACCGTAGTTAAAAATTAAATAGAATAAATAAATGTTAATAAAAATATTAAGGTTTAAATTGATAGAAAATTTTCAAATATTTATTGGTTGATGATATTACAACCCTATATCATTTAATCTTTTATATGGGTACATTTTGGATATTTTTGGGAAGTGATTTATCGTAGTATAAATTTTTGGATTTTCCAAAAGTGCCCCTCACCTCAATTATAAAAGGGAACCTCGTCCCTCACCTGTTCACATCACTTTGAACCTAAAAGCTCTACCATACTCTACCCATTTACCTTATAAACTTCTCCAGCTACAATATAAGGGTTTTTTATTCTTCAATGACCATCTCTAGTGCTCTTAGAGGTGATTTAGAAGAAGCATGTCGTAGAATATGTAATCTCCTCTACCGATTATTTTAAACTTATTTATTCTTCGACTTCCTATTCATGGATTGTTTCATTATAATGTAATAAATCTAGTATAAATTATATAATGATATGTTATTATAATTTTGAAACAACCATATTTCACCTTATATCCATCCTAAGAAACACAAAATCACCGCATGTGGGTATGTATGACTTACCCTCTCCACGATGAGGTGTAAATTTTTTTTCACCACCACTTTAATTAGATGAGTATAATAAAGGAAATAAAAAAAATATATGATTAATATAACATTATATTGATTCTGAAATATTATAAACCATACATTTCATTGACATTCATCAATTATGGGTATGATATCGTTGCATGTGCGTACGTACGACCTACCGTCTCCGTGATGAGATGAGTTTCATTCAACATGATATTTATTAAAACATGATTATATAATAGAATTAAATTAATAAATATGATATATATTATACCAAAATCATTTTTTAAATAATATAACTATATCCTAATAAGAGAAACATATCCAAAAAAACATGTGTATGAAAATAATGCAGTTAATGCCCGATGGATGAGTAATAATGATACTAAAAAATGGATGATAATATGATCGTGTATGATATCATAAAAATTATTATGATTCTTTAATAATAAAATGAAGTTATTTAAATCATTATACAACAGATTCTAGTACATACAATTGAAATCAGACCTTAGGTAAGGGATAATGTTTCAATTTCATTATTATCTGATATTATTTATTCGTACGTATTTACGTGAGTATATTTATCATCCCTATCTAAGTTTCATAAATTTTTATTATATATATTCTTTCAATCATTCTACAATTTTTTATTGTCAATTTTACCAATTATTGAATTTTTATTAAATGGTATGAAATTAATCTTTTAATTTTATTCTATGTGTGGTGCTTTCTGACTTTCCACAAAAAAGTATGAGGAGAATGTTTTTTACCTTTATTGTATGAACATATTTTTAAGTCTTCATAAAAAAAATATTTTGATGAATCTTCCTCTAAATGATTTCATGTTAATTTTCAAATAAACTATAACAACACAAACTTTTATAATTAAAAATTCCTCTTAATCTATTTAAATTTCTTATTATGTAAAATGGTTATATATAACATATGAACTTCCTTGGTTTTATGTTTTGGGATTTAATAATACCTTCATGAATTTTTATCATTTCTAATATAGTTATTGAACGATGATCACATGATTGGTATTAATATAGCGCTTTAAAAAATACAATTTACTCATAAAAAGGAAGTGATTGCCTCATCCAGTAGAATTGCTCCATATGATGGCCATTTTTTTTGAGCTCAGAAAGGCTGTAGCATCACTGGGATTACCTCTTTACCAAGCCCAAGCTGAGCTTCAACACATTAAGCTTGAACAGAACCACCTACTGGATAAGTGGATGTTGACAGAGATTACCACCCGAGCGATGTTATCTGAGCCACCCCTAGAGTATGTTAACATAGCACACCTTACCCTTAGGTCTTACGTGGGTTTTATAAGGGGTTATGTAAAAATACCCTATTACTATGATTATGTGCTTTATTGTTTTTATAAATAATATACATCAATTTAATTATTGTTACATTTTAAATGAGGTTTAAAGCAAAAATAGTATTTTTAGTTAACAATAAATTAAGAATTCTATTTTGATGAATTAATAGATTTTTTAAAATAATAAATATTTTAATAAAATATTATTATTACAAAATTAATTTTTAAATATAAATGATTCTATAATTTTTATGAATACAATTGTAATTTTTATTATGGTTTGAAAATTGTTTTTGTAAAAAACCATGAATTTTCAATAAATGACGGTTTTTATTTTAGAAGTGAAAATGTAAAAACATAGAAAATTATTTAGATAAAATTAATGTTATTTTTGGAATCAGGATGTTGAAATTATCTAATGGTGAATTTTTCATAATTTTGTAATACAGTCAAATTTTTGGGTAAAAATTAAATACCATTTAAATATAAAATGTGTTTTATGACATCATAATGACCACATTATGTGGTAATAAAATAATATAAAATGTATTTTATGAAAATGTATGTTTTAACTTTAAAATAATGTGATTTTAGGTTTGTTTTATTTATTTTACAAAGCATTAGTGGACCCTCAAAGACGTATAAAACATTTAATTTTTTAAAATGATTTCTTAGAGAGTGTGACTCACTTCTATATAAGAAAGCCTAATATTTTAAGAATTTCGTCCATTATCCATATAAAATAACTTTTTCCACTCACCTTTGGAAAAAAAATTCACAAAAACCCCAGTTTGGTTTTTTTTATTAGTTAAATATGATGTGTCTAAAACCTAAATAATAACGAATTCCCTCTTTTTCCTATATAAACCCACCCAAGCTCACACTTCTCTTCACTAAAAATCCTTGGATCACATCCATAATATTCCATCCTCTCTCCAGTATCATCCCAAGGCACCATAATCTCCCATTAATCCTATCTCAAGCCTCTCCCAAGCCTTTGGATCACACTTCCAAGTATGGGATTTCTTCTTTTCTCATTTTTATCCAAGTTTCATCATGTTGTTATTCCTTTTAATTTTCAATTTCAAATGTTGGGGTATGATTCTCACCCTCCCCCATACTTCCCTCCTTATGTTTGAATGAGGATATACCCCTTTATCTCTCATTAATTCCTCCCATGTACACCCGTTACCATGCCGAAATTCCGCAAGGGATTTCTATCTTCTCATTAACATTCAAGAAATTCTTTTGTTTTATGAATCTAAATTCCATTACTTCTGTTGGGACATGTATATATATGACCCATAATTTTCATTTCATTTACATATGATGAGACACCTCTTTCTCTCTCATCAAACGTTTTTATGAATTCTAATGTCGTGCTGTTATGCTTCCGAAATTGCACTACGATTTTCCAAACCAAAGTAATTGTGTAGTGAATACCATGACCATTTACTTTTCAAGGGTAATCAAATTTATGCACATTTACCTATTGATTATAGATTTTCATTTATTAATTCCACATTCCTTTATCATGGAATAAATTATGTTTTTTAATGAATCTATGTTATATTATCCATGTGGCACACTAATGCATGAAATGAAATGATTATGAAAGGTGCACCCTGATAGCGATCCAATACATTGGGTAAAGATTTGTATTATGATACGTCAAGTGCAATGAGGGTTTAATCATGATAAATCATGTGAAATGATGTTTTACTCTTACTCTGTGTGCAATGATCCTTGGGTCATGCTAATATCATGTTCAATGTTTTTGCCACATTTCAATGTTATGATACTCTATATCATGCCTTTATGATCATGTTTCTCTTATGCACCATTGATATAACTATTGCCTAACATTTATTGTAATAATCATGTTATGCCATGTTTACTCCCTTACTGGGCTTTATATCTCACCATTTTCTTATTCATGTCCTCAGGTTATCCAAGGAAATGCTAAGTAAAAAGGAAGGAGTGTGGTCATGTTAATGATGTTTTCATTAAAGATGTGTATTTCATGATTTAAGTTGCTATGTAATGTTCCTATGACTCAAATAAACTAGTCCTCTTGATCTTCTATGTTGTATCAAGTAAAGATTTTAGGAAATAAATTATATTTAAGTGTGAAATAAAGAGCAGGGTTGTTATAGTTGGTATCAAAGAGAGGTTTAGTTAATTTTGGGTTTAGTATTAGTAAACCCTTGTAAAAACCTTAGGTATAAGACTAAGTATAATAAAAAATTACTAATGTTTGGTGAGTATTGAGTTAAAGGTTTTTCAAGAAAATACATCAATGTCTGGATACGAGCAGGTAGAGGTGGCTCTGGCACATATGTATCTGGGGGTAAATCCCAAAAACACCACATTGAGCTAGACTCAAATGAGAATTGGTGCCCTAAAACGGGTTTTCATCACTCTTGGTTACGACACTACCCGTGTATATTCTTTGTAAAACTCATAAGAATATAATGAACCATTGTTAATGGAATAAAAAAATTCCACTAAGAATATATATTGGTCACTATATCATGGTTTAAATAGATTGAATCCAATAAATTCATAATTTATGGAAATAAAAGTAATTTATAAGTTATTACTTCTGGTCATTGGATTCCCCTTTATGTGTTACCCTTAACATTCCATTTATTCCATCCAATTTTGAGTAATATGAGGACTCAGGCTAACAATCATTATGAAGATAAATGTAATGAATTTTTTAATGAGATTACCAATATGATGGGAGAGGGAATTGAAAACATTGTCATAATACTCTCTTAGTTTTATCTGGTTCTGAATAGGAACATGGGTTAAGAGGAATGTTCAACACCCCCCCCAAGAAAGAACATGTCGCAATAAAGAGCTTCATGAGACAAAGGCCTCCTAATTTTAATGGATCATCTAATTCCTCAATTGACGAACAATGGATCCACTCCATTGAGAAGATATTCTTTGTACATTAATGTTCTGAACAAGAGAAGGTACTTATGTATCCTTATCGTATGGAGGGTGAAGATGAATAATGGTGGACATTGATATAAAATACAAGGCCTGAGGAGGATATTGATGTGTTGGAATGAAAGGATTTCTAGAAAATGTTTTTTGATAAATATTTTCTTCGCACCCTCCGACTTAATATGGAAAGTGACTTCCTTTCCCTCATGAAAACAGAAGACGAATCCATTGAATCGTATGAGGAACACATCCCAAGGATTGCACGATACACCTCCGGCTTTTTTATTACCCCCAAATGAAAGTTTGATGGCTTATTTAGAGGGATAAAACCCTACTTATGAAAATCCCAACAATCTATGACTTTGAGAGCTAGGATAAATTGTCTGATTTGACCTTAAAGTCGAAATGGAGATTGAAGAATCTCAGGATTATAATGGGGATAAGAATCATTTAGTGGAATTTAACTTTGGTAGTCAGATGGATAAATCTAGTGGTACTATGAAAATCCAGGACCCCACATGACAATGGTGTAGAAACAAGCTCCTTGAATTTTTTTGAAGGGGATGAGGAAGTGTTGTAGGTGAGGAAGAGAAAGGAACCTGACCATTAACTGCTGATAAGAAAAACATGCGGCTATAATAGAGGAGAGGAATGATCAGTTTGACCCTTAATGCATTGTTCATTGCTTCAACTGCAAATAACCAATGCACATTGCAAACTAATTTTCTAATCCATGGGATATCGGAGTCAACCAACAACCTCCAAGGTGGAAAGGGAGATATTTTTCCATCACTACCACCAAAGAGAAACTGGCAATGAAGTGGTGACATGTACACAAGTTATTCAGTCAATAAGGGAGAACATACTTTTTGATTCTGGTTCTATACAATCTTTTATGTCCCAAAAGTTTAGTATAACAATCCCAATAGCACCAAAAATCATTTAAGTAAAGATGATTGTGAGAAGGGAATAGGGTAAATCATTTCATCCCATGAATATAACTCATCCCCTATCATAATGTGTTGATTTAAATTCCTAGAAAACCTTTTAATACACCCTATTATAGAATTTATGCAACTTTTGGAATGGATGAGATTTCCTTATATCGATCCAACATAAATTCCCGTGAGAGGGAAATCACTCTTCATATGTAGAATCGATCCCTGATTCTGTATAAGTGCAAGGAGGAGGATAAATCATCTTTAGCACCATCATCTCATGCATGGATATTAATACCCTATGAGGATGCATATCTTTCTCATATTATGAAGTCTAAGGAAGAAACCATACTTTAAGGGATTCATATTGTGAGGGAATTTGCTAAAGTATTTACTAAGGAATTTCTTGGTTCCCTCTTGGAAGAGATGTTGAATTCTCAATTGATCTTATACATGGGGAATTTCCCATATCCAAGAATTCGTATTGAATGGCTATTGCGAAGCTTGATTAGCTGAAGAAACAACTATATGAGAATATAGATAAAGGGATTATAAGACCAAGTGATTCACCATGGGGTGAACCCATCCTCTTCATCAAGAAGAAATATGGGTCAATGCACCTTTTTAATGAATATCATGAGCTCAATAAAATCATGATAATAAACAAGTATACTCTACAAGAAATTGATGAATTATTGGATCAGCTACTTGGAGCACAATACTTATCCAAGGTAGATTTTAGGTCAGGATATTACCATGTAAGGTTGAAGAAGGAGGATATCTCTAAGGATACTTTTCGTATATGATACAGGCACTATGAATTCACAGTAATTATTTTCAGACTCACTAATTCTCTAGAAATTTTCATGGACATGATGAATAGATTATTAAAGATTACCTTGACAATTTTTTGGTAGAATTTATAGACTATATTCTTATATACTCCTAAAACATGGAGGATCATGAGGAGAATCTAAGAATTGTACTAGAGACCTTGAAAATGGAGAATATCTATGAAATTTATAACAATTGTTAGTTCTGGTTGAAGGAAATCTCATTCTGAGGTCTTATCATCACAAGGAATGGAATATATGTGGATCCCTCCAAGACAGCTACAATCGAGGGATGGCCGAGGCCAACATCGGTAATGGATATTTGTAGCTTCTTAGGGTTAGCTGGATATTATCACCGATTTTTGATAAATTTCTCACAATTTTCAACCTTCTTACCAAGCTAACTCAGATGGGAGTAATGTTTTCTTGGAGTGATAAATGTGAAGGAAGATTCTAGGAGTTGAAAAAGAGGCTTATCCCAATGCCTGTGCTCTCACTACCCAGAAGTGGAGAACGTTTTTTTGTACTTAGTTATGCTTCAAATAATGGCCTGGGTTGTTTTTTGATGAAAAATAAAAAATTCATTACCTATGATTTAAGACAACTGAAATTTCATGAGAAAAACTACCCAACATGTGATTTGCAGTTGTCTATAGTAATATTTTATTTAAAAATTTGGATACATTGCCTATTTTTGGAGAAGTGTGAAATATACATGAATGAAAAAGCTTCATGTATATATTCCCAACGAAAGAGTTGAATATGCACCATCACATATGGATAGAGCAGATCAAAGTCATCGACTGCTCAATCCATTACCATCCTCGAAAAACAAACAAGGTGGAGGATGATCTATCCAGAAAGGACCCAACAATTATATCATTGAAGAGAATTAAATAGGATCCAATATTCTTAGATATGATCAATATGGACATGGGAATCATAAATAAGGGAGAATCATAAATCTTTTCACAAATTATTGATCAACCGTATCATTTGGAATTGTTAAATGATGCCCAAAAGGGTGATGTGGGAATTCAGATGATAGTGGAAACTATTAGAAAAGGGAGATCCTCGATGTTCAATATTAATGAAGATGGAATTGTGAAATTTGGGAGAAGAAGATGTGTTCCATAAAATCTGGAGTTAAAGAATGAAATTTTTGATGATGCAAATAGTTCAAATTTATCAAATCACCTTTGAAACACAATGATGTATCAAGATCTCTGAGATCATTATTAGTGGGAGAACATGAAGAAGAAGATCATTGAGAGTACATAAAATTTCTTGGTATTTCATCAAGTGAAGGCTGTGAGGAATAAGTCTAAGAAGATGATTCCACCATTACCCATACTATCATGGAAATGGGAGAAAATTACCGTGGAATTTGTCACCGGACATCCGAAGGCATCCAAAGGAAACAATGCTATCTGAGTTGTTGTGGATCGTCTTACAGATACTGCACACATCATTTCAATTCGAGAAGATATCTCATTGGATTAACTGGAACAGATTTATATCAGAGAAGTGGTAAGGCTGCATAGAGTTCCACTATCTTTTGTATCCAATCGTGATCCAAGATTAACCTCTATGTTCTCAAAGAGTCTTGACTATGATCTGAATAATGAGGTGAATTTCAATACGACTTATCATCCTCAAATAGTTGGCCAATCTGAGCATACTATCCATACACTTGAGGACATGTTGAGAGCATTCTAAATGGACTTCAATATAGGATGTGATCAACATCTTCCTCTTGATGATTTCTCTTAAAATAATATTTTCCACTGAAGCATCCAAATAGATCCTTATGAACCCTTAATGGAAAGAGGTGCAGAACATTGACATGTTGGGATGAAGTTGGGGAATTAAAACTCCTTGGTCCAGAAATGGTTGAAAAAATGGTGTATAAGGTTAATACCATTCGGCAGCACATTAAAGCTGATCAGAGTCGACAAAAGAGTTATGCTGATAATCATGGCTGAGACCTATTGTTTGATGTTAGAGGCATGATATTCCTCCAAATATCATAGTGGAAGAGATTTTTGAGATATATGAATAAGGGAAAGCATAGTCCAAGGTACATCGGCCATTTTGAGTCCTTGATCGCATTGGAGTAGTGGCCAATCGAATAGAAATCCCACTGAACCTATGTCATGTACATGATGTATTTCATGTATCACTTTTGAAGAAGTACATACCTGAACCATCACATGTACTCAATCGAGAGGTCATACCATCAGAGAATGACCTCTTCTATGAAGAGAAACTGGTGAATATATTATACTGTAGGGAAAATGTTCTATGAAATAAGATAATTCCCCTTGGGAAGGTGTTGTGGGGAAACCACATGTTTGAAGAGGCAATGTGGGAATCAGAGGAAGTTATGAAGCAAAGTTACCCACATCTATTTTATTATGGGATGATGAAATTTAGATGGAGAAATTTCTTAATGGGGAAGATTGTAATGAACCAAACTATTATTAATGAAAATTCCTCTTGAACTGTGAAAATAATTAATTATAAAAAAATTTATATAAAACATATGCACTTCCTTGTTTTTATGTTTTTGGATTTTAAAATAACATTATGAATTGTTACCATTTCTAATATCTCCACTGAACATTTATCACATGATTAGTATAAATATAGGGCTTTAAAAAATCTAATTTACTCAGAAAAAGGAAGAGATGGCCTCATCCAGTAGAATTTCTCCATACAAAGCCCATTTTTTGGATCTCAGAAAGGATGTAGCATCACTGTGCTTCACTCTTGACCAATCCCAAGATGATCTTCAACATGTAAAGATTGAAAATAACTACCTATTGGAGAAGTGGATGTTGAGAGAGATTACCACCCGAGTGATGTTATCTGAGCCACCCCAAGATTCTATCACCATTGCACACCATACCCTTTGGTCCTAAGATCTTTTTATAAAGGGTTATGTAACAAGACTATAACACTATGATTATGGGGTTTTTTTTATAAATAATATAAATTTATTTCATTATTGTTACTTTGTAAATGGATTTTAAAGCATAAATAGTATTTTTTGTTAATATTCAATTAAAAAAATCTATTTTGATGAATTAATATATTTTTAGAAGTAAATAATATATTAATAAAATATTATTATTGCTAATTTAATTTTTAAATATAAAATATCATATAATTTTTACGAATACAATTTTAATTTTTATTAAGGGTTGAAAACTATTTTTTTAATCAAAATCCATGAACTTTCAATAAGTGTTAGTTTTTTATTTTAAAATTGAAAATGCACATATTTATAATATTATTTATATAAAATTAATATTCTTTTTTGAATCAGGACATCTAAATTATCTAATGGGGAATTTTTCATATTTTTCTCAGATAGTCGATTTTTTTGGTAAAAATTAAATACCGTTTAAATATATAATGTGATTTATTACATCATAATGACCCAATATTGAAGTAATAAAATAATATAAAATGGATGTTATGATAATATATTTTTTACCTTTATAATAATGTGACTTAAGGTTTGTTATATTTATTTTAGAAAGCCTTAGTGGACCCTCCAAGACATATAAAACATTTTAACTTTATAAAATGATTTCTTTGAGATGGTGACTCAACTCCACATAATAAAGACTAATATATTAAGAAGCTAGGAAATTTTCCTTATAAAATAATGTTTTCCACTCCCCTTTGGAAAAAACCATGTGAAAAAACAATGGGATGGTGTTTGGTTTTGATTAATTTCATGTGTGGTGTCTAAAACCTAAATAATTAAGAATTCCCTCAATTTTCCTATATAAAACCACCCATTATCCCAGTTATCTTCACTCAAAACCCTTGGAGAACGTCCCTAATATTCCTTACTCTATCTTGTATCCTCCCAAGGCGCCCCAATCTCCCATGAATTATCATTCAAGCCTCTCCCAAGCCTTTGAAACACACTTCCATGTAATGGATTTCTTTCTTTCTCATTTTTATAAAAGTTTTATTATGTTGTTATTCAATTTTATTTTCAATTGAAAATTATGGAGTATTATTTTTCACATCCACCATACTTACCTCCTTATTTTGGAATCATTATAGACCCTTTTCTCACTCATTAATGCCTCTCATGTACACCCGTTACCATGCCGAAATTCTGTAAGGGGTTCTTATCTCCTCGTTTAAATTCAAGAAATGTTTTTTTTATGAATATAAATTACTTTACATCTGTTGGTACATTTGTCAATATGACCCCCTTAATATCCATTTCATGTACATATGACAAGACAACTCTTTCTCTCTCATCAACTATTTTTATGAATTCATTTGTCACGCTGTTATTCTTCCGAAATTGCACTGTGATTTTTCCAAGCCAAAGTCATTGTGTAGTGAATACCATGCCCATTTCCTTGTCTTGGGTATTCACATTTATGAAAATATACTTATTTATTATAGACTTTCATGTATTAATTCTTCATTCCTTTTCCATGGAAAAATAATGATATTTATTGAATCCATGTTATATGATCCATGGGGCACACTTATGCATGAAATGAAATGATTAAGAAGGGTGCACCCTGATAGTGCTCCAATGCATTTGGAAAAGATCTGTATCATGACACGTCAAGTGAAATGAGGGTTTACTCATGATAAATAAATTACAATTAGGGTTTACTCATGTTTCATGAGCATTGATCCTTGGATCATGCTAATATCAAGGTAAATGTTGTTTCCACATTAGCGAGTTATGATAATCGTGCTATATCATGCATTTATGCTCATGTTTCTCTTATGCACCATTTATATGCCCATTTCCTAAAATGTACTATATTTTCATGTTACACATTGTTTACTCCCTTACTAGGCTTTATATCTCACCCTTTTCTTATGAATTTCTTTAGATTATCCCATGGAATGCTACGTACGAAGGAATGTGTGTGGTCATGTAAAAGAAGCTTTCAATAAAGATGTGTATTTCATGTTTTGAGTGTTATGTAATGTTCCTAATCCCCAAATATACTAGACCACTCGATATTATATGTTTTATCTTGTGAATATTTTTTGTAATAAAATATGTTTAAGAGTGAAATAAAGAGTAGGGTTGTTATAAAAACTCATTCCTTTAAAAATTCCACTGCATTTTAAGAAAAGAAAACCATTTCGAAGAAGAATGGATATTTTCCGCAAGAATTAATTTCACGAGTTTTATAAAAATTCTTTTCCATGTAAGATGGCATTCATTAATATGGTTCTGTTTCATGTATAATACAACTATAATATCTATGATTTGATCTTGTTTATGATGAAATTATATTTATGAAATAAATTTTTATATGGATTATGTTATGATGCAATGATGTTTATGAAACCCATTTAATTCCTTGGGTTATGTTATGATGAATGATTTTTTTTTGTTGAACATGTAAGAATGACTTCATAATGAAATGGTGCAGCCTATATCTCCCTCAAATTAATTGGGTAATGATTTATATCTTATGAGATATTCATGGATTTAAAAAGAAATGATCTCGGTTTAATAATACAAGACTATAATGAGGAGTGAAATTAGTTCCGTAATGGATAGTTTTAGCTATGATGGTCTTGTAAATGAGCCTTCGATAGTATGAAATGATTTTCTATGCTTATGTGTATGACACAAAATTTCATGTATTATGTTATGACATTTGGTATTAAGTTCATTGATTATTATGAACTTTCGTGATTTATCGCATTGTAGGATATCATGATTTTTCATATATAGAATAATATTTTCAAATGTAATATTATTATTTCTTATGTTTATGATAATATTTATATCTCTATTTTTTACCCTTAATGAGCACCTGATCTCACCCTTTCAAATGTTTTGTTTCCTCAGGTCATGAAGAAGGGTTTTAAGTTCGATATATTAAAAAGGATTCTAGTTATGGATAAATAAGTGGGAGATAGTAAAGATGTCTTATGAACCAATTGATTATGTTTCCCAGTTTCTAATGACACTATAAATACATGTTCCTATAGCATATTTGTTATATTTTTTAATAAATAGTATTCAACTTTGTAGTAATAACAATATATGTAATGTATGTGTAACGTCCCCGACCTAGAATCCACTAAACCTGTGCTCTGAACCGGGTGGTTACATGACCTTAAGCGCGCCTCCTCGTACGCCAAAGGCTGCCGACTAGCAGCGGGGTCTATGGTGTCATATGGGGAGACTATACCCCCTTTTTATCAGAGTAAGCCACAACAGAAATAAACCAAATAGAGGAAACAATAATCAATAAACAAGGAACATGTATAACCAATTCCAAAAATAAATATGCCCTGTCATACTACAAGTGCAAGAGTGAACAAAATCCCAAAATAAGGACAATGGAAAATTTCCCAAAATTGTCCCGACTCCAAGTTCAGATCCTCCACAAAGTGCTACCCATGTCCACTCAACTATCTCAAGGACCATTACACTTCTCCTGACCTGCAAACATGAAGTCTGCTCGGGTACCCAATGGTGGCCCGAGAAGGGTGTGAGTACAACTCAGTAGGCCACCACAAACGATGTCTACAAAAAATCCAGTATAAATAGGTAGTGCATGCAAAAGGAATATGAATGATAATTAACAAGTAATTATTTAAGGTTCCATTAACCAGTTCAGAGCCAAATCCATTGCCACTTCCATTACCATTCATTTCACACCAATTATCATTACTTACCAATTCATCACATTTCCTTGGGTTAAACACATACATTATTTTACATGGGTCTATGGCCAACAATCACATGAAAGAGGGTAACCACATCGTTATCCTATCTCATTAAAACCAAATCCCTCATAGCAACCATATTCTCACCTTGAAGCCTCAGTCAGGGTGGATACCTCATAGTAACCATATTCTCACCTTGAAGCCTCAGTCTGGGTGGATGAAACTGTTAACAGAATAGATCGTCAGTCTTCGTTCCTAACCTGTGCATTTAGGGTGAAGTTCAGAGCATCAGTCTTCACTTGACCCGTGGGCATAGAACCTCAAGTCATACCCCACACTACCAAGCCATGTTCACATTATTATATATATATATATATATATATATATATAAGTAACCATCAACCATCCATACCATTGACCCTTGGGAAAACCATTCACAACAAACCACACAGGAATTCACATTATGCCTCAACCCATTAACATATTACCATTTCAAATCATTTAACCATTCGACCAATTCCCATGTGTTATTCCTATCTCATTAAGCATTCAACACTAGACACATAATCCATCACATTATGGTCTTTAACCAGTTTACACATTAACCCATTTAACTTGTTCATCATTCCCATGAATCAACCATTTAACCCATTCCAATTTAACCCATAGGTTACTACCAAGTCTAGGTGCATCACCTAACTTCTATTCCAAGTTTAACCAATCATGCCGACATATTCATCAAGGGCTCTACTATTTATTACAACAAGGTCACTTGTTTAATAAAAATCTATATGTCCGGGAAAGCCGGCGCATCCCATGGATGGCCCCAACTAGTTCAAGTCAATCCCAACACATCCCAAAGGGATCGTGAGGGTTCCCATTTTCCATTTCAAACACCATTATTACCAAACATGCCAAGGTTATTCAAAACATCACCAAGGGAAACAAGAACACAACTAAACAGGCACAAATACCCAAATAACCATGGGATATAACTTTTAGACCACCTACCTCGAAACCGCGGTTGAACGCATACTCAACAAAGTCCTTAGACCTCGATCCAACCAACATTTCGAGATTCAACCTAAAACTCACTCAAAAGATAGGGTTTTAGAGCTTCAAAACAAGAGGAAGGGAAGATACAAACCCTAAATCGAAAAGAGAAACAAGGATGGGATTAGCCTTACCTGGAGCTTTGATCCGCATCCAATGGCACCAAAAACGCCTTAGAAATGAGTGAGATCGGCCTCTTGGAGATCTTGGGCGATTTGGTTCACTCCTAGGGTGAAAAGGGAAGAATGGAGAGGAAAACCCGAGTGGGTTCTTAAAATCCCGGAGTGGAAAACTTGTAAATTTTTCCAACTTTAAGAGGCCGCACGATTTTACAAAAAATGTGAAAACCGCACGCATGCTACTGGATGGAGGTGGAGGGGTCGCACGGTTTTCCTGGGTAGGCTGCACAGTTTACCTAGGCCGTGCACAAGTCGTGCGCCCAGACTTGTCTTGCCCAGATTTCCTTTCTTTCGTGCCTCGAGCCCCCGGGACACCCCAAGGCCTCTCATACCCTCAAGAAACATTTTAAAACCCAAAAGAAAAGGATTCAACCAAAACAAATCAAAAACGTACCTTTCCAAAAAAAGGGATCTTACAACCTCCCCACCTTATAATGGGTTGTCCTCAAGCTGTGCTTTCAAGCCTCATTGATCCACCGAAGAGAAGAATTCGTGCCACTGAGCCCGCATATCCGATTCTCGCTCACATGTTTCTTCCTAAACTTTCCCATGCTACCATAGTACTCACACTAATGGCACAACCTTGCCTCTCAAGACCTTTTCACAAAGATCCACCACACGAACCAGATGCTCTTTAAAGGACACATCAACCTCAAGCTCCAAATCTTCTACCTCAACCACGTGAGATGGGCCAGGGTGATACCGTCGAAGATGCGACACATGAAACACATCATGCATCCCACCATACCGCTGTGGAAGAGCCAATCGATAAGCCACTAGTCCAATCGACTCCACAATCTCAAAAGGTCCCACATACTTGGGTGCCAACTTTCCCTTCTTTTGAATCCGACGGTGACCCAACCTTGGAGACACCCGAAGGAACACTTTATCACCCACCGCAAACTCAAGAGGTCTATTCTTCCGATCTGCATATGAATTCTATCTACTCTGAGCTGTATCCATTCACTTCCTGATCAACGTAACATTCTTTGAAGTCTCCTACACGAGACTTGGCCCCAACAACTTAGATTCACCGGCCTCTATCCAACACAACGGAGATCTACATGGCCTCCCGTAGAGTGCCTCAAACGGCACCATCTGAATCATAGCCTGAAAACTATTGTTTTAGGAAAACTTAACTAATGAAAGGTGTATCTCCCAAGAACTACCAAAGTCCAAGACATAATCTCTTAACATGTCTTCTAATACTTGGATCGTACGCTCCGATTGCCCGTCCGTCTGCGGGTGGAAAGTTGTAATAAAAAACACCTGCGTACCGAGCGCCTTCTACATCCCTTTCCAAAAACGTGATGTGAAACGCGGATCTCATTCTGAAACTATGGTTCGTGGAACACCATGTAACTGTACTATTTCCCAAACATACAGCTCACCCAACTGGTCGACTGTAAAGGTCTCCTGAATCGGTAAGAATTGAGACACTTTCTTTAACCGATCCATAACCACCCAGATTGCATCATTATTCTGTGGCGCCCTCGGGAGACCCATGAAAAAAATCCATTGTTACATCATCCAACTTCCATTCCCGAATGGGCAATGGATGCAACAAACCACCTAGGCGTTGATGCTCAGCCTTCAACAGCTGACAAGTAAGGCACCGTGCCACAAATCCCGCAACTTCCTTCTTCATTCCAGGCCACCAAAACTGCCTCCGGAGATCACAGTACATCTTGGTCAAACCAGGATGCACTTCTTACATTGATGAATGGAACCCACACATCAGCTCTTCCCACACACACATTGACACAACCACACGATCACGAACACGAACAACACCGTCCATGCTGACGGCCCACCCAGAAGGTAGATCCCCACCTTTAAGCTTTCACTTCATGATAGAACACTCAGGATCATAAATCTGAACTTCCTTAACTTGATCAAAAAGCGTCGACTCCGTCGTTTAGGAAGCAAGAGTGACCTGACCATTCTTTTCCTACACCTCCAGGTGCATCTATGCAAACAAATCCATCACCTTCCACTCGGTGCTGGACTCCTGAACCACCTGATTCTGACCTTCCTGCTTAGAGAATCAGCAAGACTATTTCCCTTTCCCAGCATGTACACCAAATCAAAGTCAAATGACTGGAGATATTCAACCCATCTTCACTGCCTAAGATTCAGATCCTACTGTGAGAATATGTAATTGAAACTCTTATGTTCAGTAAACACAATAAACCGTTATCCCAACAGATAGTGCCTCCAGTACTTCAAGGCGTACACCACTGCAGAAAACTGAAGGTCACGGGTGGGATAGTTCCACTCAAGGGGTCTCAACTGCCTCGACCCATAAGCCCCAACCCACTCATCCTGCATCAACACATCCCCAAGTCCGACTCTGAACGCATCATAAAACACGATGTACTTCTTACCGGTCTCAGGTAAGATCAAGATAGGTGTGGTCGTCAACCACTTATTAATCTCTTGGAAGTCGTTCTCATAAGCCTCAGACCACTCGAACCTGATTCCTTTCTTGGTCAAGCCCGAGAGTGGTGCTTCCAAGTGAGAGAAATCCTGAATGAACCTTCGGTAATACCCAACCAAACCCAAAAAACACTGAACATCTGAGACACTCTTGGGCTGCTCCCAAGATACAACTGCCTTCAATTTCTCTGGATCCACTGTCACACCTTCCATTGAGATGATGTAACCCTGAAAATGCACCTCACCTATCCAGAATTGACACTTGCATACCTTGGCGTATATCCATTTCTCTCTTAGCGTACCCAGGACAATGTCAAGATGTTGGGCATAATTTTCGTGAGTTTTCGGTATAGTAAGATATCGTCAACAAAGACGACCACAGACCGATCTAGATAGGGATGAAATATCCGATTCATCAAAGCCATAAACACCGCTGGTGCATTGGTAAATCCAAAAGGCATTACCACAATCTCAAACAACCTGTACCGACTCCGGAAAGCTATCTGCGGTATGTACGAAGACCTCTCCTGCAACTGGTGATAACATGACCTCAGATCAATCTTAGAAAACACCGATGCACCCCTCAATTGATCAAACATGTCATCAATTATAGGAAGAGGGTACCGATTTTTCACCTTCATCTGATTCAACATTCGATAGTCAACACACAGCCTTAACAACCCATTAACCTTCTTTGAAAAAAGTACAGGAGATCCCCAAGGAGATGTACTAGGACATATAAGCCCCTTATGCTCCAACTCCTCAAGATGAACCTTTAGTTCCTGGAGTTCTGCCGTTGCCATTCAGTATGGCGGAACAGAAACTAGCTTCGCTCCCGGCAGCAACTCGATCGTGAACTCAACATCCCTCTCGGGGGGTAACCCTATAAAATCCTCAAAAAAAAACATCCTGAAACTGATCCAAAAAATGAGGAAAATTATGTTGTTCCCCTCCCTCATCCTCATCAAGCATGAGACATGCCACTTGAGCCTTGAGCCCACTCATTTGTTGAAAAAACAGCCCCGCACACCCTACTCGAACATCCTTTTTGCCACAGTGAACATAAGCGTCACCCTCAAGAGACCTGAATGATACTCTACGACGATAACAGTCTATGTGCACCCGATACAACACCAACCAACCCATTCCCAAGATTAGGTCAAACCCTAAAATCTCAAGAACCAACAAGTCCCATAAAAAATGATACCCACCATCTTCCAAGGAACATCCTTTTCACTGCTTGATATCCTCTACCCACACCCCAATAGAGTGTCAACTGACATAACTCCACACACCCCCTCCACAGGTAAACCTAACACTACCCCAAGTTTGGAAAAAAATAAGAGTGTGTGGCACCTTTGTCAAAAAACTCACCAAAAAACGTAGAATATAAAAGGATCGTACCTCGAACAATTGACGGTACAGCCTCACCATCACCAGGTGAAAACTAAACTTCCTGAATCCGACCTGTCCCTCTACCCTAGGCCCTAGAATGAATGCCCTGTGCTACACTGCCCTGCTAGTGTGAGCAATCTTGTCCTAGAGTTTCACGTCCACCTCCCTTGTCAGTACGACCCATGGTGCTCCAACTTTCTGCCTGATATATGGAAACTGATCCCCTTCCCGTACCCGGTACCTGATTTTCACCATCATACTCACCCACCTGCCGAGGTTTCCTGTAGAACCTCTGCACATGTCCCATCCTTTCGCACGAACAACACTCAACTGGAGGTCAAGGACACTGACCACACATATTCCGTAGCCTAACACACTGATAACAGAACACCTGGTTCCCACTCTAAGAGGCTGACCCTCCCTTCTGACCACCTTGCTGGAAACTTTACAAATGACTATTCCGAACTTCGGAAGATGCACCACTTGTCCACCCAACTGGCACGACAAGCCCACCACCCAAAGATCCCTTCAGGTTCCCTTCAGAGATGAGTGCCTAATTCATCACCTCTGCAAACCTCTTCAAGCGGAAGATGTTTACTTGAGACCTAATCTCATGTCTCAACCCATCCTGGAAACATCTTTCTACCACCGCCTCATCCCCTACTAACACTAGGACAAAGCGTTGAAAATCTGTGAAGCGACTAGCATAGTCCATCACCGATAACAATCCTTGAGTTAGGCTCATAAATTCTGCATCCCACTCCTATCTCAAAGTCTCGGGCTAGAAATTCTCTAGAAACTTCTCCTGGAAAACCATCCATGAAATCCCCTCAGTCTCCTTGGTCTGAGCCTGAATGTCCCACCAATTCCTTGCCTGGCCCCGCAACATATAAACGGCCAGCTTTACTCGCTTTTCAATAGGGGTCTCCAGATGATCCAGCATCGTCTGGATAGACTCTAACCAGAACTCTGCTGCCTCTGGCCCACCCTCTCCGGTGAAGAACGAAGGGTACTACAACTGGAACTCCCCGGTGCAACCCGCCCTGGGTCCCGATCTATCATCTGCATAAGGCGAGCCATGTTCCCCCGGAACTAGTCTTCTCTACTTTCGTTGATCACCACATTTTCAAGCTCTTCTACCGGAGGCGTGTTCTCAGCAACACCCTCCCGTTTTCCAACTGGTAACCACCATTATGATAGAATTTTTCTACATTGACAAGAACGAGATTTAGCACACATACCATAAAACTTTCACAACTTCATCAAAATCTATTTACTTGCTACAAAAACCTATTTTCATATACTAATTCAACAACATTAACACATCAAATTCACTGCCCTGACCATCCCTATCGCGGGCCATGGTCCACATGGGGAAACCAACCATGCACTACCACCAAACTCACACAATATTTTACAAAAACATTTTCCACTTCATTTAAAACCCTTATTTTTCATTAAAAATCATTTACCCACTTGTTTTATTTCATTCTTCTCATTATTTCTTAGTTTAATAAAATGAATGATGCACCATACTTTCCATCCTCACACATCCAACCTGTGCGTGTGCATAACACAATGCATGTCACCCATCTCCCTAGGTGCCTACAATGATGCATGAGTACAAATCCTCGTGCCGTTAAGGCCACAAGAGAAATATCATAAAACAGTCACATCAAACCACATGTGCATCACCCAACGGTAAAATATCATCAAATGTAACAACACACAACCAATAACAACATTTCCCACCTAGGGTAACTTGGGTTTTCTCTTATACATAGGTTAGCTACTCCCAAGCACGAGCTCATTACCAAGGCCTGACACATTTTACCCCTTGGAAACCTATCCCAAATAATAAGACCTCAGAGAAAGAGAAGAAAGACCTCCTCTGATACAACTTTGTAACATACCAGACCCAGAATCCATTAAAATGGTGCCCCGAGTTGGGTGGTTACATGAACTTAAGCGCGCCTCCCCGTACGCCAAAGGTTGCCGACTAGTAGTGAGGGTTTATGGAGTCAAGTGGGGAGACTATACCCCCTTTTTATCAGAGTAAGCCACAACCAAAATAAACCAAATTGGGGAAACAATAACCAATAAACAGGGAACATGTATAACCAATTCCAACAATAAATATGCCATGTCATACTACAAGTGTAAGAGTTAACAAAATCCCAAAATAAGGACAATGACCAAAATCCCCTAAATAGTCCCGACTCCAAGTCTGGATCCTCCACCAAGTGCTACCCATGTCCACTCAACTATCTAGCAAGGACCCTTTCCCTTCTTCTGACCTGCAAACATGATGTCTGCTCAGGTTCCCAATGGTGGCCCGAGTAGGGTGTAGTACAACTTAGTAGGCCACCACCAACGATGTATACAAAATATCCATTATAAATAGGTAGTTCATGCAGAAGGAATATGAATGATAATTGACAAGTAATTATTTAAGATGCCATTAACCAGTTCAGAGACAAAGCCATTGCCACTTCCATTACCATTCACTTCACACCAATTATCATTACTTACCATTTCATCACATTTCCATGGGTTAAACACATACATTATGTTGCATGGGTCTGAGGCCAACAATCACATGCAAGAGGGTAACCACATCGTTATCCTATCTCACTAGGACCAACTACCTCATAAAAACCACATTCTCACCTTGAAGCCTCAGTCCAGGTGGATACCTCATAGAAACCATATTCTCCCCTCGAAGCCTCAATCCAGGTGGATGCAACCATTAGGAGAATAGATCATTAGTCCTCATTCCTAAACTATTCATTTAGGGTGGATTTCAGAGCTTCAGTCTTCACTTGACCTGTGGGAATAGATCCTCAAGTCATACACCACACTACCAAGCCATGTGCACATGATTATATATATATATATAAGTAACCATCAACCATCCATACCATTGCCCCATGGAAAAACCATTCACAACAAACCACATGGGAATTCACATTATGGCTCAACCCTTTAACACCTTACAATTTCACATCATTTAACCATTCTCCCAATTCCCATGTGTTATGCCTATCTCACTAAGCATTCAACACTGGACTCATAACCCATTATGTTATGGTATTTATCCAGTTTACACATTAACCCATTTAACCTATTCATCATTCCCATGAATCAACCATTTAACCCATTCCAATTTAACACTTTGGTTATTTCCAAGTCTTAGTGCATCACCTAACTTCTATTCCAAGTTAAACCAATCATGACAACATATTCATCAAGGGATCTACTATTTATTTCAACAAGGTCACTTGTTTAATAACCATCCCTAAGTTCGGTAAAGCCGGCACATCCCATGGATGGCCCCAATTAGGTCAAGTCAATCCCAACACATCCCACGAGGATCATGAGGGTTCCCATTTTCCATTTCAAGCACCATTATTACCAAACATGCCAAGACTATTCCAAACATAACCAAGGGGAAACAAGAACACAACTAAACATGCTCAATTAACTAAATAACCATGGGATATTATTTTTAGACCACCTACCTCGAAACCGTAGTTGAACACACACTCAATCGAGTCCTTAGAATTCGATCTGACCAACCTTTGGAGCTTCAACCTAAAACTCAACCAAAAGATAGGGGTTTAGAGATTTGGAACAAGAGGAAGATAAGATACAAACCCTAAACCAAAAAGAGAAACAAGGATGGGATTATCCTTACCCGGAGCTTCAATCCACATCCAACAGCACCAAAAATGCCTTATAAACAAGGGAGATCGACCTCTTGGAGCTCTTAGGTGATTTGGTTCGCTCTTAGGGTGAAGAGGGAAGAATGGAGAGGAAAACCCGAGTGGGTTATTAAAATCCCGGAGAGGAAAACTGGTAATGTTTCCCAACGTTAAGAGGTCGCACGGTTTTCCCACAAGGTTTTCCAAACTATGCGCAATCCATGTGCATGATACTTCCTGGAGGAGGAGGGGTCACACAGTTTCTCTGGGCAGGCTGCACGGTTCACCTAGGCTGGGCGCAAGCCGTGTACCCAACCTTGTCTTGCCCAAATTTCCTTTCTTTCATGCCCCGAGCCCCTAGGACACCCCCAAGGCCTCTCATACCCTTAGGAAACATTTTAAAACCCGAAAAAAAATGATTCAACCAAAACAAAACAAAAACATACCTTTCCAAAAACTGGGATCTTACAGTATGGGTCATTATAGTTTATATCATAAAAAAGGTATAGTTAACATTCAGAAACTATGATGAGAAAACCTTAGTACGAACCCAAAGGATATGTTAATGTATAGGTTAGAATAATTGTGTTTTATAAATGATCATGAATAACCTAAGATAAAATCTAAAGTGTCCTAAATTGACTATTTGTTCTTGATTATGATGTTTTTATTATGATTAGTATTGCTCACACTATGATTCTTGGTTTTAGAAAATATCTATAACCTAAAGGATCTATGTTAATTATGAGTGTGATGCAAAATTAAATGTTTGTCCCCCAGAGAAACCAGATTTTATGGGAGCCGGAATGAAAAATCTTATAGATCTGCTCAAACAACTCTCTCAAGCTATTAATAATGCAGGACTTCCAAACAAGAAATAGAAGGAAAAAATTTTATAGAGTCCTTCATGAGGCAACATCCACCTCCTTTTTGTGGGTCTTTTGATCCATTAGTGCCTAAAAAATGGATTAGTATGATTGAGAAGATATTTTCATTACTCCAATGTTCAAAACATGATAAATTAATCTTAGCAGTCTATAGTTTGGATAGTGATGTTGATCAATGGTGTAACCTTATCAAGAATACAAGGAAAATAGATGATATTGAATCCATGGAATGGTATGAGTTAATGAAATTATTTTTCAATAAGTACCATTCTCGTTTTCTTCGAACAAATATGGAGAAGGAGTTTCTTGAACTTAAGAAACATGATGATGAGGTAGTTGGTACATACAAACTAAATTTTACAAGACATTAAAGGCATGCTCCTGGAATTTTTATCCAACCTTATAGTAAAATTGATCAATTATTTAGGAGATTAAAACCATGTCTCTGAAGGTCATTATCTATAAGGGGCATAAATAGCTATGAATAAATGGTTCGATGTTCTTTCCAGGTTGATATGGATATAGGATTAACCCATTAGTCCTATGGGTTTGATAATAAGAGAAAAATGTAATTCAATGAAAAATATAAAGACCACATTGAAAAAAGATGTGTTTTCCCTTATACTCAAAGTTTGGAAAGAAACATTGAGGAAATTGTCTTAAATGGACTAGTAAATGATTTAAGTGAGGAAAAATAAGGTCATCATTCAGTTGAATGCCGATGTGATGGGAAAAATATGTCTAATGAAAATAATAGAGAAAGGGCTACTCAAAATGCACCCTTTACACATCAATGTTACAAGTGTACATAAATGGGGAATTATTCCAACCAATTCCCAAATCCAAGGGTTATTGATGAGGATAGAAATCATCAAAACCTTAAGGCCTTATAAAAGGCATGTCACATGAGATCACTATCAGTGATGTGGAGTACGATAATGAAGTGGTGAAAGGTACACATACCATCCACACTGAAGTATAAAATGTTTTATTTGATTCTAGATCCATGAACTATTTTATATCTAATGAAGTATCTATGTGTATCATTGTATAATCTCAACAATTATATGTGGATTTAGTTGTGAAAACTCATAATTGCACAATGGCCTCATAAAATTTTTATAATTCTTTTCTACTCCAAGTTTTTGGGAATGTGATTCCTGAAAATCTTTTGATCCTTCCTATAGTGGAATATTATTTGATTCTTGTTATATATTGGCTTTATCTATATAGATCACATATCAATTTACAAGTAATGGAAGTCACATTTCATATTCTAGACCATTTTATGATCATCTATCAATGAAAGGATGAGTATGACCATCTAGTGAACATTTCTTCCATTTTTGGGTCTTGATTCCTATAAATGATTGTTATCTATCTCAAATATTTTGGGAGAAACTCAAAATTAAAAAAACACCCATTGTACAATAATTTGTTTATATATTTCTAGAATAATTTCTAGGCCTTCCACTGAATCATGTGGTCATGTTTTCTATATAACTCATACCAGGTTCTATACCTGTTTCAAAAAAACCCTTATAGAATGACCCCAATTGAGTTGTAGGAATTGAAGAAACAACTTGAAGAGAATCTTGACAAGGGAATCATACACCCAAGTGAATAACCTTGGGGTGAACATGTATTTTTCGATAAAAAAAGATGGATCAATGAGACTCTATATTGATTATTGAGAACTATAAAGTATCAATATCAAGAGAAAATAACCTCTTGGTGACTTATGGAACCAACTATGCAGAGATCAATACTTTTCCAACATTGATCTTCATTTAGAATACCATCAATTAATGGTCAAGGAGGTGGATATACCAAAGAAAACATTATGTGCAAGTTATGGACACTATGAATTTATAGTGATGTCTTTTGGACTTACTAATTCCCCCGTTATCTTTATGGATCTAGTGAATAGAGTATTTAGAGACTATCTTGATCAGTTGGTGGTATTATTTATAGATGATACTATTTTTTTTTGAAAAAAATAAAGGTAGATCATAAAGATCATTTGATAATTTTATTGAAGACCCTGTGGAAGGATAATCATTATGAAAGATTTATCAAGTGTAAATTTTGGAATAAAAAATATTCATTTTTGTGTCAGATAATCTCAAAAAAAGGGATATCTATGGATCCATCAAAAAACATTATTGAAAGTTTGAGGAGATAGAAAACGGTAACTGAGATCCAAAGTATTATTTATTTGGATGGATATTATTGATGTTTTGGGAATTATTATTCAAGATTATGTAATCCACTAACAATGTTGACTAGTAAAGGAGTTATGTTCATGTGTACGGATGAATGTGAACAGAATTTTAAAGAGGAAAAAATAAGAATAGCCCGTGAACCTATTATAACTATTTATTGTAGTGTAGAATGTTTTTTATATATAATTATGCATTGAAAAAGGGTTATGTATGTGTTCACATGAAAAAGGATATTGTTCTAGCCTGTGCCTCGCGATAATTGAAAATCCATGAGAAAAATTACCTAACTCGTGATTTGTAGTTAGCTCAAGAAATATTTGTATTAAATATATGGAGTCATTATCATTATGTTGAATGGTGTGATATTTATACTGATCGTAAAATTTTAATGTATATTATCACAAAAAAATAGTTGAATATTCCCCAAAGAGGATGGTTGGAGATGATTAATGCTAATGACATCTCAATACATTACCACCCTTGAAAAGCGAACAAGGTGCTATATTCTTTGAGTCGAAAGGACCATGGTATCATATCCATGATGAGGATCACAAAATATCTAATATATATGGATTTGAAAAGGATTAATCATAAAATTTTAATGGAAGGGGAGAAATATTATCTTTTTCAAAATAATGTTCAACTATCTAGAAAAGTAAAGATTAAGGATGTACAGAAGGAATATGTAGAGCTACAAAAGAAGGTGAGAAATGTTCTTGAATTCAAACTTGATTTTTTTGGAATAATAAGCTTCCATAACTGATTTGGTATTCCTCCTATAATTGAATTAAAGAAGGAGATATTGGGCCAGGCTCATAGTTCATCATTCTATATTCATCATGGATGAACAAATATGCATAAGGAACTAAAATAGTATTTTTGGTGGGATGGTATGAAAAGAGATGTTTCTGAATATGACTATTAGTGATTGGTTTTTCAGTGAGGTATGACTGAGAGATATAAGTATAAGGGGATGTTAAAATTATTAACCATACCATAATAAAAATTCGAAAACATCACTATGGACTTTGTCATCAGAAATCTCAAAACATCTAAAGTCTATAATGCTATATGGGTTATACTTTATTTCCTTATGAATTTGGAACACATCATTGCTATTATAGAGGATTTATATCTTGATCAGCTTTCTAGGATATAAATAATGGTTGTGGTAATATTTCATGGAGTAACACATTCCATTGTCTCAGATCGGGATTTGAGGTTTACCTCGATGTTCTGGAAAAGTCTTCAGTAGACATTGGATACAAAGTTATGTTTTAGCATATCTTATCATCCATAGATATATGGCCAGTCTAAGAGGAAAATTTAAACTCTCTAACACATGTTGAGAGCTTGATTTATTGATTTCAATTTTCATTCGGATCAACACATACCATTTGTGGAATTTTCTTACAACAATAGCTTTCACTCTAGTATTCATATGGATCCTTATGTATCCATCTATGGAAAGAAATGTATAACTCCATATTTATGAGATAAATTCGGGGAAATAATTCTATTTATACCTAATCTTGTTTATGATATGGCAGGTAGGGTCAGATCTATTCAACAACAGATAACAGTAGCACAGTTTCGATAAAAAATTGTGCTGACAACCAAAGAAAACAACTAGAGTTTGAAGTGGATGACAAGGTGTTTCTATGAATATCTCCAAAGAAGAGAGTAATATCAATTGGAAAGAAGGGAATGTTGAGCCCTATGTATATCAGTCCTTTTGAAATTATAGATCATGTTGGGAAGGTAGCACACCAATTGGAACTTCCACAGAATCCCTATCATGTTGATGATGTGTTCGATGTATCTCTCCTAAGAAAGTACATACTTGATCCTTCACATGTACTAAAATCAATAGTAATTCCACTGAAGAAAGATCTGTCATGTAAAGAACACCCTATAAAGATTCCGTATTATAGAAAAAAACTTATACAAAACAAGACCACTCTCATGGTTAATGTTTTGTGGAGAAACCACCAATTTGAAGAAGATATGTGGGATCATCAGGATATGATTAGGAAGACGTATCCTAATCTCTTTTTATCCATGTTATGAATTTTTGACGAAAAATTCAGTTTATGGGGGGGGGGGGGGGGTAGAATGTTACACTATTTTGTTTTTATATTTTATATAAATAATTTTAATTATGAATAGATTTCATTGAACATAAACACAAGTTTGAATGAACCAAGATATTCTCCCTTAGTATAAAATGACCATTATAGCCTACCAATATGTTATCAATAATAAATATAACTAAATTATGAAATTTTATGGTGAATTCACTAGCTTCCAATTATTTATATAAAATATAAGTCAATAATATATTTGTATTTTTGTATTAATAAATTAAGTGAATTAAAATGTGTAAATGAATTTAATGAAATAAATATTTTATATATTTAATAAAATATTTCTCATATTCATCCAATAAATATTTTATTCATAGGGTATTAATAAACCCTATTTGATGTATAAAAACCTACATTTTTCAAAAGGATGATGAAAGAGCGTTGTTATGGGCGCCCTCAAATGATTAGTGTGATTTTGGGGTACTTAGGTGCAGCAGAGTGGTTGACCAAGGTCGTCTCTCAAAGGAGGAAGTGAATTTAACAACTTATTAAAGGTATTATAAAAAAATAAAATAGAATAGAATAAAAACACTACTTTAAAGGATTGGGGTTTGTTATAGTTTATGAATCTAGAAGAAGTTTTCCGGAAGAAGATTGTATATTTTTTTGTTTTTAGTTTTTAAATGAATTTCGATTAAAATGACACAACAAGAAGATGTTTTTTTAGAAATATATTTTAAAAGGCGTAATCGATCTAACTCTACCTCTTAATTCACTTATTAATCATTATCATTTAAATCAATATCCACTTAATTATGATCCCTTAATTTTTTATCCCTCAAACACTATGAGAGTTAACTTAACCACAAAGATGAAATTACTTAAACCCTAGGCTAGCTTCGGAACACGCAATCGCAGCACCCTACTTTGATTGTTGTTCTAAGGATTTATTATGGTCAGTGGTTAATTAGAGAACATATCCATTCAGGAAATGAGGATAAATTGTGTTTAGGGATTATATTTTAACTCTACAAATTTATCCTGTGTGGTCTTGTATTACCGATTAAGATCGCGCTATCACAATTTACACAAAATCTTGACCTCACGTGTTTTGTATTAATTGTTCAATTGCTTGCTTAGTTTCTTGTAATTTAAAAACACAATTCATGGATAATATTATGTGAATTACAGTAGCTCATTGATTCAAAATAAATGAATGAAGAAGGAGAGAGGTCGATCGATTACTAAAAAGAACTACTCTTCCATGGGTGGCGTAATCATCGTAGAAGCGTTTTTCATGTGCAAAAGTTTATAATGGGTATAACCCAATAACGCTTATACTCAAGAATTCCATCCCAAATAGGAATATTAAGAGAATAAGAATTTTAAACAAAACATAAGAAAATATAATAAATAAAATAAGAACAAAGAAGTTTATTACACAAACAAAATCATTACAACATGAAGGAGAAGAAGAAGGCTTCGTCGAAGGGATCCTTGCTTCAAGATATACCCTTATTGAAATGGTTGTATAATTGGAGTGGATCCACTTCTAATCTTCCCTAAACTTCCAAATTCACGTCCCAACCCCACCAAATGATAAAAACACCAATTTATAGAGTGGTGGGGAGGCTAGGTTCAAAGTGGTTTCAAGTGTGAATAGGGAATCTCAGACAAATATTTTATGCAACTTTTCAACGCCCATTGGACCACACAAACGCGTGAATTGGCCGGCCTTAAAGAAGGATAACATGTGCGGATATGTGTCCCCTATCGCCTCTAAAAAGTTGGGCTCAATAAAATCCCATAAGAAGGAGTTATGGATGAAATACATAAGCTTCTACATTCTAACGTGTCCAGCCCACATTTGACTTTATGGCCCAATTACTCCATCCAAATGCATTTATTTTATCTCGTGTCCTGAATAACAGTTATATCCCATGAAGTAATGAATATATTTACAAAATATTACGTTCAAATAATTCAAATAAAAATATTTATGGTTGAAATACTACAGTGATTTTAAAAGGGTAAAACTGGAATTTTCATCAAATATTCAAATGAATAATCTAATCCCAAATACTTTCCAATTAAACATATTTAACACAATATGAGGAAATTATATCATTTATTATCAATAAAATATTCAATAAAATAATGTTTTATCAACTCCCCCACACTTACCCTTTTTCACTCCAGAGAAAAACCTCATATCAAGTAAACATCAATATCAAATCAAAATCAATATTAAAACACATATCCTTGAGATCAATCAATTTCACACCAAGAATCAAAAGATATCATGCCTTATAAAAAACCTTATTTCAAGTTCTCCATTTATATCATTCAATATATTTACACATCATTTATCCGCCCATGCACAAAACACTTACCTCGCTTGAATTTTCTCTCATCACTCAAATATAATTTTTTTTTGAAATGTCTTTCTCACCCAAACTCATACAAGGGTAACCATAGGTTTGATAAATTCCTACATCTCCACCCGATGTGAGTCAAGGAATTATGTTTATCATGAGGACTTTTCAGGGTTGTTCTGTGGCTTTTGGTTGGTAGGATTTAGATGTGAAAAACTTTGAGGCTGAATGAGGAGGGCTTGACTCTTTTTGAAGAGAAATTGCATTAATCTAATTTTCAATTAAATATGGTATCCTCATTAATCCCCATAGTATCAATTCAGATCCATCATCACTAAAATTCATCGAAGTTTTTCACCATTCATCAATCCAGCAAAAAAAATGTCAATCTTCTCAAACATAATTTTCTTGAAAGCTTCTGATAGGCACAACTTTCTTCCTCAATTAGAAGCTCCAGAAAAGGCACAACTTCACTTGTCATGAAAGATCCAGAAAAGGCACAACTTTCAATATAATTATTTTCTTCAACAGCAAACACATCTCTTCAAAATTTAATTTTCCACCCAATGTATCACAGAATGTGGTATCTCAACACAAGATAGCTTCCCCCACACTTAAGCTCAACTAGATTATGCAATTTCACTTCAAGAGTTGGTTGGATAGGGAAAATTGGCTTGTAATGTGGCTAACCTAACAGGATGTGCATGGATTATAAGGGCTAAAAGGATTAAATGTTCAAGGTAGGCCATTATAAATAAGGATTCTTTGAAATAAGGGCTTTAATAGCAAACAAATGCCTCAATCATTTAAACATAAGTACCTCAAACCCTCAAGTTTTGACAGAAATAAATCAAATTCTGGTTAAATCAAGCATGGTTTGGTTCTCTCAAGAAGTGAGGTGAATGTATAGAATATGAAAATAATGGTTCAGAAGCCTCACAAGAAAGTGATTTCAAATATAAAAACAGTGAGATGTGGCATGGGATTCAAAATTCAGTATATTTTTCATGAAATTACTAAATATTTTAACTTGAAACAAAGTTATTTCAACATTCATTTAAGCTTAGTTTCAAGGGATAAATTTTTTTCACTCATTGATATGCATTTCAAAATTGTGATGAGAATCATTTCAGCTCAAAAATTTCAAAAACACAAAGAAAATTGAAAAATAAACACACAAAATTTGAAAAAAACACAATTTTTTTGGTTTTTTTAAACAGGAAAACAATTGAAATTACTAAACTAAATGGTTCCCTCCCCCACACATAAAATATTGCATTTTTCTTAATGTGAACCCATGAGATTATATATGCACCTAAAATGCAGAATTTTTATATAGGACAAATAATATAAAAGTGAAAGGGTTAGGAACGACCTGATGTGCTCAAGTGATGATGGAGTCATGCAGTGTGTTAAAATCCAATGCATTAGTAAGAAGTCTCTCAATGTATCTCTTAAAATGTTGTACATTGACTGTAAAGATCCTTCCAGTGTCCTCTTGTGTGATCTCCACTGCACCATAAGGAAAAACATTAGATACAATATAAGTACCCAACCATCTGGAATGCAACTTACCAGGCATCAGCTTCAGTCGTGAACTGTAGTGAAGGAATTTCTCTCCAACATGAAACTCCCTTTGTTGGAACATTCTATCATGAGATTCTTTTTATCTTTCCTTGTAGATCCTTGAGTTCTCATATGAATAAAATATAATCTCCTCAAGCTCTTGAATTTACTACTTCCTTTAGAATCCAACTTGGGTGAAATCCATGTTGCATTTCTATATAGCCCAATAAGCCCGATGCTCAACTTCCACGGGGAGATGACATGCTTTCCCAAAAACAATCCGAAATGGGGACATACCAATGGGTGTCTTGTATGTTTTACTATAAGCCCACAATGCATCATCCAAGCGCTTGCTCCAATCCTTCCTATTTGGATGCACAGTTTTCTCCAAAATTTGTTTCAACTCATGATTTGAAACCTCATCTTGGCCATTTTTTTGGGGGTGGTATGGTGTTGATGTTTTATGTGTTACCCCATACTTCCGAAGAAGGGAAGCAAGATTCCGATTGTAGAAATGTGTCCCTTGGTCACTGATGATAGCCTTTGGAACTCCAAACCTACAAAAAATCTATGCCTTCACAAAATCCACAACAACATGAGAATCATTAGTCCTGGTGGCCTTGGCATCCACCCATTTGCTCACATAATCATCAACAACCAAAATATACAAGAAACCATATGAACTTGGAAGAGGACCCATAAAATCATTTCCCCACACATAAAAAATCTCATAGAATAGTATGGGTTTTTGGGGCATCTCATGTCTCCTAGAAATATTCCCAGTGTGTTGGAAATGAGAGCATGACTTACAAAACACATGTGCATCATGGAATAAACTAGGCCAATACAATACAGAGTCCAAAACTTTCCTAGCTATCCATTGGGGTCCAAAGTGTCTACCACATGCAAGTGTATGACAGAACTGCAAAACAGACTCAAACTCATGATCAGGAACACACCTCCTAATAACTTGGTCACTACACATGCACCATAAGTATGGATCATCCCAAACATAAAATCTTGACTCACTCTTTAATTTTTGGACTTGATGTTTCTTTAAATTTGCAGGGATTTCAAAGGCAACAAGGTAGTCAACTAAATCTGCATACCAAGGATGCGTACCTGAGATGGAATAAAGATGCTCATCGGGGAAAGTGTCCCGAAGTGGTACCTGGTCCATGGTGTCATCCTCTAGTGTGTGAGTAAGCCTACTCATGTGGTCCGCCACCAAGTTTTCTGACCCCTTATTATCCTTTATCTCAATAACAAATTCCCGAAGAAGGAGCATCCATCGGATCAGCCTGGGCTTTGCATCTGTCTTCTTTAAGAGGTACCTCAGAGCTGCATGGTCAGAAAAAACAACTACTTTAGAGCCCAATAAATATGAACGGAATTTATCTAAAGCAAATATGACTGCAAGAAACTCCTTTTCCGTGGTTGTGTAATTTTATTAGGCTGAATCTAGTGTCCTCGATTCATAGGCTATCACATGTGAACGTCCCTCCAACCTATGAGATAAGACAGCTCCAACTGTGAAGTTGGAAGCGTCACACATAAGCTCAAAAGGAATCTCCCACTGCGGGGGTTGTATGATAGGTGGAGTGGTAAGACATTGTTTTAGCTCATCAAATGAATTCCTGCAAGAAACATCAATCACAAAATCAGAATCCTTTTGAAGTAATCGTGATATAGGAAGAGCAATATTACTAAAATCTTTGATGAAGCGCCGATAAAATCCTGCATTCCCTAGGAAATATCTAACATCACACACACATGAAGGATAGGGTAAGGATGAAATAATGTTATCTTAGATTTATCAACTTCAATGCCATGTTGTGAGACTATATGAGCTAAGACAATTCCCTTTTCGACCATGAAATGACATTTTCCAAAATTCAAGACCAGATTTTTCTCAATACAATGATGCAACACATCAACCAAAATAGAGAGACATTCATCAAATGAGGATCCATAAACTGTACAATCATCCATAAATACCTCCATGCAGGTCTCAATGAAATCTGAGAAAATACTCACCATGCATCTCTGGAAGGTACCTGGGGCATTGCAAAGTCCAAATGGCATCCTTCGGTAAGCAAAGGTACCGAATGGGCAGGTGAATGTCGTCTTCTCCTGGTCCTCTGCTGCAATGGGAACCTGAAAATAGCCAGAAAATCCATCCAAGAAACAATAATGTGTTTTCCCAGCGAGTCTCTCTAGCATCTGATCAATAAATGGGAGGGGGAAATGGTCTTTGTGAGTGGAATGATTTAGTTTCCTAAAATCAATACACACACACCAACTATTTTTCACCCTCATTGGAACTAACTCATCTTTCTCATTTTTAACAAAAGTAACACCACTTTTCTTAGGCACAACCTGAATAGAACTTACCCACTGAGAATCTGAAATGGGATAGATTATACCTGCCTCGAGAAAATTTTCAACCACTTTTTTAACAACCTTCAGAAGGTTTGGATTGAGTCTATTTTGTGGTTGCCTTACTGGTTTATCCCCATCCTCTAAAAGAATCATATGCATGCAAATGGAGGGGCTAATACCTGATATGTCAGCCAAGTTCCACCCGATTGCCCTGATGTTCTCCCTCAAAAGATTCAAAAGTTTTTCTTCATGTTAAAAAGGGATATTGTTAGTAATGATAATAGGTAATTTCTCACCACTTAACAAGTATGATTATTTGAGATTTGGTGGAAATGGCTTGATTTCTAGTGTAGGGGGGTTGTGTATGGATAGAGACATAGAAGGAACTGAAATATGTGCACAAAGAGGATCAGTATGAGAATATACATCATCAAAATCAGAGAATAAAGCATCAAATCCATCAGCATACTCAACAGCCATGTCATCATCAGAGTTCACATGATCAAAATCAGAGTATTATTCCATTTCAAAATAAAATCTAATAGAGTCTTTTACATTAGAAATAGGTGTGGAAGTACTCTTAGACATCAAACTAGAACCAATACTCATAATCTCCCTAAGCATAGGACAATCCAATTCCATGGTGTTTTTACTTGGTGGTTCAAAATGGGGGATAACAAATGTAGAATGATCCTCTGATGGGTACTTCATGGAATCCATAACATTAAATATCACAACTTCATCCCCAAATTCCATGGAAAGTGTACCCTCATTGACATTTATGATAGTTTTTGCAGTTTTTGAGGAAGGGACTACCTAAGATAATGGGGGCATGAGAACCTACCTGATCATCCTCCATGTTAAGAATGTAGAAATCTACTGGAAAGATCATGTATCTTACTCGGACAAGTACATCCTCAAGGACTCCCGCTGGATATGTCATAGCTCTATTCGCTAATTACACCACTACTCTTGTCGGCTTCAACTCACCAACCTCTAAGGAAGAGAATACAGAGTGTGTCATCACATTTATGGAAGCTCCTAAATCACAAAGAGCATCAGATAAGTGAAACTCCCCTATGGTACATGGGATGGTGAATGTCCCTAGATCCTTGAACTTTGTCGGCATTGCTAGAGTTGGTGTAATGAGTGCAGACACATTCCTTCCAAGATTGATCATCTCATTTCCCTTGAGCCCTCTTCGATTGGTACAAAGTTCTTTTAAGAATTTGGAATACCTTGGGATTTGTTTGATGGATTCAAGTAGAGGAATATTGATCTCCACACGCTTGAATGTGTCCAAAACATCCTTTATCATTGCTTCTTCAGCCATCTTCTTGGTTTGAACAACCCTATTTGGAAAAGGAAGGGGTTTAGGAGGAACATCATCAATCTTTTTCTTACCTTTATCTTTCTCCTTGGATTGCTCATCAGTTGGTATGGGATGCGGCTTTTCTGGAGTAGAGGTGAATCCCGGTGGAATGGTAGGTACAAATGTATCGTTCATTTTCTTCCCACTTCTCAGTGTGATGGCACTAACATTCCCCTTTGGATTTGGAGTGTGTTGGGAAGGTATATTTATAGAATTCTTACATACAAGTTCATGGAGGGTAGTGGAAATCTGGCACATTTGATTCTTCAACTCCCTCAGCTCTGAATATTGACTCCTCAGCTCATTCTATTGATTAAGAAAAATTTTCTTCAAAATATCATCAGTGTTAGAGTCTACCTTGTGTTGGAGATTCCCTTGTTGCTGACTTGTTAATGTTTGAGCTTAGAATATCCTTTGGGGTTGTTGGAAACCCTGTTGGTAAGGTGGAGGCTGCTGGAAGTTTGGTTGAAACGGGGGCCTTTTTTGTTTCCCAGAGCCATACCTCAAGTCTGATTGATCCTTCCACCCTTGGTTGAATGTTGGTGCAAAGGAGTCATACTTCTTTTGGGGATGTGGTTGTTGTTGTTTCTGATATGGTCTCCCAGGGAATACTGCTGCACAATCTTCTATTTCTTATAGTTGGGGGCAACAGTAAGTTGGGTGGCTTATCTTAGTGCAAATGCCACAAGGCCTTAAAGGAGGGGGTAGAGATGTCTTTTGTGCCAAAGAAATTTGCCTCACCATATTTGTAAATTCTTCTAACTTGGTATCAATCAAATGACTCTCAAGAGAAGAAGGACTTACCTGATGTACTCCCCTAACATGTGGTGTACCTAGATCACCAAATTGTTGGGAGTTTTGGGCCATCTTGTCGATCAATTCACGTGTGGCTGCTGGTGTCTTGTCCACCAATGCTCCTCTAGATGCAGCATCAACCATGCTCCTCTCCATGGGTGTGAGTCCTTTGTAGAAGTATTGTATGAGGAGTTTCTCACTGATTTGGTGATGCAGACAGCTTGTGCACACCTTGTTGAATCGCTCCCAGCACTCATACATTGACTCCCCTTGGGCTTGCTTGATCCCCGATATATCCTTTCGAAAGGATGTGGTCCTTGATGCTGGAAAAAATCTTTGGAAGAAAAGAAATTTCAAATGATTCTAACATGTTACATCTTCAGGTTGTAAATAATACATCCAATCTTTTGCAGTTCCATCAAGTGAGAATGGGAATGATCTTAATTTGATTTGATCTTCAGAAACATTTCTTGGTTTTAAAGTTGATCAAACCACATTAAATTTTTTAAGGTGTTTGTTGGGATACTCACCAGATAAGCCATGAAAATTTGGAAGAAGGTGAATTAATCCATATTTCAATTCAAAGTCCGATTCGAGATTTGGGTATGCAATACAATTTGGTTGATAGTTAATATCAGGTGCAACCAATTCTCTAATGGTTCTATTAAGTTCATTTCCATTATTTCCAGCCATTGGTTCCTCTTTTATGTTTTAATTTGAATTGCTTCCAATTTCAATGTTTCCAAAAGAGAGGAATTTACCAACTAGTTGAATATTGAAACTTCCTGTAGACTGAGAATGTCTGATTCGTGCTCTAAGGCTACGTTCAATCTCAGGGTCAAGATCTAAGAGATATTCGGGATTAGTTCGTGTCATTAATCAAATAAAAATAAAAAGAAAGAAAGTGCACCATAGTAAAATAAAAATGAGAAGTTTTAGTTGATGGTCCAAAAAGGAAAAGAAGAGGATGAAAAAAAATGAAAACTTGAGAAAGGGGAAAGATGAAAGAGAGAAGTGAAGAAAGTAGTAAAATGAAAAAATAAAAGAAACACCTCTAAATGGTTGAATAAATTACTTGCCTCCCCGGAAACGACGCCAATTTTAAAGAGCGCTGTCTTAGGCACCCTCAAATGATTAGTGTGATTTTGGGGTACTTAGGTGCAGCAGAGTGGTTGACCAAGGTCGTCTATCAAAGGAGGAAGTGAATTTAACAACTTATTAAAGGTATTATAAAAAAATAAAATAGAATAGAATAAAAAAACTACTTTAAAGGATTGGGGTTTTTTTATGGTTTATGATTCTAGAAGAATTTTTCTGGAAGAAGATTATATATTATTTTGTTTTTAGTTTTGAAATGAATTTCGATTAAAATGACACAAGAAGAAGATGTTTTTTTAGAAATCTATTTTAAAAGGCGCAATCGATCTAACTCTTTATCTTAATTCAATTATTAATCTTTATAATTTAAATAAATATCCACTTAATTATGATCCCCTAATTTGTTATCCCTTAAACCCTATGAGAGTTAACTTAACCACAAAGATGAAATTACTTAAACCCTAGGCTAGCTTCGGAACACGCAATCGCATCACCCTGATTTGATTGTTGTTCTAAGGATATCTTATGGTTAGTGGTTAATTAGAGCACATATACATTCTAGAAATGAGGATGGATTGTGTTTATGTATTATATTTTAACTCTACAAATTTATCACGTGTGGTCTTGTATTACCGATTAAGATCGCGCTATCACAATTTACACAAAATCTCGACCTCACGTGTTTTGTATTAATTGTTCAATTTCTTTCTTAGTTTATTGTAATTTAAAAAAACAATTCATGGATCATATTATGTTAATTATAGTATCTCATTTATTCAAAATAAATGAATGAAGAAGGATATAGGTCGATCGATTAAAAAAAAGAACTACTCTTCCATGGGTGATGTAATCATCGTAGAAGCGTTTTGCATGTGCAAAGGTTTATAATGGGTATAACCCAATAACAATTCCACTGAAGAATTACAGCCCAAATAGGAAGATTAAGAGAAGAAGAAATTAAAACAAAACATAAGAAAAGATAAGAAATAAAAGAAGAACACATAATTTTATTACACAAACAAAATCATTACAATATGAAGGAGAAGAAGAAGGCTTCATCGAAGGGATCCTTGCTTCAAGAGATACCCTTATTGAAATGGTTGGAGAATTGGAGTGGATCCACTTCTACTCTGACCTCAACTTCCCAATTCACGTCCCAAACCCAACAAATGAGAAAAACACCAATTTATAGCGTGGTGGGGAGGCTAGTTTCAAAGTGGTTTCAAGTGTGAATGGGGAATCTACGCCAAATATTTTAGGCCAACTTTCACCGCCCATTTGACCACCAAAACGTGTGAATTGTCTATCCTTTCAGAAGGATCTTATGTGTGGAAATGTGTACCCTATCCCCTCTAAAATATGGGATCAATACAAGCCCAGAAGAAGGAGTTATGGCCGAAATACAGAAGCTTCTCCATTCTGACCTGTCCAGCCCACCTTTGACTTTATGGCCCAATTACTCCATCAAAATGCATTCTTTTTATCTATTGTCCTGAATAAAATTTGTATCCCAAGAAGTAAGGAACCTTGTTACAAAATATTAAGTTCAAATAATTCAAATAAAAATATTTATGTTGTGCAATTCTACAATGATTTTAAAAGGGTAAAACTGGAATTTTCATCAAATATTCAAATAAATGATCTAATCCCAAATATTTTCCAATTAAACATATTTAACACAATTTGAGGAAATTATATCATTTGTTATCAATAAAATATTCAATAAAATAATGTTTTATCAGATAATTTTTAACCTTTTAGTGGAAAACCCCTTTTAAATCATGATTTTGACACGTTAATAATGTTAATATGACAAAAAAAAAGTTATTTTGAAGTGGGATGTAAAACTATAATTCGGGTGAATTTTTGATATTTTTTTGATATCTTTCATGTTTTGATGAAAAGTAAAAATACACTAAATTTTAATTGAAAAAAACATTTTTCATTAAATTAATTTATATGGTTAAATTATAATAAATAATGGTTTTGAAGTATAAATTGAATATAATTTTATCATTTAATATAATTTATGTCATTAGAATTAATTTTACACTGAATTGAGATGTTAAAACATTCCAATCTTTTTCACCGTTTTAACTTTTAAAACTCAGCCTCTCATTTCGACAACGAGAATAATTTTCAATTAATTACTAGAACTTGTAGGTTTGAAATTTTTAAAAATAGATTCAATATTTATTATATTTAGATCAAAATTATGTAAATATATTTATTTTATTTTTGGGAATTATGAATAGTATCTTCAGTAATTTGTATTTATACAGTAAAAGGTTAAAATAGTTAATTAAGGGTAAGAATAATATTATAAAATTACCCTAACACTTTCCATAATATCATTGAATGAGGGTGTTTCGACCCAGATCATCCTTATGTCAAAATGGTGTTCTGTGAAAGCCACTTGGATGAGATTATGACATTTATTTTATTTTATTTAAAAAAAGTTAAATATTTCTCAATCATATTTTCATAAATATATCATTTTTAAAATTAGGTTATATGGAAGATAAATTAAATTATAAATAATCATTTAAAAGAGAAAATAATTTTATTTTTCATTGTAATTTATTATTAATTATTATGAAACAAATAACTACCTTAAAGACTTATACTTTTATGATGTAAAATTTAAATAATTGACGAGAAACCAATAAAACAAAATTTATTTAAATTATAATTACAATAAAAAACCCAAAAACTTGAAAAAATCTTATTGGTTCAGTATATCTCGACTATATCCATCCAATGGTCTAGTTAGTGAACATTTTGAGCCTTCTATAATAGATTATGACAATTATATTAATTTATTTAAATTGATATTAACGTTGTCACATTCTTAATTTAATAAGTGTAACATTTTAAATTATAGATTTTATATAATATAAACTCAACTAAAACTATTATTTTGAAATATAGTAAATTTTTCTTCATCATAGTAATTTAATTTTAATTTTTATTCATCAAATAAGTATATTAAATTATTACACAAAATTGATGTACTATTTATTTTATTAATGGAGATAACAAATAAATGTTATTAACAATATTCAAATAAATTTAATTTGGGATAAGTAATATATAAAATGAATTTTTTATATGACCTTGACCTATTATGAATATAATAAAATATTTGGTTCTAAGTTAACTTATTATATTAATTTATTTTAAAATCAATGAATTTAATAGTTTCAAAATTTACACTATTGTTTGACTAGCAAAACATGGTTTCATTATTTTAGTTAAAAATAATAATTTGTTTTACAAAAATATATAATAATTATGATATGTTATATAATTTCATAATTTATGTATTAATGGTCTAATTTACATCAAATAAATAAATATTTCACCCTTTTAATATTTAAATATTAGTCAACCTAGTTAAAAATTAAATAGAATAACTAAATGTTAATTAAAATATTAGGATTTAAAATGAAAAAAAACATGTAAAAAATTTATTGGATGATTATATTAAAACCTCATCTCCTTTTATCTTCTAAATTTATATGTTTTAGAGGTTTTTCGGGAGGGTTTATTTTATTAAAAAATTATGGACTTTCCAAAAGTGCCCCTCACCTCAATCATAAAAGGGAACCTCCTCCCTCACCGCTTCACTTCACATTGAGCCTTCAAGGTTGGCCATGATTTTCTTTTTTTACCTTATCAACTTCCCTAGTTACATTATATGGGTTCTATTTTTCTTCAAAGACCAACTCTAGTTCTCTAAGAGAGGATTTAGGGGAATCATGTTAAAGAATAGGTAATCTCCTCTACAAATTCTTTTAAAATTATTTATTCTTATATTTACTCTTCATGAGTTATTTTATTATAATTTAATAACTCAAATATCACTTATATACTTATATGTTTTTATAAATATAAAAAAACTTTATTTCACCTTCTATCAATCGTATGAAAAATGAAATCATCACACATGCGTACATACGGCTTATTGTCTCTGTAATGTTGTGTAATGTGTTTTTCACCACAACCACCTTAATTGGTTGTATATAATGATAGAAATAATAACTATATATTTTTATTATACCATGATATTTATTTCGATATATTATACACCATCCACTTCAATAATATTCATTAATTATGGGAATGATATCGTCGCTTGTGAGTACGTTTGCCCTACCGTCTCTACACTGCAATGAAATTCATTCTACATGATGTTCATTAAAGCATGATTATATTGATTAATTAAATAAATAAATATGATATATATTATACCAATATTATTCTTTAAATGATAAAGCTATAAACTAAGAAGAGGTTATTATTGGAGAAAACATTGTAAGAAAATGAAGATGTTAATGCCTAATAGATGTGTAATAATGTTACCAACAAATAGATGATAACATGATCATATATGATCATATATGATATCATAAAAATGACTATGATTTCTGAATAATTCAATGAAATTATTTAAATCAATATATAGGAGATTCTGGTACATACAATGGAAATCGAACCTTAGGTAAGGGATAATTTTTCGATCTCATTATTATCCAATATTGTTTATTCGTATGTATTTATTGGGATATATTTATAATCCAAATCGATGTTTCCTGAACATGTATTCAAAATATTATTTCTATCCTTTTTCAATTATTTAATTTCATTTTTAACCATTGGTGAATTTTTATTAAACAGTATGAAAGGATTTTTTTGTCGTTATTCAATATGAGGTACTTTTTGAATTTTCTAGGAAAAGTACAAGGAAATTGTTTTTAACTTATACAATAAGAATGAATATTTAAGTCTTTATAACACATTATTTTCATGAATCTTACTCTACACGATTTCATTTTTATTATCAAATATATTCTTTTCTTTTATAATTGAGCAACATTTTGAGAAGGGAATTTTTTTTGTAAGAATAAATGATATTTTCCTCAAGATTTTCTTTCAAGTATTTTATCAAATTTATTTCCCATAAATGATTAAAATATATAATAGGTTTATATTTTTAGTATAATATGAATATTATTCTTATGTATTGTTTTTTTATAATTAAATTCTATTTATGAAATCCATTTTTCTTAATAGAGATTATCTTTTGATGGAATAATTTTTAAGAAACCCATTTTATTCCTTGGAATATGTTATGGTGAATGAGTTATGTTTTTGTAGCACACATTATAATTATTTCATTATGAGATGTTTGGTACCGTTATATCCATCCAATGCTATGGGTTAGGATTTTTATCTCATGAGAGAGACATGGATGGTACGAGAAATGATCTATGTTCAGTAATAAAGGACTGGAACAATGAGTGAACTCAGTTTAGTAATGGACCTTGTCTGCTACGATGTTAATGGAAATGATCCTTGACTAATATGAAATGATTTTCTATACTTCAGTGTTTTCCACCAAACATCATGTCTAATGTTATGACTTTTGGTATTGTGTTCATTGATTATTATGAAAATTCATGATTTATCCCATGACATGATATAATGACATTTAATATGCAGGATAAGATTTTCAAATGTTATGTTCTTATGTATTATGATTATGATATGATTGATATCTCCCATTCTAAAATTACTGAGAACCTAGGATCACCCATTTATATATTTCATTTCCCCAGGTCATGAAGGAGGGTATTAAGTATTATATGTCAAAAATGAGTCTAGTTATGAAAAAAAATAAGTGGGAGAAAATGAAGATATATTTTGAACAAGTTTATGTTTCCCAGTTTCTAAAGACCCTATATATATACGGTCCTATTGTTTCATTGTCATATTTGGTAATGAATATTATTCAAGTTTGAAGTAATATCATTTTATGTAATGTATGGGTCGTTATAACCCATAGTGGTAAGTTACACATAATGGTAAATGTTTCAACTTTCAAGGTTATATGATAAGAACCATTGTGGCTTCATTTATGATACTTTATCTATGACCAATGATATGATTTTTAAGATTGTGCACTGAGTAAAAATTGTTTTTGATGTCATATGACTAGATCCTATTCTGAATAGTTTCTAATCATGCATAATGGTCAATATGCTATGCTGTTTTAAATGATATAGCTAGGAATAATATGTAAATTGATCATAGTAATGGTTGGTGTTTCATTTATGCAAGTTATTCCCTTTTATAGTTCATCTTTTTTGATGGAACCATAATATGAGAGAGTATGGTTAGGTATTACACCAACTATGAGCCCCATTATATTTGCGGTTCATTAATAGTGCATAGGGATGAACTCATCAACGAGGGAATTGATTGGGATTATACTTATGATGAGGTGTATTTATACATGTACATATCTTACATTATGCTATTTAGATAAAAATCAATACTAGAACCAGGGGTCATATTTTATCACAATTAAGGGTTGGGACTTACACTATATTAAAGACCCAAAACATCCCTTTCCAATAGAGAAGTACATTATATTCTTGAAAGCTCTAGATACCTATTTGAGGTATCCAAGATGAGTATATTTTTTAGGATGATCATCCTAATCAAGGCGAGGTTTCAAAAATCCTTTGATGAAAAGGGACCTAATAATAATTAAAAATTGATAATTGTTAATACCCTAACAGTCTTATAATTTTGGGATAAAAGACTAGGTATGGTCCCTCATGGGATACTCAATCACAATCTTCAATGTAATTAATGATGGATTGGGATAAAAATGGCGTGTATAACTCAATCATGAATTTCAATATGTTATGTAGGAGTCCTAAGAGGATGAGAACCCAAGTTGGTGAAATAGGTTATTGGGGAACCAAGATATATTACATGGGGGAATGACTGACAAGACTGGAGATTTAGGTTAATGAGGTACTCCATCTTAATAATTGGATGAATGGGGAACAAAAATATGTTACCATAACAGGAATAAACTATATAATATCTTGGTATAAATGACTTTAAAACACGCTCAGTGTATCCAAATTGTCATAGATAGGGTTATGATATGGTTTACCAAGTTCTCTTGGGTAGACCCATTATACATGTACCTTTTCCTGGGTCTTGTAAAACACTTTAAAAAAGCAGAATTTAAATGGTAATGTTCATTAAAATAGAGAAACACCCTTTCACTTCCATACTTTTCTCCCTACCAAGGTTCTAAAAATGACTTTAAGTGAAGCTTTGAAGGATTGGTCATATATTAATTGTGTTCAAGTGGTTTTTTGGATTCCATTTCACACTATTTTTTTCACTAATTTACACTATCTTTCAAAATAGTTAGGTTGGGGTCCATATATATTTTATGGGATATGGGAACCCATGTAACCATCAGTAACCTCTTGCGTTTCCCAGCTCTTTTAAATAAGGTGTGTGAAATGATATTGGATAGAATGGGGATTGGATGAACCTCTAGGAATGTAGAACAATACTTGTGGTAGAAATGATATGTTTTTGAGTTTTGTATAGATATAGGCATGAGAAATTGGGTATCCAACTATTTACTAATTCTCTTGGATTTAGTATTCTCAATTTATTAATGTATTTCATCCTTTAGAAAAATATGAGTGCCACAATAATTACACCCACCCCTCAAAATTAGAACAAATTATAATGAAGAGGATCATATTTATAAAATAATGACTTGGTCATGAACTAGGCTTGGTGTACATGGCCATGTTGAGATAATGGTTTCATAATCAGGTTGGGGCACATCATGGGCTATGTCTAGTGTGTGCATTCATGTATTTTTTTCATGTTGTGTTTTATAAGGGATACAATCATCACTAATAAATAGAAGGGGAAATTGTTTTTCCATCGGAATCAATGTCTTTGATGAATTTTGAATAATTTAATATATATTTTTATCAAATTTGTCCCTATATTAAAAAATATTTGGGTGCCACATTCCTTTTGATCATGGGAATGAGTAACAAAGTATGGGAGTTGTACATAATAGAAAATGTATGATTGGAATGGCATGGAGTACTTTAGTAGTAGAAATGAGCATAAATTACCAGGCATAGAGGCCTAGTTAGACACTTCTTGGTTTGATAAACAAGTGAAAATTATTTATCTATCATGACCTGAGTGTGAAGATATGAGACAAATTTCATACTTAGTGAAATTATCACCAACTTATTTTTTGTGATTTGTCTCTTGCTCTCATTCACAGATATCCTTTCAATTATTTTTTACTTATCAATGGATCTAATATTTTCTAAGTATGTTACATTAAATTAATGGATCATAAAATATCATCTCTGATGAGGTCACATCTTCTTAAATCAATGAAATGGATTAAAGCTTCATGTCAGGGCTTATTATATAGTTCTGATCATATATGTCAACAATTGTACATAATTTACCAAATTATCATTTAGAAACTACACTATTAGATTTAATTTTCTTATATGTATATGGATTTCTATGTGTTGCTCGCATCCCCAACCATAACACTACTTGGATTCATCTTATTTTTCCATCCACACATGTCTGGAGTGGGTGAATATTTTGATTAATGGGGTATTTAATAGGGATGGTGCAGTAGACTCGATGTACAACATTGGGTATGAAATTTCCACTCCAAATATTCATAAAACTCAAACAGATCCTTGGAAACATTTCTACCCATCTTTGTATGATCATGAAGCTAATAAATAATGACAAGGGTAGAATGAGGGCTTGGACCCCACCTCACTACTGGATTCAAGACAGAGTGGATATAGGATTATTTGGAACATAAAACATGTGAATTGTATGAGAATTATTTTTGAGTTGTATAATTATATGAGGTTGTATAGGTGTTATAGTAATATGTATACAAGAATGGGGACATCATTACAAATATTCTCGAATAATTTTTATTTTTGATGAACACATACCGTTAGAAAGATGGGGATGTATGTATTAGTCTACGGGACATGCACTATATTTTTCAAGCAACAATCATTTAAGAGATACATGTTAAATATTACCATACCAAGGTCACCTAGTGGGTTACTGATCATATTCATACAATAAAACTAGACATATTGAAGTAATAAAATAAACATTCTTATAAATAACCACTCCCTTGCATTGAAATCAAATTCTATAAGGTTATGAATATATTCATTATCAAGCATGGAGATGGAAAAACCAATCAATACTCGATAGAGTGTCTTACCTTCTCAAATTAGGGTACCATGGAAAAATAATAGCCTAAATAAGAGTGAGTTCACTAAGAATTATTGATTTGTAGAGTTAATTGTAACACCCCATGATTTCATAGTTCATTATCTCTTTAAAGTAATTCAATATCTTACGCTACATGCAATACTGAGTTCGAGCGCACCACGACTTACCAAAATAGTCGTTCAAAAGGCGGTTATGAATAGTATTAACTGAATTTTGAATTTTATATACTTTATATAATTTTAGAATCCATATTATGTGTTTCTTAGACATAATATAAGAACAAATTTATTTTTTCTGATAAAAGAAGTATTTAAAAAAAATTAAATTTTACTACCATTTAATGGAGAACCCTTTTATAAATACAATATTTGAAACTTTTATATATTAAATTTAATGAAAATAAATTATTCCTTATAAGAGGAACATAAAATTTAATTTTGGATAAATTTTTGGTACTTTTCAGATAACATTAATATTTTGATGAATAGTGAGAAATACTAAATTTTAATTGAAAACAACATTTTTAATCAAAAAATTTATTGTGTTAAATTATTCATTTTAGTGGTTTTAAATTATAATTAGATTATATTTTTATAATTTAATATAATTTAATCTATTGGATGTAATTTCAAATTTAAATTGTACATAAACACATGTCAATCTTTTGATAGTTTTTACTTCCTAAGAAACCCACTTTTTGGTTTTGACAAGATGAATTTATTTTAAAGTAATTAATGAAACTCATATATTTTTATTTTGGTAAAATATAAATTATTTTTCGATTCGAAATATCAAAATTATCTTTGAATGAATTTTTGGTATTTTTCTGAAAACATTGAATTTTTGATTAATAGTAAAAACACTGCGTTATTGTTTAAAACTGAGTTTTATTTATATTATTATTATTATTATTTTAATTTATTTTAAAGTAAAAATATATAAATAATATCTATATTATATCAATTTAATTATTTTGAGTAATTTTATAAGAATATTATATGTATAGAAATTTATTGAATTGTTTAACGTCTTTTACCCACATTATAGACACATTTTCAAATTTGAATAAAACGTAATTTTACCGCTTCTGTGAATTGAATTTCAAAACTATGAGAGAAATAGTTCGAATTTCTAAGTAAAATGTGGTTCAATAGGATGAAAATAATTTTTGGGGAATAGTAACTTTTGAATTTTATTTATGACGGTTAAAAGTAAATAGGGTAATTAAAGGAAAATATAATATTATAAATACCCTAACACATGTCCTAATTCTATTGTATAAGATTATTTTGACCAAAATAAACCTTAGAAATAAAATATGTTCATTTTGGTTCACTTGGATTAGATTATGAAATTTATTATTATTTTATTTAAAGAAGAGTTAAATGTGTTAAATTCAATGTTTAATAACAAAACCATTTTTAATATAGGGTTATACAAAAGATAAATTCTAAAATAAATATTAATTTTAACGCTATAAATATTTCCTAATTTATTTTACTTTATAAATAATTATTAGACATTAAATAATTAAATTTATTTATGACACAATGATGATACAGTAATTATCTTATTAATGAAATATTAAAATAATTGATATTATAAATATCCAAATAAATGTAAATTGAGACTTTTAAGGCATTAAACTAATTTTATTGTTTAATATGATATTTCAGAGTTTATTTAATTTATTGTTTTCATAGTAATCAATTTTTTTACTTTCAAAAAACCACATACTAAATAGTGTCAAAATTGACCTTAATTAGTTTGTTTTAGAAAAATACAATATTATTAAATATTATAATATTTCTAAAAATATAAGGATAGAAATAAGGACATATATAATGATAGATATGTCATTAATGAACCACTTGAGGTTCTCTTGGAATTTTATAGTAATTTTATTAACCATGTAATATCAAAATACAAGAAGCCACTTTAAAAGTTAAACTATTCAACAAAGAGTTAAATCTAATAGAAAAGGATCATATGGTGACCAAAAATTTTCTGAAACCTATTGTTTGAGAGTATTTGTACCCATACCCACGTCATCCTTCAAATAAATCCATTTGGAGCCATTAGAAACCGAAAATTATTTTGTTATAAAATAATAATTCAATCTTTTCTTAAAGTGGCCCTCACCTCTCTTATAAAAGGATTCTTCCCCTTCTCACGAATTTACACTTTCAAAACCTTTTAGATCAACCAAAAACTGCCCAAATCTCCTTCCAAATACCCTCACTTCATCCTAGAGTAATTAATTTTATTATAAATCCATCCTAAGTATCCATTTTGTTTAAATCAAATGGAAGAACCCGAAGAAGAGGTAATTACTTCATCACCTCTTTCAATGTTATTTTCTTCTTCCACTTCCTCTTTCTTTGTTGTTTCCATAATAAAATAATAACTCCAATAACGTATACCTACTGATATGTTATTATAAATATGTTACTACCATTCCAATTATTCTATCCATCCTATGAAGGACAAAGTCACCATACGTGCATACGTACAACTTACCGTCTCCACGTCGTGGGGTAGTTTGTTATTCAACACTTCATTATATAGATGGGTATAATAATGAGTATAATTGAAATAAATAATAAATAATAAATATTAATGATTATTTATATATAATATAAAATCCAATTATATATTAATTTTCTATCAATATAATGATATCATCGCTCGTGCGTACGTACGACTTACCATCTCCACAACGCGATGAGATTTATTTACACGTTCACCATTCAAAGATGATTATAAATATATATATTATTAATAAGTATGTAATATATGAAATAATAATTATATGGTAAATATATATCTGTGTATATATATATTTACATATATCTCATTCACTTACATCCATTCAATACGATATGAAAACAGAGAACGACTGTTATGCGTACGTACGACCCACCGTCTCCATAAAAAGTGTTTTCCATTTCATATATCTATCTATTATACATACTAATATTCTGAAAATATATGATACATAAATAATTTTTTATATTCTGGAATCAATTAAATCATGATATAAGTTATACGATCAAGAATAACAAGATAAAATACGTATGATAAAGAAAACAATTATTACCTGAAATGACATTTTAAAAAAGAAATTATTATTAAATGGGTAGTATAATGCCATCAATGAATAATGTATGATATAATAAATATTAATATGGTTATGTTATAATTTAATAACATACTATTGTCATTATACAAGAGGTTAAACGTACCCCTGACCAAAATAATGTACAATATGACAACCCTGCTCTTTATTACACACTTAAACATTATTTATTACATGACATTTCAATCGATACAACATAGAAGATTGAGAGGTATAGTGTCATAGGGGATTAGGATCATTATATAAAAACATAAAACATGAAATAAAACATCTTTATTGAAAACTTCCTTTTCATGACCACTACATTCCCTCGTATTTAGCATTACATGGGATAACCTGAGGACATGCATCAGAAAAGGGTGAGCTATATTGACCAGAAAGGGAATAAACATTGAATAACATGAGGAATACAATAAATTTAAGACAATAGGCATATCAATGGAGAACAAGAGAAACATTAACATAAGTTCATGATAAATCATGATAATTATAACATGGAAATGTGGAAACAACACTTAACATGGAATTAGCATGAGCCAAGGCTCATTGCATATGGAGCATGAGTAAACCCTCATTGCAGATGAACAATGAGTAAACACTAATTTTACTTTAATTATCAGGATTAAACACCCATTGCATAGGACGTATCATGATACTATACTTTACCCAATGAATTGGAGCGCTATCAGGGCGCACCCTTCTTAAACATTTCATTCAATGCATAAGTGTGCCACATGGATCATATAACATGGAATCAGTGAACATCATAAGTTATTAAACAATTATGTAATGTGTAATAAATACATTAAAGTACCATTAAATATGAATATGTGCATAAAGGTGAATACCCTTTATAGAGACACAACTATGGTATTCACTACACAATGATCTTGGCTTAGAAGAACGCGATGCAATTTCAGTAGCATAACGGATTGACATAAGGATTCATGAAAACGGTTGATGAGAGATAAATTAGTATATCATAATATTTAAATTAAATGGACAGTAATTGGGTCATATATATACACTTACCAACAATCTTAATGGAATTTAGATGCATAATGCAAAAGAATTTCTTGGATGTAAAATAGGAGAGAGAAATCCCTCACGGAATTTCGGCATGGTAACGGGTGTACATGGGAGGAATTAATGAGAGGGAAAGGGGTATCCCATCATCCAAACATAAAATGGGTAGTATGGGGGAGGTGAAAAATCATACTTGAACATTTTTAATTGAAAAAAATGGCATAACAACTTAAAGAAAATTGGACAAAAATGAGAAAGGAAGAAATCCCTTACTTGGAAGTGTGATACCAAAAGCTTGGGAGAGGCTTGAGAGAGGCTTTATTGGAGCTTGGGGAACCTTGGGAGGATTATAGAGAGAGGTTTTAGGGATTGGGAGAACTTAAAAGGCTTTTAGGGAAGAGGAAGTGGGAGCTTGGGTGGGTTTATATATGAAATGATAGGGAATTCTTTTTTATTTAGTTTTGGGACACTTCACATTAAACTAATCAAAACCAAAAACCATCCCATGATTTTTGCCCATAGTTTTTTTTCAAAATGGGAGTTTAAAACAATATTTTATAAGGAGAATGGCTAAAATTATTAAAATAATAGGGTTTCTTATGTGGAGGTGAGTCACACTCTCAAGGAAAATAATTTAAAAAGACAAAATGTTTTATAAGCCTTGAAGGGTACACCAATTCTTTGTATAATAATTAAAACAAACCCAAAATCACTTTATTTTAATTGTAAAACATTTTTTGTCTGAAAATAATTTTTATTGTATTTTATTACATCACTATTGGGTAATTATGATGTCAAAAAACACATTATATATTTAAACGGTATTTAATGTTTACCCACAAATTCGACTGTCCCCGAAAATCAGGAAAAATTCACCATTGGATAATTTAGATGTCTTGATTACAAAAATAATATTCATTTTATATAAATAATTTTCAAAATATTTTAATGTTTACTTTTTAAATAAAAACCAACATTTATCGATAATTCATGGGGTTTGACAAAAAACAGCTCTAAAACCTTAATAAAAATAACAATTACATTCATAAAATTATAAAATAATTTATATTTAATAAAAATTAATTTAATAATAGTAATAATATTTTAATAAAATATTATTTAATTAAAAAATCCATTAATTAATCAAAATATATTTCTTAGTTGAATATTAATTAAAAATACTATTTGTGCTTTAAAAACTATTTACAAATTAACAATATTAAAAAGAATGTATATCCTCTATACATGAATAATGTACATAATATTAGTACTAGGTTCTTATTACATGACCCCTTAAAAAAACATAAGACCTTAGGGTAAGGTGCACGATGGTGACAAAATCTTGGGGTGGCTCAGATAACATTGCTCGTGTGGTAATCTCTACCAACTTCCACTTCTCTCATAGGCGGTTCTACTCGAGCATTAGATATTCAAGCTCGGCTTAGGCTTGGTCAAGAGAGAATACCAATGATTCCCCCTCCGTTCAGAGCTCTGACAAATGGGCTTCATATGGGGAAAGTCTAATGGATGAGGTCATGACTTCCTTTGACTGAGTAAATTGGATCTGTTAAAGCCCGATATTTATTCTAATCTGGTGATCACTGTTCAATGACTATATTATCCATGATCACAACTCATAAAATTAATTTAAAAAAACACAAACATAGAACCAAATAAGGGAAAACATTTTACATAACCATAAGAATACATTTAAATAGGCCAAGAGGAATTTTCATTAATAAATTTTTGGGTCGTTACAATCTTCCCCTCATAAGAAATTTCACCCACACAATTTATTTTTCCCTAACTAAATCAGATGCTGGTAACTTTGCCTCATTAGTCCTTATGATTCCCATATTTCTTCGTCAAACTTTTGATTTTCCACAACACCTTGACGAGGGGCATTGTCTTATTTTGTATAACTTTTTCTCTATGATCTAAGATCTTCACTGATTTCTCCTCGTAAGAAATATCATCCTCTAGTTTTACTACCTATGAAGAGAGTACATGTTATGGGTATGGTATGTACTTCCTTAAGAAGGATACAAGATAGAAATTATGTACATTGGACATGGTAGGTGGAAGTGTTAGTCGATAGGCCACATCCCCAACACGATCATGAATATCGAAGGGGATGATGTACCTAGGAATTAAATTCCCTTTATTTTCAAACCTCAGGAACTTCTTCCATAGAGATATGCGTAGAAATACCATGTCTCCAACTTTGAAATCAAGGTCTCACCAACGGTTATCTGCATAACTCTTCTATCGACTTTGGGCTGCCTTGATATGCTGCTAAATGGTTTTTACCTTTTCCACCATTTTTTCGACCATTTCAGGTCCTAGAAGCTTATGCTCATTGACTTCATCCTAACATGTCAATATTCTGCACCTCTTCCCATACGTGGATTCATAAGGTGTCATTTGTAGGATCGAGTGGAAACTATTATTATAGGAGCATTAAACCAGAGGAATCTATTGATCCCATCCTCCTTTAAAGTCCATTGAACATGATCTTAACATATATTTCAGTGTCTGAATAGTTCACTCAGATTGGACATCAGTTTGAGGATGATAAGTCGTACTAAAGTTAATTTTAGTATCCAGAGCATGTTGAAGACTCTTCCAAAACATAGAGGTGAATCTTGGATCTTGATCGAATAAAATAGTTAGTGGTACTCCATGCAGACTTACAACTTTCCTGATGTATATCTGTGCCAGTTGATCCAATGATAAATCCTCCTGAATTGCAATGCATTGTGAAGACTTTGTAAGACAATCCACAACATCCCAGATTTCATTGTTGCCTTTAGATGTCTTCATAAGTCCAGTGACAAAGTCTATGTTGATGTTATACCATTTCCATGTTGGTATGGGCAATGGTTGCATCATCCCCTTAGACTTCTGCCCTCTGCATTCACTTGCTGACACACCAGGCACATTGATGTATACTCAGCGATCACCTTCTTCATATTATCCCACCAATAATTCTTTTGGAGATCTTGATACATATTTGTGTTTCCTGGGTGAATAGGGAAATTTGAACTATGTGCATCATCCAAAAGATCCTTCTTCATCTTCAGTGTTGATGGAACACACAACCCTTTCCCAAATTTCACTATTCCTTCTTCATTAAAATTTAAATATGAGGATCTCCCTTTTCTGATAGCTTCCACTTTCCTATTAATTCCCACATCATTCTTTTGAGCATACTTTAACCATTCCAATAGAGATGGTTGAGCAATTATTTGTGAAAGGATTGATGATGTTCCCTTCAATATGATTCCCTTGTCCATCTTCATAAAATCTAAGAAAATTGGATCCTTTTCAATTCTAATAAATGATAGAATAAATGGGTCTTTTCTACTTATATCATCCACCACCTTGTTCGCTTTCCCAGGGTTGTAATGGATTGAGCAGTTATATTATTTAATCAGCTCTAACAATCTTCATTTTCACATGTTAAACTCTTTCTATGTGAATATATAATTGAGGCTTTTGTAGTCCGTATATAATTTACACTTCTCCCCAAAGAGATAATTCCACATAATTTTTAAAGCGAATATCACCACAACCAACTTGAGGTAAGGTGTTGGATATTTATGCTCATGAACATTCAAATTCCTAGAATCATAGGTAATGACTTTTTCATTTTGAATCAACAGACAACCGAGTCCCTTATACGTATCATCACTGAATTCCACAAAACGTTCTCCACTTGTGGGTAAAGTGAGCATAGGCGTAGTGATAATCCACCTTTTCAACTCCTTGAAGTATTCTTAACATTGATCAAAGCAAGAAAACTTTACTCCCTTGCAAGTTAGCTTGGTAATAGGGTTGGAAAATTGTGAGAAATTTCTCATAAATCATCGATAATATCCAGCTAACCCCAAGAAGATACAGATATCTGTTAACGATGTTGGCCTTGACCATACCTCTATTGTAGTTGTCATGGAGGTATCCATAGATACCCTATTTCTTGTGATGATATAGTGCAAGAATGAGACCTCCTTCAACCAGAACTCACACATTCTATACTTTTCATAGAGCTTCTCCTTTCGCAAGGTCTCTAGTATAGTTCTTAGATGATCCTTATGATCCTCCTTGGTTTTGGAGTATATTATAATATCATCTATAAAGACTACCAAATATTTGTCTATGTAATCTCTAAATACTCTATTCATCATGTCTATGATGATTTCTAGATAATTAGTGAGTCCGAAAGTCATTACTATGAATTCATAGTGCCCGTACATTGTTCGAAAAGTAGTATTGGGAATATCTTCCCTGTTCACCCTTACTTGATAAAATCCCGAACACAAATATACCTTAGAAAAGTATTGTTCTCCATGTAGCTGATCAAACAAGTCATCAATTCATGGGAGAGGATACATGTTCTTTATCGTGATTTTGTTAAGATCATGATAATCGATAAAAAGGCGCATTGACCCATCCTTCATCTGGATGAAGAGGACTGGTGCACCCCATGGTGAAGAACTTGTGCGTATGAACCCTTTATCTAGATTCTTCTTTAGTTGTTTCTTCATCTCCTCAAGCTCCACAAAATCTTTTCTATATGGAGTCGTTGGTATTTTCAACTCCCCAGGTATAAGGTCAATTGATAATTCAACATCTATTTAGGAGGAAGACCAGGCAATATCAAGGGAAACACTTCAGATAATTCCCTCACAATAGGTATGTCTTCAAGGACGGTTGACTCCTTAGACTCAATCATCTGTGCCAGATACACAGGCTCATAGGGCAGTAATATCCATGCTTGAGATGATGTAGCTAAATAAGTTTCATCTTTCTCCTTGCACTTGTACAGAATTGGGGGTCAATTCTCCAAATGGAGAGTGATTTCCCTCTCACGGAAATTTTTGTTGGCTCTATATAGGGATAACCAATCCATGCCAATAATTTTATCAAATTCCAATAGAGGTCGTATGATGAGGTTCTTCGGGATGTTTAATCCACCGATTATGATAGGGCAGGAGTTATATTCATGGGATGCAATGATTGCCCAATTTTCCGTACTCACCGACATCTTTACATCCATGATTTGTGGTGGCATTGGGATTGTTCTACTAAACATTCATGATATAAAATAATGCGTAGAACCTAAATAAAAAAGTATGTTCGCTATTCTTGAATTAATAACTAGCATACCTATAACCAATTCATTTTTGGGGTTTACTTTGGCAGTAGTGATGGAAAACACTTACCCACGATGCCTTGGAGGTTGTTGGTTTCCTCTAAAAACCCATGGCTTAGGACACTGATTTTCATGATGCCCAGGTTATTTGCAGTTGAAGCAATGAACAACACGTTGAGTGTCAAACGAAGCATTCCTCTCCTCTGTCGCAGCTACTGATTTTTATTTTCTGGAGTTAGCAGCTAGGTTCCCTTCTCTTACACACCTAAAACATTTCCTCGTCCCATTCAGGCAATTTATGGGGTGCTTCATTCCACACCATTGGCAAGTGGGGTGCTAGATTTTCTTAGCACCATTGGATTTATCAATCAGACCAATAGAATTAAATTACACCTTACGCTTCTTAACCATATGATACCCCCTGAGATTCTCCAATCTCCATTTCGACCTTGAGGGAACATCATAAAATTTCCTCATAGCTGTCGAAGTCACAGATCACTAGGGCTTTCTGTACGTTAGGTTTCATCCCACATAATAGCGGTCAACCTTGAATTTGGGGGTAACAAAAATGCTGGAAGAATATCGTGAAATCCTTTTGATTTTTTCCTCATACGCTCTGAAAAATTCGTCATTTTTTTCTTGAGGGCAAGAGGACCCTTTACACCTTAAGTCGGAGGGTGTGCAAAAAATATTTATCGAAAAACATTATCTAGAAATCCCTCCATTCCAACGCCTCAATATCCTCCTCAGGCTTCATTTTTTTATCAATTTCCATCATTGACCAGCTTCACCCTCCATTTGATAAGCAGCCAGAAGAAACTTATCATGTTTGGAACATTGAAGTATGGAGAAGATCTTTTCAATGGATTTAATCCATTGTTCGACGATTGATGTATGAGATGATCCATTTAAAGTAGGATGCCTTTGTCTCATGAAGCTCTTGATAGCGAATTGTTCTTTATTAGGGGGGTTGAACATTCCTCTTGACCCATGTTTCTATTCAACAGTTGAGTTAACTGATAGAATATCATGAGAAAGTTTGCGAATCCCCCTCCCATCAGATTGGGCATCTCATTAGCATAATCATCACATTGATCTTCACTTCAGTTGTTAGACCGAGTCCTCCTATTTCCGGCCATTGGCTGGAATAAAAGGAAAGTTGAGGGTGACACATAAAGGGTAATCCAAGGATAAACCATATGACTTATAAATATATTTTATTTCTTTAACTTATGAATCTATAGGCTTCAATCTATGTTATCCATCATATATTCTAGGGGATTTTTTTTTAATTTCCACAATAATGGTTCATACTAAGCTTGTGAATTTACCAATACATATCCCCCGGGAGTGTCATAACCAAGATTTCATTAAGGCCCGTTGTCGTGTACCTGGATACCCTGGGTTAAGTTAGAAGTTCATTGTTGAGGTTTTCAACCCTAGGTACATTTATTCCAGAGCCGCATCTACCTGATCGTTTCCAGATAGAGGTTTATTTTCTTGATAAACCACTTAATCAATACCTACCAAAACATAGGGATGTTTTTATTATACTTAGTATTATCTCTAATGTTTCACTAGGGTTTTAAATCCAAATCCCAAAAATAACCAAACCTATCCTCTGATACCAACTATGACAACCCTGCTCTTTATTACACACTTAATCATAATTTATTACATGAAATTTGACTTGATAAAACATAGAATATCAAGAGTTATAGTGTATTTGAGGATTAAGATCATTAAATAACGACATAAAAGCTTAAATACATCATATTTATTGAAAAAATCATTTACATGACCACTAAATTCCCTTATACTTAGTATTGCATGGGATAACCTGAGGACATGAATAAAAAAGGGTGAGGTCTAAAGCCTTGTAAGGGAATAAACATGGAATAACATGAGTAATACAATACATGTTAGACAATAGGATATCAATGGACCAAAAGTGAAACACAAACATAAAGATATGATAAAGCATGATAATTATAATAGGGAAATGTGGCAACAACACTTAACATGGAATTAGAATGTTCCAAGGCTCATTGCACATGGAGTGTAACTCCCCGAGATTTTATGAGATATATTCTTTTTAATTTCTTTCATATATTATGTTGTACACTACACCAAGATTATCATGCGCTATAAGTAACACCTTATTAGCTTATAGTATACACAACCCTGACTTGGCTTGCATTACACACAATCGCGACCTTCCTCGATAGCTTGTGTTGTACGCAATACCGGGTTTCACTAAACAATGATATATTGTTATAATATTATTATAGACTAGCCGTTATGAATAGTATTAACTCTGTTTTAATTTTATAACATTATTATTCATGTTACACATTTTCTAGAACATTTTATGAGAACAAAATAAAATTTTCGGGTAAAATAAGTATTTTTCAAAAAATGCAGTTTTTCCTCCTTTTGATGGCGCACCCACTTTAAAGCTAGTTTTCTATATGTTTATAAGATAAATTTGACAAAATAAAATTATTCATTGTAATCAGGATATAAAAATTTACTTTAGATAAAATTTTCATATTATTCTGATAACATTCATATTTTAATGAATAGCAAAAACACACTATATTTTAATTAAAAACAACTTTTTTCATTACAATAATTTATATGGTTAAATTATGATATCTAATTATTTTAAAGTATAAATAGAATATATTTTTACAATTTAATATAATTTATGTCATTATCATTGGTTTTACAATGAATTCATGGGTAAAATAATTTAAATCTTTTGCAATGTTTTAACTTTTAAAACTCATTTTCTTAACAACGTGATGAATTTTAAATTAATTTTTGCAAATTCTATGATTTGAATTTGGAAAAATTGATTCCATATTTGGAATCATTAGGTACAAATTATTTTAATAAGATACTTTTTATTTTTAGTCATTATGAATAGTAACTACGGTAAATTTTATTTACCATAGTTAAAGGTAAATCGGGTAATTAATGATAAATATAATATAATAAAATTACCCTAACACTTGTCCTAATATAATTGGATGATTATATTTTACCCTATATCATACTTGGATCGAAATGGAATCTAATGGAACCAACTTTTATTTGATTTAAGTCCATTTATTTATTTTATTTAAAGGAAAGAGAAATGTCTCACTCAAACTTTAATAATTAGATTATTTTTAATATAAGGTTATACAGAATATAAATTAGATTATAAATACTTATTTGAAATCTAAAGTGTTTTTATTTATCATGGTAATTTATTTTTAGTTTTGAAGAAATATTCAATTACCTTAATAGCTTATACATTAATGATGAAGAAATTATTTATTTTGTGAAAAATCAATAATATAGTTTTTATTAAAATAAAAATACCTATCAAAAGGACCATAAACTTGACCAAAAATTATTTGTCGAGTATATATATCCAATAAGAATCCAAGGGTAGATTTTAGGACCATTTGGAGCCTTACAAAACCGATTAGGAAATTTATATTATTTTATTTTAAATGATGTCAAAGATGACACCTTCATAATTTAATAAATATAACAATTTAAATATTGTGATTTTAAGATGATAAATTAGAGTAAAAATATTATTATGAAAGGTATTATATTTATATTCATCATAGGAGTTTATTTTTAATTTTTATGCAACAAATAAGTATATTAAATAATTATACAAAAATGATGTAGTAATTATTTTATTAAGAGATATACCAAAACAGTGGTTTTAAAAATATTTAAATAAATACTATATGAACAAAGTAATGTGCCCCATGATTTTTTTGATTAATATGAAATTTTAGGAATCTATTATATATTTTTGTTCGAACATATCTTCTGTGTGGATTTTATTTAAATTCAAATAATGAATATTGTCAAAATTGACACTATTGATATTTTATAAAAATAACATATTATTAAATTATTTAAAAATCACAAAAATATTTAAAAACAAAAAATTGGAAATTATGTGGTCGAAACAGTTATAAAGTATCCAATTATGAGAAATTTAGAACATTTAAGTATGTATTTATAATAATTTAGAATTTATAATTTTATTACCACAAATAAAATTAAATAAATTAAATAATGATAAATCAAGTTGATAAGGTTTAAAATAAACATAAAACGTGTCTAAATTTTATTGGTTGATGATATTACTACCCTATCGCATGTCATATTCTAATTGAGTCATTTTTGGTGGTTTTTAAGTGGGGTTTCATTTTATTATTATTTAATATTTTCAAGTTTTTCCTAAGGTTCCCCTCTCCTCCCTTATAATAGGGAACCTCCCCCCTCTTCTCTTTACACAATTTTGAGCCTTCAATCTCTGCCAAAACCTTCCCATTTCACTTATAAACTTCCATAGAAACCTACTAGAGGTCGTGGTATTCTTTAAAGACCAACTATAGTTCCCTAAGAGGAGGATAAGAGGAGCCACGTCGAAGAAGAGGAAATCTCTTCTACCGATTCTTTCAAGTTTCTTTCTTCTTCAACTTCTTCTTCTTTATTTGTTTCATCATAAATTAATAACATCAGTATCACTAATATAATGATATTTTATTATAAATATGAAACAACCCTATTTCATCTTCTATCCATCCTACAAAAAATGAAATCACCGCACGTGCATACGTATTGAATACTGTCTCCACACTGTGGTGTAATCTGTTTTTCCACCACCACCTTACTTGGATGGGTATAATGGTATAAAGAATAACTATATATAGTTATTATAACATCATACTTATTCTGAGTTATTATATCATCCACTCCAATTCAATTCAATAATTATTGGAACGATATCATCGCTCGTGCGTACGTATGGATTACCGTCTCCACGACGCGATGAGATTCATTCTCCATGTTAACCGCTCAAGAATGATTATAAAGTATATATAATGAATAATAATGAAATATATGACATGATAAAGCTACTGGATATATGTGTATATATATATATATATGTCATCTACTTACTTCCATTCAAGTCAATAATGAAAAGAAAACAACATTCATGCGTACGTACGACCTACCGTCTCCATAAACGGTGTATTTCATTTCATTTATCTATCTATTATATATATATATACTGAATATATATGATATAAAAATCATGATTTACATTTTGGAAGTAATTAAATCATGATATAATTAATAATAATATCAAGAACAACAAGTCCAAACACGTATGATAAATAAAATGATTTTACCCAAAACGCTATTTTAACATGGAATTTACAAAAGAACGGGTAATATAAAGTAATAAGTGAACCATATATGATATCATAATAATGCATATGATTCTATAATAAGTCAATGACATTATTTATATCATTATACAGGAGGTTCAGATACGTACGAAGCATATCAGTCCTTAGGTAAGGGATAACCTTTCCAATCTCGTTCTTCTCCGAGATTGTTTACTCAATATTATTTACTGGGGTTATTGTTATCATCTTTGTCCATTTTTTCTAAAAGTGTTTTTATGTATGTTTAAAGTCCTTTTTACGAATTTTTGAATTTTACCACATGTTATGAAAGGAATATTTCTTTTGTTTACCATACGAAGAATTTTTTGACTTTTCCGACAAAAGTACGAGGAGAATGTTTTTTTAACTTATACGACATGAACAGATTTTTATGGTTTCATAACACCTTATTTCCATGAATCATACTCTACAATATTTCATGAAAATTTTCAACAAAATCCTCTTCTTTTAAAATTTCATGTCATTTTGTGAAAAGAAATTGATTTTGAATAAGAAAGGATATTTTCCTCAAGAATTAATTTCAAGTGTTTTATCAAAACCATTTTCCATTTAAGATGACATTATTTAATATGTGTATATTTCAATTATAATGTCTCATGATTTACATGTTTTCACTTCTCTTATGATGAAATGATATCCATTTATTTTATATGGATTATGTTATAATGGGATGATGTTTATGAAACCCATTTTATTCTTTGGGTTATGATGAATGATTTATGTTTATGTTGTGGAACACGTAAGAATGATTTCATTATGAGATGGGTGAGACCTATATATTCCTCTAATGAATTGGGTAAAGATTTATATCTCATGAGATAGACATGTCTGGAATGGTAAGTTAATCTGGTTCAGTGATACAGGACTGGAACGAGGAGTGAACTCGATTTAGAAAGGGACTTTGTCCACTAAGATGGTCTTGGTAGCAATGCCTTGGCTACTATGGAAATCATATCATGTGATTAATGGTTTGCCACAATTACATGTTTCCATGCTATTTTATCATGATTGATGTTCCATTATGATCTATGCCTTATGTAATTCCATGTATGTCATTGCTCTAGATTTTGATGTTTAAACATTATGTTCATGTTTTTAAGTTCAAATGTATATGGTTTGTTTTATTTTCTCTATTCGTACCCTTACTGAGCATTTGAGTTCACCCTTTATATGTTTTCTTTTCTCTAAGATATAAAGAAATGTTTTAGGTAAGAAAACAAAAAGGGTAAGATCTTTATGGGAAATGTTGAAGATCTTTCACCATGATTAGAATATTATGTTCTGAGTTTCCAAAGACACTAAACTATTATGGTCCTTTGGTGTATGTTTTTGTTATGTATTAAGTATTCCGCAAAAGTAATGGTATGTCCATGTATTTCATGTTTGGGGTCTCTTTAGTGGGTATCAGAGGAAAGGTTTAGTTAACCTTTGGAATCTAGGATCCGAAAAAAACTTTAGTGAGATCCCTAGAGATATTTCTAAGGTATGTCTAGGGATGTCTCTAAGGTTTAGTATAACTATAGGTGCAATCCTAGAATTATGTTGATGATTATGAATAACCTAGGGTGTACCTAAGCTATCATAGGTTAAAGGAGGTGTCATAAGTTATACATCCTATAAGTGACTTTGACCATTATGTGGTTCCTCATTATTTTAACTGTTTCTTACACAATGGTTTCTGGTTTTAGTTAATGGAGGGAACCGGAAGGAATTGGGTTAACATTGAATCTAATGGGAAAACTGGTGACTATGAGAAGCAAAATTTCGTAATTCCTAGAGAGAAAGATATTATGATTATGCCGAATCAGACATCACGATATATGATTAACAAGGTGAAATTTAGTGGTATCCCTAATTCATCAAATAAGAGGAAGATGTACTTTTATGCATTTTCACATGGTGAGGATCATAAAGAAGGGAAGATTTAGATTTCTAAAGAAGGGAAGAAGAACCTTGAGGAATATCTCAAATGGAGGGGAAGATGTTATCTATGTGGGGAAAAGGGTCATAGAGTGACAAACTATTATGGAGTTAAATGTCTTATCTGTGGAGAACATGGGAATTACCAAACTCAATGCCCGGACCGAAGAGGTTACTTCTAAATCAAGGAAGGACTTATTACATGACAATCGTTGTAGAGGATGTATTGAAGGTTTTGTGTATTGGTATTCAAGAATAATGTTGTTGAGGTACTTTTATGGTATATTGGCATATCAATGTATTGGTCCATTGTGGTTTTCCATAAGAATATGGCATCGATAACTATGGAAAGTGATTGAAATATTTTTGGAAAGCAGATGATATGCGTATAATGAAGGGATAAAGAGAAAATAAAATGTTTGATAGTATTCATGATCTCATGACTAATATAAGGACAAAGTGATATCATGGTTTGAGTATAAGGAATTTTTGGGATTTTGGTATGTGGAAAGAGATAACTTTGGAAGACATTCATGTTTTCACTAAGGTTCTATGGTAATTCATGTTGTAAGAGAATACAAGATTAAGGTATTGGAATGCGGTAAACAAGATATATCATGTGATATATGAGGGATAAATGATGGTATTCACATGCTCGGTAGATGACATTTCTAGTAAGTGTTTTCTTTATACTATGAGCTTGGACAAAAGTATTTTGTATAAGCCTAAAGATTGAAATGAATTAAGTTAGAAATAAGATAGTATTGTTTAAGGATAGAACTTTTTTTTCAATATTATTGCAGGAATGTTATAATAATGTAGTTTTAGAAAAAGGGACAACCTGCAGGACGGGCGACAACCCGTCATGTTGGACAAGGTTGAGGGAATCGAACCCAAAACCGAACTGCGACAGGATTTTATCACCTACCACTGGCCTACAGGAAGTCCCTGGTTAGTAGAAACTAGGTTTATTATATTAATAGGTATGATATATGAAGTATAAGTCCATTTTAGGAACCATATACGATTAATATCACTATATATGGAATTATGTATATTTAATAACTTTTGATATCCTCTTATTTGAGACAGATGTAATGACTTATCATTCTATTGCATGATCTGCTAACACTTCACGGAAGAAAACTTCAACTTCATTTCTTTAAGAGATGAAGTGGAAATTGTTCGAGGAACAAAAAACAGTAAGACTGTACCAAAATCAAGTAAGTATTTATTTTAATTCAACAATTCTTCAACTTTAGGGAAATGATCTTGAAAACAAAAAATGTTGTCCTAGTGTACTTATATCCGATGAATCAGATGGTACCTTAAATCCTCACAAATTTATGGCTTTGTGATTATTGGAATTTTCCTATCCATGTCCTCTACCACTCTCCATCAGAACTTGATGGTTAAAATTTTCTTCCATATCCATATTTCCACCTATGTTCTCCTATGTGGAAACCCAGTGATGAGTTAATCTGGGTAACCATTACATTTCTTACTTTACTTTTTAATATTAAGTTTCAATATTCCTTTTACAATGTGGGATTTTACGAATGAAACTTTCAAGTAGTAAACGATTTATAACCCCGACGAATTTCGAGGGTGAAATTCATTTTAAGGGGGGTAGAATGTAACACCCCGAGATTTTATGAGATATATTTTTTTTAATTTCTTTCATATCTTCTGTTGTATGCTACCCTAATATTATCTTGTGCTATATGAAACACTATATTAGATTGCGGTATACGCAACCCTGACTGGGCTTGCATTACACGCAATCACGACCTTCCTCGATAGCGTGTGTTGTACGCAATACCGGGTTCCACTGAACAACGATATATTGTTATAATATTATTATGGACTAGCTGTTATGAATATTATTAACTAAATTTTGAATTTTATAACATTATTATTCATCTTACACATTTTCTAGAACATGGTATGAGAACAAAATAATTTTCTCGTGTAAAATAAGTATTTTACAAAAAATACAGTTTTTCCTCCTTTTGATGGCGCGCCCACTTTAAATCTAGTTTTTGACATGTTTATAAGTTAAATTTGACAAAACAAAAATTCTTATTTGGAATCATGATATAAAATTTACTTTGGATATATTTTTCATATTATTCTGATAACTTTCATATTTTAATGAATAGTATAAACACGCTATATTTTAATTAAAAATAACTTTTTTCATCGCAATAATTTATATGGTTAAATTATGATATTTAATGATTTTAAAGAATAAATAGAATAAATTTTTATCATTTAATATAATTTATGTCATTATCATTGATTTTACATTGAATTCATAGGTAAAATCATTTCAATCTTTTGCAATGTTTTAACTTTTAAAACACATTTTCTTAACAACGAGATTAATTTTAAATTAATTTCTGCAACTTCAGTTATTTGAATTTGAAATAATGGATTCCATATTTTGAATCAGTAGGTACAAATTATGTTAATAATCTACTTTTTATTTTTATTCATTATGAATAGTAACTACGGTAACTATTATTTACCATAGTTAAAGGTAAATCGGGTAATTAAGGATAAATATAATATAATAAAATTACCCTAACACTTGTCCTAATATAATTGGATGATTATATTTTACCCTATATCATACTTGGGTCGAAATGGAATGTAATGGAACCCACTTTTATTTGATTTAAGTCCTTTTATTTATTTTATTTAAAGGAAAGTGAAATGTCTCACTCAAACTTTAATAATTAGATTATTTTTAATATAAGGTTATACAGAATATAAATTCGATTATAAATACTCATTTGAAATCTAAATATTTTTTTTTATCATATAAATTTATTTCTAGTTGTTATGAAATATTTAATTACCTTCATAGCCTATACATTAATGATGAAGAAATTATTTATTTAGTGAAAAATCAATAATATAGTTTTCATTAAAATACCAATACCTATCAAAAGGACCATAAACTTGACCAAACATTATTGGTCGAGTATATCTATACCCTAAGAATCCAAGGGTATATTGTTTCACCATTTGGAGAATTATAAAATTGATTAGGACATTTATATTATATTATTTTAAATGATGTCAAAGATGTCACCTTCATAATTTAATGAAGACAAAAATTTAAATGTTGTTATTTTAAGATGATAAATTCGAGTAAAAATATTATTATGAAAGGAATTATATTTATATTCATCATAGGAATTTACTTTTAATTTTTATGCAAAAAATAAGTATATTAAATAATTATACAAAAATTTTGTAGTAATTATTTTATTAAGAGATATACCAAATAAATGGTTTTAAAAATATTAAAATAAATACTATATGAACAAAGTAATGTGACCCATGATTTTTTTGATGAAAATTACATGTTATGAATCTATTATATATTTCGGTTCGAACATATATTCTGTGTGGTTTTTATTTAGATTCAAATAATGAATATTGCCAAAATTGACACTATTGATATTTTATAAAATTAACATATTATAAAATTATTTAAAAATCTCAAAAATATTTAAAAACTACAAATTGGAAATTATATGCTCTAAAAGGTTATAAATTATCCATTTATTGGAAATTTACAACATTTAATTATGTATTTATAACAATTTAAAATTTAGAATTTTATTACCACAAACAAAATTAAATAGATTAAATAATAATAAATCAAGTTGATAAGGTTTAAAATAAACTTAAAACATGTCTAAATTTTATTTTTGAAGATATTACTACCCTATCTCATCTAAGATTCAAATTGAGTCATTTTGGGAGGTTTTTATGTGGGGTTTCATTTTATTATTATTTAATATTTTTAAGTTTTTCCTAAGGTGCCCATCTCCTCCCTTATAAAAGGCCACCTCCTCCTCTTCTCTTTACAAACTTTTGAGCCTTCAAGATCCGCCAAAAGATTCCCATTTCACTTCTCCACTTCCATAGAAACCTACTATAGGTCCTGGTCTTCTTTAAAGACCAACTATAGTTCCCTAAGAGGAGGATAAGAGGAGCCACGTCGAAGAAGAGGTAATCTCTTCTATTGATTCTTTCAAGTTTCTTTCTTCTTAAACTTCTTATTCTTTATTTATTTCATCATAAACTAATAACATCAGTATAACTTATATACTGATATGTTATTATAAATATTAAACAACCCTATTTTACCTTCTATCCATCCTACGAAAAATGAAATCACCGCACGTGCGTACGTACGGAATACCATCTCCACACCGTGGTGTAATCTGTTTTTCCACCACCACCTTAATTGGATGTGTATAATGGTGTACTGAATAACTATATATATTTGTTATAAAATCATTTGGATTCTGAGATATTATATCATCCACCTAAATTCAATTCAATAATTATGGGAATGATATCATCGCTCGTGCGTACGTACAGATTACCCTCTCCACGACGCGATGAGATTCATTCTCCATGTTAACCACTCAAGAATGATTATAAAGTATATATAATGAATAATAATGAAATACATGAAATGATAAAGCTACTGTATTTATGTATATATATATATAGATGTCATCTACTTACTTCCATTCAACTCAATAAGGAAAAAAACAGTGTTCATACGTACGTACAACCTACCGTCTCCATGAACGGTTTATTTCATTTCATTTATCTATATATATATATATTGAATATATATGATATATAAATCATGATTTACATTTTTGAAGTAATTAAATCATGATATAAGTAATAATAATATCAAGAACAACAAGTCCAAACACATACGATAAATAAAACAATTTTACCCAAAACGCTGCCTTAACATGGAATTTACAAAAGAACAGGTAATATAAAGTAATAAGTAAACCATATATGATATCATAACAATGAATACGATTCTGTAATAAGTCAATGACATTTTTTAATTCATTATACAGGAGGTTCGGATACGTAGGAAGCATAGCATACCTAAGGTAAGGGATAACCTTTCCAATCTCGTTCTTATCTGAGATTGTTTATTCATAAGTATTTACTGGGATTATTGTTATCATACATGTCCATGTTTTCCAAAAGTTTTTTATTTATGTTTAAAGTCCTTTTTACCCATTTTTTACTTTTACCACATGTTATTAAAGGAATATTTCTTTTGATTACCATACGAGAATCTTTTTGACTTTTCCGACAAAAGTATAAGGAGAATGTTTTTTTAACTTATACGGAATGAACAGATTTTTATGGTTTCATAACACATTATTTTCATGAATATTAATCTAAAATATTTCATGAATATTTTCAACAAAATCCTATTCTTTTAAAATTTCATGTCATTTTGTGAAAAGAAAATGATTTTGAATAAGAAAGGATATTTTCCTCAAACATTTATTTCAAGTGTTTTATCAAAACCATTTTCCATCTAAGATGACATTATTTCATATGTGTATGTTTAAAGTATAATGTCTCAATGATTTATATGGTTTCACTTCTCTTATGATGAAATGATATCAATTTATATTATATGGATTATGTTATGATGGGATGATGTTCATGAAACCCATTTTATTCTTTGGGTTATGATGAGTGATTTATGTTTATGTTGTGGCACACGTAAGAATAATTTCATTATGAGATGGGTGGGACCTATATATCCCTCTAATGCATTGTGTAAATATTTATATCTCATGATATATACATGGCAGGAATAGTAAGTTAATATGGTTCAGTGATACAAGAATGGAACGAGGAGTGAACTCGATTCAGAAAGGGACTTTGTCCACTAAGATGGTATTAGAAGCAATGCCTTGGATACTAGGGAAATCATATCAAGTTCTTAATGGTTTTCCACAATTACATGTTTCCATGCTATTTTATCATGATTGATGTTCCATTATGATCTATTCCTTATGTACTTCCATATTTTATGTCATTGCTCAAGATTTTGATGTTTAAACATTATGTTCATGTTTTTAAGTTCAAATGTATATGGTTTGTTTTATTTTCTCCATGATTAACCTTACTAAGAATTTGATCTCACCCTTTATATGTTTTCATTTCTAGAAGATATAAAGAAAGGTTTTAGGTAAGAAAACAAAAAGGGGAAGTTCTTTATGGGAGATGTTGAAGATCTTTCACCGTAATTAGAAGATTATGTTTTGAGTTTACAAAGACAATAAACTATTACGGTCCTTTGGTGTATATTTTTGTTATGTATTAATTATTCCGCAAAAGTAATTTTAGGTCCGTGTATGTCATTTTAGGGGTCTCTATATTTGGTATTAGAGGAAAGGTTTAGTTATCATTTGGAATCTAGGATCTGAAAAAAAAACTTTAGTGAGATCCCTAGAGATATTTCTATGGTTTGTCTAGGGATGTCCCTAAGGTTTAGTATAACTATAGGTGTAGTCCTAGAATTATGTTTATGATTATGAATAACCTAGGGTGAACCTAATATGTCCTAGGTTAAATGAGGTGTCATAAGTTATACATCTTATAAGTGACTTTTTACGATTATGTGGTTCCTCATTATTTTAATTGTTTCTTACACAATGGTTTCTGGTTTTAGTTAATAGAGGGAACTGGAAGGAATTGGGTTAACATTGTATCTGATGGACAAACTAGTGACTATGAGAAGTGAAATTGCATAATGACTTCAGAGAAAGATATTATGATTATGCCGAATCAGACATCACGATATATGATTAACAAGGTGAACTTTAGTGGTATTCCTAATTCATCAAATAAGAGGAAGATGGACTTTTATGCATTTTTGCATAGTGAGGATCATAAAGAAGGGAAGATTGAGATTTCTAAATAAGGGAAGAAGAACATTGAGGAATACATAAAATAGAGGGGAAGATGTTATCTATGTGGGGAAAAGGGTCATAGAGTGAAAAACTATTATGGAGTTCAATGTCTTATCTATAGAGAACATGTGCATTACCCAACTCAATGCCCTGACCTAAGAGGTTACTTCTAAATTAAGGAAGGACTTATTCCAGGTCAATAATTGAAGAGGATGGATTGAAGTGTTTATGTATTGGTATTCAAGAATAATGTTGTTCAGGTACTTTTATGGTATATTGGAATATCTATATATTGGTCCATTGTGGACTTCCATAAGAATATGGCATCGGTAACCATGAAAAGCGATTGAAATATTTTTAGAAAGCGGATGATATGCGTATAATGAAGGGATAAGGAGAAAATAATATGTTTGATAGTATTCATGATCTCATGACTAATATAAGGACAAAGTGATATCATGGTTTGAGTATAAGGAATTTTTGGGATTTTGGTATGTGGAAAGAGATAACTTTGGACAACATTCATGTTTTCACTAAGGTTCTATGGTAATTCATGTTGCAAGAGAATACAAGATTAAGGTATTGTAATGTGATCCACAAGATATATCATGTGATATATGAGGGATAAATGATGGTATTCACATGCTTGGTAGATGACATTTTTTGGAATTTTTTTCTTTATACTATGAGCTTGTACATATGTATTTTGGATAAGCCTAAAGATTGGAATGAATTAAGTTAGACATAGGATAGTATTTTTTAAGTCTAGAACTTTTTTTTGATATTATTATAGGAATTTTATAATAATGTAGTTTTAGAAAAAGGGACAACCTGCAGGACGGGCGACAACCTGTCACGTTGGACAAGGTTGCTAGAATTGAACCCACAACCAAAGTGCGATAGGCTTTTATCGCCTACCACTGGCCTACAGGAAGTCCATGGTTAGTAGAAACTAGTTTTATTATATTAAGAGGTATGATATATGAAGTATAAGTCCATTTTAGAAACCATATACGATTAATCTCACTATAGATGGACTTATGTATATTTAATAACTTTTGATATCATTTTGTTTGAGACAGATGGAATGACCGATCATTCTATCGCATGATCTGCTAACACTTCACAGAAGACAAAATAAACTTCCTTTATTTAAGAGATGAAGTGGAAATTGATCAAGGCACAAACAACAGTAAGACTGTACCAAAATCAAGTAAGTATTTCTTTTAATTCAACAATTCTTCAACTTTAGGGAAATAATCTTGAAAACAAAAAATGTTGTCCTAGTGTACTTATATCTGATGAATCAGATGGTACCTTAAATCATCAAAAATTTATGGATTTGTGATTGTTGGCTTTTTCATAGCCATGTCCTCTACCACTCTATATCAGAACATGATGATTAGATTTTTCTTCCATATCCATATTTCCACCTATGTTCTCATGTGTGGAAACCCAGTGATGAGTTAATCTGGGTAGTTGTTAAATTTCTTAATTTAATTTTTAAAATTAAGTTTTAGTATTCCTTTTACGATGTGGGTATTTATTAATGAAACATTCAATTAGTAGACGATTTATAACCCTGACGAATTTCAAGGGCGAAATTCATTTTAAGGGGGTAGAATGTAACACCCCGAGATTTTATGTGATATATTCTTTTTAATTTCTTTCATATCTTCTGTTGTACTCTACACCAATATTATCTTGAGCTATATGGATCACCATATTAGCTTTCAGTATACGCAACCCTGACTTGGCTTGCATTACACGCAATCCCAAACTTCCTCGATAGCGTGTGTATTACGCAATACCGGGTTTCACTAAACAATGATATATTGTTGTAATATTATTATGGAATATACATTATGAATATTATTAACTAAATTTTGAATTTTATAACCTTATTATTCATCTTACACATTTTCTAGAACATGGTATGAGAACAAAATAATTTTTTCGGGTAAAATAAGTATTTTTCAAAAAATGAAGTTTTGTCGCCTTTTGATGGCACACCCACTTTAAATCTAGTTTTTGACATGTTTATAATTTCAATTTGGAAAAATAAAATTCTTCTTTTTAATTAGGATATAAAAATTTACTTTGGATAATTTTTTCATATTATTCTGATAACTTTCATATTTTAATGAATAATAAAAACATGCTATATTTTAATTAAAAAAAACTTTTTTCATCACAATAATTTATATGGTTAAATTATGATATTGAATTATTTTAAACTATAAATAGAATATATTTTTACCATTTAATATAATTTATGTCATTATCATTTATTTTACATTGAATTCATAGGTAAAATCATTTCAATCTTTTGCAATGTTTTAACTTTTAAAACTCGTTTTCTTAACAACGAGAGTAATTTTAAATTAATTTCTAAAAATTTTGTGATTTGAATTTGGAGAAATAGATTCCATATTTAGAATCATTAGGTCCAAGTTATGTTAATAAGATAAATTTTATTTTTAGTCATTATGAATAGTAACTACGATAAATTTTATTTACCATAGTTAAAGGTAAATCTGGTAATTAAGGGTAAATATAATATAATAAAATTAACCTAACAATTGTCCTAATATAATTGGATGATTTTATTTTACCCTATATCATACATGGGTAGAAATGGAATCTAATGTAACCCACCTGTATTTGATTTAAGTCCTTTTATTTATTTTATTTAAAGGAAAGTGAAATGTATCACTCAAACTTTTATAATTAGATTATTTTTAATATAAGGCTATACAGAATATAAATTCGATTATAATTAATAATTTGAAAGATAAATAGTTTTTATTTATCATGGTAATTTATTTTTCATTTTTAAGAAATATTTAATTACCTTATTAGCTTATACATTAATGATGAAGAAATTATTTATTTAGTGAAAAATCAATAATATAGTTTTTATTAAAATAACCATTTGGAGCCTTATGAAACCGATTAGGACATTTATATTATTTTATTTGAAATGATGTCAAAGATGTCACCTTCATAATTTAATAAAGATAACAATTTAAATGTTGTGATTTTAAGATGATAAATTCTATTAAAAATATTATTATTAAAGGTATTATATTTATATTCCTCATAGGAATTTATTTTTAATTTTTATGCAACAAATTTGTATATTAAATAATTATACAAAAATGTTCTAGTAATTATTTAATTAAGAGATATACCAAATAAATGGTTTTAAAAATAATAAATTAAGTTCTATATTAACAAAGTAATGTGACCCATGATTTGTTTTGATGAATATGACATGTTATGAATCTATTATATATTTTCTTTCAAACATATCTTCTGTCGGTTTTTATTTAAATTCAAATAATGAATATTGTCAAAATTGACACTATTGATATGTTATAAAAATAACATATTATTAAATTATTTTAAAATCTCAAAAATATTTAAAAACTACAAATTGGAAATTATATGTTATAAAAGGTTATAAATTATCCAATTATAGGAAATTTACAACATTTAAGTTTGTATTTATAAAAATTTAGAATTTAGAATTTTATTACGACAAATAAAATTAAATAGATTAAATATTGATAAATCAAGTTGATAAGGGTTAAAATAAACATAAAACATGTCTAAATTTTCTTGTATGGTGATATTAATACCCTATATCATCTTATATTATAATTTAGTCATTTTTGGAGGTTTTTATGCAGGGTTTCATTTTATTATTATTTAATATTTTTAAGTTTTTCCTAAGGTGCCCCTCTCCTCCCTTATAAAAGGGCACCTCCTCCCTCTTCTCTTTACATAATTTTGAGCATTAAAACTAATCCAAAACCTGCCCATTTCAGTTCTACACTTCAATAGAAACCAACAATAGGTCCTGGTATTCTTTAAAGACCAACTATAGTGCCCTAATAGGAGGATAAGAGCATCCGCGTCAAAGAAGAGGTAATCTCTTCTACCGATTCTTTCAAGTTTCTTTCTTCTTAAACTTCTTCTTATTTATTTGTTTAATCATAAATTAATAACATCAGTATCACTCATATACTGATATGTTATTATAAATATTAAACAACCCTATTTCACCTTCTATTCATCCTATGAAAAATGAAATCATCGCACATGCGTACATACGGAATACCATCTCCACACCGTGGTGTAATCTGTTTTTCCACCACCACCTTACTTGGATGGGTATAATGGTGTAAAGAATAACTATATATAGTTATAATAAAATCATACTGATTCTGATATATTATATCATCCACTCCAATTCAATTCAATAATTATGGGAACGATATCATTGCTCGTGCGTACGTACGGATTGCCGTCTCCACGACGCGATGAGATTCATTCTCCATGTTAACCACTCAAGAATGATTATAAAGTATATATAATGAATAATAATTAAATATATTACATTATAAAGCTACTGGATTTATGTATATATTTATGTATTTCATCTACTTACTTCCATTCAAGTCAATAAGGAAAAGAAAACAACGTTCATGCATACGTACGACCTACCATCTCCATGAACGGTGTATTTCATTTCATTTATCTATCTATTATATATATATATATATATACGTAATATATATGATATATAAATCATGATTTACATTCTGGAAGTAATTAAATCATGATATAACTAATAATAATATCAAGAACAAAAATTCCAAACAGATATGATAAATGAAACGATTTTACCCAAAACGTTGTTTTAACATGGAATTTACAAAAGAACTGGTAATATAAAGTAATAAGTGAACAATATATGATATCATAACAATAAATATGATTCTGTAATATGTCAATGACATTATTTAAATCATTATACAGGAGGTTTGGATACGTACAAAGCATATCAGACCTAAGGTAAGGGATAACCTTTCCAATCTCGTTCTTATCTGAGATTGTTTATTCATAAGTATTTACTGGGGTTATTGTTATCATCCATGTCCATGTTTTCTAAAAGTGTTTTTATGTATGTTTAAAGTCCTTTTTACCCATTTTTGACTTTTACCACATGTTATGAAAGTAATATTTCTTTTGTTTACCATACGAGGAACTTTTTTACTTTTCCGAAAAAAGTACGAGGAGAATGTTTTTTTAACCTATACGGCATGAACGGATTTTTACAGTTTTATAACACCTTATTTTCATGAAGATTAATCTACAATATTTCATGAATATTTTCAAAAAAATCCTCTTCTTTTAAAATTTCTTTTCATTTTGTGAAAAGAAAATTATTTTGAATAATAAATTATATTTTCCTCAAGAATTTATTTCTAGTGTTTTATCAAAACCATTTTCCATCTAAGATAACATTATTTCATATGTGTATGTTTCAAGTATAATGTATCTATGATTTACATGGTTTCAGTTCTCTTATGATGAAATGATATCAATTTATTTTATATGGATTATGCAATGATGGGATGATGTTTATGAAGCCCATCTTATTCTTTGGGTTATGATGAATGATTTATGTTTATGTTGTAGCACACATAAGATTGATTTCATTATGATATGGGTGGGACCTATATCTCCCTCCAATTAGTTGGGTAAAGATTTATATCTCATGAGATAGACATGGATGGAATGGTAAGTTAATATGGTTCAGTGATACATGACTGGAACGAGGAGTGAACTCGATTCAGAAAGGGACTTTGTCCACTAAGATGGTATTGGCAGCAATGCCTTGGATACTATGGTAATCATATCAAGTGCTTAATGGTTTGCCACAATTACATGTTTCCATGCTATTTTATCATTATTGATGTTCCATTATGATCTATGCCTTATGTACTTCCATTTTTTATGTCATTTCTCAAGATTTTGATGTTTAAACATTATGTTCATGTTTTTTTGTTCAAATGTATATGGTTTGTTTTAGTTTTTCCATGCTTACCTTTACTGAGCATTTGAGCTCACCCTTTATATGTTTTATTTTTTCCATAATATAAAGAAAGGTTTTAGGTAAGAAACAAAAAGAGGAAGATCTTTATGGGATATGTTGAAGATCTTTCACCATGATTGGAAGATTATGTTCCGAGTTTCCAAAGACACTAAACTATTATAGTCCTTTGGTGTCTATTTTTTATGTATTAAGTATTCCGAAAAAGTATTGTTATGTCCATGTATGTCATGTTTGGGGTCTCTACATAGAGCATGATTAAACCCTCATTGCACATGAAGCACAAGTAAACCCTCATTTTACTTGAATTAGACTGAGTCAACACTCATTTCACATGACGTATCACGATACTATACTTTACCCAATGCATTGGAGTGCTATCTGGGCACACCCTTCTTAAACATTTAATTTCATGCATAAGTGTGCCACATGGATCATATAACAAAGAATAAATCAACATCATAAGTTATTACACAATTATGTAATGTGGAATAAATACATTAAAGTACCATTCAATATGTATTTTTTTAGAAAGGTGAATACCCTTGATATAGAAATGGGTATGGTATTCCCTACACAATGATCTTGGCTTGGAAAAACGTGGTGCAATTTCAGCAGCATAATGACGTGACATAAGGATTTATGAAAATGTTTGATGAGAGAAAAATGGGTGTCTCATCATATTTACATGAAATGGACAGTAAGGGAGTCATATAGATACATGTCCCAACAAACGTAATGGAATTTAGATGCATAATAAAAAAGAATTACTTGGATGTAAAAAAGGAGAGAGAAATCCCTCATGGAATTTTGGCATGGTAACAGGTGTACATGGGAGGAATTAATGAGAGAGAAAGGGGTCTCCCATCATCCAAACATAAAGAGGTAATTATAGGGGAGGTTCAAAATCATAACCCAAAATTTTTAATTGAAAACAATAGGTCATAACATCTTAAAGAAGATTGGACAAAAATGAGAAAGGAAGAAATCCCTTACTTGGAAGTGTGATCCCAAAAACATGGAAGAGGCTTGAGAGAGGCTTCTTGGGAGATTGGGGTGCCTTGGTATGATTCTATAGAGATGAGGGCATAGGTTGGTTGAACTCCAAAGGCTTTGAGGGAAGAGGAATTGGGATCCTTGGTGGGTTTATATAGGAAAGGAGAGGGAATTCTTTATTATTTAGGTTTGAGACACCTCACATTAAACTAATCAAAACCACAAACCTACCCATTTTTATTTCCCATGTATTTTTCTTAAGTGGAGTGGAAAACATTATTTTATAAGGCTAATGACCGAACGTCTTAAAATAGTAGGGTTGATTATGTGGAGGTGAGTCCCACTCTAAAAAAAACTATTTAAAAAGACAAAATGTTTTATAAGCCTTGAAAGGTCCACTAAAGCTTTGTAAAATAAATAAAACAAACCCAAAATCACATTATTTTAATCATAAAACATATATTGTCCAAACATAATGTTTATAGTATTTTATTACACCACTATTGGGTCATTATGATGTTGTAAAACACATTATATATTTAAACGGTATTTAATTTTTACCCAAAAATTCGATTGTCTCATAAAATAATGATAAACTCACAGTTGGATAATTTCAATGTAAGGATTACAAAAATAACATTAATTTTATATAAATAATTTTCTAAATGTGTGAATTTTTACTTTTAAAATAAAAACCATCATTTATCGAAAATTAAAGGGTTTTTGACAAAAACAGCTTTCAAACCTTAATAAAAATTACAATTGCATTAATAAAATTATACGATAATATATATTTAATAAAAATTAATTTAATTATAATAAAAATATTTTATTAAAATATTATTTAATTTAAAATTCTATTAATTCATCAAAATAGATTTCTTAGTTGAATATTAACTAAAAATAATATTTGTGCTATACAAACTATTTACAAAGTAACAATAATAAAAAGAATGTATATTATCTATACAAGAATAATGTATATAATCGTAGTACTAGAGTCTTGTCACATAACCCCTTAAAACACCCGTATAAGACCTTAGGGTAAGGTGTGTGATGGTGACAAACTCTTGGGGTGGATCAGATAACATTTCTCAAGTGGTAATCTCAATCAACTTCCAATTCCCTCATAATAGGTTCCGCTTGAGCTTTACATATTCAATCTCGGATTGGTATTGGTCAAAAGTGAATCCCAATGACTCCACATAATTTTCAAGTTCTGACAAATGAGCTTCGTATGAGCCAAGTCTTCTGGATGAAGTCATCGCTTCCTTTTTCTGAGAAAATCAGATTTGTTAAAGCCTTATATTTATACTAATCATGTGATCACCGTTCAAATACTATATTAGAAACAATCACAATTCATAATAGTATTTTAAAAAAACAAAACACAGAACCAAATAAGTGCATAAATTTTACATTACCGTAAGAAGACATTTAAATTGACCAAGAGGAATTTTCATTAATAAATTTTTGGGTTGTTACATACATGGTAAGGGTTATTTCCTCAGTATCATTTTTATCTGAGATTGTTTATCTATATATATCTACTGGTACTTATTTATCATCTATTTCCATGACTCATTAAAATGTTTTAGAAATAAATAATTTATTTTTTTTTCTGGAAGGGAATCTTTAACTAGATCATCATTTTAAATGTTCTTAAAGATTTATTACATAAATATTTTTAATTAATGTACATGTTTTAAAAATGATTTTATGGATTTATTTACGTGAAAATGATTGTTTTAATTTTTTAATTTCTTTAAAAGATTCAAGGTGGTATTGGACACTTTTATTCAAAAATATCTTTAAATTGACTACCTTTATAAATTGTGAGAATTTTAAATGATTTCATGAAAAGGGGTATTTATCTCAAAGAGTTTTATTGATTATTTTTAACTATGTCAACATCATTTATTGAATATTATTCTTGATTGAGGTTGATTTACTCTAATAAAATATTCCATATTTTATTGAATGAGTTATGATTTTTTTGACTATGGATGTACTATTTTTATACCATTCATGGTTTATGGTTAATGTATTGACATTTTGTATGCTAGTTTTACTATGAATGTTTATGTTATGTTTCACCCTTTTCAAATGATGAATTCATTGGACTTAGTAAGTGATGGGTGGATCCCACTATATCTTTTCGATGCACTGGAAGGTTTCATGAGAAAAACTACTGTCTTGGCACAAGGCCTTGACAATATCTTTTTTGTAGTCTTGGCACAAGGCCTTGACTATGTGGTTAAGATGTTCAGCTATATGCATTCCCAAATTATGAAATTAGTAATTACATATGATTATTTGACTAGTAGAATATACATGTGCATGTTTATATGGTAATGTTAAATTTATTTTTTCTAAATAATGTTTGAGATTGTGTTTAAAAAGTATTCTATTTTTATTACGCATCTTGCCTTAAAAGTTTATACCTTCCGCTAAATTATTTTCCCTTACTGAGAATCCGAGCTCACGCCTTTCATATGTTTTATTTTCCCAAGATGCTAAGAAGTGTATTATGATTGCTATGCAGGGTTAATCTAGGGAAATAATGGCATTATCAAAGGATTTTTTTATGTTATGTCTTAGGTTTGAATGCATAATGTAACATTCATGTATGTAATCTATTTTCCAAGACTGAACACTAATTTGTCCTTCGAGACATGATTCCTTGTAGTTATGCTAATGTATTAAAATAATGCATCGGCTCCATGATTTTGGGGTCAGGGAATTACTATTGGTATCAGAGTAATTTTAGGAAAAATGTTGGAAATAGATTTAGATACACTCTGATTTTGAAGCACTACCGTAAGATATAATTTGATGATTAGTATAGAATAACATCCTAGAATTTTGGTAATGTAGTGATTTTGTAAATATTAAGTGCAATACATCCCTGTCTGGATATGAGCAGTTTGAGGCTGCTCTGGAATAGATGTACCTAGGAGTGCAAACTCTGAAAAGGATTTTTGGACATGACCCAGGGTATCCTGGTACACGACAATGAGCCTTGCTTCACTCTTGTTTACAACACTCTCAGGAGATATTATTTGGAGAATTAACATTTTCATTAAAACCCATTTTGATGGATTTATGAGTAAATACCTCTTCAAAGAAAACATTTTTTATGATTATGGATTATAGGCATAAACTATTCAATTTATGTTATGTATTTTACACGTTTGGAATTATGAATTGCGATTCATAAACTAACCTAGTGTATGCAATTATTTAGAAATGGTTCCCAATATAAGGTATAAGAATGCCAACAATATGAATGATAAAAAGAGTAAGAAGGATCATATCTTTCATGGTCTTAAGCCAAAATTTAGTAGGGAAATAGTCACCCACATATTCTCATCATATGAAGAAATAATATCATGTGTTAATAAGATAAGTAAAGAATTCTATGAGTCTTATGGATTTGAAGGGAATACAGAGAAGAAAAGGATGGTATATAGAAAGATGGATAAAGGGGATAAGGGAAAGAAGGATTTTCCTATATGTGATAACTATGGAAAGAATCACCTTGGTAAATGCTTGAAGGGAATGTGAGTTTTTCATAAGTGTGGATAAAAAGGACACTATGTACATGGTTACATGGGTAAGAAAAAGGATTCAAATGTATAATGATTTATATTCAAGGAGTTGGGATACTACACGAATCAATGTCTCAATCATTATAGTATACCACAAATTATGCTGTGGGATAATAAACAAGTTGTACTACTATCACAGATGAAGAGGAATGATTTGTTTTCATATGTTATTATTAAATAATTACTTCATTTGAGTGTTGTATCAATGACGTACTAGTTATAAGAATTATGGAGTATATAATGATTGTATTATAGTACTATTTCATTAAATATTTGAGATTGTGTGGTGCCATGAAAAGTTACTCAATAACAAGTTAAACTTTTTTGAAAATACATGGTTGAATGAAAGATAATCCATAATATGGTCTTTATACTGAGGTATTGATTTTGGAATAAGATTTGATTGATTTGGATAAATTATATTGGATATTATTTACTACCTTGGAACTAGTTAATTGCTTGTTCAGTAAATTATTATTGGAGATTACAACACTTTTTAATTTAAGTAGTATATAAAGTATTATATGGCATATAGAAGAAATAAGGAAGTAAATACATATTCAAACATAGTTTTCTGGTAATTAATTTTATTACCAAATTTTAATATAATACACGATTAATGTATTCACAAGTATATTATTTGACCTTCCTTATAAATTTGGGACTGTGAGTTTGGAAAAAAGTATTATGGATAAGTCTAAAGGTTGGAATAGATTATGTTATACATCAGATACTATTTTTCAGGTAAAATAATTTATTTATATTATTTCTTGATTGTTATAGAAAGGACATCCTGGAGGTCGGGCGACAACCCGTCGCATCCAGTAAGGCCGCGAGACTTGAACCTGCGTCCAATGGGCGACCAGGGTGCATCACCTACCACTAGTGTAACACCCGAGATTTTTATGAGAAATATTTTGTTTTTATGTTATATACATCATCAAAGGAATATTTCACTACACACAACACTAGCTTGGCTTGCTTTACCCTCAATCGCGACCTTCCTTTATAGCTTGCGTTGTACGCAATACTGAGTTTCACTAAACAACGACATGCTATTAAAATATAATTAAAACTAACTGTTATGAATAGTAATACCCACTTTTTCAAATTTTATAAATTTTATCTTTCAAAATGGACTTCATTTTTGGATTTGGACTATCGAAATTATCCTAGGGTAAAATTTTGGTATTTTTCTGAAAACTTTCAATTTTTGATGAATAGTGAAAACACTGGGTTACTATTTAAAAACCGAATTTTTATTTAAATAATTATTTATTATATTTAAATTTATTTTTGGTCAAAATTGATACATAATACCTAAATAAGTTCAATGTAATTCCTTGGAGTCATTTTATAATAATTTTAGATATATAAAAATTTTATTGAACTTTTCACCGTCTTTTACCCACCTCATAGGAGAATTTGTAAATTAAATAAAACTTAATTTTACCGCTTCTGTGAGTGGAATTTCAAAAATCTGAGAGACACAGTTAATATCAAGGAGTAAAATGTGGTTCAATAAGATAAAAATAATTTTTGGTGAATAGTAACTTTTTACTTTTTTTTACCACGGTTAAAAGTAAATAGGGTAATTAAGGGTAAAAATGATATTATTATTACCATAACACATGTCCTAATTCTATTGAATAAGTTTAATTCGACCAAAAACAACCTTAGGAATAAAATATGACCATTTTGGTCAACTTGTATTAGATTAGGACATATTATTTTATTTAAAGAAGAGTTAAACTAGTTAAAATTAATGTTTAAAAACTAAAACATTTTTAATATAGGGTTATAAATAAGATAAATTAAGCTATAAATATTCATTATAAAGATAAAAATATTTCCTATATAATGATATTTTATTTATAATTTTTAGACTTTAAATAATGTAATTTATTTATGACACAATGATGATGCAGTAATTACCTTATTAAAGAAATATTAACATAATTGATATTATAAATACCCAAATAATTGTAATTTGAGACTTTTTAAGAATTAAAATAATTTTATAGGTTAATATGACATATCAGTATAGATTTAATTAACTTTGTTCGAACTAATAATGCTGTTATAATTTTCACAAAAATCATTTACCAAATAGTGTCAAAATTGAAATAAAATAATTTTTAAAACAAATATTATATTATTAATTTTTATTTTATTCTTAAAAATCTAATGTTCAGCCAAATGACTTAGATAAGGTTATATATATTAATAATTAACAACTTGGGGTTCGTTTGGCTTGTTATAGTATGTTTATTAATCATATAATGTAAGAAAAAAAGAAGACACGATAAAAGTTAAATTATTTAACTTAGAGATAAATCTAAATGATAAGGTTAAAATAGTAACCTAAACTTGTCTAAAATCTATTGGTTGAGAGGATTTCGACCCATCCCCACCTTATCTTAAAAATAAATCAATTTGGAGCTATTAAAAACCGAATATGACTTTATAATAAAATAATATTTTAAGTTTTTCCTAAGGTGCCCCTCTCCTCCCTTATAAAAGGACACCTCCTCCCTATCCTTCTCAAACCACTTTTAGCCTTCAAGCTTAGACCAACCCTGCCAATTTCTCTTCTCAAATTCCCTAGAAACATCCTAGTGGTCCTGGTCTTCTTTAAAGACCATCTTTAGTGCCCTAAGAGGGGGTTAAGAAGAGGCACTTCAAAGAAGAGGTAATGCCCGTTACCGATTCTTTCAACTTTATTTCTTCTTATAATTATTCTTCATTAGTTGTTTAATTATTATGTAATAACATCTGTATCACTAATATACTGATATGTTATTATAATTATGAAACAACCCTATTTCACCTTCTATCTATCCTACAGAAAATGAAATCACCGCACGTGCATACGTACGGAATACCGTCTCCACACCGTGGTGTAATCTGTTTTCCACCACCACCTTACTTGGATGGGTATAATGGTGTAAAGAATAACTATATATGATTATTTTAAAGTGATAATGATTCTGAAATAGTATACATACACTTCAATACAATTCCATGGTCATGGGAATGATATCATCGCTCGTGCGTACGTACGGCCTACCATCTCCACGATGTGATGTGACTCATTCTACACGATCTTCATTGTATAATGATTATATAAATGAATTGAATGAATAAATATGATATATATTACACTAATAACATTCTGGAAATGAGGTATCTATAACCTAAAAATAAGAATAATAATTTCTTCGACAAAATACGCATAAGAACAAAAAGCAATAAACACCTGAATAACAAGTAACAATGAAATATTACTAATAAGAAGATAATAATATGACCATATATGATATCATAACAATAATTAAGATTCTGGAATATGTCAATAACATTATTTAAATCATTATACAGGAGGTTCGGACACGTATGAAGCAAATCGGACCTAAGGTAAGAGAAAATCTCGCAATCTCATTTTTATCCGAGATCATTTATACTTCGGTAATTACTGGGGAATATTTATCATCAAAATCCATGTTTCCTCAATATGTAATATCATTTCTATCCTCTTTCAATTGTTTAAATCCAATTTTACCATTTGGTAAGTTTTTAGTAAAATATATGAAAGGAATCTTTTGTCATTTTTCATACGAGGCAATTTTTGACTTTTATAGCCAAAGTACGAGAAGAATGTTTTTTAACTTATACGACATGAATGGATTTTTAGAGAATTATTTCCATGAAGATTCATTTAAAAGTTTTAATGTTTATTTTTAATCAAATTCTTTTAGTTTAAAATTATATGACATTTTAAGAAAGGAAAAATGTTTTTGAAGTAAAAATGATATTTTCCACAAGAATGGAGTTCAAGTGTTTTATCAAAATTATTTTCCATCTAAGATAATATAGGGTTCTGTTTCAATCCCAATTTTTACAGTTATTTGATTATGTTATGATGGAAGTAATTTTATGATGTCCTTTTATATTATATGGATTATGTTATGATGGCATGATTATTAAGAATCCCATTTTTATTACATGGGTTATGCTATGATGTATGATTTATGATTTTGTGGCACACATAAGAATGGTTTCATTATGAGATGGGTGGGACCTATATCTCCCTCCAATGCATTGGGTAAAGATTTATATCTCATGAGATAGACATGGATAGAATGGCAGGTTAATCTGGTTCAGTGAAACATGACTGAAACGAGGAGCGAACTCGGTTCAGAAATGGACTTTGTCCGCTAAGATAGTCTTGGAAATGAGTCCTGACTACTAAGAAATTATTCTCTATGATTATGTGTGTATGCCACAAAGTTTCGTGTTTTATGTTATGATTATTTGGATTACATTTCACTATTATGATTGATCTTATGTAATGATATTATGATCTCTTTTACAGGATAATATTTTCAAAATGTTATGTTCTTAAGAATATGATATGATTGATATTTCTTTTGTTTACCCTTACTGAGCATTTAAGATCACCCTTTTGTATGTTTTATTTTCACCATGTCATGAAGAAGGGTATTAAGTAGGATATGCTAAAAAGGGACTCTAAATATGATGAAATAAATGGGAGACAACGTAGATGATTTATGAACCAGTTGTTTATGTTTTCAAGTTTCTAAAGACACTATACCTATACGGTCCTTTTATGGTTTTGTTATATGTTGTAATAAGTGTGCTTCAATTTTGATGTAAGAACAATTTATGTAAAGCATGGGTAGTTATAACTGGCCTACATGACGTGTTGGATTTTATAATGTAGTTTTTTAATAGTTATGACAGATGAATTATAAATTTATTTTTTTGGAACCATATAAGATTAGGATAAATAGAATATTTTTTAGTTCTATTATCTTTTGGAGTGAAAGATGAGTTTGTGGTAGAAATTTGTTAAAGTGTGGAACTATACTTGTCAAGTATTTTTTTATTATTCTATGAAGAAATTAATTCTTAAAAGTTATGGAAAGGATCTAAATTTTTTTTGTTATCCTAAGCCTTATGTTTTGTTGAACCGATGATATTTTAAATCTTTATAAATTTATGGCTTCGAAGCCCTCATTTCTCAATTTATTGTTCACTTGTTTGTGATTGATGAACTTCATAACTCCCTATATATATTTATGTTTTCCCTCCAATTATGTGTCTATAATTTCCACCAATGTTCTTCTATTCGAAAAACTAATTTTTTTGTGACTTTTTCATTTCCCTTTCTCTCTTATTAAGAATATATATTTTAACCCTGTTTCTGATGTTGGTTTTCCACAATGGTATTTTATATTTTAAACCGTTTATTTTCGAAAACAATTTCAAATAGTGAGGATGTAATTTATTGAAGTAGGGGAGAATGTAACACCCCAATATTTCATAGTACATTATCTCTTTAATGTAATTCAATATCTTATGCTACATGCAACATCAAGTTTGAGCGCACCTCGACTTACCAAACCTGCCATTCAAAAAAAGGTTTTGAATAGTATTAAATACATTTTTAATTTTATATAATCCATTTAATTTTATAATCCATATTATGTGTTTATTAGACATAATATAAGAACAAATTCATTTTTTCAGATAAAAGAAGTATTTCTCAAAAAAATGTAATTTTACAGCCTTTTAATGGAGAAACCTTTTTTAAATCCAATATTTGGAAATTTTATATATTAAATTTAATGAAATTAAATTCCTCTTTAAATGTGGGACATAAAAATATATTTTGGATAACTTTTTGGTTTCATATTTTTGATGAATAGTGTGAAAAACTTAATTTTAATTGAAAGAAACTTTTTTAATCGAAATAATTTTTTTTGTTAAATTATGAATTTGAGTGGTTTTAAAATATAAATATATTATATTTTCATCATTTAATATAATTTAATCCATTGGATTTAAATTTAAATTTTACATAAACACATGTCAATCTTTTGATAGTTTTTACTTCTTAAAAACCCGGTTTCTGGTTTTGACAATGAGAATTAATATTAAATTAATTAATGCAACTCATATGTTTTGAATTTAGTAAAATAGAAATCAGTTTTTTAATTCTGAATATCAAAATTAGATTAGGGTGGAATTTTGGTATAATTCTAAAAACATTCAATTTTTAATGAATAGTGAAAAACGTTATGTTATTGTTTAAAACCGAAATTTATTTATTTAATAATAATTATTATTAATTTATATTAATGTAAATATAGATACATAATATCTATATTAGTTAAATTTAATTCATTGGATTCATTTTATAAGAAGATTAGATATATCAAATGTTATTGAATTTCTTAACGTCTTTTACCCACATTCTATGCACATTCGAAAATTTGCATAAAACATAATTTATCGCTTCTGTGAATTCAATTTCAAAAATTAGAGATACATAGTTGATATTAGTATGTAAAATTTGGTTCAATAGGATCAAAATAATTTTTTTTGAAAAGTAAATTTTGAATTTTATTTACCACAGTTAAAAGTAAATAGGGGAATTGAAGGTAAAAATGATATTATAATTACCCTAAAAATGACTTAATTCTATTGTATAAGTATATTTCGACCAAAATAAACCTTAGGAATAACATATGATCCTTTTGGTCCACTTGGATTAGATTTGGACATTTATTATTATTTTATTTAAAGAAGAGTTAAATGTGTTAAATTAAAAGTTTAATAACTAATCCTTTTTTAATATGGGGTTATACATAAGATAAATGTGACTAAAAATATTCATTATAAATCTAAAAACATTTCATACATCATTGTATTTTAGTTATAATTTTCATACATTATATAATTAAATTGTTTTATGACACAATGATGATGTAGTAATTACCTTAGTAATGAATGATTAAAATAATTTATATTATAAATATCCAAATAAATGTAAATTGTAACTTTGGATTCATTAAAAAAATTATAGGTCAATATGAAATTTTAGGGTTTATGTATGGTATTTTTGTCTAATTAATCATGTTTTGTTGACTTTCACAAAAACCAAATACTAAATAGTGTCAAAAATGAAATAAATGAGTTTTTTAAAAAATTTCTACATTATTAAATGATATAATATTTCTAAAAATATAAGGATAGACCAAATGAAATATATAATTGTGGGGTCCTGAAAAATCTGCAAAGGAAGTTTTACCCAAATCCCCCAAATAATTGGGGCAAACTAATCAAAGAGGAGGCACAAAGGACCGGTCTGCGAACCGGTCGATGGAAGCGCAGCGTGGCCAGGAACCGCGAGGCACCCCCCTCCGCGAACCATTATTGTTCTCGAAATACAGGCGGAGAGCCTCTGCGGTCGTGAGGTAGGATGGGCGCCACTCCGGTTCACCGTCACGAACCGCCCCAACCGCAGACCGTGTTGACCGGCTCAAGCCGCTCCCGCTGTCGTTCGCGAAATAGAGGTGGGACCCTCCGCGGCCACAGATCTCTCCCTGAGTTCGCCTCACGAGGGAAGGGAGCGTTCAATACCAACTGCAAATCGCGGATTGACCAAGTTAGCTATGAACCGGGTATTTGGTTATGTGCCTCCACCAAAAGCGTTGTATGGCCACAAATACATTCCTTTCCCCACTCTATAAAAGGAGACCAAGGGGGAAAGAAGAGAAGGATCAGAGAGAAAGGATCGGAGAACTGGAATCGGATTCGGAGGAAGGAGATCGGTTGAAGGAAGGCTTCAGATTTTGAAAACAGTGAAATTCCCACCCGCGAACCACAACAGGTATATGAATTAAGAAGGAAATGGAAAACACATAATAATTTGGTGAACCACGAACCTAAATAATAAAAAAAGGAGAACTGCGAACCATACCCCCTACGCGGATGACTTCCCCGCGAACCAGGGAGTTTATGCCTCTTTTCCCATCCGTCGTACCACGGAGCAGCCTCCTCCGCGGGCGAAACCCCGACCGATGAGCCTATGATCGGTGCCGCCCTTGGCCACCACTGTCCTCTTAGAACCCTCCGCGAACCATCCTAGTTCGCGGATAGAACCTGAAGCCGCGAACCACCTTGGTTCGCAGGGCGTCCATTAGTCTGGGGACCACCCTGGTTTGCGGACGGATTCTCCATCTGCGTGGCACTTCCCATGCGAAGGGCTCCACTATGCACACCTCATAGTGGTCAGCCAAATACTTCAGTGTTCTCATCTCCAGAGTCAGGAAAAATCCTTCTGATCCAGTCAGGTCCTCCACGACTCCTACATCGGCCTATTAATCGGCCCCGAGCTGAGGCCTCTGCCAAAGCCACCAGATCGGCATGGTATAACTTTCAGTCTCATCAGCGCGCCATTTTGAGTTCACATACCCACGGTAAACAGGGGCAAAGAGGTTGCCCCAACCCTTGGTCGGACTCCCGAAGCATGCCTGGGTTCACATTCCCACGGTAATGCGGGGTCTGAGCCCGAGAGCCCCCTTCCTGCCTCTACTCGCCAGGACGAGGGACTGCACGCTTCGGTGGTCGGGCACTTATCCCCTCCCCAGAGAGGGGGTGACATATCCATCCGAATGCAGCCATCCCCATGCACCTCAGTACTTCCCCAGGTATCTCCCCGGGGAATAAGGGAGGAGACAGGAACAGGAGCACCCCCTTTCCCTCTCCCGCTGGGATTTGTCACTGTGGCCGTCCATCTCGGAGTAAGCCCCGACCTTATGGGCCTCCTCAAAGTGTAATCCCCAATTCATCACCCTGGGACGCCTTCATGCGTAAGCCCCATTCCACTTCTCACGGACGCACCTTTCGCGATGTGATCCTCTGGTCCCTGCTGCCTCTTGTTTCTCACACCGAGCATGACTCACGTGGGCTTAGAGTAAGCATCGACCATGACATCCATCATTATGGGCTTCCCCATAGTGTAAGACCCAAGCCAAAGCGAACTACGTGGACTTTGATCCCTGCCTCCTAGATAGGGTACGTAGGAAGCCTCCTTGAGGTTCAAGCCCACCACCCATCAGACCACCTGGTCCATCTTCACGTCGGTTCTCCGACACTTAAGAGAACTATGTGGACATTGATCATTGCCTCCTAGACAGGGTACATAGGAAGCCTCCATGAGGTTCAAGCCCACCACTCGATCGTTTCTTCACTTCGAGTTCGAACCTCATCCAGCATGAAGTTAAACTGTTTATTCGAACTACGTGGACATTGATCCCTGCCTCCTAGATAGTGTACGTAGGAAGCCTCTCCAAGGTTCAAGCCCAACAATGGGTCATTCCGACCCCCTTTCACGTCGGTTTAACAACATCTTGGGCCTCCTCAGAGTGTAATCCCCAATCCATCATTATGGGCTGCCCCAGAGTGTAAGCCCCAAACCAAACCAAACTATGTGGACTCTGATCCCTGCCTCCTAGATAGGGTACGTAGGAAGCCTCCCTGAGGTTCAAGCCCAACAACCGGTCAATCTGATCATCCCTGCATCGGTTCACCACGCCACTTCTAGTGCTGCCTCAATCGAGTTCCAACCCTTCGGGGTCATTAATCCAACGAGGGATGGTAAACCTCAGGCATAAAGGATTCCTAACCCTTGCATCCAGTTGACCGTCGCCCAATAGGATTGAATCCGTGGATACTATGTTTGGGTATAAACCAAAGATTCACAAACATATTAATACGTCTTAAATCTATAAGAGAGTCCCGGAACAGGTAATAATTCCCCCCAAAAAGGGTTCGATGAGCCCGAATTCCCATCCTCTCGTCCAATGTGAGTTCTTAAGAGTCACTGGTCAGACCATCCGACGAACGCCTGCCTTTGGAAAGCAGGTCCATCAATCATTGGATACAAACCCGTTGGGTGTTTCGTGGCCGAAAACCAGGAATGAGACAAAAAATGGTGAACCCGACGTGAATCTTTAACCAAACATGATGGATTTAACCTAATCTCACCCAGTTCCCCCTTATGCTCCAAAGGAGGACCAAGCAAGGTCATTAATTATGCATGGGATCATGAGATTCTACTTTGACGGGTTTGCTGCTTGTATTTTCTAAAATGTTTCACAGGCACTACTTTCAGAACTCCCTTCAATCCAATGGCATTGCAACAGAACTTACAAGTGTGTGCTTCCAATGATGCAAGGACGAGACTTCCTCGACAACGGAGGACCCCGTCACCCACCTAGCATCTTCAACGCTGGGTTTCAGACATGCTGATCCGAGAGTACCACATGAATGGTACTCTCCCAACGGTGGAGGCAGCCATGCACGCCCTCCAATCCATCAAGATTCGTCGGCCGCCTGCCCAGCAGCGACCGCAAAGGCAGACCCAGACATCCCCTGTCGCTGTCTCCAACCGTTTTAGGATTCTATCCCCGGAACGGGACAATGCGTACCTCCCTTATCTTAGGGAGGCATATGAGGTCGATGTTGAGGACTTCATCCCTGTCAAACGGGGGTTCCGCTCCAAGGCCCCCGTCGAAATACGTCATCATGGTCACACCGCGACACAACATTCTCGCGTCAAGGAGGATATTTCCCCGAGGATTCAGGCCCACGCTCCCCGAGCTCCGGACCCTCAGACCGCCCGACGAGGGAGACATACATACAATTGGGGACCGGTCATCACCCTGGTCCCTGAGGAGAAGCTCCGCTGCCCAGCCACGGAGACGTACCATGACCAGGCACTTACACCTGTTCACTCATCCCAACCCTTCCATCTAGACATGGCGGCATCATACGAGCCGGCGCACATCCCCCCCCCCCCCCCGAGCACCATCAATCCCGTCACTCATGCAGGACGTCACTTACCAGGCAGGCACCTCTCCTTGCCCAGGGTTGTGAAGCCCACCAGCTCGACATGGTGCTGACATGGAACCTGCAGGACCAGCTCCTGGCAGTTTCTCCAGACGCTCGCCATCCTAATATGGTGGCGATCAACAAAGCTCGCCACCTAGATGTGGAAAAAAATCATAGGCGGGCATGTCTCCCCGCCAACAAAGGACACCAACTCGATACGGTGGGAAACCAATATATGCAGGGCCAACTCCCTGCGGATGAAAGTAAAGTCCACCACCCCGATGTGGTGGCAAACAGAGAGAGAAACCGGCGTATCACGGTACAGGGGCATATTCATTCACCTAACCCAACACAAGAGAATTGTCAGTACCTACTGACCACTAGAGGACCGGAGAAGGATATTCCTACTCCGATAGCAGAATGGACCTTCATACACGTTCCAACCAAATATGTCTCTCTACATATCCTGGAAATGATGGAGGATCAGGTATCAATCCCAGATCATATCTTGCAGACTTGACAGCATGTAATTGCATCGGCGGAAACAACAAGGACTCAGGCTCGTGATCCCATCTCCCCAATTAAGGTGACTCATCTAAGAGAAGAGATAGCCGCTTCGGAGTAGATCTGCATCCCTACTTCAGTCCAGGATGGTCTCCCACTATATTCCGCGATGCAAGGGCAACCGGATCGAGCAACTTCACTCGTTCCAACTGGGGGACACCCATCCATCACGGTGGATGCTCCAGAGCAGGCATATATCCCTGCTAAAAGTCAAGATGTTTGTCAGCGTATCCCGACAACGTCACGGGACCCAATTAGACAAGGACCCAAAGGTGAAGGTCGTTGTCAATAGCAGATGGTCCCCACTGCCCGCAAAAGAGCGTCCCGAATGCGCCAAAGGCAGCCCGAAAATAAAGGGCGGGTTCATGACTCCACTCTGCTGGAAGCTGGGGTTTCCAACACCGCTAAGCATGCAACAAAGTCTCAAAACCATGCCCACCCATTACCATATTATGGGAGTGGCAGTAGTAGTTGCGAAGGTCCACCCCGCAATGTCGCTACTAGCAGCTCTGAAGGTCCTCCCCAGAGCACCAATGGGGGCCTCCTCCGCGGGCATATAATGATCAGTCATGAGAGCTTCTCTCTTGATGCGAGTCACAGAAACCCTCCATGTGACCAGAGGATCGAGCAGAAAGAAGGTCCTCCACTTGCTGTGGTACACCCTGAAGGTCCTCCCTGGGGTATACGCTGCAATCACTCTCCATGCAGCGGGACTACAGATTATTATAGTAGTACTCACTATCATAGTCGCAACTACAGAGTCCCTCCCCTTAGTGACATCTCATTATGACAAGATGGTCCTCCCCTTGTCATAGCCTTCCTTGAAGGTCCTCCCCAGGGGTCACGCTGCAACGGAACTCCATGCAGCCATGCATCAGGTCATGGTGGTAGTCCTCGCCACTCTGATAACGGAGGTCCTCCCCGTAGAGACGTCGAGCAATGAGAAGGCCCTACCCTCGTTGCGGTACATTTTAGAGGCCCTCCCTAGGATGTATCCTGCAGATATTCTCCCTGTAGTAGTATTAATGGTAGACCTCACCATTGCCACAGCTGTGATGGTAGTCCTCGCCATCACGACCGCCATTGCGAAGGTCCTCCCCACAATGGCCCCAAGCAACAAGAAGGTCCTCCCCTTGTCACGGCGTGTCCTAAAGGTCCTCCCCAGGATTCGCGTCGAACGTCAAGCCATGATGGTCATCCTCACAATGATGGCAGTTGTTGAGAAGTTCCTCCCCATGACAACGCTATGCAGCCAGAAGGTCCTCCCCTTGCTGCAACATGCCTTGGAGGTCCTCCCCAGGGTGTGAACTACAAAAGTACTCTATGTAGTGAAGCATCAAGATGTGATGGTAGTCCTCGCCACGACGGCCTCCATTGCGAAGTTCCTCCCTACAATGTCCCTAAGAAACAAGAAGGTCCTCCCCTTGTCACGGCGTGTCCTGAAGGTCCTCCCCAGGATGCGCGTCGAACGCCAAGCCATGCTGGTCATCCTCACCATGATGGAAGTTGTTGCGAAGGTCCTCCCCATAACAACACCACGTAGCCAGAAGGTCCTCCCCTTGCTCCAACATGCGTTGTAGGTCCTCCCCAGGGTGTGCATTGAAAAAGTCCTCTATGGAGTGAGGCATCAAGCAGTAATGGTATTCCTTGCCATTACAGACGCCATTGCAGAGGTCCTCCTCGCGATGACATATTATTTCAACAGGAAGGACCTCCCCCTGCTGAATCAAGCACCGAAAAGTCCTCATATGCCGAGGCACTCAGAAGGATGGGATCGAGCATGTTAGGCTCCCAGCCTGTCGCTAGCGATGCCCTTCTTCGATCAGGGGCCGTTCCAGGGCCGCGTTCATCTTCTGAACCACCTCGGAATCGCACATAATACAATTTGATACCTACCGGTCCCACAGCCTCCGACTACAGTGAGAGCCTTAGCTGGGCTGACCAGGTAGAGGAATCACAGGAGGAGGAGTATGCCGATATGCTGCACCTGAGGAAACGACTGGCCAGGAATGATATACCAGTCATGTTTTGGCCCACTGCCACCTCTCAGTTCAACATACCCAGAGAATTGTTGGACGAATGCATGCACGACATCCGCCATAATATATGGATGACCCTCCACCGGCTGAAGTCAAGCTTCCTGCCCTATGACGGGTATGTAGACCACGTCAAGATGATAGGGGACCTCCTGTGTCACATCGACCTGGAGGCCCTTTCCTCGACGTGACAAAAACGCCCCAAGAGGCGCAATGAAAATATAGAGGCATCTTGCCTCCGTGCACTGCACGAACTATGCCACCTCATCGGTGACGCTCCGATGGGAGTCCATATCCGGGGATGGGGGGAACATGGAGCTCTCCATTTCAATCCACTCCCCAGCTAGAAGAACCCGTTAGGCATGGTATCGTGTAACGTCGTCACATCGAGACGACAATCGGGTGGACCCCCTGTTTGGGAAAGGCAACACACCCAACAGAGTCGGGCCTCGAGTAAGTCCCAAAAGCATCAGGCCCGGCGGGAACGAGCCATTCAAAAACTCCTGAATCAGGCCACCGAGAGCATACAGCGGGCCTCTCGCCTAAGAGAGGCCAATCAATGATCTCTGCCTGCCTCCCCAGAAGGGACTAATCCACAGGTGAATTCGACAGCAGATCCGATTCACCCCCGGATGGGGGCACGCAAGATCAGGCAGGTCATGATAACCGCAGCTACTGTTGCAATCTAGGGTCAACCCCATCCTGCAGGGCTAGGGGCATTTTTAACAACAAATACCCCCGCAAGACCAATAAAACCGAGAAGAGACTCAACGTCCAGGGAACGGAGCCAGCCCCATCCCTCAGGGCTCGGGGCATTATTACCCCCTCAACAACAATCTCCCCCATGAGAATCATTATTCTCTCATCTAGGGAGGACAAACAGAATAGGAGGTTCCCGTCCCATCCCGTCATTCGAATCATCATCCCTTATGAGAGGAAGGCGCACCATAAGGTCATATCAAAGAACTCTCCGCGTCACCCTTTGTCAAGAAGTCCGGGGGCAATCCCAGGTCATGAAAGGTAAGTTCAATCGAAGATGTGGGAGATCCTCTTCCTATTTGGAAGATGACATCCCCTCTACCGCACAACATGGGTTCATCAAATCCATAGAGGATAACCCCACGGGTGACACTGGAGAAAATGCAAATCCAGACGGATCAGGAGACGATGGTTCCGGTCAGGCTGTGACTCACAATGAACCCCCAGGTGTGCACACCCAGAACCAGAGGGCTGCATTAAATATGGTCACCCCTTCAGCTAATCTCCCTCCGCCTACCCTGCGAGCTTCCAACAAGGATAAGAATAAAGGAACGATTACTCTTAACCTGTCCCCCTCTCTCGATAAAAATGAGCCACTCACGCTCGAAGAGAGGTTCGCTCGATAGAAAGAATAGATGAAAGAGTTGAGGCGGCTTAACACCAATCTACTCCAGAGGAACCACCTTATTGAAAGTGCGTCCCAAGAAGAGCCACTTCATGCACTCCCAGTAAGTGCACCTCAAAGGCTGAGGCTTGCCTCGACAAACGAAGCACGATCAGGGCTCCTGCCCAATGAGGCACCTAGTTCGTCCAACTACTTAAATGTGGATGATGAATACCAGGATTTCCCTCCACTTAGGAGGCAACTAGAGCAGGTATGCCTGAACCCTCCGAGGGTACCCCGAATGGAATATCCACCCTTGGTGCCAGCCAATATGGATACTCCGGTAATGTCTGAGGCTACACCTGCCCAGGACCGGGCCCAACAGGATGTAAACCAGGGACTCACCAATACCATCGAGGCATTAATAGCTCGATTAGAAGCGATGGAAGGTCGACATGCTCCGATACAGCCGGAGCGGAAACCCTACCCAGATTGGGTGACCAACACACCACCTACACCCAATTTTGGCTCCCATGTATTCCCCATATTCAATGGATCAGGTGATCTGGAGCAGCATTTGATTCACTATGCGTCCTATTGTGACCCTATGATGGGGACTACAGAACAACAAGAAGCAGTGAAACTCAGATGCTTCGTACGGACCTTGCAAGGATTCACCTTCGTCTGGTATACGAGTCTGTCGGCCCAGTCGATAAAGATCTGGGAGGACCTCCGACAGTAGTTCCTATACCACTTCAGTTCAACGCTGCCTAAAACAACGGTCAACGATCTCATGAACTGCAAGCAGAGGGAGAACGAGAGGGTCTCAGATTTCATCGCCTGATGGAAAGGTCTAACCTATTCTCTGAACAGGAAAATGCCTCAGGATGATATGCTATCCATATGCATCGATAATCTTAGAGATCAGCTGTGAACACCGCTCATTCCGGTGGAGTGCACCATTGGCTTCCGCGATCTCTCGGCCATTGCCCAGAGAATTGAGGAATCCCTTCAGTGGACTAATTCAATGTCCCGAATAGCCTCACATGCTCCAGTGAAGAGATATCCTAGAGATGAAGCGTCCGCTATCACACTCAAGCCACCCCCCGTGCCAGCTCCACCGCTCAGGCCTCCACCAAATCGTCAATGGCCCCCTGCATATCAGTGGTCGCCCCTGCCTAAATGGAAAGATCAGGGAGGACCGAAGCAGAACCAGTTTTAGGAGAGAAGAAAAAAAGTATACTCATTCCAGGATGATCAAGTCAGCATATACTTCATTTCCGCCATGAATTGAAACTTACTCCGCCTTCCAGAACCGAGGATACCTGAAGAAGTCGGCCGCGATGACAGACCAGATTATTGCCCCTAACACCGGATGTTAGGGCACAGTATCCGAGAACACTTCATCTTCAAAGTACTTTTGTAAGGGATGGTAGATTCCGGACAAGTTGAGATGGGACCACCCCCATCACATGTGGCATGTATCTCTACCACCGACTTCGACAAGGAGGAGGGGTGGCAGAAAGTCACCAGTGAGAAGGGGAAGAAATATGACAAATGGATGACTTGGAAGACTATCAATCGAGCCCAGGGCATACTCCAAGCTCAACTACAGCAGCTGGTGTTGCCACCAGTAGCCCCTGGAGCCGCAAAGCTGACCACATCGGCCTCACAACCCTCCATAATCTGGTCATCTGGACGGATTCAAAGGAGGAAGCAATCACAAGAGGAGCAGTCCGCGATAAGGCCAAAGTTAGTCCCAACCCTGGCAGATTTCATGCCCTCGAACTTGGCACAATGGGAACCGACCCACCAAACGTCACCATCAGAGACAACCGACCAAGTTGACCTGTAAGAAGATGAAGAGACAATCTTTGGTTCTATCAACATTATCCATCTCATGGAATAATTCCCTGACGAAGGGTATGATTATGAACCCTAGTTTCCTGCACGAGGAGCCGGGAGGAGGAATCGCAGAGGAAGGGGATACCAGGGGAGGAGCAGCCGCGGCCAAAACCAACCCTACGGTTGACCCTGGCCCAGACCATCAATATTGCAGAAACCCGTGGGAGGGCCCTTCAGCGGACTCAGCAGGAGAGGGAATGCCCCTCCACCTCCACAAGAAGACACTCTGGCCCTGTTGTTCTGTGATAACCACCAGAGGAGGAGCAAGTGACTGGTCTCTTAGGGTACACAAATAGACCGGCCAGAACAAGTCCTCAAAATGCAGGAACACCATCGACATCTGACCCCTCAGCTGGTCCCTCCTCATCAAATGCTCCAGATCCCAAAGCACCCGCTAAGACTCTCCTGCCAATGGAGAAGCGTCGACCGCTGGAGAAAAAATATGACATCCTTAAGAAGCTATCTTCAGTACAAACTAGGTTGTCAATACTAGATTCCTTAAGTTTGCCAGCTGACCTTAGGGAGGAGCTCATCGATGCTTTGATCAGCCCCCATGAATTCCAAGCCGAGGTAGCTGTCGCCGAGATTTACCAGACAGAGACTGGCCTGATTGAATGCAATGCGGTGATTTCCTTCACCGATCAGGATGTAGATGCCATCATGCAAGGACACATCAGACTGCTATATGGTTTCGGCACACTGAATGGTATTGAGATCCGAAAAGTCTTTATAGACAATGGCTTTGGAGTTAACCTCCTTCCTCTACAGACAATCTGTAAGATGGGCTACAGTGAGGACGATTTAATTCCCTCACCCACAACATTGTTAGGTTACGACAAGAGTGAGCAGAAACCAATGGGAAAGATTAAGCTAAAGACCCATTTTGGTGACCTGGTAGCCTACACATAATTACTGGTGGTCCGGTAGAGCACAACATTCAATGCCCTGCTAGGAAGGCCATGGCTCCATAAGCACATGGCCGTTCCTTCATCCTACCACCAATGTATCAAGTACTGTGTCAATGGACAAAGAGGGATGTTTCACACCGACAAGGCCCCTTTCGAGCACTCCAAGTCACATTACATCGACGCCGGGTTCTATGAGAAAAAGAATAAGATGCCTTTGATCGATGGCATCGACTGGATCCCCGCTCCAAATGGTCTGGAAATGGTCCCCGATAACCCCCTCAGGCAGTTTGGAAGAGATTATGTCCTGCCCATCAACTGTGTTAAGAGTGGGAGTTCAAGTCCGGACACGCATTCAGATGTCCTCATGACTTCATCCTTGATGGACGAGCACAGCAACACAAGGACGTCTACTAACCCTCGATTTGGGGACAAATACTCAAACAGGGATGCCTATGATGCCTCTCCCTCAAACCCTCGAAGGCTCAGACCGAAAACTATCTCCTCGTCAAAACAATAAGATGAGGACTTGGGAGATGAAGAGGGGGAAGATATCAGAGATGCACCTCCCGCATTTGAAGAGGGTATCTCCACCACTGTGGAAGAGATCAGGGAAATAAACCTTGGTACCGAAGAGGACCCGAGGCCCACTCTCATTAGCGCGACCATGTCTCCCGAGGAACATGAGGTATGCACCTCCTTCCTAAGGCTACATCAGGATGTATTTGCATGGAATTATATGGAAATTCTAGGACTCGATCCCGAGGTAGCAACGCATCACCTGGGTCTTCCAAAAGACCAATGGGGCTACAAACAGGCCGCTAGAAGGACACACCCCTCACATGCTGCCAAGATAGAGGCTGAAGTCGATAAGATCATTATAGAAGGATTCATCAGGGAGGTCCAGTACCCCATTTGGTTGGCCAAAATCATCCCCGTTAAGAAAAAGAGTGTGAAAATCTGCGTCTACATTGAATTCAGAGACGTTAATCGGCATTTTCTGAAAGATGACTTCCCGGTTCCAATCACCAAGTTGTTAGTTGATGCGATGGATGGGTTTGAGGCCCTATCCTTCATGGATGGATATTAAGGATATAATCAAATCAGGATGGCCTGAGAAGACTAAAGAATCCACTCCCTTTAGGGCCCATCAAGAGGTATTCTATTACAGGGTCACGCCCTTTGGTCTCAAGAATTCTGGCGCCACGTATCAGCATGCCATCCATCAGATCTTTAAGCTGTTCCTGGGGAAATTCGTTGAATGTTACATGGATGACCTTGTAGTCAAGTCCAGACAGTGCTCGGATCACCTGTCAGACCTTGAGACCTTCTTCAACAAGCTCCGAATGCATATCTTGAAGATTAACCCCTTGAAATGCGCCTTTGGGTTTACCTCAGGGAAATTCCTTGGCTTCATTGTATGCCATTGCGGCATCGAAGTCGACCCTGAGAAGATGAAGGCTATCCTGAGCCTGCTACCCCCTCAAAATCTCACTGAGTTGAGGGGATTCCAAGGACACCCGACCTATATTAGGCGGTTCATAGCCAACCTGACAGGCAAATGTTTTCCCTTCACCAGGTTGATGAAGAAAGGGGTCACGTACCAATGGACAGGCGACTGCCAAGAGGCGTTTGACAAATTGAAGAAGTACCTCTTAATCCCATTGGTGATGATGCCCCCGATCAAAGTAAGGCCTCCCATTCTATATGTGAAGGCCCTAGAATGGTCATTGGGAGCCTTCCTCGCACAGAAGAACGACGCTGGCAGCGAAAAAAGTCAGTATTACCTCAGTCGAACCATGATTGATGCTGAGACTCGATACTCAAATATCGAGAAGAGCTATTTGGACTTGGTCTTCATGGTTCAAAATCTGCGACATTATCTGCAGCATCACGAGGTCCATTTGATCTCGCGGAGTAACCCACTCATGTACATCCTCAGTCACCCGATGCTAACCAGATGCCTATCCCGATGGGCGGTCATCTTGAAATAGTTCAACATTCGGTTGGTGCCTCAAAAATACATCAAGGGCCATGCATTAGTAGACTTTCTGGCAGAGCACCCTTCAACAGGGACCGCTGCACCAGACGTTGAACTACCTGATGAAGATATCTTCTCGGTTCAAGAGGATTTCCCAGCATGGAAAATGTACTTTCACGGACCATCCCGAAGCCCCACCAGGAAGAGGATGGAGGATCCCAGATTCAACAAAGTGGGTCTAAGGATAATACTCATGTCCCCAGAAAAGGAAGTTTTTCCGTATTCCTTCCTCCTATCAGAGGGATGTATGAACAATGAAGCAGAATATCAAGCCCTCATTGCAGGCCTAGAACTCAAACTCCAAGCACAAGTACAACACCTTAAGTTAAAATGTGACTCGGAGCTGGTCATCAAGAAAGTCAATGGTGACTATGTTATTAAAAAGGAGGATATGATCCCCTTGTTTGACCATGTCTGAGGTTTAATGGCCAAGTTATCCACAAAACCAACATTGACTTATATTCCCCGGTCCCAGAACGCTCAGGATGATGCATTAGCCAATGCGGCCACAACCCTAGCCGATCCAGACCAGGATGAAATAGTTATCAGTATTGCTCACCGTTGAATGGTATTTCCATTTGTTCAAGCTAAGACAGAAGAGATCCACGATGTCAGTCCTGTCCCTGATCCATATGCTCTTGCCACCGGCTGGATGACCCCCATCACTAACTACCTTCAACAGGGAGAGCTTCCATCAGACAGGGCTGAACGAGAGCAAATACAGAGAAGGGAAATAAATTTTTTCCTATATGGTGGCGTAGGTCAGCAAGAGGTCCTCTACAAATGAGGCCTCGATGGAGTGCTCCTCAGATGCATTTACGGAGAAGAAACCACTGTCGTCATGACTGAAGTACATGCATGAGCATATGGAGCACATCAACTAGGTACCAAGCTTTCCCATCAGGTTCGAAGGCTTGGGTACTACTGGCCCACAGTGGCATGAGACTGGGAGCATTTTACCGCAAAATGCCACTCATGCCAAATCCATGCCAACTTCATACACCAAACTTCGGAGTTACTTCATCAAGCTAAATACTCCTGGCCGTTTTCCATCTGGGGAATGGACGTCGTGGGACCATATCCTCCTGCCACGGCCAAACAACTGAAGTATATCCTCACGGAAACCGACTTCTTTTCCAAATGGGCAGAAGCCATACCCCTCAAGGAAGTTGGGGAAAGAAATATTGTCAGCTTTGTGAAAACCAATATCATCACCAGATTTGGTGTCCCTCATACCATACTGATGGAGAACGACACCAATTTATGCTCTGCTGAGTTGGAAAAGCTATACCACGAGTATGGTATCAAGGCTAACAACTCATCCCGCTACCATGCAGTGGCCAACGGATAGATAGAAGCTTTCAACAAGACCTTGTCCAACATACTCTAGAAAATGGTGGACAAAGACAAGAAGTCATGGCTGGATAAACTCCTCCATGCATTGTGGGTGTATCGAACCACAATCCACACCGCTACTCGATCTACCCCGTACTCATTGGTATACAGCACAGAGGCGGTCCTACCCATTGAACTCCAACTTCCCTCACTCCGCGTTTCCATCTGTGATCGATTATCCAATGATGAGCAGTCATAAAAGCGGATAGGTGAATTTGAATAGTTAGACGAGAAGCGGCTGCACACTCTGCACCACCTGGAAGTGTACCAGAACCGGATCGCACGGGCCTTCAACAAAAAGGTCTGCCTCCGGTCTTTCTTGGAAGGAGAATTAGTGTTGGTCCTCCGGACCCAATGATACCTAGCAAGAATCCTCCAAATATGGAGCCCAAGTGGTAGGGACCATATGCTATACACAAGGTCTACTCCAACGGAGATATGCCCTGATCTCCATAGACGGGAAATTCACTACAGCTCCTACCAATTCGAGGTTCCTGAAGAAGTATTTCACATAGAGACCAAGAAGTATTCACGTCCTCACCGCATGACATTAAACTACATGGAGTTTGTCCTTACCACATGATGATAAACTGCACGGATGAAGCATCCTCACCGCATAACGTTAAACTGCATGGAGTTCGTCCTTACCGCACGATGATAAAATGCACGGATGAAGCGTCCTCACCGCATGATGTTAAACTGCATGGAGTTCATCCTTACCGCACGACGATAAACTGCATGGATGAAAAAAATGATATGAACACATCATCTGAGTTGTATGACATTAAACTGCCAGGCACCTCGTCCTCACCGCATGACGTTAAACTGCACAGAATCTAATAATGCCCCCGTCCTCGCCGCATGATGTTAAACTGCATGACTTTCATTTTTTTTATTTTGTTCTCACCACATGACATTAAACTATATGGACACCGTCCTCGTCGCCTGATGTTAAACTGCATGGATTTCACAGAACTACATATGGATTGATTCCTTCCCTTGCGGGATACGTAGAGACGCTGTGATTCCCTATCCTGGCCCAGCCACTTCAAAAACAAATTGTCCACTCTCCCCGTGTACGGACCAGACCTACACGGGGTGTATTATCTTTTCACAGAACTACATATGGCTTGATTCCCACCCTTTTGGGATTTTTAGCGATGTCGAGATTCCCTATCCTCGCCCAGGCACTTCAAAAAAAATGCCCTCTTCCCCCGTGTACGGACCAGACCTGCACGGGGTGTATCTCTTTTCAGAGAACTACGTGAGGCTTAATTCCTTCCCTCGCAGGATACGTAGTGACACCAGAATTCCACACCCTGGCCTAGCCACCTCAAAAAAAAAGAGTAATATTTTTTTCTATTCCCCCATGTACAGACCAGACTTGCACAGGGTGTATTCACGTCCTCACCATATGATGATAAACTGCATGGAGTCCGTCCTTACCACATGACGGTAAACTACACGGATAACGAGAGTTAAGAATGCCCCTCCCCCATGTATGGACCAGACCTGCACGGGGTGTGCTCATCATCCTCACCACATGACGTTAAACTGTATAGACTCTGTCCTCACCGCATGACGTTAAATTGCACGGATTCCAGAGAACTACGTACGACTCGATTCCTTCCTTCACAGGATACGTAGCGACGCCAAGATCCCCAGTCTTGTCCCAAACCCTTAAAAAATTCCTCCTTTCCCCCGTGTATGAATCAGGCATGCACGTGGTGTACTTCTCGTCCTTACCGCACGACGTTAAACTGCACGGACAATGATGTTAAAAATTCCCCTTCCCCCGTGTGCAGACCATACCTGCACGAGGTGTATATTTTCATCCTTATAGAATGAATTTAATCTGCATGGGGTTCGTCCTTACCGCATGACGTTAAACTTTACTGATGTTTTCCCCACCGAACGACGTTAAACTGCATAGACCCCTTTTTTCTTTCACGTCGGGTCACTTTCGTCCTTACCACATGACGTTAAACTGCATGGAGTTTGTCCGCACCGCATGACGTTAAACTACACGGACATTGTCACAATCCACCCAGGACACATGGAGATACAATATGGAGATACTCTTTGCACATTTGGATACATCCTTTCAATACATCATACCCCACGGCCCATATAATTATGGATCTTCATAACCACTCATGGCCATCGGAGGTGGAAAGTCATCGACCTGTGGACACCTTTGTACGACTATGCATACCATGCCCTCAGCGACTCTTTATATTGATATCCCCTAGTTTATCCATCAAAGGCAAGATTTCCACAGGCGACACCCTTCCTAGCTCCGTACGCTTACCGGCCTCAGAGCCCCCATACCATACCTCTTGATCCAGAAGTTTATGGCGAAGTGGTTTATAAGTTCATTCCCCTTTTCACATCCAGATGTTTCTAGGGTATCCTTATATGGCTAGCCTATGTGTTTGTCAGTGGTTCACATAGAAACCTGCATCAACAAACATCAAGCCATGACTAGGCTACTTTGACTCAACTGATAATTGCAGTGAAGATGTTTTTTGTATACCCGGACGCCATTACCCCCATATGCCAAACACTGCACTGGGAGTAATCACGGATTCTCATAATCATTCATGGCCATCAGAAGTGGAAGGTTATCAACCTGGGGACACCTTTGTACGACTATGCATAGCATGCCCTTAGCGGCCTTGCATAATGATAGCCCCTGGCTCATCCATCAAAGGCAAGATTTCTTCAGGCAGTACTTCTCCTAGCTCCGTACGCTTAACGGCCTCAGAGCCCCCACACCACGCCTCCTGATTCGGGAGAGCACAAAGTTTCATTTTATGACCTTCATCCCCTGCCTTGCTCTAAGTATATCAGAACACCTTGACCCAATTATCCTTCGAGTGACTGCAGAAATAGACACCCAATGGTCCGAGCTCTATGACCGGTAAACTAGGAGTACTTCGTCCTCACCGCACGACGTTAAACTACGAGGAACGAAAGGCACACCCCTGTGAGCAAGATAAATCAGTGCAGGGGGGCTCTTTAAGCTTTAATAGAAACCAGGGACGAATATCTCTGACATGTCCAGGTATTTCCTCACCAGATGACAGACTTCATGGCCTAGAAAATCATGGATCCTCATGACCACTCACGGCCATTGGAAGTGGGAAGTCATCGACCCTTGGACACCTTTGTACGACTATGCATACCATGCCCTCAGCGGCTCTGCATAATGATATCCCCTGGCTCGTCCATCAAAGGCAATATTTCCACATGCGATGCTTTTCCTAGCCCCATACGCTTACTGGCCATAGAGCCCCCATATCACCTTTCCTGATCCAAGAAGCCTCAGAACCATGATTTACACCATCAACCCCCATTCCACATCTGGGGAATGTTGAGGTATTCAAGCCCAGTTATATTCTGATGAATATCAGCCTTCACAATAATGCCCCTCATCCTCGCTGGATGACGTTAAACTGCACGACAACCCTTAAAGATATCCTCGTCCTTACCACATGACGCAAAACTGCACGGAAGCCATCCTCGCTGCATGAAGTTAAACTGCACAATGACCTTAAAAAATTCCCCCTTCCTCATTGCATGACGTTAAACTGCATGAAAACCTTTAATAATGCTCCTCATCCTTACCACATGATGTTAAACTGCACGGTCGAACCCATCATGGGTTCAGTATAGAACGGAGGCTTTTCTCTATCTTGCAGTGCACGGGTCAGACCTGCACAAACCACCACCTCAAACCAGTGTGAGAAAGAATTACTTCACTTGTTCTCAGGAAGTTTGGTCGAGATATTTCCCCCATTTTCAGGCACACTCTCATCATAAACCATACTCTGTACTCAGAAAAATTTGAACTCTCATAAGCCACCACTGGTGGTTCCAAATCTCAACTTCCCTAAAGTTGCTCGGCTACCGGAAGTGGATAGTCTTTGACTTAAGGACACCTTTGTATGACTATGCATACCATGCCCTCAGCGGCTCTACATATTGATTTCCCCTAGCCCGTCTACCAAAGGAAAGATTTCCTTAGGCAATGATTCTCTCTGTACGCCTTTTGGCCTCTGAGCCCCCATTTCAATCCTGGGATTCAGAAACCCCCTGAGCTACAGTTTACCAACCTCCTCCACAATCCTACCTGAATGAGGTAGAATGTTTTTAACAAGATTACCGAGAACCAAGAGAAGTCATTCCATTTCAAATGATGTCCTATCTACATGACTTTAAACTGTGTGAAGCCTCAACCATCCCTTATGCTAACTAAATGCGTAGGGAGGTGGTCTTCGGACCATGCTTCTGATTAGTAAGGATGTTCCCAAAACCCTTTCAGATGTCACACTCCCCTTCTGAGCCACCCCTGGTGGGTTTTTATTCCTTCCCATGCCACCCATCATGGTTTCCATAAGCCGGACTTCCATGAAGTCCCCTGGCCATCAGAAATGGATAAGTCTTTGACTTAAGGACACCTTTGTATGAAAATGCATACTATTCCCTCAGCGGCTCTGCATATTGATCGCCCCTAGCCCGTCTACCAAAGGCAAGTTTTCCTTAGGAAATGCTCTTCCTGCCTCTATATGCCGAAACGAATCCCATGCCTTGAGACATGCCCTGCATGCCGCTCAAATTCAAACATGTTTTCCCCCCACGTGCATATGAAGGGTATTAAGACATCTTTTAATTAGTAGAACCCCATTGGGGCCCTTGCCCCACCATATTTGGTCAAAGCTGTTTGACCTAAAACATCAGTAATGACCATTTTGTCGGCGGGACTTTAAACTGCTCACAGAAGAAAGAGGCACAAAGCCTGTTAGGCCGAAAACCCGAAAAGGGCGACCTAAGAAAAAGCCGGGTTGTACCCGCTGGGTCCATATCGAATGGGCCCAGGAAAAATTAGGGCATTAAAAGGAGAAAAAGACAAAAAGTTTGTAGTGTTTTCTTATAAAACCTTAGCAATAGTTAGACTACGCTTGCTGGATCCCATGGTCCAGGAAACAATTAGAGCTTGTTTTCCTGAGTTATGATTAGTTATGATTCAGTGAATTGTTGTTTTCACAACAATTGCTCTAAGTAACAATCAGATTCCACAACAACAAGTGATTAATGGGGACTGCATTTCATTCAGAAGAAAAAATGAGAGGGGAGGACATCCACAAGCCAGGGTCTCTCCTTCACAAAAAAAGGATACATAGGGATAAGTAAAACAGGGGATAAGTAAAACAGGGGATACAAAAGTAGCTCTGATAGTTATAAAGGATCTTGACTTGATCTCCCCACCAGATCAGCGACTGCGCAGTGAAGTTCGTTGTAGGATTGTTCCAACACTGCCTTCTCCCTGGTCTCAGCCTCATCCACCAGACGGATATGCTCCACTGTGGTTTGGACATCATTGATCCCTTTTCTGGTGACTTCAAGACGACCAGTCATAGCAGATAGCTGATCCCTCAGCATCGTGGCTCGTTCCTCACATGCATGCAACTCGGAGGATAGGATGGCCGCCTGATATCGGGAGATCGCCTCCCGTGATATTAGTTGATGGAGATTTTTTGTGGTTTCCTCCAAGGTTCGGTCCCCACAATGAGTGGTCTCGAAGTGAGCAATCTTGAAATCATTAGTGACAGCTTCCTCACAGGCCATGACAACTTGGAAAGCAAGAGAATGGAACTGCCAATAGTCAAAGCCACCTGACCCCAAGCGCAGAAAGAGATGACGAAGATCTTTAGTTTTCATTGCCATTTTCGGAAAAGGGGGTTTTGGTGATGATCTCACAGATTTGGGGCCAAGCCCACCTGCACATTTCCCTATGGTCCGCCATGATGTGAGGATCTTTGGTATCCTCGCTGGACAACACGAGAATAAAGTCTGGCATGGCAGCCAACGCAGACATGTGCTCACCAGAAGTCGGCTCTGAAGTTGGAATGTCTGGAGCTCCTAACCCCGGTTCAGGCTTGGGGAACAAGTTGCGAAGCCCAATATTGACTGGTGGAACCTCCGGGATGTCCTCGCTGAGGCCCGACACCATAGTGTCGTCATCATCCACACATAAGAAGGATGAACTTGCCCGAACTGTGGACACAGCAGGGTTGGGATAGGAAAGTTCTCTGAATCGCTTTGATCAGCGGGCCATTAGTCGGTCCTCTCTTGAAACTGATGAGGAATGTGTAGTGGATGCAACAGCCACCTTACCTCCCGATTTGGGAGTCATCCAGACAGCCTTCCATAGGATCCCATCAGGATAGTATTTTACCCATGTCTTTGCATATTCCAGGGAACGGCCGGCAGCCGCGCCCATATCAGGCAGGGGAATGCTTACGTCAGATCCCTCCCGTGTCAGCATCAGCCACCACTAACGATGTATGGCTAGATGCAGTCCTTGGGCTTGAGGAGGGGGAAGGGAAGCTTGGACATTCATGCACCCGAACTGGCGAGAAAAGTGATACGGGATGTAAAGCTCGCACAAAGAAACACCGTCAATCCATGCAGACAGAAACCCATCCCGCAGGGAGACTATGTAAGAGCGCTCCTCCAGGCTCCCCTGACAGTTGTCGATTAAGACGCCAGAAGGGGCGGGGTAGGGAGTGAAGATGAACTGGGAGAAGTCACTTAGGAGCTCGAGGAATTCACTAGAGTTGAGAAACTTCAAGCAGACCGTAGCTATATCCAGCAGCGTAGGCCGGAAGGTAGGAAGCGGGATGGCCATGTTGTAACGATATTCATAACAGTGACAGTGGTCCACCACCCAGCCATACAAAAATTGGAATGGCCCGCTTAAATGGTAGGGTGACCCACCCACCTGCATGTGGTTCAGTAGCTCGTAGATATAGGCCTAAGTGGGCACATCTAAATTCACCAAGCGGCCCTCTGCTAACTCGACTGCCATCATCAAGGTGCAGGACTAAACACCGGGGTTAACATCCCAGGAAGGAAATAGACATCTTCTCAAAAACATAGAAAACAGACCGTCCAACCGGAGCATAGGCGACACACCAGGGTGCACCTCGTAAACCCATGAAAGGTAGTCGCCTGCTTCCAGAACCACCCAGTAAGAACCTTGAATGGATCGTGACTGCTGGGAAGGATGAGTCCTGGGATGCTTAATCTTCGGCATAGGACTGGTGGTGTTCATAAATAACGCTATCCAAGTGCCGTAAGGAATAAGCGAGCGGGAACGCAAGGCCTGACCCAGTGAATGCTCCGCCATGGTCAGCAGCTCTTTCGCCAATGAAGGAACCTGTTCAATGTCGTCCCATGCATCGGGAGTGGGAAAAAATCTGTCATACATCTTGATAGAAATCGTCAGTCCTCCTATATGGTAGATGCCCCACAGACTAATGTCGAATTCACCGTGGGCAAGGTGTAATGTATTAGTACTTGAACACCAGCGGCTGAACAGGTCAGGCAGAATCAAAGACGGTGGGTAAACAACAAATTGGAAATCCCACACTACGGAGTATAGGTTGATAGCTTCCATAGAATCGAGAGACTCCCGACAGTGCTGATGGACCCAGAAAGCCCAAGTCCAATCATTTGTGAAGAGCCCGCCGGACCGAAGATCCCACCTGGGAACCCACCCCACACCAGGATCCCTTCGAGAAAGATTAATAATAGAAGGGTAGTCCTTAAGAATAGATTTCTCAGAAAAGTCTTGAGTGCACTGATCACTTTGGGTCCCGACAAAGCCCCTCAGAATAGATGTGTCTTTCGGACCAAAATTAGAGATTATCTCCCAGGATTGGGTAATGTTTGTCTGAATGCATTTTGAAGGCGCTTCCAGAAAAGGAGAAGGGAGACCTGTGAAAGTATGGGGGATAGGGACGTCGTCCTGAAGACCGAAGCCGTAGAGCGGGAACCGACTAGATAATGGATAACTCAGAAGCTCCGGAGAGAGCAGGTTCTTCAATGCACCGTCATTAGGAATGATGGACCAGCTAGTGTCCCATTTGATGCTCTCCGCTCTACGAATCATAGTCAAACGTCTCTCTAAAGAAGTTGAGAGGGGATCTGCAGCAGGCCTCGGCGCAGAATGAGGGGGAACCATATTTTCTCCCTTCACAATTAGAGAAATCAGTCCGAAATAAAAATATGGACAAGAATAACCAAAATGAATGGTTAAGGAGCCTTCATAATCAAATCCGAAGGAGGCCTTGGAGGATGGTTCGCGATGACATTATTCCGTGAACCATCCCTTCTCAAAATCATTCTGTGAAGCCATGGCCCGTGGAGTATTGGCCAGGAAGCCGCGAACCAAGTTCCTCTGTGGAAATTCAATCCCGAGTTTATTCAGAAGGCTTAAATACTTTTAAAGTTCAAGAGATATTTAGTCTGCGGAGCATTGAAACCGTGAAGAAAGTTCCTCCGTAGCCCTTCATCACTTAATTTTTATTTAATTAAGGGTAATGGTTCGCGGTTGGGAAGTTGGTTCGCGGGTGAAGGCGACCATGAAGAAGAAATGGTCCATGGAAGTTGCTACCAGTTCGTGGACAAGGCACTTCGCGAAGGAGAAAACACGCGGAGGTGAAAGAGCTCTGGTTTCACGAAGAATTCGCTAAAGGACAAGTGAGGGCTCCCCATATTTATAGGTGTGGTCCCCTACTGGGTCCAACTTTCTACCACAAACCATCTCAGTTTTAGGACCACTTTGCATCGGAATGGCCTCCTCTTCGTTCCGATCGGACCCCATTCCGATGGGAGGCATTTGTGGGATCATGAAAAATCCGCATAGGAAGTTTTACCCAAATCCCCCAAAGAATTGGGGAAAAATAGTCAAAGAGGAGACACAAAGGACCGGTCTGTGAACCGGTCCATCGAAGCACAACGTGGCCAGGCACCACGAGGTACCCCCCTCCGTGAACCATTGTCGTTCGCAAAATGGAGGCAGAGAGCCTCCGCGGTCGCAAGGAAGGGTGGGCGCCACTCTGGTTCACCATCGTGAACCACCTCAACCGCGGACCGCATCGACCAGCTCAAGCCGCACCCACTGTCGTTCACAGAATAGAGGCAGAACCCTTTGCGGCCGCGGGGCACTCCCTGAGTTCGCCTCACGGAGGAAGGGAGCGTTCAATACCCACCATAAATCGCGGATTGACCATGTTAGCTGTGAATTGGGTATTTGGTTATAGGCTTCCGCCAAAAGTGCCATATGGCCACAGATACATTCCTTTACCCACTCTATAAAAGGAGACCAAGGGGGAAAGAATAGAAGGATCAGAGAACAAGGATCAGAGAACAGGAATCAGATTCGGAGGAAGGAGATCAGTTGAAGGAAGGCTTCAGATTTCACAAACAGTGAAATTCCCACCCGCGAACCACAACAGTTATATGAATTAAGAAGGAATTGGAAAACGCATAATAATTTGGTGAATTGTGAACCTAAATAATAAAAAAAGGAGAACCGCGAACCATACCCCCTACGCGGATGACTTCCCCATGGACGAGGGAGTTTATGCCTCTTTTCCCATCTGTCATACCGCAGAGCACCCTCCTCCGCGAGAGAATCCCCGACCGATGAGCCTATGATCGGCGCTGCCCTTGGCCACCACTGTCTTCCAAGAACCCTCCGCGAACCATCCTGGTTCGCGGATTGAACCTGAATCCGCGGACAACCTTGGTTCACGGGACGCCCCTTAGTCTGTGAACCACCCTAGTTCGCGGATGACTTCTCCAGCTGCGTGGCACTTCCCCACGCGAAGGGCGCCACTACGCACACCTCTTAGTGGTCAGCCAAATACTTCAGTTTTCTCATCTACAGAGTCAGGAAAAATCCTTCCGATCCAGCCAGGTCCTCCACGACTCCCGCATCGGCCTATTCATCGGCCCCGAGCCGAGGCCTCCGCCAGAGCCACTAGATCTGCGTGGTATAACATTCAAGCGCATCAGCATGCCCTTTTGAGTTCACATACCCACGGTAAACAGGGGCAAAGAGGTTGCCCCATCCCTTGGTCGGACTCCTGAAGCTTGCCTGGGTTCACATTCCCACGGTAATACGGGGTCTGAGCCTGAGAGCCCCCTTCCTGCCTCTACTCGCCATGATGGGGGACTGAACGCTTCGGCGGTCAGGAACTTCTCCCCTCCCCAGAGAGGGGGCGACATATCCATCCGAATGCAGCCATCCCCATGCACCTCGGTACTTCCCCAGGTATCTCCCCGGGGAATAAGGGAGGAGACGGGAACAAGAGCACCCCCTTTCCCTCTCCCCTTGGGATTTGTCACTCCGGCCGTCCATCTTGAAGTAAGCCCCGACCTTATGGGACTTATTAGAGTGTAAGCCCCAATTCATCACCATGGGCCGCCTTCATGCGTAAGCCCCATTCCACTTCTCACGGATGCACCTTTCACGATGTGATCCTCTGGTCCCTGCTGCCTCTTGTTTCTCACACCAATCATGACTCACGTGGGCTTAGAGTAAGCATCAACCATGGAATACATCATTATGGGCTTCCGCATAGCGTAAGACCCAAGCCAAAGCGAACTACGTGGAATTTGATCCCTGCCTCCTAGACAGGGTACGTAGGAAGCCTCCATGAGGTTCAAGCCCACCACCCATCAGACCACCTGGTCCATCTTCACGTCGGTTCTCCGACACTTAAGCGAACTATGTGGACTTTGATCCCTGCCTCCTAGACAGGGTACGTAGGAAGCCTCCATGAGGTTCAATCCCACCACTCGGTCATTTTTTCACATCGAGTTCCACCCTCATCCAGCATGAAGTTAAACTGTTTATTCGAACTACGTGGACTTTGATCCCTGCCTCCTATATAGGGTACGTAGGAAGCCTCTCTGAGGTTCAAGCCCAACAACGGGTTATTCCGACCCCCTTTCACGTCGGTTTACCAACATCTTGGGCCTCCTCAGAGTGTAAGCCCCAATCCATCATTATGGGCTGCCCCAGAGTGTAAACCCCAAACCAAAGCGAACTACGTGGACTTTGATCCCTTCCTCCTAGACAAGGTACGTAGGAAGCCTCCCTGAGGTTCAAGACCAAAAACCGGTCGATCCGATCATCCCCACACCGGTTCACCATGCCACTCCTAGTGCTGCCTCAATCGAGTTCCAACCCTTCGGGGTCATTAATCCAATGAGGGATGGTAAACCTCTGGCATAAATGATTCTGAACCCTTGCGTCCAGTTGACCGTTTCCCACCAGGGTTGAATCCGTGGATACTATGTTTGGGTATAAACCAAAGATTTGCGAACATATGAATACGTCTCAAATATTTAAGAGAGTCCCAGAACATGCAATAATCCCCCCCCCAAAAGGATGCGATGAGCCCGACTTCCCATCCTCTCGAATAATGTGAGTTCTTAAGAGTCAATGGTCAGACCATCCGGCGAACGCCTGCCTTTGGAAAGAAGGTCCATCAATCATTGGATACAGAGCCATTGGGTGTTTCATAGTCGAAAACCAGGAACAAGACAATAATGATAGATATGAAACTAATGAACCTATTTATGTTCTCTTGGCCTTTTATAGTATGTCTATTAACCATGTAATATAAAAATACAAGAAGACATTGTAAAAGTTAAACTATTTATCAAAGAGCTAAATCTAAAAGATAATGTTAATATGGTGACCTAAACATGTCTAAAACCTATTTTTTGAGATATGTGTGAGCCATACATACCTTATTCTCGAAATTAATCCATTTGGATCAATTAGAAACCGAATATGATTTTATAATAAAAAAATATTTCATGCTTTTCCAAAAGTGACCCTCACCTCTCTAATAAATGGGTACTCCCCCTTATGTCATATTCACACATCAAAATCCTTTTGAATCGGCCAAAACCTCATTAAATATCTTCCCAACTACCCTCAATTCATCCTAGAGGAATTAATTTGATCATAAATAAAACCTATGTATCCCTTTAGTTCAAATGAAAAGGAAGAACCCGAAGAAGAGGTAATTACTTCATCAATTTTTTTAATGTTATTTTCTTCTTCCACTTCCTCTTTGTTTGTTGTTTCCATACTAAAATAATAACTCCAGTACCTTATACAAAATGAGATGTTATTAAAAATATGGTACAACCATATTCATTATTCTATCCATCCTATGATTGAAAAAGTCACCATATGCGCGTACGTACGTTTTACCGTCTCCACGTCGTGATGTCTTTTATTATTCAACAATTTATTATTTGGATGAGTATAATAATGAGTATAATTGATGAAAATAATAAATATAACATTTTAATGATTATTTATATATAATTTAACATCCAATTACATATGATTTATCCATCAATAGAATGATATATTCACTCATGTGTACGTACGGCTTATCGTCTCTACGACGCGATGAGATTCATTTCCACGTTCACCATTCAACGATGATTATAAACATATATATTATCAATAAGTATGAAATATATGACATAATAATTCTACTTTAATTATATAGGTATATATATATATATATTTACATATATCTCTTTCACTTACTTCCATTCAATACAATATGAAAATGAAAATGGCGTTTATGTGTACGTACGACCTACCGTCTCCATGAACGGTGTTTTCCATTTCATATATCTAGATATTATACTTATTAATATTTTGAAAATATATGATAAATAAATAATTTTACATATTATGGAATCAATAAAATCATCATATAAGTTATATGATCAAGAATAACAAGTTAAAACAGGTATGATTAAGAAAGTGATTATTACCCGAAATGTTATTTTAACATAGAAATTATTATTAAATGGGTAGTATAAAGCCATAAAGGAATAAAGTATGATATCATAAATATGAATATGGTTTATTTAAAAATTAATAACATACTATGGACATTATACAAGAGGTTAAACGTACCCCTGATGAAAAGAATGTACAAGGTAAGGGTTACTTCCTCAATCTCATTTTTATCTGTGATTGTTTATCTGAAAGTATCTACTAGGAAATATTTATCGTATTTTTCCATGTTTCATTAAAATGTTTAAAAATGAAATATTTTATGTTTTTATAGAAGGGGCTCATTATGTAGATCATCATTTTAAATGTTTTTTAATGATTTATTTTTCTAAATCTTTTTAATTAATGTCCATGATTTCAAAATGATTTTAAGGATTTATTTTCGTGGACATGATTTTTTTTAATGTGATAATTTTTTAAAAAAGATTCAAATTTGTATGAGAAACTTTAATTAAAAAATATACTTTAAATTACTTCCTTTATAAATTGTGTGACTTTTAAATGATTTCATTAAAAGGGGTATTTCTCTCAAAGAGTTTTATTGATTATTTTCAACAATGTCAACATCCTTTATTGGATATTATTCTTGATTGAGGTTGATTTACTATAATACAATAATCCATATTGTATTGAATGAGTTATGATATTTTTGATTGTGGATATTCAGTTTTTATACCCTTCATGTTTTATGGTTAAATAAATGACTTTTAGTACGCTATTTTTAATACGAATGTTTATGTTATGTTTCACCCTTTTCATGTGAGGTATGAATTCGACACTATAAGTGACGGGTGGGTCCCGATATAGCTCCTCGATTCATCAGTAGGTATAATGAGACAAACTAGTGTCTTGTCACAAGGCTTTTACAATATCTTATTTGTAGTTTTGGAACAAGGCCTTAACTATTTGGTTATGGTGTCTGACATTATGCATTACCTCATTATTAAATTAGTTATTACATGTGATTATTTAGATAGTAGAATATCCATGTGCATGTTTATATGGTAATGCTATATTTATTATTTCCAAATTATGTTCAAGATTATGTTTAAAAAGGCTTCTGTTTTTGTTACACATCATTCCATAAAATTTTATAGCTTCCGCTATATTATTTATCCTTATTGAGCATCATAGCTCACCCCATTCTTATGTTTTATTTTTCAAGGATTCCAAGAAGTGTATTATTATTTTTATTCAGGGTTAATCTTGAGGAATAATGGATTTATCAAAGGGTTTTTATGTTGTGTTTTATGTTTTAATGTGCAATGTAACGTTCATGTATATAATATATTTTCAAAGACATCTAAATTGATCGGTCCTTCAGGGATTAATTCCTTGTAATAATGCCAATGTATTAAAATAATGCATCAGATCTGGGCTTTTGGGGTCGGGGCGTTACATTAATAATGACACAGGACACCATGTCCATCATACTAGATCCTTGAATGACACTCAGTGAGTAGGTGCTTTTAGTATGTGATTTTCATTAATGTTCAAGACCAAAAACATTATTTATGGAGTAATGTTTGGTAGATTATAACCTAACTCCCATTATGTTGATGTGTGGATCCTATTTTATCCTGATAATATGATTTAAAAATATTTCTCCATGGTCAGTGCATTAGACGAGGCATATGAGTAAAGGCATGTGACTAAGAATCCTTGAAAAGGGATGTACATGGTGGAATATTATAATTATCCAAAGAAAACCCAAACTAGGTCCTCCCAATAGCATGTTATTAAGGAGATGATGCATCTTAAACATATATTGGAATGAACATGTTTGAAGACGCAATACAGGGCCTAAGAATATGGTCACAATCTATGAATGAAACTGAAGATAAAAAGACTTGAATCCTCATATTATCTAAATAGAGGACCTCAATGTTCTTCCCCAAATTATTTAAATATTATAAAATTCCATTTCTAATTTATATGGTCAGTAGTTGAGAAGTTTTTGGACCTATGAATTACACACCATGGTTTCATGTGAATTCTATAAATAAGGAATGTAAAATATCATACTACCATCACTATTGAAAATAATTTAGAATAAGTCCTTCTGTATGTTGGTGAGTTGTAGATGTTAGTGTATGCCAAAAATGAAAACATACCCTCACTAACAATTTGTGGGAGATTATAGAGGATAATAATGTGGAAGGGATTGTCAGCTAGTCTATTTAGGATGAGTGGTATATTACCCATTCCCTAGAATATGTAAGATAACGATCTTCTATGAATATTTCCTTCAATTTTAAAACATTTTATTATATATTAAACTATGTTATTCTTATAAAGGTTATAAGTGGTATAGGAACATATATAGTTTCCTTAGTATAATGATGTTGGAAGAATAATTTCTAGTGTTTCAGGGTTAGTCATCCTAGAATAGAGGGATTTCTTCATGTAGGAGGATGATGATAGAGGTGAAGGTGAAGGATGTGATCAATACCCTCTTGGATCTAGGACCACCTATCCCAGAGATGAAATATATTATCCTTCCATCCCTGAAAAAAAGTTAATGAAATTCTTCCATGATGTCCACTCTTATACACAATAGTGAAAGAGTCCAGTTTTATTCCACATATCCACATTTTATTACTCTAGATATTGATATAAAAATAGTAAATTTGAATACAATTTCTTCTTATAGAGGTCAAATTATGAGGAAATTATGTATTAAGAATGATAAGGATAGGTCTTATTTAGTAGTAAACCATTTTTTGGTAATCTAGATATATTTAACTAAGTATATACCTTCCTATTTTTTATGTGGATATATTGGTTCTATTATTTTATTATTTAGGTTCTTTATACATTGTTTTATGAAGATAAAGAATAGAAAGAGCACAAATAAATAGGAAAACATCAAGATGTTATGATAGAGAACTCAAATATAAGGGCAAATCATATTATCCAATACTGAATTCCTAAATACCACTAATTATTCCCTAGTTTCATATAATTATTTATAAGTAATCTAAATGATGTTCTTGGTAGTTGGGGTTCATGATACCCACATTTATCTTTTTGTTTTTGTAGAGAAGTCAATGAGTGTGGATTTTCTAGAAATCCCTAGTGATTAATAAGTAGGAATTTTTAGTGTATTATTCAATGTTATCTAAGATAAATTATGATGAATCTAAACATCCCTTAATAATAGGCCTCAAAAAAGGTTCAAGGATCCTATGGATTCAATAATTTTTAAGATAGATCATGTATATGAATATCTTGACACATTTTTTGCTAATAACTTTATCTTTCTATCGTTGAGGACCCAAGGCCTTTGGTGAACCCATCAAGCTCATGATGGGAATTGAATTAGGATATTTGATAGGTTATTTTGAGATAATAGACACCGAATCATATAGAAAATTATTATAAATAATGAGAGTGATTATTTTACTCAATAAAACTAATGAGGTTGTTATTATAGAGGGTATTCCCATCAAGAATTTTTTTGAAACTATTATAATTGAATATATTAACCCTCCCAATAGTGGGAGTAAAAACCAATAATTCATTTATTTAATTTTAATATCTATTAACTGATTTATTTGTTTCATGTAATCGTTCATAATAATTTCACTATAAGTCATATATAAACATGTATAAAGGGTTACAACCCATGGGTTTGATTCATAAAATGTATCATAGAGAACAAAAAACATTAAGATCATGTTTACATCATGTGGGTAAATGTTATCTACATTTTGGTATCCCCATCATGCTCTAGCTAATACTCAGGGACTCTTGAGCTTGAATAGTCCATGAGACAGCTGGTCTTGATGTCCATCATGTGGTTATTCCATGACATAAATATTAGAGATAAATTCCACCAAGTTCCAATATAGGATATATATTCACCACTCTATGGTATGAATGATTCTATTATAGTGGAATATATGTTGATGGTATGAAAATAATTGATGATTGGAAGTAGGATGAGGAAATAATAGATGATGCATTCAAGGGTTGACACTATTTTTCTACTGTAGAGAATAAGTCTATATAACATTAGGTGAAACTACATATGCAGTGATGATGGACGAGGAATGAAACATTTATACAACTATAGAAGTCTTAGAAAACCACATCTATCAGTAACTATATGAAGTATACAGGTATATAAAAAAGCATGAGATACTCATTGATTATGATAATTAGTTAGTCATGGATTACACCACTAGGTCCCAATAGATATCTTCATAGGATAATTAACACACTGTAATGATTGAGGTGATTTTATGGGATTTTGATGACAAGAAGCGATCAATGATCAAGCTCTGAGATTCAAAAGAACTCCAAATTTAATGGCCTGTATATATCATGTCTTTAATGAAACATTTCTTAAATAATGGATATTATCTAATTCTATCGATTCCCCTATATCGTTTTAAAATTAATTTAAAAGTTATCATAGATTTTCTTCTATTTCCAACTTTTGTGTTATCTTAAATAGCAGTTCATGATAAAATGTGAAACACACAATGAGTAATATCATAATAATAGAATACACAAGAACATGAATGGGAGTGGATCATGTAAATAAAACTTTACAAACACTAAAGTCAATGATTATAGGTATTAATCCATACAATATCATTTAAACATGTTACCATGAATTGATATAGACATGTTGGTGTGATTCCCAACATCCACACTCTGGGATCTAGTTTCATAAACACATACATTATATACATTCTTTTGTATAAGCTATAAAATTATGGATACAACCATCAATAATTAAAAAACTCAATGATGATTATTGAACCTATTATATATAAAGGATATTTCTAGGTTTTGAGTGTTAGAGAATTATGGTATAATAGAAAAAAATAAACCCTATTATTGGTATCAGATGGTCAATTTTACCATTATTTATGAAACTAATTAATTCATGAAAAATATTCTATTTCTCCCAAAAATTTATTCACATGGGTTGTACTTATAAACATTTCACATGTATAAATTCCCTCCATAACCTTTTGAAATGAAGAAATAAGAAGGGGTGAGTTGAAAATCATAGTAAAAGAAACATATATAATAAGTAATCAATGAATAAACATGTCAAAAATATTATCGAATGAATAAGTAAAAATATCAATCCATAATCAATATGAAATAGGGAAAATTATATATCTATTACAACAAATGATAACATGTAATTCAAAAATATTTATCACATATATATGAAATTCATAATTACCATCATCAAAAACCCATTGTCAAGGATATATTCCAAGATGATTTACTTATAATTGAGATTTTATTTAACACATCATACTATAAGGACCTTGTGTAATGAGAATATATAGTCATGGGAAGAGGCATAAACTAAATCCCAAACTGTATTGTATCATGATTATGATCGATGCATCTAGGGTATATATAATTTCAGGCCCCACACACCAGTTGTTTAAGTCCACTGGATTCACTATAAAACAAAATAAATAAAAATTATATAATAAAAAATGAAAATAATAATCATTATTTAAATAAAAACATATGAAATTATAATACCATTCCCCATGTTAATAAAATGGATACCCCGATCTTAACATATCTAGAGGAAGAAGATGGATGGATAAGGAATACATAGTCAACATGGACATAAAAATACATATTGGAAAGAGAATACTTCTCCCCATGAAAGTATAATATAATACTATTTTGTAAACATTATTTAATATATGTTTTGTAAAATATGACTTTCACACCATATAGAACAATTTTTATCAGGTCTAGACAATACTAGAATAACATGATCATAAGGCATTCAGAGAAGGTGAGTGGATGGTTTTGTTACAATATTTCCCAATAATTGAGAAATATTTTTCAAAGTTTTAATGTGGTATTAAAGAATATCCCAAGAAAATAATGATATAATACCTCTTAAAAAATAAAATTGTATAACTTACCTAACATATATAAAATATGTTCATAGGACGACCATATCATAATGAATGAAAACTGAGTAACCAGAAATCCTAACTTCTGGGGAAATAACTAAATCACTAGACAATTAAATAATGAAACATGATTTGGATAAAAAATTTTATTCAATTCATGGTAAAGAAAATTAATTTTATAATAAATAAATATAACACCAAACACATGAATCATAGTGCATAAAAATTAATTATGTCTCAAGTAATTATAATTGAGTCCATGAAAATCTATACAACATAGAAAAATTTGAATTAAAACCCCTTGTAAGATAATAAATAAAATTGATCTTAAAATTTCATGAAAAAATAAGTCTTGATATGATAACTCAAATAAGTAATATATACACCAAATAAATTTAATTAGGTGCATAAATAAAATACCTGGCACAATAAAAGGAAATTAAGATTAAAACCTTTACATCCTTTGGTATATTAGAATTAAAATCCCATGAGAAAATTAACATTAAATGGGAAATTTAATAAAATTTAATATAATATATCCATCATATAAATTTTACAATGTAGTGGTTATTAAACCATACAAAAGTAAGCATGGTGTATAACAAAATCATATATCAGTGAAAGTAAATTGTGACTTAAATTGTCCCAAAATAAATGAACATAATTTAACCTCATATATTATAAACATATATATCTTAATATCTAAATTAATAACCATAATCATCCATTTTCATTTATACTCTTCATAAATATTCATTGTCTATAATATTTAATTATAATTTTCACATTCAGTGTTTATATTTTTGATCGTTTGTACTTGTTGCATAAGAGCACTGTATTCATTCATTCTCATCCCAATATTCACCATTACTATATCATTAATGTATCTCTTAAGTATTATTTATAAAAAAATCATGCTTTAAATTCTTTACCTGAGTTATTTAGTCTTTATGATTTATGATGAAATCGATAATAAGAAATTTTTCATGATTTTTGAGGAATAGAGGATGTTTTCATGATTTATGAATTAGATTTTCATATAAAATCATCAAAACAAAATAAAGTAATACTATAATAATTTATATAATATTACATAGGTAAAAATACTATTAGAGTCATTTATGACATAAATGTATACTATTGTTAAAATATGTGGTTAAACCTACCCAAACGAGAACCTACAATGATTAATATATGATTATGAGGTGGGTTAGTTGTAATTTAATTATAAAAAATGAATAATTATTTTATAATATTTATTAGAGTGATACATATGAATTTAAAATAATTATAAAAATAATAAAATTTATTTAAAGAAATTACATAGAATGAAGATATCATTTTTCACATAGTTCATTCATTTTAAAAGATTAAATTAACGATAATTGTTTTTTCAACATGAAATTAACTTGTTAATACCTTCATCATACAATAACATTAATGATATAATAAAAATACTTTTTATCCATCAATAACATCCTTATTCCAATCATTTTAAAGCGATGAATGAAAATGAACCATGTTACATCGTTGAGGCTGTTGTCTGCACAACACATGAACAACACTTTTGTATATATTAAAGGATGGTGTATATAAATAAGTAACTATAAAAAAATTAATATAGTAATGTGTATTTATATAAATTTAAAAAATAAAATTATATTATTTTTCATACATTTTTTTTACAAATATACAATTAATAAAGCAATGGTGTAGTGGACAATACTCACATCAGTGACTAGAATTTTCTCTAGATAACTCCATGAATTTGAAGAAATTAGGATAAACATTATTGAACATGAGTTTATATTAATGGTACATGGTTATAGTGATATAAAAATGGAAGATTCTCAAAGAAAATTAGAAGGATATGTTTGTCTTGATGTCCTAAAGATGCTACCCTTTTATAAGTGAAGGCAAGTGTCTTTTTGGGAGCAACCTTGACATTTTCAATAATGTAATGTTACTAATAAAACATAAAAGGCCAAAAATTGTAAACATTTGAGGGGAAAATGAGTTTTCTTTTAAATTCATATCTTTTTCTCCATTTAAAAAATTGTTTTAGTCTTCTATGGTTTTTTGTTTTAACTTTACATCTTTTCCCCCTATTTTCTTTTTCAATTTGTAATTAATTTATAGCCATTGTAATTAATTTTAATGAAAAATATTTAGATTATACCATTTAACTTATTTTATACCTATGATTTGAAATTTAATAATAATTTCATAATATTGAAATGTTAATAGTGTGAAATTTTAATTTTAAAATAAACAAAAGTAATCATATAAAAAAATTTTTTAAAAGAAATTTTTTATGTATTGATTTTATTATATAAGATAAATTATAATGAGAATTTATTTTTATAAGCTAAAATGATTAATTATGAATTTAATAAATTGTATGAAGCCTATAAGGCAATCCAAATCTGAAACACACCATTAAAATAATTTATTTAAAGAGAAGACCCACAACGATTTTCCATAATAGTAACATTTTTGTAGTTATAAAAAGGTCAGCCATATGTTTTCTAAGTTAAAATAATATTTTAAAATGAATAATCATATTTCGTAGAATATTATTTTACTACATTATAGGTTTTTTATATTTATTGTTCATTATATTATAAAGATAATTTTTTACAAATTAAAAGTTTTATAAAAACCATATTTTTTGACTAAAAAATGAACATTTCATAAAATTATTAAAAATCCAAAAAAACTTATTTCTCATGTGATGAATTCAAAAATGAATTTTATTTTTAATAATTTAAAATACTGAAATTTATAAATCCACAATTTTAGTAAAAAATATAAAATATAATGGAAATCATTTTTAATTTGCAAATGAAATATTTAAATATTAATTTGTATTATTCTTATTTCATATCATTTTCCAAATAAATTAGGTTTAAAAAAATTATTAATTTCAAACATAATTTATCACTAATAATCTGTTCAATGAATTATAAATATATATCTAATAAATGTAATTTAAAAAATACTTTTCTAATCAATAAATGATCTTATTAGTCATTTTAGGTAAGAAAACTAAATTTAATTCATATTAGATGTAGCTTTTATATTATATATATATTTATTAAAGAGTATACTCTTGTTTATTACCTATAATTTAATGGATATATTTTAATTACTCTACTTATATATTTTTATTTCATCTAAATATATCATGATTTTGATGAAGTTTGATGTTACATGCAGAGAAAGCTATTGCAGAAATTTACTTATTTAAAGGAAATCATATAATATAAATCATTTTGTTACATCCCCACTAAATAAATTGAATACTCATAATTTCAATCCTAATATCAAAGTTATTTTTTTAGGTAATACATAATTAACCATGCTTCCCAAGATGATCATGGGTTTATATGGGATTTGAAATGAGATTTATCTATATGAAAAATCATTATAAGAACCTTATAAAGAGATATAACCCATTCATAATTTGATATTAAATCCTATTAATGGATGTATATCTAGAACTATAAAATATATATTTAAAAAACCATTGAAAAATATTTAAATTATTATTAGACAAATTAATATCCAATACCTATTGAAAAAATACATGAAAGAGGTAACTAGGAAATATAGAATAAAAATAACTATCTAATATATTATTAGTAGTTGTATATTATTTTCCTAATTTATGTGGTTTTGGTTACTATCCATCATATTGTCCCTTGGGAGGGGGCATTAAGTAACCTAACGTCCCAGTCTCTTAAAATTAATGCAACATATTTCATTAGATTTTCACTTTTTGGAACAATTGTGTGCCCGATGACCTTCATCACTTGATCTTTCATGAGAATCCATCTATCTCCTATTTGGTGTGTTTTGGAATTCAAATATATTCACATTTTTAATCATAACTCATGATAAATAGTTTGGAATAAACATAAGGTATATCACTCCAACCCATCTTCTGTTAAGTTGTTCATTGGGACAGTTCCCACATTGTACATGGAATCTATTATTAACATGGCTCCTTCAGGATTTATTTGTTACTAAAAAAAGAGTTAATATGCGTGAAAACCATTATATGGGAATTATTTTATACAACTACAACAAAGGTTAAACATAATATGTCTCACCTTTTAAAACTATCATGTTGTCTTGTAATTATTCCAACTCAACATGTATTAGGCTTGATTCAACTTATATCGCTCTCAGTTTAACATATATTATCCAAAGGCCAACATTTCTTACTTTGAGATATTATCTATCATAATTAATAATATAATTCTAAAAATATCGATCCAAAATTACGATGTTTTTTTTAGAATAGAAGAAATCCAAAAATCATAGAAACATATACCCACAAATTCTATATTACCCTTCGTCAGAAATATTAATAATTATAATGACCATAATACCAAGTACAAATATACCATAATCATATTTTGTCAATATCATTCATTTAAAAAAAAATCAATTCTATAATATATTAAATCATAACAAGATTATAGATTCCTCAAAAAATTTACTAAATATTTAACCATTAAATGGTATTAAACACTATCTCATATGGTCACACATTAGTAAATATATATCATAGTCCAAAAAATGAGATAAACAACTCCAAAAAATTTAATGAATCAATTATCATTCCCAAGGAAGAAAATAACTAACTAAATTAATATTTTAAAATCAAATATCGTTTATTCTCTCAATATTTTGTGTTTATTATACTTAAGACATATTCATACCAAATTCATGTGGTATATAATAGTTATCCTCCAAAAAACAATCCTACCATAAAATAACTTTCAAGGTCATTAATTCCATTTATTATTTGTTTACACACCATTAATGTAAAAATTCAAAAGATTAATCCTTAGAAGTTTCTTATAATCCTTATAACTTTTATAATATACCTTGATATCGTGGATAATTATCACTCAAAAATGGGAAAAAAAGAGTTTATGAATTATTAAAATATCAATCTTGTAATCTTAGGTAAGACATTCGATGCTACATTTCCAATCATAATAAGATAATAATAAGGTTATCAACCATTAAAGTTTTCCCCATATTCAATTATAAGACATATTTGTTTCTAGGAACAAATATTTTTGAGCTTCATTTTTGTGATCATGTTTCAACCAAATTGTGATGCCTCGAGATTTGTAGGCCACAAGGCCTCAAGCGCATTTACCCGAAGGATAGAGGATGATGACTAGTAGTGAGGGCCTATGGTGTGTCTGTGGGGATACTATTGCTGCATTACCAAATTATAGCACCAAAAATAAATATAAACAGAGGTATAAAGATAAAACAATACATGAAAACTGAATTCACAACAGAAAATAGAGACAATAGCAACAATAACATAAATTCATGGAATAACATACCAAAAATGATGATGACATGTCATGTATCTAGAAAACTGGAAAACATTGATACAAAAAACAATTAATAACATTTTAAGCAATAGTATAATGGAAATCAAAATATTACCCCAAGCATTAAGAGATTCGCTCGATTATTTGTTATCATAATGAATCCCTAACTGCAAGAAATCATGTGTTAGAAGCTGTATTCTTCCCTTTATCAACACATGAATTCTAGAAATCTACTCTGGGTACCAAATGGCGCCTGAAGAGAGTGGTAGATAAATCTCAATGGGCAACAATCAATGGTGTCTATAACATCCAACTCATGTAATGGAAATGTAACAATGTGGAAGCATACATTTATAAAGTAATTAAGTTCAATGTAACTAAATAATCAAGTACCAAATTCATCCCTCAGATGGATTTTGATCATATTATGTCCATTAATTTATTATTTCTAGTCTATAAATGAGTGACATTTTAAAAATACTGAAGGTTCAATGTTGTGATAATGATACCTATACTGATATATAATAATGAATTTCCAAGGTAATAACCAAGTCAACTTTGACTTCAAGGGTCACTAACATCGTAATAAATATAGACTAGATAAGGGTAAGAGTGTAATCCAATGAGCATATTCCAAGGTATTCCATAATTAGATGCCTATAGAATTTTAGCTGATCATCCATGGTAAAATGGGTCTAAGAAGAGATAGGGCCCTATGGGCTATAACCAAGGAACCTACTGGTCAATGATGGATCCAAGGAGTGTATCCAAGGAAATATTTCAAACTATCTGAGGGATCTTATAGTGTCCTAGAGGGAATAAAAGAATATACAAGGATTGGGATCTAGGTGGGTCTCAACATTAGAAAGCTGTATCCTTGAATCATAATGGGGTTCCCAAGTGCTCAAGGAAATCCGTGATAAAAATAAAAGGTGATCTCGAGTCAGGATACACCTATTTAATTATAAATTCATGTAATATTTCATGTCATTCAAGCCTTTCCTTTCATTAGTGTGATAAGTTTATGTAGCATGAAACCTTTTAATGAAGTCATAATTAATCAATAAGTATAATTGGTTCAATCCTTGCCTTTCAGTAGTGTGACAAGGCCATGTATCATGCAACCATTATTAATACAATTTAAGAATTATTCAATAATTAAACTTCATTCCACTAACTATGATTAATTTGGTAAGGGGTGGTTCAGACATGCAACTTTTTAATCATTCACATTTAATAGAATCAACTCATATACTTAGTATACATGTCAATTTCTCTTTCACATTTAAGTATCTATTTGAAGCAGTTACCTTAGGTAGGTTAAGTGGAACTAACATGGTACTATCTATTCACTATTACATGATACAAAAATCATTTATGATAATGAATCCAACCATTAGTGTGGTCATGTTCGATCACATCTGAAAAATGGCTTAAAAGTGCCAAAACACTATAAACATAATTAGGGAATATCATCATAAATGGAATTTTGGGCATTGTAGGCATAACCACCAAACAATAATCACATATATGGAAAGAGTATAATAATATAGTTCTAATTATTATAATCATGATATATAAATTCAATAATCTGTACTGGGTGAAATCGGTGGTCCCCACACAACAACTTCAAAATCAAAAAACTTGATGGATGACTTATAGACCACCCACCTTATGGTCATACGATCCATCAACTCTGATGTTAGTATCTGATTTGGCTTTGAATGAATTAGATCTGAGAAAAAGGGAAAATTATAACACCTCGATAACTAGGTCGATAGTAAGTGTGGAAAAGAATGACTAAAATAGACTCGAGTAGTTACCATTGTGCATCCAACGTGCCGCAAAGAAGCCTGATCAGATCCCGAATGAAGGATATCTTTTAATCGCTAGATTTGGCCTTCACAAAGTTCCAAAAGGGATGAAAATATGATAATCCAACATAAACTCTGATTACGAGGAAGGAGGAGACATAACTAGATCATTAATGGAAAATAGTAAAATTACCAAATATTTAGCCTATGCATGGTTTGTTCGCACGGTTTGACGAACCTTGAACAAATCGTGCATGGGTACATGGGGAAGAGGGGAACTCACACGATTAGGTCACATGGTTTGGTAATGTTTTTCCAATTATGTGGTAAGGATTTTTCCAAAAACATGTAACCTGCATTGTTTTCTATAACCATGAGGCCTTCCCATGCAGTTTACTATAAACCTTACGCCATGCCTATTTTTCCCAAAAATCTGAGTTCCGGGCTCCGAAAAATCTATAAACACCCATGATCCATTCACTAGCTCATTAGGCATACAAAATATGTCCAAAATAATTAATTATTCTAAAATTTTAAGGATCCATACCTGAAATAAAAAATGGGTTCTTTCAGTCTCCCCCCTATAATAGATCTCGTCCCCAAGTGCACATTCCAAGGGTGTAGATAAACTATATGAGAAGAATTATAGAAACTTAGTGGGTATACCGGCCTCTCACTCCCACGTTTCATCTTACATGCAACAATGCTTCTATAACACCCATAATACATGGATATACCATCCTCAAAGAACCTTCATGCTCTGGTCGACGATGTGTACTGGATACTCCTCAAAGGTAGCATTAGCATCTAACTCCACATCCTTAGGATCAAAGGTATGAGATTTGTCAACATTATAATGGTGAAGCTATGAAACATAGAAGATGTCATGAAATACATGTTATCTCTTAGTTAGTAGCAACTGATAGGATATGTTCCTAACTCTCTCAAGGACTTCAAATGGACTTACGTGACAAGGTGACAACATCCCTTGATTTTGTAACCGTCTATTCCCTAGCCTGGGTGATACCGGAGTGTTATGCAATCCCTTATATAACTGTGATGTAAAACGAGCATCCCTATATGAAAATATGGTATGAGGGTCCCAGTGGAGTCATATGATTTCACAGATATATTGTTTTCCTATATCATCAACCTAGAAAGTCTCCGTAATAGGAATGAAGTGGGATGATTTCGTTAGTCGGTCAATAGCTACCCATATATAATTGCTACCCCTCAGTGACCTAGGTAAGATTACTATGCAATTTATAGCAATATTTTCCCATTTCTATTCCAGGACTTGAACTGACTATAACTAGAATACATGTCTTTGATGCCCCACCTTCACCTATTGATAGGTGGAACACCTAGTGATAAAGTCTTCTATCTTATGTTTCATCCCAGGCCACCATTATTGACATTTCATGTCACAATACATATCTAGATGCTTGGATGAACAACCCACTGAGAGGCTTGAGACTCTTTCATCAACTCCTCACTCATATCTATAGGAACTTGGACACATCCATGAATACGTAGGATGTCATCTCTTTCTGTAGACCAATCCAAAGGTGGGGTATCTACTGATATACTCTCAAAGAGTACCAAGAATTAACGATATGAAAATTATCTACACTTCACCTTCTCAAGGATGGAAGAGATAACTACAAAGTATGAGAGGTAAGACTACTCTTCATTATCCTGAAACTCTAGACACAACAAAGAAAATAGTTCCATTAACTTCTATTCATCACTAGCTTCCTGTATATCCTATGTTAGAGTTTTCTGATTTAGTGCATCTACAACCACATCTCCCTTCCCTGGTGTACAGGCAAGCTCAAAATAAAAGGATTTTATATATGAGACCCATATCCATTATCTATAGTTCATGTCACACTGTGAAAATATAAATTTTATGCTCTTGTGGTCTGTGTACCCCACAAAGTGCTCACCTAACAGATATTGTCTCCAGTAACATATGGTGTGGACAACTACTGCTAGAACAAGTTCATGAATTTGTTAAATACAATCATGATTCCACAACTATCAAGATCCATATGAAATGACTCTATCTTTCTATATAATCACTTCTTTTAGGCCTATGCGTGATGTTTCACAGAATATGGTATAACATTCACCTGGCTCTATAAAAATTACAATAGGTTCTGAGAGAAGCCTACCGTTTTGCTCCTAAATGGATTTATAGCATGCTTCTAACCAAAGGAACTTGAAACCCTTCCCTAAAGGATAGTGGTAGGTGAATCAAGGAATGATAAATCTTGTCTAAAACCCCTATAATATACATCCATCCAAAAGAAACTCTATATATCAAACACATTCTTGGAAATCTCCCTTGAAACTATAGCACTATCCATTGCTGGGTCAACAGATACTCCTGATTCTAAGATAATATGTCCTAAGAAGTGAACATTGTTGATCTAGATGTGAAAATTATCAAGTTTTTCATAAAGATGATTCTCTCTTAGTTTTCAAAGAATGATCTTAAGGTGTTTATTATGGTCGTTACGAGTTTGATAATACACCAAGATTTCATCCACAAAGACCACAAGAAAGAATCCAAATAGGGGTTGAAAACCATAATCCTCATATTTATGAAAATGGAGGTCACATCCATAAGACCAAAAATAATAATAATGGACCCATAAAAACTATACCAACTATATAAAGATGAATATGATACGTATGATGGCATAACTAAAACATAACGATAACCCGATCACAGTTCAATCTTAGAGAAGACCCTAGATGCCCAGATATGGTAAAAGAGATCATCTATTCCTGCCAGTGGATATCTTTTGTTGACCATATGTTGTTTAATACTTCTATAATCCACACATAGTGGTATTTTTCCATACACCTTTCTGAAAAAATGCATGGTCAAACCCCATGAGGATGTTTTGGGCCGTATAAACCATTGGACTCCAAATCCCATAACTATTTTTTGAGCTCCTGAAACTCTATAGAAGACATTATATATGGAGAAATGGACACTGGAGATGATCCTAGAACTAGATCATTTGTAAAGCCCACCTCTCTCTCAGGAGGTAATCCAACAAATGTTTTGGGAAATATATCCATGAAATTATCCACTATTAGTGAAAAATATTCTTTTCATGAACCCTAATCCTCAATGAAGATATTTTCAATCTGTGTGGTCACTCCACCTAGAACATTATGCTCTGGTCCATCTCTACAAACATGGACATCCCACACACCCTTATATAGTTATGTGCTACCCTCTGGTGATGTAAAAAAACTCTGGGGTGATAGATGTCTATAAAAGCATGATGCAGAACCAACCAATGCATCCCACGAATAAAATAAAAGTCTTTAATTTTGAGAATTAAGTGGTTCCATGTGAAAGATTAACTACCTACCTAAAAGAAAAATTCACTACAATGTTTTATACCCACCTTTTGTACCCCTAGCAATGTATATAGGGTCATTACACCATAATAATATTGTATCTGTAGTCTGAGACTTTCCTCAATAGATATAGATATAAAAGATTTATAATCACATATATCAAATAAAGATGTTAAAATGGATGATTCCATAAAAAAAGTAACTCGTACTATAGATGTTCCCACAAAATGATCCTCAGGAATCAACTATAGTGTATGAAATTGACCTAATCTAGGACAATATGCAGAATATGGACTACCATGATAATAATTGCTCTATTGGTGCTGCTCGTGATCAAGGGTCTGGATTCCACCTCTAGGACCTCTTCGTTAGCAAGTCCTTCCAGTTCTATTCCGACTCCAAGCCTGATGTTGTGAAAAAATAACCCACTAATGAAGGTTGATCTTTCATGGATTCATTTCCACTCAAAGATGGTGGAAAGGTCCTATAGAAATGATGAAGATTCCCTATATGACCTCAAGATTGACACTCCATTGGGTATATTTCACATAGATGATTCATGTTCCCCCATGATCCACACTAATCAAACATTTTGGAGTTATTATAATTGGTACTCTGGTTGTCACTGCCCAGATGAGACACCTTGGTAGAATGCATACATCCATCGGAAGAACTACTGTCCTGACACGCCATTGGTCCTCTATGTCGGATACTGTTTTCATTCCTCAGGTTATAATTAGTGATGAGATCCTGATTTACTATTGAAGAAAATTTAGGTAGGTGAAATAAATTTACATGTGTATGGATGGAATACTAGATCTCATCCTCAAAACATTTGGTACGTAAAATCGCATCACCGTATAGAAGTGGTGAAAAGCGTTGAAACTCAATTAAATAGGCTGAATAATCCATGACTGACATAGAACCCTGATCAAGATGCATGAAATCTCTAGCTCTATCATCTCTCAACATCTAAGGAATGAACTGACCAAAGAAGTAATCTTCTAAATCAACCCAAAACATTCCCTAATAACAACTAGCCTTCGTAATTACATCCCACCAGTGTTTGGCGGAATCCCAAAGCATGTATGTGGAAAAAATGAACCAATCCTCTAAAGGTGTCTCAAGATGATCAAAGATAGATAGGGTGGATTCTAGATAGTACCCATTAACCTGTGGACTGTTATCCCTTGAAATGGTAGGAGGATGTTGCTGCTGGAACACACAGGTCTGATCATCCATCGTAGGTGTAAGATATAGAGCACCATGCATGAACTACATCAGACATAGGAAACTATCATGGACTTGGGAATCAGTTCCCATCTTAGGTATAGTAGGCGGTGCCTTGAGTGGAACTACTAGAGGTAAGAGTGCCATCTTAGGGGCTACCAAGTCTATAACATTTTCTTCTCCACCCTCCTGGTGTATGATATGAGTATTTCATGGAAAAATTGGTCTATAATTCCAAAAACCCACTGTAGAACAAGCATAAGAAAAAATATAGCATCACTAGCGGAAGATGAACGTTAGAAAAACACAATACCCAAGGCTTATTACATGAACTATTCACTTTGACGGCCTTGTATTGGTAAGTTATTAGCTATAAGTTTCATTTCATTATACAGTTAATTACATGGTTCACTGCTTTAAAATTCAAAAACTTTTGAAGGTGGGATAACGATGTGAAAAAAAATTCATTTTAGTTGTCATGTTTTACTTGAGAGTGGATAGCCATTCCCATTGAATCAGTTCCCATACAACTTATCAACGAAACTGACACCCATTTATTTTGATCATAGTGGCTGTACACGGTAAATTACTCATACCAACTGATGAGGGCCCATACATCTCATGAATTGAGACAAAAAATCACTCAATTTGAACCCAAAGAAATACATGCATAAGCTAACTATCACATCATCACTCAAAAATCACATGCATATCAAGAAATGCAAGTAGTGAAATGCACCTATTTGGCATGGTAATATGCATGACATGTGAATTCCTGGTGCCAATATTGATCATGTAGTAATACTCCTTGACCTTATATCATCGAGCTAAGGATATAATAAAATCATCAAATAGAGTTATAATAAAAAACACCACACTACTTGCGAATCACCCCATAGTAAAATTATATCAACTGTAGTATGAAAAAACATCAATATATATATATATATATATTATAATTTTCATTTTACCCAAAAACATGGTTTGTGATGCCCAAGAATGGATTATGAACAAATACAAAGAATTCATAATCTCCAATATATCATCTCAAATTGCAAAATAAATTAAACAATCTACTCGGATGCCACATTGTGATGTCCCAGACCCGAATTCCACTTAATTGGTTCCCTGAGCCCAGTGGGCCACCTGGCCTCAAGCGCATCTCCCCAAATGCCTGAGGTTACTGAGTAGCAGTGAGGGCATATGGTTTGTCAATGGGGATATTATGACCTTATTAACAAAGTGAATAATTGTTGATAAATACAAATGGACGTAAATAGAAAAAGCAATTCAAGTAAACAAATGGCACAACCGAAAATAAAGTCAAAACTAACAATAACTAAAATAACAAGAATAACATAGAACGAATGATGATGAAATGTCATGTATCTAGAAAAATGAAAAACATGGATAAAATAAATCACTAATAACATCTTCATAAATGTAATAAAAGAAATCAAGATACTATCCCAAGCATCCTGAGCACTAGCTCAGTCATCTTCTATCATGATCCATCCTAAATAGTAATCATTCAAGTGTTCAAAGTAATATTATTTCTTTTTATCATCACCTTCTTTATTATAATCTAATCTGGGTACCAAACGACACCCAAAGAGAGTGTGAGGTAAATCTCAGTGGGCCACCACCTATGGTGTATATAATATACAACCAGTGTAATGGAAATGTAATAGTGTGAAAGAATGCATATATAAAGTAATTTAGTACAATGTAACTAAATACCCATGTACCTGCTTCAGCCCTCTGCTGGAATCTAAACATAAGAAATACTTTAATTTATTATTTTATATTTATAAATGAGTCACATCTTAACAGTAGTGAAGGTTCCATGTTGTGGAAATGCTACTTCTAATGTCATTTAATAATTACGTTCCAAGGTATGAACTAAGGCAATGTAGACCTAAAGGGTCTCCAACTCACTAATAACTATAGCTTGGCTAAGGGTAAGAGTGTAAAACAATGAGCATATTACATGGAATTCCCCAATAAGATTCCAACCAAATCTATGATGATCGTACTAGGTAAAACGAGGATAAGTAGAGACAGGGCCCTATTGGTTGTAACCATGGAACCTACTTGTCAATGTTGGATCTAAGGAGTGTATCCAAACTGTCCTTTAATACTGTTTGAGGGGTCCTATTGTTTCATATATGGCTTTCAAGAATAGACAAGGATCTGGATCTAGGTGGTTCTCATCCTATGCAATCCATAATCTTGAATCTGAATGGGGTTATCAAGTGCTCAAGGCATTCGACGATAATATTCCAAGGAAAGCTCGAGTCAAGACACTCTTGTTTAATTATGAAGTCCTGTAATATTTCATTTGGTTCAACAATTTCCTTTCATTAGTGTGATAAGTCCATGTTTCATGAAACCATTTAATCAAGTCATAATTAATCAATAAGTCCAATTGTTTTAAGACTTTCCTTTCATTAGTGTGACAAGGCCTTATAGCATGTAACATTTATGAATTCCATTTATGGAATACTAAATAATTCAAATTGATTCCACTAACTTCAATTATTATGGCAAGGTGTGCTACATACATGCAACCTATTAATCATTCACATTTAATAGAGTCAAGTCATATTCTTAGTATACCTTCCAATATCCCATTCACATTTAATTATCACTTTGAAAACATACATTAGGTGGGTTTAATATAAGTGAAATGGTAATTTCCATTCCAAATAACATGATACAAAAATCATATATGATAAGAAGGTATACCATTAGTCTGGTCATGCTCAAACACATTCGAACAATGGGTTAGAAGTGTCAAAACACTAAAAACTAAATTATAAAATATCATCCAACATGGGATGTTAGGAATTTTGGGCATAACCACGAACAACTAATCACATATATGGAAATAGAATAATAATATGGTTATAATGGTTATAATCATGAAAAATAAATTCAACAAATAACAACAGATGAAACCTAAGACCCCCACACGACAATTCCAAAATCAAAGAACTTGAGGGATGGGTTATAGACCACCCACCATAGGGTTGTATTATCATTTTACTATGATATCAACCACTAATTTGGATTAGAATGGATTAGATTTGAGAAAAAAGAAAATATTATCACACCTAGGTAATTAGGTTGAGAGTAAGAGAGGAGAAGAATGGCTAAAAAGGACTTGATTACATACCACAGGGCATCAAGCCTAACGAACAGAAGCATAATCAGATCTCGGACGAATGACATCTTCCAATCCCTAGATTAGGCCTTCATAGAGCCCCAAAAGGGAGGAAAATTAGTTCAATACTTATTAAACATGGATTAGATGGAATAATGAGGCTTAATTAGATCATTAATGGGAAAAGGTAAAATCACACAATATTTAGCTTGTTCCCGATTTGTCTACATGGTTTGAAAAAACATGTTGTTTACACTACTTAAGAATAAAGAAATGCCATGAAGATAGCCATTGATATTTCAAAAGAACAAATTATATTTTGAAGAATTTAAAGGAAAGACAAACACTCTAATGGTTTTCATGACAGACCTGCGCGGTAGAGCTACGTGACAGACCTGCATGACAGGTCTCTATAACAACAAAATTTCTATACCCGTGTGCAGAGGACCTGCGTGGAGGACTTGCACGGAGGACCTGTGCGGACAAAATTCCATCAACCATGCCCATACATTCCTATAAACAGGACCCTTATTCTCCCCATTTTAGGACTTAAAAAGTCCAAACACTCCTTAAAGCTCCAATTTTATAGCTCTTTTTCCCATATCCCTTAAAGTGTCTCAGGTGGCTCTCTAAAACTGAAGATAAGGGATAATTAAATCAAATAAGTATGTTTTGAAAGTCTTTTACACTTTTTACATAGGTTGGGTTCCCCTATGAGAATATATTCTTCAGTCATCATACAAACCTACATGGTACATCTGCGCGAAACACCTATGTGACACACATGCATGTTACAGCTGCGCAGTGCAGCAACGCAGGGTACCTACGCATCGCACATGCATGAGGTACCTACACGGAAGATCATGGTATAAATTCTACATATCAACTCAAGTACCCTCTTTAAATCCATTCATGGCAGGGTATCTCATTTTCTAGTTCCTTTATCTGAAAGGGACTAAGTTGAAGCCTCCACCAAAACCTCTTGACTAATAAAAACTTTGGGAATGGAACATTATTGTTCCTTGTATTTGGGTTCATATATCCATTTTCATAGGTTTCCCACATTTTTATTACAATGGGGTAAGGGTTCATGGAGTGTCTGCGGGTTTGTATATCCACAATCGCATTAAAATTTCTCCTAGGAACTGTGCTGGAAAGTTCCCAGTTTGGAGGAGTGTTTGGGTCTTGACCTCTCATTTGTCAAAGAGACTCAGAACCTTAGGTCTTCTGGTAGGTAAGATATGGTTCACACCTTCTTTTCTTCCTTTTCAATGAAGAAGAAGTATCCCTCACTACCAGTATAAATTTTAGGGCAGACATCTTGGTATAATACCCTAAACTTCATCCCTTCTCACTTTCAATAGACCCTTGTCCAATGTAAATAGAACATAGGGTGGGATCGTCACCTCATCCTCTTCCTGGGTCACCTTTCCCTCATCCACCGTCAGCACTGTAGGCTCGCCCTCCTCCACCCATGGAGGAAGAAAAGTGTATGTGTCTGTAGATACCTGAAGCTTGACGTACATAGACATTACATTACTTTTGCAGAATACTTAATACATAACAAAAACAGACACACAAGGACCGTAATAGTTTAGTGTCTTTGGAAACTCGGAATATAAACATCTAATCATGTTGAAATATCTTCAACAACTCCCATAATGATCTTCCCTTTTTTGTTTCATTACCTAAAAACTTTCTTTATTTCCTTGGGAAAATAAAACATAAAAAGGGTGAGATCAAATTATTAGTAAGGGAAAACATAGATAACATAAAACAATCCATAAACATTTGAAAGTAAAAACTTGAACATGAAATTTAAACATCAAAATCATGAGCAAAGACATAAATCGTGGAAGTACATAAGGAATATATAATAATGGAAAATCAACCATGATAAAATATAATGGTAATAAAACATGTAATTATGGCAACCATTTAGCATATGTTATGATTTACATAGTAGCCGAGGCATTGCTTCCAAGACCATCTTAGTGGACAAAGTCCCTTTCTAAATCGAGTTCACTCCTCGTTTCAGTCCTATAACACTGAACCAGATTAACTTACCGTTCTAGCCATGTCTATATCATGAGATATAAATATTTACCCAATACATTGGAGGGAGATATAGGTCCCACCCATCTCATAATGAAATCATTCTTACTTGTGCCACAAAATAAACTTAAAACATTCATTATAACCCATAGAATAAAATGGGTTTCATAAACATCATCCAATCATCACATAATCCATATAAAATAGATGGATATTTCATCATAATAAAAGTGAAACCATGTAAATAATAAAGAAATTATAAATGCAACATACAAATATGAATTAATGTCATCTTATATGGAAATTGGTTTTGATAAAACACTTGAAATGAATTCTTGAGGAAAATATCCTTTATTCTTCAAAAACATTTTCGTTTCACCAAATTCCTTGCAATTTTAAATGAAAAGTATTTTTTTTGAAAATATTCATGAAATATTTTGGAATAAGCTTCATGAAAATAAGGCTTTATAAAACCGTAAAAATCCATTCACATCGTATAAGTTAAAAATAACATTTTTCTCGTACTTTTGTTGGAAAGGTTAAAAAGTACCTCGTATGGTTAACAAAAGAAAGATTCTTTCCATACGATGTGGTAAAAGTAGAAAAGGGTAAAAATGACTTTAAACATACATGGAAGAAGAGTAAACATTTTATGAAAACATTTTGATAATCATATGGACATGGATAATAATCATAACCCCAGTAAATACTTACAAATAAACAATCTCAGATAAGAATGAGATTGGAATAATTATCCCTTACCTTAAGTCTGATATGCTTCGTACGTATCCTTAACTCCTGTATAATGATTTAAATAATGTCATTGACTTATTACATAATCATATTCATTGTTATGATATCATATATGGTTCACTAATGGATTTATATTACCCGTTCTTTTGTAAGTTCCATGTTAAAGTAGCGTTTTGGGTAAAATCCTTTTATTTATCATACATGTTTGGACTTGTAATTATTGATATTATTACTTATATCCTGATTTACTTAATTCCATAATGTAAAAAATGATTTATATATAATATATATTCATCATATACATATATATTATATATCGATAAAAATAATGAAATACACCGTTCATGGAGACAGTAGGCCGTACGTAGGCTTGAACGCTGTTTTCGTTTCCTTATTGAATTGAATGAAACTAAATAGATGACAAACATATATATATATACATAAATCCAGTAGCATTATTATGTCATATATTTCATTATTATTCATTATATAAACTTTATAATCATTCATGTATGGTTAACATGGAGAATGAATCTCATCGCGTCGTGGAGACAGTAATCCGTATGTACGCACGAGCGATGATATCGTTCCCATAATTATTGAATAGAATTGGAGTGGATGGTATAATATATCATAATTAGTATGATGTTATAATAACCATATATAGTTATTCTTTACACCATTATACCCATCCATGTAAGGTGTTGGTGGAAAAAACAGATTACACCACGACGTGGAGACGGTATTCCGTACGTACGCACGCACGGTGATTTTGTTTTCTATAGGATGGATAAAAGGTGAAATAGGGTTGTTTAATATTTATAATAACATATCAGTATATGAGGGATACTGATTTTATTACTTCATAATGAAACAAATAAATAAGAGGTAGTATAAGAAGAATGGAACTTGAAGAAAACGGTAGAAGGTATTACCTCTGTCTCGAAGTGCCTCCTTTAAACTTTCTCTTAGGGCACTAGAGTTGGTCTTATGAGAAGACCAGTACCTCTAGTAGGTTTCTAAGTAAGTGGAGAAGTGAAATGGGAAGTTTTTGGACGAGATTTAAGGCTCAAATTGGTTTGAGGAGGATAGGGAGGAGGTGCCCTTTTATAAGGGAGGAGAGGGGCACCTTTGGAAATATAAGAAATATTAGTTTATATTAAATCTCAAACCCACATAAAAACTTCCAAAATGGCTAAACTCCTAATATTATATGATATAGTGTTGTAATATCATCAACAAATAAAATTTATACATGTTAGGAATTTATTTTAAACACTATTAACATGATTTATCCTTATTTAATCAATTTAATTTTATTCGTGGTAATAACATTCTAAATTTTAAATTATTACAAATGATTACTTATTTGTTGTGAATTGTACATAATTGGATACTTTATAATATTTTAGACCATATAAATATAAATTTATAATTTTTAAATATTTTTTGATTTTTAAACAATTTTATAATATGTTATTTTTATAAAATAACAATAGTGTCAATTTTGACACTATTCACTTTTTTGAATTTAAATAAAACATATACAGAAGATATGTTAAAACTAAAAACTTTAATAGATTCATAACATGTCATATTTATCTATAAAATTAGTGGAGCACATTAAATAGTTCATATAATATTTATTTGAATATTTTTAAAACCATTTATTTGATATTTCTCTTAATAAAATAATTTCAACATCACTATTATGTCACCTTTAATGATAATTATTTAATCCCTAAAAATAATAAATAAATTCATATGATGTATACAATTTTATTATATTTATGGAGACTATTAAGTTTCTATGTTTCATGAATTTTATCACTAAATTAAAATTAATATACTTATAAGATTTAAGAGAGTGACATGTTGTCACTTTCTTTGGTTTTAATAATAATTAAATTAATTTCAAGAAAACAAGTCCATAAAATGAATCTATTCCGACCCTTAGGTTAAATGGGTCATCCTTTAGTCATTAAATAGAATTTTGGAAGGTTTTAGGGTAATTTTATAATCTTATATTTACCCTTAATTACCGGATTTACCTTTAACTATGGTAAATAAAATTTACAGTAGTTATTATTCATAATTCCCAAAAATAAAAAGCAGTTTATTAACCTCAGTTGGACCCACTGATTCCAAATATGGAATCCATTTTTCCAAATTCAATATACAAACGTTTCATAAATTAAATTAAAATAAATCCCGTTGTCGAAAGAAAACGGGTTTTTGGTTAAAACGTTGCAAAAGATTGAATTGATTTAACCTACGAATTCAAGGTAAAATCAATGCTAATGACATAAATTATATTAAATGGTAAAAATATATTCTATTTATAAATTTAAACCATTCAATATTATAATTTAATCATATAAATTATTACGATGAAAAAAGTTGTTTTCAATTAAAATATAGCGTGTTTTTACTATTCATTAAAATATGAAAGTTATCAGAAAAATATCAAAACTTTATCCAATGTAAATTTTTATATCCTGATTCAAAATAAGAAGTTTATTTTGTAAAATTGAACTTATAAACAGTTCAAAAACTATATTTAATGTGGGTGCGCCATCAAAAGGCGGCAAAGCTGCATTTTTTGAAAAATACTTATTTTACCCGAAAAATTTATTTTGTTCACGTAAAATGGTTTAGAAAATTTATAAGATGAATAATAATGTTATAAAATTTAAAATTTAGTTAATAATATTCATAACGACTAGTCCATAATAAAATGGTAACAATATATCGTCGTTTAGTGAAACCTGGTATTGTGTACAACACACGCTATCGAGGAAGGTCGCGATTGCGTGTAATGCAAGCCAAGTCAGGGTTGCGTGTTGTGCAAGACTACTTTGTTGTTTTTTTATAATAGAATCCAACCATTTTTCATTTATACATTGAATATATATATATATATACACTAAATGCTGCGTAGAATGAATATTATCAAACGAACTTGAAATTGTGTGTAACACAATCTAAGAATAGTGTTGCGTATACTGCAAGCTAATTCGGTGTTGCGTATAGCACAAGATAATATTGTTGTGGCATAAAACACATGACATGAAATAAATTAAAAGGAATACTTATCATAAAATATCGGGTTGTTACATTCTACCCCCCTTAAAATGAATTTCTCCCTCGAAATTCGTCGGGGTTATACATGGTTTTCTACATGAAATTTTCTTTAATTGAAACCCACATCGTAAAATGAAATACCAAAACTTAACTTTAAAAACTAAAGTATGAAACATAACGGTTACCCAAATTAACAAATCACTGGGTTTCCACATAAGATAACATAGGTGAAAATATGGATATGGAAGAGAAATATAACTATCATGTTCTGATGGAGAGTGGTAGATAACATGGCTATGAAAAAGCCAATAATCACAAAGCCATAGATTTGTGATGATCTAAGGTACCATCTGATTCATCAGATATAAGGAAACTAGGACAACATTTTTTTTGTATTCAATATTATTTCCCTAAAGATTAATAATTGTTGAATTAAAAGAAATACTTACTTGATTTTGGTACAATCTTACTGTTGTTTATGCCTTGAATAATTTCCACAACATCTCTTAAAGAAATGAAGTTGAATTTGTCTTCCGTGAAGTGTTAGCAGATCTTGAGATAGAATGATAGGTCATTCCATCTATCTTAAACAAAAGGATAGTAAAAGTTATTAAATATACATAAGTCCATCTATAGTGAGAGTAATCGTATATGGTTCCTAAAATGGAATTATACGTCATATATCATACCACTTAATATAATAAAACTAGCTTCTACTAACCAGGGACTTCCTGTAGGCCATTAGTATGTGATAAAGGCCAGTCGCACTTCGGTTGTGGGTTCGATTCCCACGGCCTTGTCCGACACAATGGGTTGTTGCCTGTCCCGCAGGTTGTCTTTTTTCTAAAATTACATCATTATGACATTCCATCGATAATATCGAAAACAGTTCTAGCCTTAAACTAACTTATGTTCAACATAATCCATTTCAAATCTTTAGGCTTATCCAAAATACTTCTGTCCAAGGTTATAGTATAAAGAAAACAATTACTAGAAATGTGATCTACCAAGCATGTGAATACCATCATTTATCCCCGATATATCTTGTTGATCACATTCCAATCATGTGAATACCTTAATCATGTATTCTCTTGAAAAATGAATACCCATTTAACCTTAGTGAAAACATGAATGCTGTCAAAAGTTAACTCTTTCCACATACCAAAATCCCAAAATTTCTATATACTCAAACCATGATATCACTTAGTCCTTATATCAATCATTAGCTCATTTCATTTTTTTACATTATCCATTCATTATGCGCATATCATATTCATTCCAAAAAAATATGAATAACCTTTCATGGTTACCAGTACCATAAAACTATTTAAAACCACAAGAGACTAATACAAAAATATTCTAATACACCATAAAAGTACCTCAAAAACATTATTCTTGAATACCAATAAATAAAAACTTCAATCCATCATCTTCAATGATTGTCCTGGAATAAGTCCTTCCTTTATTTAGAAGTAACTTTTTAGGTCAGGGCATTCAGTTGGGTAATGCCCATGTTCTCCATAAATAATACATTGAACTCCATAACAGTTCGTAACTCTATGACCCTTTTCTCCACACAGATAACATCTGTCCCTCCATTTGAGGTATTCCTCAAGGTTCTTCTTCCCTTCTTTAGAAATATCAATCTTCTTTTCTTTATGCTCCTCAACATGCGAACATGCATAAAAGTCTATCTTCCTCTTATTTGATGAATTAGGCATACCAAAAAATTTCACCTTGTTAATCATATATCGCGATGACTGATTCAGCATAATCACAACATCTTTCTCTCTAGGCATTACACAATTTTTTTTCTCATAGTCACTAATTTTTCCATTGGATTCAATGTTAACTGAATTCCTTCTGGTTCCCTCCATTGACTAAAACACAAAAAGAATTCTGTGAGAGGAAAAAATCATACAAGGTAAATAACATAATCAAGGGGGATTACCTTCGACATCTAACATCTTAGTTTTAATTCTCATATCGTTACCGTAATTCTAGGACTATAACCTATACTTACACATAACCTTAAGGACATCCCTAGACATACCTTAGAAATATCTATAGGGATCTCACTAAAGTTTTCACATCCTAGTTTCCAAAGTTTGACTAAACCTTTCCACGGATACCAACTGTAGAGACCCGAAGCTTGACGTACATGGACATTACATTACTTTTGTGGAATACTTAATACATAAGAAAAATAGACACACAAGGACCGCAATATTTTAGTGTCTTTGGAAACTCAGAATATAAACTTCTAATCATGTTGAAATATCTTCAACAACTCCCATAAAGATCTTCCCCTTTTTGTTTCCTTACCTAAAACCTTTCTTTCTTTCCTGGGGAAAATAAAACATAAAAAGGGTGAGCTAAAATGCTTAGTAAGGGAAAAATAGAGAACATAAAACAATCCATAAACATTTGAAAGCAAAACCTTGAACATGAAATTTAAAAATCAAAATCTTGAGCAAAGACATAAATCGTGGAAGTACGTAAGGAATATATCATAATGGAACATAAACCATGATAAAATATAATGGGAATAAAACATGTAATTGTGTCAAACATTCATAACATGTTTTGATTTCCAAAGTAGCCAAGGCATTGCTGTTAAGACCATCTTAGTGCACAAAGTCCCTTTCTGAATCGAGTTCACTCCTCGTTTCAGTCCTGTAACACTGAACCAGATTAACTTACCGTTCTAGCCATGTATATGTCATGAGATATAAATATTTAATCAATGCATTGGAGGGAGATATAGGTCCCACCCATCTCATAATTAAATCATTCTTACTTGTGCCACAAAATAAACTTACAACATTCATCATAACCCAAAGAATAAAATGGGTTTCATAAACATCATCCCAACATCACATAATCCATATAAAACAAATGGATATTTAATCATAAGAAAAGTGAAACCATGTAAATCATAGAGAAATTATATATGAAACATACACATATGACGTAATTTCATCTTATATGGAAAATGGTTTTGATAAAACACTTGAAATTAATTCTTGAGAAAAATATCATTTATTCTTCAAAATCATTTTCGTTTCAAAAAATTACATGAAATTTTAAATGGAAATTATTTTGTTGAAAATAGTCATGAAATATTTTGGAGGAAGCTTCATGAAAATAAGGCTTTCTAAAACTGTAAAAATCCATTCACGTTGTATAAGTTAAAAACAGCATTTTTCTCGTACTTTTGTCAGAAAAGTCAAAAAGTACCTCGTATAGTAAACAAAAGAAAGATTCCTTCCATATGATGTGGTAAAAGTAGAAAAGGGTAAAAATGAATTTAATCATACATGGAAGAAAAGTAAATATTTTATGAAAATATTTTTAGAATCATATGGACATGGATAATAATAATAACCCCAGTAAATACTTACAAATAAACAATCTCGGATAAGAATGAGATTGGAATAATTATCCCTTACCTTAGGTCCAATATGATTCGTACATATCCGAACCTCCTGTATAATGATTTAAATAATGTCATTGACTTATTACAGAATCATATTCATTTTTATGATATCATATATGCTTCACTTATGACTTTATATTACCAGTTCTTTTGTAAGTTCCATGTTAAAGTAGCGTTTTGGGTAAAATCGTTTTATTTATCGTACATGTTTGGACTTGTTGTTCTTGATATTATTACTTATATCCTGATTTAATTAATTCCAGAACGTAAAACATGATTTATATATAATATATATTCATCATATACATATATATTATAGATCGATAAAAGGAATGAAATACACCATTCATGGAGATGGTAGGTCGTACGTACGAATGAACGCTGTTTTCGTTTCCTTATTGAATTGAATGAAACTAAATAGATGACAAACATATATATATATATATATATATATATATATATCCATTAGCATTATTATGTCATATATTTTACTATTATTCATTATATAAACTTTATAATCATTCATGTATGGTTAACATGGAGAATGAATCTCATCGCGTCGTGGAGACGGTAATCCGTACGTACGCACGAGCGATGATATCATTCCCATAATTATTGAATAGAATTGGAGTTAATGTTATAATATATCAGAATCAGTATTATGTTATAATAACCATATATAGTTATTCTTTACACCATTATACCCATCCATGTAAGGTGTTGGTGGAAAAACAGATTACACCACGGCGTGGAGACGGTATTCCGTACGTACGCATGCGCGGTGATTTTGTTTTCCATAGGATGGATAGAAGGTGAAATAGATTTGTTTCATATTTATAATAAAATATCATTATATGAGGGATACTGATGTTATTACATCATAATGAAACAACTACAGAAGAGGGAGTAGAAGAAGAATGGAACTTGAAGAAAACGGTAGAAGGTATTACCTCTTTCTCGAAGTGCCTCCTTTAAACTTTCTCTTAGGGAAATAGAGTTGGTCTTTAGAGAAGAACAGTACCTCTATTAGGTTTCTAAGGAAGTGGGGAAGTGAAATGGGAAGGGTTTGGCCAAGCTTTAAGGCTCAAATTGGTGTGAGGAGTAGAGGGAGGAGGTGCCCTTTTATAAGGGAGGAGAGGGGCAGCTTTAGAAATATAAGAAATATTAGTTTATATTAAATCCCAACCCCACATAAAAACTTCCAAAATGACTCAACTATGAATATTAGATGAGATAGGGTTGTAATATCATCATCCAATAAAATTTTTACATGTTAGGAATTTATTTTAAACATTATTAACTTGATTTATCCTTATTTAATCAATTTAATTTTATTCGTGGTAATAACATTCTAAATTTTAAATTGTTACAAATAATTACTTATTTGTTGTGAATTGTAAATAATTGTATAATTTATAACATTTAAGATCATATAAATAGAAATTTATAATTTATAAATTTTTTTGTGATTTTAAAACAATTTTATAAAATGTTATTTTTATAAAATAACAATAGTGTCAATTTTGACACTATTCATTTATTTGAATTTAAATAAACAATATACATAAGATATGTTCAAACTAAAAGATTTAATAGATTCATAACATGTCATAGTTATCTATAAAATTAGTGGGGAACATTAAATAGTTCATATAATATTTATTTTAATATTTTTAAAATCATTTATTTGATATTTCTCTTAATAAAATAATTTCAACATCACTATTATGTCACCTTTAATGATACTTATTTAATCCCTAAAAATTATAAATAAATTCATATGATGTATAAAATTTTATTATATTTCTGGAAACTATTCATTTTATAAGTTTCATGTAGTTTATCACTAAATTAAAATTAATATACTTATAAGATTTAAGAGAGTGACATGTTGTCACTTTCTTTGGTTTTAATAATAATTAAATTATTTTCAAGAAAACAAGTCCATAAAATGAATGTATTCCAACACTAAGGTGATATGGTTCATCCTCTAGTCATTAAATTGAATTTTGGCTGGTTTTAGGGTAATTTTAAAATCTTATATTTACCCTTAATTACCCAATTTACCATTAACTATGGTAAATAAAATTTACCGTAGTTACTATTCATAATGCCGAAAAATAAAAAAGTAGATTATTAACATAATTTCGACCCACTGATTCCAAATAAGGAATCCATTTTTTCAAATTTAATACACAAATGTTGCAAAAATTAAATTAAAATTAATCTCGTTGTCGAAAGAAAACGAGTTTTTGGTTAAAACATTGCAAAATATTGAATTGATTTAACCTACGAATTCAAGGTAAAATAAATGCTAATGACATACATTATATTAAATGGTAAAAATATATTATATTTATACATTAAAACCATTCAAAATTATAATTTAACCATATAAATTATTATGATGAAAAAAGTTGTTTTAAATTAAAATATAGCGTGTTTTTACTATTCATTAAAATATGAAAGTTATCAGAAAAATATCAAAACTTTATCCAATGTAAATTTTTATATCCTGATTCAAAATAAGAAGTTTATTTTGTAAAATTGAACTTATAAACATGTCAAAAACTAGATTTAATGTGGGTGCGCCATCAAAAGACGGCAAAGCTGCATTTTTTGAAAAATACTTATTTTACCCGAAAAAAATATTTTGTTCACATAAAATGTTTTAGAAAATTTATAAGATAAATAATAATTTTATAAAATTAAAAATTTAGTCAATAATATTCATAACGGCTAGTCCATAATAATATTGTAACAATATATCGTCGTTTAGTGAAACCTGGGTTTGCGTACAACACACGCTATCGAGGAAGGTCGTGATTGTGTGTAATGAAAGCGAATTCAGGGTTGCATGTTATGAAAGAATCCTTTGTTGTTTCGTTATAATATAATCCAACCATTTTTCATTTATACATTGAATGTATATATATATATATATACACTCAATGTTGCGTAGAATGAATATTATCAAACGACCTTGAAATTGTGTGTAACACAATCTAAGAATAGTGTTGCATATACTGCAAGCTAATTAGGTGTTGCGTATAGCACAATATAATCTTGTTGTATCATAAAACACATGACATGAAATAAATTAAAAAGAATAGTTGTCATAAAATATTGGGTTGTTACAGTTTCACTGTTGAATCTTTCACATACTCTTGTTTCTCACACCGAGCATGACTCACATGAGATTATAGATGTGTGATGATTACAACATGTGATCAAACACTCACTGGAATGAAGTACAAGAACTCCGATTCCCACTATATTTGGGACACATAGGAAACCTTCTTAGGGCCTGCGATCACTGGATATCCTATTTAAGAATCCAACCTTCTTTCCCTTAATCTGGGCATCCTCATTAGGAATAAACCCCAAATTAAACCCCCAAATCATCAAGGAATCCTTTTCAAGAAGTAATCCCAAACTCATTTCTCTCAAAGGACTATACTCTCCTATGATACTCATCAAACTATGTGGGATTTGATTCCCATCTACAAGGGATACATAGGAAGCCTCCTTGAGGATCAAACCCAAAATTTCAAAATTAAACTTGTTCTTTTTAGGGAATATTCCCAACATTGTATTACCTAACTTGGAAACCCATATCCTTTATATGTTCATTAGGTTGCTTAGGAAAAATTCCCACACCAAACTTTGGAAAATAACATTTTCTCTTAGATGTCCTTACCACATGACATTAAATTGTATGGTTAGGTCCTTATCACATGACCTTAAAAGGTTTGATATGTCCCATTAAGAAGCACCGAACTATGAGGGTTATAATTCCTTTCACAAGGACACATAGCTAGACCATTTTATAGGTACGATCCCAATATGAAAAAAAATCCTTTGTCTCTCTAGATGACAATAAATTCTAGAGTGCCCTCTTGAGTGGATTAAAAACTAGTTTCATCATAATGATGATTAAAATAATTTTGAAATAGTATATCAGAGGATACCATTGATGGAGAACCTCAAATACATATAGATATCTCCATTAATGAAGAACCTTGAATACATAATGGGGATTCTAAAATATACACATGTTAATAAGTGATTTTAAATTCCAAGGGAAGCCTATTTTATTCTTGTTGAATTAATAAAAAATCATGAAAAGATCTTAAATTTATAAAGAGAGTCCCAGTGTAGACAATAACTCCCCCCAAAAGGGCGTGATGAGTCAGACCTCCCATCCTCTTGACTAATGTATGTTCCTAAGTATCATAAAGTTCAAACTTAAAAAATGCTATACTTTGGAAAGAATGCCCCCTTTAGAAAAAGAAATGTTGTAAGTTTCTAGTTCCATGAATAATTCAATGGAAACCTCCTAGAAACAGTGATTCTTAATACTATAACACACGTTTCAAGGAACTATGAAAAAAAATGGTGACCCCAGCGTGAATCCATAACCAAGTTAATAATGTTACCCACCTACTAGGCCCCAATAAATTGATAACGGAAAGCCAGAAAAAGAAATAAATAATGAATCTATCCATCTAAATGTTGTCGCTTTAATGGAGATTATTTTTGTTGCCATCTTTTCTTCAGAACCCCCATCAATCCAAAATGGTTTTCTTCCAGATGACATCTGTGAACTTCCCAACTGGTAATCATGCTGGATCCTCATCCACAGGAATGAAGTTATCACCCACCCTGCATCTTCAATGGTGGATCTACAATGTGATGATAAAGGAGTATCATTATCAGGGTACAATCCTGACTTTGGAGTCTAATCGACAGGCCCTCCAAGTCAATAAAAATACTCGATCATCTGGCCAACAACGACTGATGATCAAGAAGCAGACGGTTCCAACCACCTTTTCAACTATTTCAGGTCCTTATCCCTTGAATGAAACAACTAGTACCTCCCATACTATAGGGAGGTGGATCAAGAGGTCACTTATGACCTCAATTCAAAATGCAGAAGTCCTTCCTGAGGACTCCCACCAACAATCGCCGCCAGTAGAATTGCGTGGTAGTGAACCCACAAAATGATGGGGGTGTTGCCTTTGGATGTTTTTCCTAGGTCTCTTAGACCCAGACATGCAAGAAAAACTACTGGGGACAACATCTGTTCAACAGAGAGTAGGTTCTTACCTCTTCCCCCTCTGGAGAAGTCCATCAACAATACTTGATGGCGAACAATGAGCGGGTACATACCCCAGTTCGTCCTAATTTTACTATCCAGCAGACTCGTATGGAAGAAACCCACCAATCCGACTAGATAAACCCAATGGAGTACTGTGAACATGCTTACATGTTATCATCCATTCAGAAGGCTCTTCTGACTAAAATTAAAGAATCCTGCCAATCCAATGTTGTGGGAACTGGTAAACGAGAACATAAACCTGCTTACAATCACCAATTCTTCCAATAGTCACATCTTCCAGTACTGAAGGGAGTACATCAACCATACATTACGAGAAATAGCCAGCAGGAACATACAACTGCCACTGTTCATTAAGCATACCAACCATCTTGTTTGGCAGCACCCAGAGAAGTCAATCGGAAAGCTCTGACGACAAATCTGGAGTAGACCCAACTCTTTACCGCATGCATGAGTACTGTCAATACCCATTGATAAGAAAAGGAGGACATGAGTAGGTACATACACATAATCTAGATATGGAATGGATTTATATTCATGTTCAGGCTGTTAAAGTCACCAAACACACCTTATCTATGGTGAAAGGGAAGATGCGAATCCCAACCCATATTCTAGGAGCATACCAGGGTATTATAACAACTACTTCAGCAGTACCAGGGGAACATACACATAAATTTGTCCCCACATATTGGATGAAAGATTGGAATTCCATCCCGGAGTAGATACACACATTTTTCCATCCAGAAGTCTCATGGGGCATACAACCCAATATCATTTGGACAAAAAGATCAGTGACATACACCCATTCCAATTGGAGTTAATCAGTCCGTTCTGGTAACCAATCCACGGAAGGAAAATACACCAACCCATGATAACAAATCTTCCAAGAAAGTGTCCCTAACTAAGTATAAGAGAACATCCAAAAGAAGGCTCACCAAGAACTATTGGAAAATCAATAGTCAAGATGCAATTTGGATGTTCTTAATGCTGGAGTTCTTGAATCCCTTATACATTTATCTATTGTAGCTCAAGATCTTATCCTCTCATTTCAAAATTATGGGCATGGCAGCTATAATTTTGAAGTTCCTCATCATAAACTTCATCATGAAGGCTTGCTTCAGAAAACATCGGTCAATCCAGAGCATCTATCTCTATATGAGAGCCACAAAAACCCTTTGTGTGGCCAAGAGATCAAGAAGTAAGAGGATTCATCCCTTTCTTTAATCCACCATGGTGACCCTCCGCATGATGGCATTCACTAAAAAATTCCTCTATGTAGTAGTATTTAGCATTGTCAATATAGTTATATAATTGAAAATTTAGTGATGAGAAAGCTCCCTTATCTTGAGGAACATGAAAACAAAAGTCCAGTAATTTATGATTCCTTGTCATTGATGGGTGAAACAATTTCTCAACTAGAAGAAATCTTAATGGAACAGTCATTCTCTAAACCTCCCTTGGTATATTTTTATTCTAATATAGATCATCCATGTTGGTCATCCCATGTATATAAATCTCTTGTAAAAGAAAATGATGATATGTTAAAAATGAGAAAAAATTGTCTAAAAGAGAAATATCAGTCATGTTCTGGCCTTTGGAAAATTATCTGTATAACATTCCATAATTCATGGAAGAATATTGTATTCATGATATCTACCTCAACATATGGAAGACTCTTCATCATTTTAAAACCAAATTATTACCATATGATTAATATAAAAATCATGTAACTGTAATACAAGGGTTGAAATGCCAAATTGACATAGAATATCTATCATTTTCCAATCAATAAAAGGAAAAAAATAGTAGAGAACCATTAAACGTGCATGCCTCAATGACCTAAAGAGGATATATAGGTTAATTTATGATACCCCATATGGTGTTCATATCAGAGGATGGGGTTATCATGTAGAATTTCATTTCATTGCACTCCAGAATCAATAAAGTACACCAAAAGTGGTCTCATGAAATGTTATTGTCCACAGTCAGCTTCAATCAACAGATTTTGTATGTAATCAAATGTATGCTCAAGAACATGCCTCAACTAGTTCTCATTAGGGTCAGACCCAAAGAAAAGAAGCGGTTGAGTTAATTTTACATCATGCATCTGAGAATCTTGAGCAGGCATCCCACTTAGAGGATGTCAGCCGTCAGAGAATGCATCTGTCTAAAATAGCACAACAATCATCTGATACATGTGATTGGAGTGGTTTTCGGATAATGCACCCAACTAATTTCCAAACCAAAATACGCAAGATCAGAAGACCAGTTGCAAAAATTTAAGCCACAGTAGTTGAAGAATCACCCTAGCTTGAAAGGCTGGGGGATCATTTAATTCAACCTTCAAATTCATTAAATAAAGTTCCCATGTTTGAAAAAGAAGAATATTAATATCCCTAACTGACAAGGATGGGGGTTTATCCCATCTACAATCCCCTCCTCAACGGAAGTAATTTTTCCCCCAATTAGGGAATAATCTAAAAAGAAAGTTCACAACTAAACTATCAGAGGATTCGATTTAGGTTACTATCTGTGAAACTGTTCTCAATAATTCATCATACAAAAGAAAAAAGTCTCATGGAAGATACAGAGGGAGAAGATTTACAAATATTCTGACAAAATGACCTTAATGCATTTTGCATCTGTAAATTTAATTAAAACCATTAAAAAATACCCTCCAAAAAATGAGTCTAGTTCAGGGAAATCATAAGATTATGTTCTTATCCATAATATGGTACACATTGAGTAAAATGAAGAAGGTATATGTACTCAAAATCAGAGGCTTGCCCAAAATCTAGGTATGCCTTCAAATAACCAACTCCCACTTCTCTGAAAGGAATCTAGAAAATGGAAAGGTAAAAGTCATATTTCATATCACTTTTCTATTGGAGAAGGTCAATTTATTTCTCTTTAATAGATATTTTCATAGAAAGGTGAGAAAATGAAGGATTTGAAATGGCTCAATACAGAGATACATCAAAGCAGCATTTATGCTAAACGTACTTCCAAAGAAGGTCCTCAACTTACACATCCTGTAGGATATCCTAAGAAAAGAGGATTTTTAGTAACTACAGATGTGGATAATGAATTCCCTCCATCAGTTACAAAACCAAGGTAGGTTCAAACACATCCCTATAAGCCTATTCCCATGGGTTATTCAAGGAAAATACAAACCAGTAGTTTTTCTGGTCATTGAACCAGCTCAATATCCATTTGTTGTACCTTCACATGTTCCAGCTCATCCAGATATTCCTCAAATGCTTATGAACAGAAGTGAGGAATTAACAACTTGATTGGAAGCTATAGAAGAATGACGTGCACCAGTTCAACCAGAAAAGAAAGCTTATCCTTAATGGGTGGACCTAATTTCTCCCCCACCAAATTTTTTGAATATCACGTTTCCAATATTTAATGGTTCGTGAGATCTAGAACAACACTTAACAAATTTTGTTTCTCATTGTGATCCCATGATTGGAATTACTCATTACCAAGAAGCAGTAAAGCTCAGGTTTTTTTTGAAATCACTATAGGGACAAGCTTTTGTCTGGTATACAAGATTACAATCATGATCAATTATTGAATTGGAAGATATCCGCCATAAATTCCTTCTTAAATTTAGATCAATTCTACTGAAGATGAATGTTTTTGATCATACCAATTGTAAAAAAAGGCAGAATTAAAGAGTTTCCTATTTAATTTTGTGATGGAAGGGATTAAGATATTCCTTGAGTCTGGAAATCTCTTAAGAAGAGTTGCTTCAAATTTTTGTGAAAAATCTACGTGATGTGTTACACACACCACTGATCCCTATAAAATACACAGGAGGGTTTGAAGACCTTACTTCAATTGATCAAAAGATAGAAGAATCTATTACAGAAACTAAGGCTAAAACTCATGTAATTAAATCAGCTCTGGGAAGGAGAATAGGGAAAGCATAGGTTGCTACTGTTACACTCAATCAAGAACATGTACCTGCTTCCCCTAAAAAACCTTCATCGTATCAAAGGGATCCTCCTCCAGAGAGTCAAAAAAACCACCTTGTCAAGATGATCAAAGAGATCAAAGGAAGAATAATTTTGAGGAATTATAGAAAAAAGATTATTCTTTACATAATGAATAAGTTTCTGGTTACTTTATCTCAACTCTAGAAAATATTTTGGTTCTGTTTCGAAGGACGGAGAAACCAAAAAAATAAAGAGATGAAGATCTTCCGAATTATTGTCCCTTTAAAAAAATGATAGGGCATCCCATTCATGAGTGTTTTGTTATCAATAAACTCTTTAAAAAATTGGTAGACTCTTGATAAGTGAAACTGAAAAGTTTAACATCTCCTGTAGCATGTGTTACTGCTACTGATCTAGGGGAAGAAGGTGAATAGAAGGAAGTCAAAAGTAAAAAATGTATAGAAATATGATGATTGGATGATTCGTAAAACGGTCAACTGAGCTCATTCCATTTTATGAACATAGATGAAACAAATGAATGTGTCTTCCACCACACCTACCACAGTAAAAACACTTTCATCCAAAGGTCAATCCTCAATGAACCGTGATGAACAGAAGGACAAATAGAAATATGAAGAAGACAAGCTTGTGTTAAGGCCAAAGTTGACCTAGACCTTGGAAGATTTAATATCATTTTCTCCAAAAGAACGGGCACCACCAAACTAAACAACACAACTAGAACTATCATTTCAGGAAGAATATTCATCATATGAATAATTGATCTTTGGATCTGTCAACGTTTTCCACTTAATATAGCCTTATGCCAATGGTGGTTCTGATTATAATGATCCGTAGTTATGTGTACCTTATTGGGGAACCATTGGATGAGGTTCAGGTCAAGGATATAGGGGAAGACGTGTGAATTCTAGAAACCTAAATTTTAACTCTACCCCTACACGAACCATTTACGTGGAAGAAACTCGTGGAAGAGCCCTACAACGGGGTCAACAAGAACAAGGATTTTTTTCCATGCAAGATAGGTTCAGTTCTGACATGATTATTTTGGAGTATCAATTAGAAGTCACACCATATTTCTCTCAGTAAATATATATACCTAATCTATCTAATCTACCAAATCCAAGAGTATTTCCTGATTCTACTCTGACACAGGGTACATCTACATCAGAAGCATCAACCTATAAGACACCTGCAAAACCACATTCCCATTCTTCAAAACACAGACATTTGGATCAAAAGTATGATGTTACGAAACAACTAGCTCATGTATTATACAATTTATCAATTCTTGATTCCTTGAAAATGTAAAAAGATCTTCGAGAAACAATTATTGATGCTTTTTCAAGTCCTCAAGATTTTGAAACCTAAGTTGCTGCTGCTGAGGTTTACTGTATAGAGAATGTTCCTACAGAATGTCATGCAGTCATATCTTTTACAGATGAAGATGAAGATGATGTTTTACATGGACATGTCAAACCGTTTTATTTATCTTTCAAGGTCAATGAAAAAGACATCTGAGAGCCTTCATTGATAATGGCTCCAGAGTCATCCTCATTGTTGTTCATACACTTCGTCGATTAGGCCTGACAAAATATGGCTTATCTCCTACCACATTATTGTTTCAAGGATATGAAAAGAATGAGAAAGAACCCATGGGAGATATTACAATCAGAACTCAATTGGGAGATCTTGTGTCTAATTCATATTTCATTGTTTTTCTTCAGGACCCAGCCTTCAACATTATTCTTGCAAGGCCTTGGCTACATCAACATGTGGCTATACCTTTGTCATACCACCAATGTCTTAAATACTATTTCAATGGTCAAATAGGGACATGTTTTTGTGACAAGGATCCATTAAAAAAGTGTGAATCTCAATACATTGAGGTAGAGTTTTATCACACAAAATAAACAAGGTCTGTGACAAAGGAAATAACCAGAGTTAATGCACCAAATGGTTTCGAAAATACTCTAGAAAACCCATTCATACATTTGAGTACAGATTATGTGCTACCCCTAAATCAAATTAAAAGGGTACAACCAATTCTAAGCACTTGTCCAATAACTTCCATAAAATCAATTGCAGCAACTGAGTCTCACAACATGAGAGAAATTGTTGATTCACCAAGTAGTGATGGAAGCATAAATAGAGATGTCTTCAAATCATCTGTTGAAATACATGAAGCCTCTACATTGTCAATCAGTGTAGAATAAGTTGTAGAAATGTTAGAGGAAAACAATTATGTTCATTCCCAATCCATCATCTCCTCTTTACTACCACATGAAGACCCTTCATCATTAGTATGGTATGATACGGTGGCCTATTCTTCAGGTAGTTCAAATACTAACTTCTCCTCATAACATTGTATGTTCTTCCTCGTCATCTACTATGAAAGTAGAAATAAAATTTATAACACATAATGAAGAAGAAGAGGAAGATCTCAGGGATGCCCCTCCAGCATTTGAGGAAGGTGTCTCTACTACTATGGATGATCTAAGAGAAATAAATTTGGGTACAAAAGAAGATCCACTCCCCACTTTAATTTGTGTGTCCATGACCAATGAAGAGAAAGAGGTATATAATTCATTCCTAAAGCATTATTGAGATATATTTTCTTAGAATTGTATAGAAAATCCAAGTCCTAATCCCAATGTAGCCACTCATCATTTGGGATTTCCAGAAGAATATGAAGGATTCAACTAGGGATCAAGATGAACACACCCAATTCATACCTCTAAAAATGAATCTGAGGTTGATAAGATTATAAAGGATAACTTTTACAAGGAGGTTCAAAATCCCAAATGGCTGGCCAATATTTTCCCAGTGAATAAGAAGAATGGAAAAATCAGAGATTACATTGATTTTAGAGATCTCAACCTGCATTTTCCTAACAATGATTTTCCAGTTCCGATTACAGATCTTTTAATTGATTCAACAACTAGATATGAATCTATTTCCCTCATGGATGGATACTCTTGGTATAATCTAATCAATATGGATCCATAGGATGAAGAATCTATAGCCTTCATATCCCTCAAGGTGTATTTTACTATTAGGTAATTCCCTTTGGATTAAAGAATGCTGGCGCAACATACCAACCTTCTATGCAACACATCTTCAACCCCTTTTTAGGGAATTTTTTTGAATGTTATGTGGATTATTTGGCGTTCAAATCCATACAATGCTCCAATCACTTGGCTGATCTGGAAACCATACACAATAAACTTCGACACCACATTTGAAAATTAACCCCTTGGAATGTGCTTTTGGGGTAACTTTAGGAAATTTCCTCAGATTCTTTGTACGCCATCTTGGTATTTAAGTTGTTCCTGATAAAACAAAATAAATTCTTGGTAAGTCATCTCCTCAAAATTTGAATGAATTAAGAGGAATCAAGGGCTACTTGGCCTATATTCTGTTTTTTATTACTAATTTGGTAGGAAATTGGTTTCCCTTAACTAGATTAATGAAGAAGGTAGTCACATATCAATGGAATGAATACAACCAAGAAGAATTTTATACCATCATGAAATATCTCGGGAGTCCAACAGTATTAATTCCACATGATGAAGAAAGACCACTTATTATCTATATGACAACTTTAGATCGATCCCTAGGTGCCTTCCTTGCTCAAAAGAATGATGTTGAGAATGAGAAAAACCTTTTCTATTTCAGTTAAACTATGCTTGATGTAGAAACTTGGTATTCATGTATTGAAAAATGTTGTCTGGAATTAATCTTTGTAGATCAAAAATTGAGGGACTACATGCAACATCATGAGGTCTAATTGGTATCTCGCAATACCCTGCTCAAATTTATCCTCAGTCGTCCTATGATTAAAGGGAATCTATCATAGTGGGAAGTTATTTTCCAATAGTTTCATATCTAATTTGTCCTGAAGAAGTTAATAAAAGGCCAAAATCTAGCCGACTTCCTTACTGAACATCCATCTGCGGAAGATACATCACTGAATATTGATCTTCTTGATGAAGAGGTCTTCTCTATTCAGGATAATTCCCAAACATGGGATATGTACATTGATGGTGCCTCCATAAGTCCAACATGCAAGAGAATGGAAAACCCTAAACTAAACGAAGTTGGGTTAGGAATTGTTTTTATTTCGCCAGAAATGTTAGTGTTTCCTTAATCCTTCCTGTTATCAGAAGGCGGTACCAACAAAGAGGTAGAATATTAGAGTCTCATCAAAGGTTTGTAATTATACCTTTAGGTATGATTGGATCACCTAAAATTGAAATGTGATTTAGAATTAGTAATTATGTAAATAAATGGGGAATATTCTATCATAAAATAAGAGTTAATCCCATTGTGTTATTACGTCAGAGGGTTAATGTCTGAATTTCCCTTAGAGAAAATATTGTCTTATGTCCCTTGATCACAAAATCCCATGATGATGCACTGGCTAATTAAGCTACAACTCTGGAAGATCCAAATCCAGATAGGACAATCATTAGAATAGCCCATCGTCGTGTGATATCACCCTTATTTCAACCAATAACGGAGGAAATTAATGATATTATCCCTATTTCTGAGCCATATCTTCATAACATAGGATGGAGAAAACACATTATGGAATACCTAAAAAAGGGGGTACTTCCACTAGATAGGGCTGAAACAGAACAGATCCGATGAAAAGTGGCCAATTTTACTCATTATGATATTCCAAACCACCAGATGGTCCTTTAAAAATAGTGCATTGATGGAATCCTCCTCATTAGTATTGATGGAGAAGAAACTGCATCTATCATGAAAGAAGTGCATTCAGAAGCTTGTGGTTCCCATCTGTCTGGGCACAAACTCTCTGATCAGATCCAAAGGCTTGGATACTTTTGGCCTTTAATGACATAGGATTGCATAGATTTTACTATGAAATGTCATCCCTGCCATGTGCATGCCAACTTCATTCATCAGCCCATGGAGTTTCTACATACAACTAAATACATCTGTCATTTTTCACATGAGGAATGGATATAGTAGGACCTTATCCTCTAGCCACGGCTAAACAGTTCAACTATATTCTTACTACTACTAACTTCTCTCAAAATGGGCTAAGGAAATAACTATTAGTGAATTCGGAGTCAAAAAAATTGTTAGTTTTGTCAAAACTAATATCATCCCCCAATTTGGAATCCCTAACAGTATTTTCATGGGAAATGGAACCAATTTTTGTTCTACTATGGTAAAACTATTATATTGGGAACATAATATCAAATCCAACCATTCATCCCGCTATTATGCAGCAACCAATAGACAGATAGAGGCCTTCAATAAGACCCTATCAAATATACTCTATAAGATGGTGGAGAATGATAAGAAATCATGGCCCTGTAAATTTCTGAATTATTTAAGGTCTTATCAGACTACTACCCGTACTACCACCCAAGCAACTCCTTATTCATTGGTATATAGAACATAAGCAATTTTCCAATTGAAATGAAATTTCCTACACTCAGAGTTGAAATCTGTGATCAGTGGTCTATAGATGAGAGGTCATAGAAACGGTTCAGTGAGCTCCAATGATTAGACAAGAAAAGATTGCATAATTTGCATCATTTAGAAGTCTATCAGAATATAATAGTGTGAGATTTTAACAATAATGTTCACCTCCATTCATTTATTCAAAGAGAATTGGTGTTAGTCCTCAGGACTCCAATGATACCGGGAAAAAGACATCCAAAGCTTGAGTCAAAGTGGGAAGGACTTTATTCCATATATAAGGTCTACTCAAATGGAGCTTATTCCTTAATCTAAATGGATGAATAGATTATTACGACTCCAAAAAATGCAATATTCTTGAAGAAATACTTTGTATAATTGCACATAATTTCCTCGCTGCAAGACTTAAAACTAAACAGCTCATATGTCCTTACTGCATGACTTACAACTGCATAGTACGAATTCCTAGTTGTAAGACATTATATTTCATAGACCCATTGTCTTAGCTGAATGATGATAAAATTCATAGCATCTTATGTCCCCACTACAAGACTTAAAACTGCACAGTTCCGTATCCTTGTTGCATGATATTAAACTGTATGACATCATTTGTCCTTCTTCCATGACATTAAACTGTTTGACCAACGTTTTCTATACTTGATGTTAGAATCTTCCATAATGAAACATCATTAACATAATTTCTACTCCATAGTGTCATAAGAGTCCCTCTCTTCCATATGTCTGATTAAGATCTTCATAGAGACCTTAGTTCAAGAAGTATGTATGGATTGATTCAAATTTTGAAAGAGATACGTAGAGAAGCATAAATATGCAATTTTGGGTCCAGATGCAATCAACAAATCTTCTTATTTTTCTTTTCACCTTATATATATGAATCAAGTCTATACAAAGTGTTTCCTAAAAATATATTGTTTGGTCCTTATACCATTTTCTTTCTTAAGATTAACCGTTCCCTCAGAACATGTCAAAATCCCCCATTCTTCATGTCAAACTCAATTAGTGTCAGGAATAAGTATTTCAAGAACTATGTATGGATTGATTCTCATTTTTAGTGACATACATAGACATGCCTATATCTCCAATCTTAGGCCCAACCACAATATTTAAAAGAACCCTTTTTTCCTAATAAAAGAATAAAACTTGCATAGGGAATGTTTAAATAATTATACATGGCTTGATTATTTCCCCCAAAAAGACACATAGTGAAACTTGGGTTTCATTGCTTAGTCCAGTTACAATATGTTTTTCTTTTCACATCATTTCGTCTACATCCTTACTGCATGACATTAAAATGCATGGAAATCTAGAATTCATATTTATCATTTTTGTCACCTTTGTTTTATAGGAGAAACCCTTACTGCTCCTTGTTTCTCACACCGGGCATAAATCACGTAGGATTAGGAATTGGGTAAAAGGGATTATTTACATAAATATGGTGTCTCAATTTCTGATGGTTCTATAAATGTCCTCACTACATGACTTCACAATACATTGTATAATGACCTCATTACATGACTTTAAACTTCACATCACAATGTCAATTCAAAGGGAAACAAAGAAATCCTCGATTTTATATATGGGTCAGATTTTTGTAAAGGACATCAAACTCATGGCCAATTATGATTCACATATTTCTTATGGGAATTGAGCATAACCCCCATCTATATTTCACACTCTTAATCTGAAATATTTCTAGAACTTTGTAATCTTTGTAAAAATATCTGGAAACATAGTTTCTAATACCTAAGAACTCTTTTTACTGACTATGAAGAACATACCCTTAGGTGGCCTTGAATAAGTTGCCTACATAATAGTTCTATCAGTCAAAATATGCCACTATTTAACTATGCGGCATATTCCCTAGTTGGCCCTGCATAATACAGCCCCTATAATGGGTTTTTCAAATGATGGTAATTTCTTTCTTTGTTATAGTATCTTTGTCCCCTTTAATCTTTGATAACAATATACCAGAATATGTATTTTAAAAAAGTTCTTTGTATCAACCTGATATTTTATGATAAGTATTCTTTTTAATTTATTTGATTTCATGCGTTTTATGCTACATCAAGATTATCTTGTTCTATATGCAAAACTGTATTAGCTTGCAGTATACACAACACTATTCTTAGATTATGTTACACATAATTTCAAGTTCGTTTGATAATAGTCATTCCACGCAACATTGTGTTATGTATATATATATATATATATTAAATGAATAATTGAAAAATGGTTGGATTCTGTTATAACAAAACAACAAAGGAGTCTTTCACAACACACAACCCTAACTTGGCTTGCATTACATGCAATCACGACCTTCCTCAATAGCGTGTGTTGTACGCAATACCAGGATTCACTAAACAACGATATATTGTTATAATATTATTATGGACTAGACGTTATGAATATTATTAACTATATTTTGAATTTTATAACATTATGATAAATTTTCTAAAACATTTTATGTGAAAAAAATAAAATTTTTGGGTAATATAATTATTTTTAAAAAAATGCAGTTTTGCCGCCTTTTGATGGCGCACCCACATTAAAACTAGTTTTTGAAATTTTTATACGTTCAATTTTACTAAATAAACATCTTCTTTTGAATCAGGATATAAAAATTTACATTGGATAAAGTTTTGATATTTTTTGATAACTTTCATATATTAATGAATAGTAAAACATGCTATATTTTAATTAAAAACAACATTTTTCATCGTAATAATTTATATGGATAAATTATAATATTGAATGGTTTCAATGTATAAATAGAATATATTTTTACCATTTAATATAATGTATGTCATTATCATTGATTTTACCATGAATTCGTAGGTTAAATCAATTAAATCTTTTGCAATGTTTTAACCAAAAACCTGTTTTCTTTCGACAACGGGATGAATTTTAATTTAATTTCTGCAACTTTTGTGTATTGAATTTGGAAAAATGGATTCCATATTTGGAATCAGTGGGTCCAAATTATGTAAATAATCTATTTTTTATTTTTGGGCATTATGAATAGTAACTACGGTAAATTTTATTTACCATAGTTAAAGGTAAATCGGGTAATTAAGGGTAAATATAAGATTATAAAATTACCATAACACCTGAAAAAATTCTATTGGATGACTAAAAGATGAACCATATCACCTAAGGGTCGGAATAGATTCATTTTATGGACTTATTTCCCTGAAAATAATTTAATTATTATTAAAACCAAAGAAAGTGACAACATGTCACTCTTTTAAATCTTATAAGTATATTAATTTTAATTTAGTGATAAAATTAATGAAACTTCGAACATGAATAGTCTCTAGAAATATAATAAAATTACCTACATCATATTAATTTATTTATAATTTTTAGGGATTAAATAATTATCATTAAAGGTGACATAATAGTGATGATGAAATTATTTTATTAAGTGAAATATCAAATAAACGGTTTTAAAAATATTAAAATAAATATTATATGAAATATTTAATGTTCTACACTATTTTTATTGATAAATAAGACATGTTATAAATCTATTAAATCTTTTATTTCGAACATATCTTATGTATATTGTTTATTTAAATTAAAATAAATGAATAGTGTCAAAATTGACACTATTGTTATTTTATAAAAATAACATATTATAAAATTGTTTAAAAATAAAATAAAAATTTAAATATTATAAATTAAAATTTATATTGTCTAAAATGTTATAAAGTGTCAAATTATGGAAAATTCACAACACATATGTAATGATTTATAATAATTTAAAATTTAGAATATTATTACCACAAATAAAATTAAATTGATAAATAAGGTTAAATAAAGTTGATAATGTTTAAAATAAATTCCTTACATGTCTAAATTTTATTGGTTGATGATCTTACAACCCTATCTCATCTAATATTTTCATATGAGTCATTTTGGATGTTTTTAAGTGGGGTTGGAATTTAATATAAACTAATATATCTTATATTTCCAAAGGTGCCCCTCTCATCCCTTATAAAAGGGCACCTCCTCCCTCTTCTCCTCACACCACTTTGAGCCTTCAAGCTCGTCCAACCCCTGCCAATGTCTCTTCTCGACTTCCCTAGTAATATTCTAGAGGTCCTGGTCTTCTTCAAAGACCAATTTTAGTACCCTAAGAGGAGGTTTCAAAGAGGCGTGTCGAAGAAGAGGTAATATCCGTTACCGATTATTTCAAATTTATTTCTTCTTATACTTCCTCTTCTTTAGTTGTTTCATTATGAAGTAATAACATCAGTATCACTAATATACTTTTATGTTATTTTAAATATGAAACAACCCTATTTCACCTTCTATCCATCCTACGGAAAACGAAATCACCCCACGTGCGTACGTACAGAATACCGTCTCCACACCGTGGTGTAATCTGTTTTTGACCACCACCTTACATGGATGGGTATAATGGTGTAAATAAATAACTATATATGGTTATTGTAAAGTGATATTGATTCTTTAATATTATACATACACTTCAATACAATTCCATGATCATGGTAATGATATAATCGCTCGTGCATACGTACGGACTACCGTCTCCACAAATGTGATTAGATTCATTTTCCATGATAAACCATTCAAGAATGATTATAAAGTATATATAATGAATAATAATGAAATATATGACATAATTAATCTACTGGATTTATGTATATATATATATATATATATATTTCATCTACTTAATTCCATTAAATTCAATAAGGAATTGAAAATAGCGTTCATGCGTACGTATGAACTACCGTCTCCATGAACGGTGTATTTCTTTCCATTTATCGATCTATTATATATATGTATATTCTGAATATATATTATATATAAATCTTGTTTTACATTCTGGATATAATTAATCATGATCTAAGTAATCATATGAATAATTACAAGTTAAAACAGGAACGACAAATGAAATGATTTTACCCAAAACGCTACTTTAACATGAATTTACCAAAGAACGGGTAATATAAAGTCAAAAGTGAACCATATATGATATAATAACAATGAATATGATTCTTTAATAAGTCAATGACTTTATTTAAATCATTATACAGGAGTTTTGGATACGTATGAAGCATATCGGACCTAAGGTAAGAGGTAACTATTCCAATCTTGCTCTTATCCGAGATTGTTTATTCATAAGTATTTACTAGGGTTTTGTTATCATCCATGTCCTTGTTTTCTAAAATTTTTTTCATGTATGTTTAATTCCATTTTTACCCATTTTTTACTTTTACTACATGGTATGTATGGAATCTTTCTTTTAAGAGGTACCTTTTGACTTTTCCCGAAAAAGTACGAGAAGAATGTTTTTTTAACTTATACGACACGAATGGATTTTTACTGTTTTATAAAGCCTTATTTTCATGAAGCTTGCTCCAAAATATTTCATGACTATTTTCAACAAAATATTAATCTTTTAAAATTTCATGGACTTTTGTAAAAAGAAAATGATTTTGAAGAAGAAAGGATATTTTCCTCAAGAATTCATTTCAAGTGTTTTATCAAAACCATTTTCCATCAAAGATGAAATTATTTCATATGTGTATGTTTCAAGTATAATGTCTCTATGATTTACATGGTTTCACTTTTATTATTATGAAATGATATCCATTACTTTTATATGGATTATGTGATGATGGGATGATGTTTATGAAACCCATTTTATTCGTTGGGTTATTATGAAAGATGTATGTTTATTTTGTGGCACAAGTAATAATGATTTCATTATGATATGGGTGGGACCTATATATCCATCAAATTCATTGGGTAAAGATTTATATCTCATGATATATACATGGATGGAACGGTAAGTTAATCCGGTTCAGTGTTACAGGACTGGAACGAGGAGTGAACTCGATTCAGAAAGGGATTTTGTCCACTAAGATGGTCTTGGCAGCAATGCCTTGGATACTATGGAAATCATATCATGTGGTTAATGGTTTACACAATCACATGTTTTATTCCCATTATATTTTATCATGATTGATGTTCCTTTATGATCTATGCCTTACGTACTTCCATGTTTTATGTCATTGCTCAAGCTTTTGATGTTTAAACATTATGTTCATGTTTTTAAGTTTAAATGTATATGATTTGTTTTATTTTATCCATGCTTACCCTTACTGTGCATTTGAGCTCACCCTTTTTATGTTTTCTTTTCCCCGGATATAAGGAAAGGTTTTAGGTAAGAAAAAAAGGGAAGATATTTATGGGATATGTTGAGGATCTTTCACCAAGATTAGAAGATTATGTTCTAGGTTTCCAAAGGCACTAAACTATTACGGTCCTTTGGTGTCTGTTTTTGTTATGTATTAAGTATTCCGCAAAAGTAATGTAATGTCCATGTACGTCAAGGTTTGGGTCTCTACAGTTGGTATCATAGGAAAGGTTTAGTCAACCTTTGGAAACTAGGATGTGAAAACGTTAGTGAGATCCCTAGAGATATTTCTAAGATATGTCTAGGGATGTCCCTAAGGATAAGTATATTTATAGGATATTTTCCTAGAACTATGGTAACGATCTTAGAATTTAACCTAAGATGTTAGATATTGAGGGTACTCCCCTATTACTATGTTGTTTTCCCTAGCATGATTTTTGCCTCTCACACAATTATTTTGGGTTTTAGAAAATGACTGGAAACAGGAAGATTCACGATAATGGAGGATATGATGGACAATGGAATGATATTGTTCATGAGCAACCAAATGAAATGGGATTTGGAAGTCCAAACATCATTATTATTCCTAATCAGCAATCTCATAATATGATCAATAATCTCAACTTTGGTAAGTATCCCAACTCAGCTAATAAGATAAAGATGGAGTTTCATGATGATCATAGAGGAAAGAAAGTGTAATTCCCCTCATGTAAATCATGTGGGAAGAGGCATCAAGGAGAATTTTTCAAAGGAACTGGAAGATGCTTTGGGTACGGAAAAGAAGGACACAAATCCAGTAAGTGCAAAGGAAAAGGTTCAGTTAACACCATGGATAAGGATAATGGTATTGCTATGACATCAACAATGATTATATGTTTTAAATGTGGAATGTACGAGCATTATGCAAACCAATTCCCTAAGGGAAAATCTCATGAATAGAATCTGCATGGTCATATGGGTAGTATTTATGTGGATGATGATGAGGAGACTATAAATGATATATGAGATGAAAGAAGTGTTGAAGCTTATTCAGTTGTTTAAGAAGGTAGTGGAATTATTGTATGTTTATCAAGAGTTATGTTGTATAGTTAATGGTACTATAGAATAATGAATCATCTAAGGATTGTTACACTATTGTTTTTCCTAAAGTATTTGAAAGTATATGGTGAATGGTACTGGTAACCATGAAAGGTTATTCAGATATTTTTGGAAAGTAGATGATATGTGAATAATGAAGGGATAAGAAGATAATGAGATGTTTGATTGTATTCATCAGCTCATGACTGATATAAGGACTAAGTGATATTATGGTTTGATTATATAGAATTTTTGGGATTTTGGTATGTGGAAAGTGTTAAAATTTAACAACATTCATGTTTTCACTATGGTTGAATGGGTATTAATTATTCAAGAGAATAAATAATTAAGGTATTCACATGTTTGTAATTTGACCAACAAGATATATCTTATGATATATGGGGGATAAATGATGGAATTCATGTGATTGTTATCTGACATTTCAAGTAATAATTTTCTTTATACTATGAGCTTGGACCGAAGTATTTTAGATAAGTCTAAAGATTGGAATGGATTATGTTGAACATAAGTTAGTATTGTTTAAGGATAAAACTTTTTTCTATATTATTAATGGGATGTTATAGTAATGTAGTTTTAGAAAAAGGACAACCTGCAGGACGGGCAACAACCCATCGCGTCGGACAAGGCTGTGGGAATCGAACCCACAACCGAAGTGCGACTGGCCTTTATCGCCTACCACTGGCCTACAGGAAGTCCCTGGTTAGTAGAAACTAGTTTTATTTTATTTAGTGGTATGATATATGAAGTATAAGTTCATTTTTGGAATCGTATATGATTAACCTCACCATAGATGGACTTATGTATATTTGATAACTTTTGCTAACCTTTTGTTTGAAACAGATGGAATGACCCATCATTCTATCACATGATCTGTTAACACTTCATGAATAACAAATTCAAGTTCATTTCTTTAAAATATGAAGTGGAAATTGTTCAAAGCACGAACAATAGTGAGATTGTACCAAAATCAAGAAAGTATTTCTTCTAATTCAATATTTTCAACTTTAGGGAAATGATATTGAAAACCAAAAATGTTGTCCTAGTGCTCTTATATCTGATGAATCAGATGGTACCTTAGATCATCACAAATCTATGGATTTGTTATTGTTGGCTTTTTCATAGCCATGTTCTCTACCACTCTCCATCAAAACATGATGGTTAGATTTCTCTTCCATATCCATATTTTCACCTATGTTCTCCCATGTGGAAACCCAGTGTTTAGTTAATTTGGGTAACCGTTACATTTCATACTTTAGTTTTTAAAGTTAAGTTTTGGTATTTCATTTTATGATGTGGGTTTCAATTAAAGAAACTTTCAAGTAGAAAACCATGTATAACCCCGACGAATTTCGAGGGAGAAATTAATTTTAAGGGGGGTAGAATGTAACAACATGATATTTTATGATAAGTATTCGTTTTAATTTATTTGATGTCATGTGTTTTATGCTACAACAAGATTATCTTATGCTATACGCAACACTGTATTAGCTTGCAGTATACGCAACACTATTCTTATATTGTGTTACACACAATTTGAAGTTCGTTTGATAATAGTCATTCAATGCAATATTGAGTGTTTGTATGTATATATTCAAAGTATAAATGAAAAATGGTCGGATTCTGTTATAACGAAACAAAAAATGAGTCTTGCACAACACGCAACCCTGACTTGGCTTGCGTTACACGTAATCACGACCTTTCTCGATAGCGTGTGTTGTACGCAATACCAGGTTTCACTAAACAAAGATATATTGTTATAATATTATAATGGACCAGACTTTATGAATATAATTAACTAAATTTTGAATTTTATAACATTATTATAAATTTTCTAAAACATTTTATGTGATCAAAATAATTTTTTCGGGTAAAATATGTATTTTTCAAAAAATGCAGTTTTGCCACCTTTTGATGGCGTACCCACATTAAACCCAGTTTTGGATATGTTTATAAGTTCAATTTTAAAAAAATAAACTTTTTCATTTGAATCAGGATATAAAAATTTACATTGGATAAAGTTTTGATATTTTTCTGATAACTTTCAGATTTTAATGAATAATAAAATCACGCTATATTTTAACTAAAAACAACTTTTTTCATCGTAATAATTTATATGGTTAAATTATAATATTGTATGGTTTTAATGTATAAATAGAATATATTTTTACTATTTAATATAATTTATGTCATTAGCATTGATTTTACCTTGAATTCTTAGGTTAAATCAATTCAATCTTTTCCAATGTTTTAACCAAAAACCCGTTTTCTTTCGACAACGGGATTAATTTTAATTTAATTTCTGCAACTTTTGTGTATTTAATTTGGAAAAATGGATTCCATATTTGCAATCAGTGTGTCCAAATTATGTTAATAAGCTTTTTTTTTATTTTTGGGCATTATGAATAGTAACTACGGTAAATTTTATTTACCATAGTTAAAGGTAAATCGGGTAATTAAGGGTAAATATAAGATTATAAAATTCCCCTAACACCTGCCAAAATTCTATTAGATGACTATGAGATGACCCATATCACCTAAGGGTTGGAATAGATTCATTTTATGGACTTGTTTCCTTGAAAGTAATTTAATTATTACTAAAACCAAAGAAAGTGACAACATGTCACTCTCTTAAATCTTATAATTATATTAATTTTAATTTAGTGATAAACTTCATGAAACTTCGAACATGAATAGTCTCGAGAACGCTAATATAATTATATACATCATATGAATTTATTTATAATTTTTAGGGATTAAATAATTATCATTAAAGGTGACATAATAGTGATGCTGAAATTATTTTATTAAGAGAAATATCAAATAAATGGTTTTAAAATTTTTTAAATAAATATTATATGAACTATTTAATGTGATCCACTAATTTTCTAAATAAATATGACATGTTATTAATCTATTAAAGCTTTTAGTTCGAATATATTATCTGTATTTTGTTTATTTAAATTAAAATAAAGGAATAGTGTCAAAATTGACAATGTCGTTATTTTATAAAAATAACATATTATAAAATTGTTTAAAAATCACAAAAATATTTAAAAATTATAAATTAAAATTTATATGGTCGAAAATGTCATAAAATGTCCAATTATGGAAAAATTATGTAATTATGTAATTATTAAAAATTATGTAATTATGTAATTATGTAATTTTTAAAAATTATGTAATTATTTATAATAATTTAAAAGTTAGAATATTATTACCACAAATAATATTAAATTGATAAATAAGGATAAATCAAGTTGATAATGTTTAAAATAAATTCCTAACAAGTCTAAATTTTATTGGTTGATGCGATTATAAGCCTATCTCATCTAATATTTGGATATGAGCCATTTTTGAAGTTTTTAAGTGGGGTTTTCATTTAATATAAACTAATATTTGTTATATTTCCAAAGGTGCCCCTCTCCTCCCTTATAAAAGGGCACCTCCTCCCTCTTCTCCTGACACCACTTTGAGACTTCAAGCTCGGCCAAACCCTAACAATTTATCTTCTACACTTCCCTAGTAATATTATAGAGGTCCTGATATTCTTCAAAGACCAATTTTAGTTCCCTAAGAGGAGGTTTCAAAGAGGCGTGTCGAAGAAGAGGTAATATCCGTTACCGATTCTTTCAAATTTATTTCTTCTTATACTTCCTCTTCTTTAGTTGTTTCATTTTGAATTAATAACATCATTATCACTCATATACTTGTATGTTATTATAAATATGAAACAACCCTATTTCACCTTCAATCCATCATACATAAAACGAAATCACCGCGAGTGCGTACGTACGGAATATCATCTCCACGCTGTGGTGTAATCTGTTTTCAACCAAAACCTTACACGGATGGGTATAATGATGTATATATGATTGTTGTAAAGTGATATTTATTATGTAATATTATACATACACTTCAATACAATTCCTCGATCATGGGAATGATATCATCGCTCGTGCGTACGTACGGACTACCATCTCCACCAATGCGATGAGATTCATTTTCCATGATTAACCATTCAAAAATGATTATAAAGTATATATAATGAATAATAATGAAATATATTACATAACGAAGCTACTGGATTTATGTATATATATATATATATATATTTCATCTACTTAATTCCATTCAATTAAATAAGGAAATGAAAACAGTGTTCATGCGTACGTATGGACTACCGTCTCCATGAACGGTGTATTTCGTTCCATTTATCGATCTATTATATATATGTATATTCTGAATATATATTATATATAAATCATGTTTTACATTCTGGATATAAGTTATCATGATCTAAGTAATCATATGAATAATTACAAGATAAAACATGAACGACAAATGAAACGATTTTACACAAAACGCTACTTTAACATGAATTTACAAAAGAACGGGTAATATAAAGTCATAAGTGAACCATATATGATATAATAACAATGAATATTATTATTTAATACGTCAATGACATTATTTAAATCCTTATACAAGAGGTTTGGATACGTACAAAGCATATCAGACCTAAGGTAAGGGATAACTATTCCAATCTCGCTCATATACGAGATTGTTTAGTCGTAAGTATTTACTGGGGTTTTTTTATCATCCATGTCCTTGATTTCTAAAAATGTTTTCATGTATGTTTAATGTCCTTTTTACCCATTTTTTACTTTTACTACATGGTATGTATGGAATCTTTCTTTTACGAGGTACTTTTTGACTTTTTCGGCAAAAGTACGAGAAGAATGTTTTTTTAACTTATACGGCACGAACGGATTTTTATGGTTTTATAAAGCCTTATTTTCATGAAGCTTACTCCAAAATATTTCATGACTATTTTCAACAAAATCTTATTCTTTTAAAATTTCATGGAATTTTGTGAAAAGAAAATGTTTTTGAAGAAGAAATGATATTTTCCTCAAGAATTCATTTCAAGTGTTTTATCAAAACCATTTTCCATCAAAGATGACATTATTTCATATGTTCATGTTTCAAGTATAATGTCTCTATGATTTAAATGGTTTCACTTTTATTGGTATGAAATGATATCCATTACTTTTATATGGATTATGTGATGATGAGATGATGTTTATTAAACCCATTTTATTCATTGGGTTATTATGAATGGTGTATGTTTATTTTGTAGCACAGGTAAGAATGATTTCATTATGAGATGGGTGGGACCAATATCTCCCTCCAATGCATTGGGTAATGATTTATATCTCATGATATAGACATGGATGGAATGGTATGTTAATCCAGTTCAGTGTTAGAGGATTGGAACGAGGAGTGAACTCGATTCAGAAAGGGACTTTGTCCACTAAGATGGTCTTGGCAGCAATGCCTTGGCTACTATGGAAATCATATCATGTGGTTAATGGTTTCCACAATTACATGTTTTATTCCCATGATATTTTATCATGATTTATGTTCCTTTATGATCTATGCCTTACGTACTTCCATGTTTTATGTCATTACTCATGATTTTGATGTTTAAACATTGTGTTCATGTTTTTATGTTCAAATGTATATGATTTGTTTTATTTTATCAATGCTTATCCTTACTGAGAATTTGAGCTCACCCTTTTTATGTTTTGTTTTCCCCAGGATATGAGGAAAGGTTTTAGGTAAGAAAAAAGGGAATATCTTTATGGGAGATGTTGAGGATCTTTCACCAAGATTAGAAGATTATCTTCCAAGTTTCCAAAGGCACTAAACTATTACGGTCCTTTGGTGTCTGTTTTTGTAATGTATTAAGTATTCCACAAAAGTAATGTAATGTCCATGTACGTTAATCTTCGGGTCTCTACATTATTCATGTATATTTGTCTCATTATCTTTCTCTCGATCTGAAAGTCTTCAAGACTATGGTTTACACATTTCCCTCTCCATGTGTTCAATGAAATATGAAATTACCTCGGAATGACATGACCACATATCATATACTATTTTTATTTATGGTCCTTGTTGTATGACCTTAAACAACAGACATCATACCTCCTACATTTGGGTCAGACCTTGGTAGAAGTCCCATTCCTCGGGTTCTTTTGAAATCTTGGTTGGAAATAACCTCTCCATATTCAGGTACCCTTCTCCATAAACTAAGCTATGTGATTCATAAAATCTAAATCTCCAAAAAATTTCTTAGGCTTTTAGCAGTAAAATGTTAAATTCTTAAGAGCCATTTTGGCAGACTATGCAGCATGATCCCTAAAATGGTTGTCCATAAGTTTCCTACATAACAGGTGTGTCAGTTAAAAGATGTCACTATTTAGCGATGCAACATATTCTCTAGTTAGACCTACATAATACATCCCCAATAAATAGTTTTTCAAATATTGGTATCCTTATCCTTGGAAAATAATTCCTCTAATTCCTTTATCCCTTTTCTATATCATTCTTCAGATCGAGAAATTCCCAAAATCATAGTTTACATTTTTCCCTTCCATACCTGAATATGATAGTATGTTTTCAAAAAAATATCATGAAATTTTGAGAGTTTCTTACCATTGGTCAATGCTAAAGACCTTAAATTAATGCCATAGAATTTCCTCACCACATGACTGAAAACTGCACAGTATAATTTCCTCACTGCAAGACTTAAAACTGCATAGTTTTATATCAGAAATTCACTTTTCACATAAATTTTAACAATTCTTCGTACACCAAATTTTAATTGAAGTTCTTTTTTATTCATGAAATATGATGTCATAGACAACCCTTTCATTCTTAAAATTCCTTTCTGTGGAAAAACCACCCAATGTGGTCATGAGTCACTCAAATTTTATTTTTCCTTGCCTATCAGCAGTAAAATGTTAAATTCCTAAGATATCGTTTGCTTGACTAAGCAGTATGCGCCCTTATATGAACTTGAATAAGTTGCCTACATAACTTTCCTTTCAATAAAAAGATTCCACTATTAGACTATGCAGCATATTCCTTACTTGTCCCTACATAACACAACTCCCATAACGAGTTTGTCAAGTAATGGTAACATAATTCTTAGAGAAGACTCCCCTTATGTTGATACAACTTTTAAATTTGGAGACCATAAAAATCATGGCTCAAAATTCCCCTTGGTAATATTTTAAGGAATATTAAATAAAGTCTTAGCCACTGAGTCTTGTTTGGGATCTAATTTCAAAATTTACGGTGAAATATGTTCGACCTATAACACTATCCCTTTATAGTCCAACATGCACGACTCTAAATTTCCAATAACAAGAGACATGGTACTCACCAGATTAAAAACCCGTGAAGGTAACTCTAAACAATAGTCGATTAATATCTCACTAAACGTACATTTTTGTTTGATTTAGGTAATATTGAGCAATAAAATGTAAAATGATATGAAGTTTGTGGGATTTTTTATATCTCTCCAATAAAAATAAAATTATTCTCATTAGGCCCTGTGGCTTAATAATAACATTTTGAGCACCCCCATTCTTTTCATTGTAATCATGATTGTCTAACATGAAGGTTTGATGATTAAAAAATAGGAGTCATCATCATCATTAGCTTTAATATTGCAATAATAAAATCAAGAATGAGAACATATATATGATCGAAGAAAAAATTTCTTCGATTCATATGAAATAAGCAGGACATCCAAAAAAATAGTGCATCTCTATCATGTTTTAAAATAAACTCTCAACAACACTCTAAATTTTTTGAACAGCTTCAAAAGCCCTATCTTCTGCCATTTGAAGTTGAGATAGCTGAGCAACTTCAGCCTCCCCATTATGACAAAGTGCTTCCTTAGTAGTTGAAATGATAGTTATCCCCTCTAAGTGGGTTTCTCCCAATGTATGGTTTAATTGCTCAAGTTTGTTATGAACAAAATCCAGTTGTTTTTGAAGATATAATGAATCAATCATGGCTTCATTAATTTGTTGGCCGATTTTGATTGATTTATTATCATGACATTCTTCTGCCTTAGTTACTGCAACTTGGAATCTCTCAACGTTGATGACTCGTTTAGCCTTTTAAAAATCTTGCCACAGCTTATGCTCCTACTCCCATCGGTAAATGGTCTCTTTCATTGCATAATAGAATGGTCGATAATTAAAATCTCCAAATCCCAATACACATAATAATTTTTGGAGTTTGGAAAATGGAGACAACAGTTCATATGAAGTCTTCTTAGAAATTATTTTCTAGATATGTATTCATGTATTCTTACATTCCATGCCAAGAGGATATTACATTTCTAAGTCTTAATCTGAGTCACTACCATGAGGTAAAATGTACTCTGGAAATAGATCACTTAAGGAGTTGCCTTGTTCTGCTTCTCTCAGAATAATAGATGCTTCACTTTCTGCTGATTTCTGAGCCAACAAGGAAGCTTCACCTTCTGATCTAACTATGGAAGCTAATAACCCTAAATGATAAATCAAGATCATTGTCAGTTTCATAAAAAATGGTAGAAACAGACTATGATCCAGAAAACTGATGATATTTACCCAATAATAAGTTGGCCATTTGATTGGATTAATCCCCAGTATTCACAACTTCAACATGTTGAGTAAATTTTTCTTGAGAAGGGTTACTCTCATTATTTTTCCTAGTTATCATAATTGAATTCTCTAGAGCATCTCTTGTTGGATGGTCCTCTATATGTATTTCTCAAGCTCCAATAGAACAAGGATAGAGTGGAATGCCCTGTTCTTTTAGAGCCTTTCCAACATTTTCTATAGATAAATCTACATAAGGTGAACTTTGATGTAAATAATCAAGTAAAGAAGAACTATTGTGTATGGGAAATGAATTAATAAGGACTTAAGTCCTTGGAATTACTAATCAAAATCCCAAAACTCCTTGATATAACCTGGAATATCATGATTTGGATTAAGGGATTCCATCATTTTTGTGTATGTGGCTTGGAATGTTATAAAATCCTCACTATTTAAGGTATCCAATGAACATAGTATGATGCCCATATTGTCTCCACTGACATTCTGTTCCATTTTCTCCTCAATTTGTACAACATCATCAGATCTTTCCAGGTTTGGGACAACATTAGTATTTATGTCAGGTTTCCCTGTGTCATCATTCCTTTCTTATGGAGAAATATGAATATCAACATTGGTTATTTCAGGATCCATTGGAAAAGGAAATAAATTTGAAATATGTTGAAAATAATAATATTAGAAAGATTTTAATATTCAAGAGAAGTGTATTCGACCTTACCATGACTTTTATCTCTCCCAGTGGAGCTGGGAACAAGTACAAATGAATCTTTTTATGATTTATCTACTATGATAGTAGATTCATCAACATGATCTTGGGATTCTCCTAGGGTTTCCTTCTCTGGTCTAGAATAATCACCTCTTTGTCCCTTGAGAGAAGACAGAGACACAGATCCTACAAGAGGATAAACGTGATTACTAGAGTGTATTGAGAAAATTAAATTGTCCTAATAATAGTATAAATACATAATCCTTTTTCAGAAACTTCAGATCAATCTCATTTCTCTCTTTTGTTTCTTTTCAAAATATTGGGGAGAAGTCAAAACACTCATCTTGGCAGGAGAAACATGAGGTAAGGTATGAGGATTATGATTCTCCATTACCCCAGAAATAATTCTTGCTCATGGATAAAGTTCTAAAGACATGGTAGGATCATTTGATGTGTTGATATGAGAGCCTTCAGGCCCATACGTTGCTAATTCAAGAACTGGTACGGAGTTTCCATCCCTACATTCAATCTACACAAATGAACTTTCATCATGATTAATGATGATGAATGGTAAAGAAGAGTTCAGAAAAACGAAAAGTAAAATACATTCTCAGTATTGACATAAATATCACACTCCTCCTCCGGGTCAACAATTACCCATTCGTGTACTACTATGTACATAATATGAGATAATCATTTAGAGGTTGGGATTTTTCCATCAGTAGCATATATAAAATCCTCCAGCTCCGTAATATACTCATGAACATCAACTAGGTTATTATCTAGATTGCAATTAGAAGGTGCCTTAATGTCAACATCATCTGGTATTCGAATTACATGTTGGAGGAATGCCCATGAATCCCTAAGATCACGGGTCACACACTCCCAATGATGAATGTATGAAGGTCACACATAATTCAATCTCGGTATGGTTGATTGTGGAGGATATTCAACACATTCTGACTGGTGAGCCTCTTTAGGCCTCCCTTCTTCTTCATAAAGTTCAAAGATGAAATATGATCCTCTTTTTGATTGCAACGACTAGATCACCTTGGAATAGTAGATATGTCTTATCTATCCTTGGTCATCTAGGTATATATCCTACATGGATGTTTTGCAGGATTTGAAACCTTTGAAACTTCTATATCATTTATGGACTTGGACTTCATACCACGATTTCCACATAAAACAGTCGTTGTAGCTTCCAATGGATATATAACTTTCGTCAAAGCCCCTTTAGGATATCAAGAGGCCCAAGATTAGGCATATCAAGCTTCCAATCCGATTGATTCATCTAATGGAGGCAACATAATGAACAATTTGGACGCCTCTAAAGTCGTCATGATCCATAATTTTCATGCTACCATTGGGTGTTTCTCAAGTCTAACATACGTGGGTGGAAAAGTGTTTGATTATTTAAGACATCTGAATTGGCGAGCTAAACTATAAGGGATGTTATCCTTACTGATAATTTCCCCATAAATTTCATTCAATGATACACCATCCCTGAATGCCATCATAAAAAACCTCATCTCATAATTATTTTCTTTACCATCATAAAAAAAATCCAGCTGGTGGGTTTCCAAAAGGAAAGAAGCTGAATTATCCTGAGACATTCAATGCCTTTAACACTACATCAGGTCATAAATTTTGAGGTTGAATACCAAAAACATTGTGTAAAGATTGGGTGAATTGAATATTGGGAACTCTAACTGAGTATAACACTGAGTATGAAGAAAAGTGTGCTGCAATCTCGACCCAAAACACTTGGGATGGCCCTGAAATTATAAATGGAGCCTTCCTATTGTATAAATGTTGAATAGAATATAAAATTCAAGAAAATACATGAGTTTCTAAAGAAGTATACTTCTCCTATACTAATTTATCTACGATGACAAAAGTCCCCGTCCTTTCACCACCTCCAGACTCACGGACTGAAAGTAAGTAAATTCTTAGCCACATGGCTAGGAAGGAGGATAAGAATGCCTTTGCATCAATATCAGACATGAAATTATATCCCTAGTTCTTATAGTCACCTCTCTACAATGTATGCCAATATGTTCCTAAACTATCATGGTTATCTGTAGAAGGAAAAACAGTAGGATGTCCACAAGTGGGACCTTTCTCTGTTGTTGTCTCTAAAAAGGCTCCATCCACACCCTATCAGGAATCTCTTTCTTGTATCTGGGTAATTATTTTTTCTATTTTGAATATTTCATGAGCCAATGGTGGTGTTATGGTAGCGTCACCCAATGTTCTAGTTGGCGGAATAAACTCATCATACATTTCTGCAAGAATGGGAACCCGAGCTATTTGGTAGATATCCCAAAAACTAATGGTAACTTCATCATGCGTCAATTGGAATGAATTCATTTGCGGACTACATCATCTCAACAATTCAAGAATGGAATCATTTTTATAAACATATTTATATCCATCAAGACAACTTCATAAATATAAACAGCTAATAACTCTTTCATGAATTCTGCATAATTCCGGTGCACCCAAAATGCTCGCATCCATTCAGGTTTCACACCTACTCCAGAACAAAGATCCCGGTCTTCTTTCCATCCATTAGAATGATCTGTTTGAAAAGACCTAAAAGTTGAATCAGAGCAATGTGTCCTTGGCTCTACAACATGATCCTTCATATCAAGAGTACAACCATTGTGACGCAGGATGCAACCAATAGGGATCGTTCCTTCATGTACTGGCACCCCCTTGCACTAAAAATTAATGAAGTTACAATTGGAGTATTGAAGAAACCAATTATTTGTAATGTACTTCTTAAAAGAAATAACATGGGCATCTTGTAAAATCCCAGGAACATACAGGGGTTGGTATGGACTTTGTGTATATTCACGTTGATACAGAATTAAACCCTTCTATATCCTAGGAAGAGAACTTTCAACAACATCATAATAGTCTGGTCTGACTATATTCATCATTTCATTTTGACAAGACATAGATTCACCATTAGAGGTTATCAAATGAGCCATTTTCCTGCAAAAAATTACCAAAAATCCCCTATTAGGTTGGAATTTTGACTTAAATTTCGACACAATGGAAAAGTAAATAAAACATTTGGCAAAGGACATTGTTCGCGTAGGTCCTTTGATGAGGTCTGTCGCATAGGTCCCTCGACAAGGGTCTTAGAGAAAATCCTTCAACGATGTCCTTCCATGTTGCTCCATCAATATAATAATTTCACCTTGAGAAAATTTCAAGGAGACTACATGATAGAACAACACATTGAATCTATAGAAAAGAGCTACACAACGAGAGTCGAGAGATTTGGTGGCATGGGTGATGATAATTGAAAAGGATTGAACCAATTTATAGCCACCCATGAAACTGTGTGACATGCCTACGTGACACCACTATGCAGAGTACCTACGCGAAGTAGATTCTTGGTAAAATTGCAGTGTCCAATAATTAACCCAATGTATTTTTTTTCACAAATTTACCTCAGGACTCGACCCTCTTCCTAATTGGGTCCAATCCCGATGGGGGGGGGGGGAGGGGGGGTTGTTGAAACTACTTAAGGATACGAAAAGACCATGAAGATATCCCTAGATATTTCAAAATACCAAGGTGGAGTTCAAAGAATTGGGAGGAAATCCAAATCCTCCAAAGGTCTGCATGACAGACCTGCGCAGTAGTGCTATGCGATAGACCTGGGCGGGAGGTCTTCACAACAGGAAAATTTCTGTACCTCCGCATAGAGGACCTACATGGTGGAACTGCGTGGAAAATTTCCCTTTAACTAGGCCCATCTATTCCTATAAATACGACCCTTGGGCTCCCCAATTTAGGACAGAAAATGTTGAAATACTCATTGAAGATCCCATTGCGTAGTTCTTTTTTCCAGATACCTAAAATTGTCTTAGGTGGCTCTATAAAACACAAGAGAAGAGTTAATTAAATGAGATAAACTTGTTTGGAAAGAATTTTACATTTTTTACATAGGATTGGATCCCCTATGAATTTATTATTCAGTCATCATACAAACCTATGTGGCACATCTGCATGACACACCTGTGCAACACACATGCGCGTTACATATGCGTGGTGTAGCAACACGGGGTACCTAAGCGACACACATGCATGAGGTACCTACACATCAGAGCTTGGTATAAATACTAAATACCATCTCAAGTAACAACTTTAAATACATTCATGGAAGAGTATCTCCTTCCCTGGTTCCCCTATCTAAAAGGGACTAAGTTGAAGCCTCCACCAAAACTTCGTGACTTATCAAACCTTTGAGAAAGGCACATTAGTGTGCCCCCTATTTGGGTATGTATATCCACAGTCAGTGGTTTCCCACATTTGTTTTACAATGGGTTTAGGGTTCATGGAGTGTCTTTGGGTTTGTATATCAACAGTTACATGGATGTTTCTCCCAAGAACAGTGTTGATAAGTTCCAGGTTTGGATGCAGGTTTGGGTGTTGACCTCTCCTTTCCAAAAGAGACATGGAACCTCATGTATTCTAGTAGGGAAGGTATGTTTCACAACTTATTTTCTTCCTATTAAACAAAGAAGAAGTCTCCCTACATACCAGGATCAATTTTAGTGCAGCCATCTACGTATAATCCCCTAACCTTCATCCCTTCTTCCTTTCATTAAAACCTTGTCCAATGTAAAGAGAACAGAGGGAGGGCTCATCGCCCCGTCCTCTTCCTGGGTCACCTTTCCCTCATCCACCATCGCCATCGTAGGGTCTCCCTCCTCCACTAGTGGAGGAAGAAAATTTTATGTTTCATTATTGAATATTTTATATCCTTTTGTTTCTCACACTGATCATGAATCATGTGGGCTTAGAGATTCGTGATGATTGCATCATGTGCAGAAACACTCAATGGAATGAACTACGAGATCTCTAATTCACACCATAATTTTGATATGTAGGAAGCATTCTCAGAGCCCGAGATTACCGGATATCCTCTTTAGGAATCTAACCATAATTTCCTTAATCTTGGAATCCTCCTTAAAAATAAACCCCAAATTTAACCCCCAAATCATTAAGGCATCCTTTTCAGAAAGTAATTTCAAACTCATTTATCTCAAAGGACTACTCACCTATGAGACTCATCGAATTATGTGGGATATGATTCCCATCCACATGGTATACATTGGAATCCTCCTTGAGGTTTAAAGATAACATTTAAAAATTAAACATGTTCTCCTTGGGCCATATTCCCAACATAGTATAATCTAACATGGAAACCAATATCCATTAGATGTTTATTAGGATGCTTCAGCATAAGTCCCACACCAAACATTGACTAAGAACTTTTTTGCTTATATGTCCATAACACATGACAATAAACTATATGGTTACATCCTTATCACATGACCTTAAAAGGTATGATGTGTCCCTTTAAGTTTCATTGAACTACAAGGGTTCCAATTCCTTTTACAAGGATACTTAGGTAGCTTATTTTATGGGTACGATCCTAGTATCAAAACAAGCCTTCATCTCCCTAAATGAAAATAAATTATAGAGTTCCCCACTGAGTGTCTTAAAAACTAGAATAATCATAATGATTATTAAAAGAATGTTGAAATAGTATATTAGAGGATACCATTGATGGAGAACCTCAAATAACTATATATATCTCCATTAATGAAGAACCTTGAATACATACTAATGATTCTAAATTTTACACATGTTAATAAGTGAATATAAATTACAAGAGAAACTTATGTTATGATTGGTTAATTAATAAAGATTCCTGAAAATATCTTAAATTTACAAAAAGAGTCATGTAGTAGACAATAATTCCCCCCAAAAGGGTGTGATGAGTTCAACCTCCCATCATCTCGACCAATGTATGTTTCTAAGTATCGTAAAGTTCATACTTAATGAACACCTGTATTTGGAAACAATGTCTCCTTTGGATAAAGAACTATTGGATGTTTGGGGTTCCATGAATAAATCCATTGTAAATTACCTAGAAACAATGATTCTTAAAACTAGAACACATGTTTCAAGGAACTACGAAACGCATGTGCAAACCATGAACAAAAACCTGGGGAAGAGGGCCACTCACATGGGTATGTCACATAGTTATTTAAACCATGAACCAACCCTTCATTATGGATCTATCCAAAAACATGCCACTTATACAGTTTTACCTAACTGTGTGGCCTTCCTGTACTATTTACTATAAACCGTGTGTTAGGAATTGTTTTCCCAAAAAAGAGGGTTCTGGGATCCGAACAAGCCCCCAAAACCCTCCGGATATTCACAATCTCAATAGGCATAAATAATATGTCCAAAATAAAAAAAATTAGACAAAAAATTAAAGGATCCATACCTGAGTGAAAAACTGGGTTTTTACACAAATATTAAAACCAAAATGCTTATTATAATATCCAAAACTATGGGTATGAAAAAGTCAACATGAATATGTATTCCCATATAACACATTTTTTTATCATATCATACTTTTTAATCAGCCATTGACTATCCTTGTTCAATCCCTAGTTATCCATGGTCATTTTCATAATAGTTTCTCTAACCTAATTAGTTAAAATCACTATTAAATAATTCATAATGGGTTTTAAAGGTAACATGATTTACCAAATAACATCCTTTAGGAGTGTCCATCTATGTGTGAATTCAAAGGCTCACTCATCCAGCATCAGAGTGATGACTAATTCATTTCTCAACTAACCATTTTCAGGGTGATTAATCCTAGGTTCATAGGGTTTACAACTGCGTCCACATTCCTATATATAGATAAGAATGTATTGTAGTGAAAACCCACAAAATATCTATTTTACAAAAAACATGTGATTTTATCCAATACATAGATTTATTCATAAGTCTTCTATTGATGTTTTATCATCCTAAAACAACAATAAAATGGGAATTGTTGCAATAATAATAAATCTTATACTATTCCATAGGGCTATTTAGAACTTTTATGTTTAATTAAAAATTATATTTTCAACATTCAAATCATCCATAACTAACATACTAATATCAAATGTTATATATATATATATATTGTTTGATACCAAATGTGTCACCCTTGACCCACACTCCTTGATTGTGTGCCATAAAAACAAACGTTAGATACTTTATTCGACACCGTCTATAAAATAATGGATATAACCATCCGAATTAAAATAGAAATAATGATAATTTAATATCTTATATATAAAGAATATGTATAGTATTAGTTATTTATAGAATATGGTCACATTATAAAATAATAAATCCCTTGTTCTATTTTATCAAATAGACAATTTTCCCATTATATATGAAACTCCTTAATTTAGAAAAATCAACAATGTATCCCAAAAATTATATCACATGTTTTATCCATATAAACATGTCATATATAATAATTTTTTTTTCAAAAATTGGTAAATGGAAACATAATATGTGTGAGATTAAAGGCATATAATGGGAAACATATAAGTAAATAAAGAATTTCATAAATATGGAAAAATTATTATGGTAAGAATATGTAAAAAACCTGAAGCCATATTCAACTTGAAACTGGGATAATGCTAAACCCATAATAAAAAATGAAAAATGTTTATTAATAATACCATTCTCATACCAAAGGTATAATTAATGTTAAACATAAAAAAACGTTTTTCAAGTGAGAATGATGTTAAGACATTTGATTTTCAAGGCCATGTTCCAGGGAACCATCTTATCATGGTAATATTCATACACAAAAACCCTACCTTTGTTATCTCATGACACCTTTTGATTCATCTAGAAGGTACATAATAATGTGCCCCATTCATCACATGTTTAATTCCAATGCAATCACCATAAGAGGAAATGAATAAAAAATACATAATCACCCTTTACAATTGTCATATATATTTAAATAACAATATAAAAAATTCCAATACTTTTTCCTATTTTAAAAAATGAGATAACCTATTCATTCCCCATCTGGATGGTAGAAGATTGGTGGATAAATAATAAAAATTCAACATTCCAATACTAATATGTATTGTTATAAAAATAATTTTACCCATGTCAATGGAATATAATAATCTCTATGAAAACATCATCCAATATAATTGATTTAAATTGTGATATTCAGATCATATTACCTAGAAGATATATGATCTAGGTGATGGTGATAATAAAAATTTATTAAATAAAAAATAAACGTAAATTTTTCAAAATTATAAGGTAGTTAACAAATAATGGAGTAGACCACCACTCACATATCATCATCCAATAATGACTCACAATAATCAGTAGCTCTAAAGATCTACATTGTACTTGTTTTCATGGTCATCCTCTTTGAAAAAGAATATGATACATGGTTGGCCTCTCTATATAAATGTGAGACAAAGAGATTTTGTTTAGTGACATGATCGATACAATTAATGCAATGAGGTAGATGTTTCCATGTGACGTTCATGGTTTGTGTCTTTAAATACATGAAAACAGTTTCGAAGTATGATTTAATCCACTGGGTAGTCCACTTGTATTGGAAAAGATGTTTATATCACATATCATCACCCATAACTCATCTTCATAAGTAGTTCCAATTCCAATATAATGGTGGAAAAAAACTTTGAAAATCCACAGTGGGTTCGGAAAATACATCTACAACCAGATGGTCTTGGAATGCTGAGGATACACCATTTACTTTGTACATGATCCAAGAATCAATTGGAGGGATCCAACTCATAGATTTGAGCATAAAAAGCTTCCTTACTCTACCTACAAAACCCATTAGCCTAAATGTATTCATATCATTCATGTTGTTATGAATCAGGCCCACCTGCACCACTATGGTATTGTGTATCTCCTTGATCATGGACACTTCTCTAGTGTGAATAAATAGAACTTGATCATAAATGAATATTCTATTCCATGCCCCCATATCGTTGTAGATATAGAGGCAACAAATACAAGAAGAATATATTGGATCTGGTCACTATGGAATGTGTTGGTGATGAGGGACATTTAGTTATTGTAACGCCCTGACCCCAACCACCTAGAGTCAGTGCATTATTATATAACATTTTCATTATCATAAGAGATCATGTCTCGAAAGGCTGGTCAGTTTAGTATCCATGGAAGTAATAGATACATAAATATGTTCTACATTAAAATATGAAATAAAAAAACAAAATTATGTATACTTTGAACACACTCATATCACGTAGCCTATCCCTGTAGGTTAGTCATAATATAATTCTTCTCATCATGGGAAAATAAAACATATGAAAGGGATGAGCTGAGATGCTCAGTAAGGATAACAAAATAGTAGAACCGATTATAAATAGGCATAAACATTTGAGGAATTGTATAAGACTAAAACACAATCCTTTTAAAAATAAACATCAATATAATATGGAAAAGATAAATCAAATAATTCTATTTATATATTCACATGGATATTATACTAGATGAATAATCACATGTAATATCAAATGTTTATCACATAATGATGGAATTCATAATGCCAGACATTGTAACCACATAGTCAAGGCCTCTTGCCAAGAATACAAAGAAAAAAATTCTCAAGGCCTTGTGTCAAGGCACTAGTTTTTTCTTATTATACCTACCTATGAATAAAAGGGATATAAAAGGCCCATCCCATCACTTAATATTTCCAATGCATTCCTCTTAAGAAAATGGTGAAATATAACATAAAAATTCCTATTAAACAAGCCTACGAAATGATAATACATTAACCATAAATTGTGAATGACATAAAAAATAGCACATCCACAATCAAACATACCATAAAACTGTCTATAAAATATGGAGTATTGTATCATACTAAATACACTTCAATGAAACATAAAATCCAACAATAGATGTTGACAAAAATTAAATCAATCCAAAAACTATTGGATAGAAATATCTATTTCTACTTCGAAATCATTTAATAGAAACATAATTATAAAATAAATCTTGTATTTTAAAAATATTCTTATAATAATGTAATATAATCTTCAAAGGTGTTTTAATAGAGGAAAATAGCATCACCCTCCGTATAAGATAAAAAATATTCTTTCCTTAATTTATCGAAAAGGTCACGAAGTACCTTGTTTAGAAAATGGCGGAAAGATTCCTTTCCAAAAATTTTATAAATATTAAAATAAGGGTATAAATGATATTAAACCATAGTATATGAAATAGTAAAAATGATTTGAAATACATTTTTATGAAACACATATATGGATGATAGAGAAGTTTTGGTAGATACTTACGTATAAACAACCTCAGATAATATAGAGATTTTAAAATTAACCATCACCTTGTACTTTTCCTTAGTTAAGGGTAAATTAACATCCTTTATAATTGTTAAATAATTTATTTTATATTATACAATAATAACATGCATAAATATAATATCATATACAATCCTCTAATATTTCATTGTTAATAATATTTTAGTATTATCATTATTTCGGGTGTTAACTAATTCGTTTTCTAGTATATGTTTTGTTACGTAAGTCATGTTTGTTATGGATATGATTTATTTTATTCATATACATAACAATATTAAGTTCTTAAAAATTATTTTTAATCATCAAATGAAAATTATTCTTCAACGGTTATGACGGGGAACTAAATCTCATCGCACTGTGGAGATGGTAAGCCGTACCTACGCATGAGTGACAATATCATTCTATTGATGGTAAAATAGTATGTAATTGGATGGTATATTATATATAAAGAGTTATTAACATGTTATATTTATTATTTACATGAATTATACTAATTATTGTATCCATCCAAATAATGAAGTGTTGGATAACAAACTACACCATGATATTGAGACGGTATGCCGTACATACGCATGTATGGTGACATTGTCATTCATAGGATTGATAGAACAATTAGTATGGAGGTAACATATTTAAAATAAAATCTAAGTAAATAGAGGGAACATGATTTATAAATTTAGTATGGAAACTGTAATGAAAGAGGAAGTAGAAGAAGAAATGATATTTGAAAGAGGTGATGAAATAATTACCTCTTCTTCAGGTACTTCCTTTTGATTTGAAACAAATGGATCCTTCAGTTGGATTTATGATCAAAGTAAGGCATATAGGATGAATTGAGGGTATTTGGGAGGAGTTTTTAGCAGTATTTTTCCGAGACAATTGGATTTTCGAGGTGTGAATTTAAGAGAAGGGGAAGTACCCTTTTATTAGAGAGGTGAAGGGTTATTTAGGAAATGATTAAAATACTAATTTATTCTAAAATGATTTTCGGTTTCTAATAGATCCAAATGGATTTATTTCAAGGATAAGGTGGAGATGGGTCAAAATACTCTAATAAAAATAGGTTTCAGACATCTTTTGGTCAGCATATTAACCTTATCTTTTAGATTTAACCCTTAGTTAAATAGTTTATCTTTTACCATGTCTTCTTGTATGTTTATACTACATGGTTAATATAGTTATTATAAAATTCAAAAAAACCCTAAAGTGTTTCATTGATAACATATGTAACATTATCTAAGTCATTTTTCTGAATCATATATGTTTAGGAGTATTATATAATTTAATAAAATATTATTTGGTTTAAAACTCATTTATGTCTATTTTGACACTATTTAGTATTTGGTTTTTTTAAAGTCATAAAAACTTGAATACATATAAAAATACATTAAATAAACCCTAAAATGTCACATTAACCTATAAAATTCATGATTTTTCTCAAAAGTTTCAATTTACATTTATTTTAATATTTATAATATTAATTAGGTTAATCGTTCATTAATTAGAAAATTAATGCATCATCATTGTGTAGTAAATAAGTTTAATTATAAAATGTATAAAAATTATAAATAAAATACCATGATATAGGAAATAATTTTATCTTTCTAATGAAAATTTATGGTGGAATTTTTATTATGTATGACCCTATATTAAAAATGGTTTTGTTATTAAAATTTGAATTGAACACTCTTTACTCTTATTTAAATAAAATATAATAAATGTCCTAATCAAACCCAAATGGATAAAAAATCACTATATTTTCGTCCTATGATTTATTTTGGCTGAAAAAAACTTTTCTAACAGTATTAGGACATGTGTTGGGGAAATTTTATATTATTGTAATTTTATTTTTACCTTTAATTACACAATTTACCTTTAACTGTGGTAAATAAAATTCAAAAGTTACTATTCACAAAAAATTATTTTCATTATATTGAACCATATTTTCTTGACTGATGTCAACCATGTCTGTCAGATTTTTGAAATTCAATTCATAGATGTAGTAAAATTAGGTTTTATGCAAATTTACGAATGTGCATAGAAGGTGGGTAAAAGATGTTAAAAAGTTAAATAAAGTGTTATATATCTATACATATTATAAAATAAATCAAATGAATTAAATTATACTAATAAAGGTATTATATATATATTTTAACTTTAAAAATAAATTTTAATGAAAAACAATTATTTAAATAAAAAGTCGTTTTTAAATAATAACACAGTGTTTTTCACTATTCATCAAAAACTGAATGATTTCAGAAAATACTAAAAATTCACCCTAAGAAAATTTTGATATTCTTAATCCAAAAATGAACACTATTTTGAAAAATAAAATTTATAAAATTTGAAAAAGTGGGGATTACTCGTCATAACTTCTTTTTAAAGGGATAGTTTGATTAGTCAGGATGTGCTAGAACTCGAAGATGTGTATAATGAAAGCTATTGTAATATTAAAAGAAAAGCATACTATGGAAGCTTGGGTTGTTAAATTCATCCGTCCATAAAATAATATCATCTTCAAAATTTCAATAATATTACTGAAGAAAAAGATTCAGGTGGTTCTTCATTATTAGTTCCTCAGGTTCCCATATTGACGCTTCCATTTTATGGTTTCTCCAATGAAATTTTACCATATGGGTTGTCCGGTTTCTAAACACAAGTTCTCTGGTATCAAGAATTAGTATAGGATCTTCACCATAAGATAGACTGGGTTCCAGTTCTATTTCCTCATAGGTGAGTACATGTGTTGTGTCTGGCATGTTTTTTCTCAACAGTTATACGTGGAACACATCATGGACTTTGGAGAGACTTGGTGAAGTTTTCAATGGATATGATACAACTCCAATTCGTTCCATAATTTCAAAAGGTATGATGTACCTGTGACTTTAATTATCCTCCTTACCGAATCGTATAACACCATTCCACGGAGATACCTTCAAGAAAACATGATCTCCCACTTGAAATTCCAATGCCTTCCTTCGGTTATCTACATATCTCTTCTGCCTACATTGAGCTAGTTTATGTGGGTTTGGATAATATTCACCTTTTACAATATTTCCTCAACATGTTATGGGCCTAATAGTTTTATTTCACTAACCTCATCCCAACAAGTCGATGTGTAACATCTCTTTCCAGATAACGCTTTATATAGTGCCATCTGAATACTTGAATGGAAGCTATTGTTATAGGTAATTTATAACAGAGGAAGATACTAATCCCACATATCTTTAAAGTCAAGTTAGAAATATTTACACATTTATTCTAAGGTTTGAATAGTCCGTTCTAATTATTCATCATTTTGAAGGTGGTAGGCAGTGCTCAAAAGAAATTCAGTATCCAGGGGTCTCTAAAAACTTTTCTAGAATCATGATGTAAAACGGGGATCACGATAAAAAACAATCGATAAGGGTGCACCATGAAGTCTTTCAACTTCATTACTATATAGTATTGATAAATTTTCAACTAGTAAATCTTCTCTTAAATCAAGAAAATGTGCTAACTTGAAAAAATGATCAATAATGACCCATATTGCATCATTCCTTTTAGAATTCTTTGGTAGCCCCATTAAAATGTCCATCATAATATCATCCCATTTTCATTATATTATAGGAATAGGTTAAATGACTCATCTAGGTTGTTTTATTCTAGCCTTCACCTATTGATAAACCATACATCTTGACACATAATCATCAATCTTCATCTTCATGTAGTCAAATGAAATACTTCTTCAAATATATATACATGTTAGTGCTACCATGTTGTATATATAAATTAGACCTATGAGCATCATCCAACAATTCTCTTTTTTAGGTCAAGTATATCGAGAACACAAATCCTCTTCCGAAATATAAAAATTCCATCTACATATATGAATTCAACCAATCTCCCAACATTAACAACATTAATTATCTTTTGAAACATCTCATCATGAGTCAGAGAACTTTTTATCCTTTCTAGTAAATATGGGATGGAAACCATTTGAAAAAGTATTGATGATTCACCATCCATGATTATTTACATATCCATATTTACGATATCAATTAACATAGGATCCCTTTCAACTCTTATCTTGTTCAAAACTCTGTGATCCTTGATACTTAAAGCTTCTATAACCTTATTTTCCCTCCCTTGGTGGAAGTGTATTTTGCAATCATAATCCTTGAATAGTTCAAGACATCACCTTCTCCTCATATAGTGTTATTTCTATGATAAAATATACTTCAAACCCTTGTGATCAGTATATATATCACATTGTTTACCATAGAAATTGGGTCTCTATATCTGCAGAGCATTGATTTCATCTTCTAAATCAAGATCATGTATATGATAGTTTTTTTCATGAATGTTTAGCTGTCATGATGCATACCAATAACTATATCATTATGCATAAGGACACATTTATGTCCTTTCATTTAAGCATCACTATAAATAATAATCCAATCGTTCCCTGATGGTAGTCCCAATACAATAGCACTGAATAATCTTCTCTTTAATTCTTTAAAACATTCAGCACAATATTTTTTACAAACTAATTTAACAAATTTACATGTGATCTTGGATAATGGGTTATCCAATCAGGAAAAATTATAGTCAAAACACTAATAGTAACCTACTAAACTAATAGAACTGTGTACCTCATTTATACTCATCAGTGATGGACTTTCTTAGATTTCCCTTGTCATTGAAGGATCAATAGAGATTCCATCTTTAGTGACAATATGGCCATGAAAATAAATCTCCTGAATCCAGAATTCACACTTGATAAACTTCCAATATAATTCATTTCTTATATGAGTTTTCATAATAGTGCGCAAGTGATTTTCATCATCTTCATTGGTTTTTTGTTATACCAAGATATCATCAATAAATACTACTAAAAAGTCATCACGATATTCCTTGAAATTTCTATTCATTATATCCATAAATATAGAGGGTGCATTAGTTTGTCTAAAAGGAATTACTGTAAAATCATAATTCCTATACCTAATTTGAAATATAGTCTTTGGAGTGTCTTCCTTCATCACACACAACAGATGATATACAAATCGATGGTCAATCTTTGAAAAATATTGATCTCCTTGTAGTTGATCAAATAAATCCTCAATGTGAAGCAAGGGATACTTTTTCTTTATTTTTATGTTAGTGATATCTCTTTAGTCAATGAAAAACCTCATAGATCCATCTTTCTTCTTATAAAAATGAACAAGGGCTCCTCAGGGATAAACACTATGGAAAATAAATCTTTTAATACTCAATTCCTCTAATTGTTTCTTCAGTTCCATGAATTCTACAGTGTCTATTCTATATGGGGTCTTCGATATGGGCATTGAACCATGAATTAATTCAATGAAAAACTCAATTACCCATTCTAGAGGATGTCCAAGTAAATCCTCTAGAAACATGTCATCATATACTTGAACAATATGAACATCCTCTATTTGAAAATTCCTTTCCTCACCCATAGTTATTTTACTCCCTTCATCCCCAATAATTGAATATAGCAGAGCTACTGAGGGTAGATCTTAATGAGAATCAAATAGTGATGTGTCTTCTCTAAATATAAGGGATTCAATATAGTAATCTAAAATATTAACCTCCTTATTCTTATAACAATTTTTTTTGCATCGTGGTCTAAAAGACAATCCATACCAAGGATTATTTCAAATTCAATCATGGGTGTGATAATAAGATTTGCAGATAAAGCACATCTATATTCCATAATGGAAACTGATTGAAAAAAATATTTTCTATGATACATCCCTTAAGAGTTTTGACTGAAAACTCCCTTGTTAAGTCAAATTGTAAATATCTAATTTTATTAGAAAACTGGGATGATATGAAAGAATGCGTTGATCCAAAATCAAATAATTTATTGGATAATATTTATGAAATTATTAATGTACTTGCAACCACGTCATTCCGAATGTCAAAATCAGCAGTTGTGATTGGAAAAACTTGGCCTTGATCCCTTGGAATTTTTTGAGGTATGTTTCCTTGATTCATAGGTAATTCATTTGAATAATTACCCATCTATTTAAAATTGTATCATTGAACATTTATATCCTTTTTCTTCCCCATGAAATCAGGATCTTGGTGGAATTTTTCTCCATACTTGTAACAAAATCCCATCCCAGTTAGCAATGTACCAGGGTGTTTCCACCCATAATTACTATATGATGGAAATCAAAATTTCCCTTCTTAACCGAATTTCCTTTTCCAGAGTGTTCAGGATATCTCTTCTTCTCTAGCTTCACTTGAAAGTCATATGACTTAGAGAATTTTTTTTCTGTCTTGATAGCACATGAGAATATATATTCAAATGAAATGAAGGATTATGAGACTAATGTTCGATAGAGAAATGGTTTTAACACATCAATGAATTGATCAATCTTAATTTTTGGGTTACATATATAATCTATATCATGCCTAGCTAACCATGTAAACTTCACCTCACACATTGCGACATTCTCATCCTCTTTTTGCATCAGACTCAAAAATTTCCTTTCCATATTAGTTCTATGTTCCTGAGGAAATTATTTTTCTAAGAAAAGATATTTAAACTCCATCCATTCCATATTTGATACTTCTTTATCCCCCTTTATGTTTTGAATTAATTATCACCATTGATCTTCATCTCCTAAGAGGTGATAAACTTCTATGACGACTTTTCTCTTTCACTACTCCCCAAAGCATGAAAGATTTTCTCTATGGAACACATCCATTGCACATAAAAAAATGGATTTGTAGTCTAATTGTATTTTTATGTTTTTTTCCTCATGAATCGGTCTAACATTTATCCTCGACGTTGTGGATCATGGGGCTCTATACGGGTAAGGTTATTATTCATTACCTGATTGAGTTGTCCAAATATGGTTATAAGCTGTTCAGCTCCAGTAGAATCACTATATCCACTATAATTATCTTATATATGAGGGAAATCCCTATATATATTACATGAATTTCTATGGTTTCATTTCCATGTACTAGGAACCATTTATAAAGAATGGAATATAGTAGATTTGTCTATAAATCACAATTCATAATTCCAAACATGTAAATTACTTAACATAAATTGAATAGTTTATACATATAATTCCTTAATAACAAATTTTTTTATCTTTGGGGACATATTTACTCATAAATTCATCATAATGGTTTGTAAAGAAAATGTGAATTCTCTTAAGCATATTCTCTGGGAGTGTCAAACTAGGTGTGCCCTAATGCTCGTTGTTGTGTACCAAGATACCCTGGGTCATGGCCAAAACATGTTGTTGGAGTTTCCACTCCTAGGTACATCTTTTCCAGAGCCAAATCCACTTGTAGAATCTAGACAGGAATTTATTGCTTGGAAAACCCATATAATATCTACAGTAACAAAATTTTGGGATGTTAATATATACTAATCCTCAAATTCCATCGTAGGGTAATGTTCTCTAATCAAAGTTGTTCTAAATCTTGTTACCAAGGTTTGTATTAAACTTCTTATGATACCAAATGTAACACCCCGACCGTAGTTACCTAGAGTCGGTGCATTATTACATAACATTTGATTGATCACAAGAGGTAATGTCCTGAAATACTGATCAATTTAGTAGCCTTGGAAGTACTAGAGAAATACATAAGTTTTACATTACATTATGAAATAAAAACCCACAACATTGTGTCTACTTTGAACACACTAATATCCCTTAGCCTATCCCTGTTGGTTAGTCATAATATTTTTATCTGTATCTAGGGAAAAATAAAACATATGAAGGGGTTGATCTCAAATGCTCGGTAAGGATAATAGTATAGAGTAAACTCTTATAAATAGGAATAAACATTGAAGGCAATGTATATGATTAAAACAAAAGCCTTTTAAACTTAAACATCAACATAATATGATAATGATAAATAAAACAATTCCATTTAAATATTCACATAGATATACTTCAAGTCGAATAATCACATGTAATATCAAATGTTAATATAATAATGATGGAATGCATAATTTTGGACCTAATAACTACATAGTCAAGTACTCGTTCCTAGACTACAAATAAAATTATTTTCAAGGCCTTATGCCAAGACACTAGATTATCTCATGATAAATACCGGTGCATCATGGGCCTATAATGGGCCATTCCGGTCACTTACTACTTCTAATGCATTCCTCATATGAAAATTGTGAAATATAACATACAAATTTATATTGATCAAGCATACAAAATGTTAATACATTAAATATAAACATTGAATGACATAAAAACAGCACATACAAAGTCATACATATCAGAAAACTATTGATACAATATAGATTATTATATCATAATAAATCAACTTCAATTAAACATAAAATTGAACAATAGATGTTGACATATATGAAATCAGTCCTAAAACTATTTGAGAGAAATATCTATTTCCATGTTCAAATAATTTAAAAGTTAAAAAATTATAAATGAAAACATTTATTTTGAAAATATTATTATATCAATGTAAAATAAGCTTCAAAGGTGTTTTAACTGCAGAAAATAGCTGTACTCACTATATAAGGTAAAAACACATTCTTCCATTAATTTGTAGACAATGTCATAAAGTACCTTGTTTGGAAAACGATGTAAATATTCCTTTTATTTTTTTATAAAAAGTAAAACATGGTATAAAGGAATTTAACCCATATTCTAGGAAATAATAAATTTTTTTTAAATAAATTTTTAAGAAACATAGATTTGGATGATAAAGAAGTCCCAGTAGATACTTACATATAAACAACCTTGGATAATATAGATATTTTAAAAATAACACATACCTTGTACATTTCTTTAGTCAAAGGTACTTTAAAATACTATATAGTGGGTAAATAATTATTTTTAAATTATACAAGAACCAAATACTTAAATATGATATCACATATGATCCTCAAATATTTCTTTGTTAATAACATTTTAGTATTCTCAGTGTTTCAGGTGTTAAATGATTTGTTTTCCATTATATGTTTTGTTACGTAAGTCATGTATATTAAAGATAAGATTTATTTTATTCATATCCAAAATGATATTATGATTTTAAAAATTATTTTTAATCATCCAATTAAAATTATTCTTGGATGATTACGATGGAGAATGAAATCTCATCATGTTGTGGAGACGGTAAGCCGTACAAACGCACAAGCGACAATATAACTATATTGATGGTGAAATAGTATGTAATTGGATATTATATTATATAAAAAGAATAATTAAAATGTTATATTTATAATTTACATTAATTTTACATATTATTATACCCATCTGAATAAAGTATTTTTGAATAACAAACTACACCATGATGGGGAGACGGTAAGTCGTACGTACACACGTACGGTGACTTTGTTATTCATAGGATAGATAGAATAATGAATATGGTTGTAACATATTTATAATAACATATTAGTTTGTATATGGTACTTTATTTATTATTTTAGAATGGAAACAACAAATAATGATGAAGTAGAAGAAGAAAAGAACTTTTAAAGAGATGATGAAATAATTACCTCTTCTTCAAGTGCTTCCTTTTTATTTGAACAAAGGGGAAACATACGTTGGATTTATGGTCAATTTACGCCCTAAAGGTTTTATTTAAAGTAGTAAGAAGGAGATTGGAGCTGGGTTTGGATGACTCAAATGGATTTGGAGGAGTGAATTTAAGAGAAGGGGAAGTACCCTCTTATAAGAGAGGTGAGGGGCACTTTTGGAAATGATTGAAATATTAATTTATATTAAAATTATTTTCGTATTCTAATAGCTCCAAATGGATTTATTTAGAGGTTAAGGTGGGTATGGGTCACAATCACCTTTGAAAAAAGGTTGTAGACATGTTTATATCACCATATTAAACTTATCATTTTGATTTAACCCTTAGTTAAATAGTTTATCTTTTACCATGTCTTCACATAATTTTACACTACATGGTTAATATAGTTACTATAAAATTCTAAGAGAACATCAAGTAGTTAATTATTTACATATGTAACTTTATTTAAGCCATTTGGCTGAATATTATATTTTTATAACTATTATATAATTTAATTAAATACTATTTGTTTTACAAACTCATTTATGTCAATTTTGACACTATTTAGTATTTGGATTTTTGAAAAGTCATAAAAACTTGATTAAAATGAAAAAAATAAATTGAACCAACCCTATCATGTCATATGAAACATTAAAATTCGTTTATGGAATTAAATGTTTCTATTTAGATTTATTTTAATAATTATAATATTAATTATTTTAGTCATTCATTAATATGGTAATTACAACATCAACATTGTGTTATAAATAAATTCAATTATATAATGTATAAAAATTATAAATAAAATACCATAATGTAGGAAATAATTTTAAATTTCTAATGAATATTTATAGTTGAATTTATCTAATGTATAACCCTATATTAATTTTTTTTGTTAGTAAATTTTGAATTTAACACTTTTAGAACTTCATTAAATAAAATATAATAAACGTCATAATCTAACCTAAATGGATAAAAAATGATCATATGTTTGTCCTATGGTTGCTTTGGGTCGTAAAAAACATATCCATTATAATTAAGACATGTGTTGGGGCAATTTTATATTATTATTATACTATTTTTACCATTAATTACCATATTTACTTTTAACTGTGGTAAATAAAATTCAAAAGTTACTATTCAAAAAACTATTTTCATCATGTTGAACCAAATTCTACTTACTGATGAAAACTATTCCTATCAGATTTTTGAAAATCAATTTCAAGAATTGGTAAAAGTGTGTTTTAAGAAAATTTCCAAATGTGCCTAGAAGGTGGGTAAAAAATGTTAAAAAGTTCAATAAAATATTATATATCTAATATTATTATAAAATTACTCCAATGAAATAAATTAGACTAATATAGGTATTATATATCTATTTTTACTTTAAAATAAATTTAAATTAAAAATAATTTTTTAAATAAAAAGTTGTTTTTAAACCATAACACACTATTTTTCAGTATTCATAAAAAATTGGAAGATTTCAGAAAAATACCAAAAATTCACTCTAAATTAATTTTGATATTACGAATCAAAAAGTTAAGTCTATTTTTAAAAATAAAATTTTAAAAATTTTAAAAAGTGGGTATTAATTTTTATAACTATTTTTTAAACGACTAGTCTGATTGGTCAGGATGTGTTAGAACTCGGAGCTGCGTACACCACTAGCTATTGTATTATTTAAAGAGAATAATACCATGGAATCTTGGGGTGTTACAGTTATCATGTGGCCTACTTGCATCAAAATCAATACTAAACAATTGAACTTTATAATTCCAAAATTCCCTTGTATATTTATAGTTTTGAAATAGGTGTTTCATGTTTTCATCATTTCATAAACATGGGTGGAAGGACAACACAATACATTGTCCATACTTCCTCATTTGATCGTGTGTTGGAAACCCGTTTTTCTATATTTTCCATAGCAGAATATATCTTGAGGGTTATATGAAGGGTACCTTAAATTTCTATATTGTTGATGGTGGCATGTTGGATCTCTCAATTTACATCTTTTAGTATTATTTTGATTTTAATAGACCATTTTAAATCATATTCAATTCTATTATAAAATGATCATAAACTATATGTAGAAAGGAAGTGGATGGATTCAATAGAAAATATACTATGAATAAGGAAATATCTATCAAATTGTTTAGTAGTTATGAATGTATATCCCCATAAACTAATGACATAATACAACATAATACAATAAATGGGAAGAGTGTATAATACTAGTATGGAATAAGTTCAAATAATGACCATAAATAAAAGAATGAAAATTGAGTAACCAAAAATCCTCACTATTGGGGAGACAACTGGATCAATATCCACATGAAAGAAGGGAACACTTTTTGTCTAGTAAATCCCAAGAAATAAAAAATAAAATAACATTCATGGAATATTATTTTAATAGAACACCAAAAAAGGGAATATGGTGTGTATCGTGTACTATCACTCATTGAATAAAAATTTAGGCAAAAAACATACATATTATAAACCTTTGAATCATAACCCATTGAATGATAGGTATTGAAATAGAACATAAAATATCATTATTAAAATAAAATACAAGATATTATTTCTCAAATAGGTAATATATACATCACAAAAATGAACATAGTTTCATGAATATAACACTTGACTCAATAATAAGAAATTGAGGCAAAAAACCATAAAAACTTTGTAACATTGGGAAAAAATCTCATGAAAAAAGTTAACCTAAAATGGGACATTGAGTATCATTAAATAAATGTTAATAATGATATAAATATTACAATGGGTTGGTTCTTACCACATATGAAAGATAACACGATGTGTAACATAAATATATCTCAATGGAATAAAATTGAGACAAAACCCCTTACCTCTTTTTCAAAACTGCCCAAACGTCCTTTAACCACATGCATCATATACATCAATATCATAATCACTTAATTCAGTTTTTTATGCACATACATTTTCATTCATAATGTTAATTAATAGTCATTATCTCTATAAATGTTTCTAATTTTTCACATTGGGTGTTTATAGTTTTGATAATTGGTACAAGATTCATAATTATATTGTGTGTAGTAACTATTTTTCAAAATATAATTAGTAATAAGTCATTAAAGTTAATTTTAAGGATGAATTTTAATATTTTATCATGATTCAAATTCTTTTTATGAATGGTTTTTATTTTATCCTTAAAGATACAATCGATAATAAGAATGTCTTGAGGATCATTGATGAACTGTTAGTGTTTTCTAAATTTATGAACACGATATTGATATAAAATATCCAGAATAAAAAAATATATAATCATTTATATCATATTAAACAATTAAATATGTACTCATAGCCATCCTTGACATAAATGTATAATATTGCCCAATTTAATGGTTAAACCAACCCAAGCATGAAATCACCATGATTAATGGATTATTATGAGATCTTTTAGTTGTAACATCATTATACTAGTGGAATAATATTATTATTTAGTGTTTATTAGTGTGGAATATCATAAATGGACAGAAGTATAAAAATAATATAATTTAAATAAATTCATCAAACAGAAAGAAGAGATCATATTCCACTTAGTTCGCTAGTTTTAAAAGATTAAATTAACAACAAACATTTGTTCACCATATCATTAATACCTTAATAAATTTTACATACCATAACCTTAATGATATCATAAAAATAATATTTATCCTTTAATAACATCCTTATGTATAGTAGTGTAAGGTGATGATGTAAAATGAACCACGTTATGTCTTGGAGGTAGTACCCATCACAACACATGAATCACAATTGTTTTTATTAATGGATGAGGGATATGAATAAATAATGTTAAAAATTAATATAGTAAAATATATGTATATAAATTATTAAAATATAATTATATTATTTTGTATAGAATAAAATTAAATTAATAAAATTAATAAAAAACTAGGTATATTATAATACTCATGTCGAGTAAATGAATTTTCCTTGGAAGTCTCTATGAATTTGAAGGGATCAGGTTGAAAATGAGTAACCCGGATTTTATGTTCATCAAATTGAGTTCTATACAGAGAAAAATGGAATAAATTCGAGGAGAAATTATAATGATAGGTGTGTCTTTATGTTCTACTTATGCTTCAATTTTTTATCTGAAGGAGAGAATAAAGAGTGGTCTGAAATTATTTTCTTCCAATCCTTTTAAGAAAATTTTTAGTGTTTTATAGATGTTTTATTTAACTCTTCAACATTTACCCTCTTTTAATTAAACTTATTAATTAATTATAATTATTGATATTAATAATGACCATTCTATCTAATTTCATATTTCTAATTTAAAAAATGAAAATAATTTAATCAAATATAATTATTTATGATGTGAAAAGTTAATTTTAAAATAAAAACAACTAATCACATAAACAAATTATTATAGAAATAAAATTTTAATAATTTATTTATTTATAACCTAAAATTATCACGAGTACTGATTTTAAATTCAAAATTTGAATTATTGTGAATTTAATAAAATTTACGAGGATTTTACAGCAATCTAAAACCGAACCTCACCTAGTAAATACATAATTTAATTAAAACAAACTTAATAGATTTTATTTATAGTAGTTGGGGTTTGGCTTAGTGGTAAGTACCCCATAATTCTACAAGAAAAATGGAGGTTCAAAACCCATGGGGTGCAAGGTACTGTAGCGCTACTATAGTAGTCGTGATACTATTGCAATGACGGCACTATAGCGGCGGTAGGGGAACTGTAGCGGTGGCGGGTACTCTGCGGTACGGTAGCAGCGCGAGTACTGTAGCAGTACTATTCACAGAATGGGTCTTGGGCCTAAAATTTGGGCCTAGAGGCTATGTATTGGGCTAAATGGCCACTGGGCCTGCGAGCTATGTAATGGGTGTCCCTCTACCCACTTAAGGAGGTCATTGCTTTACTTTAATAATAAAAATGAGGCTTCAGCCCCAACCACTAAAAAAACTTAATAGTTTTTATATAAATTTGACCTTATAATTAGCTATAAAATTTTTAACATGGGTATTCTAAGTTCAAATAATATTTTAAATTGAATAATGTTATTCCAATATTTAATAGTTGTTTACTTAAAAGGTTTTATAAACTTTTAGGTCATTATTTAATAAGGGAAATGTAATAAAAATTATAATTTTTTTTGAAAAATTATAATTCTCAACTAATAGAAGACCTATTTAAAAAACACATATAAATTCATACCTTGTTAATTTTTATATGAGGATTTATAAATTAATGGTAATTATTATTAATTTCAAATTTCAAAATTTATAAATACCATTTCTCAATTAAATCATAAAATATTACTAAAAACCCTTTTTGTTTGAAAATATGATATTTAAATATTAATTTTCATTATTCTTATTTAATATCATTTAGAAAAAAAATTGGTTTAAAAAAATATTAATATCAAATGTAATTTTTTTTAATAATGTGTTTCATGAAATAAAAATGTGTATCAAATAAAATTTAATTTTTTAGAAAAATAATTTTATAAATAGTAAATGATATTTTTTGTTATTTTAGGTAAAGTAATTGTATTTAATTCCAATTAAAGGTTACCTTAATTTTCATTACAAATATATTTCATAAAATTAGTTACTCCAATTCATTCCCACTAATTCAATGCATGGTTTTTAATAATCAATCCTTCATATTTTGATTTTATATAAATATATTGTGGTTACATATAAGTTCAGTGTTTCATGAGGAGAAATGAATATAACAAATCACATTATTTAAAGGTAATCATTTATTGTAATTTTGAGGTGATACATTGGATGTGCACGATATATACCATCACCATAAGACATGGAATGTTTTTGAGACAAAGGACTATAAAATACATTTTCATCCCAATGTTTTACTCTAAAATAGATATAGGTTTGGCAGACAAGAGATTTATTTACCATTAAAATTATCCAATGAATGTCAATTTAGTTGAATTACTCATGAATTTTTTATCTTACATAAAAACATGTAGGATAGATATGTTGGAAATTTACCATCAATAAAATCCAAGGATAGTCAATTCAGACATGCGATATTTTAAATACTCAGTATAATGAAAATAATATATGGGGCCTAAATGGGTATTTAAATTCTAGAAAAGGCCTCATGTTCCATGAAATTACACCTTTTTGTATTTTTATCAAACAAACTATACTAATATATTCAAGGAACTGATGGTCTCTATTACCTTTTCTTAGTTCGATGGAATTATTTTTCATAAGAATATCTTTTATATGGATTAATGTGTTTACAATAATATTTTTGTCTTTCATTATCATCATACATTGTTCATAAGTTCAATGAGGGGAAGATCTTTGTGGTAAGGAACTCAAAATTTACTTAGAACACCCTTTATAGGTTTTCAATCTAATAATTTTTGTGGATTTTACTTTATTAAAAGCTCTAATTTTTCATAGGATGTGTGAGGTTCATGACTATATAACCGTTACTAGAATTTTTTCAAGGATACCTTTGTATCTTTTCAGTTAGGTGAGTACCACATCTTTTCCCATTAGAATATCAATTGTAAGTAACCCACACCATTGAAACTCATATTTAAGGTTAGATAGCATTGAACAAAATAAGGTTGGAGATTATGTTTACACAACATTGACCAAAGTGCGAGATAGTTTCTATAGAAAGGAAATGGTGAACATGATATTAATTGAGAGACAAAAGATATAATAGATAATATTATGGAATAATGAACAATGTTTAAAATAATAGTACTGAAATTAAAATAGGTGTGGTTGTTTATTAAGTGAATAGGTAAAGGTGATAACCCAATATTGATGAGAATGGTACCATATCAGTATAGATGAAATTGGTGTGGGGTACACAAATTTTATGGTCATAGTGATCAGACCAATAAAGGTAATGATTAAGGTCTTATATGTTTAACCTAAAACAAGGCATGCCATCAAACAATAACGTAATAATCTTTAAGATGTGAATGTGGTATCAACACTAATGCAAGAAACCATGGTTTTAATATGATGCACACAATTTATGTTAATATTTCATGTACTAAAAGATGGAAAGGATTAAGTTAAAACATCTTTGAATAGAGATGAGGATGTCTATGAAATGAAAAGGGAAAGTAGAGAACCTGATGTGAATTATCGAGGTCCCATATCAGTATATATGTCTTTTGGGAGTGATTCACATGGTTTTAGGTTATAATTCATAGACCAAGGAAAAAAAGATTAACATGGAAACCTAAATGGGGTGCATGATCTAGAAATGATATAAAACCTCTGAAAAAGGAATGGAAATATTGTAAATCACAACATGATGTATTTTAGTAAGTAATTGGTGAAATGTAACAAGCATGCTAAGGATGACCGCTAACCAAATTTGAATGATGCGTTCTATTAAAATATTTGTAAGGGAACATTGGGTTAGGGTTCCTTCTCCCAAAGAAAAATTTATGAGTCATGTTTTGAGGATGAATATATAGTATAGATTTCATTAATATGTGTTGGTTATATTTTTGGAATGAAATACACTCTTTACCAAATGAGAAGAATGGTTTTTTTTATTTAAACACATAATTTATGAAGTATGGTGCCTCAGAAGTGAGTAATAAAAATATGATTGAAATTATCAAGTCTAAAACTAATCAAGGTTGGGGTGTTATAAGAAATTTATGTGTAGTGCAAGAATATTATTTCATAAATATGGGTCCAAAAAAAGGATTCTCAAAACATCACTACATATCGTGATATAACATGAATCGAGAAACATTTTTTTATTGTAAAATATATTCCATCCCATTATAGAGTCTAATAAGAATGACCCAACATGAATATGGAAACTATACAAGTGGATTGGGGTTTATAATTTATAAAATATATTGTTTTTACTCATGATATAGTTCTAGACATGAATATATTTCTTATATTAATAAGTATAAATCCATATATAGTTCTTATCCAAGATCACACACAAATCATAATCATATAGAAGATAAAACTAAATGGTTTGGTCATAATTTAAGGCCATTGTAATAGAGATTGTGTGAATGAGGAGATCCCATACACTAGGGTGTAGTAGAGGATTATATGTTTATATTATTTTCTAGTTACACCCAAGACAAGTGTTATTGGTCTCACTACATATCCAATGATAACATGAATGAAGACATAAATAGTTCATGAAAAAAATATCTATAATGTTTTGAATATTCTACAAGATAGGAAGTGATAAATATATGGGTTTCTTATTGGGATAATATAGAATGAAATCTAATACCAAATGTGAGTTGGATAATATCTCATCACTAAGCGAAATTGGTCGGGAAAATTAAATCTATGGTTGGTCTTGGGATGATAGATCATAGTGTCACCATAAATATAAGAATAATAAAAATAAACGACAATGTATTTCATATAATGATCTCAATATAAATCTATATTTTTTTAGAGATAAAATATAATAATCCTTTTCATAGTATTTTGATATTTAATGTAAATCATGTCGGTAATATTGAAATAAAAAACATTATGAAATTATTTTTGAAAAAATGGAAAATATTATTGGAATATAGATTTATATACAAGTAACTAATAATTGAGGAATATTAAATGTATATTAATATCATATAAATAGATTAATTAATATAAAAAAATTATAAGAAGTCTAAGTTATGTAGGTTTCACAATATATAGTACTATTTAATGTTGTCTCAAAGGACCAAGGTAGAGCGAATTTCACATAATGATGTCTGAAAGCACCAAGGTAGATGGAATTTCACATAAAATACTTTTTCACATAATGAAATGAGTTTATCTTTGTCTTGGTTGATTGGAGAAAATTTTATGTAAACTGAGGAAGTCCCAAACCCCAAGAAGAAAAATATGTTTGGTATGGAATGAACCATATAGACGCATTTGAGATAGGAAATCAGGATATCATTATGTATCATTTTTTACAAGAATCCATTCACATGGAGTTATTTTGAGTCCATATTAAAGTATATTTATCTCAAATGATGTGGAAAATTGGCTGGTTTAATTTTTCTTCCTTGTTATAGTGGTAAAAATAATGCATGAGTATTTTAATTGAAGCTTGTGAGATTAACTGAATAACCTAAAACAAGATGTCTACAAATCAAAACATATCCTAAATTAACATGAATCAATATATAGTTAGTTTTCAGATAATAATTCCATGGATAAGGATAATGTGTAGGTAAAAGTAAAATATGTTTTTCATAGTGTAGGGTTTATGGAAATACCCTAATATAAAATCGTAAACTGGTATTTTAGGAACCCTTACATAGACCTAGATTATATATAAAGGAATCATGAAAAATAGTATAGACCACTCAAATAATTGTTTTATCTTAAAATATAGATTTAATGTCATTCAGTTTAATTTTATATAATAAGGATTCAGTGTATTGGAGATTAACATCTTACAACAAAGAATATTTACAAGTACATTCAATTCATGTAGAATGGATTTTTTGAACCAATTATATATCCATGAAAATTAATTCTTGAGAAAACATTAATTGGTTATAGGAATGATATTCTATCTATCCATTATGATCAATTTGTATACTATTTTATACTATAAAAATTTTATGGAATCTCTTCCCTCCAACATTGGATAAATCTCTGGCTGTTTCTTCCTTGGTATCATAGGAGTTCTTAGATCCAACAATAATTCTTCATGTATGAACTAACACAGGTAAACCATTTTATTGGATGATATTGGGACACTATTTTGATATTTATAAATGTTGTGAAACATTTATAATATTTTCTCCCTATGTATCTCTAATTTTCTTTGTCATGTTAGAGACATATCATCTTGAAATACTTGGTCACAAATTGAAATACAAAGTGAGCTAAAATGACCATTAAGGGGAAGAACTACCTTTTTATGAACATGAGTAAGTAATGTCAAATATGTGATGCGATATAAGTAATGGTGTGATAATCCCACAAGGCATATATAAGTTTATCAAGTCATAAATTTTTTTCTTACCATATACTGAATGATATTAGATAGTGGTTTAGTAAATTCCATTATCAATATTCGATTTGTGACATTATAGAAGGAAAAATGTTTAGACTGGAAATTGTACTCTTGATATAACTACTTCAATTTACATGTAGAGATGGTTTTGTCATTAATTTTTAATATTATGTAAGGGTCATCGAGTCTAATAATGATATTAGACTTCACAAAATGAATTAGTGTTTTCATTTGTATTTATTTGGGGTCACTGATTTGGACCATTTAGAGATGAAATATATGGGATTATGGATAAACATGAACTTACTGTGTGTGGATGGAGTGTATTGACCAATGAAAATTATCACCCATATTTAAATTTGAAAATATTATTCGGTGGTGTGAAAAAATATAGGGGTTTAGGAATATTGTTATCATGTTTCTAGAATAAAGGATACCTATTTTTGAACACCATTCATGCCTATATCATCGATGTAAGAGAGTGTCTAAGTAAGATATATCAATGGAATATCTTGGTTCCTTATAGGTGGGCACCACAAGTTCGATCAATGACATCCTATATAATAGTGGTGATCTATATTCATTTAATAAACCTAAGGTGAACCTTATTAATGAATTATTTATAGAGGAAATTTTGGTATATTTGTGAATCATATAATATGATGGTTGTTTCATGCCTCCATATCTATTCCGTCTTGGATATAACATGTGAGAGAATCCCATTTTGATGTTATTACCTAATAGCAATCAAAATTTCAATCATGGAAAAAGTTGGTGGGGGTAAAGGAATAAGATTTCTCTATGGTGACATTGATTTTTTTGATTTACATCATACCATTACTAATAAATATATAAGTTACCCAGCATTATGTGTGGTGAAAGACTATTTCATCCCAATCTATATCATACAAGGCTATAGTTATACTGGTCAATGAATCCACATATACATTTTGTGACTGTGGGATATGAGACAGTGTTAGTATTGATGTGAATTTAACCATTAACCCATTCATATAATAAATAAAGTGAATCAAAACATTATTGACAACAGAATAGTGACCATTAATTTTTTTGACCACCAAATCTGAATCACCTCTAATATTTAGTTGTGTTACTGTTAATTGTATGGAATGTTCTAAGCCAACATTGTGGTCCTAGTATTCTGACCATTTTTGGTACACCGTCCACAAAATATTAAGTAATAGGGTAGAACTAATTTATCTAAATAGTCAAACACATTCCCCAAAATGACCTTTTTGATATTTTATTTTTCCATCCTTCTTCGTATTGGTCTCCTAGAGGCACCATTATAGTACATATATCATGCCTGTGATTTTTCATGGATTTAGAATCCCTCTTCATTATGGAGCTCCATGTCCAATATAAACTCCTATATGATCACATATACTATTAGTAAATTTATTACAACTTACTTTTTGACCACCTTTTGAGACATCAGTTAGATGTACAATTTTTATAGAATTACCGCACATGGTTCTAGGAACCTAGTTATATTTAGAAAACTATGGATACTTTCAGAGGGTTAATACGAGAGAACAATTAAGCCTTAGGGTTCATAAAATAGAGTCTCAACATTTATACTATGAAAATAAATTTAATGATATTATTCTCAATATTAGTTTATAGGTTCTTAATATCTAATAATGTTTTACTAAGATAATATAAAATTTTCCCCTAAGAAGAATCGATTTCATGATCATGTATGGAGTTATTTGAGTACTCTAGGGGTTTTAAATAAATTTCAAGAGGCCTCCATTCCAGGTGGGTCACCATGACCAATGTCTGCAAAAGGAACTATTTTAAATCATTGAAGGATTTCTAATAATCTTAATCCCCTTGATAGGTGACCCCTTACTTAATTAACATTTTAAAGGGGAAAAAATTACTTAATTTATTATCTATGAATTTTATAATGATTAAAATATGTCCCATGATTCCCCTCATCCCTCTAAGGTTTCTTGGAGGATATATTTCTTGTATTGATTTTTTTAGGGTTAACATCGATATCATGGTGGCATACCCAAAATTTATGGAATTTCCATGATTTTACCTATATAATTCCTTTCAAGGTGTAAATCTTCAAGCCGTGTTGATTTTATTTATTGATAACTACATCAACCTCATAAAGATTATAATAAAATTATTGACATTTGACCACTATATCACCCACCTATAATATTATGTTATTCTACTAGTATAAATGAAAATTTCATGCGAGAAATGTTGGTATATAAACCCATTATTGTTCATGAAAAAAGGTCACTTTATAACTACATATCCCATGCAATTTCCAAATTAAAATGACATCGTAGTCATCAGGGGCCACCCAAATATAATTATAACAAAAATAAAAATCTATATAGGAAAGTTCTTGGGATATAGACATTTCTTTCTTCAATAGTTTAGTGATTGGGATTTGGGAATCATCCTTTAAGTAGTGTCATTAGATATCCTAGAAGTAATTGAAAACAAAAATTTTCAATTTATTTTTCTTGATATGGAAAATGTTGGAAAAATATTTTGGGTATTTAACCTCAAATATAAATATGGATTTGATCATCTTATCAACATTAGATTCTACCTTGGAAAAATTAACCAAATGCTCTCTCCTTGATAATTTTTATATACTTGTTGGTCGTCTAGAATCCCAATAAGATGTGTAGATTCCAAGGGATATAAACTGAACATCTCTATGTAATTCTATGAAGATAAATCTCAATTATGTTTAATTATATAGAATTATTTATCTTATTGTTTTGGATTCATTTTGGAACAGCTCAATATAGGTCAGGGATCTTCCTATATGCCCAAATTAACTTTTATGGGTTCATTAATGGTATTGAAGACTACTTACATGTATAGAAGACAAGAATATATGAATTTCACCCCTCCTCTTTTCAATTTTCAATAGAGGAAGATAGATCAACACCCCAAAATTCATAAATTATAAAATGGTATTGTAACATTCATTTTAATCATTTCATCCCTCAAAATTAATAGGTTGATCTAGTGTAGCTAACACCATGAAAATAATATTGAATCTATATAAACCCCAAGATCATATTCTACGAGTCTTGCCCATAAAATTTAAGATACCTAGATATTTCATAAAAATATTAGTCTGAATGGTACCTGATTAATGCTTCCTTGGTGAAAGATTGATCAACACAGAATGGGTAACAAACCCAACTCCAGAATGTTGTAGTAGGTGTCTAATTTATCACACAAGCATAAGATATAAGGAATCACATCATGAAAAACTAACTAGATTAGTAGTTTTGATTAACTAGATACATATTTATGTTATGAATTACAATTGAATACATAAGATACAACATAGTGAGAGTAAAACTTCAGCATAATTGAACTCATCATTGAATTCCTTATTTATATCCCATGGAAAATAAAAAAAGAGTGATACCAAATTCTATGTCTGGGTGAAATACAATGGAATCTATCTTGAATAAAAGATGAAAAATCCATATGGTAGGTAACAAATAGAACAAAAATATCATTTAATCCATAAAGTTAGTATCATAAGAATATAAGGTAGAATCATTATGACAATTTAAATAATTGGAAATAAATTCCATTTAATAAATAAATTTTACACAATCTGAATCCATGGATAATATATTTTTGAAAATCACTTGGATAATAATAACAATATTATTAATTTAAAAAATTCATAATATTGGAAACCATGATATTATACAACATGGTACCTGTAATATAAAAACCTTTAACGATGATGTTTAATAATTTTTGGTAAAAACCATTGAAATTTTCCATGTGATATGTCTCAAATGACCCACTGATACACTGAGGGGATATATAATTCCAAGCACCAACCATCACTACTGGTCCAACACATTCCACATATATCAAAATGATTTATTTAATTCATTAATTTATATAAAGTACCCTTAGATATCAATATTCATTAATGAATGCGTATTTATCAATAATTCCCTAGCCAATTATGTACTTTAAAAATGTAATGTTGTATTCAAAATTGGTATACCTATTAGGTAATAATCATATCATTAACATAAGAATATGGACATTTAATAGAAAATTAATTATCTAAGGATCCTAATTAAGTGAATTATTCAAAATTATTATATAAATAAAACATATAACCAATGGTGAACAATTAAAATAAATGTATTTCTATTTATGAATAAAATAATCCTGAAAATATGTTTAAAAAATGTATTATGAAAATATATTTTTCACTTTGAAATTCATTTTTTTAAAGTAAACCTGCAAAAATATGAAGGAAATAAATTTCATTTAAAAGAACCCTCTAAAATTGTAAAGGAGGCTTCAAATAATTATGGTTTCATGATGGTGTAAAAATACACTCATGATATATATGTTAAAAACATTTCATCCATATTTTTGTTAGAAAAGTCACAAATTACCTCATTTGGGAAACAAAAAAAAGAATCATTTGAAACCAACATGTAAAAAGTAAAAAAATTGGTCAAAATGATTTTACAAAATTATAAAAGAGTATTAAAAACCTTTTCAAAAAACAAAATTTGAAAAAATGTACATGGAAGATAAATATTCTCTTACAAAGACTTAAACATAAACAATCTTGAATAATGAAGATATTATGAAATAAACCCTTATTGATTTAGTAACATTAATATCATAATCCCCATGAAAATATATAAAATTAAAAGGAAATTAAAATATCATTAATATTAGTATGTTTATGATATTACATTTCAAAGGGTATTCATACACCATCCAAAAGATATAATCTTTGAATATGTCATAACTATCCCAAAAATAAAAGAGATACAAATAATCCATTAGCTTACACTTTCCTTTAGTAGAAAATTCTTTAAAGACCTATATATGGGTTGAAAGAATGTTTTTAATTTGTATCATAACTATATAAATATTTATTATATCATATTGAATTCTTATATAACTTCTTATTACCCGTTTGTTAATAATATTTCATTATTACCATCATTTTTCATGTTAACTACTTTATTTTTTCATGTATGTTTTTTCATGTTTTTTCACATCCATTCACATGGAATATAGATTCATCATCACCAGAATTAAATCAATTTAATAAGTATCATATTTAATTATATATAAATTTTTAAAACAGTTATTGAATTTTTTATATGGAAAATGAGTCGCATCATTTGATGGATACTATAGGCAACACGTACACACTAGAAATGATATCACCCCCTTAATGGTGAATGGGTTGAGAAATGTATGATATATTAATTTTAAAAAATAAATATAATGTCATAATTATAATATATTTTGACCAATTTGTTCATTATAATGATCTAAATAAATTATTAATGAAAAAAATTTACATCGCTACATGGATACGGTAAGATATGCGTACGAATGTGTGATGATTTCATTTTTCATAGGATGGATAACAAGTAGAATATGGTTGTGTCATAATCATAAAAAAATCTCATTATATAAATGATACTTGAGTTATTAAATTATTATAGGAACAACACCTGAAGAGGTATTATAAGAATAAAGAAACATGGAAGATTTGGTAAAGATGCTTACATGTTTTCGACAGACATTCTTTATATCTCTTATTAAGGGATCTCGTGTTAGTATTTTGGAAGGACTATAACCTATGAAATTGATTAAGTATGTTAATAAGTTTAATGTCAAGGATTTGGTCGATACTCATAGCTCAAAGCTTTATAAATAATTGAAGGAATGAGTGACTTTTAAAATTGATGTGTGTGGCACATTTGATATTTTAGAAGTATTAAAATATAATAAGACTATTCTAGAAACAAATGCCTCATAATAGAATATAAATTCACCGAGGATGGAATTTTATTCCATATATAATCCCATTTATGATTATTTAATATTGAAATTATTTTTAAATAATTTATTAAAATATTAATCCCATAATATATCATTATTATAAATTTTCATACTATTTATTTCATTGACTTTAAAAATATAATGAAAATAAGAATAATTATGAAAAAAATTACATAAAAAAACATTCATGGATATGTAGGTAATTCCTCGATCACCTTAAATTTTTAAAATTATGTTACTTTTAATATTTTTAGAATCAATTATTTGTTTTTTAATAATTTAATAAATATTGTATTAGCATAGCACAAGCATATAAGGTAATTGTTTGATTTTTAAAAAAATTAATTAAATTTATATCAAGATAAAAAGTTTAATATGATAAAAGTTTCATTTAATATACATTAAATATTTATTTTATATCACATTTATATCATGAACACACATTTAAAGTGTCGTTTTAACTTTTTTGGCATTGTGTAAGCATTGCATAGCAATTTGGATAAGACAACAACTATAAAACTATAAATGTCATGTATAACCACAAAATAAAATATAATACTTTATATTTAATATAAAATTTGATCAAGTAATTATGTCATCCCAATTTTGATTTTTATGATTCCAAATTTGACTTTCCTAGTGCCGCACATGCTCTACGTTAGCACTGAAAATGATATTCAAATTTATTATGGAAAAAATTATAATCCATATGCCCTCAATTATTTTTGAATTATATATAAATATATATATTATTTATCATATTTTTTTAATTCCATAATTTTCATAAATATTTATACAATCTCTATACATTGGTGATATCATATAAGAGACCAAATTTCATAAAAAAATAATTTTTACTATTCACTAAAAATTTATTTTATTTCAAAATGTTTAAATAATATCATCCAACAATAATTTATGATTTCAGAATAAAAAAAATTCCATTTCATTAAATTAAATTCGTATAAGTTATATAAATTAATTTTAAAATAAATGCGCAAAAGGTAATGAAACCCACTTTTAAGAAAAAAACACTGATTTTCATAAAAAATGAATATTAATGTTTTGTACAGAATTAATTTATAAAATTGATTCAAATGAACCTAATTTAGTAATAAATTATATAATAGAACTAATTTTTCATTGAAACAATTTTAAAATAAAATAAAACTTCACAAAATGTTTAAATAGAAACACAGTTTTAGAAAAATTGGTATTTTTCAGTGTTTACTAGAAATTCAGTCATTTGATAAAAATAAAAATCTTACACTCTAACATAGTTTTTTTATAATTTTTTGAAAAATTATATTTTCTTTATAAAATATAATTTATATTAATTCTAAAAATTTATTATAATATTTACTCATAAAAAAAGAAAACCCATTTTTGAAGAAAACATATTTCTAAATAATATAATAACATTACTAATTTTTTTGAAAAGATTTCAATAATGAGTTTTTATTGAGTATGTATATTATACATTTAAATATATATATATCCTAATTTGTTTAATACTATTTATATCAACCAATTCATTATCTGGGTTATTGTGGTCATATTTATATAATAATATTATGGGGTTTATTTAAGCTCTAGGTTTCATGTTGTATGCACTATTTAAAATAACATTCATTTGAATTACCATGGTGTTACATTCTCCCCACATTGAATAATTTTTTTCATAAAATTATTGATCTTGGGATCGGTAACCAAGGTTTAACATTTCAATATACATTATTGAAATCCCACATCATAAAATTATTTAATAAATATTCCTCTTGAAATTAGAGATAGGAAAGTACAATGGAAATATAGAATAACACATATTAAGTTTACATGAAATATAATGTAATTGTGATGTGGAAACATGGATATGGATGATAAAAATATCTACCATTGACTATGGTGAGTGATAGAGAATATGATCATGATAAATAAAACCATCAAAAAATCATAAATCTGCAATGAGTTAAGAGGCTATTAATTTCATGGAAATAAAATTAAATGGATAATGTTTTTGTTCTAAAATAATTTTCCTAGAGTTGGGGAATTTTTTTATTCCTTGGGTAATAAACTAAGTAAATATACATAATTTTCTGATAGATTTTCTTCCTTTAATTAATTTCAACCACACACACATCTCTTTCTCAAAATAATGAGTGTGGAATTCGTTTTCATGATTGATGCACCAAAATAAACTTATATGGATAAAAAATCCATAAAAATAAAAACAATATATTCTTTCTGTATTTATAAATTATCCAAAGCCACTTTTTTTATTATATGATATGATAATTCTGAAAAATAATAAACTATCATGTGGGAAAAAATACTTTAATAACCAAAAGTTCAATAGTAATACCCAAAATTCAAATTCAATCATTCAATAAATAATTATCCTTAAAATTAGTCAAAATATTCTAGAATAAAATTGAAAATAATAAAAATCATATGAATTTGATCCTATTGTCTTCCAGGATAAATTTAATATTTATCTCCACATATTTTCACGACCTAAATAATAATCTTGAGGATAAGCTAACCATAAAATGAATCACTCTAACTCCCCAATAAAATAATATATTTCGATTAAAGAAAATTCAAACTTTGTTCCTCAAATAAAATTACATAATATTATTCTTACACGAATCATATATGTTTCCAAAAAAATTGATCATATTTTTTAATAAAATATATAACCTAACACCAAATCAATTACCAATCCCATGTTAATCTATACAATAAAAAATATATTCCCAATATGAACTTATCCTTTATATTTCATATTGTTTAAATAATGAAAAGCTATGTCATACTGACTAGGATATAACATAGGACAACAGTAGATGATGCCCCATTATCACCATTTGGTTGTGGGTTCAAGCATTATAGACTTACTGAATGTGAAGAGTTGTCAACCAACCCATGAGTTGTATTTTTTTGAAAAATATATTAATAAAATCTATACAGAATACATAAATATATGAAAAAAATTATAATAAATAATATTAATATATTTAAAATTAATTAAATTTTTTCACCTTTGGTTTCTAATAAGAAACCCTTTCATTATTTATTTAAATATTGTAATGTGTTTTTTGGTGAAGTTTTTTGGGGTTAGGAGGACTTATTAAAAACATTTGGGGATTTTATAGAGGTGCATAGTCTAAGGATGGTTCATACACTACTGGAATTTATGTTATTTTCAACGGGATATTTGCGATGGGATCCTGTCGCAAATAAGCTTTAGCAACGGGGTCCTGTCGCAAATTGTATGTTATAGAAAACAACGTCGTAAATACCTTTATTTGTGATGAGCCCATCGCAAAAAAAATTTTGCGAAGGGGAAGTTCCCCGTCAAAAATAAGTCTCCAAATATATACATTAAATATAAATAAACTTTTTGCAATGGGGAACTTTCCCATTGCAAATAAGTTTCCAATTATATAAATTATATACAAATAAACCTTTTGTGATGGACCCGTTGCAAATAGCATTTGTGACGGGTCCTTGGTTTGGTCACAAATACTATTTAAAAATATATATTTAAACTATTTGCAACGGGACCCCATCACAACAGGTCCCATCACAAATAATAACCAAAATAATATATATATATATATATATAATAAAATTATAACTAATGAAACAATATTATTAATATTATAAAAATAATAAAAAAATAAAAAAATTAAAATTCTCAATATTCTCAAAAAAAATTCATAAAATATTAGTATTATTATTCTTATTTGTAAAATAAAAAATCATTAAAAAATATAGTTCTCAAAAAATATATTTAATAAAATTACGACTAATGAAAAATTAATATTTATACTATTAAAAAAATAAAAAAATATTTAAATTCTCAATATTCACAAAAAATATAAAAAAGTCATAAAATATTATTATTATTGTGAGTAAAATAAATGATAATTAAAAAATATAAAAGTAATATTAAATAATAAAATATTTAAAATAAAAAAAATTAATTATACAATATTCTCACCAATATAAAAGACAGAAACTGAAAATATTTCATATTACAAAAAAATCTTGAATTCAAATGATTTTAACATATAAAAATCACTCGGGGTCGTCTTTTGGAGGAGGTGGAGGAGCTGTAAAAGATGGTGAAAGAAACTCCATCCCTAAACTATTAGTCAGACGACGCATGTACTCCATCATCTTGTGATGTTGTGGCTGCCATCGACGCATCTCCTCATCGTGATGCACCTGGTGTGGCTGCTGATGCATCTCTTCATGCTGCTTCTGAAAACTCTCTATAAGCCCAGTCTAAGTTCGCAACTACTCCTGATACCTTGCGATAGTAGATTATACCTATCCATGAGCTCCTCTGGAGTTATATTCCGACATTGCAGCAGTACCATAACAAGTACCAGGAGTCAAATGGGAGCTGATACTAACTACTCATCCCTTCTCAAAACTATACAGAGTCGCCTGCATCCATGATGCCTCATCAAAATGGTGGGCACGGGTCTGAACAGTTGCCTCGTCCTAACTCCGAGCCTCTGTCTAAGAGGTCACAACATCTTATGACTCCTTTAATTCCAATTTGAAATTAAAATTGTGAAAATATTATATGCAGTTAATTGTTAAACTCCAAAAAATTAATACTAACCACAATCCAGTACAAGCGATCACCTCTGATCTCTCTAGTGGCTGGATCACTGTACATCCTCAAATAAATGTCATACTCCAAAATATTGGGATACTTGACTTCTTGTAAAAAAATAAAATAAATGGTTTATATTTAAGGTTATGTAAAATATTTAAAAAATATACTTACCTGATTCTTTCTGTGCGTATTGAATATTCAACTACCAGCTTGATGCGTCACCTCTTGTCTCCCCTGGTTCTTCTGACCCATTTAAGACCTCCTCTAAAATTCAACACCCAACCAGTATAAACAGAATCCATCCCAAACATGAGATTAAATGTACCCTATTCTGTAGGCTCTACACGACTCATCAAAATATGTCACTCTTGCTTTCTTAATGGTCATCCTTTGCAAATTGTGCAGAAAATGACCGAAACGGTCACTCATAGACACCTCCTATGTCGCGTGGAGAGCATCACACATGCTATCATTGATGAGATACCATAAACCCTACAATTAATTTATAATATCATGATATTAGTAAAATTCATTTCAAAACAAATATTATTTATTTACGCACCATCAAATTATTGAACATGCTGATCTGCACATCAACGGGAATCTATTCCCATGTGATCCATGGCTAAGAAAAATAATTGCGCAAGATAGCGCTCCCCTGTCCAAAAACTACATGCGCAAAACTGTGAAAAAAGAATAAATAATAAAAAATTATTATTTATATAAATAAATTAATGAAAGATAACTAAAATATACTGGTTACCATACCTCTATGTGCGTGGATCGGAGCCAAGACGCGGACGTTGCTCAGGGATAGAGTCAGGAATCATCAGTCGCGCAAGACCACGCCCCCTCCGTGTACCCCCTAAACCGCCAGTAGGATGAGGTTCAGATGATCACAAATCCCCCCCATACAAAGGTAGATCATCTTCCTATAACTCATGAAATAGATCAGGGTCCATCTGAAACACAAAATTATTTTTATTAGCAGATATTTGAAAATAAGAAATATATATATATATATATATATATTAGTTATGATTATAACCATCATTTAACCATGTCAATGTTCACCTTCATCATCATATTCATATATGACGATGTCAATGTCTTCATATTCCTCCTCGACATCATCAATATCTATATGAGTTTTAGTTTCATCATCTTTTGTCATTTAAAATTCATTTGTAACATCATTAACATCTTCTTCGCCATCAACCCTTATTTGTGGGGTCTCACCATCGATATTCACATCTCTTTGTGAAAAGAATGGATTTTGATTAGTCTCTTGAAAATTTCAATTCCTTCCACTTCTGCGGAACCACATTCAGTTTGAGTAAACTGATTTTCCCAAGATTTCATTTTTATTATGCTCCACCAGTCAATCAGGTTTCTTGAAGTAGCACAATACTTTGTGTAATAAAATTTATGTTCCTGTTGAGACAGTAAAAATGGTTCATTTACTATAATTATACTTTTATATTTAATATCAACTATTCCATGTGTCGGATAAACACACAAGCCTCTCTCTGTATCCAAACACCGACATTTAAATGTCATTATGTAATTATTTCCTAGATAACACAGCTCAATAATTTCATCTAGAATGATGTAAAAGTCAACCTCAATTTCTCTATGATGTGATCCTCTCAAACAAATTCCAATGTTCATTGTTTTTTTGATTCCCCATATGCACGTGTATGATATCGAAAACCATTCACCACATATGCATTATAAGATTTAGCCATTTGGGATGGTGGGTTACTCAATATACAGAGTCGCTTATCAATTTTATTAGCATGGTGAGACACCAGAAAATTTGGAAAATAATTATCAATATAATAAATAGTAAACCGAATTTATATTAAACCATCAATTATTTTTGTTATCAGTTTTTGGAACTATTGAGAAATTTTTTTGTCTGCGTTATTCAAGAGCAGCTGTTGTAATTTGTGGAAGTTTTTTCTGGATATGATTATCATATGACCTACAAATAAAATAATTTTACATACAGTAACATAAATTATAGAATAAGTGACAGAAGCACTCACAGTAAAAATTATATCATTTCTTCACAGTTGAGCAGAACATATGTATGAGCTCTGTGATGTTCATAGTTTGAGAGCCATCATTCTTGAAATCTACCAAAGCCAAGATTTGGATGATTAAAAAATGATAATTTATTTTCCATTTTGTCAATAAAATTTCCCTCATTCTGTCTCATGAGGGTGTGTTTTGAGGGATATTCAGATTCAAAATACAGAGAGAAGAAAAAAGAAATTTCCTCTTTCAAACAAGCTTCATCAATTGATCCTTCAACTGATGCTTTGTTACATAATTTTTTATTCAATTTCTGTGTACATATCTCAAATGGGTACATCCATCAAAACTGTACTGGACCTCCACATTTAGCATCATGTGGAAAATGTAATATTAGATATTTTATTGAGTCAAAGAAACCCGGCAGAAAGATTTTTTCCAGTTTACATATATTTACAGGAACATCTTCTTATAGTTTTCTTAGCACATCATAGTTTGTTGTCTCTACCCAAATGTCTCAAAAAAATATGATATGTCTATTATCGAATCCCAAATAATATAGTTCAACAAGCCTTTTAATCCAATTGGCATAAGTCTTTCCATTATAACATGACAATCATGACTTTTTAATTCGGTAATATGACAATTCTTAACACATCTTCCCAAATTAGAAGCACAGTCGTCTGGATGTATCAAATATACAATCAACTGAAAAAATAATAATTGAATATATTTGGATAGTGCATAATCTACTATTGGCTTCATTAACCTTTGTGATCTGACATTTTCTAAGAGTTCATGTTTTAGTCACCAGCAAATTTCAGCAACATCTACTTGTGCTTTTAAAGTATCTTTGATCTTACCTGGTGTATCGAAAACTACATGAAATGAATTATAAAAATAGTTCTTCACAATATTCATGAAATAAAATATGTGGCAGACCAACAAATCATACCAATATGGAAGATCCAAAAAAATGCTCCATTTTATCGAATTATGTTCTTTTCCAATGCCATAAATTTTCTGTTTATTTACTGTTGGCCCAAATGTGAGGGGAGTAAATGAAAATACAACTGATTTTAACTTTGTACATGGTATCATATTTGGAGGTTTATCCCTTTCAATTGTATATTTTTTGAAATGAGATTTGTTCCTTCAAAAAGGATTATCAGTTGGAAGAAATCTGCAATGACAGTCAAAATAGCAAGGTTTTTTTCCATTGACGAGCACAAATGATTTGTTTTCTTTCATACAGTAAAGACATGATTTTGGACCATGTGTACTCCATCCAGATAACATGCCATATGCCTAATAGGCACTAATAGTCCACATCAATGAAAATTTTAATATGAAATTTTGTTTTGCAGCAACATCATATGTACTAACACCATTAATCCATAATGCATTTAACTATTCAATCAATGGTTTCAAATAAACATCAATATTATTTTTCAGATGCCCTGAGATTAATAAGGTCAAAACGATATAGGGCTCCTTCATCAATATCCATAGAGGTAAATTCTATGAAGTTATAAAGACATTTCAACTTGAATACAAACTACCATAAGTACCAAATGGACAGAAGCTGTCAGTAGAAAGACCCAATCACAAGTTTCAGGCTTCTAAAGAAAAAGACGGATGCAGAAGGTCAAAATGTTTCCATGATTCACCATCAGATGGATGGTTGAAGCTTTAATCAGTTGAAATATTGGTTTTTTTCCATAACATCACTAACACTGTGTACTGAGACATAAATAAATGTTACAACCACAATGTAAGGGGAAAATATATCAACTATTTTATAGGAATCGATCCAGACTTCCCTGGTTGAGCTTCTTTATACCTTGATTGTCCACCTGAGGGACAACTATCTGATGACACATTTTCACCATAATATAAGATTCAATAATTTTCATAAGCAAGAATATTCTGATAACTAAGGTCCAGATTACGAACCAACCTCTTTCTCTCATAATAATTTGTAGGCAACACATTTCTTTCAGGTAACAGGGTTTTAACCAAGAAAATATCTGATCAAAACAATTGTTTGAAAACGTAATATATAATTTAATAGCCATAAATTTTGCAACCACTTATAATTTTTATATCTTGCAACCAACATATAATGCCTCCTTAGCAGACCTCAAAATCTCATAAAATTCAGATGGTGCTAACTCAGGAGTTAAATCAATATCATCTTGAGTTTTAGTTTGTTGAACAGATGGACCTAAAACATCATGTACTATATTTTGAAACCGTTATTGATATAGAATCAAGTTATTAGTATCTTTTCTAGAACTATGTTCACTGCTTTGATACTAAAAAACATAATCTGGTTGAAAACCAAACTACATGAGATGTCTCCCAACCATTTCAAATGTGTCAAACGTTCTTAGAGCACATTTTTTAAACAATTAATTGTGCCTTCTGAAACATATTATGGTTTTGATGATGAAAAGTATAAGAAAGATTCAACACCCTCAATATATACAAGATTTAAACCAGAACCATTTAGATTTCTGTGCTGATTTATCCAAGCATGATCATCTAATAATGACCGATGTCCATTTCCTTGTTCCATATTTTTCTAAAAAATATAAAATCATCATTATATTTGAATAATTTGAAATTATAAAAACACTATCTGAAAAAAGAAGATTATTAATTACAACTACTTATTAATAATTACCATTAATTTTGGGCGATATAATTTCCAATGGATTGACGACTACTCTTTTGTCTGATGGCTCATTCACTTGTATCTTTCTCACACTGAAATCACAATTATGAATCTACTCGTAGGTAGGCATATTCATTATCATGCATACGAGAATGTATAAGCGTGACTCTGAGTAGATTCTATATAGTGATTTCAGTGTGAGAAAGATGCAAGTAAATGAGCCTTCGAACAAAAGATCCCCCATTTCATCGATGAATCATATTCTTGTAGCTATCACCGCCTGAAAACATTATAAAAAATGTGGTCATACGAATTCATATTCACACTCGTGCATACGAGATTAGATATACATATGTAGAAGTAGACTTTTCATAATGTTTTAGTTCAGTGAATGTTGAAAGAAGAAGAGTCATTGAGCAAAAGTCGTGCCGTCAATCCACTAGAAATTGTTCCATGTTATTACAAGTTATTCAATTTATTAAAATTAATACTATTCCTAATTATTCCTATTTATTACTAATTATTCATACTAATTACAAATTATTCCTAATTATTCATAATTTTTTACTAATTATTCCTATTTATTACAAATCATTCCTATTTATTAATAATTATTCCTATTTATTCTTATTTATTCCTATTCATTACCAATTATTACCAATTATTTGTAATTATTACTAATTATTACTAATTATTTCTATTTATTACTATTAATTAATATTAATTAATAATTATTACTAATTAGTTTATTACTATTTATTATTAATTACTAGTAATTACTACTAATTACTACTAATAACTACTAATTACAACTAATTACTACTAATTACTACTAATTACTATTAATTACAACTAATTACTACTAATTACTACTAATTACTACTAATTACTTCTAATTACTACTAATTACTGCTATTTAGTCTTATTTAGTCGAATTTAGTCCAATTTATTCCAAATTATTCCTATTTATTCCTATTTATTAATATTTATTAATATTTATTCATATTTATTAGTATTTATCACTATTTATAACAATTTATAACAATGTATTACAATTTATTACAATTTTTTATTACTTATTACTACTTATTACTATTTATTACTATTTATTACTATTTGTTACTATTTATAACTATTTATTACAATTTATTACTATTTTTTACTATTTTTTAAAAATTATTACTAATTATTACTATTTATTTAAAATTATTACTAATTATTACTAATTATTACTAATTGTTACTAATCATTACTAATTATTACTAATTATTACTAATTATTACTAATTATTACTAATTATTACTAATTATTACTAATTATTACTAACTATTACAAATTATTACTAATTACTAATAATTATTACTAACTATTACTAATTATTACTAATTACTACTAATTATTACTAATTATTACTAATTATTACTAATTATTACTAATTCTTACAAATTCTTACTAATTATTACTAATTATTACTAATTATTACTAATTGTTACGAATTATTAACAATTATTACTAATTATTACAAATTATTTCTAATTATTACTAATTATTACTACTTATTACTAATTATTACTAATTATTACTAATTGTTACTATTTAGTACCATTTATTACTATTTTTTACTATTTATTAATAAATATTACTAAATATTACTATTGATTACTATTTATTACTATTCATTTCTAATTATTACTAATTATTACTATTTATTACTAGTTATTACTATTTACTACTATTTATTACTAATTATTACTAATTATTACTAATTATTACTAGTTATTACTATCTATTACTATCTATTACTATTTATTACTATTTATCACTAATTATTACTAATTATTACATATTACTGTTTGTTACTGTTTATTTCTAAATATCATTAAATATTACTAAATATTACTAATTACTACAAACTATTACAAACTATTTCTAATTATTACTAATTATTACTTATTATTACTAATCATCACTAATTATCACTAATTAGTACTAATTATTACTAAGTATTCTTATTTATTCCTATTTATTCCTATTAATTCCTATTTATTCTTCTTTATTCGTATTTATTCATAATTATTCTTATCTATCCCTATTTATTTCTAATTATTCTTAATTATTCGTAATTATTACTAATTCTTCCCATTTATTCTTTTTTATTACTATTATTCCTATTTATTTCAATTTATTCCTAATTATTCCTAATTATTCTTATTTATTCCTAATTACTGCTAATTATTGCTAATTATTCCTATTTATTGCTAATTGATGCTAATTATTCGTATTTATTTCGATTTATTCGTATTTATTCATATTTATTCGTATTTGTTGCTAATTATTCGTATTTATTCGTATTTATTCGTATTTATTTCTATTTATTCATATTTATTCCCATTTATTCCTATTTATTACCATTTATTCCTATTTAATACTATTTATTCGTATTTATTGCTAATTATTACTAATTATTGCTATTTATTACTAATTATTGCTATTTATTTCTAATTATTCCTATTTATTACTAATTATTCCTATTTGTTTCTAATTATACCTATTTATTACTAATTATTTCTATTTATTACTATTAATTTCTAATTATTCCAAATTATTCCTATTTATTACTAATTATTCTTAATTATTCCAAATCATTCCTATTTATCATTAATTATTCCTATTTATTACTACTTATACCAAATTATTCCTTTTTTACTCCTAATAATTCCTAATTATTTCTAAATATTCCAATTTATTGCTTATTATTTCTATTTATTGATAATTATTCCTAATTATTTCTAATTATTACTAATTATTCATATTTATTACTATTTATTATTAATTATTCCTATTAATTACTAATTATTCCTATTAATTACTAATTATTCCTATGTATTACCAATTATCACTAATTATTTCTATTTATTACTAATTATTCTTATTTATTACTAATTATTCATATTTATTACTAATTATTCCTATTTATTTTTAATTCTTCCAATTTATTAATAAATATTCTTATTTATTACTGATTATTCCTATTTATTAATAATTATTAAAAATTTGTACTAATAATTTCAATTTATTGTTACAAATAAATACTAGCAACAAAACAATTTAAATTTAATTTAATTAAAACTAATCATAAATAATTTTAATTAACATAAAAATGAAATAAAGAGTAAATGAAATAAAATATAAATACCTTTAAACTTGATCTCTTATTGATGTAGACGACTTCACAACTTTTTCGTGAGAAAAACTAACTCACAAAAATTTTCACTCTGAAAATAGAGTTCAAATAGAGAGAGTAAGAATTGAGCGGAGGATTTGAGAAAACTGATGGGGGTATATATAGGTTGGATTAGTTGCGACGAGACTATTGGCAACAAACTACCCGTCGCAAATAGTATTTGTTGCGACGGGACCTGTTGCAAAACCCTTCGCCCGCATTAATTACAGTCGGTGGTTAAAAGAGTATTTGCGACAGGTCCCATCGCAAAGGGTACCTGCTGACACACTTTTTGCGACGGGATAACACCCCGTCCAAAAACCTATTTACCACTACCGGGTATTTGCGACGGGTCCCATCATAAATTCCCTTCGACCAACGCAGTATTTGCAACGAGGGAATCCCTCAATCGTAAATAACTTTCCTGCGGTTTGGTGCGCAAACCGCGCCAAACTATTTGCGACGGGACCCCAAATCCCATTGCAAGTAACCATTTATTTGCGACGGGCAGAATCCCCCGTCACAAATAATCTCTGGGATGAGCTATTTGTGACGGGAATTAATCGCGTTGCAAATAGACCGCCGCAAAAAGAAATTTCTCCCATAGTGGTAGAAACCCTGAAACTCAAACATGAAACTATGCAGAGTGAGACAGTGGATTCTAGGAAGTTTCATGGTTAGGCACATGATTTGGTTAAACTGTTCGGACACCATAGGAGTGACCGTGCAATGTGGAGTAGAGGAAGAAATAGGGTTGGTTCACAGTTGGTCTAACTATGTGAGCTGACCATGCGAAGGGTGTTGGGAGGAAGTGGAGGGTGTGTAGTTGGATCACAATTTTATTAACTATTTGACATAACCATGTATGATTAATTATTAGATCCAAATAAAGTGGTTCACAATCAGATTTTTCCCAAATCCACTAGATTCCCACCATTTTGAGCCTTACTTAGTTTCTCTTCCTCCCAAAGGCTATATAGACTCTCCCCTTCCATCCAAAAATGATTTATTGGAAAATCATGGTTCTTTAATGGATGTATTACTAGTAAAGTGTCAGTTATTGGTTGTTTTCCTTAGATCTAATCTTCTTCCCTATATTAGGTTCATAGATCTAGTTCATTGGGGGAAAGATCTATTATAGTTTATTCCAATCATGATGAGATATGGTGATGTGGATGATTCACTCTTGACGATTCTTATTAGAAATTGAAAAATTAGGTTCAAATTGTTTTAATTACTTCAAATTTATTATGAATGTTAAAGGAAAATCATGTTATAAACCCTATTTTCTGGTGTTTTGTGGATTTTGGAGAAATAGTTGTGTAATGTTCCTTATTTTACTGATTTTAAAATTTGGATTTGTTGTATTTATGGAAATTGTTTATAATAAAGGTTTTCAATGAAAGTATGGTTTTATTGAAGTGGTTGTTTTTTACTTATTTTTTAGCATAATGGTGGGTGTGTGATATTGTGCATTTGGGGTGGATAAAGGTAGGAAGTTTTTCTTATCATTAATGGGATGGATAGGGTATGAACATTCACCTATCTGAATGGTTCACTAAGTGATGGATTAATGAAAATATGAATCACCACCCATGATTAGATGGTCTTACATGGTTTCATTCATGGGTAGATGTGTAGATATGTTGAATGGAATGGATTATTCCAAAATGGGATTTGGGAAGTTGTTTTAAAGTGATTTTTGGATGATTTCCATCGAAATGGACTTGGTTTGTGAACATTGTTTTGGTATATAAATAGTTTTATATTCAGATACAAACTATTTTAAATTGTTTTATATAAATTTTTTCAATTGACATGCTATCTTGTTCCATCCTAGTGGCGTGTGTAGGGAATTCATTTGGGGAAAACCTACTGAGTTTCATTACCCACCCCAAAATTTGGAACATTGGGGGTTTTGTAGATATTTTTTATCAAGACATAGGTAATGGCAAGGTATATCATTTCATTAGTAATTAATGTTGATACTTTGGGACGTATTATGGAGTTGGGGCTTAGATAATATTAGGATCAGTGGAGTATGTTTTTTTTGGAGTCACTAAGAATTCTGGTTTTTGTCTTCTACTTTGTACTTTGATGATGGTTGTCTTACACTTTTTGTACTCTGGTATAGTTTGTTATAATCTTAGTTGGTTTTAATTTCAATTGTATTAAATTGTTATATTGCATCATAGAGTTGTTTTGGTTATGGTATTCTTGGTTGTGGTTTTATATATTTTGAAAGGTAAAATCATCATACAATTGTATTGAATCCCATGAAATTTATTTCCATCATTTGCATATTGAGAATATCACCTAAGGCCAACTAGAAATTCCACCACAACTCAAGTCAATGGGGAGGGGGGGGGGGGATGTTACAACTAGTCTATTCTTGTTTGATTGTTGACGTGAAAATTATATCAGTCTTGTTCTGTCTACATATTTTGGGAAAAATGGTATTGATTTTTCGATCTTGGAGTTGAAAATAGTTTTAGTTTTTTCCTTCTTCTTGGATAGTGTAAAGTAGTAGGATAGTCATAACTTGAAACATAGAGCATAAAAATACATAGATGAACTATTTATGATGAACAAAAAGTTACTTGGGGGTTTTTAACATAAGTGTTTTGGAGACACTTATAGGAGTGTTATTGCATTTTCATAGGTATAACTAATGAGACGATAATGAAATGAATTGATAGAAATGACTTCCCATTAGGAGTGAATACTTCATTTCGAGTAATGATTTATGATTTGGTGAAAATTTGTTCATTTTTTAAAAATGATGAATTTTTTTTCAACTGTCAAATTTTGAAAGGTTCCGAGTTGTGGTATTTTGGAATTGGTTATATTTTCAAAAGCATGGTATAATTTAAAAAAATTGTTGAATTTGGAAAATGGTAAATTTTTTAAATCATTAATGTGATATTGGTGATATGGTAGAATTTTAATTATCAATCCTTTAGTTTCTAGATAGTGAGACATGTGGAGTTTTTTTATAGAAAATGGAACCCTATAGGTGTTGTAGAAACCAATTAGAGGTTGATACTGAGCCTTTGGTTGCACCTGAGCTACATGTCAACAAACAGCTAGTTCAGAGTTTGGTATAAGCATTTCAAGCTATAGGTAGAGGGAATCTATGTTATGAACAAAAGAAATTGGATCGATCTATTCAGTTCTGGATGCAAAATCCATCCATCATTTGGGGTGATTTGGAACCATATAAGGTAGAGGTTTGGATGAATTGTATTAATTGAATAATCGATTTCCTTGGCACACCAGAAGAGTTGAATGCCAAGTTAGTGATGTATATACTGGATGATCATGAAAGACAATGGTGACATTTAGTTGTTCAGGCTAAATTAGACCATGATATAATGTGGGAGTATTTTGAATAATTTTTTAACTATCAATTATATACTCATATGACCAGGATTTCAATAATGATATAATTTTTCATCTTGGACTAGGATAACCTCTCAATGATAGAGTATAAAGCTAAATTTATGAATATAGTCTATTTAAATCTGATATTGGATCAATTTCATCCTTAAAGGAACAATTTTTTTAATTGGGGATGAGATAAGAAATTTTCTAGAAAATTTTTGTGATATGTATTAAGGATTAGACATATGTGGTTAATAGAGAGATGGTGGAATAAAGGAAAATATCAAGAACTATGGGCGGAGGAATCATATTTATACCTATAGGGGATGGTGGGAAATATAATGCTCAAAACAAGTTGAAGAAGGGAACCTATTTCTAAGGTTGTGGGATGACTGAAAATCATACCACTGGATCAATGAATCTTCTTGAGAAACCAAAGATAAATCTTGGATGATTTCATTATGGTTAATTCGAACACATGAAGTTATATTTCATGTCACCATATAGATCATGCCACAATTGCAACTAGATGGGGCATATTCAATGCTATTATCTTAGTGATCCAAGGTCAGGTGTTTGGTAAAAATATCATCTTTCACTAGTATCATATGATTTGATGGGATGAGGGAAGTAGAATACCTCTCAGAAGAAGTGTTGATCTACCATGGTGATTCCATGAATACCATAACTCGTTATCTCGATAAAAATCAATGGGGGAAATAACGAACAATGTGTAGGGAGTAAGAACTTGTATGGAGCTGAGTTAGTAATTGTGGATGATCAATCTAGATCATCGATGGTGCGAGGTAAGATTATTTTGAAATTTAACTTTATGAGATGTTTATTTGATATGTTTATATCCCATTTTTATTACTTTCTATGCTGTTGATTTTCAGGGTTTAACTATTGAGAAGATGCCTCCTATTTTTAAACATCAATCACGTCTTGGTCAAAGAGAATGTCATGCGTTTATGTTCAATGCACGTACTTTAACTATTGATGGAGTTGTGCTAGTTTGAAACTTCTATATGCTTGATATGGATGTTCATGATGTAATTTTTAGTATGGATTGGTTGAAAATGTTCAAGGATCACATCGACTTTAGTACCCAATGGGTTTGTTTTATAATTAATAATGGAATTGAGCTTCTATTTAGAGGAGACCGGAATATTAGGGCCGATACAATGAGCTTGTTGGAACCTGCAGGTGGAATAGTCTCATAATTGTTGGCAGTGTTGACATTTACATCAATGAAATAGATTGATAATAGAAGTTTTACAGCAGATGTTGATTAGTTTCTGGATATTTTCCCAAAAATTACTCAGGGTTTCCACCCATAAGAGAAGTCGAGTTTATGATTGATCCCCATTTAGGGACAATTTATATTTTTCTTCTCTCTTATCGGATGTAACCAAATGAATTAATATAATTTAATGTATAGATGTATGTGCTATAAATAAAAGTGTTTATTCAACCTAGAACATCTCATTGGGGAGTACTATTCTTTTTTGTGTGTGAAAAGGGTGGATGGAACACTTTAGTAGAGTATAGATTCTCATAATCTTAACAATGTTACAATAAATAATATGTACCCACTTCCATGAATTTATGACCTATTTGATCAAGTGAATGGTCATCTGAATTTTATTTGAGATCACGATATCACCAATTCTGATTCAAAAAGAGGATACCACGAAGATAACTTTCAAATGTATATACGACCATTATGAGTAGGTGGTTTTGAATTTAGATCTTATGAATGAACCATTAGTCATTATAGAATTGATGAATCATATATCACAAATAAATTTGTATTATTTTATGGTGGTGTTCATTTATGACATATTGGTTTATTCAAGGAAAAGGGATTAACACAATAAACACTTGGAGAATGTGTTGGGAATATTGCGGGATCATTATTAGTATGAAAAATTATCAAAGTGTTACTTTTGGAGATAAAAGTTATGTTTGATTGGCCTTGTAATCACTAAAAGAGGTGTTTTTATAGATCTAGAAATGATAGAGGTTGTTATCTCCTAGAAACTACTAAAGAATTAATTTGAGATGCACTATTTCCTTGTTCAATATTGTTCTTAATGATGTTTCTTCATGAATTTTCATATGTATATTCACCTTTGACATCATTGATGATGAAAACTTCTCCAGTAAAATAGAATAACGATTTTATGATGCCTTTTCAAGAGATAAATGTTTTGCTTTCATTAGCACCAATCTAGATTTTTTTTGGAATCAATACAAGGGTACATGGTTTATTTTGATGATTTGGGATCTAGGTTTGTATGCGCTCTAATGATGGGAGATCATTTTGTTTCTATTGGATCAATGCATTTATGTATCAATGAGAAGAACTACCAAACACATGATTTTGATTTAGTTGCATAATATATGCATTGAATACATGGTATCACTTCTGAATTGGTGAGAAATTTTTAGTTTTTATAGATCATAATAGATTGAAATATATTTTCTCACAAAGGGATTTTGGACCTAAGGAAATAATATTTGTTGAGTATCAAAAAATGTTTGACATAGAATTTATGTATAAAAGGGTTAAATGAAATTTTGTGGTAAATGAAGTATATAGAAATTCATAATCTCAGCTAAAAGAAGATTATTAATATTAGGGGTAGTTTATGTCAATACTAGATGAAATATTCTTAGAATTCAAAGACCAAGGTGAGGTTGCAGTTTTCATTCTAGTTCCATTAATACATGATTTGGTTGAGATAATAAAAAATGGAAAGTCAACAAATTCAAAATGTGTTTTTATGAGGTCAAAACTCATTGGTGGGGAGACTATTGAGAGATGGAAGATGGATGGTATTTTAGTTTTCTTGTTTCTAAATAGAATGGTCATACCTATGTATTTTTAGGAATAAGTTATTCATGATTACCAAAATCTCAGATTTAATATTCATCCAATAATAAAAAACATATATAATGTGATGAAAGTAGAGTTTTAGTGGGTTGATATGAAATAAAAAGTGGAATTTATTTTAAGATTATTAACTTATTAGTAGGTTAAGGTAGAGCATCAATGGCCAAAAGGAATATAAAAACTTTAACTACTACTATTTGGAAATAAGAGTATATAGATATTTATTTTTTATGAGTCTCCAAGGAACGGTTTAGAAAAATGATGACATATGTGTGATTGTGGGCCGACTCACAAATTTGGTCCATTTCATCCATATTTGTAAATCTTATATGTTGTAGGAATGGAATAAAATATATATATGTGGAGCGGTAAAGATATATGGCATACCAATTAGGATAATATCAGATAGAGACCCAAGGTTTACATCTCACTTCTAGAAATCCTTACCACAACCCTTGAGACTTGGTTGACTATGAGTTTTGTGTGTCATCTTCAGATAGATTTATAATTGGAAAGGGTAGTAGAAACATTATAAGAAAAGATTCTGGCTACTTTAATGGATTTTCATGGCTCATTAGATAAGAACATACAATTAGTGGAGTTATCATATAACAACTACTATCTGTCCTCAATAAATATGGATTATTTTGAAGTATTTTATGAGAATTTTTTTCTTTATCTATGTTTTTTGAGTGGAAACATGTGAGTCAACAATGCTTGGTCTGAGAATTGTCCACGAGACAATATAGAATATTTATTTGATCATAAAGAGGATAAAGATGGCTCAAATTCATTAGAAATATTATACGGATAATCTTTGATGACTGTTTTCATTAAATTTGAGTGATGGTGTGTTCATGATAATCTCTACAAGGCTTGTGAATAATAATTTTTTGAAGATGGGCATGTTCTCTCCTCGATACATAGGACCTTTTAAGATAACAGAATAGGTTGGTGAGGTGGAATATCTTTTGTAATTTCCACCATGGTTCAGTGTAGAGCATAATGTGTTTAATGTATCTCAATTGAAAAAGAATCATCCCAATGATGACCACATGATTCAATGAGATCATGTTGAACTAGATCCCAGTGCTTAGACTAGAATGAATTGTGGATTGGTAATATAACACCTTTCATGTGAAAATCATTGGTCTAGTATAGGGTTTTTTTCATCATGGTTAGATTCAAGAAGAAACATGGGAATGGGAGAAAGAAATGGTAGAGCAATGGTCCAATCACTTTAAATACATTGGTGGTTTTATACATTTCTAGGACATAAAGTCAAGTAGTTGGTAGAATGTAGCACCCCCAGTTTCTAGTATGTAACCAATTATTTATGTATTTTAAGTATAATAATTTTTTTGGTGAATTTTTGGAGGTTTTGGAAGACTTTGGAAATGTTTATGGGGATTTTATAGAGGTTCACGATTTGAGCATGGTTAGTTGAAACCCTAAAAATCCTATAGGAAACTGTGCATAGTGAGACAATGGTTTCTAGGTAGGCTCATGGTTCTACGCAAGGTTTGGAGAAATAGTGCAGAGACTATTTGAGTAATTATTCCCAATGGAATAGATGGAAAAAGTTGTCACATGGTTTTTCTAAAAGTGAAAAGTGTGTTGGGAGGCAGTGGCTAGTGCACGGTTTTCCAAACCATTCAATCCAACCATGCACATTTAATTTTAAGATCCCAAAAAGTGGATCTCACTCAGATTTACCAATAATCTATTATTTTTCCTCCATTTCAACCCTAACTCACTTTTTCTTCCTTTCCAAAGTTGTGGGGACCCTCCCATTCAATCTAGAAAAAATCCATTGGAAACTCTTTGTGCGTTGAAGGACATGTTTTTTATAAGTCTCAGTTATTGGTAGTTTCACTTGGATATTCTCTTCTTCCATAGATTTGATTAATTAATCTACTCCATTTTGGATATATCTACAATTGTTTATACTAATTATTATGTGATATGACTATGTAGATTCTAGGGAACAAGATATAATGAGGATTTTTAGAGATTCAACCCATTTTGTTTACAACATTATATTGTTCTTTATTTTCATCATAATTCTTGAATTAGGTGGATTCACTATCAACTATTATTATAATATAAAGTCCAAATTTCAAATTTTTTTAATTACTTGATGTTGACTATGAATGTGATGTGTAAATCAGGGTTGAAATACTCATTAGAAATAGATTAGGTATTTTTGAAAATTCATTGAGAAATTTTCATTGATTTCATGATTTTAAAATGTTGATTATAAAATATGGATTTGTTGAATTTATGGGAATGGATTTCTATAAATATTTTAAATAATTTTTTTATGGAATGGTTTAAATGGTATTTTTGGCATCAGTTGTTGGTATAATACTTGTGTGTGTTCATGGGAATTTAAGATGGATAAGGGTATGATGTTTCCCCTATCATTAGTGGGATGGATAAGGGTAGGAACATTACCCCATAAAAAGGGTTCACTATGTGATAGCTTAGTGAATGGATGACTCACCACCCATGAGTATAAGGAGGTCGATGATTTCATGCATGATGGGATATATGGATATGCGAAAAGGAATAGAATATTCCAAAATGGGATTTGAGAAACGGTTTTAATGTGTTGTTTGGTTGATTTCCTTGAAAATGTATTTGGTTTTAGAAAAATGTTTGGTTATTGAAAATTCTTATATTCTGATTTAAATTGTTTTAAATAGTTTTATATAAATTGTTTTATATAAATGTGATAACTTGTTATATCCTAGTGGCATGCTTAGTGATGTAATTTGGGGAAATACTACCATGTTTCATTACACACCCCCTTCTTTGGCAATTTGGTTCCAGTGTAGATATTGTTTATCGGGACACTGATAAACGAAAGGTATCTCATTTCTTTAGTAATGAATTCTAATACTTTGGGTTATATTTTAGAATTGGATCTTGGAGAATATTGGGAGTTGTGGAGCTTGTGTATTTGAATCTATTGAGAATTGTGGCTTTGTATTCCTCTTTGTAATATGATGTTGGTTGTCTTCCTCTTTGTTACTCTGGTAATGTTGGTTTTGATTTCATTTGGTCTTACTTGGAGTTTTACTACATTTTTATCCTGCATGATATAATAGTTTTGGATATGGTATTATTGGTTGTGGTTGTTTTTATTTTCAAAGGGGAAATCATCCATTAAAAGTATTTAAGACCTTAGAATTTAATTCCATTCTTTAGAATATTGGGGATATCGCCTAAGGCCAAGTAGCAGTTTTGCCTCGACTCAAGCCAGTGAAGAGCGGATAGATGTTAAAGTAATGTTTTCAAATCAATGGTTATCTTATTATTTTCATTTTTCATTCCCAAAAATATAATATCCCATAATTACATTTAAATAAAAGATCATATAGACCCCACAGGTTTTCCATACCTTTAAACTTATATCCAAAACATGTAATGGCATTATTTATTAAATACCAAAAACATATAATAAACTAAAGGGTTTTATTTCCACCAATGACTACTGAAATATCCATAATATTGATTAATTACTACAACATAAAACCTCAAAAGGGTGTTGAAAAATTGAAACATATGATCAATATTAAACACATAACCACATAGCGGGGTCTATAACTCTAAAAGTTTTTAAAACATTTATGCCTCCAAATTTAACACAATACTTAGATATTTCCAAATGACATAGGTAATATGATTCTACAACATAATTCTTGATTATCAATACATAATAGCTCCATAATTCCACTTCAAAAAATGGTAAATAAAATCATAAACCCCTCTTTTGTTTTGGAATTAATCTTATGAAGATGGAATTGATGCAAATAATCCCCATGTTCCTAATATTTAGTATAACAAACTATAAATGTATCATTGTGATGAAATTTATTTCCATCAATAATACTCTTCAATCCCCCCTAGAAATCTGCTGATTTTTTTACTTCCCCCACATAAAACATTTTCCCATTCTTTTGAGACATTATCCAAGGTTTCCCTTTCAGCACTACTGATATGAAGAGAGTTGATCCTTCATTCCTGCATGGATCCACCTTCCAGGAAATAATAAATAAATATCATTCATTTCATGTGTGATCCTAATAGTTGGATTATTTGTAGGTTTATAATCATATATATTGATAATTGGTTAGAAATAATTACACTATTTTCACTCCTTTTATCACTAAATATTCCATCACATTCAATGATAATATGGTCCCTTGTTCTTCTATCCAGTGAATAAAACCAAACAGAAAAGTTTCATCATAAAACTATATTTTTTAGATTGATATATGAAATTATCATGAAATAATATACAAAGGATTTCTAAATCATGACACATTATTCTCAATCTATGAGTACTTATGTTTAAAAAAGTTAATCCATGGACATCACCAATCCTATACGATTTATCCAACACTTAATCGCATCCTCAATGTCAGTCATAATTTTATATTCCTTAATATATGTTTTCCTAAATCTATTTTCCAGGATTTCCAATAAACATCCTTTAATACCAACTGTAGCAACCCCAACTCTATAATCCCTAAGTCAATGTCTAATTTATTACATTTTTATAAGAACCAATGAATCACATCCCGAAGAACCAAATAGTTTAGTATTCTTGGTAATATAGATATATATTTAAGTCATGTATTACAATAGAAAACATAATATACAACATAGTGAGAGTAAAATTTACTCAACATTGAAATCATTCAAGAATTCATTCTTTATATCAAGGTGAAAAGAAATAAAATAAGGGTGAACACAAATTCTTATTAACGGTCACATAAAACAGAAGCCATCTTAAACCATTAATTCCCAATAAATATGACAAGGTAAATTACTAAACGCACATTCCATTTAATCAATAACTTATATATCATAAGAATATGAGGAAAAATCATTATAGATATGTAATTAATTGGAAAAAATCCATTTAATCGAAAACTAGTCAAAAATCTAAATCCATGGATAATATCATTGTGAAAATTTCTTGGATTATAATAACAATATTTCTAATAATGAAAATTCATAATATTGGACACCATGATCTTAGACATCATGGTATTTATACTATAAATACATTTTATACAACATTTTAATCCTTATGGGTAAAACCCATTTAATTTTCCCAACTGATTGGTCTCATGAGACATACCGATTTTGTGAGGGGATATATAATTCTCGGACCCACCCATTATTGAAGGTATTTCAAATTACTTATATATCAAAATTTTCGATTTAAATCATGAATTAATATATCATATAAAAAATATCCATATTTAGTAATGAACACATATTTATTAGTAATACCCCAATAAATTAAATACTTTTTAAATGTAACATTTTATGTGTAAATAGTTTATAACATTGGAAATAATCATATCCATTATACAAGAATACAAATATTTCAGCTAAACGAAATATAAATTGATCATAAGTAATTGAATGATTAAGAGGATGGTATCATTAAAACATATACCTAGTGAATGAAAACATTTTCTTTGCAAATAACCCTATAAAAGTTTAAATTAAACTTAAAATAATTAATATGTCATGATACTTATAAAATAAACTCATGTCGTATATGTTAAAGAAAAAATGTTTATAAAAATTTCTTGAAAAAGTCAAAAAGTACCTCATTTGTAAAATGAGAAAAATATTCCTTAAAAACCACTTTGTAAAAATTATAAAATGGGTAAAATTGATTTTAACATATAATAGGGTAATAATAAAAAAATTGAAAACAATATTAGAAAACATGCAAATGGAAGGGTAATATTATCCATTATATACTTAAATATAAATAATCCTGAATAATAAATAGGTTGTGATGTTATCCTATTCTACTTGGGTAACATTTGTATCATAATCCCCATGAAGAAATATAAATTGAAAAGTAATTTTATATAACATGAATATACTGAATTTCATGTTATATCTTGTCAAAGGGAAGTATATAAAACACAAAAAATAAAAATATTAGTGAATTTGGAATATGTGTACCAAAAATAATGGTGAGACTAAATATACATTACCTTATGCTTTACTTTAGTTGATCATGCTTGAACCTTATGTAAAATGGTTTAAATCATGTCATTAATTTATATGATAATAATATGACTATTTTATATCATATATAATCATTATATAAAATTTTACTATAGGTTCATTAATAATATTTTTTTATCAGCATTGTTTGGGCTGTTAACTAAATTATTTTTCCATTCTTGTTTTGTCACGTAAGATAGAGTTCATGTTCATTGAATATAGATCCATTATCTCCAGAATTTTATTGATTCTATAAGTATCATATCAAATGATTTAATAATGTTTTATAACTATTATTGAAAATTGGATATGTAAAATGATTCACATCACTTCATGGATACTATTGGTCCTACATACGCACTAATGATGATATCATTCCTTAAATGGGAAATGGGTAGATAAATGGATGATATATTAATTATAAAAAATATTTATAATGTCATAAGTGTCATATATACCCATTAAATATGTAATTATAACTATATAATTAAAGTGGTGATACAAAATTAATGACACTGCAATGTGGAGAAGGTAAGCCATTCGTACGCACACACAATTTTTTTCATAGTGGTTTCTTCATAAGATGATGTTTCAAACCGTCCTTGTGGGAAAGAAAGGGTTGGATCTCCTATCCAAGAATTGGAAATGTCAGAACCCCCTTCCTATGATGCTATGATTATTGAAAAATCATCATGTTTTAAGAAAATCAGTGAGGATGAGAGAAAGTCTTGGGATGAAATCATTACTGAAGTGGTTAACCCCCTTGATGTTGGTGATGAAAATTTTTTGTTTGTTGACTCTCAAAATAATTAAGTGTTTCCAACTAAAATTGAATAAGTTAATAAAGATGATATTAAATGATTGGATGGTCATAAATTCAGGATTGATCAAGAGATTGCTTTAGGTAAGAAAAAGGTTAGGTAAAAGGATGTTGCTTCTCATCTGAAGCCCCAAAAGGCAAGTAGATTTTTATGGATGATGAGGGATTTAATTTGGTCCCTCCCAGGGAAAAATTAAATTGACAGAAATTCTCACTTTGATTATGAATTGATAGTGGATGATCAGACAACTTCCAAATCCGTTTCTCTAATTGACCACATCCTCTTAGATACTAGTTCGGTAATGCATAACCAGGATGCTAAGAAATAAGAACATTAATGAGGTTGGTAACATAAAACCAAGAGATATGGAAGACAAATAAATGTTTTTGAATATGGGAATGGGAATGATTAATGGACTATAGCACAGGGGTGTGCAGTTTCCACCAGACCATCCAGGACTCAACTCAGGCCAGAGTAGAAATGGATTAAGATGTATTCTGGTCTTCTTAATTAAAAACATTTCGCAACCTAAATGGAAATCAGATGATGGGGTTGATGGATCAAATTATGGTCATGGGGATGATCATTTTATTTCATAGTTTTTTTCTTTGGATAAGGGGATGTCTCATTGTTTGAGAATGCACTCACTCTTTCATGCTTGTTAGTTTTTTATCTTTAATAAATTGTCATAGGCTTCTACTTCTAACTAAACCTTTTTAGTAGGTTATTGCGTCAACACTGAAAATGATTTTCATATTTAGTATGGAAAAAATTATATTCTCTATGTGTAAAATTATTTGTGAATTATATTTATATTATTTTATCAAAATTGATTTATTACCTAAATTTCATAAATTTTTATATTATTTTCATGTTTTGCGATACAAAAAAAGATATTGTATTTCAATATATATAATTTTTTTATATTAACTAAAAAATTAACATTAGAAAAGTATAATAAAACTCATCCTAGAATAAATATAATTTTGAAAATCTAAAAATAAATTTAATTTCATGAAAATAGATTCCTACAAGGGATATAAATAAATTTTAAAATAATAGTGAAAAACACGATGAAAATATATTTTTAAGAAAAATGTAGTTTTAAAAAAATGCCTATTTATGTATTAAATGTATTTTTACCAAACTCAATTATAATATTTATTTTAATGAAACTAATTTAATTATAAATAATATAATAGACTTAATTTTTTTTTTGAAATAATCTAAAACTAAAATGGAACTTCACAAATAGTTATAACAAAAAATACAATTTTCAATAAAAATCAGTATTTCTCTTTGTTCACTGGAAAATATATCTTTTTCTAAAAAATACGAAATTATTATCGTAATATAATTCTGCTAATATAATTTCAAGAATTATATTATTTTTTAAAATAAATTTTATTGATGTTTTAAAAATTGACTCAAGTATTCACTAATAAAAAGAAAGAAAATCCCTTTTTTAAGAAAACATATTTTTGAAGCATAAAACAAAATTAATGAAAATTGTATTCATATGTCATAAATGAAGATTAAGTAGGTAAAATATATATTTCAAAATTTTTCCAATAAAATTCATACATTCCATTTTAATGGAAAGGCTATAATTGACATATTTAAATAATAATGTTTTAGTGTTTTTTTAACCTTAGTGATGCATGTGGTAAATTCTACTGAACATAATGTTCTCTTAAAATCTCAAGGTGTTATAAAATGGATGGTATTATTATAATCATTTGGTGGTGGATTATCAATTGAATCATCTTAATAAACATCATTTTAGAGGAAAGTGATTAAAGTGATTTTATCATTAGCCAATACCGCCCATGGGTCTCCCAGAACTTGATTTATCTCCTTAATCTAGTTCATTGTTTTTTATAATAGAATTTCTAATGGCTTCCCACTATATAATGCCCTAGAATTTAATATTATATTTACTTTCTAATGGTAGGTGGTCATTGGGGTGTCTTAACATTAATGATTCCAAATATCGATTGGTAAAGATGATGGGAAATGAGGCTCTTTTCACCATTAGAGGCATTTCATATTAAAATAATCTGTTAAAGAATTATGATATGTTGGGGAATCTTTTCCAAATCCTAGTGATTGATTTTTTACCACCATGTGGATGATCAATCAACATCCCATGTTAATGAGAAAATCGTTATGTATCATAGGTTCTCCATCCTAATATATTATAGATTTTCTAACAGTATATATCAGAGGTTATCTATTTTTATGTTTATATAATAGTTAAAATAGGGATTAAATATGCATAGATGAACACTATGGAATTTATCATCTTCCTGGGTTCATTGAGATCTTTGGGTGTTTGAATCAGGCCTATGATTAGGGATTTATATGTATCCTTGTGAATGGAATGAGAACATGAATAGTTTGTAACACCATAAGATTCTATTACGTGTTTTCCTATAAATAAATACCGTGTTAAGTAGATTTTAACATATGTAGCACCGAACTAAAAAGAATAGGGATATATTTTTCATTTATAAATAAAAATTAATACATCATAATAATACAATGTGAAATATCATTATGAAAATTATTAGAATAATAAAATCTCTTATAAATAAAAACATAATTAAAATTATTTATTTTTATTCATTGCATAATTACATTATTATTCTAATGAATATTTTATAATAATATTTAAGTTATTAAATATAATTATTAAAGGTTGAGTAATTAAATTAAATGGATTGTAAATAAAATCATTTTTTATGGAGAACTATTTTTTAGAGAATCGTTGTCTTCTATATACTGTGTATTTTTATCTTAAAAATGATCAATTTTAAATAATTATTAAATATTACATTTCAAATAATAAACTAATTTATTAATTCTAATTTTTCTAGAATCTTTTATGAAATAAGATTAAGAACTCTTAATATTTGAAAAGAAAAATTTACATTAAACACAAATTTCATTATATTATATATTTTTATTGAAAGGTTAAATTCCTTAATTTTAGAATTTAAATTTAATAAAAAGGAATTCATCTTTGGAATCACCATGTGGATTTTATCTTAGGGGAAATTTTTGATATTTTTCTAATGAATTTTATTTTTTCATGAATATTAAAAAAAACAAGCTTTTACAAACACGATAATGTTTATGATATATTCATGATATAATTATGAAATAAAAAAAATTCAGAAAAAATATATTGAAAAAATAAATTTAGTGAGTAAAATAATTATTTTTAAAATTTAAGTTTATTTTAGACACCCATATTTATCTTTTTAACCAAAATGTGATTTTATCCTAAAACATAATTTTAGATCATTTTATTTAATTGAATGGATAGATGGTTCCTTTTGTAATTTTGTTGAATAAATTTCAAATAATCCTCAATGTTTTAATAAAAAATCAATAAAAATAATGGTAACCATTACCATTCAAAATTATTTTTCCTAAATGTTAAAATGATCAATATTTTAACTTGAAAATATACCTCTCCCCATGTGTAAATTTCCTATCTCTTTTCCCTTGGAAAATCGCTTCCCACTCACTTATGAAATCAAAATATCTACCCATTTATTATATATTACCTCTCTTATAAATATTATTTATATAGTATAGTAACAAAAACCCAATCCTTTAAGGCATTTGAAATGGATTGAGTTTTCATTGAAGAGGTAAAACTGATTCCATATTCATTATTTTGTTTTATTATCCTTTATACTCTCAAAATAAATTAAAATTTATGTCATTTATATGTATAAAACATATTAATGTTATTATTATACAAATACAACTATTTTAGTCTATTTATTGTATATATTATATCTCCCCTCTGTTGAAATTTCCTTATAAATGGTATGTTTCATTATCCAATGAGGACACTGTTAATTGTTTATATATCACATTATACATGCAATGTTGGAGTATATAATTTCATATAAATTTATTTTAATCTTTTAGAAATAATTTTACCAAAACAATTATAAATAATGAAATAAGGAAATAAAAAATGTGATAATTTAAAAGGAAATTATTTCATCAATCGAATATATCTTAAAAAATAGAGTAGTAATAAAAAAATAAAATGATTATATCCAAACAATAATAAGAAATTGGAATATGATTCCCAACATTATCTATTTTTTAATAGTTTTTTATTATATTGGAGGTGAAAATGTGATGAAATAAAGTGAGACATAAGATCATGGTTCTTTGGGTAAGTTTAAACTCCTTGATACATTTCTTATATTATCAACCAAGATTTAACTTTTTATATTACTTTCCCCCCTATTTTATATATTTATAATAAAATAATTTAATATCATGAAATTTTAATTTTCATATCATTCCCACACTTTCGTCCTCTTTTGATTTCATCAAAATCTATGACATAAACAATTCACGTATCAAATTTACTATTTTAAAACATATATCTTATTATGAATATATTTTAATTTATATAGTGTATATAGTTCCATTTATAAATATTATATAATTTTTATCTTTTTATTTATTTGACATTATGATTCATTTCATTTTCTATACTGAAATAGATTCTAATTCGAAGGTTACGAAATCTGTAAGGGTTTTATAGACTCAACTTACTATTCATTAGGTCATAATTTTTTTCATTGATTATGTTATAATAATTTTAATTAATTATACAATTTCATTATTCTAGATATTATTTTCTCCCACTGTTTTCTTAAGTTACATCTATAAATTAGAATATCCTTCTTTGATAGATTTAATTCTGTGTAAAAATATGGTGATGTCAAGTGAAATTTTCATCCCTTAAAAATTAAAAAATTTACTCCAAGAATATATTCTTAATATTGTTTTGAGAATTATATTATTTATAATTCAAGGAATTATTAAGTTCATTTTAAATTTTGTTTTTCATTATTTAAATTGATTTAAAAGGAATCTTTCTAAGAATTTTTCCTTGGTTCATTTTGAAACACGATGAGATTTTTAAAAATATCATTGTTTTATGTGTTATATAAAAAAACCTTTCATAAAAAACCCAAATTTTTTTTTAAATTTAATAACTTCTATATATTACATTACACACACCATTGAGTTAAAACACAATTTTAAAATATTATTATTTAAGCATTGAAATTATGACCTAGCCTTAATGTTAGTGGGTGTGAATTATACTGAATAAATTATGAATATTATTTGGTTTTAAATAGTATAAAAGTAATTAAATGATCATATATTTATTAGAAATAAAATATGAACCTTTTTAAAGGAAAATGAATGTCTTCTAAAGAACTGTATTTTTCTAAGATGTGGTTTAGTCGCACGTTGCACATATAATTTAAAATGAATTTTTTGCACTATTAGAAAGTTTATTTGAAAAATAATATTTATTATTAAAATATACATGAAAATATTTTCTTATTGTTATTTTTTTATAATTTTATTAAAATATAATTTTTTTATGACTTTGGAAAAATACGAATTTTAAATGAAAACTACATTTTCATTTAATTTCTTATAGAGTTAAATTATATTCTAAGTTGGTTATAAAGTTAAAATAATTCAATTATATTAAAACATAACTAATTTACCGTATTGAAATCCATTTTATATTGAATTATTATATAAAACATTTTCTATCTTTTAAATGTTTTTCTTTGAAAAAACAATTTTTTCGATGCATCTGTGGGTTTAATTTGAAATTTTTTTCTAACAATTTTTTGAATTTAATATAAAAAATGGATTTATGATTTGGAATAATCACAATTTATGTCATATAATAAGGCCAAATTAATTTTTTTACCATAATTAATAGTGAAAACAATAAAAATTAATTACTGTAATTAAGGATGAAACTGATTTAATGGGGGGTTAAACAAAAAAGAGAAGGGTTAAAATTACCTATCCAATTTTCCAAAACCCATTTGATGGTTATATTTTGACTTTATCACTTAAAATGCTTTTGATTGACCCATTTTCGGGGCATTACGACTTTTAAAAAATGGGGTTATCACATTATCATTTCAAATATTCCATGTGTGACCTCCCTCACACTTATTAAAGACCACCCACTCTTCTCTCTTATTCACACATCCAAAAACCATTGGAATATCCAATACCAAACCAAATCCTTTATTAACATCCATATTGAAATTATATAGGCCATATTGTTTTTAGTAATTTCTCTTAGGAAGTAATTATGTGTATACATAATGAGGCACTCTAAAGAAGAGGTAAATTTATTAAACAGGGCTTTAGTTTTATTTAATTTTCCACCTCCTTAAAAATAATCACAAACTATTATAATATATTAAAAAAAGTATCCTATATATAAAAATATGTTATTATGTTAAGTTAATACAAAATATCTATCTCCACTTCTTTTGAATAGGAAAAGAAATCATCAATCATGTGTACAGTGGACTACCCTCTCACAAACCGATATAATTCTTTTTCTCATCAACGCCTATCATGCTTGTAAGGACCTAGATTTTCCATGAATTTTTTTTAATAATGTGGAGTTATTACAAGTCTGTGAAAATTTGTGTCTCAAGATTTCTAGGGCCTAGTGTTCCCAAAATGATTTTCTGAAATTTTGTTATGGTACGTTTAGTAAACACGCGAGTGGTATTTTCTAACTTTGGAACCGGTGCTCGGATTAAAAATCTGAGGGAACCGTTGAATCCATAGCACCTGGTTTCGCGTAACAAAGGATTCACTTCTACCGCACTAGTTTATGAGAAAAATAATGATTTTGGACATTTAAATGAATAATAAAATAACAAAGTTATTTAATTTCTCTTTTTCCTTTCCCCTAATGGATAAGCGTCGATGGCAGGACCAATGACATGTCAAGCCAGTAATTGGCACGACTCCTCAATATTTGTAACAACACCTTTGGAATCTGTAGTTCATTCATTAAATGAACCTCATAAATTCCCAACGATATTACTCACCCTCCCCCTATCCTATTTATATGGAGATCGGGGTAGAGTATTGGAACCACTTCACCAAGCGATAGATCTCTGGAAAAGTACTACAATACCAACCACTTGGAGGACAAAACTGGTTCAAGAAAGCACTGACGAGTGCCAACGAATCACGAACCGATGAACACTGACTCTTACTCAAATGCGTACATTCTCCAACAATCTTGAGTTAGTGTTTTTATTTGGTTTTAGCCTTAAAATAATTGTTGAATATTATTCTTCCCTCAGGATATCAAGCTAACGCAGAAGGCGTGGGCCAAACAAACTAGGGCCGAACCATCTGCTACTTCTTTTACCAACTTTTGTTTTCATGTAATTTTGTTTGTATTGTATGTATTTCAGAAAAAAGGGACAAGAGGTGATGAGGGTGTCTTGAGAGGACCGTTGGTACCTTCAGATGGAGAAAAATTGTCTACTAGAGCTCACCTGGGGCCCCATAGAAGTCCGCCAGCATGGCACTGGCACGACAAAACCAGCGACCCGTGCCTGTGGGTGAAGGTGGCGGTTGGAAAAGGCCGTAAATGAAGGAGGTGGTGGCGCACCATCACATGCTACCAGAGAAGGAGGTTGTGACATACAGTCATGGAAGACAATAGGATCCAGCATCAGACGACCGCAAACGGAGGTGAGCAGCATTCCGTCGCGTGCCGCTGAAGGGGGTCATGGCTCGGATGCCATGGTGGACGTTCGGGACCCACCCCTTATGGGTCTCAGGGGAGACCTTTTGGAACCCAGTGGTGCCGCCACTCCGATTTGAGAATGGGGGAAAAATCCCCTCGTGCCACCTAGGGCGGACCCCGCTCTAGCAAGCTGCGCCTCCAGCAGGCCACGCCCTCATGGGCCAAGCCACGCATGCCTAGATTGTTGCGGCCCTCCATGGGAAAGGCTGCACTATCCCAATGGGGGGTGCCCTTCGTGGGCCAGGCCGTGCGAGCCTACTGGTCCATGCCCCTCTGTTGAAGGGGCCGCGCCACCCCAGCAGGCCGCACCGCCCATTCGGGTCGGGCCGGTCCACGATCCAGCAGTCTGAGCCCACCGCGGCCCAGCCCAACTAGGCCAAACCAGGCCGGTTTGGGCCTGTCCATGTCAGACCTGCACTAGGTCAGGTTGGCCCAAACCAGATCAACCCAGGTCTGTCCGATTGGGTTGGGCCTGACCGTGACCCTTCCAGGCCTTGTTTCGCTAAAAGAGCCATAACATGTGAACCATGCGTCTGTTAGACGAACCGTCTATGGAGTTGGTATCCTTGGAGAGATACATTCCATTTGGTATACTCCACATGAGTTTTGGATAATGTTTGAGTAGGCTGGGTTGGATCGAACCCGAATCCAACTGGGCCCTCAGTACTAAAATGCTTATAAGTCATAGACCGGGTGTTCGATTTACACGTCTTCTGTCATGTTGGAATCCATACAACATGGAAGACCATTGGGATACTTAGTAGTGGAACTTTTTAGGGGTTGAGGTCCAACTGATGGCGTGAGGAGTGGATCCTCCTGAAATCATGTGTGCTTAGTGAGGGAATCTCGTGGCTGGCTTTGACATAAATAAAGAACATCGATCCTATGTGGGTCAACATCTATTGATCCTACATGGGTCATCGTGTAGAGATCTTATGTGGGTCAATATCTATTATTCTTATATGATTCATTTCCTAGTGATCATTTTTGGTTCAGCATATATCGATCCTATATGGGTCAGTAGTGGAGCCTCTCAATAGAATAAGGTGATTTAGATTTACGACTAATCACCTGTACTTATATACGTGAGTTATATAACTGGTGTTAGATGATTATTTTACCATAGTGGTGTTAAATTCATGGTGTTACCTGTCACGACCCGTCCTCGGGGCCCGTGCCGTGACTACCCCAAGCCCGCCTTCCATAGGCCAGGGGCTGGCGACTAGCACCAAAGGCGTAAATCCCGATAATTGGGAAGGCATTGCCTTTATAAAAGTAAACAAAACACTACAGAGTACAAGTGGAAGTAAAACACAAAGTACAAAGAGAAGTGCTGAAAGGTAAGTGGGCCAGAATACAAACCCAAATGAAAGTAAAACTACAACTGAACAAAGTACAATAGAAAAAGACAATAGCTGGAAGAAATGAAGCAGCTCATAGGTCATCCTCCTCGGATCCTACCTAAAGGGTAGGTACAGATGGCGCAGCTCCTGGTCGTCCACCATGGATCCTACCTGAAGGGCAGGTACAGATAGCCTCCTCAACGCTCTCGCCCGTCAACCTCCTCCGAGTGTTGTCTCGTCATGTAGTCCACCTCCAGGTACTGACTCATCGTGTAGTCCACCTCCGGGTACTGACTCGTCCTGTAGTCCACCTCCGGGTACTGTCTAGTCCTTGAACACTCGGCCTCCGTCAGCACTGCCCATCGTCTGCAACCAACACAACGAGGTGCTGGCATAACCCGTGCAGGGGTGAGTATAATGATACTCAGTAGGGACCCCGAGACCCTCAAGGTCTCACTAAAACCAACAAAGATAACCACAAAGAAGATCTCAACAGATAACCTCTACTTAGGTATATGCCCATACATATACCTAAGTTATCAAGTAACCCATCTCAATCCTGAGGAAACACAAGGATTTTGAAATCAACGGATAACCACTTCCCAGGTATATGCCCATACATATACCTAAGTTATCAAGGAACCCATCTTAATCATGAGGAAACACAAAGGTCATAGACTCAACTGAAACCAGGATTTTCATTATCGGAACCGTAACTGCTGAAGAGCTCCGTCTCTAGAGTGTACAGTGGTCCTGTCACGACTCTGAGGTACTGCTCACTAACGTAAGACTACTGAGGTACTCCTCCTGTCAAGTACCGTGGGCCAACCACCAAAACACAGTAGTGCTTCCTACCGGGGTATGCCACCCAAACACAGTAGTGCACACCCCCTAGTAGACTGCTGAGGTACTCTCCGGACGAGTACCGCGGGTCTGCACTGTCACACAGGTAGTGCTCCGTCCGCCATGGGTATGCACCTCACAAAGTAGTGCTCCGTCCACTGGGCTAGTCGACTCACTCCAAGTCGAGTCGGTCAAGCAGTCGTCGGGTCTCAGTCGGCTATATGGTCTCCGTACTCCACACGCTCATCACTAGGAGGGTCCGCTCCATGAGCTACAAGTCGATACTCCAAGTATCTCAAAGTCCCACTAAGAAGTATCTCAAAGTACTGCCTCGTCACAGGGGTCTCAACACAACAGACGACGCATCAATCAGACGCCTAGTGTGTGAGTTACTAGCCTTTTCGTCCCAGGGCCCCGGTTGGTTTCATTAGCGAACCAATCCCGGCCGTGTCTCAACTGTACCCCGAACTCTCATAGGGTATACTCATAGTGACCGTTTCTCAATGTGATCATCAACGCCGCTGACGGTTCGTCAAACGGACGTCCTGTCTGAAAGATATCAGCTTTCCCGATCCAGGGGCCCGGTTGGATTTCGGGTACAATCCAACCCGGCCACTATCCAACTATATCCAAAACTCAGGCGAAGTATGGCAAAAGTTCCGTCTCAACAAGAGGAAAGAAACAAAGTCGACGGAATGTCAATAGGACGTCCGGATCTCAAGATATGAGCGTTTCCACTCCGAGGGCCCGGTTGGTTTCGTGTCCGAACCAACCCGGCCAAACTCAAAGTGTTCTGAAACTTTGAGTGTGATATAAGGAAACGGCCGTCTCGATCCAAGGATCGCATCACCACTAACGGCGCGTCGTTTGGAGGCCCATAGCTCAAGTTATGAGCGTTTGAACGGAAAAGTCCGAGTACGAGGGGGGGGGGGTCTGGGCCCGGCCCGGCCTAGTATCCCTTGGGCCGACCCGACGCCCGACCCGGTCAACGGCGCGGCCAGCGCCGGCGGCGCCGCCGCTCCGGGCTGCGCCGTTGGCCGGGTCGGGCTGTCGGGCCGGGTCGACCTGGTTCGGGTCGGCCCATGGGGTACTTGGCCGGGCCGGGCCGGGCCCAGACCCCCCCCCCCCCCGTACTCAGACTTTTCCGTTCAAACGCTCATAACGTGTGCTACGGGCCTCTGAACGATGCGCCGTCAGCGGTGATGAGATTCTTGGATTGAGACGGTCGTTTTGTTATATCACACTCAATGTTTCGGAACACTTTGGGTTCGGCCGAGTTGGTTCGGACACGAAACCAACCGGGACCTCGGAGCAGAAACGCTCATATCTTGAGCTCCGGACGTCTGATTGACGCGCCATCGACTTTGTTGCTTTCCTCTTGTTGAGACGGAACTTTTGGCATACTTCGCCCGAGTTTTGGATATAGTTGGATAGTGGCCGGGTTGGATTGTACCCGAAATCCAACCGGGCCCCTGGATCGGGAAAGCTGATATCTTTCAGACAGGATGTCCGTTTGACAAACCATCAGCGGCGTTGATGATCACGTTGAGAAATGGTCCCTATGAGTATACCCTATGAGTATACCCTATGAGAGTTCAGGGTACAGTTGAGACACGGCTGGGATTGGTTCGCTCACGAAACCAACCGGGCCCCTGGGACGAAAAGTCTAGTAACTCACAGACTGGGCGTCTGATTGACGCGCCGTCTGTTGTGTTGAGACCCCTGTGACGAGGCGGTACTTTGAGATACTTCTTAGTGGGACTTTGAGATACTTGGAGTATCGACTTGTAGCTCGTGGATCAGACCCTCCCAGAGACGAGCGTGCGGAGTACGGAGACCGTATAGCCGACTGAGACCTGACGACTGCTTGACCGACTCGACTTGGAGTGAGTCGACTAGCCCAGTGGACGGAGCACTACTTTGTGAGGTGCAGACCCATGGCGGATGGAGCACTACCTGTGTGACAGTGCAGACCAGCGGTACTCGTCCGGAGAGTACCTCAACAGGCTACTAGGGGGTGTGCAGTACTGTGTTTGGGTGGCATACCCCGGCAGGAAGCACTACTGTGTTTGGGTGGCTGGCCCGTAGTACTCGATAGGAGGAGTACCTCAGCAGTCTTAGGTTAGTGAGAAGTACCTCGGAGTCGTGACAGGACCACTGTACACTCCAGAGACGGATCTCTTCAGCAGTTACGGTTCCGATAATGAAAATCCTGGTTTGAGCTGAGTCTATGACCTTTGTGTTTCCTCATGATTGAGATGGGTTACTTGATAACTTAGGTATATTTATGGGCATATACCTGGGTAGTGGTTATCCGTTGATTTCACAATCATTGTGTTTCCTCAGGATTGAGATGGGTTACGTGATAACTTAGGTATATGTATGGGCATATACCTAAGTAGAGGTTATCTGTTGAGATCTTCTTTGTGGTTATCCTTATTGGTTTTAGTGAGACCTTGAGGGTCTCGGGGTCCCTACTGAGTATCGTTATACTCACCCCTACAAGGGCTATGCCCGTACCTCGTTGTGTTGGTTGCAGACGACGGGCAGTGCTGACAGAGGCCGAGTGTTCGAGGACTAGACGGTACCCGGAGGTGGACTACACGACGAGTCAGTACCCGGAGGTGGACTACATGACGAGTCAGTACCCGGAGGTGGACTACACGACGAGACGGCACTCGGAGGAGGTTGACGGGCAAGAGCGTCGAGGAGGCTATCTGTACCTACCCTTCATGGTGTTACCATTGTGGTACTTTTATCTTAATGGTGTTAACTTTGTGTTGTTAGAATTATGGTACTTTTACCTTCTTGGTGTTACCTTTGTGGTACTTTTACCTTTGTTGTGTTATCTTCATTGTGTTACCTTTGTGGTATTCTTCCCTCATGGATCAGTTGTGTAATTTTTTTAGAAGTTGGATACTTATAATTCCTCATGTATGTGACAAGTATAAATTGACAACTTAGGAATATGTATGGGCATATACCTAATTAGAGTTCATGACATCTTCATGCTTTGTAATTGAGGTATTGCTTTATAGTTTTTCCTTTATGGAACTCTAGGAGTCCTTTGGGGGTCTTGGGGTCTCTACTGAGTATTCTTATACTCACCCTTACATGGGAAAAGCCCGAACCTTGCTATGTCATTTGAAGACAAAAGACAATGTTGGTCGAGGCCAAGAGAGTTAGGATGGATGGTGCTCAAAGGTGGACCATTTTACATGACGTGCCATAGTAACTACTAATCATGAGTTGTACCTACCCTTTAGGTAGGATCCTCAGTGGATGTTCCAGGAGCTATTTTTCTCTTTAAGTTGTAATTGTACTTTACAATGGGCCTTGTATTCAGGCCCCTTTACATTCGGTACACTTTTTATTACAGCAGTTTACTTCATGGTTGCTTCTTGTCGTGTTCTTGGATTATGTGTTTATACAGGTTTAAAGGCAATGAATTCCCATTATAGGGATATGCCTTTCCGATTTTAGTCTCCAGCCCATGGCCTATGGAAGATAGTCAAAACACAGGCCCCTGAGATACGGGTCGTGACAAAGTGGTATAAGAGGAGTCGGTTCTACCGAAGAACTAGGAATCAGATCTTTTCAATGTGGAAATACAGTTAAGTGTTATGAGTTTGGTTAATAGTTTGGGGAATCTAGTGTAGGTGCGACAACCGATGTATCCATACACCAGGACCCTGAATTCTGAATTCTGATGCAGTACAAGAAAAAACTGATTGCATGTGTTTTGGATGTGTTTTATATTTGATTTCCTTGATTCATCTCACTAGGTATAACTTATTGACTATGGCACACCTGTTTTCTTTCAAGATGCCCCAACATAGATAGAAAGCCTTGATTTCTGAGAGAGTACATGATGACGTCCCACCAAGCGATGAGGCCTCGGTGTAGGGCCCTCTTACGATGTTAGCACCTTCGAGTGGTTTACTAGAAGCACCACTACCTATTAGGTATCCGTTGCGACTAGCCTGACCAGTAGAGGGGGAACAACAACTGAGCATGATACATGAGTTTCAGCGGTAGAGGCATCTGAGGTTCCGAGGTGAGATGGATCCACAGGCAGTTGGGGACTGGCTAGAGGTTGTAGCCAGAGTTTTTCCCTTAGTTGGGACACCATCTGATCTAATGGTGACCCTAGTTTCCAGTCTTTTCCCGGGAGCAGCTGGGCGATGGTGGAGTCTGACAGTCCAGTAACATGATGAGGCAACCCTCACCATGGAAGACTTCGAGGGCCTTTTTGGGCCTGAGTTATTCCTAGTGACCCTTCACTCGGTGCGTACACAGAAGCTACTACACTTACATTAGAGAAGTGTGACCGTGGACCAGTACTCGACGAGCTTCACTGATCTCTCCTGCTACTCCATTGACATGGTACAAGAGCCTTTCTTTAGGGACCATACCCTTGAGTAGGGTATCTAATGGATTATTAGTGCATCGATGATATCAATCACCATTTTGATGTAGGATGGGGTACTAGAGAGAGCGCTTTTGGTGGAGATCTTCCTAGTTGAGCATGCACCATCAGTGAGAGTCACCACCAGATGTCAGGTAACAGAGTCATTCGTAGATGGCAGTTGACGGATGAAGCTGGGACCCAATTGGGCCAGACCATCTGGTGGATGACCTCAGGATACAAGGTCGGTTGTGTAGGGCTCATGGGACAAAGGAGGATAGATGTGGAACATGCAGTGATACTCATGCGGTGGGTAGGGTCACATGGATCGCGACTGATCAACCCACCATACAGATGCCCAACAGATGGCCAAGGGACTGCCAAGGCAGAGGTAAAGGTTACAGCAAGGAGGTCTGTAGGGCTATGGATGTGACATAGGAGATGGCTGTGCAACATGCGGTGGGCAGCGATTTGAAGTTCTACCACCACCACCTCCATGTGGTCCACCACGACCACAGAGAGCTGGTGGACATGGATGAGCTTTGCTCTAGGCAGCTGAGGCCTATGACAATGAAACTTTAGAGATGTTTCAAGGTATGATCTTTGTCTACTCCACCAAAGATACAATACTTATAGTCATTGGTTTCTATTACTCTTTCATTTCCATTTCCCTCGTTCAGAGCATGAAGATTCTGATAGAGCCATTGGCTTAATCCTTACGGCTAGAGACTCCTATGAGTGGGGATTCGATGATAACACCTTGGTTCCTACAATGTGAGATTACTCAAGGTGGTGAGAGATTCAGTTGGGATTTTATAGTAGCGGCATCGAGTCCTTAATACATCATCTTGGGTAAGGACTAGTTATCCACAGTCCATGCTCAAATTGACTGTATAAGGCACAAATTGCAGTGTGTCCATGAGGATGGGACCAATTTTTCCTTTACTAGTGAGAAGGGAACCTTTTCAACATAGGATGGACTTTCCAAGAGGAGGGTTCAGCCGATCACACATCAGTTGGCTAGCCTTACCCTCAGAGCAGTTGATGTTGAGATTCAGAGCTATTCTTTAGTGGTGGGCCGATATACTGATGTCATTCCTAACGATGTTCCAGAACTACCTCCATGTAGAGAGGTATAACTTTACATCAACATGTACTCCGATATGGCACCGATATCAACACCAGCATATCAGATGGATCCCATGGAGCTTTGTGAGCTACGAGTACAACTAGAGAACTTGGAGAGGAAGGGGTTTATAAGGCCCGGTGTTTCTCCATGGGAAGCCTCGATTTTGTTTTCAAAGTAGCCAGATGGTAGTTTTAGACTATGTGTATAATATCAGCTCCTGAAATAGGTGACCATGAAGAAAGAGTATCCATATATGAGGATTGATGATCTCTTCAATCAGCTGAATGGAGCTCGATGGTTTTAAAAGATAGACCTCAGATCTGGCTATCATCAACTCAGGGTATGATATGTGGATGTCCAAATAACGACCTTCAGATGTCAGTATGGACACTATGAGTTCTTATTTATTCCATTCGACGTGACCAATTCCCTTATAGTGTTCATGAGACTCATGAACATGATCTTTCAGCCTTACCTCAATTTCTTTGTGGTGGTCTTCATCGACGACATCTTGATATACTCGGCGTCAGAGGAGGAGCATGCATATCATCTGTAAATAGTTCTAGATACACTCCGAGAGCACAATATTTATAGTATGTTCTCCGTGTGCCAGTTCTGGATATGAGAGGTCAACTTTCTAGGACACTTTATCTTGGAGGCTGGAGTTGCAGTGGATCTGGTGAAGATAGAGGCTGTGCTATCTTGGGATCCACCCATGAGTGTGACTGAGGTGTAGAGTTTCCTAATGCTGGATGGGTACTACCGGAGATTCGTACATATTTTTAATAGAGTTGCAGCACTATTTTCAGTTTTGAAGAATAAGGGACAACCATTAATATAGACAGAAATATACCAGCATAGTTTTCAGGAGTTGAGGCAGATACTGACGAGTTCCCCCATCTTGAGGCTAACAAAAGAGGGTGTTAGGTATGCAGTCTACTGCGACACATCAGGGACTAAACATGGATGTGTCCTGATGCCGAAGCGAGAAATGAATGCTTATGGTTCACTACACCTAATAAATCATGATTATAAGTATGCTACCCATGACTTGGAGTTAGTAGTAGTGGCTTCGCATTGAAAATGTAGCAACACTACATGATGGGAGAACAATTTACTGTTTACATTAATCACAAGAGTCTCAGATATATCTTCCCCCAGAAAGACATGTAGCTGAGACAACAAAATTTTCTATAGTTCCTCCAGGATTATGACTCAAAGATAGTATACACTCCTGGGAAGGGGAACATAGTGGAAGAAGAACTCAGAAGGAGGTATGGTTTACAGTTGCTAAGCCAGGTGATAGAGAAGCTAGACACATTGAAGATATCCTTTGTGGATAGATATGAAGCAGCTTAACTCCATTCTATGACTACCACTCCCCCACTTATTTAGTGAGTCTGGGAGGCACATATTGGGGACATTGACTGTGAGGCTCAATGAGCTTAGATATCCTCAAGACATGCATCTAGATTTTATAAAGGTGGGGATCACATCATCCTCTTCAGAGAAATCACCATAGTACTAGTGGCGCTACAGGAGGAGGTGTTGATGGATTTCCATACGTCCCCTCTAATGGTACATCCTCATGTGGTGAAGAGGTACCAGGACCTACAACGTCAGCACTGGTGGATAGTGTTGAAGAAAGTAGTGGTAGAGTTTGTTTAATGATGCCTCACTTGTTAGCAAGTGAAGGCAGAGCATTAAGTTTCAGCAGGTATAGCAAAACCACTAGAGGTGCTGGAGTGGAAGAGGTATGGTATCTCCATGGAATATGTAACAGGGATTCCATGTACATCCAGGGAACATGATTCCATCTGGGTGATTGTTGACTGACTCACCAAGTTGGCCCACTTCCAACCTATCTGAGAGTAGGGATTAGTAGAGTGATTAGGACGCCTCTACATAAAAGATATTGTATGACTTCTTTGGGTTCCATAGATGATCATCTTAGACCATGACACACATTCAACATCCTGGTTTTGGAAGGGATTACATGATGCGTTCAAGAGTCCGCTACATTTGAGCATCGCCTTTCATCCGCAGAAGGATTATAACAACCCATAATTTACATACATTGTAATTAATTTAGAATTGAATCATATTTATTACAACATATAACAAAACCATGATAAGACCATATAGGTATAGTGTCTTTAGAAACTCGGAAACATAAACAACTAGTTCATAAATCATCTACATTGTCTCCCATTTATTTCATCATATCTAGAGTCCCTTTTGTAATATTCTACTTAATACCCTTCTTTCGGATGTAGGGAAAATAAAACATACAAAGGGTGATCTCAAATGATCAGTAAGGGAAGATAAATGAAATATCAATAATATCATATTCATAAGAACATAACATTTTTAAAATCTTATCCACCAAAAGAGATCATAATATCATGTCATGGGATAAGTCATAGTAGTTAAATATAATCCCAATAATCATAACATAAGACATGAAACGTTTTGGAATACACACATAATCATAGAAAATCCTATCATATTCATGAAGACTCATTTCCAATAACATCATAGCCAACAAATTCCATTACTGAACCAAGTTCACTCCTCGTTCCAGTCCTGTATCACTGAACTGGATTAACTTGGCATTCCATCCATGTCTATCTCATGAGGTATAAATCATTACCCAATTCATTGGAGTGAGATATAGGTCCCAACCATCTCATAATGAAACCATTATTATGTGTGCCACAAAATACAAAATCATACATAATAGCATAAGGCATGTAATAAAAATTGGATTCTTAAACATCATGCCATCATAACATAATACATATAAGATAAAGGAATTCATAAAAATAATTCCATCATAACACAATCAAATAAATTTAATAATAGGGATAGAAACCTAACCCTATATCATCTTAGATGGAAAATAATTTTGATAAAACACTTGAACTTAGTTCTTGAGGAAAATATCATATTTTCTTCAAAATCATTTTCTTTTCTCAAATTGATATAAAATTTTAAAAGAAATGATTTTTTGTTAATCATGAAATCTTTCACAGGAAGCTTCATTGAAATAAGTCGTTATGAAACCGTAAAAAATCCATTCATTCCAAATAAGTTAAAAAAAAATTTCTCAAATTTTTTCTGGAAAAGTCAAAAAGTAAATCGTTTGGTAAACAACAGAAAGATTCCTTCCATACCATGTGGTAAAAGTAAAAAAGGGTTAAAATGACCTTAAACATACATGGAATAATAATAAACATTTTATGAAAACATTTTGAGAAAACATGGCTATGGATGATATACATAACCCTAGTAAATACTTACGAATAACCAATCCCGGATAAGAATGAGATTGGAATAATTATCCCTTACCTTAGGTCTGATATGCTTCATGTGTATTAGAACCTCCTCTATAATGATTTAAATAATGGTACAGATCTATTAAATAATCATAATTATTTGTCTGATAACAATTATGATCATATTTTCATCCATTTGTTAGTAACATTTCATTGTTACTCGTTGTTTGGGTATTAACAACTTTATTTTCATACGTATGTTTTGTCAGATAAGTTCATATTACACTTTTTAGGTTATAGTTATATCATTTTAAGAATGATATTGTTATAATACATATAATATTTATTCATTCAATTCATTTATATAATCATAGTTTAATGAAGATAATGTAGAACGAATCTCATCGCACCGTGGAGACGGTAAGCCGTACGTACGCACGAGCGATGATATCGTTCCCATAATTATTGAATGGTATTAGAGTGGATGATAGAATATATCATAATTAGTATCATCTTATAATAACCATATATAGTTATTATTTTTCACCATTATACACATCCAATTAAGGTTGTGGTGGAAAACAGATTACACCACGGCATGGAGACGGTATTCCCTACGTACGCACGCACTGTGATTTCATTTTATATAGAATGAATAGAAGGTGAAATGGGGCTGTTTTATATTTATAATAACATATCAATATATGAGTGATACTGATTTTATTACTTTATAATGAAACAAATAAATAAGAAAAAGTAGAAGAAGAAATAAATTTGAATGAATCAGTAAAGGATATTACCTCTTCTTTGACACACCTCTTCTAAAACTCCTCTTAGGGAAATAACGTTGGTCTTTGGTGAAGACCAATACCTCTAGTATATTTCTACGATAGTGGATAAGAGAAATGGACAGGTTGTGGATGAGCATGAAGGCTAAAAATTTTTTGAATAAAAGAGGGAGGAGGCGCCCTTTTATAAGAGAGGAGAGGGGCACTTTTGGAAACCTCTAAAATATTAATTTATAATCAACCCAAACCCCACATAAAAATGATGAAAATGAATCAAATTATAATATGAGATGAGATAGGGTTGTAAAATCATCAGATAATAATATTTATACTTTTTGGGAATTTATTTTAAACCTTATCAGCTTTATTTATCCTTATTTAATCTATTTAATTTTATTTGTGGTAATAATATTCTAAATTTAAAATTGTTATATATAATTTCTTATGTGTTGAGAAATTACCATAATTGGATACATTATGAATGTTTCGACCATATAAATTTCAATTTATAATTTTTAAATGTTTTTGTGATTTTTAAACAATTTAATAATATGTTATTTTTATAAGACAACAATAGTGTCAATTTTGACACTATTCATTTATTTGAATTTAAATACAATCCACACAGAGGATATATTCAAAAAAAATATCCAAAAGATTCTTAACATGTCATATTTATTAGAAAATTCGTGGAGCACATTAAATAGTTCATATAATATTTATTTTAATATTTTTAAAACAATTTATTTGATATTTCAATCAATAAAATAATTTCTACATCACTATTGTGTCATCATTAATGGTAATTATTTATTCCAAAAAATTATAAATAAATTCACATGATGTAGATAATTTTATTTGATTTCTGAATACTTTTTTTCTATGTTATTTGAATTTTATCACCAAATTAAAATTATTACACTTATAAGATATAAGAGAGTGACATGTTGTCAATTTCTTTGGTTTTAATAATAATTACGTCATTTTCATGGTCAAAAGTCCATGAAATGAATCTATTATAACCCTTAGGTGTTATGGGTCGACTTCTATTCAAAAAATATAATTTTTGGCTGGTGTTACGATAATTTTATAATATTATTTTTGCACTTAATTGCCCAATTTATCTTTAACTTTGGTAAATAAAATTTACCGTAGTTACTATTTATAATTCCCAAAAAAATAAAAAAGTAGCATATTAACATAATTTGGACATACTGATTCCATATATGGAATCAATTTTTCCAAATTCAATACACAAAATTTTCAGAAATTAATTGAAAAATTAATCTCGTTGTTTAGAAAATGAGTTTTAAAATTTAAGACATTGCCAAAGATTGAAATGTTTATAACTATGAATTCAATGTAAAATTAATGATATTGAAATAAATTATATTAAATGGTAAAAATATATTATATTTATTCTTTAAAACCATTAAATTTTATAATTTAACCATATAAATTATCTTGATGAAAAAAGTTGTGCATAAGAAAAATTTAGCGTATTTTTACTCTTCATCAAAATTTGAAAGTTATCATAAAAGTATCAAAAATTTATACAATGTAAATTTTTATATCATGATTCAAAAGAAGAAGTTTATTTTGTCAAATTTACCTCATAAAATTTTCAAAAATTATATTTAAAATGGATGCGCCATCAAAAGGCGGAAATACTGCATTTTTGAAACAAATAATTCTTTTATCTGAAAAATTGATTTTTTTCTCATATCATGTGTATTATGAAATATAATGTTATATAAATTAAAAATGCGGTTAATACTATTTATAACTCCTATTTTACATAATATTTTAATAACATATTATTGTTTAGGGAAACTCGGTATTGCGTACAATGCAAGCTATCGAGGAAGGTTGCTTTTGCGTGTAACGCCAGCCAAGCCAGCGTTGCGTGTAATGAAATATTCCTTTGGTGTTGTGTACAACATAAGACATAAAAAAATAATTCTCATAAAATATCTGGTTGTTAAATTTTACCCCCATTATAATTAATTTCTCCCTCGAAATTTGTCACTTCATAACAAACAGATGAGGATACCTCTCCCTCATCATATCCTCAAGTTCCCATGTTGCTTCTTCTAATTGGTGGTTCCTCCATAAAACATTAACCAAGCGAGTGGTATTGTTTAGTAGAAATTTTTTGATATGATCCAGAATCTCTATCGACTGTTCTTCATAAGAATGATCTTGGTCCAGCGGTACAACTTCTGAGCTTAGTACATGTGAAGGATCAGGTATGTACTTTCTTAGGAGAGATTCATGGAACACATCATGAACTTGAGAGATATTTGGTGGAAGTGCCAATCGGTAAGATACCTTCCCAACACGATCCAGTATTTCGAAAGGACCGATATATGTGGGGCTTAACTTTCCCTTCTTTCCAAATCTCATTACTCTCTTATATGGAGGTATTCGTAAGAACACTTTATCACCCACTTCAAACACTAGGTCTTTTCTTCGGTTTTCGGAATAACTTTTTTTGTTGACTCTGAGCTGCTCTTATGTGTTGTTGAATAGATCTGAAATTTTCTGCCATCTCATCAACAAGATCTGGTCGTAATATCTTTCCTTCCCCAACTTCATCCCATCAAGTTGAAGTTATGAATTTCTTTCCATAGAGATCTTTATAAGGAGCCATTTGAATACTAGAGTGAAATCTGTTATTATAATAAAATTACACCAAAGGTAGGTGTTGATCCCAACAACCTTTTAAATCCATAGAGTAAGCTCTCAAATTGTCTTACAAATCTTTAATTTTCCTCTTAGACAAACCGTCTGTCCGAGGATGAGAGGCAGTGCTAAAACATAACTCTGTATCCAGAACATACTGAAGACTTTGCCAAAACTTCGAGGTAAACCTAAGATTCTGATTAGATATAACAGAAAGTGGTACTACATGCGATCTTACCACTTCCTTTACATATATCCGAGCAAGCTGATCAAGAGAGAAATATTTTGTAATAGCAATTAAGTGTGCCGATTTTGTAAGACAGTCAACTATAACCCAGATAGAATTATTGCCTTTGGATGTTTTGGGAAGTTCGATGATAAAGTCCATAGTGATGTTTTCTCATTTGAATTCTGGTATGGGTAATGGTTGTAACATCCCCTTATACTTCTGTCTCTCAGCTTTAACTTACTGACAAACCAGGCATCGAGAGATATATTCGGCAATATCTCTTATCATCCCATCCCACCAAAACTACGCTTTTAGGTCCCTGTACATATTTGTACTTCTAGGATGAATATAGAATGAATAACTATGAGCCTCATCCAGTAGCTCCTTCTTTAATTATTGTATGGGAGGAATACAGACATAGTTCCTGAACCTTTTTATCCTATCACAATCATGGTTGAATCGATGAACATTTCTCACCTTGTTTTGAAGCTCAATATCCTATTTCAGTGACTCTTTAATCTTCACTTGTATAGATGGTTGAACATTCATTTGAGAAAGATAAGATATCTCCCCTTTTATTAAAATTCCATGATTATTCCTTTGTAAATCCATAAATATTGGATCCCTTGTGATCCTCATCATGGATAAGATAGCTTGGTCTTGTCGACTTAATGCATCTGCCACCTTGTTTGCATTCCTAGGGTGGTAATGAATTGAGTAGTCGTAATCCTTAATCAGCTCCAACCATCTTCTTTGGCGCATATTCAGATCCTATTGTGTGAAAATATACTTTAAAATTTTATGATCATTATAAATACCACACCTTTCACCATAAATTTAATTCCTCCAAATCTTTAGTGGAAATATTACCACAGATAACTCCAAATCATGAGTTGGGTTATTTTGCTCATGGATTTTCAACTGTCGTGAGGCATAAGCTATCACCATATCATTTTTCATGATAACACACCCCATCCCCTTCTTGGATGCATCAATGTAGATCAAAAACCGTTCTCTACTACAAGGAAGTGCGACCACAAGTGCACTGGCTAACCTTCTCTTTTTCTCATTGAATTTCTCTTCACATTCCTCCATCCAAATAAACTTAACTCCTTTCTGAGTCAATTTGGTGAGTGGGTTAGATAATCTTGAAAAATATTTCACAAAATGTCGATAATACCTAGCTAAACCAAGAAAACATCAGATTTCAGTTACTGTTGTTGGTCTTGACTATCTTTCAATAACCTTCGTTTTTGCTGGATCCATAGATATCCTCACATTCGAGATTATGTGACCCAAAAATGAAACTTTTTGAAGCCAAAATTTACACTTGGTAAAGTTAGCATAAATCTTATCCTTTCTCAGGGTCTTTAATTCAATTCTCAAGTGATCTTCATGTTCTTCCTTGATCTTTGAATAGACAATAATATATTCTATAAATACTACCACAAAATGATCAAGATAGTCTCTAAAGACTCTATTCATTAGATCCATGAAGATAGCAGGGGAATTAGTAACACCTAAAGGAATCACTATAAATTCATATTTTCCATACCTTATATGGAATTCTATCTTTGGTATATCCTCCTTTTTGACCCTTAGTTGATGGTATCCTAAATGAAGATCAATCTTGGAAAAGTATTGATCTCCGCGAAGTTGGTCAAATAAGTCATTAATGTGCGGGAGAGGATATTTTTTCTTGATAGTGATCTTGTTAAGTTCTCGATAATCAATGAAAATTATCATTTATCCATATTTCTTCTTAATAAACAGAACATGTACTACCCAAGTTGATGCACTAGGGCGTATGAATCCCTTATCAAGATTCTCTTGGATTTTCTTCTTTAATTCCTACAACTTAATTGGGGCCATTCTATAAGGTGTCTTTGAAATGAGCATATCACCCGATATGAGTTCTATTGAAAACTCAACTTCACAATTTGGTGGGAGACCTGGTAATTGCTCTGAAAATACATCATCAAACTTTTTTACAATGGAAATAATCTTAATTGTGAGTTTCTCTCCCACCATTTGTGATAAATAACCTTCTTATATTGGAATCAAGACCCATAATATGGAAGAAATTTCCACTGGAAGGATATATTCGTCCTTGGATAAATAAACTATCATAGATTGATTAGGAATATGAAATGATACTTCCATTATTTGGAATTTGATATGATATCCATATAAAGAAATCAAATCCGTGCCAAGAATGACATCAAATTCTACTATAGGAAGGATCACAAGATTGGAAGGAATCACTTTCCCACAAACTTCAATCGGAGAAGAATTGTAAATTTTTGATGCAACTGTTGTGACATTAGGAGTTCTCACAGCTAACTCAAAATCTAATTGCTGAGGTAATATGGAAATACCCTTAGAAAATTCATCAAAAATAAAAGAGTGGGTGGATCCATAATGAAATAAAATATTTTCTACTTTAGAGTGGATGATAAGTGTAACTTTCACCACTTTATTATCACACTCCAAATCGCCAATAGTAATTGCATGTGGCTTTCCTTTATCTTTGGCCTTAATAGTTTGTTGATATCGATCATTATCCATAACCATTTTATGAGGGCATTGATTAACATAATTCCCCATTTCCTTTCATTTGTAACATTGAAGTGTAGGAGGTGCATTCTGTGTAGCCTTTTCTCTGTTCGCATCATTAGGCATCTTTTTCCCATTACATCGACATTCAATTTCCCGATGACATTCTTTTCCACACTTAAAACATTTACTTGTCCATTTAAGACAATTCCCTCTATTTTTCTTTCCACACTTTGAGCATAAAGGAAAACTCTCTTCTTTTTAGTGTGGTATTTATATTTTCCTTTGAATTCCATTTTCCTCTTCATATCAATCCCATATAACTGATGGGTTACTCCAATCTCTATCTCAACCTTGAGATCACATTGAAATATTTCCTCGCAACTATTGAAGTCCATTATGGCTAATTCCCTTTAGAGACTTGGTTTTAAGCCACTATAGAATCGATCAATCTTACTCTCAGGTTGGATAATAATCCCAGAAGTGTACCTTGAATGTCTTGTAAAATTTCCTTTGTAGGTACCAATAGATTCATCATCCTTTTGCTTAAATTAAAGAAACTCCTTCTCCATCTTTGTTCGAAGAATACGAGGGAAGTACTTATTGCAAAATAAGTTCTTGAACTTGTCCCATTCCATGGACTCAATTTCATCCCTTTTTCCTTATATTCTTGACAATATTCCACCATTGATCAGCTTCACCTTCTAAACGATATACTACTAAGATGAATTTATCATGTTTATAACATTATAGGACTGAAAATATCTTTTCAGTGGTACTGCTCCATTGTTCAGCCACTAATGGATCAGAAGAACTGCTGAAAGAAGGTGGACGCTGCCTCATGAAGGATTCAACAGAATGTTGCCCTTTCCTTTGCTCGTTTGGAAGGCCTGTATGATTCATAGCTTGAGAAAGTTGTGTGAGCATGGCTACATGATTTTTCATTCAATCTCCCATAATGTTTGGTTGCTTAGGGGGACAACCATTGTATTACCCATCGCATTCAAAATTACCACGGTTCCTTCAGGTTCTAGCAATTGACTAAAACCAAGAAGTATAGTGTGAGAAACACTAATCATAATAGGAAAACCATATAATCTAGAATAAAATTTCAAACTTTAGGTCTTATCATAGGTTATTCATGGCCATTTCTAAAACACTAATATTGTGTCCTATGGTTAGACATATTCATAGGGTTCTTACTAAGGATTTCACATCCACATTTCCAAAGGTTGACTATACCTTTCCTCTTATACCAACATTAAAAATCCATAATTTACATACATTGTAATTATATAAGAATTAAAGTATATTTATTAAAACTTATAACAAAACCATGATTTGACCATATAGGTATAGTGTCTTTAGAAACTGGGAAACATAAACAACTGGTTCATTAATCATCTACATTATCTGCCGTTTATTTCATCATATCTAGAGTCCCTTTTGGAATATCCTACTTAATACCCTTCTTCCCGAACTGGGGAAAAGAAAACATACAAAGGGTGAACTCAAATGCTCAGTAAAGGCAAACAAAAGAAATATCAACCATATCATATTCATAAGAACATAACATTTTGAAAATAATATCCTGCAAAAGAGATCATAATATCATCACATGGGATAATTCATAGTAGTGAAATGTAATCCCAATAATCATAACATAATACATGAAACTTTGTGGAATACACAAATAATCGTATAAAATCATTTCATATTAGTCAAGACTCATTTCCAAGACCATCATAGCTGACAAAGTTCATTACTGAAAAGATTTCACTCCTCGTTCCAGTCTGGTATCACTGTACTGGATTAACTTGTCTTTCTAGCCATGTCTATATCCTGAGATATAAATCCTTACCCAATTAATTGTAAGGAGATATAGGTCCCACCCATATCATAATTAAACCATTCTTATGTGTGCCACAAAATCATAAATCATACATCCTAGTATAACCCATATAATAAAAATGGGATTCTTAAACATCATGCCATCATAACATAATCCCTATAAGATAAAGGATTTAATAAACATAATTCCTTCATAACACAATCAAATAAATGTAATAATAGGGATAGAAACCTAACCCTATATCATCTTATATGGAAAATAATTTTGATAAAACACTTGAACTCAGTTCTTAAGGAAAATATCCTTTCTTCTTCGAGATCATTTTCTTTTCTCAAAATGACATAAAATTTTATAAGAAATGAATTTTCATTAATCATGAAGTCTTTCATAGGAATATTCATTTAAATAAGGTGTTATGAAACTATAAAAATCCATTCATGCCGTAAAAGTTAAAAAAACATTTTCTCATATTTTTGCCAAAAAAGTCAAAAAGTACCTCGTATGGTAAAAAAAAGAAAGATTCGTTCCATACCATGTGGTAAAAGTAAAAACAGGTTAAAAATGACCTTAATAATACATGGAAGAATAATAAACATTTTAGGAAAACATTTTGAGAAAACATGGATATGGATGATAAACATAACCCTGGTAAATACTTAGGAATAAACAATCCCAGATAAGAATGAGATTGGAATAATTATCCAATAACATAGGTCCAATATGCTTTGTGTGTATCCAAAAATCATGTATAATGATTTAAATAATGTTACAGATCTATTTAATAATCATAATTATTTTTATGATAACATTTATGATCATATTTTCATCCGTTTGTTAGTAACATTTCACTGTTACATGTGGTTTGGGTATTAACTACTTTATTTTCAAACGTATGTTTTGTCGGATAGGTTCATATTCCTATTTTTAGGTTATAGTTATATAACTTACATAATGGTATTAGTATAATATATATCAGATTTATTCATTCAATTCGTTTATATAATCATGGTTTAATGAAGATCATGTAGAACGAATCTCGTCGCACTGTGGAGACGGTAAGCTGTACGTACGCACGAGTGACGATATCATTCCCATAATTATTGAATGGTATTAGAGTTGATGAAATAATATATCATAATTAGTATAATTTTATAATAACCATATATAGTTATTCTTTACACCATTATACCCATCCAAGTAAGGTGGTGGTGGAAAACAGATTACACCACGACGTGGAGACGGTATTCCGTAAGTACGCACGTGCGGTGATTTCATTTTCCATAGGATGGATAGAAGGTGAAATGGGGTTGTTTAATATATATAATAAAATATCATTATAATAGTTATACTGATTTCATTACTTTATAATGAAACAAATAAATAAGAGTAAGTAGAAGAAGAAATAAATTTGAAAGAATCGGTAAAGGATATTACCTCTTCTTTGACGCGCCTCTTCTAAACCTCCTCTTATGGCACTAAAGTTGGTCTTTTGAGAATACCAGGACCTCTAGTATGTTTATAGGGAACTGTATAAGAGAAATGTATAGGTTTTGGCTGATCTTGAAGGCTCAAAATGTTGTGAAGCGGAGAGGGAGGAGGTGCCCTTTTATAAGAGAGGGGTGAGACACTTTTGGAAACCTCTAAAATATTAATTTATAATCAGCCCAAAACCCACGTAAAAACATCAAAAATGAATCAAATTCAAATATTATATAAGATAGGGTTTTAATCTCCTCATCTAATAAAATTTAGACATTTTGGGAATTTATTTTAATCATTATCAACTTGATTTATCCATATTTAATCTATTTAATTTTATTTGTGGTAATAATATTCTAAATTTTAAATTGTTATAAATAATTACTTATGTGTTGTGAATTTCAGATAATTGGATACTTTATGAAATTTGAGACCTTATAAATTTCAATTTATAATTTTTAAATATTTTTTGTGATTTTTAAACAATTTAATAATATGATATTTTTATAAAACAACATTAGTGTCAATTTTGAAACTATTCATTTATTTGACTTTAATTACGATCCACATAGAAAATATATTAATAGAAAAATATTTACTAGATTAATAAGATGTCATATATATCTAGAAAATTCGTGGAGCACATTAAATAGTTCATATAATATTTATTTTAACATTTTCAAAACCATTTATTTGATATTTCAATCAATAAAATAATTTCTACATCACTATTGTGTCATCAATAATGATAATTATTTAATCACTAAAAATTATAAATAAATTTACATGATGTATATACTTGTATTGTATTTTTGGAGTCTATTTATGCTCGATGTTTTATAAATTTTATCACTGAATTAGAATTATTACACTTATAAGATATAAGAGAGTGACATGTTGTCACTTTCTTTTGTTTTCATAATAATTACATCATTTTCATGGTCAAAAGACCATGAAATGAATATATTCTGACCCTTAGGTGATATTTTTCGACATTTATTCATCTAATAGAATTCATGGTATGTTTTAGGATAATTTTATAATATTATTTTTACCCTTAATTTCCTGATTTACCTTTAACTTTTGTAAATAAAATTTCCCGTAGTTATTATTTATAAGGCCCAAAAATACAAAGTATCCTATTAACATAATTTGGACATACGAATTCCAAATATGGAATAGATTTTTCCAAATTCAATAAAATAAATTCATAAATTAATTTAAAAATTAATCTCGTTGTTGAGAAACGAGTTTCAAAATTTATAACATTACAAAAGATTGAAATGTTTGTACCTGTGAATTCAATGTAAAATTAATGATAATGACATAAATTATATTAAATGGTAAAAATATATTATATTTATACTTTAAAACCATTAAATTTTATAATTTATCCATAAAAAGTTTATTGATGAAAAAAGTTGTCTTTAAGAAAAATTTAGCGTATTTTTATTATTCATCAAAATATGAAAGTTATCAGAAAAGTATCAAAAATTTATCCAATGTAAATTTTTATATATTGAATCAAAATAAGAAGATTATTTTGTCAAATTTTACTCATAAACATTTCAAAATTTATATTTAAAATGGGTGTGCCATTAAAAGGCGGAAAAACTGCATTTTTGAAAAAAATAATTGTTTTATCCGAAAAATTTATTTTTTTCTCATATCACATATAGGATGAATTATAATGTTATATAAAATTAAAAATATGGTTAATATTATTTATAACAACTAGTTTATATAATATTTTAAAAACATATCGTTATTTAGTGAAACTCAGTATTGCGTACAACGCAAGCAATCAAGGAAGGTTGCTCTTGTGTGTAACATAAGACAAGACAACATTGAGTGTAGTGAAAGTTGCCTTTGGTGTTGCGTATAACAGAAGTCATAAAAATAATTCTCATAAAATCTCAGGGTGTTACAAGGAAGGTCAAATGGAGCGGACCATTAAGACACTAGAGGACATGATTCATGCATTTATCGTAGATTTTGGCCACAGTTGGGAGGATCAATTTCACTTGATGGAGTTCAGATACAACAACAAATATCAGTCCACCATCAATGTGGAACCCTTTGAGGCCTTGTACGGCCGACCTTGCAGATCACCTCTATGTTGGACAGACCCAGGGGTGTCAACACTTATGGGTCTAGAGTTGGTATGTGCTACCATTAAGAAGGTGCAGGTCATCCAAGAGCAGATGAAGACTACACAGAGTAGGAAGAAGTCTTATGATGATAGGAGATGGAGAACTTTGGACTTCGAGGAGAGAGACCATGTCTTCTTATGGGTCTCACCTCGACGAGGTTTGATATGATTTGGTTGGGGAAGCAAGTTAACTCCAATGTTTATCGGACCTTTTTAGGTTCTCAGCAGAGTTGGCGAGGTGGCATATCAACTGGATCTTTCCCCACAAATGCACTGGGTGCCTGAAATTTTCCACATGACACATTTGAGGAGGTACGTGCATGATCCATCACACGTCATCGACTGGGGCGAGTTGGACATCGGCAATGGGATGACGTTTACAAAGGTTTTAGTGGAGATTTTGGATTGACAAGAGCGGGTCCTTCATGGATGATCGATACCTCAAGCGTGTGTTCGATGACATCATGGGAACCTCCATTAGAGAACATGAGAGCGGGAGGCTCAGATTTGTGATCAGTACCCCCATCTGTTTCATTAGTCTCGGTTGTGGATTTTGTGGATGAAAAGCCTTAAGATGTGGATAATGTAAAGACCCATATTTTCCATGTAATGTTTTTTCAATTATATTGAGTTATTGAAAGTCTAAAAAAATTTACGGTGCATGATTACAGGGCCTGTTGTGCCTGGAATGAATTTCTAAACTTTTTTTAAGTTAAGTATAGTAAATCTGTGAGTGGCGTTTTCTAACTTTTGAACTAGTGCTCGGATTAAAAATCTGAGAGCACCATTGAATATGTCGAGCCACTATTCTCTTAAAGAAGGATTCACATTGACCCCCGTAGGTTGGGAGAAGAATATATATTTCGGACTTTAAAAATAATAAGGAAATAACAAAGTTATTTGATTTATCTTTTTCTTTTCCTCCAACGGACAAGCGGCGGTGGCAGGACCAACGACATGTCAAGCCATTAATTTTCTTGACTCCTCAAAATTGGTAATAGCGCCATTGGAATTTGGGAGGTTCATTCATTAAATGAACCACATAAATTCCTTACGGTATTACTCACCATCCCACTCTACTATTTATTTGGAGCACTGGGTAGAGTATTGGCACAGCTTCACCAAGCGATGATGCTCTGGCCATGTACCGTGATGCCAACCACTTGAAGGATGGAACCAGTTCCAGCAAGCGGTGATGAGCTCCACCGAATCATGAACTGACGAACACAGACTCTTCCTCAAATGTGGATGTTCTTCAACGATATTAAGGTAGGGTTTTTATTTTGTTTCATTTTTAAAAGAATTGTTGAATCTTATTCTTCCCTCATGATATCAAGCTAACGCGGAGGGCACATGCCAAAAAATAATACTTGAAACCTCCGCCACTTGTTTTACCAATGTTTTCTTCACTGGATTTTGTTCAGATTGGATGGATTTTGGAACATAGGGAAAAGTGAAGAAGAGGGTGTCCTGAGAGGGTTGTTGGTACATTTGAATGGAAAAACAGGCCACCAGAGCTCCCCTGGTGACCAGCTGTAGACCGCCAGCACGACGCCGACACAACAACACTGGTGACCGATGCCAGTGGGTGAAGGCAGCGGCCAAAAAATAGCTGGCCTTGAAAGAGGTTTCAATGCACTTTCGTGCACCACCGGAGAAGGGGGTCGCGGTATACAACCACGATGGACAACGGCGACCAACATTGGCCGGCTGCGGACGGAGGCGAGAGGCACGCAGTCGCGCGCCGCTGAATGGGGCCGCGACTTGGAAGTCTCAATGGAGGGCCGGGACCCATTTCTTGTGGGTCCTGTGGGTGATCGGGTGGCATCCCGTGGTGCGGCTACTCCAATTTCCGAACAGGGGAAACGCCCCCCCTATGCCAGCTAGGGCAGACCCCGCTCCAGTGGGATGCGCCTCTAGCAGGTCGTGCCCTACGCGGTCCAGGTTTTACCATTCTAGTGGGCCACACCACCCATGAGGTTTGTCTGGTCTGTGAGCCAGCGGGTCGAGCTCACCGTGGTTGGCCCAGGCCAGTTCGGGCCGGACTGGGCCTGACCGGACGTAGACCCTTCAAGGCCAAGTTTCGCTAAAATATCCATATCTTATGAACTGGGCATTTTTTAGATGAACCGTTTGCGACGATGAGATCCTTGGAGTGAGACGGTCGTTTTGGTATACTCCTCTTGATATTTGGAGAATGTTATAGTATGCTTGAGTTGGATCATACCCTAATCCAACTGGGCCCTCTGTACTAAAATGGTTTTAAGTCACATACCGAACGTCCGATTAACGCGCCATCTATCGCGTTGGAAGCCTTATGACATAGCAGTCATTTGAGATACTTCTTCATAGAACTTCGTTAAAATTTAGGGATGACCAATGGCTTTAGGAGAGGATCCTTTTGGAATCCAGTGTGCTTTGTACAGAAATCTCGTGGATGGATGTAACGTGAAGAAAGAACATTGATCCTATATTGGTCAGAATCTATCAATCCTGTGTGGATCAGTGCCTAGAGATCCAGTGTGGGTCAGTATCTATCGATCCTGTGTGGGTAGGCAACTAGTGATTCTGTGTGGGTCAACACTTATAGATCCTTTGTGGATCAGCAACAGATCCTCTCGATAGAATATGATGATCTATATTTTTGACTAATCATCTGTACTTCTGTACTAGAGTTATATACCTGGTGGGAGTTGAGTCTTTTACCTTTGCGATGTTAAATTCTTGGTGATACCTTTGTGGTACTTTTACCTTCATGGTTTTACCTTCGTGGTGTTACCTTTGTGGTACTTTTACATTCGTGGTGTTACCTTCATCGTGTTTCTTTTTTGTACTTTTATCTTCGTGGCGTTACCATCATGGTGTTACCTTTTTTGTATTATTCCAACGTGGATCCATTGTAAAAAAATGGCTTAAAAGTTGGAGCCTTATGATTCCTCATGTCTGAGATGATTATATTTTGATAACCTAGGTATATGTGTGGGAATATAACTAAGTAGAGTTAATGACTACTTCATGCTTTGTGATTGAGGTCTTGCTTTGTGGTTTTTCTTTTGTGGAACTAAGGGAGACCTTGGGTGTCTTGGGGGTACCTATTGAGTATTGTTATACTCACCCCTACACGAGCTATGCCCGCACCTTGTCGTGTGTTGTGCAGATGACGAACAACATTGATTGAGGCTGAGGGAGCCTTATTGGAAGGTGCTCAAAGGTGTACCATTTGACGTGACGTGCTGCAATGACTAATGATCATGAGTTGTACCTACCCTTCAGGTAGGATCCTAAGTGGATGTTCCAAGATTCATTTTTTACTTTCTGTTGTACTTGTAGATTCCAGTTGGGCTTGTATTTCAACCCCTTTACTTTCAGTACATTTTTTTCTACAAAAGTTTACTTTGTGGTTTCTTCTTTTCATGTTCTTGGATTATTATGGTATAGGATTAATGTCAGTGCCTTCCCATTATAGGGATACTCTTTTCTCGTGCTAGTCTCCAGCCCCTGTCCTATAGAAGGTGGGCTTGGGGTAGTCACGACATCAGCCCTGGGGGACGGGTCGTGACAAAGGCTAGATATAAAAATGGAATTAACACACACACACACATATATATATATATATGATATTTATAACATTATTATACTTATAGAATTATGATATCACATATTCCTTATTACATTTTCCTTCCATGGGTGATACGATAATGTCAGAAGTGCGTACAAAAGACTATCGCCTCACAAAGCGATGTGATTTTTTTCCACTTATTATTTAAAAGGAAAGTAGTAAGGATACATTGATTGAATACATGTGATATTTATGAACTAACAATAATTTTGGGAATATAATATCACATCTATCTTATTACATTCAAACATTTTAGAAATTAATAATAGCCCCTTTGCGTAAGGGTGGACTACCTCTTCCACGTAGTGATGTGAATTGTTTTTTCATTTTATTTTTACATGGACAGTGATAAGGTTAATGTTTATTAATATAAATGAGATATATAAAATATTCATTATTTTTTAATGGTGAGATAATATTTATATTCCTTTAATTATAACATTTTAGAAAATGGAAACAATATTCATGGGTAAGTTTGTCTTACCATATCCAAGAATAGTGTAATTGAATTCTTATATTCAAGTTATTATGATTACACTATATACATATATAACGAATATATATAATATTTGTATCATTTTTTATATGATAGATATTATTAACCATGTTCAATGTAAAACTACTATAAAAATAAAAACCAACATTATAATTATAACAAATATTACCTAAAACATGATTTTAACAATGAATTATTAATAAATGGGTATTAAATGGTCATAAATAAATAATATATGATAATATATATATTAATTATTCTTGAAAATATTTTTAAAATACCTTTATCTATTATAAAACATGTTATAACTTCTAATAAGGAATTTAAACCTCAGGTAAGGGCTTCTAATCTCACTTTTAATTTTATGATACATATTCTATATTCATCACTCAATTCTTTTGTGTTGTTTATATAATTCACATTTGAAATTTTATATCATGAATCTATTTATATTTATGGAATTAAATATTTTATTTTATGTTATTTCTTTCTTGGGACTTTTGACTCAAAACATACCAAATTCGTAATGTTTATTCTACAATCTCATTGTTTATCGATATTGTTTATGAATAAATTTATGATGAATAAATATTATGATATATCACACAATAAAATCATATATTCTCCACTAATATGTATATTCATTAAATATTTAAATAATATTAAGAAATTTAAATATTTTTTACATAAATTTATTTTTTAAATGTTTTTATCATAATATGACATTATTTATCTCTTTGGTATAAAATGATTTATATTCCAAAAACATGTTTTCTAAAAAAATAATTTTTTTAAAAGTATCCACATTATTTATCAAATAAGTTTGAATAAGTGTTTTACATTTTTGGAAATGTTTTTAAAGGAATATTCATTTCATTATCCAAAGAAGGAATGTTTAGATTTTATCAAAATTTTGTAAAGAATCATTGTTTTAACATCTATGGAATGTATGGAATTCTCCAACTTCATGGACACTCAATGTTTTAATACTTAATTTAAATGTATAAAATGTTATTTTCAAAGTTAATTATATCAAAAATATTTTATGAACTTTTTAAAAAAAATATTTTCAATGTAAAAAGAATATATTCCTCAGGAAAAGTTTTAATGGAATTTTTATAGTATTTATTTTAATGAATGAAATCAACACATTATTGATCTTATGAATCATTGGGGTTGTGTTGTATTTATATTGTATTTTTTATTTATTTGTATTATATGGGATCTGTTTAACATATGAGGTAAAATTTTATTACCACTCACCATATTACTCTGAATAGTTTGTCATTACGTTTATTAATTAGGATAATTATTAACATTTTATAACATAGTATTTCAAAATGAATGTTTATATTTATAATGTATCACACATTTAATATATGGAATTAATTGGACTTAGTATATGATTTATAGGGCCCATTATACCCCTTGATGCATCTGTAGGTCTCGTGAGACCTACTAGTTTGGGTTTTAGGAAGATACCTTAGCCATATAGGCAAGATATCTTGAAACGAGGATGTGGCAGTATGATTATGATTTAAAATATTATGAACTTCCTCATTATGAGATTATATATTAATTTCTATGTTATTCTCCGATAGTTATAATATAGATGGATAATGTTTCAATATTGTTTTATTATTTCTTCTGATTTATTTGATCATTATCTATTCATTCCAAATTATGTTCATGGAATTATTTTAATGGAATGTGTTCCATTATTTACCTTACCATATTAATTAATCTTATTTATTCATGATATATTCTGTTATAATCAAACCATTACAGAGCATCTGATCTCACCCATTTTATTATTTTCTATTTTCCTCATGATACATGGAAGAATTTAAGTATTGATGTGTATGGATATTAAAAGGGGATTAATGGAATTCTTAAATAAAACACTATATTTTATTTTATTTTTTCAAATTTATGTGAAATTAATGTATATACCTAGTTTACCAAGACTACAAAAATATTCTATCCTTCAGGATATTATACCTTATATCTAGTAACGATGTAATAAATAATCCACCAATTATGGGCTACAATAGTCAGGTACATTACAGCTGGAATTAGAGGATGTTTAGTAGAAATCTAGGGAACTAGATTTTGGAAAACAATTATTTTATAACCTAAGACTAATATTTAATTTGAGTACAATCATGGAAGAACATTGTAAATTTTTCGAAGGAATTTATTATGTTATTTTTCCTGTAAATTAGTCTCTATATGTGTACTACATGTGGATGTCGTTTTGATACAAATGTACCTGGGGGAAATAAATATGAATAATGTGTGTTGGGAAAGATTGGAGTATTACCAAGTATACAACAATGGGTTATACTATGCACCTGGTTTGACACTCCTAAGTGATATACAAGGGTTATTTAAAATTTTCATTACAAACCATTATAAAGGATTAAAAATTATTTTCATGATTTTAAAACATTCTCAATTAAATCATGTTTGTGATTATAAGAATAAATATGTATTTTTCAATTTAATTTAATTGTTTCTCAAGTTTGGGGATTATAAAATATGTTTCATACTTCTCTGATCTAATTTATTATATTCTATTATTTATAAATGATATCTAGTTGAAGCAATGAGGACTATATCAATGTAAAATCCCCATATAGGGATTTCTATTTTGGGAAAGATAATAATGTTTGAGCTGGAGCTATAGCTGGGACTGATCAAATTATAACCATATTGGGGATGATATCGTAACATATGAGAAATAAACAATCCCCTACTAATATAACAAATAGTGTAACAATGTTAGATATCATTATTCATGATGATCCTCTAAAATTCAATAGAACTAAGAATCCATTTATTACTAAGGAATGAATAAGTTCCTTAGAGAGTAAATTTCACATATTAGGAAGAAATAAAAGGGTTAAATTCATCAGTGAATTTTATAATCTCTCAGGATATGCATATCAATGGTGGAAATTTATTCAAAATAATAGTTATAGAGGAAAAATATAAAACATGTAATGGATGGATTTTAAGGTGATAATCATGAAAATTTATTTTCCTTATTAGAAATAATAAAACATGAATATGAAATTATTTAGTATGAGACAAAAGGAAGAGTAAAATTTTTCTATGTATGAAGAAAACTTTACCATATCATAAAGGCTTGCTATAAACTATGTACATAATACGAATAATAACCTTGAGCATTTCATTGATAGATTAAAGCCAATTCTCACATGAACAATTGTCTCCCAAGAATTATAATCATATGAGTATAAAGTATCAATTGATATAAATATTGTGAAATAAAGATCCTTGTATTTTTTCTTAAAAGTAATGTAAGAGAAGTATAGGATAATAGAGAAAAATAAAGTTATATTGAATAAGGGAAAGAAACATTTTCCGAAATGTGGTAATTGTGGAAGGAATTACCTTGGTACTTATTGAAATGAAACAAGAGTTTTCCATAGGTTTGGGGAGAAAAGATACAATACTAATGATTGTAAGGGAATGAATTGAAATTACAATAATAAATTCTTTAATTTTAATGAGATGGGGAACTAAATAAATTAAGGACTATAATCATGGTAATATAACTTATATAAAGGTAAGGGATCATTGTTAATATTATACTTTACTATATTCAAGGAGGAATGGTTAAATACCATTTGGTTGGATTCAATAATTAGGTTATAAGAGTATTTTATCAATGATATTCTGGTTATAAATATCTTGAAAAAATGAGTGTTTTATTATAGTAATATTTTTTAAGAATTTTCAAGAATATGTTAAATGGTATTGATGACCTTGGATATTGATTCTGTGGAAAGATAATCTTTTTAGAAAACACATGTTTGTGAGAAGATAACCCTTAAAATATGCCATAGGCTGATATAATAATAATAAAGAATTTTTTTACATGATAGTATTGGTGACCATGAAATCGGTTACTGATTTAATGTTTTATGTTATTTATTCTAGTTCATAATTAATTTTTGGAATATTGAATAAATTCAATAATTTAAAATTTAATTTAAGATATAAGGAGGGAAATATTTTTTTAGAAACATGTATATTTTCATTATGATTTTATAGTGATGAAGGTATTTAAATATTTGGTATGTGACATTAATAGGTATCTTTTATGTTTGGGAAATATAATTTTATGTTGGTTTTGGAAATTTGGTTACCTTCCAGAAATACTGTTGGACATTGAATTTGGTCAGTCATATTTTGGAAGAGTATCTATTTATGAAATGGATTAAGTTTAACCATTGGTGTTACTATTGATGATTATTTATTGATGTTTTATATTTGATAATTTATTTTAACCATTTTGGTTTTGGTAAATATTTATAAATATAGTAAAGGAATTGTTAATCTTTTATACATCCTACAATCCATTAAAATTTAATTTTAGCACTTGAGAAATAAAAAAATCATTTTTGGATATTCATTTTTCAGTTTAAGTGATGAAATATAAATTGATCAAAGTGAAACCAAAGTATTAAATTATGATTATGAAATATAAATATATCAAGTAACCTTATTTCCTTATATTTTTTGATAATAAAATAATACCTTAACTTTAGGAAAATGATCTAACAACCAGAATGTTTTCATATTTCCTTTAAATTAGATGAATCAAATGGTCATTTAAACCATAATATTTTTATGTATTTAGGTCCTTAACTATCCATTAATCATTCAATTTTTTAAGATCAATGATCTTGATCACTCTGTATAATTATTTACACTTGTCTTCTAAGTCAATATATTCACTTCCCCCAAATGTTCTCCTACATGGAAAACATGTTATCCATTATTTTATATTTACTTTTTATTTACCTTTCTCTCTTATCAAAATGATTCTTATTATAACTTTTTATGATGTGGATTTCAAGATAGGGTATTTTTAAATGTCGAACCCTTAATTTCCAAGACAATGATTAAATTAAGAGGATGTAATTTATTTTAGGGGGTAGAATGTAACACCCCATGATTTTAAATAAAGAAAATTATTTTCGATAGACCATGTGAAATGAAACAATGTGCATAAAATACCCAAAAATATATTTCATTAAATTTAATATCTTTGATATCATACGTTACACACTACACTGAATTTAAATGAAACATGATAGACAATAAAAATATTATTATTTAAAAATTACCATTAAAACCTAACCATTATGTTGGTGGGGTTTAATAGGAATAACTCAATTATAAAAATTATATTTCTTACATATTTATAAAATATATTAAATGGATATATATTGATCATAAAAAGATTATTAACCTTGTGAAAGAAAAAATAATTCTTAACAAACTACATTTTCCTAAAAATCAATAAAGTAATGATTTCTGCACATAATTTAAAATTAATTTCTGAAAAATATAGAAACATTATTTGAAAAAATAAACATCAATTTTAGAAACTTCAATACAATATTATCATTGTGTTAGTTATTGATAATTTTTTTAAAATAGTCTTTATTTTATATGTTGTGATAAATACTGATTTTTAATGAAAGATGCCTTTTTGTTTATATTACTTAAAATGTAAAAATTATATATTAAATTGGATTTAAAGAGTAATTTGTTCAATTATATTTTTATCTATCAAAATTAGTTAATTAGAAAAATTTTCATATTTATTTTTTACATAAAAACTTATTAAAAATTTCAATGTTTTTATTTGGAAAAACCATTTTTTTCAACGTGCCTGTTTAGATAATTTTGTATTGAATTATTCCACTTATATGAATATAAATTGGATGAATGGATTGTACATTTTTTTTAATAATAATTTATAATATATAATAAGTTAAAATTAATTTTTTTCCATAATGAATATTGAAAATACAAAATTTTAATCACACTTTCAATTGTAAAAAATGATTTATCGGGTGGTTGAACTAAAAAGATATTGGATAATATAACCTAAAAAAATGTAAAACACCCATTTTATTAACATATTTATACATTTTACCATATATGGTTATATAATATAACATTTGGTGGATTATTTAATGAGAAAATGTGTAGATCACTTTCTCTTTTAAAACATTCCATGTGTGCCCTCTCCCGCACATATAAAAGGCCGCATCATCTCCTATACACATCACACATCCCAAAATATTTAGTTATAACAATACGTGAAAAAGAAAACTTATTTAATTATATCCCCACATCATAGAGGAATTTTTTATTAGGAATCCATCTTATAAGCCCGAATGGCTCGAAGGACCTCTTTTTTATTTTATTATAGATAATCCCCCTTTTAAGTTTTGAAGGGGAACCCGTACATGACCCGTAGGCCCAAGGCACAAGGCTCGACATGACTTGAAATACATGACCCGAAGGCCCAGAGGCATACCATACCCATTACATGACCCGTAGGCCCAGCCCACTAGAATTGCCCCTCCCTAGTGTCTTGAATCATTGATCTCCTTAGCTCCCCACCTTGCATTGCTGATCAGCTAGAATTGCCCCATACAAAGCTGCACGATGCCTGGTTTCGATGGTGGATACCATACCCTCTCATTCTTCCAATCTGGTTAGCTCTGCATCTAGTGGCTGCTACTCCTGTTTCTATGATCCTCTTCTGGGGCCTGTTCTGTGTGAATTGGGCTACTCCATGGTCTACGTGACCCGAAGGCCCTGCGGCCCAAAGGACATTGACAACCTGAAGGTCCTGGAGACCCATAGGCCCAAACCAGTGGCCCGAAGGCCCAAATCGGGTGAATAGTGCCGACTTCTACAGTACCGAACAGTAACTGCTACAGTAACCTGGAAATTCACCTCCACCCAGTTTTGTACCTGGGTCTCTTGGATGCCAAGAAGGAGTCATTACCACTCAGGTACGGGCTCATTGGCGGAATCCGTCTTATAATGGATACAAATATAATGGATACAAATATAAACCTAAAAGGTATCTATGAAGAAGAGATAAAATTATTAAACATGAATATTTATTTTATTTCATCTTCAACTTCCTTAAATTATCTTATAATTTTGATAATATAAAAAACTATTATCCCATATATTCTGATATGTTATTATTCTAATGGAATAACACATATCCATCTTGTCTTCTATCAAATCAGAAATAATATTTTGATCATCTGTATAGTGGACTGCCGCCTCGGGAAATAATGTAATTTATTTTCCATCACCACATATAAATTCTATATTTAATAACGTAGTTAAAATATTTATAGGATATATATTAAATTAATATATATATTAAATTATTATATCACATATAAAATCTTACATTCCATGCTATGGGGGATACTATAATGTCAATCCTTTATTTGAGATACTACAACCTCGTAAAGCGACATGAATCAATTTTCAATTATGATTTACATAGCAGTTCATCGGGATAATTTTAATCAATATGTTTAATATTTATGAAAAAATAAATATGTCAATATAATATAACATCTAACTTCTTACCTTCAAATATGTTGGAAAATAGTAACGCCACTCATAGGTACGTGTGGAATACCACCTCCACGTAGTGATGAGAAATATTTTCCATTTTATATTTACATAGATGGTAAAAAGGATGGTTTTGATTAATATAATAAATATATATAACATAATAATGATTTATTATATCTGAATTAATATTTATATACCTTTTTTTCTAACCGTGGAGAAAAAAGAAACAACGTTCATGCATACCTACAACCTAGTGTCTTTATGAATACTGTAATTAAATTTCTATCATTAACTAATATGGATTGCTATAAATAAAACATTAATTAATATATATGACATTTATATCATGAATTTATTATGTAGAGTATGTAACCATGATCAATGTAATGTTACCTAAAATTACAAATAAAAACAAAATGAAAAATAAAGCATTTATTACCCGAAACATGATTTTAACAATGAATTATTAATAAACAGGTAATAAAAGATAATAAGTGAATTGTATATGGTATAATATATATAGTAATGGGTTCTCAAAAGAAAATTAAAAACCCTATATTTAGCATAAAGGAGGTTTCAACATGTATGAAGGAATTTTAACCTGAGTTAAGGTTTACCTGTCTCAGTTTTACTTTTGTGAGACGTTTTCCATATTAAACACATAGTTCTTTTTTATGGTGTATATATTTAACGTTTGAATTGTTATATCATAAATAAATTTTTATTAATGTTATTTAATGTTAAATTTTAAGTTATTTTTTTCATTGGGATTATGATTCAAAATTTCCCAAAATGGTAATGGTTTAATTTATAAAATCATTGTTTATTGGTATTTTTTAAGATTAAATTTATAATGATGAAATAATATGGTATATCAATAAATAAACACATTAATTTTCTCATACTTTTCTAATTAATGAAATTTTCATGTAATAGGACCAGTTTATTCTTTAAGGTACTTAAAACGACAATGAAAATATGTTAAACAAAATAAAATTTTATTTCAATGTTTAGTCAAAAATCATTTTTCATCCAAAATATTGATTTATAAAAAGGTTCTTAATTTTTTTTTAAAATTATAAAAATGATTTATTAAATGTATTTTTACCCATGTTTAAAATTTTAAATTTTTTAAAGGTATCATTATATCTTTTTTGAAAGAATTATTTTTTTATATTTTATCAAAAAATTGAAAGGAATGATAGTTTTAAGGTTTAATAAAAGTATATAATTTACCATAGTCATGAACACTAAATGTTTCAAAAATTAATTTAAATATTCAAAAGTTATTTTAAAGTATATTTGTTTCAAAATAATTTTTGAAATTTTAAAATTTAAATTATTTTCAATTTAAAAATTATTTTCTCTTCATAAACATTTTTAATTGCATTTATATGTTATTTTTATTAATAACATGCACCAAAAATTTATTTTCACTATGATAAATGATGGATATCTTGGGTTGATATCATCCTTATTTTTTACTTTGATGATTTATGATCAGTTTAACTAAGGATGTACAATTTTATTTCAATTTTATTTGTTTCTATAAATGGTTTATAACTATGTTTATTGATTTGGTTAATTATTAAAATTTATTATTCTATTTTTTAAATATGAATTTTCTATGATTATTATGTATCACCCATTTCATATTAGAAATTCATTGTAGATAGTATGTGATGTGAGGACCCTGCTACAACACCTCGATGTATCAGTAAGTCTCATGAGACATACTAGATTGGGGTTTTGGATGCACACTTACACATTTATGTAATATTCTTATAAAAAGGCATTAATAGTATGGTTACTATTTATGAAATTATTAATTTCCATATAATATCAATAGTTAATGATTCCCATGTGATTAATCAATTTGTTAAATTATCCTTTGATAAGAATATTTCTCATGTGATTATTTATTTGTGAATATTCAATTATCATTTATTCATTCCTCATTATGCTATAGTTATTTTTTATATTTAATGTGTTTTAGTTATTTAAATTTCCATATTGATTATTCTTATTTATTCATGATAGCTTCTACTATAGTGATTCCCTTTCCAAGCATCTGAGCTAACCTCTTTCTTATTTTTTATTTTCCACAAGATACTAGGAAATGTTTTGTTATTAATATGTTGGGATACTATAATGGGAATGATGAAATTCTAAAATAAAATACAATTTTGGATTTTTTTTGTCTTTAAATGTTATTCAAATTCAAGTATTTTTCTTATTTAACAATACTAATAAACTATCTTATTTTTAAAACCAATTTCAAAATATTGATTTTTTTTAATTTTACTTCAATTATCCACTTAAACTCCAAAATTATTATTTAATTTGATGATATAAAAAATTTATTTCCCACTAAATTATCTTTTGATATGTTTAGTTATGGGTATTTGACTAATGGGATCAAATGATCCAATTATTAACCTCTTACATTATTGTACCATTCAAAAATATTATGTAACCTATCTTTCACCTAAAAATCCATTTTTGATATTTTTAAAATCCACATTATGGTTATGTGGGAACCTCACATTCAAGTGGATCAACCATCACACCCCAAATCCAAAATTTTAAATTAAAAGGAGATCCATAAAAGAAACATTTGAAATTCAAAACTACTCACCTAGGACCAATCTCCACTAAACCACCACGAGTCATGAAATATAGAGTGGTGGTCTTCCTTGGGACATTCCATTGAAATGAAAATCACCTTCATCCACAAGAAATAACTACAAAAATAAATTACGATTGACAATTTCCCACTAAAGAATCAAACCAAGAACACCAAAAACACCAACAACCTTTCCATTGTTGAATCACCTATAGATCAAACTAAAATCCATACCTGGTACATCTCTCAGAATCAATATCATTCAAGAAAAACATTGAACAATATATAAACAAACCAGATCCATCATCATGGTCTCTACATCTCTTAAACCAAAATTGTTGAAATTGTTTCCATCAGAAAGAAAATGAAAGCATCTTTATTAAAAGACAAAATCTGAAAAACAAACCACAACAAAATGGAATAAAAATTCACAGAAAAATATATCTAAAAAATCATAAAAAAGGAAACCAAAATCAAATATTAAGATTTCACCATAAAGAACTACTAAAGAAGAAAAAAGAAGAAAAAATAACCTGAATGATTAGAGAAACCAACATTATTGATTGAAAGAGATGAAACTGTTTCTGACCCCTTCCAACACCATCCTAAGTTGTCCCAAAACATTCTTTGTGATCGACCAAGATTGGGTCCAACTGGATCGGTTGGAGAAAAATACTAGTGGATATACAGAATTCTATACACCACCACCATGACTGACCCAGAACACATGAACCTTCCACACATAGACTTAATGTAAAGATCTAATTCATGGCGAAAGGAAAAAGGAGGTGTAGTGGGAAGTGACTGCAATTCCACTAGTGACCGTTGGCAGGCGAGCATAGAAGGAAAAAAAATAATTGGAAAGGAAACCAAAGAATCATGGTGGAGTAGGGAGAGGGCATGTGTGTGAGAGGGAATGGAATAAAAATGAAACACATTGGCTCCACTGAACAAGTGGAGAAGGGTTTAAGTAACCTATATTCATATAAATTATTTTTCATTTAAATCAAAATATCTAAATTATTCTTAAACAACACTTGGGATATTCATTTTTTATACCATTAATAAATCATATTTAAATGTAATAAGACTATATTCTATATAAATATTCATGAGACCAATCTCTTTCTGCTGTTAATTATGATTTGATGAAATTTTCAATGTTTTCTTATGTGATACACATATGAATTAAACTTTTTTGACATAAACCATGGTACTATAATTTTTTATCCCTGAAATTACTTGAATGATGTTTTATATCACTTAATATTATATGGTAGAGTGTGGTGAGTAAACCCACTCACCTATGGAACTCTATCCACTGTTTGATTATGATCTGGGAAGCAAGCCTAGGAATTTTTATATGATGAATTGTTTTATATTTTTACAAAATTCATATGATTATATGATCTTATGATTAATAATTATCAATGAAAAAACCTTATATTATTATTTTAGAATTATGATCCATGATTTATTGGTTATGATTTTGTTATGATATGTTCTTGTAACTTGATCATGTTATCATACCTAAAAATCTATCTTATGATCACTTATGATCACTGATTATTATCTATTATGTTTTACCTTACCTAGTGATTGAGCTCAACCTTATTATATTTACATTTAATCATGTTATGATGAAGGTATTACATATGAAACGTCCATATGGGTATCATGTGTGGATTATTTTGGGGGAGACGTTAAATACTTATTATAAAATAAAGATTTTTTTATTTAAGGGAAAATTCATATTTAATTGGAAAGGTATGGGTATTATTATTTTATTATTTTTTTATAATTATCTTATACTCTAAAACTAAAAGCTATGTGTGATGTGTGCTTCTAGATATATGAAATTTGTATTGTTTTTATGAATGTTTAAGTTTATATCACTATAGTTTATATCAAAGTGAGTTTATGAAGTATATGTTTTTAGATACAGATATGGGATTACGATTGTAGTGGACCATAGTGGGCATTAATATAGGGTTTAGATAACATTTGAGATTATGATATTATTAGGGTATGAAAATTTAAATGTTAAATAACCCTTTCTAGTTCTAGTGTGATTTGGATTATAAGAAGATTATTAACATATTTTGATATTGTTATTGGGTTATAGGAAGAACACATAACTGAGGTATATGTTTTCCTTAGTATTGGACTGTAATTTTATATTAAGGCACTTCTTAATTCTTTTTTAAAATTCTTAATATCAACTTGTAACTATATATGTAACATCATAATTTTTCGGGAATGTATTATTTCCATAAACTATAATATATATTTAATCTTGTACTAATAATCCTATTTTATCATAAAATTGAAAGAGATTAGGAAATAGGTCATAAAATATATGAATTAAACAAAAAACACATTATTCATTCATAGTGAAATATTACAATAAAATAACAAGAAGCTAAGTATTACACACATTGGATTATTACATCCATGGAATGCGTACTAATTAAAATAGGATAATAAATAGAAAATAATAAGGTCCTCAATACTAGGATATCTATTAGATTATATTAATCCTTGAGGATTATCAATATCCAATGAAAGCCTATAATGATGAAAAATATTATGAAAGTAGAAATCATATTGTGAAATCTAAAATAAATACCATGGAAATGAGAACGGTGGCATAAGAAGTGCGAATAGAGTCAATGTTTTTAAGGCTATATATATATTAATAAAATATAGTAATTATAAATATAGACATTGGAAATATGATAGTTGGATATGTGGTCTTTGGAAATAGGGTATTTGGATAAACATGTATCTAAAAAGTATATTGAAGTTGTGTGTTGTTAGTAGAAAATATGAACAATATAATAAATGTCTAATAAATATTGAAATGAAAATATAATATTAATATTATATATATATATATTATGTTTTTATAACATTAATGACATTATAATTTTTAAGGTACTTTATTATGTATTTATAAAATTCATAGAAAAAAATTAAAAAAAATGGGTTAGTACTAATAAATTTTTAGATTATAAATAAATAATTGTTTTATAAAAGTAATATTTTTCATAGAACAATTTTCTATTTATTATTGTATATTTTATCTTAATAATTTAAATTTAACATTATTTAATCATTATAATAACATCATTAAATTATAAATTGATTTGTAATAATGTTAAATGCACTTAATGTTCAAAATAAGCATTTTTTAAATAAATGTATATTTTATTTATATTTTTTAATTTTATATAAAAGAAAGTTTCATAAAATTTAATAATCATAATTGTTTAATAATAATAATAATATTATTATATTTATAAATTCAAAAATTAATTTAGTACGATTATTTGGATTTTTTATAAAAAAATTCGATATTTAGGTGAATTGTGATAATATAGTTTTTACAAAAACTATAAATTTTTGTTTATATAATAAGGATATATATGTTTATTAAACCATTTATTTAATCAAAACAATCTTTAGAAAGTAAGAAAAACATTTTAAAAATAATATGGTGAAATTTGAAAATCGTGGATTACATTTTTATGGACTTATGTAATATTTTCCGAATAAAAATTGTTATTAATCATTTCATTAAATTAAATACTATTTCGGTGAAATTTTGTTTTTATTAATTTTAAAAACAAATAACTTTTATTTGTTTCATAATAAACCAATATATATCATTAAAATAATAAATATTGATAATTATATACTACCCAAAATATTGAAATCATAAAAAGACACATTTTAAAAAAAGATGTTTTTACTCGTCACATGAACAAATGAAAAAATTAATTTTTCCTACTCCATGAAATTTAATATGATAAACCTTTTGTTATATATTTTATCATTTGGTAAAAATAATTTAATAAGGATCATGTTATTTTTATCAAATAAAAGTAAATTACTTTGTTAAAAACAAGATATCATAGTAAAATGATTATTTTTGAAAGATTGAAACATTTATGAATATTTTGTACTATATAAATTAAATAAATCAATAATAAGTTAATAAACTAATAAACTAATATTATTTTTATAAATTTATAAAATTAAATTAAAATTCATTTAATTGAAATTTATTTTTAAATAACACTAAAAATATATAATGATTAAAACATCATTTTCTAAATATTTTTTACACATTATATGTTTTTATTTAAAAGTTAATTTACTCATATATAGAAATTTTATTTCGATTAATGGAGCCTATATTTTTTTTGGTACACAAAAATTGGGTAATAAGTTCTATCTTATATTTTTAGTGATAAAATTATTAATATATTTAATATTTAATCATGACTAATATATATTAATGTGGGTAATCTAATGTGGATAAAATTTTATAAAATTGTTTTTACACATATTCCATCTAAATTTACTTCATTAGGATTGAATGATGTGAATACATGTCTCACAAACAAATTCCCTCCTAATTCAACAAACTCACCAAACTCACCAAGCCCCAATGTGATTCCATTTTTGACCTCACTTAAATTATGTTTCAATGAAGGCCCTTCTATTTCACCTATAAAAGAATCTCACTCCCATCAATTCTCTCATCCATATACACACCCAAATTAATTTATCACTAATATATATTCTTTACACTCTATAAATCCCATAATGGATTTCCTATGGTTCTATGGTTTCCTCTATTGAATTAAGAAGCAACATTGTAAGGAAATGATTCTCTGCCTCCACTATATGGTTAAATTACTAATTTTATACTAGGAAATTTTTATTTCTATTTGGTTATTAACACATGTGCTCATAATCAATCCCTTAACATAAAAATGACTTATTATTTTATAAGTACTAACCCTATCTCCAATTAGGCCCATTCTATATTCCCTTTTCCACACTTTTCAGGCTATAAAAGAAACTAGTCTATTTTAAATGAGATATTATAATGTTCTAAGACTCATAAACTGCCAGGTAATAATGATTTAATAAATTCATAATTAATCCTTTAATTTTAAAAGTGATTCCCTATTTATGATAGGATACCTTTCTCTCTCATTAAACTCATTCCATAATCCCGTTTGTTTACCCATCAGGACATAAAATCATTCATTGATTTTAAATATCATATCTTAATTTTGTGAATACCCAACCCTAATATCATTCAACAGTGACCATAATTACATAAATTTATTTTATTTATTGGGTAAAATTTTTTTTCTTCCCATATTTCATAATGTTTTGTTAAGATTAAATGTTCTTATGATCTTTGATTGTTGTATAACACATTATGATAATCACAAGATAGAACAATAATGATAACACTCTAATGGATTGGTTAAAGAATTAATCTATATAATATAAAATGTTAATGGTAAATTTCATGTATTAATTGTCTATATCTTATCATACATGGGTGAAAAATTGGTAATGTTATTTTACAACATTTTTGGGGTGAGTTTCAGTGATATGTTTATGCATTCATCAAGCTTATGTTGTACCCACATTTCTATTTTATGATTTATGTACATAGTAATGTCTTAAGAATCATGTAATTATCTTCTTGTTCATATATTTATAATCTTATTCTATTACCCAGGTCATTCAAATATTATGTTCTTATTTAATTATTTATCCCTTACGAAGCATTTGATATCATTCATTTATTATGTTTCCATTTCCCTAGTTTATGGAAAAATTAATATAAATGATTCGTATATAATAGTATCTTTTGTAGAGGATTTGTGGAAGATTTTGAAATATTGTCATAGGTTAAGAAAATGTTTATATTATGGAAAAAATTTATGTTAGTTAAAAATACACGGGTTTTGTTAGGGAATGTTTTTTCCTAACTCATTAATAATCTATGCCAGAAGGACAATGAAATGTATGTAATGCAATATTTTCATCATGTCATGTAATTAAGAGAAAAAAATTAGGGGGTTAAATATTATATGATTAGGTCATATATATATACATATATGATATTTTTAATTTTTAGGGGTTTAATATTCATTTTGAACTATTAGAGATTTGGATTTAATAAATATTGAGTCTGTAATATAGTAATAAAGTTATTAATTTAATTTTTTTTTCAATTATGACGATAATACATAAGTGGAAACACTATTGAGAAATCAAAATATGGGAAATCATTATAATTTTTTTTGTAATCTATATAGTTTTGGGTTTCTAAGGAATGATATCCCTATGTGGATACCAAAAAATGATACAGGATCTTGTTCATGTTCACGTAACTACATAAAATATTGGTTGGATATTAACTCTATCTTCACTCTGTACACAAAAAATATACCTACCTATAGCCTAGTTTGACACTATTGGCCCATATTCATGGGTTAATCACATGCACTTTACCAACCATTATGAAGGATTTTAATACATTATTATACTAAGAGTCATCAATTTTTTAATAGTTACTGTATATAAATTCATAAGAAAGACAAATTAAAAATTTTCAGTCACAATTTATTTAAGTGAGTATAATAGAATATCCCCATATTTTGGAATGTGGGTTAATTTACATAAATAGTATGTTAAATATGAAAACCCTTCTTTTTATTACACAATTAAACATAATTTATAACATAAACCTAACTTGATACACCATAAAGGATAGATAGGTCTAGTGTCTTTGGGGATTATGATCATTACATAACAACTTAAAACATGAAATATAACATCTTTATAGAAAACTTCCATTACATGACCACTACATTCCCTTGTACTTAGGATTGCATGAGATAACCTGAGGACATTCATAAGAAAAGGGTGAGCTATAAATCCCTATAAGGGAATAATCATGGAATAAAATTATAAATACAATACATGTTAGACAATAGGAATAACAATAGAGCACAAGATAATCATAAATACAAAGTCATGATAAATAATGATAATCGTAACATGGAAATGTGGCAACAACACTTAACATGGAATTAGCATTAGCCAAGACTCATTGCACATAGAGCATGAGTAAACCCTCATTGCACATGAGGCACGGGAAAACCGTCATTTCACTTGAATTATCATGAGTATAAACCCATTTCACATGACATATCAAGATACAATACTTTTCCCAATGCATTGGAGCGCTATAAGGGCGCACCCTTCTCAAACATTTCATTTCATGCATAAGTGTGCCACATGGATCATATAACATTGAATCATTAAATATAATAATTTATTCCATGATAAACGAATGTGGAATACATACATGAAACTCTTAAAACAATATGTAAATGTGCATAACAGGGAATACCCTTGATAGAGAAATGGGCATGGTATTCACTACAGAATGACTTTGGCTTGGAAAAGCGCTATGCAATTTCGGCAGCATAACGACGTGACATAAGAACTGATAAAAATGGATGATGAGAGATGAATGGGCGTCTCATCATATTTACATGACATGGACAGTAAGGGGGACATATAGATACAGGTCCCAACAAATATAATGGAATTTAGATTCATGATACAAAAGAATTTCTTGAATGTAAATGATGAGAGATAAATTCTTTTCGGAATTTCGGCATAGTAAAGGGTGTACATGGGAGGCATTTAATGAGAGAGAAAGGGGTCTCCCATAATTCAAACATAAAGAGGGAAGTATGTGGGAGGTGTAAAACCATACCCAAACATTTATAATCGAAATTAAAAGGGAATTACACTTTAAAGAATATTGGACAAAATTGAGAGAGGAAGAAAAACCCATACTTGGAAGTGTGCTTCCAAAGGCTTGAGAGAGGCTTCATGGGATCTTGGTTCACCTTGGGAGGATTCTAGAGAGATGAGGGAAGAGGTTGGACTAACTCCAAAGGCATTGAGTGAGGATGAAGTGGGAGTTTGGGTGGGTTTATATAGGAAAGGTGAGAGAATTATTTATTAGTTAGGTTTGGGACACCTCACATTAAACTAATCCAAAACACAAACCAGCCCAATGGTTTTTGCCCATGGTTTTTGGAAAATGGAATTTGAAAACAATATTTTATAAGTCAAAATTACTAGCTTCTTAAAATAATAGGGTTAATTATGTGGAGGTGAGTCACACTCCCAAGGAAAACCGTTGAAAAAGTAAAAATGATTAATAAGTCCGGATGGGTCCACTAAAGCACAGTAAAATAAAACAAACAAACCCAAAATCACATTATTTTAGTGGTAAATAATATATTGGATGAAAATAAAGTTTATAGTATTTTATTACATCACTATTTTATCATTATTATGTCATAAAACACATTATATACTTAAACGGTATTAAATTTGTTCCAAAAAAATTGACTCTCAGAAAACTATGAAAAATTACCCATTAAATAATTTCGACGTCCTAAATCTATAAATAATATTCATTTTATCTAAATAATTTTCAAAATATGTTAATTTTCATGTTTAAAATAAAATACGACATTATTCAAAAATTCATTGGTTTTGACAAAAAATGGCTTTCAAACCTTAATAAAAATTACAACTGCATTCATAAAATTATACCATCTTTTACATTTAATAAAAATTAATTTAATAATAATAATAATATTTTATTAAAATTTTATTTAATTCAAAAATCCATTAATTCATCAAAATATATTTCTTAGATGAACATTAACTAAAAATACTATTTGTGCTTTAAAAAACTATTTACAATGTAACAATAATAAAATGAAAGTATATTCATTATTACATACAAAAATAATGTACATAACCACAGTGCTAAGGTCTTGTTACATAACCCCTTATAACACCCGCATAATACCGAAGAGTAAGGTGTGTGATGGTAACCGACTCTTGGGGTGGCTCAGATAACATTTGTTTGAGTGGTAATATATATCAATTTCCACTTCTCTCGTTGGTGGTCCACCTCGAGCTTAACATATTCAAGCTCGACTTGGGCTTGGTCAAGAGCGAAGCCTAAAGACGCAACCTCATTTCCGAGCTCTGACAAATGGACTTCGTATGGGGCACGTCTACTGGATGAGGCCATCGCTTCCCTTTTCTGAGTAAATTGGATTTTTTAAAGCCCAATTTTTATACTAATCATGTGATCACTGTTCAAAGACTATATTAGCAACAATCACAATTATTAACATTATTTTAAAATCAAAAATCATAAAACAAAATATGTTGACATTTTTTATAAAAATTTTACATAAAGAGACATTTAATTAGATCAATAGGTATTTCCATTTATAAATGTTTGGGTCGTTACAATCTTCCCCACTTATGAAATTTCGCCATTGAAATTTCCTTTTCCCACACTAAAACAGATGTGGGTATCTCTTCTTCATCATTTCCTCTGATTCTCACGTTGCATCTTCAAACTTGTGGTTTCTTCATAACACCTTGACGAGGGGTATTGTATTATTTCATAGAACTTATTCTCTACGATCTATGATCTTCACTGGTTGATCCTCATAAGAAAGATCATCCTCTAACTATACCACCTCTGAATAGAGTACATGTGAAGGGTTCAGTATGTACTTACTTAATAGGGTTACATTAAAGACATCATATACTTTGGCATGGAAGGTGGCAGTGCTAGTCGATAGGCCACAACCCCAGCACGATCAAGAACCTCAAAGGGGCCAATGTACCTTGGGCTTAACTTCCCTTTCATTCCAAACCTCATGACCTTCTTCCATGAAGATATGCGTAGAAATAACATGTATACAACTTTCAACTCAAGGTCACGTGAACGATTATCTGTATAACTCTTCTGTCGACTCTGGGATACCTTGATATGCTGATGAATGGTTTTCTCCTTCTCCACCTTTTCATCGACCATTTCAGGTCCAAGCATCTTATGCTCATCGACCTCATCCCAAGACACTGGTGTTCTGCACCTTTTCCGATAAAGGGCTTTATACGGTGCCATTTGGATGCTCGAGTGGAAACTGTTATTATAAGAGAAATCAACAAGAGGAAGATGTTGACCCCATCCTCATTTAAAGTCCATTTATCATGATCTCAACATGTCCTCATGTGTTTGGATAGTCCGCTCGGATTGGACAATAGTTCGAGGGTGATTCGTCGTACTGAAGTTTAGTTCAGTATTTAGAGCATGTTGAAGACTCTTCCAAAACTTAGAGGTGAATCATGGATCTCGATCGGACACAATAGATAGTGGTACTACATGAATCCTTTCCACTTACTTGATATATATCCACTTCAGTTGATCCGATGAGAAATCCTCCTGAATAGCAATGTAGTGTGAAACCTTTGTAAAACGATCCACAACAACCCAGATTGCACTGTTGCCTTTGGATGTCTTCAGATGTAATGCCCTGACCCCAGTTACCCAGATTCGGTGCATTATTTTAATACATTCGCATGATTACAAGGAATCAGGTCCCGAAGGAACAATCAGTTTAGCAGTCTTGGAAAATAGATTACACACATTTACTTTACATTACACATTTAAACATACAACACAGAAAAATAATCCTTTGATAATTCCATTGTTCCCTTAGCTTGACCTTACATATCAAACACAAAACACTTCTTGGAATCCTAGGAAAATAAAACATAAGAAATGGGTGAGCTCAGATGCTCAGTAAGGGTAAATAATTTAGCAGAAGCTATAATCTGTTAATGCTAGATGTGTAATAAAAAAACCTTTTTAAAAATAATATTGAACATAATATGGAAAAAATGAATCAAACATCACCATATAAAAAAGCACATGGATATTCTACTAGTCTAATAATCACATATAATAACTAATTTTATAATGACAGAATACCTAACAGCAGACATCATTACCACATAGTCAAGGCCTTGTTCATAGACTACAGATAAATTTTTTGTCAAAGGCTTGTGCCAAAACACTAGTTTGTCTCATGAGACCTACCGATGCATCGAGGAGCTATAGCGGGCTCCACCCATCACTTACTAAGTCCACTGCATTCCTCATATGAAAAATTTGAAATATAACATAAACATTTGTATTAAAACTAGCATACGAAATCTCAATACATTAACCATAAACCATGAATGGTGTAAAAACAGAACATCCACATTCAATCATATCATAACTCATTCAATAAAATATAGAAGATGGTATTATAATAAATAAACCTCAATCAAAAATAATATCCAGTAAAGGATACTGACATAGTTGAAAATGATGAGTAAATGTTTTTGAGAGAAATATCCTTTTTTGTAAAATCATTTAAAAGTAACACATTTATAAAGGAAGTCATTTAAAATAGATTTTTGAATAAAAGTGTCCCATATCACTTTGAAACTTTTGAAAATAATAATTATTTCAAAACATTCATGTCTATATAAATAAATACTTAAAACCATTTTGAAAACATGGACATTAATTAAAAATATTTATAAAGATAAATCTTTAAAACATTTAAAATTATGATCTTGATAAAGAGTAACTTTCAAAAATCCTTAAAATATAAATTTTGAAGTCATTTTTATGAAAAATGGACATGGATGATAAAAATGTTCCAGTAAATACTTACACATAAACAATCTCATATAATAAACAGATTGAGGAATTAACCCTTACCTTACACTTTCCTTTAGTTGAGGGTACGTTTAACCTCCTGTATGAAGATCAGAGTATGTTATTAAATTATACCAAAACCATATTAATATTTATGATATCATACATGATTCATTTATGACTTTATACTACCCATTTAATAATAATTTCCATGTTAAATCTATATTTTAGGTAATTATCACTTTCGTTATCGTACGTGTTTTAACTTGTTACTCTTGATTTTAGGCAACAACCAAAAGTTTTTAATGGAAATTCCCTTCTTATAAATATGCCATAAAATCACATAACAATGAAATACTAAGTGATAAGTGACGTTTAAACATAATTTTTTCACTTCTATGTTTGGAATTTTGGAAATTTGACATACATGGTTGTGTTCAAGATGTTTTTTGGAGTCTAATAAAACAAAAAATATTTTTGGTGAATAGTAACCTACCCTAATGAATAGAAACATAAACTTATGAATAGTGATATACCCTAATGAATAGTAACCTCACCTATGAAAGTATAAAAATAATACTCAAGTTGGAAGTACAAGATACCTATATTTTAGAATGAGATAACGAGTGTTTTAAAACTAGTTTTTTATAATAATTATGATTTTAATTAAATATTAAAATAATAATATTTAGAAAATTATTTTTGAAAAATGGACTTCCTTTTTGGATTCTACATGTCGAAAAAGGGTTAGCGTAAATTTTTGAGATTTTTCTGAAATACTTGATTTTTTGATAAATTATAAAACACTGTAATTTACCGTATATATACATTCTAAGCTAAATAGACAATTCATAGAATCATGGATGATTTCACCACCCATGGTTAGAATTCACATGACCCATTTACTATTCTTGTTCATGGAATACTTACTATTCTTTTTCTTGTGATGAAATAATAAATTAAGGATTATAATATCATGAAATCCCTCCTCTCCTCCACTATAAAAACCCCCTTCACTCCCTCTTCTCTCCACTCCACTCAAGATCCAAGAATTCTTTAAATTCGGCCCAAATCTTTCCCCAAGGTCCTCCCCCACATCAAAAATCTCTTAGACTCCTCAAAATACCAAAATCTCTCCCCTTAAGAGGTTCTCAAAGGAGGAAGTCTCAAGAGGTAAATTCCTCTTCCCAAATTTAGTCTTTTTCTGTTAAGGTCTTTTCTTTTTATTTTCTTTCTTCACATACCTTCACCATAATAGTATGATAAACCCAGTAAAATAAATGTAATATAATTTCTTCATACTAGTGGTATATTTTATTATCTTCTCCCCTTTCCCCACCCTTTTATTTGAAAGAAATGAAAGCACTGTTTGAGATGTGTGAATTTAGCACATTCAAGGACAACAGTTTATCAATTTCTATTATTATATTTAAATCTGGTCATGAATCAATTTTTGTTATGGTTGAAACAAATTATTATATATTTTATATATCAAATTTTTGGTTCTGTAATCCTTTGGTACAAATGGAATTAAGTTATAAATCAAAACACATTCTTTGTAATCAAATCCACCGATCAACAAAAACGGTTATCACCATGGTTATATATGTATAGTAATTCAACCCACACTAAGAAACATAATTAAAATTAAAAACATGTAATCTACTGGATATGAACTAAATAATATAACTTCAATTCTTGAAAACCACTTCCATCTAGAATATAATCAAAACTAGAATATAAGTGAACCGATCTTTTAAAGCCATGTAAAAAAACGAGCTCGAACAATGAAATCAAACCTTATAACTAATGAAAAAGGATTTGAATGAAATAAAAAGGGTTATAATAAATAAATTAAATATATAATAAGTTCTAGAATTATTAATTAATAATTCTATTTTTTTTATTCAGGTCATTAATAAAAAGTGGAGAACACCAATGGATTTAAGGTAAGGGATCCTCTCCTTTTCTCTCTTAATCAAGATTGTCCTCTATACTATTATTTTTTAGGTGTACTAGAAAATGATGGGGTATGTTTAAAAACCTCCCCCATAATTACTTCTGTATTTATAAGTGATGATAAACCCAATTTCTCTCTCATCAATTCCTCTTGGTCACACCCGACACCATGCCGATAAAATCGTACCGAATGCTACCCGTACATTCTTTGTTCTTTCAGGTTGCCTTATCTTTATTTCAAAATGGTGTTATCTTATCTATTTATGTAAGTCTTATGAATTATAGTTAGTTGAAAAAGATTATTATATCAAGACCCTTTCATCACATTCTTTTGGGGATATACATGATTTTGAAAGATTCCCTCCTTAGAAATTTCCGATAAGAAAACATATTTTAATGGGACATTCCAAAATTTTACCCAAATTTTAAGTGAACTCTATCCTATGTTTTAAAACAACATTGTATTTATAAAATTAGTATTTTTATTATGAAAAAACTCTTGCTTATTTTCAGGTTTTATATAAAATAATGTCCTCTTTTCTATTTGAAAAGCTCTAGAGTGTTTTCCATAAAACCACACAATTTTTTTAATGCTAATGTTTTTAAAATACATTTCTAATATGTTTTCACTTATATTTTACACAAATTACCATGTTATATACCTATTTTACCCTATTAATATCCATGTGTGTTCTAATCCTTTCCTTTTGTGGACACATTCGTGATACGCCCATTGGATATGTTTTATGTCATGATTGTGGTACCCAATTCATTCCATGGGTACCCTTATGTTTATGTATGGCTGATTATGTATGATTATTTATGTGGAAAGATTATTTATGTGGAAAGAATATTCATGAATATTTTGATATGGGTGCACCCAGATAGCGCTACAATGCATTGGGTAAGGTTAAGTCTCATGAGATGCGATGTTAAACGGGATTGAAAGTTAGCCTTGACCCATACTAAAATGGGAAACGAGATTGGAGGTTAGGATTGACCCGTACTAAAGATTTGATTTATGATTCTGCCACATTTATATGATTCCATGTTTATATGATCCCATTCTTATATTAAATGATTTTATATGTTTCATTCTTTGGATATCATTATGTCATGCCTCCTAACTCATGTGCTTGAGATGTATGCTTATGTTCATTCCTTTACTGGGCTTTTTAGCTCATCCCTTTGTTCATTTGTTCCACAGGGTACCCTATGAAGATGTAAGAGCTCAAAGGAAGTTTGAAGCTTGTTATGGAGATTAAATAAAGAAGTTTTTTTTAGTTCCATGTTTTATGTTATATATACCTAGTCTTCAAAGACACTAGACTTAACGATCATTGGCTTGCACTATGATGATTAATTATGCTTAAAATCATGAAATGTTTTATGTAAAAGTCTTGGGTAACTATATTTGGTATCAGAGGATGGTCTAGTTATTTTTGGAGACTAGGAATAGAGAACCTTAGTGAGAAACTTAAGGATGAGACTAAGTATAAGAAAACAGTCCTAAATTTTGGTGAGTATAGAGTAAGTGGTTTATCAAGAAAATACATCCCTGTCTGGATATGAGTAGGTAGAGGCGGCTCTGGCATAGATGTATCTAGGGGTAAAACATGAAAACACCGCTTTGAGATAGACTCAAATAGGAACTAGTGCATGATAACGGGCCTTCATGCACTCTTGGTTATGACACTTCTGGGGGATTTTCTTCAGTAGATTCACAAGCTTAGTACAAACCATTATTAAGGGACAAAAAAATCCCATAATAATATAAGTTGAGAAATAGATCAAGGATAAACTAGATATAAACCTAAGGAATCAAAAGTTAGGATGTACCTCTTCTTTCTAAGTTTATCCTTTAATGATCAATGTTTCCTTTTTATGCTCAATAGCTAAGTATTCAAGACCTCTAATTATACATTTTATTTCTTAGTTAATAGCGGGAAATAGAAGAACACGTTCCAACAACCAATGTGATAGGAAATGTAATGATTTCTACAATGAAATGCCTAATGTGATGGAAGCGGGTGCTCAAAACATCATGGCAGTACCTGCTCAGCAGGATCGAGTTATGAATAATAACTTGAATCAGGTGGAACATCCCCCTCCTATAAGGAAAGAGCATGTTTCCATAAAATCCTTCATGCGGTAAAGGCCTCCCATGTTTAGCGGGTCTTCTGAACCCCTCATCGCTGAACAATGGATTAACTCCATTTAAAATATTTTCTCTGTCCTCTAGTGCTCGGAAGAAGAGAATGTTGTACCGGCAGTCTATCGTTTTGATGGGGAAGCTAATCAGTGGTGGAAACTGATCAAGGATATGAAGTCCCAAGAGTAAATTGATTCCATATTTTGGAAGGAATTAAAGATGATGTTTTTAACAATTATTTACCTCAAACCCTCCGTCTCAATATGGAAAGAGAGTTCCTTGGACTCAAGAAGAAGGAAGAAGAGTCCATTGGGGTGTATGAAGCGAACTTTACAAGGCTTGAAAGGTACGCCTATGGATTTTTCATGAACACCAAAATCAAGGTGAATCACTTCTTTAGCAGACTAAACCCGAGTCTATGAAAAGTGTGGCAATTTGAGACTACGACAGCTATGAGGAGATTTTCCATTGTCCCCTCATGGTTGAAATGGATATGGGAGACTCTCAGGGGTCTCATGGGCCTAGCGACAAGAATCGGAAAATGGAGAACAACATGGGTGGTTCATAAAACAAATACCATGATGGAAAGAATCCTCACTCTCCCCTTTGCATGAATTGTGGGAAGAAGCATCTTATTGACTGTGTCAAGGGAACCGTGAATTTATTAAAATGTAGAAAGTTTGGTCATCTGGCCAAGAACTTCCAGAGGGATATGAATAATCTCTCTAATTTTGAAGAATAACGGAAGGTTAAGATCAACACTTAGCCTGAAGTGCAGTGTTTTAACTGCAAGGAGCTTGGGCATTATGCGAACAATTTCCCTAAGCTGAGGGTTGTTGGAGGCAATCAGCAACAACCTCCATGGAAAGAAGGAAGGGCTTATGCTATCACTACTACTGAGTTGGAGCCGGAAAACGATGTGGTGACATGTATACTTTTTATTCATTAAAGAAAAGCGAACGTACTATTTGATTCAGGTTCTATTCATTCTTTCATATCTTGCATGTTTAGTTGAACTATTCAAACACTATCTCAAAATTTGGAGGAAAAGTTATCTTTGAGAACAAAAAATGGGGCAATTATTGCATCCATGGTTTATAAATCCTTTCAGGTTAATGTTTGTGGACTGAACCTCCTAGAAAATCTTGTCATACTTCCTTTAGTGGAGTTCGATGCTATCTTGGGCATGGATTGGCTATCTTTGTACAAGGCCTACATCAATTTTCAGCAATCGGAGATTACTCTTCACATCCCAAAGAATCCTACAATTCTTTACAAGTGCAAGGAGGAAGATGAGTCTCCTTTATAATCTTCGTCTCATATTTGGATATTTCTTCCTTATGAGCATGTATATCTAGCTGAAATGATTGAGACAGAGGAGAGAATCATTCTTGAGGACATGCCCATCGTAAGGGATCACACTGATGTATTCCCTGAAGAGTTTCCTGGTATTCCTCCTGACCGAGAGGATGAGTTCTCAATTGAACATATCTCTGGATCTCTTCCAATCTCAAAGAAACTATACAGAATGGACACCGTAGAGCTCGAAGAGATGAAGAAGTAGTTACATGAGAATATGGAGAAGGGTTTTATACGCCCGAGTGCTTCACCATGGGGTTCTACAGTCCTCTTTGCCATGAAGAAGGATGGATCAATGCGCCTCTGCATTGATTATCATGAGATCAATAAAATCACTATAAAGAACAAGTATCCCCTTCCACGGATACATGATTTGTTCGATTAGATTCTCGGGGCCAGTTATTTCTCTAAGGTGGACCTTCAGTCGGGATATCACCAACTAAAGGTGAGGAAGGTAGATATTCCCAAGACTGACTTTCGAACGAGGTTTGGACACAATGAGTTCATAGTGATGCCCTTTGGACTCACTAATGCTCCAGAAATTTTCATGGATTTAATGAATAGATTATTTAGATATTACCTCGTCAAATTTTTGGTGGTCTTTATTGATGATATTATGATATACTCCATGAGCAAGGATGAACATGATGAGCATTTGGAAACTGTGTTAAAAAATTTTCAAAGGGATAATTTGAATGTATAGTACTATAAATGTTAGTTCTGGATGTCGGAAGTATCATTCATGGGGCATGTTATCACCAGGAAAGGGATATTTGTGGACCCTTCAAAGACGAAGGAAATTAAAGAGTGGTCGAGGCCAACTTCTGTAATGGATATCCACAGTTTTTTAGGTCTAGCTAGGTATTATTGATGATTCGTGAAGAACATTTCAAGATTGTCAAACCCAATTACCAAGATGACATGGAAGGGAGTAAAGTTTGTCTGGACACAGTAATTTGAAGACTGTTTCAAGGAGTTGAAAAAGAGTCTTATAACTACACCGGTACTCACACTCCGTTCATGTGTTGAACTCTTTGTGGTGTATAGTGATGCTTATAATAAAGGCTTATGATGTGCGCTAATGTAAGATGATAAAGTGATAGCATATGCCTCAAGGAAGCTGAAAATACATTAGAAAAACTATCCCACACATGATCTGGAGTTGGCGACTGTGATCTTTGCGTTGAAAATATGGCGGCATTATCTCTATGGGGATAAATGTGAGATATATACTGACCACAAGAGTCTCAAATATATATTCACCTAGAAAGAGTTTAATATGCACCAGCGAAGATGGATAGAGATCATCAAGGATTATGACTGCTCAATCCACTACCATCCCGGTAAGGCAAACAAGGTGGCGAATGATCTAAGTAGAAAGGATCCTACATCTTTATCAATGATGAGAATTGAAAAGGATATGATATTCTTAGATTCTCAAAGGATGGACATAGAAATCATTAAGGGAGGAACATCATAAATCCTTTCTCAAATGATTGCTCTACCATCCCTCATGGAGAAAATAACGATTTATCCAAGAAAGGATGTGGAAATTCAGAAAAGGGTGGAAGCTGTTAAAAATGGGAAATCCTCCGATTTCAAAATTGATAAAGAAGAAGTTGCAAGATTGGGGGCACGATTATGTGTACCATCTTATACAATGATAAAGAACGAGCTATTGAATGATGCACATAGCTTGACCTTCTCTATCCATCATGGGAGTACCAACATGTACCGTGATCTCTGAGAACACTTCTGGTGGGATAAAATGAAGAAGGAGATTGCAGAATATATATCAAGGTACTTGGTATGTCATCAAGTTAAAGTTGAGTGACAAAAGTCCAAAGGTATTATGCAACCATTATCTATACCCATGGTAAAATATTACTATGGACTGTTTCACAGGTCTCCTGAAGACGTCGAAGGGAAATAATGCGATATAGGTTGTGGTTGACCAAATCACCATGACATACCATTTCATCGCTATTCGGTAAGATCTCTTGCTTGAACAACTTGTAAAGTTACATGTGAAGGAAGTGGTGGGACTGCATGGTGTTCCACTCTTCATTGTCTCTGACCGTGATACAAGGTTCACATCTAAATTCTTGGAGGATCCTTCAACATTCTTTGAGTACTGAATTAAATTTCAGCACGACGTATCATCCCCAAACTGAGGGCCAGTCAGAAAGAACTATTTAGATGCTTGAAGATATGCTTAGAGCCTGCTCTCTAGAATTCAAAGGTGGATGGGATCAGCATATCCGATTGGTTGAGTTATCATACAACAATATCTTCCATATGAGTATTCACATGGATCCATATGAAGGTCTATATGGAAAGCGATGTAGAACTCCAACCTGTTGGGATGAAGTTGGAGAAAGAAAGCTACTTTGACCTGATCTTGTTCAAGAGATGACAGAGAAGGTTCAAGTCATCTATAAACACATCAAAGCTGCTCAAAGTCGGAAAAATAGCTATGATGACAACCATCGAAGGGACTTGGAGTTCAATGTTGGAGATAAAGTCTTCCTTCGAATATCTCTATGGAAGAGAGTCATGTGATTCGGGAAGAAACAGAAGCTAAGCCCAAGGTATATTGGCCCCTTTGAGATCCCTGACTACATAGAAGCCGTGGCCTATCGACTTGCACTTACACCAAATATGGATCGAGTTCATTATGTTTTCCATGTATCACTCTTGAGGAAGTACATACTTGATCCCTCACATGTACTAAACTCAGATGTGGTGCAGCTGGAAGATGATCTCTCCTATGAGAAGCAGCTAGTAAAGATTCTGGATCGGAGAGATAAGGTTCTACGCAACAAGAAAAAACATCTTTTCAAAGTGTTGTGGAGGAACCATAAGTTTGAGGAAGAAACATGGGAGCTGGAGGAAGCAATGAAGAAAAAATACCCACATCTGTTTTGGCCTAGAATGTAAAATGAAATTTCGAGGGCGAAATTTCTTAAGGGGGGAAGAATGTAACGACCCAATGTTTTTAATGGAAATTCAATTCTTATAAATATTTAATAAAATCACATAATAATATACTACTAAGTTATAAGTGACCTTTAAACATAAGTTTGTCACTTCTGTGTTTGGAATTTTGAAAATCTGACATACACGATTGTGTTCAAGATGTTTTTTTGGAGTCTAATAAAACAAAAAATAATATTTGGTGAATAGTAATATTCCCTAATGAATTGTAACATACGCTTATGAATAGTGATATACCCTAATGAATAGTAACATCTCCTATGATAGTATAAAAAATATTCAAGTTGGAAGTACGATATACCTATATTTTAGAATGAGTTAATGAGTGTTTTAAAACTAGTTTTTTATAATTAATTATAATTTTAATTAAATATTAAGAAATAATATGTAGAAAATTATTTTTGAAAAATGGACTTCAATTTTGTATTCTACACAACGAAAAAATCTTAGGGTGAATTTTTGAGATTTTTCTAAAATACATGATTTTTTGATGAATAGTAAAATATGGTAATTTACCGCACATATACATTATAAGATAAATAGACTATTCCTAGAATAATGGATGATGTCAGCACCCATGGTTTGAATTCACATGACCCATTTACTATTATTGGTCATGGAATACTTACTATTCCTTGTCTTGTGAAGAAATAATAAATTAAGGATTATAATATCATGAAATCCATCCTCTCCTCCACTATAAAAACCCCCTTCACTCCCTCTTCTCTCCTCTCCTCTCAAGCTCCATGAATTCTATAAATTCTATCCAAATATCTCCCCAATGTCCTCCCCCACGTCCAAAAGCTCTTATCCTCCTCAAAATACCAAAACCTCTCCCCTTAAGCGGTTCTCAAAGGAGGAAGACTCAATAGGTAAATTCCTCTTCCCAAATTTCTTCTTTTCTTTTAAGTTTTTAACTTTTTATTTTCTTTCATCACCTCCCTTCACCGTAATAGTATGATAAATCCAGTAACATAAATTTATTAGAAGTTCTTCATACTAGTGGTATATTTCATTATCTTCTCCCCATTCCCCTCCCTTTTATTTGAAATAAATGAATGCACCGTTTGAGATGTGCTAATTTAGCACATTCAAGGACAACAATTTATCAATTTCTATTATTATCTTTAATTCTAGTCATGAATCCATTTGTGTTATGGTTGAACCACATTATTTTATATGTAATATATCCTATTTTTGTTCTATAATCCTTTGGTACAAATGTAATTATGTTATAAATCAAAACACATTCTTTGTAACCAAATCCACCGATCAACAAAAACGGTTATCACTATGGTTATATATGTATAATTATTCAACTTCACTCTAAGTAACCTAATAAAAATTAAAACCATGTAATCTCCGGGATATGAAATATATAATATAACTTCAATTCTGGACAACCACTTTCATCTTGCATATAATCCAAACTTGAATATAAGTGAACCGATATTTTAAAGCAAAGTAAACAAACGAGCCCGAACAATGAAATCGAACCTTGTAACTAATAAAAAAGGCTTTGAATGAAATAAAAAGGGTTATAATAAATAAATTAAATATTGAAGAGTTTCTTGAATTTTTAATTAATAAGACTAATTTTTTTATTCAGGTCATTAATAACAAGTGGAGAACATCAACAAATTTAAGGTAAGGGATCCTCTCCTTTTCTCTCTTAATCAAGATTTTCCTCTATACTATGCCTTTTTTTGTGTACTAGAAAATGATGGGGTCTGTTTAAGAACCTCTACCATACTTACTTTTGGATTTATAAGTGATGGGAAACCCCATTTATCTCTCATCAATTCCTCTTGGTCACACCCGACACCATGCTGATAAAATCGTAACGAATGCTACCCGAACCTTCTTTGTTCTTTCGGGTTGCCTTATCTTTCTTTAAAAATGGAGTTATCTTATATATTTATGTGAGTATTATGAATTATGGTTAGTTGAACAAGATTCTTATATCAAGACCCTTTCATCACATTCTTTTGGGGATATACATGATTTTGAAAGATTCCCTCCTTTGAACTTTCAGATAAGAAAACCTATTTTTAAGGGGACTTCCCAAACTTTTACCCAAATTTCAAGTGAACTATATCCTATGTTTTAAAAAACCATTTTATTTATAAAATCAGTGTTTTTATTATGAAAAAATTCTTGGTTAAATTCTGGTTTTATATAAAAGAATTTCCTCTTTTCTATTTGAAAATATCTAGAGTGTTTTCCTTAAAACCGGACTAAAATGTTTTAATGCTAATGTTTCTAAAATACATTTTTAATATGTTGTCACTTATATTTGACTCCACTTACCATTTTATATACCTACATTACCCTATGAATTTCCACGTGTGTCTTTCCTTTCATGGACACTTTTGTGATACGCCCATTGGATATGTTTTATGTCATGATTGTGGTACCCGATTCATTCCATGGGTACCCTTATGTTTATGTATGGTTGATTATGTATGATTATTTATGTGGAAAGATTATTTATGCGGCAAGAATATTAATGAATATTTTGAGATGGGTGTGCCCAAATAGCTCTCCAATGCATTGGTATGGTTATGTCTCATGAGATGCGATGTGAAACGGGATTGGCGGTAAGCCTTCACCCGTACTAAAATGGGAAATGGGATTGGCGGTTAGCCTTGACCCGCACTAAAGATATGATTTATGATTCTACCACATTTATATGATTCTGTGTTTATATGATCCCATTCTTATATTAAATGGTTTTATAAGTTTCATGCTTTGGATATCATTATGTCATGCGTCCTAACTAATGTTCTTTAGATGTATCCTTATGTTCATTCCTTTACTGGGCTTTTTAGCTCATCCCTTTGTTCGTGTGTTCCCCAGGGTACCCTATACAGATGTAAGAGCTAAAAGGAAGTTAGAAGATAGTTATGGAGATTAAATAAAGAAGTTTTTTTAGTTCCATGTTTTATGCTATATATACCTAGTCTTCCAAGACACTATACTTAACGATCCTTGGCTTGTACTCTGATGATTAAATATGATTAAAATCATGAAATGTTTTATATAAAAGGATAGGGTCTTCATATTGTATCACTTAGATAAAGATTTAAATACTTCCAGAATATAAAACATGATTTATATATCATATATATTTATAATATAAGTATGTATAATATATATATATATGAAATTAAAAACACCGTTTATGGAGACGGTAGTCCATACGTACGCATAAACATTGTTTCCGTTTTCATGTCATATTGAACGAAACTAAGTGAATAAGATATATGTAAGTACACATATATATATAAATATATATATCTCCAGTAGCATTATTATGACATATATTACATACTTATTAGTAACATATATTTTTATAATCATCGATGAATGATGAACATGGAAATGAATCTCATCGCGTCGTGGAGACGGTAATCTGTACGTACGCACGAGCGACAATATCATTAACATAAAAGTGTGGAATTGGATGGTATATTAATTTTAAAGAGAGATTATCATGTTATTTTTATTATTTATATACATATTAATCATCTTTATATCCATCCAAATAACAAAGTTTTGAATAACAAATTACACCACAACGTGTAGACGGTAAGCCGTACGTACGCACCCATGGTGACATTATCATTCATAAGATGGGTAGAATAATGAATATAGTTGTGAAATATTTATAATAACATAAAAGTATATAGAATATACAGGATTTATTATTTTATAATTGAAACAACACAGAAAGGGTAAGTGGAAGAAGAAAGGAACTTGAAAGAGGGGGTGAGATATTTACCTCTTCTTCGGGTTATTCCTTTTGATTTGATCAAAATGGATCCTTAAGTTGGATTTATGACTAAAGGAAGTCCTCTAGGATGAAGTGAGGGAAGTTTATTGGATATTTGGGTAGGTGTTGGACGAGCTAAAATGCTTTTAAGGTGTTAATTACAGATAAGGGTGAGTGCCCTTTTATAAGAGGTGTGAGGGGCACCTTAGGAAAAGGTAGAAATATTATTTTATAATAAATTCATTTTTTGTTTCTAATGGATAAAATATGAATTATTTAAAATATAAGGTGGGGATGGGTCGAAAAATACTCAACCAATATGTTTTAGACAGGTTGGATCACTATATTAACTTTATCATGTAGATTTAACTCTTAGTTAAATAGTTTGACATTTACCATGTCTCTTTGTATTTTTATAATATATGGTTAATAAACTTACTATAAAATTCCAATAGAACCCCAATTGGCTATTTAATGTCATATATATTACTATATATGTTGTTTTTCAGATCCTTAAATTTTTAGGACTATTATATCAATTAATAATATAATAGTTGATTTAAAAACAATTTTATGTCAATTTTGAAACTATTTGGTATTTGTTTTTTGATAAACTAATAACAGCATTATTACTTCAAAAAAATACATTCAATCAATACTAACATGTCATATTCACCTATAAAAATCGTTTATGTCATTAAAACTTTGAAATTTGATTTATTTTAATATTTATAATACAATTTATTTGATTCTTTCATTAATAAGGTAATTATGGTTTCATCATTGTGTCATTAATAAATTTAATTATTTAATCTCTAAAAATAATTAATAAAATACTATTATTTAGGAAATATTTTTATCTTTCTAATTAATATTTATAGTCAAATTTATCTTATGTATCACCCTATATTAAAAATTATTTAGTTATTAAACTTTGATTTTAACTCTTTTAACTCTTCTATAAATAAAATAATAATAAATGTATTAATCTAATCCATGTGGACCAAAGAGGTTCATATTTTATTCCTAAGGTCTTTTTGGTACAATTATACATATCCAATAGAATTAGGACATGTGTTAGGGTAATAATAATATCATTTTACCCTTAATTACCATATTTACTTTTAGCCGTGGTAAATAAAAGTAAAAAGTTTCTATTCACCTGAAATTATTTTTATCTTATTGAACGAAATTTTACTCCTTGATATTAACCATGTCTCATTGATTTTTTAAATTCCACTCATAGAAGCGGTAAAATTAAGTTTTATGTGAATTCGTAATATTTCCTGGGAGATGGGTAAAAGACCGTGAAAAGTTCAATAAAATTTTTATATATCTAAAATTATTATAAACTGACTCAAATGAATTAAATTGAACTTATAAAGGTATTATTTATCTATTTTTACATAAAATAAATTAAAATAAAATAAATAATTATTTAAATAAAAAGTTGGTTTTAAACAATAACTTAGTGTTTTTCGATATTAATCAAAAATTGAATGTTTTCAGAAAAATACCAACACTTCATCCTAAGCTAATTTTGATATTCCGAATTCAAAAGTGAATTATATTTTAAAAATTTCAAAACATAGAAGTTACAATAATTAATTTAAAATTAATTCCCGTTTTCAAAACCAAGAAGTGAATTTTTAAGAAATAATAATTATCAAAAGATTGACACTTGTTTGTGTCCAATTTCAAAGTGAAATTAATTACAGTGACGATCATTGGATTAAATGGTAAATTATATTCTAATTTTACTTCCAAACCATTAAATTGTATAATTAAACATTATAAATTTTTTTGATTAAAAAAGTTGTTTGCAGTTAAAATATAGTATTTTTCACTATTCACCCAAATATGAAAGTTATCAGAAAAACACAAAAAAGTTATTAAAACTAAATTATTATGTCCCTATTCTAAATAAGAAGTTTATTTTTTCAATTTTAATATATAAAAGTTTCAATTATTGGATTTAAAAAGGGTTCTCCATTAAAAGGTGGTAAAATTGCATTTTTTGAAAAATACTTCTTTTATCTGAAAAAAATGCATTGGTTCTTACATTATGTCTAAGAAACTCATAATATGGATTCTAAAATTATATGGATTATATAAAGTTAAAAATTCATTTAATTTTAGTCATAAACGCTTTTGAACGCCTAGTTTGGTAAGTCATGGTGTGCTTAAACTTAGTGTTGCATGTAGTGCAAGTTATTGAATTACTTTGAAGAAATAACATACTATGAAATATTCGAGTGTTACATTGGAAGTCCGGTGAAAAAGTCCATGGTGATGTTCTCCCATTTCCATTCTGGTATGGGAAACGGTTTCATCATCCCCTTAGACTTCTACCTCTATGCCTTCACTTGCTGACACACCTGGCACTTTGATATATATTCAATGATCTCCTTCTTCATATAATCCCACCAATAATGCTCTCAGAGATCTCAATAAATATTTTTGTTTCTTGGGTGAATAGAGAAATTCGAACTATGTTCATCATCCAAAATTTCCTTCTTCTGCTCTGGACTTGATGGAACACATAGTTTTTCCCCAAATCTCACAATTCATTCTTCATTAACATTAAACTCTGAGGATTTCCCTTTTATGATAGCTTCGTCTTTTTCCCGAATTCCAACATCATATTTTTGACCATCTTTTAACCTTTACAAAAGAGATGGTTGATAAATAATTTGTGAAAGGATTGATGATGTTTACTTATTTATGATTCCCATGTCCGTATTCATCAAGTCTAAGAAGATTGGATCCTTATCAATTCTCATCAATGATAGAATTTCTGGTCCCTTTCTACTTAGCGAATCTGCCACTTTGTTCTCTTTCCTAGGGTGGTAATGAATTGAGTAGTCATAGACTTTTGTCATCTCTAACCATCTTTGTTGGTTTATGTTCAACTATTTATTTTTGAAAATATACATGAGGATTTTTGGTTCATATATATTTCACACTTCTCCCCAAAGAGATAATGCTGCCAAATTTTCAAAGTAAAGATCACTGCAGCCAACTTGAGGTCATGTGTTGGATAGTTCTATTCATGAAATTTCAGTTCCCTTGAAGCACAAGAATTGAATTTTTCATTTTTCATCAACACACATCCCAGGTCATTCTTCTAAGAATCACAAAATACCACAAAAAGTTCTCCACTTTTGGGTTAAGTGAGCACGGGCGCAATGATAAGCCTCCTTTTCAACTCCTTGAAGCTTTCTCTGCATTCATCAATCCAAGAAAAATTCACTTCCTTGCAATTTAGCTTGGTAATAGGGTTAGAAAATCATGATAAATATCCCACAAATCGTCAATAATATCCATCTAACCCCGAGAAGCTATGAATATCTATTACCGATGTTGGACTCAACCATCCCTCGATTGCACATGTTTTGGACGGATCCATAGATATCCCATTGCTTGTGATGATATGGCCCAAGAATGAAAACTCCTTCAACCAGAACTCACATTTTCTATAGTTTTTATAGATCTTCTCCTTTTGCAAGGTCTCTAGTACAGTTCTTATATGCCCCCCATGATTCTCCATTGTTTTGGAGTATATCATAATATCATCTATAAAGACTACCACAACTTTTTCAAGGTAATATCTAAAGACTCTATTCATCAAGCCGATGATGATTGCTGGAGCATTAGAGAGTCCTAAAGGCATTACTATGAATTTATAGTGCATGTATCTTGTACAAAAATCAGTCTTGGGGGTATCTTCTTTCTTCACCCTTGATAATACCCCGACCGCAAATCCACCTTGGAGAAGTATTGTGCTCCACACAGCTGATCGAACAATTCATCAATTCATTTGAGATGATAAGTTTTCATTATCTTTATTTTGTTGAGCTCATGATAATAGATGAAAAGGCACATTGACCCATCCTTCTTCATTATGAATAGGACTGGTTCACCCCATGGTGAAGCACTTGGGCATATAAACCCTTTATCTCGAATCTCGTGTAGTTGTTTCTTCAGCTCCTCAAGCTCCACAATAGCCATTTCATACAGAGTCTTGGATATTGGAAATGCCCCAGGTATAATTTCAATTGAGAATTCAACAACTCTTCTAGGTGGAAGACTAGGTAATTCCTTGGGAAACACTTCAGTGAATTCCATCACAATAGGCATGTATTCTAGGATGGTTTCCTCCTTAGACTCAATCATCTGATCCAGATACACATTCTCATAAGGTAGTAATATCTACGCTTTGGATGATGGAGATAAAGAAGATTCATCTTCTTCCTTACACTTGTAATGAATCGGGGGTCGATTCTCTACATGGAGATAGATTCCCATATCACGGAAATTTATGTTGGCTCAATATAAGGAAAGCCAATCCATGCCAAGAATCACATCAAATTCCACCAGAGGGAGTATAACGAGGATTGACAGGATGTTTAATACACAGATTATGATAGGGAAAGATTTATATTCATGGGATGCAATGATTACCCCATTTAATGTACTCACCCACATCTTTACTTCCATGATTTTTTGTGGTGCTGGGATTATTCTAATAAACATTCTAGATATAAAAGAATGCGTAAAACCTAAATAAAAAAGTATGTTCTCTATTAATGAATGAATAACTAGCATACCTATCAACACTTTGTTTTTGGGGTTCACTTCGATAGAAGTGATGGAAAAAGATCGCCCTTGCTGCTTTCGAGGTTGTTGGTTGCCTCTGAAAACCCTTCGCTTAGAGCACTGATTTGGAAGATGCCTTGGTTATTTGCAGTTGTATAAATGAACCACACATTGAGGTTAAAACGGAGTGTTCCTATCCTCCATCATTGTTGTGGGTATTTCTTTCCAACAATTAACAGCTGGGTTCTCTTCTCTTCTACACCTAAAGCATTTCCTCATCCCCTTCTGGAAATTTCCAGGGTGCTTCTTTCTACACCTTGGTAAAGTGGGGTGATGGATCTTCTTAGCACCATTGGATATATCCATCAGACTGCTAGAATTTCATTCCACCTTATTCTTCTTATCTTCATGATACCCCTGAGATTCTCTAATATCCATTTCAACCTTAAGGGAACATCAGACAATTTCTTCATAGCTGTCGATGTCATGAATCACCGGCGCTTTCCGTAGGATAGGTTTCAACCCACTAAAGAAGTAGTCAACCTTGCATTCGGGGGTGACGATAATGCTGGAAGAAAATCATGAAAGCCTTGTGAGGTTTTCCTCATATGCTCCAACATGTTCATAATATTTTTTCTTGAGGGGAAGGAAGTCCCTTTCAATCTTTAGCTAGAGGGTGCACGAAAAATATTTATCAAACAACATCTTCTAGAAATCCTTCCATTCCAACACCTCGATCCCCTCTGCAGGCTTTGTATTTTTTATCAACGTCCACTATTAGTAAGCTTCACCCTACATATGATAAGTATCCAGGAGAACCTTCTAATTTTCAGAACATTGAAGGATGGATAAGACCTTTTCAATGGAGTTGATCCATAGTTCAGCGATTGAGGGATCAGATGATCCATTAAAAGTAGGAGACCTTTGTCTCATGAAGCTCCTGATAGCGACTTGTTCTTTCTTAAGGGGGGGGGGGGGGGTGAAAATTTATCTTAACCCATGTTTCTATTAAAATCATGAGTTAGCTGAGAGAGAATCATTTCAAAGTTCATGATTCACACTCTCATTGGATTGGGCATCTCATTAGTACAGTCATCCCATTGATCTTCACATCGGTTGTTAGCATGTGTCCTCCTATTACCAGCCATTGTCTGAAATAAAAGAAAAGTTAGGGGTAACACCTAAAGGGTAATACAAGGACAAAACTAATGACTTATAGATAACTCTTATTTACTTAACATACGAATCTATTTTATTTATTATATGTTATCCATGATCTACTTTTTAACATATATTCATAGGTAAATTTTTTGTCCCTTAATAATTGTTCATACTAAGTTTGTAAATTTACCAAAACATATCCCTCGAGAGTGTCGTAACCAAGAGTCATTCAAGGCCTGTTGTCATTCCCCAGTTCCCGTTCATGTCTAGCTTAAATTAGTGTTTTCAGGTTTTACCATTAGGATACATTTGTGCCAGAGCCGCCTCTACCTGCTCGTATCGAGACCAGGATGTATTTGGTTGATAAAACACTTACTCAATACTCCTCAAAACATAGGGATGTTTTTATTATACTTATTCTTGTCTCTAAGGATTTACTAGGGTTTTATATTCCTAATCCCAAAATAACTAAACCTATCCTTTGATACCAACTACAAAAACCCTGCTTTTTATTACACAATTAAACATAATTTATTACATAAAATCTACTTGATACAACATAGAAGATCGAGAGGTATAGCGTCTTTGGGGCTTATGATCATTAAATAACAACTTAAAACATTAAATACTACATCATTATTGAAAAAACCTTTACATGACCACTACATTCCTTCATACTTATCATTGAAATGGATAACCTGAGGACATGCATAAGAAAAGGGTGAGATATAAAGCCCAGTAAGGGAATAATCATGGAATAACATGAAGAATACAACACATGTTAGATTATAGGAATATCAATAGAGAACAATAGAAGCATAAACACAAAGGAATGATAAATCATGATAATCATAACGTTTGAAATGTGGCAACAACACTTAACATTGAATTTTCATGAGCCAAGACTCATTGCACATAGAGCAGGAGTAAACCCTCATTGCACATGAAGCACGATTAAACCATCGTTACACTTGAATTAGAATGAGAAAACACCCATTTGAAATGAAGTATCATGATACTATACTTTTCACAATGCATTGGAGCTCTATAAGGGTGCACATTTCTTAAAGATTTCATTTCATGCATATGTTTGCCACATGGATCATAAAACATTGAATCATTCAACATAATCATTTATTACATGATAAAAGAATGTGTAATACACACATGAAACTCATAAAACAATATGAAAATGTTTATAAAGGAGAATACCCTTGATAGAGAAATTGTAATGGTATTCACTACACAATGACTTTGGCTTGGAAAAGCACGATGCAATTTCGGCAGCTTAAGGGCGTGACATAAGAACTCATAAAAATGGATGATGAGAGAGAAATGGGTGTCTCATCATATTTACATGACATGAATATTAATGGGATTATATAGATACTTATACCAACAAATATAATGGAAATTAGATTCTTGATATAATATAATTTCTTGAATGTAAATGAGGAGAGAGAAATTCCTTTCGGAATTCTAGCATATAAACGGGTGTACATGGGAGGAATTTAATGGGAGAGAAAGGGGTATCCAATCATTCAAAAATAAAGAGGGAATTATGGGGGATGTGAGAAACCATACCCCAACATTTATTATTAAAATTAAAAGGGCATAACAAATGAAAGAATATTGGACAAAAATGAGAAAGGAAGAAAAATCTTTACTTGGAAGTGTGCTTCCAAAGGATTGAGAGAGGCTTGAGAGAGGCTTCTTGGGATCTTGGTGAAACTTGGGAGGATTATAGAGAGAGGAGGGAAAAGGTTGGACGAACTAAAAAGGCTTTGAGTGAGGAGGAAGTGGGAGCTTGGTTGGGTTTATATAGGGAAGGTGAGGGAATTCTTTATTATTTAGGTTTGGGACACCTCACATTAAACTAATCCAAACCAGAAACCAGCCCATGATTTTTGGAAAAGAGAAGTGGAAAAAAATATTATATAAGGCCAAATCCCTATCTTTTTAAAATAATGGGGTTGCTTATGTGGAGGCGAGTCACACTCTCAAGGAAAACAATTTAAAAAGACAAAATGTTTAATAAGTCTTGAACGGTCCACTAAAGCATAGTAAAATAAATCAAACAGACCCAAAATCACATTATTTTAATGTTAATACATATATTGGCCGAACATAAATTTTATAGTATTTTATTACATCACTATTGGGTCATTATGATGTTATAAAACACATTATATATTTAAACAGTATTAAATTTTTACCCAAAAATTTAACTGTCTTGAAAAATTATGAAAAATTCACCATTGGATAATTTCAACGTAATGATTCTAGAATAAATATTAATTTTATCTAAAATATTTATTAAATATGTTAATTTTCACTTTTAAAATAAAAACCGACATTCATTGAAAATTAATGGTTTTTGACAAAAATGGCTTTCAAACCTTAATAAAAACTTCAATTGAATTCATAAAATTATACAATTGTTTATGATTAATAAAAATTAATTTAATAATAATAATAATATTTTATTAAAATATTTTTTAATTCAAAAATCCATTAATTCATCAAAATAGATTTTTTAGTTGAACATTGACTAAAAATACCATTTTTTATTTAAACAAACTATTTACAAGGAAAAAATAATAAAATGAAAGTAAATTCATTATTATATACAAAAATAATTTACATAACCATAGTAATAAGGTATTTTTAGACAACCCCTTATAACACACTCACAAGACAGAAGATTAATGTGTGTGATGGTGACATACTCTTGGGGTGGATCAGATAACATTGCTCGGGTGGTAATCTCTATCAACTTCCACTTCTCTCATAGGTGGTCCCGCTTGAGATTAACATATTCAAGCTCGACATGGTCTTGGTCCAGAGCGAAGCCCAATGATGAAAACTCTTTTCTGAGCTCCCACAACTGGGCTTATTATGGGGAACGTCTACTTGATGAGGCCATCGCTTGCTTTGTATGAGCAAATTGGATTGGTTAAATCCCTATATTTATACTAATCATGTGATCAATGTTAAACAACTATATTAGCCACGGTCACAATTCATAATAGTATTTTAAAATCCAAAAACATAAAACCAAGGAAGTTTACATTTTATATAAACATTTTACTTGAAGAGACATTTATTTAGATCAAAATGGATTTCCATTAATGAAATTTTGGGTCATTACATTAATTATCTAGTATTATACATTACCTTGCACAAAAATTAATCATGGTATTTTTTACAATGAAAAATAAACATTAATACAACATCAAAATAATATGTGAAATTTCATTAAGAAAATCATACGAAGATGAAAACCTCAACTAAATTGAAATATTGTTCAAATGATTTATTTTAATTCCTCGTATGTCAGTATTCTTGTTTTAATGAATTTTTTATAATAATAATTAATTGAAAAAATTAATTGTTAAGTCAGGAATAATTAAATTAAATTGGATTTGATTAAATTCATTAAGTATAAAAAATTCTTTTATTTGATGGAATTATATTTTTCTATATATATATATTAGTAAAATAAATTGATTTTTTAAAATATTATTGAAAATTAGTTTTTCAATTTAAAATATAATATATTAAAAAAAAATTAACAAGAAATTGATAAGAAATTAGATTATTAACACTTAATGTTTAAAAAGAAATTTTTATTTAATCAAAATATTTTTCGATTATATTATTTATTTATAATTAAAAGATAAATTCCTATATTTTATAATTTTAATTTTATAAAAATGTCCTTATTTTTGGAAATAACATGAGGAAAATATCATATGGTAATGTTTTATGATTTTTATAATGAATTTGTATTTTGGTGAATGTTAAAAAATGCATTTTTTATGAATACTTTCTTTTATGAATTCCTCATGAAATAATTATGACATGAAAAAAAATATTAAACAATTTTCTCAATAATTTTTTGATGAGTAAAATAATGAATATTAAATTATTATGTTAAATTTTAAAAGCAATATTTGACAATTTGGAACCCAAATAACATTATATTTTTTTTAAAAAATATTTATTTTTATGAATTTAATTCTGTCATTGGATGGTTCAATTTTTATTTTTTTTAAATGTCGATTAAAAAAATTATTTAATATGAAATTAATAATTTTTTAATGTTACCATTCAAAATTAGTTGGTATAAATTATAAAATAATTAATATTTTAAACAAAAAATACCCCTCTACTCAAGTAGAAATACATCGTCTCATTTCCCTTAGAAAATTACTTACCATTGACTACTAAGACCCAAAATTCTACCCATTTACCATCTCATAAGTCACTTAAAACCTGTATTCATTTTTTGGGGTTACACAATCCAAATCCTTCAAAGCATTAACAATAGAACAAATCTTCATTGTTGAAGTTACTAGGAATATCATTTCACTATTTACTCCTCTACTTATTTCTAATATCCCAATGAATTTATATTTTTATACCTTTCTAGAGTATTTAATTTATATATATATATAAAACATTAATGTTACTATGATTCTAGTATAACAATTATAATCTATTTTTAGAATATCCTCCCTCTCCCCAAATTTTGACTTGTCCCTTTAAATTGTTGGTTTCATATACTTTTGAGGACATTTCCAACGATTTTATTATCAATGAATACATTTTTTGTTAGTGTATATTATGTAATATAAATGTATTCTAATATATTCTAATCTTATAAAAGTAATTTTTCAAAATTACTGTTTTTAAATAATCAAAATCAGGAAAGAAAAACAAGACAACAAAATTTAACAGAATACTTGTCTTCAAGAAATTATCTCTTTAAATGAAATAGTAAACAATTAATTATATGGATTAAAACTAATAAATAATAAAAAAAGAATATAATTCCATTATTTATTATTATTTTAATAATGATATGTTTATTATATAGGATATTAAAATTTGGAGAAATAAAATAGGACCCACGGTAATGGTTCATGGTCTGAATTTTAATGGTTGATGAATATTTTACATTTTGAACTGAATTATCTTCTATTTCAAGTACTGAATTCACTACTATCTCCATCTATAATGAAATTAATTTATTTCATGATATTTATAATTCCATATCTTGATATCCCTTTAAAACCCAATTGATTTAGATTATACTATAGTTGTAGGTGATTTGCATATGAAATTTAATTGTTTGAGGAATACCTAATATTATGCACATATTTTTATTTATTGGGGTATAATTACACTTTGACATATTATATAATTATTATAATATTACTAATGGTAATTGATGCTTTATTTTCCTTTCTATTTTTAATGATCTGTGAAATCAATGGTTACCAAAGCCATAAGGGTTTGGTCAAAATAATTTACCCTTTGTTGGGTCCTAAACACTCTTCATTGAATATTATCTTAAACCATTATTTTTATTCTATATCATTATTTGATATCACATTTTATTCTTATAAATGAGAAAATTAAATCCTCTTATCACAATCATCATCTTTGAGATATTTCATTTTGTAAGGACCCGACCATACCTAATATATACTCTATTATCTTTAGAAAAAAATTCCATTTATTTCATCCCAAAATAACACTAAAGTTTAGGATTTAATATAACTATTTCATGAACCTTACATAAATAATTATTACATTATAATATTGAAACTTATAATTGAATCCATGTTTCCCAGATAACATAACTTTTAAGATATTTCAGGTTTTCTTTTCATAACACATCTTCACAATTTTTATCATTTCCTCATCATTTTCGCCACTCATCCTTAAAACCCTGTAAAAAGTAATTTAAATCATTTTATGAGAACAAAAATTTTAGTATGGGACATTAAAAAAATATGGAAGTCAAAAATCCATTAATATATATATAATTTCCTTTTTTCAAAATAAACCATGGGTTCAAATGAATATTTCTATTACCAAGGAATCAACATCTCTTCTAATAGATTAAAATAAAAAATTTCATAAGAAACATTAAAATAAAAAATAAAACTCATAATGATTTATTTTCAATCATGAAAAATTCCTGAAATGTTTTTCAAACCTTTAGGCTATTCAGACATAAAAAGAAGAAAATTATTATCTTTAAACAAAAAATCTTTAGCATACCTTGAAAAATCATAAGATTTCCATAAAAACCACAAAAAGTACAATTAAATAATATAGGTAACATGAGGCATAATTTTAATATAAATCATTTTCATGTAGTATCCTTCATGTTTAAAAATAGAATAACACTCATAGTAATGCATGGAATAACCTTTACGGTTACACTTTGAAGAACCATCATTGTTATAAATTTAGTAATCGTCACAATAAAATTCTAATGAGAATATTACCTAATGAAATAGAGGGATATCAAAAAACCACCCCTAAACTGTATATAATGGTACCACATATCATCATAAACAATGAAAAAGAACTATAACATAAAAAAATCATATAAATATTCATATCAAAACTCATTATCTACACCCATTAGAAATGTTTTTCAAATATTGATATATCCATTTCCTTTAAAAACAATTTTTCCTAAACAAAATACTAGAATAAATGTAAATGTAGTTTTTATTTGAATTAAACATGTAATATTACAAAATAAATAAAATCTAAAATAATATTTACAATGACAAGAAAATTAATTATCGCCGGATATATGAAAATAGAACAACCATTTTGTCTTCTATAAATAAATTCAAAACATTCAGTATTAAATAAGTAAAAATAGTCCTTTAGAAAAACATTGAAATAAAGAAAACAATATAAATAAAATTTCCTTTATAATTAATTTATTTATATATAAATACATCAAAAAATATGTATATGGATAAAAAAGAGTTTCAAGGGAAACTTCAATAGAGGATTTATTAAAAGAAAGTCGATTACCTTGAGTCTGACTTATAACATACATTCATTATCGTCCAAAATAAAATAATATTATTAATCATTAACTACCAGTAGAACCTATTAAATTTTAATTATTCATTTTATATCATTTTATTCAATTTTATTTTTAATTACTTAAACTATTAATATCAGGTCGGATGTTTTGATGATATTCAGCACATATGTCTGAACTGACTTTAGTATGTTGACTATGGTCAAATCAGAAATTATTCCATAACCACCAGGATAATAATCAATAAATAATTTCTATTTTTATTATTAAATTTTACTTTTAAGAATAATCCATGAAACATGGTTAGGAAAAATGAACTATGTTACAACTATGGAGACGACTGGTTGTACATACACATGTGTAACATTTCAATTTTTCAATGATCATTATAGAGAGAAGGTAAGTTTTATTTTAAATTAATATAATGATATTTATATATTTATAACATATTATTTAATTAAATATACTTATATATACCATCCATATGATTTGGTGATTAAAACAAATCACATCGCTTCATGGAGGTGGTAGTCCACACATACACAAGTATGACGTTACTATTTTACAGTGAATGGAAAGGAAAGAAATACAAAGTTATATTATATTTTAATTATGAAAAATATTTCATTAATATATTATATATAAATTAAATACATCATTACAAACATCCTTAATATGATGTGATGGGAAAAAATGGTATCTGTTCACGATAAGTTAGTTCATCGTACACATGCACGATGGTTTCATTTTCCATTTGATGGAAGAGGAGATAATTATATGTAATGTCACGAAATGAATAAAATCAATGTATTTGTAATAATAATTTTTAATTATTTCATCATGTTTTAATAATATTAGTTGATGTTATAAAAATAATGTAAACAAAAACGCATGGTTATAAACTATAACCCACTTTAGACAACCACATAAGGTTTACAACAAAAGAATTTAAATGATGGTTACATAGTAAAAACAATGCCTCTAAATTTTTTTTATGGTTTTATGAAAGGTAATTGGGTAGTTTTTTAGAACTAAAGGCCTTTTAATTGTGAAGAAAATAGGAGAATAGGTTCCCTTTTATTAGAGAGGGGAGGGGAACTCATAGAGATTCTCATAATATTAAATTAATTTTCACATTAAAATGATTATGAATTGATAATATTTGAATATAAGATTATGATGTGTCTAAATAATCACCTCCAATATATATTTGACTATTTTAGGATACTTTTTCACTATAATCATTTTGTTTTAACCATTTTTAACCATTTTTTATAATTAGCATGATATTAAATATTTTTCTCTTCTAGGTCAAGAAAGTTACTATAATAGCGAAATTTGACCATAAATGAAAATTGGTTTATATTTTAAATCATATACCAATCTATTTTCAGAAAATATGTTATTTTGGAGTATTATATCAAATAATAAAATGTTATTTAATTAAAAATAACATGGATGTCTATTTTTTAACTACTCATTTAATTAAACTAGAAATACTACAAGAAAAAAAAGGAATTAGAATATAATGAATTCAAATCTATATAATATTTCATGAATATCTATGAAAATTACGAAACAAGATTATTCTTCCAAGCCATATTACATTTACAATTTTAAAAATCATTAGATTTGTTTTACAATTAATTGAATAAACACCGTATCGATGTTGTATAATAATTTTATATATTTATTTCATCACTAAAATTTAGAGAAATATTTCCAGGATAAATTAAAATAATTTATATTTTAAATTATAATTTATTACTAGAAATTAGTTATTTTAACCCTTATGTAAAAAATATAAACATATTAAAATAAAGAGAATGCAATTTTTTTACTTTTCATTACATAAAATATTATAAATATAAAGATCATGTACATATAGAAAAAAGGTCATATATTCAAATTTTTTTAGGATTATGGAAGATGTAAACTCATCCAAAATAATTCATTTTAGTGTTAGGGTTACATTCTTATCTTCATCATAGTATTTCTTAACTTAATTAATCCATTTTATGTTTATCGTGGTAAAAAAATTTAATATGATTACCATTCATGATATATAAAAAATACCAGGGAAATATTTACCAAATATATATCATGTGATTCTAAATAATGAATCCATTTAACAATCTTCAAAAAAATATGTTTAAGAATTTAATTTAAACTTAATCTTACAAAACAAGATGAAAAATAGTTTTTCTTAAAAAATTGTTTTAAGTATAAAATTATTTTATACTATGTTAAAAATTATAATTCATTAAAATGAATATAAATATATTAGTTTTCATAAATAGAAAAATAATTAAATATTTTAAAAAATAAAAAATATAATTTAACATCATAAATACATTAAAAGAAAATATAGTTTCTATAAAAAGTATTATTCTCCACTATTTATTAAAAATTAACACATTTTAGAAATATCCTAAACATTCATCATATTATAATTTTAGTAATATGATTTAATAAATTATATGAATTTGATAAAATAAAATTTCTATAAGTTTTAGTCATTAATTATAATATTCCCTCATTAAAATCAATAAATCCTATTTTTGAATTAAACATATATTTGAATAATAAAATGTATTTTCTATAAGTTGAGTAATTATTTCCTGATAAATAATCTACTTGTTTTTAATGATTAGAAACTTATTATATATTTAATATTTTTTTAAAACTATTCATACATTCAATTTCAATGACTTGTTTATGAATTTCATATTTAAATAATATTATTTTTTGGATCTTTTATTCTTTGTATTGAATCACGTATATTTTAGCAAACCAATTGGCCTTATTTTAAAACATATAGATAATGAATACACATTCAATTTTAAAAAAATAAAATCCTAACAAAATAAAATTTATCTCATAAAAAAAGTATCCTAAAATACTTTTATTGAAATCCTACATTGTATAAAAGGTTAATAAAAATTAATCATGAAATGAGAGAAAGAGGAATATGAAGGTCATATGGAATAAAACATATCTATGTTTCCAAATAATAAAAAATTACTTAGAAGTTAAAATATGGACATTAATGAAAATAATAATATCTATATAATTATGGATAATGATAGATATCATTGGTCACAAGAAACCGAGTGATAATGAGAAAGGTAATGTCCATAAAAACATAGTCTATTGAGTTGTGAAAAGGAATGTAAATTCATTGGAAATAAAGGTAATATGAATATTTTTTGTTTCAGGATCCCTTTTCCTATTGTTGAAGAATTACATTACCATCTATACTAAGAAAATTTGGAAACATATTTACGTGATAAGTATAATTTCAACCTTTAATAAATTTCATCCACAATATCATCCTTTTCTCTAAATAATAATTATTAAAGATGAATTGTTTATAAATGAATACCAAAAATCAACTTTCATCCTATCATATACTTCTGAAAAATGATAAACTTTTATTTCTCCTATCTATATATATTAACCAAAACCCAATTTCTTAGCGTAAATTAAGATAATCCCAAAAACTTTTAGTCATTATATAAATAAATGAAACATTAATCTACAATATTCAATATAAATACTTGAAATTCCCAATAATCATTCTGTAAATAACAATACTTAAATTTATTGAAAATATTATTTAGTAATATTTAAACCCAAATAGTATGATGATTTGATCACATATTCTTACAAAAATTATCTCCAAAACACATCAATCTCTCTTAATTATAATACAAAAAATTCATATTACATATTGAAAAAATCTCCATGATATGATAATCATTTTGATAAATGTCATGAATAACAATAAATCTACTGTAAAATTATATCTTCCTCCAAAAGATAGTTATGAATTTATTTAAAAAAAGTAATATGTTTTCCACAAAAAATCATTTTACCTAATTAAATATGGGTTTGAAAACAGTGAACCACTACTAAAATAACGTTAATTATTAAATCACCACATAACCAATAATGTCCATGGATATTTATATGATAAAATATAATTTACCAAAATCATCATAATCATTATCTATCAAATATTTGTATATAAAAATAATAAATTCATACTAACCATGAAATCAGGTTGGTTAGTGGTAGGTATTTCACCCTTGATTCCATATGGTTGTGAGTTCAAACCTTAGAGCCTTACTGTATATGGCATATTGTCACACAATATATGGGATTTATTTTTTCTAAATAAATAAAAATATAATTACATATGAATTCTATAAATATGATCATAATCCTAAAAACTATACATATTAATAAAATATCATATAAAACATAATGTTTATCAATAAAATTCAATTATTTTCTATAAAATGAAAATAGTATTCTTCCTCATTTTTTATATGTTAAGCTTAATGGTTATATACAATTCAAGTATATATCAAAATTCATTAAATGTGCCCTAAATTAATTCTAAAACATAAGAAATAAAAAAATTATTAATTCATTTAAACCTATGATCATCTTTTAATATATCACTACATCATAGCTCTTGAATCCCTATAAGTATATATCTAAATCATTCAATGTTTTTCATAAGGATTTTTCATCTTATTCCATAATAAGTACTTCCTTAAAACAGAAATATGAATCATTTCATATAATTCAAAAATATCAAGGCATTGGCCAATATATAATCCATACCTTTAATATGGAATTTTTTGTTTCCTTATCTTTAACTATAACGACATTAGGCAGTGGTAAATATTTATCTGTACATAATATTTGAACCAATTTAAGATCATTCCCACTAGGATACTGGTTTACATAAGGACCACACTCCCCACATTTATAATATTCAATTGATTCTTTGGAAATAAATTTTTTAGACTTCATGGAATTAGCTGAATTCTTTCCTTTTCATTGTAATATTATTGTTGTATTCCCCTCTTTACCATATACAAAATATCTTATAATAATTTTTAAACATTTTCCTTGGATCTTCGCCCCACATTTTGAACTCATAGGTTATTAAATAGTTTTACATTTATGATATCTATTACCCAAACATCCATGGAGATTCATTCCTATATTATTTTTTATGTTATTAATCTTTATGAGGTCTATGTTATTGATCATAACTCATGATATATAGATTAGAATAAATACATGAGTTTTTATTACAAATCCAATTACATTTAGTTTCTCACACATAAAACCTCAACATCTTTATTCACATCCATTAATAATTTGGTTTCTAATAGATCCAAAAAAATTATAAAATAAAAACGGTTAGTGTTATTATATAAAATAAAACATAACAAACAATATTATATGAATGATAAATACTAATATTTCTTTAACTATATAATCCTATATTAAATTATTTTTATTTATCCATATTATTTATATATCTCTAAATAATAATATTTTTTATAGATTAGTTTTAATATATTCTCAAACAATATTATATCCTCTAAATTTATCTAAACATTTAATCTAATATCAATTATAAGGACTCCGCATTAAAAAACACACATTTTACTATCTTTAGAAAATAATTGATTTTATTAAAACCTTGATGAAATTTTAGGTTTAGTGTTTTATATAATTAGTTCATTACCCTTACAATAAAATTATTAAATAAAAAATTAGAAACTTCAACTTAGTAATGCTTTCTTCTACAAAAAAAAAATACTTTTAAGATATAAGAATTTTTGTTTTCAAGATATATATTAAAAATTTTTATCTGGACATCATCATCCAACACATCCTTAAAACCATATTATGAACATTTTTAAATGTGTTATGAGCACATAAATATCAGTAAGGAACACAAAAATGAATCCATTAGTCAGTGAATTGTTTTAAAAAATTCTATTTTAAAAATATAACATAGGGTTAAAATAAACATTTTCTTACCCAATAAATTAGCATGTATACTGAAAGATGTTGGTAAAACCTTTCTTATAAAATATTAAAGGAAAAAGAAAACTATTTTTTTTATTTTCAATCATGAAAAAATAATGATTTTTAAACATATAATTTTTACCGATAATAAGGATTCTTGTCACGACCAGTCCCCAGGGCCCATGTCGTGACTACCCCAAGCCTGCCTTCCATAGGCCAAGGGCTAGAGACTAGAACCAAAGGCGTAATTACCGAAAACTTGGAAGGTATTTCGTTTATAACCTATAAACACACACAGAAAGATACGAAAATGAGTAAATTGTATAACCAAAAGAGTTCTGAAATTAAAAGGGGCCGAAATACAAGCCCAACAGTAAAGGTACAAGTACAAATGAAAACAATATAACTGACGAAAAAAGAAAGAAAAGAAGCTACTGGGTCATCCCCTGGGATTCCTACCTGAAGGTTAGGTACAGATAACCTACTCATCACTCCGCATCTGTCCGTCTCCTCCACATCCCGACATGGCGTATGGTCCACCTCCGGGCACCATCTAGTCATGGTACTCTCAGCCACAATCAGTGATGTCTGTCATCTGGATCCAACACAACAAGGTGTGGGCATAGCCTGTGTAGGGGTGAATATAACGATACTCAGTAGGGACCATGAGACCCTCAAGGTATCAAAAAATCCAACAAGGATAAACCAAAAAGTATGAAATTAATAGATAACCTTAATTAGGTATATGCCCATACATATACCTAATTTATCAAATGATCCATCTCAATTATGAGGAAAATAGAAAAGTACTGACTCAACTCAACCAAGATTTTATTCACATTATCAAAACATCAGTTGCTGGAGAACTCATGCTCAATCAAGTATAATGGGCCTTCCGTGACACCAAGCGTGCTTCCCACTAACCATAAGCTTCTGAGGCAATCCTCCTGTCGATTACCGTGGGTCTGCTGCATCACACAGAGGCGATCCCCACCGCGGGTCTGCCGCCACACCCAGGTGCTCCCCCCTATAGCTTGATGAGGCACTCCTCCTATCAGATACCATGGGTCTGTGGTATCACCAAGCGCACTCCTCCACTTCGGGTCTACCGCCACACCCAAGAACTCCCCACCGGGCTAGTAGAGTCACTTTGAGTCAAACGGTTAGTAGTTGTCAGGTCTCCACCGACAACTAGGTCTCCGCACTTCACTGCCTCTTCACTAGATGGATCCGCTCCATGAGCTACTGGTCGATAATTCAAATGTCACGAAGTCCCACAAAAAAGTATCTCAAAGGTCTGCCATGTCATAGGGGTCTCAACGGAAAAGACAACGAGTCAATGAGACGCCCAGTCTGTGAGTTATTAGCCTTTTAGTTCCGGGGGCTTGGTTGGATTCATGCACAATCCAACCTGAATGTATCAATACTATACCTCAAACTCTCATGGGGTATACTTATAGGGACCCTCATGCTCAAATATTACTAGGTCCGATGACGGTTCGTCAAACAGACGCTCGGTGCCAATGATATGGCCAAAAGAATGTAAAGGGTCATAGTTGGCTCGGGTTCGGTCCAACTCGGCACGACCCGGTTTAGGCCGACGCGGCCCAACCCAGTCTGGGACGACCTGGACCAGGTCGACCCGGCCTGACCCATTGGGTTTGGCCTGTCCCGTTTGGTGGGCCAACCTATTAGGTTTGGCCAGACCCACTGGTCCCAGCCTAGCGGGCCATTTTGGGTCGCGGAGGGCCGCGAGGGTGCAGACCGGTCGCAGGTCGGCGTGAGGGTGGCTCGGCCTAAGGCCGGGGTGGCGCGGCCGGGGGATTGGGAAGCTGGCGGGCTGGGCGAGCATGGCCCGGGCCAGTTTGGCCAGTGGCGGTGTGGGGCTGGTGGGCTGGCACGGCTGGGGAGGCTATGGAGGCTGGCGTGGCCAGGAGCTGGTTTGGCCGGGAGGTCGAGGTGGCCATGGCTGGTTCGGTCGGTGGACGATGCAGCTCGGGTGGCTCAACTCGGCCCGGGGCAGCGGGGCCGAAAGGGCGGAGACCACATGGGAGGTTAGGCTGGGGCGTCGAGAAGGGGCGCAGATGGTTCATCTGGCGGTGGCGTGTAACTCTGTGGGGGGGTGGCAAGGGTCATGGAGGCCGCGAGTGGCGCGACCGTTGCCTTCGTCACCTTCATCGCTGTTGTCACATTCCTCCTTTTCAAAGAACATCACAAAAGAGAATGACAGAGGGGTAGGGCCATGTTGGTTTGGTCCTCACCCTCCGTGTTTAGGGTGGTAGCAATTTTATCACAAGAACGAAGCACAACAAATCCTCTAGTAATTATTAATCCCAAAATCCGCAAAGGAAAACATATACGGATCAACTAGTTAGAAGTTAATCCGCGTTCTTTGTTTTAGATGGAAAGAATCACGGGAATATAAAATTAATAAAAAAAATCCCCTACCTTGTTCGTAGTTGGTGGAAGTTGGCGTGAGAATGTGAATACTGATTCATTGTAGAAGAATACATCCTACGTCAAAGGATGTTCCAAGGAAGATGGTCGAAGTCATCGACATTTTTCATGGTCGAAGGAGTTTGTCATCGGTGGAGAGTTCTTCGTTGGGAGCTTTGTCCCAAGTTCCTCTTCTTCCAAATTCCACCTAAGTGAATTTGTAGACAAAATAATAAATTGAAATATCTATTAAGTTGTTGGAATAATATTCAAAAAGCTTCAAAAAATTAATAGATGTGTTGGCTCAATTAATTAATGGGGAAGATTTGGCACAATTAATAAGGTGCGTTGGCACAATTAAAAATGGTAGAGGTGTTGAAGAGTCTCCCCCCAACATTTATGAGGGGGTGGGGTTGAGAGGTTTTCCTCTCCTCCCATTAAAGGGGGGTTTCATCCCGGGTGGTCCCCACCACCATAACCTCTCATGGGAGGTTATGGTTTGAGTGGTCCCCACCATCTTATCCTCTCATGGGAGGTTAAGGTCTGGTGGTTCTCCACTTCCAACTTCCACATGAAGGTTTAGTTCCGATGGACCCCACCTAAAATATCCACATGGAAGCTCAAAATAAAATAATATAATTTTTATTTTATTATATTATTTCCATAAAATAGCCAAAAACTAACTTTTACCCTCATCCATCTGCCATCTATGTGAAAGTCTCCTTAAGTGAATACCGATGATGCGAGTTCAATGGTGCACTTAGATTTCATTTCCGAGCACCGGTTTAAAATTTAGAAAAACTCACATGCACATTTTCTAAATATACCTAAAATAATGTTCATAAATTCATTCCGGGAACTCTGGGCCTCAGAATCACACATTGTAAATTATCGCGGACTCATAAAATTCCCATATATATAAAAACATTACATGGAAATTCTCAGTCTTTACATTCTCCCCACCTCAAGGCTTTACATCCCCATAAGCTACAACTCAAACTAAGGGAACAAGTGGGGGTACTGAGCCCGAAGCTGAGCCTCCCACTCCCATGGGCTCTCCAGGAGGTTCCCGTGCTACCAGAAAATACACCCCAAAGGTATCGACCATCCACTAAGGACCCACACCTGTCGATCCTCAACCTCCACTGGATCCTCTGTAAAAGTTTCCCCATCATCGATGTCCAGCTCTCCAAGGTCGATAATGGGAGAAGGGTCATGCAGGTATCTCTTCAGCTAGGATACATAGAAGACGTCGTGCACCAGGTTTAACTGAGGTGGAAGAGATAAGTGGTAATCCACCTCGCCAACTCTGCTGAGGACCTGTAAAGGTCAGATGAATCTTGAAGACAACTTTCCACCTTGGCCAAATCTCCAAAGACCCCATCAGGGTGAGACCCGTAGAAAGATGTGGTCCCCATCCTCGAACTCGAGAGGTCTCTATATCCTATCGGCACATGTATTCTTCTTGATTTTTGGAGTCTTCATCCTCTCTTGGATGATATGCACCATATCTATGGTAGCTCGTACTATCTAGGGTCCCACTAGTGCTGACTCCCCTGGGTCTGTCCAACATAAAGGTGATCTTCAAGGTCACCCACACAACGCATCGAAAGGTTCCATCCCAATGGTGGATTGATATCTTTTGTTGTATGAAAACTCCACCAAAGTTAAGTGATCCTCCAAGCTACGAACGATTATGAGGAAACAAGTTTCAAACATGGCCTCGAGGGTTTGAATGGTCCGCTCAGTCTAGACATCCGTCTGAGGATGGATGGTGGTGCTCAAATGAAGCTCTGTCCTGAAAGCCTCCTACAACCACTTCCATATCTGGGATGTAAATCATTCATCATGATCGTAGATAATCATATAATGTACTCCATGTACCCGCACAATCTTCTACACATAGAGGCATCCCAGTCTCTCTACTGAACCCTGCTCTCTGATCGGTAGGAAGTGGGCCGACTTGGTGAGGCGATCGAAGATCACCCAGATTGATTCTTGAACCCTGGATGTACGTGGAAGTTCTGTCATGAAGTCTATGTATATACCACCCCACTTCCACTCTGGAACCACTAAAGGATGAACCAAGCCTGCTGATACCTGATGCTCCGCCTTCACTTGCGAACAAGTGAGGAATCAGGAGACAAACTCTGCTACTACCTTCTTCATTCTCAACCAAAAGTGCTATCGTTTGAGATCCTGGTACATCTTCGCCACTCTTGGGTGTACCTATAGAGGGGATGTGTGGAACTCCCTCAACAATTCCTCCTAAAGGGACATTGGAACCATGGTACATTCTCTAAAGAGGATGACATGCTCCCCACCTTCAAAAAATCCATCAGGTGCCTGACCTTTGGATATCTGAGCACGTCGTGTCTTGTATTTAGTGTCCCCATGTTGTGCCTCCCTAACTCGCTGAAGAAGTGGAGGAGTTACTGTAAGAGACTATATAAAAGATGCTCCGTCTCTATCCACAAAGGATATTTGCAAAGTGGCCAGCTGCTCCGTCGCCTTTCCTAGAAGTTGTATACCAGATCTCCTGCTGAATGAATTAGCCATAATGTTTCCCTTACTAGGAGTATAGAATATCTTGATGTCATAGTCCTAGAGGAACTAAAGCCAACATCATTGTCTTTGGTTCAGGTTCTTCTGGGAGAAGATATACCTAAGAATCTTGTGATCAGAGTACACGGTAAAATGCTAAACCATCAGATAGTGCTGCCACATCTTCAAGGCAAAGACCAGTGCTGCTACCTCCAGGTAATGGGTACCATAGTTCTACTTGTGATGTATCAGCTATCGAGAACCATATGCAATCACTACTCACTCCTGCATTAGGACACATCTGAGTCTTTTCCCTGATGCATCGCAATAGACTACGTACCCTACGCCTTCCTCTTGAAGCCTCAAGATGGGGGCACTAGTTAGCCTCAACCTTAGCTCTTGAAAGCTCTGCTGGCATCTCTCCAACCACACAAAGGGTTTCCCTTTCTTCATCAAGGCTGATAGTGGTGCTGCAACTCTTGAGAAATCTAGAACAAAACTCCGGTAGAATCATGCTAATCCTAGGAAACTCCGTACCTCCATCACACTCCTGGGTGGCTCCCTAGAATGTAACACCTCAATCTTCGCTAGATCTACTGCAACTCCAGCCTCCATGACGACATGACCCAGAAATTGAGCCTCTCAAATCTAAAACTGTAACTTTGAGAGATTACCATAAAGATGGTGCTCTCGGAGTGTATCCAGTACTACCCACAAGTGATAGGCGTGCTCCTCATCAGTAGTCGAGTAGATATAAATTTCATCGATGAAGACTATGACAAAGCGATGTAGGTATGGCTGGAAGATTCTTTTCATGAGTCCCATGAACACTACTAGAGCGTTGGTTATGTCGGAATTCATAGCCAATGACTCTTAGTGGCTATACCAACATCTAAAAGCTGTCTTCTGCACATCCTCATCTCAAACTCAGAACTGGTGATAGCCTGATCTAAGGTCTATCTTTAAGAACCATCATTCTCCTTTCAGCTGATCAAAGATGTCTTCAATCCTCAGGAGTAGGTACTTGTTCTTCACAGTCACTTGGTTCAGGCTTTGATAGTCAACACAAAGCCTCAAGCTCCCATCCGCCTTCTTGGGGAACAGAATCGGTGCTGCCCAAGAAGAAACCCTGGGATGGATGAATCCCTTCACTCTGAAAGTCCTCTAACTATACCCGTAGCTCATGATACTCCGTGGGAGTCATCCAATATGCTGGTGTAGATATCAGTGTCATCTCAGGGTACTAGTAAATGGAAAATTCTACCTCTCTGCGAGGGGGTAAACCTGGGATATCATAATGGAAAACATCAGTGTACTGGTCCACCACTATAGGATAACTCGGATTCTCCACATCAACAAATCTCAGGGTAAGGATAGACAATTGATGAGTGATCGGTTGCACTCTATTATAGGTAATTCCATCATACACTACAAAGGATACGTTCTAGCTGGTGAAGGTAAACATGGTCCCATCCATGCGGACACACCACAGTTTGTGCCTAAAACATTCTATCTGAGAACATACTATAGATAACCAATCCATACGAAAGATGACATGGTAAGGCCTCTGTGTTGCTACTATGATATCACAGCCAAAGATATCACCTCCTAGAGTAATCTCACACTACCAGAACTAGTTCATATCGCTGAGTCTGCTCCCGTATTAGTCTCTAGACGTAAGGATCGAGCCAACAGCTCCGTCAGAATCTCCGAGCTCCGAATGAGGGTAGTGGAAATGAAAGAATGACTGGAACCTGTGTCTATAAGTACTACAACTATAGTGGAGTAGACAAACATCATACCTAGAATCATTTCTAGAGCACCATGTTCGTAAGCCTTTGCTGCCTAGAGCTGAGCTCTCCCCTGTCCACATACTCCCTGCAATCGGGGTGGACCTCCTGGTGGTGGTGGCGTAACACCTCGAATCGTCGTCCACTGCCAGCTGCATGGCCAGATCCTCTGCCATGTCTACCTACTCTCTGCAGACCGCTTTAATCGAATCTCTGTCTCTGCCTGGGTGGTCCTATGACCGTCTAATGATCATCTGAACAACGGGTCGGGTAGTCATGAGCCATGTGACCCTGGACGCTGCTTGCGTAACACTGCCCACTCATGGAATTTCTGTCTTCGCTTCGGGTGCCCCGCACAATAGATCCTGGGTCATGCGGTCGTCCACCTGTAGGTCTGGTCCTCTTGGACCTCTACGACATCTGTCTGTTGAAAGTTGAAGAGGAATCCGCGGCGTGTCGACTGGTGGTGGATCTCTTTGCTAGAGACTGCTCAGCAAGGAAACTCTTCATTAGGAGGGCTCTCTCTAGCACCACCATCTGCATCGGGATGGTGAGTGAGATCATCGAAGCCCTGATCTCTTATATGGGTACCTGCTCGAAGGTCCGAGTCCTGAAGAATGGGTCCTGCACCATATCGGTGGAGTAACATGAGAGTTTTGTGAACCTCATTGAGTACTGAGGTACAATAATACTGCCCTGTTGCAGACGAAGTAGCCCATATATGCTCACTTCTTGGAGAGTCGTTGGAAACAAATATTCCTGAAATAGGCTCTCGATGTCTACGCAGAGAAACGTCATCTCATCATGAACCCGGAGCACCATGCTCCACCATCTGCCCACTGCTGCCTGTAGAAGGCTGGCAGCAAGAATCACCATGAGGTCTGCTGGTGTCCCTACCAGTGGGAAGACTCTCACCACAACCTACAACCACTCCTCAGCCACCTGTGTGTCTATCTCTCCCATGAACTTGGGTGGGCTCTGGAGTTGGATCTCGTTCAGCGTGCTCAAGTGGCATGCACCATCTGCTGCTGGGGCCGGTGGAATCAGAGGCCCAATGAGGAGTGGTACCACTAGTGCCTCTGCTGGAAAAGGGCCCTACACCAAGGAATTGTCGCTCATTGGGCTATCTATGCATACAATTCTCAAAACTCTAGCCAGCCGTCTGTGTGGACACATCCTGAAAAGAAACATGTGTTCTATGGTTAAAAGTTATACCTGGTGAGCTGACCTGGTTGAGCTGACTTATAGAAAACTTTTGAAAACACCCACGCAATAAGTATTTTTGTGTATTGATTCCAAAATCACAAGTCAGGGTCCTGGTGTATGGATATGTCAGCCGCCAAACCAATATTGGACTCCCTAAACTGAGAAACACACTAACTAACCTTAACAATATTGATTCATAAAAAGAAAGACCAGAGTCCTAAGTTCTGCGGTAGAACCTAATCCTTTGATACACATTTGTCATGACCTGTCCCCCGGGGTCTGTGTCGCGATTACCCAAAGACCGCCTTCTATTGTCCAGGGGCTGGCGACTAGCACTAAAGGCGTAATTCCCAAAAACTAGGAAGGCATTGCCTTTATAACCTATAAACACATGCAACAAGATATGAACATGAGTAAACTGTATAACCAAAATATTGTTGAAAGTAAAAGGGTCTAGAATAAAATCCCAACAGTAAAGGTACAAGTACAACTGAACATAATAAAACTAAAGAAAAAGAAAGAAAAGAAGTTATTAGGTCATCCTTCGGGATTCCTACCCGATGGGTAGGTATAGAGAACCTCCTCAGCACTCCACGTCAGTACATCTCCTCCACGTACAAACACGTCGTATGGTCCACCTCCAGGAACCATCCTGTCCTAGTACTCTCAGCCTCAATCGGTGTTGTTCGTCTTATGCAACCAACACAACCATGTTCAGGCATAGACCATGTAGGGGTGAGTATAACAATACTCAGAAGGGACCCCGAGACCCTCCAGGTCTCACAAAATCCAACAATGATAAACTGTAATATATGAAATCAACAGACAACCATACTTATGTATATACCCATACATATACCTATGTTATCAAGTGATCCATTTCAATCATGAGGAAATCAAAAAATTAATGACTCAACTCAACCGGGAGTTTATTCACATTATAAAAACCTCAACTACTGGAGAAATATAGCACAATAGACTACAGGGGGCCTTCCTCAACACCAAGTGTTCTTTCCACTAACCTTGGAATACTGCGGTACTCATCCTGTCGAGTACCGTGGGTCTGCATCGTCACACAGAGGCGCTCCCCACCACGGGTCTGCCGCCACACCCAGGCACTCCCCCTCACAGCCTGCTAAGGTATTTCTCCTATCGAGTACCATGGGTCTTCCACGTCACCAAGCGCCTTCCTACACCGTGGGTCTGCCTCCACACCCAGGAGCTCCCCACTGGGCTATTAGAGTCACTTCGAGTCAAGTAGTCAGCAGTCGTCAGGTCTCAGCCAGCTACTAGGTCTCCACACTTTGCTCGCTCTTCACTAGAAGTATTAGCTCCATGAACTACTGGTAGATACTCCAACTGTCTTTAAGTCGCACGAAGAAGTATTTCAAGGGTCTGCCACATCATAGTGGTCTCAATGCAATAGACATCATGTCAATCAGACACCTTGTCTGTGATTTATTAGCCTTTAAGTCCTGGGGTCTTGGTTATATTCATGAATGATCCAACCTGACCGTATCTCAACTATACCCCAAACTCCAGTGGGGTAAACTCATAGGGACCATCCGACTCTATGATTACAAAGTCTGCTGACGGTTCCTTACACAGACGCCCGGTAGCAATGATATATCCAAAAGAATGTAAAGGGTCGTAGTTGGCCCGGGTCCAGTCCGACCCGGTCGGACCGACCCGGCCCGACCCAGACCAGGTCGACCCGGCCTGACCCATTTGGTTTGGCCCGGCCCATTGGGTGGGCCAGCCCGTTAGGTTAGGCCCGGCCCGCTGGGCCCCGCCCAAATGGCCGCGAGGGGCGTGGAGGGCTGCGAGGGTGCAGACCGGTCACGAGGGCGCGGATTGGCCACGTGTCAACGTGAGGGAGGATCGGCCTGCTGGGTGCCCCGAGGGAGGCTCAGGCTAAAGGGCATCATGAGGGGCCAGTTCGGCTCGGAGGGATGTGGGGCGCGGCTCAGGGCGACTCGGCCTGGGGCTGGGGTGGCATGGTCGGGGCTGGTTCGGCTAGTGGCTGCCCCAGGCCGGTGGGTTGGGGCGACCGGGGCGGCTCGAGAGGCCAGTAGAGCCGGAAACTAGTTCGTCCGGGATGCCGGGGTGGCCGGGGACGGTTCGACCGGAAGACGACGCGACCAGGGCGGATCGACCGGAAGGGCAGAGACCGCATGTGTGGTTCGGCCGGGGATCCATGAGGGGGCGCAACCGGTTCAGCCAGCGGCGATGTAGAACTCCTCAGGGGCGGCGCGGGTCGCGAAGGCCGCGAGTGGCACGATCATTGCCTTCATTGCCTTCGTCGCCATGGTTACCTTCTTCTGTTTCGAAGAACACCACAAAAGAGAACAACAGAGGGGTCGGGCCATGTTGGTTTGGTCGGCACCCTCCGCATTTAGGGTGGTAGCTATTGGATCACAAGAACGATGCACAACAAACCCTCCCGCAATGATTAATCCCAAAACCCGCAAAGGAAAACATATGCGGATCAACTAGTTAGAATTTGATCTACATTCATTATTTTAGAAGGAATGAATAACACGAATATAAAATGAATCAAAAAAATCCTCTACCTTATTCTTTTTTAGTTGACGTTGGCATGAGAAGGCGGACATCGATTCATTGTAGATGAACATGTCCAACGTCGAAGGAAGTTCAGAGGAATATGGTCAAAGTTGTCGATGTTCTTCATGGTCAAAGGCGTTCCTCGTCGGTGGTCCGTTCTTCATTGGGAGATTTCTCCCAAGTTCCTCCTCTCCCCAATTCCACCCAAGTGAATTCATAGACGATATAATATATTGAAATATCTATTAAGTCATTGTCATATTATTCAAAAAGGTTCAAAACATTAATTGATGTGTTGGCTCAATTAATTAATGAGGAGTATTTGGAACAATTAATAAGGTGCGTTGGCACAATTAAAAATTGTGGAGGTGTTAAAGAGGCTCCCCCCACATTTATGATGGGGGGGGGTTAGAGGTTTTTCTCTCCTCCCTTAAAGGAGGGTTTTATCTCAAGTGGTCACCACCGCCATAACCTGTCATGAGAGGTTATTGTTTGGGTGGTCCCCACCACTTTAACCTCTCATTGGAGGTTAAGGTATTGTGGTCCCCACTTTCAACTTCCACATGATGGTTTAGTTTCGGTGGACCCCCCCCTGAAATATCCACATGGAAGCTCAAAATAAAATAAAATGAGGTTTATTTTATTTTATTATTTCCACGATAAACCCAAAAACTAAATTTTTCCCTCGTCCATCTGCCATCGAGGTGAAAGTATCCTTATGTGAATACTGGTGCTGTGAGTTCAACGGTGCCCTCATAATTCAATTTCAAGCACCAGTTCATATGTATGTAAAACCCTCCCACACATTTATTGAATGTACCCGAAATAATGTTCAGAAATTAATTCTGGGCACTCAGGGCCTTGGAATTATGCACTATAAATTTTCGCGGACTCGTAAAATTCTCATATATTTAAAAACAATTTACATGGAAATTCCGGGTCTTTAAAATAATAACCATTTCTTTATATATAAACTCATTAGATTAACCAGAAAAATATTAAAATTTTGTAAAAACCAATGAATGAATAGATAAATCATGTTGTTAATTTGAGGCATCATTTTCTTATCACTCTTATATATGTATTAAACTTCATGCTTAAAAATGGAATAACCCTCATAGTTACACATTTAATAACATTCACGGTTATACATGGAATAACTTTGAAAGTCAACATACAACATAAATATTACACAATGTGATTGTATTATAGCATGTACCCACCATTAGTTTATAATAGTGACACCATTTATCATAAAAAATTATCAAGAAACATATCATTATCTTAACATATAAAACCAAGTATAAACAACATTTTTTCATTGATAATATATATTTTGATGTTGATATATCCATTTACTTTAAAACACAATTTTACAAACTAAAATTATTAAAATAAATGGATAGTGGGTATTTATTTAAATAAAACATGGATTACTATAAATTAATTCATATATCATATAAAGTTTATGGCAGTGAGAAAATTCGTTGTTATCATATACGTTAAAATAGAACATTCCTTTTGTCTTTTCTAATGAAAGTAAAAATAATTGTATAAAATATATAAACAAGTTTCACTTGAAAACATTTGAAATAAAGTAATATGATTCATAAAATATCAATTTTAATTCATTTATTTACATATAAATACATCAAAAAAATATGGGCATGGATAAAAAAAGTGTTTTAATGGAAACTTGTAAAGTGATTGTTTTAAAAGAAAGTCCCTTAGCTCAAGTTGTACTCATCATGTATGTTCCTTATCTTCCCGAATAATAAAAATATGATAATTATTTACTTTCATAAGAAAAAATTTCATGTTCATTATTTATTTTATTTTATTTAATACAATTTTATATACAATTAGTTAATAAACTGCCTTCTTGTTTGATGTTTTGATGATATTTGGTTCATATATCTAAACTGACTTCGGTAGGTTGAATATCAAACAACTTGTAATGATAAAATATTATATAAATTAATAATCATCAAATAGTTTTAATTTTTACAAATAAATTATAATTTTAAACACAACAATGACTGATGGTTATTAAAAATTTACAGAAGATCCAGAATTGAGATGTTATGCCATATGTACGAATGGGTAACATTTCCACTATTTGATGATCATTATAGAAAGAATGTAAGTATTAATTTATCATTAAATAATTAAAATTATATTATTAAAAACATATTATTTCAATAAATATACTTATATATATTATTCATGTGATGTCGTGATTAAAAAAAATCACATCACTTCGTGGAGGTGGTTGTCCATATATATGCCCAAATAACATGATCATTATTTAGTTAATGAAAAGGAATGAAATTATATGATATATTATCCTTGTCATGTATATTAATATATAATGAATATTATATATATACATTAAAAATATCATTAAAACCATCACTAATAGAAAGTGATGGAAAATGAAATACATCAATCGATGCGGCAGTAATCCACCATACACATGGATGATGGTTTCATATCCCATTTGATGGAAGAAGAAATGGATATAAGTAATGAAATTAAAATAATAAAATCTAATTATATGTAATATATTAGCCTTATTATATCATAATTGTTGAAGAATATTTTGAGATGTTATAAAAATAAACAAAATGAATGTTCTTGGTTACAAACTATACCTCTTCAACAGAAAACCTCTTAATGTTTACATCAACATATTCTATAGGATATTTTTATCATCAAAAAATGGTTTCCAGAATATGGGGAGGGATCTATAGAAGTCATTTGGGAAATTCATTTCTGAACTAAATGGACATTTAAGGGTAAATAAAATAGAAGAGGGGAAACCCTTTTCCAACAGAGGATAGGGAAACTCTTAGAATTTCTAAAGACTTAAATTAATTTTAACATTAAAATGTGTGAAAATTGTAAGAATAAAAGATAATATGAGGATTATTCTAAATCCACTAATAAAAAAAAACTCGACATGTTTAGTTGATGTTTTCATCCATAACATTTTATTTTAACCTATTTTAATCCTTTTGGACAAATACAGTGGAATTGAATATTTTTCTCTTTTGGGATCAATAAATTTTTTATAATAGGATAATTGGACCATAAATGGTCCATGGATAAAATTTTAAATGATACCCCAATATATTTATTGAATAAATTATTTTCCAGAGTTTTAATGAAATTAATAATATATAATTTTTTTTAAAAAAACATTAGTGTAAATTTTTATTCTATTCATTTATTTATTTAAAAACTAAAAGATAATAATAGAATTTGAATCTAACAAATTCACTACAACATCATGATTTATTATGAAATATTTTCATCTAAATTTATTTTAATTATTTGATATATTTAGTTAAAAAAATTCAACGATTATATGAATTTATACACACCACACATTTTATCATTCATTGCACATAACATTGATTTTCTTCAAAAAATTATATTAAACACAAGGAGGAGTCTTACTGAACAATAATATGTTTCTAATATTACTATTTAATATATAATTTATCTCTTGGATTTTATATTAGTTGTTGTGAATATGAATAAATATATTGTATTCACACACTTTTATAATTTTTTTTGACATTCATCCAATATATTTTATATTCATAAGATTAGAATAAATTAGTTTTTACACTTAATAACTTTATATTCCATGAAAGTAGTTTTATCACATTTTAATGGCACACATATTAAAAATATAATTTTTTATACTTTTATAATTTTTATAAGAAAATATAAACATCATTTTTGATATAATAATATCAAAATTTATCTTGGGAGAATATTTGGTATTATCTTAGAATTTTCATTTTTTGATGAATACTAAAACACACTTTATTTTAATTGACCTCTTTTTTTAATATTTTATTTTTTAGTAAAATTGTATTTTAAATTGGTTTTAAATTTTAATTAATTGAATAATATGTTAGTAAATCTAATTTAGGTAAATTTATTCAAATTCAAATATCATATAGATATAAAAACGTTTCATACATTGATCCTTTTCTCTTTAAAAACTCAATGTCTCACAACATCTGTGAAATTATTTTGAAATTAATTCCAGCTACAATTGTGAAATGAATTTGGAAAAATAGATATTCATATTTGGAATTAGTATGAATTTTTTTTCTAATAATATCAACTATTTTATTGGAAATAAAATGTTAGGGAATGTAATTAAAATTAATTAAAATGATTAAGGAAAAAATGTGTATACATACTTGTTAAACTATAATATTAAGTTGTAAAATTAAATATAAATTTGTAAAATACCCAATTAATTAAAATATGTTGAACCTGAAAACCTTATTCTATATTTTAGTGAGTTATCATGACACTATTCTGTGAACATTACCTATATAATATGTAAAGAATAGAAAAAAACCTTCCCCACCTTTAACACTTATAAATAATTATAGTAGAGAAAAATCTATATAATTTAACTTATAAATATTATTTTTAAATATAAATTTTTTCTTTTTATCCTAATAATTTATATTTAATTTTTAGAGGTGATATAATTACATTAAATTGTAATGAAATGCCAACACATTGATTATTTAGTTAATAATAAAATATATTATAAGATATTTTATTGAATAATTTAAATTTAATAAAAACATAATCTCATTCCAAGTGATTTTTAACATTTAATATATATAATATATGTTAGATAAATATTATAATTTATTGTTTATAATGAAAATATTTACCCACAAATATTAAAAACATTGTCAACACAGTTATGGTTAAAGTAGTGTTTTTTGCACATTACTTGCATTTCTACTAAAATAAATTTCCAAAACATATGAGATTTTTTATTTTTTAAATTAGATTATATATTTTATAAAAAATTAATCTAAATTTTCGAAAAAATTATAACATTAATTTTGTCTTAATGGATGAATTAAATAAATTTTCAACTGGCTACCTAAATGAAAAAACACAATTAAAAAAGGAAACACAACGAATACTGAAAAAAATGATAAAAATGATTTTTATTGTGTGATATGATTTTTGATAAACAAAAATTCTAAATTAATACATTATTTTTAACATTGGAGGCACACAAGGTAACAGAGACCTCTTAATAGTGTTTACTTTTGGTATTTACATGAATGTCACTCCTCTTCCACTATAAAAAGGGATTCAATCTTCTCCTATGTTCACCGATATAAATACCTTGGCTCATAAAATACTACCCAAATAATCTCAAAATATACCTACATTAATCTTTTATTCCTAACCATTGTCATTAATCCAACTGCAGAATCCCTTCGGTGAAAACCAAAAAGAGTTACCTGAAAAAGAGGTAACAAATTTAAACATGCATCCGTGTATTATTTATTTCTACACCCATTAAAATATTATTATTAAATTATTATATAATATAATAAATATAATAAATATTATAATATGTATTTATGTTAATGGTTATTCCTGAACTAACATACACTTCCCTCAAATGGGTAACACAATTACCATTTGTGTGTATGACAGACTACCACCTTGCGAAATGATATTGTTGGGTTTTCCTTTACCACCTCTCATAGATGGGAATTATAAATGAAACAATATTTTTATAAGATATATATGATATATAGGTTTTTTAAAATAATTATTTTATTGAAATACAATATATACCTTCATGCTTTCTGTTTTGTGTAAATATGAAAACATCTTTTGTAGGTGTATGGACAGCCACCTCCTCATAGCGATGTGATACATTCACACGTTACATGGAATGAGATTAATATAGTTTCAATTAATAATATGTGAAATAAATAAAATATATAAGATATTTATGAATTAATTAACTTTTTATAAATATAAAATATAATTTAATTTATTACATTTTCACACATTGAAAAAGTGATAACATCATTTGTGGACGTGTGGACTACTACCTCCTCAAAGTGATCTTATTCCTTTTACATAAAAAGATTTATAAAAATAATTATATATTATTAAATGATATGGTATATATGTTATAATGATCACTAAGGAAATATTAATGTTACATACCTTCTTTCAATGATGATCATCGAAAATTAGGGACGTTATTTAGGGGTACGTACGTCCAACTATCTCTATGACTGTAACATTGGTTCATTTATCATAACTATAATTTATTATTTTTTTAAATGTATAATTTATGTGTGAATATGATAATTATTTTATGATAATTTTTCTGGATATGTTTATATAATGACCTCCATGACCATGGAAAGAAAACTGTAGTTGTTTTGATACATAAACCAAATATGGTCAAACCTACTAATGTAGAATTAATTGTTGAATTTGTTTTATAAAACATTTAATATGTGATATAAAAGTAATTATAACCATAATTGTTTTTAAGATAGTAAATAATTAACATAAATTTATTATTCAAGAAAATAAAGACACATCTGACATTTCAGACTCAAGGTACACGATTTCTTCTCAATATCCTTTCATTGAGGCATTTCTTAGTGATATACACCTTTATTGTTTTATAAGCAGTATATAGCCTATTATATATTCTATATCTATATTTTATCTATTACCAAGTTATTTAATATCTTTTAAAATTTTATTCTTTAATTGTGTTTATGATTTAAATATTCAAAGTGGTATGTGACATTTTTAATGTATAAGATTTAATTTCAAAATATTTTCTCCAAGTTAATTTTTTTGATAATATTTTACATATTTTTTTATATGGATATAAATTTATTATAACATAAATTTTGTTTATTTTTTTAATTTGATTTTATGGTTTTTGAAATTAATTTTTTACATGTTTTATATGAAACATTTTAACAAATGATTAAAATGAATGTTCCATTCAAAATGTACACAGTGGAAATGCCTCTTCCTACACTGTGGACATTATTTTTTTTGGTATTACTTGAATAATTTTTCATTTCTTTAAATTAAAACCTTCATAATATTTTGGGTATTTTTGTATTCAAAATGTAGTTTCAAAGAAAAGTGTTCCTACTATTGAAAATGGGTTCTAATAAGAAACATGTATATTTATCTGAATGCGTTTTTTATATGAGTTTAAAAAGAGTTTTTCAAAGGGTTTATGATGAGGATATTTTCATATGTAAATGATACATGATAATTATATGAAATATGGGATCTTGATATAGCTTATACAAAGATTTGAGCCCCATTATTTCTCATGGGTGAGCCTGATATACTTTTTTAAAAAGGTGGGGCCCCACATAGCTCATGGGTGAGCCCAATATAGTTTATATGAATGCTGATTCCCATTATATATATACAATACATTAGGTAAAGATAATTATAGAATAAAAACTTATGGTTACTCCAATTAAATGTGTTTTCAATGGGTTTATGTATATGATGCATCAAGTTACCAAAATATGTTTTATTGCTTGCAATGGGTTTTAAAGATTTTATTTGAGATGAACGTGAGTTTTGTATTCATGTGAAAATGTTTTATATCATATTCTCAAATAAAATTTGAGATAAAAGTAAATATTATTTTAGTTTTTAGGTTCTTAACAAACTAATAGTTTCATTCAATTTTATAACCCTTACTCAACTTTTATGACCACTTGAAGTTATTAATATGTTTCAACATGGTTTAAAGAAGTGTAAGGGAAATTAGTAAGTAATGTTTTAATATATAGATATTTTCAATTAAAGGAATTCATGATTTATTTTAATTTCTTATATTATGGGAATTTTTGATACTGATCATAAGTTTCCAATTTTTATTTTATTGTTTTTAAAGTTTGAGTTATGGAATAATTCTGTAAAACTATAAACCTAAAATGATCATCAATGCGAGTGAAATTAAAATTCTTAACATAACTCAATATTGTGTAATGTTTAAGGAAGAGTCCTTATATTCACACATATATAATATGTAATTTATTTGTACAAAATCCTTTAACCCAATGATTTATTCAAATAATGTTTCTTTTATTTTTTTTAAAATATTTTATTTTATTTTTTATTAATTTAATAATTATTATATCAAAATTATGAAGGAAATTTTGCTAATTATTTAATTAACTAAAATTATAAATAAGTTACCATGGTTAAAAATAAACCTTTAAATTTAAATTGAATATTCAAAATCAAACACATATAATTTTATTCTTTATGTTGAAAAATAATGATAATAGAATGAAGAAAATGAAATTTTTGAGTTTTTGTTAGATAAAATATTATAAATTTAAAAATTAAAGACATATAGAAAAATGAAATGTATAAAAATATTGTATGATTATTGACTAAATATAAACCTCTAATAAAATTATGAAAATTATTAGGGTTACTTTCAAGCCTTTATCTCATTATTTTTACCCTTAGCTCGCTATCTTACCTTTACTATGTAAAAATATATACTATGATTACTTTTCAAAGTGACTAAAAATAAGTGGGACATATTTTAAAAATATTGACCTCCTAGTGAAAAAATGGGATATAATTTTAAATATTTAATAACATTTATTTGGTATAATTTTACATAAAATTAATCATCTGAAACCTGATAAAAAATAGTTTTTTAGAAAAATGCATTTTCAAGTACAAACATGCTTTTAGACTAAATTCATATATAAAATTAATCTAAAATACAATATATGGATTAAATTTGATCAAAAGTATCTAACTAAAGGTTAAAACAAATATAAAATAGTTATTTACTTTACTAATAAATTATATTAAAAAATATTTTTAAATAAAAATCTTTATTTTCAATATTCATTGAAAAATAAAACGTTTAAAAAATATATAAATTTCACCATAAGATAATTTTGATACGTTTATTTCAAATATTATATACTTTATCTAATAATAAATATCTAAACATCTTAAAAAATAATTATAATATTTTCTCATAACTTTAAAAAAAATAATACCTTTTATGAAAAGATAATTTTTCAGAATAAAATGTCTTTCCAAAAAATTGAGTACTTATTTACTAATAATTAATCAATACATTCGTATTCATTTGGAACTTTATATATATTTCATAATATAGTTATTACTATTCATACCCATTAATATAAATGTTATGTTATAATGATAATATTTAAATAATAATATTTTTTTGTTCAACTATGCTTAATGTGTCATGTCATACACGTTATCAAACATAATTTACTTGTTTTAAAATATCAGGGTGTTACACATTTTCTATAAAATAGTTCTATTTTTGAGAATAATTTTGATCATTTATCATATATACTTCTCTTAGATGCCCATATTTTATATATAGTTTCAATAATTTTCTTCTCTATACTTTAGGGATTATTTATGTTAATTTTATACAATCCTTGAATTTTTAAAAAAATTAATATTTTCACACATGGGCCATTTTTATACTTTCATTATAAATGTGTAAAAAGAACCCAATTTTTAATGTTTGAACATGATTTTCATTTCCATGTCTTATACTATTTTTTTCTTAATGATACATCCTCCTCATGATTTCATCATTTTCAAAGTTAATTTACATTCCCTTTTTTTATATTTGTAATGTTAGAAATATTGGTTTGTATTTTAGAAAAATTAATATATGGATTTAGATGCACTTATATATTTATCAACCACTCAAAATAACATATTGTAACAAAACATGATTTCCTAATATGAACACCATATTTTCTAGTGTGTTAGACACATAAAAAAAGCCTATAAAGGAATATAATATCCAAACACATTATGATATGTATACTTTTAAATAAATTCAACCTATTCGATTTCCTGTGTTATACAAAACAACACGTTTAAACAAAATGTGACATGTTATTAAAAGATTCATATTTATTACTATTTTTATCACCTAGATCATAAATTGTTTAATATAAATAGTACGAAATAAATTTTGAAAATTATGGTAATATAGTTTTTATAAATATATATAGGAATAATTTTCCAGAAAAATAAATGTGTTCAAAAAATTATATTTCTTATAAATTAATTTTTATTCAATATTTTCTCACATAGTTTTAAATTATATATTGAACTTTTAGAAACATAATTTGAAAAAATAAACATCATCTTCATATTCAACATACCACAATTATCTTAGGGATTTTTTTATTTTTCAAAAATGTTTCATTTTTAATGAGTTGTGGAAAATACTGAATTTTAATTGAATACTCCTTTTTTTAAATAATATATAATGTTAAAAAATAGTTTGAAGTGTTTTTAATGTAAAATTGTTAAAAAAAATTATCAATTAATCCAATTTATGTCATTTGAAAAATTTTCATATTGAATGTTGATATAAAAACATTATAAACTATTAAACATTTAATCTTCAAAAACCAGCTTCTTCATCACATATAATGGATTAAATTACTATTAAAATTTTACACATCAATGAATTGAATATGAAAATATGGATTCTATATGTTTAACAAAAATAATTTGTATTATCTAACAAGATAAAAATTTTTTTGACCAGAATGAATATTAGAAATAATAATAATTAATTACCACAATTTTTGTAAAAATATATTTACTAAGGGTTCAATATAAGAAGATAATGGTTAAAAAATATCCTAAGACTTTTATAAAACCCATTGGATGGACATATTTAAAAATTATATATTGTAGTTTTAATAATTTTTTATTTTGGATATTTTTTGAATGATTCAAATACTTATAGGATTGAATCTTTTCCAAAAATTACAAGTGCAACACTCACCAGACTTATAAAAGGCCACAACTATCTGCCATTATTTAAACCATTAAAAATATTTTATTTAGCCAAGAACTACCCAAATCACATCCCTAATCCAATCCTATCATTCTAAAATCCATTGTTTTGGAAAAATCACAACGAAGAAAATCATTGGTATACACTTAATAAGGATACCGAAAGAAGAGGTAACATTCTCCAACATGGGATTTTTATATCATCCTTAAAATCCTACAATTATTATTAAAGAATAATGATATAATAACATAATTATCTTCAATATAATGAGATTTTTTTTGTTAAGGGTGGAACAAAAAAAACTCCCGCGTCCATTAAATGGGTTATGAAACCATCATTCATTTGTATAGCAGACTACCACCTCGTGAAATGATGTCTATCATTTTTCAATTTCAACTTCTCATGGTTGGGTGTGATGATGGATATATAGTATATAAATTATATTAATAAACAAATTATACATATGGATTCATTATATCATATAAAACATTTTTTCCTCTCCATTCCATTGGAGATATGATAACATTGCCTGAGGGTCGATAAGCCCGGTGCCTCATGAAGCAATGTAATTTGTCTTTCACGAATGCTTTACATGGAAGGTGAAAAGGAAAAAGTTAATGGTTATAGATTATGTAAAAGAAATAATTATGATAATCATGACATATTTATCATTCTTAATAGATCATATACATAAATTTATTTCTTATATTGTCACTCATTGAAACATGATAATGTCATTTGTGTACGTGTGGACTACCTCTTTAAAGAATCAATACAATTCCACTTTCATCATCAAACCACATGAATGATATATATATCTATATTTTAAAAATAATATATATATATATATATATATATATTATCATAATTCTATAAAGATAACATATTACTTATCATATTTTAATAATGATCATTGGAAAATGGGAAACTTTGTCATGTTTATGTACGACCTACTGTCTCCTTGAACTTTACATATATAATTTCCCATAACAATATTTATTGATACAATTTAAAATTATAATTGAAAGCTAAATATTATTATTATTTCATTATTATTTTTATGTATGTGACATAACTATATAAAATTCATAAGAACCAAATCTTTCATAACAAAGAATGAACGGAAACACAAGGTATTTAACACCTAAAAAATTAAAATGAATGAAATATTATTAACAAACTGGTTGTAAAATGTTATAATAGTATCATATATGATATTATAAAATGATTATAATTTTTTTATAAAATAATAACAAGAATAAAACCATTATACCAGAGGCTAAATAACTTTCAACTAAAGTAAATCATGAGGTAATGAATTTCATCTCAATTTACATTCCATTGAGAATTAATTGTTATTATAAATCAATTTACTTTTATGTTTTGTATATACTATAACATTGAAATTTTATATTAATATTCACTAATTATTCCTGTTATTATAGGTTTCACATAGAATCATTTCATCCAAGGGTGATTTTTATTAAAAATTTCAAAGTGGTAAGTTTTTTATACAATAACTATTTGTTTTATGATTGTTAACTGTCTCTTGAAAAAAATTATTTTCTTATAATAATTTTACATTCGAAAATAAATTTCATTAGATTGATATTTTGGAATGAAAAATATGATTACTACAAAACCATATACTTGTTTTACATGTGGTGTTTACATTGAATGATTTTTTGATTAACTATGGAAATATTGATAAATCAATATCTTTTAATCAATATAAATATTTTAATATAAGGAAAATTTATTCTTGAATTAAATATTTTATTCTCAATATGAGGAAGTCATTTCAACTATAATTATGTGTGGGTATTGATATAATATAGCATCTCAATGCACTAGTAGGTCTCAAGAAACAAAATCACGTGGACAATATAAATAGATCTCTACTAGAAGTATTTTAACTATCTTGTGAATGATCTTGACAATAGAGGCATCATGATGTGTGAGATCATGGAAACCAATAATTTATAATTTCAATCATTTTAGACTTAATTTATTATTGTATTTGATATTTTCACAGTGATATTATCTATGTATTTATTTCATTAACATATCATTGATTACATTGAATGAATTTTAAGTTATTTTCTTATCCATATTGATTATTCCTTATCTATTCTTACATTCATGATATTTAAATGGAATGTGTGTTAATTTATTTAACTTATCATATTGATTATTCATTAATTTTTCTAGAAATGATCTAGTATATTTAACACATAATAAGTATTTGAGATTACCATTATTTTTTTCCTTTCCCTAGGATATGAAGAAGAGAACATTGAAGGAATTATTGTTGATGTTGTTTATTTATTTTTGATATGTATTATGTTTTATTTTCTTTTCCCAATGAAAATATGGTATCATGTATATATCTTTTTCTCCAAATCTTTAAAGACCCGGAAATTTCAAGGAATTTTTTTCTTAATTTTTTTGGAATTTTATGAGTCTATGGCTTCTGACGGCACCTGATTCTGAGGCCCGGTGTGCCCAGAATCAATTTCCGATGATTAGCTCGGGTACATTCAGTGAACGAATGAGCGGGTTTTTGTATCTTCTGAACCAGTACTCAGAATTGAAATTCAAGGGCACCGATGAACTCGCAACACCAATAATTGCTTAGGGGGACCTTTTTCACAGTTGCGTTTTGTGAGGGTTGAGGTTTAATAAATGGGGATTTAGAATGAAATAGATAAATTTGTTGTGTACAAATTTTATATAAGGAATGTTGTTTTTAATCCTACAAAGGGGGAGTTAGAGGTGGGTCCCACACCCACCTAACCACCAATTGGAGGGTTAGTGTAGTGGGACCCACACGAACCCTTAACTCTTCACCTCCCCATAACTCCCCTTAACCTCTTAAATCCTCCTTGTTAATTTCTTGGAAACTTCCCTTCTTAAAGAGGAGCCTCTCCACCTCCCAAACTTAATGAGCCAACTAAGGGGATTTAATAACTTTATTAATTATCCTTGTCACACCTTTTGAATTTTTGAATTGCTTAGAGATCTTTTAAAGAAAGGAGACTTAATGAAATATTTGTTTGGAAAATATTTTGGGAGAATTTGAGGGGAGAATCCTTCATCGATGAAGAACGACTGCCTCCCTCGATGAAGAACGGTCAACGTGCTTATTTTTTTTCACCGAGACAAGAGGAAGGACACCACATCTTTGGATACACTTCAGTGTCGCCAATGAATCTTTTCCCCACGACGCCTTCAACCGAGATGCCGACTTTTTCCACCATTTTTGAGGTATGTAATTAATTTGAGAATGATATGTTTTCCCATGGATGTTTCCTTTTAAAACAAAGAACGCGGATCAACTAAATATTAAGTTGATCTTCTAAAGTATAAGTTTGCAGTTGGGAATATTTGATTGCGGGAAAAAACATAGGGTATTGTTTTTTTGTTCGTGAATTATTTTGGCGTTCATTGTTAATTTCCTTATCTGCTCTTTATCGAACTAACGAAGGAGGTTGGACCGCACGAACACGACCAAACCTCCTCCCCTTGTTGTTGTTGTGCTTCGTTGTGGTTTGGAACAAGGTAGCACGGTGGAACGACACCACGCGCGGGAACGAGGAAAACGTGGCGAAGGTGCGCGGCGCCGTCGCGCCGCGCCAACGATGCCGGGGCCAAGGGCGGGCCGCGGCGGAGGGGTACGGTGCCTTCGCACCACGCTAGAGTACCTTGAAGGGCCGCAGCAGGGGTGAGCCACGACGGAGGGGTGCGGCACCGTCGCGCCGCGCTGGTCGGACTAGGGCCACGACCTTAGGCCGCGGTGGTGCAGTGGAGGGCGATCAGAACCGCTGGCCGCCAGCGCTCAAGAGGCGGGACCAGTTGGTCTGGCGCGGCACAACCGGCTGGCCATTACGACCAACCGGATCCGAGAAGTCCGGGGGTTGTAACCTCAGGCGGTAGACAAGGCGGGCCCCCTCCACGTGGGGGGTCGCCATTTCAAACGAGGGGGCAGCGCCCCCCCCCCCCCCCCCCCTTCTGCGCTGCTCGGTCACGGACCGAGCACCCAGCCTCGCCGGGCCGTCGCCAGACCGGGCCGCGCCGGACCGGGCCGCCTAAACTGGGCCGGGCCGGGCCGTGCATGCCATGCCGGGCTGCCAGCACCGGGCCGGGCCGCCAGCGCTGGGCCGGGCGGTGCTAGCCGGGCCGGCCGCGCCAGCTCGGCCGGGCCGCGCCCAATTGGGACAGACCCGGACCTAGGTCGGTTCGACCCAGTACGGGCTGACCCAGGGGGTACTCGGTCGGGTCGGACCGGGCCCAGACCCCTTGTTTTCGGGTAGTTTCGTTCAAACACCCATGACATTGGCTACGAAACTCTGATCGAAGCACCGTCAGTTGCGATGGGATCCTTGGATCGAGACGGAAATTTCGGTATTTTACACACAAGGTTTTGGAGAACTTTGGGTACAACCAGGTTGGTTCGAACCCAAAACCAACCGGGCCCTCAGAGCAGAAACGCTTATAGCTTGAGTTCTAGACGTCCGAATGGTGTGCCATCGACTTTGATGGATTCATTTTAGTGAGACGTATCTTTTGGTATACTTCACCTGAGGTTTGGATGGAGTTGGAATATCACCGAGTTGGATTGTACCTGAAATCCAACGGGGCCCCTGGAACGGAAAAGTCGATAACTTTCAGACCGGACTTCCGTTTGACGAACCGTCAGCGGAGTTGGTGATCACGTTGAGAAGTGGTCTCTATGAGTATAACTTATGTGAGTTCAGGGTACAGTTGAGATATGGTCGGGTTGGTTCGTACACGAAACCAACAGGGCCCCTGGGACTAAAAGGCTAATAACTCACAGACCGGGCATCCGATTGACGCGCCGTCTGTTGCGTTGGGACCCCTACGACGGGGCAGACCTTTGAGATAATTCTTCATGGGACTTTGGGATACTTATAGTATCGACCTATAGCTCATGGAGCGGACCCTCCCGGAGACGAGCGTACGGAGTACAGAGACCGTGTAGCTGGCTGAGACCTGAAGACTGCTTGTCCGATTCGTGTCAGAGTGACTTGTATATCCCAGTGGGGAGCACTAGTGTGTTTGGGTGGCAGATCCACGATGGGGAGCACTACTGTGTTTGGGTGGAAGACCCGCGGTACTCGATAAGAGGAGTACCTCTACAGGCTATTAGAGGGGGTGCACTACTGTGTTTGGGTGGCAGAACCCGACGGGAGCACTACTGTGTTTAGGTGGCTGACCCACGGTACTCGATAGGAGGAGTACCTCAGCAGTCTTTGGTTAGTGAGAAGCACCTCGGAGTCGTGATAGGATCACTATACTCGTCATAGACGTAGCTCTTCAGCAGTTACGGTTTCGATAATGAAAATCCTAGTTTGAGCTGAGTCAAAAACCATTGTGTTTTCCTCATGATTGAGATTGGTTACTAGATAACATACGTATATATATGGGCATATACCTAATTAGTGGTTATCCTTCGACTTCATATATGTGTGATACCTCGTGGATGATATGGGTTACTTGGTAACTTAGGTATAAGTACGGGCTTATACCTAAGTAGGGTTATCTGTTGAGAACTTCCATTGTGATTATCCTTGTTGGATTTAGTGAGACCTTGAGGGTCTCTAGGTCCCTAATAAGTATTGTATACTCACCCCTGCACGGGATTTTCCCTCACCTCGTTGTGTTGGATATAGACGACGGACATCACTGATCGTGGTTTAGTCTTGTAGAGCAGGGCGATACCTGGAGGTGGATCTCACAACGAGTTGGTACCCGGAGGTGGATCTCACGACGAGTCGGTACCCGGAGGTGGATATCAGGATGAGTCGGTACCCAGAGGTGGATCTCATGATGAGTCGGTACCGGAGGTTGATCTCATGACGAGTCGGTACCCGGAGGAGACGGACGGACGTGGAGTGCTGAGGAAGACATCTGTACCTACCCTTCAGGTAGGAACCCAGAGGACGATCTAGGAGTTTCTTGTCACTTTTCAGCTGTTGTCTTTTGAGTTTTACTTTACTTTCAGTTGTAGTTTTACCTTTACTGTTGGGCTTGTATTCCGCCCCCTTTGTACTTTCAGCACACTTGTTATACTGCATTATTAGTGTTTGCTTCCGCTTGTACTCTGGTTGTGTTGTGTGTTTACGTTTCATAAAGGAAATGCCTTCCATTTTTAATGTGATTTATGCCTTTGGTGCAAGTTGCCAGCCCCTGGCCTATGGAAGGCGGGATTGGGGTAGTCACGACACGAGCCTCGAGGATGGGTCATGACAAATTGGTATTAGAGGAGTCAGTTCTACCACAGAACTCAGGACTCTGATATTTCATTTCTGTGAAGCAATAGTGTTAAGGGTACTAAGTGTGGTCTTCACTTCAGGGAGTCCAGTGTTGGTGCAGCGGCCGACGTATCCAAACACTAGGACCGTGACTACTGATTTCTGACTTAGTGCACAAAAACACCGATTGTGCATGTGTTTAAAAAAAATGTATAAACCCATCTCAAACCAGGTTAGCTCACCATGTATAAATCATTGATGGCAAGAGGGGGGGTGAATTGCCTTTTAAAAATTAATTAACAATTTAAAAACAATTTATAAATGCAGCGGAAATAAAAAGGGGCAAGACACAATTTGATAACGGAGTTCGGCTTAAACCAAAGCCTACGTCTCCGCTCCCAACTCAACCGTTGAGAGATTTACTTCATCTTGCTTTTTAATGGTTGTAGCAAGAAACCCACTAGCCGTTTTAAGGTAGGCTAGATCACCTTCGTACAACTTGCTTTTTTATGATGGTTGTAGCAAGAAACCCAAAATGAAAGTGAGGAAGAAAAGGATGGTTTGTTTTAATACAAACCCAATGAATAACTAGACAATTGAAATAAATAAAATACAACAAACTTGAGGAAGCCTTGAGCGCCAAGAGTGTGAGAGTAGTTGATGTAGAGGCAGCCCAAGCTTCAAGAATGGAGATGAATCACAAGTAGCCTTAGAGATTTGTCGTTAGAGCTTCAAGGGATCAAAATATCATTCCAATGTGTCGGGGATGTTCCCGACATCCATCCTCATCTATTTATAGGATAAATATCCCCAAACACTTCAATATAGCCGTTGGAGGGCTTCCGGAGCCGTTGGGGGTCAAAAGTACAAGTCAGGTCAAAGCCCAACGGCTAGTTTGACTTTGCTTACCGGCTGACTGGTGCTTGGCCACCGGCTGGCCGGTGCTCCAGACAGAAGCCAGAGCTTTCTGTCTGGGTTCCACCGGCTGGCCGATGCTAGGATACCGGCTGGCCGGGGGTCAGGCACCGGCTGACCGGTGGAACCTGGCAGAGAGCATTGCTTCTGCCAGAGACCACCGGCCGGCCGGTGGTAATCCACCGGTTGGCCGGTGGACTCAGAGAGTCCTTTTCCATCTTCTTGGCCCAACTCTTTGGAAACCTTTTTCATGTCATCAAAAACACTTGAAAACAAGTTAGAACACGATGAGAGTGATTGTGATCATTAAAATCCAAGAGAGAGGGGTACAACAGTCTTCACTTCAGGGAGTCCAGTGTTGGTGCAGCGGCCGACGTATCCATACACTAGGACCGTGACTACTGATTTCTGACTTAGTGCACAAAAACACCGATTGTGCATGTGTTTCAAAAAAAAATGTATAAACCCATCTCAAACTAGGTTAGCTCACCATGTATAAATCATTGACCATGTCACATCTGTTCAAGATGTCTCCATGCAGACAGTCAGTTGGAGTTCCGAGAGAGTACTCAATGATGGCCCACCGAGCGACGAGACTCCGGTGCATGGCCCTCTTTCTATGTTGGCACCTTCGGGTGGTGAAATAGAACCACCACCACCTGTTAGGCAGATGCCACTAGTTGTACTAGTGGATAGTGCACGCTGACAGAGCGCGTTTCATGAGTTCCAGCAGTAGAGGCCTCCGAGGTTACGAGGCGAGATTGATTCCCAGGCAGTAGTGGAATGGATGGAGGTGATTGCTAGAGTTCTATGGCTAGTTTAGACACTAGTAGAGCATATGAAGATCTTAGATACTTGTGTTTTCTAGTGGGAGACAATGAGGTTGGTCCGTATAGTGATGGGGCTTCGGTACGTGGACCTATGACTCAGATAGTACCATCGGGCAGTGTTCCAGCTATATCACTACATGTTGGTTAGTAGAAACTACCAGCGGTACCGGTATAGGATACTTGTAAGCTTATTGCCTTACTTATGTTACAGCACCAGATATCCCTCAAGTTCCGAGGCAAGCCCGACTGATAGGCGGCTGAGGACTAGATTGAGGAGGTGGTAGAAAGTTTTTTTAGAGCTTATAAAGGTTCGGCAGGACGACATGTCGGTATTTGAGAATTCATCGGGGCGTACCAAACCATTCCTGGTACTCGATGAATACAACGCGATCAGTGCTTCAAGGCTCAGAATTCCGAGCGAGGTATGTTTAAGGACATGAGAGCCAACAACTTTTCTCTATTCATTACTACTTATGTTATGTTTCTAGAAAGAAATTTGTGGTTGAGAATTCTTTTGCTGAATAGATGCAGTCAGTGAAGGTTAGCAGTGGGAAACCAGGAAACTGGCGCCAATCTTGGAGACTTGGGCGTGTAAAATGATTCAAGTAGAGGAAGTAAAAAGGACAGATGAATCTGTAAGGTAGCAGATGTGGAAGCATAGCTAGGAGAGTAGCATGGGGTGGTGATCATTTTGACATGTTGCAACCACACGCCTTTGTAATCCCTGCTAGGCTCAGGGAGCTGGAGGGCGGGGGAAATAGTAGATGCATGCGGTCAAGGAGTGAGACCTAAAGGCTCTAAGGATGATTCGAAGTACGAACTGTGTCTTCTACTAGATGTTGTAACAATAGACATTGACACGAATCATCCCTTCCTTCCACGAATATTGTCCCAGACCTAGAGTTTCCGGTTCATCCGTTGACTTGACCCTCACATCCGGAGATACCTTTGGGAGGAGACTCGATAATCACACTTATGCCGACGGTTTGATCTGGCCCTTGAGGCAAGAGTTTCGGTTTGAACCTCTTGGTGGCAGCGTCGAGGCCTTACGACGTTAGTTTGAGTATGGACTGGGTAATCAAAGTTCATACACAAATTGACGGTATTAAGAAAAATGGTTGTGGTCTATCTAAAACTTTAGGATGGGTTTTCCTTGGCTAGCGAAAAGGAAACCCCTGGCAGCACAGGATAAACTCATGCATAGGAGGGTGTAGCCGATCACTCTTGGGTCGGCCAACCTTACCCTCGTGGATGTAGGAGTTTTAAGTTTCAGTTCTAATCAGGAAATGGAGGCTTCTAGAGTTCGAGGATGGCGACCATGTTCTTATATGGGTCTCACCTCGACGAGGTTTATGGAGATGTGGCTGAGTCAGAAAGTTATCTCCGAGGTTCAATGGACTTTTCTAGGTCCTCAGCAGGGTAGGCAAGGAGGTTTACCGCTTGAACATTCCACCTCAGTTGCACCGGGTGCATGAAATAATCCATGTACCTCAGTAGAGGAGATACGTGCATGATCCTTCATACATCATCGACCACAGGGGGGTTGGACGTCGATGACAGGGTGACATTCAAAGAGGTTCTAGTGGAGAACTAGGATCGACAGGAGTAGGTCCTACGTGGATGGTCGATTCCTCATGTGTGCTTTCACTGGCAACACTAAAACCTCCAGGAGAGCACATGGGAGTAAAGGGCTCAGATATGTGCTCAGTACCACTTTGTTTTCCTTAGTGTGTGATATAGCTTTACGGGGACGTAAAGCCCAGAGGTGGGTGTAATGTAAAGTCTCTAGAATTTCAAGGAATTTTTTTATTAATTTTTTTTGTAATTTTACGAGTCTGTGGCTCATGAAGACACCTGATTCTGAGGCCCAGTGTGCTCGGAATCAATTTCCAAAGATTAGCTCGGGTACATTCAGTGAACGAACGAGCAGGTTTTTCTATCTTTTGAACCAGTGCTCGTAATTGAAATCCGAGGGCACCGATGAACTCGCAACGCCGATAATAGCTTAGGGGGACCTTTGTCATAGTTGCATTTTGTGCGGGTTGAGGTTTAATAAATGGGGATTTAGAATAAAATAGATAAAATTTGTTGTGTACTAATTTTATATAAGGAATGTGGTTTTTAATCCTACAAAGGGGGAGTTAGAGGTGGGGCCCAAACCTACCTAACCTCCAATGGGAGGGTTAGTGTAGTGGGACCCACATGAAACCTTAACTCATCACCTCCCCATAACTCCCCTTAACCTCTTAAATCCTCCCTTGTTAATTTCTTCGAAACTTCCCTTCTTAAAGAGGAGCCTCTCTACCTCCCAAACTTAATGAGCCAACAAAGGGGATTTAATAACCTTATTAATTATCCTTGTCACAACTTTTGACTTTTTGAATTGCTTGGAGATCTTTTAAAGGAAGGAGACTTAATGAAATATTTGTTTGGAAAATATTTTTTGAGAATTTGAGGGGAGATTCCTTCATCGGCGAAGAACGACTACCTCCCTCGACGAAGAACGGTCGACGTGCTTCTTTTTCATTTCTCCGAGACAAGAGGAAGGACACCACATCTTCAGATACACTTCAGCGTCTCCAACGAATCTTTTCCAAACGACGCCGTCAACCACGAAAAAAACTTTTGCCACTGTTGTTGAGGTAGGGAATTAATTTGAGAATGATATCTTTTCCCATGGATGTTTCCTTTTAAAATAAAGAACGCAGATCAACTCAATATTATGTTGATCCACAAAAATATAAGTTTGCAGGTTGGGAATATTTGATTGCGGGGAATTAGGAGGTCCGACCATATGAACACGGTCGACCCTCCCCCCCTTGTTGTTGTTGTGCTTCGTTGTGGTTTGGAATGAGGTAGCACGGTGAAATGGCACCACACGCGAGAATGAGGAAAACTTGGAGAGGGTGCGCAGTGCTGTCGCGCCGTGCCGACGAAGCCGAAGGAAGCTGCGGCCAAGGGCGGGCCACGACGGAGGGGCGTGGCGCCGTCGCACCGTGCTGGTCGGACAAGGGCTGCAGCCTTAGGTCGCGGCGGTGTAGTGGAGGGCGGCCATAACTGCCAGTTGCCGGTGCTCAGGAGGTAGGACTAGTTGGTCCCGCGCGGCACAACCGGCTGGCCATTACGGCTGGCCGGATCCGAGAAGTCCGGTGGTCGTAACCCCCAGTGGTAGATAAGGTGGGCCCCTCCACGTGGGGGTAAACCGTTTCAAACGAGGGGGAATCCCACTCCCCCTTCCGTGCCGCTCGGTCACTGACCGAGTGCCCAGCCTCACTAGGCCTGGCCGCCCGCGCCGGGCCGGGCCTCCCACGCCGGGCCCTGCCAGCCGCGCCAGGCCGGGCTGCCAGCGCCGGGCCAGGCTGCGCCAGCCGGGCTGGGCCACGCCCAATTGGGCCAGACCCGGACCCGGGTCAGTTCGACCCGGTTCGGGCTGACCCAGGGGGTACTGGGTCGGGTCAGACCATGCCCAGACCCCCTGTTTTCGGGTAGTTTCGTTCAAACGCCCATAACTTGGTCTACAGAACTACGATCGACTCACCATCAGTTGCGATGGGATCCTTGGATCAAGATGGTCATTTCGGTATTTTACACACAAGGTTTCAGATAACTTTGGGTATGACCGGGTTGGTTCGAACCCAAAACCAACCGGGCCGTCGGAGCGGAAACACTTATAGCTTGAGTTCCGGACGTCTGAATGGCGTGCCGTCGACTTTGAGGGATTCCTTTCAATGAGACGGATCTTTTGGTATAATTCACCTTAGGTTTGGACGCAGTTGGAATATCGCCGGGTTGGATTGTACCAGAAATCCAACTGGGCCCCTGGAACAGAAAAGCTGATAACTTTCAGACCGGACGTCCATTTGACGAACCGTCAGCGGTGTTGGTGATCACATTGAGAAATAGTCCCTATGAGTATACCCTATGTGAGTTCAGGATACAATTGATACACGGTCGGGCTAGTTCATACACAAAACCAACCGGGCCCCTGGGACTAAGAGGCTAATAACTCACAGACCGGGCGTCCGATTGACACACCGTCTGTGGCGTTGGGACCACTACGACGGGGCAGACCTTTGAGACACTTCTTCCGGGGACTTTGTGATACATGGAGTAACAACCTATACCTCGTGGAGCAGACCCACCCGAAGACGAGCATACAGAGTACGGAGACCGTGTAGTTGGATGAGACCTGAAGACTGCTTGTCTGATTCGAGTCGGAGTGACTTGTATATCCCAGTGGGGAGCACTACTATGTTTGGGTGGATGACCCATAGCGGAGATCACTACTGTGTTTGGGTGGCAGACCCATGGTACTCGATAGGAGGAGTACCTCTACAGGCTATTGGGGGGGGGGTGCACTACTGTGTTTGGGTGGCAGACCTTGGAGGGAGTACTACTGTGTTTGGTTGGCTGACCCACGGTACTCGACAGGAGGATTAACTCAGTAGTCTTAGGTTAGTGAGCAGTACCTTGGAGTCATGACAGGATCACTGTACACGTCAGAGACGGAACTCTTCAGCAGTTATTGTTTTAATAATGAAAATCTTGGTTTGAGATGAGTCAATAACCATTGTGTTTTCTTCATGATTGAGATGGGTTACTAGATAACATACGTATATGTATGGGAATATACCTAAGTAGTGGTTATCCGTCGACTTCATATCTGTGTGATACATCGTGGATGAGATGGGTTACTTGATAAATTAGGTATAAGTATGGGCTTATACCTAAGTAAGGGTTATCTGTTGAGAACATTCTTTGTGATTATCCTTGTTGGATTTAGTGAGACCTTGAGGGTCTCGGGGTCCCTACTGAGTATCGTATACTCACCCCTGCACGGGCTTTTCCCGCACCTCGTTGTGTTGGTTGCAGATGACGGACATCACTAATCGTAGTTGAGGCCCGTAGAGTTGGATGGTACCTGGAGGTAGATCTCACAACGAGTCAGTACCCGGAGGTGGATCTCACGACGATTCGATACCCAGAGGTGGATCTCACGATGAGTCGGTACCCATAGGTGGATCTCACAACGAGTCGGTACCCGGAGGTTGATCTCACAACGAGTCGGTACCTGGAGGAGATGGACGGACGTGTAGTGCTGAGGAGGACATCTGTACCTACCCTTTAGGTAGGAACCCAGAGGACGATCCAAGAGCTGCTTGTCACTTTTCAGCTGTTTTCTTTTGAGTTGTACTTTAATTTCAGTTATTGTTGTACCTTTACCGTTGGGCTTGTATTTCGGCCCCTTTGTACCTTTAGCACACTTTTTATACTTCTTGCTAAGTGTTTGCTTCCGCTTGTACTCTGGTTGTGTTGGGTGTTTAAGTTTCATAAAGGCAATTCCTTCCCTTTTTAACGGGATTTATGTGTTTGGTGCTAGTCGCTAGCCCCTGGACAATGGAAGGCAGGCTTGGGGTAGTCACAGCACGATCCCCGAGGACGGGTCGTGGAAAAATCCACTAAATGGATCAATCCTTGATTATTTGACCCATTATATCTATTCTTATGTAATAAAGTAAGCCACTGGCTTTGGGGTACATTTTTCAGGGTCATTACAGTTTCTATCATAGAGAGTTTAGTAGAATCCACAGGAACTAAATTAATGAAGACATTGATTTGAAACATAAAAATATTATAAAATCTGATTATATTTATATATAAACATCATAATGTTTTGGTAAGGTAGATATTATGTAGGTTTTTTTAAAAAATACACCTTTCAGTATACTATAAGTGGAAATGGATCTAACATAGTGATTTCTATGGGTAATAACTCTAAAATTGTGCATTGGGATATACTCAATCGTCACCTGGTGTATGAAAATCGGCCTTTTGAACACCTGGCTTTACAATATAAAGTTATATTATTAGTATTAGTCCTATTTTAATTACATACTATTATGAAGGATTTGGAAAAAAATATTCCCAAAGAAACCATGTTCATAATTGTGTGATTAAAAATAAGTAAAATTCGAATTCTGCTAAGGGTTTCACCATATTTTTAATTATACATTTTGATTTAATGTTTTTTATTTTATGAGTTAATATTGTATATGGAATTGTTTAAAAATGTAATGTACAAGGAAGAAGGATATCAATACTCATGGAAAAAATAGATATTTCCCTATTGAGGAATCCAATGTAGCTGGTAATGGAAGTAATAAAATTATAGATATATTAAGTAATATTAATAAAGTTATGATATATAAACTTTATTAGATCGATAAAACTATTCCATAGTGTTAATTATCTATTTAGGATCACATTATGTGATAGAATACCCCAACATTTGGTTGGCATACTAATATTATGGTAACCAAGAAATGGATTATGTCTATGGATAATATTTTTATATTGTTAGGATACATTAAAAAGTAAAGGTTTACAATTTTATTGTATTGTCTCAATGACGATGTTGATCAATTTTGGTCATTGTTCTAGAATACTAGGGAGTAAGAGGAAATACAACTCAAGGAATAAAAATATTTTAAGAATTAATTATTCAAAAAATATTTCTATTATGGGAAATGAAATGAAATGAAGATAATGATCCATATATTAATGAAAAATGGAGAAGAAATCATTACTGAGTTTTAGGATAACATTACAAGGATATCTAGGTATGAAATAGATTACATAAGTAACATGGAGGTCAACATTGACCATTTATTTCAAGGGATAAAGCCTCTGAAGGGAACTAGACTCTCAATATTTTTTATCATATGATGAATTTAGTGAGATATCATTTCACAAAAATAATTATTCACATCTTATAGAATTGAATGGAAGCAAGAGAAGAAGAGGATGAGAGAGAAAAAAAAGATGATGGGAAGAAGGGAAAGAAGGATTTTACCATATGTGATACTTTTTGAAAGAAACACCATGGTACTTTCATAAGGGGAATTGGAGTTTTCTACATATGTTGAGAGAAAGTAAACCATCCTCTTTATTGTAATGGAAATAAAAATTTTATATTTTTAATTATTCCTCTAAAATTAGATAGGGCACTACATTAATGAATTCCTTATATATCATGGGAATATACCTCAAAAAAATCTAATGTATAAAGGTCAATCTTATTCTATTGATACAACTGAAGTGGAATAAATAATCAATATGTGTTTTTGGATCCAAGAGATATGTCATAAAATAATTTTGTTGTTGATATTATTAATATAAGAATAAAGAAACATATAAGGATTATACTATAATACTATATATTAAAGGATTTGAATGAATATATGGAATGGTTCTGGGAAAAGTGATTTTGTGGAAAGTGTAAATTCTAGGAAAACACACGATTTAGGGAAATATAACCATTAATTTATTCTTGATTTTTTTATAATTTTTTTTGGTCAAATAGATGATTTATATGGATAATGTAAATAGAATATTATTAAATAAATCAGAACTAATTAATGATTTGTTGACAATGTGGTTTATACTATAATCGATGGAGTTAATAGAATTGTTTGGATTTGAAAAATATATCCATTAATCTATAATTTATTTAAAAAATAAGGAAGAATTTTTCTTTTCAATAAGGTTTTATGGTAATTCATGTTATTACCATGTTTCAATATAATACATTATGATTATATTTAGATTTTGGTATGTGACAATTAAGATGCACTTCATATTTTTTAGGTGATTAATGATAAGTTAATTTTTTAAATTTAGTTACCATCATTCTATTTTTTGGATCTTTATTATTTGGAAGGGTTAAAGGGTTAACCAACTATGAAATGGAATTAGTTAAACATTGGATGAGGTTTTAAATATTAATATATTATTTCCTCATATTAATATTTATTAATATTGGATAACCTATTTTAATTATTTTTTAATAATAATAACTAGATATTTATGGAAAGAATTATCATTATATTATTGGTCTTATGATCGAATAAAATTTAATTTTAGTGTCTCAAGAAAAGAAAATAATATTTCATGGATATTCATTCGTTATAGTAAGAAATGAAGTGGGAAATGATCAAAGGACAAAACAATATTCTATTTTTCCAAAGAAATATAGATATATCATGTAACTATATATTTATGGTCTTTATCCTTCAATGGATCACCCAATTTCATGTGATCAATGTTCACTACTACTCTCCATCAATAATTAGGTGTTACTTTTTTCTTTTATGTCCATGTATTAACTTCTTAGCTATCTACCCCAATTATTGAAACCTAGTAAGTGGTGTTCCAGATGATATTTACACATCCAATTATATTTATCTAGAGAATATTTCATTAACCCTTATCATGATGTGGGACTTCAAAATTTATTTTTTAAATTAAAAACACTTCACTACCATAATTATTAATAAATTACAGTAATGAAATTTATTTAATCGGGTAGAATGTAATTTCTTGAGGTTTTTAAATATCAGCATCATATTTGATAGAATGTATGTCCTCAAAAACTGAGTTAATAATGGAATAAAATAACCCAAGACTTTATGATATAGTTATTTTTAAATAAATTCAATCTATTCGATAGTTTCATTAGAGGTAACACTGAGTTTTAATGAAACATGACGTACAATTAAACTATTTATTTTTAATATGATAGTTATCATCTAGCTGGAAAATTGGTAGGTATGAAAACAAATAACTAAATTATAAAATTAATGATTATCAATTTATTATAAATTTAAATAATAATTATTTGGAATAAAAAGAAATTTGTTTTCTAAAAAATTGGGTTTTCTTTAAAAAGACGGTTCGGTTGTGCTTTACATATATAAATTAAAATGATTTTTTCACAAATTTTAAGGCATTATTTAAAAAAATAAAATTCATTTTTTAAGTCATTATATAAAAATTATATTTGGGTAAATATTTATTATTTTTATAAAAAGATTAAATTTTTATTTAATAGTGAAAACACTCTATTTTAATTGAAAAGGGAATTTTCTTTAAAAAAATTAGTTTGCCAAATTATATTTTGAATTATTTTTAATGTAAAATTAGTAAAATATTATATCAACTTCCCCAATTAATTTCATTTGATAAAAAAATCATATTAAAATTTTATATAAAAACTCTGAAAACTTTGGAACATGTTCTCGTTGAATACTCGATTTATCGTCATATATGGGGGATTAATTTTAAATAAAAATATTCTAACTCTATTAATTAAAAAAATGTATTAAATATTTGTATTCATAATAATTTATAAATTAAAATAATTTCAACTTAATGTTATGAAAAAAATGAACATATATACTAGTAAAAATTAAATACTACAATTAAGGTAAAAATTGATTCATAGGGGGTAAACTAAGAATATAAGGGTTTAAAATGAACTAAAAACAAATACTAATAAAATTTTCATGACATGTTTCAACATAAAATCTTATAGGATCAAGAATGTCCCATTGTTAAGATATATTCTATACATAAACATTGGTATGATTGAATATCTTCAAAAATATTTAAGTGTGCCACTGGACTCACATATAAATGGTGACCCACTCTCCTCCCTTATTCATACCATAAAACCTATTTTTGGGCCAATAACTTCCCAAAAAACTTCTTAAATCCCTTTATATATTCATTTAATATTTATTTTTGTTCCATAAATTCATCCTTGGAAGGCTATTATGAAATCCTAAAGATGATACCTGTAGAAGAGGCAACGTTCTCCGACATACATTTTTATATTATTTCATCATTCGCCTCCTTCAATAATTATTAACCCAATATGATATAATAACATAATTATCATCCATATAATTATAAATTTAATGTTAGTGTAATTACCTATAACCACCCCCACTCCCATCATAGGGGTTATGAAATCGTTATTCATTTGTACTGAGGACTAGCTCCTCGCAAACTGATGTCATTCGTTTTTAAATAACCACCTCTCACAGTTGGAAATTATGATAATTATAAAATATATATATTATATTAATAAAATAATTATACCACTGGAGTTATTATATCATATATATATATATATATATATTACATTCAATTTCATAGGAGATATGATAATGTTACCCTTGTGTATGGTAGACTACCATGTTGCGAGGTGATGTGATTACTCATTCTCTAACGCTTTACATGGAAGACGATAAGGATAAATTTAATGATTATATGTGACGAAAATGACGTAATTATTATATTCATGACATATTTATAATTATTAATAGATATAATATACTATTTTATTTTGTACATTTTTCTCAACAAACAATGGTAATGTCATTCGTGTATGTGTCACATATCGCCTTCAAGAAATGATGTGACTCTATATTCATCACTAAAAAATGGAAGATATATATAAGTATATGTAAAGAAATAATATTCTATATATTATATTATTATAATGTTGTGAATATAATTTATTACATGCCATTTTTCCATATTGATACGTAAAAATGGGAACATTTTCAAGCATACGTACAACATACCGTCTCCATGATCATAACATGCCTCATTTATCAAAACAATATTCCATTACTGGTTTTAAAAAAATAATTTACATATAAATATTTTAATTACTTCAAGATGATTATTCTATAAGTATCATTTGTTTATAATATTCACAAGAACTGGAATTTTCATAACAAATCAAAAATGAGAAAACTAGGTGATTAACAACTATAAAATTATAATAATGATATATTATTAACAGAAAGGGTGTAAAATGTTATTATGGGATCATATATGATATTGTAAATAATATTATTGTTATAGTATAAACTAATAACATGAATAAAATCATTATAAGGTAGTTTATATTATGATCAACTAATGGAAATTATTAGGTAAGATATTTCTCCTAAATTTACATTCCATTAAGACATAATTGTTATTTTGAACCAATTAACTTTAATGTTGTGTATATACCGCCCAATTCATCTTAATTTAATTTTTTTTCTTATTTACAACACATATGAATTTACATATTATTTTGTATCAACTGGGAAAATAATCATATTTCCCTCTAATGTATTGGGTAATGTTTAATATCTCGTGAGATTATATATAAGTGCTAGAGGGTAAACCAAATCCACTATGGGACTCTAATAACTATGTAATGATGGAATTGGTAGTGGGGCTTGAAAATTTGATATGATTTCAGGTATTTTTTTACCACATTATTATAGTTTAATATTCCTTTAATATCTACCCATTTATGCTGAAATCCTTATATTAGAATTCATGAAATATGATCCATGATTTTTCAACTATGATTTCTATCTAGTGTGTTCTTATAAAATTTTTAGGTTTTTATACTCATATTTCTTTCTTACATACACTTATGATTATTCAATGTTATAAAAAAAGTTTACTCTTAGTGAGTATTAGAGATCACGATTCTTATGTTTCTATTTCCCTGTCATATGAATATAATTACTATTGTAATGTATATGACTTGGAAGCCACTAAATCAATGCTTAGAGTTGGGTTGCCACATGACCTCAAGCATGCCTCACCATACCCCAGTGGTAGATGACTAGTAGTGAGGGTCTAACGGATCATGTGGGTATATTATACCCTCTTTACGAGAGTAACACATACTAAAAAAAATTTAAAATAATATATCATTAAATAGTAATCCAGAAACATGCATTACTAAATAATAGGAAAAAATAACTCAAGGTAACATTGAATTATTTTTGGATTGATTGTGTTTGTTAACATAGAGGCCTTACATGGATAGTTTCCATGTTCTAGATATATTATTGACAATCTATGTTAACAAAGAACCATGATAAGGGAATGAATGAACATCAGGTGGTATGAAAGAACATATATAGGGTGACACCATTTTCTAGTGTTTGGAAAATATTTTGGACTCAAAATAAAAAAATTTGATAAAGGTGTTTTTGAAAAATGAAGTTTCACACTGTATTGAAGGAGGTTTGGGAACATGAATGAAAGGCATGTTTGAGGACTAGAGGGTTAAAAACTGGAAAAGGCATGAAGTGCATAAAGAATAGAAAATGTTTCTGAAAGACAAGGTTTCATGAAAGAAACTTGTACACCCAAGGGAAGGTGAAATTAGATTTTTTTTTCACACATTGAGGGGATATTATGCGATGCATGTAATCTTCAATGCAAGTTTCATTGATTCCAATAAATAAGAGTTGACCCCCCCGATTCAATAGAGCTCAAAAAGTTCTGAGAATCAGAGAAATAAATCACATAATAATTACATGAAAATGGATTTTTGTGGAATAATTAGAGTTGAGTGCAAGATAAGGAAGTTTTACATCATATTTGAGTTCTGTGTAACATTGAAGTTTCACATAAAAGGTGTGTCGCGACTAAAGTTAAATTTTGTGTGCAAGGAATTAATGTTGCGTGCATGATGTAGTGAGGGTTTCATAAACAAATTGATGTTGCTCAATACATATGTGGTGAAGATGTATTCATTAGAGGATGAATATGGTCCTTTAACATATTATCTATATAAGTTTGAGGGTGTAGGAATTCAATCTAATGGGGGGACCTAAAATTCCATAAACAATGAGTGGATATCTTCTAATATTAGTGAGTGAAGGAAGAGGAAGATGATGATCCTACCCACCAGTAGTGATCTATAGGAAGAGGCATAGGGAGTGATCTCTATGAATGCAGTGAGCATACCCTAAAAATTTTAAAGCTAGTAAGCTTGTTCGTAGGAGATCTAGCCTGCACTTTGTAAACATCAATGCAATTATTGTGGATTTGGTACATAGGAATATCATTGTTGTATTATACTTAGATGTATCCCAGTGAGGGTGAAACAAATAAAATTTTAATGCCCCATGTATTATTTAATTTCATTTCAATTATTTATACTTAATAAAGAGGGAAGTGTGTTTTGTTAAATAAGATCAAAATGGGTAGTAGTTTTAATCTGTCATACCATGGTTTACCCCCTTTTAGGGTATTTAATCTAGTGTACCTACCAATTGTTATCAAGGGGAAAGGTTAAATCATAGTGTATCTCTCTATGAGTGGAACAAATTAAGGTGTTCAATCACAAAGTACTTCAGATATTTGATGGGAATAATTTTTTGCTATAGAAAAATCGGATGTATCACTACTTCTGATCTTTGGGAATAGATGCCTTTACAGCAGAAATTCATGGTATTTCATATGATATCGATAGTGGTGATTTTTCACAATCTGAATGAATGTAACTGGATGCTGATGCCTATAGAATCAATGGCTTAGGTGGGTCGCTATCAAATCAAATTTATTTAATGGTGATGTCATGTAATTCATATCAATCTATATGGAATAAGATGCTGAATATTCATGATAGAGACCCAAAAGGTAGAGACGAAAATCAATAGGTTTTAAAGAATAAATATGAGGATTATATAATTCCCCCTAATGAGTCTATTGACACATTATTTGATCAGGTAAATTTTATTATGGAAGAAATGTGTGGACTTGTATAATTTATTGATTAAGTAATGGTTGGGAATCGTATCTTGAGGAAACATACACCTTGGTTCAATATTAAAGTCTTAGTATTCAAAGATAAGGATCTGAGATATATGTCATTAGATAACTTCCACAACACTCTTATAGAATACAAAATGAGAAATGATAATAACGATTGTCTGGAAAAGGGGAAATAAAAATAGGTTTCATTCAACGCATGGAATAATCTCACCATTGAAGATAGTCAAGAATATGAAGAGACAGTTGAGTTTATGTCATTCATTTTCCTCAAATAACTGAAGATTAAAAGTAAAGTTCAAAGTAAAACTACCTCTTGCATGCCTTGGATGAGGAAAGGGTGGACATCAGGAAATTTTTTCTTGAAGAATTTTTAGGTAAATGAAGAGGATGATGTTGAAATTACCATGAAGAAATCATTATCCTAGGTGAAAGGAAAGAAAAATATTTTGAAAAATTTCATTAGAAAATGAATATACTTTCAGGATAAGATGGTAGTTCTAAATATTCTATGTTAGAAGAGTTATAATATTGCAACGATCATGATGTCGAGGCTACGGTGGAAGTTGTGGGATATTCCCAAAAAAGGGAAGATAATGACAATGAAGAATAATAATTTTAAGGAAAAGGTAACATTCAAGTCAAATTAGAAGATTCTCTTGAGGAAATATATGTTTGGAGAGCCAAAAATATGAAATCCAAAAAAGTTGTTCATGATTAAGAACTATAAATGAAGAAATAGGAAGTAGAGAAGTCTGATCTGAATGAAGAAACTAATAAAAATGAACTCTTTAATGCTAGAGACCTCAAATAAGGTTATTGATTATAAGCTCAAAATTGAAGAAAAAAATAAAGAAATTTATAGTTTGAAGTAGTTTGGAATAGATCAAATCAAACATACCAATGAACATGAAGATGAGGTTGTTGGTCACTGAAAAAATGTTAAGGGTTAAGAAAAACTGTTGACCGTCAGTGCGACATCGATATTGAAGATCATTTAGGAAACCAAGGATATTAAGGAGGAGTGTAAAGGTATTTCCAAACAAAAGAAATAATCAAACAAAAAATATAAATTTATTATGATATTTGATAATAAAACAAAGAGTTATGATGATTAAAGTCAAACCACAAGAACTTGCATCAAAATTTATGATTGATTTGAGTAAGAAGTAGATTCAAAATATTCAGAGTACTCATGGATAAACTAGTGGTGCATAAGTTAAATGTTGGAATTCGCCTCACATAATGTGTTATTTATATGGAAAGATGGGACACTCAAAAAATGTTAGTTCAATATAAAATTGACACTATAGGGTAAAAGAACAAAAATTGGATCCAAACAGATATTAGAATATCATAGAAGGTTTATTTTTTTGGTGGGGAGGTTTTGGACACATGTCAATATACAATACAACAACCACACAGAGGAATGTGTTGAAGCCTAATCAATTTGGTTATTAAAAGAAATTCAAAGAACCATCAAGAGAGATAAAAATGAAAAATCGGTTTTCAATGTTGCAGGATAAACCTGGTAAGTCATACACTGAGGAAGAAAAAGTGTATCAATCCAGAATGGGCATGAAGTCAAAATAGTGGATCAATAATAAAAGAGATGAGAAGGGAGTGGTTTCATAGATTGCTTTTAATACATCAGATCGCGCTGGGATACGAATTATTGATAGTAGAAGCAATTTTCATATGATAGGAAATAAGGATATGGGGAACGGAATTAGGTATGATAAATAAGGTATTGAAAGATTTGGTAATGATGAAATTTGAAATTTATTGGCTCTGGAAAAGAAATTTATGTTGAAAAATACTTGAGATGATCAGATGTATTAGTTATTTTAGGACTTAGTAACAACATATTATGTGTTTCTAAACTATGTGACTTAGGAAATTCCATAATATTTTAAAAGAAATTATGATTCATCCGGGAAAATGATGGTGTTGTTGTATTGTAGGGAAAGGGTATAAAGGGTAATATCTACTATATATGTGGAGAAGAAGATATGTGTTCTATGTGCAAGGGAGAAGAAAATAAGTTGTGGCAAAAAAGTCATGTCCACATGAACCAAACATCCTTGAAATATTTAGTGAAATATGATGCTGCTCAAGATCTCCCTAGATTATCATGTGATAATACCCATATGTGTGATGCCCTCAAGAAAGGGAATATCATTCGAAAGACATATAAGGAAAAAGAGAAAAGTAAAAAATATTGTTGAGTTGGTGCATATTTATATCTGTGGAACAATTTTACCAAGAGCTATGGATGAATAGAGATATGTTGTTCTCTTCATTGATGATTATAGAATAATGGTATGGGTTTTAATCATCACCCAAATGTCTGAGGTATTCAGTTTCATAAAAAAATATCGAAGGGAAGTTGAGAGGACACTGGATAAAAAAAATCTGGATGAACTGAATTAATAATGGAACAAAGTTCAAAAATTTCCAAGTATAGGATTATCTCGAGAAACATGGGATAAATAATCATGTTTCAATGATAATAACACCACAATAGAATGGATTAATTAAGATAAGAAATCATATCACCAACAACATTTCTTGAACAATTCTCACTAAGAATGAATATCTAGAGAAATTTTGGAATGAAGTAGTGATGACAACAGTTTACACTTCATGTAGAGAATTATTGTGTCCCAAATAAGAGAATACATCATACGAGCTATAGTATGGAAAGAATATATCATTGAAAAACATTATATTCTTCATAAGTAAGTGTTTCATTCTCGGTATGGATAAATATATAAAATTCAAACCCCTTGGAGATGAAGGGATATTTTATGGATACTCAACGAATAATAAAGAAAATAAATTCTTCAATAAGTGGTTGGGTAAGTTAGATAAGATCTATGATGTGAATAGTGGTAAATGAGATGAATATTCAAAAAATACTAGATTAGTCACAGGAGGACATGGATGAAGAGATATTCATATTAGGGGATGTTCTACTTCCAGAGGCTAATTCAGAAGAAGACTCAGATGATGATAAGGATTAGAATAATCTATTGTTTATATAGAGTCCTACGAGAAGAGATTAAATTGACATACAAAACATAATTGGTGATTAGAAAACATTAGTATAGACAAGGATGATTAAGACACTACAGTAAGAATCGTATGTAACACGGGGAGAGAAAAAATTTTTTAATTAAGAAGTTCAATATGAGAGTTGGGTTCAGGCTATAAATGAAGAAGTTTACCAAATTGAGAAGAATCAGACATGGGAGAATTGTTTTGTGACTAACTGATAAGAATTTCATTAGGAAAAAATGGTACTTTCACCACAAAAGGAATGAATATGGTGTTGTGATTTGAAACAAAGAATGAATAGTGTGAAAAGGGTACTCCCAAATAGAGGGTACCAGTGTTGATGAGACTTTTTCGCATACTTTATGACTAGAGACAATTAGTCTATTCTTGGCCATAATAGTGAAAAGACATTTCACGGGTTTACATATAGACATCAAGTCGGCATTTATGAATGGTTTTATGGAATCAAAAGTTTTCAATGAGAATCCATAATGTTCTCTAATTAGTGAATATGAGAATAGATTTTGTCTGCTGGAGAAGTTGTTAAATGGGTTGAATTACACACCAAGAGAATGATATTCAAGGATAGATCAATTTTTGATAAAGCTTGGCTTCCAATGTGGTGGGGATTTCTAAAATCTATATGTGTTTAATTATAGTAATCAAATAATTATAGCATCAGTATATGTTGACAACATAATATTGTGTTGATCAGATGAAGCGCAATGAATAAAGTATTCTAAATTTATAAAATGTGAGTTTGAAATGTCAATGATTAGTGAGATGAAATTTTCATTGGTTTATAGGTGACACAAGGAAGGAATTGATCTATCATTTATCAATAAAAATATTACATGGAGGTTTTGAGATGATTTGGAAAGGAAGATTACAAGGAGATGAAAACTTTGATATCTACCCTAATGAAACTATCTGAAGATGATTATGGTATTATAGTTAACATCATAGAATATAGGAAAATCATTGGAAGTTTAGTATACATAACAGTGATAAGACCATATATTATTTTTTCCACATGCCAAGAAGTGAAATATCAAAGAAATCCCAAACACAGACACATGGTTGTAGTGAAAATTATACATCTGTATATCAAGAGAACTATGGATTTCAGTTTGACATATAATTAAAAATCACAGCTAGAGATGTTGGGATATACAAATTCAGATTGGGTCGGTTTCAAAATATTATAGGAAATCAATGTCAAAATGTGAATTATATATTGTTGGATTGTGTATTTCATGTCTAAGAAATAAACAAGAATGTATTTCATTGAGAACCATATAATCTTGGTATATTGAGACTATTCAAGTGTGCATGATGTTATTGTTGATGAACCAGCAGCTTGATGACATGGGCATGGAAGTGAAGTCTCTGATCGGAATCCATTATGATAATTCAACGCTATAAATGTCAAAAAAATCTATTGAATCATTTGAGGGCCAATAAATTTGAAATAAAATATGATGTTATCAAGGAGAAGGTGGAGCAAGGTCTAGTGAAGTTGGAGTATATGCCTACATACCTATAGGTTGCTGATATTCTAATAAAGGCATTACCTAGAGATTAATTTTCATGACATTGACTGACTCCGAGAGTCCAGTCAACTCCCCACACTTAAAGAAGTGTGTTTTTGGATCCATCCCCCTCCCCACCCGTCTCCCCGAGGAATGTAGTGTTTTTCCCAAATGTAGTGATCTGTGTTTCTTACTCTGTTATAGAGCACAAAGAAGTGATCTTTGGGTTTGTTGACAAAGGGGGAGAAATTTTGGCTATAATAGGTAGAAAATTTAATTTTAAAGCTATAGGGTGAAGCTGACAGGTGGTGCAGTAAAATATGAGGATTTATTCAAGAAACGTGGAGAAAATGAAAGGGGGAGTAACATGATGAGAACTTCTCGGTGTTATGACTAAACAGTCTGAGTTTAGGTTTGGCAACATAAACATTCCAAAACACAAGAACCCAAGAAATGAATTTTGGGGGTGTTTAAATATGTAAATTCTAGTACCGATCAATCAAAGAAGATATATCATGAAAACATAGGTTCGCGATGAAATCCATTTATTGTTTTCAAGAATTGGTGCCAGTAATGAAGTTATTCATTGATGAAATTTTCATTATACTCTTTTTTCTCACACTTATAGTTTCTCATGTTGGTAGAGAATATTTTTTGAGTTAATAATTGATCAAAATATGAATCACATAATGTGAATGATGGTAAAATATTTATGAATCTATAAATATGTATCAATTTTTGAATGAGTTGTTAAAAACAAAAATGTGGAGATTTTTGGTAAAAAATCCCTCAAGGTAAAATTGAATCATTTTTGGATTGATTATTTTTGTTGAAAATGAGGGTTTCTATAAATAGTTGTTGTGTTCACGAGATATTTTTGGAACTCTATGTTAACAAATAACCATGAAAAAGGAATGGATGATATGAAGGTAGAATAAAATAACAGATATAAGGTGGTTCCATTTTCCTGTGTTTGCCAAATTTTTGGGCCTCAAAATTAGGAAAATGGATAATGTTTTTTTGGAAAATTAATTTCTGTTCAAGATTGAATAAGGTTTGGAAACTTGTGCAGAATGCATGTTTTAGGACCATAATGCTAAAAAGGGAAAAGGATTGTGGTGCGTGATATAATTTGAATTATGTCTGAAGGATGGGGTTGTGTGAAAGAAACATCTGCACATAATGAGACATCGCATTGGGATTTGTGTGCACAGAGGGGATCTTGTGAGATGCATCAAATCATCTGTATAGTGTCTAGTGATGCCTATAAATTTGAGGTGACCCCCATTATTCAATATTTCTCCACACAGAGAGAGAATTGGAGAACTAAATCATTTATGAATTACATATAAAGGGAGTTGTGTGAAAGAATTGGAGTTTCGCACAGGCTCGGGAAGTTGTGCATATGATTTGATGTCGCGTGAAAAAGGTTTTTCACGACAAAATTTAAATCTTTCATGCAATTCATTAGTTATGAATGAAACATGTAGTAAGAATTTCATGAAATATTTATAGTTTCCCAGTACAACTTTGGTATAGAGTTACTCATTAGTGGAAGAATGTTGAACTTCAGCAGATCTCCTATCAAAAGATGTGGATGCAGGTTTTCAGAAAAATTAAGGTACCTACAAGTCCATAAATTGTGAGTGGATCCCTTCCAAGAGAAATAAGGGAAGGAAGAAGAATACTATGATCCTTCCCACTGGTAGGGATCCATAGAAAGAGACACAATGAGTGACCCTTGTGAATATATTGAGCATACCCTAAACATTGTAAAGGTATTGAGTCTGGGCAGAGAAGATCAAGCCAGAACCTTGTAAATATCTATGCACTTATAGTAGATTTAGTAAATCTGTACATCATCATTGTGTGAATGTTGGACATAGACCAATGAGGGTGAACCCAGTAACAACCTTTTGTCTCACGCATGATTTAATCTATTTTCACATATACACCCAAGAGAAAGAGATAAGTGTGTTTTGTTAAACAAAAAAAGATCAAAAGGGGTAGTAGTTTTAATATGTCATAGCTTTATTCAGCCGCATATCAGGGTATTTAACCTAGTATACCTAACACCAACCAATTCCAAAACATGGTTCAACCACAACCAAACAATAGATATTTCATGCTTTGCAAACAGTTCCAAAAGTGAAGGAAACCGTAAAAATAAATACAAATAGTTGAATCCCCAATATTTGACCTAACACCATGCTTGCATCCTTAACTATGAAAATCTGAATCCCAACTCAATTCCCTATAATAGTGCCTTTACTCTTGTCCAAAATTGAAACCATAAAATCTGATCAGGTACAAAAAGGGGGCTCGTGCATGGTGTGAGGAAAACTTAGTAGGCCACCACCAATGTTGTCAACAAAATACCATGTATAAAAACATAGTTTATGGAAGAACTATATAAATGACTATATAAACAATGAAAAATCAGGTGTAATTAGTTAACAATATTTACATTAACCAATTCCATCATTATTTTATTTTTCATTACTTATAATATCTTCATTACTATGTTCATTTTCATCACATGTTCCATGGGTTAAGCTTTTCCATTATTTACACAATGGCTTAAGCTGGTCAATTACGAAGAAAAAATAAATAAATCATGTTCCTTATCTCTCTAAGGATAAAAATTTCATAAAAATTTTCATCACACTAACCTTGGATCCATGATACAAGTAGTATCATCAAATGAATTTTTTGGGGCATAGATCCACAGTCTCATTCACTAACTAGTACATTATGGGGGTGTTTAGAGCCTTAGTCTAAACCGACCAATGGGCGTAGAACCTAATGTCCAATAACCCTCAACTACCAATCCATGATCATTTTTTAATTTATCTAGTTACAACATATACCATATCACAAACCCTACACAATTAATAAACATAACATTCACATCTCATAGTTAATAAACACTTAAATTTAACATCAAGTCTTAAACCATTAGAACATTTACGATTACATTATATAGTCCATTTCCCTTTCCCATACCTTAACCCAATATGTATATTCAAAAATTCCCATACATAGGCCCATTTAAATCATTTATCATTTCATATTCCTTAATCTATTAACACATTTCTATTACAAATTCATAATCCATTGTCCACATTCACATTAACCCATTAAAACATTTTTCACATTATTAAAAAAACCCTTATGCAATTTCAAATAACTAGACACACTACCATTAGTTCCTATGGATGATTTAACCTAACATAACAATAGGTTCATCGTGGGATCTACCTTAACACAAGTCAATTTCATTCTTATCATTACCATGTTCAATGGTCGAGAATGTTGGGGAAACCGATTGGTGCACCAAAACCAGTCAAATCATCCTAAATTTATCCTACATAGATCCTGAAGGGTCCAATTTATCAGTTAGAAAACTATTTTAACAAAACATGTCAATGGAATCAATTTAACTAAATGAGAGAACCAAGAACACAAACACACGGAGTAAAATCAACTTTAGGACTATATGATATAACATTTAGATCACCTACCTTGAATCTGAAGATGAATTCACCATTAACTATAGCTTTAGACACAGATTCGATAACCCATTGTAGCACAAACCTAAGATCCATTTGAAAAAGATGGGTTAATGGATTTGGAAGATGAATAAAGAAACCACAAGCCATAATATGGAAATGAGAAGAAAGAGTAGCATTAGACTTACCAGAAGCTTCGATCAGCAACAAACAACACCAAAAAACAAAAAATAAAGTGATATCAACCATTTATATTAGTGGGGGAGTTTGTTTAATCACAAGGGATGGTGGTGGCATATATGGGGAGAAAATCGGCAAAAAACATAAAATACCAGGGGGGAATTTGGAAAATTTTAACTCTTTAATGGGCATCACGGTTTGGAAAATTGTGTTCCAACTATGCATCTGCCTCTATCTAAGTGGGGTCTGAGTCCCACAGTTACCTATGGATTCTACAATGTTTGAAATTTTTTGCACTGACTATGAAAAATTCCTCTTTCCAAGGTCACATTGTTTTGATTTTTCCCCTTTCACTATTTACTCTAACTATCCACCAACCATGAAACATGAAATGGAAGGACCGAATTCCCCTTCGTTCATGTCTTGAACCCCCAAAACACCTCCTAGATTTCTCATACTCCTAGTAAAAATTTCATTGACCAATATTAATGGATTTAAATCAAACTTTAAACAAGTACATAAAACTATGATGTATGAGGTCCTACAACCTCCACACCTTATAAGCCTCGTCCTTGAGTCCCTCTTCCCAAACATCACTACTCATATGAACAAAAGAGATTGGTTCAATGATACCACATATCCATCACTCTTTCTCTATTTATTTTTTGAACATTACAACACAAACAGAAAACATCAACCAAATGCATGGTCTCTCCCCACAATATTATCTCCCTACCATCCATAATATTAGTCAGATGATTTGAAAAGGACACATTAGCCTCATGCTCAAACTCCCCAACATCAATCACATGACATGGGTTAGGGTGATACTGCTAAAGAAGTGTCACATGAAAAAAATCAGTATTACCAATATGCCACAATGGAAGAGACAATCAATTTCCATCAGTTTGATCCTTTCCACAATATTGAACATCCTCATATACATGTTCTCCAAATTACACTGCATTAAAATCTGACAATGACCCAACCCTTGAAACAGCCAAAAAATCACATGGTCACCCACCATAAAATAAATAGGTCGATGATGCCTAATTTTATATGATTTTTTCCAATTATAGGTTGAGTCCATACATTTTTCAATCAACTGAACCTATTCTGATGTCTCTTACATGATACTCGGTCCCAACATCTCTGATTCATCAGCCTCTAACTAGAACCTCAAGGATATTCATGACCAACCACAAAGATCCTTATGCATTTCTATCTAAATCATAGTCTGGTAACTATTTTTGTAGTAAATATCAACCAACTCAATATTCTTTTCCCATGATCCACCAAAGTATGGATAGAATCCCTCAATGTAACCTCTAGAATCTGTATAGTATGCTCTAATTTCTCATCCTTCTATGGGTGTAATGTCATACTCAAAAACACATGGGTACCAAGGGATCTTTGTAATCCCTACCAGAAGTATGTCATGAAGCACATATCCTGGTCTAAAACTATAGTCTTCCTTACCCCATATAATTGAATTACCTCTCCAACATTCAACTCACCCAACTAATCCATAAGGAATGTCTCTTTAATTCACAATAAATTATCTACCATAATCAATCGATTGACTACTACCTAGATCACATCATTGTTATGTTGCTTCCTTAGAAGACATATGAGAAAATAAATCATCACGTAATCCCATTCTGGAATAGCCAATGACTTTAATAAACCACCCGATCGATTATGCGCATCCATCACCTACTGGAATGTAAGGCATCACACCACGGAACATGAAACCACTTTCTCAATACCTGGCCACCAATACATCCTATAAAGATAGAAATACATTTTGGTCAAATCAGGGTGCATTTACCACTTCGATGAATGAATATCTCACACCAAATCATCTCACATAAATGTCAATACAACCAAATAGTGATGAACATAAACGATCCAATCATATCTAATGGTCTAACCATATGATGAATCCCCACCTTTAAGACCTTTCCTCAATGCCAAAAATTCAATAATCTTATACTTCATCTCTTAAATTTTCTCCAAAGCATAAAATCAATTTATAACGATGAAAGGGTCATCTAACCTTAGCAATATTGTAGCTGAAGGTTCATATAATCAAGAAAAACCATCATCTTCAACTCAGAACTTGATTCCCGGACCGTCTGATTTTGAGTCTTCTAACAAAAATCATCTAAAACACCATTTCCCTTTATGGGCATGTAAAACATCTCAAAGTTAAAGTATTTCATGTATTCAACCCATATATGCTATATATGATTTAAATCACACTAATAGAAGATGTAGTCTTGGATTTTATGATCAATATACAAGGTAAACCTTTCTCCCAAAAAGTAATGCAACAAGTATTTAATTTTATGAACCACCACATAAAATGAATGATCATGTGTATGGTAATTTAATTCATTAGGCCTCAAATTTCATGATATATAGTCCTCAAAATAGTCATCACGCATCAACACCACCCCATGAACAACACCAAATAAATCAAAAAACAAGGTATACTTATTACTTAGATAAAGTAATATCAGAATCAGTGTGGTTTCATTTGAATCTTTAACTCCTGAAAAGAATTCTCACATTCATCTGAACATTAAAACATTATGCCCTTCATGGTCAAACTAGAATGTACTGCTTCCAAATGATAAAATTCATTAATAACCCTTTTATGATCTCTGGCCATTCCCATAAAACATCAGACCTCAGAAAAATATTAGGCTACTCCCAAGGCACATCTACCTGCACATTCTATGGGTCCACTAATATGGATTCCTCTGAGATGATGTTACCCAATATGTACACCCTATTGACCCTATAATAATTTTGGATCGCTTAGAATATATCCTATTCTCCCTTAGTGTACTCAAAATAATGTGAAGATGTTTGGCATGATGGTCATGATTCTTAGAGTACAACATGATGTTATAAATGAAGACTGCTATGAACTGATCCAGACACAGGTGAAATATTCAGTTTATTAGGTCCATAAACATTGATTATTCATTGGTTAACACAAAATACAACACAAAATATTCATACAACATGTACCTTCCTTTGATTGATTTCCACGATATATCAGAATATCTAACCCTCAACTAATGATAAACTGATCTCAAGTTAGTCTTGTAAAACATAGATATACCACACAATTGGTTAAAAGGATCTTTTATTTGAGGAATATTGTTCAAGATCTAAACCATTTACTGATTCATCTTCTTATAATCAAAAAATAACCACGATGACCAATCAACCTTATTTGTAAATGACATTGGATATTACCATGGTGATTTACTTGGATGATTTCCCTTGTTCTTAATTTCCTCCAATTGAGTTTTGATCTCCTATTGTTCTGCTAGTGCCATTCTATATAGAGGAATGGAAACTGGTTCTACTCCTGGTAGTAACGTTATTAAGAAATCATCACCCAAATTATAGGAAAACCTTGATAAATCCTTAAGAAATGCATCAAGGAACTGATCTACAATAGGAAGAAAGACCAGTTGTTCTACTCTCCCATCATCAAGTATAAGACAAGCCATGTGGGATGTGACTTCACCCATCTACTAACAAAGAGGTCATGCATGGCCTACGTAGACATCCCATTCAACACAATGGACATACATGTCTCCCTTAAGATACACAATTGTTACCTTTCTGTAGTAATAGTAAATATAGAATATTTATAATACAATCTAGTACATACACAAAATAATATCAAAATCTGACATCTCAAGCACAAACAGGTCCCATAGGAAATGGTACCCACCAATATTGAGAGTACACCCCTTACATTGTCTGATATTCTTTGTTTACACACATAACAATGTATTAATTTACATAACCCCACACAATCATTCTACCTATATAACTAACACAACCACAAACAAAGAATAAATAATAGAATATGAGGTAACATTTTCAAATAAAGCACTAGAGATTATAGAAAATATAAGGATCGTACCTCAAACTGTTGATGGTCTAGGCTCACCACCTGCTAGTGTACACGGAACTGTATGAAGTTGATGTTAACCTATACCTTGTGACTCATTATTGGTTCTTGGTGCTTCGTAACCAAGATGATATGGAAAATCCCGCGGTAGAGTACCACATCTGCCACTTGTACCTTTATGGCCAATTGAACTCCAACTGCCTGCCTAATAAGGGGTAATCAATCCTCTGAATACACTCAGAATCATCCTCGATCATCCATCCATTCCCATATATTGAGGGTTCTTATAGAACCTCTACATGTTCCCCATTATTCCACATGCTATAAAATCAATTTTTGGTCAGTGGCACTGACCACGCCTGTACCCTAGACTGCCACACTAATAGAAAACCACATGGTCACCACTATGAAATCTAGGTCCTCTCTTCAGACCTCTATCTGCACTTCCTCCTTGGTGGATATTTTCAAAAGGATGCTTCCTACCCTGGAAAGTCACACCATAGGTTCATCCAACTAGAACCACAAACCCACTGCATGATGATTCCATTAAGTTCCCTTCTAAGATAAGGGCATGATCACCCACTTATGTAGAGATATTGAAGTTTATGATGTGAACCTAGTACATAATATAATGTCAAATAATATCCTTGAAATGTCTTGATATTTTGGTCTCATCCCCAACCAATGCTGGAACAAAGCATTGCAAGTTCATGAAATGGCATGCATAATAAATCACAGACATCATTGCATGGGTCATCCTCATAAATTCTATAGCCCGCTCCTGTCTCAAGGTCTCTAGATTGATAATTCTCTAAAACAATTCTCTAAAAGTACTTCCAAAACATCCCATTAACCTGCAGATTTTGAACTAGTTTATCCATCTAGTTCATTGATATCCCCCATAACTTGTTGTCGCAAACTTGACTCTCTTATACACAGGAGTCTCCAAATGATCCACGTTTATCTGGATAGACTCTATCCAAAACACTTCTACCATAGGTACACCCACTCCATCAAATGTTTGACAATTCTATCAATGAAAGTCTCTAGTTAGATCAAACATACTTTGCATGACTGACCCTAGGTCCCTTTCTGTCATCCAGATAAATTGAGAAAATCTCTCCTAGAACTTCTCCTCTCCTAGGTTATCTTAGACCAACAAATTTCTTTAATCCGCTACTAGTGGATCATTTTTGGTGATATGATTATATCACCCAACCAGTATATTCCGTTTTCATTTCATTTTCCAAAAATTCTAAAGACAAGTCTTAGAACAAATGACATAAATGATTAATAATTTATGTAAAATAAGGCTCTCAACTAGCCATAAAAATTTAATTTCATATATTCTTTGCCCACAGACATTGTCCCATCTAGAACACTACCCTATACCATCCCTACTATGGGTTATGGTCAACATTGGGAAAAACAACCTACATAGTCACTGGTCTTTAATTATACACTCTTTCTAAACCATTTCTACTTCCAAAACAATCTTTTTCATTAGAAACATTTCTATCATTAAGGTTTGTTACAACTAACATTTTAACTTATTAACAACTGATTTTAACGAACATTTTAAATCATTCCAACCCCTTTTATTAAGCACAATTCTTTAACCATTCTTTAATATTATTTTTTTAACTATTTACATCATATTCATTATAAATTTCATTATTTAGAATGTTCATGAAGTAAAATGAATCATACAATTCATGTCCCACACACCCATCCATTGTGCGCCAATCATGATTCATGTCACCTATATCCATAGGTACCTATAATTATGCATGAATTGACAACCTAATTATGTTCTGTACAAAAGAAAAATATCACAAAATATTCAAATATAACAATAAGTGAATCGAAAAATGGTGAAATATCGTTCATCTATAAAAACACACATTCAGAACAATAATTCCCACCATGGAAACATTGGGTTTTCCTCTTACACGGGTTAGTTACTTTCATGCATGAGCTTATTTCCAAGGCCCGACACTTCCTAACCTCCTATTTACTATACCAAATAGTAATACTATATAAAAGAACCTTCTCTAATACCACTTTATAATGTCCATAACCTAGAATACACTAAACTGGTTCTCCGAGCCTGGTTTCCACATGACCTCAATGCGCATCCCTGTACACCAAAGGTTTCTGACTAGTAGTTAGGTTATAAAAAATAATGTGGGGAGACTATACCCAATTTAAAATATTAATTAACAGAAAAACATATAAAATATGGTAATAATAAAAAATAATCCATAAACATGCATTACCAACTAATATACAAATAGGGAACAATGACAACAAAACAATAGATATGTCAGGTCAGGCGAATAGTTTCAAAATGTTAATAAAAACTGAAAATAAATACCAACAACTAAATCCCCCAAATGGGTCCTAACTACATGTTTGGATCCTCACCCATGCACATACCAAGTAGAGATCAAATCCTTAGTATAAGGCCTTTACCCTTGTCCTAACTAGAAACCATAAAATTTTCTCGGGTACCCAAAGGTGACCCCAGAAGGGTGTGAGTGCAACTCAATAGCACACCACAAATAATGTCAATAAAATATCTAGTCTAAATAGATAGTTCATGCAAGATATAAATAAATAATAAGGTAAAAAATAAATTTTGGGTTACATTAGATAAAAATATTTAGCTTAACCAATTCCATCATAATTTCCATTTTCATAAATAATAACTTTTTTATTACTAAATGCATTTTCATCACATGTTCTATGGGTTTGGAATTTAAATGATTTACACATATTATTAAGCCCATCAATTACAATGAATAATGGAATATATCAACTTTTATATATTTATAAGGATAAACATTTGATAAAAATTTACATCACACAAACAATGGATCATTGGTCAAGTTAGTCTCATCAAATGCATCTATCAAGGGAATAGATTCTCTTTCTCCATCCTTATCCAATGCAATATGGGGTGGGGTATAGAGCCTCAATCAAACTGGAACAATTAGTGTAGATCCTTAAGGACAATACCCAATAAATTTCAAGACATTTTCACTTATTTATCTATCCATTTACCACATATACCACATAAAAATCCGTAAACAATCAATAAACACAACATTAATATCCATAATTATTCTACATGTGAAATTAAATTTAATACTTAAACCATTATGACATTTAAAATTTATGTTACTTATCCCATTTAAACCATTTCCATTTTTAATTACCTAATCAATTATTTATATTCAACAATTCCCATAAAATATCTCATTTAACACATTTATCATTTTATATGCGTTAATCCATTAATACATTTCCATTATAAATTCATAATCCATTTGAAACATTCACATTATCCAATTTAACCCTCTTTCACATTATGAAAAACAAACCCAATTTATTTTCCATCTACAACACATAATACTATCAGTTCCTCTATATGATTTAACCTAACAAAAAAAAATTTCATGGGATTTACTTGAACACAATGTAATTTCATTCTTAACATTTCCATGTTCTATGTTTGAGAATATTGGTGCACCCCAAGGGTGGTAATAAACAAGTCAAATCATCTATATCCCATCCCATGGGGATCATGATTGGTTCATTTCATCATTTATCCAACCATTTTTTCCAAACATATCAAAGGCTTAAAATTCACAATAAGAGATAACCAAGAAAACAACCCCACATGCACAAATCAAATTCACTACTATTGGATATAACTTATAGACCATATACCACAAATTTGAATACGAATACACAATTAACTATAGAATTAGATATGGAATTACTGTAACACCCCAGGTAAATAAAGAATATGACATTTTCATATTTATCCATATTTTTGAATAAAATATTAATATTAATTTAAAGGGAATTCTATGCTCGAGGGCGTACCCAATCTGCAACAATGAGTTTCTTTGAAATCTTACGTTGCACTCTAATTATAAAATAATATTATTTTAAAAGGTTGTTAACGCCTAGCCGTTGTAATGGAGGGAATGAACGGAACTAACTACAAAATGATTATATATTTTTGTCAAATATTTTTACTTTTATCCAATAAATGTTGGAAGCTTAAAATGAAAATGAATCCAATTTTAAGCATAAATCTACTAATATTCTTTAAAAGGTCGATTAACCGCCTGTTGATGGAGAACCTCTTTTAAATCCACCTTTTGAAAATTTTATGTGTTATATTTGAAAATATAAAATTCTTCTTTCAAATCGGGACATCAAAATTTACTTTGTGTAAATTTTTTGGTATTTTTCCGATAAAGTTCATTTTTAATGAATAGTGAAAATGTTGTATTTTAATTCAAGACCTCTTTTTAATATAATTTATTTATATAATTAGATTATCTTTTGAATTGGTTTTAAAGTGAAATTAGAATATATTTTTACCATTTAATCCAATAGTGGTCATTGTAATTAATTTCATCTTGAAATTGGACTTAAACTAGTGTCAATCTTTTGATACTTATTGTTTCATAAAAACAAGCTATTTACTATGATATTGGGAATTAATTATTAAATTAATTAATGTAACTTATATGTTTTGAATTTTTTAAAATAGACATCATTTTTGAATTCGGAATATCAAATATATCTTAGGTTGAATTTTTGTTATTTTTCTGGAAAACTTCAATTTTTGATGAATTGTGAAACAACTAAGTGGTACTTAAAAAACTGATTTTTCGTTTAAATGAAATTTTACCACCTCTGTGTTTTGAATTTCAAAAATCCAACATAAATTTTTTTCATTAATAAGTTAAATGTGGTTCAATGGGATTAAAATAATTTTTTGGTGAATAGTAACTTTTTTGTTTTAATCACGATTAGAGGTAATTAGTGTAGTTTAAGGTAAAAATAATGTTTTAATAATATGAAATTACCTAGAAACATATCATACCCTCATTGGATGAGTCATTTCCGACCAATAAAATCCATGGGTCAACTTGGGGACCCCATGGAGCCATTTTGGTTGGAAAATGATGTAAATACCTTTTTATTTAAAGTTAAAATTAAAATGTCACAAACATGTGTTGTTTTACTAAAAAATTTTTACATGGGGTTATATAAGTCATATCATTGACTATAAATATTCATTAGAAATATAAGAGTATTTCCTAAATCATGATTGTTTTTTTATAATTTTTTAGACACTAAATAAATTAAATTATTTATGACATCATGATGATGCAGCAATTACCTCATTATTTAACGATTTAAATAAAATGAAAAGATAATGTAAAATCTAAGACCTAAACATGTGAAAAACCTATTGTATGTGTGGATTTCGAAACATTATCACCTTATCCTAGAATATATATTTTTGGAACCTTTAAAATCCGAAAATAATTATACAACAAAGTAATATTGTATAACATTCCAAGAGTGACCCTCCTTTTCTCTTATAAAAGGCCCCCAACTCTACCACCTTACCCACACCTCTAAAGCCATTGTCTCGGACAAACCCTGACCATTTCATCTCTACACATCCCTCTATTCAACATTAAAGCCTCACCGTTGGGCATAATCCTTTCCATGTAAGCCTTCGAGCTCAAATCAAAGAGAGTTACCCAATTTAAAGGTAATGTCCTCCCTTGTGTTCTTTTGTTTTATTTAGCTTCTCCAAACCCCTAAACACTTTTTATTAATTTTTTTTGTAACAACACCAGTATATAAAATATACTATAATGTTTTTATAATAAGTATTCAAGATAAAATTACACACACCTACATCTAATGGTTAAAGAGGATACTGTTTCCGTGGATGACAAATTTCTGCCTCATGAAATGACAATTGTTCAATATTCTTCTAAAACCTTCAAGGGTGGATATTAAGATGTCACAATATTTATATATGATATATAATATGTTTATGTTTTCCTTAAGCTTTTTTATTTTTCATTTATTGCATACCTTTATGTTTTCCATTATGGGTAAACGTGATATCTTCATTTTAGGAAGTGCGGACTATCACCCCCTCAAAGTGATTTGATTCGTTAATGCCATATGTGGGACGTATAAAGGATGGAATTAATGGTATTACATATTATATCCTACTGGAATTATAATATACCTTTATATCATTATAATTTCATTCCATTGAATACAAAAAAATAGAAATGAAAGCAGCGTTCATGCGTACGTACAGCTTACCGTCTCCATGAACGGTACATTTCATTTCTTATCTCCAAATGTTATGTACTATTATAAGTACATATATATAATGGATATATATGTAATATATTATATCTAAATGATGAATATAATTCTGGAATTATAATATATATATCTATCATTTTGTTTTAGTTCCATTAATATGACAAAAAATGAAAGTAGCGTTCATGCGTACGTACGGCCTACTGTCTCCATGAACGGTGCTTTTAATTTTTTATCTCCAAATTCCATGGATTAGTATAAAATGAATATATACTGGATATATATGATATTTAAAACATCAATAAAATTCTGGATATGATGTACCTATAACTACATGGAAAATTCTTTTCCAACAAGTTCGATTTTTACTCATGTACCGAACATCGACACAAACGTCTGATATGAACTAACATTATTAACCAATCATTATAACCTTATAATATGTGATATTAAATGAATAATAATATTTAAATTAGGTCCTTAAGAAATTATAAATTGACCAAATTTTATTTTTCATGAGATTAAAGAACGATCGATTCATGTCAGGACACGAGGTAAGGGATCCTACCCCTCTCTTTCTTTTTAAGTACACTCTTTTATGTCATTCCTTTTAAGCTCATATTTATTATGATTGGGATGTTCTATTATATTACTCCTACTGTAAATTTTATGTTCATATGATGAGAGACCATATTTTCTCTCATCAAACCATTTTGGAAGTTTTGAGTGGTGCCGTTAGGCTGCTGAATTTTCGTAAGAGATCTAACCTCCCTCTTTCTTTTTAAGTACTCTCCTTTATATCACTTCTTTTAAGCTCCTGTTTGTTATGTTGGGGGATGTTATTTTATATTCCTCTTGTTTTAAATTTTATTTTAATATATTGAGAGACCCTATTTGATCTCATCAATCCATTTTTGGAAGTTTTAAGTGGCGCCGTTAGGCTGCCGAGTTTTTGTAAGGGATTTTTCATCTCACTTTTATTCTAGTGAGATTTATGCTACATTTTCCACCAGTTACTTTGAGTGGTGTATGTAATTCCCCTTGTTATACACTTTGTGTAATATCATTTCATTTATGGATATTTACATATTCATTGTACGACCCTTCTTCAATGGGTTGTACGTTTCGAAAGTTACCCAAGTCGGTAAGGGAACCTTTCCCCCTCCTCTTTTTAAAAGACTTCATTTGTTATGTCTTTTAATTCACATAATATTATGTTGTTATATGTTCTTATATATCCTTATTGATGTAAATTGTATTTCCAAGTGATTAGATACCCTTTTTATCTCTCATCAACTATTTTTCTGAATTTTGATGTGACACCGTTAGGCTGTCGAATTTTTGAAAGGGAACTTCTTAACTCAATTTTGATTCTTTGGGATAAACTTGTACTCCTTGAATATGTCGTTATATGAATATGTGTTAATTTACTATGATTGTTTTACACTTAAGATCCACTTATATTTGGTGTATTCTTTTGTTACACATAATTATGTAATTGATTTATCCTTAATCCAAGGATACCATCTTTGTATGGGACTTCGTCTCAATCTTCTTTCATTGAGGAATATTATGTTTTATACACAACTTTATTTTATATGGTGTATAAACCCCTTGGACATTTACGTTTATCTGAAAGGAATCTTTTTTATACAAAGCGTTTTACTAAACGACAAAAGGGAATGTTTTTGTCGTACGTATGTAGCGACAACGACTTCTCCACTGCCATGACCATTATTTGAGTTTCTACTTCCTCTACAAGACATACCTTTTTTTAAAAGAAAAAATAAATACCATGTTTTTCTTTTCTTTGATTTTTGTATTTAAAATGTTTTTCATAATGTTTTTATTATATCAATGTGTTGTATTGATATCTTGTGATTAAAATATGGAAATGTTATGTTTCCTTTATGTATGTTTTATATGATACGATTATGTTATGGTTCTTGGGAATTATTATGAAGATGGGTGGTTCCGTGATAAACTAAGGGAAGGTGAGCCCGATATAGATCTCTAATGCATTGGGTAACGTGAAGGAGTTAAACGTTAAGGTTTCTCCGAAGCGATTTAGGGAATATACTGTGATGGGTATTCTAAACGTAACCAAGAGGGTTACTCCCTACGTAAGAATGTTATGAATGCCTCAAGTTACCTTTATGTCTTATTATTTCTATAATTTATTCATGATTTGATGAGGTATGTTATAATTCTTATGTTTTATGAGTAAAGTATGATTTCAAACATGGACTAATGTTTTATTTTCATACTTTTATATCCCTTACTGAGCTTTTTATGCTCATCCCATGTTTTTGAAATGGTTTTCACAGGTCAATGGAAAGGTGCATGATATGATGATAGTGCCAAAGAAGTGTCAAGAAAGAATCCATGTTTTATTTTAAATATGTTTCTGTTGATGGGAAAAAATGAATTCTATCTTTTATGTAACCACTTTGTTTAAATGTGGAATGTAATTCATGATTTATGATATAATTCTCTAAAACTCTAAACCTGAAAAGTTCCTCAATGTGAATAATTCATTTAATTCAATATTGAGTCAGTTTTAAGGTTGGGGCCTTATAGTTGGTGTCAGAGGTCGTTTTAGATAACTTTAGAGGTTAGGGTATTCTCTATGCATAAGTGGCATTATCGTAATGGTTAGGATTTCAGAAAGAGTCCTAGTTTTAGATAAAGTTAATGAGTAAGTATATCTTAGTGTTTATCTTCCTCATTAGTACATGATGGTTTTGTTGATATACTCACACTGACATTTCTATTTTTAGTTAATGGATGGATCTAGGAGGCACCAAAGTGACAATAGGTTTGAAGGAAATTGTGGTGGTTCTCTGATTAAGAGACTGGATGAAATGGGGGATTCAATGAGGAAACCCGTGGTTATTCTAAACCAACTATCAAGGAGTCATGATCAAACACTTGAACCTTGGTATGTTCTGTAATGCATCATGTACGAGATGACCAATCGATGTGGAAGTTCAGGTAATAATTATAAAGGTAACCATTAGGGTTTATATGATCCATACTTTTGAGGTAATTTAGGGTTATTATATATTATGATGGAAAATGAAATTCATGAGATAAAATTGAGGTTTAAATATGTTATGATTATTTTTGAAGATTTTATCCCATTTTGGGGAATGTTTTAAGAATTATATAGTTTTGAAAAAAGGACAACACGCAGACCGTGTGACAACCCGTCGCGTCGGACAAAGCTGCGGGAATCGAACCCCCAACCAAAGTGCGACTGGTATTTATTGCCTACCACTGGACTACATGAATTCTCTGGTTAGTTTGACTAATTCTTTTTAGTTAGATGATTTTAGTAATCAAGAGTAATTTTATTTTGGGTTATCTATGGAAATTATTAACCTATCATGAAGGATATGTGATTAGGATAATTACTTTTCAATATGAGAAATTAAGAGCAACTGATGTTATTTGGAGATAAAAGTTAATTTGTACCTTGGAAGACTATGTGATTAAATCCTTCAAATATTTGGGTTTCAATATTAGTTTGGTTTACTTTGAATAATTTTATGGACAATTTTTTATAGAATGGTCTTCGTTGAACTTTGGGTTTTTTTCCGGACAAATATTGGAGATTAAGAATAGATTTTCTTTTTATAAAGGATTATACTTTTTTGGATTATCTGATCTCATAGTAACAATTTTGGTTTTGGATTTTTTCTAAAGACATGGGAAATATATGGTTCTCTTTTTTGGATTAGGTGATTCTCAAGAAGTTGATTATAGTACTCTTAATGCGAACAAGTCTTCCTAAATACTCATCTTTTGGAGAAAATATGAGTTTGATTAAGGAATCTAGTAAAAGTTGAAAGTCTACGTGACAAGGAAGTATGTTTAATTATGATTTAGTTAAGCTCAAAAATAAATTCCTCAATGAAAAGTAACTTTAAAAAAATGTTGTCCGTTAACTTTTCTTACTGGGTAATCCAATACCGTTAACCCATCACAAGTTTGTGATTTTCTTATGGTTAACTTTCTCCTAAACATGTTTTCTATCACACTCCCTCAGAACACGACCCTTTGCTTTTTCTTCCATATCCAAGTTTTCCAATATGGAATACTAGTATGGGTTAACTCGGGTGACCGCTGTAATTCTCTTTATTTCATTTAAAGTGATTGTTTTTCTGACTCTTGTTCCAATGTGGGATTTTCAATGAAGTTTCCAAGCCCAATTTTAAAATTGCAAGGACGCAATTCCCAAAAGGGGCGAAGGAAGTAACACCCCAGGTAAATAAAGAATATGACTTTTTTATATTTATCCATATTTTTGAATAAAATATTAATAATACTTTAAAGGGAATTCTATGCTCGAGGACATACCCAATACGCAACAATGAGTTTCTTTGAAATCTTACGTTGCACTCTAATAATAAAATAATATTTTTTTTAAAGGTAGTTAATGCCTAGCCTTTGTTATGGTGGGAATGAACAGAACTAACTACAAAATTATTATATATGTTTGTCAAATATTTTTACTTTTATCCAATAAATGTTGGAGGCTTAAAATGCAAATGAATCCAATTTTAAGCATAAATCTTCTAATATTCTTTAAAAGGTCGATTAACCGCCTTTTGATGGAGAAACTCTTTTAAATCCACTTTTTGACATTTTTATGTATTATATTTGAAAAAAAAATTCTTCTTTAAAATCGGGACATCAAAATTTACTTTGTGTAAATTTTTGGTATTTTTCCGATAAAGATCATTTTTTAATAAATAGTGAAGAATGTTGTATTTTAATTCAAAACCTCTTCTTAATAAAATTTATTTATATGATTAGGTTATCTTCTGAGTTGGTTTTAAAGTGAAATTATAATATATTTTTTCCATTTAATCCAATAGTGGTCGTTGGAATTAATTTCATCTTGAAATTGGACTTAAACTTGTGTCAATCTTTTGATACTTATTGTTTCATAAAAACACGCTATTTGCTATGACAGCGGGAATTAATTATTAAATTAATTAATGTAACTTATATGTTATGAATTATGTAAAATAGAAATCATTTTGTAATTCAGAATATCAAATATATCTTAGGGTGAATATTTGTTATTTTTCTGGAAAACTTCAATTTTTGATGAATAGTGAAACCACTAAGTGGTACTTAAAAAACTGATTTTTCGTTTAAATGAAATTTTACCACCTCTGTGTTTTGAATTTCAAAAATTCTACATACATGGTTTTCATTAAGAATTTAAATTTGGTTCAATGGGATTAAAATAATTTTTTCAGTGAATAGTAACTTTTAAGTTTTAATCGCGATTAGAGGTAATTAGTGTAGTTTAAGGTAAAAATAATGTTTTAATAATATGAAATGGCATAGACACATGTCCTACCATCATTGGATGAGTCATGGTAGACCCAGAAAATCCATGGGTAAACTTGGGGACCCCATGGAGCCACTTTGGCTGGAAAATGACGTAAATACCTTTTTATTTAAAGTTAAAATTAAAATGTCACAAACATGTGTTGTTTTACTAAAACAATTTTTATGTGGGGTTATATAAGTCATATATTTGACTATAATTATTCATTAGAAAGATAAAAATATTTCCTACATCATGATAGTTTTTTATAATTTTTTAGACACTAAATAAATTAAATTATTTATGACATCATGATGATGCAGCGATTACCTCATTATTTAATGATTTAAATAAAATGAAACGATAATGTAAAATATAAGACCTAAACTGGTAAAAAACCTATTGGATGTGTGGATTTCTAAACCTTATCACTTTTTCCTTGAAATATATCCTTTTGGGACCTTTAAAATCTGAAAATAATTTTATAATAAAGTAATATTTTATAACTTTCCAAGAGTGCCCCTCCTTTTCTCTTATAAAAGGCGCCCACCTCTACCACCATACCCACACCTCTAAAGCCATTGGATTGGCCAAAACCTGACAATTTCATTTCTTAACATCCCTCTATTCATCATTGAAGCTTCACCTTTTGGAAGAATCCTTTCCAAGGAAGCCTTTGAGCTCAAATCAAAGAATGTTACCCGATTTAAAGGTAATGTATTCCCTTGTGTTCTTTTGTTTTATTTTGATTCTCCAAACCCCTACACTCTTTTTATTCATTTTTTTTGTAAAAACACCAGTATATTACATATAATAGGATGTTGTTATAAGAAGTATTCGATCTACACTTACACACACCTACATCTAATGGTTAAAGAGCATATTGTTTCTGTGGATGGCAAATTTCTGCCTCACGAAACGACGAATGTTCAATATTCTTCTAACACCTTCAAGGGTGGCCATTAAGATCACTATATATATATATATATATGATATATAATATGTTTATGTTTTACTTAATATTATGTATTTTTCATTTATGGCATACCTTTATGTTTTCCATTATGGGTAAACGTGATATCTTCATTTTAGGATATGCGGACTACCGCCCCCTCAAAGTGATTTGATTCGTTAATGCCATATGTGGGAAATATAAAGGATGGAATTAATGGTATTACATATTATATACTACAGGAATTATAAAATACCTTTATATAATTTTTATTTCATTCCATTAATACAAAAAAAAAATAAATGAAAGTAGCGTTCATGCGTACGTACGGCTTACCGTCTCCATGAACGGTACATTTCATTTCTTATCTCCAAATGTTATGTAATATTATAAGTACATATATATAATGTATATATATGTAATATATTACATATAAATTATGGATATAATTCTGGAATTATAATATATATATCTCATTTTGTTTTAATTCCATTAATATGACAAAAAATGAAAGTAGCGTTCATGCGTACGTATGGCCTACCGTCTCCATGAACGGTGCTTTTAATTTTTTATCACAAAATTCTATGGAATAGTATAAAATGAATATATAATGTATATATATGATATTTAAAACATCAATAATATTCTTTATATGATGTACCTATAACTACGTGGAAAAGTCTTTTCCAACAAGTTCGATTTTTACTCATGTACCGAACATCGACAAAAACGTCTGATATGAACTCACTTTATTAACAAATTATGATAACCTTATAATTTGTGATATTAAATGAATAATAATATTTAAATTAGGTCCTTAAGAAATTATAAATTTACTAAATTATATTATTCAGGAGATTAAAGAACGACCGAGTCATGTCAGGACACGAGGTAAGGAATCCTACCCCTATCTTTCTTTTTAAGTACACTCTTTTATGTCATTCCTTTTAAGATAATATTTATTATGATTGGGATGTTATTTTATATTACTCCTAATGTAATTTTTATGTTCATATGATGAGAGACCATATTTTCTCTCATCAATCCATTTTGAAAGTTTTGAGTGGCGCCGTTAGGCTGCCGAAGTTTCGTAAGAGATCTAACCTCCCTCTTTCTTTTTAAGTACTCTCCTTTATGTCACTTCTATTAAGCTCCTCTTTGTTATGTTCGGGGATTTTCTTTCATATTAATCTTGCTGTAAATTTTATTTTAATATTATTAGATACCCTATTTGATCTCATCAATCCATTTTTGGATGTTTTAAGTGGCGTCGTTAGGCTGCCGAGTTTTCGTAAGGGATTTTTTATCTCACTTTTATTACCGTGAGATTTATGCTACATTTTCCACCAGTTCCTTTTAGTGGTGTATGTAATGACCATTATTATACACTTTGTGTAATATAATTTCATTTATGGATATTTACATATTCATTGTACGACCCTTCTTCAATGGGGTGTACGTTTCGAAAGTTACCAAAGTCGGTAAGGGAACCTTTCACCCTCCTCTTTTTAAAAGACTTCTTTTGTTATGTCTTTTAATTCAAATACTATTATGTTGTTATATGTTCTTATATATCCTTATTGATGTAAATTTTATGTCCAAGTGATGAGATACCCTTTTTATCTCTCATAAACTCTCTTTCTGAATTTTGAAGTGACGCCGTTAGGGTGTCAAATTTTTGCAAGGGAACTTCTTAACCCAATTTTGATTCTTTGGGATAAACTTGTACTCCTTGAATATGTCGTTCTATGAATATGTGTGAATGTCCTACGATTTTTTTACACTTAATATCCACTTATATTCGGTGTATTCATTTGTCACACAAAATTATGTAATTGATTTATCCTTAATCCAAGGATACCGTCTTTGTATGGGAATTCGTCTCAATCTCGTTTCATTGAGGCATATTATGTTTTATACAAAACATTATTTTATACGGTGTATAAACCCCTTTGAATTTTACGTTTATATGAAAGGAATCTTTTTTATAAAAAGCATTTTACTAAACGACAAAAGGGAATGTTTTTGTCGTACGTATGCGGCGACAACAACTTCTCCGCCGCCGTGACCCTTATTTGAGTTTCGGCTTTATATACAAGTCATACCTTTTTTTAAAAGAAAAATAAATAACATGTTTTAATTTTCTTTGATTTTGGTATTGAAAACGGTTTTCATAATGTTTTTATTATATCAATGTGTTGTATTGATATTTTGTGATTGAAATATGGAAATGTTATGTTTCCTTTATGTATGTTTTATGTGATACGATTATGTTATGGTTCTTGGGAATTATTATGAAGACGGGTGGTTCCGTGATAAACTAAGGGTGGGTGAGCTCGATATAGATCTCCAATGCATTGGGTAACATGAAGGAGTTAAAATTCAAGGTTTCTCCGAAGAGATTTAGGGAATATACTGTGATGGGTATTCCAAACGTAACCAAGAGGGTTACTCCCTACGTAAGAATGTTATGAATGCCTCAAGTTACCTTTATGTCTTATTATTTCTATGATTTATTCATGATTTGATGAGGTATGTTAAAATGCTTATTTTTTATTAGTAAATTTTGATTTCATACATGGACTAATGTTTTATTTTCATACTTTTATATCCCTTACTGAGATTTTTATGCTTATCCCAAGTTTTTGAATTGTTTTTCACAGGTTAAGGGAAAGGTTCATGATATGATGATAGTGTCAAAGAAGTGTCCAGAAATAATCTATGTTTTATTTTAAATATGTTTCCGTTCATGGGAAAAAATGAATTCTATCTTTTATGTAACCACTTTGTTTAAATGTGGAATGTAATTCACGATTTATGATCTAATTCTCTAAAACTCTAAACCTGAAAAGATCCTAAATGTGAATAATTAATTTAATTTAATATTGAGTATGGTTTAAGGTTGGGGCCTTATATTTACAATCCCTTTAAATCCCCAACCTATGATCCACTGGAAAAGAGGGTTTTAAGTCTTTGTAAGATAAATAAAAAATCCCAAATCCATAATCTAGAAAAGAAAACCTAGAGGATGTTTAGACTTACCTTGAGCATCCATCTATAACCAAAAACACTCCAAATAGCCAAGAATTTAAGGATATCATCCCTTGAAAATATTTTGGGAGTTTGGTTTGGGATTATTGTTGGAGGAGAAATAAATTTGTTGAAAGTTGAGTGTGTAAATTTAATCTATGAGGGAAAAATTTGGTAATTTTTCACTTTTTAATTGGTCGCACAGTTTGGCAACATGGTTTGGAAAACCATGCACCAATATTGTGCCATACTCTATTCCTAATCGGTCCAAGTGACTTATTTACCTGTAAATTCCACAAGGTTTGAGAAACCATTCGTTAACCATGTGAAATGCCTCCGTACAACGTCATATGATTTGGCATTCCACCTTACGCAGTTTACTCTAAACATGTGTAAACCCTGAAACATACACCAGATAGCCCAAATTCCCCTTATATCATGTACCAAACCCATGGAACTCCCCCATGAATCCTCATACACATGGTAAACATTCCATTAACCAAAATTAATATATTTTTTAAAAACATAAATAATTAAATACCTTCATGATTTTTGCGATCTTACAACTATAAATGAATTATCTATATGGGTATCATGTGTGAATTATTTTTCAAGAGATATTGATGTCTTATTATAAATAAGGAATCCTTGTTTCAATGGGAAATATTTCCATATTATGGGAAAATATGGATTTTTTAGTTAATAGTTTTTCTAAATTATTTAAAAATCTAAACATAAAATGTATTGGATGTATAAGTGGCTTAATGTTATATATTGATATATTAGTTATGAATATTCCTTTTTGGATTGATTTACTTAATATCAAATCTATTTTACCAAGGATATTTTACCATAATATCTAAGACTATAGTTTGGGGGTGTCTTAATGTTTTGTTCGATATAATGGGGAACATACTACTTTTAATGTCACGTGAAAATGAAAATAATGATTCTTTTTAGGTCATGAATCCATGAGAACTTCTTAGAAATATAAATTCATTCTTAGTGTAAAAATAGTATATGTATTGGTAAAAATTATTTATTTGGGACCTACACATGTGAAACCTATTCTGGCCTAACATATATTTTAGTAACTAGATATGAGATGATGTGATGGGCTTTAATGACGAGTATGGCCCATGTGAGAAAGGATTGTTCGATTCATTTATAATACAACCAAAGGGGGAGTGAAATGGCCCATATGGAATATTTTTTAGTGAGGTTATGGGTAATCTTATAGGTAATATTTCCCATTGAGAATGGTTTAATGGAGAATATGGCCCAAAGAAGGTATGGTTTTGTGGGAAAGATTACACAAGGAAAATGGAATAGTGTTTTTTTTAAAGTTTGGGTTTAAAGAAAATAAAATAATTATAGATATCCTAAATAATAGAAATCAAATTAACATAGTTTGATTCACACAGTTTAAGGTTTAGTGACATTACTATACAATTTTTGTCAACATCATGGGGAAATGATGTTATAGTGCATTTTTATGTCATTAAAAAATCTTTTTGTGTCATGATAGGTATGAAAATAAAATATTTAGTGGGGAATGTGCATGAAATTTCCTTTTATAGTTAGACTTGTATGGAATATGTCCCATTGGGTATGATATTCACATATGAAATATGGATCATTTACTAGGTTATGCTCACAGAAATAAATGAACATTTAGGATGGTTTGGGGGATTATGTAGGGTCAACCTCTTTATGCATCATGTTACCATATATTAGTGTCTGGAAATTGATGGATGGATGGAATAATGTGGGATATTTCCTTATGAGAAATAGGTTGGGTATTACGTATTTGTTAATTAGACAATGAATAGGTTCAACATGAATGAGTGTCGCTAAATTTTTTTTAACCTAGTTTGTGAATTGGGTAAAGGAAAGTAGAGTATTGGTATACACATGGAATGAGGACCTTGGGTACATACCTAGCTTCTTCAAGATTCATAATGTTAAAATCATTAAAGGGAACATAATTATGGCTTACATATAGGAATGAAGATCATGGATCCATGGATCATTGAATGGTAGTGTTTCGAATGCTTTTGTTGGGGTTCAGATCTATCTGTGGGGATGTGCTGGTTGTTTCCCCACATTACCACTTTCTAATGGTAGGTGGAATCTATCTCTTATTAATGGATTTTTTTCTCATTGATCAAAAAAAGATGAGGGGATGTAAGTTTCTATTTATATGAAATCATCTTAGGAATTAGTCACCTATTCATGGTCTCCCTTAATGTTTAAGATGTTGATAATGAAACTCTTCATGCTATCATGTCTTTGTGGATGTTGGTAAATTATTCTTATTTTTTCAGGACATGTCAAGGGGTCATGTTAGGGAAAAAACATTCGGTCAGGGGAGTAGTCACATTGGGCATCATTGGCATGTATGGGGGTTAAAACACCAGTACACATGGATTTTCATCCCCTTATAAGAGGGATTATTGAGCTAGCGAAAGCCTAAGGAATCCCATGTCGAATGAGGGTAATTATATTATTGAGACATGTCTCTAAGGTTTTCCTTGTCTTCCTATGTTTTATCATGGGGTACGCTGTGAGTTTGACATCTAGTGGAGACATATGAGACTGATCAGAACACTTATTGAAGTGGATTAGATGTGTAAATCCCTAAGAGGGATAAATTGAGTGGATTACTAAATGGGTTGATCAAGAAACCAAATGGAGATGAATTTGAGTATGATTGGATCCCAACAAAGGGGACACCAAGGTTTACCATTGGCTGGGATCGAACCTCTTGGAGGCCGCCTACGTACTCTATATAGAAATAGATATCAAAACTGGCGTAATTTGAGAGGGTAAATCATGGGATCTTGGTGTACACAATGGAAAACAATCCGAAGACATGTTGGGGATTACACATGGTTAGCAACCCAATTGTTAAAAATTTGATAAGAGATGAATGTGTATTACACATAGTTAGCTGCCCAAATGGATGACATGATTTTACTGGAATGTGGAGGTCCGGGTGGAATCAGGATGGATATAGGTGGAGTTTAGAAGGATGGAATGATTGGGGATGGAACTGAGGACCAATGTGAAAGAGACAGCGTTGGTCTTGAACCTCAAAGAGGATTCCTACGTATCCCCATTCTAGTTAATCAATGTTCATGTAGTTCTAGGATGGGGCGATGAGTCGCCTGAGGAGGTGGCTCATGAGAATGAATGCATTGATGGGTCCTGAAATAAAAGGAACCAATGGGTATTTGAATGATCATCCTGGGACACAATGGCTCAATAGATTGATCAGGATGAGACATGGGAGATGGGATTGATCCTCAGTGAGTCTTCCTCTGTACCTTGCTCAAAAAGCGGAAAGATGAAAGTCCATGTAATTCGGATGTGGGGCATCAAATTGGAGTTTACACAAAGGAAAATACCCCAAATACATGTTGGGTTATACACCTCGTTAGAAACTAATTTCAAGAGGGACACTCTTTATAGGAAAAGTACGGAATGAGTATATGGATTACACATGGTTAGCTTCCCAAGAATAGGTGTGACCCCAGTAAAAGGTGGAGCAATGATGTGGGTCCCAACAAAGGTGAAACGAATGATTATCAGTGTTTGGGGATGAACCTTAGGGAGGCTTCCTACATACCATATCTAGGAGACATGGTTCAAAATCAACATATTTTGTAAGAATATAGTTCAATGTCATGGGAGATAAAAAGGGCATATAGTTTAACGTCATGTGGATAAAGGTGGACCAATGTGAAATGATGAGGACCGATGTGTGATGGGCTTGAACCTATGGGAGGCTCCCTTTTTACCATGATTGAAAAGGGGAAAAGATCAAATTACACACAGTTTGGGAGGATGGGGAATGGGGATTTCACAATAAGTAGGCCCAAAGAGGGTGTCATGGTAAATGCTTACTCAAAGCTAACGTGAGTCATTCTCAGTATGGGAAACAAGAGGCTACAAAGACATGACAATCGCATCATGAATGATGCCTCTATGCAGAACGGAGTGAGGCTTACACATGGTTATTGGGCCAGAGAGAATACAGAGGATTTCTCCAAGAAGGAAGACTAAGTAGCAGTCATGATGTATGGGGAGGATATGGCCACCATACATGGATCACCCAATCATGGGGTATCGACACTTACACAAAGACTGCCTGAGGTGCACATGGTGACAAATCATAGAGAGGGGGAGTAAGAAGGCGCTAGTGACCATCCCCCTCTTGGTCCTCTATTCACTTTTCACTTATGCGGTGGTCATAGTATAACGTCATGTGCTGTGGAAGCGGGTGCTTGGAAATTTAACATCCTAGAGCTCATATGGTGAGGATTCACTCCTCACCCCTAGGACTTTCATAATTGTCACACTTTAAACCATGGTGAATATAATGTACTAGAAATTCCATATCTAGATGGGGCTGTGGTGTAACGACATGAACTTTTTAATTATATTTGTTTCCTAAATTTTGTGTTATATTATTTTATAATCAAGAAAACTCTATCCTTTAATTTATGAAGTGTGTATAATTAAATTGAGACCATTGGGTTTCGACCATTATATTACCATTGGTCAAAATGACCATTGGAAACTATAATCTGAATGTTGTGTTTTTATAAATATATTTATTTTGGTTAATTAATACAGAAAGAAGAATTAAGGGCCTCATCCAGTATACTCAGGCTATATAAAGCCCATCTGTTAGAGCTTCGGAAGGAGGTAGCATCACCAGACATTTCTCTGGACTAAGCCCAAGCTGAACATCAACATGTGAATCTTGAACGGAATCACCTACGGGATAAATTCAAACTGATAGAAATCACAACTCGAGTAATGTTGTCTGAGCTGCCCCAATATTCTATCACTATAGCACTCCTTACACTTAGGTCCTATGCTGGTGTTATAATGGGCTATTTAACGAGACATTAGCTACATTGTGCAATCCTTTTATATAATTTTTTTTATTTCTTATTATTGAAAAGTTTGTGAATTTCAAATATCCAGATAAATAGAGGATGTGTATTATTGATGAAGTTTTGGGAAAAATGTATTTTAAAATATTTTTGTATTCTTTAAATAATTAATAATGTGAAATGATTTTCAAAAAATGGTCTTCTACAATTGTGATTAGTGAAAAATTTAGACACTAATAATATCAACTTGATTTTTATTGAATAATAAAGTATGAATAGTAACATACATGTATGAATAGTAATTAATAGTAAATTTTCCAAAAAAATAGAAACTTCACCCATGAATATATAAATACAATTTAAACAAATTAAAAGTGAAAAACAGTCATAGTATAAGTTTTGTTAGTTTTTTATGCCATAAATATTTTATTTACAATTTTATATTAAATTAATAATTTAATATGGAAATATATTTTCATAAAATGTAATCATAAATTGTTACTTTATTGTATTATGGTTATACGATAATTTTATGGGACCTCAATTACTTTTTCAAGGTGTTACAAAATGAGTTATAGTTTTAAAGTTTTATTTTTGGAATAAATAATGATTTTATTTAAAAATTAAATTAAAAATATTTAGAAAGTTATTTTCATAAAATGGAGTTAATTTTTTAATTCAGATCATTGATTTAGGTTCGGGTGAATTTTTGGGATTTTATTGAAACAGTTGAATTTTCAGTGAATAGTAAAAATACAGTTTTGAGTTTCAGGTGTTTAATGACATCATTAATGATGTAATAATGATGTAAGATTTCTGGTAGACTTATGAATAGTGAGATATTTATTTTAGGTGTCCCATGTAGCCAATACCATGGGAAAAAACCATGGGCATACCCATGGTTGTTCAAATACCACTGATGAGGTGTCCCTTGGAAATTAATAGTATTTTCCCTCAATTTTCTTATAAATACCAAGACATTTCCCTCATTAATTTCATTCCAAAATCCTCCTCAAATATGTTATGGACTCCTTACCACCCAATGCGTCCTCCCAAGGTGACCTCATGCCTCCCAAGGTCCTGAAATTTATGTTTTAGAAGTTACTCTTCAAGGTAAGGGAACCTTTCACCGTCCTCTTTTAAGTCATGACTTCCTTTATGTTTTGTCTTATAGTAACATTTTATTATTAGGGGGAATGTTCTTCTATATCATTAATAATTTCCATTTTATTTAAAAATGATGAGATATTCTTTCTACTTTCATCAATTGAATTTTTTAATTTTTATGTGACGCCGTTAGGCTGCCGAATTTTTGTAAAAGAAATCATGTTTTCTCTATCCTTTCAAGTTTCCTTTTCATGTGGTGTATGATTCAAATGTCCAAACCATGATATTATTTATTTTTATTATATCCCTAAACATCAAAATGGTTCATTTATGGATGGGAGACCCTTGTGCCATCCCTTTTTATTATTTTCTAAAACCATGATATATAGCTGTTATACTGTAGAAATTTCACCTCAAACTTTCTCTCTATTTCTCTCTTGTTTTTTTATGTGAATACACACAACTATTTTGTTTCTATTGGTGTTTATAAATTTACCAAAAAATATATATTTTATTTTGGAATTTACATACAAATAACCCTCACTCTTGTTCTGTGGGTTATAAATGGCATAATGATCATTTGTTTACTTTTAAAACGTCACAATTTTGAAATGAAACCCATTTTTTTCTCAATGGGTTATTTATGAAATTTTTCATTATGATCTATGTGGATCACATGTAAATAAATAAATATTATGGGTGAGTCTTCATATCACTCCAATGCATTGGGTAAATAAATTAATCTCTAAAGATGATAAGTTTCATGATACCTTGGTGAATAACCTTGGTATGTTTTATGACACCTCAGGGATAAACCTTTCTGATATGTTCATGAATTTATAAATTAGTTTTTGTATCCACATATTCAAGTTATTATTCAATTTATTTTTATCATGATATTCCTATTCTTTCATTTCTCATTCCTTTATGATTTATATCATGTTCTTATTAATAATGCTCAAGATCACCTGTCAATTGTTTCACTTGTTTTCCTTACCAAGCCTTCTACTCACTCTATCCATTGATGTATGTCTCCAAGTTATGAGATGAAATAATTGTACTTAGGATGAACCTATGAAGATTCCTTTCAAGTGATTTAGAATGATTTTTTATGTTGTTTTCATGTATTATGTTCCTGATTTCCAAGACCCTAGACTTTAAAGATCCCCTGTATGTAAAATGTAATGAAAAGTTATGCAATAAAAAGGAAGGATTCCATAGTTGGTGTCAAAGGATAGTTTAGTTATTTATGGAAATTAGGATATGAAAACACTAGGCTTAATCCTATAGAAAATTTTAAATATAGGAAAACATCTTGGTATTTTGTTGAATATTCAGTAATTGTTTTATCAAGAAAATACATCCTTGTCTGGATATGAACAGCTAGAGGTGACTCTGGTACAGTGGTACCTAGGAGTGAAAACTCCGACAAGGAGTTTTGGGATTGACCTGGGGTATCCTAATACATGAAAATGGGCATTTCGGCACTCTTGGTTATGACACTCTTGGGGGATATGTTTGGTTAATCATAAGATTTCTATGAATCATTATGAAGGATTTACAGATAAATGTAATTGTTTAAAGAAGTTTTAAGAAATAAAATCCATTATTGTTAAAATATTCAAAAATGAAATAAGTTTCTCACTAAGGTTTTATTCTTTTAGAAATGGCGAGAAATAGGAGGAACCGTGAAAATGGTGATCACAATGGACCATGCCCTGATGACCCTCCGATGGAAGCCATAATTAAAACATTCATGCGAATGATGAACCAAATGACTCAAATTATGGGAAATAACTTTAATCAAGATGAGAGAACGATCTCACCATGTAGGGAACAACATTCTTTTGAGTCCTTTATGTGTCAATGACTACAACCTTCAGTGGATCGACCAACCCATTGATTGTGGAATAGTGGATCATCTCTTTAGAGATGATCTTTTTTGTGATCCGCTGTTCAGAGCAAGATAAGGCCACCCTAGATATCTATCATTTAGACGGAGAAGCTGATCAGTGGTGGGAACTAATTAAATACATGAGTAAAAGAGTAGAGGTTGAAGCTATGGTGGGTAGAGTTCAGAGAGATCTTCTTCAGTATGTATTTACCTGATTCCATGAGAACAATAATGGAGATAGAGTGTCTATAGCTGAAGCATAAGGAGAATGAATCTGTGGGAAGGTACAAGATGAACATTACAGGACTTTCCCATTATACCTAAATCATTGTCATGGATCCTAATGGTAAGGTTGATAGATTCTTCAGTGGTTTGGGACATCATCTGTAGAATAATATAGCCAACCATGACTATGAAATCTATGAGGAGATCGTAGAGAGTGCAATGAAAGTCAAACTAGAGTTCAGTGAGATGCAATGGTCTCATAAATAAGTCAACAAAAAGATATCTATGGATCCCCGCTTAGGGAGGACCTTTGATCAGGGAAGAGGAGGAAAGCAAGTGAAACATACCACGTGTAATAAATGTGGGAAGAATCATTCAGGGAACTACCTTCTCGGGAGTGGGAAATGCTACAAGTGTGGAAGAGATGGCCATATTGCGAAGAATTGTCAAAGTGAGGTGAAACCTCAACTTCCAAACACTAATGAAAAGGGGATAATAGTGCAGGCCCTACCCGATGTACAGTTATTGAAGTGTGGACAACTTGGGCACTTTTCCAATCATTGTCCAAATCCAAGGGTAGTGGAGGAGAACCCCAATCAGCATTAGCAAAGGCCAATGGAGCAAGGTCGTACTTTTTCAATCATGACATCTGAAGTTGAATCTCCAAATGATGTGGTAGAAGGTACTCTTGTGGTTCTCTCAATTCTAGAAAGTACATTGTGTGATTCTGGTTCTACACATTCCTTTATTTGCTCCATGTTTGCATAGAATTTAGAATCAACCCTTGACTTGCTAAAAGTAGAGTTATCAGTCAAGACTCCTGGTGATATTATCCACGAATTTTCAGTGTTTATAAACTCTAGTATTTATTTTGGTGAGCACAGTATTATCGCAAATCTAGTAGTCATTCCCATTCTAGAATTCTACATAATACTAGGGATGGATTGGCTCTCAAAGTATAATTCTAAGATCAAATTTAGAAGTAAGGAAATCTCAGTAGTCTTGAATGGAAAACCTACAGTTATCTTCCAAGGAGAGATATCTCATCCTTATCTTTGTCTAGAAGAACCTCATATATCCTTATTTATGGAATTTATTGGTGAAGAAGAAGAATGAAATGAGTGTTTGAAGATGGAAAATATCCCCATCATCCTAGAATACATTGACGTATTTCCTAAGGAGTTTCCTTGACCTCCCCTATAAATAGAGGTAGAGTTCTCTGTTGAACTCGTACCTGGATCTCATCCAACATCAAAGACTCTATATAGGATGGAAAAATGTCGATATGGAGGAATTGAAGAATAAACTCCAAGATATTTTAAAGAAGGGGTTTATCCGACCGAGAGTGTCTCTTGAGGAGAACCTATTCTATTTGTAATGAAGAAGGATGGATTGATGCAGTTATGCATTGATTATAGAGAACTGAACGAGATCACAATTAAGAACAAATTCCCTCTTCCAAGAATTGATGACTTATTTGACCAACTTATTGGGGCTCAATTATTTTCTAAGATTGATCTTTGATCTAGTTATCACCAATCGAGGGTGAAGAAATTATATATTCCAAAAAATGCCTTTTGATCAAGTTATGGCCATTATGAGTTTGTTGTTATTACTTTTGGACAGACTAATGCCCATGCTATTTTTATGGATATGATGAATAGATTATTTAAGGACTACCATGATAACAATGTGGTAGTTTTAATTTATGATATTCTAATATATTCCAAAATTCATGTGGATAATGATGATCATCTAAGGGTTATTTTTCAAACTCTACGGAAGGAGATGATTTTTGGAATGTTCTATAAATGTGAATTCTGGTTAAAACAAGTTACATTCTTAGGGAACATTATTACCAATGAAGGAATCACAGTTGACCCAGAAAAGAAGTTAGTTGTAGAGGAGTTTCCTCAGTCTACAACAATAAATGAGATTCGTAGTTTCCTTGGATTATCGGGATATTATAAGATGTTTGTGAAAAACCTTTCACAGCTTTCTAATCCATTAACCAAGTAACTTGAAAAGGGGTCAATTTCATATGGACAATGGAGTGTGAGGAAAGTTTCTAAGAGCTGAAGAAGAGATTGGTTACAGCACCCATGTTAACTTAGCCCTTATGTAGAGAAGGATTTGTTATTTTTAGAGATGAATCTATGAAAGGTCTTGGGTGCGTCCTCATAAAAAATGAAAAGGTCATTGCTTATGCATCTCGATAGTTGAAGACTCATGAGAAGAATTATCCTACACATGATCTTGAGATGGCAACATTCATTATTGCTCTGAAGATATGGAGGCACTATATTTATGGAGAGAAATGTGATATATACACAGACCATCAATGTTTGAAGTATATTTTCACACCAAAGGAATCAAACATGAGACAAAGGAGATGGTTGGAACTTCTTAAAGACTATGATTTTTCAATACATTATCATCCTAGAAGATCAAACAATGTTACTGATGAATTAACTAGGAAAGACCCAGTTGTTCTGTCCATTATGAGGATTCAAAGAGATCCTTTGATCAATGACCTAGTAAAACTAGATATGGGAATTATAATGGAAGGGACATCATCAAAACTAACCCAAATGATTTCTCAACCATCATTACTGGAGAAGATAATGAAAGATCAGAAAGAAGATCCTTTGTTACAGAATAAGATTAAGGCTATGAAGGATGGGAAGTTTCTTGAGTTCAATATTGATCAAGAAGGTGTACTAAAATTTCGTACAATACTATGTGTTCCATTTACTCTGGGAATAAAGAAGGGGCCAATGGATGAAGCTCATACCTCTTCTTTCTCTATACATCCTATAAGAAAAAAAATGTATAGGTACCTTTTTCATCATTATTGGTGGGATAATATGAAAAGGGAGATTTTTGAATACACGTCAAGGTTCCTGGTATGTCAGCAAGTGAAAGAGGAGTGCCAACTTCCTGAAGGGGCATTGCAACCACGACCCATACTAGCATGGAAGTGGGACAATATCACTTTGGACATTGTCACTGGTCTCCCAATAAATTCTAAAAGAAACAATGTGATATGGGTTATTATGGATCGTCTCACCAAAACTCTCCATTTTATCTCCATTAGGGAAGATTTCTCTCTTGATAAAATTTCCAGGATTTACGTGAAAGAAGTGGTAAGGATGCATGAAGTTCCACTTTCTATCATATTTGATCGTGATCCAAGGTTGACATCAAAATTCTAGAGAAGTATTTAACAAGCTCCGAGCACTGAATTGAATTTCAGTATGGCCTATCACCCCCAAACCGATGGCCAATCTGAAAGGACTATTCAAACAATTGAGGACATGCTGAGAACATGCTCAATGGAATTTAAAGGTAGATGAGATAAACATCTCCCTTTAGTTGGGTTATCTTACAACAACAGCTTACACTTGAGCATTAAAATGGAACACTATGAAGCTCTATATGGGAAGCGATATAGAACTCCTACTTGTTGGGATGGATTTAGTGAGAGAAGGCTTCTGGGGCCTGATCTTGTGCAAGAGATGACTGAAAAGAACCATGCCATCTTGAAACACATTAAGGCTGCTCAGAGTCAGAAAAAGAGCTATGCCAAAAACCATCGAAGGGACTTGGTGTTTGATGTTGGTGAAAAAGTCTTTTGTCAGATTTCACCTTATATGAGAGTCATGAGTTTTGGAAAAAAGGGAAGATCAGCCCTAGGTACATTGGCCCCTATGAAATTATTTATCATGTGGGAGCAATGGCCTATCTTATTGTACTTCCTCCAAATCTAGCACAATTTAATGATGTCTTTCACGTATCCCTCTTGAGGAAGTAAATACCTGACCCTTCACATATACTAAATCCATAGGTGGTACAGTTGGAAGATGACCTCTCTTATGGGGAGCAGCTGGTGGAGATCTTGGATCGTAGAGAAAAGGTTCTATGCAACAATACAACCCACCTTGTTAAGGTGTTGTAGAGGAACCACAAATGTGAAGAAGCCATGTGGGAACTGGAGGAGTCTTTGAGACAAAAGTACCCATTCCTTTTCTCATCATAGGGTACGATATAAAATTTTGGGGACAAAATTTCTTAAGGGGGGAAGAATGTAATGACCCCAAATATTTAATTATATTTGTTTCATAAATTTGTGTGTTATTTTATTTTATACTCAACAAAACTATATCCTTTAATTAATGAAGTTGGTGTAATTAAAATGAGATGGTTGGGTTTTTATTGTTATATGATCGTTGGTCTATATAACCCTTGGAAACTATAATTTGAATGTTGTGTTTTTATAAATAAAGATATCTTGGTTAATTATTACAGAGAGAATATTGAATGGCCTCATCCAGTAGACTTGGGAAATATGAATCCCATCTATCAGAGCTTGGGAAGGTGGAAACATCACTAGGCTTTCCTCTGGACCATGCCCAAGCCAAACTTTATCATGTGGAGCTTGAATAGGATCACCTACTGGAGAAGTTCAAGATGATAGAATTCACCACTATAGCAATGTTGTCTGAGCCACCCCAAGATTCTATAACCATAGCACACCTTACACTTAGGTCCTATTGTAACCCCCCGACCCTAGTTACCCAGATCTGGTTCATTATTTTAATACATTGTCATGATTACAAGGAATCGATTCCCAATGGACCGATCCGTTTAGTAGTCTTGGAAAATAGATTATATACATTATTTATACATTACAATTTCAAACATAAAACACAACATAGATAGTTCATTGATAACTCTATTATTCCCTTTAGCTTAACCCTATATATCAATCATAAGACACTTCTTGGAATCATGGGATAATAAAACAAAAGAAAGGGGTGAGCTCAGATGCCCAGTAAGGGTAAATAATTTATCGGAAGCTATACACTTTTAAGGAATGATATGTGATAAAAACAACATCCTTTTTAAACATAAACATGAACATAATATGGAAAAATAAATCAAACATTACCATATAAACATGCACATGGATATTCTACTAGTCTAATAATCACATGTAATAACTAATTTCATAATGATTGAATTCTTAACACCAGATATATTAGCACATAGTCAAGGCCTCGTGCCAAGACTAAAAATAAATTTTTTGTCAAGGCCTTCGGCCAAGACACTATTTTGTCTCATGAGACCTACTGATTCATCAAGGAGCTATAGCAGGCTCCACCCGTCCCTTACTAAGTCCACTGCATTCTACATATGAAAATGTTGAAACATAACATAAAAATTCGTATTAAAACTAGCATACGAAATATTAATACATTAACCATAAATCATGAATGGTATAAAAATAGAACATTCACAGTCAGAAATATCATAGCTCATTAAATACAATTTTGAATATTTTATTTATAATAAATCAACCTCAATAAAGAATAATATCCAAAAATGATGTTGACATAGTTGAAAATAATCATTAAAAACCATTGAGAAAAATATCCATTTTTGTGAAATCATTTAAATGTAATGCATTTATAAAGGAAGTCATTTAAAATATATTTTTGAATCAAAGTGTCCCATACCATTTTGAAACTTTTGAAAATAATTATTATTTCAAAACATTAATATCCATATAAATAAATACTTGAAACCATTTTGAAAACATGGACATTAATTAAAAATATTTAGAAAGAATAATCTTTAAAATATTTAAAATTCTGATCTTGATAAAGATTACCTTTCAAAAATCCTTAAAATATTCATTTTGAAATCATTTTTATGAAAAATGGACATGGATGATAAAAATTTCCAATTAAATACTTACACACAAACTATCTCAGATAATAATGAGATTGAGTAATTAACCCTTACCTTGCAATTTCCTTTAGTCGAGGGTATGTTTGACCTCCTGTATAATTACCGTAGTATGTTATTAAATTATACAAAAACCATATTAATATTTATTATATCATACATGATTCATTTATGAATTTATACTACCAATTTAATAATAATTTCCATGTTAAATTAAGATTTCGGGTAATAATCACTTTCTTTATCGTTTGTGTTTTTAACTTGTTACTCTTAATTGTATCACGTAGATCATGATTTAAATACTTAAAGAATATAAAACATGATTTATATATCATATATATTTATAATATAAATATTTATAATAAATGTATATATATGAAATGGAAAACACCGTTTATGGAGACGGTAGGCCGTGCGTACGCATAAACGTTGTTTCCGTTTTCATATCGCATTGAACGGAACTAAGTGAATAAGATATATGTATCTACACACACACACACATATATATACACAGTATCATTATTATGTCATATATTACATACTAATTGATGATATATATTTTATAATCATCATTGAATAGTGAATGTGGAAATGAATCTCATCGCGTCGTGGAGACGGTAATCCGTACGTACGCACGAGCGAAAATATCATTATATTGATGGAAATCATATGTAAGTGGATGTTATATAATATATAAAGAATAATTAACATGTTATATTAATTATTTAAATCATTTATACTCATTATTATACCCATCCAAATAATGAAGTGTTTCAATAACAAACTACACCACGATGTGGAGACGGTAATCCGTACGTACGCACCTATGGTGACTTTTTCATTTATAGGATGGATAGAATAATGAATATGGTTGTACCATTTTTATAATCAAATCACATTATATAGAATATACTAGATTTTTTATTTTTTAATGGAAATAAAAAAGAAATAGGAAATGGAAGATGAAAAGGATTTTAAATAGGTGATGAAATATTTAACTCATCTTCAGGTTCTTCCTTTTGATTTGATCAACAAGGCTCCTTAGGTTTTCTTTTTGACCTAAGGAAGGACCCTATGATGATGGTAGAATAGTTGATAGTGTATTTGGGTAGGGTTTATCTGAGCCAAAAGGCTTTGGAGGTATGAAATTAAGAAAAGTGGAAGTTCCCTTTTACAAGAGAGGTGAGGGTCACTTTAGGAAACACTTGAAATATTATTTTATAATAAAATCATTTTCGGTTTCTAATGGCTCCAAAATGATTTATTAAGACGATAAGTTGGGGACGGGTCAACAAACTCTCAACCAATAGGTTTTATACAGGTTTAGGTCACCATATTAACCTTAACTTTTATTATTAACTCTTAGTTAAATAGTTTGACATTTACCATGTCTCTTTGTATTTTTATATTATATGGTTAATAAACATACTATAAAATGCCAATCAAACCCTAATTCGTTCATTAATGTCATATATTATTATTATATAAGTATTTTGGCCTAAACTTAGATTTGTAGGACTTTTATATCAGTTAATAATATAATATTTGTTTAAATAACTATTTTATGTCAATTTAGACACTATTTGGTATTTGTTTTTTGTTAAAATAATAACAGCAAGATTACTTCAAAAACAACTGATCTAACAAACCCTTACATGTAATATTAACCTATAAAATTAGTGCATGTTATAAAAATTTCCAAATTACATTTATATGTATATTTATAATGTCAATTAGTTTAATATTTCATTAATACGGTAATTACTACATCATCATTGTGTCATAAATAAATATAAATATTTAATTTCTAGCAATTATAAATAAAATACCATTATATATAAATCGTTTTATCTTTCTAAGGATTATTTATAGTCAAATATATCTTATGTATATCCCTATATTTAAAATGTTTTAGTCAATAAACATTGATTTTATCTCTTTTAACTCTTCTTTAAATAAAATAATAATAAATGTCCTAATCTAATCCAAGTGGACCACAAGAGGTTCATATTTTATTTATAAGGTTGTTTTTGGTCTAAATATACTTATCCAATAGAATTAGGACTTGTTTTAGGATAATAATAATATCATTCTTACCCTTAATTACCATATTTACTTTTAACTGTGGTAAATAAAAGTCAAAAGTTACTATTCACCAAAAATTATTTTTATCTTATTGAACCAAATTTTACTTATTGATATCAACCATGTTTCTTGGATTTTTGAAATTAAATTCACAAAATCGATAAAATTATCTTTTATACAAATTTGTAAATGCTCCTAGGAGGTCGGTAAAAGACGATAAAAGTTCAATAAACGTTTTATATATCTAAACTTATTATAAATGTGTCCGATGAATTAAATTGAACTTATATAGGTATTATGTATATATATTTACCTAAAATAAATTTTAATAAAGTAAATAATTATTTAAATAAAGAGCCAGTTTTAAACAATAACTCAGTGTTTTTCACTATTCATAAAAAATTGAATGTTTTCAGAAAAATACCCAAAGTTCACCCTAAGATAATTTTGATATTCCAAACTCAAAAATTTAATCTCTTTTACCAAATTCAAATCATATAAGTGGAATTTATTAATTTAAAATTAATTCCCATTGTCAAAACCAAAAGGCATTTTTTTAAGAAATAATAACTATCAAAAGATTGACACTTGTTTATGTCCAATTTCAAAGTGAACGTACATAAAATGACCAGCATTGGATTAAATGATAAAAATATAATATATTTATACTTTAAAACCATTAAATTTTATAATTTAACACTATAAATTATTTTGATTAAAAAAGTTGTTTTCAATTAAAATATAGTATTTTTCACTATTCACGCAAATATGAAAGTTATCAAAAAAACACCAAACATTTATTGGAACTAAATTCTTATGTCCCGATTCTGAAGAAGATGTTTAATTTTTAAAATTGAATATATAAAAGTTTCAAATATTGGATTTTAAAATGGTTCACCTTTAAATAGTGGTAAATGTAATTTTTTTGAAAAATACTTCTTTTATCTGAAAAAATGAATTGGTTCTAACATTATGTCTAAGAAACTAATAATATGGATTCTAAAATTAAAAGAATTATATAAAGTTCAAAATTCAGTTAAAACTATTCATAACCTCTTTTGAACATCTAGTTTGGTAAGTAATGGTGCGCTTGAACTTGGTGTTGCGTCTAGTGCAATTTATTGAATTACTTTGAAGAAATAACGTACTATGAAATCTTGGGGTGTTACATCTATGCTAGTGTTATAAGGGGCTATGTAACGAGACCTTAGCTAATTTGTGTAATCCTTTTATATAAATAAGATTTTTATTTCTTATTATGGAAATGTTTGTGAATCTCTAATATCCGAATAAATATAGGATGTGTATTGTTGAAGAATTTTAAAAAAGGTATTTTAAAATATTTTTTTATTCTTTAAATAAGTAATAAGGTGAAATGATTTTCAAAAAATGGTCTTCTACATTTGAGATCAGTAAGAAATTTAGGATCAACTTGATTTTTAGTGAATAGTAAAGTATGAATAGTAATATACACATATGAATAGTAATGAATAGTAATGAGTAGAAAATTGGCCCAAAAATAGAAACTTCACCCATGAATGTATAAATACAATTTAAACAACTTAAAAGTAAAAACAATCATTGTATATTTTTCGGTAGTTTTTTGTATTCCATTAATATTTTATTTACAATTTTATAATTAATTTATTAATTTAAAATGGAAAAATATTTTCATAAATTTGAATCATAAATTTATACTTTATTGTATTATGGTTATACCATAATTTTATGGGACCTTGATTAATTTTTTATGGTGGTACAAAATGTGTTATAGTTTTAAAGTTGTATTTTTGGAATAAATAATGATTTTATATAAAAATTAAATTTAAAATATTTAGAAAATTATTTTCAAAAAATAGAGTTTATTTTTGAATTCAGAGCATCAATGTCAGGTTAGGGTGAATATTCTGGATTTTTTTGAAACAGTTGAATTTTTGGTGAATAGTAAAATTATAGTTTTGAGTTTCAGGTGTTTAATGACATCATTAATGATGAAATAATGATGTAAGATTTCAGGTAGACTTAGGAATATTGATATATGCTATGAAGTGTCCCAACTGGACAATACCCTGAGAAAATACCATGGGAAAGCCCATGGTTTTGCAAATACCACCGATGAGGTGTCCCTTCGAAATTAATAATTTATTCCCTCACTCATCCTATAAATACCATGCCATTTAACTCATTAATTTCCTTCCAAAATACTCCTAAACGAATTTCTCATCTCCAAACCTCTCATCGAGTCCTCCCAATGTACCCTTAATCCTCCCAAGGTACCGACCTTCAAGCTTTCTAAGTTAGTCTTCAAGGTAAGGGATCCTTTCACCCCCCTCTTTTAAGTCATGAATTCCTTTATGTTAAGTCTTATAGTTCCATTTTATTATGAGGGGTCATGTTCATATATATCTTTATTAATATCCATTTCATTTCCAAATGACGAGAGACCATTTCCACTCTCATCAATTGATTTTTTGAATTTTTATGTGAAGCCGTTAGGCTGCCGAATTTTCGTAAAATAAAGCATCTTTTCTCTATCCTTTCAAGTTTAATTTTCATGTGGTGTGTCATTCAAATGTCCACACCATGATCTTATTTTTTTATTATGACCCACTACTTCAAAATGGTTCATTTATGTATGGGATACCCTTGTCCCCTCTCTTTTTATTATTTTCTAAAACCATGAGATATAGCCGTAATGCCTGAGAGATTTCACCTCAAAATTTCTCTCCCTTTCTCTCTTGTTTTATTGATGTGAATACCCATACTTGTTTTGATTCTCTCGGTGTTCATAAATATACAAAGAAAGATATATTTTATTCTACAATTGACATACATATAACCCTCACTCCCTTTACATGGGTTATAAATGACATAATGATCTTTTTTTAACTTTTAAAACGTCACAATTTTGAAATGAAACCCTCTTCTTTTGTTCTCTATAGGTTATTTATGAAATGTTTTATTATGATCTGTTAGGATCACATGTAAATAAAGGAATATTAAGGGTGTTATCTTATATCCATCCAATTTATTGGGTAAAAAAATTAATCTCTAGAGCTGACAAGTTTCACGATATCTTGTTGAATAACCTTGGTAATGTTTATGACATCTCGGGGATAAACCTTGGTGATATGTTCATGAATGTCTAAATGAAATGTTGTGGAAACATATTAAATTTATGATTCATGTAGTATTTATCATTATATTCCTATTCTTCCATTTCTCATTCCTTTATTATTTATATCAAGTTTTTATTAATGTTGCTCAAGATCACATGTCAATTGTTTCACTTATTTTCATTATTGATCCTTCTTCTCACCCTTACCTTTGATGTATGTCTCCAGGTTATGAGAAGCATTAATTGTACATAGGATGAACCTACTAAGAATCCATTCAAGTGTATTATATTTATTTTTTATTTTGTTTTCATTTATTATGTTCCTGATTTCCAAGACACTAGACTTTAAAGATCCTATATATGTAAAATGTAATAAAACGTTATGTAATAAAAAGTCAGGATTCCATATGTGGAGTGTTCCATTAAAGGGACCACATTATAATGGATATGCGAATAAGAAATATTCATTAGTGTTAATATGAGAAGAATCACGAGGAAAAGAAACACAACATGAATCACCACCCATGGGACTTTGAAATCACTTCGTACAAGCCTGGAGGGCTGCACGGGAGAAGTGTTCATGAAGAAAGAGGCCACAAAGATAGGGACTTTAAAATGATAATGGGATCACAGAGAATAGGGTCTCATAGAGCATAAGGAATCATAGAGATCATGGGATTTTAGAGAATAGGTCTTTATAGAATTCATAGGCTCCAAGAGAACACAAGCTCGCAATGAACAGGGGATCACAAAGCACAGGGGAATGCAGAGGATATGGATTCTCAAAGAAAAGAACATAATGAAGAAAAATGTCCTTACTAGATAATGTAGTACATATGTTTTTTGTGGTTTATTTTCAAATATTGGATTCTTTGAGAATTCCTGAGTACCCAAAGGGGGATCCATCCTTTGTGATGTCCCATAGGCTCCCCTAAGGGCATCCCTTCGTGAAGAGGGGGTAAATTTTAGTAAAGGAAAAGAGATCTCCCAATTCTCAAGTACCTCAGATGATTAAGTTTTCCAATGGTTCATATATAATTGAGTGCTTCATGATTTGATATCTTGGATGGAAAATGGTTAGGGTGTGGATCTTTTTGGAGTGGTCGGTGCTGGGTATTTATTGGATTCATGTGGGTACAAAGGGCAGAGGACGTGCCATGAAATAATTCATGCTCCATAATAGGAGGAAGACATCATTATGTTTATTTTAACAATATAGACATTATTTATTCCCTCCTTGGCACTCCTAGAGACCTCTTCTTTTGGTCAATATTTTCATAGCCACGGAGTCAACAACAACTTTTATCTTCAATGGGCATAGAGAAGGCCTCCCCATTGTAGCGAACATGGTGCCGGAGGGATTGGCAAAGCTTCTTTGCGAAGCAGACTTACTATAATCATTTTGGTGGTGTTTGATTATTTCCTTCCAAGGCATGGATTCTGGCACCAACAAATGCCCCACATTAGAATGGGGCCCGATGAGGAATGGAGGTCGGATTGTGATGGGAAATCACCAAAATTTAGGTAGATCGTGAAGGGGAATCATTATGAGGGCATGCAAAGCATGGTTTGATAATGACTCAGAGCTCACCGTGAAGCTCTACATGGATTGACACACCACGATGCATAGGGGTAATCTCCTATAAATAGAGGGTTATGACACCTCCTTTTTCCTCACTTTCCTCTACATCCTCATGAATTATCTCTTAGATTCTAAATCTCTGCATGCTCCTCCATTTCCCTTTGAAAACTGGATTTCACGGACTGGTGCTTCACAACGCTTCTTAATTAATTTGATGCATTGTGATCCTAGGAGGCTCTATGCTATGCATTGAGCTGTTAAGCTATACGACTGCAAACTTTGATCCATATTTGGAATGTCCTCTATAAGAAGAAATTGTGACTATGTTCTGAGACTGTGCTATGTGGATGAGCTCTGTGATCGAGCTCTGTGATCCCGAAGAGAAAAAACTAAAGCCTTATGGTAGAATAGAAAACCAAGAAGATTCTAATGGGGTACCTATGGAAAATACTCAGATGGAAGAAATAGAGAATAATATGGGTATTAGAGAGTGTGTACGAAGCTAATTAAATAACCAATCCCTGACAGAGCAGATGTTAGAGAGACAAAAGAACTATCCACTCTACAAAATACAATGGTTGTTTGGATTCAGTTAGAGGTATGATGTTTTTATACCTGATGAATGTAGGGACGAACCATTGTACAGGTTCAAGAGCATGTCATGCCAGCACCAGTGGTATTGGGCGTCTGCTGGCCACACACGGGAGGATCATTGTCAAGTTAATGCCAAATGTATATACAATCACACTAAAAATGTTGATGGGAATGTACTAAAGCCTGATTAATCTCCATTATAATACTATACTATTCTGAAGGTGGATCTAGGGAACTTGGAGAAGGGGTGGACCGATGAGTGGGATCTGCATGAGGGCTGAAATTTCAAGGATGATTAGGCCAGGTCTTAATAGGTCTGTGATTTTTGAGAAGTGTTTGGGGGTAGAGCTGATGTTGGTAGTCTCATATGAATCAGCATGGGCTTCCAAATTCCACATTTATCTTCTTCATATCATTATATTGGTGTTGTTAATCAGAAGGTCATCAACGAACAATACATTCCCACTTCACCATGGGATGTCGGTAATAGCCTCTAGGACCCCCACTAGATTTTCGGGATCCCAATTCTATGGAAGATATGTGATGAATTCCTCTCTATGTAAAATGCATCGGAGGATCCTGAGAGGATACCACAGATGGAAAATGTGCTGATGGACCTGGTACCATTTTAGGATAATAATTAGGTGTGGGATGTCCACATCAATATTTGAATTAAGAGTTTCATAAACTTCCCAATGAAGCACACTGCAGAAGGGGAGGAGGCGCCCATGAAGCTACCAAAAAGTCCCCCAACTTTTCTTAAAGACGGAGCTCACCACAGGAAAGAGATTTCTTACTAGTGAATCCATGAGGAAAAAAATTGATGCTTGGTTGGTGTTGTGTCAACACCGATAAGCAAACTGTGGTAAGCTTGTCTGGGTTCATTTCTATGATTATATGTGGTTGGATGTTTCTAGTTCGGTATACGATCACATGTGTGCGACCAAGTACATTCCTTATAGAATCTACCCTGGTGATGGGGGTCCATGTCAATCTCAGGATCCCAGTGATGGCCAAGGAGTACAAGGTGCACTACCACAAAACTGGGCAAGGCCAGCGCCACCACTTTCTCAGTGCTAACAAAAAAGCACTGATAAAGGGGGGTACCATTATCAGCGCTAAAAAAATCCCTGATAAACGTACCCATTTATCAGTGCTTTTTTTAGCGCTGATAAAGGGACCCCCTTTAATATTGCTTTTTTTAGCGCTGTTAAAGGGTACCCCTTTATCAGCGCTTTTTTATTAATGCTGATAACAGGGGGCCTTTATCACCACTTTTTTTAAAAGCGCTGATAAATGGTTCAACTTCAAAAAAATTAAAAATAATATATTAATATATAAATATATCAATATAGTTATATTGATATAAATATAATATATAATTTTTAAATATATTTTAGATAATTATAAATATACCTTTACACTTAATATACTTATAATATATAAGATATTCAGTGAAAATGGCTTATATAAAAATTAAAAAAATATTTTTAATTAATAATTTTCTAATTATTATGGAGTAATAGTCATTTAATAATAATTTGAAGACTAAAAAAATAAAAAAATTAAAAAAAGATCGAAAATATGTTGAAAACGCAACTCGAACTTCAAACAGCCATAACGTTTGATCTGGGTGTCCGTTTGAGCTTCACCACATATCAAATTGAATCCTGCGACGAGCTCTACGTCACTATGACCAGGGAAACCCTCGTCAACGGAATTTCAAGGCCAAAAGAGGCCCAGAAGGCCTCCAAAACTGAGTTTTTAGTCGGGGTACCTTGATTTTTTTAACATTTTGTGGATTTTCAGCCTCGTTTAAGGGGATATTATTGGATTTTTTTGGTGGGGACTGAATTTATTCCAAGGTATAACATTCTTATTGATATTATGCCTTTTAAATTTTATCGTTTTTTATAATGTACTGCTATTTATAATCAAATATATAACTATATGTACATATTTTTTATATATTCACACCTAAAAATTAAAATTTTAAAATAAATTATTAAACATATTTGCATATAAATTATATTATATTTATATAAATAATAAATAATATCCATTTTATTTAAAATACCAATATATGAATATTTAAATAACTACTATATATTAGTATAACTATATATATATTAATATAACTATATATATATATATATATTAATATAACTGTACTTATATATATAAATATAACCATATATTTATATATTAATATAACTATATATATTAATATAAATATATATTAATTTATGAATAAATATAACTAAATATATATACAAATAAATAGATATATCATGAAGAAGAGAACAAATCAATATAGGGGAGTGGCAAAGGCTTTAGGTGCGCAGGGGGGAGGTCTCAAGATCAAATCCAGGTGGAGGCATGGGCGCGCGTGCAAGGGTGATTTACAGGGCTAGCGCTAATCAAGGGTGTAGGCTGTGCGGGCGGGCACTGGAGGTGTGGGAAATCGCTGATAAAGTGGGGATCAAGGTCTATAGAAGACCCCCCCTGAGATTGGAATAATTATTTATATTATTTATAATTTTTATTTTTTTTAATTTTTATCAGCGCTAAAAAAGCGCTGATAAAAGGGGTCTTTTATTAGGGCTACGAAGAAATTGCTGATAAAAGACCCTTTTATCAGCGCTTCGTTGTAGCACTGATAAAAGACCCCTTTTATAAGCTCTTTTTTTAGCACTGATAAAAGGGGTCTTTATTAGTGCTTTTTAGAGTGCTGATAAAGGGGACCCCCCCCCCTTTATCTTCACCGGCATTAATAGCGCTTTTTCTAGCGTTGTTAAAGGCCATTTTTAGCACTGATAAAAGCCACATTTGTAGTAGTGGTGTTTTTGTACATCAATGAAAGGAAAATTGAACTTTGGTTATGTGGACCGCTACACTTACTGTATGGCCGGATAGTGGCACACATTGGCACCTACAAATATTCAAACCCCATTTCTCCTCCTGGATCAGATTTTTGACCATCCATTCTGAATGTATTCGGTAGATTTCTATCCAATATTACTCCACCAATAGCACTGAATAATGTATGGATAGAGAATGAATTTAATTTAAATCTATTACAACTACTTATGGGAGTATTCACCGATGATGGGATGGGAATTGAGGTGTATTGGTCCTACATAATGGACTTATAGGGTGGAGTTCTGGTGGAACTTATGGACCGCCAACCCATTTATCAGATGTATACACCACATTGCTTTACGAGGACATTCTAGTGCATGCAGAGACTAACCTCACAAGTCTTCCTAGGAGTATTCAACTAGAATCACCCATATGTGATGAGGAATATGTGGCTCAGGTTTACACAACTGAACTGAAAGATGTGTAATGAGATTCCTCCACATACTACAACATTCAGTCTAGTTAAGGAATATTCAAACAGACGGGAGTCGACCTACCCAAATGAGATGTTGATGTAACGAACTATCCAAGTCAATGATGGGGTGCTTCATTGGCCTCAAATTAATGGTCATCAAATTAAAAGAACACACCATGTTAGCCAAGCCATTGAAAATTACATTATCATCGATGTGTTAGGGATAGAAATTCCAAGGCGGGATACGAGTGGAGGGAAAGCGACAGTAGTGGACCCGGAGACCCCATCTGAATAGATTCAATTGTGAGGATGTATAGCTTGAGGGTTCCATTGGAAACCCACCAAGGCTCTCGAGAAGCAGTTGTGCAACCTAGACATGCCTCTAGATGATGTCCTTCCCAAATCATGGGATGAATGGAACACCAACATGAAATTTCAAAATCCTTTGGAGACATGGAATCACATCAACAACCTCGGGATGGATCTATCAGAGATCGGTCATGCTAAGGCTATATTTTTGGTGTCTTAGGAAGAATTAGAGCAATATGTTAGTAAAATGGATGACTAAGTTCATTCTAGGGTCACTCTACATCCAATGACAGAACAGGTGAAAGCGTCGCTCAATCAAATTGTCCCACATTAGTTGTCTGTTGTTGAATTGAGAGAACACTTCCCCTTACCCAAATAATTACAATAGTCCTCATGGGGGGAAGAGGTTTGCAGAGGGATCCCCTTAGAGGAAGGTTTGGTTGTAGCCTCAAAGTTGGAAGAGCTTGTATAATATCTTGAGGTAAACTCTAAACCATTCCACTATGGTGATTTCCTTGGTACCCAAATGATTTCCTTTACCTGACACATTTCTAGTACTGGAGGGCCCTGTACGGAAAACCCATTCCCATAAGACAGAAGATGTAACTTCAGAATCTGCATCTGGGACAATGGTGAGTGTAGAGTCTAGAGGGCATGTGACACCTATGGTTGTTCTTATAGAGTTTTTGGAGCTTCCAACCATATATAGGGGTCCACATCCTAGGATTATGACAACATCATCTCAATAGATATACCTATTATGTGTTAACTGTATGTCCTCACTTTCTTAGATTTCATAATTGTTGACCACTGGACCAAGAAATCTAAAATTTGTGTATTAATACATGCACAATTAATCAAATGGAATGGACCACTGTAGAAAGGATTTTTGGTGATCCTAGGGGTCCTTTTCTAAGGTAAATGCCAATCGTCCTAACATCAGATGCTCACACTGACCAGGTTAATGCGATCACAAGAATAGATAGGACTGCCACTAGGAAAGAACCTAAGACTATCGGGGTGGAATACGATGATAAGGGTCAACCCAATGACATGGAACCTATCCTATCTAATTGGACACCCAAAAAAGAACCTGTTGATGAATTTATGGAGGTGTACCTAACATACAAACCAATAATCCTAGAGGATTGGGAAGAGACTGCTTCCAATGAAGAGGATAAGAAGACTGTATGTCGCTGGTCATGGAAACCTATCATGCACTTCATCAAGGAGACCCCACAAGAAGAGTAGATAAGCTACTGGGGAGACATTGTTCCCATATTCATAAGTATGTGTGATGGGATTGGATGAATGATGACCTCATATGATCAAACAAGATTACATGGAAAAATAATACAGGAACATGACTAAAACATTGGTGTCAGCAGACAATGGAGGAAGGCATTAAATATCATGAAACATCATGAGGTTGAGAAAGAGATCTAGTGATTGAGGGCATGGGAAAGTGAACATTCTGCTTTCCTCGATGCATAATCAGGACTCATATCACAATTAAAGGCACAATTGATAGATGCTGAGGAACAGATGAGGTGAGAATCCAATGTCATAAATATTATCTGAGATGTTGAGTATCAAGCATGGATTATTGCCAATGAACTATGCCCCATTTCTATTGAAGAGGAACATGATCTTAACAGATGACAAAAAATATTAGATTTAACAATCAAGAGGGTGTTGGAGCTAGGATGCTCCGTTGTAATGGTCAACCCATATATTGGATGGGTTAATCCATGGGTGCTATAATTTTCAAAAACTCACAAACATACCTTCATGCTTACTTATTTATTCTGGTTGCGTACATGAGTCACGTTATCTGTTTTGATTACCACATCTCAATAGTATCTATGAAATATCCCTAGATAAATCCCTAATATCATGTGGGTCATGATCGACGTAAGAAACCAGGGATGACTACATAATTATTCCACTCACATATGAGAGTGCCAATTAATCAGTGGACTTCTAGGGTCATAATAACCACTCGGAGGGCCACAGTTAGAGAATACAATTCTCAAAACAACCAAACTGCTTTCCCCAAACATGATCTATCACATGAACGGGATAATTCTTGGGGTGTTGGAGTACTTCTTAACAAAGGGTAATGAATAATTAAAATTACGATACCCAAAATTTTTAATATAGTGAGTATGTCATGATGAAGGGGGATAACTATTGACCAAACTTGAAACACAACATCTGCAACATGTTAGCTAGAAAAGAGAATAGACCAATGAGGGCCAATTGCTAAAAACTTTTGAAAACACTAGGCCCAACATGATGTGTCGTCCAATGACCAACAAAACACTAGAATTTTATGGTAGGATATCCTTAAGGTTGAGCATCAAAAAGATTAGTGGGTTCCCCCATAAGTTAAAGGGAATGGGGATCCAAAATAAAGAGCATATAGAGCGTGGTGATAGAATGATGAAAGTTTGGATAATGTCCAAAAGTTTTGAAATTAATCCACAATGATTAGATTACACTGGGTGAGCGTATTAGTCAGAATCGAGATCAGGCCTACTTCTAGGAGGGACCTATTTGGTGAGGAACTAAGATGGTATACAATTTTACATCGTGTAAATGGGTATGATAAGCATGTAGTTCAGCGTCATGCAGTGAGGATGATTCATTAATTGTTTAACGTCGTATTAAGATGTTGTATATAGATTAAGGTTGTACTGCTAGGTCCATTTTCAACAGTTTAAAGTCATGTTACATGGACTACAAACCCATAGGTTAAGGTAATAGAGTTATGGACATGATTAATGTTAATGAACTAAGAAAATTAATAGTTAGTGGGCTGGGGTCGAGGAAAAATTCACAGGCATGTATATATATCCCAAAAATATGAGAATCATGTCAAGAATATTTTTATAGAATAGAATGGTTAGAGACTAATGTCGGTGGGTGAAATCCTCTCTCACAAGGATGTTGAATCATCCCCTAATTATCATGGGGTAATCATAAACTTTTTTAGTGTAGGGTATTAGTTTAAAGTCAGGTGTCGAGGATATGGGTACCACGAAAGGATAAATGAGTGGTGCAGTTATTAAGTTGAATTGAATCAGGACCAGAGAGGTCCACACCACATCATGCATTCTCGAATGTGATGTCGGGGCTGAGAGGGCTATGAAAATAAGTTTACTATTCGGTGGCTGGACCCAGGGATCAGAGGCCAAAATGTCTCTATATATCCATCAAGGAATGGAATCAAGCCATATGTAGTTCTTCATATTCTTAATAGGTTAAAATCATGTATTGAGGATGAAAATGTAACGCCCTAACCCAAGTTACCAATAGTTGGTGCATTATTACATAACAATGACATGATACAAAGAATAATGTCCTGAAACATAGATCAGTTTTGTAGCCTTGGAAGTACTAGATACATTCGTAAGTTTTAAATTACTTAATGAAATTAAAACATCAACAATTTTTTTTCTCCATTTTAATACAATTATATCCTTATCCATTCCCTAATGGTCAACCATAAAATACTTCTTCACGTCCTTGAAAAAATAAAACATAGAAAGGGGTGATCTCAGATTCCCATCAAGGACAACAATATAGTGGAAACATTCATAAATAAGCATAAACATTTAAGGAAATGTCTAAAACAAAAATAAATCCTTGAAATAAATCTTTAGTATAATTTCGAAAAGATAAAATCAAATAATTCCATTTACTTATTCATATGTATATTTTACTAGTCAAATAATAAAATTCAATATCAATAGCCACTTTCATAAATATGGAATGCATAATGCCAGACTTCATAACCACATAGTCAAGGCCTTGTGCCATGAATACAAATAAGAATTTGTCAAGGCTTTGTTACAAGATAGTAGTTTGTCTCATTAGACCTACTGATGCATTGAATAGCTATAACAGGAACCACCCATCACTTACTAAGTCCAATGCATTTCTCACATGAAAAGGTTTAAACATAACAAAAACATTCATTTTAAAACTTGCATACAAAATGTCAATAATTTATCCATAATCCATTAATGGTAAAAATAACACATCCGCAGTCAAACATATCACAAAAAAATTAATAAAATGAGGATGTTTTGTATCATAATAGATCAACTTCAAACAAGCTTAAAATTCATTAATGGATGTTGACATAGATGAAATCAAATTTTTGTAGGGAAATATGTTTTTCCATTTTGAAATAAATTAAAAGTCATATAATTATAAAAGAAAACCTTTATTTTGAAAATATTCTTATAATCTTGTATGGGAAGCTTGGATGATGTTATGATGGAAGAAAATATCTACACCGGCCATATAAGTTAAAAAAATACATTCTTACCTAAATTTTGTTGAAAAGGTCATAAAGTACCTTGTTTGGAAAATGACAGAATGATTACTTTCAAAAAATATATGGTAATATAAGGGTATAAATTAATTTAACCTATATTCTAGTAAATATTAAGAATGTTTTGAATTACATTTTTATGAAAACACAGATGTGGATGATAAAGAGGTCCCAGTAGATACTTATGTATTGGCAACCTCACATAAGTAAAGAGATTGTAGAATTAATCCTTACCTTATACATTTCCATGGTCAAGGGTAAATTAACCGCTTGTATAATAGTTAAATAATTGATATAAAATTTACAAGAAATATATAGATAAATATGATATCATATATGACACTCTAATATTTCTTTGTTAATAATATTTTAGTTGTATCATCGTTTCCGGTGTTAACTGATTCATCTTCATTTATATGATTGGTTACATAAGACATGTTTGTTATGGATAGGATAAATTTGATTCATATAGAAAATGATATTATGTTCATAAAAATTATTTTTAATCATAAAATAAATATTATTCTTGAATGATTACGATGGGGAATGAATCTCATCGCGTTCGTGGAGACGACAATCCGTGCGTAAGCACGAGTGACAATATCATTATATTGATGGTGAAATCGTATGTAATTGGATGGTATATCATATATAAATAATAATTAACATGTTATATTTATTATTTAAATCAGTTATATTCATTATTATACCCATCCAAAATAATGATGAGTTTGAATAACAAACTACACCACGACGTGGAGATGGTAAGTCGTACGTACGCAAGTATGTTGAATTTGTCATTTATAGGATGGATATAATAATGAATATGGTTGTACCATATTTATAATATCATAATAGTATATAGAATATACTGGAGTTATTATTTTATAATGTAAACAACAATGAAATTGGAAGTGGAAGAAGAAAAGAATTTAAAAGAGTTGATGAAATATTTACCTCTTCTTCAGGTTCGTTCTTTTGATTTGATCAAAAGGGCTCCTTAGGATGGCTTTATTACAAAAGGAGGGCCTCTATGATGAAGGGATGAAATTTGGGAGGATATATGGGTAGGGTTGGGCCTATACAAATTGATTTGGATGTGTGAAATTAAGAGAAGGGGGAAGTACCCTTTTATAAGAGAGGTGTGGGTCACTTTGGGAAAAGCATGAAATGTTATTTTATAATAAAATTCATTTAGGTTTATAATGTCTCAAGAATGACTTATTTAGAGTATATGGTGGGTATGGCTCTAAAATCTCTCAACCAATATGTTTTAGACAGGTTTAGGTCTCCATATTAACCTTATCTTTTAGATTTAACTCTTAGTTAAATAGTTTGTCATTTACCACATCTCTTTGTATTTTTATATTATATGGTTAATAAATTTACTATAACAAGCCAATAGAACCCAAAGTGGTTCATTATTAACATATATAACCTTATCTAAGTCCTTTTCCTGAACCATAAATTTTATGGAATGTTATATTAATTAATAATATAGTATTTGTTTTAAAAATTCAATTATGTCAATTTTGACACTATTTAGTATTTATTTTTTGTGAAAATCATAACATCCTGATAACAACGAATTTTTTTAATCAACCCTAACATTTCATATTAACCAATAAAATTAATTTAATTCAACAAAAGTCTCAAATTACATTTATTTGGATATTTATAATATCAATTATTTTAATTATTCATTAATAAGGTAATAACTGCATCATTATAGTGTCATAAATAATTTAACTTATTTAATGTCTAAAAATGATAAATAAACTAGCATTATGTAGGAAATAATTTTATATTTCTAATGAATATTTATAATCTAGTTTATCTTATGTATAACCCTTTATTAAAAATGTTTTAGTTTATTTGACATTGAATTTAAAACTTTTAACTCTTCTTTAAATAAAATAATAATAAATGTCCTAATTTAATCCAAGTGGATAAAATGGGGTGATATTTTATTAATAAGGTCGCTTTTGTCGAATTAAACTTATCAAATAGAATTAGGACATGTTTTGGGGTGATTATGATATCATTTTTACACTTAATTACCTAATTTACTTTTAACTGGGGTAAATAAAAGTCAAAAATTGTGATTCACGCAAAATTATTTTCATCTTATTGAATCAAATTTTACATACTGATATCAACCATGTATCTTGTATTTTTGAAATTCATCTCAAATAAGTGGTAAAATTATGTTTTATGCAAATTTTCAAATGATCCTTAGAGGTGGGTAAAAGACGGTAGAAAGTTCAATAAAATTTATATATATCTAAAATTATTATAAAATGACCCCAATGAATTACATTGAACTTATATAGGTAATATGATTCTATTTTTACCTAAAATAAATCTAAATAAAATAAAAAATTAGGTTTTAACGAATAACGCGATTTTTTTCACTATTCATCAAAAATTGAAAGTATTTAGAAAAATATAAAAAAATTATACCTAACCTAATTTTGATATTAAGAATTCAAAAATGAAGTCCATTTTGAAACACAAAATTTATGAAATTTCAAAAAGTTGGTATTATTATTCATAACGGCTAGTTTTAATGGTCGTAGTGTGTTAGAATCTCGACCTTGCATACAATGCAAGCTATTTCATTAGTTAAAGGGAAACATACCATGGAAGCTTGGGGTGTTGCATTATCACCTATTTAAAATAATTTCATCGCAAAATTTCTAGAATATTACTACATAAAAATATTCGGGTGGTTCTTTATCATAAGTTCCTCAGGATCCCAAGTTGACTCTTCCATCTTATGATTTATCCATATAACTTTTACCAGACGAGTCGTCCGGTATCTCAGCATTTGTTCTCAGGTATCAAGAATTTGGATAGGCTCTTCACAATAAGATAGATCAGGTTCCAGTTCAATTTCCTCATAGTTGAGTACATGAGTTGGGTCTGGCATTTATTTTCTCAACCGTGATACGTGGAAGACATCATGAATTTTGGAGAGAATTGGATGCATTTCCAAACGATACGCTAAAGCTCTAATTCATTCTTAAATTTCGAAAGGTTTGATGTACCTGGAACTCAGTTTAACCTTCTTACCGAAATGTATAACACCCTTCCATGGATATACCATTAAGAAAACATGGTCTCCTACTTGGAATTCCAAATCCTTCCTTCGGTTATCAACATAACTCTTTTGCCTACTTTGGCATTCTTAAATGTGGGTTTGGATAACCATCACCTTTTACAATGTTTCATCAACATGTTCTGAGCCTATGAGTTTTCTTTCACCAACATCATCCCAACAAGTTGGTATGAAGCATCTCTTTCCATATAACGCTTTATATGGTGCCTTATAAATAATTGAATGGAAGCTATTTCTATAGGAAAATTCTTCCAGAGGTAAATATTGATCCATCACACCTTGAATGTCAAGTGAGCAAGATCACAACATGACTTCTATGGTTTGAATATTTCATTCTGATTGTTCATTAGTTTGAGGGTGGTAGGCAGTGCTCAAACAAAGTTCAGTATCCATATCCTTCTAAAGACTTTTCCAGAATCATGATATAAAAAAGGGATCACAATCAAAAACAATAAATATGGGTACTTCATGAAGTCTTAAAAATTCATTAATATATAGTCTTTCCATACGTTCAAGTGGTAAATATTTTCTTATAGAAAGAAAATGTGTTGACTTGGTAAGACGATCAACAATGACACATATTTCATCATTCCTTCTAGTAGGCTTTGGTATCCCCATGACAAATTCGATCGTAATATTATCCCATTTCCACTTAGGTATTCAAAGAGCTTGCATGAATCCTCTATGTTGTTGCCTTCCAGATTTCACTTGATGAAAAACCATACATATTGACACAAAATAAGAAATCTACCTCTCCATGTTCTCCCACCAAAAATGTTCCTTCAAATCTATATTCATCTTGGTGATCCTAGGGTGTATAGAGAAATCGGAGCTATGAGCATCATCCAACAATTCCATTTTTAGATCAGGTATATCGGGAACACAAAGTCTCTTCCCAAATTTGAAAATTACATCTTCATATATGAAGTAACTCAATCTCCCATCATTCACAACATTAATCTTCTTTTGAAACACCTTATCATTAGTCCTAGAACTCTTTATCCTTTCTAGTAAAGATTGTTTAAAAACCATTTAAATAAGTATTGATGTTTCACCTTCCAGGGTTATTTCCATATCCACCATTACTAAATCAATGAAAAAAGGATCCCTTTCAACTCTCATCTTGTTCAAAACTCCATGATCCTTTCTAATCAAATAATCTTCCACCTTATTTGCATTTCCCAGGTGATAGTGTATGGTGAAACAATCATAGTCCTTGAGTTGTTCAATCCATTGCCTTTTCCTCATGTTGAGTTATTTTTGTGATAAAATATACTTCAAACTCTTGTGATCAGTATAATTCTAAAAATTTTCACCATAGAGATAGTGTCTACTTATTTTCAGAGCAAATATTACAGTTGTAAACTCAAGATCATGAGTAAGATATTTTTGCTTATGAATTTTTAGTTTTCGTGATACATAGGCAATAACTCTATCATTCTGCAAAAGGACACAACTAAGTCATTTATTTGAAGCAGCATTATAAATAAAAAACACATCGTTCTCTGATGGTAGAGTCATGATAGGAGCATTGAATAATATTATCTTCAGATCCTCAAAACATTATTCACACTCTTTGGTCCAAACAAATTTAATCCCTTTACGAGTGATCTTGGTTAATGGGTTATTCAACTAGGAAACATTTTGGACGAAACGTCGATAATAACCTTATAAAACAATAAAACTGTATACCTCTGTTATACTCGTTTGTGATGGATATTCTGGGATTTACTTGGTCTTTGAAGGATCAACAAAGATTACATCCTTAGAGACAATATGGCCATGAAAATAAATCTCCTAAATCCAGAATTAACACTTGCTAAACATCCTATATAATTAATTTCTTCTTAAAGTCTTTAGAATAATGCACAAGTGATTTTTATGATCTTTGTAACATTTGGAGTATACCAAGATATCACCAATAAATATAACTACAAAGTCATCAATATATATTGAAAACTACATTCATTAGATTTATGAAGATAGAGGGTGAATTAGTAAATCCAAAAGGCATTACTATAAACTTGCAATGCTCGTACCTTGATCGAAATTCTATTTTCAGAATTTCTTCCTTCTTCACACACAACTGATGATATCCAGATCGAAGTCAATCATTGAAAAATTTTGAGCTCTACGAAGTTGGTCGAATAAATCAATAATGTGAGGTAGGTTATACTTGATCATTATTATTATAGAATTGATATCCCCATATTCAATTCCAACCTCATAGACCTGTCTTTCTTCTTAACAAAAATTACAGGAGGTCCCCATAGAGAAACACTAGGGAGAATAAATCCCTAGTTACTCAATTCCTCTAGTTGATTATTTAGTTACACTAATTCCAGAGTGGCCATTCTAAAAGCGGTCTTCAATGTGTTCCTTGAACCAGGAATTAAATCAATAGAAAACTCAATTTCTTGTTCGAGAGGATTTCTAGGTAAATCCTCTGGAAACACGTCATCATATTCTTTCACAATAGGTAAATCCTCTAATCAAAAATTTTTTCCTCACCCATAGTTATTTCATTCTCTTACTCCACATTAATTTAATTTAGTAGAGGTAAGGGGGGTGGATCAAGATAAAAATCATGTGATGACCTTTCTGCTCTAAATATAAGGCACTTCTTATCATCATCAAAAATTGTAACCACCTTCTTCTTACAATAAATTTTCACATCATGGTCTGAAATCCAATCCATTCATATGATTATATCAAATTCAATCATGGGTATGACTAAGAGATAATAAGATAAACAATATTTATATGCCCTAATGGGAATTGATCCATAAAATATTGTTGTGATGGTACTTCCCTTTTGTGTTTTCAATAAAAACTCCATTGTTATGTCAAATTGAAAATATACAATTCTTATACCAAACTTGGAAGTTATGAAACAATGCGATGATCCAGAATCAAATAAAGCATTGGCTATACTTGATGAACCATTAAATTACCTGCCATCATATCTTTCAGAGCTTCAACTTCAGCATTAGTGATCTCATAAGCTTGGCCTTTCTCCCTTGGCATTTTCTGAGGGATGTTCCCTTAGCGCTTAGGACATTCATTTGAATAATTCCCCTTTTCTCTACAATTTTAGCATTCAACATTGACATCATCTTTCTTCCCCTTACAATCACGGGCGTGGGGGACTTTTTTACCACTCTTGTAACATACTACCATTCCCTTCAAGAAAGTACCATGTTGATTATTACCACATTTACCATATTATGGATATTCATCTTTTCTCTTCTTCTCCTTATTTTCATTTCTAGAGTGTTCAGCGTATCCCTTTTTCTCTTTCTTTGAATTAATGTCATAAGGCTTAGAGAATTCCTTTTCTATCTTGATAGAGCATGAGACAATATCTTCATATGATGAGAAGAATTGTGATACTAATTCTCAATGGAGAAATGGTTTTAACCCATCAATGGATCATTCAATCTTACTCTCTAGGTTACATATATAATCTGATGCATGACTTGTTAACCTTGTAATGTTTGCCTCATACTTTTATAAAATCTCATCCTCCTCTGGCCTCAGACTCATAAATTGTCTTTCCATATCCCCTTGATGGTCATGAGGAAAGTATTTTTCTGATAAAATCTCTTTAAACATCCTCTATTCCTTTTTCAATACTTCTTCATCTTTCTTTGTGTTTTAGATTAATGACCCCATTCATCTGCATCTCCACTGAGGTGATAAAGTACCATGACAACTTTTTCCCTTTGACTACTCCCCAAAGCATGAAATATTTTCTCTAAGGAATTTATCCATTGATTATCTTCTAATGGGTTTGTACTCCAATTTAATGTTGGTGGTTGTAGCCTCATGAAGCGGTCTAGAATTGATCCTTCATATTGTGGATCAAGGTGCTTCATACTGGTAAGGTTATTTTTCATAACCCGAGTGAGTTGTCCTAGTATGGTGATAAGATGATAAGCACTAGTTGCTTCACCAGCTCCACTATAATTATCTTGAGTAGGAGGGAAATCCCTACATGGATTAAGTTCGTTGATATTGTTTCCATTCCTTAAACTTGGCACTATTTCTAAATAATGGCATACACTAGATTAGTTTGTGAACCGAAAATACATAATTCCAAACATGTATAACACTTAAAATAAATTGAACAGTTTATGGATATAATCCATAGTCATAAAATTTTTTTCATTAAGGAAGTATATTCTCCGAAACCATTAAAAATTGTTTGTAAAGAAAATTAGAATTATCGAAAGCATATACCCCGGGAGTGTCGTAACCAAGATTGAAGAAATGAAAATTGTCCTGCACTAGTTCTCGTTCGAGACTACCTCAAAACTGTGTTTTTGGGTTTTACCCCTAGGTACATCAGTGTGAGAGCCGCCTCTACCTGGTCATATCCAGAGAGAAATGTATTGCATGGAAAACTCACAAAATCTCTACAATACCAAAATTCTATGAATTTCTTTATTACTAATCCCCAAAGTTTATCTTAGTGTATTGTTCTCTAATCAAAGTTATTATAAATATAGCTTCCAAGAATTTTAATAAACTTCCTCTGATACCAAATATAACACTCTTACCCTAGTTACTGAGATTCGGTGCATTATTACATAACATTGGGATGATACAAGGAATCATATCCGGAAAGACTGACCGGTTTAGTAGCCTTGGATGTACTAGATAAATTCATAAGTTTTACATTATATCATGAAATAAAAAAATCAAAAACATTTTCCCCTTTTAAAATAACTTATATTCTTAGCCTATCCCTATAGGTGAACCAGAAAATACTTCTTAACATCCTGGGAAAAATAAAACATATAAAGGGGTGAGCTCAGATGCTCAGTAAGGATAACAATATAGAGGAAACTTTCATAAATAAGCATAAATATTTAAGGAAATGTATAAGACTAAAAACAAATAATTTTAAAATTAAATTTCATCATTATATGGAAAAGATAAAATAAAATAATTCCATTTAAATATTCACATGGATATTCTAATTGTCAAATAATCACATGCAATATCAATATCCAATTTCATAATAATGGAATGCATAATGCCAGCCTTCATTACCACATAGTCAAGGCCTTGTGACAAGAAAACAAATACGATTTTTTCAAGGACTTGTTCCAAGACACAAGGTTTTCTCATGATACCTACTGATGCTTCGAGGAGCTATAGAGGGATCCAACCATCACATACTAAGTACAATGCATTCCTCATTTAAATTTGTTTAAACACAACATAAACATTCTTATTAAAACTAGAATACAAAATTTCAATAATTTATCCATAAACCATGAATGGTAAAAATAAAACATCCAAATTCAAACATATCACAAAACCTTCATTACAATATGGAAGTTTTGTATCATAATAAATCAACTTCAAAGAATCTTAAAATACATCAAAGGATGTTGACATAGATGAAATCAAAACTTTGTTTAGAGAAATATCTCTTTCTATATTGAAATCAATTAAAAGTCATATAATTATAAAAGAAAACTTTTATTTTTAAAATATTCTTATAAGATTTAATGGGAAGCTTCGATGATTTTATAATGGCGGAAAACAGCCGCACCCTCGGTATAAGTCAAAAAAAGACATCTTAACTTAATTTTTTTTGAAAAGGTCATAAAGTACCTTGTTTGGAAAATGACGGAAAGATTCCTTTCAAAACATATATGGTAAAATATGGGTATAAAAAACTTTAACCCATAGTCTAGTAAATAGTAAGAATGATTTGAATTACATTTTTATGAAAACACGGATGTGGATGATAAAGAGGTCCTTTTCGATACTTACATATTAACAACCTTGGATAATTAAAGAGATTGTAGAATTAACCCTTACCTTGTACTTTTCCTTTGTCGAGGGTATGTTATCCTCATGTATAATAGATAAATAGTTTTTAATTAATTATATAATAACTATATATATAAATATGATATCTTATATGACCCTATAATATTTCTTTGTTAATAATATTTCAGTAGTATCATCGTTTCGGGTGCTAACTGATTTGTTTTACTTTATATGCTTGGTTACATAAGCAATGTTTTTTATGAATAGGATTTATTTTATTCATATAAAGAATGATATTTGTTTCAGAAATATTATTTTTAATCAAAAAATGAAAATTATTCTTGAATGATTACGATGGGGAATGAATATCATCACGTTCGTGGAGACAGTAATCCGTACGTACGCACAAGCGAAAATATCATTATATTGATGGTGAAATAGTATGTAATTGGATGGTATATCATATATATAGAACCATTATCATGTTATATTTGTCATTTACATCAGTTATATTCATTATAATACCCATCCAAAATAATGAAGTGTTTGAATAACAAACTACACCACGACATGGAGACGGTAAGCTGTACGTACACACATATGGTGACTTTGTCATTTATAGGATAAGGAGAATAATGAATATGGTTATATCATTTTTATTATAACATCATAGTTTATATAATATGCTGTTCTTATTGTTTTAAAATGGAAACAATAAAGAAAGAGGAAGTGGTAGAAGAAAAGAACTTAAAAGAGGTGATGAAACATTTACCTCTTCTTCGGGTTCTTCCTTTTGATTTGATCAAAAGGGATCCATAGGGTTGATTTATGACCAAAGTAATTCCTCTAAGATTAATGGAGGAATGTTGTGAGGTTAACTGGGTAGGGTTTGATCGAGTCAAATTTCTTTGGATGTGTGAAATCAAGAGAAGGGGAAGTGCCCTTTTATAAGAGAGGTGAGGGTCACTTTTGGAAAAGCTCGAAATATTATTTTATAATAAAATAATTTTCGTTTTCTAATTGATCCAAAATTATTTATTTTTAGTATAAGTTGGTTATGGGACAAAAAAACCCCAACTAATAGGTTTTAGACAGTTTAAGGTCCCCATATTAACCTTATCTTTTAGATATAACTCTTAGTTAAATAGTTTGTCATTTACCATGTGTCTTTGTTTTTTTATATTATATGGTTACTAAAAAAACTGGAACAAGACAAGAGAACCCAAATTGGTTCATTATTAGTTTATATAACCTTATATAAGTCCTTTGGTGGAACCTTATATCTTTAGAAATATTATATCAATTAATAATATAGTATTTGTCTTAAAAACTCAATAATGTCAATTTTGACACTATTTAGTATTTGGTTTTTGTGAAAATCATAACATCATGATTACTTCGAAAAAAATTATTTAATCAATAATAAAATGTCATATTAACCTATAAATTTAGTTAAATTCATCAAAAGTCTCAAATTACATTTATTTGGATAATTATAATATCAATTATTTTAATCATTCATTAATAAGGTAATTACTGAATCATCATTGGGTCATAAATAAATTAAATTATTTAATGTCTATAAATTATAAATAAACTACCATTATGTATAAAATCGTTTTATATTTCTAATTAATATTTATATTTGAATTTATCTTATGTATAACCCTATATTAAAAATGGTTTAGTTATTAAACATTGAATTTAACCCTTTTAACTCTTCTTGAAATAAAATAATAATAAATGTTCTAATCTAATAAAATTGGACCCAAGGGGATCATATGTTATTCCTAGGGTTGTTTGTGTAAAAAATACACTTATAAAATAGAATAAAGACATGTGTTAGGGTAATTATGATATCATTTTTACACTTAATTACCAAATTTACTATTAAATGTGGTAAATTAAAGTCAAAATTACTATTCACCAAAAATAATTTTCATCTTATTGAACCAAATTTTACTTTCTAATATCAACTGTGTCTCTCAGATTTTTGAAATTCAACTCACAAAAGTGTTAAAATTATATTTTATGCAAATTTTCAAATTCTCCTAGGAGGTGGGTAAAAGACGGTAAAAAGTTCAATAAACTTTATATAAATATAAACCTATTATAAAGCGACTAAAATGAATTTCATTGAACATATATAGGTATTATGTATCTATTTTAACCTAAAATAAATTTAAATAAATGAAATAATTATTTAAATAAAAAAATTTGTTTTAACCAATAACGCAGTGTTTTTCACTATTCATCAAAAAATTGAATGTTTTCAGAAAAATACCAAAAATTCACCCTAAACTAATTTTGATTTTCCGAATTCAAAAATGAATTTCATTTTGAAAAATAAAATTTATGTAATTTCAAAAGGTGGGTATTCCTATTCATAACTACTAGTTTGATTGATCGTAGTGTGTTAGAATCTTGAAGTTGCGTACAGTGCAAGCTATTGCATTATTCAAAGGGAAACGTACTGTGGAAGAATGGGGTGTTATAGATAATGTCATAGTGTTAGTTTTTATGGCAAGACCAATGAGACACACAACCCCGTACATGTATATTACCATACCTAAACCTCTAAACCTACGTGAGCTATGCCCGGTAGAGGAAACATGCAGCATTGTCAGAACATCACTGTCTGATGAGAGTGTGAAATGGTGGGAAGGAAATGTAGGGAGGGTAAAATCAAAGACAAAACAACATTCCTACTTGACACACGTGAATGCTTTTAGTTACAACACTAGTGGTGTCAAGGATCTATAAAACAGAAAGGGGCATTAAACATGTAATTCACAATATCTGATGTTTTGGATGCAATGGGAGTGGTGTGACGATCAAGGATAAATATTCTTCATGTTCAAAAAACAACATCCAATTTTTATTATCCTAGAATGGGAAAAAATAGATGAATGTAAGCCACTGACCATATTTGAGACAAAGGATTTCACTAAAATTGTGGTTCGAAATCCTCCATGGTGTTGGATTAGGATGATAGGAGAGCACAGAGGCCTAGAATCCATACTATTAGTGGGTTCCATGGAATGTGAAATATAATGAAAACCAAAATAAAGAAATGTGTGAAGCAGGAACATTAACCATGTAGATTAAGCATCATACAGGATGGGTGAAAGGAGTGGTAATATTAAAGGATGTACATGGTTCAATTATGATAAACCTGACATGAATGGGGACCAAATAAAACCACACGACACCACTTAATTTTGTGAGAATCCAATCTAGAAGGGGTTGGTGAGGTGAATGAGGTTGTGACTGGACCACAAAGAGGAAGTTTGGGCATCACTACATAACCCAAAAAGATTGGAATCAAGCCCCACATAGTACATAGAGGGGGAACGGTATGTGGAAAATAAAAAAGGGGGAGATATCCCTTTTTAAAGAGGAATACCATAATTGTTATACAGTTTAACATCGTGCGAACAAAGATGGTAAGAATCTTAGATTAAGGTGGTAGAGATAAGTCTATAAGGTTTCATGTTTATTGTCATGTGCGTGAGACATGCCCATGCAGTTTATTGTCATGGGTTAAGAGAAGATAATTGGGGAACTCTCGAGAGAGGTAAGTGGCATGGTTTCTGCAATTCGGATGTGAATGAGAACATAATTCCACTCCACACCACATTATTCGAAAGAAAAACTATCTAAAATGGCACAAGAGGGTTCATGGTGATGTGACTGAACCACATACAATGGTTTGGGTATCACTACATATCCCACAAGGATGGGAATCATGTCACATGTAGTTCTTGAAGGTTACAAGGCAGGGAGCCAATTCTGGTAAGGGGAAACGTCTTATTGAGTGAAGACATCATATAGATATGTAATTTATCATTACATCCCCTAGGTGAATAAGACGTCATTTAACATCATACAATAAGGATGTAAGGGATCTAAGTTGATGGTCATATATCTCATACCTTAAGCTGAGAGTTCTAAAACAGAAATATGTAACATGGTTCTATAAAGCAATCCCAGCATGAATGAGGACAATGATTCCAAAACCACATCAAAAAATTCCCAGAAAAGACACACACGGTTTAGATACATGATACATAGACTAGAGAATCTAGGTTAATATTCTTACTCCTAATTAAAGGTCATAGGATTTGAACCGAAAAAGTGTGTTTCTTCCATGTATGCACAAACCTTACCCACATCCTTAATCCCACATGATCTATAATCGGTTTGAAAAACAAGGTTGGAGAAGATATTTTCAATGTATGAAATACTCAGTAGGGAAATATGGTGTGGAGTCGAAGATGACCCTAAAACTCTGATTCATCCTCTTAATGCACAATTGTTCATGGAGGGATAACACTAAGGGTGTTGAAATTTCACTTGAACATGAGGGAGTGGAACATGATGTGAATCTTGAGACCAATATTTATGGAAAAGGAGGGTGTCATAACGATGGAGGATATCTATTTGCTATGTTTCAAAGACATAATCCATATCATGGGACATAAAATTGGAATAATAAAAGAGGGTCCACCGCTGACCAAATTATCTACACAGAACCTGTCTCATAATGTCATTTGAAATCCTCTGAGACGTTGGCCCAAACTAGTAAGAGGGAACTGAGGCCTAGAATTCATGCTTTTAAGGGTTCCATTCAGATGTGAATGTTGATGGAGACCCAAAAAAAGGGAGACGTGAAGCATGGAAATAGAGGAAAGCATGTCCATGTAGAATCCCACACTCCACGTTCTGAACAACAGTTCATCTGAGAATTTTGGAGAGAAATAGAAAGCATTGTGGGGTCCAATTAAGGGTGGAAGACTCGAGGAGGTGAGTGGATGAAAAAAAGGAAAAATGATTGATAAAATTGGCACTGGAACCCAAGAAGAAATGTAGGGGTGTTCTTACATATCTAGCAAGGGTGAGAATCAAGACACAAGTAAATATTGAAACACTATGTAGCTTACCATCATGCGGTAAGGATGAAAGGGGTAGAGGTTTCTCGAGAGAGGAAGGTGAATGGAATGATAGAATAAACTGACATGAATGAGAATCAATGAAATCCAAATAACACACCATTCAAGATCATTGGAGGGAACCTAGTCAATGTGATGGGAGAAGGAATTGATGAACCTGAGGTTGGACCCGATGAAAAAATGTTCGGGCCTTCCTAGGTATCCCATAATGATATGGAATCAATCCAAACATAGTTCATGATCACTGAAGAGTAGGATTCCAATTCTAGGGGAAATACTATTGTGCAGGTATATCCCATGCACCAGAAGAAGCGGAATTTGATGGATTTTTTTTAAGGTGGGTGAGTTTTTTTGAAGAAAAAAATCCATGATGAAGAATTCAGATGTCACCATAGGAATAAATCAACATGTGGGCCTTGCAAAATAACATTGTGGGTGACAGATTCCAATCTTGATGTCTCCTCAAGAGAGGACACCATGATTCTATGCCATATTTCATCATGTAGTAGGGATGATAGTGTCAAAATTTATGGTCATATGACAGGATCAGCCTATGAACTTTAAATTCACATGGAAAATACAAAAAGGTTTATAGTAGGGTGGGAAGAGGTAGAATAGATTAACATCACATGGTTTGGATACATTTCAAATAAAATAGGTTATAAAGTGTATGTACATTTCATGATAAAGCATTCTTGACATGAATAAGGACAGAAATACACATGATACTGAGCTCAATCCTTAGAGGAACCTCATGACAAGGAGACATAAGAGATCAATGGACATAGTGTTGGACTTGATGGAAAAATGTACATGAATTCGTACATATCTCAAAAGGATGGAAATCTTTCCGTATGCAGTTCTTCCAATTTCATTCAGTTGAATTTCATAAGACAATGACTTATAAAAAGGATGGATAGTTCCCAAGATATGTACACAATGTGGTTATTTCAAACTCGACATGAATGAGGGCATACGTCCACACCACACCACATACCCCTAGGATAACGTAGGAAAAGGTACAAGAAAGAAGAGAAGGTTTCTAAAAACTGGTACTCGACCTGAGGATGAAATGTCTGGGAATTCCTATGTATCTCATATGGATGGGAATAATTCCATACGTTGTTCTAGAAATTCCATGCATATTAATGTCATGTGGCAAGGAATTGGAAAGAAGGGTGTCATGGAAGGATGAGAATATGATATGACCATTGTAAAACCCATATAAACGAGGAATAAATAAGTCCACAAAACACAATATTCAACCATTGATGATAAATAATCTCAATGTGTGAATATATTGGATGGGGTGTACCCACAGACAAAATGTATGGGCATTCCTACATATCCTTGGATGATGGAAATCAATCCATATGTAATTCTGAAAATGTTCTGCAATTTAACATCAAACGATAAGGACATGGAAGGAAGGAGTTCCACAAGTGGATGTGTGTGGCATGGAAAATATAGCCCGATGGGAATTGGGACAAAGATTATGTACCAAATCACACAGTCCTAAGCGATAACTTGTTCTAAGAGGCCAAAAAGGTCATGGGGCTTGAGGCTGGGACACAGATGAAATCTCTTGGTGTCGTTACGTATCACAAAAGGATGGGAATCAAGCGATATATTGTTATGAAATGTGTTTTAGATGGAATTCATGTGATAAGGATTTAAAGGACCAAAGATTAAAGTTGTAGATCTTAGACTGTAGATGCCCTGTTTAATTTCACGTACGTGGGACAGAAGGGCACAAAAAAGGTGGATCACCACAACGATTATTTGGGTGATCATAGGGATGGAAATAACTATTGAGGATTACTACTAACCATTTTCACAACATAGTATCCACCTCATGTGACCGGGAATGGGAATAGACAATTGAGCATTGATTGCTGACTGTATTCCCAATGTGAGACTCATGTCAAATTGTTATTCATGATCCTATGATATGTTGCCCCAAAAAGGTAGGTGAAACAAGGTGGCTTGTTACCAGACCACTAGGGGGTCCATTCGGATTTGAAAGATGATGGAGACCCAAATGATGGGACGTGTGATGTGTGGTGGTACCCATGAAATTTAACATCTTGTGGCAAGGTTGATGAGATCATAGTTTAATGTCGTACATATTATACCATGAGGTGTATTCATCATTTGCATTTTACAGTCATGTGAGATGAAATGGATCCTAGTTTAGGGTTTTAGTGCTCAGACCATTTATAGTTTAACTTATTACAGGATAAGAATGAGCTTTTAAACGTCTTCCAGGATGGATATTGCCTTATGTGATTTACTACTTGAGGAATTTAGAATTGGTGGGAGCATTAATTTTCTCACCATCCATAGTGACTAGAGTGTATGGACCATTGGGTTAAACATTGTGAATGACATAAGGTCCTTCCCATTGGGGATCAAGATTCGATGGATTCATACCGGATATCATTGGCGTTATCATGGACAAAACTATGTCACCTTGTATGAAAGAGCGGAGGTGACCATTCTTATTAAAATCCATGTATATATAGTTCTGATGCCACTCCAAATTCTTCACGGCATGAAACTAGTTCCAAACATGCACTTATTGTTCAACTAGGTGAATTTCAGCTACATTGTCTGGTTCTTTCTTATCATAGATGGATTTTCATAGTGAGGGTAACTGAATCTCCATGGGTGGGACTGCCTTTTTTCCATACACCAATGAATATGGGGTCACCTGGTTGGAATTATGAGTTTTCATCTAGTAAGCCCAAAGGGAATTTGGGGTTTTTCTGGCCAACTCTTCTTGTTCTGACCAACCATCTTCTACAATATGTTAGAGATGGTTTTCATGAAATCATTGATATTCACATTTTCTTTCACATGATAGCAAGAGGTATGATTAAAATGGATGTTGTACTTGGCGTACAATATTTTCATTTCGGTTTCTTGGAAGTTGGTGTTGTTATCAGTGAGAACAACATGAGGAACCGTAGATCTTTGGATTATACCAAAGCTCATGAATTTGATGATAGAATGATCATTGAATTCCTTTAGCAGAATTACCTTTTCCTACTTGGAAAATAAATCTATAGCGTTTTGGATGAACCTTCACTTGAGAGATGTTGCTGGTGGATATGGTTCCACTACATTAAGTCCCCAGACCTCCTAGGTCCAAGAGAACATGGTAGTATGAGGTTAATATAGAGGCTAATTCACACAATTATCAAGGATATTGCATGGATGGAACCAATTGGAAAACACGATATAGTCACAGATCATGGTGGGCCCAAAATATCCCAATATTTGGATCTGACGAGTGAGTTCAACCCTCCATGATGAGCCCTATATGAACATGTATGAACATCCTACATGACCTAAGAAATCTCTTCTCCTTGAATACAACTGAGGAGAATCCAATCATACCCATGTATGTAGTGGATCTACTGAAGGATGGGACCACTCTGGAGGGTTAACTTCACTACATGCCGTCTGATTCACTCATGTTCGGCTTGGTCTTTCATGAGATTACTATGCTAGAGATAGTTGATAAATGGATTCATCTAGTGAGGTTTCTCCCTAAACACTATTGTTGGTGGTCCTGGTCTCGATGTGGAGGCATCAACGGTAATGTGGCTAACCTATGGGAAATCATCATCATCCGGAGTGATGGGAACAATAAATATTTGATGCGCCACGTGGATAATCAAGTCATCCTGGTCAGGCTCTTCAAGATATGTGGAAAGGCTGGAAAAAGGCTCGACATGATAGTTCTGCGATTGAGAGACAGGAGTAAATTCTAGCCGAGAATGGAATAGGGCCATCGGCTAGTGAGTATGTTCTAATAGATGTACAAGATCCATCTTCCTGATGATGTAGTCACTGTTGATTTTCTAGATGACCTGTTCGGAATCCCCTTTCACATCTCAAGTCCAATGTTGAGAGCCTGGTACTCTACCTCAATGTTGGTATATCCTTCTAATAATAGAAATGAATAGGGGATGATAGCTTGTATAAGTGTGATGAATATGATACCCAGTACTACTATGTTGAGCTAGGTATCATTGAGTCTCCTATCAGTTGAGCTTCGGAAGGCACCATCAATGTAAATTTTATCACATGAAATGGATTGATCCACTAGGAAAAGTGCCTCATCTAGAAATTCAATGTCAATAGATTGATTTATGGGGGATGGATGGGCAATAAGTTCATATTTCAATATCATTCCCCTGATAGCCTTCAGGGGGACAAAAATGTTTTCAAATTGTTTAAGGATCACTGCCCACCAAGCTAGATGTCTGGTCAACATGGGTTGATTCAGAATGTACTTCATTGGATCCACTTGGGACACCATTTTATCTCATACTGCAGAAAGTAATTTTACAATTTCTATAATTTGAATACCAGTATAAGGTAGATCTTCTTGATTTATGAATATATGGTATCATTATCGAGCATAATGAAGATAAGATTGTATAAACTAATCTTTATTCCCTAATTATTATTTGTAGTGATAATAGGGGCGAGGGACTATTCATGAGTGGTAGTATAGATGATCAGAGGCTTTCTGGAAATGGGCAGCATCAAAACCAGAGGCCGTAGTAGGTACTGATTGATTTCATCAAAATCAATCTGACACTTCTAATCCCACTAATAATCAGCATATTTTTTATAATCCATGAGAAGGGCATAAACTTTCTAGCCATGTTTTCAATGAATCAGAATTTGTAGGATATGTGGCATTGAAATCCTTAGAGCTCCCAAATGATACTCAAGGAATACATCTAATAGATGGACTTGATCATTTCTAGAATGATCACAATTCCTCTATAGCCGACCAAAAGGCTAAGAAACATTCGAGAGGTGACTCTAATGGAACACTTCAAGGGGTTTATCTTCAGATGGTTGGAATGGAGGAAGACAACCAATTTATCAAGATAAATGAGATTGTACTGACGCTGTAGAGATTTATCAAAGAGATCATCCAAATTTCATTCTACCAATGTCCCAAGGATCGACTTCAATATGTTTTTCATGACACAATGATATGTGGGAATTTCATTCTTTAGACCATAAGAAATCACTTGGTAGAAAAAATTACCTTCTGATTCCCTAAAGTTGGTAGATTATTCATCCTCATGGGTTATTTGGATTTGATTATATTTGAAATACCCATCCATCAAAGGGAGATCTTGAAACACTGTAGTGGAATCAATCACCTGTTCTTTCGCAGGCAGGTGAAATTCATCCTTTGTACAATGATGGTCGAGATCCCAATAATCAATGTAGACTCTGATAGGTCCATTATTCTTCCTTACATGAACAATTTTATCTAACCATATGGAATACTGGACCTCCTTGATGATTGTTTCTTTCATGATCTTATCAACCTCAGCCTCGACCATGGCACCATGAGAAGGGTGCATCATTCCGGGAGGCTATTTGAACCTGTGATGATTTACTAGGAGACCAAGATGGTGGATAGAAACATAAGGATCTTGCCTAGGAATCTCATCATAACACTTGGAAAATACATCATGATTCTTATTTAGGAAATCCATAGATCATTATTGCTCTTCAGTATCCATAGTTATAATAAACAGTGTTGGTTTTTGATCCATCTCAGTACCGAGGATCATATGTACCATTTCATCGACTCTAGTAGAGATTCCCTCTTCAATTGTTGGAGGACCACCTTCCAAATCACCTTCAACATCCATATAATGAGGATCTTTGGAAGGAGGCAACTCTTCTTAATTCTCTGATCTTGATGGGGCACCAGTGCTAGCCTAAGATGTAGTGGAAACCTCCTCAGGGAAATCATACACTATTAAAAACATGGATATTAAAGCTATCAACTTGATCTCATCTATCCTTCAACCCATGGATCCATGTTTGATAACTTCAAAGAAATAGTAGTGTGTGGGTTTAGTCCAATTTATCCAATCCCATGGAAAAAATCATATATAACGTATCAATGTTTCCATGGAGGGGGGGGGGACATCCCAATACCATATAGGTGTAGGGGGATCTCAGAACAACCATCCCGATTCTTGTAGGAATATGAGGTTATATTCCAACAGTCCTTGTACTTCAGATTGTGCATACCCTTCTTTTAGAGACAACAACGAATTTCCCAAAATTCGCGGTTGTGGCCTCCAATCGTTGAATCGGTATAACTTAGGCGTCATCCAGGTCTGTCTATGGGATGGTCGTAGCCACAAAGTGTTCAACCTCATTAGCCTGAATCATATTTTTATTGATATTGTAATAGTCAATATCTAGGTAGTGGTCATTAAAAGAGGCAAATGGATACACATCACCTTGCAGTACACCTAATATACCATTAAAAATGTACGTATGGAATTGGTGATAAGAGGAAGAGACTACCACGTGAAAGTGGAGCCATGGCCTACCCATCAACGTGTTGTAAGTGGTGTCTTCTGATACAACCATGAATTCAGTGCTAGAAACTAGGAACCCAAACTGGGTCTTCAAGTGGATTTTATCAAATTGTGTCTTCTCCATTCTTTCAAATCCATATATCATTTAGTATGGGGGACTCAGATCTATTTCAAACTGCCCCATCTTTTTGAGTGTTTGAGTTAGAATATGATTGATCCCAGAGCTCATGTCGAAAAGACATCGGTGGACCTCCTCACCATTGAATTGGCAGGTGATTTACAGTGCATGGATGAGCCCCTGTATAAGATAACCTTCATCTTATACAAAGAAGGAGATGATAGCCTAACTTTATGTTTTCTTGACTATATCAGCATGGAAGGATTATTCAGTTGTTAATTCTTTCTCAAACTGGTGGGGCATTTTTAATGCCTACATAAGGGATTCACGAATATCTGCTATCAAGAATAGATCCTTGAGGAAAGAAATCCATTCTGGAATGATAGAAATATGCTTGAAGTTCTCATATTTAGGTGTCAGGTGCACACCTCTACTAAAAATAGGTTTCTCTTCTGATTGAGGTATGATGAGTGTTGTTGATTGAATTGGAGGATTACAGTTGGTGTAGGGAACGTCCCACTGCTCACTAGTCAAACCACATAGAGTGGCTACTGGATTTCAACCAGATAACTGAGGTCCAATCATGATACAAGTTGACTGATCATAGCACAATCTTGGTGGCTCTACCTGATCATGTAGTACAAATGGTTTGGTGAAAGATCTATTGAAACGATATGAGAAGGAAAAATTGGAGGAGATCTGTATTGGGACTACTATTCGGTCTCGGCGGCGTGCATAGCAAGGCTGGATGAATTGTTCAATGATATCTAGCGATTTACATACCCACAGCTCTATCAGCACTAGTGTTGAATGGGGACATTTGGAGGGTCCTCCTGGCACTCTTCGTCATTAAAAACCATTTATGGGTTTACCAGCTTGATGGTATTGACTGAAGAGTTCTTCTGTTCATCACTTGAAGAATCCACCTTTGTTGGGTGGATTCTTGGGTAAATCCATGTCTTTGGGGTTATGAAGTTGCTGAGCATATGGGACAAATTTTAAAAGGAGGAGGGATTTTCATTCCCTTTCATCTTCAGTTCTTACTCCACTTACTAGATGAAAACCGAGATATTCATTAAGTGGTAGTTGTTGAAGGTAGTGCACTGACTTCTGAATGCTCGAGAAGATTCAAATGTGCACAAATAATAACATGGGAACAAGAGACTTCCTTGCGAGCCATCATGTTGTCATATTTTTTAGATCTGTAGTTAGAAACCTGCTACCATTCACCCTCACTATGATTATAAGTCTTTATAAACATACATGAAACCTGTTTCGGGGCTGGATCCAACATGAATATGTTGTTATCGACCTGGTGTTGGATCCAATCTTTAAACACATTGTACTACTAGAGGGTTTAAGTAAGGAACCGACGACATGGGTAGTAATTGTGGTGATCAATGAGATTCAACTCTTATGGACTCTAATATTTTTGTAACCATATTATTCCCATGTCCAAGGTTATTTGGAAATAACCTGGAACCCAAGCCCTATTTAAAGAGTCAGTCTGGTTACTCCAATCTGGGAAAGGAGATCTGGGAGCCTGAACCTGATGAGTGGCTGGCAGAGCCTATTGATGAGGAAGAACCCAAATATCTCACCATGGTGGTGGTGGTGCATTATGTGGGGGCGCCTATTGATTCTAAGGTTGGAGATGAAATGTCATACACTATATCTTAGGTGGTGATCCTTAGCGATGTCTGGGAGGTGGCTCTATTGGTAACAATTCCAGCTACCTGGGGGCCTGTATTTGTGGTACTACGGTGGTCTCAACCTTGACGGCTCTTCTCGCGAGAGATACATAATCAAATGGATGTACCTCTTGGCTTGATTCAAGGCTTCTTATAAACATTGAGCTTTATCATAGAAATCCCATAACCCACCTGGGATGTTATAACAAATGATAAAAGGGTCCAGTTCATTATTCCCATTCCCCACACACATCGTTAGAATATCCTCTTGGGAAAGTGGCATATCAAGGGAATATGTGAGGCCATTAAACCTAGATAAAGAGTATATTATGCGCTCTTCAGGCCTCAGTTTTCAATTAAGGTGGTCATTAACACATTTCTTCTTGTTCATGGAGCTGAATTGATAGAGGAACTTCCTATGAAGATCCTTCTAACTAGATATTGATCCAATGGGTAATATGTTGTACTGGAAAAATGTCGGCCCTTCCAGTGTCTGTATGAAACACCGGAGCTTGGAAGCCTCATGTTGGGCTGGAGTTTCTAGCATGGGTCCACACATTGAATTATAGTGTGTCAGATGCTGTAGAAAATCACCCATACCATTAAGGTGGGAGAAGGTGGGATTTGAAAAACCTGAGGGTTTTGTAATATCATCCACCCATGTTGGATATGGATTTCCATTAGGGTGGATTTATACCTATAATGTTTCAAGGATCTTGAGGTGATAAATAATTGATTCCATCTGCTCAACTGGATGAGGATTCATATCTTGACAAGGGTTGATGACCACCAACGCATTGGCAGGTTATTCAATGTGCTAAGAGGGACCATCATCTTATAGGGAGAATGGAAGAATTACCCAAGGATATGGGAGAATAACCTGTAGAGTGTCCGGTGGGACCTATGGAGTAGTCATAAAAACTTGAGATGGGTTCTGAGGGAGGTTTCCACGCAATTCAGGTGGGTTGGGTGATTCATATCATGACTGCTTTCCACAAACACTAGTGTCTACCCAGTCTAGGTGCGTAGGGTGTTGAAGGCCAAAAGTAGGAAAATCATCATGAGGAAGTTGTACCTTCCCAAACCCATGATTCCCCGATCTAGGATTAAAGTAATCTGGCCTCCATTCTGTGGCATGCTCAGCGAGGATCTCTTCAACCGTCTATTTTAGCAATATGTAAGCACAACACCACCTTTTCAGGGTCATCATTCTTCCTTTTAACTAATCCAAATGGGTCAGTGTGTATCTCAGTCATAATTTTATCTTTTCCATTAATAGGGTATAGACTGGGTGTCAATGTCTTGGAAGGTGTAGGAAGAACAAGTAATGTTCTTTGTTAGCTAGTATGGATACCTGCCTGATCTGTCGGGTGTTGTGCTACCCTAGTGGGATGTTCAGCTTCTCTAGGACATGTACTAGTTCCCCCTTCTGGGTATATCTGAAGATCAACCATGTTCACTGTGATGATGCCCAAAGACATATCCTCTATATCACCTGGTGAACCAGTCTAGAGTAGGATTAGAATGAAATGTAGGGCAACTATTTCCAACACTTTCATTGGGGCACACACATTCATCTATTTCAAAGGATGCGAACATACTGACTATTGCCCCACATTCCCACTTTCCAAAGGCAGGTGGCATCTGTATCTTATTCAGGGGAATTTCCTCCTAACCAAAACAAGATGATGGGATGTCGGTTCCTCCTTCGGTGGATTCCTACATGGAACTCGTTACCTAGTCCAGGTCTCCCATATAGATTAAGACATTGTTCGTGAAACTTTTCCCAATTCCACATCTTCATGGATTCCAGTTAATTATGCTGCTTCTATCAGGACATTCCATGGGTTTTGGATAGCACAACAACCTTCAGTCGTGGGAGTAGTCCCGTTGGACATCAATGGCATGTCTGGCTGCTGGAACACTGGTGCGTCTGGGTTTCTTCCCCTAATTATAGGTATTCTAGAGGAAGAAAAATTCTGAGGGATACCACATCGAATATAGGGAATTATATGTTTTGGGAATGTAAATAAGGATTTCTTTATCTTTCCATGTTTAACACATGGTATGCTACGACTTTAACGTCTGGTGGATACGGATCAGACTAATTAGAACACATACTAGATTGGATCAGATGGGTTCATCCCCTTGATGGAACACTAATGTTGGGGCTAATGCTTGATTAGTTACCCGAGTGCCACCAAGAGTAGTGAAGAGGTGAATTGGAGTGATCTTGCTGGGATGTGGAGGCCCGGGTAAGAATCGGTATGGATGATGGGGAATTGAATGAACTGGTGGAGGAATGAGACGAAACCTTCATGAATGTGATTGTATTATTGTTCTTGAGAATCAAAAAGACTTCGTACGTATCCCCATGGCAGGAATCAAAGTCTGCGTAGTTCAGCGGGGTGATGGGACACCTAAGGAGGTGACCCATATGGATGGGACGTAGAAGATGTGGAACCTATGGGTTGGATCATGACCGTCTTGAAATACATAGGCTTGAGGGAAAGACCAGGATGAGACATGGGTGATGGGCTTGAACCTCAGTGAGTTGTCCTACGTACCTTTCCTTGGCAAGGATCAAAGTCAATGTAGTTCATGATGGTAGGTAAAGAATCAGGGTGTGCATAGAGTACATCAACCAGATGATGTACTGGATGGGGTGACAATGACTTACCACTGGATGATATTGACAACAGCTTACCACTAGATAGGATTGACAACAACATACCGTTGTATGGGATTGAAAATGGATTACCACTGAATGGGGGACATTTTAGTTCCATCTAGGACAAAAAGGGGCATACAATTTAATGTCATGGAATATAGGGTTGAACCTATGTGAAGTTATCGGGACTAATAGTTGTTGGGCATGAAACTCTAGGAGACTTCCTAAGTACCTTGCCTTGGCAAGGATCAACGTCCACGTAGTTCAAATGGTGTTACTGAACTGACGTGAAGGGATTTGGGACCAATGGTATTTGGGCATGAATCATAGTGAGGATTCCTACATAACTTGCCTTGGCAGGGATCAAAGTCCATGTAGATCGGAATGGTTTGGGGATTACATGCTAAGGTGGACCAGGAAGGATTTCATGGTCACTGTTTACTCTATGCTCATGTGATTCATGATCAGTTTGAGAAACAAGAGGAAGAAAAGACCTGATGATCACTTCACAAAAGGTTCATTCCTAGAAGTGGAATGGGTATTGCACGTGGGTAGAGGCCAAAAAAGGAAACATGGCCTTACATGTGGTTCACAACCAAAAGATGAAACATGGGCTTATGTGTGGTTCATATCCTAGGGAGATGGAGGTTGAGACAAAATCCAGGATTGAGGCCTAGGTGGTAACAAAGCCCAGAGGGGGAGGGACATGATAATGAAGGTCTTGGTACCCATCCCCCCTCTGGTCCATGGCACAAAAGAAGAAAGGAGTAAGGGTACTACCTATTGTAAAAAAGGATAGGGGGCTTACCGCAAGATTGTTTCCCTTTCCCCACGGACAGATGATAATCTATCAAAGAGGATCTCATTCCATGGGGGGAATATCACACTCCTATAGAGACGAGCGGGTGTAGAGAATATAAGAGATGGGGAACCCTGTGTATGATGCATGAGGCGGGGTCAAAGTTTAAATTTATGTGCTGAGGACGACAGTGCTTTGAAATTTAACATCTTGTATCTCAGATGAGGCAGGTTCACTCTGCGCCCTAAGGAATTACATAACTTATACCTTCCCACCCTTGGGGAAGGGAAGGAATCAACAATGCCTTGGTGAGGGGGTGCCGTGGAGAAATCCACTGAGGGGAACACGTTAGCATGACTATGCGATGAAGAAATAGCCATTAGCATTCCTGGGTTCCATTAAGGAGTAGTAATGGTGAATGGGGCCTACACAAGGAAGATACCTGGGTGCCGCTAAGGAGCAGCGATGATCGATGGGGATTACACATGGAAGCTGCCCGGAGTTCTTCCTCATGTCTGTCCATCATGGAATCCCAACTCAGTGGTGGGTTTAGGCATATTATTGGGGTCCAAAACCTATGTGAAAGTGAACCAGAGGGATAACACCACGGGGCATTGGAATCAATCCGAACAAAGGGAGATGAAAAGTGTGAATCACATGCCCGACATTCAGAACGTGGTGAGGGTGGCATGAGAATGGAGGATAACTATTGACTGTGTTGGAAACATATCATCCATATTGAGTTATCCTGAAATGGGGACAAACTAATGAGTGCTGACTATTGACCATGTTTGAAATACAGGACCTGACTCAAATTGTCATCCAAAGACATCCGGGGCATTGGCCCAAAACAGTAGGTGAGAAGAGGTGGCATGAGAACACACTGTTAAGGGGTCCCTTCTGACATGAAAGAGTATGGAGATATGAATGAGGGACATACAAAGCATGAGGTTGAGTGATGTAATGTTTGAACGGATTCCAAATCTCATTAAATTATGCCACTGTAATCATGGCATGAGGCATCTTATGCGTAGCACATATGGAATCTCTCATTTGAAACAAGCGGCTTCATATTATTGAATGATAGGGCATACTAAAGTTTATAGTCCTATAGAGATAATTGTTGGTATCTAATTCTTGGCACATAAGGAATATCTTTTTTGGAGAAAGATTCAGCCTATGTTTGTAACATAGGGTATACTATAGTTTAATGTCATGTATAGAGGACTATTGGAAAATTCTGAATGGCACATAAGGCATCTTTTTTTGGGGGCAAGAGGCATCCGATAATTGTCAAATAGGGTGTACTACATATTATAGTCAAATAAATGGGACTGCTAGGAATAAGGTGCCTAGAAATGGTTGGTGTTAGGACTTATGCAAGAGAGGCCATTTTTTGTTCAACCTGGCATTGGAGTCAGGTAATGGGGTTTGGATGACTTGCTTGAGGAATGGTTCGACTCAAGGTACTCAGGGAATCGATGATGAGAATCTCAACTCATGACATGGGAAACAAACCAATAAGAATATTTCATTTGAAGGTGATTCGCGGTGTGCGGAGGATTATCTCAAATCATGATATTCGATAGGTGGAAGGTAGGTGCGCATAAGGGTGCAGTATAAATTTCTGACGTATTGGGATGAAAATTTCATGGTGCGCCTCTCCATTTTTAAGGGGGATTAGTGTCAGTAGCTAAGGGACCGGCCTGAAAGGCCAAGACTGTAAACTGGAACTGATCTCACGCGGGGGTGCAAGGTTGCATCCCCCACAGTATATACCAATGTGTGCATGCATGTATACTATTGTGCGTATGATGGGCTACACGTAGGATGGTCTACACGCATGATCGGTTAGTGCGACATTGGTTCGCACATGATTTGGCACCTTGGTACAGTTGTATGAAAGATTTTTGTTTTGCGTGAAAGATTAGGAGTTTTTAACGCAAGATTGGAATCTTGCGCGCACATGAATGAGGTGGAAAATATGTTTCTCAAGGATAAATCCACTATAGGCCCATGAGAAAGTGGACCCATATGGGACCTATTGCGAATGATCTCACATGGAGGGTTCCATTCATCCGTGCGGGTGTAGAAGAGGCGGACTTATGCACAACAGTGTGGCGATCAACCTCTAGAGACCTCCCCCAAGGGGTGGGGGTTGCACTTGTATTTATAGGAGAAACTGGGAGTGGTTTCACCTAAAATTTCAAGTGCATAAGTGATCTTAAATAAACACTATGGTTGGTGCATGCACGAAGTGGAATTTGATGTTACATTGGGCATGTAAGAATATTGCGCATAGATGCTAATATTGCATGCACCTCTCAAAAATTTCACACACATTCCTTATATGTTTTTTTGGGTGGCATCGATGGATGATGACATCTCATTAGACGTGTAAAAGGTTTGTGTGACATGTTGCACCCAAGATTTTACTATTGTGCACAAGATTCCATTCTTGTGTGCAAGATTTCAATTCATTCTTGAAAAGCCATACATTTCCCCAAAATCATCTTATATGGCCATTTCCAGCTACCTGGCTTCAAATGGCCATAACTTCTGATCAGTAACTTCATTTGGGTTCTGCGAACATTCAAATCAAAGATTAAGGAACGTGCTACACTCCGAGTTCATGTATGGAAGCATTCAGCGAATTACATGGACGCCTTTTCCAATACCAACAGCAGATTACTACCCCCATCCACGAATCTGGACACGGGGGGATGCCACATTGAAAAATTTTCAGAGCACGGTGAATATATATACACATTGTTTTGAGAGGGTCTAATGATAACCACATGAAATAGTGTGCAAATTGATCTGAAGTGGGACCAACTCAACTAAGTGGCATTGCTGGGGAATGTTACCGCAGTGTTCATGGCTTTTGGGTTTAGCTAACTGCTGATAATGGAGACAAAAATGTGTCATCCCTAAGGATTTGAAGAGGAACATAACCTCTTCCTCAGTAAGGGACTCTGTAATGTAGAAGTTTTTAATTTTAAGTGTCCAGAACATCTTTGAGAAATGGCCTACAGAGATAATGTCCCAATAACATATCAACTTAGACATAGGATCTGGTCCTTGATTTCCCCACTATTCGACTGGAGAAAGTTATGGGATAGGTAACAACACTGATGCTGACTATTGTGGCGGCAGACTGGTTTGTGGAGTGTATCGTGCACGAGCTGATAGGCCACCACATCTTGGGCTATCATATGAAGAATGCACTGATTACACCAGCACATCCATGTAATATAGACTATTGAACACTTCATCCCGAGTAGGGTTTGTGGTCGTTGGTGGTGGGTCACACTACTGGTTTTCCATTATTGGTCCCCATAACAACTCTTCAAGACCTCATGTTGTGGTAGTGAATAATCCTATTGATGATATGGATGACTTCAAGGATAGGCCCTTGAAAGGGGCCAAATTTTAATCCTCCAATTTATATCTTTGATGGGATGTAGGGATATAGAGGTCCACACTTTTAGAATTGATGAGGCTGATACACCTTGTTACTTCCCCAGACCCCGACATAGAGTATCAGGGTGAAGGTTCCATCACCGAATCGCACTCCACTTCAGTGTTTTAAAATTGAACTATTTTGATTATGCTTTGAGGCTTCTCCAAATTATTACTCTGGAAGCGATTATCTTCCCTCATGCCCCGAGACTGTTCTTCAGTGTAGGGTAGATCTTTGACATGGGGATGACCTCCTTTAGGGTTGGTGCTAGAGCTAGGATGACCTCCCCTCATGAAAACATTGGTGCGAGGAGCACCTAGGAAAATTTCAAATGGAACATGTGGAGTACCTCAATGATTGAGGGTGTTACAGAGGGGAGGGCCTCCGTTGGAGATAGAAATCACAGGGGGAGGGCCTCCATGGTGGTCATATATGGCATAGGGAGGGACTTCATGTCGACTAGCTCTTGTAGTTGTGGTATAAGTAGGGCCTTTTTTCTGACCATACTAAATACCGGAAATACTTTCTTGATGATCATGAATGAAACAGGGAGGGCCTCCCCTGGATTCGGTGAGAAAATGGGGAGGACCCCCATGCTAGTATGTGATGGTGGAAGAATGATCCTTGCATTGACGACATGGTAGGAAAGGGAAATTTTCATACCTAAGACCAGTGGAATGGGGATGTCCTTCGTGTGGAGGGTAGATGAAGTGGGGAGGGCCTCTCCTAGAGTTGATGAAGGTGACATGGGTAATACATCAGTGCTAGATGCGGGAGTAGGGAGGAAACCTACTCTATATGATGATGGTATAGGGAGGAACTCCATACTAGATGTCATCATCAAGGATCAGCCCACAATACCTGGTGCTTACACTAGTGACCAAGGAGGTCAACTCAACCTACTTGTGAGGAGGCTCTTTCCTCAATCCAGACCAAGCATGGAAGCATCACCACTCTTGGATAGTGATGTTCCCATCCTCAAGGATAGCAATAGGGGTATAAGAGTACACTCTAGTGGTGGATTTGGCTACTAGATCCATCGAAGATGATGCCCTATGGTGGGTGTCTTCCTGAGATTGCACTTGACGTTGACGTTGGGTCAGCCAAACTAGGGCCAGCTATGAAGGGGTATGAACCACATGCTCATCGTTCTTTGGGACTGGCTTGTGAAGGAAACACATATGGAGGTAATCCATCTTCTATGGATCCCTGGATGATGTCGAAGCTTTTTAGACTCGCACAAACATTAACTCATCCACATAAGGAATGGAATCATAAGAGTGCTCTAGGGATAGGCTCATGAGGTTTTTGAAGGTCAGAGTGGTGATCCGTGGATCCATACACATCCCTTGGTGGGGCGGTGCTGACGGGGCATGGAAGCCTGCAGGCCTAGACGTGCCATGTCCCTTGTTAGGATAACCCCATCCATTTCGTATAGACAGACATGATTATAGACCAACCACATTTGAATAAATTCCGAGGGTAAATGGGGCATGGGAACCCGGTAGGTGTGTCATGGAGGTTGAAACAGAAGAGATGGAGCTGTGTGGGAATTCCATGTTGGCATTTCCCTTACCTCTGCTTCTGCGGGCGGGAGGTGATCTGTTTCTTATAGCTATGTATTGGGACATGAAAATAAGGGAAACATAACCATCAGTACATACAATTAGAAATTTATTCCCATTTCCCTAGCACCATTTAATCTTCCATGGATGGATAGAAATATCCATGATGATAACGTCGTAGTCTGGGATGCCAACTATAAATTACCTGAAATCATGGTGAGTTTCATGCCAGGCCCACTATTTTATTGGTGGGACCTGGTTCTAGATAGTGTATCTAGTGACATTATTATCTTCTGATGTCTCGAAATCTACTAATCCCTATGTTGTGGACAATAGATTCATGTCAGGTTCACTATTTATGTTTTTTATGTTTTCACCATGGTACACATCCCTCCATGGGGACACGATGGATATTACCCAAAATCCCCTCTTTTTAAAGGCAAGTGGAATCCATCGCTTATTCAATGACGTTTTCTCCATGGTGGAAACTGTATTATGGGATTTCAGTTTATCCTTTTGTGGATTACTCCTCAGGATTCGTGGCCTAGTCCGGGTCTCCCTTAATGATTTTGACATTTTTAAGGAAACTCTTCTTGGTACCATGTCTTTGGATGTCAGTTAATTATGCTATTTTTGTTAGGGAATACAAATGGGTCAAGTCATAGTAGTATCATTCGGTTAGGGGAGTAGTCACTTCTGGCATCAATGGAATGTTTCGACACTGAAACACTGCTACCCAAGTATTTTATTACGCTTATGCCAGGGCTTCTTGAGAGTTCTGAAACCCAAGGAATCCCATGTCAAATGCGGGGAATTTTATGCTTGAGGCATGTCTATGAGGTTTTTCTCAACTTACCATGTTTTAACATAGGGTATGCCCATAGTTTAATGTATAGAAGAGATGGATCATACTGATCATCACACTAATGGGAGTGGATCATATGGGTACGTCACTAAGAGGAACCACCTGAGAGGCTTACAATATGGGTTAATCAGGATGCCCAATTAGGTTGGATCTGAGAATTATTGGGTCTAAAAAAAGGGGACATAAATTTTACCATTGGATGGGATTGAACCTCATAGAGGCCTCCTACGCACCCTATAGAGGAGAAAAGTATGAAAACCCACGTAGTTTGATAGGGTGGATCATTGGATCATGGTGTAATAAATGGAAAAAAATAGAAGATATAATGAGGATTATGTGTGGTTAGAAACCTGAGTGCTAAAAAGGAGCAATGAGAGGAATGAGGAATGCACAAGGTTAGCTTCCCCAAATTGATGGCATGATTTCATTGGGATGTGGTGGCATAGGTGTAATTAGGATGGATATGTATGGAGTTTCAAAGTATGGAATCAAGAGCAATGGAACTGAGGACCGGTACAAAGGTGACAATGTTGGGTTTAACATTGTAGAGTTTTTCTATATGTCCCCATGGCAGTGAATCAATGTCTAACTAGTTCTAAGATGGGGATATGATTCACTTGACGAGGTGGCTCATAAGAATAAACACATGGATGGGGCCCGAAAAAATGGAACCAATAGGTTAAGGTATGATCATCATGTGACACAAAGGCTCGAGGGAGAGACCAAGATGGGACATGGGAGATGGGCTTGAACCTCAGGGAGGGATCCTATGTTCCTTGATCAAAAGGGATAAGATCAATGACCATGTACGTCAGGTGTGGGGCATTGAATCAGGGTACACATAGGAAAACCACCAAGAGACATGTTGGGGATTATGCATGGTTATAAACCCATCAAAATATGGACACTCTTACTGTAGGAGTATAGATTGAGTGTGGGACATACATATGGTTAGCTACAAAGGAACCAGTCTGACACCACTAAAAGATGGACCAAGGATGTGGATCCCAAGAAAGGGGAAAACAAATATTATCAGTGTTTGGGGTTGAACCTCCGAGATGTTTCCTACATACCATGTCTAGGATACAGGGATCAAAACCCATTTATTTTGTAAGCATATAGTTTAGCATCATGCAAGATAAAAATGGAATACATTTTAACATCATGTGGGACAAGGGTGAACTGACGTGAAGTGGTTTGGACTAATGGGTGATGGGATTAAACCTCAAGAGGCTTCCTACATACATTTACTAAAAATGAGGAAATGTAACACCCCAAGATTGGAAGATACGTTTCCCTTTGAATAATGCAATAGCTTGCTTTGTACGCACAATCGAGATTCTAGCACACCACGACCAATAAAACTAGCCGTTATGAATAGTAATACGCACTTTTTGAAATTTTATAAATTTTATTCCTAAAAATGGACTTCATTTTTGAATTCGTAATATCGAAATTAGTTTAGGGTGATATTTTTGTATTTTTAGGAAAACATTCAATTTTTGATGAATAGTGAAAACACTGTGTTATTGGTTAAAACCGATTTTTTTGTTTAAATAATTATTTATTTTACTTAAATTTATTTTAGCTCTAAACAGATACATAATACATATATATGTTCAATATAGTTCATTAGAGTCATTTTAAAATATGTTTAGATATAAAAAAAATTTATTGAACTTTTTACCGTCTTTTACCCACCTCCTAGGAGCATTTGCAAATTTGCATAAAACTTAATTTTACCGCTTCTCTGAGTTGAATTTAAAAAATCTGAGAGACAAGGTTGTTATTAGTAAGTAAAATGTGGTTCAATAAGATGAAAATAATTTTTGGTGAATAGTAATTTTTTACTTTTATTTACCACAGTTAAATGTAAATAGGGTAATTAGGGGTAAAAATGAAGTCATAATTAACCCAAAAAATGTTCTAATTCTATTGGATAAGTGTAATAAGACAAAAAAACCTTATTAATAAACTATGACCCCCTTTGGTCAACTTGGTTTAGATTAGGACATTTATTATTATTTTATTTAAAGAAGAGTTAAAAGAGTTAAATTCAAAGTTTAATAACAAAACCATTTATAATATAAGGTTATACATAAAATAAATTCAAATATAAATATTCATTAAAAATATAAAATGATTTCCTACATAACGGTTTCTTATTTATAATTTTTAGACGTTAAATAATATATTTTATTTATGACACAATGATGATGCAGTAATTACCTTATTGATGAAATATTAAAATAATTGATATTATAAATAACCAAATAAATGTAATTTGAGACATTTGATGAATTAAACTAATTTTATATTTGAATATGACATACTAGGGGTGATTGAATAATTTTTTGTCAATGTAATCAAGCTGCTATGATTTTAAACAAAACTAAATACAAAATAGTGTTTAAATTGACATAATTGAGTTTTTAAAACAAATACTATATTATTAATTGATATAATATTCCTAAAAATATAAGTTTTGGCCAAATGACTTAGATATAGATATATATATTAATAATGAACCAATTTGGGTTCTCTTGGCTTGTTATTGTATGTTTATTGACAATATAATATAAAAATACAAAGAGACATGGTAGGAGAAACTATTTAACTAAGAGATAAATATAAAAATAAGGTTAATATGGTGACCTAAACCTTTCTAAAACCAATTGGTTTAGAGGTTTTAGACCCATCCCCACCTTAGAATCTATATAAATCATTTTTGATCCATTATAAACCGAAAATGATTTTATTATATAATAATATTTTAAGCTTTTCCTAAAGTGACCCTCACCTCTTTATAAAAGGGTACTTCCCCTTCTCTTAATTGTACACCTCCAATGCCATATGGCTCGGCCAACCCCTACACAAATATCTTCCCAACATTCCTACCTTAATCCTAGATGCCTTACTTTGGTTAGAAAGCCATCCTATGGATCCCTTGCGAACAAATCAAAATGAAGAACCCGAAGAAGAGGTAAATATTTCATCACCTCCTTCAAGTTATTTTTTTCTTCCACTTCCACTTTCTTTGTTGTTTCCATTATAAAATAATAAATTCAGTATATTATATATAATAAAAATTTATTATAAAAATGTTATAACAATATTCATTATTCTTTCCATCTTATAAATGAAAAAGTCACCATACGTGCGTACATATGGCTTACCATCTCCATGTCGTGGTGTAGTCTGTTATTAAAAAACTTCATTATTTTGGATGGGAATAATATGGAATATAAAATACGTAAATAATAAATATAACATTTTAATGAATCTGTGTATATTATATACCATCAAATTACATATGATTTCGTTGATAATATAATGATATTGTCGCTCATGCGTACACACGAATTACCGTCTCCACGAACGTGATGAGATTCATTCCCAATATTACTAATTAAAGAATAATTTTCATTTTATGATTAAAAATATTGATTATGAACATAATATAATTCTATATATGAATCAAATACATCCTATACATAACAAACATGTCTTACAAAACCAATCATATAAAGGAAAACGAATCAGTTAACAACTGAAACGATGATACTAAAGAAATGTTATTAACAAAGAAATATTAGAGGGTCATATATGATATTATTTTTATGTATATAGTTCTTTTATAATTTAATTAAAATGACTTAGCTATTATACAAGGGAATAATGTACCCTCAAACAAGTAAAATTACAAGGTAAGGGTTAATTCTACAATCTCTTTACTTATCTGAGGTTGTTAATACATAAGTATCTGTTGGGACATCTTTATTACCCACATCCTTGTTTTCTTAAAAATTTAATTCTAAAAATTCTTACTATTTACTAGAATATGCGTTAAATACATTTATAACCTTATTTTACTATATATGTTTTTAAAGGAATCTTTTCATCATTTTCCAAACAAGGTACTTTAGGACCTTTTCACCTAAATTAAGGTAAGAATATCGTTTTATAACTTATACGATGGGTGTGGAAACATTCCGCCATTATAACATCATGGAAGCTTCCCATAAAATTTTATAATAATATTTTCCAAATAAATGTTTTCTTTTATAATTATATGAATTTTAATTTATTTCAAAATATAAGGATATATTTCTCTAAAAAAAGTTTTGATATCATCTATGTCAACATCCTTTGATGGAATTTAAGCTTATTTGATGTTGATTTATTATGATAAAAAATTTCCATATTGAATTGAAGGTTTTGTGATATTTTTGTCTATGGATCATTTATTTTTACCATTCATGGTTTATGGATAAAGTATTTACATTCTGTATTCTTGTTTTAATACGAATGTTTATGTTTTGTTTAAAACTTTTCATATGAGGAATGTATTAGAATTAATAAGTGACGGGTGGAGCCCGCTATAGTTTCTCGATGCATCAGTAGGTCTCATGAGACAAACTAGTGTATTGGAAAAAGGCCTTCACAAAATCTTATTTGTAGTCTTGGCACAAGTCCTTGACTATGTGGTTAGGAAGTCTGGAATTATGCATTCCATCATTATGATTGTGGTTATTGATATTGCATGTGATTATTTGACTAGTAGAATATCCATGTGAATAAGTAAATGAAATTATTTGATTTTATCTTTACCATATTATGCTGAAGTTTAATTTTAAAAGGCTTTTGTTTTAGTCTTATATATTACCTTAAATGTTTATTCTTATTTATGAAAGATTCGACTATATTGTTATCCTTACTGATCATCTGAGATCACCCATTTCAATGTATGATTTTTTCCAGGATGTGAAGAAGTATTTTATGGTTGACCTGCAGGGATAGGCTGAAGATATAAGTGTGTTAAAAAGGGGACAAAATTTTGTTGATGTTTTTATTTCATGATGTAATGCAAAACTTATGAATGCATCTAGTACTTCCAAGGCTACTAAACTGATCGATCTTTCGGGTTATGATTCCTTGTATCATGCCATTGTTATGAAACAATGCACCAACTCTGGGTTACTCGGGTCGGGGATTTATAGTTGGTATCATAAGAAGTTTATTACAATCCTTGGAAGATAGACCTAGAAAAACTCTTATTAGAGAACATTATCCTAAGATAGACTTTGGGGATTATTATAGAAGAACATCCTAGAATTTTGGTACTGTAGATAACATGTGAGTTTTCCAAGCAATACATCCCTTTCTGGATATTATCAGATAGAGGTGGCTCTAGAACATATGTACCTAGGGGTAAAACCTTAAAACACCGCTTTTAGATAGACTCGAATGTGAACTGGTGCACAACAATGATCCTTGTTGCACTCTTGGTTACGACACTCCCGAGGGATATGCTTAGGATAATTCTAATATTATTTATAAACCATTTTTAAGAGTTTATGAGTATATACATCCTCAAAGAAAACATTTTTATGATTACGGATTATATCCATAAACTGTTCAATTTATTTTATGTTTTTTACAAGTTTGGAATTATTTATTGTGATTCAAAAACTAATATAGTGTATGCCATTGTTTAGAAATGGCGCCTAGTGGAAGGAATGGAAACCATATCAAAACATGTAATCCATGTAGGTATTTACCTCCTAATCAATAAAATTATAGTGGAGCTAGTGAAACAACTAGTGCTTATCAGCTTATCACCATACTGGGACAACTCACTTAGGTAGTGAATAATAACCTTACCCGTATGGAGCACCCTGATCCACAACATGGAGGTTCAATGCTGGACCTCTTAATGAGGCAACAACCACCAACATTCAATGGGAGTAAAAATCAATAAGTAGTAGAGCAATGGATAAATTCTTCAGAGAAAATATTTCATGCTTTGGGGATTAGCGAAAGGGAATAAGTTGTCATGGCAGTTTATCACCTCACAGGAGATGAAGATCAATGGTTTTCATTAATCCCAAACAGAAAAGAAGATGAAAAAGTATCAAACATGGACTGGAGGTATTTTAAAGATATTTTCTTAGAAAAATAATTTCTTCATGACCATCGAAAAGATATGGAAATACAATTTCGGAGTCTAAGGAAAAAGGAGGAAGAGAATGTCTCAATGTATGAGGCTAACTTTACAATGTTATCAAGGCATGCAACAAATTATATATGTAACACAATGAGTGTGATTTTTTGATTCATTGATGGGTTAAAACAATTTCTCCGTCAACAAATAGTGTCACAATCCTTCTCATCATTCGAATATATTTGCCTATGATATTTCAAGATAGAAAAGGAATTCTCTAAGTCTTATGACTTAAAAGAAAAGAAATAGAAAAAGAGATCCGCTAAACACTCTAAAAATGGAAATAAGGGGAAGAAGAGAAAAGTCGAATATCCATCTTAAGGTAAATGTGGGAAGAAACACCCCAGTACTTGCCTGAAGGTAAAGAGAGTCTATTACAAGTGTGGTGAAAAAGGCCACCAAGCTCACAATTGAAAGGGGAAGAAAGAGGCTATCAAATTTGAATGATAAAATTTTTGAGAAAAGGGGAATTATGCAAATCAATGTCCTAATCGCCAAGTGAACATACCTCAGAAAAGGCCAAGGGAGAAAATCCAAGCATATGTGATCACTACTATTAAGAATGAAGCTCTAAAAGATGAGGTGGCATGTAAATTAATGGTTTCCCCATTTTTAGCCAATGATTTAATTGATTCTGGATCATCACTTTGTTTCATATCATCCCATTTTGTTTTGAAAATAAGATATTTTCAATTGGACTTAACAAGGGAGTTTTCAATAAAAACACATAAAGGAAGTATCATCACAAGAAATTTTTGCGAATCAGTTCCCATTAGGGTATATAAATATTCTTTATATACTGATATCATCATCATACCCATGATTGAATTTGATATAATCCTTGAAATGGATTGGCTTTTGGACCATGATTCAAATATTAATTGTATGAAGAAAGAGGTTACAATTTTCGATGATGATAATGAGTAGCTTATCTTTAAAATAGAAACATCACCTACATATTCATATCTAGATCCACCCCCAGTATATCTACTAATTTTAATTATTGGGGAAGAAGAGAATGAAATAACTATGGGTGAGGAAAATAATGTTCGAATATAGTATGTACCTATTGTTCAAGAATATGTTGACGTGTTTCCCAATGATTTTCCTGGACATCATCTGGAACAAGAAATTGAGTTTTCCATTGATTTAATTCTTGGTTCAAGGCCCATATCGAAGACCCCTTATAGAATGGCCACTGTGGAATTAGTGTAACTAAAGAAACAACTAGATGAATTGGGTAACAAGGGATTTCTTCGCCCTATTGTTTCTCCATGGGGAGCCCCTGTCCTTTTTGTTAAGTAGAAAGAAGGATCTATGAAGTTGTGCATTCACTACCGGGGGATCAATGCTATAACAATAAAGAACATATATCCCCTACCACACATTGATGATTTATTTGACCGACATCATGGAGCTCAATATTTTTCAATGATCGACCTTCGATATGGATATCATCGATTTTTTGTGAAGAAGGATGACATTCCGAAAACAACATTTCAAACTAGGTACGAGCATTACGAGTTTACAGTAATTCTTTTTTGATTGAATAATGAACCCTCTATCTTCATGGATCTAATGAATAGAATTTTCATGGAATATCTTGATGAATTTGTACTGGTATTTATTGATGATATCATGGTATTATCCAAAAGTTACAAAGATCATGAAAATCACATACGCTTTATTCTAGTGAATCTTAGAAGAAATGAATTATATGGGATGTTTAGAAAGTGTGAATTCTGGATTCAAGAGATTTATTTTCTTAGCCATATTTTCTCTACGAATGGAATATCTCCTGACCCTTCAATTACCAAGGCAATCCAAGAATGGAAAGCACTGACAAGTATAACTGAGGTACACAATTTTATTAGTTTAGAAGATTATTATCGATGTTTCATCCATAATATTTCCTGGTTGGCTAACTCATTACCCACAATCACTCGTAAAGGGGTTCAATTTGTTTGAAAAAAAGAGTGTATATAATGTTTTGAATAAATAAATAGATGATTAGACAATCATCCTATCTTGAATCTAACATCATGGAACGATGAGTTTTTTATTTATAGTGATGCTTCAAAGAAAGGAATTTGTTGTTTCTTTATTCATAATGATAGTGTTATTGCCTATGCATCACGATAACTAAAAATTCATGAGAAAAATGATCCTACTCTTGATCATGAGTTAGCAGCTGTAATCTATGCTCTATAAATATGGGGACACAATGTCTATGGTGAAAACTGTGAGATTTATACTAATCACAAGAGTTTAAAGTATATTTTCTCACAAAATTAACTAAACATGAGGCAAAAGTGGCGGCTTTAACTACTCAAGGATTATTATTTCACTATACACTACCACCCAAGAAAGGCAAATAAGGTGGCATATGCTATGAGTGGAATGGATCTTGTAGTTTTAAACAAGATGAGAGTTGAAAGGGATCCTATATTCATGGATCTAGTAAATATAGATATGGGAATAACCATGGATGGTGAAACATCAATACATTTTAAAATGGTTTCCAAACCATATTTACTAGAAAGGATAAGGTGTTCTTAGACTGATGATAATGAGTTTCAAAAGAATATTAAAGCTGTGAATGATGGGAGATTGAGTGACAGAATATATGAAGATAGACTTTTGAAATTTCGGAAGAGACTTTATGTTCATGATATACTGAATCTAAAAAGTGCATTGGTGGATGATGATCATAGATTCAATTTCTCTAAACACCCTAGGAGCACAAATATGTACATATATTTGAAGGATCATTTTTGGTGGGACAACCTGAAGAGGGAGATTGCTCATTTTGTGTCAAGATTTATGGTATGTCAACAAGTGAAATCTGGAAGGAGAAATCCTGGAGGAGTCATGAAACTTCTTCCCATACCTGAGTGGAAATGGGATAATATTATAATGGACTTTGTCATTGGGCTTCCAAATACTCCTAGAAGGAATGATGAAATATGGTTCATTGTTGATAGTCTTACCAAGTCAGCACATTTTATTTCTATAAGATAAGATTTACCATTTGAACGTATGACAAGACAATATATTAGTGAAGTTGTAAGACTTCATGGCGTACCCCTATAGATTGTTTCTGATCGTGATCCTCGTTTTACATCAAGATTCGGGAAAAGTATTCAGAAGACCCTGGATACAGAATTTCATTTTAGCACTTCTTACCCCCCTCAAACTGATGGACAATCAGAATGGACTATTCAAAACTTAGAAGACATGTTGATATCTTTATCACTTGACTTTAAAGTTATGTGGGATCAATATTTACCTATGGTAGAAGTTTCCTATAACAATAGATTCTATTCAAGTATTCAGATGGCATCATATGAAGCATTATATGGAAAGAGATGTCTCCCACCAACTTGTTGGGATGATGTTGGATAAAAAAACTCATAGGCCTAGAACTTTTTGAGGAAAAAATGGAAAAGGTGAAGATTATACAAACCCACTTCAAAGCATCCAAAAGTAGGAAAAGGAGCTATGCCGATAACCGAAGGAAGGATTTGAAATTTCAAGTAGGAGACCATGTTTTCTTGAAGGTTTCTCCATGGAAAGGTGTTATACATTTTTGTAAGAAGGGTAAATTGAGTCCCTAGTACATCAGACATTTCGAAATTCTAGAACAAATTGGATTTGTAGAATATCATTTATTAATACCTCCAAGTCTCTCCAAAGTTTATGATGTGTTCCATGTATCACTGTTAATAAAATACATGCCAGACCCAATGCATTACTCACCTATGAGGAAATTGAACTTGAACTTGATCTCTCTTATTGTGAAGAGCCTGTAAAAATTCTTGATACCATAGAACAAGTGCTAAGAAGTTGGACAACATTTCTAGTAAATGTTATATAGAGAAATCATATAATGGAAGAGGAAACTTGGGAACCCGAGGATTTTATGACGAAGAAACAACTGATTCTTTTTATGCAGTAATATTATAAAAATTTTGAGAACAAAATTACATTATGGAGGGGATAATGTAACACCCCAAGCATCCACAGTAAGTTTCCCTTTTAATAATGCAATAGCTTGAATTGTATACAACTTCGAGGCTCGAACACACCGTGTCCATTCAAACTACCCTTTATGAGAGTAATACCCACTTTTTGAAATTTTATAATTTTTTTAAAATGGACTTCATTTTGGTATTTGGAATATCGAAATTATTTTAGGGTGATTTTTTGGTATTTTTTTGAAAACTTCCATTTTTGATGAATAGTTAAAACACTATGTTATTGGTAAAAACCGAATATTTTATTTAAATAATTATTTATTTTATTTAACCTTTTTAGGTAAAAAAGATACATAAAACCTATATAATTTCAATGTAATTCATTGGAGTCATTTTATAATAAGTTTAGATATATAAAAATTTTATTGATCTTTTTACCATCTTTTTCCCACCTCCTAAGAACATTGGAAAATTTGTATAAAACTTAATTTTACCTCTTCTGTGAGTTGATGTACAAACCTCTAAGAGACACTGTCGATATCAATAAGTAATATTTGGTTCAACATGATGAAAATAATTTTTGGTAAATAGTAAATTTTGACTTTTATTTACCACGATTAAAAGTAAATATGGTAATTAATGGTAAAAATGATATCATAATTATCCTAAAACGTGTCCTAATTCAATTGGAGAAGTATAATTTGACCAAAAAAAACATTAGGAATAAACATTGATCCACTTTGGTTCACAAGGATTAGATTTTGACATTTATTATTATTTTATTTAAAGAAGAGTTAAAAGAGTTAAATTCAATGATTAATAACTAAACCATTTTTAATATAGGGTTATACATAAGATAAATTCTACTATAAATATTCATTAGAAAGATAAAAATATTTCCTACATAATTTTAGTTTATTTATAATTTTTAGAAATCATATAAATTAATTTATTTATGACACAATGATGATACAGTAATTACCATATTAATGAACGATTAAAATAATTGATATTATAAATATCTCAATAAATGTAATTTGAGACATTGAATGAATTCCAACAATTTTTTGGGTTAATATGACATTTTATTGTTGATTAAATAATTTTTTTTCAATGTAATATTGATGTTATGATTTTCAAAAAAACCAAATACTAAATAGTGTAAAAATTTACATAATTGAGTTTTTAAAACAAATAGTATATTATTAATTGATATAATATTCCTACAAAAATATTTTTTGAAAAAATGACTTAGATAAATATATTTATATTAAAAAAGAACCACTTGGGGTTCGATTTTTCTTGTTATAGTATGTTTATTAACCATATAAGTTAAATATACAAAGAGACATGGTAAATGAAAAACTATTTAACTATGAGTTAAATATAAAAGATAAGGTTAATATGGTGACCTAAGCTTATATAAAACCAAATGGTTGAGATTTTTTCGACCAATAAAAACCTTATCCTATAAATAAATAATTTTAGAGCCTTTAGATACCGAAAACAATTTTATTATAAAATAATATTTCAATCTTATCCTGAAGTGACCCTTACCTTTCTTATAAAATGGTACTTCACATTATCTTAATTTAACACCTCCAAATCCATTTGGATTGGCCAACCACTGACCAAATATCCTCCCACCATTCCTCCCTTAATCTTAGAGTCCATTCATTGGTCAGAATGCCAACCTGAAAATCCCTTTTGATAAAATCAAAAGAAAGAACATGAAGAAGTGGTAAATATTTCATCCCCTCTTTAAAGTTATTTCTTATTCCACATCCTCTTTCTTTGTTGTTTAAATTATAAAATAATAACTCCAGTATCTTATATATAATATTATGTTATTATAAATATGTTATAGCCATATTATTTATTCTATCCATCCTATAAATGACAAAGTCACCAATCTTGCTTACGTACGGCTTACCGTCTCCACATCGTGGTGTAGTTTGTTATTCAAACACTAAATTATTTTGGATGGGTATAATAATGAATATAACTGATATAAATAATAAATATAACATGTTAATGATTCTATATATAGTATATATCATCCAATTACATACAATTTCATCATCAATATAATGATATTGTCGCTCGTGCGTACCTACGAATTACCATCTCCGCGAGCACGATGCGATTCATTCCCTATCGTAATCATTCAAGAATAATTTTAATTTTATGATTAAAAATAATGTTTATGAACATAATATCATTATGTATAGGATTGAAATACATCCTATTCATAAGAAACATGCCTTACGTAACCAATCATATAAAGGAAAACTAATCAGTTAACACCCGAAACGATGATACTACTGAAATATTATTAACAAAGCAATATTAGAGGGTCGTATATGATATCATGTTTATGTATATAGTTCTTGTATAATTTAATAACAATGATTTAAATATTATAACAGAGGTTACCATAACCTCAAACAAGGAACAGTACAAGTTAAGGGTTTATTCTACAATCTCTTTACTTATCCGAAGTTGATAATACGTAAGTATCTACTGGGACCTCTTAGTCATGCGCATTTGTGTTTTCTTAAATATTTAATTAAAAAAATTCTTAATATTTTATAGACTATGGTTTAATGTTATTTATACCGTTATTTTACAATATATTATTTGAAATGAATCCTTTTTCCATTTTCCAAACAAGGTAATTTATGACCTTTTCAACAAAATTAAGGTAAGAATGTCCTTTTTTAACTTATACAACTGGTGCGACTATCTTCTGCCGTTATAACATTGTCAAAGCTTCCCATACAATCTCATAATAATATTTTCAAAACAAATTTTGTCTTTTATAATTATTTTACTTTTAATGTATTTCAAAATATAAAGAGATATTTCTCTAAAACATTTTTTGATTTCATCTATGTCAACATCATTCGAATGATTTTAAACTTTTTTGAGGTTGATTTATTATGATAAAAAACATCCATATTGTATTGAAGGTTTTGTGATATGTGTTAACTTAGGATGTGTTATTTTTACCATTGATGGTTTTTGGATAAAGTGTTGACATTTTGTATGCTAGTTTTAATTCGAATGTTTATGTTATGTTTAAACCTTTTCATATGAGGAATGCATTGGACTTAGTATGTGATGGGTGGAGACCAATACAGCTCCTCGATGCATCAGAATACCTCATGAGAAAAACTAGTGTCTTGGCACAAGGTTTGGACAAAATATTATTTGTAGCCTTGGAACAAGGCCTTGACTATGTGGTTATGAAGTCTGGCATTATGCATTCCATCATTTTGAAAGTGGATATAGATATTTCATGTGATTATTCTACTAGTAGAATATCCATATGAATAATTAAATGGAATTATTATATCTTATCTTTTCTATTTTATGCTGATTTTTAATTTTAAAAGGCTTTTATTATAGTCTTATTCATTGCCTTAATTGTTTATTCTTACTTATGAAAGTTTCCACTATAATGTTATCCATACTAATCATATGAGCTCACCCCTATCTATGTTTTATTTTTTCTAGGACGTGAAGAATTATTTTATGGTTGACCTGTAGGTATATTCTATATATATAATTGTGTTAAAAATGGGACATAATTTTTTTGATGTTTTTATTTCATGATGTAATGCAAAACTAAGGAATGTATCTTGTACTTCCAAGGATACTAAACTGATTGGTATTTCAGGACATGATTCCATGTATCATAACAATGTTATGTAATAATACACCGAATCTAGGTAACTGGGGTCAGGGCGTTACAGGAAAGATCACTATCCATGTAGCTCATAAGGTTACAGAATGTGGCTCACACACTACGATATCTCAAAGAGGGTGTCATTGTAAATGGTTCTTATAATAATATGTGAGTCATGCTCAATTTGAAAAACAAGAGGAAATAATATAAGATGATCACATTGTGATAGGTGTGTCTACGAGGATTTTGGCATGACTTATGCATGGTTAGAGGCCCAGAGAGAATACATGGGATTACTTCATAAGGGAAGTCCGAGTAGTGGGCCTGATGTGAATGGAGCTTATGGCCACCACACCTAGAGAACCCAATCAAGGGGTTTCAGGGATTTCATAGTGGCTTCCTGAGGTACGCATGGCGATAAATCTTATAGGTAGAGGGGAGTGAGAAGGAACAAGTTACCATCAACATCACGGGCCTCTTAGTAATTTTTCTTTATGTGGTGATAAAATTTTAATATCATGTGTTGCGGACATAGGTGCATGGTAGTTTAAAATCCTAGATATTAGATGGTAAGGATTCACTCCTCACCCATATGACTTACATAATTGGTGCACAATAACCCTTGGTGAAGGGAAGAAACTAGAAATTCCATAAGGAGATGGGGTTGCAGAGTGGTCCATTGAGGGGCTTATGTTAGCATGGATATGTGAATAAGTAATATCCATTAGTGTACATATGGGAAGAAGAACGCAGAAAAGGAACACAACATGAAGAACCACCCAAAGGACTTTTAAATCAGTTTGTACGGTCCCGTGGGGATGCACAGGAGAAGGGTTCCCATAAAAAGAGGCCACATAGAGAGAGTATTTTTATAGATCAGGGGATCGCAGAGCAAAGTGGCTCACAATGCACCAAGGTTTTATAAAGTTCATGGGCTCACAAAACGTAGTGCTTTGCAGAGATCATGGGATAACAAAGCATAGGGGCACGTAGATCTCATGGTCTTGGAGAGTACATGGGCTCGCAGAGGATATAGATTCTCAAAGTGGATAAAATTTCAGAGCATAGTGTCCCTACCTAATCATAGATTACACATGTTTTTGGTGGATGATTTGTGAATCTTGGGGGATTTATGAATTACCATGTACCCAAAGGGTGCTCCTTCCTTTTGCGATGGACCATAGGCACCATGAAGGGAATCCCTCCATGAAGAGGGGGTAAATTTGATTGAAGGAAAAGGGAATTCACAATGCTCAAGTACCATGTATGATTCTACTTTCCTGATGGTTTTTATAGAAAATGGTTCTTCTTGATTAGATAGCTTAGAAGGTGAAAGGTCAGGGTATCGATCATTTTGGATTTGGGGATTCTTGTATTTATAGGTGTTAGGAGGATGTAAATGGTGGAAGAAATTCCTTGACATAATTTATACTTTGCAACTTGAGGATGTCTCTGTCATGTTTCTCATAACCATGGAGTCATCTGTCATTCCCTCTACAGAGATAGTAGAGACCTCCACTTTCGGTGAATTTTGTCATAGCTGTGGAGTCATCCATTACTTTTCATTGTTGTAGACTCATATTATTCCTACTCATTGTGGCGGTTGTGTTGCTGGAGGGCTTTGTGAAGCTTCATAGCAAAGCATACTATTTGGAAATTTTTGGGGGTCTTTGATTATTTATTTCCATAGTGAAGATTTTTTCACCAATAGGTAGATCGAGGAGATATCACACAGATATCCTCATGATAGGATTCCTAATTATAAAGGAAATACAACTTCTTTATTAAACATTGATCCATATCATGGTGGGATAAAAATCCAGGAGACAACATCTTTAAAGGGAATTCATGATAAAAGGGTTGCATACTGATGTGAAAGGATTGATCATGTATATCATGTGGTTTATTAAAGGTCATGATTTTAATTTTTCATGGTTTTAACTATGAAGGAGTTATTCTCGATAGATAATATAGGATAATATTTTCTAATTATATTACTGAGATGGGATAAAGGATGGTAAGAAAGTGAAATTCTATACCGTGGATGCTTCTTAGAGTGATTGAATACAAGTCATATTGTTATATTGATGTTCCACTAGAATTTGTTCATTTTTTACCTGAAGGAGAATTCATATCATGAGAATATAATATTATATTTGAACATGATGGGTTCAAATATCTTTTGGGTAAAAATACCTTCATGAAAGGACCCTTACAGGATTCCCATTTACAAAGGGGGTCCTCGTGTATAATGATTGTCCCTATTAATTATGGGAGTAAAAATTCACAAAGTGGTTCCATGTTCTTGAAGGGTGTTTATAGGACTCTCTTTTATAAAGGGGCCTCATAGTCCACTCATTCACAAGTGTCCTTATAATCCACTTTATTCAATATGGGGCCTCTTGGGGCCCAAATTTGTGAGGGGTCCATGTAGGACTCTCATTATCGAAGGGAGAATCATGAGCCTATAATTAATTAAGGGGTATCATGTGGATCACATTTGAGAAGGGGCCTTGGGGTCCTCTCATTTGTGAAGGGGGCCTCGTGGATTATTTTATCATCTGTTTATTGATTTTTAATTCTCAGTTATATGGAGGATTACTTTATGAATGAATGATATGGATCTTCTTAACGTTTCCCAAAGTGTTACGTATTATTTATTGTGGATTTACCCATTATTCCATTGTGTTACAATTATGAGGTGGGTATGGGGTGTTTATTGTAATCTTTGGGTAAATGCTTCCAAAAAATGGACATCATCATATGGAGTACATGGTCACATAGTGAATCCATGAATGGAATAGGTCTATGAAAGGAGTATACAAAAGGAAAAAAAAGTACATCATAATTTCATATGAATGTTTCTTCATGATGTTCTTATGTAGTGGCCTATAAATCATCATATTATAGCTTTATATGACATCATATACATGTGGAATCTATGGGATGGGTCTAGAATCATTATTCAATATCTAAAATGATAATAGTTCCACAAACAATCAAATAACCTCAGAAATGATCTAACTTATCAGTGAATTGTGTAATTATTCATGAATAATTAAATTACATTGAGAATTTTAGTATTCTTCATTAAGAATTAAATTACACCATGAAGATATCCCCTTTTTCAATTTTATTTCCTTCCATCATGATGTGCAACTTAAAATGGACATAACTTTTGATCCATAAATCTATTTTCGTTCCGCAAGATATGAAGTCAAAAATAGAGAGATGAGTTACAAACCTAGATACAAGGTTCCCCCCTAGATAGTATTTTCTATTTATAATAATAGAATATAATACAAAAACATTATGTATTTTGTTTTTAATAAAATTTCATCACTAGCAGATTAAATCAACAACTTATTCCTAGTGGGAGGCTCTCAACACAATATAACTAAACTATTCAATTTCTAGTATAATATATATCCCTAGTTGTGTATAAGATATCATATAGAACATTGATATCCCATTTTAATGTTATTCTTATAGAAGTGTAAATTTTTACCCAAACCTGACTTGTATTGGATGAATGATTACTTTATCAAGTCATCTATAAAAATGTCTATGACACACATTTTCCAAAAAAACAATAGAAACATGGAATTTTTCCAAGTTCAATACTTTGATTGATAATAGATATTTCCAAGATTGTAGTAGAAATAATGTATATATCTATATTTATGATAAACTACTTCCTCCCCGTTTTATATTATCATGAAATTGTATACTGTTATTATCAGGACTGAAAAGGGGATATATCACAAAACTGTACCCTAAATAACACATTAATTGAGCATTTTAGGCACTGATGATATGGCTAGGACACTTACGTAGAAATATACAACCACTACTTTCACAAAAATATGTTTAAAACCATATCTTGGTGGACCATGGTGACTTTTGAGTCAGAAATGATATCCCTAAATTAGGTTATTATAATGGCCCAGTCAGGCCCACGATCATGAAATTGTCCGCTTTGGGCCAAGCCCGCACCATTTTTCTTTCCTCGGGCTCTAGGCCTCAGGAATCCCCCAGGAAAAGGCCTCATGATGTGAGAGGTATCCAAACCACCTTATAAAGGGTTGCTTTGTGCTCCTCCTCCTTCGATGTGGGATTGCAATAACCCACCCCCATAGAATGGTCGAGTGTCCTCATTGGCATATGAAATGGACATCGGCTCTGATACTCCTATATAGAATGGGATAATATTATGGGATAATATTATTATGGAATTTGTTATGGTGCTTAAAAATACTCCTAGAAGGAATGATCCAATATTGGTCATTGTTGATCGTCTTACCAAGTCAGCACATTTTCTTTCTATAAGATAAGATTTACCACTTGAACGTATGGCAAGACAACATATTAATGAAGTTGTAAGACTTCATGGAGTACCCTTATCGATTTTTTCTGTTCTTGATCCCCATTTTACATCAAGATTATGGAAAAGTATTCAGAAGGCCCTGGATACTAAATTTCATTTTAGCACTGCATACCACCCTCAAACTCATGGACAATCAGAACGGACTATTCAAACCATATAAGACATGTTGATATCTTGCTCAATTGACTTTCAAGTTATGTGGGATCAATATTTACCTATTGTATAATTTTCCTATAACAATAACTTCCATTCAAGTATTTAGATGGAACCATATGAAGCATTATATAGAAAGAGATGTATCACACAAACTTATTGGGATGTTGTTGGATATAGAAAACTCGTAGGCCCAGAACTTTTTGAGGAAACAATGGAAAAGGTAAATGTTATAAAAAACCACTTCAAAGCAGCCAAATGTAGGAAAAAGAGCTATGCCGATAACTGAAGGAAGGATTTGGAATTTCAAGTAGGATATCATGTTTTCTTGAATGTATCTCCATGGAAAGGTTTTATACATTTTGGTAAGAAGGGTAAATTGTGTCCCTGGTACATCATACTTTTCTAAATTCGATAACAAATTGGAGTTGTAGCGTATCATTTGGTAATACCTACAAGTATCTCCAATGTTTATGATGTGTTCCACTAATCACTGTTAAGAAAATACATGCCTGGCCCAACATATTACTCACCTATGAGGAAATTGAACTGGAACCTAATATTTTTTATTGTGAAGAGTCTGTCAAAATTCATGATACCATAAAACAATTGCTGAGAAACTGGAAAACTCATCTGGTCAATGTTCTATAGAGAAATCATATAATGGAAGAGGTAACTTGGGAACCCGAGGAACATATGATGAAGAACCAACCAATTCTTTTTATGTAGTAACATTCTAGAAATTTCGAGAAAAAAAATTACTTTAAGGAGGGGAGAATGTAACACCACAATCTTCCACGGTACATTTCAATTTCAATAATTTAATAGCTTGCATTGTATACAACTTCGAGATTCGAACACACCGCGACCAATCAAACTAGCCTTTATGAATAGTAATACCCACTTTTTGAAATTTTTTAAATTTTATTTTTTTAAATGGACTTTATTTTGGAATTTATAATACCGAAATTAGTTTAGGGTGATGTTTTGGTATTTTTTTGAAAACTTTCAATTTTTGATGAATAGTGAAAAACACTACATTATTGGTAAAAACTAAATTTTTTATTTAAATAATTTTTTATTTTATTTAACTTTTTAGGTCAAAAAAGATACATACAACCTATATAATTTCAATTTTATTCATTGGAGTCATTTTATAATAATTTTAGATATATAAAAATTTTATTGATCTTTTTACTGTCTTTTGCCCAACTCCTAGGAGCATTTGAAAATTTGAATCAAACTTAATTTTACCTATTCTGTGAGTTGAATTTGAAAACATTGAGAGACATTGTTGATATCAATAAGTAATATTTTGTTCAACATGTTGAAAATAATTTTTGATAAATAGTAAATTTTGACTTATATTTACCACGGTTAAAAGTAAATAGGGTAATTAAGGGTGAAAATGATATCATAATTACCCTAAAACATGTCCTAATTCTATTGGATAAGTATAATTAGACCAAAAAAACCTTAGGAATAAAATGTGATCCACTTTGGTCTACATGGATTAGACTAGGACATTTATTATTATTTTATTTAAAGAAGAGTTAAAAGAGTTAAATTCAAGGATTAATAACTAAACCATTTTTAATATAGGGTTATACATAAGATAAATTCTACTATAAATATTCATTATAAAGATAAAAATATTTCCTACATAATGGTAGTTTATTTATAATTTTTAGACGTTATATAAATTAACTTATGTATGACACAATGACGATACAGTAATTACCTTATTAAAGAATGATTAAAATAATTGATATTATAAATATCTAAATAAATGTAATTTAATACTTTTGATGAATTAAACCAAATTTTTCGGTTAATATGACATTTTAGTGTTGATTAAGTAATTTTTTTCGATGTAATCTTGCTGTTATGATTTTCAAAAAAACCAAATACAAAATAGCGTCAAAATTTACATAATTGAGTTTTTAAAACAAATACTATATTATTAATTGATATAATATTCCTAAAAATCTAATATTTAGAAAAAAGACTTAGATAATTATATTTATATTAATAAATAACCACTTGGGGTGTGATTGTCTTGTTATAGTAAGTTTAATAACCATATAATATAAATATATCGTAAATGAAAAACTATTTAACTAAGACTTAAATATAAATGATAAGGGTAATATGGTGCCCTAAACCAATATAAAACCTATTGGTTTAGATGTTTTCGACTAATCCCCACCTTATCCTATAAATAAATTATGTTTGAGCCATCAAAAACCGAAAATGATTTTATTATAAAATAATATTTCAATATTTTCCTGAAGTGACCCTCACCATTCTTATAAAATGTTACTTCCCCTTCTCTTAATTTCACACCTCCAATGCCATTTGGCTCGGCCAACCACTGACCAAATATCCTCCCACAATTCCTCCTTCATCGTAGAGTCCATTCATTGGTCATAATGCCAACCTAAAAATCATTTTTGATAAAATCAAATGAATGAACATAAAGAAGTGGTAAATATTTAATCCCCTTTTCCATGTTATTTCTTCTTCCAATGAAACTTTCTTTATTGTTTCCATTATAAAATAACAACTCTAGTATCTTATATATAACATTATGTTATTATAAATATTTTACAGCCATATTCGTTTTTCTATCCATCCTATAAATGACAAAGTCACCGTACTTGCGTACATATGACTTACCGTCTCCACATCGTGGTGTAGTTTGTTATTCAAACACTTAATTTTCTTTGGATGGGTATAATAATGAATATAACTGATATAAATAATAAATATAACATGTTAATTATTCTGTATATATGATATATAATCCAATTATATACGATTTCACCATCAATATAAAGATATTGTCGCTCGTGCGTACCTACAAATTACCATCTCCACGAACACGATGAGATTCATTACCCATCATAATCATTCAAGAATAATTTTAATTTTATGATTAAAAATAATGTTTATTAATATAATATCATTATGTATATGATTCAAATACATCCTATACATTGGAATCATGTCTTACGTAACCAATCATATAAAGGAAAACTAATAACTTAACACCCAAAATGATGATACTACTGAAATATAATTAACAAAGCAATATTAGAGGGTCATATATGATATCATATTTATGTATATAGTTCTTTTATAATTTAATAACAATGATTTAACTATTATAACGTAATTTACCTTACCCTCTACCAAGGATAATTACATGTTAAGGGTTAATCCTACAATCTCATTACTTATATGAAGTTGTTAATACGTAAGTATCAAATGGGGCCTCTTAGTCATGAACATCTGTGATTTCTTAAATATGTAATTCAATTTTTTTTTACTATTTTATAGAATATGGGTTAATGTAATTGATACCCTTATTCCACAATATATTGTTTGAAATAAATTCTTCTGTCTTTTTCCAAACAAGGTACTTTATGACATTTTCAACAAAATTAAGGTAAGAATGTCCCTTTTTAACTTATACTGCTGGTGCGACTATATTCCACCTTTATAACATCGTCCAATATTTCCATACAATATTATAATAATATTTTCAAAATAAATGTTTTATTTTATTATTATTTGACTTTTAATGGATTTCAAAATAGAAAGAGATATTTCTCTAAAAAAAGTTTTGATTTCATCTATGTGAACATTATTTTATGGATTATAAGCTTGTTTGATGTTTATTTATTATGATACAAAACATCCATATTGTATAGAGGGTTTTGTGATATGTATTTACTTTAGATGTTTTATTTTTACCATTCATGGTTTATAGATAATGTATTGACATTTCGTATGCTAGTTTTAATACGAATGCTTATGTTATGTTTAAACATTTTCATATGAGGAATGCATTGGACATAGTGTGTGATGGGTGGATACAAATATAGTTCCTCGATGCATCAGTAGGCCTCATGAGAAAAACTAGTGTCTTGGAACAAGTCTTGGACAAAATGTTATTTATAGTATTAGAACAAGGCCTTGACTATGGGGTTATGAAGTCTAGCATTATGAATTCCATTATTTTTGAAAGTGACTATAGATATTTCATGTGATTATTTGACTAGTTGAATATCCATATGAATAATAAAATGGAATTATTTTATTTTATCTTTTCCATTTTATGCTGAAGTTTAATTTTAAAAGGATTTTATTATAGTTTTATACATTGACTTAATTGTTTATGCTTATTTATGAAAGTTTCCACTATAATGTTATCCTTACTGAGCATATGAGTTCACCCCTATATATGTTTTATTTTTTCTAGGATGTGAAGATGTATTTTATGGTTGACCTCTTGGGATATTCTATAAATATAAGTGTGTTAAAAAGGGGACGATTTTTTTTTTTTTATTTCATGATGTAATCTAAAACTTATGAATGTATCTTGTACTTCCAAGGCTACTAAACTGATTGGTATTTCAGGACATGATTCCTTGTATCATTCCAATGTTATGTAATAATACTACGACTCTGGGTAACTGGGGTTGGGGCGTTATAGGAAAGATCACTGTTCGTGTAGCTCATAAGGTTACAGAATGTGGATCACACACTACGATCGCCCAATGAGGGTGTCATTGTAAATGGTTATTATAATCACACGTGAGTCATGCTCGATTTAAAAAAAATAGGCAACAATACCTAATGATCACATTGTGATAGGTGTTTCTACGAGGATTGCGGCATGGCTTATGCATGGTTAGAGGCCCAGAGAGAATACATGGGCTTAATTCATGTGGGCAGTCCGAGTTGTCGGCCTGATGTGCAAGGAGGATATGGCCACCACACATAGAGAACCCTATAAAGGGGTTTCAAGGATTTCAAAATGGATTCCCGAGGTACGCATGAAGATAAATCTTATAGGTAGAGGGTGTGATAAAGAACAAGTTACCATCAACTTCACGACCCTCTTAGTTCATCTTGTTTATACGATGATAAAATTTTAATATCATGTGTTGTTGACACAGGTTCTTGGTAGTTGAACATACTAGAGCTGAGATGGTGAGGATTCACTCCTCACCCATAGTACTTACATAATTGGTGCATAATAACCCTTGGTGAAGGGAAGAAACTAGAAATGCCGTAAGGAGATGGGGTTGTGGAGTGGTCCATTGAGGGGTTCATGTTAGCATGGATATGTGAATAAGTAATATCCATTAGTGTACCTATGTGAAGAAGCACACAAAAAAGGAACACAACATGAAGCACCACCCAAGGTACTTTTAAATCAGTTTTTACAGTCCTGTAGGGATGCATGGGAGAATGGTTCACATAGAAATAGGACACACAGAGAGAGTATTTTAATATATCAGCAGATCACAAAGCATAGTGGCTCATAGAGCACAACGTATAATAAAGATCATGGGCTCCTAAAACGCAGTGCTTTGCAGAGCTCATGGGATCACAGAGCATAGGGGCACGTAGATCTCATAGGCTTATAGAGGATATAGAATCTCATGGGCTCCTAAAACGCAGTGCTTTGCAGAGCTCATGGGATCACAGAGCATAGGGGCACGTAGATCTCATGGGCTCACAGAGTATATAGAATCTCAAAGTGGATAACATTTTATAGCATAGTGTCCCTACCTAAGCATGGATTCCACATGTTTTTGGTGGGTGATTTGTGAATCTTGGGGGCTTTATGAATTACCATGTACCCAAAGGGGGATCCTTCCTTTTGCGATGGACTATAGGCACCATGAAGGGAGTTCATCCATGAAGAGGGGGTAAATATGATTGAAGTAAAAGGGAATTCACCATGATCAAGTACCTTGGATGATTCTGTTTTCCTGATGGTTTGTAGTGAAAATGGTTCTTCTTGATTAGATAGCTCAGAAGGTGAAAGTACAGGGTATCGATCATTTTGGAGTTGGGGATTCTTGTATTTATAGGTGTTAGGAGGATGTAAATGGTGGAAGAAATTCCATGACATAATTAATACTTTTAAACTTTAGGATGTCTCTATCACGTCTCTCATAACTGTGGAGTCATCTGTCATTCCCTCTACGGAGATAGTAGAGACCTCCACTTTTGGTCAATTTTGTTATAGCTGTGGAGTCATCCATTACTTTTCACTACGGTAGGTGAATATAATTTCTACTCAATGTGGCGGCCATGTTGCTGGAGGGATTTGTAAAGCTTCATTACGAAGCATACATTTTGGAAATATTTGGTGGTGTTTGCTTATTTCATTCCATAGTGAGGATTTTTGAGCCAATAGGTAGATCGAGGAGATATCACACAGATATCCTCATGATATGATTCATAATTATTAAAGAAATACAGCTTCTTTATTAAACATTCAACCATATCATCGTGGGTGAAAAATCCAGGAGACAACATCTATAATGGGAATTCATGATTGAAGGGTTGTATACTGATGTGAAAGGATTGATCATGTATATCATGTGGTTTATTAAAGGTCATGATTTTACTTTTTCAAGGTTTTAACTATGAAGGATTTATTCTTGATAGATAATATAGGATGATATTTTCTAATTATGTTACTTAGATGGGATAAAGGATGGCAAGAAAGTCAAATTCTAGACCGTGGATGCTTCTAAGAGTGATTTAATACAAGTCATATTGTTATATTGATGTTCCACTAGAATGTGTTCATTTTTTACCTGAAGTAGAATTAATATCATTAGAATATAATATTATATTTGAATATGAGGGGTTAAATTATCTTTTGGGTAAAAATACATTCATGAAAGGACCCTTACAGGCTTCCCATTTTCAAAGGGGCTCCTCGTGTATAATGATTATCCCTATTAATTATGGGAGTAAACATTCACAAATTTGTTCCATGTTCTTGAAGGTTGTTTATAGGACTCTCATTTATAAAGGGGAATCCTATTCCACTCATTCCCAAGGGTCCTTATAATCCACTTTATTCAATATGGGGCCTCTTGGGCCCCATATTTGTGAAGGGTCCCCGCAGGAATATCAATATCGAAGGGAGAATAACGGGCCTATCATTAATTAAGGGGTATCATGTGGATCAAATTTGAGAAGGGGCCTTGGGGTCCTCTTGTTTGTTAAGGGGGCCTCCTTGATTATTTTATCATCTGTTTATTTCTATTTAATTCTCAGTTATATGGAGAATTAATTTATGAATGAATGATCTGGATCTTCTCATTGTTTCCTAAAGTGTTACTTATTATTTATTATGGATTTCCCCATTATTCCATTGTGTTCCTATTATGAGGTGGGTATGGGGTGTTTATTGGAATCTTTGGGTAAATGATTCCAAAAAATGGACATCTTTATAGGGAGTACATGGTCACATAGTGAATCCATGAATGGAAAAGGTCTATGAAAGGAGTATGCAAAAGGAAACAAAAGTACATCATAATTTTATATGAATGTTTATTCATGATGTTCTTATGTAGTGGCCTATAAATCCCTATATTATAGATTCATATGACATCATATAAATGTGGGATCTATGTGATGGGTTTGGAATCATTATTCAACATCTAAAATGATAATAGTTCCACAAACAATCAAATAACATCAGAAATGATCTATCTTATCAGTGAATTGTGTAATTATTCATGAGTAATTAAATTACATTGAGAATTGTAGTAATCTTAATTATGAAGATACCCCCTTTTTCAATTTTATTTCCTTCCATTATGAAGTGAAACTTAAAATGGACATAAATTTTGATCCATAAATCTATTTTGGTTCCACAAGCTATGAAGTCAAAAATAGAGAGATGAGTTACAAACCTAGATACAAGGTTCCCCCATAGATGTTATTTTACATTTATAATAATAGAATATAATATGAAAACATTATGTATTATGTTTTGAAAAAAATTTCATCACTAATAGATGAAATCAACTACTTACGCCTAGTGAGAGGCTCTCAACACCATGTAACTAAACTATTAAATTTCATGTATAATATACATCCCTAGTTGTGTATAAGAAATAATATAGCGCATTGATATCCCCTTTTAATGTTATTTTTATAGAAGTGTAATTTCTTACCCTCACCTGACTTGTATTGGATGAATGGTCACTTTTTCAAGTCATCTATAAAAATGTCTATGACACACATTTTCCAAACAAAACATTAAAAACACGGAATTTTTTCCAAGTTAAATACTTGGATTGATAATAGATATTTCCAAGATAGTAGTAGAAAGAATCTATATACCTATATTTATCATCAACTACTTCCTCCCCCTTTTATATTATCATGAAATTGTATACTGTTATTATCAGGACGGAAAATGGGATATATCACAAAACTGGACCCTAAATAACCCATTAATTGATCTTTTTAGGCACTAATGATATGTATAGGACACTTATGTAGAAATATAAAGCCACTAACTTCACAAAAATATGTTGATAACCATATCTTGGTGGACCATGATGACTTTTGAGTCAGAAATGATATCCTTAAATTAGGTTATTGTAATGGCCCATTCCGGCCCACGATCATGAAATTGTACGCTTTGGGCCTAGCCCGCAAGATTTTTATTTCCCTAGGCTCTAGCCCTTAGGCATCCCCCAGGAAAAGGCATCATGATTGGATATGTATCCACACCACATTATAAAGGGGTTCTTTGTGCTCCTCCTCCTTCGATGTGGGATTGCCATAACCCACCCCCATAAAGGGCCCAATGTCCTCGTTGGCACATCAAATGGACACTGGCTCTGATACCATTTGTAATGGACCAGTTCAGCCCATGATCATGAAATTGTCCGCTTTGGGCCTAGCCCGCATGGTGTTTCTTTCCCTGGACTCTGGTCCTCAATCATCCCCCAGGAAAAGGCCTCATGATGGGAGAGGTATCCACACCACCTTAAAAAGGGGTGTTTCATGATCCTCTTACTTCGATGTGGGATTTACATAACCCAATCCCTTATAAGGGCCCATCATCCTCACTGGAACATCAAATGGACACCAGCTCTGTTACCATTTGTAACGGCCCAGTCCATCCCACGATCTTGAAATTGTTTTCTTTGGGCCTAGCCCACAAAATATTTCTTTCCATGGGCTATATACCATAGGAATCCCCCAAGAAAAGGTCTCATGATGGTAGAGGTATCCAAGACACCTTATAAAGGGGTGCTTCATGATCCTCCTTCATCGATGTGGGATTTCTATAACACTTTGTAACAGCCCAGTCCAGCCCACGATCATGAAATTGTCTGCTTTGGGCCTATCCCGCACGGTTTTTCTTTCCCTGGGCTCTGGCCATCATGCATCCCATAGGAATAGGCTTCATTATGGGATAGGTATCCACAACAACATATAAAGGGGTTCTTTTTGATCCTCCTCCTTCGATGTGGGATTTCCATAACCCTTTGTAATGACCTAGTCTATCCCACGATCATGATATTGTCTGCTTTGGGCCTAGCCCGCACAATTTTGATTTCCCTGGGCTCTAGCCCTCAGGGTCTCTGGATAGATGTAATCATATAAGATTCTCTGAAACTCATCCCATTCCATAACCTTATGGCATCCTACCTGTGAGATCACATCCCACCACCTCTAGGTGGAGTCCTGAAGCATATAGGTAGCAAGGTTGACCCTCCTTTTTAGAGGCATCTCTAGATGGTCAATGACTGTAAGCATGGCTTCTAGACATGAATCTACAACCTGGGGTCCTCCATCCCCTGGGAAAGTGGGAGGATGCTACTGCTGGAAAACCAGCGTCAAATCTTCCATCGACGGGGAAGGAGGCAATTCTCCATGAAAAGTCTGCATCATCCTAATAAAGCCTTCCCTGAACTGTGCATTAGCAATGGTTTCAGGTATAACTACTGGTGCCAATAATGGCCCAATAAGAGGATCTTCTAGAAGTCCCTGATCATCCGTATTTGGTGTCTGATAATCCCTTGGCAACTGTAGTATAGCTGGAGGACGTCTCAGTGGCATGACTATGTAAGGTCAAGCACACACCTTAGATCGAGATTTTCAAGGACTGAAAACTAGAAGTTTAATAAGGGAACATGAGAAAGGAAGCACTGAAGTTTTACAAAACATGACTACACTATGTGTACAATTCTTACACGACATGCTCCATTAATTCATTTTCATCGGTGTGTACATCTACCAAAATTGGTCGTGTAACACCCCAAACACACGATGTTTTGTCTTAACACACGAGGTGTAGTGGAATCCTCTTCCCCTACCAGAGTCCTTCTACAGGGTTAAGCCACACAGATCTCCTAAGACAAGACTACATGGTGTGTTCAAGTAAGACACAATGTGTAATAGACAAGCTTATCATGACCCGTGTTGTTAGTGACATGACCTAACACACGGCTCACCCTACACGGCGTGCTCCAGACATACACAACATGTATGAGAAAGGATAACACTAACCCATGTTGTTCGTGACATGTCCAGTTACCTATGTTAGACTACATGGCGTGTTTAGACGGTACACATCATTTATTGTATAAGACTTGGCCAACCTATTTTGTTAGTGATACGGGTGGGCATATGGTCGACACACACATCGTGTATGAACGGTACATGGCATGTTCAATCCAAGTGTTCCCTATCCCGTGTCCCTCTGCACACGGCCTATGACACAACTAGTGACTACACGATGTGTACATACGGTATACGGCGCGTACTTAAGAAAATCAATTTCGTCCCAAACAGAAGAACACATGGCGTGTAGCTAAAACTACACATTGTGTATTCTAGGGTTTTCTGTATAGTAAGCCTCAGAAACTACTCCTGAGCCCAGAAAAACACTAAAACGAACATTGAAGTTCCAAATTCCGATACGTGAGGGCCCATACTCCCCGCGAATCAATGCTTGGAATCTTATACATGTTATAACAAGGTAAAAAAGTCAACGATCCACCATGTTCCAGTCTATGAGGTCCCATAACACCTCAAGAAACAAAGATTAGCATTAATTTAGATAAAACCTTACACAAAAATACCCTATCAAACAGCAGGTATTTTATCAAGGAATTTATCACAACAGAATGCATATTCTACACAATATCTATCACAACAACATGCAATTGCTAATGAACCCTAGATGTCATTCCCAGAATGCATGACATGTGATTTCTAGCTGATCCTATATGATGCATGAGATGGAATACACTCATCTCATCGGGTTGTGACAGAAATAGAACCTCAAAAACATCAACGGTAAGGACACAAAACATATGAATCACCTAACGGTGAAATCAATCAACTGTAAAATTTCAAAACCAGAAAAGTTGAAATAAACAAGGTAGATTGGATTTTACCTATACACGAGTTAGCTAATCACGGGCACAACTTATTACCAAGTACTTATTCCTTCCTATCCCTAGCTAAAGGCTCCAAACAGTAAGTCAAGTGAAATGACATCCTCTAAAACCACTTTTTAATGTCTCTGTTCAGGAAGCCACCCAGAGGCGCCCTGTACCCGGTTGGTCACATGGCCTCAAGCACATTTCCCCAAATTTTAGAGGCTTCCGACTAGCAGCGAGGGCATTGGGCTTGATAGTGGGGAAACTATGCCCTCATTGGTAGAGTACACAATAGAAGTAAACAAATATATATACAAGAGAAGAAGCAGAAATAATATCATACAAAAATAAAGAGTGGAAGACTGATAGAATAAGATGGAGCACATATATAAAAATGATGCATGATATATATGTCTATGAAAGCAGCGAAATGAAGAAAAATGCTGAAATACAATACTAAACCAAGTACAAAAGAAAAATATTAATCAGATCCACCGCATCGCAAGCCTAATATTGGTCTCATGCTCTCTAGCTCCACAGCATGTCATGTACCTGAAGTAGAAGGGCGCTTGCCCTTGTCTATACCTGCAACAATATAATCTGTTTGGGCCCAAAGGCATGGCCCAAACATGGTGTGAGACTAAATCCCAGTAGAAGACCACCACGAGATCTGTTCCTAATAGTCAATGAGTGTATGGTAGGTAAAAGTACAGGAAATAGTAAGTAGGAAAGTACTCAATAGTAAACAATCCACAGTTTCAATATCAAGAAACAACTAAACAAGAAGATAAACACAAACAGGTAACCCTTTGGGAAACACCCATAACCCATCCCCTCTAGTCCTACCTAGAAACGCAAGCAAGAAGCTAACACAAAGGTGACCATCTGGGAAGTACCAACAACATATACCCTCTGGTCCTACCTAACAAGTACAAGCAACCCTCCGGGTAGTACACTCAATCTAACCCCTACAGTTCAGCTTAATTATAGACTCTCTGAAGAAGCACTCACTGTCAATTCCCCCTATAGTCTCGTATCATATGTAAAGATTCTCTAAGGAAGCACTTACGTAACATTACCTCTATGGCCCACGCCAAGGAACTAAAAACTCTCTTGAAGGAGCACTGAACGTCAATTCCCCATGTGGTCTCACATCGTAAGTAAAACCGACAGTCTGGAGAAGCCCTCAACATCTATTCTCCCTATGGTCTATACACCAGGTTCTCATGGCCCTGTATAATTCAAGCAAGTGTAGCAGTGCGTGTCGACCAAGGTAAACCACAAGAACTACTTGGATAGAATTATACAACATAACAACATAACAGAACAACAGTCACACCATCCTACAATACTAGGCATGGGAATGTAAACAAAAGCCTCTTGGAAAACTAGACCTGATGGTCAGAACATGCAAAACATGGATGGACAACACATCCAAAGCACATAAATTCACCCTATTCACAATCAAATATCATCTACTCAAGAATACAATCATATCTGACAAAAAATAATGCAAAAACGGTAAACACTCAATACCCCGTTCATGGGTATTGGAAAAATTTGCACATAAAACTCAAAGAATTCCTACAAAAAGGTACAAACCACCTACCTTGGTATTGGGAGATAAACATACTTTAACCTCGAGGCTTGAATTTCCTTAGAACGTTGTAGATCTATGAATATTTATAAAACATTCAACCAATAATAAATCACGAAAGAGGAGAAAATAGAAGATGATGCTCTAGCATTAGATTGAACTCGTCGATATGATTCCATCACAACCAATAGTGTTTGATTCGGAGGACAAACGCTCGCTCAGGGGTTTGTCAAAGATCTGCGCCTGTAAGAAGTTCTCGATCAAACAAGACCTAAAAAGAGAGAATTTTGGCAATTAGACGCATCCCTAGTGTGTTTAATGAAAAAAATAAAGTACACGGTGTGTACAATTGAAGTACACAGCGTGTACTCGCTGTTTCTGTACTCCACTTTAGGTGGCCTCCAGGTCACCCCCACATAGTCGTCTACATGGACACTACACGGCCCGCACACGGCTACCTACGGTAACTGAGTACACGACGTGTGATAATAAAGTACACAACGTGTGATCATAGATTACACAACGTGTACTTCAAAAATTTCCAGAAAAAACCTCTTTTTCTACAAAACAACCAGAATAGGAAAAATATACATGAAAAGAATGTCTGGGTTCTTACAGTTATAATCTTGATCTTCCTAGGTAGTTTTTTCCCACCATAATCATACCCCAAAAATTTTAGGTTTTAGGGTAAATAGTTAGCATCAATATGGAATATAATTCATAGGGTTAGTATCTTTATGAGTTTCAATGTAAACCCATTATTAACAATGGATCAATATATGTTAATATCATTGATAGTTCCATATAAGTTCAAGGGTGTAATGTATAATTTTTTGGTAGATTCTTAGGATTGTTATACGAAATTTTTGACTTTATAGATTTTAGTGATAATGTATATATACCATATGTATCATCTATAAAAATATCAATCTAAAACTTCCGTGGTCCTGAATGTGGTTCAATTTGGGAATCCCTAGTTTTTATTGAAAGATGAAGGCCATCCATCACTAGGAGCTTAGTAGGGAGTATAATTAATGGATTAAAAATAGTTTACATCTTGACCAGGGTTTTATATATCCTACTATGATGTTTTACCTATCCTTAGGACTACGATCAAATTCCACCATTCCTTATAACTCTATTACATGTATAGAACTATGGAATATCCTTGCTACATATAGTTTGGCATAAGTAGGACTTCCTTCATAATGATATTGACTAAAAAATTTCCTATCTATGTGTCATTAATATGTTATAATTTGGCTGGAATGAGCCCTTCATAATTCATTATAACATCTATTTAAATTTTGTTCCAATTAGAGTGCATGTATATCGGTTTATGTTGAATTCATAGCTTTAACAGTAATGATATCTATCCATCAGGGTCCCATATATTTTCATATTCCCCAGAATCTATGCATTATTCTTCTATTATTAGTGTGGATAATTGGTTTATCTGATTTATTTTCATCGGTGAAGGGGTATATTAATTTTCTGTAATTTAATTAATGATATTTTAACTTGTCATTGAGTAAAGTATTGGTTTGTAAGGGAAGTTCTCATTCTCCTATTAATGGGGTTAATAAATTCAAAAGAATATAGACTAGATTAGTATCCTACACATAATCTCATTCTTTCTCCTTGTTTTATAAACTCTAGTATGGTTGTAATGATTGACATTTAACCTATGTTATCATAGAGGAAATTGGGGGAAAAATTAGTAGATTCAGTCACACCATGATTATTACATGCATTTTCAAACTGATTTCACTATAATTAGTAATACTTTTTTATATAGATATATTTTGAGATCCTTTCATCTATATTTCTAATTCTAGTGGAATTCCATAGACATAATTCAACCACATGATAGGTTTTAACAACATTACATGGCAGCATTAAATCATCTTCTAGAGAAAATCTTTGATGAAGAAATATTCTTGTACATGACCATACAGATGGTGGAAGGGGTAGTAATATAGTTGATAGTCTAGACACGCTCCATCAAGACACTAGATCTCTTATAGTTTAACCATGTCATTAAATAGGGAAATAATAAAAAATCAAAAAATACTTTCATTTCTAAAGGAATTTACCATGTTCTTCAAGTATTTAAATTATTTGAAATTTTTCTTCTACATCCCATCCAATAAAGGGTGATGTTAGCTTCACTTTTTCGTGGAGTATCTATATAATATTTATAAATCTTATTAGAGGTAGATTTCATTAGTATGGGTTTTATCATGTTGTTGATAGTCTTAGGTATACTATATTTCCTACCATATGTTAATGGGGTTAGGTAATATTTTTTTGAAATGTAAAGGTAAATCCTATAGTTATTTTATTACGGTTGAAAACTCATAAAACCACTATGGTACACCAATATAATATGGGAATATTTCAAATCAGTGAGTAAATTTTCCATTATTATATCTAATAGGCTCAATAGGAAAGTTGAACATTTAGTGAATTAGTTAAACCATTCCACCATGAGAAGAAGTCTTAAACTCTCTCATTTTCATGTTGTTTTAAATTACATATATCAGACACAATTATATTCCTAAGCATGGAGATGAAATAATAGATGGATATATATCTATGATCTTCCCAATCAATAAAGGTCCAAAATGTTAGGTTCCTATATCAAATGGGGTTTTTCCCTTAAATAGTTTTTAAATAACACTATATATTTTCTTCCCCTGCTTCTATGGTATTCCCATCGTTAGGCTGCATCGAGACTTTTTGTATGTGAGATGATGACACGAATCTCTTTAACCCTTAAATATCAAGAAACTAAGATTCTAGAATTTATTTTGGGGTGAATTAATGTCCATACACTTAGGTTATGGTATTCTTTCCATCTACATTGGTTCACCTAACATTTATGTGTCCACCATTTTAATGTAAAGGTACTCAATAGAGTTTACCAGTTTGGGTGGAAATGTAATGTGTGTTAACAATTAAGTTTAGTTAGTGGGTGGAACCTGATAACATATAATATTATTTTCCTTACATTATTATCCTTCTTGTGTCAGTGTAAGATAAATTTTTTAAATTGGTAGAAATTTTTAACTTGGGGAAGGGAAAAATTCATTCTACATTTTTTTGGGACTAATATACTGGTTTCCTAGGACTTGGGTTAGCCATAAGAGTGGAATATACACTTTATAGTTGAGTGGTTTCCTATTGATGAGGGTGATTCATTAAAAGATAGATATGTTTTTTCTGTAGAGTTTCACATAGTGGGTATATTTCCACTAACTAATTCATCATTGAGCCACCTAATATTCTCTAACTAGAGTATATATTTAGAAATTCACTCTTTTTTATATATAATTTCATCTTAATTGGGTGATGGGGATATATATATTTCCACACCATTCCATTTTTAAAGTTCACTCTCATCTATTTGGTGGTATATAGATGTTCTAATGACCTCCCATGACAATATTCAACCTATTATGTATGGTACACACACCTTATTCATGATTTTTGTTTGAAACATGTTTTGAATAGATACAAAATCACTATATTCTTTTTTTATCATACACCATTATATTATAATCGATAAACTAAAAAACATTCACCAAGATAAATTATGTTTTCAGAATCATTTCCCCACACATAATATAATAGTGAATATAAACATTATCATGTGTATATCTATTAAGGGAAATCTCATAATACTACTTAATATCTGTACTCCTGTAATAGCATTTTTCCTTACAACCCCAATGAGTTTTCATAATTTCTCCTCCACGATCACCTATATTTGGTTTGTTGAATGAAAAAATGAGGTAGTCCATAAAAAATTTCATTGAATGTTCTCTTGATGAATGAGATTATTCATGATACAGATTTAATCATGGGAGAGGTTCAGGTGATTATGAAACTAGTCTAGAAAAGAATTATTTTATTAGTGGAGGGGAAGGTAATGGTTTATCCATCTTTAAGGGAATGTATTTATTTTACTCATCCACACTCAGAACCTTACCCCATCGTGGATTTAACAATTCTGGAGGTGGTGTTGAGGGTAAATATTCCCCTATAACCGTAGAATGGTATTCATCATATACTACCACAAATAGTAATATAATATATATCTGGGATTTTCAATCCTTATTCAGCCATCCATTATATTCAATGCCTTTTCTAAGAGATAGATTATAAATATGAAGTGTTGTTATATAATTTTAGGGTTTGTTTCCTCAAATATGAAGACTGCTTGACATTTTTTGAACCTTAATATAGAATCTTATTAAAGAATCTCTCCTACAAATTACACAATTTCATGGATTTAATAATGGTGAGGATTCATTGTAAACACAAACAATCATATGAGAACGATTATCCCGATACTTAACCTGAAGTGAAGACATTATTGGATACACTCCCATAGATTAATTCTAGTCCAATGAGAAGAGTAAAATGTATATATTTATATTCTAACTAGAAAACAATATGCACATTAGTTCGAGTGTTAGTGATTTCTGGTGAAAAGCATACTAATGAGGAAGGAAGGATGGAGACAATCTAATTAATTTCCAGATATAGGGTTTAAGGAATATGAAAAGTTAATTTGTTCAATATTTCTACAAAGCTCACTTATCAAATTTATATGGTAAACATTCTACCAATTTTATAATTATCTAGTCATATATTAACAAATATAGGTCCAAATTTTATTAATAATATAGGATATGTATTCCTCTTTTCATTCCTTGGAGAAGTCCTCATGGGGAGTGGGTGTGGGCTAGAACATGACCTGTTTTATATCTTTGGAAAATTGTTTAAAAATGACCATATTGTTTTACTTATCATCGGTGAGGGATTATGGAACCTAAACCAATCCCAATGGAAAATTATCTATAGTTCTATTGTGAAATGTAAGATCAATTTATCCATCTTTAGTTTTATTAATTGGTATATGATTTAAGGGAGGTAAACCTAATTATCATATCCCCAAATCACCCATTTACCAAGATGAGACACCAATTTTTGGTGATAAGGTACTATGAGATGTTGTACTCAAATTATCTTGTTCCTATCAATATTAGGTAACCATAAATATAGTTTTTATTTAAGGATGACCCCAATGTCGAGATGATTTTTCATGATGAGATGTTCCTTGAAAATGAGCACAAAATGGTGGACCTCTATGGTTGATTCCTAATTCATCATCATTGGTACAACCTCCATTGCATATTAAGGTTATTTTATAGTGAGGACTTATAAAACACATTTCAATTGCGGGACCTCTATGATTATTATCATTTACTCCATTGGGAGAACCTCCGTGGGTATATATTTATTGGTTCCATTTATCATGAAGACATTCATGTTGGATACTTTCTTCATCATATAAAGGAAATTTTCAATATATGGTTTTTTGATTGCCTACATAGTTATTATATTTTCCTCCAAGGGGAATTAATCCATGTTTAGTAGTTTCTTATGAGAAACTAACATGCTCACCTCCTTTTTAGTCGATGTTCTAGTTTAATGGGGGACCTCTAAAATTGGAATAATAAGGAGGAATTTCAGAACTAATCATCATATTTATACAAGGAAGACCTCAATTGTAAGTTCAATGTGGAGGATCTCGTGGGATATTTTGAAAAAATTTCCAAAGGAAGGACCCCTAATATTGAAGATCTTAAAAATTATATCAACATGAAGACCAAGATGGGTAATATTTTTTGCATCATTAGGACGACCTTTATAATGGGAAATCTATAAGGTACTTATAATTTTATTGATTATGGAAATGTGGGGAAGACCTCCACAATAGATACTATGAGGATGATCTCCAATTTGTTTTTGATTTTGGAATTATGGGGAGGAACTTGACCAAGGATAAACAAGTATGGACATCCAGAAATGCTGATTATAGTGCTATAGGTAGGACCTTCAGATAATATTCAATGAAAATGAACTCTAGAGTTTTGTTCCATAGTGGTGTGTGGAGGACCTCTATATCCAATGTTACATATTGTTATTGATGTGGGTTTGATATATTATTAATATAATTTGGGAATATTCCAATGAATCCCAATGGTATCAATGTTTCGAAGATAGGATACCATTTATAGGAGGGTATATTTTCCATGGTGAACCACCTTTTTGATGTTATCAACTGAGTAATGGGGTTTTATCCTCTATCAAAAATGGGGTTTTGTAGTGGGGGAAGAAATGTTCAATAGTATAATACAACTTACATGGATACTTTTTTTTATCAATATATTCCAATAAAATTCTTGGATGTGAGTGGGAATATAGATATGTACCAAATCTTAATCTTTAGATAATATTTTCCCAAGATAATCCCTCTACATTGGTGTTAGTGTTTAGTGTACATTATATGAGATATATGAGGTGATATCCTCAAAATATTATTGAGTGGACAGGGTCATGCAGATTTGGTGATGATATAAACTAGTTGGATCCTTCATTGAAATATTCTAATTAGTTGTAAGGATGAATTCAACACTATTTTCCTCCTTCCTAAGGTAAGGGTGGTAGGTGTTTCTATGCTCCGGGGATAGAATCCTGACATTTATAAATATTTCCATAGGTTCCACATCCTTTTGCGGGGTAATTAATATATAAAATTCCTGGGGTGAGAGTCACAAACCACTATCTATAATGAATAGTCACCATTATCATGGTTTATTTAATTAATTAATTGTCACATAGAAGTCTATTAACCAATTGGTGTTGGTGGTGTTGGGTAATTGATATTTTATGTCAGGACTGTGTGTCAACATCCTTTATCATGGAAGAGGCATAAATATTATGAATCACCTAGTTATTTGGGGATTTCAAAGGGGCCTATTATTACCACTTTCATATACAAGGATCAGATAATGTATTTTTTCATTCATTGAATCCATTTGGATTTGATGAGAGTTCCAAAATGGAAAAATAATGATTGAAAAGGAATTTATTAATATTTCATTTATTTAAAAAGGGCCTAGTAAATTGATATTTCTCATGGGTAATGGAATTAACAAGGAATTCAATATATCCATTTCCTAATAGAATTCATGATTAATTGAATTATATTGATTTTGGAGCATCATTCAAAATGTAGGCAGTCATTAGGACATAACAACAACACATTGGATTAAACAATGGTCAAGAGGATGAAAGTTCATCTAATCCTTTAAGGGATCCAATTTACTAGTTTTGTACTCTATTATATATTTAATATGTAATTATGAAATAGTTTTTGGAAATAATATTTCAGACATTGTGTTTGATTGTGATCAATTTTTACCATGCATCGATGTTAATATCGGTATGTATCAGTGGTTCTCCGACATTCTCTTGCTGATTAGTTATTTGATGTTTTAAAGCCACAAGGTTGGGAATTATGGAATTTATGTATATTCATCAATTTTTTATGTGTGATGTAGTAGGTATCAGTCCCATGATTGGTGCTTCCCATGTATCCTTATTTCTGGAACATGAACCAACGTGGTTCAAAGAAATTTAATTGGACATGTTGTGCCTTTAAAGGTCCTGTGAAAAAAACATTATGGTGTATTTTATGGTTATTCATCCATGATTAATGATACATATTTTAAAATCATGTGTTCAGAATGACTAATTTATTGTAGTTTAAGGCCATTTAATATTTTCTTTTCCTTGTATTATAATATTATAGAGAATAAACTACATGCCATAATGTTTAAATCCTTGAAGATTGAACTACTACGTGAAATGATCATTGAAAAGGTATTTGTGGGACTTAAACATGAGTGGAATTATTTTCCTAATACTATATATTGGTATCTTATCAAAATAGGGTATGTTTGGGTAATATTCCTAATATTATTCCCATTATATGTATGTTTCATTTATTGGGAACCGTGATGATATCATCAAAGAGAGAACGGCGGGGGATTACATCTAGTAGGAGTCTTATATGTAAACATTAATCCCGTAATCATTGGTAACTAGATATGAAGAAATATTAGAATATTGGATGTTATAAACGAATGAAAAATTCTTGATACTTACACCAAACTAGATGCCCTGTACATACATGGATCATAATGAAGATCATAAACATAAATAAAGTTATGAAAACCTGTTTTAGGTAGCCAAGATGAGCATCTACATCCAGGATGAAATTCATGATCTAATAGAGGTTTCAACTATTACCTAATTATATAGACCATCATTATCAAGTTAATAAATGACTAATAAAACCACAAAGTTCCTATCATTTAGGGACAAAAAACTATATAAGTTATCTCATAGAATTACTCATCCCTGCAATCTAGTGAATACATGATGGAATGAAATTACCTAGGAATGAATAACAAAGTCATATTTCCATGAGGACTATATAGAAGGGTACCGAGGTACATGACCTAGTAAAATGTTCTACCCATATAGGTGTATAGGTAAAATTGTCGTATAGACCAGAAGACAAGGGGACTGAGGTTCCATGTAATTGCAACTAGCCAAATAGGGTATCAATTATGTGACATGGGTATGGCTACACTTGGGTAGTGATAGACATGAACCATTTAAGAACACATTGATTTCAACCCATTTGGGTCCTACAAGGTTCCAATATGGAACACACTATTATTTGGGTTCACCCTTGAGGAGGGAGTTTTACCATAGTTATGGTCACAACCTATGAGAAGTAGACATTAAATGGTCGTATTCATTAAATAAATATACATTCACCTCCCAAATTGTCATCATTATTTGGATTTAAAATCACATAAAGGGCATCAAAGCAGATATGGTCCTTTTATTTCATATTCATTGGTTATTCTGGGGCCTCTACTTTATACTCAGGACTCACTCCATTATATTAGGTGTAAAAATGAATGATCAATGGGTTCCCATATTGGAAATGGTAGATATATTTAGATATAACCATTACTAACATTTCATGGTTCTCTTCACTAATGAAAATGGTATGTAAAGTGACCATATATGTACATGAAATAAATAATACATTATTTTTTTGATTAAAATAATACATTTAAAAATCAGTCACACAACCCAAGGATTTAAATGTTTAGTCTCCTAAATATTATCTATATAAAAATCATATTTTACAATACATAATAACATTTATCAATAATCTTGATCCTATATTCCCTTTCTATACATATTAAATGATATAATTATATTCATATCTTTGGAAACATAAACATAAGAATGGGGTGAAATTATATGCTTGGTGAAGGAAAATCATATCATATATTGTTATATCATAAAGATAAATGAGAACTTAAAGAAGATATAAATGTCTTAATAAGATATAATAAGACAATATATGATAATTATAAAACAAGATTTATAAATATAGGATCAAAACGAGATTATTAATTAAGAATAATAGCTATGATAAGGATCAAAATACATATCAATAAGCATTAAACATAAGAGAATGCTATAAAGTGTATAATATTTTTAAAAAAAGTTGTAATCATTAAAACATTGAATTTTACAGAAATTAAATGGACCATGAATTTTTTTAATCGATTGATATATAGAATCAAAATGTGTCATAATGATAATCATAGAAAAAAGATTGTGAAGAAACCCATTATTACGATGACTTTGTGAATAAACTGCACTTGTTCAAATCTAAAAATGTGAGAAACCCCATCATGCCCTGTCCTATGTGAACAAAATCATTAATTCCATGTATAATTATATAATTGCATATAAAACATAAAAAAATTCATTAAAAGGTGACATATGAACCCAACTATAATTTTCCACACATATGTGTTCCACATAAAATCAATTATAACCATATCTTAGACAATCCATGGAAAGAGAATTAATTTCTAATACCACCCAAAAAATTACATAACCTAAAAATAAAGGATTGTAGGGTCTAAAAATATCATTTTCTGAATTGATTTATATCATAAAAAATACACAGGATTTTCAAAACATAACCTCATATGAGATAAACCGTGGGGCAAATAAAATTGTAAATATGAATGTTTTCCCAAAATATTGTATTTATTTTTATAAAATATTAATTAAAAAATATATTTTATTTTTTTAGATGGGATATAGAATTTTTTTTGAAAAACCTATTATATTGATTTCCAAATAAAATATTCTGAAAATCACATAATAATTATAAAACAATATATGTGGATTATAAAACATTTTATTTTAAAATGACAGGAAACCCATTTATTAATATTTTGAAATAACTTTGTGTGAAAACCCATATCATAAAAAGTGTATTAATAATTTATTTTTACATTATATTAATATAAATTCGATAATTGTAGAAAATAATCTATATTATCTTTTCTAAAAATATTGTAGAACAATGACATGATGTAAAATATAGGAATAGATGATAATATTAGTTTTTAATAAATAGAAATTATTTATATGAATGTTAAACTTTTATTTGACCAACTATTTCATCAATGAAGGGGTTATTGATAATAAGAAATAAATTCCTTAGAGAAAAAAAATGGAAACACCAAATAAAATAGGGGAATGGTAGGATTAATAAATTCTTGAAATTTTTATTCATGTAAGAAAGACTATGGCCAAATGAATTAGAAGTTGATTTGATGAATCTCTTACATAATTGGTAATAAAAAAATAAAATATCCATGAGTAGAAGATCATGAAATAGAAAATAAATCTCATGAAATAGATGATATTTTTTTATGCGAATGAAATTGGATAGTAAATACTCTACATATACTATATTACAAAACATAATATCAAACCAATCACATGGAATTGAAAATGAGACAAAGAAACTCTAACCTTTACAGTTGATTTCCACTAATGTAAATAAAAATCCAAAAAAACCTAAATATAAAAGAAACAAAAATTTAAAAAGATATTAATACATAAAAAAACTAATAATTTTCATGTTTATATGTTATTTAAATGTATATCAATTAGTTTTCACCTATTTTTTCACATCACATGTTTTGCAGTTTGACCAGTTGTACTAGTTTCTTAGGAGTGGTATAAGAATTCATTTTTCTCTAAAGATTCATAATTAAATTCTAATAAAATTTTCTTTAATTTATTAATTATATTTATTCATGATACTTTAATTACCTTTAGGATATTTCATTTTTTATCCTTGATGATGAAATCAATAATAGGCACACTTCGTTGTCTTTAATAACATACAAAAGATATTTTCTTAATTATTTAGTTAAACATTGATGTATTCATATTAGAAAAAAATAAATCATTATTTAAAATTTTTTATAATATTATTCAATTAATTATATTATTATAGTCATTCATGATATATTTATTTTGAATTGTTCATGAAGGTGGTCAAACTGGCCCAAACATGAACATACTATAATTAATGGATGATTATGAGGAAATTTGTAAGAAATATAAATATATTAGAAGAAAATTTATTGACTATAGTTTTTATTATTGAGATATATCAAAATCTAAAGGATGTATTGGAATAATTTATGGATAATAAAATATTACATTATATTAATAAATAGTTTTTCCTTCTTAGTTGGATTGTTTATGATGGTTAATTTTATAACTATTGATTATAATTCATATTATTAATAGGTTATTCATTATTTATTACAATAAAATTAAAAATTCTATAATCCTAAATTTTATTTTTAAACACCATTCTCTTTACTTCTAATGTATGTTGGTAATAATATGAATGAAAAAACTTGTTAATTCTATAGAGGTGGTACCCCACATAAATATATGGATGATTTTTTAATTTTTCATATAGCAGGTAATAGAGTGACATGTTTTATAATTTCATAATATAAAATGTGATCTGAAAACCATAATAATATATTAAATCCCCTATTAGGACTACCCTTTCACGGTGGATAAGTAAACAATAATGTTCCATTATGGATGCGGTAGGTAACACAACAAGTGAATAATGTTTTCATTTTTACTAATGAGAATTTGGGAGGATGGTTGATGCTTATACCATCATTATAATGACATAAAAATACAATAATGATACTTATATTATAATTATAATATGTTTAAATTTATTTCTAGGAAGAAAAAAATCATATATAGAAAAATAAATGTGTGGGAGTTGTTAGGATTATATGCCTTACTACAATATCTTATTTTTTTAATGTGGGATAAACCATTGAGGGTGGGGGGGCTTTGGAAAAGAAAAGGACCTCATTATGGTGGATAAGAATTCTGATGAGAGGTTTGATAAGATTTTTGTTGTTAAAATAAGGGGATTTAGTGTGAGGGAAAGTGAAGAGAGGAGTTCCCATTTTATATGTGAAAAGAGATGAAATTTTTGTAAATAACAAAAAAGTTTCAATAATTTGAAGTCATTCATTGGGAAAGTGGATAAAAATTTATAAATAATGTATTTCTGAAGATATATTCTCTATATGTGCCTAAAAATATGAATTAGAAGCATTATTTAACATATTAGGCCCTTTTCTCTTGGGTTATTCATTTTTACCTATTATGCTTTTACCATGTTTACTAGTTTTTACTTGGATAATTTATCCATTATTTTCCAAACTAAAATATAATTACTATACAATTTATACCAAATGTTCCCAAATATAATTTTTTATAAAATTTATAAAAATAAATTTTAAAATACTAAAATTATAACTTATTATATATATATATTTTTAACGTAACATAAGTTATAAAATTTTAAATATGGGATTTTAAATTAAAAAAACCTTTGTTAAATTAATAATCATTTTTAAAAACATATTTTATCTAATATTGTTTTTAACAAATTTAAAATTCATTCTTATATAATAATAAAATCATAAAAGTCAAGTTATTTGAAAAAATGGGCTTTTACACTATTCACCTAAAAAATATATATTTTTATAAAAAAATTACAAATTTCACCCTATGATAGTTTTGAAATTATAAATTAAAAATATATTTTAATTTTTTATTATGGAAGGTATAAAATATGTATGATTATACTTATATTTAATATTCATTATATACAACTAAAATACTTTTATTGAAAAAACTTGTTTTTAAAAATTATGTATTATTGTAATTTTATATAAATTTATAATATAAATGATGTTAATATATTAGTTCATATATAATAATATTTTAATTTGTTTTAATTTAATATTTTAGCATAAAACATTCAATTCTTAATTAAATAGTTATTTGAAAAAATGAAATTTTAATATTTAAAAAAATATTATTTAATAAATACCATTAAAATTCAATAATTATATTCTAAAAAAAATATTAACTATTCATTGATAAATAGATATATCTATATTATAAATACTACATACAATATTTTATTAATAATAATATTATTTATATTTATTTTTAATTCATCAATATATATTTATACTATATTAATATCATATTTTTATTTCATTAGGAGTTGTATTATTTTAAATTTATTACTTAACCAAACACGACTTCAGTATACCTATTGGATAAATTTCCAATAACCATATATATAATGACCATATTTTCAAAGAAAATATTTACAATTAGCATATATAGAACAACCATATTTTCAATGTTTAGATTTCATTCCTATATATATATATAATTAGAAAATCATTATATTCACACTTACAATTTCTATAGTTTTCAGTTTTGATATCCCAACATTATGTCTACTAACATGGATTTTATTTCTTTTACAATACTAGTGGTGATTCTTAATGGTGATGGTGGTATGGTTTAGTTTCTAGTTCTATATATACTACTCTTTTCCATTTTTTTCTCCTGTTTATTTTTTTAGTTTTAATGGTGGTAATCATCGATGATGTGGAATACTTAGTTTCATGTGTTGTCATTGTAATGTTCTACTATGAAAGGATAAACTATTTTTTGTTTAATCCTTATATTACATGAATTTTTACCTAATCTATTTAATTGTTTAATAATAAATAGATATTTTTAAAATTATAAGAAAATTGACAACAGAATGAATATTATCTCCAAAATCTAGGGATGTCAAATACGCCCTTGATAAATAAATCACACCCTCAAAATTTGTGTTTTCACATAAAAATGACAATAGTTGGCTTATAAATTATAGACATGGATCGAGATACAATTAATAGAGAGATATAAATCTTACAATCATAGTAAACACAACTTTTCCCTTAGATAAGATTATCCGTAAAACTAATATTTACCTAAACACATTGCCCATGAGTCAGTCTTTATTTAGTATCAAGACAGAGAATATGTAATTTGTTACTATAGTTTGTTTACTGCTATACTTTCATTGATAGAGTATAATATATTAATATGAAATATGTTTTTCTGTTCCTTGGTTACTTTTTATCTAATTAGAGGGAACTAAACCATCGCTAAAACTATGTTAAATTTATCTAAAGAAGGGTAATATTGTTTATATAAGGAGAGATCAAGTAAAAAAACATGGAATAAATTAATAAAACTACTAGAAGATTTTTCAATAATAAAATCATCATGATGGGGACTTAATTATCTTATAAAAATTCATTTAAATTCTAGAGTTCACTTAATGAAATTCCAACAATATAACTACATCATCAGATTATATGGTATGTGTACCTTAATTATCATTATTAACATTTGGAGTAGTATGGTATTCCAATTTTCTATTGGTCTTGGAGTTTAATAATTTTCATCACCTTGGTTAGTCCATGTATTAGTGAACTAACTTATATAATTCCCACTTTCCCCATAGATAAGACAATTAATTATTATCAACACCTTACAATGAACTCTATTTATTAAGACAATTTTATCCTATATATTCATTTTGAAATAGTAATTTGAGGACCACTAACCCCCTCATACATAATTAATAAATATTATAATACCTTTGAGGCAATTCCCTTTTCACTTCATCAAAAAAATTCGAAATATGGAATATCAAACATTTTCTTTTCCGTCTTCTTCACATCATGATATTTTATGACATTCGATTAATAAATACTTTATGATTTATTGATATTTTACTATGTTTTCATTAACAATCATAATTCATGATAGCTATATTGGAATAATCACTAGGTTTTTCACTCCATATACAATTATGATTGGTTGTTCATTGATGTAACATTCACGTGGTCCCTCACACCCATTGTTTCATCTAGTTCTAGTAATAATAAAACCAAAAGTGATTACATGACTGAATAAATATTAAAAATAAAATAAAATTATGATAATCATGAATGGAATTTGAAAATAAAACATCTTTTTCTTTTACATTTTCACGTTGTTCTAGTGTTCCAATAGTTCAACCAATATCAATATTAGTTTGTCCTAGGTTATTTTTAGTTGTCTTAACATATCATTCTGAACCCAGAACCCTAATGTAAATCAGAGATAAATCATTCACAATGGTTCAGAAAGTGAATATGATTAACTAAATAATATCCCCTAAGAGTACCAAAATAGGTTTGATGTTAGACTTCTTGGTCATGAACATGTTGATAATTCAGTTTATATAAAACCCACCATTTTGGGGGTAATAACTCAAAGGTCTGTCTAGGAAAAATCCTGCATCAAAATTTAGTATACATACAAGGATATATTTATATAAAAATATTTAATCATGACATTAACAATATTTTAATATATCATCCAATTCATAGACTCATATATTGGATTTTCAATAAGGTTCTATAAATATGAAAACAAATGAAACTAGAATAGTTTCTTAAAACAACTAAATACTCCTATAATACCAAAAATGGTTACCCAATTTAAACATGAAAAAAGAACAAAATAATAACTTTTTTTATAAAATATATCTCACAAACTTTCACACATACTAAGTATCTTATGGTTTAGTGTCTTAGAGATTTTCTTAAAAAATATTACTTCAAAACACTTTAAAATATTTTTCCATAATCATTATCAATTATACCATTTTTAAAAATCTCAAATTATATATTGATATTGATTACATGGGTAATTAAAACATAAAAAATGGTTAACACAAAAAAAATTGAAATTCATATCACAATGTTACAAACCCTAAACAAGAATAAGAACATAAGGAATACATTAATATATATAATTTGAGTTCATTAAACCATAAATGATAATCATAAAATATTATACATCAACATAATATCCTAAAAAATAAAAAAGAATGTTTAAATGTTACAACATGGCTCAAAACAAATATAAATAATCCTAAACATTAAGATAATGAAATAAAATGTGTAATATATTATAAAATAAGGTGTAATCATGAAAAAATTTCATATTATGGAAATAAAAAACATCCTTGTAATTTGGAATATCCTAATAAAAATAATAAATTTTATTGAACCATAATAATTGGAAAACATTTATGTGAAAACCATTTATCCATACACTTTTGCAAATAAACTCATTTTTTCATACCAGAATCAATGAGAAAACACAGCATGCCCATGCTTATATGAAACAACTCATTATGTCAACACTAAACTATTTCATCTGATATAAAAATTTAACCAATTTAGAGGTGGTTGATATAGTTCCATAGTCATCATCATCCATACATATGTGTTCCACCTAAAATAAACTATAAACATTACTTAAAGAACATAAGGAAAAAGATCTGGTTTCTTAAACATTTCAAAAAATCACATATCATAAACATAAAATATCAAAGGGTGTAATCATTTTTATATTACAAACGTAATAATTCCATAATAAAATATATATAACGATCCAAACATCACTTTAATATATATAAACGTTAGAATATGAATATAGGTAAAAATATAAGTGTTTATGAAACAAATATTTCATTATTATAAAATATGTTGTGAAAAGTAATGTAAAAACAAACTTGGGAATGGAATGAGAATAATTATTAAAAATGTATAATAAAATATTCTAAATAAAACAACCTTGAAAATGAATAATGGTTATTAATCAATATGGAGTGTAGGATAATATATTGGATTTTTAAATGATGGAAAGCCTTTTCTTTAATATTTTGAAATTCCTTATTTTGAAAACCCACGTCACCAAAAGTGTATTTGACATTAATTTCGAAAACGTGTTAATAAATTCAAGGTAATAATATAAAAAAATAACTATTATATTTCATAAAAATAAATGAGAACATAGATACAAATGTATATTGGAACATAGATGAAAATAATCATTATCCAAAACTCGAGTTATTCTTACTGATGTTACCATTTTAATTCAGAAAACATTTTCTCAATGAAGTAGTTATTAATGATGGTAAAACATTTATCTACAGACAAAATTGGAAACACTATAAATATATAGAGTAATTTATGATTATAAAATCCTGAAATATATATTCATGTAATAATGAATATGATTCAATTAATTGGATATTGAGTGGATGCATCTCTTATAGAATTTGTAATTAATGAATTAAATGAACATGGGAGGAATAAGATGAAATAGAAATTAAAATCTTATTAAAAAGAATATATTTCTATTTGATAAATAAATTTGGTACTCAAAAAATCATTTTAAATATGATATATTTTGAAATATCAAACAAGTCCTATTGAGTTTAAATTTAAAAAAAGAAACCCCTACCATTACGATTTATTTCAATTGAAGTTATTTATAATAATGTGTAACAAATATGACAATATTGATAACTAATTTCATAACCATATTCATACCCAACACTATTTATAATTATTATTTATAATCATTATTAACTTGTATATTAGTTATTTTAAACCTATATTTCCACATCACGTGTTTAATGTTTTAACCGTTAGTATTAGTTTTTTTGGAGGAGTGTCTGTATTCATTTTTCTCTAAGAATAAATTATTAAGAGTTTAAAAAATTTATGATAATTTATGAATTATAATGATTTATGATGTTTCATTTTCCTATTAATTATTATTTCTTTTTTTATCATGGAAAATGAAATCAATAATAATAACACTTCCCTAATTTTCTTAAGAAAATTAATTATCTTAATTTTAGAATTATATATTGATGTATACATTCATGAAGTGAAGGAAAATAATTATTTATGTACTTATATAATATGATACCAAACTTTCTTTTTAATGTAATCAATTCTAATTTATATTTTTGTTGTTTTATAAGTGGTCAAATTGATCTGATCATTAGAATACCAAGATTGATAAATGATTATGAGGTGATTTATATGAAATATAATTTTAAAAACTAATAATGAAACTATATAGTGTATATTATTGTGATATATCTTAATTTTATGGATTTTGAAGAAGAATGAGTGGATATGAAAATATTACATTACTTGAATAAATTTTATTTTATTTATATTTTTTTAATCTGTGAACATTTATTTTATAATCATTGTTTATCCTTCATATTATTAATTTTTTATTCAATATACATTAGTAGAACATTATTAATATAATAATATGATAATACCATTTTCATTACTTTCCATATTAGGTGGTTATGAAATTAAAAACATAAATTCATTGTTCTATAGATGTGGTAATCCACACATATTTATAGATGATAATTTCATTTTAAATACAATAAAAAAATCAGTAAAATTAACTCAAGTGTGGATTAAATACTTATTAAATAAAATATATTTTTATTTGATATGGAAATTTGTTATTGAAAAACCAATTTAAAATATGTTATGGATTAATATACAAAAGGCCCTATTAATTGAAAATGAGAAAAAGAAACCCTTACCATTACTATTAATTTCAATGTATGCGATTTCTCCTAATGTTTAAAAATATAAAAAAATTAATAACTAATTTAATAACCTTATTGTTTACCCACAATAATTATAATTATCATTTATAAACATTATCAGCTTTTATATTAGTTAGTTTTTTCATATATTTCCACATTGTGTGTTTAATGTTTAACTATTGGTATTGGTTTCCTTAAAGGAGTGTGAGTATTCATTTTTCTCTAAACATTCATTATTAAGAGTTTGCAAACTTTTCTGTTAATAATGAATTATAATGATTTAAGATGTTTAAATAGCATTTATTTAGTGTTTCATCCATTATCATCATATATTAAATCAACAATAACTACACTTCAGTAATTTTATTAAGAAAATAAATTTTATTAATTATTGAATTATATGTTGTTGTAAAAATTCAAGAACAAAAATAAAATATTTTATATATGTACTTATATAATGTGGTACCATTATTTTTGTTTTCAATGTCATCAATGATAATTGTGTATTGTTTTGTTCATATAAGTGGTCTAACCGACATAATCATTAGAATAGTATAAATGATAAATGATCAAGAGGTGATTTACTTGAAAAATAATAATAATAAACCACAATGATCATATATATTTTTTCTTATTATTATATATCTTCATTTAAAGGATTTATTATAAGAATGAATGTATATGAAAATATTACAATACATAAATAAATTATTTGTCATCATTGTTATCCAATATTCCAATATCTATATTAAAATGATTATTTATTAGGCATATTATTAATTGGTTATTTAATATATATTATTATAATTTTATTCATATCATAATACAGTAATACCATTCTCATTAATTTCCATGTAATGTGGTTATTAAAAAAACAAATTTATCATTCTATAGAGGATGTAGGACACACATATTTATAGATTCTAATTTCATTTTACATAATATGGGAAAACATTAAATTGAACTACAGTGTGGCTTATAACCCCAAAACAGATGTCTAGTATTAGAATACTATACATACACTTGAAGGCTTGTTGAGATCATGGTCAATGGACTTAAAAGTAGGATGTGATAAACATCTTTTTCTGTTAGAGTTCTTGTATAATAATTATTTCCACTCAATAATCCAAATGGTTTCTTACGAATCCATTTATATAAATATATGTAGAAATCCTATGTTCTTTTATAATGTTAGAGAACGTAATTTTATGGGTCATGTATTGATAAAATAAATAAAATAATGGTTAAATAACATTCATCAACACATCAAGGATACTCAAAGTCAATAGAAGGGATATACTAATATTTTTTTATAAGGCAAGGAGTTTGAGATTGGAGATAATGTATTCCCCTACATATCTCCATGGAAGAGTTTCATTAGATTTTGGAATAAGGTAATGTCAATTCCCATGTACATAGTCTCTTTTGAGATTTTTATCACATCAGATCTATAACATATCTAGTAGTTATCACATTATCCCTTTCTCAAGTAAATGAAATATTCCATATACCTCTATTTAGGAAGTACATACCAAATCGCTAATATTTATTGAATTAAATTTTTTTATAAATTGAATATTATCTCTCTTATGTGGAGATATCAGTGAATATCATGGACTGTAGTGATAAATTATTACACAACAAGATAGGTCACCTAGTCAAAGTATTATGGAGAAACCAAAATAACAAAGAGGTGGCATGGGAATTAGATGAATCCATAAAGATGAAGTAATAAAAAATGTTTTCACAATATTATGTAAAATGAATTTTTAAGGGAAATATTTATTATTTGTGGAGGAGTGTAAAAACCTAAAATTTCATTAATGAAATTTCCCATATTATAATTATGTCATATTTAGTAATATTGTATAAATAATATACACTACATAATGAAACCTAAAACCTATTATTAGTTTCATTTTAAATTTTATTTTAAAAATAAATATTTCAATAATAATTTAAATTATTAAAATGGGTAAAAAATTTAAATTAACCTCACAATAATAAGAAAATTTAGATTTTCTCGATCCAATAGAATAATTGCACTCATAAACAACACTATAAGAATAAAACATAATATTAGTAATGTAATATGAATTTTAAATATTAAAATATATAAATTACATTGAGGGAGAATATAATTGAATAAATTATGAATGAAATATGTGGTATTTATTTAAATTAGGGAATCCAAATGGCCATTACAAATCTTAATGTTGGAATAGTAATTTGACCATTAGAATAGTAAACTATATATTGGAATAGTAATATGACCATTTTGATTAGTAACATGGCAATTAGAATAGAAAATTCACTTATTTAATGGAAACTAAAACCATGGTCTTTTAAAAAATTGAAATATGGAATATTTTAATCATTATGCAAGTAAATAAATGTTTTAAAAACGATAAAACATGTGTTGAAATTTTTGTGACCCATATATGTTTTATTTTCACTTTTATAATAAAAATAATGATTAATAAATAAATATTATTCAAAAAATGAGTTTATAAATTAATATTATGTTTCATTATAACCATAATATAATTTTATAAGACCCAAATTAATTTTTCAATGGGTTATAAAAATGATCATACTATTATGATTGATATTTTTCGAATAAATAAGGATATTATTTAAAAATTTAATTTATTATATATATATTTTTTTTCATAAAATGTAATTATTTTTTGTAATATACACATTAAAACAATATTAGGGAGATTTTTGGGGTTTTTCTTAAATAGATGAATTTTTGTGAATAGTGAATTTTGAAAGAATATGATATTTAACATTTTAAGATAAATACATGATTTGTTTGAGACGTAGAAAATGTAATAATCAATTAGTTCAAACAAAAATCAACCATTTATTGTATATAGTCATATGAATCTGTACAATTGGTAGCCTTGATCCAAAATAACAAACTAATTATTATAATATTAAATAAGACTCCTCTCACCCGCTAATAATTACTACCCCTCACTACCCCTTATCTTCACATCTTCAATGATATAGAACCTTCCATATTTATACCATGTAAAATTTCTGATCCTCTCCCCCATTTTCTAGTTTCAATGGTCTTAAGAAATGACCAATTAAAATTAAATAAAGAAGTTTTCATAGAGATGACCTTTAAAATAGAACATTCTCAAACTAACTATTTTAAATCCTTTTATTCTCCAAATTTCTTATCACCTACCACATTAAATATGAAATAATGCCAATAGTATCATATATATATATATACACAATAATTTATATTTATAATTTAATATCTACCATCAATCCTCTTCTCTTCTCCACTTATACAAAAAATAATACCATTTTCAATAATTTGTTTGTTCACCACCTTTGTGGACAATGAGTTTTCATTTAGATTGACACATTCAAGGATGGATATGAAAATTATTATTTCTATCAAATAAAAAGATAATAATTATATTAAAAGTTATTTCATGTTCTATATTTAATTAATATAACAATATCAAATAAAATGAAACTAGTTTATGATGGTTGGTAAAACCACCTAAATGAACTGACAACATAACATTAAAATTATAAATATGTGAATCAGAAAAATTTCAGAACAAAAAATGATATTTGGGACTAATAAAAATGGTGGAAGTACATGAATATAAATTAATTTGACTTATGGAGTTTTATACCTATTTTACAAGAACATTCATAATTATACACAGTTAACCTGACAATGGAACCATAATAAAAACACCCTCACAAAAAAGAAATTAAAACTTATATATCATTGAAATTATATATAAATTAGAATAATAAAATTAAAATTTATCAAAAATATATTTTAAATGGATATTATTTACTTAAATATTGAATAATATTTTATTATTTTGGACATCAAGTGAATGCGATGAATGATTCGGGAACATAAGGTTAAAGATCACTCCAAACCACTTTTTTTCTTTGGGTTATGAAAATTTCCTCTCTAAATCACTTTCTATGTCTCTCAAACTTTACTTAATGATTTTAGATTCCCTATATATGTCTCTTACATATCTACCTATGTAATTATACATTCCTTTGATAGGGCAATACATAACTTATGTTCATTTTTCAAATCCCTTTTTTAAAATCAATCTAGATTAAGGGGGAGAATTTATATACCTTAATCCTTTTATATAACACGAATTTAATGTCTTTATTTTCAATAATTATTTTAATTAAATATTTAAAATTTTAGGTATAACCATTTTATTTTACCTTTTACGTTCAATAAAATATATATAATTACTCTTTCTCTAAATGTCTTTAACTAATTCTATAAAAAATTATTTTCAAAGTTATTTTATATACCCAATTATATTACATGATCATGATGATATTTCAAAATCATCACTGTATTTTTATACCTATGATTGTGTACTATGATATAAACATTCAAAATATTTAAATCCTTATTTAATTTGTAATATTTTCAAAATATAATTTGTTTCTGTTACGATGAAATATTATTCAACTCATTTCATCCTATGGGAAATTATTAAGTTTCTACATAATTATTGATTTCATTTTGTATCACACATAAGAATTTATATGTTATTACTGGTGCACCTATATATCACTAAAATTAATTGGGAATTTATTTGTTTCATGAGATGGTATATATAGGATTAAGGGGTAAACCAAATCTATGTTGGGACTACATTAACCGAGTGATGTTGTCTTGACAACCAACCTTAACATATGTTTCTGTAGTGTTATATATTTCTACCACATTCAAACATTGGAATTATATTATTTTTAATTGTTCTTTCTGTTATAATCTAATGTGATTATTCACAAAATTTCAATTTTATGATATAATGTTATGTTGTTTGACTGACATGTTAAGATTCGTTATCATGTCTATTCCCTTACTATGGTTTATAGCTCACCCATTTATGTTATGTATTACATAGGTTATCCTAAAAACATCAAAGAGATAAAATGTATTTATGTGATCAGTAAGGTGAATTAAATAATAATGTTGTGTAATAGTTTCTTTTATGATGTATTTTGAACCTATTATTCCAAATACCGTAGGTTCCATGATTTTAGGTCATGCTATTTAGATATTTATGTTTAAAATCACATAATAATATGTGTAAAAGTTTTTGGGTCACTATACCCGCAATTTACATTCTTCTTCTCTAACCAATAATTATAATCAATGTATATCTCTATGTTTTGTATGAAATCCTTGTTTTCATTTTTTTTTCAGTTTTTCGAAATATAATTTCATTGAATTATATTTCTCATAAAATTACATCTAATTTTCAAAATTATTCTAAAGGGAACTCTCTTAAAATGATAGATTATTTAGATTGTCAAATTAATCTTATTGGAAAAATTGTATGACTACATTTAATAGTTGAATTGGTCATCCTTTTTAGATAATAGATATGAATTGGTTAACTCATACAACAGAATCAGAATATAAATTGACTCCTTAGGATTATATAACATTTGAACATAAATGAAAATCATGAATATTCTCCAATAAAATATTTACGAAAATTTATTTAATTACATAATAACTAGAAAAAAATCCTCTGAAATCAGAAATATCCTATATGTAACACATGAAGGAATTAATAATGTAATATATACTAAATTATATATGATTAAATGAGACATTTAATGGTTTTCCAAGAAATAATTTTAATCAATTAAAGATATATTGAAACGATTTGATGACATTTTCAATTTTCAATTTTTTCTTGGTGTTGCTTTTTCTACAACAATGTTAGTGTAGAAAATTATCTCGGTCTTACCAAGCTCCTTGGAACAAAATGTAATCTTAATAAAAGCAGAAAAAATATAAAAAATAGGGAACTCAAGGAACTAATGGTATCCCATATAATGTACAGAATTACCATGATAATTCATTTAGACAAAGTATAAAAGGAATCAATTGAATCCAAAAGAAAAATTTCTATAAAATATATTTATAATGAATATTTTAAAAAATAATGGTTCTTATTTCGAATTCATTTTAAAGTGATTAATAAATTGAATAAAAAATATATCTTTTTTATAGTTATAAAATGAATAGTCAAACTGTAGCGATGGATGTAACTTGATATTAATTAAAAATGAAGGGATATTAAATAATGAAATACCCCATCTACAAGAAAAATTTGAAATAAAATATGAATGATAGGAAGGATCATAATGTATTATTATGGAGTTTTAGTGATGATTTCATGGACTCGACTTCCTCAAAAGACTGAAGCCATAAATTCCACATGGAACATCTTGAGAAATGTGAGAGGTTAATTATAATATTTCTCACTCTCCGTATCATTCCCATATACCAAATAAATTATCATATTTTCCCTATATTTTTTTATAAAGATGGAAATTTTAATTTATGTAATGATTAAATTTATAAATATGAAAAACCTAGGAAGAAATAAAAAAATATTTCTTAATGAAAAAGATTAAATTTTTAGTAAATATAATATTTTATATAACTAAAAAATATATTTTAAATTTAAAGATAAAAATATAATTGAAATTTTTTATTCCCAAATCGAATATCTCAAAAATACTCTTTCATTATTCACTTTCTGTGATCAATATCCTGGTATGACTCTGGGTTCTCAACATCTTCTAAAAAATATTCATGGTATTGGTTTTTAAATAAAATATTTCTTTATTAAAATATAATATTATTCAAAACTGTAAATCTCTAAATATGTTTTCTAATTATTTCCACAAAATTGGGCATTTAATTTAAGAATTTATTTAAAACATTTATAGATATGGAAGACCTAAATCTATTTATATTTAATATTTCATAACTCATAGACAATATTGTTCTAAACATATTCATGTTCCTAAATATTTTTATCTTATATTAGTAGATATAATTAGTTTTCATTCAAAAATTATTTAGTGCTACCCTTTTTGGAGCCACAATCTATTTAACAAAAAACTCTTTTAGAAATATTGAATGAATACAACACCAAGCATCATCGATATATCCCGAGGTTGATTATCAATAAAAATGTAATATCAACACTTGAAATGATATAACTTTTATTTTTGATGGATATATTTGTTAAATGATTATTTTTTGAGGGGATCATTCATTTTTTCATTATCTAGAATATTTATGGGGTAATCTACTTGTGAAGCAGTTTCTAGATATAATTAATTTTTAATTACATTGTAAACACAATTTCATTGTATACATATATCTCTCTATTTTTTCTATGAATTTTGATTCATAATTATGGATATGTATTATTTTAATGTAATTTTTTAAATTTTCATTTATTTTTTCATTTCATTCTCCCCATGAACCGTTTTTAAAAATCAATCATTTTAATTTTTTTTAAAATTTTTTATATCTTGTTTAAATTTAAATTTCATTTGTTTTTTAATTTTATTTTTGAAAATATTTTAATCTTTATGAAATATTAATATAACACTTATCCATTTATTTTTAATTTTGAAAATTTCCATGGAAATTATTCTTTGAATAATCGTATAATATTATGGTTTTTTACGGGTTTTATATTCTTACTGTTTAATTTTCTTATATTCTTTTTCATCTTATGAATTATCCATTCTTTACATGAATAATTTTCTTACCTGGGTTCTTATTTTTATGATAATCATTATTGGTGATAAATTATTTCATGTCTCTATTTAATTTCCCCATTTTTTATTTCCTTCTTATTTTGACATGTTTTTCATTCCCAATACTTGTTTTATCTTGATAATCACAAAGGGATATATTTTTTTGGTTAGTTTAGGTGTATATGCTTTTGATTATTGGGGATAAGTTTTTTATAATTCATTGAAGGAGTTCCTTTCTAAAGTTGTGCTATATTAATCTCTTAAGCATTTTGAAAATTTAAATTTTCAAAATCATGATTTACATGAAATACATGATTCACTGTTGATATAATATAAATATATAATTTTTTATTAAATATTCATGTCAAATAAAATATGGATATTTTTATATATCTCACTTTTGATGTTTTCATGATCATAAAACTCATATTTATCTCTAATGGTTTCATTTTAGTGGATTAGAACCACATTTTTATTATTTTAATTAGTGGTATTATTAAATAAAATGGTGGAATCTTACTGATTTTGGATGATTGGATTAAATACTTTGATGGGAATTTTAACGTGAATTTTTAATTCATATTCTACATGTTAAAGTCATATATATAATTGGGAAGATCCAATTTAATATGTGGAAAGAGTCTATAAGGACAAGGAAGTGCATGGAGGACAACATGCAGCATTAAATAGCTAAAGTAGAGCCACAAGCCAGATAATAGTATGGTTAAAAGCATCACAAGATATAGGAGTCCACTTTCTTGCTTATGGAATCTTAAAGTTATATAAGATTTCAAGTTTACCCATAAGAAATTCGAAAATCCGCACTGGGTAGATGGTTCCTTCGAGATAATAATTGTGGGTAAGCATTTATTTTTCATTTAATCACCTTTATTTCACTCGTTGACATGGTTAATATACCAGAATAATTAAAAATGTTACTTAATTATTTAGAGTAAATAAATACATGGATAAAATAACCTATATCTCTCAATGATTAAAATCAACACTCACTTGAATTAATATTATATATCACTAGAACTATCCAAGAATTATCAAATGAGACATATTCCTTTCTCTATTCTCAAAGGCTCCCATCCACTACAATATCAATATTTATCTCTCAATATCGCTCTAATTATATATATATATATCCATTTTAGAGATTAAATAATCGATTTTTAAAATATTTTGAACAATAAAATCTCTCTTTTCTCATCACATCATCTATGTGTGCTCACTTATACAATGTGGGGGATGGGTTCTCACAACAGGTAATGTGAATTATCTTCATTATTGTGATTGCTTTCATAACTATCAAAGGAAAATGGACAGTTTTTTTATTTCTTCTTCCGTAAAAAATTATTGGATAATTTTGGTTTCATTATCTTTGTTAAACTAAATTGAATAGTACAAGCCTCTCAACCAGAGTGTAAGATACAGGGTTCACACTCAGATGTCATTTAGCTCCTTTATAAAACTATGTTTATTCTTTTTTAAGCATTCCATCATCTAATAATGGTATACATAAATATCTTAAATTTGATACATTCTCATTATACTTTTTCTAGTCTATTATTTAACTTTTTTATTAATATTAAAATGTTGTTCAAATTTACCGCATTATCACTTCATTATTTCAAAATCATTTTATTATTATTTTAACATTTAATTTATTTCGTTTATATTATAAAAAGAAATTAAACCCCTCTTTTCGTTATTCTTTCTAAATTAATAGGTGTGGTATATAGAGATGTGGGTAAGGAAATGGACACCCAACCATCAACTTCTTCTTTTATTTTTAATCATCGCAAAATATTAATATAAATATCCATTTTTTGATATTCAAGAACAAATATTAACTACATAAATGTATAGTTATTTAAATTATTAACATCTATAATAGAAATTTTAGGAAATAATTGGTGTTCATCTTTTTCATGTAAATAACTTTTTTGTATTATGACAATGGAAAACCACTTTTATATCAAGATAATTTTTGAAAAATGATTAGATATACATTAATATAGCCTTGATAAATATAATATAATCCATTATATTATAAAAAAATGGTTACGGACATAACATCACTTATGAATTAATTATTAAATATATTAAAATATACCCATTAATCAGAAAAAATGTTGACCATGTGTTAAAGTTTCAGTCCATGGAATGAATGATAGATGAATAGTTGAATTTTGATTTCATATCCTAATGTGATAAATCCCCACATTAAATTTGGAAAAGATAAAACCCTAGACTCCATTACTATTATAATGATGAAAATATGAAGAATAATGGGAAAGAAGAATAGAATAAGGGATTAGGAAGCATTAACAAGATAGAGAATCACTAATATTGGATGAAATCCCATGAAGATACCAAAATAAGAAGGTATAAGAGATGAGAGATGTTTTGAGTTTCATGAACCACCCCTCTATTACCCCTTCTAGGCTAGCAATGAAGATAGGAGTGTACCATGTTTCCCAACTCTAAAATTAATTGGATTGGGAACTAGAACATAATGAATATAACATAGAAATATGAATGAATTTACATTAATATTACTAATAAAATATAAAGATTCTAGAAATGAACTTAATAATATAAATAAATTGATCCAAATGTATGAAATTTCAAACAAGAAACATTGAAAATAATGAAATACTTTGAAAAACGAGTAAGGAAGTAACCCATGGTCACTAAATAACCATTAAAATGTCATTAATCTAGTGACACCCTAATAAATCAATAACTCTTACCAATGAAAATAATATATAATATAGACACACACATATATATATGGGTATTAATAAAAACATACTCTATTGGATCTTCAAAAAACCCTCTCATGAAAATTTGTAAGACACATAATAAATCTTCGATGAAAAAATAGTGAATCCAACTGATTACATTACTAGTTAAACTATATTCCCATCCACACTAATGATAAATCATAAATTATCTCATTAAATTAATTAAAATATCATTTAAAACATATATATAAAGTATTTTACCCATCTTCAACTCCCCCACTAAACTAATTACCCTAAAACCCTATATCATAAGTTTTAGTTCTCCCATACCCTCTACAATTCACCTAATCCATCTATACATGCTCATCACAATTAAAAAAATAATCATAGCCACATATCTATCACATCCCTTAATCTCATAGTAAAATTCAGATCAATTATAGATCATGTGAATAAATACTACAATTTAATCCATTACACCCCATGTTTAAATACACATGAAATAAATTTGAGCCATCACAATATGGTTGCATTTTTATAATACAATATAAGGACACTATATCCCACATATACAAATATTCCATAATTTTTAGCCCTTATAGGTCATATAATTACACATCATATCACTATTATCAATAAGAGCATAGACATTCGTATATACCTCAGTATGTTTGAAAGAGATAGTGGGGAATGGAATATTCATTAATTTAGACCATTGATAAAGTTGATATTGGATGGAAACATGGATCTCAAAGACAATTATTGGCATTAATTGCATTATCTTACTCAGGTGGTGGATCATAATAAATTATAAAACCAAAATAAATAATTAATATCACAAAAACCATCAAAAGGAAACTAACTAAAGTTATAAATTGAAAAATTATGAATTTCATTTTTTGTGAAAGTGTAAATATGTGTTTATTAGAGATAATGATGATTCTTGGATGATTTTTTATTACATAATTAATATTAACTTGGAATATGGTTTTTGAACTGTTATTAATTTTAATAACATGTTCTTATGATGTTTGAAGAAACAAACGCATTTTCTACAAATTGGACGTTGGAGAAATATGAGTTATTTGATACACTTCGATAAGGATACATATTCTTTACTTATTTCATGAATATATTTTTTGAGAATTGGACAAAAAATATGAAGAATATTTTAGGAGGGGGAGGATTCCTAGTTTATTTTATTGGGGAATTTTTAATTTTGTTTTTAGTAATTTACCATGTTTTTAATTATTTCATGAAAATATTTCTAGAGAATTCAAGATTAACAGAAAAAGATGAATATTTAATTAGTATGATGCCTTGTTTAGTTTATTGTGAGACTTGGAATTATTTAATTAATATTTTTCTAACTATTTTTAGTTGAGTGATAAAAAATGGGCTAAAAAATGATAAATTTTAGAATTGGGCTTCTTGAAAATAGTTTCTAGTTTTACTAAACTAGCTTGCCATGGACTCATGGGTGGGGCAGAGCAAAGGCATAACCTGTTCTTAGGGGGTAGGGGCACAAGCATTTTATACACATGGGGAATACTGCACATCGAGTGCCATGCATAGGTGAGTGGTGTTGGGGAGTTTATTTAATAGTTGAACACAATTTCATGGATTAAAGGATGATGTAACATCGATTATTATTAAGTGGACGCACTCCTAGATCTTTTCTGATAGAGAAATCACCAAAGCATTGTATTGTTCTCCTATTATCGAAACATAAAAATAAAATTTCTTCGTGTCACATGTATTCAAAGAATGTTATTCCCCAGTAACAACATCATCTTCTTCCCATGATAACCCTAAAACTATATTGTCCATGGGATATCTGGAATAAATCACACCATGAACTACCACATTAAGAGGGACTAATATATCGTGAGTAGAGATGAACATAGTTAAAGAAATAATGATTTACTAAAATAGTCATGGTTGATTTACATTGCATAATAACATGTAAGGATTAACCATATGCCTATAGATTCCATAATAAAAATAGTGATAACTACATTAAATGAATGTTGAACACCCAAATGACATTATACATCCATGCTACCACATGATTAACTAGCATACCGTTAGAAATCTAAAACCTAACCAGTGATACTATTAGACTTCCAAGATACAAAATGATTTATTAGAATAGAATGCACTAAGAATAAAAATATATAGATCTGCTTCTTGAGTAACAAATACATATCACATTATCAAAAAAAATTTGTGAAGTGTTTGTCATAACCCATGAAAGATAAATTATTCTATGTGAAGTTTCAATACATGCAGTGATAAAATCTAAATGATAGATAATATTCCACACCATGTGAAATAAAAAATTTCATTAAATTCTTTTTCCATGTATGTGAATCTTATGATAAAATGTATGTCACATCTTATAATTTATCATTCAGATCAAACTAGTTATAATAATACGGTTCTTGGATATCTCTGATATAATGATTATGTTAGGCATTTAGAAATGGAAGTCCTTGATAAATCAACCATGCATGAATGATAAGGATACATCATTGTGTTTTATATTTATTTTAAGGATACATTAATAAATAAAATGGTAAAGAAAGATACCGAAACATTATTGAATTTTTATGAAATGATACATTCAATCTCGATTTCATCAGATATACATAATTATAATGTTATATTTTTAATGATAGATACATGCACATAGTTTCACATGTATTCATGTAAATCTAGGGATAAAAGATGGTTCGTGTCGTAGATTATTTAATTAAATAAAATTTATGTCAATTCTGATTTTTTAGGAAATAAAAATGGGAGATGCAGATGTAGTCCTTCGAAAATTATGTGATCAAGGGAGAATATCCCTCTTATTTGGGTATTTATGATAAACACATGGAAATTTTAATACCATATGGAAGGATTAAAGACAATAACTTCTAGAGGATATTTAGAGGAGAAGTAAATTGACCAAAGAATGAGGGGATTTAAATGAGTTGATATGATTTATTCAAAACTAAATATTTATATCATGTTTATATATATATATATATATATTTGATAGGATGACTCTTATGAAAAAACTAATTTTAAATAATTGAATCGATTTAAAAATACTTAAATGTGGAAAGATTCTATAATAAAAAAATCATGGTAATTAAATATAATAGTAATAAATAATAATTTTCCATATTCTTCTATTTATGTTCAATTAATATATCAATGAAAATTGAGTGATTGGTTTGAACTCACAAATGTAGTGCTAGTAAATACTAAGAGACAAATACATTATATATCATAGCATGAAGTTTATCTGAAGCTAGGAGTTCCTAAAAGTTATACACATGAGTATTAACTGATTTAGGAGGACCAAAAAAATTTCTATATTTAGATGGTTTTTAGGGCCAAAATATTTTTTTGAGGAAATAATAATGATCTGGATGTTATACATGATCTAGTCTAATCCTACAAGATCATGAAGGAGGCACATCTAAAGAATAAAGAGGTATTTCTAATATTTTGTCAACAAAAGATAATAATGGAATGGGTGTATAAACTATCAAGGAAGAAATAATTTTACGGTGTATAACAAATCATTGATAATGATATGGGGTCTAGTGTGTAGAACCATACAAAAAAGGATAATTTATTATAGGGGAGTATAACTGATTTCTACCAAATATTGTTGATAAGGTTTTATAACCAATCCAACTATAGTGGACTCAGGAGGAAATTGTAATTGATAATAAGATTATAGTAGATAATCCTTGTATGAGTGTCCAAAAATAATGGAAATAAGTAAGATATGATTTTGATCATTATAAATATTATGTGTTTCTATATTTTATATGATTCCTTCACATGAGGCGAGGCTCAGTGATAAAATTTAGTTGACTGGGAATCATAATAATATCATGTTTTTAAATTAAATTGTAATAAATTATGTTGGTTGGAGTAGATTACTCAAGAGGGTAGGGGTGAATTGATTAACTATAAAAATTTCTATTAAAAGAATATTATTTTCCAAAGAAAAGGTTTCCCTAATAATAGATACAGCCCAATTAATTAAGGTTACACTATTATAAGAATTTGAATTTTCAAACATCTTCTTAGAAGATTGATTAATTCGCAGTAATCTTAATTTTTATTTTTAATATTACTATTGAAGTAATCCTACTACGACAAAACAGTTATAACTTCTTTCCAAGACTAAGTATCAAAGTGAAATTTGGGATTTTTAGATTATGCAATAAAGTAGTAAAATAGAGAAAACTAAATTTAAACATCATAGCGGATATGAAAAAAGTGGTTCAGTCTAAAGCCGAGACTGAATCCACTCCACTTGGTGATCACATGCCACCATGTACTTTATATTAATAATCTTTGATCCACACCTTGGATCGGTGTTAACAACAATGCATAGACTATCCAGGGCACACAGGGACCTCTTCCATAGTTTTTGTGGGTAAACAAAAATAATAGCCAGGCCACACATGGACCTCTTCCATAGTTGTCGTGGGTAAAAAAAGTATAATTATTTTCGTGTGAGGATTTCAGTATCCTCCAGTTCAGCTCAGGAGTCAGTGTGTGTCAAAATAGACATAGGCACACACTGCTAAAAATGTAAATAAAAAGATGATCAAAGTTGAGAATGAATATAAATATAAGTTTACAATTCTATGTGTGATGTCAATGCAGCCTTGGACTTCTTTTTATTTAAGCAGATGAAGCTTTGAGTCATTCTTTGGACGTTGTGTGGAAAACAGAGTGTCACGATTCAAATTGTGTTCTTCATGTGTTTTGATAATGTGAATATTTTCTCTAGATTCTAGTGTACTTCATATGTTCTTCAGCAGGGTCGGGTTGCATGCATGTGAAAATGATTCCTTTTGAAAATCCTGCAATATGTTCTTCGCGGTCATGCTCACCAGCTTGTTTTTTCATTCAGTATCGCTCTATATTGTTCTTGGGCACACTTCACTCTTTATCTTTGAATTCATGAGTTTTAGCCAACAGGTTCGATGTGTTCTGCACCTCGTACCATGCACTATGTCTACAAAGAAACATTAATTATTTTTTTGCATTAAAGGCATTAAATATGACTATTTGAAATTAAATTGAAAGATGACAAAATAGTTAAAGAAATGGAGTCACATTAAGTTATGGAAATGGTGTCTCCTTCACATGGTGTCTAGACTGATCACGGTGTCTGAGTGTCACAGTGTCACATTTATGATGTCTTTTTCACGGTGTCTTGTTCACAGTGTCTTGCTTCACGGTGTTTGGTTTACGGTGTCTGGCTTCATGGTGTCTTGATTCACGGTGTCTCCCTTCATGGTGTCTTGCTTCACGGTGTCTAGTTTAGGGTGTCTTGCTTCATGGTGTCTTGTTTACGATGTCAGGCTTCACGGTGTCTGGCTTCACGGTGTCTTGCTTATGGTGTCTGGTTTACGATGTCTTTCTTAAGAAAATAACTGTATTCAGAATTAAATAGTGATATGTATGAAATGGATTGATCTTAACCAATATAAAGCATGAGAAAACTTGAAACATAAATACACATGATGGGATACAATTTATAGGAGTTAACTTGGTTGAATAAGATTTTTGATCATTAAAACATGATTAATACATGAGGAGTCTAACAATATCCTCCTTTTTTATGATCACAAATCATGTACAGTTAAAGTGTAAATTTTATGCACCTATAGAGAAAATAACATTTTGAAACATTATGCAGAAACTTATACCCCTTTTGGGATTATCAAAAAGTTGAAATAAGAGAGGGAAAATAGTGCACATTCCATTAAGAGTAAAAATAGTTGAGTACAAAATAATGGATAAATTGAAAAACAATGGAATTCCAATAAAAAGGAGTAAGCACTGGTCTTCTTCAGGGATGGCATTCTCTTTGCCGTTATCAGCAGCAGAAGAGGAAGCCATAGGGGTAGTGGTCGATGTAGAAGAAGGCAGAGATGTTGTAGATAAAGAGGGTAAAGGGAGACCTTGAATGACTAAGGGAGACAAGGTATGAGCATTAGAAGACCTAGGTAGTTGCTGATTAAGAATCACAGGCCTGATCTGACTGACAGCTTGGCCAACAGACATGGTAGTTGAGGATAAGGCAGAGGTGAAGGTAGGCAGCCTAGGTATGAGAGGTGTATCCACTGGAGTAACAATTTCTCTACTCTGGACATGAAGATAAAGTATGAGGAGTTTGATGAAATTTGCAATAATCTCTCCACCAAACTGCATGGAATTTTCAAAGCCATCTTTGTTTTCCATAAACTTGTCCAACAATCGGGTAAACATAGTTAGCTTCTGGACTTGGGTTTTAAAGGATTGAGTCATAGGAGGAAGTCACAGATTCTCTACAATGTATTTGAAGTGGTTGGTCATATCAGTCTTGGAGAAAATTTTGTTAAAATAGAAATATATATTTTTAGAAATCTCCTGCTGGGCATCATTTGCAATCATGGAGTGAATTTGTACCAGGTCAAGAACTCTATCACTATTCTTGACGACTTCAGTTAAAGAAGCCACATTAAAGACACTGAAAACATTCTGAAGCACTTCTTTGACTATGGATCTAAGTAAAGTACTATCCAAGGAAGGTGTATAGGATTGAACAGAGGTATTAGAATCATTGACGGCTGTTGTCAGAGATTTTAGTTGACTTAGTACCTTTTGAAGACAACCAATGTACTCATCAGTGAGTTTATTTAGGTTCACCACAAGCTCTCTCATTTCCATCAACATATTTTTGTTCCTTTCCACAACCTTTTCATAAAAAGATACCATATAAGGATGAATCTGAGACACAACATCTCAAGGGATTTGAGAAACAATGGGTGCTAGATGAGCAGCTACAAGCTCTGATCTAGAATGCATCTCTTTCTGTCTGTCTTCAACCATGTTTCTCAGGGTTGTGACTTCATTACTGAGCAACTTATTTTCAACTTGTACTTCTTGAATCTCATGGAGAATCTTAAGATGTAGTTTCCAAATAATATTTTCCAATAATAGTGAGGCATCTCTCTCACATGAATTTGTTATAGGACGAGGTTGGGAGTTCATAAGTTTCTCAATGCCATATATGTGAGTATCTAAAAATTTCTTCAGATCATCCTTACTTACAAAAGACAGCTGCTCAGATAAAGGTTCAGGTGTAGGAATTGGTACAGGGTCAGGTTCAGGTTCCTTCTCAGTTGCAAAGCTTGTGAATGATTTCAACTGAAATAAGGAAGAAAGATCAAGACTGGTTGTAGTAACCTGTTGAGACTCATTCACATCATAGAAGCAAGGAAATTTGTACTGAGTGTCCACAGGACTTGACCCAGTTGGATGTGAGGATTCATCAGACTCAAGATTTGGGTTTTTCACCCCCTTAATAGTTGCTTCCTTCTCAGTACTGAAAGGATTAGGATCTTAGTATAAATCCAAAGACTTAGCTCTATGTTCCTCCTTCATTTCTTGTCCAGTAAGATGAAAGGCTGGCTCCATCATTTCTTCAGCAGAGTGTATGATTTCTGGAACAGATTGTCCCACAGGGAGCTCCTCCAGATTCGCTTCTTGCACAATAGGGGGTTCTTCTATATTATCTTCTAGTACAATAGGGTGCTCTTCTACTGTAGTCTCTTCCATGGCTTTCTTCTCATATTCTGTCACAACTGATTCTTTTTCATCCTCGGGTAGGATTTCCAGATTGACATCGTCTCTAGGGGAAAGAACTTCTTATTCAAGAACAAAATGAGGAACAATAGTCTTTTATTCCTCAATAATAACTATTTCCCTATGTGGTACTTCAGCCTCTTCTTCCTCTTCTTCTCAATACTCAACAAGTTCATCTGGTTCCAAACCAAGATCAGAAATGTATTTCAGCCTTGACGGATAATCCACATGATTAAACTTCTCATAAACCTTATCATTGTCTTCCACCCATTCCTTTTTACAAGGATTCCAATTTATATTCATTATCATGATTGTGGCTTTAGAGAGACAGTACTCACAGTCCATAAGCACTTCTTCATTAGGTCCAACCATGCATTTTGTAACAAGCATGGCTATTATCAACCGAGATTTGAACAGAGAAGTGTACTTGGATGTAACATTGATCAACTCACACATATGGTGAATGATGTACTTGAACAAATTGTTCTTATGTCCATTTTTCATAAGGTTAATCAAAAACACATCTTGATATTTTAACACAATAAAATCACCTTTTCTTGGACTAATCAGATTTTGAACAAACTTAAACAGAAGCCTTGTTTCTCCAACTAGTTCAGCAGCGATGGACATTCTCTTAGTGCCATTTCTGGTTAGGTTTTTCAAAGAATCTTCTAGATCAAAGAAATCAGTTGAAGGTGGAGGTCCTCTCAGATAATCCTTACATATAACTTCATGAGGTATCCTAAGGCATGCGGACCATAACATCGAAGAGAAGGAGCATCTTTGGCCATTAACCCAGATCCTCACAACATAACTTTCACCAGAATCAAAAGAGAATTGTACATATTGGTAGAACTGAGCCACTAACCTTGGATAGATGGGTCTATTCTCCCTTGAGAACCAATCCAACTAGCCTAGTTATTTTAACAATTTCAAGACCAGATATTTTCTAGGCAGAAGCCATTTGGGGAAAATTTCTTTCTCTGGTACGATATTGTGATTTACCATATTCAGATTTGAAGGTCCTTCTGGTGTCAGCTTAAGTTCAATCTTATTCTTCTTCGGGATATGCTTCTCTGGTGTGGATGATTATGAATGTTTCATTCATGGCATCCACTAAAGGTTCGAGAGAGGGGGGGGGTTCAAGGTTGAAAGGGTTCGAAATGAGTGAATAGTAGAAAGCCCAATTGAAGAACCAAGGAAAACTTTTTGTTTTATCATTTATGAATTCTAAACATCACAAAAATAAAAATGAAGGAATGTAAATGAGGTGAAATAATAATTTATGTGATATGGGTTTAAAGAAAAACATAAAGAATTTTCACCATGAGACCATGAGTGGTCGTTACGGAGAAATAATGAGTAGTAGGAACAGTGAGAAAGTAAGTGGTCTTTTTAGTGCATGTTACGGTGAGACAGTAAATGTAATAATGTAAGTACAAAGTGCCAATAGTGAGACTATAAACATAAGAGACAGTAATTGAGAAACCATAATCATGAAAGAGTAGAGTATAACATAGAAAAATGTCGAAATGTAAGACAATTAAGATATCCATTTGAGATTTATAATGCCAAGATCATGTAGTATGTAGTCTATTCTATCAGAATTTAATGGTTTGGTGAATATATCAGCACGTTGATATCTAGTATCAATGAATTCCAAGGTGATATCACCTTTTTTATAATGATCTCTCAAAAAGTGATGTCATACATCAATATGTTTTGTCTTAGAATGTGAAACAAGATTTTTTTGAGATGTTAATAGCACTTTTGTTGTCACAATTTATTGGTACATGTATAGAATGATATCCATAATCTTGTATTGTGTTTTTCATCCATAAAATTTGTGCACAACAACTGCCAGCAGCTATGTATTCAGATTTTGCAGTTGATAATGCAACAAAATTTTGTTTCTTACTACACCATGTTACTAGAAACTTGCCTCAAAGTTGACATGTTCCATAGGTGCCCTTTATATCTAAATTACATCCACCGAAGTCAACATCAGAATAAATAACTAGTTCAAATGATTTTCATTTAGGACAGAATAGTCGTAGATTGGGTGTATGCTTGAGGTATTTTAAATTTATCATTACATCATTTAAATGAGATTCTTTAGGATTTTCTTGAAAATGAGAACACATAAACACACTAAACATAATGTCTGGATGGATAGTAGTTAAGTAGAGTAAACTTCCAATCATTCCCCTATAACTGGTTTGATCAACAGATTTTCCATCATCACCATGATCCATCTTACAGGTGGTACTCATGGGAGTGTCACTAATTTTAGTTCTATCTAATCAAAAATCTTTTAGAATATCTATAGTGTATTTACTTTGAGTTAAAACAATTCCATAAATATTTTGAATGATTTGATATCCAATAAAGAATTGTAGTTCACCCATTAAACTCATTTCAAATTCATTTTGAATCATTTTATAAAAATCAATACATAATGAATTTTTTGAAGATGCAAAAATAATATCATCTACATAGATTTGAACAACTAAAACATCATTAGCAATTCATTTTATAAAGAGGGTAGGATAAACTATTTTTTTTGTAAAACCTTTAGAAATGATAAAAGTACTCAATCTGTCATACCAAGATATTGGAGCTTGCTTTAAACAATATAAAGCTTTTGATATTTTGAAAATATGATTGGAAAAATGAGGATTTGTAAATCCAGGAGGTTTTTCAACAAAGACATCATCAGCTGTATACCCATTAAACAATGAACTCTTAACATCCATTTGATATAGTTTGAAATTTAGATGTGCAGAATAGGCAAGTAAGATTGTAATGGCTTCAAGTATAACTACTGGAGCAAAGGTATCCTCATATTTAATTCATTATTTTTTACCATAGCCTTGTGCAACAAATCTATACTTGTTCCTAACTGTATTTCAAGATTCATCTACCTTATTTCTAAACACCCATTTAGTGCCTATAATGAATGTGTCCTTGGGTGTTTCAAAATGTTTCCAAACATTGTTTCTTTCAAACTGATTATGTTCTTCTTGTATATCCATTACCCAAAATTAACCATTGATGGCATCATCATTGTTTTTAGGTTCAAGTTGTGAAAAGAAGTCTTGATGTTCCACCGGATTTCTAAGAGAAGCTCTAGGTTGTGTTACTTTCTCTAAGTCTCCTAAAACATCATCTACAGGATAGTTTTTAAGGATTCTAACCTTTCTAGAAAAATAAGGACTAGTTATTTCTAGTTCATCAACAGATTCAGGTTCATTATGACTCGATTGTGGGGAATTTCCATAATTGGAAGTTTTCAAAGATTCTTTCATAGAGGAATTTTAGGATTTTGAGTTGATGTTCAGATTTGATACATCATCCTCCAGATTTTCTAGGTTGGTTTTAGGCTCATGTGGATCTGTTTCATCAAACTTGATATGAACATATTCTTCCACACATTTAGTTCTCTTATTGAATACTCTATAAGTTTTACATAATACTAAGTAACCTAGAAAAATTCCTTCATCACTTTTGGATTCAAATTTATTAAGATTATCCTTAGTGTTGAGAATACAGACTTTGAAACCAAAAACTCTAATGTAATTAAACCTAGGCCTACTATTGTTCCAGAGTTCATACAGGGTCATTTTGAGAATTGGTCTAATCAGGACACTATTAATTATGTAGCATGCTGTATTAACAGCTTTATCCCAAAATTAAATAGGTAAATAATATTCACTAAGAATTGTTCTAGAAATTTTTTACAGGGTTCTATTTATTCTTTCTACAACACCATTCTTCTAATGTGTTCTAGGGGTAGAGAAATTGTGACTATAACAATTTTTTGAGAAAAAGGATTCAAACACTTTATTTTCAAACTCTGGACCATGATCACTTATTAATGATTTACTTTTAAGGCCACTAAGATTTTCTACAAACATTTCATACTTAGTAAAATTAGAGCAGGCTTCACATTTTTGAGCCAGAAAGAAGGCCCAGGTATATCTGAAAAAATCATCTACCTGAACATAAACATAGTACTTTCCATTTAAAGTAGAAACTCCAGATGGTCCAAAAAAAATCCATGTGAGCCAATTCGAGCGGATGAGAAGTAGAAAATTACTTCATTGTTTTGAAAGTGATTTTGTGTTGTTTTCCCTTTTAACAAGGATTACATACTTTATCATGTGGAAACTCAATTTTGGGTAAGTATTTAACTAGGAATTTTCTAGTTATCTTTCTAAGGCAGTGAACATTTCAATGTCCTAGTCTCCTATTCCAGAGCCGAGATTCATTATGAAATACACTTAAGAAAGAAACATTTTGAGAAGCTAATGAATCTAAATTAACAGATTAAACGTTTTCATTCCATGATGCAGAAAATTCTAATTTATCTTTAGAATTAAAGACATTACATGCATCATTTTTAAATTTAACATGATATCCATCATCACATAATTGTGGTATAGTAAGAAAATTATATTTTAATCCATTAAGAAACATTACTTTTGAAATTATAATCGAATTAGTGTTACCAATCTAGACTAATCCAATGATTTACCCTTTGGCATTGTCACCAAATGTGACATGTCCTCCATATACTTTTATCAAGTTCTTGAAGTATGAGTAGTATCCTATCATGTGCCTTGAACATCTACTGTCCCAGTACCATAGATTTTTGTAGGAGCTCTTTAAGTAGATTTCCTATAACATGATCAATGCAAAGACAGATTTTGATATCCATACTCATTTGGGTCCAGTAACATTAGTAATAAGTGCTTTAGGAACCCATATTTGTCTCATAGGTTTCCTATAAGTAGTATGTAAAGTATTTGAAAAATAAACTGTATTTGGTCCGCAAAAACATGAAACAATAGAATATGTATCATGAATTGAGCTAGTTGAGGTGTTTCCAGAACTGGGAACAAAACTATATGTCCTAGAATTTCAAATAAAATTTGACCTACCAAGGTTTCTTTTTCCAGGTTGATAACCGATGCCATTATTGTATTTAGTGGAAATTTGTTTTCATAGAATTTGGGTAAGGGTATTTTTCCTAGTAGTAAACTTTTCTAAGTCACTTTTTAATTGCTCATTAGACATTTTTAATTCATTGTTTTATTTGAGTAGTTGTACATTTTTCTCCTTTTCAGTAGTAAGTTCATATTTAACATTTACAGTGAGAGCATGTTGTTTCTTCAAAGATTTATATTTATCTTTTAATTTAATGCATGTCTCTTCAGGAATGATACAGTATTAAAACATTTCATCATTAGTCATATTTTCAGAGTCACTTTCCTCTTCATAATAGTATGAATTATGTACATAAGTGTTCAATGTTATCTCAGATGTTTTTGTTATAAAGCACATATTGGCTTTGTTAGAATGTTCAACATGTGATGTGTCTGAGTCGCTTGAACTATCCTCATAGGCACTCCAGGTTTCTTTCATTTCCTTTTTGTACTTATTGTCCTTGTCCTCATATTTATTCTTATAATTGAGCTTCGTACAGTCATCGTTTATATGACCTTTGCGCTTACATTCATATCATACAATTTCATCTATTTTGTCACTTCTTTTCCAATCCTTTTTCCAATTTTCTTTTAGATCATACTTGCCCTTGAATTTAGGCTTTTTTAAAAAGTCCTTCTTTTTGTAAAATCTTTTGAATCTTCTGGCCATTTGAACCATCTCCTCATCACTGTCAAGTGAAGATTGTTTAGTGGTGGAGCTTTCTAAAGAAGCTTCCTGTTTACCTTTGTCTTTGTGCTTCGAGAAGGTGGTCTTGAATGCTACATATTTCCTCTTTGGTTCATCCTCCTCTTCTTTTTTTACTTTCAACTCTTCCTCATACATCATTAGTTTCCCATTGAGTTATTTTATAGGTAGCTTGCAGATGTCATACGATTCTTTAATAGAGACAGAGGTTCCCCTCCATCGGTTAGGTAGACATCTATGGATTCTCATCATCTGTTCTTTGGCAGAGAATTCTCTTCCAAGATAAGTCATTGTGTTGAAAACCTCATTGAACCTGAGATACATTTCAGAAATAGGCTCCTCATGTTTCATTAAAAAATTATCATATTTTATAGTATAGGTATTAAGTCTCATTTCCTTTACACTAGATGTGACTTCATGTGATACAGACATGGTATCCCAAATTTCATGGGCAGTTTTACAAGCAGAAACCTAATAAATTCTTCTTCTCATAAGGAACAGTACAAAGCATTCATGTCATTGCAATTTTTATTGTAAGAATTTTTGGTAGGTTCATACCATGCAATTCAATCAGTCACAAGAAGTTTGTATTCATCTATAATGGATGACCAAATTTCAAAAATCAAGCTCTTAGATGCATTTTAATTTTAATTTTCCATTGAGCACATTGGGTTCCATTAAATAATGGTGGTCTGTTGGTTGCAGCACCTTCAATATATTATCCATACTAACGCATTACCATACAATAGATAGAAATACTAATGTATTACTTTAAAAGAGCTGGAAATTTTTAATTAACAAAAATTTATAGATCTTGAATGTACAACTACAATGACAGTTGAGTAAGATTACACAGAGACCTAATAAAGAAACCTCTGATACAAAATGTTGGTCGGAGTAGTTTACTCAGGAGGGGAGGTGTGAATTGAGTAACTATAAACATTTATGTTAAATGAATATTATTTTCAAATGAAAAGGTTTCCCCAAAAAATATATACAACCAGATAATGAATTTTATAATGTTATAAGAGTTTGACTTTTTAAAAAACTTCTCAGAAGATTGATTAATTCTCAGTAATCTTAATTTGTATTATTAATATTACGTTTGAAGTTATCCTACTAAGACAAACAAATTATAACTTCTTTCCAAGACTAAATATCAAAGTGAAATTTGTGATTTTAGGATTATGAAATAAATCAGTAAAATAGCGAAGACTAAATTTAAACAACACAGAAGATATGAAACAAGTGGTTCAGTCTCAATCCGAGACCTAATCCACTCCACTTGGTGATCACACACTCCAAAATAGATTATATAAATAAACATTTATCCACACCCTAGATCGGCGTTAACAACAGTGCATAGACTGTCCAGGTCACACAGGGACCTCTTCCACAGTTTTCGTGGTTAAAAAAAAATAATAGCCAGGCCACACAGGGACCTCTTCCATAGTTGTCGTGGGTAAACAAAAGTATAAAGAGTTTGGTGTGAGGATTTCAGTATCCTCCAGTTCAGCTTAGGAGCCAGTGTGTGTCAAAATAGAAAGAGGCACACAATGCTCAAAATGTAAATAACATATTGATCACAGTAGAGAAAGAATATAAAAATAAGTTTAGAATGCTCTGTGTGATGTCAATGAAGCTTTGGACTTCTTTGGATTGAAGTAGATGATGCTTTGAGTCTTTCATTGGAAGTTGTGCATAAAAAAGAGTGTCGTGATTCAGCTCGTGTTCTTCATGTGTTTTCATAACGCAAAGATGTTCTCTGGATTCCAGTGTACTTCATATGTTCTTCAGCAGAGTCAGATTGCATGCATGTGACACTGCTTCCTTTTGGAAATCTTGCAATATATTCTTCGCGGTCGTGCTCATTGGCTTTTTTTCGTTCAGTATCGCTCTGTATTATTCTTGGTCACACTTCACTCTTTATCTTAGAAGGCATGTGTTTTAGCTGACCAGTTCCATGTATTCTGCACCTCGTACCTCATACAATGTCTACAAAGAAACATAAATTATGTTAGTGCATTAAAGGCATCAAATATGACCATTAGAAATTAAATTGAAAGATGAAAAAATAGGTTATGAAACAGTGTCACAGTAAGTTATGAAAATGGTGTCTCCTTCACATGGTGTCTAGACTGATCACGGTGACTATGTGTCACAATGTCTCATTTAGAGTGTCTTTTTCATGATGTCTTGTTCACAATGTCTTTCTTCACGGTGTCTGGTTTATGGTGTCTGGCTTCACAGTGTCTTGCTTCACGATGTCTTGCTTCATGGTGTCTTGCTTCATGGTGTCTGGTTTATAGTGTCTTGCTTAAGGATGTCTTGTTTACGGTGTCTTGTTTACGGTCTCTGGCTTCATGGTGTCCGGCTTCATGGTGTCTTTCTTATGGTGTCTATTTTATGGTGTCTTTCTTAGGCCAATAACTGTATTCAAACATAAATAGTGTTATGCATGAAATGGATTGAGCTTAACCATTATAAATAATGAAAAAAACTTGAAACATAAATACACGTGATTGGATATAATTTATAGGAGTTAACTAGGTTGAATAAGATTTGTGTTCATTAAAACATGATTAATATATGTGGAGTCCAAGAAATTCTTCAAAATACTATACCACTAATTACCCTCCCCTTCATAGTGGCTTCTAACTAGTCATGACATTCTATAATCTCAGATGAAATTTACTACTAATTCCCCAAATTACACACTGTCCATCATTAATCACAAGGATTCTAATACTATTTTTTGAATAAAAAAATCATCATGATCCATTAATATCACTTATTTTTTATTACTGACATGTGATAAATTATTATACAACACTTAATCTTCAATTAAAAATCAATAACCAATTTTAATGTAATTTATTTATCCCCTAAATTTATACTACCTTATGAAACATCTGTTACCTATCCACACATTCAATTACTAGAATAAATTCAGAAATATCTCATATATGTGATCCATAATTACATTATATATATACAGTTATATAATTTTTAATTCAATTAATCACTATTTGTTCCTCATACAGAATTTCCATTATTTTCATTATAATCCATTTACTAATGCATCAATCTCGAACTAACTCACACCTATTATTTCATTAAATAAAGTAATTACAAAAATTAATTAATAAGACAACATAAAATAAAAGAGAAAATAAAACAATATATATTTCATTGGTAAGGAATACATATAACTCAAGAGAATCACCACAACATAATCCTAATCACTTTTCCACATTATCTATATTATCTCACCATCAAACACATCATTCTACCACAATAATAAAATAAAAATCTACTCAAACCTCACCTATTTAACTGATGAAAAATTAGGTTTTATTTTTAATAATTGCATGGGTTTACTATTCTATATTTTGTGGATACAATGTCCAAACAAAAATGTAATATATATCAATTAACATTGGAAACTACATCAACCAATGAATAAACTATTAAAGAAAACCTGGACCGGAAATAGTTAACTACTAATATTAAATTTATATAAGCATGATATTTTATTATTATATAAAAAGATATCAATAGCTCATAATTTTTTTAAAAAACAAATACACAATTTAGTGATTATATGAATGATTTAATATCAAATAAATTTAATAAAATAAAATCCATATAATATTAAATCATTAAAATAAATTACATCAACTCTAATAAATAACCCAATTTATATTATTTAAAATTTTCAATCATTAAGTTGTTTGAAAAAATTTGATATGGTATTGAAATAAATAAATCACAAAAAAACCTTAGGTGAAATATTTTTAATGGCATAAACCAATAACTTACACATAATCACAACCACAAGTAAAAGATAACTCGGCTTTCATATTTCATTGAATCTAGATTATTATCTTCCTTATTAAATTCTCAACATTCTATGAAATAAAAACTAATGTTTTTTTATATCACAGTCTTACATATAAAAAAAGGAAAATCATCAATAATACCTTACCTCAGAAATAATCTCTAATTATCACCATGAATGACTGGGATGATTCATAAATAACAATAGTACATATCTCCTTAATAAACCCAAAAATATTAAATACATCATCCATTCATGAATCCACCATTAAATATCAATTATGATTCGGTAAAATATATAGAGTGGTAGTATTATATCATGTAATGAATAAAGAAGATAAGAAAAAATCAAAAAAGTCAAATAAATACATTGGATCCAAAGTAGTCAGAACTGAAGAAAATTGAAATGTATAAATCACAGATACCAAGGTTAATCATAAATGACACCCAACCCACGAAATATTGAGGGAATATAGTGGAAATTGAATGAATTTCAGAGTCATTTAATGTTTTTATATAATTCTGTAAAACAATATTTCACTACATGATAAGGGTTCACCTTGAAACAACAATCTTATATATGAATATAGAAGTGTAATTTTCCCATGAGACTAAGGATTTCTCCAAGGATATAGATGATTTATTTTTTTGATAATAAATAGGATCGCATAATAGAGATGGTTTTGAAACTTATGTGATAAAACCCCTATAAATCACACCACAATTCATAGCCATCTCCCTCAATGTGATGAAAATGGAATATGGTCACTGCATAGTCCATACACTACAATTCAACTTTTCCTAAAAGATTGAATTGAGTAACCTGATAACAAGCGATTCATGATGCAATACATAAAACCACTTTTGAATTGATACCTTAATAAGATTATACCATAAACCATATCAGACTAAACCAAGACTAAATAAAACCTTTATATCATGACCTAAATCAACATGATGCAACAAATAACATATAAAATTATCTTAAAGGACATTAGGTAATATTATCCTATGAGAATCCACTTGTATAAGATATAAACATTGAAATGAATACAACAACTAGACCAATTCACACTATAACCTGAATCTTTATCCAATTGGCCATTCCAAAAATCATAATGGTCATGATGTGATTCCATATAGAGAGAATAAGACCATCCAAAATTATTCTCTCAATATCCAGACTACTTATAAACATCCATAGACTCCCTAGACACCTATGATAATAGTAAGGGTTTAAGAGAATATTTCCCTTTATATTAGATATATTTAATATGATTCTCAAATTAAATAACCAAAACCAAAGAATAGAATGAAACGAAAAGGGTTAAAAACACAGACATCTTATGTTATACCTATCAAAAAAGGAGAAAAATATTAAAAGGGCACAACCACCATGTTATAAGGGTTGGAAAAAATCATATAACATAATTTCAGAAATAAACCCAAGGTCATACAAATGATCTTAATAAATAAATCATCAAAAAATAAAGCGTATTGAGGAAAAACTAAAAATCATATTACCATGTTCACTCCTATAAGATATTATGTTAACAGAGGATAAAAAAGGAATATTCAAGTTACCCAGTCAGGATTCAATTAACCCTTATTAGAGGATGGGTGAATTAGTGATATATTTTTTAATGCTTTGTTTCCTTACATTTGGAACAACATTAGTCTCCTTTTAAAGATTTATTTCCCTACTAAACACAATCCAAAAACACTTCAATAATAACATATGAATTTATGAAGTTAACTGCGTATCAAGAGTAACTACAACCTTGATATAGTTTGTTAAAAATCCAATTCCACATAATCTAAGAGAAAATAATCTATTTATGTTGAATATAAGGAGTAGGATATGCCCTTACACTGAAGTGGCACATTGAAAACAATACAATAGTGTGTGTGCTTCTACTAGAACATAATGATGTAATTCAATGTTACGGTTCACCTTAATAACCTTTAACAAATTCTATCATTCAAAATAAATATTCTCTTTCCTACCAAGATATTTGTAGGAAGATCACTTAATCATTCACTAACTTTTTTACTATCTCCACAAACATTCTGTATCCTCTGCAATCTAAGTTGCACCAAGAAGTGAAAGTGCTTTGTAGACAACCCCTTCTTTTGAAAACTGGCTCTGTTACATGGACTGTCACTACTCCACATACCGCATTTTTGTATTTCCTCTGCATACTACCACCATGTACCGCTTCTACGTACCCTATTCACATACATCTCCCACATACAATATTTGTGTACGTCTTCCACATATTGCCACTTATTTTGTTAAATTACTTATTCTGTCGATTTCTAATTCCTATTACAAAAGCAATTTATTCTACCACTGAAAACTATGTCATTCAAATAATTATTCCTCCTCTAACATCTTCCCTTCTTGTATGTAACCCTCGTGAGAAATATTTCATTGTAAATATGAAAATCTTGTTAGTTTGATTGACCCATATTTTCAATGTGGTACAACCTTCACTGGGTACCATGTGCATCGCACAAAATGTTTTTTCTATGCAGTTCACGTACCGCCTTTCTTCCTTCGAAGCGGCCTAAATCACCATGTTCATTTTTCAAATGACAACCTTCTCCACCAACATTTGACCTAACTCTAACTAAAATCCTCCCACAAACTATGATCCACCCATGAACTATTTCTTATATGTGGTCCACGTACGACGCATAACTGTATTCTTCCTTTGTCGAGTTTCCTTCGCCATATCACGCGCCTCCTATGTAGTCTACGAATTATCCATCATTGTCCATGAATGATCCTTCCTGAATAACATTTTGAAAAATACTCCCTTATCTATTATCCAAACAACTGATTTTGAGTCCCAAAAAATTTGGGAAACAATGGGAAACATCTCCACCAAAAATATCTACTTTGGAATGAACACCCACTCCACCTGGATATCATCAATATTATTCAACAAACATATTATTTCATCATGGACCCCATTTCTCATTATATACTCTCTTTGATTGATCACCTTTATCATCATGAGATTTTATGAGGAAAGTATTGAAACTCATCTATCTTTTAGAAACATAATTCTTTCCAATCATACCTTAATATGATTGGAAACACCATTACTTCCCCATTACCTTCAATGGATTACATCACAAGTTATCCAAAAAACTTATGATATTTGAGAAATACAAATCTAAAAACCATTTTCATATTTACCCAAGATTTTAGAATGTGTATTGGTATTTTTTTAAAAACAAAACACAACTCTCTTGAGACATCATCTTCTTACTTCCAAAAACATCTCCAGCTGAATTGGTCCCACTATATATAACACCCATGAAACTCCTTCTCCAAACATTCATAATACCCTAGAATTTATTCCTCAGACATCAAATAATCTTTAAAATACAACTCCACATAATAAATAATGTTTCATTCATCATGAAGATATTAATTAAGATATAAAATTAGAATAATTATATGTATTCTATCTGTATGTGGAGGAGGCTCCAATCAATACACAATCTCACTGATAAGATCCAACACCGTGAATGGTCAAAACAAATTATAAAGATATACTACCATTAAAAGTAATCCATCACCTCCCATTATGAGTAAATAATTTTTAAAATAAATTATCTAAAATTCATAACTCCATATTACCCCACTTATGATCATTACAGGACTTAGAATGATCCTGAGCTACCTTCATCTACTGATGGATAAAATCCATATTCTATGTTATCCTATGTTACAATTCTTGTATGATAACAGTTGAATTATTGACCTCATTCTAACCTAATATATTAATGAAATAATACCTATAAAAAAATTTAAAACATTAATACCAAGGGTTGATTGATATCTATTATTATAGGAAAACTCATCTGATGGAAGGTTATTTTACCAAGAACCCCCAAAATATTGAATGCTTATAGATAAAATTTACTTCATATTCTAGATTTCCTGGTATTTATAACCATAAATATTCCAATATAATGTTTTTATGAGGAATAATTAAGAAACAAAAGGATTCTAGGGACCTTTCTATAATCTGGAGGTAAAATAAGGTACTCTGTTAGAGATTATCATCTCGATAACCCCATGGAAATTCATAATATCCTCCAAATACTACATCAATAGGAAATCCAACATTCTCAATTCTTTAATAAAAATAAGTGATATGACTTCATCAATCAATCCATGATCACCCAAATAGAATCATATCCACACCAAATTTCGGGTAGACCAGTTAAGGATCCATCAAAATCTTTTCACAATTTCATTGAGGAAAATATAGTGGTTGAAGAAACTCACCATGAACAAGATATTCATTATTTGAATTTTTGTATACCAAATATTTAGATATGAATACTACGATTTTCGTCTCTATCCAAGGAATGAAAGATCCCATATGTCATGCTAATTTGTATCCACATTCAAATGAATTTTTAATGGAGAGCTATGAAACTCATAAAGAACCACCTCACACACCACTAGGGGAATGATGACACCCTATAAAACCACACCCAATTTTGATCATCATTAGGATATCCCTATGGGATACCCCTAGAAACAACACAATCCTTCTAATCATAAAAACAATAATCCAAAAAAATTTATTCCTTTTCTTACTATATGAATTATTACTACATAATCATCTAGTATAGACACCCTCAAACATCAAATTTCTCTATATCATGTTGAAATTATGCAAACTCCTTCTTCACTCTACATGCAATCCCAGACATAAGAAAAACATCTATGTGTTAATTAATACTCTGTAAATTAGTAAAACATTCCCATTAACTATTTTATAATAAGTATCAATGTTTTAAAATTATATTATTTCCATCCCCCATCATCATCACAAATTCAAATAATGATGTGAGAGGATATTTAAAGACAATTATGAACTATGAAGACCAAATGGTAATCATTGATGAGATAATTTAACCAAAACATTGAGGAAAACACAACTGTGGTTTGATAGAGATCATGTGTACTTTTGTTTTTTCCTTAGATCATTGGAGTTGAGAACCATAACATATGAAAATTTTATTTTCTAAATTAAAATAAATCCCAAAACCAGAAAACATATAATTGAAAACAACATTAATTTTAAATCCATTTCATAGAAATAGAAGATCATGAGAAAAAATAGCTTCTAATTTGGATGCTGAAAAGAATCATGACTCTATTCAGTCCATATGAAAGCATAATCCTTCATATTCAATGTTTCAAAAGGTGTAACAATCCATTAGATATTATGAACAAACATCCTATAATACCCTACGTGACTATGAAAAAACCAAACCTCTAAAACATTCATACGGGATATCCCAGAAAACATTATCTCAATCATTGAAGCATCCCTCACTAGTCAATATTGACATACAAAATTCCAAAACAAATATGTCACATGGTCCCAAAATTTACACTTGATAGCTTCCCAAATAGTTGATGATGCTAATGATCCTTCTATACATCTTATAGAATAAATTTATTCTCTTTCTCAAAATTTGATCACATACAAAAGTCATCAATAAACACTACCAAAAAATGACATAAAGAGTAAAAATATATATAGTTTGATAGTCACATGAACATGGATGGTGTGTTTGTGGTAATAAATGTCATTACCACAAACTCATAGTGTTTATAGTGACACCTAATTTTAGTATTTAGAATATATTCATATTTCACCCATTTGTGATGATACCCTAAACAACAATTGATCATCTAGAACTAGTTATATACCATAAGATAATAGAATATATCAAAAATAAATTGAAGGGGATATATTTTATTTAAGTTAAACTGATTAAATATATGATAATTGATACAATGTAATATAATTCCATCAACAATCTTCATGAACAAAACTGATGCACCCAAATGTAACACAATGGATTGAATGAAAGACTAATAAAAGTTTTCATCAATGAAAACCCTTAATTTTCATTATTAAGAAGGCTTTATCCTATATAGAGACATAAAAATTATTGTGGCATCTATCTTTAACAACTTATCAATCTCAATATTACATATAGGGGGTAACATTTTAATATGTTAAGGAGAAAAAACATGGTACTCTTCTACATCCATTAAAAACACCACTGAATATACATCTAATTAATCAAATGTATGTTATACCATTTGAGTAGATATGAAATTTGTATATATATAATATATTCAATTATCTTGATCACTAACGATCATTTTATATAAATTTTCAGCCTCACTAAATATAACTATCCTCCCTAATAAATCAAGGATATAATGTACTGAATAAAATCATTCGATACCAATGATGGAATCACAGGGTTATATATAAAAACATATAAAATCTCCAAAATATTGATTTTACCCTACCATCATCTCACAATATCTACATAAATATTACAAACTAACTCGTCCTCTAATTTACATATTGAAAAAGTGAAACTAAAATTCTACTTACCTCATAGCCTAGAACATGGACTATGGATATAATAATAATGGAGTGTCCATATCTTGAATGGAACAAAGAATACACCCATATAGAAAATAGTTAAATTAGAACTCCTATAATGTTTTGTTTTCCTATCATTGGAAACTATATCCAGTATATATGACCACATCATACGCCATGAACTCAATGTCATTAATTTATAACAACTATATGACCTTTCTTTTCCTTATGTCACTATGTATGAGGGTCATCATTATGTTTTACTATATCCACTATATCTCCTTTAGTATAACCAAATTCCACAACAGTCAACCCTAGTTTTCTCCATTATGGATACCAAAATAATGGATAAACATGATAACAACAATTATTAGTGTGTTAAATGACATGAAAAGATAGATACACAATAATTCTATGGACAAAACCTCTAAAAAATAACACTTAATATATCTAAAATGTTCCAAGAACTACCAAATACCATGAAAGAAGGTGTGAGTGGTTGACGATGTCACCCACATGTACAAAATAACAAATAACCAAAAAATTGAGAACCTCTTATCATAACTACATTGCTCAAAATTTCATAAAATCATCATTTCTAAGTTGATAGAGTCAGATAATATATCACACTGATAACCTCCCCATTCTCCAAAAACTAAATGGATGTTAGTAATGTGACTAGAGTAACTTGGGACTGAATATCTGGATGAAAACCCTCCTTATAATTCCTCAATATAACCTCTACGTTGTAAAAGATGTCTCTATAATAATATTGGATCATCTTGAATAACTTTCTAAAATTAAACATGATACATCCTCCATAGAGAATTGAATAAATCTAATTTCAGTATTAAAACATAATCATAAAATAAACAACACTTCCTTTAATGGATCATGAAAATTATCCCATGAAACTTATGAGTCCACATAATCACCATTAAAAAACCCACCTATGAGATGGATCTCCTAAGAATTTACAGACAGGCAATTGTATCAAATTTTCTTTCATAGAATGGATCAAACTAAAAGTTATAACCCCCTAAAAAATACCCCAATATCCGAAATAAAAATAGATCAAGCCTATTTATGTAACTATTACTTAAGAAATATACATATCCTCTTCCTCAAGGTGTTATTCTTATCATCGTCAACCCATTAGTGATATTCTAGTGCATCATGTTTCACCATACTAGCATGATCCAACTAATAATTTCAACTAAGATCCATCTATCAAAAAATATAGGGTCTTCTTAATACTAAAACGTGGAAGCCTTAATATTATTTAACTATGATTTATCATATATTCCATCATTTACCCAATTTAATCGTATATACAAAAATATTATAATATATAATACATTCCTATATATCTTAATAGAAAAAACTATTCATCTTGTATGTTTGGTATGGTAATAGTCCCTATACCAGATTACATGGAGGCCTGATCAGATGTTCCATAGCTGGTCTCCCTTATTTACAACGCGTACTATGTCTAGCTAATACTATTTCTCTACAAACCCATGCAATCCTCACCGGTTTCAGTTAACAAATTCCATATTATCCATCAACAAAAATCTACAATATCACTTTTTAATGACCCTACCACACATATACCCCTATTTAGAAATCCTTTTTATTGGTATGGCCCTCAAATCCAACCTCCAATAGGCTACGAGTTCATGAATAGAAATTAGAGTAAAAAAATTAACATGGGAGGCATTAACCACAAAATAAAAATTAGAAGATAATTATTCCACCAATAAACTATTTAATATCAATAAACCAAACCCAAATAATGAAATTCTATATATAAAAGACAATAAAGAAGAATCATAATGAACAATATCTAATAAAGTAACCCATATTCACCAACTAACAATGAATAATCCACCCATTCTAGAAAGGCCCATCATGATCACCTACATCCTCCTAAAGACATGAAAATATTATATATATATATATGTGTGTGTGTGTTTTTTTTATGGTGCGGAGCATAAAATTATACTTATAATGATCCTCCCTAAAATCTCACATTAGAATTTGTGTGAAGCATTCTAAAGAATAATTGAACAAATTGTGAAACAGACTAATTACATGAATGGGTTAACTATTTTATCAAGCTCCCTAAGGATCACTCACCAAATATCCTATATTTTTATGTAACATATCATTGAAAACACATACACAGACACAAACAGAGATATAAAGGTTCCAAGATTCCACTTTATCACTAAACCGGTCACATTAAACACCAACATCACATACCCTAGTTCTCTCATCCGCTCCTAGTGTCACGCTTCCCATCCATACAATCACATCACAATTATGACCATAATCACAATCATATCCTATAATCATATATTAAATCTGATATCCATTATCAGTCATATGAAAACATAGTACACCTAAATTTATTACAACCCTTGTATAAATTAAAAAAGTAATAACTATAAGACATCACATCCTAGAAACATGTAACCAATATAAAAAAAAAGTTTTCATACACTTTATATACCTTTATTTCATAACTATGTGCCACTACTGCCCATAAAAATACACAACCTTTCAACATAAATCATTATATCCCAGACATGCGCACATACCATACCATGATTGTAAGGAGAGAATTATAGTGGGAATATTCAGTCATCAGTATCCTTGAAAACCATTATATTAGATTGATGCCAAAAAGCAACTGGAAGACAAATTATTCAGTTATATTATCTAACTAAGGATATGAATACTAATAAATAACAAAACCATACTGAATACTTAATAGAAAAAACCATAATAATATAAATAAATAAATATAGGACATTATTTCTAATAACTCCAGATGAAAAATAAACTACCAACACTAACCACTTGGAAGATCAGACTCTTAATCACAGAAAAATAATCACTATCCATTACAATCACTTAATGTTTTATTAACCAGTTGAAAATCATTATATAATATCCCATATTCAATTACAATTCAAAATTCTATGTAAAGGTACTTTATTCATTATCATATATTCAAATTTTATAACCCACACTAATTGGTTAATCAATCCCATTAATTACTCACCCAAATGTTGAACTAAGTCATATCATCATAACATTATTACATTAAATATGCCTTTAATCATGTAATTTTTACATCATTTAATAATTGTTAAATCTTTATAGGTAATATCCATTAATTAGTCCATAATGTTTCTACCATTACATTACTATGGACACTATAACACAACTATTCCAACATTAATTATTTTAACTCAACAAATGAATTAAGAAGAAAATAATAAATTACATAGAATTGAGTAGATAAAAAATTGTTATTCTGTGGGTATTGAATTCTTATAAATCATTCCATCTAAAAAACCAATCATAAATTAAATTTCATACCATTCATATTATCACACCATCACCCACATTACACCACCACTCTAAAATTTTAAAAAATAGATCAATTATTTCATATTTAATTAATCAAGAATTAGGTTAATTTTTTTAAAAAAAAATTGGAAGAAATATTTTAAAATATATGGTAAATCATATAATAAAAAATTTCAAAAAAATATAACTACATTATCTATTTCATAAAATCTTAATAAAAATAAGAACCAAAATTAATTATCCATTACTATTATTTAAAAATCATTATCATTTCACCCATCTAATAATTTATTAGTTGATTATAAATAATTCTGAATGAAAACACATATAAAAACTCCATCCCCAATAAATTTTTTTAATTTAAAATAAATATACTTAAATCAATGACCTAATATATTATATAATTTGAAGAAATTATATGATAATTTAAAATTAAAATTATAAATATATGTTTCTTATTACCACATTTTTTTATCTTAAAAACATTATATAAAATATTCAAATAATAAAGTAATTGAATTAAAATAACATTAAATATATTAAATAACATAAAAAATAATAGGAACATAAGTGTAATATCATGTGAAAGATTAACCACATTTAAATTTGATAGCTTGTTGATTACTAACTTCATTACTTCAACCAAAACTTTTTAGAAATTGAAAATCTGTTCTCATTAGTCTTGAACTAGCACATACTAAAATAATACAATATTGAAACCCCCTACCTCATAAATATGTTTCAATGATATCATTAACATATATCTAAATACAGAAAAAATACAATAAACAACATCCTATCATGAAAAATACAATAGTCATCAATGAAAAATCCATAAAATAAATATTATTAGACTTTTAAGGGTTGGAAAGAATAAAAAATGCATTAATGATGAGAATAAAAGAGTAAAAGATACACCTTGGATTTATGGTAGACATTACATAAACTAAACGACTATGGATTGATCAATAAAGATTATGTTTATCCAAAATTCTATCACACCCACCTAGGGTTAGGGGGAAGAATGGATAAATTGAATGAATTTCAGACGAAAACACACATTATAGTTAATTATAGAAAACATTGTGTCATTATGGTAAAATGGTATTGCTCATCACAAAAATAACATATCTAAATATTACAAAAAAATATCACTACATGGATACCATCTTCATCATGGTCAATGATCATTACATTAATGAGAATAAGGCGGGTCATAGAATGGCCATGTGAATCATACCATTGTTATCCAGCCCCTTGAAATCATGGTATAATTCTCATGATTCTTGATCAACCCCATCATACCTCTACCAAGATCACAATATTGTCTATTCATTTTAGTGAAATGTTCCATAAAAACAAAAAATGAAGGAATCCATCAACCTTTCATTCATAGTGCAATCTATATAATCATTGAAATATTCATACTCACATGATATTTGTAACGACCCGAAATTTTGAATAAATTTTTTTTCCTAAATTTGTGTGATCTTTTATTTTATACTCAACAAAACTATTTCATTTAATAAAATGAGTATAATTAAAATAAGATCATTGGGTTTCGATTGTTATACGACCGTTGGTCAATATGACCATTGGAAAATAAATGTTGCGATTATTGTCTATAAATACAGTGATCTTGATTAATTAATATTGAAATAATATTTGATGGCCCCATCCAGTAGTCTTGGGACGATCGAAGCCCATCTGACGGAACTCGGGAAGGAGGTAGCACCTTTGGGATTTTCTCTAGACCAAACCCAAGCCAAACTTCAACGTGTGAAGCTGGAACGGAATCGCCTTCGCAAGAAGATCAAGCTGATAGAAATCACTACTCGGGAAATGTTGGCCAAGACGCCCCAAGATTCTATCACACTAGTACACCTTACTCTTAAGTCCTATACTGGTGTTATAAGGGGTTAGGCAACGAGACCATAACTGCCTTGTGTAATCCTTTTATTTAAAAAAAAATTGTGATTTCTTCTTATGGTAAAGTTTTTGAATTTTCAAATGTCCGGATAAATATAGTATGCATATTATTGATGAATTTTAGAAAAATGATATTTTGAAAATATTTATGTAAACCTTAAATAATTAATAATAAGTAATGATTTTCAAAAAATGGTCTTCTACAGTTATGTTCAGTAAGAAATTTAGAGTCTAACAAGATCAACGTAATTTTTGATGAATAGTAAATTATGAATAGTTATTTTACACTTATTATTAGTAATGTGATCAAATGGATTATGTATCCTCACTTAATAAATTATTAATATAACTTAGGCACCTTGATTAAGTAATGTGATTAAATAAAATAGGTGAATAATTTTTTTAGAAATTATTTGTTAAATATTAGTTTCTTTCGGGTGAATAGTATTTTTTTAGAAAATTAAATTAAAAATATTTAGAAAATTATTTTCATAAAATGGTGTTTATTTTTGAAATCAGTGAATTGATATTTGGTTAAGGTGAATTTTTGGGATTTTCCTAAAACATTTGAATTTTCAGTGAATAGTGTTTTTATATAAAAATTAAATTAAAAATATTTAGAAAATAATTTTTACAAAATGGAGTTCATTTTTTAATTTAGAGCATCAATATTATGTTAAGGTGTTTTTTTTGGGATTTTTATGAAAAAATTGAATTTTCGGTGAATAGTAAAAATAAAGTTTTTGAGTTTCGGGTGATTAATGACAACATTAAGGATGTAATAATTATGAAAAAATTCTGGTCGACTTATGAATAGAAATATAATGTATGAGGTGTCCCAAGTGGCCAATACCATTGAAAAGTACCATGGGAAAGCCCGTGGTTTTTCCAGTACAACTGATGAGGTGTCCCTTGGCAATTAATGCTTTGTCCCCTCACTTATCCTATAAATTCCAAGCCTTTACCTCATTAATTTCATTTAAAAATCATCCCCAACAAAGTTATGGCCTCTTTAACTCCCATGGAGTCCTCCTAAGGTGCCCTAAAGTCCACCAAGGTCCTGAACTTCATGATTTCGATGTTACTCTTCAAGGTAAGGGATCATTTCACTCTCCTCTTTTAAGTCACGACTTACTTTATGTTTTGTCTTCTAATTTATATATATTTATGTTGAGGGTATGTTCATATATGTTTTAATTTCTATCCATTTCATGTCTAATTGTTGCGAGACCCTTTCCACTCTCATCAATTTATTTTATGAATTTTTAAGTGACGTCATTAGGCTACTGGATTTTTTGTAAGAAAAATCACATCTTCTCTTTTATTTCATGTTTCATTTTCATGTGGTATGTAATTAAAATACCCATACCATGATCTAATTCTATACCCAAACTATATTATGAATTATTCATGAGTGGGTGATCCTTGTCCCCTCTCTTTTCAATGTTTTCTAAAACCATGATATATAGTCGTTATTCTGTAGAAATTTCATCTCAAAATTTATATCTCTTTATCTCAAGAAATTGTATTGTTTATTTATGTAAATACCCAGAATTATTTCGTTTCCATGGATATTCATAAATATATAAATATGAAATATTTGTTTTTGGAATTGACATACATATAAACCTCAATCCCTTTCCATGGTTTATAAATGACATAATGATCTTATTTTTAACCTCTTTTTAAACATCACTATTTTGATATGAAACCCATTTCTTTGATTCCTTTTGGGTTATTTATGAAATGTTTGATTATGATCTACGTGGATCACATGAATGTAAAGACATATTAAGGGTGATCCCTAATATCGTTCCAATGCATAGGGTAACGATTTAATCTCTAGAGATGACAAGTTTCACGATACCTTGGTGAATAACCTTGGTAATTTTTATGACACCTTGGGGATGGACCTTAGTGATTTTTTCATGAATGTATAAATGAAATTTTGCAGCCAAATATTCAAGTTATGTTCGATGTTGTTTTTTTATGATATGCCTATCCTTCCATTTCTCATGTCTTCAAGTTTTTATTCAAGTTCTTATTGATATCACATGTATATTGACTCCCTTTTTTACCCTTACAGGGCCTTCTGCTCACCCTTTCCCTTGATGTCTATCTCTATGATTTGAGATTTAGTAAATATACATAGGATAAACCGATGATGAATCCTTACAAGTGGTTTAGAAGAATTTTTTATTTTGTTCTCATGTTTTATGTACCTGATTTCCAAGACACTAGACTTTAAAGATCCTCTGTTTGTAAAATTAAGGAAATGTTATGTAATAAAAAAGAGGGATGCTATAGTTGGTATCAAAAGATAGTTTAGTTATTTATGAAAATTAGGATATGAAAACTTTGGGATGAACCCTATAAAAATGTTTAAATATTAGAAATATTCCTGGTATTTTGGTGAGTATTAAGTAAGTGGTTTTTCAAGAAAATACATCCCTGTCTGGATATGAGCAGGTAGAGGTGGCTCTGGCACAGATGTACATAGGGGTAACACCCAAAAACACCGCTTTGATCTAGTCTCGAATGGGAACTAGTACATGACAACGAACCATTCTTCACTCTTGGTTATGACACTCCCAGGGGATATTTTTGGTTAATTGCGAGCTTTTTATGAATCATTATGAAGGAATTATAAAAAATTTAATTGTCTAAGCATGATGTTTTAAGACATAAATTCATTTTTTGTTAAAAGATTGATAAATGAAATAAGTTTCTCACGAATGATTTATTATTTTTGAAAATTTCCCCATCATCAAGGAATACATTGACGTATTTCCTGAGGAGTTACCCGAACCTCCCTAAAAAAGAGAGGTATATTTCTCCATTGAACTCGTACATGGATCTCATCCGATGTCAAAGTCCCCCTATAGGATGGAAAATGTGGAGCTACAGGAATTAAAGAAACAACTCCAAGATCTTTTGGAGAATGGGTTTATTCGACCATATGTGTCTCCTTGGGGAGCACCAGTTCTCTTTTTTGAAGATAAAGGATAGATCAATGTATCTATGTATTGATTATAGAGAACTTAATGGTATCATAATGAAGAACAAATAATCTGTTCCAAGAATTGATGATTTATTTGACTAACTTTTTTGGAATCTATTCGTCTCTAGGAATGATATTCGTTATAGTTATCATCAATTGAGGGTGAAGAATGATGATATTCTAAAAACTGCCTTCCAATCAAGATATGGGAATTATGAGTTTTTTTATTCTCTTTGGACTAACTAATGAACCTCTATTTTTATGGATCAAGAATAAGTTGATTTTGGAAACTTATGTTTTATCAAATGGATATCCTTGGTATAGGAAAATTATTTGGTGATTAAATGATAAAGGTTATATTGGATGATTTTTTCTCTTTTAGAGTACTATATTCCTAAGGAAAATAAAATACTACATGATTTAAATTGAGGAGGAATGGTTGAAATTTTTTTATAAGAATTTATGTCTTTATTGTGGACATATGGTGATTTGGGTTATTTCTGGAAAATGGTGAACCTAGCATAAAGAATATGTGAATAGGATACTTACACATTATTATGAGACATTAATAGTAGTCGATGTTATTTGGAGATAAATGTTAAGATTTATTGGGAATACTATGTGATTAAATCCTTCTGAGTTTTAGGTTCCAATCTTTGTTTGGATTATTCTGAAGAATTTTAAGTATTATTGTGTGTTGTATGGTTTTTCTAGAACATTGTATACTTTTGTTGAATTTTGGAGATTAATAGTCATATTTATTTTTAAAAAAGATTATCCTTTTTTCGGATTATATGATCTCATACTAACCATTTTAGTTTTAGTTGATGACTAAAAACAAGGTAAAATTTTTGTAATTCTTTTGTGGATTATGTGATTCTCTTGAAGATGATTCTTGTGATTTTGATGAGACCAAGTCTTTTTGAATGCTCTTTGTATGGATAAAATATTAGTCTTGTTGGAAACTTATTAAGGGATGAAACTCTACTTGAAGGTAAGTATCTTTCCTTATGTTTTTGTTCTATGTTGTAAATGAATTCCCCAAAATTATGAAAAGGAACGTAAAACAAAAACGTTGTTGGTTTACGTTTCCTACTGGGTAATCAAAGACCATTTAACACATCTTATGTTTGTGATCTTCTTGTGGTTAATTTTCTCCTAATCATGTTTTCTATCATTCTCTATTAGAACTTGAGGCTTTTTTCTCTCTTCCATATCCATGTTTTCCTACATGAAATCCTAGTATGGGTTATCTCGGGTGACCATTGTAATTATTTTTCTTTCTTTTAAAGTAATATTTTTTCTGACTCTTTTTCTGATGTAGGACATTCTACAAAATTTCCAAGCACAATATTAAAATTAAGAGGATGTAATTTATTAAGGGGAAATAATTTAACGTCCCGAAATTTTGAATAAATTTTTTTTCCTAACATTTTGTGTTATTTTATTTTATACTCAACAAAACTATTTCATTTAATAAAATTAGTGTAATTAAAATAAGACCGTTGGGTTTTGACTGTTATATGACCATTGGTCAATATGACCGTTGGTCAATATGACCATTGGAAACTAAATATTGTGATTATTGTCAATAAATACAAGTGATCATGATTAATTAATACATAAAGAAGATTTGATGGCCCCATCCGGTAGTCTCAGGCCGATCAAATCCCATCTGTTGGAACTCGGGAAAGAGGTAGCAACTTTGGGATTTTCTCTGGACCAAACCCAAGCCAAACTTCATCATGTGATGTTGGAAAAGTATTGCCTTCATGAGAAGTTCAAGCTAATAGAAATCACTACTTGGGAAATGTAGGCCGAGCTGCCCCAAGATTCTATCACCCTATCACACCTTACTCTTAGGTCCTATATTGGCGTTATAAGGGGTTATGTAACGAGACCATAATTACCTTGTGTAATCCTTTGATTTAAATAAAAAAAATTTATTTCTTCTTATGGCGAAGTTTGTGAATTTTCAAATGTCCGGATAAATATAGTATGCATATTATTGATGAATTTTAGAAAATGGATATTTTAAAAATATTTATGGAAATCTTAAATAATTTATAATGTCTAATGATTTTCAAAAAATGGTCTTCTACAATTATGTTCAGTAAGAAATTTAGACTCTAATAAGATCACCTTAATTTTTGAAGAATAGTAAATTATGAATAGTGATTTTACACTTATGATTAGTAATGTGATTAAATGGATTATGTAACCTCACTTAAGAAAGTATTAATATAATTTAGGCACCTTGAATAAGTAATGTGATTTAATAAAATAGGTAAATAACTGTTTGAGAAATTATTGGTTAAGTATTAGTTTTTTCTGGTGAATAGTGTTTTTTATTTTAAAATTAAATTTAAAATATTTAGAAAATTATTTTTGTATAATGGAGTTCATTTATGAAATTATTGCATCGATATTTGGTTAAGGTGAATTTTTGGAATTTTTCTGAAACAGTTGAATTTTCAGTGGATAGTGTTTTTATTTAAAAATTAAATTAAAAATAATTAGAAAATTATTTTCACAAAATGAAGTTCATTTTTGAATTCAGAGCATTGATATTAGGTTAAGGTGATTTTTGGGGATTTTCTGAAAAAGTTGAATTTTCAGTAAATAGTGAAAATACAGTTTTTGAGTTTCGAGTGTTTAATGACATCCTTAGGATCTTATAATTATGAAATAATTCTGGTCACCTTATTAATAGTAAAATAAGTTATGAGGTGTCCCAACTGGCCAATACCGTGGGAAAATACCATGGGAAAGACCATGGTTTTTCCAATACCACCGATAAGGTGTCCCTTGGCAATTAATGCTTTGTCCCCTCACTTCTCCTAAAAATACCAAGCCTTTACCTCATTAATTTAATTTAAAAATCCTCTCCAATGAAGTTCTGGTTTCTTTAACTCCCAAGGAGTCCACCCAAGGTTCCCTCAAGCCTCCCAAGGTCCGGACCATCAAACTTTCGATGTTACTCTTCAAGGTAAGGGATCCTTTCACTCTCCTCTTTTAAGTCACGACTTCCTTTATGGTGTGTATTCTAATTTCCATATATTTATGTTGAGGGTACGTTATTATATGTTCTCTTTTCTGTCCATTTCATGTCTAATTTTTGATAGACCCTTTCTACTCTCATCAATTTATTTTTTTAATTTTTAAGTGATGGCGTTAGGCTGCCGAATTTTTCGTAAGAGAAATCAGATCTTCTCTTTTATTTCATGTTTTCTTTTCATGTGGTTTTTCATTAAAATATCCATACCATGATCTTATTAAGTACCCAAACTGTATTAAGAATTATTAGTGAGTCGGGGAACCTTTTCCCCTCTCTTTTAAATGTTTTCTAAAAACATGTTATATAGCCGTTATGCTGCAGAAATTTCGTCTCAAAATTTTTATCTCGTTCTCTCAAGAAATTGTATTGTTTATTTATGTGAATACCCAGACATATTTCGTTTACATGGGTGTTCATAAATATATAGAGATGTTATATTTTATTCTTTAATTGAAATACATATAACCCTCACTCCCTTTCTATGGGTTATAAATGACATAATGATCTTTTTAAGCTCATTTTAAACATCACGATGTTGACATGAAACAATTTCTTTGATTCCATTTGGGTTAATTATGAAATTTTTGATTAGGATATATGTGTATCACATGATAGTAAAAAAATATTAAGGGTGAACCCTGATAGCACTCCAATGCATTGGGTAAAGATTTAATCTCCAAAGATGAAAAGTTTCATGATACCTTGGTGAATAACCTTGGTAATTTTTATAACACCTTGGGGATGAACATTAGTGATATGTTCATGAATGTATAAATGAAATCATGTAGCCACATATTCAAGTTATTTTCCATGTTATTTTTTTATGATATGTCTATTCTTCCAGTTCTCATGTATTCATGTTTTTATTCAAGTTCTTATTGATATCACAAGTACATTGACTCCATTGTTTACCCTTACTGGGCCTTCTGCTAAACCTTTCCTTTGATGTCTATCTCTAGGATATGCGATGAAGTAAATATACATAGGATAAACCTATGATGAAGCCTTACAAGTGGTTTCGAAAAATGTTTTATTTTGTTATCAAGTTTTATGTTCCTGATTTCCAAGACACTAGACTTTAAAGATCCTCTGCTTGTAAAATGTAATGAAATGTTGTGTAATAAATAGGTGAGATGATATAATATTAAACCAAACATCATAAGATATTAAACCAAAAAAATATAACCTTAATTCCTCCATAATAATTCAAATATCTCCACATATCCATTATATTATTAACTCAAGGGACATCATGTAATATTAGGACATGAAAATTGTCTTATGTAAGAATAAACCTATAATATTCACACCAAAACCAGAACACCTCACACCACAACAAGACTCTCCATATGGATTACCACTCCTCAAACCTGATGATTATGGTCTGATTCAATATGATACTAGAATACCATAAAAATTTATTCCCAGATCCTCAATACTACCATAATAAATCCTCATAATCCCATAACAAATGAGAAATAAAAGGGTACAAGTTTAGGAAAACCAATCCCTCATATGGGGTTAATCAACATGATTGTTTTGATGAAATTAGAGTCCCTCACTTAAAAAAAATTAAATAAAATAAAAAATACAATTAATTTTAATGTAGTAAATGATTTGGATGAACATGTTTCCAAACCATTCTCCAAATATGCATTTTATAATTAACGTTTATTCATATTTCATCCCTAAATTTACACCAACCGTGCATCAACCATGCATAATCCATTGTGTAATACCCTCTCTCTTTACACGGTTAAATCAAAAGATTAGTATAACTACAAACCAACCATTCCTAGACAAAACCACTCCTCCATGCAGAGTTAAATTATACCATTGTGATAAGCATGAACCTTTACCATTAATCATGGTACAAACCTCAAATATAAAAATTTATGATCCACACCACCCAAGAAAATATAAATTAATCAAATAGTAAAATATTTTAAAAATTGGCATAATGGATGTCATAATTCTTCAAAACATATCACTTTCTATCCACAAAAATTCTCTATAAAATGGATTTAGCAAATAATAGATGAAGATTTCGTTTTTTATTAACACATGAAATAAAATCAAATAATCGACACTAATATATTATAAAAATATTTTATTAAGAAGGAAATTCGATGTGTTATGATACTTAGAATGTATTGTATTCTTAGGTGTATATCATAGACATGTTTTGGTAATGAAATTATGGTCTTAATACACAAGAAAACTCATTACCACTTGAAAAACACTATAATATTTAATTACCAACCATATTATAATGACCATTACTTGATTAACTTATGATAATTGGGAAACTGTTAAATTCCATTTTGAGGAGGGATGGGTTTGGTAAGGAACTCTTTTGCCACCATCATAAATAAAAGAAAAAAACCAATCTATTAAGTCCTCCCAACCATATGTATTTCCTCTCCTATAGAAATAAATATATACAAATGTTCATTCCCAAATAGTCAATATAACATGTGATGATTTTATAGATGAATCTATGTACTATGATTTTTCACCACCAAATACAATCTCATGAAAATATGATTTCATATCTACAATGTAATATGAATATTCCAATATCAAACTTTCCTTCTACTAAAAGAAATATAACTCCATTTACTTCATATATTTTACTTTTTTAATGAATTATTGTTAAATTAAAAATGCTAATAAATTTTCTATTGATTACCATTATTGTTTATTAGTCAAAATCAAATACTTTCAAATCTTGTATCATTGAACTTCAAGAATAAATGTTGAAATTTTGTGCATAAGAAACCAAGGAATTTTTAGAAAGTTTACGATATTATGAATTTTTTTCAAATAGTCCTTAATAGAAATGGAATCTAGATACCTTTGAAAGGTAGATATATTATAATATAAAAACATTTTAACATATTCTCTATATCAGACTGAATTATATGAGACACTAAAATCTAAAATTAATCTATACGGATAAAAACGATCATACAATCCATGATGAACTATAGGGTATAGTTATAGAGACTCATCCATATCTTCCCCTAAATAATCCTTAGTGTCTTTTGGGGTATTTAATATATAATTTAATTATGTATAAAAATAATCCAACACAAGTTTAGATTAAAAATTAAATAAAATGAAATAAAACCAAATAAAATAATTCTAAAAAATTAAAACGTTATCAATTATAAAATATTAATATTTATCAATTATTCAAATAAAATATAGAAAACAAGGAATGATCCACTTAAAATCTATAAAATAAATTACAAAATACCCTTATTGTAATAAAAACTACCCATTTATAAATCCATGAAATCTACTTACAAAATTATTCTTCATACATTCAAAAAACACTCTATAAAATATAAAAATATATTATTTTTCCTAATATTTAATCGATTGGGTATATAAAAATTTTGATATGTAATATTTCATAATTACATTTTACCAATTTAAATAATCCTTTTATAGTGAAGAAATATTTTACATAGCTTTAAAATATTTTTTAAAACATCACATAGAAATGAAAAAATAGTTTCCACAATCCCCATTTCAAATTCCTATATAGTCATTATAATAGATACGACATAATTGAATTAAAAATCATCAAATACAAATTTAATACCATTTAATTAGTCATTAAAAATATTATTACCACGAAATGCTCTATAACAATAAAAAGAATAAATTTAAATAACCTTAAACCCATTGGAAATTATATCAAATTCATTGTATTAAATGACAAAAAAAATATAAAATCATGAAGAATTAAAATTCAAAAAATATAATAACTAATAAATTAACATTGTTTATCTATATAGTCTATAAAACTAGGAAGTAACCATTAAAAATTTATTAGATGTCGTCTAGAACATGTTTCATAGTCTATGCATGGTTTACCAAACTATGTACGGTAACTATGAAACAAAGATTTATCCTTTTTTCAATCATAATAATTGTAATTTTAAAAATAACGCATGAAAAATAAATATAAAACAAAATTACTAAAATTACGATTAAAATATTTCTAGGTTAATCAATACAATTTATACAATTCAATACACTTTCATCCCAGCAACCCATAATAAATTAATGATCAATACCAAAATTATTGAGAAGGAACTTTTTATTATCTATATCAAAAGCGTAGATAAAAATATCTTCCATATATCATGACTCTACAAATAAAATAGGAGAAACTGATCTAAAATATAGGTTTTTAATTTACCAATACAATATATCCTAACAAGATACCCAATATTGATAACTATAAGGCTCGATTAATATTTTGGATCACCATAAGTTAATAAAAAGTGTTAGATGATGAAACTAAAATATAAAAGGATTAATTTATCCGAAGGAAAAAATACATAAAAGAGCACTCCCACTTGGTATTTCGGTATGAGCTATACATAATTAGAAGAATAGTATATAAAAAATAAGTTATTTTCAAACTGAACACAAAATAAAAATGGAACAACAACAAAAAACAACAGTGAATCGATCATAAATAAAGTAATCTTTAATAAAAAAGAAACAACCTCTAAATGTTATGTCGGAATCGTAAGGACAACATGGTCTAATACAAGCATGAATAAACACAATACAAAATAGAAACAAAATACAATAATGCTACCAAAAAATTTAACCTCTATGGGAAATGTGAACAACCTAATCTTCCCCCACCATAAATCCCAAGTCCATGCCTGGGACTAACTAGTACATCTGAGTGGTACCTATATCGAAATTTTATAAAAAATCATTAAGGTTACCTAGAAAAATTGAGAGTGTGTATATATAGAATTCTAAATAATTTATATCAATTTTCCTCCCCATTCCCAATGCATATATAATAAAAATAAATGACATCGATGCAAGTTTTTTAATTCAACTATAAAGGAATAATTTTAATTTTCAATGAAATAAGCATGTTTATTTCATAACATGGAATAGTTTTCTAAGACACATTTATGTTTTTCACTTTAAAAAGAATTTTATATTATGATTTTAATAAAAAGTTAAAATTATATAAAAGGAAGGATTTATTTTGAATCCATAATTTTGAAAATACCTTGTTATTTAAACTAAGGAAAATATACCAGGTTTAAATAAACCATTTAATTTTAATGATATATGAAAAAAGTGACATTAAAATAATGTTTTTGAGTAAAAAATAAATATCTTGAACATATGTTATAAATGACGGAATAAGAATATATGTAAAACATTCATTCCCATATTAAGAGTAACCATGTTAAATAAAATAATTAATGCATGATATTATGTTCTTATTATATATATACCAACAATAACATATTTAAAAATGGTATGTAATAAAAAAAATTAATAATAATTAATACTGACATAATAATCATAGAAATATAGAAATTTAATCATCCGGAAATAGCCATTAATAAAAAATCATGGAAATGGATATGATATCTAGAGAAAATACTAAAATCAATAAAGGTGGAATACATATAAATGGAGTGCTTGATATGATTCAATTAGTTGAACACATAGTTTTTTCATCATGTCTCGATCGAGAGGGAAATTTCTATCTGTAGAGTAAATTCATAACATGATGCTGATGATATAGAATATCATCAGGGCTAAAAATGTTCTAACACCTTGATTTCCATTTAAAAAATCATGTTTTCTCGTTACATAGAAATAATGGTGAGAAATAAAATATAACACATATCAACTAAATAATAAAAACAGAAAATAAATTATCAAACAAAAAATAACCCTCACATATAATAACCATTCATAGAATTGTACCATTTTCATTAATAAAATCAGTGACATATAACTAATATTAATGATTAATGATTTTCCCATAACATAAATCCTAATTCAACCATTAAAATAATGAATAGATAAGGGGAATGTATTCAATGTTTAAACTAATTATCAAAACAATAATATAATTTAAAAATACATCTTGATGAAATAAAATTATGAAAAAGTATGAGAATGTATGACATAATTATTGAAAATGTGACTAAAATATTTCATGAATGAAGAAATATATAACCATGAGGTCATATTTTTATGGAATAAAAAAACATTCTTCTTTAATTGACAGGTCCTTAATACCTGAAAAATATGGTGGAAACATGATAGAAAACCATTATATTTTTTAAACCATCTGAGATAAAATAATTTTTTTAATTATTTTCAAAATATGGTTTGTATTTTAACAAATATAAGGTGTGCTTAATTTCTAATAAAACTAGTTTGATGAGATTAAATATAGGAAAAACACATGGATATATATAGAAATTAATATGAACATTATGATATCCAAAAGAATATGATTCATAAAACTAAAATGATCTTTCTCATTTGAAAAAAATGGTTAATAACATAAAATAACTCAAATATGAAATATTAATGTAAATAACCTATCTAATAATTGGTAACAATATATATGGTATTTAGAATCTTCAGTCTACTAATGATAAGATAGTATAATACTTAGAAGAATATTCAACAAACTAAAATTAAGAATGAAAAAAATTAAATTTAAATAAGATAAATACTTTTCCTCAATGGATATTTATATTAAGGAAAACAAAAGAAGAGTTTTTTAGAAGAAAAATTCTTGGATTATATTAAAATACCATTAAGGGGAATCACCAAAGAAGCAATTAATCCAATGGTGATAGACAAAGTATAAGGTTTCAATGAGGGGGGATGCTTGGGGGCCAGGCCACCACAATTGTTGGATAAAGTAGGGTAACCTCATTTAAAATAAGTGAAAGAAAATAAAAAATAAAAATAACCTAATATAGATCACATGTAATATCTCAAACCCAAATTCCACTAAAATGTTCCCCAATATCAATTGGAGACATGGAATAAAGTGCATATCCCAAAATGAGGGAGGCAGTTGAATACTAGTGAGAGACTATGTCTATGGGGAGACTATGCCCTCATTATTAGAGTGTAGAATGTCATATATAAAATAACAGACATGTAGTAGAAGTTGTTAATCAATCAGAGAATAGAAAATTTCCACAACAAATATAAATAAATAATACCATAATTAAACTCATATAAAGATGATATGTAATGTTGTGTCTACAATGCATCCAAAATCAGTATCCATATAGTGTCATAGTACATTTAAACAAATACCAAAAAGACCAGAAGTTGTCCTGACTAGAATCATGAGCCATATCATAGTCCCATTCTACCATAACACTACTTAGAAAGTCAAAATCCCATAGAAGGATGCTTTCCCTTTTCCATACCTGCAATCATATAGTCTATATGGTTACCCCTCAAAATCCCAAATGGGGTGTGAGATAAAATCCCAGTTGGAAAAAACCCAAAGGTAAAATTCCATAAATATATAACAAAAAAGAGTATGTTAAGTAATATGATATGTAAAAAAGGTATATAAAGTAAACAACTCAAAAAAATTTAGGTTCTGTGGGACACCCATCCTCTGCTACCTGCTTCGGCCTTTGCTTGAAGACTCTGATGAAATAGTCATTCTTGTTTCAATTTATAAATTAGTTTCAATTAATCATAAAATTTCATATAATGAATAAATCATGTGATACGACATGTATACCAGCACCCCCATAAAGGTATGTGATATAGAGATTCTTAACGAAGCCATGTATGAGGAAACATGCACTGAATGAATCTATGCATGTTCTTTTTGTTTTATTTTTTTGAATAAATCATTTTACTTGTTATTAAATTAATAACATATGCATGGTGTTGGGATTCTTTATTTTTAATCTAGGTATTTCTCTAGGTGTAGTGTAAACCAATCAACATACAATACCATCCTAGGAATTCTTGATTATAATACATATATCACTCTAGGTGTGGCATGACATCATTTTTATTTTTGTATATCCTTGTTGATCCAATAAGGGTTCTGAAGTATCAACCATAGATTATGTGATCAAAATACATTTGATTATATCCTTATCTATCCATAAAGAGGCCATGTATCACTTGTAAATATAATATTCATCCCCATTTGAGATCATTCTATACATTCCTCTAGAGAGTGCAAGTGTCACTCTGGTGTAAGAAAGGCAATAACCAAATGAGTCCATCAATGGAGTTCATATGTGAACCCATGTGTCACCTAAGAAATATATCAAACATTCATTGAATACCATTTAATTATATCAAGTATCAACAATATGATCAATTGATTTAAATCTAACCTAAGCAGGTGGATCAATTCATGGATAAGCTTAAAAGTATTTTATTCCCAATTTCATCACCTAGGTATTTCATTATATAGGGAAAATCATGCTTAAACTATCTATTATAAGGACCAAGCATATGGTCATGTTCATCCATCAACTTGTTCCAGTCAATTCATCTTACAATTGAAATTCCAATTAAATTCATCAATTTACATCTTATAGTATGGTTAAATGACACACCTCAAGTGTGAAAAAATTTAAAAGACACTCATGGTGGTCCATTTAATTATACAAACCACCTATGGGGTGCTTCTAATTCAAGTTCTATATCTTTTAATAAATTACCTACGAGTATAATTAATTACTTAGGTCGTACAAATAAATTTTAAATAAGTATTTAACTCGATTTCAATGCTTCCCCTCTGATAATTGGGCGTGTAGGATAATGTAATATTTATAAACTCCTTGAATAAGAGAAAATCATGAGACAACATTTTGTCTATAGTTGTGTGCTCATCCATTTTAATCACTTAATTCAACTCTGAATGGGTGAAAAGTGAATAATAAATAAAGAACATGAAATTAGGGAATTTTAAATTGAAACAAAATAGAATATATGATTCCAAACAGGAAAGAGGAACAACAATAATTGAATTTAATAATCACCGATGTGTATCCAACGAGTTTAACAACACTTTATTTGAAATTAGATAGTGGAGATGGATCAATGTAGATAATATAGATTAAAAAATCTATGCTAACAAAGGTTCTATTATCCATTGGAGGAAGTGGGATACAATGTTAGATTATAAGATTAAATAAGGGAAAATAAAAATTAAAAAAAAATGGTTATATGGTTTGGCCACTTGGATGGCCATACCATGGGCCAACCGTGTGCCCACTACTATAAGGATGAGCACATCACATAGATTGTGTGGATAGTTTGAAAAAATATTCAGAAACTATTAAAATAGGCTCTATCAAAAACTATGAAGCTCTCATATAGGAATGTACCTCAAATTTCATGGTTTATCCAAACCATAAAAGATCCTCCTACTCTTTTCCCATGCGTCGCACAGTTTCTAATAACTGTTTATCTTCCCCGAACTATTTCTACTAACCATACGACATGCATTTTTATCTTTAAATGATGGGTCTCGAGACATCCATACCAAATCCATTTTTCTCTTTGAAGAAGCCCAAAAAACCTATGAGATATCCATAACCTAATGGTTACTTACATTAGGTTGTAATTAATCATTTATACTAAGAATTTATGTAATTTATAGAATTATATACCTCAAGGAAGAACCGGGTTGTTACACCACCCCATATAGATTCATCCATGAATTTCACATTGAAGAGTGGTGAAGAATAACCTATGAAAAACATCATCCATTATTCTCATAGATCAGCCTCTCTCTCCCATTTTTCATCCAAGACATGCGTGTTTCCATAGAACCAATTCTAGTGGAACTGATTGACCTTTGAGAACCTTATTTTTACATCCCACAATATGTATAGGATGCATCTCCCATTAACTAAACCACCTAAGAAAAATCGAATGAGACATGTATGAATAATAATATTGTATCTGAGATACATGGAAGAAATCATGCATGAACTGATACCTTTTAGGTTACAATAATTGGTAGGCTTCCATCACATCTCTCTCTAAACTTTTTAATGACCCGAAATATCATGGTTAATGTTTGACTTGTCTCCAGATAATTTTATGTCCAAGACTTAGTGAAACATATAAAAATGCATGATTCCAATCCTCAGCCCCTAGAGGTCATCTATGGGGATTAAAGTAAGATTTTTATTAAGACTGTACGGTATCCATCCACATACAAATCACCTAAACATTCTCTATAATCTCTTACATTAGATGATTTCCATGCATAGTATCCTCTCCCAACTCTATCCATCACAAGGATGATCAGAATTTCCTACCATACAATGGTTTATAATTCACCATATAAATAATAGAATGAAAAATACTATTGTATGAGATTTAAACCAAGGGTATGTGTCTCTCACAGTAGCCCCCAATATCTAGGATCCATTTTTATATCATGTCCTTATTCACTTGTATCATGCATTCTGACTAGCTATTGGTATGATGTTCTCATAATCACCTATTTTCACAACACCCTCTACAATACATGCCATAATCATGGTGTAAGCTTCTCTTACCTATATGAGATGATAATATGAGGGATCTTATGATGTCATAATGTCTCATTAATATACAACCTTTGAATACCATCTAATGAAAATGTATCATTGATATGTATAAAATTAGAAACCATTGTTTGAATGTAAAAAACAACCCATATGACATCATTTCATTAAGTTGTACTCGGTAACCTAATAAGGATATCTATTGAAACATTGTTCATTTTCAAATTGTGAATGACCATCTACTGTAAAAACTTGGATGGAAACTGGTGTTACTCCATAACCTCCTAAAAATTTGAACATCTCATGAAAAAACCATCTACATCTCTATTCATAACTGGCCACTAGTATTGGTGATATAAATCATGATACATCTTGGTGATGCCTAAGTGAACTACCCAATTAGAATCATGAAAGTATCACATCATCTCCTAAATAATGTATTCTATATCTCATATGTGTCCATGAATATGAATACTTTCATGCTTTCCTATGGACCAACTAAGAGGATGGTCCACACCTGCCACAATCTTCTATAGGACTAGGCCCTAAAAAAATGATGGCTACCTCATCCTCACTCTATCCAGTCTAGTAGATGACACAACTAAAGATGATAGAAAAGTATTCCATTGACATTCATACACCTCCAACTAAATCTAAAAGAAAAAAGCTAAAATATGGCACTAACTACTCGCATACTGAACTATCTATAGTTGAGAAAACCTATTAAGTGCATCAGTCACTGCACTACCTTTAAAAGCTGTATTAGAATGATTGAAGTCAAAATGCTATAGGTATTATAAAAACCTTCAATTACTGAGATTTATATCACATTGTGTAAAAATATACTTGAGATTTTTTTGGTCGTTGTACTCCACAAAAATATTTCCATGTATGTAATGTATCCAATAGCTAAATGCATGATCAACAATAGCTTTCTTGATACCAAGAATTAGGTAGTTTCTATCATGTGGTCTCAACTACTGGGACCCATACACTATGACTCTATGCCCTGCATAAGAATTCCTCATAGGTTGGTACTTGATATATCCTAGAAAATAGCGTAACTCTTGTCTGGATCTATTAAATCATTATTGAAACTAAATTCAATCTGTATTTTATCTCTTGAAAGGATGATATTCATGAATTCGACCATATAAACTTCACAACCTTCTTAGTTTCTCCAATATTATCTCATTATGTTTCGAATTATCATGTTGAGTGTGAGAATAAACTAATAAATCGTCAATGAATACCTTGAAAAAATATTCCAGATAGTGATTGAAATTTCAGTTCATCATTTCTATGAAAACTATTGGTATGCTCGTGAGACCGAACGACATAAACAAATACTCATGTAGATCATACCTTCAATGAAAATCTACCTGAGATATTTCTGATTTTCTAATACACAACTTATGATAACTCGATCTCAAATTAATCTTTGAGTATACTCAATAACCTCGAAGCTATTTGAAAAGATCATCTATCTATCATAGATGATACCTTCTCTTATCTGTAATTTGGTCTAATTTTTGATAATCCATGTATATCCTAAGAGTATTTTCAAAAAGTTTCAAAACAAGGATAGGAGAACCCCCTAAAGAAGTACTAGGTTGGATAAAACCCTTTTCCTATAAAGAATTTAGCTACCTCTTGAGATTAAATATCTCAGTACGAGGCATCCTACAAGGATGAATGGATACTGGTTATGATCTTGTAAGTAGCTCGATTAATTAGTATACCTATCTCACTAGAGATAATCCTAATTTTTTTTTCTAGGGAAACATCCCTGAAATGATCAACCAATAGAGGGAAATCTGTTGGATGTTTTCACTGATCATCAAGATATTAATTTACAATCTTGGCTATCATCCCACCCATCCCATTATGTGTAGGTCCATCTATACATTCCTAGACACCCTATTAACCAATGTGAATATATACTCCACACATTGGTGATACGATGGTCACCATTTAAGGTTAACAATACACAAAATCCTGGATTAGAATATAAGGCCCCAGCCTTAAACCTTACTTAATCTTGAGTTATTACAAGATTACACATTGAGGATCTTTTCGGGTTTAGATTTTTAGTGAATTAGATCATAAAACTTGCATTACATTCCACATATAAACAAAGTGGTTACATAAAGATAGTATTCTTCATTCCCATCAATGGAAACACATTTAAAATAAAACATGGATTATTTCTTGACACATCCTTGACTCTATCATCTTATCATTTACCTTTCCCTTGACCTGTGAAAAACATTTCAAAAACTTGGGATGAGCATAAAAACTCATTATGGGTTATAAAAAAACATGGAAAGGAAACATGAGTTCATATATACATAAGAATGAAATCATACATTACCCATAGAACATAGGCACTTTAACATACCTCATAAAATCATGAATAAATCATAGAAATCATAAGACATAAAGGTAACTTGAGGCATTCATAACATTCTTACTTAGGGAGTAACCCTCTTGGTTATGTTTGGAATACCCATCACAGTATATTCCCTAAAATCTCTTCGGAGAAACCTTAACGTTTCACTTCTTTGCGTTACCCAATGCATTGGAGAGCTATATCGGGCTCACCCGCCCTTAGTTTATCACGGAACCACCTATCTTCATAATAATGCCCAAGAACCATAACATAATCATATCACATAAAACATGCATAAAGGAAACATAAAATTTCCAAATTTCAATAACGAGATATCAATACAAAACATTGATATAAAAACATTATGAAAACCATTTTCAATACTAAAATAAAAGAAAAGTAAAACATGGTATTTATTTTTCTTTTAAAAAGAAGGTATGGCTTGTAGAGGAAGTCGAAACTCAAATAACGGTCACGACGGCGGAGAAGTCGTTGTCGCCACATACGTACGACAAAAACATTCCCTTTTTTTGTTTAGTAAATGCTTCGTATAAAAAAGATTCTTTTTGAATAAATGTAAAAGTCAAAGGGGTTTATACACCGTATAAAAGAAAGTTGTGTATAAAATAAAATATGCCTCAATGAAAGGAGATTAAGACGAAGTCCCATACCTCGTATCCGACTTGACCCGACCGTTCTTTAATCTCCTAAATAATAAACTTGAGTTAATCTCTACTTTCTTATGAATCTTTTTCAAGTTCATTATTCCTTTTATACCATGTTATGAACATCATGTAATCAGTTAAGTTAATAATGTTCATTTTGCCGGTATTTGGTTCTTAAGTCAAAAATAGACTTCTTACACTTACATGTTGTTAATTTGGTCAAAGGTTCATTATATCCAGAATGGTATTCATGATGTAGATATCATATATGTCATATATATCCAGTACATACATGCATTTATAATATTACATAATCATTTAGAGGTAAGAAGTGAAATGCACCGTTCTTGGAGACGGTAAGCCGTACGTACGCATGAACGCTACTTTCATTTCTATTTCGTATTTTATAGAATGGAATCATAATTATATAAAGGTATATTATAATTCCAGTATAATATAATATATAATCTCATAGTTCCATCCTTTATATGTCCCGCATATGGTATTTAACGAGTCAAATCACTTTGAGGGGGCGGTAGTCCGCACTTCCTAAAATGAAGATATCGTGTTTACCCATAATGGAAACCATAAAGGTATGCCCAATATGAAAAAATACAGAAGATGAAGGAAAACATAAACATATTATATATCATATATAAAAATAGTGACATCATAATGGCCACCTTTGAAGGTGTTAAATTAGTATTGAACAATCATCGTTTCGGGAGGCAGAATTTCGCCATCCACAGAAACCATATGTTCTTTAACCATTTGATGTAGTTGTGTGAGAGTGTAGCTCAAATAAATATTATAACAACATCCTTGTATATTGAAGATACTGGTGTTGTTACAAAATAAGTAAATAAAAAGAGTTTAGGGGGTTGGAGAAGCAAAATAAAACAAATGAACATGGGAGAATGAATTACCTTTAAAAGTGTAACTCCTTTTGATTTGATCCTAAAGGCTTCCTTTGAAATGATTATACCGAAAGGGAATCCTCTAGGATGAGGAGAGGGATGTGGAGAGAGTAAATGGGCAGGGTTTGGCCTAGCCAAAGGCTTGATGAGTGTGTGAAATGAGGTAGAGGTGGGGGCCTTTTATAAGAGGAGAGGAGGGGCACTTTTGAAAAGTAAAGAAATATTACTTTATTTGAAAATGTGTTTCGGTTTTAAAAGGTCCCACATTGATATAATTTGTGTTTAAGGTGATAAGGGTTCTAAATCCACTCATCCAATTGGTTTGGGACATGTGTAGTTCATAGATTTTACATTATCTTTCCACTTTATTTAAATCGTCAAATAATGATGTCATCGGTGCATCATTATTATGTCATAAATAATTTAATTTATTTAATGTATAAAAATTATAAAAAAAATACTATGATGTAGGAAATATTTTTCTATTTCCAATGACTACTTATAATCAAAAATATGTGCTATATAACCCCATGTAAAAATTGTTTTCGTGAAACATATTATGTTTGTGTCATTTTTACTTTTACATTAAATAAAAAGTTATTTATGTCATTTCCCAACCAAAATGTCTCCATGGGGTCCCCAAGTTGACCCATGGCTTGTATTGGTAGGGCATGACACAACAAATAAGGTTGGGATACGTGTCTAGGTCATTTCATATTATTAAAGCATTATTTATACCTTAAACTACACTAATTACCACTAATCGCGATTAAAAACTTAATAAGTTACTATTCACCAAAAAAAATTATTATAATCTCATTGAACCACATTTTACTTCTTAATGACAACCATGTATGTCGTATTTTCAAAATTCAATACACATTAGTGGTAAAATTTCATTTAACTAAAAAATCAGTTTGCTTGATTACCACTTAGTGGTTTCACTATTCATCAAAAATTGAAGTTTTTCAGAAAATTACCAAAAATTCACCCTAAGCGATATTTGATATTCCGAATTCAAAAATGAATTCTATTTTACAAAATTCAATACATATAAGTCAAATTAATTAATTTAACAATTAATTCCCGCTGTCAGAGAAAATAGCGTGTTTTTACGAAATAATAAGTATCAAAAGATTGACACCAGTTTAAGTCCAATTTCAAAGTGAAATTGATTCCAATGACCACCATTGGATAAAATGGTAAAAATATATTCTAATTTCACTTCAAAACCAATTCAAAACATAATCTAATCATATAAATAAATTAGGTTAAAAATCAGTTTTGATGTCAAATGCAGTATTTTTCACTATTCATTAAAAAAATGAACATTGTCAGAAAAATACCAAAAATTCACACAAAGTAAATTTTGATGTCCCAATCATAACGAATAAGTTTATTTTGACAAACATAGTTTATAAAATTGTCAAAAGATAGATTTAAAAGGGGTTTTCCATCATAAGGCAGTAAAACAATGTCAGGACCCGCCCTCGGGGTCCGTGCCGTGACTACCCCAAGCCCGCCTTCCATAGGCCAGGGGCTGGCGACTAGCGCCAAGGCGTAAATCCCAGTAAAAAGGGAAGGCATTGCCTTTGTAAAGTAAACAAACACCACAGAGTAAGCAAGCGGAAAGTAAACACTAAGCAAAAGCAGAGTACAACTGAAAGTGCGGAAAAGTAAATGGGCCAGTATACAAACCCAAACTAAAAGTAAAGTACAACTCGAAAGGGAAAACAACAACTGGAAAGTAAAAGCCGCTACACCGAGCTGTCCACTGGAAATCCCACCTGAAGGGTGGGTACAGATAGCTCCACTGCTCCACGGGTCCCGGCGTCCGCTCCGAGCACGTCCCGTCCAGTGGTCCACCTCCGGGTACCGTCCCGCTCTGCAAGCCTCAGCTAAGGTCAACGCTGTCCGTCGTCTGCAACCAACACAACGTAGTGCGGGCAAAGCCCGTGCAGTAGTGAGTATAAGCTACTCAGTAGGGACCCCGAGACCCCTGAAGGTCTCTCAAATCCACAAAGGATAAACCACGAAGAAAGGTACAATCACGAAGTAACAACCGTCACTGCTTAGGTATATGCCCATACATATACCTAAGTCATCAAATTCAAATACGCTCCAACCTCCGAGCCCAAGTACAACTCAGTCCACACAAGAAAGTAAATGTATTCCACACAGGAAAGAAAAACGTAATCCACACAGGATAGCACAACACAATCCACATAGGAAAGCAACAGGATTCAGTTCAAACCAGGATTTTCATTAACGAAACCGTAACTGTTGAAGAGCCCCATCTCTGAAGTGTACAGTGGTCCTGTCACGACTCCGAGGTACTGCTCACTAACCTAAGACTGATGAAGTACTCCTCCTGTTGAGTACCGCGGGTCTAATGCCAACTACCAGGCGCTCCGTCCGCTGAGGGTCTGCTGCCAAATACCGGGTGCTCACCCAGATAGCCTATAGAGGTACTCCTCCAGTCGAGTACCGCGGGTCTGCTGCCAAGTACCAGGCGCTCCGTCCGCCGTGGGTCTGCCGCCGAATACCGGGCGCTCCGTCCACTGGGCTAGTCGACTCACTCCAAGTTGAGTCGGTCGAGCAGTCTTCAGGTCTCAGCCGGTTTCACGGTCTCCGTACTCTGTACGCTCGTCTCCAGTATCGCAGGTCTGCCGCTACAACCGAGCGCTCCACTGCCAAGGATATGCTGCTACAACCAAGCGCTCCACCGCCCAAGGTAAACAGAAGATTCAGCTCACACAGGTTCGGTAGCACTGATCCACGTAGGATCGCTGAGTGCTGTAGTCGTCGTCGTCGAATCCACACAGGATCTCTGTACTGTCGTCGTCGTAGTCACAGTAGCAGCAGTAGCAGTAGTAGTCACAGTAACAGTCGCAGTTCGGAGGGTCCGCTCCATGAGCCGAGAGGCTGATACATCAACTGACACAAAGTCCAGAGTTGATGTATCCAAAAGTTCCGTATCGACAACAGGAACTCAACGCAACAGACAGCGCGTCGGTCGGACGCCCGGTCTGAGAGTTATTGGCATTTTCGTCCCCGGGGCCCGGTTGGTTTTTAAGGCAAAACCAACCCGACCGTACTCCACCTGCGCCCAAACCTCAGGCGGAGTATGCCAAAAGATCTGTCTCACTAAGAGGAACACAACGCAGCTGACGGCACGTCAATCGGACGTCCGTAGCTCAAGATATGAGCGTTTCCGCTCCGAGGGCCCTGTTGGTTTCGTGAACGAACCAACCCGGCCGAACTCAAAGTAATCCGAAACCTTGAGTGCGATATACCAAAACGACCGTCTTGATCCAAGGATCGCGTTTCCGCAGACGGTTCGTCAATCGGAGGTCCGAGGCTCAAGTTATGGCCAAAAGACCGAAACCGATTCGAAACGGGGGGTCCGGGTCCGGGGCGACCCGGCCCGACCCCCCCTGGGTCGGCCCGAACCAGGTCGACCCGAACCGGGTCCGACCCGGCCCGGCCGGCCGGCGGCGCGGCGGCGCGGTGGGAGCGCGACGGCCCGGCGGCAGGCGGGGCGGCCTGGCGGCATGCGGGGGGACAAAGCCCCCGCTGATTGAGGGGCGGCGCGGCATATAGCCGCGCCCTTTTTGCAATCCGCCCCCCCAACGTGGGGGGCTTGATTGGCAGGAAACGGGGGGCCTCCTGCCCCCCTCAAGGAAACCGCCCCCCTCATTAAGAGGGGGGTTTTTATGAGCCGGCCGGGGTATTAATTCCCCCGGTTTACTGCCTTCCGGTCGGCCAGCTGGCCGGCCGGTTTTCTCCAACGGGACCGGAAAATCCGGTCCCTTCTTCAGCTTCCGACGCCGGCGGCCCGGCCGCCGGTCTCCTCGTTCCGCCACGGCCCGGAACCGGCCGCGGTCTCCTCGATTCACCGCGGCCCGGAACCGGCCGCGGTATTCGTCATCCAGCACGGTGCGACGGCACCGCGCCCCTCCGCCGCACCTCGATTTCTTTCAACGGGGCACGACGGCGTCGCGTTCTTGAAGATTCTTCCATGGCGCACGCGCGACGGTGTCGTGTAAGATTAACATACAATTATCCGCGTGGTGCGACGGCACCACGCCACCTTGCTTCCGCTCGCAGATAAACAACATGAACGATGGAGGGGGTTCGGCCGTGTTCATGCGGTCCGGCCCCCCTCACGTTAAATAAAAACACAACTTAAAAATAATCAAAAGCCACACATTAAACATGCTAGATCCACGATCAAGAATGGAGTAATTAAACGAAGATCAACAACCCCTACCTTGGGTATAAGTTCGAGGATTTTTCAACGTCCGTGGAAGACAACGTCGTAGAGGTCGGGCGTCGCGGTCGTCGTTCGTCAAATCCGTTGACGAAGAGATGCGTCCGATGTGATACGTCGTTGGTGAAACCTTGTACGCCGAAAAAGGTTGTCCGATGAAGAAGGGGTGTTCCCTCTCGTTGTCACGGAAGACGAAGAAGAGAGGCGGCGTTCTTCGTTGGAGCTTGAGCGTTCTTCATCAGAGCTTGAGCGTTCTTCGTGTTCTTCGTCAGAGCTTGAAGAAGAAGAAGAAGCTCTCAAAAGCTCTCAAGTTGGCTAAGAGTTCTAACCCAACAAAAAAAGAGAAGAGCTTAATTTAATCAAAAACTTATCACAAGAATTTCAAAGGTTTGAAATTCAAAAAGATCAACTCCAAAATTAAATAACTCATGCCATTTAATGAGGGGTTAAGGAAGTTGGGAGAAGGTGAAAGGTTTAGGGTTCGTGTGGGCCCCACCACACTTAATCCTCTCAAGGGAGGTTAAGTGGGTGTGGGTCCCACCCCTAACTCCCTTTGAGAGGAGTGAACCCACAAAATTAAAGTAAAAAGAATTCACACTTTTTATTCAACTTTTTTATAAATCTCCCAAAAACTAACTTTCGTCCCGCAACAAACGCAACTCCCGGAAAGGTCTCCTTAAGCGAATATCGGCGCTGCGAGTTCATCGGTGCCCTCAGATTTCAATTCCGAGCACCAGATCAAAAGTTAGGAATTCCCGCTCGTTCGTTCACTGAACGTACCCGAGCCAAACTTCGGAAATTGATTCCGGGCACTCCGGGCCTCGGAATCAGGTGCCGTCTGAAACCGCGCTCTTGTAAAATTCTAAAGAAAATTAAGAAAAAAAATTCCCTTGAATTTTACGGGTCTTTACATTACTCCCACCTCAGGGCTTTACGTCCCCGTAAAGATACATCAAAAACTAGGGAAACAAATGAGGGTACTGAGAACGTATCTGAGCCTCCCGCTCCCATGTGCTCTCATGGAGATTCCCGTGCTGCCATCTGATGCGCACAAGAGGAATCGATCGCCCACGCAGGACCCGCTCCTGCCGATCCTCTATCTCTACCGGGACCTCCGTAAAAGTCGCCCCATCGTCAACGACAAGCTCCCCATGGTCAATTATGTGCATCGGGTCGTGCACGTATCTCCTCAGCTGAGACACGTGGAAGACGTCGTGCACCCGGTGCAACTGAGGTGGCAGAGCCAGGCGATAAGCCACCTCCCCAACCCTGCTGAGGACCTGGAAGGGTCCGATGAAGCGCGGAGATAACTTTCTGCCTCGGCCAAATCTCCGAATACCACGTCGAGGTGAGACCCGCAAGAAGACGTGGTCACCATCCTCGAACTCCAGTGGCCTCCGCCTCCTGTCATCATATGACTTCTGCCAGCTCTGAGCTGTACTCATCCGCCCCTGGATGACCTGGACCATCTCAGGTTCCACAAGAGCTGCAAGATTTCTTCTTTGCCGATAAGAGAAATCTGGTCTCATTCCCTGGATGAACCACATTCTTTGCCTAATACAGTCAATCCTAATATGGATAATACTAATCCATACCAAGGATGACGTCGTAAGGCCTCAACGCTACTACTAAGAGATTCAACCGTTACTCTCGCCTCCAAGGGTTGAGTCACACAGTCGGCATCAGTGTGTGGTAACTGGGTCTCCTCCAGTAGATGTCTCACAAGTGAGGGTCAAGTCAACAGCCAAAACTGGAACCTCTTAGTAACATCAGGAAAGAGGACAGGAATGAAAATATCACAAAGGTATGCGTCTTTTATTATTGCAGATCATAATACAAGACGCTACACAAAAGCAACAACGAACCAGAAGTACAAAGGACGTATCCACTAGTTCTGCTCCTATCCATCGGCTCCCAGAGCTCCATGATCGAAGGCCTCAGCTGCCTGAAGCTGAGATCTCGCATGTTCACCTACTCCCTGTGGTCGGGGTGGACCTCCTGGTGGTGGTGGTGGCAGAGTCTCAAAGCGTCGCCCACCACCGGCTGCTCGTCCAGCTCCTCTGCCTCGTCCGCCTCCTCCCTGCGGACCGCCACTGTCGAACCTCTGCCTCGGCCTGGGAGGTTCTTCACTTAACTGCTGATCATCAGCATGGCGGGTCGGACAGTCACGAGCCATGTGACCAATCCCGCCACAAGAGTAACACTGCCCACTCTCGGCACGCCTGGCTCTGACTCCACCCCGGCTTCCCCGCACAACTGAGCCTGAGTCGTGCAGTCGGCCACTGGTAGGTCTGGTCTGCCTGGAACCCTGAGTCATCCGTCGGCTATCTGCTGCAGATGACTCTGCCACGTGCCGCCCTGCGGTGGGTCGCTGTGCTGGTGTAGACTCAGCAAGGAAACTCTCGATAAGAAGGGCCCGCTCCAGTACTCCTGTCTGAGTCGGTATGCTGAGGGAGATCAGTGATGCCCTGATCTCGTGTCTCAAACCCTGCTCGAAGGTCCGGGCCCGGAAGAAGGGGTCCCGTACCATGTCTGTCGAGTACCGAGAAAGGTCGGTGAACCTCGCCGCGTACTGAGCGATCGTCATGCTACCCTGCCGCAGCTGAAGAAGCTCCTGGATACGCACCACACGAAGGGTGGCTGGGACGAACTCCGAGCGGAAGATGCTCTCAAAGTCCGTCCAAAGTAGAGATGCCTCATCGTGCACCTGGAGCATCAAGCTCCACCATCATCCTGCTGCTGCGTGTAGTAGGCTCGCATCGAGGATCACCATGAGGTCTGCTGGTGTCCTCACTAGCCTAAACACTCGTACCACTGCCTCCAGCTAGTCCTCTACTGCCTGGGGATCCGTCTCCCCACGAAACCTGGGCGGTCGTTGGCGTTGAAACTCATGCAGTGCGCTGAGGCGACGTGCATCGTCAGCGACTGGTGCTGGAAGAATCGGGGGCTCGGCGGGTAGAACTACCGCCGGTGCCACTGCTGACAAAGGGCCCTGCACCGAAGCCTCGTCGCTCGGTGGGCTGTCGTCACGTTCGATTCTCGGAACCCTAGCTGGCTGCCGTCGTGGGGCCATCCTGAAAAGGGAATAGGTGCGCCATGGTCAGAACATTATACCTGGTGAGCTGATATAACGTAATCACAAAGAAAACATTGAAACACACACGCAATCAATGTTTTCGTGCATTAAGTCGGAAATCAGAAGTCAGGGTCCTGGTGTACGGATACGTCGGCCGCCGCACCAACACTGGACTCCCTGGACTGATAACCACACTCAATACGCTAAACATTATTGCTTCACATAGAAAAGATCAGAGTTCGCGGTAGAACCGAACTCCTCTGATACCAATTTGTCAGGACCCGCCCTCGGGGTCCGTGCCGTGACTACCCCAAGCCCGCCTTCCATAGGCCAGGGGCTGGCGACTAGCACCAAGGCGTAAATCCCGGTAAAAAGGGAAGGCATTGCCTTTGTAAAGTAAACAAACACCACAGAGTAAGCAAGAGGAAAGTAAACACTAAGCAAAAGCAGAGTACAACTGAAAGTGCGGAAAAGTAAATGGGCCAGTATACAAACCCAAACTGAAAGTAAAGTACAACTCGAAAGGGAAAACAACAACTGGAAAGTAAAAGCCGCTACACCGAGCTGTCCACTGGAAATCCCACCTGAAAGGTGGTTACAGATAGCTCCACTGCTCCACGGGTCCCGCCGTCCGCTCCGAGCACGTCCCGTCCAGTGGTCCACCTCTGGGTACCGTCCCGCTCTGCAAGCCTCAGCTAAGGTCAACGCTGTCCGTCGTCTGCAACCAACACAACGTAGTGCGGGCAAAGCCCGTGCAGGGGTGAGTATAAGCTACTCAGTAGGGACCCCGAGACCCCTGAAGGTCTCTCAAATCCACAAAGGATAAACCACGAAGAAAGGTACAATCACGAAGTAACAACCGTCACTGCTTAGGTATATGCCCATACATATACCTAAGTCATCAAATTCAAATACGCTCCAACCTCCGAGCCCAAGTGCAACTCAGTCCACACAGGAAAGTAAACGTATTCCACACAGGAAATCAAAACATAATCCACACAGGATAGCACAACACAATCCACATAGTAAAGCAACAAGATTCATCTCAAACCAGGATTTTCATTAACGAAACCGTAACTGTTGAAGAGCCCCATCTCTGAAGTGTACAGTGGTCCTGTCACGACTCCGAGGTACTGCTCACTAACCTAAGACTACTGAAGTACTCCTCCTGTCGAGTACCGCAGGTCTGCTGCCAACTACGAGGCGCTCCGTCCACTGAGGGTCTGCTGCCAAATACCAGGCGCTCACCCAGATAGCCTACAGAGGTACTCCTCCAGTCGAGTACCGCGGGTCTGCTGCCAACTACCAGGCGCTCCGTCCGCCGTGGGTCTGCCGCCGAATACCGGGCGCTCCGTCCACTGGGCTAGTCGACTCACTCCAAGTTGAGTCGGTCGATCAGTCTTCAGGTCTCAGCCGTTTTCACGGTCTCCGTACTCTGTACGCTCGTCTCCAGTATCGCAGGTCTGCCGCTACAACCAAGCACTCCACTGCCAAGGATATGCTGCTACAACCAAGCGCTCCACCGCCCAAGGTAAACAGAAGATTCAGCTCACACAGGTTCGGTAGCACTGATCCACGTAGGATCGCTGAGTGCTGTAGTCGTCGTCGTTGAATCCACACAGGATCTCTGTACTGTCGTCGTCGTAGTCACAGTAGCAGTAGTAGCAGTAGTAGTCACAGTAACAGTCGCAACCAGCACTAGGGTTCCCGCACACAGCAAGCTCGTTCGGAGGGTCCGCTCCACGAGCCGAGAGGCTGATACATCAACTGACACAAAGTCCAGAGTTGATGTATCCAAAAGTTCCGTATCGACAACAGGAACTCAAAGCAACAGACGACACGTCGGTCGGACGCCCGGTCTGAGAGTTATTGGCATTTTCGTCCCCGGGGCCCGGTTGGTTTTTAAGGCAAAACCAACCCGACCGTACTCCACCTGCGCCCAAACCTCGGGCGGAGTATGCCAAAAGATCTGTCTCACTAAGAGGAACACAATGCGGCTGACGGCACGTCAATCGGACGTCCGTAGCTCAAGATATGAGCGTTTCCGCTCCGAGGGCCCGGTTGGTTTCGTGAACGAACCAACCCGGCCGAACTCAAAGTAATCCGAAACCTTAAGTGCGATATACCAAAACGACCGTCTCGATCCAAGAATCGCGTTGCCACAGACGGTTCGTCAATCGGAGGTCCGAGGATCAAGTTATGGCCAAAAGACCGAAACCGATTCGAAACGGGGGGTCCGGGTCCGGGGCGACCCGGCCCGACCCCCCCTGGGTCGGCCCGAACCGGGTCAACCCGACCCGGGTCCGACCCGGCCCGGCCGGCCGGCGGCGCGGCGGCGCGGTGGTAGCGCGGTGGCCCGGCGGCAGGCGGGGCGGCCTGGCGGCATGCGGGGGGACAAAGCCCCCGCTGATTGAGGGGCGGCGCGGCATATAGCCGCGCCCTTTTTGCAAACCGCCCCCCCAACGTGGGGGGCTTGATTGGCAGGAAACGGGGGGCCTCCTGCCCCCCTCATGGAAACCGCCCCCCTCATTAAGAGGGGGGTTTTTATGAGCCGGCCGGGGGATTAATTCCCCCGGTTTACTGCCTTCCGGCCGGCCAGCTGGCCGGCCGGTTTTCTCCAACGGGACCGGAAAATCTGGTCCCTTCTTCGGCTTCCGACGCCGGCGGCCCGGCCGCCGGTCTCCTCGTTCCGCCGCGGCCCGGAACCAGCCGCGGTCTCCTCGATTCACCGCGGCCCGGAACCGGCCGCGGTATTCGTCATCCGGTACGGTGCGACGGCACCGCGCCCCTCCACCGCACCTCGATTTCTTTCAACGCGGCGCGATGGCGTCGCGTTCTTGAAGATTCTTCCATGGCGCGCGCGCGACGGTGTCGTGTAAGATTAACATACAATTATCCGCGTGGTGCGACGGCACCACGCCACCTTGCTTCCGCTCGCAGATAAACAACATGAACGATGGAGGGGGTTCGGCCGTGTTCATGCGGTCCGGCCCCCCTCACATTAAATAAAAACACAACTTAAAAATAATCAAAAGCCACACATTAAACATGCTAGATCCACGATCAAGCATGGAGTAATTAAATGAAGATCAACAACCCCTACCTTGGGTATAAGTTCGAGGATTTGTCAACGTCCGCGGAAGACAACGTCGCGGAGGTCGGGCGTCGCGGTCGTCGTTTGTCAAATCCGTTGATGAAGAGATGCGTCCGATGTGATACGTCATTGGCGAAACCTTGTACGCCGACGAAGGTTGTCCGAGGAAGAAGCGGTGTTCCCTCTCGTTGTCACGGAAGACGAAGAAGAGAGGCGACGTTCTTCTTTGGAGCTTGAGCGTTCTTCGTCGGAGCTTGAGCGTTCTTCGTGTTCTTCGTCAGAGCTTGAAGAAGAAGAAGAAGCTCTCAAAAGCTCTCAAGTTGGCTAAGAGTTCTAACCCAACAAAAAGAGAGAAGAGCTTAATTTAATCAAAAACTTATCACAAGAATTTCAAAGGTTTTAAATTCAAAAAGATTAACTCCAAAATTAAATAACTCATGCCATTTAATGAGGGGTTAAGGAAGTTGGGAGAAGGTGAAAGGTTTAGGGTTTGTGTGGGCCCTACCACACTTAATCCTCTCAAGGGAGGTTAAGTGGGTGTGGGTCCCACCCCTAACTCCCTTTGAGAGGAGTTAACCCACAAAAGTAAAGTAAAAAGAATTCACACTTTTTATTCAACTTTTTTATAAATCTCCCAAACACTAACTTTCGTCCCGCAACAAACGCAACTCCTGGAAAGGTCTCCTTAAGCGAATATCGGCGCTGCGAGTTCATCGGTGCCCTCGGATTTCAATTCCGAGCACCGGATCAAAATTTAGGGATTCGCGCTCGTTCGTTCACTGAACGTACCCGAGCCAAACTTCGGAAATTGATTCCGGGCACTCCGGGCCTCGGAATCAGGTGCCGTCTGAAACCGCGCTCTTGTAAAATTCAAAAGAAAATTAAGAAAAAAAATTCCCTTGAATTTTATGGGTCTTTACAAACAATATTTTTAGAATATTAGTGTATTCCATGCATAAGATTGTATTTATTTTCATTTTAAGGGTCTAAAACACTATCTTAATCATTAATAGACATAGATAAAAATATCTATTATTTATTACTTACTTGGGATGTTACATCCTTCCCCCCTTTAGAAAATTGCGTCCCCGAAATTTATTTACTTATCGAATAAATGGGGGTACTTATCCCTCATTGCATTTTCAGATTCCCATGTTGCCTCTTCAATCATGTGGTTTTTCCACAAAACTTTTACCTGGTGAATCACCTTATTCCGTAACACTTGCTCCCTGTGGTCAAGAATCTGGACCGGTTGTTCCTCATAAGATAGGTTCTCTTCCAGCTGAACTACCTCTGGACTCAAAACATGAGATGGATCTGGCATATACTTTCTCAACATCGAATCGTGAAAAACATTGTGTACCTGAGATAAAATCGGAGGTAAAGCCACTCGATATGCAACTGATCCAACTCTCTCCAGAATTTCGTATGGTCCAATAAACCTTGGACTTGGCTTTCCTTTATTACCAAATCTCATCACACTTTTCCAAGGAGAAACCTTGAGAAAAACATGATCACCTACCTCGAAAGATAGATCCTTCCTCCGGTTATCCTCATAACTCTTCTGCCTGCTCTGAGCTGTTCTCATGTGTTTCTGAATCAGCTGAACTTTTTCTGCCATCTCTTCTACCAATTCTGGTCCCATAAACTTCCTTTCACCCACTTCATCTCAGAAAGCTGGAGTTCGACACCGCTTCCCATATAATGCCTGAAATGGTGCCATCTGTATACTGGAATGAAAAATGTTATTATATGAAAACTCAACCAAAGAAAGATGTTGGTCCCAACTTCCCTGATAATCCATAGAACAAGCTCATTTCATATCCTCCAATGTCTGAATTGTTCGTTCTGACTTCCCATCTAATTGAGGATGAAAAGCTGTACTAAATTTTAATTCATTACCCAACGAATTCTGAAGGCCTTTCCAAAAGTTAGAAGTAAACCTAGGATCACGATCCGATACAATGGAGAGAGGAACTCCATGTAACCTGACTATATCTTTAAGATACAAACGGGAAAGTTGATCAAGAGAGAAAGTATCTCGTATAGCAAGGAAATGAGCAGATTTGGTCAAGCGATCAACAATAACCCAGATTGCATTATTACCTCGAGATGTCTTCGGTAATCCAACAACAATGTCCTTGGATATATTCTCCCATTTCCACTCTGGCACTGGTAAAGGCTGAAGCATCCCTTTCGGTAACTGCCGCTCTGCTTTAACCTGCTGACAAGTCAAACACTTCACAGTAAAATCAGCAATATCTCTTTTCATTCCATCCCACCAGTAATACTCCCGCAGATCTCTATACATCTTAGTACTGCCCAGATGAACTGAAAACGGAGAACTATGAGCTGCACATAATAAATCCCTCTTCAACTGTGAATCACAAGGCACACACAATCTCTTCCCAAATCTCAAAACGCAATCATTATCAATGTTGAATTCAGGTAACTTACCTTTCTGAACCAGCTCTACCTATTTCTGCAACTCACTGTCTTGCTTCTGTGCTTTCTTGATTCTATCTGATAGATAAGATCTCACTGATACCTGAAAGAAAACAGAAGTACTTCCTGCACCAACAACTTCTATGCCAAAGTTCATCAAATCCTTAACCAAAGGATCACGTTCCAAATGTAACATTGTTAATGAAGCATTACTTTTTCTACTCAAAGCATCAACCACTTTATTTTCTTTTCCCGGATGGTAATGAATTGTACAATCATAATCCTTGATTAATTCCAGCCATCTCCTTTGTCTCATGTTTAACTCTTTCTGAGTGAATATATACTTTAAACTTTTGTGATCGGTATATATTTCACACTTTACTCCATACAAATGATGCCTCCAAATTTTTAAAGCAAAAACAACAGCAGCTAATTCCAAATCAAGTGTAGGGTAATTTACCTCATGAGTTTTCAACTGTCGTGAAACATAAGCAATTACCTGATCATTCTGCATTAGGACGCAACCAAGTCTTTTCAATGAAGCATCACTGTATATAACAAACTCACCATTCCTGGAAGGTAGTGCCAAAACTGAAGCATTCACCAATCTTCTTTTCAATTCCTGAAATCAATCATCACATTCTTTTGTCCAGATAAACTTAACACCCTTCCGAGTTAGCTTAGTCATTGGACTAGATAACTGTGAAAAATTTCTAACAAACCTTCAGTAATAGCCCACCAAACCAAGGAAGATACGAATCTCGGTTACATTTGGGGGTCTTGGCCATTCTTCCACAACTTTTGTTTTTTCAGGATCAACAGTTATTCCATATTTAGAAACAATGTGACCAAGGAAAGAAATTTGTTGCAACCAAAACTCACACTTGATGAATTTCCCATACAGTTTCTTTTCTTTTAAGGTTTTCAAGATAACCCTTAAATGTTTTTCATGCTCCTCTTTACTTTTAGAAAACACCAAAATATAATCAATGAAAACCACCACAAACTTATCCAAGAACTCATGGAAAATTCTATTCATTAAGTCCATGAATACAGCAGGTGCATTGGTTAGCCCAAAAGGCATTACTACAAATTCATAATGGCCATATCTCGTACGGAACATGGTCTTTGGAATATCTGCCTCCTTTACCTTCAGCTGATGGTACCCCGATCTCAAGTCAATCTTTGAAAAAAACTGAGCTCCCTGGAGCTGATCAAACAAATCATCGATATGAGGCAAAGGATATTTTTTCTTAACAGTGATATTATTCAAGGCTCTATAATCAATGCAACGTCTCATAGAACCATCTTTCTTTTTAACAAATAAAATAGGAGCAACCCATGGTGATGTGCAAGGTCTAATGAAACCTTTCTCTAATAAATATTGCAATTGCTCCTTCAAATCTAAAAGTTCAATTTGTGGCATTCGATAAGGGGGTTTTGAAATTGGCGTAGCATCAGGAACTAAGTCAATAGTAAACTCAACTTCCCGATATGGTATTATTCCAGGAAACTCATCAGGAAAAACATCGGGATACTCATTTACCACTGGCACATCTTTAATCTGAACAGTTCCTTTATTTTCAACGACGTGTGCAAGGTAACAATCATTTCCATCTTTTACAAGTTTCTTGGCCTCTTGATATGTTATCAAAAGTAAGGGTTAATTCTTGTAAACAAACTGAAATTCTTTCTGAAAAGAAACTTCTTTAGCTCTACATTCAATCTTAGCATGGTAAATAAAGAGCCAATCCATACCCAGGATAACATAAAACTCTACTAGAGGTAGAACAATAAGGTTTGCAAGTAGGTTCTTTCCACAGATAAGGATAAGAAGATTCTTATAAATTCTTTTTTCCTCAACATTTCCCCCAGGTGTTTTTACCAGAAGTTCAGGAGTCATTTCTTGAGATGGTATTTCCATTTTACTAGAAAAGTTTTCAGAGATGAAGGAATGTGTAGACCCCGAATCAAACAACACACTGGCATAATCTGAAAAAACAAACAAAGTACCTGATACAACTTCATTTTATGGCCCGACATCTGCTGAAGTAGTTGCAAAGGATTTCACCACCCATTTCTGCTTGTAGTCTAACTGCTTCCCATCACTCAAGCTCCTTGTCGGACATTCGTTTGCATAGTGACCCATCTCATTGCACTTATAACATTTCACTAACTATAAATCAAATTTGTTCTTACATTCACCTTGATCCTTTTCAGTGCAATCACGAGCCTTATGTCCCATATTACCACACCGGTAGCACTTACCAGAATTCAGAAGAAATTCCCCAACATGCCTTTTTCCACATTTATCCCAAACTGGAAACTTAGTTCTCTTACCATCAGATTTTTTTGAAGAATTCTTACCTTTCTCCTACCACCTTGGTCTCTTATTCTGCTGGTTGTTATAGAAAACTTGGTCATCAGCAAACTCCATTTCCACCTTCTCGGCACATCGAACAAGTTTTTCATAACTTTTAAACTCACGAGAAGCTAATCCCATTCGATATTTCGGCTTTAATCCTGAGTAAAAACGATTGATTTTACTATCAAGGTCCCAGATAAAATTTGGAGCATACCTTGCCAATCGAGTGAACCTTTCTTCATAGGATGCCACTGAGTCTTCCTCTTGCCTCAATTCCAAGAATTGATTTTCCATCCTAAGTCGAACAGCCTTAGGAAAATACTTCTCAAGAAACATACCTTTGAATTCATCCCAGTCAAGAGCATCAATCTCATCGGCATCCCTGATATTTTTAACCATAGACCACCACTGATCTGCTTCACCCTCCAAACGGTAAATAGCAAGACTAACCTTTTGTTTGTCTGAACACCCCATGACATCAAAAATCTTCTCCAGTGCTTTAATCCACCCTTCAGATAGCACATGGTCAGATGATCCTCTGAATGGTGGTGGATGTTGCCTCATGAAATGTTCCACCACTGACATGTTCCTCTGCGGTTGATCTGGCTGATCTCGTGCATGGATACCACCACCATTTATCGCTTGAGTCAACTGCGCCATTACTGCAACAAACTGTTCAGTTCCAATTCCGACCATTTCTGGATGATGATTCAGAAGGTTATTTCCTTCTGTATGCCTTCCTAGCACTGCTTCCCTATTTCCTCTGCGGAAAACCATTCTGAACAAACATGTCTTAGATTAAGCAACATTGTATGCTTTAAATGCTATATCATTTCGAAAAAAAATATTTTTGGATAATCATTTAATAGAATTCTAACTCCTAATGTTATCTAAACCGACCTTTGATACCAACTATAAGGCCCCAGCCTTAAACCTTACTTAATCTTGAGTTATTACAAGATTACACATTGAGTATCTTTTCGGGTTTAGATTTTTAGAGAATTAGATCATAAAACTTGCATTACATTCCACAAATAAACAAACTGGTTACATAAAGATAGTATTCTTCATTCCCATCAATGGAAACACATTTAAAATATAACATGGATTATTTCTTGACACATCCTTGACTCTATCATCTTATCATGTACCTTTTCCTTGACCTGTGAAAAACATTTCAAAAACTTGGGATGAGAATAAAAACACAGTATGGGTTATAAAAAAAACATGGAAAGGAAACATGAGTTCATATATACATAAGAATGAAATCATACTTTACCCATAAAACATAGGCACTTTAACATACCTCATAAAATCATGAATAAATCATAGAAATCATAAGACATAAAGGTAACTTGAGGCATTCATAACATTCTTACTTAGGGAGTAACCCTCTTGGTTACGTTTGGAATACCCATCACAGTATATTCCCTAAAATCTCTTCATAGAAACCTTAACGTTTCACTCCTTCGCGTTACCCAATGCATTGGATAGCTATATCCGGCTCACCCGCCCTTAGTTTATCACGGAACCACCCGTCTTCATAATAATGCCCAAGAACCATAACATAATCATATCACTTAAAACATGCATAAAGGAAACATAAAATTTCCACATTTCAATCACGAGATATCAATAAAACACATTGATATAAAAACATTAGGAAAACCATTTTCAATACTAAAATAAAAGAAAAGTAAAACATGGTATTTATTTTTCTTTTAAAAATAAGGTATGGCTTGTAGAGGAAGCCAAAACTCAAATAACGGTCACGACGGTGGAGAAGTCGTTGTCGCCGCATACGTACGACAAAAATATTCCCTTTTGTCGTTTAGTAAACGCTTCGTATAAAAAAGATTCCTTTTGAATAAATGTAAAAGTCAAAGGGGTTTATACACCGTATAAAAGAAAGTTGTGTATAAAATAAAATATGCCTCAATGAAAGGAGATTGAGACGAAGTCCCATACCTCGTATCCGACTTGACCCGACCGTACTTTAATCTCCTGAATAATAAACTTGAGTTAATATCTACTTGCTTATGAATCTTTTTCAAGTTCATTATTCCTTTTATACCATGTTATTAACGTCATGTAATCAGTTATGTCAATAATGTTCATTTTGTCGGTATTTGGTTCTTAAGTCAAAAATAGACTTCTTACACTTACATGTTGTTAATTTGGTCAAAGGTTCATTATATCCAGAATGGTATTCATGATTTAGATATCATATATGTCATATATATCCAGTACATACATGAATTTATAATATTACATAATCATTTAGAGGTAAGAATTGAAATGCACCGTTCATGGAGGCGGTAAGCCGTACGTACGCATGAACACTACTTTCATTTCTATTTCGTATTTTATAGAATGGAATCATAATGATATAAAGGTATATTATAATTCCAGTATAATATTATATATAATATCATAGTTCCATCCTTTATATGTCCCACATATGGTATTTAACGAATCAAATCACTTTGAGGGGGCGGTAGTCCGCACTTCCTAAAATGAAGATATCGTGTTTACCCATAATGGAAATCATAAAGGTATGCCCAATATGAAAAAAAACAGAAGCTTAAGGAAAAAAAAACATATTATATATCATATATAAAAATAGTGACATCATAATGTCCACCTTTGAAGGTGTTAAATGATTATTGAACAATCATCGTTTCGGGAGGCAGAATTTCGCCATCCACAGAAACCGTATGTTTTTTAACCATTTGAATTAGTTGTGTGAGGGTGTAGCTCAAATAAATATTATAACAACATCCTTGTATATTGATGATACTGGTGTTGTTACAAAATAAGTAAATAAAAAGAGTTTAGGGGGTTGGAGAAGCAAAAGAAAACAAATGAACATGAGAGAATGAATTACCTTTAAAAGTGTAACTCCTTTTGATTTGATCCTAAAGGCTTCCATTGAAAGGATTCTTCCCAAAGGTAATCCTCTAGGATGAGGATAGGGATGTGGAGAGAGTAAATGGGCAGGGTTTGGCCGATCCAAAGGCTTGAGGAGTGTGTGAAATGAGGTAGAGGTGGGGGCCTTTTATAAGAGGAGAGGAGGGACACTTTTGTAAAGTAAAGAAATATTACTTTATTTGAAAATGTGTTTCGGTTTTAAAAGGTCCCACATTGATATAATTTGTGTATAAGGTGATACGGGTTCTATTTCCACTCATCCAATTGGTTTTGGACATGTTTAGTTCACATATTTTACATTATCTTTCCATTTTATATAAATCGTCAAATAATGATGTCATCGCTGCATCATTATTATGTCATAAATAATTTAATTTATTTAATGTCTAAAAATTATAAAAAAATACTATGATGTAGGATATCTTTTTAGCATTCCAATTAATACTTATAATCAAATATCTAAGCTATATAACCCCATGTAAAAATTGTTTTCGTGAAACATATTATGTTTGTGTCATTTTTACTTTTACATTAAATAAAAAGTTATTTATGTCATTTCCCAACCAAAATGTCTCCATGGAGTCCCCAAGTTGACCCATGGCTTTTCTTGGTCGTCCATGACACAACCAATAAGGTTGGGACATGTGTCTAGGTCATTTCATATTATTAAAGCGTTATTTATACCTTAAACTACACTAATTACCACTAATCGCGATTAAAAACATAATAAGTTACTATTCACAAAAAAAATTATTATAATCGCATTGAACCACATTTTACTTCTTAATGACAACCATGTATGTCGGATTTTCAAAATTCAATACACATTAGTGGTAAACTTTCATTTAGCTGAAAAATCAGTTTGCTTGATTACCACTTAGTGGTTTCACTATTCACCAAAAATTGTAGTTTTTCAGAAAATTACCAAAAATTCACCCTAAGATATATTTGATATTCCGAATTCAAAAATGAAGTCTATTTTACAAAATTCAATACATATAAGTCAAATTAATTAATTTATTAATTAATTCCCGCTGTTAGAGCAAATAGCGTGTTTTTACGAAACAATAAGTATCAAAAGATTGACACCAGTTTAAGTCCAATTTCAAAGTGAAGTTGATTCCAATGACCACCATTGGATAAAATGGTAAAAATATATTCTAATTTCAATTCAAAACCAATTCAAAACATAATCTAATCATATAAATAAATTAGGTTAAAAAGCAGTTTTGATGTAAAATGCAGTATTTTTCACTATTAATTAAAAAAATGAACATTGTCAGAAAAATACCAAAATTTCACACAAAGTAAATTTTGATGTCCCAATCATAACGAATAAGTTTATTTTGACAAACATAGTTTATAAAATTGTCAAAATATAGATTTAAAAATGGTTTTCCATCATAAGGCAGTAAAATAATCTTTTAAGAATATTAGTGTATTCCATGCATAAGATTGTATTTATTTTCATTTTAAGCCTCTAAAACAAAATCTTAATCATTAATAGACATAGATAAAAATATCTATTATTCATTACTTACTTGGGATGTTACATAGAATATACTATTCCATTATGATAATGATTTAAAAAAAAAATCATATTAATGAAAAAAGGGGCCGCATAAAAGGCGACACTCGCCAATCTCAATGGAGAACTCTCTATACTGACATTTATCAACCATTATAACCCCAATGTAGTATTAAGCATCACAATAACATCAGAACACTAAACACAGATCCCAAGTCTCTCTATAATGGGAACATATATAAATCTTGGAGAAGAACCAAAATTGAAAATAGATGATTCAAATGTTGGGGATACTAGAATAGTACCACTCATAATGGTTTGTGATTATGATATGTGGTTTTTGGTTTCACTCTGTATATCTAGCAAGATCCATATCCATGTGATACATTCTGGATACCCTAAGAAGATCTTATCTACTATCATTGAAAATATGGGTTCTAACTACCACAACCATGACCACCACCTCAGCCTGATCGGAATACTTCACTCCATCTCCCTCTATAACGAGAAGAAGATAATCTTGATCCTTCTTGTGGAGTTATTGAAGAACCTATCACATTGGCTGTTGAAGGTAAATTTCTCTACATGTGTTGATGTTAACACATTTTCCTGTAGGATTGAACCTTGTTTACATCAATCATGCACTGAGGTCTGGTAGTTTCCAGTCTACCGCACTTGTGGCACCTCACTTTGCAGTATGAGTATGATCTGTGACAACTAATATCTCCTCATGGAATCGTAATATGATGTTTCCTACTATCAGTTAAGGTAGCATTGGATCTAGGTTTACACCACATTGGCTTTCATGTCTAGCCTATCTTAGGTTACACTATGTGATAGGCTCATGATTCACAATTCAAGAAACTATTGTTAACTGAATTAAATGACCCTATGATTGGATGTCAACGATGAGACTTTCCACTAATATACTAGATTCAGATAAATCTTCACCAATCAGAATAAGTTTTCAGTCTTGGATCTCTATAAGATGGGATGAATAATCCATAACTCATAATGTGACATTCTCTGAGTGCTTGAACTATTTGGATTTATCATCCCTCAATGACTTGGGATTGAAATAATCATAAAGGACTAATGAAAATCCCTCCAAGGAATATCTCGATTACGATCGATCAGTTTAATGAAATCTCACCAGCGTTTGGCTAAATCACACAACATATATGTAGTGAGATTCAACATCCTCTTAGGAGGTGTCTCTAGTTGATAGAAAATAGATAGCATGACCTCTATCCAGGACACTATAGCCTATAGTAATGCATCCCCAGAAAACATGGTAATATGCTACTACTAGAACTTATGCCTCAACTCTACCGTAGTCAGGGAATCTATTAGTGCTCCCTGAATAGTCAGCATGAATAACATAAATCCTTCACAGAACATTGCCATAGCACCTGTGTTCGGTAAAACTTATGGTGATGTAGCTTGCACTAATGGAGTATCCACCAGTATGCCATGTCCCACCACCTCTGGTGTGTTTCTACAACACCTTCCTAGCATATTACTAGATTTATTCATAGTGTAATGTCTCTATCAAGTTACACACATTCCTTAGATAAGAACATTATCAAAGTTTTCTAATAAAAGAACAAATCTTGAAATAGGATAGATACAAGAGTTCTGGTATAAGTAACACACCCCTTATCATTCCCCATGAGTAAGGTATGTGAATCATACAGATCATATAAAATAAAGTTATACTACCAAATTCCCACTACTAAGGGTGGGTGTCGGATTAGTTCTACTATAAATAGTTTCAATTTATATTTTTTCAAATTTATTTCCTTTATGGAACAAATAATTTGATTTGATGAACTGAATGGTTCACCAAATTCCCTTCCATAAGGTACCATAATCCCCATGAACGAAAATATGACATCCATCTAATCCACACCATTACACTTTCCTACCCCTATGACTCTTGTTACATGACTTAACATGCCACAATTGGATTCTACGGGGTCTTCTATAGCCTAATCAGGAAACAAATGCTTAGGTTATAGAATGCACTCTATGTACCAACAATGTTTCTCAATTCCCTGCAAAAAATATCTATCACAAAATTGCTATATCAGTCATGTAAAATATCAGAATACCATGCAATCTAGCAATGCATCCTATATTTAATGTAATAATGAATGAAATGATAATTCTAATAGGTTCTTAAAACAATGAATGATTTGGAATTCCCTTATATTATCTGGTCATAACATGATAGAAATCTTAATATTATCAATAATAACATCACGATTCATGTGAATAACCTAATGGTGGAATCCAATAACCTGTAATATCCAAAAATACCAAAAATAGAAACCCCCATTTAAAGAAATTTAGCATTTTACTATACATTGGTTAGCTTTGACCAGGATAAATTAATTACAAAATTATAATTATATTCCACCCCTTTATATTGTTTCAAAATAATAATGAAAAATAGAAAAATAAAAATTTTATTCCATTTTGTGATGTCCCGAACCCAGTTGCCTCTAACTGGTCCCTTGAGCCCAGCTACCGACATGGAATTTATTATCAATAGAGTCTACTGACTAGCAATGAGGGAAAATGGTGTGTATTTGTGGGAGACTAGGCCCTCATCACCAGATTATACACAATTGATATAAAAAAACATGTAGTGGAAGAATTAAATGAATAATTCAAAATAAAACATTCATGATAGATATAAATAAATAATGCCAGAAGTAAACTCATATACAAATGAAATGTCATGTCATGAATAAAAATTAATAAAATCAGTTATCCATTCAATAGTACAATATATGTAACAAAAAATGACATAATATTTCCTAGATCACATCACGAGCCTCAACTCGGTCCTATTCTCCCCTGCTCTTAAGTAGCATACATGAATCATGTAGTAGGGTGCTTTCCATTTTAAATATCTGCAATCATATAGTCTGGATGATCACAAAATGGAGTCCAAAACTGGGTGTGAGATACATTCACAATATGGAAGCTCCCTAAGGTCTAATTCTATCCATTAGTTGATTTATAACAGAAACAATTTACAGGAGATAATAGAATATATATACGTATTACTAAAAGTAAACAACCCATAAATGTCCGGTTTCCCTGAGACACCCGTCCTCTGCTACTTGCTTCTGACATAGCTAGAAGCCACTCAATAAATATTATATCTTGTATCAATTTATAATTAAGTTTTGTTTAATTATTCAATTTCATATAATGAGTACATATCATCACCTGACATGTATCCCAACATCCCATATAATGTTATGTGACCAAGAGATTCCTAAACAAATTTTTTTCAGGGTATATGGAACCGACTAAATCGAATCACATGTTTCGATTGGCAGATGCCTCATATAAATCATTACATTTATTATTAAATTAAGAAATCTAGATCAACTTTTTTATTTCGTTATTTCGATTACATGTATCGCTTTGGGCATAACATAAACCAATCGCCTTATAATCATAACCTAGGAAATCCTTATTTGAATCTCTGTATTTCTCTAGGTTTATTATAACATAATTTCTATTTTAGTTTGTGATTGGTGGTCCGACAAAGGTTACCACGTATCACCAATGTTTCATGTGGTCAACTTACCTTTGAGTCTATCATTAGAAGTCCAAAAGGAGTCCAAAAATCACTCATGAATATAATCATAACCCCCCTTCAATCTATGCTAGAAAGTCCACTAGGGAGTCCAAGTGTCACTCTGTTGTAAGAAATACATTAGTCAAATTATTCCATCCATGTAATTCGTATATTAACCCATGTGTGATTCAAGTCATAAATAAAAAAATGCATTCAATATCATTTATTTATATCAAGGATCGTCACTATAATCAATTAATTTAAATCTTTCCTCATAAGGTGGCTCGATGCATGGATATGCTCAGAAGGCTTTGCCTCTCAATTTTCCCACGTGATAATTTCATTATAAATAGAAACTCATGCTTAAAAAATACATTTCATGGACCATTCCAAGGGGCATGGACATCCAACCCAATCCTTTATTCAATTAAACTAATAATTTAAATTACAATTTTATAGATCAATTAAAATCCCCTAGTAAGGGTAAATGGAACACCTCAAGGGTGATCCAATTAAATATACACCAATATATATCTTTTTAAATACCCAACACACCCTATGGGTGGTTCCCGTTAATGGTTCATAACTATTAATCTATTTCTGGCATGTCTCATTAATTACACAAGTCATACCAATCAATTTAAAAAAATAATTTAACTCAATTTCAAAAGTGCCGCTCTACTAATTGGGCATGTAGAACAATATCATATTTATAAGTACCTTGATTATGGGTAGTGCATGAGACCACCTATCATATGTCATTAGAGTATTTTTCATCCAATATCACCTCCAGATTCAACTCCAAATGGGATAAAAATAATTAATCGACGAAGAACCTGAAATTTGGGAATATTTTATTTCTATTAAATAGCATAGTCTATACCAAGCCAAACAATAAAAAGCAGTAAAGGGATGGAGTACTAACAAATGTAAATCTGGTGAGACTGACGACAATCGATCCTGGTATCAGATAGAGGAGATGTATCAAATACAACAAAATGGATTTAAATAGATCTCCCAACGAAGGTGCTACTATCAATTGGAGGAAATGACAAATAGGATTAGGTTTTAATATTAAATAAGGGAAAAGTGTAATTTAACCAAAAACCCTAGTTTTCATGGTTTTACCAGACAGTTGGACAAACTATGTGCCAACTAGGCACCCACTACTATAAGAGGGGAACATTGATTAGTTAGTTCACATAGTTTGACTAACCATGCACACACACTTCATTTGCCTTTTTTAATAACTGTAGATTTCATGCACATGTGTGCACTTAGAATCACACGGTTTACCCAAACATAACGGTCTTATCATTCTCTCTATATATATGTTACATGGTTTGTAGTAACCATGTACCTGCCCCCGTAGTGTTTGTACTAACTATGCATCAGTCTTGTCTCTCCATAAAGGCTGTGTTATGGGCTCCAAAAAGCCCCATAAACCTCTGATACCATTTTAACATCAAGGATATTTAAATTATTCCATTGTTAAACATTTAAACATAGATTGGAAATAATTAAAATATCTTGTAATTGAAGGAATAACCAGGTTCTTACATCATGGTTTGGTTTCTTGGTTATCCAAACCATGCACTGACTATGAATATTATACTATAAGGTAATCTAAGGTTATACTTTAATATTACATTAACCATGATATATAAATGTGTAAGAAACTATAAAATACCCCCACTTAATACATTTTTAACTCCCATAGTTAGTTTAACCCTGAATCTAAACCCTGAATACTTGAAAAAACCTAAAGTGTTACAATTTCAGTTCAACACCAATAAATAAGATAAAAAATGATATATAATAAACCTTTTTCTAGTAGTGACATCGTGGGTGTATCACACATGATGTTGTAAGACTAATTTGTTGTCATTTTATGTTCCAAAATTAAACTGACTTGGCTGATATAGTGTTTGCATAAAAGGATCTCTTAGTGAAAAAATGTAATAAGAAAATTTATTTGGTTGGATATAAATAAACCTTCTCACTAATTCCAATGATAAATTCCGTATAATATTTTTACTTTAATTAATATTTTTTATGATTGTAAAAATTTACATGTAGATGTTATAGTTTCTTCTATTAACACAACATTATTCACAGTCATGTATATGACACATCCAAAAACATTTTGATGAAAATAGTGATACTTAAAAGCTATAAAATGTCTAAGAAACAACTTCTAGAAGAAATAAACTATCTTGAGGTTTGAATATTCATTTTTGTGGCATAATCAAAGAGTTTTGTTTCATGAAAAATGGATTTGATCATTTTATATACAAGAGGGATAATGGGAACATCGTAATATTTAATGTGTTTTTCTAGATGAAATGATACTCATTGAAAATGATATCCCTATTTTAATTTCTAAATTCTATTGGTTAGAAAATAATTCATGATGGATTTCATGATACAAATATCCTAATTACTAGGTAGTAACTATGAAAATATATCAAAAAATATTTTTTGCATGATTCAAGGAACATATATTAGTAAATTGAAAAACTGTATTAGTATATAGAACTTTAAGAAGGGGTAATTTCCAATATTACATGACATATACCACTAAAATGGTAAATATTATTCAACTTATATAGAATGAAAATATATGAATGAAATTCCTTATGATTTTAGAATAATATCTACCATATATTCCATATAATTTATTCATCATGATATATATTATGCTCTTAACATAACTATTCAACACAATTTTTTTTAATACAAGTCGTTATATTTTACTAAAAAGTATTAAAAATTAATTTAAAATTACTAATCATGTATTATTATTATTTCAATGTCATGAAGAGCTCATTGTAAGATGTTAAATTATCCAAAAAAAGACTATTATAGATCTTAGTTTGAGTTTTTCTCTTCCTAAATGTTGTTGTAGTGAGATTGAGGAGTTCTAAATAATGAGTGTGATTTTGAAACAAAAACGTTTTACATCACTATATCAAATATTGAAAAATGTCTTCACTATCTAAGAAGTTCATTATTATAATTGGTTTAACATATATAATTCAATAAATATTTTTTTCAATATAATAGATCTATCATATATAATAATGAACCCTTGTCTCAACATATAACAAAACATATTTTTTATAAGTACCATGTACTTATATAAACTATTGAGTGGGGTGATATATTTGTTTTTAGTGAAAGTAAAATATATTGTTTTTTAATCTTTAATAAAATCATTATCACAGAAAAAATATTATTGGTATGTCATGTATTTTTTTAATATTATATCAAGGAATTGGTTTAAATGTATTTGGTTTTGTTTTATTTCAAAAAAGATTTCATATAGTGAAAATCTTAGTATTATATAATGTATCGTGGTTTTAAAATCAATGAGAGTTTTAATTTTAAAACTTATTCATGCATGTTTCATTTATTAAATTACATTAGAATGATAAAAACCCTTATAAGAATCATAAAGTAATATATAATATATGACAATAAATTAAGGTCACAGGCTATGAGGATTTGTCAAAATATTTATAATATTGTTACTATATTAAATTAAAATGGATACTCATGAGACATAACTATTAAATTTATCCTCGATTAATCTACATTGAGTATAACATATAAAATGTAATTTATTCAAATGTCATTAATATATTTTGGGTCTTTAATTTATAGTAATCCCCAATACCAATGGTTAAATAATTACCATACATGTAAAAAATTATACATTTACACCTTTATTGGGTTGGACAGAAATATTTACCTAATAAGGAGTGATCATATATATTGATTTTTTTATTATGTTCGATTAATCAAGAAGAAATCTATACATCTATATACATAGATTTTATTTTGGTACCTCAATTCTGTTAGATTATGGAAATTCATGACCATGGTTATCTGAGTGACACGTGATATAATCATCTACATTGATGAATGATATATCATGTTATCATCTAACATAGCATTTCCACTTTATATAATCAAGAAAATATGAGTTTTTCTATATAAGAATGATTTTTTGAACCCCCATAGACATACTCAATGACTTTGATAAATAGGTTATATGATTTTTATAGTATTACCTTATAAGAAATCTCTTAGGAAGATATGTGTGTTTGATGGATATCACAAATGATTAATTTATTACATTATTTGTAATGAAACATTCCTAGATCAAACGTCTTTTTGAGGATTATTAATTAATTATTCACTATTATTATTAATTATAAATATGTGCAAATAGTCAAACATAGGGATATTGAATAAGGATTCATTTTGGTACAAAATTTTTATCCAAATAAGAGTGTTTTAGAATAGTTTTATTATAATATTTAAAAACTATACAAATAATTATAGTCAGACATTCATAAAGTCAATAAGTATTTATTCATTATTAACAATTGTAGTAAATATTCATCATCATCTCCCTATGGAGAAGGGAGTGGAATGTTTGAGATGAGAGCGTCTTCCTTCATCGATGGTGGCGATGCCCTAGCCCGAAGATGCCTACGGCTCCGACCCCCTCCTCGTCGCCAGGGGGAGGGGGGTGTTTCTTCTTTCCTCAACATCTCTCCCTTTCACCCCTTTCACCAACCCGAAGCATCTCCCTCCCTTCACTCCGACCCCTATTTTACCTAAGGTACCTGAACTTCATGAAGGTTTTCCCCATATTGAGATTTCCTCACAGGAGTTCAATGTAGCATAAGACCTTCACAGATAGACTCTGGTCTCTCGCTTCAGGGGTCGTCACCCTTTGGTTGACGCCTTTGACCATTTTGTTTTCGAAGCATGGGGTATTCAAAACCAGGCGATGGTAGGTCTTCTCAATCACCGTCAGTTGATGATTCGATTCTCACCGAAGGAAGATTTGTCTGTCGCCTGGTCCATCACTCCACAGGTCTTCAATGGATGCAGTTTCTTCCTCATGCGATGGTCTTTCGATCTGAACATGAATCGGGACCTGCCTTTGGCTGTAGTGTGGGTAAGCTTTCCTGATCTTCTTCTACCCTTCCAATATACTGCCATTATTTTCATGCTCGAGAACTGGGTTGGAAGATTTATATGTTCGGATCAACGTACATCCATGATCTATCATCCGATTCTGCCTTGCATTTGTGTTGAGGTAGACGTCTCTAAACCACCATCAGAGTGGCTATGGATCTCAGTTGGAGAAGAGATCATATGGAAGTAGTGAGTGGTGTTTGAAGTATGACCTTCTTTCTGATTAGGATGCACCAAATTGGGCCATTTCACCTCTGAGTGTTGTCGTGGGAACCGGGACCAGATTTCAGTGGTGCAAGCATATGCATCTTTTGTCCATCAGCTGCGGGATAGTGGAAGATTGGGCGTGCAAGAAGAAGTGCGCAGGGAAGTTCCATTACAACTTAATCTAGTTTTAAATTAGGATTCTACAGCAGTGGGAACCAATAACAGGGAGGCTCAGAATCAAGAAAACCCCTTGATTTCCACATAGGATGTGAAAAGGGGAGGCCAGAGGAGGCTGGACCACGGGTTGAGGCAATCTTTTCCCGGTTGAAGCAGGACTTGGGCATTTGTAGAGTTAAAAAGGAGCTTCCCTTAGCAGTGGCCTCAGTGGACCCACTAGCTACTCTCGAGGATTGTGAGAATATATTAGCTGGTAGAGAGGTATATAGTTTCAGTGAGTCTCAAAATAGAGGTTGATAGGAAAATAATTACCAGCAGCAGTATATGGGTCGAGGGTATGTGCATTGAAATGAATCAGAAACAGTGTTGGAGAAGCCTTTTTTGTTTGTTGCAACATCTCATGAGGATCAATGGCAGTTTTTTGATGTGAATATATTGAGGTAATTAGACCCAAACTCTCTCAGCCATCCGAAGACTGGGTATGGGGAGAGGAGAACTGGCTGGGAGAATAATGCAGGCAAATGGAAATATCAAATTAACCAGATCCCCCTTATAGTTGACCGACAGTTAAAGCTTGGGAATCACTTTTATGGATTAGAAGACCGAGAACCTCCATGGAATGAGTATGATGACTCTTCATGGGATGAAAGTAATAGTCTACCTTCAGTGTATAGCATGGACCGATGTCAAGGTAAAGGTCCTCACAGCCCTCGCAGGAAGAAGGGGAAGAAAAGTATTAAATACTTAGGAAAATGTATAGTGGTTCAGGGGAAAAAGGAAAGGGGACGTAAGGATTACTCTCACCTACCAAAACCTATGGAAACTCGATCGGCCAAGAAAGGAAGGAACAAAGGAAAGATGGGAGAAGAGGGGGAGTGCTTGCAGCTAATTTTTCACTCCAAGGAAGACATTCTTGATCAAGACTTACGACCCAATGTATCAGAATAGGAACCCAAGAGGATTTATGAACGAAGGTTGAAAGTTGATGCTACAAAGTAGCAAGAAGTCTGGATAAATAAGAAAGATAGAATTCTGGCCCGAGGCTTTAACCAGAGGAAAATCAACACAGAGGAATTTATTAAGACAATGGAAAGGATGATCTCCCATCTTGAAGAGCTCATCAGAGAAGATCCCGGTATCCATGTTAGTTTCATGCATTGGAAGATTTATAGAATAGCTGGGACAAGTAACATTATTCTTGTGCTTAACCAGTTTGTGAGGTCCTTCAGGACGTAGTGGTAACAATTTGTGAACTCTAGTTTCCCATTTTTCCTAAAAGTGGTTTTAATAAAAAATTAAACTTGGACTAGTAAATATTCATTAACCCCCATATTTTATTATTTATCATATATTGTATCTTCTAATATGATATATATCTCATAGTGTAGTATTCTTATGATATAGAATATTGGATGGTTTCTACATTAATTTCTTCTACATAAACTATAATTAATTTATCTTATATATTATTTCATGATGTATTTAAAATAGTTGATTATGTTTTTTAGTAATTTATGAGTTTATAGATCACATGAATTAGAATGAACTTTTTTATAATTTATAAACTTAATGATTAACCATTATCAATTCAGTTGTAAATTGTATAAATTTCAAGTAAAATACCCAATTTAATGAAGTATTATGATATAAGGGGTTCACTACTTTATTGAAAGGTGTACAGGACAATGATAATACACATGAATGAAAAACAATATTCAATATTAATTTTTTACAATAAATAGGTGGTAGAATATTATGTAGTTAATATGGTACCTCTAATGTTGTTTTGGAGATCCCAAAGCTAGTGGATCGATTAAGAAAGAAAAAACTAATTATTTTTCTTTAATTATTAACAGCTTAATTATACATTAATTATTTATTTAAGTTATCCATGTATTATCTTTATTATTTATACATTTTATTTTCCCTACACTTCTTCTAAATGATCATGGAATCTATGTTTCATTATTTTCTACATGTTTTAGAATTTAAGAATTCTATTGGAACTCAGGAATTGAAAAACACCATTATAAAATGATTATGGAAGAATTTCAATGATGTTTTATAAAAATTGAAGTGGGAACCATACACTAAGAATAGTTTTAACCTTAATCAATGTAGTTAACTACCCACACCCTCTTAAAAAAGGTATCCACTCATATCCTCTTCAAATAAGAGTATCTCATGTTCCCTCCCCAATGAAGAAGTATGCACATTCCATCCTGAAAGATGGTAACCACCAATATACTCAACCATTAAGTGCACCCCACACATTTAATATGGAAAATCACATATGAACCACTAAATGTTGTTTGAGAATGTTAAGTTTTCCTAAAAATAGACCCTCAAATATCCACATTTTTCTTAGGAATAATAATATAAATATTAACATAAGAATACTCTATTTATATCATTCCATGTCCCTATTAACTCATGTAAATTATATTTAGTTAAAAACTAAACGGTTTGGAAGGATAATGGTTGTATTTTATCCCTCTAAGGGTTTTATATAAAAACCATTCATTAACGACAACTTTTACAAGTCATAATAATATAATTTAGTAAATTATTCCCAAAGATAATGATTTTATATTATACTAAGTGGATGTAATTTCTCCCTTGAACCCTTAAACATAATCTTATTTCATTCATCCCAAATGATTCACCCTAGGGTCAACCTTACCCTATTCACCTATAAGGATGAAGCACCCTCATTTCAACCTGTGGCCTATATAGACATAGTGGTATCAATTTATCTAGGTATATCCACAAAAAATATAGTTTCACCCATCCTTTTAAATATCAAAATATATTTCCTGGATAAATTTTTGTTTCACATTCGTAACACCATTATGATCTTGTACCCCTGTGAAAATCATAATGTGGAATCCAATAAAATATTTATGCCATAGAAATGTTTTTTTCTACCATGGTATTTAAAGTGCTATAAATATTTTATTAGTTTTGTAATATGGATAATATTTCATGTGGAACTAGTCATATAACATTTGGACTAATATTCCAATATGGATATTGAGGTGGTATTTTTCTTTCCAAGAATATCATTATTGATAATCATTTCACCTTCACTGTTCTACTAATTATACTCAATTTGATACTTATTGAATCCATGCACATTTCATAATGGAGCTCCCAATGTTGTTAGTGACTCTTTTTTATCACTCATCAGCAAAGGATAACATCCCAGGTAAATAAAAACATTTCCACCTCTATTGTGTCCAGTACTCCACTCTTATCCATATATTTTGGGAATTGGGTGCTTACAGATGGGATTATATTCTAGTACAATAACATGAATTCACTAGGTTCATTGATGTACATAGGTCATTATTACTATCCTAGTTTAAATTTTTACACCATCACCCAACTAATCTATATTCATATAACCTTAATGATTATAAATAATATTTTTTACACATATATTATCCCTTAACACCTTATACTTAAAAAAATTGTGTACCATCTTAAATAGCCAAAACAATTCTCATTCAACTAGTGTCATGAAATATTATATATATTTTAACAATAACATTGATCTATGTGGGTTCTAAATCATCAATACAGAACACATTAGAATCCATTTTAGGTCAAAATCCCTCCATCATGGAACCTTTAAACTCTTTATAAAACATTACACTTTCATGAGAAACGATAAACTTATGAGTGAAATTTTATATGGATTTAATCTATATATTAATTAATAAATATAAAACATTGTACACTAATAGATGGAAAATAATAAACCTTGTGAAGGGATATTTTATAAGAACAAGTATAAATAAATCACTTTTGTAACAATGTAACCAAACATAACAATAGAAATGAAATTACTATAATATCCCAACATAGTATACTAGATAAATGATTAAATACGACATATATCAAGGCTCAAGAACTACTCTCTATATTCTAGAGGCTATAAAAAGTACCATGGACCTAGAATAATCACAAGGAGACCATGGACACAAATAATAATCAAATGTTTTATATATGAATATACCTAAATTTAAGCACCACCTGATTATATAATGGATGCACCCAAAACCAGTAACAATAAAATAAGGGAACAAAAGGGAATATTATAATCAACAATATAATATTAAATAATTTTAGAATATATCTATCAATATAAAGAGATGTATCAGAATAGGTATATATTGTAATTCATTGTGTAATAATAAATAGGGCGGCCCTCTTCTAATACATATAGAGTATCATTGAACACAAATAAATAAATATATTTATCACTAGTGAAACTCAATATAATAATCTTTTAATTTTTTTTCCAATATAACAATTCTTATCCTAATCTAGAAATATCACTCTGTGACGGTACTAATGGATGAAATGAAAACATGACGGTCTACCCATGTATATCAAAACCCATTTTGTGTTTATAGGTGCGGGTGAGTCTAATGACCCAATAGGATCCCCCAACTAACCAAGAAACAATATGTGCTAGGCATTTAGTGTATGTGGATGAATATATATAGTTAGTGAAACATAAACCTCCATAAAAAAAAATTATTACATTCTCATACACACAAACACATACAATAATGTCCTCATGTTTGGATAACACACATACCCTAAATGATCATTCTGAAGCTTCCAAACTCATATCACCTCCCAAATTTACTAATAAATGATTCATGTTTCCTCACATCCCTATGATGCATGCTGCATAATAACTCTAATCCCATAGAACATATAATCCATTTTTTCCTCACCACTTCAATAAAGACTTACTCATTAATGTCCCACTTCACCCATCATCCATCTCAATTCCAAATTATATAATGAAAACCAAAACAATATATTTGAAAATAATTATCATATCAATAACAATACCATAGGGTAATAAAAGAGTACCCAACCATCAATGAAACATTCCAGAAGAAAACATAAACCAAAAGGGCCATAAAAGGAGACTAAAAGCATTAAATATTGTTGAAACTACAATTTAATGAAATATTACCAAAAAAATAAGTAATTCTACAAAAACATATGAAATATCTATCTAAATATATTTTACACCCAATATCATATTACCTATCCTCACAGGAGCTATTTCATTAAGGACATAGAGAGGACCATTGGCTATGTCCCATGAATCTCTAGCAATCCCAGGGGTCAGCTACCACAACATTATATTAGATGTCTATAGTTTTATATTGACCTATCAAATCACATATCAGTATTTTGAAAAAACATCTAGCCATGGTATCACCACATGTGTATCCAAAGAGAATGATATTTTTCACAACATGGTTTGACGAAATATATAACTCTATGTTACCTCCACCATCTCTCCTATAGTCATATCTATTGTCTTTTTATGACCATATTCCCATATATAATAGAAACTAAAGTGTTACCCCGAATCCAAATTATCTGAAACAACTATAATATTTTACCTATCACGTTAATGTAGTCATTCTCCTGGAGTTAAATTTCAAACTGAGAGGTCATTCTAAATGTAAATTCACATTATTTTTTTAACCTAATCAAGAGGTTTTTAATTAATGTATCACTACCTATCATTATTCATGCCCAATTTCTCTATATCATTCCTATTTAATCTAATATCATGAAAAAATAATATAGTTATCTCAATTTCGATAAACTAATACGGAACCCAATCATATATTAATGCCATATATCAATTAATATTGAGGTTCATCAGAATAAAATTATCACTTTTAATGAATTAATCCATATTCATAAGCTATAATATTGAATTTATTAACCACCACCTAAACCAATGAGGTCCATAGAATAGGGAAATATTATATGGAAATATGGTGTCAATATTGCAATCATGAAAAACAACCATTACCCAAAGGCTAAGTAAAAACAATATAACCTCTCACTCAATTTAATACCGGTATCTTGTTCCATGACTAGGTCAACTCATAAAATTTTCATAACTTACCTTTGGTCCTTAATCAATATATCAATGTAACACATGGTTAATATTATAAATTAAGTTTAATGATGGATTCTTATGCTCAATTTCATTTTAAGGGAGTCTAAATGGTTTTATAAACACATAACTTAAGGAATGCTATGTAGTATCTCATTATAATTCAGAAAACCCATTACTCAAGGGAAGGCCTCACCTATGATTACTATGATATTTTGACACAATGTACAATAATAAATAAAAATCATGGAAACTATAAATAAAAAATCTCAAACATGTATGCCAAAGGGAGTCCCATGTTATCTAAAAACATATATCCCCATGAAATATTCTAGGTATCTCAACACAATCCATCCAACCCATTATATAAGTGAATGTCACACTCATGGTTACAATGATATATTGGATCATCATATAATAATAAATAACATAAATGGAAACAATAAATATAAGGTCTCAAACATGAGTATAATACATATGAATTCAGTAATTTCCCTCATGATTCCAAACAATCAAAATCCTTCTAAAAGAAAATCACACATTATTATTTTTAACCTATTATCTAAGAGGATACATATAAAAAATATAAAAAACTCATCACATATTGTATTTACTCACATATTTACCTATGAAAAAATTCAATGGAAATCCTCTTTGGAACACAATGTTTTTTTGAAATGAAACTACATTTCAAAACATAAAAATTATATTATACATTGTTTTACTTTTGTTTCAAAATAAAAATTCCATTAAAATACAATTTTAAATGTAAAACCATTTAAAATGATATATACTAATGAAAAAACTATCAAAACCAAGAAAACATCTAGATTGAGCAATTTATACCTATTTTGAAAAGGTAATCATACATGAACAATTTAGAAATATATATTATCTTTATTAACTATTGGGGCATCAAGATCCTATCCAATTTATAATGGATATCCAATAATGTTATGTAATGTTTCTTAGAATAATAATGACACATAATCCAAAACTAATCTGAATAATTATGATAGTCAATGCATAAAATAAACTAAAGTAGTTCATAGGGTATATTTAAGTAACCAATCATATATCGTCCAATACTAGGATATTGAAAACCAATCTCATTTGAATATGGGAGAAAATTAATTGAAAATATATTTTAAAAAATCTAAAAATATTAATAATCTTAATAAAACTAATTTGGAATTTTTATAATTCCAAAATTTCAATTGAAGAGGTGTACTCCACTACCAACACTAACACAAAACTATGCCATATAAAATCCCCAAATTTAAACTCAAATCAATTATTAATTTTACCCAATTTCTTCAAAATCCTTAAATAAAATCTCTACATGACATATAGTAATTAAAAATACATTCGATAATGATATGTCATAATTCCCCAGACAACATTATGAATCAAACACAATATCCTAATTATCATGTTGGGATTCTACCATTCTCTAATTGAATCATTCTTAAAATCCCTAATGAAGAACACATGCCTATGAGGAGAAGAGAGGATTGAAAAGAAGAAGGATAATGATTATGGTTTAATATAAGATCATATTGAAAATATAATCTCTAGTGGTCCAATATTACGTGTGAATGAAATAGTGGGGAATAATCAAAGAGGGGTGGACCCCTTTTTTCTTGTTAGTATATATAAAGAAACTTGACGTGGGGTAAAAATACAATTATTTGAAATTACCCACAAACAATTTTAAAACATTATTTGGGAGACCATAAGAATTTTGATGGCACTAATCAATGTCTTATTGAAGAAAACATGATCTGAGAGGGATGGGTAGTGGGGAACCCCCATAACCCATCCCATAATACAACCAATGGGATACCATAAAGAGGATGTTGGGATAATATAGCCTCTAATGTGATTTGGTTCTCCCACTCTTGATAGATTACCCCGATAAAAAATAATCCTTCAAATTTCTTGAAATACATCCTAAAAATCAGACAAAAATTATATTTTATGAAATATTAATATTCCCTTCTATCAAGAATAATTATAAATTGACCCATCTTCTTGTTTATCTACATGTAAAGGCACGAGTCGTGACAAAAACCCACTATAATGCTTTTCATCCGTGAGAATCATTGGAAATAACATGAATATAATTATAAACCTATTATGATTTCTAAATCACTATAATATAAACATATTCCATCATAATATTCAATTCTATCTCTTAACATGTGACTCTAAAAACCATGTATATTATTCACTATAGCCACCCTACCCAATTTCTGAAACACCCATTAATCCTACCATGCACCCTATCAGCTATATAATATATTATTACTCTATATTACCCATAAAAATCACATAAAATAATACCAATCCTTTTATAACCCCTTCATACCCTTAACCAAAACACCAATATAGTACATGAACACACTAATTGATTCTAACATACAAAATTACTAGCAACCAATCGATACCTAACAATATAGTTGTAACACCCCGAGATTTTATGAAAAATATTCTTTTTAATTTCATTAATGTCTTGTGTTGTACTCTACACCAAAAGGAGCTTTCATAACATGCATCCTTGACTTGCCTTGCATTACACGCAATCACAACCTTCCTCGATATCGTGTGTAGTACGCAATACCGAGTTTCACTAAATAACAACATGCTATTAAAATATTATTAAAACTACCCGTTATGAATAGTAATAACCACTTTTTCAAATTGTGTAAATTTTATGTTTCAAAATGGACTTCATTTTTGGATTCGGAATATCAAAATTAGCTTAGGGTGAAATTTTGGTACTTTTCGGATAACATTCATTTTCTGATGAATAGTGAAATTTACTAAATTTTAATTAAAAACAACATTTTTAATCGAATTAATTAATAGTGATAAATTATTAATTTTAGTGGTTTTAAAGTATATTTAGAATATATTTTTACAATTTAGTACAATGTTGGTCAATGGATGTAATTTCAGATTTAAACCAGACATAAACAAGTGTCAATCTTTTGATAATTATTTTCTCATAAGAACACACTATTTATTTTGACGATGGGAATAAATTTTTAAATTAATTAATGCAACTGATATGTTTTGAATTTGGTAAAATAGACATCATTTTTGAGTTCATAATATCGAATATAGCTTAGGCGTAATTTTTGGTATTTTTCTGGAAACTTTCATTTTTTGATGAATAGTGAAACCACTAAGTGGTAGATAAAAAAATGAATTTTTCATAAAACATAATTTTACCGCTTTGGTGAGTGGAATTTCAAAAATCTGAGAGATACGGTTGAAGTCAGTAAGTAAAAAGTGGTTCAATGTGATGAAAATAATTTTTGGTCAATAGTAACTTTTTACTTTTTTTTACCACGGTTAAAAGTCAATAGGGTATTTAAGGGTAAAAATGTTATTATTATTACCCTAACATATGTACTAATTCTATTGGATAAGTTTAATTCGACCAAAACCAACCTTAGGAATAATATATGACCATTTAGGCCCACTTGGATTAGATTAGGACATTTATTATTATTTAATTCAAAGAAGAGTTAAAAGAGTTAAAATCAAAGTTTATTTACTAAAAAAATTTTAATATAGGGTTATACACACGATAAATTAGACTATAAATATTCATTAGAAAGCTAAAAAGACTTCCTACATAATGGAAGTTTATTTGTAATTTTTTAACATTAAATAATTTAATTAATTTATGACAAAACGATGATGCAATAATTATCTTATTAATGAAATATTGACACAATTGATGTTATAAACACTCAAATAAATGTAATTTGAGACTTTTTATGAATTACACTAATTTTCTAGGTTAATATGACATGTTAGTATTGATGTAATAAACTTTTATCGAACTAAGCGTTCTGTTATGATTTTCACAAAAATCAATTACTAAATAGTGTCAAAATTGACATAAAATAGGTTTTAAAAAAAATATTATATTATTAATTGTTATTTTTTTCCTAAAAATCTTAGGTTCAAACAAATGACTTAGATAAGGTTATATATATTAATAATAAACAACTTGGGGTTCGTTTGGCTTGTTATAGTAAGTTTATTAACCTTATAGTGTAAGAACACAAAAAGACACAGTAAAAGTAAAATTATCTAACTTAAAGTTAAATATAAATTATAATGTTAAAATAGGAACCTAAACTTGTCTAAATTTTGTTGGATGTGAGGATTTCTACCCATCCCCACCTTAGTTTCTAAATAAATCAATTTGGAGCTATTTAAAACTGAATATGACTTTATAATAAAATAATATTTTTAGTTTTCCAAAGGAGCCCCTCTCCTCCCTTATAAAAGAGAACCTCCTCCCTCTCTTCCTCACACCACATTGAGCCTTCATGCTCGGCCAACCCCAGCCGAATTCTGTTCTCCACTTCCCTAGAAACATCCTAGAGGTTCTGGTCTTCTTCGAAGACCAAATTTAGTTCCCTAAGAGGAGGACTCAAAGAGGGGCTTCAAAGAAAAGGTAATATCCGTTACCGATTCTTTCAACTATATTTTTTCTTCCACTTCTTCTTCTTAGGTTGTTTCATTATGAAGTAATAACATCAGTATCACTAATATGTCGATATGTTAATATAAGTATGAAATAACCCTATTTCACCATCTATCCATCCTACGGAAAACGAAATCACAGCGCGTGCGTACGTACGGAATACCGTCTCCACGCCGTGGTGTAATCTATTTTCCACCACCACCTTACTTGGATGGATATAATGGTGTACATAATAACTATATATGATTATTGTAAAGTGATATTGATTCTGAAGTAGTATACAAACACTCCAATGCATTTCATTGATCATGAGAACGATATCATCGCTCGTGCGTACGTACGGACTACCGTCTCCATGACGCGGTGAGATTCATTCTGCACGTTAAACATTCATGAATGATTATAAAGTATATATAATAAGTAATCATGAAATATATGACATAATAATGATACTGGATTTACGTGTACATATATGTATGTCATCTACTTAATTCTATTCAACTCAATAATTAAACGAAAACAGTGTTCATGCGTACGTACGGCCTACCGTCTCCATGAACGGTGTATTTCATTCCATTTACTGATCTATTATATATATGTATATTATGAATATATATTATATATAAATCATGTTTTATATTCTGGAATTAATTAATCATGATCTAAGTAATCATATGAATAATTACAAGTCAAAACACCGACGATAAATGAAACGATTTTACCCAAAACGCTCTTTAACATGGAATTTACAAAAGAACGGGTAAAATAATGTCATAATTGAACCATATATGATATCATAACAACGTGTATGATTCTGGAATAAGTCAATGACATTATTTAAATCATTATACATGAGTTTCGGACACTTACGAAACAAATCGGACCTTAGGTAAGGGAAATATCACAATCTCATTTTTATCCGAGATTGTTTATACTTTTGTATTTACTTGGTATATTTTATCATACACATCCATGTTTCCTCAATATTTAATATTTATATCCTTCTACAATAGTTTATATCCAATTTTACCCTTCAGTGAGATTTTAGTAAAATATATGAAGGGAATCTTTTGTCGTTTTTCGTAAGAGGTACTTTTTGAATTTTCCGACAAAAGTACGAGAAGAATGTTTTCTTTTAACTTACACGGCATGAATGCATTTTTTAAAATTTATTTCCAAGAAGCTTCCATTACAAGTTTTTAAGTTTATAAACTTCTTTTAGTTAGAATTGTATGACATGTTAAGAAAGGAAAAGTGTTTTTGAAGTTGAAAGGATATTTTCCTCAAGAATGGAGTTCAAGTGTTTTATCAAAATTATTTTCCATCTATGATAATAAATGGTTCTGTTTCTATTCCTATTATTACATTGATTTGATAATGTTGTGATGGAATTATTTTTATGAATTCTTTTATTTTATATGAGTTGTTTTATGATGTCACGATGTTTAAGAATCCCATTTTTATTACATGGGTTATGCTATGATGTATGGTTTATGATTTTGTGGCACACATAAGAATGGTATCATTATGAGATGGGTGGGACCTATATCTCCCTCCAATTCATTGGGTAAAGATTTTATATCTCATGAGATAGACATGGCTAGAACGGCAGGTTAAACCGATTCAGTGAAACATGACTGAAACAAGGAGTGAACTCGGTTCAGAAATGGACTTTGTCCACTAAGATAGTCTTGGCAATGATTCTTGACTAATAAGAAATGATCCTCTATGATTATGTGTGTATGTCACAATGTTTCATGTTTTATGTTATGATTATTGGGATTACATTTCACTACTATGATTTATCACATGTTATGATATTATGATCTCTTTTGCAGGTTAAGATTTCCAAAATGTTATGTCCTTATGAATATGATGTGATTGATATTTCTTTTTTTTACCCTTACTGAGCATTTGAGCTCACCCTTTTATGTTTTATTTTCCCCAGGATATAAAGAAATGTTTTAGGTAAATAAAAGAAGATATTTATGGGAGATGTTTAAGATCTTTCACTATGATTAGAAGATTATATTCTGAGTTTCCAAAGACACTAAACTATTACGGTCCTTGTGTGTGTGTGTTTTTGTTATGTACTAAGTATTCTGCAAAAGTAATGTAATGTAAATGTATGTTAATTTTCGGGTCTCTACAGTTGGTATCAGAGGAAAGGTTTAGTCAACCTTTGGAAACTAGGATGCGAGAACTTTAGTGAGACCCCTAGAGATATTTCTAAGTTATATCTAGGGATGTCTCTAAGGTTAAGTATAATTATAGGTTATAGTACTAGAATTACGGTAACCCAAGATGTTAGATATTGAAATTACTCCTCCTTTATTGTGTCGTTTTCCCTAGCATGATTTTTTCCTCTCACACTATTCTTTTTGGGTTTTAGACGATGGCTGGAACCCGAAAGAACCATGTTGATCAATGTAATGGGCAATGCAATGATTTTCCTCATGAACAAACAAATGTTATGGGAGATGGAGTGCAAAATCTTATTGCTATACTTACACAATCTATGAATCATTCTGGACTTCTAAATGAGCAGATAAGGGAATGATATTCTATTGAGTCCTTCATGAGGCAACATCCACCTTCTTTCAGTGGGTCTTCTGATCCACTTGTTGCCGAACAATGGATCATTACTACTAAAAATATATTTTCAGTTCTTCAATGTTCTGAACATGATAAATTCATCTTAGCAGTGTATCGTTTGGAAGGTGATGCTAATCGATGGTGGAATCTCATCAAGAATACAAGGCCAAGAGATGAAATTGAGTCCATGGAATGTGACGAGTTCAAGAACTTATTTTTTAATATGTACTTCCCTCGTATTCTTCGAACAGCGATGGAGAAGGAGTTTCTTGAACTAAAGCAAAAGGATGATGAATCTGTTGGTATATACGAAGCGAATATTACAAGGCTTTCAAGGTATACATCTGGATTTATCATCCAACCTGAAAGTAAAGTTGATCGATTCTTTAGTGGCTTAAAACGAAATCTTCAAAGGCCATTAGCTATAAGATACTTCAGTAGCTATGAAGAAATTGTGCATTATGCTATCAAGGTAGAAATGGAAGTTGGTGTTACTTATCCATCTCATAGTTTTTACAAGAAACGAAAGATGGAGTTCAAGGAGAAATCTCAGAATAATGGTGAAAAGAAGATGAATGTTTCCTTATGCTCAAAGTGTGGAAAGAAGCATGGTGGTGATTGTCTTAAAGGGGCAATTAACTATTTCAAATGTGGAAAGGAAGGTCATAGGGAATTTGAATGCCACAATGATGGGAAAAAGATTTCTAATAATGCAAACAAAGGAAGGGATACACAGAATGAACCTACTACACATCAATTCTTCAAGTGCAAGGAAATGGGGCATTATGCTAATAAATGCCTTAATCCAAGGGTTAGTGATGATCGACATGAGCAACCACTAAAGGCAGAGGACAAATGGAAGTCACATGCGATCACCATTGGTGATGTTGAGTATGACAACAATGTGGTGGAATGATTAAGTGTTTATGTAATGGGATTCCAAAATAATGTTGTATATAGTATCGTGGAATATTGGAATATTTATGTATTGGTCTATTGTGGTTTTCAATAATTTTATGGTACCGGTAACCATGGAAAGTGATTGAGATATTTTTGGAAAAAAGATGATATGCGCATAATTAAGGGATAAGGAAAAAATGAAATGTTTGACAGTATTTGTGAGCTCATGATTGATATAAGGACTAATTTATATCATGGTTTGAGTATATAGAATTTTGAGGATTTTGGTATGTGGAAAGAGTTAACTTTTAACAGAATTAATGTTTTCAATAAGGTTCAATGGGTATTCATTTTTTTCAAGATAATACATGATTAAGGCCTTTGAATGTTTGGAATGTGACCAACAAGACATATCTCATGATATATGGGGATCAACAATAGTATTAACATGCTAGTTGTATGAACTCTTTAGTAATCGTTTTCACTATAATATGAAATTAGACAGCATTATTTGGGATAAGTCTAAAGATTGGAATGGATTATGTTGGACATAAGTTAGTATTGTTTAAGGATAGAAGTTTTTTCGATATTATTTATGGGATGTTATAGTAATGTAGTTTTAGAAAAAGGACAACCTGCGGGATGAGCGACAGCCCATCGCGTCGAACAAGGCTGTGGGAATCGAACCCACAACCGAAGTGCGACTGGCCTTTATCGCCTACCAATGGCCTACAAGAAGTACATGTTTATTAGAAACTAGTTTTATTATATTATGCAGTATGATATATGAAGTATAAGTCCATTTTAGGAACCATATATGATTAATCTCACTATAGGTGGACTTATGTATTTTTTGATAACTTTTCTAACCTTTTGTTTGAGACAGATGGAATGATCCATCATTCTATCACATGATCTGCTAACACATCACGAATGACAAATTCAACTTCATTTCTTTAAGAGATGAAGTGTAAATTGACCATAGAACGACCAACGACGAGACTATACCGAAATCACGAAAGTATTTCTTCTAATTCCAATTTCATCAACTTTAGGGAAACGATCTTGAAAACCAAAAATGTTGTCCTAGTGCTCTTATATCGGATGAATCAGATGGTACCTTAGATCATCACAAATTTATGGTTTTGTTGTTGCTGGATTTTCCATAGCCATGTTCTCTACCACTCTCCATCAGAACATGATGGTTAGATTTCTCTTCCATATCCATATTTTCACCTATGTGGAAACCCAGTGATTAGTTTATTTGGGTAACCGTTACGTAACATACTTTTGTTTTTAAAGATTGGTTTGGGTATTCCTTTTTACGATGTGGGTTTCTATCAAAGAAACTTTCGAATAGTAAACCATTAATAACCCCGACGAATTTTGAGGGAAAAATTCATTTTAAGGGGAGTAGAATGTAACACCCCAAGATTTTATGAAAAATATTCTTTTTAATTTCATTAATGTCTTGTGTTGTATGATACACCAAAAGGAGCTTTCACAACACGCATCCTTGACTTTCCTTCATTACACTCCATCGCGACCTTCCTCGATATCGTGTGTAGTACGCAATACCGAGTTTCACTAAACAACGATATGCTATTAAAATATTATTAAAACTAGCCGTTATGAATAGTAATAACTACTTTTTGAAATTTTTTAAAGTTTATTTTTCAAAATGGACTTCATTTTTGGATTCGGAATATTGAAATTAGCTTAGGGTAAAATTTTGGTACTTTTCGGATAAATTTAATTTTCTGATGAATAGTGAAAATTACTAAATTTTAATTAAAAACAACCTTTTTAATCAAAATAATTAATAGTGATAAATTATTAATTTTAGTGGTTTTAAAGTATATTTAGAATAATTTTTTTCAATTTAATACAATGTTGGTCATTGGATTTAATTTCACATTTAAACCAGACATAAACAAGTGTCAATCTTTTGATAATTATTATCTCTTAAGAACACACTATTTATTTTGACGACGGGAATTAATTTTTAAATTAATTAATGCAATTGATATGTTTTGAATTTGGTAAAATAGACATCATTTTTGAGTTCATAATATCAAATATAGCTTAGGCCTAATTTTTCGTATTTTTCTGGAAACTTATATTTTTTGATGAATAGTAAAACCAGTAAGTGGTAGTTAAAAAAAAGAATTTTTCATAAAACTTAATTTTACCGCTTCTGTGAGTGGAATTTAAAAAATCCAAGAAACCCAGTTGATTTCATTAAGTAAAATGTGGTTCAATGAAAAGAAAATAATTTTTGGTGAATAGTAACTTTTTACTTTTTTTTACCACGGTTAAAAGTAAATAGGGTAATTAAGGGTAAAAATGATATTATTATTACCCTAAAACATTTCTTAATTATATTGGATAAGTTTAATTTGACCAAAACCAACCTTAGGATTAAAATATGACCATTTAGGCCCACTTGGATTAGATTAGGACATTTATTATTATTTAATTCAAAGAAGAGTTAAAAGAGTTAAAATCAAAGTTTATTTACTAAAACATTTTTAATATAGGGTTATACATAAGATAAATTAGGCTATAAATTTTCATTAGAAGTCTAAAAATATTTCCTAAATAAGGGTATTTTATTTGTAATTTTTTAACATTAAATAATTTAATTAATTTATGACAAAACAATGATGCATTAATTATCTTATTAATGAAATATTGACATAATTGATGTTATAAACACCCAAATAAATGTAATTTGAGACTTTTTATGAATTACACTAATTTTATAGGTTAATATGACATGTTAGTATTGATTTAATTAACTTTATTAGAACTAATCATTCTGTTATGATTTTCACAAAAATCAATTACTAAATAGTGTCAAAATTGATATAAAATAGTTTTTAAAACAAATATTATATTATTAATTGTTATTTTATTCCTAAAAATCTATGGTACGGCCAAATGACTTAGATAAGGTTATATATATTAATAATAAACAACTTGGGGTTCGTTTGGCTTGTTATAGTAAGTTTATTAACCTTATAGTGTAAGAACACAAAAAGACACGGTAAACATAAAATTATCTAACTTAAAGTTAAATATAAATGATAAGGTTAAAATAGGAACCTAAACTTGTCTAAATTCTGTTGGATGAGTGGATTTGGACCCATCCCCACCTTAGATTCTAAATAAATCAATTTGGAGCTATTTAAAACCGAATATGACTTTATAATAAAATAATATTTTTAGTTTTCCAAAGGAGCCACTCTCCTCCCTTATAAAAGGGCACCTCGTCCCTCTCTTTCTCACACCACTTTGAGCCTTCAAGATCGGAAAAAACCTACCAAATTCTCTTCTACACTTCCCTAGAAACATCCTAGAGGTCCTGGTCTTCTTCAAAGACCAATTTTACTTCCCTAAGAGGAGGACTCAAAGAGGTGCTTCAAAGAAGAGGTAATGTCCGTTACCGATTCTTTCAACTTTATTTATTCTTCCACTTCTTCTTCTTAGGTTGTTTCATTATGAAGTAATGAAATCAGTATCACTAATATACTGATATGTTATTATAAGTATTAAACAACCCTATTTCACCATCTATCCATCCTACAGAAAATGAAATCACCGCGTGTTTGTACGTACGGAATACCGTTCCACGCCGTGGTGTAATCTATTTTCCACCACCACCTTACTTGGATGGATATAATGGTGTACATAAGAACTATATATGATTATTGTAATGTGATATTTATTCTTAAATAGTATACATACACTCCAATACAATTTTATGATCATGAGAACGATATCATCGCTCGTGCGTACGTACGGACTACCGTCTCCACGACACGATGAGATTCATTCTCCACGTTAAACATTCATGAATGATTATAAAGTATATATAATAAGTAATCATGAAATATATGACATAATAATGATACTGGATTTATGTGTATATATATGAATGTGATCTACTTAATTCCATTCAACTCAATAAGGAAACAAAAACAGTGTTCATGCGTACGTACGACCTGCCGTCTCCATGAATGGTGTATTTATTTCCATTTACTGATCTATTATATATATGTATAGTCTGAATATATATTATATATAAATCATGTTTTATATTCTGTAATTAATTAATCATGATCTAAGTAATCATATGAATAATTACAAGTCAAAACACGGACGACAAATGAAACGATTTTACCCAAAATGCTCTTTATCATGGAATTTACAAAAGAACGGGTAAAATAAAGTCATAATTGAACCATATATGATTTCATAACAACGTGTATGATTCTGGAATAAGTAAATGACATTGTATAAATCATTATACAGGAGGTTCAGACACTTAAGAAGCAAATCGGACCTAAGGTAATGGAAATATCACACTCTCATTTTTATCCGATATTGTTTATACTTTTGTATTTGCTGGAGTGTATTTTATCATACACATCCATGTTTCATCAATATTTAATATTTATATCCTTCTACAATAGTTTATATCCAATTTTACCCTTCGGTGAGTTTTTAGTAAAAGATATGAAAGGAATATTTTGTCGTTTTTCATATGAGGTACTTTTTGACTTTTCCGACAAAAGTACGAGAAGAATATTTTCTTTTAACTTATACGACATGAATGGATTTTTACAACTTTATTTACAAGAATCTTCCCTTACAATTTTTCAAGATTATCAACTTATTTTAGTTATAATTGTATGAAATGTTAAGAAAGGAAAAGTGTTTTTGAAGTTGAAAGGATATTTTCCTCAAGAATGGACTTCAAATGTTTTATCAAAATTATTTTCCATCTATGATAATAAAGGGTTATGTTTCTATCCCTATTATTACATTGATTTGATTATGTTGTGATGGAATTATTTTTATGAATTCCTTTATCTTATATGAGTTGTTTTATGATGTCACGATGTTTAAGAATCCCATTTTTATTACATGGGTTATGCTATGATGTATGGTTTATGATTTTGTGGAACACATAAGAATGGTATCATTATGAGATGGGTGGGACCTATATATCCCTCCAATTAATTGGTTAAATATTTTATATCTCATGATATAGACATGGCTGGAATGGAAGGTTAAACCGGTTCAGTGAAACAGGACTGAAACGAGGAGTGAACTCGGTTCAGAAATGGACTTTGTCCACTAAGATATTCTTGGAAATGAGTCTTGACTAATAAGAAATGATCCTCTATGATTATGTGTGTATTCCACAAAGTTTCAGGTTTTAAGTTATGATTATTGGGATTACATTTCACTACTATGATTTATCCCATGTTATGATGTTATGATCTCTTTTGCAAGTTAATATTTCCAAAATGTTATGTCCTTATGAATATGATGTGATTTATATTTCTTTTGTTTACCCTTACTAAGCATTTGAGCTCACCCTTTTATGTTTTATTTTCCCCATGATATAAAGAATGGTTTTAGGAAAAAAAAAATAAGATCTTTATGGGAGATGTTGAAGATCTTTCACCATGATTAGAAGATTATATTCTGAGTTTCCAAAGACACTAAACTATTATGGTCCTTGGGTGTGTGTTTTTGTTATGTACTAAGTATTCTGTAATAGTAATGTAATGTCCATGTACGTTAAGCTTCAGGCCTCTACAATAGTTCTTCATTCTATAAAATTTATCTATTAATGTTTTCCAATATATATAGGGAATCTAAATACAAGAATTTCCATCTGAATCCCAAACCTGTGATCGATTTCTCCCAACCATCCATCCAAATTTATACTATCAGAGCACCCTTACAAACACTCATCATTCAAGACTGACTCACAAACCTTTGCTGAATCATTTACTATTTAACATACTTGATAATTATTAAATAATTTTTTTTCATATAAATTAATATTTTTTAATTAAATATTAATTTTACAATAAAATTCATGTAATTTCCAATGGCTTACAAAAAACTCCATAATGAGTTTCTTCAAAATCATGAGTTTCCCACAAGACCATGTTATACCAAAAAATGATATATTGTTAATATTATTTTGTTAATTTCATAGTTATATCACTTCAATCGTATAGGTGGAAATGAATATGCATAAATATTTTATTTTTAATCATGTTTACAAAATTGTTTTACATTCATAAAAGAGATTTTGTATGTATAAGATAGGAACAAATCCAGTTTTACACATAAAAACAATTTTTTTCTAAAAATCCATTTTACAACCTTTGAATGGAACACCTATTTTAAAGAAATTTTTTTAAAATTTAATAATTTTAATATTAAAAAAACATCATTTCTAAAATTGGGATATCAAAATTTTTTTGGGGTCAATTTATGGAATATTTCAGAGATGTTTCATCTTTTGAAGAATTGTAAATAATACTATATTTTAATTGAAAATTGATTTTTTATATAATTTATTTATATAGTAAAGGTATATTTTGAATTGTTTAAAAAGTATATTTATATATATTTTATATAATTTAATCTAATGATGTTAATTTGAATCATTTTCATGTTAATTTTAGATATAAACACACATCAATTTTTTAAATATTTTCAGCATAAAACATCGCTTTGTGATCCCATGTGCGGGATTAATTTTAAATTAATTTATGTCACATTAGTGGTTGGAATTCAGTAAATTTATAAAATATTTTGAATTATAATTTTTTATAATATATAATATGGTCTAATTTGTTTTTTTACTAGAAAGAGTATTGAAAGAAATTAAAATTAAATATAGTGAATAAGATAAAAAATTATTTAGTTTGTTGTTAAACTACAATCTTAAAAGTCCAAATAAACATTAAAATTGTCCAAAACACATTGAAAAAAATTTAAATGACCCTATTCCTTCTATTATACGAATGAGATTATTATTATTGGCACATTATGTAAGGGATACCGTTCATTATTGGTTACCTATTTATATTTACAAGACTTCCACTCCTCCTCCACTATAAAAAGGCACTGACCCACTCCCATTTATTCACATCAATCAATCCATTTGGATCATCCAAAAACCACCTAAATAATCTACCAAAATTCCTCCCCTAACCCTAGATTCCTCACTTTTGGTATGATGGTATCCAATGAATCCCTTTGGAGAAAACCAATTATAATTACCTGAAAGATAGGTAACACTTTTCATTGTGCATTCATGTTTTTTTTATTTCTACACCTATTCAATTAATATTATTCCATGATTATATAATAAGATCAATATTTTCAATATAATTATATTTTTTAAGGTTTATATTTATACCTATACATAAACACACTTCCATCAAATGGGTAATGAAATTAATGTTCATGTGTGTGGTGGACTACCACCTCGTGAAACAATTTTGTTCGTTTCCCTTTACCAACAATATGGGTTGGAAATTTTTACCGAAATACTGTTTTTATATTGTATCTATTATATTTACATTTTCTTAATTCTTGTGAAATTTTTATAGAACAGATACCATTATTCTTTTCATTTTTTTGGAAATATGATAACATCATTTTTGGATGTGTGGACTATCACCTCCTCAATGTAATGTGATGATTTAAAAATTACTTGGAATGTTTTATGGATGTGTTTAATAAAAATATGTGATGAAAATTAAATATATATGATATTTTGTAAATAGTTACATTTTATAAAAAAAATTCATTTTTATTATTTCATACAAACAAAAAAAGCAATAATATAGTTTGTGGATGTGTGGACTACCGCCTCTCCAAAATAATTTGATTCCTTCTACTACAAAATACATTTATTACATGTTTCCATAATTAAATAGTATGGTATTTATGATATAAATTTAATTATATAAATATAAATTTTACTCATGACTTTTCTATAAGGATCATGGAAAACGAGAATGTTACTCATTCATATGTATGGCCTACTGTCACTTTGACTCTAACATTGATTCATTTTTCATTTCCATATTTCATGATTTGATTTAAATATATATTAATAAATAAATACTATAATTATTTCATTATAATGATTCTATTGTTGTTTTCATAATGACCCTGTTGACCATAATAGACCTACCATATCTGTTTTGACACATATATCAAATATAGTCAAACTACACAATAGAAGATTAATTGTTTACGTAGCTATAATTGAAAATATAATAAGTGAAATAAAAGTAATGATAAAATTGAAAATGGTTATGATGTAGTTAAATAATTTACATGAGTATATTATTTTTAGATGATAAAGGAAGAAATGTGAATTCAGACTCAGGGTAAAGGATTCCGTCTTAATCACCTTTCATTGAGGCATTTCTTGATGTTGTACACCAACCTTATTTTATGTGGTGTATATACTGCCGATTTGAATTATCCTATCATGAATTTAATTATTATCATGTAATTTAATGATTTTAAATGTTATTCCTTTATGGGTCTTATTATTCAAATATTTCAAAGTTGTATGGGACACTTTGATTTTAAAATCTATTTTCCCCCTCTCAATATTCTTGGTATTATTTTAAATTTTTATTTATATAGATATAAAAATAATATGAAGGAAAATTTCTGGATACATTGATATATTTATTCCAATATAATCCATCATGTTTTTTTAAAATATTAATACACCCCTCTTTTCCATTTTTGATTATTTTTTAATGAAAATGGTTTTTTAAAATTGACCGACTATTTGAATAATTTGAAATTTTTTATTATAAGTGAAAATTTAATATTATGACTGACATTTTGAAAATATAATTCCTTTATGTTTTATAATTATATAGTATTATTTGGAAAATTTATTGGTGGTTAGGTTATAATCCAATGACTGGTGGTTCCATGATAAACTAATGATGGGTAGTTCAATGATAATATAATTAAAGTGGTTTTGTGATATCCTAATAATGATTTGGGTATGGATGTCAGCCACATATCAATACCATTTGTAAGAGTGAAATGTATGGTAGTCAAACTCATGGTTATTCCATTTATAAGGGAGAGAATTATAATTTTGTCCCATGATACCTTTATACATTTTCATTACATACTCTTGGTTTTATGGAAATATTGTTTTTGTAAAAAGGGTAATCAATGAATATATTTTCAATGGAAAGAGTTAACTAGATATTAAGGGTGAAAATTATTACATTATTATAAAACATTCTGGGGTATTTATGTTTATCAATGGAATAATGGTTTCGTCATTTTTATATCCAATAATGAGATTTTTTATTCTCATCTAACTTTTTCTAATTTGTTTATAAATACATAAGGATGATTAAGGGATTATAAGAACCCACGTATAATTTTTTGAAGAGTTTATATAAATAGATCAGGGTTTTTTTAAATTCTTTAATTATATGAAATATGATACTATTCATAAGTGTCCACTTTTATAATTATGGTTTTTTATGTATGATTTTTATTCTATTTATTTAATACACTTAATTGAAATAGATCATCTATATTAAAGAAAGAAATTTATTTTTAAAAATAAATATTATTTAACATTTAAGGATGGGTCCTTATAGTTAGTATCATTGGAAAGGTATAAATTACATTACAGTTTAGATTAATACAAGTAGAATTTCTTTGAAATATTTCACTTTTTGGTTAACGTGAATTGACATAGAATTTGAATGTTTCCATGTTGTTTCTTATAAAGTATTATTTCTAAGAATATTATTTAGAGAAAAAATGAGGAAGCTATAGTGGGAAGGCATTGAGAGGAAAATATCCTTCTGAAATAACATCTTGATATGGTGGGAATTGTAATTGTGTAGTTTTTTGCAGTGGTGGATCATTTGAAAGAGGATATAAATAGTGGTTGTTTCCATGAAAGAGAGAAACCATATACACCATAGAATAACATGATGATAGTGGAAGAAATTATACGACAACATCCCCCATCATTCAGAGGATCATTAGACCCCGTTATTGCTAAATGTTTTATTAAATCACTAAAAATATATTTAATGTTGTGGTTTGTTCGGATCACCAAAAGATGAATCTACGAATTTATCATTTTGAAGGTGAATCTGAAAAATGGTGCATAATGGTTATGAATATTCAATAATGTAAAGAGATTCATTCCATGGAATTGGATGGATATTATAATTTTCTACTTGAGAAGTAGTTTTTAAAGGATTTTCAACATAGGACAATAAAACATTCTTAGAATTGATAAAAAATGGAGTTATATTTGGTAGCTACATATGAAAAAAAACATCACTTGATTGGTGAGGTACATCCCAAATTTTATTAGGTATATTGATTATAATATAAATGAATTTTACTCAGGATTAATTCCATGATATCGAAGAACATTAGATTATCATGAGATAATGTTATATGGGAAACATGTTTGTTTTATGGAAATGGTATAAATGTAGTTTTCCTATGATCATCTGTCCCATGAAAACAAGAAAAATAAGTGGTCTAGTTGGAAATAAATGGGAAATCATTCATCAATGAATTTTAGAGGCAAGAAACAAATTCTCATATTATATTAATTATAGTTAAAATAGTCTTATAGAATGTTTTTAACAGTATGAGAAGTGCTTCTAATGTAGTAATTTTTGTCAAATAGATCAAGACTCCAAGGAAGATGATCTAGAAATCATTGAAAATACAATGGTTAGATATTATAGTTTCAATGAGTTGGGAAATTATTCAAATGTGTGTCCAAATTACTCTAAGTGGAGACCATCAATATCAAAAGGAATATGTTTTGGGAAAATATTTTACAACTACTATGGTTAATTATGGGATATCAAATGAATTGGTGATATGTATGTTACTGGTTTATTCAAATTATTCCAATACTATGTTTCATTAGAGATCTTCAAATTCATTCATAAATTATAAAATTTCTATAAAATTGAGAATATTACCTCATGAAAGTAAAATGGAACATTTTGTTTAAAATCTAAGTGGCAGTATTATAGAATCCATGATTTATAAAAATAACCATATTTTCATTAGTGGGATGTAATTTCTAAAATATTTTTTGAACTACCCATATTGGACTTTGATATCAAATTGGTGATGGATTTACTTTTAGTTTATCCTAATAAAATGCATTGTAATCTTAAGAAAGTTTTATTCAAGGATTTCATACCTTTTATAACATACTAATATTCTATGAAATTGATTAATGATGGTAGTGAATGTTATATTTCTCATGTTTTAGAAAAGAAAGAAAAAATTATTATTAGTTACATCGCAATAGAAAATTGAATTTTCATATGTTTTCTAACACAATTTTACAATTTTCATTATTGATTATGAAGTTGAATTTATTATTTATTTAGTTCCTAATGCGAAGACTATTTATAAACACCCATAGCAAATGACTCATGTAGAACGTATGGAATTGAAAAAACTATTTCATGAATTTATTGATAAAGTTTTCATTTGACCTACCACATAACCATGGGGTGCACCTGTTTTATTTTTGTAAAATAAATATGGTTCAATGAAACTTTTCATTGATTATAGAGCCATGAATAACATTATTGTTAACAAAATCTATCCATTGCCCAATATCAATGATTTGTCTTATTATCTCCAGGGATATTACAGTTTTTTCAAAGATTAATTTGTGATATGGGTACCATCCACTAAAGGTGATGGAGGATTATATTTTGAAGAAAATATTTCAGAGAAGATGTGGTAATTATTATTATTTAGTTATTCCATGTAGGTTATCTATGGAACCTCATGTATCTATGCATCTTATGATTATAGTCTTCTATTTTTTAGATCAATTTGTGGTTGTATTTATAAATGATACTTTGGTATATTCTAAAATCCATGAGGAAAATGAATGGAACATAAGGGTCTATTTTCAACCCATAAAAAAAGAAACAATATATAATGTTGAGAAACAGATGACAAAATTAAAAAACCAAGGATCAAGATGGACGCAAGATGCTATTGCTATAAGAGCAGTCATGAGGTGACCACACAACATCTATTCTTCAATGATGGATGGGATAATGAACTGTGGAGTTTCATTGGTGGTTTTACTCTGTATCAAGATCGCTACCTTCAGGATTCTTCCTTTGTTGAGCACTGGTACATGGGGGATGATAGTGCGGGACCAGAAAGAACCGTGAGAACCATTATCCTCAATGTAGGGTGTTGGAGTTCATGGCAGGCTGGGAAGCGAACAAGATATGAGGGAACTAGGTGTACTTGGAGATCACTCATTGTGCGCACAAGGAACCTGGTAGCAGACTGGGCGACCCACATCAACAACTGGAGAGATGCACCCTCCATCCAGCTTATGCATGGTGTTTCGCCTGTCCCCCATCCCATGTCGTAGGGCCATTGGGTACACTGGATACCCCTGATGGATTGGATAATGTTGAATATGGACGACTCTTGCTTTTCGGGTATCATACGAGGAGGTGGTGTAGTGAGGGACTACACAGGAAGTACTTTCCTGGACTTCATGGCCCACTACGGGAGGGGTAACTCTTTACATGTTGAGGTAAATATGGTACGAACATGACTCACTCTTTGCATGAAAAAGAAGGTTCTCTTCTCCAAGGTTGAGACTGACTCAAAGGCCATACCTGATTCCTTTCTTGGAAGAGGATCCACACCTTGGTTGATTGCCTACATCATTATGAAGTGAAAGACACTCATATCCAACAATATAAAATTCACCCATACCCAGAGAGAGAGAAACAAAGTAGTTGACCAACTTGCTTCCCAAGAAGGATTAACTTTTGAGGTTACATGTCTCCACAACATTTCTTTTTTTAACCCTGAGGGGGTGAACCTAATTAGAGGGAATTACCTTGGCCAACACTACTTTAGGCCTCCTTAGGTCCCACCCACACATTGTTCTTGCCTTTGTCTTTGGAATTGGCTTGTAACCTCTATAAAATAAAAATATAAAATAATAATGATGATGATGATATGGAATGTTGAGTAAGATATAATTTTTTAACACCAAATTTCATTCCCTGGTCATGTTGTTTCTAAATATGACATAAATTTTGACACTAAAAAAATAATTTATTAAATAGGGTCAATTATTTACTAATGTACAATACATTATTAGTTTTCCTATATTAGTTGATTATTGCTAACAGTTTTTGGAAAAAATTTCTCAATTATCTTTCCGACTAACAATGTTAACATGGAAGTAAGTTAGGTTTATCTGGATAGTAAAATTTGATGTTTTATTTCAGGATTTGAATAGAAGATTATTCAATGCTTCAGTTTTGTCCATTCCTTATAGAAATGGTTATTTTTTCATCTACAAAGATTCTTCTTTAAAAGTAATTCATTGTGTCCTTATGAAGAGTTATAATGTAAATTTCATATTCTTCACATCAGTTGTAAAATAATGAGTTGTATTACCTTACATATGATTTGGAATTATTTGATGTTATTTTTTCATTAATAATTTGGAGTCATCTTCTGTATTGAGTGAAAAGTGAAATATATACAAATCATGAATTTTTGAAGTATATATCCACTCAAAATGTGTTGAACATGAGACAAATAAGATGTATATAACTGATAGAAGATTATTATTCCTTGATTCATTGTCATCCTGGAAAAGAAAAACAAGTTCCTGGTTCTTCGAGTCAAAAAAGTAATTCTACATTAACAATCTTATCTATACAATATGACCCATTGGTCAACGATTTGATGAAATTTTGTCTTGAAATTTTAGAAGTAGGTACATCCTTATTTTCTTTAGGATTCATTGTAGTCAATGTTTTCATAAATAATTAAGAGAGCTTAGAAGGATGATCAATCCATATCAGAAAATGTATAATCCATTAACAAAGATAATTTTACTAATTTTAATATTGATTAATATGGTGTTTTACAAATTGGAAAAGGATTACATGTTCTTTTTGATTCACAATTGGGGAATGAGTTGTCTACTGAATATCATAGTTCCCCATTTTCAGTTCATTTGAGCAGTACTATGATGTACTGACACCTTTGATATTGTTACTGATGGGATAAAATGAAAATAGATATTTCTTAATTTACCATTATGTGTTTGAATTTCAAGCATGTTAATGAATAATTATAGTTTCCAAAGGGGATATGTAAACATTTTTTAGTTTTAGAGTGGGAATGGGAGAACTTGTTAGTGGATTTCATGGTAGGATATCCAAAGAAATATCAAGGGAGTAATGTGATTTTGTTTATTTTTCATCATTTAACTAAATCTTCACATTTCCATACCATTCATGATATCATGTCTCTAAATTAGATTTCTAGACTGTATTTTAAGGATACAATCAGGTTAAATGGAGATCGTCTGTCTATTATATCAAACTATGATCCCGTGTTAACATCCTATTTTTGGAAAGGACATTAAAACTCATTGGGAAAAAAGTAGATTTATTTATATCATTTCATCCTTAATCTAATAGATATTTTAAGTAGAAAACTTAGAACCTGTAATATTTTATTTTTTATTTCTCAATGTATTGTAATGGATGTTGGGATCAATATATATCTTTGTTGGTTTTTTCTTCTAATAATAGTTTTCATTCAATTATATAGATGGACCCAATCAAGTAATTATATTGAAGGAGGTGTCAAACACCAGATATTTGGGATGATATAAGATAATGGATATTGATTGGGCCATAGTTGATAATTGAAATAATAGATAATGTTTAGCTGTTTCAGTGACACATTATAACATCTCATATCTGGTAGAAAATTTGTGTGGATAACTAGAGGAATTATTTTTCTTCTAATGTAGGTGATCATTTTTTTCTAGAATTTTCTCCAAGGAAAATTGTGATACATTTTTGTATAAAGGGGAACTTAAGTCCATGGTTAATTAGACCATTTCAAATTATTGAGAATTTTGGATTAGTTTCCTACAGAGTGGATTTAACTATGAGTTTATCCTAGTTATGCAAAAAAATTATTTTTTCAATGTTAAGGAAGTATGTACCAAATTCATATCTTATTTTGATCTCTAAAATATTTCAACTAGGAGAGAATCAATCCTACGGAGAACAATTAGTTGCGGTTATTGAAACCATATAAAAAGTGGTCTGGAATAAGGCAATTCACTAGGTTAAGGTTTTAATGAATAAATATACGGTTGATGTGGAAATATGAAAATATAGAAATTCAATGAGGTAAATATATCCCCAATTATTTGATAAGTGAATAAAATTGCGATGACAGAATTTCCCAAATGATGGAAGGTTGTAACATCCTACGTAATGATAGAATAATTATTTCCAAGTTTAATAATATTTATTAATCAAATTGTAATTTGGAAATAAAAGGGATTCTTTTTCCAATAGCGTACATGACTTGCAAAAATTATTTCTATCAAAAGATTTTTTTCCATGTAAGACAGAGTTATACCAAACAATAATTTATTATTATTATTATTATTTTTATATGATTATTATCAGCTTTCCATTTTATAAAAGGAAATAATTATAAGTATCAAATTTATGATTTTTCATATTTTTAAAATGTTGGTATATTCATCATATAGATTTTATAGGTATAACATAAAAAGTTATATAGTCTTACGCTTCAAGGGTAAATTTTCCTAAAAATAATTTTTACCACTTTTTAGTGGTACACCAATTTTAAAACACGTTTATTTTAATTCTATAATTTTTAAATGAAAATATAAAATTAATTTTTTAATGAGAAATATATAAATTTACTTTGGTTGATTTTTTTATATTTTTAGATATTTCATCTTCAGATGAATGGTAAATAATACTGAATTTTAATTGGAAACTACTTTTCATCTAAATTTTTTTACAGTAAAATTATATATTTAATTTGTTTTATAGTATACTTACATCAATTTTATATCCTTTAATCCAATTAAGGTCATTTTAATAATTTTCATAATGATTTTAGATACAAAAACATAGCAAAATGTGGAACATTTGTTCCTTAAAAACCATCCTTTATGTCCCATGTATGAGATTAGTTTTAAATTAATTTATAAAAATATATTTTTTAGAGTTTGGGAAAATGTATTCCATATTTAAAATAATATTATTTTAAAATATTTAATGTGTTCAACATATTTTTGTAATAAAAATATTATTGAAATCAAGTAACATAAATTACAACGATTAATGTTACAATGTGCTTACTTAGTTGTTAAAATTTAATCTTAAGTGTCCAAATGACCTAAAAACTTATAAAAACCTATTTTTCATAATTAATATACAATATAACACCTTTTATTTAATTTGTATCATTATTTGTGGACCATTATGTAATTGAGACCATCTAATGGTGTTTATGTTTTTTACATTACTAGAATGCCACTCCTCCTCCAATATATAAAGGTACTCTCCCTCCCCCATTTATTCACACATAAAAATCCCTATGGATCATCAAAACCACACCAAATTAATATCACATAATCCCTACCCTCACCATTTATTTATAACGTTTGGAATAAATCAACCAAGTAATCCCTTTTGTACAAACCAAGAGGACTTACCCGAAAAAAGAGGTAACATTCTTCAACATGAATTAATGTTTTATATATTTTTACTAACATTAAAATATTCTTATTCCATGATTATTAAATAACATAGTTATATTATAAATACTGGGATTTTTTTATGTTAAGGGTTCTAGCTACAACTACACACACTTCAATCAATTTGGTAATAAAGTTCTAGTTCATTTGTACGGCGGTCTACCACCCAACGAAATGATGTCGTTCATTTTTCCTTTACCTCATTCCATGGTTACGAATAATGATTGGAAAACTATTTATATATGATATATATATATATATGATATTTTCTTACTCATAATACTTTTTAATTTTTATATAACATATAATTCCAATCTTTCAATTTTTTGGAAATATGATAACATCATTTGGGGGTGTGTGAACAACTACCTCCTCAAAGCAAGGTGATACGTTCAAAAATTACATAGAATATATTATGAATGGTTTTAATAAAAAAATGTTATATAAATTAAATTTATATGATGTTAATTATATAATTCCCAAGCTATAAATATAAAATATTATTTTATTTATCACCCTTTCACACACTTAAAAAGTGATTGTCTTCTGTGGACATCTGAACTACCACCAACTCGATTATATATGATTCCTTTTACATCAATATAATTATAAATATAAGTATATATCATTAAATTGTATTTTATTTTTTATATAATTATCATAATGTAATTTTAAATGTTACTTACAATATTTGAACAAAGATAATTGAAAAATGAGAACATTACTAATGTGTACGTAGGGCCTACCGTCTCTATGGTTGTATCGTTGGATCATTTTTCATAACCATAATTCATGATTGGTTTCAATTTTAAAATTAATTTAAAAATATTATACTTTTTTCATGATTATTATTCTGGATATTTTTTAATAATGACCATGTTGACCATAGTATACCTACCAAAGTCATTTGGAAAGATAAATTGAATAAAGTAAAAACTCCCAACAAATGCTTAGTTGCCTAAGTAGTTGTAAGAAATAATGTAATAAGTGAAATAGAATTAATGGTAAATTTTAAAAAGGTAATAATGATATTAAATTATTAACCTGGGTTTATTATTTAGGAAACTAAAGAGGCACTTCACAATTCAGTCATAAGGTAAGATATTTCATATCAGTATCCATAAATTAAGTCATATCATGATGTGGTAGAAGAAATTTATTATGAGTTTTATATACAACCCATATTACTTATATTAACTTGAATTTATTTGTTCAAATTTTATTTAATTATTTTTTAATTTCATTCCTTCATGGTGTTTTTTATTCAAATATTTCAAGGTTTATGAGACACATTGATATAAAAATATATTTCTTTTCCTCCATGTTAATATTCATGTTATTATTTGAAATATTCATTTTTATTAATATAAAAGGACTATAAATGAAACATTATGCATATTTTTATATTTTTCTTCTTCTAAATTCCTTCATTTAAAAAAAAGAAAAATAGACACATATTTTCCATTTTTTGGTATTCTTTAACAGAAAATGAGTTTTGAAAAAATATTAATTATTTCAATACTTGAAGTTATTTTTAATGAATTAGAATTATTTATTAGGAGTGAAAATATAAGATTTGAACTATTTTATATGCTATGATTATATAATTGTACATGGACTTTTGAATGTTGGTTACTTGATAAATGAAATAAAGGTGGTTCAATGATAAACCAAAGATGGGAGGTTCTAAAATAATCAAATGACAGGTGGGTTAGTGATGGCCCTAAAATGAATTGGGTATAGAGGTCATTTTTATGACTAATTCTATTATAAGAGTGACTTGTATTGACTTTACCAACATGGTTATTCAATTTATAAGAGGGTCATGTATAATGGTCTCCAAAGACACCTTTATGTGTTTTATATTCATTATAAAGGTTTATGGTAATCTTATGATTAAAAAAATGGTAAAAAATTTGATTATTTTAAAATGAATATATTTAATACATATTAGCGGTGAAAATTATTTCATTTTGATAATGTTTAAATGAGTTTTAGTGTTTATAAATGGACTAACGATTTCCTTGTTTTTATATCTCTTAATGATCTTTTTATGTTCATCCCATGTTTTTAATGTTATTTTTAGGTCTTTAGGATGAGTAATATATTGGAGGAAGTCAGGTCGAAAGTTATGAATAGTTTTCATAAAAGTAATCATTTTTTATTTTAAATATTTATATTATGCGAAAATGGATACTTTTCAGATGTTCATACTTTATATTTTATGGTTTTTTATGTATGAGTTATGGCTTGATTCTATAAAATGTTAAACCTGAAAAGTTCTTCAAGGTGAAAGATATAAATTTCTAGACTAACAAATAAGATTAGGTAATTTGTAATGATTAGTCCTTAAATGTTCTATCCAATACAATATATAAAATTCAAGGAACACATGTAACTCCAAGTATAATCCATAAAATATATGGAAAATTGATTGTAAATAATTAGTTCATTGTTTTAAATATCCAATAAAACCAATTTAAACACACCATACTGAAAATATTTTTCTTTAAAATTCCAATGGTATCATAGGGTTTTTTATAATGAAATATGAAATCTTTTATATTGTTATTATTTTCAAAATTATTGTTATCATTTTTAAAAACACTATTGATATCCAATTATTACATTGTTTCCCTTCATTTTATCAATACATGAATATTAAAAAAAATTACAAATATTTTCCCCCTTATATATTTCTAGTGAATCTAAATTTTAAAACCACTTTATATATACATCATATTACCATAATTGACTTTCTTTATTTTTTTATTGGAATCATGAATTCTCCAAAATCATTTCCTATAGTGGTCAAAAAATAATACTGATTATTAATAAAATTATCAAAAAAACATCTAGTTAATATTTATATAATCAACCATATAAACCCCTTGATAAAAAATAACAATATATCCATTTCCATTAAATGGATATTTAATATTTTTGAGTTAGTGTTTAAAAAACCCCATTAGAATTTTTGTGTATAATTCTCTTATCATAGCTCATAAACAATGGAAATAGATATTATATGTGACTAATGATATGTTTCAAGTCTTAGAAATCTTGGAATTAACATATTGAAACCACACTCAACATAGAGATACAACAATTGAAATTGGGAAACACTTGATGAATTGGGTTATAACTATAGAAAATATGGATAGGAATTCTTAGGATATACCTCACAAGAACTAATATCTTATCTTAAAATATAACTCATTATTTTCTATCGAAACAAAATCATTGAAATAATTTTTATTTCCCAATCCTAATCTACATTAATACTAATTAAACTAGTTTTGTAATCAAATTCTTGTCACACCTCCCATACACTTTAGGATTCTAACTAGTGATGAGGTCCTTAATCAACCTTTAGGAGACTATTCCTTCAAATAAAATGTATAATTATTATGTCATAATATACAAAATTTTTATCATGAACCATATACATAACTAACGTAACCCATTCCTGTAAATAAAAAAGGTATCTAAATGTTAATTCCACTGTCCAAAATATAGAAGTATCATTTACATGATACTCATAAACCTATAGAGTGGTTATAGAATAGGTATATTAAATAATTCATAATAAAAATTTAAACATATTTACCCTCTCCCCATGAACTACTAATAAATATATATGTAAATAAATATATAAAATTTTATCTAGAAAAACTCACAACAATCTCCAACTATGTCATTTGAGTATAAAACAATGATCATACTGATCCAACAGTCGATATCCTAGATAATACCTATTACTAGAATTAAATCATGGTTTTCTACCCAGATAAATCGAAACCCATGACATATACATAGGTATGTGGCATTTCTAATGATCATGTAAGATTCCACAACTCACCATGATACACTAAGAGTATCTTATCAAGTTGTGTGTGTAACTCAACCCACCCCAAAATAACTATGCCTATTATTATAAAGCAATGTCTTTGTGGAACCATTTCTAGAAGACACACACACATACACCAAATAATCATAGTAAAGATTCATAAAACAGTTTAGGTCCCTCATAAAAGTAATTTATGACTTAAATAAAAAAATATACCTATATTATATACCTTATGGTCACCCTTATTTTATAATATGTAAACAAAGGTTGGTCTCACAATATCCAAAAATAATCATCCATCAAATTCCAACATGACCCATTAGTCTTCTCATTACGCATAAAATAAGAATAAAAGGAAAAAATATTGGACAATAAGTTGAATATTAATATTACCAATATTGGGTAATCTAATAGTAAACATCAATTAATGATGAAAATAAAATAGTAATATTAACCAAAACTCACAGTCAAAGAGTTAATAAAATAATAACTATCAATTAAACTTAAATTCCATAAAAAAATTGGAAAACATTTTATGGGGCCTTACCAAATGAAATTTAAACCCAAAATATCATTCTAGGACTCATATAATCTCACCAATCCACATTAAGGATAAATTTTAATCTAGCTATAGATTACCTAGAACATTATAAAAAACATTTCCTATTATAATAAGGTATGTGTTACTCTACACTATGTTAAAAATCAATGGTTATATTATTATATCTTGAATCATATATTACTATCCCGATTACCTATTTGTGTTCCTTATCCATGGCCTTTCCCTAAGTGGATCCTTGGAGAAGGGAGATTGTCTCAGGATTGTATGATATTATCCATATATAAATGTTCCATATACAATATCTCCAATAGTCTTTTATATCATTTATATATAACTAGACACCCATGGGGATGAGAAAAACTATAGAGAGTCATGAATCCTTATTTATAGAAAAAAGCATCATACAAAGCCTCTCATAAAAAATTACTTCTGTGATTTAATACATATTTTAGACCGAAAGCTCAACATAAATGTCACCACCCATGGGTTCATATCCCAATAAGGATGTTTATCTTATATATATCACTACATTATACCATGTATTCCCTCTTTATACATATCTCACTAGAATAATCCATCATTAATCAAGATGGAACTACTCTTCCCCTATAAAAATAAAAAGGGGGAACCCTATAACATCCAAAAAAATTATCTCTTTACTCATCAATGATCATCACAATAAAGGTTCTATTACCCATGAATTTTTTATTATCCCTCAATAATTAATTCCATGGGGTTATATACTGCCTCAACCAATGAGGTAAAAATAGTAGTAAACTCTTATAAAGTACTAAGGTTGCCACTCACACATCAGGAAAAGTAACTATTTTAGAAATTCTCATAAGAAATTACCATTCTAATCACATATCCAACATTGGGTATCTTGTACCAATATTAGGTCAAACCATGACCTAATCATGACATACACTTGATCAGTTAATAAATATATCACAAAATCACATGAAACACTCATAACAATCATGGTAACCAAGGATTGCTAGAATTTATCTCATAAAAAAGGTTACCTCAAGGTTTCAATGTACATACATAAATGGAAACATACTTGGTAGCTCAAACTAGTTTAGACTAACGAATTCCAAAGGATAGTTCCCATATATTATTCATATGTTATAATGAAAATCATGAAGTCTAAAATAACATTCATGGAAAATATAAATATAAATTTCATTGAAGAATAAAATTAGTGGAAAATAGGAATTGACCTCATGAGGCCAACCAAAAAAAATATTTTATCAATACATACCCCCACATTGAATATTTACGAACTCATGTACCTTAACTAAAATTCCAAAGAAAACCACATTTGAAGACCCTCCATTTATTTTTTAATATCATTTTTGAACCATTACTTTTAATCATGATTTCTTATATAACTCATTTGAAATTCCCTTTATATTAAAATCCCATTTTATAGTTAAATATTTTTCCATAAAAAATACATGTAAAACCTACTCACACTAATAAAAAGACATAGAGTGGCCCACCGACACCTGATCAACCACTCTTCAAAAAACAAATGATTTAGAAAGAGAAATAGTTCTTACAAATTATTAGGCTAATAAGATCCTTTTTTATTTTTAAAGGATGTAATACAATGTTATACAACCACTCTCATAATAATAAAAATAAAATTCCAGTATAAAATTTCCAAATAATCATGATAATGAATGTGTAAAGGTCACCTAAATAAGGAATACAATTAATTTAATTAACATACCATGTACTAATCATTACATATCAAAAAAGAACCAATATCATCAATGTTATAAGAAAATAAAATAACCAATTAAAATAAAACCCCATTCACTTAATTTGTATATTTTTTTCATATCATGAAGGTCGGGGGTAAGATATTTAAATCCAGTTAATGAAATTTACATTCATTTAAAACCAACATAAGTCTGTTAAATAAAATATTTGTAAATTATAACTCAAATAAATATTCATTTTCAATTAATTTCATTATAATACAAAAATATATTTATTGATAGAAATAAATTGTGAGAAACAATATTATATTGTGATACTCCAACATTCTAGAGCCTCTTTTGTTCCCCATATGGGATATACCCATCATATTGACATGATTTAGCCATATTTTAGTATAATACCATTTAAATAATCTATTAAAGAATCCCAAAATCAAAAGAGAATGGATGGAATAAGATAATGTTAATTTGGGTTGTTTTATATAGTATTAATGTGATGATAAAACTCTAATAAAATTATATCAAAAGGATATGAAATGGTTATAAGGGAGAGACATGATTAAAAAATAATTAATATCTTTAGATTCTAATTATTGAGGAACCACTATCATTGTGTATTTATATATTAAGATAGAAAATTGATTTATTGTTGTATTTTAAATGTATGATAGGATATTTCTAATGTGGGAACTCGTATTTTCCCCTATATGAGTTTCAAGCATTTAAATGATTTACAATTTTACGGAAATGGATATAGTGATACATCAAGTACCTAATTGGGGGACTCTGGGTATAATATGGGGGTTACTTGGAGAGTGATCTATCATGGAAGGTTTTGGGTGGCCAATGAATAATAATTTGGTTTATAGTGTAAACTTTATTGCCATTGTAGGTTCATTGCTTATTTATTAGTTTCAAGAATAATTTTTATCCGGGAAAATAGAAATTTTCCCTTTTAAATAAAGAACCCACCCAGTATTCCCCATTATTTTTGTTGAAGAGATGCCCGGTCTCCCACTCCTTCCACTCAAAATTAAATTATTGACTGAATATGATTTTGGAATATTTCACCATAAATAATGAGTTGGGTTCCCCTATTTTATTTATCCTCTCTTCCTTCCCCATGTTATCCTATAATTTCAAAACGTTCGAGTATGGTATTGTGTGATTATTTGATTTCGGTATAGTGGATTTTTCCAATTACATTAGGGATTATGTAAGGGATGGTTAGGTAAATACTGAGTAGGATTAACACACATGTTTTTACATTATTTCATTTACATGGACTTAAAGGTGTATCAAGAGTATATTACCCGCCATTTACAGCGATTTTGCAAGAAATGTATTCCATAAAGAGTTTCAATTTGATTCAACTTAATGAAAATTTATGAATTGGTTGGGTAAAATATTATTATGTTTTTTATAATAAAATTTTTAATATACTAGACTACTTAGGTGATTGTTTATGATGATGATGATTGTAGATTACTTTTCTGTTGATGGATAAATCTTTAATAAGTATTTAAATTTATTTTTAGGTTGGTGGTTCTTAATATTAAAATGTTACATGTTTTGTCCATGTATTTTATGGTCTATGTACAAGGTCAAGATGATGTGGGGAACTTGAGATGGAACCGAGGGTGAATACCACTCTTTTAGGAAAGGCTAGTGGGGTGGTTATACTCATAAAGAATTCCTCATATATTATTTATTTATTAAATAGTCACTAATCATGAGGTATGATATGATTGAGGAACATCAATATTAAATATTTTAACCCTTAGAGAGTCTCTAGAATGTAGTTATAGCTCAAGTGATATATGGAAGATTTTCTTGAAATATGTGATTCACACATAAGGTGATGGATACTACTGAGCATTTTGATTGTCATTATGTTTGGAATATGAAATCAATGCCGGAGTGGGAATCTGAGGATGTCTCAAAATGAATCTAAATGTGGGTCCTTTACATATTGACTATAATTTATGTATATTTATAACACAATTGTAATTTTATACATTGTTTTCTAGAAACATGGACATCAATGTCCATATCAAATAATGAGGTGGAGAATACGTTGGGGAATTAGTCAGGATTTTTATATTTGTAACTAATTTTTTAATAGTCCATAAATGGATAACATGGATTTCATATGAAACAGAAGTTCATGAGTGATTAGGTTAGGTTGTAATCCAAATTATTTGATGAGACAATTTCATATAAAGTTTCATTTAAGGCTGTCACCTGTAATGGGTTGTTGATAACATGGAATATTAAGCCATGTGATGTGAGCTTTGACTTAAACTATGTTTTCTTGGAGTATAACAACATGGATATTATGAGCCTATTAGATATATAGGGTTTATTTGATCTAATTCCCATAGTGATAACTCTTTCACTGTGATTATGTTGATGTTACAATTATACATGTGTACAGTGATGTTTTATTCACATTTCATTGTATGTGGTGGTATATTTATATACTTGATTTTAATTTATGTAATATCCCATTCAAATTGTGGGTTTAGGGTAACTCATCTATTGCTATGTGGATTGATGGGGATATATTTACAACCTTAGGAGTTATAGATCAGTGTTATTTCCCTCACCAAACAACATTTCATTCACTTGTTTTATTGTTTTTGGGAATAAATATTCACCTAGGATTTTTGTATAGGTTGATTATACAACTTAGGGTTTTGATGTTGTGATATATCATTCCATGAGGGTTTTCTTCATTATGGTGATACATCATTCTCCATGATATTGATCTTTCACTTTAGGGATTCATATAGTAGAATATTATCTACCAAGGGTTTTTTATTCTATAATGGATTGTTCACCATAGGGATTTTTTCTATGGTACATAATGAACCTAGTTTTTCTGATTTAGGGATTGGATCATTTGACAAGGGATTATTTTTCTATAATGTATTATTCAACTATATTTTTAATTTAGTAATGGATTGTTTTCCTTGGGGGATTATTTACATCGATAGATTATTCACATTATGTTTTGTTTTAGTGATAGATCAATCACCATATAGAATTCATGTATTATGCATGTTCATTAAAATTCAATAATTGAATCAGTTATAATATTTAATTTATTATCATGTCAGGTTTTGATTAGGGAACAATTTTCATATTCTGACACTAGTTGAAATAGGTATGAGTCAACCATTATGGAAGCATTTTTGTGACACCATTGTTGAACAAGTGTATGAATATAATTTTTACAACATCCTTTTACATTATAGAATTGATTCATTTATATACTAGTTGCACATTAATTATGTTATATAATGATTATATTTGACACCTTGTGCAGGAGATTTGGTGTATAGGCAACGATCATGGTTGCAATACAGGTTCAAGAGATGGACCTATTATTGGTGGATGAGATAGTGGTACTCAATGTTTTTATATAGATAATTATAGGGTAATACCAATAATAGTGGTAGAGTCTTAATTAAAATATTTTTATTTATTAACATATTGTTTCTGATCATTCCATTGGATGATCTTCCGTAGTTATATAACATATGACCTACAAGTGCATTTTATTATAGAATAGCGATGTTTATTATGGTATTACATCCATCATAATTCCATTGATATACTACGATCTAGTATATTTTATTAATATTAAATTAATTATTTTTTTCTTATGATACTAAGGGTATAGTCTCTTCACATGATTTTTTAGACTACCATAGCTATTATGTTTCCTGTTACATATGAGGTGGTGAACCTGAGATCTATAGTGACCTAATTCAATATAGAACTTGTTTTATAAGCTATAGATATTCCAAATTATTATAAGATATTTTTATCATTGAATTACTAATAGGGATATGGTTTTTGGAGATAATACTAGTGCAAAAATAGTATATATATATAAGTTTATACTTGTCCAGAACTGGTGTTATATGAATTCCATGTTATAATGGAGTTGGGATTTATGTTCATTATTTTCATTATTATTATTGGGTAATTTATTCCTAGGATATTATTTTTCTATTGGATTATAGTTTTTATATTGGACCTAGATGGAAAGATGTTTTCATTCATACCTCATTTTTGTTATGCAGATTCAATTGATATGTACATGATTCTGTGTGAATGATATGATGGATCTCGAAAAATTGTTTCAATTATTTAAGGAATTAGAAATAAAAAATTTCAAATTTTCCCAATTAAATTATTATTATTTTCATACTTTTCAAAACTAGATGGTTATAGAATTCTTGATATGAATAACCATAGGTTAAATTTTTGATATTCACATGGATGAGAAATCAAAAATCGATAAAGGGTGTCTGTCATAAGAATAACTAGTAAGTATAATTAAATTGTAATAGTTCTTTTGGAATGTGATAAACAATGTAGTATCTGATGAAATATAATCAATATTTATTCTTTAGTTATGATCTAAAAGAATATGGTCAGTGGACTATTTGGAATATCCTAGTGTTGATGAGTTATAGTTCAAGAGTTCTATGGAGTGACTATATACACATGGTAGAAGGTTGGTTTCCTAAAATTGTCAGTGATAGATTTTAATCGTTGAAGGTGTCCTAGTAGTGATGGGATATATTAAGAATGTGGGCTCTTCTACTGTTGGTAATCATGGATATATACTTCATATGATAGAGATAACCAAAGTGTGATGGGTTTTTTGGTATTTTGTTAGGCATAGTGGCTCCATGGTTATCCTGAATAAACAATCATTGGTAATTCTTGATTTATGACGTCTCTAACATTCATGGGATGCATAGTAATCTGTTATATATGGCATGTGGGCCTAATAACCCTAGAATATGACTCTTAATATACTGCTTTAGGTTGGATTGTGTGGTGGCGATTGAGGTTCAATAATAATGGTGAATATTTCTCACCATTAGGTGAATTGTTTTCAAAATAACTCCTACCATAGGATAGTATAGTGGTCTTTGAAAAAAATACACTACATCAATATTGGTTAATTGATATTGACCATGGTAAGGAAATCATGGTGTATTTTTTGGAATGACCAACCATGGATGACATATGGGGCATGACAATGGGATGGTTTTTATAAATATTAAGGATATGAATATTATGTTTTAATGGTCATGTGATTCCAAGTTTCAGTATTGAGATTATTTGGGACTCATGAGGAATGAAATTAATTCCTTTTTAGTGACTTCTACGAAACTCTTAGGTCAATAATTTGGTTCATTTGAGACCTTTATATGGTATAGTACATTGAACAGTTCATGTATGTGGTGATGGAGTCTAGGACTCTTTACTTTCCCCATATTCGTAGTGATAGTCCATGGGATGTCAATGGAAATTAGTAAATTATAACAGTTTGGATTTTGTTAAATATATCTAGATTATTTAAATGTTAGGGAAACCATTTTTTGAAAAAGAAATTAAAAGGATTGTTCAGCCTTGACATTATATCAAGATTTGGTTTTAGTGGGGGTTTATTTAAGGATGTTCATGTGTGATTGGGATATGAGAATAGGTGAACTAATGTATAATCAATGTATAGGGAACCAATGATATTATATGATGTAAGGAAGAAATTGTATCATAGATCAAGGATACCTATTGAAACATGAGTAATATTATCTAAGAGAAGGTGTGAAAAATCATATTAGTGTTTTGGTAATAGATATTTTGGAATAGAAAACCAATGTATTGTTGTAACATAGATTAAGGCTCATGGGAAGGATCCAACAAGGTTTAATGAGTGGATCCCATTGAAATTAGTATAATCTTTATGGAGGACACCATATATGATAATGATCATAGATTAGGATTAAGGGAACCCCTAGGGTGGGTTTCTTAACATATAATGACTATAAACTTGCCGATAATGAGGATGATTTTAAGATGTGGACTTACCATGAGGTGGTTGTTATTATAAATTCATTCTTAATGTCAGGTAAGAATCTATGTCTGAGAAATAACCTGATGTGGGGTACCGATTAGTGAGAAGCAGACGAAGTTAGTATGTTCAATAAAAAACTAGTATTCCTTCGGTGTTATGGAAAAATGTAATGGAATGTTATGAAATTTTAGGAATGGACTATTATGGTGACTGAGTTTTAGGAATGGTAGTGACTTTGGGAAGTGTGATTTCATATATGGTAGTGTGAAAATTCTTCTTGTGGATATTGTCTTGAGTGTTAGATTTGAATAACAAATTATATCAGTTAGATGATTATCAGGTTTTCTACTGGGTGCAAAATCATCTAGTAGAGACAGGATATGATTACCATATAATTATGGTGCTGAAACATTAGAATTCTGGAAAGTTAGTAGGAATGTGGAATAATGGTAGTTCAGTATGTTATTTAGGATAAAATATGTAATGGGGTGTCACACATGGTTTTTCATGTCATGGTTTTGATCCGGGACATTGGAAATCCTGATCGTTTTCTTGGGTTTTAGGTGAGATTAATGTTGAATTTTAAAGTTTCATTTATGTGTAATCATCAAACCATGGGTTCCCCATATCGTTTTTGGGGATTTGTTTGGAGAAAAGGATGGTTACTTCATGATTTGTGTCAAAATGTGAGACCATTTAAGGATTTAAATAAAATAATTAATGTATCCTTCAATTTTCAACACTTTTCACTCATTCCACTTCCCACTTTTCCTCCCCAAACTTATTCAAACCACCATATCAATTTGTAACCCTTATAAATTCATAATCATGGTGGATTTGGGTTATTTTTTCAGATAATGGTCCAGGATGTGAGCCCATTTCTAGTTTTTTTATAAACTATTTTGTTTCATTTATATATTTGTTTTCATATTATTCCTTTCTTCTACCTACCAAATGAAGCACTAACTATTTTACATTGACCAGAGGTGCCTCAAACTTCATTCCCCGTCTTTTTGGGAATCTTATTGGGTGATTTCTCACCAAAGGTTAGTGGTTCTTCTGAATTTCTTCATCAAATCTATCCCCTTTATCCTTCATATTCCTTCTTATTTAATATTTTATTTTATATATCTTCTCCCCGGGTCATTATAAACCACGGTTTCTGTGTTACAATCATTTTTATGGGGTTTTTCATTTTTGGGATGGTCTTCATAGATCCAGGGTTTTGGAACATGCGATGGCTATTTTTGGGTTTACATTTCCATTTCGCCAGTGTTTTGATGTACTTTATCCCCTTAACATGCATTTATTATTTATTTTCAAACTTATTATTTCATTTATCACCTTATATGCATGTTTAGTATATCTATAAATCATTCGGATAATTTATTTGGTGTGCCAAATGGTTATTTATGCCATGTTTTGTGTAAAATGTAGTTGTTTCATTATAAAAGTGCTCACTGCTTAGAAAAATAAATGTTCCTATAGATTTAACATATGTATTAATATGTTCATAACCTATTTTATCTATTTTAATAAATATTTGGAATGAAAATTTGAGTTTTTAGACCTTTGACTGTTAAATAGAATACGTTTTGCTGAATTTTGCACGACTAGTCTTCATAAGAGTGCTTGGTTGACCTTTGTGTGATAAATGTGACATTGAATTAATTCTATGAATTTATTAAATTATGGGAATCCTGATATTTTATATTTTTTTGTCCTTTTGTGGATGTAAAATGAGGTTTTAGTTTTATAATGTGATGGGTTTTGGTTTTTGACACATTCTGGAACGAGTTGTAGGTAAGTGGCAAGATTGAAATTGTTATGAAAATGGATAATCATAAATGTGTAACCTAAACTATTTAAATGTTATATATAAATATGTTTCCCATGATAATGGTGCATGTACATCTCTTTATAAAAATTGATATATTTTCCTCTTTTATACATTGGTTTGGTAAAATGCTTAAGGCCCCTTTGGCATTTCTCTTTTAAAAAAGATTTTTTATGTGTCTTCTATGTTGTACCATTTGCAGTCATATAATGATTCATTAAATTTATTTATTAAATTGGTTTGGGGATTTCAAGTCTAGTTTTGAATGGAATTGTTGTGCATTTTCCCTGAAAAGGTCACTTTCAAATGGTATTCATGTGCAAAGATTTTCTAAACTTTTTGAAAATGTTTCATGGAATTTTTAGATGGGTTATTGGGTTACAAAAAGGGTGAAAAACATGTTTATATATTTTTTGGATTGTGTGTTACAATAACTGGTCTTTTTTGTGTAAATTGAATTTGATAGCATATGGAACTTGTTTGAGAACCAAGAGGGAAACCCAGATATCTAGGTGGGCAGACGTGTAGTAGTATGCTCACGAAATTGAGAGGTTGTGTCCATGTTTCATATACAAAGTTTGAAGATGAAAAAATAAAAAAACTATAATGATGTTGGGGACTACTAGGTTATGGGTATGTTCCCTACAAATGGATCATGCATGAGAACATATATTTTTAATGGTTACATTTGACTGAGATATGAGGTACCAGGGGCCCACAGCTAGCTAGTTCCTAGTGGTGTTCCTGTGACTTGTGTTCATTGGATATATTGTATTCACCATTGGTATATGGTAGGTTTGGTTCTAAAATTATGTAGAATTTTTGTTTTATTTAAAGGTGTACATTCTTTAAACCATCCCTCTTGAAAACTGGTTTCACTTTGAAGTTGCGTCTCTTGGAAATTGGTTACTCAAATTTCTTGTTTATGAAAACTTGAAAGAATTTTTATTTTGTAATATTAGTAATATGGAGAATTTTTCAGAAAATGTATTTGTATATATTTTATTTCAAACAAGAAAATTATAGTTGTTTTATTTTAATGGATGTGAATTTTGAATAGAATATTGGGCCAACCTAATATATTCGAAGACTCAGGCTGATATTCTTCATCTATTTTTAAACCTTGTGTTGGCTTTATCTTGAGTCTGATCACCTTGGGTGATGTTTGATCGTTCAGTTGGAGTGTGACCAGCTGGGTCACATGGTGTTATTTGGTTTTCATGTTTGGTCATTTATGTTGTTTGTTTAGTTGTAATATCACTTTCATGTGTGAATAATGTTCAGTTCAACATTAATATAAATATATATTGGGCATTCCATTTCTTTCAACTATTTATATAATTGTTTATATTTATGGGAAATAGTTCCCTTATTACTCTATCGATTCCCTTGGTTCTTGTCACCATTCTAGGAGGATCGAGAATGCCTCTGAGGATATAACATAGAGCGGACTGGGTGACTGGTTTAGGGTCGACCTAGGATGGTTCATGAAAAAATGGTATCAAAGGAGGTCTTATCTATGAAAACCTTGTTTTTTATAGATCCCTTTATATTTGGGGGATGTCTAGGTAGATGGAGTTTGATTTTTGGAATTTTTTTGGTAGTTTTTGGAAGAGCGCCGCAGACGCTTTCTCAATCTGATCCTCATGTGTCCCAAGGATGTCTGGTTTTACTAGTTCCTTTTATTCGTAGGGATTTTTTTGTGAATGTGATATGATAAGGGGAGTTAGAATTATGGTCTCCATGATCTCACATGGCATGGAAATCCACATGGAGTGAGGGAATGATCTTAATGAGTCACTTTGTGTTGGTGATGTGTTCGACATATGGCCGCCTACCATTGGTTAGGTCACCCAACGACACTAGTTCACTTTTGTGGGTCTCGTGGACCTATAGTGATTTCTAATTTTTTTTGAAAATACTTGTTGGAGAATTGGGGAAGTGGGATTTCCATGATTTATATATGAATGTTTTTTGGAATGTGGGGATTATTCAATCAAATGATTTGAATAAAGTGGAAATTATTTAATGGGATTTGTTTTACATTATCTAAACATATGGTTTACTAAAATGGGTTTTTTTATAATGCATGAATTATTTTAAGATGATTCTAAAAATTTATTTTAATTGGGATGTTTTGGGCCATCTAAAAGTGTTTAAATCTGAAGAATTGGTTTCAAAATTAAGATATGAGTGGTTAGTGTTTTCCTAAAAAGTGTTTTGGAATTTTTGGTTATTGGATTAAGAAAGGAGGGCTGACTGGATTTTTGAAATGGGAAATGGATGTTTGAATTGAAAGATTGTTTTGGTAGTTATTTTAAAATAAATGACCTGGGTTCTATATCAAATGGTATAGGAAAAAGTTTGTTCGGTTGAGATACAGAAAAATGTTATTAATAATGGGAGAGGATTTTGATGGAGACCTATGTGGATTCTTTTTCAAGAATGGTATAATGGTCTGTTGTGTAGATATACAAAAATGGTTTTGACTTGGTGATTTGTGTGCGTATGGAAGTTACATGATTTCTGAAATGGGAAGAATTTATTTGGCTTCTAAAATGACATTTTTTGTTTTATCCTTTGTTGTTTTCATGGGTGCTCACATGCACGAATTTGTACAGATATCTTGAAGGATGCCCAATATAGCATAGTGGTTGGGTTCCCTGGGTGGCACAAGAATGTCATCGTGAGTGAAACTTGATGAAGCAACATTGGTGAATGTGAAAATCAACCAAGTTAGTTTTATTTTCAAAACAATTTTAAGCTATAATTTATTTTGTAAACTAGTGCTTGTGTGGATTTATTTTTCATGTTATCATTGTGTGGTTAGTTTTTTATTCTTCTTCATGATCTGGAATTGATACTGTTGGTGTGTTTTGAGATAGGATCTTATTTGTGGCTTGATTTTTTAGAAATGATCGTTGGGTTTCTAAGGATATGTTGGATGATGTGATATGGCCAGAGATGGTTCTCTGTTGGAAGGACTTCTAGTTGATCATCCTAAAGAATAATTTAAAACATTAAATCCACATCTTCAGAATATTTCTCAACTAGTTTGATGGAATAGAGAGATGTTTGGGATTGATTTAAATTGTTTTCCTATTGTTATAATTCATTTGGATATCAAAGTTGTGTTCATTGATATTTATGTGTTTCATTGTATTCCTTTTCCATTATGCACCTTGTTCATAGTGAGAGAGAATGGTTCTATGTATATTTGAGTTGCAAATTAGAAAAAAGGGTGTTGTTGAGAAAGTGAATTTTGAGGGGTGTTGTGATCCCTAGCTCCTGGCAATGGTGAAACATATGCTCCCAACACCAAGGCTCCATCCGTAGGCCTTGAAGTGAATCTTTTCATGAAGTAAAGAATTCACCAGAGGTGTGGGGGGCTTGACTAAGCTCCATCCAACACCATTTTGGTTTGGTATTTTCTATGTTTTTATTTTGTTTTTTGATCATTGTTATGTTTATTTTATTTTTTTGCAATGATCATGGTGGAATTACCCTTCACGCATTGTCTATGGTTATGCCTTCTCAAATGTGGGTTTTCAATCAATGTCCTTGTGTCGACCGCTAATGATAATCTATTGCGATGTTGGTATTATAGATTAATTGGTGGAGAGTATTGGATGGTTCCTCTATTTCATTTTTTGTTTCAGTGGCCCAATGATTCAGTCCACTCCCCCCCCCTCCCCGAGTGGTGGGGGTTTGGATCCTTGCTAAAAGTGTTGCCACACTCTTTTTACCCTCTACTTAAGAGTGGGTGGTATAAATGTTTGTGTTGTTACCCTCTTTAATTGTGTTTATCAGTTATTGTGGGAGAGTTCTGGTTGGCCTATGTGGGTGAGGCCCAATTATAGTTCATCTTGAATTCTTTTTTGTTCATTTCTATTTTGACTTTAATGGTGGGGATACCCACTACATGTTTTGAAGATCATTCCATTAAAGAATTTTTGGCTGGTAATCTTCATTTAATAGTGAGGATCCCATTACCTCCCCCCATGTCATTGGATTTTGTGAGTGCAATTTTGTTTGAGGGATCATTAATTTCATTGGGATATGTCCAACCAATCTGGTTCTTGGCTTGGTTCTGGATGTGGTGGCTTGATCTTTCTCTTGAATCTTAGGAAGTGGTTGTGAGTTCATGTCTTTTTTGAGAAAGAGGCTTAAGTTCCAATGCTGGTGGTTGATATGTAATTCGATTGAGTGGTTGGGCCATGTTGATAAAGAATCCTTAGGTGTTTATCTTTTAGTTGAATGTTTTTTGGATTTTCGAGGGTGGAAAGCCTTAATGGTGAGGAGAATTGTCACACCCGGTTTTTCATGTCTTGGTTTTGATCCTGTCCATTGGAAATCCTGATCCTTTTATTCGGTTCTTTTGTGATATTAATGTTGATTTTTTATTTTCCATCTATGTATAATCATCCTACCATGGGTTCCCTATTTCTTTGGGGGGGGTGTGGAGGAAAGTGTGGTTACTTCATGATTTGGTCCAAACTGTGTGACCATTTGTAGATTTAAAAACATATTTTTATTTCATTATATCTCCATCATTTTTCAACATTTTTCACCCATTCAACATACCACATGGCCTTCCCTATGCTATTAAAACAATCATATCCATTTCTACCCCTTATGAATTAATAATCATGGTGGATTCAAGTTATTTATTCTGGTAATTGGCCATACCATGAGCCCATTTCTAGTTTTTTTAAAAAATATATTTTTTTCCTTTTATATCACACTCTTTTCATTTATGTTTTTTGTGATTACACCTCCAAAACGGATCCCTAACTATTGGATATCGATTTGAGGCACCTCCCTATTTTTTATATTTCATTTTCAACATTTGTTAGGGGGATTTCTCACAAATGGTTAGTGGCTCTTCTAAATTTCTTCATCAAATATTTCTCTTCTGTCCTCCCTCTTTCATACCCATTAATTGTTTTGTATTTATCTTGTCCCATGGTCATGATTGACCTAGTGTTCGGTTTTCCACCAATGTTTATGTGGTTATATGTTTGTTTAGGGCTGGTATTCATAGATCTTCAGTTTTGGAACATGTAACGGGTGTTTTCTGGTGTGTCTTTCCATTCCCCTATGGTTTCGAGGTATGTTCTCCCAATAATATGAAATTATTTTTTATGTTTCTTATATTTCATGATTATATCACCTTATATACATGATTGTTATTACTATTCAACATTTTGATGATTTATTTAGTATGAAATTTTTTTATAGTCCTTGTATTGTGTAAAATTGAGTTGTTTCATTATAAAAGTTCTCACCGCTTATTCAAATAAATTTTCTTATAGTTTTCCATATGCACTATTTTTGTCATGATATTTTTTTACTACATTAATAATTTTTTGGCATGCACATTAGGGGTTTTACCCATTTGGGTGTTAAATAAAAGTTTTTTTGCTAAATGTTACACGCGAAGTCTTCATAAAAGTTCCTGGTTGGCCTTTGTGTGATAAATATGATATAAAATAACTTTTATGAATTTATTAAAGTGATTGAAGCATGATATGTGATATTTTGGAGGCCTTCAATTTAACACCCCAGGATTTCATATTATGGTATCTCATTAAAGTAATTCAACAACTTGCGTTACATGCAACACCGAGTTTGGGCACACCACAACTTACCAAAATAGCCATCCAAAAAGGGGTCATGAATAGTATTTACATAATTTTGAATCTTATATACTCTATATAATTTTATCACCCATATTATTTTTTTCTTAAACATAATATGAGAACAAATTCATTTTTTCCGATAAAAGAAGTATTTTTCAAAAAATAAAATTTCCCCACTTTTAATGGAGAACCCTTTTTAAAAAAAATATTTTACACTTATATATATTCAATTTAATGAAATTAAAATATTCTTTATAATTGGTAAGTAAAAATTTAGTTTTGATACATTTTTTTTACTTTTCGGATAACTTTCATATTTCGATGAAAAGTGAAAAATACTAAATTTTAATTGAAAACAACTTTTTTAATCAAAATAATTTATAGTGATAAATTTTGAATTTGAATAGTTTTTAAGTATAAATATATTATATTTTTATCATTTAATACAATGTAGGTCATTATAATTAATTTCACCTTTAAATTTGATATAAACACATGTCAATCATTTGATAGTTTTTACTTTTAAAATACCCGCTTTTTTGGTTTTGACAATGAGAATTAGTTTTAAATTAATAAATGTAACTTATATGTTTTGAATTTAGTAAAATATACTTCATTTTTGAATTTGTAATATCAAAAATAGATGGGGGGGGATTTGTGGTATTTTTTTGAAAACATTCAATTTTTGATGAATTGTAAAGAACCCTATGTTATTTTTTAAAACCGACTTTTTATTTTAATAATTATTTATTTTATTTAGATTTATTTTAAGTAAAAATATTTATATAATACATATATAAGTTCAATGTAATACATTGTAGTAATTTTATAATAAAATTAGATTTATAAATTTTTATTGAATTTTTTACCGTCTTTTACCCACCTTCTAGGAGCATTTGCAAATTTGCTTAAAAAATAATTTTATCGATTCTAATAGATGAATTTCAAAAATAAAAATATTATTCTATAATAAATTAATATTTTAATATTTTCCTAATTTGACTCTCACCCCTCTTATTAATGGTAAATTCCCCTTCTCTAAAAATCACACCTCCAAAGCCATTTGGCTTAGCCTACCCTTACCCAAATATCCTCCCAACTTCTCCTACTACAACCTAGAGTCCATACTTTGATCCAAAAGCCAAAATATGGAGCAATTTTGATCTAATCAAAAGGAAAAACCCGAAGAAGCGATAATAATTTCACCACCCTCGTTCATGTTATTTTTCTCTACAAATTTCTCTTTCATTGTTATTTCCATACCAAAATAATAACTCCAGTACATTCTATATACTGTGATATTGTTATAAATATTATATAACCATATACATTATTCAATACATCCTATGAATGATAATGTCACCATTCGTGCGTACATACACCTTATCATCTCTATGTCGTCGTGTGATTTGATATTCAACACTTTGTTATTTGGATCAATATAATGATGAGTAATATATAAATAAATAATAAAAATAACATGCTAATATCTATGTAAAGTTAATATACCATATAATTTCTCACCACTTAATCCTTAAGTAAATGACATCGTCACAAGTGTGTACGTACAACTTAACATTTGCACGACGCAATGAGATTCATTTCCATAGTCACCATTCAACGATGATTATAAAAATATATATTAATAATAAGTATTTAATATATGAAATAATAATGATACTATATAGATATATATATATGTATGTATGTATGTACTTACATATATCTTACTCACTTACTTCCATTCAATACTATATGAAAACAGAAAGAGCGTTTTTGCGAACGTACGTCCTACCTTCTCCATAAATGGTGTTTTCCATTTTATATATCAATATACTTTACATATTTATATTCCAAATATATGTGATATATAAATCATGTGTTATGTTCTGGAAGTGTGTAAATCATTATCTAAATGATATGATCAAGAATAACAAGTTACAACATGTATGATAAAGAAAGCCATTATTACCCGAAATATTAATTTTACAAGGAAATAATTATTAAATGGGCAGTATAAAGTCATAAATGAATCTTGTATTAGATAATAAATATTAATATTATTCTGGTATAATTACATAACATATTATGGTCATTTTACAAGTGGTTAAACGTACCCTAAAACAATGTAAAGTGCAAGGTATGGGTTAATTTCACATCTCCTTATTATCTGAGGATGTTTTTACGTAAGTATCTACTGGGAAATGTTTGTTATCCATGTCCATGTTTCATAAAATATTTTTCCATTGGATTATTCTAATGTACTTTTTTACTAAAAAATCATTTTAAATGGTTCAATTATTTATTCTTCTAAACCTTTCTTATTAATGTCCATGTTTTCACAAGGGTTTTAAGGATTTATTTATGTGGACATGAATGATTTAAAATATTAATTCCATTAAATATTTCCAAATTTCTATGGGACACTATGATTGAAAAATATCTTTTAAATGACTTCCGTTATGAATTATGTGTCTTTTAATCAATTTAATGAAAAAGGGAAATTTATGTCAAATATATTTACAAATCATTTTCTACTATGTCAATATTTATTAAGAGATATTATTTTTGATCGAGGTAGATTTTTGATAATGAAAATATTTCATATTGTATTTATGGTTTTGGGATATGATTGAATGTGGAAGTGTTATTTTTATACCATTCTGGGTTTATGGAAAAACTATTGACATTTTGAATTTTAGTTTTTATATGAATGTTTATGTTATGTTTAAACCTTCTCATATGAGGAATGTATTGGACTTAGTAAGTGATGGCTGGATCTTGCTATAGATCCTCGATGCATCTGTAGGTCTCATGAGACGAACTAGTGTCGTGGAATAAGGCCTTTAAAAAATATTAGTTGTAATCTTGGCACAAGGCCTTGACTATGTGGTTATGATGTCTGGCATTATGCATTCCATCATTATGAAATTTGATATGGATATTGCTTGTGATTATTCGACTACAAGAATATCAATACAAATAAGTAAATAGAATTATTTTATTTATCACTTCCATATTATACTTAAGTTTATGTTTAAAAGGATTTTATTTTATCTTTAAAAATTTCGTTAAATGTTTATGCTTATTTGTAATGGTTTCTGCTATATTGTTATCCTTAATGATCATTTGAGCTCACCCCTTTCTTATGTTTTATTTTCCCATGATTTCAAAAAGTGTATTATGATTGATAAAAAGGGTTAATCTAAGAGATTAATGGATTCTCAAAGCATCATTTATATTGTATTTTATCCTCTAATGTGTAATTTAATGTTCATGTATGTAATCTATTTTCCAATACTGCTAAATGGATCGGTCTTTTGGGACTTTATTCCTTGTAATCACGCCAATGTATTAAGATAATGCACCGACTATGGGATTCTAGGGTCAGGGCATCATAGTTGGTATCAGAGGACATTTAGCAATAACCATGTAAATAGATTTTGATAAACTATGATTAGATAACATTACCCTAAGATAGACATTGAGGATTAGTATAGAAGAACATCCTATAATTTTATTAATGTAGAGATTTTTTAATTTTCTAAGAAATACATACCTGTATGGATAAGAGAAAGTAGTGGTGGATCTGGTATAGATGTACCTAGGAGTGAAAACACCGACAAGGAGTTTCGGGTTTGACTCGAGGTATCTTGGTACACGACAATGGGCCTTGCTACACTCTTGGTTACAACATTCCCGGGGGATATTCTTAAGATAAAATACATTTTATTTACAAGCCATTATGAAGGATTTTGGAGTAAATAATTTCTCAACGAAAAACTTTTATGACTATAGATTATATGCATAATCTTTTCAATTTACGTTAGGTATTTTACAAAAATCTGGAATTATGAATTTCAATTAATAAACTAACATGGTTTATGACATTTTTTAGAAATGGCGTCTAGTAGAAGGAATGATAATTCTAACAATACACATGATCGAATGATTAAAAAGGACCATATCTTCTGTGGTATTAAGCCAACATTTAAAAATGAAATAGTCTCACACATATTATCATTATATGATGATATAATTTCATGGGTTAATAAGATAAGTAATGAATTCTCTGGGTCCTATTGATTTGAAGGGAATCAAGAGAAGAAAAGGATGGTTGAGAGAAAGATGGATAAAGGGAAAAGGGGAAAGAAGGATTTTCCCATATGTGATTACTGTGGAAATAATAACGTTGGTAAATTCAAGAAGGTAATGAGAGTTTTTTTATAAGTGTTGAGAAAAATAACACCACGCACATGATTGCAAGGGTATGAAAAAGGTTTCAAATGTACAATGATTCATCTAAAAGGAGTTGGGACACTACGTGAATCAATGTCCAAATCACCACAGTATGCCCCAAATGATGCTATTGGATAATAATCAAGTTATGATACTACCATAGATGAAGAGGAATGACTAGTGTTATTATGTTGTTATTAAATAAATATTTCATTTGAGTGTTGTATCAATGGCGTATAGGTTATATGAATTATGGAAATAAATAAGGATTGTACTGCAGTACTATTTCATTAAGGATTTGTGATTGTATGGTACCAAGTAAAGTGACATAGTTTTATGTTAATTTTTTTGAAAAATACTTGTTTGAAGGAAATATAAACCATAATATGGTCCTGATACTGAGGTAGTGATTTTGGAATAAGATATTATCAATTTGGATGAATAATATTGGATACTCATGACTACCTTGGAACTGATTGAGGGTTTTTTATTCCATCATTGTTTGAATATTCATAATTTTTGGATATAATGAATATATCTGGTACTCTATAAGGAATAACAAAGCCTGAATTTAGTCAATAAGGATTTATGCTAATTCAGGGTGTTACAATGATTTAAAATAATACATGATGAAGGTATTCACATTTATTATGTGGAAAAAATGATCTTCATTGTGTTCACCTTCCTTGTAAATTTTGGACTGTGAGTTTGGACAGAAGTATTTTGGATAAGTCTAAAGGTTGTAATTGATTAAGATTGACATCAGATACTACTGTTAATGTTAATTAATTTCTTGATATTATTTTTGGAATGTCATAAAAAGGATAACCTGGAGGTCGAGCGACAACCTTCCACGTCTGACAGGTCCGCAAGACTTGAATCTGCAGCCGAAGGGTGACAAGGGTGGATCACCTACCACTAGAATACATGATTTCCTGGTTTGTATAATGTAGTTTTTTTTTAAATAGTCTGACAAATGAATTATAAATTAAATATTGGAACCCTATATGAATAGGATAAATAGAATATTTTTCAATTCTATTATATTTTGGAGTGAAAAATGAGTTTGTGGTAGGAATTAGTTGAAGGATGAAACTCTACTTATCAAGTATTTTTTTTAATATTCTATGAATAAATTAATTATAAAAATTTTGGGAAGGGATCGTAAAAGTAAAAATGTGTTATCCTAATACCTAATGTTTTGTTGAACCGATGATATTTTAAATCACCATAGATTGATGTGTCTGAGGCACTCAATTTTACAATAATTTATGACTAATGACCTCAATCACTCCCTATAAATATTTACGTTTTCCTTCCAATTATGTGTCTCTAATTTCCAACAATGTTCTCCTAATCGAGATCATGATTTGGTGGTGACTTTTTCATTTCCATATCCCTCTTATTAAGACTAAATTTTATTAACCCAATTTCTGATGTGGGTTTTCAACAAAGGTATTTTTCTATTTTGAACCATTTTTTTCGAAGAACAATTTAAAATTCTATGGATGCAATTTATTTAAGGAGTGTAGAATGTGACACAACAAGATTTTATAGTACGTAAACTCTTTAAAGTAATTCAATAACTTTCGCTACATGCAACATCGAGTTTGAGCACACCACAACTTACCAAACTAGCCGTTACAAAAGAGGTTATGAATAGTAATAACTGTATTTTGAATATTATATACTCTATATAATTTTTATACCCATATTATTTCTTTCTTAGATATAATATGAGAACAAATTCAATTTTTCAGATAAAAGAAGTATTTTTCAAAAAAATCAATTTTACCACCTTTTCATGGAGAACCTTTTTTAAAACCAATATTTGACACTTTTATATATTCAATTTAATGAAATTAAATTATTTTTTATGAATCAGAACATAAAAATTTAGTTTGGATATATATTTGGTACTTTTCTAGGAACTTTCATATTTTGATGAATAATGAAAAAAAAATACATTAATCGAAAAAAAAATTTAATCAAAATTATTTATATTTTTAAATTATTCATTTGAATGGTTTGGATGTATAATAAGATTTTATTTTTATCAGTTAATACAATTAAGGTCATTACAAGTAATTTCACATTTAAATTTGACATAAACACATGTCAATCTTTTGATAGTTTTTACTTTTAAAAAACCTGATTTTACGGTTTTGACAACGATAATTAATTTTAAATTAATAAATGAAACTTCTAGGTTTTTAATATGGTAAAATAGACTTCATTTTTGAATTAGGAATATAAAAATTATCTTATGATGAAGTTGTGGTATTTTTTCTGAAAACATTCAATTTTTGATGAATAGTGAAAACACTACGTTATTGTTTAAAACCGAATTTAAATTTAAACGATTATTTATTTTATTTGAATTTATTTTAAGTAAAAATACATATATAATACCTATATAATTTCAATGTAATTTATTGGAGTCATTTTATAATAAAATTGGATACATAAATTTTTATTGAACTTTTTACCGTGTTTTACCCACCTTCTAGGAGCATTTGCAAATTTGCATTAAACATAATTTTACAGCTTCATTGAGTTGAATTTAAAAAATCATAGAGACATGGTTTAGATGATTAAATAAAATTTGGTTCAATAATATGAATATAATTTTTCGTGAATAGTAACTTTGGACTATTATTTAACATAGATAAAAGTGAATAGGGTAATTAACGGTAAAAATTATATTATAATTACCCTAACACATGTTTTAATTATATTGGATAAGTTTAATTCAACATAAAAAACATTAAAAATAAAATATGATTTTTTGGGTCAACTTAGATTAGATTAGGGCATTTATTATTATTTTATTTAAAGAAGAGTTAAAATTGTTAAATTCAATGTTTATTAACTAAACTATTTTTAATATAGGGTTACACATAAGAAAAATTTGACTACATTTATTCATTATAAAAATAGAACGATTTAATACATAATTGTATTTTATTTATAATTTTTATATATTAAAAAATTTAATTTATTTATGACACAATGATGATGGAGTAATTAACTTAATAATAAAATATTAAAATAATTGATATTATAAATATCCAAATTAATGTAAATTGAGACATTTGATGAATATAACTAATTTTCTAGGTTACTATGACATTTTAGGGAGGATTAGATAAATTTATTTCGATGTTATAAGGTTTTTATGACTTTCAAAAAAACAAAATACCAAATAGTGTCAAAATTAAAATAAATTATTTTCAAAAAAAATACTATATTATGGGCTGATATAATATTCCTACAAATATAAGGTTCCACCAAAGGTCTTAAATAATATTATATTTGTCATTAATGAACCCCTTGAGGTTCATTTGATTTTTTAGAGAAATATTTGTTAACCATATAGTGTAAGAATAGAAGAAGACACAGTAAAAGTTAATCTATTTAACTAATTGTTAAATCTAAAGGATAAGATCAAATTGGTAACCTACACTTGTATAAAACATATTGGTTGAGATTTTTTAGACCCATAACCACCTAAGTCTCTAAATAAATTCATTTGGAGACATTATAAACTGAATATGATTATATAATAAATTAATATTTTATTCTTTTCCTAATGTGACCCTCACCCCTCTTATAAAAGGGCACTTCCCCTTCTCTAAACATCACACCCCCAAAGCCGTTTGTCTCAGCCAAAAACTTCCAAAATATCCTCCCAACATCTCTCACTTAAACATAGAGTACTTAACTTGATCAAAAATCCAACCTATGGAGCCCTTTGTATCGACTCAAAATGAACACCCGATGAAGAGGTAATAATTTCACCACCTTCTTCCAAGTCCTTTTCTTCTTCCAATTTATCTTTATTTGTTATTTCCATACCAAAATAATAACTCCATTACCTTCTACATACTATGATGTTATTTTAAATATGATATAACCATATTCATTATTCTATCTAACCTATGAATTATAATTCCACCATGCATGCGTACGTACGGCTTACCGTCTCCACGGCGTGGTGCAATTTGTTATTCAACACTATGTTATTTGGATGGATATAATGATGATTTATATGAATATAAAAAATTAAAATAACATTATAATGTCTATTTAAAATTAATATACCATCTAATTTCACAGCTTTTAGTCATTAAGTAAATGACATCGTCGCTCGTGTGTACATACGGCTTACCGTCTCCACGACGTGATGAGATTCATTTCCACATTGACCATTCAATAGTGATTATAAAAATATATATTATTAATAAGTATGTAATATATGAAATAATAATTCTACTCAATATATATATATATACTTACATATATCTTATTCATATACTTCCATTCAATACGATATGAAAACGGAAACAACGTTTATGCATACGTACGGCCTACCGACTCCATAAATGGTGTTTTCCATTTTATATATCTATATAATATACATATTTAAATTCAAAAAATATATTATATATAAATAATGTTTTATATTCTAGAAGTATTTAAATTATGATCTAAATGATACGATCAAGAATAACAGGTTAAAACACGTACGATAAAGAAATCAATTATTACCCAAAATGTTAATTTAACATGGAAATAATTTTTAAATGCTTAGTATAAAGTCATAAATGAATCATGTATGATATAATAAATATGAATATGGTTCTTTTATAATTTAATAACATACTATGGTCATTATACAGGAGGTTAAATGTACCCTCGACCAAAGCAAAGTGCAAAGAAAAGGTTAATTTCACAATCTCTTTATTATCCGAGGTTGTTTTTACATAAGTATCGACTAGGAAATATTTATTACCCATGCCCATGTTACATAAAAGAGTTTTCAAAGGGATTAATATTAAGGGACTTTTTTAATTAAACATGATTTTAAATATTTTAAATATTTATTCTTCTAAACCATTCTCTTTAAGGTCCATGTTCTCAAAATGGTTTTAAGGATTTATTTATATGGACATGAATGTTTTAAAATGTAAATTCCTTTCAAAAGTTTAAATGTTTTATGGGAAACATTGATTCAAAACTATATTTTAAATGTCATAATTCATAAATTATGTGACTTTTAAATGATATCATGAAAAAGGGATATTTCTATGAAATATTTTTACTGATGATTTTACACTAGGTCAACATATTTGACGAGATATTATTCTCGATCGAGGTTGATTTATTATGATACAAATATTCCATATTGTATTGATTTTTATGTGATATGTTTGACTGTGGATGTTTTATTTTTTACCATTCAGTGTTAATGAACAACGTATTGACATTTTGTATTCTAGTTTTAATACGAATGTTTATGTTATGTTTAAGCCTTTTCATATGCAGAATGAATTGGACTTAGGAAGTGATGGGCAGAGACCATTATAGCTCTTTTATGCATCGGTAGGTCTAATGAGACAAACTAGTGTCTTGGCACAAGGCCTTGAAATAATCTTATTTTAAGTCTTTGCATAAGGCCTTGACAATGTGGTTATGAAATCTAGCATTATTCATTTTATCATTATGAAATTGGATGTGGATATTCCAAGTGATTATTCAACTAGTAGAATATACATGGGAATAATTAAATTGAATTATTTGATTTATTTTTGCCATATTATGCTTATGTTTAAGTTTAAAAGGATTTTGTTTTATTTTTATACATTGCCTTAAATGATTATGCTTATTTGTAAAAGTTTCTGCTATATTGTTATCGTTAGTAAGCATTTGAGCTCACCCCCTTCTTATTTTTTATTTTCCCAAGATTACAAGAATTGTATTATTATTGATAAGAAGTGTTAATCTTGGTGATTAATGGCATTCTCAATGGATCATTTAGTTGGTATTTTATTTTCTAATTTGTAATGTAACGTTCATGTATGTTGTAACACCATGATATTTTATGAGAAATATTTTTTTATGTCTTATGTTATATGAAACATAAAATTAATCTTTCAATACACACAACACTAGCTTGGATTGCGTTACACGCAATCACGACCTTCCTCGATAGCGTGTGTAGTACGCAATACCGGGTTTCACTAACCAACGATATATTGTTATAATATTATTATGGACTAGCCTTTATGAATAGTATTAACTAATTTTTGGTTTTTATAACATTATTATCCATCATAAATATTTTGTAGAACATGGTATGTGAACAAAATAAATTTTTTGCGTAAAATAAGTATTTTTAAAAAAATGAAGTTTTGCGGCCTTTTGGTGGAACGCCCATTTTTAATCTAGTTTTTGACATGTTTATAAGTTCAATTTGACAAAATAAAATTCTTCCTTGGAATAATTATATAAAAATCTAATTTGGATAAATTTTTCATATTATTCTTATAACATTCATATTTTAATGAATAGTAAAAACACGCGATATTTTAATTAAATAAAACTTTTTTCATCGCAATAATTTATATTGTTAGATTATATTTTTAATTTTTTTAAAGTGTAATTAGAATATATTTTTACCATTTAATATAATGTTGGTCATTGGAATTAACTTTACTTTGAAATTGGACATAAACAAGTGTCGGTCGTTTGATAGTTAGTGTTTCCTAAAAACATGCTATTTGTTTTGATAACGGGAATTACTTTTAAAATTAATTAATTTCACTTATATGTTTTGAATTTGGGAAAATAGAAATAATTTTTGAATTCATAATATAAAATATATCTTAGGCTGAATTTTTTGTATTTTTCTGAAAACTTCAATTTTTGATGAATAGTGAAACAACTTAGTGGAAGTTAAAAAACTGACTCATTCATTTAAATGAAATTTTACCACTTTTGTGAATTGAATTTTAAAAATCTGACATAAATGGTTGTTATAAAAAGGTAAAATATTGTTCAATAAGATGAAAATAATTTTTGGTGAATAGTAACTTTTGACTTTTAATTACAGCGGATAAAGATAAATAGGGTAATTCAAGGTTAAAAGAATATTATAACATATAAAAATTACCTTAACACTTGTCATAACCTTATTGGATGAGTATTGGCCGACCATGGGAAACCTTGGGTATATTTTGGGACCGCATTGAGCAACTTGGTAGTGATAATGACAATTTGAATTAAATAATATAATGTAAAGACAAAATTGACATTAACAAAAATCTTTTAGTAATTAATTTTTATAAGGGGTTATTTAAATTATATTTTCGACTATAAATATTTATTGGAAATATAAAATGATTTCCTACATGGTGGTAATTTTTTTATAATTTTTAGACATCATATAAATTAAATTATTTATGACGTAATAATGATACAGTATTTACCTCTTTAATAAATGATTTAAATAAATAATATTATAATGATTAAAATATTATCCAAAACATGTCCAATTCTTATAGGATTATTTTATTTCGACCATGATTCGTCTTATCTTCATCGTTAATGATTTTTGAACCTTTTGAAACCGAAGATATGTTTATAATAAAATAATATTTTCACACATTCCAATGGTGCCCCTCTCCTCCCTTATAAAAGGCCACCTCCTCCCTATCCTCTTTAGACAACTTTGTGCCTTCAAGATCGGCCAAACCCTACCCATTACACTTATAAACTTCCCAAGTAATATTCTTGAGGTCCTGGGTTTCTTCAAATACCATCATTAGTGCCCTAAGAGGAGGTTTCCAAGAGGCGTGTCGAAGAAGAGGTAATATCAGTTACCGATTTTTTCAAAATTATTTCTTCTTTTAATTCTTCTTATCTAGTTGTTTTGTTATGAAGTAATAACATCAGTATCACTCATATTCTTATATGTTATTATAAATATTAAACAACCCTATTTCACCTTCTATACATCCTACGGAAAAAGAAATCACCGCGCGTGCGTACATACGGAATACCGTCTCCACGCCGTGGTGTGATCTGTTTTCCACCACCACCTTACATGGATGGGTATAATGGTGTAAAGGATAACTGTATATTATTATTTTAAAGTGATATTTATTCTTAAATAGTATACATACACCTCAATACAATTCCACGAACATGGGGATGATATCATTGCTCAGGGGTACGTACGGCCTACCGTCTCCATGATGTGATGTGATTCGCTCTACATGATCTTCATTGAATAATGATAATATAAATGAATTTAATGAATAAATATGATATATATTACACTAATACCATTCTGTAAATGATTTATCTATAACCTATAAAGAATAATAAGAAATTATTTGACAAAACATACATAAGAACATAAAGCAATGAACACCCGAATAACAAGAAGAAATAAAATATTACTAATTAGAAGACAAGAATATGACCTTATATGATATCATAATAATGAATATGATTCTATAATAATTAAATGACATTATTTAAATAATTATACAGGTGGTTCGGATATGTATGAATCAGATCGGACCTAAGGTAATGGAAAATATCGCAATCTCATTTTTATCTGAGATTGTTTTATACTTCAGAATTTACTGGGGAATATTTATCATCCACATACATGTTTCCTAAATATGTAATATTATTTATATCCTCCTATTATTTTTTAAATCCAATTTTACTATTTTGTGAGTAAAATATATGAAATGAATCTTTTGTCATTTTTAGTACGAGGTACTTTTTGACTTTTCCGGCCAATGTATGAGAAGAATATTTTTTTAAAATTATATGGAATGAATGGATTTTTATGATTTCATAGAAAATTATTTCCATGAAGCTTCCTTTACAAGTTTTCCTGTTTATTTTTAATCATCTTCTTTTATTTTAAAATTGTATGACATTATAAGAAAGTTAAAATGTTTTTGAAGTAGAAAGGATATTTTCCTCAAGAATGGAGTTCAATTGTTTTATCAAAATTATTTTCCATATAGGATAATATAGGGTTCTATTTATATCCCTATTTTTACATTGATTTTATTATTTTATAATGGAATTAATTTTATAATGTTCTTTTATCTTATATGGATTATGTTATGACGTCATGATGTTTAAGAATCCCACTTTTATTAAATGGGTTATGATATGATTTATGATTTTGTGGCACACATAAGAATGATTTTTTAGGATATGGGTGGGACCTATATCTCACTCCAATGCATTGGGTAAAGATTTATATATCATGAGATAGATATGGCTGGAACGACAAGTTAATCCGGTTCAGTGATACATGACTGGAATGAGGAGTGAACTCGGTTCAGTAATGGACTTTGTCCGCTATGATGGTCTTGGTAATGAGCCTTGACTAATATGAAATGATTTCTATGATTATGTGTGTATGCCACAATGTTTCATGTTTTAAGTTATAATTATTGGGATTACATTTCTCTACTATGATTTATCCCATGTTATGATATTATGACCTCTTTTGCAGGTTAATATTTTCAAAATATTATGTTTTTATGAATATGATATGATTGATATTTCTTTTGTCTACCCTTACTGAGCATTTGAGCTCACCCATTTGTATGTTTTCTTTTCCCCAGGAAGGAATAAGGGTATTAAGTAGGATATTCCAAAAGGGGCTCTAGATATGATGAAATAAACGGGAGACAATGTAGATGGTTTATGAACTAGTAGTTTATGATTCCCAGTTTCAAAAGACACTATACCTATACATTCCTATCATGGTTTTGTTATATGTTGTAATAATTATTCTCTAATTCTGATGTAATAACAATGTATATAAAGTATGGGTCATTATAGTTGGTATCAGAGGAAAGGTATAGTCAACCATTGGAAACTAGGATGTGAAATCCTATGTAAGAACTCTAAGGATATGTCTAAACATTGAACACAATATTATTATATTAGAAATGTCCATGAAAAACCTATTATAAGACCTAAAGTATGAAATTTTATTCTTGATTATGTGTTTTTCTTGTTATGATTAGTGTTTTTCACACTATGCATCTTGGTTTTCGTCAATGGATGGAACCCGAAGGAATCGTGTTAATGATGAATGCGATGGGAAATGCAGTGATTGTCCCCCCTGAGAAAACAAACATTATGGGAGCTGGAATGAAAAATCTTGTAGCCATGCTCACACAACATTCTCAGGCTATGAATCATGCTGGACATCCTAACAAGCAAAGGAAGGAGAAAAATTCTGTTGAATCCTTCATGAGGCAGCGTCTACCTTTCTTCAGCGGTTCTTCTGATCCATTAGTGGCTGGACGATGGATCAGTACCACTAAAAAGATATTTTCAATTCTACAATGTTCTAAACATGATAAATTCACCATAGCAGTATATCGTTCGGAAGGTGAAGCTGATCAATGGTGGAATCTTATTAAGAATACGAGGTAATGGGATGAAATTGATTCCATGGAATGGGACGAGTTCAAGAACTTATTTTTCAATAATTACTTCCATCGTATTCTTCCAACAAATATAGAGAAGGAGTTTCTTGAACTGATGCAAAAGGATGATGAATCGGTTGGTAACTATGAAGAAAATTTTACAATACTTGCAAGGTACGCTTCCAGAATTATTATCCAACCTTAGAGTAAGATCGATATATTTAATAGTGTCTTAAAACCAAGTATTCGAAGGGTGTTTTCCATAAGGGACTTCAATAGCTACAAGGAAATTGTGAAATGTTCTCTCATGGATATGATGGAGATTGGAGTAAGCCATCAGTCATATGGGTTTGATAAGAAGAGGAAAATGGAATTCAAAGGGAAATCTAAAGACCACAATGAAAAGAAGATGATTTTTCCCTTATGCTCAATGTGTGGAAAGAAACATGGAGGGAATTGTCTTAAAGGGACAAGTAAATGTTTTATGTGTGGAAAATAAGGTCATCGGGTAGTTGAATGTCAAAATAATGTGAAGAAGATGTCTAATGATGCGAACAAAGAATGGGATACACAGAATGCACCTCCTACACTTAAATGTTTCAAGTGCAAGGAAATGTGGCATTATTTCAATAAATTCACTAATCCAAGGGTTGTTTATGATGATCGAAATCAACAAACTATTAAGGCCTAAGATAAAAGAAAGTCACATGAAATTTTAATCGGCGATGTGGAGTACGATAACGAAGTAGTGAAAGGTAAACTAACCATCCACACTAAATTAGAAAATGTTCTATTTGATTCTAGATCCACCCACTCTTTTATTTCTGATGAATTTCTTAAGGGTATCACTGTACTACCTCAACGATTAGATGTTGAGTTAGCTGTGACAAATCCTAATGGCACAATAGTCACATCAAAAGTTTACAATTCTTCTCCAATTGAAGTTTTTGGGAAAGTGCTTCTTGCAAATCATGTGATCCTTACTATAGTGGAATTTGATGTGATTCTTGGCATGGATTGTCTTTCTTTATACGGAGCTCATATCAATTTACAAAGAAGGGAAATCACACTTAATATTCCCGATCAATCTACTATCATCTATCAATGCAAGGATGAATATAACCTTCCATTGGAAATTTCTTCCATCTTATTAGTATTGATTAAAATAAATGAAGGTAATTTATCCCAAATGGTTGGAGAGAAACTCACAATTAAGAATATTCCTATTTTATGGGAGTTTGATGATGTCTTTCCAGGGAATTGCAAGGTCTTCCACCAAATCGTGAAGTTGAGTTTTCAATAGAACTCATACCGGGTGGTATGCCCATTTCAAAGACACATTATAGAATATCCCCAATTGAGTTTCAGGAATTGAAGAAGCAAGTACAAGATAATCTTGATAAAGGATTCATACCCCCTAGTGTGTCACCTTGTGGAGAACCTGTTCTATTTGTTAAGAAGAATGATGGGTCAGTGAGACTCTACATTGATCATCGAGAACTTAACAAGATCACTATCAAGAAAAAATATCCTCTCCCACGCATTGATGACTTATTTGACCAAATACGCGGAGCTCAATACTTTTCCGAGATTGATCTTCATTCAGGGTATCATCAATTAAGGTTCAAAAAGGAGGATATACCAAAGGTGACCTTCCATACAAGGTATGGAAACTATGAATTTTTTGTGATGCAATTTGGACTTACTAATTCCCCAACTATCTTCATGGATATGATGAATAGATTCTTTAGAAACTATTTTGATCAGTTTGTGGTAGTATTTATTGATGATATTCTTTTCTATTAAAAGAGCAAGGAAGAACATGAAGATCACTTGATAATTTACTTAAAGAACCTAATAAAGGAGAATATTTATGAAAAATTTACCAAGTATGAATTTTGGCTTCAAAAGGTTTCATTTTTGGGTCAAATAATATCATAAGAGGGGATATCTATGGGCCCAGCAGAAAGGAGGTTATCGAAAGATGGTCGAGACAAACAACAGTAACTGAGATACAAAGTTTTCCTGGTTTGGATGGATATTATCGACGTTTTGTGAATGATTTTTCAATGTTATCTAATCCACTCACCAGGTTGACTCGAAAAGGAGTTGTGTTCATTTGGACGGAGGACTGTGAAGATAATTTCAATGAGTTAAAATGAAGGTTATCCAGTACACTTGTGCTCACACTGCCGTGTATTGGAGAAAGGTTAGTGATCTACAGTGATGCATCCAAGAAGGGACTGGGGTGTGTTCTCATTAAAAATGATATGGTGATAGCTTATGCCTCCCGAAAGTCGAAAATCAATGAGCAAAATTACCCAACTCATGATTTGGAGTTAGCCATGGTAATATTTTCATTAAAAATATGGAGGCATTATCTTTATGGTGAAAGGTGTGATATTTATAATGTTCATAAATGTTTAAAGTATATTTTCACACAAAATGAGTAGAATTTGCACCAAAGAAGATGGTTGGAGTTGATTAAGGACTACGACTACTCAATTGATTATCCCCCTGGAAAAGAAAACAATGTGGCAGATGCATTAAGCCGACAAGACCATGCTAGCATATCTATGATCAGGATCAGAAAAGATCCAATATTTATGGATTTAAAAAGGATGGATCATGGAATTATAATGGAAGGGGAAAATCTTATCTTTCTCAAATGAATGTTCAACCATCTATACTTTTGATGATTAAAGAGGACCAAAAAGAAGATGTAGAGTTACAAAAGAAGGTGAGGAATGTTCCTGAATTCAACCTAGATTGTGATGAGATAATAAGGTTCAGAAATTGGGTTTATGTTCCTCCCATCCTAGAATTAAAGAATGAGCTACTGGATGAGGCTCATAGTTCTTCATTATCTATTAATCCTGGAAGCACAATGATTTATAGGGACCTGAATGAGTACTTCTGGTGGGATGGAATGAAAAGAGAGGTTGCTAAATATGTCTCTTAATGCTTGGTTTGTCAGCTAGTTAAAGCTGAGAGACAGAAGTCTATGGGGATGTTACAACCATTACCCATACTAGAATGGAAATGGGAAAATATCACTATGGACATTGTAATTGGACTTCCTAAAAAATCCAAAGGAAATAATTCTATCTTGGTTATAGTTGATCTTCTTACGAAGTCGGCACACTTCATTGCTATTAGAGAAGATTTCTCTCTGAATCAGCTTCCCAGGATATATGTGAAGGAAGTGGTAATATTGAATGGAGTACCACTTTCCATTATATCTGATCGGGATCCGTGGTTTACATTGAAGTCCTGGAGAAGTCTTCATCATACTTTAGATACAGAGTTGAGTTTTAGCACATCTTATCATCCTCAGACAGACTGTCAGTCTGAGAGAACAATTCAAACTCTAGAAGATATGTTAAGAGCTTGCTCTATGAATTTAAAAGGTGGTTGGGATCAACACCTACCTTTGGTGGAATTTTCTTATAATAATATATTTCACTCCAGTATTCATATGGCTCCTAATGAAGATATCTATGTAAAGAAATGAGGGATTCCAACTTACTGGGATAAATTTGGGGAAAGAAAGGTACTAGGACCTGATCTTGTTGATGAGATGGCAGAAAAGGGAATATCTATTCAACAACACATAAGAGCAGCTCAATGTCGACAAAAACGTTATGCTGAAAACTGAAGAAAAAACCTAGAGTTTGAAGTGGGTGATAATGTGTTCTTACGAATATCTCCTTGGAAGAGAGTAATGAGATTTGGAAATAAGGGAAAGTTGAGCCCAAGTTATATCGGTCCTTTCGAAATACTGGATTGTATTTGGAAGGTAGCTTACCGATTAGCGCTTCCACCGAATCTCTCTCAAGTTCACGATGTGCTCCACGTATCTCTCCTGAGAATGTACATACACGATCCTTCACATGTACTAAGCTCAGATGTTGTACCGCTGGAGCAAGATCTTTCCTATGAAGAACAACCAATATAGATTCTAGATTGTAGCGGAATAGTTCTATGGAACAAGACCACTCGCTTGGTGAAAGATTTATGGAGGAACCACCAATTAGAATAAGCTACATGGGATATTGAGGATATGATGAGGGAGAGGTATCCTCATCTATTTGTTACGAAGTGATGAATTTTGAGGGAGAAATTCATTTTATGGGGGATAGAATGTAACACCCTGATATTTTATGAGAAATATATTTTTTATGTCTTATGTTATACGAAACATAAAAGGAATCTTTCACTGTACACAACACTAGCTTGGCTTGCGTTACACGCAATCATGACCTTCCTCGATAGCGTGTGTAGTACACAATACCGGGTTTCACTAACCAACGATATATTGTTATAATATTATTATGGACTAGCCTTTATGAATATTATTAACTACATTTTTGAATTTTATAACATTATTATCCATCTTACATATTTTCTAGAACTTGGTGTGAGAACAAAATAATTTTTTTGGGTAAAATAAGTATTTTTAAAAAAATGCAGTTTTGCCACCTTTTGATGGTGCACCCATTTTAAATACAGTTTTTGACATGTTTATAACTTCAATTTGAAAAAATAAAATTCTTCCTTGGAATTAGGATATAAAAATTTAATTTGGATAAATTTTTCATATTATTCTGATAACTTTCATATTTTAATGAATAGTAAAAACACACTATATTTGAAATAAAAACAACTTTTTTCATCGCAATAATTTATTTTGTTAGATTATCTTTTTAATTGGTTTTAAAATGTAATAAGAATATATTTTTATCATTTAATCCAATGTTGTTCATTGTAATTAATTTCACTTTGAAATTGGACATAATCAAGTGTCGATCTTTTGATAGTTATTGTTTCTTAAAAACACGCTATTTGTCTTGATAACAGGAATTACATTTAAAATTAATTAGTTCCACTTATATGTCTTGTATTTGGAAAAATATACATCATTTTTGAATTTGTAATATCAAATATATCTTAGGCTGAATTTTTTGTATTTTTCTGAAAAACTTCAATTTTTGATAAATAGTGAAACCACTTAGTGGTGGTTGAAAAAACATACACTTTTATTTAAATGAAATTTTACCACTTCTGTGAATTTAATTTAAAAAATACGACATACATGGTTGTTATCATGAACTAAAATATGGTTCAATAAGATGAAAATAATTTTTGGTGAATAGTAACTTTTGGATTTTATTTACTGCAGTTAATGGTAAATATGGTAATTCAAGGTTAAAAGAATATTATGATAATTAAAAATTACTTTAACACTTTTCCTAACCTTATTGGATGAGTATTGGCCTACCATGGCCATCCTTGGGTCGATTTTGGGACCCCATTTAGCCACTTGGTAGTGATAATGACTATTTAGATTAATTAATTTAATGTAAATTCAAAATTGACATTAACAAAAATCTTTTAGAAATTAATTTTTATAAGGGAGTATATAAATTATCATCTCTACTATAAATATTAACTTTAAATCTAAAAATATTTCCTACATGGTGGGTATTTTATTATAATTTTTTGACATCATATAAATTAAATTATTTATTACACAATAATGATGCAGTATTTACCTCATTAATAATAGATTTAAATAAATAAGATTATAATAATTCAAATATTATCCAAAACATGTCTAATTCTGATTGGATGATTTTATATCAACCATGAGTCATCAAATATTCATCTTGAATTATTTTTGGACCTTTTGAAACCGATGATAAGTTTATAATAAAATAATACTCTCACACTTTCCAAAGGTTCCCCTCTCCTCGCTTATAAAAGGGAACCTCCTCCCTCTCCTCTTTACACAACATTGAGCCTTCAAGCTTTGACAACCACTACCCAAAACTCTTATCAACTTCCCTAGTAATATTATGGAGGTCCTGGTCTTCTTCAGTGACCAACAATAGTGCCCTAAGTGGAGGTTTCAAAGAGGCATGTCAAAGAAGAGGTAATATCCGTTACCGATTCTTTCAAATTTATTTATTCTTTTACTTACTCTTCTCTAGTTGTTTCATTATGAAGTAATAACATCAGTATCACTCTATTAAGATATGTTATTATAAATATTAAACAAACATATTTCACATTCTATCCATCCTATGGAAAATGAAATCACCGCACGTGCGTACGTACGGAATACCGTCTCCACGCCATGGTGTAATCTGTTTTTCACCACCACCTTACTTGGATGGGTATAATGGTGTCAATAATAAATATATATGATTATTGTTAAGTGACATTGATTCAGAAATAGTATACATACACTTCAAAACAATTCCACGATCATGGGAACGATATCATCGCTCGTGCGTACGTACGACATACCGTCTCCACAATGTGATGCGACTCATTATACATCATCTTCATTGAATAATGAATATATAAATTAATTGAATGAATAAATATGATATATATTACACTAATAAAATTCTTGAAATGAGGTATCTATAACCGAAAAAAAGAATAAGAATTTATTCGACAAAACATGCATAACAACATAAAGCAATGAACCCCCGAATAATAAGTAGCAATGAAATATTACTAATAATAAGACCCGAATATGTACTTATATGATATCATAACAATTAATATGATTCTATAATAAGTAAATGAAATTATTTAAATCATTATACAGGTGGTTCAGATACATACGAAGCAAATCAGACTTAAGGTAAGGGAAAATATCGCAATCTCATTTTTATCCAAGATTGTTTAGACATCATAATTTACTGGGGAATATTTATCATCCAAATCCATGATTCAACAATATGTAATATTATTTATATCCTTCAAATATTGTTTAAATCCAATTTTACCCTTTGGTGAGTAAAATATATGAAAGGAATCTTTTGTTATTTTTACTACGAGGTACTTTTTGACTTTTCCGGCCAAAGTTTGAGAAGAATCATTTTTTAACTTATACGGCCTGAATGGATTTTTATGATTTCATAGAAACTTTTTTCCATGAATCTTACTTTATATGTTTTCAAGTTTAATTTTAATCAAATTCATTTAGTTTAAAATTGTATGACATGATATGAAAGGTAAAAAAATTTGAAGTAGAATGGTTATTTTCCTCAAGAATGGAGTTCAAGTGTTTTATCAAAATTATTTTCCATCTAATATAATATAGGGATCTGTTTCTATCCCTATTTTTACATTGATTTGATTATGTTATGATGGAATTAATTTTATGATGACCTTTTATCTTATATGGATTATTTTATGATGGCATGATGTTTAAGAATCTCATTTTTATTACATGGGTTATGCTAGGATTTATGATTTTGTGGAACACATAAGAATGGTTAATTATGAGATGGGTAGGACCTATATCTCCCTCCAATTCATTTGGTAAGATTTATATCTCATGAGATAGACATGGCTGGAACGGAAAGTTAATTTGTTTTAGTGATACATGACTGGAATGAGGAGTGAACTCGGTTCAGTAATGAACATTGTCTGTTATGATGGTCTTGGAAATGAGCCTTGACTAATATAAAATTATTTTCTATGATTATGTGTGTATCCCACAAGGTTTCATGTTTTATGTTATGATTATTGGGATTTCATTTCAATACTATGATTTATCGCATTTTATGATATTATGATCTCTTTTGCAGGTTAAGATTTTAAAAATATTATGTTCTTATGAATATGATATGATTGATATTTATTTTGTTTACCCTTACTGAGAATTTGAGCTCAAAATTTTGTATGTTTTATTTTCACCCAACCAGGAATAAGGGTATTAAGTAGGATATGCCAAAAGGGACTCTAGATATGATGAAATAAACAGGAGACAATGTAGATGATTTATGAACCAGTTGTTTATGTTTCCTAGTTTCTAAAGACACTATACCTGTACAGTCTTATCATGGTTTTGTTATATGTTGTAATAAGTATACTTCAATTATGAAGTAATAACCATGTATGTAAAGTATGGGTCATTATATATGTAATCTATTTTCCAAGACTGTTAAATTGATCGGTCCTTCGGGAATTGATTCCTTGTAATCATGCCAATGTATTAAAATAATGCACCGACTCTGGGATTTGAGGTTCTGAGCATTACATTCTATGAATGTAAGAAGTGGTTATGGTTTTATAAAGAGATGAGTTTTTTTGACAAGTTTTTGTACGAGTTATCGGTAAGTGGGTCCTTCGACATTCTTATGAAAATGGTTGAGTAGAAATGTGTAACCTAAATAGTAAAAAGGGTTTATTTAAAAAAATTCTTGATAATAATGGTGTTTTTACACCTAATTATGAAAATTTAAATTTTTTACCTTTGTTATACGTTGGTTTGGTAAAATGCTTAATGGCCCATTTGATATTTCTCTGTAAAAAAGGAGTTTTCATGTGTATTACATATTGAAAAATTTGGTGTAATTTTATGATTCATGAAATTGATTTATTAAATGGTTTTGGGTATTCCAAATATAGTTTGGTAAGGCATTGGTGGGAATTTTTATTAAAAAGTTCATTTTCAAATGGAATTCATGTAAAAATCTTCGTTAAACATCTTGAAATTTTTTTATGAAAGTTTTAGATGGGTTATTGACTAAAAAAAATGAAGAAAAACATTTTTAGCAACTATTTAGAGTGTGTGTGAGAAGAACTAGAGTTTTTATGTGTAAATGGAATTTGATTGCATGTGGAAAATTTTTGAGAACAAAGAGGGAAACCCATGTATCAAGGTGGGTGGACATGTACTAGTATGCTAGTGATTCAGAGTGGGATTGATCCAATTTAACATAGCATGTTTCATGAGGAAAATAGTAAAAAAAAATATTATGGTGATGTTGGGTACCACTAGGTTATTTGTATGTTCTCTACTAGTGTCTTGTCCATGAGAACAAATATTTTTTATGGTTACATTTCCCCGAGATATGAGGTACCTCGGGCCCACAACTAGCTAGTGCCTAGGTGTGTTTCTGTGACTTGTTCTCATTGGATATATTGTATTAACCATCAGAATACTATGATATTGGTTGGAATATTCAGTAGCATGTGTGTTTTAATTAATGGTGTAAATTCTTTAAAGCAGCCCTCTTGATACCCATATTCACTTTGAAGTTGCATCTCTTTGAAATATGTACTAGCATTTCCTGTTTATTAAAACAAGAAAGAATTTTTATTTTGTAATGTTTGTATCATGGAAGCTTGTTTAGGTAACATATTTCTATATATTTTATCTTAAAAAAGATATTTATGATTCTTTTATTTTAAAGGAAGTTCATTGGGAATAGAATATCTTGCTAAACAACTGATTTTTAATTCCCACACCTATTAACATCTTCTGTTGTTAGCCATTGGGCCATGTTCGCCTTGAGTCTGATCACCATGGGTGATGTACGATCATTGTGTGGGAGAGTGACATGTAGAATCACATAGAGTTATTTGGTTGTCATATTTGGTCAGTTTCGCTGTTGGTTTAGGTTTACATTCACTTTCATGTGAGAATAATGTTCAGTTCAACTTTTATATAAATGTTTATTGGGATTTCCATTTTATTTTTTTGTTTATTTAATTGTTTATACTTGTGTGAAATCTTTCCCTTGTCACTCTACTAATTCCTTTGGTTCCTTTCGCTATCATGTGAGGGTCAGGAACACCTCTCAGGATATGTCATGTAGTGACCTGGGTGACTGCTTCAGGGTTGACCCATGCAGGTTCGAGACATGGGTTATGAGAAATCATGTTTTCCACTAACAAATAATTATTTATAAAATAATGATCAAAAGATATCTTATATGTTATTACAATAGGGTATAATGGGATATATATATATATATGTATATATATATATATATATGGTTTTAGGAAGCTTCATATGTTCGGGTATTATTTTGGGATAATAATATACTAATGAGAGAATCAAAGTTGGGGTATACTTATAAAATCAGGGATGTAATTGGTTTGTGAGAGATGATGAATGATACTAATAAGGGATGATATGTGTTTTTATGGGGTTGTTTCAATGATTTTTATCACTATGGATTAGTGGATCTGGAGAAATTGTAGTTTCAAATGAGTGGGGAATCGTGGCTATTTAATTTTGTTTTGATTTGGAAGAGGAATTAGATTTTACAGGGATATTTAATTTTTTTAATAGGGTTTTAGGTGGTGGTATCTTTGTCTGAAAAGACCCAATTTGAGTTTTGGGTGTTCATGAGTTTCAAAAATATATAGCATTAGCTATAATAGACCATAAAGTACTCAGTTCAGTGGCATTGGGTATTGGGTGGGGGTTCCTTTGAGGGTAACATTTTGATAAGGCCATATGGTTTCTATTGTATGTGAATTGAGTAACGAGTGGGAACTGGGTGTTTTATTTAGTCGATCGAGCAACCTATTAGACCCAAAAACTCTTTTTTAATAGGTGAATATAGATATTTTCGACCTTCAAGTTGAAAATTTGATTAAGATATCACCTAAGGTAGTGGGAAATGGGGAGTTGAAAGAAGTGATCTAAGGGATGTAGTGAACTATCCCTTAAAATATTATAAAGATAGTATTCTTGACACTTAGTTACAATGTGTTATCTTTTTTATTCCACAATATCTATTAATGCTTAGTGGATTTAGATAAGACCAACACACTCATACCACATTCTCCTTGGACAATGACTTAGTGTGGAACCATGTAAAACTACTATGTTCAATTTCAATTTATGCATGTGGGTATTTAATAATTTCATGATTGCATCAGTTTCGAATAAAAGGCTCTTACCAATTTTGCGGCATGTTCCATCTTATTAAAAGAAAAAATGACACCCTAATTAAACTACCCCATATCAGGGTATTATATGGTCCTATAAAATAAACCCTCAGAGATCAAAACCAATTCACTATAAACTAAATCATCATGAATTAATTAGTTAATGATGGTTAACCTCTAAAAAATTTTATTTTTACATTAAAAACTTTGTCTTGATAAGAACATTATCACATGGGTAGTTAGTCCAACACATGGACTTGGGAAGGATTGGAGACTAATTCTTAAATCTATAAGTGTTATAGAGTAGGAAATAATTCAAAAAAAGGGTTTTTGATCCAAAAGTACCATACTCTTGACCAATTCTAGTTCCTAAGTATCATTGGAAAAAAATCAAATGATCACCTACCATTGGAATGAATGATTATGAACTTTTGAAAAATGTGGTTACCGTTGGGTGTTTTTGGTTCTATGAACAAACTTCATTGGAATCCTCTTCAAAGAAGGTGTGAAAATGGTGAACATAAAATGAATCCCTAAATATTTTCAAGCCACTAACATATAAAAATGATCCATCTTTCAATATGTTACCTGTGATAGAAAATGATTGACCATGAACTCTTACTTATGAAGAATCCCAAATGGGTTCTTTGTTTTTTTATTTGTTGGACCTCCAAGAATCATTAAAATATTAATATAATATCAGAGTCCACCAATGAATTGAATGATCATTATAAAAACATAGTAGAACAAATAGGGAACCTAAATCCACTAAACACTACTAGATAGTACACTTAAAATATTCCCCGACTTCAATAAAGGACAATTCCTCATGGCTTATACATAAATTTTCATCATCTTGTAACCTCCAATGCCTTATGGTGAATGATCTAGTGTAGAATTATCTTATTAATATATCCATCCCAATGCTTCAAGAAATTATTGAATGAATCCATATAATGAGTCATCTTAGGTTTTCCTATCAATGATGGGTTGCGATGAAGAATGTGGTTCCCCTTACCACATCAAATAATTTTGGTATCTTATCCACATAGTGTAGAAAACAAATCCTTTCATATATTGGAGTGGTGGAGGAAGATGTGTTCTATAACAACCATTCTCTTTGTTTCACACACAAGCTTGCTTTATTAAATAAACATGAACTTAATAAAAACCAGAATATAAAGAGGTATAGTTTCTTTGGGGATTAGGAACATTAAATGTAAACTTCAGAAATAAAATAGAAAATATTTATTGAAAACTTTTTTTACAAGACCAAAACATTCCTTCGTACTTAATAATTCATGGGATAACTGAGAGAGATACATAAGAAAATGGTATGCTATAAAGACTAGTAAGGGAGTAAAAAAGGCATAACAGGAATAATAAAATAAATGTTAGGAAATAGACATATCAATGGAGTACAAGAAAAAATGAACATAATGTCATGATATAGCATGATAATCTTAACATGGAAATGTGGCAACAATATTCAACATGATATTAGCCTCATGCAAGGATCATTGAACAAGGATTAGCCTATGTAAACCCTCATTGAACAAGAATTATCATGATTAAACCAAAATTTCTCAGTAATTAGAATTTATAAACCCTCATTGCACATGGTGTATCATGATACTAAACATTACCCAATTCATTAGAGTGGTATCAGGGCTCACCCTTCAAAAACATTTCTTTTCATGCACAAGTGTGCCACATGGATCATATAAAAAGGAATGATTCAACATAATAAGTTCTTAAACGATTAAATAATGTTTAATAAATACATTTATGTTCCATTCAATTTGTATTTGTGTATAAATGTGAATACCCTTGATAGAAAAATGAGTATGGTATTCACTACACGATGATTTTGTCTTGGACAATCATGGTGAAATTTCGGTAGCGTAACAACATCATATGGAAATTCATAAGATTTATTGATGAGAGAGAGAGGGGTATATAATCATTTATACATGAAATATTTAATAAGGGGATAATGGAACATAATATCCCACCATGTGAAATGGAATTTAGATGCATAACATGGGAGAAAAACTTGAATGGATATAAGAAGAGATAAATCCCTTACAGAATTTTGGCATGGTAACGAGTGTACACAGAAAGAATTAATGAGAGATAAATGGTATATAGTAATCCAAACATAAGGAGGGATATAGTGGGGAGGTTTGAAATCATTCCCCAAAATTTTTAATTGATAATAAAATGGTATAACGACAGAAAAAAACTTGGATAAAAAATAAGATTGGAAGGAATCCCTTACGGAAAATAATCATGATAGCAGGTGTACATAAGGGTTCATAAGAGGGATAAATGATAGTTAAAGGGATATAATCATTTATAAATCAAACATTCAGTAAGGAGGATATTTAATAACATATCCCAAAATTGGAATACATGAAATTAAAATATAATAAATGAAAAGAATGGTTGATAAAAGAGGAGGGTGGAAGATCCCTTACATGGATGTGTGATCCCAAAGGCTTAGGAGAGTCTTCAAAGAGGCTTCTTGGGAGAATGATAGTACCTTGGGAGGACTATAAAGAGTATAGGGTCGAGGTTTCCCAAACTCCAGATGGTTTTACTAAAGTATAATGGGAGAATGGGTGGTTTATATAGGAAAAGAGAGGGAATTCATTATTATTTAGGTTTTGGACACTACACCATAAAATATTCAATACCACAAACCATCTAATGGGTTTGGACCATGTTTTTTGCCAAAGTGGAGTGGTCTAAAATATTTTATAATTCCAAAGGCCGAAAATATTAAAATATTAGGCTTTCTTATGTGTAGGCGAGTCACACTCTATAAGAAATCAATTTAAAATGATAAAATATTTTATAAATCTTGGATGGTCTACTAAGGACATATAAAATAATCAAACAAATATAAAATCACATTATTTTATTGGTAAAACATATATAGTCAAAATAACGCTTTTATTGAATTTTATTAAATCATTGTTGGATCATTATGATTTTATAAAACACATTATATATTTATATGGTATTTAATTTTTACCCAAACATTCAATTGCCTCATAAAATTAGCAATAATTCATTGTTGGATACTTTAATCATACTAATTCCAAAAATAATATTCATTTTATCTAGATAAATTTCTAAATATATTATTTTTATCTTTTAAAATGAAAATCGATATTTATTTAATATTCCTGGGGTTTGACCCAAACCGTTTTCAAACCATAATAAAAATTACAATTGACGTCATAAAAATAATACGATCATTTATATTTAATAAAAATTAATTTAGAAATATTATTTTATTGAAATATTAATTAAATAAAATATACATTAATTATAAAATTATATTTCGTAATTGAATTTTAATATTAACTAAAAATACTATTTGTGCATTAAAAATAATTTACAAAGTTTCAAGAATAAAAATGAATATATATTAGTTATTCTATACAAAAATAATTATCATAATCATAATTATAGGGAATTGTTACGTATCCATTTATTACACCACCATATTCCTTATTCGTATAGTGTGTGATTGGGGTACTTTCTTGGGGCCATTCAGTGAACATGGTTTGGTCCGTGATCTCGATGAGCTTGAACTTCTCCCGTAAAAATTTTCGCTCATGCTTAATTTGTTTGATATCATATTGGACCTGATCAAGGTAAAATCCTATAAATTCAATATCACTCGAAATATCAGATAAATGGGCTTCAAAGGGAATGATTCTTTTTGATGTGTCCTTTACTTCCTTTGGCTATGTCAACTGGTTTTGTTAAAACCCTATATTTATACTTGTCATGTGATCACTATTCAATGACTATACTATCATTGGTAATAATAATTAGGGGTTATTTAAACCTAATAATAAATTAATGTGTTTTATATATCCATAATACATTAAAATAAAGGGAATTTGTTTCATAAATGGTCAGTCCATTAAAATATTCCCCCTTTAAGAAATCCCACCCACGAAATATCCTTTTCCATCGCTAAAATAGATGAGGGAAACTCTACCTCATCACATCATATGGTTCCTGTTAGGGCCAATAGGGGCCTATATACCCTGAGAGGGGGGGTGAATCAGGGTATGGACATTCTTTTTCAAAGTTATTCCTACCCCACTGGATCTTGACCTCTTTATTACAAGGTTCACTTTGTTTTCTCTTGTGTGTAAACAATGACCACGTCTTTACTTCTTTATCTAATGATGATGCTTTGAATGCAATGCAGGGAAGCAAATAGGAAGACACATAGATTTTTACTTGGTTCACCCTCACTGGGCTACGTCCAAGGAGCATACGCCGACAAGTTGCCAGTCGTACCAAATTCCACTAATCTTCACTAGATGTGGATACAAAGTTCGGGCTAGATCACTTCTATGCCCATGCTCACTGCCTTTACAAGTTTAGGGTCGGCTCACTGCTTTCCCAAGGGTCACTCCCTATTTCTCTCTCTATGGCTCACTACCGGTGGAGAGGATCACCTTCTTCCTCTTCCTAAGCTCACTACTCTGAAAGGGAATCCACTCACAGTTTATAGACCTGTAGGTCTCTTCATTTGCATGAATGAATGCATCTTCCTCTATGTGTAGATGCTCTGTTGAAGTACAACTTTCACTCGAAGATGAATATCTCTTTGTACCGAAGGTATCGGACAAACTTCCAGCTTCCAAGCAGTCCGAAAAACACTGTTGGAACAAACCTTACTAGGCGCACAAGTCTACCTCGGCGTGCAAGTATCGGCGCGCAAGCCACAACGGGCGTGCAAGTCCTCCTCTGACACTTGCGCGACACAAGATTCCTCAACTCCAAACTTGCGCGACTCTCATCCTTTTATGCCCAAACTAATATTGGCGCACAACTTCCAACTGGCGCGCAACTTCTAACACCGGCGCACAACTTCAACCACTGGCGCGCAACTTCACCTGCGCGACCACACACACCACTTGCATGACCACCACACCTGCGTGACGGGAGCTATGATTTCTCAAAGTGTTGAACTCCGTTTCGAATGAAGAGGGGTTGGTCCAGTATTTATAGGCAAATTGACCACCCTACGCGACGGCGCGCAAGTCACCTGCGCGACCCAGTCCCGGCGCGCAAGTCTTCTCTCCTTTTAGACACTTGCGCGACCAACTCCCAAACATGCGCGAACCTATTTCCTTAGCCATATTTTGATCTTCTGATCTTTAAAAACATATGGCGCGCATGTTTCCTGTACTCCAAGTCCGTGGCGCGCAAGTCCCTTTGCCAAAAACACTTTTCTTCATTTACCGATTTTGAGGCCCAAAAATTTGGCAAACACAGGAAAACAGCGCCACCTTGTATCTGTTCTTTTGTACCGCCTCCAGATCATCCATTCCTTTTATCGACATTCTTGAATCAAAAATAGATCGTTGACCTCAGCTCTTGAACTTGACATTCCACCATGAAATCCTCTTTGTCAACAAATTTGTATGTCATTGTTTTTCTTTGTCAACAGTCACTACTTAAATGTCCACTTTGTCAACAAACACAATCACCACAAAAATTCTTCAATGATACCTTGAGGGATTTTGCCCAAAAGTTCCCACATTTATTTTTCAAACATGTGGTTTCTCCCCAAAAAAATTGATGAGGGGAATTCTAATTTTTTGAAGACCTTTCTTCCTACAATCTATGATCCTCACTGGATTGTCTTCATAGGAGAGTTCATTCTCCAATTGAATAACCTATGGCTTTAGTACATGTGAGGGGTCAGGAATGTACATACTTAAAATTGAATCATAGAATACATCATATACATGACACTAGGTTTGGTGGTAGTGCTAGTCAATTTTCCACTACTCTGATGTGATCAAAGATCTCAAAATGGACGATGTACCTTGGACAATGATTTCCCTTATTCAAAAATCTCATAACTCTTTTCCACATATATATTCATATGAATACCATGTCTCCAACATAAAACTCTAAGTCTCGTAAATGATTATCAACATATCTCTTTTGTCGACTCTGAGCAGCTTTGATGTGTTGCATAAAGTTATTAAGCTTCTCCACTATTTCTTCGACCATTTTAGGCCATAAATGTTTTAGTTTCCCAATTTCATCCCAATGTGATGGTGTTCTACAACCCTCTATATAGAGGGCTTCATTAGGAACCATTAGGATTCTTGAGTGGAAACTATTATTGTAAAAGAACTCATAAAGAAGAATATGTTGATCTCATATTTCTTTTAGGTCCATTGAGCATGCTCTCAACAATGTCCTCAAGTGTTTGGATTGTCTACTTTGGTTGGATGTCAGTTTCAGGAAAATAAGCATTACTGAAGTACAAATATGTATTAAGAGTGTGTTAGAGACTCCTCAAGAACATATTGGTGGATCTTGGATCTCGATCCGATACAATCAATAGTCGAATGCTATGAAGCCTTACCACTTGATTGATTTATATCTATGCCAGTCGATCCAATGAAAAATCCTCTCAAATTTCAATGAAGTGTGTAGTCTTTCTAAGATGATCCACAACAATGCAAATATAATTGATTCATTTAGATGTATTTGGATGTTTAGGGAAAACATAAATGGTGATACTTTCCCATTTCATTATTTCTATGGGTAGTGGTTCGATAATACCCTTATACATCTGACTCTCAAACTTCACATGTTGACATACCATTCAAAGTTATGTATACTCATTATTCTCCCTCTTCATTTTATTGTACCAAAAATTCTATCGATGATCTCAATACATCATTTTGTTTCCTTGGTGGATAGAGAAAGTGTAACTATGTGCATCAACCAAAAGTTCATTCTTTAACTCTAGATGTTAGGAAAAACATAGTTTTGACCCAAATCTCACTATTCATTTTTCATTAACATTGAACTATGAGGATTTCCATTTTCTCATAATTTCCAATTTCTTCTAAATTCACACATTATCCTTTTGGGCATCCTTCTTCCTTTCAGAAAGATACAGTTGAGAAATCATTTTTGAAAGGATTTATGATGTTCCCTTATTTATGATTCCCATGTCAATCTTTATAAAATCTAAGAAGATATGATCCTTTTCAATTCTCATCAATCAAAGAGTTTCTAGATACTTTTTACATAGAGCATCTACCAATTTATTTTCTTTCCCCAAATTGTAGTTAAATTAGTAGTCGTTTTCTTTGATCATCTCTAACTATCTTCATTGGTGCATGTTCAACTCTTTCTATGTGAATATATACTTGATGATTTTTTTTATTTTTATATATATTAAACTTTTCCCCAAAGTGGTATCATCCCCAAAATTTTAAAATCGAAGATCACTGAAGCCAACTCCAGATCAGGTGTTGGATAGTTAGGCTAATGAAAAATCAATTTCACTGAATCATAGTTAATGAAATTGTCATTTTTCATCAACATATATCCCATTTCCTACTTCAAAGCATCACTGAATATCACAAAAATTTCTCCACTTGTCGGAAGTGTGAGAACATGCGCATTGATAATCCTCATTTTCAATATTTAGAAGCACTCATCACATTCTTCATTCCAAAAAAATTTGACTCCCTTACAAGATATCTTGGTAAAAGGGTTTGAAAATAATGATAAAGTATCCAAAAATCTAGGATATTATCTAGGTAAACCAAGAAGCTATGGATATCCATCATAGATGTTGGCTTCGACCATCCATCAAATGAATTTGTCTTTGATAGATCCAAAGATCTCTCATTGTTTAAGATGATAGGAACCAAGAATGAGACTTATTTCAACCAGAACTCTGATTTGTTGTTCATTTAGTAGAGATTCACCTTTTGTAAGGTCTCTAGTAAAATTCATAGATGCTCCCCATTCTCCTTCTTAGTTTTGGAATATATTTTAATATCATCTATAAAGATTTTAAGAAAAAGGTAATCTGTAAATTGTTTATTCATCAAGTCCATGTAGATTGATGGATCATTAGTGATTTTTAAAGGAATTACTATGAATTCATTGTGATCGTACCATGTACAAGAAGAAATATTGGGGATATATTCCTTCTTCACCCTTACATGGTAATATATTGACTGCAGATCCACCATGTAGAAGTATTGCAATCCACGTAACTGATAGAAGAAGTTTTCAATTCATGGCAGAGGATACTTGTCCTTTATCATGACTTTTTTTATGCTCACGATAATCAATGTAATGACGCATTAACCCATCCTTCTTCTTGATGAAGAGTACTGGTGCCCCCATGGTGAAGCACTTGGGCATATAAACCCTTTATACAGATTATTCTATAATAGTTCCTTTTGCTTCTCAAATTCCACAACTACCATTCAATACAAATTCGTGGATATTGGAAGCACACTGGGTATAATATCAAACAAGAATTAAACGTCCCTTATATAAGAATGAAAAAAAATTTCGTAGGAATCACTTCAGTGAATTCCCTCACAATAGGCACAAATTCAAGGATGGTTCCTTCCGTAGACTCAATAATTTGAGCCATATATGCATTCTCATAAGACATTAATAAACATGCATGAGATTATGGATCTAAATAATATTCATCCTCCTCCTTGTACTTGTACATAATCGGGGGTCGATTCCCCATATGGAGAGTGATTTCCCTTTCAAGGAAATTTATGATGGATCTATATTGGTAAATCCAATCAATGCTAATAATTACATTAAATTCGACCAGAGGGAGTATGACGAGGTTCACCGAGAAGTTTAATACACAAATTGTGATATGGGAGAAGTAATATTTATGGGATTAAATATTTTTTACATTTTTTTCACCAACATCCCTACCTTCATGATTTGTGGTGGTGTTTGTATTTTTATACTATACTATCAGGATATAAAATAATGCATAGAACAAAAACAAAAAAGTACGTTCGGTATTATTTAATGAATAACTATCGTATGTATCACCTCTTTATTTTCAGGATTCTATTCAGTGGTAGTGATGGAAAAATATCATCATTGCTGCCTTTTAGTTTGTTGGTTGCCTCTGAAAACCAATGACATAGGGAACATGTTTTCAAAGTTCCTTGGTTTTTTTCAGTTTTTTAAATGAACAATGCATTGAGAGTCGAACATAGCATTCCTCCACTCTTCCATAGTAGAGGTATTTTCTTGTCGACAGCTAATGGCTACATGCCCTCCTCGTACACACTAAAATCATTTCCTCATCCCATTCAGGGAATTTCTGGGGTGATTCTTTCCACACCGTTGGAAAGTGGGGTGCTTGAATATCATATCACCATTAGATTTATCCATTGGACCACCATAATTAATGTCCAATTTCCTCTTCTTTTCCCAATTATACCCCTATGATTCACTGATCTCCATTTCAACATTGAAGGCACATCAAACAATTTCTACATAGCTATCAAAGTCATGCATCACTTGGGCTTTCCATATTCTATGTTTTAGCGCATCAAAGAAGTAGTTAACCTTAAATTTGGGGGTAACGGAAAAACCAAAAGCATATAACGCCAGCCTTGTGATGTTTTTCTCATACTATTTTATATATTCATAGGGAAAATAATTCCCTTTAAATCTTAATTCAAAGTTTGGGAGGAAAATATTTATCAAATATTTTCTAGAAATCATTCCATTCCAACACCTCAATCTCTTCCTCAGGCTTTATATTTTTTTATCAATGTCCACAAATGACCTGCTTCACCCTCGACAAGATAAGTATCTAGAAGAACCTTCTGTTGTTCATAACATTTATTGAAGGAGAGGATATTCTCAATGGATTTGACCTATTTCCGGGCGATTGATGGATCAGATGATCTATTGAATATAAGAGGCCTTTGTCTCATGAAGCTCTCGATTGAAACTTGTTCTTTCGGGGGGTGGAATTACTCTTGACCCAGGGTTCTATTAGAAACAAGAGTTAACTAAGAGAGTATCATGACAATGTTTCTGATTCCCTCTCCCACTAGATTGGGCATCTCATTAGAACTGTTATCACATTGATCTACACATCATTTGTTAACCCAAGTCCTCCTATTACCGGCCATTGGATAGAATAAAAGAAAATTTATGGATGAGTATCTTAACGATTTTAAAAAATAATGGGGAATAAAATGTCATTAAATGGATAACATACATTTATCCCCTCAACTTATAAATTTCTAGGCTTCAATCTATGTTATCCATGATCTATCTCCTAATGTATATTCTTATGGTATTTTGTACTCCATTAAGATTGGTTTGTACTATGATTATGAATTTACCAAATCATATCCCCTTGGAGTGTCAGACCTAGAGTGCATAAAGGCTCATTATTTAGCACCAATTCTCGTCCAAGTCTAGCACAAACTTGTTAATCCAGGTTTTACCGCTAGATACATCTATGCCAGAGCAACCTCTACTTGTTTGTATCTGGACATGGTTGTATTTTCATGATAAAAAACTTACATTATACCCCCCAACAATAAAGGGATTATTTTCTTATACCCATTATTATCCCAAATTCATTCACATGATTTTTATATCCTTAATACCAAAAATAACTAAACCTATCATCTGATACGAGCTATAACAACCCTACTATTTATTTTACAAATAAACATGATTTATTACATAAATGTGCACTTCATACAACCCATATGATTGAGAGGTCAAATGTATTTGGGGATTAGGAATATTACATGAAAACCTAATAAATAAAATACCAAATCTTTATTGAAAACATAATTTAAAAGACCGCAACATTCTTTCTTACATAGATTTTCATGAGATAACCAAAAGACATACATAAGAAAAGGGTGAGCTATAAATCCCACTAATGGAGTAAAAAAGGCATAAAATGAAAAATAAAATTAACGTTAGGAAATAGAGCTATCAATGGAGCATAATATAAAAATAATAATTTCATGATATAGGGTGATTATCATAACATGGAAATGTGGCAACAACATAAAATATGATATTAGCATCAACCAAGGCTCATTTCACATAGATTATCATGAGTACACCCTCATTGAAAATAAATTAGCATGATTAAACCCAAATTTCACATGAATTATCAATATTAAACCCTAATTACAAATTTTGTATCATGATATGAAATTTTACCCATTTCATTGTTGCACTATCATAGCACATCCTTCATAAAAATTTTATTTCAAGCATAAATGTGCCACATGGATCATATAAGATGAAATCATTCAACATCATAAGTTATCCCATGATTAATGAATGTGTAATGCATACATGTTAGTTCTATAAATATTTATATGTATATATTGGTGAATACCCTTGATAGAGAAAAGATTATAGTGTTCACTACACGATGATTTTGACATAGAAAATGGAAGTGCAATTTCAGCAGCATAACATCATAATTTGGAAATTAATAAGTTGGGTTGATGAGAGATAAAGGGGTCTATCATCATTTATACATTAAATATGTTGTACATGGATCATGGAGCATAATATCCTAACATGTGAAATGGAATTTAGATTCAAAATATGACATAAATACTTGAATAAAATTATGAAGAGAGAAATCCCTTATAGAATTTTGGCAGGGTAATGGGTGCACACGAATGTAATTAATGAGAGAAAAGTGGTATATCGTCATTAAAAAAGGAGGCATGCAAGGGGGAGGTGTGAAATAATACCCAAAAATTAGTAATTGATAATAAAAGGGTATAACAACCTAAATAAACTTAAATAAAAAACGAGAAAGGAAGGAATCTCTTACTGAAATTCAGTACGTTAACGGGGTTACATAAATGGTCATAAGATGGATAAATGAGAATGAAGGTGATCACTTCATTTATAAATAAAATAGGTAGTAAGTTGTATATTTAATAACATATCCCATCATAGTAATATGAAAAATAAAATTCATAAAATAAAAACAATGCATGATAAAAGAGGACGCTGGAAGATCCCTTACATGGATGTGTGATCCCAATGGATTGAGAGAGGCATCGAGATGATTCTTTGGAGCATGAGGGTGCCTTAGGAGGTCTCTAGAGAGCACGAGAACGTTTTGTTCCGAGGTAAAAATGGTTTTAGTGAAGTGGAATGGGAGATTGGTAGGGTTTATATATGGTATGAGAGGGGAATCTTTATTATTTTGGTTTTGGACACTACAATTAAAATATTCAAAACTAAAAACCATACATGGTTTTTTACAATTTTTTTTCAAAGTGGAGGGGTATAAAATATTTAATAAGGCCATGTTTATAAATTTTTATAATATTATCATTTCTAATAGGGATGTGATTTACACTCTCACAGAAATCATATTAAAATGTTAACATATTTTATAAGTCTAGGAGGGTCCACAAAGGCATTACAAAATTAATAAAAAAATATATAATCACATTATTTTAATTTTAAAACAAATATTTCCTGAATATCCCATTTATATAATTTTATTACATCACTATTGGTTCTTTATGATGATATAAAACACATTATATAATTATACGATATTTAATTTTTACCCAAAAATTTGATTGTCTCTGAAAATTATGAAAAAATCAATGTGGGATAATTTTTTCAACCTGATTCAAAAAAATAGTTTCAATTTTATCTAAATAATTTTATAAATATGTGAATTTTCTCTTTAAAAATGAAAACCGAAATTTAATGAAAAATCAAGGTTTTGGACAAAAACAATTTTCAAACCTTAATAAAAATTACAATTGATATCATAAAAATTATATGTTAATTTATATTTAAGAAAAATTAATTTATTAATAAATTTTTATTTAAATATTAATTAATAAAAAATCTATTAATTCCAAAAAAAATAGATTTCTTAATTGAATTTGAATATTCACTAAAAATACTATTTGTGCTTTTAAAATCGTTTACAATGTAAAAATAATAAAAAATAATGTATATTCATTATTCAAAAAATAATAATACATAGAATAATAATTCTAGGAACTTATTACATATCTATTTAGTACACCAGCATATATGATATGAGTATAGTGTGAGATGGTGGGGATTTCTTGGGGTCATTCGGTGAATATGGTATGGGATGTGGTCATGATGATCTTGAAATTCTCTAATAAACGAGTTGACTCTTGATTAGTTTTTTGGATCTCATCTTGGGGTTGGACTAGGGAATAGCCCATAAATTCTACCTCCCTAGAAGGATCCATAAAATGGTCTTTAAAGGGAATGATTTTACTAGTTGAGCCCATCACTTCCTTTGTCTGTGTCCAAGGGTTTTGTTAAAATCCTATATTTATACTAGTCATGTGATCACTGTTTAACGGCTATATTATCAACAGTAATGATATTTAATGGTTGTTAAACCCAATTTGAAAATGCATGCTTTTTCAATGTCCATAATACATTAAAATAATGGAAATTTTATTCATAAATTTTTGGGTTGTTACATATTCCATGTTAGGGATACCACCTAGGGGAAACCAAAAAATGGTCATATATTCTATAACCATCATCACTGATGTGTGAACCCAATTATGAAAAATAACTATAGAGATATTTCATGTCCCAATGATCCAAATTCAGTAATAAAATATTAGAACCTACTATAGGAATCTAGACAATGCATCTTCAAATAAGGTCCATGTTCCACCCACAAAAAACAAATCAGATTTCCATATTTATAACCTGCAAAAGGATTCGGTCCAATTCTTTTTTAACACTATCTAGACGCTTTAAAAATATTTTCATCCAAAATCATATGTTATATAATCCCAGAAAACTTCATATCAGAGGGATGGAAGAATTATTATCATTTATAAACATGAAATATCCTATATTTCCACCAAGTGAGTTGGAATAAACTATGATTCCTAATTCTCCATCGTGGGAGTCCTTACACAGTATTTAGTGTTTCACATCAATAAATTTCATCATTGATAGACAAATTGATGATATAAAACCATGAAACTATTGAAAAAGGGATAAGTGTGGAGGTATTGACTAGCCATCAATCACCTGAATATAATATAAATTTATCAGTATAGGAGATGATTACTTAGATAAATAATAATAATATATCTTCAGAAGACCAATTTTGAGTTTCCTATGAGAAGAAAATTGTATGAGTACAGCCATTATAATGAATCTGGGACGTATCCTTTAACTGATCAACTTCAACATGAGTGGATTTCATGACCCATAAGGTTAGAATCGAGCCACACCATTGAAATGAGTTTAGATTAGTTAACTCATTTTCGACTACGCCTATTGATTACCAAATGTCACCACTACTAGGAAAAAATAATCTACTAGTTCAAGAAACACATATGGGCTAAAATCAAATGGGTTTATCCTATAAATTATTAGGTTACCTCATTTCTCTAAAGGATTATCTTGATGTTCATCATGAACTAGAAATACTAAAATAGATATTAGGTTCTTAGTGGCTAGATTTCAGTCCTCCCCATCCACACATTATGAAGATAAAATTCATGGCATTTGATGGTATGTGATATTAAAAGAAACACCTCAACCACTTTTCTTCCTATTGTGGTAAAATTTTGGGTTCCAAAAAAATATTCCTAGCTTATATTCTATTAGAAAACATTTGGAGGCCTCACCATTTCTTTGGGTATTAACCTTGTAAAATGGATTATCTTATGTTGTGAAGTTCTCTATCAGAAAATACTTTTACAATTAAATTTTTCATTAAGGAAAACAAAAATATGTGACTTGTACAAGTTAAAAAATTTCACAAATGAGAAATTCATGGATATTATTTTTATATGAAAGGGCATAAATTATTCTATGGAGACACAAATTACGTAGAAATAGTTACTTGATATTGGGGTAGAAAAAATACAAGGTGTGTTTTCATCTACCATGATTCATTTTAAATACCCTGGTGGTTTCTAAGAGGTTGTGACTATAGATAAACCTAGAAATGATGTTATTAATATAAATAATAAATGAACATATTAAGAAACACCCGAACAAATATGGAATCTAGGGAAATATAAAACAACTACAGTCACCCAAAAACCAAAAAAGATGAGGTTACATGACCTTGATAGTAGGAAGGATAATATGAATTCATTCAATAATGATCATTTTCCAAGTTACATAACCATTCCTCGAGAGGACATCAGGATCATCCTATCAAAAATAAATAATCTCAATGATGTAGTGCATTATGAACAACCAAATTACTATTATTACCATTATATTTTAGGGCTGATAATATTGGAATTAATTTTCATCAATAACCTAATACGAAAATAAATAAATGGAAGTTAAATTTCATTGGACGATTCCAAGGAACAAGTAGGATATTTTTATACCATTTCCCCTAAAAAGTAAAATAATGGTTCAAGGAACCACCCCAATAAATGGTCTAATGGACACTTACCCACCAAATGAGAATGTGGGAACAGACCCACCAATCAATCCAATAGGAACCATCCCACCAAACGGTCAAACTATTTTCATCCCACCAAATAGTAAAAGAAGTAATAACCTAGAAAATGAGTTAACGAGAACCCATATTCCAAATAGGATAATCAACTAAAGATGAGAATTGATTCGCCTATTTGTCCATTAAAATGATAACAACTTGGTCTAAAGACTTTTGAACTTTTTCTGACGACAACACTATTGATAATGATAATCATTTATCAATATAATACTCTAATCCATAGAAATCTTCCTCGTACTCTTATAAAAGCTTTGGTAAATAAGGGAGCAATGATAAAATTACTACCTCTATAAAAAGTATTATCAATTATGTAAATGATTTAGAGTGCATGGATAATAGAGAATATTCTCTATATCAATAAAAGTTACAATCATTTGGATCCCTATTGAGAATCCCATAATCATCCACATATCCTATCATTAGTAAGGGGAAGGGGTAGAAATATGTTCTTCTTGTCATCCCCTTGCTGAAGATATGAATATATTTACTGAAGAATATATCCCACAATTGAAGAATCAAAATGAGTATCTTTTTAAATTAATTATGGTTCTTATACAAGGATCTTTTCCCTATGATATAATATTTTAATCTTCTAATAGTGTTACTCCTTGCAATGAACTTCCCCATCATAGTAGGGTGGGGGTATTTTCAAAATTATCATGCCCTCATTGTTTGTATTTCATATATCCTTTCACATGACCCCAACATAAAAAGGATGGGGGGATTTTTATATTTAAATGTATCCCTGCCCACAATGCTGGGGTTATTTCCATATTCTCCACCTCATTAGTAAGTGAATTCTAGAAATATTTTGACCCCATTAGTTTCCAAAATATCTATATGGGGGACATCATTGGTAACTAGGGACTCCATTTCTTTAGCTTATACATCTGAATTTATTGAGATCATGGTACTACCATTGAGATCCCAAATATATCCATTTTCTCATATCAATATAAGAGTATTTTATATAACCGGGAAGCAGTGTTATCATCTATATATTGTTTATTAATGTGGAAAATAGTATACCTTCTATTTGGATAATGTTCATAGGTATTTTCCCATCCCATTGAGAATTATTTTCTTGATCATCCATTGTATAGTGGAATAGACTAGAATATGTTACAGAACATTTTAAATATTTCCCCTACCATCGATTATAAGGACAATAAATTGATAGGTGATTTTTTAAAACAATGGATGAATAATAAGTTTGAGAAGGTCTTGATAGTGTTATATAATATTGAGACTTATGCTACATCAATGTTACTTATTCTCCCCCCACATAAGATCACCATGCCAATATGTTATTTTATATTTGTTTGTTGTTATAATATAATAATCTATAAGACACAATGGTCCTCGTCGCATATCCTTATACTATAATAAACCAATATCCAAACTTCATGAAATTAAATGAAAATATCTGCAACACATCCTTGTCAAATAAATATTAACTATATGGTATAGGTACAGATATTATGGCTTCAATATCTATGGCACTGATGTCCTTACCATAATAAATTAAACTAAATGACATCTGGTTTATCCAGCATGACCATAAATAATATGAATAGGTTACATAAATATTATCTTAATCAATAGCCAATATTACACCATTAAATCTTGACTTACAAATCCATTCATTTTATTGATTGAATGAAATTTTCATTTTATTAGTGTTCATTCCTCTTATACAAATAACATGATTATTAGGTAATGGTGAAACTGTGTAATTTATCAAAACCTTTTGGACACCCATTCGTCAAATCTACCTAATTCATAACTATTAATATCTGAAAAAACCATATTCCTTGACTTTATATTCTCCTCTTGTAATATTTCATCCCTAATTTGTTCAATCATTTATTTATCTATTTCATATCATAATTTGGGGTACAGATTTGTCGATATTAAGAGACTCCTACATGATTTTATAGTGAAAACAATTTGTTTAACCTAAGCCTATAATGTAACCCCAAAGTTATGTTTTAGTCCCAAAATAAATTTCTTCAAAAACCCATGCGCTATCCCCTAGAATATGTGTTCCAAGGGTTGACCTACTCTAACCAGTCTCCATTGATGGAGCATGGAATTAGTTTCCTATCATTAATAATTGTAATTTTACTCCTCACAGAATCTGATTTATCCATTTAGAGACCTAATTTACTTCATCCATTTTCCAATATTCATATAGATCAAAAATGTTAATGTTTTTATACTATCATACTCAGCAACGGCTATTACGGACCCCCTAAGTCACATGATAATAAACTATGTAAAAATTCAATCCACATTGTATAAACATAAACTACATAGAATGTCCTATTCAATGATACTAACATTCATTACATATTATTATAATTTATGTATGATCACCCACAATATGGTATTTTATCATTATGATTATGAAATGATGAGAACTTCCCCTGCTTGAAAATACTCTGAACCAAGGCATGATTTTTCTAAAGATTATTTTTAAAATTGTCTAGTCAAAAAACAATGTCCTAGTCGCATTATGTTAAACCATATGAAATTTTACATATTTTAATGATGTTAAATTATATATTTAGGTCCTTATCAGATGACTCTAAACTATAGAACATCTGAGTCATTTTAGATTGAAAGTAAACTACCGGACATATGGTCCATTTTATATCACCCATTACCTATATGAGAGATTTATCCATGTAATGTTGAGAAGTCTATGACCCCACTATATAAATTAATAGTATGATTGTATTAAAAATTTAAATGGAAACTCAGTTATTATATCTCAGGTAGTAAATATGGACCTTCACTTTATTCCTATCCCATACTAGGACAAAAATATAAAAATTCCCCTCCATTATGTAAGATATAGATTTATATAGGGGTCCTGTTTTTTCTTAAGAGCCCATAGTTAGGGATTTAGAAGAAAAATATAATTTCATGTTCTACCCAAAATATGACCTTCATTTCCCTATATCATTGTACGTAGGTTAGATCTTGGTAAGGTTACTTTTTATAAGAACTGTGTGTCGAAATATTACCATGATATGAGATATTTTGCGACACCTAGAACTTATATTTCAAGACTAGATATGAAATTTGATCACTTTTAACCATTTCCATCCATGAAATCCATATTCGTGTAGATATTCTTGAAATCATTAAAATGAAAATTCTTCCACTTGTTCCCAATAATGCACTGTTGTGTGGTTTAAATGATTTTACATGTTGTCACTTGTTTCTCACACGAAAAATCTCTCATTTCATCTTATAAGATCTATATATTCAGTATAAATTTGGTTATTGAGATTGATTTTATTCAAATATACAGAATATAGTCTGGGTTTCAGGACATAAAATTGCATAGTACTAGTCTAGGTAGCATGACTTTAAACTACCAGGTGCAAATCCAAGAGATAACCATCCCAAGTGCATGACATTAAACTACAAGGATGTATCTCATCCTACATGAATCTAAACTAATCAAAATTTTCCTATTAAATATGGCCATTTTCTCCCCTATTTGTAAAATCAATAAGAGAAAATTTCATTGGAGAAAAAACTATCTTTGACACATAGTATCAATACCCATCCTCTATCATATGGTCCAAAACTACATAGAATATTCTGATGCATATTCTCTCACATATATACCAATGTTCAAAAATGAATTCCCCTTTATTTATCAAGAAATACACATGTTTTTATTATTTTCTAGGAAAGATACGCAGTGATACCCAAATACCCTTATCCTAGGCCCATCCACCAAAAAACAAATTCCCTCCTCATGAAATAAAAATAAAATATGTCTGTAGAAGGCACCTTCTTCTAAACTATGTATGGATTTATTTTCATCCTTTTGAGATACATTGTGATGATGGGATTTACAATCCCCAGACAGTTTGAATTTTTTTTCCAAGATGTGCAACCTTAAACCTCATCAACATTTTGTCCATGTTGTATGGACATAAATTTTATACCCTCATGGTCTTTATTTAATGAACATGATGTAAAAATAAAAATATCCTTAAAGGATATTCAAGATGAGAACACATGTATGGAACCCTGAGAAAAATTCTAGTATTCACATTCTTGGGTAATAACTTTTATAAATTAAGTGAAAATTAATGTAAAAAAGTCAAAAAGATTATGGGGTTCAATATTTCTGCCAACCAAAATCCATGCTATTATCCGTAAACCCATTTTCTATGAAACATTTAGAGTATATTTTCCTTTCCATTAAGAAGTTAAATTCATATATTCAATAGGTAGATTGTCATTTTCAAAAGGATATACATATTCCTATTATATATACACCCATTTGTGTAATTTGGGTCTCATGAATATAAGGTTTTATCCCTTCTATTCAATAATGTCTAAAAAATAGTGGAAAAACATTTAGGTTTCTTGAAACCATTTTTAATATTCATGTTAACTATGATCCCAACTAATATCCCAAATATATTATACAACATAGGCCTCTACATTGAGTGGATTAATACTGTTGTTCATCTCATTCAATGAAACATTTGGGGACAATATTGATTTATCTAAAGTGAAACCTATAGGATTTATTATGGAATGACACAGTTATTCACTAAGCCTATGAAGTAACCAATATGGAATGTTTTTTTCTTAGAAGAATGGTCCACTTAAACTCTATGTTATATCCCTTGATTGCATATGGAAATAGATTCCACTATTACTAATTGTTATTCTACACCCACCAGACTCTATTTCCAATTTACTCATAAATTTAAATGTTATCATTTACACACTCCATAACCCAATTATTCATGAATATTCACATTCCCTCGATGTTACGAATTTTTTAAATACTTCCTAATTAAAATAATCATTCTGAAATTATATTCATGAAAACTTTTTTAACCGGGTGTGCCTCTCCTAAGATAACCCAAGAGCCTTAAGTTTAGATTCATGTTTTGGAAACTCGTATCTAATACAGGTTCCAAGCTTCAAAAACATAAACTAAATATCTCACATTTTATATGGTAATTTATTGTGGCATTGGGACTTTAATCACATTGGGTTTTCCTTATAATCAATACGTATAATTACAAATTCATTGGGAGAGGTTTCATTATGATAAATTTAATACCTCCTCTTTTCTAGTGAAATTTATTTTATAGTTGGGTCCATATTGACATTTAGTTTTCCCTTTTCGTCTTCACATGTAGTTCCCCAATCACTGGTTCTAAGAATCATAAACATTTAATGACTACCTATTATTTTTTCAGGGTAACTTATGATAGGGTCAGGACTGTATTCAGATTAGGTATTTGTTTTTACTCACTACGTAGACTACCCCACTCAATATGTCCAGGATTTATGACAATATATTAAATACCTCCTCTTTTCCTAGGTAATTTTTGATAATGTCAGGTCATTTTAGAATTTCAATTTTCCTATTCCACACTACACAGATTCCCATAATCATTAAGTCAAATATTTCGGAAACTAACTGAATGCATCATATTTTCCAATGTAATTTATTATAGAATAAATTTCATTTTCACATAGTTTTTCCCTTTTCATCGCTACATAGACTACACAACTCATTAGGTAAAATATTCTAGAACTCAAATTCTAACAAAAATCAATCTAATCACTATGAAATTAAATTGTGTCTACTTATCTATGAGATCATGTATACTTGAATTCATCTCTCCATTCATGTCAAGTTTATCATTTACATTATTTTATAGAAAATAACACCAAAATTTGTGTCCATGGTGTGTGACCATAAACATAAATAATATTTTTTCAAATCTATATAACCATAAAAAAATACATTATCTCAACATGAAATACCTTAAACTACCCCTTGAAAGAGTAAATTTATTTCTATAGTTTAGGCCCCATAAAAGGAACCTTTTAAAAAATTTGAGTCTTGTCTCACTAGGAATCTACACTATATTACCTTGGAAATACATGAGCATTGGAAAAATTGGAAAAATGTTCATGTTGAAAACCCATGAAGGTTATCATAAGTAATATTAAATTCTATTCCAACTAAGACTCCCTATTAATGACTTATGAATATGTATTGTTGAATGTAATATGATATTAACATCCAAGGGGCCACCATTCAATCCTAGAATAAATCGATCTATTTTCACTAGGTCCATTGAAATAGGAAAAAATTAGAGCACATATTTTCTCATCATGAAATAATTTTGGGTTCCTAGACCTCATTACTTGAATATAAACTACGTGAGGTATGTTATATCATGTGTATCATAAAACAACCAAAAGCAGGATAATCAATATGGCATAAACCATTTTCATGAGATTTAGATCATTTATACATCCATAAAGAAACATTACTCACAACCAATGAATCCATAGTAATGTGATGATATCCATTCTCATATATATAATAAATATATACATAGGGGATTTCATCATAATATTATTTATCAATGAACATTAATTAAAAAATTTCACCCATCTATGTTTAATATTGATCTATATTGGAGAATATTTATATGAACTATGTGTGGAGTGATTCCCTTTCTAACTAGGTATGTAGTGATATACAAATCATTTAACATCGATCCAACATCAAATTAACTTTAATTTAACTCATTTTTTTGTATAGTAGAATGAAAAAAATTATTAATTTATTATATTCATGCCTTGAGCTAAGATCAATACTCATGGAAACTGGAGAGCCTAAATTAAATTATTTAACATGGTAACGAAAATTTATTTATTTGAAATTATTTTATTTGTGACATTATAAATCATAGAGTTAATATCCTCCTTTTGGAAAACAACCTACTATTGATGAGATAAGTTCAAATGTCATAGGATGATTTAATTATAATTCAAAGTTCCCCACATTTACCTTATAATAGGATTCTTTTCATCATGAAGGAATCCAATTATAAGGGGGGATTTATTTTCCCTAAATAATTCATGTGTAAACCCTTCTTCATGACTAGTTATATTATACTCAGTTAGAAAAAACATGCCATGTTTGAGAAGAAATGTATCTCTATGTAGAAAGAAGAAGAAAATTTGATTTCAATGTGCGACAAAACCTCTCACACACTAAGGGATGGAGTTTCCTAATAAAGTCTTCCCAATGTTGTGTTGTGGGGTAGGGGAACCTCCCTCCAGTACTAGGCCATAGATTTATCAATTTTCTCTTAATAATTTGTCTACACCTTAAAAAAAATTATTTTTGGGATTTTTAATAACTATTTTGCATCCAAATACATCCTTTTATGGTATATATATCATTTCTAGGGGTGGATGTTTCTTTATAGGATTAAATTTGACTTATTGAGAAGCCAAAATGGATTTATAGGAATGTAATGATCAATATAGGTTAGTTTTCAATTTTTATCCTGAAAGAAAATAAATAAAGCAAATATACCACATATAAATATTCCTCGTTTTCATATAAATTGAACATATTTTTTGAGTCCCTTGATTTTGGATGTGTAGAGGTGGTGTTTTTTTACTACATACCACTTCTAAAAAACTATATGGTGCTTCACGCAGTTCAAGAAAAAACCATCTTTCCAAACTAGTGTCATTTGTGGTCTGAGGTGACACATTTCAACCTCCCACATAATAACTTCATCTTCGATCTAAGGAGGAATATTGTGGCATCCCACATATGGAAAAAGTGTTAATTTTGGCCACCTATTTCTATATACCACTATATTTATATATTTCCCTCAATTTTAGAAAATTAGAGATTTCCTACATCATATAAACACAATCACACAATTCAGTAATGTAAAAAAATGGACTAGAATCACTATACATAATAAAAATAGGTAATATTTCTGTGTGTACAACTGCGGAGGTCCTTTGTAACATAATCCTATGAAGTCCCTATGAAAATAATTCCCTCATTAATGAATCTATATAGAATATTATGTGAACATCGATTTGATACTTTCCATAGTGGAATGTTATATAGGGAAATCCTATAAGAAATTCTATATGGACAAACTTATGAAAGAGTCTATTATAAGGGCCTATGTGAATTTCCCATGGGTAAACTTTTATGCATGAATCATTGTACGATGATCCTACACAAACAACAATTCACAAAGAACTGTGTGTACAATACTTTGAAAGGAACTGAATACCAAGAGTAGAGATACTCCTCCATTTATTTACCTATTGGTATCCTCTATAGGGGTAATCCCATACTATGAAAATATCCTTCTATATAATATTACCATCAAATGGGGGGGGAGAAACAATTATTGGGCCTCCTCCTTTGGTGTATGCACAAACCTTAACAATCTCTCTTCATCATCATGTTACAATCAATAGGGGGTTTATTGGTCTTCATATGAGGTGAAATCCCAAATTGTACTACCTGGGAATCCTTCTACGTATAAGCCCTGATCAGATCCTCATTATTTACCATGAGTATATATACTCTTTTTAGTCTCAAATTCAATGGTATTCCTTAAGGTGTAATCCTTGACCAAACCACTGATTACCATTAAGTCGAGATACTCCCCATGGTTATCATTATTTACCTTGAGTTGATATTGTATTTTTTGTATCAAATATAGGGTAATAATACTATTTATATGGAATGTAAAAACATTAAATTATTGTTTTCTTGAGATACACATTATAGTTTTAAATACACAAACCTCTACATAGGTTTAACCCTCAACTCCACCATCACATCACCCACCTAATATGAAACGTATATTAGGGAATCTCATGCAAAAGTCCCAACATATTTCTTATTTTCTCCCCATTAATGTAACATGACTCTTACTAGAGTATCCTTAGTGTGTAATCAGTCATTTTAAATATAACAGTGTGCACTTATGAAATGTGATTGATATTCTTTTATCTCTTTCTTCTAAAACTAAGAATGATTCCTGTGGGATTAGATATCAGCAATGGTCTTCCCATTAGAATGGTGAGTTTTATCTCATATGGTCTACTTCTTAGGTTACATCCATAACCATTCCATAAAATGACAAGGGTTTTGATTCATGTTTCAACAGGACTCATAAGAAACCACTTTCAAGTTTCATCCTAATTCTAAAACACCAACTGTAACATCCCAAGGTTTTCTGAAAATAAATTGAAAATGCTTGAAATTTTGTTTAAGGTATATATTTATAAGTATCCTTTAAACATAGTTTTATTTCTTCTATGTTTTGAATTTCAAGAAACTGTCATCTACAATTGTGTTCAGTATGTTATTTAGAGTCTGATGGAACAAACTTGTTTTTTGGTGAATAGTAACATGCCCTTATGAATATTAATATGAATAGTAATATGACCTCATGAATAGTAAATAATAATATTATTTTCTTTTCCCATGGCAAAAGGATAATGGGATCTTTATTAATTTTCCAATGTCAGAAAAAACTAATTGCACTTCAATATTGTTATTTTTTGAATTAACTGTGACCTTATTTAAATATTGAATTAATAATATTTAGAAAAATATTTTTGAAAAATGGAGTTCATTTTTGAATTCTACACATCGAAAAATGGTTGGGGTAAATTTTTGGTATTTTTCTGAAACTCTTGAATTTTCGGTGAATAGTGAAATACGGTAAAATACCGTATAATCAATTTATCGATAAAAATGCACTATTTATGACATCATAAGTGATGCAAGGACACTTTTTTCGAAATCACATGATATTATCACTATTTAGGGCCACTTTATTTGAGATTGTTCATAGTCTTGATAAAAATATTATAATAATAATTAAAATAATCTAAAATACCTCCCCTCCTCCACTATAAATACCACCCTCACTCCCCTATTCCTCCCACACCTCTCAAGCCTTGAGCATTGTCTAATTTATGCCAAATTCCCTCCCCAATCTTCTTCCCCACGTCCTAGAGCTTCTGGTCTCACCAAAAGACCAAAATCAAAGCCCTTAAGAAGGATCTCAAGGAGAAGAGATCAAGAGGTAAACATCCTCTTTCATTTTCATTCTTTTCTTCCATTTTATGTTATTATCTTCCTTTACCTTTGTATTTTGTTGGGATATTTAATTAAATATTTCCCCTTACTGTCCAAATTTTTTATGATTGATTAGATATTCCATTCCTCTCATCAATCTCGTTTTTATGAAATTTTAAGAGGCGCCATTAGGCTGCCGAATTATTTTAAGAAATTTCTCATGTTTTCTTTATTTCATGATTCCTTCCTCTTCTTTATTCACCCCCTCTTATCCAAGAGGCATGAAATCTCAAGAATCATGTATATTCTGGATGTTTTCATGTTTATGGAAAATTAAAAATCATTATTCCTCTCCTCTCTCACATATTTAAAGAATCAAAAAACATTGTCCATTTGTGTCGAATTACCAATATCGTGGACGATGTATTTTCAATTTCCATGAATTATTTCATGTCTGGTCATGAAACCATTTATATGGTTGAAACAGGTTATAATATATGTTTTATGACTCATATAAGGTTCTGGAATTCTTTTGTACTCATGATTAAAATTTATTAGACTAAATGAGGTTGTAATTATCAAGGAACCACTTAAATGATCTAAACGAACATAATTAATGTTTTAACTTATAAATCATCATCATATAAAGCACAAAATATGGTATAATTTATGGTACTGTAAATATGTAAATACTACTCCATTCCAATTCTGGATTTTCACTTCCAATCAACCAGAACGATTCATCATGAACTGATCGTGAAAATCACAAAAGAACTCACCCAAAATAATGCATGGAACAAAATACTAACAAATAAGGGGTGAAATGAGGTTATGAAATGACCATATAAGATGTTATAAACATGAAAATGTTTCTGTAAAATACTAATAACACTCTTTTAACCATTATACAGGAGGTTTAAACAATTTTGAAGTAAGACAAGCCCAAGGTAAGGGAATTCTTAACCCGATTTCCATTCTTTGGGTTAACATTCTACTTTATAATTTATGTGCTATTTAAATTGTTTGTGTGATGGGTTTTGTTTATATTATGTTTCATTATGTTTATTTACAGAGTATATACATATTACATCCTCTCTATTAAGCCTCACTTCAATTATATGATGTTTATAAGGGACTTTTCTTCTAAAATCCTCTTTTAAAATTCTGTTTTATAAGATTCAAAGGCAATGTTTTTATGCTATTGTTTATGTTGTATGATTATGTTTTGGTTATTGGGAATTTTTTTATGATGAAGGGTAGGACCTATATTTCCCTCCAATTCATTGGGTATGAGTAAGTTGGAGGTCGGTCGTATGGTTACTCCAAGTGTAACTGTGATGGTTACACAAAGTAAGGTAGCCGTGAGGGTTACAAATTTTAAGGTAGCCAAGATGGTTACAAGATTATGCAAGTAATTCCCCAATATACCTCTATGATTATAATTATGTTTGTGTGGATCTTGTGTAAATCTCATGTTACGCTAAGTAAGATTTTATGGGTGGAAAGCATGTCTTTTGAAAATGTTTTCATACGTCATGCGTAGGCATGGACTAATGTGATTTTTCCTTATTTTTCATACCTTACGGAGCTTTTGTGCTCATCCCATGTTTTTAAATGATTTTTCACAGGTTAATGATGAGTAATACAAGGAAGGAAGACATGTTAAATGTTGAATAATTGTCAAGGAGTCTTGTTTTATGTTTTAATGTTTTATATTCTAAGGAAAATGGAAACTGATTTTATGGTATCCACTATGTAACAATGTGTAATGTTATGAATGTTTTGTCTTAATTCTATAAATCTCTAAACTTGAAAATATCCTCAATGTAAAATGAAGTGTTTTCTTGATTAAAATAATGATTATTTATGAAATAAGTTTGGGTCCTTATAGTTGGTATTAGAGGTCGGTTTAGACAACTTTAGGGATTATGAGTTCTTATGAGACACGTGATTAGTCCCTATATTTATTATTTCATTTAAATCCTTGTTTTATAACTTTTTTTTCAGGTCAAGTAATTTTGGTTACTAATGTAAGGAGAAGGATCTAAAACGAAATTCCTATCTCTTCCTGATGACATGCTTGCAATAATTATTGCAAAGTCATCTTCAGATAATTGTGAAACTTTTTCTAGCATACAACTCACTTGCAAGCAGTTTTTTGAGATATCAAACACCTCCTCTATACCTCGTTATCATCGTGGATCATGGGTTGTTTTTAGACAAATACTATTTTCACAATATTCACATAATTTCAAGAAAGGTAAATATTATCAAGGTATTTTCAAATATTTTACTTTATCGCAAGAATTTGAAGCATATTATGATTTTAAAAATGGTGCTGAGGAAGGAGACCCTTATGAAACCTATTTATATTTGCTTTTAAAATATAATCTCACATCACATACTTATGGTATTTTAAAAGGACCAATAATAGAAAGTTTCAACTCAATTTCGATCCGACTATTTTATAGAAATCATGTTTTATCAGATGTTTTGGAATTATATGTCATACATGATTATTTTTCAAAACTGTTTTTCTGTGAACACCCATATGACCCATGTTGTACGAGGTGTACTTGGATGGAGGAAGCAAATGATTTTGAAGGATCTATAAATCATTTTTGTAATGCATGGGACTTCTACCTACGTGAACAAGATGACGATGAAACCGAGTGGACACCTTGATCAAGGTACCCTCAGTTGTTTAATAAGTAAATAAAATTGCGAGGACGCAATTTCAAGAAGGTGGGGATAATGTAACATCCCAAGGTTTTCTGAAAATAAATTGAAAATGCTTGAAATTTTGTTTAAGGTATATATTTATATGTATCCTTTAAACATAATTTTATCTCTTCTATGTTTTGAATTTCAAGAAACTGTCATCTACAATTGTGTTCAGTATGTTATTTAGAGTCTGATGGAACAAACTTATTTTTTTGGTGAATAGTAACATGCCCTTATGAATAGTAATATGAATAGTAATATGACCTTATGAATAGTAAATAATAATAATATTTTATTTTCCCATGGAAATAGGATAATGGGATCTTAATTAATTTTCCAATGTCACAAAAAACTAATTGCACTTTAATATTGTTATTTTTCGAATTAACTGTGAACTTATTTAAAAATTAAATTAATAATATTTAGAAAATTATTTTTGAAAAATGGAGTTCATTTTTGGATTCTACACATCGAAAAATGGTTGGGGTAAATTTTTGGTATTTTTCTGAAACTCTTGAATTTTCGGTGAATAGTGAAATACGGTAAAATACCGTATAATCAATTTATCGGTAAAAATGCACTATTTATGACATCATAAGTGATGAAAGGCCACTTGCTTCGAAATACCATGATATTATCACTATTTAGGGCCACTTTATTTGAGATTTTTCGTAGTCTTGATAAAAATATTATAATAATAATTAAAATAATCTAAAATACCTCCCCTCCTCCACTATAAATACCACCCTCACTCCCCTCTTCCCCCCACACCTCTCAATCCTTGAGAATTGTCTAATTTCTGCCAAATTCCCTCCCCAATCTTCTAACCCACGTCCTAGAGCTGCTGGTCTCACCAAAAGACCAAAATCAAAGCCCTTAAGAAGGATCTCAAGGAGAAGAGATCAAGAGGTAAACATCCTCTTTCATTTTCATTCTTTTCTCCCATTTTATGTTATTATCTTCCTTTCCCATTGTATTTTGTTGGGATATTTAATTAAATATTTCCCCTTAATGTACAAATTTTGTATGATTGATGAGATATTCCATTCCTCTCATCAATCTTGTTTTTATGAAATTTTAAGAGGCGCCGTTAGGCTGCCGAATTGTTTTATGCAATTTCTCATGTTTTCTTTATTTCATGATTCCTTCCTCTTCTTTCTTCACCCCCTCTTATCCAAGAGGCATGCAATCTCTAGAATAATGTATATTCTGGATTTTTTCATGTTTATGGAAAATTACAAATCATTATTCCTCTTCTCTCTCACTTATTTAAAGAATCAAAAAACATTGTCCATTTGTGTCGAATTACCGATATCGTGGACGATGTATTTTCAATTTCCATTAATTATTTCAAGTCTGGTCATGAAACCATTTATATGGTTGAACCAGGTTATAATATATGTTTAATGACTCATATAAGGTTCTGGAATTCTTTTGTACTCATGATTCAAATTTATTAGACTAAATGAGGTTGTAATTATCAAGGGACCACTTAAATGATCTAAACGAACATAATTAATGTTTTAACTTATAAATCATAATCATATAAAGCACCAAAGTGATAAATGGTATATTTATGGTACTGGAAATATGTAAATACTACTCCATTCCAATTCTGGAGATTCACTTCCAATCAACAAGAAAGATTCATCATGAACCGATCGTGAAAATCACAAAAGAACTCACCCAAAATAATGCAAGGAACAAAATACAAACAAATAAGGGGTGAAATGAGGTTATGAAATGACCATTTAAGATGTTATAAACATAAAAATGTTTCTGAAAAATACTAATAACACTATTTTAACCATTATAGAGGAGGTTTAAACAATTGTGAAGTAAGACAAGCCCAAGGTAAGGGAATTCTTAACCCGATTTCCATTCTTTGGGTTAACATTCTACTTTATAATTTATGTGCTATTTAAATTGTTTGTGTGATGGGTTTTGTTTATATTATGTTTCGTTATGTGTATTTACAGAGTATATACATATTACATCCACTCTCTTAAGCCTCACTTCAAGTATATGATGTTTATAAGGGACTTTTCTTTTAAAATCCTCTTTTAAAATTCTGTTTTATAAGATTCAAAGGCAATGTTTTTATGATATTGTTTATGTTGTATGATTATGTTTTTGTTATTGGGCATTTTTTTATGATTAAGGGTGGGACCTATATTTACCTCCAATGCATTGGGTATGAGTAAGTTGGAGGTCAGCCGTATGGTTACTCCAAGTGTAACTGTGATGGTTACACAAAGTAAGGTAGCCGTAAGGGTTACAAATTTTAAGGTAGCCAAGATGGTTACAAGATTATGCAAGTAATTCCCAAATATACCTCTATGATTTTAATTATGTTTGTGTGGATCTTGTGTAAATATCATGTTATGATAAGTAAGATTTTATGGGTGGAAATCATGTGTTTTGAAAATGTTTTCATACGTCATGCGTATTCATGGACTAATGTGATTTTTCCTTCTTTTTCATACCTTACGGAGCTTTTGTGCTCATCCCAAGTTTTTAAATGATTTTTCACAGGTTAATGATGAGTAATACAAGGAAGGAATACATGATAAATGTTGAAGAATTGTCAAGGAGTCTTGTTTTATGTTTTAATGTTTTATATTCTGAGGAAAATGGAAACTGATTTTATGGTATCCACTATGTAACAATGTGTAATGTTATGAATGTTTTGTCTTAATTCTCTAAAGCTCTAAACTTGAAAAGATCCTCAATGTAAAATGAAGTGTTTTCTTGATTAAAACCAAGATTATGTATGAAATAAGTGCAGGTCCTTATACCAACTGCCTCTCTGGATGGATATAAAATCCAGAGAGCCCTGATTGTTTTCTTTAAAAAAATCATAATTTATTATGAAGAGAAATATGGGGAACCTATAATATATATATATATATATAGGTTTACATCAATCAAATGGTCCTAATATTATCATTTAAACATGGTTAAATAATCCCAAACTTGGATTTGAGAAGGATTTAGGAATATTTCATAAATCTATAAGAGATCTATAGAGTATGAAATAATTAAACCCAAAAGGGTGTGGTGAGATTGCCCTCCAATCCTCCCAACCAATGTGAGCTCTTAATAATCTTTAACTACCAGCTTAGTATCACATTCCTTTGGAAATCTGGTATGGGAACTATCAAAGATTTAGTTACTATTTGGAAAATCAGGTTCCACCAATAAACCCCATTAGAAACCACCAAGAAACTAGAGAAAAAAAGTAGGACCGAAAGTGTATCATTTAATATTATAATTACTCTCACATATAAAAAAGGATAAATATTTGATTCTTTATATTTGATGGTAGTTCATCATAATTTGACTCAAATATTTGATTCTACACTATTGGGGTTCGTATTTTTATTTAATTTTCAGGGTCTCCAAGAATCCCTATAATCCAAATGTAATATATTTATCCACCATAAAATTACATTCTCATTCAAAGAGATGGTGGAACCTGCAGGACAACCAAATCCACTGAACAAAACCAACTGATATTCCTAGAATATTGAATAACATTAAAAAACTTCCATTTCCTTGTTGCTCCGACAAACACTTTCATCATACCTGAACCTCCAGTGATAGACAATGAATTCCCTAGTTTGGACGTATCATTGCAATAGATATATACCAACACTAAATCATTATAGTAATGACTCAAAAGGATGAATCCTTGTTTTTTGTCTTATGAATGAATGAATACATGAGATAAAGTGGCACGGGTTTCCATATCCAGTAGTTTCACAAACCTATCCCTAGACGATAGAAACCAAAACCTTACTTTTGTTTGGTGGGAGGAGGAGGATATACACAGTGTTATGGAAACCACAAGTGGTCTACCTAGGATTTTCCATAACCACCACGATCATCGTCACTGACGTTAGACATAAATTTAATAAGAAATCTTAGAGGATATATTACATGTCCAAACCATCCATATTCAGCCATACAGAAGGATATATTATCAGGGGTAGTCATCCACTACATCTATAGAGTACGTGAATGTCCCTACCACTTATAAAACCTCTAAATACCTTTGACACATCATTATGTTACCTAATTTCTAATTACATTTTACTGATATCTAGAAGCTTCATAATTCTATACAACCATCCTCTTTTATAATTGAATCCAAGAGAATGACCCATCCCACATGGATAGGGTTTTTATCATTTATAACAATGAAAGTAAAACTTGTATTATAATGTAAGAAATAATTCACTATGATTCCTAATTATCCTCCAAGGGAATCAATACATTTATATCACATGTTCTGTATTAGTAACTTGCATCACTACTAGACCAAATGATGACTCAAACCATGAAATTATTAAAAGGTACATGGGTGTTCCCCAATCCACTACCCATCCGTCACTTGAAAATAGAAAGGATATCCTAGTAGATGAAAATATTCTTCAGCATGAATATATAATAATAGATTTTTTTTGGTTAATGCTGTGTTTATATAGGGAATAAAATTCTTTGAGTATAGTTATTATAATCCAAATTCTTGTGGACTTCAACTACTCTACCTTAATGAAAGATGGTTGATCAAACCATAATTGTACAATCAAGAATTCCCGAGGAAATAAAATTACATCAATAATCCCATTCTATTATATTAAAGATTGGTAACTAATTATTCTCACTTCTTTGAAGACATTGACTACTAATTATTGAAAATCTCCTTTGGATAAGATTGATAGGGATATCCTATGAATTACTAGGTTCTATAATTTTTCATTCGGTTTCCCTTATTGGTCAATTTTAACTAGTTATACCATATATGATGTCTTATCCATTACTGGGGGGTTCCAATCCTCCCCTTCCCAACAATAGAAACCCAAATTTCTCAACATTTGATGGAATTAAAGATCCTGAGAATCACATCGACCAATTTTCTTCCTAGTGTAAACCAATTTTAAGAAACACAAAATAATATGAGGCTACCAAGATTTAATACATTATGTAGGCCTTAGGAATCCCCACCAATTCTTGATATAATAACCTTGTAGTATATCATTCTCATGATGGGAATATTACTATAATAAATTTCTATTCATATCCATATATAAATTGGAGAAAATAAAAATCATTTACCTCTCTAAATGAATGCAATGGAAAAATGAGAGAGGACTAGATTTCATTATGAGTTATAAGGGCCTAAAATATTCGTTGGAGACATAAATTATTCATGAATATTTAATTTAGACATTTGTGGAAAAACTAAATGTTGAATTTTCAACAATGTTTTTCCTTTGATGCAACTTAGTGTTTATTGAGGTTTTGTGATTATAACCTAATTTATAGAGAATAATATTTATTGAAACAATGAAAGATATTATCAAACATTAGATACATGGATATGGAATCTATTGAATGTTGAAATAGTTACTATCAAACTCAATATAAAGAGCATGAGGCGATGCGACCTTTCAAGGATGAAGGATAATATTTATTCCTTTAATATTTAGAATTTTCTTATGTAATTCACCATTTATCTAGAAGAAAAGATTATAATAATTCTAGAAATAAAGTATCTATATGAAGTAGGGTAGGATGTCCATCCAAATTTCTTCCATTACACTTGAATAGTAGGTCAAAAGATTTAGGAATGCTACATCATGAAAGATATTCTCTGTAAAATGAATGATGTTGGTAAGGTACCATTTAATAATATAAAGGAACATCTAGCATAAGTTTCAACCATTATCTATTAATAATGAAAATAATAGTCCCATGAAATGAACCAAAATATATTCCAATAGGAACCATCCTACAAAATGAGAAAATAGGCCATGATCTACCAAACAGTAGAATGAGAACCATCCCACCAAACAGTCTAATGGGAATCATAACACTAAATTTTACAACATTTACTAACCCATAAAACATATAAAAATCATCAAGAACATGAAAATTGATATTAAACTAAAGATGATCATCAATTTAATTACGTCATGAGAAACAAGTAATTAATTAAATCTAAAGACATCGTAACATGTGGTGATGAGAACACTACTAATAAGGATGATTGTATATTACTAATATCCTCTAAGAAATAGTATATTTTCTCATCCTATTCTAGATGAATTGTGTATTAAGGGATCAATTATACCATTATTACCTCTATAGAAGGCAATTTTATCCCTGTTTATGCTTCAGAGATAATAGTTAATGGAGCATATTCCCAATTTAAATAGATTATCCTTTCTCTAGATTCCATGTGAAGACTCCCATGATCATCCACCCATCATAGCATTGGAAAAAGAATGGGTGTAGATAATTAATATAATTTTCATCCCCTGGATAATGAAAAAACCATTATTATCTAAGAAAAAATTCCTCATTGGATGTAATAAATTGAGGACCTCTACAAAGTAATTATAAATATGATTAATGGATACTATCCCCATTATATAGTACCTAAATCCTATTATAGAGGTCCTATATGTAGTGAATAACCCCATCCCATATGACTAAAGATATTCTCTAAATTTTCACCCCCTAATCGGGTAAATTCTAAACCTCCTTCCAACTCAACCTAGCCCAAAAAGATGGGGGAATTTTCATATTTAAAAGTCTCATTTTCTTTGGGGATGAGAGAATTTAATTATTTTCCACCTCATTTTCATGTTCATTAGATGAATTGTTAGACTCCACATAGATTTTACAACATTTCTACTAGATTATGAAATCCCCATTCTAGGGGATAGTTCATTATAATAAGGGGTGACCAGCGCTTCATATTCTACCCCTTAATTGTTCATGATTTGGAAATAGCTCCCAAATCCTAAATTCAGCCTAAAAAACATATCAATTGATTCATATTTAACCGAACATGGAAGTTTTATTTTTTATCTCTTGATGAATGATAAAGGATTATTTATTCTCTCAAATGATAGAATGTCCTCATGTATTTCTCCTGTTCAATAAAAATGATTTGATCAAGATCTTGTTAATTAAGGGATTAAATGTGGTATATTTGAGAGTGTATAAAAAATTCTTCCCTTATAATTGATTTTTGTTAAATATAATAAAATTATTTTTTATTATCAATGATTAAATAATGAGGAAATTTTATAATGGACTGGTTTCTAAAGAAAATCTAGAGACTCATGCTATATACACGTGAGTTATTCTCACTCATCCAAAAGATCATCATTCCTAATAAGTTAAGTCACATTTGGTCATGCTTATAAGAACCTAAATAGAAATACAACATTGTCCTCATCACTTTAACCTAAACTAAAGGTAACTAGTTTCCATATCTTCATGATGTTAACCTCCATATCCACCAAAGGCATCCCATTCATATAATTTTAAACTATATACAACAAGTCCAAGATTTATGACTCCAATATATGTGGAACCAAAGTCCTTGTCACATGAATATAAACTACCAATCATTTCCTCTAACCTGAATGAACTTAAGCTGTTTGAATATTTTCCACACATATTATATTACTTAATAACCAACATGCTTCTACTACATCTTAACATCAGGGTTTATTCATTAAGAGGTTTTAATTGACCTTCCTTTAATACAAGGATTTTTACTCCAACCTAGAAGAATGTCAGTCCTCTGATGGTGTTGTAATGATATTTAACGAATCATCTTAAACACCCCTTCATCCACATAACCTACATCAAACTTTATTATATATGTATTAGGTAAATTGCATGATTTTATATACTCGATTAGGAACCCATCAACAATGTGTTGATTAATCAACATGGTTCTTCCTTTCTAAAAAAAACTAATATAAGGGATTAATGGATCTGAAAGGACCCCTCATGGATTTGATGGTTAATAAACTAGATTTCCCATGATCCTATGAAGTAACACAAGGGGGTGTTTTAGTCTTCAATGAAAGGTCAAACTATAACCCAAGCACCCTCTACAAACATAGTATATTTGGGGTCAACTAGCTCAAACCTGTCCCCATCAACTAGGTGTGGAATTAGTTTTACATGATTAATCAAGGTCAATATACATTCACTAGTCTCTGATTAAATAATTTCATGAGATAATTTACTACATCTATTTTTTAATTCTCAAAGAGATCATGATAGTTTTTTCATTTTATTCTATCACACTAAAATGTTTCTTTTAAGGATCCACCAAGTTTCTTTAGAATAATATGTGTAATGCTTTGGTTCACCATGTATGAAACTAAAATGTATATCATTTTATAGTCCCTGAGATTAACCTTAATTACAATTGAGTCGAATAAATAATATAACCCAACAAATATTAATATATACATAAGATTATGTAAGAAAAGGAACTTCCCCTATATGAAAGAACCCCTAACCTATTTATGGTTTCTCTAAATATAATATTCAAAATCCTCGCATCACAGAACACCATCCTTTCAACATGATGCTAGAATATATGAAACTAAACCTATCCATAGGACATTAAACTACAGATTGAGGTCCTCAAAACATGCCAATAAACTATTGATCATTTGATTCCTTATAGCATGAAATAAAATTACATGACACATGGTACATTCTATGTGACACATTACCTACATGACATATAGATATATATAATGGCCCTAGGTATATTTTTATATCATTAAATTTATAATAAGTTTGTATATTCCATTTCCATTGAATCTTCGGTCCTCTATCTCTATTACTAGTAATTGAGCATTATATTATTCTAATACCATTCCATGATGAAATATGAAAATTACCCTCCACTAAGTAAGATATTTATCTATAAAGGGGTCCCTTTATTTTCACAAGGACTCAATTGTTATGACTATACACGCCATCTAAAATTTCACGTTCTTTAAAAAATATGACCTGCATTTCCTTATTTCCTTTCATAATAGTTAAATATTTGTAAGGACACTTATTAATAAGAAATATTTGTGTCTTGATTCCTATAAAATGGTATATTTAGTGATTCATAGATCTTCTATTTCAAGCATATCATAGAATAATCATCACTTTTAACAATGACTCTCCATCAGAGAAGCATCCATGTAGAGATTCATGTTTTCATTTAAATGAAAATTCCCCTAAACATTCCATATCAGTCAATATCATATGGTTTAAATGTTTTTCCATTTTTTCCACTGAATATCACATAGATCATGAATCATGTGATATTAAGGGACATAGATATTCACAATTAATAGAGAGATTGATATTTGTTTCACTCAAATATGGTGAACTTATTCGGGGATTCCTGACATTAATCTACATAGGGCTTGTCCAGGAGGCACAAAATAAGACATTCATATTATAGTCACGTCTGTTACCTTCCCCAATATATAATATTAAACTCTGAGTTAGATTTCAATCCCAAAACATAGTACAGTACTCATAGTGTTTTATTTAATATGGCCTATTTACTACTTCCATGAGTTCTTGATCCATGTAGAAGACTTTAGAACCCAAACGATCTATTCCTTGGAGTATTAACACCAAACCTCCAATGTATGAGAGGGATCATCACAAGATATTAAGATGGATGTTATTTTCTTTATTCACCCATACTCATAATATAATCCCACATTCCTTGTAAATAACAATTTATTTCTTGATTGTTGTCCCAAAAAATATATATTGGAAACAAGATCCCCTTATTCTTAGCCAAGAAAAACACAAAAATAAATCTCTCCTCTCTACATATGAACCATATATATGTTCTTTGTTCTTTCATAAGAACTACAAATGCGTTTATTCTCATACCAAAGAGAAATATAGTGATTCATTGATTTCAAATCCTAGGAATAGCTATAAAAATTTGTTCTATGTTTTGATACCATAATCCTCATAAACATTTGATAAAATATGTATGAACATTAAATATATCTATTCATAGTCCTAATTAAAAGGTCCAATTTTTAAAATTTAAAAAAATCTCAAATTCATATTAGGATGAAAACCCAAAAAAAACCTATATAAAAATTCAAGTATTCAATAGTTAGTCCATCCAAATTTATGGACTATAAAAATTTTGATGTAAAAAATTAAAAGGAATATTGCTTGTGGGTTCACTGTGTGTCACTAAAAAAAATCCTAGTGTGGAACCCTACACCCCATGCATGAGAAAAATATAGAGTGGAATTTTCATTCCATTCACAAGTGAACATAACATGTCCAATATGTATGTTATCATTCTAGACCAGTTCTACCTCTTTATATTGAGTATAAAAACTATTTAAATAATTTTTAACTCAAGAATATCTATATTCATACTTTCTCTATGATTATATATTCAATATATGGAGGCATTATGTTTTCGGTGAACAATGTTCTTTGATTATTCATATTCTCCGTGAACCCATTTGATATCTATAATGTCTCATTCAACATCACCATCAACCATGATTGGATCAATAATTTTTGATCTCTCCATTGTATAAATATTGGTGACATGGATTAATTTATCAAAAGATACCCCACTATGACATTTTAATGAATATCATAGTTTTTCACTAATCCTATAAAGAAACCCATAGGGGATGTTTTTTGTACAAGAAGAAATTTCCACCAAAAACCCACATGCTATAACATGAATTAGATTTAAATTAGATTCCTCCATGAGTACTGATCATTCTACTTCCCCCAATATTCATTTCTTGTTGAATCTATCATTGATATGTTGTGCTTTACTCAATCTATAACCCAACTATTCATAAATACTAATGCATAATCTATGTTATATATATATTTATTTTCCTCTATTGAATCCATGATTATGAAATTATATTCCTTTCCCCCATTTTCTAGGTGCAACTCTCCAATAAAAACTAAAATGGATTAAGTTGGTATTTTCTTTCTGGAAACTCCTATCCACTACATATACAAAGCATCAAGAAAATAATCTAAATGTCTCATATTTTTGGAATTTTTTTTGAAAATGTTATGGATTATTCAAATTTGGGTTTTACATGACCGTATAATATAGAATTCCACAATAATTAGGTATAGGATTCATGAAAAGTAACTAAATCCCTTTTATTTTATATGGTGATTTATGATCACGTGAATTTCTTATTCACATCATGGGTTTCTTTATCCTCTGTCTATATAATTCCCTACTGATTGAGTCCATGATTCAGGGACATAAATTCAATACCTCGTCTTTTCTAGGGTAATTTATTATAGCATCATGCTTTTATTCACATTGGGGTTTTCTTTATACTCACAATTTAGACTACCCACTCATTGTATCTAAGATTAATGACCAAAAAGTGAATACCCCTCCTTTTCCTGTGAGATTTTTTATAGCACTAGGCCCTTATTCACATTGGGTTTTTCCCTATCCTCACTATATAGATTTCCCCACTCATTAGGTTAAATTTCAGGGAAAATAAATAGATTGAATCATTTTTATTATATAATTTATTATAGATTAGTTCCCTTATTAAAATTGGTTCTTTATTTATCATCACTAATTAGACAACACCACTCAATTGGTGAGAAACTCTAGGAAACAAATTCCATCAAACATCTATCTAATCAATATGACGTTACACTAAGAACACATACACATGATATAGTTTATTCTAGAATTCACCACTCTATTCACATCAAATTTCTCCCTTCCCTTCTTGAATAGACTATCTATTCCACCATTATGGGTCTAATTAGGTTGATTATAAAAATCAAAAACATTTTATAAAATTTGAATGTTTTTAATCCCTAGAAGTATTTGAAAAACATTAAAGACTTTAAATTTCCCTTGAGAAACAAAAAATTATATTTTATATATTGATAACCAATAAATGGAATCCTAGAATTAAGTCAATTATCAGATCTGTAGGCATGATCTATAGATAACTTCAGTAAAATAAGAGTAGTTAAAAAAATAAGGAATGAAAATTGCATGGTTGAAAACACATAAAGTGGATCCTGAGTAAAGGATATGTTTATTCCCAATAGGTATCCCTAATAATGTCATAGGAAGTAGTTTCTATAAAAATAAAATTATATGATGATCATAAGGAACCCCATTTGGACCAGGAAAAGTCATGATATGCTCACTAGGTCAATTGATGAATAAAAAAATTATAGAATATCACGTCCCCTCTTGTACTTAATAAGATAACACAATATATATTTCATATAAAATAACAGGATGATATGTGGTATATCCTTATAATCAAAAACAATATAGAATTTTTTACTATATATGGTGTAAAAATTATGCATAAGATTTATATTTTTTCTATATCCCTAGAGAAACATTATACCTTAACCAAAATCAAGGGTAATGTTGTGATATCCCCTCTCCTATATATAAGATAGAAATTAATTGGAGATTTAATAATAGTTATCTTCATCAATGAACCTATTTGAAAATTCCATCCATATATATATGAGATTGATCCATACATTATGCCCTTCGGATGAACTATGGGAGGATTCATTCATTTTCCCATGGGAAATGTGTTGACATCGAAATCACTTATCTTGGATCTAGCCTCAAATAAAACATTATTCTATACCTTTTTACATCATTTAATTGGGATTGTTATAAATATAGTATATAAAATAATTGAGTTGATATCACTCCTCTTGGAAACTCAATAAACTAAAATAAATTATTTCTATCAGTAACCAAAATTTATTTTTTGAAACTATCCTCTTGGTGACATAAAAAAGAATTTTTTAACCCTCTTTTAGGAAAATATATTCCCACTTGTCTAATATCACTAAATCCCACCCTATGATTATGAAAATTTGTAGATTTACCATACATTTACCAAAGAATAAAATTATTTTCAAAATAAATGAATCCAATTATATGGAAGGGGTAATTTTTTTGGCATCATGAAATTCACACCACAAACATTATATATGACCAATGAAATTATCCAAACATTGGAAAAAAATGTAGAGTGTGAGTAGAAATGTGTCCCTAAGTTATAATAATAATTATTTTTTATTTTCATCTTCAATTAAACTATTCATGCTTTGAGGTACATAGATTCCTCAAAAATTATTTCCAATAATGTGGTGTGGTAGTGAAAACCCCCCACTAATTTTTTCTCATTCATTTCATAGTTTGATGATAGATATTTTTGCTACCTTAAAACACATTATTAGATTCTTCCAATAAATGTTTTACATCCTAAAATAGTCATTTAAGTTGAATACAACATATATATGGTAATGTTTCAATTATAATGATTTAATTTGACTACTCGGGATTCCCAAACATAACTATCAATCATAAGTTTTCAACGTTTTAAATCAAGTTTTTATTTTTATCCAAAATGAAAATAAAAAATTTCTTAGGTCACCCTACTTTTTTCTTAGTTTTATATAACTTCAACAAGTTTTCAAATCACTTGTCATTTTTCTCTTCGAGTTAGTTGTTTTTTCAACATATTGAAATATCATTTCACCTGTGGAAAATACCATGGTTCGTGAAACACTAATCCCACCAAACTAATGTCATTTATGATTTTAGGAAATATATTTGGTCCCCCAAATAATATTTTTTATGGAAACAGTTGGTGAAATGTTTCTTCCAATATAGATTTAAAAAATGATTTGCGGCCACCAATTTCTATGTGACCCCCAATTTCAATAAGTCTATCTACTTAAGGAAACCAATCATTCACCTCTGCTAATAAATATTTGAAGACACTTCAAGAATAAGAACAATCATACTATACTCACTCTCCTAAAACCACTCAGGTATAATTCCAAATTATTAAACTAGGTTGGTCCTTTGTAACTAAACCCTATGAAGTCCCTCTACAAAAATGTCCCTCAAAAGGAAAATTGGGAAATAGTATATGAATAGTGTTATGTGGTGATCCCTCATAGAATGTTACCTGGAAAACCCTATGTAAAATTCTATGTGGAAATCCATATGTCAGATTCCATTACGAGAGACCCATGAGAATTCCATATATGTGAAATGTTGTGTGGCCAACCCTATGTGGAGTTCGTAAGCAGATTCCCATTCACAAAGAACCATGAAAAAATTCCTAGAAAATCATGTGATTACTATGAGCTAAGATAGTCTCATAGGTTTATGTTGTGCTCTTCCAATGGAGTAAGCTCCAAACTTTATAATATACCATAATCATTCTATTACCAGAATACATGGGAGGAAACATTTATTGGGATTCTTCTATATGTATAATCTCTAAAATTAAAAATCTCTCTTCCAAACCATGTTACGAATTTATAGGAGGGACTATTATTAGTCCCCATACTAGATATAATAAATGAAATTACTATATAGGTATCCTCCTAAGTGTATGCCCTAACCAACTATTTTTTATTCACCTTTATTAGAGATAGTCCTCTTGGTCACATATTCCAAAAAATCATCAAAGGTCTATTCCATGAAAAACATTTAATTACAATTATGTCAATATACTTCTCATGGTAAAAAATATTCACCTAGAGTTTATATGATCCTCTTGTATTCAATTAAAATGTAACCCTCACAGGTATAATCCCCTACCAAACCTTCCAAAACTATTTAGTAGATACACCCTTTAGGGTTGTCTTTTTTCACCATGATTTTTGATACTCCAATTTGTTTCAAATTCACGGGACTCCTACTAGATGTAATCCCCAACTATACACTCACCCGAACCACTTACTAGGTTAGGTATATTAGAGAAGCTCATGTGCAATCCCACCCTCATTTCCTATTGTTTCTCATTTCATGGGATATGAATCTTCTTAACAAAGCCCACATTTGAAATCCCTCCATTAAAATTTAATGTTAATATATCATGAAATGATACTTATTTTATGTTATCTATTATATATCACACTAATCGTGGATCGCATATGTTTAGAGATCTGAAAAGATCATCATATCAACATAGATAAAGTGAATCTCTTTCAGGATTCCTTTTGAGGTGTATGCCCTAACCATTTCATCAAACAACATGGGTTTTGATTCTTATTTTCACAGGATACATAGGTCACATCATCGAGGGTCAATCCCAATTCTAGTACAACAACATTCTCTTGAGATGAAAGTAAACTATATTAGGACCAGCTAGTTGGATTTAAACCAAATCATCGTGAATTAATACTTGATATATGTAGAAAAATAATATATATATATATATATATATGTTTACAGAAAACACATGGTGTTAATAAGATAATTGGAACAAGGGTTAATGGTACTGAAATAAGATTTAAAAAGGAGTCACAAATAAGTATCAAATCAATTAGAGAGTCATAGAGTAGAAAATAAATCCCACCAATATTGTGTGATGATTCCAAATTCCCATACTCTCAACCAATTTTAGTTCCTAAGTATCACTATAAAAAAATATAATGATTACCCTCCTTTGGTATGCAAGTCACTGAACCTTCATTGATATGGGAACTGTGTGGTGATTCTGGTACAATGACTAATCCTTATTGGAAACCTACCAAAAAGGGTTAAAAACAAAAAAGGAGAACCCATCATGAATAATTTAACAGTATCATTACTCTCACTTATGAATATAGAAAATATTTTGATCTATTAAAATTTATGAACAGTATTGACAATGTACTCTAATCTGTGATGCTATAGTGATGGGTTTCCAATTTTAGTTTCATTTTCAGTACCCCCAATTCTATATATAATAAAAATTTAACCTCTAATTCCACAAATTAATTACAATATTATTTAATTCTCTAGTATATACTATAGGAAACCAAAATCCATAATATAGAACTATAATCCATTTCAAACAAATTTCTAGACTACCATGAATACCATGGCTTCATCGCGGTGACATTTGTTGTCTCCAACCCGGTAACTTTAGTTCCATTCTGTGAATTCATTAGTGTAGAAATATCATTATAGTGTCTCCATACCAACATTTGAATCTACTCATGAATTTATTTATAGGATAAATAGACACAGGTTATCATGTCAATGATGGGTTGTTAGGGATCAAGTGACACTTATCAAAACATTTTATAGTTTCACGATGTTATCCCTATAGAATATTGACCCATTAATTACTTATACTATAGTGGTAAATGTGGATTTCAATAAACTTAATGAAACCCCCTATGAGCTACCTATGATGGTCCATATTTCTGTTGGTCATAATCATCAATGTGCGAACAAAATTCTACAACATACAACAAAAGAAATAATTCATTTCCTAGTCATCTAGATTCCAAAATCCAGAAGTAGATCCTGTTAGGGCTATCCAACCATTGAATATCTATAGAATGACTTTTTCCCTACCACAAAAAACCTATGATCGCCATCGATGAATCTTGAATATAGTTAAATGGCTCTTCATTGTTACTACTCTCTTGAAGATTCAATCATCATGGAAACCTACATTGGTGACAGTAGAATACATGGGAATGCCCCATCCCATAGGAATATAAGAACTTTCAATTATTTCTAACAATGAAATCACATATACTATCATCAAGATAGATATAATTCATCATTTTTTCGAATTATTTTTCAAGGGAATATATATTCAACGTCATTTGTTTCATATTAGTAAATGTAATCACTACTATACCAACAGATAATATAAAACATGACACTATTAGAAAGGAGATTGGTGTGGCCACATTCCCAAACCACCCCTCACCAAACCATAGAGAATCTGTCTCAGTAGAAAACAAGATATATCACATTGAAAGAATAATTGTTTATCTTCTACATGTTAATCCTGAATTTCATTTGTAATGAAAATTATTTTTCAATAGTCATCAAATTCAATATTTTTTTCATCCTTTAATTAAAACAACATCATCATGAAAAGGTTGAATGACCCATAATGATATCATGGAGCAGCAATATAAAACTAAAATTACATCTATCATCCCATTCTACTATATTGTTGATTGTTTACTACGTGTTCCCACCATTTTGAAAAAATTATCCACCAGTTCAAGAAACTCATCTAAGATTGAATCTGATAGAGATATACCCAGAATTAATGAGTTCCCTTATTACATAGGTAGAAGATCTTGGTTGTTGGATTGCATTGGTAATAACGGATATGAATTTGAATACTTATTGGTCGGGTTCCACTCCCACCCTTCCAATCTTCCAGAACCCAAATTTCATAACATTCGATAGAGTGGGATATCCCAATAAGCACCTCGATCACTTTTCATCCCCATGTGGTCAAATATGGGGATCGCAGAACAAAAATATTATTCCAAGATTGTCCGATGTCTATAAATCATGGGAGGATGTAACATTTCTTGGAATAAAATCCTTATTATAGGGGTTTATCAATTTGGGAAGATCTTCATTGATAATTCCACTTCCAATTTAACATTATAATGAGGAAAAAAAAATCTTATAACTCTTCAAATAAAAGAAGTGGGAAAATGAAAGTGTCATGTATTTCATCGTGATATGGAAATGAATGAAATATTCCATGATAATAAAAATTCTTCAAGAACAATTTATAGAGATGTGGGTTTAAAATATACTATATTAGTTATCAATTATGCTAATTTTGTTGATTTGAGGAGGAGTTTTAGAGAGTTTGTGACAGTAGAAAAATGTTCAGAGGATGATATTCATAAAAGAAAGGGAAAAAATTATTAAGTAACACAAATATGGATATAGAATATAGTATTTTGAGACAACTTTAATCTCCATCATGTTGAAAATAATGTGTTTATGTGGGCTTTAATGAGAGAAGGATAATTTTTACTCCATCAATAATGACCATGTACTTGGGTACATGACCATTTATCTTAAAGGAAACATATTTATACATTCATAAATCATGAATCCATATGAATCAGAGCAAGATAATAATCCAAATTACATAAATTACGATTATATAATGGGTCACAGAGTAGAGTAATGCTTCATTATTAAAGATACACTACTATGATTTATTGACGATGATCGGTTTTCATTTGGATATTGCTAAGGAACCGTTTTATAATATTACAACTAGTCTCCATAAAGAAGAGAAATAAAGGTCATGGGCACTGAAACTCCAAAACATCTAATAGGAACCATCCCAACAAATAATAAAATGGGTTCCAACCCTTCAAATGGTCCAATAGTAATCATCCCACCAAATAAACATATAGGAAACATCCAAACAAATTGTATAACAAGAATCATCCCACCAAAAAATAAAATGTGTAATTACCATAAAAATAGGATATTATAATAATTTTGAACATTAGACCACCAATTTATCCATAAATATTGTACCCACTAGGTTTGAAGACCATCCAACTCATTTTGATAAGTACAGTTTTGATGATGATGATCATACATTTCATTAATGCTCTGAACCCTAGGAAATTTTCTCATCTTATTATTGAAGCATTGATGAATAAGTGCTAAATGATAAATTTACTACATTTATAATTGGAGTTATCAACCTACTTTATGATTCAGAGTACAATGTTGATGGAAGATGTTTCACATTTCAATAAAAAATTAAGTATCCATGTTCCACTATTGTAATATCATCATCATCCACCCTTCTTCAAATTTTAAAAGTAATACGTATAAAAAATTGTTTTAATTTTATCACCTCAAGGATGATGATACCATAATTATTGAAAAAAATATTTCTCAATTGAAGAATGAAAATGATGATATCAATGATGTAATTATGAAGATGATCTATTGATGATTTCCCCAATATATAATACTGGATTCCTCTTATAAAGGTCCTCCTTATAGTGAAGTACCCAATTCCAAAGTGTTGTGGGTATTTTAAAAAATTTTAAACCCTTCATAGGGTAAATTATAAAACTCATTCTACCTTAAAATATCCCATAGTGCAAGAAGAGTTTTCATATTTTAAATTCCCCCATCCCATTGGATATAGAGAATTTCCCTATTTACAACCTCTTCAAAATGTTCATTATAATGGTTTCTTAACCATAATAATTTCCACAATGTTTTTGGGAGAGTTAGAGTTCTCTATTATATAGTATAAACCATTAGAATCTAAGGACTATAATGCTTTAGCTTCTAGCCTTAATCGATCAAGATCAGAGCACTACCTCCCAGATCCTAAATTCATCCATGTACCCATATTAATAGAGTTGTTTTAAAAAAAATCAAAAACCAGCTTTGTCACACATATCTTTATGATATAAATAGAAAATTTATTCATTATTACCAGAGTAATTCCCCAAGTATTTTTCCAATTAAATTGAAAATTATTTGATCAATAACCCACTGATAATACTACCAAAACATGCAGATTTTAAAGAACATCCAATATACAACCCCTACTACTGAATGATAGGATATATAAAAGATATTTCATTTTTTAAAATATTGGATATATAAGAAACTACATGATGTAATAATATAGTTATATAATCCTGGTACTCATTCTATTTACATGTTAGTTATTTTTCTCTCCAAAATAAGATCTCCATGCCTAATGAGTTATTTCACATTTAGTCTTATTAGTAAGAAAATAATGTTCTCGATACAATGGTACTCATTTAATGACCCGAATCTACAGGACACAAAAACCCTAAAAACATGGTGTAAAATATAATACGCACCCAATAGGTCCTCATTTTATAATGTTCAACTACACAACACATGCCATGGATTTGAGACTTCAATCTGCAAATTACCCAAGTCCTTATTGTGTGAAATTAAATGGCCTGACATATATGATCGAACACATGGACATAAACTACTTGAAGTCTCCACTAACAATTGATCTTAATCAATAAACATGATTTCCCCAATATATTTGTAATTCCTCGAACCTGGTTACCCAAAGCCAGTGCATTATTACATAACAATGGAATGATCACAAGGGATCATGTCCGGAAAAATCGATCCGTTTAGTAGCCCTGAAACTAATAGATACAAACATAAGTTTTAGATTATATAATGAGATAAAAATAACAACAACATTTCATTCCCTTTGAAAAAAATTATATCCCTTATCTTATCCCTACAGGTTAACCATAAAATATTTTTTCACATCTTGGGAAAAATAAAACACAGAAAGGGGTGAGCTTAGATGCTCAGTAAGTATAAAAATATAGCAGAAATGTTTTCATAAATATGCATAAACATTTAAGGAAATGTATAAGACTAAAACATAATCCTTTTAAACAAAAAATTCATCATAATATAGAAAATATAAATAAACTAATTCCATTTACTTATCCAAAAGGATATTCTACTAGTCAAATAATAACATGCAATATCAATATCAAATTTCATAATGACGTAATGCATAATGCCTGACATCATAACCACATAGACAAGGCCTCATTCCAAGACTACATAAATTATATTTTCAAGGCCTTGTTCAAAGACACTAGTTTTTCTAATGAGACCTACCGATGCATTGGGAAGATATAGGGGGCTCCACCCGCCAGTTACTAATTCCAATGCATTCCTCATATGAAATTGTTTAAAAAAATAAACATTCATATTAAAACTAGCATACGAAATTCCAATACATTATCCATAATCCATGAATGGTATAAAAACAACACATCCATAGTCAAACATATCAAAAAACCGTCAATACAATATGGAATATTTGTATCATAATAAATCAAATTCAAACAAGTTTAAAATCAATCAATGGACGTTGACATAGATGAATAGAAAAATATTTGAAAGAAATACCATTTTATATTTTGAAACCATTTAAATGTAACATAATTATAAGAGAAACAATTTATTTTGGAAATATTTTTATATGATTGTAAGGGATGCTTAGAAGGTGTTATAACAATGGAAAATTTCTGCACCCGCCTATTAGTTAAAAAACATTATTTACATAATTTTCACGAAAAGGTCGTAAAGTAACTTTTTTGGAAAAAATGGAAATATTACATTATAAACATCTAATTAATAGTCAAACATGGTATAAATGACTTTAAGCCAAATTCTAGTAAATATTAAAAATATTTTCAAATACATTTTTAAGAAACACTAATGTGCATTATAAAGAGGTCGCAGTAGATACTCACATATAAACAACCTCAGGTATTTAAGAGACTGTTGAATTATCCCTTAGTAATGGAAATATTAAAAAGGTTTTGAAATTTATTTTTAAGAAACACAGATGTGGATGATTCAGAGGTCCCAGTAGATAGTCACATATAAACATCATCGGATAATGAAGCGATTGTAGAATTAACCCTTACCTAGATCTTTTTCTTGTTCGAGAGTATGTTAACCTCTTTCATAATAGTTATATCATTGATATTAAATTATAAAATAAACACATACATAACTATGATATCATATATGATCTTATAATATTGCTTTGTTAATAATATTTTGAAGTGTAATTGTTTCGTGCGTTAATTAATTCATTTTCCTTTATATGCATGGTTACATAAGCCCAGATCAGTATGATTAGGAAGTATTTTATTCATATACATAATGTTAATATGTTCATAAAAATTAGTTTTTTAGTCATAAAATGAAATTTATTCTTGAATGGTTATGATGGGGAATGAATCTCATCGCGTTCGTGGAGATGGTAATCTGTTCATACGCATGGGCGACAATACCATTCTATTGATGGAGAAATCATATTTAATTTGATTTTATATCATATATAAATAATTATTAAAATGTTATATTTATTATTTAAATCAGTTATACTTATTATTATACCCATCCAAAAAATGAAGTGTTTTAATAACAATCTACACAACGACCTAGAGACTGTAAGCCATACGTATGCAAATATGATGACTTGTCATTCATAGGATGGATAGAATAATGAATATGGGTTTAAAATATTTATAATAATATCACCATATGTATATGGTACTGGAGTTATTATTTCAGTATGGGAATAACAGTGGAAGTGGAAGAAGAAAGAACTTTGAATGATGTGGTGAAATATCACATCTTTATCGGGTGTTTCATTTTGGGTTGATCAAATGTGAACTATAGGTTGGCTTTATGATCAATATAAGGAATCTAGGTTAAAGTGGGGGTATTTGGGAGGATATTTTAGTAGGTTTTGGCTGAGCCAAATGGCTTTGGAGATGTGATTTTCTGAGAAGGGTAATTATCTTTTTATAAGAGAGGTGAGGGTCACTTTAGAAAGATAATGAAATATTATTTTATTAGACAATCATATTCAATTTTTGTTGTCTCAAAAAAGATTTATTCAAAAGATATAGTGAGTATGGGTCGAAAAAATCTCAACCAATAGGTTTAAAATAGGTTTACCTCACCATATTAACCTTATATTTTAGACTTAATTATTAATTAAATAGTTTAATTTTTACCATGTATTCTTGTATTGTTATATTAGTTTGTTAATACTCTTACTATAAAATGTCAAGAGAACCTCAAGTGGTTCATTATTAAAATATATAACCTTATACAAGTCCTCTGGAAGGACCGTATATTTTTAGGAATATTATATCAATTAATTATATAGTATTTGTTTTAAAAACTCATTTATGTCAATTTTGACACTATTTAGTATTTGATTTTTGTAAAAGACCTAACAACTAGTTTACTTCGAAAACATTAATTTGATCAACCATAATATGTCATATTATAATATAAAATTTGTGGAATTCATCAAATGTCTAAATTTACATTTATTTAGATATTTATAATATCAATTGTTTTAATCATTCAATAATAAGGTAATTACTGGATCATCATTGTGTCAAAAATATATTTAATTATTTAGTGTCTAAAACTTAAAAATATAATATTATTATTTAGGAAATATTTTTATATTTCTAATTAATATTTATAGTCTAATTTATCAGTTCTCTAACTCTATATTAAAAATTTCTTAGTTATTAAACATTAAATTTAACACGTTTAATTCTTCTTTAAATAAAATAATAATAAATGTCCTAATGTAATCCAAGTAGACCAAAAGGATAATTTTTTATTCCAAAGGTTTCTTTTTATCAAATTACACATATCAAATAGAATTAAGAAACTTGTTAGGGTAATTATAATATCATCTGTACCTTTAATTATCCTATTTACTTTTAACTATGGTAAATTAAAGTCAAAAGTTACTATTCACCGAAAATTATTTTCTCCTTATTGAAATTTTTTTTATCTAATGATATCAATCATGTCTCTCTGATTTTTGAAATTCAATTAATAGAAGTGGTAAAATTACATTTTATTCAAATTTGCTAACGTGCCTAGAAGGTGGGAAAAATACTGTAAAAATTTCAATAATGTTATATATATATATATTGTTATTATAAAATTACTCCAATGAATTACATCGAACATATATAAGTATTATGTATCTATTTTTACCTAATATAAATTTAAATAAAATAATTAATTATTTTAAAAAAAAGTTGGTTTTAAACAATAACCCTGTGTTTATCACTTTTCTTCAAAAATTGATTTTTTTTAGAATCATACAATAAACTCACCCTACGAAAATTTTGATATTTCAAATCCAAAATTAAATTCCATTTTGAATAATAAGAATAATAAAATCTCAAAAACTGGGTATTACTATTCATAATGGCTAGTTTGATTGGTCGTGGTGTGTTAGAACTCGATGTTGCGTACAACGCAAGCTATTGTATTATTCAATGAGAAGCATACAGTGGATGCTTGGGGTGTTACAATACTACAATGACATAAATTATTATCAATAAAAATGCCTTTTTGATTTAAATATCTTATTTGTAATATGGTTTTTGAAAAAAATGCACTTATTTTGTTTTGTTATATCCAATTGGATTTAAAAGCCCTTAAGTATTATTGCCAGTGAATAAATTTCCATTTAATAGTGATCACCTGATTAGTATAAATATATGATTTTAAATAATCCAATTGACCCAGATAGAGGAAGGGATGACCTATAATAGTAAGATCAAACTCTATGAATCCCACTTACCAGGGATTCTTAGGAAGATAAAATAACCGATATTTTCCATTGAACAATCTCAAGATGAGGTCCGACAACTTAATCATGAGTGAAAACTTTTACAAGATAAGTTCATGGTCATTGAGATCACATCCCAAACCATTTTCGCCAAACCACCATTAAAAGTATCACAATTTGACACGTTACACTCCATGAGTTTTCTAGTGCATTATATGGATTGGTATAAAGACCCTATAAAATGAGTATGTGGATTATTTTTTGTTGAATATGGAATATAATTTCATCCTATTACAATTTCTATAAAAATGATGTTTATTAAGATACAATAAAACAAATATAGTGTTTTTGGGTTGTATTTAAAATCAATCAAGGAATTTATTTTGATGAATTAATGGATTTTTTAAATAAATAATATTTTCAATAAATTATTATTATTTATTAATTTTTATTCAATTTAAATTATCAAATAATTTATATGATTCCAAAGTTAATTTTTATAAGGTTTTGAAAACTGTTATTATCAAAAAACCCAACATTTACAAATAATTATAGATTTTATTTTAAAAGTGAAAATTCCAATATTTAGAAAAATATTTGTATAAAACTAATATTATTTTTTGAATTGTAATATTGAAATTATCCAATGGTTAATTTTTTTATAATTTCCTAATACATTCAATGTTTCATGTTAAAAAAAATACCGTATAAATGCACGGTCTGTATTACATCATCATGATGACCCAAAAGTGAGGTAATTATTATTATAAAGGGTACCCGTGACCAAATATATGTCTTCACTTTAAAATAAATATATTTTTTGTTTGTTTTATTAATTTTGTATATAATTTATGAATCCTCCAAAACCATTAATATATTTAATGGTTTCAAAGCCGTTTCTTTAAGAGTGTGACTCACTTCTACATAAACACGAGAATTATTTTTAATTTTATGACATTTTCATTATAATATAATGAGAATCCATCCCATTTATAATAAATCCAGGTAAAATACCATGAGATGGTTTTTGATGGTGGTTATTTTATTTTGTAGACTCCAAAACATAAATAGTAATGAAATCCATGTAATTTCAGTTATAATACCTCCCAGTATCCCTTTTCCCTTCAATAAAACTCTTTAGAGCATGTAAATACACTTCCCTCAACTCTCTAGATTCCTCTTATGGTGCCCCAAGCACTATAGAAGACCCTCCCATGCATTTGTAGTCATAAACTCAAGAATTGGATTTCTGAATTCTTATTTCCATTCAAGCACGTATTTTATGGTTTGCTTCTCACATTCAATTTCTAGTTGTTTATTTATGTTTTCCAAAAATACCATGCTTTATATTTTATTTAAAAATAATGAGATAAACTATTAAATCTAATTATTTCCTTATATGAACCTTTTTTAACCCGCTACCATGCTGAATTTTAGTAAGAGATCCTCACCTCCTCTTCCTTATTCAAATTACATTATTATATTATGTCTTCTATTTCCAATTACTAATTTTTTGATATGTATTTCCATGTGTCTCATACTTTCTATTTTTTTCCAAATGATTATAGACCCATTTCTCTATCAACAATCCATTTTATGAATTTTTATGTGATGTTGTTATGTTGTGGAAATTTCACCATGATTTTCCATGCCATAAAAATTGTATTTTGAATAAAATAACCATTTCCCATAAATTTTATTCACATTTATACACATATACATATTTGAATTGGAACATACATATATGTATTATAGACTCCTTTATCATTGAATAAAATTTTATGATGAATGAATCCATGTTGTGTGATCATGGTGGAACAATTAAGAATGGGAATGAAATGAAAGTGACGGGTATAGAGACGCAATCTTAACATACATGGATATTACATGATCTAAGATGAATATTTACTGCATTAAAATAATACATGCCAGAGGACCATAATAGTTTAATTTATTTGGAATCCTTGAAACACAATCTTCTATCATTTAGAATGGTCATCAACATCTCGCATAAAGATCTCCACCTTTTATACTTTTACCTAAAACCTTTCTTCACAACTTAGATAAATGAAACATACGAAAGGGGTGATCTCTATTGATCTGTAAGGGTTAACAAGGGATACATGTATGAATAAACATGATCATAAGGTTATGAGAATGTGATCATGAAAATAGATGATAATACCCGACATATCGAAGACCATGAAGATGAATCATTAAATAAATCTTGCCAGATTATAAAGAATGAAGCATATGTAAATAATGAAAGTAAACCAGGAAATCATAACATAGGATTATGAAATGGAATTATTTCATACATAAGCCTATGATATCGTTCTGTGTAAGTCAAGAAACAATGATATAACTTATCAGGGTACTTCATGGGAAAGGAACCCACAGTGCGAGACACACTACCATCCCCAGTTATATTTATTTCCTTGTATGTGATCATTTTTTCAAATATTAGACCATCTTTGTTACAACACCTACTATGTGGGAAAAATCACCATCCCCAGTGGAATTACATTATTTGTAAGGGATCAGGTTTCCTTATTATACCATAGTGGATCATCCTTTTCGACTAGATTCATGTCTTTATCTCAATAGATATAAGTATTTACCCAATGCAATGGATTCAGATATATGTCCCACCTATCTCATAATGAAATCTTACATACATGTTCCACAATATCAAAAATTAAAAAAATAACATATCATAAAATATGAAATGAAAGGGGTTACATAAACATGTAAACATATCATATCATGTGGAAATATATTGGTTTCGTAATCATTTCCTCATAAACATAACCCTTGAAAAGAAGCAGTTTTCAGAAACATATTACCCAGTAAATAGAAATGGTTTTCATAAAAATATTAACCATGAATGAGAAATGTGTTTCATAGATACCATAACATTTAGAATAAATAATTAATAATATTTTTATGAATATATCCTTTTAATCATATCATAGAGTTAATGAGTAACATCAATTGATTTCATATACGATGGAAAATAATTTCTGAAATACCCAGCAAATAATTTCATGAGTAAAATATATATTCGTGTTTGGAAAAGATAGTTTAATACATAATACCAATTGATATCATTTTATTCGAAAATAACTAGAAAACCTATAAATAATACATGAAATCATTTTGAAAAAATATTCCCATAAAAACAAATAAAATAAGCTTCATAACATTTTAAAATCCATTTCATTGAAAATAGTTGAAATCATTTAATGAAATATATAAATATTTTTGAAGAACTTTTCTCTGAAAAAACATTGAAAATGTATATAAATATATTGAAAACGTTTCAAAAATTAATTTTCTTTGACACTTTTACAAGAAGATTAAAAATATTATGAAACCCATTTCATTGAATGCACGTTGAAAATTTGTAATTAAGACTTGAAAATACATTTTTAAAATATTATTCTGTGAAAAAACATTAAAGAAGTTTGAAACCATTTTGAAAACATGTTTTCCTTGAAAATAACATTTAAAACGATTTTCTAAAAGATTAACTTATTTATATTTCAAAAGGGAACTTCAAATAAATGACATTTGGTAAATCCAATCATGTTTTACAAGGTCAAAAGAAGATTCATTCTGTATGGTAAAAAGGTAAGAAAAGTGCCTTATTTAGGAATAGAAAATAATATTCCATTAATGATATTATTAAATGAGAAAAGGGTACATATTTAGTTTATATAATAAAATAAAATAGTATAAGAATCTTGAAAATCCTTTTTAGAAATCATAGATTTCTTATCAAAGAGAGGTTAAAGTCGGGCTTTCCTAAAAACACATTCTTAAATATATTTAGAACAAAAGAGTGAAAAATAGTACCAATAAATGATTATATGATGAAATATAATAGGAAAATGAATCTAATTAATTTTATGGAGATATAGATCATATGATTTCATTAAAGGAATCATAAACATTAAAAATCTTCAAGAGTAATGATATTGTCTCAATAATATCTTTTAACTTGGTATCATGGGATCATTCTCTCAATGTAAGTAAGTTATATTACATGAAGCATATAAGATCATGAATATGTTTACATTAATAATATTCCATGTAAATTGGATTTATATATAACTTAAAAAATATTTTAGGTGTATAAAAAACTTATGTCACATTGAAGGAAAATTGAGACAAAACATTTTTACCGATTTGGAAACTATTAAATAAAAATCCTCATGAAATAAGGATAATAAAAAATTAATGTGAATAAAATATAAATTTAAATACATGATACATATAACTAAATAATGTTCAGTACATACACCACACAAAAGGAAATAGTGTTGAACATAACATTTATCTCATAAAAATTAAAAGTTAAATGAAAAACCCTTACCTTGTATCTTAACTCTCTCTGTACTCAAACAAGAATCCTATATAATAAACATAAATTTATTATAGATATTTTTTATAATAAAATTATTATACAAAATATAAAAAATTAGTTTATTACGACCTTATATTATCCCCTTGTTAACAATCCAATGTAAAAGTTTCACTTCATGTAAAATTACATTTGTTCTTCACATGTGACCTATTTTGTTACATATATAGTCCTTATACTTATATAGTGATTCCATAATGTAAAAAATTATATAAATATCAATTGTATACATTTTATTTATTTTTTAATAAAATATAGAATATATATGTTTGAAATGGAATACACCGTTCATGGAGACAATAAGTTGTACGTACGCATGAACATTGTTTCCATCTTTATTATAATATTGAAAGAATGTATGTAAATGATATATATATATATATTAATATATATATATATAGTTAATAAATTAGAATTTATATATCATTTATATCATATAATTTCCTTAAAAGCATCCTTATTGCATACCATGTGGTGTGTGAATGAGTCACATCGCTTTGAGGGGGAAGAGTCCACACTTACTCAAACGGGTTTATCGTATTATCATCAAATATAATGTAAATGTATTTGTGTTTAAAATGTAATATATAAGCTTAAATAGATAATAAATATAATATATTAAATATATAATTAGATTTTCCATCATAATGGACACAATGATTGGTGGTAAAGAAGAAATTAACAATCATCGTTTTGTGAGGAAGTATTTTTCCGAACATAGAAATAGTATGTTCAAATTAAATTGGATAGGTGTGTGTGTATCTTTAGGTCATACAAATTTCATAAAAACATCATAGTATATTAATTTTACATGTTTTTTTACACAATAATGTAATAAAGTTGGTTTAGGTGTTAGAGAAAGAATATGAATGGAAGGAGCTTGGGAGTAAATGTTACCTCGAAATCGGGTAACTTCTTTTGGATTGTTCCACAAGGCTTTGTTGATAAGTATTCATCCAAAAGAGAGGATATATGGTAGATGTTAATATTATTTGGAGTAAATTTTATCATGTAATGGCCTAACATAATTGTCTTAAGAGGTGTCAAGAATTGGTAGAGTGCTTGCCTTTTTATATTAGAGGGGGAGTGGCACTTTTGTAAATACCAAAAGGTATTCAATAATGGGCAGTCTATATTACCTAAATTTCCCCCAAAATGGAAAAATAATGTATTAATGGATACAAATGTTTGATAAGAACTTCATACACACACAAAAATGTGCATTTTAATTATTTGTTTCCTTGTCTCTATGATTCTCCAATTTTATCATTTTGGTTTTTATTAAAGTATCTAGTTTTATAATCTAATTAATTTAAAAATTAAGACTATATTAAAGTTTGATTTATTAGAAATTATTGATACGCTGAATTATTTACATAATATATAATTTATAAAATAAAAATCCCATTTTTTTTGTAAAATAGTTTTAATACAATCAAATGTGACGTGCTAAAGTGCTTCTTAAACGAGGGCCATCTTAACGACGTATTTAAATAATATGGAAAAATATGTTAACTATAAAATATTATTTATTCCATTAATATAAAATATTTATATATATACTAACACATTCGTTTATATTTGATTATTATAGGATTTTTATCAATTTTAAATCATATATGATTTATTTATATTAAAATAACAATAATGTCGATTTTTACATTATTTATTTAATGATATTTTTAAAATATCAATATTATATTTGAATTAAACATAATTACCTTTTTAGGTGTCTAACATGATATATTAATATAAGAAAATAAATAAAAACAAAAAATCAATTAATTAACTTCACTTTTAAAAATTATAGTATCATTTTGTTTAGGTAATTATTAACTAAATAATCATTATATTGATGTTTCTTAAGAATATTTGGTACCAAAAACATCATTAAAAATTATTGATAATATATTATGATAAAAATAATCCACATATATTTTAAAATTATATATATAACCTAAAAAAAGACGTTTTTTATATATCTGAATGTTTTATAAATGTTAAAGGTAAAGAAAGATCACCTTTTGTCTTTTTTCCTAACCTACAGTTTTATAGGGATCTTCCATTTATTAATATCCCATTGACCCATATATTTCTCAACATGTAAGAAATTAGTAAAATTTGGGAAACCAATGGATTTTGGACAATTGTCCAAGTCATTTTAGTCCTTAATATTATGTTTTAGTCCTTATTAAGGTTAATCATACCATAATCACAGTAATTAATTTTAATCACATTAATTAATCATTTTGTACAAAAGAATAATGTTATATTATTAGACAACAAATATAATACTTTTTAATTAATTTTTATCTCATATTTTCAAAATTCTAATCACGTAAGTGGGAAACTTATGATAAACTCTAATCCCACAGACAATGTGAAATAACGAGTTTTTATAGTAGACAATATTCTAATGATAATTATGTTTTTATATTAAATTTGAAATTAAAATTGATTCTAATGAATTTAATTTTATAAATATGTGTATAATATATATAATGTGACTATATAAAAATAGAAAATATAATTTATCATTAATAATTATTCAAAAAAAGGCTATTTTTAAATAAATTGATGTGATTTTCACTATAAATAAAAAAATAGTGTTTCTGAGAAAAATGACAGAAATTCACCCAAGATAATTTTGACATTCTGAATTCAAAAATGATGTTTTTTTTTCAAACACAATTTAAAAAAATTTCTAAAATTAATTTTATTATTAATGGTTGTTCATTGAAGAAAAAAATATTTTTAACATAAAATGACTTTACCAAAAAAATTATCTTTCATTATCAGAATTTTTAACTTATATGAATAAATTATAAAAAATATTTGGAAAGTATTTATTACTATTAATATATCTACTTTTAAGGGTTAGGTTATTATTATATAATTTAATTAATTATATAAACAAAAAATCATTTCATCGAAACATAGTTTTTCATGCATCGTATGCGAAGTCGGTGCTGCTTACTATGCAGTCCATGTTGGTGGTTCATGTAGTGCTAGAAAAGTTTCTATTGCATGGAAAATGAAAGATTGATTTAGAGTTTTAATATATATATATATATATAAGAAACTATTTCCAGTGTCATTTGGATTTAAAATTTTTAAAATATAAATTAATTTTTAAAACAAATTCTCAAAATATCAGGGTGTTACAATCTACCCCCCTAAAAATGACTTTTTCCCGAAAACTTCTTCTGGTTTATGAATGGTTTAATACTATAATGTTTCATTCATAGAATCCCACATAGTAAAAATTTATAGTAAAATATCATTTAAATTGGAAGATTTGTAACCATAATAGTTTCCCAATGTAACACTTAATTTGCTTTCCACATATGACAACATAGTTTGGGATTAAAGATTGGATATGGGGGAAAGGAATACATATTTATCATCAGTGATTAAGGTAATCAGTCAAAAACAACTGAATGATCAAAGGAATATTGATGGACTCAAATTCATAAAATTTTTATGATTCTTGAAGCCATTAGTGAAATAGAATTTAAGCTATTATGACAATATTTTTTATCATAATTAGTCTATTGAGTAATTATTGATAAATTTCTATAAATAGAATTTCATTCGTGTGTTGTTCTTTAAAAGATTTATAATACATACATTACCTCATGGAATGAATTTTCACAAATTATATTTGATGAATGAAATACTAAAATATGTTTTTAATAGATCTTAAAACCCATAAATAATTCTTACAATTTGTCTCTTAAAAAATCAACACACACTAAAAATAAAAAATAACACTACGGGTTCAACATAAAAATTTATTCATCAAAAATAATTATACATTGACCAAGAAATCACAATGTCTAGTTGTAGGCATAAAATCCTTATCATTATGTGGTCATGCATTCATGTCCCATGAAGGCCTTTCTAGAAATTATTAGTTGTCACCTAATATACATGATTTCCTTTTCTCAAAAACAGAACATTTAAAAATCTATGAAATAAGTTTAATCACTGAATAGAATTTTAACCAAGTTTTACAACAAAAAATCAATGCAAAAATACCTCCTCTATAAATTAATTTAATGATTTCACGAACAATTAACCTTATAACCCTTCTCAACAGTTAATATGTAAAATTTTAGAAAGAGAGTCACAAAATCAGCTAAACATATATTCCCTTGTATATCACAAATTATCTCCTGGTATACACATTCCAAACATGTGAATAACCGCATAATGTATTCTATTGAAACATTTTAATAACCTAAATTACCACAAATCATTTTGTAAAACAAGCATTCTTCCTTATTCCAATGATTACTAGATGCATCCCTTAAACCCATGAAGTTGTAAACACCATCCATGATGACATATATCAGTTTTGTCAATAATGAATTACAAGTAAATATTTACCATCCAATTTAAATCTTTATATCTATTATATCATTATCCATACATCCTTATTATAGAATTAGGCATTAATTAAATATTACCTTCTCTTAATCAAAATATGAACTTTCCATGAAATCAATTTTCTATACCATCATGACCATTAAACATTTTCTTGTAAATCCATAGAAAAAACATAATCTAAAAAATCCATAAATAATTCACCATTCATAATTCTAGAATCTAAATAAATAAATACTTCAAGTTTGTGACATTAATGTTTCTAATAGAACTAGTTTTACATGGTATAAAAGTAAATTCGTAGCTCGAGGAATTATGTTGGGTATTGCCCTTCTTCTTGATCGATAATACATTGAACTCCCTACCAACTCATCACTATATGACCCTTTTCCCACAAAATTAACATCTTACATTCTATTTGAGATTTTCATCAAGTTTCTTCATCCCTTATTCATGACATGCAGGAAGATAAATCTTATTTACTCTATGATCCTTACCACGAAAGTACATATTTTTATTAGTTTACCTATTAGAAATATCCAAAATGCTAATATTGTTACAAATATACCACAATAGAAGATTTTAAATAATCTCTATATCTTTTTTTCCCCTGATCATCTCAGTTGACAACTCATCAGAAAATCTTCCATCACATTCAATATTAATACAAATCCTTCTGGATTTTTCCATTGATAAAAACTAGAAGAATAGTGTGTTAAATACATATCATAGTAGAAAACCAAAGTGTCATGAAAATAATTACATATAAGATGTATAAATTATTACACCTTTTATAATATATGACACCTTAGGATAATCCAATTTTTTTCATAGATAAATTATATCCAAATATTTCATGATGGTTCATGATGAGTTTCTGAATTACAAAAGCATATCAATCAGGACTGTGAAACTAGTTGTGCAGTAGTGCACATTATACTGGGCCAGATTACCCCATGTAAAGCCCGAAACATCTTGTCATATTGGTTACCCCAAGATACATATATGCCAATACACATCCAGTTTTTTTGTCCTGATAGGGATGTATTTTTTGGAAACCACTCACTCTATCCTTTACCAAAATTCCATGACATTTTCCTAAAAGATATATCAACCTTATAATTATCCATAGATATATCTCAAGACAAATCCTTAGAAATATACATATGGATCTCACTAAATTTTCACATCCTAGTTTGTAAAGGATGATTAATCAATTCCTTTGATACCAACATATGAAAGATAGGAATTAGATAACTTGATATTAAATAATTTTAGATTAATATTTAGTATGTTATAATAATACATGATGAAAGACAATAATATTTTAGGTTCTTCAGAAACATGGAAACAAAATATTCTATCATGATCAAATATCATCAACATCTTCAATAAAGATCTCTACCTTTAGTACTTCAACCTAAAACCTTTCTTCCTATCCTAGAGAAAGGAAACATAATAAAGGGGTGTTCTCAAATGCATGGTAAGGGTAAATAAGGGATACATGTAGTAATAAACGTGATAATAAGTTTATGAGAATGTGATCATGAAAATAAAATACCACACCCTACATATCAATGATCATAAAATTGAATCATGTCATAAATTTTTGTTGTTTATAAGACATGATTCATAAAGAAATAAACAACATAAGTCAAGAAAGTATAACATAGGATTAAGACATAGAATTGTGACATGAATAAACTTGTGATATCATTTCATGTAAGTCAAGACACATTGCTAGAATATATTAGGGAACTTCATGGGAACTACAGCCACTATGCGGGACGCACCACCATCCCCAGTTACATTTCATTCCTTGTCATGTATCAGTTTTCCCCATATTCCCATATTCCATCATTATGGTTACTAGAGTTACTAGGAAAAAGAAACAACTATCATTAGTAGGATTCGTTTATTTTTAAGGGATCAATTTTCCCGATCATCCCATAGTGGATCATGCTCATCAACTTGATTCCCGTCATCATGTCATGAGATATAAGTCTTTACCCAAGGAATTGGAGGGAGATATAGGTCCCAAAAACTTCTTAATTAAATAACACATGCATGGGACACTTGATCATAAATAAACATATCACATATCATAACGCATGAAATAAATGGGTAACAAAAACATGAATAAATATAATAACCTATGTAAATAGACTGGTTTGCAAATCATTTCATCATAAAAACAACCCGTGAAATGAATCGGGTTTTAAAATCATATAACCCATGAAATAAAAATTTTATTCATAAATATATTACCAATGAAAGATACATTAGTTTCATAAAGACCATGACATTTTTCATAACTCATTCATAGACAAGATTTTAATTGAAATTTTTTGTCATTTCCTATAATGTATGAGTAACATAAATAGATTTCATCTTATATGGGAAATAATATTTCAAATATCCACTAAAACATTTTGTGTGTAAAATATCCTTTATTGATTGAAAAATTATTTTTAGTACATAATACCATTTGAAATCATTTTATTATAAAAATACCTTTAAAACATATAAATAATACATGATAAAATTTTAAAAACTTTTTACCATGTAAAATTTAAAAATAAGTTGTAAAACATTTTAAAAACCTCTTTCCGTGAATAAACGAGACAAATATTAATGAAAGAATGAACATGTTTTGGAAAATATTCAATTTAAAATACATTTAAAAAATATAGAGAAATCATGAAAATGTTTTGAAAATAATTTATCTTGAACACTTATTTAAGAATCCCTAAATTTTGATGAAAATCATTTTTTTCAAATGAACTTTGAAAACATGTAATTAAGTCTTGGAAAAAAATTTGAAACCAGTTTTCCCTAAAATCATATACAAGAAGTTTGAAACCATTTCGAAAACAAATTTTCCATAAAAATAATTTTTAAAAAAATTCTTAAAGATTAACCATTTTAATAATGAAAAAAGGAGGATCAATGAAATGACCGAGGGTAAATCTATACATATTGTACAAGGTGAAAAGAACATAAAATTTTCATGGTAAAAATGGTAAAAAAGTTCCATGTTTGGAAAATGAAAAAAAGATTCCCTTAACGATATTAGTAAAGGAAAAAAAGGAAACAAATTTATTTGATATCTTAAAAGAGAATTGTATAATAATAGAAACCCTTTTTAAAAAATTTCGATTTCCGACCAAAAATAGGGTAGATTCGGGATTTCTTAAAAACACTTTCTTAATTATCTTATATACCAAAGAGTAGAAAATGGTACACATAAATGATTATATCATTATATTATAGTGTCTATGAAAATTCATTATTTTTCTTGAGATATGGATATTAATATTTAATCAAATAAATCATTAAAAAAAACAATCTCAAAAATCAATGAGATTGTCTCAATAAACTCGAATGACTCGGTATCTTATGATAATTTTCACCATTTAAGGAATGGAAATAAAATGAATTATATAATATAATTAAAATATTTTCATTCATTATATAACATGTAAAATTTATTTAGGTACACCTTTAAAAATCTTTTAGGTGCATAACAAAACATAAGTCTCAATGAGGGAAAATTGAGACAACACATTTTTATCTATTTTGGAGCTTTTGAAACATAATAGTCATAGAATAAGGATCATAAAAAGTGATTGTGAATACCCATAAATTTATGTAAATTATAAATATAATATAATAATGGGCAGTAAATACAACACTGAAAAGAAATTAGAGGCAAACATTATATTTATCTTAAGAAAATTAAAAGTAAGATGAAAACCCCTTACCTTGTGTCTGGACTGTCTCCGTACTGATACAACATTCATGTATAATAATTATAAACATATAATAAATATTTTATAAAATCATACTATTATACATAAAACCATATATGGTTTTATTATGATATTATACTACCCACTTGTTAATGATCCTATGTTAAACTTTCACTTCAGGTAAGATTCACTGTGTTCTTCGCGTTTGACTTAATTTTTAAAATCTTTGGTCCTTATATGAATATCCGGATTCCAGACTATATACCATGATATAAATATCCGGTGTATAAAATATATTTATATATTGATAATATATACAATATAGGAGTGAGAAATGGAATACACCATTCATGGGCATGACAAGTTGTATATACGCATTAACGTTATTTTTGCATTTATTATCATATTGTAAGAAAGTATATAAATGTCACCCATATATATATGTTTGTGTATGTATATATATAAAATTATTCCAGTAGAATTACTATATCATATATATTATATTATTTCATTAAATACATATTTAATACATTCCATGTTGTTTGTGAACTAATCATTTTACTTTGAGGGGGCAAGAGTCCACACATCCTCAAATGATATTACCGTGTTAGCATCAAATGAGAGGTAAAGATTTTTGTTTTGTAAAATGAATAAAGAAGATTTCATACATATAAAATATAATATATTAAATATATAATCAAATTTTACATCTTAATGGATACCATGATTGCTGGTATAGGAGAAACGAACAATCATTGTTTCGTGAGGGTGTATTTGACCGTACACAAAAACTGAATGTTCCAAATCCATTAGATAGAGGTTTTTGTATGTTTAGGTCCAAAAAATTGCATAAAAACCTCATATTGTAAGTATTATACCTACGTGGCACATAATAATTTAATAAAGATAGTCAAGTGGGTGGAGAAGGAGAATAAATGGAAGGAGCATGGGATAAGATATTACCTCTAAATCAAGTAACTCCTTTTATTTTGTGCCAAGATGCTTCTTTGAGAAGCCTTATACCCATATGTAGGCATCATGATCGATTTTAAGATTCTGGGAAGAAATTTGGGAAGGTATGTTCCGAACTTAAGAGGATTTAGTGGTGTGAGGAAAGGGTAGATTTCTTGTCATTTTACAGTCGAGGGGGAGTGGCACTTTTGTAAATACCAAAAGATATTCAATAAGGGGTGGTATATCGTAACTAAAGTTCCTAAATAATGGTAAAATAATAGGTTAAAGGAAATAATGGTTGAGAAAACATCATTCCTACTAAAATATGTTCATTTTAATTATTATTTTCCATAACTTCTATGATTCCCCAATTTTATCATTTTGGTTTTTATTAAAGAATCTAGTTTTCTAATCTAATTATTTTGACCATTAAGAATAAATTAATGCGATATTTATTAAAAAAAATATATCCACTTAATTATTAACATTATTTATAATTTGTAAAATTAAAATCACATTATTTTGTAAATTAATTTTAAAACAACCGCATGTGACTTGCTAAAACCCTGCTTGAACCTGAACCGTGTTAAAAACATATTTACATAATATTGGTCAAAATGTTAATTATGAAAGATTAATTTTTCAATTTATATAAAATTCTTAATATATATTAATAATTAAATTTAAATAGGAAGAATATATAATTTTTATCAATTTCAAATCATATAAGATTTATTTATATTAAAGTAATAATAATAATAATTTTGAAGTTTTTATAAAATATTAATTTTAAATTTTCAATATTATTTTGGCATTAAAGTATATTAGATTTAAAGGTGTGTAAAATGATATATTAATCTAAATAAATAAATAAATACAATTATTCAATCAATTAACTTCACTTTTAATATTTATAGTATCATTTTTAGTTAATTATTAACTAAATAATCATTTTTTGGATGTTTCTTAATCATTTATAATATATAAAACATCTCTAAAATTAATTGATAAGTTATTATGATAAGAATATCCCACATATATTTAAATAGGATATATTTATCTTAAAATATAATTTTTTGTACATATCACTATGTTTTATAAATGTTAATGGTTATGAATGTTCCCTTTTTTCCTTTTTTCCTTACTGAACCTTTTTTATAAGGAATTAACATTTAATAATTTCCCATTAAACAATATATTTCAAAAAAAGTGGGTACATTTTCAATGTCTGAAATAAAATTGATTTAATACATGTTTCCAATTCATTTTGGTTTATAACAATAAGGTTTAATCCCTTATTAAGCCTAATCGTACCTTAGTCACTCTTATTATATTAAATCAAATTCACTAATCATTTTGGTCAAAGAAAATCACATTATATTATTAGAAAAAAAATATAATACTAATTACATCTGTGTATTTCATATTATTAAAATGATAATCACATAATTGGATGAATTAAGAATAATTCTAATCCCGTAGATAGGGAGAAATAAAGAGTTTTTATATAAGAAAAAAGTTCAAATGGTTGTTATGTTTTTATATTCATTTTGAAAGTAAATTTGATTATAATGGACTTAATAGTATAAATAGAATTATATTTTATCAAATGTGACTCCATAAGTAATATAAAATATAAATTATCATTAATAATTATTTAAACGAAAAGGTTGTTTTTAACTAAATCGTAGTATTTATCACTATTCATTAAAAATGGTATTTCTTAGAAAAAGAAAAAAAATTCACCCCGGGATAATTTCAACGTTCTAAACTCAGAAATTGTGTTTATTATTTCAAATTAAAATTAATATTTTTTATAAAATAAATTTAACTGTTAAAGGCTATTTATTCAAGAAAAAAATATTTTTAACTTAAAATGACTTTACCAAAATATTACCTTTCATTATGTAAAGTTTTTATTAATATAAATAAATTATAAAAAATATTTGGAAAGTTGTTATTACTAATCCAATAAAAATTCTAAATAGTTAGGATATAATTATTCAATTTAATGAATTATATAAATAAAAATATGTTTCATCGAAATTTAGTGTTGCATGCATCGTAAGCCGTGTCGATGTTTCTTGTAGTGAATGCCAAAGTTGGTATTACATGTGAATGGAATGTTTGACTTGGTGTTTTACTATAGACACAAACACACACAAACATCTATAATGAACTATTTATAGTGTCTTGTGAAATTAAAAATATTTAATAGATACATTAATTTGAAAAAACAATTCTCAAAATGTTGGTGTGTTACAAAGGGTGCACTCGAAAATATATATAACTCCAATGAATTGGTTAATTTTTATTTTCATGATATCCCATGTTAGGATAATGAGTGGAACCTATTTTTTTATTGGAATTTTTCCATTATAATGTCTTCGCAGTTATCCTTGAAAAAGTATTTTGATGCTGTATTATAAGTTGTTGCCACATTTATCACCTGACGCTCAATTGCTCGGACCATTGCCCGATTTCCATTTAATGTACCCAAGGGGACCGCATCACTAAAGTCATGAAACCTTTCGAATTTGAATGCTTCTAGGAAAAAGGCAGTGAATGTGAACTTGTTATCCGATCAAGTTGGATGTGCAATCAATCAGACATTGGTTCCAACCTCCAACATGTGGAATCTGATCTGAGGTCGTGGAGCAATAAAAAATCCCATCAACCTGACAGGAACTGTGAAGCTCTTGAAAGAAAGTGGAATAACATTCTCATCCAACCCCCATCCAATTTCAATCTTTCCAGCATCAGAGCCACCCAACGAGACCTGGATGCTGCCCTACGTATCAAGGAAAGCTTCTGGTCTACGGGAGCACGTGACATCCACATTGCAGAAGGGGATGTGAACACCCAATATTTTCATCATAAAGCATCAACAAGGTAGAAGAAAAATTTTATCTCTTTCTTCTCGCACCTAGATGGGAGAAAGGTTTACGACACAGAAGGAATCCATAATGTTATTTCTAGTTATTTACAGAAACTCTTCACGGCAGGAAGCCTTAACATCATGGCTGAGGAGGAGGAGTGCATCAAACCCTTGATCACCAAGGAGATGAAAATAAAACTTACCAAAGATGTTACGGATGACGAGATTCTTCTGGATCTAAAACACATTCACCCCACTAAGGCCCCGGGGCTAGACGGCTTCCATTCCCTCTTCTTTAAGCAATACTGGCACATTATTGGTCCCATCATCTGCATTCTGATGAAGAAAATTTGAGCGGGGAGAAAAAACCTTTCCTCCATAAACCAAACTATTCTTATCCTTGTCCCCAAGATCAAGAAACCCCTAACGGTCTCCGAATTCAGACCTATCAGCCTCTGCAATGTCTCCTACAAGATCTTCTCAATGATTTTTGTTAATCGGATGTGTACTTGGTTATTTGAAATCATCTTGGAAAATCAGAGTGCTTTTGTGTCCAAGAGACTGATCACTGATAATTCCATTGTGGCCCATGTGGTGTTCCACTCTATGAAAACACGCTCCACTGTGAAAAGAGGAACCATGGTGTGGATACTTTATATGAACTAGGCCTACGACAAAGTGGAATTGCATTTTCTCAGATTTGTGATGCTGAAAATGGGCTTCTTCTCAACATGGATAGATATGATCATGCAATGTGTCTCGTCGGTGTCCTTCCATATTAATTTCAATGGGGTGCTTACCTGAGTTTTCTCCCCTACCCGAGGCCTTCTCCAAGGAGAGCCTCTTTCCCCGTTTCATTTCATATTGGTGGCTGATGTTTTCTCTAACCTTATTTATAGGGAAATATCCTCACATAAAATTCATGGGGAAAAGATGTGTCATGTAATACCACCGGTGTCACATCTCTTTTTCACCGATGATTGCCTTCTTTTCTCCAGAGCCACCCATAATGAGTTCCTTGCTATAGGACATGTGATCCACTAGTATGAGAGGGCTTCAGGGAAAACAATTAACCATGGAAAGTTGGAAGTCTCTTTCAGCTCTGGGGTTCCACCATCCAAAAGGGAAGAACTCTGTGTCACTACAGGTATTCATATGGTCAAGTAGCATCAAATGTACCTCAGGATGCCCACAGTGATTGGCCAGTCCAAAAAGGAAATCATTGCCTCTATGTTGGACAGGATCGAGAAAAAAATCCATGGCTAGACCCCAAATAGAATCTCCAAATCTGGGAAGGAAACCCTCATAAAAGCTACTCTTCAGTCTATCCCCAACTACTTCATGTCCATGTTCAAACTTCCTGCTGCTATTGTTAACCAAATCCACTCATGCATTGCCAATTTCTGGTGGGGAAAGAACAATGGATGGAATAAATCCCACGGGATCGCCTATAATAAACTGTGCCAACCAAAATTGGAGGGAGGTTTGAGATTTCGGGACCTATCTCACATTAACGATGCACTAGTGGCTATTAATGTTTGGCACCTTATTGTCCGCCCATCCTCTCCCTACATACAGGTTCTCCAAGATAAATACTTCCCCCACAAGGATTTCTAGGATTCATCCCTAGGCCCTCGTCCTAGATTCCTCTGGATAAGTATCTGGGGATCCCATAGTCTTCTGAATAAAGGGTTGGGTTAGAGGATTGGGAATGTCTCAACTGTAAAGGTTTGGAATGATCCCTGGCTGATTGATAAGGAAGGCATGCGGGCTTCATCCCCTGCTCAGCCAGGATTTGAAGGGGAAACTGTCCGTTGCCTTTTTGATGATAATGGGAATTGGTGGAACAAGAAAAAACATCACTCATCGTTCAATGAAAGGGACAAAAGACTTATCCTGAGTACCCCTATGTTCCAGATACATGCCCTGACCATCTTTACTGGATCAATGACATCTTGGGATCCTATATGGTGAATTATCGCTATCGGCTCACCCTCTGTACTCAGACAAATGGAGGTGATGGGAGGCCCTGGGATCTGTTGTGGAAGTTTATGTCCCTCATAAAATCCACCACTAATATTGGTATGTGTGCACTGGCATCCTCTCGACCAAGGACTTTCTAGTCCACCGTCTCATTTCCAGCGACATGTTGTTCCCCCTTTGCTCGAACACCCCAGAAACTCCCCTCCATGCTTTAACCTAATGCTCGAGGGCAAGGGAGGTCTGACACACTAGGGGCTCCTATACGAATCTCTCACTGGACGTGGTTCCAGACCCCCCTCTCTCCTGATGCGATGGTGCTCTTTTTTTTCACCAGCCAAAGTGGGATCACTTTGCATTTTGCCCTTGATCATCTGGGTGCATCACAACGATGCCATTTTCAACCACATCATCAAGCCCCCCAGTTTATGGATTGAACGGGTGGTATCATGGATTGCGGGGTGGTAGCAGCACACTGGAAAACATAAGACATTTGGGACCCCGTCCTCTTTTTCAAATTGGTTCCCTCCACCGGAAGGGATTCTCAAGATTAACATGGATGCGTCTCTTCCCAAGGATAGACCTCTTGGTCTTGGTCTTGTGGCCCGGGATCATCCTGGATAGATCATCGCAGTACAAATTGAATCACATCACATTATTTGGGAACTCATGGTTGCTGAAGACACCTCCATCCTCGTCGGGATGATGTTCGCTAAAGATCGTGGTTGGGGTGAAATCCGCCTAGAATCAGATTGTCTTACCATTATCAAGTCTATCAACCACAACGATGGCGGTTTGCAACCTCTCAGTTCACTAATCAAGAAACTCCTTTCCCTCTATCAAACCTTCAAAATTATTACCATCTCCTTTATCAAATGGGAAGGTAACAGTGTCACCCATCAGGTGGTGGCCTCTGGCCCTCCTAACAATGACCAGCTCTGGTTGGACCACTTTCCTTCATGGTTAAGTTATTGTACATATGCGGACATTCATTTTTAATGATTACAACTTTTGTCAAAAAACAATATCACCTTATAACATGTTTATTTCCTTATTTTTTCTGAATGTCCCCAGTTCATCTCATGCAGTTTTAAACGCTATGGAACATTATGACCATGTTAAAACGTTTTCAATAATGATGATTTATTTCATTTATTATATTTTTATATAATGTACCTAGTTAACAAAGACACTATACATCTTGGCCTTCTTGGTTGTATTAATTTTAATTTTATGTAATAAATCATTCATTAATGAGAAATAAATATCTATGTTATTATAATTGGTATCAAAGGAAACATTTTTTTCTTTTTGGGATTAGGATTGGAAAACATTGGAGAATTCCAATGAAATAAGAATATGATAAGAAAACATTCCAAAATTTTTGTTAATTTTATAGTTACTATTTTATTTAGAAAATAAATCATTGTATATATTCTATAAGTGGACATGGTTCTAGAAAATATGTACCTTGGGGTAACTACTCCAACATTGTGTGTCGGGCCAGAATCTATGTAAACTGTACACAAAAATAGAACATCCTACACACCTAGTATGACACTCCCTGTGTATATGCTTTAGTAAATTAGTAAGCTCATTATGAACAATTACTATGTGAAATTCACATGACAGTAAATTATAGGAAACGGATCATAGATAACATAGATGAAAACCTAGAAATTCATTATTTAGGTAAAGAAATCTAATTTATATACAATCACTTTATATTTATTGGATTCATCCTTTATCTATTTAATATTTTAAAAATAATCATCCCTTATTTTCCTTTTATTCGATCCAATTTCAAGTAATATGAGAAATCAGGTAAACAATCAATGCGATTAGCTATGTGATAACTCTCTCAATTAGATGCCTAACCATATGTGAGTGGGAATCACAAAAATTGTGATGATACATTCTCAAATAACTCAGGTTTTGAATAGAAACCTATATTTTAGGAGTTTCCAAATACCCATAATAAATAACAAGTTTCAATTGAGTCCATTATGTGAAAACGGACCCCAATATTCTATGGATTATCTAATACCCCAATCCTGGAATAATAGATTAACTCCACATAAAATATCATATGCATCCATAAATGTTTCAAATAATAATGGGTTATACTGAATATTTGACTTATAGTGGGATACAATGATAAGTGGTAGATATTGATCAAGAATAAGAATCATGGGAAAGTGAATGATGAGATGGGGAGGAATTAATTCTGAAAACTATTTTTAGATAAATATTTTCCTTGTACTCTCCATCTTAAAATGGAATGGTATTTCAATTCCCTCATGAAAAAGAAGACATTTCTATCAGGGATTATGTTGATATGTTCTCAAGATGTACATAGTATAGCTATTTATTTTTAATTACCCCCAACTGAATGGTTGGCCACATATTTTATAGGTAGAAACCTAGAATATGGAAAGTCCTAGGGATCTTTGACATTGATGGAAATGATGAAATTGTCTCATATTTCCACAATGTAGAAATGAAGATCATATAATCTCAAGGGTATCATGGGGATAAGAAGTGGGAAGTGGAGTTTAATTAAGGTGGTCTAATGGAGAAATTCATTGGTGAAAAGATATTTCGACATCATCCTTATGAATTGTTTTAATAGAAGAAACCTAAATGTTTCATAAGTGAAATGGGGAAATTCCTTATGTATTGGAAGGAAGGGCACCTTGATCATCATTATCGACATGATAAACCCCATAATGCGACAAATTAATGGACTTATCCATTCAACCCTCATCATATTTTTTATTTCTACAAATGCAAGGAACAATGTAACTTTTCAAACCAATGTACTTAGATAAGGGTTTTTGGAGACAACCAACAACCATCATCGAAACAAGTGATGGATTTTTCTACCAAAACCACCAAGGTAGATCCCAAAAATGACGTGATGATAGGTACACTAGTTATTCGTTCAATAATAGAGAACATACTTTTTAATTATAGTTCTACAAATTCTTTCTTATCAATAATGTTTAGTAGAACCATTCTAACACTACCACAAAGCATGGAAGAATAGATATAAATGAAAATAGAAAATATGGAAATTATTTCATCTCAAGTATTTAACTGCTCCCCTATAAAATTGTGTGAGATTAATTTCCTAGTGAACCTTTTCATAATCCCTTTGGAGGAATTTTATGAAAATATGGTAATTTATAGGTTTTCCCTATATAGAACCAATATCAATTTCTGTGATAAGGAAATTGATCTCTATATTGAGAAATGACCCACGTTTTTGCACATGTTTAAGGAGGATAATTAATCTTCTTTAACACCAACATACCAAGAGTAGATATTATTTACCTATGAGAAAATGTATCTAGCTAAAATGATCGAGACAATAGAAATAATCATCCTTTAAGACATTCCTATTGTGGTGTAATTCCCTGATGTATTTCCTAAGGAATTTCCCAGATTTCAACTAAGCTGAGAGGGTCAATTTTCAATCAATATTATACCAGGGCATTACCATTATCCAATACTCTATATAGAATTGATGTTGTGTAATTTGGGTTGCTAGAGAAAAAACTATAGGGTAGTCTAGATATAGGGTTCATACACCCAATAGTTTCACTACGGGGTTCACCAGTCCTCTTTATCCAGAAGAAGGATGGGTCAATTACCCTTTGTGTTGATTATAAGGATCTCAAAAAGCTCATGATAATGAAAAAGTATCCCCTGAACCAGATTGCTGAATTTTTCAATCTACTATGTGGATAATAATAAATATCCATGGTTGATTTTCAGTCAGTTTATTACCAAGTAAGGGTGAAGGAGGATAACCAAAAGACTTCATTTTGTACAATGTACAAACACTATGAGTTCATAGTGTTATATTTCAGTCTCACTAATTCTCCATCAATAATCATAGAATTGATGAATATGGTTTTTAGCTATTATGTCATCATATTATAGATGATAGTAAAATATACTCCAAAATCAATGAGGATCAGGATGAGTATTTGATCACTATGCTACAAAACGTGTGAAAAGAGAAGCATTATACCAAATACATAAAAGGGAGTTCGAGTTGATGTAAGTTAATTTCATAGGACATATCATAATAATAAATCAGAGATCAATAGAAACTTCAAATAAGAATGTATTTTATGGATAACCAAGGACAACACTAGTGAAAGATATCAGTAGTTTCCTTATATTATCTGGTTAATATCACTAATTTGTAGGAAATTTCTCATGATTGTCAAACCATCATAGAATTATTACTAAGATGGGACTAATGTGTTCTTGGAATGATGATTGTGAAGAGAGACTCAATTAGGTTAAAATTAGTCTTATCACTTCCCCTGTTCTAATACTACTAAAAAGTTGTTAAATATTTACGATTTTCATTGATTCTTCGATAAAGGGGTTGGGTTTTGGGTTAATAAAGAATGAAAAATTCACAACGTATGCTTGAAGGGAGTTGAATGTTCATGAATAAAACTTCTCAACACATTACATGGAGTAGGAAACAAGGATATTTTCACTGAAAATATGGAATCATTATCTCTATGGAGAGGAATTTTAAATATATGAGGATAAAAAAAACATCAAGTATATATTCCCATAATAAAAGATAAATATTAACCAAGGAATATGGTTTGATATGATCATGGAATATGACCGATCACTCCACTACCATTCTAGTAAATTGAAGACAGTATGGTAAAATCATTGTAGAGTGGAACCTTAAATTCTATCATTAATGAAAATTAATATGGAATCATGTTTTGTAGTTTTGAAAATGAAGTACATTTGAATAAATATAAAACGAACATGATGAATACTTTAAAAATTTACTGCACAAAATATTCTGGAAGAGATTATGTAGCAATTTAGAATAAAGTGGAAACATTAAGAAAAGGAAAATCATCACAGTTTAATGTTAATGAAAAATATGTTGTAATATTTGGGTCAAGACTATGATTCACGTAGCTCCACCTTCTCTATACATCCTAGATGCAAAAATATTCATCGATACCACCTAGAGAACTATGGGGGGAAAATATAAAGACGAAGATCACTGAAAATACAACAAATTTCCTGGTATAAAATCAAGAAAAAGATAAAATGAAAAAGTATAATGGGATGATGAATCCATTATGAATACAAACAGGGAAATGAGAAAACATCACCATGGACTTTTCCCATGGTATTATGGTGATACCCTGAGAAAAAAATTCTATCTGGGATATGGTGGATTGTCTTAGAAATACTAATGACTTCATTTATGATCTGAGAGGACTTATCACTTGATCAACATGCACAGATATATATAAGAGAAGTGGAAAGGATGTATGGAGTACCAATTTTGATTATATTCAATTTAGATATGGCATTACACTACATAATCTAAAAATGTATCCAACATTCCATAATTTCTGAGCAAAACATCATTACGACCTATCATTCTCAAACTCATGGCCAATATCAGTGGACTATCCAGACACATCAGGATATGGTGATATCATTATCAATTGACTTTGAAAGAGGAAGGGAATAACATCATCCTCTTATTGAGTTCTCTTACAAAAACATTTTTCAATGAATCTTCAAAATGGATCCCAATGGAAAACTTTATATTAATTATTCAAAAAACCTGCATGTTGGGATGATGATTGCGAAAAAAAACATATAGTTCCTAAAATGTTAATAAAAATTGTGGATATAGTTTAGACCATTCAGTAGCACATCAAAGATTCTCAGAGTTAACGTAAGAGCTATGATAATATTCATAGATGAGACTGATAGATTGATGTTGGAGACATGGAATTCCTTTACATATCTCTATGGAATATATTGATAATATTTGCGATGAATTGAAATATTATTACAAGATACATTGACCACTTTTAGATCCTTGGACAAATTGGATCAATGGAACATAGAATGACACTCCCACCTGACCTATCACATGTACATTATGTACTAAATGTTTCCTTCTTGAGAATGTGCACACCATAACCCTATCTTATATTCAATCTATATGTGGTACCACTGGAGAATGAACATTATTATGAAGTTAAGACAGCAAAAATATTACATCATAGAGGAAACTTTCTACAGAATAAGGAAATTCATCTTTTCAATGCGACGTAGGAAACCAAAAGTTTGAATAAGCAGTGTGGAAAATAGTGGAGTGGATGAACAATATTTACCCTCATATTTTTTAGTATGAAAATGAAAAATTTGATGGTGAAATGGTTTAATGGGGGGAGAATGCAATGAACAATACTATTATAAATAAAATTCACCTTTTTTTATAGTTAAATGTATTATCATGTATTATGGTTATAGATACATATTTTTAGTTATATGCAATTAGATTAAAAATTCCATTAAATATCATTGTCGTTTATCCTATAGTTGATGAATAGTAAATAAATGATTATTATAAATATAGGGTTTTATAAAACCCAATTGATACAGACAAAGGAATTAATGAGCTCAACCAGTATAATCATTCCTGATGATTCCCATTTATCGAAGCTTACGAAGGACATAGAATCAATATGGTTTTACCTTGACCAATCCAAAAATTAGATGTAATAAATTAGGTATGATAGAAAAAATTTACGAGAGAAGTGGAAACTCATCTTTATCATGACCCAAACAATTTTTACCAAACCACCCCATGAAAGTCTCATAGTCTCACAACTTAGCCATGGGGAAATTTCTGGTGTATTAAACAGATTTTTATCAAGAACTATGAAAAATTATTATGTGAATTTTTTTATATTAATGAATATATTTTCATCTTATTATTGTATCTTTATAAATGATTTTAAATTTTTAACAATAAAACCCAACAGTATTTTTGTGTAATATTTAAAATTATTCAAGGAATATTTTTTAATTAATGGGTTTTTAAATAAAAATTAATTAAATAATATTTTATTGTGAAATAATTTCTATTAAATATAAATGATCAATTATTTTTTATGATGTCATGTTAAATTTTTATAAGGATTCAAAAACTATTAATGTCAAAAAACCAACATATCCTAAAAATATATTATTTTATTTTAAAAGTGAAAATTAATATCTTTAGAAAATTATTTATTAAAATGAATATTATTTATGTAATTAGAATTTCATAATTTTCCCATTGTGAAATTATCAAAATTTTCCAAGGCCATCAAATTTTCCAATAATAATTCAATATTGTAAAAATATTTGGAGTGTATTTTGACATCATAAAGACCCAAAAGTGTTGTAATAAATACTATAAAGGATTTCCCTAACCAAATATTTATTTTCTATTTTAAATAAAGTTATTTTATATTTATTTCAATTATTTTATAAATCCTTAATCAATACTCCAAAACAATTAATATAATTCCAGGTTTTAAAATAATTTCATTAAGAGTGTAACTAACCTACACATAATGAAGGGAATTATTTTATTAAATTATTCGCATAAACTTATAAAAATATGAGAATCATTCCCATTTTGATGAAACCATTTGAAACCCCCATGTTATGGTTTGTGGTTTTGGAAATTTTATTTTGTAGAGTCCAACGCCTAAACAATAAATAAATCCACCAAATTTCCTATATAAACCCACCAATCCTCCCATTTTTATTCACTCAAACTCCATGGACCACATCCATTCACTTCCCTACACTCATTGTAGTCCTCTCAAGATTCCCCCATGATCTCATTTTGTAATGACCCTAATGTTTATATAGAATGTAATTTTGTTTCATTTAATTTGATGTCTTATTATGTAACATTATTATAGAAAACAAATTCACTTCATTTGTTTTGTCCAATTTTATTTTGAATACCATTTAATTACAGTTGATAATATATCCATTTAACATTGATCACATGATTAATATAAATATAGAGTATAGAAAATATAATTGACACATACAAAGGAAATTATGGCCTCATCTAGTAGGATAATACCCAATAAAGACTATTTATCATAGATTCCAGGGAGATAGCATCACATGTATTTTACCATAACCAAACACAATATTATATCTACAAAATTAAGCATGAGTGAACCCATTTATAGGATATGTTCAAGCTCATAGAGATCGTGACCCAAACCATGTTAGCCAAACCACCCCATGAAAGTCCTCCCATAACGCACATTACCCATAGGGTGTTTGCTGGTCTATTAATGGTATATATATCAAGACCCTAGAAATATGAGTCTAAAAATAGTTTTTTATAATAATGATTATATTTACATCCAATTACAGTTAATTTATAAATTATTTCTATTTTTATTCAACAAAACATAAATATTATTTCTAGTTAATATTAAAATTCAATAAAGTATTTTCATTTGTTGAAATAATGGACATTGAAAATAAAAAAATGTCTTACTAAAATATTATCCTTAAATAATTCTTTTAAATATTAGTTATCATATAATTTTTATGAATTCACATATAATGGTGGAAAAAAATATTTTCAAACAACCCAAAATTTCTTAAAAAATGTAAATTTTATTTCAAAGCTAAAAATTTAAATATTTAGAAATTTATTTAGATAAAATTAATATTATTTTGGGAATCAGAAAATAAAATGTATCTGATGGTAAGAGATATACATGTTCAGGTATAAATTTAGTACTGTATACATATACCTTTTGTATTATAAGATCATAATTACCAAAAAGTGATGTAATAAATATAATAAGGGGTATGTTTGATCAAATATATGTTTTAAATTTAAAATGATTTTATTTCATGTTTATTTCATAACAAATTGTGGAATCCTCCAAAACGAATAATATATTTTAATGTTTTAAAATCATTTCCTTAAAAGTGTGAGTCACCTCAACATAGTCAAGGGAATTATTTTAATTAAGATCATCCCTTATCATACTAAAATAATAATAACCACTTTTATTTGGTAGAAAGAATGCGTAAAAACATGTTATGGTTTGTGTTTTGTTATTTTATAATGTATACTCCAATATATAAAAAATAATGAAATTCGAGTCATTTACTCTATAAATGCACCCATACTACATTTTCACTTTAATAAAAACCCTTGGATCACGTCCATACTCTTCCCCCTCTCTCTATATCTCTGAAAATATTCCCTTAATCTTTCAAAAATCTTCTCCCAAGAATTTGGAGTCGCACACTAAAATAAGAGACCTTCCTCTAAAAACATTCAATTTATGCCCCTTCATTGCAATATGTCATCTTAATTTAAAATTTATATAAATTAATTTATTTATAAACATCTCCATACTATCTAACTAATTTTATTTTAAGGTTAAATCATTTATTCTCTCTCATTTTTACGTTTACCAAAGTTATTACTATGTCAAAAATCCATAAGGGATTTCACTTTTTTCATTTCTATTCAACCACATATTTTATATTTTACCTTTTAATTAACATTTTTTCATATTGTGATGTGTTATTAAATATCCTGAATACAATCAATTTGATGTCTAAATGATGAAATAATTCTTTCTCTTTCATTAAATCCCACCCATGAACCATTATTTACACCCGTTACTATTTTGAAATTATTAATGGATCCTCACATTCTCACCTTTATTCATGTTTCTTTATTATCCTATGACACTATTTCCAAATCCAAATGTTGGGATATGTATTTCAATGTCCCTATTACATCCAATTATAATTCCAACTTAGTAGATATCCATTTATCTCTTTTCAACCAATTTTTTGAATGTTTAACTGACACTATTATGGTGTAGAAATGTCATCGTGGTTTTCAATGTTAAACAAATTGTGTAGTGAATACCATACCAATTACCTATCAATGTTTCCCACTTTTATGAACATATATTTTTTTATTTGGGACTTACGTATTTTTATTCCACACTATTTGATTGTGCAATAAATTATGATGATGAATGAATCAATATTTTATGATCAATGTTTCACACCTAAGGATGAGAATGAAATGAATGTGACTGGTGTTCCTAGAATTATGTAGCAGTCAAATGAATTGGGTAATGTATAGTTCCATGATACATCATTTTGGGATAGGGAGTGAACCTGATTCCTTTATGAGACATTTTCCACCATGATTTCACGGTTGGTTAGCCTTCAACTATGTTTATAATGTTGTTTTTTATGTTGTTCCAAAACATTCAATGTTTTTATTATCATGCTATATATTGTGTCATTATTCATGATTGGGATTCCATCATTCTTATTCCCCATTGATATAACTATATTGTAACATGCACCACCTTATTCAATGATTAATCCCTTACGGGGATTTAGATATCACCCCTTTAATATGTTCATCCATATGTTTTCCAATGTAGTTTTAAAATCCAATTAATATTAATAGCATGTTATGATATTTTTCCATAATATTGTTATATTCCAAGTTTAATATGTTATTCTATATACCCAATTTTAAAATAAACTAGACATATTGACTTTTTGCATTCTATAATGAGTAATTTTATGTAATAAATATTGAATTAATTTTAAATAATGAAAAGGTTTTTTATAGTAGGTATAATATAAAAGTATTAGTTATATTTTGGATTGTGATTAAAATAATATATAGAAAGCCTTATGGATAAGAATAAGTATAAGAAAATATCCCAAAATTTTGGTATGTACAGAGTAACTAGTATATCATGAAAATATATCCTTGACTAGATAATATATGTGGATGTTGTTCTTGTATAGATGTACCTAGCTGTAACAACATTGACATGGTGTTCAATCCTGGATCAGTGTATACTGATTCATGAAAATCAGAAAAATGCACACCTAGTTTCACACTCAAGGAGGATATGCTTTGGTAATTCGTAATCTCATTATGAACCATTATTAAGGGAGTAAGAAAATTACCATAAGATTATATGTTAGGAAAATTATCATGTATATAATAGATCAATGCCTATTAATTCATAATAAAAGGAATTACATGTAATTTATAAGTTACCTCTTTAATTATATTTGATTCCCCTTTATTTGTATAATAGTTTAAAAATAATCACCCCCCATTTTACCTTTATTATAATAGATGGCGTAATGTATGAGGAATCTGGTAAACAATCAATATAACTGGAACTATGTTGAAAGCCCCAATGAGATTCCCAACCTAATTAGTGAATGAATCATGATCTTTATGAAGATACTCTCCCAGTTGACTTATGTTATGTATAGAATCCTAGATCTATAGGAGTTCCCAAACCCCACAGATAGGATCACCTTTAACTGGGATCTTCAAGAGACAATGATATCCTACATTAAATTGACTATATGATCCTTTAATCAAGGAACAATGGACCAAATTCCTTGAGGAGATATTATCAATTATTCAATCTTCTAAATAAGAGAATGTCCTTCTAGATATTTACCATATGATAGGAAAATGAGGAAAACATCAGAAGACCTGCATGATATGCGTCCATCTATATTGTTACCCACAAATGAAAGATTCCTAATTTCTTTGGTGGGATAAACACTAGCCTTTATAATGTCCTCGTCATCCATGAATTTGATAGCTATGAAGAAATTGTCTAATGTTACCTCAATGCTGATATGGAGATTAAAGAATCTCAAGGGTATCGTGGTGATAAAAAGCAGTATGTGGAGTTTAATTCTAGCAGTCTAATATAGAAATCTCTTCATGATAAGAAATTTCAACACCCAACTTGTTAACAATGTAGAAACAAGTACCATTTAATTTTCTATTGGGGCTGAAGAAATTAGTTTAATGTGGGAATGAAAGTTTACCTAGTTGACGTTTTCCGACAAGAGAACCCCACTAATGTGAAAGAGGAAAGGAATGCTCTAGTAAACCCTCAGTGTATTTCTCATTGATTAAACAACAATGATCCAAGTAATTTTAAAATCCAATGCAGTAAGATAAGTGTTTTTAAAGATAGAAAATATCCTATGAGGTAGCAGAGGAGATATTTTCCCATCACAACCTCAATGCTGGATCACGACAATGAATTAGTGACACGTACACTAGTTATTATGTAAAGAATAATGAATGTTATTTTTCATTCTGGTTCTATGCATTTTTTCATATCATGAATATTTATTAGAACTATTTATACACCACAAAAAAAAATCAAAGATGTAGAGCTATCATCGAAAATGGAAAAAGGGGGAAATTTTACATCCCAACTATATAACTCCCCCCATTTCAAAATTTGTAGGATGAACATCCCAAAAAAATTTCATACACCCTTTGGTGGAATTTCATGCACTTCAAGGCTTGGATTTGATTTCCCAGTATAAAGACAACATAAATTTTCAAGATAAGGAAATAAATCTTCTTATTTCAAATCATCCTCCTTTTTTTGTAGAATAGAAAGGATGAGGTTGAATATTCTTTAACACCAACACCAAATGTATGGATATTCATTCCCTATGAGAAAGAATATCTAGCTCAAATAATTATTTATAATGAATGAATCATCCATGAATACAAACCTATTGTGAGGGAATTCACTGATGTGTTTCTCAAGTAATTATATGGTCTTCCTTCTAAGAGAGTGGTTAGATTTTCAATCAATCTTCTACCTATGGATATATCAATATCTAAGACACTATATATATTGGATGTTGTGGAAAATGAGGAGCTAATGAAAAAACTACATGAGAATCTGGATATGGGTTTCATATTCCCAAGTGCTTCACCATGGGGTGAAAAAGACCTCTTTGTAAGGAATATGTATGGGTCAATGCTGCTTTTTATTTATTATCATTAGCTAAAAGACCATGATATAGAACAAGTAACCCATTTGTTGGATTGATGCATTTTTAGATTAGCTATGTGAAGAGAAATACTTCACTATGAAATGTCTTTAGTTGTGATATAATAATGTTATTTTGAAGATGGATGTTATCCCAATGACCGTTTTTTTTTGCAAGGTAAGGGCACATTGAGTTCATAGTGATGTGATTCAGACTCACAAATGCTTCATAAATATTTATAGAATTTATGAATACAGCCTTTATAGATTACCTTGAAAAACAATTGGTAGTATTTATAAATGATATTCTAATATAAATTAAAATCAATGAAGATCATGAGGAGCATTTGATCACTATACTAATGACCTTACCAAAGGAGAAGATCTATGATATGTACAGAAAATATGAGTTTATTTAAAGGAAGTATCATTTATAGGGAATATCATCAAAATAAAATGGATACCTATTGTCCATTCAAATAAAAAATAAATTGATGAATTTTCATGGCCAGCATATATGATAGATATCCATAGTTTCCTTGGATTAACATAGAACAATCATTTATTTTTTAGAAATGTTTCAGGATTTTCATTCCCTCAAACAAATATTACAAGGATGTGAGTCATTGTTTTATTGAATGATGAATGTGAAGATAGATTCAGGAGGTTAAAAAGGAGGCTTATGACTACACCTATTCCCACAGTACCCACAAGTGGATATCATTTCATGGGTTTCAGCAATGCATCAATTAAGAGATTTTCCTATGTTTTAATAAATAATGACAAAATTCATATCCTATGTTTCAAGGAAGTATAATGTTCATGAAGATAATTACAAAATGCCTGATCTAGAGTTGAATGTAGTGATTTTCACATATAAAAGAAATGGTGGAATTATATCTTTGGGGATAATGGAGAAATATATAGAGATCAAAAAATAAAAAAGTGTATACTCACAATGGGAGAGATGAATATAGACCAATGAAGATAGTCATAGCTCACCAATGAAAATGAATTCTCAATACATTACCATCATTGTAAATTGAATAAACTGATAGATGTTATAAGTAGAAAGTATCTGATAAATCTATTATTAATAAGAATTTAGAGGGATCCAATCTTCAGGTAATTGAAAAGGATTGATATGGGAGTCATAAATGATGGAACAACTTTAATAAATTCAATAATTATTTATCATCCAACTCTTTTGGAACGGTTAAAGGATCTCAAATAAATGATGAATGAATTCAGAAGAATGTTGGAACTTTAAGGAAAGGTAAATCCTTAGAGATCACTTTTAAGGAAGATAGAATTGAGGGATTTAGTTCAAGAATATGTGATCTATCAATTCCTAAGGAAAATATGGAAATTTTGGATGATGATAATAGTTCGACTTTCTACATCCACCAAGGAAGCACAAAGATGTATCCGGATCACTATGAGCGCTTTAGGGGGGACAATATGAAGATGGTCATCACTAAATATACATCAAACTTCCCAGTATGTCAGGAAGTGATGTCTGAAAGGAATATGACTAAGGGGATCATGCAAACAGTACCCATACCAAAATGTTACTATAAAACATCAACATGTACATTGTCAACGAAATTCCACAGACATCCACTGAAAAATGGCTATATGGGTTGTTTGGGATCTTCTTATATGGATGGTTTAATTTATTGAAATTCAAGAGTAATTATCATTGGATTAACATGCATGGATATACATCATCAAAATGGTAAGGATCCATGGAGTACCACTACAGATTATATCCAATCGATATTAGAGATCCACCTCCACATTCAGAAAAAAGACTCTAATAAGCACAAGACGCTGTGATGAAAATTAATACTTCCAATCATCCTCAAATTGATGGTCATTATGAGCTGACAATATAGAAACAGAATGAAATGTTGAAAACAAGTTCTATGGACTAAAAAAGAGAATGAGACCGACATATTCCTTTAGTCAGGTTCTTATACAACAATAGTTTTCACTATAACAACCTAAATCGATCCATATGAAACCCTTTTATGGAATGTGGTGAAGAAAACCTACATGTTGGGATGATTCTAGGGAACAAAAACTACTAGGTCCTGAAATATTAAAGGTAATGGTGTAAAAGTTTAATACCATTCATCAGCACATCAAGGATTCTTAGATTCAATTTATGAGAAAGGATAACACACATAGATGAAACCTAGAAATTGATTTTGGAGACATGATATACATCTACATATCTCCTTGGAAGAATGTGATGTGAACTGGGAATTTGGGAAAGCATACTATAAGATACATCATCCCCTTTTGGATCCTTGATCTCATTAGATTAGGTCCCTATCAAATGGTACTCCCATCAATCCAATATCAAGTACATGATGTATTACATGTATCCATATTTTGGAAGTAATATTCAGACCCCACACAAGTACTCAATATAGAGGTGGTACCATTATAGAATGATCTTCCCAATGAAGAGTAATTGGTGGAGATCATAGATAATAGAGAAAACGTTCTACAAAATAATACTATTCACCTTATAAAATTATTGTGGAGAAACCAAAATATTGAAGAAGTTGAGTGGGAACTAGAGAAGGTGATAAAACAGAGTAAACCTAATCTATTTTAGTATGGGGAAAGAAATTTTCAATGGAAAAAATTCATATGGGGGGAGATTCTAATGACCCGATCTATTATAAATAAAACCTCGATTTTATTTTAATAAAATGTCTTTATATGTAATATGGTTATAGAAAAAATAGGAACTTGTTTAATTTTATCAAATTGAATTTAATAGACCATTAAGATTCATTTCCACTGATAATATAGTCATTAAATAGTGATCATGTGATTAATATAAATATAGATTTTTATGAAATATTATAGACACTCACAAGGGAAGTGATTTCCTTACTAGTAGGATCATACCCTATGAAGCCCATATATCAAAACTTATTTGCGTGATAGAATAATTGGGATTTTTCACTGACCAAGCCACATCTGAGATCCAACAACATAATCATGAATGAAACAATTTACTGTAGAATTACATGCTCATCAAGATCATGGATGAAACAATGTTCGCTGAACCACCCCAAGAATGTCCAAAAATCAAGAAACTAACCTATAGGGAGTTTTCTGGGTTAATAAAGAGATATGTATCAAGACCACATAAATATTTGTATCCACATTATTTTTATAGAATACGAATTAAATTCTCATTTTATTATGATTAATATATAAATTATTTTCTATTCAATAAAAAAGAAATTCTATATTTGTTCAAAAATCAAATTCAATTAATGATTTTATTTTGATGATGTAACGGTTTTTTGAAATAAAATATAATTTAATAATATATATTTTTTAAATATAAATCGTCATATATTTTTTATGATGTTATATGCAATTTCAATTAGGGTTAAAAAACTGTTAATCCCAAAAAAACATACATTTATTAATAAATGTAAATTTCATTTTAAAATTGATCATTCAAATATTTTGAATAAAAATTATATAAAATGAATATTATTTTTGGAATCATAATTTCAAAAATATTCAATGGTGAATTTTTCAAAATCTTATGAGAAAACCTAATTTTTTGGTAAACATTGAGTACCATATAAATATACATTTTGTGTTATTACATAATAAGGAACCGAAAGATATGAAATAATTACTATAATGGTTATCCAAGACCAAATATATGTTTCAAATTTAATATAAAATGATTTTAATTTTATTTTAGTCATTTTATAAATCCATTACGAATCGTCGGAAACCATTAATATATCATACATTTTTCAAATAATTTCTTTAAGAGTGTGACTCACCTCCACATAAGAAATGACAATATTTATGTATTTAAGGACCTTGAGCTTATAAAATAATGATAGGAACTCATAATTGGTATAAACCATGTGAAAACTAATTGTATGGTTTGTGTTTTTGGTTGTAGGAATATGTAGTGTTCAAAACCTATGTAATAAATATATCACTTTCATTTCATATGTAAACCCACCCAGGATCCCATTTCAATTCAAAAAAACTAATTGTATCATTCTAATACTATTCCAAACTCTCTAAATATCCATACCAATGAACCATGAATCCCTCAATAATCCCATCCCCAGAATTTTTAGTCACACACTCATGTAAAGGACCCTATTATCCATCTTTCAATTCAAGCACCTTATTTAGTATTTGTCTTCTTAATTTTATTTTTTCATAAATTAATTTGATTAAATACATCCTGTTACTATCCAATTGTTTTTCTTTGAATGAAACATCATTTTCTCTCTATCATTTTTACCTTTACATAATCTTTTACTATGCCATAATTTCATGAGGGTTTTCTCTCTTCCCATTTCTATTCAAGCACTTCTTTTATATTATGCCTTTTAATTAACATTTGTTCACATTGGGATGTGTTCTTAACCCCCTCCCACATACTCTCCTTTCGATTCCTAATGAATGAGATACCATTTTCTATCTCATTAAACCACTCCCATGAACCCTTATGTACACCTGTTACAATGCTGAAATTTTGTAAAGGATCCTCACATTCTCCCCAATATTTAAGATTCCTTATTATCATATAACTTTATTTATAAATATGAATGTTAGGACATATATTTACATGTACCATTTACTAATAATTTGATTTCCAAATTATGAGAGACCCATTTAAGTCTCATCAACCCATTTTATGAATTTTTAAGGGATACAATTATGATGTATATAAATTTTCCGTGGTTTTCTCTGTAAAAAAAATTCTTTAGTGAGAACCCTACCGATTTCATATCAAGGGTGTTCGAATTTATGAACATATAATTTCTGAATGGGGGCATTATATTATTATTCTGCACTCCTGGATCATGGAAAAATTATTATGATGAATTAATAAATGTTGTATGATCTATGTTCCACCCTTATGCATGATAAAGAAATGAATGTGATGGGTGCACCCTGAATTATATAAAATCCAATGAATTAATTATTGTATTTCGTCATGATACCTCATTATGGAATATGATGTGAACCCAAAAAATTTATGATACTTTTTCCACCATTAAGTGTTGGTGCTTTGGACTTGAAATATGTTTATGATGTTGTGTTAAATGTCATTGAAACATTTATAATGTAATTATTATCATTCAATATCATTTCTCACTGTTCTTGTTTATGATTCATACATTTTAAAGATTCGTTGATATACTTCTTGTATAACATGTTCCACCTTATTTAATATTCAATTCATTACTGGTAATTATAGCTCAACCCTATATTATGTTGTTACCGGGGTCATCCGTGCTGTTTTAAATGATATGGAATTTTAAAATCATGTTAAGGACGTTTTAAATAATTTTGATGTATCCCATATTCAAGATGTTATTTTGTGTTCCTAATTCAAAAATAAACATGAATATGAACATTTTAGGTTTTATTATGACTAATTTTAAGTAATAAATCAGGAATTAACATATAATAATCTGAAAGGTTGTTACAAAAGAAACCCCTGTCAATCCATTAGAGTCACATACCGAAGTAATGAATTTCTCTATTCATATTTCCATTCAAGCACCTCTTTTATGTTATTCTTCTTAGATTAAATTTCTGTTTGTTTGGTTGTGTTTTCCTACAACCCCCTTATTTTCCATTATAGTTCCTAAATTATGAGATACCCCTTTCACTCTCAATTATCCTTCCCGTGAACCTTTTTGTAAATATGTTTCCATACTGAATTTTAGTAACGGATCCTCACTTTGTCTTCATTATTCAGGTTTCATTATTATATTATGACTTATATTTCCAATTCATATTGTTAGGATATAAATTTATATGTCCCTAAAACTACCTATTTTATGCCAAAATTATAAAATTCCCAGTTACGTATCATCAACCCATTTTATGAATTTTTACGGGACATCGTTATGCTTCACAAATTTAACCGCGATTTTCAACTCCAAAACAAATATTTATTGAATACCATACCAATTTAACATCATTGGTATTCTATATTACACACTTATACTTCATTTAATTGGGACTTACATTTATTTATTCTTCACTCCTTAATATTTCATCAAAATATGATGATGAATGAAACCATGAAGTATAATCTATATAGAATACATACATTTGAGAATGAAATGAATGTGACAAGTGCACATGAAATTATATATATCTCGAATGAATTGGGTATTGTTTATCCTCATGATAAATCATTTTGGTATGGGGTGTTATGTTGATTCCATTATGGGACTTTTTCCATCGCAATGAATTTTAATATTCCTTGAGCTATGTTTATGATGCAGTATTTTATGTTGATTCCAAATTTCCCATGTTAATATTATCAAAATATATCAAGCCTTATTTTTTAAGTTTCTTTTATTCCCCATTGAGATACCTATTTTCTATCGTTTATCACCTTATACAATTTTTATTCTCATTCATTGATTTATAGATAACCCCTTTTCTTATGTATGACCCTAGGTTATCCGGAGCATTTTCAAAATCCATTGAATATTATGATCATGAAGAGGATCATTTCAATAAAGATGATGTATTTCCTATTTTAGGTTATTATGTAATGTACCTAATTCCCAAATACACTATAATTATTGGATGTATGGGTTGTATTTTTTGTAATCTAATATTATAAATCAATTATTAATGTAAAATAAAGAATATGTTTGTTACATTATCATGGCATTTATATCCATTATTTGTGAAAATTAAATTATCCTTCCTTCCAACCAGGTCCCATTCCTCCATTCCATAGAGATTATATAGAACACGATAGTATAGCTTTGGAATGTTTGTAAACCTTTTGGACACCCCTTTATACACCCATCATAATTTAAACCTTATTATTTGTAAATCCATATACTTCAATGAGTTAATATACTCCTGCTGGAATCTATCAACCATTAGTCAATCTATCATCTTTATTATCTCTTTCACCAAAAAATTGGTATTAGCGATTGATTGATCTGAAAGGACCACTCTAGGAGTCGATGGTGAATAGACTAGTTTTTCCTTGGTCACCTAAAGTAACATAAAGGGTATGTTTTTTTCCCAAAATAATGGTACATCTGAATCCCATGTGATATCCCTAGATTGAGTGTTGTAGTGGTCAACCTACTCTAACCAGTCTCTATATACTGAGTTTGAAATTTGCATTAATTTATTAGTAATGGTCATTCTACTCCTTCTAAACTTTAATTTAGGAATTTAAAGACATTATTTACTCCATCAATTTTCCCATTTTCAAATAGATAAGTAATACTCCTTTGTTTTTCCCATTATAGTCTATAGAAGCTATTAAGGAACCCCCAAGCTGTGCGAGCACAAAGTATATGTTGCTTCGGTCCATCCAGTAAGGACATATGATGTATAGAATAATCTAGTAAATGGGACCCATATTCCATAAGATTGATTAAAATCTACATAATATCCCCCATTATATTTAAATTTATACATAGACTTATTCAAGGATGATAAATTACCTTCCATGAAAACATCCCTAACTAATGCAAGGTATCTCTAAATATTATCTTCAAAATATTTACATTGGGTCAAAACATCCTAGTTAGTGGATGTAAAACCATATAAACATTGTCTTTACAAAATTTCAATAAAATGTGGTTTAATGATATTTTTTCATGACCCTAAACTATATAACATCTAATCCCTTATGACATGAAATTAAAATGAATGACACACAATACATTCTATGTGGAATATTATATACATGATATCTAGATCCTTTTAAAGCTACATAGTATTTGATCCCTATAAAATAATTTACAATATTGTTTAATATAATGTTTTAATAGAAATATAAGTCCTCTATATTGGGTAATAAAAATGAAGATTAACTTTATTCATATACCATAACATGATAAAATATGTAAATTTCCACACACATGTATGATAAAGAACTTTTTAGGTGTCTCTTTTGGTTTCATAATGATTCAATATTTATGGATAAAAAGATGACCAGAATGTCATTGTCCACCCAACATTTGACATGAATTGTCCCATTTATTTTCATATGAATAATATATTTATAATGACCCATTAAATTAGAAATATTTTTGGCTTAATTCACATACTATGGGATACGTAGTGATGGTTGGAGCTTCTCTATCTGTCGAAACCGTGAACTTTCATCAAATATATCCATGTCCCTCCATGAGATCCACATCGATGTACATATGCTTACATGAAATTATATAAAAATTCTGCCACATGTTCTTTATCATGACCTCTCTTGTGGTTTTGAATGAATTTCCATGTTTTCTCTTATTCCGCGTACTCAGAATGATACATGTGAGATTTTTGGGGCAGGAGAGTCCCATTGACCAGTGTGATTGAGATTAATTTTATTAAAATATGGGGTACTTTTTCCAGGATTCATGACTTTAAATTACCTTGTTCTAGTACAAGATGTATGAATTTAAATTACAAAGTGAAAATACTATCATTAATTATCCAATTTCTAGGACATTAAAATATGAGGTACATGTATTTCCCATTGAAATATAAATTACTTATGATAGACCATTTCTAATAGCCTCTTTCTTATCTACATGATATCCAAATCTATTTATAAGTGTTTCTCACACAAAATAGTTTTTCCCTAGTGTTTTAATTCCCATCCTCTTACATATGATCGAAATCGTCTGAGAATATTCTAAATCATGTTACCTTATTTATGGACCCATGATCAGAAAAACATATTACCATCTCAAAAAATTCAAATGGATAAATCAGTATCTCAAAAAGGTGAATAGTGATTCCTATATCCCCTTATCTATAGACTATTGAAAAAACATATTATTTCATCCTCCTAAAATATGAACCAAATATTTTTGAAAATAAAATTTTTAAAAAATATATAGAGAGAGATACTCATCTTCATGAAATATGTATGGATTCTTAGATATTATCTCCTTGGCCCGACTGAAAGCTTTTGGTCCAAGTTTTATGACCACAAACCTCATCAACATTTGGTCAAAGCTATGTGCCCATCAATTTAATTACAAAATGGTTTTAGTTTAAATAACATAATATAAAATTAAAAATATTCTTTATGTCTTGTTAGGGAGATAAACCATAAAGAAATCATATAGAATAATTCAATTCATAACTTTTTAATCCATTCCCTTTTATGGATTTGGAAAATTTTAAATAATTAAATGTATAAAGATCATTTTGTTTACTATATTACCATAGTAAAAGAAATTATATTCTCCATAAACAATTATTCTATGAAATATTTAGCGAATATCATCATTTAGATTACCATTTCTAATTAACATGTTCCATAGGTACCTAATCATTCTATGGAATATTTATCTCTTTATATTGATTATACCACCCATTTAATTAATTTTATTCTCAGGAATATGTGGTTTTATCCCATTTCCATATTCATGTGTTCAATATAATTTGGTGTTTCTTTTTGGGTTCTTAGACCAATTTTTAATATTCCAATAATCCATGACCACACTATTAATCTTCAATTTATTATTGAACCCTATAATTAAAATTGAGTCAATTAGTCAACTTGGTTCCACCTCTGACTACAAAATCAATGGTATAGTTTGATTTATCTGAGGTGATGATATAATCCAGAATGTATTCTATTACTATGAGTGGGATTAGTTTTTTCCATTATTAATGGACATTCAAATCCAACTAGTCTCCATTTTCAATCAACATAAACATTCAATGGTCATGATTTACAAACAACATGACCCAAAAAAATGGAAGATTAGAGTACACACAATGTTACACATTTGTGAATAATTCCTACATTGAACGATTGATTATGACAATATATTTTTATTCTGATTTATATCTGGTTGTGCCGATCCTATGGAATCCCCTAATCCTTAATTTCAGATTCTCGATCAGTAAACTCTTTCAAATATAGGGTCCAATATTTTTAACCATAAAATTAATAACACATATATTATTAGGTAATTTATTATACTATAATAACCTTATTCAAATTGATTTATTCCTTGTCCTCACCGCACCGAGCACCTCACTCATTGGTTCCAAGATTCATGACCATAAAGCGAATACATCCTAAATTTTTGAGTAATTTATTATAGCATCATCCACTTATTCACATTGGATTTTTATTTTTGTTTCTACGTAGACTACCACACTCTTTAGGTATAATCTTTAAGTCTATAAACTAAAGGGATATTATTTTCTAGTGTAATTTTTAATACCATTAGTTCTTTAATCACATTGGGTTTTATTTTTTCATAACTACATATGCATCCCCGCTCACTAGGTCTAATGTTCATGACCATAAACTGAAATCCTTTTGTATTCCAATCTAATTTAATATAATGCCAGAACCTTATTCACATTGCGTTTTTTCTGGGTCCCCACTACATAGACATCCCCACCTATTGTGTCAATGATTCATGAACATAAAATGGTTTACGCCTACTTTCCAAGGTTATTTATCATTGCTTTAGGCCATTATTCAAATTTTTGTTTTCCTTTTCCTTTCTTTGTTGACTTCCCCATTCATTATGTGAAAGCTTCTAGAACTAAAATTACAACAACCATATGTTAAAACAATGTGGCACTATACTAGGTGTACATATCCATGACATAATCTATATTATATTTCACATAAACATTTACATAGATATCCTCAATTCCATTGTTATGTAGACTATCTCACCCTACTTTTTGATCTATGATGTGTAACCTTAAACATAAAAAACATTTGGTCAAAGTTATATGACCATAAAAAAACAATATTTGTCATATTTTCAAGTTCTTAATCTAAAAATGGACTGATATATTGTTTTTTATATTGTTAAAAACCAACAAAGGGAACCCCAGAGAAAAAAATAGTCACAAAACTCTAGGAATTTACTTCGCATAGACTTGAAAAAAAATTATCATTTAAATCAAATGGTAATTCAATAACACTTTTCTGGTTGAAAAAATTCCGTGATTATCCTGAGTAAAATAAGTGTTCATTCACTCTAAGAATCCCTATTAATGTCTTGGAAAAATGATAGAGTGAAAATAAAATGATATAAAGATCATATGGGCATCAATTCATCCCTAGAAAGAATTATGTTATGCTTAATAGGTCCATTGACATTGGTGAAAAATTAGATCACACGTATTCTACACATGAACTACCTAAGTGTACCATACACTCGTTACATGACTAATATGGGGATGATATACTGATTATCTTCCATGACTATCAACTGCTTAGAGTAGCCTATTCTATGTGGCTTGCACTAGTGCAGAAAACATTATTTACGTCACCAATTTTTGCGTCGGTTATAGATAACCGACGTGATAATCTATGAAACGTGATTTTTAACATTGGTTATTTTATAACCGACGTAGCAAATGCGGTGAGTAGATTTTGAAGGTTGGTTATTTTAATAACCGACGTTACAAATCACGCATGTTCGGTTTTTAAGTCGGTTATAAATTAACCGATGTAAAAACAAAAGTTTGGGGGGTTTTTTACATCGGTTATTCGATAACCGACGTAAAAAACGACATATCTACGAGTTTTTTTTACGTCGGTTATAAAATAACCGACGTAAAAAAACAAAGCGCGAGGGGGTTTTTTACGTCGGTTATAAAATAACGGACGTAAAAAACGTGACTTTTGAAGCCTTTTTGACGTCGATTATTTTATAACCGACGTAACAAAACAACCCACAGAACATTTTTTATGTCGGTTATACAATACCGGATGGAAAAAACTGTGATTTTTGATGTCCTTTTTACGTCGGTTATAGAATAACTAACGTAAAAAAACACACACTTATTTTTTTACATCGGTTATAAAATAACTGAGGTAAACAAGTTGTATTTGATACATTTATAACGTCAGTTATTATAACAACCAATGTTATAAATGTAAAAAAACTGTTTATTACGTTGGTTATTTCATAACCGACGTTATAAAACATTTAAAAAATTAACAAGCCCCATGGATTGTCATTTATGATTTTTCGATCGATAGTCCAGCGGCTCGTCTCTCTCGCACGGTAAACCATAATCAACTCGTCGATCTCGCTACGTTAAACTCATTTTGCCTTCATTTTTTATCATATTTACTCTCCTCGGATCTATCATCTCAACTCACATCACTCAAGTAAGCCTTCCACGAATTTATTTCGTTCATTTTTTCCCAGATAGTCTATATTTATGTTTTTCGATTTTTTTGTTTAAACTAGGTAGGATTATTCGATTTCGAACCCTCTTACCTATTTTTTCCATCATCATCTTATTTATCATCCCTTGATCTATTAGATCGACTCAAAATATTCATGTAATCCCCAACTACTTCTATTTATTTTGTTTTTGTTTCGCGAATTCCCGACATTGATGGTAATTTTTGTTTTTATTGACAACTAATGATCTCATTCACCTATATTACTGCATAGAATGGTTATTGATTAAGTATAAGAATTCAAAAATGATATTTCATGTGTTGTTGCTGCTTATTTTTATCCTCTTTTATATGTGAATCTATTAGATGTAGAATGGTTATTGATTAAATGTACAAATTCTAATGATTGTGCCGTGATGATTGGATTTACATTGTGATTTTTTCCATCTGAATTTTCATTTTAAATATGATTTGATTCCCAAGTTTACTCCATTCTCTCAAATTTTCTATCAACCATGTAGGCTCCATGGTTTTCTTTTATTCAATAGAATTTAAAACTGTTATATCTAACTATATTTTGTTTTAATAATAATATTCAAGCATATTTTTTTAAATACGCATAGATTTGTTTTATATTTCAAAATAGTTTTACATTCAAATTATGATTTTTTTTCATATAAACTTATATTTGTCTTATCTTAAAAATATATATATTATTGATATTTGTTATAGGTAATAATGAGTCAAAGTTGGATTACGACACATCGAATGAGCAATGAATATGAGGAAGGTGTTGATTCCTTTTTGGAATTTTCTAAACGAAATGTTCCAAGTAGTGACATTTTTTTCTGTCCATGCCTGAAATGGTTGAATATGAAGAAGATGAAAAGTAGAGAGATAAAAGATCATCTGATATCTCATGGTGTTAATCCGAGTTACATCCCTTGGATTTGGCATGGTGAAACTGGACGAAATTTCACTGATGATGATGATTCACAAGATGGTAAATCCAATGCAATTGAAGAAATGATTCGTGATATTGTAGCAGAACAAATTGAGATAGAACCGACAGTTTCGCATCTATATGGTGATGCTGAAAAACCATTATATCCTGGTTGTATAGATTTTATGGTTTTTCCGACGATGTTAAGATTTATTAACCTGAAGGCGAAACATGGATGGAGTGACAGAAGTTTTACAGAGCTGCTACAATTGATGAAATACATTCTTCCAAAAGATAACGATCTTCCATATTCACATTACAAGGCCAAGAAAATATTATGCCAGATGGGATTTGGATACAAGAAAATACATGCCTTTCCGAATGACTACATTATATATAGGAAGAAATATGAATTTCTGTCAGAGTGTCCTAAATGTGGGACATCACGGTATAAGGAGAAAGAAAAATCACAGGCTGATGTAGAGATTACAAAGATCCCTTCAAAGATATTTTGGTATCTTCCTATAATTCATCATTTCAAACATTTATTTTCAAATTCACATGATGAAAAAAGGTTACGATGTCCTGCTGATGAGCGGGTATGTGATGGAAAAATATGTCATCCAGCTGATTGTCCACAATGGAAGAAAATTGATACGCAATATTCTACATTTGGAAATGAAATAAGAAATCTCAGATTTGGGTTGTGCACAGATGGAATGAATCCATACCGAACCCTCAGTAGCACACATAGTTCATGGCCTATTTTATTGGTAATTTACAACCTCTCTCCTGAAGTTTGTATGAAGTGAAAATATGTCATGTTGAGTATAATGATCTCTGGTCCAAAGAAACCGGACAATGATATTGATGTTTACTTTTCACCGTTGATTGCTGATTTGAAACTATTATGGGCTGATAGTATTATGGTGTATGATTCTTATAAAATGGAATATTTTCAACAACATACAGTGCTTCTGTTCACTATAAATGACTTCCTATCATATGGAAATTTTTCTGGTTACAGTGTTAAAGGGAATAAAGCATGTCCAATTTGCGAACAACATACGTCATATTGTCAATTTCATCATGGGAGTAAAATAATGTACATGGGTCATAGAAAGTTTTTTCTTATGGATCACCCTTATAGAAGACTAAAAAAGGCATTCAATGGCTCACAAGAATTTGATACTGCTCCGAAAACCCTTATCCCAGATCTGTATTTTGATAGGGTGAAAAACCTTTATGTGACATTGGGAAAGACACATAAATTTGTTAATGATAGACATATTTGGAAGAAAAGGTCAATATTTTTTGAGCTACCATATTGGAGGTATCATGAAGTTAAACATAATATTGATGTCATGCACGTGGAGAAGAATATATGTGATTGTTTGATTGGAACATTGTTAGATATTAAAGGAAAGACTAAAGATGAGTTGAATGCAAGATTAGACTTACTATCATTGGGAATACGTTTGGAGTTATCTCCCACTCTTAAAGGAAGACGAAAATTTCTTCCCCGGACTTTTCATAAATTATCGAAGAGGGAGAAAATTAGATTTTGTCAGTATCTTCATGATATCAAAGTGCCTAAAGGTTATTCTTCAAATGTAAAAAGTTTTGTCTCATTGAAGGACGTGAAGTTGATAGGTATGAAATCACATGATTGTCTCATCATCGTGCAACAAATTATACCAGTTGCATTGCGTGGAATATTTCCCATTCGTGTCAGAAAGTCTATGATGAAGTTGTGTTATATTTTCAATTCAATTTGTAATAAGGCGATTGATATGAAGGCAGTGAACATTTTGGAAAAGGATGCAATTTTTATACTTTGTCAATTGGAAATGTATTTTCCTCAAAATGTTTTTGATATAATGGTGCATTTAATGATTTATATGGTTCGAGAAATAAATCTTTGTTTACCTGTATATCTTTTTTGGATGTATCCTTTTGAAAGGTATATGAAAATATTAAAGGGGTATGTTAAAAATCCATATCGACCTGAAGCCTCCATTATTGAAAAGTATATTTCTGAGGAGGTAGCAGAGTTTTGTACGAGCTACTTGGTTGCGGCACAACACAAAGGTTTGCTTCCATCTCGCCATGAAGGAGTTAATAATTGGGGAAAGGGGATTCGTGTCTTGAAAGTCAAATCATTGTCATCTAAACAGACGAAGAATTTAGAATCATAAAACTTGAATAACATAGCATATTCTCAACCGTATATCACATTTCATATTAATGAGTTGAAACAATGTCATCCAAAGAAGAAAGAAATCTGGATTTTGAATGAGCACAACAAAACATTTTTGTTATGGATTAAAAAGACTTTTCTTGGTAGATCAGATGTATCAGAGACATTAAGTTGGATAGTTGGTGGTCCATGTTTAAATGTGATAAAATGGTCCATTTATGATATTAATGGCTATACATTTCATACAAAAGCTCTGGACAATAGAAGTGTAGTTCAGAATAGTTGTGTATTGGTGTTTGCAGAAGCAATGCATTTTTCGAGTGCTAAGGATAAAAACCCAATTTCGGCATCAGGTACGTATTATAGAGTGATTAAAGACATATGGGATGTTGACTACTTTAAAATTAAAGTTACTTTTTTTAACTTTAAATGGTTTATCGGGAACAACAGGGTCATACACGCTAAATTTGGAATGACACTTGTTAATCTGAATAGATTGGAAGACACAACTTATTCTTTTATAATGGAAACACATGAAAAACAAATTTTCTATGTAGTAAATCAATCAGATATGCAGTGGGTTGTTGTTTTACAAGGGAAAAAAATATGTTGGTGAGGATGAAGTTGATGAAGATGCTGATTTATGTGATATCCCTACTTCCATGGAAAGATTAATAGAACATAGTGATGAGCATGTTGAAGACATGGTTTGTGACATAAGGAACGATCATAATGAATGAATTTGGGAAAACAATCCATTTGTACATTCCTAAAATTACAGGTAACATATGTTTATTTCTTGTTTACATTTATTTTTTTCATAAATGTTAGATGTTGTAAGTTTTTTATTTATTAAAACATGTTTTGAAAAAAAAATATGTATAAGTTTTTGTTTGTTTTATGTTTGTTTAGTTTACTTTATCATGTTTACCATTACATGAATTATATATCTATTATTTTTGTTCAGTGATAATTACTTTACCATATTTAACAGGTTTACCATGTTTATCATGTTTACCATATTGACCATCTTTACCATATTTACCATTGTTTAACATGCTTACCATATTACCAATGTTTACTATTATGTAACTTAGTACACTTTTATATTTTCTGATTAGAGTAGTATTAAAATATTTTAATTTGTATATTTTTGAACTAACGTTTGTTTTTTTGATTTGAAAGATAATGACAGATCATTTAGTTGATCAACCACACGATTCGGGAGATGAGAATATTGGTCATACCTCTGGGGAGGAACATTCACATGCTCCTATTACGAAAAAGAGTTCAAAGGTTGGTAAATGTGGGTGCACACGTTTACCAAAATTATTAGTTGTCCATATGCAGGATCAGAGTATAGTTGTTGATTTTGATGATGATGATATTCCTAGAGGTCCAAATGAAAAATATTTTAAGAGTTTTGTAGCAACTCAGGCTAAGAGAAAAGTAAGCATTCTGTATGATGACTGGAGAAGTGTGGATAAAGTGATAATCTATCAGTTATGGGAGAAGATTTTGGTAAGATCTTTTGATATTGTTTGAATATTCATTAAATGATTCTAGTATATATAATATGTTTTACCTTTTCTTTATCAGATGACATTTGATATTCCTAACACTGGAGGAGTCAGGAAGAAATGCTTATCGTTGGCTTCCAGGAGATGGAGGGATTTCAAATCAACCCTCTCATCTGATTTCATTTATGGTCATAGGAGTCATGACAATCCATGTCGTATATATCCATTTATAGATAAATACAGATGGAGATAATTTTTTGAAAGTAGAAGAAAAGAGTCATTTTTGGTAAGGGCAGTGTAAAATTTTATAATATTTCTTATATAAATGATCTTATTAACGTTTGGTTAATGATTTCGTATTCTTAATTTACAGCAAACAAGGAAATATCATCAGGAGATCCAATCTAAAAATGTATACCCTCATAGTTTATCTTAGGGAGGGTATGAATTATTGGAAGAACAATTGATGGTGGAAAAATTTCAACAACTAAGAGCTGAGTCTTAAATCTCTAGGGAGGTGGCCCCTCCATCCCCTCCATCTAGACATGAAAAATGGAAGAGAGCTCGGAAGGACAAAAAAGGGCAATATCATTCGGATGAATCGAGAATCGTAGCTGAGAGGATTGTAAGATATATATTTTATTTATTTAAGTTAACCATTTTCATCATATAATTTCAATCATTACAGAAATGTTCAATTAATTAATGCAGGACTCTCTTGAGGAGCAGAGTTCACAAGGAACATTTACAGCTACTGGGAGGGAAGATACTTTATCTGTAGAATCGGGAAGGCCCGAACATCCTGGTCATGTAAGAGGATATCTGGCAGGTGTATCGGTAAGAAAAGTGTTGCCACGTTGTTCAAATTCAAACGTTGATGGGGTTTATAAAAAAATAGAATCCTTGGAGGCTGAAGTTCATAATATTAATGCGACGATGGAGGACAAGATTAGAGCGTCGGTGCAATCTATGTTTGCAGAAATGCAAAGAAAATTTCAGACTACAGCTCCCACTCCTCCACCTCCCCCTGCAGACCCCATTATTTATCCTCCACCTCCGCCAGTAGCTTCATCTCCCCCACCTCAGCCTGCTGACCCCATTTTTTATCCTACTCCTCTGCCACAGCTTCCTACTTATTGCGAGTTGTATGTTGACGATTCTCAACATCATATAGTATCATATGGGTTGGTATATTGTATAGGAGATATAGTTCATCATCAACAATTAGAGGTAGAAAATCAGAGTGTAACTGTACAGGATATTATAGATAGATCAGATTAGGTACCATTACCTACAGATGAGGTAGAGAAAGTTGTACATACTATCGACCATTTTTTAATTTGGCCATCCAGACTTCTTCGACTCATTACCATAGAGGTATGAATGTTATATCTTCTTTTTATTAAAGTTGTTTTATCATTTGAAAACTAATATATTTTTCAATTTATTTTTACAGGAATACTTCAAAGGTAAAGAAATATTGTATAGACAACAACAAAGACAAATGGCTATGACATCAGAGACAGATTCTAGTAGTCTTGACAGATTGTCAAGATATTCAAATTTGTTAGCGGGTTATTATGAGTTTCCAATGGAAGATCATGTTTATTTATGTAAAATAAATGTGGTGATTATGAAAACTGATATCATGGAGCTTGTTACTGGAGATAAGTTGGGCATCATCATGGTGCAAATGTTTTCCATGTAAGTCTTAACACTATTGCCTTGCATTATATTTATTACAAAATGTATACTTATGTCTATTTTGTATTAGGTATCTTTATAAAATTTGTGAGAGGAATGAGCTGACAGATGTATATGGATTCATGGACCCTCAATTGATTTCCCCTGAAGCATGTGCATTGGATGAGGAACAAATAATGCTTTATATTGCTGAAAGACTTGAAATGAATATAGTAACACAATGTTGGATAATGCCTTTTTGTGAGAGGTATGAAACACATCTCTCTCAAAGAGTTAATTATCTTTTAACATAAAAATCCACTAACGTTAAATTTCCTTTTATCAGTGATCATTGGATGTTACAGGTTTTTCCCGAATGGAGAAAGCACTTTATTAGAAATGCTCTGTCCATGATGATGTGCGGGAAAGTTATAAGAATATATTGGAAAAGTAAGTTTCAATTTCTCAATAGTTTTATATGTTATAATGAATTTTAAATTTACCCCATTAGTATTATTTTCTAACAGGGCATGGTCCTACTTTTGAAAAAACACAAAGAAAAGGAATGCAAGGATCAAATATGTAAATGCGAAGGTAAATAACCATTTATAATTTGTACTTTTTGATTTATTACATTAAAATAATATATTGAATTTACACTCATTCAAATATAATTTTCATGAACAACAAGGCATCATTGAATGCGGATATTATATGTTATGATTTATGTATGAAATAATAACAACTGGGACAATTGTTAATTTTGACCCGGTAATATTTCCTCTAAAACTTTTCCATAATATTTCAATTTGATTTACTCATTATACACGTTAACTACTATCCTTTTCATTTGTAGGTTTTTTATAAACCTCAACCCTATAATCTTGAAGACATCAAACACTTACAAGTGGAGTGGTCAAACTATTTTACAAGTTTTATTAACATTAAGTTGTTTGTAATGTAAAATGTAATTTTGAATATTGTCATTGTATTTCTGTATTTGGTAGAAATTTATGTTGGATTTAGTTTTTTTGAAGTTGAAAGTGTATGTTTTGAATGTTATATATGTGAATGTTTAATTTTTCTCTACTTCTTGTTTTGGTCTACATATGATGGTTTTTCTCGTATGAATTCTGGTCTAGGGGGGAGGGGTTTCAAGGGTGTGGGGGGGGGGGTGTTCAGTGGGGTTGGGGGTGTCCAGGGGTCTGGGAGGGCTGTCCGGTGGGGTGGGGGGGTATACATGAGGGTGGGGTGGTTGTCGAGGGGTGTTTGGGGCTGTCCAGGGGTTGGGGGTAGTCCAGGGGTGTGGTGGGGGCTCAAATGGGGTGGGGGAGGGCTGTCCAGGGTGTGGGGGGTATACATGAGGGTGGGGGGGTGTCCCGCGGTGTTTGGAGTTGTCCAAGGGGTCGGGGGTAGTCCAGGGGTGTGGTGGGCGCTGTCAAGTGGGTTGAGGGGGTGCTATTCAGGAGGGTGGGGAGGTTGTAGAGGGGTGTTTGGGGATGTCCAGGGGGTCGAGGGGTAGTCCAGGGGTGTGGTGGGGGCTCCAATGGGGTGGGGGCTGTCAAGTGGGGTGAGGGGGTGAGGGGCTGCTGTTTAGAAGTGTGGGGGTAGTCCAGGGGTGTGGTGGGGGGCTCCAATGGGGTGGGGGAGGGATGTCCAGGGGGTATACATGAGGGTGGGGGGGGGTTGTCCCGAGGTGTTTGGAGATGGCCAGGGGTCAGGGCAGTCCTGGGGTGTGGTGGGGGATGTCAAGTTGGGTGAGGGGGTTCTATTCAGGAGGGTGGGGGGGGTTTGAGGGGTGTTTAGGACTGTCAAGGGGGTCGGGGCAGTCTAGGGGTGTGGTGGGGGATGTCATGTTGGGTGAGGGGGTGCTGTTCAGGAGTGTGGGAGGGGGGGGGGGGCTGTCGAGGGGTGTTTGGGGTTGTCCAGGGTCTCGGGGGGTAGTCTAGGGGTGTGGTGAGGGCTTCAATGTGGTGGGGGAGGGCTGTACAGGGCGTATACATGAGGGTGGGGGCTATCAAGTGGGGTATGTTTTATATGTTATGAATGTAAATGATTAAATTTGCTTTAGTTCATGTTTTTATCTCCTTCTGTTTTTGTGGTACAAATTATTGATTTGGTTTCTAGTTGATTTTGGGGGAGAGGAGAAGACTGATGTCGATTTTTAAAACAAAAAACATTTTCATTCCATGTCGGTTATTTTATAACCGACTTGATAATGAAATTGAGAGGGGTTTATCACGTTGGTTTTTTTCATAACCGACGTGATAAAGGACCTGGGAAAAAATTTATCACGTCGGTTAATCAATAACAAACGTGATAAACGGCCTGGGAAATGGTTTATCACATTTTTTATTAAATAACTGATGTTATAAACCTTATCCTAAGACTTTTATCACGTCGGTTATTGATTAACTGAAGTGATAAACCAACCCCCCCCCCCGGACTGGTTTAGCACTTCGATTATTAAATAACTGACGTGATAAACCATCGCCCAGGAGTTTATCACGTCGGTTATTCAATAACCAACGTGATAAACCACCCCCCCCCCCCCCCCCCGAACTGGTTTAGCACGTCAGTTATTAAATAATCGACGTGATAAACCATCGACCAGGAGTTTATCACGTCAGTTATTCAATAACTGATGTGATAAACTCCCCCGCATGTGTTTATAACATCAGGGATTGTATAACCAACGTGATAAAGCCCATCCCCCCCAGTTTATCATGGTGTTTATATAATTACCGACGTTATAAACCCCACCCCCTGGGGTTTTTCATGTCGGTTATTAATTAACTGACGTGAGAAACACTGCGATGTTATGTTTGTTACATCAGTTTTTAAATAACCGATGTAAAAAACATTATTTATAATGTCGTCTGTATTAACATCGGCTAAAAACCGACATAAAAAATGAAATATAACCGACGTAAATATCATTTTCTGTACTAGTGTTGTTATTTTTATCAAGAGATTTTGATCTATGTTATATCCCAATATAGACATGGGTCAATGAGAACAAATCCCTGGTAATATTGGGATTTCCACTACATATGATCTATAACTACAATGGATATTTCATCACATATTTCATTATCAAATGAACTATATTGAAAATTGTGTCCTATTATGTATGATCAAGATATAAATATGAGTCTATTTAGATAAACTATTTATGTCTTGAATATTTTTTTCATGGGGTATGTAGTGAAATGCAGATATCCTATCTTGGGTCTAGTCATAAATCAACATTCATTCAACTCTTTTTTCTCATCCTAGAATCTGGAGCTTTCCAAATTTATGATATTTTTAGATTAAGTAGAGATCACACCTCTTGGAATGTCAAGATCCTAAATTAAATTAACCCACTTGGTAACCCAAATTATTTTTGTTGGTATTTTACTTATATTGAAATTAAAAATCCCTAAGATGATATCATCCTATTGTATGATATCCTCCAACAGGTGGGAATGCTCCAAATTCTACATAATGGTTTAGGAATGCATCAATGTGGAATAAATGTAACGTAGAATTAGCTTTTGTTCATCCAAATCTAATCTAATTCAATTAGGGGTAATTTTTATACACCAACAAATTCACACCACACACTTATCCATTTTCCCCTTGATATTATCCTCACATAGAAAACACATGTCAATTTTGAGTATAAATGTTTCACTCTGTTTGGGGAAGAAGTAGATTAAATTTATATGTTCTTAAAGATTGATCACACACCAAGGGTAGGATTTTATAAAGAAATATTTCCCATTCTGGTGGAATGGTGGTGAGAGTCTCCCTTTGGGAATAAGAAAATTATTTAAAATATTTATATGAAATTGTTGATATCGATTAAATCAAATTTCATTTGTATTCTATGGTCTTATTGGTATTTGATAAGATCTTTCTAAGGTTTATAAAAATTATATATAGGTTTAGTTCACTTTTCATTCTTTTATTTGACTGATAGTAGATCCCAAATGGTCATACATTTCAATGTTATGATTGTTCTGAGTCGGATGATCATTTTTAGCCCAGAGGGTAAAATAGTCAAATATAAGACAGTGAAATTTTACTATTATGTATAGAACTCTAACTAGTCCAAGATTCCATTTTAATTTTTGTCTGAGAGGAAGTGATTTTTTTCCAACACGTAGCACTATTCTCTAGCTGCATGACACATTTCTTGGTTCAAAAAATACTCTTACCTCCAAACTAACATCATTTGCAGTCCGAGATAATACATTTAAGACTTCCACATAAAATTTTAATATTTATTCCAAGGTGGTGAATTTTGGCATCCCACATAGCATAATAATGTTTAATGTGGATAAATATTACTATGTGGCCCCATATTCATATTTGTCTATATATATTTGGGAATTGTTTGTTAACCACTTCCTAAATATTCTGGAACACACATCATGAATGGGGAGTCTCTAACTGAAATCACTCAATTGGAACCCCCCATGTTATCTTATATTATTTTAAACTAGTGTGGGACTTTTCAAAGTAATCTCATGAAGGCCCTCTGCAAATAAATCTTCCCAATAATGTAATATCGTAATATTTTATTCTAAAAACCTGATTTTGGGTATCCCCATAGAATTTTATGATTCCAAAACTATAAAAAATTATATAAACAAAAACTATATAGAATTACTTTTTGAAATACCTATGTTAATTCCTTATATGTTAAATTGTATATGGCCATTCCAATGATCAACTATTATGTGGGTACCCCTTCACAAATCTCCATGTGAATACTTATATATGTGAACATGATTTCCAATAGTTGACATACTCTTCTAGGATTCCCTTGTGGACCACCTACCTTGGTAACCATGATGATACCCCATCCTCATCCTATTACAAATATTTGGGGGGATGAAACAGTTTTCGAGACTCCTCATTAGGTGTAATGCCTAACCATAACAATATCCCTAACACAAATTATTATCGAATGATGAGGGGGGGGATATTATTGGGCCTCATAATAGTTTTAATCCCCAAATCTTCTACATATTCATCATCCTAGGTATAATACCTACCTAAATTTTCATTATTCAACTTGTGTAAAGAAACTAATATTGGTCTCAGATGCATACATATCCCCAAAGATGTAATCCCTAACAAAAAAATCAATTACCATGGATTCAAGATACTCCTCATGATTTTCATTATTCTCCATGAGTTAAGATTCTCTTCTTGGTTTACAATACATGGTAATATTTCTAGTTATAACCTATAACCAAGCCTTCATGTATTTTTGACATGAGATACACCTCCTGGTTATCATTATTCAACTCAAGTTCAGATACTACTTTAAATTTCAAATGCAAGGGACTCCTACTATGTGTTATCCCCAACTCTATCATCACCTAACCCACATACTTGGTCAGGTATCATATGTAATCTCATGAGTAATCCCATATTTATTACTTATTTCCACACCTTTCACTACACAAGAATATTGTTAAGTCATTATTATTGTGTATGTCTTCCTTTCAAATCTAATCGTACAATAACAAGTAATGTGACTGGTATTTATTATGATTTTGTTCTTACACCGAACCTGACTCACATCGCTATAGATATATATAATTACTAACCCATTAACATGGTGAAAGTACCTCTCTTGTGGGACTCCTTTTGAGGTGTAAGCCTTGACCATTCAATCTGAAAATGTAGGTTTTCATTCCTATTTTCACATAATATATAGGAAACATCATTCAGGTCCAATACTATTTCCAAAACAAGAACTGCCTTGATATATAGAAACAAAGTCAAATCATCCCAAAAAGTTGGCTTTAAACCGAACCATCATGAATTATTAAGATAAAGATAAAGAACCTTTACTATATTTTGGATTACATAAAACACACGGTCTCAATCAAATCATTGTCATAGGGGGAATGCGACCCACGCTAGGATTTGTGATAGATTCATGAATATGTATTAAATCTATACTGGAGACTTGAAGTAATAAATCATTCCCATAAATGGTTGTGATGATCCCAACTTCCCCTCATCTCAATGAATGTGAGTCCTTAGTTACCAATAGAAAATATCCAATGATTACAATCCTTTGGAAAGAAGGACTGTGAAGCATCACGAGTGCGGGAACCATGGGTGTTTCTAGTTGAACAAATAATCCCCTTGAAAACCACTAAAATGGAACCTGAAATAGTGGGTGTGTATTTTTTGAGTCTTTTTTTAATTTGTGAATCCCTATAAGAATGTTTCTTATCCTGAATGTAAAAAATTGTTAATTAAATGGTTTATTAATACTTTTTAGAAGATGATGATATTTTAGAATTGATTGTAATTTGGTATCAAGAGATATTATTATAGAGAGTTTTTAGTATCAAGAGGTTATAAGTTATGTGATGAAACAAATATAAGTCATTGTTTAAAGAATTAATGATTTTTTAATGTTATTGTTTCTTATAATGAGTTCTTTAATATAGTCTTATAATTGTTTAAAAAATATTCATTGCTTTATGAAGTTTGAAAGTGATTTTAGTTCTTCGTTTGAAACAAAATACAAATGGGTATATGACAGAGCCTAAGATATGTTTTATCGAGATTAGTGAGAACATAATGAATGTAACAGCCCGAGATTTTATGAAAAATATTCTTTTTAATTCTATTAATGTCTTGTGTTGTACGCTACACCAAAAGGATCTTGCACAACACGCATCCTTGACTTACCTTGCATTACACGCAATCGCGACCTTCCTCGATAGCGTGTGTAGTACGCAATACCGAGTTTCACTAAACAACGATATGCTATTAAAATATTATTATAACTAGCCGTTATGAATAGTAATAACCACCTTTTAAAATTTTAGAAATTTTAGCTCACAAAATGGACTTCATTTTTGGATTCGGAGTATCGAATTTAGCCTAAGGTGAAATTTTGGTACTTTTTGGATAACTTTCATATTCTGATGAATAGTGAAAATTACTAAATTATAATTAAAAACAACTTTTTTAATCAAAATAATTAATAGTGATAAATTATTAATTTGAGTAGTTTTAAAGTATATTTAGAATATATTTTTACAATTTAATACAATGTTGGTCATTGAATGTAATTTCACATTTAAACCAGACATAATCAAGTGTCAATCTTTTGATAGATATTGTTTCTTAAAAACACGCTATTTGTTTTAACAGCGGGATTTAATTATAAAATTAATTAATGCAACTTCTATGTTATGAATTTGGTAAAATAGACTTCATTTTTGAATTCGGAATATGAAATATAGCTTAGGATGAAATTTTGGCATTGTTCTAAAAAACATCAATTTTTGATGAATAGTGAAACTACTAAGTGGTAGTTAAAAAACTGAATTTTTCATAAAACTTAATTTTACCGCTTCTGTGAATGGAATTTCAAAAAATACGAGAGACACGGTTGATGTCAGTAAGTAAAATGTGGTTCAATGAGATGAAAATAATTTTTGGTGAATAGTATCTTTTTTACTTTTATTTACCACGGTTAAAAGTAAATAGGGTAATTAAGGGTAAAAATGATATTAATATTACCCTAACACATGTCCTAATTCTATTGGACAAGTGTATCTCGACCAAAAACAACCTTAAGTGTAAATTATTATCATTTAGGCCCACTTGGATTAGATTAGGACATTTATTATTATTTAATTCAAAGAAGAGTTAAAAGAGTTAAAATCAATGTTTATTTACTAAAACATTTTTTATATAGGGTTGTAAATGAGATAAATTCGATTGTAAATATTCATTAGAAAGATAAAACGATTTCCTACAGAATAGTATTTTATTTGTAATTTTTAGACATCAAATAAGTTAATTTATTTATGACACAAAGATGATGCAGTAATTATCTTATTTATGAAATATTGACATAATTGATGTTATAAACACACAAATAAATGTAATTTGAGACTTTTTATGAATTACACTAATTTTCTAGGTTACTATGATATATTATTATTGATTTAATCAACTTTTTTCGAACATATAATTCTGTTAGGACTTTCACAAAAATCATATATCAAATAGTGTCAAAATTGACACAAAATAGTTTTTAAATAAAATATTATATTATTAATTGTTATTTTATTCATAAAAATCTAAGGTTCGGCCCAATGACTTATATAAGGATATATGTGTTAATAATATACAATTTGGGGTTCGTTTGGTATGTTATAGTAAGTGTATTAACCATATAGTGAAAGAAAACAAAAAGACATGGTAAAAGTTAAATTATTTAACTTAGAGTTAAATCTAATTGATAAGGTTAAAATAATACCCTAAACTTGTATAAATCCTATTGGATGATAGGATTTAGACCCATCCCCACTTTAGCTTCGAAATAAGACCTTTTGGAACCATTATAAACCGATTTGGCATTAATATAAAATAATATTTTGAGGTATTCCTAAGGTGCCCCTCTCCTCCCTTATAAAAGGACACCTCCTCCCCCTCCTCCTCACACCAAATTGAGCACTCAAGCTCGACCAACCCCTGCCATTTTATCCTCTCCACTTCCCTAGAATAATCCTAGAGGTTCTGGTCTTCCTCAAAGACCAATTTTAGTGCCCTAAGAGGAGGTCTCAAAGAGGCGCTTCAAAGAAGAGGTAATTACCATTACCAATTCTTTCATCTTCATTTCTTCTTCCACTTCTTCTTCTTAGGTTGTTTCATTATGAAGTAATAACATCAGTATCACTAATATACTGATATGTTATTATAAGTATGAAACAACCCTATTTCACCATATATCCATCTTACGGAAAAAGAAATCACCGCGCGTGCGTACGTACGGAATACCGTCTCCACGCCGTGGTGTAATCTATTTTCCACCACCACCTTACATGGATGGGTATAATGGTGTAAAGAATAACTATACATAGTTATTACAACATCATATTGATTCTGATATATTTTATAATCCACTCCAATTCAATTCAATATTTATGGAAATGATATCATCGCTCGTGCGTACGTACGGACTACCGTCTCCACGACACGATGAGATTCATTCTCCATGTTAACCATTTAAGAATGATTACAAAGTATATATAAGAAGTAATAATGAATTATATGACATTATAAAGCTACTGGATTTATGTATATATATATATATTTATTTCATCTACTTAATTCCATTCAAGATAATAAGGAAAGGAAAACAACGTTCATGCGTACGTACGGACTACCGTCTCCATGAACGGTGTTTTTCATTTCATTTATCTATCTATTATATATATATATATACTGAATATATATGATATATAAATCATATTTTATATTTTGTAAGTATGTAAATCATGATATAAGTAATAATAATGTCAAGAACAACAAGTCAAAACACCTACGATAAATGAAACGATTTTACCCAAAACGCTTCTTTAACATGGAATTTACAAAAGAACGGCTAATATAATGTCATAAGTGAACCATATATGATATCATAACAATGAATATGATTCTGTAATAAGTCAATGACATTATTTAAATCATTATACAGGAGGTTCGGACACATACGAAGCAAATCGGACCTAAGGTAAGGGAAATATCACAATCTCATTTTTATCTGAGATTGTTTATTCGTAAGTATTTACTGGGGTGTATTTTATCATCCACATCCATGTTTCATCAATATGTAATATTATTTACATCCACCTAAAATTGTTTAAATCCATTTTTACCCTTCGGTGAGTTTTTAGTAATATGTATGAAAGGAATCTTTTGTCGTTTTTCGTACGAGGTACTTTTTTGACTTTTCCGACAAAAGGATGAGAAGAATGTTTTTTTTAACTTATACGGCATGAATGGATTTTTAAAACATTATTTCCAAGAAGCTTACTTTACAAGTCTTCATGTTTATTTTTAATCAACTTCTTTATGTTTAAAATTGTATGACATGTTAAGAAAGGAAAAGTGTTTTTGAAGTAGAAAGTATATTTTCCTCAAGAATGAAGTTCAAGTATTTTATCAAAATTATTTTCCATCTAAGATGATAAAGGGTTCTGTTTTTATCCCTATTATTACATGGATTTGATTATGTTGTGATGGAAATATTTTTATGAATTCATTTATCTTATATGAATTGTTTTATGATGTCATGTTGTTTAAGAATTCCATTTTTATTACATGGGTTATGCAATGATGTATGATTTATGATTTTGTGGCACACATAAGAAAGGATTCATTATAAGATGGGTGGGACCTATATCTCCCTCCAATGCATTGGGTAAAGATTTTATATCTCATGAGATAGACAGGGCTGGAACGGTAGGTTATACCGGTTCAGTGAAACAGGACTGAAACGAGGGTTACTCGATTCCGAAAGGGACTTTGTCCACTAAGATAGTCTTGGAAATGAGTCGTGACTAACAAGAAATGATTCTCTATGATTATGTGTGAATTCCACAAAGTTTCATGTTTTAAGTTATTATTATTGTGAATACATTTCACTGCCATGATTTACCCCATGTTATGAAATTATGATCTCTTTTGCAGGTTAAGATTTCCAAAAGTTATGTGCTTATGTATATGATGTGATTGATATTTCTTTTGTTTACCCTTACTGAGCATTTTAGCTCACCCTTTTATGTTTTCTTTTCCCCAGGATATAAAGAAAGGTTTTAGGTAAAAAAAGGGGAAGATCTTTATGGGAGATATAGAAGATCTTTCACCACGATTAGAAGATTACGTTCCGAGTTTCCAAAGACACTAAACTATTACAATCCTTGTGTGTGTGTTTTGTTATGTACCAAGTATTCCGCAAAAGTAATGTAATGTCCATGTACGTTAAGCTACGGGTCTCTACAGTTGGTATCAGAGGAAAGGTTTAGTCAAGCTTTGGAAACTAGGATGCGAGAACTTTAGTGAGATCCCTAGAGATATTTATAAGGTATGTCTAGGGATGTCCCTAAGGTTAAGTATACGTATAGGTTATAGTACTATAATTACGCTAACGATCATAGAATTAAACCTAAGATGTTAGATATTGAAGGTACTCCCCCTTTATTATGTTGTTTTCCCTAGCATTATTTTTGCCTCTCACACTATTCTTTTTGGGTTTTAGACGATGGCTGGAACCCGAAGGAACCGTGTTGATCAATGTAATGGACAATGCAATGATTGCCCTCCTGAACAAACAAATGTTATGGGAGATGGAGTGAAAAATCTTATTGCTATCCTTACACAATCTATGAATCATTATGGACTTCCAAATGAGTAGAGAAGGGAACACTATTCTATTGAGTCCTTCATGAGGCAACATCCACCTTCTTTCAGTGGGTCTTCTGATCCACTTGTTGCTGAACAATGGATCCGTACCACTGAAAAGATATTTTCAGTTCTTCAATGTTCTAAACATGATAAAGTCATATTAGTAGTATATCGTTTGGAAGGTGAAGCTGATCAATGGTGGAATCTTATCAAGAATACGATGCCAAGAGATGAAATTGAGTCCATGGAATGGGACGAGTTCAATAACTTGTTTTTCAGTAAGTACTTCCCTCGTATTCTTCGAACAAAGATGGAGAAGGAGTTTCTTGAACTAAAGCAAAAGGATGATGAATCTGTTGGTATATAAGAAGTGAATTTTACAAGACTTGCAAGGTATGCATCTGGCATTATCATCCAACCTGAAAGTAAAGTTGATCGATTTTTCAGCAGCTTAAAACCAAGTCTTCGAAGGGAATTAGCTATAAGAGACTTCAGTAGCTATGAAGAAATTGTGCGTTGTGCTATCAAGGTAGAAATGGAAGTTGGTGTTACATATCCATCTCATGGTTTTGACAAAAAACGAAAGATGGAGTTCAAGGAGAAATCTCAGAATAATGGTGAAAAGAAGATGAATGTTTCCTTATGCACAAAGTGTGGAAAGAAGCATGGTGGAGATTGTCTTAAAGGGACTAGAAAATGTTTTAAGTGTGGAAAAGACGGTCATCGAGCAGCTGAGTGTCGAAGTAATGGAAAAAGGGTTTCTAATGATGTGAATAAATCAAACACTGCAGAGAACGCACCACCAACACTTCAATGCTTCAAGTGAAAGGAAATGGGGCATTATGCTAATAAATGCCCTAATCCAAGGGTTAGTGATGATCAACATGAGCAACCACTGAAGGCAAAGGAAAAAGTGAAGTCACATGCGATCACTATTGGAGATGTTGAATATGACAACGATGTGGTGGAATGATTAAGTGTTTATGTAATGGGATTCCAAAATAATGTTGTATCATGGAGTATTGGAATATTTATGTATTGGTCTAATGTGGTATTCAAAGTGATTGAGATATTTTTGGAAATATGATGATATGCGCATAATGAAGGGAAAAAGAGAAAATGAAATGTTTAACAGTATTCATGAGCTCATGATTGATATAAGGACTATGTGATATCATGGTTTGAGTATATAGAATTTTGAGGATTTTGGTATGTGGAAAGTGTTATCTTTAAACTGCATTCATGTTTTCACTAAGGTATTCAAGAGAATACATGATTAAGGACTTTGAATGTTTGGAATGTGACCAACAAAACATATCTTATGATATATGGGGATCGACGATGTTGTTAAATCTCTGGTAATTGTTTTCACTATGTTATGAGAGTGGAATACAGTATTATTGATAAGCCTAAAGATTGGAATGTATTATGTTGTACATAAGTTAGTATTGTTTAAGGATATAAGTTTTTTTTTTAAAAGGACAACCTACAGGACGGGCGACAGCCCATCACGTCGGACAAGGCTGTGGGAATCGAACCCACAACCGAAATGCGACTGGCCTTTATCGCCTACCACTGGCCTACAGGAAGTCCCTGTTTAGTAGAAACTAGTTTTATTTTATTAAGCGGTATGATATATGAAGTATAAGTTCATTATTGGAACCATATACGATTAATCTAACCATAAGATGAACTTATAAATTTTCAAACCTTTTGTTTGAGACAGATGGAATGACCCATCATTCTATTACATGATCTGCTAACACATCACGAATAACAAATTCAACTTCATTTATTTAAGATGTGAAGTGGAAATTGTTCAAGGCACGAACAACAGTGAGATTGTACCAAAATAAAGTAAGTATTTATTCTAATTCAAATTTTCAACTTTAGGGAAATGATCTTGAAAACCAAAAATGTTGTCATGGTGATCTTATATCTGATGAATCAGATGGTACCTTAGATCGTCACAAATTTATGGCTTTGTGATTACTGGATTTTCCATAGCCATGTTCTCTACCACTCTCCATCAGAACATGATGGTTAGATTTCTCTTCCATATCCATATTTTCACCTATGTGGAAACCCAGTGATTAGTTTATTTGGGTAACCGTTACGTTTCATACTTTTGTTTTTAAAGATTGGTTTTCATATTCCTTTTTACGATGTGGGTTTCTATTAAATAAACTTTCGAATAGTAAACCATTTATAACCCGGACGAATTTCGAGGGCGAAATTCATTTTAAGGGGGGTAAAATGTAACAGCCCGATATTTTATGAAAAATATTCTTTTTAATTTTATTAATGTCTTGTATTGTACGCTACACCAAAAGGAGCTTGCACAACACGCATCCTTGACTTACCTTGCATTACACGCAATCGCGACCTTCCTCGATAGCGTGTGTAGTACGCAATACCGAGTTTTACTAAACAACGATATGCTATTAAAATATTATTATAACTAGCCGTTATGAATAGTAATAACCACCTTTTAAAATTTTAGAAAATTTAGCTCTCAAAATGGACTTCATTTTTGGATTCGGAGTATCGAATTTATCCTAAGGTGAAATTTTGGTACTTTTCGGATAACTTTCATATTCTGATTAATAGTGAAAATTACTAAATTATAATTAAAAACAACTTTTTTAATCAAAATAATTAATAGTGATAAATTATTAATTTGAGTTGTTTTAAAGTATATTTATAATATATTTTTACAATTTATTACAATGTTGGTCATTGAATGTAATTTCACATTTAAACCCGACATAATCAAGTGTCAATCTTTTGATAGATATTGTTTCTTAAAAACACGCTATTTGTTTTAACAGCGGGATTTAATTATAAAATTAATTAATGCAACTTCTATGTTATGAATTTGGTAAAATAGACTTCATTTTTGAATTCGGAATATGAAATATAGCTTAGGATGAAATTTTGGCATTGTTCTAAAAAACATCAATTTTTGATGAATAGTGAAACTACTAAGTGGTAGTTAAAAAACTGAATTTTTCATAAAACTTAATTTTACCGCTTCTGTGAATGGAATTTCAAAAATCCGAGAGACACGGTTGATGTCTTTAAGTAAAATGTGGTTCAATGAGATGAAAATAATTTTTGGTGAATAGTATCTTTTTACTTTTATTTACCAGGGTTAAAAGTAAATAGGGTAATTAAGGGTAAGAATGATATTAATATTACCCTAACACATGTCCTAATTCTATTGGACAAGTGTGTCTCGACCAAAAACAACCTTAAGTGTAAATTATTATCATTTAGGCCCACTTGGATTAGATTAGGACATTTATTATTATTTAATTCAAAGAAGAGTTAAAAGAGTTAAAATCAATGTTTATTTACTAAAACATTTTTTATATAGGGTTGTACATGAGATAAATTCGATTGTAAATATTAATTAGAAAGATAAAACGATTTCCTATAGAATGGTATTTTATTTGTAATTTTTAGACATCAAATAAGTTAATTTATTTATGACACAAAGATGATGCAGTAATTATCTTATTTATGAAATATTGACATAATTGATGTTATAAACACAAAAATAAATGTAATTTGAGACTTTTTATGAATTCCACTAATTTTCTAGGTTACTATGATATCTTCGTATTGATTTAATAAACTTTTTTCGAACATATAATTCTGTTATGACTTTCAAAAAAATCATATATCAAATAGTGTCAAAATTGACACAAAATAGTTTTTAAATAAAATATTATATTATTAATTGTTATTTTATTCATAAAAATCTAAGGTTCGGCCAAATGACTTAACTAAGGATATATGTGTTAATAATATACAATTTGGGGTTCGTTTGTCATGTTATAGTAAGTGTATTAACCATATAGTGAAAGAAAACAAAAAGACACGGTAAAAGTTAAATTATTTAACTTAGAGTTAAATCTAATTGATAAGGTTAAAATAATACACTAAACTTGTCTAAATCCTATTGGATGATAGGATTTCGACCCATCCCCACTTTAGCTTCGAAATAAGACCATTTGGAACCATTATAAACCGATTTTGACATTAATATAAAATAATATTTTGAGGTATTCCTAAGATGCCCCTCTCCTCCCTTATAAAAGGACACCTCCTCCCCCTCCTCCTCACACCAAATTGAGCACTCATGCTCGGCCAACCCATGCCATTTTCTCCTCTCCACTTCCCTAGAATAATACTAGAGGTTCTGGTCTTCCTCAAAGACCAATTTTAGTGCCCTAAGAGGAGGTCTCAAAGAGGCGCTTCAAAGAAGAGGTAATTACCGTTACCAATTCTTTCATCTTTATTTCTTCTTCCACTTCTTCTTCTTAGGTTGTTTCATTATGAAGTAATAACATCAGTATCACTAATATACTGATATGTTATTATAAGTATGAAACAACCCTATTTAACCATCTATCCATCCTACGGAAAAAGAAATCACCGCGCGTGCGTACGTACGGAATACCGTCTCCACGCCGTGGTGTAATCTATTTTCCACCACCACCTTACATGGATGGGTATAATGGTGTAAAGAATAACTATAAATAGTTATTACAACATCATATTGATTCTGATATATTGTATAATCCACTCCAATTCAATTCAATATTTATGGAAATGATATCATCGCTCGTGCGTACGTACGGACTACCGTCTCCACGACGCGATGAGATTCATTCTCCATGTTAACCATTTCAGAATGATTACAAAGTATATATAAGAAATAATAATGAAATATATGACATTATAAAGCTACTGGATTTATGTATATATTTATATATGTATTTCATCTACTTAATTCCATTCAAGATAATAAGGAAAGGAAAACAACGTTCATGCGTACGTACGGACTACCGTCTCCATGAACGGTGTTTTTCATTTCATTTATCTATCTATTATATATATATATATATATATATATATACTGAATATATATGATATATAAATCATATTTTATATTTTGGAAGTAAGTAAATCATGATATAAGTAATAATAATGTCAAGAACAACAAGTCAAAACACCTACGATAAATGAAACGATTTTACCCAAAACGCTTCTTTAACATGGAATTTACAAAAGAACGGGTAATATAATGTCATAAGTGAACCATATATGATATCATAACAATGAATATGATTCTTTAATAAGTCAATGACATTATTTAAATCATTATACAGGAGTTTCGGACACATACGAAGCAAATCGGACCTAAGGTAAGGGAAATATCACAATCTCATTTTTATCCGAGATTGTTTATTCGTAAGTATTTACTGGGGTGTATTTTATCATCAAAATCCATGTTTCATCAATATGTAATATTATTTACATCCACCTACAATTGTTTAAATCCATTTTTACCCTTCGGTGAGTTTTTAGTAATATGTATGAAAGGAATCTTTTGTCGTTTTTCGTACGAGGTACTTTTTTGACTTTTCCGACAAAAGTACGAGAAGAATGTTTTTTTTAACTTATACGGCATGAATGGATTTTTAAAACATTATTTCCAAGAAGCTTACTTTACAAGTCTTCATGTTTATTTTTAATCAACTTCTTTAAGTTTAAAATTGTATGACATGTTAAGAAAGGAAAAGTGTTTTTGAAGTAGAAAGGATATTTTCCTCAAGAATGAAGTTCAAGTGTTTTATCAAAATTATTTTCCATCTAAGATGATAAAGGGTTATGTTTTTATCCCTATTATTACATGGATTTGATTATGTTGTGATGGAAATATTTTTATGAATTCCTTTATCTTATATGAATTGTTTTATGATGTCATGTTGTTTAAGAATTCCATTTTTATTACATGGGTTATGCAATAATGATTGATTTAGGATTTGGTGGCACACATAAGAAAGGATTCATTATAAGATGGGTGGGACCTATATCTCCCTCCAATGCATTGGGTAAAGATTTTATATCTCATGAGACAGACAGGGTTGGAACGGTAGGTTATACCGGTTCAGTGAAACAGGACTGAAATGAGGGTTACTCGATTCAAAAAGGGACTTTGTCCACTAAGATAGTCTTGGCAATGATTCTTGACTAACAAGAAATGATTCTCTATGATTATGTGTGAATTCCACAAAGTTTCATGTTTTAAGTTATGATTATTGTGAATACATTTCACTTCCATGATTTACCCCATGTTATGAAATTATGATCTCTTTTGCAGGTTAAGATTTCCAAAAGTTATGTGCTTATGTATATGATGTGATTGATATTTCTTTTGTTTACCCTTACTGAGCATTTGAGCTCACCCTTTTATGTTTTATTTTCCCCAGGATATAAAGAAAGGTTTTAGGTAAAAAAAGGGGAAGATCTTTATGGGAGATATAGAAGATCTTTCACCACGATTAGAAGATTACGTTCCGAGTTTCCAAAGACACTAAACTATTACGATCCTTGTGTGTGTGTTTTGTTATGTACCAAGTATTCCGCAAAAGTAATGTAATGTCCATGTACGTTAAGCTACGGGTCTCTACAATGAATATAGTAACCTTAATAAATACATATAGTATTATGTGATTTGGAATTGATGATGTTTCCTCTAGAATTTAATATTTTGTATATACATGAAAACGTGATGAATAAAAGTTGTTATGTTTATTGGGTTATATTTATTCAATATATAAATAATGTCCAAACCCAAATGAAATAATTCTTATTTTCTAATTTGAATGATATTTTGATGTTTTCTATATAAAAACGTTTTTAGGTTATTGGTATTATTCTGGATGTTTTTATAGTTGAGAGGAACTGGATAAATATTTTTGTTGTGTACCGGATTTATAAGAGTTCTTGTAAACCAATTGCAAGGTTTAATCTGAGATAGATTATGAGAAATCATCAATGAAAAGAGAACCTCATTATATGTGTATAGGTACCTCAAAAGAAATTAATATATTGAAAAGTCATTCTTTCTTTAGTGACAACATAATTAACTATTAGAGTAACTATAAAATATATATATGGAAATTTTTTTTAGTCAAAAAACATTGTGAGAAATTAAAAAATTAAATATTTTGGAAAAGAATGATAAAATAGAAAATTGATGAGAATTAAAGAGTTTTTATGCTCTGTGTATAATTAAATTTGAGCAGACTAGTAGGAATATGGTTAAGTACAATTTTATAAGACTAACTATAGATATCATAAGATTCAACTCTAAGGAAAAATAATATACTAATAGTTGCTGTAATATTTTCATAAGACTCATTAATAAATATTTTTATAGACATTCTCTAAAATAATTTTTTCATAATGGTCACTTCCAAGTCACAAAAGAGTACATGATTTGGTGAAAACATATGGTGTAAAAACATTTAGGGTATATTTTCTAAGATAAAATTGAAATTAATAAAATAATTATTTCTAGATATTGATAGTTTTTAATTAAATAATTTTTTTTATTCTTTGAATAAATATCACGATGGGGATTCATGATCTATGAAGTTCAGGAAAATCGTTATCACTGTAATGATGATATTACTTCATGATGATGTAGATATGATGAAATAAAGTGAATACTTTTGTTGTGTTTAGAATCCAAGACAACTAATTGGTGGGTTATCTTAATGGAGAAATGCGCTCTACACTTAGAGTGTTTTCTTGCATTATAAATAGAATATGGAGTTATATTTTACATTAGTAAATCCTATTGACTATTCTAGGGTACATTAAGACACCTTGTATGTTATTCTTGGGCCCATAAAGAGAAATCCAAAGAAAAAAGACATGTAGAAATTTTTAGGAAGTAATTGAGGGAATTTTTTTATTTTAAATTTAAATTGAAATTCAATTTCATACATGAAAAAATTGTAGTTGTAAGAGATATATTAATAATATCTTGAATGAAAATAAATTGAAGGAAGTGTTATACATTGGGATGATAAAAAATATCATAGTCCATAATAGAGGGACAAAAAAGATAATTATTCATGACATTGCATGAATTTTGGAGTAAAATAAAATTAACATATAAAGAGTAGAAGAAATGATAAATACATATAATAGATTAGTTATAATATGAAAAATAGAAAGATCACACTATTAGTTTTTTCTGTATGCTCATCACACAAGTGAATGTATTGAATAATCAGAAGAAAAACTTATTATTAATTGTTAACAAGTTAAAAATAACATATATATTTTTTGGATACAACCTTTAAAAGAAAAAAGGTACTCCCAACCTCAACAGTATACGACTGGAGTGCATTTTAGTAGTATTCGTTTCAATAGAAAATTCATTTAATATCTTTTACAATTTTTAAAGGATTCAAACATCTCGTTTATGCCCAATATAGTTATTCTAGAAGATTATATAGTCTAGGATGAGTTATTATCATGCCTAATAATACATACTCATTTTTATGAGTGAACATTATACCCCATGATCCCTTGGTTTGATCCTTTACTTACTGTGTGTGAGTTAAGTAGTGAGATTTCTCACTCTAGAAAGTGCTGGAGCATTATTTTTTTTTTGAAATCATACAAATTTAAAATGGATCACTATTCTCAAATTCCACCCACCCCCATTGAACATTACGTTTCATGCGTCTACTAAAATAGGAAACTGAGAAACCAATTTCCCTAGAATAATCTAGGAAATTGATGTCTACCAATTTTGATGTTTTTAAACCCAAATGGTATGTTATTTCATTTATGAAATTCATTAAATTTGGTAGAATATTTGGTGTCTGGATTTTCTTAAGAAATATAGGAAACTAGAATTTACTTATTTTTATTGGAATTACCAATTTTTCGGGATGAACTACTACATATGGAATGACTAGATGATGATATTTATTTTGTATGTCAATTTTAATGTTTTGGACGAAGTAATTTTTAGAGTAATTTCTCATGTTGAAGGTACATGAATAAATATATAAAATAAAAATAAATCATGGAATGATAGTCTTACTTAAAATTCCATACTATCATCGATATCATATAAGAAATTTTTTAATGGTAAATGGAATCAGAACAACTGAAGAAATTTTTTATAAAATAGATATTTTTTTGAAGGTAATGGAAAATTAAATAATGTAAAGAAATATGCTGGAATTACATGATATAACGATATCAAGATAAACGACGATGAAATAAGGGATAAATTCTTCACTATAATATAATAAATTTTGTGAATTGTAAGAGATTTTGGTGAGGTGTTTGATGAAACAATTTTTTTCCAAAAAATACTTCCAATGTTTCGAGACATGTTTTATATGTGGGTTTTAAAACTCAAAGACTGATATCTAGTCACACATACGTTGGGTGATCTACACAATATCATTTTTAATACAAAATGTTGATGGTATTTCTTTTCATGATTCCTAAAATAGGTGATAAGAAATTTTTCATATAATCATTCAAAAAAGGAAATAATAGGAATGTAGGTAAAAAGGAATTTTTATTATAATACTTGCATGTAGATGTTGAGGTCTAATGTTATAAGATCCTTCCACTCGTCTCTATAAGTTTCTATTTAGGAAATGGTTAATTTAATAGTAAATTACATTTTATGAGTTTTAGTTATGGGGGTATTCTAAAATTGATTCCAACTATTCAAGGATGGATGATGAAATAAATGAAGAGGTCGAAGATAAACATAAAATCCAAATACTTCCATCAAAAATAAAAAATAAAATTATTCATCAAAGAGGATGTTTAATTATTTCTAAAAATACCATAATAAAAATATTTTAACTATACATGATGGTAGTGTTATTTTTTAGTATTCTAAATAAGTATATTCATCTAGTAAATATGGTAAAATGTTTCTTTTGGTAAAGGTGAATAAAGAAGAACTCATAAACGAAGAGAGTAGAATATATGAATACATGGAAGAGATATAGATGGAGTTCAAGATAAAACAAGAACTCAAGGAGTGTTTCTTGATTAATTATCACCTGAAAACATAGAACACATGATTGAATAAGAATGGTTATTTATCTAACAATAATGAAATCTTATCAGTTGAAAAATATTCCATGTCAAAAAGTGAAATTTTCAAGTTGATGAAGTCAATTGATTAATAGAAAAATAATTTATTAGATGGTATTCAATGTCAATGAAAAATACATGGAGCTGCAATTTTTTGAATAAAAATATATAATTTAAGAAAAGTGATTTGAAGAATTTACCTCAATTCATTAAAATTATATTCATGAAGATTAATAAACCCATGTAAGAAGACTATGAATGGAGTTAAATTCTCAATAAATGATGATATTAGAGGTTTACTAAAATGATCAAATATAATGAATGGAAAAAATCCTAAAATATTGGTAAAACATTTTATTAAAATTCCCAATATAATAAATTCATTTAAAAAAACAAGATGAATACAGAATATTGAGATATTTTAAGAGAACTAATTTTACTAAAAAATTGATTTTATAAAGAATAGAAATAATTATATGGTTAAAATGAATGTGTTGAGAGTTTACTAAATTGTTTTCTTCGAAAAATAAAACAAGGTTTATTTTCATTGGTTGAATTAATGGAAAATTTCAAAATTATTGATGGTAAGTTGTTTTTAGAGAAAATTATGGAATTAATTAGTCATGGTGGAATAGAGGAGGATTTGGGTATTTATAATTAAAAATTTGGTTTAATTACATGTCTAAAAATTATGGGAGAAAGAGTTTAATGGGAATTTAGTTCACCATAATAAGAAGAGTTAAGAAGAAATCTTAAATTTATGGTCTAATGGTTGATAATAAGTTTCAACCATATTAATAAATTTTTGGAATATGTAACCATGTAGCTCAAATTTATAAATATTTATTTACCATTTTAATATCACAATTGATTATGAAACTTAATATAAAAAAATCATAGATGAAGCGAGTTAATGAGAATGTGAAAGATTTTATTTTTTAAGTTTCACATAATCAACAAAATGGAAACAATAATGGATATATGAAAGAGGATGTTCACCTCATATGATAGGCAATTATAAACATTTGAAGGATTTTAAGAAGTGAAATAAATAATTTATAACTTTAGATAGAAGTGTGTCACTCAAAATTAGATGATTTAGTTCAACAATCATTGGAATAAAAAATATAGAATTAAAGAACACATTATTCATTACTAGGATGAAACACAATTTATAGGCATGCCATAACTCTATGATGAGGACCATGAAGTAATATTATTGATGATTGAGTTTTTTTATGAAATTAATTGATTTGTTGCTATTAGAGGAATAAAAACTCATGAAATATTATTTTATTATAATATTTGTAGAAAACAACTAAATATTTGTTGTTATAATAATAAGATAGATGATAATAATTATTTGGATATTTTTTATAATATGGATAGTAAATAACCTCATATACTCAAATGGATTTTTTAAGGTGATATATCAGGAAAAATAAGTTATAGAATGTAGATTGAAGTAGGTTATTCAATTTTATAACAATAATGTATACTTCATAAAAATGAAATAGTCCGAGGTGGTAAGAGGAGGGAGTATTTAAAATGTAATATTACTGAAGTAAAATAATATTTGTACTCCTAATATGAATTATGACTTCAATAATAAAATGGATAATAAAATTGTATAGTTTTAAATTGGGGATTTTACTTCCAATCAATTAAGTTTGATGAATAATTCTCAACCTTCATTCATCAATGGAAAAGAATGTACAAATTCACCCCTCATTCACTAGTTTTTGTGGATATATTTTTTAAAGGAAGATAAATTAAACATAAATATATCAACATGTATTTTTATTTCTGTGATTACAAAATAATTTAAAGAGGGGGATAAAAATATTTTATAAGGAATCAAATCTTATCCTTTTAATATAGAGATGAAAATATATATTATATTGGGGTAGTATTTATTTAGAGGGAGTTATTAAAAGGAGAAAGTGGTGAGTTCATCATGTTAGTGTGTCTGTTTTGTGATAAATTTGTTAAACTATTATATTATTATTGGTGATCTTGAAAATATATTCTTGGTGTTAATAGTATTTATGAATAGTTTTGAGGTGGGGAAGATTTGTTCGAGTTGAATCTTAGTTGGTATTATGAGGTACTAGTTTCAAGAGGTTTCATGGGAGGTGAATAAATGAATATAAGTCACAATTTATATACATCGTGGTATTATTATTTAATATTATTATTTCCCACATTGGGTATAATCTTCTGGGATTATAATTATTGAATAATGATTTATTTATATGATTGATGAGTTGGAAAGTGATTTAGTTTATTTTATTGAAAAAAATTGCAATGGGTTATAATTTTAATATCATAAGATGTTATAGTCAGATTGTTGATCCCATATTGATAATGGTTACCTTGGAGAGTTTTTAAAGACCTGTGGGGATTTTTTAGTGACATGAAATTGATGAATATTCCTCGATTTTTCTAACTATAGTAGAAAAATTTAAAATGAAAATGTACATATTAATATTTTTTCATTTTGTTTTCAATAATTAAATAATATTCAAAATGAAATGAAATAATGTTTATTATGTGAGGCGGAAGATATTTTGATGTTTTGAGGAGTATGAAAAATGATATGGATATGCTAGGAAATATTTTAGATGTTTTTGGACATGATAAATTATAGAACAGACAATTATCAATGTCTCAGATTCATAAGAGTCCTTTCAATGCAATTTTATTGTTCAATTTCATACAAATAATAAAAAATAAATGAAGGTAAGTGAACCTCCCAATATAAATCAGGGAGATATTAAATAAGATTAGTGGATGTTTGAAAAGTTATTGTTTTCATTAGAGCCACATTACTATAATTTAAGTGTACCTCTAATGTTATGATATTGAAATTTAATAAAATTAATAATTCATTTGAGTCATTTTAAAAGTTACTATATTCAAAAAATATGATAAAATAGTAAAGGAAGGAGAAATTAAGAGTATTTATTCTATATTTTTATATAAATATAAACAGATCTATGGAAATAAATAAATGTAAATTTTCATAATAGTAACATTGATATTTTTTAGAGTTGAAACTAAAGAAACATTATTTCTTAAGATTAAATATGAGATTTTCATAAGAATTATTCAGAGTTTTTGATGGTTATTCTATGATAGACTGTGTTGATGAGGGTAATATATATGTTTCATACATGTACCAGACTTGTTGATAATTTGGCAGGTCAAAATTTTAATAGGGAATTATTTTTTAGAAATAAATAGATAATTTATAGATGAATTATTCATCGATATAATATATTTAAATTATATTACACTAATGAAAATATTTTTTAGAATAAATATAATGAAGTGAATTAATGATTCAAGAAGTAATGTAAAGTGGTTCACGTTGTGGTAAAAATAATCTGAAGTGGCCATTATGAATTAAAGAAATAATGAGTATCCTTGCGTCATGATGTGAAACCATGAGAATTAGGGAATGTGTATTTACAAGGGATAAAAATGGTTACTTCCATAAAAATGTTTATAATGACACAAAGGAATATGAAGAATAATTTTAGTTAAATAAAACAAGTTATCTACACCATGATTCCTAAATCCATGTAGTGTGTTATTCCTGAGTCCACATGCATAAATATAATAATTATAAAAGATACTCATAAGTTAAAGAAGTAGTCGAGGATTATCTATTATGTTGGATTTTAAATTGAAATTAGAATTCCTAAGGAATTTTTAGATTTTTATAGAGATATGTTAATAGGGTGTTTCATGGAATGAAATGTTAAGAAATGTTTTGTATTTAAATGAGAAACTATAGTGCATCAGATTTTTGAGAAATAATTGTGGAGATTATTCTGTATTCAGTATAAGTTATGTTAGTACATATCAGATGAATGAAATTACTGAGTTTCCTTAAATTAAACTCTTAAAGATACTAGAAACCATTGATTAGGGTATCGTGTCTGCAAGGAATGCAATAGTGGGATCAGTTATAGAAAAGTTTCTAAAAACAATTAAAACAAAAGAAAATAACAATGCTTGAATTAATTATTATATTGAATTGATGAACTTGTTTGATGATTCATTAATATATGAAGAAGAACATGACAATTAAAATCAATCAAAAGAAGAATAAGAATGGACCACAGGGGAAATTTCAACTGTTCAATTAAAATATTCTACATATGTTAAAATTTAATTGAATTAACATTCAAAAAATATGATGTCAAAATATCTTCTGAGAAGATTAACCATAAATTAACTGATTGTTATTCTTGTCACTTACAAACCTCATTCAATTTCATGAGAATTTGAAGTTAGTTAAAATTTTGAAAGGCTCACACAAAATAAGTAAAACAATGAAATGAGTCCAATATAATATCCCTGCATAAGATTTGTACCAAAAAGGAATTTTGAAATTCACCAATGAAAAATTAATGAACATTAGAAAAATAATGAATAATAATATGATTATGAGTTTCCCCTTGATTTACATCTCATCACATTGTTTTTCATTCTCTACCTCTAATTTGTGTGCTCCCTCAAATCCATGATGAATAATCCTTTGTCTCTACTTTAACAGAAGAAATGAACCCGTCTTAATTATGTGCTCACCAACACAGCATGTAAGCCTCCTTCCATGAATTCTACATGGCCCTCCTTCAATGTACATCTTCAAATTCATGCGACATTAATTCATTTCCATTAATAAAACCTGGTCTACTCATTTGAGTATGTATCCAATTCAATAATACATTCCAGAATAAACTTCCTATAGTGTCCCACACATCCCCTAAAAAATACTAGTGCCCATGATTTGATTCCACTCCACTTACATTGGCCATCTCTAAAATTTCAAATGTCGACCCTAAATATAAATGATTTAGTTTTTAATTTATTATATAATTTTTTTTGTAAATATATACACACTTACAATTATTATGAATATATATATTTCATTATTATAATATAAGTATTAAATGTATATATATAAACTTTTGTGGTAGTGATCGGGTGGATTCTCTCTCAAGAAAGTGGTGATGCTTGACAGCATGAAACAATAATGTTCATATTGTTCCTATGAGCCACATTCTATAATAAGACTTGCGAGGGGTGAAATCATCCAATAAGAACATTAAGGGCTAGAATTACAAAAATTACTAGATTCAGTGTTGATATATGTAGGATAGAGATTTCACCATATCTCATGTGTAACGATATAATTTGATCTCAATGGAATCATTGGATGGGATTGGTTATTCATGATCTTGTGGAGGCTTCTTCTCCTCCTCAGTCGAGGTCGACCTCAATCTCAGTGGGATCTGAAAATTTTTTCTATAGGCGGTGACTTAATTTTTCTTAGGTGATCACTGGTGAGGGTTATTCCTCAACATATCATTGAGTGGTATTCAATGATCATCATCACAGTGGACTTATTTGGGAGGACCAACACACAACATTGAAGGATGTGGCTTCGGTCATCAAAATCGTATCCTCTGGCTGTAGATAGTGATCAATGGATTGGATTAATCTTCAATTGGAAAGGTGAGAGATTACATCTTTTTAAAACTATATATGATTTTTAGAGTGAGTTTATTCTTGCTACCATGATGGTAGACTGACTTTGTTTTCATAGCTGCACAGTTAGTTTAGAGAAGGGGAGAAGTGACCACTCCTGGGTTTTTTGGGATTAAATGGTTTGGTAGGTTGTTTGCATCATGAACGATATGTTCAAAGTTTTCATTCATGGTGAGTATACTCCTCACACATATTAAATTATCTACACGGTAGGTTATTCATATAGAAGCCATTCTAGGTACTAAGAGGCATGACCGGTACAGTCTATACTCATGGTCTCATGATTTTATCAATATTATACATTTCCAAGCCAATTCATGGTAGTTTGGAATTATTATTTATGAGATCACTCTGCTTCAAGTACATCAAGGTCACACGATAACTTTTCTTGGTCACTTAAGTGATAGTTATACTCCTCATACGTGACCAGTTCACCTTCAAAATAAATAACACCACAAAATTAAATTTCATATCAAAAATTAAAAAAATATAATATTAAAATAATAGAAATTAATTATTGACATATAATATAATGAATGGAAGATTTAACTTATTTGAGTACAAAAATTCAATTAGAATAACAAATCAAGAGGACAATTAATTACAAACATAGTTAAATCAATGAATAAATTTTTCAAACAATTAGAATTAATTAAAAGATTAAATAATTAATTTGAAATACGATTGAAATAAAAAATAATTATAGAATTAAATTCATTAATTAAGATAATATTTTTTTAAAAGAAAAAATTAATAAATATTTAAAATAATTCTTTTTCGTAATTATATAATCAAAAAACAAAAATAAAAAGATCTGGATTAATATAAAAATACATATAAATCTAAAAGATAACTAGAATACTAAATTAATCAATAAACTTTATATTTGACCATAAAATCATTGGTTTAATAATTTAATATTTAATTAACAATAGTTAATAATTATTCAAATATAAATATTATTTTAATAATAAAAATAGAATTAATTATAAAAATTATGTGTAAAAAATAAAGAAATAAAAATAATAACAAATTACCCATCACATAATGAAATTCACACTTGAGTAATTCAATGAATCTTAATAAATTAAAAATACTGTTAACAAAATATGATTATCATGACTACGTTTTATTTCAATTCTAGAATTAAATAAAATCATAAATACAAAAATTTTGTGAAACTGAAATTCCTCTTATGTTATTAACACTCACTACCTTACATCAACAAATATACTCTTTCAAGTTTAGGTGTGTTTACCTATGAGATTTACGTGGAATTAAATCTACAATAGGAGAAATTACTAGCTTTCACTGTCTCACAGGTTCCTCAAACCATGAATCTAATTTCCACATCACAGGTAAAAATAAATCTTTTTTATTATAAATAAATTTTATCCTTATTCAAGTTGGTATAGTCATACCCTAATATAAATGGACACATTTTTTATATGTCACTTTATTGGTATTTTTTCACAACAATATTTTTTCATATAACTATGAAAATCATTTATTTTAGCAAAAAGTAACATTTATTTAATTTTATTGGGGAAAAGTTTGTTAGATATAGTTTTTGAAGTAATAAAAAGTTGGTATTGAAATTATTTTGCATTTTTTTAGAGAAGGTGAATCTTTGGTCAAAAGACCAAATATACATTTATTAAAAAAAGATTTTACAATAATGTAAAAGATGGGATCATAATGCAATCTATTGCATGAAGAGGAAGCATGTTACCCAGGAGGTCCTCTAGTGAGGTTATGTCCTGTGCAACCCCTTTATTGGAGAGTCCACCGGCCACCATATTCACTTCATGGTAAGTATGAGTTTCAATGAAATTGATGTCTTGAAAGGAATGGAGACAATTCATCCAACACATAGTAATCGGCCAAGATATATGAGTTGTTCTATTCTAAATTGCACGTACCGCAGAAGTAGATTCACATTAAATCCACAAATTTTACCAATGGTGTTTAATGGAAAAGAAAATAGCTTGAATCACACTCAATATTTCGGCATCCAGAGAGGTTACAAAACCAAAACCTCCAAAAAGAACCCTATGATATGACCAAGATGATTCTTGAAGACGGCGCCACATCCTGTAGGGATTGGATTTCCAATTAATGCTCTATCCTCATTGATTTTAATCCACCATGGGAATGGAGGCCTCTAGAAGACATCAAGCTTGTGTCTCATCTGGCTGAAAGTGGAAACAACCCGAAGACGGTGTAAAATCATGAATTCTTCCACAGAGTTGTCACAACACCCATTCTGAATGATTGCAGCTTCTCAAATAGTGATGAGAATCCTAATTCCGCCATCATTATAGTTAGGTGTGCAATTGTTATATAGAATTGAATTTTTTCAAACTAGATTACATGAATAAACTCTTCCTCCCCAACAAGAAACATGTTTTTGATTTGATGGGAGTTCTCTATACTCAAACAACATTTTAGTTGTGCATTGATGGAGTCTGGATTTGGATATTTGCATTCCAAAATGGAAAAAATATAGTTCCAAAGAGCAATAGCAGTATAACTAGATAGAAATAAATAGTTAGTATCTTATCTATGTTGGTTAAACAGGATTCATTTTGAGCAAAGATGGATCCAAAAAAATTACAGAGAAGAATCAGTGGGGACCCAATTATAGGAAAGACACCAAATAAGAGGGAGTCTTGAAGGTTTAATCCTAGACTTATCAAAAACTTTAATCCTATTAAAGTCATTTTTAGAGTTACGAAAAGAATGACTGTAGAATTTTTTGGAATTTAGAAAACCATTGTGAGCAGGTTCCCCGAATAAAAAATCATCTGAGGTAGTAAAGTGATAATTATCAATGATGTGAATGACCTTATCAGGGAGAGTATCAATTGGGGAATTGTGAAAATTGCTGATATTTTTTGTTTGATAGACTCAGGGGAATGATCTGGAGGAAATAAAGAAAAAAGAGGAGCACTAGTCTAGTTATCTAACTAGAATTTCATGCTGTAGTTTCTAGTTTCCATCCATCTAGAATTGTTCATAATGTTGAAGAATATATTTCTGAATGAGTTCCAAGTGGAAGTGTTTTGGAAGTTCTTTTTACCATTATTCAATCTATCCATAAACCTATTTTTGATGAAAGAAATCGAATGGGTGTCGTTATGAATTAAGTTCTAAGTGATTCTAGTTGGAATAGGTTTATTAAATAGTTTTAAATTTTTAATACCAAGGACACCCTTGTCGAAAGGATTACAACATGTAGCCCATGGGATAGTCAACAGTTTCCCGTCCAAAGTTCTGCTAGTACAAACAATGTTTCGAATATGCACATTCATTTTTTATAAGACTAGCTATGAAATTTTAGGCCATCATGGAGTAGACCAATTTGGAGACAATGATCCACTTGAGAAGACCTACTCTCCCTGCCATAAAGAGAGATTTAAATTTCCATGTGGAATGCGGATTAAGAATTTTATCATCAATTTTTGAAAAATATCCTTTATTGGGTCTTGCCCAAAAGAGGGGACCCCATGGTATTTGATAGAAAAAATAACAATTTTAAATAGTAGACAACATGATTGGATATGTCCTATTAGTTATCCAAGAGGATGTCCTCATATTTTAAGCAGGCAAGAGGTATGTGTGATTTTTTGAATCAGTACAAGGAATTGTAGAATTTGGTATTCCTATCTCCATCAATTAAATATTTTATTTTAAAATTTTTATTAAGAATGTTGTACATGAAAGTGAGAAGCGAATTAAGCTTCATAGTAATGTTAATCTCGTGATTATGTTCCCAAAAAAAATACAAGTGAGTGTTATTGTTTTGAATTTGATGAAGTTCATTCTCATGAAGCAGGATGTCACAGTCGATTTTTTGGCTTTCACGCAGCACAAATTTTTAATTTTTTGTTTAATAAATTTTAATTTAATGGTATAGGAAAAGGAATTGTTAGACAGAGTCATAGTAAACAAAATATGATAAATGAGCCTAAAACATTCATGGTTTGAGAACTAAGAATTATTGAATCGGAAGGGAAGAAGAGGTTTCATAGTTTTGTGAGAGATAGTGACCAAGATATGATGATGGTCTGAATGGATTTTCGGGAGGGTGGTTCCATAAATGGTGTACCATTTATCTAGGGCATGGTCATTATTGAAGGCTCTATTGATTTTTTCCCACAACAACTCTATGATAATTATTCCTATATTAGGTATATTTGGCACCGAGTAAATAAATTTCAGTGAAACTAGTGTTTTCGATAGTTTCATTAAATTACCTCTTAGATAGAGTTGAGTAGAGAGGTCCATGTTTTTCACTTTAGGAGAGAATAACATTAAAATATACAATAAAAAATCAAGGGATGTGAATATGAGAACCCAAGAGAATGAGGTCATTCTAAAGATTCCTCCTATCCTAATTGTTGTTCGTAGCATAAATAGAGGAACAAAATAGATGCGTGTAATCAATCATAAAATCAAAAGAGAAACATTGATCAGTTATATGAAAAATAATAACATTAGACATAGTAGATTGGGAAGAAATCCCAAGATTATCTAGATTTGTGATGCTTTGACATGCACTTATAATGGTGTATCCAAAACGACAGAAGTGAACTAAATTAGTAGAAAAAATGATCTTGGATTCAGCAATGTCAAAAACTAAAGACTTTTGAATATTGACTATTCTTTTTTAGAACAATGAATGTGTCATGGTTCACAATCCCTTTGTAGTTCCAATATAAGATCTTCATTTAAACATGTGTATGGATTTAGAACTCCCTTTTTCATACTATTCAAGACATTATGCATAGTGGACATTCAATGAATTTTAGACCTATTAGAGATTATATTAAACACTTACTACCCTTTATAGTCATCTACGGTTATATCATTATCAGTTTCATCAAGAACATGGAAGGAATTATCATGCATGATATTAGTATCGACTGATTCCTTAGTAGGACTAATAACAATATTTTTAACAGCATCTAAATTATTGGTATTAGGAGTGCACATGAACTCAGGAAAAAGGGTACCTGAAATGTTTCAGAGATTAGGGGTTCCTGACTGTTTTTAGAGATATATTTTCTAAATCCAGTCAAGTGACTAGCTAACATAGTATGTCCTCCTGTACTGGACTCTAGATCATTGACTTCTGAAGCCAATAAGCCTTCAACTGGGTAGTCAAAATCAAGGGTCTCCCCAATAGAAATATCAGTATCTTTAGAGCCCATGTGGGATTTCTTCGGCTGAGTAGGATATTGGGAAGTGGTATTTGCATTAATTTTCAATGGGTTTCCTACTTTTAATTTAGTCAGATAAATGTTAGCTGAATTGGGGCCCATACTTATGCAATCTGAGGAAAACTATCCAGAAGTGCACAACAAATGTAATAGAAATATTCCCACCATGTGTCTTCTTTGAAAAATGTCCAGAAATGTCCATTTCTGATGATGCGGGGTTTTGTGTGATGTCCTTTATCAGAGTAAAATGAAGATCAACCTAGTGTGAACCAATAACTAGAGATGGGACATGATTACTGGTTATCATAAGATGGGGGGATGAAACTGTAATATCGTCAACAACAGCTTGTGCCTCAGTTTTTTAATTAGTTGTTCAATGTGAAGACATTCACAAACAGTTTTTCAATATCTTCTAAAATTTCTTGTTTAGTATTTTTATTTTCTTCCATTTCAACCAATTCTGCCCATGTACTAGCTAAGATAACTCCTAAATAGTTTGAGTGAGATGATTTCATAACCCAAATTTTAGTTTTCCGTTTAGGAGGTTTATTTTTATTAGTGATACTATTCTTACCTCTTATGTTTCTAACATCAATCCACTCATTATATTTGGGTAGGACAACTTTATTTTTAACTACCCTATAGTTCATGATAGAATGTCCATCAATCATGAAAAGCTCACAAAATTGATTCTTTTGTTCATACTCAATTGTATCTTCTGTTATATGATCCTTTTAGTTAAATCTATCAACATTCGGTAGTTTAGAATCAAGGTTAATTTCCACCATGAATCAATCAAACAATACACATTATTCATTAAGAGTACGTTGATCTATCTTAAGGGGGTTCTTGTGCATGAAACTATGTCATTAATAATTTATGGGTGCCAATCGAACCAATTAACACCACACAACAAAATCCAAACATTTCCCATGGTGTTTTTGTGAGTGTGTGGATTAAAAATTCTATCCCATTCTGATATTCGAAAGAGAAGAGCTTTGAGTTAGATGTTCCATAATTTTCAAACACGGTTCAACTGCTCCTATGAGTTCAAACGTATGTGAAAATATCCACAACCAATTGGAATTAATTCCCAATCGGGAAAACCCTAGAAATGTGTGATTCATTGTTTAAGTTCAGATAAGTTCCAAGGTTTTTTACTTTTGAGATAATAAGTGCGAACCATAACAGAATACTTACACAATTGCATACAATATTGAAGGGATTTAGGGTCAGAATTGACAAGGAAGTGGACATTATCCAATTTATTTCATATAGGCGACTTCAAAATAGTATTAGTGGATGGATTCGTACCATTCAGTGCTTTGAAGAAAGAAATTCCTCTTGATTTATCAGTCAATGAATGTGAAATAGATTCTTTGGGGAAGGCATCCTTTTGAAAGTTTGTAACAGCATGTTCATTGTATGTCTGCCTCTCCTAGAAATGATGAGACTCGAATCTCCCTAGAAATAGAAATGATTCAACCATTAGAGCTCAGAACGAAGAATAAGTTCACAAAACCTAGTTCGACGATTGTTTCTAGAGAGAGATGGTCTCCCATATGTCTAGAAATCCAGTCAAACACAATGCATAAGAATTTTTATCGTAAGGAGAATATATTTTCTCGAATATAAAGATCATCATACAAACCATGAGTCTAGAATTGTTGAAAAATCCTAATGAATTGATATTCGAGAGTCTGCCTAAATCGAATAAAAACTAATGATTATTTTATATTTATTAATTCAAAAAAAACATAAGTGGTATGAAAACCTCTATTGATATATTTATGAAAAAATGGGTAGTGATTCTAATCTCATTTGGGGTTTTAAATAATAAAAAAATCTCCTGGAAGTATATGAAGTTATAAACCTTCCTAATGAATGTCTAATGAAATTAAATATATTCAAATTCATGAAGGAAGTTTTGATACTGGATTATGTTTTTAAAAAATTAAAGTTTCTAATGTTGAAACTTTCCAGTCTCAGTCTATCAGAATGAGACCATCCGACTCATATTTTTTTGTAGTGTAAGAAGGTAGATTGTAATGAGAGAAACTGAAGGTTCTAGATTTCATTCAATCCAATCAGCTAAAAGATTAAAATATTCAGAGATCGAATATGATGAGAATATTAATTAGAAAATAGAAGGATTTTCAATGATATTGTCTTATGAAAAGAAATATGTTGTTAAAGATGATGCTGGTGATGTTGGTCCATCAAGTTTATTATTTTGTAATAGTCATTAGAGGAAGAATTTTTTTCATATGGAGTTAATGGGACCAATGAAAAAGAAAAGAAGTAATGTTTTTGGAGACCAATACTAAAATAAACTCCAAGACCGATCAACAATATATTCAACAATTTTAACCGAGATGAATTGTTTCTCCATTTTTTGGGAATCAAGTGGGTCATGATAAAAGAAATAATAGTATTCGATGTTTTTCTGATATGTGTAACATTTGATACATTAACATGTGGGTCAAGAGACTTCTCATTCAAGATGACCCCGATTGTAAAAATGAATTTGACATTGATCCATTAGATACAAATTGGATCAAATATCACTATTAAAATCATTATCATCATTCATTACAAATAAAGGAAGAGGAATCTTCATTGGATATGTTTGGAGTTTATGTCAAAGGGTACAAGAAGATTGAATATTTAGAAGAAGAATATGTTTCTTTTTTTTAGTTGGTACAAATAATCTTTATGTGAGGACATATGTTTTAATTTTTTCACATTTTTTATTGATAAATGTATTAATGAATCTACTGTAATAATAATAATGATGAAATTGGAATGAGTATATTTTTTATTCAACGGGTGCGAGCAACGTAATGAGATGTCTTCATCTTTGATTGGTTTGTAAGTGGTTCACGAAAATCGACGTGAACATACACCTTTATTGTAATGAGGAAATAGTATTGGTAAATAAGAATTAGAATCAGGGTAAGGAATTATAATATGTTTTAAGTGATCTCAAATCATGAGAGGAATTGGGAAGATTAAATAAATGTTGAGAAGCATCAAAAGAGTAAATGATGCATCCGATATTCAAGGGGAATTAATATTTTATAAATTTTTTGGGGTGTTAAAACCTATTATTAAACCACCGAAACCATATTTAGATCACCAAAAAAGGAGGACGTACATTGTACATTCATGACATTAGTACTATAAGGATAGTGGCTATGAATTTCTAGGGAGACAATGATTATGGATTATGGTTACCCGTGGATGTTTTCTGGATAGATAAATAAAGGATAAGATAAAAGATTTTATTCAGGTGGTTGTCTTATTGGGCTTGATAATTAGACCGGGAAAATCATATTGATATTATGAGAATGAGGAAGAAGATGTCCAGAATTTATTAATTGGTATACTGATAGATTAATATTTAGGTATTTAGAAATCATACCGGAGAATCAGACTATTTACGATTACAAAGTATAGATGTTGTTATTTCCTACTACTAGGTAAGGAGGTAAAAATATTTCTTAAAGAATATATTTGTTAATATTTTTTAAGAACCATCGTAAAATGTTACAAAAAATAGCATTTTATTATTTCATTATACTTGGAGAAAATGAATTTTTTAGTGAATTCTGTACAACACAAGTGTAATAGAATATCCTACTCATTTTATTATACACAAAAGTATATTTTTCTAGTTTATTATGTCGTATTACATTGTTTCCCAACCATACCAAGGATGTAACTACTTCTATTGACTAGTGAACCCTTTTGATTATTATGTTCATATGGTTTTGTGGTTGGATTGATTTCAACAACGTAGAAACTAATTAATAAAAGGTGAAGGGTATTTGAAAAAGGACAAACAGAAAAGGGAAACGATAACAGTAATTCACCTACACCCCCTCTTAGGGGTGTATTGATCCTAGTAGGAAATATAACTTAGTATCTGTGCGGAAGGTTATATTCATTTTATCATTACTAAAATGTTGAAGATAAGTTGATCAAAAATTTAAATTGTGTCAATAGTAATGATATTATTGTCTTCTATAGTAATAAATATCATATATAGAATGATTGACTGTTTCGTTATCTAATGTCTCTTGTATATGATGTTTTGGAATCTAAAACAGATAGATTTCCTCTTATTGTTGATAAATATCATCTTATATCTATTTAAAATAAGAATCATGAGAATGTTCATAGACCTAAGAATGCTTTAATCTCATATGTTTATGAATTAGACTTCTTAATAGTGAAGGGTGTTTCCCTTTCCAATGTTAAATGAGATAAGTTGAAAAACAAAATTATGAAGAAAATAAAAAAAAATTATAATGGAAAAATATAATTGTGAAGGCTGAATTATGATGATATGAAAACTTAAAAGTATGAATATGTTGGGGACTTCTTTACTAGGGTGAATGACATTGTCAGCACTATCAAATAGCTTGATTAAATTTTAGGATTTGAATGTTGTTAAAAATATCTTGATAATTCATCCCAAAAAGTTTGATGCCAAAGTATCTTCATTAAAAGATAAAGATCCATTAATATTATATTTGGGTGATTAGCATAGAACCCTAATTACATATGAAATGTGAAGGGATATATCTATAAAGGGAAAAAGACTTATAGGGAATGACTTTCAAATCAACAAAAAAGGAAAATAATAAAAATTTCATGAATAAATGATGTTGCTGAATCTGAATCCAAAAATTTGATATGTGAAAATATTGATAATTTTTTTCAGTTGTTTATAAAAATATGAGAAGAGTTATAGGGAAATATTTGGGAGAACTTCTAGTGAAGTGTTTTTAATGTGGAGCCATTTATCACATTTTGGAAAATTGTTCTCAATGAAAGAATGAATAGAAAGTGATGTAGAATAAAGAATTCCAATAATGTCATGTAAGAAACTAGGTGAAAAGTCTATTCCATTTTTGAAATGGAAGGATAAAAAACTCTCAAAATCCAAAAGGGGAGGTTTCTTATCTAAAGATGAGGATGAATAAGAGACTGATTTTGAATTTAGAAAATCTAATGATAATTTTGGTATGAAAATATTCATTTCCATAATTAACAACGATTAATTTTAAAGTATTTATTCTGAACCAGAAGAATAACATTAAAAAGAATTTCACATTAAAGTGAAATTGAAATAATGTTTGAGAATTATTATTAGGAAGTAGAATGAAATTATGGATTTAAAAAGTGATCGATCCTCAATAAAAAAAGAATGTATTCTCAATGATAAAGTTATGTGTTAGAAAAGATTGATGAGTTCATGAAGTCTCTTATAGAAGAAAAGACTTGTAATGATCATCTAGAAGTAAAATTAAAGGAAAATGAAGAACAATTTGAACTTGTACAACATGATCATTCTAAATCTATACAAAGGATACACGTTTTTATAACTTGATATCTGATGTTGGAGAATGGTCATGGAAGGGTTAATCTGATAAAGATCAAATAAAGTTACTTTCATTGGTTTAGAATAAATATGGATGTTTTACTTGAGATAAAGAAGGTTTGGAAGGTTATGTATATGGCCAAGACCAAAAAAAGTGATGAAGTCTGAAGTATCAAAAAATTATAAGTCCAAAAACTATTTTAATAAATTTGTATTTAATAAATATGAATATAAATCAAACATGATATAAAAGATTCAGGTTGATGATAGAATGATTGGTGGTCAATAAAGTTCTAAAAAGAAATATAATAATCCTACTGAGAAACAAGTTCACAAATCTGGTCAGTTTGGAAGATTTAGAAGAAAATATATTTATATTGATACTACTGGTATTATGATGGATTCATAAATACAGAAAATATGTATTGGTTTGAAAAAAAAAATTTATTATTCCAAAAATAATAGAAGGAAAAGTTTTACTGGGAGAGAATACCTTCAAAGAAATATGATTTAGAAAGATGTTTTAACAAAACCTGATAATGTTTTTATGAAAATTTAAAATATATTCCAACACTGAGAAACAATTTTTGAAATGTATGAGAAACCAAGAAAACATTCAAATAGATTTTAGGATATATTACTGGAAAAAATGTTTTTTATAATTCTTCTAATATATAAGTTATTAAATGTAAATTGAATGAAAAACATCTTGTTTTCTGAACTACTCTAAAATAATCAATAGAATAAGGACAATGGATTCTTGATATATTGTTTTCTTCTCCTATTATAGGATATATAAAATTGTTGAATAATGTGAATGACATCAAAGATGGAATGGTGACATTTGGAAATTTTGAATCATTGAAAATAAAAGGTGTTCGATCAACCATCAATGGGAAAGTAATATTGAAGTAAAAGAAATAATTTTATGTTAATGGGTAGAAACATAACTTTATATGTGTTTCACATCTCTGTAATGAAGGAAAAAAAATTATATTCAGAATAGATGGGTTTTTTGGGTAATGTGATGATGATGTAATGATAGTTACCAGAGGCTAATATACAAAGGAAAACTTATTTCACATTGGTGAAATAAAGAAATATTATTACTTCTATTTGGTGGAATAGAATCAGTTGTGGTATAAAAGGATGAGGAACATGTATTAATGAAATATGGGTAATTTATCAAAAATAGATATTGTTTTTTGAATTACTAATAGTTCAAGAATAATATATTTGTGTTGTAATATTATTCTGAGAATAATGCTTACAAATTCAATGCATATAATAGTTGACATCTGGTCAATACAAATCTATAACATATCCATTCTAATATCGATGAACTAATTATAAAAGCAATAAAATAATGGATATATGTACTTCATCGCTTTCATTGGTTAATTTGATCACATTACTAGTGTTATGTATATGTAACATAAGTCAGATGCTCTGAAAATGTATAAAAAATTTAAGAGGAAACCAAAGAATTAATGTTAGTATTTGGTGAAGTTATTAAGAACTAATAACAGTGGTGACTACAAAAATGTTTAATTTTAATGTTATCTTGAGAAAAAATGGAGTTTGGAATGAGTTCATTTCACCATACACTTCTAAACCAAATGGGGTTTCTGAAATGAATAATATAAGTTTGGGGAATATTGGGAGAACCATGTTACAAGAAAATGATCTTTCTCAATAATTTTTTTTATAAATCCATTTGTAATATTCTGTATATAAAAAATTCATGTTTACATATACCATGTTTAGATATTACTCCATATGAATTTTTTATAAAACTCAATATTTGAAATACTTAAGAGTTTTTTGGAATCCCAACATCATAAAGAATAAATGTGGAATCCTTGGAAAGATTCTTTAGTGAAGTGATGATGAAATGTTTCTTGGTTATGATCATGAATGATAATAATATATGCGATTCAATAAAGGAATAATAATAATTATTGATTCTGTGTATGTGAATTTTATTTAAAGGGTTGATGAAGATAAAGGAAAATGTTGTTTGAGTTATCCACACTGGTGGAAACAAAATACAATATTACAAACCCTATAAAATAAGAATTTTTTTTGAAGATATATAGATAATAAATTTCATAATAAGTTCATAATGGAAAATTGTAAACTAGTTTACACACTGATTTTAGTGTGCAAAAAGTTTCCCAAAGTTGGATAATGCAAGATAGTTGATCAGAAAGTGTTTTCAAAAAATGATTAGATGTTTTTTCTACATAACATCCTCAATATTTGACAATGGTTATTCTATAAAATTATATTCAATAATTTAGAGTGCTCATAAATAATCAAATTTACTTACTAGAAAAATAATTCGTAGATCTATCAATGGAACAAAAAATATAGAATCATTTATGTTATCACAGAAAGTATTTACTTGTTTGGGTCCTCTAAGGCTGATTTGGGAAGAAATTTTGATCATACAAGATCTAGATATGGTGGAGATTTATTTAATGGGAAAATATGTGTTGGTCGGCATAAAAATTTTTAGTAACATTTAAAATGGATGATCCTGATTTTGTTGCATCTACTTAGGATGATACTCAACATATATATATGAAAACATTGTTAGAAAACTTACTTGTTGAAGTGAAGTGTCCATTTCAATTGGGTTATGATAATTATAGTTCCCTCAAAATTTCCAAAAATTCCATACAACATTATTATTCAAAAAATATTGACATGATGTACCACTTCATATAAATGAATGTTAAGAACATTTAATTGGAGATGGACTACGTTCCAAAATCAGAAGAAGTTTTTTCTATTTTCACAAAACCATTTCCCAAATAAGATTTTTATAAATTGATATTTAACATGGGTGAAGAACCTCTTTCTCATCAAGTTTGAGGTATTTTCCCCCTATCTCGTCTTGTCTTCAGATGGTGTTTTTTAGGGGGAAAATTTTTTAATAAATCTAAACACTGAATATGTTCTAGACTATTTAAGGAAGATTTTATAAAGGATATTTAATTGTAAGATATGTTCTAAACATTAATATTTGTGAACAATTATAACTTTTTATTGGGGTGGTTTTAGGAAAAATTTGATTTTAAGACATTTTAAAAAGAAATATGTGATGAAAATAAAAAGAGGATTCATGAGTCACTACATTGGGAAAGAATAGTTTTTCAGTCAATAATTATAATTTACTACAATGAGATAGATCACATAGGCTATGAATTGTTGATATATAATACATTTCTTAAGGTTACAAAGTTCATTTATTTTTTAATATTGGTTGAATATAATATCCAAAGGAGGATATCGTTAAGATAAAGTTGGCTGTTGAATGATTTCGAATGTAAGAAGATGTTTGAATTAAATTTTTACTAACTTTTTTTGTTAGATAATATAAATAAATTCACTTTTTTATATATGGAAAATTAGGCTGACCATAATATTCAAGATATCATACACAAAATTATTATGAAATTCCATCGCAATGAGAATATTTCTTTTGGAAGAAAAGTTTTATGAGACTCACCATGAATCCAGAATAGATGAAATATCATAATGAGGATCCCATTCAATGTTTTCCTAGTTCCCATAAAAATAAATTGATTTTTTTCTATTTTTAAAATTAGAAAACTCATAAGATTTTTGAAAATATGTGGTGCTAGATATATGGATGAAGGGGGGGGGGGGTGCTTAAAATTTTATTCAAGGATTGAATGAAATAGAACATTTTGTAATTAGATTATGAATTTATAAACCTCATAAATGAATGTTGGATGATTCCAAATCTGATCAAAAATGTTTTAAAAGGCATAAAGTAAATTAGGATACAATCTGAAGTTTGATGAAAAAGAATCTACTAACATTGAAGCTTTCTATAATCATTCCATCAAAATGAGATCATTAGACACATATTTGTCCAAGGATGTGAATGTTTACTACAATAAGAGAAATCGAAGTTTCCAGTTTTCTATCAGACCAATAAGATAAAAAATTAAATATTTTGAGAAATAAGATTATGAGAATCAAAAATATAAAATTTAAAGAAGTTCATTGATATAATATTTATAAAAACAAGTTTACAAAGTTGAAGTTGTTGATGTCAGTCAATCGAATTCAGTATTCCATCATAACCATCAAAGGTAAAATTGTTTTAATTGGTTGGTAATAGGACCACTGAGAAATAAAAGAAGTAATGTTTTTGGTGTATGATACAAAGATAATTTTAGTGACCGATGAAAAATTTCATCAACCATTTCAATAAAGATGAACTCTTTGTTGAAATATTTTGTATTGTTATCAAGTGGGTCAATAGAAAAGAAAAAGAAGTATTTGGTGATTCCATGATGTTTTTAACATTTGATACATTCACAAGTGATTCAAGATAAATTGTATTAGAATATGACTCCATTTTTTGGAATGATGCTGACAATGATCCATCAATCATTGGCTAGAACTAATATCATCATTTGACTCACGATCATTAGTCTAATGAAATTAAGAATGGATAATCTTTTTTAGAGATTTTTGGAAGTTCTGTCATAGGGGATATGAATCTTGAAGAGTTAGAAGAAGAATATGTATTTTTCCTCTAGTTGATTTGAAGCATCATAATGGGAAGACCTAATTTTTACATTTTTCGAATTTTATATAGAGAAACATATTACGCAATTAGTTATCTTCATCATAATAAGGATGTAAGAATGAGATGATTTGTTTTTTAATTTGTGTAGTGCATCATAATGATATGTTTTCGTTATTGATTTTTTTGAAAGTGGGTCAAGAATATATATGTGACATAATTCCTTTACCATAATGAAGAAATATTATTTGTAAATCAAATTTAGAATAACACTAAAGAATTATAAAAATTTGGAATATATCTGAAATTATGAGAAGATTTGAGAATATTCGAGATAAGATGAGATGCACTGAATGAGTCAAATATGTATATGAGATTCTTGGGTAATTAAGATTTTAGGAAATTATTTTGAGTTGGAAATAATTTTTGAACCCAACCTGAACCAAATTTGGATTACTTATAAAAGGATTAAATTATTCTTTATATCCTTATATAAGTACTCTAGAGAGAGAATCTACAAATTTCAAGGGGGAAGAAGTTTCTGGATTACGCTTACCTAACAACGTTTTTTTAATAGATGAACAAAGGAGAAGAGGTAAGATAGTAACTAAGTAGTTATCAAATTGGGATGGATAATCAGAATATAAAAATATTATTGATGTTTTTGGATTGATGATAAAGTAGTTCTTATTTTATTTAGTTCAATTCTGTATATTTTTATTTTTCTTATTGAAAAAATATAACTTGGTAATCAAACTAGATAATGAGACTATGTATCATTATGAAGTTAGGAAGTGTTTAATTACTTATTTGGGTAAAAAGGGAATAATTGTTTTGAAGAACATTTTTTTGAATTTTTTTAGGACGCACTGTAACATGTTTCTTACAAAACAAATATTACATCATTTTTTGCTACTTATAACACATTCACTCTTGTATTAGACAAAATGATACATGAGTGCAAGGTCATATCCTAATTATTTTATTACAAACAAAAGGACTTTTTTTAGTGGATTGTATAGTATTAGATTGTTTCCATACCATATCATGGTCTTACATAATATTGTTGATTAGAGACCCTTATAAATTATTATGTTCTTGTGGTAGTGTTCTTGGTTTTATTTTCAGCAAGGTAATAACTCTTTAACGTGGGGAGATGGTTGTTACAAAAAGAAGAAACTTAAAAGGAAATAGATACACCATTTTACCCACTCCCACTCTTAGAGGTTCATTGATCTTAGTAGGAAATATGTTATTATGTAAACATACTTTTATTATCTCAAAGAATCACTATTGGATCCCAATTTCCCATTTTACTCTAGATTCAAAGGATTTATATTACTCACGATTGAATTGGCTCCCTAATGTGTTCCATGATACCATGTATAAGTTTCTAGGTTAGTGTCAAAATGAAATATTACCTCATGTTATAATTCTAATTAATGAAAAATCTATCCTATCACATTTCCATTGATATATTTCAAATAGTATTTACATAAAATTAATGAATGACAATAGTCACCAATCAATTGATTCAAACAACATGATGAATAGTGAACACCCTACAAAATCTAGAAATTATTCCTAATAAGGACACATAAAGCCCTTATTTTATAAAACATTAGGCACATGAATTTTTCATTTAAAATATAAAATTGAATCTTATTTATATACATGTTAATTCATTCTTGAAAGGGAAGAATGTTTTTCAAAAAAATTTGTTTTTATGTGAACTACATTAAAGCCAAAGTAAACTCAACTATGTCACCACCCACCACAGAAAAAATAATCCATATCTCAATTTTTAATCAATTATATGTGAAACAAAAAAAATTGAATCAAATGGACTTATAAACATATCAGATAAAAGATTTCACTTTTAGGGGTAACAGAATGTTTCAAAAAATGATTTACCACACAATAAATAAAGAACGTAGAACAAGAAGTTTTTTTCATCAATTTCCATTGACTGGAACATTAAAATTGAATTGAGGAAACTAAAAGTTATGACAGTGATCCACAAGAAATTAAATAATACAATAGGCCATAAATAAAATTAGAAATAATTTTAATCAATGATTCCAATTATTCCATCAACATTACTAAAATAAATCAAAATTAATTGAAACATTTACTCCCCTAAAAAATAAATTATATTCCATTATTGTAATGTGAATATATAACCCCCCTCAAATAAAAGACTTATATAATTTTTCATTCATGTCACATTATGATGTGAATAATAAAAAAATAAAGAAAATAGAAATGAATACAATCAATTTTAAGAATGATTTATCCTACGGTTTCCAACTAGATGATTGTTCACGAATTGATGTTCAAGAACACTCTAACTCTGGAAAGGGATTCTTACAACTAACCATAAACATATCATATGGTCACCGCACCAGCCACATGGCCCCAAAAAATGAATAATACATCAACCATGTATTAGTTTTCCTATCCAATTAAACTACCACAAAAAGCATCACCTCATAGCGAGGAGGCCCAGTCACTTCTAAAAAAATAGAAAGAGAGCATGAGTGAGAGAATATAGCATAAACTATAGAAATTATATTTAAAATCATATTGGAACAATTAATTGAGTGAGAGGCATTTATTTAAAATAATAATAGAAAGGAGTGAAAATAATGAGTTACCTCTAATGGAACACAAGGTTGGAAGCCCTTAGCTAGAATCAATAATTTTTTTAATTTTCAAATAACGATATTAAAAACAAGGCCTCTGACATTCACCCAATGTAATGTTTATATAATGTTTTATTAAAAAAACAAAATTCAGTTGTTTTCTCCTATTAAATCAATATATACTATAACAAGGACTAGAAGAATATTGAATAGTTCTGACCAACTTGTATTGATCCTCCATTGAAGGCATTTAAGTATGGAATCGTACTGTATGTGTTTTTGTTAGGCATTAAAATATCTACATTTAATGAAATAATGTTGAAATTATTTACTCCCCTCTTTGTATATCATCGAATTTTCATTTGAGTCTCTCTTAATCTCATCAATCTCACTCGAATCAAGATGTATTCTTTCTACAATAGTCTTAAAATTAAATTATATTACTTCAGTAGACCCCGAATAGATCTATTGAAGATCTAAAAGAAAATAAAATGTATTCCCAAAAATAATTCTATACTGAGACATCACTGTGGTCATTTTAAATACAGTTCTTTATGGCTATAACATGTCATCATGTTATAATTACTATTATGTACATAATCATTAAAAAATTTACTATAATACTAGTTTTAATTCCATGTTTAATATTAATACTTGTCCAATCGATTGTGGATTGTATGAAAATTATATTTCATTGGAAAAACTATAATTTTACATTACTGATTTTTATTTTATAATTTTAAAATATGTTTCATTTTCTTCTTTGAATGATTTTAGAACTCCAAATCATGAAAATATGTTATTTTTAATGAATTTATTGACAATATTAACTTGATATTTGGTATTTAACCTCCATCAAACCTTGTGAAAACATATTATATAGAATCTATGATGTAATCATTCCCATGAAAAGATAGTAATGGGCCCATGAAGTCTAATAAAAAAACATCAATGATATCAACCTCTAAAATAACATTATAAGTGAAGTTATTTTTCATTATAAAATTTTATTATCTCTAGAACCTATTAAAACTCCACCACTAATCACCAAGATTAAATAATCAATTTAGTAAAATAAAATCTTGCATGAATAATTTTTTTGGGATTATCCCTCTCCTTCATGATGACATCCCCATGGTGTATTGTGGAAAATCTCTAGAATATGAATCATTTATTCTTCAAGAAAACACCTCCTAAGGATAACATCAGTATACATACTAACAACAGTTTCATCACATAAATTGTACTTATGTTTATTGATGGATTTCCTCCTTATATTCCATGAAAAATATATATTGTTGACACTTCCTAACAATAAATTAGCAAAATCTGCATTGTAGAAAGACTAATTAAATTAAAGTGTGTAACTTAATATTAGGAAAGTATGAAATAATATTATTGTGATCTTCACAATGATTAATCGACAACTTGATTTGATGATCTATAACAAAAATATCATCATATTTCATATCCGTGTTTTCCAAAACAAACTCTTCTAATAATAGTATCCACAAAATGAGTTTAGGTGTGGCCACTTTATTGAACTAAATATTTTTTAATTAGCGTGGTATATAAAAAAATGTAACTTTAGAGGAAAATTGTTATTTTAACACACTGATATTTATCAATTATTTTTCAAAATAATTTAATCTAGTTGATATTTTTTATTTCATAAAACACAAAAGATATCTTTTGTTACACGAAAAACAAGGTTTGGCTTGCATTTTATTGGACATAATGTTAATAATTCAATACAATGAAACCATATATTTTATTATAGTACATAAAACTCTATGTATGGATTATTTTACACACAATACCAAGTCCCTTCAAGAGATTTTATTACACACAAGACCATGGTTTACCGAACTATAATATAGTGTTAATATTGTTATTAAAATATTATTATAATTACCACATAGTGGTTGGAAAAGATGTTATGAATAAGATTAACATGATTATAAAAATATTATAAAAAGATGTAAAAAAATGTATCATTTTGTTATCAACTATATATAAAAGATTGTAAGAACTATTTTAAAGTAAGGAAATTACTTTTCTAAAAATTCTTTTTTTTTCTATGTAGAAACACAATTATATCTCAATAAATTGAAAAACCACATTTGATTAATTCACTAAATAAAATATAATTATTATATACTTAATAAATATTTTTGATACTCATAAAATATATTTTAAAGGATTAAGAGAATAATAAATCCAATTTAATGAAGAAAAAGATGTATTTTTATAAAAGGAAATTTTAATGTCATTTAAAAGAAAAAAAATTTTAAATATAAATATAAAAAATATTATAATTTTTTTATTGAAAAATAAAAATAATATTTTGAAAATGTAATTTCAAAATTTACTTTGTGTGGATTTTTTTGTAGTTTTCACAGAAGTGTCATTTTTTAATGAATACAAAAAAATACCTAATATTAATTCAAAACTAATTTTTCATATGATATATTAATATAATAAAATTATATACAAATTTGTGTTTTCATTATATTTAGATATTTTGTCATAATGTAATCCATTTTTTGTCATTTTAAACACATTTACATTATAAATATAAAAAACTTCATGTTTTTGGACTTTTTTTATTTAAAAAACTGCTTTCACGACACATCTGCGTGATTAATTTTAAGACAATTTTAATCACATATATTTTTTCAATTTGGAAAAAATTGAATCCATATTTGGAATAATAATTATTTTTAATATCAATTAAGATCAATTTATGTTCAATAAAAAATATAACTAAAGGGGATTACAATTAATTATAGTGATCAAGGTAAAAAAGAGTTATCATAGTGGCTAGACATTAACTTATACGGAGAAGTATCCTATAAACACACAAAAATGAAATTTTATGTCCATAAATCGAACATATATAGAATTTTCTATAAAATGTTATATTATTTGATTCACACGATGTATTGTAGACCTCTCAATAGTGTTTATCTTTTTATATTTACAAGAATGCCACTCTTCAAATATAAAAGTACACATATACCACTCACATACTCACACTTCTCAAGACACATTGGATCATACAAAACCATCCCTAATAAGCACCCAAGTTCCCTCCCTTTAACCTAAAAGCCTCAATTTTGGCATTAATCAAACCAAGTTAGTCTTTTGGTGAAATCCCAATCAAATTACCCATAGAAGTAGTAATACCCTTCCATAATATATTTTTTTCATTTACATGATCCAACATCACAATTATTATTTTTACATGATTATATAATAACATAAGTATCCAAAATTTATTGAGATGTTATTATTTTATGTTTTAAAACTACACTAACACTCCCTTCCATCAAATGGGATAGGCAATCATCATTCTTGTGTACGATGGACTACCGTATCATGAACCAATGTCACTCGTTCACCATAACGTTTTGGAAATAACGAGGGAAACTCTATTTTTATATGATATAAATGATATTTAGGATGTATTTATTCTTCTAGAATAATTATATAAAACACACCTTTATACATTCCAATTTTTTTAACTATGATAACTTTGTTTCTGGATGTGTGGAATATTGCCTCTCGAAGTGATCAGATTCATTCACACTCTACATGGAATGTATTAAAAACGGGTTTAGTGAAATTATATGATATATATGAAATAAAAATTATAATTTAATGATAATATATACATAAATATTTATATTTCATTAATTTATATCTTTAAAATAAGATTTTAAAATTGAAACATCATTCATCCATATATATGGCTTACATTCTCCATGAATAGTGTATTCCATTTCAGGATTATATATTTTATATATTTTTAAAAAACATTATATAAGGAATATATATGATATTTATGTTATTATTTATATTCTTTAAATTATTAGATAATGATATATATAATATAATCAAGAATAAGAAGTCAAAACATATATGAAAAACAAAGAGAATATTACACGAAACATAACATTAACAAGGAATTGTTAATAAATGGGTTATATAAATTCATAATCAATTAATATATTGTATTTTATATAAGAATAAGGTTGTACATTAGATTTATAATAGAAAAGTATTTTTTATATATGAGGTTCGAACAAGTATGAATATCTTCAATACTTATGGTAATGGTTTTCTTGACTCAATTTTATTTTCTGAGAGACACAATTCATATTCACCACCTATTTTTTATATATTGTGTTTCTACTTCCTGTGGAATTGTTTTAGGATTATTATAAATATAATAAGTTTTATTTACATAGGAATTTTATTTTCATTCATTAATCGGGTTTATTCTTCAACATTTGAGAAATACGTAAGTAAATTTTCCTCAATTTTCATTCTTTGATATTCATGCCATGTCAATCATCTATATAATTCAATGAGGTGTATATACTGCCATTTTACATAATATATCATGAATTTACTTCTTTATAATGACAATATAATATTCATTTACTATTATTAATTCATTGGGAGTATTATTCAGTTTTACCCCAGTGGTAATAATTTATTTTGACAATCCCATAATTATTCAGGATTATTTGTAATTATTCATCCATTGATGAAATATTATGATCCATATATAAATAAAAATAAATAATTATATTATACTATTTTTATTCATAATATATTCATAAATTGGAATCAATGTTGATCTTTTTGGTACATAATATAATAAAGAAAGTGTTTTTAATAAAATCATACATTATATCCCTCTTTTATTTGAAATCCACATTCTTCAAATACCATGTTTTCTAAAAATGTTTTCAAACAGGTTTTAATATTATATATAAATAAATTTTTTACAATTCTTTAATATTTAATAAAAAATAGTTCTAAGAGAAATTTACTTGTCGTTTTTTATCAGAGAATATTTCTGTTCTTTTAACGATGAAAAAAGAATGAAAAAACATATGAATTTGCCCACCATCCAAACTGAGATTTCCTTAGACATTCATTTGATGGTTTACAATAATTTTTTTTAAGAAAATATTTTCATTAATATAATATAAATTCATTTTATTAATGATTCTTTTTATTAAAATGGTTTCAAAAATTATTTTATGTTTTAAATGTGTTTTAAAATGTTTTCATGCCTCCTTTATAAAATTTTAATGTTATTTTAAAGTAAATGTTTTAAATTTTTTCTATATTTATTTATAATTAATCAATATTATTTTTAGAAATATAGTTTTTAAATTTTTTTGAAGCTTCATTTATGTATCCCCTTAATATTTTATAGTACATTATTTCTTCAATGTAATTCAATAACTTTCTCTATACGCAACACCAAGTTCAAACACACCACGACTTATCAAACTAGTCGTTCAAAAGCGGTTATGAATAGTATTATATGAATTTTGAGCTTTATATAATCCCTAACAGTTTAGAATCTATATTATGAGTTTCTTTAGACATAATGTAAGAACAAATTAATTTTTTTCAGATTAAGGAACTATTTTTCCAAAAAATGCACTTTCACCGCCTTTTAATGGAGGAATTTTTTTAAATCATATATTTTAAACTTCTATATATTCAATTTGACTAAATAAAATTCTTCTTTATAATCAGGATATAATAATTTAGTTTCACTATATCTTTGTGTAGTTCTATTAACTTTCATATTTGGGTGAATAGTGAAAATTCTATATTTTAACTAAAAACAACTTTTTTAATCAAAATAATTTTCAGTGTTAAATTATAAATTTTACTGTTTCAGAAGTATAAATAGATTATATTTTTACCATTTAATCCAATTCAAGTCATTTTAAGTAATTTCACATTGAAATTGGACGTAAACAAGTGTCAATCATTTGATAGTTATTATTTCCTAATAATACGCCTTTTGGTTTTGACAATGATAATTAATTTTAAATTAAATAATTAAACATATATATATTCTGAAATTTGTAAAATAAATTTAATTTTTTAATTTGGAATATTAAAATTATCTTCGGTTGAATGTTTGGAAATTTTCAAAAAAAAGTCAATTTTTAATGAATAGTAAAAACACTACGTTATTGTTTAATACCCACTTTTTATTTAAATAAATAATTATTTTATTTAAATTTATTTTAAGTAAAAATAGATACATAATAAAAATATTTTTTCAATATAATTCATTGGAATATTTTTATAATAAAATTAGATGTATAAAAGATTATTGAACTTTTTATCGTGTTTTTCCCACTTTCTAAGAGCATTTGAAAATTTGTATGAAACATAATTTTACCACTACTGTGAGTTGAATTTCAAAAATATGATATAAAAGGTTAACCTTATTATGTAAAATGTGGTATAATAAGATGAAAATAATTTTTGGTGTATAGTAACTTTTGACTTTTATTTAAAACGGTTAAAAGTAAATAGGGTAATTAATGGTAAAAATGATATTGTAATTATCTTAACACATGTCATAATTCTATTGGATAAGTGTAATTAGACCAAAAACAACATTAGGAATAAAATATTACCCTTTAGATCCACATGGATTAGATTAGGACATTTATTATTATTTATTTTAATGAAGAGTTAAAAGTGTTAAATTCAAGTTTTCATAACTCAAACAATTTAATATAGGGTTATACATAATATAAATTCGTCAATCAATATTTTTTATAAAGTTAAATATATTTCCTACATAATGGTATTTTATTTATAATTTTTAGACATTAAATAATATAATTTATTTATCACACAATGATGATGCATTAATTACCTTATTAATGAAAGATTAACATAATTGATATTATAAATATCAAAATAAATGATTTTTGAGTCTTTTGATGAATTCCACTAATTTTATAGATTAATATGATATGTAAGGGTTTATTAGATAATTTTTCAAATTGATAAGGTTGTTATAACTTCCACAAAAACAAAATACTAAATAATGTCAAAATTAACATAAATTAATGTTTAAAACAAATACTATATTATTGGTTGATATAATATTCCTAAAAAACTAAGGATCATCCAAAAGGATTAAATAATTTTATATATTTCATTATTGAACCACTTTAGGTTTTTTCGGATTTTTATTGTATTTTTATTAACCATATTGTGTAAGAATACAAGAAGAGACGGTAAAAGTAAAATTATATAACTTAGAGTTAAATCTAACAGATACGGTTAAAATGGTAACCTAAACTTGTCTAAAACCTATTGGATGAGAGGATTTCTACCCGTATTCACTTTATCTTCTATATAAATTAATTTTAAGCCATTATAAACCGAATATGAGTTTATTATAAAATAATATTTCAATCTTTTCCTAAGGTGCCTCTCACCCGTCTTATAAGAGGGCGCTCCCCTTCTCTCAAATTCACCCCTTCAAAGCCATTTGGATCAGCCAAAACCTACTGAAATCTACTCTCAACTATCCTAAATTAATCCTAGTGGACTTCCTTTGGTCAGAAAGCCAATCTAAGAATCCCTTTTGATCAAGTCGAAAGGAAGAACCCAAAGAAGAGGTAAATATTTCATCACCTCTTTCAAGTTCTTTTCTTCTTCCACTTCTTCTTTCCTTGTTGATTACATTTGAAAATAATTAATCTAGTATATTATATATACTATGATGTTATTATAAATATTATACAACCATATTAATTATTAAATCCATCTTTTAAATGACATGTCACCATACGTGCATACGAACCACTAACTGTCTCCACGTCGCGGCGTAGTACTTATTCAATAAATTATTATTTGGATGGGTATAACTATTATGTATAATTTATGTAAATAATAAATATAACATTATTATTATTCTGTATATAATATATTCCATCCAATTAAATACGACTTTACTATCAAAATAATGATATTTTCACTCGTGCGTACGTACAGATTACCGTCTCCATGAGCGCGTTGATATTCATTCACCATCGTAACCATTCGATACTAATTTTAAATTGATAATTAAAAATAATGTTTAAAAACATGATATAATTCTGGATATTAATAAGAAATATCCAAACCCTAACAAACATGACTCACATAACAAAGGATATAATGGAAGACGAATCAGTTAACACCCGAAACGACGATAATACTTAAATACCATTAACAAAGCATTATTAGAAGATCATATCAGATATTATAATTATGTAAATGGTTTTTTATAATTTAATTACAATTATTTTACTGTTATAAAAGAGGAAAACTTACCCTCATCCAAGGAAAAGTACCCGGAAAGGGTTAATTTCACAATCTCTTCATTATCCGAGTTTGTTTAAACGTAATTATCTACTGGGACCCCTTTATCATCCACATCCATGTTTCGTAAAAACTTATTTCAAATTTTTTTTACTATTTAATTAGAAATGGGTTAAATTTATTTATACCATTATTTATCCTTATATTTTTTTAATGGAATATTTTCATTATTTTCCAAACAAGGTACTTTATGACCATTTTGACAAAATTAAGGTAAGAATGTTTTTTAACTTATATGCCAGGTGCGGCTATTTTCCTCCATTATAACATCATCGAATCTTCCATTACAAGTTTATAAGAAAATTTTCAAAATAAATTTTTTCATTAAAATTATGTGACTCTTAAATTATTTCAAAATAAAAAGATATATTTCTCTCAAATAGTTTTGATTTCATCTATGTCAACATCCTTTGATAAATTTTACACTTGTTTGAAGTTGCTATTTAATGAAACAAATCTTCCATATTGAATTTGATATTTTGTGATATGTTTGACTATGGATGAGTTATTTTTATCCCATTCATGGTTTATGGTAAAAGTATTGGCATTTTGTATGCTAGTATTAATACGAATATTTATGTTACATTTCAACCTTTTCTTAAGGTGAATGTATTGGACTAGTATGTTCCGGGTTGGGGACCTGTAAAAGTAAGCCCTCAAGGTTTGGGTACGGTTACAGTAGACCCTCCAGGTTGGAGTCTGGTAACAAAGGCTCTCCAGGTTTGTGTCTGGTTATAGAGGCTCTCCGTGTTGGAGTCCGGTTACAGAGGCTCTCCGGGTTAGGTTCTGGTTACAGTTAGCCCCTAGGTCCTGGCACGAGGACATGACAGAGAAATTAATGTCTGGTACTATACATTCCCTCATTATGAAATTAGTTATTATATGTGATTATTAGACTAGTAGAATATCCATGTTCATGTTTATATATGATTTTTTGATTTATTGTTTCCAAATTATGTACAAGTTTATGTTTAAAAGGCTATCATTTTTATTACACATCTTTCCCTAAAAATTTATAGCTTCCTCTAAATTGTTTACCCTTACTGAGCATCTTATATCCCCCCTTTATAATTTTTTATTTTCCCAGGATCCCAAGAAGTGTTTTATGTTTGAGATACAGAGTTAAGATAAGGGAACAATGGCATTCTAAAATGATATTTTTTTGTTGTATGCTAGAAACTGTAATGTAACGTTAATGTATGTAATCAATTTTCCAAAACTGCTAAACTAGTTGGTCATTCATGACTTGAATCTTTGTAATCATGAAAATGTTTTAAAATAATGCATCGACTATGGGAATCTGGGGTCGGGGTGTTATAGTTGGTATTAGATGAAGTTTAGTAATATCGTAGGAAACTATATTTTGATAAACTCTGATTAGAGCACATTACCCTAAGATAAAATTTAGAATTAGAATAGAAGAACTTCCTAGAATTTTGGTAATGTAGATATCTTGTGAGTTTTTCAAACAAATATATCTCTGTCTGGATAGAAGCAGGTAGAGGCGACTCCGGTATAGATGTACATAGGGGTAAAACCCAAAAACAACGCTTTGAGATATATTCGAACAAGAACTGGTGCACGACAACAGTCCTTGCTGCACTCTTGGTATGACACTCCTGGGAGATATGCCTAGGATAACTCTCATTTTCTTTACAAGTCATTATGAAGGATTTATGAGTATATACCCTCTCAAATAAAATATTTTTATGATTACAGATTATATCCATAAACTTTTCAATTTACATTAGGTATTTTACATGTTTTTAATTATTCATTATGATCCCTAAACCAACCTTGTGTATGCCATTGAATAGAAATGGCGCCCTGTAGAAGGAATGAGAACTCCATCAAATACGTATGATCCAAAGAGTAAGAATGATAATATCATTCATGGTATTAAACCAACATTTAGAAGGGAAATAGTCTCCCTTGTATACTCAACATATAAAGAAATAAAATCATGTGTTAGTAAAATATGTAGATAATTCCCTGAGCCCTATGGCTTTGAAGGGAAGAAAGATAAGAAAAGGATGGTAGAGAGATAGATGGATAAAGGGAAGAGGGGAAAGAAGGATTTTCCAATATGTGATAAATGTGGAAAGAATCACCTTGGTAAATGCTTGAAGGGAATGGGAGTCTGTTGTATGGGTGGAGAAAAAGGACACCGAGTACGTTATTTAAAGGGTAAAAAAAAGGTTTCAAATGTAAAATGATTCATATGAAATGCATTGGGACACTATGCGAATCAATGTACCAATCTTCAGAGTATACCACAAATGATGCTATTGGATAATAATCAAGGTATGATACTACCTCAGATGAAGAGGAATGACTAGTGTTCTTATGTTTTTATTATAGAATTATTCTATTTGAGTGTTGTATCAACAATATATAGGTTATATTAACTATGGAGATAAATAAAGATCGTACTGTAGTACTATTTTATTGAGGATTTGATATTATATTGTTCTTAGAAGAGTGACATAATAATAAGCTACAACTTTTGGAAAATACATGGTTGAAGGAAAGGTAATCATTAATATGGTCCTGATAATGAGGTAGTTATTTTGGATTAAGAGATGGCTGATTTGGATAAATTATATTGGATATTTTTGACTTCCTTTGAATTGATTAATAGTTTGTTTATTTCATCATTGTTGGAATATAAATAAAATTTTGGATATAAGGAATATATACAGTATTCTATAAATAATAAGAGAGCATGAATGTAATCAATATGGTTTTATGGTAATTTAGGGTGTTACCATGTTTTAAAATAATAAATGAAGAAGGTATTCACATGTTGTGACGTGGAAAAAAGGATCTTCATTGTGTTTAAATTCTTTATAAATTTTGGACTATGAGTTTGGATATAGGTGTTTTAGATAAGTATAATGCTTAGAATGGATTATGATTGGAATCAGATAATGTTGTTAAGGTTATTTTTGGATTGATATAAAAAGGACAACACGCATACCTTGTGATAACCCGTCGCGTCAGACAAATCTACGAGAATCGAACCCACAACCATAGTGCGATTGGAATTTATCACCTACCACTGGACTACGTGTAGTCCCATGATTGAATAATGTAGTTTCTTTAATAAAGGGTCTGATAGGTGAATTATAAATTCATTTATTTTGTAACCCTAATTATTATAATAAATAGAATATTTTTTGGAAATATTTTGTAGTGAAAGATGTGTTTTTTGTAGAAATTAGTTGAAGGATGAAACTCTACTTGTCAAGTATATATATATATATAATTTTTTTCTCTTATTCTATGGGTATATTAATTCATAAACTTTAGGGAATCTATCTTAAAACCAAAAATGTGTTATCATAATACCTTATTTTTTGTTGAACCGATAGTATTTTAAATCATCATAGATTGATGGATTTGAGGTCCATAATTTTACACCTATTTGTGATTGATGACCTTAATCACTCCCTATAAATATTTACGTTTTCCCTCCAATTAGGGGTCTCTAATTTCCAAAAATTTTCTTCTAGTAGAGATCATAATTTGGTGGTGACCCTTTCATTTCCCTTTTCCTCTTATTAACACTACATTTTATTAACCCAATTTCCAATGTGGGTTTTCCCACAAAGGTATTTTCTATTTTCAACATTTTATTTTCGAAGAAAAATTTCAAATTGTGAGGACGGAATTTATTAATGGAGGGATGAATGTTACACCCCATTATTTCATAGTACGTTATTTCGTCAAGTTAATTCAATAACTTGCACTACACGAAACACTGAGTTCAAGCGCACCGCAACATACCAAACTAGCTGTTCAAAAGTGGTTATGATTAGTATTAAATGAAAATTGAACATTATATAATCCATATAATTTTAGAATCCATATTATGAGTTTTATAGTCATAATTTATGAAAAAATTCAATTTTTCTAGATAAAAGAACTATTTTTTTTAAAAAAAATGCACTTTTACCGCCTTTTAATTGAGAATCCTTTTTAAATCCAATATTTCAAACTTTTATATATTAAATTTGAATAAATAAACTTCTTCTTTAGAATCAAGACATAATAATTTATTTTCAACCAATTTTGGTGTTGTTATGAAAACATTCATATTTGGGAAAATAGGGAAAAATACTATATTTTACTAAAAATAACATTACTAATCAAAATAATTTATAGTGTAAAATTAAACATTTTATTATTTTGGAAGTATAAATAGATTTTATTTTTACAATTTAATCCAATTAAGTTCATGTTAGGTAATGTCACAGTGAAATTGGATGTAAACATGTGTCAACCTTTGGATAGTTATTATTTTGTAAAAATATGCTTTTTGGTTTTGACAAAAGGAATTAATTTTAAATTAATTTAAGAAACATCTATGTTTTCAAATTGGTAAAATAGAATTCATTTTTGAGTTTGGAGTATCAAAATTATCTTAGGGTGATGTTTTGTTATTTTTCTGAAAACATTCAATTATTGATGAATAGTGAAAAACAATGTGATATTGTTTAAAACCCTCTTTTTATTTAAATAATTAATTATTTTATTTAAAATTATTTTAAGTCAAAATAGATACATAATAACAATATTAGTTGAATTTAATTCATTTGAATCTTTTTATAATAAAATTAGATCTATAAAATATTATTCAACTTTTTACCTTCTTTTTCCTACCTTCTAGGAGCATTTGAAAATTTGTATAAAACATAATTTTACCGCTTTTGTGATATGAATTTCAAAAAACTGAGAGACATGGTTAACCTTGGTATGTAAAATGTTGTTTAATAAAATGAAAATATTTTTTTCTGAATACTAACTTTTGACTTTTATTTACAGCAGTAAAAAAGTAAATTGGGTAATTAAGGGTAAAAATTAATCTATAATTACCTTAACACATGTACTAATTCTATTAGATAAGTTTAATTCGACCAAAAACAACCTTAGGAATAAAATATGACCCTTTAGGTCCACATGAATTAGATTAGGATATTAATTATTATTTAATTTAAAAAAATGTTAAAAGTGTTAAATTCAAGTTTTCATAACTAAAACATTTTAATATAAGGTTATACATAAGGTAAATTAGACTATAAATATTAATTAGAAAGATAAAAATATTTCCAACATAATCTTATTTTATTTATAATTTTTAGACATTAAATAATTTAATTTATTTATGACATAATGATGATGCAGTAATTACCTTATTAATAAAATATTAACATAATTGATATTATAAATATCCAAATAAATGAAATTTGAGACTTTTGATGAATTCCCCAAATTTTCTAGGTTAATATGACATGTTAGGGTTTATTATATGGTCATATTTCTAATTGATAAGGATGTTATAACTTTCACAAAAAGAAAATGCCAAGTAGTGTCAAAATTGACATAAATTAATGTTTAAAACTAATACTATATTATTGGTTGATATAATATTCCTTAAAATATAAGGATCGGACAAAGGGCTTAAATTATATTATATATGTTATTCCATATACACTTTAGGTTCTCTTGGATGTTTATTGTATGTTTATTGTCCATATAGTGTAATAATACACGAAGACACGGTAAAAGATAAATTATTTAACTTAGAGTTAAATCTAAAAGATAAAGTTAAATGGTAACCTAAACTTGTCTAAAACCTATTGGTTGAGAGTATTTAAAACCATACTCACATTATCTTCTAAAAAATCAATTTGGAGCCACTATAAACCAAATATGAGTTTATTATAAAATAATATTTCAATCTTTTCTTAAGGTTCCCCTCACCCCTATTATAAAAGTGCACTCCCCCTTCTCTCAAATTCAAAAATTCAATTCCATTTGGATTGGCCAAAACCTTCCCAAATACCCTCTAAACAGTCATCCCTTAATCCTAGAGGAATTTCTTTGGTCAGAAATCCAACCTATGGAGCCCTTTAGATCAAGTGGAATGGAAGAACCCAAAGAAGAGGTAAATATTGCATCACCACTTTCAAGTTCTTTTCTTATTCCTCTTCATCATTCCTTGTTATTTCCATTATAAAATTACTAATCCAGTATCTTATATATACTATGATGTTATTATAAATATTTTACGACCATATTCATTATTCTATCCATCTTTTAAATGACATGTCACCATACGTGTGTGCGTACGACTTACCGTCTCCACATTGTGGTGTAGTTGTTATTCAATACATTATTATTTGGATGGGTATAATAATGATGTATAATTTATGTAAATAATAAATATAACATGATAATTATTTTGTAAATAATATATACAATCCAATTATGTACAATTATACTATCAAAATAATGATATTGTCGCTCATGCGTACGTACCGATTACCGTCTCCACGAACGTGTTGAGATTCATTCCTCATCGTAACCATTCAAGAATAATTTCCATTTTATGATTAAAAATAATGTTTAAAGACTTGATATAATTGTGTATATGTATAATAAACATCACATCCATAGGAAACATGACTCACATGCAATGAATAAAAAAGGAAAACGAATCAGTTAACATCTCAAATGATGATAATAATAAAATATCATTAATAACGAATTATTAGTAGATCGTATATGACATCATAATTATGTATATGGTTTTTGAATAATTTAATAATAATGATTTAACTATTATACAAGATGTTAACATACCATTGAACAAGGAAAAGAAAAAGGTAAGGTTTAATTTCATAATCTTTTCATTATCTGAGGTTGTTTAAACGTAATTATCTATTGGGGCCTCTTTATCATCCACACTCATGTATCTTAAATAGTTATTTCCAAACATTTTTACTCTGTAATAAGAAATTGGTTAAAGTCATTTATACCCTTATTTGACATTATATGTTTTCAAAATTAATATTTCTGTCATTTTCCAAACAAGGTACTTTATGACCTTTTCGACAAAATTATGGAAAGAATATTTTTTTAACTTATATGGTGGGTGCGAACTTTTTCCACAATTATAACATCGTCAAAGCTTCCCTTAAAATATCATAAGAATATTTTCAAAATAAATGTTTTTTGATAATTGTGTGACTCTTAAATGATTTCAAAATAGAAAGATATATTTCTCTCAATTACTTTTGATTTCATCTATATCTAAATCCTTTGATAAATTTTACAATTGTCTGAAGTTGATTTATTATGATACAAATATTTCATATTGAATTTAAGGTTTTGTGATACGTTTGACTGTGGATGATTTATTTTTATCCCATTCATGGTTTGTGGTTAATTATTGACATTTCTTATGCTAGTTTTAATACGAATGTTTATGTTATATTTAAAACTTTTCTTAAAATGAATTTATTGGACTAGTATGTCCCAGGTTGGGGACCGGTAAATGTAAGCCCTCTAGGTTGGGGTTTGGTTACAGCAGACCCTCCATGTTAGAGTCTAGTTACAGAGTCTCTCTAGGTTGGAATCCGGTTGCAGAGGCTCTTTGGGTTGGAGTCCGGTTACAGCGGCTCTCCATGTTGGGGTCCAGTTATAGTTATCCCCTAGGTCCTGGCATAATGAATTGTCACAGAAATTAAATTCCAGTACTATACATTCCCTCATTTTGAAATTAGTTATTACATGTGATTATTTGACTAGTAGAATATCCACGTGCAGGTTTATATGGTATTTTATGACTTATTTTATCCATATTATGTTCATGTTTATGTTTAAAAGGCTATCGTTTTTGTTACATATCTTGATTTAAAGGTTTTTAGGTTCTGCTAAATTATTTACCCTTACTGAGCATCTAAGCTCACCCCTTTCTTATGTTATATTTTCCTAGGATCAGAATAAGTGTTTTATGTTTGACTAGAAGGGTTAATCTAAGGGAAAAATGGCATTCTCAAAGGACTCTTTTGTGTTCTATGTTATAAAGTGTAATTTAACATTCATGTATGTAATCTATTATTCAAAACTGCTAAACTGATCGGTCATTCGAGACATGCTTCCTTATAATCATGACAATGTATTAAAATATTGCATTGACTCTAGGAATCTAGAGTTAGAGTGTTAGAGTTTGTATCAGTTTAATTTTACTAAAAACCTTGGAAACTAGATTTAGATAAACTATAATTAGAAAAAATTACCCTAAGATTGAATTTGATGATTAGTATAGAATAACTTGCTAGAATTTTGGTACCGTAGATATTTTGTGATTTTTCCAAGAAGTTACATCCCTGTTTGTATAGGAGCAGGTAGAGGTGGCTTTGAGCTATAATTGAACAGGAACTGGTTTATGACAACACACCTTGCTGCACTCTTGGTTACGACACTCCTGGGTGATATTATTAGGATAATTCCCATTTTATTTACAAATCATTATAAAGGAATCATGGGTATATATCTCCTCAAAGAAAATATTTTAATTATTACAAATTATATCAATAAACTGTTCAATTTAAATTATGTATTTTAAAAGGTTGGAATTATTCATTTTGATTCATAAAATGACCTAGTATATTCCATTGTATAGAAATGGCACCCAGTAGATGGAATGAGAACTCCAGAAATACGTATGATCCAAAGAGTAAGAATGATCATAAAATTCATGGTATTAAGCCACCATTTAGAAGGGAAATAGTCTCCCTTATATACTCAACATATGAATAAATAATACCATGTGTTAATAAAACAAGTAAAGAATTCTCTTTTTCCTATGGCTTTGAAGGGAAGCAAGAGAAGAAAAGGATGGTAGAGAGAAAGATGGATAATGGGAAGAGAGGATAGAAGGAATTTCCCATATGTGATAAATGTGGAAAGAATCACCTTGGTAAATGCTGGAAATGAATGGGAGTCTGTTCTAAGTGTGGAGAAAAACGACACTGAGTATGTGATTGCAAGGTTAAAAAAGGTTTCAAATTTAAAATGCTTCATCTGCAATGCATTGGGACACTATGCGAATCAATGTCCCAGTCATCATAGTATACTGTAAATGATGCTATTGGATAATAATCAAGATATTATACTACATTATATGAAGAGGAATGACTAGTGATATAATTTTGATATTATAAAATTATTTCATTTCAGTGTTGTATCAACAGTATACTGGTTATAGGAATTCTGGGGTTAAATAAGGATTATTCTGCAGTACTATTTTATTGAAGATTTGAGATTATATGGTTCTACGAAAAGTGACTTAATCGTAAGCTATACGTTTTGGAAAATACATGGTTTAATGAATCTAAACCTTAATATGGTCCTGATAATTAGGTAGTGATTTTGGAATAATAGATTGCTGGGTTGGATAAATTATAATGGATATTCTTGACTTCCATCGAACTGATTAATAGTTTGTTTATTTCATCATTGTTGGAATATTTAAAAAAATTTATATAAGAAATATATCCAGTATTCTATATAGAATAAGGGAGCATATATGTAATTAATATGTTTTTATGGTAATTTATGGTTTTACCATGTTTTAAAATAATAAATGATGAAGGTGTTTAAATGTTGTTACGTGGAAAAAAGGATCTTTATTGTGTTTAACTTCTGTATAAATTTTGTACTGTGAGTTTGGATAGAAGTATTTTGGATAAGTCTAAAGGATGGAATGGATTAGGATTCAAATTTGACACTATTGTTAAGGTTATTTTGGAATTATTATAAAAAGGACAACACGTAGACCATTTGACAACCTGTCACGTCGGACAAAGATGTGAGAATCGAACCCACAACCATAGTGCGATTGGGATTTATCACCTACCACTGGACTACGTGAAGTCCTTGGATTGTATAATGTAGTTACTTTTTTTTTAAAATGGTCTGATATGTGAATTATAAATTCATTATTTTTGGAACCCAGTACGATTAGGATAAACAGAATATTTTTTTGAAATCTTTTGTAGTGAAAGATGTGTTTGTGGTAGAAATTAGTTGATGGATAAAACTCTACTTGTCAAGTATATATATATATATATATCCCCCTTATTCTATGGGTAGATTAATTATTAAACATTAAGGAAGGGATCTTTAAACCAAAAATGGGTTATCTTAATACATTATGCTTTGTTGAACCAGTGGTATTTTAAATAATCATAGATTGATGGATTTGAGGCTCTCAATTTTACACTTGTTTGTGATTGATGACCTCAATCACTCCCTATAAATATTTAAATTTTTCCTCCAATTTTATGTCTCTAATTTCCACCAATGTTCTCCAAATTGAGATCATAGTTTGGTGGTGACCCTTTCATTTCCTTTTTCCTCTTATTAAGACAAAATTTTATTAACCCAATTTCTGATGAGGGTTTTCCCACAAAGGTATTTTCTATTATCAATATTTTAATTTTAAAGAACAATCTCAAATTGAGAAGGCACAATTTATTGATGGAGGGTATAATGTAACACCTCATGATTTCATAATACGTTATTTTATCAAAGTAATTCAATAACATGCACTACACGCAACACCAAGTTCAAGCGCACCATGACTTACTAGAAAATCCATTCAAAAGCGGTTATGAATAATATTAAATAAATTTTGAACCTTATATAATCGTTATAATTTTAGAATCCATATTCTTATTTTCTTAGACATAATATAAGAACAAATTAATTTTTTTCAGTTAAAAGAAGTATTTTTCAAAAAAATGCAATTTCACAACCTTTTAATGGAGAACCCTTTTTAAATCCAACATTTTAAACATTAATAAATTAAATTTGACTAAATAAACTTCTTCTTTAGAATCAGGTTATAAGAATTTAGTTTCAAAAAAATTTGGTGTTGTTCGGATAACTTTTACATTTGGGTGAATAGTGAAAAAATACTATATTTTAACTAAAAAAACTTTTTTAATAAAAATAATTTTTTGTGTTAAATTATAAATTTTAATGGTTTGTAAGTATAAATAGATTATATTTTTTACAATTTAATCTAATGTAGTTCATTTTAATTAATTTCACATTGAAATTGGACGTAAACAAGTGTAAGTCTTTTGATATTTATTATTTTATAAAAATACACTTTTTGGTTTTGAAAATGGGAATTGATTTTAAATTAATTAATGAAACATATATATTTTAAAATTGGTAAAATAGAATTCATTTTTGAATTCAGAATATCAAAATTATCTTAGGGTGAATTTTTTGTATTTTCTGAAAACTCTCAATTTGTGATGAATAGTGAAAAATATTGTGTAATTGTTTAAAACCCACATTTTATTTTATTAATGAATTATTTTATTTAAATTTATTTTAATTAAAAAGATATACATAATAGAAATATTAGTTGAATATACTTAATTGGATTCTTTTTATAATAAAAGTAGATGTATAAAATTTTATTGAACTTTTTTCCGTCTTTATCCCACCTTCTATAAGCATTTGAAAATTTGTATAAAACATAATTTTATCGCTTCTGTGAGATGAATTTCAAAAATCCGACAGGCGCGGTTAACCATAGTTCGTAAAATGTTTTCCAATAAGATGAAAATACTTTATGGTGAATAGTAACTTTTGAATTCTATTTACCATAGTTAAAACTAAATAGGGTAATTAAGGGTAAAAAATGATATTATAATTACCTTAACACATTTCCTAATTCTATTTGATTAGTGTAATTCGACTAAAGACAAACTTAGGAGTAAAATATGATCCTTTAGGTCTACTTGTAATAGATTAGGACATATGTTATTATTTAATTTATAGAAGAGTTAAAAGCGTTAAAATCTAGTTTTCATAACTAAAACATTTTAATATAGGGTTATACATATGAAATATTTGAGTATAAATATTCATTATAAAGATACAAATATTTAATACATAATGGTATTTTATTTTTAAAATTTATAAATTAAATAATTTAATTTTTTTATGACACAATGATGATGCAGTAATTACCTTATTAATGAAAAATTAAAAAAAATTGATACTATATATATAAAAATAAATTTAATTTGAGGATTTCGATGAATTCCAATAATTTTCTAAGTTAATATAACATGTAAGGGTTTATTATATAAATTTCTTTCTAAGTGATAAGTTTGTTATGACTTTCACAAAAACAAAATACCAAATAGTGTCAAAATTGACATAAATTAATTTTTAAAACAAATACTATATTATTGGTTGATATAATATTATTAAAAATCTAATGTTTGGACAAAGGGATTAAATAATATTATTTATGTCATTAACGAACCAATTGAGGCCCTCTTGGATGTTTATAGTAAGTTTATTAACCATGTGGTGTAAGAATACAAGAATACACAGTAGAAGATAAATTATTTAACATAGAGTTAAATCTAAACGATAAAGTTAAAATGGTATCCTAAACTTGTATAAAACATATTAGTTGATTTTATGTTGACCCATACCCACTTTATCCTCTAAATAAATCAATTTGGATCCATTATAATCTGAATATGACTTTATTATAAAGTAATATTTTGATCTTTTCCTAAGGTTCCCTTCACCCCTCTTATAAATGGTAAATCCCACTTCTCTCAAATTCACACATTCAATGCCATTTGGCTCAGGAAACCCCTGCCAAAATATCCTCTCAAATGTCCTCCCTTCATCCTAGAGGCCTTCCTTCGAATATACAGTCATCCTCAGGAGCCCTTTTGATCATGTCAAAAGGAAGAACCCAAACAAGAGGTAAATATTTCATAACCTCTTTCAAGTTCTTTTCTTCTTCCTCTTCTTCATTACTTGTTGTTTCCATTCTAAAATAATATACTATAGTATCTTCTATATACAGTGATTTTATTATAAATATGTTACAACCATATTCATTATTCTATCCATCTTTTGAATGAGATGTCACCAAACATGCGTATGTACGGTTGACTGTCTCCATGTCGTGGTGTAGTTGTTATTTGATACATTATAATTTGGATGTATATAATAATGATGCATAATTGATTTAAATAATAAATATAACATGATAATGATTCTGTAAATAATATATAACGTCGAATTATATTCCATTTTACTATCAAAATAATGATATTGTCGCTCGTGCGTACGTACGGATTACCGTCTCCATGAACACGATGAGATTCATTCACCATCGTAACCATTCAAGAATAATTTTCATTTTCTGTTTAAAACAAATTTTCAAAGACTTGATATAATTTTGTATATGAATATAAAACATCCCATTCATAACAAACATGACTCATGTAACAAGCAATATAAAGGAAAACGAATCAGTTAACACCCGAAACGACGATAATACTAAAATACCATTAACAAATCATTATTTGAAGATCATATATGATATCATAATTTTGTATATGGTTTTTTTATAATTTCATAACAATGATTAAACTATTATACAGGAGTTTAACGTACCCTCGACCATGGAAAAGTACAAGGTAAGGGTTAATTTCACAATCTCATCATTATCTAGGGTTGTTTAAACGTAATTATCTACTATGACCTCTTTATCATCAACATCCATATTTCTTAAAAATTTATTTAAATTTTTTTTACTATTTAATATAAAATCAGATAACGTCATTTATATCCTAATTTTACCCTTATATGTTTTTAAAAGAAATCATTCCGTGGTTTTCCAAACAAGGTACTTTATGACCTTTTCAGAAAAATAAAGGTAAGAATGTTTATTTTAACTTATACAGTGGGTGCATCTATTTCCACAATTATAACATTATCGAAGCTTCCCTAAAAAGATTATAATAATATTTTAAAAACAAATTCTTTCGTTATAACTATGTGACTGTTAAATGATTTCAAAATAGTAAGAGATATTTCTCTCAAATAGTTTTGATTTCATTTATGTCAACGTCCTTTGATAAATTTTACACTTGTTTGAAGTTGATTTATTGTGATACAAATCATCCATATTGTATTTAAGGTTTTGTGATATGTTTGACCATGGATGAGTTATTTTTATTCCATTCATATATTATGGTTAAAGTGTTGACATTTTATATGCTAGTTTTAATACAAATGTTTATGTTATATTTCAGCCTTTTCTTAAGATGAATGTATTGGACTAGTATGTTCTGGGTTAGGGATCGTTAAAAGTAAGCCCTTTGGGTTGGGATCTGGTTACAGAAAACCCTCTGGTTGGAGTCTGGTTACAGAGGCTCTCTAGGTTGGAGTCCAGTTACATATGCTATCCGGGTTGGAGTCCAGTTATAGAGGCTCTCCAGGTTGGGGTCGGGTTACAGTTATCCCCTAGGTTCTTGCACGAGGCCTTGACACAAAAAATAATTTATGGTACTATACATTACCTCATTTTGAAATTAATTATTACATGTGATTATTCTAATAGTAGAATATCCATGTTCCTATTTATATGGGATCGTTTGATTTATTTTTTCCATATTCTGTTCAATTTTATATTTAAAATGCTATCTTTTTTATTACACAACTTCCATTATAAGTTTATATATTTCGCTAAATTATTTACCCTTACCGAGCATCTGAGCTCACCCCTTTATTATGTTTTATTTTCCCAGGATCCCATGATGTTTTTTATGTTTTAGATGTAGTGTTAAGATAAGGGAACAATGGCATTCTCAAAGGATTTGTTTTATGTGTTGTACGTTATAAAGTGTAATGTAAAGTTTATATATGTAATCTATTTTCTATGACAGTTAAACTGGTCTGTCTTTTTGGACTTGATTCCTTGTAATCATGATAATGTATTAAAATAATGCACCACTCTAGGAATCCAGGGTCGAGGCATTACACTTTGTTAGTTTTCAATGTTATATTAAAAGAAATTGTTTCCCACTATTCTATAAATTCATTTTTTTTTTAATGTTGTTTTCTTAAAAAAAATGTTTTAATGTTTTTCATATATTATTTATATATTTTAAATGTATTTCCCAAGAAAAATGTTTTCTAATGTTTTTCATTATTTCTTAATAATTCAGGAATGTTTTTTTAAAATAAAAAGGACTTGAAAGTGAATTATTTTTAAAAATCATTTTTTATTTGTACATGATATTTTCCTCAACTTTTTTTTAAAATTAAATTTCAATGATATTTTTATAAGGAAAAGGTTATTTGAAAATATTTTATAATGGGATTTTCAATGATAGGATATTTTCCTATGGAAATGATCCATGTGATATTCTATAATCATTTTCCATATAATATGATATGCAGTTACATAGTTTAAGAATTTTTGGGTACATGAACCAAGACTAAAATTAATTTCCTATCTCGAATGATTTTTGTTATTATTATATAATGGCTGTGAAAAACATTTCACCATCATTTGTCAAATGTTTGTGAAATCCATTTCTATTACATAGGTTATATGTTTTTGAAAACATCTTCCTTTCATGGGTTATTATTTGATGAAATGATAATGAAACTATATCTGTTCAGCATGTTTTGATATAATATTTATGATACCTATTTAATCTCATTGATTGGGATATGTTTTTTTATGAAACCCATCTCTTTTATGGGTCATTTATATTGAATGTTTTATTATCTAGTAGAACACAGATGTATGACTTCATTATGAGATGTGTGGGACCTATATCTACCTCTAATGAATTGGTTAAATATTTATATCTCAAATGATAATGATGGGAAATATGTCGACACACTTGATCCAATATAGGGAGAATCATAATCCTGATTCACAATAAGAGGAAGGGGAAACCCAATCTACTATAGAAATAATTAGAAACCTGATATACTATAGGAATATGTGGATACTCGATCTATTTTAATGAATAGACAATGAATGGGGATGTTGGTGTGTCCCCACCCCATAGGTGTATCCACATGAAGTTTATTTATATATTTTTGAAATGATCATTGGATTAAATGATATTCTTTTATATGATTACGTTTATTCCACATGAATTTTATTATGCTAATTTTATTATCTCAAAATTCTTATAATTTGATTACCTTATGATTCATTTCTTATGGACTACAAATCATTATTTCTTGAATCATTATTGTTATATTTGATATTATGGGTATGATATTCAATTGTTATGATCATATTCTATTACAATTATTCTCATAATAAACATAAAAATATACCTATTTACACTTACTAATCATATTAGATCACCTCTTTCTTATTTTTCTATTCCCTATGTTATAATGAAATATTTTATGTTGGGGTACTAAAGGGGATGTTCTTTAAAGGAGATATGGAAGATCATTCACTGAGTTATAAGAATTTTTTTTCATGATTCGAAATACATTAAACTATTTTGGTCATCAGGAATATGTTATTGTAATGTGCTAAATATTTATCTAAAATGATGTAATATCAGTGTGTGACAAGCTCGGGTCACGTTAGTTGGTATCAAATGATATGTTTATTCAACCATTGTAAATTAGGATAAGAAAAAGTTTGTTATATACCTATGTCTACTTATAAGGACTTGTATAAGGTTTTCTCTATGAATAAGCCTAATTTTCAATGATTTAAAAGCCGGTGTCTTGATTTAGGAATCCTATAAGTATTTCTTTATGATTACGTGGTTTTCATTTATGATTAGTGATTCTCACCATATGATTTCTGGTTTTAGAAAATTTTCAAAACTAGATAGAACATGGATAACATTTAATGCTTCAGATCTAAAAGATATTGGAATTATGAAAAATATATTTCATATGTTGATGTTTCAAAAAAAATCAGGATGGTGGTACAAGTAATAGCTATACTACTTATGATAAATGGACTAAATTTGATATGTGAAAGTTATGTTGTGTTATAATATAATTTTTTAAATATTAAATAGAATAATCACAATTATATTGTTGTTAAAGAACCTTAATACATGAATTATATTCCATATTATTGTATTGAGGTACTAAGAAATAAGATGATGAGCCTGTGTAATGGTTTAAAAATAGAGTAGAATTATTGATGTGTTTATGTTTTTTACTTAAATGACTATATTATATGAATCGTTAAATATATGATTATTTGTAGAGTAAGCCTTCCAATTTTGTTTTAAAAGGATATGTTAAATGGTTAGGAAGACATAGAAAACTGATTTAATGAAATGGTGTTTTTCATGGTTTACACATTATTAAGGGAAATATAAACCTTAAATATGTTCTTTATGTTACGATAATGATGTTTGGATAAAAATATGTTAGATATCAATAAGAAAATATTATTTTACTAATTACATAGGAACTAATTAAGGATTTATTGACAAGTGTTTTATATTATCCTTGATAATGTTTACAAAAATTTTGGATTTGATGAATATATCCAATGAACATTAGAATAAGTAAACATGGATGTTTTTAATAAGGATTTATTGTAATTTAGGTTTTGAACTTGTTTTAAGAGAATATATGATGAACGTTTTTACATGTTTGGTATATGAAAAAATAGAGGTACTTAATGATATATGTAGGATCAATGCAATACTATTTTCAAGAAATTTAGTGACCTTATTTCTATGGTTTTGGACATATATCATTTGTAAGGGTTATAAGATTAATTGGTAAAGGACTGGTTTATGTATAAAAATCGATGTGTTATTTGAGATTAATGTCTACTTTCCCTATAAGAGAACTTATTCATATTAGATAACAAGTTCTACAAAATTTCTTATGATAACTAATGACATATGAAATAACCTATTATTTTCTTTATGGATATCATGATATGATAATGATTAAGAAAGAAACAATCAATTTCATTTCCTGGAATAACAAATGAAGTGGAAATTGATCACAGATCATTAAAGGGTGAGGTAGTATAGAAATCATGTGTGTATATATTCTAATGAAAATTATTCAATGTTCTAAAAAAGGGTCTTCAAATAAATTTTTTCATATTATAATCTTTTTTTATGATATTAATAAACTCTATCATGATTCTTCAGTTTATGGTTTTGTGCTGTTAACTATATCAAGACAAACCACATTCTTGTGTTCAATATTCGTTTTCAATATCTATGATTATTTACAATTTTCTTCATTGTCCATATTTTCAATTTCCTAAAATGATCTCCTATATAGAAACCTAGTCATGAGTTAATTTTGTTACCTCTCATGTTTCTAAAATTCCCTTTTTGAAGAATGATTAAGTATATATTTTTTACAATATGGGATTTTATGAATGGAACTTTTAATTATTAAACCATTTATATACTATATTAATTAAAAGGGAGAAATTATTTTTAAGGGGGACAGAATGTAACACCCTGATATTTTTTGATTTTTTTGAATTTATTTTATATTTTATATATTTTTCAATTCACAGAACTCTTTATATAGAGTTTTTTTTAAAAATCACTATGGTTGGCATGAATTATATACCAAAGCCAGTTAATATTTCACTACACACAAAATTTTGTTAGATTGAGGTACACACAACACTTTGTTACTCCTCTATTGCAAACAATATTTACTTCCTTAGAATGCTTGTGTTATACGAAAGGCTGAGTTTACCGAACCATAATATACTTTTATTATTGTTATTAAAATATTATAATAGTTACCAACTAGCCATTGGAATGGAATTTATTTATAATATTAATTAAATTGTTAAAATATGTTTTAAAAATTTATATAAAATTAATACTTTTTAATCAATTAGTTAGAAATAAATGTAAATACTATTTTAAAATAATGAAACAACTTTTCTGAGAAAAATATCTCTAAATACAAACACAATTATATCTTAATAAATTAATGAAACCTATTTTGAAGAATTTTTTAATTAAAATTAATATATTATATATTCAACCAATTTTTTGACACTAATCCAATAGGTTAATTTTTTATAGTATTAAAAAAATCCAATTTTATGTATAAGAAGATTTATTTTTCTAAAAGGTACTTTTACTACCATTTAACAGTGAAATGATTTCAAATCTAAATTCTGAAACATATATAATTTTTATTTTGACAAGATAAATTTCATTTTTTAAATAATGTTTTAAAAATTTACATTGTGTGAATGTTTGATATTTTTCTAAGATGTATCAGTTGTTGATGAATAGAGAAATTATTGACTTATAACTCCAAATATCATTTTCTTCTAATTTATTTATATATTTAAATATATATATATATATTCAATATTTATGTATTGGTAGATAATAATAAATCATTTAAATAAATTTTCCATCATTTTAACCAAATTAACATTGAAATTGGATATAAAAACATTTCAATCAAATAGAAATTTCTACATAAAAAATTCTCTTTCATGACATGTCTGTGAGATTAATTGAAAATTAATTTCTACCAATTTTGTGATTATAATTTGGAAAAGTATTAAATATTTAGAATCAAAATAATATAAAATATCTAGTAAGTTCAATAGTATTTTTTACCAAAAATTAATAATGGGCGTAATTAAAATTATTTAATGTTATGTAGGTATCAATAAGTTTACATAGCTGTTAAAGTTTATCATAAGGGCCCAAATAACATATACACAAGTCCAAACACAATATATATATTTTGGTCAACCATATCAACCATTGGATCAATGATGGACAAATATTGGAGCCACATGATTTAAGGGATACCTCTCATTAGTGTTGCCCAATTTATTTGTACAAGCATGTAACTCTTCCTCCATTATAAAAGGGAACCCCTCTCACTTCCTCAAAGCCCTCAAGACACAATAGATGCTAAAAAACTGAAAAATAGGCTCTAAAATTATCAAATCTAAAACTACAAGCCTAACATTAGGTAGAAATCAACAACGTTTGTCCGTTGCTCCAAACCAAATGGAATTAACCAAAAAAGAGGTAACATCCATCCCCAATATCGTTGGATTTATTTTCCTAATCCAACCTCTCAATTATTCTTATTTGAATGATATATAATATAATAATTATCATAAATATAAATATATTTTATTATGTTATTGTTTTAAACTACATTCATACACACTTCAATCATTTGTCATACACAATCATCGTTTATGTGTAAGGTAGACTACAACCTCGCGAACCCATGTCAATCATTAATTCGTTACCATCCTTAATGGTAAAAAATGATGAAAAATCTATTTCATATGATATATATGATATTACTTTGTATTTATGATTCATTAATTATTATATAAGAAAAACCATCATGCTTTCAATTTTGTGAAACTATGATAAAATATTTTGTGGATGTAAAGATATCAGCCTCCTCAAAGAAAAGTGATTCGTTCACACATTACATATAATTTCTTATGGATTGGTTTATTTAAATTATATAATATACATGAAATAATAATTTTAATGTAATTAATATATATATATATTTATTTATTTATTTAATTTACTTTCATTTTTCGAAATGATAATAAAATGGAAACAACGTTCATACATATGTATGACGTAACGTCTCTATGAACGGTGTATTCCATTTAATATTAATTTTTTTTTTATTTTTATATATACATATAGAATGAATATATGTGATATTTATATCAAATTTTACATTCGAAATAACATGATATTTTTTAGCATAAAAATATAACAAATCAAAACACATATGAATAATAGAGGAATTATTACCTGAATCATAACATTAACATAGAAGAGTTAATAAGATGAAAATAAAAGGTCATAATAAAATCATATATGTTATTATATAATTGAATATTTTATTTTAATATAATTATAATTAAATAATTTTAATTATGTAGGATTTTTTTATCAGCCTGATAAGAGTCAAGACATAAGGTAATGGTTCTGTCATCTTACTTTTTATATCAGTGAGACACATGTCATGTTCACAACACGTTTTTTATCTATGGTTTATATACTAACCATGAATTTATTCTATTATAATTATATATATTTATGTTAATTTATGTTTCCATTTTAATATATCTATTTTTTGGGGTTTAATGGTTCAAAAGTTAGCAAATTGGAAAAGTAATTTTGTCTCAATTTTCCTCCTCTAATATACATGCCATATTATGCACATATATTTTACTATTTGGTTTACAAAATTTTCTATGACATGATATGTAATTAATATCCTTAGGTTTATGTTATTTTAATCTTTATTTAGTTTTATTATTTAATTCAGATTATTATTCAATGTTACAAAAGTGGTAGAAATTTATTTCCAAAATCTCATTGTTTATCAATATTGTTCATGATTATGCTTCTATTGATGAAATATAAAGATCCATATCTCAAAATATATCATGAAAATATTAACCTTTTGTTATTAATTTTATATCCATGAAACTGTATCATTTTTCACTCATTAGTACTTAAGATTATTAAAAACATGTTTTTACAAAAATCCACATAATTTCTCATTTCGGTCAAAAATCGGTGTTCTTTCAAAACTATGTTTTCTAAATATGTTTTTAAAAATGATTTAATATTATAAAATGATTTTTTAAGTAATTATTTACCCATTTTTTTAACTATTTATGAAATAGTCTTAAAAGAAATGTTCTTGTATTTTTCAAATCCTGGCATATTTCTAATATTTTAAGATGAAAATGTAAATTCTAGCATTTATGGACTTACCCTTATTCATCACCATAATTTCTTTAAAGCTTAATTTATATGTTTAATTGTTTATTTATATATAATAATTTTTACTAACATTGTGAAAAAAAATTATTTTAATTTTTTTTCTGATTATAAATTTTTCAAATAGGATTTATTTTTAAAATGTGTTGTATATTATAAAAAAATAATCTTTTATATCATTTAAAAAGGTTATTTTTTATGAAATGGATTTTGAAGATTTCCAAATTTTAATTTAAATTTTCAAATACATTTTCTATAAAAAAATTTCAAAAATGACTTCAACAATTTATTCTATGTTTTAAAATTATTATAAAGTAAAACTTTTAAAAACTTATTTCAACCCATCTATTTAGTTTTTAAAAATTATATTTAGTGAAATAGTATTTTAAATTTTTTTTTCAGATTCGTTTTAAAGTAAATTAGATTCTAAAACTATTCCATACTTCCATTATATGTTTTCAAAAAAATGGTTTTTTTAAAAACAATTCAATATTATTTTCTTTGTTTTTAAGGGGAAAGGATTTGAAAATATTCTCAATCTTATTTTATAGGATTTAAAGGGAAATGGTTTTCTATCTTCCTTTACATGTGTTCAATTTTACTTTCAAAGAAAATCGTTTTCAAAATGATTTATGTTTTAAAATTAATTATTTATTGAGGAGAGGATAATTTCATCATGAAAATTTATTAAAACATATTTTAACATTAATTTCCATAGAAGATAACATCTTTTGGTGATACAAATTTCTTTTTTTAGAAATCATCTAAAGGTTCCACTTATATATATTCTATGAATGGTTTAAATTTTGAGGTGTTGATTTTTATGAAACCTATTTCTCTTTCATGGATTATATGTTTATAAATCCCATTTCTATTTCATGGGTTATATGTTTATGAAAATAATTTCTTTTTCACAGGATATATGTTTACGAAACCTTTTTCTTTTTATGGGTTATGTTTTGATGAAATTATTATGAATATTATCTTTTTTTCGTAGGTTATAATATGACTACATGTTTATGGTACCCATTTCATTTCTTTGGTTATGATATGATGAATGTTTATGATATAGTTTCACACATATATATTATTTAATTAAGATATGGTTTGGACCTATATCTCTCACAAACGCATTGGGTAATGATTTTTATCTCATGAGATATACATGGATGGAATGGGGAGTGACCTCGGTTCTATGAAATAAATTGTCTGCTGTGATGGCCTTGGGATAGATCCTTTACTACTAAGATGGTCATGGGAGTAAACCATTACAAAAAAGATTATATATAGAGTGAACCCATAATATTAATATATAATTTGATATATTTCCTTGAATACTTTGGAAATTGTTTAATTTTCTTCTATGTCTACCACAAATTTTATGTATTGTTCATATGTTTTGATTTCATGGTTTTTTATTCTGAGTAGTTTATGATTCATGTCTTATGAACTACCGATATTTATTCATTAATTCATTTTTATGATCTTTTATATGAAGGGTATTATTTTATAATATTATGATCATATAATAATACCCTTATGCTAATTTTATTCTTACAAATCTCCATTGATTACCCCTACTAATATTCTATAATCACCACTTCCTTATGTTTCCTTTCCCTGGTTTATAATGAACGGTTTTAAGTAGGGGTACTAATGTGGATGATATTTAAAGGATATATTGAATATCATTCACTAGGATAGAATATAGACACTGAATTATTATGGTCCTTAGGCATATACATTAGCAATGTGCATAATATTTATAAAACTTTGTGTAATATCAATGTATGTTAAGCATGGGACTTTAATGATAGTATCAACGTAAAATATTAAACAGCCCTTAGAAACTAAGATGAGAAAAACGTAGTGATATCCCATGGGATATTTCTAGTTTGATGTATGAGGATGTCTCTAAGGATAATTCTAGAGTGTGGATGTAACATGATATAATTTTTACATCCTAGAAGTGACTTTCAATAATTATGTGGTTTTCTACTATGATATATTATGTTCAGACTATGATTTATAGTTTTAGTCAATGGGAGGAAACAAAAATAACATGCTAAATACTAAATGTGATGAACAATTTGATGATGATAAATCAAATGAGACAATCACTGGTGAGAAGGATGTTTGGATCATGCCTAATCATTTTTTAAATTTAAATATTTACAAAATTAATATTATCAAACACTTGGACTGACCAAAGAAGATATTGATAGAGTTCACTGACGGTTAGGGTAATAGAGACCATAGAGGAATGAAACTTATATTTAATTTGAGACAAGAATGTTGAAATGATCACCTTTGTGAATGTCTTAGAGGCACAAGATTTAATGTATTATGGTAAATAATGACACAATAAATGTAGATGAAAATGAAATATGAATATTTTATTTATAGAAATGGAAGAGAATATTGGGATCTCTAAGAAATCATCAGTGATTAAATGATTTATGTGTAGAATGAATTTTCATTATTAAAATCATTTTCACAAGTGGAAAACTCACGAAGAGAATCAGAAAAGTGGTATGAGTAATAGTTACATCTATAATGATAATGAGATTACTTGTGAAATATGAAAATAATTATTTATGTTTTAATAGTATTAGGTGAACTTGTTAATGTATTAAGGATTAAGGGGAATAATCAATTTTATTTTTTATTTGGATTTAGGAATTATATTATTTGAATGGTGAAATATAAGGACTATTCAGTTTATGTTTTTTTCTAAGTATTTTCCTGAATAGGATGAAGGGTTGTGATATACTAGAAAATTAATTTAACTAAAAGGTTATGTTCATAAGAAACACATGATTAAGGGAAAGATAAACATTAAAATGTTATTTTTGTTAAGATAATGATTTTCAGAGAAAGGTACGTTATATATGAATAAGTAAAATGCATTGTACTAATTTCCTTGGGACTGATTAACAATTTCTTGAAAATTGGTTTATCCTATGTTTGATGAAGTTTACAACCTTTTTTAAGGAATATATATAATAATAATTGGAATGAGGAAACATGCATGTTTTTAGAAAGGTTTTTTCATAATTCAGGTTATTACCATGTATCAATAGAATACATGATGAATATATTCACATGTTTGGTATGAGACAAGAAAGAGATACTTTTTGATATACAGAGGATAAATTCTAATCTATTTTTGAAAAAGTTAGTAACCTTATTTATAATTTCTTTGACTTACATATTTCATAAGGGTTATAAAGTTAACCAATTATGTAACGGTTTTTTATTCATCAAATTAAATTTTAGAGAATAAAGTATTATCTCACCATATTTGATTTTTTCATATTTGATAAATTCCGATAAACTATTTTTTTGACAAAATTGATGGAATGGCCTGTCATTCTACTTATGCATCTGATGATCTATAAATGCTTTTGGAATGGAAAATTATATTTCATTTCTTATAATAAGTTATGAAGTGGATTTTGATCAAGTAACAACAATTGGTAATGTTGTCCTAAAATAATATTAGTATTTCATTTCATGAAAGTTATTCAACATTTGGAAAAAGGGTCATCAAATAATTTTTTTAAGTTAGCATCCTTTTTGATGATATCAATGACCCTTTTCAGCCCTCTATAAGGTATGGATTTTTGATTGTTAACTATCTCATAACTATATTCCCTATCACTCCACATAAATACTTAATTGTTATATTTCTGTTTTGAGTCTAGTTTTTCACTTTCATACTATGTTCTCTCTTATGTAAAACTAGTTATGAGATACTTTGGGTATCCTTGATGTTTCTAATATTCTTTTTTAATGGATCTTTTAATTTATTTTTGACGATATTTGATTCTATGAAAGGAAGTTTCAGATATTAATACATTAATACGTAGATGAATATCAATGAATAAATTCATTTCAAGAGGTGTAAAATGTAACACCCTATGATATTATGTTTTTTTTTTGAATTTTTTTAATATTTTTTTGAAATTTCTCATTTCACACAACACTAAATATAGAATATTTTATATATAATAACTATATTTGGACTAATATATATGCACCAAGAAGTTAATATTGAACTATAAAGAATAATTACATTATCTTTTAGTATAGGAAATAGTATGGTTTTATTTTTTTTATACACAATATTAAGTCCATTTGATAGATTATAATACACATAAGGTGGGGTTTTTACCTAACTACAATACACTATTATTATGATTCTTAAAATATTATTTTATCTACCACATTGAGGTCAAAATGGAAGGGAAAAATAACATTAATTACATAGTGAAAAATTTATTTACACATGTGTATAAAATGAATTCTTTAGTTGTCAATTACTAAAAGTAATTGTAATAAATACTGCAAAAAATCAATTACTTTTATAAGAAAACTATTTTCTATACATGAACACAAATTTATCTCAAAAATTAACAAAAATAGTTTTGATTAATATTTACATTAAAAATTTATTTTATATATTTATCATGTATTTTTTGATACTTTTCCAATATATTTGATAGGTATAATATAATAATTAATTTAATTTATTTATAAAAATATGTATTTTTTTTAAAAAATGAATTTTAACACCTTTTAATTGTAAACCCATTTTAAGTATAATATTTGAAAATTTTATAATTTCTATTCAAATAAATAACAATTGTCTTCAGATAAATAATGTCAAATTTTGATTTTCTTGAATTTTTGGTATTTTCATGAGAAATTTCATTTTTTTTATGAACAATAAAATATAATGAATATTAATTGAAAGATACTTCTTCATGTAATTAATTTATCGAGTTAAAATTTTAATTTTTTAAAGAATATTTAGATAAATAATAAAACACATAATAGAATGTATTTTATGAAAACCAATTTCACAATGAAATTGGATTAAAAAACATTTCAAACTGTTGGACTATTTTGTTTTTAGACACTCATTATCTCCTCCAATTTTTGTGATTAACTTAAAATTATTTTATTCTGATTATGTAATTAGAATAGGGGAAAATGGATTTCATATTAAGAATTAGAATAATTTATAATGTTTAATAAGTTCAAATTTATTTTTGACCAAAAATATTAGTGAATGTAATTAATATTAAATCTAGTGATTGAGGTAAAAAGAAGAGTAGTTAATGGTTAAACATTAATATTTGGAGACAAAAAGACCTCAATCATATCCAAAATCAATTTTTTGGGAATATTTCAACTAATTACCCTATTGGATCTAATTTTGAAAATTATTGGAGGCACATGATGTAAGGGAGGCCTATGAATAATTGTTACATTTTTTTATTTACAAGAATGACACACCACCTCCACTATAAAAGGGTACATAACTCCTAAAGTACTCACACATCTCAAGACTCATTTTATTATCCAAAACCTAAAAATATTCCTCCAAAAATCCTTATCCTAATTTAATAAGACCCCCTTTGGTCATAAATCCATCCACGGAATCTCTCAGGTGAACTGGTAGTGCACAATGAGTAGTGAAAAAAAGGATACTATAATTTTTTTGAGTAAAAATATAATTAGATAAATAATGAATAATTTAATTCATTTATTTTTAAAAAATAAATTATAATGAAATCAATAGAATATTAGTTAATGTTGAATAAAATTAAATGAATTTATTAATTATTTAAATAAAGAGAATTAATTAAATGGCTAAAAATTATTAATTTGAAATAAATTTGAAATAAAAAAACAAATAAAACAATAACGTTCAATAATTATGATTATTAGTTAAAATAAAACAAAAAATATATATAAAATAATTTATGTGGATAATTAAAACATAATAAGAATAAAAATTGACGGCTTAGTAAATTAATAATATTAAAGATAAACTCATACCAAAAAATTATATAAATCTTGAAACTATATTTTTTAACATTAATATCACAACTTTTATAATTTAATACTGAATTAAAAATAATTAACAATGATTCCACTACAAAAATTAATATAATAACTAAAAAATAACAAATTTCCCAAAATGATGTCATCAAATGAATGAAATAAAATCTAGAACAATGTGTAGTGGACTATGTGGATAAAGATAATAAGAATTATATAATACTTGAAGTAGTGAATGAAAAATAATAATAAGAAAATGAGTGCTCAATTGGATTTTTTGTGTGATTATCACTCCTATATATGTATTGAAGAAGAGTAAAACAACCCTATTTTTAATATTGATGATGTGTTAGAGAAATTTAATATTTTTAATAGACAAAAATCATATAAACATGGATAATCCCTTCCAAAATAACCCAATACATCAGTGCATTATTTTAAGAGAAAACATGGTCATGATCTTGCAACATGAGTGATGAGTCCACCCTGCACAATTATATCTGTGATTGTGATTCTAGTCTTTTAAATAATATCAGAAGATTGTTGATAATTCCAAGGATTAAATAAATTAGTAGTGAACCATATACATTGAGCATCCTTTGTTTTATTCTTTCCCTAGAGTGTGCGAGTCAAGAAGTGAGATGGCTAGTTATATCAAGTGATGGCAGTTGATTTAATAATAACCCATAATAAGAAAAATTGATCATTGTTCACTAATTCACCCCACATATATGATTCTCACTATACAAGGGGAAACCAAACCATCACATTGATCAAAATACATATATCTTATTGTAGATCATGGTTGTTGCTTTTTAGTTTACACCTTCATTGATTGCATCTAAACACCTCCATGGTCTCCAGCTCCCTGATCCTAGTGGTTGTCACCTAGAAGCTATGTCGGTGTTACCAAATCATAATTATTTACACATTTAGTGCCTCCTACTGGTACAATAATAGATCCTCTATCATCGCCTCTAACATGAGGAACCCTCGTTCAACCTCAAGGAGGTACCTAATTGCATAATTGCCTCTAACATTGATTTTCAACAACTTCTTCAGTTCCCTATACTATAGATTGGGCTATACAGTCATGGGATATGTGACCTCATCATCCCTAATCACTGTGAATCATGTCTCTATTATGTGAAGTTCTTCTATGTGACTAATGTTCCAATAATACTCATTTTTTGAACCATAATAGAGTATTCCTCTAATGCAACGACCTATAAACTTTTTGTTGACCGGTCACAATTATTGAACTATCAAGGTATGTCCCCCATCAACTCTAAATAATTTTTGTCTCTCTACTAAATATTTCTCTATCAAAAGGTCCGCCTCTAAAAAACATTAGTGGATATGTAGAGGGGAATAAAACTGGATAAAATATCCCTATAAAGGCCATGTCCAAACTCTTACACTCAATGAAATCTATCAAAGATCATATCAAGGGAGTACCTCAGGATGTTAATAAACTTAAATTCATAAAATGAATCAACAATTATACCCAATTTTAGCTGAATATTTATTTGAATATATTTAAACCTCTATATAGTTGGTTTATACAGTTTGGGGAAGAGGTGCTCAAAATCATCCAATGAGAGAGTCCCCTCATAATGTCTCTATTTATTCATTATCCACCAGTTAAACATTACATCGTGGAGACAAAAAAAAATTGAAGCACCGTGTACTTTTTGGGAGTTCATCCAAGGTAGAACACTCGAATCTCAACCACAGTCCACTATTTCACATCCTAGGGATTAGGATTGCATTAGAACATGGTTGGTCACTACATGCTATAATTCATTATTTGAAATGATCATATGTCTGTCCTCATCCTACCTTAATAGAATAATTTATTACTATATAAGTTTAATAATGAACACTTTCACCAATAGAGGGTGTTTTTCTCACGCAACTACATGTGAAGTAATTAATCTACTCTAACCCAATGGGGATTTATCTAGATTAGGTACTAGTATTTATGACTTTTTCGTCATTCAGTTGGTGATATTATGCTCAATTATTTCCAAGTTCTTGTCACCACCCTACCTTAAGATTGTTGAATGATATCTCTGTGTTGATATCATATATTTTTTCAAATCTACCATGGTCATTAATGAATATTTGGTGAGTTAACATAGGAAATTCATGAAAATAAATTTTTTACCCCTACAATGTGTGTGCACCATTTTACATATTCTAATTAACATATGATTTATTGATCTGATATGCTACAACAATTATAAATTTCATAGTGAGTTGATATATCAGCTCCCCCATCCTTGATGGGTTAGTTGTCTTAAAAGCTAAACCCAATTTCCCTTGACTCTATGTCCTTAAATTACAGAAACAATATCAAGACACCAATACATACATAAATTCATCCCATATACTCAAAGATATATTTTAAACATAATAAATTATGGTTCAAATCTATATATCTATGAAAAACATACATCATCTCAACGACTATGGTGAGGGACCCACCTAACACTAAGGTATGTGTCAATAAATGGAATAATAAACCAATGGTAGGGAACCTTATCCTTATCTAACAAGTCCATAAAATTATTTAGTTGTTAATTATATAAATAGATTACCTAGGGATCATCCATTAAATGATATCATTTGAGGGGTTAAGAAATACTATTGAACATGTAGAGGACCCCCACCATGTACGGTGCATGGGAGTATCAACTGCATTTTTGATCTGTAAAGGACTAACACACCATAGACATCAGGGGATAAAAAGATCTAAAATATCTTTTGGGACCCATGTCCTATCATAAACATGATCCCAAGTGAGTATATAACATTGAGTATTGAATCTTTCATCAAAACCAATCCCACTCATCATCAATACGAAGCTAAATACAAAACATAATTACAAAATAATATCAATTTCATTTAGTGGACTAAAGTATTTAACTATCACATTATTCATCATAATATCTTAGTGTAGACTAAATATTTACCCTAATTTGGAATACACATGAAATTAATTATAAATTATGATAATGGTCACAAATTGGTTCATTATCTCGAGGGCTCAACACAGTCATGGCATAAGATATAAAACCATGCTAAAACACATTACCCACTGTTTTAATGCCGCAAAATAACATAGAGTGTCACATTGTGATCATATCAGGAAGGATAGGGTAAAAATACACAAAACCCTACAATATGGTGTGATGTAATTCAACAAGGGACAATGTGACCCTTCATTATAGAGACTTGTTGTTATCATAGTTTCTATTTGTTTTATCTCCTCCATTTTATGTGTACAGCCTGACCCTAGTTTCCTAAAGCTGGTACATTATTTCATTACATTATCATGATTACAATAAATTCATATCCCAAAGGAAGAAGTATTTTATTATTTTTGGAAAATCATATACAGAAATAAGTTCATCATTTCAACATGAAATGAAATAAAATATACCTGATCCAATAGTAACTCCCATATATCCATGATTATCTTTTCACATCATTCATAAATCACTTATTCAAAATATAAGGAAAAATAATACATAAGGAAAGGGTGATCTCTGAGGTCCATTAAGGATATGTAATAGAACAGATGTATAAATAGTATGACATTGTGAATAAATAAAACTACACATTCCATTAAAAGTAAACATTAGAATAATATTGAAGGAATGAAAGATGAATAAATAATTCCATAATAAAAGATAACCATGGATATTCTACTAGTCAAATAATCGAATGGACTATCAAATACTAGTTTCATAATGAGGGAATTAATATTTTTGTACATCAAAACCTTACTGTCAAGACCTCATGCTGAGAACATACATAAATGGGTAAGAAACCAAACTACCTTATCTCATGAGACCTACCGATGAATTGAGGGGGTATAGCAGGTATTTCAAATCACTTGCGTTGTCCAATACATACCTTATATGAAAAGGGTGATACATAGATAACATAAACATTCGTATTGAAAACTATCATAGGGAATGTTATTACATTAACTATGACCTAAGAATGTTATAGAATTACAAAATCCATAATCAATGTGATCATAAACCCTTAAAAAACATATTGTATATGATATCATAATAGATAAAACTTAATGATGTACAGGATTCAACAAATTATGTTGATGTACATGGAGATACGCTTAAAGGGGACCATTGAAAATTTATTGAGGAAATAATATTTAAACATTACATAGTGTCCCATATAAATTTGAAAATGTCAAATCATAATCCCTTAGAATACCATGACAATAAGTAGAGTCCTTATATGCTATATCAAAGGTATGTACATACACCAATGACATGGAATTAATGTTGATCAAGTCATATATATCAAATAATTAAATGTGATATGAGAGAAATCATATAAATATTTGAAAGAAGTGTTCTTTTGAAAAACCATTCAGGTTTGTCAAAAAATCAGATTGTAACCATGTATATCATAGAAACAAAAAGTTAGGGACAATGATAAAATATATTATGAATAAATGATGTCCTACTGAAGTGAAATAATGTAAAAAAGGTTCTGGGAAATTTAAGAAATAAAACATTTTAGTATAGTTTAAGGAAATTATTAAAGTGATATTATATAGAAAAGGAATATATATTATCATAAAACCCAAAATGAAATCTGATATTTTACCATTGTATAATTGGAGATTTTAAAAAATAATTATGGAAACAAATATTATATAATTCACTAGAAAATGGGTAAAAATGTTATAAGTTCCCTTGAATCAGTCATGTTTATTACATATAATTGAGAAGGGACCCATTTTAAAACATAAGATTCCCATTAAAGAAATATTAACTGATTTGAATCTATATTTTTTTAATATATAAACATAATATATAATAATTAAACAAAAGGAAATAAACATTACATTGGGGTATGGATTGTGAATGAATACCCCGATGAAAAAATGAAGTTTCTAGTGGTATATCTCACTAGATTTTAATTAATAAAACAATTGACCCAAAATTAACAATAATAAAATAATACCTTTAATACCATGAGAATAAATAGATTCATGATATTTTAAATAAATGGAATATATACATACAACATAACTAATAAGTAGTGGAGAATAAGAAATATCTCACAAAACTGGAAGTGGGATGAGAAAAACCTTACTATATTGTAATCAACTGAATCTTGTTAGATTCATGATATGATATAGCCAATTTAAGTATAAAAAATCATACAAGACTTTAATGGAGAGTAATGGAAATCTCACGAAAATAAAAGTGAGATGAGAAATCCCTAACCTTATGTCTGAAAAGGTTTTTCACTTGTCCTTAACATCTTGGATAATCAAATTATATCGCTAATTAATTAATTTAGAACCTTTTATACATGTATTGGATTTATTATATTTTTATTATGTTCATTTATTGACTTTTGGAGGAGTTATAAAATACAAATTAATCACTCAGGAGTAGTTCTTTCCAGGGTTTTTTTGACTGGCATACTTGTATATGATTATAGATGTTCCTGTGGAATGGATATAATTCTAAAAAATTGAATTTATATATTATTAATTAACATATAAAAGTGTGAATGTTTATATATGTCATTTTGATACATGATATGATGGTGAATCATTAGATAATACAATTTATGGTAATCGTTTAGATTATAATGGCAATTATTGATCATAACAAACTCATTTTGTTTTATCATTTTGTATTATCTATATTTTTTATTTCCATAACATAAAAATGGATATATAATACATTTAATAATATTTATCATCCATTTAAATGGTTTCAAAGATCATTTTGAAGAATAATTTGAATAAAAAATCTTCATTGACCCCGAAGGATGTAAATTGGCACCTCCCGGATGATGATTTCATTAATAAAATAAAAGAGGGAGAGTATAGGGAATTATAATGGTTGTTAAATTAACATGATATATATCATATTTAAATATGATTTTGGGTTACGAGGATAAATTTGATAGATGATGCTATTAGAGAATAATAAAACAAGATAAATTGAAATGTAATTAAATAAAAAAGGAAGAAAATTTAACTATTGAAATAACCTCCTTAAGAACCTTTTTATGGGAAAGGGTTTTGGTCATTTTTCTAGATCAAGGTATCATTGATGTATGGAGGGACTAGGTAGGAGTATTTTTTCAGAAATTTTGGAAGGTTCAATGTAACACCCTGAGATTTTATGAGAAATATTATTTTTAATTTATTTTATTTCTTGTGTTATATGATTCACCAAGATTAGCTTGCGCTATAAGAAACACTGTATTAGCTTGTACTATACGCAAAATTATTCTTGGCTTGTGTTGCACACAATTTCAAGTTATTTTGACTAAAATTAATTTTTACAAAACCACAATTATATATTTTGATCAATTTATAAATGAAATATATTTTTATTATGTTATACTAAACACCAAATGAAGCTTTCACTACACGCACCTCTGACTTGGATTGCATTACATGGAAGAGCGACCTTCCTCAATAGTGTGTGTTATACGCAATATAGAATTCCACAAAACAACAATATATTGTTATAATATTATTATTAACTAGCCGTTATGAATACTATTAAAAAAATTTAATTTTATTACATTATCATTCATCTTGCACATATTCTAGAACATGGTATGAGAACGAAATAAATTTTGCGGGTAAAATAAGTATTTTTAAAAAAATACAGTTTTGCCATCTTTTGATGGCGCACCCACATAAAATATAATTTTTGAAAAGTTTATAAGTTAAATTTTACAAATTAAACTTCTTATGTTGAATTGGGATATAAAAATTTTTGTTGGATAAATTTTTTACATTATTCTGATAACCTTCACATTTTGATGAATAGTAAAAATACGCTATATTTTAAATAAAAATAGATTTTTTCATCAAGATAATTTATCTGGTTAAATGATAATATTGAATGGTTTTAAAGTATAAATAGAATATATTTTTACCATTTAATATAATTTATGTCATTAGAATTAATTTTACATTGAATTCATAGGAAAAACAATTCAATCTTTTGCAATGTTTTAACTTTTAAAACCCATTTTCTCAACAGCGGGATTAATTTTAAATTTAATACTACAAATTCTATGTTTTGAATTTGTAAAAATGAGTTCCCTATTTGGAATATTTAGGTAAATATTTTGATAATAGTATAATTTCTATTTTTAGGCATTATGAATAGTAACTACGGTAAATTCATTTTACTATAGTTAAAGGTAAATCAGGTAATTAAGGGTAAATATAATATTAAACAATTACCCTAAAACTTTTCTTAATATAATTAGATGATTATATTCTGACATAAACCATACATGGGTCGAAATAGAATCTATTGTTACCCACTTGGATGTTATTAAGACCTTTAATTTATTTTATTTAAAGAAATTGAAATATGTCTCACTCAAACTTTAATAATTAATGTTTTTTTAAAATAAGGTTATAATGAATATAAATTCAATTATAAATACTCGTATTTAAGCTAAAATGTTTTTATTTATTATGCTAATTTATTTTTAATTTTTATGAAATATTTAATTACCTTAATAACTTATACATTAATGATGCAGAAATTATTTATTTGGTGAAAAATCAATAATATAGTTTTTATTAAAATAATTTTACCCATAAAAAGACCCAAAAACATGAATAAAACATATTGGTCGAGTATATCTACACCATAAGCATCCAAGGGTAGACTTGTGGACCATTTGGGGACTTATAAAACAGATTATGACATTTATAATATTTTATTTCAAATGATGTCAAAGTTGTCACCTTTATAATTTAATGAATATACAAATTTAAATGTTGTGCTTTTAAGATGATAAATTTGACTAAAAGTATTATTATAAAAGATACTATATTTATCTTTATCATAGTATTATATTTTTAATTTTTATGCAACAAATAATTATTTTGAATAATTATACAAAAATGAAGTAGTAATTATTGTATTAAGAGAAATATCAAATAAATGTTTTAAAAAATATTAAAATAAATCTTATATGAACTCATTAATGTTCTCCAAAAACTTTATATAATAATATTACATCTTGGGAGTATATTAAATATTTTCATTCAAATATATCCACTATGTGGATTTTATTTAAATTCAAGTAATTGAATAGTGTAAAAATTTACACTATTGTTATTTTATAAAAATAAAATCTTATAAAATTGTTTAAAAATCAAAAAATATGTAAAATTTATAAATTGAAATTTATATGGTATAAAATTTCATTAATTATTAAATTATGGACAATTCAAAACACATAAGTAATTATTTATAACAATTTTAAATTTAGAATTTTATTACCACAAATAAAAATAAATACATTAAATAATGATAAATCAAGTTGTTAAGTTTTAAAATAAATTACCAACATGTTGAAATTTTATTTTATGATGATATTAAAACCCTATCTCATATTAGATTTGGAATTTAGTCATTGTTCAAGGTTTTTATGTGGGATTTGAGTTTATTATAAATTAATATTTTAGAGGTTTCCAAAAGTGCCTCTCTCCTCTCTTATAAAAGGGAACATCCTCCCTCTCCTCCTCACACCACATATAACCGTCAAGCTCTGACAAACCCAACCCATTTATCTTCTCCACTTCCCTAGAAACTTACTAGAGGTAATGGACTTCTTCAAAGACCATCTTTAGTGCCCTAAGAGGAGGTTTAGAAGAGGCGCGTCGAAGAAGAGGTAATATCCTTTACCAATTCTTTCAAATTCATTTCTTCTTCTACTTCCTCTTTTTTTTGTTTCATAATAAATTAATAACATCAGTATCACTCATATACTGATATGGTATTATAAATATGAACCAACCCTATTTCACCTTCTATCCATCCTACGGAAAATGAAATCACTGTTTGTGCGTACGTACGGAAAACCGTCTCCACGTCGTGGTGTCATCTGTGTTCCACCACCCCCTTACTTGGATGGGTGTAATGGTAGAAATAATAAATATATATGATTATTACAACATCATACTGATTATAATAAATTATATCATCCACTTCAATTCTATTCAATAATTATGGGAATGATATCATCACTCGTGCGTACGTACGGATTACCGTCTCCACGACGCGATGAGATTCATTATCCCTCATAAACCCTTCAAGTTTGATTATAAATTATATATAATTAATAATAATGAATTATATTACATAAAAATGATACTTTATTTATGCACATATATGTTTCATTTACATAATTCCATTAAATTTAATAAGGAAACGAAAACAGCGTTCATGCGTACGTACGACCTACTATCTCCAAGAATGGTGTATTTTCTTCCATTTATCGATCTATTACATATATGTATATTATGAAAATATATTATATATAAATCATGTTTTACATTATGGAATTAATTAAATCAGGATATAAGTAATATTATCAAGAACAACAAGTCGAAACACGTACGATAAATGAAACGATTTTACCCAAAACGCTGCTTTAACATGGAATTGGCAAAAGAATGGGTAATATAATGTCCTAAGTGAATCATATATGATATCATAAATATTATTATAATTCTATTACAAGTTAATAATATGTTTAAACCCACTATAAAGGAGTTTTAGACATGTACAGAGGAAATTTGACCTAAGGTATGGGATTATTTCGCCTCACTATTATTTCCGTGAGACATATGCCTTAGTCACCAAATATTTATTTTGTATGGTGTTTAAGCTTCCCATGAATGTTTTATGATTTTTATTATGAAGGATATTATATTTAAATATGCATGTAATTTTCCACCAATTATAAATGGTAAGGTATAATTTTTCAATCTCTTTTTTATCCAAGATTGCTTATACGTAAGTATTTACTGGGGTTATATTTTTCATCAATTACATAAAATGTTTTTCATAAAGTTTGTAATATTATTCCATGCATGTTTAAAGTCATGTTTAACTCTCTTTGACTTTTACATTGTGTTATAGAATGAATGTTTCTTTTATTTACCATACGTGGTTCTTTTTGAGTTTTCTGTTGAAAGTACGAGGAGAATGTTTTTTAACTTATATGGTGTAAATAAATTTTTACGGTTCCATAACGCCTTATTTTCCTAAAGATTACACTAATATATTTCATGATTAGTTTCAAAAAAAAATCAATTTATTTTAATATTTCATTGAATTGTTTGAAAATAAAATGATTTTGAAGAAGAAAGGTAAATATCCCAAAATTCACTTCATCTCCTATAATTAATATGAAGATGTATCTATTAAACAAATTTAATATACAAGATAAAAGAATATTGTGGGGCCCTATAACATAGATCTTGACATTGAGTTAATTTATCATAATATATGAATGATTTATATTTAGATTATATTAGTGAAAATTTTCATTCAGACAATGACATATTTTTAATAATAAATAGAAGGATTATGTGCAATTTCCACTATTAAAATGATATTTTTTAGTCCTGAATAATTTTACCACATGAAGGGTGACATTTTAATGGAGATGAAGAAATTAAAATGAAATTTCCCAAAATACAATATTTTTATCCATCAATACTATATGACAATGATAATGGTTAACATATTACATTTTACCCTCCTTCATTTGAGGAAAGTGTCTCCATTATTGTTTGGAATATCATAAAATTAAAATTGATTATAAATGAAGACCCCTAGATAACACACATCAATACATCCTTTACTTCAAAAGAGGAAAAGAGTAAAATTAAAATTTTCATGAAATAACAGGGTTTATGTTTATGAAGTTATATAGAAATTATATGATCATGCGCTCAAGTAGTTGAACATCACATGTGTATACAATATAAAAACCTTATTTTGAAATAAAAAGTGAAGAGGATGCACCTATTTTATATTGAAAATTTAAATCTGAGGTAGGAATGAAAATAAAATACATGTTTCTTAAATATTTTTAGTACCCAAAATAGTTATGTTATAGTACCCTAATTTTGAAAACAATTATTGACAAGTTATTGTTTGAATCATCATTAGGAAGACTGAAAATCAATATCTAAAGAATATATAATTTATTATAAACATATAATATATTTTTAATGATGTTTTTTCAATACATATTGTTTATTAATGTTAATTATTTCAAGGGAAACATTTTAATGGACCTAGAAGAAATAGATTCCACAACCTCTTTAAAATCAAATAAAATATATTATTACATGTTTTTTTCAATCCTTTTCACTAGGGGAACACACCTAGTGTGTTCTCTGTTTTCCCCACATTATCTCTTTCTAATAGAGGATGACCTCCATTACCCATGTTGGTGATAATGGATCCCAAATAAAAATTTTAGGATGGGATATAATTTACTCCTTCCATGGATTCTACATTTGGAGTGAATTACATATTTGAGGTCTCCCTTATTGATTTTAGTCATGTTCATGAAACTCATTATTGGGGTCATCTCGAGGTGGATGATAGTTAATTATAGTACTTATTTCTAATAATAAAAGCTTAACATACATGTAAATTATATTAATATTATGGAATAAATAATATATTAAAAAAATATACTCGCAAATAAGTTATTACTTTAGTTCTTCTAAAATACTAGAACATCTTCTTCCAATTTAGTGAGAGATCTTCAACATCTTTCATAAATACCTTCCATTCAAGTTTTCCTACATAAAAAATTTCGTTATTTTATGGGGAAAATAAATCATATTAAAAGGGTGATCTTAGATGCTTTGTAAGGGTAAAATTGGATATATCAATCAAATCATAATCATAAAAATGAAGCGTATTACATTTTAAAGTCTTATACGACATATAAAAGATAATGATATCATGTCATGGGATCTATCAAAAAATTTCAAAAAGAATTAATGATAATATTCCCAATTGTAATAAGATAAATAATTTATTTTTTGGAATAAAAATAATTATATAAAATAATTTGATATTAGTCTAGGTGCATTTCTAAGAACATCATAGCGGACAAAGTCTACTACTGAGTTGGGTATACTTCCCGTTCAAGCCATGTGTTACGTAACTGATACCATTTCCCATTCCATAAATATATATCACATGAGATATAAATTTTTATCTAATGCATTAGAGGGAGATATTTTTTCCTAGAATCTTATAATGAAATAATACTTATATGATCAACAAAAACAAATATCATTTTTGAAAGAAAAACACAAAGAATAATATTTTTAAACACCATTCTATCATAACGTTATCCACATAAAACAATTGGATTTCATTAATTGAATTCAATAATAAACATAATCTACCATATTAATAATAGGAATTGTGTTCTTGAAACATAAAAAAACTTAGGAATGCCATCATAGAAGGAAAATAATTTTGAAAGAACACCTCAAATTAATTGTTGGGGAAAAGATCCCTTCTTCTTCAAAATCACTTTCTTTTTTTAAAATGACACTCAATATTCAAAGAATATAATTTTACTGAATATATCCTTGAAATCCTTTATTGGAAGATTCATGGAAATAGTGAGTTATTAAAACATAAAACCTATTATTCCGTATAATTTAAAAGAAAACATTCTTCTCGTAAATTTGTCAAATAAGTCAAAAAGTAACTCAAATTTAAAACAAAAAAAGATTCATTTCATATCATTTAATAAAACTCACCAATAGATAAATTGAATTTAAAATATTATTATAATAATATAAAAAATATTTTGGAATAAATATTTTGGAAACATATACATGGATGATAAATATTTCCATTTAAATACTTACTTATAAACAATCTTGGATAATAACAAGATTGTGAAATTATCCCTTATCTCAGGTCTGGGTTCCTTCGTACTTGTCTGAACATCCTGTGTAAGGGTTTAAATATAGTCATTAACTTATTATAGTATCATATTCATTTTTATGGTATAATAAGTTAACATATTGTTAAATGTTTTAAATAAAATTATTACTTGTCCATCATGTATTAACTATTTTATTATCTTAAACTTGTTTTGTTGGATATGTTCATCTTCTTATTCTTAGGTTATAGTGATATATTTTTCATAATTATATTAATATAATATATATAATATTTATTCATTATAAAAATTTATACAATAATTATTTAATAAGTATCATGTATAACGAATCTCATTACTTCAAGTAGACGACATGTCGTATGTTTTCACGGGCGATGATATCTTTCCCTTAATTATGGAATGGTATGGAAGTTGATGGAGTATATATTTTGTTCCAAAATCAACTTATTTTTATAATAATAAAATATAGTTATTATTTCCATCATCATACCCATCTATGTAAGGTGGCTGTAAAAAACATATTACACCACTACGTGGAGACGGTAAGCCATACGTACACACGTGCAATGAATTTGTTTTTTGTAGGATAGATTGAAGATGGAAGATGGAATATAGTTGTTCCATAATAATAATAAGATCTTATTATATAGCATATAGTTTAGTTATTACTAGATGATGGAAACAACAATGAAATACGAATTATAAGAAGAAATGGTCTCGCGTGAGTTTGTAAAGAGATTACCACTTCTTCGGTGATCTCCATCTAGATCTCCCTTAATTGAACCTAAGTTGTTATTTTTATAATTCAATAACCTATATAAATTATATATAAAAGATTATAATTGAAATGGAAGGGTTTTATATGGAATTTAAGGCATAATGTCAATTGAATATGAGAGGGAAGATGTGCCCATTTATAATTGAGGTGAGGGGCACATTTGGAATCTTCAAAAATATTAAATTATAATAAAATAAAACCACATAAAAACATAATAAATATCATATTATTGAATATTATATGAGAAATAATATTAATATAATAAACCCATAAATTTTAGAGATTTTTTTTATAAATTTAATCTTTATCAATTTAATTAACTCTTAGTTATTCTATTTAAATTTGATAAAAAGTAAAAAATGTTTAAATATTAAAATAGTTTAATTTTTAATTAATATCTACCCATTTGTAAATAATTAAAAAATTTAGAACATTTTGTACCATATTATAATTAATTTATATTTTGAAAAAAAATCTATGTTTTTTAAATAATTTAATAAATATTTTTTTAACAAAATATCAATAGATTTAATTTTGACAATATTCATTTCTTGGATTTTAAAAAATAATAAGATAGAATTTTAACCAAGAAAAATTATTTTATTATATCCATAAGTGTTCAAGTTCATCAATAAAATTAAAATGAAATAATAACTATCTAAAATAATATTTCTTTTAATATTTTTTAAAACATGTATTTGTTTTCTTCATTGAAAAAATAATTATTGCATGAGTGTTGTGTAATTATTTAATAAACTAATTTGTTGAATAAAATTTTAATCTAAGATAATATGATGAAGTTAAATCCAAAAAATTTCATAATAATTCTCATATTATAGTATATCATCTAGAAAATAATACTTTAAAAATGATATATATATTAAAACATGAATTTGAGAACTTGAACAACACTATAAATAAAATATTATAAGTGTCCTACTATTTTTAATATGTCTATGAATGGAAAATTATTAGGACCATGGATAACTATGGATGCTATATACTCTACTAAAAATATTTTGGGTTATTTTTTTTGTCTTTTAATAGTTATTATCATTTTTATAAAAGTAATTTTATTGATTCTCAATCAATAAATAATTCATGCATCTTCAATGTATACTCCGTTTAATGTAATAATTTATTTCATAAAAATTAAAAATAAATTACTATAATAAATAAAAAATTCATTCCAAATAATAATTTATAGTCAAACATATATTGTGTATAGCCGTATATTAAAAATATGATAATTATTAAAATTTTAAAAAGATATATTTAACTTTTCTCCAAGAATAATGTATTAAATGTCTTAATATCAACCAAGTTACTTCTAATGGATACCATTTCAACCCACGATTTATTTGTTTCCAAAATCACTCATCGAATTATATTATTACAAATTTTAGAGTAAATTTATAATATTATATTTACCCTTTGTTACTTGATTTTCTTTTTTACCATATTAATAAAAATTAATGAATTTACTATTAATTTTTCCCAAAAATAAAATAATTATATTTAAACAATATAAACTCGTTAATTAAAAATATGGAATACAATTTTCAAAAATTAAAACTCATAAGTAGCAGTAATTAATTTAAAATTTATCCCATTGTCGGAGTGCAAAACTAGTTTTAAAAGATAAAACATTGAAAAATATTGAAATGATTATATATATAAATTCATTGTAAAATGAATTCTAATAACCAACTATATATTAAATGATAAAAATATCGTCTATGAATATTGAAAAAAATTAAATCACATAATTTAAGAATATATACAATTTTATGAAAAATTTGATTTTAATTAAACTTTAGTATATTTTACGTTTTCATCAAAACATTAAACATATCAGAAAAATCTTTGAAATTCATCCAAAATAAATTTTGATACCAAACTTACAGGGAATAAATTTTTTTAGTGAAATAAAATATAAGAAAATGTTAGAACGTTATTTAATATGGGTGTATTATCAAAAGTTGGTAAAACTACATATTTTAAAAAATAATTCTTTTATCTGAAAAATAGAATATTTTCTAATATCTTGTATAGAAAACATATAAGATGAATTTTTAAAATTATATTGAATATATTATAAATATATATATATATATATATCATTCCTAAAAACCATAATGTGTGATAAACTCACTTATTTTCATTTAAAAAGTCTTTGAGATAAAAAATTACATTTATTTAAGAATGATTTAATTTTTATTTATAATTAATTTCACATAGAATAATTGATTATATAATCAAGTGTAATGAATATTTACATAATTTAGTTAATATTGTTCATACCCACCATTATAATGAATATGTAATAAGGAAATATAATAATATTTATTTGTTCTCTTATACTCAGTCATGTATAAAATGAACACTATCAAAAGAACATGAAATATTGTGTAAGACAAGCCATGCATAGTGTTGTGTATAATATAAGATAAACTGATGTTGCGTCTAGAGCAAGGTTATCTTGGTGGCATACAACACAATACTTCAAATAATTAAAAATAAATAAATGAATAAATAAAATTAAACATTCTATATAATAAGAATCTCTATTTATTATCTTCCACCCCACATAAAATGATTTATTTACATTAAAATTTTTCTTGGTTATAAAATGATTAATACATGAAAGGTCCATTTATAGAAACCCATATTGAAAAAAATTAATTATCCAACATCATTTTAAAAAGATTTTTGAGAGACATAACATTCACCCAAAGTCACTCAAAATTGGGGTTTCCACATAGGAGAGCATTGTTGGAATGTGAAAACATGGATATGGAAGAGAATTATTTCCATCAGTATATGATAAAGAGTGATAGAGAACAAGGCTAAGAGAAAGTTAACAACTAGAACAAAATAATTCTTTAATGATTTATGTGTCCATTTGATTCATTAGAAATAAAGGTACTAGGATAATTTTTTTTATTAAATCAATTCCATAGTGTTGAAAAAAACTCATGAGGATAAATACTTACATTATTAAGTACCATACCATCAGTTTCCACATCATCTTTTATTCTTATAAATTATGTTGAATTTTTCTTTCTTAAAGAGTTACCAGTTCAGTTGATCAATAAGTAGAAAGATAGGAAATTCCATCTAATTAATAAAATATTTTCACCAGATATCAAAATATGTATAAGTCTACCTATGGTGAGGTAACACATTACTGTAACAAACTACATCCTATGTTAAATTAAAATTTCCAATAAATAGATAACCTTACAAACCCTTTGAATGTTGAAATTGAAAATATTAATAAAGAGGTTCACTAACTCAGTATAACAATTATCTCCTATAAATCATAAGTTATCTCTTGTTGGTGACATTCCAAACATGTGACTTTATTCATCACATATTCTCTTAAAACATGGTAATAACATAGATTACCATAGAACCTTAGTTAATACATTCATGCTTTCCAAAATTATTCCGTTCAATATACCATATTTCAAAACATTAAATATAATTATTCCATGATATCATAAATCATAATGCCATCATATCTGTCCTGATTTCATTATTATTATCAAATAGATATTTATTTCCTTATCCCAACATTATGCACATATTACGGGTTATTCTTTCCCTAATATTTTTTGAAATAAAAATATTTAAATCAATTTTCATGGTTATCTATACTACTCAGCATATACCATTAATGGCATATGGAAAAACCTTAGAAGAAAAATAGATATTTCATTATTTCATAGTACCATAAAAGTGATTTTACAACATAATTTTGGAATCTCATTATATAAATTCTAAATCATCACACCACAGCATTTTTATACTTTAATCGAAAATATTTATGTCAAGTGATTTTATTATTTCTTTGGCCTTAATAGGTTTCTTACATTAATCACTATCGATAACACTTGAATTATGGAATTTATTGGAAGAATTCCCCATTTCATTTCACATATAGCTTTCAAGTGTGGGAGGTTCATTCTGTGTAGACTTTTCATTATTTGCATCATTGATTATATATTGCAATTACATCAACATGCAAATGATTGAAGGAATTATTTTACACATTTAAAAAATTTATTAGTACATATGAGATATTTTCCACCATGCTACTTTCAACAAATCGATTAAAAGGAAACACTCATATTATATTCAATTTTTTGTAATAATTTACAGTGAACTCCATCTTCCATTTCTTGTCAAAACCATGATATTGGTATATAACCCTAACATAATTTTCTACCTTGGTAGAATAATGAAAAATCTCTTTATATGTAATAAATTCTCTTTTGGTTAATTCCCTTAGAAGACTTGGTTTTAAACCCCTAAATAACCTATTGTAATTACTTTCATGTTAAATGATATTTCCTGAAGTGTACTGGGAAAGTCTTGTAAAATATTCCTCATATGTACCAGCTGATTCATCATAATTTTTCTTAAACTCAAAGAACACCTTTTCCATATTTGTATAATGAATATGTGGAAAGTAATTATTGAAAAACATTTTCATGTACTCATATGATTACATGGATTTATTTTCATCTTATTACATCGTATTCTTGATTAGAGTCCACCACTAGTATACATTACCTTCTAAATAATAAAAATACAGAAATAAATTTACATTTTTCAAACATTGAAGGATTGAAAATATAATTTTAGTGGTACTGATCTATTTTTCAGTAACAATTGAAATATAAGACCCATTTAAAGAAGGTGGATATAGCCTCATGAATGAATGAATATAATGTTGTTCCCATCTCTTATCATTTTAAAGTCCACAAGGATTCATAGCTAGTGTAAATATAGCAACAAGAGTTTTTATTCTAGATCACATAACATTTTTTTGTTTAGGAGGAAATTCATTTAATTTCCTATTTCATTCATCATTAGCACGGTTCATTCAGGCTCCTTCCATTATTTGAAATCCCAAAATAATAGTGTGAGTGGAAAAATCATACTAGTAAGACAAAATAATCAAGGGGAAGTGAATTCAGTCTCTAACATATTAGGTTTAACCTTATGTTAACTAGGATAAGTACCAAAATTTGTGGATTTTAAATTATTCTTTGACTTATCCTTAGGGACATCCCTACATCATATGAAATATTTCTAGGGATCTCACTAAATTATTCTCATTCTAGTTTTAAATTTTTGACTAAATCTTCACTATTATCCGAAGTCTAACAAATCAAGATTGAAATACATGGAAATTACATTACATTGGTGGAATACATAGCATATTAAATAAACAGACTCCCAAAAAAATTATTATTTTAGTTCCTTTGGAAATAGGGAACACATTCTTCTTATTTGGAGAGTGATCTTCAACATCTCCCATATATTTGTTACCACCTAGTTTTCCTACCTAATACCATTTTTCATATCCTAGTGAAAATCAAAAAAATGAAAATGGTGATCTTAGATTCTCAATAAGTGTAAACAAGGGAGATATAAATCTTATCATAACCATAAATTACAAGAACATTAGATTTGAAAATATTGTCTTATATATGAAATATCATGATATTATGTGATGTGATAAATCATAAAAGCTAAAAAAGAATAAATTAACATAATAAGATTTGGAATAAATTAAAACATGGAGTTTTTTGAATACATGTAAGCATATAAAATCATTCCATATTATTCCAGGATCATTTCCAAGTCCATAATAATGGAAAAGGTTTTTTACAAAACTGGGTTTAATTTTCTTTCTTGCATTGTATTATTGAACTGTGGTCATTTCATGTTCTTACCCTATCTATATCATAAGATATAAATTTTTACCCAATGCATTGGAGGGTGAAATATGTCCCACCCTTACTATAATCAAATCATTCTTATGTATGAAACATTATCACAAATTATTCATCATAGCCTAACCCAAAGAATAAAATGGGTTTTATAAACAACATTATATCATAACATAGTCCACATAAAACAAATGAATTTCATAAATAGAAATACATTATAAACATTATAAACCATTTAAATAATATGGATTGAATAAATTAAACATAACTCAATTAAACAATTCAACCTTATAAGGAAAATAATTTGGATAGAACACTTCAAATTATTTCTTTAGAAAAATATATGTTCTTCTTCAAAATCATATTCTTTTCACAAAATAAAACATAATTTTAAAAGAAAATAATTTCATTGAAAATGAACATGATATATTGTAATGTAATCTTCATGGACATATGATTTTATGAAAATGTAAAAACATTTCATTCCATATAAGTTAAATGAAACCATTGTTCTCGTACTTTTGTCGAATAAGTCTAAACATATGTCATATCGAAAATGAAAAAATATTAATTACATACCATTTAATAAAATTTTCTAATATGTAATATTGAATTTAATTTTTTTTTAGAAAAATAGAAGGAATATTTTGGAATACATAATTTGTAAACATGGACATCGGTGATAAATGTACCCTAGTAAATACAAACGTATAAACAATCTCATATAATAATGGGATTGTTAAATTATCCCTCACCCAAGGTCTTAGTTCCTTCATATATGTTTTAAATTATTATATAAGGATTTAAAAAATTTCATTATATTATTCTAGAATCATATTCATTTTTTGATATAATTAGTGCTTATATTGTTTCCTCTTTTTAATAACATTATTACTCATACTTTTCGTTTAAACTGTATTATTTTCATATGCATGTTTTGTCGTATAATTTATTGTTCCTCATATTATTTTATAGTTATATCATTTACATAATGATATTAACACAATATATGTCAAATTTAATCATTTTAAATATTTATATAATCATTATTTAATGTGGATCATGTAAAATAAATCATATCGCATTATGGTGATGGTAGATAGTACATACACACGATCGATGATATCATTCCAATAATTGTGCAATGGTATGGAAGTGGAATATATATATATTAATAATGAAACAAAATATTTTTATAATAGTAATATATACTTATTATTTCTATCATTATACCAATCCTTGTAAGGTGGTGGTGAAAAACATATTACACCACAATGTGGAGATGGTAAGTCGTACATATGAAAACATGGTGATTACATTTTTTGTAGGATGGATAGATGATGGAATTTGGATAATACAAGATCATAATAACTTATTATTATATAGGTGATACTAGGGTTATTACTTTTAAATGGAAATAGGATTATTAAGTAGATGAAGAAATGATATTGAGTGAGTAGGTAAAAGAGATCACTTATTCTTTTGAGATCTCCCTCTAAATCTCCTCCTAAAGGCACTACAGTTGGTATTATGAGAAGACCAGATCCGCTACAATGTAGATAATGATGTTTTGAAGAGAAATTGGTTGTGGGTTCTGATCATGATGTATCAATGTGAAGTTTTTCTGTGAGGGAGGATTTTCCCTTTTATATTTGAGGTGAGGGGGACATTTGGAATCTAAACACATACTAATTTATGATAAAATAAAATAAAAATAAAAAAAATCCAAAATTTCATATATTATAATATGATATGTTATATTTTTGTAATCTCATCATCCAATATATTTTGATATGTTTTGCAATCAATTCAGACCCTATCATTTAAATTATCTTTCTAGTTATTCAATTTTAATTTTTTACTTAGGTAACAAATGTTATAATATTAAAATTGTGTAATTATTACTTATTTTATGTCAATTAGATAATAAAATAAAAATCTAGAACGTATGAGACCATTACATAATTATTTCATATTTTTAAAAATATTCAATTAATTTTAAATAATTTAATAAAACATTAATTTTACAAATTATCAATACTGTAACTTTTGATTATATTCATTTCATTGATTTTTAATAATACCAAGATAAGATGTTAAACTCGAACAACATAATTTATTATATCCCTAATGGGTCTATTTAAACAAAAACAATCATTGGATTTATTAATTATCACATGTTAGATTTATTTCTAATAGTATTTATTTGTATCTTCAATAATATAATAATTGAAAAATCAGTATCTGTAATTATTTAATGTACCCATTTACTGAATAATAATTAAAAATAAAATACTACAATGAAGATAAATCCTCTATATTTTAAAATGATATGCATAGTTGAATATATATTTTGTAAAATCCTACATTTAAATAGTTATATATAGTAAAACATGAATGTAAAAACTTTAACATCACATTAAATAAAATTTCACATGTTTTGTAAATGTTTCCATATGGATCTAAATGGTCTATAACATGACCATTAGATAATTTTGGTCAATATATAAAATAAGAATAATATTTTTTGAATTTATTTATTATTTTGATGGTTATTATCATTTTAATGAAATTTATTTTATTGATTCTCATCCATTAAATAATTTTTGCATCATCAATGTAAAATACTTTGAGGTAATCATTTATTTCCTAAAAATAATAAAACAAATTACCATGATTAATAAGAAAATTATCTTTGAAATGAGTATTTTTTGTATAACATAACTTTTATTTATCATTTTATAGAAAATGAGATAGTTATTAAAATTTTACTATAACATTTTTATCTTTTCTTCAGATAAAATATATTAAATATTCTTATATCAACCAAGTGGAATCCAAAGGATAGCATTTCGACCCAAGGAAGATTTCAGTTTACAATTACCCATCCCATTTTATTAGGAAATGTGTTAGTGTTATTTTATTATATTATATTAACCCCTAATTAACCAATTTTCTTTTTTAATATTTTAATAAACATTACTGATGTTATTATTTATAATTCCCAAAAATAAAAGAACGATATTTACATAATTTTGTCTAGTGATTCAAAATATGGAATCGATTTTTCAATATTCAAAACACATAATTTCTCATAAATAATATAAATTTAATCCAATATTCGGAAAGAAAATGTATTTTAAAAGATAAAACGATGAAAAAGAGTGAAATATTTTTACATCTACATTCATAGTAAAATTAATTACAATGAAAATTAATATATTTACAAATAAAAATAATTTATTTACACATTAAAAGCATTAAATTATATAATTTACCTGTATAAAATATTTTTATAGAAAATTTTGTTTTCAATTAAAATTTAGTATATTTTTTCTATTCATCAAAATTTGAAACTTATCAAAAAAATAAAACAAATCCTCCAAAGTATCTTTTATACCCTAATTCAAAATAATTTCTTTATTTTTTCAAATAAATATTAAAATGTGTCATAAACATGATTTAAAGTTGGTGTGCCATCAAAAGGATGAAAAACTACAATTTTTAAAAATACTTCTTTTATCTGAAAAATTGAATTTGTTCTTATATCATGTCTCAAAAATATATAGGATAAATTTTGAAATTTATATTGAATATATATTATATATATATTTCATTTATAAAATCCATCTAGTCTGATAAAATCATTTATTTTCATTTAAATAATCATTAAAAAAATTTCTATTTATTTAAAAAGGGTTTATTTTCATTTATAATTAATTTCTCACCAAAAAATTAATCTTATATTCATGAGAAAATAATATTTTCATAAGGAAATTAATATTTCTAAAACCCACCATTATAATGGTCAAGTTATAACGTAAAATAATAATATTTAGTTTTTTTATTAAACTCGTTCAGGTGAGAAATGAACACTATCAAAAGATCTTGAAATTGTGTGAATAAAAATCCAAAATAGTGTTGTGTATACAATAAGCTATGCTAGTTCTTCCTTCAGTAAAAGGTTATCATAGTGTCTCATAAAACAAAAAACATCAAAGAATTAAAAAAACAATAAATAAATTAATAAAAATATAAAATATCAATATAATAAAAATATTATGGTGTTACATTCCATCTAGATTAGAAAAACTCCTTCTATCAGTGAAGATGGAATTATTGGCCTTAACTTTGAATTTCAAGGACATTGGGTTCATTTTGATTATATAAATTCTTCATATTTTGATTTCTAAGGCATATCATGTGTGAGGAATCATAGGTTTCTACCCTATGGAATCTCATGGCCGGTATGAGGTAGTTGAGCCAAAGGAGCGTAATAATTATAGGGAATTTTACCCCGGGCATCCCTTGTTTATTAGATGGGTTAAATATTCAAGATTAGTTAATAGGTTTTTGGTCTTTTAGATATATGAGGGTTATAGTTTTATTTTATTGTGGGTAAAGGTAGCTAATATGCTCAATATAATGTGTGGATATGTATGTATCATGTTTAATGAATTTTTGGGGTAGGTAGGTCATAGATTTAATGTTTTATGGGGATAAGTGTGTCACAGGTTTATAATTTTATAGGGATATTTAGGTCATTATTTTAACTTTTTTGGGAAAAAATGTGCTGTCGAATGTGTCACAAGGGGGAGATGACCACAATCTAATGATGCGCCCACTCAAGGGGAAAACATACAGATTCGATGGGACTATTTGGGTGTAAAAAATTAACGTAAGGGAGGTATCTCAAGTGTGTTATCTTGTGGGGACTAATCCTCAAAGAGGTATCCCAAGAGTTCTAGGATATTGTAATTTAACTTCAGAGAGGTATCCAATGTGTGTTTGTATGACAATATTGAACCTTAGAGAGGTCCTCCAAATGTGTCTGGATATCATGTTTGAACCTCCGAGAGGAATACCATGTGTGTCCTAATGTTGGGAGTGAACCTCATGGAGGTATGACATGTGTCTCCGGATGTTGGTATTGAAACTGATGGATGCATCTCATGCATATTGTTAAGAGATATGGACAAAACCAACATATTTTGATTTTGTAGCATATGGTTGTGTGATGAGACTAATCCATGTAGTTCAACATCATGTGGTACAAAGGCTTGTGTCACAGAAAGAACACCAATAAGGGGTATAGTGGGTATTAAACATAGAGGATTTCTTAATTTTTGGGTGACCATTCTTAGGTTTAGAGTATCATTACATGATATTTTGGGGATTGAGCATCAAGGGAAACTCAAAGTAGGAGGATTATCCCATGGTGGAGATGGATTATGTGATGATTACATGTGTGAGCTTCCTAAAGGATCAGGATCATCCCAGGGTCATGAAGGATGTTGTGGTCCTTACACACTAGAGCAACTCTAAGTAGTGGGATTTTTCTATTATGGGGAAGGGGGTCCCATTCCATGATGATCATACATGGGGCATCTTATATTCATTAGAAACGGTAGGGATATGTAATTATGTAATAGGATGTGGATTTTGTCTGGTAGTTTAACATAATGTGGCTAGGATTGTAGACTATGAAATTTTACATCATGTAACTCAAAATTTGGGGGGGGGCTACACCCTAGGAGACCATATCTATATAGGATATTATGATATGAAATTATCCGTAATAAAAGGTAAACATAAGTAGTTTACCTTGATATATAAATATTTTGGGAATATGTGTGTAATAATCAAGTTCCACTGAGTGGAGTGTGGCATAAACACATCAACATTGAATTGACTAAAGGGTTATTGGTTTTATGGAGCCAATATATTGATAAAGAGGTGCTATGGTTTTTCTGATTAGGAGAAGAAGGAAAGGTAATGAACCTGGCCATGCTTGAATGAAGTGGGTCAGACCCCAGGGTTGATGATACCAGTCTCACTAAAAATTGGGGTGATAATGATCTATTTTTAGATGTGTTTAGTTTTCTTTGGAACTCAAATTTTACAAAAGATTTTTTACTAAAAGGATGAACCATATAGGTACAGGCTGAAAGGATTTCATGGAGGCCACAGTTTCATGAAATTTGATGGTTTTATAAATGGATGTTGTCTTTTGAAGGTTTTTATTTCACGAAATAGGTTGGCCCTTCCTCAGAGTAATGTATTGGTTACCATGGGGTTTGTTTATCAAGGGATAAATATATAATGACACCTGAATACCAGTAAAATGTGTTTTGTATAATATGAAGGCAGCTAATATTCATGAACAAAATCTCTACCATGGTTTGATGTTCTCAAGAAGCAGTGGGTGGATATTTTTTAAAATATGATAACATATAGGATTCCATCTCATTTACTCATAAAGGGAAGGGTTTTTCTAATTTTGTACATTTGTTTGAAGCCCAATGGTCACATCCCCCATATAAGATGACGGAGGTAGTTATTTGTAGGAACATTGAAGGTCTTATTTGTAAAATATAACACGTTATAGATGTTTTTCATAATTTTATTCAATAGTATGTGGGTGTTTTTAAATAACGATATGCTATATATAAGTTAATTTCTCAATTACCTTTTCAGCCTAAAAACCTTCATGAGCCATAAAATGTTGGTGAAGGCTTGTTCATTCATTAACAAAGACACTTAAGTGGAGTTTTTAGTTGTTTTATAACAATTTTAATTTGAATAAATAATTCATTCCACATGGTCTCCCATGATAACTATTGTTTCATAAAAAATACACCCCTAGAAAGGGAATCAATGTGGGGGACATGAGGTGGATTCTGAGGTAAAATTACTAAAAATTGGGGATATATGAGGGCTTTTATTAAATAATTGCCTTTTCCAATTCATATATAGTTTTGGGTGTCCTTAGGGAAACTATGAGCCTTTTACATAATATATTCATTTCCTATCATTATTTTGGAACTACATAATGTTGTTAGAATTATAAGATTTTCATCCTCACCACTCAACAAACATTAAAAAATATTTGATTCGATCTTTCAGGAAATTTATTATTTAAAACAATTATTATTCTCAGATTCGGCCTTCATGTCTTGACCTTAAAAAAATCTCTTGAAAACATTTTTAGTCTGGGATGATTAATGTTGAACGTGTTAATTTTTCTACTACTCAACAAGGGGAGATGGATGGAAACCATATAATAGGTCAGTGATTTAGAAGGACATCATATTATGATACCGATTCCAATTTTTTGACAGTGACACAATATGAATATTTAAGGTGCAATGATTTTTTGTTATATGGCATTACATTGCGAGATGATGCCCTCATCCGTAACACCGATTGAGATAATCCTACTTACAAGTTCAGAAGCCCTCCTAGGGTGTAACAATGGAGTTGCACAAAGGTAACTATGTGATGGACCATACATCATTTACTGCCCACATTATTTAGAACCATGTGAAAAACATAAACAGGTAAGTTATGGTTGTAGAGACTCCCCCCCCCCCAAATGAAACTATTCTCATGGTAGGTCCGGTGAATGATCTCCAATGCTAGATAGTTGAATGTGATTTGTTACAAGGTGGAAATTTTAAATATGAGTAGCCAGGAAAATACATGGTATACCATCCCTCTCATGTGTATGAGGTCATTCATAAGAGGGGGTGATATATTATATTCCATGGAATTTACAGTTCTACATCTACATCCCCCTGAATTTCATATAAGCAATATTGAGAAAGCAATATCCTCATACCAGAACATTTCACCTGCATGATGGGGATGCCAAAATTATTCCTTGGGATCTCTATCTGATTGTGCGGTTCCCAATAAATGTTGAAATTTAATATGAGTTCCATATCATAAATGATATATGGGACTACTATGACAGGTTGTCATTTATTGAAAGGGTTCTTCTACTTTTAGTATATGGTATAGTGCACTCAATCGAAGAATAAGAACATCTCATTCATGTAGTATTTTTTCTAATGTTCGAGTGTACATGATTCCAGGGAGGTTGTGCTAGTGTCTTAATTTTCTCAGAGAGGCCAGATGCATTTGTACCAGAGGATTTTGGAGGCATGTAAGTAGAACATTTGGGGGGAAATTTTCAATCATGGTTCCCAAGTGGGTTGAAAAGTGTGGTTCATGATAAAACATATCTATGGGTGGATTCTCCCTTGTTTTGATGCTTATAGGGGAGTGTGGTTAAGAACCCTCGTTACAGAGGCAATTATGGCATCTTGGAATCATATCAACCAAGTAGTTCAAATGATGTATAAATCATACAAGATATTATTCCACATCAACCAAAGGAAGACCCCCAATTGTGAACATGAGCCCTTCCATTTATTATACTATTCGGTAGCCAAAAACATGGGGGGTGGGGTTGAGTATCGAAATCTAATTACCCTCATGGAGATAACTTCGTGGTGTCCACTCTAAATATCATCATGAGTCAACCTCTAAATCCGGTTGTAGTTGGAGTTCCAATGAGGATCTGGTTAGCACAACACTTCATATTCCTTCCATTACCAACCTAATGGGGATGGTTTCAATTGATAGGGAATGGAAATTGGAGAAACATTCATAAATTATGTCCTTAGGAGTTGGGGTACTATTGGGAAGGATTGATTTCAACGAAATATATGAACCATACACCCCAAATCAATTATCTAGGTAGTTTAGGGGACATAAATGACATTACCTAAAGGTTTCCATTATGGTATGTTCCAACCATAATCCCCTAGTTCTCTTGAGAATATGGTAGATGTTTATTCTAGAAGAAAAAAGAGAGACAAATTAATTTTTGATGGAAGACACAAAATATGGTACCTTACATGAATATAAACTTGTCATGGAAATATTATATCCTATGGATATAATGTGGCATTAGGCCAGTTAGGTGGATGATTTAGAAGGGACCCAACATCCAAGGGATGAGTGTCATTTTTTATAAATTAGAACATGAAAATGAATCTAGGATGGAACAAAAGTGGGGATTACAACTTCTATATCCAATTCTGATCTACAAGGAATGGTAGCACTAGAACAATAATATTTCCAAAAAGGACCTTAGGGGGAATTTGGAGAATACAAAGGTTTTCCATGGGTGTAAGACCTGGATTTGAGAAAGTGGATCCACCACCCAAAATCTCAAGTGTTGATATATTTTGAAATTCTAGAGAGATTTGGAGAATATGTAGTCAACTAAACACTATCTATGGGTTATTGTTTCATCTTCATGAAGTCGTGATAAACCTTCCCATGATGGTCTATTTAAGGGTAATTTTATTCCACCCCATGAAGTGTTAGTTTAATATATTATAGGTATATATGATTTGGTCCACTCTAATGGCATCATGCGTCACATAACTATCTAGGTGAATGTGTTGTTGGGAATGCCTTCCCCTCATACTATTCTTATGGGAATGTTATCCCCTTTTCCGGAATGGGGTGAATAATCAATCAGGGAATAATAATGAGGGAGTGATGCCAATATTTTCTCCTCAAGTGAATAATATCCCATTATTTATAAGGAAAATTTCTATTTTATTCACATCAATGAACTGGTAAACCTCTATGATTATTTTAAACATTTTTTTACTTATGCATGAATATGTGAGCATGGAGGAATGTGAGGTGTGTGATGAATATATAGTCGAGCCCAATTGATCCCAAATTCTTTAAGGGGTGGGTGTGAGTCACCCCCACCCCGAAATTGTAGTCATATGATACCAATCATTTATTTTTATGGTGTTCTTATGGGGGGGTCCCGGTTAACATCACAAGGTTGATGGTTAGTATTTATAACTAATTTAATTATTATCCTATTTCCACCATCTTTTTATTATTTGTAATCCCATATGTAAATCTAGGATAACCATATAAATTAAATGGAAGTGAAAACAATATGGGAGGGTCTGCCAATATTGATAATTCATGAGTCTGTTGGTCCTATAGCCGCAGTGTTGAAGGCTAATGTTTGGGCCTCCATGGGGGTGTCTGCGGTTTTCTATTATTTGGGGTCGTTTATGTGGTTATGGTAGTTAAATAAATTTTAGACACACTCCATGAGATTATAATTGATATTTTTCCTCCACAAAGGTTTATAAGGGGAATATGATAGACGAGCCTACCCTAGAGATGCCAATAGAAGTGGTGGATGAATCTATCAATGTACAGTTAGATGAGGGGCATTTTATTATATATATGAAATGTAGGATGGTTGAGAATATGAATATGGATGACCACTAAGATGATGTGTTGGTGGAATTCCCAAAATATGGTCCTAAAACACCTAATGAAATTGGGGGTTTTGGATCTGGTCTGGATAAGAAGAACCACATTGTTCGACATAAATCATGGATGAATGTGTGGATAATCATCAACCTCAACTGGTTGGCTTATCTAAAAATCGGGATGGGGACTCTTTTCCAATTTCTTGTAATCCTAGGAAATTTTGGTCTAGACTCCCATGGTCTTCATGCTATGGGTTGTGGCACTATCACAGAAAAAATGGTTGGTGTTAGAGGAGATAATTATGGCATGGTACGAGGAGAAGTGTGATGACCCCAAGGCACTATAGATGAATAAGGAGGAGTTCTCATTGTTGGAGGGTTTGTTACAAGAATAAGAAACAGTCACAAGTTATAAAGTGGTGAATATCAACCAACTAAGTAGACAGTTGGAATCACTTAATGCTATAGCCATTGGGAATAATCTCTAGCAGCTGAGTACCAAGTTAAGACGGATCGTGTGCATCATTAGGCTACTAACTTTTACCTCACATCCAAGGGGAAAACTTTTATACTGACCAAGAAGTATTATAACCAATAGACTACCAGAAAATGTTTAGACAGGTTAGAGAAATATTTTCCCAAGCCAATCCTAAAGTCAGCAATATCCATGATTGAAATAATAGAAAGGAACTAGTGTGTGGATGACCCTCCAAAATTTTATAATGTTTTCTTTTTAAATTCCATATTTGTACTAATATATCTTTTACTACATCTCAGTCACATTAATAAGAAAACCCATAATTAATCCCTAATCTCAATTGACTCGTGATCAGGGTGGAAAAAAGGGACAAAATGATATTTCTAGATTATATGAGATCTATAGATAGGAACTAATCACATGTGGATTGAATTTTTCATTGATCACTAGGAGGATCATGACAAGGAAATAATTATTTGTAGAGTGGGACTCTTTAAATAGTTGTCTTTCATTCCCAACATGAAAAAGTTCCTGAATAATGGAACACCATAGTCATTGAAACAAACCCTAATAAAAGTGAGGGGTGAAGGATGATAAATGAGACAACTATTATACAAATAATAAAGGGTGTGACAAACCGATGGAGGATGAATATGGACCAATTTGAAACACGGATCCCACTATTAGTCCACCAGGTTTGGGGTAATATTTTGGTCATCTGTTAAGCTTGATCAAAACACAAAACATATCAAAATTTTATAGGAATTATTTTTGAGTGTTTTTTATAAGAATTTAGGTGAGATGGTTTATCCTGGAAAAATTATTGTTAGGGGAAGCTTATTCTAATGTGGAGGGTGGTGAGGATCCAAATATAGTGAGACACAATGAATGTAGTGAACTTATGTATTTTTCCGATGGTGTTTAACACTCTTGGGATCACACCATATTGGATCCGAACATGTTGGGTGGGCATAAAATTATGAAAAAAGGATAAAATTTTCTTCTAAGGTGGTGTTTTAATTAATTTCAATAGACTACCTTGGAACTAAAATGGCATGGTATTAGACCAACATCGAAGGTGACAATGAGATTCTCTTACTTGGGAATAAGACACATTGTTTTTTTATATAATGAAATGATGACTAACGTAAATCTATTGGGCGTATTATAGAATGGATGTTGAGAATGTATTTTATGGTCATACGGTGAGTAAATTATTGCTAAAATTTTAGGGTTACATAGATTTAATTATGATGCTACATAGTTTAACATCTCATGGTACGTATATGTGTAGTAAAATTTAATTATATGAATATGATATACAACATGAATTAAATTGAAGATGAAATTGTGGTTTGTACCAAAATGTTTTCTATTATATTAGGTCTAGTGAGAAAAATCATATTTTCCTTAGGGCTCATGGTGCGCCTCGTGGGATTTGTATATTTATTTTACTTCATAATTTTTTCCTATATCTCACAGTTGTCGAGAGGGCATGAGTATGAATTTTCATCTGGTATCCCCTCTGTGTTTTCTACCATAATAATATATATACCTCTTTCATGGGGTATTTTATGTTATTTCAAACCTGGATGATGTCCCTAATTTAATGACTTATAGTTTGGGGAAATGGGTGGGAGGAATAAAAGACATAAATTTTTAGACTCATATTGTGAATGGTGGCAACTGGTTGGAATGGAATGATTATTTACCAATTTATAAAAAATGTACTACAACAACACTTGTCTTGTATATGGAAAATATATGTGGGGTCAACATTTGATCATATTTTAAACATGGGAGATACCAAATGTCATTGATGATCCTTAAAAGAATGTTACCAGGATTGTAGGTGAGCTAGTGTGGATAGGTAACCCTTCCATTTGGGGGGATATTCAGATCAATAGGATGGTGATGATGAATATAAAAGGAATAAAAATGTGAGAGTTAAAAGGGAATGACCTAGGTGATGTTAGATGCTCTCGGAGCTATTCTGCTATGTGCATGACTGCACTGGATGAGGGTATTCATAGGAAATGATTGATCTTGAATCCTTTGGGAGAGTACATGGTATGAGTTTATGGTAGAGTTTTGATAGTTTTAAAATACTATATCATCAATACTTAACTCATGGGGCTAGGAATCAATCCACCACTTGTTTCAATTTTCCTTAATAGGAGACCAATACCGAAAACTGGGATGGTCCTCTTGTGTGAGGATGAAAGTTATCATGTGGTTTTACATCATGCGATTGGGGAACAGACCATCCAATTTACCATCTCATGGTATGTATTTAGCAAACATTGATTATAGTCATTTGTAGAGGAAATAACGTTTATTCCTGATTTTATAAGAATACCATATCACGATTTTTCATGAGGTATTGCGTCTCATCACAAGAGGCATCATACATTTCATAGCCAGGGAATCCCATGTTCTTTTCATAACATGTGATTACTATTTACCATCATGTTCCACAATGTTGTATGTGGGGCATATTTATTTAGAATCCCATTCTTTTTTCATCATGTTGGGTAATGAGGGAATCTCGATATGGTAATGGGTCGAGGAATAGGATAGGGGATTATACTTGATGAGGAGGATAATGTTAGTTTTAAACACTTTGGATAAAAGGTCACAAAGGTATTATTATTGAGGAAAACCTCACTTTTGGAGATTAAACATGGGACTAGGCTTGAAGACAAAATGTTAATGGCTCAAAACATATCCCATGGATTAGAAATCAAGCTACATGTTTTTCTGAAATACATAATTGTGGATCACTAATGTCAGGTGATCGATACCCTCTTAGGTCATTTTCACATCATGTGATGGTTATGTATAGTAATCTCATTCTTATTTCATGAGGTACCCCTTGTTTATCATATAATGAAACCCTAAAGTTTAACATCATGTGCTGAGGATTCTAGTTTTTGTTATCTCACCTTTTTTATATGAGCATACAATTTTTTCAAACATGGTAAGAATAAACATTAATGTCGTGTACAAAATATCTTGGTTTTGTTCATCTTATATTTTTCCGACGAGGCATCAAGTGTCTGCCACCTAATGTAAGGTACAGTTTAATGGTTTGTACTAAGGTTGTTGGATTAGTTCATTTCATATTTTTTTATATGGAATCGCATGTTTTTTAAAAAGGGTATGTATATAGTTATAAATTATATTCTATGTAGGACATTCTTTTTAATTTAAAGTTATATAGATCAGACTTCTGGAGATTCTTCTAGTTTAAAGTCATAGAGATTATACCAGAGGGTTCATACATAGTACATCTTGAGGAACCTGGGGTTACAGAGAGGTGTACTATGCTAAACTCCCTTGGTCATCAATTAGTATGAATATTATAATATAACATATGAATAATTTAATGTCATTACCACTTGGGATCCAATTTCGATGGCTTCTTTCTAAGTATATTTGGCATAATGAAGGATAGTGCCACATCAACCTTAAGGATGAAATGATAGAAACCATTATTATTGAAGGCTCTTTATACCCAATTTTTGTCCCTCTATAATTTATGAAATGCCTATATTCTTTTATCCTAGATGATTCCAACTCAACTAAACAGACATCTTCTACAATTTCTAGCACTTCCTAGTCATAACAATCTAAATGGAGTGATTATATTAGAACATATATTAGTGAAACTGCCAATGTTCCTTAAACTATGGTGTTTGGGGTCACCTTGTTAGACTTTAGAGCTTTCATATTATGTACCTTTAGGGAAATGGGTATTTTATCAATAAATCACTTTTTATTATCATCTTACATCATTTGAGTGATATTATAGAGGGGTTTTTTAAATACCTAAACCATACCATTATCTAGCGTGTTGTAGGAATAAGTGTGGCTGGACCAGATGTTGTATTTTGAATACAACATCTCTAAATATGAAACTCAATAGGTACTGTAATTTTTCATTAGAATTGTGGGATGAATTCTAAACCACTAAATTATATGGGGGTTCAAAAACATAACAAAAACCCATGTTTTTATTTCGTTGAGGGGAACTATATCTACCCAATTTGAAAATATGTTTGTTTTGGTTAGAATGAATCTACACAATCGAGACGTCATTGGTGGCAAAGGACAAACAATGTTTATTCCACAATATATAATGGGAAAAGAATAGTAGGTTGTTTGGAGAAGCCGTGGATGTTTATTCCCATTGTTTTCATGGATCTAGAACCTATGAAACCACATTCATAACTCAATTAATTTTTGAATTATGGAGGTCAACAAATAACCCTACCATTGAATTGGGTTAAAGGGATTCAATCATTATTTATGGGATCTATAAGATATAGTAAGAACCTCCAGCATGACCGGATGTATCTCCTTACCTCTGATAAAATTAAGAAGAATTCACTCAATCCAAAACATATAGAGAATCATCTCAAGGGTAGGTCTATTCTGGAGGATGAACTATGCTACATTATTATAGATTCACTTATCAACACCTCATCTGGGTAGGCTTATTTCATAATAGAGATACTAATTAAAGGGATTCATCTAATTGGGGATTTCCTTGATTAAATTTAGAATTTAATGGAATTTGTGAAGATGTACTAGTAGCTATCTTATTTACATGATGGTCATAAGTATTTGATGTGTTGTATGAAATGACCCTCTGGTGTGCCTTATGAATGACCAAGTCAACTGAATTGGGAACTAAAGGTGATTTATATAGACTTTCCAAATAATTGGATCGACCATTAATTGACCAGGGAACTTAATTCACATTCATCTGAGAAGAGAATTGGGATATTATTTAATGATTCCATTCTATAAGGTGAAATGTTCTTAATTTATAATGATGTAGTCACCATTTATATACTTAATGACCAGTTTGGTGTCTCACCTCACATGTAAATAGGGGACATCAATATGAAGGGCCAACTCAAGATCAGTAATAAGAGCCTGATAATTACCCTCTTTTTTAGTTCAACATTAAAAAATGAATGATTATGGTAGGATAGAAGATGATAGATTCATAAAGAAAATTCATAGGCCTACCATTTTGAGTTTGGTGTAACTGAGACATCTATCGGTTGGGATCTTGGAAGTACAATCATGGTATATATTCAACCAAGAAGAGATTTTATCTAAATTGAGTATGACTTTATTTGGTAATTCAATATCAATGGATATCATTATAAGAGATGAGTGAAAACAATGAAATATTATAATGATTTCCCCTTAACACTTTCTAGGAAGTGTACATGGTGTCAAACTACTACAAGATTAACACCTAATGTTCTAGTCACTCATTCAGAATTGGGAAATTGAGAATATACTTAAGTGGGTAAAACTGGGTGAATGACTATAAATCACGGTGCTATGGTAATTATGAAAATTATGTACTAAAAAAATATGGGGAAACTCTACTTGATGGGGGTTTATCCAGTAACTTTGTCAAGGAATATGTGACTGAGATAATATAGGTTTTTCACACTCCGTTAATTTTTTTAGGATATAAGGGTAACAAACTGCTATTCTCTAGTTCTAACATAAAGGACCATAGGCTCTACTATTATGGGTGAAATTTGGAAAAGGGTTCATATAATATAATTCTTAATGTTGTCAAAGGTGATATTGAATTCCTCATCCAACTGATACTCAGTTCTATTATTCATATTCCTAAAAATAGCATACACATGTTGGGCACATTTTCATAGAATTAATAGATATATTCTAAGATACCTTGAATGCCTCATAACTCATAGAGGTTTAATAGAGGTGAATTGTTTTTTATATCATTTATTTTAATAGAGTCAATTTTTATTCCTCTATATTTTATGAAAAAATTGTGAAATATTTTGATGGTAATAATGAATGTTCATGTCAAGTGTTTCATATTTATGTTATAAGAGTAGATGAAGGTGAACACATTCTCAAGGTATATGTGATGGCCCTAGAATTGGTCAAACGTCACCACTAGATCATGCATGTAACAATTTAACAATATATTGAGGATCATCCTTGTGATATAGTGAATAGGGTAATGGTTGGTGGCTCTTAAATTAATTAAGATGAAAGGAATCACCATATATTATAAGATCATCATGGGTTCCCTGAAGGTAGTGGATTCTTCATCCTTGGGGGCTATTATAATGTGAATATAAATGGAATATTTTTCTATGAAAGAGAGGGAATGGAAACCAGCCATAAAATTGGACAAAATATAATTCATTATAATGGAATGTTCAGCATTCAAAAAATAGTGGTTGAGGTCCTCGATGTCAATAAAGACTCTAATCTACCCATTATTCTTTTCGGAGGGGATAATGTTTAACAACAACATGGGGCACTAGAAAACTATGATGAAGTTCCCCATAATAATATTTTCAAATCGACCATGACCATGTACCTATAGGAAGTGTGTGTCTTTATGAGAGACTATTTTAATCAATGATTACCCACTAGGAGGCTAAGGAAACAGAATATATCCAATGTGTCAAGACCTAACTTCTTTTTATGACTCTCGGAAAAGACATCATGTTACTATTTCAAGAAATCTGTATACCATCGTTTCTCCTCTAGAAACATAGCTACACATATCGGTGTTGGCCCTAGATATTCTTTGGATCCAATAGTTACTTGATTTTACTCGTCAATAATAATAGAGACACCATATTTGATTGATGGAGTGTCGTTATCAAAATATTCATTATCCAATATGTCCTGAGTATCGAACGGGGAAGTTAATTTATAATAAACTACTAATCCTATGATGGAACTATAATCTAATTATATAGGTGGAAAATTGTCAACAAGGAACTCCTACTCTATGGTGATTCTTGTGTAAAAAGATTATGGGCCAATCCTGGATGGTTTCTAACCATGAGATCTACTATTGATATCAATGAAATGGTGATGGGCCAAATTTGGATTAAATAGACCTACATTTTGTAACATTACCAATTTTAATGGATTAAGGTCCATATGAAAAACTAAGCAATACTTTACAGGGGTATGGTTTTCAAGTACTGGTTAGAACTATCCAATGTTGTCATATAATTTTATATATGATCACTCATTCATAGAGACTACGAAACATATAACAAAGTCTAGGGTTGTTGGTTCCATCCTAGTGATTGTGAGGATGATTTTATCTTTCATGTTTACAAAATGATCATCGGTAGAAGATGTCAGATAATTTTGGGAATTAATATTTAATAAATAGTTTCATATAGGAAAATAATCTAGTTTCTTTATCAATCCACACTAGGTTGATGAAGGAGTCTATAAAACATTTTTTTCTATGGTGTATATTAATTTACTGTTGATGGTGGTGTTGTTTCCTACTGTTTTCCAAATTTTTGGGTAAAACAAAATGAAGGATAAATAAATTTATTTCAGAACAAAGATGTTTTACTGATGGATAAAGGTGAATCCAAAACATTCACATAAGTTATATTTATAGACTGTCACATCAAAATAAGGAAAATGCATTTGGTTTATGAAAAACTTCAAATTACACTAAATATGAGTTTTCATAATGTATGAAAGATGAACTCCATAGATGGAACACAAGAAAATTATGCTCCAAATATGAAATCAAAAATAGATTTATGTGCTTGTGGGAAGTCCTGCAAAGAACATCTATATAGGTTCATCTAAGTTTAAAAATAGGTGGCCACCCCCTTTATTCAGGGTAACTTTTCCAAGAAAGAACTAGTATCCATGTCTTGCGAAAGAGTTTCATGTAGACACGTTATGCATAGTAAAACATACGCATAGTGTATTATTTATGTCTATCAAAAGAAATTGAAACTCAGGGTCCATTTGTGATAAATATAAGGCTTACATGAAATATATCTTATGTGAAAACTCTAATTGTTGCATACACGTACAGATGTTTAGCACATGTTTTTGAGTTGCGTGACCTGTATGTTTTGAATATCCTATTTGTTTGATCAGAAAATTCATTTGAATCATATCTGGACAATTGTGTAAGAAGTGTTTCATGCGAAATAAGGTTAGAAAAATAAATTAAAATATGATTAAGTGACCATCAAGTCATTAAAATGAGTAAGACATCAACCAAGGCAGTGGGATAGGGGGATTCAATAGATGTTACCTAAAGGAACCAATGATCTATCCCAAAAATATTGTAAAGGTAATGTTCCTGGAATAGAGTGATGTGTCAAAACATTTATATTCCACAAATATTAATGATTAATGTTTTTTTTACTATCGACAGATTGTTATTGCACGATACTTATACTATACAATAGGATTTAACAATGTAAAACCGTTGTGTTTTATCTCTACATGTTAATGTTTATTTATTTTACAATTCATTTTGATTGGTTTAACATGTTCTGTCCAATGAGGGAACATGATCTATCACATCAAAAAAAATTGACACCATGATTCACCCTTCCACTGTTAGGGTGTTTTGGGGTCCTACATAATACAGTCAACCCCATCCCTTTGGAAAATTTTTACCTCCCTTTTTTGTAACAAACATCTCAGCATTGATCATAATTGGATTTTTAGAGACACGCGTTTCCTTGGAGTCCCTCATTGGACTATCGAGGGAATATTGGATGTACCAGTGGAATAAATTTGGGACTACTCCCTAAAAATGGGGAAAATCCTTCCGTGTAGGTTATTATAGGTAGTATCCTATCATACCACAATAGATTAAAATCTTTATTCTAGGCCATTGAATTGGTTATTTTTATGAATCTTTCCATGTGACTTATATTATATCTTTTTATACCCTTGAATCATTATCCTATATATAGTTAGATTAGTTTTTATAAACCATTGAATCTTGGGCTTCTAGTTTAGTATTTGATTAATTCAAGAGCATGTATCCCCTAGGAAGTAGTGTATCTCCATTACATTGAGATTTCTGGTGATATAAAGTTGGTTAATTTTCCCCTGAATAGTAGAACCCCCATCTTCTTCAGAAAAATAAACGATGGACCAAAATTTCACCAATTCATATTCTTATTTGTAATAGGGCTCGACATTAGATACCAGATTCAAAAACTAAATGGGGTTCTTTAGGGCTTCGATAAGGGCATCACACATATCCTTTTTTATACGATGCACATTGAGAATTTGTAGCGTCACTGGAATGTCATTGAGGTGTTTCAACACAATGTATTTTATTTTCCGGGGAATATTTCTATCTTCCAAGGTAAACTCCGGGATGGGGAGTTTAGTTTGTGTCTTTATTTGAGGTGTTAGGATATAGGTATTGTTTTACAAACTCTGTTTTAAGTTATCTAGTCTAGGATGAATTCTTGATAGTTTATAATTAGATGAACAAGGATGGTCTCTGGCTTTCCATGGATTATTCTAAATTTGTTTTTGTTGAGATACATGGTCAAAAAATATAGTTAGCCACAGAGGCATACCCTATAGAGTGGACTGGGAGTATTTTTTTGATCCCTTTTCTAGGCATACTATCTTCTACCATTACCATTAATAGAATGGCCTCACATGTTAACTAGGATACATTTTCCTTTATTGTGTCCCCTACCTCATGTTCGATAGATTTGGATAGAGGAACATGATGCGTTAACACAACCTTATTCATCATTGGTTTTCATAAAAGGATATTCTATCCTATCAAATTTTATGGAAAAATATTCCTCCCATTTTTTAGTAGAATATTAATTAAAGAATGAATTATCTGGATCTCTCACAACTCTGGAAGAATGAAATACCTAAGAGTAGAGGATAGTTTATTCCTCTATGGGGACTCTGTTCACCTTTGTGCTTCCAGTTTTATTCATCTAAGACATTCAATACTATTAAATATACCTGGATTTAGATTCCAGTGGAGATATAGAAATAATATGAGGATGTGGTTTTGAAAAGTAAAAAAATATAATTTAATGGATGGGATAAACTATATTAGGATATAACTAATCATTATAATTTTTTTGTATCATGGTGAAGGTACTATATTAATTCACTATGTTATCCATTATCACTATGGGAGTTAGTAGATATATGGGATACCTATTCGAGGAAATTTATGAACTTAACTAGCCCAAAATTCACTTATTCATGGAGTCAATATTTAAAAACAAATCATTCTGTAATGGTATGTCCCAATATCCTACTTTATGAGAAGTGATTGGAATTATTAGTAAGTTCAGGCTCCTAGGGTCTCCTGAAATCTAGATGCTACAAAATCCGTTTTTCTAGGCCAATGATGAAATACACTAGGAACTATGAATCATTTAGGGATTAATACATATTCCTTATTTTTGTGGAAGTAACCATTGGTTCATAGACCTCAAAGGAAATGGGGTAATATTCTTTAGATGAGGCTATGGTAGACAAGGATGTGGTTGGGGAGGAAATTCGTGGAGGCATAGTGTTTGACATGGTTTTTCTTGTAAGTTTTTTGTAGGTTAACTGACTTGAGATCCTCTACATGTATAATGATAACTTTTTCTATTATCATATTCAATAAATCATGAGTTTTTAGGGGTAATGGGTTCTACCATTTCATGGTATGTTGTAAGGATTCATCCCGTCTATGTTATTTTTTGGGTAATTATTTAATCTACCTGAATAATTAAGGGAAATATTGGAAAGGAACATCTCATATTTAAAATTATCCATAAAAATTGTTAACATCTTCTCCTAGGAATGTTCTATATCATGATAGTATGTGATCCCCCATCCATTAGGCAATGAAGTTAGAAACATGCTTTTCAACCCTCTACTTACACATGGAGAGGTCTGTGATACTTCTCTTATGCATGGTGAAATTGAACTATCATAGGAAGTGCCTATAGAGATCCACTAAACTAGAAATAGATATTATGGCCAATAGGTTGTACGTAAAAAATATCGGTCCTTCAATAGATTGGATGTAACACTAGAGTTTGGTAGCCTATTTCCATTTTGGAGTCCCTAACATTGGTCTACATAGTGTGACAATGTGGTATAAATGTTGATGCGGATCACCTATCCTATTTGTCACGACCCCCTCCCCACAAAGTGTACCCCTCTTGGGCCGGAAATGTGAGCAGAGAGATAATGACCCTCGAGTCCCACCTCCAGTAGGCCCCAGGTTGGCGACTAGCACCGAGGGTAGAGTAAACACACAAATGGGAGGCAATGCACTCTAAGAGAACACATGCGGAAGAGAGAGATAAAACATACACCAACAAGCTACAAATAAAAACTGAAATATAAAAGAAACCCATGTACATATACGAAATTCCATGAAAATTTACAAAAAACGAAAGTGAAAACTACAAGTACCCAAAAGAAAGTAAAACGACAGTGACCGCAAGCCCGAACAGCTCCTCCAACCACAAGCTAGTTGTAACCAGCTTGACCTCCAACCTACTCTAAGTGACCTAAAAAATAGTTTATATATACATAGGGTGAGTATAAAAGTATACTCAGTAGGATCCTCCCCGAATCCACTTGTGAAAAAGCAAAGAAAGCATGCTAAAGCCCAGTGAACAACAAGTGAAACTAACTCATCACCTAAATAGGTATACTATGTTCACAACCTCTCCATGGCTACTCTCACCAAGTAATGCATACACAAATATAGAATATAGTAAAGAATATCAAGGGAAACCCACTACTACTTCCCCACTGGTTTTCTGATTTTCCCCAATGACATACGTCATGTGCATCTCTCTCTAAAATCTTACCCATATAAACTAGGGATAAGCTCCACAATCTGCACCACGTGCACCACAAAGGATTGCCCACAGACACCCGGGCTAAGCTCCACACCATAATCACAACCAAAAGTAACCAGGTAGGTTCCAGGAGCCACCACAGCATTCATAACATGTATCATACATTAGGTATTGTACCTCAAGCCATTACAACCCATACACTGAGTAAGGATCCTCAAGACATCACAACCTATACACGTTACACCTATAGTAGTCCATAGGTTACTATATCACGAATATATGTCTGGAAATAACCACAAGATATTACATACCTATACACACATATATGGGGAAAACTAATCGTTTTTCCCACGACATTAATATCTACCAAGAGAAGAAAGTGGGGTCAAAGGGGGTAGTCATCCATTCATCCTCCCTTCGGAATATTGGGGAAAACACCCCCCAGTGCTCAGAATCCCTGGGGTGTCAGTCTCTATTATTGAAAGGGCAGAGTAGCGTATAGAAACACAAAAAGTATAGAATATATATAACTCACAATCACACTATGGGCATAACCTAGTCTTAGCCTCAACTGCAGCTAACGTCTCTCGGACTCCGGGCTGCTATTTCTAAAACGAGGTATCCTATAAGCACACAACCAATTAAAGAACTTCATTAGATTACTTCATTACCATTTTCATCAGTTCTACTTTATGTTAATTAAATATTTTCACATTAATTTACCATGAACTAAACCACATTAAACCTCACTGGTATCACATTCAAATTCCACTTTCCCTTTTTCAAATTACCACCACTTTATTAAGTTCCAGCGAATTCCAACCCCATGGGTTAACATCATTTATTCATAATTTCAATACAGAATTACATTCCCCTATTTCCAGGAATTCTAGAAAAGCATCCCATGATACTAAACACAAGGGGGCTCAACACGGTGAGTAGATGTACTACCCGTCGAGTCTTTCCCACCTATAGCAAGAGCGTAGACCCATTCCCCCTCGAGAGGCTAAACATGGAAAGCATGTGGCATACCCCGCACGTTTTCGCCTCCTTCGGAAGAAGGGTAAGCAAGACCATATACCTTGAGCAGTGGGGAAAAGTAATGTAGATAATCAACCAATCAAACCACCAAACATCCATCCATCACATCCATCCCATGTAATCATCCCCGATGTCCTCCCCGACACCCACATGCATAAACCGATGCATCTTGCCACTCTAGGCACCATCTGCTACCACAACCAGAAGGCCTCCCTACCTCCACATATCACAACACCCATCCAGGGTCACATCACAACACAAGCAGCAAGAAATAAAACATCACATCAAATGGGCTCTTGGCCCTTTAACAAGGCATCCATCCTTCATTCATATTGAGCACTCATGGCTCCAAACCACAAGGCATTTGACCTTACAGGCAAGAGGGTAACTTAGAACCCATCAGGGAATCCAATCAATCAAGTTCGTAAATCCATATTGAACTAACATACTCAATTCGTTGGTTCCAACATCATGAACTAAAACAGTAAGCTATCACAAGGATTAAACATGCTTACTATGCCAACTTAATCAACATCAAATTACAACAAGAACCAGATTATTCTTCATGCCTCTTTCTACTTATCCAATTAATTATAAATTAATTACAGCTTTACGTTCTTTATCAATTTCATCAAGAACAAAATGCTAACAGGCAAGGCATAGATATCACACTATCTAGCAAATCAGGAGGGAAACTGTTATCATGGTACAAAGAAACACAAGCGATCAAACCAATTATTGTAATCTGGTTCAAGTATTTAATTAGGTCAATTTCATTGTGATCCAAAGGGATAAATCATGATAACTCTATGATGGCACATAAACAATTAGAGAAGCCACGAATCCCCTACCTCAATGGTTTTTGAGGAAACCCACAATGGTCGACGAACGCCCAAGGAACCCTGGTGGATTCTCTGAATCCACGCCTTAAATTTATCCTCCTAGCAAGATCAAGACCAAGAATCATCACAACGACATCCACACACTTAGATCTACCCATAACAAGTGAGATCTAAGACACCAAGAGATAAGAAGGAGTAGATCTAAGTTGATCTAAGAAACCTACAAGAACGAGGAAGAACGACCACATACCTCAAGAATCCGAATTCGATTCGCCAAGAGAAGACTCCAGGACGCCTCCAAAATGATTGGGAGAGGTTATTCTATCTCAAAAGAAAGGTAATCCCTAGTTATGGACGAATAGGGGATTAAACGATCAAGATAAAGGCTAAACGATCAAGATCATAAAATTTAGGATCTAACATTAAGTGCCAGCACGACCTAGTCGCACGGTTAAACAAACCGTGCGCTAACCGTGCTGTCACCACTGCCTTAGCCATTCAGCTCACACAGTTTGGCGGCACGATTTAGACAAACTATTCTCCTCCCATGCGGTCTCTACTGCCATCAAGGCCAGCTATGCACGACTTGGCCGCACGGTTTAACAAACCATGCGCCAACCGTGCAAAAGCTAAAGGAATTCCAGTTTTCGTTAAAAAGGACACCCAAACGCACCTCCAAGCCGCCTCAATCCCCCAGGACACCTCTAGCACAACATTTTCACAAGGGAATGAACCAGAGAGGTCTGGTCCATTACATCAGATACCTCTCAAAACACTCTTGTCTTCAAGAATCCAAAACCCACCTAAAGAAGAAACAAAACAGGGTCTAAACAACCACCCACCGAGATACCTATCAAAAGAGAGCAAGACACAAGAACAACAAAGGAAGCAATATCTTAAACACGAAGTTCTCATAACCACACCAGTTTCATTTACACAGATAAAGAGCTAAACATCAAAAACAATCCGGGTACTGATCACGAATCTGTGACTCACGTTCCCAGGTACTCTTCTCCAAGCCACTGTGTCGCCGCAAGACACAAACAAAAGGAATAGAACGCTCGCTCAACACCTTCTCCTTGCGGTCCTGGATCTCCATAGGTCACTCCTCAAAAGTCGCATCATCATCGACATTGATCTCTCCCCAATAAATGATGTTAGAGTCATTATGAAGATAATGATAGAGCTGCGATACATGAAAAACATCATGTATCCGACTCATCTGCGGGGGAAGTGCTACTTGATACACCATGGCTCCAACACGAGCCAACACCTCGAAAGGCCCAACAAAGTGGTGAGAAATCTTACTCCCACGATGAAACTTTCACTGCCCATGACAGGGAGTCTCCTTCAGAAACACATGATCCCCAACATCAAACTCTAAGGGTCTCCTCCTTTGATCAGCATAAGAATTCTGACGATCTTGCACTGCCTTCATCCTCTCCAGAATCACCTGAACCATCTCTGTTGTATTATGGACTAGTTCTGATCCGAGAATTACTGACTCTATGACCCCAGTCCAGCACAATAGAGAATAGAAAGGCCGGCCATACAAGGCTTCAAACAGCGCCATACCGACGGTAGAGTGAAAACTGTTATTGTAAGCGAACTCCACCAAGGGTATGTTCCTCATCCATGAGCCTTCAAAATCAAGAACACAAGAGTGCAACATGTCTTCAAGAGTTTGGATAGTTCGCTCTGTCTGACCATCCGTTTGAGGATGCAAAACAGTGCTAAGGCATAGTTGAGAACCGAAATCATGTTGGAGACCTCTCCACACCCTAGAGGTAAAACGAGGATCTCGATCAGAAATGATCGTCCTTGGAACTCCATGAAGTATCACCACCTCCTCCAGATACTGCCTCGACACAACTTCCACTGAGCACGACTCCTTGATCACTGTGAAGTGGGACGATTTTGTTAAACAATCCACTACCATCCAAATAGCATCATGTCATCCCGGAGATCTAGGTAAATCAGTAACAAAGTTAATTAAGATGTCCTCCCACTTCCACTGAGGAATCTCTAATGGCTGGAGAAGACCACCAGGAACATGGTGTTCAGACTTCACCTTCTGGCAGACTAAACATCGAGACACAAACTCCACAACAGCATGCTTCAGCCCAGGCCACCAAAACTGACTCCTCAAGGATCGGTACATCTTTTTCACGTCAGGATGTACCGCTAGAGGTGAACTATGGAACTCTCTACGAACCATCTCATGCATTTAAAAGGGAACAAAATTCCATCCATGATACAACACTTTATGTTGTTCATCCTCAGACCAACCATCAGGGGCCTCACCACAAACGACTCAGTCTCTCCAGACCTCCACCTCAAGAGCCCCCAACTTGGACTCTTCCACCTTCTCCACCAGGGATGATTGTACCGTCATCTGAAAAAGACAACCCCTACCTCTGACTTCTCCCATATCAAGATGCAATGCTGACAGTTCTTCCATTACTCTCCAGGAATCACCGGATTCATGCACAACATCACTACATGACTTTAGGCTCTGTGCATCAGCTACAACATTCCCCTTTCCAGGTGTCTATGATATTTCGAAATTGTATTCCTGCAAAAACTCCCTCCACCGACGTTGTCTTAAATTCAAGTCATGCTGGGAGAAAACATACCTCAAACTCTTATGATCAGTGAAAAACACAAAGTGCTCACCAATGAGGTAATGTCTCCACAACCTCAGATCAAACACCATGTCTTCCAACTCAAGATCATTGGTGGCATAGTAGCATTCATGGGGACATAACTGCTGAGACCTATAAGAAACAACTGACCTTTGCTGCATAATAACACAGCCTAAACCCAGATGTGAAGCATCATAGAGAACATAAAACTGAACTCCTTTAGCTGAAGACAAAGGACTAGAGAACTTACTAACATTTCCTTTAGATACTCGAAAGCTTCTTGACACTGATCAACCCATATGATTGGAATGTCCTTCTTGGTCAAAGATGTCAGAGGATTCGCAACCTGTGAGAAATTGGCCATGAACCACCTGTAGTAGCATGCGAGACCAAAGAAACTTCGCACCTCTAACACTATCTTGGGGGCTTCCCAAGACACAACTTCTTATATCTTCGATATGTCCACATCAACTCCCGGTTGGGACACCACATGCCCCATGAAATGGACTTCTCGAGCCCAAAACTCACACTTCAGCAACTTCCCAAACCGATGATGTCGACGAAGGACTCCAAAAATGGGTCGTAGAGGCTCTGCATGCTTCTCGTCAGATGTGGAGTACAGAAGAATGTCATCGATGAAGACCACCACAAACTTGTCAAGGAACTCATGGAATAGAGCATTACTCAAACCCTAGAACATAGCTAGATCATTCGTCACGCCGAACGGAATTAGAATGAACTCATAATGCCCATGACGACAATAGAAAGCAGTATTCAGGATATCCTCATCCTTCACACGCATCTGATGATATCCTAACCGCAAGGCGACCTTTGAGAACCAACATTCACCCTTCATTTGATCGAATAAATCATCAATCCATGGAAGAGGATATCAGTTCTTTATTTTCACTTTATTTAAGCGATGATAATCGACACACAACTGCAAACTGTCGTCGACCTTCTTTACGAAAAAACCAGTGCACCCCATGGTGACACACTGGGCCGAACAAAACCGCACTACAAAATACCATGAAGCTGCATACGTAGCTATCGCAACTCAGAAGGGGCCATCCAATATGGAGACATAGCGATAGGAGACGCTCCTGGCTGTAGCTCAGTCCCAAACTCGATCTCTCGTTGAGGGGGTAATGGCACAACCTCTTCTGGAAAGACATCAGGGAACTCCCCCACGACCCTAGGAAACGCCACCTGCTAAACCTCTGAAGAACTCAGCATCAACTCGGTCATCATGGATGATAAGAATGGAACATGCCTATGACCAATCCAAGGATCTCGCTCAGCAACAAACACCACCTGCTCTCCATCTGCACCGATGAAGATGACCTTCTTCCTGAAGAAATCCACGATAGCCTGCACTGAATAAAGACAATCCATTCCGAGGAAGACATCATATAGTTGTTACCGTAAACATAGGAAATCTCCCCAAGAGCGGTGTTTCCCCAAAACAAGCTCACACTCTCTACATACTTCAAACAAGTCAGCTCGACCTCCAACTAGCGTAGTCAACGCCAAGGGCACTGGAAGCCTCTCTACCTCAAGTCCCAATGCACGGACAAGGGTAGGTGATATGAAGGAGTGTGTCACTATTGAATCAAACAAGGCACTCACCAAGGTAGAAAACAAGAAAAGGGTCCCTCGAACGACATCTGGCTCATCTGGTGCAGGAAACGCTAGGGATTGAAGCTTACTAAGACCTCCACCATGACCTCTCTGACCCTAATGACGAACACTACCATGGTCGCGCTCTTCTCTCTGAGGATGGGGAGCATCATGGGGATGTCCTCTGTCTACCCCATCTACCCTCTGGTGATCAAACTCTAGTGAAAAATGATGTTTTTCCTCAGTTGGAACTGTCTTAAAGGAGGAACCTGGAGCGGAGCACCCAATGTACAATGACTGCACTGAAAGTTCGCGCACTCCGGCTACTGATGGCCATGACCACCACAAGAAAAACAAGCACATGATCCCTTGGAAAAGGTCTGAGAGTTGCTGCCTTTGGAGAAACGATATGGGAAGGGATGGGACCTACCCCGGTTGAACGGAAACTCTTCTTTCCTAAAAACCAAGAACCCCAGACCATAGCTCTACTCTGTGAGGAATCGTGTTGATTCCCCTCTTGTGATGATCCGGTCCTGTCCCAAGTCCTATCAACAACCTTTGACCTCGCCAGCACCTTGATATATGTCTTCAGAATAAATGGGGTGACCTGGCGCTGGATCTCTGGATGAGAAGCCTCTTCAAAATACCTCTCCCTTGCCTCCTCATCAGGTAACAGGTCCTAAGCATATCTTAGAAGGTTCCTAAAACAGATTCCAAACTCCCAAACACTTGATCTCCCCTATCGAAGGGTATGAAGCTCATGGCGACTGGACGCCTTCGCAGTCAAAGAAAGGAACTCAACCCTGAACTTGCCTCAAAACTCCTTCCATGAGATCGTTGACTCCTCATGATCCTCGAGGAACAAGAGCTACCACTGCCTCTCTTCTCCACGCAGTATCGTCACCACCAAGGACACCCAGTGCTCCATCCGAGCACTAATCGAACTAAAACCGATATCGACCTCGTCCAACCAGTCTTCTGTGACTGCATATGAAACGGAGCCCTCGTACTTCTGTAGACTCTGGCACTGAAACTCTCGCAGTTTCTTCCTCCAAGTGTTGTCTTCGTCAACTTCTACCCTGCGGTGACCTACAGGAACATCCTGCTGGACAGCTTCTACGCAAAACTGACGAGGACGTCACCCTGGAGCCATACCGGAAAAATAACAAATAATTAGATCTCCTATGCCTAGAATATGGAAGACTCAACATTAATTAATCAATTGTTTTCTTTCATTCATTTTAGGTTAACCTATCCCAACGTCTACCCATTCACACATAGGCATAAAGAAGAATGATGAATTATAATTTCCTAGGTCTCTACCCTGCAACTAGTATCACCTTGTTTAATAGCCACTCTAAACTTAAAGTTCCGTGCAACAGATCATAGGCAGCCCTAAACGCATAAGTCTCTTCCAGTCTCCAGTGTTTACCCCGCTTTCTAAACATGATTGAAATCATTGCCCTACCAACCCATGAAACCTCACCTGTTCCTAACTCCAATCCCCATCCTATCCCTCAACTTGACCTCTGATACCCTCTATCATGACCCCGTTACACAAATTGTACCCCTCCAGTGGTGACAATGTAAGAAGAGAGATAATGACCCCCGAGTCCCACATCCAGTAGGCCCCGGGTTGGCGACTAGCTCCGAGGGTTTAATAAACACAAAAATGGGAGGCATTACCTTCTAAGAGAACACATGCAGAAGAGAGAGATAGAATAGACACCAACCAACTCCAACTCACAACCGAAGTATAAAAGAAACCCATGCACATATATGAAATTCCATGAAAAAGTATAACAACTAAAATGGAAAACTACAAGTACCCAAAAGAAAGTAAAACGGCAGCGACCGCAAGCCTGAACAGCTCCTCCAACCACAAGCTCGTAGTAACCAGCTTGATCTCCAATCTGCTCCAAGTGACCTGAAAAAATTTTTATATATATGTAGGGTTAGTATAACAATATACTTAGTAGGATGCACCCCGAAGCCTCTCATGAAGAAGTAAATAAAGCATGCTAATGCCCAGTGAACAACAAGTGAAACTAACTCATCACCTAAATAGGTATACTAAGTTCCCAACCTCGCCATGGCTACACTCACCAGGTAATGCATACAAGAATATAACATATAATAAAAAATATCAAGGGTACCCCGCTACTACTTCCCCACTATTTTTCCGCTTTTTCCCAACAACATACGTCCTGTGCATCTCTCTCCAAAGGATCACCCATATAAACTAGGGCTAAGCTCCAAAATCTGCACCACGTGCACCACAAAGGCTTGCCCGCAGACACTTGGGCTAAGCTCCACACCATCCTCACAACCAAAAGTAACCAGGTAGGTTCCAGGAGCCACCACATCCCGCATAACGTGTGTCATACATCCGTTATTGTACCTCAAGCCATTACAGCCATACGCCGAGTAAGGATCCTCAAGCCATCACAGCCTATACACGGTACACCTATAGTAGTCCATAGGATACCATATCCATAATATATGTTTGGAAATAACCACAGGCCATTACATCCCTCTACACACATATATGGGGAAAACTAACCACTATTCCCATGACACTAATATATACCAATAGAATGGAACGGGGTCAAAGGGGGGGGGGGGTAGTCAACCATTCATCCTCCCATTAGAATGTTGGGGAAAACACCACCCAGGGATCAGAATCCCTGGGGTGTCAGTTTCCCTTACTGACAGGGTGGAGTAGCATATAGAAACACAAAAAGTACATAATATATATAACTCACAACCACACTATGGGCATAACGTAGTCCTAGCCTCAAACGCAGCTAACATCTCTCGGACTCTGGGATGATATTTCTAAGACTAGGTATCCTATAAGTACACAAAAAATTAAATAGCTTCATTAGATTATTTCATTCCCTTTTTCATCAGTTTTACATTACGTTAATTAACTATTTGTACATTAATTAACCATGAACAAAACTACATTAAACTTCATTGGCATCACATACAAAGTCCACATTCCCTTTTTCAAATTACCACCACTTCATTATGTTCCAGTGAATTCCAGCCCCATGGGTTAACATAATTTATTCAGAATTTCAATACATAATTGCGTTCCCCTATTCTCATGAATTCTATAATAGCATCCTATGCTTCTAAACACAAGGTGTCTCAATACGGTGAGTAGAGGTACTACCCGTTGAGTCTTTTCCACCTATATCAAGAGCGTTGACCCATTCCCCCTCAAAAGGATAACCACGGAAATCACGTGGCATACCCCGCACGTTTTTGCCTCCTTCGCAAGAAGGGTAAGCAAGACCAGCTTCCTTGAGTAGTGGGGAAACGTAAAGTAGATAATCGACCAATCAAACCACCAAACATCCATCCATCACATCCATACCATGCCATCATCCCCAGTGTCCTCCCCGACTCCCACATGCATAAACCGATGCATCTCGCCACTCTAGGCTCCATCCGCTGCCATAACCACAAGGCCTCTTTTCCCCCACATATCACAACACCCCTTCAGGGTCACATCACAGCACAAGCAGCAGGAAAGCAAACATCAAATCAAATGGGCTCTTGGCCCTTTAACAAGGCATCCAACCTTCATTCATAATGATCAATCATGGCTCCAAACCACATTCAATTCGGCTTTACAAGAAAGAAGGTAACTCAGAACCCTTCAGGGAATTCAATCAATCAAGTTCGTAAATCCATATTGAAATAACATATTCAATTTGTTGGTTCCTACATCATGATACAAAAAAGTAAGCTATCACAATGATTAAACATGCTTACTATGCCTACTTAATCAACATCAAATTACAATAAGAACCAAATTATTCTTCATACCTCTTTCTACTTAGCCAATTAATTATCAATTAATTTCGGCATTACGTTATTTATAAATATCATCATGAACAACATGCTAATAGGCAAGGCATAGATATAAAACTATCTAGAAAATCAAAAGGCAAACCTTTGTCACGGTACAAAGAAACACAAGCGATCAAACCAATTCTTTTAATCTGGTTCAAGTATTTAATTAGGTCAATTTCATTGTGATCCAAAGGGATAAATCATGCTAACTCTATGATTGCACATAAACAATTAGAGAATCCATGAATCCCTTACCTCAAATGTTTTCGTGGGAACCCACAACGGTCGACGAACGCCCAAGGAACCCGAGTTGATTCTCCAAATCCTCGCCATAAATTTCTCCTCCTAGAAAGATCAAGATCAAGACTCGTCACAACGACATCCACACACTTAAGTCTACCCATAATGGGCATAGATCTAAGACACCAAGATAAGAGAAGGAGTAGATCTATGTATATATAAGAAAACAATAAGAACGAGGAAGAATGACCACATACCTCAAGAATCCGGCTTTGATTCACCAAGGGAAGACTCTAGATCGCCTCCAAAACGCTTGGGAGAGGTTCTTTTATCTCGAAGGGAAGGTAATACCAAGTTATGGCCGATTAGGGGCTTAAATGAGCAAGATAAAGGCAAAATAGTCAAGATCCTAAAATTTAGGATCTATGTTTATGTGCCCGCATGGCCTAGTCACACGGTTAAAAAAACTGTGCGCTAACCATGCGGTCACCACTGCCTTAGCCATTCAGCTCACATGGTTTGGCGGCACAATTTAGACAAAACGCGCGCCTACCGTGCAGTCTCTACTGCCATCAAGGACAGCTATGCATGGCTTGGCCGTGTGGTTTAACAACCCATGCACCAACCGTGAAAAAGATACAGGACTTCCAGTTTTTTTTAGAAAGGCCATTCAAACGCACCTCCAAGCCACCTCGATCCCCCGGGACACCTCTAACACCACATTTTCACAAGGGAATGGACCAGAGAGTTCCAGGCCATTACACTATTAAATAGGTTAAATAATGGATTTTATAATTCTAAGGGTGGACTTAAATGATCCATCGATGTGGGAGACAACATCCCCTCAAGAAGGATTGAAACCTATAGAATCTCCAAATCCTCAAGACGAGCGATGAGAGAGGTGATAAAAAAAATCTTGGGGAGGGCTAGTTATAACAAATTATTTTTCCGAATCTTCAGATTGGGTGGTGAACCAAAATTGATCTTGAGGTTTATAGTCACCCAAATCATGTGGACTATGCAACTCATATCTTGGTTTTTTGTCAGACCAATAGGCTTATGCCCATTATGGATGCATAGGGCCTCCTGGATAAATCATGGGAAAAAACCAAAAAATAATTAGTTCCCAACCATAGGAGAGATTATCTCCATTTGGATATTATCACGACGTGAATGTTGTTAAGATATAAGCAAACTCGTAAACCATTTTTATCCTATAATATTATGATGTAATGAATATAACTAAAAATCTTACTCATTTTAGGTAATGATCTAAGATGGTTTGATATTATTATTGACCACTTGAATTTTTTGATGTGATGGTGGATTGGAGGTAATATTTTATTGGGGGACTCCAATGGCCCAATACATTTTACAACTAATATATTTAGGAAACTGTTAGAGGATTTCCTGGAACAGTGCCTCCCTTTAAGGTGGTTTCTCCCTATTATTCCATGTGTCAGCGGGATGGTCTCTCTGATCATCTAGATGCTTGATAGTAATGAAATTAAAGGATTTATTTATAAGAGAATGTCATTTTTTATCAATGGGTAATCAGGATTGAAATCCATTTTTTTCATGGGATATGGATAATGTGGAGGTAATCATACTTACCCTTTCCTCTGATCATCACGTGATGTTTTTCCACATCAATGACATGTTGATGAATAGTGAGGCTTCAGATGTAGGTATATTATATTTTCTTGTGAAATATCGACATGTTTTGGGGATGAACTTCCTGGAGAATTGTAATGTCATCCCTCCTATACTATTAGTGAATGGAATAGATAAACACATGGATTCATGGTATATCATCTAGTTGTCCTGAAGGTGATTGATAATATATTAGATGTTTTTGGGGAACCATGGCACCTGGTCCTCCATGAGGGAATCTAGGATGATGAAACTTAGGATTTCATGTGGCCAAATCATAACAGGTAGTTGTTTTGTGGCTAGAATACCCTATAAGTCTACTTGTTTAGAACCTGGGATATTATCCCTCTCTTGATCATCCCAAGCACTAGTTGTTATGGTCATCAAATTTGGTGGTGTCACTAACATAGACCTACTTATTTGAAGACATTCTAGTGTATGGGAAATCATATGGGCCAACCGTCCCCTTATCATTGGAATTTCATTCAGAGGAATTTCCATGATTAAGACCTTGTACAATTATGATGGGGAATTCACAAACCCATGATGAGATAAAGCAGAAACATCTTTATAGGGATCACTAGAGTGTTCAAAATCATAGGAGGGTGTCATATAATACCCCTATCCTCCCCAAAGATCTATAAGTGTTTTCAGAGGAGAGGAGATGATGGAGTTGGTGATGGTTTCAATATAAAAACCATAAAAGAGGCAAAAGAATACAACACCTAATGGTACTTGTAGACATATTTGGGGATTTAATGAAAATTATCTTTAGGAATAGTTGGCCTCAGAAATTGGATCTCCCCCATATATCTAGTAGTGGAGTTGAAGAAGCCTATATAGAGTCGACCACTGTTCATGGTATGAGATATCGATGATGACACATTGATTCCCATGTAAATTCTATTAATTGCAAGGATTCTTACTGAGCGTGAGAGGGTTGAAATAAGATTTATTCCTTCTTCACGTGCTACAGTTGGGGCCATAATCATGGCCTATATATTTATTTTTTACCTCTTAGACCGAGATGGATCTTCAGAGTAGTGCATGTCATCAGTGTTGGGAGGACCACTATGGTATAATTATTCATCATGGGGTGTCTCATGATGACTTCTGGTGGTTCCAAGGATCATGAGATTAAACATGACTTACCTTAGAGGAGTATGGGTTATTGATCCCACACATGTGATGATGGTTCCATATGCAGTGTGTTCATGAGAAAGATAATATTTTCTAGTGGTGGATGGGGCTGCTAGATATGTGGAAGAGGCCTCCTGATTGGTCAATTTCATGGCCTTTATATGATTTCAGCATTGGGTATTTTGTTCTAGTTCCGGTGTAGCATGGATTGGATAGACCTGGTCTTCAACCTCTGGAGCTTCTTGATGTTGTTGGCATGACTAGGTGGCAGACCTCTTGGATGGATCCTAGGGAATTTTCATTGTGTGTGCGACCTTTAAATCTTCTATTTCATTGGAGTAAGGGATGACGCTTTTGGATCATTATAAAGATAGGATCCCAAATTTTTTCTCTTATGGGGTGGGCGTTCCCTCTATGTGGCCCTTGTGGGATGATGTTTTAGCTTGGTAATAAGGCCTCCATGGCTTTTTCTTCCATGTCCCTTATTAACATGACCCCTTTGTACTTGTACTAATGAACAATGGAATTGATTACAATTTATTGAATTACTTTTGAAGGGATGATAGGGAGTAGGTTCTCGATATTTATTAAAGATTCAATCCTCGTGTTGGGAGAATGATAGTGTGATATCATCACGCAGTTAGTCCCTATTCCTCTATACCTATTTCTATTGGGTCATTGTGTGTCCCCAATAGAATATGTATTATGAATATATGGATCCATCCATCATTAAATTCACCATAAATGTGATGAAAAATTATTCAATCATCATTCATCATTCTCTAATGTGGGGAGAGTATCCATACCAAAAATGTGTTAGAACAGGGATTCCCAACATCATTCACTTTCATCATATTGTATGTGAATAGTTTTTGTCGAGCCTGACCTTTTTTGTAGGGTTCTAGTGAAGAATATAAAGATACAGTCATGATAAAATATGATGGTTCATATCATTAATGATCTACTAAATATTGAAGGATAAATATTTCATGTTGAGTTCCCCATCTTGTTTTCTTATACATTTTATCTGGGCTACACATCATGCATGATCTTTTCTTTCACTTCATTCCCAAATTACAAAGGTGGGAGACCTCTTCCACCATGCTTTGTTATGTCTAATGATGGATCGAAATAGAATAATGGGATATTGGTTCCTCTATCCATGGATTCCTCCTTCAAGATATGTTCATAGTTCGAGTCTCCCTAAAATATTTTATTCATGTTTGTAAAATTGATTCCCAGTGATATCTCATGGTAGACAAGGGTAAATTACATTGATTTTGTCTCAATAAGAAATAAACATACAAACAATGTATATGGGAACATTGGTAATGTATGATAATTTTCAGTACCATTGGAATGTTAGGTGTCTACATCGTCTTCTTATTTTGAATGTAATGTAATCTCTTATGCGAGGCATCATAAGCACAAAAACTATGTAATATCTTTACATAACTGGGATAGATAAAACCAGAGGTGCATACGACATCTAAAGAAATATATGATGGGTATCCCATGTTTATTATATGGGGTAAATATTTTGGATTAGGACACATGATTAATGTATTGTAGAGGCAGTTGGGCTACATGTTTAACAACTTTTAGGAATTGGTAGGTCACATGATGAACATCTTGTTGTGACATGTATATTATAGGTTTAACATCATGTGGGGATAGGTAGGTCAAATGCTTAATTTCTTATGGGAATAGATTGGTAAGTATTTTAATTTTCTATTGGGATAGGTCAGTTGGGATATGTGTATCCCAAGGGGGAGTTGACCAGACCATTATAGCGTATCCTTTTTAAAGAAATACATGCATATTTGATGGGAATATTGGGGTGTTGATATTGATCCCCAGGTGTTATCCCACATGTGTTGGGATTTAGGGGGTAAACAATAAGGATGTATCCAAAGTGTTTTGGTATATCAGGATGGAACCATATGGATGTGTCATATGTGTTTCGGTATATTGGGATTTAACATTAGGGATGTTTCCCATGTATGTCTTGTTTTTTGGATTTAACCCTACGGAGGTATCGAAAGTGTGTCTGGATATCAGGATTAAATCTCTGGGAGGTATCCCATGCATGTTTGGATGATGGGGTTTAAACTCATGGAGGTTTTTTATGAACCCAAATAAGAGACAGGGATAAAACTACACATATTTCGATGATAAATGTTATGGTTGTTTGACAGAATGAGTTCATATAGTTTAATATCATGTGGTATGGATCTTCATGTCATGGAAGGAGATGTAATTAGGGACAGTGTGGGGATCTCTCATATAGGCCACCTTGATGTATGGGGGATCCATCATAAGTGTGTAGTTTGATTCTATTCTGGTCAGGGGATTACAAATATATGTGGTCTAAATCTATAGGATCGTCCCATAGTGGGTGAGGATGGTGGGGGGATTACTCATTTCTGCTTTCCAAAGGAGATGGATCATCCAATGGTGAGAAAGAATTTAGAGGGGATTATGAATGTTATATTCCCAAAGAAACAAGGTCATTCCATTTTTAGGTAATGATGTGTCATCCAATAAGGAGCATACATGGGAAATCATGTATTCATCGTAGATGGTAGGGATATAGTTTAACATTATGTTTCTAGGAATGTTTCATGTTGTTTAATGTTGTGAAACTATGACATTGCGATGTGCATTTTTACATCAGGAAAGTTGGAGGTTGTGGGGACCCACACCCTGAGGGACCATATCTATATATGATAGGAGTATAGGACATTAGAACTCCTTAAATGAAAGGAAATATATTTCCCTTAATGATTTAATCTTTGGGAAATATCTGTATATTTCGCAATCACCTTTGGTTGGAATGTGGAATAAGAATTTCCATGGTCATGTGTCAAATGGGGATCCCAACATTAGGGAGCCAATTAATTAGAGAAAAATGAATTATGTGTAACACCCCGATCATAGTTACCCAGAGTCGGTGCATTGTTACATAACAATAGCATGATCTCAAGGGATCGTGTCTTGAAAGACCGATTAGTTTAGTAGCCTTGAAAGTACTATATACATACCTAAATATTTCATTACATCATGAAATAAATAAATAAAAATTGTTCCCCCTTTAAACACACTCATATCCATTGGCCTATCCATATAGGTTTAACATGATATACTTCTTCACATCCTGGAAAAAGAAAACATATAAAAGGGGTGAGTTTAGATGTCAGTAGTGATAACATTATACTAGTAACTATAATAAATAATCACAACCATTAATGGCATTGTATTAGACTGAAAAACAAGCCTTTAAAACATAAACAACATCATAATATGGAAATTATAGATCGAATAATTCTATTTAAGTATTCACATGGATATTATACTAGTCGAATAATAACAAGAAATATCAATAGCCAATTTTATAATTATTGAATTCATAATGTCGAACATCAAAATCACATAGTCAAGGACTCGTTCCAAGACTAGAATTAAGATTTTGTCAGGGCCTTGTGCTAAGACACTAGTTTGTCTCATTAGACCTAACAATGCATCATGGAGCTATAGAGAGCTCCACCTGTCCCTTACTAAGTCTAATGCAGCCCTCATATGAAAAGTTTGAAACAAAATCTAAACATCCGTATTATAACTAGCATACTAAATGTCAATAATTTAACCATAAACCATGGATGGTATAAATATAGCACATCCACATTCAATCATAACTAATTATATACAATATGGATGATTGTATTATAATAATGTAACCTCAATCATGAATAATGAAGGATACTAAAATAGATGAAAATAATCATCAAAACTACTTGACAAAAATATCCTCCTTTTCTTGAAAACATTTAAAAGTATCACTTTTTATCTAGAAGACGTTAAAATAGATTTTTGAATCAAAGTGTCACATAACACTTTGATATTTTTAAAAGGAGTTTTAATTATAAAATATTAATGTCAATAGAAATAAATCCTTAAACCCATTTTAAAATATGGATGTTAATGAGAAAGCTTAAGATGAAAAAATAATTAAAATATTTAAAACGATATTTCAGTTAGAGTTCCTAACCAAATGAGAGATGCTTGAATACCAATTATTAAGGTAATAAAACTTTTATAATATCATAAGAAAAAATGGATTCATGATATAATATGTCAAATTATAGAGTATACACCATATAAAATTGAATTGGCGCATAACAACAAAGAATTCTCAATGGAATGAAAATTTAGATGAAATCCCTTATAAAGACCATATCCTTATGTTAAAATCAAATCACTGACATAATTATATTTGAAAAATATAAATAAACTAAATTTGATCAGATATTCAGTTTAAATCAATTAGAGTACATTCAAACATATTCTTGAGAAAACAAAACAAATGACTTGGATGTTTTACTCAATGAATGGAAATTGAGATAAGATTACTCTTATCAAGTTCATATAGATAAATTTACAATTTATCAAGGGAGTTATTATGTGTATCAAACTTATATCTACAAAAAGTTAAGTGTAAATTACTACATAAATAAATTAATAAATAGTGACTTCATAAATAATCTTGGATTAAAATAATCAATGATGTTTGTGGAAAACCCAATGAGTGGAAATCAAAATTTGAAATTCACTTATCGATTTGGTAACACACAAAACATACACACCATGAAAGAAGGATAATAAAATTAAGATTTATATACCCCTAAATTAATGTATATTACACAAATAATACAATCATGGGAAGTAGATATGCCATACAAAATTAAATAGTTGAATATATATCATGAATCTCACGTGAATAAAAATGAGATGAAAACCCCTTACCTGGTACTTTTCCTTAGTATAGGGTAGTTTAACCAATATTATAATGGTAAAAGCGTAGTTATTAAATTATAAAAGAACAAAACACATAAATATGATATCATATATGATCTTCTAGTGTTTCGTTGTTAATGTTATTTCAGTAGTATCATTATTTTCGGTGTTAACTGATTCATTTTCCTTTATAAGTTTTGTTACGTAAGTAATGTTTGTTATGTATAGTATTTATTTGATTCATATTCAGAATTATATTATGTTCTTAAACATTATTTGTAAATCATAAATGGAAAATTATTCTTGAATTGTTATGATGGGGAATGAATCATATCACGTTTGTGGAGATGGTAATCCGTACATACGCACGAGAAACAATATCATACAATTGATGGTAAAATCGTATGTAATTGGGTGGTATATCATATATTAAAAATAATTACCATGTTTTATTTATTATTTAAATCAATTGTACTCATTATAATACCTATCAAAATAATGAAGTATTGAATAACACACAACACCACGACGTAGAGACGGTAAGCTGTACGCACTCACGTATGGTGACTTTTTCATTCAAAGGACGGATTGAATAATGAATATGGTTTTACCATATTTATAATTGCATCACAGTATGTATAAGGTACTGTATTTATTCATTTTTTATGGAAACAACAAATAAATAAGAAGTTGAAGAAGAAACAATATTTTAAGGAGTTGGTGAAATTATAACCTGTTCTTCAGGTGTTTCCTTTTGATTTGATCAAAAGGGCATCATAGGATGGCATTATGATCACATTATGGCCTCTAGTTTGATTTGAGTGATTTTTGGAGGATATTTGAGAAGGTTTTGTATGATTGAAATGACTTTGAAGGTGTGAAAGTAAGAGAAGGGGATGTACCCTTTTATAAGAGAGGTGAGGGTCACTTTAGGAAAAGTTTGAAATATTATTTTCATATTTAATAATTTTCTATTTATAATTGCTCCAAATGGATTTATTTCTAGGATAAGGTGAGGATGGGTCTAGAAACCAACAAAAAAAGGTTTTATACAAGTTTAGGTCACCATATTAACTTTTTATTTTAGATTTACCTCTTCGTTAATTAGTTTAACATTTACCATGTCTTCATGTATTATTACACTATATAGTTAATAATTATAATATAAACTACCAAGAGAAACGCAAGTCGGTAATTAATGATATATATATATAATTATATAAGTCGTTTTCCGAACCTTATATTTTTTGAAATATTATATCATTTAATAATGTAATATTAGTTTTAATAACCCATTTTTGCCAATTTTGACATTATTATGTATTAAGTTTTTGTGAAAGTCATAACAACATAATTTCCTCAAAAACCATTCATCGAATCAACCCTAACATGTCATATTAATCAATAAAATTTGTTTAATGCATCAAAAGCTTCAATTTACATTTATTCTGATATTTATTATATCAATTATTTTAATTGTTCATTGATATGGTAATTACTGCACCATCATTGTGTCATAAATAAATTTAATCATTTAATGTCTAAAAATTATAAAATAAATTTAATGATTTAGGAAATATTATTAACTTTTAATGGATATTTATTTTCTAATTTATCTTATGTATAACTTATATTAATAATGTTTTTGTTATGAATACTTAAACTTAACACTTTTAACACTTTTTTAGAAAAATAAATAATAAATGTCATAATCTAATCCAAGTGGACCAAAGAGGATCCTGTTTTATTCTTAAGTATTATCTAGGTCTAAAAACACTTATCCAGTAGAATTAGGGCATGTTTTAGGGTAATTATAAGATAATATTTACCCTTAATTACCATATTTACTTTTAATCGTGGTAAATAAAAGTAAAAATAAACCATTCACCAAAAATTATTTTCATCTTATTGAACCAAATTTTACATACTGATGTAAACCATGCCTCTCGGATTTTTTAAATTCAATTCATAGAAGTGATAAAATTGCGTTTTATGCAAATTTGAAAACGTTCCAAGAATGTGGGTAAAAAACATTAAAAAAATTCAATAAAATTTCATACATCTACTTTTTTTATAAAATGGATCTGATGAATTAAAATTAATTAATATAGATATTATGTATCTATTTTGACTTAAAATTATTTTAAATAAAATAAATAATTATTTAATTAAAAATTCGGTTTCTAAACAGTAATGTAGTGTTTTTCACTATTCATCAAAAATTGAATGTTTTCAGAAAAATACCAATAATTCACCCTAAGATAATTATGATATTTCGAATCCAAAAATGATGTCTATTTTACCAAATTCAAAACCTAAAAGTTTCATTAATTATTATATAATTAATTCCCGTTATCAAAACCAGAAAACTAGTTTTTGAGAAGTAAAATCTATCAAAAGATTGATATGTGTTTATATTCAATTTAATAGTGAAAATTATAGCCAATGACCAAATTTGGAGTAAATGATAAAAATATAATCTAATTATATTTCAAAACCATTCAAATTTATAATTTAACAGTATAAATTATTTTTTATTCAAAAAGTTGTTTTCAATTTATATTTATTACCTTTCACTGTTAATAAAAATATTAATGTTATCAGAAAACACCAAAAATTTATCGAAACTAAATTTTTTTGTACCACTTATAAATAATAATTTAATTTAATAAAATTGAATATATAAAAGTGTCAAATATTGGATTAGAATGGGTTCTCCATTAAAAGGCGGAAAACTCCATTTTTAAAGAAATACCTTGTTTATCTAAAACATTGAATTGGTCTTCATATTATATCTAAGAAACACAAAATATGAAAGTTAAAATTATATGGGACATATATAAAATTAAAAACGTGGTTATTACTATTCCTAAAAACCATTTAAGTGTGTAGTCTGATAGTTTGTGGTGCGCTTGAACTTGATGTTGTGTACATCACATGCTATTGTATTATTCCAAGAGATACATACCATGGAAGCTTGGGGAGTTAAATTCTTCAATCATTCAATAAATTTCATCATAGAAATTTGAAATTGTTATTTGGGAAAAAAAATTAAAAAAAATAGAAAATATCTTTGTGGAAAACCCACATCGGTAATATGGTTAATTTTTTTTCCTTAATAAGAGGGAAAGGGAAATGAAAAATCCACCACCAAATTACAATTTTGAATAGGAGAACATGGGTGGAAATTAAAATTGGAGGAAAAACGTTAATATTTATATAGAGTTATTGAGGTCATCAATAAAAAACTAATGAATGGAAAATGGAGGCCCTCAAATCCATAAATCTATGATAAATAATGTATGTTATTTGGATAATAGATTTTTTGGTTTAATATCCTTTCCCTAATGTTTAATAATTAATTTCTTCATAGAATAAAAACTACTTGATATGTAGACTTATATCCATTAACTAATTTCTACCTCAAATTCATAATTCACTATAAACGATGAGAATTCAAGGTGACTTGGTCACACATGAAGTGCTAGAATCAACTTTAAGAGAATCACATAATCCACAAAGGATAAACTTTATTTTTCCCCTGTATTTATAGATTATCCAAAACCATAATGGTTAGTAAAATATCAAATGATCCCCAAAAATTATAATCCATTAGAGAAAGAAATACTAATATTAATTTCAAAAAATAAACCATTAATACCCAATGTTCAATAATACTATTCAATAAACAATTGTACTTAAAATAAATCAATTTAATCCAAACTAAAATTAAAACCCAAAAAATAGAAGAATTTTATTACATAGACTTCCATGTTAAATTGTTTCTCCAAATAACATTGACTACTCTTAAATTCAAATATATAAAATTAATTAAACTAATCACATATTCTCTATGATAGGTTAATAATTTTTATAAATATCCTAAATCCTTATATGTACATAACAAAAATATAGATTAAAATCCATGATTACTCTGCAATGAAACCCCATAGTATTCTATTTTTCTAAAGAATATAGTGTTCCCAAAATCGTGGATGTCTTCCAAAATAACAGTTATCACCAAAACACCAAATCATTTTCCCATAATAAGGATATCCGTTTGATAAAAAATGATCCAAAATCATCTTATTATTGATCCCTAAATTCATTTAACTAAAAATAATTAGTCACACAAACCAGGGGATTCATTTAGTATAGTTGAAGGCGATAAATCACAGTCACACTTTTATTGGGGGTTGGATTCATGTAGATTTTTCTGACATGACAGGTTGTAATATGGTTTGTGTGTTGTCCTTTTTCAAAAACTATAGTTTATAACATTCAAAAAATGAGATAATTTTCTCAAAATAACCATAATTGTTTTTACTAAAAATGTTATCTCATACCTCAAAATTTCATCCCAAAATATAATAACTTATAGTAGAATCAAATTCAAATATCATATAATCCCAAATAGTTATTTATAAAAAAATATACAAAATAGAGAAGATAATTCTTCCTCCAATATCATCTTCAAATAACAAACTGCAGGGTTATACATACAAGAGAAAATTCTTCCAATATAATCCCATCAATAAAGAGCATTAATACATTAAACATTACACTATCCATTTATTTCCACATAGGTTCTTCCTTGTCCAAGAGGTTATCCTATATAATAGGGCATTTACTGAATTAATTCCCAGGTCCCCTATATTTATAGAAAATGACTGTAATTATATTCTTGGTATCTTTTTTATTTTCTTCCATAGTTCTTTTCATTTTTTCCTTGGGAATTATTAAGTTTATGTCTTTCTTTCCCACACATAATTCATTTCATTATTCCATTGAGAAACTTCCATAGGTGTCTCCCTACACATTTCCTGCATGATGGAAATTGATCTTTCATTTCTCAAAGGTCTCCACAGCTGGAGTTCTTATCATTCACTTCCTTTATCTACTTTGTTTAGTCCAGGAGTTGGTTAATATATATGTTGTTGATCATATTTTTGGAAAACTGATTCGGCATGAACATGATATCTTTTATTCCTATCAATTTTCCATTATTTCTCTCATTTCCACCATTGTTCCCACCTTGTACATCATGTTCAATGTAAGTATGAATTCCATGGAATCCATCCATTGACCTAAACCAGAAAGCATTGTGTGAGTAAAAATATTCTTAATGTCATTTAGAGAATATCATGTCACCTTATTTTCAATCTACAACACCTTAGGATTATCCAAGGTTATTTATTCTAATCTTATATTAAAATCCTTCCAATTTTTTTGTAATGAAAATTTGAATTATCCTAAGAATATCCCCCAGGTGTGTCGTAACCAATAGTGCAACAAAGACCATTGTTGTGCACCAGTTCCCATTTGAGTATAGCTCAAAGAAGTGTTTTTGTGTTTTACCACTAGGTACATCTGTGCCATATCTACCTCTACGTGCTCATATCCAAATAGGGATGTATTTCATTGAAAACCCCCATAATATTTACATTATCAAATTTTGTTGATGTTCTTGTATACTAGTCCCGAAAGTCAATCTTAGGGTAATCATCTCTAATTAGAGTTTTTCAAAATATAGTTCTAATGGGTTTTACTAAACTTCCTCTGATACCAACTGTAAATCCCTGAACCTAGTTAACCAGATTCATTGCATTATTACATAACATTGGCATGATCTCAAGAGATCAAGTCTCGAAAGGTCCATTAGTTTAGTAGACTTGTAGGTACTAGATACAAGCAAATATTTTACATTACATCATGAAATAAATAAAAAAATATTGTTCCCCCTTCGAACACACTCATATCCATTGGCATATCACTACAGGTTAAACATGATATACTTCATCACATCTTGGATAAAGAAAACATATGAAATGGGTGATCTGATATGCTAAGTAGGGATAACAATTTATCGGGAACTATCATAAATAATAATAAACATTTAAACCTATGTATAAGACTAAACACAAGACTTTTAAACATAATCATCAGCATAATATGCTAAAGATAAATCGAATAATTCCATTTACAAATTCAAAAGGATATTCTACTAGTCGAATAATCACATGCAATATCAATAGCCAATTTCATAATGATGGAATTCTTTATGTCAGACATCATAACCACGTAGTCAAGGCCTCATGCCAAGACTACAAATTATATTTTTTCAAGGCCTTGTGCCAAGACACCAGTTTGTCTAATACGACCTACCCATGCTTCGAGGAGTTATAGCAGGATCCACCCATCACTTACTAATTCCAATGAATTCCTCATATGAAAAGGTTGAAATATAATCTAAACATTCGTATTAAAAATAGCATATGAAATGTCAATATTTTAACCACAAACCATGGATGGTATAAAAATACCACATCCAAAGTCAAAAATAACTCATTCAATACAATAGGGAGGATTTTATTTTAATAAATTAACTTCAATTGAGAATAATGAAGGTTATTGACATAGATGAAAATAATCATAAATACTATTTGAGAGAAATATACCCCTTTTTTCTTGAAAAATTTTAAAAGTATCACTTTTTTTATCAAGATGTCATTTAAAATAGATTTTTGAATCAAAGTGACCCATAACACATTGAAAAATTTAAAAGGAACTTTAATTTTAAATAATTAATTTTCATATAAATAAATCCTTAAAACCATTTTTAAAACATGTACATTAATTGAGAATTAATTATAAGAATAAATCTTTTAACATTTAAAATGATTATTTATTTAGAGTTCCTAACTAAATGAGAGATGCTTGAATAAAAATAGTTGGGGTAATAAAAACATTATAAATAATGGGATTAAATGGATTCATGATATAACATGTCAATGTACAGTATATAAACCATATAAAATTGAATTGGAACATAACAACAAAGAAGTCTCAATTGAATGTGAATTGAGATGAAATCCATTATAAAGACTGTATTATTAGGTTAATGATAAATCGATGACATAATTATGTGTGAAAAATATAATTACATTCAATATGATTGGATATTCAGTTTAAATAAATAAGAGTACATTAACACATATTATTGTAAAATCAAAACAAATGATTTGAATGTTTAACTCTATGAATGAAAATTGAGTTAAGATTACTATTATCAAGTTCATATCAATAAGTTGAGAATTTATCAATGGAGTGATTATGTGTATAAAAAGTATATCCCCACAAAGGGGTGTTTAAATTACTACATAAATAAATAAATAGTGATTTCACACATAATTTTGGAGTAAAATAATAAATGAAGTTTGCATAAAACCGAATGAGTGGAAAATTAAATTAGAAATTCCCTTACCGATTTTGAAACATACGAAACATTAACCATATTAAATAAGGATAATAAAATGAAGATGTAAATACCCATAAATTAATGTATATTAAAATAATAATATAATCATGGGAAGTACATATGTTACAAAAAAGGAAATTGTGGAAAATATAGCTTGAATCTCATAGGAATAAAAGTGAGATGACAACCCCTTACCTTATACATTTCCATAGTATAGTGTTGGTTAAAATATTTTATTATGGTAAAATCATTGTTATTAATTTATAAAAAAACCAAATACATAAATATGATATCATATATGATCTCATAATATTGGTTGGTTAACGATATTTCAGTAGTAGTATTGTTTTGGGTGTTAAATGATTCAATTTCCATTATATGTTTTGATATGTAAGTCATGTTTTTAATGTATTGGAGATATTTTATTCAGATCCAGAATGATATTATGTCCTTAAATATTATTTTTAAGTCATAAAATAAAAATTATTCTTGAATTGTTATAAAGGGGAATGAATCTTATCACATTTTTTGGACACAGTAATCCGTACATACCATCGAGTGATAATATCATTCAATTGATCGTAAAATCATATGTAATTGGATGGTATATTTTATATAAAGAATCCTTAAAATGTTTTATTTATTTTTTACATCAATTTTACACTTTATTATACCCATCCAAATAATGTTTTGTTTAATAAGAAACTACACCACGACGTGGAGACGATAATCCGTACGTATGCACGTAGGGTGACATTGTCATTTATGGGATGGATAGAATGATTAATATGGTCATAAAATTTGTATAATAACATCAAATTATGTCAATGGTACTAGAGGTATTATTTTGGTATGTATACAACAAAAAAATTTGAATTCGAAGAAGAAAATTACTTTAATAGTGGTGGTGAAATTATTACGTCTTCTTCGGGTGTTTTCATTCAATTTGATCAAAAGGGCTCCTTAGGCGTGATTTCTGATCAAATTAAGGTATCTAGGTTGAATAGAGGGTATTTAGGAGGATATTTGAGCAGGGTTTTGCCTAGAGAAATGAATTTGGATGTGTGAAATTAAGGGAAGGGGAAGTACCCTTTTATAAGATATGTGACGGCCACTTTAGGAAAAGCTTGAAATATTATTTTATTATATAATAATTTTCGGTTTATAATGTCTCCAAATGGATTTAATTCGAGAATAAGGCGATTAAGGGTCAAAATACCATAAACTAATAGGTTTTAGACATGTTTAGGTCACCGTATTAACCTTATATTTTAGAATCAACTCTTAGATAATTAGTTTATCTTTTACCATGTATTCTTGTATTCTTGCAATATATGGTTAAAAAACATACTATAAAAAACCAAGGGAACCTTCATTGGTTTAATTAATGTTATATCGATCATTATATAAGTCCTTTGGATGAACCTTATATTTTTTGGAATATTATATCATTTAATAATATAATATTGTTTTAAAATCTATTTTATGTCAATTTTGACACTATTTAGTATTTGGTATTTCTGAAAGTCATAACAGTATGATTACTTCTAAAAATAATCATTTAATCAACCATCACATTTCATATTATTCTATAAAATTTTTCTAATGATTCAAAAGTATCAATTTACATTTATTTTGATATTTATAATATCAATTAGTTAAATCGTTCGTTAATAAGGTAACTACTGCATCATAATTATGTCATAAATAAACTTAATTATTTAATGACTAAAAATTATTAATAAAATAAAATGATTTAATAAATATTTTTAGATATCTAATGAATATTTATAGTCAAATTTATCTTATGTATAACCTTATATTATAAATGTTTTATTTATGAAAATTTGAGGGTAACACTTTTAACTCATCTATAAATAAAACAGTAATAAATGTCCTAACATAATCCATGTGGACCAGAGAGGATCATATTTATTTCCTAAGGTTTATTCTGGTATAAAAGAAGTTATCTAATTGCAATAAAACATGGCTTAGGGTAATTATAATAACATTTTTACTATTAATTACCCTATTTACTTTTAATTGTGGTAAATAAAAGTCCAAAGTTACTATTCCCAAAATTATTTTATTCCTCTTATTGAACCAAATTTTATTTATTGATATAAGCCGTGTCTCTCAGATTTTTGAAATTAAATCTACAGAAGTGTTAAATTTTTGTTTTATGCAAATTTTCTAACGTGCCTATAAGGTTGTTAAAAACATTAAAAAATTCAATAAAATTTTATACATATAATTTTATTATTAAATGAATCCAATTAATTAAATTGAACTAATATAGGTATTATGAATCTTTTTTGACATAAAATAAAGTTATATAAAATAAATAATTATTTAAATAAAAAGTCTGTTTTTAAACAATAATGCAGTGTTTTTCACTATTCATCAAATATTAAAAGTTTTGAGAAAAATATAAAATATTCCACATAAGTTAATTTTATTATTCTTAAACCAAAAATGATATATATTTTACCAAATTAAAAACATATTGCATTAATTAATTTAAAATTAATTCCCATTGGGTAAACTTGATAGCAGGTTTTTGATAAGTAAAAACTTTCAAAAGATTGAAATGTGTTTTTGTCCAATTTAAAAGTGATATTACTTCCAATGACCAACATAGGATTAAATAATAAAAATATAATATAAATATACTTCAAAACCAATAAAATTTATAATTTACCACGATAAATTGTTTTGATTAAAAAATATGTTTTCAATTAAAATTTAGTATCTTTAACTTTTCTAAAAATTTTGAAAGTTATCAGAAAAAAAATAAAAATTTATCCAAACTAAATTTTTATGTAAAACTTATAAAGATTAATTTAATTTAATAAAATTGAATATATTTAAGTTTCAAATATTGGATTATAAATGGTTCTCCATTAAAATGCGAAAAAACTACATTTTTGGACAAAAATTTCATTTATCTGAAAAATTGAATTTGTCCTCATATTATGTCTTAGAAACAGAAAATATGAATGTTAATATTTTATGGAATATATATAAAATTGAAAATGTTTTTATTACTATTCATAACCTCTTTTTAAATGGATAGTTTGATTGGTCTTGTTGCTCTTGAACGTAGTGTTGCATACACCACATGCTATTGTATTATTCAAAGAGAAGCATACCGTTCATGCTTGGGGTGTTACATTATAGTTCTTATTCTTAGAAGAAATTGAAAATATAATGTTCTAGTACATGATTGAAGCAAAGGGACCCAAAAAAATGGTTGATGATACTATTTGAATGGATGATCTAAGTGTGGATAAACTATTCTTGGATGGGTAAAGGGAAAATGGGAACTCAAGTTTTTTGAAACCATGTCCTTTGAAATGAGGCACCATGTTATGTCCTGGTAAAAATGTTTCATGAATATTTCTGGTTTGAAAATTATGAGGGTTTTTCTAGGTAAGGGGTCTTATGAAGGCCTATCTTTTGCAAAACAGGTCAGTTCTGCAAAATAGTAATGTATTGATTCCCATGCTTGTACATTCCTGATGGATATTTATCAAGTGAAACCCCAAGATTGATAAAGGGGTATAATATAACTCAAATTTCATGGACCATGGTGAAATGAATCTTTACCATCGTTTGAGTTTCTTACGAAAGCATGGGAGGTTATTTCTCTATATATGGGAACCTCTATAAAGGGTACCTCTATGATTCTATCTCATTTGTTTCTAGATACTTAGAGTTTCATGAAATATTAGCCTTTTTCAGATTACCAAAGGTCAAATTATCCAAAAATTTGTCTGTATGGATGTATTTAAAGGAATTTTAAAGGTGGAGAAGCCTATTTTGTGAAAAATAATGACATAGATATGTGTCTTTTTAATTTTTTCATCTGAACACTGAGTTATCTTAGCTAACATATGATGCTTTGAAGTAACTTACTTATCTAATATATTATTTTGGAAGCCTTCACGAGGTTACAACCATTTGGGATGGTTTTGACCATCATGAAAATTGACCCATAGGATGGGTTTTATTGGTTTTGGATAAGATTCTCCTCGAATCAACCATTAATTCCTCATTTTCTTTCGTGACATGTGTTTTTTGGAATCAATAATGGTGATATATTTTGGAGGGAATAATTTTAGAGATATATATTATTTGTAAATTTATCGAATCCTTTATCCAATTATTAGAATGAAAATTGAATATTACATTGAAAATCAATGTTTTATTTTACACCATCATGTAGATAACTTCACTAATTAATAAGTGGCGTTTTTCTAAACCCAGATCACAGATCCTTATAATTAATTCATTTCAATGGTCACTAAGAGTAACATAAAACTAATTTCATGTCTATGTGATCCTTCATCATGTAATTAATTTTAATCCAAAAAAATAAAATACTCAAATTACACATTTCTTATAACTTTTGTAACTGAGAAGTCTCCAATGAATATTCACCTACATCAATGGTTTTATTAAAAAACAATAATTTTTTTTATCATTCATTAAACTAAATAAAAATGTTGTAATATAATTTTTGGTGGAATATATTAAATGTTTATTCAATATCCTTAATAAATACTTATCATATTATCCAATATTAATAAATCATATGGATGATGAAATAAAACTCATTAATTATAATCCCAAGTCAGATTGATCCTTTTGTACTTCTTTTCCTCCATAAATAATTGATGAAAAGAATACACCAATATTACGTCAAAAAAATAATTTTGAGAAAGGGAGAAGATATATCACTATTTGAAAAAATATCCTTTCCCAAATAATTGAATTGAAAAGGATCCCTTTTAATTTAAATCATCTTGAGGTTCACATGATCTTTAAAATGGATCTTTTAAAATATATTTTTGGTCTTCCCCTATGGAATTTATAGTTAATAGTTTTGGTTTTCATTCTCTAATAGATTTATAATCACTTTATCTCCTAGAATTATTTCATGGGATATGCATTGAAAATTATTTGGTGGTCCACCTTTCCTGGGATAAATCTACCATTTTTACAAATAACCAAGATGAAAATGTATTCTCCCCAAATAAGGTATCTTATAAACAAAAAATTTAATTTTATTGTTCTTCATGAATTCTTATCAAAAAAATAATGTAGGATTGAAAATATTATTGAGTTGGTTTTTGATTTAAATTTATTCCCTTTGTGAAGGCTATATTATTTTACACTTCCTTATTTTCAAAATGTTATGATACTATTGATGTAGAATACCAATAGCTACTCAATGTACTTGAATTTGAAATATAATTTTATGTAACTCAAATAAAAATCAAATCTAACTCATAATTAGTGATAAATAAAATTATCATGAAATATGCTGTTAAGAAATAGGAATAAATTCCATTTCCTAACCACGCATTATAAATGATTATTTAACAATACTGTTATCTTATATTTCACTAATTAATAGTTTTTATTCATTTGTTTTTTCCAAAATATACATGAATCTAACCAAATATGAAATATATTAAATTATCACCATCATCATGTGTATTAGGGTGTTCATTCATTTCATTAGTAAATAAACGACCAAAATAGATTTGATCGACATAATTGGGGATCAGGTAAATTCCACATCCCTACCTACTGACCAATTTGTTAATTAGATGTCTTTAGAAGATTATTATCCATAAAACTTTATTTACCTCCAAATTGAGCTGAAAAATATAAAATGTATTGAATAGTAATAATTGATTCCCACTATCATGCCCCCAAACACCATAAAAATACTATGTAAATGAATCGTTGCTGGGCTCCTTATAAATTGTGTTGAAAGTAAAAAAAATAACCTCAAAATTATAAAACTATTCAATGGGGGAACATGTGGTTCATAGAAAATATAAACCATTCTCCATCACCAAATATTAAAACATTGATACTTTAAATACTGAATGATGAAAGATTTCATGGTATTCATTGATATGTTCCACACGTATTTGGAGAACATCATTGTGATTCATTAACCCCTAATCTTACTATAGTACATAAGACAATCTTGTCTATTTTTCATGAATTAGATATAGTTTTTGGGTAGATTGTCTCCAAAAACTATTAGATAGTTCAAGTTAATCATCACTACCAATAAAATCATTTCTAAAATGGGATCAATTAGCACCTTTAACGGATATTGGAATGTAATTTTTGATATGTTTTATGAAATTTAATATCTTCAAAACATTTACGGTCCTGAATACTATACTCATGTATAATAACATAAAAATCATTCTTTATATTCTGAAAATGTTATAATATGAATATAACATAAAATCAAATCATTCGTTCCACTATTAAAAATCAGAAATTTAGAGTCTTTAAATATGATTATATAGAATATCCTAAAAATAATATTTAAAAAATAGAAGATGTCATGGACGAATAAACTCTTCAATTATTAGTAGTAATTATAAAACATGAAAAGCAAATCTATAGAAGAAACCTTATATTATCTTATAGGTGAGAATAAATTTTTCTTTCTAGTTTAATTTTAATTTACGCCGCTTTGAATTATATTTTTTTATCAACTAACTATTGAATAATAATGAAATTGTTATAATTGTTTTCATAACATTAAATGGAAATGTTATAAGAAATATTTAACATTTTAGAATACTTGGAGAAGGTATCCATTATAGTTAATAAACAAAGATCACCTTTTATTATTTATTCTTGTAGAATTGGTAATGGTGTGAGGGAAAAATATAATACCATATAAATAACTCCAATCCTAAATATGAAAAGAGAAAGAATACGTATCATATATATGATTTAATTTAATATATATTACTATCTAATCACATAAAAAGAAGAGTGAGAAAATCCAAAAAAACAACATACATATATAACTCAACATATTCTATGATTATCCATTATAAATCATTGTAAATAATACTCTAAAAACCCAAATATTTTACTATACCTGGAGATTAGAAGCATAAATATTTTTTTTATAAAACAATATACATTTTTTCAATAATTTCATTACACTTGAATACAATCATGTGATTTTACTTGTAAATTTTATCTTCATATCCATGGGAATAGAAAATTTAAATGGGAGAGGGCATATGCATGATACGGGATAAAAAATTAAATGTCAATCAAAAGGACAAAGTGACCAAAAATAATATCACATGTGAGGATAAGGTAAACATGTGGGAATGATAACATAGTAATTTTATATAAGAAATAATTTAATAAAACATATATACCCAACGAAATATGAATCATGAACATTAGTCATCAATGAAAAATATTGGTGTAAAATAAGAAGCAGTGCATAATAATGTTCCACATATCTAATTATAAAAAACCATAACTTATATAAAGGCTAATAACAATGATTATTATCACATATTGGAAACATAAGTTCAATTTTATAGAAGAATATAATAACCACCAATTTCATGTAACAAAAAATACCATAAGATATAATCTATACCCAATGATTTGAAGGGTATTATATTCCTAGTCCAACCATTCACATAATGAAAAATCATGAATGTGTGAGACACATCGAAATGAAATCATTCATAAATCAATAATAACATAATGAACTAATGAGAGGGAATGTGTTTCATAAAATACTTCACAATTCATCGAAATAATTCATTTGGGGAAAGAGAGTTGATTATTCCATTAAAAAATATCACTAATGAATTATAAAAATCCATTAATGATATTAACATATATAAAAGAATACCGTATAGAAAAAGAAACAAAAATTGATTAAAAAATGCAATTTTAAATTTTATAACTATTTATAAAATATATTTTATAAATAATTTTTTTTTAAATTAATGCCAAATTAATTATGAAATACTTTTATGAATTATGAAATCATGAGAAGGAATCACTGAAAAAAAAACTGAAAAATATTGTGGGAGAAATTGATAGAGAATGAAACAAAATAGATGAGGGTTATAAAAATATTAATTTTACAATTTTTATGTATGTAAAATACAATATAAATAGACCCTAATAATTTAATGACATAAATAAAATGACAAAAATATAATAGTATAATAAATTTTGATATCGAAAAGAATGTTTTACAACCAAAAAATGAAAATATTAGGACAATTCCACTTATAAAGACAATTATTGGTTAATTATAAATCAATGTAATGAGGAACGGTAGGAAAACATGTAAAATCTAAAAATAACCTTAGGAAAATAAGATTAATGTGGACATATAAATGGTGTTCGAGAAAATATCTAATGGAAATTTATATGTACGTAATCTCATTTTAAATGAGATATTAGAAGATAATCCTTTACATTTACTCAAGAATCCTACAAACATGTTTTATCCCCTAATAATAATCTAACACATATTAATAACATTTTTAAGAGCCTTATTAAAATTTATTATATTTAATAATATTCATTTTTAATAATTTATTATGTATACTTTAGTAAGTTATAGTTTATTTTCATCATCAGATGATAGTAGTTTGGTTTCCATCATACGAATTTCAGTATAGTGGTAAATATATTCATTTTTTATAACAATTTCTTCATTTTCATATAATTAATGGTAGTTTATTAAAAATATTATATTTATTCAAATATTCATATTCTTATTTTTTGTATGATGATGGGTATGGTTGACAATTATTAATTTTGAAATGCACGTGTTTCAGGTGATTTATTAATAGTAATGAGATACTTTATAATGGTAATTTATCTTATTTGTAGCTTAAATTAACTATAATCATAACATTTAGTAGTCTTTAATACCAAATATCACCATTATATTTGTTTTGATACAAATTCATTATGAGAATAATATAGATTGTATGATATCCTTCAAGCATGTGGTTGATCCAACCAAAAGAGTTTCATAGTATACTAACGAATGAGTAAGAGCATATAGTTCAACTAATATAAAAATATTTCTAAAAAAATAATATTGGTGTAAATTATATATAATTATAGTGATGAATTATTTTTATAAGGAGTGAATATGATAAAAAATGGAATGATATAGTTTAATATTTGATACTTACTTTGACGGAATCACCCTTACTTGTAACATATTCCTTCATTAAGATTTTTTCCATTTTTATTTTGAATAGAATCCACCTAAAATATAATTGGAATATATAATAGGGTATTTTGGATGGGATTCAAAAAATATACTAATGCGATATGTATAATGTAATTTGTAGAGTATGATTCCTATTACATATATGTTTGAGTGGAATAGTTTCAATTTCTCATTCCTTTAGGTTAAAAAAAGTCATTTTTTCCTAAAAAGTAGTCTATAGGTATTCAAACTCAGTTAGGATTCATATTCCCCCCATTTTAAAATTTTATTTTTGTATTTATAAATTTTATAAATAAATTTTATATTATGCTACATTTTTAAATTTTTACAGTTTATAAATGTCATTATCTATTCACATTTGTACCTTATATTTTGTTAAAAAATGAAATCTATGATACTACCTACTTTTTTTACACAAATTCCAAAATGTAAATCCATTTTTTAAATGTGAACTATAAATATGTAAAAATTAACTTTTAAATACAAATATATAACACTCTAAAAGACCAATTATTCCTGAATAAAAACAATATTTTATATAACAAACAATTTTATTTTCATTTATTATCATTGGATATTTATTGAATCTTGTTAAAAAAATTTATAAATTTTTAATATTTTAGTTTTGAATAAATTTATTTTTCAATAAATGCATTCTTTGGCCTTCATTGTATTTTCAATAGACCCATTTGTTATAAGTATTTCCAATAGTCATATATATTTCCAATGGTTATATAATAGCATCATAACCATTTTTACATAAATATATAACCATTCATACATCTATAAAATTTATTCAGCATAATATTTCATTTCATTCATAAATTTTCTATCAAATATAAAATATGTTTCCTTTATTATATATTTATTATTGGTGATATGATATTAATGGTAACCATATTCTAATTTTCATATTGATAATTCATATTTTTTTATGATAATTTATGAATTATAATCTTATATTAAAACATATTTTCTAAATAAAATATATAATATGTTCATTTTAGTTAGAGATTATTGGTAATACAAGAAATTACAAATATTCTATTAATAAAAATTTGGTGGGTTAATGTATTCCCCCACTAGAAATAAACCCTAAAAATCCATATTTATATGAAATGATATGAGGTTAATTTTGGATCAATACGTTATTTTGTTCTTAGATATATCCTCAATCATATAATTACAATATATAACATTGACTGGGTATGTGTTCACGTTTTGTATAACTTTATCTTTGTGATCCAAGATCTACAGTAGTTCTATCTCATTAGAAAAATTATTTTCTAGATGTACAACTATTGAGTTAAATACATATATTGGATTAGGTATTTTATTCCTATAAATTTTGATTGTAATATATAATTAACTAGATAGAGGTGTGGCTGAATTTATAGGTGAAAAATAGAGCTCCATAATGTTCTTGTATCTTGATGGGGTTGATGTATGAGGGCACCAACTTCCCCTACTTGTGTTATCATTGTTATACATCAACATGTTTATAAATAGTTTGAATATGTTGTGTTGAATCTTGAGAAATAAATGGACACAATAACTATCATTATATAGCTACATGCCTTTATAGTGATTTTCTATACCAAATCCAAAAAAAACCTCATATAATTAAATTTTAATTATAGGGTGAAATGTTTTATTATATGAGAACACAATTAGAGAAAAATGTTTTTTATAAAATTATTAGAAATCCATCAATAATGATCATGTCATACCTTACAATGTTTTAATGATAATTTTAGATTAACCATAAATTTTATTATAAGAAGTTATTTTAAATCAAAGATATATATCCAATTATTAATAAATAATACTCTATAATTTTTAGGTGAACCATAGATCTCGGTCAGATATAATTGAATTTGGTATGCCATGGAGCCTTACCAATTCCTTTATGATAATCATGGAATGTTTATTAAATGATAAATACTCTCAATTAAATATGAAATGTAACAAAATTTGAATTTGACCGACGACAACCCCAATATAATTATATTATTTAAATTTCAATTTATTTCCATGGATAAAATATATTATGGTATTTTCCTATGTTGATAGGTTATGGTTTACTTTTGTTTATTTTACCATTAAATATTTTTTCCATTCAACCTATAATCATGGAAGACCAAACACTATGATGTATTCTCTAAAATATCTGTCTTCATGTTGTCCAACAAGAAGTACCCCATAATATATTTATATATCATTTTACATCCATGATAAATAGATAATTAGATCAATGTTCCTCATAAGGCATCTCCGCCTTCAGTTCAAGTACATGTATGAAAAATACGGATTTCCCAAATCATATAATTCCATTATTAACATTTTTTTGCTCTAGATTATTTACAACAATATTATATAGACTCATATAAATCTTTTATACTTCCTTTATCTTATCATGTATATATTATTGAGAGACCATTTTTATATATAGGATTTATCCCCTTAGATATGGATTTCCTGGTATATTCTCTGAAAACTGATGAGTATTTGTTCTCTCTTAATCCTCATAATGGATAACATTGCATGGACCTTATTAATCAGATCATTGACACCTTTTTATCCTAGCCATGGTTGTAATGTATTATTCATTCATTGTCAAATATTTACTTCAATCATCTACTTTAGATAAGGTAAAAATTAATTTATGGGAATCTATAATTTAAATTTTTGTGATCAATTTATATATCAAAGTTTTTTCTTTGGAGATATTTGTTCTATGTCTATAATTAAAATATTACAATTTATAGGTAAAAACATGAATCTATGATTTTTAACATGTAAGTATAATTGATGTCAGTAATAATGTTCCACCATTTTATTTTGCTTTAGGACTCACCCCCAAACACTTTTTAAATAATGAATATAAAACACAAAACATTTATTGCTAAAAGGAACTATGATTATAGGTGCAATGACTATCCTTTTTTAAACACAATGAATGTTTCTTCAAATTAATTTATCTAAAAAACATAACTAAATTTTGATTCAACATGGTTATAGAATTTCAAAATAAAAAGAAATTTATCACAAAACATCGATAATATATAGATAATCGAAGATAACTAATGATACCAGGTACAATAGTTGGTTTGGGCCATTCTATAATCACATCTATCATAGAAGGGACCACAGATATACCCTACCCTATTATGATATTTAATAGTAAGGATACTAAAACATAAAAATTTCATTCTAACAAAATTTAGGAAACATATTCTATAATTTAAAAATGTTAATAAAAATTATCAAATAAACTTTATGATATTACTTGTTTCAAGAATATATAATAACATAATGTATAAATAAAACCCCACATTAATCAAGGTAATCTCAAAATACATTATTCACCAAATACATGAAAATATTTGGGGTATTTCAATTTCTGAAATAAATCACTCTGAATTCATAATGTCTATATCATGTCTGGAACCTTGTCTTACGTATATAATCCATTTTCACTATTAATTGATAATATATTGATTGTAATTAAAGAATCAAGGCATATTTATTTCCTTGTATTTTATCAAAAAAGTTAGAAATACAAGGTATATGATACAAATACTTTATTATGATTATTTTATGATTATGATAATCAATGAAAATATGCATTGGTCCATCCATATTCATAATAAAGAAGATCATTGTACCTTATGGTGAAGCACTTGTGTAAATAAAAACCTTGTTCAGAATCTCTTATAACTTCTTCTTTAATTCATCCAGTTAAATCATTTTACATTTATAAGGAATTTTCAATATTTTCATCCCACCATGTTTGAGTTTACTAGGAAACTTCTCCTTATTATTTAATTGAAGACATAGAAACACTTTAGGATATACATATGAATATTCAACATCAATTATAATATCATCAATATAAAGTATTTACCAATCCATTCGTAATGAGTAACACTAATTTTTAGGTTTCAAGACCCATATATAGAAAATAATTTCCATATTGAATTCCTTGGAAATGTGAAACAATAGTATAGGGTTATCTCATATTATCATTATGGTTAAGCATACAATGGAAGATGACATGTCATAATAATGGCTTAGAAATATAGAAGGAATAGTAAAATAATTATTCAATATCAATAAGAATAACATAGTCCATGGATAAAAATTAAATAAATAATCACATGGATAAAATTAAATGATCTCAAAGTGATGAAAATAACGGGAACGCATAATGTCAGGAATCCTAAACATATAATCGAGGCATAAAAAAATAAATCATACATAAAGGATATGGAAACCCAAATTACCCCATCATGGTTTTTTATTGTACCTACACATTCACTAAGTAGATATATAGTTAACAACCTAATATTTTAGAATATATTGTTCTTTAAATTAATTATAATTTTTGGATAGCTTTCATGATATGAAACATTATCATTAAAAGGGGTAATGATATTGTGTGAACTAAAAGTCAAATTATCATGTATGATTAGTAATAAATATATTATGATAAGAAAATATAAATTTATTTTAAAAAAATTCTATTTATTTAGTTATTCATAATAAACGAGTACTCATTTTTTCTTCATGTCATTTCATTCGTTAAAAATATGTTTTCATCAAGAATCTATTTTATTTCATATTGTTAATATAAAGTATAATTAATTTGATAAAATTCTATTTTTGAAAATGAATATAACTTTTGAGTTAATATTTAATTATTTTCTGAGGTGGAATTCTTTGGATTTTCCTAAAAATTGTTTTTTAGTGAATAATCAAATAATTTATTTAGAAACAAATACATATTAGAAAGTAAAAGTTACATTATTTTTTTAATATGATAATATTTTGACATAAGGAACATTTAATTAAATATAATCTAATTAATAACATAGGAGCCGTTATTATATTTTAATTTGGTTTGAGATCATTTTTGGGCTAAAAAACACGTCCCTAAATCTATTTTCAAAGAACAATTTTTTTTCATAATTAATTATATTAATATCAATTTATTAATTGTTTTAATGAAATTAAATTATTATATATTCAACATAATATTTTAACATTTATTTTGTGGTTTTTAAAATGAATGAAATCTATGTAAACTCATATATTGCATAAATCTACATTATTCTAAAATGAGTTTTTATTGTAGTTTGTGTGCATATTTAAAATTAAATTATTCAAAATATACAATTTTAATCTAGTGAAATGGATTTAATATTTATAATCATAATAATTTAATAATTTAATAAGCTCAACATAAATGTTGGTCATAATGAATAGTGAAAACAACAAAATCTTGTGACCATGGTTAAGTAGAAAATGTGTTTATCAAGGGATAAACCCAGCGGTAAGCATATGAATACAAAATATACATGTATAATTTATGTTTTTAAAAGTATATTAACGTTATGATATCCAAAATTTTAATTTACTTCCATCTTTAACCACACTCCCATTATATTTACTGTATATCATTAATATATTTTAAGAATTTCCATGTGTGTCCCTCCCCTCACCTATAAAAGGGAACATCTTTTAATACATTATTCACACAATTTGAGACTCCAAGATGAATCAATTCATTCTGTAAATATTTCCTATATTATATACCTTCATCATAGTGATTAATTTATTCTTCAAAGACCAATATTTCAATGTTTTAGGTGTTAGCCAAATGAGTCTACCCCTTAAAGTGGTTTATATCATAACCCTGCTCTTTTAATTCTATTTTTTCATTCAAATTATCTAAAATTATTGTATCCATAATCACATTGGTAATTCATTATCATAAATATATGTAGGTATTATTATGATGATTTCACATCCATTTTCCACATATCCTTCATTAAATTAGAGATGAAAGTATCACTCACGACAATGAATGGAAAATCACATTCACATAGCGATATAATTTATTCTCCATCACCATATTTCATTATTTTATATTATTATTTATTTAATGTATTTGTATAAATTTTATTAAATTATTATTTTTATATAATTTTAATATTTTATATTTCTTCTTACCTCTTGATCTACTAGAGTAGGATAATGTCTCTCATGTTTATGTACGGAATACCACCCTTACTGTGTGATGCGATTTATTTTCCATTTCCACATTACATGGATGGTATTAAATATATTTTATATGATTATATATGAAATTTAATAAATTTTTATGTATCTATAATGGTTAATTATCATTTACCTTTCTTCAGTTCCATCCACCGAATAATAGTTACATCAATCATTTGTACGTACAAATTACTTCATCCACAGAGTGGTGTGATTCATTTTTTTCAATGTTTTTTAATAATTATAAAATGGAATATAATTAAGTGTTTTAAAAATATTTAATAATAAATTTTATGTAGATTATTTAAGCATGGGAAATTTATAATTAAGATAACTACTGAAAAAAAATACATGAGAAATAAAACAGGTAACACCCGAAAAGATGAAATTAATATATAATTTCTAATAAATGGGTGTTGAAATATTATTAGTGGGTCCTATATGAAATTATAAGAAGGAATTTTAATAATTTATATAATAATAAATAAATAAATAAATTCATATGGTTGGTTAGATCCCTTATAAATTTATTGAGAAAATTAAAAATGATTTATTTCTTTTGTTTTCAAATTTGTTAGAGTTGTTTGATATTATGAACTATAATTTACTTTTTGTGTGCCAGTACAGAATTATGAATGTATTTCTAAATATTAATTAAATTTATGGGGTTTTCGTAGCCATATATTTTTATTAAATTTAATGGTATTATATTCAAAATATACCAGGGTTCCTTGTCTCTAAATTTTTACATTGCAACATCATTGATGTTGTGATCATATATATGTTTATCGGGTTTATACAATGATTGTATGATATTTTAGATAATATTTCATTATTTAATCATGGTATTTCATTTTCAAATTAAAATTATTTCAACCAAGTGGATTTTATTCAAAAGTTACCAATGTGGTAATGGTTTATGATCTCAAATTTCCTTCTTTGGTACATAAATTAATTATACACCTAACTACTTTTTAGTTGTATCTATTACCCATTTGATATTGAACACGCCGATAGGTAGAAAATAAATTATATATTTAATTAATGAATCACTGAGTCTATAAAACCCCATTTTTTATAAAATACCCAGTGAACATAATTTTACCACCACTGTGATTTGAAATTCAAAAAACTGACATACATGGTTGTGTTTAGTAAGATATTTAGAGTCTGATAAGACATATATAATTTCTGGTGGAAAGTAAAATACCCTTATGAATAGTAATTTGAATAGTAATATAGCGCTCATGAATAGTAAATTATAATATTATTTTATTTTCTTAATGTTATAAGATAATGAGATCATGATTAATTTTTAAATATGATATAAAATGAATTATAGTTTAAAAATTGTTATTTCTCGACTAAACTACGATAATAATTTATAATTTATATAATAATATTTAGAAAATTATTTTCAAAAAATAGAGTTCATTTTTGAATTCTATACATCGTAAAATGTTTAGGGTGAAATTTTTGGATTTTTCTGAAATACTCAAATATTTCTTAGTAGTAAGATACAATAATTTACATTATATACATGTTATCGGTTAAATTCACTATTCCTAGAATCGTAGATGATTTAAGAACAGATGGTTCTAAATAAAATGAACTTTTTACTATTATGGGTCACATGAATCAAAATTATTGGTTTTCTTGAGGGAAATAATAATATAATGAACAAGAAATTCACAAATTAGAACTTTCCTCCACTATAAACCCCCCTCACTCCCAATTCTGTTCACTCCAGTCAATCCTTATGCCTTGTATAAATTTTTCTCAAATAACCTCCCAAGATCCTAACCCACATCTATCTACCCTTGGTCTTATAAAAATGCCAAAACCTCTCACCTAACTCTCAAGGAATATTACTTCAAGAGGTAAACACCTCTTTTCATTTCCTTTATTTCAAGTTGTCTTTTATGTTTTATGAATTTAATGTGTACATACCATGTTATTATATCAATTTTATATAGAACCTATTCTATATTATGAGCCTTTTTAATGGGTTTTGCATATCCCATCTATTTATAATGTTTTCTAAAACCATATTGTGTAGCCTTTATTCTGCAAAATGTTTATCTCAAAATATTTCTCTTTTTCAAGCACTCTTTTAATGTTATTCTCTTTTTAATTTTGAATTGTCTAATTTTGGGATATATAATTTCATATCCCCATTAATATCTATATTTTGTATGAATTATCAGATACCTATTCTCTCTCATCAAAATGTTTTATGAATTTTTCAGTGATGTCGTTATGCTACTGGATTTTTGTATTGTATTTATCAATCTTTTCTATTATTTTGAATTCCATTCTTTTCTTTTATTATTTCCTCACCTCATTTTATCTAATTATTTTAACACAACTACCTTACAAGTACTGTAATATTTTTTTTGATAATTGAATAATTCATCATCATCTATCCATTCCAGTTCATTTATACTATAAATTAAAACAACATCCAAGATGTGTTAAATTATCTCATTCAGGGATGACGGGTTTTAAATTTATCTTACCATATTCAATTCTGGTCATGAAACCATTTTGATGCTTATAGAAAACTATAATATGTATTATAACATCTTTAATGTTATGGAATATTTTTTACACATAAAATTATTTTATATATCATAATGAGTTCGTTCTGATCTAAAACCACCAATTTACCCAACCTATTGTCATCAATGTTTTATATAATGATTCATATACACTCACAATAACCAAATGAATTTTATAACCATTTAATATTATAGATGTTATGAAATAAAATAAAACATCTATTCTGGAAAACCATTCTCATATTACATGTTTATCCTTACATGTATATAAATAAACAAATCATGATTACCATGAAATAAAACACTCCAAAACAATAAAATTGATCCTCTTAAACCCCTAAAGCAGGACATAAATGAACATAATAATGATATAATAAATAAATTCAATAAATAATAGGTAATGGGTAAATTAATTACAGAACTAAACTTGGTTATTCAGTACATGAAGATTATGTGAAGGAAGCCATCAGACTTAAGGTAAGGGGTTTCTTCATCTAACTACCATTTTTTGAGATATTTGGTATTAATTTTCATTACTTGTGAATGGTGTATGTATACTAACAATTTATGTTCAATATCATGAGTCACTTAATTTTCATGATATTCAATGTATCATTTAATTATTATTAATTTTGGGGCATATGATTCAATTGATTAATATGTTTTAAGCATTTTCTATGTGAACCTCCATTTTCATTCGAGTTGCTCTTATTTTACACAAACCTCATTGAAATTCTTATTTATTATTATGTACTACTCATAAATTATGTTTAAATGTTCTATATATGTTTAAAAATCAGAATACATTTTTATTTATGGGGAATTTGATGTTTGAAAAAAAATCATTCAAAAAATATTCTAAAATACATGGCCAATTCATGGAACTTCTCAAATTCTTACCTATTTTGAATGTTACCCTATAATATGTTTTAATCCATATTTATATTTATAATATGAAACATTTTATCATGAATAATATATTTTGGTTAATTTTTGGTTTTATAAAATAAAACATTCCTTGGCACTTTAAAATCTCTTTAATGAATTCCTCGAATCACAATTAAATGATTAAATTCTAAAGATTATTTAAAAATAAATTTTACATGATTTCACTTTAGTGGGATATCATTTATGCCCCAAATGTAATCAACATGTTCTTACCTTTCCTTTTATGTGATATACCAGTTTAAAACCAAATTTATGGAAAATAAAAATGATTTTCAAAAAGAACTATTTATTCCAAAGTAAAAGATATTTTCTCACCTCACTTTAAATATTATGAGATATATGCCTTGTTGGCCACATATTCTTTACATGTGGTGTATTTACAACCCACTGGTATATAATTACAAGAGTCTACCAATTTCCATTGTACTATAAGGGATTATTATTTGAATGTTTCAATGTGTTATGGGACACTTTGGAATGTGTAAGGATTATTTCCTGAAGAATTTATCAATGGTCTATTTTAAATATATATTTATTTATATCAACATCCATTGATGAATCTTGTATTTCATAGTGGTTTATATGTTATGAAATCATATATAATATTATTTAATAGTTTATGATTATATAGAATGTGTATTTTCTATCTTAAAATGATTCACCAAATTTACAATGGATGGTTAGTGTTTATTCTTAATGTTCGTGGAATGTTATTTATATTTCATATGTCAGTTTCAATATGAATGTATTTTTTTATTATCCCAGTTCATATGAGTAATACATTGAACTTATTATGTGATGGGTGGGCCTTCTATAGCCTCTCACTTAATTGGTAGGTCTCATGAGAAAAATAGTTATGGACATGGCTGAGGTCTTTCCCATTTTTAGATATGGTTTTGGACGATGCCTTGATCATTATTTGATGTCTTGGCAGAGGCCTTGATTTTATGTTTCAGAATGTCTGGAATATGCATTTAACTCATTATGAAACTAGTAATTGAAAATTCATATGGTTATACAACTAGTAGAATGCCCATGATTGTTGGTTTATTCTGGAATTATTTATTTCACTTTTATTCCTGCCTTAATGTTTTCGTGTTTTAATTTAAAGACTTGTTTTTTAGTTATTTACCATGCCTAATATATATATTTCTCATATGTTAAACTGAATTTCGTACCCTTACTGATAATTTGATCTATCCCTTTCATATGTTTCATTTTCTCATGACGTTAAAGTGTTTTTTATGAGTGATCTCCAGGGATAAACTTATAGTTGTGGATGTTCCTTGGAAAACATATATATTTTATTTCTTATAAAGTATTAATTATGAACCTATGTATTTATCTAGTTTTTAAAAACTACTAAACTAATTTTTTAATGTGGATTTTATTCCTTGTATTCTTGAAAATGTATTAAAATAAGGAATTGGGTTTGGGATTCTGGGGTCGGAATGTTACAATGGTATTAGAGTAAATTTAGTAGAAAACATGAAAACTATATTAAGAAAATAAAGATTATGGAAAACCCTCTACGATAGTCTATGAATATAATCATACAAGAACGTCCTTTAATTTTATTAAGGAATATATTATGTTAGTTTTTCTAGAAAATACTTCTATGTCTGGATACTATAAGTGGATGTGGTTCTCAATCAAATGATCCTCTGAGTAAAAACACTAACATGGAGTTTTCAGCTTGACCTGGGGTATCCTGGTACACAACAATGGGCATTACTACACATCTGGTTTGACGATCCTGGGGGATATGGTTAGGATAATTCAAATTTTCTTTACAAACTATTATGAAGGAATTAATTATTATTTTTATCCCTTAATGAAACATTGTGTATGACTATGAGATTAGTTTTATATTGGAATTAAATTTATTCTAAGAATTTTTTTATGTTGAGATTATATATTATGATTCATAATCTAGTCTTGTTTATTCCATTGTTTAGATATGGATACCAGTAGATGATATGAGATCATCACTAATGAACATGAAGAAAATAGAAAGATTGATCATATCTCTCAAGGTCTTAATCCATCATTTCAAAGGAATATAGTCTCCCATGTATCATCATCATATTAGGAAATATAATCGCATGTTAATAAGTTATGAAATGAATTCTCTAAGTCATGTGTCTTTGAAGGGATGCAAAAGTAGACTAGGAAGGTAGCGAAAAATATGGATAAAGGGGGGAAGATGGGTTTTCCCACATGTGATAACTGTGGAAAGAATCAAAATATTAAATTCATGAATAGAATTGGTGTTTTTAATATATATAGTGAAAAAGGATACCATTTTCAAGATTTCAAGGGTACGAAAAAGGATTCTAATGAACAATGAATCAACTGTAGGGAGATATGACTCTTTGAAAACTAAGGTCCCAAGCATCAAATGAATATACCCCAAATGATGATTATGGATAATGATCATGTAATGATCCTATTGTAGATAAATTAGAGTGATTAATATTACCGGTCAAGAATCATTTCATTTGAATATTTTGTCAATAATGTGTTGGTTATAAGAATTATGGAATATATGAAGATTGCACTACAATAATTTGTTAGTAAGGATTTGAAACCATAAGTTGAATGGTACCGAGAAAACATATCCAGTGGATATTAAAGGTTTTGTAAAATGAATGATTATGTGTAATAAATCCATTAATATATATGTGATGTTGAAATAATGGTGAAGAAATGATTGTAACATATATGTTCTAATTACCTTTGAATATATTAATGACTTGTCGAGAAGTTGATTATACTATCATCAATGGAGTTAAAAAAACATTGTGATTTAAGTAATATATCCAATAACATGCATCTAGATTATGGAATATGGAATAATGCAAGCTCCCAATATGTTTTTTACACCAATTCATGTTATTACCATATTTCAAAAAGATACATGATGAAGTCATTCACATGTTTGGAATGTGAAACTTTAGAGCTGGATCAAATTGATTAAGGGTTAATGAAAAGTTCATATTTGAAATTCAGATACCTTCATTCTTAAGGGATGAATCATTATATTTTGTAATTCATAACAATTTATAAAATGGTTTAAGATGATCATTGTATGAGGGTTTGTAGGTTAATGTTTTACTTCACCATATGTCGTAACATGTGCTAAGTGAAGAAGTATATATTGTTCAAGGTGTAATAAATAGATGAGTTTTTAAATAGAAATGTATATTTACAATCTTATATAGAGGAATAATTATTCAACTCTAGTAAAAGACTATTAATTTGTTCTTTCCAATTTTCATTTTTTTTTCATAACTGTTTTTTATGGTGTTGTGGTAATGATCTTTCATCGGGGCATATTCTCTTTCAATTTCCATAAGAACATGATGGATTGATTATTTTTTCATGACCATGTTATCAAATTGGAAAGCATATTTTTTTACTAACTGATTCATTTCCCATTCCATCTTATTTGGATTATATTTTAACCAAATTTTTCATATGGGATTCCCACAAGGGAATTTTCAAATATAAACCATCAACTTTCGAAATTCAATTTCACAATTTCGAGGAAAATATTTTTGTAAGGATGGGATAATGTAACACCCAAAGATGTTGAAAATAAATTTAATATTGAATTCATGAAATAATGAGTCTCTATAAAACACTTATTTTTTATAAACTAGCCAATAAACATAATTTTACCACCATAGTGATTTTAAATTTGAAAAACTGGCACACACAGCTGCGCTCAGTAAGATATTTACAGTCTTATAAGACAAACATAAATTTTGGTGAATAGAAAAAAACCCTTATAAATAGTAATATGAATAGTAATATAACTATTATTAATATTTAATAATATTATTATTTTATTTTCATAAGGTTATAAGATAATGAGAACTTGATTAATTTTTAAATGAGGAATAAAATGAATTATTGTTTTAAAATTGTTATTTTTTAAATAAGATAAGATTTTATAAAAAAATGAATTAATAATATTTAGATAATTATATTCCAAAAATTGATTACATTTTTGAATTAAATTCCATGAAAAATGGTTAGAGTGACATTTTGGGATTTTTTTGAAATACTCGAATTTTTAATGAATCGTAAAATACAGTAATTTACCGTATATATACATTATTAGTTATATTCATTATTACAATCATAATGGATGATGTAATCATGAATGGTTCGAAATCACATGCACTTATTACTTTTATGGGTCACATGAATCAATACTATTGGCATTATTGATGGAAATAATAAAATAATGAATGAGATATTTAAAACTTACTCCTCTCCTCCAATATAAAACCCCCCTCACTCCCCCATCTCTTCACTCCTATCAAGCCTTGTTCCTCATCTAAAATATTCCAAAATACACTACCAATATCCTTCCCCAAATCTAGGTACCTTTGGTCTCATAAAAAGGCAAAAACCATCCCCTATTGAGGCACTCAAGGATGATTATATCAAGAGGTAAACACCACTTTTCATTTCATTTATTTCATGTTCTATTTTAGGTGGTATATATTTCATGATTACATACCATATTATTTATTCCAATTAATTATGTCCTTATTTTATAGTATGATTCTTTTATATATGGGTGATCCCTTTCCCCTATCCTTTTAATGTTTTCTAAAACCATGTTTCAAAGCCGTTTTGCAGCTGAATTTTCATCTAAATGTCTCTCTTTTTCCAGAACTCTTTTTATGTTAATCTATTTTTTCTTTTCAATTTTATTATGTTGGGATATTTCATTTCATATCCCCCTTACTATCCATACTATTTAATAATTATTAGATACCCATTTTCTGTCATAAAAATATTTTATGAATTTTTACCTGACATCATTAGGCTGAAGATTTTTCATATAGGATTTCTCAAACTATTCTTTTATTTTGAGTTCTCTTCTTTTAGTTTTTTCTTTATTCGCCTCATTTAATCCAAATGTTATGATAAAACCAGTTACTTACATGTACCATGAATGTTTTTGTGATAGTGGAATAATTCATCATCATATCTCTTTTCCCCTTCATTCATACTAGAAATAAAAACACCACCCATGTTGTGTTAAATTATCACATTTGAGGACAAAAGGTTTTCAAAATCTATTACCACATCCAATTATGGTCATGAAACCATTTTTATGGTCAAAACTAACTATCATATATATCTTATAACTTATGGAATGTTCAAGAATCATTTTTTACACATGTTATTATTTTATAAATCAAAATGCGATGATTGTGATCTAAAACCCCCAATTAAACCAACAAATAGTCAATAATGTTTTATATAATGATTCATAATCACTCCCAATAACCAAATGAATTTTATAGACATGTAATATTTTTTATGTTATGAAATAAAATATACCTTCTCTTCTAGAAATCCATTCGCATATTATATGTTTAACCTTACTACTGTATAAGTAAAGGAGTCATGAATTCCAAGAAAGAAAACACCACAATCAATAAAATAAAACCTCTTAAACCCATCACGAAGGACTTAAAGTAACATAATAATACAATACCAAATCAGTTAAATAAATAATATTTTCTCTAAATATAACCTTTTTAATTTTATTTTATTATGAAGGGCTCTAAGATCAAGTGAGGAACATCATCAGAGTTAAGGTTAGGGGATTCTTTATCTCACATCAATTTTTGTGAGATATTCTATATTCCCTACTATTACTTGTGTATAGTGAATTTATACTACACGTTAATGATTAATTTCATGAATATATTTATTTTAATTAAATTCAATTTATCATTTAATTATTATTAAATTTGGGTCATATGATTCAATTGTTTACAAATTTGTATGCATTTTCTTACTTTACCTCTTTTTTCATTCGGGTTGTTGTTATTCTATACACACCTAAAAATTATTTATTCTTATGTAATACTCATAAATTTTGTTTTAATTTCCTACATATGTTTACCAATCATAATCCTTCATTATGTTATGGGGAGTTACATGTTTAAAAAAAACGTTTCAAAAATTATTCTAAAATACAAGCCCGAATGAAGGAACTTCCCGAATTATAACCTATTTTGATGTTCACTGTATAATATGTTTTCATACAGACTTATTGATAAAATATATCACATTTTAAAATGAAAAATATTTTTTGGTTCATTTCTAGTTTTATAAATGAAACATGCATTTTCACATTAAAATCTCTTTAATGGATTCCTTGAATCGTACTAAAATGATTTAATTTTAAAGCTTCTGTAAAAACACTTTTTACATGATTTCACTTCAGTGGAACATAATTTATGCATAAAATGTAATATAAATTTCCTTAAATTCTATTTTCTGGGTTATACAAGTGTCATACAAGATTTATGAAAGACACAAATGATTTTCCAAGAAAACCTTCTTCCAAATGTAAAAAAGATTTTCCTCACCTCACATTAACATTTTTGAGATATATGCCTTGTTCACCACTTATTCCTTGAATGTGGTGTACGTAAAACCCATTGTAATAACATATAAATTTTCTACAAATTCACATGATATTATAAATGATTATGATTTGAATGTTTCAAGGTGGTGTAATACACTTTGGAATGTTTAACGATTATTTCATGAAGAATTTATCAGTGGTATATTTTAAAAGTATCATTATTTTTATCAACATTCATTGATGAATTATGTATTTAAAAAAGGTTTATATCATATGATATAATCTAAAATATGTTGTTGAGGGGTTTCTAATTAGTTTGAATATGGATGTGCTATATTAAAACCATTCACCAGATTTACTCTGAATGGTTAGTGTATATGCTTAATGCTTGGGGAAAGTTATTTAAATTTCTTATGTTAGTATCAATATGAATTTATATGTTATTTATGATTATCCCCATTAAAATTATTAATGCATTAGACATATTATGTGATGGGTGGTGCCTGTTATAGCCCCTCGATGCATTGGTAGGTATATTGAGACAAATATTTGTGAACTTGACCGAGGACTTGCCCATTTTTCGATATGGTTAAGTAAAGACATTATTCATTTTTTGATTTCTTGGTTGAGGAATTGACAAAATGATTGAGAATGTCCAACATATGAATTTACCTAATTATAAATATAGTAATTTATACTTCTATTGGTTATATCTACTAGTAGAAATCCCATGATTATGCTCTTTTATGGAATTTTTTATTCAGCTCTTATTCCGGCCATGGTGTGTTCATGTTTATTTTTAAATACATGCGTTTTTAGTTATTTACCATGAATAATGATAATTTTTATGAAATATTATATTGTATTTCATACCCATACTGAGCATTTGATCTCACCCCTTTCGTATGTTTCAATTTCTCAGGGCATGAAAGAGTTTTTTAGGAGTGACCATCAGGGATAAACATATAGTTTTGGACATTTCCAATAAATCATATATGTTTTACTTCTTTTCACGTTGTGATGGTGAACCTTAGTATGTATCTGGTTTTTCAAAACTAATAAACTAATTTTTCCATCAGTATTTGATACATTATAATCATTCTAATGTATTAGAATATTACACTAAATCCAGGCTTCTGATGTTGATGTGTTACATGATATGTTGTATCATAAATATAATTTCCTTCATTGTATTTAGTTTTTTATTTTATTTTATTTCTATCATGGGAATTATAAAACAAAAGTTACCAGATTAGTATGGTTTTTAATAAAAATTACCATTTTCCCTGGTTTTGTTTATCCTTATATTTATGATGATGAAATTATTTTATAAATCTCACCCAAAACATATTTTATTTATTATCATCTATTTATTTATGGAGAGTACATATTTCCCTTTAATTTTATTCTAGTTGTATAATCATTATACCAAATTAATGTTATTTGGGAAAACCAACCTTATTGGTCTTTTGTTCAGAAATATATTATTTTTATATCAATATTTTCTCTAAAAAAATTTCATTCATGTTTGAAAAAAGTATAAAAATATTTAATTAGTTATTTTTTCCATGAAAGAATTTGAATGAAAACAATAATAGAATCTTCTAGTCATTTTCTGAACAACGTACTTTGACTTTTTACTAAGAAATATAATGTATCATTTTAATATAAAATTCATGAAAAACATCTACAAACGTCATGAATTATATTTACATTTAATATTTTCTTAAAAATTTCTATGGTTAATTTCAATGAAATTTCTTCTCTAGGTATTTTGAAATTTTTAAATTTTAGATAACTTATTTCAATGAAAAATGATATTCTCCTCAAGAAATTTTCCAACGGTTTTTAGGGTATTCTCATCTATAAATATTTACATTTATGTTATTATAAATTACTTGGTATTGGATGAATTTTTGACATCTATAATCATTAGTTTGGTAGTTTATGATTATGATAAGGATATATTGATGACACCCATTTTGTTTCTTAGGTGTAAACATTTTATGTAATGACAAATGTTTTTATGATACTATGGAGTACACATGGATGGATTATGATTTTGTGATGGGTGGGTCTAATTTACACCTCTAGTGGCTAGATGATAATTACAATTTTTTATTCCAAATACAACTTTTTAGGGAAAAGTGGGAACCCTAAAAAATTTATAGAAATTAAAAACATCAAATTAAAAAATAAATCACAAGATCATTCTAAATTTTTTCAAGAGTTCCGGAAACATTCAATCCACTACACAATCCATTGAAATGGATTGAACCTAATTCCGGCTTCATCCTTAATATGATCCCAAAAATTTTAATCCATATTATACAAAGTTTTAATATATTCCTCTAGATTAATCACCCCTTAATTGAATAACTATGTTAAAATATCGTCTAATTTTAGTCTGAAAATAATGCTTATCATTGATAACAACGTGAATTAATCTCTCAAACAATCTTTTGGAATCCTTATATGGATATTTTATATAGAAAAACCCCTCTAGCATCTCCTTCTAAGAGTGAATAATTATATCCAAATAATTTAATTTTTCTACTTCCTCCTTTATAACCACCTTCTTTATCATTGGAAAGTTATCATTATTTCGACACTAAATCATTCGTTTGGTTTAATTTAGACAGTTCTTTATTATAAATTCTCTTAAACTCTCCCAAAACATAGGATCCTTCCTGCACATGATATGGGATTTAATTACTTTCACTTGGAATCAATTTTTCCCTAGATTCTTTATAATTATAAATATTGTTGTCAACATGAGATAGAATACACTTCATGATGTATTGAAAATAAAAAATGGTTTTAATTTTAAAAACATTTTCCTTAATGTCACCATGGGTTTGTTTAGGTGAAAGTAGTGTTTACATCCTTTATATTGCATCGCCTTATAAAGATTATGGATCTCTTAGTCCTAAAATCCTTTCGTTCCCTTATTTCTCCTTGGGATGTATGGTCTTATTAATTATGTTCCATATCAAAGATAATTGTGTATAGGCTTAAAATTAAATGGGTAAATATTAATGTTTTATATGCAAAAAGGGTATACATGGGGTTACCCCTATCCCAAAAGAGGTTAGCTGGGAGGTTATCCCAAGCCCATGAGTGAGTACATGAGTGGTTATGACAAGACTAATAAAAGTAGATATGTAGTTTACCAAATATTAACATGTGATGAATGTCTTGGTTGGTATCCATGACTTATGGATTCAATGATTATGATTATGCTACATTTTACCTAAATGGATCAGCTCATGAGTTACACCAATGCACCCCAAACATTATTAAATAGAAATATAATGGTCAGTTCAATACACGAGGTATATTAAATTTTCAACAGAAAGAGAATAAGTTAATAGAAAAATAAAGTAGAAATAAAACAACTTCAACCGTCCCAAATAGGAAATGTAAATGATCATCATGAATTTTACCAATAGATTTTTTATCAGAAGAAAATTCATAAGAATCATCAATTAATCTTCCTCCAATTACCATGTTGTTACTGAACTCATCATGTTAAAACCGATAGCATGAAATCATCTTTGTGATGTATCATATAAGAATTGAATGTCACAAGATGTAGCATCTTAGTAGCATAATGTAATGGCATGAAATTAATGAGCATGTAGTAATCAGCCTATAAACAAGATTGAATGTCATCATTCAGCATGAAAAACACAAAAGGAACCAAGGTTGTATAAGATATATTGACAACACCTTATTTTCAATTTCATCATAATCATCATGAAAAATAAAAAAATACAGAGATATGAATTTATGATGTGTTAATAGCATAGATAACAAAGAAAAATTCAAGTCCCTACCCAAAATTTCTTCATAACAACTTTACACAGATATCTACAAATGTGAAGGCTTCCCTGTTTTCATGAAATACTTATTAAGATATATTGGCAGTCACTTTCTGATAAATGGAAAGGAAAAGTCATGGTATCCCATGGAAAAACAACTGGAGGTCAGTAGGATATCAATCCTTCCTGAGGATGCGCTTTACATTATAAACTATAGAGGTGAAAAAATTATACATGAGAAAATAAATCATCATCCATCATGAAAACGTAATCAAAATGGAAGACTACATCTTATAACAACAAAGACAACAAACACTAGATTTGTGGATTAGTTCAAGACCCCATTATCCATATCTCAAATCATGAGTGGATACAAAAGATTTTAGTACAAATTATACACACATACCATTCATGAAAAAAAATTCCCCACCAGTGTGGATGAATATAGAAATCCACATTTCAATGAAGCAAAAATTACACTATTACAAACATTCATTTTCTAATACATAGATAATCATAAAACATTATCCCCTTATTATGATATCTTCCAAAATACAACCTTTCATGCTCCAAGATACATGGGTATAATGATTGATTATGCCATATTTTATGTTAATATTTAATGAAATGATCTTATTCCAATGATATGTTGTCATGGATATTGTTATTTGATTCCTTTGTGATTTATGACTTATGAACTACCAATCATTGTTCCATGAATCATGATTATGTGAATTAGTGGGTATGAATTTCAAATGTTAATCTTTGGTTAGAATTGTGATGACCCAGACTCTCTTGGTCCTTTCCTTTTCCAGAAATCCGGATCCTAAAGGGGTAGCATCTTGGAGCGACCGATCGAGGAGACCGATCGGTGAGACCGATCGGTGAGACTGATCCGCGTCACCCAACTTTGTCGGGGTTTTTCCAGTGATGGGCGCAAATTGAGTTTTAAACCCCTCTTTACCCCCTTTAAGCTTGATCTAAAGCCCGATAATGCCTGTATATTTTATAATTAAATATTTAATAAATTAACCTAGTGTGTGCGTCGGTTTAAACCACCCGACCCCTTTGATAACGTGTGGGGTCGTGTGGTCAACCCATGACCCCCTCTCCTGACGCGGTTTGGCATTCTTATCTCAACCGTCCGCGGCTCTTATAAACTAATGGTTAGCCATGGTTTCTATTTTTCTCTATCACCCTGTGCTAAGATTACTTTTCATTCAGACGAGCCGCATCACTATCCGTGTAGTTCCGCCCCCGTCCTTAGCATCGATCGTTGATCAACAGGTAAGGAATTTCATCGTCTCTCACTTTTGTGTATCATGTGGGGTGGGTGTTCTTTTTATTCTGCAGAATTGGTTCAAACGGACCTAAATATGGATAATGAACTGATTATATGATGATAGAAGGGGGGATGTGATCATTGATGTTGTTTTATGTTATGATCATCTTTCTTAATTGTGCGGGCTTACGCCTACTAAAAATCATGGCCATTGGTGGTCTTTCTCTGTGCACTAATGAACCCTGGTGATGTTTCAAATTAATTGTTTGTGGTTGTGAACTCATTCTGTAAAAAGGCCAATTGGTTGATCATGTACACCTGGCTAAATGAATTGAAAGCACCAGGATCGACCATTTTGTGATAACCCTCAGTTAAAGCACATGAAAATTGAAATCATGGAGCATGTAAAATCATTTAAATCTGAAAATACCTATATGGGACTGCTTTGCTTGGTGGTATTAGTTTGATTTTTCTCCTTTATTGGATGATTTCCGGAGATGTGGGAGGGGATGGGATCCCCTGTTGATATGGATTCGTTGGTTGTGAGTTTTAAGACCGGGTGGTTACCTTGTTTATATCACGAATTGGGGTGGGATCCTCTATTGATGAGAAACCATTTTGGGGGACACGGGTTAGTGTCTCGAGGGTTACATTGGTTCTAGTACTTCGTGGGATATCACTTATCCCTTTTTTGTTGTGACTTACAGGAGAACTGGGTGTGAATTTTTAAATTGACGTTTGGATGGATCCTTTCCTTAGTTATGCTTATGGTGTTAGTTGCCCAAGTATGTTCATGAACTTATTTAAACATTATTACTGAACATGAAAAAAAGAATGGGACAAACGAGTTTTGTTGGAAAGATTCGTGACTTGGACTTGAGTGTTGTTGTGATCTGTAAGATGTCTGAAGAAAAACCTAACATTGGGTGAGTGCTTTTTACTAATTAATATAATTGTAGTTTTTCGTTTCTTATTTGTGCCCCTCCCATGTTGAGCACTTAGTGCCGAACACCCCCATTTCATGGGGGAGGGTGTTTTTCCCATCACTATTCTTAGTGGCTGGTTATTAGCTCATTTTCTGCTCCCTTTCCCGGATAGCCAAATTATCTTCGGGCAGGCTGTGATGGCCTGAGGTCCACTATTAGCCCATGAACCTTCGGGCGAGGTAGTGTGGTGGTTGGCCAGGTGTGTGCGACAGGTGGTTTCCCAAATGTCTTCGGGATGAGGCCCATGTGTCTTCGGGCATGGTAGTGGATCCTTTAGCCCAGGTGTCGTCAGGCATGGTGGTGGTTGTTTTGGCCTAGGTGTTTGTAGGCGTGGTACGTGTGACCGTTGTGGCCCAGGTGTTTGCGGGCTGGATTCGGCAGTGGGACTACGTGCGGTTGTGGCCCAGGTGTGTGTGGGCGGGTGTGGCAGTGGGACTGCGGTGAGAATAGCAGTATTGGTTTGATGCATAGGATTTCTCAATAACCAGTGGGAAAGTAGCATGAGGTACCCTAACATCAATGTGCTCTTATTATATATATTACTTGACTTGCATTATTTTTTGAGTGTAACCGGTGAGTGGGATGGGTCAACTCTTTGATAGTGTTGGTTGTCTGCTTCTCACGGAACTTTAGTACTTTCCCCCACTTGTGCACGGGAGTCTTTGGTTTTCCCTACTAAGTGTACTTGTATACTCACCCAACGTATATAAAACTACTTTCAGGTTTCTTGGAGGACTTCGGGGATCATGCAGAACCATACTAGCTTGGACCATTGGGGCTGTTGCAGTTGCTTTTTTTTCTTCTTCTTTGGTACTTACCTTTGTAGTCACCTTTTGTACTTTGTGGCTTTTAAATTTGGAACATGCATGTGGGAATGGTTTACTTTTGGCCTTACTTTTCTTTTACTTTTGGTGTTGTTGGGATTCATCATCTTATCTCCCAATCCTAATAAACAAAAAGGGTAATGCCTTCCACTTGAGTGCAATTTCCATACCCTTCGTGATAGTCGCCACTCCGGGACCTATAAAAGGTGGGTTTCAGGGGTCATTATCTCTCCTTCAACTTAAAGAAGGAATGGCTTGGCCACCTGCTGAACATTCCCTCCTTTTGGTGAAGGCGGGTCGTGACAAGCATACCCTTACATTCATGATATTCATACATATGATAGTTCATTGAAATCTCTATTTTTTACCCTTACTGAGAATATGAGATCACCTTTTATTATATTTCATTATATCTAGGAAATGAAGATTGATTTTAGGAATGATGTCTCTAAAAAGGGTTCTATTTGTGAATAAAATAGTGGGAGATTATTTAATTCATTTATTTAATTGTTGCTTATGTAAAACCCAAGGAATCATAAAAGAACACTCTTTTGAATATCATACATTACATAAAACACCAGGCTTAAAAAATAATTCAAAATTATTTTTTAATTTCCATCGCTATCACCTAGCTATTGGAATAGTGGTAATTAATGAGTTTAAGAAAATTATAAAAATATAGTTTACACATGTTTATAAAATTTATTCATTGGTTACCAATTAATTAGAAATTAATGTAAAAAACTAGTGAGCATAAACAATGTGTTTTTATAAAACAACTATTTTTATGCCCATAATGGAATTTTAACTTAATAAACTAAAGTAATATTTATTATTAAAAGAAATTTATTATATTTACATTTTATATATGTTATAATTTTTTGTAAATTAATATGATAAGTGTGATAAGAATATAAAAATAATAAATCCAATGTTATGCATTAAAAGATGTATTTTTCTAATATGTAATTTTTTCACCTTTCAATGGTGCCATAGTTATAAAACTAAAATTTGAAAGTTTTATAAACTTTATATGGAGAAATAAAATTCATTTTTTAATTTTTAGTATCAAATTTATATTATGGTTATGTTTTTGTATTTTTTGAGATGTTTTATTATCAGAATAATAATGAAACATATTGAATTTTAACATAAAACTGATATTTCATCTAAATAATTGATAATGTTAAAATATATTTTAATTTTGTTTTAAAGTAAAAAAATTTAAGTTATAAATAGACTAATAAAATTGGAATCATTTAAATAATTTTCATATTTAATTTTGATATGAATATATTTTAATATCTAGAACATTTACACTTTTAAAATACGCTTCTTTATCCCATTCAATGGATTAATTTAAAAACTAATTTTATCAATTTTGTGAATTTAATTTGGTAAAATTGATTCAATATTTTTAATTAAAAGGTTCAAATTTACATATATGTCCAATTTCATTTTGAGGAATATAAATTTACTATTGTAAGAAACAAATTACTGCGATAAAGGTTCAATAATGTAGTAAGTTAATGTAAAAAATGTATAATAATAAAATAAATAAAACCAATAATGTGAAATGGTTGTTTGATGTGTCTTTATAACATATATAAAATTATAAAAATTAATTATCATCCAAATTCATTGAAATAAATTCCTCCCAAATGTAGTTTGATTTAAATATTAAATAATAATAATTTAATCACTCTAAAACAGCCCACCTCATGTATAAATATAAACACTCACCACAAAATTTATCCTCACAAGAAATGAAGTGTAACACCCCATGGTTTTTTAAAAATAAATTTAAAATCATGATACTTTGGTTTTAGTAGAAAATTATAACTATCCTTTAAACTTTTTTTACACCTTCTATGTTTTGAATTTCAAAAAATAGCCATCTACAATAGTGATCGGTTTGTTATTTGAAGTTTAATGGAACCAAATCTATTTTTAGTGAATAATAATCTAACCTAATGAATAGTAATATTACCCTAATGAATATGAATTTGAATTATTATTTTATTTTCTTAATGTTATAAGATAATGAGATGTTGATTAATATTTGAAGGTGTTAATAAAAAATATGTATATTTAAAAATAATAATTTTGTATAAATTATGATTTTATTTAAAACTAAAATTTAAAATATTTAGAAAATTATTTTGAAAAACATTAGTTTAATCTTGAATTCTACACATCAAAAAAGAGTTATGGTGATTTTTTAGGATTTTTCTAAAACAGTGGAATATTCATTGAATATAAAAAATATGGTTTTGAGTTTTCGGTATGTTTAATGGAATCATTAATTAGGTACTAACAATGTAATAATTATGGTAGACTTTTGTGAAGTAAAATAAGATATAATGTGTCCAAAGTGGATAATTCTATAGGAAAATACAATGGGGAAGCCCATGGTTTTTCAAACACCACAAATGAGGTGTCCCTTTAAAGTTAATAAAATATTTCATTACTTTTGCTGTAAAAACCAACCCATTCCATCATCAAATTCTTTCCAAATTCATCATCAATGATGATCTAGTATTCTAAACTTCATTCTTTTTCCATTCAAAATATCTTTTTTTTGGTATAACAATAATGATTCCAAACCATGGTCTACATTCCATTTTAATTTTTCTATGTACTGTATATTAATTCATTTATGGGTGGGTGACCCCATTCCCCTCTCTTTTTATTTTTTTAAAACCATGTTGCAACGCCATTATACTGTAGAATTTTCATCTCAAAATTACTCTCTTTTTCAAAGACTCTTATTATATTTTAATCATTTAATTTAACTTGGATTATGTTGGGATATGTCATTACACACCCCCCTTACTGTCCCTCTTTTTTAATAATGACGTGATACCCTTTTTCTCTCATTGAAATATTTTATGATTTTTTATGTGACACTGTTAAGGTGATGAATTTTCATAAGGGATTTCTTAAAATTTATTTTATTTTGATTCCTTTTATTTTCTTATTATTTCCTCATCTCCCCTTAACCAAGACAGATGAATGATCCATTATCATACATATTCTATATTTTCACATCCAATCGACATTAATATCCATCATGAACCTATCATGGAAATCTTATAAAGAACGCACTCGAATCAATGTAAATAACAAAATGATACTAATAATTGTATATAATGATGTTGTAAAATGATTACATAAGTTTTTATAAACATTAATATGATAAATTAAGATATTAATAACACTATTTTAAAAATTATAAAAGAGTTTTAAAAACATTAGAAGTATGAAGATCCTGAGGAAATGGAATTGTAAAACAAATTTCTATTCTTTGGGATAACCGTCTTCTTTATTTATTCTGTGGTTATAAGATTATTGGGGTGATGAATTATTATTTATATAATGTTGAATTATTTTTATTTATAGTGTATACGCATATCCAGTCTATTCTATTAAAAATCACTCCAAAATATATTTAAGGGACTTTCCTTTTAAAATCCTTTTAAAACTCTCTTTAATAAATTCCAAAAGGGCCATTTTTAGATAGGTATACAGCTTGAGTGGTTTCTCCAAATTTTAGGATATGTTATTACCAGGATATGTTTCTAGGATATTATTTATGTTGGGTAGATCCCATTATTGCTCAATATGTGTTGGGTTGATCCCATTATAGCTGATGATTTTTCGGGTGGGACCCATTATAACCCTCCAATGCATTGGGTACTCTAGAGGTGGAATTTGACCAAATTGTTATTCCATGTGTAAGGGTGATTGAAATTGTAACACCCCAGGTAAATAAAGAATATGAAATTTTCAAATTTATCCATATTTGTGAATAAAATATTATTATTAATTTAAAGGGGACGCTATGCTCGATGGTGTACCCAATACGCAACAACGAGTTTCTTGGGAATCTTATGATGCACTCTAATAATAAAATAATATTATTTTAAATGGTCATTAACGCCTAACAGTTGTAATGGCGGGAATGAAAAGAACTAACTACAAAATTTTTATATATGTTTGTCAAATATTTTTACTTTTTACAATAAATTTTAGAGGATTAAAAATACGAATGAATCCAATTTTAAGCGTAAACGTTCTAATATTCTTTAAAAGGACGATTAACTGGGGAACCTCTTTTAAATCCACTTTTTGACAATTTTATGTTTTATATTTGACAAAATAAAATTCTTCTTTAGAATCGGGACATCAAAATTTACTTTGTGTAAGATTTTGGTATTTTTCCGGTAAAGATCATTTTTTAATGAATAGTGAAAAATGTTGTAATTTAATTCAAAACCTCCTTTTAATCTAATTTATTTATATGATTGGATTATATTTTGAATTGGTTTTAAAGTGAAATTAGAATATATTTATACTATTTAATCCAATAGTGGTCGTTGGAATTAATTTCAACTTGAAATTGGACTTAAACTAGTGTCAATCTTTTGATACTTATTGTTTCATAAAAACACGCTATTTGCTCTGAAATCGGGAATTAATTATTAAATTAATTAATGTAACTTATATGTATTAAATTTTGTAAAATATAAATCATTTTTGAATTCGGAATATCAAATATATCTTAGGGTGAATTTTTGTTATTTTTCTGGAAAACTTCAATTTTTGATGAATAGTGAAACCACTAAGTGGTACTTAAGAAACTAATTTTTCCTTTAAATGTTATTTTACCACCTCTATGTTTTCAATTTATAAAATACAACAAACATGGTTGTCATTAAGAAGTAAAATGTGGTTTAATGGGATTAAAATATTTTTTTGGTGAATAGTAACTTTTAAGTTGTAATCGTGATTAGTGGTAATTATAGTAGTTTAAGGTAAAAATAATGTTTTAATAATATGAAATGACCTAGACACATGTCCTACCCTCCTTGGATGAGTCATGGACGAACAATAAAATCCATGGGTCAACTTGGGGACCCCATGGAGCCACTTTGGTTGGAAAATGACATAAATACCTTTTTATTTAAAGTTAAAATTACAATGTCACAAACATGAGTTGTTTTACTAAAAAAATTTTAAATGGGGTTATACAAGTCATATTTTTTACTATAAATATTCCTTAGAAATATAAAAATATTTCCTACATCATGATATTTTTTTATAATTTTTAGACATTAAATAAATTAAATTATTTATGACATCATGATGATGCAGCGATTACCTCATTAATAAGGGATTTAAATAAAATGAAAGGATAATGTTAAACCTATAACTTAAACTTGTCAAATACATATTGGATGAGTATATTTAGATCCCTTACCACTGTATCCTCGAAATACATCAATGTGTTACCTTTAAAATCCGAAACTCATTTGAAAATAAAGTAACATTTTATAACTTTCCAAGAGTGCCCCTCTTATCCTCTTATAAAAGGCCCCCACCCCGACCACCTTACACAGACCTCTCAAGCCTTTGGCTCGGCCAACACTTGCCCATTTCATCCCTCTACATCCCTATCTTCATCATTGAAGCCACAATTTGGGCAGAAGCCTTTCCAAGGAATCCTTTGATCTCAAATCAAGAAGAGTTACCCGATTTTAAGGTAATGTCTTCACTTGTGTTCTTTTGTTTTATTTTCCTTCTCCAACCCAATAAAATCTTTTTATTACTTTATTTTGTAACAACACCAGTATATTAAATATACTAGGATGTTTTTATGTTAATTATTTGAGCTACACTTACACAGACCTTTGTCTAATGGTTAAAGAACATACTGTTTCTGTGGATGACGAATTACTTCCTCACGAAACGATGATTGTTCAATATCATTTTAACACCTTAAAAGGTGTCCATTAAGATGTAAATATATTTATATATGATATATAATATGCTTATGTTTTCCTTAATCTTCTGTATTTTTCATTTATTTCATACCTTTATGGTTTCCGTTATGGGTAAACGCGATATCTTCATTTTAGGAAGTGCGGACTACCACGCCCTCAAAGTGATTTGATTCGTTAATGCCATATATGGGACATATAAAGGATGGAATTAACGGTATTACATATGATATCCTACTGGAATTATAATATACCTTTATATAATTTATATTTAATTCCATTGAAGACAAAAAAAGAAATGAATGTAGCGTTAATGTGTATGTACGGCTTACCGTCTCCATGAATGGTACATTTCATTTCTTATCTCCAAATGTTATGTACTATTATAAGTACATATATATAATGGATATATATGTAATATATTACATCTAAATTATGGATATCATTCTAGAATTATAATTTATATATGTCTCATTTTGTTTTAATTCCATTAATATGACAAAAAATGAAAGTAGCGTTCAGTCGTACGTACGGCCTACCGTCTCCATGAACGATGCTTTTAATTTTTTATCTCCAAATGCTATGGAATAGTATAAAATGAATATATACAGGATATATATGATATTTAAAACATGAATACTATTCTGGATATGATGTACCTATAACTACATGGAAAATTCTTTTCCAACACGTTCGATTTTTACTCATGTACCGAACATCGAAAAAACGTCTGATATGAACTCACTTTATTAACCAATTATTATAACATTATAATATGTGATATGAACTGAATAATAATATTTAAAGGAGGTGATTAAGAAATTATAAATTGACAAAATTTTATTATTCAGGAGATTAAAGAATGATCGAGTCATGTCGGACACGAGGTAAGGGATCTTACCCCTCTCTTTCTTTTTAAGTACTCTCCTTTATGTCACTTCTTTTAAGCACCTATATATTATGTTAGGGGATGTTATTTTATATTATAATTTCTGTAAATTTTATTTTAATATTATTAGATACCCTATTTTATCTCATCAATCCATTTTTGGATGTTTTAAGTGGCGCCGTTAGGCTGCCGAGTTTTCGTAAGGGATTTTTCATCTCACTTTTATTCCCGTGAGATTTATGCTAAATTTGCCACCATTTTATTTGAGTGGTGTATGTAATGCCCATTATTATACTCTTATTTTAATATAATTTAATTTATGGGTATTTACATATTCATTTTATGACCCTTCTTCAATGGGGTGTACGTTTCGAAAGTTACCCAATTCGGTAAGGGAACCATTCACCCTCCTCTTTTTAAAATAATTATTTGGTTACATCTTTTAATTCACATAATATTATATTGGGATATGTTCTTATATATCCTTATTTATGTAAATTTTATGTCCAAGTGATTATATACCCTTTTTATCTCTAATCAACTCATTTTCTGATTTTGAAGTGATGCAGTTAGGCTGTCGAATTTTACCAAGGGAACATTTTTAAGCAATTTCGATTTCTTTGGGTTCAACATGTAGTTATTGAATATGTCATCCTTTGAATATGTGTGAATGACCTTTTCCTGTTTTACACTTAATATCCACTTATATTCGGTTTATTTATATTCTTCAAACATAACTTTGAGATTGATTTATCCTTAATTTAAGGATACCTTCTTTATAAGGGATTTCATCACATTTTACATTTCTATTGAGACTTCATTGTTGTTATGCCCCAATTAACTCTTATATGGTGTATATACTATCCTTTAGAATATCATATCATGAATCCATTTATTCTCATGATATAACAATGTTCTGATTAAATGTTATTCTTCAATTATTGTATTCAAGTGTCTCTAATTTTGGTAAAAACACTTTTACTAAAATATTGATTTAAAGTTTTTAATGATTTCTTCTTATTAATATCCATGTTTTCAAAATGGTTTTAAGTATTTATTTATATGGATATTAATGTTTTAAAATTTTAAAAGCTTCAAGGTGGTATGTGACACTTTGATTCAAAAATATCTTTATTAAATCTTTTAAATGGTTTGGAAAATGGTTTTTTAATGGATTCATTATTTCAATATCCTAAAATGTTATACTGTGATTGAAATGTGGAAATGTTATGTTTACTTCATGCATGTTTTATGTGATACATTTATGTTATGGTTCATGGACATTGTTATGAAAACGGGTGGATCCATGATAAACTAATGGCAGGTGAGCCCGATATAGCTCTCCAATGCATTGGGTAACGCGAAGGAGTTAAACGTTAAGGTTTCTCGGAAAATATTTAGCGAATATACTGGGATGGGTATTCCAAACGTAACCAAGATGGTTACTCCCTATTTAGAATGTTATGAATGCCTCAATTTACCTTTATCCCTTATGATTCCTATGTTTTATTCATGATTTGATGAGGTATGTTAAAGTGCGTATGTTTTAGGAGTAAAGTATGATTTCATTGATTCTTATGTATACATGTACTCATGTTTCCTTTCAATATTTTTATATCCCTTACTGAGATTTTTATGCTTATACCATGTTTTTGAAATGTTTTACATAGGACTTAAAGATGAATAGGGTCAAGGATGGGATCAAGGAAAGACATGTTATCTAAAACATGGAACTAGACATGTTTCTTTTAAGAGTTTTTATTTATTTATGGAAACTTAGTAGAAGTGTCTACTTTGTAATCTTTTGAGATGTAATAGTTATGTCCTAATTCCTTAAAACACTAAACCGAAAAAGATCCTCAATGTGAATTATTCATTTAATTCAATATTAAGTAATGTTTATGGTTGGGTCCTTATAGTTGGTATCATAGGTCGGTTTAGATAACATTAGATGTTAGGGTATTCTCTAAGCATAACTGACATTACCATAATGGCAAGGATTTCAGAAAGAGTAATAGTTTTTAGATAAAGTGAATGAGTAAGTATATCTCAGTGTTTACCTTCATCATTAGTACATGATAATTTTGTTTATATACTCACACTATCCTTTTTGGTTTTAGTAAATGGCTGGATCTAGCAGGCACCAATAAAATAGTGGATGTGAAGGAAACTGTGATAGTTTTTTGAGCGAGCAACTGAATGATATGGGAGCTTCAATGAGAAATATCGTGGTTATTATAAACCAACTATCAAGGAGTCGTGATCAACCACTTGAACCTTGGCATGTTTTGTAATTAATCATGTATGAGATGACAAATAGATGTGGATGTTCAGGTAATAATTATAAAGGTAACTATTAGGGTTTATATAATCTTTACGTTTGAGGTAATTATGGGTTATTATATGTTATGATGGAAAATGAAAGGCATGAGATAAACTTGAGATTAAAATATGGTATGCTTATTTTTGAATATTTTATCTTGTTTTGTGGAATGTTTTAAGAATTATATAGTTTTTGAAAAAGGACAACACGCAGACCGTGTGACAACCTATCGCATCGGACAAAGCTGCGGGAATCGAACTCACAATCAAAGTGCGACTGGTATTTATCGCCTACCACTAGACTACGTGAAGTCCCTAGTTAGTTTGACTAATTATTTTTAGTTATATGATTTTAGAAATAAAGAGTAATTTTATTTTGGGTTATCTATGGAAATGATTAACCTATCATCGATGATATGTGATTAGGTTAATTACTTTTCAATAAGAGAATTTAAGAGCAACTGATGTTACTTGGAGATAAAAGTTAATTTGTACCTTGGAAGACTATGTGATTAAATCCTTCAAATATTTGGGATTAAATCCTAGTTTGGTTTACTTTGAAGAATTTTATGGACAATTGTTTATGAAATGGTATTGTTTGAACTTTGGGGTTTTTTTGGATAAATTTTGGAGATTAAGAATAGATTTTCTTTTTATAAAGGATTATACTTTTGTGGATTATCAGATCTCATACTAGAAATTTTGGTTGTGGATTTTGTCTAAAGACAGGGGAAATATATAGTTCTCTTTTTTGGATTAGGTGATTCTCAAGAAGTTTATTATAGTACTCTTAATGTGAACAAGTCTTCCTAAATACTCATCTTTTGGAGAAAATATGAGTTTGATTAAAGAATCTAGTAAAAGTTGAAAGACTACGTGACAATTAAGTATGTTTCATTATGATTTAGTTAAGCTCAAAAAATAAATTCCTCAATGAAGAGTAACTTAAAAAAAATGTTGTCTGTTAACTTTTCCTACTGGGGAATCGAATATCGTTTAACCCATCACAAGTTTGTGATTTTCTTATGGTTAACTTTCTCCTAGACATGTTTACTATCACTCTCCATCAGAACATGACCCTTTGTTTTTTCCTCCATTTCCATATTTTCATACATGGAATCCTAGTATGGGTTAACTCGGGTGACCTTTGTACTTATCTATCTTTATTTTAAAGTGATGGTTTTACTGACTCTTGTTCTGATGTGGGATTTTCAATGAATTTTCCAAGCCCAATTTAAAAATTGCGAGGATGCAATTCCCAAAAGGGGGGAAGGGTGTAACACCCCAGGTAAATAAAGAATATGACATTTTCAAATTTATCCATATTTGGGAATAAAATATTAATATTAATTTAAAGGGGATTCTATGCTCGATGGCATACCCAATACGCAACAACGAGTTTCTTGGGAATCTTACGTTGCACTCTAATAATAAAATAATATAATTTTAAATGGTAGTTAACGCCTAACTGTTGTAATGGCGGGAGTGAACAGAACTAACTACAAAATGATTATATATTTTTGTCAAATATTTTTACTTTTTACAATAAATATTAGAGGATTAAAAATGCGAATGAATCCAATTTTAAGCGTAAACATTCTAATATTTTTTAAATGGTCGATTAACCGCCTTTTGATGGAGAACCTCTTTTAAATCCACTTTTTGAAAATTTTATGTGTTATATTTGACAAAATAAAAATCTTCTTTAGAATCGGGACATCAAAATTTACTTTTTGTAAACTTTTGGTATTTTTCCGATAAAGTTCATTTTTTAATGAATAGTAAAAAATGTTGTATTTTAATTCAAAACCACTTTTTAATATAATTTATTTATATGATTAGATTATCTTTGAATTGGTTTTAATGTTAAATTAGAATTTATTTTTACCATTTAATCCAATAGTGGTCGTTGGAATTAATTTCATCTTGAAATTGGACTTAAACTAGTGTCAATCTTTTGATACACATTGTTTCATAGAAACACACTATTTGCTCTAACAGTGGGAATTAATTATTAAATTAATTAATGTAACTTATATGTTTTGAATTTTTTAAAATATAGATCATTTTTGAATTTTGAATATCAAATATAGCTTAGGTGAATATTTTGTATTTTTCTGGAAAACTTCAATTTTTGATGAATAGTGAAACCACTAAGTGGTACTTAAAAAACCGATTTTTCGTTTAAATGAAATTTTACCACCTCTGTGTTTTGAATTTCAAAAATCTGACATACATGGTTGTCATTAAGATGTAAAATGTGGTTCAATGGGATTAAAATAGTTTTCTTGGTGAATAGTAACTTTTAAATTTTAATCGCGAATAGTGGTAATTAGTGTAGTTTAAGGTAAAAATAATGTTTTAATAATATGAAATGACCTAGACACATATCCTACCTCATTGGATGATTCATGGCCGACCAAGACAATCCATGGGTCAACTTAGGGACCCCATGGAGCCTCTTTGGTTGGAAAATGACATAAATAACGTTTTATTTATAATTAAAATTAAAATGTCACAAACATGATGTTTTTACTAAAACAATTTTTAAATGGGGTTATACAAGTCATATTTTTGACTATAAGTATTAATTATAAAGAGAAAAGGATTTACTACATCCTGATATTTTTTCTATAATTTTTAGACATTAAATAAATTTAATTATTTATGACATCATGATGATGCAGCGATTACCTCATTAATAAGGGATTTAAATAAAATGAAAAGATAATGTTAAAACTATAACATAATCTTTTCAAAGACCTATTGGATGAGTATATTTCAAACCCGTACCACCTTATCCTAGAAATACATCAATGTGGGACCTTTAAAATACGAAACTCATTTGAAAATAAAGTAATATTTTATAACTTTCCAAGAGTGCCCCTCCTCTCCTCTTATAAAAGGCCCCCACCCCCACCACCTTACACAAACCTCTAAAACATTTGGATCGTCCAAACCCTACCCATTTCATCTCTCCACATCCCTCGCTTCATCATTTAAGCCTCAATTTGGGCAGAATCCTTTCCAAGGAAGCCTTTGAGATCAAATCAAGAAGAGTTACCCGATTTTAAGGTAATGTCTTCACTTGTGTTCTTTTGTTTTATTTTTCTTATCCAACCCTCTAAACTCTTTTTATTACATTATTTTGTAACAACTCCAGTATATTAAATATACTAGGATGTTTTTATGTGAAGGATTAGATCTACACTTACACACACCTTCATCTGATGGTTAAAGAACATATTGTTTTTGTGGATGGGGAATTACTGCCTCACGAAACGATGATTGTTCAATATTATTTTAACACCTTCAAAGGTGAACATTAAGATGTCACTATATTTATATATGATATATAATATTTTTATGTTTTCCTTAAGCTTCTGTATTTTTCATTTATGGCATACCATTATGGTTTCTATTATGGGTAAATGCAATATCTTCATTTTAGGAAGTGCGGACTACCGCCCACTCAAAGTGATTTGATTCGTTATTTCCATATGTGGGACGTATAAAGAATGGAATTATTTTTTTTACATATGATATCCTACTGGAATTATAATATACCTCTATATCATTATTATTTAATTCCATTGAATACCAAAAAATAAATGAAAGTAGCGTTCATGCGTACGTACGGCTTACCGTCTCCATGAACGGTACATTTCATTTCTTATCTCCAAATGTTAAGAATATTATAAGTACATATATATAATGGATATATATATAATATATTACATCTAAAGTATGGATATAATTCTTTAATTATAATATATATCTCTCACATTTTGTTTTAATTCCATTAATATGACAAAAAATGAAAGTAGCGTTCATGCGTACGTACGACCTACCGTCTCCATGAACGGTGCTTTTAATTTTTTATCTGCAAATGCTATGGAATAGCATAAAATGAATATATACTGGATATATATGATATTTAAAACATCAATACCATTCTTTATATGATGTACCTATAACTACATGGAAAATTCTTTTCCAACAAGTTCAATTTTTACTCATGTACCGAACATCAGAAAAAACGTCTGATATGAAATCACTTTATTAAACAATTATTATAACATTATAATATGTGATATGAACTGAATAATAATATTTAAAGTAGGTACTTATGAAATTATAAATTGACCAAATTTTATTATTCTGAAGATTAATGAATTATCGAGTCATGTCGGACACGTGGTAAGGGATCTTACCCCTCTCTTTCTTTTTAAGTACTCTCCTTTATGTCACTTCTTTTAAGAACCACTTTGTTATGTTGGGGGATGTTCTTTTATATTCCTATTTCTGTAAATTTTATTTTAATATGATGAGATACCCTATTTGATCTCATCAATCCATTTTTGGATGTTTTAAGTGGCGTCGTTAGGCTGCCGAGTTTTCGTAAGGGATTTTTCATCTCACTTTTATTCCCATGAGATTTATGCTACATTTGCCACCATTTCCTTTTAGTGGTGTATGTACATCCCATTATTATACTCCTTTTGTAATATAATTTCATTTATGGGTATTTAAATATTCATTGTACGACCCTTCTTCAATGGGGTGTACGTTTCGAAATTTACATAAGTCGGTAAGGGAACCTTTCACCCTCCTCTTTTTAAAAGACTTCTTTTGTTATGTCTTTTAATTCACATACAATTATGTTGGGATATGTTCTTATATATCCTTATTGATCTAAATTTTATGCCCATGTGATGAGATACCCTTTTTATCTCTCATCAACTCATTTTCTGATCTTCAAGTGATGCCGTTAGGCTGTCGAATTTTACCACGGGAACTTTTTAACCCAATTTCGATTTCTTTGGGTTTAACATGTAGTTATTGAATATGTCATCCTTTGAAAATGTGTGAATGACCTTTTATTGTTTTAAACTTAATATCCACTTAATATCCACTTATATTTGGTGTATTTATAATTTTCACACATAATTTTGAGATTGATTTATCCTTAATTTAAGGATACCTTCTTTATAAGTGATTTCATCACATTTTACATTTAAATTGAGACTTCATTGTTGATATGCACCAATTAACTCTTATATGGTGTATATACTATCCTTTGGAATATTATATCATGAATCCATTTATTCTCATGATATAATAATGTTCTGATTAAATGTTATTCCACAATTATTGTATTCAAGTGTCTCTAATTTTGGTAAAAACCCTTTAACCAAAATACCGCTTTAAATATTTTAATGATTTGTTCTTATTAATATCCATGTTTTCAAAATGTTTTTAAGGATTTATTTATATGGATATTAATGGTTTAAAATTTTAAAAGCTTCAAGGTGGTATGGGACACTTTGATTCAAAAATATCTTTAATAAATGTTTTAAATGTTTTTGAAAATGGTTTTTTTAATGGATTAATTATTTCAATATCCTAAAATGTTATACTGTGATTGAAATGTGGAAATATTATGTTTCCTTTATTCATGTTTTATGTGATACATTTATGTTATGGTTCTTGGGCATTGTTATGAAATCGGGTGGTTTCGTGATAAACTAAGGGCGGGTGATCCCGATATAGCTCTCCAATGCATTGGGTAACAGAAAGGAGTTAAACGTTAAGGTTTCTCTGAAGATATTTAGGGAATATACTATGATGGGTATTCCAAACGTAACCAAGAGGGTTACTCCCTACGTAAGAATGTTATGAATGCCTCAAGTTACCTTTATGCCTTATGATTCCTATGTTTTATTCATGATTTTATGAGGTATGTTAAAGTGCTTATGTTTTTTTGAGTAAAGTATGATTTCATTGATTATTATGTATACATGTACTCATGTTTCCTTTACATATTTTTATATCCCTTACTGATCTTTTTATGCTCATCCCAAGTTTTTTTAATTTTTTACAAAGGACTTAAAGATGAATAGGGTCAAGGATGGGATCAAGGAAAGACATGTTATCTAAAACATGGAACTAGACATATTTCTTTTAAGAGTTTTTTTATTTATGGAAATTTAGTATAAGGGTCTACTTTGTAATATTTTGAGATGTAATAGTTATGTACTAATTCTCTAAAACTCTAAACCTGAAAAGATCCTCAATGTGAATTATTCATTTAATTCAGTATTAAGTAATTTTTAAGGCCGGGTCCTTATATAAATAGTGGTATGGTAAATATTTCCCATGGAAACTACCTGCAACTGGATGGGTCATCTTAGTATTTCTTGTAGGCGTGGGGTCTGGAGAAGTGAAGATGTGGGTTTGGGGCATGGAGAGGTCGGGGAAGGAAACACAGCTGAAATGGTGGGGTGTTCTGCCACTGTAGTGATGTTTGATGATGAGGGGTTTAGCGGTCTAAAGATTATGGAGTTATGGGATAAATGGGGAAAAGGCATTGTGGAGCATGCCATGGCCCCTACACAACAAAATCTGGATAATGTCAGTGATGTTGGGACTAATTCAAGGCTCTTTATTCTTGATGTGGTCTATAAGAGCGATAATGGAGGTAGACCTAATGAAGAACAACCTGGGATAGTCACCTTCTCTTGGTATTTGTGTGAAGTGAAGTTTAACAGCTTGTTATATAGAGAGGTTGTGTTGGATGGTGCAGGGGAAAGGGGTGATGATGTTAATGTGGAGTCTCATGCAATTAATGAAGTCAATGTTTCTAAAATTAGTTATTTGATCCATCATGAAGGGGCTGTTGGAAATGGGTTAGTATCATTGCCTGATGTTAAGGGTGATATGAAGATTGAGGTACAAGACCTGCCTCTGAATCCAAGAAAGATGGGAGATGCTGCTCATGTGGAGCATGTGGTTATGCCAGAATCCATTGGTCCTGAAAATGGTTGTCTGATTCAGTGTGAAGGGTCTATTTCAGAATTCAAGGTGTTGATATCTAGTGTTGATTGTGAAGTGCAGAGGGAGGTGATGAACTTTAATCTTAATGGTGATGGTGCCGGGAATGAGGAAGGGCTAGCACTTGGGGTTAGCACATAAATCCCTGATCGTGAGGAGGAGAGGGATGTGTTGGACATGCCTCCGCTCAAGGCCTATGGTGATGATGATGGGAACAAGGAAGGGATGGTGCTTGGGGTTGCTCAATCCCATAAATGTGAGGATGAGGTACTAGCTAGATGACCCAGAACATTTGAAGGGGGACTGGAGCTGATTTCCATGGTAGTACAAGAAGGAGTTTCACAGGTTTACATTGATGAGTTGGTGGTTGGATAGCTGGGTGCACCAGATCAGAATCTCAACTACATGATGATATAGGATATGGTGGTGGAGGATCAATTATTTATGATGGGAATACAACAAAATCTCTTTTAGGATTGATTGAACTCATTTTTAGAGGATGGTAATGATGATGATAGTAGTATGAAATCCCACATCGATTAGATTATGATATAGAGGGATTTGATTATGGATTATTATGCACTTGGGAAAGAGAATTTTCTTACTAAGCATGTTTCATATCCCTTGAAGAGGAGGACAAGGAATAACTATTCATATATTCCTAGGACCATGTCCACCCGATCATCCTCTAAGGATGAAAACAGCAATGTCCCTGAAAAGAGAGGGTGGTCTAGTAAGAATTCCCCTATGAGGCTTCTTAATGAAGAGCAGCAAAGGCGAAATGACATGTACATAGAAATATTCAAGTATCATGAGTCTGAGTGGGAGTCGGTGGATGTTAATGCATCTTATAGTTATGGTTATGAGGGTGACCCTTACGACCCTCCCTCTGATTTTTGACTTTGGATATGATGTCTTGAATCTACTGTTTTGTCTATTATGTAGAGTCTTTTTCTTTTTTTTTTCTTTTTCTTTTTTGGGGATTTATTTTTGGTTATGGGATTATTGACTATGTCCCGCTCTTATTTGTACTGTTCTGCTTTTCTTTTTCTAATAAACTTGCGTGGGGGGGGGTTGTGAATAGCCTGGACCTATACATATCCTTCCTATTTTGAAAAAAATGAAAACTTGTTTAGTAGTATCATATTTGTATAAATGTGGTATATTATGTATATAGCATATCCTAATTCATTAAAACTCTAAAAAATATTCCTTATTGTTCAAACATTTATGTTATTGTCTAAAATTCATTATTATTTAACAATTTATGGTTATGCCATTATAGTTGGTATCAGAGGATGTTTTTGATAACTTTAGGGGTTAGGATGATGTTAAAAGAATACCAGAAATGATTTTTACTCTATGGTAATTTAAAATTTTATAGAATTTAAGGATTAACAAGTTTCTTTATCTATTTTATGTCTCTTCCGAATGGGTTTTCGTAGAAGAAATAGGGAAGATGATGTAGGAAGGCGCCAAGAGGCCGATGCTCCTAAGAATCTGAAGTCCGGAATGGTGGGAATTAGAACTGAGCATTTTTTGATATCAATGGATATTTTGACTCGAGTAATAAAAGGGGATAATATCTTTTCTAGAGAATAACATGATCAACCATGAAGAAATATGTCTTTTGTGGATATTTTTATAAGTGAAAATCCTCTATCAATTAATGGAACCACATATCCAATGATACTCAAAGGATGGATCAATGATCTAGAAAATATATTTGATGTCATGGGATGTTCGGAAATTCAAAAAGAAACACTATCCATTTATCATTTGGATGATGAAGTCTATAAATTGTGGTCTCTAGTAAAGAATATTAGATAAATAGTTAATCTTGGCAGTATGGAATGGGATGATTTTAAGAGTATTTTACTAGATAGATATTTTCCCAAAACTGTTCGACATAGAACGGAGAACTGATTCATGGATCTAATGAAGAAAAATGATGATTTAGTGGAATTTTATGAATCCAATTTTACAAGATAGGATAGGTACGCACCATATTTTCCTTGGGATTTTGATAGTAAAATTATTATATTTTACTCTAGTTTGAAACAACTTTTGTGAGGATCATTGGATTCAAAAGAGTTTAAAATATATGAGAAACTTGTTCATTGTTCCTAAAATGTGTAGGTGGAGTTTTCTAAATTTTATGTTCCTCTTGATATCAAGAATAAGAAGAGGTCAGGATGGAAGGATTTGGGTAAGAATCTCTCAATGAAATCTAGATGTAAGAAAATCAAATTCCCTTCTTCTGAAAAGTGTGGTAAAAGGCATCCTGGTGAATGTCTTGTAAATTTTGGGAAATACTATCAATGCGGATTGTTTTAACACATGTCTCATGAGTTCAAGGAAAATGATTTCAATATTAATGAGAAGTTAATGGTGATATTCTTTAACTATAAGTAATTGGGACATTTTTTTATTGTTTGTCTGAAGCTAGTCACTCAAGTCAGGAATCCGCAATATTGGAAGCATAAGGGATTGGTAAAAACATTTTGAAACACTTTTTCATATGTTAAATAATAAAATTAGGTGGTATCAAGTATATTTCTTGTTTTTATATATTTTTAAAATTTTTTTTGATTTAGGGTCTACACATTCCATCATTTCTGTGAAATTATATGAAATATTTGTAATTCAACCTCATGAAATGAAACCAGATATCATGGTAAAAACACATAGAGGAAATATTATGGATGAATGAAATAATAAGAATATTCTTGCCATTTTATGTGGAAATAGTTTCCTTATAAACCTTTTTTCCTCTAGTATAGTTTGATGTTATCCAGGGTATGGACTTACTTTCTTTTTATCTAGATAAAATAGATTGTAGAGAAAATGAATTTGTTTTTGAAGGAATTTATTTTTTTTGTTCATGAATGAACCGATACCATTGAGAAAATATCAGGAATCAATGAAACCAATAAATTATGTAAATGAAATTTATCTTTCTTATAATTTTTTAGATAAGGGATCTATCCAGATTAATGAGGTATATGTGGTAAATTAATACTTGGATGATTTCCGGATGATTTTCCTGGTGTTTTTCCTAATCGAGAGGATGAGTTTACTATTGACTTAGTTCTTGATGCTAAGATAATTTATAAACCCCTTTATTGAATGGCCCAAATGGAAATTCTATAATTAAAAAAGCAATTGTATGAATTATTAGATAAATGCTTCATCTGACCTAGCACTTCACCATGTGGTGATCCTATCTTGTTTTTTAAGAAGAATGATTTTTAAATGGGAATTTTCATTGATTTTATACCCTTGAATAATAATAATGTTTAAAAATATCATTTTCCTCCTATGGATGATTTTTTTATCATCTCATGGGAGCATAGTAGTTTTTGAAGGTTGACCTGATGTCGGGGTACCATCATTTTTAAGTAAAGGATGAATACACATTTAATATTGCATTCTATTCTTGATATAGTCATTATGAATTGGTATTTATACCTTTTGGGTTTACAAATGCACCTAATGTATTCATGGATCTTATGAATGTAATATTTAATGTGTTCTTGGATAGATTTTTGGTTGTGTTAATTAATGAAATTCTGGTATATTCTAGAAGTAAAGAGAAGAATGAAAAACATCTAAGGGATGTTTTGAAATCCTTAAAAGAAAAGAAACTCTATAGAAAATTCAGAAAGTGTGATTTCTTGTTGTAATAGATTTATTCTATTGGGAAAATTGTAAATCAGGATGGAATAACTATTGATCCTGTCAAAACCAAAGTAGTTGATTAACATACAATACATAAATATAATTATCAGATTAAAAATTTTATTATATTTGAAGGTTATTACCGATGGTTTGTAAAAAATCATGAATGGTTATCAAGACTACTAACTAATATAACATGAAAGGAGTTTAATTTTTTCTGGATAGAAGAATGTGATATTTCTTTCATGAACAGAAGAAGAGATTGGTGAATTCTTATGTTTTGGACTTACCTTCCTGAAATGGTGGGTTTTTCATCTATCGTGATGCTTCATTGAAGGAACATGGTATTTTTCTGATGCATAATGATTTGGTAATTTCTTATGCTTGAAGACATCTAAAAATCATTAATTAAATTATCACAAAAATGATTATGAATTTTTAGTTATGGTTATTTCATTGAAAATTTGGAGACACCATTTATACGGAGCCAAATTTCAAATATATACTGATCATAAAATTTTGATGTATATATTCACTCAGAAGGAATGAAACATGAGGTTGAAAATATAGATTGAACTGATAAATGATTATGATTTCATGATCAGTTAACATCTTTGGAAATAAAAAAATGTGTTGGATGTGTTGAGTCGAAAACATCATGCATCATTAACCATGTTACATATGGAAAATGATCCCTTGATTAATGATTTCATTAATTTTGGTATAGAAGATGTTGGTGCAAGATATACTTCTGTTTTTTAGGATTCAGTGCATTAATAATTATCAAACAGAATTAAGAAAGTACAGAAGGAAGAATTTGAGCTACATAAAAAGGTATAATTGGTTAAAATGGGTACGTTTCTAGAATTTATCATTGATAATGATTGTGTGTTAATATTGGGAAAGAGTTTATGTGTGTCTTGTGATTTCTAGTAAAGAAATTATTTATTGTGTGAAGATTATAGTTCTCAGTTTTTAGTTCATCATGGAAGTACTAAGATGTATAGAGACCTTCGGTAGTATTACTGGTGGGATGGAATGAAAATGGATATTGTATAATTAACTATTAAATGATTGACATGTCAACAGGTTAAAGTAGAGTAGAAATAACTGAAGCGGATGATTTATCCTTTTCTAGTTGCGAAGTGGAAATGGGACAATATATCCATGGACATCATGGTCAAACTACCTAAGACATCTCAAGGAAAAAATTTGATTTGTGTTATTATTGATCTGCTGACAAAATGAAAACATTTTCTTTCTATTAGAGTTAAAATGGTCTTGGATCAGCTGTCTCGGTTATACCTCAAAGGGATTTTCATGATACATGGAGTTAAATTTGTTATTGTATCTGATCAGGATCATAGGTTTACTTATAAATTTCTGAAGGGCCTTCATAAGTTGTTGGGAAAATAATTAAATTTCAGTATAGGTTTGCATCCTTAATCAGATGCGAAGTCAGAATGAACTATTCAGGCCTTGGATGATATGCATCGAGTTTTTTCAATGGACTACTAGGGAAGTTGGGAGAAACATATTTCTTTTGTTAAGATTTCATATAATAAAAATTTCATTCCAGTATACAGATGGGAACTTTTGAGGAATTGTATGTGAAGCAGTGATGGGCTCCATAATATTAGGATGAAGTTAGTGAAATGAAGTTGATGGGTCATAATTAGTAGAGGAAGTGGTTAAGAAATTTAATATCATCCAACAGCACATAAGGATAGCTCGGAGTAGGAAAAAACATTATGGAGATAACTGAAGGATGGTATTATCTTTCAAAGAAATTGATCAATTTTTCCTTAAAATCTCTTATTGGAAATGTGTGATGCGTTTTGGTAAAAAATGAAAGCTATGTCTGTGGTTTATCAGCCTCTTGAGATCCTGGAGAATGTTGGACCAGTTATATACCACATAGATTTTCCTTGTATTTTATCTGATGTAAACAATATTTTCCATGTTTTGATGTTGATAAAGTATGTGTTAGATTCATCTCCTGTCTTGATCCCATTAGTAGTTCACCTGGAAGGGAACCATTCTTATGAAGAGAAACCAGTTCAGATTCTTGATCGATGGGGATAGGTATGGAAGAATAAGGAAATCCCCTAGGTAAAGGTTTTTTTGGAGAAACCACATTGTTGAAGAGGAAACATGGGAATCTGAAAATGCTATTAGGGAAAAGTACCCTCTCTTGTTTAATAAGTAAGTAAAATTTTATGTATGCAATTTCCAGAACGTGGGGATAATGTAACAATCCAAGGATTTCTAAAAATAAATTTAAATGCATGAATCTTTATTTTTGGATGATATTTATATCTATCCTTTAAACATAATTTTGAGGCTTCTTTGTATTGAATTTGAAAAAATATCCATATACAACTGTTATCAGAAAGCTATTTGGGGTCTAATGGAACCAACATGATTTTTTAGTGAATGGTAACCTGCCCTTATGAATACTAATATCACCCTAATGTATATTAAATTTTATTATTATTTTATGCAATTAAGGTTATATTATAATGATATGTTGATCGATTTTTCATGGTGTTGAAAAATGAGTTATAGTTATAAAATTGTTATTTTGTAATAAATTATGATTTTTAAACAAAATAAATAATAATATTTAGAAACTTATTTTCAAAAATGGAGTTCATTTTTTAAATCTACACATCATAAAATAATTAGGGTAAATTTCTGGGATTTTATGGAAATAGTTGAATTTTCTGTGAATTATAAAAATACAATTTTGAGTTTTTTGTTATTTTAATGACATCATTAATAATTTAATAATGATGTAAGAATTATGGTTTAATTTTATATAGTATAATAATATATTATGTTCCCAAGTGGATCAAGCCCATGATTTTTCAAAATATCACTATGATGTGTCCCATGGAAATTAATAAAATATTTTATCAAGTTTTCTATAAATACCAACCCATGCCTTCATTCTATTAATTAAAAATTCCTCCTCAATGAAGGTATGGTCTTCTTACCTCCCTATTAGTCCAACCACGTTTTCCTCAAGCCCACAAGGTCTTATCCTTCAAATCATAGGAGTTACTCTACAGTGTAAGAAAATTCTTATCTTCATTCTTTTTTACATTCAAAATCTCTTTTATGTATTATAAGAATCAAAATTCAATACCATGTTCCTCTTTAAAATTTAATCTATATCTATAATTTATTATGATTCATTTATGGTTTGGTGACCAATGTCCCCTCTATTTTTAATGTTTTCTAAAACCATGTTGCATTGACGTTATACTACCAAATTTTCATATCAAAATCTATTGTTTTCAAGAACTGTTATTATGTTTTTATCTTTTAATTTATATTGATATATTTTGGGATATGTCATTACATATCCCCCTTAATGTCCATATTTTTTATTAATTATGACATATCACTTTTCTTGTATTTAAATATTTTATGAATTTTTATGTGATGCTATTACGCTGCCGAATTTTCATAAGGGATTTATCAAATTTTATTTTATTTAGAGTTACTTTCTTTTCTTATTCTTTCTCCATCTAACCTTATCCAAGATGCATGAAGCATCCATTACCTTACATACTATAGAGTTTCATATCAAATCAACAAGAATATCCGTCATGAACCAATCATGAAAACCATGTAAACCACACACCCGAAACAATTTAATTAAAAAAAGTTACTAATAAATGTCTCAAATGATGTTGTAAAATGATCATATAAGGTGTGATAAAATTAATATGTTTCATTAAGATATTAATAACACTATTTTTACCATTATACATGAGGATTAAATAATTTTGAATCAAGAAGAACCTGAGGTAAGGGAATTCTTAACCCAATTTACATTCATTGTGTTAACCTTCTTCTTTATTCATTATGTGGTAATATGATTATTGGTGTAATGCATTGTTTTTTATATTATGTTTCACTATGTGTATTTAAATTTTATACACATATCCATTCAATTATATTAACTCTCACTCCAGTTATATTTTAAGGAACTTTTTTTTAAATCCGTTTGAAATACTCTCTAATAAATTCCAAAACGATTGATTTTTTGTATGTATGTGGATTGAGTGGATTATAATCTTTTCAAGAATCTTTATTACCATGATATATTCCTTGTAATATGTTTGGTTGATCCCATTATAGCTCAAGATATGACGGGTGAGCCCCATTATAGCTCTCCAATAAATTGTGTACTCCAGAGGTGTAATTTGAGCAAATGATTATACTATGTGTAAGGGAGATTGAAAAAGTGATTTGGTATATACCTACAAGGTAAACTACATGATATTTATACTCATATATATTTTTATGATTATGTGTTTAATGGTTTTTTTATCACATGACAAATAATTTCTTTCTTTATATCCCATATTGAGTTTTTTAAACGTCCCCAGTATTTAAAATATCTTCATAGGATATAAGGATGGGAAAGAAAAAGAAGAGAGTCATGATGTTTGATATGGAGTGTTTATAAAGAAATCGTGATTGTAGTTTTATTGTTTTATATTTTTATCTAATGGATACTACTTTTAGTAGTACCTACTTTGTATGAATGTGGAATGTTATTTATGTAATATATCATAATTATTTAAAACTCTAAACCCAAAAATATCCACATTGTGTAATAATGTATATTTTTGTCTAAAATTTAGGAATATTTAATGTTTATGGCTGGGACCTTATATGAATATCCTAAAAATATCTATAAAACATCCCTATCCCACTCTACACAATTGAAATATCTACTACTCTCACCAAAAGACCATTTAAATCGTCTTTAATGGATCCTTCAAAGAGGTGATATTAAAGAGGTAATTTCTCAAACCACATCTCCAATTTTCTTTTATTATTTTATATTCTCATAAACTCCTTAATAAATAAATATATAATAATAATAAAAGAATTTATATTCTGTAATGTTATTTTTATAATTGAATATATTATATCCACACCTTTTATTACCTTTTCTTATTCAATGAAATTAAAAAAATTTCTAAACGGTGGTGGTTAACCGTCTCCATGAATAATGAGTGTTCTCATCCCATTATCTCCTTCAAGGATGAACATAAATGAATTATTCTTGTTTAATAAGATTTTAAATGTTATTTTATAAAATATTTTTTTGGAACAAATATATATACCTAATATTAATTAAAATGAAGCATGTTCATGACAGTAGTAAAAACCCCCCAAAACAAACAAAACATTAAATAATAATGTTTTTTCAAATGATCATCCTCATGTAAGATAAAAAATATTATATATGGGACCATGTAAAATTTTATATGTGAAATAATACCATTTAATTTCATATTTGTATTTTTATTTCCATTTTAATAGAAAATTCATAAATATACAAAAAATAACCGTTCATGAGACTATTAAACAATCACACCCAAAAAAATAAAAATAATGGAATATTGTTAATTAATGGGTGGTGAGATGTTTTAAAATTATTTTATATGGTATTATATATATGTTAATATCTATGTAATGAATAAATATAATTTTTTAAACCATTATAAAATATGTTATTATGTGTAGCACCAAAGGGAATAAAGAGGTGAGGGTTCTCACGTTTCCCTTTTACTTCTTTGAGATATATGCCTTATTCACCACATATGTATTGTGTGTGAAGTATGTGTACTAACATTTGATATAACATATCATTAATATTATTATCTTCATGTTACTAAATTTTTCATTTGATTATTTTTACTTTTTTGGGGAATATTATTTGACTGGTTACAAGTTATAAGTAATTGTTTAACTAATTTTTCATTAACTAGGGTAAACATCTACTACATTGATTATTTAATTATAAGGTAATTTGTGAAATTATTTTTCATAATATTATGTTTTACTTCCAATTATTTTTTGTATATTTTTATCATATACATATAATCGATTCATTTAATTAATTATATTATCATTGTAAGGGACTTCATCTGGATTTTACTTCATTTGGGGTTTTTTAGTAATATATACCTAAATTATTTTCTATGGTGTCTATACCATCCATTTGTCTTATTTATGATCACCAACCATTAAGAAAATAATTTCTATAAAATATATATATTTCTTATATCATGGATATGGTTATTTCCTAATATATATATATATATATATCATTTATTATGTTGTGTTTACTTGGAAAGTTATTTGAATAAATTGAGAAATGTTGTTAAATTCGTAAATTTTACTTAGTATTGATATTGTTGGTAATTATTATTAATTAATTAATTAAATAAATTATTTTATATTAAATGAATGAATTAGACACAAAATAATGGGTTGGAACAATATATTTAAAATCCAATCAATGAATTGGTAGTTTCATGAGATTGGTGAATTGCCCAAAATAAGTGTGTTTTTAACCATAATGAATAAACATTCTTATGAAAGGTCTCAACAGTAAAGTTATTATGTGCCTTGGAAATTTGATGTCTAATAATTAAGCACTTCATTATGAATTCAGTTATGTTTCCCTTTATATTTCCATCTATCCCTAGATTCAAATTGTGAAAAAGTTAATGTTTAAAGGGAAAGTGTTTGTTCTATTATTTTACATTATCATATTGATTTTGAATTATTGATTTCAATTTACCATCCACTGTACTTTACCCTTATGGATCATTTGATCTGACACTATTTAGTTTATTTTCCCTAGGTTATAAATAATTGATATCTTTGAATGATTTTTCTATGATGTCATTTATTATCTTTTCTTATGTATTATGTTTTATATTATATTCAAATTATAGGAAATATTATTGATTATGTGATATTTTTTTCAAAAACTGCTAAATTACATGGTCCTTTAGAATTTAAATCCTATATCAATTAAAACATAAAAAATTAAGGAACTTGCTCTAAGCTACTAAGTTAAGGGTCATTATAATTTGTTGTAGAGTACTTTTAGTAGAAACCTTGTGAACTATATTTAGAAAATAATAGATTTGTGGTTATAAACCTACTATAGACTTTAAGTATAAGTATAGAAAAATATCCCAAGGAAACAATGTTTATGATTATGAGACTATCTACGGATGAATTTTTCAATTTATTTTATGTATTTAACATGTTTTGGGATTATAAATTATGTTTCAAAATGATATTATATAATATACTATATGAATTCATTTAAAAATGGATCATATTATAAATAATGTGAACCTCGCCAAATCATGTGATCTAAAGAGTATGAATGAGAATGAATTTATGGGATGAATCCAATAATTAAATGTTAAGTATTCTCCCATGAATTATCATTTTATGAGGACATAATATCATGTTATAATAATAAAAAGATAAAATTAGAAATGATTTATGTTTTTAAATGGTAGAATGAAATAATAGGACTACTGTTAAAATATGGATAAAATGAATAATGGAAGGAATTATTTTCCCACATGTGAAAATTGTGGAAGTAAACACCCTATAAATTTCTTAAAAGAATTGAGAATTTTTTAATTATTGATTGAAAGGTCACTAAGATTTTTATTTCAAGGGAAAAATAATGTTTCCAATATGAAATGATTTAACTATAGAGACATGAGGCACGTTGCAATTGAATTCCCCAATAATCAAAGTAATATACCACATATGATGATAATTAATCATGGTCATGCTTATTATATTACTACATTTGAAGATGAATGATTAATGTTCTTTTTTTTGGATTCATGAATCATGTTATTGGAGTATTTTTTTCAAATATGTTTTAGAAATATGAATATTTAAATATATAAGGATTATATTATGGTATAATTTAGTGTTGTATATGAATATATGTGTTGAATGGTACCTTGAAAGGTGATTCCTTTGTTACTTGAAATTATTGTATAACATATGATAGAGGGAAATGTAACCCATAATTTCATCATGTTGTTGTTATATTTTTTTGGGATACATATATGATTGATATTGATAAATTGAACTGGATAGTTATCACTACCTAGGAACCTAATATTTATTTGTTGGAAAAGTGGTTTATACTCTCATTAATGGAGTTTACAACATTTTTGGATTGAATGAGTATATCCTATAACATGTGTTTTACAAAATGAATTTTATCTCAAGTTTGTTTTCTATAATGGTTTAGTGTTCTTAAATTTATTAACATATTTAATGGGAATACGTGATGACTGTATTCAAGAATTTAGTTTGTGATGATTTTGAGCTATGTTATATTGTTTGAGAGACTAATGGTATGTTGATTATGAAAATTTATGGACTTTCTTTAAAACAATTTGGATTTTATTCAGTTGGAAGGTTCATAAGGGTAACCATTAATGAAATGGTTTATGTTTTACTTAGTATGAGGTTTACAAATTAACATATTTATGCATATTGGATAATTTGTTTCCAGAAATATTTTTTTTGGAAAATAGTTTAGACATAAAGAATGAATTATTCTATCTTTATATATCTAATGATCCATTAAAAGTGAATTTTAGTGCATCAAGCATAAAAAATCGTGTCTAGATATTCATTTCTTAGATTAAGGAATGAATATATTATGGACATTGTCATTGATTTGACAAACATTATAATAAAACATTATGCATTATTGGAATATAAGATGAAAAATATCAGATAAAGGATGAGGTTAAAAATATTATTTAATGATTAATATATTAATTTTATTTTTTGAATGTTGTAATGGTTATATAGTTATAGAAAAAGGACAAACATTTTTTTGGATAACAACCTATACCATTCAGAAAGGGGGAAAGACTTGAACCCATAATCAAAGGATGATATGGGAGCATCACATACTACTAGAAGAAGTGATTTCGTGGTTAGTATAACATAATTTTAATCCATAAATTTATTAAATATAAATTTTTAGATCAATTTTCAAACCATATATGATTAAGATAACGAAAATATTTTTGAATTTAATTAATGAATAAAATTCTAATTATTTTATGAAGAAAAGATAACATTTTTGAGGATATTATTTAAAGGATAATACTCTACCTAGCATGTAAGTATATTTACTTATGTTCTTATTTTAGTTTGTAAAACGATTCCAAAACACTAGTAAAAGTTTTCAGGAACAAAAACTATCTTTGTATAATTTTCATGCAATGAAATCATTAGCCACGTTAACCCATCACATATTAATAGTTTTATGATGGTAAAATTATTGATGATTATGTACTATAAAACTATCGAGCAGAATTTTACAGTTTGATTTATTTTATATTTCCATTTTCACTTCTGAGTAATGTTCTCTAATATGGTATCTTAGTTTTTTGGTTACCGTCAGATTTTCGTTTCCTTCCTATTAATAGGAGGTAATATTAACCCTTATTATCCGGTGTTATTTCTACAAGGGTATTTTAAAATAAACATTACATGATTATAAATAACAAGGATAAATTGAGAGGTTAAAATTTATAGGAGGGTAGAATTCAGTACACTGAAAATTTTAAAATAACACTTTGATCGATAACACACATTATATAAAACACTAAGCTTAAATATATGATTAAATATTATTATTTTATTGTTGTATTTCTCACCTATCCATTGGAATAGTGATTATTAATGATATTAATAGAATTATTAAAATATACATTACACATTATTATAAAATAAATTCATTTTACCTAATAAATTATAAATTAAAATATAAAACTATTGAACGTAAAGGATGTGCTTTTATAAAAAACATTTTTTGTGCCCAGAATAGAATTTTATCCTAGTCAATTAAAGTAATCACTATTACTGAAAGATAAAAATGAATTTAATATGTAATATATTATTTCAATTTATTCATATTCATACAATATGTTTTATTGGATTAAGGTAAGAATAAATCCAATTTTAAGAAGAAAAGATACATTTCTCTAAAAAGAAATTTTCCATTTTCTAAAGGCACAGAAATTTTAGAAATTTTTTTTGAAACCTTTATAAATATAATGTTACAAAATAAAAAAAAATCAATAGTAAAATCAAAATTATCTAGAGTTAGTTTTTGGTTTTATTTTTAGAATTTTAGTTTTTTTATGAATAATTAAAAATAATGTGTTTTAGTTCAAAACTGGACTTTCAAATAAAACATTTATAATGTTAAATCATATGTAAAATTATTTTTTAATTAAGAATTGATTATTATTAATATATTAATATAATATGGGTCATCTAAATAATATTCATATTGAATCTTGACATGAATACATTTCAATCATTTGAACATTTTTTATTTTGTAACTCAATTGTCGTCATGTTTGCAGGATTAAATTTTAATAATATTTTACCAATTATCTGAATATAATTTTATAAAATGTATTTAATACTCAGAATCTGAAGGTATTAATTATATTATAAATTTATTTTAATTTGTAGGCATAAAAAGTTATCATGGAATGAAATATTTTTACAGCAGTATAGATAAAATAATTTACCACATTAAATTTGAAAGTTAAAAGATTCAATTACCTAAAAAATACAATATCAAATGGCTCTTTATTGTGTTTATATAGCCTAAAAATGAACAAAAATGACTATCATAAAATTTCATGGTATGTAATTCAACCCAAATGTGGTTGGCTATAAATATAAAAAAATCATTATTTAATCACCTAAAACCACCCCTCGACAAGTATAAAAACCATCACCACCGCCCCATTTGTCCTAAATTGACATTAGGATCCTAAAATACTAACCAAAATATATCCTCCCCAATTAACCCAGGTTCATGTGATTCTGGTGTCACCAAAGACAAATTCTGATGACTTTAAGGGATCTTTCAAGTAATTGATCTTCAAGAGGTAATTTTCCCTAACCACATCTCTTATTTAATTTTATTATTCCCTATTCTCCTAAACTCATTCATACATCATGGAAAAATAATAATATCATCATATATATATATTATATATTATATTATATCCAAATATTTTATTACCTCTTCGTATTTAAGGAAACGAAACCATTATGCAATAGTTGTTAACCATCTCGATGAATAATAATTTTTTTTATGTTACCAACATTAATGATGATAATAAAAGTATTATTCTATTTAAATAAAATTTTAAAAATTAATTTTATAACTAGTTTCATGTTCTAGAAATAATATATATACATAATATTAAATAAAAAGAAACTCATTTGCTATGATTGGAAAATCACCCAAAATAAACTAAGCATCTATCATTGTCATTTTATCAAATGAATCATCATCATTGTAATACAAAAAATTTTATGAACTTTTTTCCATAAATTAAATTTCATTGATCTCTTGTGTTATACGCTACATAATGTTAAGCTTCCTCTACATGAAAAATCATCTTGGCTTGCCTTACATGCCACCCTGAGTATCTAGGAAACATCATTTTATTATTTTAATTAATTAATCACAAATTTAATACCCACCTATTGAAATTGAATGTATGAATAGTATTAGATAAATTGTTTAATTATGGATTACATGTTTCAGTCCCTATTGAGATTAAAAGGCAATATTTTCTAAAAAAAGTAACTAATTACAATGAGGGTTTTATACCAATAAAATAATAAAATAATTCTTATCGTATTATATTAATGATATATATATATATATAATTTTCATTATAATGTTTTAAATTTATCCTATTTTTTCATATAAATGATATAATTATAAAAAATGTTTTTCCTCATAACAGTAATTTTCCAAAAAGATAGTTTATAAACCTTTTGAGGGTGTACTTGTTTTAAATATATCTTTGAAACTATATTAATTTTTATTTAAAAATAAACTTCCGCACTAGAATAGGGATATAAAAATTTAATTTGGATTAAATTTTAGTATTTTATGATAATTGTCATGTTTTGATGAATACTGAAAATAATGAATTTTTATTAAAAACTCATCTTTCATTTAAATTTTTTATATAGTTATGTTATGTTTGAAATTGGTTTAAATGTATAATTTCTAAAAACTATTATCAATTAATCCATTTTAGGTAATTTTAACCAATTTATCATTGAAATTGGATATGAAAATATTTAAAACATTAGAACATTTTCCTATAAAAACTTTTTGTTTCATCTTGTCTGTCGTAATAATTTTAAATTACATTCTATCATTTTTGTGTTTTTTATTTTAAAAATGGATTCTATAATTTAAATAACAAGTTCTTAATATATTAAATAGTATAAATTTATTGTTGTATACCATGAATAATAAATTTTATAATTTTTATTAACATGATTAAGGGTAAATAAGGTGGTTAAAGTAAAACAATAACATTATAAATATTAGAAAACATGCTTAACGCTTTAAAAAATATCATTGGATGAATTTAATTATAAAAATAAAACGTAAGGATCCAAATTCAATAATTTAATGGACACTTTCCATGAAAATGACTTAGATATTATTAAAATTAAAGAGAGTGATACAATTTCAAACTATTAATTTTCACAAGTATAATATTCTCAATATGGGGATAAATATAATATATTCTAGATTATATTTATTCTTATGAAAAATAATATTTTTATATACATCATGTATTTTTTTTAAATTTTTACTGATGATATAATCATCATAAATATTTGTACAATTTGGAGAAGTAATTTTTCAATTGGGTAAAATGTAATTATGTTATATGTCAGATATTAACAAAATTAAAACTTCAATTATGTAATGTTAAAAAAATATTTCTAGGAGAATAGGAAATATTAGAGGTGTATTAAATAAATGTTTTCAAAGTTATTTTTCTCTGTTGATATTTTTAAAGACAATGTAATTAATAATGTCAAAATGGACACTAATTATATTTTACAAAAAAATATTTTATTAAATAAGTTAAAATTATAAAATTAATAATATGGATAAATATGAATATTTATAGAAAAAATATCATAAATATACCATTTAAATTTCAATTCACACCTTATATGTACAATTATTCACCTTTTAACATGAAAAATCTGATTACCATAAATAAAATTACAATAGGAAAACTAAGGTTTAATCTAAATGATAATGTTCAAAAATACAATGAAAATTAAAAATAGTATATTGGTTTATGGGATTACAAACCCAAAATAAATTATCATATTATACCTTTATATTTGGAGGTATTTGGATTTAGATTTAATTAATTATATTTTAATCTTTTGAGAAATTTAAAAAGTCCAACCACCATCATTATAAAAGAAAACATCTTCTGCCATCTAATTTCACCACATTGATCACACTATTTCGACCAAAAAATACGAATTTATATTCTAAAGTCTCTTATTATTAATAATTTAAGGTTCCTCCCAATTTACCAACTCTATTGTACTTTATAGCTGATCTAAAGGGGTTATTTTTAAGAATATGTTGTCTCTCTAATAGATCACCCTCTTTTTATACTCTTATATAACTCCTCTACTTGTACTATATATATATATATCAGTAAATAATATCTCCATCATCCTAAATATTTTTAAATTTTATTATGATTATGAACACAGTATTATACATTACCTTTCCTATCAGACAAAATGTGAAAGTGTTGTTCGTGCGTACGTATGACTTTCTATCTCCACGTAGCAATACAATTCATTTTTCAATATCATATTTTATCAGTGGAAAAATTGATTTTTAAAATGTGTATAAATTTTAATGTGACATAATTATACTTCTGGAATGATAATATCATATCTACATTTTTACCACCTAATATTTTGGGAAATGATATCATCGCATGTGCGTACATATGTGTTACTATCTCCACGATGCGACACGATTCATTTTTCAAATATATTTTTCATGGGTGGTAATAATAATATATTTTATGAATATATATGATATATATATCATAATAATAATTATTTCAATGATGGCACCTTGATCAAAGTATAAGGATTGAGATTGCTGAACTGAAACATGCTTGTAAAATAATGTAGATATCACCTAGAATAACATATTTTATTATCAACAAACAAGTGACAATATATTTTAACTAATTCATAAATGGTGTGACTGATATATGGTTTTGTAATATATTTATAATATATCATTATTTATTTTACATGAGGTTTTAATGCGATCAAGGAAAGGAAAAAAATGAGGTATGGGATTTTTGTCTCACTTTTATTTTTGTGGGCACATACCTTATACACTATTGTTTATTTTTTGTGGTGTATGGACTACCAATGAAATTCTTTTTTGAATAATATTCTATTGATTATTATATTTTTATATCCATATAATTTTCTTTTTTTTTCATTGGTTAAACGATTCAACTATTTAAAAAGTGGTAAGAGTATATTTCACAACCTCATCATTATCCATGATTGTTTATATTTAAGTATCCATTAGGGAATATTTATATTAAATATCCATGTCTCATAATAAAATTATACAATTTTTTAGTATTCTTATATGATTTCAATTTTTATTTTTACCCATCTATGAATTTTTAATAAACTATTTGAAAATAATTTGTTTGGCAATTTCCTAACAAGGCACTCTAAAAAGCTTTTGAAAAAAGTATGAAAGGAAAGTTTTTTATCTTATATTTAATGAGACAAATTTTTCACCATACTAACTCCTTATTGATTAAAAATTATTTTACAAGTATATATTGTTCTTTTTAAAGAATATTTTCCATTTAAAATTTCATAGGACGTAAAAAAAATATTATTTCATAAAGGAAGGGCTATTTTCATCAATAATTATTTCAAGTGATCTTTCAAAAAATAATTTCTTATCTAAAATGAAATTATTTTTCTATTAATTATTTTTTACTAGGTATATGACCCAAGGATACCATTATTATTATATATATTAATGGTCTATGTTTATAATGGGATACTATTTACAAAATAATTTATTTTACATGTGTAATGTTGTCATGGAATGATGTTTGTGAAACCCATTACTTTTTATGGGTTTTGACATGATGATTGGATTGTGCTCTTGTGGAACACATATGTATTATTTTAATTAATTAATGTGTGGGACCTATATGTACCTCCAATGAATAGGGTAATGAATTATATTTCATGAGGTAGTTAAGGGAAACAAGTTAGTATACTTGATCTGTGATTAGAAATAAGTAAATGTACTTAATCCATTGAGTGAAATAGGTGATAAAGCCTTATTAAAGTGTCATAGTAGTTAACCTTATCATATGAAATTGTTTTCTATTCTTATGAAAATTACACACCCATTTCTTTACATGGACATATGGTTAAATAATGAGTAATTATGAAGTTTCATTCTTATGGTTCATATTAGTGTTTTATGATATAATTCAGGTTTATGATCAATGGAATGTTGGGTATGAAATTATTACGTTTGTATCATGATCACACACTCATATTTCTGTTCTTATGGCTTCAGAAGATAATAAATTGATATCTTCCATGTTTACCCTTCCCAAGCATTTGATCTCACCATTTTCTTATGTTTCATTTCCATAGGATATGAATAAATATTTTAACTGTCATATACTAAAAGGGATATAATAATGAGGAAATCAGTTTTTGATGACGTAAATATTTTATAAACCATTTTTTTATATTTTAGAGTTTACAAAGTCACTAAAACTTTATTATACTCAGGCATGTATTTGTATAATGAAATGATTCTTCATTCAGAAAAATATAATATATATGTATGAAAATTTTGTGTCATTATAGTTGGTATCATAAAAAGGATTTTTTAAATATTTCTAAACTAGGATTAGAAAATCATTGTAATAACCCTAAGGGAATTAATTTGTATTGAATAAAATCTTATTGTTTTCGGAATTATTATGAATGTACTAGGTGAAAAAATAAGGTTTTAAATATGGTGTCATGATTTATGAAATTTTATAAAAGTTACATCATTATTCCTCACTATGTGTTTTATTTTATAAAATATTATATTTGGTTATATTCAATGGCCAAAACCCTAAGGAAACATGCTAATGCCAAATGAGATGGAAAAGAAAATGATTATCCACCTGAGTAACCAAATTTTATGAGATATAGAACGAAAAACCATGATATTAAGATTATGAAACATTCTCAGGCTATAAGTCATACCGATTTCCCAAATGATAAAATAAGGTATCAACATACCATTTAATCTTTCATGAGGAAACAACCATCATATTTTAGTTGTTTTTATGACCATATAGTTGATTTGATATGGATCGAACCATTTAGAAAATAGATTCTATTCATAAATGATTGGGACATGAAAAAGACGTCTTAGATTTTTATCATCTAAAAGGTAAAGCATATTAGTGGAGGAATATTTTCATGAATATAAGGAAAAAGGAAGAAATTTAATCCATTGAGTGGGATGAGTTCAAAAACATAAATTTTTAGTGTGTAAATTCCATGTATTCTCCATATGAAGATGGAAAATTGGTTATTGGAGCTGATGAAAAAGGTTGATGAATCATTGGTTCCAAAGAGGAAAATTTAACAACACTTGTGTGGTATACTTCGAGTATTATTATATGTCCTAAAAGATAGATATACCAATTTATCAGTGGATTAAAACCAATTTTCTAAATAGATTTATCCATAAAAGACTTCAGTAACTGTGAAGAAATTTTTCAATTTGATCTTATGATGGATGTTTAAATTAAAGGTACCTGCCATTAAGAAATATTTGATAAAAAATGAAAGAACTCGTATTATGAAAACATGAATAAATTACAAGGTAGGAGGAAATTAAAGCTATATACAATCAATAAATATGGGATGAAACATCATGGGAAGTGTTTAAATGATATTGGGAGGTGTTTTATTATGTAAAGTCTTCTCACAAATCATATTAACATCAAAAGGAAATGAATACTAAATTTAATGTAATTCTGAAAAAGAAGACCCAATTGATACTACACTCATGCTTTGATGCTATAAATAGAAGGAGTATGGACATTATGTGAATCAGTTCAAGAATCCAAAGTTTTTTATGATCAATCAAAACAGCCTAAAATACTCAAAGATAAATAAATATACCTTTCAATCATAGCTGTTTAAGTGGATTGGAAAATTGATGTAGTGAAATGTACAATTATCATCCACTCTATAATATATAATTTTTTATTTTATTTTTATTCCAACTAATCTTTTATTTTTAAGTAATTTTCTAATGGTATCACAATATCATATCAACAATTAAATTTTTTGTCAACTATAGAGACTCCTAATAGAATAATGGTCACATATCATGGTTATAGTTCTTATCTGATTGATGTTTGTAGGAAAGTGCATCCTATTAATAACATGGTTCTTCCTATAGTTGAATTCAATGTGATTCATTTCATGGATTGGGATTATCTATATGTATCTCAAATTTATTTTCACAGAAGGGAAGTCACATTAAATATTTTTAATGAACCTATAAATATTATTTATGTAAGGATGAATATGAACATGCAATGGAAATTCATTCCATATTTTGGGTCTTAATTCCAAAACATAAAGGTTATCTATATCAGTTGTTTGGGAAAAAACAAAACATTACAGAGAAACTTATCGTACAAGATTTTGATGCTACTTTTCTAGAATATTTTCCAGGTCTTTTACCAAATCATAATGATGAATTTTTGATAGAACAAATACTTAGTGTTATGCCTATTTCAATGAATCTTTATAGAATGGTCCCAATTAAGTTATATGTATTAACTAAGTAAATCCATGATAATCTTGATAAGTTACCCATACTCCCTAGTGTGTCACCTTGGGGTGCACCTGTTTAATTTTTAATAATGAAATATGGGTTAATGCTCTTTCTCATTGATTATTGGGAGCTTAACCAAATTACAATCAATAAAATGTATCCTCTTTCCCATATTAATGATTTTTTGATCAACTATGTGGATAAATATATATATATAATTGATCTTCTTTTTTCATATTATAAATTAAGGGTAAAGAAGGTGTTTATACCCAAAAAAACAATCCAATTAATTTATACAAAATATGAATTTATAGGGATGCATGTCTTCCTAACTAATGCTCCCACTATCTTCTTAGACATGATGAAAAGTGTATTTAGGGAATATCTTAATTATTTTTTCATCATCTTTATAGTTCATATTATTTTATATTAAAAGAGATAGGTAGAACATGAATATCACTTGAGGATTTTTTTTATGACCTAAATAAAGTAGAAGATTTATGGAAAATTTACCGTGTTTGAATTTTGGCTTCAGAAAGTTTCATTTTCAGGACATATAATATTATGTGATAGTATATTAGAAGGTGATTCAATGAATTATGTTATTGATAAATGTCCTAGAAAATCCATGGTAACTAAAGTCTATATGTTTTTGGTTGGTTGGTTATTATCAGTGTTTTTTTGGAGATTTATCTTGACTGTACTATTCACTTACCACGTTTACTTAGAAGGGTTCCATGTTCTTATGGATGAATGAATGTGGTAAAACATTTATAGAACTACAAATAATATTATTTAGTTCCCCTATTATTAAATTACATTACAATAGATAAACGTTTGTAATATATATTGTGCACCAAAGAAGGGATTGGTTTCCATTATTATGGAAATGAATTGGTTATAGATTATTCTTCATGAAAATTGAATTTTAATGGGAAACATTACCCAACTCATGACATGGAGTTAGATACAGGTAATCATTAAATTAATAATATGGATGAATTATATTTATAGATTAATGTATGAAATATATACTAATAAAAAATTCTTAATGTAAATATTTATAGAGAATGAGTTGAATGCACACAAAAAAAAAGATGTTTGGAACTGATTAATGATTATGATATAACAATACATTACCACCTAGGGAAAGTATATAAGGTTGTAGATTTTTTGATTTGAAAGACCCATTCCAGCTTATCTTTGATGAGGATCACAACAGATATAATATTTTAAAATTTTCAATGGATAGATCTGTAAATCATGAAGGAAGGGGATAAATCTTATTTGGCCCAAATAAATGATCAACAATCTATATATGTAATGATTAATGAGGGACAAAAGTAAGATGTGGAGTTGTAAAAGAATGTTGAAAATGTAACTAGGTTCAACAATTAATGTGATGGAATAATAAGTTTCAGGAACCTTGTATGTGTTCCTCCTATACTAGATTTGTATAAGGAATTATTTTATAAGTCTCATATCTCATCAGTATCAATTCCTCATTAAAGTAAAAATATATATAGAAACATGAAATAATATTTCTATTAATATGGAATACTGATAGTTATTTCAAAGTATTGTTCTTGGTTCTTGTGTTTTTATCGTGTTATGGTTTTGAGATATACGATGTTACAACCATTAGCCCTACCTAAATGTAAATGGGAAACATCACCATTGATTATGTTGTTGGACTTCCCAAAACATATAAAGGCCATAATCATATATGTTTTATATAAAATCTCCTTATAATTCAACACAAATCATTACTATTAGAGATGAATTTTAGATTTCTCATCTTTCCATAATATATATATATATAATGGATATGGTAAATATTCTTGGAGTACCACTTTCCATTATATTTTCTTGGGATCCAAGGAGTACCTCAAAGTTCTGGAGAAGTTATCAATAGGATATAGATACAAAGTTATGTTTTAGCACTGGTTGTCATCCTCATAAAAATGATTAATCTAAGTGGGAAATTTAAACTCTAGAACACATGATAATATATTACTTTATGGATTTTAAACATTTTTGGGACTAAAACATATATTTTGTGTAATTTTTCTATGACAATAGTTTTCACTCCATAATTCAGATGACTTCTTTTGAATCCCTTTATGGTAAGAAGTGAATAAATTCAATTTGAAAAAATGATTTTGGGTAGTAAATCTATTGGAACCTTTTGTAGATGGGGAATTGAGAAAAAATGATAGATTCATTCAATAAAAAATAAGAGTAGATCAATGTCAAAAAAAAAAGTTATACTGACAATCGTCATAAATATATGGATAATGAAGTGGGGGAAAGTTAATTATACAATTATCTCCCTAGAGAAGAGTAATGAATTTTATAAGTAAGAACAAGCTAAGACCTAGGTATATATGTCCTTTTGAAATTATTGATCATATCGGGATGGTAGCTTATCGATTGGATCTTCCATAGAATCTCTACCAAGATCATGATGTGTTTTACGTATCTCACCAGAGGAAGTACATACCTAGCCCTTCAAATGTACTATAATCAGAGGTAGTACCTCTAGCACTATATCATTATTATGAGTATAAAATGATAGATATTCTATATTTTATAGATAATATTAGTTGAAACTATGCCACCCATCTGGATAAATATTTTTTTTGAATAATCCAATTTTAATGAAGCTGCATAGTAAAATGAGGATGTGAAGAGGAAGAGGTATCAACCGCTGTTTGTATCTGAGAACGAATTTTGATGGGGACATTCACTTTAGAGGTGGTAGAATGTAAAACTACAGGTTTTTATGATATTTTTTGAATAAATTAATTTTTCATGCTTTGTGGTATACTCTACATTAAGTTAATCATGCACTATATGAAAACACCGACTTAGCTAATGTTACACTCAATACTGAGTTTCTAAGAAACATCGTGTTATAAATGTAATTATTCCAAAAATAAAGTTATAAATAATTTATTAGAATGGAATGTATGAATAATAGTAAAAAAATTATAAACTCATGGGTTATACATGTAAAACACTTTTAAAATTAAAAGACAATAATTGTATAAAACACTATTTAAATTCATACAAGTCAGTTTTATACCAAAATAGTAAACATATAAAACATTTTGGATTATATTCATGATATATATATATGTATGTATAACTTTCAGTATAATGTTTAACATTTATCTTATGTGTTATATAGACATCATATGAAAATAAATCCAATTTTATACTTACAAACGGTATTTTTCTAAAAAAAAGTTCTTTAACCTTTTAATGGAGAACATATTTTTAATATAGTTTTTCAAACATTTATAAAATATATTTGGAAATATAATATGATCATTTGAAATCAGGATATCAAAATTTACTTTGGGTGACCTTTTGGTAAATTTTAAGGATGTTTCATGTTTTAACAAACTGTAGAAGATATTGAATTTTTATTCAATTCTGATTGTCTAGATAACATATTTTTATAGATATGTTAGTTTTTGAATAATTTTTTAAGTATAATATATTGAAATATATATTAATTAATAAAATTTATTTCATTAAAACAAATTTTAAATTTAAATTGTATTTCAAAATATTTCAAACATCTGAATGATTTCTCATAAACAATCGGTCGTTTCCTCCAATCTGTGGGATTAATTTCCAATTAACATCTTTCTTTTCTGTATTTAAATTTTTTAAAATCAATTCCATATTTTAAAACAAAAGGTCCAATATTAGTAAATATTCCTCTTTTATTTTTGGAACATATGAACATAAATTTTTGTACAATTTTTTACAATGGTTATTGGTAAATCTGGTAATTAAGAGTGAGAATATAAATATAAATATTATAAAAATACCCTAACGCTAGGAAAAAAGTTATTATATTATTTTAACATAAAAATTAACACCTATGGTTCAAAATATTTTAATTTAATTTATAGATTTCCATGAAACGTTCTTTGATATTATTAAAATTAGAGTAAAAAAATGTCACATTTTACATTTATTAATTACAATATTTTTAATACATGTATAAATAAAATATATTATAAAATATAATTGTTATTATGAAATTTTTAAATTTTATGTTCATCACAAAAATTTTATTTTTAGTTTTTAGTAAAGAAATAATTATCATACACATTTTCAAAATGACGATGAATAAATTATTCAATTGATGAAAAACCCAATTTAGTGATATTAAAAAAACTAAAATAAATATAATTTATTGACTTATTGTCATACACGAACTTTATATTTTAATATTATTTGTTATTGATGTATTAATGCAATTTTTTGGGATTAGTATTACTAAATATATTTCATAAAAGTTCGTGTAATGAATAGTGTCAATATTCACAGTAATGAAATTTTATGAAAATAATGTTTTATTAAATTAGTTAAAAATCATAAAAGCCCTAAATAAAAAAAATTGAATTTATTATATACTAATTATATCATAAGTGAAACTATTATGGTTCACTTAACACGTTATAAGTAAAAATTTCTATCTTTTAATAAGGAGTTTTTTTAAAATTATTAAAATTATAAAAGTTTAAGTAGGGGTTAATTAGAATGATATGGTTTAACATTACACCAAACCTTGTGACAAAAGAATTGTTTAATGTTATTTCATCCAAAAACTACATTATCATTTAATATATTTCTATTTCAGGGTATTTATATTATTATTTAATTGTTTGGAAAATTCTTAACGGGCCCCTCACCATTATTATAAAAGGACACCTCCTCCATCATCTCATTTCATGACATTGAATCAACTATCACAACCAAAATCCAAAAAATAATATTATCCACTTCTATATCCACATTTTATAGGTACTTTACTACCCAAAGGACTAACTCAATTATCCTTTAGAAGATATTTCAAGGAGCTATTTTGAGGAATAGGTAATCACTATAACTGATCACTCTCTTTTTGTACTCTTCTATACCTATTATAAATAAATAATATATGTCAAAAAATACTAAATTCATAATATTAAATACTCTAAAATATTAATAGGATTATTATACACAATTAAAATTAACATTTCCCATCTAACAAGATGTGAAGTTATCAATCATGCGTATGTTCAATTTTCAATCTCTATATTGTGATAAAATTGATTTTTCATCACCATATTTTATGAGTGGGAATAATTATGGATTTAGATTTTATAAATTATATTTATTAAAAAATTATAATTCTATAATGATAAAATCATATCAAACATTTCACCACACAATATTTTTCTAAATGATAAAGTCGATCATGCATAGGTATGACTTACCATCTCCATGATGTGATGTTATTAGTTTTACATATATACTTTACATGGGTTGTAATAATAAGGAATTTCATGAGTATATACATGATAAATATAATATAATAATGATTATGAAAATTATGGTTATGTGATCAAACTATAATAACAAATACTTCTAATCCAAAATATTCATGGAAATTAAAAAAAACATTACATGGAATAGTGTTTTTATTTTTTAGTAAATACTTTATAAAATGTTATCATAAAATACCACATGGAATAATTCATATATTGGTATGTAATAAATGTATAATAAATACATATTTATTATAAATGATATTTCATCATGAATAATGAAATGTGATATTTGAGCTAAGGTGTTTTTTCACTAACTTTTATTTCTATAGGACACATGCCTTATATAAAACCTGTTTCTTTTGTGTGGTCTATATAGTGCCCACGAATTCATTTAATGATTATTATTATGTGGAATATAATCATAATTTCATACTCATAGATTTTATTTTTCTTTCATGTGAAATTTTATTGTAATCATTATAATGTGGTAAGGGTTTATTTCTCAATCTCATTGCTATTTGAGATTGTTTTTATTTAAGTCTCCATGGTGAAATATTTATCTTACATGTCCATGTAACATTAAAATGAGTTCCAAAATATTTTCAAAATTCTTATATAATTTATAAATCCATCTTTACCCATGTATGAATTTTTAATAAATATTTTTAAATGGATATTGTTTTACATTCCAAATGAGGTACATTGTGATGTTTCATGAAAAAGTATGAGAGGACTGTTTTTTAACATATATTATTGGAACATAATTTTTCACTATTATAGAAAAATATTTCAATAATGAATCCATTACAATATAATAAAGTTATTTTCAAATAAAAAATTTTCTTTTTAAATTTAGTGGGTCTTTCAAAAAATTATGTTATGATTTAATGGACATTTTCATAAAGAATTATTTGGAGTGATATTTCCAAAATATAATTTTCCATCTAAGAAGAAATTAATCTTTATTACTTTTTCTTTACATAGGATATGATCCAATGATAGAATTATTATTCCTTCTATGAATGGTTCATGTTTATTATTGTATTATATTTACAAAACCCATTTCATTTACATGGGTTATGTTATAAGGGAATGCTTTTTTTGAAACCCCTTTCATTTTATGGGTTATGATTGGGTGAATAATGTTTGATCTTTCCAAACACACATGTATGTCATTAATTAAGTAATGGGTGGGACCTATATCTCCCCCCAATTAATTATGTAATGAATTATAACTCGTGAGATAGTTAAGGGAAAAAAGAATACATGCTTGATCTGTGATGAGAAACAAGCTGATGTGCTTGATCCATTGGGGAAAATTGGTGATAAGGCCTGATCTGAGAGTTTGATTAGTTAAACATGAAAGAAAAAAATATTTGTTTAATTATTTGGATTACACACACATTTATGAAATGAACATATTTTTCAACAATGTGTTATGATGAGGTATCATTATTATTTCTCATGTTATTGTTTTATACAGTAGCTTGGTGTTTATGATCCAATAGAGGTTGGTTTTGAAATTTGGATGTTATTATCATGATCACACAAACATATTTATTATCTTATGGATTCATAAGATAATAAATTAATATCCTCCATATATACCCTTACTAGTCATATGAGCTCACACATTTATTAAGTTTCATTACTACAAGATATGATGAAATATGTTAAGTGTTATATGATAAATGTGGATAATCTATTATTAAATAAGTGGGAGAGGATGTATATATTTTAAAAACAAGTTTTTTATTTTCCCCTATGTAAAAATAATAATAAATTTATGATCTTCAAGAGTGTAATTGACTAATGAAATAAATATTAATCTAAAAATATTTAATATCTATTAATTAAAATATTGGGTTTTTATACCTGGCACCAGATAAAGGTTGTATTTAAACATTGGAAACAAGTTTGAGAAAACCTTAATAAGAACCCAAAGGGTAAGTATATGTATTGAATAAAATCTATAGTATCTGTAACGATTATGAATGACATCAGGTAAAATATATGGTTTCATGGCTTAAGACATTTTGTAAATACTTATTCTTGATTCCATGCTATTTTTATTATTTCTAACAATATTCTTTCTTATTTTAGTCAATGTATAGAACATGAAGTCATCCAAAAAATGTTGAGGGTGATGGACAATGAAATAACTTTCCACCTTAGAAACCAAATGTTATGGGAGCTGGAATTTAAAGCCTTACAACCATGATAATGATACTTTCTAGGATAATAATCATAACTATTTTAAAAATGATTAATGAATATATCAATTTACTGTAGAATCTTCCATGACGAAACATTTAACTTATTTTATTTAATCATAAAACCAACTAGTGGTTGATATATCTATCAACACCATTTATAAAATATTATCTATTCTTCAATTCATGGGACATGAAAAAAATTCATTCCATTTATTCTCTTGAAGGAGCAGCAGATCAATGGTGGAATATTGTCAACAATATGAGACAGGGCTAATAAATTAAATCCATTGAATGCAACAAGCTCAATAACTTATTTTTCAATAAGTAATTTCTTTATATTATAATTATAATGATATAAATGGATTTCCATGAACTAAAAAAAATGGATCCTAAATTCGTTAGTACCTACAAGAAAACTATTACCAGACATGCGAGGTACAATTCTGGTATTATTATCCCAATTGAATATAAGCTTGATCAATTGTTTTGTGGATTAAAACAATGTATCTGAAGGGTATTATAAAAAATATACTTTAGTTGCTACCAAGAATTTTTTTGGGGTATTTTTATGGTGGATATGAAAATTTGAGATTCCCATCATTCATATTGATTTTAAAAGAAAATAATTATTGAGCCTCATGAAAACATGAATAAATCACATGGTGGATTGAAATTACAGCCATCTATGTGCTAGGAATGTCGGATGACACATCCATGTAATTGGTTTAAATTGAACTAGGGGGATACTTAGATGTGGAAATGTGGGCCATAAATACCATGAATTTAGAAAGGTAATGAACAGATCAGTTAATGAAAATGTAGAAAATAAGACACCAACTAATGAACCACCCAGACTCCAATGCTATAAATGTAAGAGTGTGGACAATATGACAATTAGTTCTTGAATCTAAAGGTTTTTCCTGATCTATAAAAACAACCTCAAAAGTATAAAAACATAGGAAAATCTCTTACAATCACAACTATTAATGTGGGTTATGAGAATTACATGGTGAAAGGTACACATATTATCAACCCTAAGACATCTAATTTATTATTTTATTCTATTTCAACACACTCTTTTATTTCTATATAATTTTATAATGGTAACACAGAATCACCTCAATAATTATATGTTGAATTAGATGTGAATACTTCACATGAAAAATCAGTAACATATTAGGCTTATAGTTCTTCTATGATTGAGGTTTGAGGGAATGTACTTCTCGTGAATATTGTGATTCTACCTATAGTTGAATTCGATGTAATTCATGGCATGGATTGGATTTTTCTATACAGAGATAATATTAATTTAAAAGGAAGAGAATCCACATTCTATATTCTGAATAAGCCTATAATTATTTATCGATCCAAGGATGAATATGAACATCCATTGGATATTGCATCCATCTTGTCGGTATTAATTCCTATAAATGAGGGATATTTATCTCAGATTGTTGTTGAAAAATCTCAATATTAGGGATACACCTATTGTATGAGAGTTTATTTTTGGTAATTTCAGAATAGTTTCTGTTTATTCGATTAAATCGTAATGTTTAGTTTTTGATAGAACTTATAATTGGTGAAATTTCAATTTTAAAGATTCGCTATAGAATGAACCCAATTACGTTGCAGAAATTAAATAAAAAACCAAAAGATAATCCTAAAAGGGATAGATAAGGAATAGTTCATAAACTTATGGTGAACCTATTCTATTTATTAAGAAGAAATATGTGTTAATTCTTCTGTTCATTGATTATAGAGAATATAAAAAATTAAAATCAAGAAAAATTATCCTCTTACTAATATCAAGAATTTATATTATGGACCATAATTTTAATACATAGATATTAGAACTAAATAGAGGAATATTTATTATGTAATATTGAAAAACCATTCAATAACTATGTATGTTAATTGTATTTGGATGCTCGGAAATAAAAAAATCTGGATTATAAAACTTCTACATAATCTCAAGCTTATTCATTCATAATTAGAACCCCTTTTGAGATATCATAGTTAATAAATTTCTTGGAAAAGAAAAATAATAACAGGTGAGATCAGATTCACAGTATGTTTAAAAAAGGGATATATCGTTCTATTCATAACCATGACACATAATAACTATGAATTTTTTTTGAAAATTTTAACATAAAAATAAAAGAACATGATATCACATCATGTGTTAAATAATAAAAGTTCATAAATAACATATTTCAAGATATCAAAAAATATGGCATTAAATTTTATCACACACACAATCATAGAAAATAATTTTAATATTATTTCAGGCTCACTACCGCGTCTTTCATATTAGAGAAAGTATTTTATTGATCTTTGTTCCCTCCCCATTACATCCATGTGTTACTAAACTGGTATTATTTCATATACAAGTCTTGTCAATCACAATAGATATAAATCATTACCCAATGAATTGGAGGGTGATATAGTTCCCACCAACAACATAATGAAAACCGTACATATTTCTTATATAATTATGGAAATCATTCATCTTATCAGAACAAATAAAAATAAATGTGGTCTATAGGCATCATACCTTTATAACATAACCCATTGAAAATAAATAGGTTCATAAATATTGTTCAGTCATAAAAATAAACCAACCACATAAATAATATGGGTATAATCTTTTAAAATAATCACTTTTAAAACATATTTAACGTAAAAAAAATTATTGTAAATGTGAAATTATATTGAGATATCACTAGATTATAATTCTTTATGAAACAATCCTTTCTTCTTTGAAATACATTTATTTTAATAAAATAACTCTCAATTTTAAAAGAAAATTTTTATTTGAAGATAATTATGTATTCTTATCAGGGTATATTGAATGAATTTAAGAATCAAGAAACCATAAAATTTGTTGATTATGTATAAGTTAAAAAAGTATTCTCCTCATAATTGTTTTGAAACATGCGAAAAGTAAATCTAAAAAATGATTCCATTAAACCCATTTAGTAAAAATTCACAAATGGGAAAAAATAACATTAAAAAATGTATATGAATTGTAAAAATATTTTGGAAATATTTTTGAAGAAACATGGACATGGGAGTTAAATATTCCCTAGTAAATACTTATATATATTGTCTTAGATTGTAATAGGATTGTGAAATTAACCAACACCTTCGGTCTAATTTCCGTGATACGTATTATGAACCCCTATATAATGGATGAAATAATTTTTTTTGAATTATTGTATAACCATATTTATAATTATGATATCATATATAATCATATTATCACTAGTGAATAATATTTCAATACTATTCTTCTTCATGGTCTTAATTACTTCGTTTTATCTAAATAAATTCGAATCAGTTCAAATTATTATGCATATGATATAGATACATATTTTACATAATATAAGATTAATTTATTAAATATATATATTTATATAATCATTTTTTAAAAATGAATATGTAAAATTAATATCATCACATCATAGATATAGTAGTCCATACGTACATACAAACGATAATACCATTCCCTTAATAGTTACACAGAATGGAAATGGATGATATATAATTTGTTCCAAAATAAATATCATGTTATAATTATCATATATATGTATATATATTATTTCCATTATTATACATATCCAAAAAAATAGTGATGTAAAATAAATTGCACCATAACATAGAGATAGTAATTTGTATGTACGCACGCATGGTAATTTCATTTTTCATAGGATGTATAAATGGATAAATATGGTTGTTCCATACCAATAATAACATTTCAGAATAATGTTAATAATGTATTTATTGTTTTATATTACCAAAAACGCATGAATAGAGTCTACATGAAGAAATAATCTTGAGATATTTATTAAAAATGATTACCTCTTCCTTGGTGAACTTCCCTTAGATTTCATTTTAGGGACACTGGGGTTGGACTTTTGAGAAGACCAAAAACTAAATAACTTTGTTAAAAAACTTTATAATATAAATTTTCATGTTGTTTTAAGTCATTAAGGCTCAAAGGGATGTGATTATGTGAGGGAGGAGGTTCCCTTTTATAATTGGGATGAGGGTCACATTTGGAATATCTGAAAATATTAATTTATAATAAATTCAATATTAATCGAAATACCACTAAAATAACATTTATAAAAATATAAGAAAATATATGTATATAATATCATAATCCCATATATTTTAGACATTTTTTAGTAATATTATAAACCTTACCATTTAAATTAACTCTTAGTTATGTTATTTTAATTCTAACCAAGGTAACAAATTCTTCAATATTAAAAGGTTGGGATTTTTTATTCTTTTATGTCAATTATATCATAAATGAACAATTTTGAAATTTTAGGCTATATTATAATTTTTATGTATTTCTATAGATGTTATATTATTTTTTTAATAAATTAGAAAAATATTGTTTTTATAGAATATTAATTGTGTCAATTTTGACACTATTTATTACTAGTAATTTTAAAAATGACAAGATAATAGTTTGAATTAAAGAAATTTTTTTATATCTAAATGGGGGAAAATGAACACTATAAATTGTTTTATCACATTAATTATCAAAAATGGTTTTTTAGTATTTTATGTAATATTTATTTGATTTTCCAATAATAAAATAATTACTACATGAATATTGTGTTATTATTGAATATATTTTTTTAAACTAAAAATTAAAAATAAAACTTCATGATGAATATAAAAATTATATATTTCATAATAATATTTATAGTCAAATATATATTTTTGTAAACATGTATTAAAAATGATATTCTATTTAAAACATTAGTGTGTCATCTTTAACTATTTATTAAATAAAATATTATAAATACCATAATTTCATCTATGTGACTAAAAAAGTAAAAAATAATTTTATATCAACAAAATATGTTTATAATGTCAAAAATGGATGTTAGTTCATTCATAAAATAATATTTCTCCTATGCGGACACATAAAAGTCATTAAAGATAGAGAAACTGACATTTTGTGGCTTTTATTGATTTAAATTTTATATAAATAATTTTCATTGACATTTGTCCATTGAGCCACTTGATTTTGATCTTTATGTGTTAATGGTCTAATTTCGTTCATAAAATAAATTTTTTTCATATTTTAGAGTCAATTTATAATGATTATAATTTTATTTTTAACATACAATATTTACATATGTTACTATTCATATTGGCCAAAAATAAAAGGGACATATTTACTAAATTTGGACTTCATAAATTCAAATATGGTTTCCATTTTTCAATATTCAAATTATAGAAGTATTAGAATTTAATTTATTATAAAATCGATAATAAGACATGAAAAACATTTTTCTTGGAAGAATTCCCTTTAAAACAGAAAATGTTTTTTTAATAAACTCAAGTATAAAATAAATATAAAAAACTATAATTAGATTATAAAAATTAAATAAATAAAATTTAAAAATAATCCCAAAAATATTATTACATCGTAAAGGTTAAATCATTATTTTCACTATTCAATAAAAAATATTTTCATAAAATCATTATTTTATGATAATTTTTACAAGTTGAAATCCAAAATTAAATTATTTTTGTTAAATCCATTTTCTATAACATCCAAAAATTAATTAAAACAAGAATAAATATTTTTTGAAGAAATCATATTATATAAGAGTAAGGTGAGTCTACTAAAAATTATTTTCTTATTTTTTTTAAAACATCCTGAAATTTCTTATTGATTAGACCATTTTTAATTTTATAGATAATTTATTCAAACTTATTCAATAGAATTTAAGTATTAGTTTATAACAGACATTGTATAATAATAATGTACCATGGTTCGTTTAAAGTCCTTGTTTCGTGTAACTCATGTAATTGAACAGCTAATTTTATATAATGAGAAATTTTTAATAAAATATCCTTCTGTAACATTATTCCCCCTTAAAAATAATTTCTCCCTAAAAGTTTTTCACATGTATACTAATAGATGGGAAAACCTATGCCACATCACATCCTTATGTTCCAACGTAGATTCATCAAAATAGTGGTTCTACCATAAAATATTATCCAATCGCGTGGTCTTTTTTTTTGAAAATTATCTCTACGAACCAAAATCACTATATGTTTTTATTTATTTGAAGAATCATTATCATGTGGTAAATATTTTTAGTTTAGTACTTGTTAAGGATCAGTTAAATATTTTCTTATGTGAGATACATTGAATACATCATGAGTTTGTGAGTGATTTAGTGGAAGTGTCAATATAAAATCTACATTTTCGATATCAACCATAATTTCAGAAGGGAAGATATACATATATATTATATTTCCCTTATTTATAAATAAAATAAATCTTTTACAAGGAGATACTCATAGAAACACCTTTTCAACCAACTTTAATTCCTAGTTATCTTAGTCGTTTGTCAGCATAAAGTTTTTGTCGACTATGAGTCCTCTTATGTGATGTTGAATAGATCTACCATTCTCTTCCATTTCCTAAACTAGATTAGGCTCCAATAGCTTTCTTTCCACAACATCATCCCTACATGTGGGATTTCCATAATTCTTTCCATAGATTGATTTATAAGGATCCATCTTAATACTATAGGGAAATATATTATTTTAATAATTTTACACCAAAGGAGGGTGTTGATCCCAACCACCTTTAGAGTGAAAACTATCAAAATATCCTCTAGAGTTTTAATAGTCCTCATAGAATAAATATATGTATGATGATGATATGTAGTGTTGAAACATAACTCTATATCTAGAGCCTTATGAATAATTCTTGAGACGTTGTACTCCTATCTGTCATACCACATTCTTAATATACATTCAGGAAAGCTGATCAACTATGAAATAATCTATAATAGAAATGAAGTTTTGTGACATTTTAAAGTGATAAACTATAACCAATATAGCAATATATCCTTTAGATGATTTGGGAAGTCTAATGACAAAGTCCATGGTGATGTTTTTCCCATTTCCATTTTTGTATGGGTAATACTTGTTACATACCCTTAGATATCTATATCCCATAATTAACATGCTGAATAAACGAATCAACAAACACGTTATGAAATGTATCCCTTCATTCCATCCAACCATAAATACAATTTCTGGTCCCTATACATATTTTTGTTTAAATTATGAATAGTGAATGATGAATAATGACCTAATCAAATAGCTCCTTCTTTAATTCTGGTATGGGAGGGACACAAACATAGTTCTTATTCCTTATTATTCCATCTCAATCATGGTTGGACTTTGGAAAATTTTACACCTTCCTTTTCAGTGCTATATCATCTTTATATTCCTCCTTAATCATAACAACTATATATGTATGAAAATTCGTTTGAAAAAGATAATATTTCTCCCCTTCCTTTATGACTTCTAGAACCATCCATTAAAAATCCATAAATATTGGATCTTTTTTATCCTCATCCAAAATAGGCCAGGTTTCTCATTTTGACTCAAAGCATCAACTACATTGTTCAATTTCCTAGGGAGGTAATTTATTGAACATTTGTAATATTTAATCAACTTTGACCATCCTCTTTGGCATATATTCATCTCATTTTGATTTAAAATATACTTTATTAATTAATGAGTAGTATATATATCACACCTTTCCCTATAAGGGCAATTCCTCCATATCCTTAGTGAAATGAATACCATAGGTAAATCCAAATCATGTGTTGGGTAATTTTTATTTTGGATTTTCCGTTATCATGATGCATAAACTATCACCATATAATTTTTCATGAGATCACAACACCATCCTTTTTTGGATGCATCACATTAGATCACAAACATTTCTCCACTATAGGGTAGTGTGAGTACATGTGAACTGAATAACCTACTTTTCAACTCCTTTAAATTATCTTCACATTTTTATATTCAAAATTGTCAATAATATCAATCCAACCCATGGATGAAATCATACCTCGGTTACAATTTTTAGTCTAGTCCAATGTTCAGAAACTTCGGTCTTTTTTTGATCAATAGATAACCCCTCCCTTGAGATTAGGTGACCTAGAAATGAAAATTTCTTAAACCAAAATTCACATTTGGTAAATTTTTCATATTTATAATCCTTTGTCAATGTATTCAGTAAAATTATTGAGCGATCATCATGTACCTACTTACTCTTATTATATTCATGAATATTGCCTATTAAGAATTCCAATAAATAATTAAGATAGTCTATAATGACTCTATTAATTAAATCTCATAATTTAGTAGGGGAATTAATAAGTACAAAAGTAATTAATATAAATTCATATGTCAATACCTTGTATGAAATTTCTTCAAGGGTATATCCCCCATCTTAACCCAAATTTTTTGATATCCAAAATTGGAGATCAATCAAGGAAAAGTATTGAACACTACATAGTTAGTCAAATCATTCATTAATATAGGGGATAGGCTATTTTATCTTTATAGAGATAAAATTATGTTCTTGATACTAAATACCGAGTCTCATTTACACATCATTTTTTCTCATAAATTGAATAGGTATTCCCCAAGGTTATAAACATAGGAAAATGAATCCCTTTTCAAGATTCTATAAGAGTTTCATCGTTAATTTAATAAACTCAATTGGTCACATTCTATAAAGGGACTTTAAAATAGGAATATAATCTGATATGAGTTACATGGAAAAATCAACTTTAAAATTCGATTAGAGGCCCTAACATTTTAATAAAAAGACAAAAAAACTCACATACTGTAGGTGTATCCATAATGGTGAGTTTAAACCCAACCATCTGGGACAGATAATCTTCCATTATAGTTATTAAAACCCACAAGATGGATGTAATTTCTACCAGATGTTCATATTCATTCTTGGATCAATAGATGATCATAGAGTTTCTCAGAATATGAAATGTGAGTACCATTACTTAGAAATTGATATGATCTCCATACAAAGAAAGACAATCTAGGCTAAAATCAAATTTATTTCAAATAAAGGAGTGATCCAATGAATTATATGAAGTACATTCCCATTAATTTGAACTAAATAAGAATTATAAAACGTGATTCAACCATTTTTCTATAACGATTTTCACCGATAAATCAACATAAAATTATTGAGATAATATTTCAATTAAAATAGAACATTATTTATAAATATAAGAGATGGAGGATCTATAATCTAATAAAACATTTTCTTATTTAGAGTGGATGCTAAGTGTACTATTCTCCACTTCAATATCATACTCTATATATCTAATAGTGATAACATGTTATTTTCAATTATTATTATCCTTTAGAGGTTACTGATGTCGATCATCATTAATATACCTATGATTAGGTAATTGATTTTCAAAATGGATATTGTCCTTGCACATGAAACATTGAAGTGTGGTAGGTTCATTATGTGTTTCCTTATCTCTATTTTTATCATTATAAATCATTTTCCCATCAATATTTTAGTAAATTCTTCTATAAACCTCTTTCCCACACATAAAATATTTAAAATTACCCTTAATATAGTTTAATTCATGTTTCTTTCCACACATTGAGTATAATGGAATGGCCATCATCTATTCACTATGATTTTTCTTATTTTTTCCATGAATTCCACTTTTCTCTTCTTATCAAAACCATTAGAATAAGGGGTAACTCTAATATCCATATCATCATTGAGAGAACCTCGAACTATTTCCTCATAGAAACTAATGTCCCTTATGTATTACTCCCTTTGGAGAAATGGTTTCAAGACACTGAGGAATTTAACAAAATTACTCTCATGTTAGATAATAATTCTTGAAACATACCTTTCAAGCCTTGTAAAATTTACTTCATATGTACTAATGGATTCCTCATCCATTGGCTTAAGATCAAGGAACAAATATTTCATCCTCGTATGAAGAATAAAAGTAACATACTTAGTGAAAAATATTTTCTTAAACCCCTCTCATTCTTTTAATTCAATTTTATCTACTTGTATCATCATCATGATATGATTACACTATTGATTTTATTCACCATCAAAATGATTGACATGAACGATGACTTTATAATTTATAAACATTGGAGAGATGAAAATATATTTCTAGTTGTACTAATCCATTATTGATCCACTAATGGATCAGAAGAACCACAAAAATAAGGTGGAAGCTATCTGATGAAGGACTCAAATGAATTTTCTTCCATAATTTTCTCACGGGTATGTACAGTATGATTCATAGATTGAGAGTGTTGTGTGAGAAAAGAAAAAATATTTTTTATTCTATCTCACATAACAATCAGTTTCTCATGAAGAAAATCATGTCATGACCCATTACATTTAGTATTAATGTAGTTCCTCCAGGTATTATCCAATTACTAAATTCAAAAAGAATAATGTGAGGAAAATTATTAATAATTGTAAAACAACATAATCAAGGAAAATTACTTATAATATTTTGAGTTCAAGAAAACTAGGTTATAACCTTTTTTATTTATAATCATGACCAAAACTATATGAATGGATCATATACTTAGGCTTATCCATTGTGTTATAATAAAGGATTTCTCAAAAAAAATTCTGATGTTTAACTAACCCCTACATAGATACCAACTATAACATCATATACTTTTCATTAATAATTATTTCATCTAAATGGATTTATGTTATTACAAAATATAAAAAACTATTATAGAACTATATATGTTTAGTGTAGTTTAAATTGGAAAATATAAACAACTATCTCAAAAACACATATTCACTATCTCCAACATATTCCATTAAAATTCGAACATATTTTGACATAGCTTACTGAATTCCATTTCGAAAAAGGAAACAAAAGAACAGGTTAGCTTGAATGCTCATTATTGGTTAGAAAGGGATATATAAATCCTATAACAAACATAAGACAAAATAATGTAAAAATTTATTTGAAAATTATATCCTTCAAATCAAATATCATCATATCATTCCATGGTATAAATCATACAAATTCATAAATAACATAATTCATGGGTTTATAATATAATACATAAAGTTGTGGAATACACATAAGCATAGTAAATCATTTTCATATTAGTCAAGGATCTCTATAAGGACCATTATAGGAGACGAATTCCTTTGCTGGACTATATTCACTCCAAATTCCAACATTGCGTCACTGAACAAAGATCATTTCCAATTTGAGTCATGTCTATCTCATGATATATAAGTATTTACCCAATGCCTTAGATAGAGATATAGGACCCACACATCACATAATAAAAACCACACATATTTTTTATACTAGAACATAAATAATTCATTATATCAAAACTTATAAAAATAAATGGGTTTCATAAACACAATTCTATCATAACATAACCCATGGAAATGATATAGGTTTCAAAAACATTATTAAATCATAAACATAATCAAACCAAATAAATAATAGGGATATAATCCTTTTAAAAGATACCCCCTTTAAAACATATATATCATTAATGAATGTTATGGTAAATGGGAAATAATCAATATATATTATTTGAATGTAAATTTTGGGGAAAATATTCTTTGTGCTTTAAAAAAGTTTATTTTTATAAAATTCCTCCTAATTTTGAATGAAACCATTTTATTTAAAAATAAACATGTAATAATGTGAGGTAAACCTCCAGTAAATAAGGAATCTTGAAATAATAATAATCCATTCATGTCGTATAAGTTAAAAGAATCATACTACTCATAATTTTAGCAAAAAGGTCTTAATGTACCTCGACAAAAATATTCCATTCAAACTGTTTAGTAAAACATAACACATGGGTAAAACATAAATTAATTATTTTTAAAATAATAGTAAAAATATTTTGGAATAAATTTTGAGGAAACATGGCCTTTGATGATATATATTGTTGAGTAAATACTTGTATATAAGACATATCAAATAATAATGTACTAATTAAATTAACACTTATATTACATCGGATTTCCTTTATAAGTATCGTAAAGTCATGTATAGTTATTTATTTATGTTAAAATATTATTAAAGAACCATATTTATATATTTTATAACATAAATTATCATATTACAAGACGTTAACAATATTTCATTATTATTCGTCATTTGGGTGTCAGCTACATCTTTTTTTATGAATATTTTATTGTATAAGTCTAAATTCTTATGAATAGGATATAGTTACATAATTTAAAAAATATATATCTTATTTATTCATTATATTAATTTATATAATCATTATTGAATGATGAATATGGAAAACGAATTGTGTCTCATCTTGGAGATGATAGGTCATATGTTCACACAAGCAATGATATATTTCCCTTGATTATAAAAGATCAAGGTAATGGAAGGTATATATTTGGTTTTAGAATTAATATCATGTTATAATTATCATATATATATATATATATATATATATATATATATATTATTTTCATAATTATTCACATTCATATATGTTATTTATGAAAAAATGATTCGACAACAACATTGAGATGGTATGTCCTATGTACGCACGGCAGCTACATTCATTTTTCAAATGATGGATACAAGGTGGAATATGTTGGTTCCATAATCACAATAAAAACTCATAATATAAGTGATTAGGGATTTATTTTTTTAGAATATAATAATATCATTAATAAGAAATAGAATAATAAATAATCTTGAAGAGTTGGTTAACACGATTACCTCCTCCATAATGAACTTCCCTTAGATATCATTTCAGGAACACTAGGGTTGGTAGTTTGAGAATAAAAGATCATAAATATTTTTTATATGGATGTTTAGATGTGAACTTTTTATTGGATTTTTGGTCTCTAAGGCTCAATGGTATGTGAATAAGTGATCGAGGAGGATCTCTTTTATAATTGTGGGGAGGGGCACTTCTATAATTTCTAAAAATAGTAACTCATAGTTAATTTAATATAAATATAAAAACCTGAAAAATGACATTTATTATTATATAATTTGATATAAGGATGAAATATCATAGGAAAATATATTTTTTGAATTTTTTTTGTATCACTTTAAACATTATCATTTTAGTAAACCCTCAGTTACAGTATTTTAATTTTAACTAATAGAACAACTTTTTTCATATTAAAATGTTGTAATTATTAAATATGTGATCTAAATAAAATCATAAGTGTACAATTAATGATATTTTAGACCATACGATAATTCATTTGGAAATTATTATGATGTCTTATTATTTTTAAATAATTTAATAATATGTTATTTGTATAGAATATCATTATTGACAATTTTGACACTATTCATTACTTCGACTTTTAAAAATAAGAAGATAAGAAGTTAATTTTTAAATTATATCCCTATATTGTAGTTTTTATCTATAAAATTAGTTTGTCACATTATTTATGTCAAATTTATTTATTTTAATATCTTTATTAACATTTACATTATATTTCTAGTAATTAAATAATTACTACATTATTGTTGTGTAATTATTTAATATATGTATTTGTTAACTAAAAACTAAAAATTAAATAACATGAAAATAATAAATCTTATAAAATAAAAAATAATATTTATAGCTGAATATTTTTTTCATAACCCTATATATAAATAATATATTATTTAAAACAATAATGTGTAATCTTTAAAGATTTATTATGTAAAATATTATTAATACCATAATTTCATCTATGTGACCCAAAAGTAAAACATGAATTTATAAATTTAAAATATGTTTAAAATAGTGAAAATGTGTAATTATATACATTCTTCACACAATTGTTCCCTCTTTTGGACACAAAAAGGACATTAAAAATATATGAAGTGACATTTTCTGACTTTCAATGATTTAAATATTATAAAATATTATCATTGAAAATTGTCCACTAAAAAACTGGATTTCAATCATTATCTATTAAGGGTCTAATTTGATTCATCCAATAAGGTGTTAGAGTCATTTTATAGTCTTTTTGATTATTTTTGAACAAAATTACACAATTTTCACTTTACAATGACAACAAAATTAAACAAGGTTAAAATTCATATTGGCCAAAATAAAAAGGAATCTATTTTCTAAATATGTAGGTTATGAATAAAAATTTGACATCCAATTTTCTAAATTCAAAACACATAAGTTAAAAAATTTAGTTTAATAAAAAATGTAAAATTGTATAAAAAATAGACTTATTTTCAGAAAAATGCACTTTTAAAACATAAAATTTTTTCATAAAAAACTTGCGTATAAAATATATGTAGAAAATTATCATTTTATTATAAAAATGAACTGACTTTAATTTAAAAAAAATTTAGAACATAATTTGTCATTATAAAGACAAAACTGTTATGTTCACTATTACCTAAAAATTGTTTACAAAAAATTATTATATTAATATAATATTTACATGATGAATTCAAAAAATAAAACTCAATTTTAAAAATCAATTTTCTATAAAATATAAAATAATAATAATAATAAAATAAATTTTTTTAAAAATAAGTTGATTTTACTAAAAAAATGAATGATTATTTTGAATGAGCATACTAATAAATTAATATTGAGTTATGTATTTATTTTAAATTCATAAATTTGTAATTATTATTTATTCTTACTAATTTATTGGATTTTTATAAGTGCTATTGTATATTAATAGTTCCTCGTGGTTTTATTAAATTCACAGTTACGTTCAACACAAGCTATTGAGGAATAGAAATTATTTAAAGAGAAATTTTTCATAAAAATAACCGGGTGTTAAAATTTAGCTGATAAACTACATGTAACTCAATACATTTATAAAATTTACATTCATTATTGATACTATCAAATGATGGTCAAAGAGAGTATATACCAAATATGACTTTCTGAACAAGTTATGGACATAATAAATTTATATTTATGCCATGTGGTCTTTCTTATTCTCCATTTATCTTCGTAGACATAATAAATAGAGTCTTTAATGAATATCCTAGTTTGTTTATGGTAGTATTTATATATTATATTATTTGATATTAAATGATGAAGGAAGAACAATATGATCAATTGAGGAATGTATGGATGACCCAAATAAAGGAGATTCATTTTGTACAATTTACAAAGTGTGAATTTTGGATTTGGAATGTTTCATTTCTGGGACATATAATGTCATGTGAGGGTATATCAATAGATATTAAAAAGAAATATTTTTTTGAGAAATGACATAAAATAACCATGGTTACATGAATCCATATTTTTCTATTTTGGTTGGTTGTTATTGGTGATTTGTGGAGAATTTATCTTGGATTTCCAATCCATCGACGAAGTTAACATGGAAGGGAATCAAGTTCCTCTACACGAATGAATGTATAGAAATTTTTAGGGGATTAAAGAGAAGATCAGTTAGTACCTATATTCATACCTTACCTAGTAGTGGTGAAGGGTATCTAACTTATAAGGGTGAATCCATGAAGGTATTAAGATGTTTGGTTTTTCAAGATGAAAATGATATATCTTATTCCACTCGAATACTGAATATTCATGGGAAAAATTACCCAAATCATGATTTAGTGTTAGATGTTGTAATATTTTCATTAAAGAGATGGAATAATTATATTTATGTATAAAATATTGATATATATACTAATCATAGAAACCTTAATATATATATTCACATATAAGGATATGAATATTCCCCAATGGAGATGGCTGTAATAGATTGCATATTATTATTTCACAATACATTACCACCCAGGGAAAGAGAATAAGGTGGCAGATACTCATTTCTAAACATTCTATTCTAACCAAAGTATGATAAATATAAAAGGGACTTAATATATTTACATTTGAATAGGATGGATATGGAATTCATAAATAGGGGGAAATCAGATCTGTCTAAAATTAATGTTCAACCATCTATCCATGTAAATGTTAAAGAGATGCAAAAGGAAGATGTGGAGCTACAATATAAGTTGATTAGTTTTCCTGAATTCAATAATGATTATAATGGAATAATATTGTTCATGAATCATTTATGTGTTTCTCCTATAATATATTTTAAGATGGAATTATTTCATGAGGTTCATAGTTTATCATTCTCTATTTATCCTGGAAGTGCAATGATGTAAAAGGAACTGTGTTTCCCCAGACACATTACAAAAAAAGGAGCAGCCCTAGAAGAGGATTTAGAGCAGGAGCACTCACCAAAGTAGAGATAAATGGATTTTACAGAATAAAAGGGTATGGTTATGCCATCGGGACACGCCTGTTCTTGCATGGGAAGCCTAGATAGATGGTCATGCGAAGTTGGAGAGCTACTATCATGATGTAGATTCAAGGGCGGGGCAGTTCTTTGTAGATAGTCTGGTAGAATTCCCTAAGACTTTTGGGTTATGTTATCTCCTAAGCCTATGATCCATGTAATCTCTGAACCTATGGGCCTTCTAAGGGTTCCCTCTCATCCCATTAATGATTGGTTATCAAAATTAATAAAAATATAGGCCTTCAGGCCATTTAGGCTATAAGGAACTAAACGAATATTTATATAGGGATGTAATGAAGAGGGATATTGCAGAGTATGTTTCTCATGCATAGTTTTTTTTAAGTTAAGGTTTAGAGATATTAATATAATGGGATGTTACAAAAATTAACCATACCATAATATAAATTCTGAAACATTACCATGCATGTTTACATCAGGCTTCCCAAAAAATCTAAAGGCCATAATGCTATATGGTGTATAGTCGACCTCCAAACAGTGTCCGTACACTTAATTAATATTAAAGAATACATATATCTTTATCATATTTCCATATTATATGTTATCTAAATGCTCGTATTTCATGGACTACCACATTCCATGTTATCTGATCAAGATATGGGGTTTACCTTGATATTTTGATGAAATATTTAGTAGGCTTTGGGAACAGAGTTATGTTATAGTACTACTTATAATCCGTAGAAATATGCTCAATATGGGGGGATAAATAAAAATCTATATGATATATTAAGAGATTTATATATGTATTTTAAAGGTCATTGGGATCATTATCTTTCTTTTTTAGAATTTTCCTATACAAATAGTTTTCATTCTAGAATTCAGCTGGATCCTTATGAATCCCTCTATGGTAATAAGTGCAGAACTCCAATTTACTGGAATGGTGTTTTGGAATCGAAATTATTGGGACCTAATCTAGATAATGAAATTTTAGAAAAGGTTATATCCATTCAAAAACACATTATATCATCTCGGAGTCAAAAAAGGTTATGCTGGCAATCATCTAGTTGATATAGATTTGAAGTTGGTCAACTAAGGGTTAATCAAAATGATATGGTTTAAATTTAAACAATAAAATATAAAAAATATATAGTTTTATGGTTTAAAAAACATAACTAGAGTATTCTTCTAATAAATTTACAATTTGAGTTATCTATATTGATATTTAGTTTATTATAATTTAATCTATTGAGAAATTCCAAAATTGTCACAATCCTTCATTATAAAAGGGCACCTAATCCCTCATCACATTTCACCAAATTTAGTATTATAGATAAAAAAATATTTCATATTATATAAAACAATCCACTATCCACATTATAATGGTCTTGTTATTCACAAATTACTAACTCTGGAGTCTTTTAGTGGAGATCTAAAGGTACTGTTTCGAAGAAGATGTAATCGCTCTAACCAGTCACTCTCATTTTCTACTCTTAAATAAAACATATAAATATATTATATATATCATAAAATAAAAAATTAATCATCATATATATACATAAATGTTGTTATTATTATTAACACACCATTATAAATCACATTTCTCATTGATCATGAAGTGGATGGATCATTCATGTGTACGTACAGCTTACCATCTCCATGTAGGGATACAATTAATTGTTATCACCTTCTATTTTATAGTGTGAATTTTGATAGTTATAATGTTTATAAATGATATTTATGAAATAATTATACATCAATACTGATTATATCATATCAACATCTTTACCACCAAATCCTTTGAGAAATGATAGTATTTCTTGTGCATATATATTTCTTACCGTCTCCATGATGCGATGTGATTCATTTTTAATATATATTTCATATGTGTGGTAATAATGATAGATTTTATGAATAAATATGAAATATATAATATAATAATTATTCACTAAATTATGGTACTATGATAAAATGACAAGTACCATGATTGAAGAACGAAATCCTGCTTGGAAAATGAAGCAGATATCACTTAGAAGTGTTATTTTAATAATTAATAAATGGGTGATAAGATATTATAGACAAATCGTAAATTTTATGATTTATATATGGTTACATAATAAATTTATAATAAATCCATATTTATTGTACATGATATTTTAATAAGAATAAGTTATGATGATTCTTGAGTTAAGATATGTTTGTCTATCTTTTATATATGTGGTAAACATTCCATATAAACTACTTATTTCTTTTATGTGGTGTATATGCTACCCATAAATGTCATTTATGGGTATTATTATGAATATTATTGTATTTTTATATACATATTATTTTCATTCATTCATGGTGCATATTATTCTAATTTTTATAACGTTTTAAGGGTTTATTTCACAATCTCATCATTATTCAAGATTGTTAGTGTAACAGTATCCATTGTGGAATACTTATTTTCTATGTATATGTTTCTTAAAAATATTAAAAAAATATTCTTATTTTTCATCTAAATTTTTTAAATTAATATTTACCCATGTATGAATTGTTAAAAAACACTTTGAAAGGAATAATTATATCATTTTCATAATGAGATACTTTATGGCCTTTATGGAAAAAGTATGAGAGAAATGTTTTTAAATTTATTTGGAATAAATGGAATTTTTTTCCATCATGACACCTAATAATTTTCTGTTCCATTACAATTTTATAATTTATTTTCAAATAAATCGTTTTCTTTATAATTTTATAGATCATTTAAAAAATTCATTTCATAAAGTAAATGATATTTTTCTCAAGAATTATTTTATGTGATCTTTAAAAAAATTAATTTCCCATCTAATATGAAATTATTTTATGTTACATATTATTTACTGTCTCTATTAATGAAAATATAAAATTCTTATTCATTCTATTAATCATTATTTTTATGATGGGATTATAATTATGGAGCCCATTTCTTTTACATTGGTAATATTATTATGGAATGTTTTTTAATAACCCAATTTCTTATTATGGGTTCTGATATGATGAATAAATTATGTTCCTATGTAAAACATATCTACGGAATTAATTAAGTGAAGGGTGTAACCCATATATCCCTCCAATAATTTGGGCAATGAATTATATCTCATGATAATGTTAAGGGAAACAATTCAAATTTCTTAATCTATGATGGGATAAAAGTAGGTTTCTTTGATCTATTAAGGGAAATATATGATAAGGCCGGATCCAACAGTCATTTTAGTGAACCATGAAATTTGAAATTGTTTTATATACATATGATTATGACAACATCATTTATGACAAAAAAGCTATGTTTCATGAATGAGTTATGAGGATCTTTCATTCTTATGGTTCATGTTAATGTTTTATATCATAATTCATGTTTATGATCCATCAGAGGTTTAATATGAACATTTTTTATTTTTCTCATGATCCCATAAATATATTTCCTATCATATATTTAATAAGATAATAAATTGATATCTTCCACGTTTACCCTTACCGAGCATATTAATTCACCCTTTACTTATGTTTCTTTTTCATGAGATATGAAGAAATATGTTAAGTGTGATAGGCTAAAAGAGAACTAATTATGATGATATAAGTGGGTGAAGATTTTTAGAATTTATAAAACATTTTTTATGTATCCATGTCTATATAAAAATATATAACATTATGATCCACATGCGTTTATTTTTTATAATGAAATGAATATTTGTCTAAAAATATGTAATATGAATGCATGAAAATCTTACGTTGTTATACTAATGTCAAAATTATAAATCATATATGGGACCATTTTATCTTTTTGAATTTCGTGAATACCAATTCAATTCACTTTTTGGGTTTTTTTTCAATTTGGAATGAAATACCATAAATACACACAGATTAACCAATATTGAAACCCAAAAATGAACAGTTCTAGAATAATGAATATAATGAAATATTATGAATGAATGGGTGGTAAGATTTTATAAAAGATCCATATCTCATATAAAAAATATTATTATTGTTCTGGAATTAATTAATAACATTATTTAATCGAATATGAAGTAGATTAATGTACACATCACTAAATGAAAGTGCAGATTATAGGTTTTCTTGTCTCACTTTTACTTCTGGGTGATGTATGCCTTATTCACCACTTTTGTTGAGTTGTATATATATTTCCCTTTTATATATTATATAATGAATATATTTATCTTAATTGTATTAAATTATTCATTTGATAATTAATTCATTTATAGAAGATATGATTTGACTGATTAGAAGTTGTAAGGGATTTTTTGAATCAATCTTCATTAATTGGGTTAAACTTATATTAAATTGATTACATAATTAAAAGGATATGTTTGAAATGAATTTTAATGATCTTATGTTTTATTTACACATATATTATGTATATTTATAATGGGAACAAATAATTTATTCATTATATTAACAATAGTATTATCATAAGGGATTTCATCTCAATTTTACTTCATTGAGGCATATTTTAATATTATGCACCTAATTTCTATTCTATATTTTATATATTTCCTCATTGAATTATTTATGAAAACCATTCATTGAAAAAAACAAATATGTTATATATACATATTTATTTTATCATGGATATGATTTCTTCCTAAGTAAAATACCATTTCTATATATAGTGCTCACATAGAATGGTATTTTAATTAACATAGAAATAATGTTACATCCATAAATTTTAAACAATTGTGGATGTTTGATGATAAGGATTAGTAATTAACCAATTAAATTTATTATTCTATATATATTTAATACTTTTGATATGCAATAATTGGTGGCATTAAAATATTGGAAATCCTCTTGATGCATCGTAGTCTCATGAGAAAAATAATTAGCCAACATAAATTTGGGTTTTCCCATAAAGATTAATCTATCATGAGAATTGCTTTTATGGTTAATGTACTATGTGCATGTGAAACAGAACATCAAATAATTAATTATTTAATTAAGAAATTAGTTATTTTATCCCTGATATTTCCAATATTATATTATCTATGGATTTAGATTGTGAAGGGAATATTGATTTAATTACATGTATGTGTTCACTAATTTTACCATTCAATATTGATTATGAACTTTTGATTTCAATTTATTTTCCACTATACTAATCCATTACTAAGGATTTGAGCTCACTATTATTTTTATTCCTTTTACATTGTTCTTGGAAAAAGATAGACCTTTTTATGAGTTCTTAATGATGTTGATTATTATATTTAGTTATGTATTCTGTTTAATTTTATATTAATGATGTAAAATGGGTATCATATATGTAATCTTGTTTTAAACCTAATTATAAACTGTTTATTCATTTTTTTATTTTAATCTTGAATCTATGCCAGTGTATCTATGTCATCTTCTCCGGACCACTAGGGGAAGTGACTTTATAATTTCTGAGTTTTTTATCAATGAAATTAAAACATTATGGTTTTGTCATCGATCTTATTGATATGTGAATAATATTCCACTAATAAGAAGTAGTATTTTGGAGTGTATGTTTTAGGTTAACACTATTGGGTTTTAACTTAATTTTCACTAACACATGATGTGTGAACCTAATACTATACACCCAGAAATTAACATCTTGGGAATATTCTTGGGATAATACACATTTTCCTTTCAAAAAATTATTAATTATGTAAATATAAAATTATTATAGATGACATAGACTAATTCAATGATTCCATAGATAGAAAAAGATGTTTTCTAGATTTAGAAATACTATGAAAGATTTTTTATTATTATATGTTTACACACTATGATTGTTTTTATTAACTATGATTTCTTCTTTTAGTTTGTGGTTAGAAACATGCAGAATTGGTTTGATGCTTTATATTATATATTATGTAGTGATTGTTCTCATGTGAAACCAAATTTGATGTGATATGGAATAAAAATAATTTTTTATACCTAACTATATATCTCAATATATGACTAGAAACATAAAATTATGTGATATTTTTGATGAATAAAATAAAAAAATAGAGTTTCACGAAGTCCATGGTGGAAATAAGATTTTACTTCCTTTATGTTTACAATGTGGGAAGAATCACACAAAGAAATGTATCGAACTAATGAGAAGATGTTTTGGGTGTGTAAAAGTAAGAGATAGATCCAGTAGTTTCAAAAGAAAAATTAATTTTTTGGTTAACTCAATAGATTGGGATAATGGTTTCCTTAAGGTATCATTTATGTTTTAATGTTTTAGATGTTGATAATCTGGGTACTATAAAATTGACTTCGAATGGTAAAATCTAAATGAGATTTTCAGAAAGGCTATATGAGTAAAGATTTTACTATTGATGATAAAGAGACTGAAAATGACATGTGGAAGGAAGGAATTATTAAGAAGTAAAATAAAATATCCTACTAAATGGGTTATGAAAGATGTGGTATAATTAAAGTGATAATGTGGTGGGATTAGAGAATTAATTTTAGAAGTGTTTAATTAGTGATATTTTCCTAAGAAGAATCATGAAACATCTAATGAGTATTACATATTATTTTTTTACTTTTAGGATTTTTAAGAATAAGATTAATAGTTCCAATAACCTAGAAATGTGATTTAGTGGAATGGTGATAAATTTTGTACAACACATGATTAAAAGATACATAACACTTAATGTATGATTTATGTTGAGATAATATTTTTTTTGGGTTAATAATATGTTTGATATTGATAAATAAAATTGGATATCATTGGTGACCAGGATAATGATTTGTTATTTGATGGTAATGTTTTGTATGTTGAGTCTTATTTCATTTTTTGGGATTTTTATAATAAATTGGATAATTTTTGTACAATATATTTTAAGAAGAAATTATGTTTTTATTTTGGTTGTGGTGATTTAGGTATTTTTTAAAAGGATTATCATGTTTGCGGTGAATATAAGATCAATTTATTCCCATATTTTGTATGTGCAATTATTGATACTTTATGTTTTTTGGGGATTAATAAAAAGTTGATTTTGTAAATTTTGAAAATTTGACGAAATTATCGTGGTTTTTTTGAGACATAAATTTTAATTTTTTTTACCTTTATATATTTATTGAATGATTTAATTTTAATATATGGTCTTACTATTGAGGGTTTAGATATTAATTCATTTTTTCATTATATAAAACATTTTTCATATAGGATAAATAATTATAACCATTTTGGATTTTATAAATATCTAGAGATATAAAGAATTATTTTTCAATATTTTATGGATATTTTGAACTATTAAAAATTAATTTTTGTTCTTCAAACATGAAAAATTCATATTGATCAAAAATTATTGGAATATGGGATAAAAATAAAGGGAAACTAATTGAAACACAAAACCAAAGGATGAAATTGTGTTTATGGATTTGAATAATTAATTTTTGCATGTTTTCTCATATTCCATGGTTAAATAATTCGTCATATCTAGGAAAAGGATCATGAACATAAAAATATTTTCTTTTTTACATTTACTTATGATGAATTGGTGATTTTCACCATTTACCAATATATTATTTATGGATGTTATCATTCTCATGATATGGAAAATATCTTAATAAATTTTTAATTAGGAATTATATTCCACCTATATGTCCATATTTTCACTTCATGCTAATTTTCTCCTTATTTTGGAACCCAATTATGTGTTATTTGTTTTAATTGTTATGTTACCTACATCCCCTTTTAATAAATTGTTTTTTCATATTTACAATACGAGTTTCTAATAGGTGTATATTAAAATATTAAACTATTTATTACAAAAATAAACATTTTAGGATTAAACTTAATTATGTGGGAGATAATATTACACCCTTGGATTTTAGAATATAATTTTCATTAATGAAATTTTAAGTGTTCGACAAAATGGTTGACACACAATTCATGGTTTAAAATGAGACACAATATACAATGACATAGAGAATAAATAGGTAGGGGTGAATAGTAATAACCACATTATGAAGAATATGTAAAATGGTTTTAATTAATGAAACTGTATTAATTGATTTATAATAAAAAACTACTCGATTTATAGTAAATTCCTCTAATGATTCAACATTTTTTTTCAAGATTTTTTATTCCTTCATTTTATTCATATATATTATAATTAATTGTTTTATTTTTTTAGAAAATACTTATGTTCGTGAATATAAGTATTTAACTAATATATAAATATTATCATAGGGTGAATTTTTTATATTTTACTAGGAAGATTTATTTTCAGTGAATAGTGAAACATAGAGATTTTTTTTTGAAACTTCCATTTATTTTAAAGTAAAAGTTCCACTATATGCACAATTTAATATTAAATTAAGAAAATGATTATTTAATTTTAATTAATATAAATATATAAAAAATAATCATTATTATACTTTATTTTAATATTTGTTAATTTTTGTGACTAAAACAGATTTTTATAAAAATAGTTTTTTGTGTTCTAATCATCATGAATAAAATTAATCCCTTTTTAATTTTTAAATGAATTATATCAATAAAATATTTTATAAAAAAATAATATTCATTTAATTGTTTTTATAATTCATTGAAGGGATTCATTTATATTTATAAAAATTCATTATTCTAAAAAGTGTTTTAATTTCAGGTTGAAGTCTTATTTAAAATTATATTTTTTCAACATATAGAAATTGAATTTCATATAATATATAAAATATTTTGAATTATCATAATTAATATAATTTATTATATTGACCTTAAGTTTTCATTATAATCACTAGTAAAAACATTAATATTTTTCTACAATAGTCATGGTGAAAACTAGTTTATCAGGGATTAATACAATTTTATAATTATAGGAATCATACATAAAATTTTATAATTCTTAATTTATAATTATATTTAAATATTTTTATTTCCTTCATTGTAATTCTTGTAAACTTAAGGATACATCCCAATGGAAGATACATAATTTCATTGCAATATATTATGAAATTACATGTTATTCCCTCCCCTCGCTGTTAAAAAGGAACCTCTTCTCATCTCGTGGTAACCCAACATGGGACTACTTGATCACATAATAATTACTCCAAAATATTCATATATTCATTCCATTCAACCTACATATTGTGGACTTCTCTTGAAACCAATATTTCAAGGCAAGAGGTTTAATCCAATGGATGTCACTTAATGAAGTGTAATACTTCAATATGATATTTTTATTTTTAAACAACATTTAAAAAAGGAAGTGGAAACCTGTACATCCAACCCATCCCATTGCAAACCAAAACCAAAATTATAAAAGGAGAATTATAATTTCAAAAAGAGAATTCAAATTAATAATTTTGAAACAGGATTCCCATCTCATGATTTGATTGATCCTCAAGCACATCACATAGACCCTTCAACAACATGACACAACCTCGAATGGATATCCTACAATCACCGTAATGAATCATTTACTTCTTAGCTTCAAAAATTCATGACATAACATGTGAACTTAAATATTTAGATATCCATTTTTGAAAAAAGACTCGGTCTACTAAATATTTTGATCAGCACGTGCATTAGGAACCTTGAGCCCTGAACCGAACTGATCATCCCTCACATCCCGCACCAACATAGTTACTGGCACGAAGGCCGACTGAAATCAGCTCCTCCACAAGAGAATTACCATTATACCGATGAAATAATCGAGAAATGATGAAGAACCCATAAACCAAGAAAAATAGTCAAAGCACCATCTTCATCAAATATTTAAAGTTGAAAAAATGAATAATAGTCACCGAAAGACCCTGATGAAATGGTGAAGAACACCGAATTTTGTGCCTCCTTGAACTCTATACCACCCCCACAAAAACATCTCAAAACCTCTTGGGAAACCATCTCACCCAACCGACCTAGGAAGGAGAAATGGACCTTGAAGTTATAGTAGAGTAAGGGTGGAGAGGTCTACCAAAGTGATCCATGATGATGTCGGTATATGAAAACCCACAAAAAACATCTTTTTTGAACCTACTCCACTAAAATAAAATAAAAATCCTTTGAAAATCCATCAAATGACCACTGTAGACATAATATTAAACTGAAAACATCCTTCGAAATGGAACCATTGAATCTGAAACTCAATAGAATAAATAGACTAAGAGTAAGAGATATTCTTTAAAGGGTGGTGAAAAGAAGTAAACTGAAAATGTTTCAAGATCTAGTAACAAAGAGGAGGGAAAACAATATCGTGGAAAGAGGGGAAGAATCGAGTGAAATGGAGTAAACCCAAGTTCAACCGAATGAGAGATATCAATTTGATATGGGAGAAACAGGATCAGAAATCAGGAAGGATAAAATTGTGATTCTAGTAAGAGAGATGAAAGGTCCCTCCATCGCCAGTGGGAAAACCTATAAGGGGTAAGGGAGAACTCGAGCTTGATATCTGAGATGAAACATAGCCATAATCAATTTAATAGGGGAATTTATTCAAGAATTGTAATAAATATTAATCAAGATGTTTCAATATTATTTCATATTCGACCTTATACATACATTTTTATCCATAAATACATGATGAATATGGTATCATAAATATAATAATATTTTATTATGATGATGGTATTAACATTTACCACATATACTCTATTAAATAGGAGATGAAATTAGCACTCATTTGTATGTGTGTACTACCACTTCCATGTAGTGATAGGTTTCATTTTCCATCACCATAATACTTAAATCGAAATTTCGATTCATTTAATGTCTATATTGTATTTGTATAACATAAAACATACTATGTATTTTTAATATTTTATCTACATTTTATCCTTCTAATCTATTGGAATATGATAATGTCACCAGTGAGTAAATGTATACTACCAACTCCTCAGACTGATTTGATTTTATAGATTCCCTATTTATGTAGTAGGTATTATGGATAGAATAAATGAATATATATATATATATATATTTATGATACAAAAATTATTCTCCAAAGTTCAATTATAATTTACCTTCCTTTTATTCCATCAAAAATAAGGAACACATTACTTATATGTATGAATATATTACCATCTCAAAAAAATTATGTAATTCGTTTTTCATATCCACTTCATATTAATATTTATAAAAGTGTATATAATAATTAAATTTGATATTTATTAAATTTTTAATATTCCTGAGATTATGGAACCATAATCAATGTAAAGGACAAAAGCAATAGAAAAAAACATACATGAGAAACAAAGTTGTTAAATCAATAAATGACTAATTTAATATAAAAATGTTTTAAATGCATGTGGAATTTTTATAAGTGGATCATATAAGATATTATAAGTATGAATAAGATAATTATATATAATTATAATAACTATAAATTTATTATAATGGAGGATTAGGTGCTTGTGAATCAGATTGAAAAATGTAAGTGTTTCTATGTCTCGGTTTCAAATTCATTAGTCATTATGGTTATTCTACATCATCATTTATTTTTTGTGGTTTCATTAATAGATAAATAATTTATTATTCAATATTAATTAAATTCATGGGGTTTTAATATCCATATCATCTTCATTCTTTACATGTTCTTCAATTCAAAATACACCAAAGTTGTAAGGGCACCTCACCTAAATTTTATTTCGTTATGTCATATTTGATGTTATAAATGTATTTATATTTATAATGTGTATATAATCATTATTTTTAATTTTATATAATATTCCATAAATAATTCATGATATTTAATTTTTACATTATTATTATATCATCTAAGGGGTTTTGATTCAATATTTTCCAAAGTGATAATGGTTTTATAATCTCAAATTTTCTTCTTTGGGACATATGTAATATTATTAATTAAAATTTTGTTTTGAGGTTTATTTACTATAATATTTATATATTCTATCATGAATATAAAATTTTTATGATATATTAATTTTAAATTTTTCTTTACTTTTAAGGGAATTATGATGAAAATGTAACCAATGTAGTAAGGGTTTTATGATATAATCTCATATTTATTGGGACTATTTATTGTTTTACATTCAATGATGAAATTATATGATTAATCTCTACAAAAAAATATTTCCTTAATTATTATATAGTAATATATACATATTTTAAATTTTTCATCCATTTTTATATTTGTATGTATTCAAAATAATGATATAATGGTTTTAAGGAAAACTGGCATAATTTCTCTCTTCTTTTTAAAATATTTTTATTCCATGTCCACATTTTATTTAAAATATTTTCAAGAATCTTATTAATATTAAACAATTATTTATTAAATTCATTTTCAAAATTTTTCTATTTTATTTATAAATTTACAAAATCTTCTTATAATTTTTTGAATGATGTACTTTTACTTTTTACGGAAAATGTGAAGCAATTTTTTGTTTTCACATAAAACAAATAACATTTTTCCCACCATCATGAATTATATTTTCATTATACACTACATTAATTGTTTCCAGGGTTTTTTTAAAATAAAATGTTTCTTTAATATATATGAAATTTTTATGTTTTAAAAATAATTTTTTTACAATTAAAATTGTATTTTACATAAGAAATGTTATAATGATTTTTTTAATGTATTTACCTTTATAAAAAATACATTGATGTTTATTATCATTTATTAGTGATATCCTGAAATGAAACCATCGTAATTATTTCTCAAAATAATTTATTATTATGATGATAAGATATTGATGAAACACATTTACTTTTCCACATGTTATGTTTTAATGTAATAATATATTTTTTGATGATGTTAGGGTATACATATTTATTAATTCGGATTATGTGATGGGTGGTTCCATTATAACCCTATATTGAATTTGGTAATCATTAATTTTTAATGAGATCAAATGGTACATGGGAGGTTATCCCAATTGCCATTGAGGATCATGGGAGGTTATATGTATCCCAAATGAGGTAAATTGTAATGGACTGGACCCCTCCGGTCCATTCCATTGTTGAAATCGATCTGGTCAACACAACGCACGTTATAATGATTTTTTTTTAATAATTGGTGACGATTTAATAAATTTTAATTGGGGTGTTGTTATAAGTGTTATACTAAATAATAACAATAATAATGTTGGCTTAATTTTTTTGAATGATCCGTTAATAAATTTAAATTTTGAATTAAATTCAATGAGATATGAGAATAAATGAGAGTTGTTATGATAATTGTGTAAAAATAATTAAATAAATGTTTAAAATGAATTTTGGGCGTGCCACATGGAGAATCAGGAGGAGCCATTTTGTTGTGAGCGTGATGAATATTTTGGTAGGAATGAGATTGGAGAGAGAATATTAACAATATATTAATAATGAAATGAAATAAAAGGAGAGGCGCACCAATAAAATAAAGATTGGAGAGAGAATTAGATTGGAGAGAGAAAAGGTTTAAATGAAATAAAGATTTAATATTTAAACCAATAAAATAAATAATTTAAAGAGGAGTCAATCATGGGACATGTTGAACATGGAGAAAAGAAAGTGGGAGGCGCCACTTGTGGAGTGAGTTAAAGATTTGAAATAAATTGGAGAGAGAGTGTGAGAATTAAAAGAGAAGTAATAAAAGAAAAGAAAAAGAAATAAATTAAGGAGAAAAGGAGAAAGGCGCACCAAATTGGAGAGAGAGGGTTGGGTGGATTTAGGTATTTGGAATAAAACAATTAAAAATAATAATATAATAATCATGTTAATGTTTTTGTAGGTAAAACACTTTTCCGACCATAACATATTCGTGTGACCTCGGTTTCACGAACCGTCTGTGGTAGTGTGACCCTGACATGAAGATAGAAATTATGAGTCCCATATTGGAGGACTTTTTCAGGGTTTCGGATTGGGTACCCGAAGCGGTTGGTAAATAATAGATTTAATATTAATATTAAATCTTTGGCTCGTCATAACTTCTATGCGCGACGTCCGATTGGATTTTAATCAGTGGTGATGTGATCCAATAATAAATACGGTCAATTCAGTCTAACGTTTAATATTAAATTACGGTTCGTGTCTCGGGTTCATGAGACACCCAATAAAAATAATATTGTTATTATTACGGGATCTTGTATCCAACGTATCTCCCTCATACGGTATCGGATTGACGATCCGTCAGCGACAGCATAACCCTGAAATTATGACGGTCATTTTAAGACCATTAATGAGCTAATTTTATGAATCATGCCTCGGGTCAACGAAACACCACATATTAATATAATTATCATTATTATTAAAACGCGTGGAAACCGCGTGACGTGTCGTGTGTTGACCAGTCAAAACACGTAACGGGTGTACAGTCACACCGTGTATTCATCAATACACGCTGCATACTGTTTTACCTATTCATTGGCTATATAAGAAAGGGGCGCGGATTATTTCCAGACAAATCGCTTCTTCTTCGCACGATGACACTGTTGGATGATCAAGAAGTCTTCCTACTCTAACTTCTTTTTCCGAACTCCGATCGTCGATCCGTCAGCGGCCACAGGATCGTAGAGACGAGACGAAGCTTCTAAGCCCGGACTTGTCACATTTCCTTCTGGCCTTCCTTCTCCAGCTTCCATCCTAGGAGGAGTTTGTTGGGTTTGGCGAAGGCGGAGGACACCGAAGGACGTCGTCGGAAGCGACGTGATCGGGACCTTTTGAGGTAGGGGTTTACCTTCATCTCTCTTTTTGGTGCAACATGCGGGGTGGGATATTTTTTCTTTTGTTCCATGGGATGCAGTTGAACTTTAAATAAAGATAATAACCGGATAAAGAAGGGTTTGGGGTTTTGTGCTCTTTCTATTTCCTTCCAGTTTCTTTATCTTCTGATTGTGATTTTGGATTGAAAGGCCTTTGCCTACTAAAAATCAAGGTCGTTGGTGGCCTTTGTGTGTGCAATTGATATCTGATTTGTTTTTGGTTGGTTTTGTTAAAACATGGAAAATAGTTAAGCACGTATAGACTGGCTGATTAAATGAGAATGAAAACCTTGTGTGATCACCCCGATTGAACAAAGTTGGAATAATGAACATGTTGGTGGTTTGGTTGTTTTGTGGAAAATGCCTTTATTTATGAAAAGTGTTTTGATTATGAAAAGTGTTTTGAAGTAAAAGGTGTTTTCCAATACGGAAATGTTTTGTGTGTGTAAAGGGTTTTATGTGTGGAACTTTGAAATAAATGAATGATGGAATGTTGTATGGTTGTGATAATCTCTTGTAAATGAAATGGCATGTGGTTGCTTGCGTTTTACCTAACCTTGGTTGTGGATGGCAGGGATATGTTTGTGAAAGGTTTTTTCTGGATGTTAGTTTCCCAGTAGTAATAATTTGTTAAACCATTGCATGAAACATGAAAACCTAAATGGGGTTGGGGGATGGTTGTTTAGTTGTTGATGCATGCTTCGTGGTAGCAGTGCCGATGCACATGCTCGGTTTCTCTTTTTAAGAAGCCATAGTTTGGGCTGTGTGTTTGGTATATGTATATATATATATAATTGTATCTTTGTGTTTTGTCGCACCACACCCATGTCAAGCACCTAGTGCCGAACACTCCCATTTTATGGGAGAGGGTGTTCCCCCTTAGTTACTAGCTCCTTCCTGCTCCTTCTTCCATAGGCTATGATGGCTTGAGGTGACCTTACACCCAAGACTCTTCGGGTAGGTCTCGGAGGCTGTGATGGTTTGAAGAGACCTTTAGCCCAGGACTCTTCGGGCAGGCTTACCATTCCCAAGAACCTTCGGGATGAGGCCCAGGTGTCTGCGGGTGGGTTAGTGGTTGTGGCCCAGGTGTGTGCAGGCGAGATGCGTGGTTGTGAGGCCCAGGTGTGTGTGGGCAGGATGCGTGGTTTGGCCCATGTGTGTGCGGGTGGGAAGAGTGTGGTAGCGTCAGGACGTTTTCTGTTAGGAAGAGCAGCATCAAATTAAGTGGGAAATAGTGCGGGGTACCCAATACTTTTGTTCTATATATATATACTAAACTTGTTTGTGTTACTTGGTGAGTGTGACCAGTGAGGCTGGGTGGATATTTTTTCCTTGTTAGTTTCTGGTTCTTCTGTTTTCTCACGGGACCTTAGGGTGTCTCCCCACTTGTGTACGAGAGCTTTAGGTTTCCCTACTGAGTATACTTGTATGCTCACCCTACGTTTACTTTCAGGTTTCCAGGAGGACTACCAGGGCCATGCGAGACCCTACTAGTCGGGCAGTTGGAGTTGTTGCAGTTGTTGTTCTCTTGTTTTCTTTGGAATTGTACTTTTGAGCTTCCTTGTACATGTACCTTGTTATAAAAATTGTTTAAACATGCATGTGGGCTTGGTTTGGGTTTATTTATATACACTTTTTCTTTCCCCTTTTTGGTGGTTGACTTGTCCTATTTCCTGATCCAAAATAATAAAAAGGGTAATTCCTCCCATATTTGTGAAAACCCATACCCTTGGTGCTAGTCGCCAACCCGGGGCCTACTGGAGGCGGGACTCAGGGGTCATTATCTTCCTTTCACCATTACCGGCTCAGGAGGGGCATCTTTGGTGGGAGGGGGTCGTGACAGAATGGTATCAGAGGTGATGGTTGAGAGATTGGATGGAGTCTGGAGTTAGGCACAGTGAGGATTTCATGGGATGGTAGGGCAACCGTGTTCGTTAATCTTGGTGCATGACATAGGCTAGGGAAGACCGGCTAGGACACGTGATTTTAGGGCCCCCTGTGATCCGATGCAAGGACTCTGAGCCTACCGAAGGACCAAGTGAGACTATATTGATTGCAGGGTAGAGACCCTAGGGAAGGTACATGCATCATCATGTTTGTGTTTTACATGATTTGGGTAAAACTTGATCCTTAATCAAGACGCATTAATGAGGATGCGATTAAACCTGTGCAGGCGAGTCAGTGCCGCCTAAAGCGGATAGTATCTTGGCATAAGAGAGGGAATTCCTAACTCATAGAATTGTTGGTTTGTTTCTTGTTATGACAAGAGCCCTAAGAGGTATCTTGCAGAGTGGTTGTTTGGATCCATTCTTTTTCTTTGTTGGTTTTTAATTCTCGAGGACGAGAATGTTTTAAGAGGTATCTGATGTAATGGACCGGACCCCTCCGGTCTATTCCTTTGTTGAAATCGATCTGTTCAACACAACGCACGTTATAATGATATTTTTTTTAATAATTGGTGATGATTTAATAAATTTTAATTGGGGTTTTGTTATAAGTGTTATACTAAATAATAATAATAATAATGTTGGCTTAATTTTTTTGAATGATCCGTTAATAAATTTAAATTTTGAATTAAATTCAATGAGATATGAGAATAAATGAGAGATGTTATGATAATTGTGTAAAAATAATTAAATAAATGTTTAAAATGAATTTTGGGCATGCCACATAGAGAATGAGGAGGATCCATTTTGTTGTGGGTGTGATGAATATTTTGGTAGGAATGAGATTGGAGAGAGAATATTAACAATATATTAATAATGATATGAAATAAAAGGAGAGGCGCACCAATAAAATAAAGATTGGAGAGAGAATTAGATTGGAGAGAAAAAAGGTTTAAATGAAATAAAGATTTAATATTTAAACCAATAAAATAAATAATTTAAAGAGGAGTCAATCATGGGACGTGTTGAACATGGAGAAAAGAAAGTGGGAGGGGCCACTTGTGGAGTGAGTTAAAGATTTGAAATAAATTGGAGAGAGAGTGTGAGAATTAAAAGAGAAGTAATAAAAGAAAAGACAAAGAAATCAATTAAGGAGAAAAGGAGAAAGGCGCACCAAATTGGAGAGAGAGGGTTGGGTGGATTTAGGTATTTGAAATAAAATAATTAAAAATAATAATATAATAATCATGTTAATGTTTTTGTAGGTAAAACACTTTTCCGACCATAACTTATTTATGTGACCTCAGTTTCACGAACCGTCTGCGGTAGTGTTACCCTGACATCAAGACAGAAATTATGAGTCCCATATTGGAGGACTTTATCGGGGTTTCGGATTGGGTACCCGAAGCGGTTGGTAAATAATAGATTTATTATTAATATTAAATCTTTGGCTCGTCATAACTTCCATGTGCGACGTCCAATTGGCTTCTCATCAGTGGCGATGTGATCCAATAATAAATACGGTCAATTCAGTCTAATGTTTAATATTAAATTATGGTTTGTGTCTCGGGTTCACGAGACACCCAATAAAAATAATATTGTTATTATTACGGGATCTTGTATCCAACGTATCTCCCTCATACGGTATCAGATTGACGATCCGTCAGCGACAGCGTAACCCTGAAATTATGACGGTCATTTTAAGACCATTAATGAGCTACTTTTATGACTCATTCCTCGGGTCAACGAAACCCCACATATTAATAGAATTATCATTATTATTAAAATGCGTGGAAATCGCGTGACGTGTCGTGTGTTGACCAGTCAAAACACGTAACGGGTGTACAGTCACACCGTGTATTCATCAATACACGTTGCATACTGTTTTACCTATTCGTTGGCTATATAAAAAAGGGGCGCGGATTATTTCCAGACGAATCGCTTCTTCTTCGCACGACGACACTCTTGGATGATCAAGAAGTCTTCCTCCTCTAACTTCTTTGTCCGAACTCCGATCGTCGATCCGTCAGTGGCCACAGGATCGTAGCGATGAGACGAAGCTTCTAATCCCGGACTTTTCACCTTTCCTTCCGTCCTTCCTTCTACAGATTCCATCCTACGATGCGTTTGTCGGGTTTGGCGAAGGCGGAGGACACCGAAGGACGTCGTCGGAAGCGACGTGATCAGGACCTTTTGAGGTAGGGGTTTACCTTCGTCTCTCTTTTTGGTGAAACATGCGGGGTGGGATATTTTTTCTTTTGAACCATGGGATGAAGTTGAACATTAAATAAAGATAATAACCGGATAAAGAAGGGTTTGGGGTTTTGTGTTGTTTCTATTGCCTTCCAGTTTCTTTATCTTCTGATTGTGATTTTGGATTGAAAGGCCTTTGCCTACTAAAAATCAAGGCTGTTGGTGGCCTTTGCGTGCGCAATTGATATCTGATTTGTTTGTGGTTGGTTTTGTTAAAACATGGAAAATGGATAAGCACGTAAAGACTGGCTGATTAAATGAGAATGAAAACCTTTTGTGATCACCCCGATTGAACAAAGTTGCAATAATGAACATGTTGGTGGTTTGGTTGTTTTATGGATAATGCCTTTATTTATGAAAAGTGTTTTGATTATAAAAAGTGTTTTGAAGTAAAAGGTGTTTTCAAATGCGGAAATGTTTTTTGTGTGGAAAGGGTTTAATGTGTGGAACTTTGAAATAAATGAATGATGGAATGTTGTATGGTTGTGATAATCTCTTGTAAATGAAATGGCATGTGGTTGCTTGCGTTTTACCTAACCTTGGTTATGGATGGCAGGGATATGTTTGTGAAAGTTTTTTTCTGGATGTTAGTTTCCCAGTAGTAATAATTTGTTAAACCATTGCATGAAACATGAAAACCTAAATGGGGATGGGGGATGATTGTTTGGTTGTTGATGCATGCTTCGTGGTAGCAGTGCCGAGGCACATGCTCAGTTTCTCTTTTTAAGAAGCCATAGGTTGGGATGTGTGTTTGGTATATGTATATATATATAATGGTATCTTTGTGTTTTGTCGCACCACACCCATGTCAAGAACCTAGTGCCGAACACTCCCATTTTATGGGAGAGGGTGTTCCCCCTTAGTTACTAGCTCCTTCCTGCTCCTTCTTCCATAGGCTATGATGGCTTGAGGTGGCCTTACAGCCAAAAATATTCGGGTAGGACTCGGAGGCTGTGATGGCTTGAGGCGACCTTTAGCCCAGGACTCTTCGGGCAGGCTTACCGTTCCCAAGAACCTTTGGGATGAGGCCCAGGTGTCTGCGGGCGGGTTAGTGGTTGTGGCCCAGGTGTGTGCGGGCGAGATGCGTGGTTGTGAGGCCCAGGTGTGTGCGGGTGGGATGCGTGGTTTGGCCCAGGTGTGTGCGGGCAGGAAGAGTGTGGTAGCTTCAGGACGTTTGCCGCTAGGAAGAGCAGCATCTAATTAAGTGGGAAATGGTGCGGGGTACCCAATACTTTTGTTCTATATATATATACTAAACTTGTTTGTGTTACTTGGTGAGTGTGACCAGTGAGGCTGGGTGGATAGTTTTTCCATGTTAGTTTCTGGTTCTTCTGTTTTCTCATGGGACCTTAGGGTGTCTCCCCACTTGTGCATTAGAGCTTTAGGTTTCCCTACTGAGTATACTTGTATGCTCACACTACGTTTACTTTCAGGTTTCCAGGAGGACTACCAGGGTCGTGCGAGACCCTACTAGTCGGGCAGTTGGAGTTGTTGCAGTTGTTGTTCTCTTGTTTTCTTTGGCATTGTACTTTTGAGCTTCCTTGTACTTGTACCTTATTATAAAAATTGTTTAAACATGCATGTGGGCTTGGTTTGGGTTTATTTATATACACTTGTTCTTTTCCCTTTTTTTTGGTTGACTTGTCCTATTTCCCGATCCAAAATAATAAAAAGGGTAATGCATCCCATATTTGTGAAAACCCATACCCTTGGTGCTATTCCCCAACCTGGGTCCTACTGTAGGCGGGAATCGGGGGTCATTATCTTCCTTTCACCATTGCCAGATCAGGAGGGGCATCATTGGTGGGAGGGGGTCGTGACATAAATGCATGGTTATCCCAAGACTAACAGGTGATGAATGTGTTGGTGGGTATCATAGCAATAATAATTCTATGATAATGTTTATGAAACATTATATTTTACTCTTGGATGACAAATTCTTATACTAATTTGTTTCCCCCATGGATTATTCCCTTTGATTAATTTATTATTCTCATATTATGAACTTATAATCTTTTTTATGTGACTCAAGATTATTTGAATTATTTGGTTTGAATTTTAAATGTTATGATCTTGTTCTAAAACCCATGTTCTCATGATATGCATAAATGTTATCATTGGTTGATATCTATATATATTACCCTTAATGAGCACCATAGACCACCAATTTTCATGATTCCTTTTCCCTCAGTATATGAAGATTGGTTTTTAATATAATGTATCTTTTAATGGTGATATTTATGAAGAACTTAGTCGGAGGTGATGTAATTATTTTCTGTATCATTTTTAATGTATATATGTTATCAATGTCATTTAACCATTATTGTTCTATTAAAGATTCTATTGTTATGTATACAATATTATGTTAATAAGATTTATTATTTATGTATGTAATGATTTGTTCATTGTAATTTAATTCTAGGCCCCACCCAACATATTTTAGAACTGATTAACTAAAATGGAATTATATTAATTGATTACATGTTTAAATTATTAATGAAAATTATTATCAAATCATAATTTTCTTCTACATAAAATATATATGTGATAATAGTTTTGGAATATATGTAACACTGAATGGTCACACCAATTCTCAAATATGATAATAAATAGTGTGTGCGATGAATGTATTCATGAATATATAATATATTGTGGGATGATAAATTTTTATGGGATACAAATGATACTGGTTAGTTGATATATATACTCATAGGACTCCAATACCCCTCTAATGTTGTATGACCTTGGTAATTTGTATTGTAGGAGATTATGAGAACATGTCATGCCAATAGGAATCAACATTGATAATATCCTTTATATATTCATATCTAATTTTTTTATTCATCCTTAGACTTCAATTTTATTATTAATAAGTATCACAAGTCACTCACATTGACACATAGATAAAAATTTTGATGATATATGATTTTGGTAAGGTGGGACATATAGGGTATGTCATGAGTGATATTGGAATAATGGATAATGAAAGAAATTATTTCTCCCTTTTATAATTTTATGTAAGTTGATATCTCATGCCATTTGATAGGGATATAATTTCCTGTATAAATCCAGGGGCATTGTGTTTAGTGGGAAGTACATTTCTCTAATGTCAAAGAAAAACACATCAAGAAAATATGTTGATGACACAAATATGTAAACTTTTTGATATTAGATATCAAGTTAAGGGATTATATTATATGTTAAAAATTCAGAGGATGTTATATCTCATTGGGAAATTAATATCATTTATTATGGGTTCCTTGGAATGATTATCTATGTTGACGTTGGAATTTATGAGGTTCTTCCCTCTTCCATATAGAAGAAATCGAAGAGGGTCACAAACTGTGTTTATAGGAAATCACAGTAAAATTTCCTATTGAATTTAATAAGTAGTAATAAATAATATGTATTTCGGGATGATTCATCACCAATATTTAATCACTTGTTTTTTAAAGAATTAGTGAGTTGAATGATAATAATAAATATTTATTTTCATGGTTTGGTGAACATAATATCCTTCATATTTATCATGGAATTATGTTGTGATATTTAATAATTAAAAAATTATCCTTATTCATGTATTATTAAATGTTTTGGATAAGATATGACCAGTTTAGTGGCAAAATATGAAGTAATATTAATGATATTTATTAATTCTTATGTGATGACCTTTTAAATTGAATCATAATTTAAATTATTATTAATATAGTAGGTTCATTAAGAACTAATGAATTGGAAAGGGTATCATATCCTAATTAAAAATCCTTGGCCATTATAAATATCAAATGATTTTACATTCCTAAGAGAGCCATTTTTTCATAAAAAATAGATCTATGAGATTTCTTGATCCCTAGAGAAACATCGAGGGATATAAGGTGCTTTATATTCCTCCTCCTATCTCAAGGAATAACTAGAACATCAATAGTTCTTCATCATCATATATAAATTATTTTGTGGTCAACCATGAATAATGAAATAGAACAGGATCAATTTCCTTAACACCAAATGATTCTATGACGATGATCAGAGACTATATTCATGCTTGGATCATAGCTAGAGGTATTATTTAAATAGTTCCTATATTTAAATGGTTTTATGTAATGATAAAATCAACCAAATCCTCAATAAATTAAGAATTACGAGTTAATGTTATTCATGATCTACTCGTAATTAAATTATAAATTACATGTGAATATCCTCCTCTCATGTTTCTAATATTTGATATAGTAATGTAATCTATGAATCCAATTGATCATTAAATTAATCATTCTGTACAAAAAATCTTATTCATAAATTATGTTTACAAATATGAGTATTACATTCCATTTAGGTTCTTCAACTACACCCAAAACCAATAACAAGTATCTTTATCGTCAAATTATTAGTTCATAATTATTTATTAATTCTTGATTGTTTGAATGTATTTTTTATTTATTTTATTTTAGATTGATACAACCTTAAAATTAAAATATCTTCTTCCCTTACCTTTTTTATTTTCTAAAAATATAACCAATTGACACTTAAGATTAAAATTAAGAAACATTGAAAAACACCATATAAAGGAAGAAAAGATTCTAGTTGGGGAAAAAATAATACAAGTTGTTTACCTCCAAATCTCATGTTTTGTACCCCTATATCTAATCTATATCACAATAGAAATTCTGATGAATCCAATGAAATTGGATAGGTGATCTAATAAAAGTAGATAAATACTTTATCTGAATAGGTTGGAACATGGTTTGAATAACTAAACACTTTGTAACTCTTGTACATTTTTTTAGTCCTCATTATCTTGTGCTTGAGAACATCTATAGCCAAGAATGTTAGGAATATTCTACATTACATATGGAAAGAAAAATAATTTACCTTTAAGGAAATACTCCATGTAATAAGGTTAAAATGTTTTTTACCTCATAAACATCTATGGAAGGAAATATAATATGTTTGCAAAGAGTGTTTAGTAGAAACATGAAGAAGATACTGCATGTTTTGTAACCCATTACCGACCATGTAGTCTACTAAAATAATTTTCCTAAATTTAATGTAAATGTAAGAATTAATTAAATTAGTTTTGTGTTAAACTATAAAAATTAATGATATTTATTGTATTTATTATAGTATACTACATGCACACTAAGGACATCACATTAAATGTAATTAATATGTGATCTATGTTTCATTCATTTGATATTATAAACCAAAAATTTATTTACTATGAAATTTTTATTTGATTCCAAGGTAACACACAATCACATGGATCATAACAGTTATTTAGGCTGAGTAATTGTAATTGCCTCTATGTATAGTTTTTTTATTTATTAATTTGAAATTAAATGAATGTATGTAGTTTATTTAAATTTATGTACAATAGTAATATAAATAATTCTGGATAAAATTATGATATATTTAATTAATTTGATTAATTCATGGTGTTTTATCTTTATTAAAAAAATATCGACATAATTGACAACTAGTTTTCAAATGTATGTGTATTTTCATTTTTTGTATAAGATAATGACGTTTTAATAGAACTATGAATGTTATTGGTTTCCTTAAATTTTTAGCATTAAATTAAAATCAATATATATCATGGAATCCCCTCATCCTTATTATTTAAGGACTTACATGACCATTTTTTATATAAACCCCATTTTATCAAACTCATTGTATCCCTCATACTATTTATGACTAAAACATTATGTAAGGATAAAGATTATAATAGAAAATTTGTAGTTTTATTATAGGAGTTAAGGATAAACCAATTGAGAGGATACATAAGAGAAAAGGTGGAATAATAAAACATTAACTAACCTATGATTCATAGTTATTTCCCCTAGTGTTTTTGCTCATCTTACGATCTTTAAGATAAAATATTGATTAGATAATATCCTATTCATGCCACTTATAATTTATTTATTACAGTTTCATGTATGATTATTTAAGATTGTGTATATTATCAAATCACATAATAGATGAATAAACATGTGTTCAATATGGAAAAAAATATTTTCAAATGATACATAAATATTTAATAATACATTTTTAATCACTTATGTAGTATCCACTTAATATAAAAATGGAATCTATAAATATAAACCTATTATTTTCACACATAATGATCAAAATATCAAACATAAAATTTTAAATTGGTATAAAATTCTATTACATAAGAAAAACTTGACCTCATAGATTAATTTTCAAGATATACCCAAGTAAGGGAGAATTAATGTTTTTAGGTAACTTTTAACTTGAAATTTTTAGTAGTTATTAACATAGTACAAATCATGGGATAAATAATTATTATATTTATTAGATACCACACTTATGGAGTCACTTTCCATGAGGCTAATGAGGAAGAAGCATATCTCTATGTAAAGCATGTAGAAGATGCAGTTGATGTCTAATTTTACATGTTGACCTCTATATCTAGTGAGATTATAAATAAATAAGAGGATATGAATGTGTATGACAACATTTCTCACCATCATTATTTTTATTGGGATAATTAAGGACAAGGTAGTTATAAGATCTCTAATTCACTACTAATTTTCAATTATTGAGTGATAGTGCCAACTAGGCCTCATGTAGTCATGATGATTGGCTATATAGAGGTCCTAGTCATCATGGGTATTAAGAAGATGATGAGTTACACATAGATCTCATTATTTCATCCATAGCTAAAACCTTTACCAATTAAATTATGTAATATAATATATGTAAGAATAAAAATAATATTTTTAAACATGTTACTCTTATTCAGATAGATGATAAATACATGGGGCCTCAAGAACATGAGGTCCTTTTGGTGAATAACAAATTGAGGAAAAAAGGAAAATGTACCGAAGACTCATTTCATGTTTAAGTCCCTAGAGAACTGTCCTTATGAGAAGTGGAATATAATGTAGTTATTAATGGAACATGATGTGGTATACATTGAATGTGGAAAGTAGGCCCACTATAAAAGGAATAACACCAACCAAATAAAGCAAGGTAAAGCATTAGGTTCATTAATAATTGATTGTAATAATTTTATTTATACAAGTTGGGTATTATATAATACATATAGTGAAGAAATTTATAACAAAATATATAAACCAAGTATATTATATAATGTTTTCGTATGAGAGGTGGATCTATGGGCTTCAAATAGAGCATTACTAGTTTCTCTAGCCATTGTAGAATATATATAATATTTCCAATAGGAATAATTTTAATTTTAAAGGGATTTAAATGTGTTCCACATGTAACTAAAAACATCTCCTCTATTTCTTGATAAGACCATGATGTATTTATTTTTAGTTTTGGAAATAAGAGTTGTTATATTTATAAAGATATGAAATATAATGTTATGGAATAGTTGGATAGCAAACATTATGTTTTAAATTATTGAACCCGTATATTAAAAATTGATTATGAATCAAATACACTCGACTCATTTAACACCCAATTTTAGAATCACTGTATTGGTCATATATATTAGAAGAATTTGATATATCTCATTCATTATAGTCTTATAGACTATTTTGAGCTCAAACCACATGAAATATTTCATGATATTTTACATGGAAAGATTACTAGACCTCTATTTTTCTGTAAATATAAAATGTACATGGAGCTTCGAGAATTTTTCACACTAATGTGTGCATATAATTTCATGTAGAAGATATATGTGGATTCTCATACATTATTATTTTACTAATGACTTGAGTTGGTACGATTAAATCTTTCTTGTGAGGTATAAGTGTAAATCATTTTACAATTTCAATGAGTTTTAGAATTAGACTGGTAATAATATAAATACATTTCGATTGAATTTAGAGTTTATCAACATTCTATGGGAGCATGAGATATTTTCTGAACTCATACATCGTTATACATAACAGTGTAAGTGAGTTAGTAAAAGGAAGATACATACCTAGATGGACATTGTGTGGTTAATAATGATTCACCCTTACTATCCATTATCCATTTAGAGATATGAATAACAAAAAATAGTATACTTACTAATATGATTACAAATTAAATTCAAAAATGGTATTCCCATCGAATAAATTTATATAAGGAAAACTGATTAATATTATGATCATGAATGGGATTGTGAGGAATTTTTCAATTCTGTTTCAGGAAAAAAATAGCATCACGATTCATGAAGTATATTTGAATTGGGTATCCTAAGGGGAAAATGGATATATACTTTCAATACATCCCTTCATGAAAGAATGTAGATATTGTAATACATGACACCTTTTTTGAGAGGGATCACGTCCTAATGAAGGGTAGTGTATAAAATATCAACATCAACAAAGTTCATGATAATGATATAAAAGAGTTTGTATATGAAGTGATTCCTTAAGACCCCATGAAATAATATTTTCCTGAAATATTAGTACATATAAGAGAACTAATGAGGTAAGAGAACCAAAAATATATTTTTTTTCCAGTCAATGATGTTTATGAATCATTATTGGATAACAATAATGATCCTTTATCTTATAAAGAGGTAGTATAGGGCATATAGTCTACATAATTATAGGAAGACGTGAATTTTGATATGGATTCCATTTATCAAAACCATTTTCTGGTTATAATCTATCCACAATTTGATGTAAATCTTTATGAGAGTAAATGAGTATTCAATAGAAAACCAGACATGGAAGGAAAAGAAAATACCTATAATTAATTAATGGTTGATAATTTTTTATAAAACATAAATTAATTGACTATGATTATACCTTTTTCCCAATTTACATTCTTATATCCATCATAATGTTTCATTTCTTAATAACTCATAATGACTATGAGACTTTAGAGAAGGATATCAAAACTGATTTATAGAATATGAACCATATAAAAGATTCATATAACAAAGATATATAACGTTTCTTCGATTCCTGAAATTCCAAAATAGAATTTAATTTATGTAGATCGATTTATGAACTAAGGAAAGCATTATGTCATAGAACATTTGTTTCTATGTTCATATGAATTATTTTTTAATATTTTACAACTAATATGTGATAATGGTTTACACGTAGTTTAATGGAAGTATAATATTATTTATAGTATTATATTTTGATGACATGTTAGTAATTAGAAATAATGACCTTATAAGAGGATAAGGAATGGTTGGGGTAGTGTTTCTACATAAATTTATTTGGTGAAGAATCCTACATTCTATGGATCAAGATCAATCACGATAGATATAGAGAATTATTTAATTAAATTAAAGAACATACATTGATGAGATTCAAAATATGTTTAGTATGTAATAATTCAATAGTGGATTGGTTCTGGTTTCATGTGGTATATATATATTGAAGAAACATTATCCTCTAATATAAGAGGAAAGAGGGAGAATCAGACAGATCACATGTTCATCTGGGATAGGATATATCATCTACACCTTGTTATGTATGGGGGATGATGTTACCTTTTCATTTCTCATGCTAGAAAGCTTTCAGTGTGATCCAGGTGAATAGTATTGGATGGGTATTAAATTTATCGTTAAGTATATATTGATAACTTAGAATTTGTTTCAGATATGTGGGGATATGATGATATATCCATTAGTGGTTATACAGATTATAGAATATAGATTAGTCAAAATGATATGTAGTCCTAGTCAAGATATGTTGATTTTTTCAATGGATGAGCTATGAGATGGAATAGTTCAGAGAATCTAATAATCTCAAATTCTATAATGCAGTTTGAATATATTGTGGATTTTGATACAACCATGGACGTCATATGGATTTCCATATTTTTCCAAGATAATTATATGGTTCCAAGTAATCAAGACCCTATCATAGTTAACCATGACAAAGATGTAGTATTGTCTCTTTTACAAGATCCAAGGTCACATAAAAGTATATAAAATATTCATTGAATGATTCATCTATTGAAGGATTTTATTCTAAGAGTTAAATGTTGTGTGAGTAGTGTTCCATGGAGAAAAATATAGAGTTAAACATCACATAGGCTATATCTTAGTAGTGACATAATATACATTTGATAGATAGTGAATTAAAGGTTAATAATAGTTGGAAATAGTGCAAGTGGGACTATATTAGAGTTTTTTCCCAAGAACAAACATCTATGTACATGATTATATGTTTTCATTTTTAATAAGATTTCATATCACATCATGATTTTTCTATTTTTAACATTTATATATGACAATGTCCAATGAATATATGTCACACTGAATGGTCATGGATGTTCTCAACATTGATGAATACAAGGAGTTCCTATAATAGTATTCATGAATAAATATACATTATCTACATGAAATCATTTTATAGGACATAGATGATACTAGATATAGTGGGATAATACTTATAGGACTTTAGGAACACCCTCTTGGTGTATTTCCTTGGTAATTTATAGTTCATGATATTATGTGAATGATACCCACTAATAAGAAATCCAAATTTACATGTTTCAATGGATTTTCATATAAACAATGTGTGTTTTGATCCTTATATGTTATGAGTATATGTTTTTTGCCTTAATTTTTACATAATATTGAATTTTAAGTCAAGAATTCATTCTACAACATTTTTGGATTTTTACGGTTTAGCATTTTAGAGGATTATACCACGACCCTTACATAAATAAATATTACTTCACAAAGAAAAAATTTATACAATGTTTCCATTTTTCTCACAATACAAAATTTTAAGTTAAAATATGTTTTTGTTTCAAGAAATATATTAAAAACATTAATATTGACCAAAATATTTTCCCAAATCATCCTTGAAACCCTATTAAAAACATTTTAAAACATGGGATGAGCATAGAAATCTTAGTTAGGGAAATATAAAAAGTAATAAATAAGCTAATTAGGCCTTCAATAGTAATAAAAATCATACTTTTTCAACAAGAACATTGGTTGATAATAAAAAATTTATCATCTAAGAAATCAACTTCACCATCCATTGATTTTCATAAAGAATTTCCTAATATATTTTAAAATAAAAAATAGAACTCAAAAAGGTATCTTTTAAATCATGTAAAAACCATAACAAATTTGTCAAAAAGTTATGAATTTCTCGCTTAATATGTATCATATACCTTCCTCTGAATATAATCTCATTAACATACCTAGTAAAATTATATTATTACTAAAAACCCCAAGAAATAATAGCTAAATCATATAGCTAACATGGGTAATCATATTCATATCACTCTTACAATCATTCTTACATATTTAATAACCAATACGAATGACTTCAATCATAAAAATTAACCAATATATTATAGGTCTATGATAGAACCACCCATGCTTTCATTATAACGTAACCATCCATCTATGCTTTATAAAATGATCACATATCATTCATTTAAACCTGAACCACACATCATCATAAAAATTTACCAAATGAAATAACATATACATAAGACATGATAACGTTCATTTTTTTGATCATTTTAATCAATAATAATATATTATAACCCATAAGAAACCATTTCTATATATTGAAATATCAATTTCAATTAAAATCAATTTTTTTCAAAAATACCTATAAAACAGGGGAATGTGGTTTTTTCATTTGATGAAAACATTAATGATTCTATTGTAATGAAAACATAAAATATTAGTAATGATGGTGGGAAAATTCATTCATATAATATCCGGTAAAATAAAACATTCCATTTAACCTTTTGTAAAAAATTTAGCACCTTCCATATAAAATATTTTTAATTATACGAACATGGAAGAAAATGATTTAAAAAATTATTCTTGAAATCATTTAAACCAGGGTTTTTATGTAAAGTTTCTATTACATTGAGTTTCATTGTTCATGTACTTTCCTTATATTCTTTAAAAAAACATTTCATGATTACCAAAATTATTAAGAACCATTATAATTTTTTTATTACTTTAACAATGTTATAATAAATTACATAATCGGTTTAGTTCATGTTGGGTGTTTGAATGATATTATGATCATATATCAAGAAAGACCTGAGTAGTTTGAGAATGGTCAAAGAGTGCATTATTAAAACATATATATAACAATAATAATTAAATAATAATCATTATATATACTTTGTCAGCATTGCATAAGATTTAACACAAAATATTTCATCAATAATATTTAAAAATAAATTACCCTATTGAAAAAAACCAATAATATATCAAATAAATATTTACAATGGAAAATAATTTCTTTTTATCACTTTCACTAAATATTATAGATATTTAACGCAATAGAGTGAAATTTTTTACTATATCATTTTTTTGAATATTATAATGTTCAAAATCGAGGATAAATAGAAGAAATTTCATATTTTATAATTTTGAATGATTATGGATGAAATATAATCATAAAAAACAAATTCAAGAGTTATGGTTATTGGTTAATCATTATCATACTACTTTTTATATTAATTTATAGATTTACCCTTACCAAGGTGACCAAAATTTAATATTGTTATTATTCTTAATTATATAATAAAAGGGACCTATTTTCTAAATTTTAAATATTGGTTACAAATATTTAATTAATTTTTCAGGAAAAAATTTATAAAATCATATGATTTTTACATTAAATTAAACATGAAAAACCGTATGTAAATGAGTTTCTTCAATAAATACATTTTATTTTAAACCAAGTCTTTAGAATGGATTTATGATAAAAATTCATTTTGAAGGACCTAATTGGATTATGTTTAATCTAAATTTAATAATTTTAATTTTTTTACAATAAAAAAATATATTTTATTTTTAAATAAATTAAAGGATATTTCATTTTTCTAAAGAAATTAGTAATTGTAAATATTTAGTTAAATATCAATCATTTCATAAAAATAAAAAAATCTCACCCTAAGTTAATTTTGATATGAAAATAGAAAACATAAAATTTTGTACATGAAATTCCATTTCAAAAAGATCCAAAAATAATTTATAATATTCTCTCAAAAAGTAATAAATACAATTTTTAAAGAAAACATATTCTTACTACATAAAATAACATTACAGAAAATTGATTACATATTTTTGAATCATTAATCAACAAATCATTATTTAGTATGACATTTATATATATTTAATAATTTGGTTTATCCAATTCATACATACAAATTCAATGGTATGGTTTTAATAATCACATTTAAATAAAAATATATTTATATTATATGTCATTCCCCTTAAAGATCAGTGCTTCAAGTTATAGTAGCATATCAAACATAGTATTATTTTAAAAACTATGTATATTACACCCAGCCAAATAAATTGTACCATCTAAATTTTAACTAGATCTCATTAATCTATCGTTTGTAATTTGAAAAAAATATGGAAAATTAAAATTATTAAATGGGTTAATAAAATATCATCTTGAAAGGTGAAAAAATAAGATATATGGTTCATATGGAATAAAACATAACTAGGTTCCCAAATTGGAAACTATTAGTTTGATGTGAAAATATGGACATGGAAGAAACATTTATTATACATGTAAGGATGAAGTGTGATGGAGATCATTGGTCATAAGAAAGAGAGTGATCATTATAATTCTAATGACCACAAACCATAAATTAATAATGAGATGAGAGAATAGAATAAATTCACCATAATCAAAGATAATATGAAAAACAAATCCTGACCATTTTCCAAGATATGAGGAATTTCTTTTTCATATATACTAAGAACATAAATAAATATACCTACTTTATTAATAAAATTTCATCCATTAATAAATTATCACCATAAACTCAGCTTTTTCTACAATTGATGAGTATTCAAGTTGAATTTTTCTTTCCCGAATCACAAAAAAAATCTTCTAATAGATCACATAATACACATGAAATTTCACTAATATTTAGATATTAGTCAAAACCAAAATGGTTTTAATTTGTTAAAATAATTCAAATAATAAATATACTTTTATTTGAATAAATAACACATTAATGTCCAAAATTAAAAGGCAATTCAAAAATATCGAACAAAATAATTCTATAAAGGTGTAATCTATGATCTACTCAACATATTCTTTACTAATTTGAAATCCAAAATTACAGAAATATTTGATCATATATTCTAAACTGTATAATTTTACATTTATCCCCTATTAAAATTAGTCACTCATAAACTAATACACACAAAAATGTATTATACATACTCATATAATTTACAAGAATATGATAATCATTTCCACAAATAACATCAATCACCATAAATAAAAAAATTAAATTTTTTGTGCTTACATTTTATTATTCATCATTTACTCCCCAAATAGAATCCAATCATAGCCCAAAGTATATCAATTTAACCATAACCATGAATGGTTCTCAAATTAATTAACCTCTTCAAAAATAGCATCCATCACTTAATCCCCGAATACATTTTTAATCACAGGGTTATTTAAAACATATGTTCCAAAAAATGAAATAACTATTTGATCCCAATTATCACTAATTACCTCAAAATCAGTGATCCTATTAACACTAATTGTAATAAATATCATTAAATATATTTCCAAAAATAAAACATCATTCATCCTCAAATAAAATTTTATTAATGAACATGTTAATCATAAGGGTTATATGTGCATAAAAAAGTCAATGAAGACTCAATAAATTCCATAATGATACTCTCATTATATAAAATATAAAAATGTTATTAATGATCTTAAACATACAATAGTCCTTCAATATAACACTTCATCATAACTCATTATTCCCTATATATATACACCTTATTCATTAAATGTTCTTAATAATCGATTATCCATGATTGTTCATCAAATTCCTTAATACGTCCATCCTACAAATAAAAATGTGAATCATGTTCTATGATTTGTCAATACCAAAACATAATCCAAAACATAATCAATAACTCTCATATATAATACATAGTTTCCTCATGTTCAGCTGTAATGGAATTCGGCATTTCTAAACATTAATCTCTATGGTCTTGCTTATCTCGTTCTTAAGATTTTCCCCAATGACATAAATTTACATAATTCTGATAATACCGAGGTAAAAAAAGTCAATTTATACCTTGGGAATAACTTTAATCCCCCTCATAGTGTTAAAAAAACTCTTCCTATTTTCTTGGAATATACATTCTTTATTCCCTCCATTACCACATAAAAAACATCTTCTAGTTTTTTATAAAATATCCTTGTGTTCTTATTATAACGTTTCTGAGGTTTAAGGAAATTTATATTTTTAACATTAATATCATAATCAACTAAACACCCCTGAAAAATCATTTAGCTCTAATTTTTTTTAAGAAACCCACCTAGGTTGAAGTTGCTAATAAAAACTCATGATATCTTTTTATGAATAACCATAAGAATTTTCACTATAGTTCCTATTAAATGTGTTTCCTTGTTTAGAACACCACTAATTTTTTCTTAAAATGTATTATTAATTTTTTTCATATTGGTTAAATAAATATAATAAACAAAAACATTGTTTGCGTGACTGTATCAATAAAATAATAAAAAATCATCCCATAAGGAGGACAAACACAAACATATCTTTTACTGTTACATAAACTATTCAACAATTTATATTTATAAAAATAATAAAATTTTAAAAACCATTTAAATTTATGCTTTATAATTTATATCTGTTTTTAAACATCAATTATTAGGTTTTACATAGTTATATTTTTTATAAAAATATTACATAATTTATTAGACAGATGGAAGAAAACTTCTTTTAACCCTATTAGAATATCATGTATTACATGGATTTATATAAAAGATTGATTTTAAATTTATTGAATTTTAATTTGAAAAAATAAAAATTATTTTTGATATCCTAATACAAAAATTATCAAATAATGAAAGTATGATAATTTTCATATACGATTGATTTTTCCATAATTATTGAAAATTTAATGTTTTATTTAAAGTTTTATTTCATGTTAAAGAATAGTGAATGTTAAGATCAATTTAGTATTAGTTTTTAAATATAATTAGTAAGTTTTTGTTAATTATTATAAAAATATGTTCTTCAAAATGAATTTTATACTATAATTTTGTATTAAAATATTTTTATACATAAAATACATTTTTCTAAAAAAACAATTTTCATCTTGTTTTCCAATTTATTTTTAAATTAATTTTATCAACAACTACTATATGATTGAATAAAATTGTATTAAATTGTATTAAGTTTTAGTTCCAACTTTGGAAAATATGTCCTTTTTAATTTATTGTCATTATGAATAGTAACCCTTAAAAATTTATGTCACCCCAATAAGGTTAGATCAGGTAATGTGGGATAAATATAATTTGACAAGGACCCATACATTACTCTAAAACTTTCTTTACTTTTATTGGGAGAGTATATATTGTCCAAAACTTCTATAAATAAAATATATGACCTTTTATTTTCCTGTTTCCATTATTTTGATTCTATATTTTTTATATAAAAAATATGAAAATTTTCATTCTCTTTGTTTTATTAACTTAATTTTTTTTTAAAATCTGGATAAATAAAGGATATGTTATATTATAAGTATTTATTTTAAATATAAATTATTTAACTTTATCATGGTAATTATTTTATAATTTTTAAATATCAATTAATTACTTTAAGGTCTTACGTAACTCTAACACATTAATTATTCTATTTATTGAAAAATAAAATAGAATATTTTAAAAATACATTATGTAATATAAATTCAAATAATTATTTATTTTAATAATTATTTAGATAAATAAAACTATTAATGCATCTTTAAAGGATTATAATATAATTAGTCTTATTTTATGTTGTTTTTAATAGAAGAATTAAATAAACCCTTCCAAAATTTACATTATTGATATTTCATAATCAATACTATTATATTAAATGGTAAAAAATTCATAAAATTATTATGAGATAGTGCAATCCATAATCAACATATATTAAAAATAAACCTTTTAAGCTCCTTAGATTGAAAAATCAATGTATATTAATTTCATATTTTAGATATTTTAAATAATGTCCCTCTCTTCTACTACAAAAGGTCACCTCCTATTGTCATTCCATAAAAATTTAAAATCATTTTGGATGGTAGAAATCCTAACCAAGTCTATTAAATACATCCCTTAACACATCCTATAATCCGATAGCAATCCTATAAAACTTTTGGTGTATACCTTTTAGGTTGTCCGAAGAAGAGTTATAGTTCATAACCATGATTTTTAGTATTACTTATTTTTATTCCTCATTAAAAAATTATTTAACCATTATAAAATATTTAAATTATTAATTTCCATATAATATAGTATAATTATTTTAATTAGTTAAATTATATCCATATCATATTCCATCAAATGGGAAACGAAACTTTTGTTCGTGGGTATGGTGTACTACCGCCTCCTAAACAGATGTAATTCGGTTTCCATCATCATATCTCATGAAATATTATAAGTCTAGGTTTAATTAATATATATGACATTTATGAAATATGTATCTTTATATAAATACAATTTATCATATAATATATCACATTTGTCTCTATTGAAGAATGAAAATGTTGTTCTAAATACATGTGTATTACCACATCCATGAAGAGATGCGATTCATTTTTCATCACTGCATCATATGGAAGTTATATATAAGTTTATTCATATATATATATGTATTATTTATGATATTAGTTTCATTATGTAAGGATAAAATAATACTTACCATCTTTGAATAATGATTGAGGAAAATGAAAATGTTAGTCATGCGTATATTGGGCCTACTATCTCTGTGACTGTAATGTAGTTCATTTTTTATAACAATATATTATAGTCTTTTCTCAATTTATAATTTATGTATAAAAATGATATTTATTTAATTATTATTATTCTACATATGGTTGACTAATGAATTCTTTTACCATAGTCAACCCACCAAAACCATTTTAGATATATGAGTTGAATATCGTCAAAACATCTAATACGAACTTAATTGATTAGGTAATTGATTATAACAAAGAAAAAATGAATAATAATATTTAAAAATTATGAATCACGTGCATTATTAAAACTCGTCTATTATTTTAGAATATAAATATCGTACATGGTGAGTTGGACTTAATGTAAGGGAAGCATTACATTAAAACCTTATTTTAAAATGTTTTAATGATTTTTTATCATTTTTTCATCCAAATCAATATTCAAAAAATTATTTTATAGATTTACTTATATGGAAATAAATTTATTATTACATAAATTTTATGTCTCTTTTGATTATATTTTAATGGTTTTCAAAGGGAATATTTTATGGACAATTGTTACTTTGTTTAAAAAATAAAAAATTAATGTTAAATTTTAATGTATATGGAAAAACCAATTTTCCTATAACCATAACAGTTATTTGATTTTAGAATTCCCATACATGATTTTCGTATTTTTTTAAGATAACAGAACACCTTTCTTTATTATGGGTAATTATTTTTTAAAAAATAGTGTATTCAATGAAAGGGGAATTTCGATATCTGAATGTGTTTTGAATATGGGTTCAAAAGATATTTTCAAGAGTTTTCTAATTAAAAGGTTCTTGATTATATTCCATTGTTAATGATATGGACATTGAACATTGTTTATGATACATGGAGGTCTTGATATGTCTCATGTTGATGGGTGAGCCAAATTTAGCCTATTCAATGAGTGCACCTGTATAACACTCCAATTCATTGTGTAGTTATATTAGAAGTTAGAAGTAATGATATTAAAATTTTTAAAGATTCTGTAAGTGTTCTTTAAGGGATCCCAAAAGATGATTTCCCCAAGAACCTAAATTAATTATATATTCTTTCTTATGAGTTTTCTTAAAAAGGATCTAATTATAAATTTTATGAAAATATCATTCCCCTTTTTTGTAGAATGGACCATTTTAAAACACATCTTTTTGTTTGGTTCACATTTTTTCGATCAATCCTTCCGTGTTATTATTTTTCATTTATTTTTTAATATAAAGTGTTTTATGAAAATAATTGGGTAGTTAAGTAAACTTTATGCATAATAAAATTGTTTTTTGGCCTGATGATTTATTATGTAACTAGAAAATTGTCTTCGTTGAACTCATGGTTTCTAAAATGAAAAAATAGTTACTTTCATTAAATTTTTTTGTCCCTTAATAACATTTGTTTCTCATAATAAATTAAAGAATGTTGTTAAAATGGTATGACGATGTGTAATAAAAAATAATATCTCATGTTTAAAGTCATGAATATTCTATATAAATAGATAACTTGTTTCTTTTTAAGTGTTTTATAATCGGAGAAAATGAATATTGAATATAAGATTCCACTTTGAAATTATGCGTTTTTTATGTAATGGTTATGCCAAATATCTCTAAAAATCTAAACAATAAATATATTTGGGAATGAAATAATATTAATTCTTTTCTAAATACACAAGAATATGTAATGATTAATATTGAGTCCTTACTATTGGTATAAAATCAAGGATTATATAACTTTAGGTGTAAGGTTAATGTAAATTGAATACCCTAAAAATATTTTTATTTATGGTTATAATGAAATGACATAGAATTTAAATATTACCATGTTTCTTCATCTAATATTTATCTCTTCATAATGGTTCTCCATAGATGAAATAAATATGTTATAATAAGATGGAACCAAGGGGGGTTGTATCCTTCCAAATAAGTAACCTTGAATAGATGGATTTGGAACATAGTAGTATATTTCAATATTGAATCATATGACATAGGCTATAAATGGTAGTGGTATACATGAAATATAGATATAAGTTTTAAAACATTGGAACATGTCAATAGTTGATCATTTCAAAAAACAACACCATCTAGATTTCAGTGGAACTATAGATCCAGTGGTAGCAAAAGGATGGATTAATACAATGGAAATGATTTTTGATGTCATGGTATATTCAAAACCTCAAAATTTAACTCTTTGGATTTATCATTTTCATGGTAAATCTGAACAATAATATTATTTGGTTAATAATAAAAAATAGAGGTATGATCCTGAAGCTATGGAATGTGACACATTTAAAATTTTTTTCCCTGAATATTATAATCCTAATGCTATTATACATAGGATGCAAAACAATTATTGGAATTGAGACAAGAGTATGAATATTAGGTAGATACATATGAAAAAAATAAGACAACGTTGGTATGGTATGTGCCTGCAATAATTTGGGCCACTAACATTTATCAGGATAAAATTCAATTTATTCTAGGGGATTATATTACTATGAATTCAAAATTTATGTTAACATTGTTTGATCGGTTGAGAATATAGAAATAGATTTTATTTATGACCATATACACCCCTAAAAACAATTATAAGAAAACTGTTCAAATTGAATACAATAGGGATGAATTCATTAATGAAATCTAGAGGTAAGAAAATAAAGTTCCCAAATTATTATAAGTATGGTCAAATAAATCATGTATAATGTATTCTAAAAACTCATTATTTTTTAACATGTTGAATGTTTAGACATGCGGATCATGATTGTATGGGAAAAAATTAGACAAATAATGAAATGATAATGGTAATATTCTTTAATTTTAATGAGTTGGGGAATTATGGTAATAAGTTTCAGAAGCTTGTAAATAGGATTGGAAATCATCATGTTCTAATAAAGGTGTGGAAAATTTTTGGTACTACTATGGTTGATTCTATGAAATTTATTGAAGTAGTTATGGGTTTGTTAATTTTTTTATCATAATTATGCACATGCCCTATTTCTCTCTGGATATTTTCATTAGTTTTTTATGATAAATTTTAACATATAATGGGACTATCACCTCATGAGAAGATGATAAATGTTTTGGTAAATGGTCTAAATGTAAACACTAAAGAAACCAAGATTAATTGAAATTTTCTTATTGTTATTTATTGGATATTCTTTCATAAAAATCCCATTGAACTACCCATGGCATGATTTGGAATTATTTTTGGGATGGATTGTTATATAGTTTTTATTTCCAAGATTGACTCAAAATCCAATAATTTTTCATTCAATTATTTGATACCATTGAAAAATTCATATGGTTCTGATAAATTTATTAGAGATGGTAGTGAAATTTACTTAGCACATGTTTTGAAAAAGAAAAAGACTATTCAAATTAGTGATATACTCGTAGTAAATGAGTATATGTATTTTCTTCTTGATGATTTTTTTGGTGTTATTCCTAATCGGGAGGTTGAGTTTACTACCGACGTAGATGCTAATTATAATCCAATTTTAGAATCCTCTTATTTAAATGATCAATCATATAATGTGGAATTGTTAATTTGGATGCAGGAATCTCAAGATAATGGTTTCGTTCTTTCTGTTACTTCACCATGGGGTGAACCTATATTTTTTAAACAAATATGAATCAAAGTGACATTACCATTATTATAGGGAATTGAATAACATCACTATTATAGATATTTATCATTTTCCTCATATTATTGATTTTTTTAATTTGATCTAGGAAGAATAGTATTTTTTGAAGAACGATCCTCAGTCAGGGTATCATCAATTTGAGGAGAAAGAGAAATATATTATGAACATACTATTTCATACTAGATACAAGAAGTATGAGTTTTAGTTATTCCCTTTGGGTTTTCTGATTTGACAAAATTCATTTGGGACCTTTTTAATTGATTTCTCCTTATCATCTTGGATATTTTTGTGTTTGATTTCATTGATGATATTTTTTTATAATATGAAATTCATAAGGAACGTGAAAGAATCATAAGGATTGTTTTATAAATGCTAAAAATAAAATAAACTCTATTGGCTGTATCGAATTTTATATCATGAGAATATTTATTCTAGATATAGACTAACCATCAAACCAATGAAAAAAATGTTTTTAAATAATGAAAAATACACATAAATGTAATTTAGATTTGTAGATATCAAGGAATATGGAGTAACAACCAATTGTTTGTTGAAACACATTACATGTTTTCTAACCCATTGACTCTGTTCACTCATAAAGGAGTTAAATTTATCATGATGAAGGAATTTGATGAATGTTTATAGGATCTAAAAAGAATATTTGGTAATGCCCTAGTTTTTTCTCATTCTAGAAATAGTGATTTTTTCACCTACAATAACGATTCCTTAATAGGACATGGTTTTTTATGAAGTAGAATGGTTAGGAAATTTCTAATCCTATAGATAAATTGAAACCACATCAGTTAAATTATCCAACACATGATCTTGAATTATGAGTTTTGGTGTTTTCCTCTAATAATTTGGATGCATCATTTATAAAGTGTAATGTGTGTTTATGTACTAATAATAAAAGTTTTATGTTTAAATTCACAAAGAGATATTAGAACATGAGGTATAAAAGGTTGCATAAACTGATTAAGGATTATTACTATATGATTCATTAGTATCCAATAAAATCACACAATATAACTAATGCTTTGAATCAGAAAAATAAGGCTACATTAACCATTTTATATTTAGAACATGACCTATTGATAAATAATTTAATGAATTTTAGACTACAAGTCATGGATGTAAGAACTTCCTTTTGTATCATTTGAAATGTCCATATAGTCATCTCTGTGTGATGGAATTAATCAAGGTTAGAAAGAGGATCTTGTTTTATTGGAAAAAGTGAGAATTTATTATGAAGGGTATGTTTCTAGAGTTTAATGTTGATCAAAATGGTTTTATCATATTTGCAAAGAGGTTATGTGTGCCTTGTGATTCCCAATTAAAGAAAGAATGTTTTTTGAATCTCATAGTTCCCTATTTTATATTCACCATATTAGTACTAAGATGCACAAAGAACGTGAAGAGAATTACAGATGGGATGGAATGAAAAGTGATATTGATACATTACCATGAATATTTTGACTTTTAAATAGGTAAATTAAGATTTATAATTATTGAAATGGTTTCTTCATATGTTTCTAGTGCTTCAGTGGAAATGGGAATATATATCTATGAATATTTTTATGGGATTTCAAAAGACAACTTGAGGTAATATTTGGATTTGGGTTATTATTTATAGTTTAACTAAATTATTTCATTTCATTACTATTCTATATGTTATGTTTTTAGAGTTGGAACCAACCCAAAGGGTGATATTGTTGGAACCATTGTAGTTCATTTATAATAATGGAGTATGGTGTTGTTTTTGTAAATATGGACATGGATGACCAGGGAGATGCCATATAATGTGGTCATACCATTGAGGCTAAAAGAAGTATAGAATGTGGGGCATTTCTTTAGTGTTTGAATGAAATTTGGGCTTCAAAATTAGGAGTTTAATGCTAAAAAGGAAGGTTTTTCACCAAGGAGTAAACAATATGTGAAACATAAATGAAAATTATCGATATAAGGGGACCATATTCCTCATAAAATTGACCACATGTTCCGGGAATTGTTCGTGGCCGCGTACCAAGCAGTGAGAATTGCTCACGAAGTGGTTCACAGAACATGATTTTTTTTCCGATGATGGTTCACGCTGAAGGCATGAGGTTTTTGGATTTCTAGTGGTTCATGAGATTGATGGGGTTTGTGGGATAGAAACTGTACATGGTGGAGGCTATACCAAATCAATGATTTGGAAAATCCAGGATTTTTGGTTTTTTTAGATCTATTTATTCCTATATAAGGATCAGTAATACCCTATATTTACAAGGTGGTATAAAGACTAAAATATATAAGAGATATTTGGAGAAGTCCATAGCGATTTGTGGGATGGAGACTCAGTATATGATGGACTGATCTACTTGGGGAAAATAGTTCTTGAAAGAGAGTGTGGTTCATGGGGGAAGCTATTGTAGTACGTGGCAGAGTAATGCTCAATGCAGACCAAGAAAGGTTGTGTGTAGAGCATAGTTAGTCAATGAAGCAGGGGTTTTTTCAGAATAATGTTTTTAGAGGCATTATATGAAGATGGTACACATATCACACGCATTACGGGTGTCATGACCCATTCCCTAGGGCACGTATTGTAACTATGCCAAGTCCTCCTTCAATAGGCCAGGGGATGGTGACGAGCACCAGAGGCGTAAATACCTATACTGGGAATGAATTGCATTTATAACAGTAAACCAACACAACAAAGTATGCAACTGAAAGTAAAACTATATATAAAAGAGTGTTCATAAAGTAAAGGGGTTAGAAATAAAAACCCAACAGTAAAGAATAATACAACTGAAAATATAGTACAACTGAAGAAAATAAGTAAAGCAGCTACAGGGTCATCCTCTAGAATTTCCACATGAAGGGTGGGTACATATGGCCACCTCAGCACCCCAATTCTGTCTGTCCGCTCCGTGTACATCTTACCGAGTGGTCCACCACCGGCTACCGTCATGTTCTGCCACTCTCTTCCCCGATTAGTGAAATCTGCTATCAGCAACAAGCACAATGAGGTGCACGCATAGCCCATGTAGGGTTGAGTTTAATGATACTCATAATGGACCTCGAGACCCTCAGGGTCTCACAAAATCAAACTAGGATAACCACAATCTACGGAATCAACAGATAACCCTTACTTAGGTACATGCCCATAACTACACTTAAGTTATTTAGTAACTGATATCAATCATGAGGAAAACACAAAAGTCATTGACTCAGATTAAACCAGGATTTTAGTGAAGTATTGAAGTAAAAAATGATTAGTCGTGAAGCTAGATAATCTTATTCTGTCAAGAGGAACTGCTTTTTGACCATACGGAGTCTGACGCACACATGATCGATAGGTACTAACCCCCGCAATGACCCACACAGGATCTGACCAACATAGGATCTGTATGCACTAACCCACATAGGATCTCTTAGAGCTGACCCACATAGGATCTGACCCACACAAGATAGGTATGTGTGGACCCTCACAAGATCACTGAGCACTGACCTCCGTTTGATCTGTCTCCAACCTCCACCTCACTATCGGCCACTGGATTCCTCGCACCCGGTGCGCTCGAGTTCTATATAATTTTCCCTCAATATATCTATCATTCCTAGACCACCACTAAACACTACAATGTAGAATCACAAAGACCACCATGTCGTAAGGTTTCCAACAGGACAGACGATATGTCAATCGGACGCCCGGTCTGTGAGTTATTAGCATTTCCATTCCAGGGGCCCGGTTGGTTTTTAGGTTCAAACCAACCCGACCATACTCCAACAGTGTCCAAACCTCATGTGGGGTATTCCAATATAACCGTCACACTCTATGATTTATGTCTCCGCAAAACGGTTTGTCGATCGGACACTCGTAGCCCATGATAGGGGGAAAATGGTGTATACTGACCAAACGGGTCCGGGTCCGGTCCGGACCGGGTTCTAACCCTGTTCGCGAGTCTGATCCGGTTCGAGGAAGTGGCCAGGCCTGAGGGGGTGGCCTGACCTGAGGGCGGGCCGGCCGAGGGTGGCCTGGCCGAGGGAGGCCCGACGGCCTGCTCTAACCGCACCTAGGGGGAGGCATGCACCCCCTGGCACCGGAACGACTCTTATGTTTGGGTGTGAGCCAAAACTGGCACTAGATGGCACCGGTCCAACACACGCGGTACCCGAAGGGGTCCTACTCCACTCGGCTAGCCCGAGCTGCCAGCCGCTTCGTGCTACCAGGGCGGCGCGCCGGCATCGCGACCCTATGTCGCAGCCCACCCTGGCCGCGTCTTCCTTACTCGGCCGGTGCGACGCAACGACGCCACGCCCCTCTGCCGCACCCCGCCATAGCCATGACCCTAATTTGTCCTCGGCACAGCGTGATAGTGCCATGTGCCTCCACCAATTCCCATCATGGCCACAGCTCTCCTTCCGCTGTACACAGTGGTGCAACGCCCTCTTGGTGATGTGGCGGCCTTGCGCTGCCGATTCCTTTAAGGACGGTCTGATGCCGGTCACCGTTGCTCTGCCTCCGCTGTCAACATTACGAGAACAACAACAAGGGGGAGGGTTGAACTGTGTTCATGTGGTCCGAGCCCTCTTCATTAAGATGATGTCAATCTGCAACAAGGATCACAACAAAAGAATAAAGAACGGAGGGTGTAAACTCATACATAATAAAACTCAAATCCCCCTACCTCTTTTTTCATTAGTGGATGGTGGAAGGAGAGGAAATAGAGGACGTAGATTCATTGACATCTTCAAGCATCCGGGGTAGGAAATCGAGGAAGAAGAATCATCGGTGTTCTTCACGGGTGATGGTTTCATCCCTCGACTGAAGGTTCTTCGTTGGCGGAGGAAGCGTTCTTCGTGGGAAAATTATTTCTCTCCCCAAAAGCTCCACCAAGATGCCAACCAATAATAATAGATGATATTGTCTATTATTTGTTGGAACAACCCTTCGAATTCTTGGGTTTAATTAAATGATAAAACTCATATAATTAATTGGAGGTGTTACCTCAAATAATTAAAGGGGGAAGGTGAAGAGACTCTCCACTTAATTGGAGGTTCCAAGGGGTTACAACCCCCGGGTGGTACCCACCAAAGAATATCCTACCAAGGGAGGTTATGTGTGGGTGGGCCCCACCTCCATAACCTCTAATGGGAGGTTATGGTGTGGTGGCCGCCACCACTAACCTCCTTATAGATCCATCCAAATATAAATTTTTATTAAAATGCCACATTAAGGGGAAGTGGGAAACCAAGTTCACATGGCAAAGCACTATGTGCTAAAAGAGCAGATAGAATTGAAAAAAACAAGGCTAAGATGGCTTGAGTTATCCACTTTATATAATTCCCAGTGAAAGTTACCTGCCTGAGTTTCTGGATCCTCTCTGATAATGGCTTCAAGGTGGGACACCATCCTGTCCATTGTCAGGATGTACTCTTCCTTATAGATCATTTAACCACCATCAATAAAAAAGTTAACACATTATTTTTATTAAATTTAATTAAAACCCCTAAAAACTAACTCCCATTACCGATAGAATGTAATTGCGTTGAAGTTATCACTAAGAAATCACTAATTCTATGAGTTCAATGGTGCCCACATATTTCAGTTCTGAGTACCGATTCAAAAGATATAAAATCCCGCTCATATGTTTACTAAACGTACCAGAACAAAACTTCAGAAATTGATTTCTGGCACACCGGGCCTCCGAATCAAGCACCGTTAGAAACTGATGACTCGAAAAAATCACATGAATTAATTAAAAACAATTCCACCGAATTTCCGGGTTTTTACATACTCCCCAGCTTACAGATTTACATCCCCGTAAGCTATAACTTGAACTACAAGAACAAATGGGGGTATTGAGTGTGCATCTGAGCCTCCCATAACCATGTTGTCTCTTGGAGGTTCCTGTGCTGCCAACGAATGGGCACTATATGTATCAACCATCCACGTATGACCCTCTCCTGTCGATCCTCAATCTCCAATGGAACCTCTGTAAAAGTCATCTTGTCATCGATGTCCAGCTCCCCATGGTCGATGATGTGGGACGGGTCGTGCACGTATCTCCACAGCTCAGATACGTGGAAGACGTCGTGCACCCAGTGTAATTGAGGTGGATGATCCAGGCAGTAATCCACCTTGCCTACTCTAATAAGTACCTAGAAATGTCCGATGAAACATGAAGACAAATTGTTGCCTCGGCCAAATCTCCACAGACCTCATTGACGTGAGATCTGTAGAAAGATTTGGTTGCTATCCTAGAACTCCAGAGGCCTCCATATCCAGTCAGCATATGACTTTTTTCTGCTCTGTGAAGTCTTCATCCACTCCTGGATGATTTACACCTTCTTCGTGGTAGCTTGTACTGTCTTTGGTCCCACTAGTGCTGACTCCCCTGGGTCTGTCCAGCACACTGGAAATCTACAAGGTCGACCATACAAGGCCTCAAACGGTGCCATACCGATGGTGGAGTGATAGCTATTGTTGTAGGCGAACTCCACCAATGGAAATTGATCCTCCCAACTGCAACCAAAGTCCAGAACACATGCACGGAGAAATTCTTCGAGGGTCTGAATGGTCCTCTATGTCTGGAAATCCATCTGAGGATGGAAGGTGGTGCTCAAGTGAAGCTGTGTCCCGAAATCCTCCTACAATCCCTTCCATAGCTAGGAAGTAAACCGTGCATCACAGTCAGAGACAATAGATGAAGGTACTCCATGAAAATTCACAATATCCTATACATAGATGTGTCCCAAGGTCTCTACTGGGCCTTTCTATCTGATCAGTAGGAATTGGGCTGACTTGTTTAGTCAGCCAACGATCACCCATATCGAAATGTGAATCCTGCATTTATGTGGAAGACTGGTCATGTAGTCCATAGATATACCATCCCACATCCACCTTGGGACCTCTAATGGTTGTTCCAAGCCTACTGGTACCTGGTTCTCCATCTTCACTTGCTGACAAATGAGGCATCATGAGACAAACACAGCTAATGCCTTCTTCATAACTGGCCACCAGTGTTGTCGTCGAAGGTCCTGGTACATCTTCGCCACTCCTGGATATACCGTAAGAGGAGAAGTGTGGAACTCTTTCAACACTTCCTCCTGAAGTGATCTTGATACCATGGAACATTCTCTGAAGAGGATTACATGCTCCCCACCTTCAGAAAATCCATCAGGTGCCTGCCTTGTGGATATCTGGGCATGTCATCTCTCAGAGTCAGCGTCCCCACCCTGTGCCTCCCTGAATCACTGATGATGTAGAGGAGTGAATGTAAGAGACTGTAGATAGGCTACTCTATCCCTATCCATGACGTATATCTGTAAGGAAGTTAGCTTCTCTGTTTCATCTCTTAGCAGCTGAATGCATGATCTATTGTTGAGAGCATCTTCTACAATGTTCCTCTTCCCCGTATTATATACTATCTCAAAGTCATAGTCCTGGAGGAACTCAAGCCAACACCGTTGTCTCAGGTTCAGGTCCTTCTGCGAGAAGATATACCCAAGACTCTTGTGATCAGTGTAGACTATGAAATGCCCGCCCATCAGATAGTGACACCGCATCTTCAATGAAAAGATTACTACTACTAACTCCTGGTCATGGGTAGCGTAGTTCTGCTCACGCTGTCTCAGCTACCGAGAAGCATATTCAATCAATACTCGCTCCTATATAAAGACACACCCAAGTCTGGTCCTTGATGCATCGCAGTAAACGACGTACCCTACGCCCTCCTCTGGAAGCCTCAAGATGGGGGGCGCTAGTCAGTCTCTGCCTCATCTCCTGAAAGATTTGCAAGAGTCTCACTGGCCACACGAAGGGTTGTCCCTTATTCTTCAAGGATGAAAGTGGTGCTGCAACTCTGGAAAAGTCTGGAAAGATCCTCCGGTAGTATATAGCCAAGGCCAAGAAACTTCGTGCCTTCATCACACTCCTGGGTGACTCCTAAGAAAATACCGCCTCAATATTCGCTGGATCCACTACAAATCTAGCCTCTAAGATGGCATGTCTCCAGAAGTGAACCGCTCGAATCCAAAAATGGAACTTTGAGAGCTTACCATAAAGATGGTGCTCTCAGAGTGTGTCCAGTACCACCTTCAAATGGTAGGAATGCTCCTCCTCAGTAGTCGATTAAATCAGAATTTCGTCGATGAAGACCATGACTAAGAGATCAAGGTAAGGATGGAAGATCCTAGTCATGAGACACATGAACACTTCTGGAACATTGGTTACGCAGAAGGGAATATCCAAGAACTCATAGTGGTCATACCGACCCCTGATGGTTGTCTTTTGTGCATCCTCATCTCAAACACTATGCTAGTGATAGCCTGATCTGAGGTATATCTTTGAGAACCACTGTGTACCCTTGAGCTGATCAAAGAGGTCGTGAATCCTCTGGAGTGGGTACATGTTCTTTATGGTCACCTGGTTCCAGTGACGGTAGTCAACAAAAATCCAAAAGATGCCTTCCACCTTCTTGGCGAACAGAATCGGGGTTGCCTAGGGGGAAACACTAGGCTGGATAAATACCTTTCCCTGCTAGTCCTCCAGCTGTACCCACAGCTCACAAAGCTCTGTAAGAGCCATCCGATATGATGGGGTAGATATCTGTGTTGTCCTAGGGTTCAGGTCAATGTATAAGTCCACCTCTCTGCAAGGATTTAGTCTTAAAACATCATCAAGGAAAACATCTGCATGCTGGTCCACCACTATAGGATAACATGGACACTCCACGTTAACTACTCCAAGGGTAAGGAAGGCCCAATTATGATCCATCGACTGAAACCTCCTCCGAGTATGTCCTTCCATTGCTGAAAAGGTTCCCTTCTTGCCGGTGAAGGTGAACTGGACCCCATTTGTGCGGACACACCACACTTTTCACTTAATATAGTCAATATGAGCATAGACCGTGGATAACCAATCCAAACCCAAGATGACGTCGTAAGGCCTCAATGCCACTATGAAGAGATCCCAACTGATTCTCTTGCCTCCTAGAGTAATCTCACACTACCGGAACCAGTGCGTAATCATCGATTCTTCTCCGTAGGAGTCTCTAGCATTAAGGATCGAGCCAACGACTCTTTCGGAATCTCTGATCTCTGAACACGGGCAGTGGCTACAAAATAATGACTGGAACATGTGTCTAATAACTCTAGCCTAGGTGGAGTATACTTAGATCATACCTCGAATCATCCTCAGAGCTCCACGGTCGTAGGACTCAGCTGCATGAAGCTGAACTCTCCCCAGTCCACCCGCTCATTGTGGTTGGGGTGGACCTCCTGGTGGTGGTGGTGGAAACACCTCAAAATGTCGTCCTCCACCAGCTGCTCGACCAGCTCCTCTGCCACATCTGCCTGCGCCCTGCGGACCACGTCGATCGAACTTCTTCCTCTATCTGGGATGTCCCTGCATTGACTGTTGGTCATCTGTATGGCGTGTCGGACAGTCACATGCCATGTGACCCTGCCTGCCACATTAGTAACACTATCTGCTCATGGTATAAAAGTCTCTGCTCTGTGTGCCCCACACAATCGATCTTGAGTCCTACGGTCGACCACATGTGGGTCTGGTCCTCTTGTATCTCTGCGTCATCTATCAGCTTATAGATATAGAAGAATCTGATGCATGTCGACTAGTAGTGGGTCTCACTGCTGGTGACTTCTCAGCAAGGAAACTCTCCACTAGTAGGGATCTCTATAACACCCCCTCCTACGTCAGGATGTTGAGGTAGATCATCGAGGATCTGATCTCTTGCAGGAGCCCTTTATTGAAGTTTCGGGCCCTGAAAAAGGGGTCCCGCAGCATATCTATAGAGTTGTGAGAGAGGTCGATGAATCTCGCTGTGAATTGCGCTACTGTCATGCTGCCTGGCTGCCGATGAAGTAGCTCTTGTATCTGCACCGCTCGAAGGGTGGAAGGAACAAACTCCTCCCGGAACAAGCTATCAATGTCTTCCATAGTAGTGTTTCCTCATCGTGAACCTAGACCATCAGGCCCCACCATTTTTCTGCTGCTTCCTAAAGGAGACTCACAATAAGAATCACCATGAGGTCTACTGGTGTCCCTACTAGCTTGAAGACTCTCACCACAGCCTCCAGCCAATCATTAGCTACCTGTGGGTCCATCTCTCCCTGAAACCTGGGTTGCCTCTGGTGCTATAACTCATGCAACGCACTCATGCGGCATGCATCGTCTATTTCTGGGGCTGGTGGCATTGGTGTCCCAACAGAACGTGGTACTGCTGGTGCCTCTGCTAGTAAAGGGCCTTGTACGGAGGCCTCGTCGCTCGGTGGGTTGTCAGAGCGTATGACTCTTGTTTCTCTAACTGGTCATCCACAGGGAGGCATCCTGAAAGAAATAGATGTTACACAGTCAAAATTTTATACCCAGTGAACTGACCTTGTTTAGTTTACTTAAAGAAAACATTTAAATCCACACACGCAGTTAGTTTTTTTGTGAACTAATTTAGAAATTAGTAGTCAGGGTCCTGGTGTATGGATACTTCAGCCGCTGCACCAACACTTGACTCCCTTTACTGAAAACCAAACTTATTACTCTTAACACTATTGCTTAACCAAAAAGAAATATCAAAGCCCTAAGTTCTAAGTTAGAACCAAATCCCCTGATATCAATTTGTCACGACCTGTCCCTCGGGGCCCTTATCGTGACTACACCTAAGCCCGCCTTCCATAGGCCAGGGGCTAGAGACTAGCCTCAAAGCAGTAAATCCCTATACTGGGAAGGCATTTCGTTTATAACTATAAAAAAACACAATAGAGTAAGAAACTAAAAGTAAAATAGTAATTAAAACTATATAAAAAAGAGTGTTCTGAAAGTGAAGGGGCTGGAAATACAAACCCGGCCGTAAAGAACAATACAACTAAAATGATATTACCAATGAAAAAAAGAAGTAAGGAAGTTACTGGGTTATCCTCTAAAATTCCCACCTGAAGGGTGGGAACATATGGCCACCTCAGCACCCCAAGTCCATTCGTCCGCTCTGTGTACGTCTCGCCGAGTGGTCCACCTCCCAGTACAATCCTATTCTCCCACTCTCTTCCCCGATCAGCGATGTCCATCGTCTGCATCCAACACAATGAGGTGCAGGCATAGACCATGTAGGGGTGAGTATAATGATACTCAGTAGGGACCCTGAGACCCTCATGGTCTCACAAAATCCAACATGGATAACCACATAGTACCAAATCAACGGATAAACATTACTTAGGTACATGCCCATACACATACCTAAGTTATTTTGTAACCCATCACAATCATGAGTAAAACAAAAAAGTCATTGAATCATCTCAATCTAGGATTTTAGTGAAGTATATAAGTACAGATGACTAGTCGCGAATCTAGATCATCTTATTCTGTCAAGAGGCACTACTTCTGACCATACGGAGTCTGACCCACACAGGATCGATAGGTACTAACACTTGCAATGACCCACACAGGATCAAACCCACACAGGATCAGTATTCACTAACCCACACAAGATCTTGGAGTGCTGACTCACATAGTATCTGACCCACATAGGATTGGTATGCACTGACCCTCATAGGATCATTGAGCGATAACCTCCTTAGGATCTGTCTCCATCCTTCACCTCACTATTGGCCACAAGTTTCCCCGCACCCAGTGCACTCATGTTCCGTAGAATCTGCCTTCGAGATATTGGTTGGACCATGACTTCTAGTAAACTCCATAAAGGAGAAACCCAAAGTACCACCATGTCGTAAGGGTTTCAACACGACAGACGGTACGTTAATCGGACGCTCAGTCAGTGAGTTGTTGGCATTTCCGTCCTAGGGGCCTGGTTGGTTTTTAGCTACAACCCAACACGACCATACTCTAACAATTTCTGAACCACAAATGGGGTTTTCCAATATAACCTTCTCGCACTAAGATTTCGGTCACTTCAAACAGTTCATCGATCGGACACCCATTGCACAAGATATGCACAAAATAGCTTATACTCACCAAACGGGTCCGGGTCCAGCCCGACCCAATCGGACAGACCTAGCCCAACCCGGTCCGGACTGGGGTTTGACTTGGTCCACGGGTCTGATCTGGTCCGAGGAAGTTTCCATGTATGAAGGGGCAGCCCGATTGAGGGAGGGCCAGCCGACGGCGGCCCGACGGCCTGCCCTAGCTGTGCCCAGGGGAGAGGCGTGCGCCCCCTTGCACCCAAATGGATCTACCGATCAGTTGTGAGAATAAACTAGTGCTAGGTGGCAGCAGTATAGCACACGCGGGACCCGACAGGGTCCCTCTCCTTTTGGATAGCCTGTGCGGCTAGCCTCTCCACACCACCGGCGTGGCGTGCCGGCGCCGTGCCCCTCCACCACGGCCCACCCTGGCCGCGGTCCTCTGCTTGCCACCATGCGGTGTGACGACGTAGCGCACCTCCACCACAGCCCGTCGTGTCCGTGGCTTTTCTTCCATGAGGAAAAAATAGTGTCACACCCTCTTGGATACCCGAAGACCTTGCACCGCGGGTTCCTTCACAGCGGGCCCGATGTCGGCCGCCATTGCTCCACCTCCATTGTCGACATAACGAGAAGAACAACAAGGGGGAGGGTCAGACCGTGTTTGTGCGGTCCGGGCCCTCCTCATTAAGATAATATAAATCAGAAACAAGGAGAAAAACAAAACGATGAATAAAGGAGGGTATAAAGTCATACAAAATATAACTCAAATCACACTACCTCCCTTGTCGTTCGCGGATGGAGGAAGGAGAGGAAAAGGTATACGTCGATTCCTTGATGTCGAGAAGCGTCCGGGGTAGGAAACTGAGGAAGAAGAGTTGTCAGCATTCTTCGCGGGATATGGTTTCATTCCTCGACTGAAGGTTCTTCGTTGGAAAAGGAAGTGTTCTTCATGGGAGAATTCTTTCTCTCCCCCAAAGCTCCACCAAGATGCCAACCAAAAAATAATAGATGAAATTGTCTATTATATGTTGGAATAACCATTCGAATTCTTGTGTTTAATTAAATGAAAAAACTCTTCTAATTAATGGATGGTGTTAGCTCAAATAATTAAAGGATGAAGGTGAAGAGGCTCTCCACTTAATTGGGGGTTCCAAGTGGTTACTACCCCCGTGTGGTCCCCACCATAGAATATCCTTCCAAGGGAGGTTATGTGCGGCTGGGTCTCACCTCCATAACCTCTCATGGGAGGTTATGGTGTGGTGCCCGCCACAACTAACCTCCTCTTGGAGCATTTAACCACCATTAATAAAAAATGTTAACACATTATTTTTATTCAATTTAATTAAAACCCCCAAAACTAATTCCCATTCTCGTTAGAACGCAACAACGGTGAAGGTCTCACTAAGTAATCACCGACGCTGTGAGTTCAACGGTGCCCTCTAATTTCAATTCCGAGCACCGGTTAAAAAGATATAAAATCCCGCTCGTACGTTTACTTAATGTACCCAAACAAAACTTCATAAATTGATTTTGGGTACATCGGGCCTCGGAATCAAGCACCATTAGAATCTACGGACTAGTAAAACTCACATGAATTTATGAAAACATTCTCCACGGAATTTCTGGGTCTTTAAAACAGGGAGCAAGAATGTTTTTGGATGACATCAGTTTGTATGTGTTGGGGATAGATAAAACGTGAAAATATCAGGGTTATGTGGAGGAGGTTATCTAATAACCATACCCGCTACTCAGTACGTGGAGAGGTATATTGGTACACGGAACACCCAAGGATGCCTGAAAATTGACCGAATAAGTTTGAAAAATTTATTTCCATAACCTATTAGTTTGTGGGAACAAAAATTAAATCTATGGGTTATAATGATATTTAAAATAGCATTCATATACAGTTGAGGACTCATGATTTAATTCTAAACTATTTAAGTGACTTCATGTCGATAAACTGAGTGAAGATTCATCCAACGTAGTGAGTAAGGGGGAGTTATTTGATTTGATCCATGGAACGCTGTGTACTATCCAAAAAACATTGTTAAGATAGTTCTCCTGGTAAAAAGTGACTATAATAAACTCTTTTAATCGAAAACAAGTGATGATTAGTGTTTTTTGGTATGACCAACACACTATCGTCGTATGATCCTTGGACATAGCCATTATTTGTGAACCAAGTAAAATTGATGTGTCTTTTATTTGCATGTGATTTTTTGTTTTCTACAATTATTTATAATAATGTTTTTACATGTTCCTACCATTCTGAGAACAATATCCTTCAGTTTATGATAAAGCTTTCACACCTTGATTCACCCATCCCTTATTTGGGTGTTCTAGGGTCCATTAAGTTGTATCATAGTGTATAGGTTGTGGGTGTTAAATCTGTCCAACTTTATTAATATGGGTAATACAATTAATGTTAGGGGAGTCCTCTATTTTATGGATGTAATTTTCAGATAAAGAAGAACATGATCAGATGTCCTCTATTATATCTTGGAATGGATTTCCTTTTTGCAACTACACAAGGAATACAGGTCACTAATCCAACAAGTCTATCTATGACTGATACAAACCAGAAAATATAGGAAGCTAATACTAAAACATAGAATTCCCTAACCATAGCTCATTATGATCAAATATATATGAAGGTGATTGATTGTACATCAGCAATGTCTATTTGGGAGAAATTGGAGAATATTTATTAAGGTGACAAAAAAAGTGAAGGAGGAAAAACAAAATGTTTCACCCAACAGGTTTGATGATCGGAAGATGCACCTAGATGAAAATGCATTTTCATTATTCAATAGAATTATTGAAGTTGTAAGAGAAATTTGAGGTATTTTTGGGGATATCAAAGGCAATGATATTGTAAAGAAAATCAAAATAAGGCTTCCTCAAATTTATAATTTTATGGTTTCAAATATTGAAGAAAGGGATCATTCTAAAATTTCTATAGATGATATTCTAAGTAGCCTGGTGGCATATGGGTTGATAGTCAAACCACTAAATGAAATGACTTGTGTATGAAATGGAATGGAATTCAAATACATGGAAGAAATAGAAATTTGATGAGATAGTGTTGATGAAGATGATGAGGAAAAATAAATTCTTTCTCTCATTTTCATAAACTCAAGAAGGGAACAATGAAATTGGAAGGAAAACTACCTCTGGCTTGTTTTCGCTATGAAATTTTGGGAACATTAGATCTCGATGCCCATAAAACTTTAATGATGAATAACATGAATATGGAGACATTAAAAAGCCTTAGAAAATGGTTTTCAAAATGGGAGACTAGAAATATGGAATGTAATTTCAATAATATTGTTTTTCATGTGAATACGAATAATATTACAATAAACACATTAAAGAAGAGGAAATAGAATTCAAATCTGAGAACCATGATTCAATTATGGATATATTTAAAAAGTTATAACCATTACAAGTTAAGGATTGTGATAATAATTTGACCACTGATGCCAATTCCAAGTTGCATCTTATGGATTCTTTTGGTGATCTTAAGAATCATTATAAGAGATTCAATGAGGGGAAAGGATCTGTGAAAGAGTCATCCTAATATGTTAATCATATTGAAGTGGAAATCTAATATATTGAGGAATTTGTGAAAGTGCAATCATTAATCATTGAATGCACAGAAGATGTTGTAGAACTAAAACTCAGAATTGATGAATAGGGAAAGGCCATCAATGACCTTGCCTCCAAACAAAAAGAGAAATAAAAATCATTTTAGGGTCTATAGGAATAAGATGTTACTTTGAGAAATAAACTTTAAATAGAAACAATTTTAGAAGAAGTGAAGAAGAAAATATAGTTCAAAAAATTATCGAACGTTGAGTTTCTAGAGAGAGTTAAGGACGGTTCCAACAAAGTTGAAAAGATTCTCAATGACCAATGACAAGAATGCATGGGTTCAATGTAATTAGTTTATATTCCAAAACCTCAAATACTAGCAATAAGATAAGAAAAATAATGAAATGATGAAAGTTGGAAAGGCTGAAAAGTCACATGAAGTGTTGAAAAAGAAACCCCCAATTCAAGATAAAAGAGGAACTAAAAAATATCATTAGGTATCTAGAAATGACCGAAAGCCAATATATTTTCCTAATGAGGAGGAAATGAGGAGGAATCAAAGTGAGAAGACATTTCCTCTCATGAAGTGTCAATTTTGTGGCTATCTAGGCCATAGCATGCCATATTGTGAAGAGAAAAGGGAATATTTAAATAGGTAAGATCAGAGATGTCTACAAAGGAGACTAAATTCATATCATTCAGTTTATAGAAGAAATAATTTCTCTGGATATTGTTTTCGTTGTTATAACTTTGGCTATAACGGTGAGTATTTCAGGCAGAGGTATGATAGAATAAATTATTACAATGCTCCCAGACATGGAAACACTCATGAACCAATCAATGTTTCAATTTCAAATATGACCTCTCCTTTAGAACAAGAGTGTGAATATGATGAACCTATGTACATGGAATATAGGATTGAAAAACCATCATTGTCCTACAGTCATTCAAATATCTAATGGAGAGTAAAAGATAAAAATAGAAAAATCTTACATTGAATAAGTAACTCTCAATGCTACCAAGAACAACATTACATGGATTATTGATAGTGGATGTTCATACCATATGATGGGAAATGTCGACCTATTAACAAATATAAAGAAAAAGGTCAATTGAATAGTGATGATTGGTAGTGATGGTTCTCTGAAGATCAATGTTAGTGGAAATATGGAACTGGATAATGGAATGCTATAGACGACTAATGTTGTTTATTTATATTTATTAAATCACAATATCCTGAGTGTGATCCCACTATGTGACTCAGGTCTTATTGTGACATTCAATCATAAGAGGTGTACTATAAGAGGATAGAAAAATAATTCTCTAATGAAAGGATGCTCCATAAAGATTAACTTGTATTAGGTTGATATTAATTAAAATATTTTTTAGAGGACCGTTGAAGATGAAAACAACTTATGGGATCAGATATTGGGGAACATCATTCAATAAGATATGAAAAGATATTTAAACTAAATATTTTTAGGGATATCCCAAATCTGGTGTGTGAATAGGAGAGGACTTGTGATGATTTCATGGATGGAAGGTTGGTGTGTAGTTTATATCGTCCTAAGATGAAAGGATTATCAAATCGTCTTGATCTCATTCCAATATATGTATGTGTTCTTATAAATTTTTCTGAAACATATGGATTAACGTACATCATTATTTTTATATATTATTATAGTATAATTTCATGCGTGATGGTTATACATAGGAAACATAATGATATTGATAGTATACAAACATATCCTCAAATCCTTGAGAATGATATTGGATGGACCATCAATGTTCTGTGATATGAAAATGGTGGAGAATATACATCAATTTAGTTTACAAATTACCTATAGAAACATAGAATTCAACATTAGGTGGATCTGTGAGAACCACATAGATAAATGGAGTTGTTGAGTACCAGAAATGATAGGTGAACAATATAGCCACATCTATGTTGATTTATAGCTGTATTTCATGCCATTAATTGAAAGAGGATATTCAAGATTCATTATAAATTCCACTTCAAAAAGTGATTTATATGGGTGAACCAAATACAACCTATGGGTTGTGGTATTGAATAAATACATATTTGAATTAATTACTCATTTGAAGATGTAAATGTTTTATCAGAAATAAAGAAGGAAATCAAGGCATGTATTGGGATGAGAAATATGATGGAATATTCCTCATATACTCAATGAATATAAATTCTTACTAATTCTTTAATATGTTTCTTGGAAAAGTTTTTGGAAATTTGTGATGTAAAATTCATTTAAGATAAAAAAAATTCCTCAACAATTTTTTTTAAGATGTGATAGAAAATGACGATGAATGTGAAAACAGTGTATAACCAAATAGATATATTGAGGAAGGCACACAAAACACTCATCATTCACAACATGATGTTTATTTTGAAAAAAAAATCAGAGAGGAAACCATGGTTGGAGAGAATTTTATTAAACCACAAAGAAGAAATATATGATTTATGATTGATTAATACAACATCATTGGGGATTGTACTGCAGCCACACAAACAAGGATAATTAGTAATAAATCTCAATCTACATTCATGTCAATTGTAGAACCATATTAATTTGAAGAAGCTGAAAATGATGAATCATGGGTTAAATCCATGAATGAAGAGCTGGATCAGATTGAACAGAATGAAACATGGGATCTTGATAAGAGACCCAAAAATCACAATGTGATTGGTACAATGTTAATTTTCAATAATAAATTCAATGATATTGAAAATGTGATCAGAAACAAGTCATGAATATTGTGTAGATTTTATTAACAGATTAAAGGCATTGATGTTGTAGAAACATTTCTTTCGGAGGCTACACTAGCATCAATCAAGATTTTTCATGACATTAAAACCCAAAGAGGATATAAAATGTATCAAAAATATTTCAAGTTATATTTTATAAATGTTGTTCTTGAGGTCGAATACTATATGGAAAAACTGGTGGGTGTCCAACTTAGAAATGATGAAATTAAGGTATGAAGATTAAGTAAAGCACTATATGGACTGAAGTTGGAACCACATGCATGGTAATCTAAACTATATTATTATCTCAATATGAATGAAGGAAAAAAATGATGTGTGGATCAAAAACACTATGTCAATAATTATCATAAGGATTATTTCACTGTATTGGTGTACATGGATCATATTATTTATGGTGGAAGTAGAAAAGGATTAGTGGATGATTTTTCTAATCACATGAAATATGAATTTTAAATGTCGATGATTGGTGAACTCACATGATTTTTAAGGCTGTAGATAATTCATAAGAAGGATTACATATTCATTTCACATGAAATTTTTTCAAAAGATCTACTGAATAAATTTAATATGAAAGTTTTGAAACCAATAAAGACTCCTATTACGGTTGGAAGAAAATTTGGAAAACATTAGGATGGGACATATGTTGATCCTACAATATACAAGGGAATCATTGGAATCCTATTATACCTGGTAGCAACCCAGTTAGATGTTTTCTTGAAAACATGTTTAGAAGATCTTTTTCAAAGTAATCTGAAAGAAGAACATATAGAGGTAGTGAAAAAATAATGAGGTATGTTCATGGTACACATAATTTTTTGTAATAAATTACTGTAGGAAGTGTTTGTGAACTATCATCATTTTTTGATGCTGATTGGTCTTGAGATGTTTTGGATAGAAAGTACACTAGTGGTAGAGCATTAAATTTTGGGAAGAAATGTTTGGGTTGGTTAAGCAAGAAATTGGAAAGTACCAATCTTCGTATTTTCAAAGATGAATATATATCTGTCACAAATGCATGTACTCAGTTACATTAGAAGAAGTAGCAACTAATTTGATTGGGTGATGAGGTGAAAACCCAATGGTGATTTAATATTATAACATGTAAACAATTGATCATACCAAGAATCCTGTTCAAAATTATCATTTGAAAAATATTGAAATCAGATATCACTTTATCAAGGATAAATTTGAATAGGATGTGATTAAAATGGATCATGCGGGAACTAATGAGCACATGGCTATTATTTTGACTATTCCACTAACAAGGAACATGTTTGAAAAACATTAGTTGAATCATAGTGTTCAACCTCCTCTTACTACATAAGGAGGTCACGAGACTCCCCTCTCCCCAGTTGGTTTAACTACTTTAATATGTTTGTTGAACTGGCGTTGGTTTATGGGGGTGATAAGATCTATAGGTAATATGTTTTCGGGCAATAAAAGTCAATCATTAATTATTTGGGTTTATTAAAAATGAAGGATAATGGATAAATTCACTAAGAAAAGTAAGTGAATAAATTGTTTTTTTATATAGATAATAGACAAATTTTTTTATATAAGAAATAAGGAGAACTTAGAAAGTAAAAAATTCATCTATGGGGGAGAAAAGTCAAACATGAGAACTCAATTCATGTAAACTTTTTTGTTTTCTACACCAAGCATTTCTCACTTAAACTTATAGTGATGGATGAATTAGAGTGATGACTGAATTTTTTCTTGATGCTTCATGATCTGTTTGTGGCTAATGTTACATTGATCTTATGTAGAGATTTTGAACCAAACATAAGGGGGAGATTGAGGGAACCTTCCTATAGGGGGATATTATAGGAACCAAGGCTGTTCATTGATAATCATGGTGTATGGTTTGTGTATGTTGTCAATCTGAAAATGAATGACCAAGGAGTTTTAAAGGAATGTGGTCATTTGATTGTGGCTGAAATCAGTATTGATGGTGGTGTAGTTTCCTAGAGGTTGAAAATATTTTGGCCCTCAAAATAGGGTTTTTGATGTAGGAAAAAGATCTTTCCCCGTTTGAGTGAATGGTATGTGTAATAGTTATGAAAATTTGAAAAATAAGGGAACCACATACCTCGGAACATGGAACACGTACCACGTTCTAGGAACGGTTTGAAGCCATATACCATATAGTTGTAACTATGTTTGGATCATCTCCTATAACCGAAAATGGTTTATGGCGATGGTTCACATCAAAGGCATGCAGTTTGATAAATGATGGATGTTCACGGGATTGATGTGGTTCACTGGAAAAGATCGGTATGCGATATAGGCTCTACCAAATAAAAAATTTGGTAAATCATGGATTAATGTTTTTTAATCCATTTTGTTCTTTATAAGGATCATTAATCCCCTTCATTTATATTGTGGATCGAAGATTAAAACATTTTGGAGGGATTTGGAGAAATCTAGATTGGTTTATTAGAAGGTGAATCTGTATAGGATTAACATAACTTAAAAGGATAAATTTGTCTGCAAAAGAGAGTGTGGTTCACAGAGGAATCTCCTATAGTATGTGGCAGAGTAAGGCAGTACAAGGATCAAGAAGGGTTATGTGCAGAGAAGAGAAATTTTGCACAACATGGCTGGATTGTGGTAGGTAGTTTTCGGAGGCGCTATACAGAGCTCGTACGTGGATCACATGCAGTTCGCAAATCATGAATGTTTTCAGATGATGTAAGGAATCACACGGTGGGGTCAGACAATATATGAAAACAACAGTGGTATGAAGGGGAGGTGATCCATGAACTATACTCGCTACTCAGTATTTGGGGGAGGTAGAGTCGTATGTGAAACTCCCAAGGAAGCATAAAAAATAAAAAATCTATTTGCAAAATTAATTTCCCTAACCTATCAGTGTGATGGAATATAATTTACATTTGTTGGTGATAACATGACATCAATAGAGAATCCATTTACACCTGAGCATGCCTGATTTAATGATAAAAAATTGAAGCGGTCTTCATGTTGATAAAAGCAATGATTATTTTTCCAATTAAGAGAGAAAGGGGGAGTTGGAAAAATTGATCCAGGGGACATAGTGTGCTATCCATAAAACCATGTATAGGAAATGCACCTGGAATAGACTGACTGTGCTAAACTCTTGTAATACAAAACATATAAATTTAGAGTTTTTTTAATAACCAACTCTGTGTTGGTTTCTGATCTTTGGACGTATCCCTTACTGGTGAACTATGAAAAATTGTTTTTTCTTTGTATTTCATGTGAATTTTTGTTTTCTACTCTTCATTTTATGATAGGATTAACAAGTTCCTACTAATGATGGAACAGGATCATTTAGATTGAGATAAATATTTGAAACCCTAATTCACCCGCCTCTTATGGTGTTCTTGGGTCCTTCATTTATATCATCATTCTTGACAATATCCCAAAGATATAGTCATTTTATTTATAGTTCCTCTCTCTATTATATCTGACCGTCATCCTAGTTTCACATTACATTTTTGGAATGGAATTCAGAAGTCACTGGGTATTAAATTAAATTTCAATAAAACTTTTCTTCCTCAATCAAATGGATATTTTCAGAAAAATTATTAGACCTTGGAAGAAATGCATCATGCATGTGAAGAGGAATACCTGGGATGTTATGAGCAATATATTTCATTAGTTGAGTCTTTTTATAATAAGATTTTTTGTTATAGTATACAAAATACATATTTTTAAGAATTATTTGGAAATAGGTGTCGAACTATAGATTATTGGGATGAATTAATGGAACTGAGGTTTATGGGACCATAGTTGAGAGAATAACCATTTGAAAAGGTTAATATGATTCAATTTTATATGAGGACTCCTCAAAATAGCTAGAAATTTTATATAGATAATCTTAGGAATGAGATTTCTTTAGAGGATGTTGATCTATTTTTTTATTAAAGTACCTCTATAGTAAAGAGTGATTCGTTTGGGTAGAAATGGGAATCTGATTAAAAGGGTTATTAGACTGTATGAAATTATAAAGAAAATTGGACTTGTTTCTTATCGAGTATCCTTGCCTATGTTTTTATTCCATGTACACACCATATTTCATGTTTTATTGAAATGGATATATTTAATTTATTCATATCATGTTTTGAACCGTTAAGTAGTTCTATTGGAAGAGAGATTTTCTTTTATGGAACAAAATATTCATATTCTTGACCATATGTAGAATGTATTGTGGAACATGGTAATTGTAAGGACCTATCCCTAATAATTACATATTCAAATGATTTAAAAAATAATTTAATAATTAAAATAGAAAGTAATTTTTTGGTTTAGATACATATAGAAGTAGGCATAAATTATACACATTTAACACATACATTATAAGTGTCCACTTATACTCATTATCCATTTCATCAAAAAAAACAAATCTCTAAAAAATATGGTTTCTCTTCATAAAAAATCATTATAATTTTCCCCTTGATCCCATTCATTTCTCTAATATTCCTAAAACATTGTGAAAAAAATTTTAAATATTGGGAAACACATAAAATCTCAATAAGGGACATAACATAAATGAAAACATTAGTACAATGAGAACCCACAAATATATTTTCATAAAAACATTCATTTTCACCCAGAAAAAGGAAACATATTTTCCAAAAATAAATAATTTCTTACATTTTTAAAATCAATCCATTTCCATAAAAAATCATTACAATGAATATAAAATATAAGTAGGTAAATTGGGATATTATTTTACAAATCTATCTTAAAAATGGAGTAACCAATATGGTAAGCCTCCAACTCTGGAGTGCCCAATTCTTTGAAGGTTATAATGTAACCCTTTGTCCATGGTTTATCACAGAACAACATTTCATTGGTTTTTTAAATAACCACCAATTATAGGATTATAATGTAACCAACCATCATCATTAAAAATTCCAAATAACGATAACTTAAACCTTTATCATGAAATATTTCATCATAAGAACAGTAATTAATGAAAATAATTCAATATTTTTGAGATCACCCATTTTATAAAACTGGACCCATATATTAAAAAAAATGTTTCATTAAAATTAATTATATAAACATGTAAGGTAATCTTGAAAATAGTAAAGACAATTAAAATTGGAAATTTCCTTTCATTTCATATATGTAGTAAAATCAATTTTTTGAGTATAATGATTTAAAAGGAGATTTTTAAATGGATGTCCATTCAAAAAATCATATCATTTTAATGAGATTAAATTAATTTAATTAATTATGTGTATCCATTATAAATTAATATAAAATAATGTAAAAAAAAATAAAATACAAATTCATTTCAAAAATAATCTTATATTAAAATTATCTATTAATTTTATGTTTCTTGTAAAAAATGGATATTGGGTTTTGAATTCCAATACAAATTATAATCAGTCGAACCCTATGCTCTATTAAATTAATTACAATCTAATTAAAAATATAATAACATTAAAAAAAATATGATTCCTGAAATTATATATAAATTAGATGTATATAAATCACACATAAAAATTAAGGGGTGAATGGAGAATATATCTTAAAGAAGTAAAATTCAGATTAATAACCCTTACTTCATGATTCCCTTCAGTTTTGAATACATTAATCTCATGTATAGTGTGTTATAAACTATTATTAACTAATCCAAAACGAAATTAATATTTATCAAAACATATATTATACTTTTATAACATCTTACAACCCCTTCATTAATAATATTTCATTATTTCCAATGTTTTGGGTGTGTTCGTTACATGGTTCATGGTCGGGTCATTTGAGTATAATAATTTATTTGCATGTAAAATTAAAATCAAACTACTGAAGTGAAATTAAATGGTGTTAAAGAATTTTCATATTTTAAAATATTCCCACATATCATTTTTATTTCTTACATGATGAATATTCAATTTATAAAATGTTAATTCTCAATGATTATTTTATTTTGGTGTCTTTTCATAACATCAAGAACTAGTTTGGTTTTATTTGATTTTTTGTCTGTATATTATTTCCACAACATAAAATATGATATAATATACATATTAATGTTTTATTTAAAAATATTAATTATTTTATTCCTATAATTAAATACTATAATGGAAGACGAATGCATTCATTATTCATGGACACAATTAACAACCATAATTTGGATCAAGGTTTCATTTTATTAAATAATAAGAGATGAGAAAAAGAATGGATATATTATATTCCATTAGAAACATAAAATTACAATATATAGATGAATCTAGAGTTATCATTCCTTTTTGGGTTAATCATATGTGGTAATAGTTCAAGAAGAAAATAAATTAAGAGATGTGCTTTGAGAAAGTTACCTATTGACTCTAACCCCCTTAAAGGACCACTTAAAGACCCTTGAATTTGTATTTTTATGAGACCAAAATCACCATTAATTTTTGAGAGTGGGGAGGAGATATTTTTTTTAGATATTCAATGATCATAATATATTATTCATAGAATGGGGTGGTGATGAGTTGTATTTATAATTGAGGATGGGTGGTTTTAACTGATTAAATAAAGAATGTTTTATATTTAAAGAAGAACACTTGTGGGTGGCATTAATTCCAAATAAATAGACTCATAATTAATGTTATAAGGATATTTTATTATCTATAACAAATAAATGACCCATTTAATGTTTTTTTATGTAATTTTATTCCTTTAAATTTTAACATTAAATGGTTTTATTACTTCACATACACTATGGTAAATATTTTTTTTACAATGGTAACTTCCTTATGCCTAAAAAATTAAATTGACATTAAAATCTAATTAGTAATTGATTATTAAAAAATATGATTCCATTTTAACATATTCAATTTAAATAATTTGAAAAATAAAATTTAAAACAAAACTTATATACACAATGAAAATGAATGTTCTTAAGAATGTTATTTTTGAAGAAAAATATTATTTTATATTATCTCTATTGATATTAATTATAATTTAGTGAATAAAATTAATATTTAATTTATTATAATAAATAAATTTCATTTAAAACATTCCCCATTAGGGATTATTATAAGTATTTAAAATTGTGAAACATGATGTACAATGAAATAATATTCAAAAAAATCCTTCATTTAAAAAAAAATAAACTTATTATAAAATTTAATATAATTTTAATTGAAATGAATTTTATTGGAATAATTATAAATAAATAATTATTAACATACTCTCAATAAAAATAATAAAATGAGACATTTATATTATTTTAATTTATTGAATAATTGATATATTTATAAATATAAGTATTTTTACTATTCACTGACAAACCTAAATGTTCTGAAATATATAAAATTTCACCAAAATATAATCATTATTTTTTGATTTAAAAAATAAATTTTCTTTTGGGAAATTATTTTTCTAAAAGTTCCAAAAATTATAAAAATATTCACTCATTAAATCTAATAAACACCATTTTTTAAGGAAAAATATTTTTTTAAGAATAAAATGAATTTATAAAAATATTGTGCATATTTAAATAGAATTAATTAATAAATTATCAATTGTGTTTTTAAATTATATATATCAATATTTAATTAATATTATTCATTCCAATTAAATTAATTGCAAGGTTTTGATACACACATTTCAATAACAATATATTTTCATGTCTCTAAGTTCGAAGTTGCGTATCTTGTATAATATTTATAATATTTTTCCTTTTAAAATCCCAGGATGTTACATTCTCATCCCCATAAATATATTGAGTCCTCATAATTTGAACTTGGGATCAAAAAATTGGTATTTTACTTTTTAAAATACTTTTTTTGAAATAACACATCATAAATTGGATTAATAAAACTTTTTTTGGAAGGAGAGAAAGGAAAGTTTGAATATCATCTAAGACAACACAAACTAGGTTTACATGTCATAAAACATTTCGATGAAATAGAATATTGTTGAGTCAAAAAGTATATCTTATGAATTCTCTATTATTTATGGTTTTATGTTTTGAAAATCACAAACACTTTTTCTAAGTTCTGAATATTTTTATGTTTTTTGTATTTTTCATAAGATCTGGAATTGACATTCCATTATTCTTACAGTTATATGATTACATTTTACCATTCTGTTAGACTTATGGATCTGTCATTCTGATTTTCTATTCTGTTATACCTACAGACCTGTCATTACAATTTTTCATTCGGTTTTTATGTTTTTGATTCCGGTGTATATATGATGACGATTTTCTATACTGATTCTGGTGTATATATGATGCTGATTTCAATACCAATTTCGGTGTATATGTGATGCCTATTTTCAATACCGATTCTGTTGTATATATGATGCTGATTTTCAATACATATTTTGGTGTATATATGATGTCGATTTTCAAAACTGATTCCGGTGTATATATGATACCGATTTTCAATACCAAATCCGGGGTATATATGATGTCAATCTTCATGATACCAAATCTGGTGTATTTGTAACTCTGATTTTATGATTCTTTTTTCTTGATAATGTTATTTCTATGAATCTGTTTTCCTGATTTCTTAAGATTACGCCTTCTTGATAATGTTAGAGTTTTTAAATGTATCATTCCACTGATATCAGACTCTAAGTTCTATTATACTTAGCATTGTTTCTGTTATTTGAAATGATGTCATACAATCTGTTATAAACTAACTGTTGTATGTTTTCCATGAGTCTAGGTGCCTCTGAAATTTAAGGAAAATATGATTGTTGGAGAGGAGCTGACCGTTGAGAAGTTATTCCTACAAATACAAGCTCATATGAATGAGGAACTTAGTTGAATGTGAACAATTTTATGAAGTGATTTATAGAGAGAGAGGCTCTTAAAACTCTCAGTGTTTCATGCAAATGTTGTGAAAAACTTGTTTAAGTGTGAACAACTTGTTCAGAATAGCTAAGTGTAGACTCTGATCATGCTGACCTTGGGCTTCTGGGTTTGGGAGACAGAGGTTCTGATTTCCTTCTAAATCGAGGGCTTGCAGGAATATCAAGACAGACACTGATATTCGGATTGAGGGCTTACCTGGGTTTGGGTAAGATAGACATTCTTGAAAGTATAAATCAAGGAACCTTTATCCAAGTTTTTTGGATACCCTTCTCTTTGGGTCAAAATAATCCAATTGTTACTTGATTCCTATTTTAAGTTGTTTTAATTCCGCTGTATTTGTAACATTATTAAAATCAGAAAGTATACCCTTCTTATACTTTGTAATTCTATTCTCTGGTTATTTTACAAATTCTATATGCTTTAAGGTAGAATCATTCTTTTAAGAAATTAGAAAATATTTCATTAAGAGGTCTTCTAAATGTTGGTTTAACCTTGTTAAACTTGTATTTAAAGGATTCAAAGGAATTTTTAAAGTATACAATTTAACCCCCCTCTTGTATATTGAGCATCTCGCTTTTACATATTCTATCCTATAATTGGTATCAATGTAGGTCTCTTAAATACTAATATCCACATATAAATTTTCTTGCTCAAGTTTTACTTTTTTAAGTTCTTCATTTTTTTACTTTTACTACAAATATGTTTTCTGTAACGAAATATCTTTTTAGTATGGCAGGAATTCATGTTGGATCTCCAGATAATCTAAATCCTATGAGACCACTGATCTTCGATGGAAATGACTATGAGTTATGGAGAGATATAATGAAGACCATTGTGATAAACATAGGTATAGACAAAAACATTATGATAACTAGAGATTATAAGATTCCTGATAGGGAACTTATAACATTTACTGATCCAAAAAAGGTTGATTATCAGCTGAAAATTAAGGTATGTAAAACTCTGATATTTTCCATGACCAGAAACATATATAGCCAGATTTCATCCTGTGAAGCTGCAAGTAGTATTTGGAAGAAGCTTGAAGTAACTCGCTTTGGAACTTCCAAAGTTATTGAAACTAGAAGAGCTATGCTCAGGGCTGAGTATCACGGTTTCTACTTCCCTTATGGATAACCTATATGCAAGGTACAACAATGATTTATAACTATTTTCAACAGCCTAAAATCCATGGGTTTGAAAGGATTAGATGATGAAGCTCCTATATACAAGATTATAGACATCTTTCCTAATGAATGAGAATCCAAGGGAACAACTATATATGAGAATAGGAAAGTCACTCAGATTTCTCTTGATGAACTGTTTGGAACTCTTCTTCAACATGAAACCAGAATGAAGAGAGATTCTGATAATATTAAGAAAATGAATGGATATAGAGGTGTTTCTTTTACAACTACTTCAAATCATACGAAATCCAAAACTCTAGAGAGAATTACAAGATCTAAAGCTAAGAAAGTTGTTCAATCTGAATCTAGTGAAAGTGAAACTTGATAAAATGAGTTTGCAAATCTTTCTCTGAGGATGAACTTGATTTTAGGGAAAGAGAACATTCAATATAGGTATAAGAATAAAGACAGAAAAATAAAAAATATTGGGAAGTGAAATTCTATGAATGTAGAAGAACCGGTCATAATAGACCTTATTGTCCCATTCTTAAGAAGAGAGAAAAAAAAGACAAGAATTCTGAAAGACACAAGAACAAGTTCTACCGATCAAATCATAAGAAATTCTTGAAAGCCATTGACACTTGGAGTGCCACTAGTGGAGATTCTTCTGATAAATCTTTAGAATATGAATCTTCAGGGAAAAATAATATGGGTCTAATAGCCAGAGCTCCATTTCAAAATCATTGTCTTATGGCTAAGGTATGAACTCCTGAATCCATAACCAATATTTTTTTATGTGAAAATATTTTAGATAGAGGTTTTTCTTCAGATGAATAATCTTTTTCATTATATAATGATAATAATTTACCATTCAATGAGGAAGTTTATTGATTTTCCAAGTTCTTAGAAAAGTAAAATTGTAATGTTTCTAAGAAACTTGATAAAGAAAATTCTAGGGAATCTATGTTAAGAAAAGAAATATTAGATCTTTCTAAAGATCTTGATGAGAAAAATTTAGTTTTAGATAGTATCTCTAAGAAACTAGACGTATTTAATTCTGAGAAGGATATACTTTCTAAGGGTCTTAAGAATCTGTTTTTAGAAAAAGATGTTTTCGAGGATAAACTAAACTCTACATCTATTATTCTTGAGGATAAGAATTTAGTTGTGAGACTTAAATATGAAATATTTTCCTTGAATAAACTTCTTGGAAAATTTAACTCTGTTAAAGAAAATTTTGACAAGATGTACTCTCAAATCCAACCTCATGGTAATAATTAGGGTTTAGGTTATTCTCATGAAAACACTTTTTTAAAAAGAATTATTTTGTTACTTTTGGAGCCCATTTTCGTAAAAAATTACAAAGTGGTGGTCATTGGAAGAAATATTGTTCTTCAATTAAAGTTAAATCACTTGGGTTTCATAAAGTATATTTTTCTAAACAGATATGGTTACCCATTCTTTTATTATCTAATAGTTCTGGATCCATGAATGTTTGGAATCCGAAAGCCTAACTCATTATTTTTCATGAAAATGAAGTAATTTCTAACAACCTATGGAACATGGATAGTGGATTTACCTAGCACATGACTAGAAACAAAGACTATTTCAAGAATATTTTAAAAACAAACGGTGGGAAGGAAACATTTGGTGATAACTCTCAAAAAGAAATTTTCGGTATAGGTAACATTATTCTTATTGATAAAGTTGTTATTTCAATTGTTCATTTTTTAAAATCCCTTAGGAACAACCTCATAATCGTAAGCCAATTATGTGATGAGTTTTACCTTGTGAATTTTAGAAATGATAGACGTTTAGTTCAAAATTCCATGGATGACTTTATTTTCCCTACCCTTCGACATGAATATGTGTAAACCATAAACCTAAAAGACCTTATAATTCAAGATCTACCTTGCCTTAGTGCATTTGAATATCAATCATGGCTTTGGAATAGGATACTAGGACACTGTAATTTAAGGAATCTAAGTAAGCTTTCTAAGAATGAACTTGTTCTGGATCTACCGGAAGATAAGTTTGATTCTATAAAAGTCCTTGATCCTTGTCAATATAGAAAGTAACATTAATCTAGCATTAAATATATAAGTGAACTTATAACTTCTAATTCATTACAGTTAGTGCAAACAAATTTATTTGGTCCAACAGAAACTGGAAGTATTGGATGGAAATAATATGTGTTTTTCCTAGTTGATAACTATACTAGATTTACTTGGGTCTATTTTCTTGGAAGGAAATATGAATCTTTTTCTTATTTGAAAATCCTTAGAGCTCATGTTAAAAATGAAAAATCCTACCATAGATAAATATTCATAGTTATCATGGTGGAGAATTTGAAAATTCTGATTTCCAAACTTTTTCTAGTAAACAAGTTATTACTCAAAACACCTTTTCTCCAAGAACCCCTCAACAAAATGGTGTTGTCAAAATAAAAATGTCATTCTTCAAGAGATGACAAGAACCATGTTGAGTAAATATTCTATATCTAAACATTTTTGGGATGAAGTAGTAAGTACTACTTGTAATACTATAAATCGAGTGTTAATCAGACTGTTTCTTAATAAAACACCTTATGAGTTATGGACTGGCTGAAAACCAAATGTTTCTTACTTCAAAGTTTTTGGTTTTAGATTATTTATCTTGAATACCGAGGATAACTTAAATTAATTTTCACCCAAATTTAATGAAGGAATTTTCCTAGGTTACTCTACTAACTCTAAGTCATATAGAGTTTTTAATAAAAAAACTTGCACTATAGAAGAAACTATATATGTTATTTTTGATGAAAATGATCATTTCATTTTCAAACATCCTAAATCATTACCTGGTATATTTTCTAAAACTAATCCCCAAACTTTGATATATGATCATTCAGACAAGTACAATGTTCATGAAAATTCTTCTTAAACATTTACCCTTGAAGATTTTCTACCTTATGTTGACAAAATGGTTTTTCAAAATCAAATTCAGTTGTAAACTTGGAATCATCCTAGTGATAATATCAATGGAAATATTAATCAACCAGTAAGAACTAGAAGTTATTTAAGAAATAAAGTTTAACATATTGCATTTCTTTCCCAATTTGAAATAACGACTCTTGAAGAATCTTTGGGTGATGAAGATTGGATAAATTCTATGAAAGATGAACTCAATGAATTCGTAAGAAATCAAGTTTCGACCTTGGATGAGAAACCTAAGGAAACTTCTGCTATTGGATTAAAATGGGTTTTTAGAAACAGATGTGATGAAAATGGATTCATTGTTAGAAATAATGAAAGATTGGTGGAAAAAGACTATAACCATCAAGGAGGCATAGACAATGAAGAAACATGTGCTCCTGTAGCAAGACTTGAATAAATTCGTATTATTCTATCCTTTGCAGCATTATTTAATTTTAAACTCTATCAATGGATGCTAAGTGTGATTTTCTTAACGGTTTTGGACATGAGGAAGTCTATGTAGACCAACCCCTTTGCTTTGAAGATACAAAATGTCCTAATAATGTTTAAAAATTTACCAAAACATTATATGGACTTAAAAAAACCCCTATAGCTTGGTATGATAGACATTCATGATTTTTGATTCAAAATAACCATATTAAGGGAACTGCTAATCCAACCATTTTCATTAAGAAAATTGATAAAAATGTTTTTATTGTTCATATTTATGTTTATGAAATCATCTTCAGATAAACTCACCAATCCTTAACTGATTCCTTTGATAATCTTATAATGTCTGAGTTTGAAATGATAATGATGGGTGAGTTAAAAATTTTCTTGTATTCAAATTTCACAAAAACCAGAGGGAACTTACATATCTCAACATAATTATATCAAATATCTTCTAATAAATTTGGGTATGCCAACACTAAGAGTATAAGTATTCCTATTGGTACCTCTAATACTCTTAATATTGATGAATCAGGGAAACCTGTAGATCAAACATCTTATAGAGGGATGATAAGAAGTTTATTGTACTTAATAGCTAGTCAACATGACTTAATGTTCTCAGTATGCTTAAGTTCCAGATTTTAATAAAATATTAATTAATCCCATTTAATAGTTGTAAAATGAATTTTTATGGTATTTAAAGGGAACTTTAGAATTGGGACTATTTTATTCCTTTGGAAATGATTTATAACTTAAATGTTTTTCGGATGCTGACTTTGGTGGTTGTAAAATGGATAGAAAAAGTACATCCAAAACATTTCATTTCATAGAAGATTACTTAGTTTCATGGTCTGGAAAGAAACAAAACTCTGTAACACTTTCCACTGCTGAAGCTGAGTATGTAGCAGCTGGATGTTTTTGTGCTCAGGTGTTGTGGATGAAACACACACTCACAGATTATGGAATGAGTTTTACTAAGAATCAAATTATGTTTGATATCATAAGCTCCATTACACTATGTAAAAACCCTGAACATCACTCTCATGTAAAGCACATAGATATTAGAAATCATTATCTTAGGGATCACACACTTAAAGGAGATATTATTCTTCAATTTATCAGAACATAAGAGCAACTTGCTGATATTTTTACAAAAAATCTACCTTCTGATAGTTTTGAATATAGTAAACAGAAGATATGAATGATTTCTATATGGTATTCATTTATATATACTTCTTGTTTAAATTATTAAGTAACATTAAATTACTCCTTATATCAGGGGGAGTACATATGTTTGTTTATTTTATTTCTTTAAAAAAATTCCTTCATTTAAAAATTTTGGATTTGAAAATTTTGGATTTAAAAATTTCGGGTTGGAAAATTTCAGATTTGAAAATTTAGGATTTGAAAATTTCAGACATGAAATTTTCGGATTTGAAAATTTCGGATTTGAAAATTTTGGATTTGAAAATTTTAGATTTGAAAATTTCGGATTTTAAAACTCCCATGAGAAGTTCTTATAATACCAATAAATCTCTCATAATATTCCAAAAGGTAGTCCTTCTTACTCTTCATTCTCTCTATCTTATGTTTTAGTTTCTAGTATTTCAAAATTTCATAAATTCCAGTTTACCTTTCTTCAAAAGATTGGAATTCATATTTTCTATATTCATTCTCAACTGTTAGATCAGATAAAAGTTTTGTCAGCCATTTGATTATCTTATGGAAGTGGAAATGGCATAGCCATGTCTATATAAGGGGTGCCTCTTTTTCAAGTATCACACTATCCTTACTGATCTCAGTACCGAAGTTATGATATCGTCAAAGCATTCATTCCGAAGTTCTCTATCACCCTGAATAAATCTAGAATCCTCAGAAAATCAGATTCCGGTTAGCAAGGAGATTATGGAATGGTCAATATTTAGGGAATGGTTAGTGTTACCTATGTTCTTTGAAAAATGTAACTCCCTTTTTTCTTAGGTGATAAGATCTGATGGATGGGAAAGTGTCTGTGTGGCTAAAGAGAAAACTCAGGATCCGGTTTATCCTCACCTCCTTATTCAATTATATGAATCTGTTTCTTTCTTCCAAAAATATGGTAAGGATCTGTTTAAGTTCAAATGTTATGATAAGTCTTATACAGTTCCCTATAATAAGGTAGAAAATATTCTCAACATACCATATGAAGGGGAGGCTATTATTTGCTCCCAGAAACTCCATATAAAAGAAGGCACTTTTGAAAAAGTCAAGGATTTGGATTTTCATGGTCTTGTGTATGTTAAAAATCCAAAGATTACAAATATTTCAATGAATCACAAGATGGTGACTCCTTGGATTCAAGGATTTTATATTCCAAGAAAGGAGATAATGATTCTCTAAAGATATGTAATATCTTTCTTTTAGATTTTCATGTCAACATAAGGAAGATCAACTTGGTGAAGTACATTTTTCTCACCATTCAGGCAATAAAAGACAGAACCATCAGATCTCAGATCCTTATCTACCCAACAACTATTTCAAGGAAAATTGTTCTGTGTCTTCAAGAAATGAATGTTCCATGCCGAGTAGTCTCGAAGTCATTCAAGATATTGTTGATAAGTGATGGAAGTCTAAGAAGGATGAAAGTATATTTTATTCTAAAATCGAAAAACATTGAAGAAATGGTTGTCGAGAACAAGGGTGATGTTCCAGAATCTTCAAATTCAGTTCCTAAGTAAAGGAAACTTGATGAACCAAGCCTGCCAGTTCATATTCTTGTTGTTCTGATTTCAGTACCTCCTCCTGCAAAGAAACCAACACCTTAGTCAGATGCAACCGTTTCAAAGTGGATTGAAATGGTAGCTACTAGAAAGGAAGTACACCCTTCTTTTGGTCTAAATCCTATAGAGGAAAAGGCTCTAAAAATCATAAAAGATGAAAATCATGAGAAATAAATAAGGATAAGAAGTTAAAGAATAAATATTTGGAAGAAATATTTTCTCAGTCTCTTCTAAACGCTCTAGAAAAGAAATTGCAGGAAGTAGCTGTATCTCAAGATGTTCATAAGAAACTGGTGGTCACTCCATGAAATCCAGAAAGCTAAGATAGTCCTAGATTTATCAAAACTAGTTCATGAAATTGAATATTAGGTAATCCAAGATGATGATGATGATGTTTTAAGGGAATTGGAAGATTATGTTGGATGTCCTTTGAGTTCAGACTCCAAATCTCTAGAACAAGTCGAAGAAGAAGTTAAATAAGAACTTAAGGAAGAAATAGAAGTTGATAAAGAGGTCAAAGTTGAAGATAATCAGGATGTTGAATTTTAACTAGAAGAAGAAGTAGAGAAAGAACAGGTTGAACAACAAGGTGAAGAATAGAAATAATTTCAAGAAGAAGAGGGACACTGAAGATATCAAAATCATAAGTTTGGAAAAGAAGAATATGAACAGGTAGATCTAAATGTTTTTCATGTTTCAGATGAAAAATATCCAGCTCAAGACCCTGTTAATGGCAAGATTGTTCTGAATACTTCATCTAATAAGGAAATTCCTCATAAGTCCTATAAGAGAATTGAGAGACCTTCTTCTTTAACTCCAAAAGGAGTTGAGAAAGGAAAATATGTTTCAGGAACCAAGTCCTCTTCATCTATTGAAAATTATTTTGTAAAGATATCTTTAAGAAATATGGGAAGCACCATTACGGTTCTTGAAAACATAGATGCCCAAAGTCAAATGATGCAAGAGACCCATAATAAAAAGACTGAATTGACCAATATGATTATGGACATGGTTGTCAATAAATAAATAGACATCAGAAACCTTTTGATTGATTATAAAGCTCAGAAGGTGACTTGTAAGAAATAATTTAACCATACCTAAACTATCAACAATGAGCTAAGACAATTCAGTGACATCATGGATCAACAAAAGGAGATTTTAATACTTGTGAAACTAATTTCAACAAGGCCAAGACATCAATCTCTAAGAAAGCTAGTCAACTCATTTTTTTGCTCGATCTTTTAGCAGTGAGAAGGAATTTAGGGATGAATTAGAGAAAAATGTGGTTTCTCAAGAAGAGAGGATCTTGTCTTTAGAGTAGAAGAATCAGGATCAGGAGATCTTATTAAAATTGTTTGAAGAAAATCATAAGTATGTGAAGAAACTCAAATCCCTGATAAAGAAGCTATTGTATGACCAGAAGAAGAGTGGTTGAATTTTCTTTACATTTCTATGTTTTATTGTAATGTAAACTCTTTTTTATACATTCTTTTTAAAGAAGTTTCATGCATATCATTCTTTTGTTTTCGAATTTATTCTTGCTTAACCTTAGAGGTACATCTTGTAATTCTCATTTCCTTTCCCACTTTTTGAAAATCAAAAAGGGGAGAATTTATTTAAAAGAAGAACTTAATCTCTGAGATGAGAATCTAGTAAGTGGGAGTATGGAAAGAAATTATAATGTACATTATAGGGGTAGTTTTCTTCTAAGAATAAATGTATGTCTAAGGGGGAGATATTCCCTTAAGAAAACCTTACTTCAAAGATCAAGAATACGATCCTTGGGAAACATAACCTAAGGGGGAGTTAGTTGCATTCATCCAAAGTCGTATTCAAAAGGGGAGATAAGTTTTTCATACTTGTTTATCTAAGTCAATATATTCTACCTTAGCAATGTTTATTTGTGCTTTCTAAAAAGGGGGAGACTGTTGAGTCAATAAGGATATATTATGACTTATCGATTCCTTATGGTTTTAGGTTTTAATAATCACAAACACTTTTTCTACGTTCTGAATATTTTTAATTTTTGTATTTTTCTTAATATCTATAAATGTAATTCCATTATTCTTACAGTTATATCATTACGTTTTACCATTTTTTTAGACTTACAGATCTGTTATTTCGATTTTCCATTCTGTTAAACTTACAAACCTGTCATTAATATTTTTCATTCAGTTTTTATGTTTCCGATTCTGGGGTATATATGATACTGATTTTCAATACCAATTATGGTGTATATATGATGCCGATTTTCAATACCAATTCTGGTGTATATGTGATGCTTTTTTTCAATACTGATTCTGGTATATATATGATGCCAATTTTCAATACTCAATATAGTGTATATCTGATGCCGATTTTCAAGACCGATTCCGGTGTATATATAATGCCCACTTTCAATACTGAATCTGGTGTATATATAATGACGATATTCATGATACTGAATTCAGTGTATTTGTGACTCTGATTTAATGATTCCGTTTTCTAGATAATGTTATTTCTAAGAATCCGTTTTCCTGATTTCATAAGATTTCATTTTCTTGATAATGTTATATTTGATTAAATGTATCATTACAATGATATCAGACACTATGTTCTCTTATACTTAACATCGTTTCTGTTACATGAAATGTTTTCATACAATCTGTTATAAAATAACCGTTGTATGTTTTCCATGTGTCCAGGACCCTATGAAAGATTACAGAAAATATGACCGTTGGAGAGTACCCAACCATTGGGAAGTTTTTCCTATAAATATATGCTAATTTAAAGGAGAAACTCACTTGAAAGTGAATAATCTTTTGAAGTGATTTCTAGAGAGAGAGTCTCTTACAAATCTCAGTGCTTCGTGTGGGTGTTGTGAACAACTTGTTCAGGCATGAACAACTTGTTCAGACTAGCTTAGTGTAGACTCTGATCGTGGGCTTCCGGGTATGGAAGACAGAGGTTCTGATTTCCATCTAAATTGAAGGCTTGCAGGGATAGAAAGATATATACCTATCTTTATATTGTGGGATTACCAGGGTTTGGGTAAGACATACTATCTTGAAAGTATAAATCAAGTAACCATTATCAAAGGTTGTTGGATACCCTTCTCTTTGGGCCCAAAGAATCCCATTTTTACTTGATTCCTATTTCAAGTTGTTTTAATTCTGCTGTATTTGTAACATTGTTATAGTCAAAAAATATCACCTTCTTATAATTTGTAATTCTGTTACTCTAATTATATAACAGATTCTATATGCTTTAAGTTAGAATCATTATTTTAAGAAATTAGAAAATGTTTCTTTAATATGTCTTTTGAATGTTTGTTTAACCTTGTTAAACATGACATTAAAGGTTCCAAAGGATTTTTTAAAGTATGAAATTCACCCCCTCCCTTGTATATTGAGCATCTCACTTTTAAATTTTCAATCCTAAAAAAATATAGAGTTCAAGTAATTATAGAGAGTGATAGATAAAATGATAATGAGAATTGTAACCACCACAAAACCATAATTCTTTTATAGGTTAAAAGGCCATTGATTTCTCAGTAAAAAGGAAAAAAGAAAACATTTCTTGTTTCAAAATAATGCTTCAAAATATTAGGAATTATTTTACTACCTATAATAAGATCATAATGAAAAATACATATTGAAAATTATAAATTCACACTTTAATCAAATTTGTCCCCAATCTCATATTTTCTCAAATGAAAAGTATTTAAGATGAATTTTCATATTTGAAGCATTATAATCGACATGAAATGATCAAAAAATATTTAATATTATAAATATATATTCTTTATGTGTTTATGTTTCCACAAAAACAAAAATTTCTAGTATAATATAAGTTATTTTCTATTAAATAATAAATATTCAAATGAAGAAAAACAACATTAATCTCAAAATTTTATTGTAATAATCAAATTTCAAATGTAACACCCTGACCCCAGTTAACCAAAGTCCGTGCATTATTACATAGCATTGGAATGATCACAAATGATCTACTCTCGAAAGACCGGATAGATTAGTATCCTTGGAAACACTAGATATATTAATAAGTCATGCATTACATCACAATGTGAAAACTAAAGCAACATAGTCTCCATATTCCACAATCATATCCCCTCAGATAATCCTTGCAGGTCAGTCATAAAATAAATCTTCACAACCTAGGAAAAATAAAACATTGAAAGGGGTGAGCTCAGATGCTCAGTAAGGATAATAATATAGCGGAAAATTTCATAAATAAGCATAAACATTTAAAGCAATGTATAACTAAAAAAAGCCTTTTAAACATGAAATTCAGTATAAAATTGAAAAAATAAAATGAAATAATGCCATTTACTTATTCACATTGATATTATACATGTCGAATAATCACATGCAATACCAATAACAACTTTCATAATGATGGAATGCATAATGCCATACTATCATAACCACATAGTCAAGGACTTGTGCCAAGACTACAAATAAGATTTTGTCAAGGACTTGTGCCAAGACACTAGTTTTTCTCATGAGACCTACCGATGCATCGAGGAGCTATAGTGGGATACACCCGTCAATTACTAAGTCCAATTAATTCCTTGTATGAACATGTTTAAACATAACCTAAACATTCAAATTAAGACTAGCATATGAAATATAAATACTTTCCCCATAAACCATGAATGGTATAAAAATAACACATCCATTGTCCAACATATCAAAAAAGCTTCAATACAATATGGAAGTTTTTATCATAATAAATCAACTTCAAATAAGCTCAAAAGCAATCAAAGGATGTTGACATAGAGTAAATCAAAACTATTTGAGAGAAATGTATCTTTTTTTGAAATCATTTAATAGTAACATAATTTTAAAAGAAAAAATTTACTTTGAAAATAATCTTATAATCTTATAAGGGAATCTTTGACGATTTTACAACGGCGGAAAATAGCTACAGCGGCCGTAAAAGGTAAAAAAAGACATTCTTACCTTAATTTTTTCGAAAAGGTTAAAAATGACCTTATTTGAAATCGACGGAACGATTCCTTTATAAACATCTTATAAAAATTCAAACAAGGGTATAAATGATGTTAACCCATCTTCTATTAAATAGTAAAAATATTTTGAAATACATTTTTAAGAAACATGGATGTGGATGATAAAGAGGTCCCAATAGATAATTACGTATAAACAACCTCGGATAATGAAGTGATTGTAGAATTAACCCTTACCTTGTACTTTTCATTGGTCAAGGGTTGGATGACCTCCTATATAATTGTTAAATAATTTTCATTAAATTACACAAGAATCATATACATAAAAATGATATCATATATGATCTTTTTATGTTGCATTGTTAATAATATTTTAGTATTATCTTCGTTTTGGGTGTTCACTTACTCCTTTTCTTTTTTATGTTTTGTTACATAAGCCATGTTTGTAATACATATGTTTTATATTATTCATATATATAATTATATGAAGTACTTAAACATTATTTTTATTCATAAAATTAAAATTATTCTTGAATGGATACGATGGGGAATGAATCTTATCGCATTCGTGGAGACTGTAGTCCGTACGTATGCACGAGTGAAAATTTCATTGGTTTATATTAAAATAATATATAATTGGATGGTTTATCATATATACACAATCATTATCATGTTATATTTATAATTTACATGAATTATGCATCATTATTATAGCCATCCATATAAAAATGTATTGAATAACAACTATACCATGATGTGAAGACGGTAAGCCGTACGTACGCACGTATGGTGACATGTCATTCAAGGGATGGATAGAATAATGAATTTAGTTGTACCAAATTTATAATAACATCACGGTATATAGAAGATAATAGAGATATTATCTTAGAATGGAAACAACAAATAAAAAGGAAGTGGAAGAAGAAAGTGACTTGAAAGAGGTGGTGAGATTTTTACCTCTTCTTCACGTTCTTCCTTTTGATTTGATAAAAAGGTCAACTTATGTTGGTTTTATGACTAAAGGAAGGCCTATAGGATTAATTTAGGGAATTTGAGAGGATATTTGGGAAGGGTTTGTCCGAACCAAAAGGCTTTGAAGGTACGAATTTGAGAGAAGGGAGAGTGCCCGTTTTATGAGGGGTGAGGGGCACCTTAGGAAATACTTCAAATATTATTTTATAATAAATTCATATTCGGTTTATAATGGCTCCAAACTAATTAATTTAGATGCTAAGGTGGGTATAGGTCACAAAAAACTCAACCAATTGGTTTTATACAGGGTTGGTTGAATTTATTAACCTTATCGTTTAGTTTTAACTCTTAATTAATTAGTATGACATTTACAATGTCCCTTTGTATTTTTATATTATATGGTAAATAAATGTACTATAAACTTCTAAGATACCCCCAAGTGGTTCATTAATGATACACCTGTCATTATATAAGTCCTTTATCAGAACCTAATATTTTTCGGAATATTATATCAATTTATAATATAATATTTGTTTTAAACACTCCTTTATGTAAATTTTGACACGATTTAATAATTGATTTTTGATAAAGTCTTAACAAATTTTTTGATTCGAATCATATTCAATTAATAAATTATGACATGTAATATTAACCAATAAAATTATTTTATGTCATCAAAACTTTCAAATTATATTTATTTTAATATTTTTAATACCATTTATTCGATTATTTCATTAATAAGTTAATTACGGCATCATCATTGTGCCATTAAAAATTTTAATTATATAATATCTAAAAATTATAAATAAATGACCATTTTGTAGGAAATCAATTTTTCTTTCTAATTATTATTTATAGTCGAATTTATCTTATGTATAAACTTGTATTAAAAATGGTTTAGTTATTAAACTTTGATTTTAACTCTTTTAACTCTTCTTTAAATAAAATAATAATAAATGTCTTAATCTAATCCATGGGGACCTAAAGGGCCATTTGTTATTCCTATGGTTGTTTTTGGCCGAATTTCACTTATCCAATAGAGTAAAGACATGTTTTAGGATAATAATAAAATCTTTTTTACCCTTAATTACACTATTTACTTTTAACCGTGGTAAATAAATGTTAAAAGTTACTATTCATAAAAAATTATTTTTATCTTATTGAACCAAATTTTACTCCTTGATTTTAACCATGTTCCTCATATTTTCTAAATTTTACTCATAGAAGCGGTAAAATTAATTTTTATGTGAATTCAAAAATTTACCTACGAGGTGGGTAAAGGACGTTGAAAATTTTAATAAAATTTTTATATATCTAAAATTAATAGAAACTGACTCCAATTAATTATATTGACCTTATATAGTTATTATGTATCTATATTTACCTAAAATGAATATAAATTAAATAAATAATTATTTAAATTAAATTTCGGTTTTAAACCATAACTCAGTGTTTTTCACTCTTCATAAAAAATTGAAAGTTTTCAGAAAAATATAAAAAATGTACCCCAAACTAATTTCGATATTCCGAATCCAAAAATGAAGTCCATTTTACCAAATTCAAATATAAAAATTTTAATTTATTAATTTAAAATTCATTCTTGTTGTTATGACCAAAAAGCGTATTTTTAAGAAACAATACCTATCAAAAGATTGAAAATTGTTTACATCCAATCTTAAAGTGAAATTACATAAAATGACGAGAATTGGATTAAATAATAAAAATATAATCTATTTATACTTCCAAACCCTTAAAATGTATAATTTAACACTATAAATTATTTTGATTAAAAAAGTTGTTTTCAATTAAAATACTGTATTTTTCACTATTTACCCAAATATGAATGTTATCAGAAAACACAAAAAATTCCTCAAAAATAAAATTTTTGGTCCTAATTCTAAAGAAGAAGTTTATTTTGTCATATTTAATATATAAAAGTTTCAAATATTTAATTTAATAAGGATTCACCATTAAAAGGTGGTAAAGTGCATTTTTTGAAAAATACTTCTTTTAACTGAAAAAATAAATTAGTTCTTACCTTATGTCTAAGAAACTCATAATATGGATTCTAAAATTATATAGATTATATAAAGTTCAAAATTCAATTAACAATATTTATAAATGCTTTTAAATGACTAGTTTGGTAAGTCGTGATGCGCTTCAACTCAGTGTTGGGTGTAGTGCAAGTTATTGAATAACTTTGAAGAAACAACATTTTATGAAATCTTGGGGGGTAACATTCTTCCCTCCTTCAATAAATTTCTTCCTCTCAATTTGAAATTTTTCTTATAAAATAAAAGGTTGAAAATAGAAAATACCTTTGTGGGAAAACCCACATCGGAAATTGGGTTAATAAAATTTAGTCTTAATAAGAAGAAAAGGGGAATAAAAATGTCACCACCAAATTATGATCTTGATTAGGAGAACATTGGTGGAAATTAGAGACACATAATTGGAGGGAAAATTTAAATATTTATAGGGAGTGATTAAGGTCATCAATCACAAATAATTGTAGAATTGTGGGCCTCAAATCCACCAATCTAGGATGGTTTAAAATATCATCGGTTCAATAAAACATAAGGTATTAGGATAAAACATTTTTAGTTTTAAGATACCTTTCTTAATGTATAAGAATTAATTTCATCATAGAATAAGAGAAGAAATATATATATATATACTTGGCAATTCGAGTTCCATCCTTTAACTAATTTCTACCACAAACTCATATTTCACTCAAAATGATTATAGAACATAAAAAAGTATTCTATTTATACTATTCGTATAGGGTTCCAAAAAAAATGAATTTAAAATTCATCTACCAAACTTTTAATAATATCAACATTATTCAATCCAGGAAATCACATGGTCCAGTGGTAGGTGATAAACACTTGTCGCCCATCAGTTGCGGGTTTATGTCTCGCGGCCTTTCCGAACGCGACGGGTTGCCGCCCGACCTCTGGGATGTCCTTTTATGGAAATCCAAAAATAATCTCAAACTAGAATTATCCAAAATACTTCTATCCAAACTCATAGTCCAAAATTTATAAGGAAGTTAACCACAATGAATATCCTTTTTTGCACTTAATAACATGTGAACACCCTCATTATGTATTCTTTTAAAACACTACAACATTAGGAATTACCACAAAACCATATTGATTAAATTCGTGCTCCCATATATCTTATAGAATACATGATATACTTCTTCTGTCCAAAATTGTTGTTAACTCCAAAAATGATGGAATATTAAAATCATTAATAAGTTTCAATGGACTCAAGAATATCCAATATAATTTATCCAAATCAATCATGTATTATTCCAAAATCATTACCTCGGTATCAGAACCATATTCTAGTTTATCTTTCTCTCAACTATATATTTTCCAAAAATTTAACCTGCTATTGAGTCACTTTTCTTGGTTCCACACAATATCAAGTCTTTAATGAAATAGTACGGTAGTACAATCCTTATATACTCAACAATTATTATAACTAGTACATCATAGATACAACACTCAAATGAAATAATTCTTTAATAACAACATAAGGAATACAATAATTCCTCCTTGTTTGTTTTTGTATCATAACTTGATTATTATTCAATAGCATCATTTGGGTCATACTCTGATGATTTGTACATTGGTTTGCGTAGTGTCTCAACTCCTTTCAGATGAAGCATTGTACATTTGAAACCTTATTCTTACCCTTGCAGTCACATAATTGGTGTCCTATTTCTCCACACTTATAACAAACTCCCATTCCCTTCTGGAAAGTTCCATGGTGTTTCATCCAATAGTTATCACATATGGAAAAATTATTCTTTTCGCTCTTCCCTTTATCAATCTTCCTCTCTCTATCCTTTTCTTCTCTTGCATCCCTTCAAAACCATAGGACTCAGAGAATTCTTTACTTATCTTATTAACACATGATACTATTTCTTCCTATGTTGAGAATACATGGGATACTATTTCCCTTATAAATGTTGGCTTAATACCACAAAATATATGATCCTTTTTACTCTTTGGATCATGCGTATTGTTAGAGTTCACATTCCTTCTATTGGGCGCCATTTATATACAATGGCATAAACTATGTCAGTTTATGAATTGTAATTAATATTTCCAAACTTGTAAAATACCCAGCATAAATTGAATGGATTATGGATATAATCCATAATCATAAAGATGTTTTCATTGAGGAAGTATATACTCATAAACCCTTTATAATTATTTGTAATGAAAATGAGAATTATTCTAAGCATATCCCTCGGGAGTGTCGTAAGCAAGAGTGTCACAAGGCCCGTTGTTGTGCACTAGTTCCGGTTCAAGTCTAGCTCAAAGTGGGTTTTTTCAGGTTTTACCCCACGGTACATTTGTGCGAGATCCGCCTCTACCTGCTCATATCCAGACAAGGATTTATTTCTCGGAAAACTCACAAAATCTCTACAATACCAACCTTCTAAAAAGTTCTTCTATACTAATCCTCAAAGTCTTTCATAGGTCTATGGGATCTAATCAGAGTTTATCTAAATCTAGCTTCCAAGGTTTGTACTAAACATCCTTTGATACCAACTATAACTCCCCGACCCAAGTTACCTAGAGTCGGTTCATTATTACATAACATTGGCATGATAACAAATGATCAAGTCTCGAAAGACTGATTAGTTTAGTAGCATTGGAAACACTAGATACATTCATAAGTCTTACATTACATCATAAAGTGAAAACAAAAACAACATAGTATCCATATTAAAAACTCATATCCCCTCAGACAATCCATGTAGGTCAGTCATAAAATACTTCTTCACATCCTGGGGAAAAAACATAGAAAGGGGTGAGCTCAAATTCTCAGTAAGGATAATAATATAGTGAAAATTTTCAAAAATAAGCAAATTCATTTATGGAAATGTATAACTAAAACAAAAGTATTATAAACTTTAATTTAATCATATCATGTAAAAAATAAAATGAAATAATGCCACTTACTTATTCACATGGATATTATACTAGTTGAATAATCACATGCAATATCAATAACCACTTTCATAATGAGGGAATACATAATTCCAGACTCTCATAACCATATAGTCAAGGCCTTGTGCCAAGAATACAAATAATATTTTTTCAAGGCCTTGTTCCAATACAATAGTTTGTCTCATGATACATACCGATGCATCGATGAGCTATAGCGGGCTCCACCCGTCACTTTCTATATCCAATGCATTCCTCATATGAACAGGATTAAACATAACATAACCATTCGTATTAAAAATAGCATAGAAATGTCAATTATTTTTCCATAAACCATGAATAGTATAAAAATAACACATCCACAATCACACATATCATAGAACCTTCAATACAATATGTAAGTTTTGTATCATAATAAATCAACTTCAAATAAGCTTAAAATCTATCGAATGATGTTTACATAGATGAAATCAAAACTATTTAAGATAATTATCTCTTTTTTTAAATCATTTAAAAGTAATATAATTATAAAAGAGAACATTTAATATGAAAATATTATTATAATCTTGTAAGGGAATCATCGAAAATTTTATAAAGGCGGAAAATAGCCACACCAGCCGTATATGTTAAAAAAATACATTCTTACCTTAATTTTGTCGAAAAGGCTACAAAGGAAAGTTTTTGAAAATGAAAGAAATATTCCTTTGTAAACATATTATTAAAATTCAAAAATGGTATAAATGGATTTTACCCACTGTCTATTAAATAGTAAAAATAATTTGAAATACATTTTTAAGAAACATGTATTTGGATGATAAAGTGGTCCCAGTAGATAATTATGTATAATCAACCTCGGATAATGAAGTGATTGAATAATTAACCCTTTCCATGTAATTTTCCTTGGTCAAGGGTAGGTTAACCTCCTGTATAATAGTTCAATAATTTTTATTAAATTATACAAGAATCATATACATAAATATGATATCATATATGATCTTTTAATATTGCTTTGTTGATAATATGTTAGTATTATTGTCGTTTCGGGTGTTCACTTACTCGTTTTATTTTATATATATTGTTACATAAGACATTTATTTTATTCATAGGTTGTATCTTATTCATATCCATAATTATATCAAGTACTTAAACATTAGTTTTATTAATAAAATGAAATTTTTTTTGAATGGATACGATGGGGAATGAATCTTATCACGTTCGTGGAGATGGTAGTCTGTACGTACACATGAGCGACAATATCATTATTTTAATATCAAAATAATATATAATCTGATGTTGTATAATATATACATAATCATTATCATGTTATATTTATAATTTACATGAATTACACATCATTGTTATACCCATCCAAATAATAATCAATTGAATAAAAATTACCCCACGACATGGAGACGGTAAGCCGTACGTATGCACGTATAGTGACATGTCATTCAAGGGATGGATGGAATAATTAATTTGGTTGTACCATATTTATAATAACATCACATTATATAGAAGATACTGGACTTATTATCTTAGAATGGAAACAACAAAGAAAAAGGAAGTGGAAGAAGAAAGAGACTTGAAATAGGTGGTGAGATTTTTACCTCTTCTTCGTGTTCTTCCTTTTCATTTGATAAAAAACACTCTTTATGTTGGCTTTATGACTAAAGGAAGGACTCTAGAATGATTTTTGAGAAGTTTAGAGGATATTTTGACAGGTTTTGGCCGAACCAAAAGGCTTTGAAGGTATGAATTTGAGAGAAAGGAGAGTGCGCTTTTTATGAGGGGTGAGGGGCACCTTAGGAAAAACTTCAAATATTATTTTATAATAAAATCATATTCGGTTTCTAATGGATAAAAACTGATTTAATTCGATTATAAGGTGGGTATGGGTCTAAAACATCTCAACCAATCAGTTTTAGATAGGATTTTGTCACTTTATTAACCTTATCATTTAGTTTTAACTCTTAGTTAATTAGTTTGACATTTACCATGTCTCTTTGTATTTTTATATTATAAGGTTAATAAACATACAATAAACTTCCAAGAGACACCCATGTGGTTATATAATGATACACCTATCACTATATATATTTTTTGTCTGATACATAAATCTTTACCAATATTATATTAATTTATAATATAATATTTGTTTTAAAAACTCCTTTATGTCAATTTTGACACTATTTAATAATTGATTTTTGATAAAGTCATAAAAAAATTTATTTATTCGAACCAATTTTATTTAATCAATACCAACATGTCATATTAACCAATAAAAGTATTTTATGTCATCAAAACTTTTATATTATATTCATTTTAATATTTATAATACCATTTATTTGATTTGTTCGTTAATAAGGTAATTATTGTATCATCATTGTGTCATTAATAAACATAATTGCTTAATATCTAAAAATTATAAATAAAATACCATTATTTAGGAAATAATTTTAACTTTCTATCGAATATTTATAGTCGAATTTATCTTTAGTATAACCCTATATTAAAAATTATTTAGTTATTAAATTTTGATTTTAACTCTTTTAAATCTTCTTTCAAAATAATAATAATAAATTTATTAATCTAATCCAAGTGGACCTAAAGGGAAATATTTTATTCCTAAGGTTTTTTTGGCCTAATTAGACTTAATAAATAAAATTATGACATGAATTAGGGAAATAATAAAATAAGTTTTACTCTTAATTACCCTATTTACTTTTAAACGTGGTAAATAAAATTAAAACGTTACTATTCACCAAAAATTATTTTTATCTTATTGAACGACATTTTACTCCTTGATATTAACCTTTTCTCTCTGATTTTTGAAATTTCCCTCACTGAAGAGGTAAAATTATGTTTTATGTGAATTCAAAAATTCTCATAGGAGGTGGGTAAAAGAATTTGAAAAGTTCAATAAATGTTTTATGTATCTAAAAGTATTATAAACTGACTCCAATGAATTAAATTTAACATATATAGTTATTATGTATCTATTTTTACCTAAAATAAATTTGAATTAAATAAATAATTTTTTAAATAAAATTTCAGTTTTAAACTACAACTCAGTGTTTTTCACAATTCATCAAAAATTGAATGTCTTCAGAAAAATACCAAAAATTCACCCTAAGCTAATTTTGATATTCCGAATCCAAAAATGAAGTCCATTTTACAAAATTAAAAACATATAATTAGAATTTATTAATTGAAAAATTAATTCTCATTGTTATGACCAAAAGGCGTATTTTTAAGAAACAATATTTATCAAAAGATTGACACTTATTTATGTCCAATCATAAAGTGAAATTACATAAAATGACCAGAATTGGATTAAATGGTAAAAATATAATATATTTATACTTCCAAACCATTAAAATGTATAATTTAACACAACAAATTATTTTTATTAAAATAGTTGTTTTCATTTAAAATATACTATTTTTCACTATTTACCCAAATATGAAAGTTATCAAAAAAACACCAAAACTTCATCGAAACTAAATTTTTATGTCCTGATTCTAATGAGGAAATTTATTTTGTCAAATTTAATATATAAAGGTATCAAATATTTAATTTTATAAGGGTTGACAATTAAATGGCGGTAAAAGATAATTTTATGAAAAATACTTCTTTTATTTGAAAGAATGAATTAGTTCTTACATTATGTCAAAGAAACTCATAATATGGATTCTAAAATTATAGGGATTATATAATGTTCAAAATTCAGTTAACACTATTCATAACCTCTGTTTTATAACTTGTCCGGTTAGTCGTGAAGCGCTTGAATCCAGTGTTGCATGTAGTGCAAGTTATTGAATAACTTTGATGAAATTACGTATTATGAAATTTTAGGGTGTTACATCAACAAAGATCATTAAAAAACAACTAACCTCAAAATTATTCAAAATATTCCATATTATAATTGAAACCCAAAAATAAGAAAGATTTTATCTTATAGTCTACTATAATAAATTTAAAATTCATCTTCAAAAATTCTTAATCATTCATAAATTTTTATAAAAAATGTAATTTTCATTAATCACATATTCTTCAAAATATACGAATCATTTCGAAAAATAACACAAATAACCATAAACCATATATGTTTTGAAAATATAAATCATTAATTATTTCAAAACTAAATTAATTATTATTAAAATATTCTTCATCATAAAAGTCTCAATAAATATTGAACATCGTGGGATATAACATTAATCACTTAGTAACCCAACCATTTTTTCTAATCCCATGGTTATCAATAGGATAAAACATATTTTATAAAAATAAGTTTTTATTTATTTATGAAATTTTATAACTGAAAATAAAAATATGATTTTAATTGTGTCTTCATGTAGGCCAGTGGTATGCAATGAAACCTCTTCACCCTTTAGTGGAAGGTTTAATCCTCACAGCCTTTCCAGATGTGACAGGTTTTCATACGGTTAATGAGATGTCCTTTTATAAAACTATATGAATAAAATAATTTTAAAATTATATAAATTTCAAAAAACATATAAAAACAACATTATTATATTTAACTTGAAATGTAATATAATACCATTAGTTTTTTATCCCAATATGTAATGATCACTAATTACCTCAAATTTATAGATCATATCAAACAAAAATACTAAAAATAGAATTAAATTTTTTTCAGAAAAATTAACGAAATCATTACTCAAATAACCTTTTTTATTTCATAAAATTTAGTGTAGGATTTACCTTTTAAATTATAACATTTTACCACTTTCCAATGGTATGAATTCCATATATCATATTATTCCCAATTTATGAAAACAAAAACTACTATATAAAACACCTTTTGAATTCTCTGATCCCAATATTATTTATAAAATAATGGTACATCATAATTTTGAAAATGAACTACATAAAACCATCCCTTTTATATATTTCTTCTTAAACCATTAAACATTATTCCTCTTTGTATTCATTAATACCTCAATCCAATAAATAGAGATGTGAATTTTATCCTTAATATTCATCAATATCAACCAAAAAATGTATCATACTTATGAAATAAGAATATAATTCATACGTTAAATATAGTCCTCTTGATTAATCTAGTATTCCATATATATTTAACTTCATGAATGTAAATGGTCATGTTCTTTGTGGATGTTCTCATTTCAAGTGATTTTGTAATATTGATATTTTAAAATCAAATGAAAAAGATACAATGACCCATAATATTTTTAAAGAAAATAAATGGTGATAGATAATTAAAATAGTTCTTATAGGTGATTTGAAATATAACAAATGTTTAGAAATCATTTGAGAAATATCTTTTAATAATACTGATAATCAAATAATTTAGAATAGTTTTGATGGTTTTCAAAATCATTTTCCTTCCATATTGATAAATTATTATTAATATATAGAAAATAACATCATTAAAACATGAAATTAATTATTATATGTTAAAATTAAAATGATTCTTATAAAGATAATACACATAGATACTCTATAAAAAATTAACCTTGAAATCCTTTCTACCTAAATCAATTACCATTAAAACTGTAGTATCCAAAATATCATTAATATCCATTCAATCTATCAATTTATTTATCTTTTTTTACAAGGAATCAAACATATAATTATATTTAAACTTTTAATCCTTTTGATTAAATTATTAACTCTTAAGAAAACATCATAATATCTAATTTTATCAAAACCATTATCTGATACATTATATAAGGACCCAACCTTAAAAATGACATATTCTAGAGATTTTAAACTAGAAATTATATTTCTATGATCCCAAGGATCATTTTTATTTATATATATAAAGAAATAAGACTAAATCATACACGGTAAAACCATACATTTCAATTGGGAACTTATACTGAGTCTCCATTTTTTTAATAAAACAAATGTCTAAAAAACATGGTTTCTCTTCATGGAATATATTATTAATTTTCCCCTTGATCTTATCATTGTCCCAACTCTTACTTAAACCTTATGAAAAAAAATTAAAACTAGAATGAAAAACAAATCATCGTACATTATATAAAATAATTTAAACTTCTATTCCAGTGAAATACAAGAAAAATATTTTTATAAAAAAACATGTTTTCACATGGAAAAATGAATCATCCTTTCAAAATTATTATTTTTCTACTTTTTAAAAATAAATTGATTTCCATGAAAACTCATTATAAATTATATAAAAGAAAAGTTGGTTTCATGGGACATCATATTCTATAAGAATTGTTAAAATAAGGAATCCATCATAGACAACCCCCAACTCTAGAGTACCCAATGCATTTGAGGTTATAACATATCCACCAATCCTTTACTTAATATGGAATCACCAATTCTTGGTTTATCATGTAACCACACATCATTGGTTTATCATGTAACTAACCAGAATTTTATTATCATGAAACCCCCAAACATTGGTATATCCTATAATAACTAGTCATCATAAATAATTCATGGGAACTTTAACATAAATATATATCAAGGAATATTGCATCATAAAACCACTCTTTGAAGAAAATAACCCTTTCATTTTGAACTCTCACAATTTGGAAAATATTTTATGTAAAATGGAAAACAAATTTCTTTTAAAGTAACCATATAAAATTTAAAGTATGAATCAAAATATTAATGTAAAATAATAGTGTAAAATTATGTACATTCTATATATATAATGAGAATTGTTTTTGAAAAAGGAACTATAAAAAAGGATTTGCAAAAGAATATCACTTAAAAATATAATATTATTGAAGTAATAATTATTAAAATGAATTGATTATTTGAAACCAATTTAGTTCCACATAAAATATTAAAATAAAATATATCAAAAAAAAATTAATTTCACAAATAATCTAAAAAGAAATTATTAATTGAGTTGAAGTTTGACCCAAATAATGGAAATTGGGTTAAAAACTTCCTTGCACTTTTAATCAATAGAATTGCATATAACATAAAAAGTAATAATTATAAAATGAAACATTTAATTCCATAAAGAAAATTATATTAATGATATTATATATTAATAAAATGTATATATAAGTACAAAAAATAAATAGGTGGTGAATAAAACAGTTATCGTGCGTAAGTAAAAGTGAGATGAGTTACTCTTACTTCACACTTACCTATAGTTTTTAATATATTAACATCTTGTATAATGGTTTAAAGGATGTTATTAACTCATTCCAGGAATATATTCATGTTTATTATAACCTATATGATCTTTTTAAAACATCTTTTGACATGTTTATTAATAATATATTATTATTTTCATTTTTTATGTGCATCTGTTTCATGGTTTTGTGGTCTATTAATTTCTGTATAATTAGAGGGTTTCCTTTGAAATTTAAATTAAACTCTATTTGTGATATAAAATTGGTTCCATTCACTCCTGTACTTATAAATGGTTACATATATCATTTTTATTTCTTACATGAGTATGATTAATTTGATAAAACATTAATGATAAATGTTTAGTTTAATTTGGTGGGTTTTCTGAACATCATTAAACAGTTTCATTTTAATTAACATTATATGTAAATATTAGTTACATTACATGAAATATATTCTAATATACTGATTAATTTATAACTTAATCATTATAATACTATTATTAACAGATATATAGGTGAAAAGGAAAACAGCAAATTATTATTCACAAAGATGGTTACCGGCATATTTTGTACGATGTTTTGGGTGGAAAATTTATTTTTCGATATTCAAAAAATATGATTTAAGGTATATTAGTAAGCATAAAGAGAAATATTGTAGGAATACAAAAAGAAAATATAACAAATTTAAATTTAATCATTGAAAAAAACCCCAAACCCAAGGGGCCTCGATCCAAGAGTCACATGCGTCAAGTCGCCTGGCATCTTCCATCATCATAATGGGTAAATAATAATAATAATCACTATCCATCACAACTAGAGACAATAACAGGATAAATCAGAATAGATGATCCCTTCAACCTCCACATACTAAACACTATTATAAGGATGCCTCTTAAATCAATGTCGTTTCCACCGTAAAAGAATCATAATGCATCCCTTTATAGCATCAAAACACCATAACCAGAAGAAAACATAACTAAACATAATGATTTCACATTAGAAGAGAACCATAACAATATTTTTCATCTATGAACTCTGAATACACACACACTGCTATCTTGTTTTTCAGCTCAAACAAATCATCGGTCATCACCATCTGAAACCAATATCAAGAAACAATCTATAGGAAAACATAATAGTGAACTATATAAAATTCAATATGGACAATAAAAATTAAAAGTAAATCAAACGGAAACCCCAAAAATCACCATAAAGAGACATCAAAATAGATGAAGAATAGAGAAAGAAAATTGGAACCCCACACTAACGAAAAAAATCATGGAGACCACTATCCCCCCCCACCAATACAATCCCAATAGAACAAAAATTACTCATCAAGACTAACCACGATGTGTTCAACCCTAATGGGTTATAGAATAATGGATGATAAGGATAAGAACATCCAATTTCACCACATATGCTGAGACAAACCACCAAAATCACTTATAAAAAGAGGTGGCACTGCTGAAATGAACTGTAAACCCTACGGGGAAGGGGAATAAGAGGCACTGATGTGGGACAGATGTTCCAAGAGAAGGATAGGAAAATGGTTGACTAATTTGGTAAAGAATGAGGGAATATGAAAGGGGGAGATATGGATGGAAGTTCCATTCAAGCCTCATCACTTAGAATCGTCGTCGAGGGATGCCCTGGAAAAACGATACATTTCATTAAATAATAAATGATGACTAAATAAATTGATATAAGATATTACATTTGAATCATAAAATTACAATATATAAATGATTATCTATTTATCATTACTTGATGAATGAATGAGTTGGGTATAAATTTTAAGAACAAAAAAATTTAAGAATGTTTCTTTGAGAATGTTTCCTCTTTAATATCACCTCTTTGAAGGATCGGTTAAATACATTTTAATTTTTCTTTTGGTGATACCAGAAACATTTGGATGGGGGTGAGATTTATGTAGAGGTATTTTTAGGAATATTTAGATCCTAAATGATTTTAAGGAGTAAGGGGTTGTGAATAGTGGAATTTGAACATGAAGAGGGGTTGTATAAAGTGATTAAATAATGAATATTTTATATTTAAATCCAAAAACATGCTGGTGGAATGAATTACAAGTAATTATATGGGTAATTAATCTTTTAAATTATGGCGAGGGTTGGTAATCTCATACAAAACCGTTTAATTTTTTATTTTTTAGGTATTTTAATAGCATACCTTTTAACATTAACCTGTTTTATAATTTTTCCAATAATAAGGAAATTGTTTTTTCCATAGTAAATTTTTTTATGGATAAAAAGGAAACTGAAATTAAAACATAATTTGGACCTTAATATTAAAATTATGGTATGTATTTTAAAAACATAACATAACAGAATTGGAAAAAGTAAATATAAATTGAACCATATTGATTCAATGATAAAATAGGTTTTTAAGAAGTGTATTTGGGAAGAAAAAGTTGATTTTATATTAACTATATGAAAAATAATTTTTATTTTATGAAAAATTATTACTATTAACTGAGATTTCATATATACATTTCCACTAAAAAATTTCTCTATAGGGACTTATTTTAATTAATTAAAAAGTATAAATATTATATACTTTCAAATATTTATCAGAGAAACCTCATTTTTAATCCCAAAAATAATGTTATTCTAAAATAAAATGTAATGTTTATTAATAATATTGTTAATAAATTAAATCTAAATTATACATATTTTACCTGATATCAAATCCAAAACATAAACGGAGTTTTAAATTGTTTAATTTATTGGATATAAACTATAAATCTGACAAAAATTGGTATTTTAAACTATTCAATGACAAACCAATATTTTCTGAAAAATCCTAAAATATCACAAAAAGTAATAAAAGTTATTATGAATTCAAAATATTAATTTTATTTTATGAAATTTGTTTTCTAAAACATATATAAATTAATTATAATATTAACTAATGGAAAGTAAGAAATCCGATTTTTTATAGAAGAAATATTTTTTTTGTAGAAAAAAATGAATTTCATGAAATATAGTACTTATTTAACAAGAATTAATTATTAAATTATAAATAATTTTAGAAATTATAATTTAAATAATACCATAATTACTATTAATTTCCCTCTAATTAAATATCTTGGTTATAAAGGCCGCATTTATTTGATAATATTCAGTTGTTTGTTTAAACTCGATGTGGCATACATTTTATGATATTAGAAATACAATTTATTTAAAATATCTTTATGTTATAGTAATACTTAAGGTTAATCTTTTTGGAAAAATTAATATGGTTAAAGAAACTACATGGAAATCTAAAATTGTTAAGGGGGAAATATATCACTAATTGTTTAATAAGTGAAAAAAATTCTGGTGGCATGATTTCCAAATTAGCGGAAGAATGTAACAAACAAGGTAATTTCAAGATAATTCATTTTAATGAATTTTTAAAATTAAATAATACAATTTTATAGAATAATTTTCATTATAAAATTATTATTTACTTTTTCAATGAAAACGAAAAAATCATTCTTTTTAACCATATTGATTCTTCATGTATTAGATTGTTTTATTTACAATCATGGTTTAAAAATTATATAATTTTAATATGAAAAAATGATGTTTATTTTTCATATCATCAAATCAAAAATATCATTAAATGAATATTATGTAATTTTTTCAAATGTTTTATTTTTTCTTGAATACTACAAAATATTGATGTTTATTAAAATTTGGAATTTTATTTTGAAGAATTTAAAAAGTAAAATTTAGTTTTGAAATAGTTTTAAAATTTCATTATTTAATTTTTGTTAAAAATATTCCAATTATGGTCTTTAAAATAAATTTTATACATAAATGTGGAACACATATATATTTCTACATAAAGATTCATTTTTCTTAAAAATATTTATTCATCACGTTTTCTAGTTTAATTTTAAATTATGTTCAGAAAATTATATTTTTTGACCATTGAAAAATATATTTCATTTTTTTAAACATGATGTCCAACATTTTTATACCATTCCATTTAATTTTAATTCATTATGAATAGTACCCTCAGTAAATTTATGTCTCCTCAGTTAGGGTAGATCACATAATTTGAGTTCAAAATAATATGACAAGGACACAAAAATGACCCCAACACTTACTATAATTTCTTGAGTGGTATATATAATTCATAAGACTATAATGTATAATAGAATATCACTTTCCCATTTTTCAATGATTTTGACCATTGTTTTATTTTATATAATGAAAACTAATAAATTGACATTCTTGTTCTTTTATTGTATTTATATTATGACATACGGATATACATATGATATTTTCAGTTATAAGTTTTTATCTGAAAAATAAATGATTTTTTATCATGGTAATTTATTCATAATTTTAATTGATGAAATCATAACATCAATAGCTCACATAACACTAGCATGATAATTATTTAATTAATAATTAAATGATATAAATTATTTTAAAATTATTAAATGAAATAGAAATTTAAATTATTATATCTCACATGAATTTTTTACATAAATAAAACATTTACGGTTAGTATTAGAGGATTATATTTAAATTCTAATACTTTCATGTTTTTTTCAATGTAAATTTAAATAAATAGTTCCAGAAATGACATTAATTATATTTTATAATTTAAAATATATTATTAAATAATTTAAAATTCCAAAAAACATATATTTATATAATTTAATGTAATATGGATGTTCATTTTTACCATAGTCTATTTACGTGTAGTTTATAATTTTATTGTAACTATATTTTTCCTTAATGAGTTAAACAACTATGTTATCATGGAAATCTTTAAAAGGGTTAACCTAGGTTAAAACAAAAAATAAGGGGGAAAATTACTTAAATGTTTCAAAAAAACATAGATGAAGTTATTTCAACCCATCCTATTAATATATAATAAATAAATCAGTTTTATCCATTTTGAGATTAAAATTAATTTATATTAACAAACTATTTTAAATATTTCAATGAGTTTCTCTGCTTTATCTTATAAAAGGGTTCCTCATATTCTATTTTATAAACACAAAAAAAAATACATTTTCATCAAATAACTACCCATGTAAATTCCACACACCACTCAATTGGTTCTAGAATATATTTGTTTCTTAAAATCAAAAGTGGGATGATTTTTGGTTAAAACTTAATAGGTTGTATGATGAAGATGTATAGTTATTAATTAATAATTTTTTTACTTATTCTTCCACCTCCACACAAAATTGTTAAACCATTATAAAATAATAAATCATTGTAATAACCCTTATTCATCTCCTTCTCCATAAAATGATATATGAAATCATCACTCATGTATACTGTGGACTGCCTCCCCAAGAACTGATGTTATTCATTCTCCACCAATGTCTCCTAAAAATGGTCATGATAATGTATTATATGTGTATAAATAAATATATATATATATGATATTGAATACTTTTTAATAATTATTTAAATATAATACATCATATAATATCATACATTTCCATCCAATGATGAATGATATTGTAATTCTTGCATACATGTGGATTACCACCACCAAAAAGCGATGTGATTCAGTTTTCACCACCATATCACATGGATGCAATATATAAGTGTATTTAAATAACTAATATTTTATTATTATATAATTTTCATCATTGAACAATACAAAAAAACTAACCTTCTCTCCATAATGATTTTTGAAAAATTGAAACATTTCTTATGCATACGTACGACCTACCATATCCATTACTGTAACATAATACATTTTTCATAACCATATATTATGGATGGTTTTAAAATTATAATTGATTTATAAAATGATAATTATTTGATGTTTAATATTCTTGATATGGTGGGGTTATAAACCTATTCAACTGTAGTGAACCTATTGAAACTATTTTGGATATATGATCTAAATAACATTTAAACATCTAATGTGAAATGAATTTTTTGAGTAATTGAATAGAACATGATAAACAGAAATAATTAAAATGAAAATATTTCTTATGGAAGTAAATAATGGGCATAATTATATTATTTAGGAATATATATAATGTGTGTGGAATGTGGACTCAAGGTAAAGGACGCATTTCTATAAAACATTGTCTTGAAATGTCTCAAATATTCCTTTAATAAATATATTTCGCTCATATAAATATTCATAAAATTATTGTATGGACATATTAATATGAATATAAGGGAACAATAAAGGTCATTTTAGGTCTACTTATACTAGATTTGTTTTTTCAAAATGAATACATTTATGGAATTTAAATAATTTCATTATAAAAGAAAAAAGTAATATTCTATTTTAACAATTTCTCTAAAAATGATGTTTTCCCCAAATATAAATTTTATTTTAGTTTTTAATCCATTATAATATTACATTATTTAATCTAATTAAAACCCTCCTTTAATTATTTTGGGTATTTATGTTTTAGAAAATGTGTTTCTAAAAGGAAATGATATTTTGATATCTTAAAATGTTATTCATATCGGTTCAAAAGGGTTCTTTTAAGGTTTTGTAACTAAAAGATGAAAGCTTGAATTGATTTATTCTTGATATTGAACATTTTTATCATTTATGATAAGGGTGATACTGATATAGATTTTGTTGATGAGTGAACATGATACAACATGTATTATGGGTGCACCAAGATAGTACTCCAATACATTGGGTAATTAAGTTTGATGTCAACCTTATCGTTATTCGAATTATTAATGGTTTAGTACCTATTCTATAAATTAGATATCCCAAAATCATTGTTATATTTATTTTATGAAAACAACATCTAATATAAGATATTAAGAGGGATTTAATTAAGGTATATTGTTATGTTTTTTCAAGTATAGAGTTTTCAAAATTTGCGAATAATAGAGGAGAAGAATTTTTCTTTTCTAAGATAGGGGAGGTGCTTTCCTGGTATTAAATAATATATTAAATTAATATAAATCATTTTTGAGTAAAAATAGATCCAAAAATAAATAATTTGATGATAAAATTTTTATGAGAAAAAATAATATCATTCAAAAAAAATTGACATGTTTATGTTGTTTTTTTTACCATTATATATTGGTTTCAACCACGAAATAAGCCTTTTGACAGTCACTGCAAAATCAAGATTTTTTATACTAAATGAGTAAACAATGTTAATATGAAAATATACATGAAACAATAATAGAACATGGTTTATAATATTAAAAATATCACATTCACTTGGTTGAAGATACTATTTTGAGGAATTTCAAATCAATTAATAAAACATTCTTTTTATAAAATATTTATAATGGCATATTTGAACTATCAATTTACATTTTCATTGAAAACAAAATAATAGAAAATTAATTTGAATATAATACATTAACATGTCCATATAAAATTATATTTATCTACAAAAGTTTGGAAAAAAATAATTAATTCAAATTATACAAATTTTAATATTTTTCAAATCATCAATTTTATTTTTCTATTAATTAAGAAAATATTATTCTGGGGATGCGTAATAATTTTTGGTAATTATTTAATGATTCAAAATCAAAAATAAATATCATTATAAAAAAATATTTAAGGATTAAAATAATTATTTATACCCAATCGTAATTGTTTTATCCCTCTCAATATATATTATAGATATTAAAAGAAAGAGAGAGACATTTTTTAATTCATCCTTTAGATAAATATTATAATGGTCATAACAAAGTTTAATTACCAAAAAAGTCATATGTTCAATTTTTGGTTGAATATGGATGAAATTGACTCATCAAAGCAAATAAATAAATGAATTAGGGTCATGTTTTATCCCTTACCATACTATTTTAACATTAATTACCAGATTTACCCATACTGAGGTGACACAAATATACTTTTGTTACTATTTATAAAGAAAAAATAAATAAATAGGTCCTATTTTAAAAAAATGTAACTTATAATTAGAAATATACAATTCAATTATACAGATTTATTTTAGAAAATTTAAAGAATTTAATTTAATATTACACCTGAAAAACATGATCAAAATTTATTTTCTCATAAATATGTATTTTATGTGTGAAAATTGTTTAATATAAAATTTTAGTATAAAATTTATTTAAAACAGTATTATTGTAATATATATAATCATAATTTTCTAGTTTATTTAAAAAAATATCAGGAAAATATTATTTAAATTTTTAATTACATGAAAAGTAAAAAAAATCATAAAAAAGAAGTATTTTTCACTATTTATTTCAAAGTCTATCATTTTATAAAAACTAAAAAAATATCACCCAAATATAATTTTCATATAAAGATAAAAATATTATTATTTTTATGAAACACCTATTATAAATGAATCATTAATTAATTATAATATTTTCAAAAAATATGTAATAAAAATCAATTTTGATGAAAACATATATTTTTAACATAAATAAATTTTCATAAAATTGAGTAGTTATCTACTAGTAATTATTCAATAATATTATAATTATCATTACCAATATTGTTTTTATAATTAGGTTAATATAAGTCATATGTTCCATTTTAGTGGCTACGTTATAATGCGTCACATTTAAAGAATAATGTTTTTATAGTATATCACAAATCAGTTAAAGATACATGTTGTGTTTGATGAATATTGTCAAGAATAGTATTCTTTTAATAACATAATGTTTCATATATATTATAAATAATTAATATCATAAGTGACATACTTTTTGTATCGATGAAAAATTGGAAGATATATTCATATACTGAGGTATTATACATTTTGTGTGTCACGAGTGATATTTCATTAAAGATAGTGAGAGAAAGGATTTATCTATTTTTCCCATTTAACAGTAGTTCATATCTCTCTAATTGGAATAGGACTACCCAGATAAATCCATGTCCTTAGTGATCAGTATGATAGTTTATTTATTGAAATTTTAAGAAAGATGTATCGATCACATAGGTTAATGACACTAGTATGAAACCTACATGATTTAACATATCATGATAAAGGTATTATATTACATAGTATGTGTTCGTATGAGCTTGTATTTAATTGTGACATTAACTAATTTCTATATGCCTTCCTTGATGTGTTTATAGATTCTAACGTTGTACTTTAGGTAGTTCTTCATTTTAACACCGATAAAGAGGTATAGAGGGTCACACAATATGTTTATCTATAATTTTAGTCCAAACCAGTATTGAATTTAAAAAGTTATACTAATAAATATTTATCGAGGTATGGTTTGATTTCCATATTTAATCACAATTTATTTTAAAGAAGAAATGTTTTAAATACTTGTAATAAATATTTTTTCTGTGTTTTATGAATACTGTTTTAATTATAGATGACTAATACAATGATATTTATTTTTTAAATAAATAGTCATTATTTAACGATCAAAAAATGTTGAGGAGAAAAGTGAATCGAGTATTATGGTCTCATTGGATGCAATATAAATGGTATTTATTTATTATTTGGTGATACATGTGTGAATTCAGTAAAAATTTCACTATTATTAGAACATGACGTTCATTATGAAATATGGAGTTATAAAGTAGATCATGTTTTAATTATAAACACTAGACCTTACATTATAAATATATTCTTATATAAACTTCCTAATATAAACTTCTTTTGTATAAATAATAGATCAAGGAGCTTTATCAAGAAATAAGGAGACATCAAGATATATAGAGTTCTCTTGTACCCTCCTCCTCTCAAATAGAATCTAGAGAAAACATGGTTTATACATCCTCCTATAATAATTTTGATGCCATGAACCATGGATAATGAAAGCGATTAGGATAGATGATGCTAGAACCCATATATTTTATGGTGATGTTCGAATATTCTAGTTCATAGTGGAATCATAACTAGAGGGTTTATATTCTTTAATATTACTTCACAGTGTTTTAACAATAGGATCGAATCCATTTAATCATCAATCAAAGAATAATTATTAGTTCAATTATTTCTATATATTTTCATAAATTAATTATAAATTACATCTAATGATTCTCCACTTCTAGTTCTAGAATTTAATCTAGTCATAAAATAAAAACATTATGTTGCTTATGACATTAATTGTTATATAAAACCCTGAATTCTAATAAATTAAAACTAAAAAAGTTGATTTTTCCATTTCATACAGGTGCTTCCCCTACACCTAGAACCTACATATATAAAATTATAATCCCTCCTATCTCATACTAAATGAGTATAGTGTATAAATATAATAATATTCATTGATGAAAAACATAGAAATAAATGGAATAATTTCATGATGAAGAATATCATACAAGACATACCTGTATAATATAAGAAGTTTTTTATATTTTTAATAGGTTTCACAAGTCAATTTATAGGGAGATTAGAATTTTTGTGGGAGAATGAATAGAGTGGGAGGGTATTCATAGGTCTGGTGAGTGAAATTTCATTAGAAAAATTATTTATTTTTTTATTTTCCCGCCATCTTTAGTTCTACACTACCAACCATAGTGATACATTACCTCCCATAATGCTCCTATATAATTATTAATTCCAAATCTACATAAATGGAATCTCTTTATATAAGATGATTCCTAAAAAATATCTAAGTTCTATTACTTACCATATTTTCCATGTTTCAAAATTTTTTATATGTTAATAATTTGATTAAAAAATGAGATGTTTCACCACTACGATTACCCAAATGTCCCAAATCCCTTCTTTTTATTAATTTTTAATAATCTCCCTTTAAATCGTGTTTGAGGATTCCTTACATGGAATATAGGCTTTGTGAAATTACATGAACTGAAGGAATTGTGGTAATTAATCTATATTATAACTACTTGAAACTACCCCTCCCTTGCATCTACATGGGGATGTTAGCTCTCCACCTTCACATGGATGTTTGGATATTCTTTTCATGCATGCACAGGCTGGTGCTGATGGAAATTTCTATACCCCTTAATTATTCCAAATCCATTAGTTCATCACTGGTGAGTGAACCTTCCCTAAATCCTCATCTGGAGCTTGTTCCTTGTAGAGTATTCTAGGTCTATTGAAGCCAAATTTATATGTGTCCCGAAGGCCTTCGGCTGCACCGAAGGCCTTGTGGTAGTTCGTAAGCCTTGCTGGGCCAAAGTCATTTGGTGGCCCAATGGCCTTGAATGAACCAAGGAACAAATAGGTTTCTCAAAAGTCCAAAGATAAATTTGAGATCATAACACAAACTCTATGATCCATTTTATCAATGTCATCCTCTAATACATACATTTTTCAATTTATATAGGGAATAAATGTGGCACACAAACATCAAATATAGTTATTGAATGTTATATTATACAAAATCCATAATAAAATGAAAATTTTAATATCTCAAAGAACAAAAACTCTAATTTTATATTATTAATAATGTTTTTGAACTTAATTTGTCAATATTGGCCTAAAATAAATTTTTTAAATGATCCTTATAAATCATATTTTAGGAATAATTAAAAATATATTTTTTAAATATTCCATAATTTATTATTAATAACATGATATCATATTTGTAATTAAAAATTTATTGACACTACATTTTATAGAAATAATGAGAAGATATTTTGTTGGATAAAGGGATATTTTTCATAAAAATTTTATTTTAATCCCTAATGACCTTATATTATAAATAAATAAATTATTATTCAATGATGAATGATTTAAATGAAATTTATAGATTATATGTCAAAATAAATTTATTTCAATCCCTAAAATTATTCTTACTAGTTATATAGTTCATGTAAGATCTTTATATGATGGAAACAAATCTTTATTGAAAAATAATTTTTCAACATGTTTTGTGGGTTTATTTTTAAATAAACATACAACACTTATAAAAATCAAATTTGATAAAATTTATTCATTTGTTTGAATCATTGTAATTAATAATTTATAATAAGGTTAACATATTTTTTATTCATAATGAATTGAGAATACAATAACATTTAATCATTATGGTTATGGTTGAAAATGGTTTAACTGGGGTTACTCTGGAAGGATAATGGTTAAAATGGCCTAAAGAACTTTTGAACCCTATTTTTAGGTTTTCATTTTCTCTACCTATATACCCTAATAATATTGGATTTTTTGGATCCATATTTTGAAAAAAGTGTCATGACATTATTATAAAACATTGAAAACATACAAATGTGCCACATAACACAATTAAAAATTGGAACATCAAGGCCTTTCTTATGCACACTGATAAATCCATTTATCTAGGACCTAACAAGACAAGAAAATATTTATCTAAAATCCTTATCCTATTTCCAAAAGGATTTATTATTCTGGAAATACAAACCCTCTATTCCTTAATAAGGGATTCAATGAAGTTTTTTCTAAGATAAGCAAATCATCTTCACCGAGCTCATTAATTTTATTTGTTCTTTTATAACAATAATTTTTTTCCTAATAATAAAAATATAATACAACCAATATCTACAAATACTGAGGTATTTTTATGTATATTTATTAATATTTATCCATATCCTTCTCCATCAAATGGGTAAAAGAACAATCTCCAATGTTTACGGTTGACTACAACCTCACAAACCTATCTAATTACATTTCCATAACCAACCCACATTGATAGTCATAATGATAGTAATAATTAATATATTTTATTTTTATGAAATAAATTTACTTTTTTAATTTAATATTTCATCCACCTCAATACCATTTCAAACATTAATGAAAGGATAACATCACTAGTGCATATGTATGCCCTACTCTCTCTACGAAGCGAGGGGATTCATTTTTTATATTCAACATTAAATAACGATTCTAAAAATTTATATAATTAATAAATATGAAATTGAAAAAATTAATTTAAATCTATATATAATTGAACTATATCCTATTCTCAATAACAAGTACTTTTTGAAAAAAACATTCATGAGAAAATAATATAGTTAACACCCGACAAAAAGAAATATTATTAATGAATGAGTGAGAATATGTTATAAATTAATCATATATGAAATTAAAAATATTAATATTGTTATATTAATATTTAATAACATGTTTAATACAATTATATATGATTTTAAATCTTCTTAAACTAAAGGGAAGCGGGAGTTAAGGGAATTTCATATCAATTCCCACTCTATAATGAAATATTTTTTACTCTGCACCATTTCACATTAATATTATGTACATACCATATATTTTATATATTTAATGAATAAATATTTATTAATTATTTTTATATTTCAATTCAATTTTATTATCCCAAGGGTTTGTAATTTTAAAGCATCCAATATGTATTGAATTTATTTTACATTCTCACATTCTTTTTGGGTGGCCTTTATTTACATTGAACGAATATTATCAATTATCCTTAATAAGATCCAGTAATATTATTTTCATATAGAAATTTATGGTTTTAACTTATTCTCTTTCAAATTATACATTATTTAGATCTTCAATCAAAAATAACTTCTTAAAAGAAATATTGATTTTATTTCTCATTTTATTGGGTTTTTTTCCATTCCCATATTTTTTGTAAGAGGTTTAACATTGTTGTTTTTAATAATAATTTTATTTATTAAGGAAAGTTTATGTTATACCTAAAATTTTAGATGGTATGAGAAGAACGTTTCTATTTTTTATTAATGTTTCTTTTTTTACATTCTTTAATAAAAAGTCAAAATGGTTGTTTTTATTAACCACATATGGTGTTATTGGACATTTATGCTACCGTAAATTTATTTTGATATTTATATTCCTCTATATAACGTTAATGGTTTGAAAAATAAAACTCTTAAATGAAATATTCTTATAATATATGTCTTTTATTTTATTAATTTCTCAAAAGGAATAGATTTTATTTGTGAATAATAATTGTAACGGATCTATGGTTATATCTTTTCTCTTATTAATTTTGGGACATTTACATTCTCATTGAACCTTTACATTATTGTGATCATTAGAAATTAAATTTATATTAAATATCATATTTCTCTATATCATGGATATTGTTGTTTCCCAAACCATATCCAATTTCTAATAATAATTCTTTTCTTCAAATTTGATCTGATTAGCTGGTGAAATAATGTTATTATGTATTCTATATTCAATAAAATTATTTTTGGATAAAGTTTGTTATTGAATGGAATTGATAATTCAATATATAAGGAATACAATAGACATGTAGAGGTTGGTGGGGCTCAGTTATAGATAGCCCATTGATTCATCAATAGATCTAATATGTCAAATCATTTGGAGAAATTAAATTTGATTTTGTTTTATACCTATACATCGATGAAACTATATTGGAACATGGTGTTTGTGGTATAAATATCCGGATTTCTAAGTATAGAAATCCAATAATAATATTTTCCTTTATTGAATTTTTTTAATTATTATCCATGAGATTTTTACATTGATATTATCTATGGATACATTTTGTTATCAATTTATTGATTAAATTAAATTTTTTATGTTATTTACCTTGAAATATTTATAATTAATTATCAAATTATAATAGATTCATTTGTACATAAACCTATAATAATTTTATGTAACCATTATTTTCTTTCCTTTAGCATGTTATGAAGAAGAATTATTTTAATGAGTTTCAAGGATGGAATACATTTTATTTTGTTATTTTTTATATATTTATTTCTAATGTAAAATGGGTATCATGTATATACCAGGATCTCAAATAATAATAAAACGAATTTTCCTTTTAAAGTATACACCTTGTATTAATTACAATATAATAAGTAAACCACTGGGTTTGGGTTACATTAGTCAAGGTTGTCAATATTCGTATCAGAACAAGTTTAGCAGGATCCTTAGGAACTAGATTTAGGAAAACATAGATTTGTGAACATAAACCTACCATAAACATTTATGATATATATAATATTGGAATAATATCAGAAAAGTTTTGTTAAGGCATATGTTATGTTTAAATTCTTAGAAATACATCCCTATCTATAAAAATTTATTTGGTTTTGTTTTATCACATATGTATCCAACGGTAATAACCACGAAAAGAGTTGTTTTAAGTTTATCTCAGACTTAATTTTTGTGCACAATGACTACACCCATACTTCTGAATAGTTTCAACAATACCAAGGGATAGTAATAGGACAATTTATAGTTTTTTTACAAACCATTATCAAGGATTTGAAAATATTATTAGGATTTAAATATATCCAAAAATAATCAATGTTTATCATTTTGAGAGTAATAAAGCATAAATTTTCCATTTATGTTAATTGTTACATCATATTTGGAATTAAATAATTTTCATTAAAATTAAAAATTGTGTTATATAATCCATTATATGCCTATTAATGGAAATTATATATTTCACAGAGAATAGTATTAATACTTCTGGCCATTGGAGAAATTTCCCAACATAGAAAGAAAATACAACCGGCATTATAGATAAGAAGATCATGGCTATATTAGGGAAACTAAACTACGTTATGAGTAATAACTTTTCAAATATAATTTTAAAATGATGTTTCATAGTAGATAAAACTATATTGGATCAATTAATGTGACATAAACCCCTTGAAATTTAGTGGAAGTAATAATCATGTGGTAGTTGGAAAATTTATTTTTTCCCTCGAATATATATTTCTACCACTAAGATGCGATGAAAGTAAAAATGTTATACTTATATTATATTATGTATAAGGTGGTGATGATAAATGGAGTTCGTTGATAAATAATTATAGTGAGGAAGAATAAATTGAAAACAAATAATGTAGATACATTAAATAAAATTTCATCAATAAATATTTCCCTCCTCAGAAGAGAACATATATGAAGTGAAAGTTTCATGTTATAATGATGAATGATTAAAAACGTTTTTCAGGGTATGATGATACATTTAAAAGACAATCTTGGTACTTTTTTTTATTAAATATGTAATATGTAATGCATGAATAACCATTTTTTAGATGGTCTTAATCCAATTCCATGAAGAGAATTGGTTACTCAAATGATTTCATTATATACTAAAATATATTTAGGTACTACTTGAACATAGATTTTATTTTTTAGATCCTTTCAATTCAATTGGAATCAATATAAAATTATTTCTTATTTACATTCGTAATAATGTAACATTTCAAAGAATAAGATGTAACTGAAGTAATTTACATCATGGGAAAATCATGGAAATAAATATCCTTGAAAATGAATGATGGTAATGGGGGTTTGATACAAGTGTGATAATAAGGGTCAATTGTATCATGAATATAAGGGAAAAAATTAAACATTTATATCGAGAGATATAATAGTAATTAAATGGGGAATTTTTCAAACCAATTTTACAAGCATCATGGTATCATATCAAAAAAGTGTCCAATTGGATAAGTTTTGGCTTATGTGATCACTATAGCTGAGGTTGAAGTTGCCAAAGATTTGGTTGAATGTAATTTAATAATATCATTAAATATAGATAATAATTTGTTTTATTATTTATCCTAGAAGTATTTTATATGATTTATATTTCCCAAAAAATATATATATTTCTCTAGAACCTTAATAACAGAGTTTTTAGTATAAACTCATTGTAAAAGTCTCACTACGATAAGGATTTGTTAAGAAGTTGCCATTATGACACATAAACATGAATTTTCTTATGAATGTTTTTTCATACTTATGTTTTTATTTTACCGAATCCATTTCATTGACTCTATTTCAAAATATTATTTAAAAATATTTCGCAATGTGAAAGAAATCCTGATTTGTGATGAAGATATTGAATTCATTACCTATATAGTGAATCATTCATCATTTGGGTCAAGTCTAGATATTACCCCAGTGGTCCTTCAAAATAATATTCTTATAGAAGGAGAGAAAACAAGATCGATATATGGAAATAGTAATATTAAATATTTTGATTCGCTTATTTTACAAGTATGCATTCATGTATTTCTTGAGAAATTAGTTGAACATCCACCAGAGCATGAAGTAGATTTATATACTGATTTAATCCATGATGAAAGATCGATATAAAATAATCTATATACAATGGAAACTAGGTAATTAGTTTATTTGAATAAACACCAAGATAATTTTTGTAATAGGAGATCTATATGCCCGGTATAACACCTTATAGAGCACCTATTATTTTTATTATAATGAAATATATATCCATGAGGTTGTGCATTGATTATAGAAAAACTAAATGATATTTTGAAGAAGAATATTTCATTATCTCCCCCTCATTTATGACTTATCCAACCACAGTCATAAAGATCAGTATTTCTCAATGATTTAATTTTTTTTGGTTTCATGGATTGCATGTAAAGAAGGGGAAATTTTGAAGTCAAAATTTTAAATATCATATAAACATTATGAGTTTATAGTAATTAAATATTTATTGAAAAATGAACCACCTATATTTATGGATATAATGAAAAACATATTCAAGTGACATCATGATTATTTTATTGTTCTATTAACGGATGATATATTTTTGTATTCTAAAAACTATGAAGACCGTGATAATCACTTTAAAATCATTATCGATACTCTTTCTAGAAAATATTTATATGGTAAATTTTTCATGTTTAGAATTATGGCATCAGAAATTTTATTTTAATTTCCATATTAACTCATAAACAGAATTTCATTTGACCCAATGAAGTCAATGAAAAAAACATTCCTACACAAACAAACCTAATAGAGGGATGTAATTTCATTTATTTGGAAGGATAATAGTGGAAATTTTTCAAACATTTTTCCCAATTGGAAAAATTTTTAACCAATATTACATGTAAATGGGTGAAGTTAATATAGACAATGTAATGTGAATAATATTTTCAAGAATTCAATATGAGATTGGATAATGCTCTAATTTTCTCTCTACCACCAAAAAATGATGAATTTATTATATATTTTCATGCATCAAAGAATAGAATTAGTTATATTATTAGGCATAAATTTAATTTTTATTTATTATTCATAAATGTAGTTGAAGAACCATGTATAGAGATATCCAAATAATGACCTTTATTTGGAAGGTGAAATCATTTAATTGAATATAAGGAGACATTATCACAATGGCGAAAGATGTTAGATATACAAATACCATAAGTTACTAAAACACATCATTCCATATATATCACTCAATATGAGGAAATTTTTATGGATTAATATGCTAAATTATTATGACTTCTCAATAAGAAACCACTTAGGGAAGGAGAATAAGGTTTCAGGTACATTGAACTATAAATATAATGCTATTATGGCCAAAATGAGGATTAACATGGAACCAATGATCATTTATTTTGTGAATATTATTATTAAACTTATTAAGAAAGGGGGAAAATAACCCCATTTAAAAATTAATTTGAATCTATATTTATTGAAAATGAAAAAACTCTTTCACTCTGATGATGATATTTTTCAAAGGAAAATCCGAACTATGAATGATAGGAAATTGGAAGGCATTGTATGTGAAGTTGGTGTTATGAAATTTGGAAGGAGCCTATGTGGTACATATATAAATATGATGAATAGAAAACTATTGGATTATTTTTATATGTCAAATTTATCAATACACCTTTGTTTCAGGAATAAATATGGATTTGAAGGAACATGTTTTAGAAGGATAATATGATGTATGAAATTTATGATTTTATATCATGTTGATTCATTTGTTGAAAAGTAAAGGTTGAGAGATATCTTCATAGTGGAGTAATTAAACCTCTATTCCTATATATAAATTTTATTTCATCACTATGTAATGTTTCACTAAATTACCAAAGACTCTTACAAATAATGATACATCAAGGCTAATTGTAGATCACATAAACAAAGTGGCACGCGTACATTCTATAAGAGATGATTTTATAATTTAGAACCGTAAAAGGTTCAATATTAATAATTTTTTAGGAAACCATGGTGAACTATTTTCAATTGTGTATTGTCATGATCCTTGATTTAAACCAGAATTCTGGAAAAGTCTTCAAAAGGATCTCAATAAATATCTATCCTCTAAATCATTTTTTTATTTTTCATAAAATCCACTTAAGGGTAGTGGGAACCAACTGAATTCATTGTTCAGTGGGACATTAAAACTTTATAGACCACAAATCATGAAAATCACACGATTCGATCGAGAATCCATGGCACCATCGCGTCAACAACACCATCATCATCACATCACCACCATCCATAGTATATCACCTGTCATTGTCATCATTAATGAATGAAACCATCTCCAGCATTGTAGCCCTTCACTGGAGCAAAAAAAATAATCCTTCTATCATTCTCGTCTATGATATTCATCTGGAAGACTATCGAAGACCATCGACCCACTATAAAAACATTATCAATTTTCTATCGTCTCCAACCATCACTGAAACTATCTGCACCATCGTTGCAATTCCTTCATCGTCACTGCATCAAAAACCAAAAAAACTGTAACCAGATACAGAAATTCGAATGAGAAAACCTATTAATGTCATGAATTGAGGAACAATAGCTTCCAAGCCACACATTCCAAAGCCTCAAGTAACCGCTGATCCAGATCCGACTGAGAAAGGTATGGAGGAACATGAGGCCAGGGCAGGGCTTTGAGTGGCAGTGGACTCCAAACACCACCATCCTCGAAGTAGTAGAAATCCAGTAGCAGTAGTAAAAAATAGTCCAAAGGTGGTAACACCAGAAGACACAATGACCTCTGATCTTCATAACCAAAAACCTCTTTGTAACCACTACTCCTACTCTGACCAAGAGGGGATCAGAGGAACTTGAGGCCAGAGCAATGATTCAGTGGCCTTGGGATCCACAGGAAGAAGCTGTCAATGGGAAGACTGGAAGAGTCGAAGAAGAATATCCACAACATCGAGCATCACAACAAAGGAGAAATACTGAAGAAGAAGGAAACCACTACGAAGAAGGAGAACAATGAAATGGGAAGCACCTAAAAGAAGGGAGTCCGAAGTAGAGATCCTATTAGCCTCAAATTGATTGGAAGTTCTAATGGACTATTCAAACATTATATTTCGGGTTGATACCATGATAACCAAATTTTCATGGTTTTTGGGGTCATTATTTTTCATTTTTATAGTTTTACTATTATAATATATTACATTTAATTATTCAAATGTTGTTTTTTAAGATTTCCCCTCAATGTATTTACTAGTCTCATGAAATGAATCTACAATCAAAATTAAATGCGTTTTTGCGTAATACATATTCATTGATTAAATTGTAATGGAAGAAGGTAGTGAATGTATAAATATAATGATAATATAGAACATGATGTAAAATATAAATAATTTATTTCATTTTTAATTCTATTATTATTATCCATGAGATTAATGAATTTTAATTATACATTAACTCATTTAATGCTCATGTTATTGAATAAATAGTATTTGTTTTCAATTATTTACCTTTCTATATTTATTATCCCTTATCTACACATTATACCTTCTATTGTGTGTAAAATTTCTATGTATTTTGTCAAAACATTATTTGTTTTTTTCCCTGGTAGTTAAATGGAATCCATTGAATGATTTTTGATGATGTAGAACATTTTATTTTGTTTTATATTATATAATTATTCATAATGTAATATTAGTATCATGTATGTATCTGAATATATAAGAATACTAAACAAAATTTTTCTATGATATTATACCCATTATATCTATTACAACATAACAAATAAAAAATTTTATTTATGTTATTAGAGTCTGGGTTATTACATGGCATATTTAATAATTTTTTCTCATAGAGTAAACATCATTTAATTTCGTAGTTTATGTTCACATTTTACTAATTAGCCACTATATTTGTACCACATATCCAACCAGTATAATCCATAAGGGTAAGGTGAAAAAATTACACTCAAGGAATGGTTCTGGTAATTATTGTCTAGTAATGATCATTAATGACTTGAATATCTCCAATACAAGATTCTTCTCCAACTTTTGTTTTGTATGATCTTTTGGGATTTGTCAAGGGTGAACCCTAATGATGCTATCTCCTTCGCATGCTCTAATAAATGAAAATAATAGGGGATTTTTGGAATAATTGAAGACAAGGTTCCTTCTTTCTTTGATAATTAATACTTATCATTACCATTAATACCCCCTAATCTAAATAATCACTTCTCAATCATTACCAAAAATGGATATAATTCCCAAAGGTTATAATGCCCAACTATCATATTTTACTATTTTTTTATTGAAAAATCGTCATATTAACTCTTATATACATACCAAAATATAAATTAATTTAAATCCTTTTATAATTTCATATACAAAGTATATTACAATATTAAATATTTTCTTAATAATATAAATGTATCATTAATACCTTTTATTTTTCATTGATTATGATCCATTTTTGTACAAGATGAAGATGATGACACATAATTTCATATGTTTTATATAACTAGTTTTGGCTTTAATTATTAATTCAATTACTTATTTTAATATTTTTTTAATATTTTTTACAATTATGAAAGAATAATAGAATATTTATTATGTAAAACATTATTGGTGAAAAATATATCTATAAATTTATAATCTCTATTATTAAATTCTCCCCCTACACACATAAATAATTTCGTCTTTAAAATTTTAAATCATGCTACAGATTGTTTTATAAGTCATTTTTATTCCATCCTCTAGATACCATATGGACTCTTATAATATATGATTCCTCCAAATATCTTTTACTATAATATTCATTCAATTCAATTTCGCTTTCTCTCTCTTGTATCCAGAATATGAATAGGATCTTCATTTAATAATATGTAAGGCTCCATCCAAACTTGACTAACATTAAAATAATGGTATGGATCTAGAATATATTTTATTTTAAGAGATATATGGATGGCAAGATGAAATTAAGATAGGTTTGGTGGAATATAAAAATGGTGTTGCACATATTTTATCCTGTCTAATATTTATAATGGTCTAATTTAAATTGTATTATATATTAATTTATTACTAAATATCATGATCCCTTTTAGTGGATATTTCATCTACAAGTTATGGGATAATGGATCATTCTTATCATTATAGAAAATACATCTAGACCGAAGAATATTCATTACATGAAATAACAAAACTACACTAGAAACGTATAGGTTTAGGGTCTTTAATGCTTTGTAACATAAACAACAAATTCCTAAAACAAATACATTGGTTCCCACTCATTCCATCAAAAATAAAACCCTTTTTAGACATCTTACATACTAGATTTATTTATATTGTAAGGAAAATAAACATAACAAATGAGTTATATCCAATATTCAATAAGGGTAATCATTGGAGAGAGAAGAAACATAAGGGCATAATAACATGAAAATAAATTTTGAAAAGTATATCTTGTATATCAAGGATTATGATATTGAGTTATGGACTAAATAATAAATGTTCCTAAGAAATTTACTCAAAAGAATATAATTCAAGGCTATATAACATAAGAATAGAAATTATATCAAACATATAAGAATAGAAGTTCATATTCATATTAGTCAAGTCTTACATACAAGATCATCATATTGGACAAAGTCCCTTACTGAACGTAGTTCACTCCATGTTCTGTCTTTGCATTATTAATCAGGGTTTACTCCTCATTTCGGTCCTGTGTTAATGAACTAGGTTCACTATCTTTTCTTTCCCTATCTATCTCATGAGATATTAATATTAATCCAATACATTGGAGGTATTTATCGGTCCCACACGTCTGATAATGAAAACCATACATACGAGAGCCATAGGAACATAAGTCATTCATCGTATCAGAATTCATTAAAAGAAAAGGGTTTCATAAACATATAATTATAACTCATAGAAAATAAATATAATTCATATAAATAATTCAATTAGAAACATAATACATTGACAGAATGAATAGGATCAGTATCATTGGATTTTATTCCTTGTAGAACATATGAAACATCGAATAATTTATTCGTATATAGAAAAGGATTCTGAAAGATCAGTTGAAATAGTTCTTGAGGAAATTAATCTTTCCATTTTGAAAACAGTTTTTATATAGTTGAGAAATTACAAAGGAAAACCCAATTAATTATGAGTAACCATGTAATATTGTAAAGGAATCTTAAGGTATTAATGTTCCATGATTTAGGAAAAATCTAATTATGTTTTAAAAGGTAAAAAAATTGTAGTACATTTTCAGAAAAAATAACAAATAACCTCATTTGGAGAATGAAAAAAATATTAATTTCAAACCATTTATTAAAAATTCCAAAATGAGTAAAAAATGACTGAAAAAATGTAAAATAATAGAAAAAATAGAAACTTTTTATGAGACTTGGACATGGAAGTCAAATATTCCCCATCAGATACATACATATAAACAATCATGGATAATAAAGTGATTGTGGATATTATCATTTACCATATGTCTAATTTCATTCATACATATTTTAAATACCATTATAATGGTTTATATATGTTATTAATATATTATAGAATCATATTCAAAGTTATTATATCATCTATGATCCTCTAATACCTTTATAGAACCCGTTAATTAAAAAAATTTCATTATCACCCTTCTTTCATGATATATTTTTTTCCTTTTATTATGCATGTTTTAACATATATGGGGTTGTTAATATTCATAGGATATATTTATATCATCTCCAAAATTATATTAAGGAAATATATATCATTTTTATTCATTATATACATTTATATAATCATCCTCAAATGGTGATCATGGAAAATGAATCTCATTGCATCGTGGAGATGGTAGGTTGTAGAAACACATGAGTGATGTCATCATTCCCTTAATAGAAAAATGGTTAGGAATTGAGTGATATATAAGTTTGTTACATAATATATATCATGTTATAATTAATATGTATCCGTTATTTCTATCATTATACCCATACAAATAAATTGGTGATGAAGAACAATTTAAACTACGACACAGATACGTTATGTTGTACGAACGCACGTGTTGTGCATTTTTTTATTAGGATGGATTAAAGGTGGAATATGGTTGTTAAATAATAAAAATAAAATAAAATATTATTAATTATACAAGATTTATTATCTTATAATAGAAACAATACTTGAATATTTAGTAGAAGAATAAATGGAATTGAAAGAGTCTGTAACGATGATTACCTATTCTTCAACAATCTTTCTTTTGATCTCCTCTTAGGGACACAAGGGTTTTTATTTTGAGAAGAATAGGACCTATAGAATGTGTCTAAAGAAATTTGAGAAGAAAAATATTTATGGTATGGTCAATCTTGAATACTCAATATTATTTGAAGAAATAAGGGATGAGGTGCCCTTTTATAATTGAGGTGTGGGGAACCATTAAAATTTCTAAATATAATAAAATATAATAAATTCAATATCTATTAAAATACCAAAAAAATGAATCTGATTCTTTTTTAGGATGAGATAATTCTATAATCTCATAATCCAATAGATTTTAGACATGTTATATTTTTATTTTAATCATTTTCATTTTAATTCACCCTTAGTTAACATATTTTAATTTTAATAAAGGTACCACTAGTTCAACATTAGAAGGTTATAATTTTTTTAGTTAATATCATTTAGATAATAAAATATCATTTTAAAAACATTTTCATCATAGTATAATTATTTAATATTTTTAAATATGTTTTATGATTTTAAAATAATTTAATAGAATATTATATTGATAAAATATCATTAGTATCAATTTTCTGACTATTAATTACTTGGACATTTCAAAATATCATGATGAAAAATTAATATAGAACTGAATATTTTTTATATATATAAGTGGTCATGTTAATCGATTAAATTCATTTATCACATTAATTATCTGAAATTATATTTATTGTATTATTTTTTATAACATTTATTTCATGTGTACATTAATTAAATAATTTTCACATTAGTGTTGTGTAATAATATTATTTAGTTATTTATTTACTGAAAATAAAATATAAAATACCATGTTGAATATAAATCATATATATTTCTGAATAATATTTTTAGTCACATATGTCTTTTGTTTAATACTATATTAAGAATTATAAAGTTTTTAAAACCTGTAAGGGACGTCTTTAAAATTTTATAAAATAAAATATTATAAATATCATAATCTCATCTAGGTGGACTAAAATGTAAAAAATAAATTTTTTTCATCCAATTATTTTTATAAATATCAAATTTAAATTTATTTTTGATCATAAGACACCATTTCACCCATGTGATCACATAATGGATAATTAAGGCATTGAAAGTGACATTTTTTTGACTTTGTTTGATTTAAATATTATATAAGTCATTTTCATACAAAAGTGTCCATTAAAAACCTAACTTATATAATTAGGTTCTTATGGTGGAGTAGTAATAATCCTATAAAATTTTGGCATGTGTTAGGGTAAATTTATAATCATTAGCTTTTTAAACCAAAATTACCCAATTTACCCTTTATCATGGTATCAAAATTTACCATGGTTAAAATTTATATTGGACAAAAATTAGAAGGGAAATATTCACTAAATTAGTATACTATGAATCTAAATTTCTTATCCATTTTTAATAATTCAATATATATATGTTTTAAAATGTAATTTATAATAAAAACACCATGAAAAGTAATTTTTTCTTGAAAAATACACCTTTTTTAAATCCAAAAATGGTTTTTTTTTATAAATTATTAATAAAATCCATTCGAAACACATATTTGGATTAGTTGAAATTGAAATTAATTAATTAAAATTTAAATCTAAAAAAACAAATTTTTACATTGAAAATAATTTAAATTAAAATAATGTTTTCAATAAAAATTATTATTTTCACTATTCCTTATAAAATAAATTTTTACATAAAATACAAAAAATATTTTTAAGATAATTTTTACAAGATGAATTCAAAAATTAACATAACTGTGTAAAATAGATTTTCTATAACTTTTAATAATTATTAATCATTCAAAAAATGAAGAAAAAATCATTTTTAAAGATAATGTATTTTTGAAAAATATAGTTATTTTAAAATAATTTTATGATAATATTATAAGAACATTCCAATAAAATAAATTTTATTTGGTGATTTATTTTTATTTCTAAAATTATTTATTAAAATTTATTCATATGAACTTAATAGCTAGTATATACTAATAGTGTCTCTCGGTTCCTTTAGACTCCTAATTGCATGCAACACAAGCTATTAAAAAATTAAAATTATTTAAAGGGAAATATATTTTAAAGACTCTATTTTTTTCCATGTAATTTTTTTATTATATGGAATTATTATGAGTCTGCGAAAATCAATGGCGTTTGATTCTGAGGCACAGTATGCTCATAATAAATTTCTGAACTTTTTTTCATGTACGTTCTGTAAACTTGTTAACAGCATTTTGTAACTTTTGAACCAATGCTCAAAGTTGAATTCTGAGGACACCAGTGAACTCGCACCACTAATATTTGCTTAAGGAGACCTTCACCTCGACCACAGTAGGTCGAGGGTGTAAGTTAGTTTTTCGTATTTTCATGGGAGAATGGAAAAAAATAACTTTTATTTTATTTTTCTTGAAACCACTATTTTGAATATTTAGTGATGGGGACCACCCGAATTCCCATTTAATTTGAGGAATCCCATCGAATTATCCCAATTAATGAGACAACAAATATTTTATCTAGTAATTAAATAAGTTGACTCCTCACCTTTCTTGAGGTTGGGGGAAACATTGGAAAAGGAGAACATTTTGTGGAGAGGAGAACATGGTAGGAGAACCTCCTCCAATGAAGAACATATCAAATGACGAATGAACCGATGTTTGAGGAAACTCTGACATCACTATCATCATCTTCCTCCTCATGACACCTCCAACGGACGATCGAGGTAGGGGTGTGCTTATGTTGTTTATTGTGGTTTTATGATGAAACATTCTCCACGAAGCAGCATGATATTGGTCTAATGCTGAGGGTGTGGACTAAACAAACATGGCCCGATCTCTCTACATCATTAGTGTCAGGGTGTTCTACACGGTACATGATGATGGTGGCAGCACAATCGTGCCGCCGAAGGGGACCGCGGCCCATCGGCTACAGCGGAGAAAGGTGGTGGCCGACTACCTGGAATCGGGGGGTCTTGTCTGCACCACTAGTAATGAGGGAGGCCGCGGACCATCGTCGGCGGTGGTGGAAATTTTAAAGTAAGCAAGCAAGCCAACCTCATGGAGGTAGGGAGGCATGCGTCCATGCCACCGGTTGAGCAGAAGCGCACGACGGAGCCGGCAGAGGGCGACACGCCGGTCGGCCGTGGGGCGAAGCGGCGGCGTGCGTCCACGCCTCTAGAGCTGGAGACCGTGGCCTCTTGGACGCAGTGGATGATGGAGAGCTGGCAACATCCAGCTGGATATGGTGGAGTATCGGCGCGTGTCCGCACTTCCAGAAGGTGGGATGGTTATTTCGCTCGGCCGCGTCACACCGAGAAGGACCCCTCTAGCGTGTCCCATGTGCCAGCCGACAGTTCCACTTGGCGCTGCCTAGTTATCCAAAACCAAATGGAAAATAGGCCGTTCGGGTGACCTGGGGGGAGCGCCTCCCCTCCTGGGTTGTGGCTAGGGCATATCCAACCACAACTGGTCACCCCCGCTGCAGGCTGCACCGCGGGCCGCGCCCAGCAAGCTGGGCCGAGTCGTCCCCTTCACGGGCCAGGCCGGACCATGGCCCTGTGGGCCGGCCCTACCACGACCTAGGACATCCGAGCCATATCTAGACTAGGGAGGGTCAACACGAACCCGATGATGTCGACCCAGGCTGGGTCGGGCCGGGTTAGACCAGACCAGGGCCCATCTAGACCCAGATATGTCTTTTTTTCCCTTGAGAACCGGGAGTCCGTATGACGAACCGTCTGCAGTGCCAGAATCATTGGATTGAGACGGTCCTTTTGGTATACTACACTTGAGTTTTGGATAAAGTTGGAGGATGGTCGGGTTGAATCAAACCTGAATCCAATAGGGCCCTTGGGACTAATAGGATAATAACTTACTGGTCAGGCATCTGATTGATACGTCGTCTATTGCATTGGGTCCCTTAAGACAAGATGGACCTTCGTGATACTTATTCATGGGACTTTGTAGTTATTAAAGTATCGACCAATGGCTTGAGGAGAATAACCTCCCAGAATCAAGCGTGGACAGTGTCAAAACCTTTTGGCATGCTGTACTTGAGGAGATTTCATATCCTGTGTGGGTCATCATCAGATCCTTTGTTGGTCAGCATCTCCAGATCTTGTGTGGATCATCTTCAGATCTAGTGTGGGTCATCTCAATTTCCTATGTTGGTCGTCTTCAAATATTTTGTGGTTCATCTTCAATCATGTGTGGGTCAATAACATAGATTCTCAACGAAGTAAAATGATCTAGCAATACGACTAATCATCTATACTTCCATACATAAGTTATACCTCATGTGAGACGAGTCTTTACCATTGTGAGACATACCTTTTGGGAACTCTTCTTTATGGTGTTACCTTTTCGGTACTTACCTTTGTGGTATTCTTCTGTGTTGTGTAACCTTCATGTTATGTACCTTCATGGTATTCTTCTGTGTGGCGTTACCTCTGTTGTACATACCTTCGTGGTGTTACCTTTGTGGCATTCTTTCCTTCGTGGAACAGTTCATTTGGATACATAGTTGGGCCTTGTATTTCCTCATGAATGAGATGGGTATAATTGATAACCTAGGTATATGTATGGGCATATACCTAATTGGGGTTGAATGTTGTTTTCATGGTTTGGGGTTTACCCTTTGTGGGTTTAGAGAGACTTTAGGGGGTCTCAGAGTCTCTACTGAGTATTGTTATACTCACCCCTACACGAGCTACACCCACACATTTTTTTGTCTTGTGGAGAAAACAGATTGCAGTGATCGAGGCTGAGGGTTCCAAGATTGGAGGATGCTCGGAGGTGGACCATTAGATGATACGTACCACAGAGACGACTATTTGAGAATTGTACCTAGCCTTCAGGTAAGATCCATGGTGGGTGTTCACCAGAGTTATTTCAGTTTTACTTGCACTTTCCACTTAGGCTTGTATTCTGGACCCTTTACATACTATACACACCCTATTTACAGTATAGTTTAATTTGATCTTGTGTCTTGCTGTGTGTTTGGTTTGTGTGATTTTACAGGTTATAATGGAAATTCCTTCCTGGTATTAGGGATATATCATTCTGGTGCTACTCACCTGCCCCAGGACTATGGATGGCTTGGGGTAGAAATGGCCTGGGCCCTTGGGGATAGGTCATGAAAAATTGGTATCAAATCAGTCAGTTCTACCAAAGAACTTGAACTCTGATCTTTAAATCAGAAATAGATTTAAGTGTTATGAGTGTGGTTTTTAGTTTGGGGAATCCAGTGTTGGTGCAGCGGCTGACATCTCCAAAACACCTGGACATTGACTTCTGATTTCTAAATCAGTGCATGAAAACACTAATTGTGTGTGTGTTTTTGGAAAATTTTCTTTGGGATAACATTGACTTATCTCAACAGGTATAATGTTATAAAAAATGTTCACCTATTTAATTTTAGGATTCCTCAATGCAAACAGCCAGCTAGAGTTCCAGGAACAGTTCGTGATCATGGCCCATCAAGTGACGAGGCTTTGGTGCAGGGCCCCCTTTTGGAAGTTGTACCATCAGGTGGTGTACCAGTAGCACCACTACCCATTGGGAAGCCGATGCCACTAGCTCCAACAGTAGATGGTGCACGCTTCTTGAGTGCATTTCACAAGTTTCAATACCCGAGGACACTAAGGTTCCAAGGCAAGACGGATCTACAGGCTGTTGAGGTTTGGTTGGAGGACATGGTTAGAGTTTTTCTACTGGAAGGGACACTAGTTGTTCTCATGGTGATCCTTGATGCCAACCTTCTTCAAGCAGTATCAGGAAGATAGTGGAGGTTAATGTTCTAGGTTCACAAAGAGGTCACTCTCATCTAGGTGGACTTTGAGGGCCTTTTTAGGGAAGAGTTATTCCACGAAATCTTACGATCAGTGTGTATATAGAAGCTTATCCACTTGTAGTAGGGAAACATGACTGTGGATCAGTATTTAGTGAGGTTCACCGACCCCTCGCGCTACACCATTGACATAATACGGGAACCTTTCTTTAGGGATTAGACCTTCGAGCAGGGGCCCATATGTGACATCATAGCTTCGATCATTTCCCTCAGCATCCCAATGTAGGAAGGGGTGTTAGTGCTAGCACTCTTAGTGGAGAGTTTCCTACCTGAGCAGTCACCAGTAGCAAGACCCACCACTGCACGTCACGTAGCAGATCCTTCTGTAGTTGGAGAAGACAGATAATGCATAGGTTCAAGTGGGCCAGACCTACAGGTGGATGACCGCAGGATTTAGGGTCAGTTATGTGAGGCTCTCAACAAAGAGTAGGATATGCGAGGAGCAGGCAGTGTTACTCGTGCAGCGGGCAGGGTCACATGGACCGCGACAGCCTGACCCACCATATTGATGATCAACAGATGGTCGAAGGACCGCCTGGGAAGAGATGAAGATTCGATCAAGGAGGTCCATAGGTAGTGTGCTAATGTGGGATAGGAGTTGGATATGCAGCAGGCGGTGGGCAGCGATTCAAGGTTCTACAGCCACCACCTCCAGATGGTCCACCCCGACCACAGGGATCAGGTGGATATGTACAATCTCAGCTCCAGCAAGCTGAGGCCTATGACCACAGCACTTCTAATATGATTGAAGGTATGATATGTGTATACTCCACCTTAGCTGGAGTACTTATTGGCCTAGATTACAGTCACTCTTTCATTTCCATGGCCTATGTTCAGAGCTTTGAGATTCTGATGGAGTTGTTGGCTCGATCCATGTGTCTAGAGAATCCTACAGGAGTTGATTCGATGATTACACACTTGTGCCAGCAGTGTAAGCTTACTCTAGGAGGTGAGAGCCTCTATTGGGATCTTCTAGTTGTGGCGTCGAGACCATACGACTTAATCTTGGGTATGTACTGGATCTACAGTTCATGATCATATTGATTGAATTAGGTGCAATGTGTGGTGTTTCCACACAGATGGGACAAGGTTTCCCTTCACCGGTGAGAAGGTAACCTTTGCAGCACAGGATGGACTTAACCATAGTAGGGTTCATCAGATCACACATCAGTTGGCTAGCCATACCCTCGGAGCTGTTTTTGTTTAGAGTCTAAGCTATCCTATAGTGGTGGACAAGTACACTAATGTTTTCTTGAATGATGTTTTAGGTCTACCTCCCCTCTGGGAGGTGGTCTTTTATATCTACTTGTACTCCAGTACGACGCCTATATCTACACCAGCATATCGGATGGCTCACACAGATCTTTGAGAGCTTCGATTATAGGTGGAGGACTTGCTGGGCAAGGGGTTCATTAGGTTCAGTGTTTCTCCTTGGCAACCCCGATATTGTTCTCCAAGAAGGTGGATGGGAGTTTGAGACTATGTGTGGACTATCGGTGCCTAAACCAGGTGACCATGAAGAACAATTACCAACTATCAAGCATTGATGATCTTTTTTATCAGCTTAACGGAGCATGGTTGTTTTCGAAGATAGTCATTAGATCAGGCTATCACCAGATCAGGGTACGAGACAAGGATGTGTAGAAGACGACCTTTAGATGTCAGTATAGACATTATGAGATATTGGTTATGTCATTCGGCATGACTAACACCCCATCAGTATTCATAGCCCTCATGAACAAGATCCTCTAGCCATACCTCAATTGCTTTGTGGTAGTCTTCATCGATGAAATTCTGATATACTCAGCTACAGGGGAGGATAACGCCTATCATCTACAGATAGTTATAGACACACTCCGTGAGAACCAATTTTATGGTAAACTCTCGAAGTTCCAGTTATAGATATAAGAGGTTCACTTCTTGGGACACATTATCTTAGTGGTTGGAGTTGTGGTGGATCCAGCAAAGATTGAGGTGGTGCTTGCTTAGGATCCACCCAAGAGTGTGACATAAGTGAGGAACTTCCTAGGTATGTCTGGTTACTACTCGAGGTTTGTGCCTATCTTTTCCAGAGTTATGCCACTGTTATCAGTGTTGAGAATGAAGGGGAAACCCTTTGTGTGGTATGAGAGATGCCAACGGAGTTTCTAGGAGCTGAGGCAGAGACTGACGAGTGCACTCAATTTGAAGATACCAAAGGAGGGAATTGGGTACGTAGTTTAATATGATGCATCTGGTACCCATCTTGGATGTTTCCTAATGTAAGAGTGAGCACTGATCGATTATAGTTCTCCAAATCTGAGAAAGCATGAGAAGAACTACTCCACCCCAGACCTGGAGTTGGCAGTAGTGGTCTTCGGTTTGAAGATGTGGCAACATTACTTGATGGGCGGACGTTTTACAGTCAACTCTGATAAAAAGAGTCCCACGTATATCTTCTCTCGGAAGGACCTGAACATGAGACAAGGGTATTTTCTTGAGTTACTCTAGGAATATGACTTCAAGATAGTGTATAATCCTAGGAAGGGGAACGTAGTATCTAATGCACTCGGCCGGAGACTGGTATATAGTTTCTAAGTGAGGTGACGGAGTAGCTATCCGCTTTGTGGATATCCAACGTGGATCGAGATGGAGTTGATTATCTTTAGTCTCTAACAATCACTCCCCCACTCCTTCAGTGAGCCAAAAAGGTACAGCTTGGGGATAGAGACTATGTGGCTCGACGTGCTCATATATCCAAAGGACATGCTCCTGGTGGATTTTCTGAAGGTGGGGAGCATGTAATCCTCTTCAGAGGACATAATAATGTACCAATTCCACTTATATAGGAAGTGTTGAGGGAGTTCCATACATCCCCTCTAGCGGTACATCTAGAAGAGGCGAAAATGTACAAGGACCTAGGTCAACAGCACTAGTGGCTGGGAATGATGAAATCTATAGCATAGTTTGTCTCTAAATGCCTCACATTTCAGCAAAGTGAAGGCAGAGCATCAGGTTCCAATGGACTTAGTTCGGGCACTAGCTGTGCCTGAGTAGAAGTGGGATAGAATTTCCATGGGCTTTCTGATAGGAATTCCACGCACGTCCAAGGGGAATGATTTCATCTGGGTGATCATTGACCAAGTCACCAAGTCAGACCACTTCCTACCTATTAAAGAGAAGGGATCAGTATAGGGCTTGGGACGCCTCTATCTGAAATAGATTGTGCGGATTCATGGGGTTCCATAAACGATTTTATCTGACCGTGATGCATCTTTTACTCCACTACTATATAAGGGGTTGTAGGAGGCATTCGAGATACAACTACGGTTGAGCACTGCCTTACCATTCTCAGATAGATAGTAAGACAAAGAAAACCATTCATACCCTCGAGGACATATTGCAGGCTTTCATCATAGATTTTGGCAGTACCTGGGAGGATCAATTTCCCTTGGTGGAGTTTTTATACAACAACAGTCATCACTCCACAATCGGTATGACCCCATTTGAGGCATTGTATGTTCGACCTTGCATATCACCTCTATGCTAGACTGACCCCAGGGATTCATCACTCATGGGACTGGAGATGGTATGGGCTACCACGAAAAAGGTGCAGATCATCCAAGAGTGGTAGAAGACTATACAAATAAGGCAGATGTTATATTTTGACAGGGGAAGGAGACCTTTTCAGTTTGAGGATGGTGACCATGTCTTTATACAGGTCTCACCTCAATGAGTTTTGCATAGATTTAGCCAGGGTGGAAAGTTATCTCCGAGGTTAATCAGACCCTTTCAGGTCCTCTGAAGAGTTGGTGAGATGGCATACCTCTTAGCTCTTCCCCCTAAGTTGCACCAGGTGCACGACATTTTCCACGTATCCTGGATGAGAAGATACAAAGATGATCCTTTGAACATCATTGAATATGGATAGATTTACATTGATGATGGGGTGAAGTTTTCGGAGGTTCTAGTGGAGATTGAGGATCCACAAGAGCGAGTCTTTCCTTGGAGATCGATAACTCTGATGTGTTTTCATTGGCAGCACGAGAACCTCCAAAATATCACACGGGAGCAGGAGTCTTAGATTCATGCACAATACCCCCACTTGTTTCTATAGTTTGTTGTGTGGATTTTGGGGAAGCAAAGACCTGAGGTTGGGAGAATGTAAAGTCCTAGATTTTCCCATGTAATATTTTTATTATATGGAATTTTTACAAGTCCGCGAAAATTAACGGCTTATTATTTCGAGGACCGGTGTACTCAGAATGAATTTCCAAATATTTTTCAGGTACGTTCACAAAAAGTGTAAGAGGTATTTTGTAACTTTTGAACCGGTGCTCAGAATTAAAATCTGATGACACTGTTGAACTCACAGCTCCAATATTCTCTTGAGGAGACCATCAAATCAACTGTAGTATGTTGAGGGAGGATGTTAGTTTTCGGATTTTCATTGGATAATTGAAAATAAATAAATAACTTTTATTTTATTTTTTTGAAACCACCATTTTGAATATTTGGTTGTGGGGACCATTCGTAGTACCATTTAATTTGATGAAAGCCTTGGTATTCTACCAATTAATGAGACAACAATTAATTGATCTAGTGATTAAATAAGTTAGCTCCTCAACTTTCTGAAGGTTGTGGGAAACTTTGGAAAAGGAGAACTTTTGGTGGAGTGGAGAACATGGTGGGAGAACCTCCCCCAACGAAGAACATGTCTAATGAAGAAAAAATCAAAGTTCAAGGAAACGCTGATGTCACCATCACCATATTCCTCATCATGACACCATCAATGGATGATCAAGGTAGGGGTGTGTTTATGTTGTCCTTCTTGGTTTTATGCTAAAGCATTCTCCTCGAAGCTATATGCTATCCGTCTAAAATGGAGGGTTCAGACCAAACAAACGTGTCCCGATCACATAGCATATTTAATGTAGATATGTTCTTCATAGGCCGTGATGACAGTAGCTACACAACCGCACCGCCAAAAGAGACCGCGGCCCATCAACTGTGGTAGAGAACGGTGGTGGCCGGCACCCGACCAGCTGCGTGGAATCGTGGTGGTGTGTCCGTGCCGTTGGTATTGAGGGAGGTCGTGGCCCGTAGGGGGGGGTGGTGGGAAGTCAGTGATTGGAATGCTGGCCAGCCATGGGGAGGTAGGGCAGCATTCATCCGCACAGCTGGTTGAGCAGGAGGCCAGGACCCGTTGGCTGCGGCAGAGCAGGTTGGCGGCTGGCACGCAGGCCAGTCGCCTGGAAAAGTGCCGACGCACATCGGCACGGCCAGAGCTAAAGACCACCGCCGCATGGCGGCAGCGGTGGACGGAGAGTAGCCGGCATCTAGCCGGCCGTGGTGGAGCAGCAGCGAGTGTCTGCGCCACTAGAAGGACGACTAACCGTTTCGGCCTGCGGCGTCACGCCGAATAGTACCCCTTCGGGGGGTCCGCCGTGCCATCCGGTGTCACCACGTGGAACCTCCAAGTGGACCAAAACCAAATGGAAAATGTTCTGACCGGGTTACCTAGGGGAGTGCCTCCCCTCCTAGGAGGCGGCTTGGGTGGACCACACCTTAAGGGGTAACCCCGGTCAAGGGGTGCACCGTGGGCTGCCAATCGAGTCGAGCCCACTGGGCTGGGCCTGGCTGCCCCCTTCGTGGGCTGAGACCTCCAAAACCCAGGTCAACTGGGCCGGACCCATACCGGGTTAGGGTGACCCAAAATGGGTCAGGTCAGACCGGACCCGGTCCCATCTAGACCCAGATACGCCTTTTTGTCCCTATGTTGTGAACCAAGCATTAGTTTGACGAACCGTCTGTGGTTCCGTAATCCTTGGACCGAGATGGTTCTTTTGGTATTCTCTACTTAAGGTTTGGATAAAGTTGGAGTATTGTCGGGTTGGATCAAACCTGAATCCAACCGGTCCCTCGGGACTAAAAGGCTAATAACATGCAGACCGGGCGTCTGATTGAAACGTCTTCTGTTGCGTTGGGTCCCATATGACGTGATGGACCTTCGTGATACTTATTCATGGGACTTTCATGGTAGTTGAATTATTGACCGATGGCTTGAGGAGAAGAACCTCCCTGTATTAGGCATACTTAGGGAGGAAACCCTGTGGCAGGCTGCACATGAGGAGACTTTAGATCCTGAGTGGGTCATCTTCGGATCCTGTGTGGGTTAGCATCTCCAGATCTTATGTGGGTCATCTTTAGATCCTGGGTGGGACATCACTAGATCCTGTGTGAGTCTTCTTCATATCCTATGTGGGTCATCTTAGATCCTATGTGGGTCAATTGTAGTGCTTCTCGATTAATTAAGATGATCTAGAAATATGCCTAATCATCTATACTTCCATACTTAATTTATACCTATAGTGAGATGAGGCTTTACCTTTTTGGTAATTACCTTTGTGTTACTCTTCTGTGTGGTGTTACCTTTGAGGTACTTACCTTCGTGGTATTCCTTGGTGTGGTGTTACCTTTGTGGCATGTACCATCATGGTATTCTTCTATGTAGTGTTACCCCTTTGGTAAGTACATTCACGAGGTTACCTTTGTGGTATTATTTCCTTCATGGAACAGTTGTGATTTTGGCTAGAGAGTTGGTCCTAGTGTTTCCTCAGGAATGAGATGGGTATACTTGATAACTTAGGTATATGTATTGGCATATACCTTAGTGGGGTTGACTGTTGTTTTAACGGTTGGTGGTTTATCCATTGTGGGTCCAGAGGGACCTTAGGGGGTCTCAGGGTCCCCACTAAGTGTTTTTTTATTCACCCCTGAACGGGCTATGCCCAAACCTTGTTATATCTTATGCAATCGATAGACAACATTGATCGAGGCTGAGGGTTCCAGGACTATAGGTTGCATGGAGGTGTAACATTAGATGAGATTTACTGCAGAGATGGCCTTTCGAGAGTTGTACCTACCTTTCAGGTAGGATCCTTGGTGTGTGTTCAAAGGTGTTTCTTCGGTTTTACTTTTTTATTCCATGTTGGCTTGTATTTTGGCCCCATTGCTTACTGTACACACCTTATTTACTATATAGTTTACTTTATTCTTGTTTTTTTCTATGTGCTTGGTTTCTGTGAGTTTACATGTTAAAAAAAATGACATCCTATTTATATGGATATGCCTTTCTAGTGATAGTCTCTAGCACCTAGCCTATGGAAGGCGGGCATGTTGTAGTCATGGAACAAGCCCCGGGGGACAGGTCATGACATATATCCAAAAAATAACTAGTTTATACATTCTACCCCCCAATGAATTTATCCTTCTAAATACATCACATGGATATAAACATATGTTGATAACATTATCTTATCACACTAGAAAGTACCTACATAGCTTCCTCAAATTTTTTGTTCCTTCATAAATCTTTAACCAATCAAGTGGTCTTGTTTTGTAGAACATTTTCTCTATAATAAAAAAATATATATTGATTGTTCTTTTTAAAAAATATCTTACTTAAAAATAATAACTTAAGAGTTTAGTACATATAGAGGATCAGTTGTGTATTTACTTATAAAATATATAAGGAACACATAATTATCTTCATAGGGGATTAGGGGAAGTGCCAATCTACCATCCCAACATGATAAGGAATTTCAAAATGAATGATATATCGTGGGATTAACATTCCCTTTATTCCAAATATCATTTACATTTTCTATGGATATATTCATAAAAATATATTGTCACCCACTTCAATCTGTATGTATTTTCATTAGTAGTACAACTAAACTTTTTGTTGACTCATAGATTCTCTCATGTGTTGTTGAATATATATAACATTCTCTACCATATCCTCAACTAGATCATGTCCCAAAATCTTTTTCCAAAAATTCATTCCATCATGATAAAGTTATTCAATTTTTACCAAAGGTATCTTCATATGAATTCAAGTGAATAATAGAGTGAACTCTATTGTTGTACAATATGTCTACCAAGGATAGGTGTTTATCCCAACCCCCATTGAAATCCATAGAGAAATATCTCAACATGTCTTCTAGAGTTTTAACTGTACTCTCAGACTGCCCATCTATATGAGGATGATAATAAGTACTAAAACATAATTATTAAATATCACCACTTCATTAATATATATTCTACCAAGCCGATGAAGGGAGAAGTATTCTTAAATATAAATGATGTGTTTCAAATTATTTAGGCAATCAAATATAACCTATATAGAATTATGGCCATTTAATATTTTGGGATTTCTGAAAACAAAATCCCTAGAGACGTCTTCTTATCTCTATTATGGTTAGTATAATGGTTGTAAAATCCAATTATAATTATTTCTATAAACATTAAATTTTTAAAAAATTGATCATTGAGAAACATATTCCACAATATCATTCTTCATGACATCCCACCAGAGATACTCTTCCAGACCACAATATGTATATGTGCTTCCAAGATGAATAGAGAATGATAATCTATGAGACTCTTATAACATCTCCTTTAATTTTTGTTTGGGGGGATTCAAAATATTGTTCTTGAACATTATCATTCCACTATAATCAATGTTTTTCTCATAAAAGTTCAAACCAACATTTATATATATAAATGTTCCTTCCATGACACCTTAATATTCACTTGTATAGATTTTTGAAAATTCAATTAAGAGATATAAGATTTATTCCCTTCTATTAAAATTTCTCGATCCATAAATTGAAAATAAATATATACTATATCATTTATGATACTCATCATAGATATTCTAGCATGGCCCTTTTAAGTCAAAGTATATGCCACCTTGTTCACATTCCTGGGGTGGTCGTGTATTTAGTAGTCGAAATCATTAATCAAATCCTACCATCTTCTTTAGTTAATATTCTTCATTTGAGTGAAAATATACTTTAAAAATTTATGATTAGTATATATATCACACCTTTATCCATAAAGAAAATTCCAATATATTTTTACTTCATATTTTACTGAAGTTAACTCCAAATAACATGTTACGTAATTTTTCTCTTGGATTTTCAAGGTATAAGATATCACCATATATTTTTTATTGAGAACTCATCGAATCTGTTTTTTTATTCATCACTGTATCTCACAAACCACAATCCACTACAGGGTATTGTGATAAAAAGTGAACTAACAAAACATATTTTCAACTCCATGAAATTATATTCACATTCCATTATATATATGAACATGCATTCTTTCTAAGTCAAATTTGTGAGTTTATTTGATAATAATGGGAAATATTTCACAAAATGATGATAATATCCTAAAATGCTAAGAAAACATTTTATCTCAGTTGCCTTTTTTGGTCTATTGTAGTGTTCAATAACATTCAATTTTACTGGATCTAAAAATATCACATCTTATGAGATTATATGACCAAAAAGGAAACTTACTACATCCAAAATTTACACATGGTAAATGTTTCATAAAATATATCATTTCTAAGGGTTTGTAGTAAAATCCAAACATATCTTCATGTTCTTCCCTTCACATTGAATATAAAAAATGTTATCTAATTAGACTCCATTATAATGATTAAGATAGCCTTCAAAGACTATGTTCATTAAATTAATGAATATACTAGGGAGATTAGTAAGACCCAAAGGCGTCACTATAAATTCATATTTTTTATACCTTGTATGGAATATCACCTGGGGTATACCCTCATTCTTAATCCAAAATTGATGGGATCTAGAATAAAGATCATTTTTTGAAAAGTATTTATCTCTACATAATTGTTCAAATAAGTCATCAATATGGGTGGATAGATCATTTTTTCTTAATATTGACCTTGTTATGTAATCAATAATCAATGCATAGTTTAATTGATCTATTTGTGTTCTTAATAAAAATAATAGGTGCGCCACAATGTGATGAACTAGGGTGTATTAATCCCTTGTCAAGATTATTTTGGATTTTTTCTACAATTTGTGAAACAAAATTGGGTTCATTTTATGAAGAGTATTTGAAGAAGTCATAGCCCTCGGTATGAGTTTGATTGAAAACAAAATTAAATGATTTGGTGGAATACCGGGGAATTTATATAGAAAATCATCAATAAACAACATTATAATATGTGTATCCACAATGTTGGGTTTCTCCCCTATCACATGAGAAAATAAACTTAATTTATTAGAATTAATACCCATAAGTTGGATGTAGTATTCATTTTATGTTCATATTCATCCTTTCATTGATATATTATCATAGATTAAATCTGAATATAAAATGATTCTTCCCTTCTAAAGGACCCTGAAATTCCCTGAGATGGGAGGGTTTATTCAAGGTGTCAAATATTTATTTTAAAGCCATGAATCTTTTTATCACATTTTTAGGAACTTGTTAAACCTATAAAATGAAATCATGTAGTAATCAATCATTCACATGTAGATAGTTATCACATGAGTTTTTATTTGTTCACCACTAAGGACTGGTACCAATAGTATATTCTAAAAATATCTTCCATACATATATTAATCAATCTTATGAAATTATGTAATAAAGAAGAGTAGATACATCCACGTTTTTCCAAGAACAATTTTAGGGATATCCCACCACCTCCTTTGGAAAACATCTATCTACTCCACCTATAAATCTGATTTGGGTAATGTTTTACATAGTTTAATGAAATGAATGTATTTTTAGTAGACTATAATTTAGTTCATTGTCCCTAAAATTAATCATACCTGACATGAAAACTAAATTTTTATTTCAAATCATTTTTAAGGAAAAAGTGGTAGACCCACACAAAGTCCACATCCAAGGGGTTTTCTGCAAAATGAGCCCACAATGTTATTAAAAACAAGACTAAGGATGTTTGAGTCTACCACCCTAAAAATATTTCAATTAAGAGTTGTTACCTGAGTATTTGGATCATTCTTGAGAAGATCTTCTATATAATCTGCCATCTTCTCCCAGGTATGGATAAATTATTCCACGTTGATCTTCATATCATTGAAGCCCCATGCCATGATGAGGTCATGTTTGGTGATCCACTCACCTTTTTATTCATTAGTCTCAACACTCAGCATCTGCTCAAAAAGTTTGCTGGAAAACTCCGGTGAGGCATTGATCTAGAGAGGTTCTTCAAGATTGTACCCCTCAGAATATAAGTCTACCTCAAGAATTCACCCATTCCCTTCTTCCACCCCATCTTCCAATCTTCTATTAGTACCATCTGGTGATGGCTCCACGTATGGAACCATGGTCCCTCCATCAAAGGTCCTGACTTCCGTGCATGGGATTGGCCCGCCCAACTCTTCAGATAGCTGTTGACCCTTTTCAACAGATATTGGTTCACCCGGTCCTTTCTGAATCACATTTTCCCTGTACTTCCCTGAGGATCAAGTAACTATAGTATTTAGTGTGTTTGATTAGACTTTATAGGGTCTTTCCTCCCCCCCCCCCTTATTTGTTGGAAAATCCCAAAAGTTAAGGCTCCCTTGCTTCCCCGTTTTTGAACTGGACCCAACCATCATTTGGGATTCCTCTTCATAGTCTATTGAAACCAAATATTCTGCTCCGATGTCACTTGGTATGATGTCCTCAGGGGACTTTTCTTGACCTTATTGCGTTTCCACTTTGACGTGTGTGTTTACCATCCTTCCAGGATGGCATTTTCCATTCTATTAGCACTCAAGCATGTGAATCGATTGTGAATCTGAATTGGTCGTATAGGTTCTTGTGGATGAGGAACTGTGTTCATATCTAGGGAACTAGGAAACTCGGACAGAGAAACATCTGGACCAGTAGACACAAGCACCTCGGACAACCCCTTTGCCTCTGTAGAGGCATCTTCAGCACTGGGAACAACAGAGGGGACGATCTCCTGTCCATTACCCAAACCACCGGACAACAACTTATCATCAAAGGAATTACCAGCCTCATGCATGACCAGCTCTGTCCTCTTACCACTAGCCAGATTACTACATAGCTTAGCAAAACCATATTCCATGCATGGGTCCGGGATCCTAATACAGGGTTTAACTGGGAGGTCAGCAGGATTACGGTTGATCTCACACCCTAGAGAATCAACAGAGAGGACCCCTGGCACCTCCACATCCTTCACTACAACTGATGCTCCTCCACTAGCCATCCCATCCATCATCAAAGTGGTTTTCATCACCCGTGTAGGATTTGTCTAAATTGATTCCTCCATGTCCACCAATCTAGAAGTGTAGCCTTCCCTAGCTTCCACAACAATCATTGGCCTCTGACCAGAGATCATGCCTCACCTCTCCCTCGATCAATCAAGCCTCCTGTTCATAACTCCACCAGGGTAGGTGGATGCCTTATGTCCCAGTCAACATCAAGTCAAACAAAAATAAGTCCAAGATTCAAAAACAATGGCTTTCTTCCACCTAAACTCCTTTCCTACCAAAATCCAGATCCATTCGACCGGTGGCTTCGAGACATCCACCTCAATACACAGCCGCAGATTTATTGGGTGAATCACAGAAGATGTATGATTATCAGAACACAGAAAACATCCCACCAAATTCCTGAGCATACGGATGATTTCTGGATTTTGAAAAGGCAGGGGAAGTTGAGGAAAACATACCCATGTCATGACAGAAGGAGCGTCCCTGTTCACGTAGATATCAAATTTCCATCGAAGAAGAAAGAACTTGTATCCTCTACACCTGCAGGGATCCCTAGACCATGCACAAATCAAGTCTTCTTCCAAAGAAAAACGGATCATCAGGTGATGTTTGTCAAGAAAACCCACGACCGCTCGGTCTTGTAAGTCCCAATTACCGAAAACGAAGTGATCAAAATCATCAGAAGAGGGCCTTGGATTACTAAAGCTGGCCTCTACGGTCCTATCCATAAAACTCGAGGCTGTAGAGAACTCTGTAAGTGAGATTTGGAACTACGGATCACCAAAGTGAAGATTTGTCACCTTCAGACATAAGTAAATCACCAAGAACTCAAGGAGAAAACTAGAGTTAGAGAAAGGAACAAAAGCCTTCCATGGAACCAGAGGAGGTTCCACCGGGCCTTCCTCCCTCCTCCCAGTGCCAGGAAGGGTGGGGGGAACCATCGACCACCATCTTCCCCTAGGGTTCTATTATCGAGACCTAAAATTAATCATACTCATTTGGAACCTTGGTCTTATTTTGATGCACTTGATTACATAGTTCACATAGAAAATATGTTTAGTTTTTTTGTTCATGATGTTTCATCATGAAGCTCACAACATCCATGAATCAAACTAACTTCATGGAACTTTCTCACTTAGAGAAGCACACTTATTCATTTAAGAATATCCATTTATCACAATTTTTTTTCAACGATATATAATTATTTTTCAAGACTTTCATGATGTTCATGCTCACAATGAAAACTTGATTTGAAAAAAATTCATCATTTTTGAATTCAGATTGATTTATCGTTTTATGCTATGTTTTTTCATCTCTAATGAAGAGGAGGTAGCTAAGTTTTTATAGGCACAACATTTCTTGATGATCCCATGCATCGAGTAGTTTTTTCATCAACCTCCAAATTCATATTAAAAAGGTCCTTCATTTTTTAACCTCACGTTAAATTTCACTCTTTTAGTAAGATTCATTTAATTGTGAAGAATAACTATCAACTCATCATATACTTACAAGCATATTATTATTCACTAAGAACTACGTCAACTCATTGTGCCCTCACAATTCGTTTCGTAGTCATAGAGAACGCCATGTTTCCATCATGCATTCATGAATATATGTACCCTCACAAAGCTCACAATTTTTTGAAACCCACTCTTCACTAAACATATGAATTGATCATATTTAAGAAGATACAATACCAAAAAACCATTCATGAATCTTGTTACATCTCAAAGAATTGGAGGCCAAAAAATTTTCAATCGCATGGAAATAATGCCAATGTCAAAAACTATAGCCATGTTTTACTATAAGATCACTAGAATTTTCAAACATTCTGATCATCATTATTTTGATGGAAAAAAATATACTCCGTTTACCGCTCTATAATTATTTTTTTCAACACCTTCTATGTAAATTGATATGAGATCAGTATAGTAAAATCCAATACATTCCAAGAATCACATAGAATCCCTCAAAATGAAGGATCACATGATTTGTTGGAATCATGCTCCCAAAAAATTCAACTGGAGACAAATTATAAACTTATGATATAAAAAATATTCCATTGGTATTTTAAACTATAACTCAACATCAAATTGTATGGTGATGCAGTGATACACTTAAGAAATTATTTAGAAATAAAAGAGTGGGTGGATCCCAAATAAAATAAAACATTAGTTTTGTTATAGTATATGGTATGCATACCATTAACTACTTCATTTTCAGAATCCACATCACCAATAGTGATCACATGTGATTTTCTATTATATTTGTCCTTATGGGGTTGCTAACATGAATCATCATCGATCATCCTTAGATATGGCGATTGGTTTGGTTAACAGCCATATTCATTATTCATGAATCATTGACGAGTGGGAGGTTCGTTCTGTGTATCCTTTTCTTTATTCACATCATTATCTAAATTATTTCAATAAATTTTAATTTCAAATATCTGATGAACTTCATTCCCACACTAAAAACATTTTCTAGTCCTCATAAGATAGTTCCCTCTCTGTTTCTTTTCACACATTGATATTAATTTAAATGTAATATTATTTTCATCATGGTTTTTATATTTTCCCATAAGTTCAATTTTCCTCTCCTTATCAATCCCATAATATTGATCGGTAACTCATATCTCTATATCAACACATAGAGAACATAAAACTATTTCCACATATCTATTTTTTTCCATTATGGATAATTCCTTTCAAGTACTTAGTTTTAATCCAATGAAGAGTCAATCAACCTTACATTCAGTAAAAATGATAATTTTGGAAGCATACCTTGCAAGGATTTTATCATTTTTTTAATATGCGGTGATAGATTCATTATCCATTTTCATAAGCATGAGGAACTCATTCTAAGACTTCATATAAAGAATAATAGGAGAGTACAAATTGAAAAAAAATGTTATTGATCTTTTCATATTCCATGGATTCAATTTAATCTGATTTTCTAATATTATTGATGATATTATAGCATTGATTCACATCAACTTCCAAATTATAGACTTCCAAAATTAATTTCTCATGTTCTAAACATTGGGTAACTGAAAATATATTTTCAGTGGTATTGATATGTTGTTTAGCCAATAGAGGAATAGAAACCCCACTGAAATAAGTTGGATGCTACCACATGAATGACTTTGTAGAATAATTATACCCCTTTGATATATTTTAATTCTTCCATGATTCATTGATTGATAAAGTTTTGGGAGCATAACAACAACATTTTTCCCTCCAGTGCCCATAACATTCAGTTGTATAGGAGGAAAATAGATTCATTACCAATCTCACTCATCACTAATTGGGTTCCATTAGGCTTCTTCCAATGACTAGAACCAAAAATCATAGTGTAAGAAACACTAATAATAGATGGAAAACTATATAATCATTGAGAATTACTTATAAAATTTTAATTTAGAACACCATAGTTTTTATAATAGGTTATTTATGATCAGCACCAAAACTATAGGATTTTTTCATATAATATGACTTATACATAGGGTTATAAATGAAGTTTTCTCAAGATAGTTTTTAATGGTTTAATGGACTTTCTTTGATACCAACTATAATGGACCATAATTTTCAATTATATTTATTACATTTAAACAGAAAAATATTCATTAAATTACATAACAAAAACATGTTATAATCATATAGGTTTGGGGTCATTGGAATCTTGGTAACATAAAATATTGATTCATAAAACATATACATTGTCTCCCTATTATTATTTCAAATCTATAACATTTTTTTAATCTTCTTACATAATAATATTCTCCATATATTAGGGAATAAAATCATATGAAAATGGTGAGATTACATTCTTAGTCAGGATAATTGTATCACCCAATATTTTTATGAACTTTTTTATTATCAAATAAATTTGAATTTTCATTTATATATTATAATGAAATAATACAAATATTACTCTCACAAGGAACTGACTTGGCGTACGTTCAATGAAAAACTGACTAGGCATACGTTCCACGTAACATCGACTTGGAATATGATGCACGCAACACTGAGTTGGCTTAGGATACACACTTCACTATGTTTCTATAAAATTTCTCCTTTTATTATTGTAATTATTTAAATAATATTGTTATAACCTAGTGGTTAAACATAGTAATATTAATATAAATTACCACTTATCAAACATTTCTTATAATTATTTTATATAAATGGACCATATGTGTTTTTGTAACGTTATTTTTATGATTAAAAACATCGTTTTCTCAAATGAACTACTTCTAATAATGAAACTAAATTTTAAAAAAATATTGAATTTGAAAAAATAAACATAGTCTTTGAATTCATAACATAGAAAAAATCTTAGGGAGAATTTATGGTATTTTTCTAAGAAACATCTTTTTTGATTAATAGTGAAAAATACAGCTTTGGAGTTAAAAACTACATTTTTCAAATTAATTTTCAATTATAAATGTGATTATTAATTTTTTGAAGGTAAAATTAAATAATTATTAAATATATTAATTAAATTTAATTAAATTTAATCTATTTCACTTTTAAACTGAATATAAAATCTCAAAAAACATATGAACTTTTTCCTATAATAAATCCCCGTTATTTCCACCCGTATGCGGGATTTGCATTGATCTCAATATTTCATATTATGTGATTTTAATTTTAAAACTACGACATAAAAATCTCTATTCTGTACAATATTTATATTCTAATCAGTCCATGTTAATTTTTTATTAAAAGTATTAGTAAAAGTGATTCAAATTAATCACAACAATTAAGGCCAAAATAAGCTTAATTGGGGACTAAACCTAAATATTCGGATCCCAAATGACTTATACACTTGTCCAAATAACATTTTAGGTAAATATTTCTTCAAAAAGCTTCCATTATTTATTTTTTATGGTTTTTACTACTTTATTTAGGTACGACATTATGCACTACAATTGCTTTCTAAAACTTTTATGTGAGTCCTTTTCCTTCCCTATAAAAGGCCCCCACCTCTACCCATTCCAAACACCCCTCAAAACATTTAACATCAACCATTATCTTCCAATGTATCCTATTAATAATCATTACTCTTAATTTGAATCATCCCTTTGGTATTAATTCCTATTAAGGATAACTTTTGGCCTTATCCAATATGAGTTACCAAATTTTGAGGTAATGACTTATTTTATGCTCCTTTCATTTATTTTCCTTCATCACCTATACACTCTATTTACAACCTTTATATGGGACATAAATAGTATCTAGTATATACTAATATGTTTTTATTCAATGTTTATGACCTAAACATGCACACACCTCCATCTAATGGATGTTGAACATAATGTTTTTATGTATGGAAAACTAATTACTCACGAAACGCAAATTGTTCATTTATAATTTACCACCAATCATGGTGGCCATTATGATGTAGAACTTATTAATATATTTAATATATTATATTTATTATGACATTAATGTTTATTATTCCATTTCTAACACACATATTTTTACCATCCATTTTCTGTTAATACGATAACCTCGTTTGAGGAAGTGTGGACTACCGACCCCTTAAAGCGATGTGATCCATTCACACATAACATGGAATGTATTAAGGCTGTGTTTTTAGATATTATAAGATATATATGATAAAATAATGATATATATACCTATATTTTCATATTTTATTTATGTACTTTCTTTAAATATTACAATTGAAACAGAAATAGTGTTCATGTGTATGAATGGATTACCGTCTCCATGAATGGTGTATCCCATTTCATTATTATTTATGCTATAAATTGTTATAATATAAATATACTGGATATAAATTATATTTAAATAATTATATACTTTCTAGAGTCATGGTATAAGTATAAGGACTAATGATTTAATAAAATAAGACACATGCAAAGAATAAAGCAATATTACCTAAAGTGAAATCTTATCATAGGATCGTTAATAAGAGGGTATTATAAGGTCATAATCAAATAATATATGGTATTGTGTATACTAATATATTTAAATAAAATATTTATAATAAACTTATATTTATTATATAGGAAGAATCTATGAGTACAGTGAGAGTCAAGACCCAAGGTATGAAGAATTTTGTCTCACTTTTAATTTCCGTGAGATTCATGTTATGTTCACCACTCTTTAATTTTATGTGGTGTATATAAATTACATGATTTAGTTATATGTTTCATATACCTAAATTTATGGCTATTAAAATATCCATTCAATGATCCTTCTTTTTTGGGGTTTAACATTCAAAAGTTACCAAATCTGTAAAACAATTTTGTCCCAAATTGCATTCTATAAGACCCGTGTATTGTTATGCCCCTAAAATCATTTTAGATGTGTATATACTTATATTGTACATGTTATATCATTAATCTCTTCATTTTAATTATATTTTATGATTAGTGTAATTTAATTTCCTTACATGGATAGTATGATTTCAGTAACCATTAGATATAAGAGTCTATTGAGACAATCATATCGTTTTCTGAGATTGTTTTTGATTATTCTACCTTTGATGAAATATATAAAGACTATTAATGAGTTTCCTTATACACTATATATCCAATATATCATCATTTTTTTGTATAATTTCTCCCTATTTTGTACTAAATATAGTTATTTTAGTAAAATATGATCATCTCTCTCTTCGATCGTAAATCTATTATATTCAAATAACATGTTTTCAAGAATGTTTTCAAAATATCCTAGAATATATTTTTCAAGAAAAAATTATTTCAAATATGTTTTATTGATTTCAAAGCTTCCTTTACCATTTTTCAAATCTATTTTGAAATAAAATTGTTTTAGAAAAATTTATGTTATAAAAACCATTTTTCAAAGAATAAATTATATTTTCATCATAATGTATTTTTAAAAGATCTTTAAAAATTAGTTTACATCTAAGATAACACCTATTGGTGATTATCATTCCATTAGGTAAAAATTATTGAATTTTTTCTTCCATGTTATTTCATTGATTGGATTATGTTTCTATTTAATGATGTTATGAGACCCATTTATATTTCATATGTTATATGCTTTTGAAACCTACTTCTTTTAATGAGTTATGTTTATGTTGAAATGATTATTAAACCTGTCTCTTTTCAGAGGATATGATATGTTCAAATTTTTATGAAACCCATTTCACATCATATGTTATGATATGTCTATTAATTGTCATTTGTAACATGTATGTATGATTTCATTATGTGACATGTGAGACCTATATATCCCTCAAATGATTTGGGTAAAGATTTATATCTCATGACATAAAAAAGGGCTGGAATGAGGGTTACTTGATTAAGTAATACTATACTAGAATGAGGGTTACTCAGTTCTAAAATACAGGGCTGGAATGAGGTTCACTCAGTTCAATAATAAAGGGCTCTAATGGGGGATACCCAGTTTAGTAAAGGACTCTTTCAACTATGATGGTATTGGATTGATTGATTGGATACTATGGAAATAAATATATGTTTGTGTGTTTCCACAATTCCATGTCATAATAATACGCTAAGATATTAGATCTTATGTCCTTTACTTCATTTTAATTCATGTCTTTTGAACTACCATGCTTTATTCCCTGATTCATGTATATTATCATTGATATAAAGTGTACCGTCTTCGATTTTCCTGATCATGTTCTCATACTATTATGGTCTTGTCAATTCCTATATGTCTCCCTAGTCTACCCATAGTGAGCTTTTGAGCTCACCCCTTTTAATGTTTTCTTCCCCAGTTTTTGAAGATTTCTACTATGTCTGATATTTCTTATAAGGGTGCTAGTAAAAAAACCTAGTGGGAGATGTTGCAGCTCACAAATGTGATAGTTTTATGTATCAATTTTTAAAAGGTAAATATACCAACTATGTTCTTTATGCATTCATTTGTATAATTCTTAAGTATTATTTAAATGTTATGTCATGATTATGTTTTGTAGAATGAGGTTTTCTATAGTTGGTATCAGAGAATATTTATAGTTAACCATTCGAAACAAGGATGAGAAAACCTTATTGAGAACCCTAAAGAACATGTATAGGGAAAATAACGAGGGCCAGTAAAAGTATAAGAAAATGTCCTTGAATTTTTTTAATGATATATTGTGATGTTTCCTAGGAATAAAACCCTTTATAGATAATACTAGTGGATGCTTATTTGGAAAAGATGTACCTAGGGGTAACAACTCTGATAAAATGTGATGGGCTTCACTCGGGTTAATATGGTATATGATAATTGGCCTTTCTGCACACCTAGATTTACACTCCCATGGGATAATCATTGGGAATTCAAAAAATTGTCATGAACCATTATGAAGGATTTAAATATATATTGGATATGAATAACCTAGGATAATCATAACGTGTACCAGATTTTGGAAGGTTTCATAAGTTAGACATCCTAATGGTATGTTGATTGCATCTCAAGTCTATAATTTATCTCTAGTTGATGTTTGTGGGAACATGCTTCTTTGAAATTGTTTCATTATTCCTTTTTTTCGAATTTGATGTCATATTAGTCATGGATTACCATTATATTCTTAAATCCCACATCAATTTTCATGGAAGGGATGTTATGTTTGATATTCCAAACCCTCATATGACCATCCCTCAATGTGACAATATCTCTAAACATCCTATGAATATCACATCCAGTGTATGGGTCTTAATTAAAATAAAAAATGGATGTATATATCAAATGGTTAGAGAGAATATCAATATCAATAATATGCCTATTCTTGGGACTCAGTGGATTTCCTTCCACAAGAGTTGATTAATCTTCCACCAAAACATGACGTTGAGTTCTCAATGGATCGTATAACTAGTTCCACACCAATTTCAAATTATCTTTACTAAATGGACATGATTGAGTGGCATGAATTAAATAAGAAACTCAATGAAATCCATGATAAGGGATTCATTCAGCCACATGTTGCACCTTGTGGTGCACCATTTTGTTTTTTGTGAGGAATAAAGATAGATAAATGCGACTCGAAATTTATTATCAGGAGTTGAACAAGATCAAAATCATGAACATGCGTCCTCTTCCCCATATTGATGAATATTTTTATCAACTGCGTGATGCTCAATACTTTTCCAAGATTGACCTTTATTCTTGAAATTATCAATTGAGGGTCAAGAAAAATGATAATCCTAAGACATGATTCCATTTAAGGTATGGTAACTTTGAATATATAGTGGTGCCTTTTTGTCTCTCTAATTCCCCAGCTATCTTAAAAAATTTAATGAATAGAGTCTTTAGATATTACCTTGATATGTTATTTATATTCTTTATAGATGGAATTATTATATATTCAATGAGCAATGAAGATAACGAATATTACATGACAATTGTACTGAAGAACCTAATGAAAGATATGTAATATGAAAAATTAACAGTATGTGATTTTTTTTTTTTAAAAAAGTTTCTTTTTTAGGTCACATAATCTCAATAGATGATATAGCAGTAGATCTATCCAAAATTGAGGCAATAGAAAGATGGCCTATACCGACTATAGTGACTGAGATCTGTATCTTTGTTGGTTTAATGAGATATTATTTATGGTTTGTGGACAATATGTCACACTATCTAATCCTCTGACCAAGTAAACTATCAAGGGTGTGAAAATACACTGGATTGAAGAATGTGAATAAAATTTCATGGAACTATAGAGAATTTTGGTCATTGGAACTGTGCATACATTACCTTATAGTAGAGAAGGGTTTCTAATCAATATTGATGCATACATGAATGGATTGGGATATTTTATTATTCAAAAAATCATGGTTATAGCCTATGACTCATAAGAGTTTATGATTCATGAGAATAAAAGACCCAACTCATGATTTTAAATTAAAATCCGAAATATTTTCATTAAAGATATGGAGGAATTATCAAAATGGTGAGAAGTGTGTTATATATACCGATCAAAAATGTTTAAAATATATATTCACATAGAAGGATTTAAACATGAACCAGAGAAGATGGTTAGAGTTGGTAAAGGATTAGGAATACTCAATACATTACCAACCTGGTAAGGCAAACATGGTGGATGATTCTTTATTTCATAATTATCATGCTAGCTTATCCATGATACGGGTCACAAAAGACCCAATATTTTTTGATATGCAAAGGATGGATATGGAAATCTTGAAGGACAGGTAAAAATGTTGTCTTTCACAAATGACTATTCATCCTTCTATTGAAGTGATGATTAAGAAGGCACAAAATGAAAATGAGGAGCTTAAAATTAATGGTATAAATCTTTAATAGATTTAAAATGATCATGATGGTATGATATGGTTTAGGAACCATGTTTATGTTCCTTGAATACCATATTTGAAGAATTATTTGTTAGAGGAACCGTGCATTTCTTCATTCTATATTCACCCAAGAAGTAAAATGATTTATAGGAACATGAAGGAATACTTTTGGTGTCATGGAAGGAAGAGATATATTGTGTATTTTGTATCTCGGTGTTTGGTATAACTGTAAGTTAAGGATGAAAGAAAAAATTTCTAAAGGAAGTTTGCATCCATTACCCATACCAGAATTGAAATTGGAGAACAACTCTATGGATTTTTTCATTGGAATTCATAAAAACACTATGTTTTTAATGCCATATGGGTGGTAATAGATCGCCTTACTATGTCAGAACATTCCATTACTATCAAATAATATTTATATCGTGATCATCATTCCATAATTTACATTAAGGATGTGGTAAGGTTGCATGGAATACTACATTCTATTATATCATATCGGGATCTGAGGTTTACATAAAAGTTATGAAAATGTATTCAGAATGCACATGATACAAAATTGAGTTTCAAAACTTCATATCACCATCAATTAGATGGCTTGTTTGAATGAAAATTTCCAACACAAGAGCATATTTTAAGATCTTGTTCTCTTGATTCCAAAGGTGGTCTGGATCAACACCTTCTTCTATTTGATTTTTTTTACAATAATAGAATCACTCAAGAATATATATGGTGCCTTATAATCCCTATATGGGATGATATGTAGAGCTACAACGTTCTAGGACGAGGTTGGAGAAAGAAAGCTTTTAGGGCTTGAGATCACTGAAGAAATGGTCAAGAAGGTTTAAACCATTCAATGACATCTCAATAAAGCTCAAAGCCTGTATAAAATTTATGATGATAAAAAAGGGTTTATTTTGAATTTTATATTTGTGAAAAGGTTTTTTTACGAATCGCACACTCGGAGACTGTTATTATATTCATGAAGAAGTGGAATATAATCCCTATGTATTGCGGCCCCTTTGAAATTCCTGATCGTATTGGGATGGTAGACTATTGCAAGGAACTTCTTATAAATACCTCTCAAGTCCATGATGTGTTCCATTTTTCACTCTTGAGGAAGTACAAACCTAACCCATCACATGCACTAAAGTGAATGTTCATACCGCTTTAGTAGGATCATTTTTATGAGGGGAAACTTGTTGACATTCTAGATCGATTAGAGAATGTTCTACAAAACATGACCACTCTATTGGGAAATATATTTCTGGAGAAATAACCAGTTAGAGGAAGTTATGTTGGAACTTGAAGATATGATGAGTTAAAAGTATAATAACTTGTATTCACCAGAGTGATGAATTTCGAGGGAGAAATTCATTTTAAGGGGGGTAGAATGAAACACCAAAATCTTTTATAGACCCATTATTTTCAAATAAATTTAAATTCTCATTTATATCTTATAATGAACAATGTCAAAGATTCATTTCACATGGAGCTAAATTGGAATACATTCCACAGAACATTGACTATATGTATGATGCATGCAACACTGGGTTGGCATACAATACATGCAATAATGATTTTATACAAAATATATATTTTTAATTATTTAATTATTTCAGTCATATAATTATAAATTAGAGGTTAAACATAGTAATATTAATAATAATAACTATTTTTCCAATATTTTATATAATTATTTTATATAAATAAAACAAATGATATTTTTTAAATACATTTCTTTGACTATAAAAATAGTTATCCCGAATGAAATAATTTTAATAATGAATGTAATTTTTGACACATTGAGAAATTTAATTTGATAAAATAAACATTTTTTAATTAAGAACATCCAAACAATATTATGGTGAATTTTTTTGGATTTTTCTGAGAGTCTTCTTTTTTTGATGAATAGTTAAAAAATAAAACTTTTTTGTTAAAAATTCATTTATTTTAATTAATTATTGATTTAAATGATATTATAATTTTTTAAAGGTAAAATTAAATAATTATAACATCTATTAATACAATGAAATTTATTATAATCAATTTCACATTGAAACTAAATATAAAATCTTAACAAACATTTGAACTTTTTCATACATTAAAACACAGTTATTTCATCTTGTCTGTGGGATTGACAATAATATTAATAATTACTCTTATATGAGTAAAATTTAAAAAATCTTGCATAAACTACTATAATCAGCCAAATATTTATATTATAATAATAACATGTTAATTACAGACCAAAATGATTACAAAAGTTATTAAAATAAATAAGAGTAATTAAGGTCAAATTAAGCATAATTAGGGACTAAACCAAAAATTGAGGGGCCAAATAAACTAGACACATGCCCAAAACCCATTCTCTACCCATATTTTGGCCTTCATCTATTATTCTTTTAATACTTTTTTCAGGTAATAATATGTGCACACCTAATGATTTTCTAAATATTCAATGTCAGTCATTTTCATTCCCTATAAAGGACCCCACCTATAAGGCCCCAGCCTTAAACCTTACTTAATCTTGATTTATTACAAGATTACACATTGAGGATCTTTTCGGGTTTAGAGTTTTAGAGAATTAGATCATAAAACTTGCATTACATTTCACATTTAAACAAAGTGGTCTCATAAATATAGTATTCTTCATTCCCATCAATGGAAACATATTTAAAAATAAAACATGGATTCATTCTTGACACTTCCTTGACACTATCATCATATCATGTACCTTTCCCTTGACCTGTGAAAAATATTTCAAAAAAACTTGGGATGAGCATAAAAAGCTCAGTAAGGGATATAAAAATATGGAAAGGAAACGTGGGTACATATATACATAAGGATGAGATCATACTTTACCCATAAAACATAATCACTTTAACATACCTCATCAAATCCTGAATAAATCATATAAATCATGAGACATAAAGGTAACTTGAGGCATTCATAACATTCTTAGGTAGGGAGTAACCCTCTTGGTTACGTTTGGAATACCCATCACAGTATATTCCCTAAATCTATTCGGAGAAACCTTAACGTTTCACTCCTTCGCGTTACCCAATGCATTGGAGAGCTATATCGGGCTCACCCGCCCTTAGTTTATCAAGGAACCACCCATTTTCATAATAATTCCCAAGAACCTCAACATATAACATAAAACATGCATAAAGGAAACATAACATTCCCACCTTTCAATCACAAGATTTCAATACATCACATTGATATAAAAACATTATGAAAACCATTTTCAATACGAAAATAAAGAAAAGTAAAACATGGTATTTATTTTTCTTTTAAAAAGAAGGTATGGCTTGTAGAGGAAGCCGAAACTCAAATAACGGTCATGACGGCGGAGAAGTCGTTGTCGGCGCATACGTATGACAAAAACATTCCCTTTTTTTGTTTAGTAAACGCTTCATATAAAAAATATTCCTTTTGAATAAACATAAAAGTCAAAGGGGTTTATACACCATATAAAAAAATGTTGTATATAAAACAAAATATGCCTCAATGAAAGGAGATTGAGACGAAGTCCCATACCTCGAGTCCGACTTGACTCGATCGTTCTTTAATGTCCTGAAGAATAAACTTGAGTTAATTTCTACTTGTTTAAGAACCTTTTTCAAGTTTATTATTCCTTTTATATCACTTATTTCCATATCATGAACACCATGTAATTATTTAAGTTAATAACGGTCGTTTTAACGATCATTGGTACTTGAGTCAAAAATAAGCCCTTTATAATTACATGTTGTTCATGTATCCATTATATCCAGAATGGTATTCATGATTTAGATAACATATATTTCATATATATCCAGTAAATTCATGCATTTATAATATTACATAATCATTTAGAGGTAAGAAATGAAATGCACCGTTCATGGAGACGGTAAGCCGTACGTACGCATGAACGCTGCATTCATTTCTATTTCGTATTTTATAGAATGGAATCATAATGATATAAAGGTATATTATAATTGCAGTATAATATCATATATAATATCATAGTTCCATCCTTTATACGTCCCACATACGGTATTTAACGAATCAAATCACTTTGAGGGGGCGGTAGTCCGCACTTCCTTAAATGAAGATATCGTGTTCACCCATAATGGAAACCATAAAGGTATGCACAAAAAAAGAAAATAAAGAATCTTAAGGAAAACATAAACATTTCACATATCATATATAAATATAGTTACATCTCAATGGCCACCTTTGAAGGTGTTAAAAGAATGTTGAACAATCATCGTTTCGGGAGGCATAAATTCACCATCCATAGAAACAGTTTGTTCGTTAACCATTAGATGTAGGTGTGTGTATGTGTAGCTCAAATACTTATTATAACAACATCCTAGTATATTGAGGATACTGGAGTTTTTACAAATTAAAAGAATAAAAAGAGTTTAGGGGGTTGGAGAAGCAAAATAAAACAAAAGGACTCAAAAGAAGACATTACCTTAAAATTGGGTAACTCCCTTTGGTTTGAGCTCAAAGGATTCCTTGGGAAGACTTCTTCATAAACTGAGGATTCAAGGAGTAATAGAGTTAAGTGGAGAGACAAAATGGTCAGGGGTTTGACGAGCCAAAGGCTTTGGGAGTGTGGGTAAGGAGGTAGAGGTGGGGGCCTTTTATAAGAGGAGAGGAGGGGCACTCTTGGAAAGTAAAGAAATATTACTTTATTTGAAAATGAGTTTCGGATTTAAATGGTCCCACAATGATATAATTAGAGGATAGGGTGATAAGAGTTCTAAATCTACCCATCCAATAGGTTTTGGACATGTTTAGGTTTTAGATATTACATTATCTTTCCATTTTATTTAAATCATTAAATAATAAGGGCATCGCTGCATCATCATGATGTCATAAATAATTTAATTTATTTAAAGTCTAAAAATTATAAAACAAATACTAGGATGTAGTAAATCTTTTTATATTTCCAATGACTATTTATAATCAAATATCTGATCTTTATAACCCCATGTAAAAATTGTTTTCGTAAAACATATGATGTTTGTGTCATTTTTACTTTTACATTAAATAAAAAGTTATTTATGTCATTTCCCAACCAAAGTGGCTCCATGGGGTCCCCAAGCTGACCCATGGCTTTTATTGGTCGGCCATGACACATCCAATGAGGGTAGGACATGTGTCAAGCTCATCTCATACTATTAAAACATTATTTTTACCATAAACTACACTAATTACCACTAATTACGATTAAAAACTTAATAAGTTACTATTCACCAAAAAATTATTTTAATCTCATTGAACCCCATTTTACTTATTAATGACAACCATGTATGTTGGATTTTTTTAATTCAAAATACAATGATGGCAAAATTTCATTTAAACGGAAAATCAGTTTTTATAAGTACCACTTAGTGGTTTCACTATTCATCAAAAATTGAGGTTTTTCGGAAAATTACCAAAAAATCACCCTAAGCTATATTTGATATTAGAAATTCAAAAATGAAGTCTATTTTAAAAAATTCAAAAAATATAAGTCACATTAATTAATTTAATAATTAATTCCCGCTGTCAGAGCTAATAACGTGTTTTTATAAAACAATAAGTATCAAAAGATTGACACCAGTTTAAGTCTAATTTTAAAGTGAAATTGATTCCAATGACCACCATTGGATTAAATGGTAAAAATATATTCAGATTACACATTATGACCAATTAAAAATATAATCTAATCATATAAATAAATTAGATTAAGAAGCAGTTTTGATATAAAATGCAGTATTTTTCACTATTCATTAAAAAATGAACATTGTCAGAAAAATACCAAAAATTCACACAAAGTTAATTTTGATGTCCCAAACATAAAGAATAAGTTTATTTTGACAAAAATATCTTATAAAATTGTCAAAAGATAGATTTAAAAATGGTTTGCCATCAAAAGGCAGTAAAACAATCTTTTAAAAATATTAGTGTATTCTATGCTTAAGATTGGATTTATTTTCATTTTAAGCCTCTAAAACACTATCTAGTTCATTAATAGACATAGATAAAAATATCCATTATTCATTACATACTTGGGATGTTACATCCTTCCCCCCTTTAGAAAATTGTGTCCCTACAATTTATTTACTTATCAAATAAATGGGGGTACTTATCCCTCATTGCATTTTCAGATTCTCATGTTGCCTCTTCCATCATGTGGTTTTTCCACAAAACCTTTACCTGCTTAATCACCTTATTCTGTCACACTTGCTCCCTGTGGTCAAGAATCTGGACCGATTTTTCCTCATAAGATAGGTTCTCTTCCAGCTGAACTACCTCTGGACTCAAAACTTGAGATGGATCTGGCATATACTTTCTCAACATCGAAACGTGAAAAAAATTGTGTACCTAAGATAAACTCGGAGGTAAAGTCACCCGGTATGCAACTGATCCAACTCTCTCCAGAATTTCATATGGTCCAATGAACCTTGGACTCAGCTTTCCTTTCTTACCAAATCGCATCACACTTTTCCATGGTGAGACTTTGAGAAAAACATGATCACCTACCTCAAAAGATAGATCCTTCCTCATGTTGTCTGCATAACTCTTCTGCCTACTCTGAGCTGTTCTCATGTGCTTCTGAATCAGCTGAACTTTTTCTGCCATCTATTCTACCAATTATGGTCCCATCAACTTCCTTTCACCCACATCATCCTAGAAAGCTGGAGTTCGACACCGCTTCACATATAACGCCTCAAATGGTGCCATCTGTATACAGGAATGAAAACTGTTATTATATGAAAATTCAACCAAAGAAAGATGTTGGTCCCAACTTCCCTGATAATCCATAGAGCAAGAACGTAGCATATCCTCCAAGGTCTGAATTGTTCGTTCTGACCGCCCATCTGATTGAGGATGAAAAGTTGTACTAAAATTTAATTCAGTACCCAACAACTTTTGAAGGCCTTTCCAAAAGTTAGAAGTGATCCTGGAATCACGGTCAGATACAATGGAGAGAGGAACTCCATGTAACCTGACTACCTCTTTAAGATACAAACAGGAAAGTTGATCTAGGGAAAAAGTATCTCGTATATCAAGAAAATGAGAAGATTTGGTCAAGCGATCAACAATAACCCAGATTGCATTATTACATCGAGATGTCTTCGGTAATCCCACAACAAAGTCCATGGATATATTCTCCCATTTCCACTCTGGCACTGGTAAAGGCTGAAGCATCCCTTTCGGTAACTGCCGCTCTGCTTTAACCTATTGACATGTCAAACACTTCACAGTAAAATCCGCAATATCTCTTTCATTCCATCCCACCAGTAACACTCCCACAGATCTCTATACATCTTAGTACTGCCTGGATGAACTGAAAACGGAGAACTATGAGCTTCACATAACAACTCTCTCTTCAACTGTGAATCACAAGGCACACACAATCTCTTCCCAAATCTCAAAACGCCATCATTATCAATATTGAATTCAGGCGACTTACCTTTCTGAACCAGCTCTACCTTTTTCTGCAACTCATTGTCTTGCTTCTGTGCTTGCTTGATTCTATCTGATAGAGATGATCTCACTGATACCTGAAACAAAACAGAATAACTTCCTACACCAACAACTTCTATGCCAAAGTTCATCAAATCCTTAACCAAAGGATCACGTTCCAAACGAAACATTTCTAATGAAGCATTACTTTTTCGACTCAAAGCATCAGCCACTTTATTTGATTTTCCCGGATGGTAATGAATTGTACAATCATAATCCTTGATTAATTCTATCCATATCCTTTGTCTCATGTTCAACTCTTTCTGAGTGAATATATACTTTGAACTTTTGTGATCGGTATATATTTCACACTTTACTCCATACAAATGATGCCTCCAGATTTTTAAAGCAAAAACAACATCAGCTAATTCCAAATCATGTGTAGGGTAATTTACCTCATGAGTCTTCAACTGTCGTGAATCATAAGCAATTACCTGATTATTTTGCATTAGGATGCAACCAAGTCCTTTCAATGAAGCATCACTGTATATAACAAACTCACCATTCCTGGAAGGTAGTGCCAAAAATGGAGCATTTACCAATCTCCTTTTCAATTCCTGAAAACAATCATCACATTCTTTTGTCCAGATAAACTTAACACCATTCCGAGTTAGCTTAGTCATTGGACTAGATAACTGTGAAAAATTTCTAACAAACCTTCGGTAATAGCCTACCAAACCAAGGAAGCTACGAATCTCAGTTACATTTGTAGGTCTTGGCCAGTATTCCACAACTTTTGTTTTTGCAGGATCAACAGTTATTCTATCTTTAGAAAAAATATGACCAAGGAAAGAAATTTGTTGCATCCAAAACTCACACTTGCTGAATTTTCCATACAGTTTATTTTCTTTTAAGGTTTGCAAGATCACCCTTAAATGTATTTCATGATCCTCTTTACTTTTAGAAAACACCAAAATATCATCAATGAAAACCACCACAAACTTATCCAAGAACTCATGGAAAATTCTATTCATTAAGTCCATGAATACAACAGGTGCATTGGTTAGCCCAAAAGGCATTACTAGAAATTCATAATGGCCATATCTCGTACGGAACGCGGTCTTCAGAATATCTTCCTCCTTTACCTTCAACTGATGGTACCCCGATCTCAGGTCAATCTTTGAAAAAAACTGAGCTCCCTGGAGCTGATCAAACAAATCATCGATATGAGGCAAAGGATATTTGTTCTTAAGAGTGATATTATTCAAGGCTCAATAATCAATGAAAAGTCTCATTGAACCATCTTTCTTTTTAACAAATAAAATAGGATCACCCCATGGAGATGTGCTAGGTCGAATGAAACCTTTCTCTAATAAATCATGCAATTGCTCGTTCAACTCTAAAAGATCAATTTGAGACATTCGATAAGGGGGTTTTGAAATTGGATTAGCATCAGGAACTAAGTCAACAGTAAATTCAACTTCCCGATCTAGTATTATTCCAGTAAACTCATTAGGAAAAACATCAGGATACTCATTTACCATTGGGACATCATTAATCTGAACAGTTCCATTATTTTCAATGATGTGTGCAAGGTAACATTCATTTCCATATTTTACAAGTTTCTTGGCCTCTTAATAAGTTATCAACAGTAAGGGTTCATTCTTGTACACAAACTGAAAGTCTTTCTGAAAAGAAACTTCTTTAGCTCTACAGTCAATCTTAGCATGGTAAATAGAGAGCCAATCCATACCCAGGATAACATCAAACTCTACTAGAGGTAAAACTATAAGGTTTGCAAGTAGGTTCTTTCCACGGATAAGGATAGGAAGATTCTTATAAATCCTTTTTTCCTAAACATTTCCCCCAGGTGTTTTTACCAAAAGTTCACGAGTCATTTCTTGAGATGGTATTCCCATTTTACTAGAAATGGTTTCAGATATTAAAGAATGTGTAGACCCCGAATCAAACAACACACTGGCATAATCTGAAAAAACAAACAGAGTACCTGATACAACTTCATTTGATGGCTTTATGTATGCTGAAGTAGTTGCAAAGGATTTCACCACCCCTTTCTGCTTGTAGTCTAACTGCTTCCCATCACTCAAGCTCTCTGTCGGACACTCATTTGCATAGTGACCCATCTCATTGCACTTATAACATTTCACTAACTGTAAATCAAATTTGGTCTTACCTTCACCTTGATCCTTTTCAGTGCAATCACGAGCCTTATGTCCCATCTTACCACATCGGTAGCACTTTACAGAATTCAGAAGACATTCCCCAGCATGCCTTTTTCCACATTTATCACAAACTGGAAACTTATTTTTCTTACCATCAGACTTTTTTGAAGAATTCTTATATTTCTCTTGCCACCTCGGTCTCTTCTTCTGCTGGTTTTTATAGAACACTTGGTCATCGGAAAACACCATTTCCACCTTCTCAGCACATCAAACAAGCTTTTCATAACTTTTAAACTCACGAGAATCTAATGCCCTTTGATATTTTGTCTTTAATCCTGAGTAAAAATGATTGGTTTTACTATCAAGGTCTCAGATAAAATTTGGAGCATACCTTGCCAATCGAGTGAACCTTTCTTCATAGGTAGCCACTGAGTCTTCCTCTTTCCTCAATTCCAAGAATTGCTTTTCCATCCTAAGTCGAACAGCCTTAGGAAAATACTTTTCAAGAAACATACCTTTGAATTCATCCCAGTCGAGAGCATCAATCTCATCAACGTCCCTGATATTTTTAACCATCGACCAACACTGATCTTCTTCTCCCTCCAAACGGTAAACAGCAAGACTAACCTTTTGATTGTATGAACACCCCATGACATCAAAAATCTTCTCCAGTGCTTTAATCCACCCTTCAGCTAGCACAGGGTCAGATGATCCTCTAAATGATGGGGGATGTTGCCTCATGAAATGTTCCACCACTGACATGTTCCTCTGCAGTTGGTCTGGCTGATCTCGTGCATGGATACCACCACCATTTATAGCTTGAGTCAACTGCGCCATTACTGCAACAAACTATTCAGTTCCAATTCTGACCATCTCAGGATGCGGATTCGGAAGGTTATTTCCTTCTGTATTCCTTCCTAGCACTGCTTCCCTGTTTCCTCTGCAGAAAACCATTCTGAACAAAATGTCTTAGATGAAGCAACATGGTAATCTTTAAATGATATATCATTTCAAAAAAAAATATTTTTAGATAATAATTTAATATAATTCGAACTCCTAAAGTTATCTAAACCGACCTCTGATACCAACTATAAGGCCCCAGCCTTAAACCTTACTTAATCTTGAGTTATTACAAGATTACACATTGAGAATCTTTTCGGGTTTAGAGTTTTAGAGAATTAGATCATAAAACTTGCATTACATTCCACATATAAAAAAAGTGGTTACATAAAGATATTATTCTTCATTCCCATAAATGGAATCATATTTAAAAATAAAACATGGATTCATTCTTGACACTTCCTTGACACTATCATTATATCATGTACCTTTCCCTTGACCTGTGAAAAACATTTCTAAAAAACTTGGGATGAGCATAAAAAGCTCACTAAGGGATATAAAAATATGGAAAGGAGTCATGGGTACATATATACATAAGGATGAGATCATAATTTACCCATAAAACATAATCACTTTAACATACCTCATCAAATCATGAATAAATCATAGAAATCATAAGACATAAAGGTAACTTGAGGCATTCATAACATTCTTATGTAGGTAGTAACCCTCTTGGTTACGTTTGGAATACCCATCACAGTATATTCCCTAAATCTCTTCCGATAAACCTTAACGTTTCACTCCTTCGCGTTACCCAATGCATTGGAGAGCTATATCGGGCTCACCCGCCCTTATTTTATCACGGAACCACCCGTTTTCATAATAATGCCCAAGAACCTCAACATATCACATAAAACATGCATAAAGGAAACATAACATTCCAACCTTTCAATCACAAGATATCAGTACATCATATTGATATAAAAACATTATGAAAACCATTTTCGATACGAAAATAAAAGAAAAGTAAAACATGGTATTTATTTTTCTTTTAAAAAGAAGGTATGTCTTGTAGAGGAAGCCGAAACTCAAATAACAGTCACGACGGCGGAGAAGTCGTTGTCGCCTCATACGTACGACAAAAACATTCCCTTTTTTCGTTTAGTAAACACTTCATATAAAAAATATTCCTTTTGAATAAACATAAATGTCAAAGGGTTTTATACACCATATAAAAAAAGGTTGTGTATAAAACAAAATATGCCTCAATGAAAGGAGATTGAGACGAAGTCCCATACCTCGAGTCCGACTTGACTCGATCGTTCTTTAATGTCCTGAATAATAAACTTGAATTAATTTCTACTTGTTTAAGAACCTTTTTCAAGTTCATTATTCCTTTTATATCACTTATTTCCAGGTCAAGAACACTATGTAATTATTTAAGTTAATAACGGTCGTTTTAACGATCATTGGTACTTGAGTCAAAAATAAGCCCTTTATAATTACATGTTGTTCATGTATCCATTATATACAGAATGGTATTCATGATGTAGATAACATATATGCAATATATATCCAGTACATGCATGCATTTATAATATTACATAATCATTTAGAGGTAAGAAATGAAATGCACCGTTCATGGAGACGGTAAGTCGTACGTACGCATGAACGCTACTTTCATTTCTATTTAATATTTTATAGAATGGAATCATAATAATATAAAGATATATTATAATTACAGTATAATATCATATATAATATCATAGTTCCATACTTTATACGTCCCACATATGGTATTTAACGAATCAAATCACTTTTAGGGGGTGGTAGTCCGCACTTCCTTAAATGAAAATATCGTGTTCACCCATAATGGAAACAATAAAGGTATGCCCAAAAAAAAAATACAGAAGCTTAAGGAAAACATAAACATATCGCATATAATATATAAATATAGTGACATCTTAATGGCCACCATTGAAGGTGTTAAATGAATGTTGAACAATCATCGTTTCGGGAGGCAAAAATTCACCATCCACAGAAACAGTATGTTCGTTAACCATTAGATGTAGGTGTGTGTAAGTGTAGCTCAAATCCTTATTATAACAACATCCTAGTATATTAAATATACTATAGTTGTTACAAATTAAAAGAATAAAAAGAGTTTAGGGGGTTGGAGAAGCAAAATAAAACAAAAGGACTCAAAAGAAGACATTACCTTATAATCGGGTAACTCCCTTTGGTTTGAGCTCAAAGGCTACCTTGGGAAGTCTTCTGCCGAATGTGAGGCTTCAAGGAGTAAGAGAGGGAAGTGGAGAGACAAAATGGGTAGGGGTTGGCCAATCCAAAGGCTATGGGAGTGTGGGTAAGGAGGTAGAGGTGGGGGCCTTTTATAAGAGGAGAGGAGGGGCACTCTTGGAAAGTAAAGAAATATTACTTTATTTGAAAATGGGTTTCGGATTTAAATGGTCCCACATTGATATAATTCGGGGATAAGGTGATAAGGGTTCGAAATCTACCCATCCAATAGGTTTTGGACATGTGTAGGTTTTAGATATTACATTATCTTTGCATTTTATTTAAATCGTTAAATAATGACATCATCGATGCATCATCATGATGTCATAAATAATTTAATTTATTTAAAATCTAAAAATTATAAAAAAAACTATGATATAGGAACTCGTTTAAGCTTTCCAATGACTATTTATAATCAAAAATCGGATCTTTATAACCCCATGTGAAAATTGTTTTCGTAAAATATATGATGTTTGTGTAATTTTTTACTTTTACATTAAATAAAAAGTTATTTATGTCATTTCCCGACCAAAGTGGCTCCATGAGGTCCCCAAGTTGATCCATGGCTTTTCGTGGTTGGCCACGACACATCCAATTAGGGTAGGACATGTGTCAACCTCATCTCATACTATTAAAACATTATTTTTACCTTAAACGACACTAATTACCACTAATCGCGATTAAAAACCTAATAAGTTACTATTCACCAAAAAATTATTTTAATCTCATTGAACCACATTTTACTTCTTAATGAAAACCATGTATGTTTGATTTTTGAAATTCAAAACATAATGATGGCAAAATTTCATTTAAACGGAAAATCAGTTTTTATAAGTACCACTTAGTGGTTTCACTATTCATCAAAAATTGAAGTTTTTCAGAAAATTACCAAAAATTCACCCTAAGCTATATTTGATATTACAAATTCAAAAATGAAGTCTATTTTACAAAATTCAAAACATATAAGTCACATTAATTAATTTAATAATTAATTCCCGCTGTCAGAGCAAATAGCGTGTTTTTATAAAACAATAATTATCAAAAGATTGACACCAGTTTAAGTCTAATTTCAAAGTAAAATTGATTCCAATTACCACCATTGGATTAAATGGTAAAAATATTTTCAGATTACACATTAAGACCAATTCAAAATATAATCTAATCATATAAATAAATTAGATTAAGAAGCAGTTTTGATGTAAAATGCAGTATTTTTCACTATTCATTAAAAAATGAACATTGTCAGAAAAATACCAAAAATTCACAAAAAGTAAATTTTGATGTCCCAAACATAAAGAATAAGTTTATTTTGAAAAACATAGCTTATAAAATTGTCAAAAGATATATTTAAAAATGGTTTGCCATCAAAAGGAAGTAAAAGAATCTTTTAAAAATATTAGTGTATTCCAGGCTTAAGATTGGATTTATTTTCATTTTAAGCCTCTAAAACACTATCTAGTTCATTAATAGACATAGATAAAAATATCTATTATTCATTACTTACATGGGATGTTACACCACCACTACCCATTCCTCAAACCTATAAAACCGTTTATGTTAGTCCATGATATTCTCAAGTAGCCTTAAAAAAATCCGACTTCTACTTTGATGAAACACCCCAAGATTCCACGGTATATTTCCCTTTGAATAATACAATAGTTTGCATTGTACGCAACTTATAGAATCTAACACACTACAACCAATCAATCTAGCGATTATGAATAGTAATACCCACTTTTTAAAATTTTATAAATTTTATTTTTCAAAATGTACTTCATTTTTGAATTTGGTATATCAAAATTATCTTAGGGGTGAATTTTTGGTATTTTTCAGAAAACATTTAATTTTTTATGAATAGTGGAAAACCCTGAGTTATAGTTTAAAACTGACTTTTTATTTAAATAATTATTAATTTTATTGAAATTTATTTTATGTCAAAATAGATAGATAATACCTATATTTGATCAATTTAATATTTTCAATTCATTTTATAATATGTTTAGATATATAAAATATTATTGATATTTTTATCATCTTTTACCCAGCTCCTAGAAGAATTTGTAAATTTGCATAAAACAAGATTTTATCGATTTTCTATGTTGAATTTAAAAATCCAAGAGACATGTTTAATATCAGTATGTATAATTTTGTTCAATAAGATGAATATTATTTTTGGGTGAATAGTAACTTTTGACGTTTATTATTACCACGTTTAAAAGTCAATAGGGTAATTAAGGGTAAAAATGATATCATAATTACCCTACCAAATGTCCTAATTCTATTGGATAAGTATAGTTTAACCAAAAACATCCTTAGGAATAAAATATGATCCTCTTTGATTAACTTGGAATAGACTAGGACTTTTATTTTTTATTTTATTAAAAGATGAGTTAAAAGAGTTAAATTCAATGTTTAAAACATAAAAAAAATTAATATAGGGTTACACATGATATAAATTTGACAAAAAATATTATTTAGAAAGATAAAAAGATTTCATTCATATGGTATTCTATTTATAATTTTTTTACATTAAATAATTTAATTTATTTATGTCACAATGACGATGCAGTAATTACCCTATTAATGAAATATTAAACTAATTGATATTATAAATATCCAAATAAATGTAATTTGAAACTTTTGATGAATTACAATGATTTATAGGTTAATATTACATTTTAGGGTTGATTAAATATTTGTTTTAGAAATAATCATGTTGTTATGATTGTCACAAAAACAAAATACTAAATAGTGTCAAAATTGAAATAATTGAGTTTTTAAAACGAATACTATATTATGAATTGATATAATATTCCAAAAAATATAAGTTTAGGCCAAATGAAATAGATAAGGTTTTATATATTAATAATGAACCACATGAGGTTCAATTGGATTGTTATAGTAAGTTTATTAACCATATAAGATAAAGATACAAGGAGACATGGTAAATTTCAAACTATTTAACTAATAGTTAAATAAAAAAAGATAAGGTTAATATGATGACCTAAACCTGTATAAAAGCTATTTTTTGAGAGTTTTTTCAACAAATTCCCACATTAAACTCGAAATAATTACATTTGGAGTCACATGAAACCGAAAATGATTTTATTATAAAATAAAATTTCAAGATTGTCTTAATGTGACCCTCGCCTCTCTTATAAAAGGTCACTTCCCCATATATTAATTTCACACCTCCAATTCCACCTTTCTTAGATAAAACCGGACCAAATTTCCTCCCAACATTAATCCCTTAATCACTGAGGCCTTCCTTCAGTCAGAAATCCATCCTAATGATCCCTTTTGATCAAATCAAAATGAAGAACCCGAAGAAGAGCTAAATATTTCATCACCTCTTTCAAGTTCATTTTTTCATCCACTTCCTATTTCATTGTTGTTTACATTCTAAAATAATAACTCCAATATCATTTATATAATGTGATTTTATTATAAAAATGGTTCAACCATATTCAATATTCTTTCCATCATATGAATGAAAAAGTCACCATATATGCGTACATACGGCTTACTGTCTCCACATCATGGTGTAGTTTGTTATTCAATCACCTCATTATTTGGATGGGCATAATAATGAGTATAATTGGTGTAAATAATAAATATAACATGTTAATGATTCAGTATATATTATATACCATCAAATTACAAACGATTTCACCATCAATATAATGATATTGTCACTCGTGTGTATGTATGAATTATCATCTCCACGAACGCAATGAGATTCATTCCCCATACTAATCATTCAAGAATAATTTTCATTTAATGATTAAAAATAATTTTTATGAACATAATATAATTCTTTATATAAATCGAATACATCCTATATATATCAAACAAGGCTTATGTAACCAACCATAAAAAGGAAAACAAATCAGTTAACACACGAAACGATGATAGTACTAAAATATTATTAACGAAGTAATATTATAAGATCATAAGTGATATCATATTTGTTTATATAGTTCTTGTATAATTTAATAACAATTTTTTATCTATTATACAGTAGGTTAACATACTATTTACTAAATAAATGTACAAGGTAAGGGTCAATTACACAATCTATTTATTACCCGAGGTTATTTTTACGTAAGTATCTACTGGGACCTCTTTATTATCCACATCGGTGTTATCTTAAAAATGTATTTCAAAACATTTTTACTATTGAATATACTATAGGATAATGTATTTTATACCCTTATTTGACCTTATATGTTTTGAAAGGAATCTTTATTTCGTTTTCCAAACAATGTACTCTATGGCCTTTTCGGCAAAATTATGGTAAGAATATCTTTTTTAAACATATATGGTGGGTGATTTTATCACCACTAGAAAATTAGGCTATAGACACGGTTTGGAACTGTGGCTATAAGCACAAAACCATTGGCTATGGGATAGAACCATGGTTCAATGAACCTTGGCTAAAACCCTTCCCATTTCATAAAAATCCAGCCCCCCACCCCAGCACACAACCATTGAACCCCTTGCACACACTCCATTACACCCCCCTTACACACCCCCTTGAACGCCCCCATTTCACACCCCTTTACCCCCCTGATGGACCCCCATGGACAGAATCCCCCATGGACAGGAGCCCTAGCCCCCCTGGACAGCAGCCACCCCCTGCTGGACCCCCTAGACAACAGCCCCCCCCCCCCCCTCGCTGGACCCCCCTGGACAGACGCCCCCCTGATGGACCCCCATTCACAAAACCCCGTAATGGACCCCCTGGACAGAAACCCCCTCTGCTGGACCCCCTACAGAGAAGACCCCCTGCTATAACACCTATTCAGTAGCCCCCCCCCCCTACCAGGACCCCCTGGACAGCCCCCCTCCCTATGCATGCCTTGTACATCCCCTAACCCCTACACACCTAGACATCAGCCACCTACCCCCCCCCCCCACATCCCTTGCATCCCTTACGCACATCCCCATTCACTACCCTGCACACCCCTTGCCCCCCCCCCCTTTCTGGAACCCCTGGATAGCTCCCCCCCCCTCTACTGGACACCATGGACAACAGCCCCATCCCCCTTGGATAACACACCCCCTGGACAGCCCTGTACATCACCCCCTACTAGACAAACCTAGATAGAAACCCCCCCTGGTGGACCCTCTTGGATAGAATCCCCCCTACAGGACCCCCATTAACAGCAGCCCCCTTCTGGACCCCGTGGACAGCATCCCCCCTTACACATCTCTCTCACACCCCTTTCCCCCCTGCTGGACCCCCTTGCACCACCCTTGATAGACACCCCCCCTTGCACCACCCCTGTTGGACACCCCTTTCCACCCCTTGACTCCCACCCCCTTTCCCCACTCCCCCCTATAGACCCCCTTGCACACCCACGCTGCATACCCCCCCCCCCCACACCTTCCTCTTGGACAGACCTCCCCTTCCTACAGACCCCCTTGCACCCCCTCCCCACCACCACCTACAGACCCACCTTGTACCCCCCTCCTAGACACCCCCTTGGACATCCCCCCCACCTCCTAGACAGCCCCCACCCCCTCCTAGACAGACCCCCCTTCTTCTTGGACATATTTTCAAAGCTATGAGGAGGTTTGGTTTTAGGGAATGGTCTTGTCAATTGTCGGTTGTATGCTACTATATGATATTATAATATTTTCATTATCGATAAGGTTGATACAGGGATATAGAGTTGAGACATTCATGTATGAATGGTCGAAATTGTTATCCTTACCTATCACAAAAAGGCTTGGTTGATACATCGACAAATATATAGTACAATAGAAACAACAATGTGGATAGAAATTAATGTTAGTGTATAACAAAATAAATCAGGAACATTGAATGTTTCAAGATACCGTAATATGTGACACGCTTTTCTTGATCAATATGCTCTCTTGGAAGTTGTTCCTACATAGAAAACATGAAATCGTGTTATTTTTATTAAAATAAGAATCACAAAAGTTCTTTTTTACTGTTCAGAGTTTAACAAAATGTAGAAGAAAGAAATATTTATTTACAGAGTCTTGATGAAATGTGGTGTATTTGGATATATCTAATGTAATTTAAAATATCATATTGAATCTAGTTATGTAATGGTTATTCAACCTTATCTAAGATTAAAGAAACCTATATAGACAAACTACACCACCTTTCCCCCCCCCCCTTTCCCCACTACCCCACTGCCCCTCCCCCCTGCCTTGCAGACCCCCCTGCAGACCACCCCCTACCACCTGCCCTCCAGACCTCCCCACTCCACCCTGTCCTCTCCACCCACCCCTACCCCTGCCCTACAGACCTCTCCCCTGCCCCATGCTCTGCAGACCTCCCCTTCCCCTTTCCCTACAGCCACCCCTTGCCCCCAGCCCCCTACCCCCAGCCCATGCCCCCAGCCCCCTGCGCCCTGCCCCCTACACCCTTCCCCCTAGCCCCTGCCCCTGCCCCCATTCACCCAACCCTACTTCATGCCCCCTGCCCGGCATACCTCCCCCTAACCCTACCCCCTCCACCCTCCCCCTGCCCCTACCCTGTAGACCTCCCCCCTGCGCACTGCCACCTGCCCCCAGCCTCCTGACCCCTAGAAATTATTTTTGTCTTCCGCACAAGATGGGAATGCTGTTGTATTGCGCTCCAAGAAGAGGAGTGATACCTGAAAATTACTCGTCCTCCCTCTGGATGAACGAAGCTCCAATCATTGTCGAACAATCTTACAGTACAAGTGAAATGATGTGGGAGATGCGGCTTGGCAATGTGGACTAGAAACTCATGGATATTGATGCTACACTTTAATTGATCTGGCTGGAGAAGTTTCAAGCTGAATTCTAAAAAACACTAACTCTCCTGGAGAGTCATTTGAAAAAAAATGTCGCATCTGAAGGGGGATCAACTTACATAGGTGGCATGGATGGTTGAGGTGCACTCAGATGCAGCTAGAAACCCAAAAATGATGGGGAAATATGTGTATAGTGAAAAACCGTTGCAAGAAATGGTGGATACGAGTGTGCATTTAGTCTAAGATGACGACTTGGTGATGCTGGAGCAACAAAAGGACGGGGAGTAGAATTCGTACAACACAACAACGATTGAAGCATTGACAACAAAGTATATACCACAATCAATTGTGTTTAGGAAGGAAGTGGATTCGTTTACAACTAAAATTGAAGAAAAGGAGCAACACACTCCACTGGATGATGATCTACTAGCGTTGGTTTATGAAGAATGAAGAGCACGATTAGGAAAAACGATGGCTCAGAATACGGATTGGGAAATGAATACAACCAATGTCGTGAGGGATCATAGTATGAATACTTGAGTAGAATTGTAGATTATCAACCAGAAAGGTCCTAAGGGTCGGCTCACAGGCTCAGAACAATATTTTTGGATCCAACAAACTTCGCAGGAATCTATGATTCCCTCTAATCAGGAATTTAAAACAGCGTTCATGGAGTTATTCCATGGGATGGAAACTCCAAACGTCCTGACTATATCTCTTGTTTTATCCTTAGTGTCTCCAAATCCAGAAGTAGTGGAGTGTGTTTTTCTTCTGATGGAGGAGATAGATCATGCACATAGGATGACAGAAATATAGCGAGGGGCTGAAGTAGATTGTGTTAATGTGGTATGGAGGAGCATTTAGAAGATCGCATGGCACACATGTGTGGAAAGCGCACATTGTAGATGACCACAGCAGCTCAGTCTTTACACAACGGCTCTCCTTGATTCTCTCTAGAGTAAAAAAATAGAGTGGAATATCTGGGAGACTGTGTGGAATGTATGTGAAGATAATGGGAATCACAATCAGATTCTACAAGACCATAGAGGATGGAACCTTTGTGTGGAGCAGTATTTCCAAAGACATGAACATACATTGGTGATGGAGGAATTTTCAGTACATTTGCTTTTTCTCAAGTGAATGATTTAGGCTGCCCATGGAGATGTGAGTTTGCAAACTCTGAGCTCTTCATCCTCTTGTAAATGTTTTGTACAGGCACTAGTCTTCCAACTCTGTTTTGGAAGACTCGTCCAACATTGTTTCCAAACACATCGGTCTTGGAATAATCTGCTCAAGGATGTTGAAAATGAGGAGAAAGTCTATAGTATGGGTATAGAAGCAACTAGGATACTATGTCTATATGGATTACCTGCTGGATCAGTGTTGAACAAGCATCACAAATGTGATGATACCACATACATAGTGTAGAATCATTTCAAAACTAGTTTAATGTTTGAAAGGAAGATGTTAAGCTACAAAGAAATGGTAATTATAACAATAGGTGTGACAATATGGGAAAAAATCACTCTATCCTATGGCATGGAAGAAGCTGCTCGTGGCCCCCTGGTTCATCTCTCAGCAGATTCTAGTGAAACTTTCAGCAGACAAGGGGTGTTGATTCCCTTTAAAGTCCCTCTGTACCTAGAAGATCTTTTCCAACTCCAGAATAAAATATCTTATACTAGAGAAGCTCTAGACCACCCTATTTTGACACCAACAGTATAGAAGAGGATGCTCGTGATCATCATGCAGGATGATAAGGTAGCAGCAACAGTTTTCAAAATCAGCGGGAGTGTAGGAGAGCGGTGCAACAAGCTTCGAGTAGAGTTACGAGATGAGGTCCATTGAGGAGGACTATAAAAACATCACTAGAAAGAATGGGGGTTTCTGTAAGCAGCCCTCTTGGCCAAGTTCACACCAACAAACATGGGCCCTACTTGGATAAGAATAGAAGAACTTATGTGATGAGGAACCCCCACATCTTGCTTTAGTGGAAGGGAGGATCATATGGGAAATTACATTGCATTACCGCATAGAAAGGATGTATTTTAAGGGGCCACATCAGCAATGTTTTAAATCAGTAGTGTTGTCCTGTTCTAACAAAAAGACAAAATGAAATGAACACTAATATCTTTATCCAAACATGAGTTTAATTTTCTTCTGTTTTGAGGACAAAACTAGAATTCAAGGAGGGTCGAGTGATAATAATGGATAGAGTTTGACTAGGATTCCTTGGACAACACAACTAGACAGCTAGGAATATAATATAAAAGGTGATTATTTCAAGCTGGGAATCAGATTAGATCATTCCAGGAAACAAGCCACAGTTGGAATGATTAAAAGGAGTATTTTTGATTAAAGGGAGCTAGGTATCACATCAAAACTATTTTCTATCCAAGTGGGGAATAAACTAGGGAGGATCCCATGAAAATTACTCAAAGGAATTTATCTTTTTACTACAATGTATCCCTTCTAGAAAGGGGGATGTTGGAATTGGCGTTTCTACCAGTATTTTTTCACTATTTCATTGTAAAAATTATGGATCTAATGTTTCATTTAAATGATTTATAAAATAGTGGAATCGTGATCATTTTGCAGTCTATAGTCGAAGGAATAATATTGAATTGAAGATTCCTAAATCCCTTTGTGGAGAAATATTTAGATAAGTAATGTGAATTAAATGAATATGTTTGACTATACTAAAACCATACTAAAACCATGTACAATCCATTCCATCTAAATCATGTTATTCACATAGTGGTGCCTTAGTTATTTTGCGAATTCCATTTTAAAAGTATAACGACATAGTTGAAAAAAATGGATATTATTTTTTTACCGTGTCATAGTAAAACTTATGGATGTAATGTTTCATTTAAATGATTTATAAAATTGTGGAATCATGATCATTTTCCAGTCCATTGTCGAAGGAATAACAATGAATAGAATATTCCTTAATATCTTTGTGGAGAAATATTTAGAGAATTGATGTTAATTAAAGGAATAGGTTTGACCATACTAAAACCATACTAAAACCATGTACATTCCATTCTATCCAAATCCTGCTATTCACAGAGTGGTGACTTAGTCATTATGGGAAATTCCATCTTAAAAGTATAATGGTGCTTAAAGAGTGTCTTGGTTCAAACAACTGTTTTAATAAAAAGAGGGGAAACACCTATAGGGATATAAAAAGGGTTAAGTATAATGTGTGCTTTATGACTAACAATGATATCAAGTATAAGGAAAACAAAAATGCAATAATGTAAAGCAAGGTATACCACTGTGAGTTTCCAAAGACAGCGCACCTCTGTTTGAGGGGTTTTATTACAAAACCATGACTTATTTATTGAACGAAACAATTATCTTAACTAACACTTATTCTAGAATTTACATTTAATAATAAAATATAGAATTAAGAAGGAAAAAAATTCAATTTAAAACATTCTTCAGTTAAATAGGGTTGAATAGGTACCCTACCTCAACCACAAGGTGCATTTGCTTTTGATGAAGACAACTCGAATCTTCCTTTTTTCCACTTTCATTCATATTCAACTTATCATATATATAAGGACACCTAGCACCTATGTACATAATTTCATGGAGAAATATGAATAAAGGGGTCCTTATATATATGTTTATACTTGCAAATACCCCTTTACAATTACACGTGTATGCATTTTTCATATCTATATATAAGTACACCAAGCACCTACATATATATTCATAATGACATAATTTAATATATATATATATATAAAGGAAAAATTGATATATGCATATTCTTACCTATGCATACACATGTAAGCCTTTGTCAACGGAAACTCGAATCCACCTCAATGAAACCCAAAACACACTACAAAAATATAAGGAGCCAAAAATAAAAAAACCCTAATTAAATTTTGGCCAAAGAATAAAAATAGAATAAACCATGGCCAAGTCTTGAAAATACTATCTTCGATGGTGGTGGATAGAACCGGTCTTATCATAAGAAACCACCTATAAGAAAATAGTTGGAAAAGAAAAGAGATATAACGATTTCTTATATATATTTGATTAGTGTGTCAATTGTACATGATAAATGATACATGAATCCATAACCAACAATGAACAAATAATTTTCAAATCGATATGTACATCCCAATACTAAATAATATTATCATTATTAAAGGTATTTATTTTTCAAAACCACAATTTCCTATTAAGAAATCAAAAATCACCAAAATATGAGAATAAAGTAAACATCCATATGCACTTTAAAGCGAGAAATATGGATTAGAAACTGTTCATAATCAAGAAAATCCATTCCTTGAATATATAAAATACCAAAAACTCTTCATTCTTATATCCTTCTTAATTTTCTGGATTGAAACCTTATTTTTATCATGTTATTATTCAATAATTCACCTTTATTCTTACTTTATATAGGTTTATCAATTTTATAAAGTAGATAATTTTCCTTCTTTTATTCTAACACAATTCTCTTGGATTTTTCAAACCAATTTGCTAATATGATTAGACAATATATTAGTGCATGATCTTCCTTATTATTGATTGTATATTCCTTCTTTTTTGAATCTATTTCCGAACATGCGATAATTGGTTCATTCCATTTATCTTTCAACAATTATTATTGTTATGGAATATATGTCATAAATTCTTAACAATTTGTACTGCTTTTTTCCCTTCTACACACACATTAAACGGCCTTTAGTGTACACTTTTTAGGGTCCCTTTCAAACTACACACTAGAATTGTCAAGCACCATCCCACTAAAATATCAAAAATTGATACTTAACCCAACACATAGATCTGAATGACATCTTGGAAATGTAGAATCTCTAAATAGCATATTTACCAAAATAAACTCCTTATAATTAACTAGAACACACTGACTATACCAACCACAATAGGTAAATCATTAATTTTGGTGTGGTCTTGGAACCAAATATGGTTCATCCAACATCTATCTCCAGACACTAAATTCATCCATTTTCTATCTATGTTCATACATTTCACAACATTGATAATAATCACCATCCCATGATATATATTTCACTCAAAAAAGATGAGTATGAATCTCCCCACTATAGTATTATTGATACCATTATCAATCCTACATACAAATGTCTAGTGCATCATATCAAGTTATGATCACTATAAAAGATACTAGCCCTATAATCTCAACAAAATATCTTCAGTTAAAAACTATCATCTTTCAAACACACATTATATCCAACAAAATAATAAATTAAAATATATTAGATAGAGAAATCCAAATTATAGAAAAAATAATAATAACATTAGTAATACGTCAAAAAGCATGGTAATAAAATCACCTTCCCCTAGGATGGATTATCCCAATAAAATAATATAGAAAATCACATCTCAACACATACAGGAAACCTATTTTTCCCATCCCAAAACCAAGGGAATGGATGCACATTCTTGATACATGAGAAATAGGCCAGGGTTCATTTATTTTTCTAATAATGAGTTGAGATATTGCTCCTTCAATTTACTTTGTCACCCTTATATTGAGGCTCACCAACCAACATTCATTCCTACCTAGTTTCCATCCATCTCCATGCACCTTTCTATGAAATGGAAGTATCTACGTAGATAGCTCGGTCTTTCTTGAATATATCCTAGTAGGTGTCCATATAAAAGGAAGCTACTCATGCCCATAATGAGTACATAAGACCATTATAAAAATAGAACTCCTTTATGAAAAAATTTCATTTGATGGATGGAATGAAATGAATAATCCTTTAAAATTTAGTGGCATACTCTATTACAGATTCCCATAATTATACAACTCCATGAATCCCCAAAAAATTCACTTAGTTTATAAATCTACCATAGCCTCTCATAAAATAGGGAATGAAACTCGATACATAAAACCATTTTATTCATTCTTTTAGGATAAAATGTATTTATCCATTCTGATTCATCTCCTTTGAATTTCAAAATGTATAGTTTCACCCATATATCCTCTAGAGTTAAAATCCTTTAAAATAGGAACTAAACTTTCTTTAACATATTCTAAACATCCTACGATCCCATTTTACTACTAAAAATTAGACACTGTTACTCATAGAACTCATGGATAACTTAGAAAACCATTGCTTTTCATTTTCGAAGGTCTTGGTCATTAGATCAAAGTAATTGTAACATAATATGAGGGAAAAACCACTTGAGCGTATTTCCCAAGAGAACACAATTCCATCCTAATTATATTCTTTGTTGATGAGTTTTGACTCAACATCCTCTCGTAATAACAACATTACTAATTAGAAACCCATCGCTCCACAATCCTAAGCAGGCATTATTACCTCAAAATCATGAGACTGCCTTTAATCCTTACTTAATAAAAAAATATCATTTCCAAAACCCCAAACCCTATGGTTTTTCATAACAATCAAAGGATTACTCTCCTATACACCAAGCATAACAACCAAACCCCACACATTCACCCCTGATAATAAGAAACCATCCACCCCCTTAACTAATCTAACAAGAAAAATCCTAATAATAATACATAATCAAATCACCTAGAAATCACCAAAATTTCATATATCGAGAGTTTTACATAAAAACATCATGAAAACCCCCAACAAGATCCACCAACTTTAGGGATTACCACCAAACCAAACCCCCAAAGACAAATCTAAACTGTACCCATTACATAGCCATCATACTCCAAATTCCACCTTAACACCTGAACTCACCTGATTTGAATAACACAAATGTATCTAGTTTTTCATCCATAATTTGATATTTTAAACCACATAAAATCCCATAAACATATAAATTTTAACCATTAGAGAAAATACATTAGTGAAATGTTAGGGGTTAAAAACCTAAATACCTATTTCTTGTTGAGAACCTAATAATATGTTTTATGGAGTTCACTTATAAGATGACCACCACATTTGGAGTTGATGAACCCCAAAATAGGATAGGTTGGTGAGTGGGAAGCATTTAGGACAATGGATCTAGGTTTAAAAATATAATTAGTAATGAAAAAAACCTTCACATTGGTATTGTTTTTAGTTCCTCCCATGATAACATTTCAAATGCATGTTCATATTAGATCGGTATGGAGCTATAGATTAAAAGGTTTTCAATGTAGTTATCAAAGACATAGAAGTAGCTCCCCATAGTTTTCATCAGGAAAACACCACATGCTAACTCAATGAGAAGAATCAACATCCACATACAATTTTTTTTGAAATCCTTCAAATTTGAACCAGAAGACATGCTAACAAGCTTATCAATGAAAAAAGTAGAATTTAAGAAAATAAACGGAGAACATCATAGAGGATAAATAAAACCCTGCATCTCGAATTACTTGGAACATAAGACAAAGGGGTATTTCATTTAATGCACCCTGCAAGAGTAGGTTCTCTAGGAAAAAATATAAGCAAGTGATAAATGAAATAAGCATGGGATGTAAAAGGAAAATCGAATACAATTTAACAAACATCATCCAACAAGTAACATCACGTAACATGAAACAAATGAATAAGGAAAAGATGGAGGTGCATGGAAATTAAAAACAATCCATCGAGTCTAATACCACACTAATCCAAAAAAACCTTCCCAAAATAATAAAAGTTCATTGAAAAAAAAACTAAACTTAACTTCCAATGACTAAATAAATATAAATGATGATCATAAATTTCCAACTGTACAAGAAGTAAAAACCAAATCCACTCTTTCTTCCTCCCCCAACTCTACATAGTCATCCAGACAATGTGATTATCATTCTATAATGGAAATAAAAATAAAAAATAAAAATAGAATACTATCCACGGGAGTAGGATGCTTTGATCGACAAAACTTAAGATGTTTTTGGTTGGAGTAAAATAGAAGGAAATAGATTCAGAATGTACATAGAAATTACATGCTAAAGGGCCAATGTATTCTTGATTCTAAAGGGCCTTTATGAACACTATGATAGAGTTTTTGAGAGAGGTCAACGGTTCGGAGAGGAGGGTTGTGGTGAGAGAGGTCGACGACAATGTTACGGAGTGCGTTTCTTGGGAGCATCGGGAGGAGGGTGCCGAAGTTAGAGCTATAGACAGGGAGGGTCACAGATTGGGGGGGGGAAGGAGAGGAGAGTCCAAAACATATCGAATAAAAGAAACGCCGAGGTTTAGTCATGTTTAGCCATGGATGTTTAATTAAAGCGTGGCTATAGATTAAATTTATAGTAGTGTATTCTCCGCCATTATTGTATATTTAAAGCTTACCTTACATGGTTTTAAGAATATTATCAAAATGAATTTTTTCTTTTATACATATATGGCGTTTAAATGATTTCAAAATAGAATGGGATATTTCTATAAAACAATTACTGATTTCATCTATGTCGACATCCTTTTGATGGATTTTAAGCTTGTTTGACGTTTCTTTGTTATGATACAAATATTCCATAATGAAATAAAGTTTTTGTGCTATGTTCTAATGTGAATGTTTTATTCTTATACCATTCATGGTTTATGGATAAAGTATTGACATTTCTTATGCATGTTTTAATGCAAATTTTTATGTTATGTTTAAACCTTTTCATATGAGGAATGCATTGGACTTAGAAAGTGACAGGGGGAACCTTTTATAGATCCTCGATGAATCGGTAGGCCTCATGACACATAATAGTGTCTTTCCACAAGGCCTTGACAAAATCTTATTTGTAGTCTTGTAAAAAGTCCATGACTATGTGGTTATGAAGTCTGGCATTATGCATTCCATCATTATGAAAGTGTTTATTGATATTTCATGGGATTATTCCACTAGTATAATATCCATGTGAATAAGTAAATGAAATTATTTGATTTTATACTTACCAAATTATGATGATGTTAATGTTTAAAAGGATTTTGTTTTAGTCTTATACATTTCCTTAAATGTGTATGCTTATTTGTGAATGTTGCCGCTATATTGTTATCTTTGCTGAGCATCTGAGCTCACCCCTTTCTATGTATTATTTTTCACAGGATGTGAATAAGTATTTTATGGTTGACCTAAAGGGATAGGATAAGGATATAAGTGTGTTCAAAAGGGGACAAAATTTTGTTTATTTTTTTATTTCAGGTTGTAATATAAAACTTATGAATGTATCTAGTACATCCAAGGCTACCAAACTAATCAGTTTTTAGGATTTTATCCCTTGTGATAATACCAATGTTATGTAATAATGCACCGACCCTGGGTGACTTGGGTCGTGGCATTACATTTAAAGCCTCCCTTTGGGTAGAAACCCTCATAATAAAACCTTTGGAAAAAAAACCAAATATAGTTACCCGATTTAGAGGTAACATCTTCTTTCGATCTCCATTACATTATTTTCCTTCTTCACCCCTCATCTTTATTTTTTCTTTTATTGTCTAAAAAATTATTATTATCTATATAATATGATGTTTTTATGCAATGGGTCTGACCTACACTTAAATAAACCTCCATCTAATGGATGTTAAACATACGATTTCTATGTAAGGTGAACTTGTGCCCCACGGAACGATGATTGTTTATTTCTTTATTACCACCAATAATTGTGGCCATTACTATGGAAGATATAATAATATATGTAATATATTTTATTTATTATGTATTTAATATTATTTATTACATCTAAAAATGCCTCTTTTTACATTCAATTTGGTGTTAATATGATAATCCCATTTGAGGAAGTGTGGATTACCACCCCCTCAAAGAGATGTGATTCATTCACACACCACATATAATGTATTAAAGATGGGTTTAATGAACTTATATGATATATATGGTATATTAATGATACTATAATAATGAAATATATATACATATATACTTAGACATAGTTCATTTACATGATTTCATTCAATAAAACAATAAAAAAGGTAACATCGTTCATGTGTACGAGCGACTTACTGTCACCAAGATTGGTGTCTTATATATCATACTTTATTATGATATAAATTATTATAATATAAATATACTGTATATACATGTTATTTATATCATTTTATATAACCTTTAATCATGATATAATTATAAGAACCAATGATATATCAAATTAAGACACTTGTAAAGAATAAAGAAAATACTACATGTAGTGAAACCTTAACATAAAATCGTTAACATGTGTGTAATATAAGGTCATAATAAAAACATATATGGTATTTTTTATAATAATATTATTCTATAAAATATGTATAATAAACTTTTATTTATTATTCAAGATGCTTTTATGAGTACGGAGTGTGTCAAGACACAAGGTAATGGAAATTTCATCTCAGTTTTAATTTCTTTGAGATTCAAGTTATGTTCACCACTCATTATTTTTATAAGGTGTATATACTTCCAATGATTAAATTATACATATCTCATAATTAACTATTTTGGTTTTCATATATCTGTTCTACGACTATTTTGTCATGGGTTTTGACTTTCAAAAGTTATCAAATCAGTAAATAGGTTTGTCTCAATTTTCTTTCTTTGAGACTCATGTTTTGTTATGGACCTAAACACTTTTTCGATGTTTATATACATCCATTGTAAATATTATATCATAAATCACCTTATATTAAATATTTATTATGAATAATGTAATTTTATTTTTTTAAATGGAATGTATGATCCCAAGTATCCATGTTATAAGAGTTTATTGAGACAATCATATAGTTTTTCATGATTGTTTATGTTTATGCTTACATTGATTAAATCTCTCAATATTAGTAATGAGTTTAATTATCGGATATTTATTAAATATATCCTCAAATTTTTAATACCCTTTTTCCACTCCTTGGTACCTAATATACTTCCTTTTAGGAAATCCGACAATCTCTCCCTTTGATCGGAAATCCATTTTATTCCAAAACCATGTGTTCAAAAATGTTAGCAAAATATCCATGAAGGTCATTTTCATGGAAAAATGATTTTAAATTTTCGTATTATTTTCAATGATTATTTTATATATTTTTAAATAAAATGGTTTGCAATAGGTTTTATTTTATGAAAATCATTTTTCATAAAAGAAGGGATATTTTCATCAAGAATTGTTTTTAAAATAACATTAAACTTATTCCACATCTAAGATAACATCCATTGGTGTTTCTCTTGCCTTTACAAGGAAACTATTAAATGTTTCCAATTGTACTATTTCATTGAATGGATTATTTTTTGAAGGCACTCAGTAATGAAACATGTTTCTATTTCACAGGTTATATGCTTTTTAAACCCACTTTTTTCACGATTTATGTTTATGATGAAATAATTAGGAAACCTATCAATCTCTACATTTTTGGACATGTTCACATGTTTATGATTCCCATTTCATTTCATGTGTTATGATATGACTATTTTTGATATTGTGGTACATGTATGTATGATCTCATTATGTAATGGGGGAGACCTATATCTTCTTCCATCGCATTGGGTAAAGATTTATATCTCTTCAGATAAAATAAGGCTTTAAAGAGGGTTACTCAATTCAGTAATATAGGTTTGCAATGACTATTACACAGTTTAGTAATATAGGGCTCGAATGAGGGTCACTCGGTTAAGTGATACAGTGATATAATGGGTGTTACCTGGTTCTATAAAGGACTTTTCCACTTAAATGGTCTTGTCTGTTATTACATGGAAACTATTGAAATCTGTATATGCTTATATGTTTGCACAATTACAGTTCATACCCAAATGTTATTCTTTCATGTCTTATGTAATTTACATTCTTTTGATTCATGTTATATTAACATTAATGCTTTCTTCCATGATTCATGTATATTATCTTTGATATGGAGGGTATTATCTTCTATATTCATGATCAAGTTCTCATACACTTATTCTCATATTAATACTTACATGTCTCGCTTGATTACCCTTACTAATAATTTGAGTTCACACCTTTTTAGTTTTCCATTCCCTAGTTGTGAATATATGTACTTTTTTTAATATATGAAATAACGTTTCTTGTCAAGAAGATCCAAGTGGGTGATTATGTAGCCCACATATATACTAGTATTACATATCCATGTTTCCAAAGGCACTACACCAACAACGTTCTTCAAGTGTCTATTTGTATACTGTTTATATATTATGGTAATCTTATGTGATGCTTATGTTTTGTAAAGAAAGTATCCCAATAGTAATCAAAGGGAGATAACATAAGAATAATGGAATAAGAACATTATAATAACTTTTAACAATTATATCATGCATATTAGTGATCATGATTTTGAGTTGGGGACTAAATCATTGGTATTCATAAGACATGAATTATAAATAACATAATTAATGGGAGTATAACATAATACTTGAAATTGTTTCATAAAAATAAGAAAAGAAAATAATTTTCATATTAGTCAATACTCACTTCCTATACCATCATAGACAACAATTTCCCTTACTAAACTGAGTTCATTCCATGTTTTGGCCCTTTATTACTGAACCAGGTTTACTCCCCATTCTAGCATTTTATTATTGATATAGGTTCATTTCACCATCTAATCATGTATATCTAATGGGATATAAATATTTAGCCAATGAATTGGAAGGATATATAGGTCCCATTTATGAAATAGTGAAAACCAAAAATAAATGTTCCATAAGAACACGAGTCATTCACCATATAAGAACCCATAAAAATGTGTTTCATAAACATTTCATCATATCTCATGAAAAAGAAACATATTCATAAACATTAATTGGCCATTAAAATAACACATTTATAAAAATAATAGGAATGAAATCATTGGATCATCTCTCTAGAAAAATATAATTAACGTCAAATAACTTTTCCTTGGTTGGAATTTTTTTTGAAATATCACTTCAAATAATTCATGAGGGAAATATCCTTTCTATTTTTAAAACATTTTTTATAAATTTGAAAATTTACAGAGGAAAACATTTTTAATGAAATAATTCATTTAATTATTTAAAAGAATATTCAATTAATTAAGGTTTTATTAAAGAGTAAAAATCGTTTCTTATTATATATGTTAAAATAAAACATTCTTATCATACATTTTATTTAAAATTAACAGAGTACATCTTTTGAGAAATGAAAAAAGGATTCCTTTCTAACCATTTTTTAAAAATTCACTCATGTGAAAAAATGACATTATAATTTTTTTGAAGAATAATAAAATTATTTTAGAAAATATTTATTAAAGAGTGTAATTTAAGAGAAATATTACACCGTAGATACTTACATATAAACAATCATGAAAAATAATGATATTGTGGAAATTAACTCTTACCTTAGGTTCGAATTCCTTCATTAGAAATTGAAACTCTTTTATATTTATGAAATAATATTATTATTTTGTTAAAAAATTATATTTTTATTTATTATATCATATACAATCCTATTATATCATCATATCACCCATTTTTTAACAATTATTCATTATTACCCTTCTTTCCAGTGTTTATTGCTTCATTTTGATCTACATGTTTTATTGTATTAGTAAAATTTCTGGAATATAATATAATGTTATATCATCTCCAGATAATATTATGGTAATATATATCATAGTTATTCATTTTAGATGTTTTTATCTTCATTATTTAATGGTGAACATAGAAAATGAATCAAATTATGTCATAGAGATGGTAGTTTGTATGTATGCATGAGAGTTGGTAAACACTATGTACACACATGTTTTTCTTTTTTTTCATATGATGAATAAAAGGGGGAATATAGTTCATAAACAGTAATAAAAACCTATTATAAAATACATTATACTAGATTTTTTACTTTTTATATTAAACAATTAATTCAGTGTTAGTAGAAGAAGAAATTGTCTTAAAAGAGTCGTTAAAGATGATTACTTATTCTTTAGAAAACATCATTTAGATATCCTCTTAGGGACACTTAGTTTAATCTTTTTAGAAGACTATAACCTATATATTGTGTCTAGATAATTTAATATTTGTAATTTTTAGGGTATATTTATTCTTGAAGGCTCAATGAGATGTAAATAAATTAGGGAGAAGGATTGTTTTTATAATTGAGGCGAGGGATACTTAAAGATATTCTAAAACTATTTATTTACAATAAATTAAATCTAAACCAAGATACCACAAAATATTCATGTATGTTAATCTATGATGATAAAACGTAGTAATATAATCAATAATTTTATTTTCTACATGTTTTGGTATTAGTTTAATCCATATGATTTTGATTAACCAATAGTTAACCTATTTTAATTTTATCAAAGGTAACAACTTTTTGAATATTAAAAGGTTGTAATATCTAACTATATTATTTAAAAATGAAAATAAATTAGCACTATATAACATTTCTCACCTTTTTATTATTATTATTTATTTTGAAATATGTTTTATTATTTCTAAAAAATTTAGTAAAATGATATTCTGACGAAAAATCTTTTATGTCAATTTTGATATTATTAATTACATGGAATTTCAAAAATAACAAGATATCAAGTTAAATTAAAAAAATATTATTTTATTATGTCATTAATGGGTTAATTTTATCTATTCAATATTTTTATCACATAAAAAATCACAAATTTTATATATTTTAATATTTTTAATAACATTTATTAGATTTTTCAATAAATAAAATAATTTATGCATTGTCATTGTGTAACTTTTTAAATTCATTATTTCTTCATTAAAAATTAAATATTAGATACCATGATGAATATAAATATTCTATATTTCATAATAATATATATATTTAAATATATATTTTGTTTAAACCTATAATATAACTGATATTGTATTTAAAACATGAATGTGACACAATTAATTTTTAAATAAATAAAACATTATAAATATCAAAATATAATCTAAGTGGAACAAAAAGAAAAAATAAATAAATAAAATTAAAATATGTATATAAAGTTAAATATTTACTTTTATATTCGTTCATAACAGACTTTTTTTCCCATGTGGACACATAAGGGATATTTAAGACAAACAAAGTAATATTTTGTGAACTTATTAATTTAAATTTTATATAATCCATTTCAATGAATAACGGTCCATTAAAAATATTAATGGAGTCCCAATGGTGTTAAGGGTTGAATTATATTTTTATAAACAATTGGGGAATGTTTTAGTGTCATTTTATAGTGTTTATCATTTTACTTTTCACATAAATGACCCAAATTACAATTTACCATGGTAACTGAATTTACGAAGGTTACAATTCATATTATCCGAAAAATAAAATGGACATAACCTCTTAATTTGGACATTATGAATCTAAATTTGTTATCCATTTTTCAAAATTCAATATATTGAATTTACACAATTTAATTTAAAATAATAATTCCATGAAAAACATATTTTCAGATAAATGCCCATCAAAAAACATGATTATTTTTTTAATACATTAATGTATAAAATACTTTTAAAAAATAATATATTAATTATTTTAAATTAAAATTCACACATTATAACTTAAAACTAATCCAAAACATAATTTTACCATGTCAATACATTAAATTAAAATACAATTTTCAATATAAATTAGTATTTTCACTATTCAATAAAAATAATGATTTCCCGAAAATATAAAAAACACATTTAAGATGACTTCAACATTCTAAATTAAAAAATAAAATTAATTTTGTCTAATAAATTGTCTATAACTTGTATAAATCAATATTCATTCCTAAAATGATGAAAAACTTATCTTTGAAGAAAACATATTTTTTAAGAATAAAGTGATTGCATAAAAATTGTGTTATTATATTATATGCTCTAACCAATAGATTCATATTGATTTAAAGATTTATATTTATTTAATAAATTTTCTATTAAAATTTATTCCTACATATTTAATAGTTAGGTTATACTAATAGTGTCTAAAAGTTCGTTTAATATCATGGTTGTTCACAATGCAAGCAATTGAATAATTAATATTATTTGAAGAGATATATTTTTTAAAAATATCTAGTTGTTAGGTAAGGTCTCCCTCTTGGAACTATGTATTTATCCTCCTAATATATATATCATTTTCCCTACTTTTTGATATCTATATATTCTTATAGGTTGATCTTACCTTTTCCAAGGTCTCTTACATATGTTATAAACCCAGTAAATTACATTCTTAAACATCATCCTCACATGTGAGGGTGTAAAATACCATTCCTTGTAATGATTTTTAAAAGACTATTTTAATACGTTAGCGGTAACATTATTTTTATGAAAAGTCTACATGAGGTATATAATGATACCAAATTTTATATATGTTAAGGGAGCATTGCCATAAAATGTAATCAAAATTCTTGATAGTTCTTTCTGATAGTCCATGACTTTGATGGTGTGAGGATCTGCTAATATTTTGATATATATGTAAAGACTTATAATGACTCATAAAAATTTTTCATAGTGTACATTATTTCATGATTTGTGATTATTTATAAGGGTGTTCCATAAATTATCAAAACAACATTTATATACATACTTTGAAAATGTTCCAAAGGAAAGCATTCTCATCTTGTGCGGAAATTTTCTGAAAATATAAAAAAAAATCATCAATGACCCAAATTTAATTTTCCCCATTATATGTTATTTGATGTCCAATAATGAATTAGATAGTAAAAATATCCTACATCCACTCTGGTATAGGTAAATACTTCTTAAATCCTTTGGGATGTTGTGTTTTGGAATTCATCTATTGGTATAAAATTAATGTTCCATTATAATATATAATTTCACACTTCATATTTTCCCACTAAAAATGCTCTTAGATATCCATATATATTTTTTAATTTCTGGTATGTATAGAGAGGTTTGATATTTGATCCTCAAAAGATATAAAATTCTCCAACCTAGTTAATACTGAAAATATAACCTCATACCAGAGAGTAAAACTCTTTCATCGCCAGTCCTTAACTATTGTAATTTAATATTCCTAAAATCTTCCATATTATTTTTTAATGCCTCAAAAAATGTTGACATTTCTTATTATTCTCTAAAAAATTAAGAGGGGTAATTAAATAGAATAAGAATGATTATTCCCTTTCCATTATAATACCCAAGTCCGTCCTTAACAGATCCTTTTTTATTATATAGTTCTCTATCCTCATCAAGGATAATATTTCATGGTCATTTCTACGTAATGCCTCTTCCATATTGTTTTCTTTCCCCAAATAGTAATGTATCTCACAACTATAATCCATTAATAGTTGCAACTATATAATTTTCCTCATATTAAGGTGTTGTTTAATAAATATATATTCCAAACTCTTTTTATTTATGTATATATCAAATATATTTATAGGGATAATGTTTCTATATCAATAGTTCCAAAATCATTTCTTCCATATAAAGATAATGAGTTGAATAATTATTCTCATTTGAAATCAATTATTGATATGTATAAGAAACGACTTTGTTATTTAAAGTTTGATGACTTCCCAGACCATTCTTCTATAGATCCCTATAAATAAACCCCCTTTTACTATATGGAAGTAAAAACTCGTTTGAATTCATGAATAGATTCTTAAATTACTCAAAGTTATATTCAAATTCATTTTCAATGTATTTTAAACCCTTTAGGTGCTAACGTTATTAATGGATTATCCAATTAAGAAATGTTTTCAACATAACATTGATATTATCCTTATAAGGGAAAAAATTATGTATTATAGTTATTCTATTGGATCTTCAACATTACCTGACAAATGTTTTGTAGAATGCTCAACAGATTAACCATCCTTTGAAAATATAAGGCTATTAAAATAAACTTATTAAATCCAATATTCACATTTACTAACTTTTAAATATAACATATTTTTACATAAAATATTATGATTCGTTTTTTAATGACATTCACACTCCTCAAAACTATTATATTATATTATAATATAATTACTATTCCCCACCACAATATTATCAAGATAAACCATTAACACACATTTCATTAATTCCAATAATGTAGAGGTAATATTAGCCATCCCACAATGCATTATTATGAACTCAAAATTGCCATACCTCATATGAAATTTCACCTTTGAGATATTATCCTTATTAAATTTTTATCCAAAAAAACCAGAGTGAAGATCAATATCTAAGATATATTTTTCCATTTAATTATTTTGAAAGTGTAATTCAATATAATAAATGGAAAAATAGTTTATACATTAATTTTATATATTTTCAAATAATTAATTCATAGTCTTATTGACTTTTCCTTATTTTAAAAAAATAAAATAGGTTCTCCCATGGGTGAAACACGTTCAAGAATGAAACAATTATCACCTAAGTCATCTAATTACTTCATTAACTAAATTCACTTCACTGGTTCCATCTAATATTGTATCTTATATATTTTTTTTCATTAGGGATAATATCTATAGAGAATTATAATTCCCAACCCAATGAAATTATAAGAAACTATCTAATAAATACATCAATATATTCTATATCAACAGATAAATATTAAATTAATAGAACATTATTAACATTAATAAATTGAATTCCATTCATTTACTCCCTAATGATTTCACTAAGATGACCTACCGAGGTTGTTTATTAATATGATTCAGGTAAATAAATATCTCTCTGAAAAATGTAATTTCATACTTACCTCACTAAATAAAACTTCTATATCTCTATATGCAATTATTTATTTAGAAATTTTCATCCAATCCATCAACATGATTACATAAAAATACACTACAGTTATGATGGTTAGATAGAAAACCAGTAAACACCATTTCATGGTAATATAATTTTCATAGTTTATCATTATGTAAATCAATGTGCCAATCAATGTTCTAACTGAGAAACTGCTCCTTAAGTAATTTTGGTTTATTTAATATTCCATGAAAACTTGCTAGAATTAATATAGAGAATTTTTCAAGATTCACATACTATATTAAATATCATTCAGCAACTAAAAAAATACTAACTATGTCATTAATTTGATCATCAACTTCATTCATAGTTACATAAAAAATAACTACCTTCATCCATAGGCCACATTGGGGTATGTTTTCTTTTTTATTAGGGCATTGATTAGAGTATTGTTCCACATTCATGAAATTGATGAAATAAAAATTTATTAACTATATATTTCTTTTGTTATCATGAGGTTCCCAACCATTCTATCCACATTTAAATCATACACCCAAACAATTTAAGAATTTCATACGATGATTATTTCAATATTTATTTCATTAAAAGAACTCTAATTCTCCATTTATTGAATTTTTTAGTTATTTCCACTTTACTATCATCCATACCCGTCTTTCAATGTTTCCCTTTATAAAAAATGATTTCGAAACAATATTCCCATCTTTTATATCACTCTTATCTATCTTCTTATATATTAAATAGTTGTAGAGGCTAAAGATATTAATATACATGGCTTCAATATATCAAATAAGTGAGAAATCATTCTTTCAATGTTTCATAGATAATCAATAACATGCATTGATTACCTTGAAAAATTATCTTTATACTCAACCACCATCTCTTATTCCTTAAGTTGTAAATTAAAAAAATTCATTTATATCTCATCATATTGGTTTCATGGAAATGATTTTTCAAATAAAATCACTATAAATGTATTCCACCACATATTTATTATCTCATTGGCCCTCCTTGTTTTTTTAGCATGGGATCACAATTCCTAAACATTCCACATTAAATGATAAAAAGTCATGATAAATTATTCATTATAAATAAAACCTAATTCCATAAGTTTCTTATTTGGAGTCATTATCCATTTCTCTATCACTGCTGGAGTAGTTGTAACGCCTCGACCCTATAAGCCAAAAGCTAGTGCATTATATTATTACATTAGCAAGATTACTAGAAATAAAATCCAAAAGGAACAATATATTTCAATGTTTTGGAAAACCAGAATATATTCATGGTGCCCATTTTCATATAGTGAATAACCTAATATGTAAAAATTTGAAAATAACTGGCATCCTTGACTCTCATCCCAAGAATTCATCTTCATATATTGGTGAAATGAAACAAAATAAGGGTGATCCAAAACGCTCAATGAGGATAATGTAAAATAGTATAATCTAGAATAAATTATTATAATCCATATTTAATAGTAAGGAACTATACAAACATTCCATTTTAACAACTGGATAAGTCCTAATAAATGTGTATAGAATACAATTTGAAGACACGTTCCATTTAACAAAGAAATGAGAATGAAATTTATCGATATATATTTAAAAGACACAAACTCATGAGTAATAATAATAATAACTCAATTATCAATAAGGTAAATGAATAATTTTTTGAATCAATTTTTCCTATGTCCATTGTACCTTTACCATCAATACCTTTCCCAAATTAGTTTATCATATCTGGTAAAAAATCATGCATTTTGGCCAAATTATTCATCTTATGAGACCACTAATGAATCAAGGGGATTATTTAATTAGTCTTAATCGCAGTTCATATCGGTCTACTAATCATTAAGTCAAATGTGAAGGGGGTTTTAAAAAAACATCCCATGATACTACCAAATCATCGAGGGAAATCTATAACTGCGCCACACCAGCGTCTTACTTTTCCAATCACTTCTTCATATATAGAATAACATATTTAATTAATAAATAATGTTCCCTATGATAAAATAACCACATTTATTAAATAATATATAATTAACAATAATTACCTAGTGGATGATAGTTACCAACAATGGATTTGGATTTTTGATGAATGGAAAGGCCATTGAAATACTATTAAAAAAATTGGGAAAAATAATCATTAAACAATCTAAAGTGTCCCATAGAACATTGAAATTTTTTTAATCATAATACCATTGAAGTGATAACATTAAATGAAACATAAAATGTCATGAGAAAAATAATATTCATGATATAACATGTAATATGGAATTATATACATAATAAAAATTAATCTATGGTCATAACATTAAAATATGCATAAAATAAATGAAATTGTGATGAAATCCATTACTTGGGTTTGAATTTTCATGTGTGATTCTATATTCTATAATAATTAACTATTATTAATTATTTAATTTCTTCAAAACCTTTTAAAATTTTATTATTACATTAACTTTACTTATTACATTGTTTTGTACTCCTACATTTACAATTATGTGAACAATATGTGTTTTGATCAACCTCGACTCAGATGATAAAAATGAATTAGGTAGTTAGACAATGGTTAAAGAAGTAATTTTATAAAACCCTAAAATATTAATAATAAGTAAATAGTTATCTTATTTATAAATAAATTTTAATTTTGAACCCAATTATGGATGATGGTTAAGAAATAAACCAACGTTTCAATCATGGAGACGGTTTGTTGTATATAGGCATGAGTAATGTTCCAATTTATCAATGACCATTATGGGAAGAAGGTAAGTAAAATTAGACCCTTACATACATTTCATTTTATCATTAAGGAAATGTTATTTAATCAATATACTTGTATATATAATTATTTTTATGTAAAATAAATCACATCGCGTCGATGAGGCAGTACTATAATCGTCTACAGACGACGTTATCACTTTTTTTAGTCTGTGAAAGGGGTAAAGAAGAAAATGATATATTATATTTATATAATGGTACATATTTCATGAATATCATATATATATCATTTATTACACATGTTTTTAATTAAAACCACCATTAATATATTCCATGTATTGTGTGAACATATCAAATCGCTTTGAGGAGTTAGTAGTCCACTCATCCACAAACAAAGTTATCATATTTACACCAAATGTAACTCTTAAAGGGGTGTGTAATATCCAAATTATAGAAAAATAAATAATAATACATATCTTATATATCATATGGAATCAATTTTTTAATTGTAATGCACAACCATGAATGTTGGTAATGGAAAAACCAAAAATAGGGTTTAATGAGGTAGTAGTTCGTCATACATGAATAGTAAGTTCATTACCCATTTGATTGGAGTCAGTGTAGGCTCAGGTAAAACCCTTAACCTAAAAAATTTATATATATTTAATAGACATATGTTATTATTTTTTCATTAAATAATAATAAATTAAAGAGTGGAGAAATAAATAAAACAAAATTTCACATTGAAGAAGCTAACCTCTTTTTTCAGGTAACTCCATTGGATTTTCACTAATGGGATTCCTAGAATTGATTTATGGTAAAATTGAGGATTATATGTTTAGGGGATATATTATTGGAGACTATTTTTGCATAGTTTTTATGAACAAAATTGGATTGAGAGTTTTGAGTAAGGGTAAGAATGAATACCTTTTTGTAATGGAGAGGGAGTGGTATTCCTTTAAATATAAAAAGGTAAACAGTATTGAGAGGTCTTAATTACCTCATGTTCCTCCATCATGGAAAAATAATCTATTAAAATGGAATTATGGTTTATAAAAACCAACACTATGCAAAAATATGTGTATTTTATAATTTTTTTCCCGAACATCTATGTTTACCCAATATTATCATTTTCTGTTTTATTAAAGTAACTAGTATTCTAACCTGAGTAATTTTACCATTTAGACTAATTTGAAGTGATAATTTTTAGAAATTTAAGACCCAATAAATTATAAATATTATATATAATTTACAAAATAAAAATACCATGTGTCTTGGAAATAAATTTTAAAACAATCGCACGTAATGCACAAAAACATATCATTAACCTGGGCTATGATAAAAAAAAAATTTACTATTTATGGGAAAAAATGTTAATTATAAAATATAATTTTTTCAATTAATATATTATATTTTAAATTTAATAACAATTAAAAATAACTTGTAAGAATATATGATATTTATTAATTTTAAATCATTTAATTGAATATCGTTTATTATGAAATAACAAAAATGTAAGTTTTTACATTATTTATTTAATATAAAATTGAATATATAAAAACATTATATACCTTCAAATATATTATTTATAAAATTTTTAATATTATATTTTCACCTAAAAAATTATTTAGAACAGTAATTTATTAAATTAGCCTAACTTTTAATGTTTTAATTCGTTTATCTTAGTTAATTATTAAATGACAAATCCATGCATTAGCATTTGGTAAGAATTAAATGTAATTATATCATATATAAAATTTAATGTTAAATTAACCTGAAAAAAATTAACTTTCTAAATATTTTTTATAACCATAGCTATCTATCTTACTCCATACTCTAGAACTTTATATTTGTTAAAGGTAAGGAATGATCATTTTTTGTCTTTTTCCTTACATAACTTATTATATGGGTAAATTTAAGGAACATATGTCAAAATAAATAGTAAAATTAGATATATTAGTGGATATTTTCAAACTATAGGAATCTAAGAACTTTTGAACAATTTTCTAGGTCATTTTGGATCTTAATGTTATGGTTTAGTCATATATTAAGCATAATTTTACATTAAACTCTATAATTAATTTTAATCACTTTCACTAATAATTTTGGTGCAGGAATAAGTTGAAATTAATATAAATTTTCCAATATTATGATTCAAAATATGGAATAATGGTTCTACAAATTCCAATCCAAGAAGTGGTAGAAATTAATTTAAAATTAATCCCATAGACAGGGCGATATTATAGGTTTTTAATGTAAAAATGTTCAAACGTTTTCTTAGTTTGTCTACCCAACATCATAGTTAAATTGATTCCAATCACCTAAATTATATTAAATAATATAAAATTTGTATAATTATATTTTAAAACTAAATAAATATATAAATTACGTGAAAATTTAATTTTTTAATTAAAATTCAGTATTTTTACCGATTCATAAAAAATGAAACTTCTTTGAACAATTTTAAATATTCAACCAAACATAATTTTTATGTAAATATTTAATAAAGAAATTTTATGTTGACATATAAAATTTATAAGAGTGAAAAAATGGATTTATTGTTTTTTCACCTTTAAAAGGTAGTAAAACTCAGTTTTTCATGTAACTCACTCAAACATAGTGTTGTGTGTAGCAAAAGCATAACTTTTTCTTTATAGGATGCTAAAAATAATAATTATATCCAAAAGGGAATGTATTTTTAATTATTAGGGAGTTACATTATCTCTAACTTAATTAAATTTCATACTCACAATTTAAACTATGTCTTAGTAATATACTATTTGATATTTGAAAATATTATTGTTGGAAAAGACCACATCATAAATAGTGTAAATAAAAAATTAATTAACAAGAAGGGAAAGTAATATGTTATTATAACTAAAATACTAGTCTCTAAAATAAGATAATATTATTTAAAATATATAAATGGAAGAAAAATTAAACTATCAGGTTCCGATAGAGATTGATAAATAATATGTTCAGTTGAATTTTGAAAAACAGAAAGCCATAAACTAGAGGTGTGAAGATGAGATTTTATACCATAACAACGATGATAGATGAACAATTTTTTTTCTAAATACCCATTTATTATATATGAGAAATTATTTCATACTCTATGAAAATAATTAAATATATGTTTCTATAAACATATTTTTTCCTTGGATTGTGCCTTGAGCTATTTCCACTTCATCTCTCAGCAAAATATTCTTCTTTTATTAAATTAAGATATTAATCTACGAAACCACAACCAATGTTAAAATGAATCCATTTCATAAGTTATTCATGTTTCCAAAATATTATTATCCAAAATTTCAGAAATAAGGTCACTAAATTTCCAAAATTAACTTATAGTTAGACTTTAATCAACATTAAGAAGCTATAAATTTTCACATTCCCATCTTGTGAATAACTTCATCATGTATTCTCTCAAAATATGGTAATAACATGATTTACAATAATATTTTTTGAAAACATTCATACCTCCTTATTATTTAGGTAAAACACATGTTATTAGATATATTACTAAAATCCTAAAGTGTTTTAAAATACATCAATGATATCATAAGATACATTTTTAATAAATCATTAATAATTTCTATGGTAGTGAGAAATATCCTATTCACTTTATCAAAATCAATCATCTCTTTATTCCAACATCATTATCATTGTGTTAAGAACATATTAATTGTTATACTTCCCTTAACCATGAGTTTTTCATTATGCTTAACATTGTACTAAATCACTTTTCTTTTAACGATTAAAAATATGATCACAAAGCTTTAATGAAAAAGTAATACAACAAAATCCTCATATATTACATAATTATTATAACTATTACATAATTGATTAAATAATCAAATGAAATAACTATTTAATCCAAACATACACACATTAATCATTCCTCTTAATCTATGGTAGTAGAATATTCTCTAACATGATCCATTAGTCTCTTTGGGGTACATTCCTTCGATACTTGAGACTTTTATTACCATAGTGTCCTATATCCTTATCGTAAAAACATATTACATTGGAAACCATTTTCTTATCCTGGTAATCTAATTCAAGGTGGACGTTCTCCCAACACTTTTAGAGAATACCCATTCAATTTAAGATATTATCTAGGTGATTATTTCTTCAATTATTACATCAGAAACAATAATTCATTCTCTTCATCTATTTATCCATTTTTACCCAGTTTTCCTCTTGTTCTTGTGATTCACTTTAAATCCATAATTCTTAGATAATGATTTTAATATCTATTTATCAAAAGATACCATGTTTTCATATAAAGTGAATTCATGGAATACTAATTCAATAGTAATTAATGGATTATGAATATAAAAGATATGATCCTTCTTACTCATTGGATCACTTGTGTCGGTGAGGCTCACATATAGACTAGGACATATCAGATCATTATGAAACATAATTTATAATATGAAATCGTATCAAAATAATTAACATTAATTGAAAACATTATGTATATAAAATCACATAATCAAAAAACATGGTTTCTTTAGGATGAACTTCTATACTTATCCTCAAAGTATATCTTATGGTTATGTTCCATAATATATGCTTTATAAATTTATTTTCCAAGGATGGTAATAAAATTCTATTGATACCAACTGTAACTCTTTGACCACATAAGCCTAGAGCTAATTCAATATAATATTACATTGGTATGACTACAAAGATTCAAATACAGAAGGACCGACCAGTTCAGATTTTTTAGAAAAATAAATAACATACATAATAGCCATTATACATAAGAATAAGAACATAATACAAAAAAAATAAACAACATCCTTGAAACTCATTTATAAAATTCAGCTTCATATCTTGGGTAGTGGAAACAAGATAAGGTTGACTATAAATGATTAGTAAGGGTAAAGTACAACCGATGTAATCATCAATCAATTAGAATATTCAATATGGAAAGGTAATTAACTTAACACACATTTTCATGAAATAAATGGATCTTTAATAATAAATGTGGAAAGGTAAATTACTGAAGACACATTACATTTAACCAGTAAACTATGATTAAACTAAAACTATAGATATTTCAAAGAAATAATCTCATGGATAATGAGAATAATAACTGAATTCCAAATAATGAAAATACTTAATTTTTGGATTCCATGGTTCCTTGGAAGATGGTACCTTAAAAATCAATACCTTTTTCTATAAGTATTATCATATCGTGTAGAAACCCATCAAATTTTGGTAAAATAATTCTTCTCAAGATATTTTCGATGCATTGAAAGGATTATAGTAATTGTTCCCCAACCTATATCATACCGGTATATTTTCCTTGGAAATATATTTCACAGTTTTTTAACTAGCTTATTTCATCTCATTAGACTACCTATTCATCGAGGGTCTATCAATAACATGGCCCCACCTATGTCATACATGTCCAAATAATTATTTATATATCGAAAAATTGATTTAATTAATAAAAAAATGTGTCTTATAATAAAATAATCATATTGAAGAATTAATAAAAATTTATTAATAATCACCCAGAGTATGATATGTATAAAAAGGTTTTTTGATTATTATGAATTGAAATATCATTTAAATACCATTAAAACATTCTTGATGAAATTAATATTTAAACATTCTATAGTTTCCAATACCATAATAAATCATTTTGATTACTCACACACATGAAGGAATATAATTAAATAAAACAGATTATATTTTTAGAATAAGCATATTTATGATATTACATGTAAAAGGGACATATATAAACCATACAAAAGAAACTATGTGCATAACATTATAATATTACTCTATGAAATAAAATTGAGAAAAAAAGAATTACCATGGGTCTGACATGTCACATGTGTCTTTATATTTATAAATAATAAAATTATGTTATTTATTTTAATTCATCATATCCTTTTTAAAAATTATTATTACATTAATATCCCTTTTTAAAATGTTTTATAAAACTACTTAAACTATTACATTTACATTGGGTGTCTTGGCCAAATTCTGTTCATGGGTTAAAAATGACATTGGTACGCCTACTAGGGTCAATGGTGTCATTATATGAACATGTATATAATAATAATCATGAAGTACAAAACATATTTATACATCAATTATAATATTAAAACCAATTATGAAATATGGTAAATAAAAATGAACAAATGTTACAATCATGGTGATGATAAGCCTTCCGTATGCATGAGTAACGTTCCAATTTTTCAATAATCGTCATGGAAAGAAGGTAAGTAGTTATATCATTACAACATGATCAGTATGTCATAAGTACCATTTGATATAATCATATATACTTATATATATAATCAATGTGATCTAAAATGAATCACATCACATCGAGGATGAGGTAGTCCACACATCCACGAATGATGTTATCACCTATTTAATGAGTGAAAAGGGTAATAAATAAAATGATGTATTATATATATAAAGGTAATTATGTCATTAATATAATATTTATTTTATTTATTTCCTATATTTTTAATTAATATCATCCTGAATACATTCCATATATCATGTGAACGTATCACATCGCTTTGTGGAGGCAGTAATCCACACCACTACAAATTTAGTTATCATATTTCTAGAAAATGGAATGCATAAAATTGTGTGTTATATATAAATTTTAGAATAATAATAAAGTAATATATATCATATATATCATATAGTAACAATGTTGTGATTGTAATTCCCAACCATGAAAGGTGTTAATGGAAACATGAATGACATGTTTCCTAAGGCGGTAGTTATCTGTACATGAATGGTAAGTTCATCACACATTTAATGAAATTGTGTTTTGGTGTAGGTTGATGCATTGACATTAAAAAAATATTATATTTTGGATACTGATTTTATTATATAGTCATTGAATAATTATAAATGATGGGGTATAGAAATAAAAATACATAAATGCACATTGAAGAAGGTTAATTCATTTTCAGGTAACTCCTTTTAGTTTTCACCAAAGGTATTCCTAGGGTTGATTTATACACAATATGAGGATTCTATGTTGGGGGTAGGTATTATTTGTTAATATTTGGGTAGATTTAGGATGATAAAAAAGTTTATTTAGTTATGTTAGCAATGTAAAGAGTGAATTTATTTTTATAATGGGGGGGTGGAATTCATGTAAACATAAAAAGGTGACAACTATTGAAAGGCCCCCTTACCTCGTGTTCCTATATAATGAAAAATCCTGGATTAAATGTAAATTATTATCTATAAAGACAAACTCCAGACAAAAATAAGTTCCTTTCTCTAATTTTGTTCCATGAATTGTTTGCCACAAATTTATATTTTGGTTTTTAGTAAAGTAACTAGATTTCTAACCTTAGAAGTTTAACAAGTAAGACTAAATTAAAGTTATAATTATTATAAAATTACTAACCATTGAATTATAAATATTATATTTAATTTAAAATTTTCAATACCATGTATTTTGGAAAATAATTTTAAAACAAGTGCATGTAATGAAGAAAAACACTGTATTATCCCGGACCATGCTAACAATGTTTTTACTATCTATTGGTCAATATGATAATTATAAAATATATATATAGGTCAATTAATAGTATATATTTGAAATTTATTAACATGTAAAATAACATTAAAGAAGATATGATTTTAATTAAGTTTATATCGTTTAATAAAAAATCGTTAATTTTAAAATAACAGTATGTCAATTTTGACATTATTTATTTATATTTAAATAAATAATATCAAAGTGTTATTAGACTTAAAATATATTAATTTTACAACTGTGGAACATAATATATTCACCTAAAAAATAATTTTATACAATAATTCATTAAACATACTTTAAATGTAATGTTTTAAGAAACATTTATATTATTTAATTATTAACTAAATATTCAATGTGTTAGAGTATGTTAACAATTAAATGTAATAATAACATCTCTAAAATTTAAATTTAAATAATAACAATAAAAAAACTCATTTACAATTAAAAATAAGTTTTATAACCAAAATTATGTATCTTTCTCTATACTATAATGCTTTATACATTCTAAATGTAAGGACAGTTCATTATATGTCTCTTTCCTTACGTAACTTATTATATGGGTCAATGTCTTGAACATGTGTCCCAATAACTCATAAAACTAAAACTAATAGGATATATAGTTGAAAATTGGGAATAAATTTTATTTTTTTAAAATGTTTCTAGATCATTTTGGCCCTTATGCTTAATGTTTTTCCCCTGTTATGATTAATTTTACCTTAATCATTTATATTAAATTTTATCAATTTCTCTAATATTTTTGGTTAAATTTTTTTTAACATATTAAAAATTATAAATTACTCTAATTCCAAATATGGAATCCATTTCCAAAAAATAAAATCACATAATTTTGAAAAAATTAATTTAAAACTACTCTTATAGACCGAAGATTAATGTAAGATTTTTTTGTAAAAATTTTCAAAAGATTGAAAGGTTTTTATGTCTAATTTCCACATGAAATAGATTAAAATGAAACAAAAATGATTCAATGATAAAAAATTGGCAAACTTTTGAATTAAAATAAAATTAAAATAAAATTTAACTATGTAAATAAATTATACAAACAAACAGTTTTGAATTAAAATTCCGTATTTTTCACTATTCATCAGAAAACTGAAAATTCCCAGAAAATTCCAAAAAATTACCCTAACCAAATTTTGATATTATGATTTAAAAAATGAATATAATTTTTACATGTATCATTTATAAATGTTCTGGATATTATATTTAAAATTTTCCCCCTTTAAAATGTGGTAAAACATGGTTCTGCATGTAACACACACTAACTTAGTATTGTGTGCAGTGTAAGCATAATATGGTATAAAAAATTATAAATGAAATTAAATTTAATATAAATGGTAATTTTTTTTAACTTATTGGGGTTTTATATTAGTTGAATGACTATGTGATTGAGGTTTTTTTCTTATAAAAAGATATATAGTGGATAATCCTTATTGAGGGGAAACAGGTTTATCCTTGGTGTCAAGGTTATTTTCCGTTACCTATGTATATTTTACTCAAAAAAGAAATAATCATCACTAAACCAATTTTAACTCCATTATGATGATTATCCGTTCAATCCCCACATTATCCTGATTTTTCATCATGGTTTCCATTCCTTCTAGTAGGAATCATTATCAAATAAATGAAATAACTTCATTAGTAAGATTATAAGCTACTATTGTATAAAACACAACTTATATATATATAAAGGTTTTTTAAAATATTGTATAAAAAGTTGGATAAATATAAATCGAATTAGAAAATAATGTCTAGAATTTTATAATGGTAAAATCTATAATATATAATTATATTATTTTAAATATAATTCCTAATATTTGAGAAATATCTTTCTCTCATACCAACTATAATACCCCCAACCTCAATCACCCAGATATATTGGGTTATCTATTACATGGAATTAAGATTAAATGATATTTCATTCCAAAATAACAATGTTTAGTAATCATTCTGGGACATGATACATAAACATCACATTACAACATGATATATTACATCATATGAGTAAATGAATTTTATTATCAATGTTATCCTTGAAACTGATCATTCTTATTATTCAACTTAACTACCAAGGGAAATTAGAAATAACAAATAAGGGATAGCTCAAGGACTTATTAATGTATTACATATAGTGGAATATAACATGGAAAAATAAAGGCACAACTATATATAGATAATAGATATCAATTGACACCATAGGACTACGTTTTACATTATACATAGTTGAAAAATAAATAATTCATCAAATGAATAAAATTAAATCTTCTCATAATAATGGAATTGATTGGAATGCATAATCTCAGACATCTTAAATATAGTATTAACACCATATTTTAATTAATCATACATAAAGTGTAAGGATTCACCTATTACCCCAATCCTATTTGTCTTATGTGAATTACCAGTGCATTGAGGGATATAATAACTTTATCCCACACCCATTTTATAAATGTCTAGAACATCCCAACCTGGGATCCAATAAGTGGTGCCCAGAGTTGGTAGGTCACATGGCCTCAAGCATGTATCCCCATACGATAGTGGATGATGACTAACCATAAGGGTACATGGTTGTACAGTAGGGATATTATACCCTAATAACCAGATTAGAGAACAATAGGTTTATTCTGGAAATTAATATGGGAATCATATAAAATAAATGGGAATAGAAGATAAAACATCCAGAAGACTATAATAAAAATCAAGACAAATAAGATTCATATAAAAAATGAGTATGTGATGTCTCTATACAAAATAACATGCAATATATCGAAACAGGCATCCATTAAAAATACCAGATAGAACTATCTCCGGATAACATCACTTGCATAGATCTATCAATTGATTCCGTAATCCAACACATGATCAATTAGTCATTTAAAACTATTTGGTTCTCTAATCCATACCTTTATCCATGATTTCTATCTAAGTACCTAATGGCGGCTCGAAAAATGTGTGAGAAAAAACATCATAGACCTCCAATCATAGTGTCTATAATAACTCTTTCCAATGAATATAATATGCCGAGGTTCTAGGGATAGTGAAAGCATATGATGGGTCATGCCCAAATTTTCTTTTTTTCCATTATCAACGATCAATATGATATTTACACGATGAAACATTCCATGTTCAATAGAATTGAATCAAATAAAAAAGACAAGGGAAAAAATTATAGGTCCAAGTGAAGGATCATGACAAATTATTTAGAATTAATTTAATAATTTAAAGAATTAAATTTTGAGAAATTATTTATTCATTTATTGATAAGGAAAACTATCTATGTTGTATCGATTTTTAGTTATAGGAATTAGTAGCATATTCTATCGAGTGATGATCTACATGTGTTCCCAAAATCTTCAAAAATCTCCATATGATTCTCTAGGTTCTAACATGGAAGATCCAAACTCTTTCATTGTTCCCATTTGATAACCTCGATAAATGATTTCAAATAATTATCCTTGATATATCTTTAATTTAGAGTGGGAGGTGGAGTAAGATTCATCTCAATTCATAGATAAAGGAAATCTCTATTTCATTGAGAGGATTCCCCGAATTTTTTGATCACAACAAACATATGAATTGGCTCTCTTGAAAAAAAAATATAATTGGGTTTATATACCTATAGAGTTATAAATAAAATTTTGTACAAGTTCCATTTATTATAAATTTAATCATGTATGGATCCACTGGCCTAAAATAATAATATTATTATTATTTTTCAATGATTGTTTAACAAGAGAATTAAAATTAAATATTATTTATTTATATAAAATTCAACATATATTGTTTATCACAAGGCCTCAAAACATAGTCTTCCATTACTCCATAATATTTACTGAGGACTGAATAATGTTTATATATATATTAAACAAATAAAACAACATTATTTTCTCATAAATTAATAAATATGATGTTAAATAAATATTAAATAAATATTTTTTTAATATTATGATCACTTAGTATTCAGTAAAGTTACTTGTGATGTAATATAAGAATTCAAGAAAATATGAATAATTAATAAACCACATTAAGGAATAATATTTATTCAAAATATTAAAAAATCAATAATAATATATATTTTTTAACTGTTATTTTGGATAATCGTAGTGTGTGGCCATCTTGGCCTCTTTCTCTATCGTATTAGTCAAAGATGCCTAATTTCCAATGTTAATAGATAAAAACATGCCAATTAAACCACATAGAGAGAAGTTAATGCCACAATGACATAATACCTTATATAGATGATTTCTGTGAAATATAGTCACTTTATCAAAATATCTCTAATCAAGTAGATTTCATTCAAGTTCCATCAATCTATATTCTGGATGTCTCATTCTTTGAATTTATAGAAATCAAACATTCATATATAACACCATGGACATGTATTTTTTTTGGTTATATCATTTCCACCAAATTCCATGAGATTTTGAATTCCATTAAAAAGGGAAAGGATAAATACTTTTGCGCATTATTCATTATTGGAGTATTTCTCATCAGGTTCCCAACATATCCTACCTCAAAATAAAGATATGTTTACATTGTTTTTTTTCAATACATAAAAAAACGTGACTCATAATACTTATTAATATTAATCATAAATTCTATGGATCAATACACATGTCTGCATATATGAACATCTAACGATGCATATAATTTTGGATTTCCTACTTGAGGGTCTCATTAATATAAGATTTTGTTCTAGATATTACTAAGGGAATACACCACGAGAAGGTCCCTCAAATTAATATAAGTCTCTACCCTTGATATCCTAATTCATTTGTGTCCTTTAAATGATTTCATTGAACCATAGAACATATATTCAATAATATTTTCTAGATATTTATGGGTTCTCATCATAGTGTGGATCTACTATGACTATTCATTGAAAAATACACTCTTATGACATTATCACATAGTATGTTACATAGAAGATAAATACATTTTTGGTAAGAGGATTATTAATATTCAAAAACTATGAATATAGGTCATAATAATGTACACAGAAGTTGGTTATAGGAACCAACTCCAAGAGACTCTGAATTACACTAGATCAAAATTCTATCAACCATAAGTTTACTAGATCTCACATGATACTCATGCTTATACTAAGATATTCCTTTATTCATGATTTCCACCATGTTTTTCTCTGTGGGTAATGCATCAAAAGGTCATAATTGAGAAGTATGTGATTTTTTACATTGGTGTGACCTTGGATCTTTTGCAAAACTCACTGTTGCGATATTATCATAGTTCATTGTAATATGGTATTTATTTATATTTACCACGTCAAGCTCCTAGAAAATATTTCATTTCCATTTTCATTCCATGGTTTCATTAGAATCCACTATATACCCAGACTCCATTGTAAAATTAGAAAAAACTAGCTACATTGAACCCTTCCTTCTCACAACACGTCTATTGATACATAAATCATATAATGACTATGACATCAGATAATTATAATCTATCTAAAATCCCTAATTTTTATAACCCTTTATTACCTGATCCTTAAATACTATATACATTATAATAATATCCTAACATTGAGTTCAGATCATTCTAATCTATCCAAAAACTAGAATTAGTATAACCCTTGATGACCAGAGCTTTGAGTCCTCAATACACCATGAACATATCCTTAGTTCTTCTCAAATACATAAGGATGTATTTAATAGCAGACCAATGATGTTCTCCTAGATCTAATTGATATATTCCTACAATTCTCAATGCATAAGCCAAATCATTTCTAGTATAAAACATGTCATACATGATTGATCCAATCACAGAACTGTATGAGATCTTACTCATTTTCTCTATCTCCTATTATGTCATAGGAATCCTTTTATTGGAAAGATGTATATGATGTGACATTGGAACCACTCACCTATATGACTGTTCCATACATAATATCATTAGTATTTGGTAAATTTATTTACTTTGACCTAGTTCAAGAACCCTTTGGGAACTATCACGAATGATATTGATCCATAGAATATATGCTAGTTCACCTATGTCATTTATAGAGAAACAAAAGTTTAATTAGTCCTTTATAGGATGTAAGATTGGTATTTCATTTCCAAGAAGTATTATGTAATCAATATATAATAAAGGTATAACGACTAAATTTTCATTAATAATATTATAAACACATGGATCACATTTGTTCTTAAGGAAACAAAATTATTTTCTAGATTCATAAAATAAAATGTTCCATTACCTAGATTCTGGATTCAACACATAAATGGATCTCTACTACATGAAGATATTTTTGGAATCATGTGGAGTAATAAAACCGTTTGGTTGTTTCATAAGGAAATATTATATAATTATCCCATTATAGAAATATTATTGACATCCCTTTTCCAATTTTCATAGTCATGGTAAACTACTATAGAAAGTAGATTTCTAATGAGATTACAAAAGGAAATTGGTGAAAAGTTTTCATCATATTCAATTCAATGACACTATATAATATCATTATACACAAGACATTCTTTATAGGTATTTACATTCCCTTCTATGTAATTTTTTCTTTTCAATGCCCATTTTTAGTCTATGTGCTTTACATCAACTTGTGTATTGATCAAAACCCAAAAATAGTTAAGGGAAATGGAATCCATTTAAGAACTCATGAATTCTTTCCACCTTTTAGAAACTGAGAAAAATACTCCCTTATTTTAAGAGGTAGTTCCTTCATTTTCAACTAATAATGAGTTGCCATATTCAATAACTATAATACCATATCACTCTAGTTATTTTACCTCTCTTATAATCCTAGGTAGTAGTTTTATTTCAAGAACTAATTCATCCAATGTGATCGATGTAATAATTTCTTGTACCAACTCTTGTATACCATGAGCATTATCTTCATTAGAGTCAATATTTCCTCTACTTTAAATTTTTAGGATGTTCTCCCTCTAAAATATATAAATTTTCTTGAAAAAATCACATTCTTGACTTAGGGGTTTTATATGTAGCATCTATTTGTTTCAATGAGATAACTAATAAAGATACACATTCTGTCATATGGGGTTATTGTTTCTCTGGATAAGGATCTTACAAAATCCTTGCAACCCCATACATGTGTATAAGACAAAATAGGATTTTTTTCACTATATAACTCAAAAGGAATTCCATTTTTCCCTTAATTTAGTAAAAATATTAATGTATATGCCACATTATGTAATATATATCCCCAAAAGGATAATAAAATATCTATATGGATCATCATTGACCTTATCATGTCTAATAAGTTATGGTTCCTCATTTTACTAACAACATTTCAATATGGTTTTTAAGGTTGAATGTGTTGTTATAGAATCTCAAAACCCCATATAATTCCAATGAACTCCTGCATATGATATTCACTGCCTCAATCTGATGAAAGCTTCATTGTCTTATTTTTTAATTTGATTCTCTACTTAATAATTGATTTCATTTAATTTCTATATGGACTCAGACTTATTACTCGTTATGTACACATATCCATATCTACTCAACTCATTAGTAAAATTTATAAAGTAGTAATATCAATCTATTTATTATAATTTAGTGGTCTATAAATATCAGTGTGTACTAATCCAAGAAGCTCTGTAGCCATTTCAACCTATCCACAAAATAGTGGTGGGTAATTTTTTCTTATAAGTTCACATTTCATATTTCAAGTAGTTTTATCTCATAAGAGTCAAAATAACCATCATGATAGACCTTTGTCAAACTCCTCTTGTGTACATGAATGAGATAGTGATTACATAATTGGATGTTATATTAGTTGGGTGAATATGATTTTTTATCTATTGACAATAATTGTGTTTTTTAATATAATACATAAAGACCATTATTTAAATGATTCATAAAACCCCGTATATAGTCTTTATAATTGATTAATTTTACCTTTTATGAATACATATCCATATTTTTCATCTATTACATGAATTTCAATATTAATTGGATTTACATAGGTGATTAACCATTTCTTAGAGAATATATATGCATATTCAAATAATTTTTTTTCTATCTTTCATACTTGTTAATTAATTAATTCATGTGATTGAGAGAAAACCTCTAATATGAAATACTCATGAAACATTATATAAATAAATTTAAAAATTGGTATTATTATCATCTTTAACTAAGGGTTAGTTTATCTAGTGGATGATAATCTAACTATCGACCTATGGGGAAAATCCTTCAAATAATTAAGGTTTATATTATGTATTTCCACATGTATATATATATATATATCTCTTTGATTGGTTTTTCATCGACTAAAAAAATGAACCACCTCCACTAGATTGGTATCTCCATCTATTACATATGATTTTACTCTCACACATATGACGGGAAGGGTTTTCCTAAAAGAAACCATGGCCATGTAGGACTTTAATAATACAAAGTTATATATAACACATTATAATAGTTTAATTCATTAATAAATTAAATAAAACAAATCACATAAAATGTTCTTGGTATAGGCTCATGATCATCCATTATCATGAAATGAATTATGCAGTTAATAAAATCATAATTCAATAATAATTATTTATATTTATGAAAACTCGTGCATGAATCAATTAATTACCATCTTCAATTAATAGAATAGTGTATAATAATTACCCTCCAAACATCCTTGTGATTATTACCCATAATAATATCAAAATAAATGAATAAATTTATTTATAATTAACAATGTACATAAATGTACCTTGGAAGAAGAATGGTGAATACCCATCCTAATCTACCCAAAATTTTGTATACTCGAATATTTTTAACTATTGTGACATTTTTCATATAAAAATAAAAATATAAATTACCAACATGCATATCAACATAGTTATTAAATGTATTATATGATTTTTCTGTCGAATTCGATGCGTCGATGAATGTAGATTAAAGATTGTAATTCAACTCATACATGATATGCAGATCCGAACAATACATGGAAATTAGTTATACATATATATATATATATTAATAATACTCATCACATTTTGTGTCATATTAAATTGATGACCACATGAAATAACATGTTGTTAGTGTTTACTCTACATAATAAATTAATATTAATTTATCAAATTATTTATATGTACATGGAGTGTAGAAGCTAGCTACATTATGACAACCCTGCTTTTTATTACAACTTAAACATGATTTAATACATAAAAATACACTTGATACAAGAAAGAAGATCGAGAGGTTTAGTGTCTTTGGGGCTTAGGATCATTACATAAAAACTTAAAACATGAAGTACAACATCTTTATTGAAAAAATCCCTTACATGACCACTACATTACCTCGTACTTAGAATTGCATTGGATAACCTGAGGACATGCATATGAAAAGGGTGAGCTATAAAGCCCAGTAAGGGAGTACACATGGAATAACATGAGGAGTACAATACATGTTAGACAATAGGCATATCAATAGAGAATAAAAGAAACATGAACATAAAGGCATGATAAAGAAGGATAATCATAACATGGAAATGTGGCAACAACACTTAACATTGAATTAGCATGAGCCCAGGCTCATTGCACATAGAGCATGAGTAAACCCTCATTGCACATTAATCACAAGTAAACCCTCATTTCACTTGAATTAGTATGAGTCAACACTCATTGAAAATGACATATCATGATACTATACTTTACCCAATGCATTGGATCGCTATAAGGGCACACCCTTCTTAAACATTTCATTTCATGCATAAGTGTGCCACATGGATCATAAAACATTGATTCATAAAACATAATAATTTATTCCACGATAAAGGAATGTGGAATTCACACATGAAACTTTATAATCAATAAGTAAATGTGCATAAAGGTGAATACCCTTGATGGAGAAATGGGCATGGTATTCACTACACAATGACATTGGCTTAGAAAATCAATGCGATTTCGGCAGCGTAACGGCGTGACATAAGAATTCATAAAAATGGTTGATGAGAGAGAAAGGGGTTCCTCATCATATTTACATGTAATGGACAGTAAAGAGGTCATATAGATACATGTCCCAACAATTGAAAAGGAATTTAGATTCATGATACAAAAGTATTGCGTGAATGTAAAAGAAGAGAGAGAAGTTCATTTCAGAATTTCAGCATAGTAATGGGTGTACATGGGAGGCATTTAATGATAGAGAAAGGGGTCTCTCATCATTCAAACAATAAGAGGGCAGCATTGGTGAGGTGAGAAACCATACCCCAACATTCATAATTGAAATTAAAAGGGAAAAACAACTTAAAGAAAATTGACAAAAATGAGAAAGGAAGAAAAAACCCTTACTTGGAAGTGTGCTTCCAAAGGCTAGAGAGAGGCTTGTGAGAGGCTTCTTGGGAGCTTGGGGCACCTTGGGAGGATTCTAGAGAGAATAGGGCAGCGGTTGGACGAACTTCAAAGGATTTTAGTGAGGAGGAAGTGGGATCTTAGGTGGGTTTATATAGGAAAGGTGAGATACTTCTTTATTATTTTGGTTTGGGACCCCTTATATTAAATTAATCCAAAACACAAACCAACCCATGGTTTTTTCCCATAGTTTCTGGAAAAGGAAAGAGGAAAAAAATATTTTACAAGGCCAAGTTCCGAACATATTAAAATATTAGGGTTTCTTATGTGGAGGTGAGTCACACTCCCATGGAAATTAATTTAAAAAGGCAAAGTGTTTAATATGTCTTGAGGGGTTCATTAATGCTTTGAAAAGTAAGTCAAACAAACCCAAAACCTCATTATTTTAATGATAAAACATATATTGGCCGATAATAAGGATTATGGTATTTTATTACATCACCATTGGGTCATTATGATGTCATAAAACACATTATATATTTAAATGGTATTTAATTTTTACCCAAAAATTTGACTGTCTCAGAAAATTATAAAAAAATCACCATTGGATAATTTCGACATCCTGATTCCAGAAATGACATTTATTTTATCTAAAAAAATTTCTAAATATATTAATGTTCACTTTTAAAATAAAAACCAATATTTATCGAAATTTCACGGGTTTTGACAGAAATGGCCTTCAAACCAAAAAATTTAATTGCATTAATAAAATTATAAGATCATTTATATTTAATAAAAATTAATTTTATATTATTAATAATATTTTTTTAAAATATTATTTAATTCAAAAATCCATTAATTTTAGAAAATTGAATTCTTAATTATATAATAACTAAAAACACCATTTGTACATTATAAACTATTTACAATGTATCAAAAATGACTAGAAATTATATTCATTATTATATAAAAAAATAATGTACATGAACATAGTACTAATTATTTGTTACATAACCCCTTAAAACTGCCACATAAGACCTAAGGGTAAGGTGTGCAATGGTGACAGACTCTTGGGGTGGCTCGGATAACATCGCTCGAGTGGTAATTTCAATCAACTTCCACTTTTCCCATAGACGGTCATGTTAGAGCTTGCCATAATGAATCTTAGCTTGGGCTTGTTCAAGGGAGAAGCCGAAAGATGCCACCTCTTTTCCAAGCTCCGAAAAATGGGCTTTGTATGGGGCAATTCTACTGGATGAGGCCATCACTTCCTTTGTCTGAGTAAAAATTGGGTTTGTTAAAGCCTTATATTTATACTAATCATGTGATCACTGTTCAACGACTATAAAAGTAATGGTCACAACTCTTATCATAAAACCAAAGAAGTTGACATCTCATAAAAACATTTTTTTATAAAGATACAATTAATTGGATCAAGAGGGATTTTCCATTAATGAAACTTTGGGTCGTTACAATATTCCCCCTTAAGAAATTTCTCCCTTGAAATTTTCCTTTTCCCACACTAAAACAAATGTGGGTAACTCAGCTTCATCATATCCTCTGATTACCAAGTTGCTTCTTCAAACTTGTGGTTTCTCCATAACACCTTGACGAGGGGCATTGTCTTATTTCGTAGAACTTTTTCTCTACAATCTAATATCTTCACTGGTTTCTCCTCATAAGAAAGATCATCTTCCAATTGTACCACCTCGGAAGAGAGTACATGTGAAGGGTCCGGTATGTTCTTCTTTAAGAGGGATACATGAAAGACATCATGCACCTTGGCCATAGTAGGTGGATGTGCTAGTCGATAGGCCACATCCCCAACACGATCAAGAATCTTTAAGGGGCCAATGTACCTTGGACTTAACTTCCCTTTCTTTCCAAACCTCATGACCTTCTTCCATGGAGATATGCGTAGAAACACCATGTCTCCAACTTTAAATTCAAGGTCTCGTCGACGATTATCTGCATAACTCTTCTGTCGAATCTGGGCTACCTTGATATGCTGCTGAATGGCTTTCACCTTATCCACCATTTCTTTGACCATTTCTGGTCCAAGCAACTTACGTTCACTGACATCATCTCAACATGCCGGTGTTCTGCACCTTTTCCGATACAGGGCTTCATATGGTTCTATTTGGATGCTCGAGTGGGAACTGTTATTATAATAGAACTCAACTAGAGGAATATGTTGATCCCATCCTCCTTTAAAGTCCATTGAGCACGCTCTCAAAATATCCTCAAGTGTTTGGATAGTCTGCTCAGATTGGCCATCAGTTTGAGGATGATAGGCCATACTGAAGTTTAGTTCAGTATTTAGAGCATGTTGAAGACTCTTCCAAAACATACAGGTGAATATTGGATCTCGATCAGACGCAATAGATAGTGGTACTCCATGAAACCTTACCAATTCCCTAATATATATTTGTTCCAGTTGATCCAATGATAAATCCTCTCGAATAGCAATGAAGTGTGCAGTCTTTGAAAGACGATCCACAACAACCCAGATTACATTGTTTCCTTTGGATGTCCTCGGAAGTCCAGTGACAAAGTCCATGGTGACGTTCTCCCATTTCCATTCTGGTATGGGAAATGGTTGAATCATCCCCTTATACTTCTGCCTCCATGCCTTCACATGCTGACACACCAGGAACTTTGATGTATATTCAGCGATCTCCTTCTTCATATTATCCCACCAAAAGTTTTCTCGGAGATCTTGATACATCTTTGTGTTCCCTGGGTGAATAGAGAAATTTGAACTATGTGCATCATCCAAAAGTTCCTTCTTCAGCTCCGGACTTGATGGAACAAGTAGACTTTTCCCAAACCGCACAATTCCTTCTTCATTAACATTAAACTCCGAGGATTTTCCCTTTTTGATAGTTTCCACTTTTTCTTGAATTCCCATATCATACTTTTGAGAATCCTTTAACCTTTCCAAAATAGATGGTTGAGCAATCATTTTTGAAAGGATTGATGATTTTCCCTTCTTTATGATTCCCACATCTATCTTCATCAAGTCTAAGAAGATTGTATCCTTCTCAATTCTCATCATTGATAGAATTGCTGGATCCTTTCTCAATAGGGCATCCACCACCTTGTTCGCTTTCCCAGGGTGGTAATGTATTGAACAGTCATAATCCTTGATGAGCTCTATCCATCTTCTCTGGCGCATATTAAGCTCTTTCTATGTGAATATATATTTAAGACTCTTGTGGTGAGTATATATCTCACATTTCTCTCCATAGAGATAATGCCGCCAGATTTTCAAGGCAAAGATCACAGCCACCAACTCCAGATCATGTGTTGGATAGTTTCACTAATGGATTTTCATCTGCCTTGATGCATAGGATATCACTTTATCATTTTGCATCAGCACAAAGCCTAATCCCTTCTTTGAAGCATCACTGAATACCACAAAAATCTCCCCACTTGTGGGTAAAGTGAGCACGGGTGCAGTGATAAGCCTCCTTTTCAACTCCTTGAAGCTTTCTTCGCATTCATCACTCCAAGAAAACTTTACTCCCTTTCGAGTTAGCTTGGTAAGAGGGTTGGACAATCGTGATAAATTTATCCCAAATCGTCGATAATATCCAGCTATCCCCAAGAAGCTACGGATATCTGTTACCGATGTTGGCCTCGACCATCCCTCAATTGCATCAGTTTTGGAGGGGTCCATAGATATCCCATTTCTTGTGATGATATGGCCCAATAATGATACCTCCTTCAACCAGAACTCACACTTTCTCTACATTGCATAGAGCTTCTCCTTATGCAAAGTCTCCAGTATAGTTCTTAAATGCTCCTCATGGTCCTCCTTGGTTTTGGAGTATATTAGAATATCATCTATAAAGACTACCAAAAATTTGTCCAGGTAATCTCTAAAGACTCTATTCATCAAGTCCATGAATATTGATGGAGAATTGGTGAGTCCGAAAGGCATTACTATGAATTCATAGTGCTCGTACCTTGTACGAAAAGCAGTCTTGGGGACATCTTCCTTCTTCACCCTTACTTGATAATATCCCGACCGCAAGTCCACCTTGGAGAAGTATTGCGCTCCACGCAACTAATCGAAAAAGTCATCAATTATTGGGAGTGGATACTTGTTCTTTATCGTGATTTTGTTAAGTTCACAATAATCTATGCAAAGCCGCATTGACCCATCCTTCTTCTTGAGGAAAAGGACTGTTGCACCCCATGGTGAAGCACTTGGGCGTATAAACCCTTTATCCAGATTCTCCTGTAGTTGTTTCTTCATCTCTTCAAGCTCAACAACATCCATTCTATATGGAGTCTTGGATATTGGTAGCGCCCCAGGTATAAGTTTAATTGAGAACTCAACATCTCTTCTTGGAGGAAGACCAGTCAGTTCCTCAGGAAACACTTCAGCGAATTCCCTCACAATAGGCATTTCATCAAGGATGGTTTCTTCCTTGGACTCAATCATTTGAGCCAGATACGTGTGCTCATAGGGCAGTAATATCCATGCTTGAGATTATGTAGCTAAAGGATATTCATCTTCCTTTTGACACTTGTAATGAATTGGAGGTCGATTCTCCATATGGAGTGTGATTTCCCTCTCCTGGCAATTTATGTTGGCTCTATATAAGGAATGCCAATCCATGCCAAGAATTGCATCAAATTCAACCAGAGGGAGTATGACGAGGTTCTTCGAGAAATTGAATCCACAGATTATAATAGGGGAGGACTTATATTCATGGGATGCAATTATTTCCCCATTTGTCGTACTCACCGAAATCTTTACTTCCATGATTTGTGGTGGTGCTGGGATTGTTCCACTAAACATTCAAGATATAAAAGAATGCGTAGAACCTGAATCAAAAAGTGTGTTCGCTATTATTGAATGAATAACTAGCATACCTGTCACCACTTCTTTGTCGGGGTTCACTTCGGCAGAAGTGATAGCAAAATCTCTTCCTTGCTGTCTTGGAGGTTGTTGGTTGCCTCCGATAACCCTTGGATTAGAGCACTGATTTGAAAAATGACCCAGTTTTTTGCATTTGTAGCATTGAACAATGCGTTGAGGTTCGAACGGAGCGTTCCTCTCCTTTGTCGCATCCGTGGGTCCTTCTTGCAGACAATTAATAGCTAGGTGCCCTTCTCTTCCACACCTGAAGCATTTTCTCGTCCCCTTAAGGCAATTTCCAGGGTGCTTCTTTCCACACTATTGGCAAGTGGGGTGCTAGAACTTCTTAGTGCCATTGGATTTATCCATCAGACCACCCAAATTGAAGTCCACCTTATGCTTCTTGTCCCCATGATACCCATGTGATTCTCCGATCTCCATTTCAACCTTGAGGGCACATCGGAAAATTTCCTCATAGCTGTCGAAGTCACAGATCGCTAATTATTTCCGCAAGCTAGGCTTCATCCCACCAAATAAGCGGTCAACCTTGCATTCGGGGGTAACGACAAAGCCGGAAGCATATCGTGCAAGACTTGTGAAGTTTTCCTCGTACGCTCCCACAGATTCTTCATCTTTTTTCTTGAGGGAAAGGAAGTCCCTTTCCATCTTAAGCTGGAGGGTGCACGAAAAATATTTATCGAAAAACATCTTCTGGAATTCCTTCCATTCCAAATCCTCGATCTCCTCCTCAGGCTTCGTATTTTTATCAACGTCCACCATTGATCATCTTCACCCTCCATACGGTAAGCCGCCAGGAGAACCTTCTCTTGTCCAGAACATTGAAGGATGGAGAAGATCTTTTCAATGGAGTTGATCCATTGTTCAGCGATCGTGGGATCAGATGATCCACTAAAAGTAGGAGGCCTTTGTCTCATGAATCTCTCGATAGCAACTTGTTCTTTCTTATAGGGGGTTGAATGTTCCTCTTAACCCGTGTTTCTATTCAAAACTTGAGTTATCTTAGAGGGAAGCGTGACAAAGTTCGCGATTCCCGCTCCCATTGGATTGGGCATCTCATTAGTACAGTCATCACACTGATCTCCACAACAGTTGTTAGCCAGATTCCTCTTATTACTGACCATTGGCTGGAAAAAGGATTGTTAGTGGTAACACATAAAGGGTAATCCAAATAAAAAAGTTGATGACTTATAAATAAACTATAATTTCTTCAACTCATGAGTTTATAGGATTCAATCTAGGCTTTTCATGATCTACTTTCTCTCATATATTCTTAGGGGAATTTTCCCTTAATAAGGGTTCATACCAAGATTGTGAATTTATCAAAACATATCCCTCGGGAGTGTCGTAACCAAGAGTGCAGCAAGGCCCGTTGTCGTGCACCAGTTCCCGTTCGAGTCTAGCTCAAAGCGGTGTTTTCGGGTTTTACCCCTAGGATACATCTGTGCCAGAGCCGCCCCTACCTACTCGTATCCAGACAAGGATGTATTTGTTTGATAAACCACTTAATTATTATTTACCAAAACTTAGGGATGTTTTTATTATACTTATTCTTGTATCTAAGGCTTTACTAGGGTTTCCTAATCCCAAAAATAACTAAACATATCCTCAGATACCAACTATGACAACCCTGCTTTTTATTACAACTTAAACATTATTTAATACATAAAACATCACTTGATATAACAAAGAAGATCGAGAGGTTTAGTGTATTTGGGGCTTAAGATCATTACATAAAAACTTAAAACATAAAGTACAACATCTTTATTGAAAACGTCCTTTACATGACCACTACATTCCCTCGTACTTAGCATTGCATGGGATAACCTGAGGCCATGCATAAAAAAAGAGTGAGCTATAAAGCCCAGTAAGGGAGTACACATAGAATAAAATGTAGAGTAAAATACATGTTAGACAATAGGAATATCAATAGAGCATAAAAGAATCATGAAAATAAAGGCATGATAAAGCATGATAATCATAACATGGAAATGTGGCAACAACACTTAACATTGAATTAGCATGATCCAAGGCTCATTGCACATGGAGCATGATTAAACCCTCATTGCACATGAAGCATGAGTAAACCCTCGTTGCACTTGAATTAGAATGAGTCAACACTCATTGCACATGACGTATCATGATACTATACTTTACCCAATGCATTGGAGCGTTATAAGGGCGCACCCTTCTTAAACATTTCATTTCATGCATAAGTTTGCCACATGGATCATAAACAATGGATTCATAAAACATAATCATTTATTCCAAGATAAAGGAATGTGGAATTAATACATGAAACTTTATAATCCATAAGTAAATGAGCATAAAGATGAATACCCTTGATGGAGAAATGGGCATGGTATTCACTACACAATGACATTGTCTTAGAAAATCGGTGCGATTTCGGCAGCGTAACGGCGTGACATAAGAATTCATAAAAATGGTTGATGAGAGAGAAAGGGGTTCCTAATCATATTTAAATGTAATGGATAGTAATTAGGTCATATATATACATGTCCCAACAATTGAAAAGGAATTTAGATTCATGATACAAAAGTATTTCTTGAATGTAAAAGAAGAGAGAGAAGTTCCTTTCGGAATTTCGGCATAGTAACGGGTGTACATGGGAGGCATTCAATCAGAAAGAAAGGGGTATCCCATCATTCAAACAATAAGAGGGAAGTATGGGGGAGGTGTGAAACCATACCCCAACATTCATAATTGAAATTAAAAGGGCAAAACAACTTAAATAATATTGACAAAAATGAGAAAGGAAGAAAAAACCCTTTCTTGGAAGTGTGCATCCAAAGGCTAGAGAGAGGCTTGTGAGAGGCTTCTTGGGAGCTTGGGGCACCTTGGGAGGATTTTAGAGAGAATAGGTCAGAGTTTGGACGAACTACAAAGAATTTTAGTGAGGAGGAAGTGGGAGCTTGGGTGGGTTTATATATGAAAGGTGAGAGAATTCTTTATTATTTTGGTTTGGGACCCCTTATATTAAATTAATCCAAACCACAAACCATCCCATCGTTTTTGCCCATGGTTTCTGGAAAAGGAAAGAGGAAAACAATATTTTACAAGTCCAAGGTCCGAAAGTATTACAATATTAGGGTTGATTATGTGGAGGTGAGTCACACTCCCATGGAAATTAATTTAAAAATGCAAAGTGTTGAATATGTCTTGAGGGGTTCATTAATGCTTTGAAAAGTAATTCAAACAAACCCAAAACCTCATTATTTTAATGATAAAACATATATTGTCTGAACATAAGGATTATGGTATTTTATTACATCACCGTTGGGTCATTATGATGTCATAAAACACATTATATATTTAAATGGTATTTAATTTTTACCCAAAAATTTGACTGTCTCAGAAAATTATGAAAAATTTACCGTTGGATAATTTCGACATCCTGATTCCATAAATGACATTTATTTTATCAAAAAAAATTTCTAAATATGTTAATTTTAACTTTTAAAATAAAAAGCAACATCTATCGAAAATTCACGGGTTTTGACAGAAATGGCCTTCAAACCAAAAATTTTAATTGCATTAATAAAATTATAAGATCATTTATATTTAATAAAAAATAATTTAATATTAATAGTAATATTTTATTAAAATATTATTTAATTAAAAAATCCCTTAATTTAATAAAATTGAATTCTTAATTAAATAATAACTAAGAATACCATTTGTACATTATAAACTATTTACAATCTATCAAAAATGACTAGAAATTATATTCATTATTATATACAAAAATAATCTACAGGAACATAGTACTACTTATTTGTTACATAACCCCTTAAAACAGCCGCATAAGACCTAAGGGTAAGGTGTGCGATGGTGACAGACTCTTGGGGTGGCTCGGATAACATCGCTCGAGTGGTAATTTCAATAAACTTCCATTTTTCCCGTAGACGGTCACGTTCGAGCTTGACATAATGAAGCTCAGCTTGGGCTTGGTTAAGGGAGAAGTCCAAAGACGCCACCTCTTTTCCGAGATCTAACAAATGGGCTTCGTATGGGGCAATTCTACTGGATGAGACCATTGTTTCCTTTGTCTGAGTAAAAATTGGGTTCGTTAAAGCCTTATATTTATAATAATCATGTGATCACTGTTCAACGACTATAAAAGTAACGGTCCCAACTCTTATCATAAAACCAAAGAAGTTGACATCTTATAAAAACATATTTTTATAAAGAGACAATTAATTGGATCAAGAGTGATTTTCCATTAATGAAACATTGGGTCGTTACATACATGGCATGTATTGTTCTCACCATCTATCTAAGGCACACACCTAGGGACTCCATGTGTATACCATGCAGTAGAAAAGGGTGGAGTATATGGCATGTACAAGGGCTACAAAAACATGTGGTATCCCGGTAACAAGATCACCTATTTGTTAGGATGTGTAAGATTATACATGATATGTATGTGACAACAGGACTAAACACTATGTATGTCAGACACACAGTGTGTACTCCAGCTAACAATGCACTAGGTTATCCCAATAAATATGCATTGTATAAATAAATGAACTACATGTAATTAATGAACATTCAATGAATTAATAGAAAAATAATTATTGCTACATTTAACACTAGTAACAATGTTTTTTCTATGGTTAATGGCATGTACTCTTGCATTATCCGGTCAGACTTCTCATCACCAATGAATGGGATATTTTAATTTATATCATTCATAAAATTAAATGATTTGATAATAATTATGGAAAATGAAAGAGCAAGAAATATATTTTCCAATTTAGATTAATGATCAATTAAAATTTAATTGAAACCTAAATTAAGAATTTTTTAATCAATCAATGATCATTAATTAATTATAAGAAATTTTGCATCCTCTATAACACAACTTGATGGCTCCTAGAGTAGTGAGATCATGTGATAGGTCATGCCTAATTTTTCTATTTGTCTTGGTTAATGATCAATATAATATTTTCATGATGATATATTCCAAGATCAACAGAATTGAAGTAAATAATTATTACAAGGGATAAAATGTCGAAACTAAGAGCATGATCACCAGACATTATTTATAATTAAATTTAATCAATTTAATAATCACCTTGCAAGAAATTATTTCTTTTTTGGTGGATGTGATAATAGATCTATTTTAAACATTGTTTCATTGTACGAATCAAGAAAATATTCTCCTTAGTGGTGATCCACACGTGTTTCACAAGTCTCCATTCATCGATGTAGAATTACTTCATTCCCAGAATGATATATCCAATCAATTCATTTATTATTTTTTCACTAAGAGAATATCATCAAAAGAGTTTCTCTTGACTATTATTAACATGATAATGGGAGGTGGAGGAAGATTTATCTCTGTTCATGGGAGAGTTCTTAGATAAGGTATCTCTCTAGGGCTTCAAGAAGATTCTTCGAATTTTTTGTACACAGTAAACAAATGATTTCGATCTCTTTAAAAATAATGTAATTGGGTTTATATTTGGACTGCTTTATTAATAAATAATCACACATGTTCCCTTCATTATTTATTTAATATTTTGAAAAACACCATGTATAAAATAATAATTTTATTATTATTTATCAACATTCTCTTAGAATGATAATTAAAATTGAATATTATTTATTCACAAAATATCCAATGTATATTATTTCTCACGCAACCTAAAATCCCAATTCACCATTCCTCCACAATATTCATTAGATCTGAATATTATCTATTTTTTTATTAAATAAGTATCATTACATAATTTTATAATAAATAAATAAATATTATATTCACTAAAGATAAAATAAATATTTATTATATATTATGCTCACATAATATTTACTCGAATAACTATTGTCTGAATATATCTAATCAAAAAACTTGAAAAATTATTCAATATTGATTGAGACTAATATTTATTAAATATTTTAAATAATAAATAATAATATATATTATTTAATTGTAATTGAGGATACACATAGTGTGCAAACCTCTAGCCCTCCTTTTTAATGGCATTTGGTGAAGAATCATAAATTCTATGGTTAGCGTCTCGAAACATACCAAGGTACACATAGAGAATGAAGTTAATATTGCAACAACATAATACCTAACATGATAGATTAATTTTTAATATAATGTATTTATCCCAATATCTATAATCAAACATGTTGCATTGTAATACCATAAACATATGTGATTTATGTCTCTTTCTTTGACTCTCGAGAAATAAAAATTTCCTATAAAACTCCATTGACATGGATTTATTTAGGATATATCATTTCCATCAAAGGGCCTAAGATACAAAATTACCTCATAGAATGGAAGGTACATATCATTTAACTCATTATTAATTAATTCAAAATTTCTCACGATGCATCCAACGTATACTACCTTGTTGTGAACATATGTCTTCATGGTTTTCATCAACACATCAATGCATGTAACTCATCATAATAATTTAAAATATTATTAATGTATAATGATAATTATAAAAGTACCCAAATAGTAACATCCAATGAAACATGTAAATATTTATTTCTTACAGGAGGATCTCATTCACATAATGTCTTACACTAGATATTAGTAAAGCTATACACCATGAGAAGGTTCTTCAATATCCCTTGAGTCTCCATCACTAATAGCCTAAATCATTTGGTTCCTTCAAATGATTTCACTATCCATAAAACACATATTCAAGATTACTCTCATCGAAATTATGAGTTATAATCATAATGAGGATATACAATGAGATTTTAGTGCAATAGCTAATCTCAGGACATTATCACATATAATGTCATGCATAAGAAAAATAATGATGTGATAAAAATTTCATTAATGTAATTCCATGATTTTTATAAAAACAATAGAATTAATAAAATTCGATTGTTGAATTTTATTTTACTCTACACCAAGGTATACGTTTATTTTTTGTAACAACTTTTTAAACTTGTGCTATACGCAACAACGACTTCGCATGCATTACATGTAACCATGACTATATGTGAAAAAGAATAATATTATTATAATTATTTAAATAAGAACATAATAAAATAGCTATTAGACGTCATAATATAAATATTAATAAATTTGATTTCAATATTATATATAATCGTTTCACATAAATATGACTTATTGATAATGAAATATATAAATATCGATAAAGTATTTATGTTTTAAAAATAATATTTTATAAAAAGAACTAATTTCATGTCATTATGTGCACAGAGATAAAATTAATTTTGGAAAATTTTATAAATGGAATTTGATAAAAACAAATCACAATTTTTAATCTATAGTTTCCAAATTTTCCTAGGGTCAATTTTTAGGATTTTACTGAAATATTTCTTTTTTAGATGAATTGTAAGAAATAAAGCATTTTAATTGAAATAATTTTTTCATATAACTTATCAATATATTAATATTAAATGTTCATTATTTTATTTATATTTAATTATTTAAATTTTAAATAAATTAATACAATTTATCTCCTTAGAACTTTTTTCACATTGAAATTGGATATAAAATCACTTCAATATTTTAGACATTTTTTAAAACCCCACATTCGGGACATGTCTACAGGATTAATATTAAAATAATCTTTACCACTTATGTGATAATAATTTATACAAATGGATTCCATATTTGTAATAATGATAATATATAATTTATAACAAGGTCAAAAAAATTACAATGATTATCAGTGATTTTAATTAAAAGTTAATCACATCGATTAAGGTAAAAATGAGTATATTCAGTAGTTAAACATTAATTTAAGGTGACACATAACCTAGTAACATGTCAAAAATCCATTTTACGGTAATATTTTGATAATTTACCTCTTAGTATAAAGCCACGTAATTTAACATTATATTATTTTGAGTTTTAGTCAAGAATTTACTTTCTTTCACATTAAATATATTTTTTTGGTTTATAGCTTTTGAGAATTAAGACATCATTTATTAAAAACATTCCACATTCATACAAGTTTATACCTATAAAAAATATCAATTTGTTTTGTAACATAAAAATTTTAAATAAATTAATATTTTTCATTAGAAAAAATAGTCATAACCTTCACCTTGAATTCCTCCTTTCTCTTACCCACCATATTTATACCATGGGAAAAAAATTAAAACCAAGGAAGGGAACAAAAGACTTAGTAAGGGATATAAAATTAAAAAAGGAAACTGTTATTCCATGAATACGTTAAACCCATGAAAACTTTTTCATAACGAAATAAATATCACCGATAAAATGAAATATTGTTAGATTACCTCAAGAAATCATAAGTTACATATTAAAAATTATAAATAAACATAAATCAAAAAGGTAAATTGTGGCATAAATTGCATTTCACTCTTATAGTAGCTGTCACGAAAATAGAAGAAGTATCATTTATATTTATGTTTGGAATACCCACTAAAATATATTACCATAATATTTTCATGGAATAAGGTTCCTATAGATAAAAACGTACAGCATGTGGGAATTTCCATCTGCTCAAAATGCCACCTCTTCCATCATCAAAGAGAGGATGTGAATCATCTCTTCTTAAGATTTAAAACTGATGCCTCTATATTTAAGATGGTCTTTGAAATTTTTGAGGTGAATTATATCTTGATTTCCTCTCTTCAAGATTTTTTGATGGCCTTGCATAGTTAACATTTCTCAATGCAGGTCTCCATGCTGCTTCGGGTTACCTGTGCAGAATTGGTGAACACGATTTGGTAAGGTCATTACCAGGTTATTCACAAATAGAAAAAATTTATTATCCATGGTGTTGATGCCCATATTCTTGAGGCTGTCCAATTAGCGAGCAGAACCTATGATGTGAACTTGAATAACTCGGTTAGGGATCTAATCATCCTTAGAAGTCTGAATGTAAAAGGTAAATTCCATTCACCCCAAGGCCTTCATGAGGTTTTTTGTAATTCTCCCATCCCACATTGGATAATGTGTAACACTGATGGTGCATCGAGGGGTAATCCAGGACCTGCATGTTTTTGTATTATTTTTAGAGATCATAATGGATATTTTGTTGAATTTATTTATGGTCTATGTGGACATGCCACTACTCTTGATTCGAAAAGGATTGGATTAATAAAAGTGGTGTTCATTACAATGAAACTGAACTAGAACACTTTATGGTTTGAGTGGGACTCTTCTACCATCATGAAAGTGGTTAGAATTGGTGTGATACATCTATCTTGGAAGCTGAAAATATGAAGGGATAACTTCTTGCACATGTTATCTTCCATGAACTATATCATAATGCATGCTTATCAGGAGGTTAATTATCTTGCGGATTCTCTTTCCAATAAGGGAATCACTGCAGAGGTTTGTCATCACTCTAGATCATTATTTGAGGATACTCATTCCTTTTTTTAGTGGTTTAAGATTAAGACTCCTTATTTCCAAAAATTTTAGGACTTTTACTTTTATATAGGAGCCTTTGTACTCACATTGATTAATAAAATATTCCCCTAATATCTTTGGAGAAACCCTACTGATTAACTCTATCAAATTAGCCAATGCATTGGAGATCTATCACAGTCTCACCCACCCTTGGTTTATGAGAAAACACCAATACACATAAACTATTCCGAACAACCATAACATTTTCATAACACATAAATTTATCATAGAGGAAAAAAATAAAATTTAAACATTGAAATATCGTTTCATTTTGTACAAGGCCATGTACTGATAAATGAAAACATGTTATTTGAAAATAAACTGATATAATTATAATAGAGAAACTAAAAGATTAAGGTGAAATGAAACTGATAAGTTGCATTAGTTTTTTATATTCTAAAAAACATTTATTTTGGATTTTGTTAAATTAATTTTAATATTATCATTAAAAGTGGGTTTTTAATGAAATTATGTTACCATTTATCTAAATAATAATGTATAATATTTATATTAATCAATGATAATAATAGGATAATTTACTATAAAATTATTTTAATGATTATTATTAAATCAAAATCAGTTATTATCATGTTATAAAAATTAATTTATTTACATAATTTCTTGTCGGATGTGTTTTGGATAATTTTTATTTGAGCCCAAAATGAATTTTGTATGCTGTCAACACTATAAGTGTACATAATTACATCATCTATAGAAGAAAATTCCTGAAATAATAATCAAATTTATTAAAAATTTATACTTTTAAATATAAATTTCTATTTATGGTAATGAAAATTGAATAATGTTATAATCATTGAGACGGTACGGTGAACGTATGTGTTAGTAATGTTTCCATTTTTCAATGATCATGATAGAAAGAAGGTAAGTATTATTTAATCATTAAAAAATGATATTAATATCATTTAAATAATAGTAATCATTTAAATATACTTATATATATATATATATATTACATGTGACGTGGTGATGAAAAAGGAATCACATCACTTCATGTAGTTGATAGTTCACACATACACAAGAATGACGTTATTATTTTTATGTTCACATAAAGGTAATAATGTATATGAAATTTTATTCATTAATAATGATAAATATTTAACTAATATCATATATAAACATTAATTACATTCTTTTAACCATTCTTTATAGGCGGTGATGGAAAACGAATTATATCGGTTTGTAGAGGTGATAGTTCACATGTATGCATGAACGACTAATGATTCTTGAATTTGATGGATATGGATATGGATTTAGGTTATTGAATTAACATAATAAAATCTCCATATATATATAGGATACTGTATTTAATATATAATCTTTTATGATAATTATTTTATGGAATTATATGAAGAAATAAAATAGAAATTCTTAATTAAAAATTATACCTCTTCATTGAATGATCTCTTTTGATTAATAACATAAAACATCTAAGGCGGGTGTTATGCCAACAAAATGGCCACTATAATGTAGGGGGATTTATGGAAGGGATTTGGAAAGATCCTTTCTAAACTATAATGTTTTTATATGTATTGAAATGAGAATAATGGGTTCCATTTTATAGGAGAGTGGAGGGGCACTATTAGAATTCTCAAATATATTAAATTAATATAAAATATATTTTGATTATAAATGGATCCAATGTGATTTATATCGAATATATTATAATTATAGGTTGAAATCCTATCATACAATGAAATATATATAAGTTTTGACTATTTTTTTAATCCTTATTTTTCTGTTTTAACCCTTATTTTACCCTTTTAACTCTTACTGTGTTATCATGTAATTTACAATTTGAGGGGTAATATTACAACAATATAATGAAAAACGACCAATAAATGATTAATTTATTATATTTTTTAACTTATCACAATTATTTTTTAAAATCACATATTTTTTGAAATTTCATATCATTTAATAGATTATTTTATATTTTAAAATATCATTTGTGTCAATTTTAACAATATTAATTTTGTGACTTTTTAAAAATATCATAGCAACATGATATATTCAAGCCAAACCTATTCACACATAAATATAATGTAAAATTAGTCCATAAAATTCATGGATGACATTAATTATGTCAAATTATATTTATTTTAGTATTTTGAATATGATTTATTTGATTCTTCCATTAATTAAACATTTAATACATCATCATTGTGTCACCATGTAAGATAATTATTTTACCACTAAATTTTAAACATAATATAGTAGGATGTAGATAAAAATTTAAGATTTATAAATACACTTCATTTGATGAAAATATCGTATGTAGGACACCCATATTAATAATATTTCACTTATTAAAAACATAAGTGTGACAAAAATGACTATTATTTGAATAAAATACGATAAATGTCATAAATTCATCCACGTGTCTCCAAGAGCTCAAAAAAATTCCCAATATATTATTTAGGTTGAAAATAACTCATACAATAAATTTTGGCCAGGTGTTGGGGTAGTTTTTTTATATTACATAATATTATGTTTACCCTTAATTACTCGATTTTCCATTAACCATGTTAATAAAAATAATTACAAAATTTACTATTCATGTGCTTTTTAAAAAAGGTACAACTTTTCAAAATTTGAACCTTAGTATTCCAAATATATAATCCATTTATCCCAATTCAAAATCCTAAATTGGAAGAAATTAATTAAAAACTAATCGCATTGATTGAACAAGAAATCAAGATTTTATTGTAGAAACATTCAATATAACCTATATGAATGTGAAATTGAATCCAATGATCCAAATTATAATAAATGATTGAAAAATTACTTAATTATACATTAAAATAAATAAAATATAGTATTTAAAAATATAAATAAATATTATGAAAATGTAGTTTTCAATTAAAATGAAGTACTTTCCCCTATTCATAAAATTATGAAACTTCTCCGAAAAATACCAAAAATTCAACTAAATTAAATTTTGGTATTAATATTTTTAAGAAGAAGATTATTTTTTCAAATTTAATTTATTAAATTTACAAAATCAAGATTTAAATCAAGTGCTCCACCAAAATGAGGTAAAATTACATTTTAGAAAAAATAAATATTTTAACCATAAATATAGATTTATTATAATGGATGAATAATATTTGATTGAAGTGGAAGAATATATTAAATATAAACACTTAATTAAAAATTATTCCTCTTCATCAGATGATATAATTTGATTAACAACGTATAAATTCTAAAGAAGGTGTTATGAATCAAATAAGGCATATATAATGTGGGGAGGGATTGAAGTAATGTATTTGGGTTGAAATTATATATAATGGATTTTAAGTGCATTGAAATTTGAAGGATGTGTTCCCTTTATAGAAGAGGGGAGTGGAACTCTTGGAATTATTCAAAATATTATATTAATATAAATTACTTTCCTATTCCCAATGGGTCCAAAGAGATTTATTTTTAAGATATGATGATAATACATAGAAATCCTATCATTTAATTAAAATTTGATAAGTTTTGATTTTTTTTATTCCTTAATATTGTTATTTAACCCTAAGTTTACCATTTTAGCTCTTACAATGTTATATTTTAATTTACACATTTAGGATTAATATAACTACAATAACATGAAAAATGAACAATAAATTAGCCATTTATGAAATATTATTACCTATCCCAATTAATTTTCTGAATGATAATTTTATTTAGAAATTTTATAACTTTTAATAAAATATTTTTTATTTTAAAATAGCATTTGTGTCAATTTTGACGCTATTCATTTCCTGACATCTTAAATATATGATAAAAACATTATATCTCACAATCATGATATTATTTTCACTTATTTTTATGTTCCTTTTTTGTATTTATTTTTTCCATTGGGGTTTCTTTGTGTTTTTGGAGTAAATGGAGTTTTGGGGTAAACATCATGGTGCACACTATTGGCACATGATTTTCTAAACCATTCACCCTTTCTCAGGTAACCATGTGGATAATTGATTTTTTTGGATAGTGACTTATCTCATTGTTAGAAGAATGTTTATTAACCATGTTGTTGTACCTCTCGAACCCCTCGTGGTTTAATTTTCATGATCACAATCACTCTCTTATTTTACTAATCTTGTTTTAAGTGTTTTTGTATGATAGGCATAATTTCAGGTGGCCAAGGAATTGGGACAAGAAAGAAAGAAGGCAAACTGGACTGAAATCAGTCCACCGGCCAACCGGTGGCTTCACCACCGGCCAGCCGATGGCACCCAGACAGAAGGCTGAGCCACTGCCTCAGCACCGGCCAACCGGTGGCCTCACCACCGGCCAGCCGGTGGCACCCAGACAGAAGGGGTAGCTACTGCCTCCTCACCGGCCAACCGGTGGCCTCAGCACCGGCCAGCCGGTGGAGCCTGAGCCCGAACCCTCCTCCATTTTGCACACACCGGCCAACCGGTGGCTCAGCACCGGTCAGCCGGTGGAGCCAGTCAAACTAGCCGTTGGGCCTTTGACCAGGCTGGTCCACTTGCCTTCCAACGGCTCCGAAAGCCTTTCCAACGGCTCCAAAGGCCTCTAACGGCCATATGAGGGTTCCCCCTCTATTAATAAAGGACTAGGAACCCCCGGAAACTGAATCAAGCCATACGGAAGCCAACGGACACATTTCTCATCATTTGGCGAACCTCCGACGGACTTCCTCCAAGGAACCCCAATCGCTCCAACTCAATTCCACATCCAAGGAGCATCACCAAAGAAGCTTGGGAGTGCACGTCTTCAACTCCAATCATCCATTAGTGCCCAAGGCTTCTCCAAATACGGTTTTTCATTGTTTTATTTATTTTGAGCATCAAATTGGGTTTGTACCTACAAACCCCACCTCTTTCTCTCATCCTCTCTTTTTGGGTTCTCACACCACCTTCAAGGTGTGAAGAGGTTAGTCAAGCCTTACCTTTTAAAAGGCTTGAATCAAAGGTGAGCTAGCCTTCACCCGTAAAAAGGCTAGTGGGTTCTTGCTCAACCATTGAAAGCAAGTGGGTTCTTGCATAACCATTAAAAGCAAGCTGTAATAGGTGAGCTAGCCTTCACCTGTAAAAAGGCTAGTGGGTTTCTTGCTACAACCATTGAAAAGCAAGCGGTAGTAAATCTCTCAACGGTTGAGTTGGGAGCGGAGACGTAGGCCGGGTTTTAGGCTGAACTCCGTTATCAATTGTGTGTCTTGCCTCTTTATTTCCGCCGCACTTTCACTTTGATTTTTAATTTGTTAATCTTTTTTAAAAGGCAATTCACCCCCCTCTTGCCATCATCTCCCTTTTTCTCCGCCCAACAATTGGTATCAGAGGAAAATTTTAGTAATACCCTAACCGGTTTCAAATTCAAGATCTTTTTTGTGATGGCTTCAACCTCTTTCGCCCCCGAAGGCTTTTCTTTGGGTCGTGCTCCATTTTTTGATGGAACCGACTATAATTATTGGAAAACCCGCATGACCACTTTTCTTAAAAGCATTGGTTATCCTATTTTTAAAATTGTCATGCAAGGTTACACTCTCTCTTCCCCCGATGAATTCAAATGGACCCCCGAAGACATTGAAAATTTTGAGCTAGATGGCAAAGCCATGAATGCTCTTCATTGTGGGCTAGACCGTAATGAATTTTATCGTATTTCTACTTGCTCATCTTCTCATGATATCTGGAATCTTTTAGAAGTAACCCATGAAGGTACTAAAGGCGATGACAAGCCCGATTGCCCTCTCGAAAAGAAAAAGGCCAAGCAAAAGAAGAAGAAGGCATTCAAGGCCACTTGGAGTGATAGCTCCACATCCTCCTCCTCATCCTCCTCAAGCAACAACGGTAATAAATGCCTAATGGCATGTAATGAGGTATCATCTTCCGACTCCTCATTCTCAAGTTCTTCCAATTCTTTAAATCATTTATCCTACGAGGATCTCCAACATGCTAGAGATCAATTGGAGGAAGGTTTTCACGAACTTTCTTCCAAATTTGTTGCTTTAAAAAAGAATTTCAAAAAACTCTCTTCCGAAAAAGAACAACTTCTCAAAGAGAAGGAAGAGTTGACCCTCAAAATCCAAAATCTTCCCGATGTTGATTCCATGGAATCAACCATCAAATATTTAAGGGAATCCCTAGCTAAGTTCACCCAAGGGGAACAAAATTTAACCAAACTCCTCGGTTCCCAACGTTTATCTAGAACCACCGAAAGGCTTGGCTATTCCAAGCAAGCTTCCTCCTCCCATGCACCCACTATTTTTGTAAGGGGGAGCTCCCAATTCAAATTTTGCAATTATTGTAAAAAACCCGGGCACTTAATTTATGAGTGAAATTGCAAAAACGCCCGGTATGGTAGGCCCAAAACCATTTCTTTCAATGATGAATTTTATAGGAGAAGACCCGCCACTAGGCAACTGTGGATTGAAAAATCCCTCTTAGCGAGTCTCACCGGACCGAAATTTGTCTCGGTTTCAAAAACCTCTCCCCGGTGATTTGTTGTTTTTATTTAGGGGGAGTTAGGATCGTTTAAACCATTTTGATTTCAATTTCAAAATTTTCGATTCAAACTTTCAATTTCAACACTTGGTATCAAAATTTTCATTTCAAAATATTCAATTCAAATTTTTCATTTCAATTTTCTTTTCAAAACTTTCAATTCAAACTGTTATTCATTTTTTGATTCAAAACTTTCAAATCAAATTTCAAATTTCAATTGGTTTAAAATCTCTTTCTTGTTTTTCAAACATATCCCTCAATCAATTTTTATGCCCCGTGCTATTTTGATAATCACAAAGGGGGAGAAATTCTTGGTTGATTGGGGGAAAAATCCTTTAAAGCATGCTTTTCATTTAATTTTCTACATTGTTTGTTTTGGTGATTGTGATCATCAAAATAGGGGGAGATTGTTGTACCTCTCGAACCCCTCATGGTTTAATTTTCATGATCACAATCACTCTCTTATTTTACTAATCTTGTTTTAAGTGTTTTTGTATGATAGGCATAATTTCAGGTGGCCAAGGAATTGGGCCAAGAAAGAAAGAAGGAAAACTGGACTGAAATCAGTCCACCGGCCAATCGGTGGCTTCACCACCGGCCAGCCGCTGGCACCCAGACAGAAGGCTGAGCCACTGCCTCAGCACCGGCCAACCGGTGGCCTCACCACCGGCCAGCCGGTGGAGCCTGAGCCCGAACCCTCCTCCATTTTGCACACACCGGCCAACCGGTGGCTCAGCACCGGTCAGCCGGTGGAGCCAGTCAAACTAGCCGTTGGGCCTTTGACCAGGCTGGTCCACTTGCCTTCCAACGGCTCCGAAAGCCTTTCCAATGGCTCCAAAGGCCTCTAACGGCCATATGAGGGTTCCCCCTCTATAAATAAAGGACTAGGAACCCCCGGAAACTGAATCAAGACATACGGAAGCCAACGGACACATTTATCATCATTTGGCGAACCTCCGGCGGACTTCCTCCAAGGAACCCCAATCGCTCCAACTCAATTCCACATCCAAGGAGCATCACCAAAGAAGCTTGGGAGTGCACGTCTTCAACTCCAATCATCCATTAGTGCCCAAGGCTTCTCCAAATACGGTTTTTCATTGTTTTATTTATTTTGAGCATCAAATTGGGTTTGTACCTACAAACCCCACCTCTTTCTCTCATCCTCTCTTTTTCTCCGCCCAACACATGTGTTCTCATCATGTGATGTGTCCTTCTTGGATAGTAAGGGGAGCACTATTGCTGCACATTTTGGAAAATAGTGAGGGTAGACCGTGCTTCCTATCCAGGTCATTAAAAAAATTAATTTTGGGTATTAAATATCCCCAATATTAAACACAAATCCTTTAACTATCCTCTTACTCAGTATTTCTACCCTAGGCACACCTACACCTCCTTCTCCGCTCCTTGTAAACCATATTGGTGGAATTTTTTGTATGGTTTCCCTCTAGATCTTCAAGTAAGTGCCTACTCTTCTCAGGACCTTCTCTATATTAGGTTTTCTTCCCTCTTTAATTGAGATTTATTCTTTTTAGTGGTTAGGGTTCCAATTTTAGGGTCTATCATGGTTTTTAAGGTTTAATATTAATTTTATAGGTTTGATCTTGTTTCTCTATGGTTTGATTGAGGTGTGGTTGGAGTTTCACACCGAATTTCAGAAGCTTATTCCCCCAAGGATGGTAGTTCCATGCTTAAACATTATTTTTCTAATTTTAAATAATTTATTGAGTATTTAAATGTGTTATTATATTTATGTGTGAGGTATGAAAGGATGTTTTAAATGTTTTTATAAACGGTTGTCTTGAATGTGTTTTTATTTCAAAGGAAATTGGGTGTACTTAATGTGTAAACCCTTATTTTGAATTTTTGACACGTATTATAAGTTAGTAAACATGGCTAATAAATTGTGTAAACTGTGAAAAATGTTTTTTGAATTGGTTTTGGTGTGAATTGGATTCAAATTTGATTTTGTTCAAGGAAGTGGAGATTTAATATGCGTGCTTATTGTTCTTGGGGTTTGTTTGTGAAAGTGGTGATGCATGTGGCATATGAGATGAGAAATGAGAAAAAACGGAATGCTAGGAGAATATGTTGACTAGCGATAGTAGTTTATTGATTTGGAAGTGTCTCTATCCTGGATTCACTTAGTAGTATTGATGTTGACAGTAAAAACCAAACATTAATTATGAATAGAGATAACTATAATTTTGGATGTTTCTCTTCACTAGTGGCTTGTACATGAGAACATATATGGTTTTTGTTTCTATACTAATTTTCACAGAGATATGATGTCTCTATGGTCCAACTATTATATAGTACCTAGGGATCTTCTGTGACTTGGTTCTCTCTTGGGATGTTTTACTAACCATCGACAAACAGTATACATTGTGGTTATTTCAAAAGAAGGTGTGTTTAAAAAAATTATATTCAATAAAATGTTTCTAGTTTTTATTTTTATAAACATGTATGTTTATTTTTCATATAATATTTATATAATGGAATATTGTTTTGGGTGGAATCCTATTGGGATATGCCTCACACCCTACTTACACCATTGTCTATATGTAGACTTGGTTATGTTTGATACATGTGAGGTAAACTTGTTTGGAGATGGTAGTTATGGTTTCTAGTGCTCTACCCTTCCGAGTGTTGGGTTGGTGGATTGAGGGTTCCACTACACATGTCATTACACGGTTTTTGGGATAGTGTCTTCTTCTACAATGTTATATCCCCTTTTATTTTATGTTGTAAACTGTAATATATAATGTTTGTATTATATGATTGGTTTAGAATTTTCGGTTTTTTATTAGTTATTTTGTAGGTTTACTTTGATTAAAACGTTTTATGAAATCATTATCATGCATTATTTTGATACGTGTGCACTTATTGACAGCTTGTGGTGATCGGGAACACCCTTAGCACAATTTCATTGACCTACCCAATAATTGGTTTGGATGAGTTCCTATAATGGATTATGAAAAAATGGTATCAGATCATGTTTGATATTTTGGTTATGTTATTTGGGATGAGTCTATGTAGACTAATACTAATACTATCGGGGATCAATGTTCTAGTTGTGAGTAGGGTGCATGGAAAATACACCTCGAGACAGACCTCAGGTCGCCATGGGATGTTGGGGATTCCTATTTGATTTCTCCTCATAGTGATATGTAAAGGATATAGACTGTACATGGATATTCAGTGGGGGTGAAGTGGTTTGGTTGTTACATTTTCATGATGAGTTTGGTTTATTTTTATTTTCTTAAATAGCTAAAAAAATTCAGATTTTTTTGTATTGATGTTTTTTATTGTTTATTTTGATTGTTGTGGAAAGATTTCTCCCTAGAGAAACCCTTTGAAACCATGGTTAGATTATAGAGATAGTTATCCATAACCGATTAATTAGATATTAGTTGAAGATGTTGTCTGGACTATTCACGCATTGGGGAAAGGAGCAGGTCCTAGTCCTGCTCTAGTTAGAGAAGCTGAACCTAGTCCTAGGGAGGAAAAACCCATATATTCCTTATGAACAAACCCCCTTCATTTTGATGTATCGTGGGGCATCTGAATGTAGAGGAGGGGGTCGAGAATATAGATATCACGTTTGAATTTCTTGACACACCTCCAGAATTTATGGTGAAATGCAACTCATTCTTACTAGAAGGTCCCAGCTGGAGGCAGTGGGACCATGTAGTTCAAGCAAGGAAGTAGAAGCATATGAACATGAAATTATTCAATTATTTTTTCAATGATCATTATTTCCCTGACATATTGGCCTATATTAAATCCTAGGAGTTTATGGAACTCATTTAGTGGGACTAGTAAGTAATGGGTTATATAAACTGCTTTTCCAAGATAGTTCAGTATGAATCCAAAATATATTCTAATGGGTATATAAAGGATCATATTTTTTATATTGGTTTGTGAAAAGTGATATATTTTTTCATATTGTATTCAATATGACGACCTATGGTGAGGTGGTTAATCATGATTTCATGTTTAATATTAATCTGAAAGGGAAATCTGGGTTCTTTAGATCTATGTCAGTTCTGGGCAGTTGCTGCTGATCGGATAAAAAGAAGAAGAAGGATGGGAAGGGGAATAAATGAGGTGATATTTTAGGTCATCCTTCCTGGTAGTCTTAATCTATGGATTCTAATGTATTTTCTATTGTGTTTCACTGGTGTGGGATTGTATGGTTCATACGACCCGCTCTTATATCTCCTCCCAAAACCTATCACTGAAGCGGGTCAATGGGGAACTGGCAATGATTCTTATGTGCTACACATTCTTATGATAGTGGGGTTGGATATATGGCCTATAGGGGATGTCATCCTAATAATATCCATCCAGGTTAGTGGGATATTGGTTTTGTGTCATGGTGATAGGACAAGATCATTTTATTTGTAGAGCCTGTTTAGGGTAGAGCCACAGGCAAGCAGACATTCTCATGTTGAGGCAAAGAAACTTTATGTAGTGCGTCAAGAACCATAAAGAATAGATGCAAGGCCCTCGATTGTATGAGGTACCATTTTTATTACATATTCTATATAATATTTTTTATTTGATACTAGTGCATTATTTTAATTTATCTCTTCTTGCCTTGTGAACTTGTGTAATTATCCAATGGACCACAAGTATTATGCGGTGGAGTTTGTAACATCGTTGGGTAAGAAGATAGAGAAAGGGATTAGGTTTCCATATTGTGAACTAATGGGGATGGCAGTTGAGCTATAATGGGATTTGATAGTCTTGGATATGGACCTTTTTGATGTAATCAATGGAATTGATTGAATGATGCACCTCCAAGCACATATTTATTGTTAAAAGTGATGAGTATGTTTTGTGAAGCCTGATGCGTGTACCTAGGTATTTCTTGGAGAATGGGATCCCATTTGGTTCATGATATACCTCCACTCCTGTATTTAGGAAATCATATTTTGTAGTTATCATCACTCATTCTAGAGGATGTCGTTGGTGTTCCTGATGGTGTATTACCTCCCATGGTGGATGAGTTCCCAGAATGATTTCGTAATGATTTTCCATGTCTGCCTCCAAAGCGGAATGGGGATTTCACAATTGATTTGGAACCATGAACACAACCAATATCTCTTACCTCATATAATATATCCCCATCTATGATGAGGTAATTAATGGTACAACTGGATCATTTTGAATCTAAAGTGTTGATTATCCAGAACATATCTTCTTAGGATGCCCGAATCATGTTTGTGATGAAGGGTAATGGGTCTCTCTGGTTCTGTATCGATTACCAGAAACCGAATAATGTAATCATCAAGAACATGTATTTGTTTCCCCACACTGATGATTTTATTGAAAATCTAATAAGGGAATGGTGGTTCTCTAATATAAAAATTAATTCTGGTTACCACTATGTTCGGGTGAGAGAATCATATATCCCGAAAATGGATTTCTAAAGTAGGTATGACCAATTGGAGTACATGGTCATGCCTTTTGGATTAAGGAATTCTCCAGTGTTATTCATGGATCATATTAATTGGGTGTTCTACTTGTATCTTGATTCATTTTTTGTGGAATTCATTGATGAAATCCTAGATTATTTCAAATATGAACATGAGCATGAGTGACATTTGCAGATCATGTTGGGGACACTTCTGAATCATTGTCTTTATGAAATGTTTTCAGAATGAACATTATGGATTAGGGAAGTAAAATTTCAATGACATGTGAAATCAGAACATGGGTTTTCAGTGGACCCCAATATGATTAGTGAAGTTATTTCATGGTATTAGTTGGAGAATGTGTTTAAAATAATATTTTTTCTTTGATAGACATGTTATTACATGTGTTTTGATTGTGACTTCTCCCAGATTTTGTATTACAGGTAAATGATCACCGAGTAAAAAGTTAAGTATGAATGGATCCTAGAGTTACAAGAATCCTATGAGGAGCTGAAGTGGAAGAAGGCTACCAAAAATATGTAGATATTTACTATTTTCTGAAAGGGTTATGTGGTTTTTTTCAATGGTTCAGGTATGGGATTCAGATGTGTTCTTATGCAAGACGAGCATGGGGTGGTGTACAGTTCACACTAACTCCAACCACATGAAATAAAACTACCCATCCCATGGCCTAGAACTTGTATTGGTGACTCATTACCTAAAAATGAAGCACCATAATCTATTTTGGGTGAAATTTCTGGTCTAATATGATCACAAGAGCATTGCCTACATCTTTACACAAATGAATTTGAACATGAGGTAGCACTGTTGGGTTGAGTTTCTGTAGGGGTTGGACTTCGATATAGTCTATATCCAAGGTAAGTTTAATTTTGTCGTATATTATTTAAGAAGAAAAGTTCTAGTGTTGGAATTCAAGAATTATGGCGATGAGTTGACCTAGATGGATCTCATTTCCCAGATTCACTTAGATACCAAGGAGCCCTGTGGAGGTCTTTTCTTAGCTGGTTTTCAAATGGAAACTTCCCTTATAGAGTTGATTCGGGGGGAACAACCTATTGATGAGCTATGAAAGTAGTATACAAAGATTCTTAATGGTGGGATACCCAACCTGATTGGTTTTTGTCCGCCAAGGGAGTTCTCTATTTCACAGGTCGTTTGGTAGTGTCGTTGTCAGTGAGGATCGGGGTGTTGCATGATAGCCACCAGTATATGTGTGTTATTCATCCTGGAGATATCATAATGTATTATCACGTTCCTTAGTATTTTCAGTGGTCATGTATGAGGAGGGGTATAGATGACTTTGTATAATGGTGCTATATGTGTCAGCAGGTAAAATAAGAGCATCAAAGAGCCTATGGTTTACTTCAACCACTACCCATTCAAACAAGGAAGTGGGATGACGTCACCATGGATTTTATTTTTTTTATTTACTCATACACCATGGGGATGAAATACTATTTTTTGGTAATAAACCATTTGAACAAATCATCCCATTTCCTTCTGATAATATATTCAACATTAGTGAATCAATTGGGACAATTATTTATCAAGGATGTAGTGATGCATCATGGTGTGACATCAGAAATATTTTCTAATTGAGACTCAAATATCACCACTTGATTTTAGGAAGGGCTGAAAAATGCATTGGGGTTGAAAATTGAGTAGTTTATTTCACACCATAATCAAATAGATGGTCAGAAAGAACGGAAAAATGATTTTCTAGAAGAAATTCTTTGAGCATGTAACATGGATTTTAGAGGATCATGGGATAGCCCTTTGGGATTTCTTAATTTTTCATATAATAGAATCTAATAGTCCTCTATACAAATGGATCATTTTGTGGTACTCAATGGTAGGCCGTTTCGATCTGTTGTGTGTTGGGATGAGGTTGGTTAGACCTTATTGTTGGGGTTGAGCCTGGTGCAAGAGAAGTCTAAGAAAGTCATGTTGATAAAAAAAAATTATTGATAGCCCAGATTCACCAAAAATCTTATGTTGATTAGAGGAGCTGAGATATTGAGTTACCTATGGGTGAAAAGGTTTTCTTTAAAGTGGCACCACATTTGGGTCATCGTCATTTAAAATTACAACGGAAACTAACACCGAGTAATGACAGAACTTTTCAGATCACTAATCAGGTTGGGAATTTGGAATACAAATTACCATTTCCTTCTGATTTGACATCAATTAAAAATTTATTTTTTGTCTCCCAATTGAATTAAAATCATATAGATCCATATCATGTGTTGAATTGGGAGGCATTTTTGATAAATCTCGATGTCTATATGTTTGAATAATGAGTGTGGATAGTGGATTCCTATGATAATGTTCTTTTTGGAAGTCTATCTCATTGGAATGTGTCCTATGGAAGCTTTGAAATGATATGCATGAGACTTGGTATACATACTCATGGATTGAGAAAGAATATTTTTCTTCTTTGATCAATCATTGACATGAAATTTTGGGTATGGTATGTTTTTAGGCGGTGGAGAATTTTCCAAACTTTGATTTTATTTTGAGGTATTTTTCTTTTTTTCTAGTCCTTCTCCTTTGGGGTTTCATGGTTTTTTTTTGATAAAAATGGATTTTTTTTGTAAACAGAATAGTGCACATGGTTGGAACATAATTTTCCAAACTGTGCACCCTATCCCAGTTAACCATGTATCCAAGTGGTGTTTTTATACAGTGGACCATGACTTGGTTTGAGCATGATTCATAAAACAGGAATGCATTTCATGTGACATGTCATTCTTGATCAATAAGTGGAGCATGTTCGCTGCACAATTTCAAAGTCTTGTAGGAAAATCATGAATCCATTCCAAGCCATTAAAAAAAATATTTTTTGTTTTATATCTCCCATATTTTAACCCCAAATCCCCTCCCACTCAATATTTCACTGTAGTATCGCCTCTCCCTCTGTATCCTATCCTTTGGGCTCCTTCTTGTGGGAATTTTTGGTGTCGTTTCCCTCTGGATCTATAGGTAAGTGCCTTATCTTCTTGATTCCTACCATATTTTATGGTTTCATATCTCTTTACTTTGGATTTCATTATTTGCAGTGCGTTGGGGGGAAATTTTCAGGTTAGATCTTGGTCCTTAGGGTTTAATTTTAGTTTTATATGTTTGATCTATTTTCTCAAAAGCTTTACTAAGGATCAGTTGATGTTTCGCACTGGAATCTAGAATTTTATTCACCCAAGGTAATATGTGTTCTTTGAAGTGGCTGGAGGTCGTCACGGCCCTCAAAATTACATTTATAACTCCTACACTAGCACATTGGTGCAGGGTCGATCCACAAAGAAGGCAGATGTGTTGTCTAAGGTTCTAAGCAAAATATACTGCACTGTTGTCAGTAGTGGAGAGAGTGAAAATCATTTTACCTTTTATATATTTTTTTTTTTTAATGATGAACTAGAAACAGTAGGAGGAAACAAGATTCTTTACAAAGAAACTAAATTTTCTACAAAGGGGATAAAATTACACTAGGTACTGTTAAACTAAGAAATTAAGGAAACTACGTTAAGCAGCAAAGACAAAGGAGCTAAGAACAACAATTTTCTCGGGAATTCCAAACTTGATGATTAAAAGGATAACTATCCACTAAACTTAATTGAATCACACCCTAGAAACTGGTTGATATATCTTCCTTCCCAGAGGAAACATCAAATAGAAGTATGACTTTTAGAGTTCTCCACTCTACAGATCATCATCTGTTGAAATTTTGAAAAAGAATACAGTCGAAGTTAAACTCACCGTAAAACTCCAACTGTAATGACATTAATGCTTGAACAAATTGAAGATCAAGTTCAACATCTCCTATTGAACTTGAAACTATGACATTTTTTACAGTAAGGTGTGAACAACGTTACTTAACATCAGAGTTGATCTCGCTGATTAATTCTGATGTCAATCAATGAGTTAGTGAACAATTTAATAGATAAACCAACAAAGCTTGAAGCTCTCGAGATAGAAATTAGATTATGTTCATAATGAATCCTAGTATTGAAAAAAACCGAAAACAGAGTACAATGACTACAGAAAGTAGAAGGAAAATCTCCCTAAGTGATGCTCTGCCTTCGGACTCCTTAGTCTCCAGCTCGACTCCAGTGCTGCTCCTCGAAATCTGCTCTCAGATGAATGTGATCGTGGAATGAATGAGCACTCTCCCCCAAAATTCTGTTGCTGGTCCAGTTTAAGTATCTCCTATCATCTGCTATACGTCACTGCCACATCTTCCACCGACTTCAAGAGTTCTTCACCTACACACTTCCAAAGGTGCATTTTTTCACGACAAGCACGTCGCTCTAGAATTACTCACATAACTAACTCCAGGTGAGTTAGTTAAGTGAATCTGAACATAAACCTGAATCTTGAATGAACATGCACATGTTATAAACAAGATGAAATAATTAAAACACAAAGAATGTTAATTAATAATTCATAGTTACTATTTTAAGTTTATTGTTGTAACACTTGTTAAAATAATAATTAAAGTTAATGAATAGATATCTTAACCGAAATTTATTACTTGCTTTTAAAATTTATTTATAAAATTATTCACTTACTATTACATAAGTTTAAAAATTGTTAATTTAAATTAAGTTGATAAATATAAATACTAAATTTTAAGTTTATCATTTTTAACGAATTCATTAAAATTTGACAACATAAGTAAATAAGTTATTAATAATTTAATAATTTAGATTGCAGTAATAATTTAATTATTACTATTTATGAAATTAAGTTGGTCGACTAATTCATTAATTAGTTTATCTTAATTTAGAAATTAGAATTAAAACTTAATCTCTAAATATTTTTAAATTAAAACGTAAATTTTTTGTTTACTTATAATTATTATTAATTATTTATTTATACTATTAATAATTTATTATTTTACTATTTTTATTTATTATTAATTTAGTTTAATATTTTAATTTATAATTTATTTATTTATTAATATTATAATTGTTTTAAATCATAAATTTTATCAATTAAATTATATTAATTTGACTTAACTAAAGTTAACTTTAGCTATATTTTTGCATAACTTTATTTTTACTTTTCTAATAATATATTTCATTATTATATTTTTTTTATTTACCATTTTTTGTTGTCTTCTTCCCTCCTCCCCCAATTCCACGTGCAGCAAAGGGGGAGGGTTTGAGTTAGCTTCCAGCGGAAGCCTCCTCCAGTGCAAGCCGCAGCAGCGCGAAGCTCCTCCATCGGCGGCCAGCGCAGGTCTTCATTCTGGCGCACATCCTCTTCAACACGGTGTCAGACTCGGCTCTTGCATATGGCGTGACGCACAGTAGGGGAAATCCATGGTTTCTTCTCCAGCCAATGGCGGCGCGGCTCTTTAATGGCTTCAGACAGTGGATCCAAGCTTCAATCTTGGCTACAGCTCCTCCATCGGCGGCCAGCGCAGGTCTTCTCCCCAAAGCTGCTCCATCTCTTCATCGTGACTCATCAAAGGCGGTCAGAGGTTTCGGCGTGGATTGATCTCCTGCAACAGGTGATACGGTGTGGCTTATCTATAGGTGGTGCAACTCATCCAACAACGGACTCCCTTCTTCCAGCGGGTGCAGCGTCTAATCCCTACTCTTCCTCCCACTTCGGATACAAGCGATCCACCCAAGTGTCGGCTCAAGGTTCTTCACATAGCAATGATGAAGGTTTTCATAGAGAGTTCTTCAAACATGGAACAGGCCGACTCCTCGGCCTTCACGGTTCTGGCGCAACTCCACCAGGATTCCGCTCCAGATAGAGGTTCGGTGGCTCAGCTATAAACGCTACGCACAACTCCTTCTCGCTTGGCTTGGCTCCACCTCATGGTTTATCAGTTCGAAGAACTGTTGCGGCAACTTCATGTTCTTCTTAATTCAGATCTGGATGGAAATTTTTTTAGAGATCTTGATTAGTTTTGTGATTCGATTTACTGTTGTTGTGTTTTTTTAATGTTTGGATGTGTAGTGAAGACATCTATCATCCAGGAGCAGGGAGTAATGGTGAGAAAAACCGGAAATATCCTGACAGTGAGGTTGGAGGAATTGGGAGGTTACGGTGAAGATGAAAGTTGCTGTAACGGTGAGGTTGAAAGTTGTAGTAACGGTGAGGTATAGAAAATAAGGTTTAACAGTGAGAAAAAGAGGGTAATTGTGAGGTTTAGGAATAGGGTGGTAACGGTGAGGAAAAATTATAAAATATTCTAACGGTGAGGTTATGAAATGTGAGTAACAGTGAGGTGCAAAAAATAAGGGCCGCAAGGTCACTGTTAGAGTGAAAAGGAGTTCGCCGATAGATGAAAACCAAAAGCTACCAACAGAGGGTCAGGTCACCGTCAACTTAAATTTAGACAAGCTCACTGTTAGCGATAAATTAATGGTCATTGATAGAGTACAAAGAAAATAGAGAAGTCACTGTTACAGCAAAGGGTCACCGTTACAAATCAAAACAAAGTGGATAACTGGCCTGAAGTCACTGTTAGAATAAAACTAACAGTGAGAAGGTTACTGGTAGCTAAAAAAAGAGCAGCAGAATGGGGGTGTCACTGTTACAAAATAAAAGAAGAAGTTACTGGTGCCAAAAAGGTCACAATTACAAATAAATTAAAATAAAAGGAGGTCATCGTTAGTTATAATCTACCTCACCGGTAGACTAAAACCAAATAAAAACGAATTACTAACCAATCTGCCTATATAATATAATATAATTAATTTTTAAAAACTATTAATTAATTAATTAATTAACTAATTGCAAACAAATAATTAAGGGAGAACCATTTAATTTAATTTAAAAAGAAATGTTATTTACTTAAACGACGAGCAGGAAGACTAAACACATAAAATAATAAAATTAACCAATTCTAATGTAACTTAATTAAAAGATTAATTAATAAAAACAATTTATAAGTTAATGAAATAGGATTATGTTGATCAAATAATTGATTAAATAGATATTAACTATTATAAAGTTAAGCATATTTAAAATAAACCAAACTAAAAACTCACCGCTAAAAGGTTCACCGGTAGAAATGAGTATCGGTGACAAGGGTCACCGATAGAGCCATAGTCGCTGATAGAGGCAGAGTCACCGATAGAGTGTACCGGTAACCTGCTATTGGTATCTAAGCTACCGGTAGTCTGGCAAGCCGAGCTATGTTTTATATAACTTTAAAAATTAAAAGTAAATTAATTAGAAAACTCAATGATTAATAATAATGATAAATTAAATAAAATAAACAAATAAGGATTTAACTAAACAAATTAAAAATTAGTTATATTAAAAACACATAAAGAATAAATCAATTATTTTAAGGTCTAAAATTACATAAAACTTTATAAAAAGTGAATAATTGACAAATTTAATTATAAAAATACAAAAGTGAAAATATTAGACAAAAAGTGTAAAAATAATTAAATAAATCATTAAAAATTAATAAAAAGGATGTAGAAAACTATGTAAAAATAAAACCACATCACCAGTGCATTGGGGGGAAATTTTCAGGTTAGATCTTGGTCCTTAGGGTCTAATTTTAATTTTATATGTTTGATCTATTTTCTCAGAAGCTTTGCTAAGGATGAGTTGATATTTCACACTAGAATCTCGAATTTTATTCACCCAAGGTAATATGTACAATTCTTAAAAATTATTTAATGAATTTTAAATTCTTTCTTGAGTATTTATATGTGTTCTTTGATTTATGTTTGAGTTGTAAAATGTTTTTCAGTAATCTTATAATTTTCAGATTGCATGAAAGTGAGTTAACCAAAGGAAATCGGGTGTGTTTGATGTGTAATCCATTGTTGTAATTTTTTAATATGTTTTATATGATAGAAAAAATGTTCAATAATTTATGTGAATGGATCAAATCATGTTTAGAATTTTTTTTTGTGCGTTAGATTCAATATTGATTTTTTTCATGGAATTATTGATTTAATATGCATATTTATGTTTCATGGCATGTGTTTGTGAAAGTGGTGATTCATGTGGAATATTATATGAGAAATGAGCATAAATGGAATCCTTGTTGACTAGGTGGGTGGACATGGACTATTATTATAGTGATCCGAAGTGGCTTTTCCCTAGTTTCACTTAGTAGGATTAACGATGCCATCACTAACAACTATTGATAATGATTTGAGACCACTAAAATTTAGGATTTTACTCCCCTCAAGTGGATCATACATGATTATTTGGGGGAATGTAGTTTCAGTACCACTTTTCACCAAGATATTATGTCTCTAGGGTCCCACTCATAACTAGTACCTATTGTAATCTCTCGTTACATGGTGCTCTCTTTTGATATCATACTCACCGTTGGCATACAAAATAATTTTTGGTAATTTCAATGGAAAGAATGTTTTGTTTAAAAAATATATTATATAAAATGATTCTAGTTTTTCTTTTTATAGACCTAAAAGTTTATCTATCTTATAATTTTAATAACATGGAGTTTTTTTGGGTGGAATTCAACTGGGCTTTAGTTCACACCCTACAAACACCTTTGGGTGTATCTTGTCTTGGTTATGATTGATACAAGTAAGGTAATGATGTTTGAGTATGATTGTTGTGGTTTATAATGGACTACCCATATAGGTTTGGTGGTGGTGGCTTGATGAAGACCATCACATTATCATATGGTTTTTTGGGGGATAGATTCATGTTCCCCTTTATTGTATCCTCCTTTTGGATTTTCTTTAATATTGTAAATTAAAATCTGGAAAGTTGGTATTCCATGTTGGGTGATAATTTAAAGATTTGGATTATTTATTTTATTGGTTTCCTATGACTATAAATTCTTCTTAAATCATTCCATGTCTTATTATTGTTTCTCAGACACTTATTTTCAGCCCATGGGGATTGGGGACACCCATAGGGCCATGTCGTAGACTGGGTCGCATTCTATTTTGGATGTTGTCTCGGCTTGATTTGGGACATGATATATTCTTAACAAAACTTTTAACCTGTAAATATCATGTCAATATCATCTAAAAAATTCATGGATGTCATAAATTATATCAAATTATATTTAATTTAATATTTTTAATATCATATATTTGATTCTTCTATTAATTAAACAATTACTACATAATCATTATTTTACCATTTAAGATAATTATTTTATCACTATAAATTATAAATAACTTACCATGATTTTGATAATCATTTTACCTTTTTAAATAATGTTTATACTAGAAAATATCCCATATATAACCCCCTAGTAAAACAATTTCACCTATTAAAAACAAAAGTGTGAAAAAATTAACTTTTTATTGAGTAAAATATTATAAATGTCATATAGTCATCTATGTGGCCCCAATAGGTCAAAAATATTGGCCCAAGGATGATTTAATTCAAATATAACTCTACTAGTAAAATATGGAAATGTGTAAGACTTATTTTTCATTATTTTATAATATTATTTTAACCATTAATTACTCAATTTACTCTAAACCATGTAAATAAAATTAATTACAATTGTTAATATTCATATGTTGTCAAAAAAATAAATGGTAAATATTTATATAAATTGGATATTATGATTCCAAATATGAAATTTGTTTTTCAAAACTCAAAAAATGGTCTAAATTAATTAAAAATTAATCCCTTTGATGTAATGGGAAATGAGTTTTTAAAGTAGAAATGTTAAAATGATCGGAAATATTTTATATATATTCAAATATGAAACTAATATGAATAATCATAATTGGGTTAACTGATGAAAAATTTATTGAATTATATATTAAAACCAGTCAAATATATACTTTTACACTATAAATAAATTTTATGAAAAATTATTTTTCAATTAAAATGCGGTATTTTTCATTATTCATCAATATATGAAACTTATCCAAAAAATATAAAAATTCAACCAAAGTAAATTTTGATATAAATCCTTCAATGAAGAAGTTAATATTTTAAAATTGAAATTACAAAATTAACAAAAACATTACGTAAAAAAATTTATCCATCAAAAGGTGGTAAACCGTCTTTTAAGAAAAAAATTAATGTTTAGAGAATAATAGTAGATTTAACATATGCGATGTTGATTATATTGTCTTTTAATTAAAATAAAATTAATAAATATTAATAAATATTAAAGGGAAGTATTATATCATTAAAATATTTTTTTCACTTGGAGTAAATTGAAAATTATTAGATACATGTGATGTAAGGGAAACATCTCAATGGTGATTACCATTTTTATATTTACAATAATGAGACTCCTCCCTTAAAAAAAGGGCTCTCTCCCCCACTTTTATTCACACCTATCAAGTCATTTAAATCATATGAAAAATTCCTTAATATGATTCTAAATTCCATCCCATAATCTTATAATCATTTATTTGGATAGAAATTCAACAAAGGAAGCCCTTTGGGGAAAACCAAAATGAGTTACCCAAAAAAGAGGTAACATCATTCAATAAGAAATATTTTAATTTAATTATCCACTTCCAAAATTGTAATTATTAAAATATTATATAATAACCATTTTATCCTAAAAATATATATATTTTTTATGCTATTTCTATGTCCTACATTTACCCAAACTTTCATCAAATTGAAACAAATTCATCATTCGTGTGTACGCGGGCAACCACCTGATGAATTGATGTCGTTCATTATTCCATTTACACCTTTATGTTTTGGAAATAATGATTTTATTTACATATTTTTGTGGTATATATTATAATTACAATTTATTTATGATTCCATAATTATTTTATAACACAAACCTTTATGATTTCCATTTTTTGATATACGATAACATCATTTCTAGACGTGTGGACTACCCCTCCCAAAAGTGATGTGATTCATTCACACATGACATAGAATGTATTAAGGAGGGGTTTAGTGAAATTATATTATATGTATTAAATAATAATTATTCTATAAATATTATATATATATATTTCATTTACTTTTCTACATTCAATATGACATGAAAATGTAAACATTGTTCATGCGTATGTACGATTTACTGTCTCCATGAATGATGGATTTCATTTTCGATTTCTATATTTTATAGATTATTATATATAAAAATATATTTAAAATATATTATATTTTTTACATTTTTATAATTTTTTAAATGATTAAATCATAATATAATTTAGAGAACCAAATATATAAAAATATATAAACAAATGTGAAAAACACTGTAGTTATTACAAAAAATGTAACATTAAAATTAAAGTGTGGAAAAATAGATAATAAAAGGTCATAATAAAATAATATATGGTAATATATAATTTAATATGGTTATATAATAGATTTAAAATAATTTATTATTTATTATTCCAGAGGTATTAATGAGTATGATGAGATTCATGACAAAACGTATGAGGTTTTAAAGTGTCATTTTTATTTTTATGAAACATGTGCCTTATTGAGAACTCATTTCATTTTTGGGGTGTATATACATCCAATGAATTAATTATATGATTATTATAATTAAAATTGTGTTTATTTAAATATCCATTTTATGCTCTTTATTTTATGGGGGTTATGGTTCAAAATTTTCCAAATCATTTGGTATTTTTTGTCTCGATTTTCCTTATATGAGACACATGCTATTTTATAAACCTACATTCTTTTACAAGGCGTATATACTGATCATTACCATGTTGTATCATGAATATATATATTTAATGAAATTTTGAGCTTTATTTAATGTTTTTATCTCATGTGTATTATGAGTCAAAGATACCAATGTGCGAATAGTTTATTGCTACACTCCCATTTTTTATCGGGATTATTTATGATTATGCTTAAATTGATGAAATATTATGACACGTATATCAATAAAACACTTGAATTTAATCTATTATATTTATTCTCGAATTATTAATTTATAGATAAATGTTTTTCACTATTTAGTACATAATATAATAATGAAATTTTTTCTAAAAAAACTCTATTTTTCCCATCGGTTAGAAATCAGTTTCCTTTCAAAACCATGATTTTTAAAAATGTATTCAAAATAGTTTTTAAAATATTATTTGATCCTAATTTCAAATTAAAAGGATTTATATGAATTTAAAATATTCCTTTACTTGTTTAAAAATCAATTTTAAATAAAAAACATTTTCAAAATGTTTTATGTTTTAAAAAGAGTTTTTCAAAAAAATAAGGATATTTTTCTGATGAAATCTTTTTTAGAAGACATTACAATATTATTTTCTATATAATATGACATCGGTAGGTTTTAAACATTATTTTAGTGACATATGATCAATGTTTACTATTCATATTATTTTATTGGTTTGTTTTTTAATGGAATGAATTTTATGAAACTCATTTCTCTTCCATGTGTTATATGTTTTGGGATCCTTTTTCACTTTCTTGGGTTGCATGATTATAGAACTTATTTCCCATTCATGGGTTATATGTTTATGTCTCCCATTTCACTTTCCTGGGTTATATGACTTCTGTAACGTTTTTCTCTTTCATGGTTTATATTCTTACAAAACCAGATTCTTTTCACTTGTTATGATTTTGATGATGTGATTATAGAACCTGTCTCTTTTCCACATTTTATGATATGATGACATGTTTATCATACCCATATCATTTAATAGGATATAATATAATTTTTATGATATCATTTCACATGTATATATGATTTAATTATGATATGGTAAGACCTATATCTCACTCTAATATATTGGGTAATGACTTATATGTCATGAGATAGACCTGGATGGAATGAGGAGTGAACTCATTTAAGTAATAGTCTTTGTCCACTAAGGTTGTCTTAAATGTGAACCTTGACTATTAGGATGGCTATGGGAGTGAAATATGACTACCAAAATGGTTTGGTGAGTCAACCCATTCCACTAAAATGGAATTGGCATTAATCATTGACTACTATGCAAATTATATTAATATGCTTATATGTCTGCCAAAATATCATATATTATTCCTGTGTTATTATTTAATGGCCTATTCTATTGATCTATTTTGGATTCATATCTTATTAAATAATAATATTAATTCCTTGAATTATTATTATGTTCTTTTATATGTTGGTTATTATGTAACACTCCAATCTTCCATGGTACGTCTCCCTTTGAATAATTCAATATCTTGTGTTGTACGCAACTTCGAGTTCTAAAATACCATGACAAATCAAACTAGCTATAATGAATATTAATACCCATATGTGGAAGTTTAATAAATTTTATTTTTCAAAGTGGACATCATTTTTGGATTCATAATATAAAAATTATCTTCGTGTTATTTTTTGGTATTTTCTTGAAAACTTCAATTTTTGATGAATAGTGAAAACACTACTTTATTGTTTAAAACATAATTTTTATTTAAATAATGTGTTATTTTATTTAGATTTATTTTAGGTATAAATAGATACATAATACCTATATATGTTTAATTTAATTCATTGGAGTCATTTAATAATATTATTATATATATATTATTTTATTGAACTTTTTACCAACTTTTATCAACCGTCTAGGTGCATTTTCAAAGTTGCATAAAACATAATTTCACAGCTTCTGTGAATTGAATTTTGGGAATCCGAGACACAAAGTTGACATCAGTATGTAATATATGGTTAAATAATAAGAAAATAATTTTTTCTGAATAGTAACCTTGGACAATTATTTACCACAGTTAAAAGTAAATAGTGTAATTAAAGGTAAAATTGATATTATAATTATCCATACACATATACTAATCCTATTGGATAAGTTTTTTTCGACCAAAATCAACCTTAGGAAAAAAATATGATCCTTTTGGTTCACTCTGATTAGATTACGACATTTATTATTTTTTACTTAAATAAGAGTTAAAATTGTTAATGTCAATGTGTAATAACTAAACCATTTTTAAAATTGGGTCATACATAAGATAAATTAGACTATAAATATTCATTAGAAAGTTAAAGTTATTTCCAAAAAAATGGTAATTTATTTATATTTTTAGAAGTTATATAATTATTTTTAGTTTTGATATAATAATGATGCAGTAATTAGCTTATTAATGCATGATTAAATAATTGATATTATAAATATCCAAATAAAGATAGACTTATGATGAATTCAGATAACATTATATGTTAAAATGTCATGTTATGGTAGATTAAATATATTTTTTGAAGTGATAACGTTGTTATTACTTTCACAACAATAAAATACCAAATAGTTTCAAAATTGACATAAATGGTGTTTTAAAACAAATACTATATTATTAATTGATAAAGTATTCCAAAAAATCTAACATTCATCCAAATGTCTTAGATAAGGCTATATATATAAATAATGAACCACATTAGGTCCTCTTGGCTTTTTATAGTACGTTTATTATCCATTTATTATAATAATACAAGAATACATTGTAAAATTTATAGTATTTAACTAATAGTTAAATATAAAAGATAAAGATATTATGGTGAACTAAAACTATCTAAAACAAATTGGTTGAATGGTTTTTGACCCATCCCCACCATATCCTTGAAATAAATCCTTTTTGAGACATTGTAATCCAAATTTGATTGTATCCTAAAATAATATTTCAAGCTTTTTCTAAAGTGACCCTCACCTCTCTTATAAAAGTACACTTCCCCTACTCTCAAAATCACACCTCCAAATCCATATGGCTCTGCCAACCCCTTCTCAAATATCCTCCCAACTACCCTCAATTATACCTAGTTGCCTTACTTTGATCATAAATCCATCCTATGGAGCCCTTTTGATCAACTAAAAAGGAAACACATAAAGAAGAGGTAATAATTTAACCACCTCTTTCAAAATTCTTTTCTTCTTACACTTCCTCTTTCTTTGTTGTTTACAAGAAACAATAATAAATCCAGTACCATATACATTCTATGATTTGATTATAAATATGTTACTACCATAAAAATTATTATATCCATCATATGAATGAAAAGTCACCATACGTGCGTGCGTACGGATTACCATCTCCACGTTGTGGTGTAGTTTGTTATTCAAACACTTCATTGTTTGGATTAGTATAGTAATGAGTAAAACAGATGAAAATAATAAATAAAACATGTTAATGATTCTGTATATATGATATACCATCCAATTACATATTATTTCACCATCAATATATTGATATTTTCACTCGTGCGTACGTACAGATTGCCGTCTCCATGAACGCGATGAGAATCATTCCCCATCATAACCATTAAAGAATAATTTTTATTTGATGATTAAAATTAATGTTTAAGAACCTAATATCATTATATATATGAATAAATTTCATCCTATCTATAAAATACAAGGCTTACATAACCAATCATATAAAGGAAAATTAATCAGTTAACACCTGAAAAAATGATACTACTGAAATATATACATGATGTTGACATACCATTATCTAAGGAAAAGTACAAGGTAAATTTTAATTCTATAATCTCTTCATTATCTGAGGTTGTTAATATGCATGTATCTATTAGGACCTCTTTATCATCCATATATGTGATTGTCAAAAAAAATTAAATTTTTTTTACTATTTACTATACTATTGGTTAAAATCAATTATACACATGTTTGACTTTTTATAAAATATTTTGAAAGAAATATTTCCATCACTTTCAAAACAAGGTACTTTATGTCCTTTTCATCAAATTTTTCGAAGAATGTTTTTTTATGTTATACGATGGGTGCAGCTATTTTCCGCCGTTATAACACCTTTGAAGCTTCCCTTACTAGCTTATAAGATTATTTTCAAAAGTAATGTTTTATTTTATTATAATATAACTTTTAAATGATTTCAAAATATAAAGAGATATTTCTCTCAAATAGTTTCAATTTCATCTATGTAAACATCCTTTGATGGATTTTACACTTTTTTGAAGTTGATTTATTTTGATACTTTCTTCAATATTGTATTGATGGTTTTGTGATGTGTTTTGCTGTGGATATATTACTTTTATACCATTCATGGTTTATGGTTAAAGTATTAACATTCTGTATGCTAGTTTTAATAGGAATGTTTATGTTATGTTTCAAACTATTCATATGAGAAATGCATTGGACTTAGTAAGTGACAGGTGGAGCTCGCTATAGCTCCTCAATGCAATGGTAGGTCTCATGAAAAAAACAAGTCTCTTGTCATAAGGCCTTGACAAAATCTTATTTTTAGTCTTGGCATGAGGCTTGACTATGTGTTTGTGATGTACAAAATTATGTATTCCATCATTATGAAATTAGATAATGATATTATAGGTGATTATTCGACTAATAGAATATCCATGTGAATAAGTAAATAGAATTAGTTGTTTTATATTTTCCATATTATTCTGATGTTTATGTTTAAAATGAATGTGTTTTAGTCTAATACATTTCCTTAAATGATTATTCTTATTTATGATATTTTTTGCTATATTTTTATCCTTACTGATCACCTGCACTCACCCCTCTCTATGTTTTATTTTTTCCTAGGATGCAGTGATTTATATTATGACTGACGTGGGGGGATAGTCTAAGGGAGTTGAATTTGGACATAATGTTTTTGTTTTTCAGTTCAAAATGTAACGTTAAACATATTTTTGTATCTAGTACAACCAAGGCTACTAGTATAAAGACCCATACATTACATACATTATTAATACTTCAAAATTGAAGCACACTTATTACAACATATGACAAAATATCAAAGGACCATATAGGTATAGTGTCTTTAGAAACTGGGAAACATAAACAACTGGTTCATAAATCTTCTACAGTGTCTCCCATTTATTTCATCATATCTAGGGTCTCTTTTAGCATATTCTACTTAATATCCATCTTCCTGACCTGGGGAAAAGAAAACATAAAAGGGTGAGCTCAAATGCTCTGCAAGGGCAAATAAAGGAAATAAAAATCATATCATATCTTTTTGAAAATCATAACCTGCAAAAGAGATCATAATATCTTAACATGGAACAAATCATAGAAGTGAAAATGAGATCCCCATAATCATAACATAAAACATGAAACTTTGTGGCATGCACACATAATCATGGAAAATCATTTCTTGTTAGTCATGACTCATTGCCAAGACTATCTTAGTGGACAAAGTCCCTTTCTGAACCGAGTTCACTCCTCGTTTCAGTCCTGTATCACTGAACCGAAATAACCTTCCATTCCAGCCATGTCTATCTCATGAGATATAAAATCTTTACCCAATGCATTGGAGGGAGATATAGGTCCCACCCATCTTATAATGAATCCTTTCTTATGTGTGCCACATAATCATAAATCATAAATCATAGCGTAACCCATGTAATAAAAATGGGATTCTTAAACAACATGACATCATAAAACAATTCATATAAGATAAAGGAATTCATAAAAATATTTCCATCACAACATAATCAAATCCATGTAATAATAGGGATAAAAACAGAACCCTTTTATTATCTTAGATGGAAAATAATTTTGATAAAATACTTGAACTCCATTCTTGAGGAAAATATCCTTTCTACTTCAAAAACACTTTTCCTTTCTTAACATGTCATACAATTTTAAACTAAAATAAGTTGATTAAAAATAAACTTGAATACTTGTAAAGGAATATTCTTGGAAATAATGTTTTAGAAATCCATTCATGCCGTATAAGTTAAAAAAAACATTCTTCGTACTTTTGTCGGAAAAGTCAAAAAGTACCTCATACGAAAAAACGACAAAAGATTCCTTTCATATTCTTTACTAAAAACTCACCAAAGGGTAAAATTGTATTTAAACTATTTTACGTGAATGGAAACAATATTACATATTGAGGGAACATGGATGTGGATGATAAAATACACTCCTAATAAATACTTACGAATGAACAATCTCAGATAAAAATGAGATTGTGATATTTCCCTTACCTTAGGTCCGATTTTCTTTGTATGTGTCCGAAGATCCTGTATAATGGTTTAAATAATGTTATTGACTTATTCCAGAATCATACATATTGATATGATATCATATATGGTCATATTCTTAGCTTCTTGATAGTAATATTTCATTGTTACTTGTTACTCGGGTCTTTATTGCCTTTTGTTCTTATGCGTGTTTTTCCGAATACATTCTTATTATTCTTTTAAGGTTATAGATACCTTATATCCAGAATGGTATTAGTGTAACATATATAATATTTATTCATTCAATTCATGTATATAATTACTATGTAATGATGATCATGTAGAACGAGTCGCATCACATCGTGGAGACGGTATTCCGTACGTACGCACGAGTGATGATATCGTTCCTATGATCGTGGAACTGTATTGGAGTATATATATATTATTTCAGTATCAATATTACTTTATAATAATCATAAATAGTTACTCATTACACCATTATACCCATCCTTGTAAAGTGATGGTGGAAAATAGATTACACCACGGCGTGGAGACGGTATTCCGTACGTACGCACGCGCGGTGATTTCATTTTTCCGTAGGATGGATAGAAGGTGAATTAGGGTTGTTTCATATTTATAATAACATATCAGTATGTAAGTAATACTTATGTTGTTACTTCATCATGAAACAACTAAAGAAGAATAAGTTGAAGAAGAAAGAAATTGAAAAGATCGGTAATGGATATTACCTCTTCTTTGGAACGCTTCTTTGAATCCTTCACTTAGGGTACTAATATTGGTCTTTTAAGAAGACCAGGACATCTAGGATTATTCTAGGGAAGTGGATAAGAGAAAATGTCAGGGGTGTGCCGAGCTTGAGTGCTCAATTTGGTGTGAGGAGGAGGGGGAGGAGGTGCCCTTTTATAAGGGAGGAGAGGGGCACCTTAGGAATATCTCAAAATATTATTTTATATTAAAGTCAAAATCGGTTTATAATGGTTCCAAAGGGTCTTATTTCGAAGATAAAGTGGGGATGGGTCGAAAGCCTATCAACCAATAGGATTTAGACAAGTTTAGGTTATTATTTTAACCTTATCAATTAGATTTAACTCTAAGTTAAATAATTTAACTTTTACCGTGTCTTTTTGTTTTCTTACACTATATGGTTAATACACTTACTATAACATGCCAAACGAACCCCAAATTGTTTAGTATTAGTATATATATCCTTATATAAGTCATTTGGCCGAACCTTAGATTTTTAGGAATACAATAACAATTAATAATATAATATTTTATTTAAAAACTATTTTGTGTCAATTTTGACACTATTTGATATATGATTTTTGTGAAAGTCATAACAGAATTATATGTTCGAACCAAGTTGATTAAATCAATACTAATATATCATAGTAACCTAGAAAATTAGTGGAATTCATTAAAAGTCTCAAATTACATTTATTTTTGTGTTTATAACATCAATTATGTCAATATTTCATAAATAAGATAATTACTTCATCATAATGGTGTCATAAATAAATTAAATTATTTAATGTCTAAAAATTACAAATAAAATACCATTATGTAGGAAATCGTTTTGGCTTTCTAATGAATATTTATAGTCGAATTTATCTTATGTATAACCCCATATTAAAAATGATTTACTTATTAAACTTTGATTTTAACTATTTTAACCCTTCTTTAAATAAATTAATAATAAATGTCCTAATCTAATCCAAGTGGGCCTAAATGGTCATATTTTATTCCTAAGTTTGTTTTTGGTCGAATTAAACTTGTCCAATAGAATTAGGACATGTGTTAGGGTAATAGTAATATCATATTTACCCTTAGTTACCCCATTTACTATTAACTGCGGTAAAAAAAGTAAAAAGTTACTATTCACCAAAAAATTATTTTCATCTCATTGAACCACATTTTAGTCCTTGATATTAACCGTGTCTCTCAGATTTTCGAAATTCCATTCACAAAAGCGGTAAAATTAAGTTTTATGCAAAATTCAGTTTTTAACCTACCACTTAGTGGTTTCACTATTCATCAAAAATTGAAACTTTTCAGAAAAATACCAAAATTTCACCCTAGGCTAATTTCGGTATTCCGAATCCAAAAATGAAGTCCATTTTGAAAAATAAAATTTATAAAATTTCAAAAAGTGGTTATTACTATTCATAACGGCTAATTTTATTAATATTTTAATAGCATATCGTTGTTTAGTGAAACTCGGTATTGCGTACGACGCAAGCTATCGAGGAAGGTCGTGATTGCGTGTAAAGTAAGCCAAGCAAGTGTGTAGTGAAAGATTCCTTTGATGATATATAAAAACAAAATATTATTCATAAAAATCTCGGGTGTTACATTCTACCCCCCTTAAAAAGAATTTCGCCCTCAAAATTCGTCACTTTGTAACAAACAGATGAGGATACTTCTCCCTCATCATATCCTCAAGCTCCCATGTAGCTTCTTCAAGTTGGTGGTTCCTCCATAAAACTTTCACCAAGCGAGTGGTCTTGTTTCGTAGGACTTTTTTGCTACGATCCAGAATCTCTATCGGTTGTTCTTCATAAGAAAGATCTTGCTCCAGCGGTACAACTTCTGAGCTAAGTACATGTGAAGGATCTGGTACGTAATTTCTCAGGAGAGATACATGGAACACATCGTGAACTTGAGAGAGATTCGGTGGAAGCGCCAATCGGTAAGCTACCTTCCCAACACGATCCAGTATTTCGAAAGGACCGATATATCTAGGGCTCAACTTCCCCTTCTTTCCAAATCTCATAACCCTCTTCCAGGGAGATATTCGTAAGAACACTTTATCACCCACTTCAAACTCTAGGTATTTTTTTCGGTTGTCGGCATAACTTTTCTATCGACTCTGAGCTGCCCTTATGTGTTGTTGAATAGATCTGACCTTTTTTGCCATTTCATCAACGAGATCAGGTCCTAATAGCTTTCTTTCCCCAACTTCATCCCAGCAAGTTGGAGTCCTACATTTCTTTCCATAGAGAGCTTCATAAGGAGCCATCTGAATACTGGAGTGAAAGCTATTATTATAAGAAAATTCCACCAAAGGTAGGTGTTGATCCCAACCTCCTTTGAAATCCATAGAGCAAGCTCTCAACATATCTTCTAGGGTTTGAATTGTTCTTTCAGACTGACCGTCTGTCTGGGGATGATAAGCAGTGCTGAAACTCAACTCTGTATCCAGAGTATGCTGAAGACTTCACCAGAACTTCGAGGTAAATCTCGGATCCCGATCAGATATAATAGAAAGTGGTACTACATGCAATCTTACCACTTCCTTTACATATATCCTGGCAAGCTGATCTAGAGAGAAATCCTCTCTAATAGGAATGAAGTGTGCAGACTTTGTAAGACGATCAACTATGACCCAGATAGCATTATTGCCTTTGGATGTTTTAGGAAGTCCTGTGACAAAGTCCATAGTGATGTTTTCCCATTTCCATTCGGGTATGGGTAATGGTTGTAACATCCCCTTAGACTTCTGTCTCTCGGCTTTAACTTTTTGACAAACCAAGCATCGAGATACATATTCAGCAACATCTCTTTTCATGCCATCCCACCAAAAGTAATCTTTCAGGTCCCTATACATCTTCGTGCTTCCAGGATGAATAGAGAATGAAGAACTATGAGCCTCATCCAGCAGCTCCTTCTTTAATTCGGGGATGGAAGGAACACAAACCCGATTCCTGAACTTTATTATCCCATCACAATCAAGATTGAATTCAGGAACATTTCTCACCTTCTTTTGTAACTCAACATCTTCTTTCTGTGCCTCTTTAATCTTCACATGTATAGATGGTTGAACATTCATTTGAGAAAGATAAGATTTTTCCCCTTCCATTATAATTCCAAGATCCATTCTTTGTAAATCCATAAATATTGGATCTTTTGTGATCCTCATCATGGATAAACTAGCATGGTATTTTCGACTTAATGCATCTGCCACCTTGTTTTCTTTCCCAGGGTGGTAATGGATTGAGCAGTCATAATCCTTAATCAGCTCCAACCATCTTCTTTGGCGCATATTCAGCTCCTTTTGTGTGAAAATATACTTTAAACTTTTATGATCAATATAAATATCACACCTTTCACCATAAAGGTAATGCCTCCAAATATTTAATGCAAAGATTACCGCAGCCAACTCTAAATCATGTGTTGGGTAATTTTGCTCATGGATTTTCAACTGTCGTGAGGCATAAGCTATCACCATATCATTTTGCATAAGAACACACCCCAATCCCTTCTTGGATGCATCACTGTAGATCACAAACCTTTCTCCACTACAAGGCAGTGTGAGCACAGGTGCACTGGATAACCTTCTTTTCAACTCCTTGAAATTCTCTTCACATTCCTCTGTCCAGACAAACATAACTCCTTTCCGAGTCAACTTGGTGAGTGGATTAGATAATCGTGAAAAATATTTTACAAAACGTCGATAATATCTAGCCAAACCAAGAAAACTTAGAATCTCAGTTACTGTTGTTGGTCTCGAACATCTTTCGATAACCTCTGTTTTTGCTGAATCCACAGATATCCCCTCTTTTGAGATTATGTGACCCAAAAATGCAACTTTTTGAAGCCAAAATTCACACTTGGTAAATTTGGCATAAAGCTTCTCCTTTCTCAGGGTCTTCAATATAATTCTCAAGTGATCTTCATGCTCTTCCTTGCTCTTTGAATAGACAAGAATATCTTCTATAAAGACTACCACAAATTGATCAAGATAGTCTCTAAATACTCTATTCATTAGATCCATGAAGATATCAGGGGAATTAGTAAGACCAAATGGAATCACTATAAATTCATAGTGTCCATACCTTGTACGGAAAGCCGTCTTTGGTATATCCTCCCTTTTGACCCTTAATTGATGATACCCTGAACGAAGATCAATCTTGGAAAAGTATTGAGCTCCGCGTAGTTGGTCAAATAAGTCATCAATGCGTGGGAGAGGATATTTGTTCTTGATAGTGATCTTGTTAAGTTATCGATAAATAATGCAGAGTCTCATTGATCCATCTTTCTTCTTAACAAATAGAACAGGTGCTCCCCAAGGTGATTCACTAGGGCGTATGAATCCCTTATCAAGATTCTCCTGGAGTTGCTTCTTCAATTCCTGCAACTCAATTGGGGCCATTCTATAAGGTGTCTTTGAAATAGGCAAAGCACCCGGTATGAGTTCTATTGAAAACTCAACTTCACGATTTGGTGGAAGACCCGGTAATTCCTCCGGAAAGACATCATAAAACTCCCGTATGATGGGAATATTCTTAATCGCGATCTTCTCACCAACCATTTGAGATAAATAACCTTCATTTAGTGGAATCAATACCCAAAAAATGGAAGAAATTTCCACTGGAAGGTTATGTTCATCCTTGCATTGATAGATGATCATAGATTGATCTGGAATATGAAATGTGACTTCCCTTCTTTGGCAATTGATATGAGCTCCGTATAAAGAAAGCCAATCCATGCCAAGAATCACATCAAATTCCACTATAGGAAGGATCACAAGATTTGCAGGAAGCACTTTCCCACAAACTTCGATCAGAGAAGAATTATAAACTTTTGATGCGATTGATGTGCCATTAGGTGTTGTCACAGCTAACTCAACATCTAATTGTTGAGGTAATACGGTGATACCCTTAGAAAATTTTTCAGAAATAAAAGAGTGGGTGGATCCAGAATCAAATAAAACATTTGCTACTTTAGAGTGGATGGTAAGTGTACCTTTCACCACTTCATTATCGTACACCACATCGCTGATAGAAATTGCATGTGACTTTCCTTTGTCATTAGCCTTAAGATTTTGTTGATGTCGACCATCATCATCAACCCTTGGATTTGGGCATTGATTGGCATAATGCCCCATCTCCTTGCACTTGAAACATTGAAGTGTAGTAGGTTCATTCTGTGTATCCCTTCCTTTGTTTCCGTCATTAGACATCTTCTTCCCATTGTCGCGGCATTCAAATGCCCGATGACCTTCCTTTCCACATTTGAAACATTTACTTGTCCCTTTAAGACAACTCCCTCCATGTTTCTTCCCACACTTTGAGCATAAGGGAAAGCTCATCTTCTTTTCAGTGTGCTCTTTATATTTTCCTTTGAATTCCATCTTCTTCTTCTTATCAAACCCATGTGACTGATGGGTTACTCCAATCTCTATCTCGACTTTGAGAGCAAATCGAATGATTTCCTCGTAGCTATTGAAGTCCCTTATGGCTAACGCCCTTCGAAGACTTGGTTTTAAGCCACTAAAGAATCGATCGATCTTACTCTCAGGTTGGATAATAATACCAGAAGCGTACCTTGCAAGTCTTGTAAAATTTGCTTCATAGGTACCAACAGATTCATCATCCCTTTGCTTCAATTCAAGGAACTCTTTCTCCATCTTTGTTCGGAGAATACGAGGGAAGTACTTATTGAAAAATAAGTTCTTGAACTCGTCCTATTCCATAGACTCAATTTCATCCCTTTGCCTCGTATTCTTAATAATATTCCACCATTGATCAGCATCTCCTTCCAAACGATACACTGCTAGGATGACTTTATCATGTTCAGAACATTGAAGAACTGAAAATATCTTTTCAGTAGTACTAATCCATTGTTCAGCAACTAATGGATCAGTAGACCCACTGAAAGAAGGTGGACGCTGCCTCATGAAGGATTCAACAGAATGTTTCTCCTTCCTTTGCTCGTTTAAAAGTCCTGCATGATTCATAGCTTGAGAAAGTTGTGTGAGCATGGCTACAAGATTTTGCATTCCAGCTCCCATATCGTTTGGTTGCTCAGGGGGGCAATCATTACATTGCCCATCGCATTCCGTATTAACACGGTTCCTTCGGGTTCCAGCCATTGACTAAAACCAAGAAGAATAGTGTGAGCAACAATAATTATAATAGGAAAACCACATAATTCAAGAATAAAATTTTCATGCTTAAGGTCTTATCCTAGGTTATTCAAGGACATTTCTAAAGCACTAAGATTGTGTTCTATGCTTAGACTTATCCTTAGGGTTCTTACTAAGGCTTTCACATCCTAGTTTCCAAAGGTTAACTATACCTCTCCTCTGATACCAACTATAACGACCCATACTTTACATACATTGTTAATACTTCAAAATTGAAGCACACTTATTACAACATATGAAAAAATCACAAAGGACCGTATAGGTATAGTGTCTTTAGAAACTGGGAAACATAAACAACTGGTTCAAAAATCTTCTACAGTGTCTCCCATTTATTTCATCATATCTAGGGTCCCTTTTAGAATATTCTACTTAATATCCATCTTCCTGACCTGGGGAAAAGAAAACATAAAAGGGTGAGCTCAAATGCTCAGCAAGGGCAAATAAAGGAAATAAAAATCATATCATATCTTTTTGAAAATCATAACCTGCAAAAGAGATCATAATATCTTAACATGGAACTAATCATAGAAGTGAAAATGAGATCCCCATAATCATAACATGAAATATGAAACTTTGTGGCATGCACACATAATCATGGAAAATCATTTCTTGTTAGTCATGACTCATTGCCAATACTATCTTAGTGGACAAAGTCCCTTTCTGAACCTAGTTCACTCCTCGTTTTAGTCCTGTATCACTGAACCGAAATAACCTTCCGTTCCAGCCATGTCTATCTCATGAGATATAAAATCTTTACCCAATGCATTGGAGGGAAATATAGGTCCCACCCATCTTATAATGAATCCTTTCTTATGTGTGCCACATAATCATAAATCATAAATCATAGCGTAACCCATGTAATAAAAATGGGATTCTTAAACAACATGACATCATAAAACAATTCATATAAGATAAAGGAATTCATAAAAATATTTCCATCACAACATAATCAAATCCATGTAATAATAGGTATAAAAACAGAACCCTTTTATTATCTTAGATGGAAAATAATTTTGATAAAATACTTGAACTCCATTCATGAGGAAAATATCCTTTCTACTTCAAAAACACTTTTCCTTTCTTAACATGTCATACAATTTTAAACTAAAAGAAGTTGATTAAAAATAAACTTGAATACTTGTAAAGGAAGCTTCTTGGAAATAATGTTTTAGAAATCCATTCATGCCGTATAAGTTAAGAAAAACATTCTTCGTACTTTTGTCGGAAAAGTCAAAAAGTACCTCATACGAAAAAACGACAAAAGATTCCTTTCATATTCTTTACTAAAAACTCACCAAAGGGTAAAATTGTATTTAAAGTATTCTACGTGGATGGAAACAATATTACATATTGAGGGAACATGGATTTGGATGATAAAATACACTCCCAATAAATACTTACGAATAAAGAATCTCGGATAAAAATGAGATTGTGATATTTCCCTTACCTTAGGTCCGATTTGCTTTGTATGTGTCCGAAGATCCTGTATAATGGTTTAAATAATGTTATTGACTTATTCCAGAATCATACATATTGATATGATATCATATATGGTCATATTCTTAGCTTCTTGATAGTAATATTTCATTGTTACTTGTTACTCGGGTCTTTATTGCCTTTTGTTCTTATGCGTGTTTTGCCGAATACATTCTTATTCTTCTTTTAAGGTTATAGATACCTTATATCCAGAATGGTATTAGTGTAACATATATCATATTTATTCATTCAATTCATTTATATAATTACTATGTAATGATGATCATGTAGAACGAGTCGCATCACATCGTGGAGACGGTATTCCGTACGTACGCACGAGTGATGATATCGTTCCTATGATCGTGGAACTGTATTGGAGTATATATATATTATTTCAATATCAATATTACTTTATAATAATAATAAATAGTTACTCATTACACCATTATACCCATCCTTGTAAAGTGATGGTGGAAAATAGATTACACCACGGCGTGGAGACGGTATTCCGTACGTACGCACGCGTGGTGATTTCGTTTTTCCGTAGGATGGATAGAAGGTGAATTAGGGTTGTTTCATATTTATAATAACATATCAGTATGTAAGTAATACTGATGTTATTACTTCATCATGAAACAACTAAAGAAGAATAAGGTGAAGAAGAAAGAAATTGAAAAGATCGGCAATGGATATTACCTCTTCTTTGGAACGCTTCTTTGAATCCTTCACTTAGGGAACTAATATTGGTCTTTTAAGAAGACCAGGACATCTAGGATTATTCTAGGGAAGTGTAGAGGAGAAAATGTCAGGGGTTGTCCGACCTTGAGTGCTCAATTTTGTGTGAGGAGGAGGGGGAGGAGGTGCCCTTTTATAAGGGAGGAGAGGGGCACCTTAGGAATATCTCAAAATATTATTTTATATTAAAGTCAAAATCGGTTTATAATGGTTCCAAAGGGTCTTATTTAGAAGCTAAAGTGGGGATGGGTCGAAATCCTATCAACCAATAGGATTTAGACAAGTTTAGGTTATTATTTTAACCTTATCAATTAGATTTAACTCTAAGTTAAATAATTTAACTTTTACCGTGTCTTTTTGTTTTCTTACACTATATGGTTAATACACTTACTATAACATGCCAAAAGAACCCCAAATTGTTTATTATTAGTATATATATTTTTATCTAAGTCATTTGGCCGAACCTTAGATTTTTAGGAATAAAATAACAATTAATAATATAATATTTGATTTAAAAACTATTTTGTGTCAATTTTGACACTATTTGATATATGATTTTTGTGAAAGTCATAACAGAATTATATGTTCGAACCAAGTTGATTAAATAAACACTAATATATCATAGTAACCTATAAAATTAGTGTAATTCATAAAAAGTCTCAAATTACATTTATTTTGGTGTTTATAACATCAATTATGTCAATATTTCATAAATAAGATAATTACTGCATCATAATTGTGTCATAAATAAATTAAATTATTTAATGTCTAAAAATTACAAATAAAATACCATTATGTAGGAAATCGTTTTAGCTTTCTAATGAATATTTATAGTCGAATTTATCTTATGTATAACCCCATATTAAAAATGATTTACTTATTAAACTTTGATTTTAACTATTTTAACCCTTCTTTAAATAAATTAATAATAAATGTCCTAATCTAATCCAAGTGGGCCTAAATGGTCATATTTTATTACTAAGTTTGTTTTTGGTCGAATTACACTTGTCCAATAGAATTAGGACATGTGTTAGGGTAATAGTAATATCATATTTACCCCTAGTTACCCTATTTACTATTAACCGCGGTAAAAAAAGTAAAAAGTTACTATTCACCAAAAAATTATTTTCATCTCATTGAACCACATTTTAGTCCTTGATATTAACCGTGTCTCTCGGATTTTCGAAATTCCATTCACAGAAGCGGTAAAATTAAGTTTTATGCAAAATTCAGTTTTTAACCTACCACTTAGTGGTTTCACTATTCATCAAAAATTGAAAGTTTTCAGAAAAATACCAAAATTTCACCCTAGGCTAATTTCGGTATTCCGAATCCAAAAATGAAGTCCATTTTGAAAAATAAAATTTATAAAATTTCAAAAAGTGGTTATTACTATTCATAACGGCTAGTTTTAATAATATTTTAATAGCATATCGTTGTTTAGTGAAACTCGGTATTGCGTACGACGCAAGCTATCGAGGAAGGTCGTGATTGCATGTAAAGTAAGCCAAGAAAGTGTGTAGTGAAAGATTCCTTTGATGATATATAAAAACAAAATATTATTCATAAAAATCTCGGGTGTTACAACTAGATTGGTCAGTCTTTTGGGATTTGTTCCCTTGTGATCATGCCAATATTATATAATAATGCACCAACTCTAGGTAGCAAGGGCATAGGCATTACATTTGGTATCATAGAAAGATTAGTACAGACATTGAAAGCTAGATCTAGAAAACATATGGTTAGAGAACATTATCCTGAGATAGACATTGATGATTTTTATAGAAGAACATCCAAGAAATTTCGTAATGTAACGATTTTGTAAATTTTCCAAGAAATCATTCATGTATGGATACCAATAGGTAGATTCAGCTCTCGCAGAAGTATACCTAGGAGTGAAAACTCTAATATGGATTTTCGGTCTTAACCTAGGGTATCTTGGTACACAACAATGGACCTTGCTGCAGTCTTGGTTATGACACTCCTAGGGGATATGCTTAGGACAATTCAAATTTTTTTACACTCCATTATGAAGGATTTATGAGTAAATACTTTCTCAATGAAAACACAATTTTATGATTAAGGATTAATTGCATAAACTATTAAATTTATGTTCTATATTTTACTAGTTTGTAATTATGTATTGTCATTCATAAACTAATATACTATATGCCATTGTTTAGAAAATTCACCTAGTGGAAGTAATAGAAATCGTATCAATACACATAATCCATGTAGGGATTTCTCTCCTACTCAAGATAATTATGGTGGAGCTGGTGATACAACCAGTGTTGGCCAAATTATAATCCAACTAAGACAACTCACTTATGTTATGAATAATAACCTTAATCATATGGAGCACCCTAATCCACAATGTAGAGGATTAATGTTAGACCGCTTCATGAGGCAACAACCACCAACAATCAGTGGGACCACAAATCCATTTGAAGGTGACCAATGGATAAGTTTCATTGAGAAAATATTTCATGATTTGGGGAGTAGCGAAAGGGAAAAAGTTTCGATAGTAGTTTATCTCCCCACAGAAGATGTAGAACAACGGTGGTCATTAATTCGAAACACAAATGGGGATAAATAAGTATCAAATATGGAATGGAGGGTGTTTAAATAAATTTTCTTAGAAAAATACTTTCCTCGTGACCATGTAATAGATATGGAAATACAATTTCTGTGTTTGATGCAAAAGTAGAATGAGAATGTCACAAAGTATGAGGCTAACTTTTCAAGGATATTATGAAATACTTCACATTATATATGTAACCCAAGGATTAAGATTGATCAATTATTTTATGGGTTAAAACCATTTCTCTGTCGACCATTAGTATCACTATCCATCTAATCATAAGAAGATATTGTCTCATTTTCTATCAAGACATAAAAGGAATTCTCTACGTGTTACTACATTAAAGAAAAGTCAGAGAAGAAGAGATATGTTGAACACTCCGAAAATTAAATAAGGAGAAAAATAAAAATATTGAATTTACATCCTCCAATAATGTGGGAAGAAGCACCCTAGTACTTGGTTGAATGGAATGGGTGTCTATTACATATGTGGTGAAAAAGGCCACCAAACTAGTAATTTCAAGGGAAAGAAAGATGCTATCATTTTTTAGGGATAAAATGGTATAGATATGGGGCATTATGCAAATGAATGTCCTAAGCGCCAACAAAGAATCCCTCAGAATGGGACAAGGGAGAAAGTCCTGGATTATGCAATCACTATGGCCGAGGTTGACGCTCCGAATGACGTGATGGTAGGTAATTTAATGGTTTCCTCAAATTTAATCAATGATTTATTTGATTCTGTATCATCATATTATTTTCATATCTTCATAATTTGTTAAGAAAATTAGATATTTCCAATTTGATTTAATAATGGAGTTTCAAGTCAAAACTCCTATGGGAAGTATCATTGAAACAAAGTATTGGGAATCAGTTCCCATTAGGGAATATAACTGTGCTTTTTCAACTGATATCATCATCATACACATGATTGAATTTTATTTAATCCTCGTAATGGATTGGGTTTCATAATATGATGTGAAAATTTATTGTAAGATGAAGGAGGTTACAATTTTCAATGATGATAAGGAGTACCTTCTCATTAAAGCAGAAAGGTCGCCATCTGATTATTATATAGATCCACCGTGTGGAGCACTACTAAATTCAATTAGTAGGGTGGAAGGGAATGAAATAACTATGGGTGAGGAAAGGACTTTTGAAATAGAGTATGTACCTATTGTGAAAGAATATGTTGAGGTGTTTCCAAGGAATTTACCTGGACATCCTCCTAAACGAGAAATTGCGTTTTCCATTGATTTAATTATAGGTTCCATGACCATATCAAAGAACCCTTATAAAATGTCCATTGTGTAATTAGTGGAACTAAAGAAAGAACTAGATGAATTGAGTAATAAAATATTTATTCACCCTTGTGTTTCTCCATATGGATCCCATGTTATTTTTGTTAATAAGAGAGATGGATCTATGCAGTTTTGAGTTGACTACATGGATATCAATGCTATAACAATAAATGACATGTATCCCCTACCTTTCTTTGATGATTTATTAGATCAACTTCATGAATCTCAATATTTTACAAAGATTTTCCTTCAATCATGATATCATCAGTTTTGTGTGAAGAGGGAAGACATTCCGAAAACAACATTTCTAACCAGGTACAAAAATTATGAATTTATAGTAATGCCTTTGGGACTGACTAATACACCCTATGCCTTCATTGATATAATGAATAGAATTTTCAAGTAATATCGTGACGAATTTGTAGTTGTATTTAATGATGATATCTTGGTTTACTCCAAAATCTAGTAAGATCATGAAAATCACTTGCACAATATTTTGAAAACCACAAAAATAAATGAATTATATGGGTAGTTTAGCAAGTGTGAATTCTGGCTTTAGGAAATTTCTTTTCTTGTCCATATAGTCTTTAAGGATGGAATCTCTATCGATCATTCAAAGGCCAAGGCAATCCATAAATGGCAAGCACTGATGAGTATAACTGAGGTACACAGTTTTATTGGTTTATGAGGTTATTATCATTACTACATCTAGAATTTTGCTCGATTGGGTAACCCATTAACCAAGTTCGCACGTAAATGGGTTAAATTTTATAGTAAAAAAGTGTGTATGGAATGTTTTTAATAAATGAAGAGATTATTAGTCAATTATCTTATCTTCACTCTACCATTAGGGAATGATGGGTTTGTTATTTATAGTTATACTTGAAAGAAAGGACTTGGTTGTGTCCTTATATAGAGGAGGATATGGTAGAGGAGTTCCTGTATGTGGACATTCCACAGGAAGAGGCTGACATGATGGGAAGGGCGGTAAGAGTGGAAGTCGATCACGAACAGGCAAAGTGGATTGACAAACAAGACTTGATATTAATGAGAGGCTTCAATGACAAGAAAATCAGCAAAGAGGAATATATCTGCACTTGGGACAAAATGGAGAACTATTTGGAAGATGTTATTGGAGAAGATCCTGGGGCTAAGGTATGGATATTACACTGGAATCTCTACAGGGAAGAAAGAAATAATAGGCTAAGGTTGTGTTTTGGTAACATCTCCTTTTCTTATGAGGCGTCGCCCCCGGTTTGACTCGGGAAGTGCAGTCGGGGCTCCCTCATCGGGCTAGAGCACTCTACCATTTCCTTGGAAGGTCATTCGGGACATGGCTGATTTGGAGGGATGGAAACATCGGGAGGGACCATGCTTGCATGGGATCGTCGAGTGTCCATCTTAGGGATGGTGGTGTTGTTGTTGCTTGTATGTGGTAGTTTCTGCTCTTTCTGGTGCTTTTCTGGGTTTGTTTGGCTGCTTTGTTGAACTTTTGGTTTCTCACTTTTCCCTCAAAAGTGTTTTCTTAATAAAAAAAATAATTGTCAGTCAGCCTATACATCACGCCAGCTAAAAATTAATGAACAAAACTATCACACTCATGATATTGAGTTAGAAGAAGTAATATTTTCATTGAAGATATGGAGACACTAGCTCTATGGTGAAAAATGTGAGATATATAAGGATCAAAATAGATTGATGTATATTTTCTCACCGAAATAACTCAACATGAGGCGAAGAAGATGGATTAAACTACTCTAGGATTATGATTTCACTATACACCACCACCTTGGGAAGGAAAATAAGGTGGAAGATTCATTGAGTTGAAAGGATCATCAAGTTTTGAACAGGATGATAGTTGAGAGGGATACTTAGTTCATGGATCTAGTATAGATGGATATGGGAATAATCCCGGAAGGTGGAACATCAATAATTTTTCAAATGGTTTCCAATAAAACATTACTAAAAATGATAAAACATTCTCATATTAATGATGAGGAGATTCAAAATAAAATTAAATCTGTGAATGAAGGGAGGTTGATTGACATCATATATGAAGATGGAATTTTGAAATTTTGGAAGATAATTAGTGTTCTTGACATACCCGATCTAAAAAAGAAACTGTTCGATGATTCTCATAGATCCAATTTCTTTATACACCCTATTAGCGCTGAGATATATATATATTTGAAGGAACATTTTTGGTGTCACAACATTTATAGGGATATAGCTCATTATGTGTCAAAATGTATGGTTTATCGACAAGATAATCCTGGAATACAACATCCTAGAGGAGTCATGAAACCTCATCCCATACCTGAGTGGAAATGGGATGATATTACAATGGAATTTTTCATTGAACTACCAAATACTCATATAAGGAATGTTGAAATATGGTTCATTGTTGATCATCTTACCAAAGCAGCACATTTTCATACTATAAGAGAAGATTTAACACATTAATGTTTAGTAAGACTATATGTTAATGGTGTTTTAAGACTTCATGGAGTACCCATATCGACTTTTTCTAATCGTGATCCCCATTTTACATCATGATTCTGGAAATTCTTTAGAAGTCCCTAGATACTGAACAATGTTTGAGCACTGCCTACCACCCTCAAACTTATGGAAAATCAGAAAATACTATTCAAACCTTAGAAGACATGTTGAGATCTATCTCACATGGCTTTCATGGTATGTTGGATCAATATTTACCTCTGTTAGAATTTTCCTATTATAATAGATTCCATTGAAGTATTCAGATGGCACCAATTGAAGCGTTATATGGAAAGAGATGTTACACACCAACTTGTTGGGATGATGTTGGTGACAGATAAATCGCTGGCAAAGAACATGTTGGGGAAACAATGGAAAAGCATAATATTATCCAAACCCACATCAAAGCAGTTCAAAGTAAGAAAATGAGTTATGCCAATAACCGATGAAATGATTTATAATTACAAGTATGAGATCATGTTTTTTAATGGTATCTCCATGGAAGTGTGTTATAAGATTCAGTATGAAAAGCAAATTAGGTCCTAGGTACATCATACCTTTCGATATTCTGGAAAAAATTGGAGTTGTAGCTTATATTTTGGAAATTCCACCAAGTCTCCCCAACATTCATGATGTGTTCCACATATCACTATTGATAAAATGCATTCCAGACCCAATGAATTCACTCACCAATGATGAAATTAAACTATAACCTTTTATATCTAATTGTGAAAGCCTATCAAGATTTTTGATACTAGAGAACAAGTGTTGAGAAACTAGACTAATCACCTGGTAAATGTTCTGTGGTGAAATCATAAGATGGAAGAGGAAATGTGGGATCCTGATAGAACTATGATGGAGAACCACCCAAATAATTTTATGCATTAATATTCTAAAAATTTTGTGACTGAAATTATTTGAAGGAGTGTATAATGTAACACCCCAAGCTTCCACGGTACGTTTCTATTTTAATAATACAACAGCTTGCGATGTACGCAACATTGATTTCTAATACACCATGACCATTCATAATAACTGTTATGAATATTAATACCAACTTTTGGAAATTTTGTAAATTTTATTTTTCAATATGGACTTCATTTTTTAATTCGGAATATCAAATTTTGTTACAGTGAATTCTTTGTATTTTTCTGAAAACATTCTATTTTTTATGAATAATGAAAAAAACTGCGTTATTGTTTAAAACTGAAATCTTATTTAAATAATTGGTTATTTTATATAAATTTATTTTAGGGAAAAAATGGATTCATAATTACTATATATGTTCAATTTAATTCATTAGGGTCATTTTATAATAATATTACATATATAAACTTTTATTTATCTCTTTACCATCCTTTACCCACCTTTTTGGTGCATTTGCAAATTTGATTAAAAGGTAATTTTACCATTTCAGTGAATTAAATTTTGAGAATCCAAGAGAAAAACTTGAAATCATTAAGTAATATGGGATTCAATAAGATGAAAATAATTTTTGGTGAATAGTAACCATTGATATTTATTTAACATGGTTAAAAGTAAATTGGGTTATTAAAGGTAAACAATGATATTATAATTTCCCTAACACATGTCCTAATTATATTGGGTAAATTTATATTGACCAAAATCACCCGTAATAATAAAATATAATTCTTTTGGACCACTTGGATTAAATTAGGACATTTATTATTATTTTATTTAAAGAAGTGTTAAAAGTGTTAAAGTCAATGTTTAATAAAAACCATTTTTAATATAGGGTTATATGTTCGATAAATTAAACTATAAATATTCATTAGATATTTAAAAATATTTCCTACATAATTTTATTTTATTTATAATTTTTTGAAATTAAATAATTATATTTATTTTTGACCTAATAATGATGCAGTAATTACCTTATTAATGAAATATTAAAATAAATGATATTATAAATTTCCAAATTAATGTAAATTGGGACTTATAATGAATTAAACTAATTTTATAGGTTAATAAAACATGTTATGGTTGAATAAATATATTTTGTTTGATGTGATAAATTTGTTATGACTTTCACAAAAACAAAATACCAAATACTGTCGAAATTGACATAAATGATTTTTTAAAACAAATACTATATTAATAATTGACAAAATATTTTTAAAATTATAAGTATCATTCAAAATACATTGATAAGTTTATATATATCAATAATAAACCACTTGGGGTTTTACTGTCTTTTTATTGTATTTATTATTTATTATTTATTATAATAAGACAAAAATACTTGTTAAATGTTAAACCATTTAACATACAGGTAAATAAAAAAGATGAGGTTATTATATTGAACTAAACATGTATAAAACCTATTGGTTGAGAGTTTTTCGACCATCCCCACCTTCACCTTGAAATAAATCTTTTTGGATCCATTATTAACCGAATATGATTATATAATGAAATAATATTTTAATCTTTTCCTAAAGTGACAATCACCTCTCTTATAAAAAGGTATGCCCCCTTATCTAAAAATCACACCCCCAATGCCATTTTTCTCAGCCAAACCCTATTCCAATATCCTCCAAAATACCCTCACATCGACCTAGAGGCCTTAATTTTATGAGAAAGCCATCCTATGGAGCCCTTTTAATCAACTCAAAAAGAAAAACCCGAAGAAGAGGTAGTAATTTCACCACCTCTTTAAAAATTCATTTCTTATTCCTCTTATTCTATCTTTGTTTTTCCATTCCAAAATAATAACTCCAGTACCATATAAATACTGTGATGTTATTATAAAAATTTTACAACCATATTTCTTATTATGTCCATCCTATGAATGACAAGTCACCATATGTGTGTACGTACAACTTACCGTCTCCACGTTGTGGTGTAGTTTCTTATTCAAACTCTTAATTGTTTGGATGAGTTTAATAATGAATATAAATCATGTAAATAATAACATCATCAAGTAAATTATTCTGTATATATGATAAACCATCCAATTACATATGATTTCTCCCTCAATATAATGATATAGTCGCTAATGAATACGTACGGATTATCATCTCCACGAACGTGATGAGATTCATTCCTCATCATAACCATTAATGAATAATGATATGTTGATGATTAAATATAATTTTTAAGAACATAATATCATTATGGATATGAGTAAATTACATCCTATCTATAAAAAACATGGGTTATGTAACCTAGCATATAAAGAAAAATGAATCAGTTAACACCCATAAAAATGATACTACTAACATATTATTAACAAAGAAATATTATAAGATCATATATGATATCATATTTAGGTATGTAGTTATTGAATAATTTAATAATATTGTTTTAAAAATTTTACAGGAGGTTAAAACACTATCTAGTAAGGAAATGTACCATGTAAGGGTTAATTCTACAATATCTTCATTATCAGAGGTTATTTATATGTGAGTATCTACTACGACCTATTTATCATCCACAACTGTGTTTCTTAAAAATATATTTCAAATTTTTATTACTAAATACTGGACTATGGGTTAATTTTATTTATAACCTTTTTTTAATTTTCATAATAATTTTTGAAAGTAATCATTTCGTCACTTTCCAATCAAGGACATTATAACCTTTTCAAATAATTTTGTTAAGAATGTTTTTTTAAACTTATACGACAAGTGCGGCTATTTTCGGCCGTTATAACACCTTCAAATCTTCCCTTACAATAATATAATATTATTTTAAAATAACTGTTCTCTTTTATAATTATGTGACTTTAAAATGATTTCAAAATAGAAAGATATATTTCTCTCAAATAGTTTTGATTTCATCTATGTCAACATCTCTTTATGTATTTTACAGTTGTTTGATGTTGATATATTATGATACAATCATCCATATTTTATTGATGTTTTTTTGATATATTTCACCATGCATGTGTTTTTTTATACCAGTCATGGTTTATGGTTAAAATATTAACATTTTGTATGTTAGTTTTAATACAAATGTTTATGTTATGATTCAACCTTTTCATATGAGGAATCCATTGGACTTAATAAGTGACGATTGGATCCCTCTATAGCTCCTCAATGAATTTGTAGGTCTCATGAGATAACCTATTAACTTAGAAAAGGACTTGAAAAACTCTTATTTGTATTCTTGACACGTGGCCTTGACTATGTTTTTATGATGTCCAACATTATGAATTGCATCATTATGAAATTGGCTATTGATATTACATGTGATTATTCGACTAGTTGAATATCTATGTGAATAAGTAAATGGAATTATTGTATTTATTTTTTTCATATTATGCAGAAGATTTTTTTTAAAAGCCATGTGTTTTAGTCTAATACATTTCACTAAACGATTATTCTTATTTATAACAGTTTCTTCTATATTTTTATCCTTACTGAGCACCTGAGCTCACCCCTTTCTATTTTTTATTTTTCCCAGGATGTGAATAAGTATATTTAGACTGACCTATATGGATATTTTAAGGGATATGAAGGTAGACACAATGTTGTTGTTTTTTACTTCATAATGTAATGTAAAACTTGTGTTTGTATCTAGTACCACTAGGGATACTAAACTGATCGGTCGTTCGGGATTTGATCCCTTGTGATCACACCATTATTATGTAATAATGCACCGACTCGGGGTAACTAGGGTCGGGGATATTCATATTATCTTCTAATGTTTTGATCATGTTCATAAATTTTTTTAATCATGATATTTCTTCACTATCTCATTTGTTCACCCTTAGTGATCATTTGATCTCACCCTTTCCTATGTTTCCTTCTTAAAGGTTTTGAATATATGTTTTATGTATCATTTTTAGAATAATGATTTTATTCATGGAGAACCTATTGTGAGATAATATTGCTCATTTATGTACTAGTTTTTATGTATCCATGTATCCAAATGCACTAAACCAATATGATCTTTGGTCATCTATTTGTGTATTGAATTAAGTATTCCACAAAAAAATTTATGTAATGTTTTTGTATGAAAATAGAGGTTCATGGTAGATGGTATAAGATATAAGGATTAGTTAACATTTTCAAACTAAGATGTAACAATCTTACTGAGATTCCTACGAACATGTCTATAAGGCTTTGTGTAATGATGAGTAAAATTATAGGAAAGTGATCATGTATTTTGGTAAGTGATAGAGTGAATGGTTTCCTTGAAATAAAACCCTATCAAGATACTACAATTGGGTGTGGAACTGGCATTGATGTAGATTGGGTTAACAACCTTGAAACACCTTATTGATCTAGACTCGATTGGGAACTTTTGAATGATAACTAGCGTTGATTCACACCTTGATTAATACTCCAAAGAGATATGATTTTGAAATTCATAAACTCATCGTGAACCATTATAAATGATTTAAATATAATTGGCTATGAATAACATAGGATAAACTTAAGGTGTCGTAGTATAAAGAAGGTGTCATAATTTAGAAATCCTATAAGTGGTTTTCTTGATTATATCGTTTCCCACTATGATGATTCTTTATTACATTATGATTTTTGGTTATTCTCAATTGATAGAACCCGAAGGAACCATGTTAATGCTGAGTATGATGGTAATTAAAATTATTGTCCTCCTAAGAATACAAATGATACAGGTGAAGTAATGAAAACATTATTTATATTCTCATATAGCTTTCTCAAGATATGAATCATGCTAAACATCCAAATGATAAATAGAGGGAACAAACATTTGTTGATTCCTTTATGGGGAAACATAAACCGTAATTTAGTGTGTCTTATGATACACTAGTTTCAAAATAATGGATAAGTACCACTGAAAATATATTTTCTTATTCTCCAATGTTTAGAACATATAAAAGTCATTCATGATATTTATTGTTTAGAAGGTGATGTAGACAAGTAGGGGAATCTAGTCAAAAATACGATGTGGAAAGATCTAATTGAATCAATGGATATGGATGAGTTTATAAGAATATTTTTCAATATGTAATTTCCACTTATTATTCATAAAATATGGATAAATATCTTTTTTTAGTTAAATAAAAGGAATGTTGAATCTGTTTGGTGACTATGAGGCTAATTTTACCTACCTTATAAGGTATTCTTCATAACTATCATCCAACCAAAATGAAAAGATAACCAATTATTCAATGGATTAAATGAAAGTATTAGGCAGGTGTTATAGAAAGGATACTTTAGTATCAATGAAGAGATTATTCAATTTTAAATCCTTTTTGAAATTCATGTTGGGGTTAAATGTCAATATCATGTTTTTACTTGATAAAAAAGATTGAGTTCAACAGAAAATGTAAAAATCAAGGAGAAAAAAAGGTTATTTTTTTACTTTGTACTCTATGTGTGGGAAGAATCATGGAGGAAATTATATCAATATGTCCTACAAATGTTTTAATTTTGGAAGGAAAGTACATTGGGAATTTTATATCCAATGTTATGGGGGTAATTTTGATAATAATTTGAATGGATAGAATCCTACAACAAATTCCCACCCACCACTAATTCAATGGAAAACATGTAGAGAGAATATGAATAATTCTAACTAGTGACAAAACTCGAAGTTTAATGATGATGATCGACGTCAACTACCTATTAAGATGATGTATATGGTTAAATCCCATGAAATAACTATTTCTAATGAGTGGTGGGACAATGAAATTTTGAAAGATATACTTACCATAAAATATAGAACTAATAATTTGTTATTTGATTATATATATACCCAATCTTTCATATAAAAAGAATTTTAGAAGGGTATTAATATTACACCCATTTTATTGTACAAGGAATTAGTAGTTGAAACACAGAATGGTGTGATGATTGCATCAATATCATAGGATTCTTATTTGGATAAAATTTGTGGGAATTTGTTTCTTAAATATATTTTCATTATATTTTTTATTGAATTTTATGTCATCATAGGCATGTGTTGAATTTTTATTTATAAATAAAATGTATATTGTTGAGGAAGGGATGATATATTTCATATTGGTCAGTCGTTTCACTGAAAGTATATAATCGGTGCCCGAAATTGTTATTACCCCCACTTGTAAAACTTTAGTATAGTGCAAGTGTGGGGTGGATCCATAGGGAAATTTGGTAGTGTGTTGGTTCAGTTGGGTTTATAATTAATATATGGAAATATGACGAATTTAGAGTGGATTTTCTTGGGTTGGATTGAGTGAAACTATTTTTTTACATTAAGAAAATGATTAACAATTTAAAGGAAACAATAAGTGAATTTAAGGTGTTTTAATAGAAAGAAAAGTGTATTGGGGCTATTGTGGTTATGGAGTTTTTATGATGATTGCTTAAATGGTTGTTTTGTTCACAATAATTCATCATTTTGGATTCCCTTTTATCACATGATTTCCTTGGTCTGGTTCCTCTTGTTTGGAATTGAAGAAATTGACTCCTTGGTCCGGTATTCAGTTTTTCTCAATTCATAATTTGGTTCAGTCCATTTATGAATTGGTGAAACCTTTTCAATGGCCATGAAAGCATTCGCCATTACTCTTCTTTTATATCGCTGATAATTCTTCCCTTGGTCCGACTCGGAATTCTCAGTAATATTTAGCATTTATTTAAGAGGAGTAAGAAGAATTTTGATGAACAAACACAACTATCTAAATTAAGACAACAGAATACAATCCTTCATCACCCACATCCCCAATACAAGGTGTTTAGTTACACATGGAAGTCATAATAGGAACAACGCACTCAATACCTGATGAATTCATCGTATAAGATTCAAGGAGTGGTGTCGGTAGGGGGAATGGTGAAACTACGACACTACGGTGGATTGGGAACGGTGGAAGCAGAACTTCTTCTCTCCTCCAATTGTTTTGAACACTAAAACCCGAAGTCCAAGGCCTCTTTTTATAGAAAAATAAAGTACACTGTGTGTATAGAAAGTAAACGTCATTTATTTTTGTCAAGGCGCTTTGGAGATAATTTCTCCATGGGTGGGCGGCCTAACATGCCGTCTTTGACTTTTGAACATGGCGTCGCCTGGTAGTTGAGTGTACACGGCATGTAGCACCACCATACATGGCGTGTAGTATAAAACTTTGGCCAACGACCCCTTCTAGAATAGAATACACGGCGTGTAAAAATGGAACACGTATTGTCTCCTTCAACGACCACATGGGTGTGTAGACTCTTCTCGGCAGCAACCGCTTCTAGAATGTAGTACACGACGTGTAATGCCACCCCACACAGCATGTAGCTTCTGCCTAGTGACATGGGTGTGTACTCCCTCCTTCGGTCTGTATCATTTTCTGGATGTACACGGCGTGTATAAAAAGTACACACCGTGTAGTTGCAAAATTTTCACAGACCTCCCTTGACTGATGTATTTTAGCCCGAAAGCTCCTGAAAGTAAACAGAATCAAAAAAATCAAATAATATGCTCTTGGAACAATAGATATTTGTTGAAAACATTTTTTTATTTTCAAATATATATATGAAAATATATACACAGATCAGGTGCATCAAATTCCCCCACACTTAGTCGTTTCCTTTCCCTCAAGAAAAATCTCAACATATAATTAAAAGAGTATATACTTTTAAAAGTAAGGAATTCAATTAATCAAAAGTACAAATGATAAAGTTTACTGATCAAAATTCTAAAAGGCACAAACAAATTCACTTCATAAGATACTGGAATCATGCCTCATATATAATTCACTTAACTACTCTCATCCTCTTTCCACACATTTTTCATCTTTTCAAAAATAAGCATGCCACTTGATGATCTACCTTACCAATTAAAATCACAATCCACACTCAAGATGTTTTTATTCAGATTTATGCTCAATCTAAGGTATATAAACTCTATCCATAAGTTTCCAATATGCCTTGTTCTCTACTTCAGGAAAAATTGAATTACAATAATCATGAGGGATTTATCAATAAGGTTCAAATGTCTCTGTGGCTAAGGGTTGGTAGGTTTAGATGTAAAAAAAATATTAGGCTTGAAAAAGGAAAGATAATTCCTTTAAACAACATTGCATGATATTCAAAGTAAATTTCAATAAAAATGTTTCCTTCTCAAGATCAGTCGAATGCTATTGTAATCACCACCTTTTCCCTTAAAAGTAGGGTTCCGAAATGAGCACAAGGTTCCCTTCTCTTTGGATTTTCTTCTTCTTTTTTTTCTTTTTTAAGAATAAATCAAGGTAAACACTTATGAAAACATCGAATAATTGTTTGGAACCCTTTCCGCCTCAAATAGTCAAGAGGCACTCCCCCCACACATTATTTCATGGTTGTGCACAAAAATATTCCATGTACTTCTTACACCCTCTTTAAATCTCCAAAATGAATAATCATGCAAAGTTAAAAAAGAAATAGGGTTAGAAGGGAAATAGACTTGTAACATGGATTCCTATAATGGTTGTTCATGGCTTCTATGGGATTAACGAAGATTAAATGTAGGGTTGGTCTCAAGATAAAGGGGTTGAAACAATCTAATGTCTCAATCATTTTAATGTAATTCAAATATTCCTCATGTTTTGAAAAGAAAACTTGCAAATTATGGTGGTGATTCATATCCTAAGAATCTCTCAAGAAAGAGGGTATTTTGAAAAGAAATAAGAAAAAGGGTTTAGAATACCTCTCAGGAGGGGAAAAATAATAAAGGGACAATCAGGTCATGACATGAATATAAATGATTAGCCTAATCAATGTAATCAATCAAGGATGAAATGTTGCAATTTGAAACTATATCAGAAATCATTTTAAAATACGTAAGAATTATAATAAGCATGAAACCCTCCAAAATTTCCTACTGATAACTTGAGCATTGATAAATTTAACCAAAAATTGCCTCAATTTTGAAAATATATAATCTATATATGATGTCTCCTATATTAGTTCAAGGGAAAAGACTAACGTGAAAGAGATAGATGTTCCCCCACACTTAATATGGCACATGGTCCACCAGGTGCAATACTACGGTAAAGGGTGGGTAAGGGTGAGATAAGGGGAAAAATGAGGGAAAGAAGTAGAAGAAGTAAATCCAAAAAGAAAGACAATAGAAAAGTAAAAATACTCCCCTCGTGAAAATGGATTCCCAAGGCGCTCCATGATACCTGTGACTGTCGAGGAAAAAGAAAACTACAAACATGCATAACATCACAACATAGAAAATGACAAAAGAGATATATAAAATAAAGAAAAATGTCACTATCATGGGTTCGCCTCAGGGGATGGCACATCCGGTACAAAATTGGCTGCTAGATAAAGCGCAGATGTAGTGGAAACGGGAGGCTCTAATGCTGCATCGAGAAGGGTAAATAGAGAAGTAGGAGCCGCAGGTGCGAGACTCGGCAAAGGAAGCTCAGTAGCAGGCCCTGGACCAGCAGTAGTGGTGGTGGCAGGAGTAGTAGTAGTAGGGCTCACTGTAGACAGCACAACAGAATCTGTGGCCTACGCAAGAGAGGCGGTGGAGCAGCAGCAGAAGGGCCAGCAGCGGACGTAGAGGTAGGTGGTGGAGGTGGTGGAAGACCAAGATATTGAGTAGTATGCGCCAAGAGCTGCTCCATGTGGTCCTGGAGGCTATTGAGAAGGATCAAATGCCACATAATGGTGTTCTGGCGGCTGATGATACAATCCAACTGCTGCACCATCTAATCTTGTCAGTTGGCGAAGCGGCCCAAGACCTGCTCCATTGCGGCTAGGCAGTGGGAAAGGTCAAGATTGACCAAGGGTGCGGGGGTAGGTGGGTTGGGTTATGGGACAGAATAAGGAAGGTCAGAAGAAGTGGGTTCAGTAGGAGTTGGGTGAGGTGGAGAAGCTGATGGGGGTTGGGAAGGAGGAGCAGGGTCAGCAGCTTGGGCAGGAGGGTCAGCAGGTGGCTGGGGGAGAGCCTGTGCAAGGATGTAGGCACCCCATCCTTCCGGACCATCCCCATGTGAATGAGCATCAGAAATTCCATCCTCTGGGGTGAACCTAACATGTCATGAGGCAAAGAAGGATCGAATAACCAAATGTGGTGTGCGATACGGGTAGTGTAAAACCCGCTGTTCAGGTTTCCCTGAAGGCCGGTAAACATGGAGTGGAAATAATAGGAAGCTAGACGGGGGAGGTCTGGGTAGTCGTGTCGGATGACACAGGTAAGTATCTCCATGTCACTTCCAGTCACGACCCCTATATCCTAATGGCGGGGGGAAAGGATGGCGCTGAAGCACCGGTGGGCGAAGCAGATAATGGGGTCAGCGATAAGGGTGCTCTTTTGGGAAGTGGGGGAGTACTGGTGGCCAGCCCCATTGATCTCCCACCACATAGCAAGTGAGCTCAGAGTGCTCAGGCTGGGATAGGTTTGAAACAGAAGATGGGGTGATGGGATGGGGGTAAAAGCCGCACCCTTGGCCAAACTCGGTCATGGTGAGAGAGAAATGTCGGCCACCTAGCCGGAACCGTAATACGGGCACGACATCACCAGGTGTCTCCGGATACGCCGCTCCATCAAACTCAAACGAGGTCGTGAAATCCAAAAATAAATCATGAAAAATAGTAGTGCTGACATGGAAAATATCTAGGAGTGGGGTGTGCCCAAGAAGCTCCTCCAAGTCCTCCCAAAATACCCAGCTGCTGCGGAATGCTGTTGTCGAGGTATCGGCCACTCAACGTTATCGGCCGACGAGAGAAGTGTCGGACCCTATCATATGCTAGATCGGTGACCAGAAATACCGTGCAGGGACAGGGAGCACCTGTAGGTATCGGCCCAGGAGTAGGTGCAGCAACAACGGCTGGCTCTGTGGGTGGATCTGCTGAAGTTGATGGTGGCTTGGTGGATGGAGGGCTCGATGAGGGAACAAATGCTGATGAAGATGGATCAGGGAGGGTGGCAGCTGGTGTAGCAGAAGTATACATGGCCTCTTCTATGGGAGTGAGTGGCGGCAGAATAGCCAAATGAGGGAGCTCGAAGACCGGAGCATCTGGGTCCGGTTGTGTCGGCGGTCGGAGTCGGATCCGACAAAAGATGGACCCCTCGCCCTCAGTGGCAGAGGCTGGACACTTCACTCGTGAAGGATAAGGATCTTCCATAATCTGGAAAAAAGAAAGAAAACCAAACAAAATAAAAATAAAAGGAAAGATAACAAACCAAAACAATGAAAATGTGAGAAAATAGGAAAATAAAAGTACATTGCGTGTACTCCAGAGTACACGGCGTGTATTGGAAATGTAGAGTATCCCGTGTTCTCTGGATAGACATGCCGAGGGTGAAAAATAGACCATGTAAAGGTACACGGTGTGTAAAAATAAAGGACACAGTCATGTTTCTGAAAAGTATAACAATAAAGGACACGTCGTGTATAGATAGTACACGACGCGTTCTTTACCAGAAGAACATGGCCTTGTGGAGTGTGAAACACGGGCTGGCTAAAGGAAATGTTATACATGGTGTGTAACGAACACACACGTTGTGTATAGAAACATATGGTGAGAGGTCGTTCCAATTGATACACACGGAGGGCCATAAGAAATGTCATACATGGCGTGTACCGAACACACACGCCGTGTACATGAAAATTGTGTGTGAGTCCGTGTGCAATGGGGTACTCGGGCATGTTGTAAAGGACACGGTGTGTACCGAACATACACACCGTGTATATTAAAATTAGAATTAATTTTGTGTGTGGCCATGTAAAGAAGTACACAGCCTATGTTCTTCAGTTTGTGGCTGTGTACAGGCAGAAGCGAAACGGTTGGTCGATCCTAAAATCACCCTAAATGATTCTAAATACATGAAATATAGGTGTAGAATGGCGTACCTTGATCGAGGATCACAATGTAAGACAAATCAGAGCTTGAAACCACCAAATCGACAGATCTGAGAAATGGGGGTGTGGGTGTCATTCAGGAGAAGAAACGGGAAGAAGGGGGAGAAATGAGAAGCCGCGCAACACGGGCTCAAGTCGGGTGGCCCACGGCTTATATAGACGTGTTACACGGCGTGTATGTTTGGACTACACGCCGTGTATTACAAAATTTGTTTACATTAAATATAGTATATAATGATTAATATTAATTAATTAAAAATAAATGTAAAATAGGTATATATATGTATATACCGAATTAAAAGAAAATAAAATTATACACGTAATGTAGTGGGAAAATACACGCTGTGTGTTTAAAAATTGGAAAAAGATAAGTACAACCTTTGGTCCGGTGGTCAGGGCGAGGTTCGAACCGGTTATCGGCCATTCCAAATGGAAGCCCTCAACCACTGGAGCGAAGGTTGTACTGCGGAACATATTTTTGATATATATATATATTTATTCTATATATCCTATACACAAGGGAATAAAGAAATTCATGGCGTGTGGTTTTTATTTAGGAAAGGATGGGGATGAAATTGGGAGATTAGCGCGATTCGAAATCGGGTCTTTTGAACCTGGTGCTGAGACTTTTCTAATCCGCCAACTTCACCCACATGTAATTTCTTATTTTAAATTTTTTTTAATTTATATTGAAAAATTATGGTGCACACGGGGTATATCGGAGTACACGTTGTGTGGTTTTATTAAAAGAACAAATGATGGAAATGGGATTGTTGTCTGGATTCAAAATCGGGTATTTTGGAACTGGATTACGATTCTAGACAACCCGTACATCCCCATCATGCGTTTTATTATATTTAAACACATTAATATATATATATGAAGATACCACACACGTCGTGTAAATAAAATAAGGAACCCCGTGCCGAAGGTAGGTCAGGAGGATTCGAACCTGGGATGGCTCGAATGAACTCCAGTGACTTTACCATCAGCACCGGCATCATCCCTAGTTATTTATTTTTTATTCTATAGATTTATACTATTCAGATTATAAATTAAAAAGATAAGTACACATCGTTTATATAAATTGGGACACGACATGTAACCTCTGGGTTGCCTCCACGGAAGCGCCTTTGGTTTAGGTCATTGGCATGACCTACATACCTTTGCTTACCTAAGCTGTATGGTGGACACTGTTCCTACTATGTTGTCTGTAGGATGGTAAGCTTTCAACCGCTGCCCGTTTACCATGAACGGTTGACCATATTCTCCAGAAATTTCTACCGCTCCGTGATGGAATACGTGTACAATGTGGAATGGTCTCGGACATCGAGACTTTAACTTCCCTGGGAATAAGCGAAGACAAGATTTAAAGAGAAGTACCTAATAACTGTTTGGAAAGATTTTCGAAAAATCATCCGGTCGTGAATTGATCATGTCTTCTCCTTGTACAGCTTGGCATTCTCGTGTGCCTGTAATCGGATTTCATCTAGTTCTGACAGTTGGAAGTTCTGTTTCTCTTCAGCAGCCTTCAGATCAAAATTTAGGGATTTGACGACCCAGTAAGATTTGTGTTCCAATTCCACTAGCAGATGGAAGGGCTTTCCATAGACAAGGTGGAATTGGGACATTCCCAGTGGTGTTTTGAAAGTAGTCTGATATGCCCACAAGGCATCATCTAACTTCTTGGACCAGTCCTTCCGCGAAGTGTTCACTATTTTCTCCAGGATCTGCTTGAGCTCACGGTTGGATAGCTCTACCTGTCCACTAGACTGGGGATGATATGGTGTCCCCATCTGATGCTTTACTCCATACATCGACATTATTCCTCTCATCAATGTGTTTTTGAAGTGGGCCCCTCTATCGCTGATCAGTACTCGTGGAACCCCAAACCTGCTAAAAATATTTTTCATTAAAAAATTCATGACTACCTTGGATGTGTCGTGTGTTGTAGCATTGGCTTCCACCAACTTGGAGACGTAGTCGATGCAGACCAGGATGTAAGTGTTCCCAAAAGATGGGGGAAAGGGACCCATGAAATCTATACCCCAGATGTCGAAAATCGCGACCTCCAGGATGGGGTGATGGGGCATCGCGGCTCTATGTACCACATTACCGGTCCTCTAGCACCGATCACAATAGGAAACAAAGGCCCGATCATCTCTATGCATGGTGGGCTAGACAAATCTAGACTGCAAGATCTTAGCTATGGTACGGTCCGGCCCATGATGTCCTCCTACTGGTGAGGGGTGAAATAACTCTAGGACACCGTGAACTTCATTCTCCGGGATGCAACGACAGATCACTCCATCTGCATAGGATCAGAATAGGATGAGATCCTCCTAGAAGTACATTTTCTAATCAAAGAACAATCTTTTCCATTGTTGGAAGGAGTGGTTGGGTTGAATGAAACCTGTAACCAGAAAATTAGCGATATCAAGATACCATGGTCTAGGTGTTTCATTGATCCAAAAGAGTTTCTCATCAGGAAAATCCTCCCTGATCTCATGGTCTTCTTCCTTCTCAAAATGAGGCAGCTCGAGGTGGGAGAGATGGTCAGCAATGAAGTTCTGAATCCCTTTCTTATCTTGGATCTCCAGATAGAATTCCTATAGTAGGAGTACCCAGAAGATTAATCAGGGCTTCACATATTTCTTGTTTAGTAGGTAATTTAGTACTGCATGGTCAGTATAAACATGAACTTTGGACAGCACTAAGTAAGAACGAAAACTATCAAATGCAGAAACCAATGAAAGCATCTCCTTTTATATAGTGTTGTAGTTGATCTGTGCCTCATTGAGTGTCCTACTGGCATCATATATAGGTCGGAAAATCCGGTCAAGTCATTGGCCCAAGACTTCTCCCATTATGTAGTCACTCGCATCACACATCACCTCAAATTGTTCTTCCTTGTTGGGAGAAATCATAACTTGAGCTTCCACCAGGCTCTACATTAGATGCTCAAAATCTCAGACACAGGTCTCATCGAAATCAAATATTGAATCCTTGGTTAGAAGATTGGTGAGGGGCTGGGCTATTTTGGAGAAGTCGCGGACAAACCACCTGTAAAAACCTGCATGCCCCAGGAAGCTGCGGATGGCTCGAATGGAATTCGATATAGGTAGTCGTGAAATGAATTTGATCTTCGACGGGTCCACCTCTATCCCCTTTGCTGAAATTCAGTGTCCAAGGATTATTCCACTTTGCACCATGAAATGACACTTTTCCCAGTTCAATACTTGGATATTGTTCTCACATCATTCCAAAACTAGCTCCATGTGCCGTAAATAAATGGTGAATGATTTTCCATAAACAAAAAAATCATCCATGAATACCTCCAGGATTCGTTCCTCCATGTTGTGGAAGATGGCCAATATACAACGCTAGAAGGTGGCGGGGGCATTGCACATGCCGAAATACATCCTTCGATAAGAAAATGTGCCGTAGGGGAAAGTGAATGTGATCTTTTCCCGATCCTCTGGAGCAATGGAGGTTTGGTTGTAGCCGGAAAAACCGTCGAGGAAGCAATAGAAGTTGTGACCTACTAGTCTCTCTAGCATTTGATCCATGAATGGCAAGGGGAAATGATCCTTTGTTGTGGCATCTTTTAGCTTCCGGAAATCTACACAGACTCGCCAGCCAATGATATTGCGTGTAGGGATGAGCTCGTTCTTTTCATTTTTTAATCACAGGGATACCCCCCTTTTTGGGTTCCACATGGAAGGGACTCACCCTAGGACTATCCGAGATGGGATAGATGATGCCTGCATCTAATAATTTGATCACCTATTTTTTTAATACTTCTTTCATGGGAGGATTCAAGCACCGTTGTGGTGCCAATATTTCTTAGCAACTTCTTCAAGTAGAACCTTATGAGTGCAAATGGTGGGGATGATTCCCTTCAGATCAGCAACTGTCCACCCAATAGCGTGCTTATGTTGTTTGAGAACCTGCAGAAGTGCATATTCCTGCTCCTGTGACAGTTCTGCGTTAATTATAACAGGAAAAGATTGATTGGGTCCTAAATACCCATACTTGAGAGAATATTGAAGAGGTTTTAGATCGAGTTTAGGCACCTTTAAAATCGAAGGCAAAAGTGGTTGCACCTTGTCCCGTTCCAAACTATCAGGAATAACTGCACCTTGCCAATAGTGGCCGCCCTTACCTTATAAGAATTGCAAGTCTTTTGGTGCTTATTCTAATAAAATATTTGGAATAGTAAAATTATCTAAAGTAAATGATTATATCAGATCATACCCTTTTTTTCTAAAATGGTTAACCATGGTGGAAACAACATAACAGTCCTCATGCTTTGACAAGGAATCATGTTTGACAGCCTTGAGGACGTTGTAGGAAACTCTTTCATCCCCTACTCAGATAATAATCTCTCCTTGGTGCACATCGATCAGTACCTTCCTAGTTTTCAAGAAAGGTATTCCAAGTATAAGAGGTTCTTCTTGGTCATCCCCCATGTCGATGATGATGAAATCAGTAGGAAGGATCAGCCTACCTACCATGACCAGTACATCCTCCAGTAATCCCTTTGGATGTTTGATAGATCGATCAGCATGTTGAAGGGATACATGGGTAGGATTGAGCTTGTTAAATCCCAGATTCTTGAAAACTCAGTGGGGAATGAGGTTTACGCTGACCCCTAAGTCGCAGAGGGCCTTCAACAACTCACATGATCCAATAGTACATGGAATGGTAAAACTAACTGGATCTTGGAGATTTGGAGGAATAGAATTTTTGACGACTGCAGAACACTCCTTGGTGAGGGAAATGGTGCCTAGATCCTCCATTTTTCTTCTATTAGAGAGTATTTCCTTCATAAATTTGTCATAGGTGGGAATCTGTGTCAGCGCCTCTACAAATAGAATATTTATATGCAACCTTTTGAATATTTCCATTAATTTTCTAAACTGGTGGTCCAACTTCCTTTGCATCAATCTCTTCAGAAAGGGTAAGGAAGGTTCAAAAGGCTTGACAACCTCCTTCCCTTTATTCTATGAAACCTCCTTTTGTGGGATTTTGGACGAGGAGGGGTCGGTATTGGTACCTTTTTCATCAATAGTTGGTGTGGATGCACCTGGTTATGCTGGTTGGTTCTGTTGGAGCTCTTTTCAACTCCGTAGCATGATGGAATGGGCCTCCTCTCTCGGGTTATTCTCTGTGTTTCCCGGTAGTGTATCAGGTTGCCTTCTTGAGAGTTGGTTTTCCAGTTGGCCAATATGACTCTCCAGGCCTCGAATCGAAGCCTCTTGATTTTGGAAGCGAGTCTAAACAGTAGATATGAATTTATTCATCAGATCCTCTAACCTCGAGGTGTTATCTTGATGAGATGGTTGGGCAGGTGGTGGAGGTGGTTGCTGCCTTTGTTGCTGCGGCTGAGGGTTCTGGGACCCTTGTTGCTAATAGGAACCCTACTGGAACTGTTGTCTCGGAAACTGATTCTCGTACTAAGGCTAATTATAGCCGGGCGGTCATTGGGGCAGAGGATTTTTCTGTTGTTGGCCCCAGCCTTTGTTTTGATTATCTCACCACGCTGGGTTTTGGTACTGTTGATATTGATTCGACCCTCGATTTTGAGGAACAAAGATCACCTCGCTTGTCGAAGGTTCGGATGGAAGTCCCGGGCATTCTCCCAGATTGTGGTTGTTACCATAGTTCTCACAGGCTGGATGGTTCGCCGCATGAACTTGATATGCTCCTTTGAGATTAAATGAGTCGATTTTCTTGGACACATCATCCAACTGAGTAGCTAACATAGTGGTTGCATCAATATTGTGCATACCTCACTTTTGAGTCCCCCGCTCGGAGTGCCACTAGAAGCTGTTGGAAGACATATCATCTAGTAGTTCAAAAGGGTCTTTGGGAGACTTCCTCATCACCGTACCTCTAGAAACAGCATCTACCATAGACTTGGTACTTGTTTAGAGTCCTCCGTAGAAGGACTGGACTTGCATCCAGAGTGGGAGTCTGTGGTGTGGACATTTTCGTAGCATCTCCTTGAAACGTTCCCAAGACTCGTATAACGACTCGGAGTCGTGCTGCTGAAAGTTGTGGATCTCGTTCCTTAGCGTCATCGTCTTCAATGGTGGGAAGTATTTGGACATAAAATCCTAGGCTAGATCCTCCCAAGTGAGGATAGATCTTTGTGGCATCCCCTTGATCCAGTATTTCACCTTTTCTCCTAGAGATAAGGGAAATAGGCGAAGACAGATTCTTCCCTCGGACACTCCATGGTAACGAAATGTGTTGCGGATCTACAAAAAGATGGAGTGATGGGCGTTCAGGTCTTCACTGGGCAGACCTCCAACTTAAACAGTGTTCTGGATCAGATTCATGATTGCAGGCTTGATCTTGAAGTGATGGGCCTGGACCGGAGGACAGAAGATGCCCGTATCAGCTCCGTGGATTGAGGGAAGTTCGTACTCTATAAGAGTACGGCGTGGAGGTGGCTGCTGAGGGGGTGGAGGTTGCAGATACTGCTCTTCCTGAGGGGCAAAATAGGGCCGTTGGAAGAGTTGTTGTGGTGGACATTGGTAATCCCTCTGGTGGAAATCCACAAAGCCACTAGGAGCCTGCTCCGGTAGAACAGTAGCGGGAGGCTGCTGATCTTGGTACTGATGCTCTGCCATAGCATCCATGGCTGGTGCTCCCTCTTCCATGTTCTCCATGGTAGAGAGTTGATGTTGGTGTGTTTTTATTAGTGCACGTTGACGATGAAGCATGGTCCGTTCGATTTCCGGATCAAGCTGAACAAGTTCCGATGACTTGGCGCTTCTAGACCGAGTGGGTCATCTATTCATGCACCTAAGGTTCTGAACATGCACAACAAAAATACCAGGCGTAAAACGGAATATAAAAGATAAAATTGAAATGGGATTAGAACAGAAATTTTTGAGAATTTTTTATTTTTATTTTCACTTAATCATTTATTAACACAACAGAAATTGTAGCACTGAAACAAAAATTCCCCGGCAACGGCGCCAAATTTTGGTTGGTCATTTCACCAAAATTATATTATCAGTGCCCCATATTGTTATTAACCCACTCTTAAAACATTAGTATAGTGCAAGTGCGGGGTCGATCCACAAGGAACTTTGGAAGTGCATTGGTTCAGTTGGGTTTATAATATATATAGGAAAATAAGCAGAATTTAGAGTGGATTTTCTTGGGTTGGATTGTGTGAAACTGTTTTGTTTAATTTAAAAAAATGATTAAAAATTTAAAGGAAACATTAAGTGATTTTAAGGTGTTTTAATGGAAAGAAAAGTGTATTGGTTTTGTGGTGGTTATGGAGGTTTTATACAGATTTCTTAAATGGTTGTGTTGTTCATGGTAATTCATCATTCTGGATTCCCTTTTATCACAATATTTCATTGGTCCGGTTCCTCTTGTTTCGAATTGAAGAAATTGACTCCTTGGTCTGGTAGTTAGTTTTTCTCAATTCTTAATTTGGTTCATTCCATTTATGAATTGGTGAAACCTTTTCAATGGTCATGATAGATTTTACCATTACTCTTCTTTTATATCACTGAGAATATTTCCCTTGGTCCGGCTCAAAATTCTCTATAATATTTAGCATTGATTTAAGGGGATTAATATGAATTAATAAGAACACACACAACTATCTAAATTGATACTACATAATACAATCCTTCATCGCCCACAGCCCCAACACAAGGGGTTTAGTTACACATAGAAGACATAATATGAACAACGCACTCGATACCTGATGAATTCATCGTGTAAGCTTCAAGGAGTGGTGTCGGTAGGTGGAATGGTGAAAATACGGCACTACATTGGATTGGGAACAACAGCACCAGAACTTCTTCTCTCCTCCAATGGTTTTTAACTCTAAAATCTGAAGTCCAAGGCCTCTTTTTATAGAAGAATAAAGTATAGGGTGTGTATTGAAAGTTCACACCGTGAACTTCCGTCAACGTTCATTGGCGCCAATTTCTCCATGGGTGGGCGGCCTAACATGTCGTATTTGAATTTTGAACATGGTGCCACCTGGTAGTTGAGTGTACACGGCGTGTAGCACCGCTATGCACGGCGTGTAGTATAAAATTTTGGCCAGCAACCCCTTCTAGCATATAAGACATAACGTGTATAAATGGAACACGTCGTGTCTCCTTAAACGGCCACATGGGCATGTAGACTTTTCTCGACAAAAACCACTTCTAGAATGTAGTACATGGTGTGTAATTCCGCCCCCCACGACGTGTAGGTTCTGCCTGGTGACATGGGCGTGTACTCCCTCCTTCGGTCTGTGTCCCTGTCTAGATGTACATGGTGTGTATAAAAATTACATGTCGTGTAGTTGCAAAATTTTCACAGACTTCCCTTGATTTATGTATTTTAGCCAGAAAGCTCCTGAAAGTAAACAGAATCACCAAAATCAATGAATATGCTCTTGGAACAATAGATATTTGCTGAAAACAAGTTTTTATTTTCAATTATATATATGAAAATGTATACATAAATCAGGTGCATCAGATATTTAAAACCAAACTATGATCATTTATCATTGAGAGGATAAATATGAACTCCTTATGGAGATTACATGCAGTGCATTGGTCTTAATTCCCATTTAAAATGTATTTTATATCAAATAGTTGGGTAGAAACACGACATCGATCATATTCCAATTGTTTTAAAAAATTTGAATTCCTTTCCAGAAGAGTTTCATATCCATCCACCAAAACATGAAGTTGAGTTATTATTATATATCATACCAAGTATGATACCAATTTTAGTTAATCCCTATATAATGGACCCGATTAAGTTGTTTGAGTTGAAGATGCTACTCCAAAAAAAAACATGATAAGAGATTCATTCAACAAAGTGTGTTAGCTTAGGATGAACCTTTTCATTTTGTGAAGAGATAAATGTTGATCTTAGTTACTATGAATTGATAATCAAGATTTCAATGATATTGTGGTCAAGAAAAAGTAGTATATTCCCTATATTTATGACTTGTTTAATCAACTACATCATTCTCAATACTTTTCTATTATTGGAAATCATTCTATATATCATCAATTGAGTATAATTAAGGAGGATATACCCAAGACTTCATTTTTTACAAGGCACAAAAATAAATAATATATAGTGAGTCGTTTTTTAAAAAATTCTCATAATATCTTCATAGATTTGATGAGTAGATTCATTAATGATACCTTGAGTAATTTGTGGTAGTCTTTATAAATGATATTCTAATCTATTCAAATAGAAAGTGAGATCATGAAGACCGCTTCATAATTTTTCTATAGAGCATATGGAATTAATAACATATATGAAAAAAATAAAAAGTGTAAATTTTGGACACAAAAGGTTTCATTTTTGGGATATATAACCTCAAGAGAGGGTATCACATTTGATACATCAAATATGGAGGCTATTAAATGTTGGAATAAACCAACCTTGGTGACTGAGATCCGTATTTTTCATTATTTACCAGGATATTATTAATGGTTTGTGGAGGAATTATGATGACTATCTAATCATCTACCTAAATTAACTTGGAAGGGTTCAATGTTCCTCTATATAGAATAATGTGAGGAAACGTTCAATGAATTTAAGAGAATCATACTCCTCATGCATATTCATACATTACCTTGTAGTAGATAATGGTTTGCAATCTATAGTGATTCATCCATTAAGGGACTAAAATGTTTTATTATGTAAAATAACATGGTTTTATCCTATTCCATAAAATAATTGATGAATATTGATAAAATATACTCCACTCATGATTTGGAAAAAGTAGTGGTACTTTTCCCATTAATGATATAGAGGAATATTCTTTTTATAAAAAAGTCCGTAATATATACTGATCATAAAATTTTGACTTATATATTATCCCAGAAGGAGTCGAACATGCACAAGAGAAGATGGTTATATATGATAAATTATTATGGTTTCTCAATACATTACCACCGTATAAAAGAAAACATTGGTGGTTGTTTCATTGAGGGGAAAGGATCGTGATATATTATCACTAATGAGGATAAAAAGAGATATAATATTTATGGATTTGACAAGGAAGGTTCTGTAAATCCTAATGTAAAGGTAAAAATATTATCTTTATCAACTTAATTTTGATCTCTCTATCCATATGATGATTAATGTGGTGTTTATGGAAGATGTAGAGCTATAAAGGAATGGTATAATTGTTCATGAGTTCAACATTGGTCAGGATGAAATGATAAGGTTCATGAATCATGTATCTATTTTGAATATACTAAATTTGAAAATGGTTATATTAGTGGAGGCTCTTAATATTTAGTTATATATTCATCCTATAAGTATGAATATGCATAATATAATGATAGAATACATCTTATTGGATTCAATGGAGAAAGATATTATAGATTTTGTACCTCAGTTATGGGTATTTATTGAATATAATCCTGAATGATAAATATATATGGGGATGTTGCAACCATTTCACATACCCTAATAAAAATGGGATAATGAAGATTAAGAAAAAAATATATAGATCCAATTTTCTATAATGAAGTTGGTGAAAAAATGTTATTGGAACCTGAGATCATTATAGAAATGGTAAATAAGTTAAGAACCGATTAGTTGAATATCAAGACCTCGCAAACTCGGCATACAATATTTGCTGATAACCATTGATGTGATCTAGAATTCAATGATGCTGAAAAGTTGTTTCTTGGAATTTCTCCCCCAATTAAGGTTATGAGATTCAGGAAGAATGGGAAACTGAGCCCTAGGAATATCTATCTCTTTGAAATTCGTCATCATATTAGGAAAGTAGCCTATCACATGGTGCTTCCACAAAACCTCTCCTATTTCCATGATTCCATGAAACTATTCGGAGTAAGAACATACATAACCCTACAAATGTACTAAAATTTGTGGTCATAAAACTACATAAGTATCTTTCATATGAGGAATAACTAGTTGAAATTATGGTTCGTACATCAAATGATCTATGAAATAAGACCCCTCACCTTGTCCAATTTTTGTGGAAAAATCACTAGTTAGGGGAATATACTTGGGAACATGAAGATATTATGATGCCAAAGTTTCATCATTGTTTTATATCTGAATGGCATATTTCCGTGGTGAAATTAATTTTTAGGGGAAGAATTTGAAACCTCTCCTTTTTATGATCCTTTTTTCGAATAAATTAAATTTCATTGATGTATTTAATTTTACACTACAACAAGTTAATCATTTTATAAGCTAAAATAAGTTATGAGTTTTCTACACACAACATCAGCATAGCTTGTGTAACATGAAACAATGAGCTTCGATGAAATAGTGTTTTATTTTTATAATTATTTAAAAAAGGCAATTTTGACATAAACATTTAACATAGTAATATGAATTGTAATAATAAAATTTTAATAATATATATAATGGTTAAACATAAATAGAACATATTTATAAATAAATATATAATTTTTGGAAATGTAAATATGATTTAAAAAATACTATTTTATCAAAATCACTACTTTCATGTCCTAATATGAACAATAATAAAAATAATTTTAGGAACCATTAGAAATTTAATTTGATTTAATGAACATATTTATTGAATTTAATAATGAAAACAATATATTAGGGATATTTTTTTGGATTTTTTGAAATACATCATCATGTGATGAATAATAAAAAATACTGAATTTTAATTGAAACTGTTTTCTGTTATATTTATTAATATAGATAAATTATATTTTAATTTGGGTTTAAATTATAATGAGTTAAAATTTTAATAAAGTAATGAAATTTTGGTCATTGGAACCAATTCCATCTTGTAATTGGATATAAAACATTATAAAATTTAAAATAATATTATTTAAAAACTTGATTTCGCGACATGTCTTTGAGATTAATTTTAAATTAATTTCTAAAAGTTTTGTGATAAGAATATGAAAAAATGGATTCCATACATCAAATTAGAATAATAAATTATTTATATTAAAGGAAATTTAATTTTAGATCATGAATATTAGAGAAAGTAATTAAATATTAATTTGAAGGATTAAGGAAAAACGAGTTTACTTAGTAGATAAACATTAATTTAAGAGACCAACTAACCTATAAACATGTCCAAAACCCATTTTATGTACATATTTAGACTAATTAAACTATTTATAAAAAAATTACAATTATGTTAGGAACATGATTTAAGTAAGACCTCTCAATATTGTTTACATTTTAATATTTACAAGAATGGAACTCCTCCACAACTATAAAAAGGACACTCACCCTACTCACTTATTTACAGTTATCAAGCCTTTTTACCTTCCCCAAAATACCAAAACCTACTCTAGAATTAACTTTTTTAATTCTAGGAGCCTCCATGTTGGGGTAAATCTAACCAAGGAATCCATTTTGTGCATACCAAAAGGATTTACCCAAAGAAGAGGTACCATCCTTCAACAAGAACTTTTGTTTTATTTCGTTCTCCACACCCTCAGTTATTTTTATTCCCTGATTATTTAAAATGTCACAAACCAAATCGATTCTCCATCAACTCGGCGCCCGAGCGGGCCCGCGGAAAGGCCCGAAGGGCGTTCTCGATCCACACAGGCTGGCACAAGTGCCCGGGTATAAATTTTCAATTTTTGGGAACGATTTACCTTTACAACAACCATAAATAGACCATAAGTGAATTGAATTCTGAAATCAACATTACAACCACAAGTTTTAAAAACAGCATAAACGAGTCTCAACAAAAGAGAAACTACAACTCAACCACAACTAACTCCCAAATGAAGGTGACCAAAAAACAAAACAACAACTGTCACCTGATGGAAGAATGTCACTATCAGGCCTCTACCACCAGCACCAAACCAGATGAGTCAACTAAAAACTCGGACCAACGTGCTCAGAACCTTGGAATTTACCTGCATCAGACATAATCAGATATACTAACATCCATGGGTGTAAGTAGGGTGTGAGAAATCTCTCAATAGGTTGGCACCAGGAAAAAGATTCCGCATAAAAAGGGTTAGATGACTAAAGCAGTTTGCTAGTTCAAATTTTAGAGAAAGTAAATAAATGTACTAACATTTTGATGGTAATAGTTTTTAATGAATGAAAGACAGTTTTTAAAATAGGAAAAATGGGGTTTTTGATAATTAAAGGAAATGAAAAATTCTTACCTTTTGAAACCATAGAAGTCACCAAAACTAACCACTGATGAGTATATAATCGCATAGGAGCAACAAAAAGTGGGAGAGGCCATAAAATACTAAAGCTGTGTGGGGTCCTAGAACCTCACGTCTCGGTCAACCATATCATACATTTCCTGTGCATGAGCCACTGTTAGGGAAACACCTCTTACCATAGTGGTCTCCAGTCATCATCCAATGTTTAGTTAGTGTGGTAAGCGTCAATCCCGCTAAGTGGAACTGGGCCGAGGCCACTCCCGTATCACTAGCACACTAGTCTAGTCCATCCACCTAGTACCCAGGCTTCCCCTTTTGTGCTCAATATTCTATTTTCTCCCTACTCATCATGGTCAAGGCACAACAAACAACATAAAACCTCAAAAAACACAAGAACTACGATATTTCGAGAACCAAACTAAAGCTTATCAAACATTTGGAAAATTGGTTTATAAGTTTTAAGAAAATAAAACAACACAATCAACAGTGCAAAACCCACTCAGATGCACACTAAGACTATAACAAGGATCAATTTCAACTGCTACATTTGATCAAAAACCAAGGCACAATACATTATAAACCCGAAAATCTAAACAAGCCACTAATAAAAGTAAAACACCATGCTCTACCAGTCAACTGAAAACTCACAACAGTATTTAAATAAAATACATATTAAATTAATCAAACCAGCATACTAAATGATCAAATTCCATAAGAATGCGAAACCACCTACCTCAAATTACGAAAAACGATACAGCGCAACACTCCCGCTGCGCAACGGTCGCACCCCACAGATCCGTCAAAAAGGTCCTAAAATAGTGGACCAAACAAACTCAATGCCAACCTAGTGAAACATCAGCCATCCATAAAAATAAACATCAGTAATTAAATAACTTTGTTAACAGTTAAAAAATATCAATAATAATTAAATAAAAATTAATTAACAATTAAAAAAATATTCAAATACTTCGACTAACAACTAAACAAATTTAATTAATTAATTAACAGATAAACAAATTCAATAATAATTAAATTAATTAATTAACACTTAAACAAAATCAATTAAATAAATTGATTAACAACTAAAACAATTTTACTCAATTAATTAACAATTAAACAATCAATATAATTAAATAAATTAAAAACAAACCGCCGACTACGAAAATCGTCGGAATGACAACCGAGGGGCGGCGCTGAGGCTGTCCAGTGAGCGGAGGGGGTTGCGACGGCTGTCCGGTGAGAGGAGGGGGGGAGGGGGGTTGCGGTAGCTATCCGGTAAGAGGAGGGGGCTGCGGAAGCTGTCCAGTAAGAGGACTGGGCTGCGGTAGCAGTCCAGCAAGAGGAAGCAGGGAGGAGTGCGGAGCGGATGAGGGGGAGAAGGAATAAGGGGGCACAGCGGCTAAGGGGAGAGGAGAAGGGGAGGTGTGGCGGCTAAGGGGGTATAAGGGAGGGGGAGAGCATGTCTAAGAGGATAGTAGAAGTGTGGTGTGGTGGCTAAGGGGAGTAGAAGGGAGTGGGTGCGTGCAGCTAAGGGGAGAGGAGAAGGGTGGTGCACGGGAGGAAGGGAAGGAAGGGTGGAAGAGGTGGGAGGGGCGGCCGAGCGGGGGAGAGAAGAGGAGAAGGGGAGAAGGATAAGGAAAGGGGAGAGGAGGGGAGAAGGGATGACACGGTAGAGAGAGAAAGGGGGGAAGAAAAAAAGAAAAGAGAATTAGGGGGTGGCGGCTAGGGTAGGGTTTAGGAGGATGAGAGAAAATATAAAATGAGATAAAATAAAAAGAAAAGAAAGATAAAATAAAAATAGAATGGAATAGAAATAAAAGTAAAATAAAATAAAATATAATAAAATAAAATCGAGAGGAATGAGAGAAGAAATGATGGATAGAAATATAATAAAAAAACTAAACTAAAATAAAATAGCTAAATTCAAATAAATAAATAAAAACTGGTTTTAAACCGTATATGTAAAGAGGTTCGCTCACGCGTCAGGTGGACTGCGCAGCTTGGCTCGTGCCCTACCCATATGTCGAGCGTTGCCAAGAAAGGGTTCACTGGATAGCGCAAGAAGCGCACCACACGTCAGACTCGACACGCATTGTAACTAAATAAATATAAAAAGGCCAAATGAATGTAGAAAAATTAAAAAAAAAATTAAAATTAAAATCATACTGTACATGCAGTCCGGGTGCGACAATTCTCCCCACCATGAAAACATTCTGCCCTCAGAATGTTAGCTCGATGCCTTATCAGAGAATAGAAAAGGGTACTCTTATTCAACCCACGACTTCTGCTCCCAAGTCTCGTGCTCATCATTCCCATGCTTCCAGAGAATACGAACCAAAGGAATGTACTTCCCACGTATCACTTTCTCCTAATATTCCACTACCCGCACTGCTCGCTAAAACACTGATAAGTCGGACTCTATCTCCATCTCCTCCCAATTCAGCACATACGATGGATTGGGGTTATACTTATTTAGTAGGGAAACATGAAATACGTCGTGAATTGACATCAACTGCGAGGGAAAATCTAACCTATATGCCAACTTTCCAATCCACTCATGAATCTTGAAAGGTCTGACATACCTCGGTGTCAGCTTCCCCTGCTTCCCCAAGCGACGGTGACCCAAGCGAGGGGCCACTTTCAGGAACACCTTGTCCCCCACTGAAAAATAAACATCCCACCGCCTCTTATTTGATAAGACTTGTGACGACTCTAAGATATCAACAACCGCTGCCTAATCAGCCTGATCTTCTCAGACCTCTCCTAAACAAGGCTCGGTCCCAAGAGCGAGGTCTCGCCTACCTCAGCCCAACACATAGGATACCAACAAGGACGACCATAGAGCGCCTCAAAGGGGGCCATTCTGATGGAATACTAGTAACTTTTATTATATAAAAAATATACCAATCAAAAATGGATATCCCATGAACCTATGAAATCTAACACATAGGCACGGAGCATGTCTTCCAGATTTTGATTCGGTCGCTCTTTTTGGCTATCGGTCTGAGGATGGTATGTCGTGCTCATCTTAATATGTGACCCCAAATCCTTCTAGAGGCCTACCCAAAACCAAGATGTAAAGCGGGGGTCCCTGGCAGAAACAACTGCCGACGACACACCATGAAGTCTGACCACCTCCTGAACATACAAGGGGCCCACCTCATCTACCTTCGTTGTATCTCTGATCGGGAAAAAGTGAGCTGACTTGGTCAAGCGGTCAATCACTACCTACATATCATTACTCCCCTGAGGTGTATAAAGAAATCCAATAATGAAGTCCATGGAGACCTCATCCCACTTCCAGGTAGAAGTGGGTAATGGCTGGAGTAGGCCAGATGGTCTATGATGCTCTGCTTTCACTTGTTGGAAACTGGAGCATCTCGATACAAAGCTGGATATGCCCCGTCTCATACCTGGCCACTAGAACTGACGGCGAACATCGTAATACATCTTGTTGGTGCCAGGATGGATGGCCCACTAAGACTGATGGCTATCCTGCATCACCACCTTCCACAGAGACAACGACACCACAACATGACCCTTGAAGCACAAGACCCTCTGGGAAGACAAAGACCTATATGAAGGAGTCTCCCCACCATAAAGAAACTGCATAGATCACTAACACAACTCATCACCAGGCTTCTCCCAATGAATAAACTCCAGAAGAGCATGATTCAACTGAATGCTAGCCAAGAAAGTACCTCCGCTGTGCTCCCTACTCTCCAAGTGCATCTGGGCGAAGAGCCCCATCAAAGTCCACTCATCGCTGGACTTCCTCAATGTCTGCACTGGAAATTTTCTTCTCAAAGCGTCAGCTACCACATTAACCTTTCCAGGGGTATAGATAATATCAAAATCAAAACCCTGCAGTTACTCGACTTAGCGGCGCTGCCTCAAATTGAGATCCCTCTAAGAGAAAATCTAGGCCAGTCTCTTATGGTTAGAATAGACCAAAAACTTCCCCCCAAAGAGGTAGTGATGCCACGTCTTCAAAGCATGCATCACCACTGCCAACTCTAAGTCGTGAGTTGGATAATTCTTTTCATGCGGCCGGAGTTGGCGAGAACCATAACCCACAACGTGGTCATCCGGCATGAGCACACATCCAAGGCCCGTACCAGAAACATCACAGTAAACCACATAGCCCTTTCCCGACTCTGGTAAGGTCATCATATGTCTGGTGGTCAACTGCCACATCAACTCCTCGAAGGATGCCTGAAACTAAGGGCTCCACTCAAACTTCACCCCTTTCCGGGTGGGTGACGTCATGTGGGAGACAAGCCATGAGAAGTCCCAGACAAAGCACTTGTAATAACCAGCCAAGCCCAAAAAACTCCTGATCTCAAACACATTTCTCAAATGCTACCATGACATAACAACCCTGATCTTCACTGGATCCACTGAAACCCCTTGTTCTGAGATGAAATTCCCCAGAAACTTCACTTCACTGATCCAGAACATGCACTTCAAGAGTTTGGCATAATGGCGATGGTCTGGAAAAGTGCCTAAAACAACGCGCAAGTGATGCTCATGATCCTCCTCAGATCCCAAATAAACCAGGATGTCATCCAGGAATTCCACGACAAATGAGTCGAGATATTGGTGGAACACCCAATTCATGAGAACCATGTAAACTTCAGGAGCATTCGTCAATCCTAAAGTCATGACCAAGTACTCAAAGTGACCGTACCTGCGTCGGAAATCCGTCTTCGGGATATCTGCGTCTCTCACCCTGAGCTGGTGGTATCCCAAACGCAAATCGATTTTGGAGAACCACTTTTCCCCCTTCATTTGGTCAAACAAATCGTCAATATGAGGCAAAGGATATTTATTTTTTATGGTCACCTTTTCAATTTCCGGTAAGCAATGCACAACTGGAGGGTTCCATCGGCCTTCTTCATGAAAAGAACTGGGGTGGCCCAAGGAGAGACGCTCACGTGAATGAATCCTTTGGATTCCAAATTTTACAGTTGTATCTTTAATTCCCTCAATTTGGTGGGGCCAATGCGATATGAGGTAAGGGATATAGGTTGTGTTCCCGATGCCAACTCAATCGAGAAATCCACGTCCCGCTCTGGGGTAAGCCAGAAAAATCATCTAGGAAGACCTCTGGGAACTCATCCACTACAAAAGGTAACCCACGTTGAGGAAAACCCACATCGTCCTCCAGTGCGAGTGATGATAACTGATAAGCAAGATTTCCCAACTCAGGGAGTGGATGTACCGCACGTCCCGACTGAGGATCCCATTCTCCGTGAAATATTTGAGGAGCCCCATCCGGGGCCATAAAACTTACTCGGTGCCGATAACAATCAATGTGCGCCTGAAAGTGCACCAGCCAGTCCATACCGAGGATCAAATCAAATAGTTCCATGTTAAGGACCAAGAAATCCCATTCCATCTTGACTCCCGACACAGAGAGTGCGCACGATGGGCACCTAAGGCCTTGCTCCCTCTTTTTCCCCAACAGTGTTTCCAACTCCATAACAAACGACAACATCGCAGTTGGTAGGTTCAGCGGATTCACAAGGCGAGCAGATATAAAAGAAACTAAAGCACCAATATTAAATAAAAATACATCTATAGAAGATGCAACCAGAAAGGTACCTCAAACAGTCGAAGGCCCTGCATCAGATCCCGCTGGTGCCTGATCCACATCATCCAAATGTCCTGTCCTTGCCTGAGAACAACCGCTTGCCTGTGGCTCCACCCTAATCTGGCTCTTCCTAGAAGATGATCCAGTCCTGCCGCCACGACCACCGAACCGAGATCCCGGCGTCCTGGTCAGCTCTTACTGCACTGATACACCCCTGGAAGCTACAGATCCAGTCCCACCCTGGTAAGGGCGTACAATCCCTAATAAATGATGTAGGTTCCCCATGAATCCACACGCATAGCAAGGTCTGGGAGGATGTGGACCCACAGTTCAGATGTGCCCTACCTTTCCGCAATGATGGCATACAAATGGCCTTGCATCAGAAGCCTCATATGTTGTCTTCCCGGAGGGATGGCCTGAGCCACCACCACTTTTCTTCCACTGCTCAACACGCTTCCTCTTCTTTTCTAAGGAACTACCGCTACCAAATCCTGAAAGTGATCCAGAAAAACACGAATTTCCTATCTGGTCAATCTCGGCCATGCAAGAATTATCGAACACCTTGACATAAGTCCTCATCTTGAATAAGAAAACCTGAGAGTGGATTTCTGGTCGAAGGCCCTTCTCAAACTTCTAAGATTTCAAGAATTATCTCGAAACTATCTCAGGTGCATACCACACCAACTCAGCAATGTGGTTGCATATTCAATCACTGTCTAATTTCCCTATGAATGCTCCATGAACTCCCGAGATCTAGCTTCGGCTAGACATTCTCGACAATACTGCTCGTTGAAGATAACCTTGAAATCTTTCCAGCTCATGTGATCATGTTTCCCAGCCTGGACTACTGATTCCCACCATTTGTAACTGGAACCCTCTAGCTGGAATGAGGCACACTTCACCCGGACTTCCTCAGGCGTTTCAAGGAAATCAAACATGCGTTCTATCTTTTCAAGCCATTCCTCTGCCTCCTGAGGTTCTGAACTACCTCGGAATGAAGGAGGTTTGTTCTTCAGAAACTCTTGAGTTATATCCTTCTCGGAGCCATATTATTCCCCTCTAGATGGAATAGGGGTGGGGGAAAGAGTCGCCCCTTGTCCCAAAGCCTGAACGGCTTAGACCACAATCTCTACCAATCTCTGATCAAGTGGCGTGGGAGAACACTCTCCAGATTCCTCCAATGGGTGCATGGGAGCTCTCTGGGGAGGCATCTTGCTACAAAGGGAAACAGTCATAAAGTAATACCATCAATATCACATATCTCAAGAGGAATCAAATTTTTCAACAAGATAAATAATCATCAGTAAACCAAACATGAAAAAACGACTTCATGACAAAACTCTACTTTCCTGCCAGGTGTCCATGTACAGTCTGCAGCATGTACGTCCCACTAAGAAAAGAAGTCAAACAAGCACCCTGACATCCCATGGTGACTCAGTATCTATCACGAGGCGTGCTGGCCAGGCACCCTACTCGCAACATGAATTTCGATCCCCGATAGTCCCAACTTCTGTATAACCCAAATCATCCCAAAAAAAAGAAACCAAGAGATCAACCTGGATCTGATACAATTTTATCATGAACCGAATCGGGTTTCCATCAACTCGGTGCCCGACCCGGCCTACGGAAAGGCCCAAAGGGCATTCCCGGTCCCCACGGGCAGGCAGAAGTGCCCGAGTATAAATTTAGAATTTTTGGGAATGATTTACCCGTACAACAACCAGAAACAACCCATAAGTAAACTGAATTCCGAAATCAACATTACAACCACAAGTTTTTAAAACAGCATAAACGAGTCTCAACAAAAGAGAAACTACAACTCAACCACGACTAACTCCCAAAAGAAGGTGACCAAAAACCAATAAAACAATTGTCACCGGATGGAAGAATGTCACTGTCAGGCCTCTGCCACCTGTGCCAAACCAGATGAGTCAACTAACAATTCGGACCACCATGCTCAAAACCTTGGCATTTCCCTGCATCATACATAATCAAATATACTTACACCCAAGGGTGTAAGTAGGGTTTGAGAAATCTCTCAATAGGTTGGCACTAGAAAAAAGATTCTGCATAAAAAGGGTTGTATGACCAAAGCATTTTGCAGGTTCAAATTTTGGAGAAATTAAATAAATGTACTAACATATTGATGGCAACAGTTTTTATAGAAAGAAAGACAGCTTTAAAATAAGAAAAAGGGGGTTTTTGATACTGAAAGAAAATGAAACATTCTCACCCTTTGAAACCACAGAAGTCACCAAAACCATCCAGTGATGAGTATATAATCGCACAGGAGAAACAAAAAGTTGGAGAGTCCCTAATGTTCTAAAGATGTGTGGAGCCCTAGAACCTCACGTCTCGGTGAACCATATCATACATTTCCCATGAACGAGCCACTGGAAGGTAAACACCACCTACTATAGTGGTCTACAATCACCATCCAATGTTTAGTTAGTGTTTTAAGCATCAATCCCGCTAAGTGAAACTGGGCCGAGGCCACTCCCGTATCACTAGCACGCTAGTCTAGTCCACCAGCCTAGTACCCAGGCATCCCCTTTTGTGCTCAATATTCAAAGTTCACCCTACTCATCAAGGTCAAGGAATAACACGCAACATAGAACCTCACAACATGCAAGAACTACGATACTTCGAGAACCAACTAAATTTTATCAAACATTTGGAAAATTGGTTTATAAGTTTTAAGAAAATAATAAAACACAACCAACAGTGCAAAACCCACTTGGATACACACTAATACTGTAATAAGGATCAATTTCAACTGCTTCATTTGTTTAAAAACCAAGGGACAACACAGTATAAACCTGACAATCTAAACAAGCCACTAATAAAAGTAAAACACCACGCTCTACCAGTCAACCGACAACTCACATCCGTATTTAAATAAAATACATATTAAATTAATCAAACCAGCATACTAAATGATCAAATTCCCTTAGCATGTGAAACCACTTACCTCAATGTTTGAAAAACGATACAGCGCAACACTCCCACTGCCCAACGGTCACACCCCAAGGATCCGTAAAAAAGGTCCTAAAATAGCGGACCAAACAAACCCAATGCCAACCCAGTGAAACATCAGCGGTCCATAAATATAAACATCAGCAATTAAATAACATTGTTAACTGTTAAACAAGATCAATAATAATTAAATAAAAATTAATTAACAATTAAAAAAAAATTAAATAATTCAATTAACAACTAATAAAATTTAATTAATTAATTAATAGATAAACAAATTCAACAATAATTAAATAAATCAATTAACGCTTAAAAAAAGAAATTAAATAAATTGATTAACAACTAAACCAATTTTACCCAATTAATTAACAATTAAACAATCAAAATAATTAAATAAATTAAAAACAAACCTCCGACTATGGAAATCATCGGAATGCCAACCGAGGGGTGGTGCGGCAGCTGTCCGGCAAGCGGAGGGGGTTGTAGAGCTGCTGTCCGACGAGAGGAGGGGGGGGGGGTTGTGGTAGTTGTCCGGTAAGAGGAGGGGACTGTATCAGTTTTCTGGCTAGAGGAAGGGGCTGCAGCAGCTATCAGGCAAGAGGAAGTAGGGAGGAGTGTAGAGCGGATGAGGGGGAGAAGGAAGAGGGGGGGGGGGGGGGTGGGGTGGATAATGGGATAGGAGAAGGGGAGGCGCGACGGCTAAGGGGGGTAGAAGGAAGGGGGAGTGTGAGACTAAGGGGAAAATATAATAGTGGTGCGGTAGCTAAGGGGAGTATAAGGGAGGGGGAGAACGCGGATAAGGGGAGATGGGAAGGGTGGTGCGCGGGAGGAAAGGAAGGAAGGGAGGAAGAGGATGGAGGGGCAGCCGGGCGGGGGAGAGAAGAGGAGAAGGGGAGAAGGAGAAGGAAAGGAGATAGGAGGGGTTAAGGGAGGCCACGAGGGAGAAGAGAAAGGGGGAATAAAAAAAGAAAATAGAATTAGGGTGTGGTGGCAAGGGTAGGGTTTAGGAGGGGGATATAAAAAAGAAAAAGAGATAAAATAAAAAGAAAAGAAAGATAAAAAAATAGAATGGAAAATAAATAAAATTAAAATAAAATAAAATAAAATAAAATAGAGAGGAATTGGAGAAGAAATGAGGGAGAGAAAAATAAAAAAAAAACTAATCTAAAATAAAATAACTAAATTCAAATAAATAAATAAAAACTGGCTTTAAAATGTATAAGTTAAGAGGTTCAATCGCGTGTCGGGTGGGCTATGCGGCTTTGCTCGTGCCCTGCCCACATGTCGAGTGTTGCCAAGAAAGGGTTCGCTGACCAGCGTAAGAAGTGCACCACGCGCCAGACTCGACATTATTTGTAACTAAATAAATATAAAAAGGCCAAATGAACTTAAAAAAATTAAAAAAATTTAAATTAAAATCATACCGTACGTGCAGTCCGGGTGCGACATAAAAAAATATTTATAATAAATATATAGAGACGTTTTCATTATAAGGATAAAAATTACACTCACGAACACTTCCATACAATGGGATACACAATCATTATTTCATTGTACAACTGACTACTACCTCACGAACCGAGATCATTCATTCTTCCAATTCCATATATCAAGGATGGTAATAACGGTTTAATTACTAATTTTATATGATATATATATGATAATTAAGATTTATTCTTTATCATTGAGTTATTATATAACACATACTTTCAGAATGTTTAATCTTTGGATATATGATATCTTATTTTGTGGGTGTGGGGACTACCACATCCTCAAAACAATTGGATTTGTTAACATATTACACAAAATGTATTAAGGATGAGTTTATTGAATGTATATGACATATATGAAATAATAATTATAATTATATTATATTATATATATCTAGATATTTCATTTACATTCTTTCTTTAAATGTAACCAGAAAATGGAAACAACATACATGCATATGTACAACATACTGTATTTTGGTAAAGTGTGTTTCATTTTCCATTTATATACATCATAGATTATTATAAATATATATATACTGAATATATATGATATTTTTATTTGAAAAAATCATTATATATATGTTAAATTCTAGATAAAATTAATATTATAAAAAAAATATATCCAAACAAATGAGAAAAATAAAGCTGTTATTTCTCGAAATGTAACTTTAACAAAGATCTGTTAATAAAAAGGTAATAAATGATCATAAGATAATAAAATATATTATGATATATTTTAATATAGTTCTATAATAGTTTTATAATAAAATTAAATTTAATATAATGTATCTTTTAAGGAATATGATATAATTCTAGGCATAAGGTAAGGGGATTTCTACTCTCTCTTTCATTTGTTCGAGATATATGCCTTATTCACTACACATTTAATTTGTGTGGGGTATATATTGGAAATGAATTAATTTTATGATTATTTAAACTAATTTTAAGGGTATTCACATATCAATTTGATTATCTATACTTCATGGGTTTTAGTGTTCAAATGTTACCAAACCATAATGTAATTTTTGTCACAAGTTTCCTTATCTGAGACAAATGTTATGTTATGCACCTACATTATTTTACGTGGTGTATATAATGACATTTTATGTTTTGAATCATGAATCTACTTATTTCATGAATTTTTTGAATTCATGTAATCATATTCTCTCATGTGGAATATGAGTCAATGTTACCAAAGTGGTAACCATTTATTGCTACAATCTATCTTTTTATTGGGATTGTTTGTAATTATTCTTCCATTAATGAAATATTATAATCCATATCTCAAGAAAAATAATTACTTTTATTATTCTCTAGTTATTCATGGTATCTACATTTATTGGTACAAATTCTCTAATCTTTTTTACGTATGAAAATTAATATTATTTTCATAAAAATACGACATTATTTCTCTCCTCGATAGGAAATCTGTTTCCTTTCAAAACCATGTGTTTAAAAAAAATAATTTTTTAAATGATATTTTGGATTTATTTTAAGATAAATTAATTTGTTTTTTATTTTCAAATCTTCCTTGATAAATTTTGAAATCTATTGTCAATGATTATGGGTTTCAAAATGTTTTATGTTTTAAAAAATATTTTTCAAAGCAGGTGTTTCTTATTATATTGTATTGATAAGTTCCAGGGGTACCATTCATATACATTCCCTAAATGGTATATGATTTTATTTCATGTTATTTATGAAACCTATTTCTCTTCCATGAGTTAAATGCTTTTGAAACCCATTTTACTTTTATCTGTTATATTCTTAAGAGCTCGTTTATTTTTTATAAGATTTATGATTATAGCTCCTGATTCCCTTTCACATTTTACATTGATTATGGAACCTTTTTCACTTTAATGGGTTATGTGATTATGAAACATGATTATTTTCACAAGTTACACTTATAGTGAAATATTTATGAAAGATGGTTATTTTCAAAATGTTATATTATGATGACATCTTTATGATAACCATTTAATTTAGTGGCTTAATATATGGTTTTATATGATCTTACATAAAATTTATGTATGAATTCATTATGAGATGGGTGGTGCCTATATCTCTATTTACTGAATTAGGTAAATATTTATATATTATGAGACACTCCTAACAGGAATGGGTAGTGAACTAGGCTCAGCGAAGGGATTTATTCACTAAAAGTTTCTTGGGAGTAAACCTTGAAAACTAATACAGTCATATGAGTGAACCATGAATTCGAAGATGGCTTTTTCATTGAACCCATCCCACTAATATGGACATGTAATTAATCCTTGAATACTATGTAAACAATTTTATATGAATATCTATCTTCCACAATTCTATTTGTTATTCCAATATTGTGCATTCTTGGTTTATTCTATTGATTCCAGACTGATTCATGCCTTATAAAATAAAAATATGTATACCATGACTCCTAATTATGACCGTTCATATGCAAGTCATCATCTTCTTATGTTATGATCAGGATCTCATACCCTTATTCCCATGATTATTCTTACATATCTCCCTTTCATACCCTTACATAGAATTTAGGATCACCCTTTATTATGTTTCCTTTCCATAGGTTTTGAGGAAATAAATCATATATAACGTGTCTATGAATTTTTTTATTCATTGAAAACCAAGTGGCAGAAAATGTCGCTCACTATTGTACTAGTTTTTTTTGTTTCCATGTTTCCAAAAGTGTTAATCTAATTTTTTCTTTTAGAGTGTGTCAGTGTGATGTATTATTTATTACAGAAAATTGATGTACTATTTATATATGAAAAGTGAGGGTATCTATAATTAACATAAAATTTTTAATAATACATGTTAATATTAAGTACACAAAATTTAGTTCTAGGGAATGAACTCCAATAAGCAGAATCAGTGTGAAATATGTAACAATGATAAAAATAAATAATAAGAATGCATACTTTCCAGTCCATAAACAAGAATCTTGAACCCATAATCAATGGTAAACTAAAATAAAGATACCATAATGATAGGATAACATTAAATCAAGTTTAAACATTCAAAATGGTATATTTCGTGTCATCCAGTGTAATACCCAAAGGTTAGATTTAACAAGTAGAGATGTCCAAGGCATCCTTAATGATCTATGTCATATAATCAACCTTCAGACCATGATCATATCCAAGGATTAGTAATGTCTAAGGCATCCCATGTAATATGGATCCATGGAGTATAAATTTCCATGGTATCTAATATAATATTGAATCCATGGAGTATAAATTGCAATGGAATTTTTTGTAGTTATGAATCCTTAGAGTAGACATGTCCATGGAATTTAATATAATTTTGAATCCAGGGAGTATAAATTTCCATCAAATTTAAAGTAATCATAACCATTTCATTACCCCATTTAATAATACATTTAATAAATATACACAATCCACGAGTTCATATAACTAATTCAACATTTTCCATTTAAACTATTTAATCATATTAATACATGTAATCACTTAGAAATAATGCATAAACCCTCTTCTAAAAACTCATTCAATATTTATAGCTCGTACTAGGAAGAAGAGCTTACAAAAACAACCAACGAGGTGGTAAAAGAATGGGAATATATGTGAAAACTCTTCACATTTGATCTGGGTTGAGGTAAATGATCTCCCACCATACAATTAAACTATGTAGGAACCCTATAATGTTTCCAATTATTTTATTGCGGAATTTAATTAATTTTAGGTGAAACACCCAAAAGTTCATTTTGTGGAAAAACAAAAACATTCGATACAACTACAAAAATTTATTATAAATGGTATATACCACATATTGTATACATATGGTAGAACACTATTATTGTATTAAATCCTAACATAACCTAGATCATAAGTAAATGGAAGAATACACAAACAACCTAAAAATAAAACATAAGATACTACACTAAAAAAATATGTTATGAGGTAGAAGAACAATGAAATGATGTTAAGGAATAAGTAAATCAATACTACACATAAAATGAGAACAATGGTTGAAGAATTGGAGTCTGTATCACAAAATGAAACCCAATACCATGTTAGGATTTAGGGGAAATCTTGTGTGATATAGATGGAAGTGGGTTGGATTTTTTAGAAGAAAGAAGTTCCTGCCTCTTTATTTTCAAACTAACTCTGGGAATTTAAATGGAATGTAAATTCATTACAAGTTTTGTAATTATCAGGATATAATTTCTTAGAAATTTTCTTTAAACATCATTAAATGGAATACCTAGCCCAATACGCATCATGTTTCCAGTACACAACATTTATGCTAAATACACATCTGGTACTTTTCACGCTTCCAACCTTCAACCCCCCTGATTCATTTTCCCAAAAAAACCCAATCATGTAATGGCCTAGATTCGTGGTCTAAAACAAAAAGAGGAATGAAAAAATATTTAAACTAGAATTATATAGAAATTGTGCCTCATTGAAAATACATGGGACCTTAGAATCAACACCTCCTATGACAAATCATCCGCGAGATTCTATTTTGATGGTGGTGAAGCTTCTGAAAAGATTTACAAAAACAAAGCACACAAATATACCACTCCCTCCTAGGTATCTTCCTATACAAATATATACTTTCATATCTCCCAAAATAAAGTGTTTGACCTACCTTAGAGACCTTTCCTATTGTGATCAACAAAACTTATAAGATACTCCTTGAAGGATGCATATACCTATTGTTTAACCTCATCTAGCTAAAGTGTGTGAGTAGGGTCAAAGTGATAGAAATGTAGCTAAGATACCTGTAAGATGTCAATCACGGATCAATACCTCTAAGTTAACTACAACTGATAGGATATTAGCTCGACTCTTTATAGAATCTTTAACAACATGAAATATCATGAGGAAAGCATACCCTGTCTTCTAACCATCTCTATCCCTACCTCAGTGAGACACATAAAGTGACCTTTTCCCTGACTTGAAACTATAGATGTTGATGATGGAGATCACCATTGTATTATAATTCGGACTGTGCATTATCAATTAAATTTTGAATCAGCTAGACCTCGTCTACAGAATTTTTTAATGAGAGATGGAATGAATAATCCTACCACCCCTACCTCTCACTTATAAAGAGGTGACCTGCATGTTCTACCACAAAAAGCCTCATAACGTGTCATTTTGAATAGTCTCAGGATTGTTATTTTTGTCGGATAATTCAATCATGTGTACATGCTTCACTGAAGATCCCCCATAATTGAGGGCACATGATCTAATAATATCCTCTAGAAACTGTTTAGTGAGAAATGATTGGTCATTAGTCTAAGAGTGGTATTCTATGGTAAAAACCACATGTGTAGACTACCATATTAATAAGGTTTTCCAAAACATAGAGGTAAACCAAGCATCCATATCTGATAAAATGTTATAAAGAACCTCGTAGAGGTGAAAAATCTCAGGAAAAATGAGTCTCTCACCAATCTTATTTAATGAGAATATTTCCCTAATAAGTAGAAAATGGGTTACCTTCATAAACCTATCCATAACAATAGACAGAGCATCAGTACCTTGACATGGCCATAGTAACCCAATCATGAAATCCATCACAACATCATCCCACATTGACTAAGTAATGAGTTACTACTATAAAATCCCAGTTGGTCACTAGTGTTTCATCTTCACCTATTATCTATCAGAATACGTTATGAAAAAGTAGGAGACCTCTAACTTCATCCTTGACCATGACTATTGATAACAAATGTCATGATACATCTTGGTAACTCCAAGATTTAATTTTTAAATTAAGGTAAGAAACTATCACATAATCACCCATGTATGTTCGTTGGATCCCAAACATGACCATGTGTGAATAGAATATCTTCTTCACTAACAGTCCAACCATGTGGAGGGTACTCACATGTTATTCTCTCTCGTAGGACTAGACCCTCATAATCTAACTTTTGACTCATCATCATCCTCTCCAAAAGTGATTAAATCACTGAAATGAATGAGATAAAAGTAATCATGTGACAATTCTAAACCGCTATGTAAAAATCTGATAACAAGACCATAAGCTTCCACAACCTACTAGCCTTAGGAACTACTTATATCGGAGTCCTCCTATATAGTAAATTGACCATTGTATTTCTATTTCTAGGAATATATTAAATATCAATGCCAAAATTTTATAGGTTCAAAACCTAGCTTCATTTCCTAAAATTCAAGTCATGTTATGTAAATATTTACTTTAGGATTTTGTGGTTTGTGTATAGAACAAAACCAATCTCCGTATAAATAAATCCTCCAATAATGAAGGAATGTACAATAGTGGACAACTCGAACTTGTGTATCTCGAATTTATAATCTTGTGGACTCAATTTACAATAACCATATTCCATGAATATATCCCTCTACACCAATATATCGCCTTGATAAATTCATGTTGCATCACAGTAGTAATATAGCTTCTACCTTAATCTAGAAAAGAAATGACCAGTGTGGATGTCAATCTCCATTTTGTTTCTCTCGAAATGATGTCTCACCAGTATCTAACTATAAAAATTCATAAATATCTTATTCAAGACCATAAGTGGTTCTTATAATCATGAAAATTCCTATATGAAATTCATCAATAACCTTATATCTCCCAGAAACCCTGTATATCATTGAATTTATTTGGATTATACTATGAAATAACTACTCTCACCTTCTCTAGGATAAATAATAATCCTTTCTCTGAGAGAATGTATCTGTAGAAGTGAATCTCATCCATCTAGAAATTGGAATTTTTTATCTTAGAATGAAACCTATAGTCTCTCAATTTATTCATAATGATATTAATGTGTTTGGAATGATCAGTTCGATTTTGAAATTATAAGAAGAATTCATCACCAAAAACCAACACAAAAGTGTCGAGATAAGGATTGAGAACCCAATTCATCTATTCAATGAATATTTCTTGCACATTTATGAGGCCAAAAGGCATAAGAGAAATATTTATAGAGACCATACCTACTAGGAAAAGATGTATGAGAAATGTTTGAAGACTGAACATGTACGAAGTAATAATCCGAACTCATGTAAATATTTGAGAAAACCCGAGATCCTCAGTTTTGGATGAATAGATCAAAAATATAAGGAATATGATACCAATTCTTAACCATAACATGGTTCAATTTTCAATAATATATGTATATACTAAGATTTTTTTCAACTTTTTTGGAAAAATTACTTCAAAACCCCATAGAATGATACTGGTTTGTATAAACCTCTTTGCTTATAAGTCCTTTAGCTATCTCTTCAGCTCCTAAAACCCAATAAAATCCATCTTATTATGAGGAATGGATACCTATGTAGCTATTAGAACCATCCCAATAGATAACTCTACAAATATTTCAGGAGGTAAACTAGAAATTCCATCTATAAAAACATTCCTAAAATGATGAGCTACCAAAGGAAGGTCAGCCACTTCTATTGCCTAATTATTTAGATACAAACTAGTAATATGAGATGCCATCCCACCTAGACCAATATGTTCTACCCAATATATACCTACCTATCAATCACATTCATGATTTTAAATGAGAAAACTAACCTCAAGTGATGTTAAATTCACTATATGGTGATATCAATGAGTATAAGAATGATAGGAAACTAGAAAGTCCATACTGATATGAAATCCAACCATTCCATTCAGGGAATGTAGAAATCCCAGGAGAAGTTAATCCCACCTATGTTAAGGGGTAATTATCAGCACTTACATATATCCTCATATTGTTTTCCCAACATAGTATCAATTATCATAAATTCTTCATAAAATTGAACATTGATTCCAAGACACTCCAAATTAGGAAAAACTATGATGAAATTAGAAGCCCCTTTATCAACAAGATACATACTATAGTAGTGGATAGTATGATCCACCCTCTGATCATGAATGTACCAACACTCTTTTCCTCATTTGTATGATATAAAAAATATATCTAAGCTGAATTTCAGTCCTGGAAAACAACCTCACTATCAATAGTAGTCCAATTCTATTGCAGCATTACAGTTGGTTCATGGATGCATCAACAATTTCAACCACCTCATCCTGAACCATTAGAAATACTCTATCTCCTATCTTTACATGGAACATTAAATCATTATATTTATCCAAGAGTTAGATTCTACACCCCTCCATTGAATATTTCATGGAATACCTTGTTTAATCACTTTGTATGGCCCATCAAGCAACATGTTCAGAACTCGAATGGGTCTCTATCACACTCAATCCTAATATTTCAAAAAATCCAACTTAGATGATAGAAGAAAAAAATAATATAACTCAAACTATAGATATAATTACTTTCATGATAATCCACAAATAATCCTTTTTATCCTCCTAAAACTGATCAACTATGTTGAGAGGTTGACCTGACAAGTTCTATGCCCACCAACTTCCCTATTGTTAAATTTGTAAATCAGCACCTGATTCACTATTTAAAATTTATATTTAACCAAATCACATTGTCCTATGATTTAAAATAATGCTTGATTACATGCACTAATTTTCTCTCCCTCAACGAATCATCATCAATTAAAATCGGGAAAAATAATTGAAGCACTTTTAGGCAAGAAAAAATAATCCATAAAGGTAATCAAACCCAGATCCAAACACATAATGTCACTAGCTCGCTCAGCACTCAGAGTATCGGGAATGAATTTTATCATAAAACATGGATTGGAAACCACTAAAAACGATATCTTGAATCCCATTATCCTAGTTCATAACATCCAATCATTACATAACTTGTCCCTAAATCATATATGTCATGAGCTTCACTCTAATCTTAGGAGGTATCTCTAGATGCTTAAAAATTGATAATGTAGTCTCAACCCATAGCTCAATAGCCTATAAACTGATATAAATAAAACATTGGTACATTCTACTAGTGGAACACTTGAGTCGACTCTTCCATAGTCAAATAAAGTTGTGAGGCTCCCTGGATGGCTTTAATAAATTGTATGAAACCCTCGTAGAATTGGACAAAGGAACCTATATCACGTACAACCACTAGTTCCACAACTAGAAATATTTGACATTCAACTAGCATCTTAGGGCCTACCACATCCATAACATGTTTGTATCTACCATCTTATTTCATGACGCGAATCTCTCATGGTTACATGTATCTACAATGCCAAACACATGACTCAGAAAACAATTGAGTAGCTACCAAGTCATAGATATAAAATAATTGGATAGGTCAAATCCTTCTTATAATAATGAAACCCCCATATTAATGCTACAAAATCATGGACATGGTAATAGTATTTATTTTATACAACACCATAGTAAATTCCTACTTCCCACTCCTACAGTCAGATCTTTGTCTTGTTCACTATTTCAAAACCTAGGACCTGGTATATTGATTGCCAAGGGTAATTGAAAATCCAATTATTATAGAAATTTCCATTTATAAATTTCAATTTCAATTAAATTAATTCTAATTTATTTAAAAATCATGTCTAAATGGTTGATCCAAATGGATTATCACTTCCAATCCATAAGGTCCCATACATCTTTCAACTAAAATATGGCGTCCTCTTAATCCAATCAATTACATGTTCCTGCACATGAAACTAAAGGTCTATAACTCAACAATCCATAATTTACATCTTAGATCATTACCTATGGATTATAAAGGAATAAACTATTGAGGTAAGAAAATGAAATCTAAGTAGAAACTATGTCACTCAGTCCCCTGCAAAAAAAATATCATGAAAGGAACAAATAATAATATCATGAAATAAATAAATGAACCCTATATATCATGACATATAAATGGCATGTGGATTCTAAAAGGTGTCTAATATGACGCATGATATGATATTCCCTCATATAAGAAGGCCATAATAAAGTATATAATCCTAAGGAACATAATACAACACGTTTTTTACACAATGGTGATGTTAAATCAACATTGATATGAAAAATATAGAACATTAAACCCATCCTCAGAAATTTATCTTTATTTGTTATGTGGGTTAGCTACTCCTAGATTTATCTCATTACCAATTCCCAATCCTTTCGTAATCACCTGTATAACAATCACAAATAGTAATCAAACCTTAAAAGAAGTCAATTTGATTCCACTTTGTAATGTCCTGACCTGGGAGACACTAAATGTTTCCCCCGATCCAGTGGGTCACATAGCCTCAAGTTTACATCCATATTTGTCAGTGGTTGTCGACTAGTAGCGATGTTCTGTGGTTGTGTAGTTGGTATACTATGCCCTGATAACTAGAATTTATAACTACTATGTAATCACAATTATCAATAGAATAAGAATACAAAATAACTTGAAATAAGAGATAAAACATGCAAAATACTATAATTAAAAATCAAGGTGAAGGATAATCGTATAAAAAACAAGTATTTCATGTCTCTATAAAAAATACTATGTTATACATGAGAACATGTTTCCAGGAAAAAATTTCCAAAAATAACAACCTCCAGATATTATCATGAGTATATATTTGTCATGTGCTTCCGGCTAGTATGCATGATCAATCAAGCATCAAGAAGTGGTCACTAGCCTCAGTCCCTACCTGCATCCGTGAATTTTTTCTGGCCACCCAACAATGTATCAAATAAGAAAGAAGATAACACTAAGTAGACCCATAATAATAGTGTCTATAAAATGTTTGGGTTGTATATATAAGTAGAAGTAGTGTATAATATAAAATTTTGATATAAATAATTACATAGAAGTGACACTATACAGATTATTAATAATAGTGAAACACCAATAAAGATGGCTCAATTTAAATTTGGAAACTATTATGATGGTCTAAATATTAATCCATGTAAAAACCACAACATCATATACTATGTAATCTAGTGTCAAACTCCAAGGCCCTGATACAGGGATTAGAAATATCTAAAGAATTTTCAGTCGACTATGTTGTGAAATCCTGTATCAGTCCCCTAGTTGGAACTGAGGTGTTGTAATTTCTAAGGCATCCAATGTAATCTAGATCCATTAATTAGAAATTTCTATATCATCCAATATAATCATGATCTATATAGTTAAAATTTACATGGCATTTGATGTAGTTCTGAATCCATAGAGCATAGATTTACATGGAATTCAAAATAATTCTGAATCCATTGAGTTGAGATGAAAATTAAATTCGATATAATCATAAAAATTTCATTAACCCATTTCACTATTAATTTCATACATTTAGTCAAGTGATGGGTTAATCCAAATCATCCACATTTTCCATTTAATTATTTTTGCACATGTAATCTCATGGAAATAAGGAATAAACCATCGCTTATTAACTCATTCAATTCATTAAAACTTATATTTGGATGTTGAGCTCCCAAACAAACCAATAGGGTGGTATATCATATGGTATATATGTGATCACACCTCACGAGTGATCTGGGTTTTGGTGATGAACCTCTAACCATACAATGGTACAATATTGAAAATCTACAAAGGTTCCAAACATTTTATCATGGAATTAAATTTATTATTGGGGGATTGATGAATATCTTATTGGGTGGAATAACAGAAACAAGATATTGAACAACTATAATTTAAGATAAAATATATAAAATACCTACAATATATTTTTGGTAGATAAATAGTCCAATTTTATCTGTTAACATGACCCCAATGAGAAGAAAATAGAATAATTGTTGAACACCACAAGAAAATGGCATAACAGGATACACAAAAAAAAATTTCCAAGTGGAAGAAGAATAACGAAATTATAAAGGGGAATACTAAACTCGCAGGATTCCATCAAACGAGATAGATAGTAAAAGATTCCAAGACTGGGTTTCAAAATGGAATCCAAGTATAGGTTAGGCTTCAAGGGGTACTCTTTCATGAGATCAAATGGGAGGGGGTGGATTATATTGAAAGATGAGGCCCTACCTCTTATTTTAAAAATTCACTCATGGAATTTAAATGGTTTGAATGTGTTAGAGGTTTTTTACAGCTCAATATTTTCATTATGGTAAAAGCCTATTACATTTTCTAAATCGGGCTACACATACCAATATAGGTTTTGTATTGATTACAGAATGTGTATTTTCAATTCATGTATTGAACATAGCTTAAAGCCTAACTTAATCCACCCTTATTCATTCTATAAGAAAAACCCAACTAGAAAATGTCCCAGATTTGGTGTCTAAAAAGTGAAATTATATAAGAGTTTAGCTAGAAATAAAAGGATCCCCAGGTCACCAAAAAAACACGTGATCATATAAAGTACAATTACTATAGGAAATATATAAAAACTATTCATGGATGAATGGAATATAAATACATAGAATAATTTCTCAAATAATCATATTATACAACACTTACCCATATAGAATAAGGGATTATTTGATTACTAATATGTTCCCTCCATCAGTGATGTAATGAAGATGTCTAGTTGAAATCACCCAGATCTTATAAGGAGTAACTAGGGATTCACAATTTTCAAATATATACCCATATATAGTGATAACTATGGGATTATAGTTACTTGGGTAGTTAAAAAATTGTTACATTAATCAAGTTTGGGATGTTAAATACAAATATTTTCAATGTTAGATCACTAAATAAATTAAAAAAAATACACATAATTATGTATTCACAAACATCTTTATTTCACATAGGATAATGGGAATCATCCAAATATTATCCATTTAGAGTATCTATCTTGTTTTATAGTAGGACCCATTTAGTGTAAACCAAGTTAAAATTGAATGAATACCCAACTATACCTTTTCAATTTCATTACCATAATTTAATCATATCTAGATCCAATATCCATTTTTCAATGTCTAAATAGGGAAATAATTTATAAGAAACCCACAAACAAATTACATCCATAATTTTTGAATGTGTTATGGAAACAAGGATGTTTGAGTAGTGTAATGACCTATAATAGGGTCCTAATGTGAGTGAAATGGGTAGTTACATAGATAAGATATCACAAGGATATAAATTATAATTATATAATAGAAATATTGAAAAAATTGTAATCTTAAAAAGTTTCAATAATGTAAATTTCAATAGGAGTTGAAATGAGAGAGAAAAGAATTTTAACCTCTCCTGAGATTTTTAATGTAGACATTAAACATTGAACTAAAAAAACTATTTAAAAATGAATATAGAGATATGAGATTGACTCTTTGGGAGATCTATGAAGATAAAAATTTGAATTATTTGTTGGAGAGTGAGATTATGTGATTGGTATTTTTTGGCATGGATAATTGAATTTCATGGAAGAATTATCGATTATTTTATTTCTACACTATCTTATGATCTTCGCTACTACCCCTATATCCGCATTGATACCCCTAGTTATCCAATATAATTATTAGTTCATTGAATAGTAAAATAGAACCACCGTATTTATGTTTATCTATTATTACATATATCTGGTTTCGTATTTACATTATTTCCCTATTTTTTACTGTATTCCATAATTTTTATAAAAACATTAAGAAATTTAAACACTTAGATAATTTAATTGCCCAGATTCCAAAAATTATTTCCATTTTAAATAATTTATCATTTAATTATGTAAATTTTACATTTTATAGAGAGATTACAAATTTAATAAAAAAAATATGTTTCAGAGTAAAAATTATTACATTTCTTAATAAATATACACATTACTGCTACTTACCTCTCAAATTTGTAACCCTTTGTTACAATAGAAAAATCCTTAACGTATGGAGACAATTATGGTACATTCATAGGTTATCTTGGTTGACATTGATCATTTAGTAATCTCCAATAACTTAATCTTCTCTCATAGATGATTCTACTCCAACCACTATTTTCGAAGTTATGCTTGGACTTGGTCAGGGGAGAAGCCTAATAATTATAACGCTTTCTCATGATCTTATAAATAAATGTCATATGGGATGTTCCAACTAAATAGATCCATGGTTCCTTCCTTATGATCTACTTACACATATCACTACCATTAATATATTTTATTCTTAACAGACATTTCTTAATTGCTACACCAGAAATATTTATAAATCCTAAGACTTCTAAATTTCAATGGATATATTAAAAAATAGTTATATTGATTATCCTTCATATTAAAAAATATCCACATTACCCCTTATATATAAACCAATATATAAATTTATTTATATCCATCTCTTTATTCTCTCTATACCTTTATTTAATTTTTCATTCTTTATATCAATGTATCATATATAATTTCCATTCTTATTTGAGTATGATCCACCAATGTATATGACTGAGATGTTGTTTCATTATATTATATTCTTTATTCTACTCATTATATATTTTATTATTATTTTTATTACATATGTTTTTATTTTCGGGTGTTCTTTTTATGATTATAAAGGAATATTAGAATCTTTATTTGTTACCACATTATAATGAAAATTATATTTACAATCATAGAATACAAGCCATGAAAAATTCCATCTACACAAATGCAGAGAAGATTAGAAAAATTGGGATGCAATCATCATACACCTATGGTTTTTTCTATTAATTCATTATAAATTTATTAGTGTGGTGAATTAAAGAAACTTTCAAAAATTCTGGATATAAAAGAGTGTCTAGAAGATTAATCAAATATGAATTATTTTATTTATTATGTATATAATATGTTTATTGTTCACCACATTATTTTCATGACCCATATCAAAAATTTTGATAGCATAACATTTCTCATTCTCCCTTAATATTAGATATTGATACCATTGATTTTCTTTATTATCACTTGAGTTGGTGAATTAGTTTGTATAATTAAAAAACCCTTTAATATTAAAGCATTGATGTGTGGGTGGTAAATTAGGTTATTTGTTACTTTCATCCATTTTATTGGTCAAACTATTCATATATCTGTGGAATTAATGAGATTGATTTTATTTTTTTCTATACATTAAAATTTTTCCAATTATTTAGATATAATTTCCCAGGTTCTTCATCCCAATTTTTTTCATGTATGAAATTGGATCTCCATTATTCTATGGGTTTTATCTTTTTTTTTCATGAAACTCTACATTAAACTTTTTCTCCCTGAATCCATGATTACATTGTGAGTCCCAAATTTCCATTTACCCAGTTATACCACAAAAAAAATTATTCATATCTAACTTTGTTCATTATACCTAATTATATTTAGATATTTAATATTAATCTAGTAATGAAACATTTTTTTCATTCAGGTTTAATTATAAAATAAATGGAATACCTTCGATGTATTGTAAAGCTTGATTCATAAGTTCTGATGTATTTGGACACCATTTTTAAAGAAATTAATTATCTCTCAATTTTAATTCAACAATTTAAAATAATTCTTGAAAATTGTTTTATTAAACCAAACCAATTATAATGAGTTGATAAAAACCATTTTTCTCATATTCATACTGTAAGTCTACCATTAATCCACTTTAAATTCAAAATTATAAATACCTAAATCAAAATGTTCATGGTCTAAAAACGGAATATCATAAAATATTTTCTTCCATTGAACCATTTCCAATCTATTAGTGTATTGGAAGTCTATATAATCGACATTGGTCATTTCCACATGAATGAATGAAGATAAATTTATTCCATCCTTGAAAATGTGGGGGCTTCAAATGGTTTTTATTATTTATTTCCTATGATAGTGGGGTCAAATTTTATTTGTAAATTTTCATTCCAATTCTTATATATTTTTCTTGGTTGGAGTAGGAAAATCAAGAGGGGGTGGTAAATTTAGTTCCTATAAAAAAACTGATTAAAAAATGTTATTTTGAAATTAATCACAATTACCCAATTTAAAATAAAATCGTCTACTTAGCCAAAGAAGCATATTTATTAAAGTTTTGTTTGTTTAGAATATTTCTCAAGGATTGACTAGTTATCAGTTAAAACAATATACAATATTATATTGACTTTTGGAATATGTATACCAATTTTTTTTATAAACAATATCTAAGAATATCTATTAGAGTGAAGTGAAGTTTTTTTGTTTTATTGAATAAATAATATAATTAAAATAAAATTGAAAATAAAAAATAGATTTAAAATATGTTTTCCTCTCTCAATATGAGACCTAGTCCTCTACACATGGTGATCAACTTTTACCAAGAAGTATATATTAAATAAAATTAATCCACACCCTGGATTGGGGTAACAATATTATACAATTTTTTAGGTCATCATGACCTCTTCCACAATTTTCATGGGAGTGTGAAAACAAATAGAAATTCCTTGTATGGATCTATTCTATCATTATCCATGGGAGTGTAATCTGTAAAATGATAATTTGATGATGATATCTATGAATCTTTGATTTTAGCATAGGTGTTAGTTATTGTTTTTGAAACAGATCCTCACACTGCTCGAAATGTAAATAATCTACACAAATAGGGAAAATGATTAGAATAGTTTAGGATGCTCTAAGTGATGATAAATGAAGAATTAATACTTTTTTATGATGATATAAGTGAAGAAGGAGTTGACTACAAGAGACACACAGCAAAACAGAGAGTCTTTTTACCTCTCTGTTCAGTTCTATTAGGGTAAAAGATTCCACAAAGTGTTCTTGAATTCCAAGTTGTTTGAATAGTTTTTTGTGGCCTTTTTGGTTCTCATTAATTTCTCTTGTTATTCACTATTGGTTGAATGATATTGTAGCACGTGATCCATCATTTTTTGTTAAAAACAAATCTCCATTATCTATATCTTTCCTTTACCTGGGTTCTTGATTTGTACATTGCAAGTGGACAAGGAATACATTCTCGATTACATTAAGGTACCACTTACGTCGTAATAGTCTCTTAAATTGTCTAAAAACAACAGAAAAAAACATTAATATAATATTAAGTATTGATATTCATAAATATTATCGTTAACATTATGTTCAAATTTATGATAGATCATAACAGACTCATTCTATCAGATGGTCATTCTATATGTAGAACATTCCATCGGTAGATCATTTTTATCAGAATGTCATTCTATTTGTATCACATTTTATCGATATCTCATTTTTGTTGGTAGGTCAGACTATCATTATCTTAGTTTGTTGGTAGTTCAGACTATCAGTATCTCAGTCTGTAAATAGTTGAGGCATTGGTAGGTTAGGTGTTGGTCGATTAGGCATCAGTGGGTTAGGTGTCAGTAAATCAGTCATTGATAGGTTAGGCTATCAGTGACTCATACTTAACAAAAATCAGTTACCATATCTTATGATAGGAACAATAATACCAGAGGTTATAATTATAATTGAACAAGATTAAAAACAAAGAATGTTAATAAATCATAATCAGCATAGTTGAGCTTGATTTTTTATCATTAAAAGTAGAGGAGACCAATAATCTCTCACTTTTTGATGATCACAAGTCATGGAATTATATAAAACAACAATTGAATTGATGTATGATGATCAGAGAATAATATTCTTTACATATTACACATATTTTTAGGATAAAAAATTAAGAATAAATACAAGTACAAATTACTTAAAAAATCATATTAGTTATTAAAAGGCATTTTTCAATTAGATGTTCCATTATAATCATAAGATAAATATTAATCTCCCCCTTATTGATATTCCATACATACTAGTTTGGTATCAGATGAAATAGACATTAGTTTTGTATTAGAGGAAACAAGGAACATGTATTACACATTATTTTTACCCTTATTGGGATTAACAAAATGGAATAGGTGAATTAAAATTAAAAACAAATAATGAAATAAAAATAATGGAAATTAATCAAGAAGATTATATTCTATGACTTAGGAATTAAAAGGGATTATAAAACAATACAAAAAAATAAATCCCATCCCTCTAAAAAAATGAACCAACTACTAATTCTCAAAATCATATCCTTCCCATTACCCTTATCAGAGTCAGGGGAATCATGGATAGAGTAGTGGGTACATAATTAGTTTTATTGGAAGGGATGGATCAAATAGTGAGGGAAGGTATTGGCACTCGTGTAAAAAATAGAATGAGATGAGATCGGGCTAGAAGAGGATATTTTCAATGTCTTCTCATCAATGATGGTTCTGAAATGATGTAGTGCCTGAGCATGGGTCATGGTCACAAGTTACAAATGGTTAGAAGGAGAGATAGAAGTAAGTAGGTCTAGTCTGATAGGAGTAGTTGTTGGAGAAACAATGGATTTGTTGTGAAGGTGCAAGTATGGTTTGAGGAATGTTCTGAATTCCCTAATGACCTCACTACCATAATACATTTCCTTCTTAAAATCATCCATATTTTTCATGAACATCTCTAAATTATGACTAAAATCCATCAACATTTGAACTTTATCATTAAAATCCTTAGTCACTTGAGGTAGACTTAAATTATCCACTAAAATATTGATGTGATTGTCTAGCTGATGCTTGGTATAAACCCCCTTGAAATATTAATATACCTTCTTACTAATTTCCTCCTGATCATTTGTAGAACCATTAGTGAAAATTATAACAATTTCATAAATTTAATCATATTTCTGCCTAATTTTGAAAAGACTCTCCTAGTCAATGCCACCCATCATGGTGTGTTGCTCTTATCTAATCAACGTTCTAACTAACTAAACATTTGAAGAGTTAGCTCCAGGAGTTGTAGAAATGGTTTCACCTTGAACTATATATCTGATTTCTAGCCTTAACTTGTTGACCTAAAAAATAGGAGTCTGATCTGGAGGAGAGGTAGGAGCACTCGTAACATTATCTTTTACAATAGATTTCATAACATACAAATTAAGTGTTGGAGGAGGAGGTGAATAATCCTTAGAGGAATCAATAGAGTTTTCTCCAAAATCTTTTAGAACTATATCCAATGAATATTTATAAAAACATTTCAACTTGTTAATGGTCGATACCAATTAACTCAACTCATTTATAATCTTTTGATTATATGAGACAACATCTTCAGTTATCAATATTATCCTTCGATCAACCTAAGATACAAATCCCTTAGTAATAAACTCTGCATATCTTTCTACAATTCAAGAAATATGAGCAGGTGGGTGTGAAGGGTTTGATCGACCAATATCCAACTAATATTCTTTTATGGAATTGAAATTAGCTTTGGCTACTTATTCGACTGGTTTAGAATAATCCATAGGAACAAGAGTAGGATCAGGTTTCCGATCCTTTGGATTAGAATAATATAATCCAAGGGTTACATATCCTGGATCTCTACTCCATTTAGTGGCAATCAGATCATCTAAATGTGTGATTACAATAGCCTTGTTTCTTTAACCAGATGTCTCACCCTCCGATTATGGACTCTTCCTTGAATACACTAACTTCCTCATTAGTGTTACAGTTACATATTGGCCAACCTGAAATTTTTCTTCTTGGACATGGAAAGTATAAGTTCCTTACTAAATGGTAATCACCTTAGGAATTTTTGTAGGGGATAAGTCATTATGATCTCTCTCATGTAGAACATCCAATCTAGAAACCTCAAGAGATACATGAGGTTCTTGTTCCACTAAGGCAGTACTAGAAGGATCTAATGTTATGTCAATGATACACCCACCAAGACAATGTTCATCATAATCACAGTCTGATCCACTATCTGAATCATCGCTTTTTGAATCTTCCTTTTCACTTTCATCTTTTCCATAATACTATCTAGATTCATCATCATCTTCCTCAGATTCTTCTTCAAATACACTTCTTTCTTCTCTGCCCCCAAATTTTTCACTATATTCTTCAACAGATTCCTCAACTTAGTCACACTACTTTCTTCTTCAAGTTCCTCCTCACTACCATATTTTTTAACATATTAAGAATCATCAGAATCTTCAGTCTCTTAAATATATTCATCAGGTAAAATCAGTTCTATTGCATGTAAAGGTCTAGGCATACTAGAAGGTCCATATTTCTTTCTTTGAGGGATATCAGTAATGTCACGATTGCCCCTACCATCAATATGGGATTCTTAACTCTTTAATTAATCAGTTTCATCCCAATCAGCGTAAGAACCAACCTCACTAAGTCCGAGACCAGGGCCTACCATAACCCTTGTCCTCACAGAATTGTCAGTATAGTTAAAATCCTCATAAGTTATTCATTTATTCTACCCACATATATCTACAAGGGATCCAAATAATTTGCATTCTTCTAGAAATGACCTTATTCAAACAATGAAAATCATAGGAAGAAATAGTATCCACACCTTCATTGAAAAATCCATTCTCTTTCATTATAGAATAAATAAACAATTGTTTAAAAAAAGAGAATTACACATGTAGTATGGCTTAATCATTTCACTTATATGGACTGTTAAATACTTTCATAGATTCACCATACTAAATTTAGTTTGAAAAAAAAATCTAGTAGACATTTTGATACATGAGTGATGCAAATTCCCCCTTCCTAGGACACAACTAATGTTGGATAAATTATAATAACATCCTATCCTCACAATTATGATCTGTGGAAATGATTCCTCTATGTTTATCAATACCCGTTAGCTCACCCAAAGTTGTCTCATAATAGAAAATATCACTAGTGGGAGGTTCACTTCCATGATTATCATCTCAGGTACCTTCATGAGGTACCTTTATACAATTAGCCCATTTTCTGATGAAAAGGATACTATTCTTCCATCCACTATTGACATCATCTATAATACCTCAACTCCCTCAAACAGAAAATCTGAATACATCAAAAACTTGTTGACCAACCATGGATAACATAGAAAATCATTATTGGAGAACCACTCCAAACACCCTTATTCTTGAAACACCATTTGCAAAATATTCTTGCTGGATAACAACCATTAAGAATGTACTTCTTTCTCTGGGGATACAAAATGATTCTCAATATCGGGATGAAAATGTTTAGGATTAGGCTTAGATCAACTTGATTTTCCTATTTTCTTCGTGGATGGATGTTAATCACCCTCGTATCCTTGAAGGATGTGCTTGACATGAGGCATTAGTGGTTAAAGGGTTTTGGTTCAAATAATGAATTATAGAAGCTTGGGAGAGAAAAGACTCTAAAGTAAGAGTATGAGGGAGGGAGTGTGAGAGTATGTATAGAGGTTGTATCGACCCATAATTATATCATTTAGGTATTTGAGATCCTAAAATACGAAATACAGGTTAAAATAAAATAATTAAAATAGTGTCATTTTGAAATTCCATGTAGAGAAAATTATTATGTTTCGGTGAGATACTACCAGTGAGACACTATCGGTGAGACACTATTAGTGAGACACTTTTGGTGAGAAACAGTTTGTGAGACACTATCAGTGAGACACATTCAGTGAGACACTATCGGTGAGACACTGTAAAGACCCGCAAATTTCAAGGAAATTTTTTTCTTAATTTTCTTTGGAATTTTACAAGAGCGCAGCTTCAGACGGCACCTGATTCCGAGGCCCGGTGTGCCCGGAATCAATTTCCGAAGTTTGGCTCGGGTACGTTCAGTGAACGGACGAGCGGATTTTTCTATCTTTTGAACCGGTGCCCGGAATCGAATTCTGAGGGCACCGATCAAATCGCAACGCCGGTATTTGCTTAGAAACGCCTCTTCCGGAGTTGCGTTTGCTCAGACGTGGTTTTTAAATTTTGCGGCTTTAAGTCAGAAATAAAATAAAGTTTGTGCGACAACTTTATTTTATTTCACTTAAGCTGCTTGGAAGCCACTTCAAGTCACTTAAAGGCGGCTTGAGCTGAGTTGAACTGGATAGGATGCTATCCAGAAATATCCTACCCCTTGGTAGGATATTTGTGCGGTGGGGCCCGCACGAGCCCCGCCGTTTCTTTCGCTAAGTAACGCACCCGCGAAAACCCGTCAAAGTAACTGAAAAGTCAACCGACGCGTTTCTTTAATTCTTAACAGACCATTTAATTGGGCGGTTTATTTCGTGAATTAAATGGGCTGTTTTATTCGTTGAATTAATTCAACGAATTAAATGGGTCGTTACTTACGCGTTTTGTGTTTGTTGGCAAAATAATAAAATAGACAACTTGTCTATTTTGGAGGATTGCTATCATTGTGCAATTCCTCTGAACCTCCACTCTCCCCGCGAAGAACGCGAAGAACGCGAAGAACACGAAGAACGCGAAGAACGCTGGCGACCGGAATTCGACGACGCACACCGAGATCTGCGACGTCAACGAGCCCTACCCGCGACGTTCTTCGGCGACGCCTCTTCTTCCGCGGCCGATCCTCGTTCGGCAACAAAGGTGAGAATCGAATCTTTTATTTCTCCCTTTTTAATTTCGATATCAACGGATTTAAAATTAATTAAATCCGTTTGATCTTGATCCGGAGATTGGCGACGCGACGCCGGATACCGCGACGACGCAACGATCCCCCCTTCTTCTGCGACGAGCGATTCCGCGACGACCTCTCGTCCGACGACGACGACAAGGTAGGGGTTTATTTTTCCTTGATGATTCATTCCCGTGTTCTTATTTCTTTTAAATAAAGAACCGGCATGAATAATTTCAATTAATTAAAAATTGAAATTCCGTTTAAAAGAAAAGGAGGTGAACAATTTTTATCTTTGATTAAAAATTATTGTAGCCTTTCCTCCCGTTGTTTATGACTAACGCGGAGGGTGCGGATCTAACGAACAAGACCCGGCAACCCTCCGCCGATCTTCCCTTTTTGTGCGGATTTGGCGGACGTCGACGAACCGTGCGGCAAGGGCAATTTGTTGATTCCGCAGTGAAGATCGTCCCCCGGGAGGAGCAACGGCGCAGACGGGAAAGAAATCGGGCCACCGGAGCATCTCCGGCGGCCCGCGGAAGGAGACGGCGGCGCCGGCGACCGGAGGCGGCGGCGCCCGGCGCGCCGCCGGAGGAGTCCGCCGCGGCCGAGCCGCAGCGGCGGCGAACCGCCGGACCGCGTCCGCGGTCCGGCCACCAGCACGCGGCCCGCGCGGGCCGCGTTTCTCCCAAAGCCGCGGGTTTGACCCGCGGCGGCTCTTCGGCCGCTCGGCCGAAGATCGAGCCGGCCGGTCCGGTCGGCCGGGCCGCGCCCAGGCCGGACCGGACCCGGCCTAGCCGGGTCGGGCCGGGTCGGGCCGAACCGGTTCGGGCCGACCCGGTGCGGCCGACCCCAGGGGGGGGTTCGGGCCGGGTCGCCCCGGGCCCAGAACCCCCGTTTTGGGCCCTCTTCGGTCTTTCGCCCATATCTTGGGCCTGGGACCTCCGATTGACGAACCGTCAGCGGCTACGCGATCCTTGGATCGAGACGGTCGTTTCGGTATATTACACTCAAGGTTTCGGAATACTTTGGGTTCGGCCGGGTTGGTTCGCACACGAAACCAACCGGGCCCTCGGAGCGGAAACGCTCATAACTTGAGCTACGGACGTCCGATCGACGTACCGCCAGCTGTGGTAGTTTCCTCTAAGTGAGACGGAACTTTTGGCATACTCCGCCCGAGGATCGGATACAGGCGGAGTACGGTCGGGTTGGTTTTGCCCTAAAAACCAACCGGGCCCCTGGGACGAAATTGCCAATAACTCTCAGACCGGGCGTCCGATTGACGCGCCGTCTGTCGCGTTGAGATCCTATTGTCGATGCGGAACTTTTGGATACATCAACTTCGGACTACGTGTCAGTTGATGTATCAGCCTCTCGGCTCGTGGAGCGGACCCTCCTAAACGAGCTCGCTATGTGCGGGAACCCTAGCGCTGGCTGTGACTTCGACGACAGAGCAGAGATCCTCCGTGGACTGCAACGACGACAGAGCAGAGATCCTCCGTGGACTGCGACGACGGCAGAGCAGAGATCCTCCGTGGACTGCGACGACGGCAGAGCAGAGATCCTTCGTGGACTGCGACGACGGCAGAGTAGAGATCCTCAGTGGACTGCGTCGACTACTGCACTCAGCGATCCTATGTGGATCAGTGCTACAGGTTCTGTGTGAGCCCGATCCTATGTGGGTCCTTACTACCGGTTCTGTGTGAGCCACTGCCTACAGGTTCTGTGTGAGCCCGATCCTGTGTGGGTCTTTTGCGGGGGTTAGTACCTATCGATCCTTCGTGGGTCCGACGACTTAGATGGATCAGTGATCATCTTTGACGTCATCTGAAAAAGTATACCTGGTTGAGCTGAATCTTATGTTACTCTCCTTTGTGGAATGTGTTGAACTATCCTATGTGGATTTACTATTTACTCTCCTTGTGGATTTGAGTCTTGCTTTCCTTTGTGGATTGAGTTGTTCTTGAGCTCGTGAGCAGAGCTGGAATTGGGGACTTAGGTATATGTATGGGCATATACCTAAGTCGAGTCAGATGTTACTTCGTGATTGCATCTTTCTTTTGTGCTATATCCTTTGTGGATTTCGGGAGACCTTCGGGGGTCTCGGGGTCCTTACTGAGTAGCTTATACTCACCCCTGCACGGGCTATGCCCGCACCTTGTTGTGTTGGTTGCAGACGACGGACAGCGCTGATCACGGTTGGGGCGTGGAGCAGGACGGTACCTGGAGGTGGACCACTGGGCGGGACGTGCTCGGAGCGGACGTGGGACCCGAGGAGCCTGGAGGCTATCTGTACCCACCCTTCAGGTGGGATTGCCAGTGGACGACACGAGGCCGCCGTCTTTTCTTCAGTTGCTGTACTTTACTTTTCAGTTGTACTTTACAGTTGGGCTTGTATTTCCAGCCCCTTTACTTTTCTGCACTTTACTTTCCGCTTGCTGACTCTGTGTGGTTGTTACTTATAAAGGCAATGCCTTCCCTGTTTACTGGGATTTTACGCCTTGGTGCTAGTCGCCAGCCCCTGGCCTATGGAAGGCGGGCTTGGGGTAGTCACGGCACGGGCCCCGAGGTCGGGTTGTGACAAATTGGTATCAGAGGTGGTCGGTTCTACCGCAGACTCTGATCGTCCTTTCTTTCTATATGAAGCAATAGTGTTTAGTGTATTGAGTGTGGTTATCAGTTCAGGGAGCCCAGTGTTGGTGCGGCGGCCGATGTATCCATACACCAGGACCCTGACTCCTGATTTCCGACTTAATGCATGAAAACATTGATTGCGTGTGTGTTTCAAGTTTTCTTTGTGATTACTTGTGTCAGCTCACCGGGTATACTGATCTGCTTTATGAAAGTCTCAAGTTTTCCTTGTGATTACATGTGCCAGCTCACCAGGTATACTGTTCTGACTGTGGTGCTCTTGTTCTCCTTTTCAGGATGGCCCCGCGACGACAGCCAGCTAGGGTTCCGAGTGTAGGGCGCGACGACAGCCCACCGAGCGACGAGGCCTCGGTGCAGGGCCCTTTGCCAGCAGTGGCACCGGCGGTAGCCTTACCCGCCGAGCCACCGATGCTACCAGTACCAGACGCTGACGATGCACGTCGCCTCAGGGCACTGCATGAGATTCAGAGCCAGCGACCGCCCAGGTTTCGCGGTGAGGCGGACCCCCAGGCCGCCGAGGACTGGCTAGAGGCGGTGGTACGGACCTTTAGGCTAGTGAGGACACCAGCGGATCTCATGGTGATTCTCGCAGCGAGCCTCCTGCAGGCGGCGGCAGGACGATGGTGGAGCCTGATGCTCCAGGTTCACGATGAGGCATCCTTGCTCTGGACGGACTTCGAGAGCCTCTTCCGCTCTGAGTTCGTCCCGGCCACCCTCCGAGCGGTGCGCATCCAGGAGCTTCTCCAGCTGCGCCAGGGCAGCATGACGGTCGCTCAGTACGCGGCGAGGTTCACTGACCTATCTCGCTACTCGACCGACATGGTACGGGACCCCTTCTTCCGGGCCCGGACCTTCGAGCAGGGCTTGCGACAGGAGATTCGGGCGTCGCTGGTCTCCCTCAGCATTCCGACCCAGGCGGGAGTGCTGGAGCGAGCCCTCCTGATCGAGAGCTTCCTGGCAGAGCCTTCTTCAGCGGCGAGACCTAGCGCAGGGCGGCAGGTAGCTGAGTCTTCGGCAGCAGGTAGCCGACGGATTACTCTCGGGTCCAGGCAGACCAGACCCCCACGCAGACGGCCTCAGGACACCGGCTCAGCGGTGCGGGGCACACAGCAGAGTGCCAGCCTTCCGAGAGGCAGGCTGTGCTACTCTTGCGGCGGGCAGGGTCACATGGATCGTGACTGCCCGACTCGCCGATCAGAGGAGCAGCAGACGGTGGAGGGGCCACCCAGGCAGAGGCAGAGGGTCGACCGTGGCGGTCCGCAGGGAGGAGGCGGACGAGGCAGAGGAGCTGGCCGAGCAGCGGGTGGTGGGCGACGCTTCCAGGCTCTACCCCCACCACCACCAGGAGGTCCACCTCGACCACATGGAGCTGGCGGGCAGGGACAGGCCCAGCTCCAGGCAGTGGAGGCCTACGACCCCGACTTACCAGAGATGATTCGAGGTACGATCTGTGTCTATTCCACCCTTGCTGCAGTTCTTATAGACACAGGAGCGAGTCACTCTTTCATAGCCTCTGCCCTTGTTCGGAGCTCGGAGATTCCGACTGAGCCGTTGGCTCGATCCTTATGGCTAGAGACTCCTACGGGAGCAGACTCGACGATTACGCACTGGTGCCGGCAGTGTGAGCTTACTCTAGGAGGCGAGAGCTTCGGCTGGGATCTCCTTGTAGCGGCGTCGAGGCCTTACGACGTCATCTTGGGCATGGATTGGCTATCCACGGTTCATGCCCAGATCGACTGTTTTAGGCGCAAGGTGCGATGTGTTCGCACCGACGGGAGCAGGTTTACCTTCACCGGCAAGAAGGGAACCTTTGCAGCACAGGATGGACTTCCGCGGAGGAGAGTGCAGCCCATCTCTCATCAGTTGGCTAGCCTCATCCTAGGAGCAGTGGACGTGCGGAGTCCAGCTTTTCCTGCAGTGGTGGACCAGTACGTGGACGTCTTTCCCGACGACGTTCCAGGGCTACCTCCTCGTAGAGAGGTAGACTTTTACATCGACTTGTACCCCGGGACAGCCCCGATATCTACTCCAGCATATCGGATGGCCCCCGCCGAGCTTCGGGAGCTGCGGGTACAGTTGGAGGACTTGCAGAGCAAGGGGTTTATCCGACCCAGTGTTTCACCCTGGGCTTCCCCGATTTTGTTCGCCAAGAAGGCGGACGGGAGCTTGCGACTATGTGTCGACTATCGTCGCCTGAACCAGGTGACAGTGAGGAACAAGTATCCGCTGCCACGGATTGATGACCTCTTCGATCAGCTCAAGGGAGCGCGGTGGTTCTCGAAGATAGACCTCCGGTCAGGCTATCATCAGCTCAGAGTTCGAGACGAGGACGTGCAGAAGACGGCCTTCAGGTGTCGGTATGGCCATTATGAGTTCTTGGTTATGCCGTTCGGCGTAACCAATGCTCCAGCAGTGTTCATGAGCCTCATGAACAGGATCTTCCAGCCATACCTCGACCGATTTGTCGTGGTCTTCATTGACGACATTTTGGTATACTCGACGACTGAGGAGGAGCATGCCTACCACCTGCGAGTTGTGCTAGACACACTCCGAGAGCACCAGCTTTATGACAAGCTCTCAAAGTGCCAGTTCTGGTTACGTGAGGTCCATTTCTTGGGGCACGTCATTTCTGAGGCGGGAGTTGCAGTGGACCCCGCAAAGATCGAGGCAGTGCTAGCTTGGGAGCCACCCAAGAGCGTGACAGAGGTGCGGAGCTTCTTGGGCCTAGCCGGATACTATCGGAGATTTGTGCCGGACTTCTCCAGAGTTGCGGCACCACTCTAAGCTTTGACGAAGAAGGGGAAACCCTTCGTGTGGTCAGACAGATGTCAGCAGAGCTTCCAGGAGCTGAGACAGAGATTGACCAGCGCACCTATCTTGAGGTTGCCTGAGGAGGGAGTTGGGTACGTAGTTTACTGCGATGCATCAGGGACTGGACTCGGGTGCGTCCTGATGCAGGAGCGGGCCGTGATCGCCTACGGATCACGTCAGTTGAGGCCGCATGAGCAGAACTACGCCACTCATGACCTGGAGTTAGCAGCAGTGGCCTTCGCTCTGAAGACTTGGCGACACTATCTGATGGGCGAGCGCTTCACAGTCTTTTCTGGCCACCAGAGTCTCAGGTATATCTTCTCTCAGAAGGACCTGAACCTGAGACAGCAGAGATGGCTTGAGTTCCTCCAGGACTATGACTTTGAGATAGTCTATACTCCTGGGAAGGGGAACGTGGTAGCCGATGCCCTCAGCAGGAGGACGGGCATTCTGCTACTTGAGGAGGCGACGGAGCAGCTAGCCTCCTTACAGATATCCTTCGTGGATAGAGACGGAGCAGCCTTTCTTCAGTCTCTCACAGTCTCTCCTCCACTTCTACAGCGGGTTAGAGAGGCTCAGCGTGGGGACGCTGACTGTGAGACCCGGCGTGCACTGATATCCTCAGGTCAGGCACCTGATGGTTTCTCCCTTGGAGCAGAGCACGACATCCTTTTCAGAGGACGTACCTTCGTACCAGTCGCTTTACGAGAGGAGGTGCTGAGAGAGTTTCACACTTCTCCCTTGGTGGTACATCCCGGAGTGGCGAAGATGTACCAGGATCTCAGACGACAACACTGGTGGCCGGGCATGAAGAAAGCTGTGGCAGAGTTCGTTTCACGATGCCTCACCTGCCAGCAGGTGAAGGCAGAGCATCAGGTACCAGCAGGCTTGGTACAGCCCTTGGAGGTCCCGGAGTGGAAGTGGGACAGCATATCTATGGACTTCGTGACTGGACTTCCACGCACTCCCAGAGGTCAGGACTCCATTTGGGTGATTGTCGACCGACTCACCAAGTCGGCACACTTCTTACCCATCAGAGAGCAGGGCTCAGTGGAGAGCTTGGGACGTCTTTACGTCTAGGAGATCGTACGGCTTCACGGTGTGCCATCATCTATCGTCTCCGATCGAGATGCTCGTTTCACTTCCCGGCTTTGGAAGGGGTTGCAGGAGGCGTTCGGGACGCGGCTCCATCTGAGCACAACCTTCCACCCTCAGACGGATGGTCAGACGGAGAGGACCATACAGACACTCGAGGACATGCTCTGTGCATGTGTTCTCGACTTTGGTCGCAGCTGGGAGGACCACCTACCCTTGGTGGAGTTTGCGTACAACAACAGCTACCACTCCACCATCGGGATGGCACCATACGAGGCGTTGTACGGCAGACCCTGCAGATCACCGTTGTGCTGGACAGACCCTGGGGAGTCAGCACTCGTGGGACCAGAGATGGTCCGAGCCACGACAGAGAAGGTCCAGATCATCCAGGAGAGGATGAGGACAGCTCAGAGCCGGCAGAAGTCATATGCTGACAGGAGGCGGAGGCCACTAGAGTTCGAGGATGGCGACCACGTCTTTTTGCGTGTCTCACCTCGACGTGGTTTACGGAGATTTGGCCGAGGCGGCAAGCTGTCTCCACGCTTCATCGGGCCTTTCCAGGTCCTCAGCAGGATAGGAGAGGTGGCTTATCGCCTGGCTCTACCACCTCAGTTGCACCGGGTGCACGATGTCTTCCACGTGTCTCAGCTGAGTAGATACGTACACGACCCGACGCACATCATCGACTTTGGGGAGTTGGACGTGGACGATGGGGCGACTTTTGCGGAGGTCCCAGTGGAGATCGAGGATCAACAGGAGCGGGTCCTACGTGGGCGGTCGATTCCTCTTGTGCGCGTCAGATGGCAGCACGGGAACCTCCAGGAGAGCACTTGGGAGCGGGAGGCTCAGATGCTTGCTCAGTACCCCCATTTGTTCCCCTAGATTTTGATGTAACTTTACGGGGACGTAAAGCCCTGAGGTGGGAGTAATGTAAAGACCCGCAAATTTCAAGGAAATTTTTTTCTTAATTTTCTTTGGAATTTTACAAGAGCGCAGCTTCAGACGGCACCTGATTCCGAGGCCCGGTGTGCCCGGAATCAATTTCCGAAGTTTGGCTCGGGTACGTTCAGTGAACGGACGAGCGGGTTTTTCTATCTTTTGAACCGGTGCCCGGAATCGAATTCTGAGGGCACCGATGAAATCGCAGCACCGGTATTTTCTTAGAAACACCTCTTCCGGAGTTGCGTTTGCTCAGACGTGGTTTTTAAATTTTGCGGCTTTAAGTCAGAAATAAAATAAAGTTTGTGCGACAACTTTATTTTATTTCACTTAAGCTGCATGGAAGCCACTTCAAGTCACTTAAAGGCGGCTTGAGCTGAGTTGAACTGGATAGGATGCTATCCAGAAATATCCTACCCCTTGGTAGGATATTTGTGCGGTGGGGCCCGCACGAGCCCCGCCGTTTCTTTCGCTAAGTAACGCACCCGCGAAAACCCGTCAAAGTAACTGAAAAGTCAACCGACGCGTTTCTTTAATTCTTAACAGAACATTTAATTGGGCGGTTTATTTCGTGAATTAAATGGGCTGTTTTATTCGTTGAATTAATTCAACGAATTAAATGGGTCGTTACTTACGCGTTTTGCGTTTGTTGGCAAAATAATAAAATAGACAACTTGTCTATTTTGGAGGATTGCTATCATTGTGCAATTCCTCTGAACCTCCACTCTCCCCGCGAAGAACGCGAAGAACGCGAAGAACGCGAAGAACGCGAAGAACGCCGGCGACCGGAATTCGACGACGCACACCGAGATCGGCGACGTCAACGAGCCCTACCCGCGACGTTCTTCGGCGACGCCTCTTCTTCCGCGGCCGATCCTCGTTCGGCAACAAAGGTGAGAATCGAATCTTTTATTTCTCCCTTTTTAATTTCGATATCAACGGATTTAAAATTAATTAAATCCGTTTGATCTTGATCCGGAGATTGGCGACGCGACGCCGGATACCGCGACGACGCAACGATCCCCCCTTCTTCTGCGACGAGCGATTCCGCGACGACCTATCGTCCGACGACGACGACAAGGTAGGGGTTTATTTTTCCTTGATGATTCATTCCCGTGTTCTTATTTCTTTTAAATAAAGAACCGGCATGAATAATTTCAATTAATTAAAAATTGAAATGCCGTTTAAAAGAAAAGGAGTGAACAATTTTTATCTTTGATTAAAAATTGTTGTAGCCATTCCTCCCGTTGTTTATGACTAACGCGGAGGGTGCGGATCTAACGAACAAGACCCGGCAACCCTCCGCCGATCTTCCCTTTTTGTGCGGATTTGGCGGACGTCGACGAACCGTGCGGCAAGGGCAATTTGTTGATTCCGCAGTGAAGATCGTCCCCCGGGAGAAGCAACGGCGCAGACGGGAAAGAAATCGGGCCACCGGAGCATCTCCGGCGGCCCGCGGAAGGAGACGGCGGCGCCCGGCGCGCCGCCGGAGGAGTCCGCCGCGGCCGAGCCGCGGCGGCGGCAAACCGCCGGACCGCGTCCGCGGTCCGGCCACCAGCACGCGGCCCGCGTTTCTCCCAAAGCCGCGGGTTTGACCCGCGGCGGCTCTTCGGCCGCTCGGCCGAAGACCGAGCCGGCCGGTCCGGTTGGCCGGGCCGCGCCCAGGCCGGACCGGACCCGGCCTAGCCGGGTAGGGCCGGGTCGGGCCGACCCGGTTCGGGCCGACCCGGTTCGGCCGACCCCAGGGGGGGGTTCGGGCCGGGTCGCCCCGGGCCCAGAACCCCCGTTTTGGGCCCTCTTCGGTCTTTCGCCCATATCTTGGGCCTGGGACCTCCGATTGACGAACCGTCAGCGGCTACGCGATCCTTGGATCGAGACGGTCGTTTCGGTATATTACACTCAAGGTTTCGGAAGACTTTGGGTTCGGCCGGGTTGGTTCGCACACGAAACCAACCGGGCCCTCGGAGCGGAAACACTCATAACTTGAGCTACGGACGTCCGATCGACGTACCGTCAGCTGTGGTAGTTTCCTCTAAGTGAGACGGAACTTTTGGCATACTCCGCCCGAGGATCGGATATAGGAGGAGTACGGTCGGGTTGGTTTTGCCCTAAAAACCAACCGGGCCCCTGGGACGAAATTGTCAATAACTCTCAGACCGGGCGTCCGATTGACGCGCCGTCTGTCGCGTTGAGATCCTGTTGTCGATGTGGAACTTTTGGATACATCAACTTCGGACTACGTGTCAGTTGATGTATCAGCCTCTCGGCTCGTGGAGCGGACCCTCCTAAACGAGCTCGCTATGTGCGGGAACCCTAGCGCTGGCTGTGACTTCGACGACAGAGCAGAGATCCTCCGTGGACTGCAACGACGACAGAGCAGAGATCCTCCGTGGACTGCGACGACGGCAGAGCAGAGATCCTCTGTGGACTGCGACGACGGCAGAGCAGAGATCCTTCGTGGACTGCGGCGACGGCAGAGTAGAGATCCTCAGTGGACTGCGTCGACTACTGCACTCAGCGATCCTATGTGGATCAGTGCTACAGGTTCTGTGTGTGCCCGATCCTATGTGGGTCCTTACTACCGGTTCTGTGTGAGCCACTGCCTACAGGTTCTGTGTGAGCCCGATCCTGTGTGGGTCTTTTGCGGGGGTTAGTACCTATCGATCCTTCGTGGGTCCGACGACTTAGATGGATCAGTGATCATCTTTGACGTCATCTGAAAAAGTATACCTGGTTGAGCTGAATCTTATGTTACTCTCCTTTGTGGAATGTGTTGAACTATCCTATGTGGATTTACTATTTACTATCCTTGTGGATTTGAGTCTTGCTTTCCTTTGTGGATTGAGTTGTTCTTGAGCTCGTGAGCAGAGCTGGAATTGGGGACTTAGGTATATGTATGGGCATATACCTAAGTCGAGTCAGATGTTACTTCGTGATTGCATCTTTCTTTTGTGCTATATCCTTTGTGGATTTCGGGAGACCTTCGGGGGTCTCGGGGTCCTTACTGAGTAGCTTATACTCACCCCTGCACGGGCTATGCCCGTACCTTGTTGTGTTGGTTGCAGACGACGGACAGCGCTGATCACGGTTGGGGCGTGGAGCAGGACGGTACCTGGAGGTGGACCACTGGGCGGGACGTGCTCGGAGCGGACGTGGGACCCGAGGAGCCTGGAGGCTATCTGTACCCACCATTCAGGTGGGATTTCCAGTGGACGACACGAGGCCACCGTCTTTTCTTCAGTTGCTGTACTTTACTTTTCAGTTGTACTTTACAGTTGGGCTTGTATTTCCGGCCCCTTTACTTTTCTGCACTTTACTTTCCGCTTGCTGACTCTGTGTGGTTGTTACTTATAAAGGCAATGCCTTCCCTGTTTACTGGGATTTTACGCCTTGGTGCTAGTCGCCAGCCCCTGGCCTATGGAAGGCGGGCTTGGGGTAGTCACGGCACGGGCCCCGAGGTCGGGTTGTGACAGACACTATTAGTGAGACACTATCAGTGAGACACTATCAGCGAGATATTGTCTATGAGAAACTCATAGATAGTCCTGTCATATACTTACTAAATAGAAAATTATTAAAAATTAATTATCCATAATTCAAGGATGATAAAACTCATTCCAGCGGAATATAATTCATTAGTAAAAATATCTACAAGTTGATGATGTGTTCCAAATAATTAAAGAGTTATATCTCATTTTTAATAACTATCTCTCAAAAGGTGATTGATTAAAAAAATATGTTTTTTTCTAGAATGAGAAAAAATAATTTTAGATATTTTAATAGCACATTTATTGTCACATTATATTGGGACATGTCTAAAAGATGTCATTAATCATGCAATGTGAGTTTCATCGACAAACTCTAAGCATAATAATTACCAGAATCTATGTATTATGCCTCTATTGTAGATAATAAAATAGATTTTTTTTACTACACTGTGATACTAGAGACTTGACAAAAATGTGAAATGTTCCAGAGGTTGTTTTTCTATCTAACTTACAACCACAAAAATTAGCATCAAAATAACTAACCAAATCAAAAGGTTTTCCTATTGGATAGAAAAGTCTTATATTGGTAGTATAGTTGAGGCATTTGAAAATTCTATTAATATTATTTAAATGAGATTCTATTGTATTATCTTAAAAAAATTTCACACAACACACAAAAAACATAATTTTATGTCGGCTATCAATGAAGTATACTAGACTTCCAATCATCAATCTGTAATTGGTTCGATCAATGGATTTTCCATTTTCATCCAGATCCAATTTACAAGTGGTACTCATTGGAGTATCACTACTTTTAGTTCTATATAAGTCAAAAAGTTTCAAAATATCTTTATTAAACTTACTATAATTTAAAATAATACCTTATTTATTTTGTAATATTTGAAATCCCAGAAAAATTTGAGTTCACCCATTAAACACATTTAAAAATCATTTGTCATTATTTTTGAAAAATCAACACATAAGGAATTTTTTCAAGATCCAAAAAATGATTTCATAAAAATAGATTTGAAATAATAAAACATATTTAGGAATTTTTCCTATAAATATATTAGGATCAGATATTCCTTTTTTAAAATAATTGCAATTGAAAAAAATGTTGAGCCTATCATACCATGCTCTTGGATCTTATTCTTAACCATAAAGTTCTTTAGTTAATTTTAGAACATGATTTAGAAAATATTTTTTTAAAAAAACTGGTGGTTTTTTCAACAAAAACATCCTATACTATATACCCATTTAAGAACACACTCTTAACATCCATCGGATATTGTTTCAAATTATGAAGTGATACATATGCTAGCTAGATCCTAAAGGCATCAAGTCTAGAAACTAGGGAAAAAGTATATTTATATTAAATTCCTTTTTCTTGACTATATCCTTATGCAACCAATATGGATTTATGTATCACTATGGTACTGGATTATTCTAAATTATATCTAATCACCCACTTAGAGACTATAGTCATGTTTTCTTTTGTTCTATCAACATGTTTCCACACTTTGTTTCATTCAAACAGATTATTTCTTCTTGCATAGAAATCACCCAAAATTTATCATTGATAGCATTATTGATATTTTTAGGTTCAAGTTCTGAAAAAAAGGTTTGTTGTTCAACCTAGTTTCTTAGAGAATCTCTTATTGGTTTTCCTTTATCTAAGTCTCCAAATACAGCATCAATGGGATTGTTTTAAGGGTTCTAGTTTATCTAGAAAGGGAAGGGTTAGTTACTTAGGATTCTTTTATTGGTTCGGGTTCACTATGATCAGATTCTGTAAATGTTTTAGAACTAGATGATTATACATCCTGCTTAATAGCTGCGTTAAAAGGTTTAGCTTTTACATCCAGAGTGGACAGGTCATCCTCAATATTTTCTAGGGAGGTTTTACCGCCTTATGGATCTGTTTAATAATATTTGATATGAATAGATACTTCCACACACTTGGTTATTTTGGTAAATACTATATAGTATTTTCTATAAGTTGAATAACCTAGGAAAATACATTCAATATTTTTTGAGGAAAACATTTTCAGATTATCTTTTTTATTAAGTATAAAGACATTTTATCCAAAAATATTAAATTAATTCACTTTAGGCATCCTACTATTTCATAAATCATATATTGTTTACAATACAAATTTTCTTAATTAAAACTCTATTAATAATATTAATGATTGTATTTGAATATTTTTTCCAAAGGAAAATAGAAATTCATACTCGTTGAGAATAGTTCCAAGAAATTTATTATATGGTTATATTTCTTCTTTATACAACTCAATTTATCTGGGGTATCTTACGAGGAGAGTGTTATGAATATGTATACTTTGAGAGAAAAAATATTCACACACATAGTATTCAATATCTTATCCATGGTCACTTCTTATGTTTTTAATTCTAATACCATTCACGTTTTCTATAGTTCTGGCATACATAGTAAAGTAGGAACCCGATTCACTTTTGTGTGCTAGAATGAAATTCCAAATATATATTGAAAATTAATCTATTAGAAAATAGACATAATGATTCCCATTTAAACGAGAAACTCTAGAAAGCCTAAAAAATCCAGGTGAACCAAATTAGGAGGTTGAGAAGTTGAAACATATTACTTTGGATTGAATTATTTTTATGATGTTAAACTTTCTGACAAGGATTACAGACTTTTTCATTCAAAAACACTATTTTATAAATATCCTTGAATAATCAATTTCATGTTTTCTTTTTAAGGGAGTGTTTTTTATAGTGGAATAGTCTCTTATTCTAGTTCCAAGACTATTTCTGAAAAGAAAATAAGAATTATTTTGTTTGAGAATCTACAGAATCTAAATTTATCATATAAATATTCTCATTTCTAAAAGTAGTAAATGCTAAATCATTTTTTAAATTAAAAACACTTCACGCATTATTTTCAAATTTTACATGACATCCATCATCACAAAAAAGTGACATGATAAGTTGATTATATTTAAAACTATCTAAAAATAACTATGGAAATTAAAACTGAGTTAGTGTTACAAATTTGGCCAAGGCTAATAATTTTTCCTTTATCGTTATCACCAAAGCTGACAAGCCCACTATCAATATTTATATGGTTCTTGATGCTTTAATTTTCCCCTATCATCTATCTTTAATAGCTAATGTACAATTACCTTATGATTTTATAGGACTTATTAAAACATCTCTCCTATAATAATAGATCGAATAATGGATGATTATGGTACCCCAAAATGATTGAGTCTATTAATATTAGTGATTTAAACCTTGGGAAACTATATTTGGTCCATGGGTTTCCTATATATAGTTTCTAATGTCATAGAAAAATAAACTCTATTGGGACTAGAAAAACTAGAAGTAGTAAAGGTATTTCCAATGTTGGAACGAGTAGATGATTTTTTTAATTATGGGCACAAATGCAATTTTTATCGTGTTTGTTATTAAATTGTTTTTAACAAAATCTATTTTTACACGCTGATAACCAATAACTATAGTGTATTTAAGAGAAACCAATTTTCCAAAAAATTGAACTAATATATCATTATAATTTTTGAACATCTATAGGCACTTATTTAATTGATCATTAGAATGTATAAATACATTATTCACATTGAGAAATTTAGTATTATTTTCATTTTCAATACTATGTTCAAAATCAATAGAAATAGTAATTACATGGTGTTTCTTGATAGATTTATACTTATCCTTAGATTCATTTCATGTGTCCTCAATAATTTTACAATATTCAAACATTTATTTATTTTTTATATTTTTAGAATCAAACATATCTCCAAAATAATGTGAATTTTGTATAGGAGATTTAAGGGTCACCTCAGAAGTTTTTGTCATGAAAAACGTTTTAGGTTTGCTGCCCATCTCATCATGTGAATATTCTAACTCACTGGAGCTAGCCTCAGAACCACTCCATGTGACCATAATTTCCTTATTTTACCTTTTATCTTTGTATTCATATTTCTTTTTATACATTATCTTCATATATTCATCTTTACATGTCCCATTTTCATGCATTCATAGCATAGTATATCATTTTAGTTTTCATCTATATTCCAATCATTTTTCCAATTTTCCTTGTTGTCATATTTTTCTATGCAACCAGGCTTCCTAAAGAACATATTTCTTTTCTACAACTTATTAAATCTCATGGAAAATGAAGAAATATCCTCATCACCACCATGTTATGATTCTTCATTAATGGAACTTTTAGCATGATCATTCACATTCTATTTATGTATGGAGGAATTGGTTTTGAAGCCACAGACTTTCTCTTTAGTATATCATCTTCTTCTATATTTACCATTAGTTATTCTTCATACATCATTAACTTACCTATCATCTCCTTGATAGGTAGAGTATCTAGGTAATATTATTCCCTTATTGACAATGAGGTTCCTCTATACCTTTCTGGTAATCATCTATGAATTCCCATTACATGTTCCTTGTATGTGATTTTATTTCCTAGAGAGATCATTATATTTAATTTTTCATTAATCCTAAGATACATATATGAAAAGGTTCATCTGGATCCATCCTAAAGTTATCATATTTAATACTATAAGTATTATGTCACATTTTGTTTACATTAGTGGTTCCTTCATGTGAAATATCTAATGTAATCCAATTTTCATGTGCTGTTTTACATGAAGAAATCCTATTAACTTCTTCATCCCCAAAAGATCAGTATAAGGCATTCCTAGATTTATAGCTTTTATTATAGGTTTCCTTATTATAATTATTCCAAGTGCACCAAGAAGAAGAAGGAATATTATATTCATCTTCAACTGAAGAACATATTTCAAGGCCCATACATTCCAAATTCATTTCCATCTTAATATTCCAATGGGATTAATTATTACCATTAAATAGAGAGGTGTGTTGGTAGAATAATATTCATGTCTATTATCTATATTAATGAATAATGTAATTTTTTAAAGACCCAAAATTTCAAAAATGATAGAAATTTATAGATCTTTAAAATAAAAACTAAAATCATAGTTGAAGAAAAGTTAAAAAAACATTTAATCATCCTTTCATACAACATGTTGGTGGGAGTATGACACTAAATAGGGGGGTGAATTGAGTTACTAAAAAAAATTATATCTAAAATTATTATTTAAAAATTAATTAATGTTACACAATTTAAAACAACACATACCAATTTTCCAATGTAGCAGTTTTGTAAAAGTTTTGTTTGTTCAAAATATTTCACAATGATTGACTAGTTCTTAGTTAAAAAAATATACTATGTAATAATAACATTTGAAATATTTCAAGTAATGAAAATTCAAGTATACACACTATCTAAAATTAACTATCACAGTGAAGTGTAGTTTTCTAGTTTGAATGAATAAAGAAAATAGTAAAACTAAACTTAAAAAGGTAGAGTGGATTTAAAACAAGAGTTTTAGACTCAATATAATACCTAATAATCTCCCCTAGGTGATCACCTACCACAAATAAGTTTATATCAAAAAATATTATCCACACCCTTGATCGAGGTAATAACAGTATAGAAATATATTGGTCAACTAGACCTCTCCATAATTTTTGTGATAGTGTGAAAACAAACAGACATGCCACACATGGACATAATCTAGTATTATCTATGGGAGTGTTATGTGTAAAAATATAGTTTGATGAAGGTATCTATGTATATCCAATTTTAAAGTAAGAGTATGTGTGTGTTTTTTAAACTAAGGAACAAAATGATTGAAATGTAACACTATACACAAATAGAGAAAAAAAGATAATAAAATATTAGGATGTTATCATTGATGTTCTATGATTCTTATGAACTTCTTTCTAGAGGATAGAAGTGAAGCTGGAGTCGACTCCTAGAAACAGATATCAAAATAGAGAGTTGTTTTTGCTTCATTATTCCGTTCATGTAGGGTTGGAGATTCTTCTAAGTGTTCTTCTCATACAATATGTTCTTGTAGAGTTTTGTGTCCTTATATCTCTCTGCAATTTCTCTTGTTATGCACAGTTGGTTTGATAGATCTTATACCAAGGTTTTATAGTGTTTTTGTTAAAAAATTATATCTAATATCTACCTCCTTCTTTCACCCAAGTGATCTATTTATATATTTCATGTTTATAAGGATCGTGTTCTCTATTATGTCCAGGTACGTCATACTAGTCTTTGAAAATGTCAAAAAAATATATAGAATGTCAGTAATACAATAAGAAGTACATATACTCATAAATATGATAGTGTGTAAAAAGTCGAAATTTAAAACAGATAATTGGTGACTCAGTTTATCGATAGGCCATTCTATTGGTAGCACATTCCATCGGTAGCTCATTTTTGTCGGTAGGTCATTCTTATGTTAGTACATTCCATCAGGAGCTCATTTTTGTCGGTTAGTCTAAGTATCGGCATCTCAGTCAGTCGGTTGGTCAGACTATTGGCATCTCATTCTGTCAGTATGTGAGGAGTTAGTAGGTTAAGCATTGGCTGGTTAATCATTAGTAGGTTAGGCATTGGTATATCATGCATTGGTAGATCAGGCGTTGGAATGATAGGTTATCAGTGACTTGTACTAAACCCAAATCTTTTAACATGTCTTATAATTGGAACACCAATACCATAGGTAATAGTTATAATTGAACATGATTAAACACAATGTATCTTAATAAATCATAATCAGCGTAGTTAAGCAGGATTTGTGAGCATTAAATCTAGAGGAGGCTGACAATTGTTTATATTATTAAGAAAATTAATGCATTTCCACTATACTAGTTGTTTACTGGTGTCCATTCCTTTTACTGTTTTTGTAAATAGATCAATATGTTTTTAGTCGAGTCTATGATGAATCTTGTTTGTTTGTTATGGATTCATGAAAAGGAATTGGATGTCATGATCATTATAATATCCATATAAGTCCACAAGTATGAGATAATGAGAATGAATCAGAAAATAATTAATAATACAACAATGTAAGTCTCTATGATTATTGAGAATCTACCAAGATCTATGGAAAAATAACTAAAATGATAGAACATTAATAAATTAATAGGGGAAGTTCAAAATAATGTCGTATTCATTGATTCTTATAATGATTTTTATGATATTGAATGAAATTATATAAAAATATTGTATAATTAATGTGATTAGTCTATAATATTTTTAATATGTGTTTAAATAGTTGATAAAGGCTGGTGGTCTTCTGAATAACTTCTATATTAGTTTCAGTGAAATCTAAAATATCCTAGATCTATATTGATTAATCACATAAGAGAATCTTCTATGTGTTGAAGTGGATATCTATATATTAAAATATTTTAGAAAATATATTAAATAGAAATTTTAGATCTAACTATGTAGTTGGATATCCCATGTATTTTCTAAAGTGAAGTATACAAATATGTGTAACAATTTATTCTGATGTAGCTGATGTGAACTAGTTCGATAGTGTGAGACAAATAGCTGATTGGTACATTGTATGTTACATAAACCATGTAGCCATTTTAGAACCATCTGATGGATTATAACCAGATATATTGAGAAAGAATTTGATAATAAAGAATTATACAAATATCAAATTCAATGTTTCCAAGATGCATGACACCTTGCATTATGAAATCATGGATGATTCTGAAAAATAATGATTTTTAGAATTATTGATATAATGATATTTAAATATATCATGGAATATTGAATCATGAGTCATCACGATGTTTAAATGATGACTATAATGGGAATTAAAATTTATTTAAATGGTAAATTAATCAATAATTTATATACCTAATTTAATGAAAAGATCCTACTATTTATGATCATGGGATTTCTATAATTTTAATATAAAAATATTGAATGTGAAATATTTTATAATCAATTCCATGAAGATTTTGATAATATAAATATAATGTGTATGTATCAAAGAATGAACAATAGATAATTGAGTGAAATCTAGTGCTTAATTTGTTTACACTAAGAGAGTCTGATAAATCTAGTATTGACTATAGAATAAGGTTATCCAAAATCAAGTAATATACTTGAGTATTTGAGGTAGATAAAGAGAATCCAAATCTCATCAAATATGGAAGTATTTGTTATTCAATCACTACTATAGATGATTGTGGGGATGTATTGGAGAAACTATGACCCTAAAGGATCATATATGAAGAAAACTCTATAGAAGAACATGTACTTCCCATTACTAAATCAAAAAAAAGTAATGGATCTTATAACATGGGGCTTAACCAGTTTATGAAGAGTCTTGGTATTCTATTTATACCCAGTTTAAGAATATAATTTCATTTAATGAATAACCAATTACATGCATATTGACTTAGGAGACCATTGTAATTGATACTATGATAAAATTGGAGAATGTATTTTTGGGGGAATAACCCATATAGAAATTAGTATTCCTTTACTCTGAACATTGTAATTAATGTGTGAGGAATTATTCAATTTTATTACTACATAGGAGGAGTGGATTTGAGAAATATTATTGATTTTATCGATAATATTAACTATTTTATGAGTTTGAATTTAGAATCATAATAATTCAGAAAAGAAGATTGAAAACTCACCCTCCACCCCGTCATAGTCATCAATCTAGAATGGGGATCTATAATTATTATTAGATCATATGATCCATATAAAGATATAAAATATGTCTTTTAATATATGGATAAAATGAATTCAGTATAAAATTAGGTTTTACCGCTTTCAATATATCAATTTACCATAGATTGATAAATAAGATTCTACCCTACCTCCATTCACTATTTATTAATATAATAGATATATCCACAAGAGGCTTTCCATGAGTTTTTTAGAGTACTCATGTTACCCATAATTCCCAGAGGAATTTTGATATTGATGGGAAATCCCAAAATTCCATCTTCACGTCCTTTCCAGAGAATTTGTATTCCATTTTAATTGGTTCTTAAACTATAATTAAAATCTTGGGGAAATTAAAAAAACTATATAAAGAAAACCTCAAAGTCAAATAATCCAAACAATAAGTTTTGTGGGGAATATTTAAAGATATAATGAGAGATTATGATGAGACTATCAATAACTACATTTCTTAGTTTCACATGATTATGAGAAAAATATAGTTCTTTGGTAAAAAACCATGATTGCATCATTTACAAATAACTATTGATTGATTTTCTAGATGGGTTTGATTGAAAAATTTCAACCCTAGAAGAAAGTTAAGAATTGAAAATTAATGGATTTCACAAAATAATTGTAGAATATTAAATGATAAAGGAATATAAATTAAATAATAAATTAAAGGTTGAAATGAATTTGTAAGATACTAGAAAATGGAAATCTAGAGAAGATGTGGTTGAAAATTCTTATGACTAAGATTATGAGGATGAAATAGAGTTTAACCAATTTTTCAACTTCTATAAAAAATATTCAGGAAGGGTAAAAGGAAAGTAAATGTTATTAATCATCCTAGATGTTATAATTATAACAATTTCTTTTCATAAGTAAATGTTTTTCTAGAGTAATATGTTAAGGAATTTTAATCAGATGAGGATGTTGAGAAGACACATAAACAACATTATAAGAAGCACTTTTTTAGGAAGAAGATAATTTTTTTGTGTGAGAAAAAACATTGTTAAATAACTTTTTCCCATTAAAATAATTAGTTTTATTTCATTAATAATGTTTAATAAGGATATAATTCATCAAGTAATGGTGATGGTGGGTAAAAATGGTAAGAACATGAGTTGGAATTGAAACAAAAATTAGAATTATACCTTGCATAGATAAAATACCTGAAGAAAGAAAATAACAATCTTTGGAAATAAAATAAAACAATAATTGTTGAGAATAAATATATTCTTAAGAAGAAAATTTTATATATTGATTATATTAAGGAGAATGAATTAATATATTTTGAGGCTGAAAACGTGGGGAGTGAATTTGAATAAAACAAATCTAAAAAGAATAAGATTCTTTTGAAATAAAAACCATGTTTTTTAGATTCACAGTTCAATTTATTAATGAATGTTAACAATGATTCATCTCAATTAATAGTTAATGTTTAATAAACATCTAATCAATTTGAAAAGTAATCAATTATTTATTATAATTTAGGTACAAATAGAAATCTATTGAGTCATAACTAGAGGAAATAGGTAGGAAATCATTCACAACCAAGTAATGGAATTATATTCCTAGTAGGTCACATCCCCAAAGAAATGAGAGTTTTAGTTTGAAATTGGATAGCAGAAACACAAATCTTGTCAGCTCTGGAACCACACTAGAATAATTATTATTCAAGTGTTTTTTCTAGTTTTATGATATGTGCAGACATAATTTTAATTTTTTGGTTAAATAAGTCTTTACTGGTAAAGAGTCATGAACTAAGGGGTTGTTTTTGTGTGAATATGAATAAAAATCTCATATGTAACAACCTATTATTATAACATCTCCATAGATTTCTATAAAACAAAAATTCCAAAATATTGAATAATTCTTTGGAAATAAATATTTTAAGTAAATAATTATGAGAAATCATTTAAAAGGCAACCAAAAGAGATTATCTATTTTTTTAAAGGGATTAGGTTTCAATATTAAAATAGTGATATGTACTATGATTATTCTGAGAAGACTAGGATGTTTAAGAGAGTGTTTCTAGTTTTTCTCCAACTGTATTTAAATTGGATAAATAATTCGAGGGATCTAAAAAAATTTCTAATGATAAAATATGTAAGTGGATTTAGAAGATGAGGTGAATATTTATGAGAATTGTTTCCCAAAATAAATCATGAATATCCATAAAAATGTGATGTAAAATTTAATTCTACATAAATAAGAAGTTATAAGGGATGAAATATGATAACTAAATAGATGAGACACAAAAAATAAAGAAGATTCCAAATACAAAAATAACACTATTATCAGATTAGATGAAAATAATGTACTAGGTAGATATGAAGATTTCATTACAAGTATTTTTTTATACATAAAAGGGTAACTTCTTATACCCTATTTCGATTTATTTATGGGATAAATAATATTTATTTGAACAATAAGGTATCTTATTTTAAAAAACTATTTAGAATAGTATGGTATGTGTTGCGGATACCACAAGATAGAATTAAGATATTCTCCAAAATATATTATACTTCCTACCATAAAATTGAAGAAGATGAATGTACCCATTCATTTGGATTAAATATGATAAGGAAGTTTCCATTCTATTGATTCTAGTAAACTTGGAATTTCAAGATAGCATTGAAAAGACATAAGGTTAAGGTATGGGAATCATATATAAAACCTTTATTTATTTTTTTATAAAATTTAATTATTAATGTGGAGTGTTTGTTATAAAAAATTGGAAAAAAATGGAGTTATATTTCTTGAACATGAAAAATTATATGTTTTTCCTAATGTTTATGGGGTTGTGTGTTTCTTGAAAAATATGCTTTATAAAATTTCTAAATAAAAAATAAAAATTTCTAATCATGATATCACATACATGGAAGTGTATGGATAACATAGGCAAACTTTGTTGAATATTTTTTGTTTTACACACTCGGTTTTCCCTATATAGACAAAAAGTATACAATCTGAGGTATACTAACTATGAGAACTATATAGTATCATCCTTATTTATGTATAAGGTGTAGAGATGAGAATTAATTCATATTGTCCTTTTCATTCTATTTTCAATAAATCTAAATTGAGAGAATCGATTTAAGAACACTTGTTGACATTATGTATTGGTATTTCAAAAAAATTATAAAGGGAAATGTTTATTCCTAAGTAAGTACTCCATTAGTTTCAAATGATTCAATATGTGATTTTTGGAGTTAATGATTATGATTATATGGTTTTCATTAATTCATGAAATGTAATGTAATTATTGTTATAGAATCCGTGTAATCATATAAGTAGGTTATATTGAGAAGGAATCGGAACATTCTTGATAAAGAATTTATGTAATTCCATAAGATGATTGATATTTTTCCCATTTTCTATGGAAAAGTAACAATAAAGGTTCAACATGAAGAAATCTAGTGGATAAGTTCATGAAAAAGTGGAATTTGTTAGGTTTAGTGATTTATTAGTTGATTATTAGGGTATATAATTACATATGTTTGTAGATGAGGGATCTGGGTTAATAATATTTCGAATATTTTTTCAAGTATTTGAGAACTTGTGAATGTTGGTAATAGAGGTGTTGAATTAGTTTGAGGGAAATAAAAAATCACATATCCAAAAATCTGAATCATGAAGGTAAATCTAATACATAGTCAAGTGTAGATCCATGTAGTGGAATCATATATAATAATATGCTACATACTAATTTTGGATAGAATCATATAGTAAAAAATTACTATGTTGTGATAACCAGAGAATTTAATATATTACATTCATCTATTTAATTCAAATAAGTCTAATAGATTACCCCACACATAGAACCAAACTAAATAAAAATTTATAATTTTTATATGGTTACAAATCTTCCCATTGAATTTCTATGTATGAACATGAGAATTTGTTTTGAAATATATTAATATATACAAAAGCATATTTTTGTAAAAATGTTGTTAACTCATTACTGTGTTTAAGAATCTAGAATTTTAAAAAATTTACTTTTTATTAAGAAAACTAAAGTATATTATTATTGAATGATAATATTAATAAAATATAAAATTATTGATTAATTATATCTTTATTATTTTTAAAAAAAATTAATAATATTAAAAACTAGTTTTTTACAAATTTATTTTTCTATAACAGTAGTTTTTCATTTTATTTTATGATTTTATTTAAAAGATAAATTAATTAAATATAGAAATTTAAAATCAAAATATATATTTCATTTTTTAATTTAGAATATCTATATTAGAATAGTATACTTTTAATATTTTCTTAAATAAAGGATTTTTGGGTTAATAGAGAAACATACCGAGTTTTGTAGTTTCCATCAATTTTATAACATTATAAATTGATTCATGTTGAATCCTTTATACTTTATATATATATATATATATATATTATAAATTAAAATTAATCAATTTAATATTCTATGCTGGAATAGTAAAATCCATGAATACCATTTATAAATTTTTTTAATATTTTATTGAATGTATTTTTCATTCACTTCATTAATTAAGTTCGAAAATTGGAAAAATTAGTTCATGAAATTATTTAATAATAAAATAAATATTATTATATCAATAATAATTTTTCTTATATCATTAATATGAATAATTATTTTTATTTTGTCCTATATATATACTTTGTGCTTAAAAATATACTTTTCTTATATATGGGGTTTTACACACAATAATGTTAAGATTTCTTTCCCTATATAGAAAAAGTTAAATTGAGAAAATAAATATTATATTTAATATGGAAATTTTATTATTATTTAATACTTCTAATTATATTTTAGGTAAAAAATTCTAATTATTTGGATTAATTTCAATTACCACAATATTGCTAAAGAAATTATTTTAAAATTATTTATTAATTAATATTATGAAATCTATTTCGAACAAAGTAAAATAGAATCCATTAATGTATTAATTTTATAAGATTTATAGACATATATAAAATATGTTGAAATTAATTTAATTATTATCAATACTAAATAAGAGTAAGAATCTGTAATGGTTAAAATTTCATTTTTGGCTAAAAGAGTTTTTCTATGCATTACCCATTTCAATTTAAAAGTTTTTTTTCTAATAATTATATTTTGAATTCGGTTAAATAGAGGTTAAAATTAGTTCCATTATGACCAAATTTCATTATATTGGTTATGTTATATCTTTATTAAAACCTAAAATCACCTTTTTGAATAATAGTTACCTAGTTTAATAGTAAAAGAGTAAAATGTAATCACTTAAGGGTAAAACCCCTATAACATGTTTAAATTTTTTTGGAAAGCCTCAAATGAGTATTTATCAATGCGAATAAACATTTAAATCTGTTATTTGAAATTTTTTGATCTATTAACCATGGAACAGAATAACGAATGTATTAGAATATAAACGGTGTTTTTAAAAGATTCCATTTCCTCTCATATAAATGGGGGCTCAGTTACACCCTATCAAATACACACCTCCCATTAAAAATTACACTTAAAAACTAAAAAATTATTTCTTTTATAATGGTTATAAAATTTTATCAATCCTCTTGTCAGACTAATTTTTAATCATCCCTTCAATTCAATGGAGCTTTCTAGGGAATGATCAAGCCTCCAAAATAAGTATTATCTCATTATTAAGTTTTTCTTATTAATATTACACTTCCACATACCTTATCATAGTAAAAATATGATGAATTTGATATCATTAGTTTAATTTTATGTCTTGTTATTAATGGTATAACGCTAATTAATTACTTTATATCCACATTAAAAAATAATTAATTGTTAATCATCCATGTGTGTGGACTACCGGCTCCATGAATAATTATTAATTCATTTTTTATAGTAATTATTTATTTATCCAAAACAATAAGTTTAAAAATTCTAAAAAATTGAAATTTTATCATTATTATAAATTTATATTTATATTAAATAAACAAAAACATCTCTTTAACCATACATACCCATCACGTTAAAGCATGTTTGAGTTTGGATCAGTTTAACCACCTATATGAATAATTCCATGTTACACTATCATGGATGAAAAAGGCACAAAAATATGAAAATAGTTATAATATAATATGAAAATTGATATTATTATATGATTCTTTAAATATTAAATTCAGTATTTGACTTACTATTGAATTATCATATTTGTTCCCAAAAATCACCGAAATAAGCCATCATCAATTCCATTTTCACCTAATGTGACAAATAAATATACAATGACTGAAGAGATGTTTAAAACAATAATTTATATGTATTAAATTATATTAAACATTATCTAAATGATGAAATTGGTTTCCTATAATTGGAAATTACATTGAAATAATAAAATATGCTCAGAAGGGTAAAGTTATTAACACATAATGGTTAAAATAGGCAATAAATAACCATTATACCCGTTATAAAAAATTATTAATTTGGGATATAAAATGTAAAATATAAAATTAAGGTTTTAAAGTGTATTTTAAATGTTTATATGTTTCTTATATGAGCATAGAGTGTCATAAACGATGAAAGGAAACCATGTAAGGGTTTTTATCCAAACTATTCTTTAAGGAGAGATTTTTTAATGTTATGCACCAATTAATTATTTATATAATGTATATACATCTCAATATTTATTTGGGAATAATCCATGATTTAATTAATGGTATTTAAAAATATATTTTATTTTTAGGCCTCCAATTAATTTTTATTCAAATGGTATGAAATTCATTCTTGTTTCATCTCAAAATTTCATTCATCGAGATATATTTTCTTCTATACATCAAATTTATTTTACATGGTTTGTGTTCAAACAATTAGATATTTAATATGATGTTTTTTATTTATTCATTTAATTTTAACTACAATTTTATGATTCATATATTTCATGGGATTTTTATTATAATTTTTCTTATGTCGTATGTGTTTTCATCTCAAATTCCACTCTTTGAGATATTTCTGTAATACACCCCTAACATAATTTATGTGTTGTATGTGATTCCTAATTGATAAATTACATAATTAAATACCATTTATTAATGTTAATTGAACATTAATTAAAATATATCTATTTTAAAAGGTTTTTGTTTAATGGATTCTCAAGTAATAAGAGGTTTGTTAACTCTATTCTCATTTTTTTGAGCTATAAATTTTCTTCTAGGACATATTTCATATATGTTAATAAATTTATTCTATATAATATTATTATTTTTTAATAATATTTATAAATATGGGAACTTTAAATTTAACCATATTAACCACTTTTCAAAAGCTTCTCACTTGACGATCTCAGTTATCCGTAATAGAATTTTGTAATTGAGATCCCCTTCATTGGGTTATACAGTTTTTTTTAAATTTGAACATCAATGTAACAAGCACTAAATGATTTCACTATCATATGATGTACACCATTAAATATATCGTTACAATTTTTCCCCATGTAAAATATTCATCCCTTATTGATTTTATCTTCTAATAAATTCTAATATGCTAAGAATAATTTGTATCCTCCTTAATGAGGGTTTTGCCTCTTTGTCCATATATTGCATTCCCATAAATGTCCTTATTTTTATTGGAAACATAATTTTTTGTTATCTCAGTTGACCTTTTTATTTAAATTATCTTTTCAAAATAAAATTTATTAATAAATTTTTTCTATAGGTTTTTTAAAATATTAAAATATTACTTTCATGATTGTTTATTTGTTCTTTTAAACCACCATCTGTTTCAAGTCCTCATTCCTCCCTTTTATGGAATAATTTTATGATGTAATTGATATATTTTTTAAATATTTGTTAGTTTTATATAAGCATAATTATATTACTTTTTCATTGCTGGTGTTGTACATGTTTTTAGTTCTATTTTAAATTCCCAATTTTATGTTAACATAGTTTTAGGGAACACTCCTAATTCTTTTCTCATGTCATGAACTGCCTAGTAAAATGTTTTTAAAACCTTGAATAGATTCTATAAAACCTCTTTTTCATATAGTTCCTTCTTGGTTAAATAATGTTTTTATGGGAAAATATAATCTCTTTCCTTCTCCACTTAGAAATCCTTATGATTTAACCTTTAGTTATTACAATAATTAGAAAAAGAAAACATGTTTTTGTATCATGGGTTTGATCATTCTTAGGATTTATCTAATGACCCAAAATATTATAAATAAAATCAACCTTTTGTTTTATTTAAAATTCTTATTAGGTAATATGGGTATAGAAATAAAATTCACTTGTTTTGTTTTATTATATACAATTGGATTTAAAAGACGGCTATGTATCATCACTGTTGATAATATAACCATTGAATTGTGATAACAGGATAAGAATAAATATAGGGTTTTAAAAAATCACATTGACATAGAAAAGGAAATGATGGACTCAACCAGTAGGATCATACCATATGAAGCCCATTTATTAATGCTTATGAAGAAGATAACATCACTAATATTTTTCTGTGACCAACCCAAAGCTGAGATCCAATAACATCTGCAGCAGTGAAACTATTTATTGAAGAAGTTCATGTGCATTGAGATCACATCCCAAACCATGTTCGTTGAACCACCCCATGAAACTATCACAGTAATGCACCTTACCCTTAGGGATTTTTTTCTTTTATTAAAGGGATATTTATCAAGACCATATAGATATTATTAAATACATTATTTTGTGTACAATAATTAATATATTATCATACTGTTATTTTTACATTATAAATTATTTTTATTTTGATACAATTAGACAGACGTATTAATTTTGGTTAATATTTAAATTCCATAAAGGAATTTATTTTAAGGAAGTAATGGATTTTTGAAATAAATAATATTTTAATAAAATATAGTTATCAAATAATTTTTATTAAATATAAATGATCGTAAAATTTTTATAAATCTAGATGTCATTTTTTTAATGGTTCCAACATCATTTTGTAAAAAAACCACATAATTTCATAATAAATGTCGATTTTTTTTAAAATAAAAAATTAAAATATATTAAAAATTATTTAGATAAAATGAATATTATTTTTTCATGTCAAAACATTGAAATTATCCAACATTGAATTTTTCATAATTTTCTAAGACAATTAAATTTTTAGGTAAAAATTAAATATTATATAATTTTATATTGATATTATGACATCATAAGGACATAAAAGTGATTTAGAAAATACAATAAAGGGTATAAAAGACCTGGATTATGTTTTAAATTTATAATAATGTGATTTTATGTTTATTTTATTAATTCTATTGATCCTTTATGAACCCTTCATAACCATTATATATTTTAATGTTTTAAAATCATTTTGTTAAGAGTATGACTCACCTCCACATAAGAAATGGAATTATTTTATTAAGTTATTCCATTGAACGTAAAAAATATTAAAAATTGCTCTCATTTGGTAGAAACACTATGCAAAGACCGTGAGATTGTTTTTAGTTTTTTATTTAATTTTTGGGAGTATAAAACCAAAATAATAAATAAATCCCCCTTATTTTCTTTATAAAACCATCACAATTCACATTTTTATTCACTATAGATTTTTGGATCAACTCCATAATCTATCATACACTATATAGATTCATCCCAAGGATCCCTCATGATTTCAAGAGGTCCCTTCCAACCATTATTAGTCACAAACTAATGTAAGGGATTTCTCCCTTGTCATTTAAAATCAGGAACCTCATTTATGTTATTCTTCTTAGTTTCAATTCCATTTTATTTGGGTATGATTTAATACAACATTTTTACTTTAAATTTAATTTTTAAATTATGAGACACTATTTTCACTCTCATTAATACGTCCAAAAAACCTTCATATACACCTGTTACCATATCTAATTTTATTAAGCGGTCATCACCATCTCTTTTTTATTGAAGCTTCCATATTATATTATGAATTATATTTCGAATTCATATTGTTAGGATATTTATTAAAATATACCTAATACTACCAATTTCACTTCCAGATGATGATAGTAACCTTTTTATCACAATAATCTATTTTATGACTTTTTCTGTGACACCATTAGCTGCCAAAAATTCACCATGAGTTTCCAAGACAAAAAATAGTGTAGTGAATACCATACCCATTTACTATCAATGGTATTCACCATTATACAGTTATAATTATTTACCTTGGTAATTTAATGTATTAAATACAAACTCCATTATCTTGGAATAAAATATAACGATGAATGAAATAATGTTTTATGATATATGTGGCACAAGTAAGAATGATAATGAAATGAAAGTGACATGTGGGAGTAGAATTATATAGTTCTCTAATGCATTGGTTGTTTTTTAGTCTCATGAGAAGACATATTGGTATAGTATGTGAACATAATTACTTAGGGGATATATTCCATCATTATCTCTAGGTATTTATCCTTCACTAATGTTTATTATGTTTTCTTTTAAGATGATTCCACATTTCCCGTGTTATGATTATCATGTAATATCATGCCAAATTTCTCATGTTCCATTTATTCCCAATTTATATGTCCATTATATAACATGTTCCAACTTATTCCATGTGAATTCCCTTAATGGGAATTATATCTCACCTATTTCTTATATGTGTCCCTAGGCTATCCCATTTTGTTTTAAAAGCCTTGGTATATTTTGATCGTGTTAAGGATGTTTTCAATAAAACTGATATACATCATATTTTACATTATTATTTAATGTACCTAATGAAAAAACACATTATAATTCTCGTTCATCATGGTTTTATCTTGTTTAATATTACATAACAAATCATGTATTAATGTGAAATAAAGAGCAGGGTTGTTATAGATGTTATAAAAGAAAACGCTTAGTTATTTATGGGATTAGGATTTGAAAACTCAACAAAAATCATTAGAGATATGAATAAATATAAGAAAAAATACCTAATTTTTTTTATGTATTAAGTAAATGGTCTGACAAGAAAATACATAATTGTTTGGATTCTACAATTGTATGTGGTTCTGGAATATATGTTTTTAGGGGTAACAAATCTGATAAGGTGTGTCGGGCTTGGTTCGATGTAGCCTAGTACATTACAACATGCCTTACGGTTCACCTGGTTTTACACTCTCAAGGGATATAATTTGGTAAATTCATAATATCATTACAAATGGTTATTATGGAACACAACAATTCCTATAAGAGAATATGTTAGGAAATAAATCATATATAGTATAGATTGAATCCATGAAATTCTTAAGTTAATTAAAGAAATGTAATTTACAAGTTATAACTTTAATGTCATTGGATTCTCCTCTATTGGTTTAATAGTAAAAAAATATCATACCTAATTATCATTTTATTTTTCCATTCAATGGAAATAAGAGGAATTCGATAAAAAAGCAATGCGATGAGAAATGTAATGATTTCCCCCAATGAGATACCCAATATAGTTTGTGTGTAATCGAAAACATTATGATGATACAATCACAACTGACCTAGGTTATGAATAGAAACAAGGATAAATATTAGCACACAATTCCCCCAAATAAATATTGTGTTGTAATTACGTCCATTATGTGAAAAAGGACTCTGACATTCCATGGATCATCTGGTACCTCAATCACAGAAACATCGATCAACTCCATTGTGAAGATCTCCTCTAACATTTAATATTTCAAAAAATAGATGGTTATACTATCTATTTATCATATAGAGGGAGAATCTGATCAATAGTGGACATTGATCAACAATATAAATCCTATGGGAGATATCAATGCAATGAGCTGGGAGGAATTCTAGAAAATGTTTTTTTTGATAAATATTTTCATTATACTCTCCATCTTAAAATGGAATGGGACTTCTTTTCCCTAATGAAAAAGATGAAAAATATATTGAGGTTTACAAGGAAAACATTACATTACTTGCATGATATGTCTTGTTATTTTTCATTACTCCAAAATTCAAGGTTAACTAATTCTTTGGTGGGATAATACCTATTCTAAAAAAACCCATGGCGATCCATGAAATTGATATCAATGATAAAATTATATGATGTTTTCTCAAAGTCTAAATGTAGATTATGGAATCTCAAGGTTATCATAGGAGGAAGAAAAAAAATTGGATTTATATTCATGGTTTTTTTGATAAATCTATCGATTCAAATAAATTTCAACATCATAATTTTCAATGTTTTTGAGAGAAATACCCTAAAAATTTCTTAATGGGAATGTTTAAATTCTTTAGGTGAGGCAAGGAAGGGTACTGATCTAAATCATTCCCATAGTATAAACCCGGTAATGCAACTGGGGAAATGAATTCTCCAATCATCCCTCAAGGAATTTTTTATTTCTTAAACTATAATTAACCAAAGATCATTGAAAACCAATGCTCTAATAAAAGTGTTTTTAGAGGCTACCAAGAACCTCCAAATCATGAAGGGTGTGTTTTTCTATCACAACTATAGAGGTGGACCTGGACAACAAAGTGGTGAAATGTACACTTGTAATTCATTCAAGAATCATGAATGTACTTTTTTGTTTCTAGTTCTACGCATTCCATCATATAATGAAGGATTTGTGGTACTATTGAAACACCACCAAAAAGCATGTATGTATTGCAATTAGAGATAATTTAAATGGGTAAATTATTTCATCTAAAGTATATAACTCCACCCCTGTAAAGCTTTTGGGATGAATTTCCCAATGATCATTTTTATAAATACTTTAGTATAATTTTATTCAATTGTAGTCTTGGATTGGATTTCACAATATAGATAAAACATAAATTACCTTGAGAATGAATTGTCTCTTCGTATTTCTAATTGATCCCTGATTCAATACAAGTCCAAGTAGAAATATAAATTATATTTGGAACCACATCACAAGAATGGATATTATTTCCCTATGAGAAAGCATATCTATTTTCAATTATTTATTATAAGGAATGAATATATTTTAATACATTCCCATTGTGAGGGAGTATGTTGATGTGTTTTTGAATGAATTTTATGGTCTTCCTACTAGCCAAGATATAGAACTTTTAATCGAGCATGTACCTTGGGAATAACCATTACCAATGTCTCTATATAGAATGGATGTTGCGGAACCTGAGAAGCCGAAAAATCAACAACATGAGAATTTTTATTAATGGTTTATATGCTCATGTTCATCACAATTGAGTGCACCAATCATCTTTGGGAAGAAGGATGGGTCAATGCACATTTTCATTTATTATTGTGTGTTCAAGAAGATCACGATAACGAACATGTACCCCTACCATAATTTATGGCTTGTTTAATCAAATACGTGAAGAAAAATAATTTTCCAAAGTAGTTTTGTTGTTAGGATATTTCTACATTAGGTTGAAAGAGGATATCCCTATGAATTCATTTCATACATGGTACTAACACTATTAGTTCATAGTGATTCTTTTTAGGATAACCAATACTCAAAAAATAATCATGGACTTGATGAATTTGATAATTAAATATTACCTTAGAAAATTTGTTGTAGTATTTATTGATTATATTATAATATACTCAAAAAAAAAACAAGTAGGAGCATCTCGACACTATGCTAAAGACCTTGTGAAAGGAGTAGATTTGTTCCAAGTATAGAAAATGTGAGTGGTTATTGAATTTAGTCAATTTTATATGAAATATCATCACAAGCAATGAGATATATATGGAACCTTCAAAGATAGAAGAAATTTATTTATATAAGAGGCCAACATCTATGATATATATTTTTAGTTTACTTGGATTAGATGGGTATAATCACCCATTTTTTATAAATTTATTACAATTTTCAAACCCTATTAACAAGATAACCGATAAGGGTTTCATGTTTTCATGAATGATAAATTTGAAGACATATTCAATGATTTGAAAAGGAGGTTTATCACTACCCCTATGCTCACACTACCAACAAGTGGAAAAAATTTCATTGTATTTGGTTATTCTATGAAGAAGGGATTGGTCTATATGTTAATATAGAATTCAAAAGTCCTATCCTATGTTTAAAGGTAGTTGAATGCTCACGAACATAACCACCCAACACAAGATTTGGGGTTTAAAACATTGATATTAACTTCGATTTTTTTAAAATTATCTCTTTTGGGAGATGTGTGAAATATATATGGATTATAAAAGCCTCAAGTATATAATCACATATATGGAGAAGAATATTTAGAAACGAAGATGGTTTGAGATGATCAAGGATTATTACTGCTCAATCCAAAAACATCATGCTAAAGAGTATAATTTGTCGAATTTTATATTTAGAAAGGATCTAGAAATTATATCATGAATATTAATTTAGTGGGATATAATCTTATTATATTGGAAAAGGATATATATGGGAGTCATAAAAAAAGGATAATCATCAATCATTTCAGACCTAATTTCTTAATTGTCATGTTTTGAAAGGATAAAGGATGCTTAAAGATTTAATGTGATATTTCAAAAAGAGAGTGGAAACTATAAAAAAACTGAATCACTAGAGTTCAATGATAATGAAGAAGGTGTTTTATGATTTGGGTCAAGTCTATTTGTGTCATCAAATCATGAGTTAATGGAAGAGTTGTTGGATGGTGCACATAGATCAGCCTTCTCTAGCCATCTTGGAAGCACAATGATGTATCAATATTTTTGAGAGAACTATTGGTGGGAAAATATAATGATGTAAATTGATGAATATACATCATCGTTCCTAGTATTTTAGGAAGTGATGTTTTGAAGGAGAATTTCTAACTGGATGATGGAAATAATTCTCGTACCAACAAGGAAATGGGAAAACTACACCATGGACTTTGTCACCTGACTTCTGAAGACTTCAGAGAAAGAAATGTTATATGTGTTGTGGTGGATCTTCTTAAAAATACTACACAACTCATTGAGAATTTATAGGACTTATCACTAAATAAAAATGCATGGATATACATCAGATAAGTGGTAAAGATTGATGGAGAACCACTATTTATTATATCCGTTCAAGATATGAGATTCAAATCCATGTTCTCAAAAAGTATCCAACATGATCTATATATTGTGATGAACTTAAATATGTTCTATCATCATGAAAATAAATTCTAATATGTGTGTAATATCCATCAAATTTTGGATATTTTTAGTTCATTCTCAATTTAATGCAAGGGATAATGGGATGAACAACTTCCTCTGATCAAGTTATCTTATAATAATAATATCTACTTGAGAATCCAAATGGCTCCCTATGATGCCATTTATGGGAATAGGTGTAGAAGACCTTACCTTTGGGATATATTTGGAGAAGGATACCCAAAATGTCTTAAAATAGTCAAGGATATACTAGAGACGGATAAGACCATTCAAAAATACATCAAAGCTGTTTAGATTTGACATAATAGATATGGTTACAATCATCGATGAGACTTAGAGATTGATTCTAGAGACATAGTATTCATCCACATATCTCCAATTAAGAAAGTGATTATATTTTCGAAGAAGGTAAAGCTTACTACAACATATATCAGCCCCTCTGAGATCCTTGATATCATTAGAGCGGTGGCCAACTGACTTTCACTCCCACCTAACCTATCTCAAGTACTCTATGAATTCCATATATCCCACTTAAAGAATTATGTACCAGACCCCTCACATATACTCAATCTATAGGTCATACCATTTGAGAATTATCTTTCCTATGAATAAAATATGGTGAAAAGCATAGATCATAGAGAAAAATTTCTACTAAATAAGACAATAAACTAGGTTAATATTCTATAGAGATTCCAAATGTTTGAAGAAGTGACATGGGAACCATAGGAGGTGTTGAAATAGAGTAACCCACTTCTATAATGGTGTGGGAAAAAAAAATTTAAGGGTGAAATTTCATAAGGGGGAAATATTGTAATGACCCAAACTATTATAAATAAAATTATCCATTTTATAATTAAACGACTTATTTTGTAATACGGGTATATAAAATGCATGAACTACTTTTGTTTTATCAAATATAATTGTATTTAAAAGACCATAAGTTGTCACTAAAATTGATAATATATACATTCAATAGTGATAACTTTTTTAGTATAAATATTTGGTTTTATAAATCGAATCAACCTAGATAAAGGAATTAATGACCTCAGGTAGTTGGATTTTACCCTATGAATCCCAATTATCAGAGCTTTCTACAGAGATGGAATTACTAGGATTCTCCCATGACCAATCGAAATATGATATAAAACAACATAATAATGAGAAAAAGGTTTTTTGATAGGTTGATGCTCATAGAGATCACAGACCAAATAATGTTTATTGTACGACCCCTAAATGTATCATATTTGGGCACCTTATCCTTATACAGTATGTTGGTGTATTAATGGGATATATATCAAGACACTATAAAAAAGATTATATACATTATTATTTTTATAATAATGACTATATTTTCATCATATTATTTTTAAATTACAATTTTTTTATTCTGATACAATAAACACAAATAGTATTTTTAGCTAATATTTAAATTCAATCAAGGATTTTATTTTGATGAAATAATGATTTTTTGAAACAAATAATACTTCAATAAATTATTAATTTTAAATAATTTTTATGATATTTAAATGATCATATAATTGTAATAAATTAAAATTTAATTTTTATAAGGGTTCGAAAACTTTTATTGTAAAAAATAGAAGAATTTCCTAATAAATATAAATTTTATATTAAAATTAAAAATTATCATCTTAATGAAATTTTCTAGATAAAATTTAAATTATTTTTTGGAATCTGAATTTCAAAATTATGAAATGTAATTTTTTTTTAAATTTTTTGCGATAGTCATATTTTCGAGTAAAAATTAAATACCCTTCAAATATACTATTTATATTATGACATCATAATGCACCAAAATTGATGTAATAAATACTATAAAGTCTATACAAAAAAGGTATGTTTTACCTTTAAAATAATTTTATTTCATGTTTATTTTATTAATTTTATATAACCTTTATAAATCCTCCAAAACGATTAATATATTATATGGTTTTAAAACCATTTTTTTAGACAGTGACTCACCTCGACAAAAAAGGGATGTTTTTTATAATCATAACTATTCATACAAAATTAATTATAATTGATCATATTTTTTATAAACCATGGGAAAACATGGGATGTTTGTTTTTTTTTGATTATTTTATATTGTATAGTCCAAAAACTAAATAATTTAAAAATCCCCCTCATTTCCTATATAAAGAAACCGAATATCATATTTTATTTAATTAAAACTACATGGAAAACATGAATCTTCTATATTAGACTTTTTAGAGTCCTCCAAGAGATTCCCATGATCTCAATAATCCCCTCCCAAGAATTTGGATTCACACACTCTAGTAAGGGATTTCTCTCTTCTCATATCTATTCAAACACCTCTTTTATATAATGCATAAAATTTTCAATTTTTTATTGATTTTTTATGTTTTCTAATAACCCATTTCTATCAATTGTATGTATGAATTATGGTAGAACCCTTTTACTCTCATTAATCCCTCCCATGAATAATTATGTACACACTTCACTGTGCAAAATTTTAGTAAGGTATCCCCGCATTCTCTACCTTTTTTAAGTTTCCTTATTATCTTATTCCATCCATTTCCAATTCATACTAATGGGATATGTATTTAAATTTCCCTAATAATTCCCATTTTATGTCCAAATTATGAGATACCCATTTCTCTCTCATCATCCCATTTTATTAATTTTTATGTGGCATTGTTATGCTGTTGAAATTTCACTGAAATTTTCCATTCCAAAACAATTATATAGTGAATACCATACACTTTTCCTATCAAGGTTATTAAAATTTATAAATATATAATTATCTGAATTGGAACATAAAAATATTCATTCGAAACTATTTTATGGAATAAAATATGAAGATGAATGAAACCATTTTCTATGATATATGTTACACACTAAATCCTGAGAAAGAAATGAAATGATGGTTCTGCCCAAGATTATATCATACTCTAATGCATTGGGTAATGTTTAACCTTTTAGTAATTCATGTTTGGAAATGTATGTATACTAATTCCCTTATAAGACTTTCTCTATCAGTATTTCGGGGCAGTTATCCATGATGTATATTTATAATGCAGTGTTTTATGTTGTTCTAACAATTCCCATGTTAAGATTATCATGATATATTAGGCCTTATTGTTCATGTTCCTTTTATTCCCCATTGAAATGCCTATTTTATAACATTTATCACCTTATTACATTTTTATTGTCTTAATTGTATTTATATCTCACCCCTTTCTAATGTATGTCCCCGGGTTATCATGTAATGTTTATAGAGCCAAAAAATATTATTATCATGTTAAGGATGTTTTCAATAAATCAGATGTATTTCCTAATTTAAATTATAATATATTGTAAAATGTTTATTAATACACTGTACTTATAAATATTTTGGGGTTTATTAAGTGTAATATTATGTAATAAATCATGTGTTAATGTGAAATAAGGTGCAGAGTTTTGAGAATTTAAGTATGGTATTTTTCTCATGTGGAAATTATATGTTTGATCTTCATTATATGATAGTTGGTCCAAGAAATTGATTTCCCTATAATTCACTGTTTAAATACATATATCTCTTAATATTTTATGTTAGGGGTTATAGAGTAAACGAAATCCATTATGGGAGTTTTTTAATGATATTTATTGGAATTTCAGGTGAACCTAATCCACCATAATACTTTTCAACTTTGTTTATTTAAATGGGGAGTGAACCCAACCCCCACGGGACATCATAAAATTTATAATCATTGTATTATAAGTGACCCTTGACATGTGATTATGATTAGATGAATTATTTTGTGGACACGTGTTTATAAATTCCATTATATTATGATTTTTTATGATTCTAGGAGAGTGATCGTCCTATTTATGATATACTTTTATACATTTTTCTCACAATATATGATTTATGTCCAAGTTTACTCCTTTACTATCATTTATAGATCACCATTTTCCTAATTTATTTTTTTTCCAAATATGTCATATTATATTTTAGAAGATCATTGGGAGTTATGAGAACCATGTTGACTTTTAAATAAATATGATGTTGGTATGTTTAAAAAAATTTATTTTTTATTTATAGTATTCCAAAGACACTGTACCTCTAGATCCCTTGAATAAATTTTTGGAAACATATGTGATGAATAATTAAATAATGTTTTCTATGTATTGGGTATCTATATTTGGTATTATAGAAAGGTCTGATTGGTTTTATAGATTATGATGATTGAACCTTAGTGAAAACACTATAGATAATTCTAAGGGATGAGACTAATAATAGGATAACATCATAATATTTTGGTAAAGTGGAATTTGTTAGATTTTCAAATAAATAACCATATGTATATATAATGTTATGTGGATATGACTATGGAACAAATACACATTGGGTCAATTACCTTGAAAATATTTGGTCGATCATTTACTTTACCATCATTGTGATGCATAACAAGTGATCCTAAGACTACACACATGTCTAAAAACTCCCAGGGGATATGATATGGTTGATCATACACACATTATGAAATTTTATGAAGGATTTATTTTCTAGTTACGTTGGGGTAATAGGTTGTGATGTATAAGATTACACAACATAAGGTAACCTAGGTTTAATCGAGGCAGTTATTGGATGAACCAAGTATACAATTTTCTTAAAAAAAATTATAATTGTAATAATTTAGGGTTTCATTAGAGAAGACATATTACGATTGAGATTTAATATCCATATTTTCATTTAATATAGTTATATTAACAACCGTTTTGGGTTTTAGTATTTGGTTGAATCACAATATTATAAATGAAGCTAAGTATGGACTGTATCTAGAAATCTCTCTGTCTTATTACTAAATTAGGGATAATGATTAAATGTTTGAAAATTTTGGTGTATTCCTATTATGATGTAAAATGAGTGTTTCTTTGTCACAACTAAGGTGTTTTTTAACACTCAGTTGTTTTTATATTTTCTCTAATTAATTTTAATTATTTAATAACATGCAGTACATGCAATCATGTTATTAAATGAACCAAAAGACACCCTTAGTATAATATTATAATTATAACCTAGTAGTTAGGTTACATGGAATAAATATTACTAACTTATTAAAATGTATGGTGAATTCATTGGCTACTATTAGTTGTGTAAAATATAAATCAATTATATATTTGTACTTTTTTTAATAAAAAAATTTATTTAAAATTAATAAATCAAATTAATGAAATATATATGTTATATATTTAATAAAATATTTTTTATATTCATAAAATATATATTTTCATCAAAGGGAATGAATAAACACAATATGATGTATAAAAAACTGTTTTTTAGAAGATTATTTTAATCTTTTTAATGGAGAACAATATTTAAATTATATTTTGACAGATTAATAATTTTTATATGAAAACATAGACATTTTATTTTTAATCTATATATAAAATTTACTTTGGGATAAAATTTTGATATTTTTCTCATAACATTAAAGTTTGGATGAATAGTCAAATGAACTAAATTTTAATTTTAAAAAAAAATTTTCCTCAAAATAATTTATATAGTTCAATTATAATATATAATTCTTTCAAAGTATAAATATAATATATTTTCATTATTCAATATAATTTTTCCCATTATCATTAATTTTACATTGAATTGATATGTAAAAACATTTCAATATTTTTCATTGTTTTAACCTCTAAAACCCATTATCTCTTTACGAATCTATGAATAATTTTAAATTAATTACTGATACTTATGGGTTTTTAATTTTGAAAATTCTATTCCATATTTAAACTAATTATGTACAAATTATGTAAATATCATAATTTTATTTTGGGGAATTATGAATATTAACTTCAGTAATTTTTTTAGTACAGTAAAAGTGTAAACCAGGTAATTAAAGGTAAGAATACTATTATAAAATCACCTTAACACTTCTCTAATAATCATTGGATGAGTTTGTTTCGACGAAAATCATAATTGGGATGAAATCGTGTCCTTTTGAATCCACTTGGATGAGATTGGGATAATTAATGTATTTTATTTAATGAAAAGTTAAATATATCTCACACAAATGTTAATAAATATATCATTATTAAAATACAGTTAGACTTAAGATAAATTTAATTATAAATATTCATTTTAAATATAAAATATTTTTATTTTTGATGATAATTTATTTTTACTTTTTTGTAAAAAAATAATTACCTTCAAGACTATAAATTTGATGATGTAAAAATTAATTAATCAATGAGAAACCCATAAAACAATTTTTATTAAAATTCTAATAACCATCAAAAGACCCAAAAAATTGAACAAATATTACTATTCGGGTATACCCCGACCATTAAATCCCATTTATAGATTTAGTTTCTATTTTGAACCTTATATAACAGATTGTGAATTTTAATTATCTTATTAAAAGTTATGTAAATTTTTTTACAGTCATAATTTAATAAAGATAACATTTTAAATGTTGAATTACACAGAATATAAATTATAATAATTTTTTTTTGTAATATACTAGAATTATATTCATCATATTATTTAATTTTTAATTTTTATTCCACTAATAGGTATATTAAATAATTTCACAAAATTGAGGGAGTAATTATTTTATTATTAGAGATAACAAAAAAAATTATTAACAATATGAAAATAAATATTCTGTGGGATAATTAATATGTCCAAGGAATTTTATGAATTCCTTTGAACTCTTAGGAATATAATAAAGATAACATTTTATCTTAATATTTGTAAAATTCAATAAATTTAATAGTGTCAAAATAGAAACTATTAATTGGTTAGGGAAAAATGTTTCATTAAATTATTTGAAAATCAATTTTTTTAAAACAATATATAGAAATAATTAGGATATAGTCTAAACTATTTTATGTTATATATTTATGGTCTATTTTACATCAAATAAGTAAATATTTTTCCTAATTAAAATTTAAATATTTGATACCATAGTTAAAAATTAAATTGAATAACTAAATTTTAATTACAATAAAATGTTTAAATTGATAGAAACTTGTCATAAATTTATTGGTTGATGTAATTAAAACCCCATAACATCTCATATTCTAAGTTGTGAAATTTTGGAGGTTTTGGTAAGGGTTTTTTTTGTTAAAAATAATTTTTATAGAGTTTCAAAAAGTACCCCTCACATCAATTATAAAAGGGAATATCCTCCCTCACCTATTTAATTCATGTTAAGACTTCATGATCATCTATCCACTTTAATTTTCCCTTATCGACCACCCTTTTTAAATTACGTAGGTTTTTTTGTTTTTAAGGTCCAACTTTAGATTTCTATGAAAAAATTTATAGGTAACATGCCGCAAAAGAGTTAATATCCTCTACTGATTAGTTCAATCTTAATTCTTCTTATCCATCCTATTCATGATTTTATTAATTATTAATTTTTAAATAAAATTTAACTTATATACTAAGATTTGTTTTTATAATTATTAAACTATTATATTTCAACTTCAATCCATCTTACGAAAAACAAAATCAACACGCGTGCGTACATACGACTTACCATCTCCACGTTGTGGTGTAATATATTTTTCATTACCAACATAATTGGATGTGTAAAATGACATAAATAATAACCATATATGACTATTATAGCACTATATTTATTCTGAAATATTATACACCGTCAACTTCAATACCATTCAACAATTATGGGAATGATATTGTCGCTCCTGTGTACGTACGACCTACCATCTCCACGATGCGATGTGTTCCATTCATCACATTCTTCATTAAATAATGATTATATAAATGAAATTAATTAGTATATATGATATATATTATACCAATATCATTATGTAAATGATAATAATATATCCAAATAAGGGAAATTATCTGAAAAAACAAGTGTATGAAAATAATGATTATAATGCCCGATGGATGATTAATAATGTTACTAACAATAGAATAATAATATTATCATATATGATATCATAAAAATGAATATGACTCTTAAATAATTCAATGAAATTATTGAAATCATTATATATGATATTTCAGTATACAAAAAGGAAATCAGACCTCTAGTAAAGGATAATTTTTTAATCTCATTATAATCCGAGATTTTTTATTCTTAATTACTTATTGGGGGTATATTTATCATCTACATTCATGTTTTCTAAATATGAATTCTGTATTTTCTTTATATCCATCTATAATTAATTGATTTTAATTTAAACCATTGGTAAATATTTTTTAAATCATATGAAAGGAATATTTTTTCTTTATTCAATACAAGGTACTTTTTGAATTTTCTAGTAATTGTACGAGGAGAATTTTTTTTAACTTATACGACGTGAATGGATTTTTATGCCTTCATAACAAATTTTTCCATGAAGCCTACTTTACATGATTTCAAGATTATTTTAAAATAATTTATTTTCTTTTATATTTATGAGGAATTTTGAGAAAACAAAACATTTTTTTAAAAATAAAGGATTAATTCCTCAAAAATTAATTTCAAGTATTTTATAAAAATAATCCATTTAAGACACCGTTATTTAATAGGGTTCTGTTTCAAGTATATTATCAATATTATTACTATGGTTCCATTTTTATTATTATGAACTTCTATTTTTTAAATCCATATATTATATGGATTACGTTATAATAGAATGATGTTTAAGAAACCTATTTTATTCATTGGGTTTAGTTATGATGAATTATTTATGATTGTGTTCAACACATAAAAATGATTTCATTATAAGATGAGTAAGACCAATATATCCCTTAAATGAATTGTGTAATGATTTATATCTCATGAGATATACATGGATGGACCAATAAATGATCTCGGTTCAGTAATACATGACTGGAATGAGGAGGGAAATTTGTTCAGTAGTGGACTTTTTCTACTACAATGGTCTTGGTAATGAAGCTTGACAAAAATGAAATGATTTTTCTATGTTTATTTATATTAAAAAACATAATCTCTAATGTTATGACTTATTGAATTATTTTCATTGATTCTTATGAGAAATCATGATTTAACCCATGGAATTATATCACGAACATTCATATACAGGATAAGGTTTTCAAATGTTATATTATTCTGTCTTTTGATTATGATTTGATTGATATGTCCCTCGTTTACCCTTAATTAGGTCCTCATATCACCCTTTCATATTTTTCTATTTCATAGGTCATGAAGAAGGGTATTAAGTAATATATTTCAAAAAGGATTCTAGTTATGACGAAATAAGTGGCATTCAATGAGGATGTTGTATGCACTTGTTGTTTGGGTTTCTCAATTTCTTAAGAAACTATACCTACACAGTCCTATCATGGCTTTGTAATATTTTGTAATGAATATTAATAAACATTTACGTGATATAAATATTTGTATTGTGTGGGTAATTATATGTTGAGGGTGATATCTTAACTGAAATTAAATATTTATAACCTCATATATTTGTTTGAGAATGTGTTATTTATCCTTGAAATTAATGTATATTATAAAATCTGTTAGGGTTATGTGAAATATATATTGATTATTAAATAATGGTGATTTTTTAAATTAATGGAAACAAATATTAAATGGTATCAATAAGCATGGAAAATTATTTTCTTACAATTTTATATTCACGGGAATAACTTTCTAAGAACACATGATCAATGAATGGATAAATATTAGTTTTAATATATTAATAATGTTGAGGTAATAATGGATTTATTGATTTTTTTTTGAAAAATACAATATATTATTTGTGACTATGGGATTCATCATTAATTCATGGAATTTTAGGTGGTGCTTATCGAATTTTTGTGATTAAGATATATATATTTATATATTAAAATATATGCATGAATTTATTAAATTTTGGTTTAATATTTGTTTTAAGTTGATTTGGAATAAATTATTTCACTATGGTTTAATTTCTTAGAGATTTAAATGGGTTTTTAACGGTATGTTATGGAGAACATATGATTATTTAAAATTAATACACGAGTATATGATTATATGAATGATTGATGTTCTTTTTTATAAATATAAGTAACATAATATAGCCTTAGGAGAGTGAGTTGGATGTCGTATTAACATGTTGTATCTTTTAGTATGAATATAACAATAATAACCTAACAAATATTCATTATTTTTAAGTAATAAAAATTTCGGGTATATAATTTATTTAGGGGTGGAGAATATGGTGAATCGAGTTTATAATATATGTTTTTCTTCTAATTATGTAAAAGTTGTTTAATAGCCTACTAAACATGCTAAAAAATAAATTTAAACTATAATATATTTATAATGTTACAAAAAATTCTATTGAATTAGTATGTATGATAATGGGTAACATAATTATAAAAGATATTAATTTATTTATATAATTTATTTTATAAAAATTTAATTAATTTATTAGTGTTTTTAAGAATCTACCATTTTTTGTGTTTTACTTTATAATAAATTAAACTATTTATATTATTTTTAAATTATGATATGAATAAAATATATTATTCATTGATTAATTCTATCAGTATTATTGAGTAATAGATGTTATGAATTAGAACAACTAGTTTTTTAAAAATTTATTTTCCAATGAAAACCATTTTCCATTGAATTTTATGATTTCATTTACAACATAAAATAGAAATATATATATATATAATAAGAAAAAACAATCTTTAATTTTAAATTTAAATTATCAAAATTATATTAGTATAATATTTTGGGGTTTTTATAAAATAAATGATTTTTAGGTAAATAGTTAAACCTATCAATTTTTTCTAAGATCGTTAATTTTTTGAAATTATGATTTGAAGGATTTAGAATCCATTTTACTATAATAAAATACATATTATTAAGTGAAGTTAATATTTTTAAATATTAACTTTTATTTATAAAATTAATTGATAATATTTTCAAAATTTAGTAATACCTTATAAAAATTATTTTTCATCAGTTTCGTTAATTAAGTTTGAGATTGAGAAAAATTAGCTTAAAGATTTGTTTCACAGTCAATAAACACTTCTGTTACATTTAATAAATTTATTAATAGCAATATACTAAATAAAATTTAAAATTATGTTCTACACATAAACATTATGCTTTAAAATAAAATACTTTTACGAATTGTATTTTACACTCCCTCACATTAAGATTAGTTTCCCAAAAAAGTAAAGGTAATTTAATAATGTGATTATTATATTTGATATATTAACTTTCATATTATTTAAAATAGAAAATTTTATTTTTATGTGTAAAATTTAGATTATTTTAATTAATGCGACTTACCATTAAAATGGTCAATCAATTATTTTAAATTGAATTTTTTATTGTTATTATCATAGAGTTTCTATCAGTTAAATTAAAAAAAATCTACTAAAAATTATTTATATATGATTCATAAAAAATATATATATTAACACTTTTCTAATTCATAATCAATATTATATAATATTAAGAGTCCATTAAAGTCAAAATGACATTTTTCTAGTAGAACATTTTTATACACATTAACTGTTTTAATTCATAATCTAGTTTTATAGTATTTCGAAATTTATTTTGATGTATTGAGGTTAAATATTGTTCCAAAACACAAAATTTTGGCTAAATTTGTTAATATTTATTTTATATTATTCATGAGATCTGTTCATTTAAAAATAGTTAACTAGTTTAAGTGTAAAATACTGAAATGTAAAATCCTACTTGTACCAATCATATAAAATGTTTAAAACATGTATATAAAGCCTTAGTTGAGTATTTATTGACCCAAATAAACCACAGAATCCATTTTTCCATATTTGTATCCATTGACCATGGAATACTGTTATATAATCCTCAAAATATAAAGGGTGTTTCCAAAAGTGTCATTTTCCTCTATTATAAAAGAAGGTCACTTGGACTATTTCAAAAAAACTCCTCCCATTATAAATTTTCTAGAAAATAAAGAAAATTATAATACATTATAATTTACTCATACAGAATTAATCCTATTTTCACAATAATTTATCATAATACCTTCACATTAAAAGGTTTTTCCAATGAAATATCAAGTCTCAATCATTAGTATTATCTCATTCTTAAAGTTTTCTTCATAATATGAATCTTCCAAATTACATATAACCATAATAATATGGTGAATTTATTATCATTATTAAACTGTTATTTTTTATATTAATATTAAAATACCTTATTTATTCATTTTTTCCATTTAGAAACACAAAGTGATGCCAATGGTTTATGTATGTGGACTACTGCCTCTACAAATAATCTCTTTTATTCTTCTAGTGTTTCATTATTTATCAAAAAATAATCAAGTATTATTAATCATCTAAAAAATCATCATGATATCATTATAATTCTTTTAAAATTATATTAGATTAAAATAAACACATCCTAACCCATACTCACCCATCGTGTTAAAGTGTTTACAGGTGTGGGTCATCTTAACCACCTACATGAACGATTCCATATTACATAACCATGGATGACTATGAGAAAAATGATAATATTATAATAATATTATTATATAAAAATATTTTTTGTTATATGATTATTGAAATATTATATTAATTGTATTACTTATTATTAAAGAATCATCTTTTTTTATCTAAAATCAATGAAATGTGCCAACAGTGATTCCATTTTGACACAACACAACTAAAATGATTATGGAAGGATATATGATCTTTATAAACCAAAATAAGATAAATAATAAATTATATTAAATTTTATATTAATTATTAATTTTTTTACATTGAATGTGTAACAATATCACTAATATAATAAATGCACAAACAATTAAAGATAACAACACATAATGGTTGAAATAACCTATGGCTAACCAATATACCAATACTAAATAATTATAAATGAATGATATAAAAGATAAAATAAATGAATAATGTTATGAAGTATATTACTAAGGTATCTAATGTTTACATAGATGAGGTTATAATGTCATTGAATATGTAATTAAATAAAATAATGGTTTTTGTAAAAATTTCTTTTTATTGAGACAAGTTTTAATGTTATACACCAATTTATCTTTAGATTGTGTGTATACTACCGAAGAATTCATTTTGGAATAATACTTGAATTATTGAATTGAATATATATATATATATATATACATATTATTTTTAACCCTCCAATGAGTTTTGATTCAATGATCACTAAAGTCATAAGGTTTTTATATCAAAATTTCCTTCTTTCACCCGCAATTTCTTTTATTCACCAAATTAATTTTCAATGGTGTTTATACTACCAATTAGATATATAATATCAGGTATTATATTTATTCTTGTTAGATTAACCTAAAAACATAGATATACCTATTAAAATGGGATTTATTATATTGTTTCTTTAGCTGTAAGGGTTTTCATCCCAAATTCATCTCTTTGAGAAGTGTTTTTAGCACGCACCTAACATAATTAATATAATTTATATGATGCAAATTTGAGATATTAAAAATAAAATACCTTTTGTTTAGGGTATTTTAATATCAATTTAAATATATCTCTTTCAAGTGGTTTTTATTCAAATCCTCCTCAAATTGTAAATGTTTTGTTAATTCAAATATCATTCATTGAGTTATTATTCTTCATCTTGAACATATTTCAAAAATGATGTGTAAATTATTAAATATGTTTATTTTATGTTTTATTTTATATAATAATTATGTGGATTTAAATGTAAACAACATAATCACCTTTTCAAAAAAATCTTCACTTAATGAATAATGTTTTTTATAATGGATAATGGTAACTCAAATCTCTTTATGATAGTTATGCAATTTATTTTAAAAATTGATCTTAAATGTTCACTATATTCTTTTATTTCCTTCTAAAATGATGTATACCTTTAAAATTCTAGGTAAATTGAGTTCTAACACCAATTCCATTTTCATGAAATATTTACACTTATATGAAATAGTAATATGCTAATAATAATTATTATCTCCTAAAATAATGGTTTTTCATTCATGTCAATCAATTACCTTTTAGTTAATTTTCCCTTTTGTAATCGGAAACCTAGTTTTGTGTTATATCATCTGAATGTTACATTCCCTTTAACCTGTTTTAAATTTTTTATAATCCATTTTTTAAGATTTTTAATTTTAAAAACATTAAAATTAACATCACTACATGATCATTTGTTTGATATTCTCAATGACCCTATATTTCATGTTCTTATTATTTATCTATTTTTATATAATAGAAATATTATTTACTAATTTTTATATATATATATCACATAAAAATATACCTAGTTAAATATCCTTGTCATTTAAGGTATAATATGTATTTTCAGTTACCTTTTAAATTCACACTTTTATCTACACTTGGATTAATGTAACATCAATATTTATTTCATTAGGAAAGTATCACCGTATAAATTATTTATAAAATAAAAAATATTTCTTTATAACATCCCATTTTATATGGAGAACCCTATTAGTTAATTTTTAGTTATATTTAAGACAATAATATCATTCCTTCTTCTCTTTGTAATCCTAGTGATTTATTATTCTCTTATTCTTGAATAAAGACTATGAAACCCACTTTCATCGCATATGTCTGATCAGGTTTATGAGTTGTTTATGGTTTATTTTACTCATTTGGTACACATATTCAATATTTTCATTATGTGACTAGTGGGCCTATGATTATACATCCATACATTTCATTGCATTAATCTTTATATCTCATTAGATTTTATTTAATGTATTATTGAGTAAACCTAATCCACTGGGTGAATTTTTCTAGTTTGCTTTTATTAATGGGGATTGAACCCAATCAACTAAGAGATATATTGTACTGTGTTTATGGGAATGGGGATTTAACCACCCCAATCAATGGACATTATCAACATTATGATAATGGAATTAGTTGTTACCCCCTAAATTATGTTTATGATATAAGGTTTTAGGTTTCTTCAGCATTATGATTCTATCAACTTGTGAAATTATTTCGTTATGCCATGTTTTTATGATTATGTTCATCCTATTTATAATATCATGTTATAACATTTGACACTATTGTTATTCTTTATTAACTTGTTTACACCCTTAGAAGGGTTTCTATATCACAAATTACCATATGTAAATTTTTCTAGAATAACTTATATACTTTTTGAAGAAATTTGTTAGATAGGAACACTATGAAGTGTTTTAAATAATGATTAATATTTTATGTTTACAATCAGGTATTTATAATTCTATCAATAAAAATAAACAAGATATCTAAATCCTTTGAATTATTTTTGGAAACTTATGTTACATGTTACCAAATAAAGAATTTTTATGTCTTGGGTCTCTAAACACATAGTCGATGTAACAATGTATGAAATTTGGGTATGTGGTTACTATGCCGTATCTTAGGTGAACCCTGTTATAGATCTAGGAATCTTATCCATTTACACATATGTTGTCAAAGTGATCATTTTATGTATTTTATAACCACATAATGGATTATATCCTTATATAATGAAAAAGTGTTTCATAATATGAAATCCCAAATATAGTATGTTCTACATTTTTGTAATTCTTCATTCAATTAAGATTAAAATTATGGATGATTTTGAAAAATAATGACTTGAGGTGTTTTTAAGAAAACTAAATTTAAATATTTAATGAAATAAAGAATCTCTTGTCATCAATATATCTAAATTAATATTCAAATGAAAATTAGAATAAGTTTAAATGAATAATTACTCAGAAATCATTTGATGGATTTGAATGGGACAACACTACTTCTAAAGATCAAGGGGTTTATATAATTAAAATATATAAATATTTACAACAAGATTTTTCATAATAGTATTCAGGATGATTTTATAAATATAGATATACAGTGAAGGTATTAATGATAGAACAATATATAATTAAAATAACTCTCATGATTACTTTGATAATTCAAGTAGTTTCTAATATATCCAATTTTGAAGAGTAAATTAGGTGAGCTGAAGATATGAGTTAAAACTTATTATTTTTTCCAGATAAAGAGAATATAAATAAAACCCTATCGATAAGGGGTTGTTAGAAATAAATTGATGCTGGAGATTCTGAGGAAGTACTTGAGAATTTTTAATCATATAGGATTTTGGAGGAACATCACTCCAAATAAGGGTTGACTTTTTATTAAAAAATCAACATAAAAAGTGAACGAGATTGTAAAATGGGGGGATAACCAGTTGTTGAAGAGGCTATGGATTGGATGGTATATTTAGTCGATGAAGAGATTGTGGTTGGGGGTATAACCAATAATGCTCTTCTAGACTCTTGAAACTACTATAATTGATAATAATATTATAGTGTAGAATCTATGTTATGAGAATAAATAACAAGGAAATGAGTGAATTTTTATAATAATCCCTGTAAATATTGTGTGTTAGTTTCATCTATTATATTATAACACATATGTTTAGGTTGAGAAATAATGTTTATTGGATTAAGAAATGTATCCAGTTCAACAGGTTAAATTTTAATGGGGATTAATTTGTAAAATAAGACCATTGATTCACCCCAACCCCCTCTCTTAATGGTCTATCTATATAGTAGTACAATAATGGGGTTCATCCATGTTCCCACCATTGACTAAAAATAAAAAGGATTATTATGATTATTTAATAATAATAACTATGGTATGAAATCATCTAATAATAAATATGAATCTAATATTTTGTGACTTAATAACCTTCATTCCAATAAATGATACTTATTATTCACCCTATATATATTTGTATATATCCTTGGATGAATAGAGTTTTATCATACCATTATTTATAACATAATCCCCAAAATAAACAAAACCATTCTCTGATACAAACTGAGATAACCCAAACATGACATAGAAAAATAATATAACGATATATATGAGTATCCATTAACAATTGTGGTAAATTAAACCAATTAATCCCAAATTTGTAGTATATTTGGACAATAGATACAAAAAATGATTATTTTACAACACAGTGTATATTTAATCCATTATCTCATTGTACATTCCTCCATTCTACACATATCACGTGTTATATTCTTATTTATATCATTGGGAATTAAAATAAAACAGAAGGGTCATCTCAGATACTCACTAAGGGATAAAAAATATAAGCTACCCATAAGAGTAAAATAATAGAAATTAATCACCATGAAAAGTATGAATAAGTGGAACATTGGGTATGAGATCATGATCAAGCTATGAGACAATATCGTAAAGAAAATATACCTAATGGAATATGAATCAAAAACATGTATCAACACATAATAATTTTTGAAACATAAAAATGTACCATATGAATATATCACTAACATATGCATAGTCTGTTATATCTAATTTCTATTCCAACTTCTAAGACAATCAACACATTGTTGACAAACATGTCCCATAACAAAGTGAAATATTTAAACCTCCCATGTGCCAAAATATATAATCTCAAGAGATATATGATTTACTCAATATGTTGGTGGAAAATTTAATTCATTCTAACCAATTATATAATTATAAACCATATATATATGTGTGAAAAATGGAAATTAAAACACTTATAAATCTAAGATGGCTTGGTTAACTCACGGGAGTGGATGGGTTTAATAACAAAATTCAAAATAAAAAATAGTAATCTATAGAAATAATCATGAAGATTCCAAGAAAACATATCCCAAGTGAAACAAAAAACCATTATTGATATTAATGAAATGAAAATCCCATAAAAATATGATAAGAAAATTATATATAAATTAATAATAAACCACATTTATCTTTTAATAATTTATTTTAACTAAATAATATAAAAATAAATAGATCGTAATAATTTATAAAATAAGTTATATTTATATTCATTAATAAATATAATGAATATGGACATGGGGTTGAAATATTTCAATCTAGAAATAAGATATAGTTACCATTCAAATTAAAGTCATTATTTTTGGTGAGTTATAAATCAATGATTGGGGAATTATAACATGGTATTCAAAACAAATACTTAATAAGAGAAGAAGAAAATAAACATTGATCCTGGGAGAGATAGAGAGTTCATAAAAATTCCCCAATGTATATTTAGACATAAAAAATTTAATATTCAATGAGGCACAAGCTGAGAAACTGTAATAATTTGAAATTTTATAAATTAAATTCAAATTTTAAAAGAATAAATTTCTTGTTAGGTAATATTTTTATTAAAAACACATTCAATATGATAGAATTTTTTAAATTTCTTATCATTTTGATTTAAACTTCTATTAATCCTCATGAAAATTGATATTATAGTTTTTATACAGAGACTATGTGGTTATTATATAAAAGGGGTTATGATAAAGTCTATATGATTTTGAAAAAGGATGTGATGGCTTCGACCCAAAAGATTATAGCTTATAAAGCCCATTTATAAGATAGTTATTAAGAGATAACATTTATAGGATTTATTAATGACCAATCCAAAATCGATATTAAATAATTAAATCATGAATGAAATCATTTACGGGATAAGTTCAATATCATCGAGATCATAACCCAAACCATGTCTTTTGAACAACTCCAAGAAAATATCACATTTTCATGCATTTCCCTTAGTATATTCACTAGTTTCAAAAAGTTTATGTAACTAAAACCTAACTGTATTAATTTTAATATTATAATTTTAATTAAAAAATTATTATATTTAATCCCTTTTGTTATTACTTTTAAATGACTAAATAATGAGTTTGATAAAATTTAGATATTTATATGAGAAAATTTAAATGTATTTTTGAATTTTATAATTTCAATATAGACACTCCTTTTTATGATTTTAATATTTTCTGAAAGAAATTTTGTTTTAATACAATTTTTTTATTAAAAACTATTTATTAAATATAAATTATAATATTATTTTATGAAGTCTAATGAAATTTTATAAGGGTAAGAAAATTATTATGGACAAAAAAAATTATTTTTTATTAAATGGGGATTTCTAATTTAATAGTATAAATTCTAATTTTTATAGAATTATTTTGATAAAATAAATATTGATTTCTAAGTCTTCATATCCAAATTAACTAATTGATAATTTTTTATAATCTTCCACGATAGTCGAATTTTTGGGTAAATTCTTAATAATTTATAATTATATAGTGTGTAATATAAAATCATAATGAATCAATAGTAATATATGTAAAATAATGTATAAAATAGAAAATATATATTTCCCATTTAAAATAGTTTATTTTCTAATTTATTTTATTAATTCTATAAAGCCTTAAAGATTCTTCCAAACCTGATATTATATTTTCTGGTTTTAAAATCAATTATTTATAAAAATAAATCACTTCCACATCATGAAGGAAATTATTTTAATGATTAATTATTAAAATTATAAAATAATTAAAAAAACATTATTTTTAGAATCCGTGGAGAAAACAATGGAATGATTTTTTATTTTTATTACATTATCATATATAGGCCAAAAACAATGTTTGGAAATTAAATATAATACTCGTATATTTTTCTATATAAACCCACTAAGGATAACATTCCACTTCAATAATAAATCCTAGAGCATGATGTTACTCCACCCTTACCTCTATATATCCCTCTGATGGTCTCCCAAGCACTTAAGAAGCTATGCCTATACTTTTAGAAGCACCACACATGGTATAGGATCCTCTCTTTCTGCTCTTCATTCAAGATCCTGATTTTTTCATGTATTCTGATATATAATTTTTCATATTGTGATATGTTTTTAAAAATCCCTCTTACATTTTATATGATTCTTTGGAAATGAGGTACTGATTTCTCTATAATTCACCCATTCTATAATCCATAATGAACAACCATTATGCTGCTGAAATTTTCGTATGGTTTTACAAGAAAAAAAATTGTATTGGGAATACCCATATCCATTTACACTCAACGGTATTCACCTTGTTGTAACTATCTTTAAATGATTGAGTATTTATATATATTTTACTAGCACAACTTAATCATGGGGTTAAAATTTATGAAATAAAAACTTATGATTTATGATCTGTATGGCACACTTATACATGTGTATGATATAAATGTGATTGGAAGAAAATAATTATATATCTCTCCAATGTATTGTGTAATTTTTTTCTCATGATATTGAATGAATGATGAATGGTATATTATCCTAAGAACATTTTTTGGTTGTCTTGGTGGTTTTCCATGACTTATATTTATTATTTCATGTTTTAGGTTACTACCACATTCTTCGAGTTCCATTATGTTCTCATAATATATCATGAATCATTGTTTAGGATTATGATTATCACCCACATTATGTTACCTTGATATGAATCATGGATCACATTTTCTACTTTATATCATGCTATGATTTTTTTATTCCCTTTCTAATCTTTCTTACTCACACATTTCTTATGTACATTCTTAGGTTACCCCATGTTTTTTTAGAAGATCAATGAAATATAAGAACATGTTATGGATATTTTAAATAATGTTGTTGTATTTTTTAGGGTTTTTCTTAGTACGTACCAAATTACCCAAAAAATTAACCATCATTATCATTTGGAATACTATTAGGTTTTTATTTATATAATGATTCGGGAAATATACTGTATTGAAAAATTGGTTATTAAAGTTTTTATAAGTGAAAAGACTAATTATTTTCAGGTATTATGATTAGAATACTCTAGTAAAATCTCTTAGGATATTAATACACAAATTAAAACATCACTAAATTCTTTAAATGTGTAGAGTAATTGATTTCCAAGAAAATACATTAATGTCACATTACTACAAGTGTATATGGATATGGAAAAGTTGTACCTGGGGGTAGTAACACTAAAAAGGGAGCATTAAGATGAAATCTATAAACACCTAGTTCATGCAAATAGCCTTTTATACTTACCTGATTTGACTCTCTAGGGGGATATACTTTGGTAAATTCACATTATTCTTATGGACCATTTTTAAGGGATACAGATATCTCTATAATCTTATTTTAATAATAGGTCATAGATAAATTACATTGAATCCTAAAAATTAATAGGTTAAAAAATATGTTTCATTTATTAGTTATCCATTTAATTCACATGGTTTCCCATTCATTTATTTAATAGCCTTAAAATTATCATTTATAATTTCAAATTTTTTATAATAAATGTTTAAAAATACTAGGATCGTAGTCAATAATGAATCTAAGGGGAAACATGTTGATTTAAAAAATGATATGATCATCTCGATGGGATTATGAATCATAAATTTCATGAAAATTCATCATTAATTAAATCATGTTTTGAACAAAAACCTGAATCTGGAGGAACACCCAAATACCCCAAAGAAATATAAATATTTAATTGAGATCACTGTGTGAAAAAGGCCTCCAACATTTAATAGATCATCAAATCCATTAATCAGAGAGAAATAGATCAAGTCCCTTGAAAAGTTCTTATCCATCCTTCAATGTTCTGAGTAAGAGATGATCATCCTTTCTGTTTATTATATAGAGGTTAAAACAGATCAATTGTGGATATCAATCAAAAATATAAATCCTAGTGAAGAGATTGAAGATATGGAGTGCAATGAGTTTTTGAAAATGTTTTTCATAAAATATTTTACACATATCAATTGACATAATATTGAGATGGAAAACCTTTATCCTTAAAGAAAATGATGAAAAATATATTGGGGTGCATGAGTCAAAAATAATTAGACTTGAAAGATAAACCTCCATATTTTTCATCTCCCCTGAATGTATAGATGACTGCTTCATTGGTGGGTTAAATCTGAGTAAATAAAAAGCATTGGAAAATAAATACATTGAAAACTGTGAGGAAATTATATGGGTTTCAATCAGATTCAAAATCAGAATTAACAAATCTAAAGGGTCTCATGGGTCTAGAGATTAGAAGCGTATGATGGATTTTAATTTGGGTATCCTAATGGAGAAATTTAATAGTGAAAATAAATTCCAATATACCACTTATAAAAATTGTTGGAAGAAACATCTTTATATTTTCCTGAAGGGGATGATAATATTATTTAGGTGTGGGAAGGATGGCCTCCAATCTATAGATTATTAATGGTATAAGTCCACTATTATGATGGTATAAAATAATTTTCTAGATAAAAATAATCCATCCATCCATCTAATGTATCAAAATTAAGAAACATGGACACTATGTGAGTCAATTCCCCAATCCATGTTTTTCAATAATTCATTAATGCATCCTCCAAGGACTTGATAAAAACATAAATCATATACCATCCCAACTAATTTGGTTCTTCCTGAAAACAATGTTCTGATCGGTATGGTAGTTATTCATTCAAGGTTAGATAATGTAATATTTGATTCATGTTCAATTTATTCCTTTATATCATGACATTTTTGTAGAAATACTTGTTGGAGAGACTTATGTTGTTCCAAAATATCTCAGTTTTATGTGTTTTGATGATTAAAAAAAACCTATTTTTATTCTAACATTTTTTCTAATGATTTTAATATTATATTTATCAAAAGAAAATATCTTACACTGATTTTATAATTTTTGATCCTATGAGTTTTGAAGTATTTATATTCAATATAATCAGACTCAGAAAAATTTACAGTGAAATTTTATCTCATAATGTAAGAAATTGTCATACAAAAAAATGATGGAGTTGTCCCATACTCAAGTCAGATATTGTAGATATAATGAAGCAAACCGTATGTTTTTGTCTTATTAAAGATATATTATTACAAAACCATCACATAGATTCCATAAGAGGTTAATGAATATAAGCATCACATCATAGTAAAATATTTTAACTTACACCAAGGAATTATATTACGTAATGCTAATTTTTGTTTATCTTATGCTCAGTTTATTTATGAGTCTAGATTTGTCTTACATTGTCTATTAGGAAGTTATCTTATGATGAACATTACTATTAGTTTAATCTGTTTATTATGCAGAATTCCATGATTACATTGCCAATATCATGATAATTAATTTCTTGATTTTGAATTATATTACAAAATTTTATAAATATTTAAGTAATTTATGATCTATACAATCATTTTCATGAATTTACAAATCCAAATAACAAGTTTATTTTAAAAAATGATACAATAATGTAATTTCTATATTTTGGAATGTATGGAAACTTGTCTTTAGCAGCATATCTTATCAAATTCTCAATACATGGGTAATAAGATCATTATGATTATCTCATGCCATAGTTACAAATTAGAAAAAAGGAATAGTTATTTGATGCATGAAATGAGAATAAGTTGAGATGGGTGAAGGTAATGATTGATTAGGACTCTTATACACAATAATTCCTTGAACGCATGTATACATAAAATATCAAATATAAATTCTCGTATAATACTTATCAATTTAATCAATTTCACTAAATATAATTAGAATTTATAAATTTAAAACTATAATCTTCTCAGAAATCATATTCAAATATTGTCAGTTGTTTCTTGCAACTTTATGTTGCAACCATTCCTCAAAAAGTATATTTATTCTATTTTTTTACTCATTTTAAGAGTTTTTGTGGAGATTGGAGATTGTTCTTGTAATGGGAGATCATGGATTAAATCTCATTGACAATTTTATAAAGTGAAATAATCTTTTACTAAATACGGATTCCCCCAAATAAAAGGGCTGTTATAGTGAAAATCACGAAACTCATGGATTAGAGTGTTGGTGGAGTGGAATAGGGGATTTTGGATCCCCACTCCACTATAAACCTTGTATACTAAATCTATTTCAATTATTTATTTATATTTCCACTTTCATTTTATATAAAGGGAAAATATTTGATCGATCATACATGAAGATGGTTGTTTTATACAAATGAAATTATTAGGAAATAAATTTACCCCTCCCCCCTCATGAGTTCCCAATGAGCCATTCTCCGTATAAAGATTTGGTAATAGGTCTTATGAATCTTAAGTTCATATATGTAAAAGGTTTATGATCAAAGATTTATGTTCAAAAGGATTTAATGGTTAAAAAATGGTATGTTATTTCAATGGGTAGAGATCCATACTATAATGGTGAAAATTACGATTATCGTAAGGCTCACATGACCATCAATCTAAAAAATCATGGATTGAATGTTTATCTCAATAAATTAAATCCCTATGAAATTACTAATATAAACCATAAAACATAGGATGCTAGAACTATTAAAAAATATGATTTGAATTAAAAATATATGAATGTAATAATATATGGATTGGGATTATATGATTTCAATGTGTTTTCTTAATGTCATATAAAAAATGAATTGTAGACCACAATAGAATTTTTATATGAATATAGTCACAATGTGAATGATATTATATATTATAAAACCAAGATCATGTTTCATACATTCAAAATAGAAGAAGGGGAAAGTATCACTCAACAAAATAGAATTCTCTTTAAGATTTTTAATAAAATTGTGGCTATAATAGAACCTATCACTATACCCAAACATGCATTGATTGTTCTTAAATAATTACCACCTACGTGGAGTGGAATTTTTTCTTCCATAAAAAAAATACAGGGGTAAAAAAGTTTTAAAATAAAGGATCTCATTATAACTCTTATGGTGTATAACGCTAAAATATAGCTTGAGTCTAGAAAAACTAGAATGATTAAAAATGAGAATTCTTCATTAATGGTTTATACTTATTTGGATGAATGAATGAAAACAAAAACATAAATGTGTTTGAAATATTTGAAGAAGAAGACACCTCAAGAAATTCTATATCAAATGATGAACTTTCTGAGTTTTCATTAATTATCAAAAGATTATATAACCAGAAAAGAGGGTTCAGAATAAATTTCATTAAGTAAAAGGTTCCTAGTGAAAATTCTAAATAATTAATAAACTATGATTTTAAGAAGATAAAACAAATAAATCATGATTTTATGAAAATTAATAATTATAATAAGATAAAAAAGAAACAATTTAAAAAATCTTGTTGTAAGAAGAAATATCAATAGTCCAAGAAGGCCACCCAGAATGCCTCTGAAGATTCTAGTGAGTGTATATTATTAGAATCAGATGAAAAAATACTAATCAAAATTCTTATATATTATTTATACCACATTATATAAAAATAGATGGATAATGATTTATGGAATGTGGGTTTTCAAAACACATGAGTTAGGATTTCTCAAATTTTCACTCATTATTCATGATTTATGGAGGATATGTCACATTTATTGACAATGGATATGTAAAAATGTTTGGATTAGATCAGTTTGAAATCATAAATAAATTCTAAAAAAAATTCACTACGTTTATGTTTTGAATCCAATCTTCATAAGTATCTCTCAAAATTGTGAATATGTTTCATTAGTTGATTTCTGTATCAATGCATGATCATTTTTTGAAAGATAAATCTCTTATGTTTAAAGCACATAGAATATATAATTTATATAATCTAGATCTCAATTCATTGTTTAGACAAAATATAAATTGTTTGAAGGATGAAATGGATGAATCGTGAATTTGGTATAAATGGCTTCAAAATTAAAATTACCATTCTCTGAAAAAACTATGAAAAATAATTCCGATTTCTAACTTTTGTATCCTTAAAATGGATAAAAAATATGTAGTGTGATTTATGATAAATGGGAAAGAAGCACAAGTCAAAATTTAAACCAATTAAATAGGATTCTGCATCTATACATCTTGATCACGTGAATATGGATCTATTTGGACATTATACAACGTCAATAATTTATATAAAGTTATTTTTTTATGTTTTGGTTGATGATTTTTTGTCATTTACATGGGTTTAATGTTAAAAAAATAATTAGGAATCTTGTTCTCTTTTTAATAATATCATTAATATTTTTCAAAATGAACTTTTTGGTAAAATTGTGACGGTGAGAGTGATCATGGAGGTGAATTTTAGTAACATGAATATAATTACTATTGCTCATAGAATGTAATTAGTCATACATTTTATACCCTTAGGAAATCACAATAGAATGATGTTGTTGAAATGATAAATAATAATTTATAATAAATTTCTAGGACTATGTTATGTGAATATAACATGCCCATTTATTTCTGGATTTAATCTGTTAACGCAACAATTTATGTCATTAATAGGGTTATAATGAGACCTATCTTAAATAATGATCTAAATGAGCTATGGAATAATATAAAACCCAATATAGAATATTTTAGTGTAGTTTTATGAAATTCAGATATCTTTAACCCCAAGTATAATATTGGAAAATGTGATCTAAATGTTGAGGAAGGTATCTTCCAAGGATACTCTACTACTTCAAAATCATATATAGTTTTTAAAAAAAGTTCAAGGATTTTTGAAAAAAAACTCATGGGAACATTTAGGAAAGTTTCATTTTTATACAAAAATATATTAATGTGATGATAAAACATGATTCACACTAGGATATGAGACTATAAACCCTCTTTAAAAATAATAAGGATGGTGATTTAGAAAATTATTTCTTTAAACGAAATCAAGTAAAGGATGGTACTAGTGAACTAGAAAGTGTGTTTCCTAGAAAACCTAGAAATTTAAAAGGTCATCCCATGTAAACTATTCTAAGTATAATAGATGAAGGATTTATAACTTGAAGAAATATAATAATCCTAGTATAATTTTATGCCTTTTTCCCACCAAGAACCTCAATCTATAGAAGAATATCTATTAAATGAAATTTCCTTCCTGGGTATGCAGGAAGAGTTAAATTACATCAAAAAAGTCTTTTTTGGAAAATAGATGAAATCCCCGCTGAATATCCTATAATTATTAAAAAATTTGTTTTTAGAAATAAGAAATATGATCATGGTGTAATAACTGTAAATTATTATATAATAGTTTTCAATGGATTCAATGAAGAAAAATGAATATATTATAAAGAATTATTTTCTTCCACATATATGTTAGAATATATTAGTTTCCCTCAGTCATATACATCTTTTATGAATTTTAAATTGTACTATATAGATGTTAAATATAATTTATTAAAACAGTATTTAATGGAAGAAGTTTTTGTATAACAACCATGTAGTTTTGAAGACCCATACTTTCTTAATTCAAATTTTAAACAAACCAAGGCTCTATAAGGAATAAAAAAAGAACTAAGGGGCGATGTAAAAAAGATTAAATTGTTTTCTTTAACCAAATTCAGTTATATTATGTGTGTATGACCCTATATTATTTAATAAATAATAATCCTCATATATATATTTTAATAAAAATAGATGTTGATGTTTTTATTTTAAGATCAACAAATCAAAAAATTTGAAATGATTTTTCAAAAAATATGAAATGGAAATGTGAAATGAGTAACATGGGGGTGTTCACCAACATTTTTGGATTTCAAATTTATCCAAAAGATTTTGAAATTTTTAAAAACCAAATAAAATAAATTCTTTATTCACTTATTATTTTTTGAATTGTAAAAAATGACTTACACAATGCCTATTAGATATAACATAAAAAATGATATGGATGAAAATTGAATTCCGGTTAACAACAAGTTTTATAGAGTGACTATTATAATTTTACTATATCATACAAAAATTAGAAAAAATATTACCCTTTATGTATGTCTTTGTGGAGAAATTATATCAAATAAAAAAGAATCTAATTTAAATACATTAAAAATAATTATATGATATTTAAAAAGAATTATGTCTCATTCTATTCTTTTTCCAAAAAGCTTCTAATATTATATTATCTTTATATTCAGATGCTGATTTTTTTTCGGATGTAGACTAGATAGGAAGAAAATATTAATAGCCTATCATTTTCTTGGAAAATACTTAGTCTCTTATTTGAGTATGAAACATCATTTTTTAGCATTATCAACAGTTGAAACTGAATATATTTCAGCAGGAAGTTGATATGCACTAGTGTTATGGATAAATCAGACATTAGAGCATTTTGGATTTAATTTCAATTGCATTCCAATAAAATGTGATAAACAAATTCTATAAACATTTCACTGAATATAATTATCCAATCCATAAAAAATCACATTGACATTAGACACCATTTATTAATTAGATCATTGAAAAAATAAAGATATCAAATTATAATTTGTTCGCAAAAAAAATTATTATAAATTTTTATGAAAGAATTTTTATCGACAGATTTTATTTTATTAATTATGAATTATTTTTATTTAATAATATTTAATATTAATTTTACCTATTGAGTAAAAAAATATATTATTTAGTAAATGTTTTTCATTATCTCTCTTTTTCCCTCTTTCTATATTTTTGAGTCATTATTTTTCAGAATTGTGAATAATTAATTTTGGTGTCACACTATTGAGTATTAGGCATATCAAAAAAAAACACATAGAATATATTTTTAATGATGACCCTTGAAATAATTGTTTGAACCATCTATTACTGTGAAACAAAAGAGAACGTGTCAGTCCTACATTGTGAGGTATTTAGATGTATTTTGAATCCATTATACGTATCTGCTACTCAAACACTTTTTCCATAATATACCAAGACCTTAAATCCTAAAAAACCTATAAATAATATAATATATTAAATGAAAATACAGATCTACCTCATGAAGACCTATGTGGAAAAGAAATTCTAGAAATATTCATAGGTTATGAAAAATTGATTTTTCATGGATTGATTTAACTGATATGCTACCTAGGGAAGACATCAATCATTTATGATGGGAATATGTGCTTGCTAAAAAATTAACCAACATTTCATTTTAATAGTATGTTTGATATGTTTATGAAATTGGAGTGTTTCGTTTTAGTGATAATAAGGATCTTATGACAACAACTCTGAACCATAAATTTTTTTAGTCATCCTCATTAGTAATTACTATAGCTTATATAGGATCTATATATTTGAGTATATTTTTATATTACATAGATTCGATTAGTCCACTAGATATTATGCAGTCTCTTTTTGGCACTATGGATGTAGAGAATAATCCAGTGAAGGGTCTTTTACTAGAGACAAAATTCCACATCAAGTTCATCCAATATACCATATCTCAGAAAAATGGTGACTATAAAGAAGTTTTATTTCAAGAAATTACTTTTATGTATTTGATTATGATTGAAAATATTTTTATTCTAGAAAGTTATGTTATGATGTACATGGAGCATTTAAAAAACTAATTCTAATATTTTTTCCCTTTTCAAAGAATTTAAACCTTGGTATACTGAAAATATAGTGTTTTTTAGATGATAATACAACTACTAATTTTCATGGATTAAAATTATTAATTGAATGTGTTTTGGTAAAAGTTTTTTTTATTATAATTCTTCTTTGAACATGTTGGTTCCTGTGACATCAGCTACTGGGATTAATTTTACATCAACTCAAGGGGAGGCATCCCACCTGTATAAAAGACCAATGATAGTAGAAAGACTATCTCAGAGTGTTGATATAAGAGAAAGTCATGATCCTAAAAGTACACATTCTGAAAGGTAAATAAGAGTAATGTTTTTCATTATTTCAGATAATGAAATTCCCATCAAGGGATTTCACCTTCATCTCTTATTTCTTTTCCATCTAATAGTGAAATTCTAGACTCTACAATCACCCTTTTGTTTTTTGTGGATCAAGAGAGTATCATCTATATTACACCAATAAATTAACCTCTTATAATTGATTCTCATTCTAATGAATTTGGTAAATTAACTATAATATGAAATAGGCCTGAGTCCCGTAAATATCATCATGTTGAAGATTTATCTCATATTAGAGAAGGTCAACCATATATTTCTGAAAGAATAAAAATTCAACAAGATAGATTCTATCATATCAATGCAGTCTATAAAAATTCAGATATACATTATGTTTCTAGAGATAATAATGATAAATCTTACGGGAAATATTCTAATTTATTACTCTATGTGGGACCCATAGAAGACCAGTTATTCAAATCATGTTATGAAATTTTTACTCATCATGATAATTTTTTTCACACGATTATGTTAATGAAGTGATCATGGTAGTTTAATTTGTGGTTGATAAAAGGTCTATAGAAACTTTTATGGAAACATTGAATCAAATTCATACTTTTATGAGATTTTAAGTAGTGTTTATAAGAATAGATATAATGACTTATACAATTTCTAGTATATAGTGTCACTTTCTTCAAAATGAAATAATTTATGATATTAAAAGGGAATTAATAGCTTAAATTAAAAGGATGCATGTGTTTTCTCAAGATTCTCATATGTTAGTTGATAATTCCAGGCAAGAGATTAGTACCATTTTACAAGGGATGACTCCTATAGTATAGCATATGACATCACAAGTATAAAAATATGTAAATTTCGTCATCACCTATTTAAAAAATATGGATGGATACCTATACAATACATTTTTTGTTTTATAAATGATATTTTAAGAACTATATCAAATTTTTATAAGTAGTATAAAGTCAAAAAAAATTATCAATGAATAAGAATAAGAGTCTGAAACTTTTTTGAGTCTCAAGAAAGTCTAGTATTTGAAAAAGGAAAATTATATATTTCATTTTATAATTATAAAGGTATTTCATGTTATATAATTGAAACATTGAATAATCTGGTGATTAGTTGTGCAAGGAAAGGAGATATTTTGAAACATTATCAAAATTTCTATGATATGATATGGAATATATTTAAAACACTTTTATATTTTAAAATAATGAAATTTCATAAGAGTTAATGTTTTTGGGGATTCCATATTTCAGATCAGTGGGAGATGACTTCAAGGAACACCCATCACCAACTTCAATACATCATATTGATAATGGTTGAATGGAATCTTTGATATTATGGATCATTATCATATAGAAAATCAATTCGGTGCTAATGAAATGTCTTCCTAGGACCTAAACCTCTTTCAACAACATCATTTTTTCTTGTCGATATATTTTTCTTAGTGATATGTCATCATGTTGTTCCCTAAATCAAGGCCATGTCTGTTTGGATCCCTCGAGATGATCGAGCAAGTGTTGGATCACCCTAACAAGCATTAGGAGATGTTGTTGGAGAGACAGTTGATGCTCTTTTGTATTTATCCTCTCTTTCTATTGTACAACACTAATTATTCAAAAAGATAACCCCCAAATGTTTTTCAACAAAATGTATTAATAAATTTTTTTCTTCCAACTTTATGTTTTGGTTACATGATGGATGGGAAGTTTACAGACATTTAAATAACTATTTTTGAATGAAGTCCTCTTTTAAAATTTAAATGATTTTCATAAAACTATTGAATTATTTTTCATTATGTATAATGTTATTTTATAGTTATCCAAATTCCTAATTTTATGATAATTCTCTATCTTTATTGTATAATTTTCAATTACATTTTTTTTCACATATTCAATATTTTTCACTTATTTATAAGTTTTTACTATGAATTTAAGATTTATATGATTCCTTACACCTGATTCACTTAATTTATTTATTCTAAATTATATTTACAGTCTGTATATTTATCTATTTATAGTTGTTCATGTCCAATATTAATTATATTCCTTATTTTAGTTCTTTATCATATCAAAAAAGGGATTAAAAAAGGAGAATACAACATTTAAAGTGTTAAAATTGAAATTTTATTATAATATGAAAAACTAATCTTTTATATTTTAAATGTGGGTAAGAATAAGAGAATAAAATAATTTGAAGTGATTTTTTTTTATTTCATAATGAGATAAATAAAAAAAATGTTTTTTAAATTGTTACTAGTCGAATAAAAATATATTATAAATGTTTTATCCAAACGGGAGAAGATTTTAGAAGTTAAAATCATCACATTAAAAATGTGTGTCTTCTATTTAATAGGTTTTGTGATAATCAAAATTAATGATATTTTTTGATAGACTTATGTTGTCCTATCATATATTGGTTATTACATTTTTTTATGTTTCAAAACATATAATTTTTTATGCTAACAAGTTTTTATTAACTATTTCAGAATATATTTCTCAATTGATTTTTTGTCTTACTCTGATTCTATATGTTTTCATTCGATGCCATCTAGAGTATTTATAGTTCTTCTAATTAGCATCAGAAAACTCTGTGTTGAATTTTTATCTTATTATATAAAACATTATCTTATGAAAAGAGTGATTTTGTTGTCACATACTCAAGTAAAATATTTCATATAGAATGATGCTAACAATGTGTTTTTATCTAATAGAAATATTATTTTTTATAATGTACTCTTATAGATTCAAAATAGGTGGAATTTGATATGTTTCACATAATAGTAACATATTTTATCTTATGATGAAAAATTATATTTTTAAATGATGATGTTAGTTTATTTGACATTAACATTAATTTAAAGACCATTATTATCTTACGAAATCTCATAGTAAGCTATCTCATGATAAATAGTACCTTCAGTTAAATCAAGATATTGTACATATTGTAAGTATTACATTGAAAATATATCGATATGTAATTTAATGGTTTTGAAAAATATAATAAAAAGGATTATATATTTAAGTAAAGGTTGATTGGTATTATATTTTCCACACATGGGAAGATCTAAAGAACATTAAGAAATCTGAAAATGCTACAAAAAAAGTAATTTATATACCTTTAAAGAATGGATGCATGTCTTTAATAGCCTTTATCATAAATTATTACCTCATGGGTCACTCAACTATTATGATAATCTCAAACCTATGATAAATAAAGTGATATAAAATGAGTTGTTAGTCATTTAATGAAAGGTTAACAAGATGAGATAGAGGAATGTGTTGAATAATTAAAATTCTTAGACAAGTGAATTATATGAATTCATGTACAAATAAAACATCATTCATAAAAATTCATATAATGCTTACAAATTTTATCACAAGCACTGAAGATCATTATATGTTATATCTAGAATTCTATCACCTTCTGAGATCAAATCATACACTTTTATCAGTTGTTTCTTGGAACAGTGTGTTATAATTGATCATTCAAAATTATATTCATTCTATATTTTGTAGAATCATTTTAAGAGTGTGGATTGATACCAAGGATAGGTTTTTTAAATTTATATCCTAGTTTAATTATCATGTCTATTAATATTATGTTATGTTAAAATGGGTTGTACTTAGTTGGGAGCCCCTGCTAAAAGGGTTCTTATATTTTAAATCACCAGACTCATGGAGTAAATTGTTGGTGGAGTGGACTAGGGGATTTTTATTCCCTGAAATACAGTAAATATCTTGTTCTCTATGTATTTCCATTATGTTTTTATATTTCCACTTCCATTTAATATTAAGGAAACAAATTTATCGATCATACTAAAATATAGATGTTTTCATAAATGAAAATTTTTGTGAACTCAATTCATGCCCTGTTGATTTTTCAGTTGTCCATTATCTAGGACAAAACTATTCAAACTCCACTACGAAACATGGATGTTGAGTTATTGAAGAAGTTTTAAAATGGAACAATTATTGCATAAAAATAATACAATGTGTACCCTATCCAATTTTTTTGATTCAATTACATAGTAAACCTAGTGATACATCCCATAGTATAATTTGTTGTTAGTTTTGGCCTAGATTAGCATTCCTTATATAAAACCAACAATAATTTTCAATTGAATTAAGTCACCATTATTATCAAAAATCACCCTAAAATTGATTACAAGTACAAAGAGGATGATGAATCTTCTTTGGTACAGACATTTCAAGCATCGATATAATTTCCTTGCATGAATTCTCATCTGGATCAAACTATTTAGACTAAAGAAAAGATCATCCTATATGGAATTCCGAATGTAATGGAATTAGTTTATTTTTTTCACTATGAATTTTATAGTCTTCCTCTTATCCATGAGGTTGATTTCTTAATTGTTCTCGTACTCATGGACTTTCCTATAGCCAAGATACTATATATATTGACCATTTTTTGAACATTAGGATCCATAGAATGAATTATATAAGAATATGGATAAAGGGTTTATACACCTAAGATCATCACCATGGGGTGAATTGGTCCTCTTCATGAACATAAATTATGAGTCCATTTGCATATGAAATAATTATCATGACCTCAACAAGATCCAAATAATGAACAAGTATCCTTTATAATGGATTTATGGCTTGTTCGATCAACTATATGGATCCCAATACATATCTATGGTTTATCTCTGGTAGTTATGTTATCATGTACTATGGAAGAAGGAGGATATTACCCATATTTCTTTTCTAATAATTTACAATAACTATGTGTTCATAATAATTCCATTTATAGTAACTAATACTCTAAAATTCATCGTGGAAATAATAAATACAAGCTTTAGAGATCAAATTGAAAAATGTTGGGAAGTCATTATAGATGATATTCTCAAATACTCTAAAATTGAGGATGAATAAGAGGAACATTTAAATATTATACTGGAAATCATGAATAATGAAAATGTATGTGTAAATAATAGTAAATTGGATTATTGGTTAGAGAAAGTAACTTTATATGGAATATTATCCAAACAAAAGGGATACTTTTCAATCCCATAAAAATAGATCCAATCGAATGATACCCTAGACCAAGATTTTTTATCGAAATATATAGATATTGTTTATTTGAGGGGTATTATCATCAAATTTTTAGAAATATCATTTAATTTTAATGCTCTCTAATAAATAATAATCTGATGGGAGATAAATCATTATGGATGGATGAATATGAAGAATTTTTTTAAGATATAAATGAGTGGAAAATCAGTACACCTATTCTCAAAATACCCACCATTGGGTAAAGATTTCTAATCTATAGTGATGCATCTAAAAATGGATTGGGTTGAGTAATCTTGCCGGATGAAAATCTAATAGTAGATACCTCCAACCAATTGAACATCCTTGAGAAGAACTAACAATCACATGATCTATAATTGGTAGTAGTGATCTTCATGTTTAATATTTATATGCAATATCACAATTGTAAAATGTGTGACGTATACATATATAATTAAATACTTGTGTATATATTCACACAAACAGAGAGTAATATGTTCTAATGAAGGTAGTTGGAACTGAACAAGTATTTTGATTTTTCAATCCATTCCTATCATGGTTATGAAAAAAAAAGTTGTAAATTCTCGGAATATAAAGGATCCCACAACCATATCCATGATGAGAATTTAACGGGATCTAATTTTTGTGATATAAAAATGTTGCATATTAGAATAATAAAAATATCTACATCCAACTTTCCTAAAACAATCAACTATATATTTTGGAGTGGATCAAGGAAACCAACAAAGATAATGTGTTTCTACAAAATAAGATTGTGAATATTCTAAAGACTAGATTCTTTGGAGATGGATTTATATTTTTTGGAAAATATATATGTCTCATCAAAACAATAGATGAAGAGGGGTATTCTGAATGATGTTTATAGATCATAATTCTCTGTTCATCCATGGATCAGTAATATCTACAGATAGTTGAATTATAACATCTAGTGGGATAACATTATTAGGGATATTTTTGAGTTTTATTTCAATGGTGTATATGCCAACAAGTCAAGAGGAATGGAAAATGTCTAAGGGTATGATGCAAAAAATAGGAATAACTATCTGGAAATGGGATTGAATAAAAATTAATTTTATTATATGACTCCACATGAAACCTAAAGTATATGAAGACGTCATAGTAGTATTCTATCAGATTACCATGTTAGAACATGTCATTACTATCAAGAAATATTTATCTCTATACCAAATAAATAATATATAAAAAAGTGAAGAGGTACGACTGCATGGATTTCCACTCCTTATCATATCTAATTGAGATTTGAGGAATACATTGAGGATTTTTTGAATACTTTCTCAAGTGTTATATAAATAACTGAGCATCGACACTACATACACCCTCCTACGGATATTCTGTTTTAAAGGAACATCCAAAAAGTAAAGGATATTTTGAGATCATGTTTAATGGATTTTCAAGGATGTTGGGACCAACACGTTCCCCTAGTGGAGTTCCAATATAACAATAATTTCTATTCTCGTATTCATATAGAGCCTTATGAGGATCTATATGGGAAGAGGTGTTAGACTCCAACATGTAGAGATTATGTTAGATAGAAGAATCCAATGGGACGTGATCATATATAAAAGATTATTGGAAACCTTCAAACCATTGAGAATCATATTTAATCTACAAAAATATGAGAAACTCTTTGTATTCATTCCTCGATGATACCTGGAGTTGGAGGTAGAAGGTTAGGTGTTCATTTTTAAATCACTATTAAATAGTTTTCTAATGTTTATGAATAATGGAAATCATATTTAAACATATATCATCCCATTTGAGAGCCTTTATCACATCGGAGTATGTAATGTCACTAGAACTCACAATTTACATATCTCAAGTAAATGAAGTGTTCCATGTATCCCTATTAAAGAAGTACGTACTACACCCCTCGCATGCACTGAATATATAGGTTGTACTTTTGAATAATGATCTTTCATATAAGGAGTATCTAGTGAAGATCATAGATCATAGATACAAATGCATACGAAATATGACAATTGACCTCGGAAATGTGTTATTATGGTAGAACATGTTTTAGGAAGCAACATAGGAACTAGAATATGTGATTAAACAAAAGTAACCTCATCGATTTTATTGTTTGAAAAAAATATTTCTCAGATGAAATTTCTGAAGGGGGAATAATATATTGAACCTAACTTTTATAAAAGAACTTCTATTTTGGAATAAGTATATTATTTATTATATAAAGTAATTGGAGAAAACACAAAAACTAATTGGGTTTTTTTGGATAGTTATTTTCTATTGTATTTAAAATATCATTTAGAATTACCATCATTGACAGTATACCAATTATATAGTCATTGTTTGATTATTATATATTAAGGGTTATTATTACATCCATTTGACACAAACAAAGGATTTGATGGCCTTGAATAGTAGTATTGTTCCCTATAAATCTAAGTAATCATAACATCAGAGGGAGACAGAAATAGTAAAATTTTCACTTGACCAAGAACAGGTTGAGATTCCAAAATTAAACCATTAATATAATTGTTTATTGGAGAAGTTAAAGCTCATCGATATCGCACCCAAATCAAATTTCTCAGAACCCCCCCATGAAAATCTTACAATTTTACACCTTACCCTTAGGGCGGTCACTTGGGTTATATATGATTATATATCTTGAACCTAATAGTATGAATTTTTATATTCAATTATTAGTAACATAATTATGATTTTTAATACATTTTTATTATTACATTTACATTATTAAATAATGAGTTTGACCTAAATTATGTTTTCAGATGATGAAACACAGATTGTATTTTTGAAATATATAGTATCAATAAAGACAATTTTTTATGAATTAATCAATTTGTTAGATAAATTTTATTATAATAAATTTTTATTATTCAATAATATTTATTAAATCTAATTGATAGCATATTTTTAATAATCAAAATGTAAATTTTTCAAGGGTCGGAAAGCTGATATTGTGAAAAAACTAGTATTTTTTAATTAATTAATTTATTTATTTAAAACTGTACATTATAATATATTTTTATTTATTTTTATAAAATAAATTTTATTTTTTAGTTTATATTTTAAAAACTATTCATCATTGAATTTTTCAAATTTTCTAACATAATAAATTATTTTGGAAAAACATCAATATGGTTTAATTATATGGTGTGTTATATGATATAATAATGACCCAAAAGGTTAATAATATATTAAATAGAATTTATAAACATAAATATACACATTTACATTTTTAAATAATTGGTTTTTTAACTTATTTGATTAAATTTTATAATTCCTTAATGAATCCTCTAAAACCAATATTTGATTTAATGTATTGAAATCAAATATGTATATACATGTCTCACTTCTACATCATTACTGGAATTATTTTAATGTGATTGTTTCATATAATTATAAAATTTTGAAAAATAACTCTATATGGTTGAATCCATGGGATAAAACATGTTAAGATTTTTAGTTTCAATTAGTTTATCATATAGAGTCCAAAAACCAATATTTGGGACATAATAAACAATTATCCTCTATTTCGCTTTATAAACCCACACAAAATCCCAATTAAATTCACTAAAAACACATTTAACCTGATGTTAATTTTCAATTCCCTCTACATATCCCTCAATAGTTTCCCCTGTGGTCTTATGAATCTCTCACAATTATTCTAAAAGCACCCTTAAATGCAATGGTTCCTTTCTTTATCTTCTTTATTCAAATACCTTCATTATGTCCTTCCTTTTGAATTAAAATTATTTAACATGGGATATGATTTTACACATATATCATACTATAAAAAATAGTATCATGTTGTTATATACCACTTTCAATCTCATTCACACATTCTATAAACCCTTATGTACTATGGTTATGTTGTTGAAATTATCCTACAAATTTCCATACTGAATATTTCTATAGAGAATAACCATCTCCGTTTATACTCAAGGGTATTCACCTAGTTTCACCAATCAATAATTTATTGGATACTTAAATTTATGTAACCCAAAATCCTTAATAATGGGTTTAAAATTTCTGAAACATATCTTTATGGTGTATCATCTATGTACCACACTTGTGGATGTACATGATTTCAATGTAATGGGTATACTAGGATTTAGATTTTCACTCTAATTAAATGGGTAGTGTTTTTATCTCATGAGATACCATTTATGGTGCATGGGAAGTTATAAAAACAAATATATGTTATGTTTTCTTCCAGTTTACCCTTGAACTATGTTTATGATTTAATTATTATGTTGTTTATGCATTCCAGTTTTAGAAGATCTAGGGAATATGAGCACATGTTATGGAGTTTTGTAATGATGATGTTGTATTTATTTTTCATTTTGTTAATATATATATAACATGTTACTAAAATTAAATATTCCTCAGGATATATTTCCCTTTTATTAAGTGTATATTTATTTCCTAATTCAAGAATAGAAGTGTATTAAAATATGATTTTTCATAGAAACTCTTACCTTTACTCCAGATGTCTATCAAAATGATTTAACCCCAGTATAATAAACATAATAATATTGATAGATTATTTAATAAAATTATTTATATATAATAAATTTTATTCTTTTAAATTATTATAATTATAAATACAATATTTGTTTCTAATTTATTTTTATTATCGGGAGAGAATAGATGTGATTTATTCGAACTAGTTTTAGTAATGTGATATCAACCCTTGTTCAATGATAAATATTTAATTATTTTTAGATAATTAAATATAGTTTAATCATAATATTAAAATATTTTATATAAAAATTTTCATTTGATTAATTATATGGTTGTGTTTTACGAAAATGGGAATCACAATGCACGCATCTTGGGATATTGTATCAATAGTAACTAGATACATTATAATGAAAATTAATATTAGTCTCAATATTTAGAAAACATAAACAAAAATTAAATTACTCACTAATATAAAATATTATCTTTATTTAGGTTGTTATACCCATTGATGAATTAAAAATTTAAGATAGTATAGCATCACTCTTTTAGGTTGTTGAATGGACCTAAGAAAGAACACATTATACTAATGAAAGAGAAAGAGTATAAAGTTATATTTTAGTAATATTATTTTTAGAAAATGTATTCAATTAAGTTTAAAATACTTACACTTTGGAATAAAATCTAGGAATATTTCAGATGATAATGAAATTCAAAAATATAGATAATATGTAAATTCATACTGAGATGGAATATCCCATTATCATAATAATTTCCATCAAAATAATGAATTTCAGTCTCTTTCTTAGAACCATAACATACCCAACATGGAAATAGACATTATAAGAGGAAATTTTGTTTGATATTCCATAGGAAAGGAAATTATATTACTTGTATGTAATGGGTAAACGAGGGGACATTTTATATATGAATTTGAGTCTCTTGTTTTCAATTTCTCATTTCATAATTGTGTCCGATTGACATTTTTACATGACTTGTGGGTCTTAAAAGAAAGAACCATCTATGTTTAACATTACCCCCTCTTTCTTAGTTGTGATTCCCTAATATAAAAAATGAAATCTATTTTATGAAATTAATTACAAAAATATATGAAATAAAATATTAAAATCAAACTAAACAATATTTTAAAAAAAATTTATTGTGAATAAAAAATTCTATATAATAAATAATTATTTTATTGATTTATTATAAATGTTAATTTACTTAATAGTTGTTAACTATTCATTTTAAATTTTTAAGAAATGATTTCTGAAATTTATTTATTTATTTAAAGAATTATATACCCATTTTAGAATTCTCAATAAACCAATTTTTTCTTTACAATCTAAACATTCATATATATTTTCAGCCATTAAATAACGTCTATATTACCTATTTTCACTCATATAGATAACCATATATACATTTCTAAAATTCATTCAACCTAATATTATATTTATTTCTTAAAATTTCTATAATATTCTATATATTTTTTCTTTCTTTACATAGTTTTAATTAGTTTTATAATTTTTAACACAACCCATAAGGAATAATATTTCAACTTAATATATTTTTTATTTAATTTTGGTATTTTTCCTCTATAAAATATAATAATTATGTTTCATATTTATTACTCGTAATTTATTTCGGCATATCTTATATTGTAATATTTTATGTTAAAAAAATATTTAATTAGTTAATTTTTATGATATTTGTTTATAATAGGGCCTTTTATTTATAATAATTAATTATTAAATAAATTGGGTGTTATAGGGAGTATAACATGACTCTTACAAATGAATGGTTTTTTATAAAATCAATTTAAATGAGGAATTAAAACTGATTGCCTTGATCCATGTCATGAAAACCTGACCTGTATGATATATGGTCCTTGTCTCACAACCCTAAAATAGGATATTTGATTGTTATGAAAACTTTCATTATCTCTATTACCATGTTTGACTAACATATTCTAGAAATATACTTTTATCAGAACTACATGTGGCATGATTCCTGTTACCACAAGATTCATAGTAATACGTAGATCATTTATATTGTTCCTACATATAAATTCCCCCTCTCATCACATCCATCATTAAATTTATCCTAGTGTATGGTTCCCCTTATTCGCATTGAGTTTTTACCCATCAATCCTACACTACGATTCAATAGAGTAAATCTCAGAGCTTTTATCTGGGTCCACCCACATTATATACACTATATTTTCTTCCCACATAATTCCATGAAACAAAATGTAATTTTTTTACAAATAATATTATATTTCTAATTAGATTTCTTCTAAATCACATTAGTTATATTCTATTACATTTGTAAATAACTCATTTTTTCAAGAGTACATATTGATTTATTATTGTTACTATAGGATTCATAGTGATGTTTGAACATCCAATATTATGAACAAACATAAATTTATCTCCCATGATATCCCATACCAACTTCTTATTTAGATCCAACAAATTAACATTTAGTCTGCAATCTTATTCATACACCAAATTTACACTTCATATATTCCCATTTTTCTATCCTTAGAGTTTGAAATATACATTTCCTATGAATTAATGATTGGTTTCTCATGTAAAAGTGAATATAAAAATAAAATTTTCCTTATTTCATATTATCATTGGATAACTAGTGATATATGGACCTCATATACATATGATCACACCACATTTCATTTAACATCATCTAATCTATTGTGTTTGACAATAAGAATTCAGGTTAAGTCTCCCCCACTAGTCTTGCACAAGTATATGGATTTTAATTCAAGGAACTATGAAATAGTTCAATACTGTTATCTTATAATAATTAGTGTTACCCTAATTTCCCATTTAGGCCACAATGATTTCCTATATCCATTTTATCATCCATTTCATCAACATCTAAAAATCATATTTAACTGGCTAGAAGTAAAAAATGTTAAAAGCACCTTAAACATTATCCATATATATAAAATACTTTATATATTTAATATAAAAATTACCATAATCCTTTAATCGATATTCTTATTTATTTTTTTCTCTAAATGTTCCCCATTAATCATGTTAATGAAACATGAGCCATATATTCTTCATACTTATACTCATATATGATCATATATTTCTACTTTCTAAAGAATTCTTGAAAACCATACTCTTCTGTAATATTACAATGGAAACAATTATTAAATAATAGAAAATTATCCCGATTAGTTCATTTTCCAAATGCTATGGTATCAACCACATAGGTCATACTTCGTCATTGATCATACTAGCCTATTATTTTACGTTATTGGAACTCTTTCTGAAAATAAAATTGAATGTATAAGAAAATTTAGTGATCCTACGAAGAGGGGATGTGATTCATCTAATCCCCCAAGAACACATTCATATGTCTATATATGCATATCATGGCATTCTTGGAGTTATTTTCTCCTTTTTAATAGTATGATAACTAGCACAGTCACTTTTCCCACCCAAGTCCACTAGCTCACATTGGCCTTCCCCACCCAACCCATGAACCAAGGTCTAGAATTTTTTCAGTATATAGAACCCAAGGGTTCTCCTTTCAGAATCATTTAAATATTCTAAATAGATTCTCATATCTCTGTTCATGTAAGTTTACAAACACCATTATAGTATCCTTTTATTCTTAAAACCAAATGGAATTAACAAACCAATGATTGTAGTTGTGTTGTCTTAATGTCTAAAAGCATAAAAACATCATGAAAGTTTATATAGACACTATTTTAAAGACACCATAGAGAAGGAACCATACTGGGAGACACAAAATGGAACTATTTACCTAATTTCTCCCATGGATACAAATAACCATTAGGGAGAATCCTTACATTAGTTTAAATACTAATGAATACTGTTTTATTATCTCTGAATTAGGGAAAGGAATAAAACATTATTTATAATCCTAAATTAGGGACAATTAGGACAAAGTAATCATAATGTTAGACTATATTGATGCATAAAAAATTCTTTTAAATATTTAACTAGAGTGTAGCAGATAAAATTTGGGTTAATTCCAAACAAGGTTGAACCATATCCAATTAGACCTAATCTTGAATTGGGTGAAGCTAAACATGTTCTCCATAATAATAAACTATAGTGAAGTTTAATAAATTAACTCTAATACTAAAATAAGGAAAATATGAACCAATTCACTTATCCCTATACATAGGTATACTAGACCCTTCACATAGCCCTCTTATAGGGTGAAGTTTTTTTTATCCTATATTAGGGAACCATACAAAAAAATTAATAATGAAGTATCACATCATTCAAGTCTCCTACAGAAGGATCAAACTATAAATACAACATTTAAAGGAGCTGTATATGGTAATTCAAAAAATAACCATTACTGTACAACCTTTTCACCAAAATACCCTTGAAAAATGATACCTTGATATTTTCCTCCAAGTAAGTAGAGATATCAGAGTTATCACAATTATTTTCCCCATTTATAGCTAGGCTCTCAATATAGAGGATACATGTGTGGTCCCCTAGATCTGGTGTTCGATCAAGGATTCATAAGGGTTGAGTTGGCTACCCGGGTCCACCAAATGAGCCTTGTGTGCTTGGGATGCCTCTTTTTTTATAATCATTGACCACATTCCAACATATTATTTCATAAAAAATGAAACACAAGTGATTAGGGGGGGAATAATATATATTATTGTATCCACCATGATCTATATTCCCATGGCTATGATGGGTAGCATATGAAGAAGCTCCAACCTATTTCTCATAGATCTATATCTCCCATGAATCTTTTCAACCTTTTATATCCACTAATATATGAAAAGAATAAGTCTACTACATATTCTCTAATGCATAATCCGAACTCAAAATCAATGATACCTATCCTCCATAAATCATTTGTAAATTGTCTTATTTCCTTTGATCGAATCCCCCCCCCCCAATAGACCATACTCCCCATAAGTCTGACTGAAACCTATCTTATCTTGTTACAAATATATTGGATAAATTAGTATGTGAAACCCCTATATATAGGCCTCATTAAATAATTATTATTAACAATTTCATAACATGGATTTCCTAGTCATGTGATATAAAATTGCATAATGTATTGCTTACAACATTATGTTATACTATGTTGTATGGTCCCAACACACTACCTTAAACTACACAACACAAATTATGTGGGATTTTCTTCCTATTAATAAAGATATATAGGATGACTCATTTATGTTCAAACCAAACATAATTTTTATTTATTTCATTATTCACTGGGCCATATCACTCATGATCCATGACATCCCTGTTAATTGTTCCATGTTCTATCTAAGACCCTATTCAACTTTACTAATGTTACATTACATAAGAACCCATCTTCTAGTGTCTATATTCATCACGATATTCCAAACATCTTCATCTGCGTGCTACATTTTCCATTATTCTAAACATCCTTCCATAGGATATTATTCCCTATGAGCCTCTCTCATTTATTTATATAATAGATACGGTTATATCCTTATTAGTGTGTCATATACCAACTAACAAAACCAATTGCATATCTCACAATCCTATACTCTCCATGAAGAAAACTCAATACCATTGGGATATGTTCCCTTTTAGTCCATCCTGAAATGGACACTCATGTATATGTATCATACCAACCATTTTTAAAAATCATTCACATAAATTTACACACATCCTGAATTTAAACTCATTAGAGGTGTTTCTAGTTATACATCATTAAAATGAACCATAAGGGTCATTTTCACATGAACATAAAAGGAACGATGTTCCTAATTATGAGGAACTAAAAAAACATGTTCTTATTAATTTTATATAGATATGTAGGAATCCCTTCCTATGTGCTTGATCTCCAAACCTCAAGATCCTACTACCTCTATGGATGGATTTTAATTTCAAAGTGCATATAAGTGTGGCTTTAAACCATAGACTAATGACCAATGTTTCACTAGATAATAAAGATAAATATGAAGAGGGTTAGATAATTTTATATAAGTTAATGCAAAATCATTACTTTGAACAATTCACTAGAAAAAGACAAATCATTCATGCATATTGACCTAGGAGGGATTTACAAATATATCTTCAATCTCTATAAAATTCTCATGTTTGGAATAATTCTCCCTAAAAATTTATGGATGAGCCTGACCACCCATCCTCTAAACCAATGCACATTCCATAATGCCACTAATAAATTCCCAATGTTATTGTTCCTTTTGAATGAAGGTCTACACCAATTGAAAATTTCATTATTTAGATGTGTGTGGGGGGTTTTCATTACCAAAAATTATTGACCACATTTTTATTTCTTTAACAATGATGGTCATAGATCAATCAATTTCTCATGTGCGGCACTTGAGTGTCATGATTCATTTTTTTTATCTCCCTTCAGGACCCCAGACATTAACTACAAGTACCTTATATTTAAATAATTGGAAAACAATGTCATTTCATCATCGTAAGAAAATATTTAATGCTATGTCAAAATATTTTTTGGTTTATCTTAGGATACTCTTTAATGGGTGAGCCCCTCACACATCCTACAACAATAATTATATTAAAAACATAAAAAAATAAGGATAAAGTATTATAATCTATTTATTTAGCTTCAGGTTTAGTATTAACTATGTCGAGAATATCATCTGAATCGCACCACTATAACACCCTAAATTTTTATAATATACTTCCCAACAATATATTGTATATGTTTGATAGCTTTTTTGACAAAAAAAAGATGAAAGAAAAACATGATATACTATAACCTATACATTAGTTAATCGCATTTGAATATTAATAATATAATTATAAAAAATATTTATAATGGTTTTAAATAATTCAAATGTATTTATTAATTCATAATAAATAATAACTAAATAGTTAGTAAAGTCATTTTACATTTCAAAAATATGATTCCTTCAAAAATAGTTTATTTCCATTTTGTGATTCTGAATTATTATTAACATCAAATTTTTTTGGAAAAATTACCTTGATTAAGTTAATTTCATTTTGAAATAAGCAGATCAATATTATAATGGGGTGAATTATTTGTATTTTTCTAAAGAATCACTTTTCAGTGAATATTAAAAATTAATGTTTTCTGAAAAAACTTTCAATTTTTTTCATGTAAATGTTATATTTTTTTTCTTTCATAATAATTTAACATAAGTTTCCTATAATTATAAATAATACAAAAATTACATAGTAATCATCACTATAATTAATTTCTGTATGAGTTTTTTGTTTTGTTAGAAAAATATTATTCTAAATAATAATTTTCATGTGCAATGTTTTTATTGTAATGAAAGAAATTAATATCCATTTATTAAATATTTTAATGAAATTAGTTGATTATATATTAAATAATACATCTTCACATTCATTTTATGGAACTTTAACTTAATTTAATTGATGTAAATTTCATTTTATGCTTAAAAATGCAATATATTAAACTATGTTTTCATTACAATTTCTGAAACATATTTAAAATTTAACTAATTACTGTAAAGGAATTGAATTTATTAAAATGGATTCCATATTTAGATTCATAATATTTAATATAATTTTATAGTATCAACTTTATATTTGTTCAAAATTAAATTTAAAAATTGTAAAAAAATCCATGATTAAGTTTAAATAGTGCTTACATAAGAGTTAAATCAAGGGATATGGGTAATAATTCCCCCTAAACCTAAAAAAGTTTTGTTTTTTGAATTTATTTCAAATATATTTAATCATATATTCTAATTCATGGTCAGTTGGATCCAATTTCACCATAATTGACTTTACATCATTGATTTCAATTAATAAATTCCACATGTCTCCCACCCCTAATGTACAAAATAGAACCTCTTATACTCCTGTGTTCACAAAATGGTTTCCAATATCATATCCAATACATACTCATAAACATTCCCAAATTAATTCCATTAGTCATATAGCTTCTATTATGCTTATAAAACTGATATTTCATAGATTACGGTGTAAGCCAAATGAGGTCTCTCAAGGAAGAGGTACAAATATTAACTAACCTATTTCAATTTTATTTCATCCACCACCTTCTATAAAATTATAATATACATAAAAATATTATCACTATATGTCTATTAATATTATTAATTTTTATTATGATCATTTTACAACAATTTATAACCTCTCCTCTGTTAAATGGGAGATGAAAGTATCGCTCATGCATTTGGGTGGACTATCGCCTCCATGAACCGATATGATTCAATTTCCATATCCATATTTCAAGGATTTTTGTTATGATATAATTAAGGTTTATATATTATATTTATGAAATAATTTTTCATGTAAAATTATAATATATTATTTATATTCATACCTCCCATTCTATTGTAAACAATAATGTTCCTCAAGCATATGTGTGGAGAATAACCTCTATGAAGATATGTAAATGTGTTTTCAAATATGATTTACGTAGATTTTAATTATTATATATTTAATAAATATATATTAAATTTATGATATTTTAATGATTATATTGTGTTAAATGTCTATTTAATGTTCTTTTTCTCCATCCATCAAAAAGTGGGAACATCTCTCATGTGTACGTAGAGATTTCCATGTCCAAAAAGTGATGTAATTCATTATTCATCACCAATTTATATAAATTATTATAAATGTGTAAATAATGATGAAATATGATCCATATGAACTTATTTTTATTTTATATGTGACAAAACCATGATCAATGTACAAGTATTGGAACATCCAAAACGAAACATACATAGGAAACAAACCAGTTAACCCAAAAATGACGACATTAACAGATAATTGTCAATAAATTTGTGTTTACATGTTATAATTGGATAATATACAATATTATAATTTTAAATTTTACTCTATTATATAATTATAATAAATATAAATTATGTGTATAGTATTTTATAGTGCTTATGAGTCATGTCAGACAAAAGGTAAGGGTTTCTTTATCTCCTTTTCAACTTCATGATTCATGTTTGATATTGAAAACCATAATTTATTTTATGTGGATCGATTACTAGATAATGAATTTAATTTTACATATTTATGAAATTAATTTTTTTAGATTCATATCATGTTATTTTATTAAATTTCCATTGATTCAAATGATACAGAAGGTGTAGGGGTACTACATGTCAATTTTGTTTCGCTATGACATGATTGATGTTATTCATCTATTTATATTTAGATATGTATATAATGAAACCTTGAAATTTTAAATAATTGATCCTCAATAAATAATCGTATTTAAATTTATAATTAAAATTATTTTATCCAATTGTTTTTGATTCAAATGTTACTGAATTGTTGAGGGTTTATCATCTCAAGTCATTTTTGTTGGGACATATGTGTTGTTAAAAAAATATTCAATATAATGGGTTGTATCAACTAAACCATTAATATTTTTTATCATGACCTTATTTTTTCCATTTTAATTAATGTTTCATTTAAATTCATTCATTTCATGGAAAATAAAACTCACAAGTGAACAAAGTTGTAAGTGTTTTGTTTATAAAACTAACTTTTACCAGGATTGTTTATGCGTAAATATAAAATTATGGCATTTTATGATATATAACTCCCAAAAAAGTATTTACATTATTATACTATAGATAGTTATGTGTATTTCTTTTTTAAATTCATTTTCCTCTCTCTATGTATCAAAAAACCATAATAAATTGTTACATAAAATAGACCATATATTTTTTTCGGTCAAGAATCTTGTTCTTACATGTCTATATTTTCTTGAAAATGTTTTCATGAATCTTTTCAATATTCTGCATATATTTATTAATGTAAGTTTCACCAATTTTGACCATATATACAAATATTAAAGTAATATTCTTATTGTTTTCTAAACAATGTGTATTGAATTTTAAAAAAATACTGGTATTTAATTTTTGTTTGAACATAAAATGCATAAATGGGCATTCGCACCACAATGAATTCATTATGATTTTAATCATTTATTAAAATTTTACATTCTTATTTTCAATGATTTTTATTTATTAATATTTTTGAAATTCATAGATTTAAAATAATTAATTTAAAGTTACAAATTGAAATTTCCCAATGAATTAATCCGACGATATTTCCAAGGTATATTCATCTATAAATTAATACTTTGATGTCACTCATTATTTATTGGGAATATGATGAAATTTCACCATCTTTATTATTCTTCTTGATGGATTTTTATTATGATTATGAAATATTGATGAAACCGCTTTTCTTCTCCACCAGTTAGTCTTGGATATAATGATAAATGTTTTCATGTTATTTTGGAATATATATCAAGAGATTAGGATTATGTGATTGTTTTTTATATTATATATTTCCATCAATTTTAGTTAATATTAGTTAATTTGGAGATAAAAGGGTACACAACATGTTTTTTAATCCCAAAATACGGTACATAGGAGGTTATCCCATGCTTAAGAGAGGGTACTTGAAAGTTAATAAATAAACTGACATAGGGACACAAGTGGTTCTCCAATGTCCAACATGTGATTAATGACGTAGTTCATAGGATTAACCTAATATTTATATGATTATTATTATGCCAAATTTTATTCCTATATTTTATTACTTTATTTTATTAAAATGTTATTGTCTCTTGATTATTGTTCTTTGATTTATTTATAATTCATATCTTATGAACTAATATAATTTTTTCCAAGAGTCATTATTATCTTAATTTTTGTGGATGAATTTCAGATTCTAATATCATGTTCTTAATCCCTTATTTTCATGATATAATTATATATGATAATTTATTTATTTCTCCCTTGTTTACCCTTGTTAAGTATATGGTCTCACAATTTATGATGTTTTCATCTTCCCAAGATATTAAGATTGGTTTTATGTATTATTTGTCTAAAAAGGGTTATAGTAGTAATGTAAATAGTTGGATATAATGTATTTATATTATGTACTTGTTGTTCATATATCGATGATTTCAAATACACTAAACCTATTCAATTATGGAAAAGATAGTATTAATATATAAATAATATTCTATAAATACGATTAAGTAATTATGTAGGAAAACATATGTCCACTACAGTTTGAATCAAAGTCAGGTTTAGTTATTTATTGAATACAGGATGTGAAAAAATTAGTGTGAATATTTGGGATACCACTACGTATAAATGATCATTGCTTTATATTGTAAAGAAACTGTCACTGTTTTCTGAGAAAATACATCCTTATTGGATTTTAAAATGATGATGTGACTATTACACATATGATCCTAGAGTAAAAACTTCTAATAGGGAGGACTGAGTTTTATCTTGGCCGCCACTTGTGCAGGATGAGTGTCCTAATATTGGAAACCTTTGGAGAAAATCCTTGGGGATATTATTTTGTTAATACATGTCTTTTTTATAAACACTTTAAAATGATTTGGATAGACAATCATAGAAAATAACCTATGTTAAAAAATTGGTTTAATATATTGAAAATAAAGTTCAATATTAACACATCTTAAAATTTATTTTTAATGATTATATCATTATTTTCTATGATTATTTTTTAATCAAAGTATGATTCATGGTTTTAAATAACATATGGGCAAGTGGAATCTTGTTAATTATGAATGTGATTGACAATACAATAATTTTCCTCGTAAGAAAATAAATTGAATATGATATGTAATTAAAATAATTATCATTATTCCTAACCACATATCAATATATATCATTGAAAACCAGATCCTAGATGAGTATTCAGATGAACAAAATAAGAGAAAAATGGAGTTTCATGAAGATCATGGGGGAAATAAGATTAATTTTCATACATGTGGATAATGTGGGGAGAATGACCCAATTAATGTTCATAATTTAATTCAAATATGTTTTGGGATTGTAAAATAAATACAGAGATCTTGTAATTTACAAGAAAAAAAAGAGAAAAACTAGTTATAAAAATAGATGGGAATAATGGTTTTAATAACGTATCAGATATGGTTGGATGTTTTAAATATTGAATTATTAGTCATTGTGAATATCAATTCCAAAGGAGGAAATCTCTAATAGAGGATGAAAAGAAATTAAGAATAATTGGTTAATTATTTATTGTGAAGAGGCTATAAATTCCATATAAAATGAAGGAAGTATTATTGAATGTTATGATACAGCATAGTGAATGGGTTTAAAAGAAGAAACGTGTTGGATGTTTTTATGTATTTGTATTGAAGAAATATTTCATATAAGTGTTTTATTAATACTTTTCAAGTTATATGAATCATGAAACATATATAGATTTTTAAAAATTATGGTTTCTTGAAAAATATTCCAGAAACGTTTTTAATAATACTAATAAATTAAAACATTATTTTTTGGTAAATTTATATTTTATGAAATAAAAATTGAGGGATAGATAAACCTTAATATGTTCATGATGGTGATATATTAATATTTATTTAGAATAAAGATATAATCTATATTGATAATAAAAATTGGATTCTGTTGGTTACCATGAAATTTATTATTGATTTGTTGTAATGTGACATTTAATGAATTTATTTTATTTTTAGATTTATTGAATATATTGGATAGTTTTTATGGAGTTTAGGTTTTTAAAATAATTGTCTCCATTGTGTATTTATGTTTATTGTGGATATTTCAAGAAATTATTAGCATGTTTTTGTGTATTTGTGAGTGTTTTGGGGTGACTGATTTTGGTGCTCAATTTTTTTTAATGAGAGAGACACTGTAATTTAGATGGTTAATTTAAATTAATTAAATTGCCTATTTGGGATTGTCTATATATTTCCCACACCTTGTTTACATTCAGTTTATGGTAAAGGTTGTCGACCACCTGGGTAGCTAGGTCTGGTGATTTGATCAAGTTTTTTGAATTAATATCGATAATTTGAGTTGTACAATTAAATTTATATTAATTCATTAGTTTATTTTTAATTGAATTTCATATGTGAAATTATTGTGATGTTATATTGAGCTATAATGTAGTTTTATGGGAATTGTCAAAGGATCAAGATGGAAAATGTCAAATTAGGTGAGATGATGTTATCATTGGGACATGATTGGACAGAGGTACATGGGTGATATTGATCAGTGATTGGGGAAAGAGTCGATGGATTGAGGCGAAAAGGCTATTAGGTTAATGGAAAGGCTCATGTGATATTAGATGGCTTGGCCATCATATTTGAGAGATATGGTAATAGGGGCATTAGGATTCAATTGATGTGGATAATGTTTTATATTTGGTGATTGTAGGTCACCTGTGTTGGACAAAGTGACATTTTGAGTTTTGTGTACATAGTTTGACTTAGTGATGAGGTTCTTTTGACAACTCAAGTGGTTAGTGCCCCATGATAGTAAAGATAATGAAAAGAGTTTGGGGGTTCTTACACTAGAATGCTGATGGGATGGGGATGAACCATCAGATTTAAGTTATGAGGTTGTTAGTTAGGAGATGAGTCTCGCTGAGAATAAGGTCATTGGTCGAGGACTCAATTTGGAGTATGGGAATCATATTTTCTCATGTAATCTATTGTTGAGCTGAAGAGGGATATTATTTGACGAAAAATTTCATTGTACCTTCGGATTTCAGGCATCAACCAGATATGAGTATTTTAGCAGAGGTCTAAGGGACCAGGTTTTATATACTTGGTCGTCCCATAGAGATGTTGGGGATATGTTTTGGACACTAGGTGTTTGTTTGCACAAGTTGACATGTGACTTTTGAAGCAGGAAAATAAGTGATCACCTGGAACAATATGACATTAGGGAATTCCTTGATTTATGATATAAGGATCCTCTCCTCCTTAGTTATTCCAGCATTGGATGAACCCGGTGATAACTTCTTTATGGGTGTTTGGAACCCAGAAATATTTTGTTTATATAATTCATTCATTATCCATGTTCAATTTCTATATACACAATACAAATCTCAAATATTATTTTAGGAAAAATTGGTGGTACACTATTGAGACTCGTTTTCCGTCCCTACATGTGCCCCATAGGACCTGTGTAGACTTTATACTTTTGTATTCAGGTAATGTATTGGGCTTAGGAGCTGTATCATATTGTCTATTTATCATGTGATGGAATTTATGTGATCATTGGTTCATTCCTCAACTGGAGTTTACCAATATTATTTTCCCTTTTTGTTTCTGTATGCGTATGTGTACGTATGAAATGAGTTCATCCATTAGAGATCATCATTTTTTTAAAATGTATGACCCTATATGTATGAATGTTTTTGTTTTAATTTCTAAAAATGTTTTGTTTGAATTACTTATTTATTTCTAGAAATATTTTTTTCTTATGCTTCTGCTATTGCCTATACTTGATTGTGATTCCTCCATGGGCCGGTTACTGGTTTGAGTCTATCTTTCTTTTTGATCACAATATATTAAATATATATATATTCCCAGAGCAGTCATATTTCACCACCTAAAGGTATATTCTCCCCATTATTCCTCTTTCACACCATTGTTGGTAATCGTAATCCTTTGGCGTATGAGGAGGCACACCTAAGAATAGTGGCACTCTACCTGTACGCATTTTTCAAGTGGCTAATCGGGTCGAGGCAATAAAAATAGTATATGAGAAGTTATTTATTGGGAAGGAATGGCAACATTTTTCTAGATACTAATGATATCAAATGATTTTTCCTTTTTTTGGTCTTACATTTTGGGGTTTGGTAGACTGTATATTAGGATGTTTTCAGAACTAGTTTCAGAAATCATGTTTATTTTCCTATATCTGATTGCCCGAAGGATAGACTATGTTTCCAGCGGTGGAAATTTCTATACTATTTTTCTCCATTTATAGTTTATATGATTTCCAACTTGAGTGGGGAACTTGGAATGTAATTTTTAATTTCTATTACATGTTTCCCTTGTCTAGGTATGGAAAGGGGTGTATGTTTTATAATCGTGTATATGATTTGATAGGCACATTGTAGGGATATGATATATATATTTACATATATGTGTGTCTCTATGTGTGAGTGTGTTTATGTATTCATTATAAAATATTTTTTACTTGTGATATATATATATATATATGTGTGTGTGTGTGTGTGTGTGATTATTTTAAAAATGGTCTGAGATATTATAGGAGCATTAAGGTATAATGGATTGGGGGGATGTTGATCACGAGATTAGGATACCGAGTCGTCAGACTAAGGTGACATGGTTCATCCAGACGGGAATGGCCCGTGGAATATTTCATACATATCTATAATACAGGTACATAAGAAGGATTTGAGGCTGGGATGCCATGTGTATTGGTTTCTATGGGGGAGTATAAGGGTGTTGGGTTAACACTTCATGTTACTTATTTCCCTATCTGGGTTATATGTGTGTGTGTGTGTGTGTGTGTGTGTTATCTGAGTTGTCTTTCCATGTTGATGGTATTTCTCAAGTAACCACATGGATGGGATTTTGTGGAGCATCAGGAAGGTTGTGATGTGGTTCCCCATGAGAACATGGACTTTGAGGCCCCTGAGGGTCAGGTAGAGCATGGTCTGTATGTACATCCATATGTATAGGCTTAGGCATAGCCTTAGGTGTAGGCGAGGTAACCAATGGATTTGAAATCATTTAGACCATGGATTGACGACAAGATAAAAATTATCCTACTAAGTGTAATGTAGGGGTTGATGAGGATGCTCAGGGAGAATATCCTTTGATTGAACATTTCATTAAGTAGTTTTAGTCGCCAAACCCACCATTGATTTAGGGTGAGGGTGGTCCACAGGCAGCTAAAAACTGAATTGAGTTTATGTAGATTATTTTCAATAATCTAGATACACCTTTAGTGTTATGGGTGAAGTTAGAAACCAATATGCTCATAGGAATAGCTAAGCACTGGTTGTACAATAATTTTTCGGCATAGAGACATGAGGATATTGTCTGTAAGGACATCGAGGTCATGTTCTGCAAGAACTTCTTCCCAGATACGCTAAGGGTGGAGAGAGCTCGGGTGTTCTTGATACTTTAGTAGTGTGACATGTCTGTCATGGAATTTCCTACAAAATTCATTGAGTTATATCTATTTTCACCTAGTATGGCGGGTGATGATACATTGGGGGTGAAGAATTTCAAGGATGGTATACGTAATGTCATCCAGGTTCAGATGAACATCTTTAGTATGGAATCATTCTCAAAAGATGTGAATAAGGCACTCATAGCTACAGGAAACATTATGGAATGTTTATAATCGATACAGTTGATGGGTTCTATTGATTTTATTGGTGATGCATCATAAGATATGAGTTACAGTAGGTCTGTCAGGCCAAGGACTCAAGAAGACCACCAAAAAGTGGATCTTTGAAATTTTTCTTATAGATGAGAAATCCTATTCATTTACGGAATCAGTGCAAGTATCAAAAATGAGTGATGGGTTTGTGTAGAGGTACATCATCTTGAGAGAATCTGCTAGAAACCTCCTTAGGAAGTAGGATGTTAGGGAATAGGTCTAAAATAAGGCTCTAACATCATATCAACAGGTATACATGGTGATGGTGTCTATGTTTTAGATGTACACATAGGTTGTGGAAAAGATTGTGGGACCCACTAGTGGGTTCAACGGTTGGTGCCCGTTGTATCTACACAACGAGACAAGGTTTTTCGAAGTTGGTAATCCATAGTGGTGCATTCCATGGAGAATCCTGGTGTTGAGTATCATTTTGAGAAAATTAGAATTAGAGGTAAACCAAGGGTGTAACCCTATTTTCTATTTTTTTAAATTAACTATTAAGGCATTTCTATTTTGGATGCAAGAGGTGCACAATATATGTATATGGACTAAGTAGAATCTATTTAATATGTTGGAATCAAATTTTATGGGTTATATATATATGTGAGGTGTGTGCTACTAGGAACTTCATATGAGCATCATCGGAGGCATGTCGGTTCAGTTTCTTCAGAATATAATAATCGTTGTGATGTGGTATCAGAGATAGATTCTGGGAACCAGGACTGATTTGAGTACCCATTAAGGTGGAGGACTTCGTTGGTTCCATGTGAGACATGTGCATGAGGTGGTCATCGATGTGATGTAGGGTTTATATGGGGGTCTGGTATGACAAGGGAGCCCCTATTTGGTGTAGGAGGGATAATGTATCAAGGGAGTAATATGAGATAATGACAATTTTTTGGACCACTTCATTAAATTGAGTTTGGGGTCAGGATGTAACACAAGTATATAGATTCTAATGTGGAAAGCACCCTTAAGGTAGTTGACATATGAAATTGAGACTGGGGTAGTCTATGATAATTTGAATGAATTGGGTTATTTTAGTACTATCTCCAAGTTTGGTTTGATATATTAGGGATCACCTATATTAAGGAGGGGGGATTTTAACATCTCAAGTGTTTTCACTAGGTCAAAATCATTGTACATTTTGAATTTATTATTTTTGGGGGTATTCAAACTTTTTCCAAAGTTATGGAATCTTCATTTTGAGTTTTTGTTAATTCAAAACATTGTTTATATATGGTTTTAGAAGATTGGAAAATTAATTTGGTGTTCAAAATGGTATTGGGTGTGTTATAGGCCTGAAGTCCCTATTTTGGGGAGTTTCAGAATGAGGTTCACTGTTTGGGTAAACTGTGTTGCCTCACAGTGAAAACCGTGAATCCCAATTTTTTTCATTGATTATTGAATTGGAAACTATGTGGGTAAAGGTTCTTGGCCTAGTATAAACAAGTGTAGTTTTTTCAAAGGGACTTCACATGATTTCCAAATAGTTTTGAAAATTGTTCTCAAGCCACATGAGTAATTTCATTGCTATACTACCCTCACACTGTAGCAAAAAAAATATGTTCATGTTTAGAAAATGATGTGTGTGATTACTGTACAGGGTTTGGCTCTTATGTAGCATGAGACACATGGTTCTTGCATGGTTTGGAAAACATTATTGTATAACAAGGCATCTCATTAAAGGGATGAATTTATATTACTTTTATCTTCTCTATAATCTTGTTCTCCTCCTCCATACACAAAAATGTGGGTTTTTTCTCTAGTGTTTGTGGGTTCTTATTCCTCCTCTGGGGTATGATCCCACTCCTCCATTTGGACTCCATTTTGATAACTGTTGGGTTCATTGGAATCGCAGTGGGGATTCGTTGATTCCACTTGCATCTCTTTATCATTGTTGTCACCTCATAGACCGTTAAATCCATTTGAGTATTTTTTTTCTATTTTTAGGAAGTTTGAAAGAAATGATGATTTCTTTCAAACCAAATCAAGTTAATGTATGAGATAAGACATTCTTATGTCTATAAATCAAAGGTTGGGGGTGTCGAATTTTCATTATATCTTTTTGAGTATTTGGGGAGCAAGACATTTTTCCATTATGTCGGCCAAGAGAGACACTATAATTCACATGACTGATGAAAATTAATTAAATTGAATCTTCTGGGATCCCTTTAGGCATGACCACACATTTTTTACTTGTTCAAGGTCGGGGTAAAGGTCGTTGACCTCCTCGTAAGCTAGGATATGTGTTTTTTTCAAGTTATTTGAGTTGTTATCTTTAAATTGAGTTGTATAACTAAATTAAATTATTTATTATAATTTGAATTAAAATATATGTGTGTAATTATAGTGACGTGATACTTCGTTCCAATGGAACATTACATGAATATCAACTGGATCGAGATGGAATATTCCATATTAGCTTAGATGATGTCATCGTTAGGATGGGATTGGCCTATAATACTGAGGTTCTATTGATCACCAATTTGGAGAATCATTCTTTATATTGATTGAAAAAGGCCTTCGTGTTATGTACAAGGATCATGTGATATTGGTTGGCATGGCCATTAGATTTTAAAAACATGGTTGTAGGGTGATTATGTATTGGTTGATGTGGATGTTGTTATATATTTGGTGATTTCCACTCACCCATGATGGCGAATGTGATTTTTGGAATCATGTGCATACTGGGTGACCCAAGTTGTGGTGGTTTTGACAAGTCATGTATGTAGATCCCCCACCCCCAGTAGTTAAAATTAGTTAAAACAATTGGGGGAGATTTCCATATGGGGATGGTGAAAAGCATTGGGATTACAATTATGAGGTAATCTATTGGGGGAAAAGGCTCTCTGAGATTGAGGTTATTGGGATTAGACTCATTTTGGAGGATGGAAATAACCTCACCTAAGGATTTTGGATATTTATATGAAGGGAGGATATTATTTGAGGAAATATATCACTATACCTCCAGACATTGGGCTTCGAGACGATGAGTAAATATTATCAGATGTCTAAGGGACTATCTTTAATTTTCTTAGGTGTGCGCTCGGGAAGTTAGTGACATGTTTTGGATAGTAGGACTCAGTTGGAATGAGGTGAAGGGAGAAATTTGAATTTGGAACTTGTGGTTTCACCTACAATTATATGACATCAGGGGATTCCTTGAGCTATGATCTAAGGTTCTTCTCCTACTCAGTGATTCTGAAACTGCCTGAAGTAGGTGATAGACTCATGGTGGATATTGAGCAACATAGAATCTTTAATTTATTTAATTCATTAGTTGTACTTATTCATTTTTTATATACACATAATTTATCAAAAATTTAATATATGCACATGTGGGTGGTACCCTACTGAGATTTGTTCAAACACCCTACATAGGCCATTAAGGATGCATGTTGAATTTATGATTGTGTGTTCAAGTTACAGTTTGGTCACCATATCATTATCATAGTGTCTATCTAACATGGTATGTAAGTAATGGAACCATTGTTTCTTGCCTTGTTTGGAGTTTTCCATTTTATTTTTCCATCATGTTTCAGTATGCCTATGTGAATGGATGTGCTGAGGTAATCCATTTTTAACCCACCCTGTTTATTAAAATGTATTACATTATATGTATGCATGCTCTATTTTAATTTTTTAAAATGGTATTTCCTTCTTCATTTCTTATTTATAATGTTTTTAGTAATGATTTTACAATTTTGTGTTATTGATTGTTCTTTCTCAATGGGTGGGTTTCTGGTTTGTGTCTATCTTTATTTTTCTTCTTCTTTTTATTATATATAGATACTCGTACCATATCTATATCATTACCTAATGGTATAGTATCCCCACTATTACTTATTCACCCTGCGATACTAGTCATCATCCTTTGGTATATGTGGAGGCGTGACTAAGGCTAGTCGCACTTGGCCCGTAAGCATTGTTTGGGTGGATAATTGGGTTGGGGTGTTAGAATTCAAGTTTTGACGATTAAAGTATTATTTCATCGTATGATGATTTATCCATTAATGATGAATTTATATAACGATTTGGTTTTCTATTAATATCTAGATATAGACTCGATTACTTTTCATTATTTAAATGATCACATGATCCATTAAAAGTTATCTTTAGTGATTCATGCATGGGAAATTCATATTGATTTTTTATAATTGTAATATGTGATAGAAAGGGATGGAATTTAATTGAAGAAGACAAAAATAACGTTTCAAATTAAATTTAGGGATTTGATGAAACCATGTATGTATATTTCTCCCATTACATAGTAAAATTAATTTCTCAACTCTAGGAAAAAGTAACATGAAAATAAAAATATTTTCAATTTTACAATTATTTCAGCATAATTTATTAACTTCTCACCCTTCATTGATTTATTGTTTTTTGGTTTTAACATTCACATTTATATATTCTATATTATAGTATATTATTATCTATACATTATTTTATCCACTATGTACTTATTTTAACTTCCTACTAATGTTCTCCTTATATGGCAATCTAATTTTTTTTTTATTTTTGGTAACCTAGATGTTACCCATATTTATTTTACAAAAGAAGTTTTACTGTACCTTGGAATGATGTGAGATTCAAAAAACGTATTTTAAAATATTGAATAATATATTAGAGACATAAAAATTATGAGTGTATAGTTTATTAAATGGGGTCGAATGTAACATCCTGAGATTTTAGAATATATATATTTTAAATAAATTTGTGTTGTTTGACAGCTTTCTTGACACACAACACCGTGCATAAAATTAAATGTGATATACTATAACCTTGAAAATAAATTTTTTGGTATCAATATTAATAACCTAATTATGAAAAATATTTATAAATTTTTTTAATCATGTAAATTTAATTATATTTTATAATAAATTGTACTCACTTTTTAGTAAATTTATTCTGCATTCTGTTTTCAAAAGTGGATTTTATTGTATTTTCTCCACAATCTGTATAATTAATTTGTAAAATTTCATGAAACTTTTATTTTGGTAAATGAATATAATTTTAAAATCTTCATTCAAATATTATGTTATTTTTAAATTTTAGTATTTTTATAAAAATATTTATTTTCATCAAAAGTGCAAATAATGATTTTTTAAAACTATAAATTATTTTTGAGTATCAATTATATTATGTTTTAAATTTTATAACAAATTTCCATAATTAATCTTTTTATATAATTATATAATTAATTTCATGAGAATCATTATTACACTATATTTTGGTATAAGATCATTTTTTGGCTTGAAGACACATTTTTCTAAAACGTGTTTTCTCACGTAATGTGTTTTTATATGAATGAATTTTTTCAACAACTATTAATAAATTTTTTTAATTAAACATATGTATTATATTTTCAATAAAATTTCATAACAATCCTTATATAGTTTTTTTGTGGAATGAATGGAGGTGAATTTAGGTTTATGCTTAAAACGCATTGTTCTAACATGGGTTTTCAATACGGTTTGCATGCATATTTAAAATTATATTAAACCACATAATGAATTTTAATATGGTAATATGGATTCCATATTTTTAACCTTAATAATTACTATTTTCTAATATGGTCAACATGTTTTTTATATTATAGTGAATAGTTAAAGGGGTAAAATATAGTAACCATGATTAATGTTAAAACATGTTTTTCAGGGTTATAATTAGTCTTGATTAAAGTTATATCAAACTTATATTATTATATAATTTATTTCAGGGGAATTTTTAAAAATATTATCATGAATGTAACATTATATAATAGAAATATATTAAGAAATTTCATGTATGTAACTCTCCTAACTTATAAAAGTGATCCTATTATCCTCCATTATTCATAAAATTTGATGCTTTTATCTTGTCCAATACCTACTTCAAAACATTCCTAGATACAGTCCTCTCATACCATAACTCATTATATTCTCATTATACCAATAATTTAAGGAATAAGTTGTAAGACAAAGGAGGTATCTCAAAGTTGATGTTTAAATATTAATTGATCACAATCAATTTAATTTCTAAAAACACCTCCTATAAATTTTGTTTATCCAACAAATGAATATTAATATAATTTCATAACTATACTGATAATTTATAATAATTATGGAACACCAATTTCACACCCCCCCTCTATTATATAGGATATGAATGCATATCTGATGCGTACATGTTGGCTACCACATCCCCAGAGGGGTATGTCTCATTTTCCATCAATATATTTCATGATTGGTTATTATGATGAATTTAATGTTTATATATTATATTTATGAAATAATTAGGCCTTAGTAATAAAAATATATTATCTACCTTATTACCTAACGATCAATTGGAAAATGATATTGTTTCTCATGTGTACATGTAGAATACAACCTCTATGGAGTGATGTGATTTTTTTAATTTATAAATTAACAGAATTTTATTCAAGATAGATTTAGTTATTATATATGATAGTTATGAAAAGAGACTATTTTTTAATGGTAAATTTACATTTAAATTTATTTCTTTCTATTCATGAAAATGATAAAACATTAATCATGTGAACATAGGAATTATCATCTCCACAATGTGATGTAATAATTTTTCCATCATGAGTTTATATGAATGGTTATACAGGAATACATAATTATTATAAATTAGAAATACGAAATAATTAAATTTATAGGGATTATGTAACCATTATCAATGTATAATGATTGAAACAACCAAAACTGAACATACATGAGAAATTAAATGTTATTACATAAAATAGAAACTTTAAAAATTAATTTTGAATAAAATGGTGTTGAAAAGTTTTATGTGGATAATTTATGATATTATAAGTATGACTATTTTTATATTTTGTTATTATTAAAAACCGGATTTCTTTTAAAATTTTTTAGAGCTCTTATGAATCATGTTATAAACTATTTAATAGTCTTTTTTTCTCATTTTAGAATTCTTGAGACATGTTTGATATTTCACCCCATCATTTTTTGTTGTTGTGTTATTTCATCTAAATTAATTTTTGTTGAAATATTTATGAAATTAATTGGAATTAAGGACCCATATAATGTAATTTATTTACATTTCATTCAATCCAAAAGATACCAAAGTATTAGGGGTTCATTATCTCAATTTAATTACATTCCGGCATGTTTTATGTTACACACCAATTTATGTTTTCAGGCCAATATAATAAAACTTTATGTTATTATATTATTTATACTTATTAATTAATGGTATTTAATGATAAAATTTAAAAAAAAATCACACAAATGTTTTTTATTTGATTTTTATCAATGTTGTAAGGGTTTATCGTCTAAAATTTTCTTCTTGGGGGCATTGTTTTGTTATACATCTACTATATTTTATGATGTGTATCTATAGAACCTTTGATATGTTTAATCATTAATATCCTTTTGTCAAGGTATTTAATTTTTCATTTCATTTTATTTCTTACATTAGAATTGTGACTAAAAAATTTCCATATTATTAAGGGTTTTATTTTAAAATATCATGTTTTACCAAGATTGTTGATTATTAAATTTCCAATAATGAAATTATATGATATAACTCTCTAAGAAAATATTTAAATTTTTATTATTTGATTATTTATATATATTAAATGTTTTTATTTCATTTTACACTCCTTATGTAATCAAAAGAATAAAATAATTTAATATAGAGGGAATAATTTATTTCTCTCATTGTTCAGGATTATTTTTTTCTATGAACATGTTTCCAATAAATTTATTCCAATAATATTATTACAATTCCAAAAATATTTATTAAATTAATTTTCATCCATTATAAAAATTCTTTATAAAATTAAATGAATTTTATTATCATTTTCAAAATGGTTCTCTTTGTCTTTTTTTACAAAATTGTGAATAATTTTAGTTTTAATATAGAATACATTAACCAATTTTCCCAACATCATGAATTATCTTATCTTTGATATTTCATTTTCATGTTACTATGGGTCCACTGAAACAAAAATAAATTCCTTAATTTTTTATATTTTTTTATATTTTTAATTTATTATTTCAATTGAAAAGGGTGTTTTCCTCATGAAATGTTCTAATGATTTTTAAAGGTGTTTTCATTTATAATAGAATCCATTGATTGTTTCCATGATTTAATGTGGATTTAATAAAATTTTATAGTATTTTTTATTTTTCTGGATGTTTTATGATTATGATGATCACATATTGATAAACCTGTTTGCTTTTCCGTGAATTAATCCTTGATGTAATGATAAATGTTTTCATGGTATTTTGGAATATATCTGAATATATTATTATTATGTGATGGGTGGGTCCGTTATGGCCCTACAATGAATTAGGTAATGATGAATGTATTATTTTTTCAAAGGGAACATGGGATTTTATCACAAGCCTAAAAAAGGGTATACTATATGTTATCTAGTGCCTAAGAGAAGGTACATCGCATGTTATACCATTATTTATGTAGGTATGTGGGTGGTTTACCGATGCATAATATCATATTAATGTTTTAGTTGTATCCTTAATATAATGTTTATATTGTTATGATTATGCCACATTTTATGTCACTCTATTATGACATGATCATATTCCATTGTTATACTCTAATGGTTAATGTTCCTTGATTTATTTTTTAATCATGAAATATGGACTTAAAAGCTTTGTTTCAGGAGTCATTTTATATGAATTATTTGGTAGAAATTTCAAATGTAAAGCTCATGTTCTCATACCATTATTCCCATGATATTTCTATATATGATCATTTATTAATATGTCTATGTTTAATCTTACTAATTATCTGATCTCACCCTTTATTATGTTTCATTTTCACCATGATATAATGATTTGTTTTATGTATGATGTGTCCTGGAAGGTTGTGAGTTGTGAATACCACAATGGGAGATATTATACTACTTTTATGTACCAATTGTTTATGTATCAATGTTTCCCAATACACATGATTTGTGTGGTTCTTATGTGGATCTTATTGATGTCTTAATAATATTCCACTAATAGGATGTAGTATTTATATATGTGAATTTAGGGTTAATATATCCATCTAGACTTTGTTGATCATGCAAATAAGCCTTTATGGAAATAAATATCAAAGGTAATCCCATCAATGATAGGATTTAGTGAAGTAAGTGGTGCCTATATCAACCTATGACAGCATTAGAATCCTCTCCATGGATCATAGGAACATGTACCTCCATCAACATAGGATGGTAGATCAAGAGGTTGATCATGAACTTTCTACTTAACTAGAGCTACCTAAGTGGGATTTGTTTCACTAGCAATCATCAATGCTATTGTCATGTGACCCTAATTCCTCGAAATAAAACCAAAGAGGCGACTTTTGAGAATGTAGTTCAAGACACACAAGCTATGTCACCTTGGAATAAATCCTTATAAGGGATGAAAATTGTCCAACATCAGGAATTCACCCATATTCATATAATCTATGATAGAGTCTGGTAGTTTGTTATGATGGAGAATAATGAGATGGCTTATAACCATGATATTAACAAATATGCATAGTAACAAACTCTGGAGGTATCATAGGATGTTTTCTTGTATATCATAATTGGTTTTAGCAAGAAATATTATATATTAACCCTTGATTGAAATTACCACCATCATATTCTGATAGGAAATGTATGCCTGAAGCTATCTCATATCCCCACTCCACCTAATGAGTGAGCATATATCCCTATTATAATAGAATAATCCAGCTAGAATGTTTTTTTGAGAATAAAGGGTAGACTTACATTCATATTCATGTATTGTATATATTTTGGTACGTTGTAGTAGAACCATAGAGGAACACTATCAATATATTCTCATCAAAACATGTAGCAACAACATATTCGTAATCTCACCATCAGAGAAGATGACTTGTTCGAACAAACAAGTACACAAAAGAAGGACCATATTACCACTCACATTTTGGATCATCATTAGAAAATCCTAATAAGGAATGAATAATAACATCAGGCCCATACCCCCATTCCAAATGGAGTTCTATATCATGCCTTGATAGTCATTTCAGATATAGCCAATATATATCCTAATATTAAAGGATCTCAACGGGAAATTCAAGAACCAGCGTAGGAGATGTCTTATCTTTTCCCAAATTATTGGAATTCAATGATAAGATTTGTCTAAAATGTCATGTTAGGCCCATATCCATACCCCTACAAGACAAATAAATCAATAGGAAATTTTTGTACCTCTATCCAGGTCTCTCACATAGAAAATGATTTTTATAGTTGGCCTATCAAATAGAGCCCCAAACCTCCCAGATCCTAGAGGCATCTTAACCAGAAGAAGAGAGCTATAGATTTGATCATTCATTAACCAGCCAATAAAACTGTTTTGTAATCCAATTTTTTGTAGATAAATCCCACAACCATATAATATCCATCAATATAATGTGTATCCCATCTAAAAAATGAACCGTACCTACCATATTTTGGAGTTATGACCTTATGTTATAAGTAGTCTTTAATAGATTCTACTTTTCAACCATTGTAGAAACAATCGTATAACATAAGTCTAGGAAAACATTTTCCACTACCAATACCCCTTATGTAACAACCCTATATATTAAATTATATATTTTCCTTCTTAATAGAATGTATTCAATAGAATACTTAATACACACCACAAAATAAAAAGGAGACACAAAATGTTATATAACAATTGATACGTATCCATTGAATTAGTGAGTAAAAAAATAGATGAAATCATTCCAAAATACAAGAAAAAATACAATATAAGATAATTTCATTACATTAGTATTGATAAAATCTATGTGGTTTTTTAAATAATAAGATCATTTATTCTAGAAATATATTTTCTTCTAATATTCTATTATTAAGTACTCTATCATATGAGACCAAATATAATATATATAAGGTATATTTTTTATATGAATAATATATATTTTGATATGAATAACATATTAACACTAACTTTATTATTAATTTATAAAATATAAGAATATACTAATACTCTGAACATTAATTTCCCAGTAAAAATTGTAAATATATTTTACGATTTTATTTAAATGAAAAATTATAAAATGTTAGATTTTTAATCTAGAAAAACGGGCCAAATATTTTTATTCAACATAATTATATTATCTTAGGATTAAATGTTTTATCTTTTTATGAAATAGACAACTTTTATGTGGATGGTGATAATCTCTTTTTTACTAATACTATAACGTTATTTTTATATAAGAATGTACTAGAATTTTAGAAACCATTTAATTTATCAAAATTATATTCAAGGATTAAAACTAATCATTTGAAAAATATATTCATAATTAGTAAAACATATGTTTAACTATTAAGGAACATAACTAGTATTTTCCAATAAAAACTATTTTTGGTCTTTTATTTTAATTAATTAATATTCTTGTAAATTTTGACATCATATTTATTTGAAGGTGAAATACTTTTTATTATTATAATAACTTACTATATATCATTAATATGAAATAAAATGATAATCTCATATTTTAAATGAAATTGAAGCATAAAAGATATTTTTTCTAAAAATAAGGTTCCTTAAAATTTACATGATCTATTGTTAAAATGGTTTTTTATTATAATTATAAATTTTATATGATAGAATTTGTTTAATATTTGGAATAATTAAGTCCAAATAATATAACAATTTTAATTTAATTACTTTGTATAAAAATAAATTACATTGGATGAATTTCATTTACCTTGGTAAATACCTAAATGTTAATGTATTATCAAGATGTGAAGTTATTAAAAATGTGAAACAATACATCCCAAAAATTATTTTTATTCCAGTGGTTATAAAAGGGATTCTTTGATATAAATTAATTTAAACATTTAATCCCTACTGGAGTTGAATAGGGTCATGAAATCATTGAAATGAAAGGAATATTCACAAAAAGGATGTTATCCCCAACTTATAAAAGATGATCCCATTAATCACATTTATCCCCAAATTAAAATGATTTATAATTTCCAAAAGAATACCATAGTATCTCTTCAAACATATCCCCACTTTATATAATCCTTTTTCTTCCAAATATATTATTATAATGATCCTTATGGAGTTACCTAAAGGATAACCTCTAAAGGGGGAGGTTTAGCTCTAAAATGCATTACAAGTTATTTTCTTCTTCTTCCCCCAACCCACTCCATTTAAAGTGACCTATATAAATGAAGGTATGATAAAATAATCCTTTTCTAAAATTTTTACAAATGTTATACTAATTTAATATCCATTTTTTACATTCCTCTAAAATCATTAAGTAAAATAAAAATGTCATCCTATGTTTTTTCAAACTACAATCCCCATGAACGAAAAATTATATTTTCCAAAAAATATTTACAAGGATTATTAGAAATTGGTTTTTAATGAAAAAATTTACTAATTATAACATTTTAAATATGTTTATATGATAATTATTTCATATTTATACCATCATTTTGTTATATGAATAATGTAATCATCGCCTCTATATGTGCAAATTACCACCACAATAGAATAACATACTTTGCTTCGCTGATTACCTCATATCATGTATTTATATAAAACTGTTTATAATGCATAAAAGTTTCAATTAAAAAACAATTAATATACTTTAAGGATTATATTTTACAATAAATAAGTAATTCTAAAAATTAACATTTATAGTAACTTTAAAAACCATAAATAATTTAATCATGGAACCATTCTTAATTGGGGTACATTTTGGGATAACATATGAAATTATATTAATAGTGTGATGATATGAAATTAAAGGACATAAAAACATAAGATATGGAGATCGTGAGGTTATTTTACTAAATTCGTAACTATAAACAACAAACGAAAATAAATATGGAGAAATTTAATGAAAAATCCCATGTAACCGATATAAGTGGAAATTACATTCAAAATAAATATAAAATGATATTAAATAGAAATATTCATATAAAATAAAGTTAAATAAGGAAATTAAAAAATATTTTGATAAATATAATTTAATTATCCATTCTTTTAGGTACACAAGAATAAATAATCAATGCCCAAGTTAAGGGTTTTTTATCTCAATTTGTTTTATTGATATGTGAATTGTATTCTCAAATTATATTTTTTTGTGTATCTATTAGAATTGGAATTGTTTTATATAAAATTCACTAAATACAAAGAATTTAAATTTCCATGACATTTTATTCCACACATTTATTTTTAATTTAAAATATTTGAATTTTAAAGGGTTTTTCCCAAATGACCCATTCCCTGAGTTATAATTTTTCATTTTGGAAGTCATACCTATAAGATTATTTTCTTCCACAAAAATACTTTATGATGGGAATTATGATTATATCTATGGAAAATTAAACTTTTTATTATTTTATTACTCCTTTTTGAATTTATTCCCAACAAAATTAATACATTGTTAATAATAATTCTTCCTCTATTAAATTATTAAATTTCCTCTATGTCCATGTTTTCCCTTAACACCAATTTACTCCTTTAAAATTTGGGAAAAAATATTTTTTAGCTCAAGTGATACACATATTTGAAGTTAACATTTTACAATTAATTTTTTATTATACTTGATAATGATTTTGGTTTCAAAAATGTTATTTTAGAACATGAAAAGGGATCTTTCGAACTAGCCACCTTCCTTTCTGGTAAAGTGTTATAATTAGTTTTCTCAATTTTAATCTTTTTTAATCTTTTTTATTCTCATTGATTTCATACATATATTAGATATATTTGTTTTTCCAATATAACTTTTTTATTTTACCTTCTTTTTTTGGGGATAACACATGTATTAGGTTCCCTTTGAAACTCCCACTTTTATGTAAACCCAACTTAAGGATGATTTCCAATTTATTATTTCATGATAATTGCACTTATGAAAAATTATTTTTACCATTACTAGATTCTATAAAATCCATTTATTTTATCGATAACCATCCTATATAAATTATAATTTAAGAGAAAATAATAATCTATTTCCATTCATAAATGATCCTTGTTCTTTTTTAATATCATCACCTATGTGATTCATTCTTGTTCTTAACTAACCTTGTTCTTTATTTTAATGTATCCCTCATTAGAACTAAATTTCCCTGAACTATGTTTTAAAAAAAATTAAAAAAATTTATTTATTTATTTCATCTCGTTGGAATCATTTTTATATGTCCTTCAATTATTCCTTGAGAAAATAATAGGAATTTAGATTCTTTCTTAGGGGTTATATCATGTATATTCTGTAAGTTTGGTTTATTTTCATCATGTGGCAGAATTATTAATTGTTTAAGAAAGATGAGCTCCGATGCTAGTTATTGTAACATCCCAGATAAATAAAGAATATGAAGTTTTAGGATTTATTAATTTTTGGGAATTAAATATTAATTTTACTCTAAATTGAATGCTATGTTCGATGGCGTACCCGATACACAACTACAGGTTTCTTGAAAATCTTATGTTGCAAACAACGTTGGGTTATACTGAAAAGTATTAATATAATATTATTTTAAATGGTAGTTAATGCCTAGTCATTGTAACAAAGTGAATGAACATATCTAACTTCAAAATTATTATACATGTTTGTTAAATGTTTTTACAGTCATCCAATAAAATTTACAGACTCAAAATGTGAATGAATCTAATTTTAAGCATAATTTACTTTAAAATGTTGATTTACCGCCTTTTAATGGAAAAACCTCTTTAAATATAGTTTTGGTCACTATTATATGTTCCATTTGACAAAATAAAATTATTTTTCAGAATCGGGTCATCAAAATTTACTTGGGGTAAAATTGTGGGTTTTTTCTAATAAAATTTATTTTTGATGAACAGTGAAAAATACGGTATTTTAATTCAAAACATCCTTTTAATCAAATTTATTTTTAAGGTTATATTATCTTTTTAACTGGTTTTAAATTTTAAATAAATTATATTTTTACAATGTAATCCAATGCTGGTCATTGGATAAAATTTCACTTTGAAATTGGGCATAAACAAGTGTCAATTTTTTGACATATATTGTTTTTAAAAAACACACAATTTGTTTTAACAACAGGAATTAATTTAAAATTAATTAATGCAAATTATATATTTTTAATTTTTTAAAATAGACATCATTTTTCTATTCGGAATATCAAATATATCTTAGGCTTAATTTTTCGTATTTTTTTGAAAAACTCCAATTTTTTATTAATAGTGAAACCACTAAGTAGTAGTTAAAAAACTGAATTTTTAATTTAATGGAAATGTTACCGCATCTGTGAATTGAATTTGAAAACATTGACATACATGGTGTTTATTATTAAATAATATGTGGTTCAATAATAAAAAAATATTATTTTTGGTGAATACTAACTTTTGAATTTTATTTACCGTGGTTCAAGGTTAATAGGGTAATTCAAGGTAAAATAAATATTACAATAATACAAAATTGCATTAACAATTGTCTTAACCTTATTGGATGAGTCATGACCGACCATGGGAATCCTTGGGATGATTTTGGGACCCCATGGAGCCACTTGGGAGTGATAATGACACATTAAACTAATTAATTTAAAGTAAAGATAAAATGGCACAAACAAATAACTTTTAGTAAATTAATTTTACATGGGGTTATTTCAGTTATATTTTAAAATATAAATATTAATTGGAAATATAAAATTATTTCCTACATCATGGTATTTGTTTTATAATTTTTATACATCATATAAATAAAATTATTAATGACACAAAAATTATGCAGTGTTTACCTCATTAATAAATGATTTAATCAAATAATATTATAAAGATTAAAATAATATCCAAAACCTGTCGAATTCTTATTGGATGAATTTACTTCAACCATGATTCTTCTTATCTTAGACCTGAATGTGTTTTTACCATTAGAAACTGAAAATATTTATATAATATAATAATATTTTCACATATTCTTAAAGAACCCCACCTCCCCCTTATAAAATGACCTCACCTATATACCATTCCTCACGCCTCTCAATCCCATTGGCTCGTCCAAACCCTGACCAAATAATCTCTTAGGATCCCTATATTCCTCCTAAAAGTCCTACCTTAGGCAGAAGGTGCATCAAGAAGTCCTTTTCCTTAAAACCAAAGGGAGTTACTTGAATTATAGGTAACGATTTCTCTTAAATTCTTTTATTTTATTTTACTTCTCTAACCCCTAAACTCTTTTCATTCCTTTATTTTATAACAAAAAAATTATCCTCAATATACTAGGATGTTGTCATAATATGTATTCTAACTACACTTACACACACCTTTATCTAATGGGTAAAGTACATACTATTACTGTGGATGGAAAACTAAGGCCGCACGAAACAATGATTGTTCAATTATCTCCTACCGCCTCTTATGGTGGCCATTATGATGACACGATATTTATATATGATATATATTATGTTTATGTTTTATTTATGCTTATTTATTTTTAATTTATAGCAAACCTTTATGGTTTCCATTAAGAGTAAACGCTATAATTTCATTTGAGGAATTGCGGACAACCACCCCGTCAAAGTTATATGACTCGTTCATACCATATGTGGGACATATAAAGCATGGAGTTATTGAAATTATATATGAAATTATATAGGAATTATAATATAACTATGTATAATTATTTTTTCATTCAATTAAAATTTTAAATAGAAATGAAAGTGTCGTTCATGCGTACGTACGACTTACCGTTTCTATGAGCAATGCATTTCATTTTTTATCTCCAAATGTTATGTACTGTTTTAAATACAAATATATACTGGATATATATGATATATATGATATCTAAATCATGAATATAATTTTAGAGATAATGGAATCTTGACCACATGGCCAACATGTAATTATAAGGTGTTCATTTTTTACTAAAGGACCAAATATCGACAAACGACCATTAATAACTTAAATGATTACATAATTATTATAACTAGGTAATAAGTGATATAAAAGGAATAATAAACCGAAAAAAGGGTTCTTAATAAAGTATAAATTAACTTAAGTTTATTATTCAGGAAGAACAAGGAATAAACCAGTCATGTCAAACACGAGGTAAGGGACTTCGTCTCAATCTCCTTTCATTGAGGCATATTTTGTTTTAATACATGATTATATTTTAGATGCTGTATAAACACCATTGAAATGTAATTTCATTCAATGGTAATATTTGTCTACAAATCATTTTACTAAAATACAAAAAATAATGTTTCTTTCAATGTACTCGGTGACAACAACCTTTCCACCGCACCAAGTATTATTTGATCTTTGGCTTCTTTAACAAGACAGAATGTTTTTAAAAGGAAAATAAATAACATATACTCTTTTTTATGTATTTTGGTATTTAATTTGGTTTTGATAATGGATTGTTTATGTCAATACATTTAAATGATATATTTTGATTGAAATGTTGAAATTTTGTCTTTCTATTATGTTAGTGTTATGTGTTATGAATATGTTATGGTTATTGGGAATTATTTACATATATGGGTGGTTCAATGACAATACAATGCTAGGTGATCCAGATATAGATCCCCAATGTGTTGGGTAACATGATTGAAGTAAATGTTAATGTTTCTCCTAAGAGATTTAAGGAATATATTGTGTTGGGTATTCTAAATGTGACTCCCTATGTAGGTGTGATAGCTGTAATGTAAGTATGTGGTGAATGCCCAAAGTTACCTTTATGATTTAATATTTTGGTATGTTATTCATAAATATTATGATTTCATGTGGTATGTTATGATTGACAAGTATGGTTTCATTGGTTTCTATTTATTTATGGGATAATGTTTCTTTTCATTATTTTATAACCCTTATTAATCTTTTTATGCTCATCCCATGTTTTGAAATTTTTTTCAGAAGACATAAAGATTAATATGGTCAAGGATGAGATCAAGGAAAAGTCATGTTTTCTAAAACATGGAACTATACATGTCTCTTTATTTCAAGAGTTTTTATTTTATGAAAAATGGATACTGGGTAGTAGTGTCTACATGTAGAATTCAATTTGTTATGCAATAGTTATGGCCTAATTCTTTAAAATTCTAAACCTAAAAAGATCCTCAATATAAATTCTAGAAATAATTCAAGAATATGTAATCTTTAAGGCTGGGTCCTTATAGTTGGTATCATAGTTCGGTTTAGATAACTTTAGAGTCTAGGGTGTTCTTTACGCATATGTGACATTACCATAATTGTTAGGATTTTAGAAAGAGTCATTGTTATTTTAGATAAAGTTAATTTGTTTAAGATAACATGAATATGTATATCATAGTGTTTACCCTCCTTATAAGATATTATATGATGACTTTACTGATATACTCACACTTACCTTTTTTGTTTTTGTAAATTGCCAGATCTTGCTGGCACCAAAGTAACAGTTGACGTGAAGAAAACTGTGATGGTTTTCTAAACGATTAGCTAAATGAAATTGGAGCTACATTGAGAACTCTTGTGGTTATTCTCAACCAACAATCTAGAGTCATGATTGACCACCTGAACCTTGTTGATTCTTATAAGGAATTGTATATGCGAGAAAGAAATCCCTACAAATGTTTAGGTAATAATAAAAATTTATGTATATTCAAAAACCTATGTCTCAAGGATGTGAACAGAAAAACATAGAAAAATGTTTGAAAAGGATGGGAAGATTGCTAGAGATGTGCAAGTGAAGTTCAAAAATCAAGAACCTACCATGAAAAAAGGAAGCATCCAATTGACTCTAGGAAAGGGAAGGAAATTTTTTTGAGTGATCAATTGAATGTTTTAAATGTGGTGTGAATGGTCATTATACATATAGATGTCCTGCGAATATGGTTCAGGAATGAGATCACCAATATCATACAAAAATATGTTTACAAATATCTAATGCCATTCCAACTGAGGATGAGGAAACTAATAACGACAAATGAAAGGTATGGATTATTTCTTAACTGATGTTTAGACAATTTTAAATCCTTGGATATGATTCATGATTTTGTTTGTAGGAAAGAATTATTTTAGAATATGTTGTAATATAATTGATAATGGATCATGATGAACGTTGAATGAGTAAGAAGTCAACATATATGGGATTCAAGAGTTATAGTAGATTTTAGGATGGTGAAATGCTTAAAAGTATTAAGGCTGTTTTGAAGATGGGATTACATTAGAATAATTTTTATAGTATGTGTAACCCTGAAGTTTGATATATGAAAATTTTATTCAAGGAATAATTATCTTTTCTTTTGTGGATATAGTTATAAAGAACCATTTTAGTTTATATGATCCTTGAATTTAAGCAATTACAGGTTAATACATTTTGTGATGCAAAATAAAAGTTATTAGATAACCTTTGTGTTAAAATATTTTATGGTTATTTTTTTGAATATATCTCTTTTTGAAAATTTTATAAAATTATATATTTTTTGAAAAAGGACAACACACAGACCGCGTGACAACCTGTCACATTAGGCAAAGCTACAGGAATCGAACCCACAACCAAAGTGAGACTTTTATTTATCACCTACCACTGGACTACGTGAAGTCCTTGGTTAGTATGACAAATTCTTGTTAGATAAATGATTTTATGAATCAAGAATAAGTTTATTTGGGGTTATCTATGGAAATGATTAACCTATCATAGAGAATATGTGATTAGGTTAATTACTTTTCAATGTGAGACTTTAAGAGTAACTGATGTTATTTGGAGATAAATGTCAAGAATTATTTTGGAAGACTATGTGATTAAATTCTTGTGAGATTTGGGTTTCAATCATAGTTTGTATTAATTTTAAGAATTTTATAGACAACTGTTTATTTAGTGGACTTATTTTAACTTTGGGTTTTGTTTGAAAATTTTTGGAGATTAAGAGTAGTTTTTCGTTTTGTAAAAGATTGTCCGTTTGGGTATTATCTGATCCCACACTAACCATTTTGATTTTGGTTAAGGTATAAATACATGAGAAATATATAGTTCTTCTTTTGTATATTATGTGATACTCTAGTACTTCAGGTGTGACCAAGTCATCCTAAATACTTACAGTTTTGAGAAAAGATGAGTTTGTAGTAGAATATAATTAAAGGATAACACTATTCATGAGAAGTAAGTTTATTTACTTATGATCATAGTATAGTTATTAATAAATTTATTCAACTCTATAAAAAGGATCTCGAAGAAAAAAAGTTATAAGCTCTCTTTTATCATCAGTCTTTTACCCAACAACAAATTTATGATATTTTTGTGGTTAACTTTTCATGATCATGTTCTCTACCACTCTCTATTAATCTAAGAGGGTTAGTTTCCCTTCCATATCCATGTTTTCATGGAATCCTAGTATTTTTTGTCTTGGGTGACTTTTTTACTTCTCTCCCATTATTTTAAATTGATAGTTTTATTGACTCTTTTTCCGATTGGGTCTTTCAATGAAGTTTCAAAGCCCAATTTTAAATTTGCAAGGATGCAATTCCCGAAAGGTGGGAAGGATGTAACATCCAAGGTAAATAAAGAATATGCATTTTTCATATTTATTAATATTTGTGAATTAAATATTAATTTTATTTTCAAGGGGATTCTATGTTCGATGGCGTACCCGATACACAACAATGGGTTTCTTGGAAATCTTACGTTTCACATAATGTTAGGTCATTCTAAAAAATAATAATATAAGATTATTTTAAATGGTAGTTAACGCTTAGATGTTGTTATGGTGGGTATGAACATAACTAACTAAAAAATTATTATACATGTTTGATAAATGTTATTATAGTTATCCAATAAAATTTAGAGGCATAAAATGTGAATAAATCTAATTTTAAGCATTATTTACTTTAAAAGGTTGATTTACCGCCTTTTAATTGCAAACCCTATTTAAATATAGTTTTTTCCACTTTTATATATTCCATTTGACAAAGTAAAATTCTTCTTTAGAAGCGGGACATCAAAATTTACTTTGGGTAAAAACTTGGTATTTTTCTGATAAAATTCATTTTTTGATGAATAGTGAAAAATGTTGTATTTTAATTCAAAACTGCATTTTAATATAATTTATTTATATTGTTATATTATATTTTTAAATGTTTTTAATGTGTAATTAGATTATATTTTTACCATGTAATCCAATTATTGACATTGGATGAAATTTCACATTGAAATTGGGCATAAAGAAGTGTCAATCTTTTGACAGATATTTTTTCTTAAAAACACACTATTTGTTTGGACAACGAGAATTAATTTTAAATTAATTAATGCAACCTCTTTTTTTAATTTTGTAAAATTGAAATAATTTTTGAATTCAGAATATCAAATATATCTTAGGATGAATTTTTCGTATTTTTCTGAAAAACAACAATTTTAAATGAATAGTGAAATCACTATGTTGTAGTTAAAAAACAAAACTTTTCATTTAAATGAAATTGATACGCTTTTGTGAGTTTATTTTTTAAAATCCGACATACATGATTGTTATTAGTAAGTAAAATTTTGTCCAATAGGTTGAAAATAATTTTTTTAGTATTAACATTTTACCTTTATTTACCACGGTTAAAGGTAAATACGGTAATTCAAGGTAAAATGAATATTATAATAATAAAAAATTGCCATAAAACTTATCCTAACCTTTTTAAATGAGTCTTGGAAGACCATGGGAATCCGTGGGCCGATTTGGGGACCCCATGGAGCCACTTGGGAGTGATAATGACACATTAGATTAATTAATTTAAAGTAATGACAAAAATGAAACAACAAAATATCTTTTAGTAAATTAATTTTTACATGGGGTTGTATAATATATTATTTCAAATATAAATACTAATTGTAAATAGAAAGTATTTTCTATATCAGGGTATTTTTTTATTAATTTTTAGACATAAATTAAATAAAATTATTTATGACCCAAAAATGATGTAGTATTTACCCCATTAATAAATTATTTAAACAAATAATATTATAAATGTTTTAATAATATCTAAAACCTGTAAAATTCTTATTATATGAATTTCATTAGACCATGAGTCATCTTATCATTGACCTTAATGTGTTTTGGACCTTTAGAAACCAAAAATCATTATATACTAAAATAATATTTTCACACTTTTCTAAAGAACCCCTCCCCCCCTTATAAAAAACAGTCACTTCTAACCCATTACTTGCATATCTCAAGCCCCTTGGATCATTTAACCCCAGACCAAATAATCTCTCAATATCCTTATATTACTCTTAGAAGCCTTGCCATAGGCATAAGGAACTTCAATAAGTCCTTTTGGTTCAAACCAAATGGAGTTACCCATATTAAAGGTAACGATTTCCCATAAATTCTTTTCTTTTATTTTACTACTCTAATAACTAAATTCATTTCATTACTTTATTTTATAAAAACACCAGTATCCTCAATGTACTAGGATGTTGATATGGGATGGATTCGAACTACACTTACACACACCTTTATCTAATGGACAAATAACATATTGTTTCTGTGGATGGAAAACTAACGCCTCACGAAACGATGATTGTTCAATTATCTCTTACCACCTATTATGGAGGACATTATGAGGAAAATTTATATATATATATGATATATATTATGTTTATGTTTTCATTATGCTTCTGTATGTCTAATTTATAGAAAACCTTTATGGTTTCCATTATGAGTAAACGTGATAATTTCATTTGAGGAAGTGCGGACTACCACCCCCTCAAAGTTATAAGACTCGTTCATACCATACGTGAGACATATAAAGGATGGAGTCATTGAAATTATATATATGATTTTATACTGGTATTTAAATATACCTATGTATCATTAGGTTTTCATTAAATTATAATATTAAATAGAGATGAAATTTTCGTTCTTGCGTACGTAAGACTTACTGTCTCCATTAACTGTACATTTCATTTCTTATCTCAAAATGTTATGTACTATTATAAATACATATATATACTGGTTATATAAAATAAATATGACATCTAAAAAATTAATATCATTATGGAGATAATGGACTATTGACCACATGGACAATTTGTAATTATAAGGTGTTAATTTTTTACTCAAGGACCAAATGTCAACAAAACGACCATCATTAACAAAAATGATTAAATAATGTTTACAACATGGTAATAAGGGATATAAAAGGAATAATAAATAGAAAAAGGTTCATAATAAATTATAAATAAATATAAGTTTATTATTCAGGAAGAACAAGAAACAAACAATTCAATCCGAACATGAGGTAAGTGACTTCGTCTCTATCTCCATTAATTGAGGCATATTTTATTTTAATACATGATTTTCTTTTATATTATGTATAAACTCCTTTGACTTTTCATTTCATTCAAAGGGAATCTTTTTCGATGGGGAATTTTACTTGAAGAAAAAAATGAATATTTCTTTTAATGTACACGATGACAATGTCCTTTCCACGATTGAAAACATTATTTGATCTTTGGCTTCTTTAACAAGACGAAATGTTCTTAAAAGGGAAATAAAGAACATATAATATTTTCATGTATTTTGGTATTGAAAATGGTTTTGTTAATAGATTTTTTATGTCAACATATTTAAATGATATATTTTGATTGAAATGTTGAAAAATTATTTTTCCCTTATGTTTGAGTTATGTGTTATCAATATGTTATGGTTATTGGGTATTGTTTACGTATATTCATGGTTACGTGATAAACCTAGGGCGGGTGAGCCTGAGATAGCTCACCAATGCATTTGGTAATGTGAGGGAGGTAAACATTAATTTTCCTCATAAGATATTTAAGCAATATACTTTGATGGGTATTCTAAATGTGACTCCATATGTAGATATGATAGCTAAAATGTAAGTATGTTATGAATTCCATAAGTTACCTTTGTGATTTATGATTTAAGTATATTATTCATAAATATTATTGTTTCATGAGTTATGTTATGATTGAATAGTATGGTTTCATTTATTTTTTTTATTGATGGACTTATTTTTCTTTTCATTATTTTGTAACCCTTATTGAGATTTTTATGCTCATCCCATGTTTTGAAATGTTTTTCACATGAAATAAAGATGAATAGGGTCAAGGATGAGATCATGGAAAATTCATGATGTCTAAAACAAGGAACAAGACAAGTCTATTTCTTTCAAGAGTTTTTATTTTATGAAAAATGGATACTGGGTAGAAGTGTCTACTTGTAATATTCAAGTTGTTATGTAATAGTTATAGATTAATTCTCAAAAAATCTAAACCTGAAAAGAAACACAATGTGAATTCATTACATTATTAAATATTTTGTAATTTTTAAGGCTGGGTCCTTATAATTATATAGGTCAAAGAAATGTTGTGTTAGTATAAAGGATGGAATTTTACATTTATCACGAAGAAAAATTGAAATAATTTAATGAGGAAGATTGCTAGAGTATGTATGCCCATATTAAGAGACCCACGTATTTTCATGAAAATCCACTAGGTAGTTGGCATCCCTATAAATGTTAGTGATGTTGTATCTCATAGAAAGATGATTTTATAGTCTATTTGCCCATTTTTCTATTAGATTCTATTAGAGATGTATCTTTCCTATCTGGATGGCTTCTGTGAGAGATGTATTGGGTGTTACCAAAATTATTTATCCCTAAAAATAATCCGGTAATGTTTTCATCTCATGAGATATTATGTATTGTGTAACTACCCAACCCTAGAATCACAGAGCCGGTGCATTACATTATTACATTAGCATGATTATAAGGAATAAATTCTCGATGGACTGATTAGTTTATAAGTCTTTAAGGTACTATATATGTACATAGAATCCATTTTACTTTTGTAAAGGAAACAAAATATAATACATTACAAAATAAAATAAATTACATCCCTAAAAACTCAAAAAATGATAAATTCATCATAACCCAGGGAAGGAAAAAAAATGAAATTTGTGTGTTCAAATTCTCAGTAATTTCTAAATGTAGCATAAAAATGAATCAATAACAAATGATTCATACACAGTTAGAAATAGTCAATATAGCATGGGAAATATTTGAAAAACACATGCCAACAATAAACTGGGAATGAAAATAAAACCAATGATTTTTTCATTATGATAACCTTATGGAAAGTAATAACTGAGTACTAAATAGATAGAATTCATATTATTTTGACATCATGGATATGGAACATGAACCATTATACCATCAATACAGTTTAATTATGTCGGTAGAAAGTCGTCAGATTTTTGGGAACAAACATGAAGGGTTTATCGCCATCTGATTTGTCTCATGAGACCATTTGATGCATTGAGTGGTTGTAACTAGTCCTACGCATCAAATCCAGTCAAAATCATTATTTTTAAAAATATTTAATAGAATAAAAGTATGCCTTTTTAATATCTATATTGAGAGGAGGATACATATTAATCAATATTTCCACAGTTAATGAAACATTCAACATAAACACCATAATTAAAATGTTATATGGCTAAGAAAATAATCATTTACATGTAACAAGAATTTGGATATATAATTTAATAATAATTTCAAATGAAAAATTATCTCAAAGGGGAAGTAGTTACACCACATAAGAATGATTAGGTGCACAATACCAAGTAAATCCCAATGAAATGGAAACCGAAACAAAGTATCTTATAGCATTGTAAAAAATCATGTTAATAATCATCAATTGAATCACTGAATATCATGAATATTGAGATGATAATGATATTATATATCAAATGGTAGTAAAAATACACCACATACAATAAATAGGTGGTGATCAATGTAAATTTCACAAAAATAAATGTGACATGAGAAACCCCTTACTAAGATCACATCATTAGATTGAGGATAAATAAATGACATAATTTTGTGTGATAAATATAAATCCACACAATATAATTGGATATAATGTATAAAATAATCAATGTTCATTCATTCATATTCACGGACAAACATAATAAATGACATATATGTTTAACTCAATGAATTATAATTCGGTTATGATATCCCTTACCTCAAGTTCGACTTAATTAACATTGGTTAAAAACATAAGTATAATGGTTAGAATAGTGTTATTAATCAATTATATAACTAATATCATGTTTATAATACCTTATATAAGGTTCTTATAATATTTTCCACACATATTTTTACAATATTTTGTTATTTTGATAGTTTTGGTTGTGTTATTATCATTGTTTCCAAGGTCAATTTATTATGTTATTCATTGTAAAAATTAAATAATAATCCATAATTAATAACATATATATATTTAGGCCATTTTGAACAATTACATGTGAATTATAACATCCCATAATTCTAGAAAAGTGAAATTAAAATGCATCATCCTCAAAGGAGGTGATTTGACATACAAAGACGATGATTTCGTTATTTATGAAAAGAAGTAGAAAATAATAGAATTTATGAAGAATATACAATAAAAAAATACATTATGTTATATAATTTATACTGGATATTTCATGAATCCTATTATAATAGGCAAGGATAAGGTATATGTGAGAACAAATTTGAAATAGAAGAAGAAGGAATGTTACCTTATGAATATTCTTCTTTTGAAACCACATTAAGGCTCTAGGAAGGGATCTTTTTGTGATACTAGAAGCACAATAATGTGTTACGGAATTAGGAGGATCAAATTTAGTAGAGGTTTCCCAATAATGGAGGCTTATAGTTGCTTAATTTTTAAAGGAAGGAACCTCCATTTATATTTGAGGTGAGGGGTAACATTAGAATTACTCTAACTATTAAAATATCATAAATCTATTATATTGATTAAGACCTAAAAAATGCACTAAAACTATATTACTATTACATTTTTGAAGTAATACTCTCAGTTTTGGACTTGTTCAACAATTTTGGGGTTTCCAAATAATTTAATAAAAAAATTCATTCATGAAAACAAATTGTCACGATAAAATCTATTCATAACTGTGACTTTAAACACATCGATACAAAGTTTAAAAATTGAATAATATTTTAAATTATATCATTGAAATTTCATATTAATTAATTTAATAAATGAATTTGATTAAAAATATCATAATATATTTATTTTATTATTTTTAATATCAACAATTTGACTTATTCATTAATTAAATTAATATTGTATAATCGTTGTGAAACTCATTATGGAGATTATATGTTGAATAAAATATTAAAAATAAAATTATATGAGAAATATAATCTTATTATATTTCAAAATAATATTATTCTTCAAATAAAACTCCTAGAAAACCTTAAATTAACAATGTTATAAAATGTAATGTTTATAGTGTGAAAACCTTGTCTTACTTTTAAATAAAATACTATAAAGGTATTAAATTGATTATTTTGGGTCCAAAGTGACCCTAAATAGAATAAAAAATATTAATCGGTCAATCCTTACTTATATAAAATGCTTTAGACAAAATATGGGTCACTGAATAATTAAAATAAGTTTAATTAAAAACATTTTATTTTTTTCTCATTCTTGCAAAAGCACGACATCTTCGTTTCATAAGAAGTAATGTTAATTATTTAATATATAAAAATTAAAAATAAATTTATACCTTTAAAATAAGTAAATTATGTTCAAAATAAAATTATAAATTCGTTCATTATGCATATTCACTCTTATACATAACAAATCATCTTCTTAATTTTTTATTTTTTCTTTTCTTGCCATGCACAAGCATTACACTGACATTTGGATAATAATCACCATATAATAACACAAATTATAACATCAAAATAAAAGGAATATATAATATATAATAGTTAATAAATAATTCATGAAAATAATTTTATCACTCAATTATTATATATAAGTTACCGATTCGGACTTTATCAGTAATGTGCATGCACTATGTCGACATTGAAAATGATTCCTATACATATCAAGAAAAAATATTTTAATGTCCCGGAAATTCTGTATAATTATTTTTTAATTATATGAAATTATTTTGAGACCGAGAAATCTGATGGTTCACGATTTCAAGGCCCAGAGTACCCAAGATGACACGTCGAAATTTTGTTGAGTTTTAATTAGCGCGCATAAGCAGTTTTCCTGAAAAAGTATAATAACTCTCAAACGGAAACTCAGATAAAAATATGAGGGAATCATTGCTTTTAGGATATCGGTTTTACCCTAAGCGCGATTTAATTTTAGTCAGTGTGGGCCTCCTGTGAGAAAACCCAAAAATGGCATAACCGTAAATAAAACAATTGAATAAATAATTTTATTTTTCAAATGCTTATAACACACAAACGGTAGCTAAAACTTAAAATATGATACCATCACTGAACTCATGAGGGAATTATTTATTTAAGAAGATACTAACTTTTGCCAGTATGGGCCACTAGTGAATGTTAGTTTCTGGCCGTCAATGAAATAATTAAGTGACAATTATTTTATTGTAAAATCCATAACATTTAAAAGGTAACTCGGATTGGAAATCTAAGAGTCCCATTGGGTTCGTTGAGGCATGATTCATTTGGGAAGAGCCTAACCTTGACCGACGCGGGTTAAAGGTGAATGGTAATAATTTTTTAAACTTTTTTTCGGGTACGTTCTGTAAACGTACGAGCGATGTTTTGTAACTTTTGAACCTATACTCGTAATTGAAATCCAAGGACACCGTAGAAATCGCAGCGCCGATATTCACATAAGAAGATATTCACCTTGATCATAGTTATTCAAGGCTATAAGTTAGTTTTTCAGATTTTAATGGGAGAAGAGAAAAATAAAATAAATAACTTTTTATTTATTTTATTTGAAACCACCATTTTGAATTCTTGGTGGTGGGGACCACCCAAACTCCCAATTAATGTGGGGGGAAACCACTGGTATTCCACTAGTTAATTTTCCAACCTCAATTTACTTAATGAGCCAACTTAAATTTTTAAATTAATATAATTAATTTATTAAGTATTCTCCTCTTTTTCTTGAGTTTGGGGAAAGCATTGGAAAAAGTAGAATTGGGAGAGTTTTTGGAGGATCATCTTCTCCAATGAAGAAAACTCTCCAATGAAGAGCATCCTCCAGAATCTATGAAGGAGGATGATTCTTGATCCCGGATCAGAATAATCTTGTGGGAGAAACGAACGCCGACATCACCATCTCATCGACTTCGTCTTCTTCCTCACACCACCTCCAATGGAAAATCATGGTAGGGGTTTTATATATGTTTGAATTTGGTTTATTTATTCATAATATCCTAAATTCATGATTATTTGGGCTAAACCAACATGGCCATCGTCCCGCACATAAACCATGATCCTCTTTGTTTTTAATCTTCACGCATTCTTTGTGCATTATTCACCGCTTAATATTTATTGGCACTAGAAACACTGAGTTTTACAAAGCACAATATATGGACCTGAATCCTATGACGTAGGGATCGAAAATATGCAATTGTTATATATTTTGGGATTGGAACGAACCCACAATGGATCATGGAAGGAGGTGGCCAAATATTTATTCGCACTGGAAATGAAATATTCTGTTGAGCGCGACATATGGACGTGGAGCCATCGACACGAGGATTGTGAATATGCGATCATTTTATTTTTTGGGTTTAGAATGAAGATGTAGTGGGTCACGGAAGGGATATTGTGGAGGTGCAATTATGGCATGTCTTTTGGGTGTAGCTCTAGGAGAGATAGGCTGTACGACTGCGGTTCTAGATGTGTGGAGGAATCCTATAGTTAGAGTTGCTCGAGAAGCTGTAGGCATGATTTCTTGCAGGAACTGTTCATGAGAAATGTGGGGAAAGATGAGTTAAATGGAGAGAGGAATATTTGAAAAGAAATAAATTAAAAATCTAATGAAATTAAAATGTAAATCGTTGTAATAAGGGGGAGGCACAACCCTTGTGCGTAAATCTCATTTTAGATGAGTTATAAGGAAAAAAAGAATAAAATAATAATAATATAAATAATGTTATTATTATTTTTGGTTATGAAACCACAATTCGTCTGAAACTTATCCATACGACCTTGGTTCCATGAACTGTTAGCGGAAGTATTACCTTATCTTCGAGACGGAAATTATGAGTCCAATTTTGGATGTCTTTTTTGGGTTTTTGGATCAGGTACCCTAAACGCTCAAATAATAATAATAATGTATTATTATTAAATCTTTGACCCTACATAACTCCTGTGTGTGACATCTGATTGACTTACCGTCTATGGTGATGTGATCCTGTCATTAAGAGGATCAATTTACGTCAAATGTCAAATATTAAATTCTGTTTTGTGGCTCGGGTACACGAAACACCTAATAATAATATTATTATTATTATGGGATTTTGTATTCGACATATCTCCCTCATATGGTGTCAAAATGAAGAACTATATGTGACACTAGAAACCTTGGATCGAGACCGTCCTTTTGGTATACCCCACTTGAGTTTTGGAAAAAAATTTGGTATAGCCGGGTTGGATTGTGCTCGAATCCAACCAGGCCCTCGGGAGTAAAAGGCCAATAAATTATAGACCAGGCATCTGATTGATGCACTTTATGTTGTGTTGAGACCCCCTTTACGTGGCGGTTCTTTGGGATACTTCTTCATGGGACTTCGAGGTATTTGGACTATTTACCTATGGCTTTAGGAGCGGATCCACCTAGAATCAAGTGAGCCTAGTGCGGGAACCCTGTAGCTGGATGTAACAAGAGAAATAGATCCTCTATGGGTTCATGCTTGAGGATACCACTTGGATCCGCTCTATGAATCCATGTGGGACTACTCTAGGATCATGTGTGGGTCTGATGATGTATTAATATCATGTGACGGTCTACTCTACTATGATCCTATGTGGGTCTGATGATGTACTAGGATCTTGTGTGGGTTTGCTATTCTAGGCTCATGTGTGGGCCTGATGATGTATGTGGATCCTGTGTGGGTCTGCTGTACTACCATCCTGTGTGGGTTTGATATTGTACCAAGATCCTGTTTGGGTCTGCTGTTCTAGGATCCTGTGTGGGTCTGATGATGTACTGGGATATGATGTGGGTCTGATGATTTAGTATACTACGTGGGTGTACCTCTTAATATAGTAAGATGATTCAGTAGTTACATCAAATCATCTTCACTACTCCTTATTTATACCTGGTTTGAGCTGAGTCCTTCCCTTCTTGGTGATACCTTTGTGGTATTCTTATGTGTGGCATACTTCTGTGGTACTTTCCTTCATGGTGATACCTTGGTGGTATTCTTCTATGTGGCATACCTGTGTGGTACTTACCTTTTTGGTGATACCTTGGTGGTATTCTTTTGTGTGGCGTACCTGTGTGGTATATTCCTTCATGGTAAAATCGTTGTGGTATTCTTCTATGTGGCATACATGTGTGGTACTTTCCTTCATGGTGATTCCTTGGTGGTATTATTCTGTGTGGTGTACCTATGTGGTACATACCTTCATGGTGATACATTTTTGGTATTATTCTGTGTGGCGTACCTGTGTAGTACTTTCCTTCATGGTTAAACCTTTTTGGTATTCTTTTGTGTGGTGTTACCTTTATGGTACTCACCTTTGTGGTGTTGCCTTCCTGGTATTTCTTCATTTGTGGAATAGTTGATCTTGGGGCATTTGAGTAGGACCTTGTTTTACCTTAGGAATGAGACGGGTATACATGATAACTTGGGTATATGAATGGGAATATACCTAAGTAGGGTTTTCAGATGTTTACAAGCTTTGTGGTTTATTCTTTTTGGATTTTATGAGACCTTTTATGGTCTCGGGTTCCCTTCTGAATATCATTATACTCACCCCTGCACGGGCTATGCTCGCACCTTATTGTGTTTGGTTCAAAAGACAGACAACTCTAACTACGGATGATAGTACCAGGACTGGAAGTAGCTCAGAGGTGGAAATTAGATGAGGTGTACCATAGATACGATCGTTCGAGAGTTGTACCAACCCTTTAGGTAGGATCCTTGGTGGGTGTTCACATGAGTTGTTTCAGTTTTCTTGTACTTTTTCAGTTTTCTTGTACATTCCAATTGGGCTTGTATTCTGGCCCCTTTTTCTTAATCTACACACTCTTTTTACTATACAGTTTACTTGTGTTCGTATCTTTTCATGTGCTTGGTTGCGTGTGTTTGTAGGATATAAAGGTAATTCCATTCCGGTTTTAGAGAATATGCCTTTCAGTGCTAGTCGCCATCCCCTGGCCTATGGAGGGTGGGCTTGGGGTTGTCACAGCACAGACCCCGGGGGACGTGTCGTGACAAATTGGTATCAGAGGTGCCGGTTCTATAATATAATATAGGACTCTGATCATTTTTATGGTAATAGTGTTAAGTGTAGTGAGTGTGGTTATCGGTTTAGGGAATCCAGTGTTCATATAGCGGCTGACGTATCCATAAACCAGGACCATGACTTCTGATTTCTGACTCTGTGCATAAAAACACGGATTGTGTGTGTGTTTTGAAAATTTTTCTAGTGTTTTCCTTGAGTCAGCTCACCATGTATAATTTAATGACCTTGGCGCACCCGTTCCTTATCAGGATGTTGCTGCATAGACAGCCAACTAAGATTCCTAAGAGAGTACACAATGACAGTCCACCAGGCAACTAGCCTCTAGTGCAGTTCCCTATTACTATGTTGGCACCTTTGGGTGGTGTACCAGCAGCCCCACCACCCGTTGGGAAACAATTACCACCTACCACACTGGCAGACAGTGCATGCTGACTAAGCGCATTTCATGAGTTCTAGCGGCAGAGGCCTCTGAGGTTTTGAGGTGAGACATATCCCTATGTGGCTGAGGGATTGATGGAGACGGTTGCTAGAGTTTTCCTCCTAGTTGAGATACCAATAGAGAAGATGGTGATCTTAGCTACTAGTATTTTTCAATGAGTGACCATGAGGATGGTCTGCATACTGATGAGGCTTTGGTATGTGGACTATTAACTGAGATAGTACCTTCTGGTAGTGTGTCAGCTATATCACTACATGTTGGTCAGTAGTTACAACCGACAGTACCGTAAAGGACACATATTTGCATATTTCCTTACACATGATTCAGCATCAGATACCCCTCAGGTTCTGAGGCGAGTTTGACTCCCAGGCGGCTGAGGACTGGCTTCATGAGGTGGCTTAGAGTTCTCTAGAGATTCTTTAGCATCGACAGGATAACATGTCAGTTGCTGAGTATTCATCGTGGTGTAACGATCATTCCTAGTACTAATTGAATATGATGCGATCAGTTATTCTGAGCTCGGACCCCTGCGCGTGGTGTCTTTATAGACATCCAATCTAGCACTATTCCTATATGCATTCCTACTAATGTTAGGGTGCTAGAGAGAACCTTTGTGGTTGAATATTATTTGGCTGAGTGGATGCAGTCAGTGAATGTTATTAGTGGGATAGCAGGAAACGAGCACTTTTCATAGAGACTTGGGCGTGTAAAACTGTTTCAAGAAGAAGTTTTGGGAATAGATGAATCTTTAGGGCTGTAGACGTGGAAGCAGATCTAGGGGAGCATCATAAGGTATTGTACATTTCGACATGTTACAACCACCCCCCATTGTGATCTTCGCCAGGCATAGTGTGCTGGAAGAGAGGGGAAGAGAGTAGCTACATGTGGTCAAGGAGTGCGACTCAAGGGTTCCATTAAATATTTGAGGTACGGTCTATGTCTACTACTAGATGCCGTGTCAATAGAAAAAGGTACCAATCATTCCTTCCTTCCAAGAATCTTCTCCAAGACCTAGATTTTCTGGTTAAACCATTGACATGACCCTCATGTATGGAGATATGTTTGGGAGGATACTTCATAATCACACTTACGCTGATGGTTTTATTTAACCCTTGAAGGTAGAGTTGGGTTGGAACCTCTTGGTGGTAGCGTCGATGCCTTACGATGTTAGTTCGGGTATGAATGGACACCCAAAATTCATTCTCATATTGACTGTATTAGGCAAAAAGTAATGACTAGAGTTCCTCTAGGACTATGACTTTGAGATAGTCTATACTCCTAGGAAGTGGAACATGGTAGCAGACGCACCCATTAGGTGTTCTAGCTTGCATCTACGGAGTGAGGTGACAGAGAAGCTCGCCGCTTTTATAATATCCTTTGTGGATCGATATAGAGAATCTTTTATTCAGTCTCATACAGTCACTCCCCCACTTATTCAGTAAGTCATGAAGGCTTAGTATTGGGACGCTGACTACGAGGCTCGTCGTGCTCAGATATCCTCAAGGCAGGCACCTGATGGATTTTATGTAGATGGGGATCATGTCTTCCTCTTCAGAGGACGTTCCATGATACCAGTAGTGCTATAGAAGGAGGTGTTGAGGGAGTTCTATAATTCCCCTCTGGCGGTACATCCTGGTGTGGTGAAGATGTACCAGGACCTTCAGTGTTAGTACAGTTGGCCAGGGATGAAGAAAGCAGAGGCTGATTTTGTATCATGATGCCTCATTTTTTAGAAAGTGAAAACTTCTTAGAGCTTGAATAAGTCTTATGCCGATAGGAGGAAGGAGATCATGTCTTCCTACGGGTCTCACCTCAATGAGGTTTTCGAAGATTTAGTGAAGGGGGAATGTTATCACCGAGGTATATCGGTCCTTTTCTGATCCATCAGATGGTAGGTGAGGTGGAATACCACTTGGTTCATCCACCGTAGTTAGAGAGGGTGTGCGGCGTATTCCATGTATCCCAGCTAGGCGGATACGTGCATGATTCATCTCACATCATCAACCATGTCGAGCTAGATTTTAGATGATGGGGCGTCGTTTACGGAGGTTCTAGTGGATATTGAGGATCGACAGGAGAGAGACCTTCGTGGGTGATTGATACCTTATTTTCATGTACATTGGCATCACAAAAACCTCTAAGAGTACCCATGGGGGTGGAAGTATTAGATTCATCCTCAGTACCCTCTTTTGGTTATTTTTCCTTTATTGTGGATTTAGGGGACATAAATCCTTAAGGTGGGGAGAATTTAATGTCCTAGAAATTCCATATATTTTTTTAATTATATGGAATTATTTCGAGAACACGAAATCTGACGGCACGTGATTCCAAGGCTCAGAGTTCCAGAATGATCCATCGATGTTTGGTTGAGTTTTTAATTCGAGCGCCTAAGCAATTTTCCTAAAAAATCAAATAGCTCTTAAACGGTAACTAGGATCAAAGATCTGAGGGAATATTTTCATTTAGGATGGCGGGTTTACCATAGGCATGACTTATGTTTAGTTGGCATGGGCCTCCTGTGAGAAAACCCAAAAATGGCATAATCATAAATAAAATAATTAAATAAATTACTTTAATTTTCAAATGCATCTTACACACAATCCATAGAATGGATTTAAAATCTAATACCACTGCTAAACTCATGATGGAATGCTTTATTTAAGCAGATAAAATCTTTGGCCAGTGCAGACCACAAGTTAAAGTTAATTTTTAGCCGTAAATAAAATAATTAAGTGACAATTATTTTATTGTAAATTCCATAACTTTTAAATGGTAACTCGGATTAGAAATCCGAGGGTACCATTGGGTTATTTGTGGTGTGTTTCACATTGGAAGATCCTAACCTCGACCGGCACAGGTCGAGGGTGACTGTTAATAATTTTGTGATCTTTTTTTCGGGTACGTTCAATAAACACGCGGGGAGTGTATTGTATCTTTTGATCTGGTACTCAGAATTGAAATTAGAGGACACTGATTAACTCATAGCGCCAATATTCAATTATGTAAACCTTCACATTGACTATAGTGGGACAAGGGAGGAATTTAGTTTTTTTGGATTTTCATGGGAGAAGAAAAAAATAAACAAAATAACTTTTTATTTATTGTATTTTAAACCACCTTTTTGATTGATTGGTGGTGGGGACCACCTGAACTCCCAATTAATGTGGGGGAAACCCTTGGTATTCCACTATTTAATGTGGCAAACTCAATTTACATAATTATCCAACTTAAATTGTTAAATTAATAAACTTAATTTAATAAGATGTATCCTCTTTTTCTTGAGTTTGGGGAAAGCGTTGGCAAAAGGTACATCCCCTTCTCTCAAAATCACACCTCCACATCCATTTGGCTAGGAAGAACCCTGATAAAATATCCTCCCAACTACCCTCAAATAGAACAAGAGGAATTAAATTTATCAGAAATCCATCTTAAGGATCCCATTTTGATCAACTCAAAAGCAAACTCCTGAAGAAGAGGTCATAATTTCACCACATCTTTCAAAGTTCTTTTCTACTTCCATTTCCACTTTATTTATTGTATCTATACCAAAATAATAACTCCAGTGCCTTATAAATATTTTTATGTTATTATAAATATGGTACAAACATATTCATTATTCTATCCATCCTATTAATGACATGTCACCATAATTGTGTACGTACGACTTACCGTCACCACGTCGTGGTGTAGTTTGTTCTTTGAACACTTCATTATTTGAATGGGTATTAAAATGAGTATAACTGATTTAAATAATAAATATAACATGTTAAGGATTACTTATATATGATATACCATCCAATTACATACGATTTCACCATCCATAGAATGGTGTTGTCGCTCATGCGTACGTACGGATTACCATCTCCACGAACGTGGTCAAATTCATTCCCCATCATAACCATTCAAGAATAATTTTAGTTTTATGATTAAAAATAATGTTTAAGAACATAATATAATTCTGGATATGAATAGAATACATCTTATCCATAAAAAACCTATAATACATAACTTAGCATACAAAAGAAAACGAATCAGTTAAAACCCGAAACAATGATACTGGTTAAATATTATTAACAAAGAAATATTAGATGATTATATATGATATCATATTTATGTATATATTTCTTTTATAATTTAATAACAAATTTTTAACTATTATACAGGAGTTTAACATAACATCAACTAAGGAAAAGTACAAGGTAAGGGTTAATTCAACATTCTCTTCATTATTTATGGTTGTTTATACGTGAGTATCTAATGGGAAATCTTTTTCATCCACATTCACGTTTCTTAAAAAATGTATTTCAAAACATTTCTTCTATTTACTAGAATATGGGTTAATGTTATTTATAATCTTTTTGTATATTTTATAATATGATTATAAATTAATCATTTCATTTTTTTCAAACAAGCTCATCTATGACCTTTTCGACAAAATTAAGGAAATAATGTTTTTTATACTTATACAGAGGGTGAAACTATTTTTTTCCACTATAAAATCATCGAATCATACCTTAAAATCTAATATGAATTTTTTAAAAATAACTTTTTGTTTTATAATTACATTATTTTTGAATCATTTCATAATTGAAAGAGATAATTATCACAAATAGTTTTGACTTAATCTACGTCAACATCATTTGATGGATTTTATACATGTTTGAAGTTGATTAATTATAGTAGAAATATACCATATTGTATTGAATGAGTTATGATATATTTGAAAGGGGATGTTATATTTTTATACCATTCATGGTTTGTGGTTAAAGTATTAACATTTCATATTCTAGTTTTAATACCAATGTTTATGTTATGTTTCAACCTTTTCATAAGTGGAATGCATTAGACTTAGTAAACGACGGGTAGAGCTTGATATAGCTCCTTGATTCATCATTAGGTCTCATGAGACAAACTACTGTCTTGGCACAAGGCCTTGACAAAATATTTTTTGTAGTCTTGAGATGAGTCCTGTACATTGTGGTTATGATTTCCGACATTATGCATTCCATTATTGTGAAATAGGATATTGATATTGATGTGATTATTTGACAAGAAGAATATCCATGTGAATAAGTAAATGGAATTATTTGATTTATATCTAACATATTATGCTGAAATTTATGTTTAAAAGACTTGCTTTTTTGTCTTATACATTTCCTTAAATGTTTATGCTTATTTATAAAAGTTTCCACTATATTGTTACCATTACATAGCATATGAGGTCACTAATTTCTTTGTATTGTTTTTTCAAGGATGGGAAAAGTATATTATGACTGATCTGTAGGGATAGTCTAAGGGAGATGAATGTGTTAAATGGAGACAAAATGTTATTGTTTTTCATTTCATAATCTATTGTAAAACTTATGTATGTATCTAGTACTTCCAAGGCTACTAAACTAATCAGTCTTTCGTGACATGATCCATTGTGAAAATTCCAATGCTATGTAATAATATACCAACTCTAGGTAACTATGGTCAGGGCATTATAGTTGGTATCAGAGGGAGTATTATTACAAACCTTGAAAGATAGATTTAGAAAAACTCGGATTAGGGAACATTACCCTAAATAGACATTGATGATTAGTAGAGAATAACATCCTATAATTTTGGTAATGTAGAGATTTTGTGAGTTTTCACAGAAATGCATGCCTATCTGGATATGACCAGGAAGAGGCGGCTCTGGTACAAATGTACCTAGTAGTGAAAACTCAGACATGGAGTTTCGGGCCTGGTAGGGGTATACTGGTACACAACAATGGTTTTTGTTACAATTTTGGTTATGATACTCTCAGTGGATATACTTCGGATAATTCACATGTTCTTTATAAACCTTTATAAAGTATTTATGAGTATATACATCCTCAAAGAAAACATTTTTATGATTATAGAATATATCTATAAACTATTCATTTTATGTTAAATGTCTTATAAATTTGGAATTATGTAATGTAATGCATTAACTAATCTAGTATATTCCGTTTTTTAGAAATGGTTCCTAGTGGAAGGAATGGAAACCAAATCAATTCACATAATCCATGTAGGGATTTACCTCCTACTCAAGATAATTATAGTGGAGCTGGTGATACAACTGGTGTTGATCATCTTATCACCATACATGGACAACTCACTTAGGTTATGAATAATAACCTTACCCATATAGAGCACCCTGATGCACAATGTGGAGGATCAATGTTAGGCCTCTTAATGAAGAAACAACCACAAACATTCAATGGCACTACAAATCCATTTGTATCTGAGTAATGGATAAGTTCCATAGAAAACATATTTCATGCTTTGGGGAATAGTGAAAGGGAAAAAAGTTTTCATGGCGGATTATCACCTCACAGGAGATGCATATCGATGGTGGTCATTAATTCAAAACACAAAGGAGGATGAAGAAGTATAAATTATGCAATTGAGAGAGTTTAAATAGATTTTCTTAGAAAAATACTTTCCTCGTGACCATCAAGTGGATATGGAAAGACAATTTCTGAGTTTGAGGAAAATAAAGGATGATAATGTAAAAAAGAATGAGGCTAACATTAAAAGGATAGCAAGGCATGTAGCATATTATATAAATAACCCATGTAGTAAGATTTATCGTTTCATTGATGGGTTAAAACCATTTCTCCATTGAGAATTAGTCTCACAATCCTTCTCATCATATTAAGATATTGTCTCATGTGATATCAAGAGAGAAAAGGAATTATCTTTTTCTTACAACATTAAAGAAAAGAAAGAGATGAAGAGTTCTGTTGAACACTCTAGAAATGAAAATAAGGGGAAGAAGGGAAAAGTTGAATATCCTTCATATGGTAAATGTGGGAAGAAACACCCTGGTACTTGCCTAAAGGACGTTGGAGTTTATTAAAAAATTTGGTGAAAAAGACCACCAATCTCATGATTGTAAGGGAAAGAAAGAAGCTATCAATGATGAATTCTAAAATTATAGAGAAATATGGAATTATTCAAATGATTTTATTATGTGCCAAGGAAACATACCACAGAAATGGCCAAGGGAGCAAGGCCAAGCTTATGTGATCACTACTACTGAGGTTGAAGATCAGAAAGATGTTATGGAATGTATTTTAATAGTTTCCTCAAGTTTAGACAATGCTTTATTTGATTCTGGATTATCGCATTGTTTCATTTCTTCCCATATTTTTAAGAAAATTAGATATTTCCAATTTTATCTAACAAGGGGTTTTTATGTCAAAACTCCTAAGGGAATTATCATTGCAACAAAGTGTAGTGAATCAGTTACCATTAGGGCATATAACCATTCTTTATCTGCTGATCTCATCATCATACCCATGATTGAATTTTATATAATCCTCATAATAGATTGGATTTCAGACCATGGTGGGAAAATTTATTGTAATAAGAAGGAGGGTACAATTTTTGATGATGATAATTAATACCTTATCTTTAGAGTTGTAACATCAACACCAGATTCTTATAAAGATCCACCCCCTGTAGCTCTACTAAAATTAATTATTGGGGAGGAATTGAATGAAATAACTATTGGTGAGGAAAAGAATTTTTAAATAGGGGACGTACCTATTGTGCAAGAATATGTTGATGTGTTTCTAGAGGATTTACAAGCATATCCTCCAGAATGAGAAATTGAGTTTTGCATTGATTTAATTCCTGGTTCAAGGACCATATCGAATACCCCTTATATAATGGCCACTATGGAATTAGTGGAACTAAAGAAATATCTATAGGAATTTTGTAATAAATTATTTATGCACCAGAGTGTTTCGTCAAGGGGATCCCATGTTCTTTTTGTTAAGAAGAAAGATAGATCTTTGAGGTTGTGCATTGACTATAGGGAGATCCATGCTATAACAATAAAGAAATTTTGTCCCCTACCTCACATTGATGATTTATTTGACCAACTTCATAGAGATCAATATTTTTCAAATATTGACATTCGATCTAGATATCATCAGTTGTGTGTGAAGAAGGAAGAAATTCTGAAAACCACCTTTCGAACCAGTTATGGGCATTACGAGTTTACAATAATGCCCTTTGTACTGAATAATGCACCCTCTGTTTTCATGGATCTAATGAATAGAGTTTTCAAGGAATATCATGTTGACTTTGTAGTGGTAATTATTGATGATATATTGGTTTAATAAAAAAACTATGAAGATCATGAAAATCAATTGCGCACTATTTTAAAAACCCATAAAAGAAATGAATTATATGGGAAGTTTAGAAATTTTTAATTCTAGCTTCAGGAGATTTCTTTTCATGACCATATTGTCTCAATGGATGGAATATTTGTTGATCCTTCAAAGGCCAAGGAAATACAAGAATGGACATCACCGATAAATATAATTGTGGTACGCAGTTTTATTGGTTTACCCGGTTATTATGGGAACATCGTACATAAATTTTCCCGATTGGATAACCCATTACCGAAGATCACACGTAAATGGGTTAAATTTGTTTGGACAAAAGAGTGTGAAATATTTTTTATGAACTGAAGAGATGAATAGTTAATGATCTTATATTGACTCGACTATCTAGAAATGATTTGTTTGTTATTTATAGTAATTATTCAATGAAAGGACTTGGTTGTGTCCTTATGAAGAATGATATAGTTATTGATTATGCATCATGGCAACAAAAAATTCATGAACAAAACTTTCCCACTCATGATCTTGAGTTGGCAGCTATAATCCTTTATTTGAAGATTTGTAGACACAATCTCTATGGTGACAAATGTGAGATATATACCGATCATAATATATTGAAGTATATTTTCTCTCAAAAAGAAATCAACATGGAGAAAAGGTGATGGCTTGAGCTACTCAAGGATTATGATTGCACTATACACTACCACCTGTGGAAGGAAAAAAGGTGGATGATGCTTTGAGTAGAAAGGATCGTGGATTTTGAACAATATAACTTTTGAAAGGAATCCAATGTTCATGGATGTAGTAAAAATGGATATAGGAATAATCATGGATGTTGAAACATTAATACATATTCAAATGGTTGTTGAACCGTCTTTAATAGAAAGGATAAAAATTTTGTAGGCTTATGATGAGGAGTTTAAAAATAAAATAAAATATGTGAACGATGGAATATTGATCGACTTCATATATGAAGATGGGATTTTGAAATTTTGGAAGAGAATTTTTGTTCCTGACAATCCTGATCTAAAAAGGGAATTGTTTGATAATTCTCATAGCTCCAATTTCTCTATACACCCTGGTAGCACTATGATGTATAAAGATCTGAAGGAACATTTTTTTGTGGGAAAACATTAATAGAGAGATTTCTGATTTGGGGTCAATATGTATGGCTTTTCAACAAGTTAAATTTTAATAACAACCTCCTAGAAGATTCATGAATGCTCTTCCAATACCTGAGTAGAAATGGGATGATATTACAATGGATTTTTTCATGGGGCTACCAAATAATCCTAGAAGAAATGATGCAAAATGGGTAATTATTAATCATCTTACCAAGTCATCACATTTTCTTTCTATAAGTGATGATTTACCACTTGAACGTTTAGAAAGAATATATATTAATGAAGTTGAAAGGCATCATGGAGTACCCCTATCTATTGTTTCAGATTGTGACCCCCATTTAACATCAATATTCTTGAAAAGTCTTCAGAATTCCCTAGATACTGAACATCGTTTGAGCACTGCCTCCCACCCTCAAATTGATGGAAAATCATAATGGTCTTTTCAAACCACAGAAGATATTTTGGGATCTTGCTAATTTGACTTTCAAGGTATGTGGGATTAGTATTTACATCTTGTAGAATTTTACTATAAAAATAGCTTCCATTCAAGTATTCAAATGGACACATAGGAAGCGTTATATGGAAAGTGATGTAGCACACCCACTTGTTGGGATGATGTTGGTGAAAGAAAACATGTAGGCCCAGAACATGTTTAGGAAACAATGGTAAAGGTAAAGGTTATCCAAACCCAAATTGAAGTAGCTCAATGTAGGAAAAGAGATATGATGATAACTGAAGGAAATATTTGGAATTTCAAGTAGGAGATCTTGTTTTCTTGAAGGTATCTCTATGGAAGTGCCACCAAGTCTCTCTAAAGTTCATGATGTGTTCCACATATATTTGTAAAGAAAATACATGCCTGGCCTAATGCATTTACTCACCTATGAAAAAATAGAACTACAACTTGTCCTACCTTATTACAAAGATCCTATCAGAATTCTTGATAATAGAGAACATGTTTTGACAAACTGGATGACTCGTCTGGTGAGTTTTCTATGGAGAAATCATAAGATGGAAGAGGCAACTTGGGAACCCAAGGAACTTATGATGAAAAAACACCCGAATCACTTTGTACAGTAGTATTCATTAAATTTCTAAGACAAATTCATTTTAAGGATAGATGAATGTAACACCCCAAGCTTCCACGGTTTGCTTCTCTTTGAATAATACAATAGCTTGCGTTGTACGCAACTTCAAGTTCAAACACACCACGTCCAATTAAACTATCCATTATAAATAGTAATACCCACTTTTTGAAATATTATAAATTTTATTTTTCAAAAAGGACTTCATTTTTGGATTTAGAATATCAAAATTAGCTTAGGGTAAATTTTTTGTATTTTTCTGGAAACGTTCAATTCATTATGAATAGTGGAAAACACTGCGTTATTGTTTAAAACTGTATTTTTATTTAAATAATTAATTTTTTTATTTATAATTATTTTAGGTAAAAATAGATACATAATACCTATGTATGTTTTTTGTAATTCATTGTAGCCATTTTATAATAATATTATATATATATAATTTTATTGAACATTTTACCATATTTTACCCACCTTATAGGCACGATATCAAATTTGCATAAAATGTAATATTACCGCATCTGTGAATTGAATTTCAAAAAAAGGGATAAACATTGGATATCAGTAAGTAATATGTGCTTTAATATGAAAAAATTAATTTTTGATGAATAGTAACTTTTGACTTATATTTACCACAATTAGAAGTAAATATGGTAAATAAAGATAAACATTATAATATAATTACCAAAACATGTGTCCTAATTCTGTTGGATAAGTGTATTTCGACCAAAATTAACCTTAGTAATAAAATATGATCCTTTTGGTCCACATGGATTAGAATAGGAAATTTATTTCTATTTTATTTAAGAAGCGTTAAAATTGTTAAATTCCAAGTTTAATAACTAAACCATTTTTAATATAGGTTTATACGTAAGATAAATTTAACTATAAATATTCATTAGAAAAATAAAAAATATTTACTACATAATGGTATTTTATATATAATTTTTGGACATTAAATAATTAAATTTATTTTTGGCATAATGATGATGCATTAATTACCTTATTATTGAAAGATTAAACAAATTGATATTATAAATATCCAAATAAATATAAATTTAGACATTTGATGAATTACCCAAATTGTTTTAGGATAATATGACATTTTATGTTTTATTAAATTAATTGTTTCGATGTAAATAGGCTTTTAGGACTTTAACAAAAATCAATACTAAATAGTTTCAAAATTGACATAAATGAGTTTCTAAAAAAAATATTATATTATTAATTGATATAATATTCCTAAAAATCTACATTTTAGGAAAATATCATTGATAATTTCAGATATATCAATAATGAACAACTTGGGTTTCTCTTGGAATTTTATAGTAATATTTTTAACCATATAATATAATAATAATAGAATACATGGTAAAAGTTAAACTATTTAACTAAGAGTTAAATCTAAAAGTTAAGGTTAATATGGTGACCTAAACCCTTCTAAAACCTATTGGTTGAGCTGTTTTTGACCCATCCCTTCCATATCCTCAAAATAAATCATTTTGAGCCATTAAAAACTGAATAGGATTGTATAATAAAATAATATTTCATTGTTTTCCTAAAGTGACCCTCCCCTATGTTATAAAAAGGTACTTCCCCTTCTCTCAAAATCACACATCCAAAGTCATTTTTCTCATCCAAAACCTACTCAAATATCCTCCCAACTCCCCACAAATATACCTATAGGCCTTCAATTGATCAGAAAGCCAACCTATAGAGCCCTTTTTGATCAACTCAAAAAGAAACACCCAATGAAGAGGTCATAATTTCACCACCTCTTTCAAAGTTCTTTTCTTCTTCCACTTCTTCTTTCTTTGTTGTTCCATTAAAAAAATAATACATCTAGTACCTTATACATACTATGATCTTATTAGGAATATTTTACCAACATATTCATTATTCTATCCATCCTATGAATGACAATTCACCATACGTGTGTACGTAAGGCTTACTGTCTCCACATCATGGTGTAGTTTGTTATTCAAACACTTAATAATTTAGATTGGTATAATAATGAGTATAAATGATGTAAATAATAAATATAACATGTTAAGGATTCTGTATATATGATATACCATCTAATTAAAAATTATTTCCCCATCAATTGAATGGTATTTTCGCTCGTGCGTACATACAGATTACTGTCTCCACGAACGCGATGAAATTCATTCCCCATCATAACTATTAAAGAATAATTTTTGTTTTATAATTAAAAATAATTTTTAATAACTTCATGTAATTATATATATGATTCAAATACATCTTATACATAACATAAATTTCTTACATAACCTATAATATAAAGGAAAATGAATCATTTTACACCTTAAACAGCGATACTAATGAAATATTATTAATAAAACAATATTAGAGGATCATATATGATATCATATTTATGTATATAGTTCTTGAATAATTTATTAACAATGTTTTAACTATTATATAGGATGTTAAAATAACATTCAATAAGGAAAAGTACATGGTAGGGGTTAATTCTATAATCTCTTCATTATCTGATGTTATTTATGCGTGAGTATATACTAGGACCTCATTATCATCTACATCTATGTTTCGTAAATACTGTATTTCAAAACATTATTAATATTTCTTATACTATATGTTAAAGTCATTAATACCTTTGTTTTAATTTTGAAAATATTTTTTTAAAGGAATCATTCCGTCATTTTCCAAACATTTTCCTTTACGACCTTTTTGACAAAATTAAACAAAAAATGTTTTTTAACTTATACGGCGAGTGTGGCTATTTTATGCCGTTATAACATATTTGAAACATCTCTTATATGATTATAAGAATATTTTAAAAATAAATGTTTTATATTATAATTACGTTAGTTTTTAATGATTTCAAAATAGAAAGATATATTTCCCCTAAATAGTTTTGATTTCTTCTATGTCAACATCCTTTGATAGATTTTACAGTTGATTGAAGTTGATTAATTATAATAAAAATATTCCATTTTTTATTGAATGAGTTATGGTATATTTGACTTTGGATGTGTTTTTTTATACCATTCATGGTTTATGGTTATAGTATTGACATCTCATATGCTTGTTTCAATACGAATATTTATGCTATATTTCAACCTTTTCATATGAGGAATGCATTAGACTTAATAAGTGAGGGTTGGAGCCCACTATAGCTCCTAGATACATCGATAGGTCTCAAGAGACAATATAGTGTCTTGTCACATGGCCTTCAAAAAATCTTATTTGTAGTCTTTTCATGAGACCTTGACTATATGATTATGATGTCCTGCATTATGCATTCAATCATTATAAAACTGGCTATTGATATTTCATGTGATTATTCGACTAGTTGAATATCCATGTGAATAATTAAATCGAATTATTTGAGTTATGTTTTTCATATTATTATAATGTTTAACTTTAAAAGTCCTATTTTTTAGTCTTATACATTTCCCTATATTTTTATACTTATTTATGAATGTTTTCTCTATATTTTTATAATTACTGATCATCTGAGCTCACCCCTTTCTATGTTTTATTTTTCCAAGTATGCGAAGAAGTATATTATGACTGACTTGTAGGGATATTCTAAGGGAGATGAATTTATGAAAATAAGACACAATGTTGTTTTTTTCATAGTCATAATGAAATTTAAAACTTATGTATGTATCTAGTACTTCCAAGGCTGCTAAACTAATTGGTCATTCAATACTTGATCCCTTGTGATCATGTAAATGTTATGTAATAATGCACCGACTCTGGGTAATTAGGGTCGGAGAATTACATTTCTACCACCAGTTTCCTCCCATACACCCACTACATTGAGCCAGTGCATCCTCCAGGTGCCTCAACTGTCGCCCTCACCTAAGATTCACATGGAAGATTTGAAGAAGATGAGGTGTTGTCACGTGATGGAGTGAACTAGCAGGTGGTCGGAGCCACATGGTCGCTGCTAGTGTGTCAAGAACCCTAACCCCTTACCAACTTTTTTGTGGATAAGAAGACATTGTGGGGATAAAAATAATTATAAAAAATTAATTAAAACAAAAATTAAAAAAAATAATAATTAAATAAATAAAATAATTAATTAATTATAACATTAAGTAAATAAATAAATTATATTACTAAAATATATTATAAAAGTAAATAATTAAATTAAATATTAAAAGGTAAAATTATTATAATAATAATTTATAATTTATTAATTTTAACCAATTTAATCAAATAAATATTTCTTTATTTATAATTTAACTTTTAAAATAGTGTAATTATAAAGAAACTAATAAAAAGAAAAATACTTAATTAAACTAAATTAATAATATGCTAATTTAAAAATATTTAATTACTAATTTCTTTTAATGTTAGTTCAATAATCAAATAAATAAATATTATATTTTTATTTTCATAATTTAATTTATTATAAATTTAAGAGGTTAATTAATAAATATTAATACTATTATTAAATTAAATTAAATATTTTAACATAATAAAATAATAAACTTTTAATCCTAAAATAATAATATTAATTATATTCTTTTAAATAAAAAACATTAATAATGGTTAAATTAATAATAAATAGATTGTAATAATTTCACAATTGTTTCTAATTATTTAATTAAGTTTGCTCCCATTTTTATGTTATAACTTTTATTTATGCATTGTCAGTTTATAAAAGATATATAATCCTTACCATATACATCCAAAAGCTATCAACTAGCGATGGTTATGAGGGAAATACTAATGTGACGTGTAGTTCGTGAAAAAACACAAGTGGGTCGTGCGAAGATAAAGGACAGACTATGTTAGTGGAAGCTGATCGGTGAAAATAAGCAGTTGAAAGATGGTTTAAAAAACATAGCAGTAGTATTCGAGTTGGATACTCACTCACTTTTCACAATCACATCGTACGATAGTGAATAATCTCGTAAAGGCTGCAAGGTTTGAGATGTCTGGAGGAGAAATGCAACATGTATGATCGCCAATCATCTGGGAGATTATTTATTCATCTATTTTTATTTTCATCATCAATTAATTGATTAGTGTTAAATATTTTAGTTTCAATTAGTCTTGGGTAACAATTTTTGTTTAGGTAAATTAATATCTACTGATTATCTTATATCTTCTTACTTAATTCGTTCATCAATAAATCATAATCAACAGGAGAAGTTGATTCAGAATCAACAGGAGAAGTTGATTCAGAATCCCAAATATTCAAATATATTTTCACCTCCATTTATTAATTCACAATTCCCATATCCTTCGGTGTGATTGAAAATGGAAACAATTTTCAAAATTCTAATTTCCAAATCCTCAGAATATATCATCAATACTATTTCCACTGAGAGTCTTTGATTACTGTTTTTGTATGAATGTTCATTAAATGTTGAATTTCATGTTTCATTTTTCCTCTATTTCAATATTATGGAGAGGGTTGTAAAACTATTCATTTACTAAGGATCCAATCCCATTTATCATTTATGTGAGTATGAAAGTCAAAAAACCTATAATATTACTCTTTTCTCACGAATCTATCTATAATTATGTTCCTAAGTCGCTTCCTTTGTTGTTTTCTTGTCACTTTTCTTTTATCAGTTATGTAAACTATTTTTTAGGTTTCAATCTTCTCATTACTTACTTTTATAAATGAAATGGTAATAATTTTATATCTAGATGTCCCCTCCCCCCACTATTGACACTAGTAGGGTCTGCTAAATATATCCATTTAATTAATCACCTATATTCCTTTGGGTTAGACCCTTCAATACTGTGCGAATTTTGGTTTTTAAATATAGTTTTGAGGGTTCTGACGACCTTTGACCTCATCATAATTTGGTTCTAGTATTGGGGAATGCATGCACCTGTTAACTATGGTTTTAAAATATCTAAAAAATAAATATAAAAAAACACCAAAAAACAAAAAAAAAACATATAATAATATCATCATTAAAAAAATTGGGAACTTGATTTTACTAGTTGTGTGTACAAGATTATTATTATTCTATTAATATAGTGTATCTAAGATGATTCTAAATAATAAAATGAATTATTTTTACTATACTATGTATTCTGTGGCTGTTATGGGCACATTGCCTAGTAGTGTGTCTATAACCATCCCTAGAAGGCTACTTACTTTGAAGAAACTGAACAAAATCTGGATCATATCCCTTACTTGTTAGTAATGTGGGTTCAAGGTTTATCAATGATATATGTTAGGGAGGTTATTTGGGAAAAATATTCAACTCAAACACAAGAAATAAAATTTATAGATTCTGAAGAGAAAGATAAAAAACATATAGGGTTAGAAAATATGCACTGTGAATTATAGAAAATAGTTATAGTAGAACAAGAAGTTGAAATGAGTGAATTTAAAATCTCTACAAAATATATGAAAATAGATTTTATGAGGAAAGTTAATATGAACCTGGGATAAAGACATTATATTTTGAAGAGTCTGATTTGGATTATGCATAATTTGAAAAAAAAATTCAATAAATAAATAACCCAACATTGAAAATCCCAAAAATAACATAAATTCTTTTGAGTAGAACAATTTTGAAATAAAAATGAAATATATTGAATAAGAAAGACCAGTTCTCTTCATTTTTCCTACATTGGAGATACATAGCTATTTTAGAGTCATTTAAAATGAAATCACGTAGGTTGAAGACAAATTAGAAAATGAGAACTTGATTTTTATGATGTCATTACCAAAAATTATTGAATTCCAAAACAACGAACTTAAACTGGAAATGGGATGTACTTTGGAAGATAATAATAAACTAGAAAACATAGAATCTCAAATTATTTAACCTTCATTGGAAATCAATCTTCCTTATATTGATTCATCAGACCCAACAATCACTTTTATGATGTCTTATATATATGATGTGGGAATGATCTATGAAGAGAGATTAACTGATGAACATTCATTTTCATCTTCTAAAATTGATCATGTTCCTGACACCTGGTTTACTAAAATTGCGAAAACTATTGTCCAACCTGGGGATTTTTTTTTTAATTTTATAAATCTTGAAAATGATTTTATTGAAGATGAATTGAACATTTCTTCCCCTAATCTAAACATTCATGAATATTCAACAGCCTTTGATTTAGAAAATGAACTCTTTTAAAAGGAACATGAAGAAGATGTTGTGCACACACGTGACTTAGGAGGTCTTGATTTTCCAGAATTAGTAGATGTTCTGTGTAATTTTACTAATGAGGATCTTTTGGAAGTGATTTACAATAATATCAAAACTAACTATTTAGAAGAAAAAACATTGACACTTCTCGATTTTCACTTCCATCCCCAACTTAGTTGGGGGATGAATCTTTTTATGATTCTGAGATTAGTTTAGTCTGGGAGACACACTTGAGTTATAGTTTCTCTAATTTTATATAGCACATTATTGATCTACTTCTGGAACCTAGTATTCAAAACTCACCAACAACAACACATGATTTTGATTTTTATTGTGTTGTAGTTGAGAGTGATGTCTGTGAGAATAAATCCATACCCCTAAGAGAACCTCATTCAATATTTTCCCATCATGTGAATTCATGTCTTAATAAATATGAATTAAATCAATAAATTGATATCACCATGGACATAACTTTTAAAGGGTTCCATTTAATGGTTATCACAATCTATGAGAGTTTAGTTTCAATTTTCATAACCTCAGGAGCCCACCAAATTTCGTTTATCCATAAAAGAAATTGGGCCAAACATATGTGTTTGTTCCTATTAATGTAACCACACCCACCTAGTGACTATAGATAGTTCTAGGGGAGTCTGGCTGGGGACTAATCTAGTGCTGCATGGGAGGAAACCCATGATTTTTCTGGTTATGAATAATAAAAATTTTGTAATTAAATAAAGTCTAACTAATGATTTTAACTCAGTGTTTCATGTGAGTCAACCCATGGTTCATTATTCTTTTTAATTTCTTTCGTTGAATAAATTGTTGCAATAATGTCTCTTGTACTCTCTATTTCTGGTGGATGTGTGTTTTCTCTTGCTGGTTCATGATCTGTAGGTTGCTACAATTTTTGTTATCAAAATGGAGTGGAATTCCCATGCTATAGATTTATTTGAACAGTCCATTTCATGGAACAACATTTTGTTAACTTCTACATTCATTTTCTACACCTATGTATATAATAACTTCAGTTTCATGTTAAATACAATTGAAAAGTGTGTTTTCTAGCATGACATTGCAGTAAAAATTCAATTATATATCACTATGCTGAAAACATTTTTGAATGTGTGTATTGTGTTTACAAAAATCTTATTCTTGTGACGTTTTTTAAATAAAAATTTGCATGATCTTCCTTTTTGAATGTTTTAATTTTGTTGTTATTAAAATAATCCCTCTACATGAACTGAAGTGTGTGTGTGGGGGGGGGGTGGTGGGTTACATAAAGGCTCGTTATTATCTTTTTGAATCTTCTTTAGGTTGCGATGTTTAGAATGCATTTTTCTAGTCCATTCAACATATTATTGAACCAAAATTTTTAAACATTCTTTCAGTCTTTTCATTGTGCACTTACATGTCTCATATGACACTACTTGAATTGTATTGAAAATATTTTCCACTATCTTTAATGATAATGCATGTAATATTGTTGAAAATAATATTTTTAGAATACAATATTTTTGAACTTCAATGTGACTCTTTACACATTTCATTAATTTACTAAAATGAAAATATGTTTTCAACTATTTTTTTTCAAATTTTTCTTCACCACAATTGAATTCAACTTTGTGTAAATAGATGGGTCTTAAGTGTGGAAGAGGGGGTCAATTCCTAATTGAGCTAAGTTGTGCTTAATTTAAATTAAGATAGATGGAATGCCTCTGCGTGGCTGCTACCCTCCTCTCCCCCAGGGCTATGATTTTCTTTAGATAATTGCCTACTCCCCTCCTTCAACGCGATTCAGTGTGGCTCGGTGCCACCTTCATTTAGATTGTTCTGGCATAAGTGTGTACCTAAATCATCTCCAATGTTCCTATTTCGACACTATAGTGTCTCTGCATTTTTTGACATCCCATCGTAGATTCGGCATTGCTCGGTGACATCTCTTACATGCTTACTGCTTCATCCTATAGTGTGAACTGTTGTCATCTATAGAATGGCTCAGAGGGGGGAGGATATATTATACTTTTTCATTGTTTGATGTTCGGCGGTCCTCATGGCCTTGGGTTCATTTCATTTATGCATTTATATTAATGTTTGGAAGGTTTTTGTGGAATCGTCATGTTCATAGGTTCACTGCTCCTCCTCGCTATCTAGGACATCCCATGTTGCACAATTTTGACTTTGGTGTGTTCTTATATAGTTCAACTATGTTTGGATCCATTCCCTATGCAACATTTCATATTCTTTGCTGCTCAGATATACTCATTGGTGATGCTCCCATGGTTCGGTTTTAAGAAATCCTATCCTAGGTGACAATGGTTTAGATTCTTGTGCATTGGCTAGCCTTCCTCTAATGATTGCTTCTATAGATGGTTGGGGGTATCTTGAGTATGACATCGGGTTTGTCCTCCTACGGTGGTTCCGGTGACTAGGGAATGATTCATGGCGTACATGGTTTCGGTTTGGGTCAATGCATATGTTGAAGCATTTATGGTTTCTAAAGGAGTTCATATATTGAATGGTGGAAGTGTTTTGTTTGTAATATTTTATCATGAATGTGGGAATTCAATGTAATTAGACTCGACCACATGGGACACATCCCAATTAAGGATCATGTGCTAGTGGTCCATCTATGTAGAGCTCTACGGATATAGTTTATTGAGACGAAATTGAATCATCTTTCATATCAAGCATGTTATTTGACACAAGAAACTTGGTAGCCAAACAACCTTGCAATGGGGGAGAGCTTCATCATGATCAAATGATTGGGAGGGGAACCACCTTGTTGTCAGTCTGGTTTTACACTTTTTCTTCTTCATGTGTGATTTGATAAATGTTCATGAAGTTTTTTGGGTTTCCCCCTTATTTCTTTAAAAGGGGGATTTATCTAATAATAAACAAAATTAAGGGATTTGGACAGTTGGATGGATTATTAATTGAAAGCCCTTCAATTCAAACTTCAACATCTATAATTTTGTAAAATTGGTCAAACAAGTTCAAAATTTATGCACAATTTTAGGCTTCAACTATACACAAATGGTTCCTGCCTAAGGGAATTTCCATACTGATAGTTATGATTTTATTTGAAAATGAGACTTAGGTGGGTGGATGATTGGTGAGTGAACAAGCTTACTAGTTTTTTGAAAAAAAATTAAGTAACAAAATTTGAGAGTTATATGAGTAACATTTTTGTGGACTTGATTTCATATCTCTAGGAACTGGAATTTTGAATTCGATCATACGAGACTCACATTATTTTAATTTTTAAAATCAAGCACCTTAGTGAGCCAAGGGAAATGGTTTTTATATAGATCTTTCGAAACTGTAGTTGTTTTGGAATTTGGGATCCCATGATGAATCTCTAAGACCCAGGGATATGGTGTGTTTCTGTTTACTAAATGTGCTTTGTACACATTGAATAAGTGCATATGCACAGTACTTAGAACTTGTTACATGGCTTGAAAAAAAATTAAATAAAGTGTTTAGGGTTCAAAATGAGTTAATCAATGTTAGGGTAATAATGATCTACAAATGAAGAATGGGATTATTGGTTTATAAGAGATTCATTTAGGTTTTATCAATAAGGGGATTCAAGAAAATTATTTATTTTTGGAACCGTGGTGAAGGTCAAAGTACAATGTTCATCTTGTCAAGTTATTAATTTGATATTCTGTTAAATTTTTATCACTCTAGAATTTAGATATTATATTTTAATAGAGTGATTAATTAGGAAGATTCATATATAAGGCGGGACATATTTATTGTTGTAAGATTCATTTCTCTTTTGATTACCCGTGAGTACTTGATTTTAGACAAGACTTGATTTGAACATTTTATTTCAAAACCCTTTTCTCAATTTTGCAGTCCTCTATTCGAAACTGCTGAACATTTTACTATTTGAGATGAATAAAAAAAATTATTTTTCAAGGTTAATAATGCATGATATTGAGTGGGGACCAAAAATATTTAATTATTGGGAAATTTGATGTCGCCTTAATTTTACATAGTTTTCCACATCATTTTAATTATATTTTTAATAAATTTATTAATTATTTTTACATTGTTTCTTAAATATTAAAACTCTTGAATATTTATAATTAAATATATTTATTAATCAATTTTTATATCTAATATTGATTTTGAGCTTTTTAAAAAATTAATTTAAATTTTCTTTATTTTTATAGTCTAATTATTTTTTGATTAGATTAGTTCTTTTTTTATTTTCCATTTAATAATTTCATATTTTTCTTAATTAATCAATTCATCTTTAATGGAATTTAAATAATGTATTTTTTGATTTAAAATTACATCCGTCAAATATTAAATAATTAAAATACCTTCATTTTAATTATTTTAATCTAATTAAAAGATAGATTATAACAATCTATATACTTTTAATATCACTGAACAATTAATTTTTTAATAAAATTATTAATAAGCCTCTATAATTAATCTCCGCATTCTTTTCTATTAATTTAATTAATCAAAATATTAATCTAATTTTTATTTATTTTTATAACATTTAATTACTTTATTAATTTTTTTCCCAACAACTAATTTTAATTCTTTTAAATTTTCGGTAATAAAATTTATTGAAAGTATATTAATTTTCATTTTATTTTATTAAAATATTTTATTGATTTTTATCATTATTATTAATTATCCATTTAGTTTTTATTTTATCAATTAATTTTTAATTAGTTTTAAATTTATTTATTACTTTGTTATCATTATTTTCTAATTTTAGTTCTCTCTATTTTTCGGTAGCACCATTTATTGTTTCAGATGAACCAAGTACATGTCTCAGATGAAATATGTACCTAAATCAAATGAAACATGTACCTGTCTGGAATGAAATAGGTTTCTATCTTAGATGAAACCAGTTTCTATTTCACCTTGAGACATGTTTCTCTTTCACATTGAGATGGTTTCACCCCTATACTTCCCACCATTTTTTATAGTGTGTGACTGTTGACTTCTTCCCATTTTTCCACAGGTATCCTCCCATCGACCTGCAACCTTAGGCCTCCACATCCTCCAGGTGCCCCAAACGCCGCACTCATGTAAGATTCTCTTAGAACCGCTACAGAAGATGAGGTGTCGTCGCGTGATGGAGCAGACATGTAGGTGGTTGAAGTCGTAGGGTCACTTCTCTTGAGTCAAGAACCCTATCCCATCTTCCACTATGGCATGGAGAAGAAGACTTGGGGGGGATAAAAATAATTATAAATAAATAATTGATAGATAAAATGTTAATAATTATAATAATAATACTATAAATAAAATCAATAATTAATTATAACTTCATGTAAAAAAATAACCTAATAAAATTAATTTGAAAAATAGATAAATAAATTAAAAAATTTAAGCTTAAATTTTTATAATAATAATTTATTAATTATCAATTTTAACGCATTTATTCCAATAAAAAGGTCATTAATAATAATTTTACTTTTTTATTTTTATAATTATAATAATAAAATTAACCAAAAAATAAAAAATAATTAAACTAAATTAAAAATAATATAATTTAAAAATATTTAATTACTAATGGATTTTAATGATAGTTAAATAATAAAATAAATACATATTATATTTTAATTTTAATATTTAACTAATTTATATATTCAAAAAATTAATTAATAAATATTAATAATATTATTAAATTAAAATAAAATTTTTAACATATTAAAATAATATAATTTTACCCTTAAAATAATAATATTAATTATAGTCTTAAAAATTCAAACTTTAATAATAGTTAAATTACTAATAAATAGCTTATAATAATTTAACGATTTTTTCAAATTCATTAATTAAGTTTGTTCCCATTTTAATGTTTTGTCTTTTATTTTTGATTTGTAGGTTCAAAGATGAAATGTAATCATAGCCAAATAAATACAACAAATGGTGACTATAGTTACTTAGGAGGGAAAGACTAATGTGACCTGTAGTTTGTGAAAAATTCATGTGTGTCCTGTGAAGATAAAGGATAGACATTATTGGTGGAATGTGGTCAGTGACAAGAAGCATATGAAATATGCTTTAAAAAAAGAGCAGTTGCATTCTAGGGGGAGACTCACTCACTTTTCATGATCGCACCATACAATAACGGATTCTTCTTGGATACGTGTAGAAGATTTGGAGACTAGAGGTCGTAGGGTTGGAGATGCCCGAATGAGCAATGCAACATGCACAATCACCTACCTTCAGGGTGAATTTTTATTCCTCTATTTTTCTTTTCGTAATTTTATAATCGATTATTAATAAATCTTATAGTATCAATGAGTCTTGGGTAACTATGTTTGTTTGGGAATGTTAATATATGATGGTTATCTTTTATCTTCTTACATAATAGTTTCATCAAGGAAGTAGAATCAACCGAAAACGTTGATGCCAAATTCCAAATATTTAAATGTGTTTTCACAATAATTTATTAATTCAAAATTCCACGCTCATTCATTGGGATTTATCATTGAATCAATTTTTAAAATTTTATTTTACAAATGTTCAGAAACTATCGATGAGACTTTTTCTGTTGAAAATATTCAATTTCTCTTTCTATATAAATGTTCTTGAAATGGAGAATTTCATGATTCATTTTTCAAGAGTTTTATTCTTCTGGTGAGGAGGGTTTGACCATTAATTCAATAAGGTTGAAAATCCATTTATCATTTAAGTGAGGATTACATTCAACAAACCAGCAATATTACTTTTTTCCAAAGATTCAGTCTTAATTTATTTCATAAGTCGTAACCTTTTCTGTTTTCATATCATTTTTCTTTTATTAGTTAAGTACACTATTTTTTAGTATTAATTATTTTATTTACTTCCTTTTATAAAATTTTTATCAACTTTAAATCAAGTTTTTTCCCTCACTATTGACACTAGTGGGGTCTTCTAAATAAATCCTTAGAATTACTCACATTCCATCCTTTTGGGTTTGACCCTCCACTAATGTGCTAGTGTTGGTTTTTAAATATACTTTTTAGGGTCGTATTTCTATCCAAACTCATCACCTTACATTATTATTTATCAAAACTCCTATTTTTAAATATTCATTTAAAATAATAAATTTCTTGGTGGTCATGTTTTCTCGTATCCTTATGATTTATCCCTCGATGAAATACTGATTAGTTTTACCTTACTCATTCTTTGAAATTTTCAATTTCATATGTTTCCCATCCATGTTTATGATTATATTAAAAACTTTGGATATGTATAAATAGGGTTCTAAAAGAATTTAATTATATATAAATGTTTGAAGTTTTATAAAATAATTTTGATATATAGTTGGTCCTTAAAGGGGATATACCAAAATGTCCATTGAGTAATGTGATATTATTGTAAGAATTAATGAATAATTTATACTAATGGTGTGAAATAAATATATGTTTATATTGGGTTTCAATAGTTGGAATCAAAGTAGGATTTAGTTATTTTATGGATTAGATTAGTTATTTTGGGATTAGGATAATGGAACTTTAGTGAAAACACTGGGAATAACTCTTAGTGTATGAAAACTTTATGAAATTTTTGTGATTTTGAGATTATGTGGTATTCTCAAAAAACATCATTTTATAGATACTATAATTTGATGCACTCTATAGAATATATGTAACTAGATCTAGTAACCCATAAAAGGGTGTATAGATAATTAACTAGATTATTATTTGTTGCATGAAAAAGGGGGAAAAGTACACACTTTTCTTGATGCTCCCTATGGATATTATTTGTTCAATCACATTCCCTTTATGAGCCTTTATGAAGGATTTATTATTTTAAGGAGTTAGGTAAAGGAATATAAGAAAACCTAACCAAAATAATCTTTGATAAAACCAATAGTGATTTAGGTTTAATTTAATGATAATGTGATGAATATAAAGAGAAATAAATTTTGAAGTTGATTTTTTTATGTTATAATATATGATAACTCTATTATGATGTTAATTGATCATGACTGACATTAACCCATTTTTATTTTTATAATGATTAATGTACAATGTATACATGATAATAATGGATATTCTGGATCATATGGATATTTTCCATGTATTAAATTTACTGGGATAACATATTGGGTAAGAAATATTGTGATTATTCCAAACCAGCTGTCAAGAATTGTGATTAATAATATGAACATTGTTTTATACCCCAACACACTGAATAATACGATGATGGAATTTCATGGATGTTAATGTAATAAATATGATGAATGAGGGAGTATTCAATATACATTTTTTAAGAAACATGTGAAGAGGAATCTAGATGAATGTTTCGAAGGACGTATAAGATGTTTTATCAATGGTAATGTAGTGAATAGACAATCTTACTGCTATGAATGAAGTGAAAACTTTTATGGACATTGTGAAAGGAAAATATATTTTCTCATAAGTTAAAATTAACAACTTAATGTCTTCAATTTTGTAAAAAAAAAGAAAAAAATCCATTGAATAATCTAAGGGATAATGAAGATTATATGCATCAAACATTACAATTACTAAGTGATCAATTAAATCTTATGAAACAAAAATAGCTTATATGGGTTATGAAAATTATGTGGATTTTGTAACACCATTAAACCACTAATGATTTGTGAGACTTGTATTCAAATATTATTCAAAAACACTCCTTTATTAACTATTATGTTTTCTAAGAACATCAAATCAACACCTACATAACTAGATGTAAAATTTTTATTAAAAACAATAGTAATAAGATTATTTTAACCCATGTTTATGTTTATGGATGGATTCCTTGTGAAAATCATAATATCCATCCTTTGGATTATTTTGATGTGGTCTTGTAAATTTATTATCTATATCTACATAGAAATCATATAAATAAAATATGGAGACCATATTTCATATCTCAAATCAACTTATAATATCTTATTAGAAAAATACTGAAGATGAAATATCTTGGAGCCAATGAGCCCATACCCGAGTTGTAAGGGATCCTGATTTGCATCCAAGAGACACGGGTTGAAAACCAGGTGGATGGGAATTTCCAGGGTACTGTAGCAGTACTGTAGCAGCATGAACTATTCATTTGATTTGGGCCTTCGGGCCACCGGTTTGGGCCTATGGGTCTCAAAGGCCTTTGGGTCATCAAAGGCCTTCTGGACACAGGGCCTTCGGGCCACGTAGACCATGGAGTATCCTAGTTCACACAGAACATGCCCAAGAAAAGGATCATATAAACAAAGAGTAGCAACCACCAAATGTAGATCTAACCGAATTGGAAGAATGAGGGGGTATGGAAGCCACCATCGGGACCAGGAACCATACAGCTTTGTATGGGGAAATGATATAGGATCAACAATGTAAGGTGGAGAGCTAGGTGATCAGTGACGCAGAAGATGTGGAGGGGTTGTTCAAGTGGCCTGGGCCAACGGGTCATGTATTGGGCATAGTATGCCTCTGGGCCTTCGGGTCATGTAATGCAGGTTTGTCGGGCCTTGTGCCCTGGGACTACGGGTCATGTACGGGTTCCCCTTCAACCCTTAAAAGGGGGATTATCCATAATAAAATAAAAAAAAGAAGTCCTTCGGGCCATTCTGGATAACTCTCCAGGAAAATTGATTCTCTTATATAGTTTTTTAAATAAATCATGTGGAGTATTTAGCTTCAATATTTATAAAGAAACCTCATATTGTGATATGTTTATTATGAAGGAATAGATGTGTTTCCTAGATTTACCACGGTTAGAAATGTTTCTATATCTCTAGAAATAAATCATTAGTTCTGCCTATTTTTTAGATATCCTTAAATAATAACACTTTTTACTGATTATTTAACCTACATGAAAGAAATTTATTTAGGGGGGTGGCGGGAAATGTAATACCTTGAGATTTTAAATTATATATTTTCCTTTGAAAAAAGTTGTTTTCAATAACTTTTTTCACACACATTAAAAAAACCATGAAACATTATATAAACATTGAAATATAATAATTGGATTGGATGATAGAAAAAGAGTCAACTATATTATTAAGTACAATATGAATCAAAATATATATGATCTATTATTCTAATTCACTAATTAAACTAAATTTTCCATATATATAATAAAATCATTTTATGATATAAATAAATTTTTAAATTGTATTTTTATAGACATTATCATAGTATACTAAATATATTATATATATGGTATATTTTTTAAATGTATAATATATATTTTGATATTAATAATATATTAACAATAATATTTCCATAATTTATAGAAAATAAAATTATGTTTGTACTATAAAAAGTAATTTTCTTATAAAAACAGTCTTCCATTCTAGTTGATGATTTTGTTTAAATTATAAATTATTAAATATTTTAATATAAATATGAAAAAATAATTTCAATTTCTGAATTCAATATCAAAATATTATTAGTGGAATATTTTTTTTGGTTTTTCTAATATGCTTAATTTTTAGGTGATTAGTGAAAATATAGTCTAACCCAAAAATATATCTTTGTAATTATATATGAAGGACCTCTAACTTTATAAAAAAATTTATTGAACTAATATTTGTTTAAATAATTAAACTACACATTTATAAATAACATTCCTAGTTTGGAAACATTATGTTTGACTTTTTAGGAACAAAAGTAAACTTTTTCCAATAAACAGCTCTTTTGTCATTTATTTATTTAAATATTATTTTTCTAATATTTGGATCTCGATTACATTTATAGATAAATATAATATATTTTTATTATAATAATTCAATTTATATCATAAATATAAGACACACTGATAACATCATCCTACACATCAGTTTTAAGATTAAAAATAATCTTCTTCAAAAAATGGGGTTTTGCGCTTTGTATGAACTGATATTATAATTATTTTTTTATTAAAAATATATTATGTTTTATTGAATTGAATTTATAATTTTAATAATTATTTAAAAATTATTAAATATTTTTAATTTAATTTATATGCATAAAGATAAGTTACTTAGATAAAAATATAATTTCCACAGAAAAACATAAATTTTAAAAGTGATTATTATGAGGTAAATGGATTAAAAGATTCAAAAAATGTCCACGAATATTTTAATAATAGTTTATCAACCATGAATCTTTTCCATTCAATTTTATTTTACATAGAATTCCAATTAAAATGTAATAGTGTCATGATATCACTTAGCAAAAATGATTATTTAAAAAATTACATTTTCTAATATTTATAAAAGGCGATCACATTCAACACTCTTATCCACACATTATAATGATTTATCTCTAAAAACCTCAGACCTAGTCTCTATTAAATAGTTTACTGCCTTCTTATAATCCTTGGTCTTCTAAAAATACCATTTCATTAAGCATTGAGTGGGAACCCAAGGGATAACATCCAATGGGATACGTAATTCTCTCAACTCAACTTTCCTAGGTAATTTCTTCTTATACCCCCTAATGTAACCTCTATCTATAAAGGTTTTATAAAATAAAAAAACTAATACACTAAATCAATATAACTCTAATTATATCCTCTAAAATCATTGATAAAATTGAAATTTTCATAATGTGGTTATGGAGACTACCATCCCCATGAATGTCATGTTATATTTCTCAAAAACTATTTACATGACCTTTATAAAAGAGTTATTTTATTAAAAAATAAAATAATTATAATATGAAATATAATTTTATATGCTTCTTATTGTATCTTTATAACCCCATATCATTCTATGAAAAATGATAAGAGACTGTGTGTATAAATGAATTACCTTCTCCACAGAACAATGTATTACATTTTCCCATAACATCCTAGCATGGATGAAATTCATACTGTTTCTAATATTTAAATTTTTTTAATAAACTATAAAAATTACATAATGATCATATTTTACAATACATAAATAAATTTAATGACAGATGGTTAGAATAACAATGTCCACCTTAAATTAGTTGATCAAGGTACCTTTCTCTATTTGTTTCCATTTTTGGGGAACATATAAAACTGAATAAATATTCATATAATGAAAGTTTAAATGACATAAAACTACATAATTATGGATATCATATGTTTATTTTACAAAATATTTATTCGAGGTCAATTAAGAAAAAGGCTTTTAGGGAAATTAATTGAATGACACCAGGTAACATATCTAAGTGGAATTATGTTGAAAGTAAATATAAACTGAAAATAAATAGATCATTGATATTATAAATATATATATATTAATATTAATAATTTTATTAATAATATTATATTCATTTCCTTGTATGTTAGGGGAATGCATAGAATAAATCAGAACCTAATATAAGGGGTTTTGAATCTCAATTTTGTTTCCCTGGTATATGAGTCGTATTCACCACTTGTATATTTTGGTGGTGTATATATTTCCCATGGTTTTAATTTTTTCATACAATTAATGAAATATACGTATTTTAAGAATATAAATATTTTCATAAATACTATTTATTTTCAATATAAAATATTATGAAATTATATGGTATTTGACAACTCAAACACTATTATTTGATTTATAATGTTTTCTCTTGACATTAGTAGTTATATGCATGGTCTCTTCCACCCAAATAATATATGATATAAATCATATTTCTCTCTTGGTAACATTAAACTATTTATTCAAATATCACAACTCAATTAATTTATTCCCCCTTAAATTAAGACATTGTTAATAAGAATTAGCATTCCCTTTAACAATGATTTTTCCTCTATGATAATGTTTTAACTTCTCAACACTATTCTCATTTCTAATTTGGGAACCCAAAGATATTTTAGTTTACATGATATTGATATTTCTCCTTATAAATTTTCAATTAAAAGTTTTTCTATCATTTTTTGTTATGGGGGTTTTAAAAACGCATTTTAAAACAAAAAGGGGGGTCTTCTGAACCACCCTCATTACTTTTATATTACATGTTCTCTATACTTTAATCCTTTTAATATATTATTATTCTCATTAATTTCATATATATTCTATATATATGATCTTTAAATATATTCAAAGTTTTTTTAACATCAATTTTTAGGGATAAAACATGTTTTTAATTCCCATAAATATTCCCTTATTTAAGTAAACATGGAATATGAGAACATTCCAATTTTTTATATCAATAAACATCTCACCACCATAAATTTTTGAAAATAATTAATAGATTATATGAACCCTAAATTTTTTATAATAAATAATTTTGGTTCAGTTTTAGTTTACAAAATATTTTTCCATTTATCTTTTTAAAACATCTCTTACAGATTTCGAAAATCATCACCTATGCAGTGCATTTTCATTACTACTTATCCTTGATCTATGTAATGTTTTTTTCTAAATTGAAACTTAATGATCAATAACTATATTCCATTACTTTAATATATATATCTAATACAAATTACATCTCTATTATCTTGTGAATAATTATTATATGGCCATCCATAATTATTTGAGACCACATTATGAAACCAAATTATTTATCAAGGGATTTATCATGGTAATTCTTTATGTATAATTTATTTTACCCATAAGAAACAATTATTATTATTCATATTATTAATTTTATTATATTATGGATGGGTTTATAATAATATGTACCTCCAATTAATTAGTTAATGATTTTCTCTCATGAGACACCATGCATGGTACATGGGCTGTTAGTATAAGCACACTGTGTTATGTGATAAGTGAGCATAAATTTATATAGAACCCTATTGCATTGAGTAAATATTTACATCACATGAGATATTATGAAAATTAATTTGTAATGAGATTAGTCTATACTAGTAATATATTACAACATTTTGTGGAATAATGAGTGAACTCGATCCACTATAGGACAGTCTCATGTATGTTTATGGAAATTAAGAGTGAACCCAATCCACCGTGTGAATCTATACCAAATGGTAGTATTGGATTTGGGACTTGAAAAATGAATATGATATCATGTTTTAGGTTTTTTTACACATATTTATGATTCCATGTTCTTATGTTATCATTCCATCATTCCATGTTTACATAATTATCTTACACTCTTAACACATGGTATAAGTTTTTCCTAATTATTTAACATATACTTCATCAATGATTTATGAAAAACTCATATTGTTCATGATCCTTTTAAATATTAGATTTCAATCTACTCTTGTTTTCTAAAATTATTATGATCTTACCCTTGATGACATGTCGATAAGGATTCCCTTACAAAGTATTTGGTATCATAAATTTGTTATAATTCCCATTCTATGTTATAAAGATAAATATAAATTTTTTAAAGAATAAGATGGGATCTATAAGGGTTATATTATGGATAAATGTTTACATGTCTTTTAAAATAAGTTTCATATGTAACTGATATTCAAAGACACTAATCAAAAATGTTCTCTGAACTATCTGTTACTATTCTGATAGGTAATGTTTAAATTATGATAATAGTATAAAATTATTATATGTTTATATTTGGTTTCTATAACTTAAGTAATCAAATACTCAATGGATATAAGAACTAATGTTGGTGGAACTAACTCACCCAATATCATACAATTGGGGGAATTTATGTTACCTCATCCTCTCCGACCAATAAAATATATCTTCACTAGATTGGGGGAATCTTCCCGGAAATAAATAGCATAAGAGTTACTCAAAAATTTCCTCCTTCAATAGGTTACTGAATGATGAATGTTATGAAAAACCTATCAAAAATTCATCATCCATTGGGGATGAAAACCCAGACCATATTGGGTCCATAAGTCTAAACACAACTCTAGTATGTAAAATTATAAGGGGGTTATAATCCACTCCATAACGGATGTTCCAATGGTGGTGAATCCCATTAATATTCTGACGAGGACGATAAATTTATTCTTGATACATGATATGACCCAGTTAATGTCATTTTCCATAGTATCAGAGTTTATTATGAGAATAACCATGACATGGAAGGAATTGATTAAGAGAAAACCACCTAAAACATGGTTAACTCAAAAAAAGTAGGTCAGTTCATAAATAATTAGTGATAATATTATAATATGTGAGCTCCACCAAACACATAGTAACAATCCATTCAATGTGCCTCTTCTAAAAAGAAATGGAAGTTGTGGTAATATCCACCACCCTACCACCACTCTAGGAAGTTAATGTTTTTATATAAATGAAATGAGAAACAAATATGAAGCTAATTGGAAGAATTACTGTAGATAAATTTCAAAAAGATCAGAATAAATATTCCCACTAAGTATAATTTTTTGGTTGGAACTGATATCTCCCCACTAGTACATATTCATATAAAAATAACTACTCATCCATTAAGAGAAAAATACGAATCACCATGCTCTTTATTTTAAGGTACAAACCTATTAATTTTTAGTTTTAATAATTATATTTATTCTAATAAATATTCCAAATACATTAAAGAAGGGTTGTGAAGCATCTGGGGCTTGTTCAGAGCCCTAAGATCAGAATATTTTAGAATCTTTATGAGGAACATGAAAGGACCATTTTTAGTAGAAAGCATGTATCTCAACTGTGCAGACCAAATACAATGGATCATGGTTTGAAATCCCATGATAGGGAAGTTTCATGGGTCTGTGAATATAATAGAACTCCAATCATTATGACACATTAAATCAAGATTTATTATATAATAAAACGCATATTACAACCCATAAGATAAAGGAGTCTAGTGTCTTTTGGGTTGTAGGTACATTACTGAAAAACATAAATAAAGTGTTACATATTAATTATTGAAAACATCCATAACATTATCATAATTTTAATTCTTTATTAAAAATTCAAGGGATAACCTAGGGACATAGATAAAAAAGTTGTAATCTATAATGCCCAATAAAAGAATAAAAAACAATAACATGAATAAACAATTACATTTTCTGAATTCGGATTTTTAATGGATCATAAAATGGGTGAAAATCATTAACATGAATAATTAGGCATTATATAGAATGTTAACATAAATAAATCATAGGAAATATGGAAAAACATTTGGACATTATATCAAAAACATACATCAAGGAAAAAAGAAGACATCAAATCACTGTGTAAAAAGTCCCAAAGGGTTTAATTATCTCACCATAATGTCATAAATTTCATCTCATGAAACTAAATCATTACCCAATTCATTGGAGTGCTGTATAATTTGGGTCACACCCTTTTCATTCATATCATGTACATGCATAAGTGTTCCTTATAGATCATACAAAATATAGATGTATTTATATAATTGTAACTCCCTGATCATGATGTATGGGTTTAATGAATGTTTTCCACAATCAATGAGGTATAGGTATATCTAGGTGAATGCGCTTGAGTGGAAATGGAGGTGGATATTCATGACACAATTGTTTGGCATGAAAAATGAATGTAAATGTTAGTATATGTAATGATATTGCTTAAAGATTCATAAAATTGATTAATAATATTTAAAAGGTTCTGTAGTAATTTGGATATAAAAAATAATGTAATAGGCATATGAAAAACATGTCCCAACATTAGGAATTGGAAATAAAAATTCATAAAATATAGAAGACGCTCGAATAAAGAGGAGAAATAGAGGATCCATTACAAAATATTGGCATTATAGAAGCTTAGGTGAATTAAATAATTAGAGGAAATAAATGATCCATAATTATTAGGAAAATAATTTTTAAATTATATGGCTCTTTATAATGATATAAAAACAAAACCAATCGAAATTAAGAATGATAAGTACAAATAATGTTCTTGAATTTAAAATAAGAGAGACATGTCCCTTGCTAATTTTCATCATAGTAAAGTATTAGGTAAAATCTATAATGATAGTGGATAAATGATCTAAAATTAAGAGTACTTTTTTTAATATATAAAAATCATTATAAATTCTAGAAAACACAACCAATTTAGATCCAATAGGCTAAATACCATTAGAGTGCCTGAATTGATAATAAGAGAAAGAGGTCCCTTCATAAATGTGGCATAGTAACGACTTAGGTAAATTATATAATTGAGGGGTTAAATAAAATTTCATAGTCATGAAATAAATTTAAAATTATTGGTATATTAATAAATTCATGACAATATAACCAATTGAGATTAAAAAGGATAAATACAAATACAGTGCTTGAATTGAAAACTAGAGTGAGTGGTTCCTTGCAAAATTTTAGCATAATGACGGATTAAGTGAAGTCTATAATTATAGGTGGTAAAATATATATAATCATTAGGATATCAATTTTTAAGTATTGGGATCATTATAAAGGCATTAAAAATAAGGAATTGAGATTAAAATGTATAAATATATAGAAGATCTTTTAATTCAAAAGGAGAGAGTTTGGTCCCTTACCTTGAGAGGGTGATTCAAAAAGATTGGGAGGAGCTTCCGAAAATGTTGTGGGAATATTTGGAGGATAATAGGGAGGAGAGAGAATATTAATTAAATTCTATAATTTTTTTGAGTGAAGAGGAATGGGAGATTGGGTGGGTCTATACTGGAAAAGAGAGGAAATTTCATCATTATATCACATACTTAGGTTTGGGACTCTATATAATAAAACAATAAAAACCACAAACCATCCAAATTCTTTTCTGATAATTTATACCAAAGTAGATTATTGTATATAAATTAATAATTCTAGGTTCAAATTTAAATATAATATTACATTTGGGGATGTGGAATGGAATCATTTTATAATAAATTCATTTTATAAAGTTAAAATATAATATATGTTTTGGATTATACATAATGTATTTAATAAATTTATTAATTTAACTCAAAATCACATTATTATAATTTGAAAGCACTGATTTCGTTGTTTATACCATTTATATAATTTAGTAGATACTTTTGTGTCATTATGATGTCATAATGCACACTATATATTGATACGGTATTTAGTTTTCACCTGAATATTTGAATATCTTAGAATATTATGGAAAATTCATATTTTAATAATTTAAATATTCTAATTCCATAAGTAATACTTATTTTATAAAAATTATTTCTCAATATGTGAATTTTCACATTGAAAAAAATACTCATCTTTTATTGAGAAATGTTATTTTACTGAAAATAATATTATCAAAATCTATATAAAAATTACATTTCAACACATAAATATAATATTAAATTTTATATTTAGTAAATAATATTTTATTATATTAATTATTAATATATAATTTATTTTTAAAATTCTTTAATTCATCAGAAATAATATCATAATTGAAATATGATATTTCAAAATTACAATTTGTGTTTTATTAAATCAAAATAAAAAAACCCTTTAATAGATTACACAAGTTGGAAGTATATATATTAATTATTATATAAAAGATATATATTCATAATATTAATGCCTTGATACCAATCCATTTATAACAAGAAAAACACATTGAGGGTAAGGTTTGTAATGATAAGGTAATCATGGTGTGGTATAACGTACATGGTTTGGATAGTGATTAAATGAGATTAAAACCCCCACATAAAATTTTTCCCTCAAAATTTAGTTGTAGGTTCTCATCATGGAATTTCTTATGGTAAAATACAAGTGATTCTATCTCCCATGTATTTTATGGAAAATGTGATTCATAATGTACGATCCTACTAGTCGAATCCATCGATTCTTTTTTCGGTTAAAAATGTATTTATCAAAACCACATATTTATAGTTGTCATATGATCAACATTGAACAACTATATTATCAATGGTTATGAATCCTTATTTTTTTAAATCTAATTTGATAATAAAACAAAATACTTTCTTGTTTCTTATATAAACGTAATACACAATAGGTCTTTAAATTTAGTAAAAATGATGTTTTATTTATAAATGATTGGGTCTTTTCAATCTTCCCCCTTCAAAATTGTTTTCTTTAATATTTTCACTTCACACACTAAGAAAGAGGAGGTAATTATATTTCATCCCCTTATATAGTTTAGATGATTATTAATCAACCTTTTTGTTTCTCTAGAGCACATTGACAATATTCATTGTATAATTTCTTATAAATATTTATCTATTTTCTAATATCTTCCCCAGTTTATCCTAATATGAAAGGTCATTATCCAATGGTACCACCTTAGGATTTAACACATGTGAGGGGTCTCGTACTTACTTACTCAATAGGGATACATGGAGCATTTCATGTACTTGAGATAGATTAGGTGGGTGTGCTAGTTCATAGTCCACGACTCTGATGCGATGAAGGATCTCAAATAGGATGATGTATCATGTACTAAGCATTCCCTTCATCCCAAATCTCATATATTTATTACACATAGATATGCAGGGGAATAAAAAATCTCTTTACCAAAAAACAGGTCTCGTCAATTATTTTCTTCATAGTATTTTTGTCCACTCTAAGAAACCCATATATCATGATGAATTGTCTTTGCATTTTCACTATTTAATTGAACATTTTAGGACCCATTAGTTTTCATTCTCCAACTTCATCCTAGCATAATTTTTTTTAAATATCTTACCATAAAGGGATTCATTGGGAGGAATTTGGATTAATGATTGGAAAACACTTTTTATGATAACTCATCCCGGGGAAGATATTAATCTCGCCCTCATTTGATGTCCATTGAGAATGCTCTCAGCATCTCCATGAGTGTTTGGATAGTCCACTCAAATTGGACATCAGTTTTAAAATGATATGTTCTAATGATGTTTATCATAGTATTTAGATAATATTGGAGACTCTTCTAGGACATGAAGGTAAATATTTGATATTGATCAGATAAAATCGATAAGGGTGTTCCATGATACCTCACAACTTTTTTAATATATAACCTTGAAAGTATATCGAGTGAGAAGTCCTCTTGAATTATAATGATGTGAGAAATATTTGAATGATTATCCATCAAAACCCATATAAATTTTTTTTCTACTCATTTCTTTGAAATTATATTGATAAAGTATGTTGTTATTTTTTCCCATTAACCTGTAGGTATGAATGATTTTTGCATCAACCCATAAGATTTTTTTCATTTTAGCCTTCACAAGTTGACATACAAGACACATTGATTCATATTGCACGATCAACATTTTTATATTGTTCCACTAATATTACTCTCAGATATCTTGATAAATTGTTTTCTCCCTAAATTGATAGATAAGGTCAAGCAATGTTCATCATCCAAAATCTCCATCTTTAACGTTATTTTTTTAGTACACGTAGTCCTGACCCAAATAATACAACTCATTTTTCATTAATTTTGAACATTGAGTATTTCTATTTTCTTATAGATTCTTGCATATTTTGAATTTCCACATTATTTATTTGGTTATCCATTTTCCTCTCTAGAAGGGATGCTTGATCCATCAGTTTTAAAAAGACTAATGATATTAATTCCATTATGATTCCCATGTACATAATTTTCAGGTATAATAAGTTTGGATCCTTATCAATTATCATTAATGGGAAAATTTATATTTCCTTTCTACATAGAGTTTTTGCAACATTATTTTCATTCCTAGGATGATAGTGGATTGAGTAGTAATAGTTCATAATCATCTCTAACCATCATCGTCGGAAAATATTCATCTATTTCTATGATAATATATATTTTAGGCTGTTATGAAATGTATGTATTTCACTGTTTTTAACAACGATATAATTACAACATATTTTAAATGTGAATATCACTACAACTAAATCTAGGTCACATGTTCGATTGCTCTGTTCATTAAAATTCAATTTACATGAGGCATAGGCTATCACCATTTAATATTGAAATAATATACAACCTAATCCTTTATTAAAAGTATCATTATACACCACAAAACATTCCCCACTTTTGGTTATGATAATTACAAGTTAGGTGATAAGACACTTTTTTTCTTGAAGGTCTCATCACATTCATTACTCTAGAAAAATGTGAGTCTTTTCCGATTCGGCATTGTGAGATGGTTTGAGAATCAATAGGAATTTCTTACAAGTAATCAATAATACCCAACTATACCAAACAAACTATTGATATCTATCATAGATATTATCCTAAGAAATCCTTTAATTGCCTCTATTTTTTAAGTGTCTATATATATCTCATTGATGGTGAAAATATTCCCCAAGAATGAGAATCGCTTCAACTAGAACTCATAGTTTCTAGAATTTTCAAATCTTTTATCCTTTAATAAGGTATTTATCATAGTTATTAACTTCTCCTCATTCTAATCCTTTCTTTTAGAGAATAGTAGAACATAATCTATAAATACATCCATGAATTTATCAACGTAATATCAAAATAATCTAATTATCAAGTCCTTGATGACTTCTAGATAATTTGGGTGTATAAATATAATTACTATGAAATCATAGTGTCTACACCTTTTATAGAATGTATTCTTGGTGATATGCTCCTTATTCAGCCAAACTTGATTATATCACAACTGGAGGTTCTCCTTGGAGAAGTGTTATGATCCATGTAGCTGATTGAGAAATTCATCAATATATGTCAGATTATTCATGATCTTTATCGTGATCTCATTGGGATTATGCTAATCAATGCAAAGTTCTTTGACCCATCCTTCCTATTTATTAAGATGACTGGTGCATCCTAATGTGAAACACTTGGGCGTATGAACCCTATATCTATATTTTCCTATAGATTTTTATTCTTCTCCTCAACTTCCAAAATATCCATTATATATGGATACTTTGATAATAGAAATTTTCTAGGTATATCTATGACTGAAAGTACAACCTCTCATCTAAGAGGAAGATAAGACAATTTTTATGGAAATCCGTCAGCGTATTCCCTCATAATGGGCATGTATTCAAGGATGGTATTTTCCATAAATTCAATATGTTGATCTAGATATTATTTATCTAGGAAAACAATATCCATGATTTAGATAATGGTGCTAAATAATATTTATCCTCTTTCTTAAACTTGTATAGAATCAGAGGCTGATTTGTGATATAGAGAATGATTTTATTATCATATAAATTTTTGTAATCTCATTGTAAGTAATGTCAATCCATAACCAAAGTTGTAACAATTTACCCAAAAGGGACTATCATAAGGTTTTCCAAGAAGTTTGTCCCAAAAATTTTCATAGGGGATTAGTTATATACATGTAATGAAATAATATACCAATTTTATATAATTAATATCTCTAGTTCTATTATTTCTACTATTTTTTGAATTTTTCTACTAAACATTTGTGATATGGAGGAATTATTAGAACTAAAATCATAATGTGAATTCACTATTCATGAATGATTAAAAGGAATACATATTGAAGCTTCATTTTTTGGACCCACCATAGCGGTTATAATGGCATAAGGTTGACCATACTGCCTTGGATGTCAAATTTTTTTATTGTCTCTCACCACCCTTAACTATGTTTATTGGTTTTCAAAGTTCCGCTTTCCCTTTAAGTTGATACATTGGACAATATTACAATAACTAACAAGTGAATTTCATTCCTTTATCACATTTTTAGGTTTCTCCCATCGTACATCTCTATCTAGGTTCCCTTCCATCCCATACCTAAATCAATTAATTTCCCCCTTTTGGTAGGTTTTAGTGTTCATGTTTCAATAATTTTGACATGTTTGGTATTGAAATTTAATACCACCACTATATTTCTCCATCACACCCCTAGAATTAAACTCCAACTTATTTTTATTATCCCCATGAAAATATTTAGATTCATTGATCTCACCTTCAAATCTCAACACACATTATAAAATTTCCTCATATATGTCAAAGTCTTGGATCTCTAGGGATTTTTATAGACATGGTTTTATCCTATAAATGTAGATGTCAAATTTTCATTTGGGTGTAATGAAAAATTTGTTGGCATATCATGCATGTATTGTGATGTTTTCCTTGTAGTAACTGACTGATTAATCATTTTTTTCTTGAGGAAAATAATCCATTCCATTTTATGTCAAGGAGTGTGATGAATTTTTAAAAAAATATATTGTCTAGGATTTCATACACCCTATCACATTGATCTCTTCCTCATGAGTTAATTAATTATCAATTTACACTACTTATCATCTTATCCCTTAATATGATAAACATCTAATTTGATCTTATCTTTCATGGAATATTGAATATTAGAGAAGATCTTTTATGTGATATTGATCTATTTTTCTGTGATTATGTGATCTGATGACCTATTGAATGTTGGATGACTTTTCTGAATAATGATATCTATTATATCTTGTTATTTATTAGGATGATTTGGTATTCCACTACAATTCAGGTTTCTATTTATAAAATAAATGAACTAAGAGTGTTTCATCACAAAGTTCATGACTATTTATCTCATTGGGTTGGGAATCTCCCCCGAGTAGTCATCATATTTCAATTCACATTGGTTGTTTACGTTGTTCCTCCTATATCCAAAAATTGGATAGAATAAATGGAAAATTAGGGATGATTAATTTTAAAGTATTGAACACATCAATGGGAACCCAAAAACATTAAATGAATAACTTATAAATGACATACATTACTTAATATATGTATTTATAAGCTTCAATCTATGTTACACATTATCTATTTCCTAAAATAAAATATTATGAGAATTTTTGTTCAAATAATAATGGATAATAATTATTTTGTGAATTTAACAAAGAATATAACAAAGGATTTTCAAACCATGTGTTCAACAAGGAACATTTTATTTCACCAAGTGACAACTAATCCCAATTCAATGTTACCTTTTCAAGATTATTACACCTAGGTAACTTTCTTCCAAACCCATGACCACTTTTAGTATTTTGATAGAGATTAAGATTCTTGGAATCCGTATACTCTACACTCTAATAAAATTAAGAGATGTTTAATTTTTTTATATTATCCTGATGTTTTTATCTAGAGTCTCTTAATCCTATTCCCGAAATAACTAATCTTTATTCTGAAACCAATTAAGACAACCCTAATTATTACAACACACTAATTCATGATTTATTAAATAATAATAAACATATTTCACAACAAAATATTTATATGTCTAGTGTATTGAGGTATTTTGGAATATTACATGACAACTTAAAACAAGTGGTACATCAGCATTATTAAAAGCTTCCATAACATGATCATATTTTTCATCATCCTTAAAACATAATAGGATGATCAATGGACATACATAATAAATGGGTGACATTTAAATCCCATTAATATAAGAAAATAACCATAAAATAACGAAATTATTACATGATAGACAATAGTAATTTCAATGGAACAAAAAAATGGATAGAATCATAAACATGAACAAAGAGGAATGATATATCATGGTAACCTAAAGGAATCATTGGAATGGGTGAAATGAAATTAAATATGACATCATAAACATGGTTTGAGGGTTACCCCCAAGAAATCATAACATGGTAAAAAATTCCATTGATTCATTTGGTTCACTCCCTAATCCAATTCATCAAATCTCATGAGGCTAAAAATTTACCTTAATAATTGGAGCACTCACATTTCTGGATGCACCAATCACTTTCATATCATGTACATGCATAATTATGCCACAAAGATCATAAAAATGAAGTTGTTTTTTCATAAATTTAAACCCCAATATCTTTGAATGTGATTTACCTAAATGGAATTCTCCAATTAATATTGGATAGATACATCTAGGTGAATACCCTTGAGTGGAAATGAGGGATTGGTATTCACAACACAATCATTTGTCATTTAAAATCACATAAAAAGTTATATAGAATAATTGAAATAAATAATGATTCACTAAATGGTTTAATGATAGTTAAATGAGTCCCTCATCATTTACATATAAAAAGGAAAATAATATGGATGTGTAATTTCACATCTCAACTTTATGAATTGGAAAAAAATGTAATGTAGAGAAGATTCAAGAATATAGAGGATCACTAAATATATTTTGACCTAGTAATGGAACTGGTAAATTCTGTAATTATATGGTATAGATGATATATAATTATTAGTACATCAATTAGAATGTAGAGGTATATTTATAATGTTATTAAAATATGAAAAATTGAAATCAAAAGGATAAATACAAAGAATATGTAAGAATTGAAAATAAAAGAGAGATGTAACTAACTAAATTTCATCATAGTAACTTCTTAGGTAAATGCTATAATTGTTGTGTCCCTAACACCATTATCCCATAGTTAGTGTTTGATTTATTAAATTTTAATAAGATACCCAGAATCAAATCATATTGTACCAAATATTTTAATAGTCTTGTTAAATTAGATACATATAGGATTGTCATATTACATTTTAATACACAAATTACAAAATATTTGTTTTCATAATATCATTATTACAAATAGAATATACCTGAATATTATTCATAATAACCTTCCTAGATTTTTAGGATTGGAAACAAAAAATGGTGAGATAAAATATTTTTCATGGGTTGCGTATAATGAATGAAATCAGGAATGAATGAATCAATGTCATTATGGAATTTAAAATAACTAAAACACATTCCATTTAATCAATAAAATTTCAATCATAACTAATTAAGGAATAATTCATATTCCGTGTTAAAAAACTATAAACATGTTGTGTTGAATCAATCAAATTGGAATGAATGTAATCCAAAGATAATATCAGGGTGAAAATCTCATTGATAGTAAAATAACTAAATCCACAATGATGGAAATGATTAATTATTATATGCCATGTCTGGGGAATAGGAACAAATATATTATTATGATCTATTCTCCAGAAAGTTTAAAACAATAGGTTAAATGTCCATTTGAAACATCTAACTTCATGACCATTCATAAGATGGTTTACTACTATAGGACGAAACCCAGTTAATTTAGTCGACAAATTTATTACATGATTCCTGTAAATGCATTGAGGGTATATATAATCTTCAGACCCAACCCATCATTGTATGTCTAAATAATTCCACATATATCAAATAATTTATTTAATTCATGAATCAATTTACCTTACCATCCTATATTTGTATTGTATAATAATATGGATTTATCAATGTTTCCCTAGGATAAAAAAAAAATTTAAACATAGAATAATATATAAAGAAATTATATATGGTTTAGTAAATAATCATAACCATGATAAATAATAAGGTTATTTTGGGGACTTTAATTTCTATTGGAATGTGAATAATTCAATGGAAAGTTAATGATTACAAAAAATGAATCATGGATGTGAATGTTAATAATTTCATTGGGGAAAATGATCATAAACCATCTAGATGAATAATATTGATGGTATCAATACAATATATACCCATTGGATTATAAACAAAGGGTTATTATCATTGATGAATAAATATTCAAAAAACATTAAAAAAAATATTTTGGAACATATCCTTTTCATTATAAAATTATCTTCTTAAAAAATAAACTTTTTTGCAAATAGTTATCTTTAAAAATCAATTTTAAACTAATTTTTAGATTTATTAAGCAAAATATTCTATATAAATAACCTTCTAAACATGAAAATTAATTTTCAATAAAATTATGGTAATGTTGGTGGGTAATTTCATGCATTCTATACATGTTAAAAGGAACATTCATCTTTCACTGCTAATGGATAGAAAAGTAACCTGTTTGGAACATGAAATAATATATCCTTGAAAAAAAATTAAATTAAAATATTTGTATACATTTCATTAATAATTTTTTCCTGAAAATGATAAAAAATTTTAAAACATTTTTAGAAAATATCGGTCAGGATGAAAAATGATTTCTGACTGAATAGAGGAACGACATTGGATTTTCATAAAATTATTTTATAAAACATTTTATACAATAATGTATTGAAAATGGTTCTATTACATGAAAATATCATGAATAAATAGATGATATGAAAAATAAATCAATTCATTACTAAATTTTAAAATTATTTCATACATCCAAAATATAAGAATACAAATTTCAATTATGATGATATTGTGAAATAAAACCGTAAAATGATTATAACATTGAAGTGAGAATTATTAAAATAATTGAATATATGTATAAAATTTGAATACATATAAAAAAATTTAAATATAAAAATAGATTTTATAAATTCATTTCAATCATAATAATATTGTATCAAATAAATCTAATGAGTAATATTGCTTAATGAAAAGAAATTGTGTTCGGAAATTATTTACCGCATGTTGACTTTTAATTAAAATCCCATTAGATGTAAAAATTAAAATTAAAACATACAATAACATTGATAATTTATTATTTATGATATAAATTTAATGGTTTAATTATATAAACCATATAAAATATATTAGGTGAATAACTTTACAATATTACTTAATGAAATGAAATTGACATGAAATCCAAAACCTCATGCTTCCATTGGACTGAACGTTATTTAAACTCCTTTATAGTGGTTTTATTATTTTTATCTACAAAAAATATATCAATATTAATATTTATAGTATCATATATGTTCCTTTATAAAATAATATATTCAACTCGTCAATTATCTTTCATTATTTTCAATGTTTCGGGTGTTAATTGCCTTGTTTTCATATGTGTGTTTTGTCATTAATGACCCCATTATATCAAATATTACATAGATTCATCATATCAAGAAAAATAATAATGATTTAATTATAAAATTTTTACATCAATATTAATTTCAAAAATGTTAATTGGTGATTTTTAGGTAAAATAATGTATGTTCTGATCATGGTGCATGTAGACAGTACGTACGCATCAGTAACGTTTCCATTTTCCAATGACTATAATGGAAATAAGGTAAGTAATATTTTATATTTAAATAATTATAATAAAATAATACATATTATATTATTTACATATAAATATATATATATATATATCTTCCATTTTTTGTGGTGATGAAATGTGAGTCACATCGCTTCATGATGGGTGTAGTCCATAAAAACACTAATGATGTTACCATCATTATGTCAGTGAAATAGTTATAATGGAAATGATATATTATCTTTACATAATGATAAATATTTCATTAATATCATTATTATTTCATATATATCACATATAATCATTAATATTAACTGTATCATCTTACGTGTGAAGCATTAGTGATAAACGAATCACATCACTTTGTAAGGTGGTAGTTTGTCGTAAACATGAACGACATTACTGTATCTCTTATTAAATGGTAGGTAAATATATATATGATATAAATAATCCAAAGGTATAAATATATTATAAATAACATATATATATATGTAGTTCATATCCTTCGTCTTACTAAAACTTGAGATGTGGTAATGGAAGAACAAATTACATTGGTTCATGAGGCGGCAGTCTATCGTATACATGAATGATGATTTTGTAAAAAATTTGATATATTTGAAGATGGATTTAGGTAATTAAATTGTAACTTATAAAATATTATTATATTTAAGATACTCATTTTATTATATCATCAACTTTTAATATGAATTAAAGGGGGTGGAGAAATTCATAAAATAATAATGCTTGTTGAATAACATTACCTCTTAATTTGGTATACTCTTAAGGTTTTCACTAAATCCTTACTAAGTTGAATTAATTCCAAATATAAGGATTATAGGATAAGGGGAGAGAATATGGGAAGTTATTTGGGTTGGTAATTTCTAAAAAAAATGGTTTGAAGCTGTGAATGATAGATGATAGGGTGTGGCCTTCTATAAATGAGGTGAGTAGCACAATTGAATTCTTTGTAAAAGATTAATTCATACCCACACTTTTATCAGGAAAAACATTTATAAATGGTCCATTTTATTACCAAAAATATATAAAATACAATTATTATCATCTAATTAGTTTTTTTTAATGTTTGTAGGTTATTTTTTTATCCTCTTAGTTTTACCGTTATTCAATCCTTCTTCACCTAAACCGCGTTAATAATTTTTTTTTGATTTAACAATTACTTTTCAATTAAACATTAGTTTATCTTATTATAAAATATTAATTATTATTTTTCCAAATATGGAATCCATTTTTTTAAATCCAATTCAAAAAATCATAAAATTTTAATTTATACTTAATCTGACAAACATGACGAGAATGTGGGTTTTTAAACGGAAAATGTTTCATTGTTTACAATATTTTTATAACTAAATTCATTAATAATGTAATTAAAATCACTTAAATTGGATTAATAAGTATATATAATTTATCTAATTTTCTATTAAATCCAATTCCTATTCTAAATTAACATTATAATATATTTAAACGAAAATGCATATTTCAAATAAAATTTAGTATTTTCACTGTTCATCAAAAAAATGAAACTTTTATGATAAATTTCAAAAAAACTCCCATATATAATTTTGTTATTTTTATCACAAAAAAAGAATTTTATTTTTCCAAATAATATTTCTAAAATTTGTCGAAATAATTTTTAAGTTATGTGCACAAAACACAACTAAAATTCTTTTAGAATAATAATGTTTTTCATAAAACATTTATTTTATTTTAAATGATTCCTATTTTTTATAATAAATAATTAAAAAATGAAAATGTGTATATTGTATATTTTTGCATTTTGGTTAATACTATTTTTAAATTTCATTCTAATTTCTAGGTGAAGTATATTACATTAAATAATAAGATTTTAATAATATGTCACGTTTCATTTGAACGTGGTGTTTCATGTGAAGAAAGATAAACTCAGTTTCATGTGTACTCAATGATAATCTATGTCTTGCATGTAACATAAGATAAATATATAATTTTTGTAATGAAATTTATTGAAGAGATATATTTTATTTTAAAAAAATTATACCATAATTTTTCATGGTGTTTTTTTTCTTTTAAGATTGGAATTTCATGTCATATATGATATCTAATACAATGTTTTTTCAAATTTTGGTGTATTACATTCTCCCTACCATTCTCTTCGGAGAAAGATGATAAAATTGGAATGATACAGGGTATATTATCATGGCCTCTATGCAAGGATGATAGATTCTCCCTACCTTAAATAAATTTCAACCTCACAATTTATACCTGATTCTGGTAATGAAGGGTTTTATATTTGAAAATATTTTTGTTGAAAACCCACATCATAAATAGTGTACATAAATTATTCTCCTAATAATATGGGAAGGGGTGTGAAAATATAACATGGAATAGAATATAACTAGGCATATATATAGGATAATATTTGTGTAATGTGAATAAATCATCATGTAAGAAAATCATAAATAATTATTGAGAATGATTGAGGTCATTAGTCACAAGAAATTGAGGGATAAATAGAAACTTATGGGCCTAAAAAATATAAATATTAAATGGTTTAATGGATCATATGATTAATTGGATATAAATGAAATATAATAACAAATTTGTTTCAAGATCCTTCTCCTAAGGTTGAGGGTTTATATTACTATCTAGGATTATTATAAAATATACATAAATAATATGTTTCTATTTCAAAATCATAATTTCATCCTTTGGTTGTACTTCAATAAATATCCAATTCATCCCATTATTCTTTAAATTTATATAAAAAAATGAATTTTTTTATGGAGTAATAAAATTGACATTTAACAGAATGTAAGTTATTTAAAATAGTGACAATAATTTTATTTTGTATCCAAAAAAATCCAAAACCAATATGGCTAGAACAAGTTATAAAATAACACAAAAAGGTTAACATAATAAATTTTAAGTGGTTATGATCTATACCTTTTTAAGGAATGTTACTAAATTTCTGAAATGAATTTATAATTAATCCCCCAAATAATAGGATGTCAGTATTAATCATCACATACCAAAATTTTGAGTACTTTCATTATTTATATTCTTGAAACATTATATTAACATTAAATTCCATAAAACATTATTTAAGACATGAATCATTCTATATTCCTTATGTAATACTATAATTATTGGATATATTTCATAAATCCAAAATTGGTTTAAACTCCATCAATAATTTTATAAACCTCTTTGTTAATAAAAAAGTCATCATTCCCAAGGTAGTCTGTAATATACAATCTAATTTATCTATATTGGTCATATCTTTAACCCAAAATCATTATCCTAACATCATTGAAAATATAAAGGGTTATATTTCCCTCAATTACTTTTTTTTAATAGTTAATTTTTCCACGAGATCATTTTTCAGGGTAACCAATACTATTGAACATATAATTTTAAATCCTTAATGAAAATTATTGATGTTATATACTTATACATTTAATAATTCTTATAATCAGTATACCATTGATAAACTATTCAAATGAACAAATTCATGAATCCAAAAATAATCAAATAAATCATTACTCAGTATCTATGTTAATACTATACGATTGACATTGACCTCTAATCTTAATTTGAGGAATATTCCCATTACACTTTATAAATTCATTTTAGTGGTACCCAATATCCTTATAGTTGATGCATTATACATTAGAAACGTTTTAGTTCCCTTGAAATTGGATTTATAGTGTCCTTTCTCTCAATAGATGTCGAAAAATCCTATTACTTTTAAAAAATCCCTTGGATTCTTTTATCCAAAATTATAACATGATAATAAATCCTTCATTCCCTTGTTCAAATTATCCTTATATTTCCATCCCATTCATTGCTTCCCTTTTAAGCCATTGTACTTACAGAATGGTTTCTATATCTTTTTATTAAATTATATTATGTCATCATATTATGAGAATGATTATCTGACTAGATTCCTTTAAAATATTGGCTTAATAAAATCAAAGAAGTGATCATTATTACTCATTGGATTATTTTCATTCCTGAGGTTTATATTTCATTGTACTAGGTGCCATTTCCTAATGATGGAATACCATAGATTAGATCATATCATTAGGAAACATAATTTATAATCCCAAAACTAGTGAAATATTTATCATAAATTGAAACATTATGAAAAGAAAATCTCATAATCATAACCATTTATAATTTTGGGATATCTCTATTTAAAATCGTTATTAATGGTTTGTAAATAAAATATGAATTATCCTAAGAATATCCCACAATAGTATCAAACCAGGTGTATAGTAAGCCTCATTGTCGTGAACTAGGTAATGATCGGGTCAAGCCTAGTTCACCCTTTTCAAAGTTATTACCCCTAGGAACATCTATTCTAGTACCATGTACACTTTTAGTATCTTGACGTGGATGTTTTTCAAGGAAACCCCCCATAATCTCTTTCCTACCAATGATTTAGGATATTATTCTTTACATATCCTCAATATCTATCATAGGGTTATGATCTATAATTTATGTTTTCCAAATTCAAGTTCCCATGGTTTCTACTAAACATCCTTTGATTATGAATTTAGAGACCCCAATCATAGTAACCCGACATTGGTGCCTTATATATTACATTTCCATAAGATATACAGAATTATATCCCAGTGGATAGAATCGTTTTGTATTCATTGTATACTATATACAAACATGATTCTCATTTTACATTTGAATTCACAAATTATATTTTTTTTATCTTTTTATTACCTCTATAATATCCTTGAATATAATTTATAGTACAATTACTAGATTTCTAGGAAATGAAAAAAAAGGGTTAGCTCAAATTCCCAATTACGGTTACATACAATTGAATAAATCCAGTATAAATTGAGATTTATAAATATATAATGGTAAATAAATAAAAACATGTAATTTAGTCGATAAAGAATTAATAATAACTAGATAGGGAATAATTAATATGGAAAGTTAAATATGTTGACCCTATAATAACATACATAAACATTACGTCATTTTTTCCGTATATTATTACATTACACAAATTGATGCCCAAAGATCATATTGTTTTAGTAACTTTGGAAACATGGAAACATAATAACTGCTATATAAATGAGTTAAATTATCTACAACTATGTTCTAAAGGTATATAACCATTATTAGAAACATTATACATAAATCATATCATTATAAAATGGAGAAAGGAAACATGAAAATCTGTTAGCTTAGGTGATCAATAAGGTTAAAAAGGTAAATGTACAAGAATAATTACAACCATATGGGTATGAGAAAATTATAATAACATTAAAAGATAATACCCTAAATATAAAATATCATAATAAATATTCTTGGAATAAATATTGCTATTTCATAAGACATTATTAAAAATGTAACAAATATCTTAATCCATGAAAGTATAACGTGTAAATAATACAAGAAATTGTGCTAAACACGTAATCATATAAAACATATTTCTATAGTAGTAAATTAATAATCCAAATTCCATATTAGTTTAATGTTTTCACTCCCTATACAATCTTGGTAGTCATGGTTCACTCCCATGAACATCTTATTAGTCATGTTTTACTCCCAATACCCTCTTAGCGGACAAATTCCTATACTAAACTGAGTTCACTACCTGTTCCAGTCATTACTATTTATTGGGATATAAATATTTTCTAAATTAATTTAAGGAGATATAGGTCCTAACTATGTCATAATGAAATCATACATACAGGTTCCACAATATCATAAATAATTATATCATATCTTATGAAATCAAATGGGAATCATAAACATGTTATCATATCAAAACCATTAGAAAAGATATAAGTTTCATAATCATTTCATAAAAAATATAACACGTGAAAAAGGAGGGGTTCGTAAGAACATGAAACATGAACTAAAAATGGGATACATAAATAATATAACCCATGAAATAGAAATTATATCCATAAGAATATAACCCATGAAGTAGAAATGGTTTTAGAAATCATATATTGTGTGAAAGAGAACTGGGTTCCAATAGCATATAAATCATTGAAGAGAAATGGTTTTCAAAGATATCATGCCATGAAACCATTAATCATTCGATGATATAATATTAATTTTTCCCTTGGATCATATCCTTATAATTTCATGAAAAACACCAACATATGTTATCTTACATGGAATATAATCTTTAAATATCTTTTTAAAAACATTTCTAGATAAAAATATCATTTCTTCTTTGAAAAATGCTTTTTAAAGCCTAAATATTATGAAACCCCATTTAAAAGAAAATATAATTCAAAACCAATAAATTAATATTTTTAATTCATTGAAATTATTTTTTATTTAAACCAATCTCAAAATATCATTTATAAATATTTTTAAAGAATTTTTAAAAAACATGGTTTTTGAAGGAAGATGATTCTAGACTGTAGAGAGAAATAAAGTTGAATATTCTTAAAAACATTATCTTAATTCTCATTATAACCCATCAGTTGAAAAATATTATAATTAAAAATATTTTCATGAATAACTGGACGAGAATAAAATTATTTTGTTTTCCCAATAGATGTGGTAGAATATTTCTCTAATTGAAGCATAATCATTAACAATATTGATAAACGATGAGATTATAGCAATAAACTATTACCACATTGGTAAATTTTACTCATAATCCTCCTGAGATAATAAAATTTCATGAATCAAAAAATATCATGAATTAACCTGATTAATGGTAAAACATTATAATAGTTAGTATGTATTACTCTTAATATAATGTTGGTTCATAACATAACATGTATCACAAATAAGGAAAATTGAGACAAAAACTACCTTATTATTTGGTTACTTTTGACCCATAAACCCTTTGAAATAAAGATCGTAAAATGGATTTTTAAATTCCCATAAATATAAGGATAATAATCATAAAATACATTAAGGGGTGGTATATACACCACATAAAATAAATGAGTTGTAAATAATACATAAGTCTCATGAAAATAAAAGTTACAATAAAAACCCCATTACCTTAGGTCATGACTCTCATAATACTAAATCAATCCATCTTTAAAAAAAATATAAGTTCATTATAAATATATTATAGAACCATAACAAATTATTTCATACCATATAAGATTTTCTTATGACATTTTATTACCCTTTAATTAACTCTTACATGTTAAAATAATGTTTCGGGTAATAACAACTTTGTTGATCGCATGTGTTTTCATTTTTTATATTCGTGGTCCTCTTAGTTATATAAGGATTTCATAATATCCATAATTATCAAAATGTTATAAATATAATATATATTCATTATATATGTATTTATAATAATCTAAAAAATATAAAAATTGATATTTTAATACACCTTTCATAGATAACGTAATTTGCATGTATTCATGAATGATATTTCAATTTTCATAGATATCATATAATTTAACTTAACCTATAATTAAATACATTTTATGTAATGTCTGAAATAATCACATCACTATAAGGATGCGGTAGTCCATATAACCACAAACAATGTTATCAAATTTCCAAAAAAGGGATAGCATGAAGGTATTAATTATAGATAAATTAGAGAAGAATAAATACATCATAAATTTCTTATATATCATTTTAAAACACAAATTATATCATTATTCCAAACATCATAGGGAGTAAATAGATAAATTAATGACATCATTTCAACAGGCGATAGTCCGCCATCCACAAAAATTATGACAGTGTTTCCAATTTGATGGAAGTGTTTTTGAGTGAAGGTAATAACACTATAAAAACTCAAAAAGTAGTATATATAGTATATTTATGATATTATATAATAATTTAATAAGAATAAATGTGGGGGTGTAGAAAAAAAATATAATAAAATTTCTTGTTGAATGATGATACATATTCTTTGGGAAACACCTTTTTTATTGCACCAAAGGAATTCCTCGGTTGAATTAATACCCAAATGAATCATTTAAGGATTAACAGAGTAAATTTAAGAGGATATTTGGTTATGGGGGTTTTTAGCCAAAGTTCTTGATAGTTGTGAAGAAGACAAGTGTTCAGTTTTCTTTTTATAGTGGAGGAGAAGTGACATTGTTGTAAATATAAAAAGGAAACACAATTGAGAGGTCTCTCTTATATCATTTGCCTCCAATAATTGAACATTTTCATATAAGAGATTAATTGGTTGAAATATTGCCTTAAAATTCCCTTTTTACATATTTCTAGGTTATTTTCCCCTTAAATTAATATTTAACCACTAAGTAATCTCACTTTTACCTTAGTATATGTATTTATTTTTTAATTACATAAACTATTATTTTTTATCACAAATTAAGTTTACATTATTATAAAATACTTATTATTATGATTCAAAATATGTAAATGATTTTTACAAATTTTAATCACTGAAGTGGTAGAAACTAATTTAAAATTAATACAATAGGCATGTCGTGAATATGGGTTCTTAAATAGAAAATGTTTAAAAGATTAAAATGTTTCTCTATCCAATTTTAATGTGAAATTGGTTAAAATTATCTATATTGGGTAAATTTTTTTTAAAATTTTAATAATTACATTTTAAATCCAAAACTGATCTATAATTAATATATATTAATAGATGACATGAAAAAAACAGTTTTCATTCAAAATTCATTATTTTTCAATATTCATAAAAAATGAAATATTAAAATAAATAAACAAAATATTCACCCTAAGATAATTTTGATTTTATAAACTAAAAAATTATTTTTATTTTATGGAACTAAATTTCTAAAATTATTATTTTTATTATTCATAAAAGGACATGAAATTATTTCTTTTGAGAAAACAATATTTTTTAAAAATATATAAGTTATGAAAAATATATATTTAATTATCAATTTTTTTTATTTATGTGAAAACAATATAAATTATTTTAATGAATTCTTTATTACTATTTATATTATTACTTTTAATAACTATGTTATAAAAATATTTTTTAAATAATTATACTACAAAAATATTGATTCATAGAAACTCAGTGATGTGTGTAATGAAAAAAAAATCCAATTTTATGTATAGTGAAAAATTATATTATAATATCATATAACAAATTATTAACATCATGTATCAAGAAACTCAAGAAATAAAATAAATTTAAATTATTTATAAAAATATTTCTAAAAACATGGGGTTATATATTTATCTCCCTCTAAAATGAGTTTTGACCACAAAATTCATCATTCTGATACAACCAAATGATGACACTTCTACTTCATCATATCGTCGAGTTCCCACATAGCATCCTATAACTAGTTATTTATCAAAAAACAATTACTAGGTGAGTGGTCTTATTTTTTAAATACATTCTTTGAATGGTCGATAATTTTGATGGGTTATCCCTCGTATGAAGGATCATGCTCTAGCTTTATGAACTCTATGTTTAGTAAATATAATGGGTAAGGTATGTACTTACTCAAAAGACATACAAAGAAAAAATCCTAGACTTTAGATAGTTTTTGTGTAAGTTCTATGTGATAGGCTACTATCCCTATACAAACAAGAATTTCTTTGGGAATTATATACCTATGGATTAGTTTCTCTTTATCTTGAATCTCATCACCTTATTCCAAGGATAAATTCATAGAGAACCCTTCTAACCAACATAAAATTCTAGATCATGTCAATTGTTAGAAGCATAACGTTTCTTTCAATATTGTCTTTCCTAGATATGCTACTGAATGGTTCTATCATTCTCTTACATTTCTTCAGCAATATTACGTCTCAATGGTTTTCCTTATCTGGCTTCATTCTATCACGTTGGAGCTCTATATTTCATTCCAAATTTGTCTTAGTAAGGAGAAATATGAATTATTTAGTGAATGATAAATTTGTAATAGAACTCGACTATATGGATTTATTGATCCCAGTCACCTTTGAAATATAGATAATAATATCACAACATATCCTCTAAGGTTTTAGTTGTTATTTCATACAAACAATCCATTTGGGGATGATAAGTAGTGCTGAAACTCAATTATATATCAAGGTATTTATAAACTCATCGATATTACATTGAGTAAATGCTCATTCCCAATTAGATTAAATTGAACGTGTTACTCCATACGACATTACCACATCCTTAATTTTTATCCTAGAAAGATGATCTAGAGAGAATTATTCAATAATAGTGATAATGTGTGATTATTTAGTAAGGTGATCAACTACCCCACATATATAATTATGTCATTTAGAGGTTTTGGGGAGTTTAATGAAGAAATACATAGGATTTTTTCCCATTTTCTGTCTGGTATGGGTAATGGATGTAATAACCCTGTAGAGTTTCTAAGTTCCAATATACAAACAATATGATACCTCTACTCATACAATCCCTAAATATTTATTCCATAAAATCTTTATACATCTCTGTACTTCTTTGATGAAAAGAGAATGATGATCTAAGGGCTTCCTCTAATAGCTCTTCATTCAAATCCACTATAGAAGAAAAACATATACTGTTCCTAAACCAAATCATTCCATCCTAATAAACATTTATCTGGGGAACATCTGCAACCTTATTTTTTAGATCTAAAACCTTTTTTTATCACATATTTAATCATCAAATAGAATATGGTGGGAACATTCAGTTGTGCAAGAAAATATTTTCCCATTCAATTAGGATTTCTAGGTCGATCCCTTATAAATCCATAAATACTAGAATTTTTGTGATCCTCATTATTTATAAAATACTTTTATCTTTTAGACTCAATGCATCGGTCTATTTTTTTCTCTTTCCCATGGTTATAATTTATTGAGCAATCATAATCCATTGTTAGATATAACTCTAATTACTGGGGTTTGTTCCACAACTGTTGTGTGAATATATAATTCAAAATATTATGATTCATATATATATATATATATCAAACTTTTTTCTATAATGATAATTATTTATTATATTTAATGTAAAAATTAAGAAATCTAACTCCAAATAAATATTTGGGTAATGTTTCTAATGATTATTTAATTTATATATTGTATCTGTTCTAACCATGTTATTAGATATATGAAATCATCCAAATACTTTCTTAGTTGCATCACTATAGATTTAAAACCCTTCTTTACTATATGGTAATGTATGAACAGGTGCATTGACTTAGATTATCTTCAATTTATTGAAAATTTCCTCATATTCATTAGTATAGAGGAACTTGAAACCCCTCTGAGTTAACTTGGAATGGGTATTATATAGTGGTGATGGATTCTACACAAAGCATCGATAATATATATCTAATCTAAGAATAATATGAATCTTAGTCATCGTGGTTTGTCTACATCAACATTAAATATCTTCTATATTTTATAGATCATCAGTCACATATTCTCATGAGATTATATGACCCATAAATGATACCTTTTTCATCCAAAAATCACAACTAGTAAAATTTACATACCGTTTCTCCTTACATAGAGTCATGAGTATAATTATCATGTGGTATTCATGCTCTTACTTAATCATTGAATATAAAAAAATAACATCTATATAAACTACCACAAACTGATCAAGGTAATATATAAACATAATATTCATCAAATCCACAAAGATAGAAGGGAGTTAGTAAGACCAAAAAGAATTACTATATATTCATAGTTTTCGTACCTAGTTTAAAAATGTGGAATTGTCTATATCCTCATTCTTGACCATAAATTCATGATATATAGAAATAATATCCATCATATAAAAAGAGATGATCTCTACACAGTTGATCAAACAAGTCATCAAGACGGGAAAGATGATACTTTATCTTGATCGGGATCCTGATCAACTCCCAATAATGAAATAAGAGTCACATTTGACATTATTTCTTTTTCATAAAAATAATAGGTGAACCAAAATGTGAGACAACTATCTTAATGAATCCCTCATCATGTTTTTCATAGAGTTTCTTCTTCAATTACTACAACTCAAATAGGGGTGTTATGTATAGATTATTTTTAATTATTTTTGAAAAAATTATGAATTAAAGTGAGAAATAAAATTCAGATTTTAAATTATAGAAATTAAACTCTTCTAAAAATACATCCAAATATTTATGAACAATAGGCATATCATTAATGAAAATTTTCTCCCTAGCCATTTTAGAGAAACAAACCTTCTAGATATAAATTAAGACACATAGAGTGGATATATCCCTTATAGAAAGTAAATACTCATCGTAACATTGATACATAGTCATAGTTGGTTTTAAATATAAAACATACCTTACCTATCTCAACAATTTATGTGGTATTTATGTAGAGAAATACAATTTGTGAATAAGATGACATAAAATTCTACTAGAGGAGGAATGAAAATATTTTAAGGATGACCATTTCTTAAAATATCAACCATATAGGAATCATAAACATGAGACAAAATCTCCATAAAATAAGGAATTTGAACAACTAATTCAACAGAAAATAATTTTAGTTGAATCTTAATTCCCTTTCCAATTCTTTTAATACTAAATAGTGGATAACCTGAAAATCAAATTAGAAATTCCCATTTTTAATGTGGATGGTACGTGTACCTTTGACCATGCCATTATTGAACATATTATCAGAAAAAAATGATTGGAGGATATTTTTCCTTAACCTTCAACTTAAGAGGTTTCTAACATTGATCAACGTCATTAACCTTCAGGTTTGGGAATTGATTATCATAATTCTTTTCAGTTTACAATTGTAGCACTAAAGTGGGGGATGTACATTTTTTTCATTATTTACTCCATTTTCATTTTTATCTAGATTCTTATTATCACGTGAGAGAAAAAAAATGTCTGATTACATTTCCTTCATCACTTAAAACATTTATTATACCCCTTTGGAAAAATATCCTACATGATTCTTCCCACACATCAAGCATAGAAGAATTATCATATTCTTTTCTATATGTTTTTTAGAAATTACATTAAACTCAATATTTTTTTTCTTATGAAAAACATTATATTGTTACATAACTCCAACCTCTATTTCAACCTTGATTGCACAATGTAAAATCCCTTCATAGATACTAAATTCTATTATGGATAACACCCTTCTAAAACATAGATTTAATCTGCTGAATAATCAGTCAACCTTACTTTCCAGGAAGATGATAATTCCTCATGTGTACCTTAAAAGACTTTTTAAAATATTTTTATTGGAGCTAATGGATTCATTATACATTTATTTTATCGCGAGTAAATAATTTTCAATAATTGTATAATGAATAAGAGGAACGTAATTATTGAAAACAAATTTCTTTATCTAATATGAATCCATGTATTTTATTTCAATGTGTTTCCTCATATTATTGATTTGACTACAAAACTATATTATTTTTTCCTATAGATGATAAACAACTAGAATAAATTTCTTATGTTCTAATAATTGGGGAATGGAGAATATATTCTTATGGGTACCGATCCATTGTTCATAACTTATTGGATTAAAATACCCAATGAAGGAAGGTGGATGTTTCCTCAGAAGGATTCAATAGAACACTATTCACTCCTTTTCTCCTTTGGATGTTTGGCATGATTCATAACATGAGAAAGCTATGTGAACATAGAAACAATGTTATTATTATAGATCACATACCATTAGGATTCTTGGGAGAATAATAATTTCATTTTCCATCTCACTCATCCTTAACATGGTTCCTTTGGGTTCCACCCATTGTTTTTAACCAAATATCATATAGTAAAAAACAATAATCATATTGGGGAAACAATGTAATAATGAAATCAAACTTATAGGATGTTTAATGTCTGAAAATATCATTACAAAATGTTATGTTAGGTTAATCCTAGGCTATTCATAGAAACATTAATTTATATCATTCATGATGTTTCATGAGGAGTTTTTGAATTACCTAATCATATCCCCTAGGAGTGTCAAACCATGTGTACAACAAGTACCATTTTTATACACTAGTTCACAATCGAGTCCAGATCAATACATTGTCTTTGGGGTTTTAACCCCTATTAAAATTCGTACCAGATCCACATTTACTATTATTATCTAGATAGTGATGTATTATTATTAAACAACTCTATCTATTCATTATAAAAATTCTATGACAAATTCACATACTGTTCTTCATCCTTAGACTTTTCCTTGGTGTCATTTACTTAGGGATCTCACTAAGGCTTCCTCAACCTAGTTTTAAAGGGTTAATTAAATAAATTTTCTAATACCAACTATATGAACCCTAGATTAACATTCAAAAAAATTATATCATTTTTGTGGAATAGTTATTACAGTACATAAACAAACACCCAAATACAATATTAGTTTAGTGTCTTTGGAAATATGGAAGCTTAAACACTAGTACATAAGTGAGTTACAATATCTAATACTAGGTTCTCCATGACTAGAACCATTCTTAGACACATAATACATAATAAAAATCTTCATAACCTAGGAAAGGATACATGAAAAGGGGAGAGCTCAAATGCTCAATAAAGGGTAAAAAGGGATATATATAAGCATAATCATGAGAATAAGGGAAATATAACATAATCATAACAATATAAGATCATACACAATATATAAAAGATAATAATTGAGATTCATTGAATAAATATTTTTTTTTCATAAGACAGAACTCATAAAGGAATCAAGAGAATAGTCCATAAAATCATAACATAACAATAAGGCATAGAATTGTGGCTAACACGTAAACATATCAAAATGATTTTCTTAATAGTAAAGGATTAATAACAAGGTAATATTGGTTTAATGGGTTCACTACACAAACCATCTTGGTTATCACAGTCCACTCCCATGACCAAATTAGTATTTAAGGTTCACTCCCAAGACCATTTTTTGTACAATGTTCTTTACTGAGCTAACTTCAATCCTCATTCCAATCGTGTATATCTAATTAGATATAAATCATTACCCAATGCAGTAGAGGGATATGTAGGTACCACCCCTATCATAATGAAATCATATATACATGTTCCCCATGATCACAAACAATTATATCATACCTGATGAAATTAAATGGGTATCATAAACATGTCAAAATATTATAACATATGGAAAATATAGAGGTTTTAGAATCATTTGAACAAAATAATTACCCATGAAAAGAAGTCGGTTTCGTAATTATATAACCCAAAAAATAAATTGGGTCAATAATGAATATATCCCATTAAGGGTAAATGAGATCATAGACATATATTCCAGGAATGGGAAAGGGGTTCTATAAGAATATAACCCATGAAAGTGAAATGCATTCTAAATTCATATAACCCATGGAAGATTAAATAATATCATAAACATCATTACATTAAAAAATAAACCATTAATAGAAATAATATTAAAGTTACCCTTGGATAATATCCCAAGAAATTAATGTGTAACACCAATGGATGTCATCTTAGATTTAAAATAATTTTGAAATATCTTTTTCAAAACATTTCTTGAGGATAGTATCTTTTTTCATTGAAAATGATTATTCAATCATAAAAAATTTGTTGAAGATTTTTCTTTGAAAATAGATTTGAAAACATATTAAAGAATATTTAAAATTGATCAACATCTCAAATGTTCACTTTAAAAATATGAAAAACATTTTTTATAAAATATGTTAATGGACGGAAAATGATTCCTGATCGATGTGAGAAAAAATGTTAGATATTATAATAAAAATATTGACAATTAACATAACGAGAAAAGACTGTAAAATTTTTTCTAATTAAGTAAAATATCAAGAATGAAAATATGATAATAAAATTCATGATTTTTCTTGAGTGGTGGATTATAAGATTTCATTAATGGAAGCATAATCATGTAAATACCGACAAATGATGAGATTGTAGAAACAAACAATCACAACTTTTTTAACATTGAGTCATAATACACAAGAGATAATAAAATTACAAGAAGTTTAAGATTCCATGGAATAATTTTTTTCCTGATAAAACATGTCAATATTCAGTAAATACACCTCGTAAAAAAATATAGATTCACAAGATTACATGTGTCTCAAAGAATCCAAACTGAGAAAACAAATTACCTTAAAATATGGTAGCTTTTCAATAATAAACCACATGAAATAGATATCATAAAATGAATATTTAAATACTAAAAAATTTAAGTATAAAATAAATAAAATAGATTCATGGACAGTATATACACGACACAAAATAAACAAGTGGTGAATAATACATATGTCTCGCATAATTTAATGTGAGGCTAGAAATCATCTTACCTTATATATTGAATCTCATCATACTCATTCAAAACTCCTATATATATGTGTATAAGTTTAATAAACACATATTTTATAACCATATTAAATTATAACATGCCATATATAATTTTATTAGGACCATTTATTAACTGTTTATCAACACTTCCATGTTAAAGTTATGTTTCTGGTAATACCTCTTGGTTTTTTACATGTGTTATGATTTGCTATATTTTTCACACTATTACCTATATCATGATTTAAATATCTAAAAAATCATAAAAATTAAATAAATATAATAAAAATATGTATATTTTTATTTATAATAATCTATAAAATATTTAAATAAAAACTCAACTGCATCGTTCTTGGATTTGGTAAGTTGTGTGTACACATAAATGATGTTTCCAATTTTATTATCATATTAAAATAAAGAAATAAATTTAAATATATTTATATACATATAAAATCATTCCATTATAATTATTATTTAATATATATAATTTAATTTCATAAAAATCATCTTTAATATATTTCATGTAAATTTTGAATGAATCACATCGCTTTTATGAAGAGGAAGTCCACAGGCCCACAAACGAAGTTATTGTATTTCCAAAAAAATGGAAACCATGAAGGTAATTCTTATATAAAAATTCTAGAATCATAAAATCATCATAAATATCATATATATATATATATATTAAATCAATATTACCAAACTTTAAAGGTATTAATGGAAGAATTAACGACAACGATTCACGATGCGGTATTATATCGTGCGTACGAACGATGAATTTGTATCCCATTTGATGGAATTTTGTATTCTTTTAGGTAATAAAAATTCATAAAAACATATTACTATATTTAAAATACTTTGGTTATTAAATAATCTTTTAATAAGTATAATTTAGGGTGTGGATAAAGAAATGAAACAAAAGTATTAGTTGAAGGATGTTACCACTTCTTTGGGGAAATACTTTTTGTTTCCACCAAATGGATTTTTTGGGTGTAATTATTCCTAATTTGAGTCTTATAAGATTATGTGAGGGGTGTTTGGTGGATATTTGGTTAGGTATTGGATGATCAGAATAGCATTAGTGGTGTGAATAAGTGAGAGTGGTGAGTGCCCTTTTTAAAGTGGAGGAGGAGTGGCATTAATGTAAATAAAAGAAAGTAAAAACTATTGAGAGGTCTCCCTTACATCATGTGCTAAAAATATTTTTCCATTTTTATTAAAATAGGGTAATTGGTGTAATTATTTCCATAAAATGAATTTTAGACACAATTATAGGTTATTTATCCACTTAAATTAATTTTTAACAAGTAAAGTAAACTCATTTTTACCTTTATCGTTGCAGTTATGTTTTTATTACATTCAATAATATTTTTAGTCAAAAATTAACTTTACTTTATTAGTTATTAGAAATAATATTACTATAAATATTGAATCTATTTTTCCAAATTACTATCATATAAGTTTAATAAATTAATTAAAAATTTATCTCGTATACATGTCATGAAAGAACGGTGTAAAAGATAAAATGTTTAAAATATTGAAATGTTTTCCTATCAAAATTCATTGTGAAATTGGATAAAATTTCTTACATGGTATTAATTGATGTTAAATAAAACTAATTATAATTTAAATTCAAATTAATATGTAATTTATATATATTAATAAATTAGGTGAAGAAGCAATTTTCAATTAAAATTTGGTATTTTCACTATTCATCTAGTAATGTCATATTTTAGAAAAATCTATAAGATTTACCCTAATATCATATTTACATTAATAATAATAAAAATATATTTTATTTATCAAATTCAATTTATAAAATTGTAAAAATTATATTTTTTCAGTGTTCACAAAAAAAATATAAGCATTTCTGGTGAGAAAATATTATTCTCCACGGCATATAGACTTTACTACAAATTATATTTTTCAGTATCAATATGTTTGTAAGAACTAGAAAATTTTTAGTGATATAAAAAAGATAGTTTATATATATTATCGTGGCATGTACTGAGTACAATTCATTTGTGTCTGTCATTGTGGTGTGTTTTGGTGAATATTGATAATTTTTAAAAACGTTGGGGCAATGCACGGTTGGTGAACGGATTTCCCAAATCATGCGACCTAGAAGGAAAAATCGTAAAAACTAGGATAGAGAGGGATTTAATAGATGGTGAAATATATTTGACACCATTTAACCTAAAAAAGTGAAACCATGACCCCCCCCCCCCCCCCTGAAGAGGCATATTGTTAAGGCACGCGGTTAGGGGACCCCATGTTTCTCTGCCCTACAAATCATGCACGAGATATAAGTTAACAAGATAATTATATTTTAAAATGCTTGAACCCCTGTATTAACCTAAAATATACCCCCACTAAACCTCTAATGGTTCCTCATGTTTTTTGAGGCTCCTAAATGATTCCATAAGGATCCTGACCTCCGTTCTTGGTGATTCAAATTCATGATTAAAGATCTACACCTTCCCCGATAAGAGGATCAAATCCCATGAGATTTATTTCTTCTCTCTCGTATCTACCTAATCTTTTAGAGTGATGGTGTCTCATATCATATTGTATATAGATCTAGGATTGTTATATCTTGATCTTGGATTATGATATCTTGATGGTACGATCATGAATTAGGGTTTTTAGATATAGATTGTGATCGTCATCATGATCCAGATTGATCCACTTAAAATTGGGTATTTCCATTAGACATTGTTCATCATGAAACCTGAGGTATATGGCCTATAATTCAAATATAGAAGTCTTAATTATTATTATGTGTATGTAATTGTATAATTTATATTATATATTTAGTAATTTTATTCTTACTCAAATTGATTAATTTTGTGTATTAATTAGTTGAGGAAATGTTCAAATTGAGGATACTGGGATTATAAGTTTTTAATAATTAATTAATGATTTAATTAGGATGGAATTGAAATTTTTGAATGATATAATAGATTTTTGAATTAATTATAAGATATTATGAGTGTATTAAATAATTAATTTTTCAATTAATTATATGATATTGAGTTTCTGGATACCGATTAATTATTTAGGGAATTAATTAATGGTTTTTGGGTTCTTGATTAATTAAGGATTTTGATGTGATAAACTAATTATAAAATTAGTAATGATATTGAGTTGGAATAATTTATTTATGAATTAATTGAGGATATTTAATTCATTTAGTTTGAACAAATGATTAATGATTTAATTAGGGATATTGAATTGAGTGATATAGAATAACAGTTTGTGGAATTAATTTAGGGATATTGAATTGATTGGGATGGAATAGTTAATTTATGAATTAATTGAGATTATTTAATTTTTATGTTATAAATAACTAATTGATGAATTAATTTATAGAGTAATGTGATTATTTAATTGTTTAATTAAATAATTGGGTTGATGAGATTAATTATTCTAATAAACATGTAAAACTAATTATTGAATTAATTTATAGAGTTGAATGTGATTAATTAATTATAGAATTAATTAATTAATATTGAGGAGAAAATTTAATTAGTGAATTAATTTAATTTTTTACGTTAGATTAATTAATTATGAAATTATTTAATAGAATTGATGTCAACAATAAATTGGTAAATTAATTTAATTTCTTGACTGTGATTAATAAAATTTGGAATTAATTAATTTATATGATTGGATTTATTAATTGGTTTATTAATTGAAGGATGTAATGTTATGATTTTTTATTTTGAATAAATAATTGTTATATTAATAAATGGAGAATTTTCTTTTAATGCAATTGAATGAATTCGCTTCAGTAATTCATGAATTAATTTGTGGGTATTGTTACTATAGTGCAATTTAATATTTATAGTTAATTAATTGGGAAATTTGATAATATGTATTGCTTGGATATTGAATTGATAGTATTGGATATTTAATTTGTTTAATTAATTATGAGATATTTAGATTGTTGATTTTAATAGTTAATTGTTGAATTTATTATGTGATATTGAGATTATTGATTTTAGATAATTAATTGTTCAATTATTTATCAAAAATTAAGATATAAAATTTGAGATAATTAATTATGAAACTGATTTCGAGATGTTCAGATTGTGAATGAGATAATTAATTATGGAATTTATTATGGGATTTTTTGTTAGAGGATATTTCATTGTTAATTAATGAGATTGATGTAATTAATTAATTAGAGATTTATTTAAGGGTATTTATGTCATTAAATAATTTTTGAATTAGTACTAAAATTGTTATGATTATTTAATTATTAAATTTACTAGAAGAATATTTCTAATTAATTAATTGATTAATTAATTAATGTTACTAACTGTATTAATTAATTGGTGAATTTACTTATGGATTGATGTGACCAATTAATTGTTGAATTAATTAGTGTTTTGCTGTGATTAGTTAATTGTTTAATTAATTAATAAATAGGTATGATTAATTAATTATTAAATATATTAAAGGAAAATAATTAGATTAATTTATTATTTGGTTAATTAAGGGAATTTGGGGATCAATTAATTGTGTAACTAATTAATGTAATTGACTTCATTAATAAATCATTCGGTTAATTAAAGGAATTGGACATGATAAATTAATTGTGGAGTTAATTAAGGGAGTGATTGGTGAAATGGATATTGTTTTAATGTCACATGGGAGTGATTATGTTGGCATGGAGTAGCATGAGGGTTAACCAGAATGTGGGTGAGGGATTACCCAAGGATGATCGCGACAACATCCATTATGAATTCCAATGGACGACGAGATCCTGTAGGGAGGAAGACCACGAGAGCTTAAATATTTAATATCCATTGGATTATGAGAGATCGAGGTGTTTGTATAGGGAAAACCCATAATAGATTTCCCATTTTCATTGAAATATTTTATTCATCCTTAAATTTTTCCCACATTAAACACTATGGGTTAGAGCCCAATATGCACATTAGTCATACCAGACTGGTTTTCATGTTTTATGCTCTTTATGTGATATTAATCTTGATAATGAATTGTAACATGGACATTCAAAAATAAATTTTAATACTGAATGATAAAAACGGAATTCAAATATATAATTTACCTTTGGGATGGTTTGTCTCTGGCATTATCCAATGTAGGTATTGATGTTAGGGTGTCCTTGGGAACCTGATGGATTATGTGGTAAAATAATAAATAATTGATAATGTGAAAAATATTTAATTTTTAATTGTAAATATTTCATTATACATCACAACAAACTATTATAGAGTGGATATGTTTTTAGACATCGTTAGAGATGGACTAATTGGTTGTAATCACACCCTACTCAGGTTGCCTGATCAATACCCAAATACATTTCATGTTTAGAGGGAATGATAATGGCAATGGTACTGTCTTAGATGGTTGAATCGATATGGATCATGTTTGAGGGAACTGAATGTTATTAAATACCAACTAGGAATTTGTTACTGTCATTAAATTTAAGATTACATGTCGACACTTAGCACAAATTTTAGCATGTCATTTTTATAGTTCAGTTTTGATATTGTATCATTCTGTTTTGATCATATTTGATCATGGTACATGTATTCTTACGGATATATGTTATTCAATTGTTGTTTCTTATTTTCCATTAGTTTTTACACAAAACCAGACAGTATAGTCTCCCCATGATTGATATTAGTCCCACTGGTAGTCAGAAGCCTATTACAATTGGGGAGACATGCTTGAGGTCATGTGGTGGTCTGGATCGAGGCACTGAGGCATGGCACCTGGGCCAGGACATCACGAAGTGGTATCAGTGCCCATGTTTATTTTTCTTCTTCGTTTTTATTATTTTTTGGGCAAGGTATAAATGAAACTATGAAGATTCATCCCCTGGTTATGATATTTTTTATTGTAGTAGATTTCCAATGTAGGGGGTGAACCCAACCAGCCAGGGTGGAATTATTATTATTATTGTTTTCTGTTACAATTGAATATTATTTCACCATGGGTGATGACCATGTTGTGTGATGTGGTTATTGTATCAAATATTTTTTGAGGCTATACTTGTGCCCATGTAAGGCATGATATTTGAGTTTTCATGCATCACTCTAGGCACTCAATAGTTTTCTGACTCACATCATTTTAGGAATGAATGTGAAATAGGTTATGGGTATATTTTTTTAATTAAACTATTTATATTTCCTATGAAATGGAATTGAATAATTTTATAACACTAAATGACTTTTAAAATTAGCCATTTTGATAATAAATGAGAGTATAAATAATAAACCAGAATAATGAGATTGACTTTACCCTTTTGAACATGGACTGAGATGTATGTGGTTAAGGGTACAGTTAGTGCCATTATTCTCACCATGTGGTGGGAAAAAGGGGAAAATTCCTGCTATGGTTTTTTTAAAATCCATTTTATTAAATATCTTAATGTTTTGAAATGAAAATAATGCGTTTTAGCACATGATGTGGGTTCTTTGGGTAGTGAGAATGCCCTATTTTGAGGATAATCTTGTAAGTTGTGTGAGGGATATTCTGGTTTTGGATCGGTGTAGCGAGATGTTGGCAGGTAGGGAGTCCTAAGAAATTCTATAGATTATGCTGTGTCTGTACAAGGAGGTAACATCAGATATAGAATATTTGTGATGTTGTTCGAATACTTCTTATAGTACTATTAATTCCAGATGATCATTTACCCTACCTTCACATCATCCCAAGTATAATGAGAATTCATAGGATATACACCTAGCTACCTGAACGTGTTTGGTTGAATGTGTGTACCTTAGAGGTTTTACATATGAAGTGGTATATGTGGAGCTATATGGTGTAAGGTACACCATCTAAAGTTAATAAATGAGAAACCTATTAAGATAATCATTAAATTCGCTAAGGAAGGGCAATTTGGGCCATGGAGGTGGTGGACGTATGTCCTTTCCATATAGTTGTATATGGAATGTATAAGTGCGCATGTTGGATGTTTCTCTTACATTTTTAGGAATGGTGAGTTAGAAAACATGTTGGGTATTTTGTTGATGTTGATCTTGAGATAGTTGCATCCATTGTAGAGCATCCAATACATGTGGTGGATCGTAGTGATAATGTTTTGTGGAGAAAGACCAGTTTGAAATTTAATGTATTGTGGGAACATGGACATGTGAAAGAGGAAATATGGGAGAGAGAAGCAAATATGAGGGCCTAGTGGGCCGATTTTGTTTCTTTGAATCTTATGGATGATTGGGAGTACATCTTGAGGACGATTTATTATATGTGGGAGACTGTGATAAACTGAACCTTTTCTGAGATGCATCGGGCTCATTTATAGCTACTTTCTTGCCTTTTATTTAGTAAAATTCATTTGAGTTTTACCTAATGATGCATTTTGGGTAATATTGAGAATTTTGGATGAAATATGGGTAGTGCATGATTGGTGAACTCTCTTCCAAAATCGTGAGCCATGGCCCATCAAACCATGAAACACTGGACATAGAGAGACTGCAGAGCTAGCGCATATTTTGTCATCGTTTTAGAACTAAAAGGATAAACTGTTCACCCCCTAAAAGTGGTTCACATTTAAGGCACAATGTTAGTGAAATCGTGAAGCTCTTATAAGAAACCCATTTGTTGGATTTTAGTTAACTAGAAAATTCGATTTTAAAAAACAATAACCCCTATATTAACACCAAATTGACAACCAATCATCCCGTTGTAGATACTCATGATTTTGGAAGCTCCCAAATGATTCCCTAGGGATCCAGACCACTGTTCTTGTCGAATCAATATCTGTATTGATGAACTATAGCTTCCCCGATAAGAGGATCTAATCCCATGAGATTTCATTATTCTCTACCATCACTCCCACATTTTTAGGGTAAATGATTCATCTATCTTATGGGATTTAGATCTGATATTTTTATATCTAGATCTAGGATTTTGGAATCTTTATGGTTCATATAACACCCAGATTTTTTTATAAAATAATTTCATTAAATATTTTTTATTCATTAATATCATGATTTTCACTCAATCATGAGCATAAAATACCCTACATATGCTCTTAATATAAAATTATCATTATATCCTAGCTATTTGGTTAGTAGGAATAATTATAACTAACTTATAAAAATGCATTATGAATTCATTGGAGATTAATTTTTTTTAAAAATATAAATCAATTAGATATTTGTATTTTTGATTGAATTACATTTTATAATGAAATTAATGAGATATACGTGTTATAAAATTAATAAAATATTTTTATATTCATCTAATGGATATTTTAGTCATAGTGTATGAATAAACCCCTATCTTATGAATAAGAACATATTTCGTAAAGGTTAATGTTACACCTTCAATAGAGAACCCATTTTAAATTCAGATTTTGAAACATTAATAATTTTTATATGAAATAATAAACATGTAATTTTTAATTCGGAAATAAATTTTTATACTTGGGATAAATTTCTGATGTTTTTTTGATAACATTCTTGTCTTGGTGATCAGTAAAAATACGCTAAATTATAATTAAAAACAAAATTTTTCATCAATATAATTTATATTTTTAAACGATAACATTGAATGGTTTGGAAGTATAAATAGAATACATTTTTACCATTTTATATAATTTATGAAATTATCATTTATTTTACATTTAATACATAGGTAAAAAAATTTCACTCTTTTGCAATGTTTTAACTTTTATAACTCATTTTCTCATTTCAACAATGGGAATAATTTTAAATAAATTACTAAAAATGCAGTGTTTTGAATTTGAAAAAATGGATTACATGTTTGGAATAATATGCTACAAATTAAGTGAATAAGTGCATTTTACTTTTGGACATTATGAATAGTAACTTCAGTAATTATTTTACTTACGGTTGTTAAAGGCTAAATATAGAAAATAAGGGTAAAAAAATAATATTTTAATAATTTTAAACAACCCTAAAACATGTCCTAATCCTATTAGCAGAGATATTTCCGGCCATGGGAATCCTTGGGTCGATTTTGGGACCCCATGTATTCTCTTGGATGTGAAAATGACATTTTGTAAGAATTAATTTAATGTAAAGATAATTATAATTTAAACACATATCTTTTACTAAGTAGATTTTAATATATAGTTATATAACTGATCTCCATGTCTATAAATATTAATTAGAATGATAAAAATATTCCCTATATCCTGGTATTTTATTTATAATTTTTATACATCAGATAAATATATTTATTTATTACATAATTATGATGTGGTGATTACCTCATTAATGAAGGATTCAAATAAATGAATTTCTAAATATTAAAAAAATATTTGGTTTTTGTTATTGTAGTCCATGAATTTTAAGGATGATATTGACATATTATCATTTCATTAATGCCTTAGTTTCTAAGTAATTAGGTTATTATTATCTTTTTAAAAATTCGCGTATGAATAATGTCCAAATTTTACATAATTCATAACTTAAAACAGAAAATAGTTTATTAAATGATATTAAAATATATAAAATCAATGATTTTGAAAAATTGTTAATATAAGTAAAAATATGTCATAAATAATTTTTTTGGTTGTTTGACATGATATGGTAATTACACTAACCCAAAATATGTAAATAACATCATATCACTGTTAGATTAAAAAGGGTAAAATAAGGATTAAACCAACTATATATGGATCACAGAATATTAACTACAAGCCTAAAAATTATGGGATGATTGGTATTCGAACCAAAATCATCGTATCCTTCAATTAAATAATTTTTTGACCATTTTTAGTCGAAATTGAATTTATAATAAATTAATATTTTCAGAGTTTCCTAATGTGTCCCTCACCTCTCTTATAAAAAGGAACCTCCTCCTGCTCCTCTTCACTCCATTTTGAGCCCTCCATCTCATCCAATCCCTTCCCACTTCACTTCTCAACTTCTATGGATACATTTTAGAGGTTATGGTCTTCTCAAAAGTCCTACTCTAGTTCCCTAAGAGGAAATTTAAAGGAGGCACGTTGAGGAAGAGGTAATCTCTTCAACCGATTCTTTCAAAATTATTTCTTCTTATACGTCATCTTCTTTAGTTGTTTCATTATAAAGAAATATCATAGGTATCACTAATATATTTATATTTTGTTAAAAATATGAAACAGTCCTATTTCACCATCTATCCATCCTACACAAAATGAAATCACCATGCATTCGTATGTATAGCTTACCATCTCCAAACTATGATGTAATCTGTTTTTCCCAACCACCTTACATGGATGGGTATAAGGGTGCAAATAATAACTATATATGATTATTATTAAATTATACTAATTGTGAGATACTATACACCATTAACTTCAATACAATTAAACAATTATGTTAATGATATCATCGTTGATGCGTACGTACGACTCACCATCTCCACGGTGTGTTGTGATTCGTTCTACATAATCTTCATTAAACAAAATTATATAAATGAATTGAATGAATAAATATGATATATATTATACTAATACCATGATTTAAATGAAATAACTATAACTTAAAAATACTAATAAAAACATATCTGAGAAAACATACATAAGAACATAAAGTAGTTAATAACCAAATAAAGAGTAACAATGAAATGTTATTAAGAAACAGATGAAAAAATGATCATAAATGTTATCATAAAAATTATAATGATTATGGGATAAATCATTAATATTATTTAAATATTTATATAGGAGGTTCAGATACATACAAATCATAGCAGACCTAATGTAAGGGATAACTTTTCCAGTCTCGTTTTATCTGAGATTGTTTATTCATATATATCTATTGGGGATATATTTATCATCCATATATATGTATTTTTAAAAATATTAACCTAAAATGTGTAGTATTCTTATATGTTTGTTTAAATTAAATTTTACCCATCTTTAATTTTACTAAATTGTTTGGAAGGAATCTTTTTTTGTTTACCATACAAGGTACTTTTTGACTTTTCTGGAAAAAGTATGAGGAGAATGTTTTTTTAACATATACATAATGAATGGGTTTTCAAATATTAATAAAACCTTATTTCCATAAATATTTCTCAACATTTTTACAATTTTATTTTCAACTCAATTTTTTTTTTAAATTTCATGACACTATTAGAAAAGAAAACTTTTTTGAAGAAGAAAAGATATTTTCCCCTGTAATGAAGCTCAAGTGTTTTATCAAAATTTGTTTCCATCTATGATTACCAGGAACTATGTTTATATCCTTATTATTACTGTGATTTTATTGTGTTTCTGATGGAATTTTATTTATGAAATCTACTGGTTATATATCAATTATGATGGAATGATGTTTATGAAAACAAATTGATTTCATGGGTTATGCTATGGTGAATGTATCTATCTTTCTATGGCACACGTAATAATGGTTTCATTATGAGATGGGTGGGATCTATATCATCATTCAATGCATTGAGTAAAGATTTATATCTCATGAGATATACTTTTATGTAAAGATAAATTAATCCAGTTCAGTGATAGGGGGCTCGAACAAGGAGAGAACTCGATTTAGTAAGGGACATTATTTACTATGATGTTTTTGGCATTGAGAATTGACTAATATGAAATGATTTTATATGTTTATGTGTGTATTCCAAAAATTTCATGACTTATGTTCTGACTATTGGAATTAAATTTCTCTTTTATGATTTATTCCATTACATGATACTGTGATCATTAATCTGAAGGATAAAATTTTCAAATGTTATGTCCTTATGAATATGATTTGATTGCTATTTACATTTTCTATCCTTACTGAGCATTTGATATCGCCCTTTTATATGTTTCTTTTCCCCATGACATGAATAAGATTATTGAGTATGATATGTAAAAAAGGAGTTTATTTATGATGAAATAAACGGGAGAAAATGTATATGTTTTGTGAACCTGTTGTTTATGTTTCCGAGTTTCTAAAGACATTATACATAGACGGTCATATCATGGTTTTGTTATATGTTTTAATAAATAAAATTCCATTCTGAAGTGATATCTATATATCTAAAGATTTAGTTTCAATAATTGGTATTAGAGGAAAGGTGTAGTTATCCATTGGAAACTAGGATGAGATAGCCTAAAGGATATGTCTAAGTATAAGATACAATCATAGTGTTTTATAAATGACCATGAATAACCTAGGATAAAACCTAAAGTGTCCTAAATTGAAATTTTATTCATTATTATTTTCTTTTCTATTATGATCAGTGTTTCTCCCACTATGCTTCTAGGTTTTAGTCAATGGCTAGAACCCGAATGAACCAAATTAATGTTGAATGTGATGGGAAATTCAATGATTTCCCCCCTGAGAAACCAAATGTTATGGGAGATATACTGTAAAATCTTGTAGCCATTATCACACAACATTCTCAACATACGAATCATTATAGACTTCCAAACAAGGAAATTAGGGAGAAATATTTTGTTGAATTCTTCATGAGGTAGCGTTCACCTTCATTCAGTGGGTCTTCTGATCCATTAGTGGCTGAACAAAAGATTAGTACCACTTAAATGATATTTTCAGTTATAAAATGTTCTAAACATGATAAATCCATCATAGCAGTATATATTTTTGCTGGTGAAGTTGATCAATGGTGGAATCCTATCACGAAAACAATGTAAAGAGATGAAATGTAGTCCATGGAATGGGACGAGTTCAAGAAATTATTTTTCAATAATTACTTTCTTCATATTCATCGATCAAAGATAGATCAAGAGTTCATTAATATTATGAAAAAGGATGATGAATCTATTGGTACCTATGAAGTAAATTATAAAATACTTCCAAGGTACCACTATGGAATTATTATCCAACCTGAGTGTAATATTGATCGATTCTTTAGTGGCTCGAAACCAAGTCTCTGAAGATAATTATCCACAAGGGACTTCAATATCTAAAAGGAAATTTTTTGATGTACTCTAAAGGTTGAGATAAAGATTGGAGTAACCCACCACTCATATGGGTTTTATAAGAATAGAAAAATGGAATTCAAAGGAAATTATAAAGATAACACTGAAAGGAAGATGAGTTTTCCCTTAAGCTCAAAGTGTGGAAAGAAATATGGAGGGAATTTACATAAAGGTACTAGTAAATGTTTTATGTGTGTAAATGAAGGTTATCATGAAATTGAATGCCGAAGTGATGGGAAAATATGTCTAATGCTGTGAAAAAAGAAAAAGGATACACAAAATGAACCTCCTACACTTCAGTGTTATAAGTGCATGGAAATGGTGCATTATTCTAATAAATCCCCTAATCCTAGGGTTATTATTCACAGTTAATGTCAATAAACTCTTAAGGCCAAAGGGAATCGGAAGTCACCTGGAATTACTATCGACGACATGCAGTACAATAGTGAAGTGGTGAAATGTGCACATACCATCCACTCTAAAGTAGAAAATGTTTAATTTGATTGTGGATCCACCTACTCTTTTATTTTAAATGTATTTTCTATGGTGGTCTCCATATTACCTTGACAATTATAGGTTGAGTTAGTTATGACCACTCCTAATGGCACAACGGTCGCATCAAAAGATTACCATTCTTCTCCAATTGAAGTTTATGGGGATGTGCTTTCTGAAAATAATGTGATCCTTCCTATAGTGGAATTTAATGTGATTCTAGGCATGGATTTTCTTTCGTTATATGGAGCCCATATTAATTTCCAATGAAGGGGAGTCACATTTAATATTCCAGATCAATCTGTGATCATCTATCTATGCAAGGATGAATATAACCTTCCAGTAGAAATTTACTCCATATAATGTGTCTTTATTATAATAAATGAAGGTTATTTATATTAAATGGTTGGGGAGAAACTCACGATCAAAAATACACCCATTGTACAAGAGTTTTATGATGTCTTTCTGGAGGAATCGATAGGTCTTCCACCAAATCGTGAAATTGAGTATTCAATAGAACTCATATCAGGTGTTATGTTTATCTCATATACACCTTATATAATTTCCCCAATTGAGTTTCATTAATTGAAGAAGCAAAATAATGATAATCATGATAAGGGATTCATACGCCCTAGTTCTTCACCTTGGGTAGGACTTCTGCTTTTTGTTAAGAAGAAAGATGGATCAATGAGACTTTTCATTGATTATAGAGAACTTAACAAGATCAATATCAAGAAAAAGTATCATCTCCCATGTATTGATGACTTATTTTACTAACTACACAGATCTCAATAATTTTCCAAGATTGACCTTCATTTAGTGGATCGTCAATTAAGGGTCAAAAAGGAGGATAAACCAAAGACGAAATTCCATACAAGGTATGGACACTATGAATTTATAGTGATTCCTTTAGACTTAAAAATTCCACTTACATCCTCATGGGTCTAATGAATTGAGTCTTTAGAGACTATCTTGATCATTTTGTGGTAGTCTTTATAGATCATATTCTTGTCTATTCAATGATCAAGGAAGAACATGAAGATCACTTGAGAATTGTAATGAAGACCCAGATAAAGGAGAATAATTATTACAAATTTACCAATTCTGAATTTTGGATACAAAAAGATTCATTTCGGGTCACATAATCTAAAGAGAGGGGATATATATGGATCGAGTAGAAATAGAGTTTATTGAATGATAGTCGAGACCAACAAATATAATTGAGAGCTAAAGTTTTCATGGGTTGGCTGGATATTATTTAGGTTTTGTGATTTATTTGTCACAATTATCTAATCCACTCACCATGTTTACTATGAAGGGAGTTTTGTGAATCTAAATGGAGGAATTTGAGAAGAATTCCAATGATCTAAAGAGATTGTTAGCCAGTGAACATATGCTCACACTACATTGTGGTGGAGAAACATTTTTGAATTACAATGATGCATCCAAGAGGGGGATGGGGTGGGGTCTCATGGAAATTGATATTGTGATAGCTTTTTCCACACGACAGTTGAAAATACTTGAGAAAAATTACCCAACATATGAATTGGAGTTAGTTGCGGTAATCTTTGCTTTAAAAATATGGAGCCATTAACTTTTTGGTGAAAGGTGTGATATTTATACTGGTCATAAAATTTTAATGTATATTTCCACACAAAAGGGGATGAATATTCATCAAATATTATGGTTAAATTTGATTAATGATTACGAATGCTCAATAAATTTCCACCACGGGAAAGAAAACAACGTGGTAGATGCTTTGATTCAAAATGACCATGCCAGCTTATCCATGATGAGGATCCTAAAAGAACCAATATTTATGGACTTTTAAAGGATGTATCTTGAAATTTTTAAAGAACAAGAAGAAATATTTTCTTTCTCAAATTAATGTTCAACCATCTATTCAAGTGATGATTAAAAAGGCATAGAAAGAATATGTAGATTTACAAAATAAGGTGGGAAACATTTTTGAATTCAACATTGATTGAGATGATATAATAAGGTTCAGAAATAATGGTTTTGTTCTTCCCATACCATAATAAAATAAGGATCTATTGAATGAGGTTCATATTTCTTCATTCTCAATTCACCCTGGAAGTAAAAATATGTACATGGAACTAAATGAGTACTAATGTTGGGATGGAATAAAAAGAGATGTTGCTGAATATGTCTCTCGATCCTTGGTTTGTATGCAAGTTAAGGTTGAGAGATAGATGTATAAGGGGATGTTACAACCATTACCCATACTAGAATAGAAATTGGAATACATAACTATGGACATTTTCATTGGACTTCCCAAAACATCCAAACACAACAATGACATATGGGTTATAGGTGATTATCTTATGCAGTCAGAAACCTTCATTGATATTAGAGAGGATTTCACTATTGATCATATTTCGCTAAAATATGTAGAGGAAGTGGTAAGATGGAATGGTGTACCACTTTCCATTATTTCTGATATTGATCCTAGGTTTAACTTGATGTTCTAGAAATGTCTTCAACATGATCTATATATAGAGTTACGTTTCATCATTGTCAATCATCGTCAGATAGATGGTTATTCTATGAGGATGATTCAAGCTCTAGAAGACATGTAGAGAGCTTGCTCTGTGGATTTCAAAGGTTGTAGGGATTAAAACCTACCATTGGTAGAATTTTCATACAATAATAACTTTCACACCAGTATTCAGATAGATTATTATGAAGCCCTCTTCGGAAAGAAGTGTAGAACACCAACTTGTTGGGATGCGGTTTGGGAAAGAATTCTATCAAGACATTATCATGTTGATGAAATCTCAGTGAAGGATAGATGTATTCAACAACACATAAGAGCATCTCATAGTCTAAAATGTAAAGCTTAAAACTGAAGAAAATTCCTAAAGTTTTATGTGGGAGATAAGGTGTTCTTACGAATATCTCCCTTGAAGAGGATAATGAGATATGTAAAGAAGGGAAAGATGATCCCTAGGTATATTAGTCCTTTGAAATATTGGATCGTATTTGGAAGGTAGCTTATCGATTGACACTTCAACCGAATTTATCTCAATTCCATGATGTGTTTCATGTATCCCATCTGAGAATGTACATACCTGAGCCTTCACAAAAATTATGCTCAAAATTTATACTGATGGACCATGATCTTTTATATTAAGAACAACCGATAGAGATTCTAGATCGTAGAGAAAATGATCTTTGAAACAAGACCACTCACATGTTTAATGTTTTATGGAGGAACCACCAATTAGAAGAAGCTACTTTGTAACGTGAGGATATGATGAGGGAGAGGTATCCCCGTCTATTTATTTCCATGTATGAAATTTCAAGGGTAAAATTCAGTTTAAGGGGGGTATAATGTAACACCCGAATGTTTTCATGAAATATTTTCCTTAAATAATTTTTATTCTTCAGTAGCTTTTTTTGCATTCAATCGTGAGTTTAAACGAACCTCGAGATGCCCTAAATAGAAAATTATTGTTATAGCTTAGCAATTATGTTAGCGGGATAATTATAACTAATGAAAATTAATTATGAATTCATTGGCAATTAATTATTTTTTAAAAAATATAAATCAATTAGATAATTGAATTTTTGAGTGAATTACATTTGATAATGAAATTTATGAGATATAAGTGTTATATAATTAATAAAATATTCATTATATTCATCTAATATATATTTTAGTCATAGGGTATGAATAAAACCTGATTTTATATATAAGAACACATTTTGTTTTAAAAGGTTAATTCTACACCATGGAATGAAGAACCAATTTTTAATTAATATTTTTACACATTAATAATTTTTATATGAGAAAATTAACATGTTATTTTGAACCGGGATATAAAAATTTACTTCTGATAATGTTTTTATTTTTTCAGATAACATTCATGTTTGGATGAATAGTAAAAATATGATAAATTTTATTTAAAAATAAATTTTTCATCTAGATAATTTAAATTATAATATTGAATGATTTTAATGTATAAATAGAATATATTTTTACCATTTAATATAAATTTTGTCATTATGATTAATTTTACATTGAATTCATTGGTTAAAATATTTCAATCTTTTGCAATGTATAAAATTTTAAAACTCATTTTCTCATTTCAACAATAGGAATAATTTTAAATTAATTACTAAAACATATATGTTTTTAATTTGGAAAAATTGATTCTATATTTGGAACCAGAAGATCTGAATTGTTTAAATAGGAACATTTTACTTTTGAAAATTATGAGTACTAACTTTAGTAATTATTTTATTTACCATGGTTAAAGTGTAAATTTGGTAAATTTGGTTAAAAAATAATAATTTAATAATATAAAACTACCCTAAAACGTTTATTAATCCTATTGGATGAGATATTTCAGACAATGTTTATCCTTGGGTCGATTTTGGGACCCCGTGGATTCATATGGACTTGAAAATGTCATTTTCTAAGAATTAATTTAAAGTCAAGATAATTATAACCTAAAAACATATATTTTACTATATCTCTTTTAATATATGTTTATATAACTTATCTACATGTTTACAAGGATTAATTAGAAAGATAATAATATTTAATACATCATGGTATTTTATTTATAATATTTAGACACTAGATAAATATATTTATTTGTGACACAATTATTATGTAGTGATTACCTCATTATTGAAAGATTCAAAAAATTGAATTTATAAATATTAAAACAAATGTAATTTAGTTATTTCGATGTCATACACGAATTGTATTGATTCTATTGGCATATTATATGTGATATAATGTCTTTGTTTCGAAGGAATTTTTTTTAGGAATTTTTAAAGAAGTCAAGTATGAATAGTGTCCAAAATTGACATAATTCATTACATAAAACATAAAATAGTTTATTAAATGATATTAAATTCCTAAAAATCTATGATTCATCAAAAGAGTGTATATAATTCCATTCATTTAATAAATAAGTTATTTGGATTTTTGGACATGATATGGTAATTATAGTAACCCACAATATGTAAATAACCTGATATCACAGTAAGATTAAAAATGGTTCAATAAAGGTTAAACCTTAAAGATAAGAATACAATACTAATCAAAAATTGTCTAAAAATTATTGGATAATGGTAATTAGAACAAAAATCATTGTGTATTATAATGAAATAATTTTTAGTCCTTTTTTAGTTTAAATTTAATTTATAATAAATTAATATTTTGGGAGTTTCCTAAAGCTTCCATCTCCGCTCTTATAAAAGGGAACCTCCTTCCTCTGAAAATAACTCAACTTTGAGCCTTCATGATCATCCATAACCTTCTCATTTCCCTTTTATACTTCCCTAGTTAAATTTTAGAAGTTCTTTTCTTCTCTAAAGACCAACTCCAGTTACCTAATAGAAAATTGAAATGAGGCACATTGAGGAAGAGGTAATCTTTTCTACCGATTATTTCAAATTTATTTCTTCTTCTACTTCGTCAAAGTTGTTTTATTATAAAGTAAGATCATCTGTATAACTGATATACTGATATTTTATTAAAAATATTAAAATCCCTTATTTCACCTTTTATCCATCCTATGCAAAACAAAATCAACACACATGCATACGTATGGATTACCATCTCCACGTCATGGTGTAATCTGTTTTTCACCACCACCATACATGGATGTCTATACGGATGGAAATAGAAACTATATATGATTATTATAACATGATAAAAACTATGAGATACTATATACCATTCACTTAAATACCATTCATCAAATATTGGAAGGATATTATTGCTCATGCATACGTACGACTTATCGTGTGCGTGGTGTGATGTGATTCGTTCTACATAATATTCATTAAACCAAGATTATATAAATGAATTGAATGAATAAATATGATATATATTATAATAGTACAGTTATTTAAATGATAAACGTATAACCTAAAAATTGGAATGGGAACATATCTGAAAAAACATACATAAGAACATAAAGTAGTTAATACCAAAATAACAAGTAACAATGAAATGTTACTAATAAATGGATAAAAATATGATAATAAATGTAATCATAATAATTATTTTTATTCTACAATAAATCATTATAATTATTTAAATAATTATATAGGATGTTTGGATACATATAAAGCATATCAGAACTAATTTAAGGGATAACATTTCTAGTCTCAGTTTATGTGAGATTGTTTATTCATATCTATTGGGGATATATTTATCATACATGTCCGTGTTTTCTAAAAATAATCTCATAAAATGAGTATTATTCTTATATGTATGTCTAAATTCAGTTTTACCCATTTTTATTATTACAACATAGATTGGCAGGAATCTTTATTTTGTTTAAAATACGATGTACTTTTTGAATTTTATGACAAAAGTACGAGGAGAATGTTTTTTTAACTTATACGGCATGAAACGATCTATATATCATCAAAACACCTTATTTAAATGAATTTTTTCTACATGTTTACAAGTGTATTTTCAACACAACTATTTTCTTTTAAAATTTCATGACATTTTGAGAAAAGAAAAAAATAAAGAATAAAGTATATTTTCCTCTGGAATGAAGCTCAAGTGTTTTATCAAAATTATTTTCCATATAAGATTACGTCGGTTAATTCTTATATCCTCATTATTACTATTTTTTATGATGGAATGATAATTACGAAATAAATTTTTTTATCAGTTATGAGGGAATGTTGTTTATGAAACCCATTTGATTTCATGGGTAATGCTATGGTGATATTTCTATGTTTTTGGCACACGTTAGAATGGTTTCATTATGAGATGGTTAAGAACTATATCCCCCTCCAATCCATTGGGTAATGATTTATATCTCAAGAAATATACATGGATGGAATGGAAGGTCAATCTGGATCAGGGATATAGGGCTGGAATGAGGAGAGAACATTGTTCCGTAATAGACATTGTCTGCTATGATGGTCTTTGCAATTCTCCTTAACTAAAACAAAATGATTTTATATGATTATGTGTGTATGCCAAAACATTTCATGTCTTATGATATGACTATTGGGATTACATTTTTCTTTTATTATTTATTCCATGACATGATATTGTGATATTTTATATATAGGATAAGATTTTCAAATGTTATGTTCTTATGAATATGATATGATTGTTATTTTTATTGTTTATCCTAACTAAGAATATAAGCTCAGCCTTTTATATGGTTCTTTTCCGCATCAAATGAATAATCATATTAAATATTACACGCCAAAAAGGAGTCTACTTATGATGAAATAAATGGGAGGCAATGTAGATGTTTTATGAACCAGTTGTTTATGTATACCAGATTCTAAAGACGTTATACTATACAGTCCTGTAATGGTTTTTATATATGTTGTAATAAATATACTTCCATTATGAAGTCATATCAATGTATTTAAATAATGGGTCTCTATAGATCAATCTTGAATTTGGTTTTCTCTGATCTAGATCATGTTCTTCATTGCAGGCTTGATTGATCTACTTTAAATTGGGGATTTCTATTATTACGGGTTCTTCATCAAACAAGTGCTGGGTGTTCCATAATTACAATCTCAAAGTCTTAATTTCAATTATTTGTATGTAATTATATAATTTCTATTAGATATTTACAAATTGTGTTCTTGGTCGAATTGATTAATTTTTTGACTTATTTAATTTATGGAAATGTTCAAATTGGGGATATTTTGATTAAAAAATTTTAATTATTAATTGTTGAAATAATTATCAGGTAATTGGGATTGTAAAATGATATAATTATTTATTGAACTAATTATAATATATTGGGATTGAATTAGATAATTAAATATCAAATTTATTATTGGATATTGAGTTCATGGATACTGATTAATTAAATAGGGAATTAGTTAATTTTCATTGGGTGCTTAATAAATCTAGAAATTAATTAAGTACATTGGTGTGATATACTAATTGTTAAATTATTAATTATATTGAGTGGGAATAATTAATTGATGAATTAATTGGGGATGTTGAATTGATTATGTTGGAACAATTAATTGAGGAATTAATTAGTGATATTGAATTGATTGAGATAGAAAAATTGATTGAACAATTAATTGGGGATATTGAATTGATTGAGATAGAATGATTAATTTATGAGTTAACTGGGGGTATTGAGTAGTTTAAATTGGAATTAATTAATTGATGAATTAATTAATGGAGTAATGTGATTATTTAATTGTTGAATTAAATAATGGGATTAATGAAATTAATAGAATGATGAATTAATTAAAAGAGTAATGTGATTATTGAATTTCTTAATTAAATAATAGGATTGAAATGGGAAATTAATGAAAAATTAATTTGTAAAGTTTAATTTTATTAATTAATTTTAGAATTAATTAATGGGAATTGATGTGAAAATTTAATTAGGGAATTATTAGAAGGGATCGATTTATATTAATTGATTATGGAATTAATTAGTGGAATTGACGTGAATAATTTATTAGTGAATTTATTGAAGTGATTGAATTTGATTAATTAATTAAGGAATTAAATAGTGTAAATGACCAGGATTAATTAATTGTTGAATTAGTTGATGGACGTAATGTTATGGTACATCAGTTGGACTAATTAATTGGTGAATTAATTAATGGGGATTGTCGCGTTAATGTAATTGAGTGTGTTAGATTAATTAATTTATAAATTAATTAATGCGGTTTTTTTGAGGTGGTGAAATTGAATGAGTTGGATTAATAAATATGTGAATTGATTAATATGGACTATTGAGATATTGAATTGATATAATTGTAAAATTAATTGTTGAATTAATTATGATATAATAATTATGGTGTTTTGGGTAATTAACTTTGGAATTAATTATGAGATATTGAGATTACTGATGTAAGATAACTAATTGATTAATTAATTATGGGATATTGAGATTGTTAATGAGATAATTATTTTTGGAATTAATTATGTTATTTTCAGTTTGTGTATATTGATCCATTAATCTATGAGATAAAAAAAGGGATTGAAGTACTTAAATGATTTATGAATTAATTGAGGCTATTTATGTGATAAACTAATTTTTTAATTAGTAATGAAGTTTTTGTGATAAGTTAGTTATTAAATTTCTGAGTGAAATTGACGTGATTAATAAATTGTTAAATTAACTAATTTTATTGACATGATTAGTAAATTATTGAATTAAAAATGAACTTAATGTGATTAATTAATTTTGAAATTAATTAATGTTATTAGTGTGATTAGTTAATTTTGGAATTAAATAATTGATAGATATGAATAATTAATTATAGAATTAATTATAAGAAATTGATGTGATTAAGTAATCATTGTCTTAATTAATAGAATTGAGAGATAAATTAATTGTTGAATTGATTAATTGAAATGATGTGATTACCTATGTAAGAATATGGTTATTTCTATAAAAGACTTTGGAATATTCTTGATGTTATTCCAGAGCAGTGCCTCTATACGGCGTGTGATTCCGAGCCTCGGTGTGGCCGGAATTAAATTTTCAATGCATTTACACTGGGCACGCCAAATAAATGGGATAACTCTTAAAAGGTGATCCGAATCAAGAATATAAGTGCACTGATGGGCCCGAAATGGGGTGATTACCCTTGGGATGACATTAAACATCTCGGTGCGGGACGTTGGGACCCCTCGCCAGTTACGGAATGTTAAAAGGATGATTAAAATAATTAATTTATTCATTTAATGGTTAAACTTAGGTGTCTCTAAAATGGTAACTCGGATTGGAAAATCGATGGAACCATTGAATCCAGAGCATGCCTTTTACCCTATGAGGGGTCCAACTTTCGAAGGCGTGGGCCCTCTATGGAAAACGCCCCAAGGGGCATTTTCGTAATTAAGTGGTCTCAGAGGTTAGATTTTATATCTTTCGAACAGAGCCTCGAATTAAAATTCTGAGACCACTATTGTGCCCGGGAGGTGGTGTTTACCCTAGGCGCGACCTAACTTTAACTCTGTTTGGGGTTTCAAACACGGATTTAAATTGGGTTGAGATTTTAATTAATTAAAGGTTTAATTAATTTCCTTTATTTAATCTCTTATTCCCCTTCCCCCCATCTGAATCCCACTGGAAAAACCCCCCCTTGCCTTCAACCTCCTCTTCCATTTCACCTCCTCCTCCTCCCTTTAGCGGACGACGACGAAGCTTTGGATCGAGGTGTTCTGAAGCGCAACCAATGCATCAGATCTTAGCGAGCGCGTTCTTCATCGAAAAAAAGATTCAGGTTTCAAGTAGGATTCCTTCTATTTATTAGTTTCGATTTATGTTTGAATTTCAAAATCCATTTTTATCCCATGTCCCTTTGTTTTGGTTAATATCGTTGACGACCGCACGAACACGGCCATCAACCCATGCTGAAAATCGAGTTTCTTCATCATAATCATCAACTATTCTTCGGGTTCGTGGATGCTTACAATTACGCACATTGAATCTTTAAGGGTTGTTCGATTATAGGTAGCAGAAGAAATGATCTGAAATCACAAGAATGGGCTCGGATTAGTTTTTTTCAAAATTGTTTTTGGATAACTGAAGGAGTCCCTGTGGTCCGCAGAAGGGACCACCGGATCTCTCCCGGTAGTAGTGGTGTCAGGTGTCGATCGGCGCGAACGGGGTAGATCCGGGATGAGCTGAGCGGGTCAGTGAGGAGCTTGGGCTGGCCGGTGTAGCCGGTGGAACGACAGAGGAGGCGCTGGGTCACGGTTTCGGTGTGGGCTAGCAGGGGAAAGGCCGGGCTTCGGAGGGTGGTGTCGGCAGAACCCAGCTGCGGAGCTGGGCGGTGGTGGTGCGAAGGCGGCACGGGCACCCGGCGTCATGGCAGTACGCTCATTAAGGCGGGTCTCTGGTCGTGGCTCATCGTGGTCGGGGGAAGAACACAGGTGATGGGAGAGGCTGACCGAGACCTTCATGATGTGGGTCTCTCTCTGGCCTGGTAAAAGGGGTGGGGCGTGGTGTCCTGTTGGGGAAGAAGACCCAATCAAAAGAAAAGGAAAAGTTCATGTAAAAAAACAAGCGGGGCATCTCTCCTTTGAATGGAGAGAGGTTTAAAAAAGGGGTATGAAAGGAGTGTGTTGCGTGGGGGTGCAAAGGAGAAAAAAAGGAGTTGTTTTATTTTAAAAAAATGTGTTAATAAATTAATAAAAATAAAAATTATATCATAATATTATTGTTAATAAGTGGTTTTTCTGAGATAAAACCCCCATACAGTGTCTGTTTGACACATCGTCTTCAGCTGCGTAGTCCTGACAATGAGACGGTCTTTTTGAGTCCAATATTGGATACTTAATTTGGAGTTGATTCATGGCCCGCACGATCCTCCGTTCGAGCTTTGTGCAACATTTTATAACTTTTTCATCAGACTTCCATTCGGGGCGTGCAAGCAGTTGATTATTGGTGTTTTTCTAAGGGCATTGCATTGGCGCAATCTGCCTGCTTTAATCCTACATGATGGTTCGGGCCCCACGAGGAACATTTTGGGAGTTGGCGGTGATTTCTATCTTTATCATCGGGTGTCCATTTTGGACAAGTGATTATTCAATATTGTGTACTTTTTCGAGAGGATCGCAGCGGTGCGATCCGTTCGTTGCGCTTCGGGACCGAGATGCCGGTCCCACAAAGCACAGCTCATGTGTTGTATGGATAAATACATCATTTTCTCTAGATATCTATTACACTCAACTGAACAGTCAATTTGGCGTGTCATTCCGAGGATATCGCAAAGGTGCGATGCGCCTGACTATTTTCTGGACCAAGGCTCGGGACCACGGGACACTGTTCGGGCATAAAGCGGTGTTGACGAATTTTCTGTTGGATATCCGTTGGAGGCGAGTAAATAGTTTATCTCGTTTATTTCCACAATTATTACAATGGTATGATCCGTTTGGATGTGAAGAGTCTCTTTAGAGATCTCATTAAATGTGGAAACATGAAAGGGGTACCGGTGGTGGTTCTTCCTGTGGTGTTTGTAGAGAACCTGCGGCGTGTGATCGCGTTCACTCCCGTGTGACCGATGTTAATGTTTGAAGAGATGTGGATGGTCATGCCTGAGTTGTTGAGGTGGCAAGTTGGATTTTTTACATTTATTCCCTTCGCGTTGACGTTGGGTGTCGTGTTGAAGATAGCCTTTGGGCTGGAAACGTGGTATACTCTGGGAGTATACATGAACGCTTTGAGGTACATGTGGTTGTTTGTACCTGAGAAAGTTTGTGCGCATGGTTGGAGTTGACTTGGGGCCACACATCGTGTGGGCCCCATGTTCATGTCGTGTTCGGCTTTGCGTACCCTTGACCTCTCGCGATATAGAGGGTCCCTCTGTTCTCATTTGTTTGACCAGCAGGGTTGAGTTTCCCCCTTGTTCTATTCTCGAAGGTTTGGCCGGCAGAGTTGCTTTGTGTTCCATGGTAATGTTCTTGTGGATTCGGTGTGACCAACACATTACGTGGGCACCAATCCTCTACCCAGGAAGTTGTTTCCATTAGGGCGATCTAGGAGGTTGTTTCCAGTAGGGATGGCTAGTGCGATACCATCCAGTAGGGATGGCTAGTGCGGTACCATCCAGCAGGGATGGTCAGTGGGTTACCATCCAGCAAGGATGGCCAGTGGGTTACCATACAGTAGGGATGGCCAGCGTTGTACCACCAGTATGGATGGAAGAGCGGTTCTCGGTTTACCTCCTGCGGGGCTGGGAAGTGGTCACCGATGAAGGGTTTACCTCCAGCTGGGCTAGGAAGTGGTCCCCGTTGGTGATTTCGAGCCTCCCTCTAGTGGATACCTTTAACGGTTCTGGCCATTGGGACCCGTTGATAACTTTTCTCGAGTCTTAATCTAGTGGATTACCCTTTTACGGGACTGGGAAGTGTGGCACTTGTCGACTCTTGTCGGGTCTCCCTCCAGTGGGAACCCATCGACTTCCAGGGATTACCCTCCGACGGGGCTGGGCAGGGGGTCGGCTGTCGACTTTGAGGAGACCTCCCGACTGTGGGGCAGTGATGAGGTGTGGTTTGACATTACCTAGAACTCTCAAGTACGGGGGGCGCTTTCCCCACTGAGATGCATCATTAAGACACGACCAAAAACCGTGCGGGCGAGTCAGTGCCACCCAAAGCGGATAGTATCAAGGTGCAGTGATTTGAGCCCCTTGACTTGCAGTTCAGGGCAGACGTGTGGGATACTGGGTATTGATGGGGTTTACTTCTGGGACTGTTGGCAACTCACTTTCTTGGGCTGAGCTACGGGGCGAAGATCCCCTAACGATCTTGTTCGAGTTTCATGACAGAGCATATATATATGTATACGTTGTTCCAGTACACACTTCTTGGGTTTTAGTTACTCTCCTTTCTGGAGAGGCGAAGACGCGCAGGGTATGCCACGTGCTTTCCGTGTCTAGCTTCTCGTGGTTGGACGAGTCTACTCTCCTGCTATATGTAGCAAAGGATCGACTAGAATTTCATCTTCTCACCATTTCTAGCTCCTTGTGTTTGGACGAGTCTACTTCCTTGCTCTTGTTGGGTTGAGATGTACTCTTTACTTCACTCTATGTTGTACTCCTTTACTATTCTATGTTCGATCTACTGATCACATCTTTAGTACCTCCTTTGAATATCCCTCGAGACTTCAGGGCATCCTACTGAGTATTTTTTTATACTCACCCCTACTTGGGCTTTTCCCGCACTTGGTGTGCCCTTACAGACAATGGACAGGTTGGTTGTGACTTCAGCAGAGCTTAGGAGTTTAGGAGCTCAGACCGTTTACAGTGGTCATAGTCTGGTTCTAGGTGTGGGACCCTTCAGCTATTTTACTTTTGTTTACATATTGTCGGGTTGTGGCACTTTTCTGGTTGGGTGCATGTTTTACCCTTTTCCTTTTCGATTTACCTTTATCATATACTTTGTACTGTTTAGAGGTTGATGCACTCTTGTGGTTTTTTATAGTAGTTGATACAATACATTCTCTTTTTACTCTGCACTATTGCATTGAGTGGGCTGTGTGTGTGTATAGGTACATAGGAAAATTCCTCCCTGAGTTGTTTAGCCTTCGGTGCTTGTCGCTAGCCCCTGGCCTTTGGAGGCGGTCTTGGGGTAGTTCTGGCTCGAGCCTGGGTAGGGTCAGGTTGTGACAACCTAATCCTTAGGTTAATTAATTGAAATGTGTATTATTAATTAATTTTGGAATTAACTAATGGAATGAGTAGTGAAATTGATATTGGTTATATATTACTTGGTTGTGATTATGTTGGCATGGAGTATCATAAGGGTAGACTGGGGTGGGAATGAGGGATTACCTGAGACCGTGAGAGCTTCCATTATGATTTCTGGATGACCGTGAGAGCCTTCGAAGGAGGAAGACCATGAAATATTGCATTATGATATTCAAACGACTGTGCTATCTTTAGGGGAATAAGACTATGAGAGATTCAATTTTTATTTCCAATGTACCGTGAGAGATCATGGAGTTTGGATTGGGAAAATAACATGAGATCATTCTTTGTTTCCTAGAAACCATATAATCTTTGTTTAGTCTTACTCACATTAACACCTAGATTTTAGAGCCTTATGTGTACATCACTCATTCTAGAGTGATTAGAATGTTTTATACTCTTTATGAGATATGAATTGTGGTAATGAATGTTAACATGGACATTCAATTATGAATTGTGATATTGAATGGTAACAATGGAATTTAGACATATGATATCTGTTTGGGATGGTTTGGACTCCGACATAGGCCGATGTAGGTATTGAATTTTGGGTGTCATCGAGAACTCGGGGACTTATATGAATAAAAAATGAATAATTGATAATGTGAACACTATACATAGGAATTTTATTATTTATTTATAAACCTGTATTCAATTTTATTGACTAGAAATTGTTTTAGACATTGTTTTTTTGGTGGCCTACTTAGTTGTATAATTTCCCTACAAGGGCTACCTGATTAGTACCCGAATAGATTTCCTGTTTAAAGGATAGGATAAGGGAAAAATACTTTTGCTGGATGGATGAATTATGATGGATCATTGTAAAGTAAACTGAATGTGGTGAAAAAATCTCAAGGGAGTGGTTTTTTTCTTTTATTTGAGGTATTAATTATGATAATTGGTATTTACGTTATCAAAGAATTATTACAGTTCAGTTTTGTTATTGTACCTTTAGTTTGGATAATTTTTTATCTGGTAATGGTCATCTTATGAAAATATGACATTCAGTTATTATTTCTTATTTTCCACTGGTGTATTACTTTGAAAATAATATGGTATAGTATCTCCATGATTGATATTATACCCTCACTATAAGTAGGCATCATCTGGATTAATTAGAGGCGCACTTGAGGTAATGATGTGGTATGGCTCAGGGCATTGGGGCATGACACATGGGCTGGGATGATACAATTTTTTATTTATGCCAACCCAATATTAAACATATTTACAAAATAGTTATTAATATTCATATTTCTATGTTTAATGGATGTGTTATAATATAACTGTTTAAATAATTACAATAATAAAAAAAATGTTTCATAAAAACTCATTATTTTGTGTAATGCCAGATAAGCGGATGTTGAGTACAACATAAGTTTAACATGTTACTGTGTATAATAAAAGTTTTAATAGGATTATCATGAATTTCCTAATAAAAATAAATTTATTTAGTTTTAGATAAAATGTTAATAAAAACTCTATATGTTACGTAAATAACTGTAAACACATGACATTAAAATAATAAATTGAAATTTAAAGGTATCCTAATCTAATATCATAGAGAAAATGTCATGGATAAAAATAACTAAATTCTAAATGAAGGTAATTATTAATTATTGAACTTCACATTTGGGAAACATGAAAAACTCTAATGTTATGATCTATCCTCTAAATAGTTTAAAAATATTTGGTGAAATCACATTTGATACATCTACGATCATGATATTTCATCAGACGATTCAAAAATATTGGTAGAAACCTATTTAATTTGGAAAACTAATTGTTCTAATGACACATTTCAATGCATTGGGGGTGGGCTATATAATATTCTTGGGCCCTCCCATCACGGTTTTTCCAAATCATTTCTTAAATATTGAATTCTATGTGTAATTTAGGAATAAATATTCTTTGAATTCAAATATCCATATGGTGTAATGAGTACAGATTTATCAATATTGAGATAGATAATCAAATAATATTCAATATAGAACACTATATGTATAAATCTTTATCATTTTCATAAATAAAAATATCTATGATGCAAAATATGAATATTTAGGGGTAACATTAATGTCTATATGAAATTTAATAATTCATGGAAATGATAATAAAAAAATGAATAAAGGAATAGAATGTCAATACATTCCATGTTCAAAATTATCCAAAACCATCACGAAGAAGAGTAAGGATAGTATTAATAAAAAATACCCATTCTTGTAATAATAAATGGGGTTTGTTATATATGGATACAAATACCATAAAATATCTTTAGAAACATTTTCTAGTAAAACATCCATTTCATTTTTTAATCAAATTTTAAAAAAAATCATTGGAATATTTATTCTTTTAAAATCAATTTTAAAACTAAGAATTTACAAAATATTTGGGTAAACTTTTTCATTAAAAATAAAATTATAAACATTAAAAAAATTCAAGGAAATTATTTTCATTTTATTGGGTTGTTCTATACCTTCTATACAAGATAAAAAGAACATTTATTCTACACTATAAAAGGATAGAGAAGTTCCTTGTTAAAAAAATAATAATAATATTACATTTAACTAATTTGTAAAATAAAATTGGATAATTTTTTTAATAAATCAATTTAAAGAAGTTAAAAAAATTTCAAATATTTGTATACAATATGGATTTTAATGAAAACGTATTTCCCACTGAAGAATGAAACAAAGTTGAATTTTATTAATAATATTTTATAGACATTTTACAAACCAATGTGTGGGAAAATGATAATATTACATGAAAATAACATCAATAATCATAGGAAAATAAAATAAAATGTGTTTATTAGGAAATTTAAAAATTATTTCCTTCAATCAAAACTAAAGAATAAATAATCTCGATTAAGAAGAGATTGTGAAATAAACCCTTAAAATTATCATAACATTGAAGTGGTAATAAATAATAGAATTAATTATGTTTATCAACTATAAATCCACTTAAAACTATTTTAAATACAATAATGGATAGTACAAAGTTATTACACATATAACCATTTAATATCAAAGACATTGAAGCAGTAATATAATCCAGTGATATGAAATTCAGTAATAAAAATATATACCACATTGTAAAATTTAATTAAAATTCCCTTATATGAAATATTTCAAATTAAAACTCAGAATATCATGAAAAATGTATTATTCAAAAAATAACATTCAAAGGGGTATTAGTACCCAATATAAAAGAAATGTGGCGAATAAAAATACAATATGCCTCACTAAAATAAAGTTGAGATGAATCCCCTTACCTCATGCTTCCTTTTGATTAACATTATTTAACCTCATGTATAGTGGTTTAAAACATTTTACTAAATTAAAAAATAACAATATTAATATTATTAATATCATATACTATTCTTTTATAAAATATTATCACCTAATCATTAATGGTCATTTATTATTTTCATTATTTTAGGTGTTAATTTCTTTTATTTATTAAATATATTTTTTTCATTAAATATTTAGTTATTTCACATATTATATAGTTTCATAATATATAGAAAAATATTTAGAATGTTTTACATTCAGGCCAAATAAAATTCGAAGTTAATTTGAACTTTTTCATTTATTGGACGATTTAATCATTGAACTGAGCTTCAAAATGTAATTCTAAGTGTTGGAACACATCAAACTATTTTTTAGACTTGGGTAAAGGCCTAATAGGGCCCTCAGATATCTCATAGAGGTTCGAGAGTATTGGGCCTTCCAAATCCAAATTTTGGGCATTCAGAATATGGGGAATGGTTTTTTTGAGACTGTGCAGCCCCACTCATAAAATTATTCGACAAAAGAATGTGACTAGGTGAGAAGTGTATAATTTATGTAAGGTTTACCAAAACAATGCTTCTAAACTGCATAGTTAGTGCCACTTAGGTAGTAACATTGCATTTTTCATCGCATGGTTGACTCACAGTTTGAAATAACCGTGCATTCCAGTTTTGAGAGTAAAATTAGAAATTTTCTCTTACTGAAATCATTAAACCTATTTTCTTTACTCTCATGTCCTTTCTAGCAGGATTTTTCAAATCCTGCCACATGTGATCTCCCATTTCCCTCAAGCTAGGGATCTAGATTTTTCATTTGTTCATCTTTTAAATCTTTAACTGTCAGAAGAAATAGAAATCCCTCATAAATTTCTTCTATCTGATCTCTTCGATTCCTATGTACATTTTCCATCCATGTTTCTATTTTAGTGTAACTCATTTTGCACTATTTTTAGTGTGTCGGATGGTTTCTTCAATTTCTTCAAAACCAGTCTAAATAATATATTCATATCATATGTGCAAGTCATACTTGGTATAATGTGGGTGGTCTAGGATTTATCCAATTATTTTGTCATATTTTAAATGGTTCATTTTCGTGTTTCATGTCAGACCCTTCCAATGGCACTTCATTTTATCATAATAAATTGATTAAAATGGTTTTCTAGGTCCTATGTGACCTCTCCTAATGGAGAAACCCATATGTGGGTCATTATCTTTTTCTTTGGCATCCCCTATGGGTTCAGAAGCCATTAATATCCATTTTCTCAATGCTATAAAATGTTAAATAAACATTTTTTAGTTTCAAATCGGTTAAATGATGTCATAATTTGAATTAAATTTAGATAAATGAATTTCCATTGGTTAATCCTTTGAGATTTCAGTGTCACACCATGAAAATTAATTTCTTATTGTTTCTGCTTCACCATCAGTGATGAAAATACCTTTTATTGTGATTACATAAATTTTATTAGAGGGATAATGCCTCATAATAGTATTCCTTGAGTGATTAATTTATTTGAATTCGGTGTTGAACAATTTCTTAACCCATACCCATCACATAGATGATGTTGTTGAATTAACCTATTTGGAAAAGTTCTTAACAAATATGCCTCTTGACTTTAATAATCCATTATAATGTAAATTTCATGAATAAATGAATTTCATGTTTCATAAGATTGACTTTATTAATTGGATTCCCTTTATTGAATTATTAAAAAATAAATTTCTTTTCAAATAGATTTATCTAATTTTAAGGGTTATATGAGGGGTTCTGACTTAAATCCCCTTGGATGGACTCCCATTTCTTTCTTGTTAGAAGATAAAATGGTTAATAAACATACTCGAAGTGAAACTAATTATTCTCAAATTGGGTATACCGAGTTTTATCTACATTTACTTCTAGATGAGTGACATTAGTTCCCTAGTGGAGACCCCTTGGACAGGCTGAAAGGAAAAATGGTATTACCTTGCCTCAAGAGGGAATAGGTCAAATATGTGCAATGATAGGTATGGACACCGAAGATAGTTCGTGAATTTCCACACCATTCATAGAGTGAAACATGAGACTTAATTCCTAGTTCACTAGGGATTTACTCCTTAGATTTGGACATATTTGGATCCCCTCGAGCGATACATGGAAAGTCTTATCGGATTTTCTTAGATTGGCTTAGGGTGTCTTTCTATGTTTTAATTTTTTTTTTCAAATTGTTCATAAGAAAAGGTAGATGAATTTTTTCAAATAAGAATTGATTCAATACTATTTAAAATTTAGGTGCAAGTTCCCCAATCCCAATCATAGGATTGAGAAAATTCCACCACCTTACAAATTATCTCACCCAATATACTATTCTAAGATCATTGGGTTCAGACTGCCTAACATTGGCTGAAGAGGATAATTAGATGGGTGTCCATGTGGAACCCAGTCCAACAAAATTATTTTATTTACTCATTTATCTCATGAATTTACTTAATATAGCACACTTCTTATTTATATTTAATGAAATGGAATGGTCTAGAAAACAAGGTTACTTTTCTACTATGATTTTATCTCACACACTACTCAGGCACTATTTGTTCCTCGTTGGACTTGATGGCTCATTGTATTGATAAAGGGAAGTATTAAGCTTCCAATGCCTAATTTTTATTTCTACGATGGATGTTGGGTAGAGAACCAAGCTACTACATGAGAAACTCATGGTTCTATTTGGTGGGATGATATTATTTTATTACATTATATTCCTTATTGAGTTTCTAATAACTTGTAGTTGTATCATCAGTTGTCTTACATGCATTATTATAAATTTTCATTGGGAACTATTACTCAATTGAAATATATATATATATGTTTATTTTAATTTATTTATTATTATGGATTCATATACTATTTCTTATTTCACATATCTATTATACCACTATGGTACAATGATATTGAGGGTATAGTCTCCCCTCCATACCGCCATCAGACCCTCACTACTAATCAGCAACCATTGGAGTATGAGGATGCACACATGAGGACATTTGGCGATCGATCCACCTATGATTTCCATAGTAGTTCAATTCGGGATGTAGGAAAATTGTATTAGAGTATTGTCTTTTCCTGTTAACTAAATATTTTAGACGGGTAGACAGGATACTAAGTATGTGATGACGCTTATTAAATAGCCATTCAATGAAGTGATCAACATTCGTACTGGTACACTTCTATGTTCCCAAGTAAATGTTGACATTTAATATGGTTCTTTTATAGTTGATTATGATTCCACAATAGGTTGTTGGAGTACATTCCATTATTTAATAATTTATGTAATTTTACAATTACCATTGTATTGGTATAGAAAGTATGAACCATTAAATGTATCATTATAGGCATATAAGAATTCAAATTCATGGAATAATTACATACCATGTATATTTCAATGTTATGTTGATTCAAATTTGACAATACACCTTTCATGTTTTAGTATCATAACTTTTGTATTCCATGTTAGTAATTTTAATGGATTTTTTTGTTCCTAACTTCTATGGTTTTTTATTTTCATGATCTTGTAATTAAAATATTCATTCTCTTCTTATATTCCATGTTACAGTGTTTCCTTGAGTTTACTACCATTCTTATCTTTTTTACGTGACTCCTTAGTGTTATTGTTTTAAAATGGCCAGGCATCTTTGAATTTCTATTAGGGATTGAACTTACTATATGTTATTAAAAAGGGGCCAATATACAATTCTTGTTTTGTATGGGTTCCTTATAAATTTTTATGTGATGACCCATATAACCGAACCATTGTTTATGGGATTTATATACTTTATGGATATTGAATTAATGTTAATGATGTGAAGATTTCATTTTGTCCTAAATAATATGGGTGTGATTAAATGGAAACCAATTACTAATTAGTAGAGTGTGTGGATGCTTTATGAATTGGAACATGGTGACCCATATAATCAAACCCTTAAAGGAACACATTTGTATGTTAATTGGAATTCATATAAGTCTTGATGAGGTTAAACGTATTTACCCTGAATGACATGGTTTCCATTATATTGGATCCTCCTATAACATATAAGGTTTATGTGCACATTATATATTGAAAGGTGGTAACTGAATCAACTAAACCATTCCTATTTAGATTTCATCTTAGTTGATAATGATTAAATATAAATAATCATGTATTTTTATAAAAAATATTCCTTGTTAAAGAATGTACCCCTTTTTCTTGGGAAAATGGCCCATATAGAATTTTTTAAATGCATAACTGGGCCCTAGTAGGATTTTTGGGGATGTTGTTAATAAAATTAAACCTCTAATGGTGTTTTAAGTGCAATGGTTAAATTATTTGGGTTGTTTTTAGTGGAACCTAATATGGCTTAGTATGACCCTAGTAGGTCATCTTTTATTTTAAATAACTAGTTCCAAACCCCAAGGGGTAAATTATGAAATATCCAGGTGGTTAAATAACATGTACAATTTTTATAGGATTCTTTTTAGCAATTTACCCTTTAATTAAAAACATGCCTTTTCATATACATTACTGATAAACCTTATAATTAAATACATAGTGATTAAAATTCATTTTATGAAATAAAATGATCTAATTATAATGGGATTTCACTAAATAAAAATGCATAAAAGCATATTTTAATGTGAAAAAACTATTTTACCTTATGGTAAGATCTTGTTTTTCTTTATGAGAATAACCTTGAAAAGTTTAGATAATTAAATGTGGGATTTGATATCATGCCTTAAAATGGAATGTCATGATTTTTTCTTATCCTTGAACCCCATGTAAGGGTAGTTTTAACCCTTCCAGAGTTTTGTGTTGAAATGGAAAATGATCATTTCTGTTGGATTCATCCTTCCTATGTCTGAATCTAAATGATATTCCATTAATCTAGTGACCTTTCTTAATCAAGACCTCATTTGGGTCAATTATTAAAAACTTCGTTGAGGGGCTATCTCATTGTTGATAGTTCCATCGGATCATTAAGCCCTTACTAGTTGCTTACGATCTATTTCTCTTGTTTGGTTATGATCAGGTGTTATCATCTCTCTAATGGGTCTTCATATTTAGGAGTGAATATCTTATAATGATGGGAATTCACTCGGTGTTTTGAAACTCGTCATGGGTGTGATCTTTTGGTAATGCACTTTTCTGGAAATTTAGACATTTCTAGGGGATGGTTGATCACTTATTAAAATGTGTAACCCTAATTTAGTTCCATTTTAGTGATGGATGAATTAAGAGGTCATCAGCTTATTCAAAAATCATATAAGTAATGTTACTCTTGGGATAATATTCCTTGTGGACCATTAGATAAGTGAATTCATATGGTCAATAAGCCTATGGATAATTTCAAGTATGTATCTTTTTCTCATGTCGTTCTTGGGTACTATGTGTCAATATAATAAATACTTTTCATCTTTTTAAATATTAAATATAACCATTTTATTATACTATTAATTGTTCAATATATAGTTTTTGTGATTAGAGCACTAGTCATATCCTTTATTGAGTGACATGAGCATCTAGTGGAGTCAAAATTATCCCAAAGATCACAATGAGGTTCTATGATGATCAGGTGTCTGATGCGTTGATCAGTTGTTTCAGATTATATTCCTAATGACATGACATGTTTGAAAATGACTCATATAATCATCATGTGTACTTCATGGTCTGAATATAATCAATAAATCATAAAAGGCTGGTAATCTCTTTCTCTACAGTTAAACACTTGTTTATGCATGATGGAAATATATATCACTATGGTCAATTGTTGATGGATCGAGTGTCATGGAAGGAGATGTTTTTCTCTATTAACTATGATGTGAAGGAAACACCTAAGGTGGGGAGAATCACATCAAATATTATTATATCTATTATTTTAGGTAGACGGATAAAAAAGAATTGACCTTTTCAAATTTTTGGACTCTCAATAATATTGTGTTTCTAGTAATCCTTCGTTTAAGTTAGTGATTTCTCAAGGGCCTAATGATTCCATTCATGGATGATCACACAACCTGTAAAGACACTATTGGCCAAGAATGTCCCACAGTGGTTTTTATTGGCTGACCATGGGCTGCCTTTTGTGGTTTAGGTATCGTGGTTGGGTTGTTGATATGTTGACGGTATTAGCTAAGATATTTTGAGGATGTCAACCAGTGGTGGTTCAATTGTCCTTCTCTTTACATCTGTGGTTTTAAAATATTCTGAACATTTCTAAGAAATTTTTCATTAATGTGGTGAAGGTGATTCAGATACTTTTCAGTGATATGTTGAATCCACATAGTGTTCTCTTGTAAAATAATGGCCAGGTACCCTATCTTTGAATCATCAATCTACATTGAGAGAGTGTTGGTCATACGATAAACTAATGTTTTAATAATATGATGGGATTCTATGGATGAAATCAATTAGAGTTGCGCCCTAGGAGAATGGTTTTTCATAAGGAATGATTAGTATATATTGATACATGGGTTCTGAAGTATTAACTCCTTTGTACGGACTCTTGAATGCCATATATTTTTCCTTTTACTAGATGACTATGTGATTTTCCTCTTGGGACTCATTTAGGGTTCTTCTTGTGTGGATGATTAACTTGATAATGATGCATCATTTTTTAATTTTGTTCAATGTTTTTCTTTGGATAATCTCATTTGACTGTTGTCAGTGATTCTGAGGCTACTCAATCTTCAATCAAGCTCAGATGAGATATTTATGTGGTTTAATGGTCCTTGTGAGATAGTTCTATCTTTCACCAATGTACTTGATGGGGATGGAGGTTTAAATGGGATTTTTTCATAAGGAATCAATGAAACAAGTTTCATTTTTGGGAAGTCATTCTCAAAGAAGTCTTGTGGTGTATTTGTTTTAGATCCATCAAGTTTATATTTGAAATGAACCATCTATCTATGTTGTGTTCCATGAGGGTAGTCAACCACGGATTGTGCAACCTGAGATTCCTCACTCTCTATTAACATGTTCTGTCGATGATGAACCTCTTCTTGACCTTGTCAGTTAAGATGAGTACATAGTAGATATCGACCATATCATTTAATTAAAATGTTAGGAAGAATGGTTTAAAAGGGTTTGGTTTAGAGTGCACCCTTTTTTAGATCATGTGTCACATTTGACGATTTCGGGAAAGATCTATCTCGATGTTTCAACTTTGAAATGAGAATTGTCTAGAGTTTGTTTGGGCCTTATACCATGTGTTAAGGTGGAACTTAGATATCTTTTTGGTGTTTTGAAATTAAACATGGCCATCAAATAATACTTCAAAACCCTAGTAGGTCAAGTGTTTTTTTTGTCTTCCTAAGGATTCTCAGGGATGAGAAGTTCTAAGGTGGGGAGGTTGAACTGTTACGTTCTTTTGTACTAGATTAAATTAAACAGGAATTTGAATATTTTTTTTGTTGATGGGTTTTTCAGTAAACCAAGCATCAAAATGTAATTAAAAGATTTGGAACAATTGAGTGCGTTTCTTTTAGTCTTTGGTAAAGGCCTAAGAGCTCACTCATAGGTCTTCTTGAGTTTTGGGAGTGTGGGGCCCCAAAAATCACAGGTTTTCATGGTTTGAATAGGGAATATGGTTTATATAAAATCATTTTGCCCTCAATAACAAATCGTTAAACTGTATTAGGTAGCTAGATGTGAAGTGCATGGTTTGTGCATAATTTCCCCAAACTATGTTCCTACCTTTCATAGTGAGTTCTACCTTGGAAGTAATCTGGCATTGTTCATCACATGGTTGGTGAACGGTTTGGAAAAACTATACGGACGAACGGTGCAACCCTGTTCTGTAGGCGAAAATAAATGAATTTCCCATAACTAAATCCTCATTCTTATTTTAATTCCTACCTTATCTTTTCTGTTGTGATTTTTCCTCTTCCCAGATATGAACTCCCTTTTCCCTAAAGCTATGGATCTTGATTTCTCCTTCAGTCATCATCTAAATCCTTCACCATAATAAGCAATGGCAATCCCTTGGCAATAACTTCAATTTAAACTCTTCTATTACTATTATCATGTTCCGTATTTTGTGCTATTTCAATGTGACTCATTTTGACATATTATCATGGTGTTGGAGGGATTCTTCAATTTCTTCCAAACTGAACAAAATCTAATCTTTATATCGGATGTGTGAGTCATCCTTTGTATAAGGTAGGTTTTCGAGGCTCTTTCCCATCATTTCGTATCATTTTAAATGATGTGCCTTGTGCCATGCACACGACCCTTCTCATGAATCTTTATTCTTAAATAGTAAATTAAATTAAATGGTTTTACATGTTCTGTGTGACCTATTCATAAAAAGAACACATTTATGGGTTGTTCTCTTGGTTTCAAACCTCCTTGTGTTCTCCATAAAAGAAATACTATATTCCCTATTATATAAAGGATTATTCACCATTCTTGAGTTTATACTTTATTAAATGACTTCATATATTAAATTAAATAATGATAAATGGATGGAAATGGATTTGAACCTTGAGATTCATTCCCCATGACTTGAAAATTAATTTCTTATTCTTATAACTTCACCTTAAAAGCTAAAAATCTCTTTCATTGTGATTGTTTTAGTTCCCCTAAAGGGGTAACAACATCTATTAGTAAGCCTTGAGTTATTATTTTTTGGAATTGGGTTTGATCTAAGTGCTAACCCTATACCCATGCCTTAAACAATATGGTTGAATTAAACCATTGGTCCAAATGCTTAACACATATGAAGAATGCCTTGAATGAGGAATTAAAATGCATGTTTATTGAATAAAATTACATTCCTGATTAATATGATTGAGTTTATGAATTGGTCCAATTTTATTGAATTATTACAAATTAATTGCTTGTATAATGGATTTGTCTTAGTTCCAGGGGTGATATGAGGGGTTCTGATATAATGAACCCTTTGATGGACTCTTGTTAATTTCTTGTTAGATGTTTTAATGGTTAGTAAACATGATCATGGTGACACTAGTTATGTCTGAGATGGGTTCTCCATGTTTTATGTATTTTTACATCCAGACGAGTGAGTATCGGTTCCCTAGGGGGGCCTTGAATGATCTCGAAGGCATGATGGTTGTACCATTCCTTGAGAGTGACTCATTTCCCCTATGTGTGATACCAAGTATGGAATCAGAGGATAGTTCTTCAATATTCACACCATGCAACGAGTGACACAATCGGTATCATTACTAGGTCACTATGAAAGAAATCCTCATCACTTCTCATATGTAGATCCCCTTGAGTAATACATGGATTATCCTACCATATTTTCTTGGAAATGATCAATGTTTTTTGATACATTTGGAAATAGGTTTTCAAACTGATCTTATAAAAAGGTAAATAAATAGTTTAAAATGAAAATTGATTCCTTATCATTAAAAAAATCTGGATATGTTCTCTAAGCCTAATCATGAACTTGGGAATGGTCCACCTTCTTAAATATTATCTCACCTAATTTACAATTTCATGATGTTCCTATTCAAACTAACTACCTTAGGTTGATGTAGGTAATTCGATTGGTTTCCAAGTCGAATTCTGTAAAATTCATTTATTTTATTTATTCATTTCTATCTTGAATTTAATTACCCTATAACACTGATTAATTGTATTGTACGAAATGGAATGTCATAGAAAACATGGGTTCCGGCATACTCAGAATGTATCTCACACCCTACTCAGGCACCATTGTTACCTAAGTGGAATTTATGTCTATAGGTAATGATAAAGGGATATAGAAATATTCCAATTCCATATTTTCATTGCAATGATGGAGTTGACATATAGGACCAATCTAGTACTTATGATTTTAATATATCCATTTTGGGATGTTATACTTTTATTACACTATATTTATTACTGTGATTCATAATTCTTGTACTTGTAGAATCATATTTCTTGAATGAATTGTTCTAAATTAGCATTGGGAAATTTTTCTCAATTTCAATATATGTTTTCTATATGGTTGTTCATTCTTTATTTTTTACTACATCCAATACTCTTTATTATATCTCACAACCACTATACTGATATTCTAAACTAATATTAAGGGTATATTACACCCCATCATACCACCTTCAGACACTCACTATTAATCGGCATCCTTTGGCATACCGGGAGGCACGCTTAATGACATGTGGAGACTGGTCTAGCTATTATTTTCATATTCATTCTGGTCAGGACATTACAAATAATGATTACATAATCTCATATTTTATCATTGATTTTAATTTTAAAACCAATCATGAAATATAGTTAAGAAAAATTAAGTATGTTACAATGATTGACATTGTAGGTCACATGTATGCATGATTAACATTTCCATTTTCCAATGACCATTATAGAAATATGGTAAGTAATATATTATATTTAAATATTGATAATAATATCATATATACCATATTATATATATATATATTTATCATCTATGTGTTTTGGTGATGAAGATAGAGTCATTTAGCTTTGTGAAGGAGTTTGTCCACACATACATGAAAAATATTATTATCCATATGTGAGTGAATTAGTAGAAATAGAATGAAACATTGCCCTTACATAATGATAAATATGTCAATAATATCATAGTTATTTCATTTATATCACATTTAATCCTTATCATTATCCTCATTACCTTCTATGTAAAACATTAGTGAATGAAAAATCACATCACATCACTAGTCGTTAATCTATTGTACACACAAGTGATTTTATCTTATCTCTTACAGAATGGAAGTAGAAAATTTATATATGATATAATGACTCAATATGTTTAAATATATTATAAATATTATATATTTCATTTCAATTTATCATCATACCCAACCATTAAACTTGGTAATTTAGGAACAAATAACATCAGTTCATAACGTTGTTGTACACCTTACACACGAACTGTGGTTTCATATCCTATTTTATAGAAGTGGATATTTTTTTGGTCATGCTATTATTTTATAAAAAATATAATTATATGGAAGATACTTCAGTTGTTATATCATTATGTTATACCAATAATTAAAATTTGTGGAGAAAGAAATAAAATAACGATTCTTGTTGAAAAAGATTACATCTTCTTCGGGTATAATCATTAGGTTTTCAAAAAATCCTTATTATATTTGATATATACCCAAAATAATTATTCTAGTATAAGGAGATGTATTTTGTTATTTTATTTGGTAATGTATTTCTCTAAACAAGGATGTTTGTAGATGTGAAGAAGATAGGAGAGTTGGTGGCCTTTTATAAGTGTGGTGAGTGGCAAACCTGTAATGTTTTGAAAAGATTCAATCTTTCCCACCTCTGAATCACGAAAAAATAAAAAAAAATGAGATAGAATAGATCCTATAAGATATATGGTGTAAATATTACCATAAAAGGTATTTTTGAGATGCTTTAATGTAATTTTGAAACTTTATCCTCTCATTTTAACCCCTCGTCAAATCCATTTTGAAATTTACTGTGATAATTAATTTATAATGATTTCACTATTAATTTATTGAAAAAATAAGTTTAAATTTTTATAAAATATAAATTATTTTAATTAAAAATGTGGAATTTATTTTTGTAAATTATATTCACATAAGTGAAATAATTATAATTTAAAATTCATCTCACAGACACGATGAGAAAGCGAGTTTATAATGGTAAAATGGTCAAATGTTTACAATTATGTAATATAAAAATTCAATATGAAATTTTTAAAATTATTTAAATCAGATTTAAATATATATATTTCTATTTATTTTACTTTAAAACCCATATAAATATAATTTAACATTATAAATATTTTATATTCAATGGTAGTTTTCAATTTAAATTTCATATTTTTCACTATTCAAAAAAATGACACTTTTCATAAAAATCTTAAAGTTAAACCTCATATAATTTTTTTATATTGATTTAAAATATTTTTTTCAAATAAATTAATTATATGTTGTTGGAAATTAATTTTAATCATGTACAGAATGCATCATTAAACAATATTTTTAAAAAAATTAGTTTTTCAGAAGACATTTCTTTTTATTTAAGATGATTTTTATTTTATTTCTCATTTATAAATTAATACTGAACATGGGTAAAATATATATTTTTATATTTTAGTTAATATTATTCCTAAACACCATTATAGTGTATAGGTATTAAATATTACAATAAATTATTATATTTTAATAATATTTGATGCTTCATTAAATTCAGTGTTGCATGAAATGCAAGATAAACTCAGTATGGAATATAACGAAATCCAAACTTGGGGATGCATGTAACAAAATATAAAATTATTTTTCATGTAATTAAATATTTTTAGAATTTAAAATATATTCATAATTAAATTTATCATAAAGTATCATGGTGTTATAGTTTCTTCTATGTTTGTTGTTGGGGGTTGTATACACTATCGAATTCAATGTTCTTATTTTAAATGTTTTTGGATGATAAAATAATTAGATGGTATAAATTATTACTCATTATTAGTAAATCAATTGGATAGTATATTTGTCTTTATAATTTGGTGAGAAAAAAATGCAATTGTGATTCAAAAGGCTAAATACAAATAAGGATCTAGAATTTAAAAGAAGAGAGAGACGTCCCTTACTAAATTTATGCATAGTAATTACTCTGGGAAATGATATAATGAGTGGATAAATGATATATAATTATTAGGAAATAAAATTAACAATATAGGGATATTTATAAATGTTATAAAATATAACTAATTAAGGTCCAAAGGCTAAATATAAATAATATTATTCTATTGAAAATATGAGGGAGAGGTCCCTTTATAAATTTTGATAGAGTAACGGGTTACATAAAAACTAAAATGAAAGGGGATAAATGATATTTAATTATTAGGAAATAAATTTTACAATATAGGTATATTTAAAAATTCATGGAACTAAAAAATTGAGATTCAAATCGATAAATAAATAGAAGTTTCTTGAATTTAAAATAAGAGAGAGTGGTCCATTACTAAATTTCAACATAATAATGGCTTGGGTAACTACTATAATGAGAGGGTAAAAATAATATAAAATTAATAGGAAATAAATTGCATACTATATGGATCTTATTAAATTCATGACAACATACTAAAGTTCCATTCAAAAGCTAGATTCATAGAAGGTGCTTAAATTGAAAAGAATAGTGAAAGCTCTCTTACCTTAAGAGAGTGACTCCAAATGCTTGGGAGGAGAGTATTAAGGTATTTCGGGGATAATAGTACTATATATAGGGTTTGGTTGTGTAATATTTTTATCCAAGTTTTTTATTGAAGAGGAATGAGATTTGGTTGAGTTTATATAGGAAAAGGCCGGGGAGTTATTTATTATTTCCCAAACATAGGTTTTGGAATCTATACAATAAAATAATAAAAACAAGAATCCTTCCAATGTGGTTTTCCATTGTTTCTACCAAACAAGAGTGGTTTTTAATATTTTATATGAACGTGGTCTGAACATGAAAAAATATTACCTTTGGTGATACACATATTAGTCATGTTTTTATAGAATTGATTTTAAAACATTAAAATATAATATAGAATTTATATGATTTACAAATGGATTTATAAAATTAATAAAATAACATATAATCACTATATTTTAAATTTGAAACAAATATTTTTTCATAGATACCATTTATATCATTTATTACATCAATTTCATGTCATTATGATGTCATAATACACATCATATATTTATATCAAACATAATTATTACCCGAGAATTCAGTAATCTCATAAAACTATGAAAAAATATTTGTTGGATAATTTCAATATTTTTATTCTAAATATTATTTTTATTTTAAAAAATATTGTTCTAAAGATTTTATTTTCAATTGTTTTAAAAGGAATCAATATATATTGAAAATGATGGTTTTTTTACAACAATAGTTTTCAAAACGATATAAAAATTACATTTGACTTCAAAAAATTATTATATCATTTATAATTAACGAATAATATTTAATTGAATTATTTTATTAATATATCAATAATATTTAAAATCCATGACTTCATAAAAATTTAATACCTTAATTGAAAGTGTATATTACAAAAAAAAATTGATTTCGGTTTTATCGTATGAAAACCAGATTCATTTACAAATTATTGACTACAAGAGGTAAATATACTCATTATTATATAAAAGGAAAATATTTATATTATTGGGGTATTGATACATTTGACATTCTTACACCATTAAACACCCTGAGGGGAAGGCATGGGAATGTGATATTTTCATGGGGTGGTTTGATTTACATGGTTTGGGTTTTGATCTCGATGAGCTTGAACTTATCCATTAAATGATCTCTATCATGATATAGTTGTTAGATCCCAGTTTTCTCTCACACAATGTCAAAATATAGTGATGTTATCTCCCACATATGGTTTGATAAATGGGATTTATAGGTTATTATCCTAATGGTAGAGGCTATTTCATCTTTTATCTTTGTTAATTGGATTTATAAAAACACTATATTTTTATTAATCATATGATCATTGTTTAATTACTATATTATCAATAGTTATGATTATTAATGGTATTTTAAATCTGATAACACAACAAATCTAAAGACATGCATGTGTTTTATATGACCATTATACATAATAGGAAATTCAATTCAAATAAAAAGGGAATTTTATTTATAGTGGATTTGGTCATTACAGAAAAACTACATATCTATTCTAGAGGGAATTCACTTGGGATACACTTTTTTGAAAAACAATTTCTCTAAGAATGAACCCTTAGAACCTCTAATGTAGTGAAAATACATTATTAGAGAAAATAGAGTCCATATATTTTCAGATATCCATGTGATGGCTGCCTTTAGACAGTGTTTGTCGTATGGTTGGAACATGATTAGGCCGATGTTGTTACCAAAAAATGTGACATATTAAAGTTGGGTGAATTTATGATATTACCCTATTTCATTATAATTAACCCCCCTCTTTTTCTTTCCTCTTCCATGAACACAACATTCTCCCATTAAATCTCCACTCATGCCTCATTATAGGCTTTATGTTTTCTCCCTTATCCAACATTAGAATCAATATCTATATATAATAATGTTTTCCTCCCGATAAGATCTTGAATCAACTTCTTTACTTTACCAATTTTCCTCTCATTAAAAACTATTTTTATTTGAGGTAATATTCCATAATTTAAGGTTAGTGTTTAATTCTCCCATTTTCTTCTGATTTACCCTAAGAAAAAAGCTGATACATGAAGAATTTTATTCAAATTAAATTAGGTAGGTGGTCTTTAAATTTTACCACAAGCATCGTTGATTTATAATAATCATAATTGTGTCACACTCCCATTTAACCCTCTCTATAACCATAAAATCAATTTACCTAAAATTATTTATTTAAATTGTAATTAAAATTCCCTATTAGACCCAATTTTTATAGTTAGAGGCTAATTACCTCAACTTGAGCTACCCCTTTGGGTGTGACATGAATATGACAATGTGCCCCATTTTCTTATTAATAACTGAAATTCCCATTGATATGTTTTGTTCAACTTCCACACTGATTTAGTTAAATTAATGGAATTAATTAACACTTTTTAAATGGATAATCGTGATTGTATTGGATTTTATTTAAGTGATACCAATGATTAATGTTATGAATCCTTCTATATCAATTTACATTGTAGAATTAAAAGGTATGGATATGAATTATATAAAGAAAATGAACTGTCCTGGTTTTCAAATTACCTTTATTATTTTATTAAACATAATGTTCGTGTTTCTACTATGCACCTTTTTATTATTATAAGAGTTTTAAGACATGATCCGACATTGGATTCTCAAGAAAACTCCTTTAGCACTTTAGGGACACTGCCTCATTTAATTGGAACCATTATCAAAAGATATACCCACATTGGAATTTTTAAAATGTATTATTACATAAGAGAGCCTCAACAAACTAACAATGTTTCACTAGAAAAATTTTAGGATATTAGAATGCCTCAAATACACTCCTTGGATTCAACTAATGTCTTAAGACAGGTGGATCCATGGATTCCTGAATTGGTACTCGGTCATTCTTAGCCCATTATTTACTATGGAAAGGGTCCATTGACTATGTTAGACACGTTTCTAGTGGAATACCTTAGGTGAACCCCCATGATTAGACTCAAAACCCTTATTTACAGTTCATGGTTTATGTGCTGTGATATGGCTTGAATTTCTATTGTCAAGGATACCTTGATTCCTCTTGGATCTAACATTATCATTATTATTATGACATGTAAGCCTTGGTTAGACCTTGGATCATAAATTATGATGAATTAAACTAGTACCCTTAAATTTTACATGTTATAGCCAAACCTCTTACAAGTCCATTATTCTGACATTCCTTGTATCACATAATGAATTTGTTGTTTAGCTGATATCCCGTTAGAAGTCTAGGCCTAATGTGACTATTATTTCATTAATTTTATTCCACATCATATCTTAAAAGTTGTACACTACCACTTTTATATTCATGGATTTGATTTTTATAGATTTAGTTGATGGTGGCCTTCTGATTATATCCCACACCATGTTCAAGCCACCAATTGGTAACAAGAAAGAGTTCATGGATGTAGGTATGGATAAGGGAAATCATCTGGGTCATCAACAATTGATTGATTATAGAATTGGAGTTTGTGAGAACGGTATAGATCCTTGGATCATGATTCTGTTGAACATGTAATTTTTAATCATTAAGTATATTTTGGAATACATGTACTTATTTCATGCCTATGGCATAAGAGGAGATACACATGAGGCCATGTGAGCAATAGGGTTTGGTTACTTATGAGTGTTATAGGTTTGGTATGTTATAAATTGGTATTGTAGATTTATTTTCCTTTTTTCAATTCATTGGGGTTATTTTAGAGGATAATTGGTTGTATTGGGATATGTTAATGCTAATGTTATTGCATGTAGTTAACCAAAATATGAGGAGAAATAAAAATTCCCTAGTATATTAATTTTGATCTAGATTATTCTTTTTGTAGTTTTATTGGTTTCTCCATTGGGTGAAACACACAGATTATTGCTTTTATTATTATTTGGGAATCTATTTTTATCCTTTTCCTTGTATGTAAGTGTGGTAGTATTTCATGCATCATTATAGGCATGTGAGGAATTATATTTCACACATTATTTTATTCCATATTTACTTACTGCATGTAATGTTTGTTGTATATCCCTTATTCCAAGATACTTAAAGTTGATATTGTATAAATGTTTTTTGCATAGACAAATAATTAGAATAAATCATGTTTCCACATCAAAATACATTTTTATTTACCATATAGTGTGGTGATGGAACCTTAATGAGTAAATTATATTGAGTTTTAACCAATAACCAATTTTCACATGAAATAAAATGTTAGATGGTTTCAATTATACACATTCAAATTTTAATTAAATATTTTTTTGTTCCTCTATAAATTGTGAATGGTGGTACTTATAATTGAGCCTTCGTAAAATCATGGTTCTATTTAGATGTGGTACCATTTGTAATTTATAATGATTAGTACATTATAACTTAGTAAATATGCATGCATTTAACTGCACCATGATATATATATATTCATATAAATAATGAAATATTTAAAAACTATTCATATAAACATTTAAATGGAACTGGTTGTGGTTATATGGTGTTTCCAATTGGAAAATAAAGTGATTTTTCCTTCATATAGTATAATAGGCTCATTGTATACCAAAACCGCTGATATTAAAAAGGTAACTTTACATAGATCAAACCATACTAGGGAAAATTAGAAGTACCTCTAGCAGTTCACCATTTTTTTATATGATTCATGTGCCTAGATTTATGAGCAGGTAGAGCAGTGTTTCTCTTATATAGGAATTATTATATATAAAGTTTTCATATATAGAAAAATTATATCCTTGTAAAATACTATCTTTGAATTTGTAGATCAATGACACCATGGAAACCTCAGTTCGACCTCCAATAAGGTGGAAAGGAACATTTTCATGAAGTGGTTGGACATGACCCACAAGTAGTTCCACCTACATAACCTCCACCTATACATAACTTAGCTGTTAATTCCCGAATTTGAGAGGGTTTCCTCTACTTTATGAAAACTATTCAGGCAGATCTATGGTATTCCCCTACTATGGAAAAACTATTATGAGAGTATAAATAGCATCATCCATCCATTCTGTTGGGTGGTGGTGATCCACAGGCTGCTACGACATGTATAGAGTCTATTCTTTCTATATATTAGTATATCATGAAACCTCCATATATGAGGGTCAATATCACTACTTATATTCATTTTTTCTTTAAAAATTAGTTTAAAATCATTACTCAGGCATACTAGAATCGATATATGGTCTGGGTAGATTTTCAATTTTCCTCCTTTGACTATATATTTCTAGATATGCTTTGAGATGTCAAATCTAATGAATTCAGGCATCTAGTGAAAGGATCCCTCTTAGTTATGGATTACTCTTATCTCTTCACTAAGATTAAGTGTTTTTTCACCATTATTGTAACACCCTGAGATTTTATGAAAAATATTCTTTTTAATTTCATTAATGTCTTGTGTTGTATGCTACACCAAAAGGAGCTTGCTCAACACGCATCCTTGACTTGCCTTGTATTACATGCAATCGCGACCTTCCTCGATAGCGTGTGTAGTACGCAATACCGAGTTTCACTAAACAACGATATGCTATTAAAATATTATTAAAACTAGCCGTTATGAATATTAATAACCACCTTTTAAAATTTTAGAAATTTTATCTCTCAATATGGACTTCATTTTTGGATTCGGAGTATCGAATTTAGCCTAAGGTGAAATTTTGGTACTTTTCGGATAACTTTCATATTCTGATGAATAGTGAAAATTGCTAAATTTTAATTTAAAAAAACTTTTTTAATCGAAATAATTAATAGTGATAACTATTAATTTGAGTGGTTTTAAAGTATATTTAGAATATATTTTTACAATTTAATACAATGTTGGTCATTGGATGTAATTTCACATTTAAACCAGACATAAACAAGTGTCAATCTTTTGATAGTTATTATCTCTTAAGAATACGCTATTTGTTTTGACGACGGGAATTAATTTTTAAATTAATTAATGCAACTGATATGTTTTGAATTTTGTAAAATAGAAATATTTTTTGAGTTCATAATATCAAATATAGCTTAGGCCTAATTTTTGGTATTTTTCTGAAAACTTTCAATTTTTGAGGAATAGTGAAACCACAAAGTGGTAGTTAAAAAAACTAAATTTTTCATAAAACATAATTTTACCGCTTCTATGAGTGGAATTTAAAAAATCTGAGAGACACGGTTGATGTCAGTAAGTAAAATGTGGTTCAATGAGATGAAAATAATTTTTGGTGAATAGTAACTTTTTACTTTTATTTACCACGGTTAAAAGTAAATAGGGTAATTAAGGGTAAAAATGATATTATTATTACCCTAACACATGTCCTAATTCTATTGGAGAAGTGTAATTCGACCAAAAACAAACTTAGGAATAAAATATGACCATTTAGGCCCACATGGATTAGATTAGGACATTTATTATTAATTTATATAAAGAAGGGTTAAAAGAGTTAAAATCAAAGTTTATTTACTAAAACATTTATAATATGGGGATATACATATGATAAATTCGACTATAAATATTCATTAGAAATATACAAAGATTTTATACATAATCGTATTTTATTTGTAAATTTTAGACATTAAATAATTTAATTTATTTATGACACAACGATGATGCAGTAATTCTCTTATTAATAAAATATTGACATAATTGATGTTATAAATAACCAAATAAATATAATTTTAGACTTTTTATGAATTCCACTATTTTTATAGGTTAATATGATATGTTATTATTTATTTAATTAACTTTTTTCTAACTTATCATTATTTTATGACTTTCACAAAAATCAATTACTAAATAGTGTCAAAATTGACATAAAATAGTTTTTTAAACAAATATTATTTTATTAATAGTTATTTTATTCCTAAAAATCTATGGTTTGTCCAAATTACTTAGATAAGGTTATATATATTAATAATAAACAACTTCGGGTTTGTTTGGCTTCTTATAGTAAGTTTATTAACCTTATAGTGTAAGAACACAAGAAGACACAGTAAAAGTAAAATTATTTAACTTAATGTTAAATCTAAATGATAATGTTAAAATAGGAACCTAAACTTGTATAAATTCTATTGGATAAGAGAATTTCGACCATCCCCACATTATCCTCTAAATAAATCAATTTGGAGCTATTTAAAACGGAAATTGACTTTATAATAAAATAATATTTTTAGTTATTCCAAAGGTGCCCTTCTCCTCCCTTATAAAAGGACACCTCCTCCATCTCTTCCTCACACAACTTTGAGCCTTCATTCTCGGCCAAACCCTGCCAAATTCTCTTCTTCACTTCCCTAGAAACATCCTAGAGGTTTTGGTCTTCCTCAAAGACCAATTTTAGTGCCCTAAGAGGAGGTCTCAAAGAGGCGATTCAAAGAAGATGTAATTTCCGTTACCAATTCTTTCACCTTTATTTCTTCTTCCACTTCTTATTCTTAGGTTGTTTCATTATGAAGTAATAACATCAGTATCACTCATATACTGATATGTTATTATAAGTATGAAACAATTCTATTTCACCATCTATCCATCCTACGGAAAAAGAAATCACCGCGCGTGCGTACGTACGGAATACCGTCTCCACGCCGTGGTGAAATCTATTTTCCACCACCACCTTAATTGGAAGGGTATAATGGAGTAATGAGTTACTATATATGATTATTATAAAGTGATATTGATACTGGAATAGTATACATACACTTCAACACAAGTTCACGATCATGAGAACGATATCATCGCTCGTGCGTACGTACAGAATACCGTCTCCACGACGCGATGAGATTCATTCTACACTTTAACCATTAATGAATGATTATAAAGTATATATAATAAGTAATAATGAAATATATTACATAATAATTATACTGGATTTATGTTTATATATATGAATGACATCTACTTAATTCCGTTCAACTCAATAAGGAAACGAAAACAGCGTTCATGCATACGTACGGACTACCGTCTCCATGAACGGTGTGTTTCATTTCATTTATATATCTATTATATATATATATACTGAATATATATTATATATAAATCATGTTTTATATTCTGGAAGTAAGTAAATCATGATATAAGTAATAATAATTTCAAGAACAACAAGTCCAAACACCTACGACAAATGAATCGATTTTACCCAAAACACTCTTTAACATGGAATTTACAAAAGAACGGTTAAAATAAAGTCATAAGTGAACCATATATGATATAATAACAATGAGTATGATTCTATAATAAGTCAATGACATTATTTAAATCATTATATAGGAGGTTCGGACACTTATGAAGCAAATCCGACCTAAGGTAAGGAAAATATCACAATCTCATTTTATCTGAGATTGTTTATATGTTGGTATTTTCTGGGGTGTATTTTATCATCCACATCCATGTTTCCTCAATATGTAATATTGTTTCCATCCACCTACAATTGTTTAAATCCAATTTTACCCTTCGGTGAGTTTTTAGTAAAAGATAAGAAAGGAATTGTTTTTTGTTTTTCGTACGAGGTACTTTTTTTGACTTTTCCGACAAAAGGACGAGAAGAATGTTTTTTTTAACTTATACGGCATGAATGGATTTTTAAAACATTATTTCTAAGAAGCTTACATTACAAGTTTTCAAGTTTATTTTTAATCAAATTCTTTTAGTTTAGAATTGTACGACATGTTAAGAAAGGAAAAGTGTTTTTGAAGCAGAAAGGATATTTTCCTCAAGAATGGAGTTCAAGTGTTTTATCAGAATTATTTTCCATCTAAGATAATAAAGGGTTCTGTTTTTATCCCTATTATTACATTGATTTGATTATTTTGTGATGGAATTATTTTTATGAATTTCTTTATCGTATATGAATTGTTTTATGATGTCATGATGTTTAAGATTCCCATTTTTATTACATTGGTTATGCAGTGATGTATGGTTTATGATTTTGTGGCACACATAAGAATTGTATCATTATGAGATGGGTGGGACCTATATCTCTCTCCAATGCATTGGGTAAAGATTTTATATCTCATGAGATAGACATGGCTGGAATGGTAGGTTATACCGGTTCAGTGAAACAGGACTGAAACGAGGGTGACTCGGTTCAGAAAGGGACTTTGTCCACTAAGATAGTCTTGGAAATGAGTCTTGACTAACAAGAAATGATTCTCTATGATTATGTGTGTATGCCACAATGTTTCATGTTTTAAGTTATGATTATTGTCATTACATTTCACTGCCATGATTTATCCCATGTTATGAAATTATGCTCTCTTTTGCAGGTTAAGATTTTCAAAATGTTATGTTCTTATGATGTGATTGATATTTCATTTGTTTACCCTTACTGAGCATTTGAGCTCACCCTTTTATGGTTTCTTTTCCCCAGGATATAAAGAACGGTTTTAGGTAAAATAAAGGAAGATCTTTATGGGAGATGTTGAAGATCATTCACCAGGATTAGAAGATTATATTCCGAGTTTCCAAAGACACTAAACTATTACGATCCTTGTGTGTGTGTTTTTGTTATGTACTAAGTATTCCGCAAATGTAATGTAATGTCAATGTATTCCAATCTTCAGGTCTCTACAGTTGGTATCAGAGGAAATTTTTAGTCATCCTTTGGAAACTAGGATGCGAAAACGTTAGTGAGATCCCTAGATATATTTCTAAGGTATGTCTAGGGATGCCCCTAAGGATAAGTATACATATAGGATATAGTCCTAGAACTATGGTAACGATATTAGATTAAACCAAAGATGTTAGATATTGAAGTTACTCCCACTTTATTATGATTTTTTCCTCTCACACTATTATTTTTGGGTTTTAGAAAATGGTTGGAAACAAGGTGATTCACGATAATGGAGGATATAATGGACAATGGAATGATATTTTTAGTGAGCAACCAAATGAAAAGGGATTTGGAAGTCCAAACATAATTATTATGCTGAATCAGCAATCTCATAATATGATCAATAAAGTAAAATTTTGTAAGTTTCCTAACTCGTCTAATAAGAGAAAGATGGAGTTTCATGATGATCATAGAGGAAAGAAAGTTCAATTTCCCCTATGTAAATCATGTGGGAAGAGGCATCAAGGAGAATGTTTCAAAGGAACTGGAAGATGCTTTGGGTGGGGAAAAGAAGGACAAAAAGCCAATAAGTGCAAAGGAAAAGGTTCAGTTAACACCAGGGATGAGGATAATGGTATTGCTACGACATCAATAATGGTTAAATGTTTTAAATGTGGAACGTACGGGCATTATGCAAACCAATTACCTAAGGTAAAGTCTCATGAAGAGAATCAGTACGGCCGTATGGGTAGTATTTATGATGATGATGATGAAGAGACTACAAATGATATGTGAGATGAATGAATTGTTGAAGCTCGGTCAATGGTTTAAGAATGTAGTGGAATGATTACATTTTTATCAAGTGTAAAGAATATCATGGTACTATGGAATAAAGAGACATCTAAGGATTGTTACATTGTTGTCTTTCCTTGAGTTTTGAATGTGTGTGATTAATGCTACCAGTATCCATGAAAGGTTATTCACATATTTTTGGAATGAATATGATATGCGCATAATGAAGGGATAAGGGGAAAATTAAATGTTTGATAGTATTCATGAGCTCATGACTGATATAAGGAGAAGGTTATATCATGGTTTGAGTATATAGATTTTTTGGATTTTGGTATGTGGATAGAGTTAACTTTTGACAGCATTCATGTTTTCACTAAGGTTTAATGGGTATTCATTTTTCAAGAGAATACATCATTAAGGTATTCACATGATTGGAATGTGACCAACAAGATACATGGGGGATAAACGATGGTATTCACATGCTTGGTTAACGATATTTCAAGTAATCGTTTTCTTTATAATATGAGCTTGGACCGATGTATTTTAGATAAGCCTAATGATTAGAATGGATTATGTTGGACATAAGTTAGGATAAAACGTTTTTAGATATTATTAATGGGATGTTATAGTAATATAGCTTTATAAAAAGGACAACCTGCAGGACGGGCGACAACCCATCGCTTCGGAAAAGGCTGTGGGAATCGAACCCACAACCAAAGTGCGGCTGGCCTTTATCGCCTACCACTGGCCTACATGAAGTTCTTGTTTATTAGAAACTAGTTTTATTATATTAAGCAGTATGATATATGACTAATAAGTCCATTTTAGGAACCATATATGATTAATCTAACTATAGAATCACTTATGTATATTTAATAACTTTTGCTAACCTTTTGTTTGAGACAGATGGAATGACCCGTCATTCTATCACATGATCTGCTAACACTTCACGAATAAGAAATTCAACTTCATTTATTTAAGAGATGAAGTGGAAATTGTTCAAGGCATGAACAATAGTGATATTGTACCAAAATAAAGTAAGTATTTATTCTAATTCAAATTCTTCAACTTTAGGGAAACGATCTTGAAAACCAAAAATGTTGTCCTAGTGCTGTTATATCTGATTAATCAGATGGTACCATAGATCGTCACAAATTAATGGATTTGTGATTGTTGGATTTTCCATAGCCATGTTCTCTACCACTCTCCATCAGAACATGATAGTTAGATTTTTCTTCCATATCCATATTTTCACCTATGTGGAAACCCAGTGATTAGTTTATTTGCATAACCTTTACGTTTCATACTTTTGTTTTTAAAGATTGGTTTTGGTATTCCTTTTTACGATGTGGGTTTCTATTAAAGAAACTTTTGAATAGTAAACCATTTATAACCCCGACGAATTTCGAGGGTGAAATTTATTTTAAGGGGGGTAGAATGTAACACCCCGAGATTTTATGAAAAATATTATTTTTAATTTCATTAATGACTTGTGTTGTACGCTACACCAAAAGGAGATTTCTCAACATGCATCCTTGACATTCCTTGTATTACACGCAATCGTGACCTTCCTCGATAGCATGTGTAGTATGCAATACCGAGTTTCACTAAACAATGATATGCTATTAAAATATTATTAAAACAAGTCGTTATGAATAGTAATAACCGCCTTTAAAAATTTTAGAAATTTTATCTCTCAAAATGGACTTCATTTTTGGATTCTAAGTATCAAATTTAGCCTAAGGTGAAATTTTGGTACTTTTCGGATAACTTTCATATTATGATGAATAGTGAAAATTACTAAATTTTAATTAAAAACAACTTTTTTAATCGAAATAATTAATAGTGATAAATTGTTAATTTGAGTGATTTTAAAGTATATTTAGAATATCTTTTTACAATTTAATACAATGTTGGTCATTGGATGTAATTTCACATTTAAACTACACATAAACAAGTGTCAATCTTTTAATAGTTATTATCTCTTAAGAACACGCTATTAGTTTTGAAGACGGGAATTAATTTTTAAATTATTTAATGCAACTGATATGTTTTCAATTTTGTAAAATAGAAATCATTTTTGAGTTCATAATATCAAATATAGCTTTGGCCTAATGTTTGGTATTTTTCTGAAAACTTTCAATTTTTGATGAATAGTGAAACCACTAAGTGGTAGTTAAAAAAACTGAATTTTTCAGAAAACATAATTTTACCGCTTCTGTGAGTGGAATTTAAAAACTCCGAGAGACACGGTTGATGTCAGTAAGTAAAATTTGGTTCAATGAGATGAAAATAATTTTTGGTGAATAATAACTTTTTACTTTTATTTACCACGGTTAAAAGTAAATAGGGTAATTAAGGGTAAAAATGATATTATTATTACCCTAACACATTTCCTAATTCTATTGGACAAGTGTAATTCGACCAAAAACAAACTTAGGAATACAATATGACCATTTAGGCCCACATGGATTAGATTAGGACATTTATTATTAATTTATTTAAAGAAGGGTTAAAAGAGTTAAAATCACAGTTTATTTAATAAAACATTTTTTATATGGGGATATACATATGATAAATTCGTCTATAAATATTCATTAGAAAGATAGAAAGATTTTATACATAATAGTATTTTATTTGTAATTTTTAGACATTAAATAATTTAAATTATTTATGACACAACGATGATGCAGTAATTCTCTTATTAATAATATATTGAAATAATTGATGTTATAAATAACCAAATAAATATAATTTCAGACTTTTTATGAATTCTAATAATTTTATAGGTTAATATGACATGTGATTATTTATTTAATTAACTTGTTTCGAACTTATCATTCTTTTATGATTTTCACAAAAATCAATTACTAAATAGTGTCAAAATTGACATAAAATAGTTTTTAAAACAAATATTATTTTATTAATTGTTATTTTATTCCTAAAAATCTAAGGTTCGTTCAAATGACTTATATACGGTTATATATATTAATAATAAACAACTTGGGGTTCGTTTGGCTTCTTATAGTAAGTTTATTAACCTTATAGTGTAAGAACACAAGAAGACACGGTAAAAGTAAAATTATTTAACTTAATGTTAAATCTAAATGATAATGTTAAAATAGGAACCTAAACTTGTCTAAATTCTATTGGATGAGAGGATTTAGACCCATACCAACCTTATCCTCGAAATAAATCAATTTCGAGCTATTTAAAACGGAACTTGACTTTATAATAAAATAATATTTTTAGTTATTCCAAAGGTGCCCCTCTCCTCCCTTATAAAAGGACACCTCCTCCATCTCTTCCTCACACAACTTTGAGCCTTCAAGCTCGGCCACCCCTGCAAAATTCTCTTCTACACTTCCCTAGAAACATCCTAGAGGTTCTGGTCTTCCTCGAAGACCAATTTTAGTGCCCTAAGAGGAGGTCTTAAAGAGGCGCTTCAAAGAAGAGGTAATTTCTGTTACCAATTCATTCACCTTTATTTCTTCTTCCACTTCTTCTTCTTAGGTTGTTTCATTATGATGTAATAACATCCGTATCACTCATATAATGATATGTTATTATAAGTATGAAACAATTCTATTTCACCATCTATCCATCCTACGGAAAACGAAATCACCGTGCGTGCGTACGTACGAAATACCGTCTCCACGCCGTGGTGAAATCTATTTTCCACCCCCACCTTAATTGGATGGGTATAATGGTGTAATGAGTAACTATATATGATTATTATAAAGTGATATTGATACTGGAATATTATACATACACTTCAACACAAGTTCATGATCATGAGAACGATATCATCGCTCGTGCGTACGTACGGAATACCGTCTCCAGGACGCGATGAGATTCATTCTACACTTTAACCATTCATGAATGATTATAAAGTATATATAATAAGTAATCATGAAATATATGACATAATAATGATACTGGATTTATGTGTATATATATGAATGTCATCTACTTAATTCCGTTCAACTCAATAAGGAAACGAAAACAGCGTTCATGCATACGTACGGACTACCGTCTCCATGAACGGTGTGTTTCATTTCATTTATCTATCTATTATATATATATATACTGAATATATATGATATATAAATCATTTTTTATATTCTGGAAGTAAGTAAATCATGATATAAGTAATAATAATTTCAAGAACAACAAGTCCAAACACCTACGACAAATGAATCGATTTTACCCAAAACACTCTTTAACATGGAATTTACAAAAGAACGGTTAAAATAAAGTCATAAGTGAACCATATATGATATAATAACAATGATTATGATTCTGGAATAAGTGAATGACATTATTTAAATCATTATATAGGAGGTTCGGACACTTATGAAGCAAATCGGACCTAAGGTAAGGAAAATATCACAATCTCATTTTATCTGAGATTGTTTATATGTTGGTATTTACTGGGGTGTATTTTATCATCCACATCCATGTTTTCTCAATATGTAATATTTTTTCCATCCACCTACAATTGTTTAAATCCAATTTTACACTTCGGTGAGTTTTTAGTAAAAGATAAGAAAGGAATTGTTTTTTGTTTTTCGTACGAGGTACTTTTTTGACTTTTCCAACAAAAGGATGAGAAGAATGTTTTTTTAACTTATACGGAATGAATGGATTTTTAAAACATTATTTCCAAGAAGCTTACTTTACAAGTTTTCAAGTTTATTTTTAATCAAATTCTTTTAGTTTAGAATTGTACGACATGTTAAGAAAGGAAAAGTCTTTTTGAAGCAGAAAGGATATTTTCCTCAAGAATGGAGTTCACGTGTTTTATCAAAATTATTTTCCATCTAAGATAATAAAGGGTTATATTTTTATCCCTATTATTACATTGATTTGATTATTTTGTGATGGAATTATTTTTATGAATTTCTTTATCGTATATGAATTGTTTTATGATGTCATGATGTTTAAGATTCCCATTTTTATTACATTGGTTATGCAATGATGTATGGTTTATGATTTTGTGGCACACATAAGAATGGTATCATTATGAGATGGGTGGGACCTATATCTCTCTCCAATGCATTTGGTAAAGATTTTATATCTCATGAGATAGACATGGCTGGAATGGTAGGTTATACCGGTTCAGTGAAACAGGACTGAAACGAGGGTGACTCGGTTCAGAAAGGGACTTTGTCCACTAAGATAGTCTTGGAAATGAGTCTTTACTAACAAGAAATGATTCTCTATGATTATGTGTGTATGCCACAATGTTTCATGTTTTAAGTTATGATTATTGTGATTACATTTCACTGCCATGATTTATCCCATGTTATGATATTATGCTCTCTTTTGCAGGTTAAGATTTTCAAAATGTTATGTTCTTATGATGTGATTGATATTTCTTTTGTTTACCCTTACTGAGAATTTGAGCTCAACCTTTTATGTTTTCTTTTCCCCAGGATATAAAGAACGGTTTTAGGTAAAAAAAAGGAAGATCTTTATGGGATATGTTGAAGATCATTCACCAGGATTAGAAGATTATATTCCGAGTTTCCAAAGACACTAAACTATTACGATCCTTGTGTGTGTGTTTTTGTTATGTACTAAGTATTCCGCAAATGTAATGTAATGTCAATGTATGCCAATCTTCAGATCTCTACTTTTGGTATCAGAGGAAATGTTTAGTCATCCTTTGGAAACTAGGATGCGAAAACGTTAGTGAGATCCCTAGATATATTTCTAAGGTATGTCTAGGGATGCCCCTAAGGATAAGTATACGTATAGGATATAGTCCTAGAACTATGGTAACGATATTAGATTAAACCAAAGATGTTATATATTGAAGTTACTCCCACTTTATTATGATTTTTTCCTCTCACACTATTCTTTTTGGGTTTTAGAAAATGGCTGGAAACAAGGTGATTCACGATAATGGAGGATATGAAGGACAATGGAATGATATTTTTCATGAGAAACCAAATGAAATGAGATTTGGAAGTCCAAACATAATTATTATGCTGAATCAGCAATCTCATAAAATGATCAATAAAGTAAAATTTTGTAAGTTTCCTAACTCGGCTAATAAGAGAAAGATAGAGTTTCATGATGATCATAGAGGAAAGAAAGTTCAATTTCCCCTATGTAAATCATGTGGGAAGAGGAATCAAGGAGAATGTTTTAAAGGAACTGTAAGATGCTTTGGGTGGGGAAAATAAGGACACAAATCCAATAAGTGCAACGGAAAAGGTTCAGTTAACACCAGGGATGAGGATAATGGTATTGCTACGACATCAACAATGGTTAAATGTTTTAAATGTGGAATGTACGGGCATTATGAAAACCAATTACCTAAGGGAAAGTCTCATGAAGAGAATCAGTACAGCCGTATGGGTAGTATTTATGATGATGATGATGAAGAGACTACAAATGATATGTGAGATGAAAGAATTGTTGAAGCTCGGTCAATGGTTTAAGAAGGTAGTGGAATGATTACATGTTTATCAAGTGTAAAGAATCTCATGGTACTATGGAATAAAGAGACGTCTAAGGATTGTTACATTGTTGTCTTTTCTTGAGTTTTGAAAGTGTGTGATTAATGCTACCAGTATCCATGAAAGGTTATTCAGATATTTTTGGAATGAAGATGATATGCGCATAATGAAGGGATAAGGAGAAAATTAAATGATTGATAGTATTCATGAGCTCATGACTGATATAAGGAGAAGGTTATATCATGGTTTGAGTATATAGAATTTTTGGATTTTGGTATGTGGATAGAGTTAACTTTTGAAAGCATTCATGTTTTCACTAAGGTTTAATGGGTATTCATTTTTCAAGAGAATACATCATTAAGGTATTCACATGATTGGAATGTGACCAACACGATATATGGGGGATAAACGATGGTATTCACATGCTTGGTTAACGATATTTCAAGTAATCGTTTTCTTTATACTATGAGCTTGGACCGATGTATTTTAGATAAGCCTAATGATTATAATGGATTATGTTGGACATAAGTTAGGATAAAACGTTTTTTGATATTATTAATGGGATGTTATAGTAATATAGCTTTTGAAAAAGGACAACCTGCAGGACGGGCGACAGCCCATCGCGTCGGACAAGGCTGTGGGAATCGAACCCACAACCGAAGTGCGACTGGCCTTTGTCGCCTACCACTGGCCTAAAGGAAGTTCTTGTTTAGTAGAAACTAGTTTTATTATATTAAGCAGTATGATATATGACGAATATGTCCATTTTAGGAACCATATATGATTAATCTCACTATAGAATGACTTATGTATATTTAATAACTTTTGCTAAACTTTGTTTGAGACAGATGGAATGACCCGTCATTCTATCACATGATCTGCTAACACTTCACGAATAACAAATTCAACTTCATTTATTTAAGAGATGAAGTGGAAATTGTTCAAGGCACGAAAAACAGTGAGATTGTACCAAAATAAAGTAAGTATTTATTCTAATTCAAATTCTTCAACTTTAGGGAAACAATCTTGAAAACCAAAAATGTTGTCCTAGTGCTCTTATATCTGATTAATCAGATGGTACCATAGATCGTCACAAATTAATGGATTTGTGATTGTTGGATTTTCCATAGCCATGTTCTCTACCACTCTCCATCAGAACATGATAGTTAGATTTTTCTTCCATATCCATATTTTCACCTTTGTGGAAACCCAGTGATTAGTTTATTTGGGTAACCGTTACGTTTCATACTTTTGTTTTTAAAGATTGGTTTTGGTATTCCTTTTTACGATGTGGGTTTCTATTAAAGAAACTTTTGAATAGTAAACCATTTATAACCCCGACAAATTTCGAGGGTGAAATTCATTTTAAGGGGGGTAGAATGTAACACCCCGAGATTTTATGAAAAATATTATTTTTAATTTCATTAATGACTTGTGTTATACGGTACACCAAAAGGAGATTGCTCAACACGCATCCTTGACTTGCCTTGTATTACACGCAATCGTGACCTTCCTCGATAGCGTGTGTAGTACACAATACCGAGTTTCACTAAACAATGATATGCTATTAAAATATTATTAAAACTAGCCGTTATGAATAGTAATAACCACCTTTAAATTTTTTATAAATTTTATCTCTCAAAATGGACTTCATTTTTGGATTCGGAGTATCGAATTTAGCCTAAGGTGAAATTTTGGTACTTTTCGGATAACTTTCATATTCTGATGAATAGTGAAAATTACTAAATTTTAATTAAAAACAAATTTTTTAATCGAAATAATTAATAGTGATAAATTGTTAATTTGAGTGGTTTTAAAGTATATTTAGAATATATTTTTACAATTTAATACAATGTTGGTCATTGGATGTAATTTCACATTTAAACCAGACATAAACAAGTGTCAATCTTTTGATAGTTATTATCTCTTAAGAACACGCTATTTGTTTTGATGACGGGAATTAATTTTTAAATTAATTAATGCAACTGATATGTTTTGAATTTTGTAAAATAGAAATCATTTTTGAGTTCATAATATCAAATATAGCTTAGGCCTATTTTTTGGTATTTTTCTGAAAACTTTCAATTTTTGATGAATAGTGAAACCACTAAGTGGTAGTTAAAAAAACTGAATTTTTCATAAAACATAATTTTACCGCTTCTGTGAGTGGAATTTCAAAAATCCGAGAGACACGGTTGATGTCCGTAAGTAAAATTTGGTTCAATGAGATGAAAATAATTTTTGGTGAATAGTAACTTTTTACTTTTATTTACCACGGTTAAAAGTAAATAGGGTAATTAAGGGTAAAAATGATATTATTATTACCCTAACACATGTCCTAATTCTATTGGACAAGTGTAATTCGACCAAAAACAAACTTAGGAATAAAATATGACCATTTAGGCCCACATGAATTAGATTAGGACATTTATTATTAATTTATTTAAAGAAGGGTTAAAAGAGTTAAAATCAAAGTTTATTTACTAACACATTTTTAATATGGGGATATACATATGATAAATTCGACTATAAATATTCATTAGAAATATAGAAAGATTTTCTACATAATATTATTTTATTTGTAATTTTTAGACATTAATTAATTTAATTTATTTATGACACAACGATGATGCAGTAATTCTCTTATTAATAAAATATTGACATAATTGATGTTATAAATAACCAAATAAATATAATTTGAGACTTTTTATGCATTAAAATAATTTTCTAGGTTAATATGACATGTGATTATTGATTTAATTAACTTTTTTCGAACTTATCATTCTTTTATGATTTTCACAAAAATCAATTACTAAATAGTGTCAAAATTGACATAAAATAGTTTTTAAAACAAATATTATTTTATTAATTGTTATTTTATTCCAAAAAATCTAAGGTCCGTCCAAATGACTTAGATAAGGTTATATATATTAATAATAAACAACTTGGGGTTCGTTTGGCTTCTTATAGTAAGTTTATTAACCTTATAGTGTAAGAACACAAGAAGACACGGTAAAAGTAAAATTATTTAACTTAATGTTAAATCTAAATGATAATGTTAAAATAGGAACCTAAACTTGTCTAAATTCTATTGGATGAGAGGATTTAGACCCATCCCCACCTTATCCTCGAAATAAATCAATTTGGAGCTATTTAAAATGGAACGTGACTTTATAATAAAATAATATTTTTAGTTATTCCAAAGGTGCCCCTCTCCTCCCTTATAAAAGGACACCTCCTCCATCTCTTCCTCACACAACTTTGAGCCTTCAAGCTCGTCCAAACCCTGCCAAATTATCTTCTTCACTTCCCTAGAAACATCCTAGAGGTTCTTCTCTTCCTCAAAGACCAATTTTAGTGCCCTAAGAGGAGGTCTCAAAGAGGCGCTTCAAAGAAGAGGTAATTTCCGTTACCAATTCTTTCACCTTTATTTCTTCTTCCACTTCTTCTTATTAGGTTGTTTCATTATGAAGTAATAACATCAGTATCACTCATATAATGATATGTTATTATAAGTATGAAACAATTCTATTTCACCATCTATCCATCCTACGGAAAACGAAATCACCGCGCGTGCGTACGTACGGAATACCGTCTCCACGCCGTGGTGAAATCTATTTTCCACCACCACCTTAATTGGATGGGTATAATGGTGTAATGAGTAACTATATATGATTATTATAAAGTGATATTGATACTAGAATAGTATACATACACTTCAACACAAGTTCACGATCATGAGAACGATATCATCGCTCGTGCGTACGTACGGAATACTGTCTCCACGACGCGATGAGATTCATTCTACACTTTAACCATTCATGAATGATTATAAAGTATATATAATAAGTAATCATGAAATATATGACATAATAATGATAATGGATTTAGATGTATATATATATGAATGTCATCTACTTAATTCCGTTCAACTCAATAAAGAAACGAAAACAGCGTTCATGCGTACGTACGGACTACCGTCTCCATGAACGGTGTGTTTAATTTCATTTATATATCTATTATATATATATATATACTGAATATATATGATATATAAATCATGTTTTATATTCTGGAAGTAAGTAAATCATGATATAAGTAATAATAATTTCAAGAACAACAAGTCCAAACACCTACGACAAATGAATTGATTTTACCCAAAACACTCTTTAACATGGAAATTACAAAAGAACGGTTAAAATAAAGTCATAAGTGAACCGTATATGATATAATAACAATGAGTATGATTCTGGAATAAGTCAATGAAATTATTTAAATCATTATATAGGATGTTCGGACACTTATGAAGCAAATCGGACCTAAGGTAAGGAAAATATCACAATCTCATTTTATCTGAGATTGTTTATATGTTGGTATTTACTGGGGTATATTTTATCAGCCACATACATGTTTCCTCAATATGTAATATTGTTTCCATCCACCTACAATTGTTTAAATCCAATTTTACCCTTCAGTGAGTTTTTAGTAAAATATAAGAAAGGAATTTTTTTTCGTTTTTCGTACGAGGTACTTTTTTTGACTTTTCCGACAAAAGGACGGGAAGAATGTTTTTTTAACTTATACGGCATGAATGGATTTTTAAAAAATTATTTCCAAGAAGCTTACTTTACAAGTTTTCAAGTTTATTTTTAATCAAATTCTTTTAGTTTAGAATTGTACGTCATGTTAAGAAAGGAAAAGTCTTTTTGAAGCAGAAAGGATATTTTCCTCATGAATGAAGTTCACGTGTTTTATCAAAATTATTTTCCATCTAAGATAATAAAGGGTTCTGTTTTTATCCCTATTAATACATTGATTTGATTATTTTGTGATGGAATTATCTTTATGAATTTCTTTATCGTATATGAATTGTTTTATGATGTCATGATGTTTAAGATTCCCATTTTTATTACATTGGTTATGCAATGATGTATGGTTTATGATTTTGTGGCACACATAAGAATGGTATCATTATGAGATTGGTGGGACCTATATCTCTCTCCAATGCATTGGGTAAAGATTTTATATCTCATTAGATAGACATGGCTGGAATGGTAGGTTATACCGGTTCAGTGAAACAGGACTGAAACGAGGGTGACTCGGTTCAGAAAGGGACTTTGTCCACTAAGATAGTCTTGGAAATGAGTCTTGACTAATAAGAAATGATTCTCTATGATTATGTGTGTATGCCACAATGTTTCATGTTTTAAGTTATGATTATTGTGATTACATTTCACTGCCATGATTTATCCCATGTTATGAAATTATGCTCTCTTTTGCAGGTTAAGATTTTCAAAATGTTATGTTCTTATGATGTGATTGATATTTCTTTTGTTTACCCTTACTGAGCATTTGAGCTCACCCTTTTATGTTTTCTTTTCCCCAGGATATAAAGAACAGTTTTAGGTAAAAAAAGGAAGATCTTTATGGGAGATGTTGAAGATCATTCACCAGGATTAGAAGATTATATTCCGAGTTTCCAAAGACACTAAACTATTACGATCCTTGTGTGTGTGTTTTTGTTATGTACTAAGTTTTCCGCAAATGTAATGTAATGTCAATGTATGCCAATCTTCAGGTCTCTACTGTTGGTATCAAGGGAAAGTTTTAGTCATCCTTTGGAAACTAGGATGTGAAAACTTTAGTGAGATCCCTAGATATATTTCTAAGGTATGTCTAGGGATGCCCCTAAGGATAAGTATACGTATAGGATATAGTCCTAAAACTATGGTGACGATATTAGATTAAACCAAAGATGCTAGATATTGAAGTTACTCCCACTTTATTATGATTTTTTCCTCTCACACTATTCTTTTTGGGTTTTAGAAAATGGCTGGAAACAAGGTGATTCACGATAATGGAGGATATGATGGACAATGGAATGATATTTTTCATGAGAAACCAAATGAAATGGGATTTGGAAGTCCAAACATAATTATTATGCTGAATCAGAAATCTCATAATATGATCAATAAAGTAAAATTTTGTAAGTTTCCTAAATCGTCTAATAAGAGAAAGATGGAGTTTCATGATGATCATAGAGGAAAGAAAGTTCAATTTCCCCTATATAAATCATGTGGGAAGAGGCATCAAGGAGAATGTTTCAAAGGAACTGGAAGATGCTTTGGGTGGGGAAAAAAAGGACACAAAGCCAATAAGTGCAAAGGAAAAGGTTCAGTTAACACCAGGGATGAGGATAATGGTATTGCTACGACATCAACAATGGTTAAATGTTTTAAATGTGGAATGTACGGGAATTATGCAAACCAATTACCTAAGGGAAAGTCTCATGAAGAGAATCAGTATGGCCGTATGGGTAGTATTTATGATGATGATGATGAAGAGACTACAAATGATATGTGAGATGAAAGAATTGTTGAAGCTCGGTCAATGGTTTAAGAAGGTAGTGGAATGATTACATGTTTATCAAGTGTAAAGAATCTCATGGTACTATGGAATAAAGAGACGCCTAAGGATTGTTACATTGTTGTCTTTCCTTGAGTTTTGAAAGTGTGTGATTAATGCTACCAGTATCCATGAAAGGTTATTCAGATATTTTTGGAATGAAGATGATATACGCATAATGAAGGGATAAGGAGAAAATTAAATGTTTGATAGTATTCATGAGCTCATGACTGATATAAGGAGAAGGTTATATCATGGTTTGAGTATATAGAATTTTTGGATTTTGGTATGTGGATAGAGTTAACTTTTGACAGCATTCATGTTTTCACTAAGGTCTAATGGGTATTCATTTTTCAAGAGAATACATCATTAAGGTATTCACATGATTGGAATGTGACCAACAAGATATATGGGGGATAAACGATGGTATTCACATGCTTGGTTAACGATATTTCAAGTAATTGTTTTCTTTATACTATGAGCTTGGACCGATGTATTTTAGATAAGCCTAATGATTAGAATGGATTATGTTGGACATAAGTTAGGATAAAACGTTTTTCGATATTATTAATGGGATGTTATAGTAATATAGCTTTAGAAAAAGGACAACCTGCAGGACGGGCGACAGCCCATCGCGTCGGACAAGGCTGTGGGAATCGAACCCACAACCGATGTGCGACTGGCCTTTATCTCCTACCACTGGCCTACAGGAAGTTCTTTTTTAGTAGAGACTAGTTTTATTATATTAAGCAGTATGATATATGACGAATAAGTCCATTTTAGGAACCATATATGATTAATCTCACTATAGAATGACTTATGTATATTTAATAACTTTTGCTAACCTTTTGTTTGAGACAGATGGAATGACCCGTCATTCTATCGCATGATCTGCTAACACTTCACGAATAACAAATTCAACTTCATTTATTTAAGAGATGAAGTGGAAATCGTTCAAGGCACGAACAACAGTGAGATTGTACCAAAATAAAGTAAGTATTTATTCTAATTCAAATTCTTCAACTTTAGGGAAACGATCTTGAAAACCAAAAATGTTGTCCTAGTGCTCTTATATCTGATTAATCAGATGGTACCATAGATCGTCACATATTAATGGATTTGTGATTGTTGTATTTTCCATAGCCATTTTCTCTACCACTCTCCATCAGAACATGATAGTTAGATTTTTCTTCCATATCCATATTTTCACCTATGTGGAAACCCAGTGATTAGTTTATTTGGGTAACCGTTACGTTTCATACTTTTGTTTTTAAATATTGGTTTTGGTATTCCTTTTTACGATGTGGGTTTCTATTAAAGAAACTTTTGAATAGTAAACCATTTATAACCCCGATGAATTTCGAGGGTGAAATTCATTTTAAGGGGGTAGAATGTAACACCCTGAGATTTTATGAAAAATATTATTTTTAATTTCATTAATGACTTGTGTTGTACGCTACACCAAATGGAGATTTCTCAACACGCATCCTTGACTTGCCTTGTATTACACGCAATCGTGACCTTCCTCGATAGCGTGTGTAGTACGCAATACCGAGTTTCACTCTACAATGATATGCTATTAAAATATTATTAAAACTAGCCGTTATGAATAGTAATAACCACCTTTAAAAATTTTAGAAATTTTATCTCTCAAAATGGACTTCATTTTTGGATTCGGAGTATCGAATTTAGCCTAAGGTGAAATTTTGGTACTTTTCGGATAACTTTCATATTCTGATGAATAGTGAAAATTACTAAATTTTAATTAAAAACAACTTTTTTAATCGAAATAATTAATAGAGATAAATTGTTAATTTGAGTGGTTTTAAAGTATATTTAAGAATATATTTTTACAATTAAATACAATGTTGGTCATTGGATGTAATTTCACATTTAAACCAGACATAAACAAGTGTCAATCTTTTGATAGTTATTATCTCTTAAGAACACGCTATTTGTTTTGACGACGGGAATTAATTTTTAAATTAATTAATGCAACTGATATGTTTTGAATTTTGTAAAATAGAAATCATTTTTGAGTTCATAATATCAAATATATCTTAGGCCTAATTTTTTGGTATTTTTCTGAAAACTTTCAATTTTTGATGAATAGTGAAACCACTAAGTGGAAGTTAAAAAAACTGAATTTTTCATAAAACATAATTTTACCGCTTCTGTGAGTGGAATTACAAAAATCCAAGAGACACGGTTGATGTCAGTAAGTAAAATGTGGTTCAATGAGATGAAAATAATTTTTGGTGAATAGTAACTTTTTACTTTTATTTACCACGGTTAAAAGTAAATAGGGTAATTAAGGGTAAAAATGATATTATTATTACCCTAACACATGTCCTAATTCTATTGGACAAGTGTAATTCGACCAAAAACAAACTTAGGAATAAAATATGACCATTTAGGCCCACATGGATTAGATTAGGACATTTATTATTAATTTATTTAAAGAAGGGTTAAAAGAGTTAAAATCAAAGTTTATTTACTAAAACATTTTTAATATGGGGATATAAATATGATAAATTCGACTATAAATATTCATTAGAAATATAGAAATATTTTCTACATAATTGTATTTTATTTGTAATTTTTAGACATTAAATAATTTAATTTATTTATGACACAACGATGATGCATAAATTATCTTATTAATAAAATATTGACATAATTGATGTTATAAATACCAAAATAAATATAATTTGAGACTTTTTATGAATTCCACTAATTTTCTAGGTTAATATGACATGTTATTATTGATTTAATTAACTTTTTTCGAACTTATCATTCTCTTATGAATTTCAAAAAAACAATTACTAAATAGTGTCAAAATTGACATAAAATAGTTTTTAAAACAAATATTATATTATTAATTATTATATTATTCCTAAAAATATATGGTTCGTCCAAATGACATAGATAAGGTTATATATATTAATAATAAACAACTTGAGGTTAGTTTGGATTCTTATCGTAAGTTTATTAACCTTATAGTGTAAGAACACACAAAGACACGGTAAAAGTAAACTTATTTAACTTAATGTTAAATCTAAATGATAAGGTTAAAATAGGAACCTAAACTTGTCTAAATTCTATTGTATGAGAGGGATTAGACCCATCCCCACCTTATCCTCGAAATAAATTAATTCGGATCTATTTAAAACCGAACTTGACTTTATAATAAAATAATATTTTTAGTTATTCCAATGGTGCCCCTCTCTTCCCTTATAAAAGGGCACCTCCTCCCTCTCTTCCTCACACAACTTTGAGCCTTCAAGATCGTCCAACCCCTGCCAAATTATCTTCTCCACTTCCCTAGAAACATCCTAGAGGTTCTGGTCTTCCTCAAAGACCAATTTTAGTTCCCTAAGAGGAGGTCTCATTGAGGCGCTTCAAAGAAGAGGTAATTTCTGTTACCAATTCTTTCACCTTTATTTCTTCTTCCACTTCTTCTTCGTAGGTTGTTTAATTATGAAGTAATAACATCAGTATCACTAATATACTGATATGTTATTATATGTATGAAACAATCCTATTTCACCATCTATCCATCCTACGGAAAACGAAATCACCGCGCGTGCGTACGTACGGAATACCGTCTCCACACCGTGGTGAAATCTATTTTCCACCACCACCATAATTGGATGGGTATAATGGTGTAATGAGTAACTATATATGATTATTATAAAGGTATATTGATAATGGAATAGTATACATACACTTAAATACAACTTCACGATCATGAGAATGATATCATCGCTCGTGCGTACGTACGGAATACCGTCTCCACGACGCGATGAGATTCATTCTCCACTTTAACCATTCCGGAATTATTATAAAGTCTATATAATAAGTAATCATGAAATATATGACATAATAATGATACTGTATTTATGTGTATATATGTGAATGTCATCTACTTAATTCCGTTCAACTCAATAAGGAAACGAAAACAGCGTTCATGCGTACGTACGGACAACCGTCTCCATGAACGGTGTGTTTCATTTAATTTATCTATCTATTATATATATATATATACTGAATATATATGATATATAAATCATTTTTTATATTCTGGAAGTAAGTAAATCATGATATAAGTAATAATAATGTCAAGAACAACAAGTCCAAACACCTACGACAAATGAATCGATTTTACCCAAAACACTCTTTAACATGGAATTTACAAAATAACGGTTAAAATAAAGTCATAAGTGAACCATATATGATATAATAACAATGAGTATGATTCTGGAATAAGTCAATGACATTATTTAAATCATTATACAGGATTTTCGGACACTTATGAAGCAAATCAGACCTAAGGTAAGGAAAATATCACAATCTCATTTTATCTGAGATTGTTTATATGTTGGTATTTACTGGGGTGTATTTTATCATCCACATCCATGTTTCCTCAATATGTAATATTGTTTCCATCCACCTACAATTTTTTAAATCCAATTTTATCCTTTGGTGAGTTTTTAGTAAAAGATAAGAAAGGAATTTTTTTTCGTTTTTCGTACGAGGTACTTTTTTTGACTTTTCCGACAAAAGGACGAGAAGAATGTTTTTTTAACTTATACGGCATGAATGGATTTTTAAAACATTATTTCCAAGAAGCTTCCTTTACAAGTTTTCAAGTTTATTTTTAATCAACTTCTTTTAGTTTAGAATTGTAAGACATGTTAAGAAAGGAAAAGTGTTTTTGAAGAAGAAAGGATATTTTCCTCAAGAATGGAGTTCAAGTGATTTATCAAAATTATTTTCCATTTAAGATAATAAAGGGTTCTGTTTTTATCCCTATTATTACATTGATTTGATTATGTTGTGATGAAATTATTTTTAAGAATTTCTTTATCGTATATGAATTGTTTTATGATGTCATGATGTTTAAGATTCCCATTTTTATTACATGGGTTATGCAATGATGTATGGTTTATGATTTTGTGGCACACATAAGAATGGTATCATTATGAGATGGGTGGGACCTATATCTCCCTCCAATGAATTGGGTAAAGATTTTATATCTCATGAGATAGACATGGCTGGAATGGTAGGTTATACCGGTTCAGTGAAACAGGACTGAAACGAGGGTGACTCGGTTCAGAAAGGGACTTTGTCCACTAAGATAGTATGGGCAATGATTCTCGACTAACAAGAAATGATTCTCTATGATTATGTGTGTATTCCACAATGTTTCATGTTTTAAGTTATGATTATTGTGATTACATTTCACTACCATGATTTATCCCATGTTATGAAATTATTCTCTCTTTTACAGGTTAAGATTTTCAAAATTTTATGTTCTTATGATGTGATTTATATTTCTTTTGTTTACCCTTACTGAGCATTTGAGCTCACCCTTTTATGTTTTCTTTTCCCCAGGATATAAAGAAATGTTTTAGGTATAAAAAAAGGAAGATCTTTGTGGGAGATGTTGAAGATCTTTCGCCAGGATTAGAAGATTATATTCCGAGTTTCCAAAGACACTAAACTATTATGATCCTTGTGTGTGTGTTTTTGTTATGTACTAAGTATTCCGCAAATGTAATGTAATGTCAATGTACGCCAAGCTTCGAGTCTCTACAATTATTCAATGCTGATGAGATTTATAAGAGTTATATGCTTTATGGATGGGCCCAAGAATGCCATTTGGTCTTAGTTAAATGTCTTATACCAAACTAATGTCTCAAAAGTTTTGAAAAAATCACTTATTACTTTTCATTATTTAAAGGAATATGACAGTACAGGGAATGGTAGTTTATATAAGGCCCCAGCCTTAAACCTTACTTAATATTGAATTAAATGAATAATTCACATTGAGGATCTTTTCAGGTTTAGAGTTTTAGAGAATTAGAACATAACTATTACATCTTAAAAGATTACAAAGTATACACTTCTACTAAGTCTCCATAAAATAAAAACTCTTAAAAAGAAAGATGTCTACATTCCATGTTTTAGATAGCATGAAATTCCCTTGATCCCATCCTTGACCTTATTCCACTTTAAGTCCTGTGAAAAACATTTCGAAAAACTTGGGGTGAGCATAAAAATCTCAGTAAGGGATACAAAAAGAATGAAAACTGTTAGTTTTTCAAACATCAAGTAAACCACGTATACTATATCAAAGTAATACCTTCACCTTCACGAAGTAGTAAAAAAAATCTTCACTGAATAAAGTATCATTACTTACCTTTTTGTAACCAAAGGATTACCATGAAACCCATATAAAGAACACATAGAATATATAAAGGTAACTTGGGACATAAACATACTTAAGTGGAATAACCATAAGGTTGAATTCCACACATATCACTTAATGGAATATCCATACGGCCAATTTCCATACATACTTAATGGAATAGCCATACGGCCGACTTCCATACCCAATGCATTGGAGGTTATAACGTAACCACCCGTCCTAGTATTCACGGCACCACCCGTCATATGGTTTATAACGTAACCACCCGTTAAAATGTCCAAGTACCAGTATAAAATCATAAAACATAAAACCAATATAAAGGAATGATAACATTTACACATTTCAATCACAATATATCATAAATATATTGACATAATAGAATCCTTTTTCAAAACCATTTTCAATACCAAAATACATAAAAGAGTATATGGTATTTATTTTATTCTAAAAACATTACGGCTTGTTGAGAAAGCCAAAGATCAAATAATACTCGCGGCGGCGGAAAAGGTCGTTGTCACCGCGTACGTTAAAAAAAACATTTCTTTTTGTCGTTTAGTAAAACGCTTCGTAGAAAAAGATTCCTTTTGTATAAAAGTAAAAGTCAAAGGAGTTTATACACCGTATAAAAGAAAGTTGTGTATAAAACGAAATATGCCTCAATGAAAGGAGATTGAGACGGAGTCCCTTACAAAGATCATTTTTTTAAAATAAAATAGATCTATTATTTGTATTCACTATAATTACACATAATGAAAGTAAAAATACAAGATAGGACATAATAATATCATGACGTAATTTTAAAGTAGGAGATTAACCCAAAGAATGGAAATTGGGTTAAGAAGTTCCCTTACCTTGGGTCAGACTTGACTCGATCGTTCTTTAACGTCCTGAATAATAAACTTGAGTTAATTTATACTTGATTAAGAACCTTTTTAAACTTCATTATTCCTTTTTTATCACTTATTTCCATGTTATAAACATTATGTAACCATTTAAGTTAATAATGTTTGTTTTGTCAATATTTGGTTCTTAAGTCGAAAGTTGACTTCTTACAATTACATGTTGTTCATGTGGTAAAAAGTTCTTTATATCCAGAATGAAATTCCCAATTTGGATATAATATGTATCATATATATCCAGCATACACATGTATTTATAATATTACATAATCATTTAGAGGTAAGAAATGAAATGCACCGTTCATGGAGACGGTAAGCCGTACGTACGCATGAACGCTACTTTCATTTCTTTGTCATATTAGTGGAATTAAAACTAAATGAGAGGTATGTATATTTTAATTCCAGAATTATATTCATCATTTAGATATATAATTAATTATATATATATTATATACATGTAATTTTAATAGTACATTACATTTGGGGATAAGAAATGAAATGCACCGTTCATGGAGACGGTAAGCCGTACGTACGCATGAACACTACTTTCATTTCTATCTCATACTTTAATGGAAAGAAATAATAATGATATAGAGGTATATTATAATTCCAGTATAACATCATATATAATAACTTTAAATCCATCCTTTACACGTCCCACGTATGGCATTAACGAATCACATCACTTTGAGGGGGCGGTAGTCCGCACTTCCTTAAATGAAGATATCGTGTTTACCCATAATGGAAACCATAAAGGTATGCCAAAAATGAAAAATTCAGAAGCTTTAAAGAAAACATAAACATATTATATATCATATATAAAAATAGTGACATCATAATGGCCACCCTTGAAGGTGTTAAATGAGTATTGAACAATCATCGTTTCGGGAGGCAGAATTTCGCCATCCACGGAAACCGTATGTTCTTTAACCATTTGATGTAGTTGTGTGAGAGTGTAGCTCAAATAAATATTATAACAACATCCTAGTATATTGAAGATACTGGTGTTGTTACAAAAGAAGTAAATAAAAAGAGTTTAGAGGGTTGGAGAAGCAAAATAAAACAAATGAACAAGAGAGAATGAATTACCTTTAAAAGTGTAACTCCCTTTTGATTTGAGCCTAAAGGCTTCCTTTGAAAGGATTCTTTCCAAAGGGAATCCTCTAGGATGAGGAGAGGGATGTGGAGAGAGTAATTGGGCAGGGTTTGGCCGAGACAAAGGCTTTAGGATTTTGTGAAATGAGGTAGAGGTGGGGGCCTTTTATAAGAGGAGAGGAGGGGCACTTTTGGAAAGTAAAGAGATATTACTTTATTTGAAAATGTGTTTCGGTTTCAAAAGGTCCCACATTGATATAATTAGTGGATAAGGTGATAAGGGTTTGAAATCCACTCATCCAATTTGTTTTGGACATGTGTTGTTCATAGATATTTCATTATCTTTCCATTTTATTTTAATCGTCAAATAATGATGTCATCGCTGCATCATTATTATGTCATAAAAAATTTAATTTATTTAATGTCTAAAAATCATAAAAAAAATACTATGATGTAGGAAATATTTTTAGCTTTCCAATGAATATTTATAATCAAAAATATGACTTTTATAACCCCACTTAAAAATTGTTTTAGTAAAACATATCATGTTTGTGTCAATTTTACTTTTACATTAAATAAAATGTTATTTATGTCATTTCCCAACCAAAGTGGATCCATGGGGTCCGCAAGATGACCCAAGGCTTGTCTTGGTCGGCCATGACACAACCAATAAGGTTGGGACATTTTTCTAGGTCATTTCATATCATTAAAGCATTATTTATACCTTAAACTACACTAATTACCACTAATCGCGATTAAAAACATAATAAGTTACTATTCACCAAAAAATTATTTTAATCTCATTGAACCACATTTTACTTCTTAATTACAACCATGTATGTAGGATTTTCAAAATTCAAAACACATTAGTGGTAAACTTTCATTTAACTAAAAAATCAGTTTGCTTGATTACCACTTAGTGGTTTCACTATTCATCAAAAATTGAAGTTTTTCAGAAAATTACCAAAAATTCACCCTAAGCTATATTTGATATTCCAAATTCAAAAATGAAGTTCATTTTACAAAATTAAAAACTTATAAGTCAAATTAATTAATTTAATAATTAATTCCCGCTGTCATGACAAATAGCGTGTTTTTGTGAAACAATAAGTATCAAAAGATTGACACTAGTTTAAGTCCAATTTCAAAGTGAAATTGATTCCAACAAACACTATTGGATTTAATGGTAAAAATATTTTCTAATTTCACTTTAAAACCAATTCAAAATATAATCTAATCATATAAATAAATTAGATTAAAAAGTGGTTTTGAATTAAAATACAACATTTTACACTATTCATTAAAAAAAATGAACTTTATCAGAAAGGTACCAAAAATGTACACAAAGTAAATTTTGTTGTCCCGATTCTAAAGAAGATTTATTTTTGGTCCAATATAAAGTATAAGAGTGATCAAAACTATATTTAATGATGGTTCACCATTAAAAGGTGATAAGTGAACCTTTAGTGAAAATTAGAGTATATATGCCCTAAAATTGAACTCTTTCCATATTTTAAGCCTTTATCTTTTATTGGGTAAATGTATAAACATTTAAAAACATATCTAATCATATTTTAGTTATTTCTATCCATTCCTGCCAGTACAACGACTACTTGTTAACTAACATTTAAAATAATATTATTTTATTACTAGTGTGCTACGTAAGTTTCAAAGAAACTCATCGTTGCGTATCGGGTACGCTATCGAACATAGCAATCCCTTTAAAATAAAATTAATATTTAATTCGTAAATATTAATAAATATGAAAATTCTTTATTCTTTATTTACCTGGGATGTTACATCCTTCCCCCCTTTTGGGAATTGCGTCCTCGCAATTTTATTCACTTATCAAAATAAGTGGGGGTATTTATCCCTCATAGCATTTTCAGATTCCCACGTTGCCTCTTCAATCACATGGTTTTTCCACAAAACCTTTACCTGATGAATCACCTTATTCCGTAACACTTGCTCCCTGTGGTCAAGAATCTGGACCGGTTGTTCCTCATAAGATAGGTTCTCTTCCAGCTGAACTACCTCTGGACTCAAAACATGAGATGGATCTGGCATATACTTTCTCAACATCGAAACGTGAAAAACATTGTGTACCTGAGATAAACTCGGAGGTAAAGCCACTCGGTATGCAACTGATCCAACTCTTTCCAGAATTTCGTATGGTCCAATGAACCTTGGACTCAACTTTCCTTTCTTACCAAATCTCATCACACTTTTACAAGGAGAAACCTTGAGAAAAGCATGATCACCTACCTCAAAAGATAGATCCTTCCTTCGGTTATCTGCATAACTCTTCTGCCTGCTCTGAGCTGTTCTCATGTGTTTTCTGAATCAGCTGAACTTTTTCTGCCATCTCTTCTACCAATTCTGGTCCCATCAGCTTCCTTTCACCCACTTCATTCCAAAATGCTGGAGTTCGACACCGCTTCCCATATAATGCCTGAAATGGTTCCATCTGTATACTGGAATGAAAGCTGTTATTATAATAAAATTCAACCAAAGAAAGATGTTAGTCCCAACTTCCCTAATAATCCATCGAACAAGCTCATAACATATCCTCCAATGTCTGAATTGTTCGTTCTGACTTCCCATCTGATTGAGGATGAAAAGCTGTACTAAAATTTAATTCAGTACCCAACGACTTCTAAAGGCCTTTCCAAAAGTTAGATGTGAACCTGGGATCACGATCAGATACAATGGAGAGAGGAACTCCATGTAACCTGACTATTTCTTTAAGATACAAACGGGAAAGTTGATCAAGAGAGAAAGTATCTCGTATAGAAAGGAAATGAGCAGATTTGGTTAAGCAATCAACAATAACCCAGATTGCATTATTACCTCGAGATGTCTTCGGTAATCCAACAACAAAGTCCATGGATATATTCTCCCATTTCCATTCTGGCACTGGTAAAGGCTGAAACATCCCTTTCGGTAACTGCCGCTCTGCTTTAACCTGTTGACATGTCAAACACTTCACAGTAAAATCAGCAATGTCTCTTTTCATTCCATCCCACCAGTAATACTCCCGCAGATCTCTGTACATCTTAGTACTGCCAGGATGAACTGAAAACGGGGAACTATGAGCCTTACATAACAACTCATTCTTCAACTGTGAATCACAAGGCACACATAACCTCTTCCCAAACCTCAAAACACAAACACAAACTTATCCAAGAACTCATGGAAAATTTTATTCATAAGGTCCATGAATACAGCAGGTGCATTGGTTAACCCAAAAGGAATAACTACAAATTCATAATGGCCATATCTAGTACGGAACGCAGTCTTCGGAACGTCTGCTTCTTTTACTTTCAACTGATGGTACCCCGACCTCAAGTCAATATTCGAAAAATACTGAGCTCCCTGGAGCTGATACCACTTCATTCGATGGCCCAACATCTGCTGAAGTTGTTGCAAAGGATTTCACCACCCCTTTCTGCTTGTAGTCTGGCTGCATTCCCCCAGTTGAGTTCTTTGTTGGACACTCGTTTGCATAATGACCCATTTCATTACACTTAAAACATCTTACCGTTGGCCTTTCATTTACTGCTTGATCATCTTCCTTACAGTTACGAGCAATATGACCAGACTTACCACACCGAAAGCACTTACCAGACTTGGATAAACATTCTCCAGGATGCATTTTACCAAACTTATCACAGGATGGATATTTGGTTTTCTTACCTCCTTGCTTCTTTGATGAATTCTTTCCCTTTTCCTGCCAACTAGACCTCTTATTCTGTTGTTTTTCATAGAACACCTGATCATCGGCAAACTCCATTTCTACCTTCTCCGCACATCGAACAAGTTTTTCATAACTTTTGAACTCACGAGAAGTTAAAGCCCTTCGATACTATGGATTTAACCCTGAGTAAAAACGGATTATTTTACTATCAAGATCTCGTATGAAGTTTGGAGCATACCTTTCCAATCGAGTGAACTTTTCTTCATAAGTAGCCACTGAATCATCCTCCTGCCTCAATTCTAGGAACTGTTTTTCCATCCTAAGACTAACCACCTTAGGAAAATATTTCTCAAGAAACATACCTTTGAATTCGTCCCAGTGAAGATCCTCAATCTCATCACTATCCCTTATATTTTTCACCATCGACCACCACTGATCAGCTTCACCTTCAAAACGGTAAACAACAAGACTAACCTTTTGATGTTCTGAACACCCCATGACATCAAAAATCTTCTCCAGTGCTTTAATCCACCCTTCAGCTTGCATAGGGTCAGATGATCCTCTGAATGATGGGGGATGTTGCCTCATGAAATGTTCCACCACTGACATGTTCCTCTGCGGTTGATCTGGCAAATCTCGTGCATGGATACCACCACCATTTATAGCCTGAGTCAACTATGCCATCACTGCAACAAACTGTTTAGTTCCGATTCCGACCATCTCAGGTTGCTGATTTGGAAGGTTATCTTCCTCCTGATGTCGTCCCAACATAGCTGCTTTGTTTCCTCTGCGGAAAACCATTCAGAACACAGAAATATCTTAGGCGAAGCAACATGGTAATCCGTAAATGCTATATCATTTCAATCATTTTATAATTTAACACTTTTCTAACTCCTAAAGTTTTCTAAACCGTCCTCTGATACCAACTATAAGGCCCCAGCCTTAAACCTTACTTAATATTGAATTAAATGAATAATTCACATTGAGGATCTTTTCAGGTTTAGAGTTTTAGAGAATTAGAACATAACTATTACATCTTAAAAGATTACAAAGTAGACACTTCTACTAAGTCTCCATAAAATAAAAACTCTTAAAAAGAAAGATGTCTAGATTCCATGTTTTAGATAGCATGAAATTCCCTTGATCCCATCCGTGACCTTATTCCACTTTAAGTCCTGTGAAAAACATTTCGAAAAACTTGGGGTGAGCATAAAAAGCTCAGTAAGGGATAAAAAAAGAATAAAAACTGTTAGTTTTTCAAACATCAAGTAAACCATGTATACTATATCAAAGTAATACCTTCACCTTCATGAAGTAGTAAAAAAAATCTTCACTGAATAAAGTATCATTACTTACCTTTTTGTAACCAAAGTATTACCATAAAACCCATATAAAGAACACATAGAATATATAAAGGTAACTTGGGACATAAACATACTTAAGTGGAATAACCATACGGTTGACTTCCACACATATCACTTAATAGAATAGCCATACGGCCAATTTCCATACATACTTAATGGAATAGCCATACGGCCAACTTCCATACCCAATGCATTAGAGGTTATAACGTAACCACCCGTCCTGGTATTCACGGCACCACCCGTCATATAGTTTATAACGTAACCACACGTTAAAATGTCCAAGTACAAGTATAAAATCATAAAACATAAAACCAATATAAAGGAATGATAACATTTCCACATTTCAATCACAATATATCATAAATATATTGACATAATAGAATCCTTTTTCAAAACCATTTTCAATACCAAAATACATAAAAGAGTATATGGTATTTATTTTATTCTAAAAACCTTACGGCTTGTTGAGAAAGCCAAAGATCAAATAATACTCGCGGCGGCGGAAAAGGTTGTTGTCACCGCGTACGTTAAAAAAACATTCCTTTTTGTCGTTTAGTAAAACGCTTCGTAGAAAAAGATTCCTTTTGTATAAAAGTAAAAGTCAAAGGAGTTTATACACCGTATAAAAGAAAGTTGTGTATAAAATGAAATATGCCTCAATGAAAGGAGATTGAGACGGAGTCCCTTACAAAGATCATTTTTTTAAAATAAAATAGATCTATTATTTGTATTCACTATAATTACACATAATGAAAGTACAAATACAAGATAGGACATAATAATATCATGAAGTAATTTTAAAGTAGGAGATTAACCCAAAGAATGGAAATTGGGTTAAGAAGTTCCCTTACCTTGGGTCCGACTTGACTCGATCGTTCTTTAACGTCCTGAATAATAAACTTGAGTTAATTTATACTTGATTAAGAACCTTTTTAAACTTCATTATTCCTTTTATATCACTTATTTCCATGTTATAAACATTATGTAACCATTTAAGTTAATAATGTTTGTTTTGTCAATATTTGGTTCTTAAGTCGAAAGTTGACTTCTTACAATTACATGTTGTTCATGTGGTCAAAAGTTCTTTATATCCAGAATGAAATTCCTGATTTGGATATAATATGTATCATATATATCCAGAATATACATGTATTTATAATATTACATAATCATTTAGAGGTAAGAAATGAAATGCACCGTTCATGGAGACGGTAAGCCGTACGTACGCATGAACGCTACTTTCATTTCTTTGTCATATTAGTGGAATTAAAACTAAATGAGAGGTATGTATATTTTAATTCCAGAATTATATTCATCATTTAGATATATCATTAATTATATATATACATTATATACATGTAATTTTAATAGTACATTACATTTGGGGATAAGAAATGAAATGCACCGTTCATGGAGATGGTAAGCCGTACGTACGCATGAACGCTACTTTCATTTCTATCTCATACTTTAATGGAAAGAAATAATAATGATATAGAGGTATATTATAATTCCAGTATAACATCATATATAATAACTTTAAATCCATCCTTTACACGTCCCACGTATGGCATTAACGAATCACATCACTTTGAGGGGGCGGTAGTCCGCACTTCCTTAAATGAAGATATCGTGTTTACCCATAATGGAAACAATAAAGGTATGCCAAAAATTAAAAATTCAGAAGCTTTAAAGAAAACATAAACATATTATATATCATATATAAAAATAGTGACATCATAATGGCCACCCTTGAAGGTGTTAAATGAGTATTGAACAATCATCGTTTCGGGAGGCAGAATTTCGCCATCCACGGAAACCGTATGTTCTTTAACCATTTTATGTAGTTGTGTGAGAGTGTAGCTAAAATAAATATTATAAAAACATCCTAGTATATTGAATATACTGGTGTTGTTACAAAAGAAGTAAATAAAAAGAGTTTAGAGGGTTGGAGAAGGAAAATAAAACAAATTAACAAGAGAGAATGAATTACCTTTAAAAGTGTAACTCCCTTATTATTTGAGCCTAAAGGCTTCCTTTTAAATGATTCTTCCCAAAGGTAATCCTCTAGGATGAGGAGAGGTATGTGGAGAGAGTAATTGGGCAGGGGTTGGCCGAGCCAAAGGCTTTAGGATTGTGTGAAATGAGGTAGAGGTGGGGGCCTTTTATAAGAGGAGAGGAGGGGCACTTTTGGAAAGTAAAGAGATATTACATTATTTGAAAATGTGTTTCGGTTTCAAAAGGTCCCACATTGATATAATTAGTGGATACGGTGATAAGGGTTCGAAATCCACTCATCCAATTGGTTTTGGACATGTGTTGTTCATATATTTTTCATTATCTTTCCATTTTATTTTAATCGTCAAATAATGATGTCATCGCTGAATCATTATTATGTCATAAAAAATTTAATTTATTTAATGTCTAAAAATCATAAAAAAAACTACTATGATGTAGGAAATCTTTTTATCTTTCCAATGACTATTTATAATAAAAAATATGACTTGTATAACCCCACTTAAAAATTGTTTTAGTAAAACATATCATGTTTGTGTCAATTTTACTTTTACATTAAATAAAATGTTATTTATGTCATTTCCCAACCAAAGTGGATCCATGGGGTCCCCAAGTTGACCCATGGCTTGTCTTGGTCGGCCATGACACAACCAATAAGGTTGGGACATTTGTCTAGGTCATTTCATATCAGTAAAGCATTATTTATTACCTTAAACTACACTAATTACCACTAATCGCGATTAAAAACTTAATAAGTTACTATTCACCAAAAAATTATTTTAATCTCATTGAACCACATTTTACTTCTTAACGACAACCATATATGTCGGATTTTCAAAATTCAAAACACATTAGTGGTAAACTTTCATTTAACTAAAAAATCAGTTTGCTTGATTACCACTTAGTGGTTTCACTATTCATCAAAAATTGAAGTTTTTCAGAAAATTACCAAAAATTCACTCTAAGCTATATTTGATATTACAAATTCAAAAATGAAGTCCATTTTACAAAATTAAAACATATAAGTCAAATTAATTAATTTAATTATTAATTCCCGATGTCATGACAAATAGCGTGTTTTTGTGAAACAATAAGTATCAAAAGATTGACACTAGTTTAAGTCCAATTTTAACGTGAAATTGATTCCAACGACCACTATTGGATTTAATGGTAAAAATATTTTCTAATTTCACTTTAAAACCAATTCAAAATATAATCTAATCATATAAATAAATTAGATTAAAAAGTGGGTTTGAATTAAAATACAACATTTTACACTATTCATTAAAAAAAATGAACTTTATCAGAAAGGTACCAAAAATTTACACAAAGTAAATTTTGTTGTCCCGATTCTAAAGAAGATTTATTTTTGGTCCAATATAAATTATAAGAGTGATCAAAACTATATTTAATGACGGTTCACCATTAAAAGGTGATAAGTGAACCTTTAGTGAAAATTAGAGTATATATGCCCTAAAATTGAACTCTTTCCGTATTTTAAGCCTTTATCTTTTATTGGGTAAATGTATAAACATTTAAAAACATATATAATCATATTTTAGTTATTTCTATCCATTCCCACCAGTACAACGGCTACTTGTTAACTAACATTTAAAATAATATTATTTTATTACTAGTGTGCTACGTAAGTTTCAAAGAAACTCATCGTTGCGTATCGGGTACTCTATCGAACATAGCAACCCCTTTAAAATAAAATTAATATTTAATTCGTAAATATTAATAAATATGAAAATTCTTTATTTTTTATTTACCTGGGATGTTACATTTTAGTTTTGAGTATGGAATGTAATTCAACCAGTAGTAGTAAACGTCATATGGAGGGTTCATTAAATATTAGCGGAATCCAATGTATCTGCAATAATAATTCTATTATATTCCATCAATGTGTGAGATACAGTTTTATAGAGCCTCTCTGTGGCCACGAACTAGTAGAGTTACGAGCTTCTATTAGAATGGGGAATATTTCGAGCTTTTTTCATAATGTTAAATCTATTCCTATAGGTAGATTTTATTCACCATCTTTACATTTCAGTATATGATTAGAAGCTCCTAGTTAGGACAAAATCTATACTTCCACTGACTGTATTGTTCGAGGAGGTGGATGTGTTCGAGGTTGCAAGAATCAGGATACATGGGGCCAATTAATTAGACCTTCTTTGTGTATTAAGGTTGTAGAACAGGTATTTGGATCACACCCGATATATTTAGTATAATTTATACCTAAGGAGGAGGGTTTCAGGGCATCTATAGTATGAGGTATGATATTAGTAGCCTCTACATTATTTTATGCTCCCTTTGATATAGGGGCTTATAATTAATTTATTTCGATAAATATAATGGAATTAATTGGTCTCAAGACTCAATATTTATATGGTGTGATGAAAATTGAAAATCCATTTGGAATTGGATTATATAGTTTGATCTAGTGTATGGAATTATTTCTTGAGGTAGAAAGTTATCATTTCTTAGAGGACCTCTTCATCCATAATATGATGGGCTTCGATTTAATTCTTGAAATGGAATGGTTCCTCCCTTATCATGATTACGTGGACTTATATAACTGTAAGGTATCACTTACATCAACATAGGGATAACGTTTTCTTCATAAGGGTGAATTGGATTGCTAAGAATGTAGAGATGGACCAGAGCATAATGGGCCAGACAGTATGAAAGGCCATATCACATTCCTATATATGGGTAATTAGAGAACATTTTTGGATTATTTACATCTTACGGTTCATTGTTTCTTGGATGTCTTTCCTAATAATTTTTTTATAATACCTCCTTAGAGATTGGTTTATTTCTTTATTGATATAGTTATATGAAAAGAACCTGTGTCCATTCATCCATATAGGATAGACACTACTGTGTTTAGGATCATAAGAGGTAACTACATGACTTATATGCGAAGGGGTTTATATAGTTCATTATATTACCATGGGGTTCACATATCATTTTCCCTAATAAGGCAGGTGGTAGTGTCAAAATTTGTGTGGATTTCTGTCAATTAAACTATCTTATGTTTAAGAACTAGTATCCATTTTCAATAACCAATTATACCATCTCTAAAGAGTGAGGGTTTTCTATAAGATTTATTTGAGGTTGGGAAACCACTAGGCATGAGTTAGATCATATTACATACCTCATATAGATTTTCGTAGCATGTATGGTCATTATGAGTACGCTTTTATGTCATTTTATTTAACTATTTTCCACACTATTTAAATGGATATGATGAATCAGTTTCTAAATCTATATTTCAAATCATTTTTGGTCATCTTAATGGATGATATCTTTGGGTATTATTCCACTATACATGGTAATGAAAACATATTATGAACGTTTTGAATAAATTGAGAAAGAATCAGTTGTATGTGGTTCTCATTAAATCCCACATTTTGATAAAAAAAATGTTCAATTACTGGTTAATATTATTTCAAATTCAGAAGTATTTGTTGATCCCTAGAAGGATAGAGATGTATTTTCTTAAAAGAAAACCATGAAAATATTTGACATACAATGTTTTATGGGTATGGATAGATGTTAATAGTGATTAATTTTATACTTTTCATTCCAAGTAGAACCTCTCGTCAGATTAACTAATATGTTCATCAATATTATATGGTCAAAATCTTATGAAACACCCTTTATAAGATAAAGGGGATACTAAATTCATCAACGATCCTTATTTTTTCACATCCATATGATGAAGTATGAATTTCTCTAGGAGTAGTTCTTGTGTAGTAGGATTGGGCTATAGTGTAGAGTTCATATTAGTTGATACCACACAATGGTAATTACCAAACAAAAAATATCTAGCTATCAACTATAGTTCATTCCTCATGTTTTTGGTGATATAATGTTCTTAGAGATCTTTTTGTGGCATCTATGGACCAAAAAAATCCTCAAGAATATTTTCACACAACATGACTCAAATATTTGACATAGGAGGTTGTTTGAATACATAGAGTTCTTATATTATTTTCCATACTGAACTCTTCCATGCTAGTTATAGGAAGGGTATGTAGTACTACATGGACCTTGTCTCATTCAGGATACTTCAAAGTAGGTTTATCTGATTAGTAAGTGAATAACTACATTATATTATTTGATGATATCATATTCCAACCATCATTGATGACTTACAGTTTTAAAATTCAAGGATCAATTATTTTTTGATTTTTTTGAATAGACTTGGTCATTAATGGAATAGATTGAAAATTATGTTGAAGTATAAAATTTTAACCTTCTTATGTTTTAGATAGGGTCATTCCAGTTCGTCATTGGATAACAATTACTAATAGATAATGATATATTTAGGATGTGTTCTATGTTTCCCACTTATATCCATGAAATTCAAAACAATCTTAAATCATTCAACCTAGCGAGGATGAGTAAAATGTATGTGTTTCCTTTGAAGAGTATCATATATGCATCATGGACTAGATAATAAAGACTCTCTAAGGAAGGTAAGTTCCTTTAGTCCATGAACTATGGTATCAGGGTCATTTTAATGAAGATGCTTGGGAGAGAGAGTCCAAAGTTCATTCCCAACGGCCTAATCATTTCTTGGATGATGTTTTATTACCCTTGGATGGGAAACATGGGGATGAGTTGTCTTTAATGGGAGAGTTATTAACACATATATTTTACTTTTGGGTTAAAAACCTATTAATATAACCATTAATCATTATTTTTACTCTTATAAATGTTTCTTATAGGATAAAGAATATTTCATGAGGGTCTATGGATTTTTAGAGCCCGAAGATTCAATTTTTGAAGAAGACATTTGAGACTCGTGTTTGACGCATGGTTAGTAGCAGCTATTGAGATCTACCATATATCTCAAATACTAGGGTGAAAAATTTAATAAATCTTGTTAGGGAATTTGTATGATCATTTGAAAACCAGTATACCAGTTGTAGATGGAATTTTCACAAGAAATGTATAATTTGGAAAATGGTGCTCCAATATGAAAAACATAATGCCACTTAGGTAGTGACCCCACAGGTTTAGTGAAGGTTTGTCCAAACAATTTATGATAGTCATACAATGGGCGAATTTGGAAAATTTTTGTCACATGTTCATCCAAATTTCTTTCCAACCATGCAACCAAATAGTTTGTAACCTCTAAATGTAGGGTGAAATTATTATTTTTCCCCTTTTTCATTAAAAATCACCCACCACTTTTTCTCTCTACTTCCATGCATATCACCCGTATAACATGGAAGATCCTCCCACTTTTCTTACAAGGCTTCAAGGTTCCTCCCTCATTTTTCATCGAAATAAATATATGTTTGTCACATTAGATTCCACTCGTTAGGTTATTCGGTGTAATTCATTACATTGTTGGTTTATCTCAACCTCTTTGGCAATATATTGGTGTGAGAAAATACGCCATGTATTCATGGTATTTTATCTATTTTATTCCATTCAATTAAAAAAAACATAAGGGTTGATACTATAAGAGTGTTTCCCTAACTCCATAATCTAGGTGTTTTTTGAATTTTTCCCATAGGAATTATTGGTTTATAATTGGCTTTGTTTAGTCGCACACCATTTTCTCCAAGGATTTGAGACTAATATTAATTTTATTTAATTAAGTTATTTAATTTTTAATTTAAATTCCCTATTCGACACTCTAATTATAGTTATAGGTCATGTTCCTCAACATTATCCACCACGTATTGTGTGTCGTGCATATATCGATGTCCCCCTTTCCATTTTATTAGTTTGTTTTGTTCAACTTCCACAATGGTTTAATTAATATAAGGGGATGAATTGAAGCTTTATAAATGTAATGTTATGTTTTTCAAGGATATTATTTAATTAGAATCAAATGATTAATGGTATAACATATTCTATATCAGTGTTCACTGTATAATGAAAATTCATGGAATTGAATTATATAAAGAGAATTAATTATTGTGGTTATCATATGCACATGATTATTTCATTAACGTAAGGTAACTATCCCTAATAGAGGCCTTTTATTGTTATATGAGTGGTCAAACATGATCCAACATGGGATTATCTATGGAATGTCTTCATCACTCCTGGGATACCACATCAATTCATTGCACACATTTCTAATGGAGATTCCTATAGTGGAATTTGGTCAATGAATTATTGTATGTTAGTTCCCAAAAATGGTACTGATTATTCAGTTGACAAATTTATAGATATTATAATTCCTTGGATACACTCCTCAGGTTTAGTAGATGTATTATGAAAAGAGGATCCTTCGATTCCATCCTTGGTCCACACTCATGCTTTTCCTGAGATTTACTATAAACATGATCTTTATACTCTATTAAATACTGTTCTCAGTGTAATTCATTGGGTTCACCAATTAGGTTACCCTCAAATCATTTTATCTGGGACGAATTGTTTATTTTCTATGATATGGCTCAACCTTGTATGGTGAAATATTCATTGATTCCTATTGTACCCTTCATTACATTTATTATTATGGCATGGACCCCATGATCCCACCATGACATATTTTTTGATGACTTAAACTATTACACCTTGGTTGTAAATGATAGACTATAACCACTTATAGGTTAATTTTAAAAACATTATATGCATAGTCCAATACAGTTATAGTCAGTTTAGAATCCCATGAGGAGCCTAATACCAACATGATTATAATTTTATGCATGTTATTCCATTTTTTATTTGAAAATCTTCACACTAATTATTTTATATTATAGTAAAGTATTTGTGTAGATGTTGGTGGTGGTTTCCTATGGAGTAAGTATCACATCCTATTTGGGCCACCATTTAGTACCAAAGAAGGATTCATGGATATATATAGGGTCAATTTTATGTACTCTTTATTGGATGTTTCATTGATTATAGTATGGGATCCAGGGAGTAAGGAATTAGGCCTTGGCATGGGATTCTACTCCAAATAACTTTTTTGTAATTTCATTTCTTTTGATATACAGTTGTGTATTATATTCAAGATTCCATGTATTATTATATTTTCTATCACTCCCTTAAATACCATTCATTTTTATATGATTCATCCAAGATCTTGTTTATTATTATGATTTCGATGATAAACCTTCATATCACTATTTTAAATATTTTTCTTCTATTATTTAATTTTTATCTCACTTTTGAGCTAATCTGATTATGATGTTATAATCTCCCCATCATACCCCCATAGAACCTCATTGTAATTCAGCATCCTCTTCTATAAGGGGAGTAACACATGATGCCTTTTGACTAACCATGTTTCGTTATATATGAGTGAACGAGGTACGAGACATTACAAAAATCAAACTAGAAAATTCTATCGTGGTCTAGAACATTGATTTTTATAAATATAGTCTCCAATAAATATTATGAATTCTCTATTCTCTGATATCTGATAACAATATTTCTAGAAACCTGACCTCAGATATACTTTGATTCACATCAACAACAAACACTAGTTCATCGACAGTGACAAGTTCTTCTCATTTTATTGAACTTTAAATTAGGAAAACTAAGGCTGTCATCAAATATCCTTGAATAAATTGAATCTATTGACTCCTCAATAGGTAATATATTGAAATGAAGTGAAAAATTATACCTAGATAGAAATTTATACTCGAATTAGGAGGACACCACCACTCGTTCTCATAATTGTATAAACAACACTTTCCCCATTTTCAATGGAATGGGTGGACCTGAGAAATATTTATTATGCTTTATTATGTGGTATTTCAAAATGATTTTATTTTTCGAGAATATAGAATTATAAAAACTAAAATTCTTTATTCGGATCTGAGAAGGACCAGAATATTTTGTTATTGTGTCTTTCTAGCTAAGTGCGTTGTTAGCTGGTAGGATCTGCACGTATAATTAAATTACTAGTTCCTATCGGTGCTGAATAAGAAAACCATCATTGACCACTAAAATTTTATGTAGTGAAAAAATATGATGGTTTTAAACTTTATTTCTGGTGTAAGAGGTTATCCTATTCTATAAAAATAAAACTCACTCAGGATAATCTTTGAGAGATATGCATAAAATGTTTTTGTTGTCATTTTCTGACATAGTTATTTCCTCAGTAAAACCCTTTTGGGTTTAGAGAGTTTAAAATAATGAAAAAATGTATATAGAATTCTATCTGAAACTAAATATCTAAAAACCTTAGTACTAACATATATAGAGAATACATCATTTTTTCAGAATACGTAAAGCATTACCCAACGGACGCCCAAATGATTGTATTAGTCTTTTGTATTTTGAAACATTTAAAAATAAACACTAGTATAGAAGTGGTCTACATTATCTCCCACTGCGTTATTCATGAATATAAACCATCTTGGACACATCATACATAATACACATCTTCATAATGTGGGTAATTGAAATATAAAATAGGGTGATCTCGTATTCTCAGTAAGTTCAAACAATGGTGATTTGTTAGAATAAACATGAGTATAAGGGTATGATAACGTGATCATGATATTAGAATATCATACCATCCACATAAAAGAACTTATACATGAATCATGGAATAAATATCGGAATTTTATAAGACATGAATCATATGGTAAATAAGATTATAGTCCATGAGAGCATAATATAAGAATAATACTTGGAATTTTTTCTTGCAAATAAATATATAAAATTGTTTCCTACAAGTCAAGACACGTTGCTATAACATATCAGGGCACTTCATGGGGACTACATCTATTGGGTGGTACAAACCACCCTCTATCATAACAGCCTCTTCCTTGTAAGGGATCACTTTTCCCCATCTTACCGTAGTTGTTTGGGTTTCCCCATCTCCCCATAGTGGATAGGGCTTCCCCATCTTCTATATTTACTGTGACTACACCTACTAGGTGGGACACAACACCATCCCATGTCATATTCCTTTCCTTGTAAGGGATTAGATTTCCCCATCTTCCCATAGTGGATTGAGTTCCCCCATCGTCCACAATGGATCACGCCAATTGACATTAATCATATCATTTTCTCATGAGATTTAAATCTTTACCAAATATATTAGGGGATATATAGGTCCCACCATCCTTATAATGAAAACATTAATACATGTTCCAAAAATTTATAAACAATCATATCAAAACCATTAAATGAAATCGGTATCATAAACATGTAATCAAATCATAACCTATAGAAAAATTGACATGTTAAATTATAATTCCATTAAAAGAATAACCTATGACCGGAATAGGGTTTCATAGACATAAAACCGATAAAGATGGAACAAGTTGCATAAACATAAAAACTATGAAGAGGTAATTAGTTTCATAAAAATTTAACTAGTGAAAGAGAAATGGGTTTCATAAACATATAACTCATGAATAACAAATGGGTTTTAGAATCATATAACCCATCAAGAAGAAACGAGTTTCAAAAATGTGTAACCCTTTAAGAAAAAATGTGTTTCGTAAAAATGTAACCCATGATGGAGAAATGGGTTTCAGAAACACTATTCCATAAAACAAATGAGCCATTCACAGAAAGAATATTTATGTAACATTTTTATCACTTCCCTAGTAAGGCATGACTAATAAAAAAAATATATCATCTTAGATGGAATATAATATTGAAATAATTTTGAAAAAAAATTCTTATGGAAAATATACTATCTTCATTAAAAATGGTTTCAGAACAATAAACTATTATAAAACCCTATTCGTAGAAAATAAAAATGAAACTTATAAAGGAATCTCTAAAAAAATATGATGACCTCTTCCTTTGAATTTTTTTAAAACATATAAAGAATATCAGAAATTATTTATATTATCATATCTTTAAAAACAAATTCAAAACATATAAAGGATTGTTTGAAAACCAAGAGACATTTATAAAATCCATGTTCCATGAAAATGAGAAAAAAAATATGATCTTTAAAAACATTTTTTTAAAAATGGTTTTTTTGAAATTCATGGCGTATGTCTCAAACAAGGAAAATTGAGAATAAAAACTACTTTATTGTTTTGGTGACTTATGATAGATAAAAACCATGAAATATATATATTATAAAAGATATGTAAATATCCATATATATTTATGGATAAAAATCATAGAATGAATTCATATTAATTATATACACCACAGAACAAAACGAGTGGTGAATAAGGAAAAAATCAAATATAAATAAAACTGAGACTAGAAATCCACTAACCTTATTATTTAAATCTCATCATACTAATTAAAAAACCATGTATAGTAAATATTAATTTATTATAAATATACCAATGAAACATTTTTATATATCTAATTCTATATATGGATTTATATTACCGTCTTATTAACACTTCCATGTTAAGGTTACATTTTGGGTAATACCCACTTTGTTTTTCACATATGTTTTAATTTGCTATATTTTATTTACTCATACTTATATCATTATTTATAGAATTTAAACCGTGATATAAATATCATCTATACTTATTGTAATTTTAGTTATAATATTCTATTAAATATAAAAATGAGAAATGGAATACACCATTAATGGGGATGTTAGGTCATAAATACGCATGAACGATGTTTCCATATTATTGTCATGTTGAATGAAAGAAAAAAAATGAAATATATATATACATAATTATTGTAGTAGAATTAGTATTTAATATATATCATATACATTCACTGAAATAATCCATAATACATTTCATGTATGTTTTGAATGAGTCACATCACCATGAGGAGGCGGTAGTCCAGACTTCCCCAAATGAAATTATTATACTTACACAAAATGGAAAGCTTGAAGATATGTGTTATAGAATAATTATAAACACATAATTTCATGATAAACATCATATATAACATATAAAAATATATTTTAGATCATAATTACAAATTATGAGTGGTGGTAAAGGATAAACGAACAACATTGTTTCGTGAGGTTGTAGTTCACCATGCACAAAAATAATAAGTTCTTTCCCCATTAGACGAAATTGTGTGTTAGTCCAAGTTGAAAATGTATAATGAAATTACTCATTACATTGATTGTACTATTGTTATTATATAATCATGTAATGTTAATGTTTTAGGTGGTGGATAATGAATATAAAATAAGGATCTTGAGGGAGGATGTTACCTCTTATTTGGGTAATTACTCTTGGTTTGCACCAAAGGGTTTCCCTGGATGGATTTCTTCCCAAGGAAATGATTGTAGGTTGAGGGGTGTTATTTTTAGTATATATTTTGGTATATCATTTTCAATCCAATGTGTATTGAGTGGTGTGAGTAAAAGGTAAGGGTGAGTGCCTTTTTATAGTTGAAGAGAACAAGCATACTGATAAATTTTTAAAAAGGAAATTCCACCAACGTTTTGTTGATGAAAAGTGTCTCAAATAAAAGATGATATTAAATACAATGACGGATTGGTTCTAAATACAGCCATATAATAGATTTTGTAAAATTTTCTATTTTAATTTTCCCTTTAAGTCTATGTTTTTGTCCATTGTAGACCTAATTTTTCTTTTAATCATTGTAATTAATTTTAATGCAATTTACTTATATTTTTCATCAAATAATATGTTGAGCATAATAAATGATATAAATTATTATTATTAAAATTATGGAATATATTTTACCAATTTATAATCACATAAGTGTCTGAATTTAATTTAAAATCAATCTCACATAGGGGTCGCGACTTCGGGGTTTTTAAGAAAAAACTTTTATAAGATTGAGATGTTTTGATATTCAATTTCATTCAGAAATTGATTTGAATGAACTAAAATGGATTAATTGATGTATTATTAATGTATTTACACTTTAAAACCATCTTTAAATGGAATTTAATTATGTAAATAAATAAGATGAAAAAGATATTTTGAAATAAAAATCATTATTTTTTCACTATTCATCCAAAAATGAAGTCTTTTAAAAAATCCATAATATTCCCCATAAGATAAATTTTAAATTCTGAATTAAAAAATAATTTTTATTTTATAAAAATAATTTTCCAAAAGTGTATAAAAGTAATTTCATTATTGTTTATATATTGATATAAAAATCAGCTATTTTTAGGATGTAGTATTTTCTAATAAATGAAGACTTTCTAAAATTTATTTCTGATTTTCAAAATGTTTTATTTATATAAAAACATTTTAAATAATATTTAAATAATAATTAGTACTATTCATATCACTTGGTTTAAATGTTATGTTGTATCTATCTCATTTAGAATATTATACTAATAAAATGATGTATCGTAGATACTCAGTATTGTGCATAATGAAAGCCAAGTTTTTTTTTCATATGACACAATATTATATTTGTTTAGAATATATACAATGTTCCACATAGTGTTTAATTCATTTGAATACACCAATAAAAATTAATTTATTCAAAAAAAGGTTTACAAAAAATCATGGTGTTACATTCTACCACCCTTAAAATGAATTTTTCCGTCAAAATTCATCATTCTAATACAAACAGAGGTAGATATTTCAACATCATCATACCTTTGAGATCCCACATAGATTACCCTAACTATTGATTTCTCTAAAAAAACATTCACCGGGTGATTGGTATTGCTTAATAGAAATTTCTATGTATGATCCAGAATTTCGACTTGTTGTTTCTCGTAAGAAAGATATTACTCCAACGGTATGAAAAAAGAGTTCAATACATGTGAAATATTAGGTTTTTACTTCCATAAGAGATATAAATGGAACACATCGTGTACTTGAGAGATATTTAGATGATGTTCCAAGTGATAGGCTACCGTTCTGATATGATAAATAATCTAAAATGGACCAATATACATAGGGATTATTTTCCCTTTATTCCCAAACCTCATAACCTTCTTCAAGGGATAGATTCAATGAAACACCTTCTCACCAACATCAAATTAAATATCATGCATACAATTATCAGGGTGTCTTTTTTGTCGAATTTTTTATTACATGATACTTTTTTAAATGGTTCTAACATTCTCATCCATTTCCTTAGTTATCTCAAGTCCTAATATCTTTATTGGATCTCTATATTTCTTCTTATATTGGGATTAATTAGGATCCATTTTAATTATTAAGTTAAATTTATTGTTATAAGATAACTCAATTAAACTGTGGTGTTTCTCCGAACCACCTTTGAAATCCAATGAATAATATCTCAACATATCTTCTACAGTTTTAATTGTTCTTTTTGGCTGACCATCCTTCTATGAGTTATATATTGTGTTGAAACTCAATTCTATATCATGTACCAACTGAATACTTCTCCAAATCAATTTTGATAACCTTATATCCTAATCAAATATATTGTAATGTGGAACTCCTTTAACCCCTACAACTTCATTAATTTATATCCTAGAAAGTTTAACTAGATAGATATATTCTATAATAGAAATGAAGTGTGTTGACTTATTAAGGTGATCAAAAAACACCTATATATCATTAAACCCTTTAGATATTTTTGGGAGTCTAGTGACAAAATAAATAGTGATTATCTCTCATTTACATTCTAGTAGTGGTAGTGTATTTGACATCCACATAGAATTTTATCATTCTACATTAACTATTTGTTATTCCATGAACTAAGATATAAAATCTACAATAACCCTCTTCAGAAGATTCCACTAGAAGTATTCCATCAAATCTATTTACATCATCACACTTCTAGGATGAATAGAGAATGAAAAACTATGACATTACTTTAACATATCCTTCTTCAAATTTTATATGAAAGGAACACATACACAGTTCCTAAAATTTTTTCTTCCATCCTAATCAACGTTAAACTTAGGAACCTTTCAATCCTTCTTTTACAACTCTACATATTCCTTCTATTCCATCTTAATATTCACTTGGATATAGGGTAAAATGTTTCATTAATAAATATAATGTTTCTCCTACTTCATTTGGATTTCTAGATCCTTACTTTTCAAATCCCAAAAATATGGGATCATTTTTTATTCTATTAATGGATAAACTAGTATGATCCATTTTAATCAAAGAATTGAACACCTTATTTCCTTTCATATATTTTTAATATATTGAGAAATCATAATCCTTTATTAGCAGTAGCCATCTACTCTGGGGAACATTAAACTCCATCTCTGTGAATATATATTTCAAACTTTTATGATCTTTATATATATCAAACTATTATCCATAACAATACCATCTCAATATATTTATTATAAAAAAATTACCACAGTAAACTCCAAATCAAGAGTTGGGTAATTTTTATTTTGGATCCACAAAAATTCCTGAGGACTAAGCAATAACCATGTTATTCTGTGTGAGAACATATCCCAATAAAGCAATAACCATGTTATTCTGTGTGAGAACATATCCCAATACATTATTGGATGCATCACTATATAATAAAATCCCCTCTCTACTATTAGTTAATTTAAGAACTTGTGCACTAAATAACATTCTATTTAGTTCCATGAAATTTTCTTCATAGTCATCGATTCAAAGGAATGTGGTACCCTTCTGAGTTAATATGGTTAGTGGATTCGATAGTCATGAGACATTCCCAAAAAACTATCGATAATATCCATCTAATATATGAAATCTACAAATATCAATAACATGTTTTAGTCTAGGATAACATTCAATAGTCTTCATATTTTATGGATCTACTATTATACCATCTCTAGAGATTATGTGAACCAAAAATGAAATATTTTGTAGGAAAAAATCCAATGTTTATATATTTTTCATAATGTTTCTCCTTCCCTGGGTTCATTAGTACAATACTCAAGTTGTATCAATTCTCTTACTTTCACCTCGAGTAGATAATAATAATCTATAAACACTTACACAAACTAATCTGGGTAATCTCTAAATATGTATTATTCAAATCCATGAAAATTGTTTGGGAATTAGATAGACCAAAAGACATCTCTATATATTCATAGATTCTACAACTTGTATAAAATGTTTCCTTGGGTATATCCTCTTTATTTAACCATCATTGATTATATCTAGAACAAAGGTAAATCATGGAAATGTATTGATCTTTATACATTAGGTCAATAAAGTCATCAATATTGGGAAGCGGATACTTATTATTCACCATGATATTTTTCAGCTCCCAGTAATCAGTGAAGAGTCACATTGATTCATCTTTCTTTTTCATGAAAATAATAGCTTCACACCAGGTTCACACACTTGGCTAAATGAATCCATTATCAAGGTTTTCTTGGAGTTACTTATTTAATTGCTCAACTCAATTAGGGACATTCTATAGGGATTCATTGAAATTGGTGTGGTACCAAATATGAAATCTATCAAGAACTCAACTTCACATCTTTGTTTAATGGTTTCATACTATTCCAAAAACTTGTCCAAAAATTCCCAAAAAATATTCATATAATTGGTCTTTATTTTCTCCCCAACCAATTGAGATATATAGTCCTTTGGAATGGGAATTGAGAAGCATACACTGGATTTAATCTCCAATGGAATTTAATACATATCTTTACATTGGATTATTAAAATATGATAGTTAGAATTATAATAAATCACTTTATTTCCTTGATAATTTATGTGGGACTTATGTAGGGAAATCCAATCCATTCTTAAAATGACATCAAAGTCAACAAGGGGGATAATGACAGTATTTGTATGAAGTACATTCCAACAAACGTCAATTATATACTAATCATATATTTGATATTAAATCACCATACCATTAGGTGCTTTCACTACTGATTCCATATCTAATTATATTGGTGGAATCTTTATAGAAAAATAAAATTTTCTAGATATGAATGAGTGGGTAGATCTAGAATAAAATAAAACATTTCCAGTTATAGATTGGATGGTAAGTGTACCTTTTACCACATCATTATCACACCCCTCGTTAGAAATAGTTATCACATGATATTTCCCCTTTTCCCACGGTTTAGTAGGGTTCTAACATTGATCATCATTACTAAACCATGGATTTGGTCACTGGTTAGCATAATTTTTATCATCCTTACACATAAACTACTAATGTGTGGGGGTGAATTTTGGTTTTATTTTCCACTATTTGCATCATTTGAAAACTTATTCCTATCATGGAGGCTATAAATTACTTGATGGACTTCCCTTCAATACTTCAAATGATTTTAGACCCCATAAGAAAATTTCATAAATGCATCTATCCAGAAATAGAGCATAAAAGAAGTATCATATTCTTCTCTTCTTGGTTTTTAAATTTTCCTTTGAACTCCTACCTTTTCTTGTTTAAACCAATAGATTGATATATAACTTTAACCTCCATTTCAACATTGATTGTAAAACAAAAAATATTGTGTAGCTACTGAAGTATCTTATGGCCAATTAAATTTAGATACATGGACTTAAGACACTGAATAACTTGTAAACATTACATTTGAGATAGATGATAATTTTAGAATCATACCTTGCAGGTCTTGTGAAATTATCCCCATAGGTACTAAAATATTCAGCATCATTTTTCTTCAACTCAAGGAACTCTTTGTCCACATTTTTACGAAGAGAATAGGGAATTTAGTTATTGAATAACTTGTTATTATACTCATAGAAATCAATGTATTCAATTTTATCATACATAATCATATTCTTGATTAGATTAAACCACTGGTCTTCTACACCTTCTAATCGATAAATAGAAATAATGAATTTATTATGATCCAAACACTGGACAATAGAGAATATCATTTTAGTGGTTCTGATAGGGTTTTCAGCAACAAGTTGATCATAAGACCCACTAAAACATGGCAAGTGTTTTCTCATGATGTAGAAAATAAGAATTTGTTCCCTCTATTGAAATTTTGTAGTTCATTATGATTCATAGGTTGTGAAAGTTGTGTGAGCATAGAAATGTTATTTTGCATTCTGGGTCCCATATTATTTGGTTTCTCAGGAAGAAAATCATTTAATTTTATTCACAGTTAGTATAAACGTTTTTCCATCAGGTTCAATCCACTAAATAAAACCCAAAATCATAAAGTAATAAATATTTTTGCTAGTGAGGAACATCATAATCATGAAAAACAACTTACATAATGTATAAATTATGAAACCTTCTGTAATCTATGATCGCTTATTTTTATCCTAGGATATTCATAGAAAACATGTTTTTAAATCCTTAATGATGGTTTATGAAGTGTTTTTGAATTACCAAGTCATATCCCCTAGAAATTTCAAAGCATGTGTGTAATAAGGCTCACTGTTGTCTGATATGTTATGCCCACGTTAGGCTTGAAGCACCTTGTTAGTGTGATTACCCCTAGGTATATCTATTCCAGAACCACATCCACTTGTATTTTCTAGATACATATTTCTTTCTATGAAACCACTCACTCTGTCCTTTACCAATATTGCAAGACATTTTTCAATACTATTTGAAGTTATTAAACTTATCCTTAGAGACATCCCAAGACATATCATTAGAAACTTTCCTTGGTTATGTCATTAAATTTTTCTCATCCATGTTGCCAAAGATTTAGTAAAATTTTTATCTGATACCAATTTTAACTTACGAGTCTTAACATACATCAAAATTATATAATTTTTTCTAAATACTAAAATAGTACACAATAGATGCTGAAAGATTGTATTAGTCTAATGCCTTTTGAAAAATAGAAACAATAACACTGGAACAAAATAGAGTTATGTTATCTCCCACATGGTTATTTATGAACTTCACCATTCTTAGACATGTCATGCATAATACATATCTTCATAACATGTGGAATGGAAACATAGAAATGGGTGATCCCTAAAACCATATAAGGGTAAAAAAATGAGATATGTAAAAAAACAAGAGAATAAGGGTGAGAGAACAAGATCGTGACATTATAAGATCATAACCTGCATATAAAAGAAAATATAAATGAATAATGTAATAAATATTTCTATTTTATAAGACATTAATCATAAGGGAAACAAGAGTAAAATTCATGAAATCTTAACATGGGAATAATAAATTGAATTGCGTCATTCACATAAACATGTGATGACTTTCCATTTATTCCAGATTCACAGCTCAAAATTAATTGGGAACTACATAAGGATTACACCTACTAGGTAGGACACACCACTATCCTTCATCAAAGTAATATCCTTTTAAGGTATTGGGTTTCTCTGTATTTTCTATTTTAGGTCAGGTTTCCCCATCTTCCCATAGTGGATCAGGTTTCCCCATATTCCATCATCATGGTGACTACACCTACTCGGTGAGACACACCACCATCCCCCGTCATAGACCATTTTTTATAAGGGATTAGGTTTCTCTATCTTCTCATAGAGGATGAGGTCTTCCCATATTTTACTGTGGATCAAGGTTGTTTATTTGAATACCATCATTATCTCATGAGATATAAATATCTACCCAGTGCATTAGAGGGAGATATCTGCCCCACCCATAAAATAATAAAATCATCTATACATGTTACACAAATTCATATACTGTAATATGATAACCCATGAAATAAAATGGGTATCATAAACATGAAATCATATCATAAACTATAGAAAAAGTGATAGGAATCATAATAATTCCCTTAAAATCTTAACCATGAAAAAGAAATGTTTTATAAACATATAAAACAAGAAGAATAAGATGTTTGGACAAAAATATATCCCATGAATAAGAAACAGGTTACATAAAAATGTAAATTGTGAAATATAAATGGGTTTCAAAATCATATAACTCATTAAGAAGAAATGGGCTTCATAAACATATAACCCATGAAGAAAAAATGTGTTTTATAAACATGTAACCCATGCATAAGAAATAGGTTTCATAGACATGTATCCCATGAAAGAGAAACAGGTAACATAAACCACATGAAATCAAAAAATTAATAATTTATAGAAATAATAAGAATGAAATCTTTAGATCATTTCCCTAAAAAGGAATGTGTAACACCTATTGATATCATCTAACATCGAAAATAATATTCAAATTCATTATAAAAACATTTAATATGGAATACATCCTTTCTTATTTGATTTTTTAAAAAACATAGGAATTTTTTAGACCCATTTAATTTTGAAAAAAACATTAAAACTTATAATGTAAGATTTAAAATCATTATAAAAAATATTCATTTTAAAACATTTTTAAAACTTATAAAAAACCATGAAAATGTTTTGAAACCCAATTCATTTAAAACACATTGAAAACTTATAAAAGATTCATTGAAGACAATAAAACATGTTTAAAGTAAATTTTACTTACAAATAATCTCAAATATTATATAAAAACATTTTTGAAAACAAGGTTCCATGAAATTTATGGCATGTGTCTTAAAGACGAAAAATTAAGACAAAGCTACTTTACTGATTTTATAAATTTTAAAACATAACATCATGAAAGAGTCATCCAAAAAATGGATATGTAAAAACATATAGATTTATTTATAATAATAATAATATAATAAATTATTGGTAAGTATATACACCATGAATAATAAATGATTAGTTAATAATGAATAAACCCCACAGAATTAAAAGTGAGATTATAAATCCACATACATTATGTCTTGAACCTCATTGCACTTATACAAAAATAGTATATAGTAAATATATTTTTCATATAAATATACCAAAGAAACATATTTTTGTATCTAATACCATATAGTAGTTTTTATTACCATCTTATTAACACTACCATGCTAATGTTATGTTTTAGGTAATATACGTGTTGTTTTTTGAATGTGTTTTAATTTGTTATGTTTTTGGTCCCCATACATATATCATGATTTCCATAATATAAAACATGATATAAATATAATTTAAATTTATTTTATATTTATATATAATAATCTAAAAAATATAAAAAAATGAAATGGTATAGACCGTTCAAGGAGATGGTAGGTCGTACGTACGCATGAACGTTATTTATATTTAATTATTATATTGAAAGAAAGAAAGTAATTGATATATATATATATATATATGTATATATATATACTAATTCTAGTAAAATTATTATTTCATATATGTCATATACGTTCACTAAATTTATCCTTATAACATTTTATTTAAGGTTTGATTGAATCACATATCTTTGAGGAGGCGGTAGTCCATGCTCCCCCAAACGAATTTATCGTACATACACAAAATTTAAATAATGAAGTTTTGTGTTATATAATAATTATATAATAGTAAATACATCATTAATATAATATATATAATATAAAAATATAGTTTTCATCATAATTACCAACCATGATAGGTGATAATGGAAAAGTGAACAACATCATTTCGTGAGAGAGTAGTTCACCGTATATAAGAACAAAAGGTTTTTTACCCATTAGATGGTTGTGTGTGTAAGTGTAGGTATAAATATTAGAATAAAAACATATTAATAAATTCAAGATATGGTTTTTATTATATAATGACGAAATTATAATATTTCTGGTGGTGTAGAATGAAAATAAATCAATAGAGCTTGAGGGAGGAAGATACCTCTTATTTGAGTAACTCATTTTGGTATGCACCAATGAAATTAAATGGATAGATTTATGAACAAATATAGTATTATAGGTTAATGGGAGGTATTTGGATGATGTATTTTAGAATATTATTTTTTATTCGATGTGTCTTTAAAGGTGTGAGGAAGTGGGATGGGCGAGTTCCTTTTTATAGTGGGTGAGGAGTGGTAGTCTTGTAAATTTTTGAAAAGGGAATTCCACCCTTGCATTTCATTTGAAAATTAGATAAAATAATGGATCAAAATATATCTAATGGAGTATATGGTCTAAATTTGGATATCCAATGTATTTTGGACATGTTTCTTGGTCGTATTATCCATTATTAAGCTAATTTTCCTCTTAATGGTTGTAATTAATTTTAATCAATTTCACTATTTTTTTGTAAAAAACTAATTTAACGTTATTATACATTATAAATTATTAAAATTCCAAATTTTGAATCCATTTTTCCATATTAAAATCACATAATTGGTCCAATGTAACATAAAATTAATCCTGTAGACAAGTCGCAACAACAACTTTTTTAACAAAACATGTTTAAACTTATGGGATGTTTTGATATAAAATTTAAATGTGAAATTAGTTCCAATGATATAAATTATATTAATTGATGTATAATTAATCTCATTACACTTTAAAATCAAATTAAATTTTAATTTAACTATGTAAATATATTATTCAAAAAAACATTTTGAAATAAAAATCTGTATTTTTTACTATTCATCCTTAAATGATGTTTTTTAGAGAAACCCATAAAATTCACCGTAAGATAATTTTAAAAAAAATAATTAAAAAATGATGTTATTTTTATGAAATTAAATAATTAAATGTTCAAAAAAATAAATTTTATTATTTTTTATAGAAGGATAAAAATTTCACTTCTTTTAAGAAAACAATATTTTCAAACACATAATAACAATACTAAAAATGAATGTATTTATATATGTATGTATTTTATATAAAACCATTATAAATAATATTTAAAAATTGTCTTTATTATTTATATTAGTATGTTTAATAGCTACGTTATAACTATCTCAATTAGATAATGAATATAATTAATTAGTGTTTCGTAGAAAAGTTGTGTTAAGTGTGACACATGCCATCTCATTGTTGTGAATAGAACAGGGTCAAATTATTATTACATATGAAGAATGTTTCACTTAGTGTATAATGAATTGGATGAAATGAAATAAAATTAGTTTATTAAAAACCTGGTTCATGAAAACTCAGGGTATTACAAAATCCAAGTCTTAATCCATGACAGAAACTATATGGAAAAGCGGTAGAAAATAATGAGAAAAAATAATTACACTTAAACTAGTATCCTAACAAGATCTGGAAGCACTGCAGAAATGATTTCCTCATTATGAAGGGAGAAATGATAATAAGTTCCCAATATTTTAATGTTTCATAAAAAAATTAATCCATTAGTGTATAGAAAGTTTAATGGTACAATACTATGGCAATGTAAAAAATCCACTAACGTTTCCACATCCAAAAACAATTGATGAAGTCAGTGTTAGTGATCATTTGAATTACTAACCATTACACCAGATGTTAGTTCATTATATTTAGGAATTATTTTTCTTTATATATATATTCTAGAGGAAATTGAATTTGGGTATGTAAAATTGGGGAACCCCCAATACAAGTGACTCACATTTCTATTATTTCATTAGAAAGAAAAGTGAATTGGTAGGAAATCCCATAAAAAAGGGTGAATAAGATTTATGAATTTATGGTCTTGAAATTAACTAATCAATAGATAATAAAACTCATTATTGAATTAAACTAATCATTTTTTACCCCAACATCCCTTATAGTACCAATGAATTTACATTCACCGTCCCTCTCCTCCAAGATCTATATAATCACTACCGGGGAAATATGTCAATAGAGGAGTAATCACTAATAACTAATCTAGTTCGTACCCTTCCGAATTTCATAAAAGTTTGACTAATATATGTGAAAGTATCATAAAATGAGTATATGGGCATCAACCCAATAAATTGTACCATAATTCGGTAAATATTCACACTACATATCTACATTGAAAAAGACACAAGTGAACCCAAGTTCCATATCTAGAATCTGGGAAGAGTGGGATGAAGTCTCTAGGTTGGAGTCTGAGAGAAACAGGATTGATAGGGGCCCTTAAATTCATTATTTATTCTTGATGAATCCATATATTTTATATAGACAAACAACACACATTATTAGGCTCAATTAGAGCAAGGTTCCAGTACTAAATTATTTGGAGATCGTCCAAATCAAATCGTTTTAGGGGATCACAAATCAATCATGTTGTTATTCAGTAACCATCATAATGTGGTGAAACATCTAAGCCTAACCTATATATAATGAAATATCCCATGATTTTTGGTCAAGAGAAGGAACAATCAACATAAGTAGCCTCAACAACCAAGCCTCAAGATAGAAAATAACATCATGGAAAGAAACGTAGTCCTCTAGTCCAAATGTTTTGAATCCAGAGATGCCCACAATCATTCTAGCCCAGATCCCCATTCAGAATTTACTTTATCTATCAAAATAAAAACTAGAATTTCTTATTGAGGATCTCATAATCCATCAAACTTCTATGGATAATTTAAATAATTCTGAAGTATATCATATAGTTAGTGGTTAATTTAAATTCCATGCTTTTATTTAGTTTACAAAAAACATCATGATACATAAATACAAAGGCATATAACAAATTTTTATATATGTGTAAATTTTGGTGATATAGATGTATTTTGGGCCTTCATTAATAAAAGATAAGAAATAAATCTTATCATGGTATGAAACCTCTACAATTTGAGCTATATTAAGGATGATTTCCCCCAAAAAACAAAAATAAATGTATATGAAAAAATTGATCAAAAGTCACTTGGGAGGATTAATCACAAATGCCAGTTTTGTGATACGGTATCCAATTTTAAATTCATGGTAGTCATCCTAAATAGAAAATTCAATTTCTTATTAGTAAGTTCATTGTTCTATAGACATACTATCATTCTATTATTATACCACCAGTTCCCCAAATAAGTTGTCAGTAGAAAAGTCAACATGGTTCATGGTGATAATTTCCCATTTATTCATGTGTCTATATATATATATATGTAGAGTTCTACATGAGAAAAATGTGATAATTTATTATATAAAATTCTATCCATGTTACCGCTATGACTGGACTACAAATGGCTATTATCAACCAATTCCGTGATCTTGGTGAAGATCATGGGATAACAATCAATCAAACTAAATCAATATCCCTATATTTGGTAAATTATATAGTTATATAGGTACTGTTTAAAGTTATAGAACAAATTGTTATATTTTGAAAATATGATGGTTAGGTTTCTTCCCATGAAGAGTAGCTGCCTCTAATGGAAAGATCTACAACCACAGTAAAAATGAAAATCAATATTGTTTATGAGTGTCTCAATGTGGTGGATGGCATGTTATAATTTCAGATTACACATACAAGGATCATTAATTAAAGTATCTGCATCCCATAGATTATAATATGGGTATAGGACCTAGGAATAATGAGTCATGTACTCCCCATATCGGCAGCATTCACATAATCTAACCACCTGGAGGAGTGTTTTGATCATGGAAAAAAATAATATTATCCTTAACAAAAAAATCCAATAATATTTAGAATCCAATGATACTCCCACAACATACCCTAAATCTCATAATATCATTACTTCTTCTTCCTCTATTGATAGTGCGGATGAAGGGGATGATTCCCACGGTACCCCCCAGCAGTGATACCTACACAAAAACAAATTTAGTATCTAAAGACACCTTTATATCATTTAAAGAATAGAAAAATATCCCTATATTAATTTATAGATACAAATATATACCTTTTAACTTATATTATTATAATAATGAAACAGATTAAAGAGAGGTATAATAGTTCAAAGATCCACTCATGTATTTTAGGATGGTGTCTCTCATGTTGTTGATGAACTCAGAGAAGTTAATATAAGTGTGGAGGAGAACCCAAATCCAACATTGTTAATAGAAATCAGGACAACTAAGGACAAATATAAGTATATCTACTTTATATTTTAATATTATTAGGTTTTTTTCATGAAATAAAGAGATACTACCCAACATGAACATGGTATAGAAAACCATCATTTGTGTCTTCCAGATGATCATTATGGCTTTAACATGTGGTTAATAGAATTCATCATACCCATGCTACCAATGTAGAATTTAATTTTGAAAATATCATCAAAGAAAAATTAATTTGGGGATTTCAATACAAGATGTGTATCACCAATGTTTTCACCATCATGAAAAATAATCGGAAGATCAAAGCATGAATCAACATCAGGAATCTTAATTAGTATTTCCTAAATGATTATTTATTATTCTCGATTACACAAATCTTGATCAATGAATCAAATGATTTCTATGATATTTCTATCATGGATGGGTATTATAGATATAATCAAATCTAGATTCCCTTGATGATGATTTTTTAGACATTTTCAAGGGACCACAAGTGGTATATTTCTATCAGTTAATTACCAATAGATTTAAAAATGTTGGTGAAATATGCCAATAATAAATTCATATTATATTCAATCCCATTAATATTAAAATCAAATAATATTTTATCATTGATATAGTGGTTAAGTATCAATATCCCAATGATCATTTTTCCACCTTGGAGACAATTTTTAGCATGTTTTTGTTTCTCAATCATAAACTGGACCCCTAGAAATTTTAATTAAGCATGACATTGAAAAAACTTCCCAACATTTTCAATCATCACTATATTACCAAAGATGATCCCAAGGAGAGTATATATATCCTTGAAAATTCATACCTCAAAATCTCAAATAACTGAGTGCACTTTCAGGGAATCGTATTTATATTAGGAACTTTATTTCTAATCTATCATCAAGATGTCTACCCTTCATGATGTTGAAGATGATATGGGTTACCTACTAATGAGATAATATTGGTTAGGATGCTTTTAACAAGCTCAAGAAACACATCATACACCCATTGGTGTTACTCACTATAATGTAAGGGGAGACCCTCATCCTTTCTTTATAAATCATAAAACAATCAATCAGTACCCTTATCTCTCAATAAATGTTGAGGGAAACATGAAAAAAATATTTTATTGGAATAACCCTTTTGGATACTATGATTCAATGTTATAGAACCAATAATAACATGTTGGGAACAAATTTTCAAAGTGTAGATTCAATGGAATTACATATAACTCCATATGGTCATCCCTATCTTACATATGAACCTGGTCAAATATATTCTCTATCACACAATTTTAACTAGATTTTGGGCATAGTGGGTAGTAATTATTAAGAAATTTTCCATTAAATTCATGTCTTAGAAGGTAATTAAAGGGATGGGATTTGAAATTTTCTTTATTTTCCACCCTATCTTAAATTAGTCATGACTAAATATAGAACTTCTTGGTGTTGTGGTTTTCTTAATTCAAACCACCACAATTATATGGGAGATATATTTCAAGGGATACTCCAATAGTTTGACATAAATAATAATGAAGAATCTAGATATCAACAAGGTTGGATTGGGAATTGTTCGCATCTCTTTTATAGTGGAGGATCTTTCATATACCTTATTTATAAATGCAGTATACACAAAATATGGGATATAATACATGGCTCTATTTATAGGACAAGATTTGAACCTAATGATAACAGTCTCCCATTTTAATATTAAAATAGATTATGATTTTGTGATAATTTAAACTAATGGGGAATATGGAATTAGAAAATTAATAATTCAGATAGGGAACCATTAAAAAACAATTTCACAGTCTGGTTATGTGGTTGTGATAACCTCCCACCAAGAGTAGGCTATTGATTTCATACAATGTTCATAAAAACTATTTTAAAGCAGTAAAACCCATTTTTGAGTGTATTCTAGGAATTTGTGGCATATAAAACTTCCCTATATAGTTTAACCCTACAGTAGAGTGTATATTTTTTTCCCATTGGAATCTTTTTGGATGGTCTTGTACCCAAAAAGAACCTACAGATCAAAAGTTATTGTAGTTTGAACATGCAGACTTGTGAAACTTTCTTCGGATCAATGATCACACTCATGAATCCACGCATGGGATTTTATTCATGTACATCCACAACTAATGAACAATAAAAGCCAAAATTCCATGCCTTTCTTACCTATCTTGTACATGTATACTTCCATATATAGATTTCACATTGATCCATCCACACCCAGTATGTGCTCCCTTCTTTCATGCCCAGCCTGTTCGCCTAGGTCCACTTACATCCTAACATTCCTTGCCTATTCCATTAATTCGATCAGTACTCCCCACCTATTCACCTAACTCCCACCCACATGTCAACAATGTTTCGTATCAATTTTACACTAGCAGTTACTTATTTAAATTAGTTTTGATGACAATGATAATGTCAATAGATCTTTGAAATATAGTCTCTAATTCCTTCAGGTTTTATAATTTTTCTAAAATAAAAGGTAATTAAAAAAAGTAAGGGTAATTGGGTTTCCCAATGTTTTAAAACATTAAAACCCTTCATAGGAAACCAGATCTATGATAGTTATTCAACCCTTTGGGGGAAGACACATTCCATGCAATATTCAAGAGATCCACTCACCAAAAGACATCGATGGAGACCTCTAACCACAAAGTAGAATCCACTCTATATTCACCTTATTATGCTGAAAAATTTGTTGTGAGATAAAAATTTCATAAAATATTTCTTCTCTTCATTGAAAATAACTCTTGACTTAATCCAAATACTAGAAATTGGGATGATTTTTTTTGACTTTATAAATCATTGGCGTTATGGATAAATATATCATTTTTTGGATTTCAATGATTTATTCATTTTTTAGTTTAGATAATGCCATATATTTTTTATCTATACAATTAATGTTTTGTATATTCTATCTGGATCTAATATTCTTAAATAGATTCATTTATAGCTTCAATTATTTATATAATATTTTGAATTTAGTAAAAATTATTACATTTTAGTTGATTTTAAAGTATGAAAGAGGATTTTTGTTTTTAAATTTTTATTTTATTTCGATTATTAAAATATATATTTCATTATATTTTATAAATTATAATTTTAAATTTCTTAATAAAAAATAATATTTTTTGATTTTTCAAATCATTTCTTAATGGATAAAATTATTATTTCAAATTTCTTCATTATTTTAATTAATTAGAAGAGGCACACATAGAAACATTAATTTTTCTTTCAATTTATATGTTTTAATGGGGAAATTTCTAATGTGAATACACTATTCCATCTATTTAGTCACTTAACTGACCATGGAAAACTGGCCAAAAATGCATGAAGGTGACTACACCCTAGTATAATAATCAAGTGAAATCATGATGGCGACATTGTCACATCACAAGTGTCTACATGTGAAAATGGAACAGCCTTTTCACTAAATCATAAGCAGTTGAAATGAAACCAACAGCAAATGGAAACCAACATATAGAAAAACAGATACAATATGCCTTCATATACCTGTAATTAGGGTTGTTATCATATACCAACTATAAGACCAACTTTATAGTAACCTTACAAGTGAAAGAGGCGGTTACCCTTGTTTTAATGTGCCTCTGCTTCTACAAAGTTACTACAAGTCTCATCCCTTGAAAATTTCATGTTAGTATCCTCAAGTGACTATATGGATCACCACTCAAAGATAAAATAATATTCCAAAACTACAACACATTACATTAAAACCAAGGGTAATTTTCATAAAATTGATTCCCATTGCATGATTATCCATGTGAGCTTGATAACTAGATCCCATATATATCACGAATGACATTCAGCTAATGTGGTCGATGTTGACTAAATATTTCACCAAGGAGATGAACCACTGAGGTCACAAATTACTATATACATGAGATCGCTCATCCAACCTTGATCACTGATTGACTAAAGTGATTTATCCTTGTTTAAAATCAAATAGAGGGCATGTCTTTCAAAATGATGTAATATTGATCGTTGCGGTTTGGAGAAGAAAACTGAGTCATTCCATGAAGTAAAAGAATACAATAAAGAATAGTAGAATATGAACGATGAAAATATGATAAAGGTGGTTGATTCAAGAAATTACACCTGATTTATATTGATTTGCATTATTTTACTAGTTTAGGGAGGACATGGTACCACCTCCACATACTAGTTACAACTTCAAAGGACACATACCATATGATTGATAAAAGGCCTTAGTGAATTCAAACTCTTTAACCAAGTAATTATAGAATTAATTACCCACCCAATTTCAATGGCCATATGGAGTTTATGAATTAACCAAGTAATATTTCAGACCCCGTCTCATTAATTTCTAGATTATGTTAATGAATAAAAACAAGACCATTATGTTCAACCTAGAATAAATACGATCATGTCCAAAATTTGAAGAATAATTTTAAGTCTCCACCACTAGTCTCTTAAAAAAATTTAATTGAACAAATTTGGCGATGTCAGGTCACAAGTGCATTATATATCATAGATTTCCATGAAACCCAACCCATTCGTAAATGAATCCATAAATTTTATCGAAAAAATTCATGTGAAATCATGGGAGGAATTTTCATTTGAAAAAGATGATTTGATCACCCACAAATAGTTTAAACATTCACAACCATCAGTTGTGACTCAAGGATCCCTATCCATGAAAAAATATCTCACCACAATGCTAAATTAAATGAGGAATGTAGTGATGATTATACTTATTCTTCTCACCCCCACTTTATAATTATCCGAGACCATCTAATTGTAACTAGGTCTCTATAATTTTATAATGCATTTATAATTCTAATTCATGTTCTATTTTTTCAATTATTTTGTGTTTCTATTCTCTCTTGATACGTTGTGTTTTTTTTCATGCTATGATTCATGGTAATGAGTGTGATATTTTTAACTCCGCAACTATGGAGAATTAAATATAGGTCTAGGTCCCTAAGTATATTACATAGATTCCCTAGAACTCTATTCTATAATTTTATAATTTATAAACATTGTATGGTTGTATAATAAATAGATGTAAATCAAAGATATTCATATTCACTTTTTAATGATCTGAAACATCCTATAATTTAACAATCTCGGTCTCACTCACTTTTTATGTTCTATGGGGAATACGATTGAAGAAATCTGGGAAGAGGGATAAATTACATATGATGGAGGTGGGTGGGGGATAGTGAATTCTTCTACTGAGTGTGTTCATTACCTCTTCGTAATGGAGAAGGTGGAACTATATATGTACTAAGATTTCATCCTATATTTGTTTAGAATAAAAAAATAAAGATATAAGAGTATTCTAAAAATGATAATGAATTGATTTTTGGAGGATAACTGATATGCATAATGAAGAACCTATGCCACCAACCCTTAATCCAACCCCCTTTCACCCTGATTTTGTGTGTTTAACTTCACTATTTTTTATAAAGTTCATATAACCAAAATCTAAAACAAAACAAATTATTTTTCTCCTACATTAAAAATTCATAAGAATTTTTAATATGTGATAGGATAGTGAAACTTTCAATCCTACCACATGGTATAAAACACAAGTTATCCACTAGGTTGTAGTATGAGTAAATCAAAATATTTTTTTACTATAGCCTATGACTAATTCTTGGTCAGCCTGTTATCATTGCTAGGGAGTAGTCTTGATTATTAAAAGTTTTAAAAAATATATATGTAGTGTTTTTGTCATTTTTTCATCTAATATGGTCTATAATTCATAATGGGATTATTCTTTAATGGATACATGCCCATATTCCTAGTTCACATTCACATAGGATCCCTAGGAGATGAATTTTAATATACAAAAAAACTAGATAAACATTAGGCATGCACCAATGTGTTGGAGGATGTATTCCATTACATTAATGAACAAAAATCCCATCAACAAAAAAATTCACCCACACTATAATCCCAAATAAGATAATACATCAAAGAAAATTAAGATTTACTCATCTATGGTGAATGAAAATAATGTGAATGACAACCCAAAATATATGAAACATAATGAAATGATGAAGGAAGTGAATAAAATTTTAGCTATAATATAAACTTCACTTAAATAACTCATTGATAAAATGAAAAAACTAATTTTAATAATTAGAGTCCTTGGTGTTTTCTTAAGAATACATTTAAGATGCTGAGGGAGGGTTTTTAGAATCAGAAGACATTCCATTGCATACCATTGAACAAAACTTCTAAGAGCTGGTATATATTTCAATGAAAAAAAAGTTTAAACTATTGGGAAATACTATTTTTTTTGTATATTCATTATCAAATTTAATTTGAACCCATTTTCCAAATGATATTATTCATATTTGAAATACAAGCATCAGACCAAAATGGTTTCATGCCATGAATGATGATGTTGTAAAATATGAGATTATATTTGATAAAAACATGGAATTCCCACTACTACTCCCATACATATAGTATAACTTCAAAATTTAATTTCACTCAGGGAATGACATACATTATAATATTGATAAGACACATACCACAAACCTAAACTCATATCAATCAATTTTTTTTAAAATGGAATTATCTTATAGACTCTCTAGGTTTGATTTTACAGATTCAACCCAACTAATGCACATCATGTTCGATAATGAAGAAGGATGTTAGGGATAATTATTTAAGGGTAGAAATGTAGAACCATAATCTAAATACCTTATAAAAGACCATTCAATAGTGTTTCATGAAATATATTAGTTTTAGCATGGGATATATTAGGCATTTAATTAACAGGTAGGATTTTTTTACTTTTCAAAATATTTTTAACAACATGATCTACTAATTTTATAATTCTAGTATCATCATCAATTTTTCTATTCCTTTTATAAGATTAAGAATATAAGGAAAATATTTTAGAATCAAAATATGAGACGGAAATTATAGAAGATACTTCTCAAACAAATGTAAAGTTGAGTTCGATGAAGAGTTCATTGACAATAAAATATGTTCTTTATAGATTGAAGGCGATGTAAGAGGGATGATCATGATGAATAATAAAAATAATTCAGATAAGTTTTGAAGCCATTACTCCCTCAACATCCTAGAAAACATAAACTAGAGGTAGGAATTGTATAAGATTATATCTCATTGGTTTCTTGTAATGAAATAGTTGAATAAGATACTTCCTGTGAAGGTGAAAATTCGGATCTAAACTCACCATTTTATTATTCCTTTTAATTTAAATTATATTCCGACTTACCCTTATTTGAACTTGTCCCAAGAGTATTATTAGAGTTTCCACTTGATGAATAGTAAGTTTAAATAGTTATAGACTATGATGAGTATACCTCATATATAATACATTTTCATTCCAACTTAATATAACACAACACATTAATTAGGGGAGGACATGTAGTACTCTATCAAAGGGGTCCTCCATTTTGAATTGAATTAGAAAAGATTTCTAATAAAGAACATGTTGTGGTTCTAAAAAATGAAACCCCATCATCTAAAATATTGCGGTGATCATGGGACTATCCATCTATCAGTAGTCTAATTATAGTCCCTCTTTGATAAGATACCCCAAAAGTCTTATCCCTTGCATTTATTTTTCCATTTTCATTTTAATAAACAAAATATTTTTTAAACTCTTTTTTCTTCATGTTTTTCAAAAGTTGAAATAACATAAGAGGCTAATAAAAATATGTTCATATCATACTAGGAGATATATTACATCAATCCTATTGAACAATAAACACCATGTTTTTTCATTCCTTTTTTTGACATTACTAATAAATATTTTATATTTCATTTAAATATTTCATTATAAAAATAATTTAGGGGTAATTCATTGATAAGTATGGGGAAAGAAACTCAACCTATTGAGTTTTTCAATTATTTATTAGAACTATTTTAAAATCTGTAAATAAAAAAACTAAAAAAATAATATAAAAAAATAATTAAGAAGCTTATTTATTAATATTTTACGTTACCTTTTTTATATTTCATTTTTTTTGTTTTTTTAAACCTTATTTAAGCATCAATGTTTCACTACCTAGTAAAAATTTCATTCTAGTTGTGAGGAATTCACCTTCCCTGAAATTTTGAAACATAAATTATTGATAAGTAAATTTGTAGCACACATCATGGAAAATTTGGTCTTAGAAATAGGGAAGGGATTTTGAGTGAAATGTTTTTTTTATTCATAGTGAAAACATTAAGTTACTATACTTTATAGTTTAATCCATTAAAAACATGTCCTATGTGAAAAATAAATCATCAAGGAGAAAAATCCATTTAAATTGGTATAATTCTATTGAAATTGGATAAAATTGTGTAACTGGGATACCATAGTTAATCTATGAGACATTAGCAACCATTGTATAAATTTAATCCTTTTTTCATATCCAATAAGTTCCTTTAAAAAATAATTTTCACATACATGTCTAGGGAAAATTAAACAAACAATTAATATGTATCTAATAGTAAATAATTTATTCATCTATATGAGAGGAATATTTAACTCAAATGAAGAGTGGTAAATTAACATATAAAATGTTTATTGGAGTTATATCAATGAAATGGAAAATTAAAATTTCATTTATGAAACATGGGAGAGATGGAAAAATTGAAGTTCTTCTTTATTAAAACATTGATTCCACTTAAATCTAATTTGATCCACTCCTATACTTGGATCCCTGATTCTATTGAAGTGAGTTATGAATTAAAATAAAGAAAATATTCTTGACAATTCAAAAAATAAGTGAATCTTTGTTAACTTCTTCAAAAGCTTCTATATATAGATCTATGCATGATGTATATTTTTATAATATGTTTTTGAATCGTGAAATTTAATGATAAAATATCCTAGGAGTTTAATAGTTTAAATGTGGGAGTAATGTGAAAAGAAAATTTCAAAAAAAAATATTCTTTTCATTAAAAATAATCCAAATTTATTCAAAATTCCATGAAAAATATAATTTTTATAGGCTACGTGAATTATAGAATTTATTTATAAATTCCCCAATTGTTGGTTTTCAATGATTTATTAAATTTTGAGATTATTTATTTCCTTATTTTTTTTAGAAATGAATTTAAAATTTTGGTTATTAAATTTCGAAATAATATTCATAAATGGATGAATTTTTTATTTCAGTTTTTTTATAAAACAATTTTAATTCAAAGAAATACACTTACATTAAAATGTTTGTTTTTCAAAACAAATATTAGGCTTAATTTTAAATGTGTGTAACCATTTTATTTTTAAATAATGAAATAAATTATTTATTATGAAATATAATTGTTTTTAATAAAAATTAATATTTATTGATTTTGGAATGGATTTTGTAAAGGAATAAATTATGATTTCCATTTTTCATTTTTGAAATTAATTTTAAAAGTTATGCACTAAAATTTAAGCTTTTTTTATTTTTTGGTTGGAAATGTGGAATGTCATGAATAGATCATGAGAATGCATCTCCAAGATCACTGAAAATTCCATGGATAGTTTACTACAATTGTTAGAAAGTGGTCACTCCATAGAATAACAATCATATGACTATCTGATCATCTCATAGTCACTTCCCATGAGATTGCATGTTCAAATGAAACCCCCTCTTTAGGGTAAAGTAAATTATCTGAAATGAACCTTACACAGATGGTAACCTACCTACCATAACCAGGCTACCATGAGCCTCAATCTTCATGTAACTAGAGTTTTTCTTCTGAAGTTATCATAATTACACATTCACAACCGCTTCTCAAGTTACCACTACTCTTACCCAATAGTTACCATGCCTTTGCTTCTCTAAATCTATTTTGGGGCTCATCCCATTAGGATAAAACAGTAGTCTCCTTATGTGACCCTGAGGATCATCACTCAACCTTATAAGAAAATTCCATATCTTGACCACCTAGCCTCTAAACTGGTAGGAAGTTGAAAATTATCAGTCTTCAATTAATTCCAAGATATATATATTCTACCTAAAGATGGTAGATATTGCATTCTTGTCGTCTATCTATAGCAGTTATATTATACTGAATATTCCACTGAGGAGGTAAACCATCTTAATTACCAACAACTATGTACCTGATCTCACTCAGTATCCATTGATATTTAAACCATACAATTATTTGAGTCCTATTACAATTGAAAAAAATCCATTCTAAACATGTTTTTGGACCACCAATATTAGCTATAAGGAGAAGTCAAATTAGCTTATTTGAGAAGAAAATGAACAAAATTGAGACAAGTTAATGGAAAACTACATGATTCCAACCAAGGAAGCTGATTTGAGAAATTATTCTAGGTGCATTTAGTTTTATTCTATTGTAGGTTAAACAGGGACATTGTATCTCCACTAAACATTGGTTACAGATTCTAATAATTTCATGTACCATATGATCGTTAAAAGTCCAAAATTAAAGAATACTCTAGAACTATTCTGTTTAACATTTAAGTGACAAACCTAAACACATGTCTAACTATATTTTGAAAATTACCCATGCACCATTGTAGAACCTCGCTCATCCATTTACCAAATACAGGCCGGAAGTAACACACGATCATCTTATTCATCTCCCATATACATCAGATTTGTCCAATAAATTTCAAACCAATTTTTTTTCTCTTCCCCGTCGTTCTCTTAAAAATTATGTTTGATTGAATTCAGGGACTTATGGGACCCAGTTAAATCTCCAACTTAAATTTTCTTACAATCATAATCCTTACATAAAATAATCCATGAATTTTCTTGAATATATTCATGGGAAATCATTGAATGATTTTTTTCTAATATGAAGATCCACTCGAATGCTCTAAACTGATGTAATTGTAACCATAGAATACTACATATAGGTCCTATTCAAGGAAGAGAGAACTCAACTTAACAGTGAATGAGATTTGGAAAAACAAATTCTTACCAATATTCTATAATATACTTTTTATGGAAGTAGTGAATTCAGGGGGTAAATAGAAATTTATAAAATATTAAAACAACTATTATTTTATCAGAGTTAGTAAACTCTCAATAATAATGTTGAAATAAAAATAGATAACACACAATGTTTTTATAGAGGCTTGGGTTACCAAAATCCTATTCCTCTCAAAAATTTACTCTATTATATGATGATACTGGTATTTACTAGATCCTTAAATTTGAATTGTATTTACAACCCAATTACATACAAAAAAAACGTACCTTCTTATGGCCTAATGATATAACCCCTATCATTTGTATAAATTAAAACCAAACATTCTTTTCACTTTACAAAATAACATGATATTCCTTTAAAATGGGAGGAATAACCTAATTAGGTATATTTTGGGTGGAAAAATCTAAAAAAAATCTCTAGAGAACAAACAACATGTGGAAATAATCACAACGAACAAATAAAAAAAATTAAAACAACTTCTTAGATGATGACATAAAATTTCATGTAACTTTAGTTCTTCGATCACTTCAGTGGTGGAAGATAAAAGAGATGAATATTTTCAATGATCCTAAAAGAAAAATAGATGGTGGAGAATTTTCGTGATCAAATAGAAGTAACATAAATTATAAGATTGTTTTCTTGTATAATGATATATACTGGTACTTATTTTCATCATATAAGATATGTACCAGTTCTTTAAAGGATGATTTTATATGATCATATATATATCCAATATCTACACAAAACATTTAATCACATTACAACAGAATAAAATGGATTTTACCTTTATCAGTTAAATCCATGATAAAAAACATAGCTCAATCAGGATTTATATTTATTCATGAAATATTAAAGAAAAAATTTATGAATTTTAAGAATACAAATTATAAACAATTTAAAATTTATAAATAATTAAAATAAAAAATGTCATAATAAAATTTATGGAAAACAGAATGTTCTAAAAAATGGGCACCACATGAATATCAATCCTACAAGAAAAAATGTGCATAAAATAGTGGTATAATTAATTTTATAAACTATTATAGTTATAATTCAATAAAAAATAATTAAGAATTTAATAAAAAAATAAATTATTTCAAAATCAATTAAATCTAAGAAATAAAATTTTTAGAAAGAATATTTTACTAATATTGGATCATTAATTATAATTCTGAAAAAATAGAGTAGTGGGTTGGGACCTATTGCAGAAAATAGAGAGATAAGGTGGAAAACAAACTAAAAGAACAATAGAGACAATACTACAGTTTCAATTTCTAGTGAAAATAAAATATCCAAATGAAACAAAATTAATTCCATGTCACTTAACAACCAATTTCTTTAGGAGAAAAAATTAAATAAATTTGTTTCCATTGGAAATATAATAATGAATTGTGAATTTATGTTTTATTACGTTCGACGGTGACACATGACCTACCATTGGAAGTGTACAATGGTGGAGTACTAAAAACATATCCAAAAAGAAGTATTATAAATTGATAAAAATGAATAATAATTCTATGAAAAAATAACAAAAAATTTAAATAACATTGAAAAGAATGTGGAAATAAACTACATTTGATGGAAGATGAAAAGGCACATGTTGGAGCTTAAAGATACTCATACAAGAAAAATTAGAAACAACTAGAAGGAAGTAATGACCTAGAATTGATGTCCAAATTGAGTAAACTGACTCGCCATTAAAATATTGTAGTGGATCATGTCTCAATGTTTAGTTCCAATGGTGAATCAACTCACCATTGATATCAAGTGGTGACATGTCAAGTAACCAGCAAAGGCAAAGAGCTTCAAACTAGATGATCAAAGTCTCTTGTCAATTCCTATAATAAAAACTTATAATAGAATATAGAACACTAAATATGAAATGTTAGAGAAACTTTTGGATAGATAAAAAATGAAATAAAAACCAAAATCTGAACTAGTTAAAATTGTTGACATGAAGAAGCTCAGTAAGGACTATCAGAGACACTAAAGATACCCAGATTATTGTATGTCTACTATCAAACCACCATGTAATACTACTGATAATCCATGAAAAAAACTCATGCGATATTTAAATAATAATTGAGGTGGATTTCCAAAAACATCGAATGGAATATATTGAAATAATTTATTGGTTGAAATTATATCATGGTTTTTAATATTGATGAATAATGAATACATAAACCACATCCCACATCGATTCGATAAAATTAAGAGTGACCTATATATCAAACAATTGGTGGTTATCCCCAGATGGATATGGATACTAGAGATTAGCACTAGTTTACACATGCACACACACATGCCTACTAACCCATCATGTGACCTATGCCCAAACCATGTGCCAACAGGATTACACAATGGGTATAATACATGGGCATGCATATGATATGTGTGCACTAGACACACCATGCTCTTAGGCCTCCTTGTGGGACACCTCTAGTGGTCCTTCCCATGGGTTTTTCCAAAAGAGTTCCCTATATGGTTGAGGGTTATCCATGGTGCCTCACTAGGAATGCCAAAAATAATTCCTTCTTAAAAAATAATACATAAGAAAATAAAATTGAACAAGTATTAAAAATATTAATCATAAATTTAAAACAACTATATGAAAATTTATTAATACTTGTATATAATGAAATTTAATTAAAACATATTAGGGTATACTAGAAAGTAAATAGAGGGAAATTTATCAAAAAAAAAAATAATAATATTAAATTATTATAACCACTTTCAATAAATAAAAAACTCCACCTTTTATAAAATTACAAAGTAAAACATTTATTAATCTTTCTACAAAAATATACCCATTTTGAAATTTTCAAAAAAAAATACACTAAAACATAAATTAAAATTCATTTTAATAAATAATTACTATAAAATTGACAATGTAAAACCTTATTATGAGTGTAAATAAAAAGATACTATATTCAAAGAATGAATAATTATGATAGTGTTATGGACTAACAATTTATTTTTACCAAATGTGATCTAATTATCATTTAATAAGAGTATAAAAAAATGAGATACAAAACCCATTTAAAGACATGTTAATAGATATATATTATACTAAAAATGATTTTTGGAATCTAACAAACCCAATTCAAATTTCATTTTCTCAAGTTTAATAGAATCTAATAGTTTTTGTGAAAATGGTAGAAGCTTGTTTATAGGTAGGATGGAATTTTAGACATACATCATCTATATTTACATGATCCTTATGAAAATTTATTCTAAAAGTAATATGTTTAGTTATATAATGTTGAAGACGGTCTTATGAAATTGAAATTGAACATGATTTATCAGCGTAGATAAGAATTGTTCTAAAATTGATATTAAAATCATACAAATATTGTTTTATCCAAAAAATCCATGTAGAAAAACATGTAGTAGAAACATATTCACCTCATCAATTGGCAATGATACTATAATTTATTAGTTAGAGCTCCATGAAATTAACATTTTTTCTAAAACGTTACACATACTTGATGTTCTTTTCGTGTCGATTCGGTTACATGCAAAGTCAAAATATGAGTAAGATAGTAAATCCAAATAGTTTTCCTTATAATATAATAGTCCAGTAAAATCAGTACCCTTGTTATATCTTATTACTCAGATAACATATTTAAGGTGAATTTCTATAGGGTTTGAGTGATATCCTATACACATGAAAATAATAGACAAAATATATCTCCTAGAATTAGTATGATACATAAGGTTTCATATCAAGCCTCTATACAACTTATCACAAAGATACATTCCATATTTATCCACATCTAGTTTAGAATTTCTGCTCATATGTGTAACACCCCAACCCCAGTTACCTAGAGTCAGTGCATTATTACGTATCATTGGAAGGATCACAAAAGATCATGTATCGAAATACCGATTAGTTTAGTAGCCTTAGAAGTACAAGATGCATTCATAAGGTTTACATTACATCATAAAATGGAAAACTACAACAACATTGTTTCCATAGACAACACTGAGATCCCATAGACTATCCCTGGTGGTCAGTCATAATATATTTCATTGCATCTTGGGAAAAATATAACATATAAAGGGGTGAGCTCAGATGTTCCGTAAGGATAACATTATTGAGGAAACTTTCATAAATAAGCATAAACATTTAAGGTAGTGTAGAAGAATAAAACAAAAGCCTTTTAAACATGAACATCAGCATAATATGGAAAATATAAAATCAAATAATTCCATTTCCATATTCACATGGATATCCTACTAGTCGAATAGTCACATGTAATATCAATAGCCACTTTCATAATGATGGAATCCATAATTCCAGACTTTTATAACCACATAGTCAATGATTTGTGCCAATACTACAAATAAGATTTTGTCAAGGCCATGTTCCAAGACAGTAGTTTGTCTCGTGAGACCTACCGATACATCGAGGATATATAGCGGGATCCACCCATCACTTACTAATTCCAATGCATTCCTCAATTGAAAAGGTTTAAACATAACATAGACATTCGTATTAAAACTAGCATACGAAATTTCAATACTTTATCCATAAATCATGAATGGTATGAAATAACACTTACACATTTAAACATATCTCACTCAATACAATATGGAAGATTTTATAATAATTAATTAACCTCAATGGAGAATAATGAAGGATATTGACATAGATGAAAATAACCATCAAAACTATTTGAGAGAATTATTCCCCCTTTTTCTCGAAAACATTCAAAAGTATCACTATTTATCAAGAAGCTGTTTAAAATAGATTTTTGAATCAAAGTTTCCCATATCATTTTGAAACTTTTAAAAGTAATTTTAATTTTAAAACATTAGTGTCCACATAAATAAAGCCATAAAACCATTTTTAAAAAATAGACATTAATGAGAATGATTTAAATTAATAAATCTTTAAAACATTTAAAATGATATTTTTGTTAGATTTCCTAACCAAAAGAGAGACACTTGAATAGAAATATTTTACGTAATAAAAACATTATAATATCATGATAATAAAGGAAATCATGATATACTATGTAAAAGTACATTATATACACCATATAACAGTGATTTGGTGTATAACAACAAAGAAGTCTCAATGGAATTTAAATTGAGATGAAATATCTTATAAAGACCATATCCTTTGGTTAAGTATAAATAAATGACATAATTATGTTTGAAAAATATAAATATGCTCAATATTTTTGTATATTCAGTGTAAATCAATCATAGTATATTCACATATGTTCTTGTAAAAACAACACCAAAGAATTGGATGTTTAACTCAATAAATGGAGATTAAGATAAAATTGCTCTTATCAAGTTCATATCAATGACGTGAGAATTTATCAATGGAGTGATTATGTGTATCAAAAGTATATCAACAGAAAGGGGAGTGGATATTATGACATAAGAAAATCAATAGTGATTCCACACATAATCTTGGAGTAAAATAATCAATGAAGTCTGCGTAAAGCCGAATGGGTGGAAATTGAAATTTCAGATTCCCTTATCGGTTTGGTAACTTACGAAACATACACCCATGAAAGCAGGATCCTAAAATGATGATGTAAATATCCTTAAATTAAAGTATATTACACAATTAATACAATCCTGGGAAGTACACACACCACATGGAATAAATAAGGGATGAACAATGGAAATCTCACGGAATTAAAAGTGAGATAAGAAACCCCTTACTTTATACATTTTCCTTGGTCGAGGGTAGGTTAACCTCCTTTATAATGGTGAAATAATTTTTATTAAATTATAAATGAATAATATTCATTAATACGATATCATATATGATGATTTTACATTGCTTTGTTAATAATATCTTATTATTATCGTCATTTATGGTGTTAACGGATTCGTTTTATTTTATATTATTTGTTATGTGAGTAATATTTTTTTTGGATGAAATGTATCTTCTTCATATCCAGAATGATATCAAGTCTCTGAACATTATTTTTAATCATCAAATGAATGTTTTTCTTTAATGGATACGATGGGAAATGAATCTAATCCCATTCGTGGAGACGGTATTCCGTACGTACGCATGAGCGGCAATATCATTATTTTGATATTAAAATAATATATAATTGGATGGTATATAATATATAAATAATCATTATAATGTTATATTTATTATATAGTTGAATTACACATCATTATTATACCCATCCGAATAATAATGTATTGAATAACAATTACACAACAACGTGGAGATGGTAATCCGTATGTAGGCACGTATGGTGACATGTCATTCAAAGAATGGATAGAATAATGAATATAGCTATACCATTTTTATAATAACATCACTGTGTATATAAGATACTAGAGTTATTATTTTATAATGGAAATAATATAGAAAGAATAAGTGGAAGAAGAAAAGAATTTGAAAGAGGGTGGTGAAATTATTAGCTCTTCTCCGGGTTCCTCCTTTTGATTTGATCAAAAGGGCTCCTTAAGATTGATTTCTGACTAAAGGAAGGACTCTAGGATGAGTTTAGGGAAGTTGAGAGGATATTTGGTCAGGGGTTTCTGATCCAAAAGTCTTTGATGGTGTGAATTAGAGAGAAGGGTGAGTGCCCTTTTATAAGAGGGGTGTGGGGCACCTTGGGAAAAGTTAAAAATATTTTTTTATAAGTAAATCATTTTTAGTTTATAATGGCTATAAAATGGATTTTATAAAGGATAAGGTGTGTAGGGGTCTAAAATCACTCATCCAATAGGTTTTAGACAGGTTTGGGTCACTATATTAACTTTATTTTTTATATTTGACTCTTAGTTAAATAGTTTAACATTTACCATGTCTCTTTGTATTTTTATATTTTATGGTTAATAAATTTACAATATACTTCAAAGAGAACTCCAAGTGGTTCATTAATGATACAAATATCTTTATATAAGTAATTTGGCCAAACCTTATATTTTTAGGAATAGAATATCAATTAATAATATACTATTTTTCTAAAAACCCTTTTATGTCAATTTTGACACTATTTGGTATATTGTTTTTTCGAAAATTATAAAACCATTATTACTTAGAAACTAATTCATTTAACCAACCCTAATATGTCATATTAACCTATAAAATTAGTTTAATTCATTAAAAGTCTCAAATTAAATTTATTTGGATATTTATAATATCAATTATTTGAATATTTCATTAATTAGGTAATTACTGCATCACCATTGTGTCATAAATAAATTATATTATGTAATGTCTAAAAATTATAAATAAAATTAAATTATGTAGTAAATGTTTTTATCTTTTTAAAGAATATTTATAATCTATTTTATCTTATGTATAACCAAATATTAAAAATGTTTTTATTTATTAAACAATGATTTAAACTCTTTTAACTCTTCTTTGAATAAAATAATAATAAATGTCCTAATCTAATCCATGTGGACCAAAGAGGTTCATATGTTATTCCTAAGGTTTTTTTTGGTCGAATTATAGTTATCCAATAGAATTAGGACATGTGTTAGGGTAATAATAACATCATTTTTACCCTTAATTACCATATTTACTTTTGACCGTGGTAAATAAAAGTAAAAAGTTACTATTCACAAAATATTATTTTTATCTTATTGAACCACATTTTACTCCTCCATATTAACCATGTCCCTCTGGTTTTTGAAATTTAAATCACAGAAGTAGTAAAATTATGTTTTATGTGAATTTGCAAATTCTTCTAGGAGGTGGGAAAAAGATGGTGAATAGTTCAATAAAATTTGTATATATCGAAAATTATTATAAACTGACTCCAAGGAATTAAATTAAAATTATATAGGCATTATGTATCTATTTTGACCTAAAATAAATTTTCATAAAATAAATAATTATTTAAATAAAAATTCGATTTTAAACTATAACTCTGTTTTTTTCACTATTCATAAAAAATTATAAGTTTTTAGAAACTAACCAAAAATTCACCCTAAGATAATTTTGATATTCTGGATTCAAAAATGAAATATATTTTACCAAATTCAAATCATAGAAATTTCAATTATTATTTTAAAATTAATTCCTGTTGTCAAAACCAAAAAGTGTATTTTTTAAGAAATAATATCTACCAAAATATTGACATTTGTTTATGTCCAATTTCAAAGTGAAATTGCATCCAATGACCAACATTGGATTAAATGGTAAAAATATAATATAATTATACATTGAAATCATTCATATGTATAGTTGAACAATAAAAATTGTTTTGATTAAAAAAGTTGTTTTCAGTTAAAATATATTATTTTCCACTATTCACCCAAATATGAAAGTTATCACAAAAACACCAAAAATTTATTGAAACTAAATTTTTATGTCCCGATCCCAAATAAGAAGTTTATTTTGTCAAAATAAATATATAATGATTTCAAATATTGTATTTCAAAAGGATTCTCCATTAAAAGGTGGTAAAATTTCATTTTTTGAAAAAAAACTTCTTTTATCTTAAAAAAATGAATTTGTCCTTACATTATGTCTAAGAAACTAGTAATATGGATTCTAAAATTATAAGGGTTATATAAAGTTCAAAATTCTGTTAATACTACTCATAACCGCTTTTGAATGGCTAGTTTGTTATGTCATGGTGTGCTTTAACTCGATGTTGTGTGTAGTGTAAGTTATTGAAATACTTTGAAGAACTAACGTACTATAATATATTGTGGTGTCACATTCTTCCCCCTTCAATAAATTAAATCCTCGCAATTTTTAAAATTGGTATTGGGAATATAATGGAATGTCCCACATCGGAAAAAGAGTCAATAAAACTATCACTTTAAAAGAAATAAAGAGAAGTACAAAGGTCACCCAAGATAACCCATTCTAGGATTCCATGTACGAAAACATGGATATTGAAGATAATCTAAGTTTCAAGTTCTGATATAGAGGGATAAAAAACATGATCAGGATAAATTTAACATTAAGAAAACCACAAACTTTTCATGGGACAAACGATCATTAGTTTCCCAGTAGGAAAAGTAAGCAGACAACATTTGTTTTTTTTTCAAAGTTACATTTCATAATGATGAGGAATTCATTTATGAGATTGACTAAGAACATAAAGAGATATACTTTCTTTTTATGTAGAGTTTCATTCTTTAATAAATTTATACCACTAAATCATTTTTTAAAATGGTGAGTATTCAAGAAGACTAGGTCACACCGGGAGTTCTAGAATAAACTTCTATAGAATCACATGATCCATAAAGGATAAACTATATATTTACCTTGTCTTTAGAGATTAATCAAAACCAAAACAGTTAGTACAAGATCTGATAATCCCCGAAAAGTATACTCCTTTAGATAAATAAACACTTATATTAATTTCTAAAATTAAGCCAACAATACCCCAAAGTTAAATAAATACCATTCAATAAAAAAATTTCCTTAAAATCCTTCAATATAATCCAAAATAATATTGAAACCCAAAACATAGAAGAATTTGGTTTTGTAGTCTTCCATGTTAAATTGTTTCTCTAAATGACATCATCTACTCTTAAAGTCACGTACTTAAAAGTAATTATCCTAATCACATATTCTATATTATAGGTTAATCGTTTCTATAAATAGACAAAATCACTATAAATCCACAATAAAATCATAGATAAAAATCCATCATTACTCTACAAATGAAATCCCATAGTATTATATATTCCTTGGTCATATAGTATTCCCAAGAAAGTGAAAATCATCCAAAATAACATTTATCACTTAATCACTGAATAATTTTCCAATACTAAGGGTATTCATTTAATAAGACATAAGATCCCAAATCAACTTATTCTAGATTAATAAAATCATTTAACTAAAAGTATTTAGTTACACTAACTTGGGACTTCACGTAGTGTAGTGGTAGGCGATAAATTCTAATTGCACTCTGGTTGTTGGTTCGATTCCCACAGCTTTGTTCGACGCTACGGGTATTCACATGGTATGTGTGTTGCCCTTTTTCAAAAACTATATTTTATAACATTACCAAACTGAGATAAATTCTTCAAAATAAACATAACATAATTTAACCACAGTTTTTATATCATACCTTTCATTTTCATCCCAAAATATAATAACTTGTAATTGCCTCAAACCAAAGTATCATATAGACCCAAATGGTTATTTATAACTATATCCACATGGGAAAAGATAATTTTTCTTTACAAATCATTTGCATATGACAACTGCAGGGTTTCAGATACAAGAGAAAATTATTCCAAAGCAATCCCATCAACAAGGAGCACTGATACTTCTAAACATTTCTCCAACCATTTATTTCCACATAGCTTCTTATTTGACCAAAAAAATAAACTATAGAATAGTGCATTCACTAAGGTAATGGCTAGGTCCCCTACGTTTACAGAAAACAACTGTAAATGGATTCTTGGGACCATTTTTTATTTTCTTCCATAGTACTCTACATTTTTCCTCTGTAATTCTTCACTTTATGTCCCTTCCCACACGTAATGGATTTCTTTGTTCCATTGAGACACTTTACTGGGTGTCTCATTCCACATTTCCTATATGATGGAAATTGAGGATTCTTTTCTCCACGGTCTCCACTGTTTGAGCACTTATCATTCGTCACCTTTATTTCTTTGTTGAGTACAGGAGTTGGTTACTATATATATTGTTGATCATATTTTTGGAAGACTAATTTGGCATAAAAAAGATATCTTTTACTCCTATCAACATTCCATTTTTTTGGTTCATTTCCACCACCATTCCCACCTTGTACATCATTCAGAAAGTTACTATGACTTCCTTGGAATCCATCCATTGACTAAAACTAGAAAACATTGTGTGAGTAACAGTAGTCATAAAATCCTTTAGAGGATATAATGACACCATATTTTCTATTTGAAATACCTTAGGATTAACCAAGGTAATTTATTCTCATCTTATATTAAAATACTTCAAATTGGTTTGTAAAGAAAATGTAAGTTATCCTAAGCATATTCCCTGGGATTGTTGTAACCAAGAGTGTAGCAAGGATGGTTGTCATTCACCAGTTCCCGTTTGAGTCTAGATCAAAGCGGTGTTTTCAGGTTTTACCCCCAAACACATCTCTACTAGATCCACCTCTACCTGCTCGTATCCATACAAGGATATATTGCTTGGAGAACTCACAAAATCTATACAATACACAAATTCTGGTAAGCTCTTCTACACTAATCCTCAAAGTCTATCTTAGGGATATGTGCTCTAATAAGAGTTTATCTAAATATAGCTTCCAAGGTTTGTACTAAACTGCCTCTAATACCAACTATAACGCCCCGACCCTAGTTACCCAGAGTCAGTGCATTATTACATATCATTGGTATGATCACAAAAGATCAAGTCTTGAAATAACAATTAGTTTAGTAGCCTTGGAAGTACTAGACACATTCATAAGGTATACATTACATCATAAAATGGAAAAATACAACAACATTGTTTCCATGGAAAACACTGAGATCTCATAGACTATCACTAGATTTCAGTCATAATATACTTATTTGCATCCTAGAAAAAATAAAATATAGAAAGGGGTGAGGTCAGATGCTCAATAAGGATAACATTATAGCAGAAACTTTCATAAATAAGTATAAAAATTTAAGGCAGTGTATAAGACTATAACAAAAGCCTTTTAAAATTGAACATCAGCATAATATGGCAAAGATAAAATCCAATAATTCCATTTACTTATTCACATAGATATTCTACTATTCAAATAATCACATGTAATATCAATAGCCACTTTCATAATGATGGAATGCATAATGCAAGAATTTCATAACCACCTAGTGATGGACATGTGACAAGACTACAAATAAGATTTTGTCAAGGCCTTGGGTCAAGAAACTAGTTTGTATCATGAGACCTACCGATGCATCGAGAAGCAATAACAGGCTCCACCCATCACTTACTAAGTCCAATGCATTCCTCATATGAAAAGGTTTAAACATAGCATAAACATTCGTATGAAAACTAGCATATGAAATGCCAATAATTTATCCATAAACCATGAATAGTATGAAATAACACATCCAAGATCAAACATATCTCATTCAATACAATATGGAATATTGTATTATAATAAATTAACCTCAATATAGAATAGGGAAAGATATTGACATAGATGAAAATAATCATCAAAACTATTTGAGAGAAGTATTCCCCCTTTTTCCTGAAAACATTCAAAAGTATCACTATTTATCAAGAATTTGTTAAAATAGATTTTGGAAACAAAGTGTCCCATACCACTTTGAAACTTTTAAAGGGATTTTTAATTTTAAAACATTAATGTCCATATAAATAAAACATTAAAATCATTTTTAAAACATGGACATTAATGAGAATGATTTAGAATAATAAATCTTTATAACATTTAAAATGATATTTTAGTTTGATTTACTAATCAAAAGAGAGGCACATGAATACAAATAATTGCATTAATAAAAAATTTATAATATCAAGGTAATAAAGGGATTCATGATATACTATGTCAAACTACATTATATACACCATATAAAAGTGATTCGGTGTATAACAACAAAGAAGTCTCAATGGAATGTAAATTGAGATGAAATCTATTATAAAGAACATATCCTTTGGTTAAGGATAAATCAACGACATAATTATGTGTGAAAAATATAAATACTCTCAATATGATTGGATATTCAGTGTAAATCAATCAGAGGACATTCACAAATATTCTTGTAAAAACAACACCAATGAATTGGATGTTTAACTAAATAAATAGAGATTGAGTTTAAATTACTCTTATCAAGTTCATATAGATGACTTTAGAATTTATCAATGGAGTGACTGTGTGTATAAAAAGTATATCTACATAATGGGGAGTGGAAATTATGACATAATCAAATGAATAGTGATTCCACACATAATCTTGGAGTAAAATAATCAATGAAGTATGCGTAAAGCCGAATGAGTGGATATTGAAATTTCAAATTCCCTTATCGATTTTGTAACTTAAAAAACATACACCCATGAAATAAGGATCATACAATGATGATTTAAATATCCATAAGTTAAATTATATTACACAATTAATACAATCATGGGCAGTACACACACCACATGCAATAAAGAAGTGATGAACAATGGAAATCTCACGGAATTAAAAGTGAGATAAGAAACCCCTTAATTTGTACTTTTTCCTTGGTCAAGGTTACATTAACCTCCTTTATAATGGTGAAGTAATTGTTATTAAATTATAAAAGAATCATATTTATTAATATGCTATCATATATGATCTTTTTACATTTCTTTGTAAATAATATCTTAGTATTATCATCGTTTTGGGTGTTAAGAGATTCATTTTCCTTTATATTATTTGTTATGTGAGTTATATTTGTTATGTATGGGATGTATCTTAATCATATCCAGAATTATATCAAGTCTCTATACATTATTTTTAATCATAAAATGAAAATTAGTCTTGAATGGATACGATGGGAAATGAATCTCATCGCATTCGTGGAGACGGTAATCCGTATGTACGCATGAGCGACAATATCATTATTTTGATATTAAAATAATATATAATTGGAGTGTATATATTATATACAGAATAATTATCATGTAATATTTATTATTTACATGAATTACACATCATTATTAAACCCATCCAAATAATAATGTATTGAATAACAATTACTCCACGACGTGGAGATGGTAATCCGTACTTACGCATGTATAGTGACATGTTATTAAAAGGATGGATAGAATAATAAATGTGGATATACTATATTCATAATAACATCACAGTATATATAATATTATGAATTTGTTATTTTATAATGGAAATAACAATGAAAGAATAAGTGAAAGAAGAAAAGAACTGGAAAGAGGGTGGTGAAATTATTACCTCTTCTTTAGGTTCTTCTTTTTGATTTGATCAAAAGGGATCCTTAAGTTGGCTTTTTGACTAAATTAAGTACTCTAGGATGAAGTGGGGGATGTTGAGAGGATATGTTTGTAGTGGTAGTCTGAGTCAAAAGGCTTTGGTGGTGTTAATTAGAGAGAAGGTGGAGTGCCCTTTTATAAGAGGGGTGAGGGGAACCTTAGGAAATGTTTGAAAAATTATTTTATAATAAACTCAGGTTCAGTTTATAATGGCTCCAAATTGGATTATTTAAAGGCTAAGGTGGGATTGGGTTGAGAAACACTCATACAATAGGTTTTAGACAGGTTTGGGTCACTATATTAACTTTATTTTTTAGATTTAACACTTAGTTAAATTGTTTGACATTTACCAAGTCTTTTTGTATTTTTATATTGCATGGTTAATAAACTTATAGTATAATTACAATAGAACTCCAATTGGTTAATTAATTATACAACTATCCTTATATAATTCCTCTGGCTGAACATTAGATTTTTAGTAATAGAATATCAATTAATAATATAATATTTTTTTAAAAAACTCTTTTAAGTCAATTTTGACACTATTTGTTATTTTGTATTTCCTAAAATCATAAAACCATTATTACTTCGAACCTAATTCATATAAATAACACTAATATGTCATAGTGACCTATAAAATTAGTTTAATTCATAAAAATACTCAAATTACATTTATTTTGATACTTATAATATCAATTATTTTAATATTTCATTAATTAGGTAATTAATGCATCACCATTGTGTCATAATTAAATTATAATATTTAATGTCTAAAAAATTCTTAATAAAATTCCATTATTTAGGAAATATTTTTATATTTATAATTAATATTTATAATCCAATTTATCTTATGTATAAACCTATATTAAAAATGTTTTAGTTATTAAATATTGATTTTAACTCTTTTTACTCTTTTTTGAATTAAATAATAATAAATGTCCTAATCTAATCCAAGTGGACAAAAGAGGTTCATATGTTATTCGTAAGGTTGTTATTTTTCGAATTATACTTATCCAATAGAATTAGTACATGTGTTAGGATAATAATAATATCATTTTTACCCTTAATTACCCTATTTACTTTTAACCGTGGTAAATAAAAGTAAAAATTTACTATTCACCAAAAATTATTTTTATCTTATTGAACCAAATTGTACACCTTGATATTAACTGTTTCCCTCATATTTTCTAATTTCAACTCACAGATGTGGTAAAAATAAGTTTTATGTGAAGTTGCAAATTCTCCGAGGAGGTGGGTAAAAGACGGTGAAAAGTTCAGAAAAATGTGTATATATCTAAAATTATTCTAAACTGACTCCAATGAATTATGTTAAAATTATATAGGTATTATTTATCTATTTTATCCAAAAATAAATTTAAATAAAATAAATAAATATTTAAATAAATATTCGGTTTTAAACTATAACTTAGTGTTTTTCACTATTCATCAAAAATTTAACGTTTTCAGAAACATAACAAAAATTCACGCTAAGATAATTTTGATATTCTGAATTAAAAAATGAAGTATATTTTACAAAATTCCAAACATATACATTTCATTTATTAGTTTATAATTAATTCTCGTTGTCAATACCAAAAAGTGTATTTTTTAAGAAAAAATAACTCCCAAAAGATTGACATTTGTTTATGTCCAATTTTCAAAGTGAAATTACTACCAATGACCAAAATTGAATTAAATGATAAAAATATAATCTAATTATACATTCAAACCATTCATATGTATAGTTTAACACTATAAATTATTTTGATTTGAAAAGTTGTTTTTAGTTAAAATATATTATTTTTCACTATTTTCCCAAAAATGAAAGTTGTTAGAAAAAAACCAAAAATTTATTCAAACTAAATTTTTATGTCCCGATCCCAAAAAATAAGGTTATTTTGTCAAATTTAATATTTAATGGTTTCAAATATTGGATTTAAAAAGGGTTGTCCATTAAAATGCGGTAAAATTGCTTTTTTTAAAAAATACAACTTTTATCTGAAAAAATGAATTTTTCCTTACATTATTCCTAAGAAACTCATAATATGGATTCTAAAAATATTAGGGTTATATTATGTTCAAAATTATGTTAATACTATTCATAACCGCTTTTAAACAGCTAGTTTGGTAAGTCGTGGTGAGCTTGAACTCGATGTTGCGTGTAGTGTAAGTTACTGAATTACTTTGAAGAACTAACGTACTATGAAATCTGGGAGTGTTACAATATGTTTTCCCATAGTTTAAAAATAATAAAGTCAAATATTATTTACCTGTTATTTTGAATACCTAGATTAATTTAAGAATATACTATCTTTCCTTTCATTAATTTGTAAACCATGAAATTTTTTTAGTTCCCCCATTTTGCTCATATAAAATTCATTTTTCATTAATTTTTAAAACCCATTTCTATGAATTACATTGTAGAACAAAAGATATTAACATTAACATAAATATTTAAAATCAGTATATCATTTGAAACACTTTTTATAAATATTTTTTGGATCAAACATACCTTTAACAAAATCATTTTGAATTAAAAAAGTGTTACTCTTTCATACAATTCTCTAGGAGATTTCTTAAGTCAATATAATGCTTTAGAATGTTTGAAACATGTTTTTTAACTTCAATATTTTTTAATCCAGTAGTTTCTTAACATAAAAATCATTTAAAATTAGGCTATTTAAAAAGTATCTTTTTTCATCCTTTTGAAGTGTTTAAAAATTTTAAAACATGAAAATTATAATAAAATCTAAAGGGATTAAAATATAGAAACTAATAAAAATATATCTTCAAAATCAGTTCCTTATTCTTGAATATAAAAATGGGAAACTAATCTTTCATTATTTCTAACTATATTTCTAAACTCATCCAATTAATTTCGAAAAATCCATTTTCATCCTAAACATATTGTATCATTAGTTAAATCAACTAGATTCTATGATTAATTTATAATACTAACCTACAGTTCTTTTCATAGTTAAAAATGATTTATTATAGAATATTTCACTTAATAAAACTAAAAATATTCATAGGGAATGTGTCTTTAGTGCTTAGAAACATTACTTAATAACTTAAAACATGAAGTACACCTCTTTATTGAAAACTTCTTTTACATGACCACAACATTCATTCATACATTGAATTGCATGTGATAACATAATGATATATTTAAGAAAAGGGTTTGCTATAAAGGTCAGTAGTGGAATAAACCTAACATAACATGAGTAATACAGTACATGTTAGTCAATATGAATATCAATGGATCACAAAAGAAACATGAACATAAAGGCATGATGTAGCATGATATTCATTACACGGAAATGTGGCAACAAAACACCACATGATACTGGCATGTGAAAAGACTCATTGAACTTGTATTATCATGAATAAAACCTCATTTTACATGGAATATCATTATACTAAACATTACCCAATAAATTGGAACGCTATCTAGTTTCACCCTTTATAATAATTTTATTTTTATATGTAAGTGTTCAAGATAGATCATATAACATTGAATCATTAAACATTATAAGTTATTAGAATATTAAGTAATTTGGAATAAATACATGTTATTATCCAATAAATAAGTTCATTATCATAAAGGTGATTACCATTGATATTGAAATGGGTATTATATTCACTACCCTGTGATTTCAACTTGTAAATATTATTGGGAAAGTTTGGCAGCATAATAATGTCAAATAGAAATTCATAAAATGGATTTATGAGAGTGAAAGGGGTACCTCGTAATTTATACCATAAATGAATAGTAAGGGTATCATGGAATATAATATCCCAACATTAGAAATGGAATATAAATGCATAATATAAAAGAAACTCTTGAATGGAAATGAGAAGAGAGAAATCCCTTATTGAATTTTTTCATGGTAACAAGTGTACAAGGGAGGGATTAATTATTGGGAAACAGGTTATTCATAATTGAAACAACATAATTGAATTATGTGGGAGGTAAAAAACATACCACATAATTTTTAATTTTAAATACAAATGTTGTAACAATATATGGAAACTTGGTCAAAAACAGAGAAAGGAAGGAATAATTACGGAATTTCGGCATATTAACGGCTTGGGTAAGGGTCGAAATTAGGGATGATAAATGATCCCTAATTTAATAAAATCAAATTTAATGTAGGTAATTAATTATAAAAGATTAAAAATATAACAAATTTAAAATAACAATAGAAATTTCAATCAAGTTTCATGGATTGAAAGGAAAATAAGAACGTGAGAATCCCTTACAATGATATGTGAATCTAATGTCTTGGGGGAGGATTCATGGGATATTGGGGGAAGTTCTGGAGGAATCTAGAGACTAGGGGAATTGGTGGTCTATCATAAAATTTGTTTAGTTAATTGAAATGGGTTCTTGGGTGGTTTTATATAGGAAAGGTGGGGGAGTTCTATATTATTTTGGTTTTGGGCACTACACACTAAAATATCCTAATCCACAATCCATCCCATGGTTTTTTACAAATTTTTCTAAAAAAATTGGAGTCTTGTACATTATTATATTTGGATAAGGGCATAATATAGTAAATATTTTCCCTTGATTAGGTTGAATTGAGTCAAACTTTCAAGGAAAACATTTTAAAATCATAAATTATTTTAGATGTTTTGGAGGATTCACTATGGAGTTATAAAATAAATAAAAAAAACATTAAATTACATTTTATTGAAGTAAAAAAACATATTTTGGTGAAGATACCTTTTATATAATTTTACTACATATCTATTGTATCATTATGATGCCATAAACACATTATATATTTATAGAGTGTATATTTTTTACACAAAAAAATCGATTGTCTCAAAATATTATAAACAATTCACCAAAAATTAATTTCAATATCCCAATTCCAAAAATAATATTCATTTTATATAAATAATTTTATAAAAAATTGTATTTTCACTTTTAAAATTAAAACTGACATTTAATAAAAATTGATGGGTTTTGACAAAAACAGTTTTCAAACCATAATAAAATTAATATTTTATTTCATAAAATTTATATGATCATTTTTTAATAAAATTAATTTAATAATAATATATTCTATTAAAATATTATTAAATTAAAAAATTCATCAAAATATATATATTAATTGAATTTTAATATTAACCAAAAACAATTATTCTATAAAATTCATTTACAAAGTAACAATAATAAATTGAAAGTATATTAGTTATTCTATACAAAAATAATTAACACATTCATAATGATAGGGTTTTGGGAAATATCCCTTTATTTCACCTGCACATGCCTTAAGAGTATGGTGTGAGATGGTGGGGCTTTCATGGAGACGTTTGGTGAACATGGTTTGGGACATGATCTCAGTGTGCTTGAAATTATCCTATAAATGGTTTCACTCATTCCTATGTTCTTGGATATCGGCATGAGATTGGTCTAGGCCCAAGCCCAAAATGCTATCTCCCTCTGAAGCGCTGATAAATAATATTTATAGGGTATGATCCTACTAGATGAGGCTATCACTTCCATTTTCTGTTTCAAACGGATTTGTTAAAACTCTATAAATTATACTAATCATGTGATCACTGCTCAAGGACTACATTATCAATGGTAAGGATTCATAATGGTAATTTAAATCCAATTTGATATAATAAAATAGAAGGAATGCATGTGTTTTCTATAACAATAAGACTATAAAAAATGGAATTTTATTTATAATTGTTTAGGTTGTTACAACCTTCCCCCATAATAAATTTATTCCACGAAATTTTCATTTCACAAACTAAAACAGATGAGGGTTAATATACATAATCACTTCCTATTGTTCACATATTTCTTTTTTAACCTTTTGGTTTCACTATATCACCTAAAAAGAGGCATCATATTATTTCATAGATATTTTTTTCTACGATATAATATATTCATTGTCTTATCCTCATAGAAGAGGTCATTATCCACTAGATCCACCTCTATATTTAGTACATGTAATGGGTCTTGAATATAATTCTGTAAGAGTGATACATGGAATACATCATGGAATTGAGATAGGTTCGGTGGATGTTCAAGTCACAATTCCACTAATCTGATGCGATTAAGGATATCAAAAGGGATGGTGTACCTTGGACTATGATTTCCCTTATTCCCAAATATCATAACTCTATTTTATGGAGATATGTGGAGGAATACCATATCTACAATATCAAACTCATGGTCTCATCGATGATTTTCAGCATTGCTTTTATGTCGATTATGGGAAGCTTTGATGTGATGCTAGATGATCTTTACCTTATCCACCATTTCTTTGACTATTCCCAGACAAAGAAGTTTTTATTCTCCAATTTTATCCCAGCGTTGTGGTGTTCTCCACATATTCCTATAAAGGGCTTCAAAAGGATCCATTTGGTTGCTTGATTGGAAAATATTTTTGTAAGATAACTCCACCAATGGAATATATTGGTCTCATTCTCCTTTCAATTCCATTGAGAAAGCTCTAAAAATGTCCTCAACTATCTTGATATTATGCTTAGATGGGCCATTAGTTTGACAGTGATAGGTTGTGTTGATGTTCAACACAGTGTTCATAGCATATTGGGGACTCTTATAGATCATATAGGTGAATCATGGATCTCAATAGGATACAATCGATTGTGGTACACTGTGAAGACTCAACCCATATCTTTTGTATATTCGTGTTGTTTGACCCAGTGAGAAAGCCTCTCATATTACAGTGGAGTGTTCCATATTTGTGAGATGATTCACAATAACATAAAAAGAATAGTTTCTGTTGTATTTTCTCATATGTCCAGTAAAAAAATCCATGGTGGTTTTCTCACATTTCCATGTCGATATGGTTATTGGCGACATCATATCCTTAGACATATAACTCTCAACTTTCACTTTCTGACATAGAAATCACTTTGATGTATATTCAATGAACTTCTTATTAATGTTATCCCACCAATAGTGATATCAAGTATCTCAATACATATTTGTGTTACCTGGGTGAATGGAGAAATTCAAAATATTTTCATCATCCAAAAGTTCATTCTTTAACTCAGTATTTGATGGAATACATATTCTCAATCCAAATCTCACAATTACTTCATTGTTAACATTGAACACTAAGGATTTTACTTTTCTAATAATTTCCACATTCTTCTGACTTCCCTCACAAACTTTTCAGTCATCCTTTAACGATTCCAAGAGATACAGTTGAGAAATACTTTGTTAATGTATTGATGATGTTCCCTTTTATAGGATTCACATGTCCATGTTTATCTAATCTAATAAGATTGGATCCTTTTCCATAATCATCAATGGTTGAATTGTTGGGTCATTTTTTACTTTGAGAATCCTACACTCTGTTCACTTTCCTAGGATGGTATTTGATTGAGCACTCGTAATCCTTGATTATAACTACCCATCTTCATTTGTGAATATTGATCTCTTTATGTGTGAATATATATTTGATACTTTTTTGATCTATATATATTTCACACTTCTCCCAAAAAAGAGAATAATACCACCACATTTTCAATGCAAATATCATAGCTTACAACTCCATATCTTGCATGTGATAAAATTTCTAATGAATTTTCAACATCCATGAGGTATGGGAAATGAATTTTTCCTTATGAATCAACACACAACCCAGGACCTTCTTCTTAGAATAACATATGATTACAAAAATATCCCCACTTATATGTAATGAGAGCATAGGGTAGTGACAGGCCTCTTCTTCAACTCTGTGAATCATTCATCATATTCATCATGTTGTGAATAATTTACTTCCTTCTAAGTTAGCATGGTAAGAGGGTTTTACAATCAAGATAAATTTCTTATAACTCGACGATAATATACATCAAACCCTAGGAATCTATGAATATCCAACACAGATGTCAGCCTCACCCACCTCTTCATTGCTTTTTTTGAATCATCCATAGATATCCTATTGCTTATAATGATATTCCCCACTTTTTTTACTTTTCATAGAGCTTCTCCTTTCGTAAGTTCTCTAGCTCAGTGCTCAGATTCTCCTCATTCCCCTCCTTGGTTTTGGGGTATTTTATAATAACATCTATATATACTACAAAAATTATGTTTAAGTAATCCCTAAAAACTCTATTCATCCAGTCCATGAATGTTTCTGGAGATGTGGTGAGTTAAAATGGAATTACAATGAATCCATAGTGCTCGTACCTTATATGAAAATAAATCATGGGGATATCCTCCTTCTTCACCTTTAATTGGTAATATCCCGACCATAGATCCACCATAGAGAAGTATTGTGATCCACATAGTTGATTGAACATGTCATCAATATTTGAAAATGTGTACTTTTTCTTTATCATGATTTTTTGAGCTCATTATAAACAATACAAAGGTGCACTAACCCATCCTTCTTCTTGACGATAAGGACTGGTATACCCCATGGTGAAGAACATGGGTGTATAAACCCTTTATCCATATTCTCCTATAGTTGTTTCTTTAGGTACTCATGCACCATAATATCTTTTCTATAAAGATTATTGGATATTGGAAACCCCCCAAGTATAATATCAAAAGATAATTCTACATCTCTTATTAGAGGAAGACCAAGAAATACCTTAGGAAACATTTCAGGGAATTCCCTCACAATAATCATGTCTTCTAAGAAGGTTCATTCCATAGAATCAATCATCTGATAAATATATGAGTTCTCATAGGGCTATAATATCCTTACTTAAGATGATGGTGCTAAAGAAGATTTATCCACCTCCTCTCACTTTTATAGAAATGGGGGGGTCGATTCTCTATATGGAGAGTGGTTTCCTTCTTGCAGTAATTTATGTTGTCTCTATATAGGGAAATCCAATCCATGCAATGAATTGCATAAAATTCCACCAGAGTGAGTATGATAAAGTTTTCCAGGAAGTTAAATCCACAAATTTTGATTAGGGAGTGGATATATATATAGGATTCAATAATTTCCCCATTTGAAATTTTCACCGACATCTCTATATCTATGATTTTTGGTGGTGGTTGAATTACACTACTAAACCTTTGGGATATAAAAGAATGTGTAGAACCAAAATCATAATGTATGTTCGCTTTTCTTGAATGGATAATCGACATAATTTTCTCCACTTCTTATTTTGGATTCACGTAGATGATATTGATTGAAAAAGCTCTCCCTTGCTACCTTATATGTTGTTGGATACCTCCAATTACCCTAGTCTTAGGGCACAAGTTTACAAAGTGCCCAGGTTCCTTCTAGTTTTACAATGGAAAATGTGTTGAGGGTTTCCCTGATCATTCATTTCCTCTATCACTTTGAGGGGTTTCTCCTCTAGGAAATTTCAATCAAGGTTCCCTTTTCTTCCAAAATTATAACATTTCCTTGATCCCCTTAGGCAATATCTAGGGTGCTTCTTTCTGAATTTTTGACTAGGGGGTGCTGTAATTTCTTTTCCCTATTTGATTTATCCACTAGAACGATAGAATTAATGTCCACCTTCCTCTTATTATCCCCATGATACCCCTGAGATTCACCAATATCTAACTTGACATTGAGGTCACATTAGAAAATTTTCACATAGCTATCAAAGACATGGATTTGCAAGGCTTATTATATACTTGGATTTATCCCACCAAAGAAGTGGTCACCTTTGCATTTAAGGGTGACAAAAAATCCAGAGGCATACAATGAAAGACTTGTACTATTTTCCTCATAGACTCTAATAGATTCATTTTCTTTTTTCCCTAAGGTAAAATATGTACCTTCCTATCTTCTGTCGGAGGGTGCGGGAAAAATATTTATCCAAAAACGTATTTTAGAAAACCTTCCTTTCCATCATCTTGATCTCTTCCTTGGGATTCCTATTTTTTATTTATGTCCACCATTGATCAGCTTCACCCTCCATAGAATAAGTTTCTAGAAGAACCTTTTCTTGTTTAGAGCATTGAAGAATAGATAAGATCTTCGCAATGGAGTTGATCCATTGTTCGGCGATTGATGGATTAGATGATCCATTAAAAGTAGGAGACCATTGTCTCATGAAGAACTCGATTGTGACTTGTTATTTAATAGGAGGTGGTGGTTGAAAGTTCATATTGACATAGGTTTCTATTCAACACATGAGTTTAATTATATAGTATTATTACAATGTATTTTATTCCCGCTCCCATCGGATTGGGCATCTCATTAGGGAAGTCATCACATTGATCTTTGCATCTGTTTTTAGATTGATTCTTCCTACTACCGGCCATTGGCTATAATAAAAGTAATATTAGGTAAGATTATATTAATCAATTAAACACATAAAGGGAAATCTAATGGTATTAAAGAGATAACTTATAAATTACATTTATCTCCTTAACTTATGAATTTTAGGATTAGATCTATTTTATTTATGTTCTACTTCGTAACATATATTATTATGGGATCTTTTTTTGTTCCCATAATAATGGATCATACTAAAATTATAAATTTACCATATCATATCCCCCGGGAGGGCCAAACCAATACTGTCGCAAGGCCCATTGTTGTGCACTAGTTCCCATATGTGTCTATCTCAAAGTAGTGTTTTCTGGTTTTCCCCTACATACATCTATACAATATCCACCTCTACTTGTTCATATCCAGACAGGGATGTATTTAATTTTTAAACCACATACACTAAAATATCCAAATTTTTGGGATTATTTTCTTATATGTAGTCTTATCCCTAAGACTTTCGCTATAGTTTTCTAATCATAATACCAAAAATAACTAAACCTATCCTATGGTAACAAATATAACAACCATGTACATTATTTCATATTTAAACATGATTTATTACATAGACCATCACTTAATAAAATATAGTAGATTGAGTGGTATCGTATATTTAGGGCTTAGGAACATTACATAACAACTTAAAACATGAAGTACACATCTTTATTGGAATCTTATTTTAAATGAACACAACATTCATTCATACTTACCATTCCATGAGATAACCTAAGGATATACATAGGAAAAGGGTGAGCTATAATTCCCTGTAAGGGAATAAAATGGAATTACATGAGGAAGACAATACATGTTAGTCAATAATAATATCAATGGATCTCATAAGAAACATGAATGTAAAGGAATTATGTAGTATGTTATTCAAAACATGGAAATGTTGAAACAATATACAACAAGATATTAGCACGAGACAAGGATCATTGCAAATGGATTAGAATGAGTAAACCTTCATTTCAAATGAATTATCATGATTAAATAATCATTTCCCATATAATATCATGTTACTAAACATTACCCAATGCATTAGTGTTCTATTAGGGTGCACCTTTCAAAATAAGTTCGTTTTTATGTATAAGTGTTCTAGATAGACCATACGACATGGAATCATTTAAATAAATATGTTATTAAATGATATAGTAATGTGTAATAAATACATGTATGTCCCCAATAAATAAGTACATGATCATAAAGGTGAATACCCTTGATAGATAAATGGTTATTGTATTAATTATATGATGATTATGGAATGGATAATCGTGGTGCAATGTTGGCAGCATATCGACATCAAATAGAAATTCATAAAAAGGTTTGATGATAGAGAAAGGGGTATATAATAATTCATCAATGAAAACGGATGTAATAGGATCATGGAATATAATGTCACACCATATGAAATGGAATTTAGAAGAATAATATAAATGAAATTCTAGAATGGAAATGAGAAAAGAGAGAAATTTCTTACGGATTTTCAGCATGGTAACGGGTGTACACGAGAGGGATTAATGAGAATGAAAGGTGTATATCATCATTAAAACATAATAATCGTAGTATGGGGGAGTTTTTAAAAGACACCCCATCATTTTTAATTGAAAATAAAAGGATATAACAATATAAGAAAACATGGACAAAAATTGATAAAGGAACCCTTATGAAATTTCGGCATAGTAATAACATAAGTAAGGGTTCAAATGAGTGGGGATAAATGATCCCTCATCTAAAAAAATCAAATGGAATAAATTGAATTTATTATAAAATGATTAAAATATTACCAATTGAAATTAAAAAAACTAATTTCCAACAAGGTTCTTGAATTGAAATAAAAAAAAGTGGAAGGTGATAATCCCATACATGGATGTGTGATCTCAAAGGTTTTAGGGAGGATTCATGGGAACTTGGGGGTTTTGGGGAGGAATATAGGGAGTAGGGGGAGGAGGTTTTTATAAGTTCAAATATAATTATGGAAGATAAATGGGTTCTTGGGGATATTTACAATAGAAATGTGGGGTGATTCTTTATTATTTTGGTTTCGGACACTGCACAGTAAAATATTCAAAGCCACAAACCATACCATTGTATTTTACCATCGTTTCTGGGAAAGGGTAGTGGAATAAATTATTTTATTACTATAAGGGATGATTATATTAAAATATTTCCCTTTATTATGTGTAGGTGGGTCACACATTCAAGGAAATTATTTTAAAATATTAAAATATTTTATATGTCATGGGTGACTCACTAAGGCTTTATAAAATAAATCAAATACAACTAAAATTTAATTATATTAAAAGAAAAAAATACATTTGAATGAAAATTACTTTTATATTATTTTATTACAAAACTATTGGGTCATTATGATGTTATAAAAAACCTTATATATTTATACGGTATATAATTTTTACCAAAAATTTTGATTGTCGCAATAAATTATGAAAAAATTATCATTAGATAATTTCAATGTCCTGATTCCAAAAATAATATTAATTTTACATAAATTATTTTCTAAATATTTGAATTTTTCTTTTTTAAATAAAAGCCGTCATTTATTGAAAATCTATGGGTTTTGTCAAAAACCGTTTTCAAACTTGTATAAAATTCATATTTGACTTCATAAAAATTATATGATCATTTATATTTAATAAAATTAATTAAATAATAATATTTTATTAAAAAATTAAATTAAATAACTCATCAAAATATATTTCTTAATTAAATTTTAATATTAACAAAAAAATAATTTATGTTCTTTAAAAATCATTTACAATGTAACAATAACAAAAGGAAATTATATTCGTTATTCTATACAAAAATAATTCACATAGTCATAATGCTAGGGTCTTGTTACATATCCCTTTATTACAATAACATACTCCCTATGATTAAGGTGTGCAATGATGGGGCTTTCATGGGGCCATTTGGTGAATGTGGTTTGGGTCGTGATCTCGATGAGCATGAACTTCTTCTATAAATGGTTTCACTCATGCTTATGTTGTTGGATCTCATCTGGGTTGGTCTACGGAAAATCTCAAAAAATGATATCTCCCTAGAAAGCTTAAATAACTGTGATTCATAGGGTATTATTGTAACGCCCCGACCCCAGTTACCCAGAGTTGGTGCATTATTACATAACATTGGCAAGATAAAAAAAGATCAAGTCTTGGAAGACCGATTAGTTTAGTAGCCTTGGAATCACAAGATACATTCATAAAGTTTACATTACATCTTAAAGTGAAAACTACAACAACATATTGTCTCTAAACTCATATCCCCTTATACTATCCATGTAGGTCTTTCATAAAATACTGTTCACATCCTTGGAAAAATAAAACATAGAAAGGGGTGAGCTATGATGCCCAGTAAGGATAACAATATAGCGGAAACATTCATAAATAAGCATAAAAATTTAAGGCAATGTATAACTAAAACAAAAGCCTTTTAAACTTAAACTTCAGCATAATATTGCCAAAGTAAAATGAAATAATTTCATTAACTTATTCACATGGATATTCTACTCGTCTAATAATCACATGTAATATCAATAACCACTTTAATAATGATGGAATGCATAATGCATGACTATCATAACCACATAGTCAAGGTCGTGTGCCAAGACTACAAATAAGATTTTTTCAAGGCCTTTTTCCAAGACACTAGTTTTTCTCATGAGACCTACCGATGCATCGAGTAGCTATAGCGGGCTCCACCCGTCACTTATTAAGTCCAATGCATTCCTCATATGATCAGGTTTAAACATAACATAAACATTCGTTTTAAAACTAGCATATTAAATTTCAATACTTTCTCTATAAACCATGAATGGTATAAAAATAACACATCCACAGTCAAACATATCACAAAAACTTCAATACTAAATGGAAGTTTTGTATCATAATATAGCAACTTCAAATAAGATTAAAATCCATCAAAAGATGTTGACATAGATGAAATCCACACTATTTGAGATAAAAATCACTTTTTTTGAAATCATTTAAAAGTAACATAATTATAAAATAAAACATTTACTTTAAAAATATTCTTATAAGATTTTAAGGGAAGTTTTGACAATTTTATAACTGCATAGAATAGCTTCACCCGTCGTATAAGTTAAAAAAAGACATTCTTACCTTAATTCTGTCGAAAAGGTTAAAAAGGACCTCGTTTGGAAAACGACGGAAAGATTCCTTCATAAACATCTTATAAAAACTAAAACAAGGGTTAAAATTACTTTAACCCATATTCTGTAAAATAGTAAGAATTATTTGAAATACATTTTTAAGAAACATGGATGTGGATGATAAAGAGGTCCTAGTAGACAATTACGTATAAACAACCTCGGATAATGAAGAGACTGTGAAATAAACCCTTACCTTGTACCTTTCCATGGTTGAGGGTAGGTTAACCTACTATATAATGGATAAATAATTGTTATTAAATTATATAAGAATCATATACATTATTATGATATCATATATGATCTTTTAACATTGCTTTGTTAATAATATCATTGTATTATCGTTGTTTCGGGTGTTAACTGATTCGTTTTCCTTTATATGCATTGTAATGTAAGCCAAGTTTGTTATGGATAGGTTGTATCTTATTCATTTACAGAATGATTTTAAGTCTTTAAACACTATTTTTAACCATGAAATAAAAATTATTCTTGAATGGATACGATGGGGAATCAATATAATCGCGTTCGTGGAGACGACAGTCCGTATGTACGCACGAGCGACAATATCAATCTTTTGATATTAAAATAATATATAATTGGGTGGCTTATAATATATAAATAATAATTATCATGTTATATTTTTTATTTACATGAATTAAACATCATTATTATACCCATCCAAAAAAATAATGTATTGAATAACAATTACACCACAACATGGAGATGGTAAGCTGTACGTACTCACGTAAGGTGACATGTCATTAAAGCGATGGATAGAATAATGAATATGGTTGTAAAATATTTATAATAACATCACAGTATATAGGAGATACTTGATTTATTATTTTAGAATTTAAATAACAAAGAAAGAAGAAGTTGAAGAAGAAAGGAACTTGAAAGAGTGTGGTGAAAACATTACCTATTCTTCGGGTTCTTCCTTTTGATTTGATCAAAAGGGCTCCTTAGGCTTTCTTTCTGAAAAATTTAATGACTCTATGATAAATTTACGGAAGTTGATAGAATATTTGGGCATGGTTTGGCCGAGCCAAAATGCTTTGAAGGTGGGAATTAGTGACAAGGGGGAGTGCACTTTTATAAGAGGGGTGAGGGGCACCTTAGGAAAATCTAGAAATATTATTTTATAATAAATTCATATTCAGTTTATAATGGATCCAAAGGGAAATATTTAAAGTTGAAGGTGGTTATAGGTCGAAACAAAACTCAACCAATATGTTTTAGATAGGTTTGGGTCACTATATTAACCTTATCTTTTAGTTTTAACTCATAGTTAATTAGTTTGACCTTTACCATGTCTCTTTGTATTTTTATATTATATAGTTAATAAACATACTATATACACCCAAGATACCCCCAAGTGGTCCATTAATAATACTCCTATCATTATATAAGTCCTTTGGCCGATCCATAGATTTTTAGGAATAGAATATCAAATAATAATATAAATGTTTTTTAAGAACTCATTTTTCTCAATTTTGACACTATTTAATAATTGATTTTTGTTAAAGTATTAAAAACGTTATTAATTCGAATAATATTCATTTAAGAAATTATAACATGTAATATTATCCAATAAATTTCTTGGATGTCATAAAAACATTCAAATTATATTTATTTTAACTTTTATAATACCAATTATTTGATTCTTTCATTAATAAGGAAAATACTGCATCATTGTTGTGTCATAAATAAATTTTATTATTCAATGTCTAAAAATTATAAATAAAATAAAATTATGTATTAAATAGTTTCATATTTCTAATGAATATTTATAGTCGAAAATATAACATATATAACCCTATTTAAAAATTATTTTCCTAAAAGGTATATGCTTATGTCATTTTTGTATTTACTTTAACTTAATTAATAAAAAGTGTCATTATCACTTACAAGTGGATCCATGGGGTCCCAAAATCGACCAAAAGATGTCCATGGATGGAAATGTATCAACCAATAGGGTTAGGACTCGTTTTCGGGTAATTTATTATTATTAAAATATTATTTTTTACCCTTATTTACTGGATTTACACTTTAACCATGGTAAATAAAATATTTAGCAAAGTAATTAGTCAAAATGTATAAAAATAAAATTAACCTATTTACACAATTTGGACCTCCGGATTCTAAATATGGAATCCATTTTTTTAAATTTCAAACACAGAAGTGGTAGAAATTAATTTAAAATTAATTCCAGCTGTCAAAACAAAAAGCGCGTTTTTAAGAAATAATAACAATCAAAAGATTGGCACTTCCTTATGTCTATTTTAAATGTGAAATTATGTCCAATGACCAACATTGTATTAAATGATAAAAATATATTCTAAATATACATTAAAATCACTCAAATTCATAATTTATCACTATCAATTATTTCGATTAAAAAAGTTGTTTTTAACTAAAATTTAGTAATTTTCACTATTCATCAAAATATGAAAGTTATCCGAAAAGTACAAAAAAAATCACATTAAGATAATTTAAATATTCAAAATCCAAAAAGTAAGTCCATTATGAAAGATAAAATTTATAAAATATCAAAAATTTCATATTACTATTTATAACGGCTAGTTTGATTAGTTGTGGTGTGTGTTAGAACTTGAAGTTGCGTACAACACACGCTACTATATTATTCCAATAGAAGTGTACAGTGGAAGCTTGGGGTGTTACATTCTCCCCTCCTTCAAATCATTTCGTCATCACAATTTTTATAATACTACCACATGAAAAGACTCCGGTGGTACTTCATCATAAGTTCCTCGGGTTCCCATGTTGCCTCTTCCATCCATCCGACGTTAAATTTTTTATTTTCAATCACTTTTAAGGGAAAAAGTGATAGCCCTCACACCTTGCCTGGTTTAGCATCAAATCTCACAAATGATTTGTTAAAGAAAAGTTTAATCTAATTCAATCCAAGATCTCTAAACAATATCTTGGGAATAGACTTTATCTGGATGTTAGAATCATCCTTTAGAATTCCTTCAAAGAGATTTGCAAGTATGTCCCAAGATTGCAAGAGTTCCTCCTTGCTGATCTTTCTCATATTGCATCAACTAAAAAGAATGTGGGCCCGCATGTCGATCTTCTTACCCTGCTCCTTAGAAAATTTCACCTAAAGTGGCCTCGTCTTCTTTAACTCTTGAATATCCATAGTGTTTTAGTCATTTCCTCATCAGAGTTAAAAAGTATCTCCATTTGATTCAGCATCAAAAGTATCTGTCATTGTGAGTCATCATTGGAGTTATTCTTTTCACCCTCAAGGCTAGTAGGGATAACAACCTCACAAATAGCCTGATTAACCTCCTCGCCTTCCACTATTTGGGCCTTGTGTTACTTTGGAGTTCTAGCTTTCTTGGATGACAGAGTCTCCATTGGCCTAGGGAGATAGGAGTAGTCCTTGCGCCCCTTTGTATTCTGCTTCTTGTACACAATGCATCTTCCTAGGTCTATGTTTTCCTTATTCCCCTTCTTTATCCTTGGTTTATATAGTCCCTTTTCATCTCCAACATTTCCTCTTACATCTTTTGGTTTCTCCATAGAACCTTTAGCAGATGATTCATCCGGTTTCTCAGCAGTTTTTCTCTCGTATCAAGAATCTTGACAGGCTCTTTGCAATAAGACAGATCGGGTTCCAGTTCTACTTCCTCATAGGTGAGTAAATTCATTGGTTCAGGCATGTATTTTCTCAATAGTGATATGTGGACCACATCGTGAACTTGGGAGAGACTTGGCGGCATTTCCAAACGCTAAGCTACATCCCCAATTCGTTCTAGAATTTAGAAAGTACTGATGTACCTGGGACTCAATTTACCTTTCTTACCAAAACGTATAACACCCTTCCATGGAGATACCTTCAAGAAAACATGATCTCCTACATGAAATTCCAAATACTTCCTTTGGTTATCAGTATAGCTCTTCTGCCTACTTTGAGATGATTTGATGTGGTTTTGGATTACCTTGACCTTTTCCATCGTTTCCTCCACCATTTTAGGGCCTACGAGTTTTCTTTCACCAACATCTCCCAACAGGTTGGTGTAAGACAATTATTTCCATATAACGCTTTATACGGTGCTATCTGAATACTTGAATGGAAGATATTGATATAGTAAAAATCTACTAGAGGTAAATATTGATCCCATATACCCTGAAAGTCATGTGAGAAAGATCTCAACACGTCTTTTATGGTTTTAATAGTCCGTTATGATTGTCCATCTGTTTGAGGGTGGTAGGCAGTGATCAAACGAAGTTCAGTATCCAAGGATTTCTAAATACTTTTCTAGAATCATGAATTAAAACAGTGATCACAATCAGAAACAATCGATACGGGTACTCCATGATGTCTCAAAACATTATTAATATATATTCTTGATAAACGTTCAAGTGGTTAATCTTCCCTTATAGAACGAAAATGTGTTGAATTGGTAAGACGATCAACAATGACCCATATTGAATCGTTCCTTCAAGGAGTCATCGGTAGTCCCATGACAAATTAGATCGTGATATTATCCCATTTCCACTCAGGTAAGGGAATTGGGTGCAATAATCCACCGGTCCGTTTCCTTCTAGCATTCACTTGTTGAAAAACCATACATCTTGACACAAAATCCGCAATCTCCCTCTTCACGGTGGCCCACCAAAAATTTTCCTTCAAATATCTATTCATTTTGGTTCTCCCAGGGTGTATAGTGAAATTGGAACTATGAGCATCGTCCAACAATTCCCTTTTATATCAGGTATATCGGGAACACAAAGTCTCCTCCCAAATTTCAAAATTCCATCTTCACACATAATGTCACTCAATTTCCCATCATTCATAGCTTTAATTTTCTTATTAAACTCTTCATCATTGGTCTGAGAACTCTTTATCCATTCTAGTAAATATGTTTTGGAAACTATTTGAAAAAGTATCGATGTTTCACCTTACATGGTTATTCCCATATCTAACTTTACTAGATCCATGAAAATTGGATCCCTTTCAACTCTCATTTTGTTCAAAACACCATGATCCTTTCTACTCAAAGAATCTGCCACCTTATTTTCATTCCCTGGGTGGTAGTGTATCGTGCAATCATAATCCTTGAGTAGTTCAAGACATATCCTTTTCCTCATGTTGAGTTCTTTCTATGAGAAAATATACTTCAAACACTTGTGATCGGTATATATATCACATTTTTCACCACAAAGATAATGTCTCCATACCTTCAAAGAAAATATTACAGTAGCTAACTCAAGATCATGAGTAGGATAGTTTTGCTCTATATTTTTTAGCTGTCGTGATGCATAGGAAATAACCCTATCATTCTGCATAACGACACAACCAAGTCCTTTCTTTCAATCATCACTATAAATAACAAACCCGTCATTTCCTGATGGTAGAGTCAAAATAAGATCATTGACTAATATTCACATCAAATCATCAAAAAAAATTTACACTCTTTTGTCCATACAAATTTAACTATTTTATAGGTGAGATTTGTTAATGGGTTAGCCAATCGGGCGAAATTCGGGATGAAACATCGATAATAACCTGCTAAACAAATAAAACTACGTACCTCGGTTATACTCATTGGTGAGGGTCATTCTTGGATTGCTCTTGTCTTAGAAGGATCAATAGAGATTCCATCTTTCTTCTTAACAAAAAGGACTGGGGCTCCCCATAGAGAAACACTAGGGTAAATAAATCCCTTATTACTCAATTACTCTAGTTGTTTCTTTAGTTCCATTAATTCCATAGTGGCCATTCTATAAGGGGTCTTCGATATGGGCCTTGAACCAGGAATTAAATCAATGTAAAGATCAATTTCTCGTTCTGGATAATGTCCAGGTAAATCCTTTGGAAACACATCTACATATTCTTTCAAAATGGGTACATCCTCTATTTGGACATTCCATTCCTCACCCAAAGTTATTTCATTCTCTTCCTTCCCAATAATTAAATTTAGATGAGCTACTAGGGGTGGATCTAGATAAGAATTAGGTGGTGACGATTCTTCTCTAAAGATAAGGTGTTACTTATCATCATCATCAAAAATCATAACCTCCTTCTTCTTACAATAAATCTCTGCATCATATCCTGAAAGCCAATCCATATCGAGGATTTTATCAAACTAAATCATAGGATTGACGATGAGATCAACAGATAAAGAACACTTATATGCTCTAATGGGAATGGATTCAAAAAACGTTGTTTCAATGAAACTTACCTTGGGAGTTTTAAATGACAACTCCCTTGTTAAATCAAATTGGAAATATCTAATTTTCTCAGCAAACTGGGAAGATATGAAAAATGTGATGATCCAGAATCAAAAAATGCATTTTCTAAACATGATGAAACCATTAAATTAACTGCTACCATGTGTCCCAGAGCTTCTACCTCAGCAGTAGTGATATCATAAACTTGGACTTGATCCCTATGCCTTTTTTGAGATAAGTTCCCCTGATGATTAGGACATTCATTTACAAATATCCCATCTCCCTGTATCTGTAGCATTGAACATCGGCATATTCTTTCTTCCCCTTGAAATCACGAGCATGGTGGCCTTTTTCACCACACTTGTAACAAACATACATTTATTTCAAGCAATTACCAGTTTGTTTCTTCCCACATTTACTGTAGGAAGGGTAATCACCTTTTCCCTTCTTACCATAATTTCCAATTCCAGTGTGATCAGAAGATCTCTTCTTCTCTTGCTTTGCTTTAAAGTCGTAAGACTTAGAGAATTCTTTTTCTGTCTTGATAATGCATGAGACAATATCTTCATACAACAAGATGGTTTTTGAGACTAATTCTCAATGGAGAAACATTTTTAACCCTTCAAATAAACCATAAATATTACTTCTTGGGTAATGTATATAATTTGCAGCATGCCTTTCTAACCATGTAAAGTTAGACTCATACTTTGCGACATTCTAGTCCTCATTTTTCCTTAGACTCAAAAATTGTCTTTCAATATCTGATCGATGGTGATGAGGAAAGTATTTTTCTAAGAAAATATCTTTAAACTCCATCCATTCCAAATTTGATACTTCATCATCTTCCTTCGTATTTTGAATCAAGAACCACCATTTATTTGCATCTCCAGTGAAGCGGTAAATTGCCATGACAACTTTTTCCCTTTTGATACTCCCCAAGGCACGTAATATTTCCTCTAAGGAATTTATCCATTGCTATGATACTAGTGTATTTGTACCCCCAATTAATGTTGTGGTTGTTTCCTCATGAAGCGATCTCACATTGATCCTCCATGCTGTAGATTGGGGTGCTCCATACGGGTAAGGTTATTATTCATAACCTGAGTGAGTTGTCCCAGTATGGTAATTAGATGATCAGCACCAGTTGAATCACCAGCTCTACTATAATTATCTTAAGCAGGTGGGAAATCCCTACATGGAGTGTGTGCATTGATACAGTTTCCATTTCATCCACTAGGTTCCATTTCTAAACAAAGGCATAAACTAGATCAGTTTATGAATCAAAATACATAATTCCATACATGTAACACACTTAACATAAATTGAACAGTTTATGGATATAATCCATAATCATAAAAAATATTTTCTTAGATGAATTATATACTCATAAAACCTTCATAATGTTTTTTAAATAAAATGAGAATCATCTTAAGAATATCCCCCAGGAGTGTCGTATCCAAGAGTGCAGCAAGGCCCGTTGTCGTGCACCAGTTCTCGTTCGAGTCTAGCTCAAAGTGGTGTTTTCAGGTTTTACCACTAGGTACATCTGTACCAGAGCCGCCTCTACCTGCTCTTATCTGGACAGGGATGTATTTCTCAGAAAATTCACAAAATATCTACAATACCAAAATTCTAGGAAGCTCTTCTATATTAATCCTCAAAGTCTATCTTAGGGCTATGTGCTCTAATCCGAGTTTATCCAAATCTAGATTCCAAGGATTGTACTAAAATTCCTCTGATACCAACTGTAATGCCATGACCCCAGTTACCTAGAGTCATTGCAATATTAAATTACATTGGCAAGATCACAAAAAATCAAGTCTCGAATGACCGATTAGTTTAGTAGCCTTGGAATCACTAGATACATTCATAATGTTTACATTACATCATAAAGTGAAAACTACAACAAAATCTTGTATCCACACTCATATCAATTTATATTATCCCTGTAGTTCATTCATAAAATACTTTTTCACATCCTGGGAAAAATTAAACATAAAAATGGGTGATCTCAGACGCCCAGTAAGGATAACAATATAGCGGGAACTTTCATAAATAAGCATAAACATTTAAGGCAATGTATAACTAAAAAAATCCTTTTAAACATAAAATTCATCATAATATGGCAGAAATAAAATTAAATAACTATATTTAATTATTCACGTGGATATTCTACTAGTCAAATAATCACATGCAATATCAATAACCACTTTCATAATGACGGAATGCATAATTCCATACTATCATAACCACATAGTAAAGGCCTTGTGCGAATACTATAAATAAGATTTTGTCAAGACCTTGTTACAAGACACTAGTTTGTCTCATGAGACCTACCGATGTATCGAGGAGCTATTGCGGGCTCCACCCATCACTTATTAAGTCCAATTCATTCCTCATATGAATAGGTTTAAACATAACATAAACATTCTTATTAAAACTAGCATATGAAATGTCAATACATTCTCCATAAACCATGAGTGGTATGAAAATAACACATCCACAGTCAAACATATCAAAAAACCTTCAATACTAAATAGAAGTTTTGTATCATAATAAATCAACTTCAAATAAGCTTAAAATCCATCAAAGGATGTTGACATAGATAAAATCATAACTATTTGATATAAATGTCTCTTTTTTTGAAATCATTTAAAAGTCACATAATTATAAAATAAAACATTTAATTTCAAAATATTCTTATAATATTTCAAGGGAATCTTTGATGATTTTATAATGTCATAGAATAGCATCACCCGCCGTATAAGTTAAAAAAAGACATTGTTACCTTAATTCTGTCGAAAAGATTAAAAAGGACCTTGTTTGGAAAACTACAGAAAGATGCCTTTATAAACATCTTATAAAAATTCAAAAAATGGTATAAATGACAGTAACCCATATTCTTTAAAATAGTAATAATGATTTGAAATAAATTTTAAACAAAAATGGATGTGGGTGAAAAAGAGGTCCCAGTAGATAATTACGTATAAACAACCTCAGATAATGAAGAGTTTTGAAATAAACTCTTGCCTTCTACTTTTCCTTGGTTGAGGGTAGGTTATCCTCCTGTATAATGGTGAAGTAATTGTTATTAAATTATACATGAATCATATACATTAATATGATATCATATATGAACTTTTAACATAGCTTTGTTAATAATATATTTGTATTATCGTTGTTTCAGGTGTTAACTGATTCATTTTCCTTTACATGCTTTGTTACGTAATCCATGTTTGTTATGGATAGGTTGTATCTTATTCATATCCAGAATGATATTAAGTACTTAAATATTATTTTTAACCATCAAATGAACATTATTCCTGAATGGATACTATGGGGAATGGATCTCATCGCATTCGTGGAGACGGTAGTCCGTACGTACGCACGAGCGACAATATCATTTTTTATATTAAAATAATATATAATTGGGTGGTGTATCATATATAAATAATAATTATCATGTTATATTTATTATTTAAATTAATTTAACATCATTATTATACCCATTAAAATAATAATGTATTGAATAACAATTACACCACGACGTGGAGACGGTAATCCGTACGTAAGCACGTATGGTGACATGTCATTCAAGGGATGGATAGAATACTAAATATGGTTTTACCATCTTTATAATAACATCTAATTATATAGTATATACTGGAGTTATTATTTTATAATATAAATAACAAATAAAGAAGAAGTTGAAGAAGAATGGAACTTGAAAGTGAGTGGTGAAAACATTGCCTCTTCTTCGTGTTCTTCATTTTGATTTGATCAAAAGGAATCCTTAGGTTGGATTTCTGACTAACTTAAGACATCTAAGATTATGTTAGGGAATTTTATAGAATATTTGGGTATGTTTTGGCAGATCAAAAAGGCTTTTAAGGTGAGAATTAGTGAGAAGGGGGAGTTCTCTTTTATAAGAGGTGTGAGGGGCACCTTAGGAAAAGATAGAAATATTATTTTATAATAAATTTATATTCGGTTTCTAATGGCCTAAAGTAGATTATATAAATTTAAAGGTGGGGATAGGTCAAAAAAAACTCAACCAATAGGTTTTATACAGATTTGGGTCACTATATTAACGTTATATTTTAGTTTTAACTCTTAGTTAATTTGTTTGACATTTACCATGTCTCTTTGTATTTTTATATTATATAGTTACTAAACATACTATATACATCCAAGAGACCCCCAAGTGGTCAACTAATAATAAACCTATAATTATATAAGTCTTTTTTCCAAACCATATATTTTTAGGAATAGAATGTCAATTAATAATGTAATATTTGATTTAAAAACTCATTTATGTCAATTTTGACACTATTTAATAATTGATTTTTTAAAGTCTTAACAACATTATTAATTCAAATCATATTCATTTATTCAATAATAACTTGTAATATTAACCAATAAAATTCGTGGATGTCATCAAAACATTCAAATTATATTTATTTTACCTTTTATAATAATAATTATTTGATTATTTCATTAATAAGGAAAATACTGCATCATTATTGTGTCATAAATAAATTTTATTATTCAATGTCTAAAAATTATAAATAAAATACCATTATGTAGGAAATATATATATATTTCTAATGAATATTTATAGTAAAAAATATAACATATATAATCCTATGTTAATTTTTTTTTTGCTAAAATATATATGCTTATTTCATTTTTGTATTTACTTTGACTTAATTAATATAAACTGTCATTATCTCCTGCAAGTGGATCCATGGGGTCCCAAAATCAGCCCAAATATGCCAATTGTCGAACATGTAACAACCAATAGGGTTAGGACACGTTTTAAGGTAATTTATTATTATTATAATATTATTTGTTACCCTTATTTAACGGATTTTCCCATTAACCATAGTAAATAAAATATTTACCGAAATAATTATTCAAAATGTCTAAAAAAAAAAGTTATCTATCTATACAATTTGGACCTACGGATTCTAAATATGGAGTCCATTTTTCTAAATTCAAAAAACATAAGTGGAAAAAATTAATTTAAATTAATTCTCGCTGTCAAAACAAAAAACATGTTTTTAAGAAACAATAACTATCAAAAGATTGTCACTTCCTTATTTCTAGATTAAATGTGAAATTATGTCCAATGACCCAAATTTTATTAAATGGTAAAAATATATTCTAAATATACTTTATACTCACTCAAATGCATAATTTATCACTCTTAATTATTTTGATTGAAAAAGTTGTTTTTAATTAAAATTTATTAATTTTCACTATTCATCAAAATATGAAAGTTATACGAAAAGTACCAAAAATTCACCTTAAGATAATTTCGATATTCTGAATCCAAAAATTACATCTATTTTGAAATTTAAAATTTATAAAATTTCAAAAAATTGTTATTACTATTCATAACGGCTATTTTGATTGGTTGTGGTGTGTGTTAAAACTCCAAGTTACGTACAACACATGCTACTGTATTATTCAAAAAGAAGCGTACCGTGGAATCATGGGGCGTTACAATGATCCTACTACTTGAGTCTATCACTTCCTTTATCAGTGTCAAAAGGATTTGTTAAAATCTTTTATTTATACAATTCATTTGATCACTGTTTAATGGATATTTTACCAATGCTAAGGATACATAATGGTAATTTAAATAAAATTTGATAAAATAAAGCATAAAGAGTTCATGTGTTTTCTATATCTATAAGACACTAAATTAAATTGAGTGTTATTCATAAATATTCAGGTCATTGCAATTTCCATAAAACTGTTCTAGTTAATCATGCATGGAATTAATCTTGCTATATTATTTCAATGATTCATTAAATCATAATAGGCACACAATCACCTAAAAAAGAATAATTTTCATAGAGATTTAAAACAAATTTTATTGTCCTAATTTAAATTTCAAAATTTCATATAAAAATTTATGAAGAGTGATATTTGTTATTTTTAAAAATTAAAGGATCAGATTGAGATGACATACGCTCCCACTCATTTGGTTAATTAGTACTTTCACATTTAACTTCATAAAATTTGAATTCATTAAAATATTCCATATGATCAACAAAATTAGTACTCTGTTTTTTATTATTTTTAATGAACATATCTTTATTATATTATTCTATTATCGTATTTATTTTATTATATACCATATAAGTCTTATTATTATTAGAGTGTCCTAAAAACATGCATTCATCACTTTTAGAATAATGTTTTTTTAGATTATACTTTTTTTAAAAAAAATATTGATAGTACACCTAAAAAGATTAAAATAACTAATTTTGGAATTCTTATTCATAAATAGTTCATAGGTGGTTTTCATTAAAAATGGTCGGATATAATCACTATTTAGGGTATAATAAGCAGTGTAAAAATTTTCATGACCCGTCCTTGGGGACCGTACCATGACTATCACAAGCCCGCCTTCCATAGGCCAGGGGCTGGCGACTAGAACCAATGGCGAATCCCTGATAAAAACGGAAGACATTGCCTTTTAACTTGTAACACACACAGAGTCTGAACACAAGAAGTAGAGGCAACAAATACTAAAATAGAAAAGTAAGGTGTGCCGATTGTAAGTGGGCCAGTATACAAACCCAACTGAAAAAAAACAAGTACAAGTAAAAAGGGAAAACAACTCTTGGATCGTCTACCAGGAAATCATACCTGAAGGGTAGGTACAGAACTCGGACAAGTCATCTCTATGGTACGTCCCATCTGGTCCAGCTCCAAGTAGCCTCCGTCCATCACCCTCTTCCTCAATCATTATTTTCCATCATCTGCACAGTACACAACAAGGTGCGGGAGAATCCCGTTCAGGGGTGAGTATAACAATACTCAGTAGGGGACCCCGAGACCCCCGAAGGACTCCTAGAATCCAAAAAGGATAAACCACAGTAGAAATATACAATAATGAAGTATCAACCAACCATACTTAGGTATATTCCCATACATATACCTAAGTTACAAGTCATAGTCTGGCTCCAACTCTCGATCCCAAACACAACCCAGTCCACATTGGAAATAAAGTGAAGCTCATCGATGATAATGATTAAAAGGAAAGACTCACCTCACAAAAGTATACATCATTCGTAGAGAGATAGAGATGATTAGATGTAGTCACTGATTCATCTAAGTTTTCAGACCCACACAGGTTATAGAACCAGCTAAGCTGTCAGACCAACACAGGATACAGGACCATCTATTCTGACGGACCCACACAAGATGCAGGAACAGAAGTCAGAACTGTCAGACTCACGGAGGATCCTGGTATAGTTTTCATTGCTTTCGAACCCACATAGAATTCCGGTACAGTAGTCGTCACTGTCGAACCCACGTAGGATTCCGATATAGTAGTCGTCGTTGTCAAACCCACTTAGGATTCCGGTACAGTAGTCGTCGCAGACTACTCTAGGGTTCCCGCACATAGCACGCTTGATTCTAGGAGGGTCCGTTCCTCATTCAAGTTTTGATACAACAACTATCACGAAATCCCGAGTTGATGTATTCTGAAGTTTTTTCTCATCATATGGAACCCTACAGGATAGACGGCACGTCAATCGGATGCCTGGTCTGAGAGTTATAGGAATTTCTGTTCCACGGGCCCGGTTGGATTCACGCGTGATCCAAAATCAGCTTTTTTCCAAATTTTTCAAAAAATAAAATAGGGTATTGAAAAAGGACCGCCTCTTCGTGAGGAACCTAGTTCCACAGATAGTGCATCGATCGGACACGCGGTCTAGGAGTTATTCGCATTTATGTGAAGACGGGCCCAGACCGTCAAGCCCAGTGGGCTGTCAGGTCAGCCCGACCCGGCAGGGGGGTCAGCTCGGCCCGGTGGGGCATAGCCCACCTGGGGACCCTGCCCGTGCTGCGACCCGGTCCGGTTTTCCCTGCAGTGCCAAGCGGCGCCACCACCTCTGTTCAGTCGGTCGTAGCCGGCCGGTTCGGCCCAACGAATGCGGCCCGCATTGCGGGTCGTGGTTCTCCCCATATGGTGCCTGCGGGCGATGAAGTCCTCCAGCCTGGCCGGCAGGCGGCCGACCTGTTCTCCCAGCTGAACGGCCCAAGGATACAGGTCACGACCTCCTCCGTGCAGCGCCTACAGGCACCGCAAATCTCTATCCCAGTCGGTTCAGTTGGACTGAGCGGCCCACAGACATGGGCCCCGTTCTCCACCTCCACGGGGCACCTGTGGGCGCCGCGGTTCCTCCAGCGGGCTGGCCGGTCGGCTGGCCAGTCGTCATGCTGTCTGGGTGGCCCGAGTGGCCGTCGGACCCTCCACGCGGATGACACGCGGCCACCGCTGCCTCCGCTCGTCGATGCATCTTCTATCTGCCACGGACCGAATTTCTGCGGCCCCTTCCTTCACTACGGTGCGATGGAATTGTGCCCTACCGGATCCGTCTCCATCTTCAACACAAACAAGGTTCAACAGAGGGATGCCAAGCCGTGTTTTTTTGGCCTGCGCCCTCCGCTTTAGGTGATGACAATTGGCCAACGAATAACCAAAGCATTCATCGAAGAACGAGGGTATAATTATAATTCGTTTAAAAATAAAAAAAACCCATACCTGTAAATGGTGCTCGCTCGGGAGAGTCTTGGGAAGACGGCGTCATTTCGTTGACGTCAGGAGGAGATGACATCGTCGTTGGTGATGTTTTTCACGGGTGGCATCTACTCCTCTAACACGGATGGAGGTCGTTGGAGATGTTCTTCGTGTTCATTGTGGGAAGAATGATTTCTTTCTAATTCTCCAAAGCTTCCCAAGGAATTATGTCCAACCCCATAAAATAAAAATAGCACCACTTATTAAAAGGATGGATTAATGAATTCAAAGAGATTCAAATTCATCAAGTTACATCTTTTAATTAATTGAAAGTTAAGTTGGTTCATTAAATGGGAGGGAGGAGATGAAGAGGCTCCAAATAAATAAAGGGAGTTTCATCATCTTTAATTGGGGATTCAAGGAGTTTAAGGGGAGTTGAATGGGTTTCATGATAGTGGGCCCCACCTATAGTTATATCCTCCCAAGGGAGGTTAGGGTGTGTTGGGCCCACCTCTAACCTCCACCTAGAGACTTTAACCAACTAAAATAAAAATAATCCATCACTTATTTTTATTTTACTTTTTTTATGAAACCCAGAAAACTAACTACCAAACACGCAAAAACACAACTGCGGTAAAGGTCCCCTTAAGAGAATACTGGTGTTGCGAGTTCAATAGTGTTCTCGAATTTCAATTCGGAGCATCGGTTCAAAATATACAAAATCTAGCACGTATGTTTACTGAACATACCTGAACAAAACTTCAGAAATTGATTCCGGACACACCGGACCTCGGAATCAGGCGCCGTCAGAAACTGCGGACTCGTAAAATTCTCATGTATTTAAAAACAAATCCACAGAATTTCCAGGTCTTTACATTCTCCCCACCCCAAGGATTTACATCCAAGAAATCTACAACTCACACTAATGGAACAAATGGGGGTACTGAGCACGCATCTGAGCCTCCCGATCCCATGTTCTCTCCTGGAGGATATCGTGCTGCAAGAGAACGCGCACTAGAGGAATCGACCTTACACGTAGGACCCACTCCTATCGATCCTCAATCTCCACTGGAACATCCGTGAATGTCGCCCTGTCATCGATATCCAACTCCCCGTGGTCGATAATGTGAGACGGGTCATGCACGTCATGCACCTAGAGCATCAGGCTTCACCATATTCTTGTTGTTGCATGCAGGAGACTCATGGAAAGGATCACCATGAGGTCGGATAGAGACCCTACCAATCTGAAAACTCTATCGATATCCTCCATCAAATCCTCAACTGTGTGTGGGTTCATCCCTCCCAAGAACCTGGGCGGCCTCTGGTACTGGAACTCGTGTAATGAACTAAGGTGGCCTGCACTATCTACTACTGGATATGGTTGTATCGGTGGCCCAGCGGGTAGTGGTACTGCTTGTACCTCTGCTGTGATGGGGCCCTACACCGAGGCCTCGTCGCTCCGTAGGCTACCATCTCATACGAAACTCGGAACCCTAGATGGCTTCCTTCGTGGGGAAATCCTGAAAAGAAACATGTGAGACATAGTTAAAACAATATACCTGGTGAGCTGATAGAAAGTAATAATGAAGAAAATTTTTTCATGGAAACACACACACAATCAGTGTTTTCGTGCACTGAGTCGGAGATCAAAAGTCAGAGTCCTAGTGTATGGATACGTCGGTCGCCGCACCAACACTGGTTTTCCTAAACATATAACCACACCCAAAACACTCAACACTATTTATGTTTAAAGAATCAGAGTCCAAGTTATGTGGAAGAACTGACTCCTCTGATACCAATTTTTCATGACCCGTCTTTGGGGATCGTGTCGTGACTACCCCAATCCCACCTTCCATAGGCCAGGGGATGGCGACTAGCACCAAAGGAAAATCCATAATAAAAAGGGAAGACATTGACTTTTATCCTATAACAATCACACAGTCTGAACACAAGCAGTAGAGGCAACAAGTACTAAAATAGAAAAGTGAGGTGTATTGAAAGAAAAGTGGGCCAGTATACAAACCCAACTGAAAAACAGAAACAAGTACATGTAAAAAGGGAAAACAGTTCTTGGATCCTCCATTGGTAAATCCTATTTGAAGTGTAGGTATGGAACTCGAACAACTCATCTCTGTGGTACATACCGTCTTATCCAGCTCCGAGCTGCTTCCGTCCATCACCCTCAGCCTCGATCACTGCAGTCCGTCATCTACACAGTACACAACAAGGTGCGGGTGAAGCCCGTACAGGGGTGTGTATAAGAAAACTCAGTAGGGGACCCCGAGACCCCCAAAGGTCTCCTAGAATCCAAAAAGGATAAACCACATTAGAAAGATACAATCACGATGTATCAACCAACCCTAGATAGATATATTCCTATACATATACCTAAGTTACCAGTCACAGTCTGGCTCCAACTCTCATGCCCAAACACAACCCAGTCCAAAAAGGAAGTAAATTCGATCTCATTGATGATAATGATTGAAAGACAAGACTCAGATCACATAGGTATACATCTTTCTTAGAGTGATAGATATGATCAGATGTAGTCACAGATTCATCTATGATGTTTCACCCACACAGGATACTGGACTAGCTAAGTTGTCGGACCCACACAGGATATGGGACCAGTTATTCTGTTGGCCCCACATAGGATACGGGAACAGAAGTCAGAAATGTCGGACCCACGGAGGATCCTGGTATAGTAGTCAACGCTGAAGAACCCACGTAGGATTTTGGTACAGCATTCATCGATGTCGAACCCATGTAGGATTCCGATACAGTAGTGGTCGCTGTCGAACCCATGTAGAATTCTAGTACAGTAGTCATCGCAGCCTGCTCTAGGGTTCCCGCACAAAGAACGCTCAATTCTGGGAGGGTCCTCTCCTCAAGTAAAGTGTCAATTCACCAACAATCCCAAAGTCCTTATTTGATGTATCCTAATGTTCGGTCTCATTATAAGGAAACCAATGGGACATACGACGCGTCAATCAGACGCCCGGTCTGAGAGTTATTGGCATTTCCGTTCTAGGGGCCCGGTTGGATTCACGCTCGATCTAAACCCATCCCCTTTCCAAATTTTTTCACAACTCACTTAGATTAATGCAAAAGGTCTGATTTGTCGCAAGGATCCCAGTTCCGCAGATGGCACGTCGATCGAACACACAGTCTAGGGGTTATTCGTATTTAAGTGAAGATGGTGCCAAGCGGCGCTGCCACCTATGGCTGGCCGGCCGTAGTTGACCGGTTCATCCCGACACATGCGGCCCACGTTGCGAGCCACGGTTCACCCCAGGCAGCACCTGCTGGTGTCATGGTCCTCCATCCCGGCCAACAGGTGATCGGTCGGTTCACACAGCCAAGCGGCCCACAGATGCGGGCCGCGGTCTGCTCCGCGCGGCACCTGCTGGTGCTGCAGATCTCCTACCCAGCAGGTAGGCAGCCGACCAGTTCAGTTCAGCAGAGCGACAAGGGGACGCGGGCCACATCCTCTACCTCCATGCGGTGCCTATGGTGGCTACGGTTCCTCTAGGGGGTCGGCTGGCCAGTCAGCCAGTCGTCCTGCGGTCTGAATGGACCGAGTGGCCGTCGGACCATCAATGCGTCCGGCGCGTAGCTGCCGCCACATCTGGTCATCGGTGCCTCTTCCATCCGCCATGGCCCGCATGGCCGGGGCCCCCTTCCTTCGGCGCATTGCGACGACAATGCGCCCTACTGGATCTGCCTCCATCATCAACACAAACAATGTTCAATGGAGGGACGTCGGGCCGTGTTTGTTTGGCCCGCGCCCTCCGCGTTAGGTGATAAGAATTGGCCAACGACTAACCAAATCATTCATCGAAGAACGAGGGTATGATTTTTATTCATTTAAAATAAACAAATAACCCTACCTTTAAATAGTGATTGCTCGGTAGAGTCGTGGGATGATGGCGTCGTTCCGTTGACGTCGGGAGGAGATGACATCGTCGTTGGCGACGTTCTTCACGGGCATCGTCTACTCCTCTAACGCGGATGGAGGTCGTTGGAGTTGTTTTTGGTGTTCTTTGTGGGAATAATTATTTCTTTCTAAATCTCTAAAGCTTCCCAAGGTATTATGTCTAACCCCAAAAAATAAAAATAATACCACTTATTAAATGGATTGCTTAATGAATTCAAAGAGATTTAAATTCATTAAGTTACATCAATTAATTAATTAAAAGGTGAGTTGGCTCATTAAATTGGAGGGAAGAGGTGAAGAGGCTCCAAAAAAATAAATGGTGTTTCATCCTCCTCAATTGGGTGTTCAATTTTTTAAAGGGGGGTTGAAGGGGTTTCATGTTAGTGGGCGCCACCTCTAGTTATATCATCCTAAGGGAGGTCAGAGTGGGGTGGGTCCCACATCTAACCTCCACCCAGATACTTTAACCAACTAAAATAAAAATAAGCCATAAATTATTTTTATTTTACTTTTTTTATGAAACACAGAAAACTAACTTCCAAACACGCTAAAAAAGAACTACGGTAAAGGTCACCTTAAGCGAATATTGGGGCTACGAGTTCAACGGTGTTCTCGGATTTCAAATCTGAGCACCGGTTCAAAATATTCAAAATCATGCACATATGTTTACTGAACATACATGAAAAGAACATCAGAAACTGATTCCGAGCAGACCGGGTCTCAGAATCAGGTGCTGTCAGAAACTGCAGACTCTTAAAATTCCCAGGTATTTAAAAACATTTCCATAGAATTTTCAAGTCTTTAAAAAAATATTCAACCCAAAAATATTCTGTTATGTATTATTAATTATATTTGATGAATAGTTTTTTTCCCTCTATATATACCATTCTGTTGTGGTGTTCTATGGGTGGAAATACTATGGAAAATTCCATTTTTTCATTGATTTTTCATAACCTAAGTTAAGAGATTCTCCTTATTAATCAATTTTAATATAAGAAATTAAATGAACTTTCTGATTTTCAATTTTCTTACATAACGTAAAACACTTGTTTAATTTTTCACTTTTATGAGATAATAATATGGTCTATGTAAATTTAATAAAATCATATACAATTAAAAATGCATATCTTTTATAAAATAAACATTCATTTCTCATTGGTCTAAAAAGATCAAGATGAAGCAGTTCTAAGAATATTACAGTATTAACCACTTTAACAGATTTGAAGAAATCATTGTGTTTCTTACCTTTTAGACAACTATCAAATGAATAATTAATTCATGTACTAAATGTTATAAGTTCCAAAACTATTTATGTTTATCTAGATTATACAACAGTCGAATATGAACAATTACAAATCTTCTATGCCATAGAATGTGATATATACCTACAATATTCATCTATTTTACATCCTGCTAGGGTAGTTCATAAAAAACAATATCAAATATTTTTTTATTTTATATTTTCATATGATAAAACAAAATTACCTTTATAAAAATAAATTTATAATCTTCAAATTTTACACGCATACTGTCATCACAATGTTGGGATATACTAATTAAATTGGGTTTCAATACCTTTACAAAATGATATTTATAAATTATTACTAAAGTTAATATACCTACGTCTAAAAAAATATAAACCATATCTTTCTATTTTTTACTGAAAGTGACAGTAACTCCATTAGAAGTGTTAGATGTTAATAAGATATATATTTCACTATCCATATGCCTTGAGCACATACAGTTCATATACCATGCGACTTAAGAACTTATTATGTAGGATTCCTTCAAAAAAAATATGGAAGATGGTTGTTATGGAACCCAAACTAATTTGTGTCCAAATGGATTAGTTGAAAATATTTTAATCACCCATACATATTTAAGAAATTGATTTTAGGGTAATCTAAAAGGTATAATTTTAGAAATTAATGTATTAGTATAGTCTATATACTAAGTGAACTTTAATGAACATTTTTCTACATAATTAACATTCAGGTTACATCTAAAGAAAGTAACATTTTAAATATTCCCATTTATAACATAAAACAAAATTGTTGTATACATCTTAGGAACCTGATTATTATCAACACAACTAGTTTTCACATTTCTTAATTTATTCATATCAATTATTTTATCAAATTTATATTGTAATTGAACACAAATAGATAATGATTCATTTAATCTAGTAATTTATATATCATCTCAACCCGGGTTCCACATAAATCGTCTCCCAAGATGATGGGTCACATAGCCTCAATCATTCCTACCTATACACTAGATTGTGTTGAATATAAGTGAGGGTGTAATGGTGGTACATTGGGGAGACTATAACCTTATATAAGAGTATCATAATAGATAAAAAACAATTAATACTGAAAGCATAATATAAATAGAAATAATAGTTGAACTGTGGAAGGGTAAATTGATAGAATAAATGAGAAAGTGTGAAAGAGTAAATAACTTTGAAACTGAGTAAATATAAAAAAACACTTTTTTTGTAGTGTCTGATACATAGATTCATGTAATTCTATAATAAATACGGGAAACAGACAGATAGAAGGATGTTTCACAATAGTATAGAAGTCAAAAAGGGAAAAATATGATCCATAATAATCTCAAATGAAATCCTGATCCACATATCTCCATATCCATATATAAAAAAGGCACATCAATAACCTATAGAAGTGTTATTTTCTATATCTATACATATAGGCATATAGTCTTCTTAGGTACCAAAGAAAACCCAAGTAGGGTGTGAGATAAAATATCAGTAGGCCACCACCATCGGTGTCTACATGTAATCAGAGTAGTTATCATAACTAAATAGTGTTTTGGTAAAATCACTTTATTAAAAATGCCAAATAATTAAATAACCATCATGCTTAGGTTCCAAAAAGACACCTGGATGGCCTACCTACTTCGGCTCATTATCGGGAGTAATGTATGAACAATCAATAAATATATATAGTAGTAATATATATATACATATATCATCCACCTATATGAACTTAGTACGTGTAGATGTATGTGACTATATACATGGAATACTAGTTGTTGGCTGTACTAGGGCATAATTCAGATATCCATGACCAGTCTAACGAACCTATAAGCTCAAGAAATAGGGTATATTCCCTAAATCCTAAGAAGAGTATGAGGCATCATGAATAAATACTTTGGATGGTGAGTGATCCATCATGTCATCACTATAATCATTTAACATGGCATGTAAATCCCAACTCCTATATAGTATCACTTGTGTGATATTCCATACTCAACACCCGATGTAAGGGAGCATGATAATCTATAATTCTCCACACCCCTTACTATTTTACAATGAATATATGAAGTTGTATTCATATTTATTATTAAATATGATGTAATAACTCTTACATAATATGATTACAATGGCTTTATATATATTGATAAGGTTAATTCATGACTAAAAAATAACAAATGAAGAAATACATCTCATATGTTCATTTAGTAAAGTTCAATTCCATTAAAAACATTAAAATTCATATTAATAATTTTATATAGCATTAAAATGGATTGCCCTTACCATCCCATGGGTTTATTAAATTTAATTCATTCTAGATAAATAACCCAATCAAGCATTATCCATTTCATTTAATTCAAACCATTCAATTCACCAAAACAAGGAAATTTAATTTATAACATACAAATGGACATTTAGAATATGACATGATCGTTAAGGTAATTATCCTCTTGGGAAAATCAAAATATTATAGTGAAAACACCTAAGGGGTTCCTTGGGTTACATTTAATACCCACTTTTGAATTTTAACTACATTTAAAGGCTATTTCGGAAGGTGCATGGGAGTTTTTGCATTTTTAGATGATTATCCATAATGTCCAATTTCACATTGCTCACCCAAGAGGTCAGTATATAAGGTTCATAAAACTAGTGAACTACCAAACAAGGGACAATAAGTGTATAATAAAATTCAATGGTCAATTATATATAAATCAATAACTTAAAATGAGATTCTCAGCTAAAATCGGCATGTGGCACAATGTCGTAGCTATGCGCCACAAAAAACAAATTGAAATTAACATAAAAACGTACCTCAAGGTTATATATGATTCCTCACTTGATATTGGGCTCATATATGAAGATTTTTTGAAGAGATATATGAAATGGTTAAATTCCTTGAAAATTTGGAAACTGTGACTGCACCTAAAGAGAATGATGGATTTAAAGGAAATGTTTAATACGGGTTAAGATACAATGGGAGCGTACATGGATGGAATCAATGATTTAAAATTTTTGAATATTGGTCATCGGATGGGCGATCTAGATCAATGACTAACTTTGGAGGATTATTGAACTCAAATATGAGGAAAATCAAGTCTAGTCACTGGAGGGAGATGTCGAAAAGTAGAAATAACATTTTTAGTTATCTTTAGGGAAAATGGTCATTTTAATCCTAAATATCAAAAAAAAATTGTTTGGTCGCCTGATTTTTTCGAACTATGTGCAAAAGTGATCAATTTACTACTACATTGGGGAACACATCACAGTTAGGCACACAGTTTCCCTAACCATACACAATCTTTGAAAAATGACTTGACCCAAACCTATAATCAACCACACGATTTTGCACCATGGGTCGCACGGTAGAATAGAAACTATGCATCCCAGCCCTTTCATCCCATTTCGGAGCACCAAGCTCCAAATGAGCCTTAGATGCACCCATGACCTTTTGGGATGAATTAGACAACAATTACAAGGTCATTTAAGGAATTTAATTCCAAAACTAATGAACATTTCCTTTGTTGAAAATAACGGTCTGTATAACCTCCCCTCCTTAATGAAAATCATCCTTGATTTAGTCTTCTATGGGTAAAGAGGCATCATCCAAAAGGAGTTATAACCATAGTGGACATATATTAGCATCACCTTACCAGGTCTCATCCTATACTCAGTCAGGCTACCATAGCACTCGTACCAGAGGATCTAACCTTCCTCGGAGTGTATACACACTCTGATCCACTATACACCCTTGATACATTTTAAAGGAAGAATCTACATCCAACTCAACCTTGTTAGGATGAAAGGAAATTTTAGAGTCTGGATAGTATCAGCAAAGATGAGATACATTAAAGACATCATTCATAGACCAATATCATTGTGTAAGTTCCAACTGGTAAGCCACTAGACTAATCCATTTCATATCCTCAAAGGGTCAAAAAAACTCAACGAGAACTTACCCAGCCTCTAAATACATCTATGTCCTAACCTGGTTGAGGCTTGCAAGAAAACCCAATCTATAAAATCGAAATCGAGAGGTCACTGTTGTTTGTTGTCATACGACTACAATATAGACGGAGCTTCCAACACACACTTCCTGGTTATATGAACATAATTTGTAGTCTCCGGCATGAGATTTGGTCCAAGTATAGCTATCTTCTTACCCCTATCCAATATAGAGGTGAGTAGAAAGGGATACCCTATAAGGCTATATAAGGAGTCATCTCGACAATATCCTGGATGTTTTTTATAAGAGAAATCCACAATTCAGATGTGTTTCTAAAAATAACCTACAAAGTTAAGGACACATGTATGGAAAATGTCCTTAGAAACTATAATTGTACAATTTGTCTATCCATTGGTCTATGGGTGATAGGTCAAGATTATAAGTACCTATGTACTTAAGTCCATTTGTAATTCCTTCTATAACTTGATGAGAAATGGTCATCTCTATTAGAAATGAATGAACAAGGAGCTCCATGATGAAGTACAACCACTATGATATTGACCCCTCCACGATTGTTTACTATGAAGGTCTATCACATACTTAAGAAGTTTGCACCCTTCCTCAATTTATCAATGACAATACACATTGTGTCATTATCATGAGGTTATCTTGGTAAAGTAGTCATGAAGTCCATTGAAACATTATCCCATTTCCACTCAGGAATGGGAAATGACTTTAAAATCCTTACCGCACATTGATGCTTCACCTTCACTTGCAAAGAGGTGAAACACTGAGTGATGAAGATGAAAATCCCATGTTTCTTACCTGGCCACCAATACTAGCATCGTAGATCTCGATACATTTTGGTGTCATTGGGGTGAACTGCTCAGGCTTTGGCATGGAATTCCCACATCAACTTCTCTTTGATTTCTTTTAAGAACCATACATTCCCATGGACCAATATGATCTCATTCCCATCAACGGTCCATCCAGAATATGTATCTTCATTTGATAAACATTCCCTTAGGGCGTGGCCTTTTGGATCTTAACTTTGTCTCATTATAACCAATTCTAATAGATTAGATGTCACTATTAGGGCTTAGACGATAGTTTGACCATGGCCCTTTGGAACCTAAAGGTTCATAATTAAGAATAAAGCTATAAGCTTACATTTGCCACATGATTCTTTAACTACCTATGTCTGAGTCTTCTAGATCATATAATTAGCTATAGAATTCCCTTTTCCAATCATGTAGGTAATCTAAAAATGAGATGACTAAAGGTACTCAACCCACCTATATTTCATGTGATTGAGATCCCACTGTGTTAAAATTTACAGGACGATTTTACAATCAACGAATACTAAAAAATTATCTCTAAGAAGAAAGTTTCTCTAACAATGTAATTCATAAACAACAACATCTAGCTCGAAGATATGCATTGAGTAATTCCGCTTGTGAGGCCTAACTGACAAGACCCATATGCAATGAATCACTTTTACTCTATTTGAATATATCCAAGACAGATACTGTAAAGACCCGGAATTCCCGTGGATTTTTTAATACATGGAAATTTTACGAATCCCCAGTTTCTGACGGCGCTTGATTCCGAGGTCTGGTGTGTCCGGAATTAATTTCAGATGTTTTGTTTGGGTATGTTCAGTAAAAGTACGAGTGAGTTTTTATAACTTTTGAACCGGTGCTCGAAATGGAAATCTGAGGGCACCGTTGAACTCACAGTGCCGGTTTTTTCTTAAGAATACTTTCACTTCGAGGGTAGTGAGTCATGAATAAAAGTTAGTTTTTGGATTTTTATAAAAAATTAATAAAATAAAGTACAACAATTTATTTTATTTTTAACATGCCATGTGTTGAGTCTATTGGTTAAAACTTCCCCTTGGAGGTTGGTGGTGGTACCGCCACACCAAAACCTCCCATGAGAGGTTATGGTGGTGGGGCCCACCCGGGCATAACCTCCCATGGGAGGATATTTGAGGTGGAGACCACCTGAGTTGCAAAACCTCCCTATTAATGATAGTGGTGGGGACCACCCGACCCCTATTGATTGTGGAGGATGAAACCTCTCCACACTCCATCATTAATGAGGGAGATCCTTTGACCTCCCTGTGCAATTAATTGCGCCAAAACTTGTGTTTTAATAAGGAGAGCCTCTTTGCATCCTCCAAATTAATGAGACAACACTCATGCAATTAATTAGGAGGAGTCAGGATTTTAATTCTCTTTTTTTTAATTACGTGCCAATAAATAAAATAATAGGAAACAATTATTTCATTTGGGTTGGAATTCTCTTCTGGTGGTATTATTGGAGAAATCTCCCAAGGAAGAACCGTTCTCCCAATGAAGAATGAGAAGAATGCTGGTGACGCTCTTCTTCTTCGACCTTCTTCCACGGACCCCCTTCGACGTGGGACATGATCGTCTACCACGGATTGTCAGCCATCCTTCTACGACGTCAACATTCGACTACCGTCGGATCAAAGGTAGGGAGATTTGTGTTATTTTATCTTTGAATATAAACCTCTTTCTTCATCTAACAATGAAATGGTATGAGAATCTCCAATTTCAATCACCGTAACAAGGGGGGATCGGGCCTCACAAACATGGTCTGACCCTCCCCTGGTTTGTTCTTGTTCGATGATGATGGCTTGGAAAAGAGGACATGAAGACGATGATGGCGAACAAGGGCCACGATCCCACGGCCTCCGCGAACCGTGCCGCCCCTGCGGTGCCCCGATGGGCTTCTCGCGACCGCGCGCACTGCACGCATGCCCTGCACGCTGGCCGGATCTGCCGACACCCCGCCGACGCGCTGCCCGGCGCCCCAGCGCCCTGCCAGTGCGCTGCCCAGCACCCCTTCGGCATGCTTCCCAGTGCCCCCGCGCCCCGCAGTCGCCCTGCATGGTGCCCCCGCGCCCCGCCGGCGCGCTGCCCGGCGCCCCCGGGCCCCGCCGGCGCGCTGCCCGGCGCCCCCGTGCCCCACGGGCGCCCTATCGGTTGCTCCCGAGCCCTGCCGGCATGCTACCCGGCACCCCCGCGCCCCACCAGGGCGCTGTCCCGCACCCCCACAGCCCACCAGCATGCTGTCCAGTGCCCCTATGCCCTGCTGGCGGCCTGCCCGATGCCCCGATAGTGGCCTGCCCAGCCCCCCGGTGCCCTGCTCAGTGCACGTGCGGCCTGCCCGCGCCCCGTGCGGCCTACCTGCTGGCTTCCCGGCATCTGGCCTCCCGAGCCGACCAGCGGCGTCCCCCGTAGTGTCGTTGGCCTAACTGACCCGGTCTCCCGGGTCGAGTTACCGAGCCGCCTACGTGGCGACTACTAGGTCGAACTGCCCTCACGGTCCGCTGGGCCGGTCCCAGGGTACCGGGTCAAAACATAGCAGGATGACCCACCCAATAAGCTTGGTAAGACCCAGCAAGTTCGACCAGGTCGACCCAGACTAGGTCAGCCTCGACGGGGTCGGGCCGAGTTGGTCCCACCAGGTCGGACCGGACCGGGGGCCATTACTGACCCATTAAGTTCTTGGGCCATATCTTTGGCACCGTAAGTCCGTTTGATGAACCGTTAGCGACACCAGTATTCTTGGATCATAACCGTCCCCTTTACTATACCCCACCGGAGTTCGGGGTATAGTTGAGTCAGGGTCAACATCGTTCGTACCCAAATCCAACCGGGCCCCCATGACTAAAATGCTAATAACTCACAGACCAGACGTCCGATTGACACGCCGTTTGTTCCATTGTGACCCCAATGATGTGGCAGTCCTTTGAGATATTTCTACGTGAGACTTCGTGACACTTAGAGTATCAACCAGTAGGTCATGGAGTGGATCCTTCCGGTGACGAATAGATAGAGTGTGGAGACCTAGTAGCTGTAGACCTGAAAATTGCTTGACCGAATCGACTTGGAGTGATTCGTCAAGCCCAGTGGGGGGTGCCCGGTATTTGGCAGCAGACACATGGCGTACTGAGCGCCTAGTAGTTGGCAGTAGATTTTCGGTACTTGACAGGAGGAGTACCTCTGTAGGCTATTAGGGGGAGCACCCGGTATTTGGCGGCAGACCTATAGCAGACAGAGCGCCTGGTAGTTGGCAGCAGACCCACGATACTCGACATGAGGAGTACTTCAGCAGTCCAAGGATAGTGAGAAGCACCTCTGTGTCACGACATGCCCACTATACTCGACAGAGGAGGAGTTCTCTAGCAGCCATGCTTTCGATAATGCAAATCCATGTTTGAGCTGATTCAATGACCGTTGTGTTTTCCTCATGATTGAGATAGTTTACATGATAACATATGTCTATGTATGGGCATATACCTAAGTAATGGTTATCCACTGATTTATTACTTTGTGGTTTATCCTTGTTGGATATTGTGATAACTTGAGGGTCTTGGGGTCCCTACTAATTTTCATTATACTCACCCTTACACAGGCTATGGTCGCACCTCGTTGTGTTGGATGCAGACGACGGACAACACTGACAAAGGTCGAGAGCGCCCGGACTGGACGATACCGGAAGGAGGACCTTACGACGTATCAGTACATGGTGGATTCTGATGGATGTGGAGTTCTATGGAGGCCATCTGTACCTACCTTTCATGTAGGAACCCAGGAGGATGATCCAGGAGCTGCTTTCACCTATCAGTTGTTTGTCATTTTTCAGTAGTACTTGTTTTCAGTTGTATTTTTACATTACAGTTGGGCTTGTATTTTGTCCCCCCATTACATTCAGTACTCTTGTTGTACATTTTTTACTTACTGTTTTCCTCCTCTTGTACTCTTATTGTGTGTGTTTACGATTTATAAAGGCAATGCCTTCCCAGTTTTAGGGAATTACGCCTTTGGTGCTAGTCGCCAGCCACTGGAGTATAGAAGGCGGGTTTCGGGTAGTCATGATACAGGCCCCGGGGGATGGGTCATGACAAATTGGTATCTTAGGGAGGTTCTACCACAGAACACAAAACTCTAATATTTCTTTTCTATGAAGAAATAGTGTTAAGGTTACTAATTTTGGTTTTAAATTCAGGGAATCTAGTGTTGGTGCGGGCGGCCGCCGTATCGATACACTAGGACCCTGAATTCTTATTTCCTACTCATTACACGAAAAAACTGATTGCGTGTGTGTTTTTAAAATTTTTTCTTTATGTTAGCTCAACCAGGTCAGATAACTAGGTATAGTCTTTGACTGTGTCGCATCAGTTTCTTTCAGGATGCCTCCCTGCAGACAAGCAGTTAGAGACTGAGAGTTGTACGTACTGACAGCCCACCAAGCGACAAGGCCTCAGTATAGGGTTGTCTTCCAGTTGAGGCACCAGTGGAGCCACCAGTAGTACTACCCCACATTGGGCCGCTGATGCCACCAGCCCCAGCAGCAGAAAGTGCACACTGCTTGAGTGCGTAGCACGAGTTCCAACGCTAGAGGCCACCCAGGTTCACGGGAGAGACGGACCTGCAGGTGGCTGAGCATTGGCTGGAGGCTGTGGTGAGAGTCTACAGACTTTTAGGGACACTATCCGACTTCATGGTGATCCTTGATTCCATCCTCCTTTATGAATTAGAAGACAGATGGTGGAGCCTGATGCTCCATATGCATGATGAGGCATCACTTCTATAGGCAGACTTCGAGAGCCTGTTCCGGGCGGAGTTTGTACCAGCCACCCTTCGAGCGGTGCGGAACGGAAGCTACTTCATATAGAGCAGGGCAGCATGAGTGTAGCTCAATAATCAGTGAGGATCACAGAACTCTTTCTCTAATCCACTGATATGGTACGGGACCCATTCTTTAGGGCCCGAACCTTTGAGCAGGGACTTAGGTTAGAGGTTAGAGCTTCAGTTTTCTCCCACAGCATCCCGACGAAGACGGGGGTGTTGGAGAGAGACCTCCTAGTGGAGAGTTTTCTTGTTGAGAAGTCTCCAACAATGAGACCCACCACTAGCCGACGTGCAGTGGAGTCTTTTGCAACTGGCAGTAGAAAGATGACTCGGAGGTCTAAGAGGAAAAGACATACAGGTGGTCGACCGCACAACTTAGGATCAGTTGTGCAGGGCACCTAGAGTGGAGATAGAGCTAGTCATTCCAGGAGCGGATAATGTTACTCCTACAGCGGGCTTGGTCATATGGATTGTGAATGTTCGACCCACCTCTCTAGTGATCATCAGACAGTTGAGGGAAGTCCCAGGAATAGGCAGAGGTACGATCGAGGCGGCCCGCAGGGCGCAGGCAGACATGGAAGCGGAGCTGGCCATGCAGCTGGTGGTGGACGATGTTACGAGGTGCTACCACCACCACCACCAGGAGGTCCACCCTGACCACAGGGAGCGGGTGGACAGGGAAGAGCACAACTTTAGGTAGCTGAGGCCTACGAACATGGCACTCCAGAGATGATACGAGGTACGATCTATGTCTACTCCACCATAGCTACAGTTCTTAAAGACATAGGTTCCAGTCACTCTTTCATTGCCACTACCCTCATTCGGATCTCGGAGATTTTGAAGGATTCATTGGTTTGATGCTTATGGCTAGAGACTCCTACGGGAGCTGATTTGACGATTACGCACTGGTGCCGGAAGTGTGAGCTTACTCTAGGAGGCGAGAGCTTTGACTGGGATCTCCTAGTAGCGGCATCGAGGCCTTACGACGTCATTTTGGGTACATACTGATTATCTACAGTCCATGCTCAGATCGACTGTATTAGGAAAAAAGTGTGGTGTGTCCGCATGGATGGGACCAGGTTCACCTTCACCAGTGAGAAGGGAACCTTTGCAGTGTAGGATGGACTTACTCAGAGGAGGGTGCAGCCGATCACTCACCAGTTGGCTTTCATTACCCACAGAGCAATTGATGTGGAGAGTTCAACTTATCCTATAGTGGTGGAACAGTACTCAGATGTTTTCCCTGACAATGTTCCAGGACTACCTCCTCGGATAGTTGTGGAATTCTACATTGACATGTACCCCAGGACGGAACTGATATCTACTCAAGCATATTGAATGGCTCCCGCTGAGCTTCGGGAGCTGTGGGTATATCTATAGCACTTGCAGGGAAAGGGATTCATCTGGCCCAGTGTTTTCCCATGTGCAGCCTCGATTCTGTTCTCCAAGAAGGTAGATAGGAGCATAAGGACCTGTGTTGACTAACATCACACGAATCATGTGATCGTGAAGAACAAGTACCCACATCCAAGGATTGAGGACCTCTTTGACTAGATCAAGGGATCTCGATGGTTCTCGAAGATAGAAATCAGATCAGGCTATCACCAGCTCAGAGTTTGAGATGAGGATGTGTAGAAGATGACCCTCAGATGTCGGTACGACCACTATGAGTACTTGGTTATGACCTTAGGCGTAACCAACGCTCCAGCAGTGTTCATGAGTCTCATGAATAGGATCTTATAGCCTTACCTCGATCACTTTGTCATAGTCTTCATGAATGACATAATGATCTACTCGACTAATGAGGAGGAGAATGCCTACAATTTGTAGGTAGTACAGGACACACTCCGAGAGAACCATATTTATGGAAGGCTCTTTATGTTCAAGTTTGGGATTCCAGAGGTTAAATTTTTAGTGCACGTCATCTCGGAGGCTGGAGTTGTTGTGGATCCAGTGAAGATCGAGGCGGTACTTTCTTGGGAGCCTCCCAGGAGTGTGACAAAGTTACAAAGTGTCTTGGGATTGGCTGGATACTATCAGAGATTCATTCCATATTTCTCTAAAGTTTCAGCACCACTTTCATACATGATGAAGAAGGGGAATCCCTTCTTGTGGTCGGAGAGATGCCACCAGAGCTTTCAGGAGCTAAGGCAGAGGTTTACAAGTGCCCCCGTCTTGATGCTTCCAGAGGAAGGTGTAGGGTACGTAGTCTACTGTGATATATCATGGACCTGACTCGGGTGTGTCCTGATGCAGGAGCGAGCGGTGATCGAATGTGGTTCTCAGTAGTTGAGACAACATGATAAGAACTATGTTGCTCATGACCTGGAGTTAGCAGAAGTGGTCTTCACCTTGAATATGTGGTGGCACTATCTGATGGGTGAAAAGATTACCATATACTATGATCACAAGAGTCTCAGGTATATCTTCTCTCAGAAGGACCTGAACTTGAGACAGTAGCGATGGCTCGAGTTCCTCCAGGACTATGAGTTTGAGATAGTCTATACTACTGGGAAGGGTAATGTTTTTGTGGATGAGATTAGCAGGAGGAATGGTATACATATGCTATGAGAGGAGACAGAGCACCTGACTGGCTTACCGATATCCATTGTCGATAGAGATGGAGCAGCCTATCTAGAGTCTCTTTTAGTCACTCCCCCACTTCTTTAGTGAGTTAGGGAGGACCATCTTGGGGACAATGATAGCGAGACACGACGTTCTCAGATATCCATATGGCAGGTACCTGATGGATTTTCCAAAGGTGGGGAGCACGTCATCCTCTTCCGAGGACATACTTCGGTACAAGTAGCACTTCGGGAGAAACTATTGAGGGAGTTCCACACATCCCCTTTAGCGGTACATCTAGGTGTGGTGAAGATGTATCAGGACCTCAGACGACAGCACTGGTGTCTAGGTATGAAGAAGGCAGTAGCGGAGTTTGTCTCATGGTGCCTCACTTGTCAGTAAGTGAAGGCAGACCACCAGGTAATAGCTGGCATGGTTCAGCCCTTAGAGGACCCGGAGTGGAAGTGGGATGGGATATCTATGGACTTTGTGATAGGTCTTTCACGTACATCTAGGAGTCATGATTCAATTTGGGTAATCATTGAACGACTCACCATGTCGGCCCACTTCCTACCCATTAGAGAGCAGGGATCAATAGATAGCTTATGATGCCTCAACATGCCGGAGATAGTGCATTTTCATGGAGTACCTTCTTCTATTGTCTTCGAACGTGACACGTGCTTCACATCCCGGCTATGGGAGGGGTTGCATGAGGCTTTTGGGAGACAACTACATTTGAGAACCGCCTTCCATCCTCAGACAGATGGTCTGAATGGGTGGACCATTTAGACCCTCGAGGAGATGCTACATGCATGTTTCCTCGACTTCGGCCTCAACTGGGAGGATCACTTTAATTTGGTGGATTTTTCTTACAACAACAGTTATCACTCAACCATCGGTGTCGCACATTTCGAGTTGTTGTACGAGAGACATTGCAGATCACCCTTGTGCTGGACTGACCCTGAGGAGTCAACACTAGAGGGACGAGAGATGGTATGAGCTACTGTGGAGAAGGTGCAGATCATCTAGGAGCGGATGAGGCCTACACAGAGAAGATAGAACTCGTATGCTGATAGAATAAAAAGGACTCTAGAGTTCGAGGATGGTGACCACGTTTTCCTATGGGTCTCACCTCGACGAGGTCTACGAAGATTTGGCCGAGGAGGCAATCTATCTCCGAGGTTAATTGGACCTTTCAAGGTCCTCAGCATAGTAGGTGATGTGTCTTACCACTTAGCTTTTCCACCTATGTTTCACCGGGTGCATGACTTCTTCCACGCTTCTCAATTGATGAGATATGTGCATAACCCGTCCCACATCATCAACCATGGAGAGCCAAACATCGATGACAGGGTGACCTTCATGGATGTTCCGTTGGAGATTGAGGATCGACAGGAGCAGTTCCTATGTGGATGGTCGATACCTCTGGTGTGCGTTCGCTGGCAGCACGAGAACCTCCAAGAGAGAACATGGGAGCGGGAGGCTCAGATGCGTGCTCAGTACCCCCATTTGTTCCCTTAGTTCGAGTTGTATCTTACAGGGACGTAAAGCCCTGAGGTGGGGAGAATTTAAAGACCCAGAATTCCCATGAATTTTTTTATTTTTTTAATACATGGGAATTTTACGAGTCCACAGTTTCTGACGGCACATGATTCCGAGGCACGGTGTTCTGCGAATCAATTTCGGAAGTTTTGTTCGGGTACGTTCAGTATTCATACGAGCGAGTTTTTATAACTTGTAAACCAGTGATCGAAATGGAAATCTGAGGGCACCGTTGAACTCACAGTGCCAGGATTCACTTAAGAGGACTTTCACTTCGACGGACGTGAGTCGGGAATAAAAGTTAGTATTTGGATTTTTATAAAAAAAATAATAAAATAAAGTACAACACCTTATTTTATTTTTATGTTGCCATGTGTTGAGTGTGGTGGTTAAAACCTCCCCTAAGTGGTTGGTGGTGGGATCACCACACCCTAAAATCCCATGAGAGGTTATGGTGGTGGGGCCCACCCGAGCATAACCTCCCATGGGAGGATATTTGAGGTGGGGACCACCCGAGTCACAAAACCTCCATTTTAATAATGGGGGTGGGGACCACCCGACCCCTATTTATGGTGGAGGGTGAATCCTCTCCACTCTCCCTCATTAATGAGGGAGAGACTTTGACCTCCCAATGCAATTAATTATGCTAACACTTTTGTTTTAACAAGGAGAGCCTCTTGGAATCCTCCAAATTAATGAGACAACACTCGCGAAATTAATTTGGAGGAGTATGGATTTCAATTCTACTTTTTGAATTACGTTCCAATACATAAAATAATAGCCAAACTATTATTTTATTTGGGTTGGAATTCTCTTCTGGTGGGATTGTTGGAGAAAGCTCCCAACGAAGAACGCGAAGAATGCCGATGATGCTCTTCTTCTCCGACCTTCTTCAATATGTGTCGTGATCGTCTACAATGGATTGTCCTCCATCCTTCTGCGACATCAACGATCGACCACTAGCAGAACAATGGTAGGGAGATTTGTTTATTTGATCATTGAATATAATCCTCGTTCCTTGTCGAACAAAGATATGGTATGAGAATCACCAATTTCTATCACCGTGATGAGGAGGGCTCGGGCCGCACGAACACGGTCCGACCCTCCCCTTGTTTGTTGTTGTTCGAAGACGATGGCTTGTCAAAGAGGATACGAAGATGAAGACGGCTAACAAGGGTTGCGCTACCCACGACCTCTGCAAACCACGCAGCCCCCGCAGCGCACTGTCTGCATGCCCCGCGTGCTGCCCGGCACCCCCGCGCCCTGCAGGCGCACGACCTGGCGCCCCCGTGCCCTGCCGACGCATTTCCTGGCTCCCCACCAGTGCACTCTCCAGCGCACCCCCCCCCCCCCCAGCGCAAAACCTGACGCCCCTGCGCCCCACCTGCGGCCTGCCCGGTGCCCCCGTGCCCCGCTGGTGGCCTACCCAGCACCCTACCCAGTGCACCTGCAGCCTGCCGGTGACTAGCCAGCCTGCCCGAGCTGACCCACAGCATCCCCCACGGTGTTGCTGGCCAAATCAGCATGGTCTCCCGGGCTGAGTTACTGAGCCGCCTACGTGGAAACTACCAGGCTTAACCACCCTCGTGGTCCGCTGCGTCGGGCCCAGTAGAGCAGATCAAAACATAGCGTGGTGACCCACCTAATGGGTCGGGTCATACCCAGTGAGTCAGACCGGTTCGACCAAGACTGGGATGGCCCAGACTGGGTTGGGCTGAGTCTGTCCGACCGGGTCGGATCGGACCCGGGCCCACTACTGACCCATTACCTTCTTGGTCCATATCTTTGGCACCAGACATCCGTTTGATGAACCATCAGTGGAACTGATATTCTTGGAGCATAGTCATCCCTTTGAGTGTACCCCACTAAAGTTTGGGGTATATTTGAGTCACGGTCAGGTTGGTTCATACACAAATCCAACCGGGCCTCGAGACAAAAATTCTAATAACTCACATACCGGGTGTTCGATTGATGCACCAGTTGTTTCTTTGAGACCCATATGACATGGCTGTCCATTGAGATACTTCTACGTGAGACTTCGTGACACTTGGATTATCGACCAGTAGCTCATGGAGCATATCCTTCAGGCGACGAGAAGACATTGTGCGGAGACTTAGTAGTTGTTGGCCTGATGACTGCTTGACTGTTTTGACTCGGAGATATTCTACTAGCCTTGTGGGGAGAGCCATATAGTTGGCGGCAGACCCATGGAGAATGGAGTGCCTGGTAGTTTGCAGTAGACTAGTTGTACTCGATAGGAGGAGTACCTCTTTTGGATATTAGGGGGAGCGCTCTGTATTTGGCGGCAAATCCACAGGGGATAGAATGCCTGGTAGTTGGAAGCAGACACGCGGTACTCGACATGAGGAGTAACTCAGCAGTCCAAGGTTAGTGAGAAGCGCCTTAGTGTCGCGACTGGCCCACCGTACTCGAAAGAGGAGGAGTTCTCCAGTAGTCGTGTTTTTGATAATGAAAATCCAGGTTTGATCTAAGTCAATGACCTTTGTGTTTTCCTCATGATTGAGATGGGATACTTGATAACTTAGGTATATGTATGGGAATATACCTAGGTAATGGTTATCTATTGATTTCATACATTTTGGTTTATTCTTGTTGGATTTTGTGAGACCATGAGGGTCTCGAGGTCCCTACTGAGTATCGTTATACTCACCCATGCACGAGCTATGCTCGCACCTTGTTGTGTTGGATGCAGACGACGGAAAACACTGACGGAGGCCGAGAGCACCAGGACTGGATGGTACCCTGAAGAAGACCATATGGCGTATCGGTACACAGTGGATTCTGATGGATGTGGAGTGTTTTGGAGGCCATCTGTACCTACCCTTCAGGTAGGAATCCCGGAGGACGATCCAGGAGATTCTCTCACCTATAAGTTGTTTGTCCATTTTCAGTTGAACTTGTTTTTAGTTGTATTTTTACTTTACAGTTGGGCTTTTATTCTGTCCCCCCTTTACTTTCATTACTCTTGTTGTACAGATTTTACTTAGTGTTTGCTTCCTCTTTTACTTTGGTTGTGTGTGTTTACGATTTATAGAGGAAATTCCTTCCCTGTTTTCGGGAATTACACCTTTGGTTCTAGTCGCCATCCCCCGGCCTATGGAAGGTGGGATTGGGGTAGTCACGATACGGGCCCTAGGGGACGGTTCGTGACAGATACCTAATGCATCAAAGTATTCAGTACAGTTCCTTTGAGGCTCTGATAGAATCAATATTTGCAATTAATTCAAACCACCGATCAACTCATGAAAGGATGATTCTAAAGGTTATAATCATTTGGATTTTACACCCTTCTCAATAAATCCTATGAACGGTACTATGTGGTGTGATAAATCGTGAATGAAGCATCTGTAGTATCTATGAATCCATAAGAAACTCCTAAATTCCAATGTCTTTCTAGGGCTTATCCCAAGAACTACATCTCTCACTTTATCTAGGTCTACAGAAAGTCCTCACTCTAAAATTACTTTACCTAGTAGGTGTATATTGTCAATCCAAAAATTGACATTTACTAAGGTTAGCAAAGAGTCGGTTCTCTATTAGTGTGTTTATCACGATATCAATCTTGGAATCATGGTCATGTCATAATAATGACTACTCCAAGATATCATTAACATATACTACCAATAATGAATCCATGTATGATAAGAAAACAAAATTCATAAGATCCCTGAGGATAGTATGACAGTTTGTGAGTATGAACAACATCTCCAAGTACTCATGTAGACCATACCTTCACATGAATATTGTGTGTGGTATGTATAAATACCTTACATGCTCATATTGATAGATTAACCTCATATCTATCTTTGAAATCATTTTTTCTCCCAAGAAGTGATCAAATAAGATACCGATTCTAGGAAGTAAATATTGATTATTCACTGTAAGCTAGTTCAAAAATTGAAATCAATGTAGAGACTAAGGGTACCAACCACCTTCTTTGTGAGAAGGAAATATAAACCCCAAGAAAAAAATTAGGGCATATAAAGCCTTTAGCCTTCAAACCTCCAACAACTTCTTGGTTTTGAGAAGCACCTTTGGTTCCACCTTATATGGAGTAATGGTCACTACTGCTGCTCCTAGAACAATTTCAATAGTAAAATCTACCAATCACACTAGGTGTTAGAGAAATGAATTATTCATGGAATATGTCTCTGAAACTCTCTACTACATGAGGAAAAATAGTTTGACATAACCCTTGATAATTGAGGAGAAGACATGCAATCTGAGCAGTTACACTACCAAGCCTCTACTTCTCAGGTCCTTCTCATTTCACACTAACATCTCATTCACCCTTATGCATGTTCCCAATTATTTCTACTGAAGTAAACACCACCCAATAATTATAGTAGTCAATATACATTCAATAGGAAACTAATCAATCCATCTCAATGATTATTTCAAATATTCTCATGTCAAGGACGAATAGATTCCCCACAAAGAGGTAACCTCCTATCTCAAGGGTACATTACTTACAACATTGAAAACCCTTAGATCAGATAACTTACGAGGTGTACAATGTAATAATTCCATATTAGGGATTGATCTTGATTCCCAGACTCTAAGTTATTTCCTTAGATATAAATGTGTGATACATTCTTATATAAAATAAATAAGACACTAAAGAGAATGATGATAGAATATTACTTTGTAGCATAGAAGTTATAGTGCTCTTCACCTTCAGTATAGGATGGAAAACATGTAAACGGTCTATACTGTGACCCTAAATCATTACTATATAGGATTGAGTTTACATGATTTTCTGGAAAATTGAATCATACATCAATCTAAATCATCCTTGAATGCAACCTCATCCAGATCAGTTGGTGGTATTCTATCTTATTATCAGACATGGTTATAATAACCCATCTCATTAATGAAGAGTAGGTGAAGATCCCCGTTCACTATAAAATTGAGGGAAAGGATCGTAGAAATGATGGATATGGATCATCCATCGATGTCATCAGCACTCGACTAGATCCCACAATCAATAAGGCTTTTCATTCCCTGGTATGTTGCACTGAGAAACAATTAGGTAGCTATCAGTGCAAGGATCCTGATGGCTTGTACCTCAGTTAGAAATCTCAAATTTTCTCTTCACCAAATAGAAATATCACTATATATATGTTCCAAATCTCACTTACTCAAACTGTCAACTTCCCTTAAGTTATTTTCTATAATAAGGGCCTAGATGATGATTTCTGAAATAGTTTTCAATCTGAACACATTGACCTACGATCGGATGGCTTAAACTGGCCCCTCCTCAAATCTCCTAGCAGTCATAAGATCATCTCCTCCAAGTGTAGCGAACCACTATAGATCTGTGAAATGAGTATATTATTCTATAACAAACATACTCCCATTATACAGGTTCATGGACTCATTGTCTTTATTAAACCTCTGAGTATGGGTAAATAATATTTCATAGAAGATCGCCTAAAAATCCCCCCAGACAATATATCTATACCGATCTACTTGGGTGATTACGTCTGATAACTTCTTGGTTGAATCTTGTAGCATATACACCTCTAGAATTAACATTTACTCTAGAGGATTCTCTAGGTTCCCTAATATAGATAATATTTCTTCAAGCCAATACTATGCGACATGTGGTCCTCCATCCCCTGAAAATAATAAAGGATTCTATTGTTGAACCACATGTTTCAAATCCATAATAATCTAGGAAAGTCAAATGAAACCTATAATATTATAACATATTTGTAAAAAAACCTCTCAAAATTGGGTATCAATTCACATATCATGTATAGGAGGAGGTTCCACTGGTGGAAACACAAGATGAATCAGTAGCGGTTTAGGGCATGCCACCTCGGGAGGATGGTCTTCACCATCTTCAAGGCATGTGATCAGAAGACATCGTGGTGGAATGACACTACAATTACTAACACATGCATTAAAAGGGATTTAATAAATTGTGATGGTTTAATTTAAGAAACTATGATAGGAGTAAATCCTTCCAAATAATAAAATGACCCCTATTCCTACATCAAAATATAGGATTGACTAATCAAATAATACCATAGTGGGCCATAAGAACATATTTGATACCTACTATCCACTAATACGGACGGGTTTGAATCTAAGTCTATGTTTTATAGGTATATGATAAACAATTTCAATTTAGATGTCATATTCATTTTTAATTTTTTCCTTTTCAATTATATAAATCATTTTTAAATTGATGAATTAGATGCAAAATAGTTTCATTTCATAACATTCCATAATCCTTATGAACCAAAATATAAAATCCATTGAAGTCAGACTATAACATGTTCCAGTCCATGAAATGAATGTTACAAGGCTCAGTGAACCGTAATTGGTTGCTTAAGGAGTCGACTTTAACCTATTTAGGAAAATACTATTTGGTTAAAGACAACACAATAATTATCAATTTTTGTTTTCCAAACCCTGCAAGAAGTTTCAACATAATTAGATACATAATCCAATCACTATCAATATATAGTAGGAAAATGCACACTGAAAATTGATGTGGCATGAAAAAATGTATTGAATCATTTTCATAGTGTTCCTAATAATGATTCATGTAACAATGATCCTTTCCCTCATATCGTTGGTCCAGGGATGAAAGAAATCCTTAATGAAAAGAATAATAATAAACAAAACATAATATGTGCATCACTAAATAGTGAAATGATATCAATAGTAATTAGAAAAATCATAACAACGATTATAATTTAGGAAACATGGCCTTCACCCCGAATAAGGGTTCATGACCCCTAAGAATAGGTTATAATCATGTTCCAGGTATTCACAGTCTATAATCTATTACCTCAAAATAGTAAAATAATAAATGAACTTCTCCTATACCAATTTGTAACATCCCAAACCGGGTTCCTCTTAACTCATTCTCTAAGATAGTGGGTCACATGGCCTTAAGTACACGCCCCCATAGGCCATAGACTACCAAATATCATTGAAGGTGTATTGGTTGTACATTAAAGAGACTATATCATCAAATCATTGTTTCACAGTAGATAAAACATATAAAAATAAATAGTGGAAACATAATATAAATAGAAAGAATAGATAAATTGTAGAAGCATATATCAATAGAATAAACAAACTAGTACGAAAGAAATAATAACTAATAAACTGAGTAAATATAAAAAAATCCTCTATGGTAGTGTCTGATACATGGATTCATGGAATGTTTTAATATATAAAAGAATCATGAATATACAAGAATGGTACACAATAATAAAAAAATAAGTAAAAAATCATCTCCATAATCATCCCAAGTGAAAGCCTAGTCCTCTTTTGATAAGAACCATCTATAAGAAGAAAACACTTCAACAACTTTGAGAAGGGTTCTATCCCTTATCTACACCTATGGGTAGATACTCTTCTTAGGTACCAATGGAAGCCTAAGATGGGTGTATGATAAAATATTATTAGTCCACTGCCAATGTTGTCTACATGTAATCAGAGTAGTTCTAGTAACTAAACAGTGTGTAGGAAATATTAATAAAGCAATAGTGTATAATAAATAAATAACCACTCTCTTATGGTTCTTAAATGTCACCTGGTCGGTCTACCTACATCAGCTCATTTTTGGGAGGAATGTCTAACGAATCAATATATATTATTAATATATATACATGTGTGTATGTTTGTGTTTATGTATATATATATATACATTATAATTAAATATATTACATCCACCTATATGAACCAACTATATGCAGACATAAGTTTCCATATACCTGGAATACTGATTGCTGGCTAGATCGGGACATAACCCAAACATCCATGAATATTCTAACAACCCTATAAGATCAAGAAATAGGTTATATACCATGTATCCCAGGAATAGTGTGAGACATCATGAAACAACCCTTGGTATAGTCTCTGAGAAATCATGTCATCACTCCGATCATGGAACATGGTGTGTAAATCCCAATGCCCATATAGTATCACTTTTGTGGGGTGTCATCATCAACACTCGAGGTAATGGAGTGTGATTATTAATCATGTTCAATTCCCCTTACTATGGTGAACTTCCAATATGAAGGCTTATTCATATTTATAATTCAGCATGTGGAAATACCTCTCATGAAATATGGTTATCAAGACTGTATATATATCAATAAGGTGCATTCATTCTTAAAACATAACACATGATGCAGTACATATCATATGTTCCTTTAGTCAAGTTCAATTTCAAAGAAAAAATTATAATTCATATTAATCATGTAATAAGGAAAAACTATGGTTTTGGCCTTACTATCCCTTGGGACCATTCCATTTAATTCAATTTTAGAAAGGAAATCCATCATGAATTATCCATTTCATTTAATTCAGCCCATTATACTCACCAAACATGAAAATTGATTTTAAAAGTCACTATAGGTCATTTATAAAATGACGTGATAATTATAGAAATATCCTACAAGGGTAATTACTACTAAATGTGGTCCAAACACCTTTTTGGTGCCCTGAGATTCATTTAATACCCATATTTCAAGAGTAACAACAATAAAAGTCTATGTTGGAAGGCACAACGCAATTTTTACATTTTATGTTGATTAGTCATAATGGACAATTTCACTTGTATCACCCAAGGGGTGACTATATATTGTGTATAAAATATATGAACTACAATACAAGGGTCAATATTTGCATAATTAGATTTAATGGTAAACTGATAAAAATCAATAAATTAAACGGAGATGACCAGCTAAATTCGGCATGGTGAACAATGTCTTAGCTATGAGATGGAAATAATCAAATGGAAAAGAACATAACAACCTATGTCAAGGTTGTAGAAAATTACTCTCCAAATATTGGCCAGAGATATGATTTAGATTGGAATAGATCTAAGAAACATTCCCACTCTTGGAGAATAGGGGAAATGATCATACACCTAAAATAGTGTGATAGATTCGAAGGAAAACATGAATAGGAATTAGGAGACTTGGGGATCTTACCATGATAGATCCAATGCATTCAAAGGATCAAATATAGGGCACCATATGGGAGATCTATCTTAATTATTAGGTAGGGACGATTCTTGAGATCTTGGAGGAGTAAAACATAGGCTTTCCAATTTAGGGAGAAGGAGAAAATTAAAAATAATTTTTTAAGTTATGTGTGGGGGGAAATGGTCATTTTACTCCAAAATATCAAGGTCTGTGGTTTGGAAACTTGGTTTGGCCAAAATGTGCATAAACTATGCTTATATGACTGCTAATTTGTGGCATACTTCATGTTCAGGCACACATGTATCATAACTATGCGCAAAATATGAAAATTAGACTTGTCCCAAACCTACAATGGACCACAAGGTTGTTTGGTATGGGTCGCATGGATGAAAACAAAACTGTGTGGACCATTCCTTTCTCTACATTTTGAAGCATCAGGCTCTAAATGATCCATGGATGTATCTGCGACCTCCTTGTCTTGATTATAAATCCACAACGGGTCCAGTTAGGGATTTCAAATTGAAAAACTAATTATCCATACATTCATTGAAAAAATGGGTCATTATAATTTCGTTTTTAGTATTTCATTATCATTTTGAACAACTTCCTATCCATCACAAATTTTAACATTTGAACATGATGAAAAATAAGTGTTTTATTTTCAATTTTATGGTTCCCACATTCCATATCATGTTTATCTAAAACATAAAAATCTAATTTAAATATTCTATCTTGATATTCATTGGCTTTTGGAAAAAATATTTTATTATCATATTCGAGTCTTTAACCTTTTATAATTTAGAATCTACAACCTTTTTCTATTCTATATTACATAAAACAAAACCATTTAGTTTTCTATTTTCTTTTTTAATATTCTTGTTTTCTATTTTCAATTTCATATATAGTACCTACATTCTCAAGATATCATTTTTAAATTTTTTATTTTGAATAGATAATTATTTAATGTCATTATCAATGATAGATTGATAACTAAAACTAAAACTATTATTTTATTGTCCCTCATTTACATTTCTATCCCTAAAATACATATTGGAAGAATCTTTTTCACTTTTATAACCATGAATACTTGTGTCTAACTCTTATAAACAACTCCATCCTACATGATATTCCTTTATTTTCTCCTTTTTTTATTTCTTATCCTTTCTTTATTGTTTAATTTGGGATATATTGATTTTTATTCCCCCTATTCCATCAATCAGAGCATATTAATTTAGAAACGTAATATTTACTAACTCTATATCTTTTACAAACCTTTTTGTCATCCTTTTGATGACCTCTTCAACTTCGTTTCTTAAATTTTCTCATTCCATTCATGTACTTATAAACTCCATTATTGAAATTTTTAATTTCACCCTTCTCACATTGTTGTATATCACAGTCATAGGAATTAGAAATAAAATTTATATTATATTAAAATTCCAAGCCTTTAATTTAATCATTATCATCATCATTATCCTTCTTTATTTCTAGCTTGTACTAAAGAAGATATCCTATGAAATCATTTATTGAATATTTATTGAAATTTTTACTTTATTCAATAGCTATTTTCATTGAATTCCATATCATCGGTATGTATCAAAGTAATCAGTCTATGAGAGATTAATTCTTTATGATATCTCCAGGTTCAACCATACCAATGAAAATTTTGGGAATCTATTTTACAACTTATTTAATAATTCTTGATTATTCATTCTGAATTCTTGATGCTCATATCTTTTTAAACCGTCCATGGTTCTCTTAAACATATTTGTTCCTTGATGAGTGACTTTTAATGTTATACATATCTCAGTAATAGTTTTATCGGATGAAACATCACTATACATATTTCTACTTAGTGAAAAATACAAGCAATTCATAACCTTCTAATTTAAAACACATTTTATAGCATCATTACCAGTGAGAGTTTCTAATTCAATATGATGAATTTTATATTGTCTTGACATTATTGACCAATAATAAAGACCTATATATTTTGGATATGCCTTTTTTCCTTCTAATAAACATAGTCATGTCTATTAAATTGATGTGGTGTGATGGGATTTATCTTCTTGAAATATATACATTCCATAACAAATTAGTGGATCATTTCCTTATTCTTTTAAGTCTCAGATAATGGTTAGTATAGAAAAATATAACGAAAAAACTAAAATCAAATCCTTAAAAAGTAACCACCATCTGATACAAATATTTAGGTACCTTGGTATAACTGTCGCGACTATATAGTGGTGAATAGTCCTTTTGGAAATATTAAAAAAATACTATAATATCAAAGTAAGTACAAAGTTAAAAATACAATGGAAATAAAAAAATAACACATGATGCTTTTATATAGGTTCAGATCACCAATATCATAGTCCTATAATTAATCTCATCTACTCTATGATGATATAGGTGTTAATTAGATCCTTAGTTTTCAAATGGAGTAATAACCCAATCACATGAAAATGAAATGTACTATTTTCAAACCTAGGTGAATAACCCAAGACTTTTTAAGGAGTCAAAAACTTCCTTCCTTTTGGCTAGGAGAAACAAACTTACCTTACTTTTAGATTTAAATGATAAAAAATGATAAATATTTTGGAAGGTAAAAGTCAAAACCAAACTCTAGAGAATAAACATGACATAGGAATAAATATGACAGAGAAATAACAAAAAAATAAACCATGAGATGATCAGATGATGTAGATATTCGGTGCATCTTGACTTCTTTTATCACTCCAGTTGTTAAAGATGAAGGCGATGAATATTTTCTATCATCATAATATAAGAATAGAAATTAAAGATGACTATTGATCAATCTGGTGAAATCAAAATTGTATGATTGTGTTATTTTTTAATGATCTACATAGGTACAAGTTTTAATCCTAGAAGAGATATCCTTGCTCATTAAAGGAAGATCCTCTAGGAGCATATCCAAATAAAATATCTTAATTATATTTGATAGTATATATCATTAGAATAAAATAACTATTAACTTTATCTATTAAAGCCCCACTGAGAAATAGAGCACAATCAGTATTTATATTTCTTAATGAAAAATAAAGTAAAACATTTAATATTTTGAGAATTAAAATTATGAAAAACATAAAATTGTAAAATAACAGAAATAAAAATTAAATATTCTATAGGGTAAAGATAAAAGATTTTTGTTAGAATATATAATCACAGGAATATCAATTCTTTATGAATAATTGTACATAAAATACTAGTATAATTAATTTTAAAAATTATTTCGATTTTATTGTAACATTAAATAAGAAAACCTCAAAGAAAGAAATTTATTTTTACAACATTAACTAAAAAATAAGAAAACATTTTATTAATATTTTTTAACTAATGAGATCTCATTTTAGCTAGAGTTGAAAATAGAGAGCGGTGTCTCCTGAAACACTTCTAAAAAGAGAGAGTGGTGTCTCAAAATCTACAATGAATAATAGATAAAATCCTACAATTTCAATTTCAATAAAAAATACAAGTTCCAACAAAAACAAAATTAATTCCACATCACATACCAACAAATGGAATCAGGATAAGAAATAAAAAAATATATGTGATTTGAAATCCAATATTGACTCATGAATCACTATTGAATAATGTCTAATAGTGACTCACAAACTACAATTGGAAGTGTTCAATAATGGCTCATTAAATAATATAACCAAATGAAAAGATGATAAAATCTTGATAAAATAAAAAATAATTTTTTGATAAAAATAAGAATAAATATTAAAAATATCAAATTGTATGAATAAATACAATGCGCTTGATATAAGAAGAAAGATCACTTGTTGTATATTGAAGAGGCTCCTTACCAAAAAAGAAGAAACAACTAGAGGGAAGGAATGGCCCACCATTTATTTCCAATAGTGAGCAAAGTGGATCACATTTGAAACATGATAGTGGATCATCAATCATCATTCAAAATCAATGGTGGGCTATTAATGCACCATTGGGTTCCAACAGTGGCTCTTAAGACACCATTGGGTTCCAACGGTGACTCGACTCACTATTGATATCCAATGGTGACTCATTAAGTAACAAGAAAAGGGTAAGATCTTAAAAATAGATTTAAAAAGTCCCCTTTTGATAATTAAAATAAAAAATAATTATAAAATATGGATCATTTAATAAGAAAATGGTGGGGCACATTTTTCTATTGAAAAAATTCAAGATAATCCATAATCCAAATGATATAAAACTGTAGGAATGAAGAAACTCATTAAACAATTATGGAGAAAATTAGATATCTAGAGTATTATATGTTGATGTTCATACCAATAAGGAAGAATACTTATAATCATAAAAATAATAACGTGTGTGAGATTAAAATAACAAGTCATGGGGATTTCAAAAAAAGTTCCAATAGAAGAGATTGAAATAAGTCAATGGAAAAGATTATATCTCAATTTTTAGCATGGGTGAATAGTGAATTCATAAATCTCATCCTGCATGGATTTGAATAAATGAAGAGTGAGTTTTATATCATAAAATTATTGTTGACCCTCAGTTTGAGCTGACTACTTGGGATCAGTATTAATCTACACGTACACACACTGGCCTACAGGCCCAGCGGGTGCCCTATTCCTAACCCATGCACCAACAGCCATGCACTATGTGTGATATACAAGGTATGGGAAGCAATATGTGAGAACTTTGCTCACTGAGCTCCATAGCCTCTTTTTGGGATACCTCTAGAGGGCCTTCCCATGGTCTAAACCCAATGGACCCTCTATGTGTTTGAGGGATAACCATGGTGCCTCACAAGGATGAGGAAAACATAATTTTTTAAAAAATAAAAATTAAGAAAAAAAACAAATATTAAAAATATTAATCATAATTTTAAGATAATTATATACAAATTTATTAAAAATTTTAAATATATATGATAATTAAATTATTTGAGAATTTAAGACAATTTTAAAAGAAGGTAATTTATGAGTACAAATAATACTATTAAAATTTCATAACCACTAAAAAACAAACATATTCTCTACTACACCACTATTGAAGTATTTGGAACCTTCCAATTATAACTAGTGATCAATAATTTTCTTGTACAATTTCAATTTTATTTAAAGTTCTGTTTAATTGAATATTATAGTTCTTATATTCTCCTTCAATTATTCATGTTTTTATTCTACTTATATGTCATGAACTTGAACATGATATATTTTAATTCATAACTATTGATAACTAAATCAATGGCTAGGTCCTTGAGAGAGATCAAATAAGTACTCCAAATCCATGTTCTATAATTCACTGATTTCAATACTTGATGCAGTGGTACATTAAAGAGAAAAATATTAATGACATTAATATTTTCATTCTGATGAGATACTATAAAATCCAATCGATAAATCTGTTTCACACTAAATTGTCATAGACTATGGTGAATATTATTGGAGAATTTGGATTAAGGGATAAAATGCATATGGATGAACTGGGTTTGGTGACAGTGAATGCCTCAATTTAGTGTGTACATTTCTTCTTCAATATGGAGGAGGTGGAATTGGATATGCACTAGGAGTCCATCATATTTGTGTTAAGAAAAAAATATACATAGTATTTTCATCTAATAATTATGTTGAATTGATTATCACATGAAAATAAATATAGATAATAAAGAACATGTGTGATAATACTATAATCCAACCCTCTTTTACACAAAATTATTGTTTTTTCATCAATTTATTATTCTAAATAAATAAAAAAACAAAAAAACACATCATTTAAAGGATGCATTATAAAATTTGAAAAAAAAGTGATAGGATAGTGAAAATCATAACCCTACTTTTTTAGAGATATCCCCGGTTACCACTAGGCTACATTATGAGTAAATTACCATTTTGTTTGAATGTAGCCTGAGACAACTTTTTGATCACAGTTGATCGTTACTTGTCTTGGGATAATACTTTTCTAATGCCCTTTAATATGGATAACCCTCTTCTAGGTTGTTTCCTCTGGAAATGGGGATGACCTTGTTTGTTGAAGGTTCAAACATTCCAATTGGTTTCTAACGGGTTTATTCATAGAACCAGAAACATCCAATGATTTTACATCCATTTGGACCTACTTTCCAAAGGTAGGTGCTCATTATTTTTGTACCGATGAGCCTTAATAATTTTCATTGGTCAAGAGGATGGGAGGTAGGACTCATCACACCTTTTTGGGAGGAATTATTGCCTACTCCGGGACTCTCTTACAGATTTGAGTTATGTTCGTGAATCCTTATTAATTTACCAAGTATGAAAATGATATTTCCATTAGATCTGACAATCAATGATTGATATTTATGAGATTTATGAATCTTTTATATGTATTTAAGGTTCTTCATCGATAGATAATTATCTATATTTGTTAGAGATTCTTAGTCAATGGTATCCTTCAACACATTATATAGAAATATCTTGGTCATTATGATAACCATACTGGTTTTAAAGAAACTCACTACGGCACTTGAAGTTTATTTTCGTTCAGAAGGATGTGGATTATTTCAGAATTGGGATCGTACCCGCAGATGGCCTACCTACGTATCCTTGTTTATAAAAGGAATCAGAACCCATGGAGTTCGAAAATATGGAGTTTATGAATGATTGATGGCCCAAATAAAGATGTCATAATTAATTTTACACTATAAGCTCACGTGATTCGTGCTCGGTGTGAGAAACAAGAGGTATCAGTAAAACCTGAATATTGTTCCATGAAAGATGCAATCATAAGCAATAATGTGGGGATTATGTATGTACAACTGCCCAAGATAGATAAGGATTGGGATTTACATCAGGGAAGAAACCGGGGATCAAGGTCCATAAAGGTATCTGTGCTTTATGGAGATTTGGATACTTAATTAAGGACTTAATCCTGAGAAGGATGCCCAAATTAGAGGGGACTTATGATTGGGTTTTATTCTTAAGAAGGAATCCCATATCAAAAGAATTGGGAACATGGGGCTTAATCCTAAGGAGGATGCCTAAATATGGGAACTTGGGGCTTACTTTTAACTAGGATGCCCATATTAAAGGAATTTGAGATTGGGACTTAATCCTGAGAAGGATTCCCAAGTTAAGGAAAATTATGATTGGGGATTAATCCCAAGGAGGATTCCCATATTAAGGGAACATGGGCTGGGGATTACCTTTGAAAAGGTGTCCCAGGTTAGGGAACATGAAACTTGGGGTTTACTCTTAAGAAGGAGGCCCAGGTTAGATGAAAATTATGATTGAGGATTGCTCCTATGGAGGATTCCCAGGTTAAAGATCTTTTCATCTTAAAGGATGAGGTTGAATGAATGAAATCTCTTACCTAAGTGATATAAATTTATGAAAATCACGAGGTTTTGAGAGATGTTCCATAGAATTCATTTCAGATAACCAAGCCAAAAAAGAACCAGGCCAAAAATGGATTTGAAGAGGGTTTTTAAGGATATATCTTGAAGAGGAGAGTTGGATTTTAAGAAAAGAGTTGAATAGTCAGGAGGGGCACCCAAAAAGAGGCAGGCACACAAGTCCTGTTTGGGTGCACAAGTCCTGGTCGCATAAGTATACTTGGGCGACACATGTGTACTTGGGAGACGGTTAACCAATATAGTAATACTTGGGCGAGACTTGGCTCAAGCCCTGAGTATTATCCCTAAAGGATTCCACAAGGGTGGCGCGCAAGTTCTGTTGAAGGGATAAGGTGGCGCGCAAGTGTCTAAATTTCCCTTAAGGGTTAGACACTTAGGTGCACAAGTGTTGATGAATTTAAACACTTAGGCCTTATTCCACCTCTTTAGATCTTCCATTCTAGGTATGAAATTACCTTTTAAGAGTTTCGAAGACTTCAAGAAGAGACTAGGGAACCGATAGCATGAATCTGACTTTTGGATTTTTTTCGTCCCCCAAATGGGGGGCCCACATGGGGTATTTATAGGCCATTGAGAAGTTTGAGGGAAAAAGAATAGGGCGTACAAGTAACCTGCGTGCCCCATATGTGGCGCGGACCTATACTTGCATGACCAATGCTTGAAGAATTAATTGTTCACGCCTAGGTCAATTTTTGATGTTTCTTCAAAGGATGAATCTCTTTGTGCTTAAGGTGTTCCCTTTTTTCATTCGTTAGACTCTGTGATGAAAAGGATTGTCATCAAAAGTCCCCCCTCAGAGTTGGATTTGAAAACGGAAATAGTATTTGACTCTGAAGTAAAGGGGAAAACCATGGAATTTTGGGCTCATAGGTTTTGACCGCGCAGGTAGCGGCACGTAGGTGCAAGCCGCACAGGATTCAGCGTATAGAGGTGTGGCCTTGTCTATAAATATGAGTTCCACTCTCACACAAAGCACCCGACCTTCAAAGCACTTATCTCTCATCGTGTAAGTGGGATCTCGTTTGCACAGGTGCTGCTATCCACAATTCATTGCTTCTTTGTGTCGTACTTCTGGAGAGGTAATTAGACTTGCATGGTGATACCTGTATGCCCATACATGCGCGACCGAATTAGACTTGCATGCCAATATGGGACTTGCGCGCCTTAATGCCATATCCATTTTTTTCAAATTTCTTCACAAATTTTATGAAAAATCAACTTACTTAAAAGTTAATTATTCAACCATTGTGAAGATTGAATGGCTCCCATATGAATTGGAATGGCAGATGAGCGGCTAGAAAGCAGATTAATGACATGATGAACGTCATTGTCTATGATTACAATAATATCTACGACAGCACTCTCCCAAATTTTTCCAAGTACATGAAAAAATATAATGTCAATTTCCCACAAATTATTTACTTGCCTCTGTATGGGGATGGCCATCTAAATTGTGTCAATGTTCTATATGCAAAGAATTATATGTCTGATATTCAACCACATTGCTACTCCTCTATTTTGGTTATGCTATGCATTAAGGGAAGCAACAACGGTTTGAACATTCAAAATTTTCCTCCATGCCATTTCCTTGCAGATATGAACATGGAAAACCCATGGGCTGATATGCTTTCCACTGCCGGTTGGTGGAGAAAATACTATCGTGGAATTAGAACTTTATTTGAAAAGAGTATTCTCTCCAAATGGCTCTTTACTTCCAATTATCCATTCTCAAATCCATGTATCCATCTTCCATGTCTCTTGGACAGAAACCGAGTCACTGTTTGATCAGCAGAAAATTTTCTCAAACCACACTCAAGAACATTATTTTACAATTTTTTCAAGAAGAGCTGGTATCACTATATCTCTTATTGTATCAAGTTAAATGAATGAATTCCAGGTGGCTGCTGAAGATGACTGGGATGCTGTAAATCAAAAGAAGAGTTATGTTAAAAGCCTCATTTAATTTTTGGAAAAGAGAAGAGACTCTAGTCTATGGATGTCCTTCTAACTCTTGTGCATCAATGAAAAACACTTTCATCTTCTATCATGTGTGCCTAAATTCTTTTTCAACCTGCTTTAAATTTTTTACCTAAGCCAATGGGCCTAGTAAGCATAGTTTGTTTTTTGCTAGGATTATAAAAATAACCCTAAAAACATTGATTTTTTTAATTGCTCAATATTACCTAAATCAAATGAAATTTATTTTTAGTGTGCTGGGACTTGACTTTTGTTCAGAGTTTCCTTGCCTTTTGTTGGTATTTTAATATCATTAACATCTGACATAAAAAGGCTAATGTTTAAGGTCGAATAGCTTTGACAGAATGGATTAAAATTGACTCAATTACTTAATAATATTTCTGAAAACATATTACAATATTCATGTATGAGAGAAAACATGTAAACTGTGACATAAGAAATTTTAAATCTGAGGAATGATATGAAAAAAGGGCTAAAATTAATTAGAATAATTATTTTTTAAGAGTGAAGTTACCACTATTTAACAAACCCGTTAGGGGGTTGAATTATGTAGGGCCACTTAAGGGCATTGACTGCATATTCAAATAATAACATCTTTTGTCTGAAAGGCCCATTATGTAGACTACATATGAAAGGCCGCCTAAGGGCACGTGCTGCAAAGTCAGGAAAAATAAATATCAGAAATTTTACTTTTCTATTTCTAAAAGGCTAGTGAATGTTTATGGAGGTTTAAATCTTTCAAAGCATAGAGTTTTCTATATCGAGAGAGGTACTTGAATATGGAGAGGATATTCCCAATCATGATTTTCAATGAATTGGATGAATGTCACTCCTGCCAAGGTCTGACCCAAACGTAGGGAAGGGAAATATAAACCATATATATAAATACTTTTAGATCATGAAAACGAGTATGGGACAAATATGTTAAGGATGGCTATTTTTTCGGATCCCTACACACTGTCGTTAAGACAAATAAAGAAAAAAGAGGTTTTCCTCCCAAGAATGAAGTTACCAATATTTGACACACCCATTAGGGGGTTGAATTATATAGGGCCACTTAAGTGAATTTGCTGCATAGTCAAATAATAGTATCATTTGGATGATAGGTCCGTCATGTAGACTGTTTATGCAAGGCCGCCTAAGGGAAATTACTGCATAGTCAGGCAAAAGAACTCTCGGGTATCTGAAATTTTTTAACTAGAAGTCATGAAAAGGGTTATGGAGATCTGGAAGTATTCAAGGTTAGGAGTATGACACATGGAAAATGCATATTTTCCAATGCATGAAAGAGATACATAGACCAATGCTGACCATAATCATGTTGTGGCTGGGTATGGAATTGAGGTGCTAGACTTCACTACATATCCCATAAGGATGGGAATCAAGCCATACATAGTTCTTGAAATACAGTTTAACGTCATGTGGGATGAGAGTGTAGGAGATATTAGTTTAGGGTTATAGAGCTCAGACCATAATGAGGAATACACATTGTGTATTTGTTATAAACCTGATGTGAATAAAGACCAGGGTTTTCATACCACATACATGTTTTCACAGGGGGACTTTCCAGCCAAGAGACTAAAAGTGGAATTTGGGGTTAGGACCAAAGACTTGGGGCTGGATTTGAGGGATGCTAGAATGTTCCTATGTATCCCATAAGAATGGGAATCAAGATGTACGTAGTTATTGAAACACAATCTGTACATATTTGGTTCATACAAGTGAAGGGTGAAGGGGGAGTTTAGTGCAATGATGGTCTGACCCAAGATTAAAGGTTCGGGCATTGCCATGTATGCACATAGTCTTTGAAATATAACATGATTGTAGATCAATGTAAATAATGATTCCCTCTTAGGTGAGGGTGTCAAAAAATGTTCTAGTTTATTATTATACATGACAAATGTGTGAATATTTTAACGTCATATAGCAAGGTCGATGGTGAACCGATGTAAAAATATTGGTTCTAGGGGATGATTCATGGATCAACATCATATGATACAGAGGTGAACCGATGTGAAGATATTGGTTTTGGGATTGAACCTCAGGAGGTTTCCTATATAACCATCCTAGAATGCAAGGATCAAAGTCCACGTAGTTCAATTAAGAATTAATTGGTGATCAAGTTGTTCTTGAGGAAAACAACCTAAAAATGGTATTGTGACATACGCATGGTCAGCAGCCCAGAGAGGGTTTTATGATTGAATTTTACTCTAAGATCACGTGAGTCATACTCAGTGTGAGAAACAAGAGGTAGCAACAACCTTAACGATGCACAGTTTAACATCATGTTGGACATATAAGAGACTTGACACAGTTTAACGTCATGTTGGAAAATGGAGGGACTATGCAATATAAATTCTTGTAGTAAAGACTTTATAAGGGACTATTCAGTTCAATGTCATGCAATAAGGACAAAATAAGGGATGTATGGTTTAACGTCATATAGCAAGGACAAAAAAATAGTTTAAGGTCATATGCATGGACCAATTCTGCATAGTTTAGCGTCGTGAAGCTAGAAAAACACATTTTTAACATCATGTTGGATGTAAGGGTGCTGTATAGTTTAACATCATGTAGCTAGGACATATTTTATTTGTGTTACACAAAATATGTCACGAACCAACCCGGGTCGACCCTGAACCGGTCACCCGAGCCGGCTCGCGACATGGCCCGAAGGGCGTTCCCGATCCCCACGGGCTGGCAACTAGTGCCGGGCATCAAAAGTAAACAGGTGGGAACGATTTGGCCCAAAATATAATAAACTAAGCAGCAGAAATAAATAGAAAAAATGTAAATAAGGGAAAAGGAACCAACAATGCAACTAACCTGACCACAACCAAAGCTCCACGTGACCTCGTGGGTCACTCTCCAATAACACCAACGACGTCGCTCAAGGCGAACAACTGAAGATGGAACCTGCAACAGAACTAAAAACAAGAAAACACTATAGGCGTGAGTATTAAAACTCAGTAGGTAGGCCCGAATAATTCTATCCCAAAGCACATACCAATAAATAAAGAGTTTATCAATTCCAGGTTTGAACTAAATTATACAAAATAGGTTTTCCACACACTTTCATTTCTAAAACAAGTAACAGTCCATTTCCCTTTTTAATTTAGAACATGTTTAATGTTGAAAGAACAGGTGCATTGCATTTTCAAAACATTTTATGAGAAATTTAGAAATCCAAACATTAGTTGTTAGTCAAAATAAGAATCACACACAACACACACTAAGGGCAATGGTAAAGTGGCACACAAGGGTCAGCAACCGAACTCGACCTCTCAATCGTCCGCCACACACAACTAAACACTAAAAGAAACATGGGTCGAACCTAGGAGATCGTGAACAACCCAGAACGTACTATACATGTGACTCATCCTGGAGGCATGCCATAACTCGATGACGTCATAACGCCCATAATACTACCCGGCATAGCCCTGCATGGCCTAACCGAGGGGCCCAATCCCCATAGCAGCAATAACTCAGTATTCCCCTGCTATGGGGCCACTAGCCAGTGCGTGGTCTAAACTAGTGCAGCAATCATTCTCAGAAAATTCACTCAATATGCCAGGTTCCCATGTCATCACAAGCAATAAAAAGGGGGTGCGTCTACAATGTAAATAAATCAGTCACGATGCACAAACATCACATACAGCTCACGCAAACAACGCACACCAAAGATCACCCCCGAGTGGGATTTCCAAGATAATCCATTTCATTAAAGTGCCAAACGGGCCTTCACCAATTTTAAAGTAAAACCTCATTTCTCAAAAAGTTCAAAACACTGGTTCAGAAGAAATTATTTATCTTTAAAACTAGACGCACATTTGAAGTTCCGTGAATTATTTTTAAAGGCCAAACTGGAATTCTTTCAAAACTGGGTGTCCGCCCGTCAAGAAAATGTCACATGTGTTCGGTATAAAATAAACATCTCTTTTCGCACTAAATAATAATTTAATGTTTTAATATCTAATATTATTTCTAATTCATTAAAAATTAATAAAACAACAAGAAATTAATAAATTCTAAATCTAAAGGTAAGTGCAATGGGGGACCTACCTCAGCTCGCAGTTCAAACACAACGGTGCAACGCGCCTCGCACGGGCGCGCAAGCGTGCGCGCCAGATGACGATCGAATGAGTGTGGACAAACCTTGCCAACATGCTGCAACCACAAAGATAACCGAAATACGTAAACACCGACTTAAAACAATCCAAACGAACAAATAACGCAAAAGAACCACCTCGACCTACTTTTACAACATAACTCACATTGTTTCCACTATTTAATAACCCACTTTAAATTTTGTAAAACAATTTCCAAAGAGTGACCTGCGACTCTTGACACCCAAAACCCCTTTTAAAACCAATGCACGACATAAAACCAATTTCCAACAACTTATTAATTTAATAATTTATTCAAACATATAAACTACCCATAGGATATACCCAAAAACTTTTCACACACAATATATCAAACCCTTTAAAAACTATTCTCGCACCTTTCAAAACATAATCAACACCATGCGCACAACCAAATGCATTTTTTTGAAATTAAGGAAACCATTTTCATAATGAAACACCCCACTATATATATAAAAAGATATTATTCAACAATTCTAATAAAAATTAACACCTAAATAAACTAACTTAGTGCATTAGGAAGCTACGTATCATGTTTAAAAAAATTCATTGAAAGAATCCAAGAATCAAATTTAACTTTTAAAAACACATGAAATTTTATCACATAGAATGGGAGTACAAACACATAGCATATTCAAAGAATGGCTTCAAAAAAATAGACTAACCATAACCCATAAAAAGGGAGAATTAGAAGGGGTGAGCTGCTGCGCAGGGTGAACAAGACAGGGTCCGCGACGGGGGCCGCTGGATGGGAGCAGGAGGGCTGGGGAGCGGTATGGCCAGGGATGCAGAGGTGGAAAGGGGGATAGAGATGTAAGGGCACACCGGAGGCTATGAGAAGATGGCCGACGGGAGAGGTCGGGGTGCTGCCAGCCGAGCTGGGTGAGGGGAGGAGCCGGATGGGCAGCGAACAGCGAGGGGAGGCGTGGGATCTCAGGGGTGCGAAGTCTACTGGACCCGGCAAGGAGGTGGCTCGGGGTGAAGAAAGCCGGCTGGTGCGAGCAGGGAGGGAGCGCTGCTGCACGCGGGAAGAGGGTAAAGGGGAAAGGCGGAGACGGGAAAAGGCCGGAAGCTGGAGGGGGTGAGCAGGGCGGTGATGGGAGGAAGGAGCGTCGAGGAGCAGACTAGGGGCGAGAGTGGAGGGCCTAACCGAGGCCGGCGAGAAGGTGAGCATGGTGAGGGGGCTGGAGTGTTGTGCCACGCCGAGGGGAAGGGATGCTGGGTAGCGCGGGTCGTGATCGGGGGATGTAGTGGGGAGGCCGAAGCTGGATGGTAGAGGGGAGTGCCAGGTGCGGCGGTTGGGCACGGCGGAGGAAGCGGCGAGCGCCGAAGGGCAAGGGAGGAGGCAAGCTCAGGGGCTACGGGAAGGAACAACAGGGGATGGAAGGGTTGCGGCGCGCGAGAGAGGGGGAAAACGGGGTGTGGGCCGCGGCGCAAAGGGGAAGGGGAAGGGGTTAGGGTTAGGAAAAACATTTTATGTTATAATAATAATAATAATAATAATAATAATAATGAGAATAACAATATTAATAACAATAACCATAATAATAATAATAATATAAATAGTAATAATAATATAACAATAATAAAAAAATTAATAAAAATAACCATTTAATAAAAACGTGAGCCAAAACAAATAAAAATAACAATAATAATAATAATAATAATAATAATAAAGGAAAGGAGAGAACTTGCCCGACACTCGGGTCAACAGCGCGGTGACCGCCAACCGCGCGGTGGCCGCGCACGGGTCCGAAACCCAAGAAAAAGCATCAGACGTCAAATATTTTAATCGGGGGCGCAGCCCGTACAGCGGAGCGGACACTCAGAAACAAGAAATAATAAAAATAAAATAAATAGAAACGACGGTTGTGACAATTCTCCACACCACAGACACTTTCTGCCCCCAGAAAGTCACCCAGGCGAACGATGGACCAAACAAGAATCCATGCCCAAATAAAACTAGAAGAAACCACAACATGAGAGGATGGGAGAACACGAGAGGGTTCTCCCCACCACAAGAACTCATCAAGTGAGGAAATTCAACACCCAAACATACCATCCCGAGAAGAGGGGACGACACGGGAACTCCCAACCGATCCAGGCTAACCTCTATAGCACGAGCGAGTAGCACCTCCGCCAAAACTTGGAACTCTCGACTCAGACCAAAGAAAGCCCAAAGACGATAGAAAAAATCTCCAAGCAGAACATAATCCAAGCTGTAAACCCGAGCACAACCGCAATCCTGGACTCCACCGCAGGAACTTATATCTCCAAACGAACATCGCCAAACCAAGATTAACCCACGCAAGGTCCAAACATACCTCTATGAAAAACGCATGATCCTAAACACCATAATCTGGCAACGAGACTGTTTGGATTACAAACGAATACGTTCATCCCAACCTCACGACGACACAATGAACCGAAAAAAACTCCAACACATTAACAGTGGAAATACGAGAACCAAAGGGCTTTAAATGTTCTGTTGCTAACACGGATCACGAAACCCGAACTGAGGCGTCACACCCCCGACGACTCCTGACTGCGCGTGAGCTTCACCCCAAGACCTATGGCTGGGGCTCTGATGGATGAAGCATCTCCTGCCTCACAGTCAGGCACTGGAATCCTTCAGGTCACGGTGTCTTATTTAGACGACGCTTCCTGCAAAGCTTCTCTAGATGACCTAGACATCTATAATAATGGCACGTCCTCGGTGGGGTGTGACATTATGGCTTTGCATGCCCTAAACGTCCACACTGACGGCACACCATTAGACAGTCTGACGAACTGGAAGTTAGTGCCACTACAAGGAACTCTTTAGAAACAAATTTACCTAACACGCTCTGCTCGTCAGATAGGATACCTTCACGAGCAACTGGATACGGTGGATTGTCAACTGTTTGCGCTCCGGAGACCAACTCAGCTAAGAACACCTCATGCACCCACTTCTCAAAAGTGATGCTCCCAAAAAGGGAGGACTCACTCATTGATCTCTAGACGAAGACCCCTGATGAAGGGAGAAGTCTTCATCCAGTCCTGCGACACTACCCCCAGAAAAAGAGACACATGAGATCCTCCATTTTCTTGGTCTTCACCTCCACAAGTGTATACCATTGAACGAAGACGGCTATAAAGACATAACACATCATCCCAAATTGCAGTAATGGCGGGGCGAACAACTCTTACTCATCCAGAGCTGGACCTTCAAGCAGACCCAAAACAACACACACTCATATCGATTCGGGAGTTCCCAATACCCTGGAGACGCGCTCGACTTCTTCAATCCACTGCACTGTCTCTAACAGACTCCAATCACCGTTTAGTACAGGCGATGTCCGAAAAGGACCAAAAGTTGGGCATGACTCATTAAAACTCTGGGAACCTTTCTGGGAGGCATTTTTGAACAACATATGTAACACCCATCCGAAACTGATATCATTCGAAGTAACATAAAAGAAAGCAGCTTCATCCAAAACAACCAGTTCAAAATAGACAAACAACCGCGATCACAACCCAAAAACTGCTTTTCATTTTTTTTTTAAAACCACCTTCTTTCATGGCTACTTTCCAAATACCAAATCCACTTTTTAAACCAAAACCACTCTCCAAAACCATTTTCCTCTTTAAAAGCCAATTTACAAAACCAGGTCAAGCCTTAAATTTCAAACACACCCAGGTAATCCCATGAATTGTTACACATGTATTCATCCACTTTCATTCATACGCACCAACGCGCACTTTCCACGCATCTTCTCACATGTGAAAACGTCCATAAGGAGTACCTGAGGTTTTACCCCAAACCGTTCTCGACCAATTTCAAAGCAAACATCAGTTTTCCAACCCAAATTCTTTTAGTTTTTAAAACCCATTTCATAAATTTAAAGTCCTTTAAAAGAAATCAGTCTCATTTTCAAAACCCTTTTTTTTTCCATTTCCAAAAATGCACTAACACCAACCAGAACAAAAACGAAACTTAAATTGCATCAAACACTGCAGTGAGGGACTAGTAGTCACGCATAACCTGGTGACATGGTAGTGTGCCATGTCCCAAGTAGGCGTCGACCACTAGGAGGAATTCAAACCATGTACCCGGACTCCACATGGGTCACTACTCCATGTGAGATCACGATGTAACATCGGTTTACCTCCGTTGTCATCCCTCAATCCAAAACAAATCAAAACAAAACAAAGACTCAATTCCCGGACTATCCCTGGCGACTCGAGGTGCAGAACAGGCGAGGGTTCATGACGTCCTTCCCGTACCTACCTCTCAAGTTCCGACAATCCTAATCTCCATCTACCAGACATCCCAAATAACAAGAACCTGCCTCTGATACCATTTTGTCACGAACCAACCCGGGTCGACCCTGAACCGGTCACCCGAGCCGGCTCGCGACATGGCCCGAAGGGCGTTCCCGATCCCCACGGGCTGGCAACTAGTGCCGGGCATCAAAAGTAAACAGGTGGGAACGATTTGGCCCAAAATATAATAAACTAAGCAGCAGAAATAAATAGAACAAATGTAAATAAGGGAAAAGGAACCAACAACACAACTAACCTGACCACGACCAAAGCTCCACGTGACCTCGTGGGTCACTCTCCAATAACACCAACGACGTCGCTCAAGGCGAACAACTGAAGATGGAAACTGCAACAGAACTAAAAACAAGAAAACACTATAGGCGTGAGTATTAAAACTCAGTAGGTAGGCCCGACTAATTCTATCCCAAAGCACATACCAATAAATAAAGAGTTTATCAATTCCAGGTTTGAACTAAATTATACAAAATAGGTTTTCCACACACTTTCATTTCTAAAACAAGTAACAGTCCATTTCCCTTTTTAATTTAGAACATGTTTAATGTTGAAAGAACAGGTGCATTGCATTTTCAAAACATTTTATGAGCAATTTAGAAATCCAAACTTTAGTTGTTAGTCAAAATAAGAATCACACACAACACACACTAAGGGCAATGGTAAAGTGGCACACAAGGGTCAGCAACCGAACTCGACCTCTCAATCGTCCGCCACACACAACTAAACACTAAAAGAAACATGGGTCGAACCTAGGAGATCGTGAACAATCCAGAACGTACTATACATGTGACTAATCCTGGAGGCATGCCATAACTCGATGACGTCATAACGCCCATAATACTCCCCGGCATAGCCCTGCATGGCCTAACCGAGGGGCCCAATCCCCATAGCAGCAATAACTCAGTATTCCCCTGCTATGGGGCCACTAGCCAGTGCGTGGTCTAAACTAGTGCATCAATCGTTCTCAGAAAATTCACTCAATATGCCAGGTTCCCATGTCATCACAAGCAATAAAAAGGGGGTGCGTCTACAATGTAAATAAATCAGTCACGATGCACAAACATCACGTACAGCTCACGCAAACAACGCACACCAAAGATCACCCCCGAGTGGGATTTCCAAGATAATCCATTTCATTAAAGTGCCAAACGGGCCTTCACCAATTTTAAAGTAAAACCTCATTTCTCAAAAAGTTCAAAACACTGGTTCAGAAGAAATTATTTATCTTTAAAACTAGACGCACATTTGAAGTTCCGTGAATTATATTTAAAGGCCAAACTGGTATTCTTTCAAAACTGGGTGTCCGCCCGTCAAGAAAATGTCACATGTGTTCGGTATAAAATAAACAGCTCTTTTCGCACTAAATAATAATTTAAAGTTTTTATATCTAATATTATTTCTAATTCATTAAAAATTAATAAAACAACAAGAAATTAATAAATTCTAAATCTAAAGGTAAGTGCAATGGGGGACCTACCTCAGCTCGCATTTCAAACACAACGGTGCAACGCGCCTCGCACGGGCGCGCAAGCGTGCGCGCCAGATGACGATCAAATGAGTGTGGAAAAACCTTGCCAACACGCTGCAACCGCAAAGATAACCGAAATACGTAAACACCGACTTAAAACAATCCAAACGAACAAATAACGCAAAAGAACCACCTCGACCTACTTTTACAACATAACTCACATTGTTTCCACTATTTAATAACCCACTTTAAATTTTGTAAAACAATTTCCAAAGAGTGACCTGCGACTCTTGACACCCAAAACCCCTTTTAAAACCAATGCACGACATAAAACCAATTTCCAACAACTTATTAATTTAATAATTTATTCAAACATATAAACTACCCATAGGATATACCCAAAAACTTTTCACACACAATATATCAAACCCTTTAAAAACTATTCTCGCACCTTTCAAAACATAATCAACACCATGCGCACAACCAAATGCATTTTTTTGAAATTAAGGAAACCATTTTCATAATGAAACACCCCACTATATATATAAAAAGATATTATTCAACAATTCTAATAAAAATTAACACCTAAATAAACTAACTTAGTGCATTAGGAAGCTACGTATCATGTTTAAAAAAATTCATTGAAAGAATCCAAGCATCAAATTTAACTTTTAAAAACACATGAAATTTTATCACATAGAATGGGAGTACAAACACATAGCATATTCAAAGAATGGCTTCAAGAAAATAGACTAACCATAACCCATAAAAAGGGAGAATTAGAAGGGGTGAGCTGCTGCGCAGGGTGAACAAGATAGGGTCCGCGACGGGGGCCGCTGGATGGGAGCCGGAGGGCTGGGGAGCGGCATGGCCAGGGATGCAGAGGTGGCAAGGGGGCTAGAGATGTAAGGGAACATCGGAGGCTATGAGAAGATGGCCGACGGGAGAGGTCGGGGTGTTGCTAGCCGAGCTGGGTGAGGGGAGGAGCCGGATGGGCAGCGAACAGCGAGGGGAGGCGGCGGATCTCAGGGGTGCGAAGTCTACTGGACCCGGCAAGGAGGTGGCTCAGGGTGAGGAAAGCCGGCTGGAGCGAGCAGGGAGGGAGCGCTGCTGCACGCGGGAAGAGGGTAAAGGGGAAAGGCGGAGACGGGAAAAGGCCGGAAGCTGGAGGGGGTGACCAGGGCGGCGATGGGAGGAAGGAGCGTCGAGGAGCAGACTAGGGGCGAGAGTGGAGGGCCTAACTGAGGCCGGCGAGAAGGTGAGCATGGTTAGGGGGCTGGAGTGTTGTGCCGCGCCGAGGGGAAGGGATGCTGGGTAGCGCGGGTCGTGATCGGGGGATGTAGTGGGGAGGCCGAAGCTGGATGGTAGAGGGGAGCGCCAGGTGCGGCGGTTGGGCGCGGCGGAGGAAGCGGCGAGCGCCGGAGGGCAAGGGAGGAGGCAAGCTTAGGGGCTGCGGGAGGGAACAACAGGGGATGGAAGGGTTGCGGCGCGCGAGAGAGGGGGAAAACGGGGTGTGGGCCGCGACGCAAAGGGGAAGGGGAAGGGGTTAGGGTTAGGAAAAACATTTTATGTTATAATAATAATAATAATAATAATAATAATAATGAGAATAACAATATTAATAACAATAACCATAATAATAATAATAATATAAATAGTAATAATAATATAACAATAATAATAAAATTAATAAAAATAACCATTTAATAAAAACTTGAGCCAAAACAAATAAAAATAACAATAATAATAATAATAATAATAAAGGAAAGGAGAGCACTTGCCCGACACTCGGGTCAACAGCGCGGTGACCGCCAACCGCGCGGTGGCCACGCACGGGTCCGAAACCCAAGAAAAAGCATCAGACGTCAAATATTTTAATCGGGGGCGCAGCCCGTACAGCGGAGCAGACACTCAGAAACAAGAAATAATAAAAATAAAATAAATATAAACGACGGTTGTGACAAAATACTTCTTCAATAATCTTGCATTGGATGGAGTTGTGATGAGTTCTCCATATATTGAGATTAAATAATAAGCTCCATTTGAGTAGAACTTATGTATTGAGTAAGGTCCTTACCACTTCGGCTCAAGCTTTTGAGGTTTCATTCCTGGTATCATTGGAGTTCTGAGAACCAATACCAATTCTTCTTTAATGAATGAATGAAGATGAACTTTTTTGTTGAAATCTCATGCTATTCGATTCTAATAGACTTCCAAGTGGTACAGGGTGCTCAATATTCTTTCATCTAATCCTTCCAATTAATCCAATCCCTTTTGAGATTTTTCATCTGTTGATTAATGATCACAAATTGCTACTCTGAGCGATGGTAATTTAACTTAAATGGGAAAGACTTCTTTTGATCCATATACCAATGAATATGGAGTTGACCGCGTTGCAGTGCGGGTGATGGTTCGATAAGCCCATAAAGCGTGGAAACATTTATCAGGACCTGATTTCTTATCTTTATTCAACAAATTTTGTAGTATGTTTGAAAGAGTCTTATTGAAGGCTTCTAATTGGCCATTGGCTGCTACATGATACCGAGATGAATGGTTAGATTTGATATTGTATTCTTGATACAACTTCCTTACCTCATATGAATCGAAGTTGGTGCCATTCTCTGTCAATATGGTATGAGGTACCCCAAATATGGTATATATGTTAGAATTTCTGAAGCTAAAAATGATTTTAGAACTAACTTCTTTAAGAGGTATTTCCTCTGTCCATTTGGAAAAGAATTCAGTAGTAGTAAGAATATATTTAAACTGGTTTGATGTAGCCAAAGGGTAAGGTCCTACTACATCTATTCCCCATGTGAAAAATGGCCATGAGTATTTAGCTATATGAAGAAACTATGGGGGTTGATGAATGAAGTTGTCACATACTTGGAAAGAATGACACTTCTTCATGAAATCAACACAATCTTGTATCATTGAAGGCCAAAAGTATCCAAGACTTCAAATTTGATTAGATAGTCTATGACAAGACTGGTGGGAACCACAGACTCCTGCATGTACTTCTTTCATGATAGCCATTGTCTCTTCTCCATCAATGCATCTGAAGATAATAACATCAAATCCTCTTCTGTTGAGAATTTTTTCTAGGTGATCAGGGCTATCATAAAGAGTAAAATTGACCACACATCGCCAGACTTGTTCTTTCCTGGCTCTATTAGGTGGGAGTGTTCCATTTTGATGGTATTCCCTGATAGGTGTCATCCATCCTGTAGTATGACCATATGGTTCAGAAATGGGACAAATTTCATTGATTTCCTCTATTTTGATTTGAAAATAAGGTGAAATTGTACGAAGGTGGGAAATACTAATGATTGTCTCATCCTGATTTGAATCATCCAGAGATGTGGCTATATTAGCCAGTGCATCAACTTGAGCATTTTGTGATCGCGGGACATAAGAAAATGTCGATTCCGAAGAAAAATATTCCATTAACTCTCTAATGTAATCATACAAAGGGATTAACTCTTATTTTCTGATGGCATAATCCCCATTTATTTTTTTGATTACCAGGTCTGAATCACCTTTCACCTTTAAGTGATTAACTTGTTCCTGAAGCGCCAACTCCAATCCTACGATGAGAGCTTGATATTATGGTTCACTGTTTGTACCCCCTTCCAACAATAAAAAGGAATAGGGTAGAACTTCCTTTTCTAAGGAAATAATCACAATTCATAACCCAACATTGTTGAATTTAGGATCTTCCATTTTATTTCTTGTTGGACTTGTAGAAGCACCATCAAAGTATATTTCACATGTTTGAAGATTATCTTGAATATAAAAGACTTCCTAATCAGGAATATCAATATCTAAAGATGTATCTTCTACTGAAGGATGTCTAGCAAGGAAATCATCCAGAGCTTGGCCCATTATTTCCTTTTGAGGCACATACTGGATATAAAATTGCAGCAAAATAATGACCCACATTTCCAGACGTCTGGTAAGAATTGGATGACTAAGGATGAATTTGAGTGGGTTATTTCTAGATACCAATTGGACCTCAAGATATTTTACGTAGTGTCTCAATTTCTGAACTATAATTATTAACTCTAGGCATCACTTTTCAATACTTGAATATCAGGTATCTGCTTCAAGCATAGTCCGACTTAGATAGTGAAGGTTGTTTTCATTCCCAGCATCATTCTTATGGGAAAGGAAGGCACCCAATGATCGCTCTAAAGCTATCACATAAAGAATAAGTGGTCTTCCTTCAACAGGTGTCATTAATATTGCTGGACACAAGAGATATTGTTTTGAGAGTACTGAATGCTTCTTGACATTCTTCAGTCCACTGGTAAGTGACTCCATTCTTCATCAATTTGGTGAAGGGAAAACGTTTTCCTGCCAGATTGGCGATGAAACGGAGAATATAGGCCAAGTGTCCTTGAAGTCCCCTCAATTATTTCAGATTTCGAGGAGGTGACATACCAAGGATTGATTTCATCTTCTTAGGATCGACTTCGATACCACAATTGCATAAAAAAAGCCGAGAAAGTTTCCTGAGGTTACCCCAAAAGCACCTTTCAAGGGGTTCATCTTCAAATTGTGTTGTCGAAGTTTGTGGAATATGATTTCCAATTCATCCAAGTGATTAGAAAATTGTCTGGATTTAACCACCAAATCGTCCACATAACTTTCAACAAACATCCCTAAAAAGGGTTTGAAGATACGATTCATGGCACGTTGATATGTTGCACATGCATTCTTCAGGACAAAGTGCATTACCCGATAGCAAAATTCACCCTGAAGGGCTCTCAAGGATATAGATTATTCATCTTCTAGATCCATTCAGATTCTATTTTACCCAAAATATCCATCCATAAAGGAAAGTTCTTCACAGTTAGCTGCAGCATCAATTAAGAGTTCTGTGATCGGAACTAGAAAATCATCCTTGGGACAATTCCGATTAATATCTCTGAAGACAATGAAAACTTTAATTTTTCCATTGTTCTTTTTCACAGGGACAATATTAGCCATCCATTTGGGATATTGAACTTCTCTGACGGAGTTATCTTTGATAAGCTTATCCACTTCAGCTTAAATTTTGGAAGCATAAGTTGGGTGTGTTCTTCTTGCGGCTTGCTTGAATCCTCGATGTTCTTCTAGAAAACCCAGATGATGAGTAGAAAAATCAGTATCAAGCCCTAGAATTTCTTTATAGTTACAAGAAAATATATCTTGATTTTGCTTTAAAAATGAAATATACATTTATTTTTCATCAAGAGTCATGGTCTCTCTAATTAAATTGGGGTGTGGATCATCTTTTGTACCCAGATTTATTTCTCTGAGTTCATCCACAGTAGTAGATATACCCTCTTCAAATGCTGGTGGAGCATCTCTGAGATCTTCCTCTTCTTCTTTTTCAAAACGTGTTATTTCTTCTGTTTCTACTTGCCTAGTAGATGATGAAGCAGAATTTCCATGATCAGGAGAGATGTTAAAATTTGAACATCTTGAATAAGAGGCTACAATTTCTGACCCTATTGACGATGAAGGGTCTTCCTTGGGTAATAAAGAGGAGATTATGGATTGATAATCGACATAATTTTTCATCTCTAACATTTTTGTAACTTCTTATGGCCTGGTTGATGAAGTATAGAATTGATGGATTTCAGAGTATGAAATTAAGACATCTCCATTTGAGCTTTCATCATTGCTTAGTGAATCACAAATTTCTCCCATGCTATCTGGCTTGATTTTCGTAATTTACATTATGGAAGTTTCCATAAGAGTATAGGTATTTGGGTCTATCTTGTAAATTTGACTAATAGAAATCACATAATCTCTACTCACATGTATGAATAGGTTTACTGGAATCTTTCCCAAACCATATAGAGCATAAATTTTGGTGACCTCCTTTGTCATAGATACCTCCTTTCCCTCCATGTGATAGAATTCTACCTCAATGTATTGATATTCACATGTTTTTAATGGGGCTTTATCACCATGAAATGTCCCAATTTGACCATTGAAACAATATTTGAGATATTGACGGTATGATGAAGGTATAGTTGCAAGTTGATGTAGCCAAGGTCTTCCAAGAAAAATGTTTAAAGCTGTGTCATGAAGAACAACCATGAAATTTGAATTGGATACAAGATCCCCAAATTGAGTTCTGAGTGTGATCTCTCCTAGAGGTTCTTGTTCATTTTTATTATATCCTTGAAACATCAAAGTAGAAGGAGATAAATTAGATTCAGTGACGCCCAATCGACGAAGTGTATGAATAGGGATGCGATTGACTCCTCAACCATTATCAATGAATGCTCTTTGGATGTATAAATCATTGACATTTCCAGATAAATACAAAGGTCTAATATGTCCATGAACAACATCATCTTCATCTCCATCTGTAAAAGATATCACTACATGGAATTCTACATGATCATTCTCTACGTGGTAGACTTCAACCGCAGCAATTTCAGTTTTGAATTCCTGAGGACTTGACAAAGCCTCAATGAGTGCCTCTCGAAGATCCTTTGATAGATTCAAGGCATCCAGAATTGAAAACATGTCTGGTAAATGGGCCAAATGTTTCAAGAGATCATACTTCTAATCCAAAGGTCTACATTTCTCAACGAAAACACGTGGTTTCACAGGTGCCTTAGAAGTTGATGCTTTGGAAGTAGATGCATCTTATATCGGGGTAGGAGTTGGAAATACTCTTTACTTTGGAAGATTAGAATGACTAGGTATATTTATTTTCTAAGAGGAATAAGTTGTAACTTCTAACTGATCTTCCAAAATAATTGTTCCAGGGATAAATCTTCCATGTGTGGAAGAACTTCCTTGTTCCTGTTGAGCCCGCTGAAGGGCTCTGCCATGAGTTTCTGCTGCATATACAGTTCTAGTAGGGGTAGGATTTAAATAGTGGCTTCTGGAATATCCACATCTTCCTCTGTATCCTAGAACTCTGGAAATACCTCTAATTCCACTATTTGATACAGGGAACTCAGGTTCATCAAGATCAAAACTACGAATGGAATAATGATCTATTAAGTGAATCATGTTAACAGAACCAAAGATCAACTCTTCATATGATGAAGACTCTGCCTTATTAGCCAATTTAGCCTCTTCCATTTGGTGGGGCGGTGCTCGTGGATTTGAAGTAGATGTCATAAAATCTTCCAGAGTCAAAGACAACTTGGGCTTGGACACGATCTCATCTTCTTCTGACTGCTCTTATTTCTTTGAATTATGTCATTTCTTTGAGGATTTTCCTTCTGATGAAGGGGGTTTTGTTGTGGAATTCATAGAAGAAGACACAATTGGTTTCTTCAATTGCGTTCGTAAAATGGCATGAGTTCGATTGATAATTTTCCTGACAAAACCAATCATCATATTTATATGCATTTTTGCTTTTGACTTCTTTCCACTCACCTTCTTCCTCTGGATCTGTAGCAGTAACACATGCTACCTGGGCTGAAGAGCCTTTAGGTTTTACCTATCTCGATTCAACCATCTTTTTAAGGAGGTAATTGAAGACAAAATTCTCCTGAATGAGATTCACCAACATCTGATGAAATGGGAAATAGTTGGGACGGTCTTCATCTCCTTCCTTGTTCGGCCTTTTTGGTCTTGGAAAATAAAAAAATTATTTTCCAGAGTTGAAATGAAGTAACCAGGAACTTGTTCATTTCAGAAAGAATAAACATTTCTCCTTAACTCCTCAAATTGTTTCTATCTTTTATCTCTTTGATCATTTTGATTAAATGGCCCTATTTTTTATTCTCAGGAGGTGGATACCTTCGATAAGATGAAGGTTTTGAAGTAGAAGTAGGTACGGGTGTTTGTATGAGTGTAGATGTAGCAGTCTCTGCACTAACCATTCTCCTTCCCGGAGTTCATGGTATTACACAAGTTTTATCCTTAGTCTTTGTAAGAGCATTTTCAATCTGTTGAGGGATTAGATTAAGGTCTCGAAACCCTCTTGTGAATTTCACATGGATCAACAATGTGCGTAATTCATCACGTAAATTTTCCACACAGATTGGAAAAAATTCTTCTTGAGGGAGTGCTAAGATTAAGGAATATGTTAATCCATTCTATCAAGAAATGAAATCTGAAACACTTTCATTCTCCCTTTCCTAACAATTTGTATGATAAAAAACTTTTGTCTTGGGAAAAATTGAGCTAAATTGAAGAAGGAATCGTTGATGGAGATCTTCCCACCCGGTAATTGACTGGGATTGAAAGCTTGTATACCAGACAAAAGAACGTCCTTGTAATTACTGTACAAAACACCATACATTAACTGCTTCTTGTTGTTGAGGAATTCTCATCATAGGATCACAACGAGAAACAAAATGTTTTATGTGTTTCTCTCAGTCTCCCGAACCATTAAAAATTGGGAATGTGGTACTTGAAAAATTTGATGGGGAAGGAATTGCATCAACCCATTCATGATAAGCTCTCTTTTCTGGTTGAATTTGCACATGCTTTCCCTTCGTAGATTCCAACCGAGCTATTAGTGACTCAATGGTAGTAATTAACTTATGAGAAACATCTGGTTGAGATTGGAACTAAGTAGGTGAAATAATTAGAGCTTGGACAGGTGTGGTGACTAGTACTGCAACTGATGGTCGCACCACCGATTGATATTGCACCTAACCCATAGGATTAGACCTGTGAGGGTGTACTGGTAAATGAGGATATTCTTGATCCATCTCAGTAGCTACAAAAAATTCCTTTGACTGACTGACTCTAGCATTCTTAGGAGGAAGACTACCTTGAAGTAGTTCTGCATTCAACCTCTTTAATTCCTTCATTTCATCCTCTTGTTATGCGAACCTTTTCTCTAGTTAGAGTGATTGGAATTCTCCAGAGGAAGGGTGGAATGTAACCCGATTCTTTCCTTTCCCCTAGTGGACGCCTTTCAGAGAGGGGGAAGTTGGTTATTTTAAGGATTACCTAGATTCAGGGTAAGAATTTGATTTCTTGTACGCACACCTTCTTCATTAGCCTCTGTGTGTACAACCTCTAGAGTAGGAACATCTTCATCTAATCCCTCTGAGTGAGCCTCATGTTCTGGAGGATCAGAAACAACGACATTGATGACATTTATTGATGCATAACGCATTGAATCCCTTCTATCGACATTTCTGCTATATTTTCTTCCCCCATGTCCTTGATGAGACATTTCTTTTTTTTGATTTGATTGCTCAGGAACTTCTTAATGAACCTTAATTGTGAGGGAATCTCCTAATACTTTGGATTTGCATTCCACTTTTGGCTCTTTCCCTAATCGAGAGAAGACTAAATTTTACTGAGGAAGAGATTAAGGATTTGAAAAAGTGCCCAGTCCAGTGGACTGGGAATATTCCTACTGTTCCTGCTCAACTCCTCGAATCCTATTTTTTGATTCTGAGGGTTGGGTTAAAAGAGTCCCTAGTCTAGCAAGATGAGGTGGTTCTTGAGCTGCTACATCTGAGACCTTCTTAAAATCTATCCAATAATGTTGACTTTAGTCCAGAAATTGGCTGGATGCATCAACCTACATCCACTCAAATCACATGGATCAAATGACCGTTCGATTATTTCTGACACTACTGTCACCTGATGATGTGCCCGCTCTAAAAAAATAATCCTATTCAATATTCTCATTTGCCGGATGCAATATTAATTCAACAACTTTTCCTTTTTATGCATGACTTTGGGAAGAACTAGTTGAGGAATGTTCCTGAGTAAGCCTTTGAAATCCTACAAAAACAATTAGTTGTGGCCGGCCATGGGCAATAACATTGAATGAGACCATTTTTGGAGGGATTTGTTGACTGGATAGTATAGTGAAATGCAGTGCTCCATGAACACCCCATCTTCTGATATGAATACAAGATGGGGAATTGGCAATTAACTGGCGCAATCTTTTTAGTGCGCCAAGGCATGAATGCGGAATGGATCTCTGCTTCTTTTCAGCCTTCAGATATTAGGAAACTAAGAGAGATTCAAAATCAATTTGTCTTTTTAACCCTTCTATTATATAGACATGATTTTCATAATCATCACAAGGTAACAATTTATTTTTTAAGTGAAAAAGTGTTTTCCACATGTTGAGATGAATATCGTGAATACAATCTTCCATCAACATTTCTGGAATATCATAATGAGAGTCAACCAAAGGCCAAAACATGACTGGTACTTCACCTTTTTCCAGTTGTTTTCTCATATTCAGTACTTCCTCTTTATCATTCGATGAATATTCTTCTACCTAATTAGACCAAAGCTGGTGCTTCTTTGTTGATTCAACAGATTCAACAAGATTGGTAGATAATTCATTTATCAAACTAGAAGATGAATTATCTAGGGGTGGTTCGTAGAATGACTTATACCCCGAGGTATCTTTTTATTAAGAAAGTATTTCACCTACTAGTGGTAAAGCATTTGACATGACTAGATTCAGATTTGAAAGTGCCTCAAGATAAGAGGGCCTTCTTGTTACTACATTGTCCTTTGAAGAATTTTCCAGGCAACGCGAATTACAACTGTGGAGAGGACTTTCGCAGCTAAATTCATCATCATGGGGTGGACCACCACGGTGGGTTACAGGAAAAGATGAAACCTTTTACTCCTTGATCTTCTAGCCACGCAAAGGGTTATCGTGGCTCTCATCTGAAGATGATACATTGAGATCGACCAAACTTTCAGGAAGAAAGCCTTCATGAGGAAGTGTACGATGAAGACCTTCGGGATTATTGTTCCCAATATTGGGAAATGAGAGAGTAGAATCTTGAGTTGCAATAGACAATTGTCTGAGGGATTCAAGAACTCTAGCATCGATCAAGGACTTATTACAGACTGGCTCTTGATTTCTTGACTGTGCTAAATGAGTCTTTTTCTTAGACACCTTCTTACTCATTTTGGAAACCACTTGTTGACAAAAGTGGTTATTATGGGTGGGTTTATGTGCTTGCTCAGGAGAAATAGTGTGGTCAGTCTGATTATCTCCATTAAAATCAGGTGTATGAGCCTGACTTGATTGTCTGTATGACATGGGGGAGTATGCCCCACAACCCTATTATACTGTAACATAGGTGTGTATATATTCTAGAGTGATATTTTGATGATTCACTCCACTGGGAGGGAAATATTAATATTTATTTCCATGTGATGCTACTGAAGTTGTTATAATATTCTGACGGGAATTCAGAATATGAGCAGGGATTTGCTTCTGCTCTTTCACCATTGTCAAAATGTGCTTGGTGACTTCAGCTGCCAGAATGGGAATATACGTCCATCCTGTGCTTAGATTAGGTATGTATTCCTTCTCCTTTCCTCCTTTTCCTATCTATGAATTCTGATAGTACTCATGTGTGGGGGTCGAGAGTTGAGTTTTCTCCAAATTTGTCGTCGGAGCATTCCAACTGACTTCTCCGGGTGTTACCAAAGAAGAATGTTGGCAGGCTTGATGAATATTGGCATGTGTATGTGAATTCTGTGTATTCTTCGTCAATTATGGTTGATGAATTTCCTTCAATACTGGCAGACGAGAGTGCTGACAGAATTGTTGATTGTAAACAGGTGTATGTCCCTGCTTATCAGTTGCCACCATATTAGATTGGCGAGCTTGTTTGGGTGCAGTCAGACGAGCCTGCTGACTAGTTGATGAATTATAAAAAGGTGTATATTCCTACCTATAATACTCTACTAGAATTTCCTGGTGGGATTGGCATGTTACTGCCAGACGAGTCTGATGGGTAGTAACATCAGGAAGGGCGGGTGTCTATGGCCGCTCGTTGCTTGACATCATGTTGGATTGATGGACTTCTCTAGAGGGGGCAGAAGTAAGAACCTGATTCCTGTTGACCATATTTCACCTCTAGATGTTCGTCTTGTAGAATTGGGTTTGAGGAACCTGAGTTGAACCCCAAAAGGTGAAGCCCTCATCATATGGAGGGTGCACTACCGCACGAGTCTCGTGGTGATTGTTGATTGGAGCCCTTGAGAAGGACTCATGTTTAATTGAATTAAGGCCTTGAGTGACCTAAACATTCCCCTCCCTATAATATGGCAGGGACTGGTGATTGAGTTCTAGGGATAAAAACCCGAAATGGTTGGATACGGTGGTTGGCACAACTTGCTTCTTCATCACTGGTCGTCTCTGTCCAGACAACAAGGGTGAATTATTGACTTGGAGGGCTTGTCCAGTAGCCTCCAGAGTCGTAATGGTACTGTGTTGATGGTATTCCATAACCAGTAAATTTGAGACCCAACGTTGAAGAAGCTGAGTAGGTGATGTCATCCTCAGAGTAGACTAGGATCCCGCAGGTGTTGTGGTAGATGCATTCACAGGTGTGAACTTTAGAGAATCCATTTCTGTAATGCAGAGAGATCTTGGAAACGAGTGCCTATTTGATATAACAGACATAATCAAGATAAGTTCATCCACTAAATCTTTTGGATGAGCACATTTGTTATTGATTTCTTTGTTGGCCCTCACATTGATTTTACATAGGGGCCTAACAAATAAGTAAAACATCATTTAACTTGGTTAAGGATTCACATCGGGTTCACCATTTTTGTTTCCTCTGGAAATTGGTATGAATTTGTTTATTTAAGGTCAAAGATTCAAATCAGTTTCTAACAGGTTTATTCGTAGAACCAGAAGCATCCAATGATTCTATATCAATTTAGACATACTTTCCAAAGGTATGTGCTCATTAGTTTTGGACCGATGAGGCTTAAGAATTTTCATTGGTCCAGAGGATGGGAGGTCGGACTCTTCACGCATTTTTAGGGGAAATTATTGTCTACTCCTTGACTCTCTTATAGATTTGAGTTATGTTTGTGAATCCTTCTTAATTTACCAAGTATGAAAATGATCTTTCCATTAGATCTGACAATCAATGATTGATATATATTAGATTTAGAGAATCTTTTATATGTATTTGAGGTTCTTCATCACTAGAGAGTCATCTGTATTTGTTAGATATTCTTAGTCAATGTTATCCTTTAACACATTATATAGTAATATCTTGGTCATTATGATAACCATAATGGTTTTAAATCCACCTAGTGGGTCACTTGAAGTTTATTGACGTTCGAAAGGACATGGATTATTTCAGAGTTGGGATCGTACCTGCAGAAGGGCTGCCTATGTATCCTTGTTTAGAGGAGGAATCAGAACCCACATAGTTCGAAAATATGGAGTTTATGCATGATTGATGTCCCAAAGAAAGATGTCATATTTACTTTTACGCTCTAATATCATCTGAGTCATGCTCAGTGTGAGAAACATGAGGTATCAGTAAAACCTAACGATTTTTCCACAAATGATGCAATTATACGAAATAATGTGGGACTTATGTATGTATAACTACCCAAGAAAGATGAGGATTGGGATTTAATTCAAGGAAGAAACCTGAGAACAAGGTCCATAATGTTATATGTTCTTTATGGAGATTTGGATACTTAACTTAGGACTTAATCCTGAAAAGGATGCCCAAATTATAGCGGACTTATGATTGGGTTTCATTCCTGAGAAGGAATCTGATATCAAAAGAATTTGGAACTTGGGGCTTACTCCTAAGGAGGATGCCCAGATTTGGGAACATGGGGCTTACTCCAAAAAATGATGCCCATATTAAAGTAATTTGAGATTGGGACTTACTCTTGAGAAGGAGTCCCAAGTTAAGGAAAATTATAATTGGGGATTACTCCTAAGGAGGATTCCCATACTAAGGGAACTTGGACTAGGGATTACTTTTGAAAAGGAGGCCCAGGTTAAAGATATTGTGACTGGGGATTACTCCTAAAAATGAGGCCCATGTTAGAGGAAAATTATGATTGGGGATTAATCCTAAGGAGGATTCCCAGGATAAAGATTTTCTCATCTTAAAGGATGAGGTTGAATGAATGAAATATCTAACCTTAGGGATATAAAGTAATGAAAATCACGACATTTTGAGAGATATTCCACCGAATTCCTTTCAGATAAGGAAGGAAACAAACTAAGCAGGCCAAAAAATGGATTTGAAGAGAGTTTTGAAGCCTAAATCTTGAAGAGGAGAGGTGGATTTGAAGAAAAGAGTTGAATAGGTAGGAGGGTCCCCCAAAAAGAGGAAGGCGTGCAAGTCCTGTTTGGGTGCGCATGTCATGTTCGCGCAAGTATACATGCGCGACACATGTGTACTAGGGTGATGGTTAACCAATATGGTAATACATGGGCAAGACTTGGCTCAAGCCCTTAGTATTATCCCTAAAGGCTTCCAAAAGTGTGGCGCGCATGTTCTGTTGATGGGATAAGGTGGCGTGCAAGTGTCTTCATTTCCCTTAAGGGTTAGACACTTAGGCATGCAAGTGTTGACGAATTTCAACACTTAGTCCTTATTCCTCCACTTTAGATTTTCCATTCTAGGTGAGAAATTACCTTATAAGTGTTCGGAAGACTTCAAGTAGAGACTAGGGCGCCGAGAGCTTAAATCTTACTTTTGGATTTTTTTTATCCCCCAAATGGGGGGCCCATAGGGGGTATTTATAGGCCATTGAGGAAATTGGGAGAAACAATATAGGGCGTGAAAGTCACATGCGTGCCCTATATGTGTCGTGCAAGTATACTTGCACAACCATAGTGAAACTTGTGCGACCAATGCTTGAAGAATTCCTTATTCATGCCTTTGTCAATTTTTGATGTTTCTTTAAAGGATGAATCTCTTTATGCTTAAGGTATTCCCTTTTTTCATTCATTAGACTCTGTGATGAAAAGGAGCCTCAACAGAAGCTCCCTATTAACTTGGTAAAATCCTCCATAAAGTCACCCTACCATGAAAAACCATCCATTAGGAACCTTACTAGGATGAACCATTTTCATAGATCTCCACTAATGGGATGAATGTTACTCTCTTATTCCAATACAAGGGAGAAGAAAACCCCTTCACCCAAGGTACCTTTCTTGGTAATCCCTTTACTTAGCTCCCATAATGGGGTTATTTCTAATCTTATATGGACCCCCTATCACGAATGAGTCCTAACACATTCCTTCTCCAGAATAATTGAATACATATTTTACATTAGGGTGGAATACATATGGATTCCCCATATATGTACCATGGGTTGAGATTCTCCTTTAATTTCTCAAAATTCCTTATCTTTATATACTCATCATGGATACCTTCTATGTTTCAATCTGGCAGTAAGCCTCAAACATTCAACTCTCTTTCACACATCACGTTTCTAAAATATAGAAGAATGACTACAATAAATGTTACTCCTACTAGGTGTAATTGATAATCCATCCTACCTTCACCTGAGTCACATATAATGTTAGGAATCTATTAGAAACCCAATTCATATGCCTCACTAAATCCCTCATGTCAATAAATTAGGCACACAAACGTCATTACCATACAATGTTAAACTATATAAACTAATCCTAATATATGACCTTAAAATATGTATCTTGAACAATTTGGGATTTTATTCCTATTAACAAGGACATGTAGGATTCCTCTCTGAGGTTCAATCACAATTCCTCAGGCATACCTTCTATGTTATGTGACTTGTATTTTATTACTCATTATTACCTTTTGTCTAGGTTCTCCACTTTATTTTTTCACATACACCATTTGTTTAGATACTGCTCTTAGTTTCCTAAAATTTTAGCTTCCTATAAGGTTTATTCCCCAATGATTTCTAGCTTTATATTACAAGGTGAGTGTAAGAGACCCATGTGAAAAAATGAGATTACTAATATTTCTCTTATGACGAGTTAGGGATTCCTTAGGTGATGATTTGGTGATGCCTCCAATGATATGATATGGATGATCCATCATCTCTCATGTTACTAGCATGAGATTTATCCATGCCAGACATGAGAAGGATAACATGGGCCTCATACTATGTTTGAAACACTACCATACCTTGTCTTATTTTTTCAATGAAAAATATTGTGAGATATAAAGGTCAACTCAGGCATGAAATCCACACAAACATTCACTAGGAACCTATCACATAGTATTCTTTTCCATATAAAGTTTAACTAGTTGTATTTGGTCCTTGTCGCGCTCCACTAAAACTAATAACATATATCATTATGAAATACTAAATAATATAGGTTCTAATTGATTAAACTAGTATATATAGGGATCTCCTATGAAGGGATGCATCTTAGAACAACAATACATAACACATCCCTTGATAATGATAGAATCTATAGTTATTATGTAAGGATATAAAACCTACAATCACTATTTAATTGGGGAAATATTTTGTAACTCTAATAATTGAATATTTCAAATTGATGAATAGTTTTGATCTGATCATTGGAAAAGGATTAACGAGTTCCTCACATGGATTTGGAAATGCTTCAAAAAAATATCCTGAATCTATTAGATAGTTCATGTGTATGTAATAATCCCCCCATAATGGGTGTGATGAGCCCGACCTCTCATCCTCCTGACCGACATTCATTTTGATGAATTTCTGGTAGAAAATCCCAATTACTATCTACCATTGGAAGGCATATCTGCAATGGTCTTCACATCGAACCATCATAGATGAGGGATCTATTGGTGTTCCCCTTGGATATATTTATACAGAATACCTACTTTAATTTTGTGTACAGCATTTTAATAATCCATAGAGAGAGTATTATTCCTTCCTCAAATGAATGATTCTCTATAAATACATTTCATTACATCACATTTTGTTTATATTATCCTATATATATGATATTAAACTATATAATGTCCATGATTTTGCAACATGATATTAAACTATATGAAACAAATGTCCTGGTCACACAATGTTGAAATGTATGATACAAAATTACTGATCACAACACATTACAATACATGGAATCTCATCCTTGTCACCTAACATAAAATTGCATGACAATGTTCTTATCCCATGACATAAAACAACACTATATTTTTTCTTAATATACCCTATACATTAGCTCTTGATAAACACTATTAGTATCCAAATTTCCTCATATTTATCACTCCAATCATGACTCATGTGTGCTTATAGGTTCTGGTGTATTTTATCAGTTATTACAATAGTGATTCATCATGTTTAAATGGAGGTAAAAAACTATTATCTTGACATAGAAATACATTAAATGAGATTCTCTACACATACCCTATCATATTATTTTAGAGTACATTTTGAAATCTTTTTCCTTACACGAGATCCAGATCCATGTAAGAGTTCTAAAGGCATGTACCCTTCCCCCAACTTAGGGAAAATTAAAAGATAAAATTCATTAATTTATTAGATATATGTGTGCCTTTATTATAATGTATTTGGATATGCAATGGAACACATATTCCATGGTCCCAAAAAAATCAATAGGATACCCTTCCCGGTTTATAGCCTCATCATTTACATTAGGTCTCTATATGGGAATCTATATTGGGAGATATATGTTTCCATAAAAACATCACTTGATTCTTATTATTTTATGATATGTATTGGTGTTGGGATAATCTATCATATTCATAGATACAAGATCAATAGGTATCAAAACATCATCCAAGAAGTACTCTGTCAATTGACATCATCTCCTCTTAAATTAGAATCTATGCGAGGATGGAACATCCATTTACCTCCTAATTAAATGTTGCTTGATTCTCATACCATTGGATACATATTGGTGTCTATAAAACCCATCTATAAGCTCAATCACAATTAAACCCCAAAATGGTTTTGGTGAATGAACCATTTATTCATGTTCGATTCCTTCTCCATCATCTACACTGAGACAAGGTAACCCAAATTTACCTATTAGGTAAAAACTATATGTGTTTTCATTCCAATTACATCGATATATGACATGATACTAGGAAATTATACACCAGGCTCAGCTGATACTTTTACATATATTGAAAGTGCCCCAATGATGAGACCCTTATTTATCCTAATCTAATTTCTCCTTCACTCACCAAGTCACCCATTTCACTTATATTATCCTATACATTACGCATCTATATAGCGATATAAAATAATTTTAAAACTACATATTGTTTTATTCCAATTAATATTGGATATGTTGTGATTCTTGGATCTCCTTTATCAATCCCAATTGTAAATCCCAACCAATTATCCATGTTTCATCACATTAATTAGATCTCTTGACATCATGAATTCCTCTATAGACTGTACACTAGGGGGACACATTAACATTTTTTCTATGAGTTACATCAATATAAAATAATATTCCACGGTCTCCCCTAAAATACCATAAACTAATTTGAGCTACCCAATTCATAAAACCTTACTCTCTCACATATGATCATGATCTATAGAAGAGTTCCCCATCAGTATAAGGTTCTTTTTCCATATAACCATGCTATGGTAAAATTTCCATCATTTATATCGTGGTGTTTTGGGATTCATATATGGATTGTATTACATAGTGATACAACATCTAGATGGAAACATATATAATTTTTAGTAACAAAACTATAAACATCATTTAACAATATTTCATTTCATATGAAATTACGCTAGATGACAAATATTAGATACAATAAGACCATAAAATACTTATATAATCTTATGTTGCATAGCCTAATTCCCCTACATAGTATCTAAGTATATATAGGAATTTATTTTTTATGAGTTTACTTAATCCATTGACAAGAATTTACTCACCCCTATGAATGGGTTTGATTTTGATAGTGTTATTTTATAATAATTATTTTTGTCTTTATTTCAGATTATTCAGGATAGGAAATGATGGATGGATATCATGCCCTGATTTTTATTGAAAATAATCATAACTCATTATTATCTTACATGGGATCTTTCTCTGTATAAGATTTATTAATTAATGATTTTTTACATATGATAGCCTGAATCATGAAAACATTTCTCTCACGGTGTAATGGCTCAGACCACATTTTCCCATTCCTTTGTAAAAATTTAATGTTTGAGGTGTTCTAGGAGGTCAATTTTACTAATATTTAAAATTTTCAAAATTTCTTGTTCTGTGAACTATGTTTCCAGAATGGTGTGACATCTAATAGTAGGTTAAAATGTTCCTGGAATGGTGAGACATCCAATGGAAGGTGTATAATGTTTCCCGAAAGGTGATAAATCCAACTGTAGGTGTATAGTGTTTCCAGAATGGTGAGACATTCAATGATATGTGTATAGTGTTTCCAAAAAAGTGAGACATCCAAACATACATGTACAATGTTTCCATAACAATGAGACATCCAATGTTAGGTGTAAAATGTTTCCAAAATTGTGAGATATCCAATGGTAGGCGTACAGTGTTTCCAGAATGGTGATACATTAAACGGTTTGGTGTATAGTGTTTCCAAAATAGTGAGACATCCAATGGTAGGTGTATAGTGTTTCCATAATGGTGAAACTTCCAACTATAGTTGTAAAATATTTCTAGAATGCTGAGACATCCAACAGTAGGTGTATAGTGTTTCCAAAATTTAGATACATCCAACAATAGGTGTAATTTGTTTCCAGAATGTTGATACATCCAACGGTAGGTGTACAGTGTTTCCAGAATAGTTATTCCTCCAACAGTTGGTGTATAGTGTTTCCATCTTCCTATACTTTCACCCCTTTGACATTATCTTTGACTAAAAATCCATTTAAGGCCTTGTTTTAAGGGATTTATGGCTGATTCAATGATCATATATCTTATTTAAATTATCCTAAGGAATTAGGTACCCTAAACTAGTCAAAATACGTATTCTTGAAAAGATCTGACTTTAATAGAAAATATAAGCCGTATCTAAATCATTTCTCCATTGTTATTTTCAGAAGGCAAAGATATCTTACGCCCATTTTTATCAATATTTTTTTACTCGATACGAGATGCAAGAACCCTTCTTCCTGTAAGAGTTGTGTGATCAAACTACAATCCTTGGATCATCCTCTCCTTGGAGTTTTTATATGCTACATGTGCACCCCTTATTTTGGTGCCATAAAGAAAATGTCGATTCATATTTGATATAAGTTATGTTTTATCTCCATTATTCTGGTCTCTTTAGTAATTTTAATCTTATTTATCCATTCCATGTGATGGAATATTATCTCGTTATTTCTAATGGATCTTTATTGGGTGTTGGTTGATGTGTTTGTGTTGTGGTGTCCTCTTCTAGATGCAATCGTTGTAGGGGCGGTGATCGTGATCCGTTGTGTTGGCCTATTCTTGTGAAAAAAATGTTAAAAAACATTTTCTGGTTGGGGATTTAAGGCTTCTCTATTCTATTTGCATGAAATCATAGATTTAGAATGAATTAGACCACTAGATCACAATGATATTAGCATAAAAAATATTTGAACTATATAAAATAATTCATATCAATTCCATTGTGATGTTATTGCCTCTCAGTTTTCTAGGTAGTGTAATTTATATGATTTCATTTTTTAGCATGTCATTCTTGATGGAAAATTTTAAAGACCATAATATCAGGTCTATTTTTAAATTGATTAGATAAAGGATTAAAGAGGCATGTTAATGAATCTGGCTATTGTAGTTGTGATTTGATCAAAAGGATGTAGTTCTACATGTTTAATTGAATATGTAAATTCATGATGAAATAATGTACCAATTATGTGTTAAATATAATGCATGTGTAAGGCCTCAATTTCTCTCTTGTTTTAAAAGTCATGTTCCCTATGATTTAGAGTTGTGAAAGCTCATTGTGTGTGATGGGTGAATGTCATGTTTAGGGAAAAGAGCCTAGTTTCTATGTTTGTTTTTTCCTACTGATTGTGATGTGATGTGAGCATGGTATATATGAGCCTGTAGGGATATTTGTGGTATGTTGGGGAAGAGATATCTAGTGGTTGTGGTAGCAGCTAATGCCTAGAGTGGTGAGATGCATCAGTTTGTACATGTGGATGTTAGAGAGGACACTGGATATGATGAAACAAGTTGAAATTAGGCTTACTTATTGACATGATAGTTGGATTCTTGTTGAACCTATTGTTTGTTTATCTATTTTACACCCCCCATTGCATGAGTTATATGGCCTTTCTTACCTTCCTTCTGAAATAGGTGAATACGTGTGGGGAATGACACATTCATTTCTTGTTTAGCTTCTCAGGGATGGATGTATCTACGCTCCTCCTATCGACATCAAATACTCGAAAGGTAGTTCATTAACTCACCATGTTGATCCCCTTTTCATTGGTATCTTATGATGTTTTACTATAATACCTGGAAATATTTATATATAGAATTGGTAATTTTCTTAATAAATGAATAAATGTTTAACCAATGGGGCTGAAGCTTTCTCTAATTAAATGTTGAGGTTTTGACATTGAGAAGATGCAAACTGGGTCCGGTTATGCCTAGAGGTCATGGATCTTGGATGGAATGATAATTAAATGTAATTTGGAATCAATAATGGTTAATAAATCTCTAATTAATTAATTACTATAATGTGAAACTTATAAAAAGGGATAAAGTATGTTAATATAGGTCATCAACTGGTTTTGTTTTGAAGGATATCTAGTCTTAGAAGTGGTATTCGGGAGTCCGAGAGGTGTTAGGTGTAGTTGATCCTAATACTAGGATTATTCCATAGTGTGGTTATGAGCTATATTATATCATGTATATTTTTTATTTATATAAGCTACCCCACCATATCGGTTAGGGAGAAAGACACTCCGAGTATTCAGATCACTATGGGTGTTTCCCCAAACATCCTGGCGAAAGGATGGATGGCTGACTCCCATATTTGGCCCTGCACACATCTCTTGGTAGTTACATGTGCTGGTATGCATGATGGTTAGTTTTTCCCATATATGTGTGTAGGGGGATGTTATGGATTTCTGTTATTTTATATACATATTTTCAATATTTAGTTTCCTATAGACTACTATATATATGATATTTATAGGATATGATGGATTGATGATCCTTACTCTGTGTACGGATAGTGATGCCTCCAGGTACAATACCTGACATATGATACATGCTATAAAAGAAGTGGTGGATCCTATAAACTACCTGGATTCTTTTGGTTATGTTGATGTGATGGTGCTATGTTTCTATAGGTACATGTTTTAGTGCATCTCCAATGTGTCTTCAGGTTGGACTTTTTGTAGAAATATTCTCCAGAAATGTGACATTAGGAAAAGTGGAAAACCAGTGGGGAAGTGGTTGTTGGGTTCCCTTGATATTTCTTATTATATTATATATTCTTATATTCGATACTTGGTGAGAGTATGCATGGTGAGACTTGGATCTTAGTATACCTATTTAGGTGATGAGTTAGTTTCACTTGTTGTTCAACGTGCTTTAGTATGCATCCTTTACTTTTTCACAAGAGCTTATAGGGAGGATCCTACTGAGTGTATTGTTATACTCACCCTATGTTATATATTCTTTCCTTTAGGATAGTTGGAGTAGGTTGAAGATCAGGATAGTTAATACTACCTTGATGCTTTTCTGGTGCTATTTTGGTTTCGTGGTCACATCCATTTTACTTTTTTTGAGTACATATAGTTTCCCTTTCATTTTTAGTAGTTCTTGCATTACACTACATATGTGAGCTTGGGATTACTTTACTTTTTAGTTAGAGAAGTAGTTTGTTTGTGTCTGTCTTATATCTCACTTCCACATGTGTTCTATTAGAGGGTAATTCCTCCCATTTTAATATTTAAAATACCCTCGATGCCAGTCACCAACTTGGGGCCTACTAGAGGCGGGACTCAGGGGTCATTATCCCTCTTTTCACATTGCTGGCCTAGGAGGGGAATGCATTTTGTGGAGGGGGTCATGAAAAAGTGGTATGAGAGCCTCTAGTTGAGGTATAAGTTGGATTTTGGATTTAGGTAAAGGTGAGGTTGTATGGGTTGGTAGGGAAATGGTGTCAGTTAAGTTTAAAAAGTTCTATAAACACATGAGACTGACTGAGACATGGGGATTTAGGGCCCCCTGTGATCTGATACACAGACCTTTAAGCTTATAGTTGATATGAAACATGGTGATACTTGTTGTAGGGTAGATACCTAGGAATGTATCATGCATCATTATTGTTTTCACAGATGTTTTAATGGGTAGACCATGGGATAGGTCAACCTAAAATGAATAAATGAATATAATTAATCAATGTTAACTATTATATATTCTAGGTGTAGGATCTCTAACAAATTTTCCTTTTAAAGGTAATGCTCTAAGTCGACATCTTCATTAGGATTGCATGGAACATGTTCAGCAAGCTGTTCCAGAATACTGCTACCGAGTAGAGGTTGATGATGTCAACACATGGAGGAAAAAACATCGATAATATCAGTGCCAGAGTCTACATATGTAGGAGGGATCCATTTCAGATATAGTTATAGAAGGCTATTTGGAGGATGTTGAGATGTAATTTAGTTTGATCTGTGATCTGAAGGATCACTGGGTATCTTTGGTTACGGTGATGTTGCGTGGTGAAGTGGGGCACTAGTTTTTCTTGTTCCTTGGGGATCTCGAGGAGTCAGTAGTCTCTTGGGAGAAATTCCGAGACTAGGTTAGATCCATTTTTCATTCTTCGACCATGAAGGCATCCAATCGCTAGGAATTTATTGCCCTTCGGTAGGGGATCTCCATTGAGTGAGAGTTCGGGATCCATTTCAGGTTCCTTCTAAGATATGCTTCGGACCTGTTACCCTATGAGGTGGGAAGGTTGAGTCATTTTGAGGAGGTTTTACATTTAGATAGCTAGCACCATGTCACTCCATTTATACTGGAGACATATTTCAAGATGATGGAGAGGGAAGAGATCATAAAGGGGGAATTATCCAGAACCATATCGGCATGAGAGGGGAGTAATCTGGATTCCTCGAGAAGTAATGTTGTGGCTCAGGGTTCCTGTTTTTTATAGAAGAAGAGTTTTTTCTCTGTCGGAGGTGGGGGGTAGAGGTAGGTCCCAACTCTCGATATCTCATTTCTCTTAGGGAAGTGGATCTCAGCCCCATATTAATTGATCATGCACATGTTTTTTCTTGTGGATTCCTAAGTCGTCAACAATGAAAGTGACTTTATTTTCTAAGAAATCAGCTTGTGTCAGGTGTTCCACTTCAGGTTCCATCATTGAGGTAGTTCAAACCGCGGAAGCAACAACTAGTTTAAGTAGCTTCAGATCAGAAAAGAGAATACGGGTCAAGAAGAGGACATCCTTGAGATGCTCCCCATCCTTGAAAAGAAAAGCATGGCTATGGAAGTGCTCATCAGAAGGGTGAGAGAGGCTATGTAACGTGTCATGGTTATCTTTATGTATTGGTGTTTCCATCTTTAGGTGTGACAAAAATCATTCAAGGTACCCTTTTCTAGTTTTATACTTAGGTGAATGTCTTAATTGATTCAAGAGCGACAAAATCGTTCATATCACATACCCTTTTCCATGGCTTAATACTTGAGGTATAGAGGGTTCCAATTCCCTTGGCATTGACTATGCCAGTTGGAGGTCAAGATGACTTGTTTGGAGAATGTAGAGACTGTGATCTAGTCCTTCGACAAAAATAATCTTGGGGATATTTACTATGTTTATGGATACAACCATATAGTTTCATCCTCAACATGGATTGATTGTATTCAGTGCAGGCTATCGTGGATTTCGTTATGAGGCAGGTTGTGTTCTTTGAAGCTAATGGAGAGCCAATAGTATTCTTTGTGAACAAGACCCTTAGATTTGTCAGAGCCGGGTTCCATCCTTATCATAATCGATGGACAAGATGATGTTGGGTTCATGAGAGGTTCAACAATTTTAATTTCGCAATGTCATAGATGAGTAAAATGACGTCTTTCAAGAAGAGGATTTACCATTTCCCCCTTGACAAGAGATGGATTTTGAGACCATGCTACATCCTGATACATATCCTATCTCGATGTCTCCATATGGTATGGTGCCTCATGTGTTCTGCAGGATACGTATATAGCTTGATGGTCTATTATAGTTCAATTTTACTCATCCGACTATATCTCCATGGGGTGAACTACTTTTTTTCATTAATAAGTCTGATGATAGTTTTTGGTTGTGTATCGATTATCATAGCTTAAACAAATTGAATGTGAAGAACTGATATCATATTCCCTTGATTGATTATTTTTTTGATCAACAGAAATGTAAAAGTTGCTTCTCGAAGATCGACATGCTATCAGGATATCATTAGATGCATGTGAAGTATGAGGATATCTTGAAGACTACTTTTTGTTGTAATTATGTGCATTACGAGTTTTTTGTGATGCCACTCAGTGTGAAGAATTATCAAGTTGGGCCCATTGGATTAATGAAAACTTCATTCTATGAGTTCCTAGAAATGTTCATGGTGGCTATCATCAAATACATCATTGTGTAATCCATGTCCATGGAGGAGCATGTAGTGCATCGATGTGTTGTTCGGTAGTTCTTTTTCAAAAATTTTTGTTTGTGATGTTGTTGAAGTGTGATTTTTTCACTAAAGAAGTTTGTTTCTCAAGGCATGTTGTATCCCAGTATGGAGAAACTGTGGATTCATTGAGGATAGAAGAAGTTGTGTGTAAAAACCCGATCATTTATGAATAAAATTCCATTTATTTTAATGTCTAATGGATATAGAAAACGCATAAATTTTTTATTTTCTTTAAATGATTGTTATGTATCATTACCATTGATAATATATCCATTGAATAATGACCAAATTACTGATATAATTTTAATTTTTTTAAAATAATACTTCTGACAGAGATAAAGGAGAGGATGGCCTAATCTAGTAGACTCGTGATATTGAAAGATAATTTTTTAGATCTTGGGAAAGAGGTAGAATAACTGGGATTTTCTCTTCACCAAACCCATTCCGAGCTTCAACACATTTAGCTTTAAAAAAATCACTTATGGTAGAAGTTCAGTTTAATAGAGATTACCACTCGGGCAATGTTATCTGAGCCGCCCAAAGAGTTTATCACCATCACACACCTTACCCTTATGTCTTATGCATGTGTTATAAGGGGTTATGTAATGATACATTAGTTACATATTGTGTAATCCCATTTTATAAATAAAAATCAAATTCCATTAATTACTTTATAAGAATAGTCTTCCTAAACAAATCATGAATTTGTTAAATTGATTTTTAGGTAAAATGGTAATGTTGAGAAATATATATATTATTATATTAATCAATAGTTTTTATTAATGATATTTTTTAAAGAAAATATTATAAATGATGATTATGTCAGTTCCTTATTTATAAATGAATTGGTAATCGGTTTGATAAAAGTTATAAATTTTTTAATATAATAAAACACATTGTGTATTTTTAAAGAATTTTAATTTTTTGAATTTTTGAATTTTTCGAATAACTAATATTTTAATAAAATATTATTATCAATTTAATTTTATGAATAATAAATTATTATATTCATTTTATGAAGTCAAATGTAATATTTAGAAAGGATTGAAAACTGTTTTTCTCAAAACTCGTGAATATTCAAAAAATGTAGCTTTTCATTTTTAAAAATAAAAATTCATGGATTTAGAAAATTATTTAGAAAAAATGAATTTTAATTTTGGAATCAGGACATTGAAATTATCTAACAATGAATTTTTTATAATTTTCTAAGACAGTCATATTTTTGGGTAAAAATTAAATACCGTATAAATAAAATATGAGTTTTATGACATCATAATGACCTAGAAATTATTTAATAGATAATATAATGGGTATTAAAGGCCCAATATTCATTTTCCAATAAAATAATTTTATTTTATTTTATTTACTTATTTTATAAATCTTTAGTGAATCATCCAAAATGTATAATAGACTTTATGATTTTATATTCATTTCATTTATAAAATGAATCACCTCAAAAAAATGAAGTCTAATATTTTAATATATTCTGATATTTAAATTATAAAATAGTTTTCTCTAATCCAAATTTCCAAAAACCATGGGAAAAACAGTGCGGAGGATTTTGGTTTTGAATATTTAATTATATAGATTCCAAAACCTAAGTTTGTGATATATTAAATAATATCCCTCTCTTTCCCTATATAAACCCACCCAATCTGCCATTCCACTCCACCAAAACCATTTTGATCTCAACCATCCTCTACCACATACTCTCTATAGTCCTCCCAAGGTGCCCCAAGATTTCAAGTAGCCTCTCTTGGGCCTCTTCTATGCCTTTGGGATCACACATCCAAGTAAAAGATCTTCCACCCTCCTCTTTTATCAAGCATTATTTTCATGTTATGTATTTTAATGTCATTTATTTCTATTTTTATATATGTTATTAAATATCCTCAATACTTAATATTTTATTCCTAAATGATGAAATCACCTTTCACTCTAAATTATCCCTCTTATGAACCCTCATGTAGACCTGTTACCATGCCAAATTTCATATGGGATTCCTTCCCTTGTCATTTTTTTATCCATGTTTCTTTATGTTTTTATTACCCTTTATTATCAATTAAAATTGTTCAGGAATGATTTTTCACCTCCCAAATATTTCCCACGTTATGTTTGAATGATTATATACCACTATGTCTCTCATTAATTCCATCCACGTACAACTATTACCATGTCGAAATTTTGTAAGAGATTTCTCTCTTTTTATTTCCATTCAAGTATTTCTCCCATATTATGCATTTAAATTCCATTTCAATTGTTGGGATATTATCTTAAATAATCCATTTACTATCTATTTCTTGTATAAATAATGGGATACACATTTCTATCTCATTAACCCAACTTATGAATTTCCATATGACAACATTATGCTGCCAAAATTTCACTGTGATTGTCATTGCCAAAATCTCTATGTAGTGAATACCATACTCATTTTTTTGTCAAAGTTATTCACCATTATAGGGATATTATTATTTAATGGTACTTACATGTATTTATTCAATATTTATTAATCATGGAATAACTAATTATGTTTAATGATTACATGTTATATGATCCATGTGGCACACTTATTCATGAAAACAAATTTTTATTATGGGTATTCCCTGATAGCGCTCCAATGCATTGTGTAATATTTAGTATCATGATAAACCATGTGTAAGGATGTTTTACTCATTCTAATTCATGGTAAATGATGGTTTAATCATGATAATTCTTCTGTAATGAGGGTTAACTAATTCTAATCCATGTGCAATGTGTGTTGGCTCATTCTAATATCTTGTTGTATGTTATTGAGACATTTCCATGTTATAATAATCACGCTATATCATGCCTTTATGTTAATGTTTTCACGCACTGCATTGATATGTCTATTTCCTTATATGTATTTTATTCATCATGTTATTCCTTTTTTACTCCTTTACTAGGATTTATAGCTCAGCCTTTTCATCTATATATCCTCATGTTATCCCATGAAATGTTAAGTACTAAAGAATGTTGTGGTCATGAAAAAGTGGTTTTCAATAAAGATGTTGTATTTTATGTCTCAGGTTTTCATGTAATGTTCCTAAGACCAAAATAAACTATAACTATCGATCTTTAGGGTTGTATTAAGTGACCCATTTTTTAATAAATCATTTTAATTGTGAAATAATGATGTGGGTTATTATATTGTGTCTTGGGAAGCCCCCTAGACATTGGAAGAGGTGGGATGTTTCCTTGGTCTTGTATTCTATTACAAGAGTTTCATATCATATTTCTCTTAGATTTAAACATCCCAAAGAATGTTGACTGAAAAGGATCACGAGTTTGTGTCGATAGATCTATGTTAGGAAGCATTCATGTATCTGAAAGAAAACATGGTAAGTTCTCTGTATCTCATTATGTCAATAGAAGAAGTTTAGATTGATGGTTTTTGTGATGTTTCATGTCTAGGGTTAGACTACATTCTAATGAAATATAGATCGGTTGTTTATTTTGGGTCTTTGTAGTTTTTTCCCCATGAACATAACAATGTCCACCATGATCTCGAGTATGTGGTATTAGTGTTTTCCCTAATGTTGTGAAGGCATTACCTCATCAGCTACCATTTTTTGGTCTTCATCGATCATAAGATCCTGAGATTTGTTTTCTCCCTACTTGAATTGAACATATAAAAGCATCGGTGGATGGAGTTCTTATCATATTATGACTTCAAAATTTTTTATACAACTAGAAAGGGGAATGTTTTAGCTGATGCACTGAGTAGGAAGTCACATAGTGATGTAGTGCCTGAATCAGCTGATTCTTGGAAGGTTATGGAAGATGTTTCTACATTACATTTGGGTATGGGAGAAGTTTGGGTTAGATTTTTCCTTTTTTTAGATGATGATGTAGTCATCTATGGTTCAGTAAGTGGAGGAATCTTTATTGGGGGATCTTGAAGTGGCGGTCTGTATAGACTGAGTTGTTTTCTGTGAGGCCCCTGAAGGATGGTTTGAGGAGGAAAAACATCAGGTGTTATTTGATGAAAGGCTTTTCGTTCCTTCATTGTTGCAAGAGATGGTTCTCAAAGAGTTGCCTAGATTTTCCATAGTATAAAATCCTGGCATAAAAAAAATATATCGATCATTGAGGAGTCATTTTTGGTGGACTAGGTTGAAGAGTGCAGTCACATTATTTGTGTCTCAATTTTTGGTCTTACCGAATGTTATGACCGAGTACCATGTTCCCGGTGGTTTTCCCTAGTGGTTATATGTTTCTCAGGGGAAGTGGGATGACAACTCGGTGGACTTTGTTTCATGTTTACCTTAATATTAGGGTGTCTATGATGTTATATGGCCATTATTGTATCGTTTAAAGAAATCATCCCACTTTTTAGTGATCAAGGAGTCGAGCTTATTGGATGTTTTATCGAGGAAATATCTAGGGGAGGTGGTGAGACTTCATAGAGTCTGGAGGATGATCATTTCATATTAAGATCCTCATTTTACCTCTAGGGTGTGGATAGGCCTCCATTATGCATTTGATTCTCAGTTATTCCTTAACACTAATTTCCATCTGCAGATGGATGGTCAGACAGTGCAGACCATCCATACAATTGAATACATGTTGTGCTCTTATGTCTTAGACTTTGATGGTTCATGGATGAGGCAGCTTCCCTTCATAGATATCCCTTTCAAAAGTATTTTATACACCCCTATTAGTATGGAACAATTTGAAGCTTTGAATGGATGATCTTACCATTCTCCATTATGCCTAATTTGGGCTAGAGAGTTGGCAGTTCTAAGGCCAGAACTAGTAAAGAATACGATAGAGTTGTTTTAGGTGATTCATGATAGGATGAAGGTAGCACAAGATCCTTATAATTCATACTCCGATCATCAGAGGAGTCCTCTGTAGTTGGTTGTTGGGGATCGTGTGTTTATGAAGGTGACTCCCCATCCCGGGTAGTGAAGGTTCGTTCATGGGAGTATGTTTTTCCCCTATTTGTTGGGCCTTTCGTGGTGTTGGGTCGTGTTAAAGACCTGGAATATAGAGAAGAACTTCTCCTAAAGATGATCTGGATACATGATTTTATCAATATTTCATATCTCTCTCATTATCTTTTTGGCGACTCTCCCGTCATCTATTGGGGTGAGATCAATCGTGATGATGATGTGACCTTCATGGAGTGTACTGTAGGGATCCAAGACTATAAGAATAATATATCGTGAAGGCATGTTATACCCTTAGTTTATGTCTTATGGAAGTATGTTGGAGTGGAAGAGAGTACTTAGGAATATTACTCGAAAGTTATTTCTAAGTACACCAACATTTTGATGTTTATCTCTTCTCTATTAAAGTTTTTACTTTGTTGTTTTCATATCCCTTCCCTTTTTTAGATGGAATTATTTTTTTCCTTATTTAGGAATACTCTTTTTTGAGAGGTATCTCCCCTAGGAGAGTGGTTAGGGGCTGGTTTTAGTTTTCATGTGATTTTTCCTTGTTCCTTTGAGGAAGCAATTGAGCTCTTTTTGCAGCAAGAGCCTTGAGAGGTATCTCAAAGGGTGGTTGTTCAGATAGCATTTTACTGCTTTCTCACTTGGTTGGTTTTGGATTCTTGGTGGAGGTAATTTTTTGATAGTTATTTGATGTAATAGCCCTAAAACCTCTGGGAAATACCTTTGTAAAAATATGGTGTTTGAGGTGTTCTATGAGGCCAAGGTGACTTATTTCTTACAATATTCAAAATTTCTTGTTTTATGAACTGTGTTACCAAAATGGTAAGGCATCCAATGGTAGGTGTATAGTGTTTCTAGAATGGTAAGACATCCAATTATAGGTGTACAGTGTTTCCAGAAAGGTGAAACATTCAGTGAGAGGTGTATTGTTTCTCCAATTGTGAGACATCCAATGGTAGGTGTACAATGTTTCCAGAATACCGAGACATGCAAAGAAATTTGTATAGTGTTTCCTGAATAGTGATACATCCCACGGTAGGTGTACAATGTTTCAGAAATGGTGATACATCCAACGATAAGTGTATAGTGTTTCTTGAATGGTGAGACAACTAATGGTATGTGTACAGTGTTTTCAGAAGGGTGAGACATCCAAAAATAGGTGTACAGTGTTTCCAGAATGGTGAGACAACCATTGGTAGGTGTATAATGTTTCTAGAATGGTAATACATCCCCTTGGTAAGAATACAGTATTTCTAGAATTGGGATATATCCAACTATAGGTTTACATTGTTTCCATAAGGGCAAGACATCCAATGGTATGTGTACAATGTTTCCAAAATAGTGATTTGTCCAACGGTAGGTGTACAGTGTTTCTAGCTTCCTATTGTTTTTCCCCTATGATGTTATATTTGATGTAAAATTCATTCAAAGCCTTGTTTTAAGGGATTTATGTCTAATTCAAATCCCATAAATCCTATTTAAATTTTCACAATGTTTTGGGTTCCTTTACTCGGTCAAAACACTTTGTCTTGACCAGATCATCCTTTAATAGAAAATCTATGTCCTATCTAAACTGCTACTCTGTTTTTATTTTCAGAAGGCTGAGATATCTTCCACTCATGTTCTTCTATCTTGGGATTCCCTGGAATGAGATTCTAGAACATTTCATCTCGCAGGAGTCAAGCAATCGAACTTCAATCCCTGGATTATGTTCCCCTTGGGGTTTTTTCCTACTGTATGTGCACCGCATGTTTTTGTCCAACTAGGATGTTTCAATCTGCCTTTAATAAAATGTATGTTCTAACTCTGTTATTTTGGGTTCCTTTATTTTTTTCCAACAATTTCTCCCTTACAAGTGACGTTATATGATATCCATGATTCTAATAGGTCATTCTTGGGGGTTGGTTGATGTGGTTGTGTCGCAGCGTCCTTAGGTGAATGTAGTCATTACAGGAGACATGATCGTGATCTGTTGTGTTGGCCCATTCTCATGAAAAGAATGTTGTAATAATTTTCAGGTAGGGGATTCATTGATTCTATACTCTACTTACGTGAAGTCGTAGAGTTATCATGATTAATCCCACTATATAATAACGAAATTGAGATAATAAATATTTGAACTGAATTAAAGAATTTGTATCGATTGCTTAGTGATGTTATTGCCTCTTTATTTTATTGATTGTGTCATATAAATGATTTTTTTTAGAATAGAGTTATTGATGATCATTTTTGAAGAAAATAAATATGATATTAATTTTAAATTGATTAGATAAAGTTATAAAGCGGTGACTTAATGAATCTAGATGTTGTTTTTGTGATTTGATAAAATGGGTCTAGTTATTCATGTTTAATTGAATTGGTTAATTCAAGATGGAATAATGAACTCGTTGTGTGTTAAATATATTTTCATTGTATGGATTGAGTTTCTCCCTTATGTTAATGTCCAGGTTCCTTGTGCTTCATGGCCATAAGATCTCATTGTGTGTGAAGGATGATTGCCTTGTTTAGGGCTAAGATCCCAGTTTCTATGTTTTTTTTGTTTCCTGATACTTTTGATGTGATTTGATCCATGGATGAATGTTCATGGAGGGCAGTTTTGGTATGTGGGATTTGGGAGGCCTAGTGTTTCTGAAAGTATTTGACACCTAGAGTGGGGAGATGCATCATTTTGTGCATGTGGGTGTCGATGAGGACACCAAATACGATATAACGGGTTGAAGCTAGGGTTACCTGTTGATATGAATGTTGGATTCTTGTTGATCTTTTTTTGTTTAGTTATTTTATTCTCCCCACTGTATGAAGTAGATGGTCTTTCGTACCCTCCTTCCAAAAGAGGTGATGACCTATGGGTTATTCTATGTGCCTTTTATGTTTAGCTTCTCAAGGATGGTTAGGTCTACGCTCATACTATAGGTAGAAAATACTCAATAGGTACTTCATCTACTCCCTGTGTTGATCCCCTTCTATTTGGTATCTTAAGATTTTTTCCTAGAATACATGGAAATATGGAAATATAGAAGTAGTAATGTTGTTAATTAATTAATAAATGTTTAACCCACTGGTTTAGAGCCTGATGGGATGTAATGCCAAGGGGTGAATTTCAGAAGATGTAGACTCGGTTTGGTTATGCCTCGAGGTCATGGATCTTATATGGAATGATAATTAAATTAAATTTATAATTTATAATGGTTAATTAATGTTTAATGAATTAATTATAGTAAACTGATACTGATAAAAATGGATAAAGTAACCTAATATATCTCTTTAAATGTTTGTGTGCATATATGATATATAGTCTTAATAATGGCAGCCGGGAGTCTGAAATACATTAGCTTCAGTTGAGTCTTATACTACATTTTCCCATAGTATGGTTGTGAGATATATTATATCATGTAATTTTGGTGTTTCTATATGGTACCCCATCCTTTTGGTTAAGGATACTAACTCCATGGGGATTCTGAGCCTTGGGGGTGTTTTCCCTAATAACCAGGTGGAAGGATGGATAGCTGACTTCTCCCTTTGGCCCACCCCCTCCTCTTGGTGGTTACTCATTCTGGAATGCATGGAGGTTAGTTTTTTCTATATATGTATGAAGAGGGATGTAATCTCTTATGGTTATTTCAGAAACATATATTATGGATATAGTTTCCTATGGACTGCTCTAGGTTTGACAAGTATAGGATGTGATGGATTGAGGATCCTTATATGGTGTATGGGTTTTGATGCCTGCGGTATCATAACCAATGAATGATACATTTTATATGAGATTTGGGGGATCCAAAGAACTACCTGTTAATGTTTTATCAAATATGGTGGTCGTGTGTTGCTTGAGGTCCAGTTTGTGGTGCTTCGCTGAGGTGTCTTCAGGATGGCCTTTTAGAAAGAGATGCTCTGGTTGTGTGATGTTGGGGCAAAGGGGAAAACCAGTGGCGGAAGTTCTAGAGGGGTACCCTTGGTATTATCCATTATATTATAAACTCTTTTGCGATACTTGGTGAGAGAAGCCATAGTGAGGCTAGGAAACGACAATGCCTATTTAGGTAATGTGTTAGTTTCATTTATTGTCCATTATTATTTAGCATGATTTATTTACCTTTTCAAGAGAGGCCTTGGTGTGGATCCTTCTGAGTATACTATTATACTCATCCTACGTTATATAAACTATTTTTCAAGTTAGTTGAAGCAGGTTGGACATCAGGTTGGTTACAACTAGATTTGGATTTTTTTGGAGTATTTCGGGCTTCGTGGTCGCTATCATTTTACATTATTTTGTTACATTTTGTTTTCCATTTAATTTGTAGTTGTTCTTTCATGAAATTTCATATGTGTACTTGGGGTTATTTTACATTATAGTTTGATTAGGAGTTGGTTGGTGACTATCTTTTATATATCTTTCATATGTGTTCTCTTAGAGGGAAATGACTCCAATATGGGTGTTTATTATACCCTCAGTTCTAGTCACCAACTTGGGGCCTACTGGAGGAAAAACTCAGTGGTCATTAACTCTCTTCTCACATTGTCAACCCAATAGGGGTACACATTGGGGGGATGGGCTCATCACATATGGTACATGTTATCCTCACTATATGATGTTAAACTATATACCAAAAAATTCCACTATACATGACCTCTAAATTTTGTTGGCTTGGTTTGTTTATAAATCCACATCCTCTCACACGAACTCCATATCAGTGTAAGAATTATTAATTCATTCATTTTCCTTTGTGAATAATAAATAAACCATTCATCAAAAATAATTTTTCTATTATTACTATTTCATGATGTACCGTGATTCTTAAATCGCCCATCATACACCCAATCCCATGTTCGTGAACAAATCCATATTTTTATGATTATTATATCCATTCTATTCACATTGACTTTAACTTCCATTTATATAACATTATGAAAAATCTAAGTGGTTCTATTCATGAGCTGGATTAGCACAAGATCTCAATCATATGGTTCTGTGTCTATAACCCTATATATATATATATCAAAATCTAAATATTAGAAAATGGTTTTTCCATATAAGTTTTCTTATATTTTAATATATGTTTATAACTGAAATTGATTCCAAAAATGTTAAAGGTGAAACTTTTGAAGTTAGTTTTTATAAAATGACATTGAAAAGGTAAATTATTTTGATTTTGACATTTGTTTTTTGGAGAAATGAAGTCCAAATTATTATTCTAGATGGTTTTTACATTGTTTTTTTAAAACCAACATAAAAGTATGATTTCACGTCTATTTAGAAAAAGCTAAATTCAAATGAAAAAAATATTCACATTTTTTTGGTAAAAACAAATGATAATAAATTGGTCGTATGGATACTGGATTACAGTTTTTTCCAATCTTTGATTTAACTTGTCATAGATCTAAAATGGACATACAGATTGAATGTTATGAACATTGAAAGTTATACCTCTCTATATTTTGATAGGTAATAATCAGTCCAATTAAAATTAGAGATACATGAATTGAAAAATTAATAAAACAAATAAAAAACAATGAATAAACATAAATAATCAACATAATTTAAATTCATTATGTTTTTTTCCTTTCAATTGATATGTTTTTTTATTTCTCATCTTTTTTGTGAAAAATTATTACGGTAATGAAAATGAAGATCAATGAAGAATATATCACATCATTCGTTGAATCTAAATGGATTTTTTTCTTTGTATCTTATCAGAGGAATTAGTTATCATCATATGAATAAATAGTATCATTTTTTAGTGATGAAGGGAATCAAAAAAATGAAATTAAATAATGATAATAAATACCCTATTCAAATCATAGATTGATGTAATGTTGACATTTTTATTGGATTGAAGATGTTGAAAATGTTGAATGAATGTGATTGAAGATTCATATAATTTTAATTAAAATAATTTTGGTGGTGATGCATTAAAATTTCGGTGTAATTTTAAAAATAGAAATACGCATTGTGAAAAATTGAGATACTGAACCCACATATTTTTAATTTTACTTTTAATGTCCGGTAAATATATAATTGAAGTTAAAACCCTTCTCATATTTCATTTTTAATTTTTTTATATCACTAACATTAAAAGATAAAAACATCAATTTTCATGTTGGTTTCACAAAAAATAACGTCAAAACTAGACAAACAATTTTTAAAGTCATTTTTATAGAAAATAAACATTAAAAGATGTTTTAAAATCATTTTTACAAACACATGATGTCAAATATGTTTCTTATTTTTTATTTCATTTCACAAGCTTCATTTTGACAGATTATGGAGCTTCAATGGACTTACAGATGAAAAGTTATGTTCATCAAAAGTTGGACTTCTAAAAAACATCTATTAGATAATTCCAACTTTCAATGTCCATAAAATTTGATCCATAAGGCCTTTTGAGCACAATTAGTAGTCAAATAAAAATTATGAAACAAACTAGAACATGGTAATAATATTTTTCATTGTTTTTTTTTCTCAAAAGAGATGTTAAAAGTCATTTTAATGTTAGTTTTCTATAAAACCAAGATCCAAAATGGACACCATGTTTTATTCTATTTCACAATATTTGTTTTGATTACTCATAGAAAATAAATAGTCTTTCATATAAAAACTTATCTCATTATGACATTGGAATTATCAAAGAGAAGTATTAGATAAGTTAAAATTTTGATAGCTATAACCTTTCATCTGTAAGTTTGTTTTAGCTACACGACCAGTCAAAACAATGCTTGGGAGGAAATTACATCATGATAAACATTTCTAACATTGATGTGATGTAAAAAAATTTAAATGTTCACTTTTAATGTTGGGTTTTCAATAAAAATGATGTTAAAAGTATTCTATAAAGAGTTTTAACGTCATTTTTTATGAACCAACATTAAAATTGAGATTTTATCATTGATTACTAAATAATTTATATTAAATGTCTTAAATGATGAATTTTAACATTGGTCTTGAATAACTAATGACAAAACACTAATTTTAAAGGTTGTGTTTCTTCTAGAGTGTCCCTAATTCTTTAGGTCTTAATCGTATGACCTAAAACTGAATAACACCCTTCTAAAAATCCCAACTCCAATAATCCAGATCTAAGGTTAAATTTATTACATTATTATAATATAACATAGATCACATCCTAAATGTTCAATTATTTTAGATATCCTTGGATACTTTGTACTCATATGATTTACATATTACATTGGGAATATAAATCATAGATTTTAAACTTCTTGAATCATTATTACTTATTTTAGAATATTCTAGAGATCATTAAAGGATCCCTTCATGAAATATTGTGAGTTCAAAATATAATAAAGGGTTATCTCATCCTCTATATATAAGGAAAACCATACAATGGAAGCTATCATCAAGACATGAGGCATACTAAATGAGTTTGAGTAAATAATTTGATACATTTTTTATTTAATAAATAACTTCAGTAAGATATTAATTTATGGATAATAAAAAATAGCATGGAAAATAATAATTGATTTCATAATGATTGAATACATAATGTTGGGAATCTTAATACTTAGGAAAAAAATCAGGATCTTACTACCAATACCTCATGCTAATACATCATGAGCGTAACATCAAAATCTCACATCTATATATCATGAACATATCATCAAGACCTCATGCAACAGAATAATGATATTGCAATCATGGATTTTAAATCAAGACATCATGATGTTATCATCAAGCCCTCCAAACCAAGAAATTATAAATATATGCATTGGAAAACACCCAGTGATAAGGATTATTTTTGGTGAAAAGACACCTCTAATATCATTAAGAAATCTTCAAGAGGGGGTGAATCGGTGATTTATTTATTTTTAGGATTCCATGGTGAAAAAACCACCTCAATAGTTACTGTGAATCATGATCATAGAAAAATATACAAACACTAAGGGAAAATAATATTTATAAGTATCAACTATCAAAATTAGAAGCCTAGTCCTTGCAATGATCTAGATTTCACTGAGATCATACAACCCATGGGTTTCAACATGTATGTACAAAAAAAAGGTTTTATCCTTGTACTCATATTACAACAAGTCACTTTACTGTGATAGTGCTTCTTACACTTTTATAATGATATATAAATTTTTATCAATAAGAAAAAAATCCTTCCAAACACAGCCTTATTTTGTTTATGTAGTGCTTCTCTTTCTATTATTTATCAATCCTTTAAAAACTCATGTATAATCACATCAATATGTATAATCACATCAATATTTGAAAATTTTAAGAACATCAATACTTATAATCACATCAATATGTGTAATCATATCAATGTATTAACTTTCCAATGATGAAAAGATGCACTTTTGGTTCACTTTGATACCGATAATAAAGTGTAATAACATACATAATGTATGGTCGTGATGCTATCTAGTATAGTAGAATACTAATTAGTATATGGAATTCCCTTGGATCCATATCATTGACTTCATTATATCAGAGAATTTTAGTTCCTACAAATATTTGTATAGAAACAGGCATCAAATCCTCTATGAAAAACGCATTCAACATTTCATTTTCAGACTTCTCTAGAGATGAAAAATAAAATCTTTTCCTTTTGATTTTTGTAATCTATGAAATTATCTCATATAAATAATAATAGACATTTAAAAAAAATATATATCATAATAAACCACTTCAGAAAACCCTTCATTATTTATAGGAAATATAATATTATCTAAATAAACAATAAAAATGAGAATTACCTTTATATTATCTTTAATGTGGTGATTTCACTCAGATATTACTATACAAAATTATAAATTCTTCATGAATGTTTCAAGATTATAATACCATGAACATGAGTTTTTTACCATATAAAACCTTTTGAATAAATAAACAAAATTTACATATTCTCTAAGAATGAAACCACATGGTTTTTCAATAGATACTTCCTCTTCCAATTCACCATTCAGGAAAGCAGACTCAACATCAATTCTAAATATATTTCATCTCCTCTGTGATACAATGGGAATATAATTTCTTATTGTTTCTTATATTTAAACCGTAGAAAAATATCTTATTGAATACATATAGTTCAACCTATGAACTGCATTTATACACAAATATTTCTTTTTTCCCACAACTTCACCTTTTCAGTAATGTTTTATCAGAAAACCCACTTGGTTCTGATAATGTTCTCTTTTGGATTGGGTATCAACTCCCAAAACCCATTCTTCTATAGTTGATCTAGACATTAATTTTTTACATCAATGCACTATCAATGTTTCCTTATTTATTTCACATCTCATAATTCAACATGATAGGACAATGAGATATGAGAGGTTTTCCTCAAATTTATTTAATCTTGAATCTATTTTCTATGATTTATAATGAAAATTTTAACTTATAATATTCTTATAAACATTACATGATGTGAAAAAAAATTATTCATCACATAAATATATTGAATCAAATTCATTAATTATAACTTATTCATATTTTCCCCCATTTTCTAAACCATCAACTTTCCACTTCACAAAAAAAACCATCATCATCACTTATGGAAGTTTATTTTTCATGTGAGATCACTTTTTTTGTATATTGCATCACTATAAAAAAATAAATACCATTTATTTTTCCCTTATTATAATAATTATACCGTCTTCTATTTAGAGGATAATCTAATAATATACCATCAACACCACTTATTTCACATTTTCCTACTTTTTCACCTTTAACATTGAAAATTCAAGGTCAAAAAACACTCTATGATACTTAAAACATTGATATTTCATGTAAAAAATCCTACATTATTTCATATTGTAATATTTCCTAAAATATAAGTTATTATTAATATGAAACATTTCTACAATTTATTTTCTCCAAAATTAATGATATGGGTCATCTTCTACCAATATAGTTCGATTTTTCACCACATGACATTTTTTTTTCAATAAACCCCAAAATGTTTTTGAGGTGTGTATGACGAATTGAGTTCAATATGGATACCATGTTTTTTAATATAGTCTTAAATATTATTCTATTATACTTATCACCATTACCTATTTGAATCTTCTTCAAAGAGTGACCATGCTCTTTCTCAATACTTCTCCCAAAACTCTTCAATCATTTTAGAGCCTTTAATCTACACTTTATAAAAAATACATGTAATGTGACTAAATTAATTAATAAATGAAATAATATACTTATCTTCATTTTTTATTGATTCCTCATGGGAGAACAAATTTCAAAATGAATTAAATCTAATTTTTGAATATATCATATTCCTACTTTCTTTTGATATGTATTCAAAATCATTATATTTTAAAAAATAGAGTGTATCATATTCCTTTCTCTTTTAAATTGTGTAACATTATGATCATTTTATACATTAATATTCTTACACATAATATTTTTTCCATGATGACCGTGTATTTGATACCATAGTTGGTGTTTATATTTCATGCTAAAATAATAATAATTTCTAGCATCACTAATCTAATTAAAATTTCCCTTGTTTATTTTTAGTAGTCATGATATATCCATATTTCTATTGGAGTTGGTTCCCTCAAACCAAATTCTGTGTATAATATAATAACTTTTATTAATATATTTTAAATATTAATAAACTACATATCACATTGTGATGGGTCTTCAGTGTGACATAGTTTTTAATAATGTCATAAGAGTAGTAATCTCATTAAAAGGTCATAGTAGTTCCCCACTATGATGAGAACCCCGAGGTGCTATGAAACTATACTTGTGTATATGTTTTGTAGATATTGGGTCATTTTAGGTATATAAACGATATACTATATCATGGGTTGAGACTCATAGAACTTTGAGGCACCATAGCATGGTCTACTCCCTTAGTAATTTCCGATTGGATATATTGAAAATTAGATCTGACCATAGGAAATCCATATTTACATGTGTCATTGGATGTTCCAATCTGTGGATTTTTTATTGGTGCATCGACATTATGATTATTTTTAATGATTATTATGAGTCGCATACTTTGATGTATTGATGAAAATTGTGATGATAGATGGTCATGATGTGGTTAGATACATTGTGTACATCATGAGTAATATTGCATTACTAAATAATGAGAGAAATAATTTTTCCTTCGGTTCATTAATAGAAGTTCATATCTCATGGACTTTTATGGAAATGATGTGCTCTAAAAAAATCCATGTCCATTGTGTTCAGTTGGAAAGTTGAATTTAAGATAAGTTCAAGAATGATTCATCAAGCACATTGGTTGATGGCAGCCATATGAAATCTGCTTGGTTTGGGATATCATGATAAAGAGATTATGTTACAAAGTTTGCATTCATATGAGGTATCATGTCATTTTGGAATTGACTACTTTCTCTATGGGTGCTTGAATGTTGTTAAACACTAACTGTGAAGTTTATTCCGCTTCACCCAATGCCACTGAGCTAGAGGCCTAGAGGGTCACACACTAAGTGTATCCCAAATCTTAGTTAAATAATATATTATTATTTATTATATAAAAAGTTTAATAATTATTATTCCTTCACATGGTTTAACAATTATTCATGTATTCTTGGTACCGTACAAATATTTATATTCTATTCAGTAAATGAAATATTTATTTTTTTATTAGGGAGTAATGTAGTGATATTTATTTAATAAATAAATAGACATTAGTTTAGGCCAGAAAAATATTGTGTGGAAATCTAGGACCATGTTTAATGGCATGATGATAATAAATAAATATTTAATATTATTTAGTTAAATAATAATTTATTTTACTTTTCCAGTTATGAACATGTCGATAAATAATAATATTATTCCTATTATTTGACATGGGCTCTTCATTGGGATCAAATAAATAATAATAGAACTTGTAAAATTATTTTCATTTAACCCTAGTGATATATAATCTCAGTTGGGTATTTCCTCAATAGAAGAAGTCATTTTTTGGTTGTGCACAATAAAATTGGACAATTCTCTCAAACCCCTGTGATCTCTCTTCTCTAAGATCACTCCCAAGAACCGAGAAACATTTTCCTCCCTCAGATCAAGGATGATTCATTATAATAAACTCTCATATAAATCAATGGAAGACTATGGAAGTGCAAGGATTTTTCATGTTATCACTCAAATATTCTTTCTACAGTGTCTACAGTATCATGGAACATGTGTGGATCATATGTAGAGGGAATATCCAATTGATTCCTAAAACACAATGACAGTGCATTATAGATCTGTTACCAGATACACCAAAAAATAATGAATTACATCAAAGAAATTCTTATTTAATTAAAATAACTATAATTAATTTGTGGTGATACTATATCACTGTTTCTGGCGTGATTTATGTTGTTCTTATTCATTGATTCAATTCAATTGAACACGGACTTTATCTTTATGTAAAAATTGGATTGATCACTGAAGATGACAAAAAGAAATGTTGGGAACTGCCCATCAAACACATCTGTCGCACCTAGATCCTACAAGTTGTATCTGAGTATTCATATGATTATGTATAATTATTTAAGGATCATTTATTGATGTATGAATTTTAATTTATTTGATCAATTAAAGTATAATAATTCTTTTACTCTGAATCATGAGACCTACTTCCTCATCCATTGTTTCTCATAGATCTAATTAATTTGATTAATTTTATTAATAAACTAAAATTGAAGATCATAACTAGAGGGTCCCAGGACTTTGGCAAGGTAACAATATAGTAAATGCTATGTAACCAGAATTACATGTACTGTACATGTGTTAAATGCATCCGGAATTAATTCAAAAATTAATTCAAACCATGTGAATTGATGAAACGTCGATCAGTTATTAATTACACTACATGTTGACTATCCTAGGTTGGTGTATGTTCAATCAGAGTACACATCATGTAGAACATCTTCAAAGCATTTAGTCCCTTTTAGTCATATACAGGCCATGTGATTTATGCACGAACTACCTGACTGGTGACTGTGTAACTCAGAGTCCACACACTGTGTAGTCCCTTTTACATGTTGTGTACTCCATTTTTTAGGAGGTACAGTTTACACACCGAGTCCCTAGGAATATAACTCAAATAAATGGTGAGATATGTGCACACCTTTTAGCTCTCCTATACACACTATGTATGTAGCGACTCAGGTTTTTGCCCTGTCAGACTTTGGAATATTTCTACGAAGAATTCCAGAGCTAGGCGCGAAGACGGCGTGCGATTCCGAGGCCCGGTGTGCCCGGAATTAATTTTATAAAAATATTAAGTATTTTTATACTATGCACGTGGCGGGGGTGTGATATCTCCTAAACGGTAGCTCAGATCGGGAATCTGAGGGCACGGTTGCGTCCGGAACGTGCCGTTTACCCTAGGCGGGGTGTAAACTTTGTGGGCCCGGGCCTGCGGTGAGAAACGCCACCAGGGGCGTTTCCGTAAATAAGTGGCAAGTTAGTGTGCGAGCATCGGCTCGAATAACTTCTGAACGGAGTCTCGGATGGAAAATCTGAGACCGCCGTTGCGTTCAGAACGGCGCGTTTACCCTAGGGGTGACCTTACTTTTGTTCGCATCGGGCGTCGGGTCCGAGGCGGGTTTGGCGCCGGCGGGCCGCTGATATAAATATCAGCGCCCCCCCCTTTTAACCGTTCTTCGCCGTTCTTCGCCGCCACTCTGCCGAATCGAGCCAACGGAGCGCCCACGAGCTCAGAATTCGACTGCGGACGTTCCAGGAGCGCGCAACGGAAGCTCGGGAGCGCGGATCTGAGGCAGAACGTCGGCGTTTCGCCCGCGAGGTAGGCGGTTTGAGTTTTAACCCCCGATCCCGTTTTTACTGCATTTTTCTGTAAATTGAAGCCGTTGCAGTATAGATCGGGTCCCGAGGGTCGTGTAGGCACCTCCGGATCGCAAAACGGACCACCGGGGTGCCCCCGGCGGTCCGTGGAAGTTCCGCCGGCGCGGCACCAGCGCGGCGGCGCCGGCGGATTCCGACGGCGCGCGGCGGCCGGCCGCCCAGCGCGGCGGCCCGCGGCGGAGCCGCGGTGGCGCACGGCGGAGCGCCGCCGGCCAGGGCGGGCCGGCGGCGGCGACCAGTCCGGCCACTCTTCGCATACGGGGGTCTTAAAACCCCCGTATCTTGCCCTCCGGGAGTCGGATTCGCGCGCCGTTTGCGGCGACGTGTCCCTGACGACGAGGCGAACCCTCCGGTGTGGCTTCGAGGGTTTAAAGGTTCGGGATCGTGGCCCGGGAGCTAGAAACGTCGTAAAAAATAATATTATTTTATTATTTTACTACTTCGGGCCTTTGTAACTTCTACCCGGAGCGTCCGATTGACGTGCCGTCAGTGGCGTTGAGACCCTGATGGTAGGACGGACTTTTTGAGATGGTTTCCGGGTGTTGGGTCTACGAATGGGGTGCGGGCCCCACGAGGCCGGGTTTTGGCGTTTGCGGAGAAACGCAGCTTTTGCACCAGGAGTCCGATGTTGGCGGATGAATAGTCGATCCTGTGTGTTTTTCCGAGAGGATCGCAATGGTGCGTTCCGTTCGATGAGTTTCGGAATCCAGGCATGGGCCCCACTCGAGCTGGCCTTCAGTGAATAGTACCTTTTTCACCGGGTGTCCATTTTGGACGAGCGAGTAGTCGATTCCGCTTGTTTTTCCGAGGGGATCGCTGTGGTGTGATCCGCTCGATGGGTTTCGGGATCGTTGTGTGGGCCCCGCATGAGCTAGCTACGGTGAATAGTTCCTTTTTCACCGGTGCTCCGTTTCGGGCGAGTAAACAGCCTATCCTGCGTGTTTTTCCGCGTGGAACGCGATGGTGGCCTCGGTTTTGGCCTAGGAGGTGCGCAGTGTGGCGATGTGGCGGGTCTCTCGGGTTAGTGACGTTTGGACCAGCAGTGGTTGAGGGTTCTCCCTTGGTTCGTTCCCACGAGGGTTCGTGTGGCATCACAACCTTCGTATGGGTTTGTGATCCTCTCGATGGGATTTTTAAACTGTTAGAGTTGTGGTATCCCTCCGGTGGGCCCGGAGTGGATCCTCTAGCATCTTTACCCTAGATCGGGTTCTTGGTATCACTGTGACCGTTTATTTACGGGCGGCGATCCCTTATCTAGCAGGTTAACCCCGTAGGGTTTGTGGCATCATCGGACATATGATCCCCTACGCGGTGGGTCGTGCACAGTAGGGTTGTGGCATCGTCGGGCTTACGATCCCCTACTCAGCATGATGTTTATGGTAGGGTTGCGGTATCGTTGGGTATACGATTCCCTACTCAGCGCGTGGTTTCGGTAGGGTTGCGGCATCGTCGGTTCGATCCCCTACATCGCGAGTTATACCAGATAGGGTTCCGGTATCGTCGTGACCATCTTTATATGGACGATGATCCTCTATCTGAGTGTGGAGCTTCTATCGAGTGCCAGATCGGGTTGTGGTATCCCCCAGCGGATCCTGGGTGTGATCCCCTATCTGTGAGAACTACGTATGCCATATCGGGTTGTGGTATCCCCCAGCGGACCCTGGGAGTGATCCCCTATCTGAGAGCTACGTATACCGGAGTGGGTCTTGGTTTTCCCCTAGCGGACCGTAGCGGCGATCCCCTCTCTAAGGAGTTTGGTGGTTATGTTGCTATAGTGAGGTTTCCTCAGAGATGCTATCCGACGAGTGTGGTCTCTCGGGTGAGCGTCTGTGATGTTTGCGAGTATCCCGATGGAGTGTATCTCTCGGATGAGTGTCATCTGGTATGACAGTGTTCGTGGTGTACTCTCCTTGTTGTGGACAGTTGCTGGTGACGAGGTCGGTACCTATTGCGGCTTTGTGGCATGAGCTGTGTATATCTGGATTGTTCAAGGTGTATGTATGGGCATACTCCTGAGCTGAGCTGAGCTGACTAGTTGTGTTAGCTGAGGATGGTCACGAGATGGAGTTTATCTCTCGTCCGAGTTCCCTCTGGCTGGGTTGAGCAGACTGTTGCCTTTCAGTTGCTCCCTTGGGTTTTGGGTTTTTGGGGTGCCTACTGAGTATGTTTATACTCACCCCTGCACGGGCTTTGCCCGCACATGTTTGTGTCTTGTGCAGACCACAGGCCTTTTGACGGATTCCCAGGAGGACCCGGAGCAGGCGGAGCTTAGTGAGCGTGTTGACTGGGGTGTTTACCGGAGCTGTACCGAGGGAGCTTTTCGGCGGGTGTTTGTGGCAGCGTTCCCCTTCTTCAGAGCAGGTTGGACGCACTTTGTAGTTTCTTTTGGTGGGCCCTGTTTTGCCCTTGTACTTTTGCTGTTGCACTCTGGTTTGGGATAGATTGTATGCATGCATTTACTTTCAGTTGTTTTATCTCTTCACTGTTGCATGGAGGTGTTTCTGGGTGCGTGTGTACAGGTACCATAGGCTAATGCCTCCCATGAGTGTGATAGCCTACTCGGCGCTAGTTGCCAGCCCCTGGCCTATTGGAGGCGGGCTTGGGGAGTCGCGGCTTGAGCCCCGTTGGGTCGGGTCGTGACAATGTACTTACACCAAATTAGGATGATTTAAAATTTATTTATTATATTATATAAACCTTGAAACATGTTCTTGTGTGTGTTCATTAAGTTGATAGGACATGCCATATAATGGGTTTTAGTATATATATATAAATGTTTTTAATTAATATATTCATAATGTTTTGATTTGTATATCATGTATAATTTTTTATAATGTTTTCACTCTACATGCATTGAAGCATAACTCATGACTGAAAAAATCATGTAATTCATGAAATTATTAAATTGATTGTACATGTCAAGAAATTACATGATAAGTCATGAATTCTATATGTTATAAGAATAGATAGTATATAAGTATAATACATTTTGGGTTGAATCAAAATTTTATTAACTATTTTACTAGGAATTTATATTTATTTACACATTTAATTTTAAATATATTTATTTATTTTGATTAAAATCATGATCGATGAGAGTCTCAAGGAAATTAAAATTATAATTAAGATACAAGAATATATTAATTAAAGATAATAAATAATTTATTTGAGGGATATTTATCGTTAATAATAAGGACTAAGAATTGAATGCTAGTTTTATTAAATTTGTAATTAGTTGCATTAATGTGGATTATTGTGATCATAGACCATAACTTTGTATGAGAATATTTTTATTTAATTTATTATTAAATTAAATTGTTTGGTTTCATGACTTCTCTCCTATTATTATGTAAGGTCATGCATTCAAATGGTTTCTTTAATGTAAACCATTTTATCATAACATACATGTCAATAGAATTGTATATAATGGATATATCTCCCAAGGAACAGGAGTTTGTTCTAGTTTAGATCCTAGGTGAAACCAATCTAAGAGATATACAATGGTGGGTAGGTGGAGACCAGCAACACGGGCCTTAATTGGTTGAATGGATTTTTACACTAGGTCAACAATTAATTTTTCAACCACTAGGTAAAATATACATTAGTAAAATCACATGATAAAACAACTGTATTATTTTATTTATATCACGTTTCATGGATATTTAGTTATATATGTTTATTCATGACCACATGAATTAGTGAAATTAACAAGAATTCAAGATAAAACTAAAATAAATTGACTTATCTATAAATAATATCTATGAAATGGTTAATCACTCTAGTAAATCCACTTAATACCAACCATCTTGTAATAAATATAATAATTATATTGTTACATATAAATGATAAAATCCCACAATTATATATATCATGTTGGTATACCCTTACACTACTTCAGTTAAAAACCATTCTTCAATTTTTGATAACATCAATAGTTGGGGTGATTTCAATTATCGGGGAATTATAACTTGATCTTTTGGGTTGAAATACCTTAGTTTACATCAAGGGTTGACTAACAGTATCTAACTTGATTTTACTAAGAAGAAAGGGTTGAGGAAATCCAATTTAAATATTTAATGATTTGGGAGTCCATTGAATAGATTAAGGAACTATGGGTTAATGCATTTTTCATTTGGATTACCGACCTAAAACCATTCGAATTTCTTTACCAACCAATGTTGTGGTCATGACAAGAAAAATATTAATGCATGCCATAAGAATTTCCAAGCAACCAGATATTATGAATCCAATGGTGTGGACTATTGATTTTTGATAAAATAGTGGGAGATTAATAAATATAATATTTATTTATTTATTTATCAAAATTTTATTGGATAAATTCCTAAAAAACTTATCTTATTTATAGAAATAATAATAAAAATAACATGAAACATATCATTTCAATCCACACTTGAGAAGTAAAACCTTCTAACCATCACAAATTTCAAAGAATGTCAAATGCATATATGTTTCATCCTTCTCCATGAAAGGAAATAACATGTGTTGGAAGAGAATTTTCCTAAATCACCTAGAAATATATAGAGTGTTGAGATGTTAATATTTTTTAGAAAAAATTTAATGATTCCATAGTTGTTCAATGTTTTCTTATATCATCCCTGTCCAATGATATTTTTAAGAAACATGAAGACATAGATGTGTAAACCAAGATATCTTTCCTTTTGGATCTCTATCAAGAGATGTCAAGTCAAGATATTTACAAGATCTCCAATGATTTCTGTATAATTAGTATTAGATATAATGCACCATATGGGCCTCATATGGTTAGGATTCATTACAACATTGAACGCTTAGACATCTTAGGGATTAAAATCCTAGATGTGATGAATATAGATCTCATTATTTCATTATTTACCAAGACCTTCTATAGTTTTATTATTAATTACAACATGAGAAATAATATGATTATTATTTATGAACCTATTACATTAATTATCCAAGTGGATAAGGACATGGGATTTCATAAACCAATAGTCTTTATGGTGAATAAGAAATTGAAGAATATGGAAAATGGTCCCAAGACTCATAAACAGTATAAATATTTTTAGAATCATGCTTCCAAGTAGAAGTAAATCCAAAGGTAGGGTAAAGAAAATCACATAGTTTGTTTTTCATGTGGAAATTCATGCCACCGGAAGAGGAATTGCACAAAAAAAGAAAAGGGAAAAAATATGTTCTCTTTCTCCATTATAATCGTTCAATATATTCAAATTGGGCATTTGATATGGCTTGTGGTGCTCACATCTACATCCAAATTTATGATCCAAGTATATTTATAGTGATATCTAGAGTAGAGGTGAATTTGAGAGATATTAACGGAGCGAGGATGAATGCCCTGTAAATTGGTGACTATAACCTTTCATATCCAATGAGAATGCTTTTTGTTTATATTTTTTTTATTATGTACCTATGGTTACCATGAACATAATTTATGTATCATTCATAGATATATATGAGTTTATTTTAATGTTTGTAAATATATTTTTTTCATATATAAAGACAAGATATTTTATTCTATGACACATTTATGTAATGGTATTTGTGTATTAAATTATTAAATCCCTGTATTTTCCATTGGTAATGAATAATGTTCACACAACTCATTTAACACTTAGATTTGGAATAACCTTATTTTTCATGTAAATTAGAATTATTTGACAAATATATATCAATATGGTTATTTAGGCTCCTCTATGATGAAACCACTTGAATGAATTCATTCTTTGTTATAAAGAGAAATGACCAATATACTGTTTGAGGGATAGGGTGAAAGGGCCATAGAGTATCTAGGATTGGTACACACATATGCATGTGGTCTATTTATAGTAATCTCTAGTGGTGGATAATATTACTTCATAACTTTTACTGATGACATGATTATATATGGATATATCAAATTGACGAGGTATACGTCTGATTTATTTGAAAAATTCAAGGAATTCAAGAATGAAGTAGAGAATCAACTTGGTTATAAGATAAAAATTATTTTATCAAACCAAGGAGGTGAATATCTTAAATAATAGTTCATTGAATTTATACAAGAGTTTGGGATTCTATCTCAACTCACTCCGCCTTATACACCACTGTTCAATGGTGTTAGTGAAAGGAGGAATCATACCTTGTGGAACATGGTATGGTTGATGATGAGTCTTGCAGAGCTTCCATTATTATTTTGGGATATACATTAGAAATTATGGAATAGGCATTATAATGAGTTCCAACTAATGGTAATATATAATTCACTTCAATTTATAGAATGGAAATAATCTTTTTTTGTCTCATACACATGTATGGGGTTGCCGGGAGTTTTTTAAAGACTTCTCATGAAAGAATCAAGCACCTCATGGCACAAAGTGTGTCTTTATAGAGAATCCCAATGAATCAATGGGATAGTACCTATAAAACCCCACAGAAAAGAATGTGACTATCACCAGAAAAAAACCTATTTTTTGAGAGGTATCACATCCTAAAAAATGATCGTGGGAGAAATATTGGCTTTCACGAAGTTCATTCTAAAGATATAGAAGATTTGATACTAGAATAGGTTCCACAGATCGTAGTGGAAGAAGTAGTTTTAGAAACACAATTAATATGGAGGATAGTTAGAGAGGTAATAGAACTAGAGTGACAATGTTTTATTGTCCTAAAATATGGTGACTTATTATTGGTTGAAAATGAGGATCCTCTCTCCAACAAAGACGCATTAGAGAGCTCAAGAGCTACAAGATGGATGGATTCCATGAATTACAAAATGGATTCCATGTATCATAAAAATTTATGGGTTCTAGTTGATGGACTGGTTTATGCAAAGCATGTTAGGTATAAATGGTTGTTCAAGAGAAAATAATTAATTGAAGGTAATGTAAAATACCATTAATTCATGGATTGTGGATAAAGGGTTTGAACCATGTCAAGGAATTGACAATGATGAAACCTTTTCACTAGTTTCCATGTTTAAATCCATCATAATTTTACATCCTATTGTGTCTTGTTATGACTATGAGATTTGGAATATGGATGTAAACATTGTATTCCTTAATGGGAACTTTCGAGAATATGTATATATGACACAAACATAGGGTTTGCGACTCCATGTGATTCCAAAGTGATTTTCAAGTTGAAAAGATCAATTTATATATTGAAGAAAGAATCCATGTCATGGAACATTTGATTGGATGAATCCATAAAATATTTTGGTTTCATTTAGAATGAATTTGAGATTTGTTTTTATAAGAGGTTTAGTGGAAAAGATTTCATTTTACTAGTGTAATATGTTGATTATATATTACTTATTGGTAATGAAATTCAAGTTTGAAAGTTTATTAAGGATGGATTAAACAAACTTTTCCCCATGAAATAGTTAGGTGAAGCATCCTACATTATAGCGATCAATAATATTCCTGATATATCTAAGAGGTTTCTTCGACTAATAAATAGTATATATATTTACTAGACACTATATTGATTTAGTATGGAATAATCCAAGAGGGTATTGGTTCCAATGTAACATGGTTTACATAATTCTGACAATATGTGTCCTCATACACAATAAGTGATATACATAATGAACAAGATATCTTACACTTTACTGATAGGATCAATCATGTATTCCATGATATTTACTAGATGTTATGTTGTCTATTCATTGAGAATGGTTGGAAGATATCACGTAGATCAAGGAGGACATCATTGGTCAATTGTTAGGGATATCGTTTTGTATCTGAGAAGAACTAAGGATATGTCCCAAGTGTATTGAGGATATGAGGAGCTGGTCATCAGGCGTTATACTAATGATAGTTTTTAGATAGTTCATAATGATCTTAAATCACAATCAGGATATGATTTTTGTCTCAATAGAGGGGTTGTGAGCTGGAAGAGTTCAAAGAAGCCAGTTGTTTCCGATTCTATAGCAGAGTTTGAGTATATATTGGCATTTGATGCATCGTAGGATTCCTTTTTGATTTGTAACTTTTTTCTATAGCTTTTTGAACTACCTATATTTAAAGACCCGATAACATCACATTATGATAACATTATAGCGGCGGATCTTGAAAAGGAGCCACATATGCCGAAAGTATCACCTCTTGAGGGATTTTCGTCATAAGGGTGAAGTTTTAGTATGAAAATTTCTCAAAGAGGAGAACATAGTAGACCCCTAACCAAATTCCTATCTTAGTTGAAGCATGAGAATCATGTGAGAGCTAGCGGACTGAAGGTTGTTAGCAGTTGGCTCTAGTGAAAGTGGGAGTCCGATATAGTTGGTTCCCAAGAACCAAATTATGTGTTCTTTATGATAAACTATATACATAGTTTTTATATATAAATTAACTACTTACCATATCATGAATTGTATTCTATGAAACATTGTATATGATAATGTACTAAAAATAGTTGATGCACTAAAAGGTCATAGTTGTTCCCCACAATGATGAGAACCAGAAAGTGTGATGAAACTATTCATGAATATATGTTCTATATCCAAAATTATATCATTTTTAGGGGAGCAAACTATAAAGGCTATCAGGGTTGGAAACTAATAGGACATTGAAGCACCTTCTCATGGGGTATTCCCTTGGTAATATCTAGTAGGATACTATTTTCATGAGACCCTTCAGAAAGAAATCCACATTTATATGTGTCATTGGATGTTCCTATATTAATATGTATGTTTAGGTATATAGACTATATGATTAATATTAATGAGTTTTATGAGTCATTTACTTTGATATATTGATGAAAAATATGACAACATATGTTTGCGGTTAGGTAGGATACGATGGGTACATCATGTGTGATATTGTATAGATGAATAATGTGAGAAAGGATTAGACTTTTTTGTTCATTAATGGATGATGATATCACAATAACCTTGATGGTAATGATAAAACCTAAATACATTTTTGGACATTGTGTTAAATAGGAATGATCCTTTTATTGGAATTCAACAAAATTGATATTGGGCATATAAGATGATGGCACCAGTAGGAAACCTTCTTGATTTGAGATATCATGATAAAGGGATTGTTTTAAATATTAAGAGTTTATATTAGGTATCATGTTTTTGAGGCGTTAACTTTATTCTCTATGGGTTCCTATTCTTATTTCAAGATGTTATCCTTGTATATTAGGCTCCTTAGCCTAATTCCCCTGAGAAAGAGGACTACAGGGTCACACAACAATTGTATCCTAAATAACAATTACATAATATTTTACTATTTAATATTGAAAAAGTTGAATAAATGTTATTCCCATGAATGATTTCATAATTCTTCATATATTCTTGATCGAATATAAATATTTATTTTTAATTTAGTAAATATAATAATTTTTTTTTATTGGAAAATAATGCAGTGATAATTATTTAAAAAATAAATAGATATTACTCAAGTCCCAATAAATATGGTGGAGGAATGGTAGATCGAGTATAATGACTCATGAGAAATAATATATAATAAATATTATTTGATTAAATAATATTTAATTTTAATTTTCAAGATAGCGAATGTCGAGAAAATATAATATTATTATAATTATTTGGCATGGGTTTTCATTGGGATAAAGTAATTAATTAATGGTACTTGTTTAATTATTTTATTTTAAGCATATACATATATAAACCTAGTTATGTTATTTTCTCAATAGAATAATTCGTTTTTTTTGGGTTTTACACAATCGAGTTGGAGTATTCTTTCAAGAAATTAGGATCTCTCTTCTCTATGATCCCACCAAAAATGAAGAGTAAAATTCCACCACCAGATCAAGGAGAATACATTATAGGAAATTCTCATAGTGATCAAAGGAAGAAGACACAATCATAATGATATATCATGATTTCACCACAAGATAATTTTATCAACATTTAATCATTCATGAAACATGTGTGGATCACCTCTAGATGGAATTTTCACACGATTCCTACAACGCTACGACAATACATCACATATCTATTACCAAATCCATCAACGAATAATGAATTACATCAAGGTCTTTTTTATTTAATGAAATTAATTATAAATAATTTTTAATGATACTATATCTTTAGTTTTAGTATGGAGAATATTTTTTTCTTCATTGATTCAATTCTATTTAACATGGAATTTATCAGCATCTAGATCTTGGATAAATCATTGAACATGAAAAAAATGTTGGGAACCTCCCATCACATGCTTCTACTATGCCTAGATCCTACAATTACAATATCATCAAAATAAATCCATATTTCGGAACGATAACTTCATTTCCTTCATCACATAACTAAGACACAGTAAGAATATTGTGTTTTATTCCTTTAACATACAACATGATCCTGGTTTTCAACTAATTTCTTCCAACACATAATTATCTAACTCCTTTGATTTTCAGTAATCCATATTTTCCAAAGGTTATCGTTCCATCATCAAATTTTTAAATATATTTGAATATACTTAAATCTGATATAATATGTCAGGAACCACCACTTATTAAAACCCATTTAAATTATCCTTTCAATGCATTGTTGTAAACTTCACAATCCAAATCCTTCACTTTTCATTTCTCTTTTTTTTTAGATATTTCTCCGCACTATCTCTTAAGTATATTTTTATCACTGGAATAACATGTCACCCTTTAATAATTTGACCATATTTCCCACATCTTTCAAAATCATCATCCAATGGTTGAAAATTATTTTCAATTTTTAGTAAAGATTTCTTAGGTTGTATATGAATTATTATGCTTTTATTTAAGTGAATCACCATCAATTATTGGCATCCAGACCATCTAAAATAATACTTTTACTAGTAATTTAACCAAAACAACCATTCTACGGGTGTAATATCTCCATGGTTCAAAAAATAACGCTAAAATCATAGTTCCCTTTTAATACATCATATTTTCTTGAACTAAAATGGTATATCTCAATCTTATTTCTATCATAAATATCATACCCTAGTTGAAAAATAAAATTTTAGTGATCTCCAACTATTTATTCATCACATATAAATTCTTTTCATCCCATTTCCGTTACCCATTTGTAAAATTTATTGCATTAAATTAGATTCCCATAAAATTTCAAGAATCTAGAAAATCAATTGATTTGGATATAAACATGTTTTTCCTATTTGGATTCTTCTTGTTATACCTTGAACTAGAACTCTTTGTGTTTTCCTCGTAATTTGTGATTGATTTTTACTAATATCAATGAGCATAATCTATACTTGACCTTTCCACAAATTCATGAATACAGTTCTATAAATTCAACATATGATTTTAATGTTATTTCCCAAACTATGCAATGTTCTTATAAAATACATTCCTTCTTATCTTTCTCTTTCACATCTTCTTCTTTATTTATTTTGTAATTATAGTATTCTACAACAGTTTATTCAATTTATCAACTTATTTCTACAACTTTTATTTTTATTTAGTTTGAACTAATTCATTACTTTTGGAAAATTGATTTTTTGTTTCTTTGTATTTTTATATCTTTTTTCAATTTAGATATATTGGAGAGAAACTTCATGGGTAATATGTTCTCTAAGTATTCCATTTGTTTCTCTTAATTTTCCTTCAATTCCAAACAAATTTCACTAGTGAATTCCACTTTATTTACTTTAGCAATGATATTTTTTATCCACATCTCTTTATAATTCAATTTCCTATTATTCAATACTATTACCACTACATTAACATATATATATGAAATTTGTTTATGTGAATTTTGAAAATTTATTTCCCTTTCCTTTATTAAAATCCCGACTTTTTTCGAAAATGAATATATATTATTAAATAATCACTTTGGTGGTTATTCTTTTTATTAGTAAATCCATTTTATTTTAGATTAGGAAAATTTGCAACAAAATTTGCAACTACTCCACACATAAAATAATTTTGGTGAAATATTACCATTACTAATTCCCTTATATCATCACACATTTCAGTATGTTATAGAAATAATCTTATGATTATTTGATCCAAATAACAATCATAATTAGATGAACTATATTAATTTTAATTACTAACCTTCATCATCAAATTTTTTTGCTTTGTGGATATAAAATAGACTTTTGTTTCAACCTTAACCTTCTACCAAATATCACTATCTTTTCTCATTTCATATGATATTAGAACACCGTCTAAATATTCAAGAAATATTTATCTTGGATTTTTTTATTCCATAGTAGAACCTATTGAATCATAAATATCTTTTAATATACATAAAATATTTCCAAAAATATCAATATCTTCCAACATCTCACCATACCCTCTCATTATGTTCACTATATCATTCACCCTTATGATTAAGCTATTAATAGTTTCATCAACATGTATCTGAAGACCATTATACTTAAATATCCAAAGATATAATTTTTCTCACATCAGTTTGGACTTTCCTTCATTGATATTATGAATTTTATCCTAGATTAATTTAGTGGTCTTGAGTCCTATTAATTTAAAAAAAACTAACTTTCTAAGAGTAGTGAAAAATATAATTATTTTATTGACCATGATTCTCAAAATTCCTCTTATAGTCATATGTCATAGAAAAAATATTAGCTCAGGGAACAAACCCATCAACTTTGAATTCTAATACATCCCAACTGATAGATAATAGTTATGAATCGTCTTGTTTTTACATATGTGATATAGTTTCCCATATAATGTTTAAATCCACTTGATATTCCCTAAAATATTATTCTTCATGATATACATAAAATATTATATGACAAACACAATGAAAAGTGATAAACTCCATCCCAAAATATAGATTGAAAATAACTAATAATTGGAACCTTCCTTCTGTTACCACATTCAATGGTCCCTCCAAGATAAAAATGAATCCTCAAGGAGGGGTAAATTAGTGATTCAATTTATTTTGAGGTTTCCATGGTTAAACAACCCTTATAACCAGTTATAGTGATTCTTGATCTCTATCAAACACACCAACATGAGGGTAAGAGCATATTTTTGAGGTTCTTATCTCAAAATAAGAAGGATAATATTTGGAATGATCAACATTTCACCGAGATCATATAACTAATAAGATTAAACATTCATGTAAAATTAGAATGTTTTATCATTGTAATATTATTACAAATATAATCCCAACTATGATAGATCTTCCCGCACTATTATAAATTTTTGGAACCAAAATTTGGGAGGAACAATAAAAAATGGAAAGCCTTAGAGGGTGCCTCACGAAGCGTGTTCAAGGAGCCCCCACAACACCGCGCCTAGCGCAAAACCTCCCTCTATGAATATGATGAGGAGCAAGGAGGTGGGAGGCTACGCAAACCTGTTAGAAATTTGCAAATCCACCACGGAGCAAGGAGGCTGGAGGCTCCGCAAACCCATTTGACAATTGTGTAGTCGTCGCGGAGGAAGGAGGTGGGAGGCTTCACAAACCTGTTTGATGCTTGTGAAGCCACTGTGAAGCAAGGAGGAAAGAGGCTTCATGATTATGAAAATATTACACCTATCATCATTCCCAGAAAGCATTTCTTCATGGAACTTCTTGCCTATAAATAATGGGCTCTCCTCAAGACCAAATATGGATCCTCCGACCATTCGTGTTTTTAGATATCAAATCACGAAGCAATTTCTACTCTACGAACCATGATCTCTTCAAGGGAATTTATCATCATGAAGTGCCTCTCCCTTAGCTCGAATTCATCATCTCTTCAAATAGGGATGCCCTTCACAGAGCCCATGGGCCTCCGCGAAGGAAGAGGATCCCCAAGGGGACAGAGGTCTTCGCAGAGCCATAATGCTTCGTGAAATATCATCCATTCACATGTGACACACATGATCAAGAAGGGACACTGTGCTTCATGAAGAACTGCTCCACAAATTTGTTTCCACTTTGCGAAGCACCTTCCATATGAACTTATGCCTTGCAACTACAATTTTACACTTCACTTCATGAAGCATACCCCTTTGCAAGGACCCTCCGTTACATGGAGAACCAGAGCTTCACGAGGATTCTACTAATAAACCCATGTGCACTGCAACTCCTTTCCCCGTGTGACCCTCCAGGTTTGGATGAAGGGATTTCAATGTCACTTGGAATGTACTTCCCGTAGCATCACTTCACCTCATGCTTCTTCGTGTAGGAACTCTAACGGCTAATGCTGATTCTCAAATACACAAAATGTGGACCCCTAAATGGATTACTCCATAAAACCCCCTCAATACAACATTGCTGAGGTCTTCTCTTCCCCATGGGTGGGTGGGTATCAGTCATGTATGTCCTAGGGGAGTGGATTAAACTCACCTTGTCTGAGCTGCATGAAGTTAAATTACCAATCACCATTGTCCTCAGCACATGATGTTAAATTGTTACCATGTCCCAGGAATCATACACATGGTTCCCCATCTCGGACATTCATTACGCCCACTGGTCTCCATGAGAGTATGATCATTCTTCCCATGGAATTATATCCACTTTACCTGAACAAGGTCTGACGGCGGGGATAGGGAAACCACCTTGGTAAATGCCCCTATACATTCTTGTGGGAGGCGGCATCCCTGATCCTCCTATATTCTTCCTATACAACGACCAAAGAGGGGGGATGGGCACTGGATCCCTCCTCTCTACCATGCCAAATCCCTCCCCATTTGGACTCCATTTCTATTAAGTCTTCACCTTGGAGTAAGTCCCAATATCCATCTCCTTAGGATGTTAACCACACGTAAGCCCATGTTTCCTCTTTAGGCCGCAGACCACACGCAATCCCCTGTTTCCATTTTGGGACACTAACCACATTTAATCCACACTCCACTTCCCACAGACGCAACTTTATCGACATGATTGTTAGGTCTTTAATACCTCTGGTTTCTCTCAACGAGCATGACTCACATGGTCTTAGAGTAATAACTGACCCTGACATCCTTTCGGGACCACCTTAGCATGTAATCCCCAAACACCTTCCCAAACTATGTGGACTTTGATCCTTCCCAAGGAATGGTATGTAGGAAGCCACCCCAAGGTTCAAGCAAACCATAAATTGGTCCCGACCATATTCATGTCAGTTTACCAACCCCTCCAAAACTACATGGACTTTGATCATTGTCAATGCAAGGTACATAGGAAGCCCCTTTGACCATAATGAATTTGTCCCGACCATCTTCACATCAGTTCCCCAATCCTCTCCCAAACTACGTGGACTTTGATCCTTACAATGGAAAGGTAAGTAGGAAGCCTCCCTGAGGTTCCTGCCCAAAACCCATTGGTCCCGACCACTTCACGTCGATTCACCCCAGTCATCCAGGATGTTAAACTATACGCCCATTGTTTCATGCATGACACTAAATTGTCTCTATCCAGTGGTAAGCCATTGTACCCCCACACAATGGTAAGCAGTTGTGATATCCTACCAAATGGTAAGCCGTTGTGAACCTCACACATTAGTAACTCATTGTGATCCATGTTCAGTGGTAAGGCATTGTCAACCCAAACCCAGTGGTAAGTTGTTGTCATCCATTCTGTAGGGACCCATATTTTTGGTATGTCCCAGTGGCGTCAGATGATCTTCGGGCAGCTAACCATGTGTATTCCCCATCACATCGTCGGTTCTATTACCTCTATGCACACCCCAATCCTATACCCCATCATGAACTATGTAGACTTTGATTTCCTACCACGGGGATACGTAGGAGGTCTCTTCAAAGATTAAGCTGATCATCATCGTCACCCTAGAGACGACTCCATCTATTTATCCATCAACTTCACTTAAACATCCATTATCCATATTGATTCTTACCCGGGACACCACAACTCAGTGAGATAACTCCAATTCACCACTTCACTACTCTTCGTAGCACTCATGTAACTAGCCACATGTTATCCCTAGAATCAGTCTTACCTCCAGGGGTTGCACCCATCTGATCTACTCTAGTCAGTGTTCGAATCAGTATGATCCATATCCGTTTGATGTTAAACCTATAGCATACCCTTTCTTAAACATTGGAATCCGAGGAAAACCTTAGAGAGATTCCTATGGAATTTAATTCCCCACATTTGATGTGGGATTCCTAGAGATTCCATGCCCTTGAGAATCCCAATAATAAGGGAATGAAACACAGACGCTCTAGTGTTCCATTGTCCAGACACACCAGTGATATCCAACATGTCTACTCCCCAGACTAAAACTTATTTCCCTAGCTGGACCCCTTAAAATGTCCCAACAAAAGCAGTGTAATTGACCGATGTCCATGAAGCAATAGCACCAGGAAGAGTTTCACAAGCAATGTATTAATATCTGAGGGAGACCCGGACTAGGTGAAGAGTTCTGAAGAGGAATCCACGGAAGGAAGAACTGAAATCCCATCATCCCATTTTGATCAAATAGAAAATGTCCCTGAATATACGACCGAATCCACCCACCTTTTGAAAGTTGGAATGCGGGGAAACAATCCACGCGTACTCATCATCCTCAAACACAGAGATGGACGTTCCCCAATGATAGAATCAGAAACCAAAATGGTGAACCTGACATGAAGTTATTCTCCTCAATATAGAGATTAGTATAATTCAAGAAATCAGTGGATTAGTGTTCCACTAGATCCATTTACCCAGTGTCAAGTCCCACCAAGCAAATAGTTGGCCCGAAATGAAACTCACCAGAAGTCGGGGCTGTTAAAAAATTGGACAACTCGATCTATTATGTTGTCAGTGTGGATCCTTCTTACTAAAAATGGATGAAGGAATGGCACTGGGGAATTTCGTGCCGATTATTTTTCTTCAGCACTAATGGTTTAATCTCCCTACCTTCCATCAACCAAAATTCCGCAATAGGAAACCGATCACTACCATCCCACCAACGCAGTAGCAGGGGCATCACCAATGAAGCAATCTTGCGTGGCCCCAATACTTCTGCGACAATCTCCACAACCATGGATACTGGGAACCCCTTCCCTATCCCCCCATATGAGTTCGTTCAACGATGGGTGATAAATGACCTCATCTGTCGGTACGAGGAGAAACAGATTATCCTGACTCGGGATATGGACCTCTAGGATCTAGAGAAATATGTTCCTTGTTTCCACCACCGCCCCTATAGGCCACGCTGGGAGCCACTACTCCCCATGCCAATGTACACTAATTTTAGGAGGCTCTCCTAGAAACACCTCGATGACTCCCTCCAGTACCATGATGAGGTTGGGGATGTCTAGGACAGCCTAACCGGGATCCCATTTCAGGGGCTCCTAAGGAGGATTCTTACAAGGCTGCGCCTGTGCCACCACCAAATCCCACGAGTCGAGGAGCAGTTATGCCAGACACCTCCACCACCAACCCCAGTCCGTTTAACCCAACGCTAGCATCGAGAACCGGCCGATGAGGACGCCATCCAAGGGACTTCAATGTTAACAACTACTATGGTTCGTTCCACCTCTGACGTGTCTCATCAGCCCCCTGTATATGCTGAGCAAGGGAACTTATATACCCATTCCGGATCGAGGTCCCAACCACCCCATGGATAGGCTGAGTCATCTCTCTTGGATGTTGGTGCATGTATTGGCCACCGCGGACTGACCCGCAGCAACAATACCCAGTACAGAGGTCCTCCCCATACTGCCACCATTGGGAACGTGGGACCTCCTCTCTTCAAAGCTCGTCATGGAGGTCTACCCCTTTCTACCTTCAATCCGAATGAGTGTCCTCCACATGATAGTGACACTAAGTATGGAAGCCTCTCATGCGCTCATTACATTGTGTATGGGGTCATTATTACTTCTACAGGTCACCGACATGGAGACGTTAAACATCTGGTAAATCTCTAGTGGGGTTCCCTTCCCATGTCTTTGCCACAGCAAGAAAAGTTCCTCCTCACCCCAACAATCAGATGAGTGAAGTTCATCTTTTCTTCACCAGCACCATACAAGGATGTCCTTCCCATATTCGGCATGAATTTCCTCCTATTTTTGAAAATCTACCCTATCCCAAAAAACAATATTGGGGCAGGCGGGTGAGTCATCGCCACCCTAAAATGAATATTGAGAATAATCAAACCAATGTTAAACAATTCTGCTTCTCAGATTCTAAGGTGGAATACGACTCAGTGATGGAACCCTCTCCTAGATCTTCCATGTCGAGTGTCAGGGTAAAAATAGGGTGTATCATCCACATACATATAAAATGTGAGTTCCATCAGATTCCTGTCTCCCTCCATAGGTATATCCATAAGGATGAAAATCTAGCGTTTCCCCAGGTTCCAGCCTTGCAATATCCACCATCATCACTAGAAGAACTCTCTACCTCGACCATATATCACAGAGATATATTATAGAGACATGTGGAGGACGAGCAGTAGCATGGTATATCACTAGTATATATAGTCAATGCACAAGAAACTATGGTTTTCATCCCGTCTTACTGATATTTAGTGGCTAATTCACTACACTCTTCAAAGGATAGCCTGAGATTCAGTGGTTTTTAAGCTCGCTCGCTGTATTCCCCACCGACCAGCCTGCCATCTCAGTGGTCTACTTCGGTACCACTACTGGTTCCCTAGACACCTCCCATTGATGAGTGGGTTAATGAATGGCTAGAAACCAAATTTGGAACAAGTATCTTGTGGAATATTCTCACAGCAGACCATTCCCATGAGATGTTTTGGCCAGTTTCAGAGTCAAATTTTAGTGCGCCAGAATCGCTAGCCCAGGAAGAGGTTGAGTGTTTTCACCAGACCCTCTAGGAGAATCATTTATGTATTATTCATCAACGATTGGCCTACCCCAAGAATTACTCTCAATCAGAAGTCATCGGCCAGCAATGTCTTTTGGTTGATTTGGCCGCACTCCTTGTGGGCCAGTGGCCTGAGTCACCATCTAGCCATAGGACCCTCCCACAACGATGCATCCAGAGATTAAAAGTGCTCCACAAGATAATCAAAGAGGCTTCTCTTTACGTAATAATCTGTGGTTGGGGGGTAGTACGTGGCCCCCCATTTCAGTTACATCCATCACTATCTCGATTTGTCGGGAAACATATAGGACATGCCTCCAGGAATGGTTGTGGTTAACATGGCCGACCAGTTGGGGGTGAGAAAAAACTAGAGCTTCTTGGAGAGGACCTAACCCCCCCCCCCCATGAGGGAGTTTCACAACTCTTGGACCTATTGGAATGGATTACTCATCAATATATGTATCTATTAGGTCTTCCTATGCCACTGAGGCCTTGGTCCTCAACCAAAATCTCTACAAAGGTAAGGAGCACCTTAGAGCCATCATTCCCTTTTACCCGTCTGTCTCAATGAAGAAGGTGGAAGACAATTTGGAAAAAAGCGTGTTGCATCAGAAACTTTCGAAACAAAAAGAAGATGTTCGATGACCTCATTGTCGAATGCACTGTGGAATGACAGTCGGACAACCATGATCCTTGGTCTAGGCAATAGGGGAAGGCACAACTTCCCCTCATTGAACTACCTCTAGGTGAAACTTACCATCATTCCCATGCAGATAGGGTTGAGGTTGAACTTATGGGAAGAGGGAGTGGTTTGTGTCGCCAAATCCTCTTGAACAGTGTGACAATACTCAAGACCCTGCTTAGGTTTCCCTAGCTGCTCTTCAGATCATTCCGCCAGCCACTCCATGAGTCGATGGGCCAACATATCGTGTTGAAGAACCTATCAATGCGCTAGTGGTCAGGGATCCCTGTCAGGACATGAATCCCCACCGATATGATCCAATGGAAACACTCATTGCCCACCTTGAGGTATTGGATATGTGACAGGTGGCAATCCTGCCCAATGGAAAGCCTTATCTGGCGTGGGTAGATGATTTTCCAACCCCCCCCCCCCCCAGGTTTTAGAAATCCAACCTTTTACCACATCAAAAGGACAGGGGACCCGCCGCAGTATCTGGGCCACTTTATCTCATGATGTGTGCCCATGTTGGGAACTCCAGCGCAGCAGAAATATACCAAACACTGGTGTTTTGTACAAACATGGGAGGGGTCAGTGTTTGTCAGGTATAGAAACCTCCCCATCAGATCTATAGATAGCTAGGAATACCTTCATAGGAAATGTCTCTACGAGTTCAGTTCCACCACTCAAAAGAAGAGTATTGCGGACCTCTTCAAGTGCAAGCATAGGGCATATGATCATGTTGCAGACATTGTCTCATGGTGGAATTGGGTCACGTACTCCCTTGACATGAAACTGAATCAAGAGCAGTTGCTGATGATGTGCGTAGGTAATTTCCAGAAAGAACTGTTTCCCTCTCTGATCACTTTGAACTACCTTAGGGGATCCTGATACTTCTCTGATAAGGCCCATCACCTAGAAGAATCCTTGCAATAGGCTATCCAGGCACGTCCATTGCCACATGTAATCTAGACGACAAGGGCCGCCAGGGCTGAGCCTACTTTGGTGTCTCAAATAGTGGCCCCTAGGAATCTAGAGTTATTACCAATAGAGCTGCCTACATAGTCTCACAGAGGCCCTCCACCTCAGTCGCCGCCTCTGGCCCAGCAGTTCCTACCTCAGAATCAGCAGGTTCCCCCACACAATACGCCGCCACTAACTAGGTGAGATAACCAGGATCTACCTCCTCGACAATCTCGTCCAACCCCTCATCAGGGTTAGGCTCCAAGGGCCCCCTTCCCAGAAAAGATGAACCAGACCTACTTGATCAATGAGGCTCAGGTACCTGGTTACTTCCATAGTGCCTTGGAGTAGGGGATTGGATGTTTTCATGAGTGGAGGTGTCCAGAAGAGGCAAACCTCACTGATCGCCCTAATTACTACCCCTGTCACCAAATCATGGGGCACACCCTCAAACATTGCTATGTGTTTAAAGACTGGATTTTGGACCAGGTGGATAAAAACATAATCTGTTTGGGCACAAATCCGGCATAGGTGGCATGTTTCTTCGTGAAGCAAGACAACAACAGTGATAGTGAAGGCATGTTGCATCCGGTTTATAACCATGAGTCCTAAAAGTATGATGATTGGATGGCTCATAAAACACTCTCCCTTTCCCGTGGTGTTATCCGTGCATGCCTGAATCAACTAGATCCTGTAGAATTTGATGTTTCAACTGCTACTACTTCTACGTCATCTTCTTAGTCATCCCCTTCTCAAAAGAGAAATCACCGACGACGTAAGGGAAAACAAAGCCCCCTGCCAATGTCGTCGTCGTCTCATACTCTCGGCGACTTCATGACCTCGGAGATTGTGAATCTTCCCAGAATCCATTCAGTAGTGGATGACTCTTCGAGTGACGGTCAAGGGTACACCTTGGTTAAAACCATAGAGATAGAAAACCCTATTTGATTCTGGATGATGAGGAGCACCAGGCGGATCCTCCCAACATTCCCATCCATCGTCAACATCGACAGATCTATAGCAATATGGGCCTTCGGAGAGCCTTGATCAGTATTTCTAGCTAGGCTACTCATGCTACCCAAACCAGGCAGTAGGACCAGAGAAGATCTCAGCATGCACAACCTTCCCATCTAGTGATATCAGGTCCACCTTCGCTGACATTCATGTTGTTGGATTAGGCAGAGCCACCTTGACCGTGCCTTGACCAGCGACACTTTTCTACATACCAGTCTCTTTCATTGGGCCTTCATCCGGTAGTCACTCCTCAGGCTTTGACTAGTTAGAAACAAAATTTTCCTAGAACCATTCAGCCGCCGGTCCATTCAGAAGGTCCTACCATACCTCCAATCCTAAAGAAACCTCTTGTAAGTAGGTGTTCCCTCCTAGGATAGAAGTATGATGTTCTCAAGAATATTGCCATCTTTAAACCAAGGATATCTATCCTTAAATCCTGATCCTATCATCCGATGAGCGTGGGGCCCTCGCTATAGATTTAAGAGGCCCCCTCCAGTTTGATATGGAGGTAGCAGCAGCAGAATCCTTTAATGATGAGGTAGTTGAGCATGCTGAATTCCATGCCATCATCTCATTTTTCTAGAGAAGATGAAGGCTCTCCCATATAGGGGCACATTCACCTATGGTACATCACTAGACAGTTTAATGGAATGGATGTTTGACACTGTCTTGTCAACATAGGCTCCGAGATCAAACTAATCTCAACTCTCACACTATAGAAACCAGGGTTGTCCAATGATGATCTGATTCCCTCTCACATAAGAATCCTGGGTTATGACAGGAAAAAATAGACACCGATTAGAAGGATCGTCTTGAGGACCCACTTAGGTGGCCTAGTTGCTAGCTCTGATTTTATGGTTGTCTCCCAAGACACCACCTACAATGCGTTGTGGGTAGGCCATGCATTTGAGCATGATGCGGCTGTGACCATCCCGTGGACAGATCTAGATGACGCCTACATCTTTCCAATCCAGTGATTGGATGCTACAACTCTGGAAATGGGAAAATGATTCTTTTTTTTCTAGAATGATGGGGGGAACACATTCTCATGTCTATGAGATGCCAGAAGATCAGCTCATACACCTACAAAAATCAGGCTCAGCTGATCCAAGAGCCTCCTACTATTATAACATATTAGGATGTCTTTCCCATGACAATGACAATACTTCCGACTTGCTTGTTTCATCGGGTTGTAATTAACTGGCTCAAGCTGATGCACCACTATTGCTTTGATATCATCAAGAGTGGCCCCTTGGGCTGATGACTAGATGGTATCGAATCAACAACCTTCATTGCTATGGTTTCGGCAGCATAGGAGTCCCCCGAAGCAGTGTCAACTGCCATTCAGGCTCTTACCAGCCTCTCATCGGGATCTGTCAACTCAGAGGAAACTCATACCACCAAAAATCAGACCTCCATATGTGAAGAATAGGATTTAGAATATTCTCCTCCAACCATTGAATAGGGTGTCTCTACTACGGTTGACGAATTCGTACTGGTGAACCTCGGTAGCAAGGTGGACCTGAAACCCACATTGACCAGTGTCGCCATGCCCCACGAGGAGCAAAAAAAGTATATAGACTTATTTAAACAACACCGTTATGTATTCACCTATAGCTATGAAGAGATTCTAGGACTGGATCCTCAGGTATTTTTCCACCGCCTTGGTCTCCCGGCAAATCATCGTGGGTTCATGAAGCCTCCCAGAAAGATTCACCTTTATCAGGGATCCATGGTTGAGGTAGATGTTGATAAACTCATAAGGGACAATTTTATTAAGAAGGTCTAGTACCCCAAATGGAGAGCCAATATTGTGCCAGGATATAAGAAGAATAGATAGATCAGTGTCTGCATCGAATTATGAGATCTCAACCATCAGTGTACAAAGGATGATTTTCCTCTTCTTGTGAAGGAATGTTGATCAACACTACAGGTGGGTTCCAAGCCCTCTCCATCATGGATGAATACTCCAAGTATAACCCGATCCAAATGGAACCTGAGAATGAGGAGTCTATAGCCTTCAGGGAACCACATGGTACTTTATATTACCATTTCATGCCATTCGGTTTAAAGAATACAAGTGCCACCTATCAGTGGGGCTATGCATCGCATATTTAAGCCGATCCCCAGAACATTGGTGGAATATTATGTGGATGATCTGGTGGTCAAATATCGCCAGTGTCATGACTATATAAAAGACCTTGCAAAAGTGTTCATATTTATCTATTCTTTCCCCTTAATGATTAATCCATTGATGTGCGCCTTCGGGGTCACCTCTAGAAAGTATCTCGAATTCATTGTCAGATACAGGGGAATCGAGATCAACCTGGAAAAGATCAAGGCCATTATTCATATGTCACCCCTAAGAAACCTCTAGGAGATTCGAGGTTTCCAAGGCTACTTGTCCTCCATATGCTGATTCATCGCGAATCTGGTCGGAAAGTATAATCCTTTTTCATGGCTCATGAGGAAAGGAGCTATCTACAAGTGGGAAGAAGAATGTCATATTGCATTCAAGTAAATAAGGCAGTAGTTGTTCCAGCCTCCAGTATTAAGTCCACCTATCTCTATAAAGTTTCTGGTCCTTTATGTGATCACCCTGGAACGGTCTCGCAGCATCCTTCTCGCCTAGAAGAATAATGAGGGGACAGAGAACGGTCTCTACTATCTCAGTTGCATGCTCCTTGATACAGAGACTAGACACTACCCTATCTAATATAGATGCCTTGTGCTGGTATTCTCAATACAGAAATTGAGGCATTAGCTCTAGCATCATGAGGTACAGCTGGTGTCCCAGGTAGATCTGCTGAAGTACATCTTGAACATCCCCATGTTGATAGGACATCTATCTCGATGGGTGGTAATACTTCAGCAGTTCGACATCATTTTTGTCCCTCAGAAGGCTATTAAGGGGAAAGCATTGGCAGACTTCCTTACTACCCATCCAGTTACTGCGGACCAGTCCGGGGATCTCAATTTCCATGATGAAGCGATTCTCTTGGTAGACTAATACATGTCGTGCTGGAGAATACACATCGATGGTCATTCCTGGAGCCCCATCGGTTGAAGCCTCAATGACCCGAGACTCAACAGAGTTGTCTTGGGTATTGTCTTCATTACCTCGGCACAAGACATTCTATTATATCCATTCCTATTGTTAGAAGGCTACACCAACAATAAGGTGGAGTATCAGGCTCTCATTACTTCTCTATAGAAGGCCCTCGAGATTGATGTTCCCCACTTGTATATGAAAGGGGACTCTGAACTAGTCATCATGTAGAAAAATGGTGACTATGTCGTCAGAAAGCCAGAGCTCGTACCATTGTTGGGATAGAATTTCCATCTAATTTCCTAATTCTCATCTCGGCCAGAAGTTACCCATGTCCCTAAATCTCAGAATGGTCAGGCTGATTCCCTAACTAGCCTAGCTACATCACTTGTAAAGCATGAACATGATGATCTGATTATCCATGTGGTACACCAGATAGTCATTACTCCTGTTATTCCAGATGATGGTGACAGCCCACAGGTAAGCCACCTTACTGCCAGTGCCTCCGTGTCAGGACCCCCAGGTCCCCCAGATGTAGATATAGAAGTGAAACCTAAATGGATAACCTCCTTTGTCGAGTACCTCCAAAACGGTAATCTCTCTACAGATTGGGCCGAGCACAGGAAAATTTGATGTTGTGCATTACAGATTACCCTCCAAGAAGGTCCTGGTCGTGAGCAGATCCTCTACAAGAATGTGTTTGATGGGGGTTCTCCTATGTTGTATTCAAGGATTCGAGATTTCCCATGTCATGCAGAAGGTTCATGCCGGTTCCTGTGGGGCTCATCAGACAGGGCCACAACTATCTCACTAGATCCAGAGGATGGTGTATTTTTGGCCCTCCATGATCCATGACTGCATCAAGTTCTCCAAAAGCATCCATGCATGCCTAATTCAGGCATATTTTATGCATTGGCCACTAGATCCTCTCCACACTACCATGTACTCTTGGCCATTTGTGGTATGGGGACTCGATGTCATGGGACCTTATCCACAGGAGAGGACTCTCCTGTGTCAGTTCATCTTGAACGCTATGGATTTCTTCTCCAAGTGGGCATAAGAAGTTCTACTCAAAGAGGTCAAGGCACATTCCATCATTGAATTTGTGAGGTCCAACACTATCTACCGATTTGGAGTCCCTTACGCCAACCTCACCGATAACAGAATAAACTTCCAGGCAGCTGAGCTGAAGAAATTGTATGCTAAGTACAACATCCGTTCTAACCATACATCCCTTTATCATGCACAATGAAATGGATAGATCGAGGTTTTCAACAAAACCATCTATTTAATTCTACATAAAATGGTTGTCTAGAACAAGAAAAGTCGGTCGGACATGCTCTCCAACACCCTCTGGGCTTATCAGACGACGGCTCGAAATTCCACCCAGGTGACCCCATATTCCCTGGAGTACGGAACAGAGGCCTTCATTCCTGTCGAGATTCAGTTTCCCTCATTGCGCACAACTATCTATGATTAGAAATTCCAAATAAAGTTGATGAAATCTATTTGGATGAGTGGGAAGCGCTTAACGAGAACATGCTTCGTGCCCCGCTCAATTTGGAAAGGCATCAGAACAAGATAGCTAGAGAATTTAACAAGAAATTTTTCGTCCTCTCATTCTTGTAAGGTGATTTGGTATTTTCCATGAGGACACCAATGATACCTGTAAGGTAACCACCCAAGTAGGAGCCCAAATGGGAAGGGCCTTACATCATTCACATGTTTGATCCAGTGGTGCATCCTCCCTGGTTACCATGGATTGTGAGTATATAACTCCTACCACCAATGCCAAGTTCCTAAAGCAATACTTTTCCTTAGCAAGTTGGGTCCTAAATGACATTAAATAACTCAGTCCTATGTGACCTTAAACTGTCTAGTCCTACATGTTCTTAAATTGTAAAATGTCCCTCATGACATTAATATGAATGTTGTCCTGCACGATGTTAAACTGTATGTCATACTACAAGACGTTAAATTGTTTGTCGTTATGAAAAATTTTAAACCATAAGAACTATGTATGTATTAATTTCCATCCTTATGGGATATATATAATTGCTCAGAATCTTGGTCTTTAGTCCATCCCCATAATTCCTCTTTGACTACCCCCCCCAGAAATAGTTCTCTTGGAGGAAACCACATGGTGTCGTGTAGGCTTCTTTGGCCCCACCCATGTCAGGATTACGATAATTTCACCATGTTCCCTCCCTTGTTCATATCTCCTCCCACGTCTTCACCACATTACGTTAAACTACACCTTCGAAACTACGTATGTATTGATTGACATCCTTATGGGATGCATAGGAATGCCCGTACAGTTCATCTATAGGCCCAGCCCCAAACATTGGGACCTCCCATTGTTTCGAAACACACGGTGTGGTTCATGATATTTCCATCATTCACATGGATTTCATCATGATTGTATCATGTATCCCTCTCCCCTGAAGAAATCCACCTCTTCTATTGTCCATCTTAACATTAAATTTCATGGGCACATTTATGCTTCCCACACTCCCTTTACATGGGACTCCATTATATTTCATATCTAAAAGGAACCCTAAAGAGCATGGATTCTTGGCCCAATGGCTCTCCTACCATTTCGGGACAACGCCCTCACGGGTTTTGAACAAAATATTCATACAAGTCCCGCATTGCGAATATGGTCAGTGGTTGATGCTCAATTTTTGTTTCCATTTCAGTTGAGATGATATGGATGATGTGTTTCGAATTTGGTCAACAACTATCCTTTGTCATTTTCACCACCCCAATATGTCCCAAAAATGGAGTGTAGTGGCCCATTCTGCCCCGCTGCCTCTTCAATCATCGGTCTGCCTCATGTAGGAGTGTGATTCTAGATGTCGGACCCTTATATAATGGGGAGACCCGAGTCCTACTCTTTTTTCCCACATCGAGTATTTATCACGTGGGAACAAGAGATATGATAAGGAAATGCCCTCATGAGAGGTCGTATAGCAACAGTTGGCTGGGACACCCAGCCTCAGGTTCCTCGACACACTCCACCCCTCTGCCCCAAGTTCTCATTTAGGATTGTGCGGTGTGGTATGGACTCATGTACTCATTCATGTCGGGCTATTTTTCCCTTCCACACATATCCCCTTGAGACATCCCTTCTTCACATATCATCTCTTCTGCGAGCTCATGCCCCGCTATGCATTGCGAGCCCCATCATTTTGGTTTTCATCATTTCCTAGGTCCAAAAGGACCCCCAATGGGCATGGATGCTCAGCACAAGGGTTGTCCTACCATTATCGACCAATGTCCTAGAGGGTTTCCAACAAATAATTGATATAATTCCCATGTTGGAATATGGTCAACTGTTGATGCTCAATTGTTTTCTCTCGACCTTCGGTCACACGAATACAGATACTATGTTGCGAACATGGTCAAAAATTATCCTATTTCATTGTTTCCATTTTGTGGTCTTCCACAAGTACGATGATTCTACCTCTCCACTCATTTGTCCCATGCATATGACATTAAAATATGATTATGGTCCAATCCCAACGACATTAAACTAAGTGCACCATTATCCTTGCGGCATGATTATAATCTCCATGACATTATTCTCTAGAACTATGTGTTTCTTTATTTCCATCTTTATGGGATACGTAGGACCACCTGAACGTCTAGTCTTCGGGTCCAACCCCATTTCATAGAAACCTCCCTATCATTCTGGCATCTTGGCCTGAGTCCTTCTAGGGGAGGGGTGCATGGTGTGGTATGGGCTTGTGCCCCCATTAATTTCAGGGTTGTAACAACCACGCCATGTACCTCTCTCTCATGAGTTACCTTCTCTCCCTTGATCTATACACATATTTTCAACTCGGCTTCTCTTAATTTGAGCCCCTAGACCCTCTTTGATAGTTTACCAATGTTCCCAAGAGTACTCTGGTTCAGCACCTAGTGTTCCGGATTATACCTAGACATTCATTTGTCCATTTCTTCAGGCTTCATGTTCCCCTTCTTTAGGGCTTCCATCATCTTCCACACCTGAAGGGACCCCCGAATGAAATGGATTCTCAACCCGAGGGCTCTCCTAACATTTTGGGCCAACACCCTCAAGGGTTTAAAATGAAAAATTGATAAAAATCCCATGTTGCGAACATGGTCAGCGGTTGACTATCATTTTTTGTGCCCATTTCAGGTCACATGATATGGATGTTTTGTTTCAAAGGTAGTCAACAATTATCCACCATCTTCACACCAACCCCATCAAGCCTTAATTTTCGGTTACATGATTCGCATCATTTTCCACTCCATCATGTCCAAGATGAATTTTGACACTCTTAGTACTATCCCACCATTCCCATTTTCACGTTATGAGGACAAAGCCGCAATAAGGGGTCATTTGGGGATCCGCACTGACTTCCCCTTTATGTATATACCATATGTTGCAAAGACTTATCTCGCCCTTGTTTTCCACACCATTTCTGACTCACGTGAGCTTAGGGACTATATCGAGGTCTACGCTCATTTGAAAGAGTTTATTTTCATCATATTTTGATCTCTAAGACCTTAAAATAAGATATCTTTATATTCCATCTTCCAAAACTATGTATGGCTTGATTCCCATCCTTATGGGATACGTAGGAATGCCCATACATCTCGTCTTTGGGTCCACAATAGATTTCAAAAATTATCAATTCTGTTCAGCCTTTTAGACCCCAAACCTTATAGGAACGTATGGTGTGGCTTGTGTGGACTTACATCTTCATTCACGTATGGTTTTCAAGAGTTTCATGATCATACCACGATTCAGTATTTTATTTCACGCTTATAGCAATGTATTAAACTCATTTTTATTCCAAATTATAAGTATAATACTAAATTTCACTCCATGTTTGATTAAATTTTTTTTCACTTAACACTCTTAAAAAAGGGAAATGATAATTGTTTTATAATTATATTGTAGGTGGAGGTGATTTGGAGAACCTATGATGAAGTCCAAGAAAAATGGGCCAATCTGCACATGATCCAAGCGCACCAGTGGACTAAAACGAATTTTTATACTAAATTGTTAATTCAAATGGTCTAACACATTCTGTTCTGGTCCGAAATTTATTTAGCTCCATTTCATCTGAAGTAACCAAGGCCCAATTAGTTCATTAAATTGCCCATACAAACTGATCTGTTAAATAAAGTGGATCTACATGGTGTCAAAATGTTGCCTCTGTATTATGGAAATATCTCTTATTATATCGCATATGTGGACACCACATTTGACATGGAGGTAGATAGGGTTTCTTTCAACAACTATATAGTTTGTTACAATGTGATTTAAGACTTTTTGACTAGCCACAACCATAGACGAAGCAGATTAGTGATATCATGGTGCCCAAAACCACTTCCCACTTTGTATATAAATTAGAACCTTGGGAATCCCATTTGAGAGTTCGAACCAGAGGAAAGGTTCTACCATTTTGGAGTCCCAAAGGAGTCCTCCCATCAATATTTAATGTTTTGGAGGCTATGGGAAGTACTTCTTCAACATATTCTTCTTCCTCCCCTCCCATGGGTTTCTAAACCCCTTATGATCACCCTGGGAGGAACATGTTGTAAATATCGATCTTAATGTTGTAATATTTGAATGGTTTTAATAATTATATGTTTTTACGTTGTTCTTATTTATCATATATTTTTATTTAATTCTGTTATATACTGGTATGTTATACTCAAACCCATATGATCATGTTTGGGGGTACCCTTTCATGTGATGTTTCACACACTGTTCATCCCCTTTTCTTCTATCATTCAATTATGGTGTTTGTTTGGATCATATTGGTCAATTTAACTCACATACGAATAGTCAAGGACTTGTAAATTTATGAAGTGGTATCACAAAGAAATATCATACAAACCATGACAACACCTCATGTTCTTCGTGTGTTTCCTTGGTGAGTTTTAGATATGAAGTTGAACACAAATCACCAAATCATCGGTGATGTCCGGTGAATCATTGTGTGATTTTGAATTAACCCTAAGGGGTATCCTAGTATAAACTCTATAGTATTTTGTTTCTAGGTGTTACAAACTAGTGATTAAAAGACCATAACTCTATCTCATGAAGTGATGGAAGATGAACATCATGAGAGTACCCTAGGATGATCATGTTTAATTAATCTTGTTAATTTATACTTTGTTTTATCGCTTTTATTTTCTATTTTCATATTTAATAATCAAATACAAGTATTATAAAAACCTATTTTCCTTTTTTAATTTCATAAACAGGCCCATATTTTGGAATTAATTATCTATGACCCCATCGAGAGACAAGCTAGGGTTGCAGTAATACTGCAGAAATTCTAGTTAAAAATAAACATCTAATTTGACACGCTCGACGACATGATCAAATTTTGGCGCTATTTCTGAGGATCCAAGATCATTTATTTTCTTTATTTTCTTTTATTTATTTATTTTACTTATTAATTATTATTCCTTTAAATACCCCAACCCCATTTATTGTATTTGTTTTGGGTTTTTGTCTTTATTTTTTGTTGTTTTGTGTGTTCTCATCTCCCTCTCACTTTTTCTTCTTCTTCTTATCCAGATCTCTCTCTATAATTTTTTATTATAACATTATATTCTCTTTTCAAATTTCATAAGTGATTTTTTCCATATTCAATTAAAAAAATACAAACTTCACAACTTATTTCCATGACCATTCAGAAAAAGAAAAACTGCTTGAATTTGACCCTGAAATAGAAAAGACACTTCACACACAAATCAAGGAATACAAAAAAGGTAAATAAAATAACACTAAGGAACTTCTTTTGGAACCTCAAGTAATCATAAACCAATAAAAAATTGAACTCAATCAAACCCAAGAAAACATGGCTACAAATAATCGAACCTTAAAAGAACTGACCACCCCAGATGTGGAGTTTCAACCTGCCTACATCCAAAATCATGAGGAAGCATCCAACGTTGAGCTAAGATCATGCCTCATCCTCCTACTTCCCAAATTCCATTGTCTTTATGGTTAGGACCCTCATGAACATCTCAATGAGTTTAACAATGTGTGATCCACCATGAAACCCCAAAATGTGTCTGAGGTCCTAATTAAGTTTAGGGTCTTCCCTTTCTCCCGTGATCATGTATCTAGAGATTGGCTATACTATCATCCCACAACAATTAAGGGTTGGAATGACCTTAAATGTATCATTCTAAATAATTTGTTCCCTACCTACAAAACTACATCAATTAGAAAAAAAATCTGTGGAATTAGACAATCACAAGGTGAGACCCTCATGAATACTGGCAGATATTCAAAAGACTTTGCTCAAGAAACCCCCACCAGCAAATTAGTGAAAAGATATTAATCCAATGATTATATGAGAAAATTATCCACATGGATCTATGAATGATTGATGTTGTAGCTTGTGGTCCCCTAGTTGATAAAACTCATTCCACTGCTCAGGACATAATAGCCAACATGACTCAAAAATGAACAACAATTTGGTACACAACCTATTTCACCAACCCAAATAGTTCATGACGAAAGTCATTAATCTCTAGAAGCAAAGGTATATAACAATATTGATGAGATTCATACCAATCTAATGCAATTATGTCAACAACAAGGTAACTCACAGTCCCCTATAGTTCCATTACATTGTGGAATTTGTTTTTAAAATACTTATTTTTCTGACAAGTTCCCACAACTTCAAGATTCACATGAGTCTTGTGCAGTCGTGCTCCCAAGGCGTCCATTCCATTGAGAACCTCCCTTCAAGAAAGAACAATTCAGGCCAAATCCAAACCTCGGGTGGCAAGAACAACCCTAGTACTGACAAGGAGGAAACTCAAGCTACCCCAATAAGAATTTGTATCAACAACTCCAAGGTATTCATCCTTCTTATCCTTTATCTTCTCAAAATAATCAACCTCCTACTCCCAAATATGAACCAAGCCTTGAGGACATGTTGAAACAAATGGAAACCCAGAACCTCCAATTCCAACAGACCACACAATTGGTAATTCAAGGCCTACGAACTCAAGTGGTACAATTAGCGAACTCCATCGGTGAGATTAAGTTGAAAGGTCTTGGACAACTACCATCCCAACCCATTTCCAATCCAAAGATAAAATGTAACATATGTGAAGTTACACTTCATAGTATTAATTAAGTTTCTCTTTCTACCTATTTTACGCAATAGGTATGTGCCCCTCTTGAAAACACTCTTTCTCCACCCATAAAATATTGAAATGAATAAAAACAAAATTAAAATATTAATCAAGTTAACATTGATGATCCAAATGAAAAATCGGTTTCTTCTTCATTTTCCCCAAAAACTCCCTAATTATATGAAAAATTTTGATAATGAGATTGATATTGAAATAATAGATTCATTTAAAAAAGTTCAAGTTAATATTCCTTTAATGGATGCAGTCAATAAAATTTTCTATTAGGCCAAATTTCTCAAAGATATTTTCACCCATAGAATGAGGCTAAAACGGAATGAGAGAGTCAACAGGGGATGTAATGTCTTAGCTTTGATTCAACTAGTAATGCCAACCAGATGCATGGATCTGGGAATATTCACAATACTGTTTACCATAAGGGAGACATTCTTTTCAGATGCAATGTTAGAATTAGGTTATTCCATTAATGTAATGCCTCACTACATGTATACTTCTCTACAGGTTGGGGAGCTTCAACAAATAGGCATTGTCGTGCAACTTTCCAATTAGAGTACAATGCATCCAACATGAGTGATTGAGGATGTCCTTGTAAGAGTGAAGAATCTAATCTTCCCCACTGATTTATATATTTTTGAGATGGAACATACCCAAACCCAAGTACATTGAACTCTCATACTTGGGAGTCCATTCCACAAAATAGCAAGGATGATCTTTAATATTCTTAATGGTACACTTTCCATGGGGTTTTGTGGAGAGAAGGCATGTTAAAATATCCTTGATGCTATTAAACACAATGTTGAAGAGCACTCCACTCTTCTTGTCTATTCGATGGAAGTGCTCTAAAATTATGCCCACACACACAATTCTCTCCTAAACCCATACATTGATTCATTTTACTCTTCTTAACCATTGGATTATTGGTGTTTTGCCTCATGTTTTGAGTATTGTGTGAGTTTTGAAAATTGTAAATTTTGTGCTTTAATTAATGAGTGTGTTCGTTCTGAGGTACCCTAGACCTTAGATGATTCTGCATATCTCATTTCAATAGATTCTCTTTCTTTAGAGAATAAAAATGAGCAGATAGACAGTTTAATGGGACTCAATCCCCCTAAATCCCCTCCCTCCATCGAAAAACCCATGCTGTTTGAACTTAAACCACTTCCCTCTAATTTAAAATATTGTTATCATGATGGTATTGACCAATTTCCTATCATTATTTCCAATAACCACTATCAACAGCAGGAATCAAAACTACTTCTTCTTTTGAGAGAGTGTAAAAAGGAAATAGGATGGACATTTTCTAATATTCACATGATTATCCGGTCTATTTGTATGCACCATATACATTTGTATGATGATGTTATGCTCGTAAGACAATCTCAACGCCGGTTGAATCCAACTCTCCTTGAAATGGTAAAATTGGAAGTCAGTAAATTACTTGTTACATGGATCATTTATACTATATCTGATAGTAAATGGGTTAGCCCAGTGAAAATGGTGCCTAAAAAATTGGAATAACAGTTATGTCAAATGAAAGGAATGAATTATTTCCAACATGTGTGCAAAACAGGTGGCGAGTGTGTAATGACTATCGTCGACTGAATCACGCCACACAAAGGGACCACATTCCTCTACCTTTTATTGACCAAATGTTAGAATGATTGTCTAGTAATTCCCAATATTGTTTCCTTGATGGATGTTATGGATATTTTCAAATCCATATAGTCCTTGAGGATCATCAAAAGACAACATTTACCTATCCATTTGGCACATTTCCATACAGAAGGATTCCTTTTGGTCTTTTTAATGCTCCTAGTACTTTCCAGCATTGTATGTTGAGTTTTTTTTTCTGAGTACCAAAAGAATTTCATGGAATTTTTTTGGATGATTTCACAGTTAATGGAAAATCCTTTTATAACTATTTGTCTCATCTAGGTTTTATCCTCTATCGTTGCATATAAAAATATCTTCTATTAAATTGTGAGAAATTTCATTCCATGGTTGAACCAAGGATAGTTCTAGGGAATGTTATTTCAAAAGAGAGAATTTAAGTCAATAAAAAAAATTGAATTAATTTCAACCCTTCCATATCAAAAATGTGTTCGTGAGGTGCAATATTTCATGTGTCATTCTTGTTTTTACCACCTATTCATTAAATACTTTAGTAAGATCACACTTACCTTATATTATTATTACAAAAGGATTACAAGTTTTTGTTTGATAAAAATTGTGAGGATGCGTTCAATTCACTAAAAAAAAGTCTCACATCACCAACCACCATCAAACCACTAAGGTGGAATCTCCCCTTTGAGATTATGTGTGATTCCCTTAACTTTGCAGTGGGGGAAGTTTTATCAAAAAGGGTTGAGAAGGCTCCTCATGTCAATGCATATGCCTCGTGTACCCTTGACCCTACCCAAGTAAACTACAAAACCACTAAAAAATTAACTCCTTTCTATTGTTTTTTCACTGAAAACATTTTGTCCATATCTTCTTGGGTCAAAATTGATTGTGTTTTCTGACAATGCTACCCTTCTATTCCTCTTAAAGATACCTAAAGTTATGCCCCACATTATATGGGGGATGCTCCTCCTCCATGAGTTTTACATTGAGATTAGAGATAAGAGGGGAGTGGATAATGTGGTAGCTGAAAACATTATTCGGATTTCCCCACCATTGTACCATCATGTTGACTCACCCCTCCCCATTGTATAATTCTTCCGTCATGACAACCTTTGTGATATTGTGGAATTTACCCCATGGTATGCAGACATTGTGAAATTTCTAGTAATATCTAGGGTCCCCACAAATTTCATAATTTCAACATCCCAGAGAGTTAAGCATGATTCTCAGTGGTACATTTGGGATAACCCATATTTGTGGAGAATTTGTGGTGACTAAGTAGTTCGTCAGTGTGTCCCTGACCACGAGTTCACCTCTCTTTTGACCTTCTACCACACTTTGATTGTGGGGTCCACATTGGCTCTCAACATACACCTCGAAAGGTCCTTGACTCCAGACTATATTTTCCAACACTGTATAATGATTCCCATTGATTTTTCAAGCCATATAGTCATTTCCAATTTAGAGGGAATATCTCAAAGAGGAATGAAATTCTCCAACAACCCATGTTATTTTGTAAAATCATTGATGCGTGGGTAATTGACTTCATGGGGACTTTTCCAAATTCATCATTATTCATGTACTTCTTGTTATTTGTGGACTATGTGTCTAAATGGCTGGAATCAAAGGCTATTATAACTGATTAATCTCGAGTTGTTGTTGATTTTGGGAGGTCCAAAATTTTTAGTCAGTTTGGTTTTCTGAGATTCATCATTAGTGATCAGCATTCCAATTTTTGTATTCACAATATGAAAATTTTTCTTCTTAAGTATGGGTTTGATCATAATATCTCAACTTAATATCACCCCAAAACTAATGGACAAGAAGAAATATAATATCAGGATGTTAAGATAATCTTGAAAAAAACGGTATAAACCTATAGTAAAGATTGGTGTTTTTGCATGGAAGATGCACTTTGGGTGTAATATATAGATTTTAAAACCCCAATCAGAATGTAACCATATATAATTGTGTTTGGAAAGGCTTTTCATCTCTTAGTAGAGGTAGAATACTGTGCATATAGGGCTATTAAACAACGTAATATGAATATCTCAGATATCAGTGAGCATAGGAGGCTATTAATTAAAGAGTTGGAAGAAATTAGATGTGAGGCATATGAGAACTCCAGCATCTATAAAAAGTAGACAAAGTCTATCCATGATAGCATGTTTCATCCACAGAAGTTCTATATTGCTAAAAATTTCCTCATGTAAAATTCCAGGAAAAAGCTCCACCCAAGTAAGCTTCGTTCTCAATGGCTCTGTACTTATATTGAAGTTTACCCTTTTGGTGCTATATAGATTTTTCATGAGAAGAGTGGAAAATGATTAATGTTAATGGGAATAGGTTCAAACACTTCTATGATGATTTTGCAAATCATCTTGTGGAGTAAATCCAACTGATAGATTCCACATATGACACCACTTAGCAGGTTGTCCCTTGTCCCTACCTTTATTTACATTTCTATTTATTTAAAATACATTCATTGAGGACAATGTAACATTTAGGTGTGGGGGAGGGTGACATGTCATAGTTAGGAAAACAAATGTGTTTTCATTTTTTATTTGTTTTTCCTTATTTTGTGTTTTTAGTTAAAAATTGTTCTTAAAAAGAATATCAAAAATCATTTCCCTGCTTGAGTCGATTTTTTGGTAAATTCCATTTTTTGGAAATTTTTTTTTCAAATGAATGTTGATATGGAAAATTTTTCAATAATTTTCATTTTCAAATCATTTTTACGTTTTTGATGGATTTTTTAATCCCATGCCTCATTAGCACTGACCATTATTTTAATCCCTTACCCGAGGTAAATTCTAAGACCTTTATTCCATATTCTTCCTTTTAATCACTTTCATGGAATTCTTGTGTCATTTAGAAAAACTAGAACTTGCCTTGATTCTGTTTGAATCCATAAGATTCATGTATTCTACATTCATGATAGAGTCAATCATTCATTGAAATTCCCTTTTTACAATTATCCTCTATTTTCAGACACCTTTTCATTTTATCCTTCATAAGCATTAGAGACCATGAAATGCATGTTAGGTAGCCAAATTACAAGTTAATGTATCCCTACCTACCCATCTATTGTGTATATTCTTGTTTTATTTTTAGAAAGTGTGGGAGAGAGGGTGTTCCCATGGGAATTTTGGGAAGATAATCATTGTTATGGGTTGAAATAAAGGGAGCCTACATTTTCCTTGGGCAGTGGGTTCATAAGCCATATTGCATCATTGTATAATACATGTTTCCCTCTTTATCTCCAAAAAAAACTACAAAATATTGTTCTGTTCATCTGAAAAAATCACATAACAAAAGAATAAAAATGGAGAAAAGAGGATGTTTACTCATTATTATTTACTGCTTGGTTGTGAACCGTAGAGATGGAAAATGGGTAGAGTGAGTTGTAGGTGATACACTTTGTGAGTGGTTGAGTGTGTACATTCATTGTGAACAATTTCCGAATTTTGAAATTTTTAGTAAATAAGATATTAATAAATCCTCTTCTACCTCATATTTTTCAACATTAAATACTACCAACCCTTGAACCTCAAAACAATCTATTTTATATCCTCTTAAGTAGCACACTAGTTTCTGCCGGTAGAGAAATGAAAATCATGTATATCATGTGGTAAGATCACATAAACTCCGGGAAAAGTGCATAAATCCACTTTCATATGTTCCTTAAGTGAATAGGGTAAATTTTTGGGTGAGGTAGGTTGTGACATGTTGCATGGGTGAACAAATCAAGTTTAGAAAATTTAAATGTGGCAAAATAAAAATGATCCGAAAATTTATTCCATTAAAGAGGGATGATGAATTTAATTAAAGAAGAATTTACGATGTTTTCCCACATCTAATTTTGGAATTAGAAATTATTAGGATATTATAATTTTCCTAGGAGTGAAAATGTTTAGGTGTGGGGTTGTGATCATACCACAATTCACTATTTTATTTCAACCTTATACAAATGTATTAGAATGGTTTTGTATTCATAATTACAAGTATAATAACAAATTTCAATCCATTATTTATTGAATTAATTCATGTTTAACACTATTAAAAAGGACAATGTAACTTGTTTTGATAATTATATTGTAGGTGGAGGTGATTTGGAGGACCTATGATGAAGTCCAAGAAACATTGGAGAATCTGCACATGATCCAAGCACACCAGTGGACTGAAATGCATGTTGATACGAATCAGTGCGTTAAAATGGGCTGACACATTGTGGGTCGGTCCAAATTTAACTATATCAAATTCATCAGGAGGAACCTATGACCAATTCGTTTATTAAGAGCCCCATACAAACTGATCTATACAGTAAAGTGGATCTGCACGGGGTCAAAATATTGCCTTTGTATTTTGAAAATATCTCTCATTATATTTCAAACCTGGCCACCAAATTTGACATGGAGGTCTACAGGGATTCTGAGAACAATTCTTGAGTTTTGTATAAATTTATTTAAGTCTATTGTACCGGCCAGAATCATGGACTAAGTGGATTAGTGACATCATGGTTCCCAAAACCACTTCCCAATTATCCTATAAATTGGCACCTTGGCCACCCCATTTGAGAGTTCGAACAAGAGGAAATATGCTTCCATTTTAGAGTCCCAAAAGAGTTATACCTATAATAGTTGATGTTTTCAAGGCTATAGTAATTTCTAATTCAACATCTTCTTCTTCCTCCCCTCCCATGGGTTTCTAAACTCCTTGTTATCACCTGTGGAGGAACATATTGTAAATCCTGAGCTTAATAATGTCATATTTGAATGGTATTTTTAATTCCAGGTTTGTTTGTTATTTTTCATCATCCTATATTTTAATTTAATTGTGTTATATACTGGTATGTTATACTCAAACACAAATGATCATGTTTGGGGGTACCATTTAATGTGATGTTTCACACAACATTCATCCCTTTTTCTTCTATCATTCTATTATAGTGTTTGTGTGGTTCATATTGGTTAATCGAACTCACATAAGCACTATCAAATCCATGTACATTTAATTCATGGTATCACAAAGAAATAACATACAAACCAAGACTTCACATTGATTTCTTCATGTGTTTCTTTGGTGAGTTTCAGTTATGAAGTCGAACACAAATCACCCAATCCTCGGTGGTGTCTAGTGAATCATTGTGTGTTTTTTACTGAACCCTAGTAGGTATCCTAGAATAAACACAGTAACATTTTGATTCTAGGTGTTACAAAATAGGTATTAAAATATCAAAACTCTATCTCATGAAGTGATGAAGGATGACCATCATGAGAGTACACTGGGTTGATCACATTTAATCAATCTTGTTCATTTCTACTTTGTTTTATCGCTTTCATTTTCTATTGTCATATTTAATCATCAAACCCAATTATTTTAAATCCCCATTTCTTTATTTACATAAAAAATCAGAATCAAATTTTTGAATTAATGATCTAAGTCTCCATCAAGAGATGACCTAGTGTTTCTGCTATACTGTAGAAATTCTAGTTAAAAATAATCATCTAATTTGACGTGCTCGACAACGTGATCATTGTACCACGTACTTCCCTTCTGAGAGATATTCTCTTTTCCCCACATTCTGTAACCTTTTTTTCCCCTCATCCTGTTGTTTCATTCTTTTAATTTTGTGTTGTGTGATGTGGACCTCATCCTCATTCACGTTAGGTATGCTTTATCACACCATGCACATCCCCTCTTGAACCTTGTTTCTCCCGCATATGTCTGAGTCATATGACATTAAACTATGTTTCCTATTCCCACATGATATTAAACTATTGAATATATTCCACACGATGTTAAAATGCATGGTTGGTATCATCACATGACTCTAAACTGTGACAATATTGTCCTCGGCGCACGATGAAAAACGGAATGGCATCGTGGCGTCCTCACTAGAGGGGACATACTGTTTGGTTTCTTTCACCCACCATTAAATTTTTCAATTCCTGTTTATGGCTTGATTCTTGTGAAAACACCTAGACTCTCCATCCTAGGTCCATTTCTTCACAAAAAAAATATACACATTTACCCTAAAGGATAAACAAGATATATCCAATGATGCTTCTTTGGGTGTGAGGGTCATACCTGTATGACCTTATTATCTCTGGAACTGGTATCTTACCATTACCCGTTCATAACTATGTACAAATTGATTCCCATACTCATGGGTTACGTAGGAATGCCCAGACACTTTTCCTCAGGCTCATCCTAACTTTTAGTTTTGGACCCCTATCCCAGAAGTTTCCCAGGGAGCACATTGTGGTGATACAGACTACTAATGACCTCATTAACGTCAGGTTTGAGTAATAACATCACCAAGTGTCTCCCTCTTCTAGTTCATCATGTTCCAAGCTCTATGACCATAAATTAAGACCACTCCAAGTCCTAATCGCAAGATGTTAAACAGCACGAAATCTTCGAGAACTACATATGGCTTGATTCCCATCCTCATGGGATACGTAGGAACGCCTAGACATCTCATCTTTGGGTCCATCCCCAAGAATCTAAAATCCTACCTCCTCTCTCTAGCCTTCTATCCCAAACACTTTTGAGAGAATGTGGTGTGGTGAGTACCTCTTGGGTACTCATTCATGTTGGATTTTTCAATGCTCTCACCATGTGCCTCCTATTTCTTTACCCAACCTAGTCCATGTTTTATGAACCTAAACTAAGATCTCCCTATGGGAACTATGCATCTGGTTTGGATACTTCTCCTCCCTATGAACAATACATTAAATCAAGCCCCCCTTAATGTCCCATTCTATAACCATTGAGATGGAAGCGTGCAACCTCAGGACACTTGTCCTTGGTGGGGGACTCGACTCCCTCTATGTGATATGTCTTATTGTCATACTCAGATGCATTGTAGCAGAGCCCAAAGTGAGGAATTTTTATAGGGACATTCCCTCGTTCCATGTCCAAGCTTCACGAGCTCGTCATTTGGATCCTCATATTCTTGCATGTCTAAAGGGATCACCTTTACGAACTCATCTCATGCCACACTGGCTTTCCTACCGTCTTGGACCAACATCCCTGAGGATCTCAGATGATATTTGTGACAGGTCCCATGTTTTGAACATGGTCAGTGATCTACCCTCATTTTTCTATCCCCATTCTCGGCTAATGTGAAACAAATACTGTGTTTTGGACATTTCAATAGTTATCCCCTATCGTCACACCACAATCATTTTGGTCCAGATCTCGAGCATCATGATTTACATATTTCCACTTCTTTATGTTCAAGAGGAATTCCAACATACTCATCTTTACCCCTTTGTGAATCTAGGTGTGTCAAGAAGGTGGTTCAGTATTATTGGGACATCATTAACCTAGCATCCCATCACCTCAAATATGTTCCTTCTTATTCTAGGAAAGACCCATATCTACTCCTTGTTTCCCACATCGAGTATGACTCACGAGGGCTTAGTAGTTCTGGTAGGACGTGTACAGGCGCAAACAATCCACACATGCCTTTCATCGTTTCACATGACGTTAAACTGCGATCGTAGAACTACATTTGGCTTGATTCTAATCCTTATGGGATATGTAGTGGAACCCAATTATTTCACCTTAGGCCCAGCCTCAGGGTCTTTGACCATTCTGGCCCCTCGGACCCGATCCTGGTCTAGGAAATATGACCTTAAACTATGTGCATCATCCTTGTCGTACGATGTCCAAACTACTCATATATCTTCATTATTGTTATGACGTAAAACTACATATCATTTTAGGTCCAAGATAGAGAGGTCATGTTCTTAAGTATGTTTGATCTATGATCAGATAGATAGGCCCACCTATTGTGTTTCCACCATGGTTGCATGATTTCAGGAGTGTTGGACTCCATTCGAACAACCCATCACTCAACACTCCACTCTTTGCGTGCCCTTTATTGGGACCCTCTTCTTATTTCATATCTAAAGGAACCCCCTAATAGTATGGATTCTCATCCTATGGATCGCCTACTATCCTAGGCCAACATTCTAGAATACTAATGGGTAACATTTTGAGTAAGGCCTCGTGTCTCGAATATGGTCTGCGGTTATCCCTCGTTCTTTATCTCTATTTCAGGCTAACATAATAAGATACAGTGTTTCAAATGTGGTCTATGGTTATCCTTCATTGCCACGCCACCCCCACAGTGTTCCAAATTTGGGGTATCGTGATTCACAATTTCTACTAACTTATGTTCGTGTTGATTCCAAACACCCCTAGCGTTACCCCTCTCGTGCACTAGATCACATTGGGAAGGTGGCCCATTGATTGTTATGTGGTCTTTGTCCTCCAATTGGGCCTCTCCCTCTCTTCATAGATATTCGGATGGGTTGTTCAAACTATGGATGCATGAAGTTTAGTTTTCACTATTATGCTTGTATGGAATGAAAAAATGGTTATTCCTTGTTTCTTTCATTGGGCCCGACCAACGTGAGATGAGGGAATGATCACTAGATGTTCCATGTATGTAAAAGAAATACAATATACCGAAAAAGAATAATAGAACTCATGCATGCATCTTTCATGAATAATCAAAACATGAAGGCACGTTTAAAAGTTACATGCATCATAGTACCCAAGGATCGAACCCTCCCATGGACGGGTTGACCCCGTAAAAAGAGCATTGCAGCTCTGCCCCCCTTTGGCTTGTGGCATCCAAGATTCATTGTCTCTTGTTTAGTTCCCTATTCTCCTCAGAACAAATGGGGTGCAGTTTGTTAGCTATGATATGGGATTGCTCCTCATTGGTTCGAATAAATATCATCTCCTCAGAGGCTTGCCTCATGCACTCTTCGACCTCTGCCAGCTGGGCCTTCAACCATGATATAATCTCTAACTGTGCATTGAGGAAAGAAGAATGTTCATCTGGCCAGATGTGCAGCTATTGAATCTCATTTTCAACCTCCTGAAGCCTCTTGATTTTCACTTGTTTTCTCCACTGCCAACCCACACAAAGGATACAGTCATATTCTAGTAACATCTCCTCCATGAGATCTCAGACGAGAAAGTGGGGATGGTGGGCATCCACTCCCCCAGTACACAATTCGCTCAATCATGAACAAATTATCTCTGTCTGGTCTATACATTGTGTTTGAGGGGTATCATTGATAAATCGCTTGTTCATATTCCATGACAAGTGACAGATTATCATGTTATCCCCTTCATCAGAGGTCATCTCATCCTAGTCTACAGGGTTGTCATGCTCATACGTGGGGAACTCCCCCAATAACTCCTCAACAGGGTTCGCAATTGGTGTTTGATCGAGTATGGTAGGACCCATGTTATCCAATCGATCTTAACCATTGGATCCCACCTCAATAAGTTTAGGCCCTTCCCTGTTAACAGTCCCACCAATGATCGGGAGCACCGCGACTTGATCAGTCTTCATATCAGCCCTCACGACCACCAACATTCCACTGCGAAAGGCGCCACTAGAAGAACCAACCAACCTTGCCCTGGTAGCCCATGGCATTTGAAGAGATGTGCATACCATGAATTTCACGGATGTCAAATAACATGATCAATGGGTAGAATACATGAATTCTTTTTCAAGGGGACTTACATAGATCAAATTGTTAGTCTCTCTTGTGGGTTGTTTACATTGGGACCCTAAGGAGTGTCCCCCTGTATATTGTAGGGAAGTCTGAAAACTCTGGAGTAACCACCTCAGGTGTCCTGGCCCTGATAAATGTGATAATTACCATAAATGCGAGAATAGATCCTAAAGGCCCTACATCTTCATCTACTGAGGGGAAAGAATAGGTTCTGCATATGAGGTCATCCTGCACAGTTTAAATGTTAGTGACCGATCCAATGTAACCATAAAAGGGGATCATATGGAAGGGACTTATGGTTTTTACCTCAAGAGCCTCTGGATACTCTTCAGGTTCTGGATCTGAATCTCCAAATTCACCCTCCTCCAATGGGCTCCATCTATCAGCCTCCTCCCCACAAGAGGATTCGTACGATTCTTCTGGAAAATGGATGTACTTCCTTAGTTCAGTAGCCGATAACTGTGGAGGGGTCATACAATCCAGGAACACCTTTACCCAATATGTTATTGGATGTAGAGCACCCCAGCAGTCCACAAAGTCCTCCAACTCCATCAGGTATTGCTCTGCCTCCACCTGGGATACTGCAAAGCAGGCCCTGACAAGGCCGATTCCCTTAAAATCCATCCCAAGATGGTTCAACCTCCCCTATTTATATGTGAGGACCCCTGGTGCTTTTTGGCACATCCAACCGCGGTGAGCATCATGGTGAACTCAACCCCCATGTCACCTCTTAACCTTGTGAGCCTCCTTCGTGAGTCTTATTCACTATTGACTAGGAAATTTTGGTGATTGACCCTCATACATCAACCCTCGGTTTCTTCTCGGCTCTAAGTCAGAGGGGAGAGTTTTTTGGAGCCAAAATTTGGGATGAACATGAACAAATATAATGAATAAGGGGGTACCTCACAAAGCTTGTTTGTGAAGCCCCCGCAGCATCGCAACCGGCACAAAACTTCCCCTCTGTGATGTCACCGCAAAGCAAGGAGGAAGGAGGGTCTATAAACCCATTTGACGTTTGTGAAGCTACCATGGACCAAGGGGCATGAGGATTTGCAAACCAATTTGACATTTGAAAATCTACTACAGAGCAAGGATGCGGGATGCTCTGTGAACCCATTTGACATTTGTGAAGCCACCGTGGAGCAAGGAGGTGGTAGGATCTACAAACCCATTTGACATTTGTGATGCTATCGTGGATCAATGAGGTGGATGACTTCACGATTATGAACAAATTCCATGTGTCTTATCACCCATAAAGATCTTCTTCATGGATCCTCTTTCCTATAAATATCAGTCTCCCATCAAGCCCAAAGGATGGATCCCCTGAACTTTCGCCTACTTAGCTCTTAAATTTCAAAGAAATTTCTACTTTGTGAACCATGATCACTTCAGGGTACTTTATCATCGTGAAGTGCCTCTCTGTTGGCTTGAATTAATCCCCTCTTCAATGAGGGATTCCCTTCATGGAGCCCATGGGTCTCCGTGATGAAATAGGATCCCCAAGGGGACTCGAGTCTTCGCTGAGCTCTCATGCTTCACAAAATACCCTCCATGCACATGTGAACCTCATGCTAAGGCAGGGCCACTATGGTTCGTGAAGTACATTGAATCACAATGTTGTGGTTTCCATTGCACCCTTACTTCGCGAAGCACTACTCCGCGAATGATTTTCCACTTCTTGAATTACCTTCCATATGCACCTATGCACTATGCCTAGTCGCGGAAACTTCACATAGCGAAGCATACCCCTTCCCGAAGCCCCTCTGGTACATGGATCCTAGAGCTTCAAGAGGATTCTACCTGTGAAACACTGTGCTCTGAAACTCTTTTTCTCGTGCGACCCACCCGGTTTTCATGAAGTGATTTCAATGTCCCTTGCGCGGTACTTCCCGATGTGTTGCTTCGCCTCATGCTTCTTCGCATAGGCATGCTAACAAGTGTTTCTTATTTTCAGATCCATGCAAATTTGGACCCCTCAATGGATCACTCCATAACACCCTCTCGCCACAACATTGCTGATGCCTTCCCTTCCCCAAGGAAGGGTGGGTATTAGTTATGTAAGACCTAGGGATGTGGAGTAAACCCACCTCGTATGAGATGTAGGATGTTAAACTGCCAATCACCATCATCATCAGCACATGACATTAAATTGTGACCTCACCACATGCATCATACACGAGGTTCCCCATATCCGAAATTCTCTATGCCCACTGGTATCCATGAGAGTGAGATCATTCCTCACATGGAATGAGATCCTCCACGTCTGTCCATAGGGAATGGGCTACCACCTTGGTGTAAGCCCCCATCCTTTCTTGTGGGAGGAAACATCCCTCCTCCTCTTATCTTCTTCCTGAATAAAGACAAGAGAGGGGGGATGGGAATCAGAGCCCTCCTGTCTTCCATGACAAATCCCTATCCCTTTGGGATTTTTCACCATCGGGCCTCTTCCATGGAGTATGTTCTAATCTCCATCTCCCTAGGCTCCCAACCCCGTGTAAGTCCCTTTTTACTCTTCGGTTTGCGAACCATGTGTATTCCCCTATTTCCATTTTGGTCTGATAACCTCGAGGAAGCCCCACTCCACTTCCTACAGACACACCTTTTGCGACAAGATCGTCTGGTCTCTACTACCTCTTGTGTCTCACACTGAGCATGACTCACGTGGGATTAGAGTAAGCATGACCATGAAATCATTTTCAGGCCTCCTGAGCATGTAATATCCAAGAACCATCCCAAACTATGTCGACTTTTATCTTTTCCAAGGAAAGGTACGTAGGAAGCATCCCAGAGGTTCTAGCCCACCATCCATTGGTCCTAACCATCTTCATGCCAGTTTACCAACCCCTTGCGAACTACATGGACTTTGATCTTTGCCAAGGTAAGGTACGTAGGAGGCCTCCCTAAGGTTCAATCCCACCATCCATTTGTCCCGACCAACTTCACATCGGTTCACCAAACCCCTCACGAACTACGTGGTCTTTGATCCTTGCTAAGACAAGGTACGTAAGAAGCATCCCTGAGGTTCAAGCCAAACACCCATTGGTTCCAACCACTTCACATCTGTTTACCTCGGTCCTCAATGATGTTAAAACGTATTCCTCCTTTTCCCCGCATCACACTAAACTATCTCTATCCAATGGTAAGCCATCGTGCCCCCATCCAGTTGTAAGCTGTTGTGATCCCCTACCCAATGGTAAGCTATTGTGAACCTCACAAAGTTGTAAGCCGTTGTGATCACCATTAAATGGTAAGACGTTTTCAAACTAAACCCAGTGGTAAGCTATTTTCATCTCTTCTATAGGGACACATATCTCTGGTCAGTCCTAGTTTCATCAGACCAAGATTGGGTCTCTAACCACATGTAAGCCCCATTATATCATCGGGTCGCAGTCCTATTCACACACCTTGATCCTATACGACATCCTAAACTATATAGACTTTGATTCCCTGCCACAATGATACATAGGAGGTCTCTTCGAGGCTCAAACACAACATCATTTTCACTCTTGAGTCGACCGCATCTCATTATCCATCAACTTTACTTATTGATCCATAATCCTTCTTGATTCTTACCAGGGCTACCACATCGCAGTGAGATCATGCCAATTCACCTCTTCACTGATCTTAGTAGCACTTGTATAACTAAACACATGTTATCCCTAGCATCGGTGTTCCCTCCAGGGTTTTCACCCATCTGATCAACTATAGTTTGTGTTATGATCAGTCTGATCAGTCTTCTCCGGTTGTTAAACCATTGGCATACCCTATGTAAAACATGGGAAGTTGAGGAAAACCTCTAAGATATGCCTATGAAATATAATTCCACACATTCAATGTGGGATTCCTTGGGCTTCCATTCCCTTGAGAAGCCATATAATAAGGGAAAGAATCCCAGATGTGCTAGTGTTCCAACAACCAGACATGCCAGTGATATCCAACGTCCCCAAACCAAAGGATGTTGCCCTGGTCATACCCCTTGGAATGTCTCAACAAAATTAGTGTAATTAACTAGAATACATAAAGATATGGCACTAGAATGAGTTTCACGAACATCATCTTAATCTATGAGGGAGACCTGGACTAGGTGACGAGTTCTGAGGATGAATCCCCGAAAATAACTGATATCCCATCATCCAATTCCGATCAAGGAGAAAACATCCTTTAATATGTGACAAATGCCACCCACCTTTGAAAAGTGGGAATGCGGGGCAACAGTCAGCGCGTCCTCGTCATCCTCAAACAGACTGATGCACGCTTCTTGTAGAATGCCTCAGAAATAGAATTATAAGAAACCTGGTATCAATATTTAGATATCTTTCTAAACATAGCATTTATTTTTCAATGTACTTGTTTTATTTCTCTTATATATAAATCTTGTATAAAATTAAGTATAATCAGTTAAATATTTTCCATTTTCGAATCCCTTAATTATTCCTCTTATATTCTACTTATTTTCATATATTATTCCTCTTCACAGACTTATAACCCTTCCATCCATTTAAAAAAAATAGAAAATAGTAATATATTCTTAAAATTTAATATTTGAATTAAAAACATTAATTATTTTCAACCAACTCAAAAAACTCATCCTTTGGATTTTTACAAATAGACCATGATAATATAATTAAAATAAGTATTTATTTTGAGTTTAAATAGCTACTACATAACTTAGATAAATCCAATTTAGCATTATTCTTTGAACCTACCTTGATAAGAAAATTATGCTTCATATTCATTATTTTTAACTATAATAACATATTATAGTGTGAAAAAAATTTGGGAATATGGAGACACTCAAAATTTCATGTGTAGGAAAAAATATCCTAATCTTATCTTTAGTGTGGTCAATGAATTGTGTCATTGTCTTTTGTACTATGTAATAGATTATGTAATACATCATGGTGGTTCCAAATTCTTTGGAAGCACCGAATTCCATCCCATACTCCTCTTTGTAATGGACCTCTGGTATGCTGTGGAATTCTAAGATCAGTTCTCCTATGTATCATGGACACTCACATAATGAAATGAAGGTCTTTTTAACCATCTTTCATCCTACTTCTAATATCAGCATCTCCAAGGAAAGACGAACTCTGCTATGTCATGGTCCAACTCGATGATATATAGATGTAGTATGGACATCGGTTATGGAATATAATATCATTTCCCATTTACTTCAATGTTTAAATACTGTAATTTTTTTCATGGAACTCCTTCTGATCCTCCTTTTAATATGCTTGAATCACGAACTCCTTTCATGATATGTAAACACATTGAAAGTAATTCAATCATAATCTATATTAACATACAATGTGATTTATGTTTTTTCAATGAAATATATCACAACAAATCATTTCCTATTTTCCAATTATTAAATACCACTAAACAAAAAACAATCACATCCCCTCTTGGGATCAACAGTTTGCCTCATAAAACCTACAGATATATCTAGGGAAGAAATAATATTGGGTAATAACCATTACATACTCATACCCAATGAATACATAATTTTATAAATATTCAATATAATATTTAGTAAATATATCTTATCAATCAATAAATATCAATATTAAATCAAGTAATAAGGAATTTCATTATTTCCCCAATCAATATAATAACATTCTTAGTAAGAATACATAAATCCACATCATGTATAATAATGAGTTTAAATTTTTGTCAATATTTAGATCCAGAGTGATACATAACAAATATTAAAATCCTTCATTATAGTTCATAAAAAAGAATGTGTAATATCCAAATCATATCCCAGGAGAGTGAAAACCATTTTTATCTTTTGGTCCACCAGGTGTGCACCGAGTGATGATCATGTCAATCTCAATAATCCTTTTTTACAATTATTACCCATTGTGAATTTATGATAGATTCTACAACAACATTTTTTGTATCCAAAAAAGAATTTAAATTCTAGATAATTAATACACAATAGTTTTACCAAAATTTTAGGATTTTTAGACAGATGAGAATCACCATTAAACATAAATTATCAGACATGAAGAAATATATTTTACTTTTAGAAACGTTTTAAAACAAATTCTCAAAAATACTCTAATGTGGTAGTCATTAAAAAATTATAGAAACCAGTAAACGAATATTGATAATGGATATTGGTAACAATTATTGGAAAATTTATTCGATCCGTAAATGTTCAAAAACTATTCTTTTGATAATTTTATAAAAATATAAATTTGAATTATATTGAAAATGGTAAAAAGATTCATTTTAATCCATTATAATGTAATTAAAAGAGTGAAAAAATGACCTCAAGTTTTAATTGAATATAGATAATAAAATTACAATAACAAGTCAATGAATTTGAGTATAGGGAAAAATATTCTTGTCCTATAAGATGAAATAATGTTAGAATTTATTAAAATCATTATCTAAGTGTTTTTTAGTATCAAATATAGGTAAAATGGGAATAATAATTTAAAATCAATGAAACAAATATAAAATAAGAAATTAAATTTCATTTAATAGTGAAATAAAATTTAATTCCTCTGATGTAAATTAAATAATAAAAAACCCATAGTAAAAAAAGACTGTAAAATAAACCACTACATATTCGGTAAATAATAAATAAAAATGATTTTAAGGATAGAGTTCAAATGGAACATTAAATTTAATGCCTAAAAATATAATCATGATTTAATATTCAAATTATGTATTAAATAGGCCGTATACAAAAACATATGTGGAAAATATGAAACATGTCTCCAAGAAGGAAATTTGTGATGATAATCCTTTACCTTGGATTCTTACTTGGTTAGATTCATTCCATCCTCTTGTATAGTAAATTTATATTTATTATTATTCCATATCAAACCAATATTTATATATATCGTTCTTAATTTCATTTATTCATAATTTGTTTTTCAATTACTGTATAATTATTTTTTAAATTCAATTATTTAAGTGGAAATCTTCTATTTCTTATTCATGTTTTGAGTTAGTGGTTAGGATCCTTTCACATTGTTCATTATTTCAACAACTTAAAAATATTAATAATATAATATACAACATATTTATAAATTAAGTACTCTTTTATAACCTTCTATTTAAATTGGACATTAAAAATGAATTATGTCTCTCATGGAAGCGGTAGTCTGCACATCTGTGTGGGTGACATTTTCTATTTTCATCATATAGAAATAAAGAGAGGTATATAATGTGTTTTCTAACCATTACATAATAATATCAAAATATCATATTTATTTTTTAAAATACATCTGTAATACCATTATTTACATACACAAAATGAGCACCAGAAATTGTAAAATTGAAAAAATGCCTCAATCATGGGGATTATTTTCTCCAAAAAACAAAGGAGTAGAAAAACTTTCAGGAGGCTAAGTCATGATGATATCATAACCTCCATAAATATGAAAAATATAATAAACTTGGGAATGTCATGGAAATAGATCATGTAATATGCATGATCTACTCCTGATCCTGTGAGGACCATCTGACAACCCATCTCATTCATGAAAAGGTGTCCAGAAAAATGTGGATGGTCATGCGAAGGATGGCAGATGAGTTCCTCTATTCATGCTACTTTTCAATATATAGAATCCTGATGACCATTAAAATTAATTTATAAAATAAAGGGAAAAATAGGTGAACACCCCATGTGACCATGTTTTCTTTTCAATTTCATCTTGAAATGGAGATAAAAAACATCCAATCAATCATGTGAAACCCCTTTGACTAAAGACATCATAGAGGATATCAGCCATTAAAATTCTCTCACACCATCATGACTTCCAGTTGTGATAACTCTACACATTACCGATAAGAATAGAAATTTCCCATTACAATTCTCATACACATTTTGAGATCCACTACTTTTCATGTGATGCTATGATTAACAAAAAACTACAAAAGGGTGAGATACTTATAAAATAAGGAATAAAATGAAATAAGAAATTTTCAAATCCTCTCCTGAAGGTTAGATACTCTGATTTTTATGTGAAATTATTATGTGCATCATGTGATCTCCATTGATCATGCGAATGACCTCTGGCATGTTAGCCTGGTCTAACAGAGCCCCTGCCAAACAAGTCATCTTGACCCCACAAAAATCCCCTAAAACTAGATCTTGATCGTGTGAAAGGCCTCATATATGTCTTCATAGTCTCACGAAGGACCTCATATAACACATCATCGATCACACGAGAGCCTTTCCATATTCATCTTGATATCATAAAGACCATAAAACATATCATATAAATGTTATAAATACAATTTTTCCTGTAAAATGACTATGTAAAATACCTTTTATATGCCCAGGTCTTATAAAAAGGTCAATGGAAGATAATTCTCACAGTTATAGTTTATCATGAAACACATTGGATGAAGCATTAATGCATCATTAAAAGCGCATGATGTGAATACTCCATCCATCAAATATCGACTGTATCTATGAGATACTCAACGTTCCTGTTGGTGTATAACTAGGGTAATTAGATATATAATATTCTCCATGTTATAATGAAATAGTGATAGAAGGATGGGTACACACGTGATGATGACTATACCCATAGGATCATAGAAGAGTAGACTTATCAGAGTAAAAATTCATGTGATCACAAGAGTATTTCAAAAGGTCAAATCCAATTAATGGACTAATGGATCATGTGGAATGAATATGTGCCTCACATGATCATCCTCTAGATCATGTGATAGAGTTATGGTGTGCTATCTAGACAATGTGAAGGAGTCTCCACAAGTTGACTTGGTCATTAAATAACGAATAAAAATAATTCATGGTGAATCTTAGGGGAAAAATAAAATAAAGTTTAAAAAATAGAGTATAATTATGAGAATATGGATATGATAACATTCATGTTTATGCATTATGTAATTTACATGACCTATCCAGATCATGTGATATCACGAGGAACTGTCACCCAAGTCTTGTGATTTCCATTGGAAGTGTCTCTCATGTCTCATTAAATCCTTTGGATATGTCTACCTAGTCTTTAAACATCCTTTGAATATGTCAGCCAGGTCCTAAAAATTCCTCTGGACATTTCTCCAATATCTTGAAAAGTCCTCCATCCATATTTCTATGTCATGTGATGTCTTCCGAGCATGCTATCCAAATCTTGTGATGCCCTTCAAGCATGTTGGAAATGTCATGGGATTCCCCCCATACATGTCAGTAAATCCCTGAGAATACCCTCAAACATTCCCTTAGGCTAGGTGATGTCCCCTAGACATGTTTGTAAATTTATAATACTCCCTCTCGACATATCATCTGTATCACGTGAAATCCTCCAAGTGTTTCATCCAGGTCATGCAATGTCTTCTAGACATGTCATCCATATCATATGATGTCCTTTGGAAAATTCCATAGTATCATGAAATTTCTTATGTAAATTTCCTCTAGGAAAACAATAAATTTCTATACATCTTCAACAAATCCATATATAAATCCCATACATGTCAGGAAGACAATCATGACATATCAGGTAGACACCCTGGGCCATGACAACATTTTCAAGTATATATACTAGGGTATACCCTAAAATTGAACTTTAAGAACTATTATTCTTGTCGAAACCTGATATGTTGGATACCGTTATAAGAAAAAATCTCTAATGGGAATCCACATTAGTGTAAACCCATCTATGTCATAGAAACCCCAACACAAGGGATCCAAACACCCCTACAGGTTCATCATTCTTCCCCATCCTTCAATGGTTTAGGAAGTTGATCAAAATATGAGGACATTGATTCTATCATAAATATGACATATATGACAACTTCCTAAAGCCCTGTCTCCATATAAAACAGCTCATAATTATTTTCCTAGTGAATAAATCATGAATCCATATGTAATGATACTGGTCAATTTTTATCCCTTGTTTCTCACACCGAGAATGGATCATGTGTGCCTGGGGAATTTCTGTGGTCATATCATCCCCATCAAATATTTCCACTTAAAAAATGAATCCTCAGTATGTGAGAATCATTAAGTTACATTATATGATATCCTCCATACAAGGTAATCAACCTTGGGATATGTCTCGAACGAATAATCAAAATGTGATGACTCTGATTCCGGCTATAAAATGGATAAATAGGATGCATTCCTAATCCCCTAGGTCCAAACCTTGTGCCCAATGGAAATAATATTTTTCATTTACATATGAAGATAAATTGAAGGGTTTAAACAAAACACATAGATTTTTATTCATATTCCAAATAGGATACATATGATACCTCATAAAAGATCAATACCAAACTCGAAATATAAATTGCCTCCTTCGATGGCTCTAAACTTCCAAGTGTTCGGTTATAAGTATTAAAAATATAATTAGCTACCCATTATAGAGCCATAAAATTAAATAGATGAATAACCATGGATACATATAGATGATCTCATTGATATAACCCCCTTTACATGTAGAAGGATCCAACACACGATCATTTTTTCATGTTAATTGGTTTTGTATTGGGATTACGAAGAGATTCAAAAACATATATATTATATATAAGAGAGTCTCGGAGTAGGAAATAATTCCCCCATTACTAATAATTTACATGAAATGTATGAATAAAAATGGATACATAAATATGATTTCATTGATAGAACTCCCTTTACACATATAAGGATCTAACACACAATCATTGTTTCATGGAAATCGGTTCGGTATCTGGATAACGAACAGATTTGTAGACATATATTATATCTATAAGAGAGTCCCATAGTAGGAAATAATTCCTTCAAAATGGTGTGACGATATTGTACTATCATCCTTTCAACTAATGTGAGTTCCTAAGAGTCTTTCATTCTAAAAATCCAAATGACCTCCAGCCTTTGGAAAGTGGGTCTTTACCAAGTTATGGATGTGAGAGATATAGTATGTTTTTAAAAAATTAAATTTGTGAACTGAGTGTCAGGGATCATACAACCATACTTGAACCCCCAAAATCAATCCTAATGAATGAGAAAAATTGGTAGATCTTGTGTAAAGGAATTTAATGACATAATTGATGGATCGTTATAAGTATCATAACCTTGTATCCAAAGCCTCAAACACCATGATTTTTATGATTGAATAAAAATTGGCGAACCTTATACAAATCACTCAAATAGTATGAACGGTCCATTGACCATGAATTGAGCCATGAATTGTTCCATATCATTTGAAAAAACGGTACACCTGATGAAGAATAATTCATTACCTATGTTCTCATGAAATAATTCCATTCTCACTCAGAAAATTCCACGTGAGAAAAATTTCCAAACATATAATTAGATAGGACAATTATGTTACCTTTGCATATAGGACATATCATTTTTCGCACATGGAAAAATAAATTGATCGAGGTCATTTTCCTTATAGTCCTTGTGATACTATATACTCCTCCCATAAATTAAACCCCTACCATAGATCATGTCTTCATTAAGAAACAGTTCTGGAACATCAATTACTAGTGCCACCCATGTGGGTTGCAGAATGAACTCACCCACAAAACGCCTTCAAAATTAGTTGTAAAATGAAATTTTTTAGATATACCATTGGAATTTTATGATCCCGACCCTTGAGGATGCATGAAAGAGTCTCTAGATGCTGATGCTGATGATTATTCCTTGTTTAGGTAAATTTGCAGCCAAACCAATGGGGATTATTGCCATCGCCAATCGCTTTGGAAGCTTTTACCAAAATTTTGACAATCAAAAAAATTCATTGCCTATGGAATGTGGATCATAGATTATAATACAACTGTATTATAGTTCACAAGCTTCTATGGATGAATCTAGTCAACAACCATCACTAGTTTCATCCTGTCAGCTCCCCTTATTCGCCTTCCAAGGGAACAACCGAACACATTTCCACTATGCACCCCCATACATAGGCACCAAGGAAGTTGGTTTGGGTGTGGAAATATTTGGAAAAATGGGAGTGGTCTTATATCCCCACACCCACTGATTAAGCCTATCAGTATATCCTAATAGTATCCAGTGAGAATACTCATATCCCTGCCCATTTAGATTAAGATTGAAAATGTATTCATATAGAAAGAATGTGGAGGAACAAATTCCTAAAATCATGCATGAATCCCATCGGCATATTCTGATGGTACAAGGATGAAATTAGTAGCACAATATCCACACTACAATCAAATATATCGTCTGGTACATGTTAAGGACATAAAATATGAAGTCATACATTCCTACACACACATTGATAAAGTTAAACTACATTATAGATATTGATGATGAACTCTTTTACTATATTATGTCACTAGTTCATTTATAGGGATATGACAAAATTTATATCTCGATAGCAAAATAAGGGAATCACCCTAATAAATATGAATATGTCGCTACTCTGAAGCAAGAAAACATTCATACTCCCATCCAGGTGGATTATTGATATATTCTGGTACAGGAATTGGCACCAGAATGTGCTCATATTTCCATTCCCATCAAGGATTACATTGTGAGAGTGGAACATGCATCATGATAGGAACATATTACTATATAAATAGACCTGTTTCGTACTCAAAAGGCATAATACCGGGCTCATATCCCCATTTTGACCAAGGATAACCAAGTGAGAGCAGCACATGCCTTGGGAAAAGCTCATTCTTCTATAAAAAGGACTGGTAGAGTACTCTAAAGTCATATGGTCTGGTTCATATTCTCATTACAACCATGGATTTCTAGGTTAGGTAGGCACATACATACATAGAGGATCATATTTCTATCAGTTATTGTACTCAATATATTCTATCAACTCATTGAATCTAGGCTCATATCCCAACTTATACTGATGAACGACTACACCAGCTTCATTCCGAGGCTATACAGAAGGAGGATCATACCCCTCCTCCCATTTTGAGTTCCGTTCATAATATTAAAATGGAGAATGAATATTTAATCTAGACATATATCCCCACTTCACCCATGATTGATAGAAATATTCCAGAATCCACTCATAGGAAGGCTCATATTCTAGAATATAATACATAACATCATAGAAAAACTCCAATAGCATCTCAGTTGGGGGCTCATATGCCCAAATCACATGATGGTTATCTATTTTTCTAGAATTTATCATAGATATGGATCATATCCCTACTCAACACCAAAAGGAAAGTCGTTATATTCTATCCATGATGCAAAATGAGAATCATATCCCTTGTCTGCTCAATTCTAGTGTCCATGATGTTGTCAGACTCATATCTACAAAACCTAAAGGGTCTATCAAATCTTCATCCAAAGTAGAAAAATAAATTATCTTGGTGGTACTCTTCATGGTAGTGAGGAGATGTATTGTAGGGACTCTTCTCCAAACATCTTCCATGGTAAACCTCTCCATGGTGATATAACCCTCATACAAAGAAAATCATCCTATTTCTTAAACAAAATTGTATAGATAAGGTCGTGAAAATAAGACACATTTATATAGAGAGGTGATCAATACACCTCAGCCAACTGTATATAGTTCCCCAACAATTATCAGCAACACTTCACCACGGTTACCAAGCGACCCGGAAGTGCAACCTCGGTGGTCTATCCAAGTGTTGGCATGTATATCTAATGAAGAGGATACTAACATGGATATATAGAGTGATATATATAGTAACAAGATCACCATCATGTTTTGGCCCGTACCCACCTCTGACTATGAGAACATGGATGATCTAGAGAATGATTTCATTCCTTACCTATCCCAAAATATGTTGGATACTCATTAGAGGTTAAATGTTAGACATCTACCCTATCAAGGATATGAGGTCAACCTTCAGACGATAAATATACTCTGTTGACAAAGGGACATGGTTGTATCTCCATGGATTAGGACCCAAAACTAGAAAAGAACAGTATAAGTCTAAAAAACGCTTTCTTCCATTACACCAAAACCCTTCAAAAACTGATTTCTAAAGCCTCATATGGTATATGTATCCGATGATAGAAAAAGTATGAAGCGTTGAATATAAAGCATCCCAATAAAAGTTGAACCCCTAAGAAACATTTTCCTATAATTTCATATCCTCTACTAAACTTAGTTGGATGGTTAATGCACATAAATGTTAGTCAATAAAATTTAATACTCATGCATTAGATAATTAATCACATTTCAAATAAAGGAAGAGGACTACCAAAATAATATTAATCTAGCTCCCTAAAAAAGTTGGAATTGATTTAAAACATAGAAGTTGATGTTGTGAACAATAAGATAACATCCCATAGAAAATAAATGCTATAATAGACTTTTATTGTATGTAATTCATACATGATCACGATTGTGCGAAGTCAATTGGTCCCAATAATAGCTTCAACATCAGTAATCCTAGAGCGAAACCCAACCCATAGGGCTTGGTTAATATTTACAACCACCTACACCCTTAAGTTCATAAATACCTAATAATATTCGTGGAATATCAGTACCAGCTAAAAACCAACCCCATCACATTGGACTAGGGGAATTTTTTCTCAATCATCATCACACACTGAGAGAATCCATGATATATCATCAACATTTTAAGATTTTACCCATCCCACGGGGCATGAAGAATTTATATCTCAGTTATCATCCCATGAGTCATCAAATTCTAGACTGGAATCATAAAATCATCAAAAAATGATCAACAAGTTTAAATGGGGGCCCTGAATAGTCCTCATCCCACAACTTTTAAGGAATTTTTCTTCATTATCAACACCCTGAAATGAATCACTCTTCTCTATGTTGGGAGGTAACAGTAAAAGGTCGACATAAAATTTGTTACTCCAACCACAAGATGAACCATCCGTATTTGGGCCCCATTTGGAAAGAACGATTGGAAACTCCCTCAATGACACTGTTTATAGACCGATATGGGAGGAACCTAAAGAGAAGGAAATCAATCCTTATAGGGGTCGTAAGCCAAAAATTTCCAATATGGACAATGTTCATAGGAATGATCCATATGGAAGTTGTGTAGAATCACCCCATTATGTGGAGATTAATATATAACTACCATTTCCCGATTCACATCAGTGAATTTCATCACCATCAATAGAAAAAATGATGTAGATCAAGACTGAAATGTAGTTTTACCCAGTATTGAAAACATATCTCGAGAGTAGAGTGATTTGGATGCACCAAGTGAGTCTACACATACATAGAATTCGTAGAGGATCCAAAATATGGAACCCCTGAATAATGATTTTTCAGCTATATGGTTGAACAGTACTATGGATAAAGGTAATTGTGTGGTTTCATGCCACTTTACAACAAGAGTTGAAATTCCGTCCATGGAGGAGTGTATTGCATAATATGATAATTTGATAAAAAATATCAGATTAATCAATAAGGAACTACTCATGGGAAACATTCCCACTTGGTATCATCTTTAGATAGAGTTGAATATTACTCCTCCCACACATCAGGAGAGACAATATCCACATGAACGAGTAGTATCAAAGTTTCAAGATAGCTTCATATCTTGAAAGTTAGTCTATCTAAATGAAGTATTGAAAGAATATCAAGGAATTCTTCCATTATGATGAACGACACTCCTTCACTAGGTTGATCTCTCCATCATATCATGTATAAAAAATCAGTGGGATATGAATATGCGGGAAACTCCTCACGCCCCGAAAAGACTTTATAGTTGAGAGGAATCCCAAACAATGGTACCTCCATAACTATTCAATTCCATTAAATCTATAGTTTCATTGATGGAAGAAATTAAAGGGAATTGTGCTTCCATGCCCTGTGAGGATAATGAATATTCTGAGTCAATGGATGACACATCCCCCAACCCAATTATGAAAATATTACCTTCTCTACCATTGATGGTGTGGTAAACCGAGAACAAAATATCACGCACATTGTGTCCCGATGTTTCCTGATGATGGGTCCTCTGGACCAGTATGAGGTGACCAAGATGAGGAATTCTGTACAAAATATGATAGGGCCAACTTTCATTTGGAACTGTGGCTACACAGTTTGATCCAATGAAGGATGGGAAGAACTTCTTCATAAAATCCATTATCAGTTAATCTCCACGTAAAGGAAAATGAAAATAATCAACCTCATGAACAGATAACAGTGAAAAATTAGATGTTTTATGACTTCAATAATAGATTGAAGGGGTTATCCTATTCACTTATCATCCATCTCTCACAATAGAAACTTTTGGAACTCTATTTTGAATGTATTTAGGATGATATGTAAACATCTTGGATCATGATGAAGTATCTTGGTAGATTCTTTGAGTTTCTAGAAATGGTGGAACGTTTGGATGATTTAATTCCCAGTACATGAGATAGGTCTGGAATCATGACATCATCACATGGATAAGTTTTGGTAAGGTATAAAATATTTCAATTACTCTCAAATCAATAATAGTGACAATTCAAGCACCCAAGAAGGCCCCAAATCACTCAACGACACCAATTGCGTGGTAGAAACACAAAAAATTCCATCGAATATAAGAAAAAGGATATTAGGATCTCTTGTTATTTTGAGGAACAATTGAATAAAGTTTACTCATTCAGAAAAAAATAAAGTGCCAGTTTATTTCCATGAAACCATGGAGAATATTCTAACCAAGATGCCACTGCCTTGGATTCCCAATGAGGTCAACCTCACATATCATCCTGAATACACCCCTTTCCATTGGAATATAGGTTACAACATCTAGGATTTATTCATCCTCGAATAATTTTACCAAATAATGGTTAGTTTTAGATATGTTATGCTCGAAAAGTCTCTGGAATTGATGACTTGTGTAGCCATCACCTAACAAGAAGAAGATGGTGATTGGAAAGAATTTTTGGCCAGTTGTGGGTATAAGATTGATTACAACATGAATTGAAATATAGTTGACTGAGCTAAACATACCCATAGAGAACAACATAAAAAATCCATAATGATCATATATACTTGGGAGGAGACATTGAATACACCTCCTAGAGATAGATGTAGCCATCAGACATAAGAAGATACAGAAAAGTAAGAGTCATATTCAGCACATATGCGAACTCTGACTGTTGCATATTTCTTTCCACAAACAATTCAGATCACGGGTACCTCCCCAAAAAATAAAATCTTCATCAGATGAAGATATCTAATTTTTTTCTATTAAAAAATTCTACTTAATTGATCCCTTCACTGATGATGAATATATCTCCTCATATGAGTCCCCAATACCTGATCGACGAGTTAGAGGATGAAGAGGTTAGAGCTAAGGATGCAGATGACAGTATGGATGCGTTGAAACTGAATATCTTTTTCACATATCTATATAGAACATATATACAATCCATACCAATGAAGGAGAACTCCATAAACCCTAGTATAAACACATATCTTTTCTAGATCCCTCCAAAGGTCATCTAATCCCAATCATCATACATGACTAACTAGCATGGGTTCGATTGTCAAATCATCCTAAAAAAGGGTAAGGTTTCTGTGACATATTCTTCTATCAATAGATTCTTACTCAACCTCTATGAAAGAACCAGGATGTTCTACCTAAATTACCTCATCTTCGAAGATAAAAATAGGAAGAAACCCAAAATTAGAAATCACCATCCTTTGGAAACAATGTTTGAAATAATGGTGTAGTTAGTGGTTGTCCAATCCAAACTCTTGATATTGGATACTCACTATCTTTCATAATAACTCCAATATGATCTTATTGAAGCCCTACAAGGACCATATTATTTTGAAGCAGAATTTTACAAATTCATTTTTTGTTGAGTAGAAACTATTAGATCAGAATGCCACATCACAATCCCATTCACAAAAAAGGATCATGAGGAAGTCATTAAGTGAAATATAATACCCCTGTATGTTTTTGGAATACTTGATAATTTCAACATCATAAGGGAACTGATTGAAAATGGTTTCAGGTTCTACATCATCCCATCTCAGACCATTTGACTTTTGGGATATAATGAAGGGGGTTTATCTCATTAAACACTAACCATTCAAGGGTATGATAAGAATGAGAACAGATATATTGGGAAGATCAAACTCAAAGATCAGTTTGGGGATCTCAAATATAATTTTGACGTCATGATTTTCTAGAAAAAAACTACATATAATGTGCTTCTTGGAAAACATTGGTTGAACAACCATGTGTAGGTACCCTCAGTAATCCACTAGTGTTTGAAATACCCCATCGATCGGATGGTTGGAATACTTCATATTGAAATCACTAAACTTGAGTTTTAAGAATATGTATATTCATAGTAAGGTTTCTATAAATGGGAGAGAAAATAACCAATGGTGGGTGAGGATTTGAAAGCTTCATCCACAAATGATATGGGGACCACCCTACAAATTCTTCAAGTATGATCGATAGTGACTATGTGCTAACCATAAAGCTAATTGAGGTAGTAGACTTAATCCCAAATTCTAAAGCTCCTCATATCCTCTCTGATAACATAAAAGAATACAATTAGATTAAAAATATATCTGCAGTGACTCTAAAAGATGGGGATTACAAGGTCTCTTCTCATGTCCTCTCTCACCTCAATAGTGATAGAGATACCCTCAAATTACCTACCATTTCTAAAACATCCTCCATTGAATAAAAGGTGGAAGAAGAAGAGTATGACCTCAAGAATTCCCCTCCTATATTTGAGAATGGTTTTTACATCACCATTGTTGATCTCAAGTAGTTTAATATGCGACTAAAAGAAGAAATGTAGCCTATGTTGATTAGTTCATCCATCCATCTTGAGCAGTGGGATTTGCATATTACATTTCTAAAGAATCATTGATACATTTTCTCTTGGAATTATCCAAAAATTTCCAAGTAGAACCACAATGTGGATACACACCACCTAGGCGTACCCAATTACCATGAGTGTTTCATGCATATATCCATGAAGATTAGCCCCTCCCATGCTACTAATGTAGAATCATAGGTCGAAAAATTCATCAAAGGAAAATTTTTATGGGAAGTTCAATATCCAAGTTGGATCAACAACATCATTCTAGTAAGGTAAAATCACAGGCATATTTGGGTCTGCATCGATTTCAGATACATTATTCAACACTACATGAATGATTATTTCCCATTTCTAATCATTGATCTCCTGATCAATGTAACTACTAGATACCAATATTATTTCGTCACAGATGGGTATTAAAGGTACAATAAAATAAATTCATTCCATTAATATGAGTAATCCATAGCCTTCAAATCACCTTAGGGGATATTTTTCTATTTGGTATAAAATTTTGATTAATGATTGTTGGTGTTAATTATCAATTAACATTGTTTTAGTTATTTAATCCCTTCATTGGAATGATATTTGAATTTTTTATTGATGACATCGTCAATTATCAACAGTGATGTCATGAATTCATATATCTTCAAAAAAATAAACATGTTTTGTCAACATTTTTTGAAGTTGAATATGATGATGTGTGATTTTGGGGAAACATCTAGGATATTCCATAGCTTTGTGGTACCCAACCATGGAATTATGGTCGAATCATAAAATACTTGTTCAGTCTTCGAAATGTCACCCCTTGGAATTCAAATAACTTAGGGGGATCCAAGAGAACCTTTCTTACATTCGGAATTCTATAGCTAACATGGCTAGAAATTATATACCCTTCAACAGGTAGTGATGAAGGGAGTCACCTATCGATTGGATGAGGACTGGTAGGAATATATTGAGAATCTCATGTAGTACTTATACTACCCATAATTCACAATTCCAGTAGTGGATGGAAATATACTCTTATTATATGTGGACACTATGGAACAATCACATGGTGCTCTCCTCACATAGAAAAATTATGCATGGAATGAGAACAATATCTACTACCTTAGTTGAATGATTCTAGGTACACTAGTGGAAACTACACTTCCATATGAAGCATTTTTATATTCTCATGACACAACCCCAACATAGGTAGATGTATATAAATAGTTTCACCCGAATTCCTATCGATTGGAGGCTAGAAAACCCAAAGCTAAATTTGGCTAGTTTAGGGGTTGTATTCATTTCTCCAGACAAAGTAAATTTTCCCTACACCTTATTATTGTTTGAAGGCAACACTAATAATGAGTTTGAATACCAAAAAATAATTTCTATCTATGAACATTCCCTACATGTATAGATATCCTGCCTAAAAATCAAAGGGGATTTGGAGCTAGTGACATAACAGATCAGAGACAAATATGACCTCGGAAAGAAAGAATTGGAGCCTCTAATCTTCTACATCTGAAGACTCAGTGAAGAGTTACAGGTTAAAAATATTTTCCATCATGTTATTTGATCATAAAATGATCATGAAGATGAACTATCTAATGAAGCTATAGTTCTGGATGACCCTGATCGGGATGAGGTGGGAATTTGCATCTCACACTAAATGATGGTCTCATCAATCATCGTATGTGACCTAAAAGAAATCAATTAGATAAGAAACTTACCAACAGATGATGAACCCATATCAACACTAGGATTGATGGACCCCACAAGTTACTATCTCTAAAATGGGTCTATGTCGAAATAATAGGCCTTATTGAAACATACTTGGTGCCGAATATTTAACATTACCCTCCAGGATTGAAAAAACTAGAACCAATAAATCAAAAAACAATGCGTCAAGGGTATCCTGTATAAATTTCAAGAATAATTAGATATTTCCTCTATCATTAAAGAAGTCCACATCGGCTCATGCGATGCTCATCTGTCTGAGAATAGGTTCTCTCATCAAATTAGGAGGTTTGGCTACTATTTTAAAATAATGATACATGACTTTTTAATTCACCAAGAAAAATCTTGCATGCCTGATCCATGAAAACATCATCCATAAACCGGTAGAATTTATTCAAAATACTAAATATTCCAATTTATTTCTACATGGGGAATTGATCTTTGGGTTCCATATCCCCCAAACACAACTAAATTGTTCATGTACATCCATATTTCTTCCTGATTCTTCTCAAAATAGGATAAGAAAATATCTCTCAAGGAGGTTGGGATAAATAATATCATTAAATTTTTTATTTCTAACATCATCTCCATATTTAGAGTCCCTCACATGATATTGGAAGACAACAACACCAACATCTTCTCAACTAAGTTATGGAAATTTATCCATGTGTATAACATCGAGTCCAACAATATGTCCCACTATCGTGTAGTGTAAAATGGATTGATAGCATCATTTAATAATTATCTATAAAATACACTCAAGAAGATGGAAGATATGAAGTCATGGATAGATATGGTCCTCCATGCTTTATGGGATTTTGGTACCACCACATGCACTGTAACACAAGAATCATTTTATTCATTTTTTTACGGAACTGAGGAAGTGTTACCGATAGAAGTCTTTTTTCCCTCACAATAAAAAGAAATTTGGGTACATCAATTAGATGGTAAGAAATCACAAAATCAGATGTATGAGTTTCAATAGAATTATAAAAAAAGGTTGTGTACATTGTAAAACCTCAAATTCCATTAGAATTAGATCATATGCGCATTAAATAAAAAGTTGTGCCTCTATTTGTTCATTCAAATGGAACTTTTATTCCCTCTAAAAACCTCAATGATACGATGAATGAAACCTCCAATGATGGAACCCTAATGCGATGTTCCTTAATTCATACATAATGCAGATTTCAATTTATCTTACAAATCAGACAGAATGGATGAGGAATATATCACCCTCCCACCAAGATGAGGTTTCACAATAAATACATTTCAAATCGTCCTTCAAGGACTTAAACTTCATATCCACATGATGTTAAAATGAAAGGAAAAAATCATAGTCACATGATGCTAAACTATACAAGTGGTCCAAGTAATATGACCTAAAACTATAGGACATTATTCATACATACTGTATAATGATAAATTGAATAGAAAATTTTACTTCACATATGACCATATAAACATGAGAAATATATTTGAAAATGTGAAATTATGTGACCCCGTCACTTTTTGTGAGTTAGATCCACATATGGAATCTGTTAATTAAGAAATCTATGTGGATTTATTCCTTCCATCATAGGATATTTAGTGAATTCCAAATCCCAAATCCTAGGTCAAGTGATAATATATTTTTCCAAGTTATAATACATCAGATTGTGCAACAATTTATCTATAACATGATGTTAAAATGTATCCTTACCCTATATATTAAGAAAATGATTCCATGGCCAACCATCTAAGAATCCCCACATCCAAAAAACAAGATTCTTCTCATGAGATGATTTCTAGAATTCATGTACAACATTTATATTGATCCATTACCTGTTTTTCACAACAGATAACCTTCTTCCTTATAGAATGATGTTAAAAATCGTGATTTATAAGAACTTGGTATGGATTGATTCATATTCCAATGAGATATATAGAGACACATTGATCTTATATCATGGAAAAACCACCAAATTATACAAAATTCCCTTTTACATTATTTTAATTTATTCTATGTGGTGAGAGAAATATTTTTCCATTCTTTGTTTCTCACATAGTGCAAAGCTCATGTGGTCTTAGGAATTTTGGTAAGGGTTTCTCTCAATGATCAATACATATTATTACATATCATGGTTAGAAAGGTCATGGTTGTAGGACCTTAAATGGAACACTATAATTCCTTACTACATGACGTTAAGATGCATGTTTGATGTATTTTCAAGACATAAAATAGAGAATCAATATGGACCTCCCCAAGGAGGACCGATGTCCTTGGTGATCCCCCACCACACCTCTATTCATGAACTATGTGTGGCTTGATTCTTTCCAACATAGGAAACATAGAGAAACCCGAATCACTAATCCTACTTCCATATGTAATAATAAATGGGAATTATTACCCCCTATGTGTATGGGTTAGACCTACATAGATACTTCCCAATCATGAACTATGTATGGATTGATTCCTATTATCACAATATACATAGTTACACTAGAACCACTATTCCTAAGTCCATCCCTAATAATCAATAGATAAAATTCCCCCCTCTATGTATGGTTTAAACCTTTATGGATTGTTTCTCATAGAATAACTATTTTTGGATTGATTCTTATTAACATAAAACGTGTATTGATGCTAAAATTGCTCGTCCTAGGTCCAATACCAATATAAAATTCCCCCCCCCCATGCATACAAGTGAGACCTATATTGGGATATTTCCTGCAAGTACTACAAGTGGATTTATTTTTGTAATCATAGGATATGTAGTGAAATTTGAATCACCAATTATAGGTCCATGTGAAACAATCATTGAGAACAATCCCCCCATTCTGTATGGGCTAGAACTATATTGAGAGTTTCCAATTCCAAAACAACATGTTTCTTTATTCCAATTATCAAAGGATATAAAATTACTCATGGATCTCCAATACTGTGTCTATCTATAATAATAAATTTATGTAATTAAACCCTTTTATATGGGTTAGACCTACATAGGGAGTTTCCCATTCAAGAAAAATGTGTTGCCTGATTCTTGTCATCAAAGGATATATAATGACACCCTAATCTTCAATCCTAGGTCCATCTACAATAATCAATGGGAATAGTTCCCCCCTCTACATTTGGTTCAAACCAATGTTTACAGTTTCTTATTTAAGAAATATATGTGGTTGGATTTTTATTACCATAGGATATATAGTGACACACATATCTCCAATAATGGGTCCATCCGTAACATAAAAATTCCCCTCCCTCTATGTGGGTTAGACATACATAGGGATATTTCATGAAAGAAATATCTGTGTATTTATTATTAACATTATTGGCTACATAGTCAAACCCAGATCTTCAATATTCATTTCATCCTCCCTTTAAAAATGGTAAATATTCATCCATAACAGTGTATGGGTGGGACCTATGCAGTAGGCCATCTGAGACCCACACTTATGTGGCTCGGTCGACTAACTAGTTGTCCCTTATTTAGGAAGGAGATCATGGATATTGTGAGTTTATGGAAAATCGAAATATTCTCTATCCAACTAGATTGAGACACACCACAGATCAGGATCCATAACCGAGTTTTGTAACATTAAACTCCCTGTTAAAATGTCTTCACATTGAATATATCATCCCCTATGATGTTTCTGTATCTAAGAATCATGTGATTTATTCTTTCACATCAAAATGTATTCAATGAAAATCAACATATCCTTTATGATTCTAGAATCTTTCTTGAATATCGTGATTTATAGGGACCAACTTCATATATTTGAAATCTGGAATTAAAAACATATTTCCTTCTGTTGATATCCTTGTCTTGGAACCCCATAAACCTTACACTTATTTTCACTTTTCTCTTCCCTATATAAAATTTTTAATTAGGACCAGTTCATCTTAATTGAACATTGTATCCTAGGTGGGGCCCCCTTAAATCCATAATTTATTTTCTAGACAGCATGGAATATTATAAGCTCCCTCCATTACAAATGGTGGACTTGTGCCCACCAGTTCCCAACAGCAGTTAACTCTGATGCTCTTGGGTTATGATTTAAATCATTAATAACACATATAGTCAAGTGGATTCAGATTCCCTTTTATGTTACACATATGTTCATAATATCCAATTTCAAATCAATATTATGAAATCATATCTTTTTACCCATTCATTTCAAGGTATACATCATCTGTGAAGAGAAAATATCTCTAATTTAGTCACCCTTATCCCCTACATATGAGTAAAATCTATTCAGAGATATCTCATTAAAGAAAGATATTGTGTCATGATTAATACACATGAAATATGAATAGGTAATACTTGGAAAACCAATCCCAAAAAGTAGTTTATACCTTTTATTAAAGAGGGTTGAGACATACAAGTTCATGTTGTCTACACAAACGTCATATCTATGTAATTCTTTCTTGGGAACAGGATAAATCTATGAAATAAAGAATTCCATATATAGCTACACACCAATAATCCTATCCATATATTAATGGTTTTTCTTTCACCTAAATTCATCTGACAACTATAATGTTTCCCCAAGTATATCTTTCACAATTTTACATTGGTATCCACATCCTTACTTCATTATGAAAATTTAAATTGAAAACATCTTAGTCAGGTGGTATGAAACTAAACGATATATACATCCCCACTAAATGACAATTAAATGTACAATCCATCACCCATCAATATTCCTTATAAAATGACCAAAAGAACCCTACCCCAATTAACCTGAGTTTGGGGGGATTTTTTTAACTTTTAATCACCTCAACCCATAAATAAAACTTTATATCTTTAGGACCTCCTGTTATGAAAAACATTTCAAGACCCCTGTATAGTAAAATGGACCTCTCTATTTAACCATGATAGAGATACATAATGGCTTTTACCAACCACCCAAAGACATCTTGGCCATGTAGTAATGTCTTTTTGATCCTTGTGAGCCATTCATTATTGTGGAAAAACCCATCACCATAGGTTGTTGTGGGTCATCCCATGCATGATGTTTCCATCCATTACTCTTGGAATGATGACCTTGAGCCATGATTTATAAAATTTTCATCCACCCCTGAAAGGGATGTTAATGTAATATTGACCATGGGTATCCTAATTATGTTGTTTTTTAGTATTCCCCTCCCACCAGTTCTATGTTCCCCATGACCTTAAAATTTAGGCACATTGGTCAAATATATATAATCCTAATCATTATCCTTTTATGATTAAAATATTAGGAACCTAAAACTACTAATGAAATATACAATAAGACTCGTCAGATTAAAAATCCACCAAGGGTTTCCTGATTACAATTTCTAATTTCCCTAATATTATAGGTGTATCACGTAGAGGGGGAGGGGTTGAATTAGTGATATATTTTCTTTTAATTTTCTTTTTTAAGAAACAACCTATGCCTTCTGTTAAATATTTCGTTCCCTGCTAAAGATAAACCAACACACATCCATAATATAACAATTATTTATAAGGTTCACTACTCACGAAGAGTATTTATGTCCTTGTCAGGGTTCAAGAACAATCAAATAACATAAATTCCAATAGAAAATAATCCTTTTGCGTGGAATAAAATGAGTAGTTTATTCCCTTACACTCGTGTAGCTCTATGATCAATACAACATATCATGAGATTCAAATATCATGAATGATATATGAATTGTTTTGTAAAAAAACATGTTACGGTGATTCTTGATCAAAATTTAAAAATGTGAACTTTCTACAATTTTTTCTTAAATTTTTTACCCAGAAGCCGATAAGAACTTCCTGGATATTTTTATGAAAAAAACTAAATACGATTTTCCGAGTATGACTTTCCTAGTCTGATTCTTCCCAGTATGATTCTCACAGTCTTATTCTTCGTAGTATGAAAAATATGTTATTATGTCTAAATACAATTGAGACAAATCTGCACCAATTTTATCCTGATTATAAAAAACTCAACCTAATTCCCAATCTAGTATAATACAATAATCAGTTGAATAATATGTAATGACTAAATACAATCATCAGAGTTGAATGCAATATTTTCTTCTTCTGTCAGGAAAAAGGAATTATTTAAAAAAAATCAATCTTAAAAACCTTATTCAATTTTAAAAAATTTGAATATTATCTCCCCACTTTCACAATAAATAAATATCAACCAAAAACACAAAGTGTTCTTCTCATTTTATTGGAAATAAATAATGGTTTAGGCTGGATCTGGAAAAGGTTTTCCCGCTTCACCAACATTTTTGAATCTTCAATCTTTCTTAAATCTCAGATCATTCGTTGAATCATTCAATTCTCCCTGAAAAACATATCATTATTTTACTTCTTAAACCTTTCTTACATTTTGGATCTTCTATTCAATTCCCCTTTCTTTAATCATTATAAAAAATCTTCAATCTGATTATGATTTTTCATTTTGATTTCCCACTATGATTTTTTTCATTAATAATTCCTAGTATGATTTTTTCATTAATAAATACTATTAAAATTTCTTAATTTTGAAATTCTAGTCTAGTTTTATCATTTTAAAATCCAAGAATGATCTGTTCGATAATATTTATTCAATACAATTTATTCTTTTCAAATTATTCAGTATGGTTTATTTAGTATGAATTCTTCAATACAATTTCATTACTATGAATTCATCAATATGAATTATTCATTATGAATTATTCAATATAAATTCTTTAATAATATTTCCTTAGTAAAATTTATTCAGTATGAATTCCTCAGTAACATTTATTCAGTATGAATTATTCAGTATGATTTCATCTGTATGAATTATTATTATGAAATCTTTAGTAAAAATTATTCAGTACAAATTCTTAAGTATGAAGTCCTCATCTTCCTCATGACCAACAACATATTTTTCTTCTTCAGCCTCATCAACATCGTTCCCTTCCTAAGCCTCACCAACAAAATTTTATTCCTCAACCTCATAATAATATTTTCTTTCTGGAGACTCAACATCATCTTTTTCGTCATGATCCTCATCAAGATGTTTTCCATATAGAGACTCAGCAACATATTTTTCATCCTAATCCTCATTAACAGCTTCTTCTTCCTATGTATCAGTAACATTTTTTTATTCCTAAGCCTCATAAACTTGTTTTCTTTCTTGATCTTCATCAAAATCATTTCCTTCCTAATCCTCAATAACAAAATTTTCTTCTGGATCCACAATAACAGATTTTTCTTCCCAAGCCTCAACAAAAACTTTTTCATAATAAACATTCTTCAAAACTTTTCCTTCACATTTTTATTCATAAATATTATATCATACGTTTCACTATCTACTTATGATTTATGAGAAATAAGAAAAACCCTAAATCATCATAATAATTTTATCATATACATAAATAATTTGATTACAATTAGTACCTCATTATAATCTTTTCCCATTCTAGAACCAAGGTGAGTCTAATTATAACTTTTACTTCAACACAACTTCTTCTCGATACGAAAGAATTTCTTAAAAAAAATTAGTTGTATTTTTCTGAAAACTATTTTTGCGTTGACTTTTAAACTTTTAAAAATTTAGTTGATTTATATTCTTTGAAATAATAAGACAAAAATCTTAGAATTCAAACATAAAAAAATCCATCTCCAGTCAACTTGGTCCCCAAAATCTCCCCCTTTATATTTTTTTGTCAAACAGGATTCATAAATCAATAAACATTGAAACCTAAATAATTGGATTACTTATGAACAATTATAATCTTATGTATGTAGCTCATAATATGAAATAAGAATTATTGATATCATAACCATGTTTTCCAAAATTAGTGATTATGAAACTTCTATAGCTTTACAACCTCGTGTTTTCCTCCTCATATTTTCTTCATCAACATTTCTTCATTATATTTTCATACTAAAGTTAATTTACTTATTTAACATTGATGTAAAATATATTTCTTCCTATAATCACTCCTAGAAACAATTATAATAATTTACGCACTTACATTAATAAATCACAGCTTACCCAGAACATCTCCTTTTTATATTCTTTCACAAGAATATAATTATGAAACAATTATCTCACTTGACAACACTATCCTTAGGTTAGATGGTAGAGGGAATATTCATGTACCTAAATATTGTTGTGAAAGAGGTTTGAAACCAATGTTCAACCTCAGTTTATAAAAATGTTCCTTTCATAATGGTTATGTGAATATGTCAACAACTTCTTCCAATGTGTGAACATACTACTGCTTTAATTCATTCTTATCCACATTATCAATAATGAAGTGGTACATGATATCAATATTTATTGATTGATAATGTTGTAATAGATTCATGTTAAGGATGATGGTACATTAATTATCACATCCCAAGAGGAAGGATAACTTCACTTCAATAGTGAAGTCCTCTAATTGAGTTTTCATCCACAGAAGTTGAGTAGAAAATTTAGTGGAATCAACATAATCATATTCATTTGTGCATAGAGTAACTGAATTATATTTATTTGTATGCCAATTAACACAAATTTTCCCTATAAAGAAAAATCTATTAGATGTGGATCTTCTTTCACAAACATCTTATGCCCAATAAGAATTTGAATACCCAAACAAGTCATTAATTTATAATCAGGCATACCTGATTCCAATAATTATTATTCCTTTTATATATCTCTATATTATTTTTCTCACTCTAAAGTGTGACCCGTTTTTAGAACTCTGAAATCTTTAGCATAGTGTAACAGTATAAACAATGTCGGCTCTTGAGGTAGTCAAATATAAATTACTTCTTGTCTTCTTTTGAAATTCTTAATGATAATCTTTCTTTCCTTCTATATCTTTAGATAACTTGGTTCCCCCTGAAATTGGTGTAGAAACTAGTTTTGAATTTTCCATTCTAAAATCCTTAAGAATTTTAATATCATACTTTTATTGAGAACAAAAAATGTGTTTCTTATTTTGTATGATTTGTAACCTAAGAAGGTATTTAATTTCACCCAACATGGACATTTCACACTACTTTTTCATCACTTCAGTAAATCTTTTACAAGTTCTTTAATTCCCAGTAATGGTAATTTCATCAACATAAACAGTTACAATGAGGGAAAAATCCTCACATTATTTAATATAATTATTGATATCAACTCTTACCTTCTTGAAACTCATATTCAATAAGAAAGTATCCAATTTGGAATAACATTCCCTTAGATATTGTTTTAATATATACTAATATTTCTTCAACTTACACACATAACTTCTATATTTCCCAACAAAAAATGCACAATGTTGTTCAATTTAATATTCCACTTCAATATCAGAATTCAAAAATATAGACTTCAAAATCATTTGAAAAAATTTAAAACATTGTTTTACATCCATAGCAAGAAAGATTGTGATATTTTTTAATTTTCTGTCGGATAATAGGTTTCCTCAAAATAAATACCTTTAAATTTTTAATACCCTTTTCAAAAAAGTATTTCCTCATTCATTATCACTTCATAATCTTCATTCATCTTGTTCCAAAAAACACACATTGTACCAACAACATTTTTGTAAACTGTATTACGTATGAGTTCCCAATTATGATTATTCACAATCTGAAAAAGTTCTTCATTCATGGCATGAACCCATTACGGATGTTCAAAATATTAATTCACAACTTATGGTTCCACTTTATAAAAAATAGAAGTATGTGTAATAGATTTTGATTTTCTTATTGTTTGAAAATTATGATGTTGATCACTAATTATGTTCTGATCATCCACTAACATCCTCATCCTAGAATGAATTTTTTATGTTTCTCCCACATCACTAGAAATAACCGAGTCTAATTATTCTTCTTGAGTTGGATTACTATTTTTAGTATCCTTATCATGATGGTTATAAAAAATTATTTATCATGCTCTACTTCATTATCTACATAAGTCTATTTATCTTCCAAATCTTCTTTAGACACTTTCACACCAACAAAATCAACTATTCATCATGTTTCATTGTTGAAAAAACTATAACCTCTTCTTTCTGGAGAATAGCCAAGAAAAATTCAATCTTCACCTCTCTTACCATAAATTCCGATATTTATACATTTCTTCTTTACAATTCATAGAATCCCAAAGAATCTGAATTGTTTTAGAATCACAGTTTTCTTATAAAACATTTCATAAGGAGTCATATAAGAACATGGCCTTTAGAATCATCATTTTTGAATATACACAAGTGTACTAATTACTTGCCTCCAAAAGTAACGACTTGGACCATGTTCAAGTAACATATTTCTCCACATTCCCACTAGACTTGTATTCTTCTTTTTTCAAAATAAACATTTTGTTGAGGTGAATATAATGAACTAAACTCAATCCAAATTCAATGATTCTAAAGTTAAAATTCAAATTCTTCATTTATATACTCACCACCATTATCAGTTATCAACTTATTCACTGAATACTCACATTCCATATCATCTACCCTCCTAAATATTTTAAAAAATTAAATAGATTTTGAATTATGTATCATATACATTACACAAGTAATGTGATAAAATTCATCAATTAATGTAATGAAATACTCATCTCTATTTTTTTATTTTTTTATAGGCCCTCATATATCAGAATGATTAAGCTCTAGGGGTTGTTTTGAATAAATGTTGACTTTCTTTTGCGTTGAATTTGTAATAATTATTTTATGAAAATAATTATAGCACCAATATATTATTCTTGATATATTAGGAATGTATCCAAAACTATCTAATTTTAATAACATGATCATGTTTATCGGACACATGTTCCCTAGCCCTTTATTCCACAATTCAACCTCTTCAACCATGCCCAAGTAATTAGAGTTTTCTATTTCACCAACTTGAAATAAGTTTCCTTTTGTATGTTGTCCTCTTGTAACAATCATTCCATATTCCTCACTCTTCACAAAAAAATCCTTATTTTCCGAAGATAATATTTTTACCCACATAAAAAAATTTGGAACAATTGACATGTTATGTTTCATCCAATCAACACTCAATGTTTTTTTAGATTTCATAGTTTCTTTCCCAATAATGTTTGATCCAACACCATTGATTCTTAGAGATTCATCATTTCCAAATGTCACCATTCATTCATTAAACCCTTTCACATTATTCAACAACACTATGTTTCCTTTCATATGAGAAGAAAACCCATTATCAATAATCATTATATTTAATCTTTTATAGCATTCAAAGTATTTTCAACAACAAGAGATTTTTCTTCCATCATTTCTTTCAACACCTATGGATTCTGAGAATTGTAAAGAAACTTTTTTGTCGGTATCAAAATAAGAAAACCCTTATAAAGATGTTTAGGTTCATCAAATCTTTCACAAATATATTCCATGAGTTGGAACCTATTCTCAACATATTCCCCAATCTTCTGGGGTTTCTTCCGAACTTCTTTATCAGGTTTCTTCATTTGAGACGTTTGACAGCACCTCAAATATTTTTGTCTGTAACATCTAAAATATAATGAATATTTTTGGATAAAGAAAAAAATATTTTCCATGTGTAAAATCCCTCATAATACTAGTAGTATCCATAGAAATATTATTTTCCCCTAAAACATTCGGATTGGGTGGTGTTGTGAGTATATTTCTCAGTAACCTTCTTAACCGAACATTGTACTCCACCAACCATTATATTTTCAAATGAATATTTCTTCCAAAACTAAGATTTATTATCATCCTTATCAGAACCAGAAGTAATAAAAAAAATTAGATTCAGGTTTTTTAGAATCATTAGATTTCTAAAACTTGTCGGTATTATCCTTACCCATAAAATTTCCATATTTCTTCTTTTCAAAATCATTTCCATCTTTCTTTTCAACAACATCTTTAGATTTCTTAAAAACCATTGAAGGTGAATTTTATTCCCACTCAGGTTCCTCCTTATAAGAACATTCATCAAATTCAGAGATATGGTTTTTAATACTTGTTTATCTCTTTTCTACATTAGTAACTTTTTTTTGGACAGGTTCCATATCTTCTTCTTTTGCTTTCAACTTCTCTTCCTGATGATATTTCTAATTCTTTTCTTTCAAAAATATTTCTTGAAGATATCAATTTCTTAAACCATATTGGAATTATCATCATGAATACATTCTTGATTATTTTTTAAAAAACCATCATTTATCAACATCATGTTTTCCTTATCAAGCCTTTTAATAATTCTCAAACATTATTTCAAATCTTCTTTCAAATGGGGTTCATGTTGAGTTTCTTATTCTTTAGAAATTCTACATTTGAAATATTCATTATTCTAAATTAAAATAAAATTATTCTCTCTGTCATTCACAACAAAATATTTTTTGGATTCAACTTCACTATCTTCTTCTTCATCATCATTAGACAAAAAGTTAATTCCTTTATATTTAAATAAATTTTTAACTTTTCCTCTGGAAATAAATTTATCTTTATCACCCTATTTCTTCAATGAAATTCTTGGCCTTCCTTCTTATTTATCACTATATTCTAATTTATTTATTTGAGGAAAATTAGCCTCAAAATTCCCAATAGAACCAGGTTCAAAATATTTTAAGGTAATTTTCCCTTTGTATTTAACTATACCTCTCCTCACATTTTTAGAAATCAAGGATAATATTTCACCAAAATTTTTACATAACCCATTTTTCGAATCGGAGTCACCAGTTTCTAATTAAATAAAAATCTTCATTGACTTTTCATTCTTGGAATCCTTCAATGACATATCTCTATCAAATTTTATTTATCTTTTCATTGCATTCTCTCTTCTCATTTTATAAGTTATGAGAGTTCTATTCATATCATCCAGAGATAATGTTCTAGTATCCCCTTATTATAATGAAAAAACATTCACATTAAACATGCCTTGAAGGATTATCAAGATTTTTTTTCAACATTGTTAGATCCATCTATATTTTCACCAAGACATCTAATATTGATGAAAATATAATTTCCTTGGTAAAAAATTCACCAACATATTCATATTCACCCATATTGATATCTTCACTCACCAGCCACTAGATTTGTAAATTTCTCATTATTAACTTTTTTATTCCCATCATAAATCTTTTTCAACATGTCCCAATTACCTTTAGTTTTGAAAAAACCATTCAACCTTAAAAACGCACTTTCACAATGTGATAAATGTAAATCATATTTCACTCTACAATCACACTCAAGATTTTTCTTATAAAGATTTTTAAGATGAACATTGTCATAAATTAGAGAATCCCTATATATTGTTGATTCAAGAACATTATATCCAAGATACATAAGATAATGTAACATTATATCTACCCAGATATGATAATTCATACCATCGAAAATTAGAATACCTTTACAGTTTACAAAATTAAGATACTCCTTCAAATTATCTTTAAAAAAACTATTGCAAAGAATAAATCAATAATATCTAGGTTCCTATAATACTTGTAACTTCCCAAGAATGATAGTTGACTCACTGAGAGGGGGAGGGGGTGAATCACTGATATATATATTTTAAGTTACTTTCTTAAGAAGAAACCTTCACCTCCTATTAAATATTTATTTCCCTACTAAAAACAAAACCAACACACATCCATAGAAATATATGTCTTTACAAGGTTCACTACTCAAAAAGTAAAACTACATAATTTTTATGGTTTTGGAATATTCCAATACCATACAACTTAATAAAAAACAATCCATTGTGGAATATAATGAGTAGGATATTCCCTTACTCTCGTGTAGATCTATGTTCAATACAACGAATCATGTTCTTCAGATATCATGAAACTATATAAGAACATTTTTTGTAACAAAAATGTTATGGTTCTTCTTGATCAAATTTTAAAAATGTGGAATTTAGAAAAAAATTCATCACTTTCATACGAATAATCTAGTAATAACTTCCTGGTCCTTCTTAAGAAAAACTAAGCTCTATTTTCCCATTACAATTTTCCCAGTCCAATTCTTCCCAGTTCAATTATCCCAGTTCAATTCCTCTAGTGAAATTATTTCTAGTATGAATCTCCTAGTCCAAATCATCCCAGTATGATTATCCTAGTCCGATTCTTACCATTATGAAAAATATTTAACTCTATCCGAATACGGTTGAGAAAAATCTTCACCACTTTTATCCTATGTATAAAACAATCAGTCTGATTCACAATCCATCGCAATATAAAAATCATCTGAATATGATTTTTTTAGCTGAATATGATGATCATTACTATATACAATTGTTTTCTATTCTATCTAAAAAATGGTCTTTAAGAAAGAAAATTCCATAAAACATTTTTCAATTTCTATAAATGTGAAGCTTCTCTCTCCTCTTCAAATATCAACACAAGTCACACAAAAAAAGTTTTATTCTCCTTTTATAAGAAATAAATAATAGTTTCAGTGCAATCTTGAAAAGGTTTTCCTACTTTAACAACATTATCTAATGTTCAACCATCCTTATATCAAGAATCATTATTTGGAACATTCAATTATCCAAGAAGTATGGGTCTTTCTATAACTTATTCAACCTTCCTTGAACATCTCATCTTCTATTAAATTATTATTCCTTTATACTTTCTAATAAATCTTTAATATGATTCATATTTTCCATTATGATTTCCCATTAAAATTTATTTCATTAAGAATTCCTAGTACAATTTTTTCATTAAGAAATCAGAGTATGATTTTTTTCATTATGAAATCCTAGTATGAGTTTTTCATTACGAACTGCCAGTATGATTTATTCTGTATGATTTCTTTAGTATGATGTTTTTAGTCTGAATTCTTCTGTATGATTTTTTTAATATGAATTATTTTTACGGTTTCATTAGTACAAATTCTTTAGTATGATTTCTTAAATTTTAATTCTTTAGTATGAATTGTTTTATATAATTTCCTTAGGATGATTTATTGAGTATGAATTATTTAGTACAATTTCACCAAACTGAATTCATTATTTCGATTTCAGGAGTATGAATTCATCAGTATGAATTATTCATTACAAATTTTTTATTATGAAATATTCATTAAAAATTACTCTTCTTCCTCTTGTTCAGCAACGTCTTTTTCTTCATAATCCTCATCAAAAAAATTTCTTTCCTGATCCACATCGTCATCGTTTTCTTCTTGTGACTCATCAATATTTTCCTTCCAGATCATCATCAACAACTTTTTATTTCTTATCCTCATCAACATGGTTTCATTCCTAAGCCTTAGGAACATCTTTTTCTTCCTAAGACCCATCAAAACCTTTTCCTTCCTAAGCCTCAATATCATCTTATTTTTCTTGACCCTCATCAACATCTTTTTTTTTGGATCCTCAGCAACATATTTTTCATTCTAAGATTCATCAACATGTCATCTTTCTTGAGCCTCATCAACATATTTTTCTTCCCTAGCCTCAACAAAATAATTGTATTAATCTTCTTTCTCCAAAACTTTTCATTCCTCTCATTTTATTCATGAATATTATATAGTAAGTTTCACAACATACTTATGATTAATAAGGAATAAAAAGCACTAAAGCATTGATAGGGTTTTTTTGGATCCATAATGAATCAGATTACAATTACTTCCTCATTATTAGAATCCCCCATTCCAAACCCAAATTGAGTCCGATTAGAACCTTTTCATCCAAAAAACATCTTCTCGATATGATGGAATTTTTAAACAAAGTGAGTATAATTTTTTTGAAAACTATTGGCGAGTCTGATTTTTATAATTTACAAAGATAGTTGATTCATCTTATCTGACAACAAAATACAACACTATTGTAAAAAAATTCTACAAACCTTCTCCAGTAAACTTTTACAATACAACATTCTTGCCGATACTCAGTAAACTCTTTATCTCTAGATTTTAGGGAAATATTAGAGCAAAAATGAACAAATCATAATGCTTATAGGGCCTCCTTTGTGTCCCTATTAAAATATTAATCATGTTTTTTCTACCCCCATAAATAATGAAAAGTAAGATTAATGATTTTGTACATCTCCTCACCATGATAACTTGTTCACTATGTAGTGACTCAAATTTTAGGATTCTCAAATCCTCCTTTAATATTACACTCTTTAAAATCCACCTTTTTACATTTATTGTCTAATATTACAAAACCAATTCCATGAATTGATATTTCTTCTCTTAGAGCGCCATGGACCTTGGTCTACCATGCTCTTGGATCTTCCCCATAAAAAATTGGTCATAGTTTCTAGTTCATCCAAACAGATCCTTCAATCTTAGGAAAGCCCCCCATTAAATCATTTACGTATTTTCCCAACCACATGGGACATTATATTCTCACATCATTGCTAATGGGGTAATTGTACACAATTATTATAACCTCTAGTAAACTTAGATATTCCTACCACATGATTTACAATCATCACAACCATTATATTCAAGAGGATATGACGTCCTTGATGTCATATAACCATTCTCATATCCTTTTTAACATAAGAAATTAGACTCTTCAATCATGATCCTTTTTATGGCCCACATCAAATGACTCAAAACAACATATCCTAGGGATTGAACATCCAAACAAAAATAAAAACTGCCCTAGGGTTCTATAACCCTTCATAGACAGTTCTTTTATCCATACCCCACTTCATAGTTCATATATTTGAGTATTCATAAATCTCATGTGACCCTTTGATGAGAGTGGATAGACCTCTACGTGATCATGAATGTAATCCTTATATCCTCATGCATAATGGAATTTAACCTACCAACTAGAGGAATCTACTCATTACCAGAAAGTAACTCTAATACTCGTGATCTCTTATGATGCTATGGAGGAACTCAACACCAAATGGTATTTTTGTTCATCAATGTTACTTACACCTTATTCCATATTTATCAATTCAAACTCCTAGTCACGTGAATTTCATGGCCCATATTCCAACTATCTAGGTGGGCTTGGATTTTTTAATATTTTACCATCCACCAAGACCATCATTTCATATCATTCATGGCCCATGGAAAGGAGTTGGTACAACTTTACATGAAGGTGCATGTAATACATATGGGATCAAACATAAGGGACTCTATCCTACCAACAAGATATATTGTCTCCTTGTAGGAAAAGAACACCAATATCATGATCCTTGAAAACACCTCTGTAGAACTCAACATCATAGGGAATTTTGAGTCATCCAATACATGTCTGATATATTCTATATGCATCAATCATGACCTAGAAGAAAGTCATTAAACTTAGTATAAGTTTATATCCTTTCCAAAATATGTTTAACTAAACAGAATATTTCCTTACTGCATGATATTAAACTGCACTGAATACATCCTTACCGCATGACAATAAAAAAACATGGAGAATGTTACTTCACAAACCGTATAATAACAACAATATAATTTACTTGATAGGAGATCCTAAAATAAAGTAATATAATTTCTGATCTAAAGGACCATAATCTACATCAGAACAACAGTTGAGTTATCTGGACCTATAACAACTTACTGAAATTGACATAGTACTCAGCATGTTGAAAACCTAAAAGGGTGTCGGTAATTCCCTGACTCCAGAAGCCTTTAGAGGGTGAGTTACCTCATTACATTGGAACATATAAAATATTCATATCCTAACGGATTGAATATTTTATGAGGTTTGAAAAACTAGATTACATACATGATACCCATATTACATTGAGAAAAGAAATAAATCATAACAAAAGAATAAAAGATCAACATCCTTTAAACAAATTCAAACGGTTCATCTTTATAACCTGAGGAATGGAAAAATAATAAGGGTGAGATAAAATTATCATAATTTGAATGTAATGTAAATTAATTAATGAATTTATGTGTCATGACCCATTCCCTAGGGCCCGTGATGTGACAATCCCAAGCCCGTCTTCCATAGGCCAGGGGATGGCGACTAGCACGAATGGCGTAATTACATAAATCTGGGAAGTCATTGTCTTTGTAACTATAAACACACACATTAGAGCACATAGATGGATATAAAACACTAGGTAACTATATATAAAACGAGTTCTGAAAAGTAAATGGGCTGGAAATACAAGACCAACTGTAATGTACAAGGAAATATAAAAACAGGTACAACTGAAGAAATGAAAACCATCTACTGAATCATCCTATGGAATTCTTACCTGAAGGGTACGTACCGAGATCTTCCTCAGCACTCCACATCTGTTCTTCTCCTCCGTGTACATTCACACCATATGGTCCACCTCCGGGTACCATCCAAACCTAATACTCTCAGCTTCAGTCAGTGTTGTCCGTCGCCTGCAACCAACACAATGTGGTACAGGCATAGCCTGTGTAGGGGTAAGTATAACGATACTCATTAGGGACCCTGATACCCTCAAGGTCTCCCAAAATCCAAAAAGGATAAACCACAAAGAATGAAATCAATAGATAAACCCACTTAGGTGTATGCCCATACATATACCTAAGTTATCAAGTAATCCATCTCAATGATGAGGTAAACATAAAAGTTACTGACTCATCTCACACAGGTATACAACTTATATAGAGAGTTAGAGATTATTAGTTGCAGCCACTAAATAATCTATTCTATCGAACCCACATAGGATCCAGGAACAGTAGTCAGAGCTGTCGAACCCACACAGGATCCAGGAATAGTAAATAGAGCTGTTGAATCCAGACATGATCCAGGAACAATAATTAGAGCTATCCAACCCACACAGGATCTATGAATAGTAATCAGAGCTGTCAAAGCCACACCGGATCTAGGAACAGCAGTGAGAGCGCAACCATCCACAGGGTTTCGCCAAAAGCATGCTTGATTCCGGGAGGATCCACTCCTCAAGACATGTTTTGATACATAAACTGCCATGACATCTCACGAAGAAGTATCCCAAAGGTCTGCAACATCATAGGGGTCTCAACGCAACTGACAGCACCTCAATCGGACTCCGAGTCTGTGAGTTATTAACCTTTTAGTCACGGGGCCCTGGTTGGATTCGTACAATATCCAGCCTTACCGTATCTCAACAATAACCGACACTCCAATGGGGTATACTCAAAGGGACCATCAAGCACCAAGATTACCAGCGCCACTAACAGTTCGTCAAATAGACATTCGGTGCCAAAGATATGGCTAAAAGAGAGTAAAGGGGTCGGTATTAGGCCTAGGTCTAGACCGAATCGAACCATCTTAGTTTGGGCCAACCTAGTTCGGGTCGACCCATCTTGACCCGTTGGGTCCGGCCTGGCCTGTTGGGTTCATCTTGGCCTGCTGGGCCCAGCCGAACAGGACGTGACGGGCCGTGGAGGGCAGGTAGGGTGTGGACTGGCTGCGAGGCCACAGACTGGCCGGGGTTCGATACGAGGACGGCTCGGCCCGGAGGGAACCACGAGGGCGCGGTTCGGGGTGGCTCATCCCAGAGGGAACTACGAGGGCACAATTCGGGGCGGATCAGCCCAAAGTCTGAGGTGGCATGGCCGAGACTAGTTCGGTAGGGAGGTCGCGGGTCGTTCGGGGGTTGGTTCGGCCAGGGAGCAGCACGGTCGGGCCGGCGGATGGCCTGGTTTGGCCAGGGCGCTCGAGAGGCGTAGGCGGCCAGGAGGCCGGTCGACTAGGAGGCGCATCTCAGGTCGACGTGGTTCGATTGGGGCGCACAAGTGGCACATGCGGCCGTGAGTCATGGGTCGGTGCTATGGCACGGATCGAGCCGACATGGTTTGGCCGGGGCACATGGGAGGCCGACGGGTGGCAGAGAGCCAGGGGCGCGGGACAGCGCAGTTCAGCCGAGCCACAAGGGAGGCCGGCGGCACCCGGGAGCCGGAAGGCAGCAGAGCTAGTTTGGCCAGAGCGTCGAGAGGACAACGTGGGTTGCAGATACCACGGGTAGCACGGTCATTGACTGTCGCCCTCATCGCCTTTTAGTTTCCTCTCCATGCCAAAGAACATCATAGAAGAGATCGACGGAGGGAGTCGGGCCATGTTAGTTTGGCCTGCACCCTCGGTGTTAAGGGTGATAGAAATCATTCCATCATGAAAGGATAATGATGAACTTCAAATTCTACATCCTTCATAATGATTCTTTCCCAATATGTAAAATAAAAATCAAGGGAATCATTAACATGAAAATAAACCCCCTACCTTGATCATTGGTCCTCAACGGAGTCGTGGGTAAGAAGATGGAGTTGGCGTCATTCATCGCGTCCACCACACACTTCCAAGTAAAATGTTATGACAAATAATATATTATAATATCTATTATTTTGTTGGCAACATTTCAAAAAATAATCATTGAACTCTTGGTCGGCACATTAAAATTAATGTGGAGGATTTGGAACCATTAATTTGGTGTGTTGGAAACATTAATGTGGAGGAAGCTCAAGAGGCTCCTCCACATTAAAGAGGGGGGGTTGAGAGGTTTTCCTCTCCTACCATTTAATAGTGGTCGGGTGGCCCCCACCTCTAATATTAAAATTGGGAGGTTATGTGGTCTCGGGATGTCCCCACAACATCAACCTCTAATGGGAGGTTGATGTATGGTGGTCCCCACCACCATAACCTCTATTGGGAGGTTATGGCTTGGTTTTCCCCACTTCCAACCTCCACATGGAGGTTATAGTTCCAGTGGGTCCTACCTCCCAATATCCACATGGTGGCTCAAAAATAAAATAAAGTGTATTTCATTTTATTTTTTTAATTTCTGTGAAAAACCAAAAAAACTATCTTTTATTCTCGACCCACTACTATCAAGCTGAAAGTATCCTTAAGAAAATACTAGTGCTGCGAGTTCAACGGTGCCCTCAGATTTCAATTCCTAGCACCGGTTCAAAAGTTATAAAAACCCGCTCTTATGTTTACTAAACGTACCCGAAAAAAACTTCAGAAATTGATTCCGGGTACACCGGGCCTCGAAATCATACACCGTCAAATTGCACAGACTCGTAAAATTCCCATGTATTTAAGAAAAAAAATTCCATGGAAATTCTAGGACTTTAAATTCTCCCCACCTCAAGTCTTTACATCCCCGTAAGCTACAATAGGAACTAAGGGAACATGTGGGGGTACTGAGCACTCATTTGAGCCTCCCTCTCCCATGTGCTCTCATGGAGGTTCTCGTGCTGCCAGAGAACGTGCACTATAGGTATCAACAGTCCATGTAAGACCTGCTTATGTCAATCCTCAATCTCCACTGGAACCTCCATAAAAGTTGTACCATCGTTGACGTCCAACTCTCCATGGTCGATGATGTGAGAGGGTTCATGCACGTATATCCTCAGCAGGGATACGTGGAAGACATCATGCACCCAATGAAACTGAGGTGGAAGATCTAAGCGGTATGCCACCTAGCCAACTCTAATGAGGAGCTAAAAAGGTCTGATGAACATCAGAGATAACATTCCGCCTCAGCCAAACCTCCGTAGACCTCGTTGAGGTGATACCCATAGAAAGACATGGTTTCCATCCTCGAACTATAGAGGTCTCGATCTCCTGTCATAATATTAATTATTCCTACTCTATGTAGTCTTCATCCACTCCTGGATGATCTTCACCTTCTCCATGGTAGCTCGTAGCATCTCTGTTCCCACTAGAGTTGACTCTCCATGGTGATTCAAGCACAAGGGAGATCTGCAAGGTCACCCGTATAACACAGCAAAAGGTGTCATCCCAATGGTAGAGTGAGAGTTGTTGTTGTATGAAAACCCCACCAAAGGTAAGTGATCCTCCCAGTTATGACCGAAGTCGAGGAAAAATGAACTAAACATGTCCTCAAGGTTCTGAATGGACCACTCAGTCTGACCATCCATCTGAATATGGAAGGTGGTGATCAAATGAAGTTGCATCCCGAAAGCCTCCTGCAACCACTTCCATAACAGGGAAGTAAAACTTGTGTCATGGTCAGAGAAATTTGTTGAAGGTACTCCATGTAGCATCACAATCTCTTGCACATAGACGTGTCCCAAACACTCTACTTAACCCTGCTCTATGATCATTAGGAAGTGGGACAACTTGGTGAGATGGTCGAAGATCACCCAAATCGAGTCAGGACCTATAGATGTATGTGGAAGTCCCTTCACGATGTCCATGGATATCCCATCCCACTTCCACTATGGGACCTCTAAAGGCTGAACCAAGATTGCTGTTACCTGATGCCCTACCTTCACTTGTTGACAAGTGTGGCACCGAGAGACAAACACTAAAACTGACTTCTTCATTCCCGACCACCAATGCTGTCATCAGAGATTCTGGTACATCTTCGCAGCTTCTGAAGGTACTGCTAGAGGGGATGTGTGGAACTCCCTCAACACTTCTTCTTGAAGTGACACTAGAACCATAGTACGTCCTCTGTAAAGGATGACCTACTCCCCACCTTCAGAAAATCTATTAGGTGTCTGCCCTGTGGATATCAGAGCACGTCGTGTCTCACAATTAGTGTCCCCATGTTGTGCATCCATGACTCACTAAAGAAGTGGGGGAGTGACTGTAAGAGACTGATGGAAGACTGCTCCATCTCTATCCACAAAGGATATCTATAAAGAAACTATCTGCTCTGTCGCCTCACCTAGAAGCTATATACCTGAACTCCTACTGAGTGGATCTACAACAACTTTCCCCTTCCCTAGAGTATAGACTATCTTGAATTCATAGTCCTGGAGGAACTCAATCCAACATCATTGTCTCGGATTCAGGTCCTTCTGGGAGCAGATATACCTGGGACTCTTTTGATCAGAGTACACGGTAAAACATTCACCCATCAGATAGTGCTGCCACATCCTCAAAGAGAATACCACTACTACTCACTCCATGTCATGGGTAGCGTAGTTCTTCTCATGATGTCTAAGCTTCCAAGAACAAAATGCAATCACTGCTCTCTCCTGCATCAGGACACACTTGAGTCCAGTCCCTGATGTGTCGCAGTGGAATACATACCCTATGACCTCCTCTAGATGCCTCAAGATTGGGGAACTAGTCAGCCTCTACCTCAGCTCCTTAAAGCTATGATGGCATCTCTCCGACCAGACAAAGGGTTTCCCATTCTTCATCAAGGCTGATAGCAGTGTTGAAACTTTTTAAAAGTCTGGTACAAACCTTCGGTAATATCTATCTAATCCTAGGAAACTATGTACCTCTGTCACACTCCTCGGTGTCTCCCAAGAAATTACCGCCTCAATCTTTTCTAGATCCACTACAACTACAGCTTCCAATGTGACATGTCCCAAAAAGTGAAACTCTCAGATCCATAACTGGCACTTTGAGATCTTACCATAAGTCTGGTGTTCTCGGATTGTGTCCAATACTACCTGTAATGGTAGGCATTCTCCTCCTCAGTAGTCGAGTAGATCAAAATGTCGTCGATGAAGACTATGACAAAGCGATCGAGGTATGGATGAAAGATCATGTTCATGAGTCCCATGAACACTACTGGAGCATTGGTTATGCCAAATGGCATAACCAAGAACTCATAGTGGTCGTACCGACATCTGAAGGTCGTCTTCTGCACATCCTTATCTCGAACTCTAAGATAGTGATAGCCTGATCTGAGGTCTATCTTCAAGAACCACCGTTCTCCCTTCATCTGATCAAAGAGGTCATAAATCCTCAGGAGTGTGTACATGTTCATCATGGTCACCTGGTTCAGGCGATGGTAGTCAGCACAAAGCCTCAAGATCCCATCCGCCTTTTTGGTGAACAAGATCAGGTGCCCAGGGAGAAACACTAGGCTAGATGAATCCCTTCCCCTTTAAGTCCTCTATCTATACCTGTAGCACGCTAAGCTCAGTGGTAGCTATCCGATACGCTGGAGTAGATATTGGTGTCATTCCAGGGTACATGTCAATGTCTAAGTCCACCTCTCTACGAAGAGGTAGACCCGAGAATCATCAGGGTAAACATCCATGTACTGGTCCACCACTACAGGATAAGTCGGAATCTCCACATCAACTACTCCATGGGAAAGGCAAGACAACTGATGAGTGATCGGTTGTACTCTCCTCTGGGCAAGTCCATCCTACACTACAAAGGCTCCCTTCTCACTGATAAAGGTGAACCTGGTTTCATCTGTGCGGACACACCGTACTTTGCTTCTAATACAGTCGATCTGAGCATGGACAGTAGATAATTCGTCCATACCCAAGATTACATCATAAGGCCTCTACGCCACTACTAGAAGATCCTAGCCAAATCTATCACCTCCAAGAGTAAGCACACACTACCGACACCAGTGCGTAATCATCGAGTATCCTCCCGTAGGAGTCTCTAGCTATAAGGATCGAGCCAACGACTCCATCAGAATCTCTGAGCACCGAATGAGGGCAGTGGAAATGATAGAGTGACTGGAAACTATGTCTATAAGAACTATGGCTAAGGTGGAGTAGACACAGACCGTACCTCAAATCATCTCCAGAGAGCCATGATCGTATGCCTCAGCTGCCTGGAGATGAGCTCTCCCATGTCCACCCACTCCCTCTGGTTGGGGTGGACCTCCTGGTGGTGGTGGTAGTGGTAACACCTCGTAACGTTGTCCATCGCCAGCTACATGACCTCCTCCTCTTCCACATCCGTCTGCGCCCTACAGACCGCCTCGATCGAACCTCTTCCTCTCCCTGGGAGGTACCTCAAATGTCTGTTGATAATCCGAATGGTGGGTCGGATAGTCACTAGCCATGTGACTCTGCCCGCCACATGTGAAACATTGCATGTTCCTAGTATGAGTAGCTCTGTCTTGTGTGCCTCGCACAACCAAACCCGAGTCTTAAGGTCATACACCATATGGTCTGATCTACTTGGATCTCTGTGACATCTCTCTACTTCCAGCTATAGAAGACTCCACAAAGAGATTCCAGGTAGCGGGTCTCGCTGATGCTGACTTCTTAGTAAGGAAACTATCAACTCATAGGTCTCACTCCGACACCCCTGCCTGTGTCGGGATACTGAGGGAGATCATCGAAGACATACTATCTTTACTGAGTCCCTGCTCGAAGGTCAAGGCCCAAAATAATGGGTCCCGCACCATATTTGTGGAGTAGCACAAGTGGTTGGTGAACTTCACTGGGTACTTTTCTACTGTCATGCTACCCTACTGTAGATGAACTAGCTCCTGTGTCCGCACTACACGTAGGGTTACTGGGAAAAACTCCACCTGAAACAGGCTCTCGAAGTCTTCCCAAAGAAGTGTCGCCTCATCATGCACCAGAAGCATCAGGCTCCACCATCTGTCTATTGATGCTTGAAGAAGACTCACGGAAATGATCACTATAAGGTCGGATGATGTCCCTACCAGTCGAAAAACTCTCACCATAGCCCCCATCCAATCCTCATCCACCTGTGGGTCCTTATCTCCCCTAAACCTGGGTGGCCTCTGGCACTGGAACTCGTGCAACGTGCTCAAACAGCGTGCATCGTCTGCTGCTGGGGCAGGTGGCATCAGTGGCCCAATGGGTAGTGGTACCGATGGTTCCTCTGTTGTGATAGGGCCCTGTAATGAGGCCTCATATCTCGATGGGCTACCATCTCGTAAAATACCTGGAACCTTGGCAGGCTTTTTGTGTGGGGCCATCCTGAAAAGAAACATGTGTTCCACGGTCAAACAGTTATACCTGGTGATCTGACTCAAAGATACCACTAAGAAAACTATTAAAACACACACACAATCAGTGTTTTCGTGCACTGAGTCAGAAATCAGAAGTCAGGGTCCTTGTGTATGGATACGTCGACCGCAACACCAACACTAGACTCCCTGAACTGAAAACTACACTCAATACTCTTAACACTATTACTTCATAGAAAAGATTAGAGTCCTATGTTCTGTAGTAGAACCGACTTCTCTGATACCAATTTTTCATGATTTGTCCCCCGAGGCCCATGTCGTGACTACCCCAATCCCACCTTCTATAGGCCAAGGGCTAGTGACTAGCACCAAATGCATAATTCCCTAAATCTGGGAAGGCGTTTCCTTTATAACTATAAGAACACAGAAAAGAGCACACAGTTGGATACAAAAAACTAAGTAACTGAATAAAAAAAGAGTTCTGAAAGGTAAAGGGGACGAAAATACATGCCCAACTGTAAAGTACAAGGAACTGGAAAAATAGGTACAACTGAAGTAAGGAAGAATAACTATTGGATCTTCCTTCGGAATTCCTACCTGAAGCTGAGGTACATATAGCCTCCTCACAACTCACTATCTGTCTGTCTCCTCTGTGTACTATCACAACATATCATCCCCCTCCAGGTATCATCCAGACCTAATACTCTCAGCCTCAGTTAGCAATGTATGTCATCTGAAACCAACACAACGTGGTGAGGGAATAGCCCATTAATGGGTGAGTATAATGATTCTCGGTAGGGACCCCAAGACCCTCAAGGTCTCACAAAACCCAACAATGATAAACCACAGAGCATGAAATCAACAGATAACCCCACATAGGTATATACCCATACATATACCTAAGTTAATAAGGAATCCATCTCAATCATTAGGTAAACACAAAAGTTACTGTGTCAAATCACATAGGTATACAATTAATGTAGAGAGTTAGATATGATTAGATGTAGCCACTGAATCATCTATTCTGTCGAACCCACTAGGATCCATGAACAGTAGTCAGAGCTGTCAAACCCATATAGGATCCATGAATAGTAAACAGAGCTGTCGAACCCACACAGGATCCAAGAATAGTAATGAGAGATGTCGAACCCACACAGGATCCAGGAATAGTAATCAGATCTGTCGAACCCACACAGGATCCAGGAACAGTAGTTAGAGTGCATCCAGCCACACAGTTCCTCACAAAGCATTCTTGATTCTGGGAGGGTATTCTCCTCAAACCAAGTGTCGATACATCAACATCCATTAAGTCCCCTGAAGAAGTTTCCGAAAGGTCTACCACATCATAGGGGTCTCAACGCAACTGACGACGCATCAATCGGATGCCCAGTCTGTGAGTTGTTATCCTTTTAGTCCCAGGGGCCCGGTTGGATTCGTGCATGATCCAACCTGACTGTATCTCAATTGTACCCCAAACTTTAGTGGGGTATACTGAAAGGGACTGTCAAGCTCCAACATTACCAGCGCCACTGACGGTTCGTCAAACGAACGTCCGGTGCCAAAGATATGGCCAATAGAGAGTAAAGGGGTCGGTAGTTGGCCAGGGTTCGGTCCGACCCGGTCAGAACAACTCGGCCTATCTTAGTCGGGGCCGAACCAGTTTGGGTCGACCTTTCTAGACTTGTTGGGTCTGGCCTGGCTCGTTGGGCGGGCAGGCCCGTTGGGTTCGGCCCGGTCTGCTGGGCCCAGCCCTGCAGGCCGCGAGGGGCCGTGGAGGGCCTCTAGGGAGCGGACCAACTGTGGTTCGGTGCGAGGGTTGCTCGGCCCATAGGGCACCATAAGGGTGCAGATCAGGTCGGCTCTGCCCGAAAGGCACCACGAGGGTGCGGTTCGGGGTGACTCAGCCCGAAGGCCGAGGTGGCGCGGCTGAGGCTAGTTCGGTCGGGAGGCCGTGGGTCGGCCGGGGGCCGGTTCAGCCATGGCGCGGAGCGGCCGGGCCAGTGGGTGGTGTGGATTGGCCGGGGCACTCGAGAGGTGCGGGAGGTTGGGAAGCTGGGAGGTTGGGCAGTCGGGAGGCGGGGGTCGGGCCGGCGTGGTTCGGTTGTGGCGCACGGGAGGCGTGGGTGGCTGGGAGGCGTGGGTCGGGGTGGGGGCATGGCTCGGTCCGGGATGGTTAGGCCGGGGTGCACGAGAGACCAAAGGGTAGGTGGGAGCCAGGGGTGCAAGCTGGAACGGTTCAGCAGGGGTGCACGGGAGGTCGGCGGTGGGCGGGAGTCGGGAGGCACGGGCCAGCACAGTTTGGCCGGGACGCATGGGAGGCTGGTTGTTGCTAGGAGACGGGAGGTGGCGGAGCCGGTATGGAAGGAGCGCCGCGAGGGAGGCGCGGGTTTCGGAGACCATGGGTAGCGCCGTCATTGCCCGCCATCATCATCTCCTCTTCGTTTCATCGCCATGACGAAGAACATCACAAAAGAGATCGACAGAGGGAGTCTGGCCATGTTAGTTTGGCCCACACCCTCTCCGTTTAGGGTGATAGTAATCAGTCCATCAAGAAAGGGGAACGATGAACATCAAATTCTACAGCCTCCATAATTATTCTTTCCCAATCTGCAAAAAAAAATTATGGAATGCATTGACATGCAAATAAACCCCCTACCTTGATCGTTGGTCGTCAACGGAGTCACGGGGAAGAAGACAGAGTTGTCGTCGTTTGTCATATCTGCCGCACACTTCTACCCCTGAGCTTGTGTGTCGGTTCATTGATGACGATGAGTAGGGATGGTTGGTCATCAAAGATGTCCCATGTCGGTAGAATATCTGAGGAAGAAGTTGAAGAAGTTTTGCATTCTTCATAGTCGAAGGCGTTCCTCGTCGGCATTTTTCATTAGTGGAGCGTTCTTCATTGGGAGTTTTCTCCCAGTAATCCCCCTCTCAAATCATCCAAGTGAAAGGTTATGCCACAAAATAGATTATAATATCTATTATTTCATTAGAAAGAATTCAAAAATAATCACTAAACACTTGTTTGGAACATTAAAATTAAGGGGAGGATTTGGCACCATTAATTTGGTGTGTTGGCAACATTAATGTAGAGGAAGCTCAAGAGGCTCCTCCACATTATAGAGGGGGGGGTTTATAGTTCTTTCTCTCCACCCATTTAATAGGGTTCGGGTGGTCCCCGCTGCTAATATTGAAATTGGGAGGTTATTTGGTCTCAGGTGGTCCCCACCACATCACCCTCTCATGGGAGGTTGAGGTGTGGTGGTCCCCACCACCATAACCTCTCATGGCAGGTTATGGCCTGGTGGTCCCCACATCCAACCTCCACATGGAGATCATACTTCCAGTGGGTCCTACCTCAAAACATCCACATGGTGGCTCAAAAATAAATTAAAGTGTAGTTCATTTTATTTTATTAATTTCCGCGAAAACCCCAAAAGCTCTCATTTATTCTCGACCCACAACCATCGAGGTAAAAGTCTCCTTAAGAGAATATCGGTGCTGCGAGTTCAATGGTGCCCTCAGATTTCAATTCCAAGGACCGGTTCAAAATTTATAAACCCCACTCGTACGTTTACTAAATGTACCCAAACAAAACATCAGAAATTCATTCCATGAACACTGGGCCTCTAAAGCTTGCGCCGTCAAATTTCTTGGACTCGTAAAATTAAAATGTATTTAAGAAAAAAATTTCCATAGAAAGTTTGGGTCTTTACATTATGTTAATAAATAAATATGGAAAGTTAAATAACTAGATATACTTTCCATTAAAATAAATAGATAAGGCATAATCAATATGGAAGGGAATGAAACTGAAACACATTTTATTTAATCAATAAAATACTAATGAAATGAATCCCTAGATTTTATCATCAGAAAATATCATGGATAATAAAAATAGTAACCGAAATATCTATAAATGAAGTTATTAATTATTAGACGTCATGTCTACAACACATGAAAACTTATACCATCAAGACCTTTCACAAGATGGTTTAAAATTATGTGTATAATCCTTTTGAATTTGGATGAATCGTTTTTCTCATGAGATCCTTTCAATGTATCTACGGGCTATATAATGAATGGTATCTACCAATCACTGCCTATCCAAAGTAGTCCTTTTATCGAGTAATCAATTCAACTAATATAAAATATTACTTATAAAATTTCCATATTGAATAAAGTATATATACTTTTCAATAGTTCTATAATATTTTATAAGTAACATCATGTGGTTTTGATATTCATGAATAGAAATACCATTTAAGGGTCATTAAAGAACATACTAAAGGAAAATAATTGTCAAACATTACAATGTGTCCCATACAACTTTTAAACATTTGAATCATAACCCCCATGATTTAATAAAATTTAATGAAACATAGAATATCATGAGAAATTAGATTCATGATATGACATTTCAAGTGGTATTATAAACTCCAAAAAATTGAATTGGTTCATAAAATTAAATAAAACTCAATGGAATGTAAATTGAGAAAAATTACCTTACCTTGCATCTGACATTTCATGTGTGTCTTTATATACTTGAATAATAAACATATGTTAACTATTAACATTATTATGAACCTTTTTAATTATTATTATTACCTTTATATAATTTATTACAATTATTTAAACAACAACTTAAATAATTATGTTTGCATTGGGTGTTTTGGCCATATTTGGTTTCTGAGTCAAAATTGACTTTTGTATGGTCAAATATGGTCAAAGGGATCACTATATAAATATATCCAGAATATTAATCATGACATAATTAAAATATTTATACCCAAATTATACTTTTAAAACAAATCATTAATGAAGGTTTTGAAAAATGAACCGACGTTAGAGTCGTGAAGATGATAGGTTGTACATATGCATGAGTAACTTTCTCATTTTTCAATGATAATTATGAAAAGAATGTAGTATACATTATTTATTAAGGTAAGGTTCATTATATTATCTATAACATGTTATTTAATCATATATAATTTTATATAGTTCTTTTAATGTAATGGGAATAACATCTTGTTGAGGAGGCGGTGGTCGACACGCCTTCAACCGACATTTTCAATTTATAGTGTGTGAAAAGGGTAAAAAAAGTGATACATTTTATTTTAAAAATGGTGATTATATCATGAATATCATACATATTTAATTCATGCCACATAATTATAATTCAACCCATCCTTTATACATTCCATTTATCGCGTGAATGAATCACATCGCTTTGAGGATGCGGTAGTCCACAATTCTACAAACTATTGTTTCGTATTTCTACAAAATGGAAAGAATAAATGTATGTTCTATATAAAAATTTAGAAGAATAAAGAAATTATAAATATAATATATATCATATATATATATATATAGTTTTTCCATCTTAATTACCTACCTTGAAATGTTGTAAACGAACAACATCGTTTCGTGAGACGGTAGTCTTCCGTACACAATAGTGGAAAATCATTAACCATTAAATTGAAATATGTATAATATAAGGTTTAAATAATAAAATAAAAAATATCAGTATATTTTGGACAATTATTTTATTATATAATCATGTAATAAAAAGAATTTATGGGGTGGGTAATGAAAGTAAAATAAAGGACCTTGAGGAAGGATGATACCTTGTATTTGGGTAACTCCTCTTTGTTGGCACGAAAGGGCTTCCTTTGTTTGGTTTATTCCCATTTTAGGCCTTATAAAATTAATTTAGGGATATTTGGAACGTATTTTATTATATTTGGGTCCATAAAATTGGAATTAGAGGTGTGAATAAGTGGGAGTATTGAGTTCTTTTTTATAATAGAGGAGGAGTGGCATTCATGTACATTCTAAAATGGGAATTATAATCACATGTTTCTCATGTAAAGTGTCTATAATAAAAGACCCAATTACAAAAAATGGAGAATAAGTTTTAAATATAGTCATACAATGGATTTTGGACCTGTTTATAGGTCATTTGGGCCCTTAAGATTATGGTTTAGTCCCTTGTTAGGACAATTTTTCTCTTAATCACAATAACAAAGTTTTATCACATTCACTATTTTTTGGGTAAAAAATTAAATTTAACATACTAAAAATTAAAATTTATGATTATTACAAATATTTAATCCATTTTACCAAATTATATTCACATAATTTGTAGAAATTAATTTAAAATGAATCTCACAGATGGGACAACAAAGAGGATTTTTAATGTATAATTGTTCAAAAGCTTCCTCGGTTTTTATAACCATTTTCAAAGTGAAATTAATTCCAATGACCATAATTTTATTAATTCATATATTATTTACATATTGAGACTTTAAAACCAATAATAAATGTAATTTATATTTATAAATAAATTATACAAAAATATTATTTGGAATTAAAATTTAGAAATTTTCACAATTCATCCAGAAATGAGACTTCATAGAAAAATACCAAAAAAATCACCATAACAAAATGTGTATGTTTCCATTTAAAAAATTAAGTTTATTTTTATTTTTAAAATTTATAAAATTTCCAGAAGTAATATTTGAAATTGGTTCTTGATTAAAAGATGGTAAAAGTGTATTTATAAAAATACTGGTTTTTATGTGTAATATTGAATTTGTTCCTATATTATGCAAATAAAATATATTTCATGAATATGAAACATATTTTATTTAATATATAATGTTTATATAAAATTAATATCATTTAGAAAAAGTAATTATTTTAATTTACTAGGATAAAATTCCTTTGTGATCATATAATTTTTTATAAAATCATTCCATTATATTTAAATTATTTCTATATTAATATATAATTAATTTGAAATAAATGAATTGAACCATGTATTTTCAGAAGTTATTTTATCATATTCATAACCTTCATCTTAATGGATTTGTTATATCTTATTATATAAAATAATAATAATTTTAATAATGTATTATTGTTCAGTAAAACTCGGTCTTGCATATTACGAAAGCCATAGAGGAAAGTAAGTCTTCCTTGTAACAAAAGATATCCTCGATGTTCCTTACAAAGAAAGCTAAACATTTTGTTTTCTGTAACATAATCATAACATAGTGATTTGTATAATGAAATCTAGGGTAAAAATTTAAATTTATTCTTAAAATAAAATATTGTAATGTATTTGAATATTATAGAATCCCAAAAAAAGTCACGTCTCCCCTTACTAGAAATGAACTTTTTGTGATCTAGAAATAGTTTAGAACTCATAAAATTGAAAATTTCCCATATTATTTAGGTCAAAAATGTGTAAAATATAGGCTTGATAAAAATCCATTTCCACGCCTACTTAGGTTTTCCCTATATAACAGATCGAAAAAAGTTAGTTCAGTATAAATAAAATGATGCAATGATTTTAGAGATCATTACTTGTCCCCGGAAAGAATTAATATATTCTCTCTAAGTCCAATAACTTTAGAAAAAGGTAGATAATTCACTCTCTGTGACATATATATTACCCAAATTATCCTTTTAAATTATTTAACCTCAAAACAATAAGAACATGTACATCAATGAGGAATTGCATGTTGATGGATATTAATGAGTAGTTCTCAACAGAATTATATTTTGATTTAGAGCATCAAATCCAAGTGTTTGGGGATAAAATGTATTATAGAAAGTATGGGTATCATGGGTTATTTGTGTGACATTAGGCTAATGAAATGAAATGAACACCAAGAATGAAATATATCTGGATATAAAATATAATGTTCAGGAGATTAATTCTTTGATAAAGTACACAGAAATGAGGAATGACCACATACCAGATCCTCTCCAATAGTTCCATTGAAAAAACTATTTGTGGTTACACTATAATAAAATTTGATCATAGGAATTGTAAAAATCATCCAATGATCAATGGGAGGTATTAATTTAATGTTTAATATCCATTCACTTTGTGTCCTTAAGATGAAGAGTATCAAGAAAACAATTTAACTCCTCATGTCCTTTATAAATGGTCTCTAACAAAGAAGATGATGCTTGAAAATGGGATTTAGTGCCAGTTATGTGTGATTCTTATTCTAGTATTTTTTAGTCAATAGATCTATATGAGAATGTAGATGAGATAATGTTTGATATCTCTACTAAATTAACTCTCACAATTCTCTTATTGAATAGGCCAGTGAACATTCATTATCAAAGCTATGTTGGTACTTCTCACAATTATACAGATGATACTAGGTTAGGATGATTTGTAGCATGATATCATATAATTATTGGCATTCAATGTTTCCCTCCACCATATCATGAAAGACTATTTGAAGGCTTTACTGTTAGTCATGAAATGTCTCCAAGGGTGTCTTACTGATCGTGGTATAAATCCCCTGTTATGTTAGCTTTAATTATTATTGGTCCTCTACAACTGTTGGATTGATAATTTTTGAAATATGAATGATTTATTGAACATGGTAAAACAACATGTGTATTAGCTAGGTTTATGAATATGCAAGACAAATAGTTTCATATGTTCATCTCTCAAATGGTTCATCATCTGTTCTATATATTAATGGACTACATTACTCAATAAAATATATCACACTAATGTGTTATTTTTTAGTTGGACTAGGAGTATTCCTCAAAGGATCTCCCAAATCTGAAATCAAATTTGCTACTTCTACTGGTAAGGGGTTCAGAGAAGCATATGGTTAGTCCACAAGATAGAATAATCTATTTCAAACATAGCCTGAGTAGGATTCCTGTCAAACTTGGGAATGATCATAAGATAGGGAGACATGGGTTCTGATAGTCAAAAAAACAATATCATCATTTGTGTATTAATTCACCAATATATTCCAGAGTTGGTGGATAAAACCAGGATTTCATTTTTCCTATACAATAGCTGAAGGAAGAGGCTAAATCCATTGAATGCATCCAAATTTTTGAGAAAATTGATAATGGGTATATGGCACGCAAATAATAAGATTTTATAAATGTTCCTCAATAACCATAACCATAAGAGAAATTTTATATGAACCATTCTTCAAGAGAGCCTATGATGATATAATCAATTAGCCTAGTCAGTGTGGGATTGGGTATAAAATTGAAAATATTATGTCTCATCAGCATGTAAGTGACCTCATCGGGGCCTAGAAGGATTTCCTCAAACCAATAAATTTTCAAAATCCTTGGATATAGTAAAACATAAAGGATTCAAATATTTTTAGGGTATTTGTAATAGTGTATGTTCTCAACATTCAAGTTGAACAAGAACATGAAAGGGCCACGGATCTTGTAAGGGATGTTATCTTGTCGGATATTGCCCAGGAATTAGTATAGTTGAGAAGTAGTAGGTATGACTAGATTAAGAGGACACACATCTAATAATCTTTATTTGATCTCCAACACTCCAACATGGATTACCAATCATGCATCCCCAACTAGAAAACCCATGATTTAATTCAACCCATACACTTGTTGAAGGGAGAGACTAAACCCTTGAATCCAACCAAATTTACGAGAAAACTGAAAATGGGTATATAGATCACAAATAATCATCTTTTCTAAATGGTCCTAAATAACCATAACCAGAAGATAGATTTGATTTAAACCATTCATCGAGAGAACCAATGATTTTATTAACTACTAGCCTAGTTAGTGAGAGATAGAGCGTGAAATTGACAATATCATGTCTCCTCGGCAAGTTAGCTACCACACCGGGGCCTAGAATAATTTCCTAAAACCCATAAATTTTCAAAATCCTAATATATATTAAAGTATAAATGATCCCAATATTGTTATGGTATTCTTAATAGTGTATGTTCTCAACTATCCATTTGAATAAGAACTGGAAGGGGCGACAATTCTGGTAAGGTATGTTACCTTGTCAGATATAGCTTAGGTATTAGTATAGGTCGGAAGTAGTCAGTATGACTAGATTAAGAGGACACCCATATACTAATTGTGATTTTATCTCCAACATTACATCTTGGATACCCAAGCTTGCATCACCGACTAGAAAAATATTTTAATTCAAAAAAATGTCTAAAAATATCGATATCTTAAGACTCAAGGACACATCTGGTCTCTCTCAGTAGCCCCATGTGATATAATCTCAAGACTCAAGGGTTTCAGAATATGATCCCTCTTAGTAAAATACATGTTAATAATAGTACTGATGAAGGAATATTACATTTTTCAGAGTTCTATTTGGGAAGATAAGGATGTTGATCCATTTCTTAAATGAAACGAGTGAGCTTAAGGTCATCTCCTTCATTAACATCTCTTTTACAATGGTAAGCATGTATATTTCCAAGGTCATTGTTTCTATTGGGTTGTCCTTAACATCTGAGGTAGGAATAAATTCATCCTACATATCCCAAATAAGAGATATCCCACCCAACGGATAAATTTCCTTGTGGAAGATTCCTTCATCACCGTGTGATAGCTGAAAGAAATTGGTACCAGGGAACCAACAACTAATCATATGTTTAATAAGTCATAAATAATGATACATGATGAATTGATATATCTATGAAGCCTCATAAAGATGAATATATTTTTATTTGTTGAGGATTTCTAAGACGCTCTACATGACCCAGAACAACCATGCCAATTCATCTGAAAAATTACCTCCATGCCACATGTCTAATTGTGAGCTTCAACAACATCTCTTATTATTTATTATAGAGACAAGAATTCTCAAATAACATTGAGAAGATGGTTGTTAGTCCAAATCACTGTCGTATAGACCACAAGGGGAGTTTGATAACATATAAGATAATCCCTAGTGTAGTGTGGCCACCAATTGGCCATCATTGATATTTTTATTTGAATAAAATAAAAGGAGGCTGATAGCTAGAAAGATAGTAGGTTGTGATAAGGTGAAAGAACAACAAAATCACCTTGAAGGCTAAATCCATACAAGGTAAATTAGTGTGAAAGGGGATATCTCTGAATTCTTGGTGGGAGAATCTCCTTAAAATCCTTGTTGTTGTAGTACCAGTAATACCAAGGGTTGGAATTTATATTTCTAGAAGTCATGTCCATTTGGCTAGCCATGGTGGAAGAATTCTGAGAAATGGAATCTATTTGTATGAAAAAAAAGATAATATTTCAGATTAGTGAATCAATTCTTCTAAAAGATGTGAATAACTCTAATAGAATCATACACATATCATGAATCGTGAATATATTTGTGATCTCATTTTTATATATGGGTCTCACCAATCACCAGACCCATGGTGCACATCATGAATCATATGACCCATGGAGCACCTCATGATTCATATGGCCCTCAATGAATTAGATGAATCACATGACTCTCATAACACCTCACTATGTTCCAGACCCATGGATCATCTCCTGAATCACATGACCCACAAAGAATCGCATGATCTCACAATCTATCATAATACATGTGATCACGCGTCCCTAAGATAGACACACATAATGATCAATAAATCATGCGACTTAGATAGAAGATCATTTGAATCCTTAAAGATCGTATTGTTTAATGGGACATGGGTTAAGGTACAATCATGTTACTAAGAATATATTTTTAGTTTTTTTAGAATAATTTGATACAAGGTAGTTATGTGGACATATCTTTCGAAATATTATTGTGCAACATGTTATACAATCATTTCCTATAGAGAGATCTTGTGAAATGGGTCTTGAGGCATAGTGCAGATACTTTTTCATGAGTCATAAGAAGAAATTAGTGCTATGGATTTGAAATTCACCATTAAAATGTGCAACCCTTATGATACCCTATTTATAAGATGTTTTAGAGAATGCCAAAATTCACATACGAGACCAAAAGTTGCTCAAGACACTATAAGAGGAATCCACAAGGACTCAGGTGGTAATTTACTCCCCTCAAAGAGGAGCCTTTTTTCCTAAGGACCATTCTCTATTGGGGGAATATTTCTTGATTCCTTCCAAATGAGTACATACAATTCATGAATTGATAAAATACCTAAATCATGGTTATTATTTTATCCTCAAAACAAACGAAGGTGCCTCATGATGTCTAGGTGTTCTAATAACATAGATCTCATAACCTATTTAAGGATATTATATTTCATTAATCTACGGTGGTTATTTGAATGGGTCTTTTATTATACATGATCTTTTTATGATCAAGCGAGGAATTGATGGGAAATCATCTTGTTCTTATGAACGTGTCCAGGAAACGGCTGATGGTCATGTAAAGTATTCCAGATGAGTTCCTATGATCATGAATATTTTGAATAAATAGAAACAAGATTATCAGTCATTGTTATTTAAAAAATAAATGAAAAATATTTTATTAACCTCATGAGTTGGGTAAATAAGTTAATATTCATCCAAAAAATTTATGCAATTCACAATCCCTCTTAGATCCCTCTAAAGACAAGTAGATCTTGTCATGTGAGATCATGTTGAAATGTCACCTTTATCATGAAAAGGAACTAAAACATGTACATATGATAACATGATACCCTTTCATCTATATATATAGGATGGGGGATTTCCCATGACAATACATGCACACCCTCATGAGATCAAGCAATGATCATGTGACTTATCACCGAAAAGTAGAGAGATTATCGCTAACAATTCTCACATGTTGTCAAGATATCCCTACTAATCATGTGAGAAAATGTTGAAAAACAATGGGAAAAGGATATGAGACATGTAATATATTGAGTAAAATAAAATAAGAAAATGGGAAATCCTCTCATGAAGGTATGATATGATGCTTTTCATGTGAAAGGGTTATCTTTTCCATGTGATCACCATTGATCATACAAAATTCCATTGACATATCAATCTGGTCTAATAGATACCCTCCTGAACAATCTATATTGATCTCACAAAAGAACCTTAACAAGTAATCTTGATCACATGCAAACCCTCTAACAATATTTCATAGTATCACGAGGGACCCCATACATGTCTTCTTCGATCATGTGAGAGCCTTTCCATCAGCATCTTGATTTTTTTAAAAAATATGAGACATGAGTTTTTCATCCAACTGATACCTTCAATGGATTTGCTAAATATTCATGAAATAAAGTTCCAGAACAAGTTGTAATAATTGTACACTACTAAGATAATGGAATAGATTATAGAAACATTCATTACAAAAAAAATTAAATAGTCACCTTCAAAAGTGTTTAACCTTCATAAGTTGAGGATCCATTCACTAATCGACCCTCTAAATTATAAATATATATCATTAAGTCTAGATTAATATTTCAATAGTCCTCAATGTTCTCATCATTCTTTTAATTTCCATGTTTTAATCAACCAGACAATGGAATCTCAATTCCAAAAAAACAATATTCATTAAACCCAAAAAACCTCATCCATGTGATTCAAGTGAAAAAAATATTAAAAATAACATCTTCATTTTTGACCATATTTTGTAATAAGTTGATCTTGAATCTATATGGATTTTCCCAATCCATCTAGTAGTGATTACATAAAAATCAAAATTTTAGTAACCTAGTTTAAATAGAACATTACATCTCAAGAAAACAATTTATATTGGAAAATTTTAAAAGATTCATAAGGATGAAATTCTAAAAAAATACCAGATTGTATGCCATCTCCAAAATCAAGCATCGTAGTCTTAAAAAGAGAAACAAAATTTCCTTCAATATAAAATCCAAATCACCCTAAAACTATCATTTATCATTATAATATTCATTCACTACTCATACACAAAAACTAAAAATAAAAAACATTTAAATTAGATTAAAATCTCGATTTCATTTTAATATAATATCTTTATATTCATTTTTATAATTTTTATAGCACATTCAGATAGAATCCCATATTAAAAACAAAAACATGGTGTAAAACCATAAAACAAGAAGAAAATGAGAGTGTCACATCTTCCCCCAAAGTATAAAACCATCAAAAATTGATATATCTTTAAATAATAGACCATAAATCTCAATTATTAGAATTTCCAACCAAATCAACAACAACCCCCAAACTGTAATGTCCAAAAGATATAGAATAATCAAATAGCATGCATATGTCAAATCACATATCCATAGTAATATTGATCTTGTGAACATCATTATGCAAATCAGATCAATGAAATATAGACCACTTTACGTGTAAAAATTACTATGTGAAACCCCTTAAAAAACCCCTGATCCAAATAAATATTGAAATGATGGAGCATTTTCATAGTCGTCATTTATCATAAGATTACTTAAAAAACCCATGATATGATCATGTGAAGCACGATATGTTAATACTCACTCCACCAACTCTAACTCATATATTAAAAATATGTTCTATGTAAGGGAATGTATAATGTAGTTTTTGAGGCCCATAAAATACTCCCCCAAATGCATAAAAAGAGTATAGATGGATGGACAGACATGTAATGTCAACTATACCCATGGGGATATAGAACAATGGACGTCTTGGTGTGGAATTTCATGTGATCACAAGATTCTACCAACAATTTAAATCTATGGAAAAGTATGAGTGATCTCATGGAATGAATATATGCTTCTCATGAGATCACGTGGTGGGATTCCGTTTTACTGGACGGATTTTGAGAAGGTGTATCTATATTTTGACTTTCTCACATGATATATAAACAATCTAATTCTAGATGAACTTGGGGGGAATATATTTAATAATGTATCAAATAGATCAAAAAATTATTTTAAGACTAATATGATAACTTTAATGTGAAGAAATCATGCACTTTACATGACCATTATGAATCGTGTGATAGAACCAGTCCATCTCATACTAGTCTTGTGAAGTCCTATGGGCTTGTCGCTCAAGTCTTATGATGTTATTAGGACATGTCTCCCATGTCATGTGATATCCTATAGACAAGTCACCCATGTGTTTGTAAGTCCACTAAACATGTACCTAATTAGTGGGAATCCATCCATCCAAATTGTTCAATTCATGTGATTCCCTCCTGAAATTTCATCCAGATCATGTGATATCCTTTGGGAATGTTTTCCAAGTAATGAAAATCCCTTCATACATGTTATCCAATTAATGTGATTTCCACCATACATTCCATCATGTTCATGTGATGTCCACTAGATATTTCATCCACGTCATGTGATGTCGTTTAGGCATATCAATTTGATCATGTGACATCCTCTAAGTGTGTGATCCATGCCACTCGATGTCATCCAAACATTTCATACATATCATTTTTCGTCCTACGGACCAGTAAACTAGATCAGGTGATTGTATTTGGAAATTTCCCCTAGGAAACCAGGACATGTCCAAACATCCTCATACATGTCAGACATACTCCTCGAGCTTGTCAGGAAGACAATTAGGACATGTTAGGTAGACACTATGGGGAATAGAAACCTTCTCTAGAAGCCATTTTTAGGAATACCCAAAAAATAAATTATGAAAACTCAAATTTCGGTCCAAAAAAAATATGTAAGACACCTTATTATGGTACAATCTCTAATGGGCATCCACTTTAGTGTATTACCATTCTATATCTCAGACAATATAAATCGTGGGATAAAAACTTTTCTATTGAATCATCATTATTCCACACACATCAGTGGGTCTAGAAGATAATAAAACCATAAGAACCATAGTTCTAGATTTAAACAAGATACATAGGATTCATTCTTAAGGTCCAAGTTCTATATCAATCAACTAATAAGAGTTATCACTGTGAATAATTCTTCAATCCATATACAATAAGTCTAATCACTTTCTATACCTTGTTTCCCACATCGAGTATAGATCACGTGGGCTTAAGGATTCGTAATAATCATATAATTTGCATAAAAAATTTCCCCCTAGGTAGGTTACCCTCAATTTTTAATGCACATTCAATGTAGTGATATGAATTTCCCAATACAATGGTATCAACATTGTCGGAAGTCTCAAAGGAATGACAAACATATGATCACTCTAATTCTTTCTATTAACATTTTATGTAATATGCCTTTATAATGTCCGATATCTATACATGGTACCCTTTTTTCCCATATATATCTACATTATGAATGATTTTAAACTCAATGGTTTAGATGAACTACATGGGTTTTCATTCATGTTATAAACATGATACATAAGGCACCTCATAATGGTTCAATCCCTTCCTTGAAATATAAATCTCCTTCGTGGATAGTATTATTCTTATGAGTGCATTATTATATGGATTAAAAATATAATCATATACCCGTTACTGGGAAATAATGGGAAATTAATTAAGAAACCATGATACTTAAATATTTCCTCATTTATAGAACCCCCTTTACACATACAGGGGTCTAATGCCCTGTAATGTTTTAGGACAATTGGTTCCGTATCAGGATTAGGAATAGATTTCTGAACATATCTTATATCTATAAGAGAGTTTGAGAATATAAAATAATTCCCTCTAAATGGGTATGATGAGCCTCACCTCCAACCATCTCAGCCAATGTATGTTCCTAGGCTACATTGGGTCTGAAATCCCAAATGACCTCCTACCATTGGAAATTAGGTCCGTACATTATTATGGATGTAGTTTCCATTGGGAGTTTCTATGAAATGAACATAGTTAATCGGGCATAGGTGATTGTGCAACCATACATGATCCCGTGCAATCAACCCCTAAAAGGGATTAGATGGAATACCTATTGTGAAGTCATGTAAACGTAGAATAACCCGGTTAGTATATGATTTCAGAACCTTGTCTCCTAAACCAAGGAAAACATTTATTTTCTGAATAAAACAACTATCCATATAAGGTGGTGACGAAAAAATGAAATAATTCTCTTCTTGTAGATTGTGGTCTACACATTCACATTAGAGGTATTTTTATTTTCCATTTGATGGAAAGGAGATAGAAAATGGATGTATAGTTAAAATAAAAACATTTATTTATATTTAATATAATACTTTAATTATATAAATATACTTATATAATATTATTAGGTGTTTAAGAATAATGAAACTTGATTGAGTTCGGTAAGTACATACACGTCTTCCTTGGATAATCTCCATTGAGAAACACATAAGGATTAATAGATGGATATTTTTGGAAGATAAAAAACCTCAAATCCCCCACTATGGTTTGATAGGGTGTTTGGGTAGATATTGGTATACCTAAGGTGGATATGGGTGTGTGTAAAAGGGAGTAGAGGATGTTCCCTCTTAAATGTCAAAGGAGCAGAACGCTGGTAAATTCCCTTAACAAATAAATAATATAAAGATAATTTCATGGGAATGTGGAAAACATATTCAATTTTTTTATGATAGGATACTTTCATTTCATAATAACCTGAAACAATAAAATTTAGATAGGATTTATTGATATATGAAACCATTTCTTTAAGTTTAACCCCCTTTTTACCACATTTCCCCTAACCTTATTGATAGACTTTTTACCATGGTAAATATTTGATATAAATAATAATTAAATGGAACATATTAAATAATTTGAATATGTTTATTATAAATATTATATCTATTATAAAATATTCAACTCTTATAGGTTTTAAATTTTAATTTTAATATATGTTCCCAAAATTCAATGATAATTCTTTTAAAAAATAATTTTTAAATAAAAAAATGAATTTATAAAAACTAATATATAGAATTATTTTTATATAAATACAAATTAGAGATATATTTGACTTTGAAACCAATTTTAATCTTAATTTATCCTTTTAATTACTAAATTAATTTCATGTATTGAAAATATTTTGTTTACTATAATAAAATACCACTTATTTTCCAACGTGAAAACATATATTTATTAATCCAAAATAATTTTTTAAAATTATTTATTTTACACCTTTTTATAAATATTTTATTAAATAAAAATAATTTATGAAACTTTAAATCATTACTATATCTTGGTGATGTCTAAAAAGTTATTATATTTTAAAAAACATTGTTTTCACTATTCACCAAAAAATAAACCATTTGAGAAAATTCAAAAATATATACCCTATTATAATTTTGGGGTGAGGTATAAAAAAAATTAATTTCATTTATTGAAATTAAAATTATAAAATTATAAAATTATTGTTCTAAAATATATAAAAAATGTAAATAAAAAAACACATTTTAATGAAGAGTTACATGTTTATAATCTAAGTGTTCTTAATCCTATTTTTTTTAACATTTTCAGTGTTAATATATTAGTTTATACATTTATATATTACATATTCTTGTATTTTAAAAGCTATAAATTTAATTTATTAATATAAACAAAACATTAAATATAGTTCATTGAAAAATATCACTTTTTATCATTGAATGATTTTAATAGTGTACTACTAACCAAATATTAATTCTCAACCATCTTAATCGATTTTTATTTTTTTATTTATTAGTAGATAATTAATATATATAATTAATAATTTTAGTTTTTTGTTTTATGAATTACAATGTAAGAAAAATTATATTTATTTTAAAGAATAATTCATTAAAAAATCTTGTGCTTTTATATTCTAACAACTTGTATAAATGTTTTCATCACAGTTTCAGATTTTTCTTAATAATAAATTTGGTTGTGGTTATCCATGAATCAATAAAAACCTACAATGACACATACCTCACGTTATTTTGTAATCCTATTAAACATACAATAAAAATTTATTAAACCATTTATGTATCTCCACAATTCCTACCATTATGAATGACTTTCCAAATTTCATAGTTGAGTTATGTTATCAACATATTAAATATATCTTTTTATTTAATTTAAGAAATATGAAATAATATTTTATTCCTTCCCACATTTTGAGTTTACTTATTTTAATTTTATTAGTTTTTCTAAATAGTTTATACTTTTGATTCTAATAATGAATGACTAAGTGGTTTTTTAATGCCAAAATCATGAAAAGCAACCTTTACTAGATCATAAGATATACATATAAATTATACCTTATTCCACCTATATTAAACAAAATGGTTAGCACAAGATAATATAACACAAAATATGAATGAACCTTAATTTGATGATGTAATAAATTAATTCCTAAAATATCAATAATAACTCTTAAAGAAATATTATAATACTTTATCCATTAAATTCATTATAAAAAATACAACTAGTTAAACATATCTTATTTTAGGAATCACCTACTGATTCCTTAATCTAAAAATTAATTGAACACTAAAAATTAATATTATTGTAAATCTATTCAATGGTATAATTTTTTTTTTAATGGATAATATTTTTTCACCTTATTCGAGACCTTCCAATATATTGTCATTATAAAAAGATTCCTAATATGTTTATTCATTTAAGAATACTTCCTTATAGTTTTATGGTATTTTTCAATAATATCATTAGATTTAGAAGAATTATTATATCTAGAATAAAATATAGCATGTGTTTTGGATCAATGAACTTGATCTCAAAAATTAAGGGGATTCAACTTCAACTATCATAACTATATAATCATAACCATTTTATCTCTATCTCTTATGGGGTAACTTCCCCTAAAGACTATGGAATTGGTTTTAATATTTCCCCCTCTCTATATATTTGAAAAAATGGATATTATTGTCTTCCTTTTCCCCTTTCATTCATGGTATTGAAGAACATTTCTCCATAATTGTAAAAAAATACTCATTCCATTAAGGAAGAACCATGGAATTTCATTCCAATTTTATCACATATTAAAAATTACATCCATACCTCTTCCCATTCACCCCGTTTCCCTTTCCTTAGTAAAAATTCATCCAAATATTCTCTTGATTTTTTAATAAAATATTATAATACAATAATTATATCACTTTTTAATGGAAATTTATATCATAAAATCATATTATAATGATGTTTTAGAGACAATCTTCCATCAAAATCATGGATTGATCCCATCACAGAAAAAAAATATTAATTTATATATTTTTTACATTGTTTATATAATGCATTTATAATATCATAAATGTTTTTTAACACTCATAAACACTATCCACTTCCTCCTATCATAAATTATGGAATTTAATTTCCATATTAGCTTATCGATCTGAAGGGACATATTTTTCTATGAATATAACACTAAAATTATTAAATTCCATTTTCTCTGTATCTTTCTCCTAATTTTTATTTTCTATTAATTTCCATTATTGATTAGAATTTACTTTTAAATAATACACTAGAAGAATAAAATTCTCCCTTTTAATACTTCACATATCCGTAAATATATTTTCAAAGGATACGATACATTGTTCACCTACCAATGGATTAGTTATTCTGTTGAAGGTTGATACTTTTTTTTACATGAAACAGTCTAACATAATTAAAAAAAATATTTTTAATAATAGTTCAATCCATATGGGTAAGGTTATTGGTCATTACAAGAGTTAATTATCCTAATATAGTCATAATCAGTTCACCTCCAACAATAGTAGTGTTGAATTTACTATGAGGGAAATACTAACATTAAGTTTGGGTGTTGATATGTTTTACATTCCATCCATTAGAAATCATCTCTAAATAATTTCATACACCTAATGAGATAAAATATTTTTGAATATTGAACCATAAAATTAAAATACATAAATAGTTATTCAATATTCAAGGGTTTTATCATAATGATTGTGCCAGCTATAATACTCTAAATTCTAGTTACCAATGGCCTTATTAATGTTTCTTTGACACCAAATTTAACAACTCAAACAATAGTAACCTAGAGTGGGTGATTAATTAATTATATTGGAATAATATATAAGAGATTACCTAAAAAGGATTGGGTTGTTTAAGAGTCTTAAGAGATTACATACTTAGGTAATTTCTATATTTAATTGAATACATAAATAATATCATTTAAAAATTATGAAACATTTATTATCACTTTTAGTATATCTTTAATATATTCCAAATATCCTTTCTAAAAAGAATGGTTATAATAATTCACAATAATGGGTGAGCTAAAATTCTCAATAATGGAATTTGTATAGATGAAGCTATCGGGAATACATGAGGCATAGTCTCTATAGAGGAGAATAAAATATCGATACATATTTCATTTAATCAAAAACTTGAACATTAAATTAATTCATGTTTTATAAAAAAATCACATGGAATATAATAATAGATGGCATGATGATGGACATTATAATGTTGGAAGTCTTAATACTTGATCCAAGACTTCATAATATTACCAACAATGAATTAGGTTAAGACCTCATGATCTTATCTTCTATTCCACAAAACAAAGACATCGTGATCATAGAATAAAGAACTCTAAAACAATATATCATGATATTTCTTCCATGTCCTCTCAACCAAGACAGTATAAATATGTATATGTTGGAATAAACCAAGTCATACTTATTTTTCTTTATCCTATGAAACTTATATAATCCTCAAGGGGATAAATAATTTTGGGCCCCACCAATAACTTCTTTCCAATGCATTACCTATATATTAAATGAATAATAAAAAAACATTAATATTCTTTATCTATAAATAAATATATGTATTGAATCAAGCAATACATAATATCAATATTTTCCCAATCAATGTAATAACATTCTCAGTAATCTTCCATTAATTAAAAAAGTATATAATAGTGATTATATGATTTAGTCAACATTGAGATGAAGAGTGATAGAGAATATATATTAAAACCCTTAATTATGGTTCATAATGAAGTATGTGAAATATCTAAAAAATGTCACCTCATAATTTCAGTCTATGTGTGCATTTAAGGACACATTATCTCCAATGAGTGATGATTGAGTTAATACCCAACCAACATTTTTCAAGGTTGTTTCCCCTATGTGATTTTGTTTCTTTACATGGATCATATTTTTTTATCAAGATAAGGACTTTATTATTAGAAACCCACTTTAACACCCTGACCCAAATCACTAGTTTCAAGCAAGATTATCGCATGGATTCATGCATGCTTCTCTATTTGTAAGAGGATTTAGATTCATATTAAGCAATTATATGGTTCTGTTGGGAGACTATTCACTCAACATAAGTAACCATACATCAAACCCAAATCAAAATAAATTTAAACAAACCAAAACCATAATGGAAGATAAAAATAATATTTATGTTGTAAAAAATTGAATACATTCCATACAAGATAAACCTAGGATCCCCTATGTGGTAGATTAATCCATTGTATGAATATTATAATATATAAATAAAACACCTCAAAAATAATTTTCAGTTCTCCCTATCCTCACCTCTATCACCTAAGCTCAAAATGCTATTCTTACAAACAAAGGTCTCTATAACATTATGGAATCTCTTATAATAATGTTTACATGTGAACCTAGATACAAATGAACGTAATCAATGTAAACATATTATCAAAGAACCAATTCATCCATAAAATAAGTGAGAAAATATATAAAATGGATTCCATGGAAAATAAGTAAAATTATCAATAAATAAAAAATTGTCAAATCAGTGTGTGTTAACCATGTGACGATGAACTTCATATCTAACTTCTTAGGTAACACTATGAAAGGCAAGTAAAAAGTATTCATTACATGAATTAGATAATTCCATATAGTCTACATATATTAAAGTGACTATCTTATATCCATTTAATACCTTTATGAAAAAATATCATTTTTTTATTTGTATTAAATTCACACTATACCTTTGAGTAGTAGTCATCTAGCTCATCCCATCAATCACTTTCTCATGGTTAATCCTAATTTTCATAGTGGGGCTTGCACCTAACACTCCTGAATTATTGGAACCCTACACATGAACATGGATAATTCTCATATGTATGAAGTGGAAAAAATTTTGAATCATGGATGTCCTTTAATATCACAGGTTCATTCCCACATTAGTGAATGTGTCAAATTCTGAAGCAAACCGGTGTTTCACTCATATCTATAGGATATCAAACACAAAACTTGGGCTCTCTCATTGTGGATTTAGTGATCCATTTCAGTGTAACCTAGTTATCTTTTTATATTAATCATTGTTTCAATATTGTGTAAACACATAAACATATAAGTTATAACATATCATAGAACAATGTGACCAACCCAACCTGGATACCCTATAAAACTGGTACTTAGTCCAAACTACCACATATTTGAAGGGAATTTCTGATCCCCATGAGCTAGTGACTATCACCTAGGCATCAACAAAAAATAGAGACAATGATTTTTACAACACAAAATAGATAACATGACAAGTATATATATATATATAATGAATAAAATAAGAAAACATGAATATATATGTCATAACAAAAATAAAACAACTAAAGTGATATAACTTCAATAGTTTCCAAACAATCTCAAAGAAGTAAGTCCAATTTAAATGGATGATAAAACTAAACAACCACTCCAATAGTATATATATGATAATGTGGATATATATATATTGTATCACCATCAGCTAGAAAAACATAGATGATATAAAACCTCTATTATCACTATGGATCCTTTCATTTCACTCTATCGAAATTCATAATAAGGTCTACCCACCACTGAAGGGGTCTGTAGGGTGTAAGCTAATAGGGTCTGTAGTATTCAACCATGGCGTTACATATGATGTATGTAAACTATATTCCAATCATGACCATAATTAAATAACACAAGGCATGGTATGTAGTTTACATGTTTTTATATAAAATAATGGAAAAAAATTTAATATCCCCTTTTCCACATTTAAAAATAAACATGGTAAATAAGTTTCAAATAATTTCATATACATATAACAATAGAGATATATAATGTCATGAAAAATCATGTATCACATATCATATCATATCCACGGTAGTACAACCATAATAGTACAAGTCAATGAATCCCAAACTGGCCATAAGACAGGTAACATAACACCAAGTATTAAACTAAGTAATGATATATAGGACAACTGTACGTAAAAAATACAATAATGCACATAATGTCTCTAGAAAGATGCATTGAACCTATATATTAGAGGAACACCCTAGAAAATTAATCCTACCAATAGGACTAACAAGTCCCTATAAAAAATCGTAGGGAGCAGAGTAACACCCCAAGAGTAAACCCTTTGACAGTGGAAAGGCCTATTACTATAAATTTCACCTAAGTACCGAAGTATTCCTAAGTGATATATTTTCTAAATCATTTCTTCAATCCATTTCCATTAAAACAATAACTTGAGAACCATTTCACAAATTTATTTCAAAATTCTTTGAAAACCCTTTTACATTTACCAAGACCATGGAATAATCATCATTTATAAAAAAATCCAAAAAAACAAAAAGCATTCATTCATTCAATTTCATTTATAATATAATTTATCAAAACTAGAGAAATGCAGTTCACCAACATATTCTAGAGACAGAACAACCTACCTAAAAACTCTATGTTTTACACACCTACAAACGGATCCACCAAATAGAGTAACACAATGATGAAAATGCAGGCTCTAAAATTAATCCACTCATCAAAGAATTGATTAAAATTAACAAAATGGTTGATAGAGAAGTGTAAAAAACACACTGATTAATAAAACTCACTTGTCGCACCACAACTATAATGGATTAGTCTCAAAACAAGATCACACAACCGATCTATGATGATATGATAATATTCATCACCAAAAGTCATAGAATCCTATAATTCAACACAACAATACTATCTTGATCAAAGGAAATGCAGTAGAAGAAAGTATTACTCTCCCAGAGAGAAGACACGCAATCTACCTGATGATCAGTCACTAAATGAATCAATCTACAATGAATAGAGGTTCCCAAAATCACTGAATAAGATCATTGGGTAGAGATAAAAACATATTAATGTTTAATAAATTCAAAATAATTTTTACAACAAACCTAAAATCCATTTATGTTATTATTACATGGTTTGTAATATCAGTTCATGCCATGTAATTCATAGGTTCTTTATACACTAATAAATTGGTTCCCTTTTTATTATAAACCACTTTTATAAAATTACATAGTGTGTACTCGTTCATGTTTTGTACTCATCTCATGACATGAGCATGTCCATAAAAATAATATCAAGTAAACTAGTTACATGGTGTGTTACCATCTAGTATTCTTTAAAAATAGAATATCCTTACATGAAAACCCCAAAACACATCAGGATTTTTCTGAACTATGGGAGAATCCCATTAATCTATTACTTGATTATACCAAGAATCCATTAATTTAAAAAAGAACACATCAATTAACATTAGGTCATTTTCCCAAAAAAATGTTATTTATAATCTAGAATCCCAGGACACAACCAATTAAAGGGTAAAAAATATAAAGATATGTGAAATACCTAGAAGAAGGTATTATGATGTTAAAAACTCCCCACCATAATAATTTATATCCCTATGAAGTCATGCGGATGAATTTTGTCTGGAAAAGAGGTGAGGCCACTACTCCCTCATCAAAAAATCATAGATTCAAGTCTCATGAGAATATGATTCATTATTTCTTAACACACTAAACAACATAATAAAAATTCCATGAAATGAATTCAATTTTGAGTCAATGATCTCTTCTGGTAGTTCCACAATTGAAACATTTGGCGCTAACTCCATCACTTCCCAATTCAGAATGTGTGATGGATCAGGATGATAGTTTATGATCTAAAATATTTGGAAAAAATAATAATTTCATATCAACTGGATCGGAAATTCTAAACAATAAGTAACTTACCCAAGAATCATAGTAACCACAAATGATCCAACATGTCTCAGATCCAATTTTACCTATTTTCCAATATGATGGTGACCATACTGAGAATAAACCTTCAATAAAACATTTTCTTCTACATAAAATTCAAAAGAAATTCCCAGCTAATCCGTATAATATTTTTATTAACTATGATCTATAACCATATGCCAACATATATCATGATTCCTCATATATGTCTCCTAAACCAAATTCGATCCCACCAAATAATATTTTCCCACCTATTCCAAACAAAGAGTTGATCTACATGGGAGACTATAAAAATGCTCAAAAGGATCCATTATGATTGAAAAATGAAAGATATTGTTATAAGAAAACTCAACCAATCCTAGATAGTTATCCCAATATCCTAAAATATACAAGACATAAGCACAAACGATTTTCTCCAAAATCATAATATCACACTTTGTCTAAGAATCTATATATGGATGTTATGTTTTACTCAACCTGACCAAAGTACATGTCTCATTTGGGAGACTCCTCCAGAACCTAGATGTAAACCTTGGATCCCTTTCTAAAAAATGGTAGAATGAACCCCATGTAACCTCAAAATATCATGCACATATGGCTTACCCATATCTTCAACTTTTTTAGTGTCCCTAATCAAAATGAAATTATATGACTTTGTCAAACGATCATACAACACCCGGTTGTTTTATGAAGAATTTTCATTAAATAAATTTAATTGTTCTATAGATTTCGTTGCACAAATGTTTGAGTTTAAAAGAACCTTAATATTTCAATGGTATAAAATGTCCATTATATCATATCAATTAAGTTAACAAGTATAAATATAACTAACATATGAAAATTTATGGTGAATATTTTGGCTACAAATTATTTATAAGGGATATATTTGTATTCTTTTTACTAATAAATTAATTGTATTAAAATTAAAAGATATAGTTAATGAAATATATATGTTATATATTTTAAAAAATATTTTTTATATTCATCCAATACATGTTTTAGTTATAGGGTATAAATAAACCCTATTTAATGTATAAAAACCTATATTTTTTCAAAAGGGTAATTTTATGGCCTTTTAATGGAGAACCCTTATTAAATTAAAATTTTGATATATTAATAATTTTTATATGACAACATAAACCTCTTATTTTTAAGGGGATATAATAATTTACAAGGGATGAATTTCAGATATTTTTCTAATAACTTTAATGTTGTGATGAATAGTACAAACACACTAAATACTTTACGAGAAAACAACGTTTTTCAGCAGAATATTTTATATGGATAAATTATATTTTTAAATGTTTTTTAAATATAAATATAATATATTTTTATCCTTTAATATAATGTTGGTCATTGGTGTTAGTTTAAGTTGAAATTTATATATAAAAACAATTCAAACATTTGTAATGTTTTATCTTTTAACACCATTTTTCAATCTAACAATGAGGTTAATTTTAATTTAATTACTGTAAATTCTATTTTATGAATTTGGAAAAATGGATTCCATATTTGTAATTTCTAGATAAAAATTACGTAAATATATTGATTTTATTTTTTTGCATTATGAATAGTAAGTTTGGTAAATTTTTATTAATACAGTAAAAGGGTAAATCTGGTAATTAAGGGTAAATTATTATTATAAATTTTCCCTTAAAAATGTTCTGATATCATTGGATGATTTTTTTGACCTAAATCATCTTTGAGTTGATATTTTATCCTTTGGAAGCAATCTGGATGAGATTGGGACATTAAATTTTTTTTTTTAAAGAATCATTAATTATATCTTCCTCAAATTTTAATGACTATGTTGTTTTTAAAATAATTTTATACATAAGATAAATTCTATTATTAATACTATTTTCAAATATAAATATTTTTCCCCATCATGGAAATTTATTTAAATTTTTATGAAATAAATTGTTACAATAAAGGCTATTCTATTGATGAGGGAGAAATTATTTAATTGGGGAGAAGTCAATAAAATGATTTTTATTAAAATAATAAAAACCATTAAAAGATATATAACCTTGAATAAATATTATTTATAGAATATATCTCGACCATAATCATAAAAGTTTTGATTTATTGACCATTTGGAGCCATATGTAAAATTTCACGACGCTTATAATATTTTATTTAACGTGATGTTAAAGTTGGCACATTCATTTTCAAATAAAAATAACATTTTTAATGTTGGATTTTCTAGAATATTTATTCGACTAAAAGTATTATTCTAAAATATATATGATTTATATTCATCCTATTATTTTATTATTAATTTCTATTAAAAAATTAATCATATTAAATAATTATGAAAAAGTTATGTATTAATTATTTTATTAATAGAGATAACATTTAAATGTTATAAAAAATATTAAAATAAATATAATTTGGGATATTTAGTATATCAAAAAATAATTCTTGGTAAAATTTACCTATTATAAATAGAATAATTGTTTTTGAATTTAAATTATTATCTTATTTTTTTAAATTCAATGATTTGAATTGTGTAAAAAATTGACACTATTGATTGCTTATCAAAATAATGTTTTATTAAATTACTTAAAAATATAACATTTTTTAAATTTATATAATTATAATTATATGGTAAAAATTTTCAAAATTATTTATTTATGGTCTAATTTACATCAAATAAGAAAACATTTTACCCTTTTAATAATGAATTATTTCATGCCTTAGTTAAAAATTAAATAGAATAACTAAGTGTGAATTAAATTGATAATGCTTAAATTGATAGAAAAACATTTCTTAAATTTATTGGTTGCAAATATTACAATATTAACTCAACTAATCTTAAAAACTAGAGTTTTTTCGGTTTTTTGTATGTGGTAGGATTTTATTATAAATTATAATTTTTGGAGATTCCATAAGTGCCCCTCAACTCAATTATAAAAGGGCACCACCTCCCTCATTATTAACTTCATTCTGAACATTCAATCTCATCCATACACTTCCCATTTCTCTTTTCAACTTCCCAATTCACATTATAGAGGTTCTGGTTTTCTATAATGACCAACATTGGTACTTTAACAAGTGATCTAGAGGGTGATCATCGAAGAAGAGGTAATCTCCTCTACCGAATCATTCAAACTTATTTCTTCTAATACTCCCTCTTCATGAGATTTTTCCATTATTATGTAATAAATCCAGTATCAATTATACACTGATATGTTATTATGACTACGGAACAACCATATTTCACCATTTATCTGTTCTCCAAAAAACAGATCACAACATGCGCGTACGTGCAGTTTACCATCTCTACATAGTGGTGTAATCTGTTTTTCAGAACCACCTTACTTGAATGGGTATAATGATGAAAATAATAACTATACTTTATTGTTATAACATTCTATGGATTATTTAATAAAATAAATACCATCCACATCCATTATATTTCTCAATTATGAGAATGATATCGTCGCTTGTGCGTACGTATGACCTACCATCTCTATGATGCGATGTGATTCATTTTACAGGATATACACTAAATCATCATAATATAGATGTATAGAATGAATTAATATCGTAAATATTATGTTAATATCATTTTATAATGATATAATTTTGACCTAAGAGGAGAACCAAAACTTATTTGAAAAAACATGCATAAGAAAATGAAGCCATTAATACAAAAAAAAAACAAGTAATAATAAAATGTTATTAACAAATGGTTGCTAATAGGATTATATATGTTATCATAAAAATGAATATGATTCCAGAATAAGTAAATGAAATTATTGAATTCAATATACAAGATTCTCATATACATACAAAGGATATCGAACCTAAGGTAAGGGATAATTTTTATATCTTATTATTATCTGAGATTGTTTATATGTATGTATATATTGGGGTATATTTATCATCTATGTCTGTGTTTCCTAAATATATATTCCAAAATTATTTTTCTATCCTAAAAATATTATTTAAAATCAATTTTACCCATCGGTTAATCATTATTAAACAGTATTAAAATAATCTTTTCTCATTTTTGATATAAGGTACTTTTGGAATTTCCAACACAAGTATGAGAAGAATATTTTCATTTAACATATACAACATGAATAAGTTTTTATGTTTTAATTACATTTTATTCCCATGATTCTTCATATACAAGATTTTATGTATATTTTCAAATAAATTATTTTATTTTAAAATTTCATGGTATTTTGAGGAAATAAAATGTTTTTGAAGGAGGAAGGATATTTTACTCAAAATATTTTTTCATGTGTTCTATCAGAATTATTTTCCGTCAAAGATGTATTTCATTAATATGGTCATGTTTCAAGTATATTATCTCTATTATTCCTATGATTTTATTATTTTTATTATGGAATTCTATTTATGAACAACATTTGTTTTACATGTATTATTTTATGATGGATTGATGTTTCGAAAACACATTTTATTCTTTGGGTTATGCTATGATTAATTATTTAAGTTTTTGTGGAACATGTTTGAATTATTTCATTATGAAATGGTTGGGATCTATATCTACTTCCAATTAGTTTGGTAATAATTCATATCTTAGTATATAGAGAGAGATTTAATAGAAAATGAGCATGATTCGGTAATACAGGGCTGGAGCTATGAGTGGACTATGTTTAGTAATGGGAGTATTCCATTATGATGGTCTGGGAAATGTTCCTTGACTAATATGAAATTATTTTCTATGTATATGTGTATGAAACGAAATATTATAACTTATATTATGACTTTTGGGATTACATCCAATGATTCTTAGGAACTTTTATGATTTATCCTATGTCCTGATATTGTGATCTTTCATATGTAGGATATGAATTTCAAATGTTTTGTTTTTTTGTCTTCTATTTATGATATGATTGATATCTTCCATGTTTAACCTTACTAGGCATCTGATCTCACCTTTCTTATATTTCTTTTCCCCAGGTCGTGAAGAATGGAATTGAGTACGATATTTCAAAAAGGGCTGTAGTTGTGAAGAAATAAGTGGGATACAATATAGATGTCTTATGGACACATTTTTTATATTTCCCAGTTTCAAGAGAAAATTAACTTATATGGTCCCGATATACTTTTTTTATTTTTCTAATGATTATTCTTCAAATTTTGATGTAATATTAATGTATGTAATGTATTGTCCAATATATTTTGTATTAGAGTAAATTTATTGTTAATCTTTGGAAACTATTATGGGAAAACCTTAGTAGAAACCGCTAAGGATATGTCAATGTAGATGTCACAATCCTAGTGTTTTATAAAAATGTATTAATAACCCTGGATAAAACAGAATGTTTCATACAATACAATTTTATTTTGTATTATATATTTTCCCCATTATGATTAGTGTTGCTCATAATAAGCTTCTTGGTTTTAGTCAATGGATGGAAGCCAAAGGAACTACATTAATAATAAATGTGAGGGATAATGAAATGATTTCCCTCCTTAGCAATCGTTTTTTTGGGAGACATAATGAGAAATATTGTAAATATTCTCACACAACATTCTCAAGGAATGAATCATGAAAGAATTCCAAATGCGAAAATAGGGAACAACCTTTTATTAAATCCTTCATGAAGAAGAATCCACCTTATTTCAGCAGGTCTTCTGGCTGACTAGTGGCTGAATAATAGATCAGTACCACTGAAAATATATTTTCAGTTCTCCAATGTTCAGAAATGATGAAGTCATTTTAGCAGTTTATCATTTGTAAGGTTAAGCTGATCAGTGGTGGAACCTTATCAAGAATATGAGGCAAAGAGATGAAATTGAATCCATGGAATAGTATGAGTTCAAGAACATGTTTTTCAATAAGTTATTTCCTTGTATTCTTTTACCAATAATGGATAAAGATTTCCCTGAGCTTAATAAAATGGATGATGAATCTATTGGTACCTATGAATCAAATTTTACTAGACATTCATGATATGCTTCTTGAATTATTATCCAACCTGAGAGTAAAATTTATTGATTATTTAGTAGCATAAAACAATTCCTACAAAGTTAATCAGCCATTGGGGACTTTCAAACCCTTGAGTAAGTCATTCGATTTACTCTTAAGGTTGATATAGATATTGGAGTAACCCATCAGTCATTAGGGCTTGATAAGAAGATAAAAATGTAATTCAAGGAAAAATTTAAATACCACATCGAAAAGAAGTTGATTTTTTTCTTTATGCTCAACGTGTGGAATGAAACCTGGAGGAAATTGACTTAATGGGACAAGAAAATGTTTTATGTGTGTTAGATAAGGTCCTTGGGTAGTTGAATAATGAAGTGATAGGAAAAGGATGTCTACTGATGTGAATAGAGAAAAGGCTAAACAAAATTCTCCTCCTACACTTCAATGCTACAAGTCCAAGAAAATAGGGAATTATTCCATCTAATTCCCTAATATAAGGGTTATCGATGATTTTCAATGTCAGTAAACTATTAATACCAAAGACAAAGTAAATTCACATGGTATCACTATCAACAATGTGGAATTTGATAATGAAGTGGTGAAAGGTACACTTATTATCCACTATAAAGTAGAAAATGTTTTATTTGATACTAGATCCACCCAATATTTTATTTCTGAAGACTTTCCAAAGTGTATCACCGTATTACATCAACAATTTTATGTTAATATAACTTCGAAAAATATTAATGGCATAACGGTCGCATAAAAAATTTATAATTCTTCTCCAGTTGATGTTTGTGGGAAAGTGCTTCCAACCAATCTTATGATCCTTCCATTACTGTAAATTGTTGAAATTATTTTTATGGATTGTATTTCTCTATAGGTTATCATATAAAATAAAAAGGAAGGGATGTATCATTACAAATTCCTACCCATTCTATGATCACCTATCGATGCTAGGATGAGTATGACATTCTAGTGGATATTTATTCAATCTTTTGGGTCTTGATTCTTATAAATGAAGGGTTATCTATATCAAATGGTTGGGGAGAAACACACAATTAAGAATACACTTGTTGTATGGGAGTTTTTTTATATCTTTCCAAAAGAACTGTGAGGTATTCAACCGAATCGTGAAGTTTAGTTTTCAACAGAACTCATACCAGGTGTTATGACAACATCAAAGACACCATATAGAATGGACCCAATTGAGTGTCAGTAATTGAAGAAGAAACTGCAAGATAATGTAGATAGTGTATTCATATTCCCTAAGGAATCACCTTGGGATGCCCCTATTCTGTTTTTTATGAAGAAAGATTAATCAATGAGACTCTACATTAATTATCAAGAACTTCACAAGATCGTTATTAATAACAAATATAATATTCCCCGTATTGATCACTTATTAGACTAGCTATGAAGAGCTTAATACTTTTCCAAGATTGATCTTCATTCATGATATAATCAATTAAAGGTTAAGAAAAAGGATATATAAAATATGTAATTCTGTATAAGGTATGAGGACTATGAATTTATAGTGATTCCTTTTTTTCATAATAATTTCCTTATTATCTTCATGGATCTAATGAATAGAATACTTAGATAATATCTTGATATGTTTTTGGTAGTTTTTATAGATGATATTTGGGTTTATTTGAAGAGTAAGGAAGAGTATGAATATCACATGAGAATTGTTTTGAAGAACATAAGAAAGGATAAGATTTATGAAAAATTTACCAAGTGTGAATTTTGGATTTAGAAAATTTCATTTTTTGTCACATAATCTTAATAGAGGGGATATATATGGATATGGGAAAAACAAATTACTGAAAGTTGGCCAAAACCAATAAGATTAATAGATATCTGAAGATTTCATGGTTTGTCAGGATATTATTGGTGTTTTCTGAAATGATTTTCATGAATATCTAATCCACTCACCAAGTTTTCTTGGAAAAGAGTTATGTTCGTGTGCATGGAGGAATGTGAATAAAATTTAAAATAGATAAAAATATATTTATCCACTGCACTTGTACTCAGACATCCATAGAGAGGAGAAAGGTTTATGATTTATAGTGATGCATCTATGAAGGGGTTAGGATGAGTCCTCATGAAAAATGATATGGTCATAGATTATCCCTCATGAAAATTTAAAATCCATGGGAAAAATTACCCATCTCATGATTTTTAGTTAGTTGTGGTAATCTTTGCATTAAATACTTAGAGGAATTATCTTTATGGTGAAATTTATGATATTCATAATGATCATAAATGTTTAATGTATATTTTCTCACAAAAGGAGATTAATATGCATCAAATAAGTGGGTTGGAGTTGTTTAAATATTATGATTTCTCAATAAATTAATACACTGGGAAAACCAACAAGGTTGTAGAATCTTTGAGTCAAAAAGAACATGCTAGCCAATCCATTATGAGCATCACAATATATCCAATATTAATTGATTTATGAAGGATATATATTGAAATGTTAATTCAATGGGTGAAAAATTATCTTTCTTAAATAAATTTTCAACCATCTATACAAGTGATGATTAAGGAAGTGTAGAAGGAAGATGTAGAGCCACAAAATAATGCTAGAAATGTTATTTAATTCAACGTTTACTGTGATGGAATAATAAGTTTCATGAACCACGTATGTATTCATCCCATAAAAAATTAAATAAGGTTTTGTTGTATGGGGTTCTTATTTCATCATTCTCTATTCATCATGGCCTCAGGATCCACCGATGCCAGTGTCTGGCCACATCCTTGGCCCTTCCATTCCCCTGCCTACCCCTATCTCCACTCCACCAATGGTATCCTTCGGTTCTATGTCCTAGTATTCTTGCTCCTACCTCGTGTAGGTCCTCGCGGTAGATTCAGCACCTCGAGGTGTTCCCACGCTTCCGGCATCGACTCCTCTCGAGGCTCCCCGGATAGGATCTTTCATAGATGCTCTCTACGGTTCAAGAGGGGCCTTCCTGGTGAAATGTGTCCCTGAGGTATTCCTGGAGGCCACAAATTATTTGAAAACTGATTCTTGTTTCTCCATGGTTTTCCCTGTGACAACTTTTTTGGTGGAAGAGGCGTTCTTAAAATGAACCATTATGGTGCGTTCTGGCTATGAGACCCCCCCTCACCATATGCCATCTTTTTTTGCCTCTTGGGGTCTCCATCTTCTAACACATATCTCACCAGTTCATAAGAATTTTTTCTGCATTTTTCCAGCCTTAGAAGTAGATTTCATCTTCACTTGGAGAAAAGGTCCAAGGTATGTCGGCCGATGGAAATTCATCATGTCTTGATTGCCTATGGACTTCCATAGGGGAAAGGAATTACCAAGTGTTGTTGTATGGATCAACCATCATAGGATTCCTCTAGCCTTTTCGAATTTGGGTTTTATCAAAGCAATCAATGATTCCTCGGGGGGTTTTCTTTCTGTTGGTGGTAGGGTAAGGGGCTGTGAAGATGCATCGTTAACTCATTTATGTGTAGAGTTGGATCTCCCCCAACCCATTCTGGATCAGCTCCCTCGTCAGGTGAAAGATAGTTTTTCATGGTACCAAGCCACCGCCTACCCATTCTTCCTTTTTTATTGTCCCTTCTGCTTTCTCTAGGGTAATTCTCTTCAGGTTTGTTGGCACCACGAGGATTTGGTTTCTTGATTCCATTCTAAGTTCTAGTCCCAAAAACCTCCAATGACCTCTTTTATTCATCATAAATCACCCTCCATTATGGATTCATATTCTATTAACAAGATAGTGGTGGATTCCCTTGATTCCATACCAGTTTTTGAGGTATCTTTGATCCCATATCCATCTCGATCCCTACCTTCTTGCTTGGACCAGTCTACCTTCATTCATAGTGCACTGTCCTCATACCTGGATGGTTTTTTACCTTTTTTGATTCTGTCCTAGTTGTCCCAGGGTCCTCTTCTAGGGGTGTAGTTGTCACGAATGGTGTCCAGTCATCCTGGACTTCTAGATTTTCCTCTTCCTTACTCCTCGGATTATGTTTGTTCAAAGAGGCTCCACTCATGATGGATTTGGATTCTTTCTTTCAAGTAGCCTCAACAAGGGGGTGGTGGTACTCAGATTCGGTCTCCCCTCATGGTATTTCTTCTAGGGGTGGTCAGTATCAACTGTTCCAAATACATCCCTGATCCTGACGGAATAATCCACCTTCCAAAGTCCCAGGTCTCAAGGGTGGATATTCAGGTCTCCTTGAGCACAAGGGGGCTCTCTCTTGATGTCTCTAGGGACATCAACCACATATTTTCTTGTCGCCTCCCAAGGGTGAAGTATTACGCACATATTCATGATAGAGGAACATATTAATTGAACTCTTCCTCTCATTTTTATAAGACCGTGAATTCTTGGGCCAATTCTAGGATACTATTCATCAAATGATTCCCATAATCATCTAGAATTCCCACAACATTGGATCCTAGGTTAAGATGGATTTCCACACCACCCAAATCTAAAGCCACAATATCCTCATAATAGCTGTTCTTGAGAAAAAACAACCTATGAAATAAACCAATGACCTCTCCATAAAAATTAATATACATGGGTGAATTCATGCCCATCCCACTAATAGACATATTTGAATTTTCGGGAACAGAAGCCTCTATGGACCTTGTTCAGGCTAGCGACTAGTTTGTCAGTATGAGGGTGGGGTATGGAAATATATCTCTCTTTATTTCATTCATCTATGGATTCTATAATGATCATCTATGGAAATACTTATGGAGTTAAATTAATTATTGTTTTCTGTGAAACCTCACTTGGATTTTTGGGGGTGACTTCATTGCGGTCACTATCGGGGAGGAGAGGAAAGGTCAGGTCCCGTTTTAGAGGAACGTGAACATGGAGTTCATTAAGTTTATGTCTGGGAATGGGCTCTCTAAACTCAGATTCTTAGGAGTATATTTGACATGGTACAATAACCAAAAATGGAGGAACCACTCGTGGTGCCGGCTGGATCGCTGTCTGGCCAACATTCATCCCATCTCCACGTTCTCCAACACAAAGGTAGGTCACTTTGTCGAAGGGTTATTCGATCACTCCCCCATACATTTTTCCATATCCTCATGGCATGATCAGACCATAATAATCCGGTATTAGCATCATTGGGACAGTCTTTTTGGTTTCTATGACTTGTTTAAGGACACATTGGGTGAGTCCACTCAGGTTCATTCGTGGATGGTCATCCACAACAATCTCCAAAGACTCAAGGAAAGCATCCAAGAAAGGGAAAGAGGGATCTCTCCAATAGAAAGTGATATTAATGACTCCATGAAAGATGTGAATCTCTTAGATATTAAACTAGTATATCTATGGGATGATAGGTTTTTTGAAGTTCTTTCCAGCAAGAAGAGTTTTCTAGAGGACATGCTCTTTATGTAAGAACGCTTTGAGAGTGAGAAGATGGTGATTATGTAGATCAAGGGGGGAAGCAAGAATACTGGATTCTTCCATGCTTGTATCATGTAATGAAAATGCATGGAGAATCCTAAAATCATGTTGGATGGTGGTAGGTACACTAATGATAGATACATTATGGGTGTTATGGCTCTGGCCTCCTTCAAATACCTTTCTAACGGTCCTAATCATTACTTTCCCAATGGTTAACTAAGGGAGAACATAGGTTATTTCAATGTGATTAACAACTATCTTTTGTCCCAGGATAATGTTGATATGGTTTCTACTTTTGATGATAATGAAATTATGGAATCTATGCTGAGTATTAACCCTAAAAGCGCTCGAGGACCCAATGGGTTCCCAGTCTTGTTCTACAGAGAACCACAAGACACTGTGATAATGCATTTTATCTCTTCTATTAGTGACTTCTTTCAGGGGGGGGGGGGTCCATCTTCCTAGGGTTTCATGTTCCACGAATATTTTTTTCCTCCCCATGATCAAGTAACCTTCCTCCATTTATCATTACCAGCTAGTGATTTTGTGTAACTTTTCATATAATATTTTGGTCATCCTAATAAATGAGAGGGTGTCAACTCTTATTCCCCTGTGGGTATCCTTGGAAGTTCATGAATTCGGGAAGGGATGGTCTATCCAGGGGTCCATTTCACTTGCACAAGATATGATCAGAGACATAAACATTAAGACTCATGGTTACAATCTAGATATAAAGCATCACATGAATAATGCATATGACATGGAAGAGTGTGGTTTTATCAATACAGTGCTAGAAATAATGGGGTTCTTCCCATGGAACATTGATATCATTTTTAGGTACTTCTGCTCCTCCTAGTTGGTGGTCACTTTTCTGTGGAAAACATATGGGTTTTTAAATGGTACATATGGACTGAGGCATGATGATCCATTGTCAGCGAGAATATTCATTATCTCTCAAGATTTTTTCAACCGATAGCTTAATAGGGTTATAAACAATGGAAAGGTAATGGATTATCAAAGAAGAATGTGATCTCCCTCTTTTTCTCACATGATGTTCGCCGATGACACATTCATCTTCAGGAATGCTAGTATGTGGTCCATCAAAGGCCTTAACAGGGTTTTGTGGGAGTACTGCTTATGGAGCGGGTAGGTTATCAACAAGGCCAAAAGTAAAGGATCTATCTCAAATAGATTCACTGCCACTCGGATCCATGTTATTCAGCACAGCTTGAATATGCACAAAGGGCCCTTCCTTATAGAGAAACTGGGGGCCCCAATCTCACCAAGGAGGCTTTGCATATGTACCTTTGACTCCAGTGTCAATAGGATTAATGGCCTAATTCTCAAATGGAATAATGTTGAGCTCTCATTTGGGGGTCAGATAACATTGGTTAATGGCCTGCTTATTTCCATCCATGTCCACTCTCCCTCATCCGTCAATGTCCCAAAGATCATGATCAAAAAAATTGTTAAGATCCTTGTAAGCTTTATATGGGATCTATGTTTAGAGGGTAAGAACCAATGGGATTCCTAGAACAGAGTGGAAAGAAGAGCTAGGGAAAGTGGTATCAATGTTTTCCAGCTTGGATACACTCTTCTATACATGAATTCAAAGATTGGATGGGATGTTCTGGAACAATTTACACTATGGTGGATCACCTTGCACAACACTCACATTTGTTCTAAGTTCAAGGACTTTGGTTAGGCTTATCTGTTTTGGTCTGGTATCTCCGCTCTTATTAATACACTAGAACCATATTCTAGATTTATTGATGGGAGGGGGCATCTCTTTCTGGCATCAAAAATGGGTCAGCACTGTCCTTGAAATTACTAGGTACCCGACCACATTGAAAACTCTTAAGGAGGTCAGGTCTCACACAACCATCATTGAAGTGATCTTGTAAGAGGACTATCTTGACACATTCAACCTTATCGAGCTCAATTTCAAACTAGATAGATGTGTCTTCTCTCTCTCTCTCTCTGCATTGGGGTACTTTAATTCAAGAGAGTTTATGTGCATGATGGACACCCTTGAACAAAGTGATACATGGAATGAGATCCTCTGGTCCAAAGGTACTTCTCTCAAAAAAACACTTTCTTACCTGGAAGTTGCATCATAATATTATTTACAATGATGAGAACATTAAGTGATGTAACATATCACTAGCTTCAAGGTATCATAGCTACTCGGACCACCAGGAGGAGAGAACGTGAAAGATTGTTTTTGGAAAGATAATGCTCATGGGTCATGTGGTAGTATTTTTGTGAGTCTAAATCAATTAAAGTTAACTACATGGCTGGAATTCCTTTTTGGATCAATGGCTCCACGGTGAGAAGGACAGGGCCCTGAGCAGATGACCCACACCATGGTCCTTTATGCTGGTAGCTGGTCACTTTGGAAAGTGAGGAATATGGCAAGACATGAAGGGACTCTAGCTTCTGGATATGGAATCATCCTTCATACAATGTTTCTCTTCCTCGACCTGATCATATACATTATCAATTAGAAATAGGAACCTACTCTTCAAAGGCTTCATGTGTGCAATGACATCTTTTCTCCATGTAACAGTAATATAATAGGAAACTAGGTATATTGGTCTCCACTTAGAAAAGGGACCAATCATAATTCTGAATAGTCATGCCACATGGGGTTATTCGGGTAGTAAGGATGGTGTTAAATCCATCATATTCAGTCATTATGGCTTTCTCTGATCGCATGGGTGGTGGTTCTTCCCTCCAGGAGGTGGCCAAGTTGATGCTCTTTGGCCTATCCTTATGCTGTCAGAAATGGGATCATCTTATCAGAGGTTAAAACTGACTCCCAAATTATCCACAACACCATTCATGTCTCTGTAATTATTCCATGGACTATTCAATACATAACTAGTAAGTAAAGGGGCCTGATTAGTTGCAACATCAGCGTGGTCCAAACATGGTGCGAGGGGAACAAGGTTGGGTACCACCTAGCCTCTTTGTATTTTCCTGGTCTGGATCCCTTTTGTTTTCATACTATTATCCCCATGAAACTAGAGGGAGTCAACATGGTTAGAGGGAATTCCCTCAGCCTCCAATATTTTCAGCCTCCTTAGAATTTCTGTTTTTGGTGTTTTGGGCAAGTCCATTCTTATTGTGCTTTCTCTCTTGAAATAAAATTTACATGATGTTGAATGATGTATCTTAGTGATTGGTTTTTCATCAAGTTATTATTGAAAGATATAAGTCTAAGGGTATGTTACAACAATTACCCTTACCAGAAGGGAAATGGTAAAACATCACAATGGAATTTGTTTTCGGGCATCCCAAAACACCATAATTATATATGGGTTATAGTTGACCTCCATAAAAAGTTGGCACACATAATTTCTATTAGAGAGTATTTCTCTCTTGATCAGCTTGCCATTATATATATAAACGAAGTGTAAGATTTCATATAGTACCACTTTTCATTATATCTTATTGGGATCTGAAGTTTACCTCAATGTTCTGGCGAAGTCTTCAGCATGATCAAGATATAGAGTTATGTTTTAGCATTGCTTATCATCCTCAGACATATGGTTTATTTGAGAGGAAAATTAAAACACTATAAGACATGTTGGGAGCTTTCTCAATGGATTTCAATGGTTTTTAGGATCAAAACCTACCTATGGTATAATTTTATTACAGTAATATCTATCACTATAGTATTCACTTAGATCCTTATGAATCCCTCTATAGAAAGAAGTTCATAACTAAAATATTATATGATGAAGTTTGGGGAAAAAATCTATTAGGACCTGATCATATTGATGAAATAGAAGAGATGGTTGGATCTATTCAACAACACATTAGAGTAGCTCAGATTGGAAAAAAAATTATGATTGCAATCAAATAAATTACTTAGAGTATGAAGTGGTTGAAAACGTGTTTCTAAGAATATTTCCCTAGAATAGACTAATTATATTTGTAAGGAAGGAAAAGCTAACAAATAGTTATATGAGTCCCTTTTAAATTCTAGATCATGCTCGGAAGGTAGCTTGTAGATTGGAGATACCACAAAATCCCCGTCAAGTTCGTGTTTTTTTCTATGTATCACTATTTAAAAAGTATATAACTGCTCCATCAATTTTACTAAACTCATAAGTTGTACCTCTAGAGCATGATCTTTCTTATGAAAAACAATTGATAAAGATTATAGAAAATAGTGAAAATGTTTTTCAAAATAAGACCACTTAGTTGGTTAAAATTTTAAGGTACAACCACCTATTTGAAGAAGATACATGGGAACTTGAGGATTTGATGAGGAAAAGGTCTCCTTATCTATTTGTATCCAAGTAACAAATTTCGATGGTGAAATTTACTTTAATAGGGGCAGAATGTAACACCAAGATGTTTATATGAAATATTTTATTTAAAATTTTAAATTCTCCAACAGATTTCATTACTCACAAGCAATATTTTAAATGAATTGCGAGATTACCTTGGTAAAAATCACTATTATAATGTATTTGTTATGTTTTCTGGAATAAATATGACTAACATATGAAAATTTATGGTGAATTATTTGGCTAACAATTATTAATAAAGGAAGTATTTTTCTTCTTTGTGTTAATAAATTATGTTAATTACCATTATTAAATGAAATTTATGAAATTTATATGATATATATTAAATAAAACATTTTTTATATTCATATAATATGTATTTTAGTCTTTGGGTATTCAAAACCATAAGTTATGTATAAAAAATAATATTTTTTTTAAAAGCATAATTTTACCCCTTATAATTGAAAACCATTTTTAAATTAAAATTATGACACATTATTAATTCTTATATAAAACTATAAACCAATTATTTTGAATTGGGATATAAAAATTTAATTTGGATGAATTTTTTATATTTTTTGGATAACTTTCAAGTTTGGATTAACAGTAAAAATGTACTAAATTTCATGTGAATTTTTTTTCATCATAATAATATATATGGTAGAATTATATTATTTACTTGTTTATAATTATAAATAGAATATATTTTTATAATTAATATAATCTCATTCATTGGTATTAATTTTACTTTTCATTTAGATGTAAAAACATTTCAATTTTTTTGCAATGTTTTATCTTTTAAAACCCCATTTGCATTCAGATAATGAGATTAATTTAAATTCAATTACTGAAAATTTTGTGTTTTTAATTTTTAAAAATGGATTCCATATTTGAAATTAGTACATCCAAATTATGTTAATTGATTTATTTTAAATTTTGTCATTATGAATAGTAACGTTGGTGAATTTTTATTCATACGTTAAAAAGAGAAATCAGGTAATTAAGGGTAAAATAATATTATAAATTGACCCAAACAAATGTCCTAATATCATTGGATGAATTTTTTGAACCTAAATAATCCTTGGGTTGAAATGGTATCCTATGGTAGCCACCTATAATATATTAGTACATTTAATTTATTTTATTTAAAGAAAAGTTAAATATGGATTACTCAAATTTTAATAACTATATCCTTTTTTATATAATGTTATACATAAGATAAATTTTATTATAAATATAATTTTGAAATATAATTTTTTTACTTATCATGGTAATTTATTTGTAATTTTTATGAAATAAATAATTACCTTAAAGGATAATATAAAGATGATGGTGAAATGATTTAATTGATGAGAAATCAATAAAATATTTATTATTAAAATGATGAAAACAATTAAAAGTCCAAAACACATAATGAAATATTATTGGTTGTGTATATCTAATCTATAATCATACAAGGGTTGAGTTATTGACCATTTGGATCCTTATGGAAATGATTATGACACTTATAATAATTTATTTAAAGTGATGTTAATGTTGTCACATTCATGTTTTACTAAATATAAAACTTTTAATGTAGAATTTTACTGAAGAGATATAAAAAATAAAAGTATTGTTATGAAATATATAATATTTATATTTGACTTATCGTTTTAGTTTTATTTTTTAATCAAAAAAATATGTATATTAAATAATTACACAATAAATATGTTGTAATTATTTTATTAAAGGAGATTAAAAATAAATACTATTTTAAATATTAAAATAAATATAATTTGGGATAATTAATATGTCCAAAATTTTTTATAGATTAACTATACCTCTTATGAATATAATAAAATATATTTTTTTTTGAAGTTAACTTGTTATCATAATATTTTTATAAATCATTGAATTGAATAGTGTAAAAATTGACATTATTGATTATTTATCAAAATATTATTTTATTAGATTATTTAAAAATAAAAAACATTAAGATATATAACAATTATGACATGGTCTAAAAGTTATGAATTATTTATTTATTTTCTACTTAACATCAAATAAATAAATATTTAACCCTTTTAAAACTGATATATTTGATACCTTGGTTCAAAATTAAATAGAATAACTAAGTGTTAATTAAAATGGTAAGCTATAAATTAGTAGGAAAAATTTTCTAAAATTTATTTTTTGATTTTATTACAAACTTATCTCATCTCATCTTATAAATTATGACATTTTGGTAGTTTTTTGATGTGGTTTTATTTTATTATAAATTAATATGTTTGCATATTCCATAAGTGCCCCTCACATCAATTATAAACGGGAACCTCCTCCAACACTTCATCACTTCATTATTAACCTCAAGATCAGTCATACCCTTCCCATTACACTTATAAACATCCATAGTAACATTATAGATGTTTTTTTGATTTTCCAAAGGCTATCCCTAGTTCTTTAAGGGGTTATCTAGAGGTAGCTGATCGAATAAGTGGAAATCTCCTCTACCGAATTTTTCAAATTTTTTATTATTCTGCTTCCTATTCATGAGTTATTTACATTATAAAGTAACAAATACAGTATCAATTATATAGTGAGATATTATTATTATTTTTTAAAAATTATATTCCACTTTCTATCCATCCTATTAAAAATGAAATCAGCATGCGTGCGTGTGTACTGCTTATCGTCTCCACCTCATGGTGTAATGTATTTTTCACTACCACAGTAATTGGATGGGTATGATGACAGAAATAATAACTATATGATATTAATATAACATGATATGAATTATGGAACAAAATATATAACATACACATCCATACCATTTCATTATTATGGGAATGATATTGTCGCTAGTGCGTACGTATGGTCTACCATCTCCACGATGCAACGTGATTAATTCTACATGATATCAATTAAATAATTTTTATATAAATTTATATAATGAATAAATATGGTAAATATTATGTTAATAATTTTTTTTAATAATGTAAATATAACCAAATGTGGAGAAAAGTAGCTTATTTGACAAAACATACATAAGAAAATGAGGCCATTAATAACTTAATAATGAGTCAAAATGAAATAATGTTAAAAAAAATGACAATAGTATCATATATGATATCATAATAAATTCTATGATTATATAATAAGTCAATTAAATTATTTAAATCATTATACATGAGGATCAAATATAAATAAAGGATAAAAAACTTATGTCCAGGGTTAACTTTTCAATCTCATTATTATCTTTGATTCTTTATACATAAGTATATACTATGGTATATTTATAATCCATGTACATGTTCCCTAAATATGAATTCCAAAATATTCTTTATATCCTCATGCAGTTTTTTAATATCAATTTTAACTATTGGCGAATCATTATGAAACGGTATTAAAGTAATCTATTTTCGTTCTCGTTTTAAGTACCTCTTGACTTTGCAACCAAAGTATGAGAAGGATTTTTTACTTTAACATATTCAATATTAATGGATTCTTTAATTTTTATGAGTCCTTTTTTCCATGATTCTTGGTATACCATATCTCATGTATATTTATAAATAAATTATTTTCTTTTAAAATTGCATGGAATTTTTAGAAAAGAAATTTTTTTTGAAAAAGAAACTATATTTTCCTCAATAATTAATTTCAAGTGTTCTATAAAAATTATATTCCATCTATGATATAATTATTGAATAGGATCATGTTTCATCTATACTATCCCTATTATTACTATGATTTTATTATGTTGATGATATAATGGTATTAATGAAAACCATTTTTTTACTTGGATTATGTTATTATGGAATGATGTTTAAGAAACCGATTATATTTTTTGGGTTATACTATGATGAATGATTTATTTTTTGTGGAACATGTTTGAATGATTTCATTATGAGATGGGTGGGACCTATATCTCCCTCCAATTCATTGGGTAAATATTCATTTCTCATGATATAAGCATGTTTGGAATGGGAAATGATCTTAGTATAGTAATATAGGGAAAGAATAAGGAGTGAACTCAGTTCAGTAATGGACTTTGTTCACAATGATGGTCTTGGAAATAAAACTTGACTAGTGTGAAATTATCTTATACACTTAAGTGTATTCTAAAAAAAATATGTCTTATGTTATTAATTTTGGGATTACGTTCATTCATTCTTATTAACATTTATGATTTATCCCATGCCATGATATCATGATCTTTCATATGCATGATTAGTTTTTCAAATGTAATGTTCTTATTGATATCATTGGGATATACTTGAGATCTACATTTTTAACCCTTAAAAAAGAATCTGATTTCACCATTTCAAATGTTTCCTCTCCCAGGGTCTTGAAGAAGGGTATTAAGTAAGATATATCAAAAAGAGGTTTAGTTATGAAGAATTTAGAGAGTGAAAATGTATATGTCTTATGAACCAGCTGTTTATGATTCCTAGTTTCTAAAGACGCTAAACTTATACGGTCCTGGTGTGGTTTAGTTATGTTTTGTACTGAATATTCTTCAAATTTTTAATTAATATCCATGTATGTAAATTATGGGAATTTATAGATCAATCACCACCCATATTGGATTTATTACTCAGGGTATCTACGGTAATCCGACAAGAAAATATATAGACACCTCATCTGATTTAAAAATTGAAACAGGAAGAGGATAGAGATAGTCATAAGGTTTCATATTCTATAACATTATCAGTTTGTAGGTGTAATAGTGTAACATGTATTCAACAAAGTCACACTTCATACCTAGACACCTGAAATGTCGTCGCATGTCATATTACATATTTTTTAGTGCCTCTATGAATAGCCTTAAAAGAAATCCATTAATCAAAAAAATCATGCTCCCCTACTGATGCTGAAATGACATAATGACTCCCAAAATAGTGAATATCATCTTCAGATAGAGACTAACCAGAAACACCCCCCGTATAGGGTTTCTCTAATTTCTATGACCTTGTAATGTTACTATTGACTCTATAGAATAGACTCAATGAGAGATGAAGATTACTGAAAATTATTCAGAACTATAATTGATGTGTTCTACTGATCATCTAGATGCAAATGTGTAAAAAGACTCATAAGGTTCCACTCTTCCTTTGATTCGAGAACGGTCTTTTGTGGAAATTTCCTACTAAGAGCATCTGAAACACTATTCCCATTCCCCTAAGTATAGGTGATGTTGGAGTTAGTTGTCTGATGGTATTAGACCAACCATATCTATATAAGATTCACGTATTTATAGGAAAATATAAATCTAAAACTATCATGGTCAGAAATAACTGTGAACCTCTCTCTGAAAATATAGGTCCACAATCACATAAGCACCAGAATAACTACATAAATCTCTATATCATGACTGGGGTATTTCTTCTTATGGATTCAATGATGATGAGAGACATAAGGCACACCATAATCATCCTACATAATCACACAACCCAGAATAGTTCCAAATTCAACATAAAAAACAACATACCCCCTATCGGGCTCATGTAATATCAGAATAGGAGTTGGTGTTGGATGTCTTTTCAACTCATCAAAAGAATACTGAAACATTGCATCCCATGTGAATTTCACCCCATCCTAGCAAGAGTATTAAAATATTATTTCATCATATTTAAGTCCTTGATGAACAATTGATTATATCCAGTAGGAACAAGTAATCATTTAATCTCAAAGAGGTTATGTGTCTCTTCCCATGAAAAATATAGCCTTCACCTACTCGGGATCAATAGATAATCCATGTTCAGAAATCACAAACCCCATGAACTTCACATATTAAATCTAGAAAATTAATTTTGAAATACTTACATAAAATCAATAACTCTTCATCATTGCAAAAAAAATTGAATGGGGTTCATACTTAAGCTCATATCTCAAATAAACCATAATATCATCTATGAACACTAACTCAAAATTTTTGAGATATTGATTAAATATTCGATTCTTCAAAACCAAAAAAAACTGGAAGAGAATTAGTCCGAAAAAAATAGTATCACAAGAAATTCACAATGGCTACAACTACTTCTGAAATCCATCTTTTGTATATCACAATTCCAAACTCTAACCTGATGATAACCTGACCAAACAAAAATCATCAAAAACAACTGTTACCTTTTAAATGATAAAAAAATCCTCCACAAAATGAAAAAGATATTTGTTCATAACTATTTCTCAATTCAACTTCCAAGAGTCCACATAGAACTATAGTGAACCATCTTCTTTATTGGAAAACTGCACTGGGCTTCCCATGAAAAAACACTATAGTGAAAAATACCATTCTCCATTAGATCAACCAACTGAATATTTTTATCTTTTAGCTCCACTCGTTCCCTATGATAATAAGGTATTGAAACCAACTACATACCAATAACTAGGTCAATAATAATATATCCCCCCCTCTTAAGAGGAGGACAAGAGAAATCATCTGGGAAACCATTAGGATAATCACCAACAACAAAAAGAAGATAAAAAATAGAATAAATTAGATTTGTTTCAACTACTATAGTATAAAAAACCCTACAGATCTTGGTGGGAAGGTCTTACATGACTAGACTTCAGATCCCACTATCCTTTAAACACTTGTGACCTCCCTTTGACTACAATAAATGAGACATTCCAATTATAAAAATAAAACACATCATAATGGGAAACAATCAAATTCATCTTGATGATGATGTCAAAAAGATAAATATTGAGAATATGAAAATCTTATAATAATTCTGCATCATCTATCGATAATGCTCAAGAAGGACACTAAAAACCCTACTCCTACCTCTCCTAGAGAGGTGTCTATAACTCCATAATAAATTAAATGAGTTCTATTGTAATTTTAATCAAATCATAAAAATCTATGGATATAAATGAGTGGGGAGAACCAGTATCAAATAATGAATTCCCAATAGATGATGAAATAAATATGGTACCTATCACTATCATTGGAGTCATATCCACCTTCGTTAGAAACTCATCTATCATGTGAAGTTATTTCACTCTCAAGGACTATGGATGGATTCATATAGTCTTTAAAGAATATGAATACTCTATAGTAGACTTTGGAGCTGACTAACCCTGACCATATTGAGGAGTAGATAGAGCCTGACAGAAACTATGTAGATGATCATAATTTCCACAACAATTGAGCATATTTTCATGTGAAGGAAAATAAAACTGGATGTGTCCTCCCTTGAAACACTAATAGAAATTAGGTATCACACAACTAGCTAATAATGGAGGTACTGAAGAGGCCTACTTTCTCAAAGCACCTCCACTACCCATATGATGATATTTCAACACCATCATTTTCCATTGTGTTCCCCCCAAAACATCCACTTAGTGAATGAGAAGGTGAAAAATATCCAACATTTCTTACCATATTCATCTCTTCCATCATATCCCTATCCAATATCTTCATATAATTAAAACGATTCAGTAAAAATACCTATGATCTCATATCTAATCACAATCCTTGTAGGTACATCTGAGCGTTCATCTAGTAATTCTTTATAATCCTTGGTGAAAAAAATGAGTTTAGAAAAATGATTGGTGTATGCCTACACTGAATTCTCTCCCAATTATATGAATAGTAACTCCAAAGACATAACCATAATCATCAACTCTTGGAAAACCTATTAGAGGAATAGAGTCTTAAAACCCTTCCTGTCCAATACCATTTTTTAACCACTTGTAACATAAAATATCATCCTCTCTAAATGGGACCATCAAGTCTAAATACCGCCAAACTCACCATGATACTCTTAGATATATCTAGGAAGTAAAATATCACATAAATATATTAATGTTATCCCTGTACCTCTTACGGTTCATCTCTACCCTTAATGGACAATGTCTTCTCATGCAAGAATGCTTGTGATCGATCCCTCTCTCCTACATCTCATGGTTGTAACTCAACAATTTTTTTGAAAATTTTTTAGATTATATTTAATATCTTAGACTAACAAGATCACCCCCTTAAAAATTTCTAATCAACATGGGGATTCCCTTCATGAAAATAAGACACACCCTCCTAAGGAACTCATGGAGGACATCCCAGAGGAATAATATTGGAAACCAAAATAGAAAAAAAATTTCAAACTATGAAAAATATCAGTTATAAATATAAAATCCATATGAATAAAATATGATTTTGACCAAAAAATAAAAAAATAAGACACACATCCCAACATCCAATTGTAACTTAAGTCTCGTCATGGAAAGAGCTGCATTTGAACTCACCACAACCTTCCTCTCAAGTATCAAATACCTATATCTAGTCTACAAAATTTCCTAATACATGAAATATTGGGGACATACCTCCTCTAATATCAAACAATGATAAACCTGACCCAAATACCCTCTCAAACTGCTACCAACCCAAATTTTCACTTAATCAAGTGGATTTGATAATCCCCATGGGCTTGCAAATAGAACTCGAGCATCAAAAACAAATAGATGGAACAATTTCATATAAATTGAAGCATAATACATAGAATATATACATATATAGTGAGAAATGGTGGAATAAAACATGAATATATATGTAACAATAGATATTGAAAAATAGAAGAAATAAAACTGAAATTGGAGAAAAAATATTCAAGAAACGAGCCCAACTGTAAAGGATAACAAAACTAAACAGTGAATTCAACAGTCTCCATTTGGTAACATATGAAGACTCCCACCATCCCACAACTATCTAACCAAGACCATCCAAAAAACAACTTCTTCATCTCACTATAGGACCTTGACATTCCCTATATAGAAAGACATAAAAAGTTCTACGCAACACCAAAATGGTGTGAAAGGTGTGATCTAACATTCTTAGTAGGATCCCACACAGTCATTCCAATTCAAGTCTGTAAAAAATAATCCAATCTTTCTCAAATTTATAGAAAACAAGGCCTGAAAAATAGTCTAGCAATTTTTGTATCAAAATAATTAAAAAACCATTTAATTTTACCCTTTTCCACAATTCTAAATAATGTTGGTAAATTATTTTCGACTCATTTCACATACATATGTCAAAACATATATATCAAGTCAAATTAAAGCATGTATCACATATTATATCAAATAAAAATAAATAAAACCATAATATTACAATATAAAGCATCCCAAATTTAGAAAATAACAGGTAACATCATACAAAGTATTACACTAGGTCATGATATCTAGGACACTCGTACCTAACATAGAAAATCATGTGCATTAATTATTTAGATATATGCATAGAATCTATAGATCAAAGGAACACACCATCAATTGAAAATCTCAATATTCCTAACAAGCCCCTAAAAATGGGTATAGGGAGTAGAGGAATTCCCCATGAGTGAACCCCCTAGTATTAGAAATATTACTATAACTTCAACAAAATTACCTAAGGCTTAACATCTGCTCTATTTTCTAATCTATTTCATCAATTCAATTTTATAAAAAGAATTCATTGAAAACCATCACACAATGTCTTGAAATCCCATTTTAATTTACCAAAATTATGAGAAAACAATATTATATCCAAAATTCTTTTACACACAAACAAATAAAATCATTTAATCATACCATTTCATTTATAAAATAATTTATCAAAACCAACAATATAGGATATACAAAGAATGTCCTACCTCAAAAACTCAGGGTGATACAAAATTGTAAAGGGATCCACCAACAAGAAGAACATGACAACAAAAAATGTGGCACTGGAATAAATAAAGAAATAATATCATCGATCCACTTTAACAAAAGGGATGGGGGAGAAGAGGAAACCATACATACCTTATAAACACTCACCAAACTCACCACAACTAATAAATTATCTTCCCATAGAGAAAGATCAAAAAATGGATCTAGAATAAAATGAGAAGAGTCATTACCATGGTTCAGATGTTCTAATAATTAAATGAAATCGTGATACCATGATTAATGTAAATGTCGAAGAAGAATGTATTACTCAACCATAGATATGATATGCGACCTCCCTGATGATAAATTGGAAAACGAGTCAATTCAAAATGAATATAGGTTCCCAAAATCGATCGAGAATACATATAGGTTGATAGAAAATAGATTTCATGTTGAATGAATAATAGACCATTCATAAATTTTCCTAAAATTAATTTTTATTATGATTACAAGGTCTCCATCCCATTACATGTTGTGAAATCTATGGTGTCCATACATACTGACAAACCCATCACATTTTTATTAAAAATCCAATTATAAAAATTACATGGCATGTGATATTTACACAGAGTGTATTATTTAATGACGTATAGGTAGCATGTTACATGATCCTATAGATAACATACACTTCATGCAGACCGGTTACACGGCATATAACCACCCAACTGCCTATAACACTACAGATTCATACATTAAAACCCCATAATAACTCATACATTCTATGACCTCCAGGAGAAACCCATTAGGACATTACACATTTATACCCTGACTCCATTAATTAAAATTTTAACACATCCATAAACAATATTCCTTTTTCCCAAGAAAATGATATATATTCTCAGATGTCCCAATAAGAACCCAATTAAAGTGGAAAAAATTTAAAGATATGAGAAATACCTAAAAGATAGTAATGGGATGGTACACACAATATATCATATCAAGAATATTTATCATGGTCTGTAGACACTAACATGAATATAACATCAGGAAAAGATCTCATGGGATACACATACACTAACATTGATATCATAATTTGAAAGGGTGTAATCGGACACACACACACACATGGGCTAATCATATATATAAATTAAAAAAAGGCCTCTAATGGTAAGGAAATCCTACCTCAAGAATATCAATTACCAAATAAAATAATTTCAACTTATATCAAAACTTATCACCAAATTTCCATAAAACCATCCCAAATTCATAATTGGTAAATCGAAAATCAATATAAAAAAGAACATGATAAGGGATAGATTTTTTTAGACTTACCCAATAAAATACATTGTCACCAATGGATATGATCCAGTCAAGAGATATGAGGTAATCCTCTATAGAACTATGAATTTATCCTTCATAAATCTAATAATTCTTTATTAGATCATATATTAATACATGGATCTACTCATAAATACTTATATCTATGAGGAAACTCAAGAGAAGTAGTAGGTTTTTTCTACATCGACTTAGATATGTCATATGGAAGCCACTAAATCGATTAGATATTAAAAAAGTAAAGAGATATTAAGAAAGGATATTAATTAACCTTAAAAGATCATATCTATTTGTTTTAGGTGAATTAAGGTCCATCCAAGCAAGGTAGATATCAAATATAGGATACGAAGTGAAAATATGGGGTCTCCCCCACTAATAATCATTCATGTGATCCACTAGTGGGTCGGTGGGCCTCCGGAAACTTTTATGCTACCAGTTGATCATTTTATTCCTTTGACTCTGATACCGAGTCCAAAACACCCCAAATACATCTCTAAATTTTGATAAAATCCATTTACGAAATGAAAAACTAGAAAGAGTCATACAATTTAATTCGATAATGTTATAAATCTCCCCTATCAAATGAAATATCATCCCTGAGAAAGCCCTCTTGAGATATGTTCAAACAAATATTGAAATTGATCAAGTACATAAAATTCCCTCTCCTAACCATTCTATTAGAGTCTCACATACCTCTATAAACCCTGAAAAAGATTATCTATATTCACCGATAACACATCCTTATTCGAGTACAAAATTTGAAATAGTCACTCCATAAACAATGCCTTAGGTTATAACTCAATATCATCATTATAGATCATATAAATAGGATTAGGATTTCACTTTCTAAGATGAGACACATAGAAAAAATTATGAAAATATTTTCATCATGGGTTATGATATAATCAGTAATATAGTATATTGGTCTACTTGATGACTTCAAACAGTCCCACAAACTATCACAGTAGCTTTTTCTAATTTTATAATCATTTATTTCCCAAATAAGGAGACACACATTAGAAAATATGTCCACCCACAAAATACACTAAGGGATACTTCCTCTTTCCAAAATATGATTGTATCTTACTTTGAGTTTTCACTAACAACTTTTGAATTGATAGCACATGCTCAAGGGTATCACACACAAAAATATAGAAAATTAGAAATATCTCACTCACCTAAGGACAACACATAAATGAATGGAAATGTCAACTATAGGGAGACTCAAAAAATCTATCTAAATAAAAAACAGATAATTTTATTATATAAGAACCATATCAAGCTTATATTACCATCCCATGCTAAACGAAAAACTTGAATCCATGCCTTCATCATATCCTCTTAATTATAGATCAATTTTATATTATTATTTTTTCAATGGAATATATGTTGTACTCATCTTGAATTGAGGTCCCACTAACTTATTCCAAACATTCCAAGTCCTCAATATAAAATTAGTGTCTCTAGTATATACTATGCTTGTAGGAACTCCATGTAGATGCACTATCTCTTATAAATAGTTTTTACCTTAATCATATTATTAATGGTCCTCTCTAATTGGAAGTAAATATTCTTTCTTTATCATCCAATAAACTAAAACACACATGGAGTCTCGACCCCTTGAGGTCACGGGTAACCTTATTAATAATTCAATTATAACTTCATCCCACATGCACAAAGGAACTCAAAAAGGGTAAATTAATCCACCATGTTGTTTATGGTCGTACTTAATCCTCTAATATGTAAGAAAACATAACATTAATCCTTATATATGATTTTTCTTACCCAATAACCATAAATTTCTTCTAATATCATGATATATCTTTTTTTATCAAATGTGAACTACCCAAGATAATACAAGAGATTCAATCATCATCTATTCTCTCATATAAGTAAGAACCACTAATTTTTCATAGACATATATCATATCATAAAATATTAAATACCATCATAGAATATGGTCTTTTATGTCTCCCTAAGAGGATATATACTATAAGATCTTCTAGTCAGTATAAATGGAATGTTTTTCATTAAAAACATATTATCACAAACATTTCAGGGCATGAACCACCAAAGAAAACTCTAGATCAAATATATTGTTATTCCAGTCATAGGGTCATTTCTTATGAGACCCATAAGTGTCTACCATTTTTTAGTCAATAGAATTTTACCCAGTGTAACACCTAAGTCATTGTAGTGAACAATATAAACAATCCTATGTACACGGAAAATTTCATTCGGAGGAGATGGTAATCTTGTATTTATCTCAATGAAATCCTCCACACATTGGTTCATCTATTAAAACATCGCCCCCTTAGTAGTAAATCCCTATCATAGGCACTACTATGTGGGAGAAGTCCTAGGTGAACCTTATTTATTATCCTACTAAAAAAGGTAACTTTGAATCTCATACACATTCTTAGGCTATTCCCATGAGATAATTGCCTCAACCTTTTCTAGATCAATAAACATTTTTTTCTAAAAAATAAGATGACATAAGAGACATACTTCTCATAAAGGAATACTATGATGAAATAGTACATGTATGGGTGAAAGATAATATTAACGAGTTCCATGAACTATATTTTACTATTAGTCAGTCCAAAATGAATCACATGATACTAATAAAACCTATAACTACTGCTAAATTGTTTCTTTGGTATATCCCCTTCTTTATATCAATACAGGTGGTAGCAAGAATGAATGTAACTTATAGAGAATCATGGGTCTCCCCTCAACTGATTAAAAAGATCATCAATCCTTTGAAATAGAAAATTGATCTTCACTATGACCTCATTAACACTTATATAATATATGCAAAACCAAAGGCCACCATCCACCCTCTTTTAAAAATAAATTATATCCCCTACATGAGAATTTATCTATAGAATAAATACATTAGCCTCTAAATCCCCATGTTTCCCTTTATATTAATTCAAATAATCTTATGTCTTATGAAAATGTGGAACCATATATGTTTTCACCTAAAATGAGTTCAATCCCAAGCACAATCCCACTCTCTGTAGAAATACCTGATATGTCATTTGGAAAAACCCAAGGATGAAGATCCACTACTGGTGAATGATGGGATTAAATTATTTCGTAATCTTCCATAAAAAAATAATTTTCAAAAGTAATGTTTAAATGGATCAAAACATTATAAGGTCTAATCCCACACCGAATACTCATAATTCCTACTCATTATCCAATAAATATGTCTCTCCTATAGGATTTTTTAAGGTCACCCATCTTTGGTAAAAACTATTGTGAGTTTTATAACTACTCCACAGATACATACTATGATTCACATAGAAACTAGTCATTTACAAGAACATAAAATCCCATAAATATACCAATCCTATAAAAAAAATTCAGACTAGGAATCACTAGAGATAATCTACCTTTTTTTCTTTAGGTGTTCCTTGAGAAACATTATCATGAAATATCATAAAAAGAAAGTATAATGTTACCCCAAATAGAGAATATATGAAAAAATTGGAAGCTGTATCTATTAAAGTAGAATAAATCTTTTATATAATCAACACTATACCTAAAATATCCATATATCCTTATCAAATATCATCTAGAACCTATCCACCACCTAAATATTGCTTATTTTAGATCCAAATATGAGTCCCAGAGGTCCACAACTCTCATCGGTCACTGAATTATTAATATTCTATATCTACTACTATGGTTCCCAGACCATACCATAGACTAACCCCTTTAAACATATTTGTGATACCTTATAAAAATGTTTTGAATATGAACATTTATTCCACATCGACGACACACTATAAGAAGGTTCATTTAATACTTACTATAATTCTCATTTCCCTCACAATTATAAAATCATGTAAAAACATCCTTTTGCAAGGGGATATAATGATCCCCTACTTTGAATAGACTGACTCTTTCTACCCTGGAACATGTGTTCAGATTTCATCATCTTATTTCTAGAAATATAACTCATAACACCACTAGTGTTTCCACTCACTATTGCACTGATAGAAGGAATAGTTCATGCTACTCTATCCTATTGTAGTCCCTTTTCAATGTTCAATCTTAATATTTTGGTTCTTATTCACCACATTCCTAGATAAAATAGAAAACAAAATAAAACCACCCTATAAAATAAGAAAAATAAGAAATCACTTTCATCATTCCTTGAATAATAAAAATAAAATCCTGGCCATGATTTTACATAACAACTTCAAGAAAACAAATTACTAAATAAAGGGTACTTGAATCTCTCCTAATTCAAACCCACACACCATCCAACTTTATTATTCATGTTCTACTACCTCTAAGAAGGTCCTTGTAGCATAAAAGTATCCAATTTCACTCACTTCTCTCTGGAAGTCTATAATAGATCAAAAAAATCATTAATGATATCAATCCATTACTTATAATCTTGGGGCCCTCTTGTTCCCTAGAACATTTGTAGATGATGTAAATATAAAATTCAAGAAAATTTGATCATAATCATCAAGTACATGTACGATACTTTATCAAAATAAGATTCCAAATGAAAGACTCTAGGCTATAGTGGTTCCACTACATTGGCAACTGGAGTGACTAATAGAGCATGGACATGTACATCCTCTAATACATTTAGAGGTAACATAGAAGAATTCAACCATGAAAGATTATTGTGACCCACTTCCATTGGTGGTTTCATAAGATGACGTCAAATTTCCAATATCTTAAATTCCACGACAAACACCTTGAAACACCTTCAACATCATCAATTACAATTTCACTCAATAAATTTATAGGAACAAATGTAATAACCAATTCGTGGTTAATTATCCTAAGTGGTTACCTATTTTTGTAACACATAACCCATTATGCATACCCAATGCCTAATTTGATTCTCTAGTACCTTAATGCTTTTCCCTGATACATATGACAATGTATATCATGTTGAGGTTAAAAAAATTATATTTTTATCAATAATATATTAGGATGCACAAAAAATAGATTATAACTAGAATATAATTATTTGAACAACTATCTATCACATTTAATTATATATTTATGACATGGGACCCAATGTTCTTACACATGATTCATGAACACATCTGAATCCCATAAACTATGATATTATAATAATTATAATCATAATTAGCATGAAACTATAGTTGTATAACTAATCAGAGTACTCTCATACCCAGTAACTCAAAGGTCCATTGCATATGAGCAAGTTAGGAACATAGGTGACTCACATACTAGGGTTCTACATGACCTTTCTATTTTCTAGGATTCCCAAAATAAGAAATGTAAATGAAGAGAACCCCATCCTTTGATACCACTTTGTAGCACCTCAACATGAATCAGCGGTTCTATGACAAAGTGTCAGGTGACCTCATGTGTTCATCTTCATATGAAAAAGGCTACAGACTTTCGGAAAGTGGATTATTGGTGTCATGGGGAGACTATTCAATCAATTTCAATAGATATGAGTCACCCCAATATCAAAATATTGATAAAATCCCAAAAACACAATGGATATTAAAAATAATATCTATGATGTAAAAATGATTTTCTGGTCATACATTATAATCCAAGGGATCCCAAATGTTGTTGATCAATTCTATGTATGAGGACAATAAAAATAAATGAAATGAAATGGAAATAATATAGATTCAACCCTTCCATCTCCTCCAATACCCATGCTCCACTAGGTTGGATTCTTAACACATGTCTATTTCCCTTTCCTATATACTTGACTATAAAGTCTCTGCATTCACTATGATTACCATGTAGTGTGTGAGTATAATCCCAGTATGATTACACTGATGAATCCTTAATAGATTTTCTTAAATACATAAAATTATATTCCTTGGGAAATTAATAAATGCATTAATAGACAATCAGGTTTTAAATAATCATGCATTAACGAAGTCACCACAAACACTAGCTCCACAGAACTCTGTAACAAACTGGAAGGAAAGATATAAGTGAACATTGTATGACATAGATCATGTCAAATGTTTGACACAGATTAAACCATATTCCAAGTATCCATGTTCCTTCTTTAAAGATCATTCGCATGCCAGTATTTATTGGAAAGTCACACTACACCTTTAAGAACTAGTCATCTGGACCATTCCACCAGTCACCACCTCATGGTTATTCCCTTTTTTCATGATGGTACATACACCTAAAACACATGATTCATTGAAACTCTACTCATGTGAATGGAAATTCCCCATTGGTATTAAGGGATAAACATTTTGAATCATGGACCTCTTCCAACATTGGATGGTCGATATCATCTAAATGCCTCATGTTCAAACACTAACCAACATGAAATCTAGATACATAAGTTGTAAATCACATAATTGTGTCTCAACGTATAATTAGAAAACTATCCAATTTAGAAAAAATTGGTTTCTATGATATATAATTTAGATTTTCAACATGTTATGCTCACATAAACGTATAACAAATAACAAATAATTTTACACTTTGTTTGAGAAAGAATGGTCTCATGGGGCACACAGAAACCCGAATTCATATATTATCAAGAAAGAGCCTCAGATTCAACACACATACCAACATGGATTTTTTTTAAAATGAAGGGTCTCAGGGGATACACATGAACCCACATTCATATCCAACATAAAAATTCATTAAAAGAACACTAAACTTAAGGATTTACTACCTCAATATTATTAAATATAAAAGAAAAAAATTACCACCATGATAATAGATGTTCATAAATGATCCATATAATGATCCCAAATTCATTATATGAGGACTGTAGATTCAATAACCTATAATAATAACATGATAAGGGCAATAATTCGATTATTCTTATCCAATGTTATCCAATGTCACCCATACATATTGATCTATTCAATATATAGAAAGAGATCCTCAGTTGATTCAATCTATGATCATTAAAATATCCATGAATTATCCATTAGATCATATATTAATCCATGAATATATCAATAATATAATATACCTATTATCAATCTAAATATAAAGACAAGTTTTAGGGTAGATTGACATAGACATACCATATAAAAGTCACATGATTCATCTTAAAGGATCCTCTCCATTCATTATAGATAAAATATGGTTGATACATGAAATAGATATATCAAATAGAGGTTATGGAGTAAATATAAAGGATATCCACCACTTCAAATCCCACAGGGGCTCCGCCAGCCAGTCAGTGGATATCATCGATTGACCGGTAGCTCAAAGTAGTGAGGGGACACTGCTTCTACCGTTACCTGACTAATGGCTCCCTACAACCAAATCAGTGGGATCTATAGGGGTGAATATCATTTTACAAGACACTGGCTGGCCATGGTGTCTGACTAGTGATCTCGGGTCCCTCTAATGACATTTATGATGTTATTTCATCCTTCGTTTTATTGGAATTTTATTACATTGTCCCTAATATCTCTAATAAAACTCTAAAGAAGAAAAAAATCCATCATAAATACTACATAAATATAACAAATAATACCTAAAATTAAATTATGTTATAAACCCCACTATTTATGAAAAATTCTTAATTTTTTTATACATGGAAAGCACTTTTAAAAATACATTAGAGTGTATCTTTGAAAGGAAGTAGAAATATTATTTTTTTTAAACATATTTAAAAATATTAAATTATCAGAACAAGGAGGTTAGGATTTAAATTTATAAAGCCATAAAATACTATAATATAATATTGATAACTAATAACAGTTATGAATGAGAGAAAATGAGTATGAGCCGTAAATGATAAAAAATGTTGTTTTCTTACTTTTAAAAAAATTCAAATGCAACTTGTATGAAAAAAAATTACGAATATTCCATTTAATAATTTGTAATGAAAGTAAAATATTTTCAAAAATTGAGTTAAAAATAATATAATAATATTTAATATTATTCTTGAAAAAATTTAAATAACGAGTACTTGGAGAATAAGATTCCCAGCATAAAAGAATAATAAATTCGATTTTACATAAAAACATTCTTTCGTAATGTTTTAGTATAAAATAGGGGAAGATGGAAATAATTCTTGAAAAAAGCTTAAATAAATAGTTTAAAATAAAATATTATGGGTTTAATAGGGAAAGAGAATAAAATTATACCTGTTTACATTAAATCATAAACAATCTCTAATAAAATGAGATTGTACAACAATCCTTAATGACTATAGTAAATTTGTAATCAACATCATATGAAGGATATAATTGAAATGTAAAATTAAATACCATGAATAAAATTATATTAATAAAACAATATTCTAAAAATTAAATTAATACACCATATAGAAAAAGTGAATAACATGAAACATTCCTTAAATAATGAAATTGGGGATAGTGAACCCTTACCTTGTATTTCTACTTGGTTAGAGACATTAAAAACCCCTGTATAATAAATATATATTTATTTATATTCAATATTATATCCATATTGATATAAATATTTCTATTTTTCTTTTATATGTACATATTTTCCCATTTAACTGTAATTCTTTGTTAACATCATTTTTTAGTTTTTAATTGTTCTCTTTCTTATGCATATTTTGATGTGGTAGTTTTGGTTCAAGCACCAGGGTCATTATTTCATAACCATTAGAATGTTAATAATGTACTATATATCTTATTTATAAAATAAATACACTTTTTATCCACACATGTATGGTGATTATGAAAAATGAAATAAGTTGTTTATGTAAGTGGTAGTCCACACGTACGCATGATAAACGTTTTCTTTTTTCAATGGATGTTAAGGAAGAAAGATAGATAATTATTTTTCTCTACATAAAAAAATAATGTAATAAATATCATATTTATATTTAAAAACATATATATAACAATTAAAATGAGGTAGAGATTAAAATTAAATCTGTCGCTTCATTGAGGCTGTAGTATTCACATACGCATGAGCAAAGTTTTAATTTTCCATTGGATGAAAAAGAGATAAAAAGTTTTAATACCATTAAAATAAAAATAATTAATTATATTAGTGAGAAATAAGTAATTATATTAAGATTTTTCTAGAATATTTGGAGGATCTTTAATAATAATGAAGCTTGAAAGAGTTTTGTAAGAACATATACCTCTTCCTTTGATAATCTCCTGGGAAAAGTACCATACTACTTATTAGATGGTGTTTTGGAATAATAAGACCTTTAGATAATATATAAGTTTTTTTGAGGTTATATGTGAATATATTGGTCAATATAAGGGAGATATAGGTCTTTATATAATAAATGAGATGATGATCCCTTTTATAAGTGAGGGGACTGGCACCCTTATAAATACCCTTGACATTAAAATAATATAAAGTCTTTTTTATGTCAAATTGGCTGCAAATGAATATTTTATTGAATCTAGTATTGGTTAATGTAAAAATACAGTCAAAAAATAAAATTAATACAAGTTTATTAATATTATAAGCCATATATTTTAGTCTCAGCACCACATCAACACTTTTAAGATCTAATGTGGTGAAAAATATTTTACCATTGTAACTATTTATTATGAAAAAATATAAAATGGGAATTATTTCATAATTTCAATTTTCTGATTAAAAATATGTTATCCATTTTACATGATTCAATTATTATTTGTGGTAAAATTTAATTTTCCTTTTAATTAACAAAAATCAAGGAAAAATAGTTTTTTAGAAGAATTGTTTTAAAGAATAACAGTAAATTTATACCAAAATCATATATATATATATATAATTGTTTATAATCAAATTTATTGGATTTTAAATAAATATTTTATATTTATTTGAGCTTAAAAACAAATAAAAAATTAATTTGACCATGTAATTACTTAATTTCATAAAATTATGAAAAATTGTTATTTTATAAGAATAAAATACCCTTTATGTTCCAAAGTGTTAAACATAGATTTATGAATAAAAAATAATACTTTAAAATACATTTAACACTACATGGAATATATATTTTTTAAAATAAATTTTTTTTATAAATATTTAATTGATTCTTATGTCATGGTGATGTCTTAAAAGTGAAGATATTTATAAAATTGTAATTATCACTATTCACCTAAAAATCTACCATTTCAATATAATCACAAACAATTATCACTAAACAAATTTTTGAGTTTATAAATCTAATAATTTTGTTCATTTTATCAACTTAAATTCTAATATTTATGGATTTATCCTTTAAAAAAATACAACATATAATGAATAACTATTGTTTATAAAAATGACCCTTTTAAACTCTGACTGTTCATAATCTTATTTCATATCAACTTGAGTGCTAATATTTTTGTATATAAATTCAATTATTAAATATTATCATATTTGTAAAACTAATAAATTTAATTTATTAATTGTTTAATCACTTTAAAGAAGTTATTTGAAAAATATCCCTTCTTGCATTGAATGATTTTAATCATATCATATTAACTATGTCGTACTTATTTAGCTTCTTAAATAATTTTTATCTTTTTATATATTAAAGGATTATTTTTATATGTCAAGTCTTGTTATAGTTTAGTTGTTTTTGTGTTACAACCTATTTAAAGTTATATTTATTTAATGTAAAATAAATAATATAATCTTACGATGTAACAATCCATGTTCGAGATTCATAACTGAAAATGGTGAAATACATATTTTTTAAAGCATGATAGTAAACTACCTAAAACATTCTCTACTATATTGAACTTTGAATTATTTATAGTGGCCTAACCATTGTGTATTGATCTCTGAGAAGAAGATCCTGATCTATATAGGATCATCCTCAATGCATAAATCCATCTCTATGGGTCCATGGAAAAAATCCCACATTATCTGTAAGCGTTAGATCAAAAAATGAGCCTTTATCATATATTAACTTATCCTTAAACATATACAATAATAATTAGTTAATTAATCCATATAAACCTTCTTTATATAATGATGCATTGTGACGACACCTCATTATAAGGAGAGTGTTTGTCACTTCTATATTTTAATGATCACAAACAATGATTCTTTTAGTAATAATGATTTATATTTTGTATGATTGAATTTTATATGATATGATATTTTTATGATAATTCAGAGATGTATTGTGGTGATTCAATGCAATTTTAGAACTACATTTGTGGGGAGTTGCCTCCATACAAGATTCACAACTAAGGATGAGCTACCACCAGCATTTTCATCGCCAACAGAGTTACCTCCAAGATTGTTACCACCGACAGAGTTACCACCAAGCATGTTACCAATAGAGGAACTACCTATAAGGAGTTAAATTTAAGACCTCTTTCCGTTAGACATAGATTCACTATTTGACTCTGAGTCACCGCCAGCCTAAGTTACCTCTACTTTGAGATACCTCCAGATGTTGAGTGACAACCAACTTCATTCCACTATTTTTTCTGAGGAAATTGATGTTAATCAATAAACAACTATTTATATTCAATTATTTATTGACCATTTATTAATGACACAATCAAAGAATATTTGAGGATTATGGATCTCCTTTAATCTATTCTACTATATCTATGTGAAGGATCATCTACGTGTGTGTCTGTGTTTTTTTTGTGGTACAACGATAACCATCTAACAAGTCTATGGTAAAATTGTGTGATTGAATCTGTGAACATTTTCATGCTTAATGATTCATCTTCTCTGAATATCAATGACACAGAAGCACATAATACATTACAGAGATTGATTGAGACACTGACAATGATCAACTGGAATATCCAATAAATTCCTATGATCCTCTGTTTTTCTGAAGCATTATATAAAGAGTCTTAAACTCCCCATTAAAGATAATATAATAACATAAAATATTTTGATCATACCAGACTAAGCATCACTATTCTCTTCATATTGTTTTTCTTTCTCTTTTTTTTCAAGAAGTTTGTTGTTACTTTTTTTTCAAACACATACTATCTGTACCACCTAACTGGAGAATATTAGTTATTCTCTCATTCAATTTACATCTATCTTCTAAAAGCATTTTTGGAAGACGTCCTTATGTGGCCTCTATTATTTTTCTTCTCACTTAAAACTTTATAAGAGGCTCTTAGCATGGAAAAATTGTTTCTATTTTTTTATCTAATACAAGTTGTAGATTTTTTTAGTTATAGATATCATCTTCTTCGTTGTATTTGATTACCTAGTAGAGGGGATTCAGTCTCATCTTAAGACCGAAAAACTTGGTTATTTCTCTATGTTATATTATTTTTTTTATTACCATAACCTAAATTGTTTTTAATCACTAAAAAACTACTACCTTAGTAGTTAATCTGATCTAATATTTATATGCATTTTTTCTAAGTAAATTTATTTCAAAAGCTAGTATAATTTTAACATTATTTTATCTAAGACATTATCACTCTTTCAGAAATATTTTAAATGTAAAAATCCTATATTGATATACTATTTTAATTTTCTGGTTACCTTATTTAATTGTGGTTAGTTTTTTAAATTTATTTTTAACATAAATTATTATTGTGAACCCAATCCCCCAACCCTATTGATTTACTCTTTTATAACCACATTTGGTTTCAATATACTTGAATTATATTTTCAACTAGGATTCCAGTTTTATTATAAATATCTCAACTTTTTTAAAATTTGAAATTTTATTTGTAATGGATAATTGAGAAGAAGGATCTACTATTAAAAAAATCATTATTTTAATGGTAAATATATGCTCAATGGAATATCAAAAATATAAACATTTAGAAACTATGGGTTTTGAAATTTGGACTACAATAGGAGATCATTGTGAAATACCATGAATATCTAGATTTACATAGAGTGATACTACAAAAAAATATGAAATAATATTTCTAAAGAACTATATGCATTGTTTTGCGTAGGTTATGACGAATTTAATAGAATATCTATGTGAATATTTATATTTAAATATAGGGCACCTTATCTATCTCTCACGAACCAACATCAAAGGGTTTTGAAGTGATACTAAATAAATTTAAAATTAATTGTGATAATTCAAAAAATAAATTTTACTTACCTATGTATGATATTAATCTCATGATCAATGTAATAGTGAAAATTATGCATTCACTTGGGAAACAAGTGATAAACCAAGATCAAGGGATGAGACAACTTAAATTATTGCTAGATAGATAAAGAGTAACATATATTTCATTTAGAAAATCTTCTTATGTAAGTAAACTGCTTTAAAAGAATTTATAGGAAAGTGTTTCCGACGCCTTCGCCGGGGTGCGCGCATCCGTCCGTCTGCGGAGGAGGACGCGCTGCGCTTGTTTCCCCACGTTCCTGCTTTCCAAAGGTGGAAGGCATCTGCTCCTTATTCAGGGACGTCTGCTCCTTGACCAAAACGGGATAATGGGATGTCGGTTCTTCCTTATGTGGATTCCTCCTCAGAACTTGTCACCTAGTCCGGGTCTCCCTCATAGATTTAATACGTTGTTCGTGAAACTCTTCCCAGTGCCATGTTTCTATGGACGCCGGTTAATAACACTGCTTCTGTCGGGACATTTCAAAGGGTTCGGTCAGGGCAGCAACCTTCAGTGGGGGGAGTAGTCACGTTGAGTCATTAGTAGCGTCTCTGGATGTTGGGGAGCCTGGCATGTCTGTCTATTATCCCTAGTCACAGGGCTTCTCGAGGGCGTGGAAGCCCGAGGCATCCCACATCGAGCGTGGGGAATTATATACCATAGACACATATCTGAGGTTTTCCTCAACTTCATGTGTTTAACACAGGGTACGCCGTGAGTTTAACATCCAGCGAAGACGGATCAGCCCAATCAGAGAAATAGCTAGAATAGATTGGATTGAGGGATTTCCCTTGAAGGGATGCCGATACCGGGGCCAGCCCATGGGTGGCTGTGAAGTGGAGCATACCGACATGGTCTCACCGGGATATGACGGTCTGGGCGAGAATCAGGGTGGATGATGGATGGATGAATGAAGTGGAGGGGGGAATGGCAAGGAACCATCGTAAGGGAAACAGTGAAGTTGGGCTTGATCCTTGAAGGGGCTTCCTACGTATCCCCGTCGCAGGGAATCAAAGTCTGCGTAGTTCGGGATGGTTTCAGTTAATTGGCATGAGGGTGGACCTTGGTCTGATGGGCATCAATCAGTGAACTGACGTGAATGTGGAGGACCAGAAGGGTCCTAGTAGTGGTGGGCTTGGACCTTGTGGAGGCTTCCTACGTACCATGTCGTGGCATGGATCAAAGACCACATAGTTCACAGGGGCTTCGTCGGCGAACTGGCGTGAATGTGGACCTTGGTCCGACGGGTGGTGGGATTGAACCTCTGGAAGGCTTCCTACATACCATGACTTGGCATGGATCAAATTCCTCATAGTTTGGATGATGGAATTCGTCAGCGAACCGACGTGAAAATGGACCTTTGTCCGATGGATGTCGTCAGCGAACCAACGTAAAGGTGGACCTTGGTCTGATGTGTCAGCGAACCGACGTGAGGGTGGACCTTGGTCTGATGAGATATGGGCTTGAACCTCAGTGAGGCTTCCTATGTACCATGCCTTGGCATGGATCAAAGACCTCGTAGTTCAAAGGGTTTCGTCGGTGAACCGACGTGAAAGTAGACCCGTGGGTCCACTAGTGGTGGGCTTGAACCTTGGGAAGGTTTCCTACGTACCATGCCTTGACATGGATCAAAGTCCTTGTAGTTCAAAGGATTGATGCAATATAGTTTAACTTCATGCGAGACGGTAGTGAACCCTGACGTGAATGAACGACGGGCGGTGGGTGTCGGCGAACCGACGTAAATGATGGACCTTGGTCTGATGGGATATGGGCTTGAACCTCTGGAAGGCTTCCTACGTACCATGCCTTGACATAGATCAGAGTCCTCGTAGTTCGAGTGAAAATGGGGGGGGGGCTTGGCACACCGACAAGGAGACGGTCTGGGCCAATGATTGTTGGGCCTGAACCTCGGGGAGGCTTCCTATGTACCATGCCTTGACACGGATCAAAGTCCTCGTAGTTTGGGTTGGTCACAACGGCTTGCCGTCGGACTGGAATGCAGTTTAAAGTCATGCTGGACGAAGGTAGAACTCGACGTGAATTGGATGATGGGTGGGCTTGAACCTCGTGGAGGCTTCCTACGTACCATGCATTGAAATGGATCAAAGACCTCGTAGTTCAAATGGGTGTGTAGTTTAATGTCATGTGGGACAAGGGGCATACAGTTTAACGCCATGCGGGACGAGGGTATGCAGTTTAACGTCATGCAGGACGAGGCGTGCAGTTTAACATCATGCTGGACGAGGGCGAAACTCGATGTGAATGAACGACCGGGTAATGTGGCTAGCACATCATGGAGGCTTCCTACGTACCATGCCTTGACATGGATCAAAGTCCTCGTAATTATCTGGGTGGGGGTCAGGGTCGGTGCTCACTCTAAGCCCACGTGAGTCATGCTCGGTGTGAGAAACAAGAGGTTGCAAGGACCTGACGATCACGTCGTGAAGGATATGTCCGTGAGAAGCGAAGAGGGGCTTACACATGAGGCAACCCATGGTGCTGGGACTTACTCTAGGATGGAGGCCCGGAGTACGACAAAGCACAGCGAAAGAGGGACTCGAGACCAATGATGGGAGGTGCCTCGTTCCCTATCACGCCCTCCACTGACCTTGATAGTGGGGAAGTACGGAGATGCAGGGGTGCAACCATCTGTTAGAGAACTAAGTTCTCCCTTCTCCTGAGAACATATTCCACTCCAATAAGGAGGATATCATCCCTTGTGGATGGGTGATTCCACTCCTTTGGAGACGAGTGGCGTAAAAAATGTTCGAGCTGGGGGGACCCTGCGTGCGAAGCACGAGGTCGGGTCACAGCTTAACGTCATGTGTTGACGACGTGATGCTTGGAAGTTTAACGTCCTGCATCTCGGACGAGGTGGGCTCACTCCGTACCCCTAGGACATACATAACCGGTACCCTCTGGTCCTTGGGGAAGGGAAGGTACCAATAAGGTCGTAGTCAAGGGGGGTTGTGGATCGAACCATCAAGGGGTCCACGTTAGCGTGGCTATGCGAAGAAGAAATATCCATTAGCGTGCCTATGCGAAGAAGCATTAGGCGAAGCAATGATATGGGTGGTATTGTCCTTGGGACTTTGAAATCACATCGTGCAAGCCTGGAGGGTCGCACGGGAAGAGGAATTTCCAAGCAAAGGAGTGTGCTTCGCCAAGTAGAGTGTCTTGGCCTTAGCATGGGGAATAGGTGTGAGTGGAGGGTGCTTCGCGAAATGGAACAGTATTCGTGGAGCACTGCCTCGTGAAGAAGGGGTGCCTCGCGAAGCTGGGTGGTGCAAAGCAGTGTGCTTCGCGATGTGAAGCGATCATGCCTTATCATAGGGATCACTAGTACAGGTTGGGTGTTTCGCGAAGCATAAACGCCATGAGGCTGCCTTGGTTCCCTTGGTAATCCCCTTCCTTTGCGAATGCCCTTGAGCTTTGCGAAGGGCATCCCTCTCGGAAGAGGGGCTCAAAACGAGACAAAGCAAAGGCGTCTCGCGAAGTATAAGTACCTTGCAGAGCTCATGATTCCCGGGGAAAAGAGTGCTTCGCGATTCGGGAGAGGAGAAGCTGAAAGGTCGGATTGTCCGTCTATCTCCCTGGGACTCAGGGGGAGTCCAGTATTTATAGGCAAGGGGCACCGTGAAGCAGAACTCACGTGCCCCCTCAGGTGCTTCGCGGTGCGCTCGCGAACGTCAATGTCGTCCGTGAAGAGTTACCGCCTCTGGAGCTTCGTGGCGGGCTCGCGAACGTCAAATGTGTTTGCGAAGAGTTACCGCCTCTGGAGCTTCGCGGCAGGCTCACGAACGTAAAATGCGTTCGCGGAGAGTTACCGCCTCTAGAGCTTCGCGGCGGGCTCGCGAACGTCAAATGCGTTCGCGGAGAGTTACCGCCTCTGGAGCTTCGCGGCGGGCTCGTGAACATCAGATGAGTTCGTGGAGAGTTACCGCCTATGGAGCTTCGTGGAGGGCTCGCGAACGTCAAATGTGTTCGCGAAGAGTTACTGCATCTGGAGCTTCGCGAGGCTGCAATGCTGAGGGTGCTTCGCGTCGGTGCTTTGCAAGGCAGCGTGCCAGCCTTCTTTTTCATCCCTTCCTTTCGTTCCATATTTTGGCACCAATAAATGCCCCCCCCCCTCAGACTTGGATCCGCGGAGGGTGAAGGGTCGAAGTCTGAGGGAAAATTGTTAAAATTGTCGGTGGTTCGCGATGCAGCTTCGCGAAGGGGGCTCGCGGTGCTGACCGGGGCCACATATCCGGACACGCCGCGATGCTCCGCGTGGGTTAGGCGCGCCGCGATGCTTCGGGGTCACCGCCTATAAATATGGGGGTAAACCTCTTTTGTCTTCATGCGAATTCCTTGTCTTTTTGTGATCTTGACTTCGCGAAGCTCCACGTACTCCGCGACAGCCCTCCGCGAATCGAGCTTCACGGCGAACCGCGGGTCTCCGACTCCGCGTCTGCGCCAAGCGAACTTATGCTCGTCGTCTTGGGCCAGACTTCGCGGCTTGGTCTCACGACCGAACTTCGCGATCAGGCTTTGCGATCCATCTTTGCGATCCTTTCTGAAAAAACTCATTTCTCAGGGCCGGAATTGAAATGTCCCTTCAAGAGGCTGTATTGGGGGTGCTTGCAGATGCTGCCCATCGGGATGAGATGGCCAACTGTCCAGGCCTTGGGGAGATGGTCCGAAGGCATTCGGACCACACTTCTTTGACAGATCTGCTATCATAGGGTCAGAAGGATTATCTGCAGTGCAAGAAGCTTCCATTGTATGGGTTCGGGTTGAGGGATGACGTCTTCATCCCTAAGGCGAGTAGGGACGAACCAGCTTGCTGGTTCAGGAGCACACCATGTCAGCACCAATGGTTCAGGGCGGCCGATGGTCACGCACAAGATGACTTCACACCCGTCACCGTTGACTATCTCTACAACCATGTGAATGATATTGACGGGAGGCCACTGCAACCGGAGACGTCCCCTCCTCTCTACCATACCATGCTGAAGGTGTCTTTGCAGGATTCGAAGAAGGGATGGTTTGATGAGTGGGACCTGCGCCAGGGCGGCAACTTCACTGATGACTGGGCCTGGGCCTACTGGGTAGGCGTCTCATGTGAGGAGTTTGGGGCCGAGCTGTGGAGAGTGGGGTTGTATGAAGCGGCATGGGCCTCCCAATTCCACATTTACCAACCGAAGAAACTGATGCCGGATTTGCAGACCAGATGGTCGTCTAGGACCAATACCTTTCACCTGCATCACAGGGAGGTGGGCATCAGCCTGTGGGATGTCCACCATATTTCTGGGGTAACAATCTTGGGGGCCATGTATGATGAGTTCCTCCCCGTCATCAGCGCGTGGGAGGATACGAAGAAAATGTCTCGACTGGCGTCAGCGCTGATGGCACTCGTCCCTGGAGAGGACAAGGAGGCAGTGAGGGATGTCCACTTTAGGAGATGGTTCAAGTGCTTCCTGAATTTCCTAGAGAATCGAGAGTTCCCCCCGAGGCCTCAAACTTGTCCGAGGGAGGCCCAACAGGGCAAGGGGCACTCGTATTGTCAGGTCTTAGAGGACAGCCAATGGAAGACTTGGGGTTTCTATGTCAGCACTGAACAACAGCCGATAGTCAGGCTGACGGCATTCATCGCGGCTCTCATCTGCGGTTGGATCCTACTGGTGAGGGATACAAGCATGGGGGGTGCGACCCAGCTCTTTTATTATGGCGTCCATGTTGGCCATGGGGCAACGGATCAATCTAGGGATTCCGATGCTTTCCAAAATGTACAGAATGTTTTGGTACATTACTGAGGGCAAGAAGTCACCAAGGATATGCGGGCCCTTCCACCTCCTGCATGGGTGGATTGTAGTGCACATCAGGGGGATTTATGAGTATCCAAACCCCATTTCACCGCCGGGATCGAACATCCACCCCTCCATCCTGAATGTGGTCGGGAGATTCCCGTTCAAAAAAGCTGTGTTGATGTTGCTGAATCGGGTGTGGAGGGCGGATGAATTTAATTTCCACCCCTTCCCATTGCCGACAGGGATACATACTAACGACAGGCGGGGAACGGAATAACATCGGGTTACCTCCTGGACTTTCGAGGTGGAGTTTTGGTGGAACGAGTAGATCGCGAGCCACTCTGCAAACCGTACACCCCGCATCGGTTTTCAAGGCAGTTTCGGTGCCTCTAGTGGCTGACCCCGCGGGTCTACTGGGAGGTGCGTCACAAGGAGCACCCATGTGTGATGAGGAAGTTGGGGCTCATGTTCACACGGGAAGATGGGAAGATGCGAATTGCATTGCCTCCATCCACCGCTGCTTTCAGATTGGTGAGGGAGTATGCCATTAGTTGGGAGGCTGCTTACCCAGGGGAGATGCTGAAGCAACCAACTATTCGGGTCAGTGACGGTGGGACTCCTCTATCTCGAGGTCGGGGTCGGAGGGCAGCTAGGGCCGCTCGCGGTAGCGGGTCTGCCATGGCGGCGAGACCCGCACCAGCTGAGTGTATGGCAGCAGCAGTGGATCCGATGATTCCAGAAGAGCAGGGTCATCCAGAAGGTCAGCCACCGAGGGGATTTCATAGGATATCCACTCAGGCTCCGCGGAAGCACCTGCGTCATATCGACATGGAAGAGGATGTCGTCTTCCCGGAAGCCTGGGACATTTGGGATGTCAACCGGCAGTTCCTCAGCCCACCCGAGATATGGGCTCACCTAAATCGCCTCGGGATGGAATTACCGGGCATAGGCCCAGTCCGGGCTAGATTCATGGCATCTCCGGCAGAGGCGGAGCAATACCTGAACGAGCTGGAGGATTACGTCCACTCCAGTGGTGTCCCTCGCCCAATGACAGACCGGGTGAGGGTACTGCTGAATCGAACGGTCCCCCCACAGTTATCGGATGCCGATCTGAGGGAGCGCTTCCCTCTGCCGGAAGAATCAGTGGACTCCTTTTGGGAGGATGAGGCTGGAGGAGGGAGCCCGTTGGAGGAAGGCGAGGTCCTAGATCAAGGCTCAGATTCTGACGATTTCGCGGAGGCTCTCGAGGTAGCATTCCGAACTTCTTTCCTTACGATTTGTTCTTGGGTCACTATGGACTTCTCACCGATGTTTGAGCCATGCAGAAGGAACTTGTTCATAGGCCTCGTTCTCGCCCCTCGGCGGGTGATGATGCGAGACCTTCAGAACCCGCGCCTATGGCTGCGTCCAGTTTCGCGTCTGGTGGGACCAAAGCACCCGAGGTGGCTCCTCCGGAATCTCTAGACCTTCCAACAGTATACGGAGGGCCTCGCCTCGGGGTCCCGTCAGTATCGGCTCAAGAGCAGCACCAGGATGTCGATCTCTGTAAGTTTCCTCTACTTGTTTCCTCGTCGTCACATGTAGACTATGCCAACTAACGTTCATGTCCCTCTCTGTCGTACAGTTCTCCGACTGGCGTGGGCAGCTGCGGCAAGACTAGTCGGGATGTATGGTGGCGTCCCTCCTAGGGGCATGCCGGTGATGGTGGCGATAGTCCCCCCATCTCCTCAACCTGCAACACAAATCATCACTGGCGGGACCACTAGTAGGGTCGTGCCCGAAGTCATCGAGGTGGACTCCGATGAAGAGGATCAACCGGTCGGTCCCAGTCCTGTCACACCTACTTCGGTTCCAGGTGTCGTACTGGATTCAACACCAGATGTAGATCCTGCTGGGGATTTATTGCAGGCGTATCCTGCGTACGAGCCTGCCAATCGCGCAGACTGGGATGAAACGACCTCCGAGAAGGAAGACAGCAGCATAGTCCGCCGCCGGTTGTGGAAGCTAATCACGCACTTTATCAAGGACACCCCCAAGTGCAATGGCTGGCCGAAATGGATAGACTCCGCTCGCGGTTGTGCGAACTGTGTGATGGGGGAGTAGATTCCCAACGTCCTCATGCACTCATCCGAGATCTTATGGCTGAGAAGATCCTGGAGCATGATTGTGGGCTATGCGTGGGCTGGCAGCGGAGGAAGGTAACCAACATCAAGAAGCTCCAGGAGGCTGAAGGCGAGGTCCAACAGATGCAGACCCGGGCAGATGATCTTTCAGCCTCTCTTAATGCACAATCTGAGCTGGTCTCACGGTTGAAGGCCCAACTGGCAGAGGCAGAAGCGCATATGAGGTAGGCCTCTGGAAAGATGGTTGTCGTTCAAGCTGGCGTAGAGAGGGTCAAAACCAAGGACGATGAACTGCGCCCCACCGCTGCTGAGGAGGAGCGAGAGCTAAGTCAGCGACAGCAAGCCTTGGATTCCAGAAGCCAACGGGTGGCGGAGCTGCAACGCTCTTTTGACGGGGTCAACCCGTCCATGGGGGGAGTCGACCCCCGGGTATTATAACAAACCAAAAACCTTTTATTGGTACTTTTGTGCTTTAATTTTTTCTTTCTTTGTTTTGAATTTCGTAGCGCGCACGATTTCCACTGTTTGAATCACCTTGTTACATCCCTACAATGTTTGCGGGATGTTCGGCGACAATTCCCCAAGCCCACGTGGGTTGAGCCCGATGTGAGAAATAGGAGATAGTTTCCTTCTCGTCCCACCTAACATAGGAGTGGAGACCATGCTCCGGGCATCCAGGAATCGGATTACCAGTCCGGATTTCTGAAAGATGGGCGAGGCTTGATCGGAGAAGGAACTTTTCAGGACAGCCGAATTGCCGTTTCTTCAGCGTGCTCTTATGCACGAATGGTGCAATGACATGGGCGCAGAAATCGGTCCAAACAGATGAAAATGGGGAGTGTGAATCATGATACCCATGATTCGGAGCACTGTGGGGATGTCGTGACAATAAAGGACGACCGTTAACCCTGGGGGAGAAGCGGTATCCTTACTGCATTATCCTGTAATGGGGAAAAATGAGGGTCAACCGTTCACCATGTTCGAAACAAGGGACCATGTCACAAATGTTTCCAGTCAATCATTCATGACATTGACTCAGGACAGTTGGCTGACCATAGGTCAAACATCCATACTGTTAGGGGGTCCTTACAAACATGGCCATTCTTCCGAAACGTTGGCCCAGGACGGTAGGTGAGCCGATGCGGCATGAGACCAGGCCGTTAGGGGGTCCCGTGAGACATGAAAGGGGACGAGGGTCCGAATAAGGGGCACGCAAAGTGTGGAAGATGGAGTGATGGTTTGTATGAACAGAATCCAACACTCATGTAGTTACACCACCATGGTGGGAGTACGCCATGTGGGCGCATTGGCTTGGTCATGGATCCTTCATTCTTTGGTACAGGGCCTCTCTGGCGAGGGGTCCGACCAGGGGGCCGGAAAGGGGAAGGATTGGATTAATGATTTCTATGGGCTGGACCCTAGGAAATATACCAGTGTGTCCCTACGTATCCCATGAGGATGGGAATCAAGCCATACGTAGTTATGGATGCGCAATGAAGTCATAGACCAACACTGACAGGTGAAATCCTCTCTGGTAGAGGTTCTGGTGCATCCCATGATTAACACGGGGTATCCAGAACTTGTTCAGGGTAGAACCGCAGTTTAGTGCCATGCGTTGAGGACACATGGACTCCTGTAGTTTAACGTCATGCGATAGGTCATGAAATAAAAGGGAAGATCTCAGGGAGTGTGTGGCGTGGTAGATATGAAACCGACATGAATGAGGACTTGGAGTCCAAATCACACCACATACCCCCGGAGGAAACACTTCAGGTCAAGGGACCAAGAGTGAGGATTAGGTTGGGCCTGATGCAGAGTGGTTGGTCGTTCCCACGTACACCATGAGGATGGGAATAAAGCCATACGTTGTTCTGAAAGTGTAGTTTAACGTCGTGCGGGACGATGAGAAGCCTGGCCGTGTTGGTACACATCCTGCCAAAACTACTAAGCCCACGTGAGTCGTGCTCGGTGTGGGAAACAAGCAGTAGTGGCGGGAATTTCCCGACACATAAAGGGGCAGGTTAAGGCAAAGGGACGCTCGGTAAATACCCGCCCAATGACACTAACACGATCATTTAGCGCACCTAGATGCGCGAAGAGAAAGAGCCGAGTATGATGGAATTCCACTTGAACATGAGGAAGCATAAATGTGTGAATCATGGCACTCGAGATTCATATCACGATGATGATGGTGTGACGGAGGATAACTGTTGACTGTGGCAGAAACCTAACATCTGTATCGTGTTATCCTAGAATGGGGACAAACAAATGAGGGTTGACTGTTGACCATGTTCGGAACACGGGACCATGTCACAAATGTTGTCAGATGTCCGTAGGGATGTTGACCCGAAACGATTGGAGGGCCCTTAGGTACAGCATTCATGGAGATCCCTTAAGCCTAGTATCCATGTCGTCTGATGGTCCTTTTGGATGTGGAAGAGGATGATTGTAACAGCCTGAGATTTTATGAAAAATATTCTTTTTAATTTTATTAATGTCTTGTGTTGTACGCTACACCAAAAGGAGCTTGCACAACACGCATCCTTGACTTACCTTGCATTACACGCAATCGCGACCTTCCTCGATAGCGTGTGTAGTACGCAATACCGAGTTTCACTAAACAACGATATGCTATTAAAATATTATTATAACTATCCGTTATGAATAGTAATAACCACCTTTTAAAATTTTAGAAATTTTAGCTCTCAAAATGGACTTCATTTTTGGATTCGGAGTATCGAATTTAGCCTAAGGTGAAATTTTGGTACTTTTCAGATAACTTTCATATTCTGATGAATAGTGAAAATTACTAAATTATAATTAAAAACAACTTTTTTAATCAAAATAATTAATAGTGATAAATTTTTAATTTGAGTTGTTTTAAAGTATATTTAGAATATATTTTTACACTTTAATACAATGTTGGTCATTGAATGTAATTTCACATTTAAACCAGACATAATCAAGTGTCAATCTTTTGATAGATATTGTTTCTTAAAAACACGCTATTTGTTTTAACAGCGGGATTTAATTATAAAATTAATTAATGCAACTTCTATGTTATGAATTTGGTAAAATATACTTCATTTTTGAATTCGGAATATGAAATATAGCTTAGGATGAAATTTTGGCATTGTTATAAAAAACATCAATTTTTGATGAATAGTGAAACTACTAAGTGGTTGTTAAAAAACTAAATTTTTCATAAAACTTAATTTTACCGCTTCTGTGAATGGAATTTCAAAAATCCGAGAGACACGGTTGATGTCAGTAAGTAAAATGTGGTTCAATGAGATGAAAATAATTTTTGGTGAATAGTATCTTTTTACTTTTATTTACCACGGTTAAAAGTAAATAGGGTAATTAAGGGTAAGAATGATATTAATATTACCCTAACACATGTCCTAATTCTATTGGACAAGTGTATCTCGACCAAAAACAACCTTAAGTGTAAATTATTATCATTTAGGCCCACTTGAATTAGATTAGGACATTTATTATTATTTAATTCAAAGAAGAGTTAAAAGAGTTAAAATCAAAGTTTATTTACTAAAACATTTTTTATATAGGGTTGTACATGAGATAAATTCGATTGTAAATATTTATTAGAAAGATAAAAAGATTTCCTACAGAATGGTATTTTATTTGTAATTTTTAGACATCAAATAAGTTAATTTATTTATGACACAAAGATGATGCAGTAGTTATCTTATTTATGAAATATTGACATAATTGATGTTATAAACACAAACATAAATGTAATTTGAGACTTTTTATGAATTCCACTAATTTTATAGGTTACTATGATATATTAGTATTGATTTAATCAACTTTTTTCGAACATATAATTCTGTTATGACTTTCACAAAAATCATATATCAAATAGTGTCAAAATTGACACAAATTAGTTTTTAAATCAAATATTATATTATTAATTGTTATTTTATTCATAAAAATCTACGGTTCGGCCAAATGACTTAGATAAGGATATATGTGTTAATAATATACAATTTGGGGTTAGTTTGGCATGTTATTGTAAGTGTATTAACCATATAGTGAAAGAAAACAAAAAGACACGGTAAAAGTTAAATTATTTAACTTAGAGTTAAATCTAATTGATAAGGTTAAAATAATACCCTAAACTTGTCTAAATCCTATTGGATGATAGGATTTCTACCCATCCCCACTTTAGCTTCGAAATAAGACCCTTTGGAACCATTATAAACCGATTTTGACATTAATATAAAATAATATTTTGAGGTATTCCTAAGGTGCCCCTCTCCTCCCTTATAAAAGGACACCTCCTCCCCCTCCTCCTCACACCAAATTGAGCCCTCAAGCTTGGCCAACCCCTGCCATTTTCTCCTCTCCACTTCCCTAGAATAATCCTAGAGGTTCTGGTCTTCCTCAAAGACCAATTTTAGTGCCCTAAGGGGAGGTCTCAAAGAGGCGCTTCAAAGAAGAGGTAATTACCGTTACCAATTCTTTCATCTTTATTTATTCTTCCACTTCTTCTTCTTAGGTTGTTTCATTATGAAGTAATAACATCAGTATCACTAATATACTGATATGTTATTATAAGTATGAAACAACCCTATTTCACCATCTATCCATCCTACGGAAAAATAAATCACCGCGCGTGCGTACGTACGGAATACCGTCTCCACGCCGTGGTGTAATCTATTTTCCACCACCACCTTACATGGATGGGTATAATGGTGTAAAGAATAAATATACATAGTTATTACAACATCATATTGATTCTGATATATTGTATAATCCACTCCAATTCAATTCAATATTTATGTAATTGATATCATCGCTCGTGCGTACGTACGGACTACCGTCTCCACGACGCGATGAGATTCATTCTCCATGTTAACCATTTAAGATTGATTAAAAAGTATATATAAGAAATAATAATGAAATATATGACATTATAAAGCTACTGGATTTATATATATATATATATATATATGTATTTCATCTACTTAATTCCATTCAAGATAATAAGGAAAGGAAAACAACGTTCATGCGTACGTACGGACTACCGTCTCCATGAACGGTGTTTTTCATTTCATTTATCTATCTATTATATATATATATATATATACTGAATATATATGATATATAAATCATATTTTATATTTTGGAAGTAATTAAATCATGACATAAGTAATAATAATGTCAAGAACAACAAGTCAAAACACCTACGATAAATGAAACGATTTTACCCAAAACGCTTCTTTAACATGGAATTTACAAAAGAACGGGTAATATAATGTCATAAGTGAACCATATATGATATCATAACAATGAATATGATTCTGTAATAAGTCAATGACATTATTTAAATCATTATAAAGGAGGTTCGGACACATACGAAGCAAATCGGACCTAAGGTAAGGGAAATATCAAAATCTCATTTTTATCCGAGATTGTTTATTCGTAAGTATTTACTGGGGTGTATTTTATCATCCACATCCATGTTTCATCATTATGTAATATTATTTACATCCACCTAAAATTGTTTAAATCCATTTTTACCCTTCGGTGAGTTTTTAGTAATATGTATGAAAGGAATATTTTGTCGTTTTTCGTACGAGGTACTTTTTTGACTTTACCGACAAAAGTACGAGAAGAATGTTTTTTTAACTTATACGGCATGAATGGATTTTTAAAACATTATTTCCAAGAATATTACTTTACAAGTCTTCATGTTTATTTTTAATCAACTTCTTTAAGTTTAAAATTGTATGACATGTTAAGAAAGGAAAAGTGTTTTTGAAGTAGAAAGGATATTTTCCTCAAGAATGAAGTTCAAGTGTTTTATCAAAATTATTTTCCATCTAAGATGATAAAGGGTTCTGTTTTTATCCCTATTATTACATGTATTTGATTATGTTGTGATGGAAATATTTTTATGAATTCCTTTATCTTATATGAATTGTTTTATGATGTCATGTTGTTTAAGAATTCCATTTTTATTACATGGGTTATGCAATGATGTATGATTTATGATTTTGTGGCACACATAAGAAAGGATTCATTATAAGATGGGTGGGACCTATATCTCCCTCCAATGCATTGGGTAAAGATTTTATATCTCATGAGATAGACAGGGCTGGAACGGTAGGTTATACCGGTTCAGTGAAACAGGACTGAAACGAGGGTTACTCGATTCAGAAAGGGACTTTGTCCACTAAGATAGTCTTGGCAATGAGTCTTGACTAACAAGAAATGATTCTCTATGATTATGTGTGAATTCCACAAAGTTTCATGCTTTAAGTTATGATTATTGTGAATACATTTCACTGCCATGATTTACCCATGTTATGAAATTATGATCTCTTTTGCAGGTTAAGATTTCCAAAAGTTATGTGCTTATGTATATGATGTGATTGATATTTCTTTTGTTTACCCTTACTGAGCATTTGAGATCACCATTTTATGCTTTCTTTTCCCCAGGATATAATGAAAGGTTTTAGGTAAAAAAAATGGGAAGTTCTTTATGGGAGATATAGAAGATCTTTCACCACGATTAGAAGATTACGTTCCGAGTTTCCAAAGACACTAAATTATTACGATCCTTGTGTGTGTGTTTTGTAATGTACCAAGTATTCCGCAAAAGTAATGTAATGTCCATGTACGTTAAGCTACGGGTCTCTATAGTTGGTATCAGAGGAAAGGTTTAGTCTACCTTTGGAAACTAGGATGCGAGAACTTTAGTGAGATCCCTAGAGATATTTATAAGGTATGTCTAGGGATGTCCCTAAGGTTAAGTATACGTATAGGTTATAGTACTATAATTACGCTAACGATCATAGAATTAAACCTAAGATGTTAGATATTGAAGGTACTCCCCCTTTATTATGTTGTTTTCCCTAGCATTATTTTTGCCTCTCACACTATTCTTTTTGGGTTTTAGATGATGATTGGAACCCGAAGGAACCGTGTTGATCAATGCAATGGACAATGCAATGATTGCCCTCCTGAACAAACAAATGTTATGGGAGATGGAGTGCAAAATCTTATTGTTATCCTTACACAAGCTATGAATCATTATGGACTTCCAAATGAGCAGAGAAGGGAACAATATTCTATTGAGTCCTTCATGAGGCAACGTCCACCTTCTTTCAGTGGGTCTTCTGATCCACTTGTTGCTGAACAATGGATCCGTACCACTGAAAAGATATTTTCAGTTCATCAATGTTCTGAACATGATAAAGTCATCTTAGTAGTATATCGTTTGGAAGGTGAAGCTGATCAATGGTGGAATCTTATCATGAATACGAGGCCAAGAGATGAAATTGAGTCCATGGAATGGGACGAGTTCAAGAACTTGTTTTTCAGTAAGTACTTCCCTCGTATTCTTCGAACAGAGATGGAGAAGGAGTTTCTTTAACTAAAGCAAAAGGATGATGAATCTGTTGGTATATACGAAGAGAATTTCACAAGACTTGCAAGGTATGCATCTGGAATTATCATCCAACCTGAAAGTAAAGTTGATCGATTTTTTAGCGGCTTAAAACCAAGTCTTCGAAGGGCATTAGCTATAAGAGACTTCAGTAGCTATGAAGAAATTGTGCGTTGTGCTATCAAGGTAGAAATGGAAGTTGGTGTTACATATCCATCTCATGGTTTTGACAAAAAATGAAAAATGGAGTTCAAGGAGAAATCTCAGAATAATGGTGAAAAGAAGATGAATGTTTCCTTATGCACAAAGTGTGGAAAGAAGCATGGTGGAGATTGTCTTAAAGGGACTAGAAAAGGTTTTAAGTGTGGAAAAGAAGGTCATCGAGCAGCTGAGTGTCGAAGTAATGGAAAAAGTGTTTTTAATGATGTGAATAAAGAAAACACTGCAGAGAACGCACCACCAACACTTCAATGCTTCAAGTGCAAGGAAATGGGGCATTATGCTAATAAATGCCCTAATCTAAGGGTTAGTGATGATCAACATGAGAAACCACTGAAGGAAAAGGACAATGTGAAGTCACATGTGATCACTATTGGAGATGTTGAATATGACAACGATGTGGTGGAATGATTAAGTGTTTATGTAATGGGATTCCAAAATAATGTTGTATCATGGAGTATTGGAATATTTATGTATTGGTCTAATGTGGTATTCAAAGTGATTGAGATATTTTTGGAAATAAGATGATATGCGCATAATGAAGGGAAAAAGAGAAAATGAAATGTTTAACAGTATTCATGAGCTCATGATTGATATAAGGACTATGTGATATCATGGTTTGAGTATATAGAATTTTGAGGATTTTGGTATGTGGAAAGTGTTAACTTTAAACTGCATTCATGTTTTCACTAAGGTATTCAAGAGAATACATGATTAAGGACATTGAATGTTTGGAATGTGACCAACAAAACATATCTTATGATATATGGGGATCGACGATGGTGTTAAATCTCTGGTAATTGTTTTCACTATGTTATGAGAGTGGACTATAGTATTATGGATAAGCCTAAAGATTGGAATGTATTATGTTGGACATAAGTTAGTATTGTTTATGGATAGAAGTTTTTTTTAAAAAAAGGACAACCTGCAGGATGGGCGACAACCCATCACGTCAGACAAGGCTGTGGGAATCGAACCCACAACCGAAATGCGACTGGCCTTTATCGCCTACCACTGGCCTACAGGAAGTCCCTGTTTAGTAGAAACTAGTTTTATTTTATTAAGCGGTATGATATATGAATTATAAGTTCATTTTTGGAACCATATACGATTAATCTAACCATAAGATGAACTTATAACTTTTCAAACCTTTTGTTTGAGACAGATGGAATGACCCATCATTCTATTACATGATCTGCTAACACATCACGAATAACAAATTCAACTTCATTTATTTAATATATGAAGTGGAAATTGTTCAAGGCATGAACAACAGTGAGATTGTACCAAAATAAAGTAAGTATTTATTCTAATTCAAATTTTCAACTTTAGGGAAATGATCTTGAAAACCAAAAATGTTGTCCTGGTGATCTTATATCTGATGAATCAGATGGTACCTTAGATCGTCACAAATTTATGGCTTTGTGATTACTGGATTTTCCATAGCCATGTTCTCTACCACTCTCCATCAGAACATGATGGTTAGATTTCTCTTCCATATCCATATTTTCACCTATGTGGAAACCCAGTGATTAGTTTATTTGGGTAACCGTTACGTTTCATACTTTTGTTTTTAAAGATTGGTTTTGATATTCCTTTTTACGATGTGGGTTTCTATTAAATAAACTTTCAAATAGTAAACCATTTATAACCCCGACGAATTTCGAGGGCGAAATTCATTTTAAGGGGGGTAGAATGTAACAGCCCGAGATTTTATGAAAAATATTCTTTTTAATTTTATTAATGTCTTGTGTTGTACGCTACACCAAAAGGAGCTTGCACAACACGCATCCTTGACTTACCTTGCATTACACGCAATCGCGACCTTCCTCGATAGCGTGTGTAGTACGCAATACCGAGTTTCACTAAACAACGATATGCTATTAAAATATTATTATAACTAGCCGTTATGAATAGTAATAACCACCTTTTAAAATTTTAGAAATTTTAGCTCTCAAAATGGACTTCATTTTTGGATTCGGAGTATCGAATTTAGCCTAAGGTGAAATTTTGGTACTTTTCGGATAACTTTCATATTCTGATGAATAGTGAAAATTACTAAATTATAATTAAAAACAACTTTTTTAATCAAAATAATTAATAGTGATAAATTTTTAATTTGAGTTGTTTTAAAGTATATTTAGAATATATTTTTACAATTTAATACAATGTTGGTCATTGAATGAAATTTCACATTTAAACCAGACATAATCAAGTGTCAATCTTTTGATAGATATTGTTTCTTAAAAACAAGCTATTTGTTTTAATAGTGGGATTTAATTATAAAATTAATTAATGCAACTTCTATGTTATGAATTTGGTAAAATATACTTCATTTTTGAATTCGGAATATGAAATATAGCTTAGGATAAAATTTTGGCATTGTTCTAAAAAACATCAATTTTTGATGAATAGTGAAACTACTAAGTGGTAGTTAACAAACTGAATTTTTCATAAAACTTAATTTTACTGCTTCTGTGAATGGAATTTCAAAAATCCGAGAGACACGGTTGATGTCAGTAAGTAAAATGTGGTTCAATGAGATGAAAATAATGTTTGGTGAATATTATCTTTTTACTTTTATTTACCACGGTTAAAAGTAAATAGGGTAATTAAGGGTAAGAATGATATTAATATTACCCTAACACATGTCCTAATTCTATTGGACAAGTGTTTCTCGACCAAAAACAACCTTAAGTGTAAATTATTATCATTTAGGCCCACTTGGATTAGATTAGGACATTTATTATTATTTAATTCAAAGAAGAGTTAAAAGAGTTAAAATCAAAGTTTATTTACTAAAACATTTTTATATAGGGTTGTACATGAGATAAATTCGATTGTAAATATTCATTAGAAAGCTAAAACGATTTCCTACAGAATGTTATTTTATTTGTAATTTTTAGACATCAAATAAGTTAATTTATTTAAGACACAAAGATGATGCAGTAATTATATTATTTATGAAATATTGACATAATTGATGTTATAAACACAAAAATAAATGTAATTTGAGAATTTTTATGAATTCCGCTAATTTTCTAGGTGACTATGATATATTAGTATTGATTTAATAAACTTTGTTCGAACATATAATTCTGTTATGACTTTCACAAAAATCATATATCAAATAGTGTCAAAATTGACACAAAATAGTTTTTAAATCAAATATTATATTATTAATTGTTATTTTATTCATAAAAATCTAAGGTTCGGCCAAATGACTTAGATAAGGATATATGTGTTAATAATATACAATTTGGGGTTCTTTTGGCATGTTATAGTAAGTGTATTAACCATATAGTGAAAGAAAACAAAAAGACACGGTAAAAGTTAAATTATTTAACTTAGAGTTAAATCTAATTGATAAGGTTAAAATAATACCCTAAACTTGTCTAAATCCTATTGGATGATAGGATTTCGACCCATCCCCATTTTAGCTTCGAAATAAGACCCTTTGGAACCATTATAAACCGATTTTTACATTAATATAAAATAATATTTTGATGTATTCCTAAGGTGCCCCTCTCCTCCCTTATAAAAGGACACCTCCTCCCCCTCCTCCTCACACCAAATTGAGCACTCAAGCTCGGCCAACCCCTGACATTTTCTCCTCTCCACTTCCCTAGAATAATCCTATAGGTTCTGGTCTTCCTCAAAGACCAATTTTAGTGCCCTAAGAGGAGGTCTCAAAGAGGAGCTTCAAAGAAGAGGTAATTACCGTTACCAATTCTTTCATCTTTATTTCTTCTTCCACTTATTCTTCTTAGGTTGTTTCATTACGAAGTAATAACATCAGTATCACTAATATACGGATATGTTATTATAAGTATGAAACAACCCTATTTCACCATCTATCCATCCTACGGAAAAAGAAATCACCGCGCGTGCGTACGTACGGAATACCGTCTCCACGCCGCGGTGTAATCTATTTTCCACCACCACCTTACATGGATGGGTATAATGGTGTAAAGAATAACTATACATATTTATTACAACATCATATTGATTCTGATATATTTTATAATCCACTCCAATTCAATTCAATATTTATGGAAATGATATCATCGCTCGTGCGTACGTACGGACTACCGTCTCCACGACGCGATGAGATTCATTCTCCATGTTAACCATTTAAGAATGATTAAAAAGAATATATAAGAAATAATAATGAAATATATGACATTATAAAGCTACTGGATTTATTTATATATATATATATATATATATATGTATGTCATCTACTTAATTCCATTCAAGATAATAAGGAAAGGAAAACAACGTTCATGCATACGTACGGACTACCGTGTCCATGAACGGTGTTTTTCATTTCATTTATCTATCTTTTATATATATATATATACTGAATATATATGATATATAAATCATATTTTATATTTTGGAAGTAATTAAATCATGATATAAGTAATAATAATGTCAAGAACAACAAGTCAAAACACCTACGATAAATGAAACGATTTTACCCAAAACGCTTCTTTAACATGGAATTTACAAATGAACGGGTAATATAATGTCATAAGTGAACCATATATGATATCATAACAATGAATATGATTCTGTAATAATTCAATGACATTATTTAAATCATTATACAGGAGGTTCGGACACATACGAAGAAAATCGGACCTAAGGTAAGCGAAATATCACAATCTCATTTTTATCCGAGATTGTTTATTCGTAAGTATTTACTGGGGTGTATTTTATCATCCACATCCATGTTTAATCAATATGTAATATTATTTACATCCACCTAAAAATTTTTAAATCCATTTTTACCCTTCGGTGAGTTTTTAGTAATATGTATGAAAGGAATCTTTTGTCGTTTTTCGTACGAGGTACTTTTTTGACTTTTCCGACAAAAGTACGAGAAGAATGTTTTTTTTAACTTATACGGCATGAATGGATTTTTAAAACATTATTTCCAAGAAGCTTACTTTACAAGTCTTCATGTTTATTTTTAATCAACTTCTTTATGTTTAAAATTGTATGACATGTTAAGAAAGGAAAAGTGTTTTTGAAGTAGAAAGGATATTTTCCTCAAGAATGAAGTTCAAGTGTTTTATCAAAATTATTTTCCATCTAAGATGATAAAGGGTTCTGTTTTTATCCCTATTATTACATGGATTTGATTATGTTGTGATGGAAATATTTTTATGAATTCCTTTATCTTATATGAATTGTTTTATGATGTCATGTTGTTTAAGAATTCCATTTTTATTACATGGGTTATGCAATGATGTATGATATATGATTTTGTGGCACACATAAGAAAGGATTAATTATAAGATGGGTGGGACCTATATCTCCCTCCAATGCATTGCGTAAAGATTTTATATCTCATGAGATAGACAGGGCTGGAACGGTAGGTTATACCGGTTCAGTGAAACAGGACTGAAACGAGGGTTACTCGATTCAGAAAGGGACTTTGTCCACTAAGATAGTCTTGAAAATGAGTCTTGACTAACAAGAAATGATTCTCTATGATTATGTGTGAATTCCACAATGTTTCATGTTTTATGTTATGATTATTGTGAATACATTTCACTGCCATGATTTACCCCATGTTATGAAATTATGATCTCTTTTGCAGGTTAAGATTTCCAAAAGTTATGTGCTTATGTATATGATGTGATTGATATTTCTTTTGTTTACCCTTACTGAGCATTTGAGCTCACCCTTTTATGTTTTCTTTTCCCCAGGATATAAAGAAAGGTTTTAGGTAAAAAAAGGGGAAGATCTTTATGGGAGATATAGAAGATCTTTCACCACGATTAGAAGATTACGTTCCGAGTTTCCAAAGACACTAAACTATTACGATCCTTGTGTGTGTGTTTTGTTATGTACCAAGTATTCCGCAAAAGTAATGTAATGTCCATGTACATTAAGCTACGGGTCTCTACAATGATGATCCAACTAGCGAGCTCACGAAGCTTGTTCATGGGACGAGGGGAATGTCCCCATGAAAATCCCACACTTCAGGCTCTTTGTCAAAACACATCTGAATACAATAACGAGACGTATTAGATAGAGGGAGCAGATTCATTTCCCATAGAAAGATCTTAGTTTAGGGTCGTAGAATTCAGACCATGGATGGGAGGAGACATAAGAGGCACATGGTGGAGTAACTCAAACACCTGGTGTGAATGGGAATAGGGGGTGTGTGCGGTGCGATGAACAACCTGACGTGAATGAGGAAGTAATCCCATACCACACCGCACGACCTCCTTAGGAGAGGTTTTTGGTCAAGGGACTGAAAGCGAAAGTTAGGTTGGGCCCGCGGGGAAGTGCTTGGGCGCTCCTACGTATCTCATAAGGACGAGAATCAAGCCTCATGTAGTTCTTGATGGACCTTAGAACATAAATGGGTAAAGGTACCAGGGGACACATGGCAACAAAACCCGACGTGAAGGAGGACCTAAGCCCTACTTACCATGAATTCTCTGGGAAATGCTCGAGTTGAGGGACCGAACACAAAGGTTAGGCTGGGCCCGCGGGGAAGTGCCCGGGCACTCCTACGTATCTCATGAGTATGAGAATCAAGCCATACATAGTTCTGAATGTTGACATGGTAAGATACCAATGCCAGGGGGAAAGGGGAGTGCGGGCGTGGCCCTTGCACTAAAAGAAGCAGAATTTGATAAATCTTGTTTGTTCTTTAAGGTGAATGGTTTTTTTTGTGAACTGACAGACCTAGAATAGTGGGCCGTGATGTCGCCACAAGGATCAAGTCATGATGGGCGTTGAAAAATGGAATGGCACGTGACCAATACCCAATGTGATGTCCTCTACAACGAGGTCACCACAATGTAGTGTCGTTTTTTGTCATGCGGCCAGGACGATTATGTCACAGTTTAGGGTCGTATGATAGGACCATGCGTGCATTTTATCATCATGCAGTGCAGACATAGTAGAGATGATGCTAGGTGGGGAATGTGCGCAGTGTTATAAAACACAATTTATGGAGACATGATCCCACATCACATTGTATGCCAATCGGAGAGGGAGACCTTAGGCTGAGGGGCCTATATAGAGGTAAGAGGCGAAACAGGGGGGGATACTGGATCCCTAAATGGGTTGTACCCGATGACAGGGCGTCCGGGCGGTCCTACATATCCCATGAGGATGGGAATCAAGCTGAACGTAGTTCCAGATGGATCTTAGTTTATGGTCTTAGAGGTCGGACCATGGGATCCCCGAAGGACGCCATATTGTAGCTTTGTACCCCTGACATGCAAAGGTGCACTGAGGGATATATCCAAAAGTGTCGATATTCCACCTGGACATGATGGGGTGGAAAATGATGTGAATCATGCAACAAACATTTGATGACTGAAGGGGCTGTCGTGACAACAGAGGATTACTGCTGACCATGTTCGCAACACAGCATCATGTCACATTAGCCTGAAATGGGGACAAACAAATGAGCATCGACTACTGACCATATTCGCAATGCGGGATTTTATCGATTTGTTGTCCAAAACCCTCAAGGGCGTTGGCCCGTAACGGTAGGATAGCCATTGGGCGTAGTATCCAGGCCGTTCTTGGGGGTCCTTCCGGGTGTGAATGGTAATGGAAGCCCGAATGGAGGGGAACACGAAGCTTGACAAGTGGAAGGAACTTGATCAATTTGAATCTAACACTCTTGTTCCTAGACCAGAGTACTCTTAACACATGGGTGAACCACTGCAAGGGGTCAAGAGACTCAACTTGAGGGTAACCAAGAGATGGTGAGTTCCTGGGGGAAGGGGGCATGATGCCCAAAACCTTGTATCATACCTACATATCCCCCTCCAGGAGAGGGATAGACCAAGTGGCCTAGGTGACCGGGAGATTAGGATATCTCTAAGAGGTGGGGCTGGACCCGAATCCTAGACATTTAGGTGGTCTTACATATCCCATGAGGATGGGAATCAAGCCACATGTAGTTCTTAAGGGTGCCTTTTAATGTCCTGCGGGACAAGGAATAGGAGGGCTAACTCTCAGAACGGAGGTGCGCATGGTGCAGCTATTGCAAAACCAACGTGAATGAGGACATAATCCCACACTATGCCACGTGGTCCCATAGTCGGGGTCCCGATGGTAGGACCAGAGGGGCAAATTAGCTGAACTCAAGATGGACCCAAAGACCGGAGGTCTGGGCATTCCTATATATCCCATTAGGATGGGAATCAAACTGAACATAGTTCTGAGAGGATCTTAGTTTATGGTCATAGAACTCGGACCAAGGATGGTGAAAACTTCCCGAGTAAGCGCAGATGTCAACCCGATCCCTAATCCCACGTGAGTTAAACTTGGTGTGGAAAACAAGGGGGGAGATCCTTATCGCAATACTTGGGGGATCCATCAGAGGGAAGTCGGTAGAGAGCCCCGAAGGACACCTTCAACACGGCTTGTTTCCCCAACATGCAGACGTGCACAGAGGAAAAGTACCAAGAGTTCCGAGACTCTAATTGGGCATGATGAAGTGATGAAGGGTGTGAATTGTGTACCCGACATTTTGGGCTTAATGGATTGGTGTGGCGATAGAAGAAAACTGTTAACCATGGCGGAAACACAGTGTCCATATCGCATTAGCCTGAGGTGGGAACAAAAAACGAGCATCAACCGCTGACCATATTCGCAACGTGGGATTTTATCGATTTGTTGTCTGAAACCCTCGGGGGTGTTGGCCTGTAATGGTAGGAGAGCCCTTGGGCGTAGTATCCAGGCCGTTCTTGGGGGTCCCTCCGGGTGTGAAAGATTATGGAAGCCCTGATGCAGGGATACACAAAGCCTGGAAAGGAGGTGCGGACGTGTCCGAGTAAAGCATGACATTCCAGGTAATAAACCAGAGTACTCTTAGGTACATCGGTGAACTGCCGAAAAGGGATCGACGAAATAGCTCAGGAGGGAGAGGTACATGGCGTGGTCATTATAAGACCGACGTGAATGAGAAAATAACCTCACGCCACACCATACACTCCTATAAGAGAGGACCTGGGATGGGGCCCTGAAAGGACAAGGGGCCTGATGGTTAGGCATTGGTCAGGAAGGCCTGACCTGCTTGCAGTTTAATGTCTTGTAATGAGGATGAAGTTCGGGGACCCGATGAGGCCAAGGGGCCTGAGGCTGGGCCTTGTAAGGGAAGGCGTACGACACGGTACATGATCCCTACGTAAATGAAGACATAGTCCCACACCACACTGTACACCCCGGGTAAGAGGTTGGGCGGAGGGGCCCGAGAAGGCCAAGGGGCCTAAGGTCAGGCATCAGTCAGGAAGGCTTGATGGGACTGCAGTTTAATGTCTTACATGAGGACGTGGTCCAGGGACCCGAGAAGGCCAAGGGGCATGAGGCTGGGCCTCGTAAGGGAAAGAGTACAACATGGTACATGATCCCAACATGAATGAGGAAGTAGTACTACACCACACCGTACACCCCTATGGGGAATCGGGGTTGTGGGCCCGATTGCTAGCACCACCCGGGGGAAGTTTGTCACCTCGAGATGGGGAAGAACGAATCACTGCACTCGATTTTTGAGACATCTCGGGGTGGACCCGAAGATCCAGGACATTGTTGACCATGTTCGAAACACAGCGTTTTTATGGTGACCCGATATGGGAGCAACAAATGAGCATCGACCGCTGACCAAATTCGCAACGCGAGACTTGTATCGGCTTGTTGCTTGAAAACCCTCGGGGGCATTGGCCCGTATCAGTAGGAGAGCCCTTGGGAATAGTATCTAGGCTGTTCTTGGGGGTCCCTCTGGGTGTGAAAACATGATGGAATCCCAGTCAAAGAGTGGGTGAAGCATAGCTGTATCCAACCGCGAAAGAGGCAAACATCTCCAGGGGGATGTGCAGCCGGGTTGAGGCTTGCTCGATGTGAGTTGGGGAAAAAGTGTGCACCCTGCCATATGTCATGACCCGAGGGGAAGATTTTGGCTTTTGTGGTGGGCCAACGGACGAAATGCCCATGCATTCCTACGTATCCCATTAGGATGGGAATCAAGCCATACATAGTTCTTAAGATGCATTTTAACGTCATATGTGACGAGGAGCATCTCATTTGGGGATATGTAAGGTACAGCAAGCAATCCGACGTGAATGAGGATGTAGTCCCACACCATACCGTACAATCCCGCAAGAGGGTAAGTCGGGGAAAATTAGGGGCCTAAGGCCGGACCGCGGTCAGGGAGACCTGACCAGCTTTAATTTTAACATATCGTGGTGAAGACGGGGGGCCAGGGCCCCACGGAGGCCAAGGGGACTAAGGCTGAGCCTCGGTCAGGAAGGCCTGACTGGCTTGTAGTTTAACGTCTTGAAATAAGGACGGGGGGAGATCTTAGTTTCAATTCATAGAGCTTGGACCATTTTGCAGTTTATCGTCTTGCAGGACGAAGATACAGTTTAAGGTCGTGTAGGACATTACAGTTTAAGGTCGTGTTGGACCATAACGTGCAGTTTAAGGTCATGAGGGACCATTTCACAGTTTATCGTCTTGCAGGACGAAGATGCGGTTTATGGTCGTGCAGGACCCTAACGTGCAGCTTAAGGTAATGCAGGACCATCTTGCAGTTTATCGTCTTGTAGGACGAAGATGCAGTTTAAGGTCTTGAAGGACCATAACGTGCAGTTTAAGGTTATGCGGGACCCTCTCGTAGTTTAAGGTCATGCAGGACTCTTTTGCCCTAGGCAAAGTATCACTTGAGGAACATGGCATTAGTGGGAGGGGTTATGTGCTCTCCATTCGTGGTCACCAAGGAGTATGCTCCATTGGGGTAAACCATATGGATTATATAAGGCCCTTCCCATTTGGGTTCTAATTTGGGTGGTTTCCTATCAGGAATCATTGGCGCTCAAAGGGCCAGTACTAGGTCGCCTTGTAGGAATGAACAGAGACGAACCTTCTTGTTGAAGGCCCTCGCTATCTTATCCTGATGCCTTTCCAGATTGTGCAGGGCACGAAGCCGGTTCTCGTTCAGTGCTTATAATTCAACTAGACGGATTTTGGCTACCTCATCTGATGTCTGGTGATCATAGACTACAGTGCGTAATGACGGCAGCTGGATCTCAATGGGTAGGACGGCCTCAGCTCCATACACCAGGGAATATGGGGTCACCTAGGTAGAGTTGCGAGTCGTCGTCCAGTAAGCCCAGAGAGCGTTGGGGAGCTTTTTCGGCCAACTTTTCTTGTTCTTACCAACCATATTCTGCAAAATGTTAGAGAGGGCTTTGTTGAACGCCTCGATCTGTCCATTTTCCTGTGCGTGGTAGCGGGAGGTATGGTTCGAACGGATGTTGTACTTGGCGTACAATTTCTTCAGTTCAGCTGCTCGGAAGTTGGTTCCATTATCGGTGAGGACGGCGTGAGGGACCCCAAACCGGTGGATAATATTAGAGCTCACAAAGTCAACGATGGAACGGGCCTTGACCTCTTTGTGTGGAGCTGCCTCTGCCCACTTGGAGAAGAAATCTGTAGCAGTCAGGATGAACCTACACTGGAGGGCTGTTGTCGGTGGATACGGTCCCACTACATCATGTCCCCATACCGCAAATGGCCAAGAGTACTTGGTGGGGTGGGGGGGATCTGGCGGCCGATGCAGGAAGTTGGCGTGAACTTGGCACGCGTGGCATCTCTTGGCATACCCAATACAATTGCGGATCATCGAGGGCCAGAAGTACCCCAACCTCCGGATTTGATGGGACAGCTTTGCCCCAGCTTGATGGGCGCCACAGGAACCGGCGTGAACCTCTTGCATAACTTGAGGTATCTCTACTCCTTGGATGCAACAGAGGAGGATGCCATCGAAACTCCGCTTATAAAGGATCTGTTCAAGACTGGGGCTGCTCTGGAGGGTAAATTGTGGCGCGCGGCGTCGGATTCGCTCTCGCTCGGCCCGGTCGTCCGAGAGGCGACCATTTTGGAGATACTCGACAAAAGGTGCCCTCCAGTCGAGAGTGGCTTCAACCACTGTGTCTGACGAACCCGGGACCCCTAACGTGGAGGGTCTGGCGGTGAGATTACCTACCCGCAGGCCATCATTGTCCTCTTGGGTGACGGGGGCAATGACTCTCCGGTGTGCCACATGTATGATCAAATCATCTTGGTCGGGTTCTGCGAGCGACGCGGCCAAGCCAGCCAAGGTGTCTGCTTGACCGTTCTGTGACCGTGGGACATGGGTAACCTCTGGTCGAGAAGAGAACTGGGCCATTAGGCGGATGGTGTATTCTAGCAATGGTACAAGCTCCGGCTTCCTGACAATGTAGTCGCCATTGACCTGTTTGATTACAAGCTCAGAATCTCCCTTCACATGTAGATGGGGCACATGGATCTCTAGGGACAACTCGAGGCCGGTGATGAGAGCCTGGTACTCTGTCTCGTTGTTCATACAGCCTTCTGACAATAGGAACGCGTATGGCAGGACGACTTGCGCCGGGGTAATGAAGACAATACCCAGGCCCACTCTGTTGAGCTTAGGATCATTGAGCTGCCTACCGGTGGGGCTCCGGGAGGCGCCGTCGAAATGCATTTGCCAACACGGGATGGCATGATCCAGTGAGAGGATCATCTCATCAGGAAAATCCAGGTCCAGGAATTTATCCATGGTGGTTGGATGGGCAGCTAAAAAGTCTGCCAACGCCTATCCCTTAATGGCCTTCTGAGGTACGAACATGATATCAAACTGCTAGAGAATCACTGCCCACCGTGCTAGTCGTCTAGTCAGCATGGGGCGGTTTAGGATGTACATCAGTGGGTCTAACAGGGAGACCAATTGTACCTCATGGTATTGCAGGTAATGTCGCAACTTCTGCACGGCGAAGACGAGCACAAGGAATCTTTTTTCGATAGGGTAGTATATGACCTCCGTATCGAGAAGCATGCAGTTAAGATAGTAGAGACTGTTTTCAGTACCCTCGTTATTCTTCTGGGCGAGCAGCAGACTGAGGGATCTTTCCAGGGTGGTCACGTAAAGGACCAACGGCTTTCCAGAGATGGGTGGCATCAAGACCGGAGGTTGGGGTAGATACTTCTTGATTTCCTCGAAGGCGGTCCGACAATCCTCATCCCATTCATAGGCGGCGCCCTTCTTCATGAGCCGGGAGAAGGGCTTACACTTGTCGGCCAGATTCGCGATGAATCGGCGTATATAGGCCAAGCGGCCTTGGAGGCCTCGAAGCTCCCGAATGTTGCTCGGGAGAGGCATTTGGCTGATGTCCTTGATCTTCTCTGGGTCAATCTCAATACCTCGGTATCTGACAACAAAGCCTAGAAACTTCCCAGAGGTGACCCTGAAGGCGCACTTCAACGGGTTCATCTTTAGGTGATGGGAACGAAGGAAACCGAACACCTTCTCAAGGTCTTTGAGGTGGTCCTGGTGCTGAAAATATTTGACTACGAGGTCATCTACGTAGCATTCCACCAATGTCCCGAGAATCATCTTGAATATGCGATGCATAGCCCTCTGATAAGTGGCACCCGCATTTTTCAAGCCGAATGGCATAACCTGGTAGCAAAAGGTACCTTGGGGAGCCCTGAAGGTAGTGGACTCCTCGTCCTCGAGGGCCATCCGGATCTAGTTGTACCCGGAATACCCATCCATGAAAGATAGAGCTTGGAACCCTGACGTGGCGTCAATCAATAACTCTGTCACCAGGAGTGGGAATTCATCCTTTGGGTAGTGGCGATTAAGATCACAGAAGTCGCTGCAAACTCTGATCTGCCCATTCTTCTTCATGACTGGCACAAATTTGGAAAGCCACTTGGGGTACTGGACTTCCTTAATGATGTTGGCTTTGATAAGCTTGTAAACTTAGGCCTCAACCATATCACCATGATAGGGGTGCATCTTCCTAGGAGGCTGCTTGAACCCACGATGTTTTGCCGGGAGGCCCAGACAGTGAATGGCTACCTGGGGATCTAGTCCTGGCATCTCGTTGTAACTCTAGGAAAACACGTCACAGTGTTGTTTGAGGAAGTCTACGTACTACTGCCGCTCCTCGGGGGACATGGCTGCACTGATCAATGTGGGTTTCAGATCTTCCTCGCTACCAAGGTTCACCTGTACCAGTTCATCAACCGTGGTGGAGACGCCTTCCTCAAAGGCGGGGGGAGCATCCTCCAGGTCTTCTTCCCCACCCATGGGGGGATTTCCCGCGACGGGAGATACTTCTGGGCTATCAAAACCTGAGGGGCAGTTGGTGCCGGCTCGGGTAGCAGTGGTCATCATATCAGGAGACTCACTCGCCATCGAGACCATAGAAATGAAGGCAGTCGACCATATCCTATCTGGCCATTGGCCTAAGGGGCCACGTTTGATGATATCAAAGCAGTGGTGACGTGTCAACCTAAGTCGGTGGATTCCAGCCTGGCGGAAGAGACACGTATGGCGTACCACCATTGTCATAATCTTGACATTTCGGTACCGTACATGGGGTAGGAGGTTCCAGGATCACCTGAGCCTGGTTGATGTAGGAGTACGAGGTGATTTTCCGTTGTCGCTTGGACACAGGAACATGCCTTCCTTGTATACCCGAAACAACAAAACATTTCCCCATGTCGGGGGTCGTGGCCTCCAATCGGTGGATCGGGAGGACGTAGGCGTCGTCCATGCTTTCCCAGGGATCAATTGTGACCGAGGTGGGTTCATCCTCACTTACTAGGATTTGTTTATCCATACCTTTTTAATAACCCACATCCAGATAGAGGGCCTCACAAGAAGCGAAAGGGGACGCATCTCCTTGGAGCGCGCCTACTCGACCGTTGAGTGAGTATTTGAGACACTGGTGATATGATGAAGGGACCGCTGCATGCAGATGGAGCCATGGCCTACCCATCAACGCGTTTTAGGTGGTGTCATGAGAGACGACCATGAACTCGGTGCTAGAAATTAAGCCACCGAACTGAGTCTTCATGAGGATCTTGCCGACTGGGGTTTTCTCGGTCCTATCGTACCCCTGGATTTTGAGGTCAGAGGGAGTTAAATCACCTTTAGACAGACCCAGCTTTCACAACATCCGAGTCGGAATTAGATTGATTCTGGAACCCATGTCAATGAGGCAATTGCGGACTTCCACACCATTGAAGTGGCCAGTGATGTACATCGGGCGAATGTGCCCCTATAGAGGAGGGTCCTCATCTTCACCAGAGAACGAGATAACCACCTGACATTCGGCATTTTCAATCGTCTCGGTATGAAAGGCTTCTGCAGCTGTTACCTGCGTCTCAAACTGGAGGGGGCTCCTTAGGGCCTCATAAAGTGCCTCGCACATTTCGGATAACAGGCGAAGGGCCTCAAGGATAGAAAGCCTTTCCAGAATGCCGGCCAGGTGCTTCAGGACATCATACTTTCGTGCCAAATGAGAACGTCTTCCTACAGGAGGTCGTTCGGCATTTGGATGCATATCGGGTCCTGCCGGTTGAATCAGCGATCTGCTAGTACTGGGTACATCCTGCTGCCTACTGGTTGAAGCCTGGAGAGTAGTCGCCGGACTAGGATCGGACAGCGGAGGCTAGCCTGTAGCCGAGAAAGACTGACTGTGATACGAATGGGGCAGATCTCCCTTATCTATTAGCACAAACGGTGGTGGAGGTAGAGCTAAGGGCGTTAGATGGGGTTGTGCGCGCTGAGCTCTGCACTGGGCCTGCTGTCTGGTCTCAGTAGCATGCACGGCTTGGCTGAAAGTGACCACTGACATACCTCGATGACCGGTGCGGTTGCGATTCCACTGACTTTTACGTTGGCTGGAAACGTTGGGGAGGTTCGCCGGGCGTTCCCCCTCATCGGGGGTCATATAGGGCTTTACCAGCTCCACGGTGTTAACCGAAGCGTACCCCTGGCTGTCGCTCGAGGAGTCATTCACCACTGGGCAGATTCTGGGAGGAATCCCCATTTCCGGGGGCATAATGTCGCCGAGAGTGCGGGATGATGATGGCAACGGTGGTGCGCGTTGCATCACCTTGTGTCGCCGCTGCTTGCCCTTTTGGGAAGAGGTCGACTATGAAGATGATGCGGAGGTACCGGCTACTTATTCTGAAGGTTCTTGCTGCTTCAGGCGCGCCCGGACGATACCATGGGCATGGAAGATGGTTTTTCAAGCCATCCAGTCGTCGTATTTCCGGGATCCGCGGTTGGGAACCTGCTGCCACTCGCCTTCCATGTCGCTACCGATCTCTGACCCTGCAAAGACACCCGCCACTTGCGCTGGTGCCGGGCCCAACTTGACTATGTTGTTGTTGACCTGGTCTTGAAGCCAGGCTTTAAACACATAGAATTTCTTGAGGGTGTGTCCCAGAATCTGATGATAAGGGCAGTAGTTGGGGTGATCGGTGAGATTCTCCTCTGTCGGCCTTCTGCACTCGGGCAGACGCACAATCCCTTGCTCTAGAGCACTTTGGAAGTAGCCAGGGACCTGATTTTCATTGAATGAATAAGTCTGGTGCCTTCTTTCCGAATAGGGGGCCATAGGGGCCTGGCCCTGACGAGGGGCCGGAGGGGCCTTCCAAGGAGGCGACGCCTGATTGTCTCGGCTGGGTGGCAGTGGCGCATTGCACGGGGGAACCTGTCGATTCTGAGGCGGTCGCTGCTAGGCAGGAGCCTGTGCTTGAGGTGGAGGACCTCTACGGGGTTGTTGGGATGGTACTGCTGGCAGAAATTCCAGCTGCCTAGGGGCTTCTATTTGGGCCATCGTGGCGGGTTCAACCCTGGCGGTCCCCCTGGCTGGGATCATAGGGGGCAATGAATGTGCCTGACTAGCCTGTTGCAGAGCTTCCTCAAGGTGCTGAGTCTTATCTGAGAAATCTCTGAACCCTCCAGGGTAGTTCTGGGTAGTCAAGGAGGGTACCAGCTCCGTTTTGACGTTCCCCACACACATCGTCAGTAATTGCTCTTTAGTCAGTGGCATATCGAGGGAATACGTAAGTCCCTTCCACCGGGCGATGAAATCCGCGAATCACTCATTAGGCCTTTTCTTGCACTTGAAGAGGTCTACAATGCTGGTATTCCACGTGGTGGAGCTGAACTGGTATAGGAACTACCGGCGTAGATCCTCCCAACCGGTCAACGATCCGATAGGGAGCTGGCTTTACCAGATGAACGCTGGACCTTCCAATGTCTGTATGAAACATTGGAGTTTGGCGGCTTCTTGCTGAGCCGGGGTCCCCAGCATGGGGCCACACCTGGAAGAAAAATGAGCCATGTGTTGTGGGGGGTCCCCTGTCCCGTTGAAGGGCGAGAAAGTGGGGATCCAAAAACCCGGGGGGCGGGCATATCATCCACCCACGTGGGATACGGCTTTCCATCCAGTGGGACTGCCACCTTCTGCGTTTCCAATGCTTCGAGGCGGGCTGTGAGTGCCGCAATAAGATCATCCGGGTGGGGGTCCCTGTCTTAACGGGGATCCCTAACCACAAGTTCTTTTCCAGGTTCTTCAACACGGTAGATAACTTCGGCAGCTCTTGGATCAACTAGCAGAACGACCTGCGGGGCGACTGGGGGAACCCAGGCTGGATTCTTTAGATTGCCCCGTCGTTCGGGGGGGTTTGGTGAGATGTATCGCGCCCTATTTCCATAAGTTCCAGCTTCTGCCCTGTCTGCAGAAGTAGCATGATCATGGTTTCTCGGAGGCATCTCACTGGGGGAAATTGTTCCTGCCCCTGCTACCCCGGCCTGGGATTACCATAGTCGGGTCGCCGCTCTGCGGCACACTCAGCCAAGAGTTTGTCAACCAGCCTCTTCTGCTCAGCAAGATGCTGACGTAACATGGCCTTCTCAGGATCCTCATCTGTTTTCTATACAAAGGCGGACGGGTCGGAGTGCTTGACAGTTCTGACGTCCTCCTTACCCTTGCCGGTATTTCGACCAAGTACCAGCGACTCAGTGGGTACGGGGAGGCCTAGAAGATTCCTCTGCTGATGGGTAACCCTTCCTAATGGGTCCAGCAGTGGCAGTACACCCTCGAGGGGTAAGTCTCCATCAAGGAATTCAAGCTCGACTTCCTTGTCCACTATGTCAACCATGTGGACAGCGACCCCTCTCGAGGGCATGTCCTCGATGTCGCATAGCGAATCGGGCTACCTTCGGATAGGGTCGAAGAGGAGAGCGACATAGTGTCCCCAACCACGGACTTGCACATGGGGGGTAGCTTCCCTGACGATTATGTGGAGTACTTTGAAACTCTGAACACATTTCCATTGAAGGGAGCCCTGACGGCCTGGCGACTCGGGGGTATTGGGCCACAAGGAGTGCGGCCGAATTGATCAGGCGGCATTGCTCGCCGATATCTTTGAAGTGCTCTCGACTTCTGGGGTACACCACCCATTAGTAACGAAGGCGGAAGTGTGTCTCCCATAGGGTTCGACAAAAGCACCCCACTTCTTCAGGGGTAAGAGACTCTGGTGTGCGAAAATTCAGCACCACCGTTGGCCAGAACTTCTCCGGGAAGTAATTTGCTGCAAGAATACTCCAGAAGGTCCGGGGTTCGGACTCGGGGTCTGGCCCTGTATTGCCCCACTCGTCAACCGGGGGCGGCTGAGGGACAGGTAGCGGTACCGAGGCGGACCTCTGGGATAGTAAACTCAAAGGCGGAGAATACGGTGAACGAGCTGACTGGCCGCCGAATTCCGGGCCATCCTCTGAAGAGTAAGGTGACCTGGCCACGATGTCACGATACGATGGGCTGATATCCACAGCTTCGGGCATAGGAGTCGCGGCGACCGGAAATAGGTCAAGTCGTCACTCTACCGCCGTTGGCCCCCAAAATAGCTCTCTGTGATCTCTGGTAGAGGTAGAGGGTGCTTCTGGTGACAATGGTGGTGATTGCACGGTCGAGACCTGCAGAATTCCCAAGATTTCTTCCTCCTGGATGTACCTGCGGAGAGAGATGGGAATCTGGTGGACCTCATATTCCTGGAGAATGAGGCTAACGTGTCTGGTTCCTGCCTCAGTCCTTGATACGGAGGAGCGGGGAGAAGGTTCCATCGCTGAGTCGCATTTCGCTTCAGAGTTGGAGAAGCGGGAAGGTTTGATCTCCACCCGGGCTTTCCCAGGACTCTTCTTGTAGTGGCGATGACCCTCTCTCCTACCCCGGGGTGGCTCTTCAGGACAGGGTTGATCCCTATCATGTAGTCTCGGGGCGGAACTGGCGCCATGGCGGAGAGGACCCCCACTCGAGATAGCCGAGGTGCGAGGGGCACCGGGGAAAATATCGAAGGGTACATGGGGAGGACCTCCATGGACAACACCCATGTGAGCGGAGCCTCTGTTGGAATTGGAAGGAGCATGGGGAGGACCTCCATGGTCGATGTGGGTGGAGCAAGGATGACCTTCACTCCTCGAGTTTCTGGGGTGAGGAGGACCTTCGCTGGTTGCAGAGAGGATGTAGGGAGGGCCCCCACGTTGGAGAAGGACCGGATGGATAGTGCCTTGAGATCGGCGGTTGGGGGAAGAAGGATGGACTCCATACCCTGTATAGTGGGTGCGGGAAAGGTTTTCGTGCCGAGCGTCACTGCCGCGGGGCAGGTCTTCTTTCGAGATGGGGGTAGCACGAGGCATAACTCCATGGCCAGCTTCAGAGTGGGGAAGGCCCACGCTCTGTGGAGTAGTGGTACGGGGAGGGCCTCTGTACTGGGTGACATCACCACGGGTTAGTTCACGGCGATCACCGCTCGGGCCTGCAACTCGGAGAGTCATCCCAGCCTTCCCGTGGGGTGGTTGGGGTCTCGATCCTGGTTGGGTGTAGGAGTGCCCCTGCTCAGTGTATGCATGGACTTCATGATGCACGTCGGTGGTGGTGCGGGCCACTGTAGCTGTTGACTTTGACGCACCTGGGTGAGCGTCCTCAGCCCGGGCCCGACGCTGACGTCGAGTCAGACGAGCTGGTGCAGGTGGTGCAGGGGCATGGCCTGCTTGCTCTTCCAGCGGAGTCGGACGGTGGTGCTGATGCGGCCATGCGGGAGCTCCTGCCTGGAGGCCTTGGTTCGGGACCCTGAGCGGGCTGAGCCGGACGACGCCCACCTTATCAGCATAAGGCGAGGAGTCGTCAAGGCATTACGGGGACAGGCTCCCAAAACGGTTGAATGTTGGGGTGGGGAGCAGGGGCTCCCTGCGTGGCCTGTTAGGGCAGTGATGACGGCAGGTCCTGGATGCCTCTAGGTCCAGGCGGGCCATATCCCGAGTTGGTATGACCCCTTCCTCCTCATACCTACGCACGAGGTTGTTGATCACCCTTCACTGGATGACCTCTGATGGGGAAAGGGGACGTGGGCACCCCACATTCCACAATGGGGCGGCCGTCGTGGCGGTAGCGGTGCTATGCGGGGTGGCTATGGCGATGTTTCCCCTGCCCTTGCGTAGGCTAGCGGGCGGTGATCGTGTCTCTATAACAACAACCTGGTTCCTGAGAAACGAAGGGATCAATTCATCAGCACTGAAAGGAAAAGTATTGACAACTAGTGACCCAGCATACTTCCATTCTCCATGTCTGTAAGAAGGATCCACGCCAACATGCTGCAGAACGGAGTGCTCTGCGTTCTGCTGCCCCGACTTCTGGTGAGTTTCACGACAGGCACGATATTTTCTTGGCGGGACCAGGCGCCGGATATCTGGATCCGGTGACACGTAAATCTACTGGTGTCTTGAACGCTACTAATCTCCATATTGAGGAGAAAAATTTCACGTCAGGTTCACCATTTCTATTTCCGACGCTTTCGCTGAGGCGCGCGCATCCGTCCGTCTGCGGAGGAGGACTCGCTGCGCTTGTTGCCCCGCGTTCCCGCTTTCCAAAGGTGGGTGGAATCCGCTCCTTATTCAGGGACGTCTGCTCCTTGATCGAAATGGGATGATGGGATGTCGGTTCTTCCTTCTGTGGATTCCTCCTCAGAACTCGTCACCTAGTCCGGGTCTCCCTCATAGATTTAATATGTTGTTTGTGAAACTCTTCCTAGTGCCATGTTTCCATGGACGCCGGTTAATTACACTGCTTCTTTCGAGACATTCCAAAGGGTCAGGTCAGGGCAACAACCTTCAGTCGGGGGAGTAGTCACGTTGAGGCATCAGTAGCGTGTCTGGATGCTGGGGATCCTAGCATGTCTGTCTATTATCCCTAGTCACAAGGCTTCTCGAGGGCGTGGAAGCCCAAGGCATCCCGCATCGAGTGCGGGGAATTATATGCCATAGACACATATTTGAGGTTTTCCTCAGCTTCCCGTGTTTAACACAGGGTACGCCACGAGTTTAATGTACAGTAGAGACGGATCAGCCCGATCATAGAATTAGCTAGAATAGATCAGATTGAGGGATTTCCCTTGAAGGGATGCCGATACCGGGGCCATCCCATGGGCGGCTATGAAGAGGAGCATACCGACATGGTCTCACCGGGATATGACGGTCCGGGCGAGAATCAGGGTGGATGATGGATGGATGAATGAAGTGGAGGGGGGAATGGAAAGGAACCATCGCAAGGGCAATGGTGAAGTTTGGCTTGAGCCTTGAAGGGGATTCCTACGTATCCTCGTGGCAGGGAATCAAAGTCCGCGTAGTTCGGGATGGTGTCGGTGAACCGACATGAGGGTGGACCTTGGTCCGATGGGCATCATCAGCGAACTGACGTGAATGGGGAGGACCAGGAGGGTCCTAGTGGTGGTGGGCTTGGACCTCATGGAGGCTTCCTATGTACCATGTCATGACATGGATCAAAGACCATGGAGTTCATAGGGGATTCGTCGGCGAACCGACGTGAAAGTGGACCTTGGTCCGACGGGTGGTGGGCTTGAACCTCTGGAAGGCTTCCTACATACCATGCCTTGGCATGGATCAAAGTCCTCGTAGTTCGGATGATGGAATTCGTCAGCGAACCGACGTGAAAATGGACCTTGGTCCGATGGATGTCGTCAGTGAACCAACATCAAGGTGGACATTGGTCCGATGCGTCAGCGAACCGACGTGAGGGTGGACCTTGGTCCGATGAGAGATGGGCTTGAACCTCATGGAGGCTTCCTACGTACCATGCGTTGGCATGGATCAAAGACCTCTTAGTTCAAAGGGTTTCATTGGTGAACCGACGTTAAAGTAGACCCGTGGGTCCACTAGTGGTGTGCTTGAACCTTGGGAAGGTTTCCTACGTACCATGCCTTGACATGGATCAAAGTCCTCGTAGTTCAAAGGACTGATGGAATATAGTTTAACGTCATGCGAGACTGTAGTGAAACCTGATGTGAATGAATGACGGGAAGTGGGTGTCGGTGAACCGACGTAAATGATGGACCTTGGTTCGATGGGAGATGGGATTGAACCTCTGGGAGGGTTCCTATGTACCATGCCTTGACATAGATCAAAGTCCTCATAGTTCGAGTGAAAATGGGGGGGGGGGCTTGGCACACCGACAAGGAGACGGTCTGGGCCAATGATTGTTGGGCCTGAACCTCAGGGAGGAATCCTACGTACCATGATTTGACATGGATCGAAGTCCTTGTAGTTCGGGTTAGTCACAACGGCTTGCCGTCGGACTAGAATGCAGTTTAAAGTCATGATGGATGAAGGTAGAACTCGACGTGAATTGGATGATGGGTAGGCTTGAACCTCGTGGAGGCTTCCTATGTACCATGCATTGACATGGATAAAAGACCTCATAGTTCAAATGGGTGTGCAGTTTATTGTCATGCGGGACAAGGGGCATACCATTTAACGTCATGCTGGATGAGGGAATGCAGTTTAACATCATGCGGGACGGGGCGTGTAGTTTAACGTCATACTGGACGAGGGCAAAACTCGATGTGAATGAACGACTGAGTAATGTGGCTTGCACCTCATGGAGGCTTCCAACGTACCATGCCTTGACATGGATCAAAGTCCTCGTAGTTCGCTGGGTGGGGGTCAGGGTCGGTGCTCACTCTAAGCCCACGTGAGTCATGCTCGGTGTGAGAAACAAGAGGTTGCAAGGACCTGACTTTCACGTCGCGAAGGATGCGTCCGTGAGAAGCGAAGAGGGGATTACACATTAGGTGGCCCATGGTGCTGGGACTTACTCCAGGATGGAGGCCCGGAGTGTGACAAAGCGCAGCGAAAGAGGGACTTGGGACCAATGATGGTAGGTGCCTCGTTCCCTATCATGCCCTCCACTGACCTTGGTAGTGGGGAAGTACAGAGATGTAGGGGTGCAACCATCTGTTAGAGAACTAGGGTCTCCCTTCTCCTAAGAACATATGCCACTCCAATAAGGAGGATATTATCCCTTGTGGATGGGTGATTCCACTCATGTGGAGACGAGTGGCGTAAAAGAAGTTCGAGATGGGGGGACCCTGCGTGTGAAGCACGAGGTCGGGTCACAGCTTAACGTCATGTGTTGAGGATGTGATGCTTGGCAGTTTAATGTCCTGTAGCTCGGACGAGGTGGGATCACTCCTCACCCCTAGGACTTACATAACCGGTACCCTCTGGTCCTTGGGGAAGGGAAGGTACCAGTAAGGTCGTAGTCAAGGGGGGTTGTGGAGCGAACCATCAAAGGGTCCACGTTAGCATGGCTATGCGAAGAAGCAATAGACGTTAGCGTGCCTATGCGAAGAAGCATTAGGCGAAGCAACGCTACAGGTGGTATTGTCCATGGGACTTTGAAATCACAACGTAGAAGCCTGGAGGGTCGCATGGGAAGAGGAATTGCCAAGAAAAGGAGTGTGCTTCGCGAAGCAGAGTGCCTTGGCCATAGCATGGGGCATAGGTGTGAGTGGAGGGTGCTTCGCGAAGTGGAACAGTATTCACGGAGCACTGACTCACGAAGAAGGGTTACCTCGCGAAGCAAGGTGATGCGAAGCAGTGTGCTTCGCGATGTGTAGCGATCCTGCCTTAGCATAGGGATCACTAGTACAGGTTGGGTGTTTCGTGAAGCATAAACGCTCCGCGGCTGCCCGGGTTCCCTTGGGAATCCCCTTCCTTCACGAATGCCCTTGAGCTTCGCGAAGGGAATCCCTCTCGGAAGAGGGGCTCAAAACGAGACAAAGCAAAGGCATCTTGCAATGTAGAAGTACCTCGCGGAGTTCATGATTCCTGGGGAAAAGAGTGCTTCGCGATTCGGGAGAGGAGAAGCCGAAAGGTCAGATTGTCCGTCTGTCTCCCTGGGACTCAGGGGGAGTCCAGTATTTATAGGCAAGGGGCATCGTGAAGCAGAACTCGTGCGCCGCCTCAGGAGATTCATGGTGCACTCGCGAATGTCAACGTCGTCTACGAAGAGTTACCACCTCTGGAGCTTCGCGGCGGGCTCGCGAACGTCAAATGCGTTCGTGAAGAGTTACCGCCTCTGGAGCTTCGTGGCGGGCTCTCGAACATCAAATGCGTTCACGGAGAGTTACTGCCTCTGGAGCTTCGTGGCGGGCTCGCGAATGTCAAATGCGTTCGCAGAGAGTTAACGCCTATGGAGCTTCGCGGCGGGCTCACGAACTTCAAATGAGTTCATGGAGAGTTACCGCCTCTGGAGTTTCACGGCGGGCTCACGAACGTCAAATGCGTTCGCGGGTAGTTACCGCCTCTGGATCTTGGTGAAGCTGCGATGCTCGGGGTGCTTCCCTTCGGTGCTTCACGTCGGTGCTTCGCGAGGCAGCGTTCCAACCTTCTTTTTCGTCCCTTCCTTTCGTGCAATATTTTGGCGCCAACAAAAAGATGATGATTTATGAAGAATTGATTAAAGTTGGCAAGGATATCAATGAAGATTAACCAAAAATAATGTCATTATCCTTCAAAACTACTACCTAAAAACAAATAAAAATGGTACAAACTAAAAATACAAGTAAAGAAGAATCTCCTAATGATAGTGATGAAGATATGGATCACATGGAAATATGATTTACAAAATTATATAGTAAAAATAAATTCTTCAATAAATAATATTTTATCATAAATTATGACAACAATGAAATTGGGAAAATAATTTGAAAATGAATAATACTCAAAATGAAATTACCTGGTATGAATGTAAGAGAAAAATACACCTAAAACCTGTCTTTCCAAAGCTGATAGATTAAATGATATATGTGGATAAGGAAAATAGATTCAATAAAGACATTAAATCAACTTGCAGGGCCTCTAAATAATTCTCCATTTATTCACACAATAATCAATCAGATAATTCAGACAGGGAAAATATGTGTTTTCTAACAAGTATATCAGAGGTATAACATATTCTTCTTATATATCCTACTAATATAAGAAGCCATTCTAAAAATGAAGATAATAATGGTATAGAGGAAAAAAATTACAAATGATGATTTCTGTGAATACTATAACATGATGGAATATAACTTTAATGAAATTAAAGATAAATGTAATTCACATAAAAAATAGAATGCTTTAAAAATAAATATTAAAACTAAAATTCCTATTCATAATGACAAAAATGATCAATAGTTGAATGAAAATAATAAACTAAAAATATATAATAAAAAATTAAAACGGGATTTAGGATGGTTTACTAATGGAAAGAAAAATATGGCATAGATTCATTGATATAAAATAGCTCCCATGTATAGAACAAGAATTTGTTATAAAACTAGGAAGAAATAATTCTAAAAACTATATTTTTTCTGATAGTAGTTCTGAAAATTCATATACTTGATATACATAAAAAACTATACCTAATAATGTTTTTATTTATTGAAACATACAATATATTTATAATAAACCCATTACGTAATTATGGGTTCCAAAATATCTTATTACTAACATAACTGGACCCAAAAATATTTGGGTAACGAAATGATTTTTTTATAAACATTATTTTTTATGAAACATGTTTGGAATCCTCTAGTAAAAGCCTATGTTATCTAGAAAGTTTATTTCCTAGGTATATGACTAGAGGGTATTCAAAATTCAAAAGTTTGATCAAATATAATGGTGGTCATGTAACTTTTAGCAACAATGATAAAAGGAAAAATCAACATCCATGGAAAAATATGTGATTCAATTCAGTATTAATTTATAAAGAACTATATGTTGTTTGTTTAAAATATAATACGATTAGCAGTTCTCAATTATTTTATGATGATTGTATTGTAAATTTCAAAACAATTCAAATCATGTTTTTTATGATAAAAATGTTTTAACTTTTACTCACTTAAGAAATGATAATTCTGATTATATTGATTTTTGTTTTTTATCTTCTAAAAATATTTATTACTTAACTACCATTCAAAAAAAATCTTGGATTTTTAATAGGATGATAATAAAATTAAATATTCATCCACATAACAATATAACTAAGAAATGGTAAGTAAAAGATATACCAAAACTATAATTCTCAAATCATAATTTTTTTGATCCCTGTCAAAAAGTGAAACAACATAAGTATTCCATTAAATCTATGAAAAAAGTTTAAACCTCTCACCCTCTATTGTTATTTCATATAGAACTGTCTGTACCTTATAGAGTTTCTAGTTTAAATGAAAATCATTATGTCTATTTTCATGTAGATGAATTCCCTAGTATCATTAGGTATTATTTTTATCTCAAAAAATGTTGTTTCTTCTTACTTTATTAAGTATTCCAAAATTTTTGAAAATTTATGTGGACTTGAAATTAAGTCCTAAATATTTTGGACATGTTCAAGAATTAGAAAATCAATACATTGAATCATTATTATCTGCAAATGACTATAATCAAAAATTTACTGCTCCTAGGAAGCCATAGTAAAATGGTGTGGTTGGAAGATGAAATAGAACTCTTCAAGAGACGGCTCAGACAATGCTAAGTGAGTATGAATTATCTATCAACATTGGTAAGAAGATGTTAACTCAACCAAAAATACAATAAATAGTGTTTTAATTAAAACCTCTCTTAAAATGAACACTATATGAGTGATGTAATAATTTAAAACCAATGATTAATTACTTTAGAGTTTTTGGTTGTGAAGTCATTATTCTAAATATAAAAGATAATCCTGTAAAATTTGATTCCAAGAATGATTAAATAATTTTTCTTGGATATTCAAAATCCCAAAAATCTTATTGAGTGTTAAATAAAGGAACCAAAATAGTGGATGAGTTTTTTCCCACTAAATCTGACATAACTGACCCTCATGAACATAAGGCTATCTTCAATAACCCGGACGATGATCTGTTAACTCTAAACATTAATTCTAAACCATCTGAAAGTTTTCTTAAAAAGAATAAAGATCATCTATTGAACTTCCAGAACTTGATCCTAAATAAAAAATTATGACAAAAAACCCTAATTTTCAAAGAGATATTATGAATCATATAAAACACCCTTGAGTTGAAGTAAATGGAAACCTATATTGAGGTAAAAAAACTAGGGCTACCCTTAGGAATCAAATTGAACAACAAGATTTATATTCATAAATTTAGCCTAAGAACATTAATGATTCCATCGATGATGAATTCTATCTAATGACTATGCAATAGGTACTTAATCAATTTTAAAGAAACAATGTTTGGGATCTATTTGATATAACTAAACACACTTTAGTTGTTGGAAATAGTGCGTTTTTAGAAACATGGTTATTAGTAATGCACTATAGTAATAAATAATGCTATATTGGTTGTAAAATGGTATAATCAATAAGAAGGTATGAACTATGAAGAAACCATAGAACCTATATCCATACATGAAGCCATTAGTATAATAATTTCTTATAAAGCAAATTTGGATTTCAACTATATCCAATGGAAATTAAAAGTTTAATCGTAAATGGGATTATAGTTGAGGATTTTTTTTTTTTGAAAAACCCCCTCAATTTCAAAATACACATTTTCTGAATAATGTTTTTAAATTAACAAAAGAATTATATGGTTTAAAAGTATCTCATATAGCATGGTATGATAAGTTGACATATATTATTTTTTCAAAACAATTTTATAAGATATGGCTGATACAACTATTTTTAGAAAAATAATTTCAAAAAATGTTTTAATAGAAAAAATATATGTAGATGATATTATTTGCCGATATACTAATGATTCCTTATGTACTGATTTTTCAAAACTAATGAAAAAGGAATTTGAAATGAGTTTAAAGGGTGAACTCAAACTCTTTCTTTGTTTTTTATCTTTCAAAATAAATAAGAATTTTTTTTAAATCACAGAAAATATACAATTAATTTTAAAGAATTTTTCTTTGGAAAAACCTAAAATTAGTGATACTCTCATGAGTACCACATATAAACTAGAGCTAGATGAACCAGAGAAATCAATAGTTCAAAACTAGTTATAAAATTTGGTTGGAAAATTAATATATTTGAATTCTATTTGGACTAATATTATGATTACTGTGTGTATTTGTTCTCACATTAAAGAAAATACTAAAGAGTCATAATTAATAGCAGTTAAATGATTTTTTAATACAACAAATATTTGACTTATTTCGTATTTTTCTATCAAAGAGGATAGTTTTTCAATTTAGTAATTCATTCAGATTCTTATTTTAGTGGTTGTAAATAAGATAGAAATATCACCTTAGGGAAATATCATCTTCTATGAAAATATATTATATCATGGTTTAGTATGAAAAAAAATTATATTGCACTATCAACTACTGAAGCTGAATACATAGCTTTAAACAGTTATTGTGCACATATTTTTTGAATGAAACATACTTTACATGAATTTGGAAACCAATTTAGACATGTTGCTATAAAATTTGATAAAAATTTGAGAAAAAAATTTCTATTAATCTATTTTATCACTATATAACAAAGAAAATTGATGTAAGACATCACTTTTTGATAGATCGTTATCGAAAAAGGGATATAAATTTAGATTTTTTTGGCACTGAACATCATATTACTTATATTTTAAGAAAGCCTTCGAATTATGATATATTAAACTTCCTAAAACAAAAATTAAAAATGATATTTTTGGATGAAAATTCACCATTTATGAGTCACCATTGATGAGTAATTTTTGATGAGTCACCGTTGATTAGTCACCAGTTATGAGTCACCAATGTGTACAAGTCATAGTGCCTTTTTGTTACTATTTATTTATTATCATTGCAATTCATTCCCCAATTAAATTTTTATTATTTTATATTTATTGTTATTTGTTATTTAAAATTACTAAATGATAAATCTCATGACTATTTCTAATAAATTACTTTGACCTTAAAACCTTTGTAAACCTAAATCATTCTATTCCTCTTAGAAAATTCATTTTTTTCTTCCACTCTCTCTCTATATAAACCTTTAACCATCCAGAATAGCTCATGTGAAGAGATCAGGTAAATCGACTTCGGAAGAGATGTGAAAATCCATGATGAAATGGTTCTACAAAGAGTTATTCAATTTATTCACATTGCACCATGAGATATGAGTTGTTCTAGTAGAAAAGGAGATATATGCGTAGTGGCCTCCATCGCACAGTTCGCTCATATTGAACGAAATATAAGATCAGAAGTGGATGAGCTATGTTTAAAAAGACAACCATGTATATTATTTGAGATTATTATATGATTTCAATTAGAATATTGAGTTTGTTTTCAGAGATAAATAGGTTTATATAAATAGTCACATTGATGGAGAAGAGATTTATTTTTATTCAAGGGAATGGGAAAAGTACCTAAGAAGACCACATAAAAGGGTATATGATAATTTTCAGGGAATAAATCCCAATGACGGTCGGATTTTTGATTATAAAGAACCTCTCCTACCATTAATAGGTGATGGTACACTAAAAAGACCTAGATATATTGAACTCGATGGTGATTATAAATTATTATTCATGTTTTTACATCACATATTGTGTCGTAGAAATGGGGATTTCAATATAATGTAATATCATGTTGTTTTCATCATATTTATGATTAAATAGGGAAAAAAGATCCATCTTTGATGATTTTTGATGATCCATATTTATGAAATGTTCATGAAATTCTCAAAGTCAAAATATTTTATATACACAAGGAAGATATTTACCATATTTGATGATATGATCTTAGTCAATGATGGTGAAGGAGATGAAGATAAGTATGGGGGATTATATTTGTCAGAATCAATTTTCAAAAGAGTTAAAGTGAGTTGGAATCCATGGAAGAAGTGATTCGTGAGATATAATGATAAACTATTTCATGGTTTCAACTTAATTGATCATCCAACCAGACCTAAGGACGTGCTGGATCTAGGTATAGAGATCGATATTTTAGTTGAATATTATTATGATGATGATGATGATGATTATAGTGATAAATTTGATAAATTTGTGGAAAATGAATAATAATAATTCTAAGTTGATTTGTGGAGTGATTCAGAAATACCTCTCTCCAGAGGGTGTTTCATATGGACTTATCAATCAAACTGTTTATCTTCCAACTAGGGAATCACTTTTAGATGACAATTATGAAGAGGAAACAAAAGTATCTAGAGTGATCCAATTCAAAACATCTTCCTTCAAATCATTAATATAATATATTGATATATTTGAAAATGGAAGTGGAAGTATTGATAATGCTTCTAAGGAAGAAGATGATGAACATGAACTAGAAAAACAAGATTGAAATGAACGGATATTGAGGATAATAATTGTGAAAATGATAATAATAATGGATATGATTTTGGAAATGGTCATACTAATGGAAATGATTAGGATAGAGATGATTATGGTGATCATGATAATGAAATGGATCAGTCTCTTCCTTCCTCCCCAATGGTAACACGTTCTATCGGGGCTAAGGATCAATCCAAAAATGGAGAAATTTAGGTTATACCATGTATTGTTATAGATTATAAGAAAGATAATATTGAAGGTGATAAGTATCCCAAACCTACATAACACTCAGAGCTAGTGGATCACACAAATTCAGTTGATCTAATTCCGACACCTCATACAGATCTAGCTACATCTATACCCGAACTTGACGAATCTTCTCCAATTCCCATAGAATTACTTATTATTCCATATACAATAATTGAGGGAAATTATTTTGATTAATGGTAATGGTATCCTTATTTGGAACCACTTTTTTTTATTGCACTGACTCATATTTTGAAGCAAGTAAAATTATTGTCATAAGAGAAGGATCCATAGTGGATTAGACTGATCAAGCCAGTATGTTATAGAATTTTACTCGAATGAAGAATGATATTCATGTTGAGGATGTTATTCCACCTAAAAATTGATATCATCCACCATATTGAATCATAATGTTTAATGATGTTTTGAAATAAGATGAATTAGAATCTTTTCTAAGAGGTATGAATTCTGGTTTGGAATCCTTAAGAGAAATTTTGGTTTTAGATTTTAAAAATGATAGGAGCTCTCATCCATCTCATGTTTCTAGAATAATATTAAAAAGTACAAGATATTTGGTTGAGATTTTTATGTCTCATTTAAAACTAAAAATTAAAATTCACATTCAAGAACTAGATGCTGAAAATATAATATTTTCAAAATAATTAGAAATTATGAAATCATTAGTAGAGGTGATGACATCCTCTTTCTCATAAAGATTGAATTCTCTATTTCAGAAATTAGACAGCAAGTCTTCAATGGCCTCTACATCCACTAAACCACCTCCTATATTAGTACCTATTGATATAGATCTTCTTAGACAGATTATATGTGAATAACTGAATAATTATTTTTGTGATGTGTCCTCACATGAAGAGTAATTAAGGAAATTACATCATCATGAGGAGTACATATATGACATGATAAGGGAGTATTCCCTTGAACTCAGGGTAGATAAGGACATCATAATGAAATATATAAAGTAATATTTTCATGAATTTATAAAAAACATGAGCTGATTGAAAACATGAAATTCATGCAAGCCAACATGATAATGACACTAGTTACAAGGGATTTCAAAGAACATGTGAGTGACTGAAGGTTCTCACACCAGTTTTGCAAAGATTCATGGAATAGAAAACAGATATATTTAGTGCTATAGTGAGGGTGGAAATATTATAATATACTTTACCAACATCATGAAACCATTTATAAATGTTTCTAGTAAAAATAGTATTTTAATGGAGGAAATTCAAGTGATATAAGTTTTTTTCCCAACATCCAAAGAGCCAGTTTAATACAGACCTATAGTGATTACTCAGTCAAATGGTCCTCTACCTCAACTATTTCAACCTACGCGTTTATCACTAATTGTATATATTCATTTCCATATTTCATTTCTTGTTTGAGATATGATTCACCATGAAAAATGAACACCTTAAATCACATCATATTCTCTGATTGTTACTAAGACAACTTCAATCCCTCTAGTAAAAAACAAGTAAAATCGGGAAAGAAAAATTTCCACCTACCTCTACCTCTGAAAAAGAATCTGATTAGCTGAATTCATTAATAAAGATATTGTATGTGTACTCATTATATTTTTCTTTTTAATGAACATATTTTTTCACTACTTTAATGAAATTTATAAATATTATTAATTCTTTATATTAAATTTCAATTTTTATTTATTTTTTTAATCATGAAGGGGGAGAACAGATGATAATTACCTTTGATATTACATTAATGATTCCATGATATTATTGTAATATATATCACTCATATTTATTTTGAAATTTTAAGAAGATTATTGTAACTTTAATTTATTTCTTATAATCTATGATTACTTTTTTAGTACATGAATCATAAAATTCAATGTTTTTTATCATAAAAATGGGGAGAATGTGGGAACCTCCTTTTGGGGAGAGTGTTTGTTAAATTGTTATTTTGATGTTCCAAAACCCTGATTCTATTAGTACTAATGATTTACATGTTCAATGATATATTTTTATACGATAAGAGAGTTTTTATGATAATTTGGAAAAGTATTGAGGCAAGTCATCTCCATCTAGGATCTACCATTGAGGGGAGTTATCACCTGATAGGATTCACCGCTAAGGATGAGATACTGCCAGCCTTGTCGATGCCAGTAGAGTTATTTCCAAGCTTCATACCACAAGAAATGTTACCACTAGGCTTTCTACCATTAGAGGAGAAACTAAAAAGGACATACCATCAAGACCTGTCACTATTAGACTCTGAGTTGCTGTTAGACTCTAATTCTCAGCCATCCTGAGGTACCACAAGTATCCGATATCGCCAGATGTTGAGTCACCGCCAACCACAAGATACTCTTTATGTATGAGGAATTTTAAATGAATGGATCAAATAATATTTTTATTCAAGGATATATTTACCCAGTATTAATGACATAGTCAAATCCTATCTTGGGATTGTGGATCTACTTCAACTGATGCTACTCTATCTATATAAAGGATCATCTCTCCATATCTCCGTGTGGTATGAAGATAACTATCTAAATGTATATGAGAAAATTGTGTGATTGAATCTATAAACCAGTAAAATATTACTGATTAATCTATTATGAATATCAATGATGGAGATGTATAGAATCTTTTACAGAGACTGATTGAGATGCTGACAGAGATCAACAGGAAAATTCATATAGACTCTTATAATCGTCATTTTATATGAAAATTACATTAATGATTCTCTAAATCCCAACCAAATATATTCTGATGAAATTGAAAATTCTAAATATACTAGACTGAGTATCACTATTCTCTTCATATTCTTTCGATTTCTCTTCCTGCTTTTGGAGCATCTTATTGTTACATTTTTTTCAAACAAACAATGTCTCGTGCACCTAAGTGGATAATACTAGTCATTATATCATTCACATTACATCTATTTTCAATTGGGGTTTATGGAAGTGGTCCTTGTGTGGGATGTAAAATTTTACTTCCCACATATTACTGTGGGAGAGGCTCTTCAGCCTCGACATCTTGTTACTATTTTTTGTTTACCTGATCCAGATTATAGATTATTATTATTATAATTATTATATTTTTGGTAGTAGATGATTTCCATGTTGTGGGGATTTAGTGTTATCTTGAGACCAAACATTTTATTTATGTGACTGTGTTATATTTTTTTGGTTTATTACCAAAACATATATTGTTTTTAATCTATAAACAAAACTACTACTTTGATAGTTAATATTAACTTGTTTTTATATATTATTTTTTTATGTAATTTTACTTCAAAATATAAGATAATATTAACATTATTTTAATTGAGACATAATCACTCTTTGAGAAATATTTTAAAAGGATAGATCATATATAGATCTTCTGTTTTGATTAATTGGTAAATTTATCTTATCAATGGGATATTATTTTAGCTTCATTTTTATCGAAAAAATTATTAGGGGATAAAATCACCCCCTCATGAGTTACTCACTATGATAAACAGAATAGATATTGTCATAATTTATTCATCTAGTGGCATGGATCTTCTTTGTTACAACCTAAATTATTACCAAAATAATGTTCCTTTTTAACTTCTAATGGATTAAAAAATGGTGTTTTAGCATAATCTCAAGTAGTGTTGGGTAGGTCCCCTTCATTAAACATTAAAAATATAGAACACATTTTTCCATTTCATGTGATAGTAAACTAAATGAAATAAGATCCATACATCAAGGATGAAAACCTCTTAGAGTGGTTGTTTCTATATTACCAACATTTAATTTATAAGATTCTAATCCACATAAGGGTGCACAACAAAAAAGACCCCAGGAAAGGTTAAAATATCCCATTACCCCTAAAATTCCTTCTTTTCAAATTCTGTGTGTTCAAATTTATCTATTCCCTGAGGAATTTTCAAGGATGAAAACACTGAGTATCTTTTAGTTCCAACCAATACTAGTATGAGTTACTCCACTCTTTTATATATATTAGATCTATCCATAATAAATTTTCAATCTCCGTTCTTCTAAGGTCCTTATATAGCCGAATTATTATTAGTTTAACAGTGGGATGTTCCAAAAACCACATTGATCTACCCTTCTATATGTCATAATGCATGCCTTAAGTGTTTTACTCACCAAAAACCATTAATGGATATCATTAATTAGTGTATTCAATTAAATTGAATAATATGTTTACTAATGATCATCATTGTCAATATATTATACATTTCTAACAATGTATCTTCAACATGAGGATGATAACCTTTAATATTCATAAGCATGTGACTACATTGTCGTTGAACACATATTTGTAATGTAGTCCATATAAATCCTTAGAATACCTTCCCCATTCAAAATTATAATTTCAAATACATAATATCATGATTTTAATCAATTTTATCCTACACTTCAAGGTGTTGTGACACTATAAGCTTTCGAGTCTCATATGGGGTATCATATCAAACCTTTCATTTTGGATCCATGAACCATGAATGTAAATTGTGTACTCTCTCCTAAGATATGAGTTACATTTGAATTGGGTTCATAATCTGTGATGGATCAATTTTCCCTTTTCATGATATATTACATGTTTTGGTCAAGGTTGTGTGACCTTAATGCATCAATCATTGCCATTATAATATTTACAACCTTAAACTATGTGAACCCCTTTTGAGATGGATTATAGTATCATTTTTCCCTTTAATTCAAAACATACTGTGTTATTTCTCAAGCTACGTAAGTTATCTCAAACTTTTATTTGAATTTATGGGACCTTAAACTACAATCCTAAAATGATCCAGATTACATGACCTTTAAATGTTTAGATGGAATATATATAAATCCTATAATGATAAAAATACATAAGGGGGAATTTAGAATATGTAATGTATCCATTCACTGGGTCACATATTTTAAGACCAAAGAAAAATGTTATGATAGATATGAGAAGGTAAAAATCACTTATGCCCCTCTCTATGGACTTAGAAAATGAAAGGCTACACTCGATGAAACCATTAGTCCCATAAAAAGTCAGAGCAGTTTTCTATCATAACCTTTCACGTGAAATATTTATTCAGGACATCATGGAATAACTTCTAGGGTGTTTGAACCCTTGTAGTATACCCTTACCCGTATAATCCAACTTAATTCCTTAAGTTTTTTAATCTCCATAAACCTATCATTGGCCATCAATGATGAGTATATATGGATCCAGGGGACCACTCTATTTAGCTAAGCATACACACCCTTAATATGGAACATTATATGGACCACTAATAGGTCCATACAACTAGAGGAATATTCATTATGATGAGATAGTACATTGATCTCTATATGCCCTAAAAATATTACAATGGAACCCATTATTAGAAAGTGTTTCTTTGACTTCATATGAATACCATTCCCATATAACCATCCTTTGATGTAAATTTATTAACTTATGATTTACATGTTTCATAATATAACTATTAATATGGATTAAATACCCTCAATGTTACACTTTCATAAATCATACCCATCATTAAGGCATGATTATGAAATTATATTAATAATCTTCCAGTTGGACTTTATCGCATGACCCTATACCACATGATATATGTTGGAGTTGGTGGTCTAGAACCAACTACATTGTACTTTATTCATTAAATAAAAGCCTTATCACATCTTGATTGTTCTTCTGCGTGACATGTCTTGTGATAATGTCCTAAGGACAGCTATTGCATTAAAGGGTCATAGCGGATCCCTTCTATGATGAGAACCCGAAAATGCCATAACACAGTTCTTGAATGTATGTTCTATGGCCGAATGATATTATTTGAGGGACACAAATAATACAGGTCATTGGGGGTGAGGACTCATAAAACTTTGAGGCACCTTCTCATGGTGTGCGCCCTTGGTAATATCCAGGAGGATATTATGAGAACGAGACCCGCCAGTAGGAAATCCACATTTCATAGTGTCATTGGATGTTCCTATCTACGGATGTCTGTATTGATCCTTAGACTTTAAGATTATTATTAATGGGTATTACAACTCGCGCACTTAGATGTATTGACGAAAAATGTGACGAAACACTGTTCGCAGTGAGGTAGGATATGTTGGGTGCGTCACGAGTAATACCGCATTAATAGATAATGCGAGAAAGGATTTGTCACTTCCGTTCCATAACGGAAGTAGATATCTCATTCCCTTTGATGGAATTGATATAGCCTAAATAAATCCATGGCCATGGTAAGGTATGGGCAAGTTCAATTCCGGGAATTCAAAGAAAGAATAATCAAGAACATGGGTTGATGGCAGTAGAATGCAACCATCTTGATTGGAGATATCGAGACAAAGGGATTATATTACACGGTAAGAGTTCGTAGGAGGTGACACGTCATTGCGGCATTAACTTCTTTCTCTATGGGTGCCTTGGCGTGTTGCTAGATGCTAACCTTGTACTTTTGGCAGGCTTAGTCTAATGCCACTGAGAAAGAGGCCTAGACCGTCACACACTAAGTGTGTCCATGTATCTCAGTTAAATATTAATTTAACAAGTTAAATAAATATTATTCCCGACTGTGGTTTAATAATTATTTAAGGATGTCTGATCGCATTTATTTTGACACTAGTTATTCGAGAGAATATACTGTGGATAAAATAATATATTTATTAGCAAGTAATGCAGTTACATTTATTTAAGAAATAAATAGTCATTACTCAAGGTCTAATAAATGTGGTCGAGAAAAATGGAAAATAAAAGTACACTCCATGTATATTAAATATACACGGTGTGTAGTTTTATGGAAAACAAGTACATGTCATGTATTAATTATTACACGCCGTGTAGTTTTTCGAATTGGGATTTTGAGGATTTAATATTTTTTTATTAAATGATATTTATTATAATCAGTGTGGGCGCATGTCAAGGAATTAATAATTCGACATGGGGGTTTTCGGTAAGAGTTAATGAAGTAAATAAAATGTGTAACGCGTTTATTTATTGTCATAACTCTATTAACCTCAAACCTGATTATAAATATCCTCGCAACCCCAACATTTTTTTGGTGAGCCATTGTTGTGCACATCAGATTTGGAAATACTCTCAAGCCAAGAGAGAATTCCCTTTCCACCAAGAACGCCCTCATGTTACGAGAGCAAGATCCTCCATCGGATCAAGGCGGTCGAAGGCGGACATCGCAAGCGAAGGTTCTTCCACGCTAGCACCCCGAGATCTCTTCGGCGACATCCGGAGATACGTGACACACATGTGGATCACCGCTAGAGGAATCCTACACTTGGATTCTACGACACAACGACGGATCACCGAATCATGACCAGACACATCAAAGAAGAAAGAATTCCAATGAGGTAATTCTTATGCATTAATTAAATTAATTATAATCAACATATGATGATCCTCCTCAAGGGTTCCGGGACTCTTCTTTTCTTTTCGTTCTTCGTTCTATTCTGAAGATTTGGCGTTCTATATCGTGACGGATCTCGGATTGAACATTGTTTAACGAAAAATTAAGTTGGGCAAACCCACCAACGCACTTCCGCTGTGCCCGGAACCTACAAATGGTATCAGAGGGGGTCATATCGTTGGTTATAATTATTTAGTTTTTTGTTGGTGATTTACGCATTTAATAATTTAGTTATTTCAATTCATGTTTAATCGTTCTGGAAATCTGAATTTCGAGATCTGTTCCTCCTCTCTCATTTCTCGTTCACCTCACAGAAACAAATTTTTCTTTTAATTTTGATTAAAATAAAATAGAGGAACTCATCCGGAGGAGCCAAATGATTCTGGCCATATAACACCAGAATACACGGTGTGTATTCAGATGTACACACCATGTAGTCTAGGTTCAATGCATTGACTGATCCGCCAAATCAGGCCGTGTATTGGATTCTTTCTAAGAATTTAAGACACTGTGTGTTAACCAGAAATAGGTGGCACACGGTTTACGGAATACATGCCGTGTGGTCCAATGAACACGACTTATAGTCCCTTCGGGTTAGGGTTGGGTCGTGTACTCCGTACATATCATGCCCGGCTAGAAACCGTGTAACGCAGAAACTAAACGGCGTGTGTCCCACTGTACACACCGTGTACTCCGAAAATTTCCGAAGTACTTTAACACGCCCTATCCCCGGGCGTGTACTTCGCATGGACGGTGAAGAAAAAGTACACGTCGTGTAGTCGGAACTACACGCCGTGTACTCACCCAAATTATGCAGATTTATTAAAATTTATTATTATATTATACAAACCCTTGAGACGTGTACCATGGTGCAGGCGTAAAGCTGAGGCACAACACGTGATAGGTGTTTTATATATATGTGTTTAATTTAACATCTGTGTAATAAATGGGAATTCGTTGGGTTGCCTCCAAGGTACAAGTTGTTTACAAGGAAAATTTTAAATGAATTGATTTTTTTAAAATTATGATGGATGAGAATCTCAAGGAAATTCAGAAAATGGATTTAAGATAAAAGGATTGATTAATTAAAGATAATTAATTGATTCGAGCGTGATTTATATTAAACAAGAACAATTAAATAATTGAATGATAGTTTTATTTATGCGTAAATATCGTTGCATGTATGGATGATCATGAGCTAGACCGAGACCTTTGCATGTGAATGGATTCTTTTAATTTATTTATTTAAATTAAATTTGTTGGCCTGCGAGCCATCTCCTCATTAATATGTAGGGCATGCGCGCCCAAGGATTCTTTTATGTAAAAACCCCTTTTTTCCCCTCACCTGCGTGTGAGATAAATGCATATGTAATTGATGGAGCTCCCAAGCTAGTGGAGGCGGCTCAAGTCAGGTGCCAAGATGAAACCAATCCAAGGAGATACAAAGATGGACAGGTGGAAAGCTGTAAACACGAACCTGAAAGGTTCAAGGTGTTTCTCCCCTAGGTCTTGGGTTAGTTTATCAACCGCTAGATAAACTAACCAATAGAAAATCTCATGATCATACCATTTATTTTATTTCTTTCAGTTGCATGGTTTATTTATTGTGGGTGTGTTGTCACGATCACACAATTAATGAATTAAACGAGCATGCAAGATGAAACTAAAATAAAATTGGCTTATACGTAAATATTATCTTAGACATGGTTAATCACTTATGTATATCCCACTTATTATTAACAAGAATGTAATCAAAGATAATAAAATGACAATTTACGTATAAGGATAAAATCCCTCAAAATAAATATTAAGTCGGCATAGCCTTCCATAATCTTGTTTAGAATCGAACCATAGTTTAAAGTGCTTGACCAACCCTAGTTGGGGTGCTTTCAATTATCGGGGAACTCTAATTCAAGGTTTTGGGTTGACTTGACTTGGTTTGCATCAAGGGTTGACTGCCACAGCAGGACTTGGTGTGACCAAGAGGCAAAGGTTGAGGAAATCCAAAAAGGATTTCAGGATTGGGGAGTCCACTCAGCGGATCAAGGAACTGCGAGTTAATGCAGTTGGCATTTGGAATGCCTAGGTAAAACCCTTCAAGATGCTTGAACAACCCTATTTGGGGTAATGCGAAGGGAAATATGGATCCTTCCTACTAGAATATTCACGCAATAGAATATTCCGAAGTCAATGGTGAGGGCTATTGGATTTCGATAAAATTGTGGGAGACTAATAAGTATTAATTTATTTATTTGTCTCAATTTTTATAATAATGTACTAAACCTTTGCTCATCTTAAATTGTAGAAATGGAAAGAAAATGACTTCAAACATATCATTGCGCACCATACTTGAAAAAGAAAACCTTCTCAACGACACCAATTTCCAAGAGTGGCAGAGGTGTTTACGCGTCATCCTTCGCCACGAAAGGAAATTATATGTGCTGGAAGAGCCTATTCCAGTTGCGCCTGGGAAAGAGGCTAGTGATGAGGAATTATCTCTCTACATGAAACACATGGATGATTCCACAGATGTCTAGTGTTTCATGATATCGACCATGTCTAATGAGCTTTTGAAGCAACATGAAAACATGGATGTGTATAGCATGATGTCTCACCTTAAAGATCTCTACCAAGAGAAGGAGAGACAGGAGAGGTATGAGATCTCCAATGCTTTGTTTACCACGAAGCTTGGAGAGTCTGCGCTAGCTGGGCCTCATGTGGTCAAGCTTATTGGATACATTGAACGCTTGGACATCTTAGGGATTAAATTCCCAGATGAGTTGCGTACAGATCGCATCCTATCATCATTTCCCAAGACCTTCTCTAGCTTCATTGTCAACTATAACATGAGCGGCAATGAGAAGAGTCTATCGGAGCTTCTGACCTTGATTCACCAGGTTGATAAGGACATGGGGCGTGAAAAACCCGCGGTCCTTATGGTGACCAAGAAAAGGAAGGACAAGGCCAAGGGGCCAAAGACTTATAAACGGTCTAAATCCCCCGAGCACCATCCCTCCAAGAAGGGGAAGATCCAAAGGCAGGGAAAGGAACGGGAAGAAGTGTGTTTTGCATGTGGCAAGCAGGGCCACTGGAAGAGGAACTGCACCCAGAAGCATGGGGACGCTAAAGGTGCGTACGTTATTGAGTGAAATCTTTCTATTTCTACACATTGGGTATTAGATATAGCTTGTGGGGCTCACATCTGTATTCAAATGAAGGAACCAAGTAAATTTAGAAAGATCACCATAGGAGAGGTGGATCTTCGAGCTGCCAATGGTGTAAGGCTGGCTGCGTTGGCTATTGGCGACTATCACCTCTCATTGCCAACTGTCATGATTTTGGTTTTACAAAACTTTTATTTTGTTCCTAGTGTTACCAAGAACATAATTTCTGTATCTTGTTTGGATATGGATGGATTGATTTTCAAGTTTGGAAATAAGGGTTGTCTCTTTTATAAGAACAACGTATGTTATGGTATGTCACATTTGAATAATGGTTTGTATGTATTAAATTACGAAAACCAAGTGTTGGCAATCGATAACGAAACAAACTCACATGACTCATACATCACCCAGTTATGGCATCACCGCCTTGGTCATGTGAATAAGAAGTGCTTGACAAAGCTCTCTCAAGATGGTTATTTAGACTCTACTGAGCTAAAACCACTTGATATATGTCACGTTTGTTTACAAGGAAAAATGACCAAGCCGCCTTTTGGTGGACAAGGTGAAAGGGCCACAGAGCTTCTAGGATTGGTACACATAGATGTGTGTGGACCATTTCCAGTAGAAGCTAGAGGTGTATATTCTTACTTTATTACTTTTACTGATGATTTGAGTAGATATGGCTATGTCTACTTAATGAGGTATAAGTCAGAGTCCTTAGAGAAATTTATAGAATTCAAGAATGAAGTAGAGAATCAACTTGGTAAGAAGATAAAGAAGCTTCGATCGGATCGAGGTGGAGAATATCTGAACCAAGAGTTCATCGATCTTCTACGGGAGTCTGGGATTCTATCTCAGCTCACTCCTCCTTATACACCACAGTGGAATGGTGTTAGTGAATGGAGGAACCGCACCTTGTTGGACATGGTGAGGTCGATGATGAGTCATGCGGATCTTCCATTATCCTTTTGGGGATATGCATTACAAACTGCAGCATACACATTAAACCGAGTACCAACTAAGGCGGAAAATGGAATTCCATCCGAGTTATGGAATGGAAGGAAACCCACTTTTTCGCACACACGTGTATGGGGATGCGAGGCGTTTGTTATGGCCTTATCAGGCAAAAAACTACCACCCCGGGGCACGAAGTGTATCGTTATAGGATATCCCAAGGAAACAAAAGGATATTACCTATATAACCCCCAAGACAAGAAAGTGACTGTCTCCAGACAAGACATCTTTCTTGAGAGGGAGAACATCCTCAAAAAGGATGGTGGGATCAAGATTGACTTCAACGAAGTTGATGCTCAAGATACACAGGAGTTGGTACAGGAACAAGTTCCACAGGTCCCCGTGGAAGAGGTTCCAGAAACACAAGTACTGCGTAGGAGCTCAAGAGAGGTAAGGGAACCAAAGAGATTTGGTTTCCTAGTCACAGAGGATGGTGAATCATTATTGTTGGACAATGATGAACCTCTCTCCTACAAGGAAGCAGTAGAAAGCTCAGAAGCTGCAAGATGGCTAGAATATATGAATTCTGAGATGGATTCCATGTATCAGAACAAAGTTTGGGTTCTGGTCGATGAGCCAGTTGATGTAAAGCTTGTTGGATGCAAATGGGTATTCAAAAGAAAGATGGACATGGATGGTCAAGTTAGAACCTATAAAGCAAGGCTAGTGGCTAAAGGATTCAGACAGTGTCAAGGAATTGACTATGATGAAACCTTCTCGCCAGTTTCCATGTTTAAATCCATAAGAATCATACTTGCCATAGGAGCTTACCATGACTACGAGATTTGGCAGATGGATGTCAAAACAACATTCTGTAACGGGAAACTTTAGGAAGATGTCTATATGACACAACCAGAAGGGTTTGTGACAACAGGTGAAGCCAAATGGGTTTGTAAATTGCAGAAATACATTTATGGATTAAAACAAGCATCCAGGTCATGGAACATTCGATTTGATGAATCCATAAAGGAATTTGGTTTCATTAAGAACGAATGTGATCCATGTGTTTATATGCGGTTTAATGGGAATGCAGTCGTCATTCTAGTGGTATATGTTGATGACATATTGCTTATTGGAAACGACGTACCAGCCTTACAGTCAATTAAGGACTGGTCGAACAAGTGTTTCTCCATGAAGGACTTAGGAGACGCATCCTACATTCTAGGGATCAAGATCATTCGTGATAGATCCAAGAGGCTGCTTGGACTAAGTCAGGGTACATACATTGACCAGATACTAATGAGATTTAGTATGAAAAAATCCAAGAGGGGATTGGTTCTAGTGTCACATGGCTTACATATTTCTAAGAAAATGTGTCCCCAGACACAATAGGAGAAAGATAGGATGAGAAAGATCCCATACGCTTCGGCTATAGGATCCATCATGTATGTCATGTTATGTACCAGGATTGATGTTGCCTATGCACTGAGCATGGTAGGCAGATATCAAGCAGATCCAGGAGAACAGCATTGGACTGTTGTTAAGACTATCCTTAAGTATCTGAGAAGGACTAAGGATATGTTCCTGGTGTATGGAGGAGACGAAGAGCTTGTCATCAGAGGGTATGCTGATGCTGGTTTTCAAACAGATCAGAATGATCTGAAGTCGCAATCAGGATATGTTTTCTGTCTCAATGGAGGAGCTGTGAGCTGGAAGAGTTCAAAGCAGCCAGTTGTCGCTGATTCTACAGTGGAGTCAGAGTATATAGCGGCTTTTGATGCAGCCAAATAAGCCGTTTGGATTCGGAACTTTGTCCAAGAGCTTGATGCGGTGCCTAGCAGTAAAGATCCCATTACATTGTATTGTGATAATACTGCAGCGGTGGCTCTTGCAAAATAACCAAGGTCACATCAACGAACAAAGCACATACTCTAGAAGTATCACCTCTTGAGGGATTTCTATCAAAGGGTTGAATTTTCAGTGAGCAGAGTGTCCACGGAAGAGAACATGGTGGACCCCATGACTAAAGGCCTATCTCAGTAGAAGCATGAATATCATGTGAGAGCTAGCGGGTTAAAGGTTGTTAGCAGTTGGCTCTAGTCCAAGTGGGAGTCTGTTGGAGTTGGTGGTCTAGAACCAACTACATTGTACTTTATTCATTAAATAAAAGCCTTATCAGATCTTGATTGTTCTTCTGCGTGACATGTCATGTGATAATGTCCTAAGGACAGCTGTTGCATTAAAGGGTCGTAGCGGATCCCTACTATGATGAGAACCCGAAAGTTCCATAACACTGTTCTTGAATGTATGTTCTATGGCCGGATGATATTATTTGAGGGACACAAATAATACAGGTCATTGGGGGTGAGGATTCATTAAACTTTGAGGCACCTTCTCATGGTGTGCTCCCTTGGTAATATTATGAGAACGAGACCCGCCAGTAGGAAATCCACATTTTATAGTGTCATTGGATGTTCCTATCTACGGACGTGTGTATTGATCCTTAGACTTTAAGATTATTATTAATGGGTATTACAACTCGCCCACTTAGATGTATTGACGAAAACTGTGACGACACACTGTTCGCAGCGAGGTAGGATACGTTGGGTGCGTCACGAGTAATACCGCTTTAATAAATAATGCGAGAAAGGATTTGTCCATTCCGTTCCACAACGAAAGTAGATATCTCAGGCCCTTTGATGGAATTGATATAGCCTAAATAAATACATGGCCATGGTAAGGTATAGGCAAGTTCAATTCTGGGAAGTCAAAGAAAGAATAATCAAGAACATGGGTTGATGGAACCAGCATGAAACCCACTTGATAGGAGATATCGAGACAAATGGATTATATTACACGGTAAGCGTTCGTAGGAGGTGACACGTCATTGCGGCGTTAACTTCTTTCTATATGGGTGCCTTGCCGTCTTGCTAGACGTTGACCTTGGACTTTAGGCAGGCTCAGCCTAATGCCACTGAGAAAGAGGACTAGAGGGTCACACACTAAGTGTGTCCATGTATCTCAGTTAAATATTAATTTAACAAGTTAAATAAATATTATTCCCGACTGTGGTTTAATAATTATTTAAGGATGTCTGATCGTATTTATTTTGACACTAGTTATTCAAGAGAATATACAGTGGATAAAATAATATATTTATTAGCAACTAATGCAGTTACATTTATTTAAGAAATAAATAGTCATTACTCAAGGTCTAATAAATGTGGTGGAGAAAAATGGAAAATAAAAGTACACGCCATGTATATTAAATATACACGCTGTGTAGTTTTATGGAAAACAAGTACTCGCCGTGTATTAATTATTACACGCCGTGTAGTTTTTCCAATTGGGATTTTGAGGATTTAATATTGTTTTATTAAATGATATTTATTATAATCAGTGTGGGCGTGTGTCAAGGAATTAATAATTCGACATGGGGGTTTTCAATAAGAGTTAATGAAATAAATAAAATGTGTAACGCGTTTATTTATTGTCATAAATCTATTAACCTCAAACCTGATTATAAATATCCTCGCAACCCCAACTTTTTTTGGTGAGCCATTGTTGTGCACAATGGATTTGGAAATACTCTCAAGCCAAGAGAGAATTCCCTTTCCACCAAGAACGCCCTCAAGTTACGAGAGAAAGATCCTCCACCGGATCAAGGCAGTCGAAGGCGGACATCGCAAGAGAAGGTTCTTCCACGCTAGCACCTGTAGATCTCTTCGGCGACGTCTGGAGATACGTGACACACGTGTGGATCACCGCTAGAGGAATCCTACACTTGGATTCTACGATTCAACGATGGATCACCGAATCGTGACCGGGCACATCAACGAAGAAAGAATTCCAATGAGGTAATTCTTATGCATTAATTAAATTAATTATAATCAACATATGATGATCCTCCTCAAGGGTTCTGAGACTCTTTTTTTCTTTTCGTTCTTCGTTCTATTCCAAAGATTCGGCATTTTATATCGGGATGGATATCGGATTGAACATTGTTTAACGAAAAATTAAGTTGGGAAAACCCACCAACGCGATTCCGCTGCACCCGGAACCTACAATATAATGGTCTCTCCACTATGATCAGTGACTATAAAAAAATATACCTAAGGATGTATATAGTGGAATTTAACTCCATTTCTTATTGTTCTTACCCCAACCATGATACAATACTAACTATTCTTTCTTTTTTGGTCCAATATGTATGAACCTAAAAACTAACTACATTGGTTCAACATGAATGTCCATAAACTACAAAAGGGAATATATATAATACTAGTCAAGTTAAAAACCCTTGTAGGGCCTCATATGAAAAATCCATGTTCTCGACTGCTAATTATCCACTATATGTGGTATAACAAAAATTTAGGGCTAAATTAGAAGGAAAAAGGAATAATACTCATGAGGTAGAAAACCTATAAATAGAGTCCTGAGGAAAGTCCATGTTTTTGTCTTCTAATTCTCCCTTATATGAGGCTTAGGAAAACATTAAGGATTAACGAAAAATAAAATGCAAAAAAATCATCTGTTTTAAACCCATAAAAGGATACGAAAGTTAAAATGAGTTCCTAATCACTAATTCTCCCACATATTATTCTTAGAAAAAGGGTAGTTCTAAAAGAAAAGGAAAAGGAATAAGGTGGATGGGGCCTACCACACAATCCCAAAAATAGTTGAACAATAATTGTTGGATCTGTTAAACTAGGAAAAGGCTAGAAAACCCCTCTATTCCTATAATGTTTGTCTTTTATTCATAAGAAACTCATGAAAATATAATATTAATATATTTTAGGCATGTGAAACACATGAATACACATTCCAAATATCCCCTTCATGGGCCTTTTATAATTAATTCAATCTTATCTCATATATAAATAGACTAAATCTAGTGTTATAATGATATTATAAATTCACATAGTCCATAACCATACATTCTTTTTATGAACCTTCTTCATATATATCGGCCCTCAATAACCTCCCAAGATAGTTTTCCTTGAAGACAATACACAGCCCCCCCCCCCACGTTCCTTACATTGATGTATCCATCCTCTAATATTTTTGGGTATTTACTCAAAAAGGCCTTGTGGAATATGCCCACCCCTTGGAACGACAAAAAAAATAATATAAAAGTTTCTCAATTAGATTCATAATTGGATTTAGAATCTTGATCACTAGTAGGATGTGGAAAGGGAATGATGATACACATCATTGACAAGGGTGATCTTTCCTTGGAATGAAAGGAATTTGTTCTTCAAATTTTATATTCTATTACTGATTTTCAAAACCACATAATCAAAGTGCCTAATTCATACTTTTTCAGGGTCAATGGGTGTTCCTATGTACTCCATTTTAAACAAATTATTCTTCATACCCAGTATGCATTCAATAGTGTTTCTACGCTTGTCTAGGAAATATGGTGTGAGGAAGAACTAACTATTTTATTGGTTAATGTATTTCCCACTCCATTTGGTATACTCTATTATAATATTACTAATGTTTTTGACTAATGTACTTCATCCATTGATAAATAAATCTAAGTCATCATTAAAGTGGAGATGAGATGCCTCGGAGTAGTGAGCCCCTTAATGGTATGGTTGAAGAAGCATGTTCTGTATATTAGGGGGAGCATATCTTCTAAGGGAATCATGGGCCATATGAAAGATGTATTGTGAGAGATGGTGACATTTTCTGAGTCCCCTAACCAATTTCATGCGGCTGTACTACCTTACCATGAACACAATGTTGAGGAAGTACTATAGCATCAAAAGAGAAGGTCAATGACCCATTCTGAGAATCTGATTTATCTCATAACTCGAATGTTGAAGCTATATTCAAGATAGTCGTATTCCTAATCCATATCCACATTAATGAATATGTTTCATACCACCACCTTTCTATTTATCTCTCCTACCATCTACTGGTAAATCTCCATTTCACCTCGGATGATCCTTACTTGAATAAATGCTTGCTACTCCTCTAATATCCAACCATTAATAAACCGATAAAGACATCAATTGATAATGGAGGCCAACACCTTAAATGAAATGTTTCACAGACTTGGATATGGGATCCACTATTTGTATGTACATACCATAAGTTGATACCAACATCTCCATGTAACAAATTAAATATAATCATCTGAAGGATCTGTGAGGTTAAGAGATTTATGATTAAATCAATTTCCTTGTTTATTTATGATTGGGAGATCTAAATGACCTCATATATCCCCAATTATTTAAATTTATCTTAAAATTGACATAATTGTTTCTCACTTATATTTTTATAACCAAATCTATCTTAAATCTAACTTCAATGCATAAATCTACATTTTTGTTCCACCATTTAAGCTCATCATCGAGTGAGAAATGATAAATGATAAAGGGAAGAGTAGTTGTGCACCGTTGATTTTACCATATGTTTTAAGTACTTTTGTGTGGTGATCATATTCCACTTAAGGTATTCTATATTCTTGTGACCATATTTGACCAAAAAATCTACACCAATATATATTTTCATCCCCGAGATAACGTATTCATGTGAAACATGATGTGGGAGACTTAAAATATTATTATATAATTTTTTTATCTATAAAAAATGAATGAATATATGATGATAATTATCTTGATTATGGAAAATATCAAATATTCTCTTTCAAATATTATATAATATTCAGTATCTATGATCTAGTGTTATAAACAAGTTCATGATCTATGTTATTTACCATCAACAAAATTGTGCATATCTAGTATTAAGATGAGAAATTTTTGAATATTGTTATGCCACTTATTCAAAAAAACATAATCAATAATATGTTAATGTTCTAAAAAATAAGAAATGGTTGTTTTAGAAATCATGAAACAGGTCATATAAGTGACAATGATAAAATTTTCGAATATTCAAATTCTTTATTTGTCATCCCATTTTTCTCATCATCCTTCACTCATCCCTATTATCTAAATCCTCAAAAAAATTATTTCCCCTAACATTTGTGAGATAGAACACATGTGTCATTCAATATTGGGTGAGAAATAGTGGAAATAAATCATTTATTGTATTTTTTAATAAATTATGTATTTTATGAACATGTTTTATGGATATGTGAATATGAGTATTTTAAAAATTGAAAAAAATTCAAATTGGGAGAAACATTAAAATGAAATGTAGTGTGTTTTAGAAATTAGAATGTTGTATCCATGAATATATTATTATTGATATATATGAAATTGAGGTATATAGATGAGCATAGAATGAATGCAGATGTCATTATAAGAAGTATTTGAGTTGTTAGAGTGAATGCATGGATTATTTTTCAAGGGTTATACTGTGTTTAAAGAAGGTTAATTTAGGGAATAAATCCAATCATATCTATTTTATGAAAATAATAAATAAAGAATAACCCTTTTTCAATTAATATGATAAATTTAGAAGATAAGATAAATACAAAATTATGAACTATGTTAAACCCACAATGGGGAGATAAATTTTTCATGGTTAGTGTAAATAGGGTGTTTATAAAAGAATATTTTATTCTATTGTAATTTGGATTTAAAATTGGAGGAACCCTTTCTTAACATGAGGTACTGATTTATTTCATGGTGGTGGTCTTGGTAAGAAGGAAACATGGATAGCATCTCATGTTTGAGGTAATTTTGTAGTTTTAATCTATTTTCGAGAGATTAAATGTTATTTTCTAATACAACACTCAATGGTACTAGTCTTGCTGTGGTCATGAAAGATGGATCAAATAAACAAAATGAGTAATCCATGACACAATAAAGAAGAGAGATTGTTTCCTTGAACAATCAATTAAAAATGATTATTAAATGTTTTATACATGGTATCACATGTCATGTTGTCTTAAAAATTCTATACAATCTATCGGGATTCTAGAAATAGGTTTTATTGATATTTATGGTAATTTTTCTTTCTTGGTGAAAATAATAAGAGAGAGTTTTGTTTTAAAATAGTTTAATTGTTTGCGACTATTGGGTTTTCTAAAATGGTGTATAAATGTTTAGGTGATCATGAAATAATATTTCATGAAATTGTTTTCACTTAGATATAGATTATTCTATATTCTAGAGAAATGTATGTTATTGAGGTTCAAGATATTAAATTGTTTTTAATTTGAAATTGATAGATTTTTTGGGATGGTAAAAGATGGTTTTTTGGTTTTTATAGTCAATGTATTGACTAGGAATGGCCATATCATAGAAAAGTAAACACATACCATGGTATTAATGATTAAATATGATATGGAATATTATTTTTAATTTAAATATATCAAGAAAATTATATTTTTTTGTTAATTTTACTTGATATATTTACAGTAATTTTATTAGTTTACAAAGAGGACGTCAGGAAGATAATTTTAAAATGTTCACATTAATATATTAAAAATAATTGCAATTATTTATGTGGAATATTTTATGGAACATTGATTATGGTGGAGCCTTGAAAATATTGAAGAGGAAATATAAAATATATATTGAAACTCTATGGATATATCATTTAGTATGTTTTATTTTTTAAATAATGGAAGGTTAAGGATACATTGGGTATAGAATTAATGTTGGACTAATGAGAGATAAGTTTTCCTTATTTATGTTTGACTTGGAATATTTTGGAAATATGCATTAAAAAAGATTTATATTTTTTACAAGATATTAATGTAGGATGAATGGAAGGAAAGATTAATATTTTAATAAGATATGATTCACCTCTAAATTATAATTTATTTCTATAATTCCAATATCATTAGGGTGATAACAACTATAAATATGAGTTGGAAAAACAAATGCCCTTAATTCTAGCTCATAATGATGAGTATGATCTATATATATATGTATATTATCATGGTGAGATATAGATCCCAAAATATTCTTAAGATGTTTGGTTATTTTAAATAGATCCACATTAAAGGAATCATACAGACATATTTGGAAAATTTTAAAAGGGTAAAAGAATATGGATATTTGCATAGAAAATTTTCTTGATAATGAATTGATCTAATCTGGAAGACATTGATTAATCTCTCTTGAAAAATAGTTTACTATATTCAAAAAAATTTAGTGAATATTAAATAATTTAGATTTCATTTTATCATAGAATATTGACATTTTAATGAAATTACATATGTTTACTCATGTAGACCTTATATATACCAATACATATATAAAAATATATAATATTCCTTGAATTATTTTCCAAAGTGGAAGAAGAGGAAGTGGTCACCAAGTGATAATTTGTTTATCTAAATTTATTTATAGGATAGTGTTCCTAATTTTCAAGAGATCATTTCCAGAAACATTATATCCACACAAAAATACATGATAGAGGATTTTGGGGCATCTACACATCTTCATGTGTATGCTCCATAGAATATCCATTTTGTTTGAACTAAGAAAAGTATGTGTCCTATTGTGTACTTTAATTTATGAAAAAGATTTTTATATTTTTTTAAGGATGTATTCAAGTAAGTGATAGATTGATTTTTGTTCCTTATAAAATGATAAAAATATTAAATAATGGGTTAGGGTTAGTGGTGAAATGTTTTATTTATTCATCACCTTTTTTTAACACCCCCCCTCCGACAAATCCAGGATACATGGATCTTACATAATAACTCAATGGAACCAATAAAAAGATAGTGTGTGGTCAGAAAGATTCTTTTTGATAATTATGGAACCTCACTAGTTTTTTCCCACTTGTTTATTAAAAAATTATTATGGATCACAAACCACCTTACCTCCAAATATTGTGGGTCAGATCATTGAGCAGAGCATGTTTCCATATTCAATAAGTGTGTGTGTCTATCTCCAATCAGAACAAATAATATTCTCCAAATAGAGAATACACCCATATCTAAATAGCTCTTCATTACCAATATAACAATTTCATCTGAATTTAATCCTTTTTGTCATGAATAGATCTATATATGAGGTTTTAATTTATTGGAGTTTATGAAATATAAAACATCATTATAGAAAATTCTAGGAAATGTTTTGATGATTTTTTATAAAAGAATGATTAGGAACCCTACTCCATGAACAATGTGTTCCCCAATAATAGTAGGTAACCACCTACCCCACACTTAATGTTGGGAGCTAGTTGTAGCATCTCCCAATAAATTCAGCCAATCCCACTCTATAAGGAAGAGCATCCCAAACCCATTGAATCTAAGGAACTCATGTCAGTTTTTTATATAATAGACCTCATAGATTTAAAATTCATTACAAAAGGAAAAAAGGACCACAAGTGAAAATCACACCACCATTTCTAGTATCCCTATACCCTATGAACTACCATATGTTATTCCAAGAATAAAACCATAGTGGATATATAGAGAATGGGGTATTTGAGTCATCTATGGGTTTCATACAGAAAACCTTCATGAAATACCAATTTTACCATGTCCTATTATTAAACTCAGGTAAAGGAGATAAAAAGATAAATATTTATAGGAAGATAGGGTGAAGGGAATTATAACCAAACATTGTACATAATAAGCCTATTTTTCATATCTATCATGATTTACCTTGGTCTCAACCGTCACCCGTGTCAGCTACCCAAGTAATGTGCCACCATTCAACCCAAGTGGCCTCTCTAACCATATTGAAACTAGTTTTTTAGGGTATATTTTAGATACCCGAAGCTTGGCGTACATTGACATTACATTACATTTGCAGAATACTTAGTACATAACAAAAACACACACACAAGGATCGTAATAGTTTAGTGTCTTTGGAAACACGGAATATAATCTTCTAATCCTGGTGAAAGATATTAAATATCTCCCATAAAGATCTTCCTTTTTTTTACCTAAAACCTTTCTTTATATCCTGGGGAAAAGAAAACATAAAAGGGTGAGCTCAAATGCTCAGTAAGGGTAAACAAAAAAATATCAATCACATCATAAGAACATAACATTTTGAAAATCTTAACCTGCAAAAGAGAGCATAATTTCATAACATGGGATAAGTCATGGAAGTGAAATGTAATCACAATAATCATAACTTAAAACATGAATCATTGTGGAATACACACATAATCATAGAGAATAATTTCTTGTTAGTCAAGACTCATTGCCAAGACTATCTTAGTGGACAAAGTCCCTTTCTGAACTGAGTCACCCTCGTTTCAGTCCTGTTTCACTGAACCGGTATAACCTACCATTCCAGCCATGTCTATCTCATGAGATATAAAATCTTTACCCAATGCATTGGAGGGAGATATAGGTCCCACCCATCTCATAATGATACCATTCTCATGTGTGCCACAAAATCATAAATCATACATCATTTCATAACCCATGTAATAAAAATTGGAATCTTAAATATCGTGACATCATAAAACAATTCATGTAAGATAAAGGAATTCATAAAAATATAATTCCATCACAACATAATAAAATCAATGTAATAATAGGGATAAAAACAGAACCCTTTATTATCTTAGATGGAAAATAATTTTGATAAAACACTTGAACTTCATTCTTGAGAAAAATATCCTTTCTGCTTCAAAAACACTTTTCCTTTCTTAACATGTCGTATAATCATAAACTAAAAGAAGTTGATTAAAACTAAACTTGAAAACTTGTAAAGTAAGCTTCTTGGAAATAATTTTTTAAAAATCCATTCATGCTGTATAAGTTAAAAAAACATTCTTCATACTTTTGTCGGAAAAGTCAAAAAGTACCTCGTACGAAAAACGACAAAAGATTCCTTTCATATCTTTTAATAAAAACCCACCAAAGGGTAAAATAGGGTTTAAACAATTGTAGGTGAATGGAAATAATGTTACATATTGAGTTAACATGGATGTGGATGATAAAATACACCCCAGTAAATACCAAAGTATAAGCAATCTCGGATAAAAATGAGATTGTGATATTTCCCTTACCTTAGGTCCGATTTGCTTCGTAAGTGTCCGAACCTCCTGTATAATGATTTAAATAATTTCATTGACTTATTACAGAATCACATTCATTGTTATGATATCATATATGGTTCACTTATGACTCTATATTACCCGTTCATTTGTAAATTCCATGTTAAAGAGCGTTTTGGGTAAAATTGTTTCATTTGTCGTCCGTGTTTTGACTTGTAATTATTCATATGATTACTTAGATCATGATTACTTAATTACAGAATATAAAACATGATATATATATATATATATTCAGAATATACATATATTTAATAAATCAGCAAATGGAAAGAAATACACCGTTCATGGAGACGGTAGGCCGTACGTACGCATGAACGCTATTTTCGTTTCCTTATTGAGTTGAATGGAATTAAGTAGATGAAATTAATATATATAAACATAAATCCAGTATCATTATTATGTCATATATTTCATGATTACTTATTATATATACTTTATAATCATTCATTAATGGTTTAAAGTGGAGAATGAATCTCATCGCATCGTGGAGACGGTAGTCCGTATGTACGCACGAGCGATGAAATCATTATCATGATCGTGGGACTGTATTGGAGTGTATTTATACTATTTAAGAATCAATATAACTTTATAATAGTCATATATAGTCATTATTTACACCATTATACCCATCCAAGTAAGGTGGTGGTGGAAAATAGATTACACCACGGCGTGGAGACGGTATTCCGTACGTACGCACGCGTGGTGATTTCTTTTTCCGTAGGATGGATAGATGGTGAAATAGGGTTGTTTCATACTTATAATAACATATCAGTATATTAGTGATACTGATGTTATTACTTCATAATGAAAAAACTAAAGAAGAAGAAGTGGAAGAAGAAATAAAGATGAAAGAATAGGTAACGGACATTACCTCTTCTTTGAAGTGCTTCTTTGAGACCTTCTTTTAGGGCACTAAAATTGGTCTTTGAAGAAGACCAGGACCTCTAGGGTGTTTCTAGGGAAGTTGAGAAGAGAATTTGGCAGGGGTTGGACGATCTTGAAGGCTCAAAGTTGTGTGAGGAAGAGAGGGAGGAGGTGCCCTTTTATAAGGGAGGAGAGGGGCACCTTTGGAATAACTAAAACTATTATTTTATTATAAAATAATGTTCGGTTTTAAATAGCTCCAAATTGATTTAGTTCGAGGATAAGTTGGGGATGGGTCGAAATCCTCTCATCCAATAGAATTTAGACAAGTTTAGGTATCAATTTTAACCTTATAATTTAGATTTAACTTTAAGTTAGATAATTTAACTTTTACTGTGTCTTCTTGTTTTCTTATGATATAAGGTTAATAAACTTACTATATCAAGCCAAACGAACCCCAAGTTGTTTATTATTAATATATATAACCTTATCTAAGTCATTTGGCCTAACCTTAGATTTTTAGGAATAAAATAGCAATTAATAATATAATATTTGTTTTAAAAACTATTTTATGTCAATTTTGACACTATTTAGTAATTGATTTTTGTGAAAATCATAACAGAATGAAAAGTTCGAAAAAACGTTAATTAAATCAATTATAACATGTCATATTAACCTAAATTTTTTTTTGAATTCATTAAAAGTCTCAAATTATATTTATTTTGGTATTTATAACATCAATTATGTCAATATTTCATTAATAAGATAATTACTACATCATCGTTGTGTCATAAATAAATTAAATTATTTAATGTCTAAAAATTACAAATAAAATACCATTATGTATGAAATAGTTTTATATTTATAATTAATATTTATAGTCGAATTTATCTTATGTATAACCCCATATTAAAAATGTTTTAGTAAATAAACTTTGATTTTAACTCTTTTAACCCTTCTTTAAATAAATTAATAATAAATGTCCTAATCTAATCCAAGTGGGCCTAAATGGTCATATTTTATTCCTAAGTTTTTTTTTGGATGAATTACACTTATCCAATAATTTAGGACATGTGTTAGGGTAATAATAATATCATTTTTACCCTTAATTACCCTATTTACTTTTAACCGTGGTAAATAAAAGTAAAACGTTACTATTCACCAAAAATTATTTTCATCTCATTGAACCACATTTTACTTACTGACATCAACCGTGTCTCTCATATTTTTGAAATTCCACTCACAGAAGCGGTAAAATTAAGTTTTATGAAAAATTCAGTTTTTTTAACTACCACTTAGTGGTTTCACTATTCATCAAAAATTGATAGTTTTCAGAAAAATACCAAAAATTAGGCCTAAGCTATATTTGATATTATGAACTCAAAAATAATGTCTATCTTACCAAATTCAAAACATATCAGATGCATTAATTAAATTAAAAATTAATTCCCGTCGTCAAAACAAATAGCGTGTTTTTAAAAGATAATAACTATCAAAAGATTGACACTTGTTTATGTCTGGTTTAAATGTGAAATTATATCCAATGAACAACGTTGTATTAAATTGTAACAATATATTCTAAATATACTTTAAAACCACTAAAATTAATAATTTATCACTATTAATTATTTCCATTGAAAAAGTTGTTTTTAATGAAAATTTAGTAATTTCAACTATTCATCAAAATATGAAAGTTATCCGAAAATTACCAAAATTTCACCCTAAGCTAATTTTGATATTCAGAATCCAAAAATGAAGTCCATTTTGAAATATAAAATTTACAAAATTTCAAAAAGTGGTTATTACTATTCATAACGGCTAGTTTTAATAATATTTTAATAGCATATCGTTGTTTAGTGAAACTCGGTATTGCGTACTACACACGCTATCAAGGAAGGTCGCGATTGCGTGTAATGAATGGAAAGTCAAGGATGCGTGTTGTGCAAGCTCTTTTTGGTGTAGCTTACAACACAAGAAATTAATGAAATTAAAAAGAATATTTTTCATAAAATCTCGGGGTGTTACATTCTACCCCCCTTAAAATGAATTTCGCCCTTGAAAATCCCCGGGGTTATAAATGGTTTACTATTCGAAAGTTTCTTTAATCGAAACCCACATCGTAAAAAGGAATACCAAAACCAATCTTTAAAAACAAAAGTATGAAACATAACGGTTACCCAAATAAACTAATCATTGGGTTTCCACATAGGTAAAAATATGGATATGGAAGAGAAATCTAACCATCATGTTCTGATGGAGAGTGGTAGAGAACATGGCTATGGAAAAGACAACAATCACAAATCCATAAATTTGTGATGATCTAAGGTACCATCTGATTAATCGGATATAAGGGAACTGGGACAAAATTTTTGGTTTTCAAGATCATTTCCCTAAAGTTGATGGATTAAAAGAAATACTTGCATGATTTTGGTACAATCTCACTGTTGTTCTTGAATTGAACAATTTCCTCTTCATCCCTTAAAGAAATGAAGTTGAATTTGTAATTCGTGTTGTGTTATGAGATCATGTGATAGAATGATGGGTCATTTCATCTCTTTCAAACAAAAGGTTAGCAAAAGTTAAAAGTACATTTTATTGTTAGATTAATCGTATGTGGTTTCAAAAATGAACTTATACTTTATATATCATACCGCTTAATAAAATAAAACTAGTTTATACTCAGCAGGGACTTTCTGTAGGCCAGTGGTAGGCGATAAAGGCCAGTCACACTTCGGTTGTGAGTTCGATTCTCACGGCCTTGTCCGACGCGATGGGCTGTCGCCCGTCCTGTAGGTTGTCCTTTTTCTAAAACTATATTACTATAAAATCCCATCAATAATACTAACTTATGTACAACATAATACATTCCAATATTTAGGCTTATCCATAATACTGTCGTCCGCTCTCAGAGATTTAATACCATCATTGATCCCCATATATCATAAGATATATCTTGTTGGTCACATTCAAAACATTCAAAGGCCGTAATCTTGTACTCTCTTGAACACCCATTGAACCTTATTGAAAACATGAGTGCTGTTAAAAGTTAACACTTTCCACATACCAAAATCTTCAAAATTCTATATACTCAAACCATGATATCACTTAGTCCTTATATCAATCATGAGCTCATGAATACTTTCAAACATTTTATTTTCTACTTATCCCTTCATTATGCGCATATCATCTATATTCCAAAAATATCTGAATATCCTTTAATGGATACTGGTACCATTAGTCATACACTTTCAAAACTCAAGGAAGGACAACAGTGTAACAATCCTTAGATGTCTCTTTATTCCATAGTACCATGAGATTACTTATACAAAATTACACATGATAAACATGTAATCATTCCACTACATTATTAAACCATTGACCGAGCTTCAACAATTCTTTCATCTCACATATCATTTGTAGTCTCTTCATCTTCATCAACATAAATACTACCCATATGACCATACTGATTCTCTTCATGAGACTTTACCTTAGATAATTGGTTTGCATAATGCCCGTACAGTCCACATTTAAAACATTTAACCATTGTTGATGTCGTAGCAATACCATTATCCTCATCCCTGGTGTTAACTGAACCTTTTCCTTTGCACTTACTAGCTTTGTGTCCTTGTTTTCCACACCCAAAGCATCTTCCAGATCCTTTGAAACATTCTCCTTGATGCCTCTTCCCACATTATTTACATAGGGGAAATTGAACTTTCTTTCCTCTATGATCATCATGAAACTCCATCTTTCTCTTATTGGCTGAGTCAGGAAAATTACCAAATTTTACTTTATTGATCATATTATGAGATTGTTCATTCGGCATAATAATGATGTTTGGACTTCCAAATCCCATTTCATTTGGTTGCTCATGAAAAATATCATTCCATTGTCCATCATATCCTCCATTATCGTGAATCACCTTGTTTAATTCTATGATCGCTAGCGTAATTCTAGTACTATAACCTATACGTATACTTAACCTTAGGGACATCCCTAGACTTAGACATACCTTAGAAATATCTCTAGGGATCTCACTAACGTTTTCGCATCCTAGTTTCCAAAGGTTGACTAATCCTTTCCTCTTATACCAACTGTAGAGACCCGAAGCATGGGGTACATTGAAATTACATTACATTTGCGGAATACTTAGTAAATAACAAAAACACACACACAAGGATCGTAATAGTTTAGTGTCTTTGGAAACTCGGAATATAATCTTCTAATCCTGGTTAAAGATATTCATCATCTCCCATAAAGATCTTCCTTTTTTTTACCTAAAACCTTTCTTTATATCCTGGGGAAAAGAAAACATAATAGGGTGATCTCAAATGCTCAATAAGGGTAAACAAACGAAATATCAATCACATCATAAGAACATAACATTTTGAAAATCTTAACCTGCAAAAGAGAGCATAATTTCATAAAATGGGATAAATCATGGCAGTGAAATGTAATAACAATAATCATAACTTAAAACATGAAACATTTTGGCATACACACATAATCATAGAGAATCATTTCTTGTTAGTCAAGACTCATTGACAAGACTATCTTAGTGGAAAAAGTCCCTTTCTGAACCGAGTCACCCTCGTTTCAGTCCTGTTTCACTGAACCGGTATAACCTACCATTCCAGCCATGTCTATCTCGTGAGATATAAAATCATTAACCAATGCATTGGAGGGAGATATAGGTCCCACCCATCTCATAATGATACCATTGTTATGTGTGCCACAAAATCATAAATCATACATCATTTCATAACCCATGTAATAAAAATGGGAATCTTATGTATCGTGACATCATAAAACAATTCATGTAAGATAAAGGAATTAATAAAAATATAATTCCATCACAACATAATCAAATCAATGTAATAATAGGGATAAAAACAGAACCCTTTATTATCTTAGATGGAAAATAATTTTGATAAAACACTTGAACTTCATTCTTGAGGAAAATATCCTTTCTGCTTCAAAAACACTTTTCCTTTCTTAACATGTCGTATAATAATAAACTAAAAGAAGTTGATTAAAAATAAACTTGAAAACTTGTAAAGGAAGCTTATTGGAAATAATGTTTTAAAAATCCATTCATGCTGTATAAGTTAAAAAAACATTCTTCGTACTTTTGTCAGAAAAGTCAAAAAGTACCTCGTACGAAAAACGACAAAAGATTCCTTTCATATCTTTTACTAAAAACTCACCAAAGGGTAAAATAGGTTTTAAAAAATTGTAGGTGGATGGAAATAATGTTACATATTGAGGTAACATGGATGTTGATGATAAAATACACCCTAGTAAATACCAAAGTATAAGCAATCTCGGATAAAAATGAGATTGTGATATTTCCCTTACCTTAGGTCTGATTTGCTTCGTAAGTGTCTGAAACTCCTGTATAATGATTTAAATAATGTCATTGACTTATTACATAATAATATTAATTGTTATGATATCATATATGGTTCACTAATGACTTTATATTACTCGTTCTTTTGTAAATTCAATGTTAAAGAGCGTTTTGGGTAAAATTGTTTCATTTGTCATCCGTGTTTTGACTTGTAATTATTCATATGATTACTTAGATCATGATTACTTAATTCCAGAATATAAAACATGATTTATATATATATATATATATTCAGAATATACATATATATAATAAATCAGTAAATGTAAAGAAATACACCGTTCATGGAGACGGTAGGCCGTACGTACGCATGAATGCTATTTTCGTTTCCTTATTGAGTTGAACGGAATTAAGTATATGACATTCATATATATAAACATAAATCCAGTATCATTATTATGTCATATATTTCATGATTACTTATTATATATACTTTATAATCATTCATGAATGGTTTAAAGTGGAGAATGAATCTCATCGCGTCGTGGAGACGGTAGTCCGTACGTACGCACGAGCGATGATATCGTTCTCATGATCATGGGACTTTATTGGAGTGTATGTATACTATTTAAGAAACCATATCACTTTATAATAGTCATATATAGTCATTATTTACACCATTATACCCATCCAAGTAAGGTGGGGGTGGAAAATAGATTACACCACGGCGTGGAGACGGTATTCCGTACGTACGCATGCGCGGTGATTTATTTTTCCGTAGGATGGATATATGGTGAAATAGGGTTGTTTCATACTTATAATAACATATCCGTATATTAGTGATACTGATTTTATTACTTCATAATGAAACAACTAAAGAATAAGAAGTGGAAGAAGAAATAACGATGAAAGAATAGGTAACAGACATTACCTCTTCTTTGAAGTGCTTCTTTGAGACCTTCTTTTAGGGCACTAAAATTGGTCTTTGAAGAAGACCAGGACCTCTAGGATGTTTCTAGGGAAGTGGATAAGATAATTTGGCAGGGGTTGGCTGAGCATGAAGGCTAAAAGTTGTGTGAGGAAGAGAGGGAGGAGGTGCCCTTTATAAGGGAGGAGAGGGGCACCTTTGGAATAACGAAAAATATTATTTTATTATAAAGTCAAGTTCGGTTTTAAATAGCTCCAAATAGATTTATTTAGAGGCTAAGGTGGGGATGGGTCGAAATCATCTCATCCAATAGAATTTAGACAAGTTTAGGTATCAATTTTAACATTATCATTTAGATTTAACTTTAAGTTATATAATTTAACTTTTACCGTGTCTTCTTGTTTTCTTACACTATAAGGTTAATAAACCTACTATATCAAGACAAACGAACTCCAATTTGTTTATTATTAATATATATAACCTTATCTAAGCCATTTGGCCGAACCTTAGATTTTTAGGAATAAAATAACAATTAATAATATAATATTTGTTTTAAAAACTATTTTATGTCAATTTTGACACTATTTAGTAATTGATTTTTGTGAAAATCATAACAGAATGATAAGTTCGAAAAAAGTTAATTAAATCAATACTAACATGTCATATTAACCTATAAAAGTATTGGAATTCATAAAAAGTCTCAAATTATATTTATTTGGGTATTTATAACATCAATTATGTCAATATTTCATTAATAAGATAATTACTACATCATCGTTGTGTCATAAATAAAGTAAATTATTTAATGTCTGAAAATTACAAATAAAATACTATTATGTAGGAAATAGTTTTAACTTTCTAATGAATATTTATTGTCGAATTTATATTATGTATAACCCCATATTAAAAATGTTTTAGTAAATAAACTTTGATTTTAACTCTTTTAACCCTTCTTTAAATAAATTAATAATAAATGTCCTAATCTAATCCAAGTGGGCCTAAATGGTCATATTTTATTCCTAAGTTTGTTTTTGGTCGAATTAAACTTATCCAATAGAATTAGGACATGTGTTAAGGTAATAATAATATAATTCTTACCATTAATTACCCTATTTACTTTTAACCGTGGTAAATAAAAGTAAAAAGTTACTATTCACCAAAAATTATTTTCATCTCATTGAACCAGATTTTACTTACTGACATCAACCGTGTCTCTCGGATTTTTGAAATTCTACTCACAGAAGCGGTAAAATTAATTTTTATGAAAAATTCAGTTTTTTTAACTACCACTTAGTAGTTTCACTATTCATCAAAAAATGAAAGTTTTCAGAAAAATACCAAAAATTAGGCCTAAGCTATATTTGATATTATGAACTCAAAAATGATGTCTATCTTACCAAATTCAAAACATATCAGTTGCATTAATTAATTTAAAAATTAATTACCGTCGTCAAAACAAATAGCGTGTTTTTAAAAGATAATAACTATCAAAAGATTGACACTTGTTTATGTCTGGTTTAAATGTGAAATTACATCTAATGAACAACACTGTATTAAATTGTAAAAATATATTCTAAATATACTTTCAAAACCACTAAAATTAATAATTTATCACTATTAATTATTTCGATTGAAAAAGTTGTTTTTAATTAAAATTTATTAATTTCCACTATTCATCAAAATATGAAAGTTATCCGAAAATTACCAACATTTCACCCTAAGATAATTTCGATATTCAAAATCCAAAAATGAAGTCCATTTTGAAATATAAAATTTACAAAATTTCAAAAAGTGGTTATTACTATTCATAATGGCTAGTTTTAATAATATTTTAATAGCATATCGTTGTTTAGTGAAACTCAATATTGCGTACTACACACGCTATCAAGGAAGGTCGCGATTGCCTGTAATGAAAGGAAAGTCAAGGATGCATGTTGTGCAAGCTCCTTTTGGTGTAGCGTACAACATAATACATTAATGAAATTAAAAAGAATATTTTTCATAATATCTCGGGGTGTTACATCTATCCCCCAAAAATATATTTTTGATCATCCTTTTACCTATTCAATTATAGTTACATGACCGTTTCATTTTTTCTGATTCATGTGAACCTTACAATTATGTATTCCTTTGATAAAAGGAATTTATAATTTTAAAAAATATCCCATCAATTATGATCGTATTACTAGTGTGGATCCTTGTAGTCTTATCACTACATTATCCATTTAATAATGAGGGTAATAGGTCTTGAGAAAAAAATTATATATTTTTCAACATTATAATCCTACATGAAAATTGTAGTGTCCTTTTACTTTCATTTGATTTAATCCTATTATAAGCCTATCACATTTAATGAGTATCAACCAGTACTAAATTCGCATATTTTAGAATATAATAATATTTATTATTAAAAATCCCAATGATGTCAAACCGTGTAGTTGTTAATATCACCTTATTTAGGTTTCCTTCTTTAGAAAACAAACTAATTTATACCTCTCATTGGTCCTGAATTACTTCTATTTCTTGTGTAATTACAAGGAGGTAAATTGATAGAAAATATTAGAAATATGTGAGAATAGAAAAGAAAAATATAAACAATATGAAGATGAGCATATAATTATATATGTGGTCTAGGGTTAATATATCTGTTTATAAATGGGGAAAATATTTCACTATTTTTTACAGTAATTTTAAATATCCAACCATATAGTATAAAATATCCTAGTTGCAATGCCCCGACCCAAGTTACCTTGATTCGGTGCATTATTACATAACATTAGCATGATATAAGGAATCATGTCCCAAAATACCGATTATTTTAGTAGAATTGGAAGTACTAGATACATTAATATGTTTTACATTATATCATGAAATAAAAACATCAAATTTTTTTCCCATTTTTAACACACTTATATACTTATCTAATCCCTGTAGGTCAACTATAAAATACTTCTTCACATCTTGGGAAAAAAGCATAGAAAGGGGTGAGCTCAGATGCTCAGTAAGGATAACAATATAATGGAAACATTCATAAATAAGCATAAACATTTAAGGCAATGTATAAGACTAAAACAAAAGACTTATAAAATTAAACTTAAGCATAATATGGAAAATATAAAATCAAATAATTATATTTACTTATTCACATGTATATTCTACTCATCGAATAATCACATGCAATATCCATAGACACTTTCATAATGATGGAATGCATAATGCCAGAATTTATAACCACATAGTCAAGGCCTTATGCCAAGACTACAAATACGATTTTTCCAAGGACTTGTGATAAGACACTAGTTTGTCTCATGGGACCTACTGATGCATTGGTGAGCTATATCGGGCACCACCAATCACTTAATAAGTTCAATTCATTCCTTATATGAAAATGTTTAGACATAACATAAACATTCATATTATAACTATCATACGAAAGGTCAATAATTTATCTATAAACCATGAATGGTATAAGAATAACACAACCACTTTTAAACATATCAAAAAACCTTCAATACAATATGGATGATTAGTATCATAAAAATTTAACTTCAAACGAGCTTAAAATCCATCAAGAGGATGTTGACAAAGAGGAAATCAATACTTTTTTAGATAAATATCTATTTCTATTTTGAAATCATTTACAAGTCATATAATTATAAAACAATAAAATTATTTTGAAAATATTCTTTTAAACTTGTATGGGAATCTTCAAAGATGTAATAACAGTAGAGAATAACTGCACTCACCGTATAAGTTAAAAAACATTCTTACCTTAATTTTGTCGAAAAGGACTTAAAGTTCCTTGTTTGGAAAACGACAGAAAGATTCATTTCAAAATATATAAGGTAAAATAAGGGTATAAAATACATTATCACATAGTATAGTAAATAGTAAAAAAATTTGAAATACATTTTTATGATAACACGTATGTGGATGATAAAGATGTCCCAATAGATACTTACATGAAAAAAACCTTGGATAATAAAGAGATTATGGAATTGAAACTTACCTTGTAATTTTCCTTAGTAGATGGTATGTTAACCTACTATATAATAGTTAAAACATTTTAATTAAGTTATACAGGAACTATATACATAAATATGATATCATATATGATCATATAATATTTCTTTGTTAAAATTATTTTAGAAGTATAATCATTTCAGGTGTTAACTGATCCGTTTTACTTTATATAATCGGTTACATAAGCCATGTTTGTTTAGGATATGATGTATTTTATTCATATCCAGAATTATATTAAGTTCTTGAACTTTATTTTTAATCATAAAATGAAAATTATTCTTGAATGATTACGATGGGGAGTGAATCTCATCGCGTTCGTGGAAACGGTAATCCATACGTACGCACGAGCAACAATATCATTATATTGATATTGGAATTGTATGTAATTGGATTGTATATCTTATATACAGAATCCTTAACATGTTATATTTATTATTTACATAATTTATACTTATTATTATACCCATCCAAATAATTAAGAGTTTGAATAACAAACTGCACCAAGATGTGGAGACGGTAAGCCGCACATACGCACTTATGGTGACTTTCTCATTCATATGATGGATGAAATAATGAATTTGTTTGTAAAATTTTTATAATTACATAATAGTATACAGAATATAATAGATTTATTTTTTTAGAATGGAAACAACAAATAAAGAGGAGGTGGAAGAAGAAAAGAACTTGAAATAGGTGATGAAATATTTACCTCTTCTTCTGGTGTTTCCTTTTGAGTTGATCAAAAGGGATCTTTAGGTTGGATTTAAGATAAAAGTAAGGACTCTAGGTTTATGTGAGGGATTTAGGGAGGTTATTTGGGCAGTGTGTGGCCGAGGAAAATGGCTTTGGTGGTGAGATTAGGAGAGAAGGGAAGTACCCTTTGTTAAGAGATGTGAGGGTCACTTTAGGAAAAGCTTGAAATATTATTTTATAATAAAATCATTTTCGGTTTATAATGGCTCAAAAATGAATTATTTCAAGTCTAAGGTGTGGAAGGGTCAAAAAAATCTCAACCAATAGGTTTTATACAGGTTTAGGTCACCATATTAACCTTATCTTTTATATTTAACTCTTACATAAATAGTATGACATTTATCATGTCTCTTTGTATTTTTATATTATATGGTTAATAAACATACTATAACAATCCAGGAGAACCCCAAGTGGTTAATTATTAAAATATATAACCTTATCTATGTTCTTTTTCCAAACAATATATTTTTTAAGAATATTATATCAATTAATAATATAATATTTGTTTTAGAAACTAAATTATATAAATTTTGACACGATTTTGTATTTAGTTTTTTCAAAAATCATAATAGCCTAATTAATTCGAAATAAATTATTTAATAAATTATAAAATGTCATATTAACATTGATAATTTGTTTAATTAATCAAAATTCTCAAATTACATTTATTTGTATATTTATAATATCAATTATTTTAATCATTCATTAATAAGGTAATTTCTTCATTATCACTGTGTCATAAATAAATTAAATTATTTATTGTCTAAAAATTATAAATAAAATACAATTATATAGGAAATTTGTTTATATTTATAATTAATATTTATAGTCAAATTTATATTATGTGTAACCCTCTATGAAAATTGGTTTACTTATTAAAGTTTGAATTTAACTCTTTTAACTCTTCTATAAATAAAATAATAATAAATGTCCATATCTAATCCATGTGGACTGAAGGGGGTCATATTTTCTTCCAAAGTTTGTTTATGGTTTAATTAAACTTATAAAATAGAATTAGGTCAACTGTTAAGGTAATTATAATATCAATTTTACCATTAATTACCCTATTTACTTTTAACTTTGTTAAATAAAAGTAAAAAAGTTAATATTCACCAAAAATTATTTTCATCTTATTAAACCAAATTTTACCTACTGATGACAATTGTATCTCTCGGATTTTTGAAATTCAAATCATCAAAGTGGTAGAATTATTTTTTATGCAAATTTGTAAATGCTTCTAGAAGGTGGGTAAAAGATGGTAAAAAGTTCAATAAAATTTTTTATATCTAAAGTTATTATAAAATGACTCCAATGAATTATATTGAATATATATAAGTATTATGTATCTACTTTTACCTATGTTAAATTAAAATAAAATAACTAATTACTTAAATAAAAATTTATCATTAAACAATAACGAAGTGTTTTTGACTATTCATCAAAAATTGAAAGTTATCAGAAAAATAACAAAAATTCTCCCTAAGATAATTTTGATATGCTGAATCCAAAAATGAAGTCCATTTTGAAAAATAAAATTTAAAAAACAAGGTATTACTATTCATAATTTCTAGTTTGATTTGTTGTGGTGTGTTAAAACTCCAAGTTGCGTACAATACAAGCTACTGCATTATTCAAAGGGAAACATACCATGGAAGCTTGGGATGCTACATTCTCCCCTCCATAAAATAATTTCATCCTCAAATTTTTAGAATATTACTACATAAAAATATTCGGGTGGTTATTCTTCATAAGTTCCTCTGGTCCCCAAGTTTCCTCTTTCATCATATAGTTCCTCGATAGAACATTCACCAGACAAGTTGTCCGGTTTCTAAACACTTGTTCTGTGGTATAAATAATTCTGATAGGCTCTTCACAATTAGACAGATCAGGTTCCAATTCTAATTCTTTATAGGTGAGTACATGCCTTGGGTCAGGCACGTATTATCTCAAAAGTGACTCCTGGAACACATCATGAACTTTGGAGAGACTTTCAGGCATTGCCAAACAATAAGTTACAACTCCAATTCGTTTTAGAATTTCAAAAGGTCTGATGTACATGGGACTCAATTTACCCTTCTTACTGAAACTTATAACACCCTTCCATGGAGATACCTTCATGAAAACATATTCCCCTACCTAAAATTTATATTCCCTCCTTTGGTTATCGGCATAGCTCTTTTTTCAACATTGGGATGCATTGATGTGGGTTTGGACGATCTTCACATTTTCCATTTTTCCACAACTAGTTCGGGGCCTATGAGTTTTTTTCACCAACATCATCCCAACAAGTTGGTGTCCGACATCTCTTTCCATATAATGATTCATATGGTGCCATATGAATACTTGAATGGAATCTATTGTTATAGGAAAATTATACCATAGGTAAATATTGATCCCACATACCGTGAAAGTCAGGTGAACAAGATCTCAACATGTCTTCTATGGTTTGAATAGTCCATTCTGATTGTTCATCTGTTAAAGGGTGGTAGACAGTGCTCAAATGAAGTTCAGTATCCCAGGCATCCTAAAAACTTTTCCTAAATCTAGATGTAAAATGGGGATCACAATCAGAAACAATTGATAGGGGTACTCCATGGAGTCTTACTACTTCATTAATATGTAGTCTTTTCGTACTTTCAAGTGGTAAATCTTATCTTATAGCAGGAAAATGTGCGTACATGGTAAGACGATCACCAATGACCCATATTACATCATTCCTTCTATAAGTCTTTGGTATCCCCATGACAATGTCCATCATAATATTATACCATTTCCACTCAGGTAAGGGAAGAGGTTTCAGGACTCATCCAGGATGTTGATTTCTAACATTGACTTTTTGATAGACCATACAACTTAACACAAAATCAACAATCTCCCTCTTCATGTTGTCCCACCAAAAATGTTCCTTCAAATCTCTATACATCTTGGTGCTATGAGGATGTATAATAAAATTGGAGCTATGAGCATCATCCAACAATTCCATTTTTAGATCAGGTATTTTAGGAACATAAAGTCTCGTCCCAAATTTCAAAATTTCATATTCACATAAGGATTAGATCAATCTCCCATTTCATAGCATTAATTTCCTTTTATAATTCCTCAACATCAGTCTGAGAACATTTTCTCCTTTCTAGTAAAGATGGTTTAGAAACCTTTCGAAAAATCATTGATGTTTCACCTTCCATGGTAATTCCCATATCCATCATTACTAGATCAATGTATATATGATCCTTCTCAATTCTCATCTTCTTCAGAACATCATGATTATATCTTCTCAAAGCATCTGCCACTTATTTTCCTTCCCCATGTGGTATTGTATAGTGAAATCATAATCCTTGAGTAGTTCAAGCCATCATCTTTGCCTTATGTTGAGTTCCTTCTATGGGAATGTATTCTTCAAACTCTTAAGATCGGTATATATATCACATTTTTTAATATAGATATACTGTCTCAAAATCTTCAAAGAAAAGATTACAGCTGCTATCTCAAGATAATGAGTGGGATAGTTTTTCTCGTAGATTTTTAGTTGTCGTGATGCATAGGAAATAACTCTATTATTCTGCATAATGACCAAACCAGGTCCTTTCTTTGAAGCATCACAATAAATAACAAACCCATAATTCCCAAATGGTAGATTCAATATAGGAGAATTGACTAATATTCTCTTAATTTTTTCAAATCATTCTTGATACTCTTTTGTCCAAACAAATTTGACCCCTTTACGTGTGATCTTGGTTAATGGGTTTTCCAATCAGGAAAAATTTTGGACAAAACGTCGATAACAACCTGCTAAACCAATAAAAGTGCGTACTTCAATTACACTTTTCAGTGTTGGCCATTCATGGGTTGCCTTGGTCTTAGAAGGATCAATAAATATTCCATCCTTACAAAATATATGTCCAAGAAAAGAATTATCATCAATCCAGAATTCACACTTGCTAAACTTCTCATATAATTCATTTCTTATAAGAGTATTTAGGATAATGCGAAAGTGGTTTTCATGATCTATGTAACTTTTATAGTATACCAAGATATAATCAATTAATCCCACTACAAATTCATCAAGATATTCATTGAAAGCTCTATTTATTAGATCCTTGAAAGGAGAGGGTGCATTAGTGAATCCAAAAGGCATTACCGTAAACTCGTAATGCCCATGCCTGGTTCAAAATGTTGTTTTTGTAATGTCTTCCTTCTTCACACACAACTGATGATATCCAGATCGAAGTTCAATCTTCGAAAAATATTTATCTCTATGAAGTTGGTCAAATAAATCATCAATGTGAGTTAGGGAATACTTGTTCTTTATTTTTATAGAATTGATCTCCCTGTAGTCATTGCATAACCTCATAGATTCGTCTTTCTTATTAACAAAAAGGAAAAGGGATCCCCATAGAGAAACACTAGTGTGAATAAATCCCCTATTACTCAATTCCTCTCGTTTTTTCTTTAGTTACACTAATTCCAGAGTGACCATTCTACAAGGGGTCTTCGATATGGGCCTTGAACCAGGAATTAAATAAATGGAAAATTCAATTTCTCGTTCGGGATGATGTCCAGGTAAATCTTCTGAAAATTCATCAACGTATTCTTGTTAAATAGGTACGTCCTCTATTAGAACATCATTTTCCTCACCTATAGATATTTAATTATCTTATTCCCCAATAAGTGATTTTATTAGAGCTAGTGGGGGTGGATCTAGATAAGAATCAGGTGGTGACATTTCTACTCTAAAGATAAGGTACTCTTTATCATCGTAGAAAATTGTAACATCATTCTTCTTATAATAAATTTTAACATCATGGTCTGAAAGACAATCCATTCTGAGGATTATATCAAATTAAATCATGGGTATGATGATGAGGTCAGTAGATAAAGAACATTTATATGCCCTAATAAGAAATGATTCACAAAACCTTTTTGCAATGATACATCCCTTAGGATTTCTGACTGACAACTCCCTTGTTAAGTCAAATTGAAAATATTTAAATTTTATTAGCAATCTAGGAGGATATGAAACAATGCGTTGATCCAGAATCTAATAAATCATTATATAAACTTGAGGAAACTATTAAATTACCTCCCAACACATCTTTTGGAGCATCAACCTCAGCAGTAGTGGTGGGTTATTCTTGGAATTTCTCCCTTGGCCTTTTCTGAGATAAATTCCATTGGTTCTTAGGACATTTATTTTCATAATTCCCATTTTCTCTAAAATTGTAGCATTCAACATTGGCATCCTCTTTATTTACCTTTCAATCATGAGTTTAGTGGCCTTTTTCACCACACTTGTAACAGACTCCCATTCCTTTCAGGAAAGTACTGGGGTGTTTCTTCCCACATTTACCACAAGATGGATTCTCAAATTTTCCCTTCATCCCTTTATTTCCATTTCCATAGTGTTCAGCGGATCTTTTTTTCCCTTGCTTTTCATTAAAGTCATAAGACATAGAGAATTAATTTTCTATCTTGATAGTGTATGAGACAATATCTATGTACGATTTGAGGGATTGTGAGACTAATGCTCGACAGAGAAATGGTTTTAACCCATCAATGGATTGATCAATCTTACTCCATGGGTTACCTATATAATCTAATGCATGCCTTGTTATCCTTGTAATGTTAGGCTAATATTTTGTGATGTTCTCATCCTCCTTTTGTCTCAGACTCAAAAATTACTATTCCATATCCATTTTATGGTAACGAGGAAAGTATTATTATAATAAAATCTCTTTAAACTACCTCCATTATATATTTGATACTTCATCATCTTCTCTTGTGTTTTGAATCAATGGACACCATTGATCTGCATCTCCCGTGTGGTGATAAAATGCCATGATAACTTTTTCCCTTTCTCTACTCCCCAAAGTATGAAATATGTTATCTAAAGAATTTATCCATTGCTTAGATACTAATGGATTTGTACTCATATTAAATTTTGGTGGATGTTGCCTCATGAAGTGGTCTAACATTTATCCACCACATTTTGGATCAGGGTGCTCTATATGGGTAAGGATATTATTCATAACCTGAGTGAGTTATCCCATTACGGTGATAAGTTTATCAACAATAGTTGTTTCACCAGCTCCACTATAATTATCTTGATTATGAGGGAAATAACTACATAGATTATGTGCAATGATACAATTTCCATTCCTTCCACTAGGTAGCATTTCTAAATAATAGCATAAAGTAGATTAGTTTATGAACTGCAATACATAATTCCAAACTTGCAAAACACTTAACATAAGTTGAACAGTTTATTGATATAATCCATAGTCATAAAAATGTTTTCTATGGGGATTTATATAATCATAAACCCTTCATAATTGTTTGTAAAGAAAATGAGAGTTATCCTAAGCATATCCCTCAGGACTGTCGTAACCAAGAGTTCAGTAAGGCCCGTTGTCGTGCACCAGTTCCCAATCAAGTATAGCTCAAAGCGGTGTTTTCTGGTTTTACCCCTAGGTAAAACAATGCCAGAGCCACCTCTACATTCTCATATCTAAATAGGGATTTATTGCTTAGAAAACGCACAAAATCTCTACAGTACCAAAATTCTAGGATGTTCTTCTATACTGATGCTCAAAGTCTATCTTAATGTTCTCTAATCATATTATTTCTAAGTCTATCTTCTAAGGTTTGTACTAAACATCCTTTGATACTGACTATAATTCCCCTACCCCAGTCACCCATAGTAGTTTCATTGTTACACAAAAATTTTCATGATCACAAAGGGGTCAAATCCCGAAAGACCAATCAGTTTAATAGCCTTGGAAGTACTATATACATTCATAGTTTTTACCTTAAATCATTAAATAAAAACAAAAAAAACATTTTGTCCCCTTTTGAACACACTTATATCCTTAACCTATCCCTGCTGGTCAACCATAACATACTTCTTCACATCCTAAGTAAAATAAAACATAGAAAGGGGTGAGATCATATGCTCAGTAAGGATAACAATATAGCTGAAGCTTTCATAAATAAGCATACACATTAAAGAAAATGTATAAGACTAAAACAAAATCCTTTTAATATTAAACATCATCATAATATGGAAATGATAAAATCAAATAATTCAATTTACTTATTAACATGGATATTCTACTAGTTGAAAAATCACATACAATATCAATAGACATTTCCATAATGATGGAATGCATAATTCCAGACTTCATAACCACATAGTCAAGGCCTTGTGCCAAGACTAAAAATTATATTTTGACAAGGGATTATGCCAATAAAATAGTCTGTCTCATGAGACCTACCGATGCATCGAGGAGCTATAGCAGGCTCCACCCATCACTTACTAAGTCCAATGCATTCTTTATATGAAAAGTCTTAAACATAACATAAACATTCATATTAAAACTAGCATATAAAATTTAAATACTTTATCCATAAAACATGAATGGTATAAGAATAACACATCCACAATCAAACATTTCACAAAACCTTCAATACTATATGGAAGAATTGTATCATAATAAATCAACTTCAATGAAGCTTAAAATCAATCAAAGTGATATTGACATAGATGAAATCATAACTTTATTTAGAGAAATATCTCTTTCTATTTTGAAATCATTTAAAAGTCACATATTTATAAGAGAAAAATTTATTTTGAAAATATTCTTACAATCTTGTAAGGGAATATTCGACAATTTTATAATGCTAGAAAATAGCCGCACCCATCGTATATGTTTAAAAAAATATTCATACCTTAATTTTGTCGAAAATGTCATAAAGTACCCTATTTGGAAAATGACGGAAAGATTACTTTCAAAACATATAAGGTCAAATATGGGTATAAAAGAAATTATCCCATAGTATTTTAAATAGTAAAATGTTTTGAAATTAATTTTATAATAAACATAGATGTGGATGATAAAGAGTTCCCAGTAGATACTTACATAAAAACTACCTCTGATAATAAAGAGATTGTGGAATTAACCCTTACCATGTACATTTCCTTAGTTGATTGTATTTTAACCTCTTATATATTAGTTAAAACATTTTTATTAAATTATAAAAGAACTATATACATAAATAATATATCATATATGATCTTATAATATTGTTTTGTTAATAATATTTTAGTAGTATCGTCGTTTTGGGTGTTAACTGACCCGTTTTCCATTATATGCAAAGTTATGTAAGCCATGATTTTTAGGGATAGGATGTATTTTATTCATATAAATAATGATATTATGTTCTTAAATATTATTTTTAATCATAAAATTAAAATTATTCTTGAATAATTATGATGGGGAATGAATCATATCGCGTTTGTGGAGACGGTAATATGTATGTACGCACGAGTGATAATATCATTATATTTATGGAGAAATAATATGTAATTGGATGGTATATAATATATAAAGAATAATTAACATGTTATATTTATTATTTAAATCATTTATATTCATTATTATACCTATACAAATAATTAAGTGTTTGAATAATAAACTGCACCACGATGTGGAGACGGTAAGCCGTACGTACGCACGTATGGTGACATTGTCATTCATATGATGGATAGAATAATGAATATTATTGTACCATTTTATAATAACATAAAATTATATATAATATACTGGATTTATTATTTTATAATGAAATAAACAATGAAAGAGGCAGTTGAAGAAGAAAAGAACTCGAAAGAGGTGATTAAATATTTACCTCTTCTTCGGGTTCTTCCTTTTGAATTGATCAAAAGGGATACATAGGTTGTATTTATGACCAAATTTAGACCTCTAGGATGAATTAATAATGTTGTGAGAATATTGTTTCATGGTTTTTCCAAGCCATACGACTTTTGAGTTGTGAAATTAAGAGAAGTGAAAGTTCCTTTTTATAAGAGAGGTGAGGGTCACTTTACGAAAAGCTTAAAATATTATTTTATAATGAAATCATTTTCAGTTTTTGATGGCTAAAAAATGAATTATTTATATGATAAGGAAGGGTAGGGTTTGAAAACCTCTCAAACAATATGTTTTAGATAGGTTTAGTTCATCATATTAACCTTATATTTTAGATTTAACTCATAGTTAAATAGTTTGTCATTTAGCTTGTCTCTTTTTATTTTTATATTATATTGTTAATAAATGTACTATAACAAGCCAATAGAACACCATGTGGTTTATTATTAATATATATAACGTTATCTTAGTATTTTGGACAATCCTTAGAATTTTACGTATATTATATCAATTAATAATATAGTATTTGTTTTAAAAACTCAATTATGTTAATTCTAACACTATTTAGTATTTTATTTTTTTGAAATCTATAAAAACATTATACCTTAGAATAAAATATATTTAACCAACTCTAACATGTCATATTAACCTAGAAAATTAGTTTAACTCATCACAAGTCTCAATTTACTTTTATTGGGATATTTATAATATCAATTATTTTAATATTTCATTAATAAGGAAATTACTGCATCATCATTGTATCATAAATAAATTAAATTATTTAATATCTAAAATTTATAAATAAAATACCATTATATAGGAAATATTTTTATCATTCTAATGAATAGTTATATTATAATTTATATATTGGTTAACCATATAAGAAAAATAGTTTAGTTATTAAACGTTGAATTTAACTATTTAAACTCTTCTTTAAATAAAATAACAATAAATGTCCTAATCTAATCCAAGTGGACCAAAGAGGATCATATTTTATTACTAAGGTTGTTTTTTGTCTAATTATACTAAAACAATAGAATTAGGACATGTGGTAATGTAATTATTATATCATATTTACCCTTAATTACACAATTTACTTTTAACTGTGGTAAATAAAAGTCAAATGTTAATATTCATCAAAAACTATTTTCATCTTATTGAACCAAATTTTACTTACTGATATTAAATGTGTCTCTTGGATGTTCTAAATTCAACTAATAAAAGGGGTAAAATTATTTTTTATGCAAATTTGCAAATGCTCCTAGGAGATGGGTAAAAGACGGTAAAATGTTAAATAAACATTTTATATATCTAAAAATATTATAATATGACTCCAATTAATTACATTGTAATTATATAGGTATTATGTATCTATTTTGACCTAAAATAAATTTAAATAAAATAAATAATTATTTAAATAAAATGTCAGTTTTAACCAATAACACAGTGATTTCACTATTCATTAAAAATTAGAATTTTTCAGAAAAATACCAAAAAATAACCCTAATCTAATTTCGATATTATGAATCCAAAAATGAAGTCCATTTTGAATGTTAAAATTTATAAAATTTCAAAAAGAGGGTATTACATTTCATAACGTCTAGTTTCATTGGTTATGGTGTGTTCGAACTCGAAGTCGAGTACAACACAAGTTATTGTATTATTCAAAGGGAAATGTATCATTGAATCTTGGGGTGTTACAATTTTTGACCACATCATAAATACTCAATATCAAATTAAAATATTCCCAACTTGATTAATTGAATAACGTATGTTTGTTCTTTAACAAAGAAATTTTTTGGTCTTTGAGTTCTATAAATTGGAAAATATTGGAGAGAAAAATGTGAACCCTATGATTAACTATAGGATTATAGAATATCTTGTTTCTGAAAGACAAATATCATATAACATAGCTAAAAATAAATTTCAAATATATAACCTTGAAATGAAATGAGATGACATTATAAAACCTTACTTCAGGTCATACATATCTTTGTTCATTCTATAGAAATCCATTACATAGAATTTTTATTTTTCAAAATAAAAAAAAGAATAATAATCATACTTATATTCTAATATATATTTCTATTATAATTTATAATTACCCAATTATTATCAATTCAACATTAAAATTAGCATTTAAAGAGTTAAATATTCTGATTCCCATTCAATGTTTGGTTCAACGGTTCAAATCTCTACACATTTATCAACTTCTCATCATCTAACAAATCTTAATAATGTTTTTGTGTCTTATATTTTCATAATATACACTTTCAGACAAATAATTTTACACTTACAGTGAAAAAATTATTATATCACATCATAGAGATGATAGTTCATATAGATACATGTGTGATGACTTCATTTTCAAAAAACATGGTAAGAAAGAAAGGTATATAATAATATAACATATAATAAAAATAATTTCATATATATCATATATATTCATTAAATACATCATTATTTCCATCAATTTTAAGTAGGGATGAAATACAAATCAGATCACTTGGAGGAGGTGGTAGTCTAATCGTACGCACAAGTGACATTATCATTTTTCAACAAATGAATGGGTAAGATGGTAGACAATGTTTTACCATTATTTAATCATAAATATTCTATAAAAATCATATATAGTAAATAAATTCATCAATTTAACCATCAAATGAGGGATTATGTTGAACAATAAAATGCATCGCTTCATGAAGATAATTGTTCGTACGTAAGCAAGTGTGATGTCTTCAATAACCATTAAATATAAAATAGATTTAAAATAGATATAAGTTTAATATAAACAAATTTTTTCACCTTAGAGATACTTATTTTTTCATTTTTTTTATTTTTATTAAATATGTGAATGTGGTTAAGGATGATAAAAAATTGAAATAGATCTATAAAAAGATATAACTTCTTTAGGAAGCCTCCATTAGCTTACACCTTCAGCTTTATTGGCTTGGGATAATGGGAAGACCACAAGCTCTAGTAAATTGGGATGTAATTTATGATATTTTATTGAGGTGATTATCCAAACTAGTGTTCTAAAACATTGCGATTAAGTGAAAATATGATGTTCCCTTTTATTAATTAGTTTGGTAACAAACATGTATATTCATGAAACATAACCATATAATATTTCCATCAATCAAGTGATTTTTTCACTAAATTAAAATAATTTAGAATATATGGTAATAAGGCTTCAAATAATATCGTCCAATAATATTTATGATGATTTCTGATTCACTTATTTCATAGTTTTAAACTCAATTAACCTAATTTACACTTTACTGTGTTGATAGAATTTTACCGTCGTCACATTTCATAATGACAAAAAATAAATATGACTATAGTATTAAATATTTTAATGATTAATAAAAAAAATAATATTATTTAATAATATTTAATTTCCGTATTTGGATGAAATTTATGTTCAAATTATCATGAAAAATTAAACAGGAAATATTTTTAGAAAGATATGTTTGAAGCATAAAATTGAATATATACCCACTAAATGATTAGTAACAAACATTGAATGGATGTTTAAATATTTTTTTGAATATATTTTATAAGAATTTGATTAAAATTATTCATCCATTGTGATTAGTTAATTTTTTTAATATAAAATCACATAGCGATCATTAAAGCAATTTTTTAGAAAAATAACTTCTTTTACCATAAAATGTTTTTATTTACAATTCAAACCAATTAATCACCAACTAATTATTTTTCAATATGTTTAAAAAATAATATTTATATGTTTGAAAATATTATATTATTTTGTATTAAAGCATATATGAAGAAAAAGGCACATAAATAATATTTTAAAACCACTATTTAGGAGCAATATAATTTCCAAAGTGAATTATAAATTATTTTAGAAAATAATATATCATATTAATACCATATAATGTGCTTCATTTTATATTTTATATTTAATATTAACATGATATTTGGATTTCTTAACACTTAAGGTAACAATAATGTTTACTTGTTATTGTGAAATATATTCTATAATCTCAGGTGTTACAAGTTAATAGATAGTAATGGATATGCCTTTCTCAAATTCAAGAGGGGCATATCTGAGACCATACTCTTCCCCTTATATTGTGTCAATGCTCTATGAAGTGCAAGATGAAGAAAATCATTATATTTGATACACATAATGGTAATTGTTTATCCCATGAATTTAATTGATATTCCCATGGATCCTGTAAGTGCTCCTGTAGGGAAATAAATTTCAGAGACATCTTGGATATCTACAACTACCTATATACTTTCATTAGAAGCCAAATATATACCATTATTATGAAATTTTGGAGATGATTTATGGGTATTTATAGCTCTCTTTAATGAATATGATTCTTCTTTTGGACTTAAAAATATCATTGTGGGGGTATCATGGGGTTTCAAAGATGATGGGGACGTATTTCTATTGGGAAAATTACTATAATTAAAATGGAAGAATCCCATCTCCGGGGGGAGAAATTTATTGAATAATAGTGATATAATTAAGACAAGAGTTAATTATCATATACCATATTCACATCAACTTTGTAGAGGTTGGATGATTATTTGATTATAAATCCCTTACTATAAATTTAGAATAACAGTAAATATTTATCTTATATAGAAACTCTCAAGGGAGAGGTTTATTTACATAGATAGAATGAGTGTGTCTTCATCCTTTAGTGATTGATACTAAATGAGAATAAATTATTCACCTTCAAATGGAAAAGAGGTAACCATATATTTGTACTCCCCAAATATATCCCTTATGACATGATGATGTCCAAAATCTAGTGGGACTACATTGATCTAATTAATATGAAGAAAATAATCATCACACACTTTTTGGAACAGGTTTACAGGATTGACATACATACCACTAGGAGTGGTAATTTGGATGGAATTTGGTATCAGCAATGTTTCATTCTCTCATTTATAACCCTTATTAAATATATTTGGAATCACATTATTCAATGGGGGAAATCTATGCATGATAATATCTGATATATCCATCAATATAGTATTTGAGTCACTATTGTTCTCATAAACGCACTATATTTTGATGATGGAAGAAAAACCTTCCCAGAAATACATTAAAGGTTGTGTCATAGAGAACCGAAATAAATTAGGAGTTAAATACTAGACTATTTAAATAGTCTTTGAGATTTATCCTCCCATATAGATTTGTTTCATATATATAATATTAATGAAATATCATGATCGATAGGGAAAAATAATACTCATTATTGAAAAAATGGTGCATAGTTTATAAAAGTATTAGATTGATTCTAGAGTGATTGTCAATGATTTTATGATGAGTATAAATATCTCCCAATATGATAGATATATAAAAATTCCTTATCTTCCCATATATGTTGTTTTATCAATATTGTTTGGGGAACTAAATAGTATAATATAATTCTATTGAACTGAACTATTAAGAGTTTACATTAGCTATGGATACTTTAACATAAAATTCATAAGGCCTACATAGGGTCCTTATAAGTTCTTATCTGAGTTTTCTTCAGAGGATAATCCCAAAATATATAAAAATATTGGCAAGAATGATTGCATGAATATTTACAAAGTCAACTTTTTGGATCATATTTTTTTGTTTCACAATGTGAGGTTTTTATCTATCATAGAACTCAAAGGATAAGGTTTATTGTACTGATTATTACTTCTCTAAACAACCATTTCATAGAATTTGCATGTAGTTTGATTTATGTTGTGAATACTACCACATGACTCAATGTTATTTAGATGATTAAATATAATTTTTCTCTATAACATAACTAGATTTTAATTATCTAGAGGTGATTTCAGGGATGTTCTATGATCTTATTCGTATTATTAAGTTTTTTATCACCCAAAAAATGTATTTTAGATAGATTCAATGAGAGTATTTATTAAATATCAAGGCCCCTGGAGACCTTGTAACATTTTAATACACATTTTATTCACCTGATAAGAGATCTATCATGTAGAAATCATTTACATAAGTATATTGTAACCCAGTATACAATGAGGGTTCTATGTTTTAGGATGGTACCCATTGACTTGTTTGATTTGACGGGGGTTTTTATTAAAATGGTATTGGTAAGCTATATAAAATTTTATTCACTAGATTATGAATCAAAAATGACTACACTTGTTCCATGTTACACTAGTACTAATTACTCCAACTGCAGGTGGACGGATATGATGAAGGTACCACCATTGGTACTATAAGGGACATTAGGGTCCTACCTAGAAAATTTAGTTTATCCATGAGTATTTTATGAAGAAATAAACTATTTTCTTACATATCCGTTCATCATACTTTTGTAATCCATTTTGTGAAACTTTCTTCCATTCATAGTATTTTACTAATGGGATGATTGATCTATGAGTCTCTTGAGCTGAGGTTTTTAATTATTTGAATTTTTTGGAATCCAGAATCTAGAATGTATCCATATTTTTTATCCATTACTTGATTCTATGTCACATCATCCTATAGAAGGGATAGTAATATAGTGGATCAGTGATACCACCATCATTGACTTTTCTATGATGGGGAAACAATAAAATATTGATTTTTACAGATGCAATGAAGTACCATAGAACATATTCTTAATAATAGGAATAAATATTATTTTTATGGTTCAAAAATGGTGTTAAATTATCTCCATCCCCTTTTTGAATGGGGAGATACTAATACTATTGTTCTAAGGGACACACCACATGATGCAGTATGGGTTTGTGTGATGGTACCAACTTAAGAATACTGAATATAATTTCATCTCAACTATGATAAATTAGTTTATATAATGAAGTCATATGAGACATGATTTTGGTTTATTTTGTATTATCCTTGAGAATATTTTTATCAACTAAAAAATCCAAAAATCTACTAGGGTAATTTAGTTGAATAAATGGTGTTTTAGCTTCATAAATAGTATTTATATGAATATAACCAGTTATTAATCCTGATAGTGTTTCTTGATTAGGGAATAATGTATCCCCTTCCTCATATAAATGACCTATTTAACCAAAATATTTTTTTTAATGTTATATATCAAATATCATTTTTTTCTTCAATTTTGAGATGAAATGGTAAGTGGTTTATCTATACAGATATTAATTTTTAGAAACAGCAAATCCTTGATATTATTCTAGTAGAAAAATGATGACTAAATTTTGTTTTGGAGAAAAATATTAATTCCATTTCCTTTTAGCTCTCAATAATTCCCTTTTATGGGGCTAAACCAATACACAAACTGCATTAGATATTGTTTTGGGTCCCCCATGGAATTGAAAGTATGGACAGAGGGGTTTCTAATGTTAGGGAGTTTTACAGAAGTGTACACAAAATCGAGGTTTGAATTTATATCTATATATTCTTATGTATATCATATATATATATATATGTACTCCACTAAGAAAACAACATACTCAATATCCTTATAGAGCTTCAGTAAAATCTTCTGATAGACCAATGTCCAGGTGCTAGAATTTTGTGAAACCTAATATAGATAGTATTCCCATTTTTTCTCTTAATATACTTCATGTTTTGGCCTAGGTTAAGTAGTATGAAATGGGTGTGTTGGTTTTCCTGGTAGAGGTAATTAAAAATATTCCTCTGGTGGAAGGTTTTGATACATAGATGGTCTAGATCCAAACCTAGTTCTTTGTTATGATTCGAATCTTCATGAATGTGTAGTCCCTTCTATTTGAAATATACAAATAGGAAAAAATCTACACTTACAAGGGAATTATAATCAATGGGAATATTTTCTATGATTATTTAGGAATTAAGTTACTTCAACTCATCAATCTCATCCTTATATGAAATTAATTTTCCTTTAATAATTGATCATAGAAAACCTAGGGTTGTGGATGGGTAGTGGATATAAGTACACCCTTACAATTCTATTTAGTTGAGGCACACTGAATGGGTTGTCACGTAGTATTTGGTAGAGATCCCAGATTGAAATTCTATCTCTAATTCTATGTGTAAAAACCTTATCCTCTAGTGCTAATGATGTCTTTGGTCGATGTGTCTTAATCATTCCCTTTTATATTATGGTCATTATTAGAGACATTGGTGATGTCAAAAATAATGACATTAATTAATACATATCATTCAACTGGGATGATATCATCCTCTTCTAGATAATTAAAATTGTATTCAACACCATTAGAGTATTTGTTTACTATTATTTCATGATTCGCCATTTTATTTTCCTTCTCAATGGGATATTTACACACTAAAATTCTATGTGGTACTTTTCCCTCTTCAATTTTTATTAAATTTAGGATATTATATTTTGTAATTAAAAAAATTCAATCCACCTAAAGGTGACTAATCATGTCGGGGAAGGTATTGTGAGGTCACATCTTCATATAGAACTTCCCCCTTCCATGAGGTGATATAATATCGTTTCATAGGTGTGAAGGTAATATATATACCTCAATCCCCACTTGTAGAGATTTAAATGGTTATAAAACCATGATGTTATCATTCGATATTGGATTTAATGATACGATTGATAGTGGTGGGGGTAAACATTACCGCATCCGGATATGGTAGGATTGTTCTTGATATTTTATAGAAGTAGTAGGATTCAAAGTCATTTTTAATTTTATGTCCTCGAATAATTATTGGGTTTGTTGTATTTCATATTTTTGATATGTTCCACCCACCACTGAGTGTCTCTCTATAGGTTTAGGATTATCAAACATTAAAAATAATGACCAATAAACTTTATTGGATACATGATTCAAGATACTATCATTGGATCCATCCTTCCTATTTTTTAGATTTTCAAACATAAAAATTATAGTTTTCCATAATTTATTCCAATTGTAAAACACATATACCATACCAGGTACTTAGAAATATGGGAAAACATTACATATTTCACTCCCCTCTAAACTGGTGCGACCAAAAAGCTGTGAAAAGTGTTGGTGTCTCTATTATCCATAACCTCTAATGTATAATTCTTATGAAGAATTGATAATTAAATAGTATATTGATCTTATTTCATTGATAAATTCATGTTGAAGGTTATAATTACATTATCCTAACATAGTTCATTGGGCAGATGATAGGGTGGATATGTTTATTTGGTGATAGTTTCCATCCATTACATCAATGTGGCTAAATCATTCATCATTTAAAAATTATTTCTCCCTGATACTGTAGAGATTTTCGCACAATTTTTTAATATATATCCTCTGTCAACTCCTCACACAATAGGTAAACACCCTGACCCTAGTATCTTAAATCTAGTACCTTGCGTTATTGCGTTGGTATAATACACAAGGAAGTCACAACCCAAAGGACTAAATAGTTTAGTTTATTAGGAAAGCCAGATACAAATAAAAGTTTTAAATTACAACTTAAAATGAAATACAACACATAAACACTATTTTAAACACCCGAAAACTCATTGATTATTCCTGAATTCCATTCATACTATACATCCTCACATCCTGGAAAAAATAATACATAAGAAAGGGGTGTGTTTAGAGGCTTAGTAAGGGTAAACTATACAACTGAATATATAATAAATATAAAAAGTAAGGCAATATGATTAACAAAGAACTCGTTCCATTAAAACATAAACATGAGAATAATATGTAAGGAATAAATGCAGAATAAATAATACCATATAAATAATCACATGAGAATGAAAGGTAACAATTGATATTCTAATAGTTGAATAATCGCATGGATTATCAGTTATTAATATAATAATTGGGGAATGCATAATGTCAGACAACAGAACATAAAATGAAAGCTTAATCCAATACAACATACATAAATGGGTAAACAATCAGTCAGGTTTGAATCATGAGACCTACCGATGCATCAAGGGGATATAGTGGGGCCCACCAGTAACATACTAAGCCCAATGCATGCCTTATATGTTTAATAATACATTTAAAATGAAAATTTTAAATCAAAGAGTCCCATAACACTTTTAAATATTTGAATCATTGTAATTGATAAAAATAATCTAATAAAATCATTGATAAATTCTTGAGAGAAATAATATTTTCTTTTAGAATGAAGATTTATTTTAGAAAATTATTTTTAGTTTTAATAAAATCATATTACAAATGTGTATATCGGAAAATAAAATTGGATGGAAAATGAAATTATGTTTGAAGAATAAATGTTTTCCAACTGATGTGAAAACATGTAAAATTATTATCTAATAAACATTAGAAATAGGTCACTTATGTACAGTTCAAGAGAAGTATTAAAGATTCATTAAAGCGTAAAAATGAAAAATTATTTAAATAAAACAAAACATTAACTGATTTATTTTTTTAATGATAAAAAAGAGTTAGTTTATAAAAATATTGGGTTCTTGAAATACAATTTGGAGTGTACTTGAAAATGGGTAAGAAATTGGGATGTTCAATTTAATCAGGCTTGCTTATAATGAGGAATTGAAAAACGAACCTCATAAAACATGTATTTCCCCATCAAATAAAGATGAAATAATTCGGATACACATGTTTTGAAAAAATAAATATAATTTTTTATTGGTATGTAAAATTAAATAATAAATACATTGGGGTAAAGAGAGGGAAGGTGTAACCCGAATGAAAAATGGAGGTTTGGGGAGAATAAATCTAGTAGATAAATTCAAAATTTTCAAATTAATATTTTAAAAATAATTTTAATTAATTATGTGGACTATTGTATGTAATGTTGATTATGGTGGTGCTTTGATAAGATGGAAGAGGAAATAAGAAATATATATTGAAACTATATGGATATATCATTTACTAAGTTTTATTTTTTCAATAATTGAATGTTAAGGATATATTTCGTATGGAATTATTGTTTGACTAAGGAGAGATAATGTTTCCTTATTTAGGTTTGACATGGAATATTTTGGAAATATTCATTATAAAAATTTTGGATTTTTTTCAAGATATTAATCTAGGATCAATGGAAGGAAAGATAAATATTTTATAAAGATTTGATTCACCTGTAAATTAGAATTTATTTCTATAATTCCATAATCATTAGGTTTATAACACTTAGAAAGGTTAGTTGGAAAAACTATAGCCCTTAATTCAACGTCATAATGATGAGTATGATCTATATATATATATGGATATTATCATAGTGAGAGACAGATCAAAAAATATTTTTATGATGTTTAGTTATTTTAAATAGATCCTCATTCTTGGAATCATACAGACATATTTGGAAAATATTTAAAGGGGTAGAAGAATATGGATATTTTCATAAAAAAATTTCTTGATGAGGAATTGATATAATCTGGAAGACATTGATTAATATCACTTTAAAAATAGTTTACTATATTCAAATTTTTTAGGGAATATTAAAGAAGATAGATTTAATTTTGTCATAAAATATTTAAATTATTAATGAAATTACATATATTTACTCATGTGGACCTTATATATACCAATAAAACTATAAAAATATATAATATTCTGTGAATTAATTTTTATAGCGGAAGAAGAAGAAGGGATCCTCAAGTGAGAAATTTTTTTACTTAAATTTCTTATAAGGATAGTGTACCTAATATTCAAGAGACCATTTCCCAAAACAATATTGTAGAGACCCGAAGCTTGACGTACATTGACATTACATTACATTTGCGGAATACTTAGTACATAACAAAAACACACACACAATGATCGTAATGGTTTAGTGTCTTTGGAAACTCGGAATATAATCTTCTAATCCTGGTGAAAGATCTTCAACATCTCCCATAAAGATATTCCTTTTTTTAATACCTAAAACCATTCTTTATATCTTGGGGAAAAGAAAACATAAAAGGGTGATCTCAAATGCTCAGTAAGGGTAAACAAAAGAAATATCAATCACATCATTTTCATAAGAACATAACATTTTGGAAAACTTAACCTGCAAAAGATAGCACAGTTTCATAACATGGGATAAATTATAGTAGTGAAATGAAACCACAATAATCATAACATAAAACATTAAACTTTGTGGCATACACACATAATCATAGAGAATCATTTCTTGTTAGTCAAGACTCATTGCCAAGACTATCTTTGTGGACAAAGTCCCATTCTGAACCGAGTCACCCTCGTTTCAGTCATGTTTCACTGAACCGGTATAACCTACCATTCCAGCCATGTCTATCTCATGAGATATAAAATCTTTTCCCAATGCATTGGAGGGAAATATAGGTCCCACCCATCTCATAATGATACCATTCTTATGTGTTCCACAAAATCATAAACCATATATCATTGCATAACCCATGTAATAAAAATGGGAATCTTAAACATCATGACATCATAAAACAATTCATATAAGATAAAGGAATTCATAAAAATAATTCCATCACAACATAATCAAATCAATGTAATAATAGGGATCAAAACAGAACCCTTTATTATCTTAGATGGAAAATAATTTTGATAAAACACTTGAACTTCATTCTTGAGGAAAATATCATTTCTACTTCAAAAACACTTTTCCTTTCTTAACATGTCATACAATTTTAAACTAATAGAATTTGATTAAAAATAAACTTGGAAACTTGTAAAGTAAGCTTCTTATAAATAATGTTTTAAAAATCCATTCATCCCGTATAAGTTAAAAAAACATTCTTCCCGTACTTTTTTCGGAAAAGTCAAAAAAGTACCTCGTACGAAAAACGTCAAAAGATTCCATTCATATATTTTACTAAAAAATCACAGAAGGGTATAATAGGATTTAAACAATTTTAGGTGGATAGAAATAATATTACATATTGAGGAAACATGGATGTGGATGATAAAATAAACCCTAGTAAATACTAAAGTATAAACAATCTCAGATAAAAATGAGATTGTGATATTTCCCTTACCTTAAGTCCGATTTGGTTCGTAAGTGTCCGAACCTCCTGTATAATGATTTAAATAATGTCATTAACTTATAATAGAATCATATTCATTGTTATGATGTCATATATGGTTCACTTATGACTTTATATTACCAGTTCTTTTGTAAATTCCATGTTAAAGAAGCGTTTTGGGTAAAATCTTTTCATTTGTCGTAGGTGTCTGGACTTGTTGTTCTTGACTATATTATTACTTATATCATGATTTAATTACTTCTAGAATATAAAACATTATTTATATATCATATATATTCAGTATATATATATAATAGATAGATAAATGAAATGAAACACACCGTTCATGGAGACGGTAGTCCGTACGTACGCATGAACGTTGTTTTCCTTTCCTTATTGTCTTGAATGGAAGTAAGTAGATGACATACATATATACATAAATCCAGTATCTTTATAATGTCATATATTTCATTATTATTTATTATATATACTTTATAATAACTCTTAAATGGTTAACATGGAGAATGAATCTCATCGCGTCGTGGAGACGGTAGTCCGTACGTACGCACGAGCGATGATATCGTTTCCATAATTATTGAATTGAATTGGAGTGGATGATACAATATATCAGAATCAATATGATTTTCTAATAACTATGTATAGTTATTCTTTACACCATTATACTCATCCATGTAAGGTGGTGGTGGAAAATAGATTTCACCATGGCGTGGAGACGGTATTCCGTACGTACGCACGCGCGGTGATTTCGTTTTCCGTAAGATGGATAGACGGTGAAATAGGGTTGTTTCATAATTATAATAACATATAAGTATATGAGTGATACTGATGTTATTACTTAATAATTAAACAACCTAAGAATAAGGAGTGGAAGAAGAAATAAATGTGAAAGAATCGATAACGGAAATTACCTCTTTTTTGAAGCGCATCTTTGAGACCTCCTCTTAGGGAATAAAATTGGTCTTTGAGGAATACCAGAACCTCTATGATGTTTCTAGGGGAGTGGAGAAGAGAATTTGTCAGGGGTTTCCAAGGTTGAAGGCTCAAAGTTGTGTGAGGAAGAGAGGGAAGAGGTGCCCTTTTATAAGGGAGGAGAAGGGCACCTTTGGAATAACTAAATCTATTATTTTATTATAAAGTAAAGTTCGGTTTTAAATAGCTCCAAATTGATATATTTTGAATCTAAGGTAGGGATGGGTCGAAATCCTCTCATCCAATAGAATTTAGACAAGTTTAGGTTCCTATTTTAACCTTATCATTTAGATTTAACATTAAGTTAAATAATTTTACTTTTACCGTGTCCTCTTGTGTTCTTATACTATAAGGTTAATAAACTAACTATAACAAGACAAAATAACCCCAAGTTGTTTATTATTAATATATATAACCTTATCTAAGTCATTTGGCATAACCTTAGATTTTTAGGAATAAAATAACAATTAATAATATAATATTTATTTTAAAAACTATTTTATGTCATTTTTGACACTATTTAGTAATTGATTTTTGAGAAAATCATAACAGAATGATTAGTTCGAACAAAGTTAATTAAATAAATATTAACATGTCATATTAACCTATATAATTAGTGGAATTCATAAAAAGTCTTAAATTACATTTATTTCTGTATTTATAACATCAATTATGTCAATATTTCATTACTAAGATAATTACTGCATCATCTTTGTGTTATAAATAAATTAAATTATTTTATGTCTAAAAATTAAAAATAAACTACCATTATGTAGGAAATCCTTTTAGCTTTCTAAGTAATATTTACAATAGAATTTATATTATGTATAACCCTATATTAAAAATGTTTTAGTAAATAAACATTGATTTTAACTCTTTTACCTCTTCTTTGAATTAAATAATAATAAATGTCCTAATCTAATTCAAGTGGACCTAAATGGTCATATTTTATTCCTAAGTTTGTTTTTGGTCGAATTACACTTGTCCAATAGAATTAGGACATGTGTTAGGGTAATAATAATATCATTTCTACCCTGAATTACCCAATTTACTTATAACCGTGGTAAAAAAAAGTAAAAAGTTACTATTCATCAAAAAATTATTTTCATCTCATTGAACCGCATTTTACTTACTAACATCAACCGTGTCCCACGGAGTTTTTAAATTCCACTCATTGAAGCGGTAAAATTAAGTTTTATGAAAAATTCAGTTTTTTTTAACTACCACTTACTGGTTTCACTATTCATCAAAAATTGAAAGTTTTTAGAAAAATGCCAAAAATTAGGCCTAAGATATATTTGATATTATTAACTCAAAAATTATTTCTATTTTAACAAATTCAAAACATATCAGTAGCATTAATTAATTTAAAAATTAATTCCCGTCGTCAAAACAAAAAGCGTGTTTTTAAGAGATAATAACTATCAAAAGATTGACACTTGTTTATAACTGGTTTAAATGTGAAATTACATCCAATGACCAACATTGTATTAAATTGTAAAAATATATTCTAAATATAATTTAAAACCACTCAAATTAATAATTTATCACTATTAATTATTTCGATTGAAAAAGTTGTTTTTAATTAAAATTTAGTAATTTTCACTATTCATCAAAATATGATAGTTATCCGAAAATCACCAAAATTTCACCCTAAGCTAATTTTGATATTCCAAATCCAAAAAATGAAGTCCATAAAATTTAAAAAATTTCAAAAAGTGGTTATTACTATTCATAACGGCTAGTTTTAATAATATTTTAATAGCATATCGTTGTTTAGTGAAACTCGGTATTGCGTACTACACACGCTATCAAGGAAGGTCACGATTGCGTGTAATGAAAGGCAAGTCAAGGATGCGTGTTGTGCAAGCTCCTTTTGGTGTAGCGTACAACACAAGAAATTAATGAAATTAAAAAGAATATTTTTCGTAAAATCTCTGGGTGTTACATTCTACCCCCCTTAAAATGAATTTCGCCCTCGAAATTCGTCGGGGTTATAAATGGTTTACTATTTGAAAGTTTCTTAAATCAAAACCCACATCGTAAAAACGAATACCAAAACAAATCTTTAAAAACAAAAGTATGAAACGTAAAGGTTACCCAAATAAACTAATCACTGGGTTTTTGCATAGGTGAAAATATGGATATGGAAGAGAAATCTAACCATCAAGTTCTGATGGAGAGTGGTAGAGAACATGGCTATGGAAAATCTAGAAATCACAAAGCCATAAATTTTGTGACGATCTAAGGTATCATCTGATTCATCAGATATAAGAGCACTAAGACAACATTTTTGGTTTTCAAGATCATTTCCCTAAAGTTGATGAAATTGGAATTAGAAGAAATACTTTCGTGATTTTGGTATATTCTCACCGTTTGTCGTTCTTTGGACAATTTCCACTACATCTCTTAATGAAATGAAGTTGAATTTGTCATTCGTGATGTGTTAGCAGATCATGTGATAGAATGATGGGTCATTACATCTCTTTCAAACAAAAGGTTAGCAAAAGTTATAAGTCCATCTTATGGTTAATCGTATATGGTTCCAAAAATAAAATTATACTTCATATATCATACTGCTTAATAAAATAAAACTAGTTTCTACTAACCAGGGACTTCCTGTAGGCCAGTGGTAGGCGATAAAGGCCAGTCGCACTTCGGTTTTGGGTTCGATTCCCACAGCCTTGTCCGACGCGATGGGCTATCGCCCGTCCTGCAGGTTGTCCTTTTTCTAAAACTATATTACTATAACATCCCATCAATAATATTGGAAAAACTTCTATCCTTAAACAATACTAACTTATGTCCAACATAGTATATTCCAATCTTTAGGCTTATCCATAATATTGCAGTCCACTCTCATAACAAAGTGAAAACGATTACCAGAGATTTAATACCATCATTGATCCCCATATATCATAAGATATGTTTTGTTGGTCACATTCCAAACATTCAAAGTACTTAATGATGTATTCTCTTGAATACCCATTGAACCTTAGTGAAAACATGAATGTAGTTAAAGGTTAACACCTTCCACATACCAAAATCCTCAAAATTCTATATACTCAAATCATGATATCACTTAGTCCTTATATCAATCATGAGCTCATGAATACAGTCAAATATTTCATTTTATCGTTTTCCCTTCATTATGCGCATATCATTCTTTTTCCAAAAATATCTCAATCACTTTCCATGGTTACTGGTACCATAAAATTATTGAAAACCACAATAGACCAATACATAAATATTCCAATATTCCACGATACTATATACAACACTATTTTGGAATCCCATTACATAAACACTTAATCATTCCACCACATCATTGTCATATTCAACATCGCCAATAGTGATCGCATGTGAGTTCCCTTTGTCCTTTGCCTTAAGTGGTTGCTCATGTTGATCATCACTAACCCTTGGATTATGGCATTTATTAGCATAATGCCCCATTTCCTTGCACTTGAAGCATTGAAGTGTTGGTGGTGCGTTCTCTGCAGTGTTTGCTTTATTCACATCATTAGAAACCCTTTTTCCATTACTTCGACACTCAGCTGCTCGATGACCTTATTTTCCACACTTAAAACATTTTCTAGTCCCTTTTAAGACAATCTCCACCATGCTTCTTTCCACACTTTGTGCATAAGGAAACATTCATCTTCTTTTCACCATTATTCTGAGATTTTTCCTTGAACTCCATCTTTCGTTTCTTGTCAAAACCATGAGATGGATATGTAACACCAACTTCCATTTCTACCTTGATTGCACAACGCACAATTTCTTCATCGCTACTGAATTCTCTTATAGCTAATGACCTTCGAAGACTTGGTTTTAAGCCACTGAAAAATCGATCAACTTTACTTTCAGGTTGGATCATAATGCCAGATGCATACCTTTCAAGTCTTGTAAAATTCGCTTCGTATATACCAACAGATTCATCATCCTTTTGCTTTAGTTCAAGAAACTCCTTCTCCATCTTTGTTCAAAGAATACGAGGGAAGTACTTGTTGAAAAATAAGTTCTTGAACTCATCCCATTCCATGGACTCAATTTCATCTCTTTGCCTCGTATTCTTGATAAGATTCCACCATTGATCAGCTTCACCTTCCAAACGATATACTGTTAAGATGAATTTATCATATTCAGAACATTGAATAACTGAAAATATCTTTTCAGTGGTACTGATCCATTGTTCAGCAACAAGTGGATCAGAAGACCCACTGAAAGAAGGTGGATGTTGCCTCATGAAGGGCTGAATAGAATATTGTTCCCTTCTCTGCTCATTTGGAAGTCCAGAATGATTCATAGCTTGTGTAAGTATAGCAATAAGATTTTTCACTCCATCTCCCATAACATTTGTTAGTTCAGGAGGACAATCATTGCATTGTCCATTGCATTGATCAACACGGTTCCTTCGGGTTCCAGCCATCGTCTAAAACCCAAAAAGAATAGTGTGAGGGGAAAAATCATGATAGGGAAAACAACATAATAAAGGGGGAGTACCCTCAATATCTAACATCTTAGGTTAAATTCTAATATCGTTAGCACAATTCTAGGACAATAACCTATACGTATACTTATCCTTAGAGACATCCCTAGACATACCTTAGAAATATCTCTAGGGATCTCACTAAAGTTCTCGCATTCTAGTTTCCAAAGGTTGACTAAACCTTTCCTCTGATACCAACTGTAGAGACCTGAAGCTTGACGTACATTGACATTACATTACATTTGTGGAATACTTAGTACATAACAAAAAAACACACACAAGGATCGTAATAGTTTAGTGTCTTTGGAAACTCGGAATATAATCTTCTAATCCTGGTGAAAGATCTTCAACATCTCCCATAAAGATATTCCTTTTTTTAAATACCTAAAACCTTTGTTTATATCTTGGGGAAAAGAAAACATAAAAGGGTGAGCTCAAATGCTCAGTAAGGGTAAACAAAAGAAATATCAATCACATCATTTTCATAAGAACATAACATTCTGGAAAACTTAACCTGCAAAAGAGAGCATAATTTCATAACATGGGATAAATCATAGTAGTGAAATGAAATCACAATAATCATAACCTAAAACATTAAACTTTGTGTCATACACACATAATCATAGATAATCATTTCTTGTTAGTCAAGACTCATTGCCAAGACTATCTTAGTGGACAAAGTCCCTTTCTGAACCGAGTCACCCTCGTTTCAGTCCTGTTTAACTGAACCGGTATAACCTACCATTCCAGCCACGTCTATCTCATGAGATATAAAATCTTTACACAATTAATTGGAGGGAAATATAGGTCCCACCCATCTCATAATGATACCATTCTTATGTGTTCCACAAAATCATAAACCATACATCATTGCATAACCCATGTAATAAAAATGGGAATCTTAAACATCATGACATCATAAAACAATTCATATAAGATAAAGGAATTCATAAAAATAAATACATCACAACATAATCAAATAAATGTAATAATAGGGATAAAAAAAGAACCCTTTATTATCTTAGATGGAAAATAATTTTGATAAAACACTTGAACATCATTCTTGAGGAAAATATCCTTTCTACTTCAAAAACACTTTTCCTTTCTTAACATGTCATACAATTCTAAACTAATAGAATTTGATTAAAAATAAACTTGAAAACTTGTAAAGGAATCTTCTTTTAAATAATGTTTTAAAATTCCATTCATCCTGTATAAGTTTAAAAAAACATTCTTCCCGTACTTTTGTCGGAAAAGTCAAAAAAGCACCTCGTACGAAAAACGTCAAAAGATTCCTTTCATATCTTTTACTAAAAACATACCGAAGGGTAAAATAGGATTTAAACAATTTTAGGTGGATGGAAATAATATTACATATTGAGGAAACATGGATGTGGATGATAAAATACACCCCAGTAAATACTAAAGTATAAACAATCTCGGATAAAAATGAGATTGTGATATTTCCCTTACCTTAAGTCCGATTTGCTTCGTAAGTGTCTGAACCTCCTGTATAATGATTTAAATAATTTCATTAACTTATTATAGAATCATATTCATTGTTATGATATCATATATGGTTCACTTATGACTTTATATTACCCGTTCTTTTATAAATTGCATGTTAAAGAAGCGTTTTGGGAAAAATCGTTTCATTTATCGTAGGTGTTTGGACTTGTTGTTCTTGACATTATTATTACTTATATCATGATTTACTTTCTTCCAGAATATAAAACATGATTTATATATCATATATATTCATTATATATATATAATAGATAGATAAATGAAATGAAACACACCGTTCATGGAGACGGTAGTCCGTACGTACGCATGAACGCTGTTTTCCTTTCCTTATTGTCTTGAATGGAAGTAAGTAGATGACATACATATATACATAAATCCAGTAGATTTATAATGTCATATATTTCATTATTATTTCTTATATATACTTTATAATCACTCTTAAATGGTTAACATGGAGAATGAATCTCATCGCATCGTGGAGACGGTAGTCCGTAGGTACGCACGGGCGATGATATCGTTTCCATAATTATTGAATTGAATTGGAGTGGATGATAGAATATATCAGAATCAATATGATGTTCTAATAACTATGTATAATTATTCTTTACACCATTATACCCATCCATGTAAGGTGGTGGTGGAAAATAGATTTCACCACGGCGTGGAGACGGTATTCCGTACGTACGCACGCGCGGTGATTTCGTTTTCCGTAGGATGGATAGATGGTGAAATAGGTTTGTTTCATAATTATAATAACATATCAGTATATTAGTGATACTGATGTTATTACTTAATAATGAAACAACCTAATAATAAGGACTGGAAGAAGAAATAAAGGTGAAACAATCGGTAACGGAAATTATCTCTTCTTTGAAGTGCCTCTTTGAGACCTCCTCTTAGGGCACTAAAATTGGTCTTTGAGGAAGACCAGAACCTCTAGGATATTTCTAAGGGAGTGGAGAAGAGAATTTGGCAGGTTTTGGCCGATCTTGAAGGCTCAAAGTTGTGTGAGGAAGAGAGGGAGGAGGTGCCCTTTTATAAGGGAGGAGTGGGGCACCTTTGGAATAACTAAAACTATTATTTTATTATAAAGTCAAGTTCTATTTTAAATAGCTCCAAATTGATATATTTTGAAGCTAAGGTGGTTATGGGTAAAAATACTCTCATAAAATAGAATTTAGACAAGTTTAGGTTCCTATTGTAACCTTATCATTTAGATTTAACATTAAGTTAAATAATTTTACTTTTACTGTGTCTTCTTGTGTTCTTATACTATAAGGTTAATAAACTAACTATAACAAGACAAAAGAACCCCAAGTTGTTTATTATTAAAATATATAACCTTATCTAAGTCATTTGGCCGAACCTTAGATTTTTAGGAATAAAATAAAAATTAATAATATAATATTTATTTTAAAAACTATTTTATGTAAATTTTGACACTATTTAGTAATTGATTTTTGAGAAAATCATAACAGAATTATTAGTTAGAACAAAGTTAATTAAATAAATACTAACATTTCATATTAACCTATAAAATTAGTGGAATTCATAAAAAGTCTTAAATTACATTTATTTTGGTATTTATAACATCAATTATGTCAATATTTCATTTATAAGATAATTACTGCATCATCTTTGTGTCATAAATAAATTATATTATTTGATGTCTAAAAATTACAAATAAAATACCATTATGTAGGAAATCGTTTTAGCTTTGTAATTAATATTTACAATCTAATTTATTTTATGTATAACCCTATATTAAGAATGTTTTATTAAATAAACTTTGATTTTAACTCTTTTAACTCTTCTTTGAAATAAATAATAATAAATGTCCTAATCTAATTCAAGTGGGCCTAAATGGTCATATTTTATTCCTAAGTTTGTTTTTGGTCGAATAAAACTTGTCCAATATAATTAGGACATGTGTTAGGGTAATAATAATATCATTTCTACCCTGAATTACCCTATTTACTTTTAACCGTGGTAAAAAAAAGTAAAAAGTTACTATTCACCAAAAAAATTATTTTCATCTCATTGAACCACATTTTACTTACTGACATCAATCGTGTCTCTCGGATTTTTGAAATTCCACTCACAGAAGCGGTAAAATTAAGTTTTATGAAAAATTCAGTTTTTTTAACTACCACTTAGTGGTTTCACTATTCATCAAAAATTGAAAGTTTTTAGAAAAATGCCAAAAATTAGGCCTAAGCTATATTTGATATTATGAACTCAAAAATGATTTCTATTTTACCAAATTCAAAACATATCAGTTGCATTAATTAATTTAAAAATCAATTCCTGTCATCAAAACAAAAAGCGTTTTTTTAAGAGATAATAACTATCAAAAGATTGACACTTGTTTATAACTGGTTTAAATGTGAAATTACATCCAATGACCAAAATTGTATTAAATTGTAAAAATATATTCTAAATATACTTTAAAACCACTCAAATTAATAATTTATCACTATTATTATTTCTATTGAAAAAGTTGTTTTTAATTAAAATTTAGTAATATTCGCTATTCATCAAAATATGAAAGTTATCCGAAAATCACCAAAATTTCACCCCAAACTAATTTCGATATTCCGAATCCAAAAATGAAGTCCATAAAATTTAAAAAATTTCAAAAAGTGGTTATTACTATTCATAACAGCTATTTTTAATAATATTTTAATAGCATATCGTTTTTTAGTGAAACTCGGTATTGCGTACTACACACGTTATCAAGGAAGGTCGTGATTGCGTGTAATGAAAGGCAAGTCAAGGATCCGTGTTGTGGAAGCTCATTTTGGTGTAGCGTACAACATAAGACATTAATGAAATTAAAAAGAATATTTTTCGTAAAATCTCGGGGTGTTACAAATATATCCACAAAAAAATAAATGATAGAGGATTTTGTGGCATCTACGCATTTTCATGTGTATGCTCCATAGCATATCCATTTTTTGTGAACTAAGAAAAGTATGTGTCCTCTTGTGTACTTTAATTAATGCATAAAATTTATATATTTTAGGTGGATATATTCACGTAAGTGATAGATTTATTTTTGTTCCTTCTAAAAAGATTACAATATGAAATAATGGGTGAGGGTTAGTGAGGAAAGGTTTTATTCAGTCATCACCTTATTTTAACACCCCCCCCCCCAATCTAGGATACATTGATTTTACATCATAACTCAATGGAACCAATAAAAGGATAATGGGTGGTCAGTAAGATTCATTAAGATAATTATGAATCTTTACTAATGTTTTCCCCCTTGTTTATTGAAAACTTATTATGGATCACAAACCACCTTAGCTCCAAAAATTGTGTGGCAGATTATTTGGCATATCATATTTCCATATTCAATATGTGTGTGTGTCTATCTCCAATAAGAACAAATGATAATCTCCAAATAGAGAATGTACCCATATCTGAATAACTCCTCATTCCCAATATAACAATATCATCTGAATTTAATCCATTTTTACATGAATAGATCAATTTATGAGGTTTTAATTTATTGGGGTTCATGAAATATAAAACACCATTATACAACATTCGAGGAAATTCATTGAGTATTTTTTATAAAAGAATAATTAGAACCCTACTTTGTGAACAATGTTTTCCCTAATAATTATAGGTAACCACCTACCCCATCCATAATGTTGGGAGCTAGTTGTATCCTCTCCCAATAAATTCAGCCAATCCCACTCTCTAAGGAAGAGAGTCCAAATCCCACTAAATAAAAGGAAATCATGTTAGTTTTTCATACAAATAGACCTATTAGATTTGGAATTCATTACAAAACGAAAAAGGACCACTAGGGAAAATCCAAGAAAAATGTCTTGTATCCCAAGACCATTCGAACTCCCATATTTTATTCTGAGAGTAAAACCATAGTGGAGAGATGGAAAATAGGGGTATTTGAGTCATCTATGGGTTTCATACAGAAAAAACTCTTGAAATACCAATTTTACCATGTCTTATTATTAAACCCAGGTAAAGGAAATACAAAGATAAATATTTATAGGAAGATAGGGTGAAGGGAATTATAACCAATCACTATTCATAGTAAGCCTATTTTTCATATCTCTCTTGATTCGCCTTGGTCTCAACCTTGACCCGTGTCAGCTACCCAAGTAATGTGCCACCACTCAACCCAAGTTTCCTCTATAACCATAGTGAAACTATTTTTCTAGGGTCTATCTCCCAAAAATATATTTTTGATCATCTTTTTACCTCTTAAATTACAGTTACATGATCATTTCATTTTTCAGATTCATGTGAACCTTAAAATGATGTATTCCTTTGATAATAGGAATTTAGAATTGTAAAGAATATCTCATCAATTATGATTGTATTAATAGTATGGATCCTTGAAGTCATATTAATATATTATCCATTTAATAATGAGGGTAATATGTCTTGAGAAACAAATTAAATATATTTTAACCTTATAATCCATCATGTAAATTGTAGAATCATTTTATATTCATTTTATTTCATCCTATTATAAGACTAGAACCTTTACTGGGTATCATTAAGTACTACATTCATATATTTTAGAATATATGAATATTTATTATTATAAATTCCAATGTTTGTAAACCATGTAGTTGTTAATATCACCTCATATATGTCTCCTTTTTAGAAAACACACTAATTTATACCTCTTATGGGTCCTGAACTCCTTCTCCTTCTTGTGGAAGTCCAAGGAGGTCTATTGATAGAAAATATTAGAAATATGTGAGAATAGAAAAGTAAAATCAAAAGAATATGAAGATGAATATATAATTAGATATGTGGTATGGGGATAATATCTATGTTTATAAAGGGGAAAATATTTCACTATTTAGATAGTAATTTACAATGTCCAAACATATAGTATAAAATATCATAGATGTAATACTCTGACACTAGTTTCCCAGAGTCGGTGCATTATTACATAACATTGGCATGATACAAGGAATAATGTCCCAAAATACTGATCAGTTTAGTATCATTGAAAGTAAAATATACATTCATATGTTTTACATTACATCATGAAATAAAAACATCAACAACATCTTTTTTTCACTTTTGAATACACTTATATCCTTAGCCTATCCCTACTGGCCAACCATAAATTACTTCTTCACATAGTGGGAAAAATAAAACATAGAAAGGGGTGAGATCAAATTCTCAGTAAGGATGACAATATTGCAGAAACTATCATAAATAAGCATAAACATTTAAGGAAATGTATAAGACTAAAAGAAACGCCTTTTAAACATAAAATTTATCATAATATGGAAAATATAAAATTAAATAATGTCATTTACTTATTCCCATGGATATTATACTAGTTGAATAATCACATGTAATATCAATACCCACTTTCGTAATGATGGAACACATAATGCCAGACTTTATAACCACGTAGTCAAGGCCTTGTGCCTAGACTAAAAATAATATTTTTCTGAGGCCTTGTTCGAAGACACTAGTTTGTCTCGTGAGACCTACCGACGCATCAAGGAGTTATAGTGGGCTCCACTGGTCACTTACTATAACAACCCAACCCCTCTAGACTGGAGATGGTGCATTACATGTGATATTGGCATGGTTAGAAGGAATGAAAATCCTAAAGGAACGATCAGTTTACTATTATTTAAGAAACTAGATACATAGATGTAACAGAAATTATATTGACAAAGTTTACAAGATACAATACATAACAAAACTAAAAACTGTAACCACATGAAGTCAATAAATGACCTTCTCTTCATCACCATTAGAAGGTAAACAATGAAAGGGGTGATCTCAAATTCTTAGTAAGGGTTAAAAATAGTAGAAGAATGAATAAAATAATGAGTGAATCATAATCAATCTGACATAATCAATATGGAATGGTGAATAAATGAAAAACTATTTCCATTATTAAACTGAGAATGAAACTGGATCCATAAATTTTTTTGTAGTGAAAACCTCATGGATAATAATAATAACTGATAATGAATAAATAGAATTATTATTAATTGGATTTCATGTATCTGGCACATGAAACCATAATACCATTAAAACGGTTTAGTTATATGGGTAGAAACCCGTCTGATTTTTGGAAACAGACCTGAAGGGTTTGTCGCCAACTCATTTGTCTCATGAGACCTACCGATGCATCGAGGGGCTATAGAGGGCCCCAACCACCACTTCATTTCCAAATAATTATTTATAAATTGATTCAATACAATATCAATATTCCTTTTCAATATTTGTATAGATTAGAGTATACAGATTCATCAATATTTCCAAAATTAAAATAACTTTCCAAATAAACACTACATGTAAAATTGTAACGGTTTAGACAACAAAAATATAAATGATATGAGATTATGGATATTTAATATAAATATAATTTCAATTGAAAATTGATCTCAAATGGGCATTAGTTTTACCTCATAAGGATTATTTGGTGCACAATAGTTAGTCACAACAAAATAGTAGTTGAGACAAAGTCTCTTACCACAATGTAATCAGTCGAATCATATGACCAGAACTTAATAGACCTCAAATGAATCATTGAATAAGATTAATCAAAATATAATGATGTTATTATATATCAAATTCCAGTAAAAATATACCACATACAATAAATAAGTGGCAAACGATGAAAATCCCACAGAAATGAAAGTGAGATGAGAAACCCCTTACAAACATTTCGGCATGGTAACGAGTGTTACTGTGAGGCCTTAATGAGATGTAAAGGGATATTACATTATTTATATTTAACAAGGTAAGTATGGGGGAGGTTCAAAAACATACCCCCATCATTAGGAATTAAAAATAAAAGAGCACAACATGGGGTAGATTCTAGAACAAAAGTGAGAGAGAGGATCCCCTACCTTATGCTTGATGGTGTTATTGACTTGTTATTAAAGACCTGAATAAAAAAATTAGGTATATTAGTTCATTAGTACAGAACCAATAATATATTTAAATGATTTATTTTAACCCTTTTCAGTTCATTAATGGAATTTTTGATAAGTTATAATGTTCAATTTCATTGTTTGGGCTCGTTTGATTACTTGTTTTAAAAGATCGGTTCACTTATATTCCAGTTCGGATAAATATGAAATATGGAAGTGGTTGTCTATAAATGATGTTATATGCCATTATTGAACTAAAAAGAGACTAAAGGGTATAAAATTTAATTTTTTTACTTAGAGTGAAGTCAAATTATTACATATATATAACCTTAGTGACAACTGTTTTGGTTAAACGGTGGGTTTGATTACAATGAACATGTTTTTCTTTATAACTTAATTCCATATGTAAAAAAGGATTACAGAACTAATAATAAGATATATTACATATATAATAATCTGGTCCAACCATAACACAAATTTTTTCATGACCACAATTAATGATTATAATAGAAATTGATAAACTGTTTTCCTTGAATGTCCAAAATTAGCACATCTCAAACGGTGCTTTCATTTCTTCCAAATAAAGGGTGGGGAAAGGAGAGAAGATAATGAAATATCCCATTAGCATAAAAAATTCCAGCTCATGTATTTTACTAGAGTTATCATACCATTTAGGTGAAGGGAGGTGAGGAAAGAAACAAAAATAAAAGAACTTAAGAGAAATGAAGGAATTTGAAAGTGGAGTTTACCTCTTGAGACTTCCTCCTTTGAGAACCTCTTAAGGGGTGAGTTTTTTGTATTTTGAAGAGGATAGGAGCTTTTGGACGTGGAAAAGGATCTTGGGGAGAGATTTGGGCAGAATATTTCCAAGGCACGAGGCTTGAGAGGAGTGAAGAGAAGAGGGAGTGAAGGGGTGGGGGTTTATAGTGGAGGAGAGAGGAGTTTTCTTCACATAAAATTCATTAATTTATTATTTCTCCGTAAGACAAGGATTAGAGAATCTTCCATGACCATGAATAGTAATTTTATCATGTGAATCCAAATTAATTGGGCTTAAATCAGCATATCATCATCAATGACTCAATTAATCCATTATTTAGCATTTATTGTGAATCATCGGATTTTACTATTCATCAAAAATTTAAGTATTTTAGAAGAATTCCAAAAATTCACCCTAACCATTTTTCAATGTGTAGAATCCAGAAATGAATTCCATTTTTCAAAAATAAGTTTCTAAATATGATTAATTAAATATTTAAATAAAAAAATTATTTAATCAAAAAATATAAACACTTAAAATATTCATCTTCATTTTTAAGGTGCCAAAATTCATTTATACATTCATGGGAATGGATACAATTCATAAGAGTCATATTAATATTCATAAGGGTAATTTACTATTAATAATGGTAGGTTACTATTGATAATGGTAGGTTACTATTAACCGAAAATTAAGGTAATTATATCAGACTCTAGTTATTATCTTGATCACAACCATGTATGTTAGATTTTTAAAATTCAAATCATTGAGTTGAAAATTTTATGTTTTATGTCTAGGTTATGTCTATATCCTATAGGTAACCATGTTTTGTTCCATAGAGGCTTAGGGATTCTTGAAATATAGGCTATAACTAGAATGTCGATATGTTTCTCAATACCTGCTCCCTTTTTTCATGAATCTCGATATGATTTTCACAGTATGAAAAATCAGGTTCCAATTCAATTTCATCATATGTGAGTACATTATTTGGGTCTCACATGTATTTCTTTTACAATGACACATGGAACACATCATGATATTTGGAGAGATTTGGAAGAATTTCTAAATGGTAAGCTACAACACTAATTCATTCCATAATTTCAAATGGTCTGATATACCTAGGGCTCAGTTTCCCTTTCTTACCGAACCTTAAGGCACCATTCCATGGAGATACTTTCAGAAATACATGATCTCCCACTTGTAATTCCAAGTCCTTTCTCTGGTTGTCAGTATAACTCTTCTACCTACTTTGGGCTTCATTAATATGGGCTTGTATCTTCTTCACCTTTGTCATGGTCTCTTCAATAAATTCTGGGCCTATAAGTTTCCTCTCACCAACTTTGTACCAACAAGTTACCGTTAGACATCACTTTCCATATAATGCTTCATATTGAGCCATTTGAATACTATAATGGAAACTATTATTGTATGAAAATTACACCAACGGCGAATATTGATCCCACATACCATGGAAGTCTAGAGATCATGACCTCATCATATCTTCTAGAGTTTTAATAGTCCTTTCAGAGTGTCCATCAGTTTAGGGGTGATAAGCAGTACTCATACGAAGCTTAGTATTCAAATCCATCTAGAGACGTTTCTAGAATTTTGATGTAAACTGAGGATCTCGATTGGACATGATCGATAGAGGTGCACCATGAAGTCTTAAAATTTCAGTAATATAAAGTCTTGGCAGGCTCTCAAATGGTAAATCCTCTCTTATAGGATAGAAATGTGCTTATTTTGTGAGACGATCAACAATTACCCATATTACATCATTCATTCTAGGTGTCCTTAGTAGTGTGGTGAAAAAATCCAACATAATGTTATCCCTTTTCTACATAAGAATAGGTAGAGGTTGCATCACTAATTTGGGGTGTTGTCTCTCTGCCTTCACTTTTTGAAAAACTAGACATCTTGACACATAGTCAGTAATTTCCCGCTTCATATTATCCCACCAAAAATATTCCGTCTGATCCCAATAAATCTTGGTGCTACCTAGTTGTAGAGATAAATTTGAGCTATAAACATCATCTAATAGTTCCCTTTTTAGCTCAGGTACTGATGAAACACATAACCTCTTCCCAACTTTCAGAACTCCTTCTTCATACATTAAGTCAGCCACTCTTCCATCCATAACGGCATTAATTTTCTTATGCAGATGCTCATCATCATATTGAGAGATTTTTATCTTCTCTATCAAATATGGATTAGAAATCATTTGAAAGAGAAGCGATGTTTCCACTTCCTTAACAATTCCCATATCCATATTCAATAGATCCATGAATATAGAATGTCTTTCAATCCTCAATTGAGTCAGAAGGCCATGATCTTTCATGCTTAATGCATCTGCAACCTTATTCACCATTCCTAGGTTGTAGTGTATTCAATAATCATAGTATTTTAGTAACTCGAGCAATATTATTTTCCTCATGTTGAGTTCCTTTTGTGTGGAAATGTATTTCAAAATCTTATGGTCCATATAAATCTCACATCTCTCTTTGTATAGATAATGCCTCCATATTTTCGGAGAAAATATTACAACTGCTAACTCAAGATGATGAGTTGGGTAATTTTTCTCCTGAGTCTTCAACTGTCTTGATGCCTAAGAAATAACTTTATCATTTTTCATAAGGATGCAACCTAGTCCATTATTTGATGCATCAATGTATATTACAAATCCATCACTTCCATATAGAAGAGTTGAAATTGGAGCATTGACCAATCTTCTTTTCAATTCATCGAAGCATTCTGTACATTATTTTATCCACAAAAACATAAAATTTTAATGTGTGATCTTGTTTAGCAGGTTAGCCAGTCAGGCAAAATTCTGAACGAAACGCCGATAGTAACCTGCTAGGCCAATAGAACTGCATACCTCGGTTATGTTTGTTGGCATGGGCCATTCGTGTATTGCCTTTGTCTTTGCCGAATCAACTAGGATTCCATCTATAGAAACAATATGGACAAGAAAAGAAACTGATTGAAGCCATAATTCTCACTTGTTAAGCTTCGCATATAATTTATTGCTTCTAATAATTTACAGAATAATATGCAAGTGATTCTCATTGTCTTTATAACTTTTGAGTAAATGAGGATATCATCGATGAATGACACAAAAAATTTATCATGATATTCCTTGAGAAATATATTCATTAAATCCATGAAAACATATTGTACATTCATCCGTCTAAAAGGCATAAATGTAAAATCTTAATGCCTATACCTGGTTCGAAATGCTGTCTTCATAATATCTTCCTTCCTCACATGTAGTTGATGATATCCGGATCAAAGGTCAATCTTCGAAAATTATTGATCTCCATGAAGTTGATCAAATAAATCATCAATCCATGGTAGAGGATACTTATTCTTTATTGTAATATCATTGATTTCCCTGTAATCAATGCAAAGCCCCATGGATCCATCCTTCTTCTTTACAAAGAGGATAGGGGCTCCTCATGGAGAAACACTAGGTCGAATAAATCATTTTTCACTCAAATCCTCTAGTTGTTTCTTTAGCTCTACAAATTCTATAGTGGCCATTCTATAGGGAGTCTTTGATATAGTTCTTGAATTAAAAATTAAATCAATAGAGAACTCAACTTCCCACTCTGGAATATGTCCAGGTAAATCCTCTGGAAATACATCAATGTACTCTTGCACTTTGTGCACATCTTCAATTTGAAGATTTCTTTTGTAACACCTGAGATTTTTATGAGAAACATTTTCTTTTTATGTTATATACACCATCAAAGGAATATTTCACTAAAAACAACAATAGCTTGGATTTCTTTACACACAATCGCGACCTTCCTTGATAAATTGTGTTGTACGCAATACCGAGTTTCACTAAACAACGATATGCCATTAAAATATTATTAAAATTAACCGTTATGAATAGTAATACCCACTTTTTGAAATTTTATAAATTTTATCTTTCAAAATGGACTTCATTTTTGGATTCAGAATATCGAAATTAGCCTAGGGTGAAATTTTGGTATTTTTCTAAAAACTTTCAATTTTTGATGAATAGTGAAAACACTGGGTTAGTATTTAAAAACAGACTTTTTATTTAAATAATTATTTATTTTATTTTAGGTCAAAATTGAAACATAATACCTATATAAGTTCAATGTAATTTATTGGAGTCATTTTATAATAATTTTAGATATATAAAAATTTTATTGAACTTTTCACCGTCTTTTACCCACCTCCTAGGAGAATTTGCAAATTTACATAAAACAAAATTTTACCACTTTTGTGAGTTGAATTTCAAAAATCCAAGAGACACAGTTAATATAAAGGAGTAAAATTTGGTTCAATAACATAAAAATAATTTTTTTGAATAGTAACTTTTTACTTTTTTTTACCACGGTTAAAAGTAAATAGGGCAATTAAAGGTAAAAATCATATTCTTATTACCCTAACACATGTAATAATTCTATTGGATAAGTTTATTTCGTCCAAAAAAACATTAGGAATAAAATATGACCCTTTATATCCACTTGTATTAGATTAGGACATTTAATATTATTTTATTTAAAGAAGAGTTAAAATAGTTAAAATCAATTTTTAATAACTAAAACATTTTTAAAATTGGTTTATAAATAAGATAAATTATACTATAAATATTCATTAGAAAGATTAAAATATTTCCTATATAATGATATTTTATTTATAATTTTTATACCTTAAATAATTTAATTTATTTATGACACAATGATGAGGTAGTAATTACCTTATTAAGGAAATATTAACATAATTGATATTATAAATACCAAAATAAATGTAATTTGAGAATTTTTTAAGAATTAAACTAATTTTATAGGTTAATATGACATATTAGTATTGATTTAATTTAATTTTTTTGAACTAATAAATCTTTTATGATTTTCACAAAAATCAATTACCCAATAGTGTCAAAATTGACATAAAATAGTTTTTAAAACAAATATTATATTAGTAATTGTTATTTTATTCCTAAAAATCTATGGTTAGGCCTAATGACATAGATATGGTTATATATATTAATAATTAACAACTTGGGTTTCTTTTGGCTTCTTATATTAAGTTTATTAATCATATAATGTAAGCAAACAAGAAGACACGGTAAAAGTTAAATTACTTAACTTAGAGTTAAATCTAAATTATAAGGTTAAAATAGTAACCTAAACTTGTCTAAAATCTATTAGTTGAGATTATTTCTACCAATACCCACATTATCTTAGAAATAAATCAATTTGAAGCTATTAAAAATAGAATGTGACTTTATAATAAAATAATATTTTATGTTTTTTCTAAGGTGCCCCTCTCCTCCCTTATAAAAGGACACCTCCTCCTTCTCCTCCTCACACTACTTTGAGTCTTCAAGCTCGGCCAAACCCGGCCAATTTCCCTTCTCAAATTCCCTAGAACCATCCTAGAGGTCCTGGTCTTCTTCAGAGACAATCTTTAGTGCCCTAAGAGGAGGTTAAGAAGAGGCATTTCAAAGAAGAGGTAATGTCTGTTACCGATTCTTTCAACTTTATTTATTCTTATACTTATTATTATTTATTTGTTTCATTATGAAATAATAACATCAGTATAACTCATATACTTATATGTTATTATAAATATGAAACAACCCTATTTCACCTTCTATCCATCCTACGGAAAATGAAATCACCGCGTGTGTGTACGTATGGAATATCGTCTCCACGCCGTGGTGTAATCTGTTTTCCACCACCACCTTACTTGGATGGGTATAATGGTGTAAATAATAACTATATATGATTATTTTAAAGTGATAATTATTCTAACATATTATACATACACTTCAATACAATTCCACGATCATGGGAACGATATCATCGCTCGTGCGTATGTACGGCCTACCATCTCCACGATGTGATGTGACTCGTTGCACATGATCTTCATTGCATAATAATTATATAAATGAATTTAAGGAATAAATATGATATATATTACCCTAATTCCATTTTGGAAATGAGGTATCTATAACCTAAAAATAAGAATAAGAATTTATTCGACAAAACAGGCATAAGAACAAAAATCAATAAACACCCGAATAACAAGTAAAAATGAACTATTACTAATAAAAAGCTAATAATATGACCATATATGATATAATAACAATGAGTAATATTCTGGAATAAGTAAATAAAATTATTTATATCATTATATAGGAGGTTCGGACACGTACGAAGAAAATTCGGACCTAAGGTAAGGGAAAATCTCGCAATGTCATTTTTATCCGAGATTGTTTATACTTCTGTAATTACTGGGGCATATTTATCATCCACATCCATGTTTCCTCAATATGTAATATTATTTCAATCCTCCTAAAATTGTTTAAATCCAATTTTACCCTTCGGTAAGTTTTTAGTAAAATATTGGAAAGGAATATTTTGTCTTTTTTCTTATGAGGTACTTTCTATCTTTTCCAGCCAAAGTACAAGAAGAATGTTTTTTTAACTTATACAGCATGAATGGATTTTTAGAACATTATTTCCATGAAGCTTCCATTACAAGTTTTAATGTTTATTTTTAATCAGCTTCTTTTAGTATAAAATTATATGACATTTTAAGAAATTAAAAAATGTTTTTAAAGTATAAAGGATATTTTCCTCAAGAATGGAGTTCAAGTGATTTATCAAAAATATTTTCCATCTAAGATAATATAGGGTTCTATTTCTATCCCAATTTTTTACATTTATTTTATTATGTTATGATGTCTTTTTATATTATATGGATTATGTTATGATGGCATGATGTTTAAGAATCCCATTTTTATTACATGGGTAATGCTATGATGTATGATTTATTATTTTGTTGCGCACATAAGAATGGTTTCATTATGAGATGGGTGGGACCTATATCTCCCTCCAATGAATTGGGTAAAGATTTATATTTCATGAGATAGACATGGATGGAATGACAGGTTTATCCGGTTTAGTGAAACATGACTGAAATGAGGATTGAACACGGTTCAGAAATGGACTTTGGCTAATAAGATAGTCTTGGAAATGAGTCTTGACTACTATGAAATGATTCTCTATGATTATGTGTGTATGCCACAAAGTTTTATATTTTAAGTTATGATTATTTGGATTACATTTCACTATTATGATTGATCCCATTTCATGATATTATGATCTCTTTTGCAGGATAATATTTTCAAAATGTTATGTTCTTAAGAATATGATATGATTGATATTTCTTTTGTTTACCCTTACTGAGAATTTGAGCTCACCCTTTTGTATGTTTTCTTTTCCCGAGGTCAGGAAGAAGGGTATTAAGTAGGATATGCTAAAAAGGGACTCTAGATATGATGAAATAAACAGGAGACAATGTAGATGATTTATGAACCATTTGTTTATGTTTCCCAGTTTCTAAAGACACTATACCTATATGGTACTTATATGGTTTTTTATATGTTGTAATAAGTGTGCTTCAATTTTGAAGTAATAACAATGTATGTAAAGTATGGTTCGTTATAGTTGGTATTAGAGGAAAGGTATAGTCAACCTTTGGAAACTAGGATGTGAAAGCCTTAGTAAGAACCCTATGGATATGTCTATGCATGGGACAAAATCTTATTGTTTTAGAAATGTCCATGAATAACCTATGATAAGACCTAAAGCATTAAATTTTATTCTTTATTATGTGGTTTCACTATTATTAGTGTTTCTCACACTATGATTATTGGTTTTAGTCAATGGATGGAACCCGAAGAAACCGTGTTAATTCTGAATGTGACAAGTAATGCAATGATTGTCCCCCCGAGCAACCAAACATTATGGGAGATGGGATGAAAAATCTTGTAGCCATGCCCACACAACTTTCTCACGCTATGAATCATGCAGGACTTCCAAACGATCAAAGGAAGGAGTAACATTTCTGTTGAATCCTTCATGAGGCAGTGTCCAGCCTCATTCAGTGGGTCTACTGATCCATTAGTTGATAAACAATGGATTAGTAATACTGAAAAGATATTTTCAGTTCTTCAATGTTCTGAACATGATAAAGTCATCTTAGCAGTATATCGTTTGGAATGTGAATCTGATCAATGGTGGAATCTTATCAAGAATACGAGGATAAGAGATGAAGTTGAGTCCCTGGAATGGGATGAGTTCAAGAACTTATTTTTCAATAAGAACTTCCCTCCTATTAATCAAACAAAGATGGATAAGTAGTTTCTTGAACTAAAGAAAAATGATGATGAATATATTGGTATCTACGAAGAAAATTTTACAATACTTGAAAGGTATTCTTCTAGTGTTATTATCCAACCTGAGAGTATGACCGATCGATTATTTAGTGGCTTAAAACCAATTCTTCAAACGGAGTTAGCCATAAGGGACTTCAATAGCTATGAGGAAATCATTCGATGTGCTCTAAAGGTTGAGATGGATATTGGAGTAACCCATCAGTCATATGCGTTTGATAAGAAGAGTAAAATTTAATTTAAAGGAAAATCTAAAGAGCACACTAAAAAGAAGATCAGTTTTCCCTTATGCTCAAAGTGTGGAAAGAAACATGGAGGGAGTTTTCCTAAAGGGACAAGGAAATGTTTCAAATGTGTAAAAGAATGTCATCGTGAATTTGAATGCTGCAATTATAAAAATAAGATGTCTAGTGATGCGAACAAAGAAAAGGATACACAGAGTGCACCTCCTACACTTAAATGTTAAGAGTTCAAGGAAATGGGGCATTATGATAATAAATACCCTAAATCAAGGGTTGTTGATGATGATCGATGTCAACAAACTCTTAAGGATAAAGAAAAAGGAAATTCACATGCAATTTCTATTAGCGATGTGGAATATGATAACAAAGTGGTGAAATGTATACTTACCATCCACTATAAAGTAGAAAATGTTTTATTTGATTCTGGATCCACCCACTCTTTTATTTCTAAAGACTTTTCTAAGGGTATCGCCGTATTACCTCATCAATTAGATGTTGAGTTAGCTGTGACAACCCCTAATAGCACAACAGTCGCATCAAAAGTTTACAATTCTTCTCCGATTGAAGTTTGTGGGAAATGGCTTTCTGCAAATCTTGTGATCCTTCCTATAGTGGAATTAGATGTGATTATTATCATGGATTGGATTTCTTTATATGGAGCTCATATCAATTGACAAATAAGGGAAGTCACATTTCATATTCCAGATCAATCTATGATCGTCTATCGATGCAAGGATGGACATAACCTTCCAGTGGAAATTTCCTCCATCTTATGGGTCTTGATTCCACTAAATGAAGGTTATTTATCTCAAATGGTCAGAGAGAAAATCACGATTAAGAATACACCCATTGTACGAGAGTTTGATGATGTATTTCCCGAAGAATTGCCTGGTCTTCCACCAAATTGTGAAGTTTAGTTTTCAATAGAACTCATACCGGGTGCTATGCCCATTTCAAAGACACCTTATAGAATGGACACAATTGAGTTGCTGGAATTGAAGAAGAAACTCCAAGAGAATCTTGATAATGTATTCATACGCCCAAGTGTGTCACCTTGGGGAGCACTTGTTCTGTTTGTTAAGAGGAAATATGGATCAATGAGACTCTGAATTGATTATCGAGAAAATAACAAGATAACTATCAAGAACAAATATCCTCCCCCATTCATTTATGACTTATTTGACCAACTACGCAAAGCTTAATAATTTTCATAGATTTATCTTCATTCAGGGTATAATCAATTAAGGGTCAAAAGGAAGGATATACCGAAGATGTCTTTCCGTACAAGGTATGGACACTGTGAATTTATAGTGATGCCATTTGGTATTACTAATTCCCCTGCTATCTTCATGGATCTGATGAATAGAGTCTTTAGAGACTATCTTGATCAGTTTGTGGTAGTCTTTATAGATGATATTATTTTCTATTCAAAGAGAAAGTAAGAACATTAAGATCACTTGAGAATTGTATTGAAGACCCTGATAAAGGTGGAACTTTATGCCAAATTTACCAAATGTGAATTTTGGATTCAAAAAGATTCATTTTTGGGTCACATAATCTCAAATGAGGGGATATATGTGGATCCAGCAAAAACAGAGGTTATTGAAAGATGGTCGATACCAAAAAAAGTAATTGAGAACCAACGTTTTATTGGTTTGTCTGGATATTATCGACGTTTTGTGAAAGATTTTTCACGATTATATAACTCACTCACCAAATTGACTCAGAAAGGAGTTAAGTTTGTTTAGAAAGAGGAATGTGAAGAGAATTTCAAGGAGTTAAAAAGAAGGTTATACAGTGCACCTATGCTCACACTGCCTTGTAGTAGAGAAAGGTTTGTGATCTACAATGATGCATCCAAGAAGGGGCTAGTGTGTGTTCTCGTGCAAAATGATATGGTGATAGTGTATGCCTCATGAAAGTTGAAAATACATGAGCAAAATTATCCAACTCATGATTTGGAGTTAGGTGTTGTAATCTTTGCATTAAAGATTTGGAGGCATTATCTTTATGGTGAAAGGTGTGATATTTATACTGATCATAAAAGTTTAAAGTATATTTTCACACAAAAGGAGCTGAATATGCGCCAAATAAGATGGTTGGAGATGATTAAGGATTACGACTGCTCAATTCATTATCACCCTAGAAAAGAAAACAAGGTGGCAGACACATTAAGTCGACAAGACCATGCTATTTTATCCATGATGAGGATCACAAAAGATCCAATATTTATGGATTTACAAAGGACGGATCATGGAATTATAATAGAAGGGGAAAGATCTTATCTTTTTCAAATGAATGTTCAACCATCTATACATGTGAAGATTAAAGAGGCACACAAAGAATATGTAGAGTTTTAAAAGAAGGTGAGAAATGTTCCTGAATTCAACCTCAATTGTGATGGGATAATAAGGTTCAGGAATCGGGTTTGTGTTCCTCCCATCCCATAATTAAAGAAGGATCTACTGGATGAGGCTCATAGTTCATCCTTCTCTATTAATCCTAGAAGCACGAAGATGTATAGGGACCTAAAAGAGTACTTCTGGTGAGATGGCATGAAAAGAGATATTGCTGAATATGTCTCTTGATGCTTGGTTTTTCGGCAAGTTAAAGCTGAGAGACAGAAGTATAAGGGGATGTTACAACCATTACCCATACCAGAATGGAAATGGGAAAAAATCACTATGGACTTTATCAATGGGATTCCTAAAACATCCAAAGGAAATAATGCTATCTGGGTTATAGTTGATCGTCTTACGAAGTCAGCACACTTCATTACTATTAGGGAAGATTTCTCTCTGGATCAGCTTGCCAGGATATATGTAAATGAAGTGGTATGATTGCATGTAGTACCACATTCCATTATATCTGATCAGGATCCGAGGTTTACCTTGATGTTCTGGAGAAGACTTCAGCATACTTTAGATACAAAGTTGAGTTTCAACAATTCTTATCTTCCTCAGACAGATGGTCAGTCTGAGAGGACAATTCAAACTCTATAAGCCAATTTAAGAGCATGCTCTATGGATTTCAAAGGTTTTTGGGATCAAAACCTACCTTTTGTGGAATTTTCTTATAATAATAGATTTCACTCCAGTATTCAGATGGCTCCTTATGAAGCTCTCTATGGAAAGAAATGCAGGACTCCAATTTGATGGGATGAAGTTGGGGAAAGAAAGCTATTAGGACGTGATCTTGTTGATGAGATGGCAGAAAAGGTCAGATCTATTCAAAAACACATAACAACAGCTCAGAGTAGAAAAAAAAGTTATGCCGACAACCGAAAAAAAAGACATAGAGTTTGAAGTGGGTGATAAAGTGTTCTTACGAATATCTCCTTGGAAGAGAGTAATGAGATTTGGAAAGAAGGGAAAGCTGAGCCCTAGGTATATCAATCCTTTTGAAATACTGGATCGTGTTGGGAAGGTAGATTACCGATTGGCACTTCCACCGAATCACTCATATGTTCATGATGTGTTCCATGTATCACTCCTGAGAAACTACATACCCGATCCTTCACATGTACTCAGCTAAGAAGTTGTACTGCTGGAGCAAGAATTTTCTTATGAAGAACAAACGATAGAGATTCTGGATCATAGCGAAAAAGTCCTACGGAACAAGACCAGTTGCTTGGTGAAAGTTTTATGGAGGAACCACCAATTAGAAAATGCTACATGGGATCTTGCGGATATGATGAGGGAGAGGTATCCTCATCTGTTTGTTACAAAGTGACAAATTTCTTGGACGAAATTCATTTTATAGGGGGTAGAATGTAACACCCAAGATTTTTATGAGAAATATTTTGTTTTTATGTTATATACATCACCAAAGGAATCTTTCACTACACACAACACTAGCTTGGCTTGCTTTACACGCAATCACGACCTTCCTTGACAGCTTGTGTTGTACGCAATATTGAGTTTCACTAAACAACAATATGCTATTAAAATATTATTAAAACTAGCAGTTATGAATAGTAATACACACTTTTTTAAATTTTATAAATTTTATCTTTCAAAATGGACTTCATTTTTGGATTTGGAATATCGAAATTAGCCTAGGGTGAAATTTTTTGTGTTTTTTTGAAAACTTCCAATTTTTTGATGAATAGTGAAAACACTGGGTTACTATTTAAAAAACGACTTTTTTATTTAAATAATTATTTATTTTATTTTAGGTCAAAATTGATACATAATACCTATATAAGTTCAATTTAATTCATTGGAGTCATTTTAAAATAATTTTAGATATATAAAAATTTTATTGAACTTCTCACAGTCTTTTACCCACCACCTTGGAGAATTTGCAAATTTACATAAAGCCTAACTTTACCGCTTCTGTGAGTGGAATTTAAAAAATCCTAGAGACATGGTTAATATCAAGGTATAAAATGTGGATCAATAAGATAAAAATAGTTTTTGGTGAATAGTAACTTTTTACTTTTTATACCACGGTTAAAAGTAAATAGGGTAATTAAGGGTAAAAATGATATTATTATTACACTAACACATATCCTAATTCTATTGGATAAGTTAAATTCGACCAAAAACAACCTTATGAATAAAATATGACCATTTAGGTCCATTTGGATTAGATTAGGACATTTAATATTATTTTATTTAAAGAAGAGTTAAAATAGTTAAAATCAATGTTTAATAACTAAAACATTTTTAATATAGGGTTATAAATAAGATAAATTCGACTATAAATATTCATTAGAAAGATAAATAGACATCTTATATAATTATATTTTATTTATAATTTTTAGACTTTAAATAATGTAATTTATTTATGACACAATGATGATGTAGTAATTTCCTTATTAAGGAAATATTAACATAATTTATATTATAAATACCCAAATAAATTTCATTTGAGACTTTTTAAGAATTAAAATAATATTATAGGTTAATATGAAATATTAGTATTGATTTAATTAAATTTTTTCGAACTAATAAAGTTTTTATTATTTTCACAAAAATCAATTACCAAATAATATAAAAATTGACATAAAATAGTTTTTAAAACAAATATTATATTATTAATTGTTATATTATTCCTAAAAATCTAAGGTTAGGCCAAATGACTTATATAAGGTTATATATATTAATAATTAACAACTTGGGGTTTGTTTGGCTTGTTAGAGTAAGTTTATTAATCATGTAATGTAATAAAACAAGAAGACATGGAAAAATTTAAATTATTTAACTTAGAGATAAATCTAAATGATAAGGTTAAAATAGTAACCTAAACTTGTCTAAAATATATTTTTTGAGAGTATTTCGACCCATACTCACCTTTCCTTCTATATAAATCAATTTTGAGCTATTAAAAACCGAATATGACTTTATAATAAAATAATATTTTATGTTTTTTCCTAAGGTGCCCCTCTCCTCCCTTATAAAAGGACACCTCCTCCCTCTCCTCCTCACACCACATTGAGACTTCAAGCTTGGCCAACCCCTGAAAAGTTCCCTTATAAACTTCCCTAGAAATATCCTAGAGGTCCTGGTATTCTTCAAAGACCATCTTTAGTGCCCTAAGTGGAGGTTAAGAAGAGGCACTTCAAAGAAGAGGTAATGTCCGTTACCGATTCTTTCAACTTTATTTCTTCTTCTACTTCTTCTTATTTAGTTGTTTCATTATGAAGTAATAAAATCAGTATCACTCATATACTGATATGTTATTATAAATATAAAACAACCATATTTCACCTTCTATCCATCCTACGGAAAATGAAATCACCGTGCATGCGTACGTACGGAATACAGTCTCGACGCCGTGGTGTAATCTGTTTTCCACCACCACTTTACTTGGATGGGTATAATGGTGTAAAGAATAACTATATATTATTATTCTAAATTGATAATGATTCTGAAATAGTATACATGTAACACCCCAGGTAAATAAAGAATATGAAATTTTTATATTTATCCATATTTGTGAATAAAATATTAATATTACTTTAAAGGGGATGCTATGCTCGATGGCGTACCCAATACGCAACAACGAGTTTCTTGGGAATCTTACATTGCACTCTAATAATAAAATAATATTCTTTTTAATTGTAGTTAATGCCTAGCCGTTGTAATGGCGGGAATGAACAGAACTAACTACAAAATGATTATATATGTTTTCCAAATATATTTACTCTTTACAATAAATGTTAGAGGATTAAAAATGCGAATGAATCCAATTTTAAACGTAGACAGTCTAATATTCTTTAAAAGGTCGATTAACCGCCTTTTGAAGGCGAACCTCTTTTAAATCCACTTTTTGACAATTTTATGTGTTATATTTGACAAAATAAAATTCTTCTTTAGAATCGGGACATCAAAATTTACTTTGTGTAAATTTTTGGTATTTTTCCAAAAAAGTTCAATTTTTAATGAATAGTGAAAAATGTTGTATTTTAATTCAAACCCACTTTTGAATCTAATTTATTTATATGATTATATTATCTTTTGAATTGGTTTTAAAGTTAAATTAGAATATATTTTTACCATTTAATCCAATAGTGGTCATTGGAATTAATTTCATTTTGAAATCGGACTTAAACTAGTGTCAATCTTTTGATACATTTTGTTTCATAAAAACACGATATTTGTTTTGGAAGCGGGAATTAATTATTAAATTAATTAATGAAACTTATATGTTTTTATTTTTTTAAAATATACATCATTTTTGAATTCGGAATATCAAATATAGCTTAGGGTGAATTTTTGGTAATTTTCTGAAAAACTTCAATTTTTGATGAATAGTGAAACCACTAGGTGGTAATTATAGAAACTGATTTTCCGTTTAAATGAAATTTCGCCATCTTTGTGTATTGAATTTCAAAAATATGACATACATGGTTGTCATTAAGAAGTAAAATTTGGTTCAATGGGATTAAAATAATTTTTTTTGTGAATAGTAACTTATTAAGTTTTTAATCGCGATTAGAGGTAATTAGTGTAGTTTAAGGTAAGAATAATGTCTTAATAAAATTAAATGAACTAGAAACATGTCCTACCCTAATTGGATGTGTCATGGCCAACCAAGAAAATCCATGGGTCACCTTGGGGACCCCATGAAGCCACTTTGGTTGGAAAATGACATAAATATCTTTTTATTTAATGTTAAAGTAAAAATGACACAAACATGAGATGTTTTACTAAAACAGTTTTTACATGGGGTTATACAAGTAACATTTTTGACTATAAATAATAAATGGAAATCTAAGAATATTTACTACATCTTAGTATATTTTTTATAATTTTTAGACATTAAATAATTTAAATTATTTATGACATCATGATGATGCAGTGATGACCTCAATATTTAACGATTTAAATAAAATGGAAAGATAATGTAATATCTAAGACCTACACATGTCCAAAACCTATTGGATGAGTGGATTTCGAACCCTTATCACCTTATACTTGAAATAAATCAATGTGGGACCTTTAAAATCTGAAACGCTTTTGAAAATAAATTAACATTTTGTAACTTTACAAGAGTGCCCCTCCTCTCCTCTTATAAAAGGCCCCCACCTCTACCTCTTTACCCACACTTACAAAGCCTTTGGATCGGCCAAACCCTTCCCATTTTGTATCTCCACATCCCTATAGAACTCCTTGAAGCCTCACTTTGGGCATAAGGCTTCCCAAGGAAGCCTTTTAGCTCAAACCAAAGGGAGTTACCCGATTTTAAGGTAATGTCTCCACTTGAGTCCTTTTGTTTTATTTTGCCTCTCCAACCCCCTAAACTATTTTTATTAATTTCTTTTGTAACAACTACAGTATCTTTAATATACTAGTATGTTTTTAAAAGAATTATTAGAGCTATACTTACACACACCTACATCTAATGGTTAAAGAACATACTGTTTCCGTGGATGGAGAATTTCTGCCTCACGAAACGATGATTGTTCAACACTCATATAACACCTTCAAAGGTGGCCATTAAGATGTCACTATATTTATATATGATATATAATATGTTTATGTTTTACTTAAGCTTATGTATTTTCCTTTTGTGGCATACCTTTATGGTCTCCATTGTGGGAAAACACGATAATTGCATTTTAGGAAGTGCGGACTTTCGCCCCCTCAAAGTGATGTGAGTCGTTAATGCCATATCTGGGACGTATAAAGGATGGATTTAAAGTTATTATATATGATTTTATACTAGAATTATAATATACCTATATATCATTATTATTTCTTTACATTAATATATGAGATAGAAATGAAATTAGCGTTCATGCGTACACACGTCTTACCGTCTCCATGAACGGTGCATTTCATTTCTTATCCCCAAATGTAATGTACTATTATAATTACATATATATAATGGATATATATGATTTATGTTACATCTAAAGGATTAATATAATTCTTGAATTAAAAATATACACATCTCTCATTTAGTTTTAATTCCATTAATATGACATAGAATTGAAAGTAGCATTCATGCGTACGTACGGCTTACCGTCTCCATGAACGGTGCATTTCATTTCTTACCTCTAAATGATTATTTAATATTATAAATACATTTATATTCTAGATATATATTATATATATTATATCCAAATCAGTTATTTCATCTTGGATATAAATAACCTTTTACCACACGAACATCATGTAATTGTAAGAAGTCCACTTTTGACTTAAAACCAAATATCGACAAAACAAACATTATTAACTTAAATGATTACATAATGTTTATAACAAGTCAATAATTGATATAAAAGGAATAATTAACTTGAAAAAGGTTCTTAATCAAGTATAAATTAACTCAAGTTTATTATTCAGGAGATTAAAGAATGATCGAGTCAAGTTGGACCCGAGGTAAGGGATCCTACTCCTCTCTTTCTTTTTAAGTACACTCTTTTATGCCATTCCTTTTAAGCTCATCATTATTGTGATTGGGATGTTCTTTTATATTAATCTTACTGTAATTTTTATGTTCATACGATGAGAGACCCTATTCTCTCTCATCAATCCATTTTGGAAGTTTTGAGTGGTGCCGTTAGGCTGCCAAATTTTCGTAAGAGATCCAACCTCTCTCTTTTTTTAAGTACTCTCCTTTATGTCACTCCTTTTAAGCTCGTCTTTGTTATGTTTGGGGATGTTCTTTTATATTCCTCATACTTTAATTTTTATGTTCATATTATGGGAGACCCTATTTAATATCATAAATCCATTTTTGGAAGTTTTAAGTGGCGTCGTTAAGCTGCCGAGTTTTCGTAAGGGATTTTTCATCTCACTTTTATTCCCGTGATATTTTTGATACATTTGCCACAATTTACTTTGAGTGGTGTATGTACGGCCCATTATTATACACTTTGTGTAGTATAATTTAATTTATGGGTATACACATCTTCATTGTATGACCCTTATTCCATGGGGTGTACGTTTCGAAAGTTACCCAACTCGGTAAGGGGACCTTTCACCCTCCTTTTTTTAAAAGACTTCTTTTGTTATGTCTTTTAATTCACATACTATTATGTTGGGATATGTTCTTCTATATCCTTATTTATTTAAATTTTATGTCCAAGTGATGATATCCCCTTTTTCTCTCTCATCAACCCTTTTTGTAAAATTTTATGTGACGCTGATAGGCTGTCGAGTTTTACCAAGGGAACTTCTTAACCCAATTTCGATTTCTTTGGGTTCAACATGTAGTTATTGAATATGTCATCCTTTGAATATGTGTGAATAACCTTTGATTGTTTTACACTTAATATCCACTTATATTGGTTGTATTTATATTTTTCACACATAATTATGAGATTGATTTATCCTTAATTTAAGGATACCTTCTTTATAATGGATTTCATCTCATTTTACATTTGATTTGTGACTTCATTGTTGTTATGCACCAATTCACTCTTATATGGTGTGTATACTTTCCTTTGACATATTATATCATGAATCCCTTTATTCTCATGATATTATAAAGTTCGTATTAAATGTTATTCCGCTATTATTTGTATTCAAGAGTCTCTCATTTTGTTAAAAACTATTTAAAAAAAATCATTTTAAATGTTTTAAAGATTTATTATTCTAAATCTTTATCTTTAATGTCCATATTTTCAAAACAAAATTCAGTATTTATTTATATAGACATTAATGTTTTGAAATTATAATTCCATTAAAAGCTTCAAAGTGGTATGGGACACTTTGATTCAAAAATCTCTTTTGAATAGTTTTTTGGAAATGGATTGATTAATTAAATATCTGGGATTTACTTATTGTGATTGAAAATGAAATTTTGTTATTGAACTGTTTATATTTTCAATATTTTATGTGTAATTATGGTACTTGGACATTTTACGGGTGGTTACGTGATAAACCATATGACGGGTGGTGCCGTGAATACCAGGACGGGTTGTTACGTTATAACCTCCAAATCATTGGGTATGGAAGTCGGTCGTATGGATATTCCATTAAGTATGTATGGAATTTGGCCGAATGGCTATTCTATTAAGTGATATGTGTGGAAGTCGACCATATGGTTATTCCACTTAAGTATGTTTATGTACCAAGTTACCTTTATATGTTATGTGATCTTTATATGGGTTTTATGGTAATCTTTTGGTTACAGAAGGGTAAGTAATGAACTTTTATTCAGCGAAGAGTTTTTACTACTTCGAAAAGGTGAAAATTATTACTTTGATAAAGTATACATGGTTTACTTGTTGTTTTGGAAAACTAACATTTTTCATTATTTGTGTATCCCTTACTGAGATTTTTATGCTCATCCCAAGTTTTTGAAATGTTTTTCACATGAATTAACATGGAATAGTGTCAAGGATGTGATCAAGGGAAAGTCATGAAACCTAAAACATGGTACTAGACATGTTTCTTTTTAAGAGTTTTTATTTTATGGAAACTTAGTAAAAGTTTCTACTTCGTAATCTTTTGAGATGTAATAGTTATGTCCTAATTCTCGAAAACTCTAAACCTGAAAAGATCCTCAATGAGAATTATTCATTTAATTCAATATTAAGTAAGGTTTAAGGTTGGGGTCTTATAGTTGGTATTAGAGGTCGGTTTAGATAACTTTAGAGGTTAGGGTATTCTCTAATCATAAGTGAGATTACCATAATGGTTAGGATTTCAGAAAGAGTCCTAGTTTTAGATAAAGTGAATGAGTAAGTATATCTTAGTGTTTATATTCCTCATTAGTACATGATGGTTTTGTTGATATACTCACACTGACCTTTTTGGTTTTAGTAAATGTCTGGATCTAGCAGGCACCAAAGTGACAATAGGTTTGAAGGAAACTGTGGTGGTTCTCTGATTAAGAGACTGGATAAAATGGGGGATTCAATGGGGAAACTCATGGTTGTTCTAAACCAACTATCCAGGAGTCATGATCAACCACTTGTACCTTGGTATGTTCTGTAATGCATCATGTATGAGATGACCAATCGATGTGGAAGTTCAGTTAATAATTATAAAGGTAACCATTAGAGTTTATATGATCCTTACTTTTGAGGTAATTATGGGTTATTTTATGATATGCTGGAAAATGAAAGGCATGAGATAAACTTGAGGTTAAAATATGTTTTTGAAGATTTTATCTCGTTTTGGGGAATGTTTTAAGAATTATATAGTTTTGGAAAAAGGACAACACGCAGATAGTTTGACAACCTGTCGTGTCGGACAAAGCTGCTGGAATCGAACCCACAACCAAAGTGCGACTGGTATTTATCTCCTACCACTAGACTACGTGAATTCCCTGGTTAGTTTGACTGATTATTTTTAGTTATATGATTTTATGAATTAAGAGTAAGTTGATTTTGGGTTATCTATGGAAATTTATTAACCTATCATGAAGGATATGTGATTAGGTTAATTACTTTTCAATGCGAGACTTTAAGAGCAACTGATGTTGTTTGGAGATAAATGTTACGATTTAACTTGGAAGACTATGTGACTAAATCCTTCAAATATTGGGGTTTCAATCTTAGTTTGGTTTAATTTGACGAATTTTATGGACAAATTTCTTATCGAATGGTCCTCGTTGAACTTTGGGTTTTGTTGGACAAATTTTAGAGATTAAGAATAGATTTTCTTTTTATAAAGGGTTATCCTTTTCTTGATTATCTGATCTTGTACTAACCTTTTTGGTTTTTGTTTTTGTTAGAGTATAAAGACATGGTAAGTATATATTTCTCTATTGTGGATTAGGTGATTCTCTTGAATTGATTATAGTACTCTTAATGCGAAAAAGTCTTCCTAAATACTCGTCTTTTGGAGAAAATATGAGTTTGATTAAGGAATCTAGTAAAAGTTGAAAGTCAACATGATAAGTGATTATGTTTCCTTATGAATAAATTCCTCAATACAAAGTAACTTGAAACAAAAATGCTGTCTATTAACTTTTCCTACTGGAAAATCGAATACCGTATAAACCATCACATGTTTGTGATTTTCTTATGGTTAACTTTCTCCTAGACATGTTTACTATCACTCTCCATCAGAACATGAACATTTGTTTTTTCTTCCATATCCACATTTTACTACTTGGAATCATAGTATGGGTTAACTTGGGTGACCTCTTTACTTATCTCCCTTTGTTTTAAAGTGGTTTTTTTACCGACTCTTGTTCCAATGTGGGACTTTCAAGGATGTTTCCAAGCTCAATTTTAAAATTGCGAGGACACAATTCCCAAAAGGGGGGAAGGATGTAACACCCTAGGTAAATAAAGAATATTACATTTTTATATTTATCCATATTTTTGAATAAAATATTAAAATTACTTTAAAGGGGATGTTATGCTCGATGGCGTACCCAATACGCAACAACGAGTTTCTTGGGAATCTTACGTTGCACTCTAATAATAAAAAAATATTATTCTAAATGGTATTTAATGCCTAGCCGTTGTAATGGTGGGAATGAACAGAACTAACTACAAAATGATTATATATGTTTTTCAAATATTTTTAATCTTTACAATAAATTTTAGAGGATTAAAAATGCGAATGAATCCAATTTTAAGCGTAGACAGTCTAATATTCTTTAAAAGGTCGATTAACCGCCTTTTGAAGGAGAACCTCTTTCAAATTAACTTTTTGACAATTTTATGTGTTATATTTGACAAAATAAAATTCTTCTTTAGAATCGGGACATCAAAATTTACTTTGTGTAATGTTTTGGTATTTTTCCAAAAAAGCTCAGTTTTTAATGACTAGTTATTAATGTTGTATTTTAATTCAAAACCAATTTTTAATATAATTTATTTATATGATTATATTATCTTTTGAATTGGTTTTAAAGTGAAATTATAATATATTTTTACCATTTAATCCAATAGTGGTCGTTGGAATTAATTTCACTTTGAAATCGGACTTAAACTAGTGTCAATCTTTTGATACATTTTGTTTCATAAAAACACGCTATTTGTTTTGGCAGCGGGAATTAATTATTAAATCAATTAATGAAACTTATATTTTTTTAATTTTTTAAAATAGACATAATTTTTGAATTCGGAATATCGAATATAGATTAGGGTGAATTTTTGGTAATTTTCTGAAAAACTTCATTTTTTGATGAAAGTGAAACCACTAAGTGGTAATTATAAAAACTGATTTTCCATTTCAATGAAATTTTGTCATCTTTGAGTTTTGAATTTCAAAAATCCGATATACATTGTTGTCATTAAGAAGTAAAATGTGGTTCAATGGGATTAAAATAATTTTTTGGTGAATAGTAACTTAAGAAGTTTTTAATCGCTATTCGGGGTAATTAGTGTAGTTTAAGGTAAGAATAATGTTTTAATAAAATGAAATGACCTAGAAACATGTCCTACCCTCATTTTATGTGTCATGGACGACCAAGAAAATCCATGGGTCAACTTGGGGACCCCATGGAGCCACATTGGTTGGAAAATGACATAAATATCTTTTTATTTAATGATAAAGTAAAAATGACACAAACATGAGATGTTTTACTAAAACAATTTTTACATGGGGATATACAAGTCATATTTTTGACTATAAATAATAAATGGAAAGATAAAAAGCTTTACTGCATCATAGTATTTTTTTATAATTTTTAGACATTAAATAAATTAAATTATTTATGACATCATGATGATGCAGTGATGACCTCATTATTTAATGATTTAAATAAAATGGAAAGATAATGTAATATCTAAGACCTAAACATGTCCAAAACCTATTGGATGAGTGTATTTAGTACCCTTATCACCTTATCCTTGAAATACATCAATGTGGGACCTTTAAAATCCGAAACTCTTTTGAAAATAAAGTAACATTTTGTAACTTTACAAGAGTGCCCCTCCTCTCCTCGTATAAAAGGCCCTCACCTCTACCTCTTTACCCACACTTCCAAAGCCTTTGTCTCGGCCAAACCCTACCCATTTTGTATCTCCACATCCCTATATAACTCCTTGAAGCCTCACTTTGGGCAGATGTCTTCCCAAGGAATCCTTTTAGCTCAAACCAAAGGGAGTTACTCGATTTTAAGGTAATGTCTTCACTTAAGTCCTTTTGTTTTATTTTGCCTCTCCAACCCACTAAACTCTTTTTATTAATTTATTTTGTAACAACTCCAGTATATTCAATATACTAGGATGTTTTTACAAGAAGTATTCGAGCTACACTTACACACACCTACATCTAATTGTTAAAGAACATACTGTTTCCGTGGATGGTGAATTTCTGCCTCACGAAACGATGATTGTTCAACACTCATATAACACCTTCAAAGGTGGCCATTAAGATCTCACTATATTTATATATGATATATAATATGTTTATGTTTTACTTAAGCTTATTTATTTTTCTTTTTTGGCATACCTTTATGGTCTCCATTGTGGGAAAACACGATAATTTCATTTTAGGAAGTGCGGACTTTCGCCCCCTCAAAGTGATGTGAGTCGTTAATGCCATATGTGGGACGTATAAAGAATGGATTTAAAGATATTATATATGATGTTATACTGGAATTATAATATACCTCTATATAATTATTATTTCTTTCCATTAATATATGAGATAGAAATGAAATTAGCGTTCATGCGTACGCACGGCTTACCGTCTCCATGAACGGTGCATTTCATTTCTTGTCCCCAAATATAATTTACTATTATAAATACATATATATAATGGATATATAGGATTTATGTTACATCTAAAGGATGAATATAATTCTGGAATTAAAAATATACACATCTCTCATTTAGTTTTAATTCCATTAATATGACATAGAAATGAAAGTAGCATTCATGCGTACATACGGCTTACTGTCTCCATGAATGGTGCATTTGATTTAAAACCTCTAAATGATTATGTAATATTATAAATACATTTATATTCTGGATATATATGATATATATGATATCAAAATCAGTGATTTCATTCTGGATATAAAGAACCTTTTACCACACGAACATCATGTAATTGTAAGAAGTCCACCTTTGACTTAAGAACCAAATATCGACAAAATAAACATTATTAACTTAAATGATTACATAATGTTTATAACAAGTCAATAATTGATATAAAAGGAATAATTAACTTGAAAAAGGTTCTTAAGAAATTATAAATTAACTCATGTTTATTATTCAGGAGATTAAATAATGATCGAGTCAAGTGGGACCCGAGGTAAGGGATCCTACTCCTCTCTTTCTTTTTAAGTACACTCTTTTATGCCATTACTTTTAAGCTCATATTTCTTGTGAATGGGATGTTCTTTTATGTTACTCTTACTGTAATTTTTATATTCATACGATGACAGACCCTATTCTCTCTCATCAATCCATTTTGGAAGTTTTGAGTGGCACCGTTAGGCTGCCAAATTTTCGTAAGAGATCCAACCTCTATCTTTTTTTAAGTACTCTCCTTTATGTCACTCCTTTTAAGCTCCACTTTATTATGTTTGGGGATGTTATTTTATATTCCTCATACTTTACTTTTTATGTTCATATTATGGGAGACCCTATTTGATCTCATAAATTCATTTTTGGAAGTTTTAAGTGGCGTCGTTAGGCTGCCGAGTTTTCGTAAGGGATTTTTCATCTCACTTTTATTCCCGTGAGATTTATGCTACATTTGCCACAATTTCCTTTGAGTGGTGTATGTACTGCCGATTATTATACACATTGTGTAGTATAATTTAATTTTTGGGTATTCACATCTTCATTGTATGACCCTTCTTCCATGGGGTGTACATTTCGAAACTTACCCAACTCGGTAAGGGGACCTTTCACCCTCCTTTTTTTTAAAAGACTTCTTTTATTATGTCTTTTAATTCACATACTATTATGTTGGGATATGTTCTTATATATCCTTATTTATTTAAATTTTATTTCCAAGTGATGATATCCCCTTTATCTCTCTCATCAACCCTTTTTGTAAAATTTTATGTGATGCCGATAGGCTGTCGAGTTTTACCAAGGGAACTTCTTAACCCAATTTCGATTTCTTTGGGTTCAACATGTAGTTATTGAATATGTCATCCTTTGAATATGTGTGAATAACCTTTGATTGTTTTACACATAATATCCACTTATATTGGGTGTATTTATATTTGTCAAAAATAATTATGAGATTGATTTATCCTTAATTTAAGGATACCTTCTTTATAATGGATTTCATCTCATTTTACATTTGATTTGAGACTTCATTGTTGTTATGCACCAATTCACTCTTATATGGTGTGTATACTGTCCTTTGACATATTATATCATGAATCCATTTATTCTCATGATATTATAAAGTTCGGATTAAATGTTATTCCGCTATTATTTGTATTCAAAAGTCTCTCATTTTGTTAAAAACTATTTAAAAAAATATCATTTTAAATGTTTTAAAGATTTATTATTCTAAAACTTTTTCTTTAATGTCCATGTTTTCAAAATGTTTTTCAGTATTTAGTTATATGGAAATTAATGTTTTAAAATTATAATTCCATTAAAAGCATCAAAGTGGTATGGGACACTTTGTCTCAAAAATCTCTTTTAAATAGTTTTTGGAAATGGATTGATTAATTCAATATTTGGGAATTAATTATTGTGATTGAAAATGAAATGTTGTTATTGAAATGTTTATATTTTCAATATTTTATGTGTAATTATGGTACTTGGACATTTTACAGGTGGTTACGTGATAAACCATATGATGGGTGGTGCCGTGAATACCAGGACTGGTGGTTACGTTATAACCTCCAATGCATTGGGTATGGAAGTCGGCCGTATGGGTATTCCATTAAGTATGTATGGAAGTTGGCCGAATGGCTATTCCATTAAGTGATATGTGTGGAAGTCGACCTTATGGTCATTCCACTTAAGTATGTTTATGTCCCAAGTTACCTTTATATGTTATGTGATCTTTATATGGGTTTTCTGGTAATCTTTTGGTTACAGAAGGGTAAGTAAGGACCTTTTATTCAGAGAAGAGTTTTTACTACTTCAAAAAGGAGAAAAGTATTACTTTGATAAAGTATACAAGGTTTACTTGTTGTTTTGAAAAACTAACAGTTTTCATTATTTGTGTATCCATTACTGAGGTTTTTATGCTCATCCCAAGTTTTTGAAATGTTTTTCACAGGACTTAACGTGGAATAGGGTCAAGGATGGGATCAAGGGAAAGTCATGAAACCTAAAACATGGAACTGGACATGTTTCTTTTTAATAGTTTTTATTTTATGGAAACTTAGTAAAAGTTTCTACTTTGTAATCTTTGGAGATGTAATAGTTATGTCCTAATTCTCTAAAACTCTAAACCTGAAAAGATCCTCAATGAGAATTACTCATTTAATTCAATATTAATTAAAGTTTAAGGTTGGGGTCTTATAATACATACAGTTCAATAAAATTCCACGATCATGGGAATGATATCATCGCTCGTGCGTACGTACGACCTACCGTCTCCACAATGCGATGCGACTTCTTCTACATGATCTTCATTGCATAATGATTATATAAATGAATTGAATGAACAAATATGATATATATTACACTAATAACATTCTGTAAATTAGGTATCTATAACCTAAAAAGAAGAATAAGAATTTATTTGACAAAACACGCATAAGAACAAAAAGAAATAAACACCCGAATAACAAGTAACAATGAAATATTACTAATAAGAAGCTAATAATATGACCATATATGATATAATAACAATGAGTATGATTCTGGAATAAGTCAATAACATTATTTAAATCATTATACAGGAGGTTCGGACACGTACGAAGTAAATCGGACCTAAGGTAAGGGAAAATCTCGAATTCTCATTTTTATCGGAGATTGTTTATACGTCGGTAATTACTGGGGTATATTTATCATCCACATCCATGTTTCCTAAATATGTAATACTATTTATATCCTCATACAATTTTTTAAATCCAATTTTATCCTTCAGTAAGTTTTTAGTAAAATATAAGAAAGGAATCTTTTGTCATTTTTTGTATGAGTTACTTTTTGACTTTTCCCTCCAAAGTACGAGAAGAATGTTTTTTAACTTATACGGAATGAATGGATTTTTAGAACATTATTTAATGAATATTCCTTTACATGTTTTAATGTTATTTTTAATCAACTTATTTTAGTTTAAAATTATATGACATTTTAAGAAAGTAAAAATGTTTTTGAACTAGAAAAGATATTTTCCTCAAGAATGGAGTTCAAGTGTTTTATCAAAATTATTTTCCATCTAAGATAATATAGGGTTTTGTTTCTATAACAATTTTTTACATTGATTTGATTATGTTATTATGGAAGTAATTTTATGATGTCATTTTATATTATATGGATTATGTTATGATGGCATGATGTTTAAGAATCTCATTTTTATTACATGGGTTATGCTATGATGAATGATTTATGATTTTGTGGCACACATAAGAATGGTTTCATTATGAGATGGGTGGGACATATATCTCCCTCCAATGCATTGGGTAAAGATTTATATCTCATTAGATAGAAATGGCTGGAATGGAAAGTTAATCTGGTTCAGTGAAACAGGACTGAAACGAGGAGTGAACTCAGTTCAGAAATGGACATTGTCCGTTAAGATAGTCTGGGAAATGAGTCTTGACTACTAAGAAATGATTCTCTATGATTATGTGTGTATGACACAAAGATTCATGTTTTAGGTTATGATTATTTGGATTACATTTCAATATTATGATTGATCCCATGTCATTATATTATGATCTCTTTTACAGGATAATATTTTCGAAATGTTTTGTTCTTAAGAATATGATATGATTGATATTTCTTTTTATTACCCTTACTGATCATTTGAGATCACCCTTTTGTATGTTTTCTTTTCCCTGGGTCAGGAAGAAGGGTATTAAGTAGGATATGATAAAAAGGGACTCTAGATATGATGAAATTAATGGGAGACAATGTAGATTATTTATAAACTAGTTGTTTATGTTTCTCGGTTTCTAAAGCCTCTATACCTATACGGTCCTTTTATGGTTTTGTTATATGTTGTAATAAGTGTGCTTAAATTTTGATGTAATAACAATGTATGTAACATATGGGTTGTTATATCTTTCCACACCAATAGATAGTGGTTTATATTTCTCTGTAAGTATTAAATTCAGTATATCTACTGGGGGTGGTTCTCGATAAGAATCAGGTGGAGAAGTTTCTTCCCTAAAGACAAGGGATTATACTCCATTTTCAAAAAATTTAACATCATTATTCTTACAATAAATATTCACATCATAATTTGATAGCCAATCCATATCGATAATTATATCAAATCCATTCATTGATATGGTGATATGGTTAGCAACTAAATCATGTTTTGGTGTCTCGAGGGGGACTAGTCGACATGGCTTTTTTGCAATGATACATCCCCTGGGAGTTTTGACTCACAAATACTTTATTAAATAGAATTGGACATATCTAATTTTCTTGGAAAACTGAGAAGATATAAATGAAAGTGATGATCCAGAATCAAATAAAGTGTTGGATAATTTTGAGAAAACAATTAAAGTACCTACCGGAAAATCATTAAGAATTTCAAACGTCGTGGTTGTAATCGCATAGGCTCTCCCTTTTTATCTTGTCTTTTTCTAAGGCATTATTCCTTGGTGCTTAGGACACTCATTTTCATAGTGTTCCATCTCTCTGCAATTGTAGCATTGAATATCATTTAATTGTTTATTCTCCTTGCATTAATCATATCTATGACCCTTTTCTTCGTAATTATAGCAGACTTCCATGCCTTTCAAGCATTTCCTGTGATGATTCTTTCCACAACTCTCACATAATGGGAATAGCTTTGTTCCCTTTCTCTTCTTTGGTGCTTATCCTTTTCCTTTGTTATCATAGTACCGCTTCTTATCTTGGATTCCTTTGAAATGATTTGATCTAGAAAATTACTTCTCTGTTTTGATGGCACTTGATACAATTTCATCATATGATGAAAATGATTGAGATGTTAGTGCCCTTAGAAGACTTGTCTTAAGACCTTCAAAGAAATGATCAATCTTGTCTACGGAGTCATGTACGTAATCTACAGCATACCTGGCCAGCCTTGTGAAAGTATCCTCTTACTCTGCAACACTGTCTTCTTCCCTTTGTTTTATGCTAATAAATTTTTCTTTCATTTCAGTTCGTTTCTCCGATGGGAAATATTTTTCAAAAAATATTTTCTTAAAATTAATCAATTTTATATCCTCTATTTCTTCTTCCTCTATGGTATTCTAAATCAAGGACCACCATTTATCAGTGTCTCTCTTGAGACTATATACTTCCAGAACTACCTTTTCATTTTCATTGCATCTTAATTCCATGAATATCTTTTCAAGGGACTTGATCCATTGCTCAGCAACCACTGGGTTAGTAGTCCCACTAAAATATGGGGGCTTTTGCTACATGAAACGATCCAACACAGGTGTGGAATGGTTATTCATTACAACCTTAGAATGTTGTCCCAATATTGACATGATCTGATCTGCTCCAAGATTGATTGTGTTGATTTTCTCAGTAGGGAGATCCCTTCCTTGCCCATGAGTACTGATTCCCAATCTTCCATTAGACACTATTTCTAAATAATGGCATACACGATATTAGTTAATGAATCTCAAATTGAAAATAACTCAACATATATTGAAATTCTATGCATATCTAGTCTTATAAACATGGTTTCTCGGAGGAAAATTTTACATTAAACTCCTTCATAATGGCTTTTAAATAAAATGTAAATTATCCTAAGAATATACCCCGAGTGTGTCGTAATAAAGAGTGAAGCAAATCCCGTTTTCGTGCACCAAATCCCATTTGAGTCTAGCTCAAAGTGGTGTTTTCGGGTATTACCCCTAGATACATCTTTTCCAGAGCCACCTCTACCTTCTCGTATCTAGACAGGGATTTATTTGTTAGAAATATTCACATAATCTATTCCTTACCAAAATACCATGACGTTATTGTACATTTATTCTCAAATACTACATTAGGGATTTGTTCCCTACTATATATTTCCTACTCTAGTTTCCACGTTTCATACTAAAATTCCTCTGATACCAAGTGTAACACCCCGACCCCTCTAGACTAGAGCCGGTGAATAAATTATGATATTGGCATGGTTAGAAAGAATGAAAATCAAGAAGGAATGATCAGTTTAGTAGACATGAAAAAACAAGATACATAGATGTAACACAAATTACATTGAAAAAGGTTACAAGATACAATACATAATAAAACTAAAAACTACAACCACACGAACTCAATAAATGGCCTTCTCTTCATCAGCTGTTAAAGGTAAACAATGAAAGGGGTGAGCTAAAATGCTCATTAAGGGTTAAAAATAGCGTAAGCATGAATACAATAATGAGTGAATCATAATCAATCTGACATAATCAATATGGAATGGGGAATAAAATAAAAAATAATTCCATTAATAAACTGAGAATGAAACTGCATCCATAGATTTTGTCATAGTTAAAACCTTATGGATAATATTAATTACCGATATATAATAAATAGAATGATTATTAATATGATTTCATGTATCAGGCACATGAAACCATAATACCATTAAAATGGTTTAGTTCTGTGGGTAGAAACCCGCCTGATTTTTGGAAACAAACTCGAAGGGTTTGTCGCCAACTGATTTGTCCCAAGAGACCTACCAAGGCATTTAGGGGCTATATCGGGCACCACCCGCCACTACTTGTCCAAATAATTCTTTATACATTTATTAAATACAAGAGAAATATGACTTTTCAATATCCGTATAGAGTAGTGTTTAAAGATTCTTCAATATTTCCATAATTAAAATTACATTCCAAATAAACACCGTATGTAAAATGGTATATAGTTTAGACAAAAAAACATATCCATGATATGAGATTATGGATATTTAATATATATATATAATTTCAAAAGAAAATTGATCACAAATGGGTAGTAGGTACACCACATAAGGATTATTAGGTGCACAATACAATGTTAGTCACAAGAAGATAGTAGTTGAGACAAAGTCTCTTACTACAATGTAATCGGTCGAATCATATGACCAGAACATAAAAAACCTAAAATTAATCATTTGATAACATGAATATAAATATAATAACGTTATAATATATCAAATGGAAGTAAAAATATACCACATACAAGAAATAAGTGGCGAAAAATGAAAATCTCACAGAAATGAATGTGAGATGAGAAACCCCTTAAAAACATTTCGGCATGGTAACAAGTTTTATTGCATGGGATTAATCAGAGTTAAAGGGATATTACATTATTAATATGTCACAAGGGCAGTATGGGGGAGGTGAGAAAACATTCGCCATCATTAGGAATCAAAAATAAAAGAGCACAACATATAGGAGATTCTTGAACAAAAGTGAGAGAGAGGATCCCTTACCTTAAGTTTGAAGGTGTTCTTGACTTGTTATTAAATACCTGAATAAAAAAATTAGGATTTTTAATTAATAAGTACAGAAAATATAATATATTTAAATTATTTATTATAACCATTTTGAGTTCTTTCAATTCATTTTTGATTAGTTATAATGTTCAATTTCATTTTTTGGGCTCGTTTGATTACTTGTTTTAAAAGAACGGTTCACTAATATTAATGTTCAGATAAATTTGAATGATGGATTTGGTTTTCTAGAATTGAATTTATATGAAATTATTGAAATTCCATAATATTACATGTTTTCAAATTTTATTTGGTTACTTAGTGTGAGGTTGAATTATTACATATATATAACCTTAGTGACAACCGTTTTGGTTAAACAGTGGGATTGATTACAATGAAATTGTTTTTCTTTATAACTTAATAACATTTGTATTGAAAGATTAAAGAACTAAAAATAAGATATATTACATATATAATAATCTGGTTCCACCATAACAAAAATGGTTTCATGACCATAATTAAATATTCTAAGAGAAATTGATAAACTTTTTTCCTTGAATGTGCTAAATTATCACATCTCAACCGGTGCTTTAACTTCATCCAAATAATGGGTGGGGAAAGGAGTGAAGATAATGAAATATCCCATTAGCATAAAACAATTATAGTACATGTCTGTTACTGGATGTATCATACCATTTGGGTGAATAGAGGTGAAGAAAGAAACAAAAATACAAGAACTTATTAGAAATGAAGGAGTTGGAAATAGGAGTTTACCTCTTGAGACTTCATCCTTTGAGAACCTCTTAATGGGAGAGGTTTTGGTATTTTGAAGTGGCTATGAGCTTTAGGACGTGGGGGGGGGATCTTGGGGAGATATTTTGGCAGAATATTGGCAAGTCACAAGGCTTGAGAGGAGTGAGGAGAAGAGGGAGTGAAGGGGGGTTTATAGTGGAGGAGAGAGGAGTTTTCTTAATATAAAATTCATTGATTTATTATTTCTCCATAAGACAAGGAATAGTGAGTCTTCCATGACCAAGAATAGTAATTTTATCAAGTTAATCCGAATCAATTTGTCTTACATCATCATATAATCATCATTGACTCAATTAATCCATTATTTAGCATTTATTATGAATCATCAGATTTTACTATTCATAAAAAATTTAAGTATTTTAGAAAAATCCCAAAAATTTAACCTAACAAGTTTTCAAGGTGTAGAATCCAAAAATGAAGTCCAATATTCAATAATAATTTTCTAAATATAATTAATTAAATATTTAATTAAAATAATTATTTAATCGAAAAATATAAACACTTAAAATATCATCTTTATTTTTAAGGTGCCTAAATTCATTTATACATTAAAGGGAATGGATACCATTCATTAGAGTCATATTTTTAACACCCTGATATATTATGAGAAATATATTTTTTTATGTCTTATGTTATACACAACATCAAAGGAATCTTTCACTGCACACAACACTAACTGGGCTTGCGTTACACGCAATCGCGACCTTCCTCGATAGCGTGTGTAGTACGCAATACCGGGTTTCACTAAACAACGATATATTGTTATAATATTATTATGGACTAGCCGTTATGAATATTATTAAATACATTTTTAATTTTATAACATTATTATCCATCTTACATATTTTCTAGAACATGGTCTGAGAACAAAATAATTTTTTCGGGTAAAATATGTATTTATCAAAAAATGCAGTTTTGCCGCCTTTTGATGGAACACCCATTTTAAATCTTGTTTTTTAAATTTTTATAAGGTCAATTTGAAAAAATGAAATTATTCCTTGGAATCAGGATATAAAAATTTAATTTGGATATATTTTTCATATTATTCTGACAACTTTTATATTTTAATGAATAGTAAAAACACGTTATATTTTAATTAAAAAAAACTTTTTTCATCGTTATAATTTATATGGTTAGATTATCTTTTTAATTGGTTTTAAAGTTTAATTGGAATATATTTTTACCATTTACCCCAATGTTGGTTATTGGAATTAATTTCACCTTGAAATTGGACATAAACAAGTGTCGATCTTTTCATAGTTATTGTTTCTTAAAAACGCGCTATATCTTTTGATAACGGGAATTACTTTTAAAATTAATTAATTCCACTTATATGTTTTGAATTTGGTAAAATATACATAATTTTTGAATTCAGAATATCAAATACAGATTAGGCTGAATTTTTGATATTTTTCTGAAAAACTTCAATTGTTGATAAATAGTGAAACCACTTAGTGGTAGTTAAAAAAACTGATTCTTTCATTTAAATGAAATTTTACCACTTCTATGAATTGAATTTAAAAAATCCTACATACCTGGTTGTTATCAAAATGGTAAATATGGTTCAATAAGATGAAAATAATTTTTGGTGAATAGTAACTTCTAACTTTTATTTACTGCAGTTAAAGGTAAATAGGGTAATTCAAGGTTAAAAGAATATTATAATAATTCAAAATTACCTTAAAACTTTTCCTAACCTTATTGTATGAGTATTTTCCGACCATGGGAATCCTTGGGTCGATTTTGGGACCCCATTGAGCCACTTGGTAGTGATAATGACAATTTGGATTAATTAATTTAATGCAAAGACAAAATTGACATTAACAAAAAACAATTAGTAATTAATTTTTATAAGGGGTAATATAAATTATCTTTTTGACTATAAATATTAATTGGAAAGATAAAACGATTTCCAACATTGTGGTTATTTGTTTATAATTTTTAGACATCACATAAATTAAATTATGTATGACACAATAATGAATCAATATTTACCTCATTAATAAATGATTTAAATAAATAATATTATAATGATTAAAATATTATCCATAACATGTCCAATTATGGTTGGATGATTTTATTTCTACCATGAGTCATCTTATCTTTATCTTTAACGATTTTTGGACCTTTTGATACTGAAGATAAGTTTATAAAAAAATAATAGTTTCACACTTTCCAAAGGGGCCCCTCTCCTCCCTTATAAAAGGGCACATCCTCCCTCTCCACTTTACACAACTTTGAACCTTCAAGCTCAACCAAACCCTGCCCATTACTCTTATAAACTTCCCTAGTAATATTCTATAGGTCCCGGTTTTCTTCAAATACCAACATTAGTGCCCTAAGAGGATGTTTCAAAAAGTCATGTTGAAGAAAAGGTAATATCTGTTACGGATACTTTCAAATTTATTTCTTCTTTTACTTATTCTTCTCTAGTTGTTTCATTATGAAGTAATAACATCAGTATCAATAATATGATGATATGTTGTTATAAATAATAAACAACCATATTTCACCTTCGATCCATCCTATGTAAAATGAAATCACCGCGCGTGCGTACGTACGGAATACCGTCTCCACGCCGTGGTATAATCTGTTTTCCACCACCACCTTACTTCAATGGGTATAATGGTATAAAGAATTACTATATATAATTATTGAAAATTGATATTGATTCTGAAATAGTATACATACACTTAAATACAATTCCACGATCAGGGGAACGATATCATCGCTCGTGCGTACGTATGGCCTATCGTCTCCACGGTGTGATGCGACTCGTTCTACATGATCTTCATTGAATAATGATTATATAAATGAATTTAATGAATAAATATGATATATATTACACTAATACCATTATTTAAATGAGGTATCTATACCCTAAAAATAATAATAATAATTTATTTGACAAAACATGCATAAGGACATAAAGCAATGAACACCCAAATAACAATTAGCAATGAAGTATTACTAATAAGAAGACATAAATATGACCTTATATGATATCATAACAATTAATATGATTATTTAATAAGTAAATGACATTATTTAAATCATTATATAGGAGTTTTGGAAACGTAAGAAGCAAATTGGACCTAAGGTAAGGGAACATCTTGAAATCTCATTTTTATCCGAGATTGTTTATACATCAGAATTTACTAGGGAATATTTATCATCCACATCCATGGTTCCTCAATATGTAATATTATTTATATCCTCCTAAAATTGTTTAAATCAAATTTTACCCTTTGGTGAGTAAATTATATGAACGGAATCTTTGGTCGTTTTTAGTACGATGTACTTTTTGACTTTTCGGGCCAAAGTATGAGAAGAATATTTTTTTAACCTTATTCGGCATGAATGGATTTTTATGATTTCATAGAACATTATTTCCATGAATATTCCCTTAAAAATTTTCAAGTTTATTTTTAATCACCTTCTTTTAGTTTAAAATTGTATGACATGATAAGAAAGGTAAAATGTTTTTGATGTAGGAAGTATATTTTCCTCAAGAATGGAGTTCAAGAGTTTTATCAAAATTATTTTCTATCAAAGATAATATAAGTTTATTTTTCTATCCATATTTTTACATTGATTTGATTATGTTATGATGGAATTAATTTTATAATGTCCTTCTATCTTATACGGATTATGTTATGATGGCATGGTGTTTAAGAATCCCATTTTTATTACATGGGTTATGCTATGATTTATGATTTTGTGGAACACATAATAATGGTTTCATTATGAGATGGGTGGGACCTATATCCACCTTCAATGCATTGGGTAAAGATTTATATCTCATGAGATAGACATGGCTGGAACAACAGGTTAATCTGGTTCAGTGATACAGGATTGGAACGAGGAGTGAAATCGGTACAGTAATGGACTTTTTCCGCTATGATGGTCTTGGCAATGAGCCTTGACTGATATAAAATGATTTTCTATGATTATGTGTGTATGCCAAAAAGTTTCATGTTTTATGTTATGATTATTGGGATTACATTTCACTTCTATGATTTAGCCCATGTTATGTTATTATGATCTCTTTTTCATGTTAAGATTTTCAAAATATTATGTTCTTATGAATATGATAGGATTGATATTTATTTTTTTTACCCTTACTGAGAATTTGAGCTCACCCTTTTGAATGTTTTCTTTTCCCCAGATCAGGAAGAAGGGTATTAAGTAGGATATGCCAAAAGGGACTCTATATATGATGAAATAAATGGGAGAAAATGTACATGATTTATGACCTAGTTGTTTATGTTTCCCAGTTTCTAAAGACATTATACCTATACGGTCATATCCTATTTTTGTTATATGTTGTAATAAGTGTGCTTCAATTATGAAGTAATAACCATGTTTGTAAAGTATGGGTTATTATAATATTACTATTCATAAGGGTAAGTTACTATTAATAAGGGTAGGTTACTATTCATAAAGGTAGGTTAATATTCACCAAAGATTAAGTTAATTCAATCAGACTCTAATTATCATCTTGATCACAACTGTGTATGTGATATTTTTAAAATCCAAATCACAGAGCTGGAAAATTTATGTTTTATGGCTAGGTTATGGTTATCTCTTATATGTAACCATATTTTGTTCCCTATAGGCTTAGTGATTTTTGAAATATAGGCAATAACTATAATTTATTTAATATAAACATACCATAAAATGTTTGGGGGTTCTATACTTACTAAGTCCATCACATTCTTCATATGAAAATGATTAAACATAACATAAATATTCATATTAACACTAACATAAAAAATTTCAATAAATTATCCATAAACCATGAATGGTATAATAATAAAACATCCACAGTTAAACATATCAAAAAACCTTCAATACGATATGGAAGATTTGTATCATAATAAATCAACTACAAACAAGCATAAAATCCATCAAAAGGATGTCGACATAGATGAAATCAAAACTTTTTTTAGAGAAATGAATCTTTCTAATTTGAAATCATTTAAAATTCATATAATTTTAAAATAAAAAATTTATTTTTAAAATATTATTATAATACTGTAAGGGAAGCTTCAAAGGTTTAATAACAGGGAAGAATAACCGCACCCGATGTATAAATTAAAAAAACATTCTTACCTTAATTTTGTCAAAAAGGTCATAAAGTACCTTATTTTGTAAATGACAGAAAGATTCCTTTCAAATCATATAAGTTCAAAAAAGGGTGTGAAATAATTTATTTCATATTATAGTAAATAGTTAAAATGTTTTTGAAATACATTTTTAAGATAACACGGATGTGGATGTTAAAGAGGTCCCAATAGATACTTAAGTAAAAACAACCTCAGATAATAAATAGATTGTGGAATTTACCCTTACCTTATACTTTTACATAGAAAATGTTATTTTAAACTCATGTATAATAGTTTAAAAATTGTTATTAAATTATACAAGAACTATATACATAAATGGGATATCATATATGATCTTATAATATTTGATTGTTAATAATATTTTAGTAGTATCATCGTTTCAGTGTAAACTGATTCATTTTCCTTTATATGCTTGGTTACATAATCCATGTTTGTTATTGATAGAATGTATATGCTTCATATAAGGAATTATATTATGTTCATAAACATTATTTTTAATCCTAAAATGAAAATTATTCTTGAATGATTACGATGGGGAATGAATCTCATCGTGTTCGTGGAGACAGTAATCCTTATGTATAGACGAGGGAAAATATCATTATATTGATGAAAAAATAATATGTAATTGGATATTTTATCATATATAAAGAATCATTAACATGTTATATTTATTATTTATCTTAGTTATACACATTATTATACACATCTAAATAATGAAGTGTCTGAATAACAAACTACACCATGACTTGAAGACGGTATGCCGTACGTATGCACGTATGATGACTTTTTCATTCATATGATGTATAGAATAATGAATATGGTTTTACTATTTTTATAATAATTTCACAGTATATATAAGATAATGGATTTATTATTTTATAATAGAAACAACAAAGAAAGCAGAACTGGAAGAAGAAAAGAACTTGAAAGAGGTGATGAAATATTTACCTCTTCTTGAGGTTCTTCCTTTTGATTTGATCAAAAGGGATCCTTAGGTTGGATTTATGACCAAAGTAAGGCCTCTATGATGAAGGGACGAAAGTTGGGAAGATATTGGGGTGGGGTTTGGCTGAGCCAAAAGGATATGAAGGTGTGAAATTATGATAAAGGAAAGTTCCCTTTTATAAGAGAGGTGAGGGTCACTTTAGGAAAAGCCTGAAATATTATTTTATAATAAAATCCATTTCTGTTTCTAATGGCTCCAAAATAAATTATTTCGAGGATTAGATGGGGATCATCGAAAAAATCTCAACCAATAGGTTTTAGATAGGTTTAGGTCAGCATATTAACCTTATCATTTATATTTAATTCTTAGTTAAATATTTTGTCATTCACCATGTCACTTTTTATTTTTAAATTATAAGGTTAATAAAATTACTATTACAAGAAAATAGAACCCCATGTGGTTAATTATTAATATATAAAACCTTATATAAGTCCTTTTTCTTATCCTTATATTTTTAAGAAAATTATATCAATAAATAATATTGTATTTGTTTTAAAAACTCAATTATGTCAATGTTGACACTATTTAGTATTTGATTTTTTTGAAAACCATTAAAACATTATCACTCAGAATAAAATTTATTTAAAAAACCCTATCATGTTATATTAACATAGAAAATTGGTTGAATTCATCATAATTCTCAATATACATTTATTTGGATATTTATAATATCATTTATTTCAATATTTCATTAATAATGTAATTACTGCATCGTCATTGTGTCATTAATAAATTAAATTATTTAATGACTAAAAATTTTAAATAAAATACCATTATGTAGGAAATTGTTTTATATTTCTAATTAATATTTATAGTCAAATTTATATTATGTGTAACCCTATATTACAAATGGTCTACTTATTAAACATTGAATTTAACTCTTTTAGCTCTTCCTTAAATAAAATAATAATAAATGTCCTAATCTAATCCAAGTGGACCAAAGAGGATCATATTTTATTACTAAGGCTGTTTTAGGATGAACTATACTTATCCAATAGAATTAGGACATGTGTTAGGGTAATTATGATATTTTTTACCCTTAATTACCCTATTTACTTTTAACTGTAGTAAATAAAAGTCAAAAGTTGCTATTCACTAATTTTTTTTCATCTTATTGAACCAAATTTTACATACTAATATTAACCATGTATCTCATGTTTTTTAAATTCAACTCACAGAAGTGGTAAAATTATGTTTTATGCAAATTTTCAAATGCTCCTAGGAGGTGGGTAAAAGATGGTAAAAAGTTCAACAAAATTTGATATATCTAAAATTATTATAAAATGACTCAAATGAATTAAATTGAACATATGTAGGTATAATTTATCTATTTTAAACTAAAATAAATTTAAATAAAATAAATATATAATTTAATAAAAAGTCGGTTTTAAACAATAACTCAATGTTTTTCACTATTCATCAAAAAATTGAAAGTTTTCAAAAAAAATACCAAAAATTCACCCCAAGATAATTTCGATATTCAGAATTCAAAAATTTAGTCTATTTTGAAAAATAAAGTTTATCAAACTTCAAAAAGTGGGTATTACTGTTCATAATGGCTAGTTTGACTAGTCGCGATGTGTAAGAATCCCGAAGTTGCGTAAAATGCAAGCTATTGCATTATTCAAAGTGAAACATATCGTGGAAGCATGTGGTGTTACACTAGCTAAAAAGGATACCATAAAGTATTGTATTGTTACATTAATTCATGTTTCTACAATACCTAGAGCCAAACAATAGTCTACATGGAAAGAGCTCCCATGTTTGTGAGGTCTGCACTACTATAGTACCCTTGTCGATAAAGTAATGCGATTCAGGATCAATATAGACCTCTTTCACTTAGCCTAACATAATTTAATATATAAATCTCTACCATTCCAACAATCAACCATTTGGATATTAATTCAATATATAACTTACTCTCAAAGCCCAAAGTGTGATTTCATATTATACCTATCAATTTTCACTCATCATTTATGTCCAAAAGAGGCAAAATAGTGCCTAAAATTCTCAAAACCAATTTATTTTCCAGTATATGAGTTGAATTTTTTGTTCCTTCGATCTTCAATATTTTTAGGAACCAATCTGATATCAATCCTCTGATTAAGTGGTACTTCAACTAAATATTCTTCATTCTAGAATGAATCACTGGGTTCTTAAAATAACTTTTTTCATTATAACAGTCAAAGTATAATATATTTATCTATCACTGCCTCTCTATATGATTCCATAATTTATTCAGTTAAAACAAGACTTTATTATCATTTTTTATGATAATATACTTTTCCACTATAGTGGATTGTGTCCTCACCTTCCGCAACTGAGATATCATTATTATGGTAGTTTATCTACACAGAAACACAAAATTTATGGTATTCCTCATACAGTTGAAATCACTTCTATGGTTTGTATCCACATGCCCCTGCTATAAATTTATTTTCCAAATAAAAATTAATACTACTTTTGTTACCTTTAAATACATTTATATACATGTTAAAACATCCTAATTCTTTCCCTAATATTACCTATGTTCATATGCACAAATCCCACTGAATGAGCAATTTTAGGTTGGGTACAAACAATTCCATATTTCAAGCTTCCTATAGTCAATTTATAAGCTCCACTTTCCATTTACGCAACCTACATTTCTGCACCACTATATGATCCTTATAAAAAATAAATTTTTTCATAAGGGAAATGAAACTAGATTTACTTCCATCATGCTTAATCTAAAAAAATTATTTCCAATGTAATCACCCAATAACAACTTCAATGTTCTAGCTACATGGTTTCTCTTTAATATTATCCACAAAAATATTATTATTGACTCCATGAACATTCATCATAGAATCCAAAATAAGCTTCCCTTTTAGATCATTAATCTTATTCATTAATAATTAAAAAATGATAATTCAATCCACATAAATAAGAAATATAATATTCACATCACTATAATACATAAATTAAATGTGATGTGGCATTATTTCATTACATGTTTGTTAAATAATTTTAATGAATTTATTGTCTTTTTAATGAAAAATGTCATTATAATTGAGAAATATTGAATTAGGATTATTTTTTGTGGTAAATATTATTCATTAAATATTTGATGAAAAATTATGATTTTAATTTCATAAGAATGAATCATTTATTTAAAAAATAAATTATTGTTTCTTGTTTTAGAATATGGATGATAAAATTAGAAAAAATGTGGAGATAAATGTAATATTGGATGATTATTAATAAAAATTATTTGGTTTTATTATATGCAGCTGATAAGTAAATTTAGAAAATAATAAGAAAATATTGATACAAATTTAATTTTCAAGTGTTATAATGTTTATATTTGTGATTGAAAATTCGGAGTGTGTATATATAAAAATATTTATTTTATTTTAAATATATAATTTTATATAATTATTGAAAATTAGTTTATTATAATTGATATGTATTTTGTATTATAGATTTTTAATTGAAATAAATTAATTTTATTTTCCCTATTATTAAAATTCATTTTCAATGTTATTAATTAATAATTTACTAATATGGAAAATTAGATTTTTTATTTTTGATGGAGTTCTAATTTAGGGGTTTTACAATTTTGATGTGGTGTAAGTTAGGTTTATATATTCTAAGTGGTTATATAGGACTTTAATTGAGTATACTACTTATTTTGATTTTCTTATGTTCATATAGTTGAATTCATTAAATCCCAAGATGCCATCCATGTACCAAAATTTACTAGGGAGTTATATATCCAATTTCTCTATTATATGTTTTCCACGTAGCTGATTTTTGAAAGTAGCAATGTTTCCAAAGCATCACCTAATATCAACATAACCTAATCCATCCAAGACAAATTAATATTTTTCTTCCTGTGGATGAGCCCAAACCCATTAAGGCTTTAGATTAAGATGTTTTTTGATGTGAAGATGCTGTTGAAGATAAAGATGAAGACTAGAATACTTGAGAAACAATGAGGAAAATGAAGACCACGATCCAGAACCTGATTCAACTACTTGAGAAAATTTTTTCCTATATGTCGATTGTTGAAGGGGATAATAAACCCAAATTCATCCTTGAAGGAGACTACAGGAATAATGTGAAGCAAAATCAAAGGAGTCCACTAGCGATACAAGTGGGTTTGATTTAATTTATAATAACGAAGAACAAGCTAGGGTAATCTTAATCAATTTTAATCCATAGAAGTAATTTGAATGAGTTCGATTGTTTGATACCGGATTTACATTTGATTTTGATATTTACATTATGCACCAAGATGAAGAATATGGGGGCCTTACATGTATTAAATTTTTCATTTGATTAGTGTAACATTCTCATTCATTAGGTGTTCATCAGTCTTTCTAAATAAATATGATGTTTATTCAAAGTCGATGGAGAATAAATATTTAAAGGACTTATCTCCACACACTCAATAAATTTTAGCAGTTTCCTTTATAAAATAATTTTAATTCTTTTTGAAATCATAGTTGAGTAATTTAGAAGTGACTATAGATGTTTCTTACCTTCATGTTGTGAATTTTAGAACTAAAAATTACTTCATGACTACTTTAGTGGAATGTGACAACATGATTATGTCATGAAGGATCATCGAAATCTATTATCATTAATATACTTTTATTATAGCATATATTTTCGGAAAAGTTTTTATGTATTTAATAAAGCAGTGAAATAATAACCAAATTAGAAAATATATCTAGTGATGATAAGTTAATGAGTGGATGAAAATTAAGTTGATGGATGTTTTCCTTATTAAAATATATAGGGAAAAAAATTAAGATCCTTTTGAATTGAGTTTCGAAAAGAATAACATAAATGAATTAGAGATCCATTGAAAATGGTAGAACTATATTTTTTATGAAGAAAATAGAGATGAGGTTCATGAAGGGTGGATGTAAATGTTGAAAGAATGAAAGACTAATATCTGATTCGAGAGAGAAGATACATTAGTTCACATTTTATTTTCTTTCTCAATTTAACAATTTTACTTCTTTGTGGGTCATTTACATTTCATATATTCTATTCTTTAATGTTTTGATGAAATTTTTAAAACTTATGCTCTTTTGGAATGTTCTTGAAAATTATTTTCATTATACAACTTATCTTTTTCATTCACATATCCTAAAAAAGAACATATTATTTCACAATTCATGAGAATTATTTTTATTTATCTTATATTTTATCATATTCATTGAGAGATATTAATTTATTTAAAATGATTCAGTTTCACGCTGGGTAAAATCTATCTTCTCGAACATAAAAAACCTTTTAGTTTCCCAATTGGATGTCTTCAAATTTATTATGCATGCCTCAAATAATTTATGTTGTTACTGATAATATTTGTACCTATTATTTTTCATGATTTCTTCTTCACTAATTCAAAACTCAACTTCAGGAGATTTTGTTTCTCATAGTTTTTAGTAGTTTTGAGTAAGACTAGACTCTTTGAATCACTCACCCACAATCCATATAGATCGACCCTTCTTAAAACTATCATGTTGTGCATAGGATTTTATCAATTATAAGTTTCTCATTGATTCAATGACCATATAAAATCAAATTTTGGTTTTGTTTCTAGGGTTGATTTTTCGAGAGTGTCTATGTCTTTGAAAAATAAAAAATAAAATAGATAATAACAAAACAAAACATAAAAAAAATAATGAAATGTCCCCAACCCTCAAATAGTATGTAGTATTTCTTACCTTCAAAACTAGAGAGAATTATAATCCATTTAATCGATAATATTTTAAATATATCATAAAATAATCTAAATAAATCCTTATACCAATACACTTGGATGATTTAGTTAAATAACTTAATGAGTCTTGAAACTTTTTCCTTGAGTGTTGTTTATAATATCTAGATATTTCCATTTTCATAATTTATTATCCAACTAATTCAAGTTTGGAAATAGATTATCAACTTACAAAGACTGAATTTTTGGGTTAGTAGGAGAGGGGGCCATTTGAGTTATTATAAGTTTGGTAAATTTTGAACAATCAATAAAAATATTATGTATTTTATAATGATCTCATTTTTTATTTTCTATCTAATGATTCTTACCCCATTTTCAGCCCAAACCAATTCATGATACCATATTTTTTACAATGGAATACACCATAGTTGATTTTTTTAGTTTTTAATTTTGGGGGGGGGGGTTTAATACCTCCATTTGGCTTTATAATTTCTCTCAAGGTACCTTTATACTTTTAATGAAAAATGGTATGATTAATATCAGGGAGTTATATTTTCAAAATAAAAAAAGTTCATTTTTAATTTTTATTGTTTTGAACATGATCTTTATTGAACTACATCCATTTTAAATATTGATATTCCAGATTAATTTTATAAGATCATGCAAGTTCATCACCAATTTGAACCTTCACACATAGAGGAATTTTTAAGCACCTGGTATTTATTAAAAATATCAATTTTGTGTCTTCTAAAAATGATGTTATTATAGACATAGTTGAGGTGTATAAAATTGAAGATGATATTTTTCATCCTACGGGTGTATCTTGTCTATTTTCTATACACCATACCGGTCAATTAAAGTTTGAAATGGTTGAATTTGATATCCCTTTTCGGCCAATTGGGATTGTTTGATTAAGATTGAGTCTCCTCAACTGTTTCTCTCACCTACCTTGAACATAAATTATTTTATTCATTCAAAAGTGAAGGTGGAAAAGTATTTTTATATTGATAAATAATTACTCGATCAATTATATATTTTTAATATTTTTAATAACAAGTATTTAGTGAAACATATTTTGAAGCAACATGTGTGGTGTTTCTTACATAGGAAACCACATCCTCCTAGTGACTTTAGTTAGTTTCAAGTAGAGTCCAGTTGGGCAATATTAAAAATGTATTTCTTGGGAGGTAACCGAAGGTTTAAATTTTCTTTTAGTAATTTAAATTTATTTCAAAAAAATTCCATCATCTTTTCTTATTTATTTTCACATTATCACCTTTTTATATTTACATGGAGTTGGAGTTGGAAAGTATGTTTCATGGGCTTGGAATTTTTAATACTATATCCATACATCATTACTTAGTCTCCTCATTTTTTAAATTTACTATTAAAATATAATGTTTCATATATCATTTCATTAAGGGTTTCATGATTAGAATATCAAATAGTGCTGCAAGTAAAACATGAGAGTGATCATTTATTATGCATAAGGACTCAAAACCCTTATCAGGGGAGTATTATTCTTTCTTTGAACTGATGTTTTAATTTTTTAATAAGATATCATGACTAATTGATAGGGGTACTTAATAAAAAACCATCATTTATTTTCTTAAAATTTAATTCTTCCCTTTGTTAGTAGTTAAGTGTGAATTTATAGTACATTTTTATTTCAACATAGTTTATCGTGTGATTCGAAATAAAATTATGGGGTCCAAACATGATTTGATATTTGTTGTTTGAAATCATTTTGAATAAAAAATAAACAATGATTTTCACACTTTAGAATACAATTGGACATAATGATATTTTTAAAGTTAAATAATGAATTAACATGGTGGAAAATGATGTTAGAATTTTATTATGACCCTTTAAACATTTCATTGAACTACTAAGTTGAAAATAAATTTTGAACCAAAATTTATACTTTTTTTGTTTCATCGTTGCATTATAATTTGAGTGTAAAGATATGTTTTATGTTTCCGGGAGAGGGTCTTATTAATTGATCTTAACTATTATTTAATTTGAACCCATTAATACCACTTAAATTGTTTCAAAAAATGTCAGACTTTGAGATTAGTTTGTATTATTAATTGTGGGTGAAATTTCTCCTAAACCTTTGAATGATTATTTTACTAAATTAAATAGGATAGTCTTTAATTAATATTTGGATTTAATTTGGAAAATAACTATTTTCATCCCGCTATAAATCATTTTTTCTTGGTAAATTTTGAGATAATGTTATTCAACTATCATTTAATGGATAATTGTTTATTGAATTAACAATTCAAGATATGCATTTACATGGGATATGTAATGAAAATCATAATCCAATTTTATATTAAATCCTTAATTATTTTATTCTTTTTTTCTTAAGTTAAAACTATTGGTTGAGTTACATAATAATCATTACAATTATTTTTTTCACTTTACTATTTAGTTGTTTCTAATTATTTATGTGCTAAAATATGTGTGTCTACTCACCTAGAGGTAATGAGGGTTTTTGAAGTTTCAGTTAAATGTATAATAATGTTTGTCAAATTGAATTAAAAAATAAAAAAAAAATAAATCGTAATTGAACCTTGCACTGAATCCACTTCGTTTAAAAAGGTAATTCACACATTATTATTAATAGGATGTATGGGGGAATTATTTTTGAAACTAATTCTTTTTTCATTTTAGTATTTTAACCTAGATATTGAATATTTACTAAAAATATTGTGTAAGTGATAGATTGAGAGTAAGAAATTCTCATGTATGAGGGAATTAGATGTGTATATATTTTATTAAATATATATAACATCATTTTCATGAATTTATATGAAAAAATGTGATTATAATTTTAAAATATTGAGTTATTATTATTTGGGTGATAAATATTATTCATTGAATGTTTTATGAAAAATTATTATTTTATCTACTCAATGATGAATTATTTAATTATAGAATTAATTATTATTGATGGCTTTAAAATATAGAATATAATATTACGTATAATTAGGTGATAATTTTAATATTTTATGGTTAGTAATGATGATTATTTTATGTAGACGATATGGACATTTAGGAAATAATAATAATGATTGATTATAAATTCATTAATAAGTGTGATAAGGTTTATATTTGTGATTTAAAATTAAAAGTGTGTCGGTGTAAAAAAATTATTAATTATTGAATATATAATGTTATGTAATTAAAAGAATTCGTGTTGTTATGATTGATTTATATTATAATTAATGGATTTATAATTGAAATTAATTTCATTTATTTTATCATTTTTATTTTTTAATTTAAATGTTTTTATATCAATTTAAATTTTAAATTTTAAATTTAGTTATTTAGGATATTTTAAATTCTGTTTTTTAAGGATTTAAAATTTAGTGATTTTATAATTTGGATGCAGAAGTAGTTTGGTTTTTTCATTTTTACATGGTGATTTCAGAGTTTCCTTGAGCATATCGTGTATAAATTTTTTTGAAATTTCACATATCAAAATATGGTAAATTCCAAGCTGCTAACCACGTACCGAAATGTACAAATTTACGACCTATCACATTTCTCAACTATCATATGCGCACATAGATGGTTTCTAAAAGCAGTAACACATCTGATTTTTCACTCGAGCTCGACATACCTTACTCCATCCAAGAAAAATAATGATTTGTGATTCCTGAGTCAAAACAATGATCTACTGAGGTTGTAGATTTAGATGTTCCTGATATGAGTATTTAATTGAATATAGAGATAAATACTCGATCAACTAAGAAATATTGAGGAAGATAATGACCATGTCCTAGAAAATGATTCAACTAGATGATAAATCTCATGTCACATATGTCACTAATTGATATCGAGTTTGAGTCTTGATTAATACTTAAAAGAGACAACAGAAAATATGTTATGATTAATAAAATTAAGCTATTTTTGAATAATGTGGTTTTGAGAAAATTTATGCCGAATAAGAAGAAGAAAATCCCATTTGAATATATTCTAAGCTTGGGATGTAATTATATTGATTTTTATAGTTCAATATGGGATTTATTTTAGTTTTTTAGACTAACTCTTAGTACACTGATGAAGATGATGGGGTCCTTGCATGTACTAATCCTTGTAGTTTCACAGTTGAAGATCCCCACAAATTATGTGTTCATCAGTTTTTCTAAATGAAGATGAGGTTGAAGGTGAAGTTATTAGAGTTCACATTTCCAAATGATGTTTCTCTTTTCACCTTGGATGTTGAACCAATTTCCTCTATGGTAAAACCTTAATTCTTGTGGAAATCGTAGTTACGTATTTTCAAAATGAATTTTTATTTTTTATATTTTTATGATTTGAATTTTAGACTAGGAAATTGGTTCGTGACTTCTTTTGATGAAATTTCTAGCTTGATGATGTCATGAAAACATCATGGACAACTGTTATAATTTGTATCCCATTCTTGTTGTAGATGTGGTTGGTATATTTTTTTAATAGTTCTTGAATGCATAACATAAATAAGAAATTAGAAAATACTTCCAATTATCATAGGTGTGTCATCAGAGAAAAATAAATTCAATTTAATTTACCTTTATTAAATGGAAATAATATAAAAATTAGCATACTTTTTAACTATCTTCTAGAAGGCACCACATAGACAACATAAATATTTATATCATTGGTAGAAAATAAGAATTTTCTTGGTAAATATAAGCACTATCATTATTGAAGGTGTATGATGAGCATGAAAGATGAAAATATAGGCATATGGTTCAAGAGATAATATAATTTATTTCTCCTTTCATTTTTTTCTAGCTTACACCAGCACCTCCTTATTTTAATGATCAAAAATCTTTCTTATCTTGTTATTAATAATTATAATGATTTCTATTATTAAATATATTTCTAGATAAATTTGGAAACAACGGTTATTTTTGGTTCTTACTGTACCAGCGTACCATGTGATGTTCAGGTGACTATGTCACCTTATTTAATCTTATATTTCAATTTAATTCTTGAACATATTTCTTATTATGATTTAGATGAGGAGAATCTATTTAAGTCATGAAATGACTTTATAATGAATATATAGTTGTTTCCCTTGGACTTGGGAGATGACCTCCTTTCATGGGAGGTTCAAACATTCCGATAATTTTCTAAAGGGTTTGTTCGTAGAACCGGAAACATCCAATGATTCCACATCCATTCGGACCTACTTTCCAAAGGTAGGTGCTCATTAGTTTGTGGACTGATGAGGCTTAGGAATTTTCATTGGTCGAGAGGATGGGAGGTCGGACTCATCACACCCTTTTTAGGGGAATTATTGTATACTCTGGGACTCTCTTTATAGATTTAAGTTATGTTCGTGAATCCTTATTACATTACCAAGTATAAAATGAGTTTTCCTTTATATCTGACAATCAATAATCGATATATAGGAAATTTAGAGAATCTTTTATATGTATTCGAGGTTCTTCACTGATAAAGAATCATCTGTATTTGTTAGAGATTCTTAGTCAATGGTATCCTTTGATACGTAAAAGTCTCTTGGTCCTTATGATGACCATATTGGTTTTAAAGCCACTCAGTGGGGCACTTCATGTTTATTGTCTTTCAGAAGGACATGAATTATTTCAGAGTTGGGATCGAACCCGCAGATGGGCTACCTACATATCATTTGCTTATAAAAGGAATTAGAACCCACGTAGTTCGAGTAAGGGAGTATGTTGTTTATGATTGATGGATCAAAGAAGGATGTCATAATTACTTTTACACTCTAAGCTCATGTGAGTCATGCTCGGTGTGATAAACAAGAGGTATTGGTAAAAAATCAGACAATTGTTCCATGAAAGATGCAATAATAAGAAATAATGTGGGGCTTATGTATGTATGACTGCCCAAATAAGTGATGATTAGGATTTAATTTAGGGAAGAAATCCAGGAACAGGGTCCATAACGGAATATGTGCTTCGTGGAGATTTGAATACTCTAACTTGGGGGTTACTCCTGAAAAGGAGGCCCAAATTAGGAGATGACTTATGATTGGGTTTTACTCCTGAAAAGGAATCCCAGATCAAAGGTAAATTAGGACTGGTTAAGAGAAATTATGACTGGGGCTTACTCTTGAAAAGGAGGCCCAGGTTAAGAGACTTGAAAAATTAAGGGACTCGGGCTTACTCCTGAAAAGGAGGCCCAGATTAGGGGACTGGAGCTTACTCCTACGGACGATGCCCAAGTTAATGAGTTCTCTCATCATAAAGTATGAGGTTGAATGAATTAAATCTCAATCTTTAGTGACATAAAGATGTGGAAATAAATAGAATTTGAGAGTTATTCCACAAAATTCCTTTCAGATAAGGATGTAAAATCAAGAAATCATTCCATAAATGTCTTTGAAGAGTGTCTTGAATACTGAATCTTGAATAGGAGAGGTGGAATGAAATAAGAGGGGTGAAATGGGCAAGAAGGTCACCCATGGAGGCAGAGGTGCACAAGTCTTGGCAGGCGCGCAAGTACTGCATGGGCGCGCAAGTCCCGGTCGCGTAGGTATACCTACGCGACACATGGTTAATTGCACGATGGTTAACCAGCAGGGTAATACTTGAGTGACTCTTGGTTAAGGCCTTTAGAATCCTCTTAAGGTTCTTCCAGAAGAGGGGCGCGCAAGTTCTATTGAAGGAGTAAGGCGGCGCGCAAGTGTGGCCTTTTCCCTTAAGGGCTGGCCACTCAGGCGTGCAAGTGTTGATGAGTTTCAACACTTAGGCCTTCCTCCCCCTCTTTAGATCTTCCTTTCTAGGTAATAAATTACCTTAGAGGTGTTTCGGAAGCTTTTAGAAGAGACTAGGGCACCGGGAGATCAAATCTGAGTTTCTGAAAAAAAAAATATCCTCCCCCTTGTGGGGGCCCCACAGGGTCTATTTATAGGCCGGAGAAGACCTCGGGCGGTTATCACTTAGGTCGTGCAAGTCACTTGAACGACCATTATGCATCGTGCAAGTGGACTTGCGCGACTATGAGTGAACTTGCGCGACCTATGGGCAATATTCTTCTTATTCCTTCCTTTTTCAATTTTTGATATTCTTCCAAAGGATGAATCACATTGAGTTAAGATAATCCCCTTTTCCAATCTTTATATTTTGTAATGAAAGGAGTGTCAACAAAAATCCACCCTCAGAGTTGGATCCGGAGAGAAAAGAGGATTTGACTCTGAGGTAAAGAAGAAAAAGAAGCATAGTTTGATTTTTTCTAGGATTTTTATAAATAAACCTACAAACTTTGAATCTTTTAATTGCTCAATATTACCTAAATCAGACGAAAAATGTATGTTTAGTGAGCTGGGACTTGAATTTTATTCATATTTCCTTTGTCTTTTGTAGGCAGTTTAATGTCATGCACGCCGGACATAAAAAGGCTAATGTTTAAGGTCGAAATAGCTTTGACCGAAATGGATTAAAATTGACTCAATTACTTCCCAATTTATCTAAAAACAAAGTACCATATTCAAGTTATGAGGGAAAATATGTAAACTATAACTTAAGAATATTTGAATCTGAGGAATGATATGAAAAATAGCTAAAAGTCATTCGAAGAAGTAGTTCCCAAAAATAAAGTTACCATTATTTAACAAACCTGTTAGGGGTTGAATTATGCAGGGCCACCTAAGGGCATTGGCTGCATAGTTAAATAAAATAGTATCTTTTGGCTAACAATTCTGTTATGTAGACAGTTTATGCAAGGCCGCCTATGGGAACGTGCTGCATAGTCAGGCAAAAGACCTCTCATAAATTTACTTTCCTAGTGCTAAAAGTCAGTTAAAGTTTATTGAGATTCAAATTTTCCAATGTATAGAGTTTGCTGTATTGAAAGAGGTACTTAAAATATGGAAAATATATTTTCAAACAGGATTATCGAAGAACTGGATGGATATCACTCTTATGAAGGTCTGACCCAAATGTAGGGAAGGAGAATATAAATCATAGACTTGAAAACTTTCAGATCATGAAAAAGGATATGGGAAAAATATTTTAAGGATTACTGCTTTTGCGGATCCCTACATACTGTCATTTAAGACAAATAAGGACAAAAGAGGCATTCTTCCCAAGAATGAAGTTACCCCTATCGGACAAACCCGTTAGGGGGATATATTATGCTGGGCCACTGAAGGGCATTGGCAGCATAGTCAAATAAATACTATCTTTTGGCTAACAAGTCTGTTATGTAGACTGTTTATGCAAGGCCACCTATGGGCACGTGCTGTATAGTCAGGAAAAAGAATTCTCAGATGTTTGAAATTTTTGTGACCTAGAAGTCGTGAAAAGGGTTATAAAGATATGAAAATATTTAAGCTTAGGATTATGACACATAAATATGGGTATTGTTCAATGTATATAGAGATACACAGATCAATGCTAACCATAATCATGTTGTGGCTGGGTCCTGAATGGAAATGTTGGACTTCACTATGTATCCCATAAGGATGGGAATCAAGCCATACGTAGTTCTTAAACTACAGTTTAACGTCGTGTGGGACAAAAGGATTAGAGATTTTAGTTTAGGGTCATAGAGCTGGGACCATTGTAAGAAATACACAGTGTGTGTTTTCATGGGGACTTTTCAGCGAAGGGGCTGAAAGTGGAATTTGGGGTTAGGCCCAAAGACTTGGGGCTAGATTCGAGGGACACTCGAACATTCCTAAGTATCCAATAGGATGGGAATCAAGACCACGTAGTTCAATAAATACCCTCTGTACAAATTTGTTTCGTACATGTGAAGGGTAAAAGGGGATTTTAGAACAATGATTGTTTAACCCAAGATAAATGTTTTGGGCGTTTCCATGTATGCATGTAGTCTTTCAAATGAAACATGATTGAAAAATAAATGTAAATAATAGTTCCCTCTAATGTGAGGGTATCAAAGAATATTTTTGTTTATTGTCATACTAGACAAAAGTTTTTTATAGTTTAACGTCGTATATCAAGGATAAAAGTGAACCAATGTAACGATATTGATTCTAGGGGTGGTTTCACGAATCAACATCATATGAGATGGAGGGGAACCGATGTGAAGAGATTGATTTTAGGCTTAAAGCTTGGGAGGTTGCCTACATACCCAGCCTGGAAGGCCAGGATCAAAGTCTGCATAGTTCAATTAAAGAATGAATTAATGATCAAGTTGTTCTTGGGGACAGCGACCTAAAAAAATGATGTTGTTGGGACAGACACATGGTTAGTAGCCCAAAGAGAGTGTTATGGTTGAGGTTTTCTCTAAGCTCACATGAGTAATACTCAGTGTGAGAAACAAGAGGTAACAACAAACTTAATGATGCATAGTTTAATGTCATGTAGGCCATATAAAGGGACTATGCAGTTTAAAGTCTTGCAGTTAGGACTATTGGTACTGCACAGTTTAATGTCATGTAGCAGGGACAAAGTACATTTTAATGTCATGTGGGACATATCAAGGACTTTCTGTACAGTTTAGAGTCATGTAGTTAGGAGGATGGGGACAATATAGTTTAACGTCATGTTGGATGAAAGGGGGACTGTGCAGCTTAATGTTATGCATTGAGGACAAAAGAGTACACCATTTAACGCCATGTTGGACGCATTGGGTATTTTTTCCATAATTTAACATCATGTTGGACGAAAAAGGGATGATATAGTTTAGCGTCATGTTGGGCGAATGTGCGAATAGTTTAAGGTCATATGCATGGACCTTTGCTGTATAGTTTAACGTCATATTGCAAGGACAATGAAGGGGACACAGTTTAATGTCATATTGGATGTATGTGCAAATAGTTTAGGGTCATATGCTTGGACTGTTGATGATGCAGTTTAACATCTTGCTGGACCAAGGTGCAGTTTAACATCATACTGGACCATTGATTATGTAGTTTAACGTCTTTCCGGATGTAGGGGACTTTTATACAGTTTAGCGTCATGTATTTAGGACGTCACAGTTTAACGTCTTGTTGGACGTAAGGGACTTGCAAATAGTTTAGGGTCATATGCACGGACCGTTGATAATGCAGTTTAAGGTCATATAGGACCTAGTTGCAGTTTAACGTCATGTTGGATGCAGTGGAGATTTCTTTCCACAATTTAACGTCATGTTGGACGAAAAAGGGACGATATAGTTTAGCGTCATGTTGGACGAAAGTGCGAATAGTTTAAGGTCATATGCATGGACCGTTGCTGTATAGTTTAACGTCATATAGCAAGGATGATGAAAGGGACGCAGTTTAACATCATGTTGGACGTATGTGCAAATAGTTTAGGTTCATATGCTTGGACTGTTGATAATGTGGTTTAAGTTCATACAGGACCTAGTTGCAGTTTAAGGTTATACTGGACCATATAGGGAACTTTTTCACAGTTTAACGTCATGTGGGATAAAAGTAAAAATAGTTTAAGGTTATATGTATGGACCATTGTTATATAGTTGAACATCATATAAAAAGGACAATTAAGGTGACACAGTTTAACTTCATGTTGGACATATGTGCAAATAGTTTAAGGTCATATGTATGGACTATTTCTGTATAGTTTAACGTCATATAGCAAGGACAATGAATGTGACAGAGTTTAACGTCATGTTTGACGTATGTGAAAATAGTTTAAGGTCATATTTATGGACCATTGCATTATATTTTAACGTCATATAGCAAGGACAATGAATCATTTTGTGTTTATACAAAATACTTCTTTAAAAATATGGCATTGGTTGGAGTAGTGATGAGTTCTCCATCCATTGATATTAATGAATAAGCTCCATTGGAGTAGACCCTAGGTATGGAATATGGTCCTTCCCATTTTGGCCCAAGCTTGGGAGGTTTCTTTCCTGGTATCATTTGAGTTCTGAGAACTAATACCAATTCTCCCTGAGTGAATCAACGAAGACGAACTTTTTTGTTAAAATCCCGTGCTATTCGATTCTGATAGACTTCTAAGTGGTGAAAAGTGCACAATCTTTTCTCATCTAACCGTTCCAATTCATTCAATCGCTTTTGAGATTGTTCATCTGTAGATTATTGATCACAAATGGAAACTCTGAGCGAGGGTAGTTGAACTTCAATGGGAAAGACGACTTCTGTTCCATATACCAATGAATATGGAGTTTACTGAGTTGCAATGCGGGTGGTAGTCTGATAATCCCATAAAGCATGAAAGATTTTATTAGGCCATGACCTCTTATCTTTATCCACCATCTTTTGCAGTATATTTGAAAGAGTATTGTTAAAGGATTCTATCTGGCCATTGGACACTGCATGATACCGAGATGAATGGTTGGATTTGATGTTGTATTTTTGATACATCTTCTTCACCTCGGATGAACAGAAGTTGGTGCCATTGTCCGTCAATATGGTATGAGGGACACCAAATCTGGTAATGATGTTAGACTTGATGGAGCTAACAACGCATTTAGAACTGACTTCCTTGAGAGGTATTGCCTCTACCCATTTGGAAAAGAACTCAGTAGCAGTAAGAATGTACTTAAACTGCTTGTCCGTAGCCGAAGGGTAAGGTCCCACAACATCTATTCCCCATGTCGAAACTGGCTATAAGTATTTAGCTGTATGAAGAAAATCTGGAGGTTGATGAATTAATTTGGCATGTACTTCGAATGTACTTGGCATGAATGACACCTCTTTGTGAAATCGACACAATCTTGTATCATTGAAGGCCAACAGTATCAAGCCTTCGAATCTGATCAGACAATCTATGTCCAGACTGGTGGGCACCATAGACTCCTACATACACTTCTTTCATGACATCCATGGTCTCTTCACCATCAATTCATGTGATGAGAACTCCATAAAAACCACGTTTGTAGAGAATTTTCTCTAGGTGATCTGGGCTATCATAAAGAGTAAAATTGACCACACGTCGTCGGATTTATTCTTTCTCAGCTCTATCAGGTGGATGTGTTCCATTTTTAAGGTATTCCCTGAGAGGTGACATCCATATTGTAGTATGACCATACAGTTCAGGAATGGGACTAATTTAATTAATTTCCACTGTCCTGATTCGAACATAAGGTGAAATTGCGCGACGGTGGGAAATACTGGTGGTTGTCTCGTCCTGATTTGGATCTGCCAGAGCTGTGGCTATATTATCCAGTGCATCATCTTGAGCATTTTGTGATCTTGGGACATAAGAAAATTTCGGTTCCAAAGGGAATTCCGCCATTAACTCTATGACGTAATCATACAAAGGGATTAGTTCTTCTTTTCTGATGGAATAATCCCCGTTGACTTGTTTGATTACTGGGTCTGAATCACCTTTCACCTATAAGTGATTCATTTGTGCTTAAAGTGCTAATTCCAAGCCTACGATGAGAGCTTGGTATTCTGCTTCATTATTGGTACCACCTTCCCACAATAAGAAGGAATAAGGTAACACTGCCTTTTCTAGAGAAATGAGCACAATTCCTAAGCCAACTTGGTTGAATTTAGGATTTTCCATTTTCCTCCCTGTTGGAATTCTGGAAGAACAATCAAAACACATTTCCCATGCCTGAGGACTTTCTTGAATAGAGAAGACTTCCTCATCAGGGAGTTCAATATCTGAAGATGTGTCTTCCTCTGAAGGGTGTTCATCCAGGAAATCAGCCAGAGCTTGGCCCTTTATCACCTTTTGAGACACATACTGAATGTCGAATTGGTGCAAAGTAATTTCCCACCTTGCCAGACGTCCTGTAAGCATTGGAAGACTAAGGATGAATTTGAGCGGGTTATTGAGAGATACCAATTGGACCTCGTGATGTTGCAGGTAGTGTCTCAACTTCTGAACTACAAAGATTATTGCCAGACATCACTTCTCAATACTTGAATACTGGGTTTCTGCTTCAACCATAGTTCGACTGAGATAGTAGAGGATGTTTTCATTCCCAGCATAATTCTTTTGGGAAAGAAAGGCACCCAATGATCACTCTAGAGCTGTCACGTAGAGGATAAGTGGTCTTCCTTCAACAAGTGGCATGAGTAACAGTGAACTCAATAGTTATTTCTTTAGAATATCGAATGGTTCATGAAATTCTTCAGTCCACTGGAAAGTGACTCCCTTATTCATCAATTTGGTGAAGGGTAAACTTTTGCATGCTAAATTGGTGATGAAACGCCGAATATAGGCTAAGTGTCCTTGAAGTCCTCTTAATTCTTTCAAATTTTGAGGAGGTGACATACCAAGGATTGACTTGGTCTTATCATGATTTACTTCAATACCACGATGGCATACAACAAAGCCGAGAAATTTTCCTGAGGTTACCCCAAAAGCACATTTTAAGGGGTTCATCTTTAAATTATGTTGTCGAAGCTTGTGGAATATGTCTTCCAAATCAGCCAAGTGATTAGAAAGTTGTTTGGATTTAACTACCAAATCGTCTACATATCATTCAACAAACTTCCATAATAAGGGTTTGAAGATACGATGCATGGCATGCTAATAAGTTTCACCTGCATTCTTTAAGATAGAGGGAATTACCCGGTAGAAAAACACACCCTGAGGGGCTCTGAAGGCTGTGGATTCCTCATCTTCTGGGGCCATTCGGATCTGATTATATCCAGAATATCCATCCATGAAGTAAAGTGCTTCATAGCCAACTATTTCATCAATAAAAAGTTCTGTAATCGGAACTGGGAAATCATCCTTAGGACAATGCTGTTTAAGATCTCTGAAATCGATGGAAACTCTAATTTTTCCGTTCTTCTTATTTACAGGGAAAATATTAGCCAACCACTTGGGATACTGAACTTCTATGATGAAGTCAGATTTGATAAGCTTATCCACTTCAGCTTCAATTTTGGAAGCATAAGTTGGGAGTGTTCTTCTCGCAGCTTTTTTAAATCCTCGATGTTCTTCTGGTAAACCCAAATGATGAGTAGCAACATTAGGATCAAGCCCTGGAATTTCTGTATAGTTCCAAGCAAATATATCTCTATTTTTCTTTATAAAAGTAATATATATATCTTCTCTTCAAGATTCATGGCCGCACTGATTAAAGTGGGGCATGGATCTTCTTTTGTACTCAGATTTATTTCTCTGAGTTCATCCACAGTTGTAGAGATAGCCTCTTCAAATGCTAGAGGAGAATCTCTAAGATCTTCCTCTTCTTCTTCTTCATGTATTATTTCTTCCATTTCTACTTGCATAGTAGATGAAAAAGTAGAATTTTCATGATCAGAAGAGATGTCAAACTTTGCATATCTTAATGAAGAAGCTTCCATTTCCGACCCGATTGTTGATGACGGGTCCACTTTGGGTAATAAAGAGGGTATGATGGATTGATAATCGACATCATTGTTCACCTCCGACATTGCTATAACTACTTTTGACCTAATTGGAAAAGCATAGAGTTGTTGGATTTCAGCAGATGAAATGAAGGCGTCTCCATTTGTGTTTTCATCACTACTTGGTAGATTTCCAATTTCTCCCATGTTGTCTGGCTCGATTTCCGTAATTGACATTATGGATATTTCCATAAGTGTATTTTGATTTAGTTCTATCTTGTCAATTTTACTGATAGGCAACACATAATCTGTACTCACATGTGTAAATGGATTTACTGGAATTTTCTCCAAACCATATGGAGCCTTAACTTTGGTAATCTCCTTTGTTGTGGATTTCTCCCTTCCCTTCATGTGATATAATTCTGCATAAATGTATTGAGACTCACATGTCTTGAACGGGGAATTATCACCATAAAATGTCCCAACTTGACCATCGAAACAATATTTGAGACATTGATGGTAGGATGAAGGGATAGCCGCATGTTGATGTAGCCAGGGTCTTCCAAGCAATATGTTGAAGGCTGAGTCTTGATCAAAAACCTTGAAATATGAATTGGATACAAGATCTCCAAACTGAGTTCTGAGTGTAACTTCACCAAGTGGTTCTTGTTCATTTTTATCATATCCTTGTAACATCATGGTAGAAGGAGATAAATCAGATTCCGTGAGGCCCAATCGACGAAGTGTACGAATGGGCATGAGGTTGACTCCTGAACCATTTTTAATGAAAGTTCTTCGGTCGTCTACGCCATTAACCTTTCCAGAAAAGTACAATGGTCTAATATGTCCATGCACAACATCATCTTCATCTTCATCAGTAAAAGATATTATTGCATGGAATTCTGCAGGATTATTCTCTATGTGATATACTTCAGCTGCAGCAATTTCAGTTTCAAACTCATGAGGACTTGACAAACCCTCGATGAGTGCTTCCAAAAGATCTTTTGACAGATTCAGAGCATCCAGAATTCATAACTTGGCTGGTAATTGGGCCAATTGTTTCAATATATCATACCTTTGATCCAGAGGTCTGCATTTCCAAACAGGAATATGTGGATTAGCAGATACCTTGGATGCAGATGCTTTGGAAGTTGATGCATCTTGTATCGGGATAGGAGTTGGCAATATTCCTAGTTTTAGAATATTAGACTGATTAGATCCATTTACATGCTGAGAGGAAGAAGATGGAACCTTTAACCAGGATTCCAAAATAACTCTGTCAGGACTGAATTTGCTATTGGTAGAAGAACTTGCTTGTTCTTTCTGAGCTCACTGAAGGGCTCTACAACGGGTTTCTACTACGTACACAGTTCTAGTAGGGGTAGAATTGGAATAGTGGATTCTGAAAGATCCACGTATTCCCCTGTATCCTGAGCCTCTGGAACTTCCTCTAATTCCCCTGTTTGACAGAGGGAATTCAGGCTCTTCGAAATCAAAACTGCAACTCGCATATGGATCTGTTAATTGAATCATATTAACAGAACCAAACATTAACTCATCATCTGATGAAGACTCTGCCTGATTAGCCTCTTTAGGCTGTACCGTTTGGTGGGGCGGTGCCCACGGCTTTGAAGTAGATGGCATGAAGTCCGCCAGAGTCAAAGACAACTTAGGCTTTGACACATACTCATCTTCTTCTGAATCTTTTTCTTTATTTGAATCATGCCATTTCTTTGAGAAATTTCCCTCTGATGAAGAGGGTTTTGCCGCAACATTCATGGTAGAAGACACAATTGGTTTCTTTAATTGTGTTCGCAAAATATCATGAGTTCAGTTGATTGTCTTCTTGACCATCCAATCATCATACTTCTGTGCATTATTTCTTTCGACTTCTTTTCATTCGCCTTCCTCCTCTTGAACTGTAGCAGTAACACATTCTACCTGAGCTGAAGATCCTTTCAATTTGACTTGTCCCGAGTCGACCATCTTTTGCAGGAGGTCTTTGAATACAAAACACTTTTGGATGTGATGCCCCAACATTTGATGAAAAGGGAAATAATTGGGATGGTCTTCATCTTCTTTATTGTTTGGCCTCTTGGGTATTGGAAATTGAACCAATTGTTTTCCAGAGCCGAAATGAAATAACCCGGAACTTGTTCATTTTGGAAAGAGTATCTTTTTCTCTTAAGATCCTAAAATTGTTTTTGTATTGGATCTTTTTTATCGTCTGGACGAAATGGCCTTTGTTGTTGGCGCTCAGGAGGTGGAGCCCTTCGAGAAAATGAAGGTTTTGAGGTAAAAACAGGTAAAAGTGCTTGTTTAAGCATAACTGTAGCAGTTTTTGCTTTACCCATTCTCCTTCCTGGAGCAGATGGAATTACAAGAGATTTAGCCATAGCCTGTATAAAGGAATCTTCAATCTGCTGAGCGATTGAAGTAAGGTCTCAAAACCCTCCTGTGTATTTCACAGGGATTAACGGCGTGCGTAATTCGTCACGCAGATTTGACAAACATATTGGCAACAATTCATCTTGAGGGAGTTCTAAGCTCAAGGAATATTTTAATCCCTTCCAGCGAGCAATGAAATCAGAGACCCTTTCACTCTCCCTTTGCTTACAGTTTGTAAGATCGAAAACTGTTGTCTTTGGCAAAGTTGAGCTGAACTGAAGGAGAAATTTTTGTCAAAGATCCTCCCATTCGGTAATTTACCATGATTTCTAGCTTGTATACCGGAAAAAAGATGGTTCTTGTAAGGTTCACACAAAGCATCTGAGTTTCACTGCTTCTTGCTGCTCCATAGTTCCCATCATAGGATCGCAACAAGACACGCAATTCGTCAAATGCTATTTAGGATCGTCTGATCCATTGAAAATAGGGAATACAGGGTTCCCAAAACTGTATGGAGGAGAGATTGAATCTACCCATTCAGGGTAAACTTTCTTTTCTAGTTGAACTTGTGCATGTTTCCCTTCCATAGTTCCTAACAGAGCTGTTAATGACTCAATAGTAGTTATTAACTTTTGAGAAACATCCGGTTCAACTTGGACTTTGGTAGGTGAAATGACTGGAGCTTGGACAGATGTGGTGTTTGGTGCTGCAACTGATGGTAGCACTGCCAACTGTTGTTGCACTTGACCCATAGGATTAGACCTGTGAGGGTGTACTGATAGAGGAGGATATTATTGATCCATCTCAGTAGCTGCAACAAATTCCTTTGGCTGACGGACTCCAGCATGCTTAAGAAAAAGACTACTCTGAAGTAGTTCTGCATTCAACCTTCTTAATTCCTTCATTTCTTCCTCTTTTTGTGCAAGCCTTTGCTCTAGTGAGAGCGATTGACCTTCTCCAGAGGAAGGATATGTTACCTGGTTCTTTCCCATCCCTTTGTTGGATCCTTTTCGGAGAGGGGGAAGTGGGTTACTCGAAGGATTACCTAGGTTCTAAGTAATCCTTTGATTTGGAGTACGCACACCTTCTTCATTTGGGTCGATGCGTACATCTTCTTGAGCAGGAACCTATTCATCTAAGTCCCCTGAGTGAGCCTCCTCTGGTGGATCAGCAACAACGGCATTGATTACATTGATTGATGCATAACTCATAGCATCCCTTTTATCAGCATTTCTGTGAAATTGTCTTCTTCCATGTCTTTGATGAGACATTGCCTTTTGTTGATTCGATCCCTCAGTAACTTCTTGATGAAGCGTAATTTGGAGGGAATCTCTTGATAATTTGGCTCTTCGTTCCTCTTGAGGCTTCTTCCCCAATCGAGAAAAGACCAACTTTCTCTGAGGAGGGGATTGATTATTTGAAAAAGTCCCCAGTATGGTGGACTGGGGCTGTTCCTTCTCAACTCCTCGAATCTTATTTGTTGATTATGAGGGTTGGTTTAAAAGTGTCCCCAGTCTGGCGAGCTGGGGTGGCTCTTGACATGCTATTTATAAGACTTTCTTAAAATATCTCATGATCTTGTGAACCATAGTCCGTAAATTAGCTGGATGCATTAACCTGTATCCACTTTTATCACCTGGTTCAAAAGACCGTTGGATGATTTCTGACACTTCTGTCACTTGGTGACATGCTTGCTCCAAATGAGAGGCATGTTAAATATTCTTGTTTGCTTGATGCATGAGTAATTCAACAACTTGTTCCATGTATTCTTGATTTTGAGAGGAACTATTTGAGGCATGTTCTTGGGAAAGATTTTGATTACAAACAAATACCATTGACTGTGGCCGGCCATGGGCAATAACATTGCATGATACCATTTTCGGCGGGCTTTGCTGACTTGAGAGAACCGTGAAATGCAGTGCTCCATGAACACCCCATCCTCTGACACGAATACTAGATGGGGCACTGGAAATTAACTAAATAAATCTTCTTAGTGCTCCAAAGCATGAACGTTGAAGGGCTCTCTGCTGCTTTTCAGCCTTCGGATATCGAGATACTGATAGAGATGACAAATCAATCTGACGTTGTAACCCTTCTATTATCTTAAGATGATTTTCATATTCATCATAAGACAATACGTTCTTTTTCAACTGACAAATAGTTTTCCATATGTTGAGACTAATATCATGAATTTTATATTCCATCAACATTTCTGGAATGTCATACTGAGAGTCATCCAAAGGCCAAAACATGACTGGAACTTCACCTTTCGCCAGTTGTTTTCTCATGTTCAACATTTCCTCTTTATCATTTGATGAAGATTCTTCTACCTGATTTGACCAGATTTGGTGTTTCCTAGTTGCTTCATTGGATTCAACGGGATTGGTAGAGAAATCATTGATCAAACTAGAATATGCATGACTTAGGGGTGGTTCGGAGAATGACCTACACCCTGGGATATCTTCTGATTGAGAAAGTATTTCACCTGCTAGCGATGAAGCATAAGACATGACTGTTTTCGTATTTGCAAGTGCCTCAAGATAAGAGGGCTTTCTCGACACTACATTTTCCACTGAAACATTTTCTGGGCAATGTGCATCACTACTACGGAGAGGACTTTTGTAGCGAAATTCATCATCATGGGGAGGACCACCATAATGGGTTACAGCAAGAGATGAAATCTCTTAGTCTGTGGTCTTCTGACCACACAGAGGGTTCCTATGGCTCTCATCTGAAGATGAAACTTTGAGATCGACCGAATTGTCATGAAGCAAGCCTTCATGAGGAAGTCTCTATTGAAGATCTTCGGAATTAATGTTCCCAATATTGGGAAATGAGGGAGTAGAATCTTGATTTTCAACAGATAATTGTCTAAGGGATTCAAGAACTCCAGCATCGAGCAAGGCCTTGATAAAGATTGGCTATTGATCTCCTGACTATGCTGGGTGGGTCTTTTTCTTAGATGCCTTCTTACTCGCTTTGGAAACCACTTGTTGACGAAAGTGGTTGCTCTAAGCAGGTGTATGTGCCTGATCAGGAAAGATGGTAAGGTTAGGCTAACGATCTCCACTCAAATAAGGTGTATGTGCCTGAATTGGTTGACCGTATGATATGGGGGAGTATTCCCCACAACCCTCTTGGACTGGAACAGATGTGGGTGTCTGTTCTGGAGTGAATTTTTGATGTGTCACTCCACTGGTAGGGATAGATTTATGTGTCTTTCCCTGAGATGCTGCTGAAGTCGTTATAATATCCTGGCATGCATCTAGAATATGAGCAGGGATTTGCTTCTGCTCTTTCACCATTGATAGAATATGCTTGGTGACTTCAGATGCCAGAACGGGAATATACATCCATTACAGGGTTGCATTAGGTGTATGTGCCTGATCCTATCCACCTTTTCCTATCAGTGAATCCTGATAGTACTCAGGTGTGGGGGAAGAGAGTTGAGTCTGCCTCCTATTTGTTTTCGGGGCTTTCCGACTAACTTCTCTGAATGCTACCAAGAGAGACTGTTGGTAGGCCTGATTAGTACTAGCAGGTGTATGTGCCTGCTGATTACACTTCGCCGAACGTAGTTGACGAGATCCATCATATGTAGTCAGAAGATCTTGCTGACTAGTTGATGATGTATAAACAGGTGTATGTTTCTGCCTATAGTACTCCATCAGAATTGTCTAGTGGGATTGGCGTGATGCTGCCAGACGAGTCTGCTGGACAGCGGAATTAAAACGGGCATGTGTGTGTGCCTGCTCATTACTTGCCACCAAGTTAGGTTGGTGGACTTCTCCGGAGATGGCATAGATGAGAACCTTCTCACTATTAACCGTACTTCACCTCTGGTGATTCATCTTGCCTGCTCGAGTTCGAGGAACCTGAGCCGAACGCCTAGAGTTAGTACCCTCATCATGTGGAGGGCACACTTTCGCACGAGTCTGGCAGAGATTATTGGTGGGAGCCCTCAGGAGAGACTCATGTCTACATGAATTAAGGCCTTGAGGGACCTGCTCATTCACCTCCCCAGAATAAGGGAGCGAATGGTGACTGCGTTCTGGGGATAACGACCCGAAACGGTTGGAGACGGTAGTCAGCACCATCTGCTTCTTGATCACTGGTCTTCGTTCTCTGGAAGACCGTTGTGAGTTGTTCACTTGGAGGGCTTGTCGGATAGCCTCCAGAGTTGGGATGGTACCGTGTTGACGGTACTCCTTAACCAGCATGTTTGATACCCAGCGTTGAAGATGCTGAGTAGGTGATATCGTCCTCAGAGTGGACGATGATTCGGCAGGAGTAGCAACAGTGGCATTTGCAGCAGCAGTATTCACAAGTGTGAACTTGAGAGCAGCCATTCTAGAAATGCATAATATCTTGGAAAAGAGTGCCTGTTTGATATAAAAGACGTAATCAAGATAAATTCAGACACTACATATTTTGGATGAGCACATATGTCAATGATTATTTTTGTTGGCCCTCTTATTGAGTTTTAAATAGGGGCCTAACAAATAGGTAAAACATCATTTTAACTTGGTTAAGGATTCATGTCGGGTTCGCCATTTTTGTTTCCCTCGGACTTGGGGGATGACCTCCTTTGATGGGAGGTTCAAACATTCCGATCAGTTCCTAACGGGTTTGTTCGTAGAACCGGAAACATCCGATGATTCCACATCCAATGAAACCTACTTTCCAAAGGTAGGTGCTCATTAATGTGTGGACTAATTAGGATTAGGAATTTTCATTGGTTGAGAGGATGGGAGGTCAGACTCATCACACCTTTTTGAGGGGAATTATTTTCTACTTTGGGACTCTCTTTATAGATTTATGTTATGTTCGTGAATCCTTATTACATTACCAAGTATAAAATGAGTTTTTCTTTAGATCTGACAATCAATGATTGATATGTAGGAAATTTAGAGAATCTTTTTTATGTATTCGAGGTTATTCACTGATAAAGAATCATCTGTATTTGTTAGTGATTCTTAGTCAATGGTATCCTTTGATACGTAAAAGTCTTTTGGTCCTTATGTTGACCATACTGGTTTTAAATCCACTCAGTGGGGCACATGAAGTTTATTGTCATTCAGAAGGACATGAATTATTTCAGAGTTGGGATCAAACCCGCAGATGGTCTACCTACGTATCCTTTGTTTATAAAAGGAAGCAGGACCTACGTAGTTCGAGTAAGGGAGTATGATGTTTATGATTGATGGCTCAAAGAAGGATGTCATAATTACTTTTACACTCTAAGCTCACGTGAGTCATGCTCGATGTGAGAAACAATAGGTATTGGTAAAAAAATAAGACAGTTATTCCATGAAAGATGCAATCATAAGAAATAATGTGGGGCTTCTGTATGTATGACTGCCAAGATAAATGAATATTAGGATTTACTTCTGGGAAGAAATCCAGGAACAGGGTCCATAAAGGTATATGCACTTCATGGAGATTTGAATACTCTAACATGGGGCTTACTCCTGAAAAGGAGGCCCAAATTAGGAGAGGACTTATGATTGGGTTTTACTCCTAAAAAGGAATCCCAGATCAAAAGTAAATTAGGACTGGTTAAGAGAAATTAAGACTCGGGCTTACTCCTGAAAAGGAGGCCCAGGTTAAGAGACTTGAAAAATTAAGGGACTGGGGCTTAACCCTGAAAAGGAGTCCTAGATTAGGGTACTAGGGCTTACTACTAAGGAGGATTCCCAGGTTAACGAGTTCTCTTATTATAAAGGATGAGGTTGAATGAATGAAATATCAATCTTTAGTGACATAAAGATGTGTAAATAACTAGATTTTGATAGTTATTCCACAGAATTCCTTTCAGATAAGAATGTAAAATCAACAAATCATACCATAAATGGATTTTAAGAGTGTCTTGAAGACTAAATCTTGAATAGGAGAGGTGAAATGAAATAAGAGGGGTGAAATGGGCAAGAAGGGCACCCATGGAGGCAGAGGCGCGCAAGTCTTGGTAGGCGTGAAAGTACTGTGTGGGCACACAAGTCCCGGTCGCGCAGGTATACCTGCGCGACACATGGGTACTTGCGTGTTGGTTAACCAGTAGGGTAATACTTGAGCGACTCTTGGTTAAAGCCTTTAGAATCCTCTTGAGGTTCTTCCAGAAGAGGGGCGCGCAAGTTCTATTAAAAGAGTAAGGCGGGGCGCAAATGTGGCCTTTTCCCTTAAGGGTTGGCCACTCAGGTGCGCAAGTGTTGATGATTTCCAACACTTAGGCCTTCCTCCCCTCTTTAGATCTTCCTTTCTAATAAATAAATTACCTTATAAGTGTTTTGGAATCTTTGAGAAGAGACTAGGGCGCCAGTAGCTCAAATCTGAGTTTCTGGAAAAAAATCCCCCCCCCCTATGGGGGGCCCACAGGGTCTATTTATAGGCAGGAGAAGACCTTGGGCGGTTATCACTTAGGTCGCGTAAGTCACTTGCGCGACCATTATGCGTCACGCAAGTGGACTTGCGCGACTATGAGTGAACTTGCACGACCTGTGGGCAACATTCTTCTTATTCCTTCCTTTGTCAATTTTTGATATTTGTCCAAAGGATGAATCACATTGAGTTAAGATAATCCCTTTTTCCAATCTTTATATTTTGTGATGAAAGGAGCGTCCACAATAGCTTATAGTATATTTAGAATCACCTTACCACCTATTCAATCAACATATAGTTAGATAGAGTTAGAGGTATCATGTACCTGACTGTAATAATCAGTGTAGTGATTATGAAAAAACAACCTACTGAATGAAGAAATAATTTTACCATTTTAAGGAATGTACAATTTTCACTATGAAATAAAAAAACCATGTATTTTATTATAGTTACCACACAAATAAATAGATTACCACAAGAAGTCATGAACCTAAAACTAGAAAAAAAAATGAGATGAACGTATGAAGGAGTGAGCTAACTCTGTCATTGTTTTCATGCCACACCTTCTTCAAAATAACTACCTTGACATTATTACCTGAGAGTTCGTATATTTCATGGAATCATCTACATCAGTGAAATATCTTAAATAGAAATCATCTATGTAAATAAATTTGATACATGAAATTCATATGGAAAATGCATACATACCAATTAGCTATGTGAATATACATTTAGAAATGTGACCAACCAAATGCATCATTATCATCGATCTTTTCAAATATCTAAATGCAATTTTTTTGCATTAATGTTATTTTTGGGTAATATAATATTATAACGATTTTTCTCTAATAGATACTCCTAATGAATATTTCATTTAGAAGAAAATATGATCAAGTTAAGAATACATAGGTGGTGTGTGTGGTGCTAAAACCTTTTTATTATACATAATGAATAACATATAATTAGGTACATGTGAGTGTGTACTAAAAAAATTCTTCATAAAACTCCATTTTCCAAAAAATTTTGATAATATTTTCCTTCATTTTTTCAAAAACAACATGAAAAAATTTGGACAAGACAATCTATTCAGATCAAGATACATCAAATTTCTTATGTTATATCTCGTGCTCTTTCTGATTATGCTTTACCTGGAAGCTGTGTTTTTTAATTTCTATTTTTATTTGTAAAACACTATCTCTAATACCAAAATGGAGAGTACTTGGTACTCTATGATCACTTTCTATTTTCATCCCATAAACAACTGTGGAAGTGGTCATGTGTGACCTGCACTCATTTTCATCAGATTTATTACTATGAAATAGTAACTTTTCATAGATAGTCCTATGTACTATTGTTTTTAAAACAAGATCCAGTTTTTGGATCAGATTATTTAATAATAAATTTCTTGCTAGTAGGTGATTTCCATGTCAAGGGTATTATGTATCAATTTTAAACTAAACCCCTTTATAAAAAATTGGATTTTATTTTTCGATTTGGGATTATTTATTTTTAAATGAAACATTCATTGATATTAATTACAATTAAACAAAACTATACTATGATATTTAATCATAATTTTTGTATATATTGTGTTTGGATAAGTAAACTAGTTTCAAAAGTTGAATTACATTAAAATTTTTATTAACTAAACCATGATTCCTCTATTTATAATCTATTTAAAAAATAAAATTATATATTTATATTGTTTTTATTAAATGGGTGTTCTAACCAAATTGGAGGATTTAGTTTTTAAATTGTTTTTATAAAGAACTCTTATTGGAATCTTAATTCACCCCCTCTTATGTTCTCTACTCTGACCAAAACATGATATCAAATGAGTTTCGAAAAGTATTTTTACTATGATCATGTGTTGTTTAAAGATCATATGTTTTTATTTTATTTAAATTTAATTATTTATGGATAACAATATACAATAAGAAATTACTACTAATCATCCTCCTTATTTTAGTGGAAATAATTATGTTCAATGGAAGATCAGATTGAATTTTTTTTTTCAATGTTTGGGATTTAATATCTAAACCATTCTTGATGATAAATATGAAAAACCTCAATCATATAGAACTTTTTCGAGTGATGAAACTAAATAGTCATGTGATTGTAATTGTTAACTTATGAATACCTTGTAATATGTGTTAGCCGAAGTTGAATTTAATATAATATCTTCTTGGGCTACTACTTTTGAAATCTGGGATACACCTACTCTATCTCATGAGGGAATATTTAATGATAAATAAATGCATTTAAAAACATACAATATTAATTATGATACTTTTATGATGAATCCTAATGAATCTATCTCTAAAATTTATCTCAGGTTTAATGAGATTGTTAACACGGTCTATTCACTATGAAAGAATGTTACAAACAAGGATCAGGTTGTGTGACTTCTTAGAAGCCTTCTATATATATGGATAAGAGCATCTATGTCTATAAGAGAATCACATTACATTAGTACACTACAAATAAAATACCTAATTGGAAATATCATGATATATGAATAATAACTACAAGTAAATAATGAAGAAGTGGATGAACCAAAAATGAAGTCATTATCCTTTAAGACTCCTTACTTTAAACAAAAAGAGAAGATAAAAGTTGAATGTTAATTTGATGAAGAATTTCCTACTGAATGTGATGAGGAAATGGTACATTTGTTAGACAATTTAAGAAGTTGTATAAAATGAATATGTTATTCAAGAAACAAAATTATACTGGTAGGTATGATAAATAAAATTGGAAGAAATATTTTAAGAAGTATGATTCTTCCAATGATGTAATCTAATAGGAATATAAGACAAAAGGACACATTAAAGTGGACTATCCCAAATTAAAATATAAAAAGTTTATGGGCATAAAGAAAAGATTTAAAAAATGATATAAAGGCCACATAGAGTTACTCATATGATAGTTCAAGGGAATTAATATAACCTCTTGAATTGGGTGCCACATCTTGGTTCCCCAAGTTGGTCGATAACATGACCTCAGGAGCTTCTCCCTGTATGCCAAAGGCTGCAGACTAATAGCGACGGTATAATACCAATGATGGGGATACTATTCCTTATTTACCAAAGTATCACAATAGAATAATTAAATACACAATATCCAATTGATATAACCATTAACCTGAAAAACCAATAACACATAATGACCAAAACAGAAATATAATATACCAACCCAAATAGTAGATATGTCATGTTAAATACATGTCAAGTGTCAAATGAAAATCCATAATAAATACTTACAAACACTCCCAAATTAGTCCCAAAACAATGCCTAGTTTCTTCAACCATGATCCATCCCAACTCATCCATTTTATATAAGCCTCTTGCCCTTATCCTATCCTAAAAACGTAAAGCTTATTCGGGTACCTATTAGGCTTCCTAGGTAAGATGTGACTACAACTCAGTTAGACACCACGAATGGATTCCAAAACAATATTCATTCAAAAATATTGTATGGAATAGTATAGATAATATAGTACATTCATAAATTAAACAATTATGACATTTAATTATTCTTTAATTAACCAAATAAAACATTGGGTTCTCAGTGACAACCGAACCCTCAATACCTAAGTCAGCCTATTCTGGTGTTCAAAGCATATAACATAGAGATTATCACAATTCATTATAGTCAAGGATTTATATTATCCATTCAATTTAAATTCATAACATTTCTAATTGTAACCATAGTCCAATAACACATTTTGGGCCTAGAGCTCCATGTCTATCACCCTGTGTGTATTTGAAGCATCTTTCCATGTCCCACAACTCGTTTATCAATCAATCATACAAGTGGGATTTTGATGTATAATTCTATGTCCTAGAGTCATTATCAATATGAGATCTTGTAGTATTAGTCTATTTCCTCACATGTATGTCAATCGATCACAAAAGTGGCCTTTTTAAGTATGAGTCTATATCCCACACTCATTATCAATATGGGGTTTGGATGTAGTGATCCATATCCCATAGACATATTTCAATTAACACATATATCACATTTATCCTAGTTAATCTTCATTAATCCATTCATCAAAATTTAACATCATAGTGTACCATGATAATATTTTACAAAAAATCATGCTTCAATACTTTAATCAGGTGAAAAAATATTTGCAATTCACTAATAAACAATTTTGAAATATTCAATTCATATAACCCATTATAGTAACTCAACCACTTCATAATTCCATTTTCTATTAATTCATATCACATTAATTGAATAATTAAACAATCCCATTTTTCCATCAATTTTATAATTACAATATTCCATTGATTAATTAACTAATTAATTAATCCAAAAAATACCATTTTAATTTTCCCCAATTGATGCCAAATAATTATCACATAGAAATTAAAATTAAATCAATTTATTCATCAGTGAAATTTACCAATCTTGTCAATTGATATTTTCAATATTACATTCACATAATTAAATAAAGAATATGGGATATTCAATTTAGACCCCCTACCTCAAAATTTATAATGAACACTTTTAAATGGAAATCCCAAATTAAAGAAGAATGGTCAAGAACATCATGTCGAACCAGATCTAAATCTGAAAAATAGATCCAATATTAAATGGATTTAATGTATCAAAACCTAGATCTAGATCAACTAAAAATTATGGATACATTCCTTCAAAGTATGAGAGAAAGAGGGGAGAGTAAACCATATGGGATGAGATTCTCATACTATGAGAGGTTTAGATCTTCAAGTAAGGCTTCAATTCATCATGAATAAGGGTTTTAATGCCTTGGAACTGGATCAAGAACCTTCTAAAATGAAAGATAATGGTTAGGGTCACCCTAGGGGGTTAGGATAATAAGATGGGGGTTTGGGAATTTTTAATAGAACATTCTTGGGATTAAAATTACATGGGCTCAGTTTCCTTACAAGGGCACACAATTTACCATAACTGTGAACCTAAACATGTGCCTACGCTTAGATAATCAGGGGTTTTGGAAAATAAAATGGTGTTTTTGTAATTTTTATAGAATTTTCAGGGGATTAATATTCCATGGGCACAGTTTCATTCTAAGGGAACACAATTTACCCTAACTGTGAACCTAATCTTGTGCCTCCTCTTAGATAATCACATAGTTACTACTAGAAGGTAACAAGGATCAACAAACCATGCACTGACCATTCGAATCTCCTCTACTTTGGTTGTCATAGATTTCAATCATGGGCGCAGAGTTTGGTAAAACCATGTTCCAACTGTGCACTACCCCACTTCTTTATAAAATTATATAATTTCACCTAAAAACTCTCAAATTAAAAACCCAAACATGATATACTCAAAACAAGTAAAAACTAATATCTATAAATTATCTCAATATGTCTCTATAAAAGTATTAAGATCTTACAATATCCCCACCATATAATATCTCATCCTCGAGTTGTACTCTCAAGCATTTCTAAGATTCTAAAGTTAAATTATCCAGCCATTGGTCCTTTATATTTTCTTCTCACTCCCTAGTTCTGTAACGACCCAACTTTCATTAATGAATATTCCTCTTGCTCTAATTAAATGTCTTATTATGGTTATAAATCATTTGAACTTCATTGGTTTTATGATTCTAGATCTTAAAATATCGTTATGAACTATGACCGTTGCTAATATAGCCATTGAATAGTGATCAGATGATTACTTAAATTATAGGGCTTTAACAAATCCAATTTACTTAGACAAAGTAAGTGATGGCCTCATCTAGTAGATGTGCCCCATATGAAGCCCATTTTTCAGAGCTCAAAAAGGAGGTAGCGTCATTCGGCTTCGCTCTTGAACAAGCCCAAGATGAGCTTGAATATGTTAGGTTTGTGTGGGTCCACCTATGAGAGAAGTGAAATTTGATAGAGATTACCACCTGAGCAATGTTATCCGAGCCACCCCTAGAGTTTGTCACCATTGCACACCTTACTCTTCTATCTTATGTAGGTGTTAAAAGTGTTTATGTAACAAGGCTTTAACACTATGGCTATATACATTTTTTTATATAATAATGAATATAATTTCATTTTATTATTGTTACCTTGTAAATAGTTTTTAATTCTAAAATAGTATTTTTAGTTAAAGTTCAACAAAGAAATCTATTTTGATGAATTAATTGATTTTATTCCATCCAATGGCTAGTAATAGGAGTAATAGATCTAACAACCGATGTGAAGGTCAATGTGATGACTGTACTAATGAGATTCCCAATCTAATGGGAGTGGGAATCGTGAATTTTATCATGCTCCTCTCTCAGCTAACTCATGATTTGAATAGAAACATGAGTGAAGAGGAACGATCAACCCCCCACCTAAGAAATAACAATTCTCTATCGAGATATTCATGAGACAAAGGCCTCCTACTTTTAATGGATCATTTGATCCTTCAATCACTGAACAATGTATCAACTCCATTGAAAATATCTTCTCCATCCTTCAATGTTCTGAACAAGAGAAGGTTCTCCTGGCTACTTATCATATGGAGGGTGGAGCTGATCAATGGTGGATGTTGATTAAAAATACGAAGCCTGAGGAGAATATCGAGGCGTTGGAATGGAAGGATTTCCAGAAGCTGTTTCTTGATAAATATTTTCTATGTACCCTCCAGATTAAGATGGAAAGGGACTTCCTTACCCTCAAGAAATAAGATGAAGAATCAGTTGAAGTGTATGAGGCAAAATTCACAAGGCTTTCACAATACACTTCCAGCATTATCATTACCCCAAATAAAAGGTTTACCACTTCTTTAGTGGGATGAAACCTAGAATGCAGAAAGCGCTGGAGATCTGTGACATAGACAACTATGATTAAAATGTCTAATGTGCCCTCAACATCGAAATGGAGATCAAATAGTCTTAGGGGTATCATGTAGATAAGAAGCATAAGGTAGAATTCAATGATTGTGTTCCAATGGATAAATCCAATGGTGCTATGAAGATCCAGAACCCCACTTTCCAAAGGTGTGGAAATAAGCACCCTGGAAATTACCTAAAGGGGATGAGGAAATGGTTTAGGGGTAGAAGAGAAGGGAACCTGGCTATTAACTGTCAGAAAGAAAGACCCACTGTTGAAAAAGAGGAGAGGAACCCTACGTTTGATCCTCAACATGTGGTTCATTGCCACAAAAGCAAATAACTAGGGCATCTTGCAAATCAGTCCCCCAAGACAAGGGTTTTCGGAGGCAACCAACAACCTCCAAGGAAGCAAGGGCGAGCTTTGCCATCACTACAATTGAAGTGAACCTCGACAATGATTTGGTGATAGGTACGCTAGTTATTCATTCAATAATAGAGAACATACTTTTTGATTCAGGTTATACACATTCTTTTATATCTCAAATCTTTAGTAGAACAATCCCAGCACCACCAAAAATAATGGATGTGAAGATGTCAATGAATACGGAAAATGGGGCAATCATTTCATCCCATGAATATATCTCCTCTCCTGTCATAATCTGTGGATTGAAAATCCTGGAGAACCTCTTCAAACTACCTATGGTGGAATTTTATGCAATTCTTTGCATGGATTGGATCTCCTTATATAGAGCTAACATAAATTGCCCTGAGATGGAAATTTCTCACCATGGGGAGAATTGACCCATGATTCATTACAAGTGCAAGGAGGAAGATGAATCTTACTTAGATCCATCATCTCAAGCGTGGATATTACTGGCCTATGAGAATGTGTATCTGTCTCAGATGATTGAGTATAAGGAGGCAACCATCCTAGAAGACATGCCTATTGTGAGGGAATTCGCTGAAGTGTTTCCTGATTAATTTCCTGGTCTTCCTCCTTGAAGACATGTTTAATTATTAATTGTTCTTATACCTATGGCATTGCCAATATCCAACACTCTATATAGAATGGATGTTATGTAGCTTGAGGAGTTCAAGAAACAACTATAGGAGAATCTCTAAAAAGGGTTTATACGCCCAAGTGCTTTACCATGGGGTGCACCAGTCCTCTTCCTCAAGAAGAAGGATGGGTCAATGCACCTTTGCATCGATTATCATGAGCTCAAAAATATCACGTTAAAGAACATGTATCCTCTCCCAAAAATTGATGTCTTATTCAATCAGCTCTGTGGAGCATAATACTTCTCCAAGGTGGATTTTTGGTCAGGATATTATCAAGTAAGGGTGAAGATGGATGATATCCCCAAGATTTCTTTTCGTACAAGATACAAGCACTATGAATTCATAGTAATGCCTTTCCAACTCACTAATGATCCAGAAATCTTCATCGAATTGATGAATACAGTCTTTAGAGATTACCTCGACAAATTTGTGGTAGTCTTTATAGATGATATTATGATATACTACAAAACCAAGGAGGATCATGAGGAGAATCTAAGAACTCTACTGGAGACCCTGTGAAATGAAAAGCTCTATGAAAAGTACATAAAGTGTGAGTTCTAGTTGAAGGAGGTCTCATTCTTGGGCCATATCATCACAAGAAATGGGATATCTGTGGATCCCACCAAAACCGATGCAATTTAGGGATGGATGAGTCCAACATTAGTAACATATATCTGTAGCTTCTTGGGGTTAGCTGTATATTATCAATGATTTGTGATAAATTTCTCACGATTTTCCAACCCTCTTACCAAGATAAATTTGAAGGAATTAATGTTTTCTTGGAGTGAATAATGCGAAGAAGTATTCAAGGAGTTGATAAGGAGGCTTATCTCTACGCTCTTTCTCAATTTACCCACAAGTGGAGAACTTTTTGTGGTATTCATTGATGCTTCGAAGAAGGGCATGGGATGTTTGTTGATGAAAAATGACAAGGTCATTGCCTACGATTCAAGTTAATTGAAAGTTCATGAACAGAACTATCCAACACATGACCTCGAGTTGGATGCAGTGATCTTCGCATGGAAAAATTGGTGGCATTATCTCTTTGGGGAGAAGTGTAAAATATATACAAACCACAAAATCCTCAAGTTTATATTCACCCAGAAAGATTTGAACATGATCCCACAAAGATGGTTAGAGCTAACCAAAGAGTATGACTACTCAATCCATTACCACCCTGGGAAAGCGAACAAGGTGGCGGATTCCATAAGTTGAAAGGCCCCAGTGATTCTATCATTGATGAGAATTGAAATGGATCCAGTCTTCTTAGATTTGATGAAGATTGACATGGGAATCATAAAGAAGGGAATATCATCAATCCTTTCACAAATGATTTCCCAACCATCACTTTTGGAAAGGTTAAAGGATGATCAAAAGGATTATTTGGGAATTCAGGAAAAATTGGAAGCTATCGGAAAAGGGAAATCCTCGGAGATTAATGTTAATAAAGAAGGAATTGTGAGATTTGAGAAATGACTATGTGTTCCATCATGTTCGGAGGTGAATAAGGAACTTTTGGATGATTCGCATGGTTCAAATTTCTCTATTCAGCCAAGAAACACGAAGATGTATCTAGATCTCGAAGAGAATTATTTTTGGGATAATATGAAGAAGAAGATCACTAAATATACATCAAACTTCTTTCTATGTCAGCAAGTGAAGACAGAGAGGCAGAATTCCAAAGGTATGATGTAACCATTTCCAATACCAGAATGGAAATGGGATAATATCACCATAGACTTTGTCACCATAATTCTAAAGACATCCAAAGGCAAAAATGAAATTTGGGTTGTTGAGGATCATCTTACAAAGGTTGCACACTTCATTGCTATTCGAGGGGATTTCTCGTTGGATAAAATGGAACATATATATATATATAAGGGACGTGGTAAGGCTTCATGGAGTACCACTATCTATTGTGTCTAATTGAGATCCAATATTCACCTTTATGTTTTGGAATAGTCATCAAAATCCTCTGAATACTGAAATGAACTTTAGTGCAACCTATCATCCTCAAACTGATGGCCAATCCGAGCGGACTATCTAAACACTTGAGGACATGTTGAGAGCGTTCTCAATGGACTTTAAAGAATAATTGGATCAACATCTTCCTATATTTGAGTTGTCTTATAATAAAAGTTTCCACTCGAGCTTTCAAATGGAACCATATGAATCCCTTTATGGGAAAAGGTGCATAACACCGATGTGTTGGGATGAGGTTGGTGAGAGTAAGCTGCTTGCACCAGAAATGTTCGAAGAAATGGTGGATATGCTGAAATCCATTCAGCAGTATATCAAGGTAACCGAGAGTCGAAAGAAGAGTTATGTAGATTACCATCAACGATACCTTGAGTTTAAAGTTGGAGACATGGTATTTCTACAAAACACTCAGTGGAATAAGGTCATGAGGTTTGTAAAGAATGGGAAGTTAAGTACAAGGTACAGTAGCCCCTTCGATATTATTGATCGTGTCGGGGTTGTGGCCTATTGACAAGGACATCCACCTACCATGGCCAAAGTACATGATGTCTTTCATGTATCCCAATTAAGTAAGTACATACCAGACCCTTCACATGTACACTCTTTAGAGGTAGTATAGCTAGAGGAGGATCTTTCTTATAAGGAGAAACCAGTGAAGATCTTAGATCGTAGGGAAAACGTTCTATGAAATAATACAATTCACCTCATCATGGTGTTGTGGAGAAACCACATGTTTGAAGAAGCGACTTCGGAATCAGAGGAAATGATGAAGCAAAGTTACCCAAATCGTTTTTATTATGGGAAAAGGAAAATTTGAGGGCAAAATTTCTTAAGGGGGGAAGATTGTAACGACCCAAACTTTCATTAATGAAAATTCCTCTTGATATAATTAAATGCCTTATTATGGTTATATAAAATGTTAACATCATTGGTTCTATGATTGTAGATTTTAAAATATCGTTATGAATTGTGATAGTTGCTAATATAGCTATTGAACATTGATCACATGATTATTATAAATATAGGGCTTTAACAAATCCAATTTCCTCATAGAAAGGAAGTGATGGCCTCATATAGTCGACGTGCCACATAAAAAGACCATTTTTCAAAGCTCGGAAAGGAGGTGGCATCATTGGGATATTATCTTGAACAATCCCAAGATTATCATGAATATGTTAAGCTTGAGTGGGAGCACCTATGAGAGAAGTGGAAGTAGATGGAGATTACCACCCGAGCAATGTTATATGAGCCAACCCAAGAGTCTGTCACCATCGCACACCTTACTCTTCGGTCTTATGCAGGTGTTATAAGGGTTTATGTAACAAGACCTTAGCACTATGGTTATGTACATTATTTTTTTATATAATAATGAATATACTTTCATTTTATTATTTTTACCTTGTAAATAGTTTTTAAAGCTCAAATAGTTTTTTTAGTTAAAGTTCATCTAAGAAATATATTTTGATAAATTCATGGATTTTTGAATTAAATAATATTTTAATACAATATTTTTATTATTATTAAATAAATTTTTATTATATATAAATTATTTTATAATTTTATGAGGGCAATTGTAATTTTTATTAAGGTTTGAAAGCCATTTTTGTCAAAACCCGTGAATTTTCAAAAAATGTCAGTTTTTATATTCAAAGTAAAAATTACCATATTTAGAAAATTATTTAGATAAAAATAAGATTATTTATGGATTCAGGATTTCAAAATTATCCAACATTTAAGTTTTCATAATTTTCTGAGATAGTCAAATTTTTGGGTAGAAATTTCATACTGTTTAAATATATAATGTGTTTTATGACATAATAATGACCCAATAGTGATGTAATAAAATATGATAAACCTTATTTTCGTCCAATATATGTTTCACCATTAAAATAATGTTATTTTGGGTTTGTTTGTTTTATTTTACAATGCTTTAGTGGACCATTCAAGACTTATTAATCATTTTGTCTTTTAAAATTGTTTTTCTTGGGAGTGTGACTCACCTCTACATAAGAAACCCCACAATTTTAAGAAGTTATGACTTTGGCCGTATAAGATATTTTTTTCCACTTCCCTTTTCCAAAAACCATGGGCAACAAACTTGGTCTGTCTTGTGGTTTGGAATAGTTTAATGTGAGGTGTCCCAAACCTAAATAATTATGAATTCCCCCACCTTTCCTATTTAATCCCACCGAAGATCCATATTCCTCCTCACTAAAAGCCTTTGTAGTTTGTCCATCCTCTTTCCTATTCTCTATATAATCCTTATAAGGTTCCCCAATTTTCCAAGAAGCCTTTCTCAAACCTTTCTCAAGCCTTTGGAAGCACACTTCCAAGTAAAGGTTTTTCTTCCTTTCTCAATTTTTCCAATATTCTTTAAATTGTTATGCCCTTTTAATTTCAATTATATATGTTTGGGTATGGTTTCACACCTCCCCCATAATTCCCTCTTTATTTTTTAATGATGGAAGACCCCTTTATCTCTCATTAAATTCCTCCCATGTACACCCATTACTATACAGAAATTACAAACGGAATTTCTCTCTCATCATTTACATTGAAGCAATTATTTTGTATCATGAATCTAAATTCCATTAAATTTTTCGGGACATGTATCTATATGACCCCCATTCTTTCCATGTCATGTAAATATTATGAGACACCCATTTCTATCTCATCATCCATTTTTAAGAGTTCTTATGTCACACTATTATGCTACAGAAATTGCACCATGCTTTTCCAAGCCAAAGTCATTGTATAGTGAATACCATGGCCGTTTCTCTATCTAGGGTATTCACCTTTATAAACATTTACTTATTATTTTAAGAGTTTCATGTATTTATTCCCCAAATGTTTATCATTGAATAAATTATTATGTTGAATGATTCAATGTTTTATGATCAATGTGGCGCACTTTTGTATGAAATGAAATGTTTAAGAAGGGTGCACCCTTATAGTGCTCCAATGCATTGTGTAATGTTTAGTATCATGATACGTCCTATGAAATGGTTGTTTAATCATAATAATTAAAGTGAAACAAGGGTTTACTTGTCCTCCATGTGCAATGATGTTTTACTCATGCTCCGTGGGAAATGATCCTTGGCTCATGCTAATTCTATGTTAAGTGTTGTTGCCACATTTCCTTGTTATGACTATCATGATTCATCATTCCTTGGTGTTTATTCTTATCTTGTGATCTATTGAAATGACTATTGTCTAACATGTATTGTATTCCTCGTGTAATTCCAAGATTATTCCCTTACTGGGCTTTATAGCTCACCCTTTTCTTATTCATGTCCTCACTTATCCCATGTAAAGCTAAGTACGAGGGAATGTAGTGGTCATGTAAAGGAATTTTAAATAAAGATATTTTATTTCATGGTTTAAGTTGTTATGTAATGATCCTAAGCCCCAAAGAAACTATACCTCTTGATCTTCTATGTTGTATCAAGTGATGTTTATGTAACAAATTATGTTCAATTGTGTAAAAAAAGCAGGGTTGTCGTAAGTTTCCTCCGGAAAATGGACATATTTCAACAATACCTGAACTATCAGAATGATATTTGCCTAAAAGACTTACTTAGGGTGATCCAACACACATATTAGATGTTACTCAAAGGATTCATTAGTCTCAATCTCATCATCATACATATCGATCACATGAGAAGGGTTGGGTAGATAATGCTAAAGTTTTGACACATGAAATACATCGTTCATGGTGCTATTCCTATAAAGAAGATCCAATCGGTATGCAACCGACACATATCTTTACACAAACTCAAACAGTCCTACAAATCTAGGCACCAACTTTCAATTTCTATGTATCCTATGGTGACCCAACCTAAGTGACACCCAAAGAAATACATGATCACCCTCTATAAACTCTAGGGGTAGTTGATGCATATCTGCCTTAAAACACTATCTAATCTGAGCCATAACCACCCACTTCTGAATCAAATGAAATTGATCTGACATCTCCTACATGAGAGTTTTTCAAAACATCTCTGACTCGCCTACCTCTACCCATCCTAGAGGTAATCTACTTGGCTGACAAAAATGTGACGTGTATGGTGCCATCTGAATTATAGTTGGATTACTATTATTATAGGTGAAATTTAGAAAATCATGGTACTTCTCCCAAGACCCACCATTTTTTAGTGAAAACTCCCAAAGAATATTCTCAAGCACCTATATAGTATGTTATGAATTCCTATCTCTCTATTAATAGAATATCATACTTAGTAAAACTTGTGTAGCAAGAATATTCCGCAAGCCCTTCCGTAAAAGAGAAGTAAAGTATGATTCATGGTCTCAATCAATACTCCTTGACACCCTATATAGACAGAATATCCCTCGAATGTACATATATACCAACTACTTCATTGAGAAATTCTACCACATGAAATGGAAATGTTCTACTTTCACCAATTGGTCAACAACCACCCAATTGACATCATTCTTCCAATGCATCCTTGCGAGACCCACTAAAAAGTCCATAGTAATGTGGTCCCACTGCCATTCTGGAATAGGAAATGGTTGTAGTGAACCACCAGGTATTTTATGCACAGTTATTACATATCAATATGTGAGAATCATGTAATGAACCCTATTATCTCCTTTTTCATGCCTTTTCACTACTACAAATATCATCGGTCATATTACATTTTGGTCACACCTAGATAAACCACCCACTTCGATTAATGAAATTCAATCATCAGATCGTCCATTATACAAGTAGGTACAAGAACACCACCCCAAAAATAGATGATCTCATCCTCATATGTTGTCCAGTCTAATGGTGACTCCCCACCTTCAAGGCTTTCCCTCAAGCCCAAACATTCTGAATCCTCATACAACCTATCTATAATCCAGCTAAAATTTTTATAATCCACTGAAACGAATATGAGATCCATCTTCACCTAGATCATTTAAACCAAAACATGCATCTCAGTGAGAGAATTCACCATCCTTTTCTCAGAGTTAGAATCATGAAATTTCTGGGTCTACTTTTCCCATCTTAGAGCATCAACAACATTGTTCCCCTTCTTGAGCATATATTCATGATCAAAATAAAATTACTGCATATACTCAACCCACCTACACTACCATATATTTTAATATTTTTGTGAAAAAATATACTTTAAGCTATTTGGATCAGAATACATAGTAAAACATTCTCCCAAAAGATAGTTTCGCAATCACATCAAAGTATACACCATTGTTGTGAACTTGAGGTCATGCGTAGGGTAGTACGGTTCTTGTGGCCTCAACTTCTAAGACCCATATGCCATAACATGATCTACTTACATCAACTACACTCCATATACTACCCCAAAAGGATCAAAAATCACTATGCACTCCTTGCCTATCTTGTGTAGGAACAATATTGGGGTTGTTGTTAAATGCTTCTTCAGATTTTAGAAGGAAATACCACATGATTTCATCTATTCAAACTATATAAATGTATTGTCCAATCCTAAAATAGGTGCTTGTAATTAGGAAAACCCCTAGATGAACCTTCAATAATATCATTCTAGTCCCAAAAATCTATGGATATAAAAAGCATTATTGGGATTTTCCAAAGAAACCACTACCCATAATTTCTATGGGTCCATTGAGACACCATCCTTTGAGATGATGTTACCAAAGAAATGTACCTATTTAATATAGAATTGACACTTAGATATCTTTTTTATATCAAATTCGCTCTTAGTAAACTTAGGATGATGTCAAAATATTGGGTATGATCATCCTGAGTCTATGATTATGCCAATATTTCATCCACACATAACACCACAAACTGATCTAGGTATACATGGAAGATTCTATTCATCAAGGAAATAAATATTACTGGTGTGTTCTTCAACACAAATGAAATCACTATAAACTCATAAAGGCCATACCTACTACTAAATTATTCTTAAATATATAATAAGGTCAAACAATCAACTAATGATACCCTGATCTTGGGTAAATCATTGAGAAATCACAAGATCCCCTCAACTGTTCAAATGGATCATGGATATTTGGAAGAGGATACTGGTTCTTCATAGTAAACTGGTTGAACATATGGTAACCAAAATGGAGACTTAGTGTCATGTTACTCTTCATAGAAAACAAAACTACAGAACATAAAGGTGAAGAACTCGGATGGATATACCCTTTTTCCATTATCTATTTTAGTTGATAATTATCATCTTGAATCTCTATTGGTTCCATTTTATATGGTGGAATAGAAACTTGATTTTCCCATGAAATGATCTCAATTTTTAATTACACATCTCTCTCATGTGATATCCCTAGAATTTCTTTTGGAAACACATCATAAAAATGGTCTGCTATGGGTCGAAATACATCATACTTCATCCCTTATCATCCATTAAAAGGCTTGCAACATGGGTTGCAAGATCTCCCAGTTGTGGGTGAACTGGACATGCATATACCACCTTGATATCACAATCTCCATGGTGTACATAATATTCACCCTCAATATACATAAAGGTAACTCTCTTATAGTAATAATCAATGTGGACTTCGTATGAATCTAACCAATCCATACACATAATTAGTGAAAAAAATGAATTATCTAGAATTTAAAGATCCCAAAGAAGAAAATACTCCAACACCTCAAGAGAAAAACCAATGTATAAACAGATGTCCCTCAACCATACCACTATCTATCATATAAAATATAAGAATAGTATATCTAACTATTAATGATCACACCTCTCTATCTATTGGTGTATACTGAACTGCATTCAATTTTCATATCCCTCTTCTCTATGATGAATTATTTGTCCCATGAGCTTCACCACTATACTGATATTGGCTCTCTTTCCCAAAATAACATCATCCACTAGCACTACCACCACGACTAGTTGAACTCCAATTGTGAGATAAATACGGTGTATAAGATCCCCCTCCCACAATTTATCTCATGCCACTTTTCCCATAATTACCCATCTATTGAGGGTTATGGAAAAGAACCACTATATATTTACAATTATTTTACAAGATCAACACTACACCCCTGGCCAGGGACAAATTCTATGAAATTGACCAGAACGACGACACTGGTCATAGATCACTCATGTAAGATCATGTGTAACTAATCCTTCCCCCTATCCGTGTTTCTTTCCACTAGACTAGGAGACATTATCATAATAAATATTCCTAAACCCAAGAGTCATACCTTATGACCTTCAAATAAAAACCACCCCTCCTACACTAGAATTATCCTTCAGGTTCCCCTCAAAAATGATTACTTGATTCACCACATCTGAAAACATCTTCAGCAGAAATATTTCCACATGGGACTTAATTTAAGATTTAATCCTCTCAGGATACCATTTTTCTATAGTATCATCTTCCCTCTCCAACACTAGAAAAAAGAATTTAAAATCTTTAAAGAGGATGACATAGCTTATAGCATATTTAATCCCCGGAGTCATCCTCATAAACTATTCCTCTTTCTCCTTCATGAGTTCCTAAAGGTACATGTTCTACATGAAATACACCTAAAAGTCCTTACACTTCATATTATCTAGCTCTCCATCCTATTTTTGGATGTCCCACTAACTCTACACCTAACCATGTAATATACTGGTTTCCCGCAGAAGTCTCTAAGTTGTTATGTGTAGTCTGGATAGATTCAATATATAATATATCTACCTCAATGCCACCCTCTCCAGTAAATGACAGATGGTGATGAAAATGAAACTTCCATGTCAGATCAGACATTCCTTTTACAACCCACCCTATGTCTCTTTATATAAACATCCATAAGTGAGAAAATCTATCAAGGAACTTTTCTTTGACTTCCTGACCATATACTATTGGTGCCTAAGTTTCCACTACTAGAGTATGATTTCCATCCATAACCTCCTATATTTCACTCGAAAATTGTCATCATAGAGGCATATCTCTATAATGAAAAACACAAATAATAGGAAAAATAACACAACTTTAATACATTTACATAAGATGGATTCAAAATGTACCATAACAAGTCATTCTCACAAACCCCACCATATGGTCAAAACTGAGGCATCATCACTACATTTAACCATACTACGCCAAAAGCATGGTTAAAAAAGTGTAGAAACATTGTCATTATTCAAGTTTCACATGAGACACCCATTTCCCACACATTTCTTCGCATTAGAGATTTCAATTTTACATTAGGAACCTTTTTCATTTCAATTACTCAAACATGAAAAAACATTTCAATTTCAACATCTTTCCCAAACCATGTTTTCCCATGCGGGCCTAAAATGATGAACATCACAAAAATAATCCTAACTCCCTTGAATTATTTAAGAATACACAAATCTATTTCCATACAAGTCCATGGGTAAAATCTAAGAAAAATATAAAAAAAATCACATCACATAACAAGTGCATCACTCAAGGTGAAATAGCATCCAACTGTAACAAAACACATCAATAATAGTAGTCCAACCATGGGTACATGGATTTTACCCTCATGTATGGGTTAGATATTCCCATGTAAGATCTCTTAAAAAAGGTATGACTTGTTATATTATCTAGTATAACATTATAAAATGTTATCACAAACGAAAATAAATGACTATAGCTTTTAAACCACATTTTAACATCCCGGAATAGGTGTCACACAATGGTCCCTTGATCTAGTCTGTCACATGGCCCCAAGAACACTTTCTTGTATGAAAAATGCTACTGACCTGTAGTGAGGGTCTAATATCAATCATGGGGAGACTACACCCTATTTTATAATGTAGCACAACAATAAGAGTAAATAAATAATATCCAAATGATATAACAATAACTTTAAAAAACCAGTATTACATTATGAATAAAATGGGAATAAAATATACAAACCAAAATAGTAGATATGTCATGTGAAATACCTGTCACATGTCAAATGCGAAACCAAAAGAAATACACACTGACACTCCCAATTGGGTCCCGAAACTACTATTTGTTCCTCATACATGCTACATCCCAAATCAGTCATCTAACATAGGGATCACTCCATTATCTTTTCTTACAAACATGAAGTCTATTTGGCTACCAATCAAGCAGACTGGGTAGGGTGTGAGTATAACTCATAAGTCCACCCCCAATGACATCTAACACAATATCTGATCAATAAAATTATATACAGTTTTATAATGAATAATGTATAATGCATAATGTAAACAGTTATCATATTTAACTATTCATCAATTAACCACATAAACCCTCATGTTTCTGAGGACACATGAACCCCCCAAAACCTACTTTTGCCCATACCAAATTCTAAACCATATCATATTGGGATTTGGACCATTCATTATAATCATGTTCTTTTATTATCCCTTAAATTTCAATTCATAACACTTTTAATTAGAACAATAGCCTAATTCCACATTTTAGGCCTAGAACATCATGTCTTGCACACCACGGGTATTTGAAGTATCTGTTTATGTCCCACACCTCATTTATGAAACAATCACATAAGTGTGATTGTTAAGAATATATTTTTGTGCAATATTCATTACCACTATACGATTTTGAAGAAATATTCCATAACTCACACATGTATATCAATTATTCTTACAAGTAGGGTTTTGATGCAACCGTTCATTTCCCATACTCATTATCACTATGACATTTTCAAGAAGTAATCTATGACCCAAACTCATATTTACATTAACACATACATAACATATATAGCATTTATGTTTGTTAATCATTGTTAACCCATTCATCAACATTTCACATCATGGTATACCATTACAATTTATCACAAAAAATCATGGTTTAATACATTAATCACATGAAAAAATATCATAAATTCACTATTAAAACAACTTATAATATTAAAATTATATAAAATATTAACCCAATAAGGTAAACTCAACCATCTCATAATCCCATTTTACAAATTATCCATATCACCTTAATTGACCAATTACACAATCCCTATTTCATTTCAATTCCACAATCACAATATTCCATTAAATAATTAACCAATTAATTGATCCAAATTCCCCAAATTTTAATTGGCTTAGTTTAATCCATATCATTATCACATGATAATTAAAATTATATCAATTCAATCATCAATGAAATTTTCCAATAATGGAAATTTATAATTTCACAATTACATACATGTAACTAAATTATCACTATAGGATTTTCATTTTTGACCACCAATGTCAAAATTGATGATGAACGCTCGCTAACGGAAATCCTCAATTAAATAAGAATGATCAAGAACATGATGTAGTACCAGATCTAGTACTAAAAGTTAGATGCAAGATTAAACGTAATATATCTATAAAAACGTAGATCTATACCACTTATAATGGAGGAAACAATACATTTAAATGATGATAGAAATATGGGATAGAGATAGAAAATCATATGGGATGGGAATCTCTTTATGGGAGAGGTTCAAATATTCAATTCAGGCTTGGGTTCATCAAAAATAGAGGATGGAATTCCATGTAGCCCATAAGAGGACCTCAAAATAAGATAAAAAATGGTTTAAGTTCAATATTATAGGTTTTGGGATATAATATGATAGTTCATGATTTTTTTTAAAAATCAGTGTATAAAAATTTCGGGTGTACGATCTCCTACTAGGGGAACAAAGTTTTCCCAAACCATGAAACTAAATATAAACCACCTCTTCGGGAGTCACACTGTCACTAATAGAATTTTGAATATTTTAAAACCCATGAACCATCCATGTGAATCCCCTATGTTTGGGTTCACATTGCTTTTATTCACGGGTGCATGGTTTGGGTAAACCATGCGCTAGCCGTCCACAAACCCACTTCCTTCTAAAATCCTCCACCTTCACACAAAAACTCCATAAGGGAAAACATTAAAAATATGTAATAAAAAAAGGAAAACATAATACCTATAAATGTGTTTCATATGACTCTATAAAAATTCATAATATTACAATCAGATTCTAGCAGTGAAGAAATAAGTTACAAAGCTAATATGTGTTTTATGAATAACACGTCTATTATATCAAATATTTTTTTTACATCACCGAATCATATTTACAACATTTATGAGAATTAAAATTGTGAATAAAATATGTTTAGTGATAAATTATTTTAATATTATAGCATACTAGAAGAATAATTCAATTAATTAAAATATAAATCTAAAATTTTAAAGTAGTATCCTATATCTTCTCTCTTTAAAATATATCTTAAAATAGAAAAGGACAAAAATGATCAATAGATTAAAGAAAATAATCAGCTGAAATTATCTAATAAACAATTTATGAATGATCCATAGAGATTCTCTAATGGAATAAATATACTTACACAGATTCTTGGTAAGTAGACTACTCATAAATATTCCACTGGAATTGGATACCAACCCAAAAATAGGAAAATAAAATAATCATATTTCCAACTCTACATTTTTTATTCTACTAGACCTAAAAAATTCATTATTTATAAGATTATAAAATATGTTTATAGGAATATAGTAAAACAATTATGGATTATGAAAAAAAAATATTACCAACATATCTAGACCTAGGAAAATATGGGTCCCAAAATCATTTATGGTTTAAATCTATATTTTAGAAAAATAACTTGAAGAGTTCCCTTATAACATTACGGTACCTGAATAGTGTTTGTTCTAGATATATGACTAGATATTTCTCAATAATTAAAACCCTAGTCAAATTAGATGGTGGATAAGTAAATTTAAATGACAATTCCAAATGTAAGATAAGTGTACTTGGGAATTCAGTAACTCTTATAAAATATTAATTTATTTATTTTTATTTGGAGATATATTTAAATATATTTTGCTTAGAATTTAAAAAAACTTACTATGGTTTTCATGTTATGTTTGAAAACAATTCTATTAAATTTTTTTATTCCAAAAATTATTTAGTTTTTACATTATTGATAAATGAAAATATTTATGTTATAGTTTTAAATTATTAATTTTCTCAAAATATTTATTGTTTTAGATCCTTTCACAATAAATATTTTATTTATAATAGGAGACAAGTCCATTACAATATAAACTCACTATGAAAACATGCTTGGATAGTTTTATTCAAGGATCTTCCCAAACTATATTTCCAAATTGATAATGTTAGTGATCCCTTTCAAATGGTAAATCAACATACAATATCATTCAAATCATAGAATACAGTCTCAACTTCTGAAACTTTAGAGTTGTTTAACATGGATTGTTTTTGGACCCTCTATATTTTTTAGGTTAGCAGGAAAACAAACTGCTTATGTCATAGTTGATTATTATTCAAGATATACATTGGGTTTTTCCTTTACAATAAAATTGATTCTCTTTCATGTTTTTTAAAATATGCTAAATTTTTAGAAAATAATAGTGGACATAGAATTAAGCCTTAATAAGTGATCATGGATATAAGTTTGAATCTATATTCTAAAAAGATTTCTATTGACACAAATTTCTTCTCAAATGACCAAATAGTAGAATGGTGTAGTAGAAAAAATAAATAGAACCCTTCACAAAATTTCCCAAACCATACTAAATATGTATGATTTACCTGTCTATTATTTTGGAAGAAGTGGTGAACATATAATAGAACATAATTAATAAAATTTTAGTTAGGATACTTTTAAATAATACCCATTATGAATTATGAAATGGTAGAAAACCAAAGGTTATTTACATTTGGGTTTTTTGTTTCATAGTCTTCAAACATCATAAAAAAAATATACATTAGACAAATTTTCTTCTAAGGGTAGGGACGTAATTTTCCATGGGTATTTTGTATCTAGTATATCATACAGGTTGTTTAAAAAAAGGACTAATCTTTTGGAAATTTCATGTTTTATGATATATATATACATGAGCCAGAGACCTCTTTAAATAATATTAAATATGTCCTTTTTTATGGACATAAATGCTAAACCAGGTGACAATTCTACCAGGCCTCCTGTACATAACTCTCCTAACATTGATTAATTGCTTGAACCTAAACCTATATATGAGAATATGTTGTCAAACACTTGTATTCCATGAATTTTTTGGACTCATACATACCATCCATTAGATATAGTTGTATGTAACCTAGTAAAAGGAACTCGTACTAGATTTTATCTAAGAAATCAGGTTGAACATCAACCTTTATTATCATTGATTGAACCTAAGAATATCAATGATTTTATTAATGATGAATTTTGGGTTATGGATATATAAGAAGAGTTAAATCAGTTTTAAATAAATAGGTTTAAGGAACCGGTATAAAGACCCAATGACTACCAATATTTTGGAACTAAATGTGTATTTATAAACCCGATTGATGAGTCAGGTACAATAGTTCTAAATAAAGATACATTTGTTGCAAAAGGATATAGTAACGAAAAGATTATTGACTATGATGAAACATTTTATACAATTGGAAGACTTCATTCCATTATAATGTTTCTTCCCTATGTAGCATATTTGAATTTCAAACTATATCAAATAGATAAAAAGAGTGAATTATTGAATAGTTATATTGTTAAGGGATGATTTTTTATAACAACCCCATGGAGTTAAAAACCCTCACTTTCCCAATCATGTGTTTATATTTAAAAAATATTTATATGATTTAAATTAAGATCCTTGATGTTGGTATGATAGGCTCAGCACGTTTTTTATTTCCAAAGGTTTTACAAATAGAAGTTTCGACCCTACATTATTTATTAAAATAATTTCAAAATATATTTTAGTTATAAGAATATATGTTGAAGATTTCTTTTGATCTTCACGAAAATCATTGTGCACTGAGTTTTCAAAAATAATACAAATGGAATTTAAAATGAGTTTGATGAGTGAAGTTAAATTGTTTCATGGTTTTCAAAATTTCCATAATAAATAAGGGGCTATTTTAATCAAATTAAGTACTCTAAATATATTCTAAAACATTTTGGCATGGTTAGTATTAAAAGTAGTGATACTCCCATGATTACTTGATGAAAATTGGATCTTGATGAAACTGGGAAACTAGTTGATCAGACCACATATAGAGGTGTGACTAGAAGTTTACTATACATAAATTTTTCTTAGAGTAATATAATTATTAGAATGTGTATCTGTTCTCCTTTTTAAGAAAATATAAAAGATTCTAATTTACAATTTGTCATAATAGTTTTAAAAGTCCCCAAAAAAAGATGATTTAGGACTATTCAATTCTATAGTATAAGAATTTTAATTTGGGGGGATTCATATTCATGTCTTGGTGGTTATATGTTAGAAAAATCACTTCTGGAACATGTCTGTTTTTGGGAAATTATCATATTTCATTGTATAGTGAGAAATAGAACTCTATATAATTATCCACTACTGAATCTGAGTACATAAATATAAGTAGTTTTTGCACACAGATTCTTTGGATGAGACATACATTACTGTATTATAGTTATCAATTCTGAAATGTACCTTTAAATTTTAATTTTACAAGTATGATAAATATTTCTATGAATCCTATATCTCATTCTACAACAAAGTATTTTGGTAAAAGAAATCACTTTCTAATATATCATTTCCTAAATGGTGATATACACCATTATTCATTAGTACATAACATCGTCTTTGTAATATATTTATAAATTATTTAAATGTTTAATTATTAAATTATATAAGACATGAAATTGGATTGAATAAATATGTCAAATTATTTTCATTTATTGGTTAATTATTGTGTTATAATATTTAACATTTTTATCAGATATTTTATAGAAGTAATCATAAAGAGTACTTCACATTATCAGTAGGTCAACCATGTGTTTTTATTCATGTGGCCAACATGCCTACCATGAAAACATAATCTTGTGGTAACCATACCTGGAATACGTATTAACTAACATAGTCACTATGCCTATTATGAAAATTTAATGCATTTGGTTTTTAGGCCCACTATGCTTATGTTATTTTAAATCCATGGTCAGCATACATACCATGTATATTTATATATAATTTTATTCAAAATATTTTGACCATGATTTATTTATCTTTATTTTTATTTTATTCCCTAAATGAATAAAATAGAATTTTAATTTTAATACAGATCCTCAGTTTCTATTTCACTAAAAACACTTTTTTTCCCAAAGCCTTATCCTATTTCAAACCACTCTCTTTCCTTGAATATATATCTCTCTCTCTCTCATGTTTAAACATTTAGATATTTTTAATTGAATATAAAATTCTAAATGTGAAATATGCTACTGATATCGTGCCTCCTATCGAGCTAACTACAATAAATAAATCAAAAAATCAAAATGAATTTCTATTTTATCTATATATTTGATACTTCCACGCTAAATTAATCTTCCGTCTTTAGTAGAAAAATATTTTGATGTGCAATGGTTGAAATCGATCCGATATTTGGTCTAGAGTTTAATTCAAAAATAGGCAAGGTTTAAATGGTTTATAGAAAATGTTAGGCCTTTTACCCAAATCTAGTCAGTTAATTTTACGTGCACCATGAGTTTATCTCACGTAAGAAAATAGGTTTCATCAGAACTATGGTTTGTGGGGATGTTTTGGAGTTTTCTCCAAATCATTGGGAAATATTTTTGGGTGTGACAACCAATAAAGAATTTGGGGATTAAAAATCTTATAATTTTAATTATGATAATTTGGATTTTTAGATTTACATGGATGATCTAACTTGGAATGGAAACCCCAGGAAACCATTAGTTTTCAAACTAAATAGACAGTATAGGCTAGAGGTCATATTTATCTACCACGTAATATGTCTAAGAAAATAGTATTTCATCATCTTGAGGAATCGAGATATTTTATTATTTTTTATGATTAAAAATATTTAAATAAAACTTTACCAATATATCATAAAATGTGTGGTTGAGCTACCAAAGATATCTTCAAGGTTTGGTCAATTACATTACCTGATGAAAATTTAATCCTTGATGGAAAATAAATTTTTAGTTCCTTGGGGGAATAAAACTTAATTTGATAGATTTTATTTTACCCAAAATATTAGTAACTGAATGAGAGTTTATTGGAATCCATAAAACAAAAATGAGTGGCTGACCTAGAGAAAATGTATGAACTGTTTAACCTAGTAATGTTTCCTACTAGACCTAGGGATCTGAGGAATCTAGATTTGGAAAATGATAAAGATTTCAAGTAATAAAATAATTAAGTTTCTCCTTTTAATGAATAATAAGTGGAAGTAGATTTGGATGAAGTGGAAGAAGATGAATAAATAGAATTTGTAGATATTAATGAATAATCTAGAATAGATCACAAGGATGATTGAGAATTTGATCATTCAATTATTTCAGATGTAGTTGAGGATATATCAAAAAAATATCCTATTATAGGGATTAATCCTAGCTATCATATTCCTATTGCACCTTCTAAGGGGTATAAATCCACTAGATCTCTTGTTTCAGGCATAGACTATCTTGATTCTATTGATTAAGATCATGGAGGCAGTCCTCCTGGATATGGTGGGGCTACCATTTTCTCAGTTCAAAAAACTCTATAAGAAGATTATTTTTGAGTTTGATCGTTAAAAAATAATTTACTTGTCTTCTAGAATACCTTCATCGGTTAGACCGTTCAAGATATATTTGGTCCTACAACCACCAGAGAAGGTTAGGATTCTTATCTTGTTGTTCATGAAAACATAACTGAATATTCAGATTGGTCAATATAGGATTATCATTAGATAGATGGTAGGAATCATGTTATTTATCCAGATCCCTCAAATATTACACCCTCTATTACTCCAAATTCATATTTCACTGAGGATGACATGAATATCATCAAATCAAAAATTATTAATAGGTTCAATAAGGTATTTCTAAATTTTTACATTTCCTTGATAAATGTGAGAAAAGATGATATATTTGAATTTGTTACTTTCATAACCACTCATCCTAAAACTATATTAAATTTTAGAATAGAGATGACGAAGAATGAAATTGATGATTTAAGAGATCAAGTTGGGGATATTACGATGATCCAGTTAGATTAACTGTTCTGGAATATTGTGCTTTGGCCTTCTCTTGTGCCTCTTTCTTCTCCTTCTATTCAATATGTTGTTGATGATAAATATATACAATAGATCATGAAAGATTAATTTCAGTTTTTCTTAATAATATTTCAAGACTCTTTAGTCTCTATATGATGGGTTTCAAACCCACTCTACCAAGACCCTATAAATAGTTTGAGATGATTCCAATAAAGCTTGTTAAGACTAAGAAACTATAAATAGAGAAATTTTTTTTATCTTAGTATGATCTTCATAAAGTAAGATATAAGAGGGTTGTTTAGAAATATTTATTTGGACATAAAGATACCCCCTCTGAATCAATATTGTAATCCTCAAGTTGATAAGTTCAATGCTATTAATCTTGTTTTTGAATCCTTCAATGAGCATATAGATGATTTCCTTTAGGATCTAGAGCATGGTTCTTAGGCTATCAGTGATTTCACCAGGTTAATGGAACCCTATTTATAAACTCCTCAAATAATTATTCTACCCCCCTTAGACATTCCATTATCCCTACCTATTACCTATTCTACCATTAATAATTTTTCTTAACTCATAACCCATCCTTTCAGCAGCGTAGACTATTTTCTATGTTTGTAGTTATTAGATACCCTAACCCTTCATCTTCTCCTGAGACTACTTGCGCTCCATCATCTGTATCCAAAGGGAAGGACCCTATTATTCATACGTATTCCCAAAATGTTCCTCATTTGGATTCATATTATGATCTCTAATAGTGATAAAATAATTTAAATTTACTTCTCCAGAAAACGTTTCGTGATTTTGAGAAGATCTCAGAAAACTATTTCAATCTTATACAAATATACTTTTTTTTATAGGAAACTCATTTCCATTTAAATTTAAGGATTTATGATCTAAAAAACGTGGGATCTTGTTGGTTTAGTCCAAATCCTCTTTATTTTAATGATCTAAAATCATTTTTATATTTTTATTAGAGAATCTCGGGTTTTCTATTTGTAAATATTTTTTTGGAAAAACATGTAAAATGGATAAGTCTCGAGCTTACCGTTCTACCTCATCATGTGAAAGTTGATTTTCCAAATTCGTATATACTTTTTTATGTCATTAATTTTTGGATTTTCATAGATTTACTTGATATTAAACTTAGTATATGCTCAATTTTGTAGGAATAAGGGTTTACACGATTCAAAGGATTAATTGTAGAAAAAGGGAAAAATTTCCTATTGCACATTGTGACATGTCACTACACATCGTGTAGTGGGAGTTCACTGCATGAGATAGGTTGTGAGATAATCCATAAAAACCCATGAAGTTAGTAGTGTAAATAGCCAGTACACATCATGAAGGTAAAGTACACGACGTGACACCTGTCAAAATAGTTGAGCAAGAAATCCACCGGAAATCTGCTCAAAGTATTAGCAGGAGGACATTATTTGTAGTGAACACTTAGTATATGATGTGTAGTTAGTAAAAATTCATAAATATTCTGGATAATAAATTTCATGTGGGAGATACAAAATATTTGGAAATCTACACGGACCAATGGTACACATCGTGTACCCGTAGTACACATCGTGACCCAATCTTCCTATAAATATTGACCTATGGTAGATCATTTCCTAATAATTCCAAACACGATTCCTCTCTATTTTTCGTCCCCTTTATGTTTCTTCTCCCATTTCCCCTTTAATCTCTAAATTTATTCATTTTTTAGATTTTAATTTGATTCAGGAGCCGTGGATCATTTTTCTTCAACATTTTTTCATTCTCTATATATCGATTCTCGTCACTCATCATCAATTTCCAACAACATGTGGGAGATCCATTTCGGTTTTGTTTCTAAAGTAATAAAGTTATTAAAAGTTTATATTTATCTTTTTCATGCCCGATTTCATGTTCATTCTCAATCCATTCTCTAACCCTTGTATGTTTGTGATTCAATAAATTTCAATTAACATGTCAAGCAGGATTTCCCTTATTTGTTCAATTGAATCTCTACTAAATATGAGTAGTTAAACCTCTTAGGGGTAGGGATACATAGTATATGTATCTAAACCCATAATCAATCCTTAAATCTAAATTTTAAAAACTTAATGAATTAGTAATATGGATAAAGAACCAATATCTACCAAATTTGTGTGAACATCTCCGACCATGGGATATTAAAATTGAAAACCCTAACCTGATTGAAGTATATTAGTCTACAATCACTAGAATATGATATTTTCTACCGTAGAATCTAAACATAATACACCTAGGATTTTACTATCTCCCGACCATGGAATTGTCACACCCTAGGTAGAACTAGGTGGCATGACCAAATTCTACTAGAAAAAATCATTTTCTTTGAATCTTAATCCTTAAGACTCAAGAAATATTATAATTAAGTTCATAATTTACTCATATACTAGAAATAGATCTTGAACCCTCCTTAATTACTTGCAGTAACCCCCAACTGGAGATTTTATAAAATTCCCATACAACAAGACAATTTGAAAGGGCTTGTATATGGTTCTGAATCCAGTGATCCTATATAATAGTAGCTTCCTCCTCAAGGGATCAACCATGTACTTCTACTATACTATGCCCTTGTATTTAGTAACATTTGGGACACACATTTATAATCTAACCACTTCCTATAAAAAACTAATGAGGCATGCATGTGTGTCAAATTTTGGAATCGCTTCCATAGATCAATGTTGTTTCTTCTGAAGAACTCTGGTCTAATTAGGTTACATTTCCCTTACAATATTTCATATCTTTTCTTTAAAATAAACCCTTATTTAATCATGTTTCCTAGAATAGTGCATGTACTATGGTCCCTTGACACATTAAAGGATACTTGAGTTTAAATAACCCTTGGACTTTGATCTGGAGATCAAAATGTACTTGTTTAACCATCACCGGTCCCTAATGGTGGAGGAACATCATCCCATGGGACCCAACCCACCAAACGTTCATCAGATAATTCTAAAAGAACACCAAATTCATCCCGAAAAGAAAATCATGTATTGTGTCCATCCATCAATCCATGACACAACTCAAAGAAATTTAAATAACCATATTCAATACCACACCTTCAAGATCATGTATGGACTCATTCACATAGTCCAGAATATAAGACAATTTAGTGGTCTTCATAACAAATACCCGTATGAACACATTGCAAACTTCTTAGATGTTTGGGAAAGATTTCGCAACTGTGGAGTCTCTTTAGATGTCGTAATACTATGTGTCTTTCCATTATCACTAAGATATGGAGCTAAGGTTTATCTTTAAATCCAATCTATCTAGTTAATTATGACTAGGGAAGATACTTCCAGGATGTTTTTAGATGGGTATTTCCCATCAATATAGTCCTGGAAGCACTGGAATGATATTCAAAACTTTTCTCAAGTAAATGGAGAATCAACATGAAAAGCCTGGGATTGATTCAAATAGCTTATAAGGAAGTTTCCACATCATGGACCTGATACATGGATTTATTTGTAGACATTTTTCCAAGGAATCCAGCCAGTGTCATGAACTGTAGTTGATGCTTCCACTGATGGGGGAATAATGTTCAGGACCCCCAAATCCAGAAACAAAACAATAGATGAAGTCTCTCACAATGTCATCATGTGGTAGAGTGATCATGGATGACTACATCATGGTATCATCTAAGTATATTAGAGAAACAAATTAGCAATGAAAGTGGAAGTGCTCACAAAGAATCTTGAATATTTTTATATACAAGATACACGACCTCAAACTCAAGTCCCTCTTTCTCCCATCATGGAACTGAAATCATGTGAGATGTGTGGTGGATTTCCCCCATATAAGGATTGTAAGTATAGATATGAAGACCATCAATATTTTAATTATGTAAATTACAATCAACAGAACCAGTCGTTTTATTAGCCACAATATTATCTGCAGAGGTCTTCTTAGAAGAAACCTTAGAACAGTCAAGGATCTTTTCAACCGTGAAGTGGTCCGGAACAATTACACAATAAAGGACCACAAGGGAATCCTATGATGAACCACATGACATGACCACAACAAAAAATTTGGAAACAATCTTTCCCCAAAGTTATCAATAGAAATTTCTTCCACGTAATCCAATACCTCAAAAACCACCTCCCCCTCCACCACGTAACATGGAGAACCTCCTGGCTTGATTTTTTCCAAAGTTATATCAGAGAATGAAAACCAAGGAAACTGAAATAAAAAACTAAATATATGACTTGAAGAACCTTAAAATTCAAATGGGCCAAATCTAAAAGACATTGTAAGAAATATTACCAGTTCCTCTACCATGAAACATTGAGATGTACCCAAGAGAAGAATCAAATTCAATAGTGCTAAGAAGCGGGATGTTTTTGTAATTTCAATAGACAAGTGGAAAATATAAAAATCAATAAGAATATCTTAAGAAGCAACCAGTAGGAGACAAAGAAGATGATAAATCCATTCACATATCATCTCAAGAATATGTACCAGCAAAGATAAAATAATATCCTTAACAGAAAAAGGAACCAGTTTATGTTTCCCCAAATCCATACATTCTACCTCTTCCCTTTCCGGAGAGATCACGACAAGGTAAGAAAGAACCACAATACAAGAAGTTCTTGGAGATGTTCAAGAAACAACACATAAATATACCATTTGTGGAATCCATTTACTAGATTCCCATTTATGCCAAATTCCACAAATATACTCTACCAAATAATAGGAATATAGATGATCTAGGAGTCATCTCTTTGAATGAGGAATTCACTTTTATTTTAAAACAAAAAATTCCCCCAAGAAGGAGAGATCCTTGATGTTTCTCAATTCCTCGAGCTGTAGGAGAATGCATGTTTGGAAGATCACTATATGATCTTGGATCCAATATTAACATGATTTTGTTGAGTTTTATCCACAACCTAGGACTCCAAGAACTCAAAATAACTAAACTAGAATTACATCAAATTTTACTGATTCCAAAAATATTCCCAATGTATTCTCAAATATGTTTTGGTCAAAGTCAGAAAATTTATATTTCCATTATACTTTCTTATGATACACGTGGAATAATAAGGTTACATCCCTATCATACTTGGAAGACCATTCCTAACCATAGGAAAGGATTTGATTGATGTAAATCAAGGATATCTGATCTTCAAATATGGAGAATAAAAAGTAGTGTTTAACCTAATCAAAGCTTCCCAACAATTAGTTGATGATGTGGATTATAATGACATCTCTCTTTCCCACAAAAGATATGAGTACCTAGACATTGAGGAAGAAAGTGATTATTCAATAATATAGAAGGAATAAGAATATGAATTTTAATAAGTAAGCTTCAATGAACCACCCACAAGAGACACCATGCCACCTTTTATTCCCTCTATCATTTATTCTCCCCAGTTAGAACTAAATCCTCTACCCAGTACACTAGAGTACTCGTAAATAGAATTTTTATCCACTCTTCCAATCATAATAAGCTCATAACTATCCCTAACACATGAAGAAAAATTGGTTAGTGTTATGAGAATACATAAGAAATCAATTTTATAGGGAGTGGAAGACATCGAGGGGATTAATCATACAAAATGCACCCATAGAATCTTATTTGAAGAAAATGAAAAAAATGACCACCTCAAAGGCAATTCACACCCACGATGAAAGAGGCTATTAAAAAATAATTTCTATAACTCATGGAAACAGGAATTATCTTTCATATTTTATATAGTAAATGGTTGATCCCCCTATATGTTCTTCCCAAGAATTGTTGAATCACGGTAGAAAGAATAGATGAAAACAAATTGATTTCAACATGCACCATCATTGGATGGAGAGTTCATGTGGACTACTAATTTTTATATTCGAAAAAATAGAAATGATAATTTTACCTTAACCATCATGGATCATATTCTATAAATCCTAGAAGATAAATAATTATACTTTTTTATGGATGGATATTTAGGATACAACCAAATTGAAATTCACACTGCTTATTACCCGAAGACTACATTCATATTCCCATTTGGAAACTTTTCTTATAGTATAGTGTCATTTGGAATTTCTAATTCTCTAAAAACATTTTAGATATGTGTGAAACATATCTTCCATTACATGGATGATGAATTTCTCAAAATCATTATGGATGATTTCTCGATCTATGGAAGATCATTTCAAGTTTATTTAAGAAATCTGGAATTGGTATTGCAACACTGCCAATAGAAGTTCCTATTTCTGAATTGGGATCAAGTACATTCCATGGTATAAGAAGGAATATAACTTGGAAATAAATTCTCCAAGGAAGGAATCACTGTCGATCTCGCAAAAATCAAAGGCATCAATTATCTTCTAGAACCATCAAACTTCAAGGGTATCATAAGTTTTCTAGGCCATGGTAGATTTTACAAACAATTTCTAAAGGATGTTTCTAAATCATCCCATTCATTGACTCATTGAATTTAAAAATACATTGATTTTTAATTCACTGAGGCATGTCGACATGATTTTGATATGCTGAATTAATGTCTGATCACCTCACTAGTAATCATTGCACCAAATTGGGAGAAATAATTTGAATTAATGTGTGATTCTAGTGACATTATTGTAGGTTTCGTGCTAGGAAAATGAATTGGAATCATCTTTTGTCTGATTTCTTATGCAATTCATATTCTAAATGAATCTCATGTCAACTAAATGACTATATAGAAGGATCTCATATCCATTGTATATGCCTTCTAGAAGTTTTTCTCACATATGGTTCTATCTAAAGTAATTGTTCACCCTGATCACACTACCCTCAGGTACCTGATAAAAAATGTATTCCAAACTTAGGTTGATATGTTGGATCCTCTTGCTACTATAATTTGATGCCTTGATAAAGTATACAAAAGGGATAGAGTTTTTTATTACAGATCATCTCTCAAAACATTCTCTCTCCATCATCAAGGAAGAAAATGAGGCCGACATTGATGTGGATTTTCTAGATGCGACGCTATTCATTATTAAGGTTCACCTGTGTTTCTCAAAAATTGAAATTTATCTTACCATGAGATATATATATTAGATCATTTATTACCAATAGATAAAAATATTTATTAGATTCCAATAATTGTTATTAGGATGAGCCTATATTATTCAAGCGTTGTTATGACGGATTTTTTAGATGTAGTATCCCTAAATAAGAAAACCATAATGTATTTGAGATGTGTCATACATCACTGAATGGTGGAGATCATGGACCCAAGTTTAATGTGCCATAAATTCTACAAAGTGGATTTTTCTGGCCTACACTACACCAAATACAAGGGGATTTTTCCAACAATGTGACAGATGTTGGAAGAACAGAAATGTTATCAAAAGAAATTAGATTCCAAAAAAACCCATTATGGATGTTGAAGTCTTTGACGTTTGGGGAATCGATTTCAAGGGATCATTTTTGACATCACATGAAAAAACCTACATTATGTTTGTGTTTGACTACGTTACAAAATGGGCGGAATATGAAGAAACTCCACATGATATATCAAAGGTTTTCATGAACTTTATAAGGAAGAATGTGTTTTCACAGTTTGTATTTTTGAGATGACTCACTAGTGATTGAGGAATGCACACCACAAAATGATCTATGAGAGGAATTATATAAATATATGGAATAAAATATAATACTGGACCACCCTATCACCCAAAAACAAGTGGGAAAGTATAACATTATAATATAGAGGTCAAGAAAATAATAGAAATAATTGTGAATAAAAATTGAAATGACTGGAGTCTGAAACTGGATGATACACTATGTGCGTACCGAATTTCCTACAAGACACCAATATAAAACACAACGTTTCAACTAGTTTATGGAAAACAAATTCCTATTTTAGTAAAGATGGAGAATCATTCATTTTGGGAGAACAAGAAAATGAATCTTGATTCAGAGAAACCAGGACAATCCCTAATGTTTCAATTAACTACATTGGATGAAATAATAATAGATGCATATGAAGATACGTGAATCTATAAGGAATACATGAAGAAATGGAATGATCAATGTTATTCAAGGTAGACCTTTGTACCTAGGAATAAGGTTTTATTATTATAATTGAGATTGAAACTATTACCAATCAAGAAGAAGCCTCATTAGTCAGTTCTATTCATAGTCACTCAAGTCTTTATTTATGGAACCATCAAAATCCAAATAGATGGTGGAACACCATTCAATGTGAATGGAAGAATTTTGTAGATTTTTCAAGAACCCTTCCTGGAAGGTTATTTCATAATCCATAAATTATCTTTAACTTTAATATAAACAAGATCCTAAATTTAAAGGTAGTGTTGACTGGGTGGAAACCCAAGATAGGACATCTTAGGTTTGAGTAGGATCGTCTTAGAATTTTTTTGGATGATCCATAACTAAATACAAGAATGGTGCACTATTCAATGATAGAAAATCTTAGTACATGTTGTGTACTAGTGGTTTATGATATGTACACTATTAACCAAAAAATATATTTAACAAACCATTACAGGACGTGAACCATATGTACACATCATGTACTTCATGGGGTCTATTTAAAAAATACACAAGTTGGGACCTGATGCCTCACCTCCCATCTCAGATGTCTCAACCTATGACTCATTGTCCCTTCTCATCCCTCCCAACTCAAGATCTCCCGTCTCCCTCTCTTCCTCTCTATCACTATCAAATTCACACCCCTCACAACCCTCTCCTCTATCGCCCACACCCTCTCTTACTACAATGTCGTGTGCCCCTCCCTCGGCCTACCCCCTCACACTGCAACCTCCTCTCCCCTTGCTAGGCCCCCACCTCTCCTTCATGGACCACACAAAATAACATTAAACTTACCCTTACTCCTCTTACTCCTCTAAATCCTCATCCTCAGTATCATAGGAACAACAAGTAGCCCCCAAGAATCCCTATGTTGAACCTGCCGAACCAAATGCACCTCTTATAGCCTACGCTACCACTGGTCCTCTGGTTGAAACAACATCTACATCATGTGATGAAAACATGAACCTGAACCTTGTGCTCTGTTTCAATAACCCAAAGCATTGGGTCAATATTATCAAGTTGAGGGAAAACCCATGTGTTCCAACAAGACACTAGACATACACGTTCTATCCGAAGTGAATATCATTGAGGTTGTCCTGGACATCCTGGAGGCATTGTACATTGACCTCGTTCTAAAGTTCTATGAGGAAACCTTTTGGATGTTATTTATGGTGTCTTTAGCCACCTTTGACATGGCCCTCGAATGCCTCCATTTCTTATTTGGTGGCAGACCCCATGATATAACTTTTACAGAATTAGAGGTTGGTCTAGGCATCTAAACTAAGGAGTTTTTCATTTTAGACATTTATCCTAAACTTTAGATGGATACACCTCATGAGTCTTTTCCAAAATTGTGGCATATGATATCCCATTAAACCCAGTCATATAGTGACCCTCACATTAAAAATTCTAATCACCTGTGGGGCCCCACACTACATATCCTACATAGATCCCCAACACATAGCTGGTTTTATCGGGTTGATTATCATGAAAGTGTTATTCCTGTAGATGTATTGATTCTTACAGTAGCCATCGATGGACCACCCATCAACATGGATGCCCAATTTTCCCAATACTTCAAGACTTATCCCCAGAAGTAGCGAGGTACTTTGATGGGAGGATCTTTTATTGCACACCTAGCTAGATACCTCAGCGTATTCGATGCTTGACATCCCCTCACCTCCTTAGGACCTATTGAGATAATTGATCTTATGATGCTGCACAAGATGAAGATGTTAGTGAGGGATTATGCGGCATACATTTGGTAACTAGGAGTACAGGACCACGCACTACAGGATCCACCAGATGCAGAAGCAGTAGACCCACCTATTCACCTATATTCCACCCCAACACATATCCCACCCATTCCTCCACCCATATTTACCCCCACATCCTTCTCCCTACCTACACTGTCCCACCCCACCCTAAGTTATATCAAGGAAAACCAACAATACATCCTGGAAAACCTACAATAGATTTCCACTCCCCTCTATCCTTCATTCATTGAAAAATTGGTGTTCACCACACCACCCACACCAATCAAACCCCCATTTACCACCATTACCACACCCCTATAGTCCACTAGGACCTACCTCTAGAGCTTATTGATCCCACTACTCAGTGGTATTTCTTAGAAGATTAGGCTCATAGGGGAAAGGGGATATCCACTTATTCCACCCCTGAGGTACCATTTTTGGATCTAGCTGCGAGACATATAGACTACTTTTGGATTGGTAGTTATCAACAACCCACCCTAACTAAGATACCTACATCCACCACCCCCACCATACACTATATTCATCGGCCGACTAACTACTTCTTCTACTACAGACGATGACCTCACTAGACAGTTTGTATGACAACCCTGCTTTTCATTACAACTTAAGCATGCTTTATTACATAAAACTTCACTTGATACAACAAAGAAGATCGAGAGGTTTAGTATCTTTGGGGCTTAGGATCATTACATAAAAACTTTAAACTTGAAATACTACATCTTTATTGAAAACTTCCTTTACATGACCACTACATTCTTTCGTACTTAGCATTGCATGGGATAACCTGAGGACATGCATAAGAAAAGGGTGAGCTATAAAGCCCAGTAAGGGAGTACACAATGAATAACATGAAGATTACAATACAAGTTAGGCAATAGGAATATCAATAGAGCATAAGAGAAACATGAACATAAAGTCATGATAAAGCATGATAATCATAGCATGGAAATGTGGCAACAACACTTAACATTGAATTAGCATGAGCCAAGGCTCATTGCACATGGAGCATGGGTAAACCCTCATTGCACTTGAAGCACGAGTAAACCCTCGTTGCACTTGAATTAGCATGAGTAAACACTCATTTCACATGACGTATCATGATACTATACTTTACCCAATGCATTGGAGCGCTATAAAGGGCGCACCCTTCTTAAACATTTCATTTAATGCATAAGTGTGCCACATGGATCATAAAACATGGATTCATAAAACATAATCATTTCTTCCACGATAAAGGAATGTGTAATTCATACATGAAACTTTACAATAAATATGTATATGTGCATAAAGGTGAATACCCTTGATGGAGAAATGGGCATGGTATTCACTACACAGAGACATTGGCTTAGAAAATCGGTGCGATTTCGGCAGCGTAACGGCGTGACATAAGAATTCATAAAAAAGGTTGATGAGAGAGAAAGGGGTTCCTCACCATATTTACATGTAATGGAAAGTAATGAGATAATATATATACATGTCCAAACAATAGAAATGGAATTTAGATTCATGATACAAAAGTATTGCTTGAATGTAAAAGAAGAGAGATAAGTTCCTTTCGGAATTTCGGCATAGTAACGGGTGTACATGAGAGGCATTTAATGAGAGAGAAAGGGTTCTCCCATAATTAAAACAATAAGAGGGAAGTATGGGGGAGTTTCAAAAACATACCCCAACATTCATAATTGAAATAAAAATGGAAATACAACTTAAAGAAAATTGACAAAAAAATGAGAAAGGGAGAAAAAACCCTTACTTGGAAGTGTGCTTCCAAAGGCTAGAGAGAGGCTTGTGAGAGGCTTCTTGGGAGCTTGGGGCACCTTGAGAGGATTCTAGAGAGAGTAGGGCAGAGGTTGGACGAAATTTAAGGGCTTTGAGTGAGGAGGAAGTGGGAGCTTGGGTGGGTTTATATAGGAAAGGTGAGAGAATTCTTTATTATTTAGGTTTGGGACCCCTTATATTAAAATAATCCAAACCACAAACCATCCCATGGTATTTGACCATGGTTTCTGGAAAAGGAAAGAGGAAAATAATATTTTACAAGTCCAAGGTCCGAACTTATTAAAAAATTAGGGTTGCTTATGTGGAGGTGAGTCACACTCCCATGGAAATTAATTTAAAAAGGAAAAGTGTTGAATAAGTCTTGAGGGCTCCATTAATGCCTTGAAAAGTAAGTCAAACAAACCCAAAACCTCATTATTTTAATGATAAAACACATATTGGCCGAACATAAGTATTATGGTATTTTATTACATCACCATTGGGTCATTATGATGTCATAAAACACATTATATATTTAAATGGTATTTAATTTTTACCCAAAAATTTGACTGTCTCAGAAAATTATGAAAAATTCACCGTTGGATCATTTCGACATCCTGATTCCAAAAATAATATTTATTTTATCTAAATAATTTTTTAAATATGTGAATTTTCATTTTTAAAATAAAAACCGACATTTATAAAAAATTCACGGGTTTTGACAGAAATGGCTTTCAAACCTTAATAAAATTTTTAATTGCATTCATAAAATTATAAGATCATTTATATTTAATAAAAATTAATTTAATATTAAAAATAATATTTTATTAAAATATTATTTAATTCAAAAATCCTTTAATTTAATAAAATATAATTCTCAATTAAATAATAACTAAAACACCATTTGTACTTTAAAAACTAATTACAATGTATCAAAAAAAATATTCATTATTATATACAAAAAAATGTACATGAACATGGTGCTACTTATTTGTTACATAACCCATTAAAATAGCCGCATAAGACCTAAGGGTAAGGTGTGCGATGGTGAAAGACTCTTGGGGTTGCTCGGATAACATCGCTCGAGTGGTAATCTCTATCAACTTCCATTTTTCCCGTAGACGATCACGTTCGAGCTTGACTTGATGAAGCTCAGCTTGGGCTTGGTCAAGGGCAAAGCCCAAAGACGCCACCTCTTTTCCGAGCTCAGACAAATGGGCTTCGTAAGGGGCAATTCTACTGGATGAGGCCATCGCTTCCTTTCTCTGAGTAGAAATGGTTTCGTTAAAGCTTTATATTTATACTACTCAGATGATCACTGTTCAACGGCTATAAAAGTAACGGTCACAAATCCTAACATAAAACTAAAGAAGTTGACATCTTCTAAAAAAACATTTTTCATAAAGAAACATTTAACTGGATCAAGAGGGATTTCCATTAATGAAACTTTGGGTCGTTACAACATTCCCCCCTTAAGAAATTTCGCCCTCGAAATTTTCCTTTTCCCACACTAAAACAAATGTGGGTAACGTAGCTTCATCATATCCTCCGACTCCCATGTTACTTCTTAAAACTTGTGGTTTCTCCACAATACCTTGACGAGGGGCATTGTCTTATTTCGTAGAACTTTTTCTCTAGGATCTAAGATCTTCACCGGTTGCTCCTCATAAGAAAGGTCATCTTCCAATTGTACCACCTCGGAAGAGAGTACATGTGAAGGGTCTGGTATGTACATCCTTAAGAGGGATACATGGAAGACATCATGCACCTTGTCCATAGTAGGTGGAAGTGCTAGTCGATAGGCCACAGCCCCAACACGATCAAGAATCTCGAAGGGGCCGATGTACGTTGGACTTAACTTCCCTTTCTTTCCAAACCTCATGACCTTCTTCCACGGAGATATGCGTAAAAACACCATGTCTCCGACTTTAAACTCAAGGTCTCGTCGACGATTATCTACATAACTCTTCTGTCGACTTTGGGCTGCCTTGATATGCTTCTGAATGGTTTTCACCTTCTCCACCATTTCTTCGACCATTTCTGGTCCAAGCAGCTTACGTTCACCGACCTCATCCCAACATGCCGGTGTTCTACACCTTTTCCCATACAGGGCTTCATATGGTGCCATTTGGATGCTCGAGTGGAAACTATTATTATAAGAGAACTCAACCAGAGGAAGATGTTGATCCCATCCTCCTTTAAAGTCCATTGAGCACGCTCTCAACATATCCTCAAGTGTTTGGATAGTCCGCTCGGATTGGCCATCAGTTTGAGGATGATAGGCCGTACTGAAGTTCAGTTCAGTATTCAGAGCATGTTGAAGACTCTTCCAAAACTTAGAGGTAAATCTTGGATCTCGGTCAGACACAATAGATAGTGGTACTCCATGCAACCGTACCACTTCCCTGATATATATCCGTGCCAGTTGATCCAAATAGAAATCCTCTCGAATAGCAATGAAGTGTGCAGTCTTTGTAAGACGATCCACAACAACCCAGATTGCATTGCTACCTTTGGATGTCCTTGGAAGTCCGGTGACAAAGTCCATGGTGATGTTCTCCCATTTCCATTCTGGTATGGGCAATGGTTGCATCATCCCCTTAGACTTCTGCCTCTCTGCCTTCACTTGCTGACACACCAGGCACTTTGATGTATATTCAGCGATCTCCTTCTTCATATTATCCCACCAAAAGTTTTCTCGGAGATCTCGATACATCTTTGTGCTCCCTGGGTGAATAGAGAAATTTGAACTATGTGCATCATCCAAAAGTTCCTTCTTCAGCTCCGAACTTGATGGAACACATAGTCTTTTCCCAAACCGCACAATTCCTTCTTCATTAACATTAAACTCTGAGGATTTTCCCTTTTTGATAGCTTCCACTTTTTCTTGGATTCCCACATCATCCTTTTGAGCATCCATTAACCTTTCCAAAAGAGATGGTTGAGCAATAATTTGTGAAAGGATTGATGATGTTCCCTTCTTTATGATTCCCACGTCCATCTTCATCAAGTCTAAGAAGATTGGATCCTTCTCAATTCTCATCATTGATAGAATTGCTGGATCCTTTCTACTTAGGGCATCCGCCACCTTGTTCGCCTTCCCAGGGTGGTAATGTATTGAACAATCATAATCCTTGATGAGATCTATCCATCTTCTCTGGCGCATATTAAGCTCTTTCTGTGTGAATATATATTTATGACTCTTGTGGTCAGTATATATCTCACATTTCTCTCCATAGAGATAATGCCGCCAGATTTTCAAGGCAAAGATCACCGCCGCCAACTCCAGATCATGCATTGGATAGTTTCTATAACGACCCATACTTTACATACATTGTTAATACTTCAAAATTGAAGCACACTTATTACAACATATGACAAAATCACAAAGGACCGTATAGGTATAGTGTCTTTAGAAACTGGGAAACATAAACAACTGGTTCATAAATCTTCTACAGTGTCTCCCATTTATTTCATCATATCTAGGGTCCCTTTTAGCATATTCTACTTAATATCCATCTTCCTGACCTGGGGAAAAGAAAACATAAAAGGGTGAGCTCAAATGCTCAGCAAGGGCAAATAAAGGAAATAAAAATCATATCATATCTTTTTGAAAATCATAACCTGCAAAAGAGATCATAATATCTTAACATGGAACAAATCATAGAAGTGAAAATGAGATCCCCATAATCATAACATGAAACATGAAACTTTGTGGCATGCACACATAATCATGGAAAATCATTTCTTGTTAGTCATGACTCATTGCCAAGACTATCTTAGTGGACAAAGTCCCTTTCTGAACCGAGTTCACTCCTCGTTTCAGTCCTGTATCACTGAACCGAAATAACCTTCCGTTCCAGCCATGTCTATCTCATGAGATATAAAATCTTTACCCAATGCATTGGAGGGAGATATAGGTCCCACCCATCTTATAATTAATCCTTTCTTATGTGTGCCACATAATCATAAATCATAAATCATAGCGTAACCCATGTAATAAAAATGGGATTCTTAAACAACATGACATCATAAAACAATTCATATAAGATAAAGGAATTCATAAAAATATTTCCATCACAACATAATCAAATCCATGTAATAATATGGATAAAAACATAACCCTTTTATTATCTTATATGGAAAATAATTTTGATAAAATACTTGAACTCCATTCTTGAGGAAAATATCCTTTCTACTTCAAAAACACTTTTCCTTTCTTAACATGTCATACAATTTTAAACTAAAAGAATTTGATTAAAAATAAACTTGAATACTTGTAAAGGAAGCTTCTTGGAAATAATGTTTTAGAAATCCATTCATGCCGTATAAGTTAAAAAAACATTCTTCGTACTTCTGTCGGAAAAGTCAAAAAGTACCTCGTACGAAAAAACGACAAAAGATTCCTTTCATATTCTTTACTAAAAACTCACCAAAGGGTAAAATTGTATTTAAAATATTTTACGTGGATGGAAAAAATATTACATATTGAGGGAACATGGATGTGGATGATAAAATACACTCCCAATAAATACTTACGAATAAACAATCTCGGATAAAAATGAGATTGTGATATTTCCCTTACCTTAGGTCCGATTTGCTTTGTATGTGTCCAAAGATCCTGTATAATGGTTTAAATAATGTTATTGACTTATTCCAGAATCATACATATTGATATGATATCATATATGGTCATATTCTTAGCTTCTTGATAGTAATATTTCATTGTTACTTGTTACTCGGGTCTTTATTGCCTTTTGTTCTTATGCGTGTTTTGCCGAGTACATTCTTATTCTTCTTTTAAGGTTATAGATACCTTATATCCAGAATGGTATTAGTGTAACATATATCATATTTATTTATTCAATTCATTTATATAATTACTATGTAATGATGATCATGTAGAACGAGTCGCATCACATCGTGGAGACGGTATTCAGTACGTACGCACGAGTGATGATATCGTTCCTATGATCGTGGAACTATATTGGAGTATATATATATTATTTCAGTATCAATATTACTTTATAATAATCATAAATAGTTACTCATTACACCATTATACCCATCCTTGTAAGGTGATGGTGGAAAATAGATTACACCACGGCGTGGAGACGGTATTTCGTACGTACGCACGCGCGGTGATTTCATTTTTCCGTAGGATGGATAGAAGGTGAATTAGGGTTGTTTCATATTTATAATAACATATCAGTATGTAATTAATACTGATGTTATTACTTCATCATGAAACAACTAAAGAAGAATAAGGTGAAGAAGAAAGAAATTGAAAAGATCGGTAATGGATATTACCTCTTCTTTGGAACGCTTCTTTGAATCCTTCACTTAGGGAACTAATATTGGTCTTTTAAGAAGACCAGGACATCTAGGATTATTCTAGGGAAGTGTAGAGGAGAAAATGGCAGGGGTTGGCCGATCTTGAGTGCTCAATTTGGTGTGAGGAGGAGGGGGAGGAGGTGCCCTTTTATAAGGGAGGAGAGGGGCACCTTAGGAATATCTCAAAATATTATTTTATATTAAAGTCAAAATCGGTTTATAATGGTTCCAAAGGGTCTTATTTCGAAGCTAAAGTGGGGATGGGTCGAAATACTATCAACCAATAGGATTTAGACAAGTTTAGGTTATTATTTTAACCTTATCAATTAGATTTAACTCTAAGTTAAATAATTTAACTTTTACTGTGTCTTTTTGTTTTCTTACACTATATGGTTAATACACTTACTATAACATGCCAAAAGAACCCCAAATTGTTTATTATTAGTATATATATCCTTATCTAAGTCATTTGGACGAACCTTAGATTTTTAGGAAAAAAATAACAATTAATAATATAATATTTTATTTAAAAACCATTTTGTGTCAATTTTGACACTATTTGATATATGATTTTTGTGAAAGTCATAATAGAATTATATGTTCGAACCAAGTTGATTAAATCAACACTAATATATCATAGTAACCTAGAAAATTATTGTAATTCATAAAAAGTCTCAAATTAAATTTATTTTGGTGTTTATAACATCAATTATGTCAATATTTCATAAATAAGATAATTACTGCATCATAATTGTGTCATAAATAAATTAAATTATTTAATGTCTAAAAATTACAAATAAAATACCATTATTTAGGAAATCTTTTTAGCTTTCTAATGAATATTTATAGTCGAATTTATCGTATGTATAACCCCATATTAAAAATGATCTACTTATTAAACTATGATTTTAACTATTTTAACCCTTCTTTAAATAAATTAATAATAAATGTCCTAATCTAATCCAAGTGGGCCTAAATGGTCATATTTTATTCCTAAGTTTGTTTTTGGTCTAATTACACTTGTCTAATAGAATTAGGACATGTGTTAGGGTAATAGTAATATCATATTTACCCTTAGTTACCCTATTTACTATTAACCGTGGTAAAAAAAGTAAAAAGTTACTATTCACCAAAAAATTATTTTCATCTCATTGAACCACATTTTAGTCCTTGATATTAACCGTGTCTCTTGGATTTTCGAAATTCCATTCACAGAAGCGGTAAAATTATGTTTTATGCAAAATTCAGTTTTAACCTACCACTTAGTGGTTTCACTATTCATCAAAAATTTAAAGTTTTCAGAAAAATACCAAAATTTCACCCTAGGCTAATTTCGGTATTCCGAATCCAAAAATGAAGTCCATTTTGAAAAATAAAATTTATAAAATTTCAAAAAGTGGTTATTACTATTCATAACGGCTAGTTTTAATGATATTTTAATAGCATATCGTTGTTTAGTGAAACTCGGTATTGCGTATGACGCAAGCTATCGAGGAAGGTCGTGATTGCGTGTAAAGTAAGCCAAGCAAGTGTGTAGTAAAAGATTCCTTTGATGATATATAAAAACAAAATATTATTCATAAAAATCTCGGGTGTTACATTCTACCCCCCTTAAAAAGAACTTCGCCCTCGAAATTCGTCACTTTGTAACAAACAGATGAGGATACTTCTCCCTCATCATATCCTCAAGCTCCCATGTAGCTTCTTCAAGTTGGTGGTTCCTCCATTAAACTTTCACCAACCGAGTGGTCTTGTTTCGTAGGACTTTTTCGATACGATCCAGAATCTCTATCGGTTGTTCTTCATAAGAAAGATCTTGCTCCAGTGGTACAACTTCTGAGCTAAGTACATGTGAAGGATCTGGTACGTACTTTCTCAGGAGAGATACATGGAACACATCGTGAACTTGAGAGAGATTCGGTGGAAGCGCCAATCGGTAAGCTACCTTCCCAACACGATCTAGTATTTCGAAAGGACCGATATATCTAGGGCTCAACTTCCCCTTCTTTCCAAATCTCATAACCCTCTTCCAGGGAGATATTCGTAAGAACACTTTATCACCCACTTCAAACTCTAGGTCTTTTCTTTGGTTGTCGGCATAACTTTTCTGTCGACTCTGAGCTGCCCTTATGTGTTGTTGAATAGATCTGACCTTTTCTGCCATTTCATCAATGAGATCAGGTCCTAATAGCTTTCTTTCCCCAACTTCATCCCAGCAAGTTGGAGTCCTGCATTTCTTTCCATAGGGAGATTCATAAGGAGCCATCTGAATACTGGAGTGAAAGCTATTATTATAAGAAAATTCCACCAAAGGTAGGTGTTGATCCCAACCTCCTTTGAAATCCATAGAGCAAGCTCTCAACATATCTTCTAGGGTTTGAATTGTTCTTTCAGACTGACCGTCTGTCTGGGGATGATAAGCAGTGCTGAAACTCAACTCTGTATCCAGAGTATGCTGAAGACTTCGCCAGAACTTCGAGGTAAATCACGGATCCCGATCAGATATAATAGAAAGTGGTACTCCATGCAATCTTACCACTTCCTTTACATATATCCTGGCAAGCTGATCTAGAGAGAAATCCTCTCTAATAGGAATGAAGTGTGCAGACTTTGTAAGACGATCAACTATGACCCAGATAGCATTATTGCCTTTTGATGTTTTAGGAAGTCCTGTGACAAAGTCCATAGTGATGTTTTCCCATTTCCATTCGGGTATGGGTAATGGTTGTAACATCCCCTTAGACTTCTGTCTCTCAGCTTTAACTTGTTGACAAACCAAGCATCGAGTGACATATTCAGCAACATCTCTTTTCATGCCATCCCACCAGAAGTAATCTTTCAGGTCCCTATACATCTTCGTGCTTCCAGGATGAATAGAGAATGAAGAACTATGAGCCTCATCCAGCATCTCCTTCTTTAATTCGTGGATGGAAGGAACAAAAACCCGATTCCTGAACTTTATTATCCCATCACAATCAAGATTGAATTCAGGAACATTTCTCACCTTCTTTTGTAACTCAACATCTTCTTTCTGTGCCTCTTTAATATTCACATGTATAGATGGTTGAACATTCATTTGAGAAAGATAAGATTTTTTCCCTTCCATTATAATTCCAAGATCCATTCTTTGTAAATCCATAAATATTGGATCTTTTGTGATCCTCATCATGGATAAACTAGCATGGTCTTGTCGACTTAATGCATCTTCCACCTTGTTTTCTTTCCCAGGGTGGTAATGGATTGAGCAGTCATAATCCTTAATCAGCTCCAACCATCTTCTTTGGCGCATATTCAGCTCCTTTTGTGTGAAAATATACTTTAAACTTTTATGATCAGTATAAATATCACACCTGTCACCATAAAGGTAATGCCTCCAAATCTTTAATGCAAAGATTACCGCAGCCAACTCTAAATCATGTGTTGGGTAATTTTGCTCATGGATTTTCAACTGTCGTGAGGCATAAGCTATCACCATATCATTTTGCATAAGAACACACCCCAATCCCTTCTTGGATGCATCACTGTAGATCACAAACCTTTCTCCACTACAAGGCAGTGTGAGCACAGGTGCACTGGATAACCTTCTTTTCAACTCCTTGAAATTCTCTTCACATTCCTCTGTCCAGACAAACTTAACTCCTTTCCGAGTCAACTTGGTGAGTGGATTAGATAATCCTGAAAAATCTTTTACAAAACGTCGATAATATCCTGCCAAACCAAGAAAACATCGAATCTCAGTTACTGTTGTTGGTCTCGACCATCTTTCGATAACCTCTGTTTTTGCTGGATCCACATATATCCCCTCTTTTGAGATTATGTGATCCAAAAATGCAACTTTTTGAAGCCAAAATTCACACTTGGTAAATTTGGCATAAAGCTTCTCCTTTCTTAGGGTCTTCAATATAATTCTCAAGTGATCTTCATGCTCTTCCTTGCTCTTTGAATAGAAAATAATATCGTCTATAAAGACTACCATAAATTGATCAAGATAGTCTCTAAAGACTCTATTCATTAGATCCATGAAGATAGCAGGGGCATTAGTAAGACCAAATGGCATCACTATAAATTCATAGTGTCCATACCTTGTACGGAAAGCCGTCTTTGGTATATCCTCCCTTTTGACCCTTAATTGATGATACCCTGAATGAAGATTAATCTTGGAAAAGTATTGAGCTCCGCGTAGTTGGTCAAATAATTCATCAATGCGTGGGAGAGGATATTTGTTCTTGATAGTGATCTTGTTAAGTTCTCGATAATCAATGCAGAGTCTCATTGATCCATCTTTCTTCTTAACAAATAGAATAGGTGCTCCCCAAGGTGACGCACTAGGGCGTATGAATCCCTTATCAAGATTCTCCTGGAGTTTCTTCTTTAATTCCTGCAACTCAATTGGGGCCATTCTATAAGGTTTCTTTGAAATAGGCAAAGCACCCGGTACGAGTTCTATTGAAAACTCAACTTCACGATTTGGTGGAAGACCCGGTAATTCCTCCAGAAAGACATCATCAAACTCCCGTACGATGGGCATATTCTTAATCGCGAGCTTCTCACCAACCATTTGAGATAAATAACCTTCATTTAGTGGAATCAATACCCATAAAATGGAAGAAATTTCCAATGGAAGGTTATGTTCATCCTTGCATTGATAGATGATCATAGATTGATCTGGAATATGAAATGTGACTTCCCTTCTTTGGAAATTGATATGAGCTTCGTATAAAGAAATCCAATCCATGCCAAGAATCACATCAAATTCCACTATAGGAAGGATCACAAGATTTGCAGGAAGCACTTTCCCACAAACTTCGATCGGAGAAGAATTATAAACTTTTGATGCGATTGATGTGCCATTAGGTGTTGTCACAGCTAACTCAACATCTAATTGTTGAGGTAATACGGTGATACCCTTAGAAAATTTTTCAGAAATAAAAGAGTGGGTGGATCCAGAATCAAATAAAACATTTGCTACTTTAGAGTGGATGGTAAGTGTACCTTTCACCACTTCATTATCGTACTCGACATCGCTGATAGAAATTGCATGTGACTTTCCTTTGTCTTTAGCCTTAAGATTTTGTTGACGTCGACCATCATCATCAACCCTTGGATTTGGGCATTGATTGGCATAATTCCCCATCTCCTTGCACTTGAAACATTGAATTGTAGTAGGTTCATTCTGTGTATCCCTTCCTTTGTTTCTGTCATTAGACATCTTCTTCCCATTTTCGCGGCATTCAAATGCCCGATGACCTTCCTTTCCACATTTGAAACATTTACTTGTCCCTTTAAGACAACTCCCTCCATGTTTCTTCCCACACATTGAGCATAAGGGAAAGCTCATCTTCTTTTCAGTGTGCTCTTTAGATTTTCCTTTGAATTCCATCTTCCTCTTCTTATCAAACCCATGTGACTGATGGGTTACTCCAATCTCCATCTCGACTTTGAGAGCACATCGAATGATTTCCTCGTAGCTATTGAAGTCCCTTGTGGATAACGCCCTTCGAAGACTTGGTTTTAAGCCACTAAAGAATCGATCGATCTTACTCTCAGGTTAGATAATAATACCAGAAGCGTACCTTGCAAGTCTTGTAAAATTTGCTTCATAGGTACCAACAGATTCATCATCCCATTGCTTTAATTCAAGGAACTCTTTCTCCATCTTTGTTCGGAGAATACGAGGGAAGTACTTATTGAAAAATAAGTTCTTGAACTCGTCCCATTCCATAGACTCAATTTCATCCCTTTGCCTCGTATTCTTAATAAGATTCCACCATTGATCAGCATCTCCTTCCAAACGATACACTGCTAGGATGACTTTATCATGTTCAGAACATTGATGAACTGAAAATATCATTTCAGTAGTACTAATCCATTGTTCAGGAACTAATGGATCAGTAGACCCACTGAAAGAAGGTGGACGCTGCCTCATGAAGGATTCAATAGAATGTTGCTCCTTCCTTTGCTCGTTTGGAAGTCCTGCATGATTCATAGCTTGAGAAAGTTGTGTGAGCATGGCTACAAGATTTTCCATTCCAGATCCCATATCGTTTGGTTGCCCAGGGGGACAATCATTGCATTGCCCATCGCATTCGGCATTAACACGGTTCCTTCGGGTTCCAGCCATTGACTAAAACCAAGAAGAATAGTGTGAGCAACACTAATTATAATAGGAAAACCACATAATTCAAGAATAAAATTTTCATGCTTAAGGTCTTATCCTAGGTTATTCAAGGACATTTCTAAAACACTAAGATTGTGTTCTATGCTTAGACTTATCCTTAGGGTTCTTACTAAGTCTTTCACATCCTAGTTTCCAAAGGTTGACTATACCTTTCCTCTGATACCAACTATAACGACCCATACTTTACATACATTGTTAATACTTCAAAATTGAAGCACACTTATTACAACATATTACAAAATCACAAAGGACCGTATAGGTATAGTGTCTTTAGAAACTGGGAAACATAAACAACTGGTTCATAAATCTTCTACAGTGTCTCCCATTTATTTCATCATATCTAGGGTCCCTTTTAGCATATTCTACTTAATATCCATCTTCCTGACCTGGGGAAAAGAAAACATAAAAGGGTGAGCTCAAATGCTCAGCAAGGGAAAATAAAGGAAATAAAAATCAAATCATATCTTTTTGAAAATCATAACCTGTAAAAGAGATCATAATATCTTAACATGGAACAAATCATAGAAGTGAAAATGAGATCCCCATAATCATAACATGAAACATGAAACTTTGTGGCATGCACACATAATCATGGAAATTCATTTCTTGTTAGTCATGACTCATTGCCAAGACTATCTTAGTGGACAAAGTCCCTTTTTGAACCGAGTTCACTCCTCGTTTCAGTCCTGTATCACTGAACCGAAATAACCTTCCGTTCCAGCCATGTCTATCTCATGAGATATAAAATCTTTACCCAATTCATTGGAGGGAGATATAGGTCCCACCCATCTTATAATGAATCCTTTCTTATGTGTGCCACATAATCATAAATCATAAATCATAGCGTAACCCATGAAATAAAAATGGGATTCTTAAACAACATGACATCATAAAACAATTCATATAAGATAAAGGAATTCATAAAAATATTTCCATCACAACATAATCAAATCCATGTAATAATAGGGATAAAAATAGAACCCTTTTATTATCTTAGATGGAAAATAATTTTGATAAAATACTTGAACTCCATTCTTGAGGAAAATATCCTTTCTACTTCAAAAACACTTTTCCTTTCTTAACATGTCATACAATTTTAAACTAAAAGAAGTTGATTAAAAATAAACTTGAATACTTGTAAAGGAATCTTCTTGGAAATAATGTTTTAGAAATCCATTCATGCCGTATAAGTTAAAAAAACCATTCTTCGTACTTTTCTTGGAAAAGTCAAAAAGTACCTCGTACGAAAAAACGACAAAAGATTCCTTTCATATTCTTTACTAAAAACTCACCAAAGGGTAAAATTGTATTTAAACTATTTTACGTGGATGGAAACAATATTACATATTGAGGGAACATGGATGTGGATGATAAAATACACTCCCAATAAATACTTACGAATAAACAATCTCGGATAAAAATGAGATTGTGATATTTCCCTTACCTTAGGTCCGATTTGCTTTGTATGTGTCCGAAGATCCTGTATAATGGTTTAAATAATGTTATTGACTTATTCCAGAATCATATATATTGATATTATATCATATATGGTCATATTCTTAGCTTCTTGATAGTAATATTTCATTGTTACTTGTTACTCGGGTCTTTATTGCCTTTTGTTCTTATGCGTGTTTTGCCGAATACATTCTTATTCTTCTTTTAGGGTTATAGATACCTTATATCCAGAATGGTATTAGTGTAACATATATCATATTTATTCATTCAATTCATTTATATAATTACTATGTAATGATGATCATGTAGAACGAGTCGCATCACATCGTGGAGACGGTATTCCGTACGTACGCACGAGTGATGATATCGTTCCTATGATCGTGGAACTGTATTGGAGTATATATATATTATTTCAGTATAAATATTACTTTATAATAATCATAAATAGTTACTCATTACACCATTATACTCATCCTTGTAAAGTGATGGTGGAAAATAGATTACACCACGGCGTGGAGACGGTATTCCGTACGTACGCACACGCGGTGATTTCATTTTTCCGTAGGATGGATAGAAGGTGAATTAGGGTTGTTTCATATTTATAATAACATATCATTATGTAAGTAATACTTATGTTATTACTTCATCATGAAACAACTAAATAAGAATAAGGTGAAGAAGAAAGAAATTGAAAAGATCGGTAATGGATATTACCTCTTCTTTGGAACGCTTCTTTGAATCCTTCACTTAGGGAACTAATATTGGTCTTTTAAGAAGACCAGGATATCTAGGATTATTCTAGGGAAGTGTAGAGGAGAAAATGTCAGGGGTTGTCCGAGCTTGAGTGGTCAATTTGGTGTGAGGAGGAGGGGGAGGAGGTGCCCTTTTATAAGGGAGGAGAGGGGCACCTTAGGAATATCTCAAAATATTATTTTATATTAAAGTCAAAATCGGTTTATAATGGTTCCAAAGGGTCTTATTTCAAAGCTAAAGTGGGGATGGGTCGAAATCCTATCAACCAATAGGATTTAGACAAGTTTAGGTTATTATTTTAACCTTATCAATTAGATTTAACTCTAAGTTAAATAATTTAACTTTTACCGCGTCTTTTTCTTTTCTTACACTATATGGTTAATACACTTACTATAACATGCCCAAAGAACCCCAAATTGTTTATTATTAGTATATATATCCTTATCTAAGTCATTTGGCCGAACCTTAGATTTTTAGGAATAAAATAGCAATTAATAATATAATATTTTATTTAAAAACTATTTTGTGTCAATTTTGACACTATTTGATATATGATTTTTTTGAAAGTCATAACAGAATTATATGTTCGAAACAAGTTGATTAAATCAACACTAATATATCATAGTAACCTAGAAAATTAGTGTAATTCATAAAAAGTCTCAAATTACATTTATTTTGGTGTTTATAACATCAATTATGTCAATATTTCATAAATAAGATAATTACTGCATCATAATTGTGTCATAAATAAATTAAATTATTTAATGTCTAAAAATTACAAATAAAATACCATTATGTAGGAAATTTGTTTGGCTTTCTAATGAATATTTATAGTCGAATTTATCTTTTGTATAACCCCATATTAAAAATGATTTAATTATTAAACTTTGATTTTAACTATTTTAACCCTTCTTTAAATAAATTAATAATAAATGTCCTAATCTAATCCAAGTGGGCCTAAATGGTCATATTTTATTCCTAAGTTTGTTTTTGGTCAAATTACACTTGTCCAATAGAATTAGGACATGTGTTAGGGTAATAGTAATATCATATTTACCCTTAGTTACCCTATTTACTATTAACCGCGGTAAAAAAAGTAAAAAGTTACTATTCACCAAAAAATTATTTTCATCTCATTGAACCACATTTTAGTCCTTGATATTAACCGTGTCTCTCGGATTTTCGAAATTCCATTCACAGAAGCGGTAAAATTAAGTTTTATGCAAAATTCAGTTTTTAACCTACCACTTAGTGGTTTCACTATTCATCAAAAATTGAAAGTTTTCAGAAAAATACCAAAATTTCACCCTAGGCTAATTTCGGTATTCCGAATCCAAAAATGAAGTCCATTTTGAAAAATAAAATTTATAAAATTTCAAAAAGTGGTTATTACTATTCCTAACGGCTAGTTTTAATAATATTTTAATAGCATATCGTTGTTTAGTGAAACTCGGTATTGCGTACGACGCAAGCTATCGAGGAAGGTCGTGATTGCATGTAAAGTAAGACAAGCAAGTGTGTAGTGAAAGATTCCTTTGATGATATATAAAAACAAAATATTATTCATAAAAATCTCGGGTGTTACAGTTTCGCTCATGGATTTTCAACTGCCTTGAGGCATAGGATATCACTTTATCATTCTGCATCAGCACACATCCTAAGCCCTTCTTCGAAGCATCACTGAATACCACAAAAAGAACCCCACTTGTGGGTAAAGTGAGCACGGGTAAAGTGATAAGCCTCCTTTTCAACTCCTTGAAGCTTTCTTCACATTCATCACTCCAAGAAAACTTTACTCCCTTTCGAGTTAGCTTGGTAAGAGGGTTGGACAATCGTGAGAAATTTCTCACAAATCGTCGATAATATCCAGCTAACTCCAAGAAGCTACGGATATCAGTTACCGATGTTGGCGTCGGTCATCCCTCAATTGCATCTGTTTTGGAGGGTTCCACAGATATCCCATTTCTTGTGATGATATGGCCCAAGAATGAGACTTCCTTCAACCAAAACTCACACTTGCTGTACTTTGCATTGAGTTTCTCCTTGCGCAAAGTCTCTAGTACAGTTTTTAAATGCTCCTCATGGTCCTCCTTGGTTTTAGAGTATATTAGAATATCATCTATAAAGACTACCAAAAATTTGTCTAGGTAATCTCTAAAGACTCTATTCATCAAGTCCATGGATATTGCTGGAGCATTGGTGAGTCCGAAAGGCATTACTATGAATTCATAGTGCCCGTACCTTGTACGAAAAGCAGTCTTGGGGATATCTTCCTTCTTCACCCTTACTTGATAATATCCCGACCGCAAGTCGACCTTGGAGAAGTATTGTGCTCCACGCAGATGATCAAACAAGTCATCAATTCTTGGGAGAGGATACTTGTTCTTTATCGTGATTTTGTTAAGTTCACGATAATCGATGCAAAGCCGCATTGACCCATCCTTCTTCTTGACGAAGAGGACTGGTGCACCCCATGGTGATGCACTTGGGCGTATAAACCCTTTATCCAGATTCTCCTGTATTTGTTTCTTCAGCTCTTCAAGCTCAACAACAGCCATTCTATATGGAGTTTTGGATATTGGTAGCGCCCCAGGTATAAGTTCAATTGAGAACTCAACATCTCTTCTTGGAGGAAGACCAGGAAGTTCCTCGGGAAATACTTCAGCGAATTCCTTCACAATAGGCATTTCTTCAAGGGTGGTTTCTTCCTTGGACTCAATCATCTGAGCCAGATATGCGTGCTCATAAGGCAGTAATATCCATGCTTGAGATGATGGAGCTAAAGGAGATTCATCTTCCTCCTGACACTTGTAAAGAATCGGGGGTCGATTCTCCATATGGAGTGTGATTTCCCTCTCCCGACAATTTATGTTGGCTCTATATAAGGAAAGCCAATCCATGCCAAGAATTGCATCAAATTCCACCAAAGGGAGTATGACGAGGTTCGCCGGGAAATTCAACCCACATATTATAACAGGGGAGGACTTATACTCATGGGATGCAATGATTGCCCCATTTTCCGTACTCACCGACATCTTTAATTCCATGATTTGTGGTGGTGCATGGATTGTTGTACTAAACTTTTGAGATATAAAAGAATGCGTAGAACCTGAATCAGAAAGTACGTTCGCTATTCTTGAATGAATAACTAGAGTACCTGTCACCACTTCGTTGTCGGGGTTCACTTCGGCAGAAGTGATGGCAAAAGCTCTTCCTTGCTGTCTTGGAGGTTGTTGATTGCCTCCGATAACCCTTGGATTAGGGCACTGATTCGCAAAATGACCCGGTTCTTTGCATTTGAAGCATTGAACAACGCATTGAGGTTCGAACGGAGCGTTCCTCTCCTCTGTCGCAGCCGCGGGTCCTTCTTGCTGACAGTTAACAGCTAGGTTCCCTTCTCTTCCAAACTTGAAGCATTTTCTTGTCCCCCTAAGGCAATTTCCAGGGTGCTTCTTTCCACACTTTTGGCAAGTGGGGTGCTGGAATTTCTTAGCGCCGTTGGATTTATCCATCGGACCACCAGCATTGAAGTCCACCTTATGCTTCTTGTCCCCATGATACCCATGTGATTCTCCGATCTCCATTTCACCCTTGAGGGCACATCGGACAATTTCCTCATAGCTGTCGAAGTCACGGATCGCTAATGCATTCCGCAAGCTAGGCTTCATCCCACCAAAGAAGCGGTCAACCTTGCATTCGGGGGAAACGACAAAGTCGGAAGCGTATCGTGCAAGCCTTGTGAAGTTTTCCTCGTATGCTCCCACAGATTCCTCATCATTCTGCTTGAGGGAAAGGATGTCCCTTTCCATCTTAAGACGGAGGGTGCGTGGAAAATATTTATCGCAAAACATCTTCCTAAATTCCTTCCATTCCAAAGCCTCGATCTCCTCCTCAGGCTTCGTATTTTTGATCAACGTCCACGATTGATCAGCTTCACCCTCCATACGATAAGCCGCCATGAGAACCTTCTCTTTTTCAGAGCATTGGAGGATGGAGAATATCTTTTCAATGGAGTTGATCCATTGTTCAGCAATCGTGGGATCGGATGATCCACTAAAAGTAGGAGGCCTTTGTCTCATGAAGCTTTCAATAGCGACTTGTTCTTTCTTAGGGGGGGTTGAACGTTCCTCTTGACCAGTGTTTCTATTCAAAACTTGAGTTAGCTGAGAGAGAAGTGTGACAAAGTTCGCGATTCCTGCTCCCATCGGATTGGGAATCTCATTAGTACAATCATCACACTGATCTTCACAATGGTTGTTAGCCCGAGTTCTCCTATTACCGGCCATTGGCTGGAATAAAAGGAAAGTTAGGGGTAACACATAAAGGGTAATCCAAAGAAAAAAGTTGATGACTTATAAATAAACTTTAATCTCTTTAACTCATGAGTCTATAGGATTCAATCCAGGCTTTTCATGATCTTCATTCTAACATATATTCTTAGGGGAATTTTTCCTTTAATAAGGGTTCATACTAAGATTGTGAATTTATCAAAACATATCCCCCGGGAGTGTCGTAACCAAGAGTGCAGCAAGGCCCGTTGTCGTGCACCAGTTCCCGTTCGAGTCTAGCTCAAAGCGGTGTTTTCGGGTTTTACCCCTAGGATACATCTGTGCCAGAGCCGCCTCTACCTGCTCGTATCCAGACAGGGATGTATTTTTTTGATAAACCACTTACTTAGTATTTACCAAAACTTAGGGATGTTTTTATTATGCTTAGTCTTGTATCTAAGGCTTTACTAGGGTTTCCTAATCCCAAAAATAACTAAACCTATCCTCTGATACCAACTATGACAACCCTGCTTTTCATTACAACTTAAGCATGCTTTATTACATAAAACTTCACTTGATACAACAAAGAAGATCGAGAGGTTTAGTTTCTTTGGGGCTTAGGATCATTACATAAAATCTTTAAACTTGAAATACTACATCTTTATTGAAAACTTCCTTTACATGACCACTACATTCCTTCGTACTTAGCATTGCATGGGATAACCTGAGGACATGCATAAGAAAAGGGTGAGCTATAAAGCCCAGTAAGGGAGTACACAATGAATAACATGAGGAGTAAAATACATGTTAGGCAATAGGCATATCAATAGAGCATAAGAGAAACATGAACATAAAGGCATGATAAAGCATGATAATCATAGCATGTAAATGTGGCAACAACACTTAACATTGAATTAGCATGAGCCAAGGCTCATTGCACATGGAGCATGAGTAAACCCTCATTGCACTTGAAGCACGAGTAAACCCTCGTTGCACTTGAATTATCATGAGTAAAAACTCATTGCACATGATGTATCATGATACTATACTTTACCCAATGCATTAGAGAGCTATAAAGGGCGCACCCTTCTTAAACATTTCATTTCATGCATAAGTGTGCCACATGGATCATAAAACATGGATTCATAAAACATAATCATTTCTTCCACGATAAATGAATGTGGAATTCATACATGAAACTTTACAATCAATATGTATATGTGCAAAAAGTTGAATACCCTTGATGGAGAAATGGGCATGATATTCACTACACAAAGACATTGGCTTAGAAAATCGGTGCGATTTCGGCAGCGTAACGGCGTGACATAAGAATTCATAAAAAAGGTTGATGAGAGAGAAAGGGGTTCCTCACAATATTTACATGTAATAGAAAGTAATGAGATCATATATATACATGTCCCAACAATATAAATGTAATTTAGATTCATGATACAAAAGTATTGCTTGAATGTAAAAGAAGAGAGAGAAGTTCCTTTCAGAATTTCGGCATAGTAACGGGTGTACATGGGAGGCATTTAATGAGAGAGAAAGGGTTCTCCCATCATTAAAACAATAAGAGGGAAGTATGGGGGAGGTGCAAAACCATACCCCAACATTCATAATTGAAATAAAAAGGGAAATACAACTTAAAGAAAATTGACAAAAAAATGAGAAAGGAAGAAAAAACCCTTACTTGGAAGTGTGCTTCCAAAGGCTAGAGAAAGGCTTGTGAGAGGCTTCTTGGGAGATTGGGGAACATTGAGAGGATTCTAGAGAGAGTAGGGCAGAGGTTGGACGAACTTCAAGGGCTTTGAGTGAGGAGAAAGTGGGAGCTTGGGTGGGTTTATATAGGAAAGGTGAGAGAATTCTTTATTATTTAGGTTTGGGACCCCTTATATTAAAATAATACAAACCACAAACCATCCCATGGTATTTGCCCATGGTTTATGGAAAAGGAAAGAGGAAAATAATATTTTACAAGTCCAAGGTCCGAACTTATTAAAAAAGTATGGTTGCTTATGTGGAGGTGAGTCACACTCCCATGGAAATTAATTTAAAAAGGAAAAGTGTTGAATAAGTCTTGAGGGCTCCATTAATGCCTTGAAAAGTAAGTCAAACAAACCCAAAACCTCATTATTTTAATGATAAAACACATATTGGCCGAACATAAGGATTATGGTATTTTATTACATCACCATTGGGTCATTATGATGTCATAAAACACATTATATATTTAAATGGTATTTAATTTTTACCCAAAAATTTGACTGTCTCAGAAAATTATGAAAAATTCACCATTGGATAATTTCGACATCCTGATTCCAAAAATAATATTTATTTTATCTAAATAATTTTCTAAATATGTGAATTTTCACTTTTAAAATAAAAACCGACATTTATAAAAAAAATTCACGGGTTTTGACAGAAATGGCTTTCAAACCTTAATAAAAATTTTAATTGCATTCATAAAATTATAAGATAATTTATATTTAATAAAAATTAATTTAATATTAAAAATATTATTTTATTAAAATATTATTTAATTCAAACATCCTTTAATTTTATAAAATATAATTCTCAATTAAATAATAACTAAAAACACCATTTGTACTTTAAAAACTAATTACAATGTATCAAAAAAAATATATTCATTATTATATACAAAAAAAATTTACATGAACATGGTGCTACTTATTTGTTACATAACCCCTTAAAATAGCCACATAAGACCTAAGGGTAAGGTGTGCGATGGTGACAGACTCTTGGGGTTGCTCGGATAACATCGCTTGAGTGGTAATCTCTATCAACTTCCATTTTTCCCGTAGACGATCACGTTCGAGCTTGACTTGATGAAGCTCAGCTTGGGCTTGGTCAAGGGCAAAGCCCAAAGACGCCACCTCTTTTCCGAGCTCCGAAAAATGGGCTTCGTAAGGAGCAATTCTACTGGATGAGGCCATCGCTTCCTTTGTCTGAGTAGAAATGGTTTCATTAAAGCCTTATATTTATACTACTCAGATGATCACTGTTCAACGGCTATAAAAGTAACGGTCACAAATCTTAACATAAAACTAAAGAAGTTGATATCTTCTAAAAAAACATTTTTCATAAAGAAACATTTAACTGGATCAAGAGGGATTTTCCATTAATGAAACTTTGGGTCGTTACAGTTTGTCTCACCACTGGTAACTAGGTGACATTGGATGATATTTTTAGCCCAGAAACCTGATCTTTTAGTTTTATTCTTTTTTGGGATTTTGGTACTTTTTTGTGATCGATATTTCTATTCATTTTTTTCATCTATATATCCCTTATTTTGTACTAACATTTGATATATATATATATCTGGGATTTGATTTTCATATTTTTTGTATTGATTTTCATTTATTATCTTTTGTTACATAGAAATGTCTAGATTCTCTGAATATTATATGGTTCTTTATGGCCCAATACCACCATATGTTTTGCGAAAATGAGTACTCCAGCATGTCATAGCCATCACATGTAAACATAAAAAACAATCCTTGTAAATCCATGAATAGAAGAAACCACCCTATTCTATGATCACTTTTGTGCCCCACCTCATTCATGATGATGTTCTTGCATCTAAATTTATGAACTCACCCAAGTGTCCTCAAGACCTAGAAGATACAACAACCAGCAGAAATAGGATGAAATGGAGAAACTAAGTCGGTGGACCCATGGGAGGATATATTGGTCCATCCGTCTAGATGACAATGACCCGCTAGTGCTTAATGGGAGGAAAACCATAGTTTCTCTTTATTTTAGTTTGAGTCGTTATTGTTGTACCTTTTAATTTCATTTTAGTATTTGATTGAATTTAATTGTAGACATTTCAACACAACTTCAAAAAAATGGTTATCTTTTTTTAATACTATGTGCACATACCTATTACATTGCTATTACAATGATTCAACCCATGTACTAATGTTTTCTCTAGTTCAAGATTCGTTCTCTAGCACATTTTGTAGATGACATGGACTTTGAAATAAGATAACTCAAATTACCTCATGGAAAACCACATCATCCAGGGAGTTCTCAATTATATCTTTTTAATTTTTTCAAAAATCCCATTTCAAAATCATATAAATTTCCATGATATAACTCTCCCACATACATTTAATGAACAGTTCGAACACTATCTCTTTCTAAGTGTGTGTGTTGGGAGGGGGTCTTATGATTCTCACTAATGATGCACTTGAATTATTGTTTTCTCTCACCTATATAGGAAGAATTTTTGGAATTTATAATCATTAATTAAGCATGAAAAAACATTATTCACATTTAAATAAAAGAAAAAGTAAAAAATAGAAATTGATAGAATCCATTTTTTTCCTATGTATGGAATTTTAGTGTTATAATTGAGTGTAAGAATTTGGTTCAAATTAAACAATCATGAAATTATGATTAGTTGACCCATTATTTAGTTTTATACCCATTGTAATTATTATTTTCTATTTTATTCTCACTACCTAAGAGGACTCTAAGCCTACAATTACATTTTCTTTTTTTAGAATATTTCTTGAGGGATACCGGAGGCATGTCAACCTATCAGAACTAGCATTGAGATCTTATTTAAGAGATGACTGAACAGGTAAAACAATAAAATGGTTGATTGAATATTTAATTTCTATTTTTTCATGATACCCACCTTACATATATCCTTCATTTATCCCATAGTTTCCATGGATGACCTTATAGGATGAATATATTCCAAGCTTGTTTCCCTTCTTACCCTACTCTTTGTATAATTAATGATTCTAGTTTTGAACAGGTGTGGGGGAGGCATTCATAAAGTTGAAATGATTTAACGGTAAGGGGATGTATTGTGTAATTGTAAGAGTATTGAGTTGTGACCTGAAACTATTTTATAGAAATTCATTCTATTCTTTTCCTTTTCAAAATATAAAATAAAATAAAAATTCACATGGGTTGTGTACTAAGAAGATCAAAAATCACCATTTTCCAGACCGATGAATCCCTCAAAGTATCATATTTGGTTATGGGATAGATTTTAGATCTGGACAAGACATGACCTTCAAAAAATAAGAAATTAAAAAGAATAATTAAATGAATGGAATCATCATTGTGTACTTACATTCCATAAATGGACCCAACTGAAGCTGATGGAGTGTGGACATGATTACCTAAAAGGAGTAATTATATTATACATATAATAATACTCATGAATTATGCTTCATATCTTACACAATGTTTGAGATTTATTTTCACTTTTTACCTACCTGCCCACATCATTAGAGTCATCAGAACCTTACTATTGAAGCCCTCATGATTAATTTTGTACTTGTCTTTACTAAGTGGAGATTATAAAAACAATGCAAGATTATATTTTGGAACATGTACTCGGGGTATGATAGAGCTAATATTTACAATATTTTTAATGACTATTTAAATGATTTAAACCTCACAAATTTAACAATTTTATCTTATTTTTAACAATTCTGGATTTAGAGTGTGTTTTGGGATAAAAAGTTTAAAATTCATAATTCTGTATTTTTAACAGATTTTTATCACAGGGGTATTTTGGTCATGGATCATAGAATACATTTCCAAATTTTTTGATTCGAATTTTTTGTAATCCTTATTTGATTTCCATTTTCTTTTTCTTTCGGCCCAGGAAAAGATTCATGCATATTGATTCTCCAAAAAATCAATGAAGTTGAAAAATATTTCGGGCGGACTGCGTGAACCCCACCATAGTAATGGAATCATAATTCAGCCTAAACTCCTCAAAATGATTCGATTCAACTTGGATATTATAGATAACCCCCATACGCATCGAAAAAATTAATTTGAATCTATTTGGAATCTTTTATGATGGCCGTTGAGTGATAGAGGTTTGAAGGAAGCCTCCAGGATGCATCATCCAAAGAAAGCTATTTTCAATAGAAAATCATAACTTTTTTAATAAGCATCCAATTAATCTGAAATTTATAGGGTGGATGTACAAAAGATTTATGAAAAATATATATGAAGAGGTCAACATGTGAATCGGCCAATTAAGGGGTCTAAAACATGAAAACTTGTTGTTTATGAAATCTGCCTATAAAAGGAGAGGAGCTCCTACCTCTAAATCATATTACATTCATCACCACACCATCCGTTACAAAGGGAGTAGGCTTGAAAGAGTGAAGGGGAAGGTGTAGATTTTTATCCTTAAGAAGATGAAATCTTTTGAAGATTCAATTGAGAAGATGAAGGCCTTTCAAGTGATGGAAGGCTAAGTGGCAAGTGGTTGCGGACGGCGACACCCAACAGACACTCTCTTCCGAGTTTTGATTTTAATGTGTAATATCGTTTTGAATTTCTTTTGAACGTATATTTTTGAATGAATATTGTTGTTTTATTTCTTAAATATATTTTCAACAGATTTGTTTATCGTTTTTCCATCTATAATGTAGAATAATTGTTTTTTCTATTTAAAATTATTTGGTATGATTTTTCCATTGATCATAGCGAATTCAATTAGGTTCAATTACTTGGAAGTATTTAAGTAATTGAGTCACTTCTATAGGTGGGACCACAATCATATTGAAGTCTTAATATTATTTCTAATCAAATTTGAGTGTACACCTGGGGGTCCTTGGGAATACATTTAGGAATTTAAATTAAGAGATATGTTTTTATATACAAGGAAGAGGGGAGTGTCCGAGAGGGTGAAGCTTGTCTGCGACCGCTGTTTTTATTCTTGATTTCAAACCCACATTATCTATCCTTTAAAATTATTTCAATTTAGTATTTAATTAAAATTTTATTTTCAAATTTTTAATCAAATCCCCATTTTTATTTTTGCAAAAAAAAAATTAATAACAAAAGTGACAGTTTTGCAACTCGAACTGCAACCTCCTCAAGAGACAACCATGTGGTCACCACTGTGCTACATTAAAAGGGAAAATATTGATTGGGGTTTTTATGACACAAAAACGCTCACATCAACTGGCACTGTTGCCGGGGAGGTTTCTAGAGTTTATTTTATTTTAATTATTTTTTCTTGCATGACCCGAACTTCTGAACCGAACTTGTTACCTTTAGATTCTAAAATTGATAGACCTTTTCACAATAGGGTTAGAGGCACTATTACCCAAGTTGAAAGTTGTGAATCTTCTTCCAATACACCTAGGAGGGACTTAGTTGAAACTGAAATCCAAATGGATGAAAATATAACTTTGAAAGAACTGGCTTCGTCCTATGACGAAAATCGTGAGAATCCTGTAGAATACCCTGATTCCCCTACTGGATTTGAAATCATGTCTGGTTTCATCCACCAGCTTCCCAAATTCAATGGGTTGCCTGGTGAATACCCACACAAACACCTCCAAGAATTCAGCTACTTGTGTGTCAACATGAAACTTCATAGAGTTGATGCTGATCAAATGAAGCTGAGGTTGTTTCATTTTTCTCTAGATGGAGTTTCTAAGGAATGGTTTTTCTATTCTCACTCAACCTTGATTAGAAATTGGAATGAATTAAAAAACATTTTCCTTGAAAAAATATTCCCTGTGTCTAGAACTGCATCCATTCTAAAGGAGATTTGGGGAATTAGGTAGACACAAGAAGAAACACTTCACGAATACTGGTAAAGGCTCAAACGTCTTTGTTTTAGTTGCCCCATCATCAAATCAGTGACCAGCTTCTCATTCAATACATTTATGAAGGATTGTGTCTCACTGATAGAAGTATGATCGATGCTGCTACAGGAGGAGCTTTAGTTGATAAGACACCAGCTGCTGCAAGGATTTTAATTGCAAACATGGCCCAGAATTCCCAACAATTTGGAAACATAGGCCTTCTTCATGTCAAAGCTGCACAAGAATTCCCTACTACTAGTCCCGAAAACAACACAATTGCAAGTCATCTATCTAATCATACCACCATGGTAAGGTCAATAATGTTGTCTAACACCCCACCAACCCAACCCAAACCTAAAGCGGCTTTGCAACTACATGTCCACTGTGGGATTTGTTCTTTGAATGAACATTTTAGTGACCAATTCCCGCAAATGAAAGAGCCTCCTGATAACTGCAATGCAGTTTTTCATGGAAGACCATTTCAATCAAACCAGCAAAGACCATTTCAAAACAACCAAAATTTGAATCAAGGATGGAAAAAAATAAAATGAACGGTTTCATCAACCTGAAAAACTGAGAGGATTCTTCCAAGGACAATCAAGTAATTCTCAGCCAAGATATTTCAATGAGCAATCAAATGCTCATTCTAGAAGAAATTTTTACCCAACCCCTCGACCTCAAAACTCTGATAGGAACCTTGAAGAAGCAATGAGGAAACAAAAAGAGGAAATGAGGGAACTAAAAGAATACTGAAAACAACATGATAACAAAATGAATACCTTGATGACTCAAATGGGTCAACTTGCCTCTGGTATTAATTACATAACAAATCAAATGAGTGGTTGGTTACCCTCACATCCACAAGTAAATCTGAGGAATAATGGGAAGGAAAATGTGAGTGCAATTGAACTTATGAGTTGAACAAAATTGAACAACCCTCAGATTGAGAACATCAAGCCTACTGCTGATACTGTTGATGGAAATCCTACCCTTGATAAAAAATGTTGAAAAATATGAAGTTGATAGAAACTCAAAGTCAAGAGAGGAATTCTTGTTTGAAAAAACAATGAATAATTGGAAGAGGATGTCTGGTTCTTATGTTTATCCAAAACATACTCAGCATACCCCAGAAACATTCAAACCTCTACTGCCTTATCCAAGGTGTGAACCACCACCAAAGTCAAGTGCTGAAAAAGAATTGGATCATGAGGATTTGGAAACTTTCAAGAAATTCCAAGTCAAAATTCTACTGCTCGATGCTGTGAAACAAATTATGAGGTACGCTAAGTTTCTGAAAGACATGTTTACCAACAAGAGAAAGTTCAAAGGACGTGAAAAAGTAAACTTATGAAGGAATGTTTTATCGATGATTCAACATGCCCTTCCTTTCAAGTGTAAAGACCCTGGGACATTTACCATTCCCTCTACCATTGGGAAATGTGAATTAAAAGATGTAATGCTTGATCTAGGGGCCTCCATCAATTTCATGCCACATTCTGTCTACTCATCTCTTCAGGTTGGAGACTTTAAACCCTCTGGAATTATCATTCAACTTGCAAACCAAAGTACCACCAAACCCACTGGAGTTATAGAGGATGTTCTCGTTCAAGTGAGAGACATGATTTTTCCTATTGATTTCAATTTTTTGGATATGGAAGATGATCAGTTTAGCACACATGCTCCCCTCATCCTAGGGAGGCCATTTCTAAAAACAGCAAAAGCAATCATCAATGTTCACAAGGGAACACTTTAACTAGAATTTGGAGGAGATGTTGTTCATTTCAACATTTTTTATTCAATGAAACACCCAGTTGAGGATCATTCAACTCCCTATGTAAATATGATTGATTGGTTTTCATCTAGAATGTTACCTGATTTTTTTTTGCAATGAAATACCAACTAATGTGGTAAAAGAGGGAAATTTATATGATACTGAATCAAATAAAAATGAGGATGAAATTGGAGATTGTGAAGAGTCTTGGGATGTTGAGACTGGATATCTGAGGAACAATGAAGATGAATTTCTAGAAACCACTGAATCTGTTAGTGGTATTCCAGGAGAGGTTTCCAATTTTTCACATGAAACGAGTCTTGAGATCATATAAAGAGATCACCATGATGAACATGGAGCTTCACTAAACAATCTAACTTCTGAAGAGTTCCATGTTATCAATGAAACCAACCCACCTCTGGTAGAATTGAAACCCCTTCCAGATAACCTCAATTATGCCTTCTTAGTTCATAATGAATAATTTCCTATAATTATCTCAAAAATATTTGTCAGAAGTCCTGGAAAACTAATTGTTGGATGTTCTCAAGTCCCACAAGGAAGCCATAGGATGGACTCTCTCTGATCTAATAATAATCAGCCCCTCGGTTTTAATGCACATAATTTTACTGGAGGAGAACGCTAGACCGGTAAAACAATTTCAAAGAAGACTAAACCCAACACTTCTAGAGGTTGTGAAGAAATAAGTCACCACCTTACTGGCTGATTGAATTATTTTTCCAATACCTAATAGTCAATGGGTAAGTCCAGTTCATGTTGTTCCTAAAAAGGGTGGATTTACAGTCTCAAAGAATGAATTTGGTGATCTTTTCCCCATAAAGATTCTGAAATAAATGGAGAATGTGCATTGATTATAGGAAACTCAATTTGGTTACAAGGAAAGACCACTTCCCATTACCATTCCCTGATCAAGTCCTTGAAACATTAGCTGGGAAAACCCACTACTATTTTCTTGATGGATTCTCTAGATATTTTCAAATATACATTTTACCTGAGGATCAAGAGAAAACCACCTTCACATTCCTATTTGGAAGTTTTGCGTACATAAGGATTCCCTTCGATTTATGTAATGCCCCGGGAAATTTTCAAAGGTGTATGATAAGCATCTTCTCTGAATTTTTGGAAACTTGCATGGAAGTTTTTATGGATGACTTCACTGTGTATGGATCATCTTTTGAAAGTTGTTTAAAAATCATAGAACGTGTCCTTGAAACATGCATTGAAAAGAACCTCATTCTAAATTATGAAAAATGCTATTTTATGGTTGCTAAAGGGATCATTCGTGGACATGTTGTGCCCGTGGTGGAATTGATGTTGATCAATCCAAAGTTGAGGTCATTTCTTCATTACCATACCAAAAAACTATGAGAGATGTGAGATCCTCCCTTGGGCATGCTGGATTTTATAGAATATTCATTAAAGATTTCAGTATGATTTCTCTTCCATTTTCCAGATTACTCCAAAAAGATGTTCCATTTTTCTTTGATGAGAATTGAAAAAATTTGTTTCTTGAGCTGAAAAAAAATTGATAACCCCTCCCATTGTTCAACCTCCTAAATGGGACATTCCCTTTGAAATAATGACCGATGCATATGACTTTTCTCTTGGGGCAGTATTGAGTCAAGGACAGAAAAGAAATCTCATGTGATTGTCTATGCCTCCCGAAATCTTGATCAATCCCAATCAAACTACACAACAACTGAGAAAGAACTACTAGCTGTTGTCTTTGCTCTAGACAAATTTAGACGTTATCTACTGGGCTCCAAGGTGATTTTTTTTACTGATCATTATGCAATTAGATTCTTGATGAAGAAACATGATGAAAAACCAAGACTTCTGAGATGTAATTTGCTTTTACAGTTGTTTGATGTTGAAATAAAAGATAAGAATGGATGTGAGAAACTTGTTTCTGATCATTTGAGCAGGATACCATCTATTGAGAATAGAAAATTCTAGATGTGTTCCCTAATTAAGGAAATCTTTCCAGATGAGGATTTATTTGCTGTTCAAAGTGAAATACCACGGTTTTCTAATCTTTTAAACTATTTGGCTTCTGATGAACATCCCCACTGGTTTTCCAAAAATCAAATTGATAAACTTGTGAGCGATTCAAAGAAATACATTTGGGATGATCATTATTTATGGCACATTGTTAGTGATAAAATCATACGAAGATGCATTCTGAACTCTGAATTTCAATCCACCCTACATTTCTGCCACACATTAAACTGTGGAGGACACTTTGGACCATAGAGAACAGTAAGAAAAGTTCTTGATTCGGGATTGTATTGGCCCACCATTTTTAAAGATGCTTTCGAATTATACAAAACCTGTAAAAGTTGTCAATTCCAAGGAAACACTTCCAAGCGGAATGAGATGCCCCAAACCCCACTTTTGTTTTGTGATTTTTTTGATGTATGGGGAATGGATTTCATGGGGCCTTTTCCTATTTAATTTGGATATCTCTACATCCTGCTGGATGTTGATTATGTGTCCAAGTGGGTAGAGGCTATCCCCACCAGAACTGATGATGAAAAAATTGTGTCCAAATTTTTGAAAGGAAATTTGTTTTCAAGGTTTCGATTTCCAAAGTTTCTAATTACAGATCAAGGTACCCATTTTGTAATAGGACTTTGGAATCTCTTTTGAAGAAATATGGTGTTAATAATAGGGTCTCTATGCCCTATAAGCCTCAACCAAATGGAATGGCTGAGTTGTCCAATAGGGAGATCAAACAAATTCGCGAAAAAACAGTGAACCCAAATTGAAAGGATTGGAGTTTGAGACTTGATGATGCTATTTGGGCCCACATAACTGCTTTCAAACCCCCAATTGGAATGTCACCATTTATATTGGTCTATGTAAAATCTTTTCATCTACCAGTTGAGTTAGAAAAGAAAGCCTTTTGGGCTGTAAAAACATGTAACATGAACCTATATTCTGCTAGGAAAGAAAGAAAATATTGTTTGCAGGAGTTAGAGGAGATCAGAAATAATGCATACGAAAGCTCCAGGTTATACAAAGAGAGAAACAAAGCCTTTCATGATGGGAGGATTCTCAAAAAAAATTCATGGAGGGAGACAAATTTCTGCTGTTTGATTCCAGATTGAAACTCTTCCCAGGTAAATTTCGTTCCAAATGGTCTGTCCCATTCATTGTTACTCATGTTTTTCCTTTTGGTGCAATACAGATTAAAGATCCAGACAAAGAGACATCATTCACTATCAATGGGTAGAGGCTGAAGCTATTTTGAGAAAATTTTCAAGATCCTCCAGGGGAGGAGATTCAACTTCATGACGTAAAATATAATTGATGCAAGGTTGTGTCATTCTTTATCATTTATTTTTTCTATGTATTTAATTTCAATAATTTCATGCTAAAAAATACATAATGAGGACATTTCATAGAAAAAGTGTGGGGGGACACAATGCTGGGTAGAGTAGATTTTCAGGAACTTTTTTTTGAAATTTTTTATTTTGAAAATGTCTTTCCATTTTTTTTCTTTCTTCGTGTTTCTTTTTCAAAAAAAATGTTTTGGAATTTATTGAATTTCATTTGAAACTCATGCCAAGGAGTGAACCAACTGATCCATTGAAACTGGACATAAATTAATGCTAAAAATGAAAATGTTTCAAGTTCATAAATTTGGAAAATTCTTGAAATAACCACTGATTTTTAAATCTCATGGCACATATCACTGAAATTGTGATTAAAAATCTCATTCCTGTGAGGCCTCTGGACCCATTTTTACATCTTCTTCACATTCACCTCTTTCTTTAGAGAACCAATTAATGTTTGTTTAAACCAGAACTTGATTTATTTCTATCAAAACTAGAGGGATGAGATACTTGTGATTAAAATGATTAAGACCTCTGTTTATATATTGGATCCCCCTTTTTATGATTATCCTTTTTATTTCGTCCTTCCTTGAACATTTGATCTTTCTTAAGCCCTTAGTAGCCATGTATAGCTTGTTAGGTTAGCCACATTACCAGCCAAATTTCCCTTTCCAACCTACTCTGGAAGTATAAATGCATGATCTAGTTGAACTTAAGTGTGGGGGGGAAGATGACTCATGATGTGCTACCTCATTTGGGGTTGCTTTGGGAGAACATTCAAACATTGAAGACATATTTGTGATTCTGGAATATATTTTTCTGAGAGTTGTGCCTATCTGGAGATCTCAAATGAAATGGATTTGTTCCTGTCTGGAGCTCGCAATTGAAATAATCTGTTCCCAATCTGGATCATTCAAAAAAAATCATATTTTCTACTGAAATATTTATGGAATGGGGTGGAAAATAGAGGATCAGAGATGATTATTTTATGAGAATATGGAGGAGACCATACTTGAGTAAACATTAGAATCATGCATTTCTGCTTCAAAAATGGCCAAACACTCCTTATTCAGCCACATAATTTTTCACAACTAAATCCTACCAACCCAAAGCCACATAAAAACCATATAAATTCCTCATAATAATCACATGTTTTTGGATCACATCAGGTGGAGATGTAGAAATTTATCAAGCCTATGGTAATTCTTGCATGAGTTGGATGAGAAAAGCCTTATTGCAAATCTATATTGTGTGCTGAGAGAAAATGAATGTGAGGTAAGTGTGATATGTCCATGAGAAGAAAAAAGAAGTCTAAATGGATTGAATTATTTGAATTTAGAATTTTAAATATTTGTCTTTAATGAGGCATGATATCTTTTTAATTCATTGTGGTAAATTGGTAAACTCCATTGGTATGTGTTTTATTTTTCTTGATATCGTGCTCACTTGTCAAGGATTCCAAGAGCCAAGTGTGGGGGAATTGATAGAGCTAATATTTACAATATTTTTAATGTCTATTTAAATTATTTAAACCTCGCAAATTTAAAAAATTTATCTTATTTGTAACAATTTTGGATTTAGAGTGTGTTTTGGGATAAAAAGTTTAAATTGCATAATTCTGTATTTTCAGTAGATTTTTATCACAGGGGCAGTTTGGTCATTTATCATAAAATACATTTCCAAATTTTGTGATTATAATTTTTCTTAATACTTATTCTATTTCCAACATATTTTTATTTAGGCCTAGGAAACAATTCGTGAATCTTGATGCCCAAAAAAATCTGTGAAGATGACAAATTTTCCGGGCGGATTGCGTGAACCCCACCATAGTAATGAAATCATAAGTCGTCCTAAACTCCTCCAAATGATTTGATTCAACTTGTATATTTAAGATACCCCCAGACGCATTGACACAACTAATTTGAAGCAGTTTGGAATCTTTTATGATGGACATTGAGTGATAGAGTTTTGAAGGAAGCCTCCAGGAAGCTTCATCCAGAGAAAGCAATTTTCAATAGAAAAATCATAACTCCTTCAATAAGCGTCCAATTAGTCTGAAATGTGGAGGGTGGACGAAAAAAACATTTATGAACAATATGTATGAAGAGGCCCACGTGTGAATCGGCCAATTAAGGGGTCGAAAACGCAAAAACTTTATGTTGATGAAATCTGCCTATAAAAGGAGAGGATCTCCTACCTCTAAATCATATTCCATTCATCACCACACCATCCGTCACAAAGTGATTAGGCTTTAGAGAGTGAAGGGGAAGGTGGATAGTTTTATCCTTAATAATATGACATCCTTTTAAGATTCAATTGAAAAGATGAACTCCTCTCATGTGATGGAAGACTAAGCAGCAAGTGGTTGCGGACGACGACACCCAACAGACACTCTCTTCCGAGTTTTGATTTTAATGTGTAATCTCGTTTTGAATTTCTCTTGAACCTATATTTTTTAATGAATATGGTTTTTATATTTCTTAAATATATTTTCAAAAAATTTGTTTTGATCGTTGTTCCATCTATAAAGTAGAACAATTGTTTTTTCTATTTAAAATTCTTTGGTAAGGTTTTCCCATTGAGCATAGAGAATTCAATTAGGTTCAATTACTTGGAGGTATTTAAGTAATTGAGTCACTTATATTGGTGGGACCACAATAATATTTAAGTCTTAATATGATTTCTAATCAAATTTGAGTGTACACCTGGGGGTCCATGGGTATACATTTAGAAATTTAAATTAAGAGATATTTTTTTATATACAAGGAACAGGAGAGTGTCCAAGAGGGTGAAGCTTGTCTGCGACTGCTGTTTTTATTCTTGATTTAAAACACACATTATCTATACTTTGTAATTATTTCACTTTAGTATTTAATTAAAATTTTATTTTCAAATTTTTAATCAAATCCCCATTTTCATTTCTGCAAAAAAAAATATAACAAAAGTGACATTTTTGGAACTCGAACTGCAACCTCCTCGAGAGACAACCATGTGGTCACCACTGTGCTACATTAAAAGGGAAAATATTGATTGGGGTTTTTATGACACAAAAACTCTCACATCAGGGTATGATCAAAACACCAATTTCATTTTACCCTGAGTGGTGAGAGAAAAATCATTGAGAAGTAAATTCCACAAGGGTACGTAACTCAAGGAACATTTAAAATATTGTAATTAAAAGATTATAATTTTTTTGGAAAGATGGACTAGGTGGAATAACTGATATTCTATAAAGGTATTATTATGGAGACTAAACATTTTCTCTTACACGTAGTTTTAATTGTCTGGACACGATAAATATTTTCTGATTTAAAATTTTCTTATCTATTATTGAAATAATTGGTGAGACATTTTCACTTGAGGACAAGCAATTGTTCAAGTGTGGGGGGGATTTGATAAGACAACTTTATATACACTTTTATTTTAATTTATTTATATATTTTCATTGATTTAATCAATAATACACTTGTTTTATACTCGATTTCGTAGGAATAAGGATTCATAGGATTCAAATGAAGACATTCAGAAAAAGTAAAAAAAAATTGCCTATTAGACACTGTGACATGTCATTACACGTCGTGTATTAGAAATTCATAGCATGAGATAGGTCATCACCCAAGTTTTGACCCAGCCATGTAGTCATCAGAGGAAATAGTTAGTATAAATCGTGAATGCTAAGTTCACGATGTGATGCCAATCAAAATAGTTGAGCAAGAAATCCATCCAAATGAACAACTGGAGTCCAGTACACGTCGTGAACACTCAGTACACAATGTGTAGTTTTAAAAGCATAATAAATAGGGCATATAAGTGGGAGGAATGTGGGAGATCCAAAATTCTCATAAATCTACACAGAACAATGGTTCAAAACTTTTACCTCTAGTATACATCTTGACCCAATATGCCTATAAATATAGACTCACCGTGGAGCATTTCACAACAACTCCACACGGTATTCTTCTCTGTTTTTTTCCTTTTATTTCACTCTCCACTTTTCCCTTTCACTATAAATTTAATCATTGTTTTAAATTTTAATTCAATTCAAGAGTCATGTATTCTTTTCCTTCTGTATTTTTACATTCTTGTTGCAATGATTCTCATCATTCATCATCAATTTCAAAAAACATGCGTGAGAACCATTTCTGTTTCTTTTCCCAAGTATGAAATTTATTAAAAGTTGAGATTTATCATCTTTATAGCTGATTTCATGTTCATTCCCATTCCATTCATGAACCTGTTCATGTTTTCGATTCAATTAAATTTAATAATAATAGTAAGCATGATTTTCTTGGTATATTTAATTACATCTCCACCCTCTATGAGTAGTTAAACCTATTATGGTTAGGGATCAAGAGTGGATGTATCTGAACCATAATAAATACTAAAATCTAATTTTGGAAACCACAATGAATTAGTAATCGGAATAAATAACCAAAGTCTAACCAATTTGTGCAAGCTTACCTGACCATGGTATATACAAACGGAAGACCCTATCCTGATTGATATAGATTATTCTATGATCACATGCCTAGGATACATTCTACAAAAGAATCTAAACTTTATGAAACTAGAATGTTACTATCTCTTGATCATAGAATAATAAATTCTTGGGTAGAACGAGGGGTCTTGTACAACATCAACTAGTTACAGCCATTTGCTTTGAAGCCTAAGCCTTATGTCTTTTCCAAGAATAGAATTAAGATCATCCTTTACTCAGATTCTCAAAATTGATCCTGACCCATCATTAATTACAAAAAGTCACCCCCAACATGAGATTTATAAAAAAATCCCAAACACCAATCCAATTTTAATTGACTTCTATAAGGGTCTCAAGCCAGTGATCCTATGTAATATCTGCTTCCTCATCATGGGATCAACCCCACACTTCTACTATACTATACCCATGTAGTTAGTAATGTTTGGTATATACAATTATAATCTGACCACTAATAATAAGAACCCAACGATGCCTATGAGTGTGTAAAAGGTCAAGTGACCATGTCACCTTACCGCATGCTATATTTCACCTTATCGCATATACAATCAGCATAATATGAGATAGAGTTGTACCTACCATATACAAGATTGTATTAATTAGTGTAGTGATTATGAAAGATTTTACCAACCACATGAATAAAGAAAGTTAAAATTAAAATATATGTACAATTTTCATTATGAATTATAATAACTATGTCTATTATTAAATTGAAATTGAGAAGAACTGTATTATTGAAAGAAGTCGTGAACCTACCGCTTGATCAAACAAGTTGACCACATAAAGGAATGAGTTCACTATGTAAAAGTTTTCATGACTTGACTTCATTAAAATGACTATGTGAAAAAGGCATATGTGATCATTTGACTATGTCATGGAATCGCCTACATCAATGAGATCTCTTACTTAGAAATCAGCTATATGCATAAATCGTGTACCTAGCCTACCTCTATAAAATGCATACGTACAAATCAGCTTCATGAATTTTTATTTAACTCTGCGGCAAACCATTTAAACCATACTCATGAAGCATCTTAAATATAAAATATGTAGATTTTGAATCATTAAACACTTTGTTGATTTCATGATCTGCCTTCTTCAAGATGAAGTAAGGTATAGAAAGATGTCAAGACCTTATTTCCTCAAGAAGAATGATAGATAATGACCCCCAAGATCTTCCTCTAAAAGGACCCATGGTGGAAACCATCACAAAGGGTATAGAAATCACGAAAAAGTGTAGGAATTAACCTTTTAATATTAACCAAGATCAGAAGATAATATTTATAAAGCTCAAAAAAATCTAAGATAGATATATATAAAGAATTAAAAATCTTTCCAACGTGCATGTTTAAGTAAAACTATTAGAAATACATATAGAACTCAAAAGTAAGTATCAAAATAAAACAAAGCAGAGACATTGTAACTGTCCCCAATGTCCCTACTAGTAAGGTCCAAAACGGTCCAAATAATATCCCTGGAAACATGAAAATAGTTTTATATATGTATGGTGAGAATACATGTATACTCAATAGGGAAAAACAAATGTCACCCAAGAACAAGTGGGAGAATCATACAAACACCCCTATGAGAAAAAAATGGAATATCCAAAGCACCTAAAAAGGTATACTATCCACCCTAACCTCACCAAGGAATGCTCAATAAGTAATACATGTAAAGTAAAATAAATAAGTAAGAAGATTGTTATTTGGGTACCCCACACCACTTACATCAAGTTAACTGCTCATCTGAAATGGGAAACATCATGGTGCTACCACACTCTTCTACAAGCCCCACTATCTCAACCAACCCACACACACTTAGGCCCCAACCACATCACATCCTTTCTATAGACACCTCGACCACAACCACCACACGTCTTTTCCGAAAACACCTAGGCCTTATCCTGAATACACCTTGGAAGCAAACCACCTCTCACACAGCCAATACCAAAAATACGGCATTATACCTCAATCTGTTACATATTTCCCAAAAGCTCTTGGGTGATAAATTCCTAGAAGTGGGTGTAGGGTAACGTCAGTTACCATTCATCCATCCTCCCACTAGGATGTTGGGGAAGGCACCCTCCAAAATAAAACTAGGTGTTCAGAACGTAGTTATCAACATGGCTGGGATGCATATCGAAAAACATGAGGAACTACAAGTATATATATAGGAAACAAACACCCAGGCCATCCTATAGGATTCCAAACATACAACCATCCCACTCAAACCCACCTTTATTTCTACCCCTAAATACACGTACCACAGTGAATGATAGTCCCTTGAATAACGCTTCACTACAAGCCCCACTATGAAACATACCCCCCAGCTAATTCATTTAACCAATTATCATTTTTCATTATCAACCCATTAATTTATTTATTTCCATCCCTACCTGGGCGACTACCAAGCACTAAACTCATTATAAGGTGAAGAATCCATACCAACCACTACCCAATCCAAACAAGAAAGGAACGGCTAATGATAAGGTAACCCAATATAACACTCACAAACATGAAATCATAATGCAACCTAGCCTTGAATCCCCTCTTCCCCACCACTTCCTAGATGTAGTCCCACTACATAACAAGTCCATTCATTCCATAATCAATAAATCTCTCAACCTCAAATACCATCACCCCCTACACCACCTCATATGAAATTCACTCAATAACCACCACTAAACCACAGCCCCACTGCACACACATACCACACCCTTCTCATTGAACCAAATCCTCTTCCCACCCCTCTTCACTTGACCATGATTCCAACAGCACCACCATATAACCCTCAAAAATCATAAAACCCATCAATAACCACAAAGCACACAGCCACACCAAAACAAGTTGAGTGTATTTGGATTTGTCCAATGAAGATTCATTAATTCCACTTTGATAAATAGGATTGATCCCAGAATAAGTTTGATCATGGGGCATCATTTTCATTAAGTTGGTTATACGTGATTAATTAAATTTCAATTCTTACAGTAGTGATTCAGAAGTCACACAGGTGCACAAAAAGAGACCACCAATGGCCATGATTTTCAGAAGAACATAACTGATAAAATTCACAACATGGATCAAGAATAACATATACTATAAAATGATCATTACCATTGCGCTCCAACACCATTGTTTATTTTGTATCATTATCTTATTTAAATTTGGATTCAACCATTTTCACAGGGATTCATCATTACACCCACCCTATATGATACACAATTAATATAGAGATGAAGGAAATGGCTACTTGGAAGAACAGGCAAAAAAACTCCACCTTGCACCAAAATAGGGTGTGTGTGAGTAGCAAAAAAACTCCATGGAAAACTCCAAGGAAAATATGATCGATGGCTATGACACAACACAAAAATCCTCCAGAAGGGAAGGTTCTAGGAACACCAAGAGGGGATGGAAACACATTGGGAATAGAATATCTTAGCTTAGAAAAGTTAGAAACTTTATCAATGGAAGAATGGTTTTAAAAGTCATTAGTGTTTGATCGTTCCCAAGACCACGTGTTTGGAGTATTTATAAGTCCCCAAAGCATTAGTATATTAATGATATATTTAATATCCTTCAAAACATCTTTATAAATGCCAAAATTAGGTTTTAAACTTGATTTATGTCAAATAGAAGATAAGGGGTGAATTTGGAAAAACTACAGAAATAAGAAAATGAGTCACTCATGGGTGAGTCACCTATAGCAATCCACTGATAGTGAGCCACGAGTAGTGATTCGCCAAAAAGTAAATCACCTAAACCATATCTTGCTGATGCCCTGACTCACCGATACCCTGACTCATAGACAACCTAACATGCTAACATCGACGCCCTGAGTCACCGAAACTGACACCATGAGTCACCAACACCAACGCCCTGAGTCATAGAAACTAACACACAAAGTCATGGGCACCAACGCCATGAGTCACTGACACTGACACCCAGAGTCACTGACATCGACTCCCTGAGTCCCCATCACTGACGCCCTAAGTCACCAATATAAAAACTAAAAATTTGGAAAACTCTTGAAATAAGATACCATTTCCTCCTAGAACACCCCAAACATTGGATTTTGAAAAGGAAATTTACCATTGGGGTCAAGACCGCTAAATCAAATACCTATCAGAATATTCTCTCCATTGAGAATTCAAAACCATCTTAGAAGAAAAAGGGGTCCGAACAACAACCCCATGTGATAACTCTCAAGGATAAACAACCCTACATTGGATGAAGGATGGAGTGAAATCTCAGTGTTCAAGATCACCTCATCCAAAATCCACTTCCCAAAAAAAACTACATAACCACCACACAAGCACTAAATTTCATACTACCCAAACACATAAATCAGGGAATTCCTTCCTCCGTATAAGGATATTATCCTCAATGGGTGGCACTGACTCACTTGTATGAGTTTAATTGTATCCAAATTAATGAATATCAACTAGGGATGAGTTCCTCCCCTCCTCATACGTCAGGACATTATCATACATTGAATAATAATCAAAAAACACATCTCATAGAAAACATAGTTCAAGAATTACAAATAAAAACCTAGCATGGAAGAAATCAAAACAATAATGGGTACTGGGCATGTATCTATTCTTCTCACTCCCAAGTACACTCCTCCAGGACACCATGCCTCCACAACACAAAACCCAATGTAATGTACCATCCAAGCACCACCTTCTCTCTAGGATCGTGGATCTCCACTAGTTTATCCATGAATATTGCATAATCCTTGATATCCGACTCTCCCCATTCAATGACATGGGTGTTATCATGAAGATACCGATGAAGATGAGATATGTGAATAATGTCATTGACCTTCCCCAATTATGTTGTAAAATCTAGCTAATATTCCACCTTTCCTACTCGTCCCAGCACCTTGAATGGTTTGATGGACCTTGGAGAAAGCTTACTCCCTCTGTTGAAACTCTGATATCCACGTTGAGGGGAAACCATCGAGAATATGTGGTCCCCAAACTGAACTCCAAAATCTAGATTATGTGATAGGAATATATTTTATACTGGTCATGTGCTTCCTTCATCAACTCCCAGACAAGCTATACCTTCTCTATCATCCTCTACACCACATACAGACCTAGAACAGCTTCCTCCCCAACTTATGTCCAGCACAATGTTTAACGACACAGTCTTCTATATAAAGCTTCAAATAGATCCATGCCAATGGAATAGTGATAGATATTATTGTATGAAAACTCTTCTAGGGGACATTTTCGTACCAATGATCATCCAATGACCGAAACACATGCCTAAAACATGTCGTTGAACATATGGATGGTCCTCTCTGTCTTCCCATCTGTCTAAGGGTGGAAAGAAGTGATAAGGCGTAACTGAGCACCAATGGCATATAGAAATCCCCTAAAAACTCACGGGGTAAAATTTGTAGCCTGATCTGAGACAATGTATCTTATATCATATTGTAGCCACACCACCTTATCCATTTACATTTATGGTAAGTCATCCACTAAGCTTGACTCCTCATCACTAATAAGTGAGTCTATTTCATCAGCTGATGAACTACTAACCATATTGTATCACATCCTCCCTGATCCCTAGGTAATCGTACTATGAAATCCATTGATATTTCATCCCACATCTTCTTGAGGAAATATTAGGGCTACAACAAACCACCAAGAACACAGTGCTTAGACTTCATCGACTAGAACACTAAGCACTTCGCCACAAACTCCTCCACAGTTTGCTTCATCCCGTACCACCAGAACTGCTCCCTCAAACCATGGTAAATATTCAAAACTCCTAAGTATACCACTAGGTGTGATATATAAAACTCATGGGGATTTCCCACATGCATCATCACGGGAAAAAATAGCTTCCCATATAACAACATCCAATTCTGACCATCCTCCGACCATCCCTTTGAATCATTACCCTTGTCAACATGATCACACATCACCTATGCCTTTGAGTATCCTCCATGAGACTCCTTTACCTACTGCCTTAGATATAAAAACAATTTCATCTGAAATAGACATCCACTTCCACTGTCCAATCTCGAATCTTAGTGCAGGGAATCCAACTCCTCCATCACCTTCCAAGAATCCACAAATTCTCGAACTAATTCCTTCTATGAATTCCTGCTCAAAGCATCGGCCACAACATTACCCATTCCTAACATGTATGAGATCTCAAAATCATAATCCTTAAGAAAATTAATCCATCTTCAGTTCCAGAAGTTCAGATCTCTCTCGGAAAAGATATACCTCTCTCTCTTTTGATCTTTGAAGACCAAAAAGTGCTTCCCAATGAGTTAATTCCCCCACAACCTTATCACAAACATGGTCTCTATTGTCTCTCGATCATAGGTGACATAATTACATTCTTGGGGAGGAAACTTCATAGACCCATAAGTGATCACTCCCCATTACTGTATTAGCACACACACTAAGCCTAGATGGGAATCGTTGCAAAATACCTTAAACATCCCCCCTTTATCGGGAAACCTAGGCACTCATACCAACGTTCCCTTCATAAATCTAAACAATTCCTGGAACTTCTCACTCTACAAAAATTCTTGGCATTTTCTGGTCAGCGCCTTCAATAGAGTTTCAACTCAGGGTAAATATGGTACAAATATCTGGTAGTAGCATTCCAAATTGATAAAAATGTGAATCTCTTCCAAAATCATGGGTGCTACCCAATACAAAACTTCCAAAACCTTCAATGTTACCACTTATAAGCCCTGTTAAGACCCTAAATGTCAAAGTAAGTGGAACTCCAAAGCCCAAAAAATTCACTTGGACAGCTTTTCGTAGAGATGGTGGTGTCAAAAGACTTCTAGGACAACATTGAGACGGTCGCTATGCTCCTCCTCTAGCTTTGAGTATATCGGAATTTCATCGATGAATGTGATGATTTACATATCCAAAAACGCATGAAAGAAAGAGTTCATAAGTTTCATGAACACAATCGGTGTGTTTGTAACACCAAATGGCATAAAAATGAACTTGAAGAGCCCATATCTATTTTTGAATGCAGGGATGTCACCCACATTCACCCTCAACCGGTGATACCCATACCGAAAATTGATCTTAGAAAACCAAATTTCTCCCAATTTTTTTTTGAAAATATCATGTATCCTTGGGAGAGGGTAACACATCTTGACTGTTACCTAATTCAACCTCTTGTAGTCTATAAACAGCCTCATACCACCATCTGCCTTCTTTGTAAATAAGACCGGAGCACCCCAAGGGGATACACTAGGCCAGAGAAAAAAATTCTTCATTAGATCATAAATTTGAATCCATAAATCCCACAACTCATAAGGTGCCATCCGATAAGGATCCATCTAAATAGGGCTAGCACTATGTAGTATTCTAAACTAAATGTCACGTTGAGGGGAAAGAGTCATAACCACTTCAGTGAAAACAATAAAAAATTATATGAAAACTCCATGAACATCCACCATATCAGCATCCATTGATTCCATTGACATCTTTGCTAATAAGGAATGAAGAGTATCCATATGCTGGTTTCCCACCTAACAGCTCCACTCACCAATGAAAGCTACACGATGGCCTTTCATGTTAGAAAACATGACTCTTCTATGGAAGTAGTCGATAACTTTATGAACTGTAAATAACCAAAAAAACAAAGGATTACATCATATCGTTGCATCTATAGAATAAACTAATCCCATTGGACTAATATGGCCCCAACATCAGTATATATCCCTAAAAAATATCAAACAAGCTAGTCTAACCTCCAACTTGTGTATTCAACACCAGGGGTGTGGAAGGTCTCTCTCTATCGATCTCAAATCATGGGATAGACTGGTTGAAAAAAGGATTGTTAATCTCTTGAATAAGAAAACGTGAAAACAATTGTACCTAAAAAACCGATAGTACCTCAAACGATCTCTGACCCTGCTGGAGCTGCTATCTCTACAGTGTGCAATAGACCATGCTCATATCCTCTACCCCTCTGTTATTGGTTGCCTCCCTGAACATGCATGGTTTGAGTTCCCTATAGATAACCTTTTCGCCAGCCTCCTCCAACTATGTCTCCCCACAGTGGAGCAGGAGGCTGTTGTCCCTACTACTGAAATGGCATGGCTGACAACTACTGTTGAGGTAGGCACTAGTCCCCACCACGTCCCCCGTACTAAGATAAAACATGACACTTACACTAATGGTGAATGTGGCCTACAAAAGAAAAAAATCTCATTCCCAAGCCGACGGGAAAAGGATGAGGACCTGAAGGTCAGCACTAAAACTGTTGGGTAAGCTCCCTGCCATCCAAAACCTGGAAGTTCATGATGCCGAAGACTTGATGCTGACAACCATCCCCTTTTAAGAACGTAGCAGTCTCCCCTCTCACAGTATACCATCCCATGAGCACATCCTTTCAACTACACCATACTAATTATGAACCTTTATGTATGTCAATATAGTGAAGGGAGTAACAACATAGAAAAGATTAGGACCGAGTGCCTCCACTAAGCTCCTTGCCTGAGAGTCCTCATCCGGAAATAGATCTGGTGAAAAATGTAGTAGATCCTTGAATATGATCCCTAATTCCCTAACCAATATAGTAAAGTGCTGGAGGTAGATTAGCTCCTCACTCATCTCGTATTTCATCATGGATTACAAGAATTCTTCTCGGAACTCCTTCTCAATGTTGAACCACATAACATCGATCTCCTTCCTCCCCCTAAGGTAAAGCATCCACCACTAACACGCTACTACCCTTATATGGATCACTTTCGGGGGAACCATGTACTTTGTTGGTGGTCGGATCAAGCTGAATGTGATAACAAAACCCCTGATCCAATTCTCTATCACCATGTCTAAGACACTACCCTTTTACATTCCAAGAGTTTTCTGCTAGAAATCACGAAGCGTATTCTGCCACTAATCATCACCCTCTACTAGATTGACCCTCTATCGGTCAACTAGGATAGCCTTATGACCCTTAACTACTCATACCACACACTGGAAACATCCAACATCCATAGATGAAAGGAAAACAAGGAACTCCTATGCCCATGTATTATAGAATTTATTTAAGATTCATTTTAACTCATGTTTTATTTTAGTTTCATGAAAACACCCAAAAAAACAAGAACAAAAGTCATAATGATGCATGTACCTTTCCTAGGGTCTCTACCCGCAATCGGTGTATCCTCACTTTGTCGTTTGGTAAGCTCAGAGTCCTTGCATTGGATCACAGGGGGGCCTAAAATAATGTGTCCTAACCATTATTCCATGGCCTATGTCGTCCACCAAAATCACCTAACATTGTTTCCCTACCAACCCATGCATTTATCACTATGCCTAACTCCAAAACTCCATCCTACCTCTCAACCATTAGCCTTTGATTCCATTATGTCATGACCCACCTTATTCAAGATGATGGATGGTATAGCAAGATGATGAGACCATACTTCCTCAAGATGAAGGATAAACAATGACAGTCAAGTCGCGCCTCCATTAGGACCCGGGGTGGAGACCAACACCAAGGGTATATTAATCTAAAAAAAGAGGGAGGAATTACCCTTTTATAGTAACCAAGATTTGGAGAGAAATTTTATCAACCTCAAACAATTCAACGAAAGGTATATATAATGAAACCATAATCCATCCCACATGCATGTTTAATTGGAACTCCTAGAAATATAAAAAAACACTAAATTAAGTACCAAAATAAAAATAATCAGTGACACAACAACCATACCCAATGTCCCAGATATTAGGTTCCAACACGTTCCATGTAATCACCTTGGAAACCTCAAAATAGTTATATATATGTAGGGTGATCATACAACTATACTCAGTAGAGAAAAACCAAGGTCACCCATGTAAAAGTGGGAAAATTATATTATTTCCCCTATGAGAAAATAGTAGAAACTCAAAAAAAACTAACAATGTATACTATCCACCCCAACCTCACTAATTCATGCTCTACAAATAACACAAGTCATGTGAAGTAAGTAAGTAAGCACATCAATATTTGGGTACCCAGCACCACTTCCCACAGGTTAACTGCTCATCCTTAATGGAAAACATCCTGGAGCTTCCACACTCTTCCATAAGCCCCACTGTCTCAACCTACGAATAGACACTGGGTCCATAACCAAATCACATCTTACCCTCAGACACCTAGGACACAACCACCGTATGTCTCACCCGAAAACACATGGGCCTAACCCTAAAGACACTAGGGAAGAAAACCGACTCTCACATAGCTAATAAAATAAATCTGGTATTAAAGCTCAATCCATTACATCATGCCCAAATGGTCATGGGTGATAAATTCCTAGAAGAGGGAGAAGGGTAAAGTAAGTGACCATCCATCGATCATCCCTTCAGGATGTTGGTAAATACACCATTCCCCATAACAATGGGATGTTCAGCACGTAGTGCTCAACATGGGTGGGGTTAATATAGAAAAACATGGGGAACTACATGTATATATTAATATGTAACAAAAACTCAGCCCATATTATGAGATTCCAAAAATACAACCAGCCCACTCAAAACCTCCTTTTATGTTACCCCTACATGTGCTTACCACCACGAATGTTGGTCCATTGAACGTAGCTTAACTACAATCCCCAAATCGAAATATACCCCCAATGGATTCATTTATCCAATTATCATTTTACATTATCAAATCATTTATTTATTTATTTTGTTCCTACCTGGGCAAAAAAATTGAACTAAAATCATTATTAGGTGATGCATTCATACAAACAACATCCCAATAAAAACAAGGAAGGAAGGGATTATGCTAAGAGAACCCATTATAACACTCACAAACTTGAAATCATGACATAGCCCAATCTTGTAGCCCTGCTACCCAACCACTGCCCAATTTCAGTCACACTATATAAAAAGTCCATTCATTCTATAATCAATAAATCTCTCAATATCACCCCATGCACCACCTCATATGCAAATCCCATAAAAACCACCACTAAACCACATCCCCACTACGCACACATGCCACACCCTTCTCATAGCCAACTCCTCTTACCACCCATGTTCCCAAGACCATGATACCAACATAACCACCATATTACCATCATAAATTGTAAAAACCAACAACACCCACACAACACACAACCATACCAAAACAAGATGAGTGTATTTACATTTCTCCAAAAAAGGATCATTAATTCCCTTTAAAAAACAAGGGCGGTCACAAAATAAGTTTGATCCTGGGGAACCCTTATCGTTTAAATGGTTTTACATGATTAATAAGATTTCAAATCTTATCGCAGTGATTAAAAAATAACATAGGTGCAAAAATTGATACCACCAATGGATCAGATTTTTTGAAGAACCCAACCCATACGATTCACAACGTGTATCAAGGATAACATATAAAATAAAACGATCATTACCATAGTTCTCCCACCCCTAGTTTAGTTCTTATTATTATCTTATTTAAATATATATTCATCCACTCTCACAAGGAGGTATCATTACACCCACACTGCATGATACACAATTAAAATAGATATGAAGGATATCCCTACTTGGAACAATAGGAGCCCAAAATTACTCCTTGCGCCAATATAGGGGGTGCATGAGTAGATGGAAAACTCAAAGGAAAACATGACTGATGGATATAGAACAAAACATGACTCATTGGGAAGGGAAGTCTCTAGTAACACCAAGAGGAGATAGAAACACACTGGGAAGAGAAGGTCTCATCTTAGAAAATCCAGATCCTACATCAATCGAAGAACGGTTTCAAAAGTCATTAATATTTGATCATGGCTATGACCACATGGTTGTACAATTTTCAAGTCCTCGGAGCATTAGGACATGAAAGATATAATTAATATCCTTTTAAATTCCTTTACAAATTTCCAAACCAGTTGTTAGACACAATTTACATCAAATAAAATGTAAGAGGGAAGAAACTAGAAAAACTAGAAAATGTGTCACTGGTAGGTGAGTCAACAACAACAATCCACTGAAAGTGAGCCACTGATAGAAAGTCACTAATGATTGACTCACCAATTCCTTGACTCACCGATGCCCTGAATCATTGATGCTCTAACTCAATGACACCCTGACTCACTAATTACCTGAATCACCGACACCGACACCTAGAGTAACCCACACTAGCACCCAGAATCACCGACATTAATGCACTGAGTCACCAACAACAAGGCCTAGAGTCACTAACACGAATGCCCAGAGTCACTAACACAATTTTGTTGAGTCATTGACACAAATTCCCTGATTCACCGATACAGACGTCCTGAGTCACCGATGAAAAAAATGGAATTTGGAAACTGTTGAAATGAGCTACTGTTGCCTCCAAGAACACCACAAACACTAGATTTTGACAAAGTAATGTACCATGAGGGTCTGGGATATTACAGTTGATTCATTTTATAATTCATTAATTTTTCTCCAATAGCAACTTAGAATGATGATTTATTTAAAAATAATATCTGATCATATAAAGATTGTAGAGTTTGTGTGTGTGGTGCTTGATTTTTTCTCTCAAACATTGATAAAAACAAAGGTTCATATACACATCCACCTATTATACAATGAAGACTTTACAAAACTCTATTTTAAAGAATCTACTAAAATACTTGTTTGATCAATTTTTAAAGAACAATTAGAGGAATCCAGACAAGCAAAGATATCCAGATAAAGATGTCACACCTTTCCAATATTATATCTCTTTTTCTTTATTTATATAATTTACCTTCAAGATGGTTTTTGTATTGATTTTTTTATTTTTAAAATAGAATATCATGTACTAAACTAAATAATATTCGATACTATATCAACTCTTTCTCCTTTAACCCCATGAATAATTGTTGAAGACGTAATATGTGGTCTATACACATATTTAATTCATGTGTAATTGTGGAAGAGGCTCTATGCCTGGATAGTCTTGGGTCCAGTTGTCCATAAAACCTATTTCACATTGTGGATTAGTTTATTTTGTAAATAAATTCATTGAATAAAGTGACATCCATGTTTATGGGATTATTTATCTATTTAAGACTGAACCCCTTGATAAAAATGTATATGTTCTATACTTGTATTTTCATTATTCTTAAATCAATCCTTTGTTGATATTCTTATCTATTAAACAAAATAGTAATCTGATATTTATTATTAATATGTTTCTTATATACTATTTTTGGTTATGTAAATTAGTTTTAGAAGCTTAAGTACTTTCAATGTTATTTTTTTTGAGACATGATCCATCTTTTGAGAATCTATTTGAAAAATAAAAAATATATTTCAATAGTTTTTATTACTTGGTATTTTCTATCAAATTGGGAGTGTTAGTTTTTAAATTTTTTATAAACAGAAATTTTATTCGAAACTCAATTCACCCCTATCGATTTCTTCAATCTGAGAAAAAAATTTATTTCTCAATTTCAATTTTTTAATTTTTTTTTGTATCATTTACATTTCATAAATGTTGGGCTTTAATGGATTGATGGAAGTTTTGAATTATTCTATTTATTTTCATTTAATGTTACTAAAAACTGTTTTCCCTCTTCAACTTAACATTTTCTATCACATATCTTGAGAAATAATGTGTTGTTTCATTATTCTTGATAAGGAATATGATTTCTCTTAGAATTGATCATAATCACTGAGAGATATTATTTCATTTATAAGACTCTAGTTTCATTTTTGGAAAAATTTATCTTCTTTAATAGAACATCTCTTTTATCTTCTCAGTTGGCTCTCTTCTACATTTTCATGAATTCCTCTACTCATTAATGTTGTTAGTGTTAATAGTTTTAAATCATCTTTTTTTGTGTATTCTTCATCACTCGTTGAAAACTCATTTAATATAAATTTTGATTCCTAGTGTATTTAATTGTTCTATGAAATAAAACCCCTTTGAATCACTAAACCAAAATCTCTATTGATTAAAACTCCTTGTCATTGTCAAAGTTTCAGTAAGAGTTTATAAATGAAAATTTGATCATCACATAAATGACCACATATCATCAGAAAAAATTCATCATTACCAACCAATTTGTATGAATTTTTACTCATAAATACATCAATGTGATTACTATAATTTATGGGTTTATTCGTCTACCCTTATAATCCTTTTTCGATTTTACAAATTAGATCTTTCTTTCGTGACTCTATAAGTCCCCCAAGTTGTTCATATAGATTTATTATTTAAGATCTGTATAATAGTGTTAATTTTTTACATAATGATACTCAATATGAATAACCTATAACCAAAAATTATTAAAAATGAATGCAATGGTTTTGAGATTCATAGAATGTGATAAATTTTCAATAAATTCAATACCTTACTTCTATTGATACCCCTTTATCATTGACTATTCCAGATATTTACTCTCTCTACCATGTTTATCCATGAACTGATAAATCTAATCATTCTAAAATGATTAATTTACTTATATAAATGAAAAAAATCTTAATTATTGTTATTATGAAAAAATAAGAATAAATCCCCTTATTCATAGTGATCTGACACTTTTTTGACTCATTCGGTAACATTACTTCTTCAAGGAATTTCATCTCTCCACTACCAATCAATAATAAATATTTTGGTGATGATAAATACCTATATAAAGGTATTCTCACCCGTTATTTTTTTCATAGAACTATTTGAGGATTATGATCTATTAATTCTATTATCGCATTCTCAGGAACACCTTTAAGCTCAAATTTCTCCAACAACACTGATCCTTTATTTTCATCATCAATTCCATATGTAGCATAGTCATTGGATATGAAACCGTCAATAAATAAAATGTTTTTAATTCTCATGATAATATTATTCTCATAATCTTAGAATCAATATAAAAACACTTTGGAACTATAATGAATAAAGAAAAATTATTCTCATATAGAATCAAGCATGTCATTTTATTCGGAATATATATATATATATTTCAAAAAAATCAAGACTCATAAATGGGTGATTATAACCAATTTTCTTAACTAGTATTTCTATGATAGATATTATCCCCCATTTATATAAAGACTCCTATTGATAATATATTCTTCCATATTCATTTCTTATACCTAAAAATTATTTGGTAACCCCATGTATAACATCATACATCATTCATGTTCCTTAAATATCCTATCGATCCCCTCATATACCCTATTCTTCTTTGTTATATAATTATTTTAGCAGAACAGAATTATTTTAACTATAAACCATCATAATCTCGTACATTTTTGTAACTCAATCATTTCTGATTTGATCCTGACACATTCTCTACCAAATTCTTGTTCTTTTGAAACATATTAAAAAAAACCAAATTATTTTTTATAAATTAAACCCATACATTATTTATTGATTCATTAATAAACATTACAATATATAGTAACCCTTTAAGGTATTTTTTTGGGGAATGTCCCTAAACATCAGTGTGAATGATGTACAACTTTTCTGACTTTTTTAGAGACCCGACCCTAGAAATACTGAAGTCGGTGTCTTTTATAAATTACATTGGCATATGATAGAAGTTGATCACATCCTAAATTATCGATTAGTTTAGTCATATTAGTAAATTAGATACATACATGAGAAAATAATAATCAAATTAAAACATATTGTTTTTCAAAATAACTTCAAGGATAACAACTTTATTTTATACATTCTGTAGGAGGTAAAAATAAACATTTCTTTTTCACAGTAAAAATGTTAGAAATATTCTATGTTCAAAAAGAGACAATAAAATTACATTAATACATTAGTAAAAGAGAAAAGTGGTAAAAAGGACATTACAAAATTATTTTCAAGACATTTTTTAAACATTTTAATAATACATATTTTTTAGAAGAAAACAGGTTCTTTGAATAAATATAGAAATTAAGTTGTGTTTTCTTAAATACTTTTCATAAAACATTTTGAGTAGCAAAGACTGAAAAATGGTACTAATACTCGAAAGACGTCATGAATAACTAGAGGATGCAAATATTAATGGTTTTACTGAACAATGTTAATATATTTTTTTTGAATGGAAATATCATTGAATGATCATTAAGATTATTCTTGAGGAAGATAAACCTTAATCATTCCAAAGTGACTCATGCCACATTAAAACATTTTAATTATAAGAATCAGGAAGGAATAACATTAAATGAATGTTTTAAATACCATGAATGAAAAAATTAATAACAATATATCAAATGTGGAAGTATTTACACCACAAAAAAATAAGTAAGTGGTGAATATGAATTTATCTCAACGATTTAAAAAGTGAGATGAAAATCCCTTACCATGTGTTCGACTTATATCATGCGTATTTGTATTCCTAAATAACAAACATAGGTTAATTATAAAATTTCTTGAGAAATTTTATAATATTTATAATAAATTTTATTACCCTTAACACATTTTTTTATACATCTATTTAAAAAAATAAATTTACATAAGGTGTTTTGGAAAAATTTGGTTTATTTGTCAAAAACAACATTTGTAGGTCAAATATGATCCAAAAGGTTCTTATATAACATCTACAGGATAATAACCATGACATAATTATCATATATATAAATTAATTATACATTAAAACCCAATAATTAAATATGGTTTGAAAAATAAACCATCATTACAGTCATGGAGGTAGTAGGTCATACATACGCATAAGTAATGTTCATGTTTTTCAATGATCATTGTGTAAAAAAGGTAAGTAACACTATCACATTCTATAATTATAATTATATCATAAATAACATATAATTTAATCATATATACTAATATATATGTTTATTTTGATGTAAAATGAATCACATCGTGTCGATGAGGTGGTAGTCTACATGCCCACGAACGACATAGTCAATTTTTAAGTGTGTGAAAGGTTAATAAAGAAAATGATATATATTATATTTCAAAAAAGGTAATTATGTCATTAATTTATTAGATGGGTTTTTTATGTCACTTATGTTTAAATAAAACCATCATTTATACATTACTTGTATCGTATGAATGAATCACATCGCTTTGAGGGATGGTAGTCTACACTTCCACAAATGATATTTTCATTTTTACAAAAAATTGAAAGTATAAATATATGTGTTAAGAAAGAATTATAGATGAATAAATACATAAAAAATCATATATAACATATATAAATAGATTTTCTATTATTATTTCCATCCATGAAATTTGGTAAAGAGAAAATGAACTATCTTCATTTTGGGAGGCGATAGTTCGCCATACAAATTAACAATATGTTTGTTTCCCATTAAATGGAAGTGTGTGTACGTTTTTTATATAAAACATAACCTAAAAACATATCAGTATTTTTTGGATAATTTTTTATATATAACCATGTAATAAGAATAGTTTATGGGTTGAGAATGGAAATAAAACTAAAGAACTTAAAGAAAGATGTTACATATTCTTTGGGTAACTCCTTTTGGTTTTCACCAGACAGATTCCATGGATTTATTATTAACCAAGGGAAGGATTCTATAATGAGTGGAGGGATTTTGAGTATATATTTTGTTAGATATGTGTTGAGCCAAAGTGTCTTAAGAGGTCGAAGGTGGTGGGAGGAGAGGAGGCCTTTTAATAGTGGATGAGGAGTGGAACTCTTGTGTATATAGAATCTATTGTTTGAATATATAGAATATTTTATAGAATATATAGTATATACATTACATTAAATCACTCAATAATTTTAATTAATTTAATTTATTGGGATAAAACCACTTTGTGATAATAAAAATAGTTTTCTATAAAATATTCTCTTTATATTCAATTGGTTCTTATATTAATTTCGGGTTAATTAGTAACCAATTAATTCATTTATTATTAATGTAAACTATGTATTTTCATATTTTATTTAATAATATTTATAACATATAGTTTATATCATAAAATATTAAATAATAATTTTTAAATAATATATTATTGTTAGGTAAAACTTGATCTTGTGTGTAATGCAAGCCGTCGAAGAAACTTGTTGTTGTGTATGATGTATGCTAAATCAATGTCGCATTCATTAAAATATATAAAATATATTATATTTATTTTAATTAACAAACATATTATAAATTCATGGGATATTATATTCATACTCTTGGTGTTGTGTGTCATACATGCTCTCGATTATAACTTTTATACTTTATATTTTCATGGTGTTACATTCTCCCCACCTTATTTAAATTGGATGGTGCCTCAATCCCCATGGGAGCTCTCGGGATCTCGTCTCGACTTCCTCCTCTTCTAGGGTTACCTCTCTTCCCAACGGTGTTGGATCTTCTTCCCTCCGCTCGGCTTGATAGGCTTTTCTCTCTCAAGGTTCTCCCCCTCCTCTCTCTCACTGGTTCTCGGTCTTCACTCCCTACTCTGCCTCCTCCGGCTCCATGATGCTTTTCTTCGGCTTCCTCACTGCACTTTGGCCTCGTCTTCCACCACTCCTCTCCAGGTTGGATCTGGAGTGATGGGCACACCACGGCTTTGGGATTTCAGTTTGGCGGTTGTAGGTCATCTCAAAGTTCCCTTTTATTCTTTTAGGATATCAACCCCCGGTACTTCTTTGGGTTTCATTCCTGTTTCACTTTTCTCATTCTCAGCCAGAGCGTTCATTCCCGTCCTTCTTCAGGGTTTTCCTCGGTTCTTGTCCCCCTTTCTTGATTTTCTTTCTCGGAAGTGGTGATTATTTTTGTTGGTGTTATCCTTTTCTAGTGGTGGTTTTTGTGGCGTGAATCTATGATTGTGGCCCTATTTTTGGTGATGAGGGTGGACTGTAGTCGATTCTGTTGTTTTTGCAGGTGGTGTGTTTTGTCTGTCCATTTTTTTCAACATGAAGGTGATGCTCCAATGGATGTGATGATGGAGAAGTTGAAGCGATGGTGGCGTTTCGTCCTGCCTCTGTGTTCTCGTTTCTCTGCTCTGGTTCTAGGTTACCTCCCATCTCACTGAGGTCGAGCAGCGTGGTGGTCTCCACGGTCCATTGGGACGTGAGTTCGAGTGGCCAGATTAAGGGTGTTTATTGCTGATGCCTGCCTGTTTCAGCATTGATGGTGTTTGATTCAAAGTGGCCGACAGCGATGAGGCATTAAGGTTTAAAGCTGTGATGGGTATTATCGGAGGCTTGCTGTTTTTGATGTTTTTTGAAGGGAGTGTGATGCAAGGTCCTGTGCTGAACTGCAGTCCGCTCAACTCTGCTTTGGCACCCTGGTTCAATGCCCCGTTCCCAGTCGGTCTGGTGCAATGTTCTCCGAGGGGGTTTTGGGAGGTGTTGTTGAGTGGCCATCAGTTTTCAGGAGTTGGGATTTGTGTGGCCATTGGCGCTGTGGACGATGGTAAGTGTTGATGATGACGGTTCACTGTTGATGAGGATGTATCGGTGACAGGTAATTCAGGAGGTGGTTAGAGGTACTCTCGTGACCCGAGGCGGTTTTGTAGTGGGATCGGGGTGACTGCATGGTTTCAGTGCAAAGTTTTAAATTTCCTTTTGAATTTTGAATCCAATTTGTGTTTTGTGGTGTGGTAGCTGATGTTTTCGGATGGCTATGATTTTGAAATTTGGGAAGTATATTTTTCGGGTTCCCACTAACCCAAAAAGTGGTTTATTAGAAAATGAAAAAAAAGATTTGGAGGAATCCTTTAAATTGAGACTCATTATTGGTGATTGATTTTTTGATATTACATATGTTTGAAATCCCACATCATGATATGATTTCCTAAGAAATCCTCTAGGAAAAATAGAATGGGAAGTACAAAGGTCACATGGAATAACATATGACTAGGTCTCTTTGTAGGATAACTTTAGTGGAAAGTAGAGATGAACACGTGGATGGAAGTAATAATTATTTATATGGGTGATTCATGTCATCAATCACAAAGAAGTAAATGATCAATAGAATGATGAGGGCCTCAAATATATAAATCTTAGATGACTTAGAAGACCATCGGTTCAACAAAAATTAAATAAATGGTGAATTCCAAAAAGATTCTAATAAATTCTTTTCGAGAAATGTGTGTAAATGTTTCACCATAATCAATACCTTATTATTTATTATATCATTTTTATAAAATTATATAATTATTATGAGTAATGTTACCTTCCTCATTAAACTTATTTCTAAAAAATTATTTATCACCAATAATGGGATGATCATTGGGTCTTTCAACAAGAGTCCAAATATTTTTCTCAATGAATTGGATTAATTATTCTTTTATTACAAGTATCTAGTATTATTAATTAATTCAATCATCAATGTTTCGGTGTTCTAGGTTTGGAAAAAAATCATAATGTTTAAACTCATTTAAAACCAACCTTATATTATGAGTATCAACATCCAAATCCCTGGTAACATTTTCTATGGAATGGTCTTTAGTTTTCACCTGTACCTTAGTAAAGGGATATATGGTGGTTCTCCCACAACATCAATTTATTTAGAATGATATGGATTATTTAAGTTCAAATATTTTATGTTAAATTCAGTATCATGAATTTGGTGATAAGGTTTATGAAAATTTTCATTAAATTTTATGTGAATGGATTATTCTATGTTTTTGGTCATTTTATTAATTACTCAGTATGATCTACTTGAGTTAGAGTACACAATAACAATTCTTATATTGAATTTTAGGTTAACTTTTACTGGGTTTAATTTGGTTTTAATCATATATTATTAACATCTAAAATTTATAAAAAATCCATCTTGATGAATTTTTCCTTTCTAAATTTTATAAGGGGTTTAAGGAAGGGTCTTGTGAGAATACGATGCAACTTATTTTAATCAGTATTTAACACCTCATACCAAAAATCTTGAGGGATTTTAAATTCATTTAATATATTTCAATCAATGTCTGGAAGGGTATAATTCCATCATTTCAAAAACACTTTCTTTGGATTCCTTGTCAAGGTAAAATAATGAGTATAACCTTGTGAAGTATACTATTCATTAGAATATTTATTTTTGAATTATCCCCCATAATCTCACAGAGTAGATATGAACTTATAGACTTTTTCATTTTTTAAATTCATGGTATATTTTATAGAGACTTTAGAAAATTTATTTTCATGATCCAAGAAGTAATCTCAAGTAAATCTTTTATAATCATTTATAACTACAAAATTTTAAGCTTTTACTTCTATATTTTCATCTTGGGATAGTCTAAAAAGATAAAGATTAATAATATTAGAGGCCTTAGAGGTTGATAATTCCTTTTTTATATTTAAAGGAATATTTTTATTTCTTAAAATTTAATAAATGTTCAAACACAATGTTATTATCAATATTAAATTTAGGTAAATCGTATACTAGATGATTTCTGTTGAGTTTAACAAGTGTGTCTATGATATAATGACAAAATTACCTATGCTAAATCCATGACTCATTTTCTTGTGAACTAAATTTTTTTTAACTTTAATTTAATTTTAAATCAATAACATAAGTAGTTTTAAATCATGAAGTTGAAAAAAATGTATTTCTTTCGGATTCATAAACATTACAAAAATTATTTTTAAAAGAGGCTTCAAAACCATTATCATATAATTGACTAATTAATATAAAAATATATGTTAAAATTTTAACAATTAAAATAAATTTGATAATGCTCAAATTTGAAAAACTAATAGTACCTATACCAATGATCTTACTCCATCATTTATCATTAAATTTGACTTTTCCTCAATCTGGATTTTCAATATGGTTGATCTTAGAGTAGTCACCACACATGTGTCTTGAGAACCGACTATCGATACACCATATGGATATTTTAAATTTTCTATTTAGAATTTTTTTTTGATAAAATCATTTAAAAATTAAAGACTTTAGAACCAAAATTTTGGGTCCACATGCATCATCTAAAAGAGATTTTGGAACACATATTTTTTTGAATAAGATATTTTAAACAAAATATTTAAATAGAGATGAACCCTTTGGTGTATTTTATGAGCATAATTTTTATAATTACATTCATAAATAATATTCTTGTTTTTACAAAAATAATTTGAAAATTTATCTAAAGATAATTCTCATGAATAAGTTTTATTTTTATAGGTGCATGATCTATTTGAAAATCAAAACCCAAAACGATATTTTACATGATGTTGGGAACCCAAAATTCTATTTAATTTTTTTTCACCTTTGGTGAATTAAGAAAGGGGGTTTTTAATATTATTAATTGTGGATTCTAATTTTGAACATTGGGGTGATCTTTTAATTTATGGTATTACTCCACATTCTATTTTAAAATTTGACCCATTTTAAAACATACTTGTCTATATTTCATTTTCTGTTCATTGACGTTTTAGGTGAGTTTATAATATACTGTTACTAATTAACCTCCAGTATATTATAGATCCTCAAAGATTATATAATGTAATTAATATAAAGAATAATTGGAAGTTTATTGAAAATAATTTACCTAATTACATATCACAATTTCAACCATGAGACATTTAGAATCATGATAAGCTGATTCAATTGAGAATAGTGGATCATCACTTAAACTCCATGTGAAAACATTGATGGATTTCATACTTTAATTTTTCTTATTCATACTATTTTATAAGTTGGGGCTCTAAATATTGATGTTCTCCATCTTTTTATGTTCGAAAAAAGTTAGATATACTTCAACACATTCATTTTCCCTTTTGGAATGATGAAAATAATTATACCTTCTCTTGAATTTGTTTATATTTTGGATAGGTTTTCAATAATTTCATCACATTTTAAAGAATCTTCATCTATTTCCATATATTTAGTAGTATTCATAAATATTCAACTACTTGATAAACTAGATCAAGGCTTATTCAGATATCATAATTCAAATATATTCATTGGATACCCCTTTAGTGACCTCGCACATACACATCATTAATAGTATCCCCTGGCCAAATATAATAAGTGTAAATTGATTCCAAAAAATCTCAATTTTTTTGATTTTGAACCTTCAGAACCATTCCCTTACCATGGATTATGTTGATAAAAATATGGAATAAAAATTTCCTCTAATTGTTTATATTTCTATGATAAAAAAATTTTAATTTATTATTCACATATTTTTTGATGGAGACAAGGAAACCTTCATCTGGGACTTCATGGGAGGTAACACTAAATAATATTATTTTTTTGATAAATTCATCAATGCATGTTTTAGTGTTTTCATAGGTAGTGTCCTAAATATATAATATCACAACATTTTTCTATCTATAGAATTCTCTATTATTTGAAGAACTTATAATATAGTTTAACACCAATGTGTTTTTCCTAGCACTAGGTACATTAAATCTAGGATCATCTCTCATATTATTCATCTATGTTTGAAATGTAAAAAATCCAATATATCCAATCCTACCCTGATTAATATGCCCATATATTTTAAAAATGAATCCATTTTATCTTTAGGGATCACTGATTCATGGGTGTGATGGAAAGATCCTAATCATGGTCTCAATATAAACATAGATAGGTCATGCATTCATGAGGAGACTCGAGGAGGGGGAAATGTACAATATACTAATGGATCTATGAGCATGGAATTATAGGCCTTTTAGGGAGAGGGATCCTACCTTCATGTTCAGTATAAATCCATATTTAGTGAAATTAGTATTCGGTGAACCTTTAATATCAATATAGAATCAATTGAATCAGATTCTTCCTTAAACGTTAATTAATTTATAAGGATTTCTTATTTTAAATAAATCATTATATAATTTTTTTTTAGTTTTTGAAGTTTTATTCCTCATAACATGAATCATATTTACAATTTTATTAATGGTGATAATGAAATGGCCCTCTTAAGTTCTGAAGGTGAATAGATAGCACCTTTTGTCTTCTACCATAGTGTTTTCCCTAACTACATATTATAATAACATCAGAAAAGTTGATTCACTAAGATTGTATTACATTAATCCACCATGGGGATTTTCATATTACATTTTCATCCTTATTATTTATAATAAAAAAAATTAACTTCCACTCATTATGTATCCAAAAAGTTACTAAACTATCATGTTCTATATGTCATTTTCTTCGTGAATATACTTTACTATGGGTTCCCAAGAACTTGTAAAAACCCAAAGGATCTTCTTTATAGGATTTTTTGTGGAATGATCATCACCAAAAGATATAATACCATCTAAAATATTAGTTATGTGAGAAAACACATAAAAAATTGATTCTATATAATTTTTGATAAAACATTCAAAATCCTAATGATATATATCAATTCTAATATCCTTGACTTTGTTGGAACTTCCATGTGTCACTTCATTAAATTTTCAAATTACATTAATAGTTTTACATGTGGAAACATGATTAAACACATTATGATATAAAACACAATGACATGAACTCATGGATTTTTTATCAATTTCAAAAGTAACAATATCATCTGGTGTCCATTTATCCTTTGAATATTTATAGGGTGTATAACCGTACATGATAATTTTTCAAATGGGTTAACCGAGTAATCTAAGAAAAGAATACATGTGATTTTCCAATAATGATATTATATTCCTTAAAATTATGGGGATTGGAGCATTTAGTGTCCTTTGGGAGAAACTTGGTTGTTAAAGGTAGAAGCTATCTTTATTAAAAAGCAATCTTTAGACTGATTTTAAAAAACTCATCCTTTGATACCAATTATTTGTCGATATAAGAAGTTAATAGGGGTGAATTTCCTATTAAAATTAAATATTAAATAAAAAAATAATACATTGAGTGTTAAATTATAAAAAATAAATGTTATCATAATATATATGAATTAAAAATAGTAAGTGTAAAAGAAATTAAAAGGTAAAGGTAACACTATTTGATAAATGATTTCATTAGTAAATCAAGATTAGTCCCTACATGTCCAGTCCTTAATAACATGGTGGGTTTTAGATTATACCCTTGAATTTAATGGTATTTAAGAGACCTAAGATAAAATTCAATTAGATTTTGTAGTATCCAATACACCTAGGAATTATTACACTTTATTTTAAATTGGTTTTATTAAGAAACCCAACAAAAAGAAGTGACACTTGTTTTTAGATGTTTTAGAAAGAACCCTAAATCCATCACATTAGTATTATTTCATACCCAATAGAATATGAATAATAAAGGTGTTCTGTTAGGAACAAACCCCATTGAATCAGACTAATATTTCTCATTAAAAAATAATATAAGAGATGAGATAAATTAAGAGAAACTGATTAGAGAGATTTGGTGTGCCACAATAGAGCACAAAAGAAGTCTCTTAAGGAGGGGGAACATTGTAATATTTCACTCTATTGATATATTTAAGTGTATTATATGTTGTATGCCTCTTTGGGGTCTATTTAGGGGATCTAGATCTCCCTTGGAATACATTGAGGTGTTAATGAGTTAATTATCCATTGAAAGTCATGTCAAGCTGGTGATATCACATCCATGATGTCATTTTGATGTATTCTCATTTTTAATTTGGTCCTAACATTATCTAATAGATGTCTCTGTTGCATGTTCAGAAGAGTTATTTTTTGTCTTAGTCAATAGGTGGCACATGTTTGGCACACTGTTAGTAGAAATCATACACCCGCTTAGTGGATACCATGCACCATATACACTAGTAATGTCCATGCCGCATGGCCTATGTGTAATAGCCCAAGTTTTTATGACCTTTTTTTGAATTGATTAATTTTTTATTTAATGTATTGAGTTTCATGACACACCCAATATAATATTTCGTTACATTCTACAACATGTTAATATTTGACTTCAGGAAACACACACTTATATTTTGTCACACACAACACTGAGTTTCACCAAAACAATATTTTATTATAATTATATAAATGAGATAGTTGTATACATTATGTTATGATTAGTAATATAAATATTATTAACTAATTTTAAAATATTATTTAAAATTATTTTATATAAATTAAACATTTTTATAATAGACATGTAATTTTTGGTAAATTCTTTTTATGTTTAAAAAATACTATTTTTTCAAATGAATAGTTTTTTTTGTCCTTGTATGAATTACAATTAACATAATTTTATACACTTTTATAAATTTGATATGATAAAATAAACATAATTTTTTAAATCATTGTTTAAAAATTATATGAGGGTTAATTGTTTGGATTTTTCTAAAAAACATCATGTCTTGATAAATAGTAAAAAATACTAAAATTTTATTCAAAACTATTTTTTCATCTAAATAATTTAGAGGGTAAATTATATTTTTAATGGATTATAATGTTTCATTATATAATGTTTTCATAAAAATGATCCAATTTTTGCTGATATCATCAATTTTACATTGAAATTTGATATAAAAAATACTTCAAACTTTTAAAATTTTAACTTTAAAAACTCGATTTGTCGCATCGACTATAGGATTTAATTTAACTTAATTTCACCACTTTTTTGGGTGAAATTTGGAAAAATGGATTCAATATTTGTAATTAAAATAATTTATAATGATTAATAAGGCCTACTTGTTTTACAAAAACTATTACTGAAAGTGATTAAGAACAAATACAGTGATTAAGAGAACAAAATTAGCTTAACAATGGAAAAAAACCTTAAATCTAAGGCCAAAAATGACCTATAAACTTGTCTAAAATCCATTATATGTTAACATTTAGACCAAATACCCTCTGGGATCGAATTTGAACAGTTATTCAAGGAACATGATTTAAGGGAGACCTCTCAATAGTGATTACATTTTAATATTTACTAGAATTCCACTCCTCCTCCATTATAAAATGGCACCCCACCCTCTCACTTATTCACACCTATCAATACCTTTTGTTTAGAAATAATATACCAAAATCCCCTCCCTTTATCCCATAATCCACTATTTTGGAATAACTTGGACCAAGGAATCCCTTTCGTGAAAACCAAGGTGATTTACCGAAAGAAGTGGAAATATCATTCCTCACGCTCCTTTTATTTATTTTCATTCTTCACCACTAAAAATATTCATATTATATTCATATATAAAAAACTAATTAACCTCAATATAAATATATTTTTTCAATCCATGGGTTCTACCAACACTTACACACACTTCCAACTAATGGGTATTTAACTTATCGTTCGTGTGTATGACGAACTACCGCTTCGTGGGATGATGTTGTTCATCTTTCATTTACCACCACTCATGGATGTTAATTATGATATAAAATATATTTTTATATGATATTTGTGAAATTTAATATTACTTTATTATTCTATAATTTTTATATAAAACATACCTTCATTTTTTCAAATTTTTGTATACACGATAACTTCATTTATGGACGTGTGAAATACAACCTCTTCCAAGTGATTTGGTTCATTCATAGATTCCATGGAATATATTAAGTATGGGTTTAGTGAAGTAAAATTATATATATGAAATAATAATGATTTTGAAATGATATAATATATATACATTTAAATCATTTACATTATTTCTTTCAATTAGACAATAAAATGGAAAACATCATTCATGCGTACAAACGACCTACCGTCTCCATGAATGGTGTATTCCATTTAATATTTCAATATTTTATAGATTATTATAAATAAATATATAATTAATATATATGACATTGATATCATTTTTTACATTTTTAAATAATTAAATCGTGATCTAAGTAAGAGGATCAAGAATGAATACTCAAAACATGTGCAAAAAACAAAGAAGATAATGCATGAAGTGAAACAATAACATGGAATTGGTAATAAATATGTAATATAAATAAAAAATAAAAAATATATGGTATAATATATATGAATATTTTTCTATAATGTATTTATAATAAACTTTTATTTATCATACATTAGTTTTGTATAAGTACGATGAGAGTCAATACATAATGTAACAATTTTATCATATTGATTTTATTATATGAGATTTATAACTTATTCACATCTAATTTATTTTGTCTGGTATACATACTAACCATGAATATATTCTATTACTCTTAAACTTAATGTTTTGGGTATTTACATATCCATTTTATGATCTCAATTTCGTGAGATTTTATGGTTAAAAAGTTACCAAATTTGAAATGTTGTTTTGTCTCAATTATCCTTCTTAGAGGCACATGTTTTTTATGACCCAATATTATTTTACGAAGTGTATATAATATAATTTGACAAGTTATATCATGAATATCATAATTTTAATGATACTTTAAAAAATTATTTAGTTTCATTTTCTTACATGGGGAGTATGATTCAAAATTATCAAGTGGTAAGAGTTTATTACAATAATCCTATCATTTATTAGGATTGTTTCGAATTATTCTAACCTTGTCAAAATATTATGATCAATCTATCAAGAACACTGATGAATTTTCTTATCCTATTATTATCCATTATTTATTAATTTATTAGTATTGTTTTCCTACTCTTTGGTACTTAGGATAACTAAGAAAATGTATATAATAAAATCCAATATCATTTCATTTTTTTGTAGGAAATATACTTTATTCAAAAAAAATTATGTTTTAAAAAAAGTTTTTAAAATGTCATGTTATACTAATTTTTCATGAAAAAGTATTTTGAAGATGTTTTATGGTTTTCAGATCATTCATTATATGTGTTCAAATCTATTTTCAAATAAATTGTTTTCAAAAAATGTATTATGTTTTTAAAAATAATTTTTCAAAGATGAAAGGATATTTTCCTCAAAAAATATTTTTAAAATTATATTTCCAGATTATTTTCCATTTAATGTGAAATCCACTAGTTTTACTCATTTTTTTCTGGGAAATGATCCAAATTCTCCATTCATATTCTTCCTCTGAATATTTTATGTTTTGATGGCTTGATGTTTATGAAAATTATTTATCTTTCTCGGGTTATATGTTCATGAAACCCATTTACCATTCATAGGTTATATTTTTATGAAAATAGATTATTTTCATGGGTTATGATATGATGACATGATTATAAAACCTTTCTCTTTTCCATTGGTTATGATTTTCTGACATGTTTGTGATACCGATTTCATTTCTCGAGTTATGATATGATTTTTAATGATATTTTGGAAAATGTATATATGATTTCATTATGATTTGGGTGGGACCTGTATATCTCTCCAATTAATTGGGTAAATATTTATATCTCATGAGATAGACATTTCTAGAACGGGGAGTAAACTCGGTTCAATAAAGGTAGTTTTCTTCTTAGATGGTCTTGGGGGTGAACCTTGACTACGAAGATACTCATGGGTGTGAACCATGACTACCAAGATGATATGGTGAGTGAACCCATACTACTAATATGGTCGTGGAAAAAATTCCATTAGTAATATGGATATAATTTTATATGCTTATGTGTCTACCACAATTACATGTCTTATTCTTATGTTATGTTTTTACAGAATATTCTTTTGATTCCCTTACGATTCATGTCTTATGAGATGCCAATATTTATTCTATGGTTCATGTTTATGGTATTTATTATTCCATGTACAGTCTTCTAATGTCATGATCACATTCTTATACCCTTATGATCATTTTTACTCTTACATATCACCTTTGTATACAATTATTGAGCATCTGATTTCATCCCTTTTTATGTTTCATTTTCCCATGTTATGAATATATGTATTATGTAAGATGTGACTAAGATGGGGGACTATCATAAAGATCCTAGTAAGGTATAATGTATCTAAATTATTTACCAATGTTTATGTTTCTTGTTTTTAAAGGCTCTAGACTAATACTATCTTTTGGAATCTCTTTTTGTAATTTATAAATTATTATTAAAAAATGATTTAATTTTAATGTAGGAAAACTGAGGTACATTATAGTTGGTATTAGAGAAAAGTTTTGGTTATCCTTTGGAAACTAGGATTAGAAAACCTTAGTGAGAACACTAAGGATATATTTAAGGTTAAGTCTAAGGATGATTAAAAGTATGAGAAAATTTCCTGGATCTTTGGTAAAGGATAGAGTGAGTGGTTTTCTTTAAATATATCTTTTTATGTATACAAAAAGTGGATTTGTATCTAACATAGATGTACATAGGGGTAAAACCCAAAAAAAAACACTGTATTTATCTAAACTCAATCGGGAACTGGTGAACGATAATGGGCCCAAATTCACACCAAGTTTGTCACACTAGAGAGATATTCTTTTGAAATTCAAAAACTCTTTACGAAAAATCATGAAGTGTTTAAATAGAATTTATCTATGAATAACCTTGGATAAAACTAAGGTGTCAAATATTAAATAAGGTATCTTAATTTAGGCTTCCTATATTGGTTTTCATGAATATGAATTTTCCCACTATTATTATTGTTTCTTACTCTATGTCTTTTGGTTTTAGTCAATAGATGGAACCCGAAGGAACTACACCAATGCTGAGTATGATAGACAATGAAATGATTTTTCCCCTAAATATCCAAATGTTATGGGATTTGTAATGAAAAAATCCAATTGTTATGCTCCCTCAAATTTCTCAAGCTATGAATCATGTTGGACTTCCAAATAAGAAAATGAGAGATCAATATTTTATTGATTCCATCAGGGGTAAACGTCCACCTTCATTTAGTGGGTCTTCTGATCCACTTGTTACTAAACAATGGATCTATACCACTAAAAATATATTCTACGTTATCCAGTGTTTGGAACATGAGAAAGTAATTATGGATGTTTATCGGCTAGAATATGAAGAGGACCAGTGGTGGACTCTAATGAAGAATACAAGGTGGCAAGATGAAATTGAATCCATGGATTAAGAAGTGTTCAATAGCTTGTTTTATATAATTACATTCCAATTATTGTTCATAAAAACCCAAAGAAAGAGTTACCTGAGTTAAATAAAATGTATGATGAATCTGTTGGTTCCTAAGAGGCTAATCTCAAAAGTCTTGTGAGGTATTCTTGTGGTATGATCATCCAACTTGAAAGTAAATTTGATAGGTTATTTAGTGGACTAACTCCATGTATCATAAAGGTGTTTTCCATAAGAGAATTTAGTAGATATAAATTGATTGTGTGTTGTGAAATAAAGGTTGAAATAGAAGTTTGAGTTATGTATCAATCTCATGGTCTTAACAAAAAAAGTAAGATAGAGTTCAAAGGAAAATCTTAAATCCGTGAAGAGAAGAAGGTGATATTTATTTTATTCTCTAAGTGTGGAAAGAAAAATGGAGTAAATTTTTCCAGGGGTCTAATAAATGTTTTTTAATTTTGGAATGTAAGGTCATACTAAAATTTATTTCCAATGTTATGGGAAAAAGTAAGATAATAATGTTAATGGAGATAAAACTACAAAAAATACACCTCCCCCACTTTAGTGATACATGTGAAAGGAGAATGGGAATTAAGATAACCAATTCCCAATCATGAGTGTTGGGGATGATGATTAGTTTCAGAAACCTCTTAAACTGAGGGACAATGTGAAATCTCATGAAATCATTATTTATGATTATGGGTGGGAAAAATGTGGTGAAAGGAACATTTACTATCCACTCTAGAACTAATAATTTATTATTTTATTCTAGATCTACCCATGCATTTATATCTAAATAATTTTATAAGGTTATTATATTTCCACACAAATGATTAGAATGGGAATTATTACTGAAACCCCCTAATGGTTTAATGATTTCATTTCAAGAGTATGATTCCTCTTAGGTTTACATTTCTTGGAATGTTCTTCCTGAAAATATTACCATTCTCCCTTTAGTTGAATTTGTTGTCATCTTAGGCATGGATTGAAATCGTCTTCATAATTTCCACATCAATTGTAAAGTAAGTGAAGTTACATTTTATATTTAAAACCAACCTATTTTCATATATCAATTTGATGACAAGTATGAACTTCCAATAGAGATTGCAACCCATGTATGGGTCTTAATTCCCATTAATAAGGCTTATTCATCTCAAATGGTTGGGGTGAAAATCAACATCGACAACATAAGTATTTTTCAGGAATTTATGGATGTATTTCTGGAATAGTTCCCTAGAATTACACTAAAATGTGAAGTTCAGTTATCAATAAGTCTCTTAACTAGTTCCACACCATTTTAAAAGAATCCATATACAATAACCCCAATTAATTTGTAGTAATTAAAGAAGAAACTCTAAGAAAACCTTTATAAGTTATTCATTCATCCAAGTGTGCCACCTTAGGGTGCACCTATCCTTTTTTTGAAAATGAATGATGGATCAATGTGATTCTACATTTATTATCCGGAGTTGAACAAGATCATGGTCAAGAACAAGTATCTCCTTCCCTGTATTGATTACTTATTTGATCAATTGCATGGAGATCTATAATTTTCCATGATTGAAATTCATTCTGAATATCATCAATTGAGGGTCAAGAAGGAATATATACCCATGACTATATTTTGTACAACGTATGGACATTATAAATATATAGTGATGCCTTTCTGTCTTACTAATACCCCTTCTATATTCATAGATGTTATGAATACAGTTTTAAGAGATTACCTCGATATGTTTATATTATAATTTATATATGATATTCTTATCTATTCAAAGATGAAGGAAGAGCCTATAAACCACTTTATTATTTTACTAAAGATCTTATGGAAGGGTAATTTATACAAAAAATTTATAGAGTGTGAATTTTGGATGCAAAAGGACTCATTTTTTGGTCATATAATCTCTAGATATGGTATATTAGTAGATCCATCAAAGATGGAGGCTATTGAATGTTGGCCTAGACTAACCACAGTAACTAATATCCATTGTTTTCTTAGTTTATCTATATATTATTGATGGTTTATGGAGAATTTATCATGACTATTTAATCCTCTGACCAATTTAACTAGGAAGGGTGTGATGTTCCTCTTGAAAGATGAATGGGGGGAAAATTTCACGACTCTTAAGATAAGGTAAGTGAATTCACCATTTCTTAAATTACCCTATAGTGGAGAAGATGTTTTAACCTATAATGATTCTTCAAAAAGGGATTAGTATTTTTTATAATATAGAATAACATGGTTATAGCCTATTCCTCATGATAGTTTATGATTCACAAGCAAAATTTCCCAACTCAGGATTTGGAGTTATCTTTGGTAATTTTTACATTAAATATATGGAGGTATTATCTTTATTGAGAAATGTGTGATATATACACTGAATATAAAAGTCTAAAATATATATTCGCATAAAAGGAGTTGAACATGTTCTAGAGAAAATGGATAGAGATGATAATGATTATGACTGCTCAATACATTACCACTCGCAAAATGCCAACAAGGTGGTCGATGCTTTGAGTTGAAAGGATCAGGTTGGTTTATCCATGATAAGGATTGAAAAAGATCCAATATTTATATATTTGAAAAGGACAACTCTAAAAATATTAAAGGAAGGGGAAAAATATTATCTTTCTCAATTGAATGTTCAACACTTTATCCTATTTTATATTAAATAGGTGATGAAGGAAAATGAAGAGATGAAAAATAATGCAAGAAATATTCCAGAGTATAACCTTGATCGAGATGGAATGATAAGGTTAAGGAACCGTCTATACATTCCTAATATACCAAATTTGATGAATTATCTATTAGGGTAATCTCATAGTTCTTAATTATCTATCCATCCTTGAAGTATAAATATGTATTGTTACATTAAATAATACTTCTAGTGTGATGGAATAAAGTGGGATATCGCAGAGGATGTATCTCATTGATTAGTATTCCATCAAGTTAAGGCTAAAAGACCAAATTATAATGGGGTGTTGCATCAATTAACCCTAACAAAATAGAAATGGGAGAACATCACTATGTATTTTCAATTATAATCTCCAAAACCTCTAAATGGTTTAATGTTATATGGGTGGTAGTAGATCACCTTACTAATTCTGAACACTTCATTTCAATCACAAATGAATTCTCTTAGGGTTGGATTTCCAGGATATACATTAAAGAGGTGGTAAGGTTTCTTGGAGAACCACACTATACTGTATCTAGTCGAGATTTGAGTTTTACCTCAATGTTTTGGTGAAGTATTTAGTAATCTCTTAATATATAATTGAGTTTCATCAGTACTTATCATCATCAAACAGATGTTCAGTCTGAAAGAACTATTCAACCCCTATAGGATATATTGGGTTACTTTTCATTGGATGTAAATGGTGGTTGGGATCAAAATATTCCTCTTGTTGAGTTTTCCTACATCAATACCCTAGAATTCTATTGGATCCTTATGAATCCATCTATGGTGAAAATTTAATGTTCTAACATGTTGGGATGAATTTGGAGAAAGAAAGATATTGGGACCTGAGATAGATGATGAAATGGCAGAGAAGGTTAGAGGAATTCAGTAGCATATCAAGGAAGCTCAAAGTTAGTAGAGACATTATACTGATAACCATCAGTATGATATATAATATAATATTGGTGATAAGTTTTTCATATTAATATCTCTCCAGAATAATGTTATGAGATTCTAGAAGAAAGGGAAACTAAGCCGGAGGTATATCAGTCCCTATGAATCTCTTGATCATATCGAGAAGGTATACTGTCTCTTGGAACTTCCTCCAAATTGTTCACAAGTCCATGATGTGTTCTATTTCTCTCTTTTAAGGAGATATATTCTTTTCCCTATATATGTAATGAACTCAAAGGTCATACCACTAGATAATGGTCTTACTTTTGAGGGAAACCTGTTGAAATTCAATATCGTACACAGAAAGTTCTATGAAACAAGACCACTCACCTTGTTAGATTTTTGTGGAGAAACCAACAGTTATAGTAATCTATTTGATAATTTAAGGATATGATGTGGCAGAATTATCCACTATTTTTTATCAAAATAATAAATTTAAAAGGTGAAATTAATTTTAAGCTGGGTAGAATGTAACAACCTGAGTTTTTGTGACCCATTGTTATAATAGATTAAATTTATATTTGATATCTTGTGTTTCATTCCACACCAAGTTAATATTTATTTATACACTTCAACATGTTAATATTGTGCTTCATGTAACACCAACATGCCTTGTGTCACATGAAACATTTAGTTTCTATAAAACAACATTTTATTATAGTTATCTAATGAGATTGTTCGAACCTAGCCATTAATCTTAGTAATATTAATAATAAAAAATAGTTTTTAAAATTTATTTATAATTTTTTTTATAAATTTTTCAACAATTAATATAATTTAGTAAACTTAAATAAATTTTACATTGAAATTGGATATAAAAAACTTTTTAACTTTTTATCTTTTCAAATTAAAAACCCACTTTGTCGTCCCGACTATGGAATTTAATTAAAATTAATTTATGCCACTTCTTTGAGAAAAATTTGGAAAAAATAATTAATTATTTTGAATAATTATTATATATAATTTATAATAGCGTATAATAATTCTTCTACCAAAAATATTAGTGAAGGTGATTAATATTCATAACGGTGATTAAGAGAAAAAATGACTTTATAAAGGTCTAGACATTAAACTTAAGGCCCAAAATGACATAAACACTTGTCCAAAATACATTTAATTTTAATATGTAGAACTCTACCCTAAAAAATAAAATTATAATAATTATTTGGGGTACATTATGTATGTAAGACTTCCCATTATTGGTTACCTTTTTATAATTACAAGAATTCCACTCCTCACCCATTATAAATAAGAACTCACCCCCACCCCATCCACTTGTTCACAACTCTCAAGCACTTTTTCTCAACTAAACTATTCACAAGTATCCTCAAAAATCCCCTAAATTATCTCTAGAAGCCTCCATTTGGGGTGAAATCCAACCAAGGAATCGCTTTGGTGCAAACAAAGAAGAGTTACCCAAAGATGAGGTAACATCCTTCCTAAAGCTCCTTTGTTTTATTTTATAACTCCACCACTAAAAATATTATTATTTTAATATTATATTATAACCTCATTATCCCCAATATACATAGATATTTTTATTATAAATGTTTTACATACACTTCTATCTAATGGGTAACGAACTTACAGTTCATGTGTACGGTGGACTACCACCACATGAAACGATGTTATTTGTTTTTTTCCTTTACCACCTCTATTGGGTGGTAATTATGGTAGAAACTATATTTTTATATGATATATGTGATATTTATGATTTCTTTATGATTATGGTATTATTATATAAAACATTTCTTCATTATTTCCATTTCTGTTTCAACACGATAACTTTGTTTGTGGATTTTTGGACTACCACCTCCTCAAAGAGATATGATTCGTGCACACTTTATGTGGAATGTATTAAGGATGGTTTTATTGAAATTATTTTGTATATATGAAATAATAATGTAAAATTAATTACATTATATATATACATATATTTCATTTACTTCCATTCTTTCAATATAATAAAAAATGGAAAATAGTATTCATGCGTACGTACGACCTACTGTCTCCATTAACGATGTATTCCATTTCATATTTTATCATTTTATAGATTATTATAAGTATATATATTGAATTAATATATGATATTTATATAAAGTTTTATATTATTTAAATAAGAAAATCAGGATCTAAGTAAGAGTATCATGAATAACAAGTCAAACCATGTATGAAAAACAAAGTAGATAATACCTAAAGTGTAACATTAACATGAAATTGTTAATAAATGGGTAATATAAAGTTATAATAAAATAATATGTGATGTTATATATAATAATATGGTTTATTAATAGATTAATATTAAACTTATATTTATTATAAAGTAGTTTTTTATGAGTACAATGAGATTCAAGACATAAGGTACGGGTTTCCTTATCGCACTTTGATTTATGTGAGATTTATTCCTTATCCACCACTCATTTATTTTGTGTGGTGTATATATTTCCCATGAATATATTATATGAATATTATACATAAATTTATTTTTATTTACATATCCATTTTATTATCTCTCTATCATATACTTTTGTGGTTAAAAACTCTTCAAATCTGTAATGTAGTTTTATCACAATTTTCCTTCTTAGAGACACATGTTTTTATATGCACCTATATTATTTTACAAGTTTTATATACATCCACTAGATATTTATATCATGAATATAAATATTTTTACGATATTTTAATCATAATTTAAATCCATTTTATTACATGTGGATAATTATTCAAAGTTATCAAGTTATAAGAGTTTATTAGAACAACCTCATCGTTTATTAGGATTGGTTGTGATTATGCTTCCATTTATGATATATTATGATCTATATCTCCTAAAAATCATGAATTTTCCAATTAACTATTTATCTATTATGTATTCATGTATTCATGTATTTGTACTATTCTCCCACTCTTTGGTAGTTAAGATAGCTAGAAGAATGTTTTTAATAAAATCCAATCTCATTTCTCTTTTCGGTCGAAAATCTATTTGATTCAAAAAACCATGTTTTCAAAAATATAATCGAAAATGTTTTTAAAATGTTTTTCTAAACTCATTTTAATGGAAAATCATTTTAAATATTTTATATGGTTTTCAAAACATCCTTTATAATTTTTTAAATCTGTTTTCAAAAAAAACTTTTTTCAAAATGTTTTAATGTTTTTTAGAAAATCCAAGAATAAAATATATTTTCCACAAGAAATGTTTTTTAAAAAAAAATATTTTACATATAAGGTTACATATATTGGTGTTACTAACTCTTTTATAGAAAATAATTCTAAGTTTCGAGTTATATTATTCCTCTGAATAGTTAATTTTTGATGGAATCATGTTTATGAAACTTGATTCTCTTTCCCCAGTTATCTATTTATGAACCCTATTTTCTTTTAACGGGATATATTTTTATGAAACATTCTTATTTTCATGGTATATACATTGATGAAATGATTATGAAAACTATATATTTTCCACAAGTTATGATATGAAGATATTTTTATGATACATGTTTCATGTCATTGGTTATGATATGATTGTTTATGATCTTATGGAAAAGGTATATATGATTTGATTATGAGATTGGTGGAACCTATATCTACCTCTAATACATTAGGTAATGATTTATATCTCATGAGAGATACATGGATGGAATGGGGAGTGAACTTAGTTTAGTAAAGGTATTTGTTCTCTAAAATGGTCTTGGGAGCGAACCTTGACTACTAATATGCTCGTGGAAGTGAACCATGATTACCAAGATGGTATCGAGAGTGCACCCATAATAATGAGATGTCCTTATAAGTTATTTCATGTCAAATATTTAAATAATTTTATTTTATTATGTTTTTACCATAATTCCATGTCTTCTTCCTATGTTAAACTTTCCTGGCTTATTCTCTTGATTCCTTTATGATTCATGTCTTATTAACTATCAATATTTATGAAATTATTCATTTTATTGATATTTTTTATGTAGGGTAGGATCTTATAATGTCATGATCACATTCTCATACTCTTATGGTCATTTTTATTCATATATATCTCATTTGTTTACCCTTAATGTGAATATGAACTCACCCCTTTTTATGTTTACATTCCCCAAGCTATGAATATTTGTATTATGTATGATGGGTCTAAGAAGGGTGATAGTCCTAAAGAAACCAATGGGAGATAATGTAACTCACATATATACTAGTGTTTATGTTTCTGTATTTCTAAAGAAACTAGACTAATACGATCATTGGGCATCTATTTGTGTATTGTATTATGTATTCTACAAAAATAATGTAATTTTAACGTATTAAATGTGAGGGTCATTATAATATGCTTGGGTGTGTCAGATAACAATGTTCCTTGGATACTGGCTATGTTTGTGGTGTATGGTTAAGTGCATGGGCATTCTCCCCATCTTGGAAAACCATACGGCCTACCTAAAACATTAAAATTATTGAATTTACCCTTTCTCCTTCTTCAATTTTATGACCTGAAACACCCATAACCCTCCTGATTTGATCTCCCCCTCCCTAGGTGAACCTCCCCATCCTATCCCTTTCCCTTGGGATTTATGTTTTTAGTAATTTGTCCTTGTATCTTGAATAATCCAACATGTAAGTTCCTTCATTACTTCTCTCTTCATTTTTATTGTCATCTCCTTCCCTCTATCTTGTATTATATCTTCTCTAGCATATGGTTTAACCTAATTTTGGTCCAACATTTGTTCCTTCTGTGGATTATAGATGGTTCGTGTGTGTTTATTCCTTTTTTTACCTCTCCTTCATGAGGTTGTTTTTTTCAACCGATTCCTTGAAGTTTACATGAAAGTGGTAGGTGGTTCAATGCCATATCCATAATTGATGATTATATTATGCTTCCTTTGGATTTTAAAAGGATTTCAGAAGTTTTTTTTGGTTTAGGGAAAGGTATTCCCTTTTTTTGGGTGTGTGTTTATTGTGGATTGAGGAAATTTCCTTTTTATGTGGTTGATCAACATGTGTGGATTTAATAATTGGAAATTATTATGATATAAAAAGTGATTTACCTTTTTATAGAAATAAAATTATAGAACTTGGGATCCCTAGGTAATTTGTGTGGGTTACTATTGGATAGTAGAGTGTTTGGGTTAACTATGCAATGACCAGGGATCATTATAGAGTTCACACAAAACAAAATACCTAAAAATATGATGATGGGGACCATGAGACCCCTATAACTTTATCTATGACATCTTTAGTAGCTTGTTCATGAGAATGTTTGATATGATTCAATCACTGAGGTATGAGGATCCTTGGGCCCTAATAATCTAGCTAATTAGGGTGTCTCCCATGGTGCGTTGGTCCTTTTTTGAACTAGTTAAATTACCAACTACTTTGTAGCCTTATTTTATAAATAAAAACCACTTAGATCACCAAAATATTTTTAAATAAATTCCTTTAAAACTATAATGTTAATTTGTCACTTATTTCCATTACATGGAATCATTTTGTGGTGTCCTACTAGGAATTTTGGATCATAATATACATGCACCTTCGAGTGTATGTAGTCCTTGTTTATTCTGACTCAGGGATAGTCAAGGCATCCCATGGTGGTAATGGTGGTTCTATGTTTTAGTGGTTTCTCTTGATCAGGTTTTTGTGGGGGTGGAAAGGGGAGTCAGAATGCATACCACCTGGAAGATTTTTCATTCTAGTCATTCATTTACCTATTTTGGTATTTTAGTTTAATGTGGTATATGATAAATGTTTAAATCATGTTATATTTTTCTCTTTTGATATCATAACTCTAAAAAATGTTTTTTATAATGTGAAGTATTATTTTTTGGTTTCTTAATGGGAAAACATTAGAGGAAAAACCATTACCAAAGGTGATAAATGATTCCCTACAACTAGTTTCCTGATCGTGGGGATCGAGAATGACCTTTAGGCCCAATCATAGGCTAGGTCAGGTGTCGGTTAGGATGGCAGCCTAGACTGGTTCATAAAAAAATAGTATCAGAGGGTTTGTTTTTTTCTTTTCCATGGGTCATGTAATTTGGGATAGTTTGGACAGATAGAAGCTAGTATTGTTGAGGCTTGAAGTTTTGGTTTCAGGTGAGTTTTCGAGCCAACACACCTTGTTATAGGCCATGGGTCCCCATGGGATGTTTGGGATTTGTTTTGACACATCCTTTGGGTGTGATGTTCAAGCTCTAGACCATGCATGGACATCGAGCTAGGGTGGATTGGTTTAATATGTTATTGTGTTTGATATGGTTTTATATTGAATTGTGGTAATATTTAAATCTTAGAATTGATGATGTTTCTATTCATAATGAATTGATGGTTTTTGGTGTGTTGGTTAAATGGTGTGGTATCATGCCTCCTTAGAGACTTCATGTGAAACTATGAGAAGAGGATGAAGATAAATCTCCAACGACATTAGATGATATATTAGTGGATGAAATTTTATGGGGAATCCATGTTGTGGATCAAGGAGTGGGCTCTAGTTCTGCTGAGGTTAAGGTTACTGAATTGGGTCTCAAAAATGAAAAAAACTGAAGTGTTCTTTAAAAACAATCATACTTCTTTTTTGGGTATCACAGATCCCCCGAAGGCAGAAAAATTTATTGAAAATGCATTTTTTGGGTGTCTTGATATTCCTCAAGTGATCAATGAATGTTATGCACTATTTGTATTCGAAGGCCCCAGTCGTAGGCATTGGGACCTAGTGGTCCAAGATGGAATGTATTGGGATATGGGATAGATGGAATTCATGTTTTCTTCAATTAGTAGTATTTCCCTAAGACCATGGACCTTTCCAAGACCTTGGAGTTCTTGTATCTCCACTAGGGGAATAAAACTATACTAGAATATTCTTTCCACTTTTCATAATTGGTTTGGTCCATACCTAAGGTAGTTTCAAATGACTTGTTAACAAAACAACATTTTGAAATGGGTTTACGCCTGATCGTTTAGTCCTATGTCTTCTTGGTTAAGTAGAATACATATGCTTTGGTGGTGAATTGAGCCCTAATAGTGGAGATTGGAAACTCTGGTAGATCTAGTTTCTATGGGGAAGATTCAATGGTGGGTTAAGGTAGTTGTGGAGTGTTAGAGAAGAAGGGTAATTATGATGAACAACAAAAGAAGGGAGGTGGTAGATCTGGTCATCCTTTTGGAAAAACTTCATCTATGACTTCTAGTAATAGGTTGGTCATGTACCATCAATATAGAACCCATGGGTATATAAGGACTTCATGTTTGTCTCCAACTATGGGGTGTCAATGGTATATGTTTATAAGGAAATTGTTGTTATTTTTTATAATTGTGCTCCCATATCAGTGTGGTACAGGTTCCTCATCCTCTAGGGGGGCACAACTGAGTCAAAACATGAAAAACCGTGGGACCTCAGTTTGGGGGGCATGGGGGCAGATATATATTTACTACTAGGTAGAGTCATCTTGATGTAGTCCTATAAGTCATTAATTGTTTCTAGTACTATAGAGATATGAATCACTTCTATGTAATGGACTATGTGCTAATTGAATCAGATGTGGGACTTGCGACTGTTCGAGGTACTATTTTTATTGCATCATCCATAGAAACTTTTTAATTTGATACATGTTCTAATAACACTATTATTTATACCCATCTTGTGGATATGATGAAAGTGGAAATCAATATTATGACTTATTCCATGTATTTAGTCATTTATCTTATTAAAAAAAGGTGTCAAGGTTTTATGTGTTTGTACTACATGCTTACTCTATTAGGGGTCAAATTAGAATGGGGATTCTAGGTTTTGAAGAAGGGATTTTTAAATGTGATCCTAGATAAGGATTTGATGGTTTACTTTAGAGAACACATTAGTTTTTATTGCAATAATGTAACTTTTGTGGAACCTGATGGGAGGACTCATGTTTTTTAGGGTGAATGGGATGCTCAGCTAGGGCGAGTTAGACCTCTACTTCTAGATATTGATAACCATGTATTCTAGGTCTCATCACTCATATTGGGCGATGATGATGGAGGTTCTTAGGATAGATTAACTCCTATGGTGGATGATTTCCAAAAAAAATTTCTAGATGATTTCTTAGTGGTGCCTCTAGAGCGGGATGTGGAGCTCATCTTCAACATGGGACCATGAACATAGCTGATATCTCTTTCCCTGAATCATATGCATCCCACCAACTTGAGTGAATTAAAGTTACAGTTGTACAATTTTGGAATCCAAAGGATTAATTACCCATAGAATCTCATCATGGGTGGGTTAGGATGGGTAGGGTAATGATAGATGGGCTAGAGGTGGTGAATATACCATCTTCAAAAAAATCAAATTATCAAAGTTAATTTTAAATGTTAATTAGAAGCATAAAAATTCTATAACAGAAGGATTGTTTTTAGTAGTTTAGTCTGAATTGGTCCTACTCTACTCTTATACCTCTCTACGCTATTATATATACATTTTAACTAAAAAGGATTTTTGAGGGGGAATCATAACCCAATTACAGAATCCTTTTCATGTGGAGGGATACCCACGACACTGAATTTTGTATGGGTAGTCACAAAGCTTACAACCTGACATAAGGTGTTGGGACTCACAACACAAAAAGTCCTGACTTTAGATATAGGTACTGAAAACACATAGATCCGGAAATTATAATCTGGGCATCAAAACCTGAGTAAGAGAGGAAGAAATAATTTTTTTGTATGTTAAACCATAAACAAAAAAACCGAGTGCATATGAGATAAGGGAAATAGTGTTTTAGAACCAAGAAACCAGATGAAGGAGAGGATAAATAATTAAATCACAAGTTATAGTTATTAAGGAGTAGATCATCTCATCTCATCAAGGTAGTAGAAGTGACATGAGAAGAAATATGGCCTTGAGGGATCGTACAAGTGATGAAACAGAGTATTGCAAAGGACATGATTTGAATAGCATGTTAAAAGTTCATAGCTTTGTTTTCAAGTAAAAATATATTATCAAAGTTGTCAACCCATGTAACCCATAAAAGTTCATGAAACCTTTAAATAGGATACTGAAAACAAAACTGACAAACCAATCTCTAGGTAAATCAATTCTAATTCAAAAATAGTTGAATTATTCAAGAAAGAGAGAGAATTGGTGTGCAGAATAATCATAACTAATAAATGTTTGAATTAAATCCAAATACCAATTTAAACATATTTGAATTGCATGATAAATGATAATAATAATTTAAATATAATATCACAAAAATAATAACACAATTTAAAACAAATATTAAAAAAATATTATTTAAAGCATTTTGTAACTTAAAAATCTTAATTATACTTCTTTAAAAAGAAAAAAAATTGTAAATATATTCAATTTCATTAATTAATAATTAATTAAATATTTATTAAAAAAATTTAATTTGAAATATTATTTCATTCATATTCCAAAAAACATGCTACAGAAGTCACATAACAATAAAAAATATTTTTAATAACACTTAATCATTAAAAAATTATAAAAAAACATTACATGGCTCAAATGTAATATATATAAATTTTGGAAATGAATAAAATAATTATAAAAATTAATATAATTATGTTGGTCATTAAAATATAAAATTATTAGAAAATAGAGTATGATTTTTCCTTGATAAAAGATTGACCACTGATAAATTGAGTCAACATTGAGTTTATGTCACCAATGGAATTTTGATTCATCGTTGAGTTAGAAATTTACCCACAATTGGCATGGGAAAATGGAAGAGGACCACCCACCATTGGAATAGAAAAATAGTAAAGCTCCACACACCATTAGAATAGAAAAATGTTAAAGGAATAAACTAGCCACTATTGGGTACACATGAAATGTGAGAAGCCAACTTTGTGGAAAAGGAAGGATTTTCCCACTATAGAGGGAGATGGTTATATGAGAAAAATGAAAAGTAAAAATTAACTCACTATTACATAAAGATATACTCTAAATTTGAGAGAATAAAAAAATGTAATAGGAAATTATGAACCCACCATTGAAGGAAATAAGTGAGACAACATACTAAAATGATGAGGGGACCTACTGTATGAAGTTGGTGATACAACATGTTGGAAAAATATAAAACTAGAAAGATTTTCTTTTAGAGGAGGAATATATCAACCGTTAAGTTGGAAACATCAACCAATAAAGTAGTGGATGTTTGAGATAATAGAGAATCTTCCATGAATGAAATAGATGGTTTTTAAGGGATCATCCATGGAGGAAAGTTGTTGAGAGTTGAAGATGATGAATTGTAACTCATCATTTTCTGTTTAATCTGAACCTATATAATTTAGAGACTATTTAATCCATCTAAATGACTGAATTTAATGTTGTTCCAGAAAATGTATCTGAATATAATGTTTTAATATTTCCAAAAAATCATGAATTTATCAATTTTGATAAGTATTGAATGATATATGATCACAATATTGTGAAAATATGATGTCATTACTATAGAATATATTGAAGTAATTCAGACAAAATTTGATGTATTTAAGTGACATTTTTAGTGTTTCATTTAGTTGAATCCAATAAATAAAAACTTTTTATATTTCTAACCCAACAAACATTCAGTGTTTCCGATTAGAAATGAATGATATATGAAATAAAAAATAAATTTTTAGAATAATAAAAAATCTAGTTTTGAAGAGTTGTTGTGAGATCATTGGATAAACGGTGCACCCCTTAAAAAATAATTATCCTTTCATTTGAACTAAATAAGTTATGATAAACTAGTTAGATTTAAAATGGGATAATTTTTCAAGAAATATATTAGTATAGCATAAGTTATAAAATAAATTTAGGAGAAAAAAATAAATTAGTTTAAACATAAATGCTTTCTAGAAACTAAAAACATGATTCATGTTTGGACTTAAATGTGAACATGCTAAAGAAATAATTAGACTTTGTCGAAGTTTAATAAAATGATGATATGTATTATCATTGATATGAAATTGTTATAATTAAATATTGATATCTATAACTCATGTTATAATTAAAATACTTTGATTTTGTAAAAATAGATTTTCACATAAAATAATAAAAGGGTTTTGGATATTTAGAAACATAAACTAGTATGAAATTAAAATATTTAAATAAATATTTGAACATTTACAAATAGGGTCTCCCTAGTTCTATTTACAAAGAAGGATAATGTATCAACAAGTATATGCATTGATTATCAGAAGTTGAATAAGAGAACAATCAAAAATAAATACCCCATACCCTATATTGAAGACCTCTTCAACTAGATCGATGGGTCATGGTTGTTATTCAAGGTCGACATGTGCTCTGGTTAAAATCCAGACGGGGTCTGAGAATTAGACATCCCCAAGAAAATCAACTAAATTAGGTATTAACTCTTTGAGAATTTTTTAATCCTCTTGGGTTAATGAATTCTCCAGTGGTCTTCATCGATATTATGAACAAGGTGTCTGTCTTTACCTTGATTCCTTCATTTTTGTATTTTGGGATAACATTATATTTTACTCTGAGACTGTAGAAGATCATGAAAAGCACTAAAGGTTTGTTTTTTTTCACTCTTTGTGATCATAATCTCTATACTAATATTTCCAAGTGTACCCTATGGATCAGGGAGGTGAAGTTTCTAAGAAATGTGATTTCGAAACATGGGGTTTCGGGTGACCATGATAAGAATAGAGCTGTAATGTCATGGGATTGACCTAGGATCTTCTTTGATATAAGGTTTTTTTGGTTTTTTATGAGTGTTACTGGAAGTTCATTAAATATATACCTCATCTTGACTCTCTCATGACCACACTTATCTTGAAAGGCGTGAAGTTTGAATGGATTCCCGGAATGTCTGGCGTACTTTGAGGATATTTGGATGTTCGTAACCACAACCCTTGTCTTGATCTTTATAGAATATATATGGGGATACTTGGTCTACTGTGACACTTATGGTATGGGTATTAGGTGTGTTTTAATGCAAGATGAAAATGGTGTGATGTATAGTTGTCTCCAACTAGGACCATAGGAAAGGAATTACCCGACCTGCGACCTAGAACTTGCAGTTGAGGTGACTGATTTGATGTCATGGCATAAATTCCTCTTTGTGGATAATTGTGTATTCTACTTAGGTCGTAAGATATTGTATTGAATTTTCCAATAGAAATATATGACTCTAAGGCAGTTTTAGTGGTTTTAGTACCTTTAAGGGTTCAATTTTGATATCATCCATACCACAAGAAAGGGTATTGTGGTATTGGATTACTGATTAATATAATGTTGGTTAAAGAATTAAAAAATCCAATGATGAGTGGGAATTGATGATTATTTTAGACCAGATGTTTCTGAAATCTAAAGAACACAGCAGAGGAATGTTCTTTTCTAGTGTTTAGATGACACCCTCCATTCTGGAGTTGATTCAAGAAGAGAAGCTGGTTAGTGAGCTATATTAGTAATCCAGGAAGCTTCTAAATAGTGGGGAGGTTCCTAGTGAGTTTTTGTTGACTCCCATAAGGGTTATTTGTTTCAACATTAATGTTATTTTTCTGTTGACTTTACATAATATGGTGGTGTAGGATAGCCACTGCTCTCAATGGGTCATTCATCCGAGGACCACCATGATGATCTATGTTATATGTCTTCAGTTTCATCTCTAGATATGAGGTAGGACATAGATAACTTTTTATCCGAGATTTATACTTATCAACATGTTAAAACCAAGCACCTAATACCTTATGGTTTTCTTTAAACAATTACCATTATTACATGTATGTGAAATGAGGTATCCATGGACATCAACATTGGGTTGACTCATACACCCCGGGGGAGAAATTCTATCCGAATAGTTATTGACCATTTGACCAGATCATCCTAGTTATTCTGATCATGGACTCGAACAAAGTGTATGAGTTGCGTCGATTGTTTGTTTATAAAATAGTGGGGCTTTATAATGTGATTTCATATATAATTCGAGATAGGGACCCCCTCTTTACCTTGTAGTTCTGGGTAGGACATCATATGGAAATGGGGTCATAGTTCAGTCATGGTATGGAATACCATCCTCAACAAATGGTAAAACATAAAAAAATAAACCATATCATTAGAGACATGCTCCATACATGTGTGTTGGTTTTTATTGGCTCATGGGATAACCATTATGGATTGGTGGAGTTTACTTATAATAGCATATACCAATACTTGATTAAGTTTTCTATTATTGAAGAGTTTTTTTATTCTCCATCTAACTCGCTTGTTTTTTTGACAGATGTGTGTGAGGCTTCTCTACTGGGACCAAACCTTACGCAGCAGACATCTGATAAAGTCTAGTTAATCAGGAAGTTATTATTGACATAATGTAGCCACCATTAGTCTTATGATTATTATTAGTTCGGAGACTTAGATTTCTTAGTTGGTGACAATGTTTTTCTAAAGGTGGCCCTATCTTGTTTCACCATCTTCTTGGTATGCAGGGGAAGCTGATGCTGAGGTATGTCAGACCTTTTGATATTACCAAGAGAATTTATAAGGTTTCATACCAGCTAGATTTTCCATCCCAATTGATGTCAATACATGATTTCCACTGTCTCTCATAATTAAGGAGGTATAATATGGACTTTCTTCATCGGATAAGTTGGAAAGAGTTGGAGCTGTAATCTAATTTGACTGTGTTTGAGGGACTGGTATAGATTGTGGGATCCCAAGTGAAAGTGCATTAGGGTTAACCCATACAATCTGTATGAGTTCATTGGTTGCATAGTAATGATGATAATGATACATGGGTTTGACATTCTTGGGTAGAATATAAGTATCCACATGTATACTCCATTTAGACTTTGGTTTGACTTTCCAATGGTGGAAAGTATTCATGGTGGGAAGAATTATCACATCTGTGATATCATTTTGAGGTATTAATCCTTTAATTATGGTCCTATATTATCTCTTGGATTTCCTAGGTGTTTTGGTGAAAATAAAGGATTTTTGATCATATGTATGTGGCACATGTTTGTTTCATGGTTAGTAGAAATCATGCACTAGCATAGTGGAAATTGTGAGCCCTAGACAATGGCACTCTCTAGGATGCATGACCTAGGAATGGGCATGACGTCTAACTGTGTGCCTAGGAAAAAAGTTGTCCATAAAGTTCATAGATAGAAGCATGGGAATCCCCCCCCCAAGAAAACAATGTAGCCACTTTTCCCTTTTAATAGAGGTATTTCATGGTTAGTGCATCGTTTGGAATAATGTGAAACCAAACCATGCAATCTGCACCAAAATTTTAAAAATGTTGAATTTACCATTTTCCCTCTTCGATTTCAAGACCCCGAACACCCTTAAACCTCCTCATTCGATATCCCATTTACTAAGTACACCTCCTCTTCTTCTCCCATTCCATGGGATTCATTTATTGAGTAACACGGCCTTGTATATTCCATAATCCATCAATGTAAGCTATTTTATTCCTTCTCTTTTCTTTTTTCTTAATCTCTCCCTCCCTCCCCCTTGCCTTCTATCTTCTCCAGAGGATGATTTAACCTTAATTTGGTTCAACCTTGATTGTTTAGGTTAAATCTTGATGGTTCTTTTGTGTTATTCCATTTTTAGGACCTCTCTGTGATGTGGTTGTAGTTTTCAACCAGTTTCTAGAAGCTTCCAAGAAATAGGTAGGTGGTTTCATGGAGTGGCATTAATTGATGGTATCATATCATTTATTTTGGATTTTAAATGGTTTTTATATGTTTTGTGGGTGGTGAAAAAGATGTTTCCTTATTTTTTGGGACTGTGTTCATGGTTAATTAATTAAATTACCTTTGTAAGTGGTTTCTTAACATGTGTGGATTCAATCATTTGAACTCGTGGTTATATAAAAAGGGATTTCTATTTTTAAGGAAACTTAAGTAGAGAACTTGGGAACCTTAGATAATATAGGTTGGTTACACTGGACTAGAAAGTTGTTTAAGTTTTCAAGGAAATAAACTAGGCTCACTGGTAATTTTACATAAAGACACTAAATAAACATATGATGATGATGACTTGGTGACCATAGAACTTTGTAAATGAGCTTTCTAGAGGCTCATACATGAGAATGTTCTATATAGTTCAGTCATTGAGGAATGAGGATCCTAGGTCCCTATAAAGATAGGTACTTAGGGAGTCTCCTGTGGTGATTTGGTCTTGTTTTGAACTATTTAAAATCCCACTTACATTGTTTCCCTCTTTTATAAATAAAAACCTCTTCGATTTCCAAATTTTTTTTAAAATCAATTACTTTAAAACTAGCATGTTAATTTTTCTTTTAATTTCATTACTGGAATCATTTTTTTGTATCCTACTTGGAATTTTGGCTAACAACCTACATGCACCATTGTGAGTATCTAGACCTTGTTTTTTATGACTCATGAAGAGGTGAGGATTCCCATGGTATTGATGATGGATCTTTGTTTGAGTGGTTTTTATTGAATAGGTGTTAGTGGTGGTGCCATGGGGTATTGTCCCCCATGAACCCTATTTTGGTATTTTGGTTATTGCCTGTATGTGATAAATGTTTAACTCAGGTTATAGTTTTTTATTTTGATCTCCCAACATATAAAATGTTGTATAGGATGTTATTTATGATTTACGTGGGTCGTTTATGGTCTAAATTCCTGAGATAAACAATTACCAAAGGTGTTACTCAATTCCCAAGAACTATTTTATGGCCCATGGAGATTGGGAATTCCCTTCTCTCATTTCCACATGTTGGATCGGGTGTCGGGATTGATGGAATCCTGGACTATATTGTGAAAAGTGAGGTGTGCTTTTAGTATACGATTTTGATTATCTATATTAGATCTATCAACAATCAAGAAGATCCCAGTGGTGAGTGGTTGGTACCACTAGTTGTCCATTGTTCACAATAATCTAAATGTGATTCTCAAGAATTAATGGTTGTGCATCATAATTGTGAATACATACATAAGGTTTATTTTAATAATACAATTATCCAAATAGTGAGCTAATAGGTTTATTAATGTTAATATATATTCATATTTTCTATATGAATTTATATTACAAATATATTAATGAATATTGAATGAGAACAACTGATAAGAACAAATATGATTTACTCGAAGTATTTGATAAAAAGTATCAGAATACAGACACTTCTTGATGCCTACAATGAAAAGGTAACACTCTATAATATAATCACAAAAAAATTATTTTTACTTGTTTTCATTACTTAATTGTTTTTATTTTTAAGTCATAATGAATTTTGATTTCGGTCAATTGGGACACCTCACATATTTATTTTTTGGATCCAATGTATGGATTTGAAACAAATTTACCAAATATGATGTATATTTTGAATATGTAATAAACCAAAATTAAAATTTTATATATAAATGTCGAATGATGTGTTCAGTTGGAATTTTAACAAGAATTTTTTATGATAGAGTGGTCACAAAATATAGGCTAGTTCATGGCATGAATTTAGTGTCTGGATGGATAAATCATGCGGAAAACTACAAATGGAAAAAAATGAAGGTATATATAGAAATATTTAACTATAAAAACATATCAAAATAATTTACTTATTTTGATCAATGTTTCTATAGTATATAAAATAATATACTGACATCAATTTTAGAGATTATGTTTTAAAATTTATGAAATAAGTCATAATTCATGAAAAGAATATCATCCCCCAGAAATTAAATTCTAAAGATAATTATAATTTCATTTAATATATTTCATAATAATTTGTTTGTCTATATTTTCTCAGTACTATCAATATTTATGATAACCTAGATACTCAACAGAAAAAATAATTTTTTTTATAGATGGTTGTGAAGCGTACTTTTTCTTACAGTGTTTGTTGATAAACAATTTAGGTCATTTCATGTTATGTTTGAGATCTAGAATGAGTTATGACCATCAAAACATATTTGGGAAGTGAATAATTTGTGTCATAATTCTTATATATTATGTTTTTTCTTTTTCTCAATGAGAATTATAATGGGGTAAATGAATTTTTTAAGAAGATCTAACCTAAATTTTTTTTTGAATAGTTGTGGAGTCCGAGGAAGAGGTAGAGGTAGAGGCAGAGGTGGAGGTGAAGGCAGAGGCAGAGCCAGAGTTGGAGGTGGAGGCAGAGGAAATGGCGGGGGCAGAGTCGGAGTTTGAGACCAGTGTGGAGGAGGAGGAAGAGGTAGAGACCTAGGTGGACACTGAGGTAGATAAGGAGAAAAGTGATGGATTGAAAATAATAAAATTGTTGGTAAAAGAACTAGAATAAGGATCATACCAATATTTTGTTTGAGAATATTTGTTGAAAAGTGCACACAACACTTGTCTCTTAGTATATGATCCATTGTTCAAGTGTTTCAGGAAGATTATTGAAGTAATGTTTTCACCAATTGTTTAATTGATTTTATATAAGCTAGTAATCCACCTATAAAATCAATTCTATGTTGGAAGATTTTATTTCTCTACTAGTGTTATTGAATCAGTATATGTATAACTTCTAATAAAAAGGTATAAAATAAAAATTAAATATTTGAATAAATATTCTAGTAATAAATCAAATAAGTCTGCATTTATATTAAATAACTATTGGAGGACACCCCTTATTTATATAACATGTTCATTGAGGAGGTTTGGTGTCATAGTTTCCATTATTAGTTTGAAGTTATCATTTTAATACAAAAGAAATCACTCACTAAAAACCAAGAGAATGCACTTAGGTTGTCTTGATAATATAGAAAAATTATTCATAATTCATTTGTGATGGGTATGAATCAGTCTAATTTCAAACCCACACATGATGTGACCTATATCACTCAATGTACATGTTTTGAGTTTAAAATGATAGTTTAGTAAAAAACACAAGTGTTATACTCTAAACTAATGAAATATATTATTATTGTTCTGATACTTTATGAAAACAATACATTTTTCATTTGAGATATATAGAAATCATCTGAACCGCAATATGATGCATTGTGCGACCAGTATGACTCCAAGTGCATCTTTTTATTCAAAATTGACTTTAATTTTATTGAAAAAAACTAATGTAATTAAAACTGAGAAAATTCATTCGAATGGGTTTGGTAAATTATTAAAATGATCCATAACTCATTTTTGATATGTACGAATCAGTTACACCTCAATCTGACTCACGGTGTCACCAGTATAAATCAAAGTGTTTATTATCACTTTTAAATTGACATTTTAATATAAAAAACATGTCACTCACAGAAAAATGAAAAAAAAATCATATATTGTCTTGATAATTTAGTACAATGATTAATAATTCATTTTTGACAGGTATGAATTCTTCTCATTTCAAAACCCCAGACGATGCGGCCTGTATAACTCAAAGTGTTTGTTACTAATTTAAAAGGGAATTTTAGTAAAACAACACATGTGATGTAGTCAATACTAAATAAAAACATTTGGATTATATTTATACTTTAGTAGAATGATTAATAAGTCATTTTGGATGTATATGAATCATCTTCACCTCAATCCAATTCACGGTGTGACTGTTATGACTCCAAGTGTGTCCATTTATTCAAAATTGACGTTTATTTTATTGAAAAAAACCCGAAATACTCAAAACAAATAAAATACATTAGTATTGTTTTGGTAATTTATTAAAATTATATATATGTCATTTTTTAGATGTAGGAGTCATCTACACCTCGATATAACTCACGGTGTGACCGGTGTGACTCAAAGTGTCTGTTATCTGCTTAAATTTACATTTTAATAAAAAAAATGTGTCACTCATTAAAAACCAAGAAAACATGCACATATTGTCTTGATAACCTATTAAAAAAATTCATCATTCATTTTTTTTGTGTATGAATCAGTCTCATATCATACCCACACACGATGAGAATTGTATGACTCAAAGTGTCTCTTTCATGTGTAAAATAAAATTTTAATAAAAACACAAGTAGCATACTCAAAACTATGGAATATCATTCGGATTGTTTTGATACATTAGGAAAACAATCCATAAGTCATTTGGGGTACAAAAAAATCAATCACACCTCAATCCAATGCAAGATGTGACATGTATGAATCAATGTGTATCTTCTTTTTCAAAAATGACATTAATTAAAAAAACAACTAACATACTCAAAACAGAGAAAAAGAATTCCGATTATTTTGGTAATTTAGTAAAACAATCCATACGTCATTTTTGATGTGTAGGAATTTTTTGTATCTCAATTTGAATCACAGTATGACTAGTATGACTCCAAGTGTCCATTATCTATTTAAAATTGAAATTTTAATATAAAAACCTATCACTCTCTAAAAACCAAGAAAACACCCTCGAATTATCTTGATAATTTTGGAAAAAAAATTAGATAATTTATGATTTTTATGAATCAGTCTCATGTCAAACCCACACACGATGTCACCTATATGACTCAATGTGCTTGTTTATAGTTTAAAATGACATTTTAGTAAAAATAAATACAAGTGTAATAATCAAAATCAATGAAATGTATTCTGTTTTTTTTTTAAAACTATGAAAATGATCCAAAAGTAATTTGGAATGTGTATTAATTAGCCTCACCTAAATCATACTCATGGTGTGATTGGCATAACTTCAAGTGCATATTTTTATTCAAAACTGACATCAATTTTAGTGAAAAAACAACTAAAATACTCAATGTTTAGAAAATGCTTTTGGATTATTCAAGTACATAAGGAAAATGATCCATAATTCATTTTTTACATACAGGAATAAGGAACACCTCAATCCAACTCCCAGTGTAACCGGTATGACTTTAAGTGTCTATTATCAATTTAAAATTAACATTTTATTACAAAAAAGTGTCCCTCACTAAAAACCATGAAAACACCATCATATTGTCTTGATAATTTAGGGAAATGAATCATAATTCATTTATGAAGTGTATGAATTATGCACATATAAACCATACACATAATGCCACCTATAGGACTCAATGTTCCTACTTACAGTTTAAAATGAAATTTTATTAAAAAATATTAGTCGTATACTCAAAACAATGGAAACACATTTTTATTGTTTTTATACTATTTTAAAACATTTCATAAGTCATTTAGGATGTGTAGGAATCAGTTCCACCTCAATCTGACATAATGTGTGATCAGTATGACTCCAAGTGCATCTTTTTATTCAAAATTTAAATTAATTTTAGTGAAAAAATGAATAACATAATCAAAACCAAGTAAAAAAAATTGGGTTGTTTTGGTACTTTGGGAAAATTTTACATATGTATTTTTTTATATGTATGAATTAGCCTTACTGCAATCTGAATCACGGTGTGAACGATATAACTCAAAGTGTTCGCTATGAGTTTAAAATTGAAATTTTATTACAAAAAATGTTACTCACTAAAAACTGAGAAAAATATCAGATTGTATTGATAACTTAGTAATAAGATTCATAATTCATTTTTGATTTTTATTAATTAGTATCATGTAAAACCAACACATGATGTGGCCTATAGGACTCAAAGCACATGTTTCTAGTTTAAGATTACATTTTAATATAAAACATATGTTGTGTACTCAAAATCGAGGAAACCCATTCTTATTGTTTTGATACATTAAGAAAATGATCCATATGTCATTTGGTATGTGTACAAATCAGAATCACTATAATGCGACGCACGGAGTGACCGGCGTGACTCTAGGTACATTTTCTATTCAATAATGACATTAATTTTAATCATAAAAACAACTGACATACTCAAAAATGAAAAGACTCATTGATATTGTTTTGGTAAATTAGTAACGAAATCCAAAATTCATTTATGATGTGTAGGAACAAGTCTCATGTAAATCCAAATCATGATGTGACCGGTATGCCTCCAAGTGTGCCTTTTTATTCAAAATTGACAATAATTTTAGTAAAACAAACAAATGGACATCTATATTATAGTTTCTTTCTTGTATTTGTGTTAAAAATTTTAATTCATTTAAATTATATATTTTTATCTTATTTTGTTAATTTATGCTACTTTTTCTGCTGATGTAGTGAGTTGTTACAATACACTATATACCCTATTTCTGGTTCTCTAGTGTGTTGTAGCCTCACACTATAGTATTCCCCTTTATCTGCACTACTAAATGTGATGATAAAGGGTTTTTATCAAGGATTTTTAAAGTTCTAATAAAGGATCATTATCAATGAATATACATTCACTGATAAATGTTCCAATTATGAGCGCTAAATATAAGCACCGATTAATGGTGTCTTGTATCATCTCTTTTAAAAGCACTGATAAAAGTATTTTTTATCAGTGCCTTTTTCATTTATAAAGAAACCATTTATCATCTCTTTTAATGTTCTCGTAAAAACTTTTTCTTTTTAATGTAACACCCCAAGCTTCCATGGTACGATTCTCTTTGAATAATGCAATAGCTTGTGATGTACACATCTCTGAGTTCTAAAACACCACGACTAATAAAACTATAAATTTAAAAAAGAAATTATGAATAGTAATACCAAATTTTTGAAATTTTATAAATTTCAATTTTTTTAAATGGACTTCATTTTTGGATTCAGAATATCAAAATTATCTTAGGGTGATTTTTTGGTATTTTTCTGAATACATTCAATTTTTGATGAATAGTGAAAAACGTTGCGTTATTATTTAAAACCGACATTTTATTTTAAAAAAATTAATTTGAATTTATTATAAAGTCAAAATATATACATAATACCTATATTAGTCCAATTTAATTCATTGGAGTCATTTTAAAAAATGATTAGTTATATAAAATTTTATTGAACTACTTAACATCTTTTACCCACCTTCAAGCCACATTTCCTAATTTGCATATAATGTAATTTTACCACTTCTATAAATTGAATTTCAAAAATTTGATAGACACAGTTTCCCTCAGTAAGGAACATGTGGTTAAATAGTATGAAAATATTTTTTGGAAAATCGTTACTTTTGAATTTTATTTACCACGATTAAAAGTAAATAGGGTAATTAAAGGTAAAAATGATTTTATAATTACCACCAACACATGTCTTAATTCTATTGGATAATTTTTTTTCGACAAAAATCAACCTTTGGAAAAAATTATAATCCATTTGATCCTCTTGGATTATATTAGGACATTTATTATATTTTATTTAAGTAATAGTTAAATTTATTAAAATCAAAGTTTAATAACTAAAAAAATTTAATATGGGGATATACATAAGATAAATTAGACTGTAAATATTAATTAAAAATAAAAAAATATTTCCAACATCATAGTATTTTATTTATAATTTTTAGATATTAAATAATTAAATTTATTTATGACACAATGATGATGTCGTAATTACCTTATTAATGAAAGATTAAAATAATTGATATTATAAATTTTAAAATAAATGTAAATTGAAACTTCTGATTTTGTCCAAGATTTTTCTAGGTGAATATGATATTTTACGGTTGATTAAAAAAATTCTATGTAATCATGTTTTTATGACTTTTATAAAAAACCAAATACTAAATAATATCAAAATTGACATAAATGGGTTTTTAAAAAAAATATTATTTTATTAAATGATATAATATTCCTAAAAATCAATGATTCAGCCAAAAGAATAAAATAATGTTAGATATGTCATTAATTAACCACTTTAGGTTCCCATTTCATTTTATTCTATGTTTATTTACCATATAGTCTATGAATACAATAATATATGGTAAGAGTTAAACTACTTAACTAAGTGTTAAGTATAAAAGGTAAGGATAATATGGTGGCCTAAACTTGTCTAAAACATATTGATTGAGAGGATTTCAACCCATCCTCTCCTTAGCCTCAAATAAAATCCATTTGGACCTATTAGAATCCAAAAATATTTTTATAATAAAATAATATTTCAAGCTTTTCCTAAAGTGCCCCTCACCTCACTTATAAAATGGTACTTCCCCTTTTCTTAAATTCACCCATCCAAACCCATTTTTCTCAAACAAACCCTACTCCAATATCCTCCCAACTACCCTCAATTAATCCTAAGGTCCTTAATTTGATCGTAAATCCCACTAATGGAGCCCTTTTGTTCAAATCAAAAGGAAGCACTTGAAGAAGAGTTAATTATTTCATCACCTCTTTCAAAGTTCTTTTCTTCTTCCACTTCCTCTTTATTTTTTGTTTCCATTCCAAAATAATAAATCCAATACCTTATACGTAATGTGATGTTATTATAAATATTTTACAACCATATTCATTATTCTATCCATCTTATTAATGACAAAGTCACCATACGTGTGTACGTACGGCTTACCATCTCCACGTCGTGGTGTAGTTTGTTATTCAACACTTCATTAATTGGATGGGTATAATAATGAGTATAATTTATGTAAATAATTAATATAAATTTTTAATGATTCTATATATATAACATACCATCCAATTACATATGATTTAACCATCAATAGAATGATATTTTTGCTCGTGCGTATGTACGACCTACCGTCTCCACGACGCGATGAGATTTCATTCTTCATCGTAACCATTCAATAATAATGACTATTTTATGATTAAAAAATATTTTTTAAGAACATAATATCATTATGGATATGAATCAAATAATCATATCCCTAACAGACTTTACTTACATAACAAAATATATAAATGAAAATTAATCGGTTAACATCTGAAATAATGACACTACAGAATTATTATTAACAAAGAATTATTAGTGGATCATATTTGATATAATATTTTTTATTTGGATATTTTATAATTTAATAAAAATAATTTTACCATTATAAAAGAAGTTAACAAACCCTCGACTAAGGAAAAGTACAAGGTAAGGGTTAATTTTACAATCTCTTCATTATCCGATGTTGTTTGTATGTAAATATCTATTGGGACTTATTTATCATCCACATCTGTGTTTCTTAACATTTTTACCATTTCATAGACTATGGGTTTAATTCATATATACCCTTATTTTTATTTTATAAAATTTTTTGAAATGAATCTTTCTGTTGTTTTCCAAACAAGGTAGTTTATGTCCTTTCTGACAAATTAAGGAATGAATGTTTTTTAAATTTATACGGTAGGTTCGGCTATTTTCCACCGTCATAACTGATTAAGCTCACATTTTCCTATATTTCATACTGTATAACATTGTTTATGATCCCAAAAAAGTGTTATTGAATGGGTAATTATCATGTTTTTAGGTTTTAGTGTTATTTTGAACCCAAATATGAAAAACGACTAATTCTGGATTTTTGACAGAATTTTACATCAGGGGTATTTTGGTCATTTCAGGAAAAATAAAAATCCAAATTTTCTGATTCATATTTTGTTAGAATAATTTTTTATTTCCATCATTTTTGTCTTCTGGACCAGGAGCTGATTCGGTCATATAAAGGGTCTAAAAAAACATTGAAGATTGGAATTTTTCCGGGCGGACAGCATGGACCCACCCAACATAAAAGACATCAAACACGGACTACACATATCCAAATGATATTTTTACACATGGGGTACCTCGAGGACAGATAGTTCTGTCTCTAAAATAAATTTGGAGGATGTTGGAGGTCAGTAGGGAGGCTATTCAATGACATCCATTTGGAGGAACCTTCCTGGATGCTTCATCCAGAAACAGCAACCGAGAATGCAAAATTCATAACTCCTACATAAGGTTTCACAATTAGCTGAAATTTGGGGAGGAGACGGAAAAGATATTTATGAAAATCATTCATGAAGGTTGGAACGCGTGAAGATGTCATTAATGGGGTATAAAACGCTCAAACTCTCGGGGGTCGAATTCTGCCTATAAAAGGAGGTCATCACCTCCTCCTCAAAGCATCCCATTCTCCATCCATTCCTTCAAGGCACCAAGGAGGAGATCTCCACCGAGGGAGGCCAGCCGCAAATCTTCCACCATTATTTTTATTTTATTTCTTTTCTTTATTTTTAGTTTTTAATTGTAATTTAGATTTCTAATAAATTCATGCATTGTTTTTATTTTTGTGTCCACCGATTCACCCTCTTTTCTTCCTCTCATCTTACCATCGTGAACTATAATACTCATGATCATGAGTAACTAATAAGAGGAATATCCCAAGGGAGTAATCATGATCTTGAACCTAATACCATCTTCTTAATATTCTTTGAGTTAATTCTAAGGATAATTTATAGTGGGTGTAATCCTCATTGTGGTTGTCTAAAGGTTTACTTCTTAATCTACAACAATTTTCCCTCGATTGAGGAGGTGGATGGAGGGTGTGCTTGGCGATCTCTAAGTAGGCTTTTCATTCACAACTAGGGTAGAATAAGGTGTCCACATATACGATGGAGTGTGTACACTAATAATATTTGAAGCTGGCCAATGAAGGTGCTCCCTGAATATTCTCTCGGGAGAACTTCATTTCTTCCCTAATTACATTCTGTTTAGCATTGCATGGTAATTTAGAATTAAATTTTAGTTTCTTATGATTTATGAATTTCATTTATATTATTAAATTACATTTATTTCATAAAATATTAATCAACAAAAAGAATTATATTATGTGGACTAAAAGTAGTGATTTATTAACCACAAAAGCTCCTCAAGAGAACGACCTAGGTCATCCCCTGTGCTGCACTTAGCTATAAATATTTTTGAGAGCGTGCATGACAACGCTTCATCAAATTGGAGTCGTTTCCGGGGAGCTAAGTGGTTTTAATTCACTATTTTTATTCACATTGTGTAAATAATTTTCCTTTCATTTAAAAAAACAACAAAAAAATAATAAATTTCAAAAACTAAAAAAATCTTCTTTGTTCATGATGTATTCAAATTATGATTATTATGCATGGACTGATCAATCTCAACTGCAAGAAAATTTTTACAATGAACTAGATGCGCAGTTTCATAGGATTAGCGATAAATTGAAAAACATGGAGGGCCAAATAGAATTGATTGCAGAATATGTATGCACATCCCAAGAACAACCCGAACCTAAACCGGAACCTGAACCAGAACGAGTGGTGGAAGAGATTTCACCCATCATTTTTTATGCTAAAGAACCTGAGGTGGGTGAGAAGGAGCTACTAAAAGAATTAATCACATCATCCCGCACTCAACCATTGCTCGAGGAGGTCCTAGAAGTAAACATTCCAACTGATGCACTGATGGGAGTTCAACATTTTTTGGAATAATCTTGGAATAACTTTGTTGAAGATAACTTGAAACATGATCTTCCCATACTTATAATGAAACATCAAACACTTTATACCTCTCTCTTGCTTTGGAAGATAAGGAATAAGACGCACCTACTGAGATTGAGTTTCCAATGGTCATGCCTGAAGAGATCAATTACCAAGCTGAATTACTTGAAAGGGAAGATTTCTTTATTAATTCTTCATGTCTTAATCTTATTCAAGCTAAATTTTTTTCTGACATCTCTTCCTTTGAAATTTCTAATATAGCACAAATGGAGAAGACCATGGATGATATGAAAGATACCACTAAAGTAGTGGTGATCATGGAAGAAGATCTAGAGAAGGTGGCGGTGGTGCAACTACCTCCTCAACAAAAATTTTCATACCATATGGAGGAGGACACCACCGAAGTTAATAGGGAGCACCCTTATTTTTTATTCCCTCCCACTTCGAACCTCAAATTTCTTCTTTATTCTTTCTCGGGGGTTGAGAACATTCTTATCTTATTTGGGGTTCTCTACTTTCAGTATTTAATCATGGACATCGGGAAAAATCACATGTGGTGGTTCATCTCAAAGAAACCACATCCACCTTCTGATCGGGGATAATCCACTGAAACTGCCTGACTACGGGCAGTAAAAACCTAGAACCTGCTTGGGGGTCTAAACCAAGAATTATCTCTTTTCTATTCCTTTTCTCATGCTTTTTATTTATTTTTATTATTTATTTTTATTACTTTCTTGTAGTATTAAAGTGGCTTCTTCTAGGAGCTTAACTCAAGGCATCCACTTCTAAAATAATGTCAGGTTCTATCTTTCCTTCCCTTTGATTTTATACCTTTATATTTATATTTTGTTGAGTTGAAATAAGGGGTAGTTAAATTTAAGTGTGGGGGAGTGTCAACCTGCTTAGTTCTTCTCATGTGATTTTCATTTTTATTATTATTATATTTTTTGGATTTTTGAGCTTTAATAAATATTCTTATCACTTTTCACACAACAATTTATTTTGAAAGAGTTGAAATTATTTTTGAAATAATGGATTTTAAATGATTGTTGATGTGAAAACATTTTCTTGAATTAGATTACCAATCATTTGTATGAGTTTGACTGATTTTTGAAATCCATGACCATGAAACAACTGACTCAAAATATTTTTTCCAATCCTGTGAGGTATTCTAAACCACTTTTACATATTCTTCCTAATACCCACACTTTCTTGAGGGAAACTTGAATTTAGTGTGAGAACCAGAATTTGTGAATATTCTCTTTAGAAGCTTTGGATTTCATGGAATGTGTTTGAAATGATTGAGGCGTCTCTTTGGCTAGCCACATTTTATCTTGAGACCCACCTTTACATTTATCCTTCATAAGCCCTTAGATGCCATGAATTGCCTTATAGGTTTAAGCCACATTACAAGCCAATTTTTCCTTACCTACCCCGCACTTTTAGTATTTTTGCATGGATATTTCATGTTTGAGTGTGGGGGAAGGGCCTTTCGTGTGCGTTCATTGGTATGTGTATCATTTATGGGTGGTGTGAGGTGTGTGTCAATACTTTGGGCAGTGGATAACAAGATAATTGGGCATGTGTCGTCATTTCATTGTGCTTTATTTGTTTCATCCATTTCTCCTAAAAAAAGAAAACAAAAAAATGGAGATGAGCTTGAATTACTCATTGTACATTATTTTATGACTCATGTACCTCCCAAAAAAAATAAATGGCATGAATTGTCATTCATTCATTGTATTCAATTTTCAGCTCATCCTCCATAAAAAATGAAAAAATAATAAAGTTGTGCCTTTCTAGAGCTTTAAAAAAAGGATGAGAACTTAGATGATATCATCACTTATTGGCTCATGTACCATGTCATAAAGAGGGGTGGGGTTGTTTTCCACATTTACAAGCAGTATTGAGTGAGGAATTTCCCGTGTTTTCACTTGATTTAATCGTGCATTGTACATAAAAGTTCAACCTCCTCTTTCTATCTTGGAACTTTTTTCAATCATTTTACCACCGACCCTAAGCCACAGAATAATTTGAACCTTTAATTAAAGCCCTCATGATTAAATTCGTTTTCATGTTTCACGCTGTGGAGAAATGATAATTTTCACAAACCTATGGTGATACATGTGATTTTCAAGTATGAGTATAACTCTAGATTCAATTTCTCTTGAGTGAAGAGTGACATAAAATTCAATGAGAGGTAGGTTGTGATTGGGCCGTGGATTTATTTATGAGGTTGAACAAATTTTAATGATTGAAATGAAAATGAGAGAATTATTATTCATAAATGAGACATGATGGAATTCTATTTTGGATAAAATCATTGATATTTTCTCATTTTTGATTGTTGTGTGGATTTTGATTTGGATGTAAGATGATTTCCCAGGAGTGCAATGTTTAAGTATGGGGGAGTGATGAAGCTCACATTTTCATATATTTTATACTGTAAAACATTGTTTATGATCGCACAAAAGTGTTATTGAATGGGTAATTATCATGTTTTTAGGTTTTAGTGTTATTTTGAACCCAAATGTGAAAAACGACTAATTCTGGATTTTTGACAGAATTTTACGTCAGGGGTATTTTGGTCATTTCAGGCAAAATAAAAATCCAAATTTTCTGATTCAAATTTTGTTAGAATAATTTTTTATTTCATTCATTTTTGTCTTCTGGACCAGGAGCTGATTCGGTCATATAAAGGGTCTAAAAAAACATTGAAGATTGGAAGTTTTTCGGGCGGACAGCATGGACCCACCCAACATAACGGACATCAAACGAGGAATACACATATCCAAATGATGTGTTTACACATGGGATACCTCGAGGACAGATAAGGCCGTCTCTAAAATAAAATTGGAGGATGTTGGAGGTCATTAAGGAGGCTATTCAATGACATCCTTTTGGAGGAACCTTCCTGGATGCTTCATCCAGAAACAGCAACCGAGAATGAAAAATTTATAACTCCTACATACGGTTTCAAAATTACCTGAAATGTTTAGAGGAGACGGAAACGATATTTATGAACATCATTCATGAAGGGTGGAACGCGTGAAGTTGTCATTAATGGGGTCTAAAACGCTCAAACATTTGGGGGCCAAATTCTACCTATAAAAGGAGGTCATCACCTCCTCCTCAAAGCATCCCATTCTCCATCCATTCCTTCAAGGCACCAGGGAGGAGATCTCCACCGAGGGAGGCCGGCCGCAAATCTTCCACCATTATTTTTATTTTATTTCTTTTCTTTATTTTTAGTTTTTAATTTTAATTTGGATTTCTAATAAATTCATGCGTTGTTTTTATTTTTGTGTCCACCGATTCACCCTCTTTTCTTCCTCTCATCTTACCATCGTGAACTATAATACTCATGATCATGAGTAACTAATAAGAGGAATATCACAAGGGAGTAATTATGTTCTTGAACCCAAGACCATCTTCTTAATATTCTTTGAGTTAATTCTAAGGATAATTTATTGTGGGTGTAATCCTCACTGTGGTTGTCTAAAGGATAACTTCTTAATCTAAAACCATTTTCCCTCGATTGAGGAGGTGGATGGAGGTTGTGCTTGTCGATCGCTAAGTAGGATTTTCATTCACAACTGGGGTAGAATAAGGTGTGCACACATACGATGGAGTGTGTACACTAAGAATATTTGAAGTTGTCCAATGAAGGTGCTCCCTGAATATTCTCTCGGGAGAACATCATTTCTTCCCTAATTACATTCTGTTTAGCATTGCATGGTAATTTAGAATTAAATTTTAGTTTCTTCTGATTTATGAATTTCATTTATATTATTAAATTACATTTATTTCATAAAATATTAATCAAAAAAAAGAATTAGATTATGTGGACTAGAAGTAGTGATTTATTAACCACAAAAGCTCCTCAAGAGAACGACCTAGGTCAGCCCCTGTGCTGCACTTATCTATAAATATTTTTGAGAGCGTGCATGACAACGCTTCATCAATAACACCTTCAAATATTTCCCTAAATTATTATAAAAATACTTTAAAAATAAATTTTTTATTTTATAATTACTCTACTGTTAAATGACTTCAAATTAGAATGAAATATTTCACTCTAACTGTTTTTTGATTGATTTCATCTATGTCAACATCATTTATTGGATTTTACACTTGTTTGAAGTTTCATTTTTATGATATAATCATACATTATGTATTGAAGGTTTTGTGATATGATTGACTGTGGATGTGATATTTTATCCCATTCATGGTTTATTGTTAAATTATTAATATTTCATTTGCTATTTTTAATACGAATTTTTATGTTATGTTTAAAACATTTCAAATGAGGAATGCATTAGATGTAGAAAGTGATGGGCGAGGCTCACTATAGCCCATATATGCATCGGTGGGTCTCATGAGACAAACTAGTGACTTGTTATAAGGTCATGACAATTTTTTTATTTGTTGTCTTTGCACGAGGTCTTGACTATGTGGTTATGATGTCCATCATTATGAATTCCACCATAATGAGGTTAGCTATTGATATTCCATGTGATTATTAGACTAGTAGAATATAAATTTAAATATGTAAATGGAATTATTTGATTTATCTTTACCATATTATACAGAATTTTATGTTTAAAAGGATGGTTTTTTAGTCTTATACACGCCTCAAAATGTTTATTATTATTTATGATAGTTTCTTCTATATTGTTATCTTTACTGAGTCTCTCAGGTCACCCCTTTCTTATGCTTAATTATTTCTTGTATGTGAAGAAGTATATTATGTCTGAACTACAGGGTTAGGCTAAGAGGTATGAGTGTGTTCAAAGGAGACAAAATGTTTCTTTTTAATTTCATATTGTAATGTAAAACATATGTATGTATCTAGTACATCCAATGATACTATCTAATCGGTATTTCAGGACATGATCTCTTGGAATCATGCCAATGTTATGTAATAATGCACTGACTCTTGGTAATCGAGGGTCAGGGCATTATATATGGTATCAGAGATGTTTAGTACAAACCATGGAAACTGGATTTAGAAAAAAAACTCTGATTATAGATCATTACCCTATGATAGACGTTGAGGATTAGTATAGAATAACATCCAAAAATTTAGGTAATGTAAATATTATTTGGGTTTTACAAGAAATAAATCCTAGTTTGGATACTAAAAGTGGATGTGGTTCTAGAATAGATGTACCTAGGAGTGAAGACTATGATAAGGAGTTTCGGCTTGACCCAGGGTATCCTGGTCCATGGAAACTGGAATTATTGTGCCCTTTGTTTGACACTCTCATAGGATATGCTTATGAAAATTCACAATTTCTTTGTGAACCATAATGAAGTATTTATGAGTAATTACATTCCCAATGAAAAAAAATTTATGATTAGGGATTATATGTATAAACTGTTCAATTTATGTTAGGTATTTTATAAGTTTGGAATTACGCATTACGATTCATAAACTATCCTAGTGTATGCCATTATTTTAAATGGAACCTATTGGAAGGAATAAAAACCATATCAATGAATGTAATCTATATATAGATTTCCCTCCTGCTAAAGATAATTATAGTGGAGATGGTGATGCATCTAGTGTTGAATAGCTTATAACCATACTGGGACAACTCACTCATGTTATGAATAATAACCTTACCCATATGGAGCACCTTGATCCACAATGTAGAGGATCAGTGTTAAACCGCTTCATGAGGCATCAACCACCAACATTCAATGGGACTAAAAATCTACTTTTAGTTGGGCAATGGATAATTTCCTTAGAGAATCTATTTCATGCTTTGGGAGTAGCGAAATGGAAAAAGATTCCATGGAATTTTATTGCCTCACAGGAGATGCAGATCAATGGTGGTCATTAATTAAAAATACAAAGGTGGATGAATAAGTCTCAAATATATAATTGAGGGAGTTTAAAGATCTTTTCTTAGAAAATTACTTTCCTCATGAACATCGAGCAGATATGGAAAGGCAATTTCTAAGTCTGAGGGAAAATGAGGATGAGAATGTCACAAATTATGAGGATAACATTACAAGGTTAGAAAGACATGCTTAAGATTATATACATAACACAATAATTAATATTGATTGATTATTTTATGGTTTAAAACCATTTCTCCATTCATAATTATTCTCACAATCCTTCTCATTTTATGAAGATATAGTCTCATGTGTTATCATGTCAAAAATGGAATTCTCTAAGTCTTATGACTTTAAAGTGAAGCAAGAGAAGAACAGATCTGCTAAACACTCTGGAAAAGGAAATAAAGGGAAGAAAGGAAATGTTGAGTTTCTCTCCTGCAGTAATTATGAGAATAAACATCCTGGTACATGACTAAATGGGATGGGAGTTTGTTAAAAAAGTGGAGAAAAGCCCACCATGCTCATCATTGCAAGGGGAAGAAACAGGCTATCAATGTTCAATGAATTTTTTTTAATGAAATGGGGTATTATGAAAATTAATGTCATAAGCATAAAAGATATTTACCATAGAAAAGACCAGTGGATTGAGGCCAATATTATGCGATCACAACTATATAGGTTGATGTTCCGAATGACGTGGTAACAGTTACTTTAATCATTTCCTCAAAATTATTCAATTCTCTATTTGATTCTGGAACATCACATTCTTTAATATCTTCCTGATTTGCAAAGAAAATTACATATTTCCAATTTTAATTATTAATGGACTTATCAATCAAACCTACTAAGGGATGTATTATGAAAACAAAGTTATTCCAATCAGTTACCATTATGGAATATAAACTAGCTTTATCTTCTGATCTTATTGTCAAACCCATGATTTAATTTGATATAATCCTCAGTATGGATTGGATTTCAGACCATGATGAAAATATTTATTGTAACAAGAATGAGGTTACAATTTTTGATGATGATAAGGAATCCCTTATCTTTTGAGTAGAAACATCACCATTTGATTCTCATCTAGATCCACCCCTAGTAGCTCTACTAAATTCAATTATTAGGGATGAAGAGAGTTAAATAAATATGGGTGAGGAAATGAATATTCAAATAGAGGATGTTCCTATTGTGCAATAATATATCTATGTGTTTCTATTGGATTTACTTGGACATCCTCCAGAATGATAAATTTAATTTTCTATTGACTTAATTCTGGTTTCAAGGTCCATATCAAAGACCCATTATATAATTACAACTATGGAATTATTGGAACTGAAGAATCAACAAGAGGAATTGATCAATAAAGGATTTATTCACCCTAGTGTTTCTCTATGGGGATCCCTAGTTTGTTTTGTTATAAATAAATATGGATCTATGAGGTACTGAATTTACTATAGGGAGATCAATGCTAAAACAATAAAGAACAAGTATCCCCTACCTTTCATTGATGATTTATTTGATAAAATTCTTGGAGATCTATATTTTTCAAATATTGTACTTCGATCTAGTCCTCATTAGTTGTGTGTGAAGAAGGAATAAATTCCAAAGACAACATTTCATACCATGTATGGGTATTACAAATTTACAGTGATTCCTTTTGGACTAACTAATTCACCCTTCGTTTTCATTGATCGAATGAATACAGTTTTCTAGGAATATCTTGATGACTTTGTAGTGGTATTTATTGATGATATCTTATTATACCCAAAAATATATGAAGATAATGAAAATCACTTCCTCAAAATTCATGAGACACTTAGAAGAAATGAATTATATGGGATGTTTAGCAACTGAGAATTCTGGCTACAAGATATTTCTTTTCGTGGTCATATTGTCACTAAGGATGGAATCTATGTTGATCCTTAAAGTACAATGGAATTCCAAGAATGACCAGCACCGATGAGTATAACTAAGGTATGTAGTTTTATTGGTTTATCGGGTTATTATTGGCATTTCGTCCATAATTTTTCCTAATAGGATAACCCATTAACCAAGGTCAGACTTAAAGGGGTTAAATTTGTTTGGAAGAAAAGAGTGTGAAAAATGTTCTGAATAATTGAAGAGAAGATTTGTCATTGATCCTATCATAACTCTATCATTGGAGAATGAAGGGCCTGTTATTTATAGTAATGCTTCCAATAAAGTACATGGTTGTGTCCCTATATAGAATGGTGTAGTTTTTTCTTATGCATCACAGCCACTAAAAAATCATGAACAAAACTATCCCACCCATGATCATGAGTCAGTAGCTGTAATCATTTCTCTGAATATATGGAGACACTGTCTCTATGGTTAAAAATGTGAGATATATACTAATCACAAGAGTTTGGAGTATATTTTATCAAATAAAGAACTCAGAAAGAGGCAAAGGCGATGGCTTGATCTACTCTAGGATTACGATTGCACAATACACTACCACCCGAGGAAGGAAAATAATGTAGCATATGATTTTATTAGAAAGGATCATGGAGTTATGACCAACATGAGAGTTGAAAGGGATACTATGTTCATGAAACTAGTAAATATGGACATTGGAATAATCATGGAAGGTGAAACATCAAAACTTTTTCAAATAATTTCCAATCTATCATTACATGATAGTATAAATAGTTCTCAGACCGATGATGAGGAGTTTCAAAATAAAATTAAAGATATGAATGATGGGAGATTTATTGACTTTGTATATGAAGATTGAATTTTAAAATTTTGGAAGAGGCTTTGTGTTCCCAAAATACATGACCAAAAAAGGGAATTGTTGAATGATTATCATAGCTCCAATTTCTCTATACACCCTGGTATCACTAAGCTGAAGAGAAATTTAAAGGAACATTTTTTGTGTGACAACATGAAGAAGGATATTGATGATTATCTATCAACATTTATGGTTTGTCGAAAGGTGAAGGCTAAAATAAAACATCAAAGAGAATTCATAAGTCCTCTTCCTATACATGAGTTGAAATGGGATGATATTATAATGGAATTTATCATGGGGCTACCAAATATTCTAGAAGGACTGATGTAATATGGATAATTGTTGGTCATCTTACCAAGTTATCATATTTTCTTACTATAAGATAAGATTTATCACTTGAACATTTATAAATATTATATATTAATGATGTTATAAGACTTCATGGTGTACCATTCCTGATTGTTTCTAATTATGATCCACGTTTTACATCAAGATTCTAGAAAAGTATTCAAAAAGATCTAGATACTGAACTTCATTTCAGCACTGCCTACCACCCTAAAACTGATAGAAAATCATAACATGCTTTTCAAATCATATAAGACATGTTGAGATCTTTCTCACATGACTTTCAGGGTATGTGGGATCAGTATTTCCCTCTGGTTGAATTTTCCTACCATAATAGCTTACATTCCAGTATTCAGATGGCACCATATGAAGAATTATATTGATAGAGATCTCACACACCAACTTGTTGGGATGATGTTGTTGAAATAAAACTTGTAGGACCCTAACATGTTGAGGAAACAATGTAGAAGGTGATGATTATCCAAACCTACATCAAAGCTGATCAACATAGGAAAAAGAGGTATTACGATAACTGAAGGATGGATTTGGAATTTCAAGTAGGAGATTATGTTTTCTTGAAGGTATCTCCATGGAAGTGGGTTATATGGTTCGGTAAGATGGGAAAATTATGTCCCAGGTACATCATACCATTAAAAATTATAGAACGAATTGGAGTTGTAGCTTACCGTTTGGAAATGCCACCAAGTATCTCCAAAGTTCATGATGTGTTCCATGTATCACTGCTATGAAATACATGCCAGACCCAATGTATGTAATCACCTATGAAAAAATAGAAATGGAACCAGATATGTCTTATTGTGAAGAGACTATCAGGATTCTTGATACCAGAGAACAAGTGTTGAAAAATTGGATGACTCGTCTGGTAAAAGTTCTTTGGAGAAACCATAAAATGGAAGAGGTAATGTGGGTACTAGAGGAACATATGCAAAAGAACCACCCAAATATTTTTATGTAGTAATATTCTAGAAATTTCAAGGAAGAAATTATTTTATGGAGGGAATAATGTAACACCCCAAGCTTCCACGGTATGCTTTTCTTTGAATAATTCAATAGCTTGCAATGTACTCATCTCCGAGTTCTAACACACCACGACCAATCAAACAACTCGTTTAAAAAGAATTTATGAATAGTAATACCCACTTTTAAAAATATTATAATTTTTTTTTAGAATGGACTTCATTTATTGATTCGGAATATCAAAATTAGCTTAGGGTGAATTTTATGTATTTTTCTGAAAACATTCAATTTTTGATGAATAGTGAAAGACACTGTGTTATTGTTTATAACCGAATTTTTATTTAAATAATTATTTTTTTAATTTAAATTTATTTTAAAGTGAAAATAGATACATAATACCTACAATACTCCAATTTAATTCATTAGAGTCATTTTATAATAATATTAGATATATAATATTTTATTTAATTATTTAACGTCCTTTACCCACCTTCTAGGCACATTTTCAAATTTTCATAAAATATAATTTTACCACATTTGTGAATTGAATTTCAAAAATCCGATACACATGGTTTTTATCAGTAATTAAAATGTGGTTCAATAGGATGAAAATAATATTTGGTGAATAGTAACTTTTGAATTTTATTTACCATGGTTAAAAGTAGATAGGGTAATTAATGGTAAAAATGATATTATAATTACCCCAAAACATGTCCAAATTCTATTAGATAAGGTTGTTTTGACCAAAATAAACCTTAGGAAAAAAATATGATCCTTTTTATCCACATGGATTATATTAGTACATTTATAATATTTTATTTAAAGAAGAGTTAAAAGTGTTAAAATCAATGTTTAATAACTAAAACATTTTTAATATTGGGTTATACATAATATAAATCTTACTATAAATATTCATAAGAAAGATAAAAATATTTCATACATCATAGTTTTTTATTTTTAATATTTAGACATTAAATTATTAATTTTATATATGACATAATGATGATGTAGTAATTACCTTATTAATGAATGATTAAAATAATTGACATTATAAATATTAAAATAAATGTAAATTGAATCTTATGATGCCATCCACACATTTTCTAGGAGAATATGACATGTTAGGGTTGATTGAATGTATTTTTTGTTTTGAAGTAATAAAGTATTTATGACTTTAACAAACACTAAATACCAAATAGTGTCCAAATTGACATAAATGAGTTTTAAAAAAAATACTATTTTATTAAATGATATAATATTCTTAAAAATCTAAGATTAGGCCAAAGGAAATAAATAATGTTTTATATGTCATAAATTAGCCACTTCTGGTTCTCTGGGCATTTTATAGTAATTTTATTGACCATATAGTGTAAGAATACATGAAGACATGGTAAGAGTAAAACTATTTAACTATGGGTTAAATCTATAAGATACGGTTAATATCGTGATAAAAACATGTCTAAAACATATTTTTTTGAGAAGTTTTATACCTATAACCAACTTATCCTCGAAATAAATCCATTTTTACCTATTATAAACCTAAAATAATTTTATAATAAAATAATATTTCATGCTTTTCCTAATGTTCCCATCACCTCTCTTATAAAAGGGTATTTCCCCTTCTCTTAAATTCACAACTCCAAAGTCATTTGGATCATCCAACCCCTACTCAAATATCTTCCCAAATACCCTTAATTAATCTTAGAGGCATTAAATTAGTCAATAGGACAACCTAATGACCCTTTTTTCAAATCATAATGAAGCACCCAAAGAAGAGGTAATTATTTCATCACCTCTTTAAAATATCTTTTCTTCTTCCACTTCCTCTTTATTTGTTGCATCCATACCAAAATAAAAAATCCAATACCTTTTGAATACTGTGATGTTATTATAAATATGGGATAACTAAATTAATTATGCTATCCATCCTATGAATGAAAAATTCACCATACGTGCGTACGTACGACTTACCGTCTCCATGTCGTGGTGTAGTTTGTTATTCAACACTTCATTATTTGGATGGGTATAATAATGATTATAATTGATGTAAAAATATTTATATAAAATTTTAATCATTCTTTATATATAATATAACATCCAATTACATACAATTTCACCGTCAATAGAATGATATTGTCGTTCATGCGTACATATGGCTTACCGTCTCCAAGATGTGATGAGATTTCATTCCTCATTATAACCATTGAAGAATATTGTTCATTTGATGATGAAAATATTATTTTGAAGAACATAATATCATTATGGATATGAATCAAAAACATCATATCCATAACAAAACATAACTTACCTAACAAATCATATAAATTAAAATGGATCATTTAACACCGGAAATAATGACACTACTGAAATATTTTTAACAAATCAATATTAGAGGGTCATATTTGATATCATATTTATGTATGTGGTTCTTGTATAATTTAATTATAATGATTTAACCATTATAAAGGAGGTTAATGTACCCTCTACTAAGGAAAAGTAAAAGTTAAGGGTTGATTTTACAATCTCTTTATTATCCGAGGTTGTTTATATGTATGTATCTACTGGAAATTCTTTATCATGCACATCCATGTTTCTTAACATTTTTACTATTTTCTAGACTATGGGTTATAGTCATTTATACCCTTTTTTGACTTTAATAAAATGTTTAGAAAGGTATATTTCCTTTTTTTACAAACAAGGTACTTTATGACCTTTTGACAAATTAAGGAAAAAATGTTTTTTTTAACTTATATGCTGGGTGTAGTGATTTTCTGCCATTATGAAACCTTCAAATTTTCCCTTACAGGATTATAATAATATTTTCAAAATAAATTTTTTCTTTTATAATTACATAACTTTTAAATGATTTAAAATTAGAAATAAATATTTCACTCAAATAGTTTTTGGATTGATTTCATCTATGTCAACATCCTTTCTTGGATTTTACATTTTATGAAGTTGATTTATTATGATACAATCCTCCATTATGTATTTAAGGTTTTGTGATATGGTTTACTCTATATGAGCTATTTTTATACCATTCGTGGTTTTTGGTTAAAGTATTAACATTTCCTTTTCTTGTTTTAATAAAAATATTTATGTTATTTTTCAACCTTTTCATATGAGGGAAGCATTGAACGTAGTAAGTGATGGGTGGGGCCCAATATAGCCTCTCGATACATCAGTACATGTCATGAGACAAACTAGTGTCTTGACAAAAGTCCTTGACAATATTTTTTTTGTATTCTTGGTATGAGGCCTTGACTATGTGGTTATGATGTCTGGCATTATGCATTCCATCATATTGATATTAGCTATTGATAATACATGTGATTATTCGACAAGTATAATATCCATGTGAATAAGTAAATGGAATTATTTGATATATATTTTCATATTATGCTTAATTTTATATTTAAAAGTCGTGTGTTTTAGTCTTATACATGCCTTAAATTTTTGTGCATATTTATGATAGTTTCTGCAATATTGTTGTCCTTACTAAGCGTCTCAGCTCACCCATTTATTATGTTTAATTTTTTCCACGATGCAAAAAAAGTATATTATGACTGACCTGCAGGGATAGTATAGGGGATATGAGTGTGTTCAAAGGATACACAATGTTTTGTTTTCATTTCATAATGTGATGTACAACGTATGTATGTATCTAGTACTTCCAAGGCTACTAAACTAATCAGTATTTCCAGACTTGATCTCTTGTGATCATGCCAATGTTATGTAATAATGCACTGGCTCTGGTTAATCTAGGGTTAGGGCATTACATTTTACCAATCTACAGTAGTCAGCACTTTTCTAGCACTATTAATGGCATATTCTAGCATTGTTAAAGGCCTCTTTTGTAGAAGGGTATTGGTATTGTTGACTCAAAATCTCACTCATAACCATAGTTTATACTCTCAATATTTTAAGTTACCACATAAAAATGGTTTAAAATATATCCATGCTATTCAAGAATTATCATGGTCTACCTCTCATGCCATTAAATCTTATCAACATCTCCTACTAACACTATCCCAAATTAAAATACATGCTATGATACCATTTTTAAATATCCTATCCTTAGTCACCCAAAAAATTCCAAAACCAATAATACCACAAAATATCAAGCATGAATTACTGCATTTCAGAGGATTCAAATTAGTGTCAAGGTTCAAATATACTTGTAGATAAACTATACCCTCAAATAAACAACACAAGGGTCATTAAATTTTCCATTAAAATTGGCATGAGTCATCCATATAACAAACACCCTGAAAACATGTATACAAAAATACCCCTATAATATGGGATATAAAATCAAAAAAAAATAATGAATCAATATAAAATAGTTTAGTATACATATATAGAAAATATTATCTAAGTAAATAGATTTAACACTAATCAATGAAATTTAATATAATAACTATAATACAAAATATAATATCCTTTGTCCAATATCACCATAAAAATCATGCCAAATCATCAATAAAAGATCCATTTTAGAGCATAATTAGGTGTCCAAATAAAATCCAATATCTGTAATAGAAATGAAATATGATGACTACTCATGTAAATAAAACCCCATGAACCATATGTAGGTACGAGGTAAGTCTAACGGCCCGGTTGGATTCCCCCACTTTCCTCGACACATTGAGTGTTAGTGATCAATTTTATGTGCATAAAAATATAGGTGGTGTATATACTACTTCTTCATACAACTCACTCAAATAGATATATGACACAATATACATATTAAAATCATTCTTACACCAACATACCTAGAAGAAACCCTCACCCTAAGACTCATACTAGTTGTACCCAGCCATTCGGATTGGACCCACTTATAAGTAATTGAAACACCTTATACACTCATAATACAATTATGTATATCCCAATGTCTCTCTAATATCATAATATTTAAACTCACACAAATTATACCGACATGACCCATCAGTTACCTTATAACACTTAATTAAATTTAATCTTTGAAATATAATCAGATAAAAAAATATTCCAAAATTAATAAAACACTAAGAAATAAAATAAGGCATGTTTCTGACGCTTTCGCTGGGACGTGCGCATCTGTCTGTGAGGACATGCTGTTCTTGCCCTGCATTCTCGCTTTCCAAAGGCGGTCGGCATCTGTCCCTTGTTTAGGGACATTTGCTCCTTGATCGAAACGAGATGATGGGATGTCGGTTCCTCCTTCCATGGATTCCTCCTTTGAACTTGTCACCTAGTCCGGGTCTCCCTCATAGATTTAATACGTTTTTCATGAAACACTTCTTGGTGCCATATCTTCATGGATGCTGGTTAATTACGCTGCTTCTGTCTGGACATTCCAAAGGGTCTGGTTAGGGCAGCAACCTTCAGTCGGGGGAGTAGTCACGTCGAGGCATCAGTAACGTGTCTGAATGCTGGGGAATTGGTGTGTCTGTATTTTTTCTCTTATTATAGGGCTTCTCGAGGGCGCAGAAGACCGAGGCACCCACATTGAGTACGGGGAATCATATTCCATAGGCATGTATCTGAGGTTTTCCTCAGCTTCCCATGTTTAACACAGGGTATGCCGCAAGTTTAACCTCCAGCGGAGACGGATCGGCCTGATCAGAACACTAGCTGGAGTGGATCAGATTGAGGAGTCTCCCTTGAGGGAATTCTAATATCGGGGCCAGCCTGTGGGCAGAATCCAGAATGCTTTGGAGGGAAATGGGGAGGCATGATCTCACTGGGATGTGGCTGCCCGGGTAAGAATCAGGGTGGATGGTGGAGAATTGCATGGACTGGAGGGGGAATGAAATGGGGTCATCATGGAGATGATAGTGATGGTGGTCTTGAGTCTCGAATAGACTTCCTACGTATCCCCGTGGCATGGAATCAAAGTCCACATAGTTCAGAAAGAATGTGTGGGGGCTTACACTCTAGGCTGCCCAAGGTGATGGAATAACCGACGTGAATGCGGTCAAAACGACCAGGTGGTGGGCTTGAACCTCTTGAGGATTCCTTCGTACCATGCCTTGAAATGGATCATAGTCCACGTAGTTTGGGAAGAGGGGTGTTAAACTGACACAAAGGGGTGTTGGAACAAATGGATGGTAGGGTCACAATGGCTTACCGCTGGATTGGGATGCAGTTTAACGTCATGCGGGACGGGGGCATGTCGGAGAACTGATGTGAAAAAGGACCTTGGCCCAGGTGGATGGTGAACTTGAACATCAGGAATGCTTCTTACGTACCATTCCTTGACATGGATCAAAGACCACATAGTTCAAAAAGGTGTGTCGGCGAACCGATGCGAATGAGGACTTTGGTCCAGATTGTGTGGGGCTTACACTCTAGGCTTCCCAGGGGTTGGTGAACTGACGTGATGGGTGTTGGAGTGACCAACAGGTGGTGGGATTGAACCTCAATAAGGCTTCCTACGTACCATGCCTTGACATTGATCAAATACCACATAGTTCAGGTGAAAATGGGGGCTTGGAACACCGACATAGAGACAGTCGAGGCCAATGATTGTTGGGCTTGAACCTCAGGGAGGCTTCCAATGTACCATGAATTGACATGGACCAAATTCCTCGTAGTTCAGGTGGTGGTTTTCGTTAGCGAACTGACATGAAGGTGAACCCTTGGGTCCACTGGTGGTGGGCTTAAACATCGTGAGGCTTCCTACGTACCATGACTTGACATGGATCAAAGTCCTCACAGTTCGGGATAGTCACAATGTCTTATAGCTGGACCAAAATGCAGTTTAACATCTTGCGGGACGAGGTCGAACCCTGACGTGAATAAACAACTGGCGGTGGGCCTGGACCTCGTAGAGGCTTCCTATGTACCATGCCTTGACATGGATCAAAGACCACATAGTTCAGGTGGATGTACAGTTTAACGTCATGCTGGACGAGGGCATACAGTTTAACGTCATGCTGGATGAGGGAATACAGTTTAACATCATGCTGGATGAGGGGAATTTCCATGGTCAATTCTTACTCTAAGCCCACTTGAGTCATGCTCGGAGTGGGAAACAAGAGGCAGCAAAGACCTTATGATCACGTCGCGAAGGGTGCGTCTGTGAGAAGTGAAGAGGGGATTATGCGTTCATTGGACCATGGTGCTGGGACTTACTCCAGGATGGAGGCCCGAGAGCAACAAAGCACATAGGGAGAGGGATTTGGGAATGAAGAAAGGAGGTACCTCTTTCCCTATCACGCCCTCTGCTGGCCTTGGCGGTGAGGAAGTACAGAGGTGAATAGGTGCTACCTTTCGCAAGAGGGACTAGGGGTTTACACTCTGAGGAAGCCCTTCTCCCATGGACAAACTCCACTCCCAGAGGGAGGATATCATCCCATGTGAGGCTGATTCCATTCCCGTGGAGACGAGCAGCGTAAAGAATGTCCGAGCTGGGGGGACCCTACGTGTGAGGCACGGGGTCGAGTCACAGTTTAATGTCATTTGTTGAGGACAAGGAGCTTGGCAGTTTAACGTTCTTCAGCTTGGATGAGGTGGGTATACTCCTAACCCCTATGGCTTACATGACTGGTACCCTCTGCTCCTTGTGGGAGGGAAGGCATCAGCAAGGCCGTGGTAAAGGGGGGTCGCGGAGCGAACCATCGAGGGGTCCACGTTAGCGTGGATATGTGAAGAAGCAATAGTCGTTAGTGTGCCTATGCGAAGAAGCATTAGGTGAAGCAACACTACGGGTAGTGTCGCCCATGGGAATTTAAAATAACATTTTGCAAACCTAGAGGGTCGCACAAGAAGAGGAATTACCAAGAAAATGGGCCCAGAGGCAGGGACCTTGCAGAGCTTGGTTGCTTTGCATAGTGGAGAGCACTTGAAAAGGGGTGTGCTTCGCGAAGTGGAGTGCCTTGGAATTATAATGGGGCAGAGATACATGCGGGAGGTGCCTCATAAACTGGAAGGGGGTTCACGGAGCACTTCCTCGTGAAGCAGAAGTGCCTCACAAAGCAAGGTGATGTGAAGCAGTGTCCTTCACGGAGTACAGTGACCCTGCATTGGCATGTGGATCACTTGTACATGATGGGTGTTTCGCGAAACATAAACTCTCCGCAGCTGCCCGAGTTACCTTGGGAATCCCCGTCCTTCGCGAATTCCCTTAGGCTTCGCAAAGGGCATCCCTCTCAGAAGAGGGGATCAAAACGAGACAAGGTGAAGGCCTCTCGTGAAGAAAAAATGCCTCATGGAGCTCATGATTCACAGAGCAAGGGGTGCTTCGTGATTTGGGAGCTGAGAAGCCGAAAGGTCGGATTGTCTATCTAGAGAGCTCAGGGGGAGCTCGGTATTTATAGGCAAGGGGGCCGCGGAGCAGAGCTCACACGGCTCGAAGGGGTCTTTGGTTGCTTCGCGATGGGTTGTGAACATCAACCTGATTCGTAGAGGGGTACCGCCTCCTCTTCTTCACGGAGGGTCATGAACGTCAGGGTATTCACAGAGGGTTACCACCTCAGGTGCTTCACTGTGGGCTCGCGAACGTCAGGTCGTTTGCGCTGTGTTACCACCTCTGGTGCTTCACGGCGGCCGCAGAGCTAGGGGGACTATGCGTCGGGGCTTCACAAGGACGGGCACGGGGCCTCTTTTCCCTTTGTTCTTTTCATCCAAAATTTTGGTGCCAATAGATGCCCCCCCTCAGACTTGGAGCCGCAGAGGGACCAAGGGTGGAAGTCTGAGGGAAATCGCCAAAATTATCAGCAGGTCTCGGTGCTGCCTCGCGGAGAAGGTGCACGAGGCAGACAGGGTCGCGCGCTCTTGACGCGCCATGAAGCTCCGTGCAAGATGGATATGCCGCAAAGCTTTGGGGTCGCCACCTATAAATAGGGGGATGAGCTATTGTCTTTTTCCTTCTTTGCGACTTTTTCCTTTTGCGCTATCGATTCGCGAAGCTTCGCGTCCTCCGCGTCTTCTCATCGCGAATCAAGCTTCGCGGCGAACCACAAGTCTCCAACTCCACGATTGCGCCAAGAGAATGTCTACCTGTAACTGAGGTCAGGCCTCATGGCTTGTCTTTGCAAAGGAGCTTCGCAAGCGATCTCCGCGAACAATCTTCGCGACCCGACCTGAAATTTTTTCCAAGTTCAGAAACTGTAATGGCCCATCAAGAAGTTGTGCTGGGGGTCCTTGTAGACGCCGCCTAGAGGGATGAGATGTCCAACTGTATGGGCCTTGGAGAGATGGTCTGAAGCCAATCGTATCATAATTCTTTGACAAACCTCCTATCAGAGATCCAAAATAACTATCCGTTGTGTAAAAAACTGCCCTTATATGGATTCAGACTGAGTGATGATGTCTTCATTCCTGAGGCGAGTAGGGACGAACCAGCTTGTTGCTTCAGGAGCACGCCATGGCAACGTCAATGGTTCAGGACAGCCGATCATCATTCGTGGGAGGACTTCACACCCGTCACCACCGACTGTCTGTACAACCATCTGAACAACATCGACGGGGATCCACTGCAACTAGAGACATCCCCTCCCATGTACCGCACCATACTACAGGTGGCTTTGCAGGATTCGAAAAAGGGGTGGTCTAATGAGTGGGACCTGCGCCAGGGTGGTAACTTCACCAATGACTAGGCATGGGCCTACTGGGTAGGTGCCTCATGCGAGGAGTTTGGGTCCGAACTGAGGAGAGTGGGAATGTATGAGGTGGCATGGGCATCACAATTCCACATTTATCAACCGAAACAGCTGATGTCGGAGCTGCTGAGAAGATTGTCATCTAGGACCAACACTTTTCACCTACACCATGGGGAGGTTGGCATTAGTTTGTGGGATGTCCATCAGATCTCGGGGGTCCCTACCTTGGGGGCCATGTATGATGAGTTCCTCCCCGTCATGAGCGTGTGGGAGGATTCATAGCAGATGCTACGGCTGGAGTCCGCACTGATGGCATTGGTCCCTGGAGAGGACAAGGAGGCGGTGAGAGATGTCCACTTTAAGAAGTGTTTCAAGTTGTTCCTGAACTTCTTGGAGGATCGAGAGTTACCTTCAAGGCCTCGAACTTGTCCAAAGGGGGATCAGCGGGGCAAGGAGCACTCGTATTAGAAGCTCTTAGAGGACAGCCAATGGAAGACTCCGGGTTTCAGTGTTAGCACTGAACAGCAACCGATAGTCAGCCTGGCGGTGTTCATCATGTCCCTTATCGGTGGTTGGATCCTACCGGTGAGGGATACCAACATGGGGGGTGCGTCCTAACTCGTTCATCATGGCATCCATGCTGGCCATGGGAAGGCGGGTCAATCTGGGGGTTCCAATTCTCCCCAGATTGTAAAGGATGTTGCGGCATATTAGTGAGGGCAAGAGGCCGCTGAGGATATGCAGGCCCATTCACCTTCTGTATATGCGTATTGTGCCGCACATCATGGGGGTTTACGAATACCCAAACCCTATCTCTCCACTAAGATCAAACTTCCTCCCTTCCATTATAAACGCAGCTGGGAGCTTCCCAGTCAAATTAATCATATCGATGGTGCTGAACCGGGTGTGGAAGGCGGATGAGTTTAAATTCAACCATTTTCTATTACCAACGGGGGTACTCTCTAATGACGGGCAGGGAATGGGAGAGCACCGGTCTTATCTCCTGGCCTTTCGAGGTGTAGTTTTAGTGGAACATGTGGAATGTGAGCCGCTCTATGTGTCGTACACCCCGCATCAGTTTGCGAGGTAGTTCCGGTGACTGCAGCAGCTGACCCCATAGGTCTACTGGGAGGTGCGTCATGAGGAGCACCCGTGTGTAATGAGGTAGTTATGGCTCATGTTCACATGGGATGACGGGAAAATTTGAATGGCATTGCCTCCACCGACTACCGCCTTTGGACTGGTGAAGGAGTATGCCATCAGTTGGGAGGTAGCTTATCCAAGGGGAATGTTGAAGCATCCAACCGTTCGATTTGGTGATGGCGGGCCTCCCCTATCCTGGGTTTGGGGTCGGGGGTGGCAAGTTCCTCTCGTGGTGGAGGGGCTTCCATGGCCGTGAGACCTACACCAGCTGAGAACATGGTAGTAGCAGCGGATCCAATAGTGGTAGTGGACCCGGTGGTTCCAGAAGAGCAGAGACATCCGGAGGGGCGGCCACCGAGGGGATTTCGTAGGATATCCACTCAAGTTCCGGGGAAGCGGTTGCGCCACATCGACATGCCAGAGGATACAGTCTTCTAAGAGGCCTGGGACATTTGGGATGTCAACCGGCAATTTCTCAACCAGCCCGAGATGTGGGGACACCTGAACCATCTTGGGATGGTTCTATAGGTTATAGGCCATGTTCGGGCCGGTTTCACGGTGTCTCTGGTGGAGGTGGAGTAGTATTTGGACGAGCTGGAGGACTACACACATTCCAGTGGTGTCCCGCGCCGATTGATAGACCGGGTGAGGGTGCTGCTGGATCGGACGGTTCCCCCACAGCTGTCGGCCACCGAATTGAGAGAGAGCTTCCCCTTGCCGGAAGAATCAGACGAATCCTTCGGGGAAGACGAGGCCAGTAGAGGGAGCCTGTTGGATGAAGGTGAAGTCGGAGATCGAGACTCGGATTCCAAAGATTTTGTGGAGGTTCTCAAGGTATCATTCCAAATCTCTTTCCTCAGGGTCCACTCTCAGGATATTATGGACCTCTTACGAACATCTGAACCGTGCAGGAGGAACTTGTACGCAGACCTCGCTCTCACCCCTTGGCGGGTGATGATGTAGGACCGTCAGAACCCGCGCCTGTAGCTACGTCCAGTTCTGTGTCTGGCATGGCTAGATCACCCGAGGTAGATCTTCCAGAATCTCCATACCTTCCAACAGTATACGGATGGCCACGCCTTGGGGTCGTGTCAGCATTGACTAAGGAGAAGAACCAAGAGTTCGATCTCCATAAGTTTTCTCAACTGGATTCATTTTTGTCATATGTAGATCGTGGAAACTGACATTCATGCCCTTCCCTGTCATACAGTTCTCCGATTGGCATGGGTTTCTACGGCAAGTCTGGTCGGGATGTCTGGTTCCATCCCTCCTAGGGGCATGCCGGTGTTTGTGGGCATAGTTCCCCCATCTACCCGAGCTACAGAACTCCCTATCATTGGTGGGACCACCAGCAGGTTTGTGCCTGAGGTTATTGAGGTGGAGTCCGATAATGAGGATCAACTGGCCAACCCAAGTCCTGCCACGCCTACCGCGGTGCTAGATGTCGCGCCGAATTCAACTCCAGATGCAGATCTTGTCAAAGATTTCCTGCGGGCATATCCTGCATACGATCCTGCCAATCCTGCAGACTGGGAAGAGATGTCCTCTGATGAAGAGGACAACAAAATAGCCTATCGACGATCATGGAAGCTAATCACGCGCTTCATCAATAACACCCCCCAAGCGCTATGGATGAATGAAATGAACAGACTTCGCTCGCGGCTGCGCGAACTGAGCGTTTGGGGAGTGGATACCCAGCGTCCTCATATTCTCATCCGAGATATCATGGTAGAGAAGATCTGAGAATACGATCACGGGCTCAGTGTGGGCTGGCAGCGGAGGAAGGTGGCGAATGTCAAGAACCTTCAGGAGGATGAAAACGAGGTCCAACGGCTGTAGGCCTGGGTGGATGAGAACTCAGCCTCTCTTAATGCACAATCTGAGCTGATCTCGCAGTTGAACGCCCAGCTGGCAGAGGCAGAAGAGCTTATGAGGCAGGATTCTGGAGAGATGGTTGCCATTCAGCCTGACATAGAGAGGTCTCGAGCCGAGGCTGATGAACTGCACCCCTTCACTACTGAGGAGGAGTGGGAGTTGAGTCGGCAGCAGCAATTCCTAGATGCCACATGTCAAAGGGTGGCAGAGCTGCAATGCTCTTTTGACTAGGTCAATCTGTCCATGGGGGGAGGTGACCCTCGGGTACTGTAATAATTACAAACCCTTAAACGTACTTTCGTGCTTTAAATTTTTTTTAATGTCATAGCATGAACAAGTTCTGTTATTGTCACTGGTTCATTTTTCATCCTTACAATGTTTGTGGGACGTTCGGCGACAATTCCCTAAGCTCACGTGGGTCAGGCCCGATGTGAGAAACAAGATATAGAAACCTCATCGTCCAATCCAAACACAGGAGTGGAAACCAAGCTTCGGGAATCTGGGGTTTGGATAACCAGTCTAGATTTACAGAAAATAGGAGAGTCCTAGCCGGAGTAGGAAGTTCCCAGAACAACCAAATTACCGTTTTTCCAGCATTCTCTTGTGCACGAATGATGCAACTCCAGGGGTGCTGAAATCGGTCCGAATGGATAAGAATGGGAAGCGTGAATCACGATACCTAAAATTCCGAACATTGTGAGGGTGGTGTGACAATAAAGGAAAACCGTTAACCATGGTGGAAAAACGGTATCCTTACTGCGTTTTCCTGAAATGGGGACAACAAATAAGGGCCGAACATTGACCATATTCGCAACATGGGGCCTAACTCAAATATCGTCGATCAGTCTTTCAGGACTTTGGCCCAGGACAGTAGGCAGACCATATTTCGAGCATCTATACTGGTAGGGGGTCGCTTGAAACATGACCGATCTTCCGGAATGTTGGCCCAGGACAGAAGGTGGACAATAGGTCAGACATCCATACTATACCGACCCGACCTTTTCTTACATTACTATTACATCATTTCAAAGATAAGCAACATAATAGTATTACACATGGAGGATCCAGAGGTTTAGTGTCTTGGGAAAACTAGGACTACACATAACAAGTACAACATCCAGCATAAAAATTCATTTAATCTCTTCTTCTATAGCTTCATAGTAGCACTTGTCCTCTCCTTAGTACATGTAGCCACCTGAGGATATACATCAAAAGGGGTGAGCTAAAAGCCCAGTAAGAGGATAGATGAGAACAATATAGCATGGGGTGAGCATAATCATGAATAATATCTTGAACATGAGAAGAGCATAAACAATAAACTTGAAATGTGGCAAAGCATAAAAATGAAACATCATGTCTTAGTGGTTAACTACCACACATACTTGTGAACAAAGCTAGCATCATTTTCACGCATCATTTCACATTTACTCATGATATTCATCACTTTACCCAATGCATTGGAGCACTATATACTTCCTGGCGCACCCATCACATTTAAACATTCATATTGCGCTATATAATTCCGGGCGCACCCGTCACATCATAACATTATCATTATCATGCTTGCCACATAGAACACATATCAAACATGTACATAAATAACCCATGGAAAGGAATGGGTTTCATCTCATAATAACACATTCATAAGCTTTGGGTTTCCAAAAGAAAGAGGGAACAACATACTTGATATAAGAACCATCAACCTTGAATGAGAGGTAAAATGTGAGATCTTGAAAGAAGAGTTCTTTTGGAAAACATTTTGATGGACATAAAAACCAGTGAAAAACACGTATATCCCAGAAAAGTAAAGGAAATGATGAACAAATTATCTTTGATGAGTAACCATAACAAAAATGGAGTGAAAGAGGGAGAACCAGAAGGAAGAAAATTGGGTTAGAGATTTCCCCTTTCCTTGTACTCGAATGCCTCCTTCTCTATAATGTCCTGTATAATGACATTATATTCATTAATTAGAAATTTCAGAACCTTTTATACATTAATAGGGTTCATTCTGGTTTTATTATTTCATATTATGTTCCTTTGTATGACTTATAGATTTTAAAAACATTGATCGAGGATGTTCTTTTTCATGGTTTTCTTGAGCGGTCCACTTGTATTCTTAATTTGATGTTTGGGTAGATCATGGGTAAACATCCAGAATTGATATTACATGTAATTAATGATATTAAAGAATCTTTAATGATTTTATAATGAGTTATATTAGATCCAAGTGGACGAATGTAACACCCCTGGATTTTATGAAAAATATTCTTTTTAATTTCATTAATGTCTTGTGTTGTACACTAAACCAAAAGGAGCTTGCTCAACACACATCTTTGACTTTCCTTTTATTACAAGCAATCACAACCTTCCTCGATAGCGTGTGTAGTATGCAATACCGAGTTTCACTAAACAACGATATGCTATTAAAATATTATTAAAACTAGCCATTATGAATAGTAATAACCACCTTTTAAAATTTTAGAAATTTTATCTCTCAAAATGGACTTCATTTTTGTATTCGGAGTATTGAATTTAGCCTAAGGTGAAATTTTGGTACTTTTCAGATAACTTTCATATTCTGATGAATAGTGAAAATTACTAAATTTTAATTAAAAACAACTTTTTTAATCGAAATAATTAATAGTGATAAATTGTTAATTTGAGTTGTTTTAAAGTATATTTAGAATATATTTTTACAATTTAATACAATGTTGGTCATTGGATGTAATTTCACATTTAAACCAGACATAAACAAGTGTCAATCTTTTGATAGTTATTATCTCTTAAGAACACGCTATTTGTTTTGACGACATGAATTAATTTTTAAATTAATTAATGAAAATGATATGTTTTGAATTTTGTAAAATAGATATCATTTTTGATTTCATAATATAAAATATATCTTAGGCCTAATTTTTGGTATTTTTCTGAAAACATTCAATTTTTTATGAATAGTGAAACCACTAAGTGGTAGTTAAAAAAAACTGAATTTTTTATAAAACATAATTTTACCGCTTCTGTGAGTGGAATTTCAAAAATCCTAGAGACACGGTTGATGTCAGTAAGTAAAATTTGGTTCAATGAGATGAAAATAATTTTTGGTAAATAGTATCTTTTTACTTTTATTTACCACGGTTAAAAGTAAATCGGGTAATTAAGGGTAAAAATGATATTATTATTACCCTAACACATGTCCTAATTCTATTGGACAAGTGTAATTCGACCAAAAACAAACTTAGGAATAAAATATGACCATTTAGGCCCACTTGGATTAGATTAGGACATTTATTATTAATTTATTTAAAGAAGGGTTAAAAGAGTTAAAATCAAAGTTTATTTACTAAAACATTTTTAATATGGGTTTATACATAAGATAAATTCGAATATAAATATTCCTTACAAATCTAAAAATATTTCCTACATAATTGTATTTTATTTGTAATTTTTAGACATTAAATAATTTAATTTATTTATGACACAACGATGATGCAGTAATTATCTTATTAATAAAATATTGACATAATTGATGTTATAAATACCCAAATAAATATAATTTGAGACTTTTTATGAATTCCCATAATTTTCTAGGTTAATATGACATGTGATTATTGATTTAATTAAATTTTTTAGAACTTATCATTCTGTTATGATTTTCACAAAAATCAATTACTAAATAGTGTCAAAATTGACATAAAATAGTTTTTAAAACAAATATTATATTATTAATTGTTATTTTATTCCTAAAAATCTAAGTTTCGACCAAACGACTTATATAAGGTTATATATATTAATAATAAACAATTTGGGGTTCGTTTGGCTTCTTATAGTAAGTTTATTAACCTTATAGTGTAAGAACACAAGAAGACACGGTAAAAGTAAAATTATTTAACTTAATGTTAAATCTAAATGATAAGGTTAAAATAGGAACCTAAACTTGTCTAAATTCTATTGGATGAGAGGATTGCGACCCATCCCCACCTTATCTTCGAAAAAAATTAATTTGGAGCTATTTAAAAACGAACTTGACTTTATAATAAAATAATATTTTTTGTTATTCCAAAGGTGCCCCTCTCCTCCCTTATTAAAGGGCACCTCCTCCCTCTCTTCCTCACACAACTTTGAGCCTTCAATCTCGGAAACACCCTACCAAATTATCTTCTCCACTTCCCTAGAAACATCCTAGAGGTCCTGGGATTCTTCAAAGACCAATTTTAGTGCCCTAAAAGAAGGTCTCAAAGAAGCACTTCAAAGAAGAGGTAATGTCCGTTGCCTATTCTTTCATCTTTATTTCTTCTTCCACTTCTTCTTATTTAGTTGTTTCATTATGAAGTAATATCATAAGTATCACTAATATACTTATATGTTATTATAAGTAAGAAACAACCCTATTTCACCATCTATCCATCCTACGTAAAAAGAAATCACCGCGCGTGCGTACGTACGGAATACCGTCTCCACGCCGTGGTGTAATCTATTTTCCACAACCACCTTACTTGGATGGGTATAATGGTTTAAATAATGACTATATATGACTATTATAAAGTGATATTTATTCTTAAATAGTATACATACACTCCAATACAGTCCCACGATCATGAGAACGATATCATCGCTCGTGCGTACGTACGGACTATCGTCTCCAAGACACGATGAGATTCATTCTCCACTTTAAACCATTCATGAATGATTATAAAGTATATATAATAAGTAATCATGAAATATATGACATAATAATGATACTAGATTTATGTTTATATATATATGAATGTCATCTACTTAATTCCGTTCAACTCAATAAGGAAACGAAAACAGCGTTCATGCGTACGTACGGCCTACCGTCTCCATGAACGGTGTATTTCTTTCCATTTACTGATTTATTATATATATGTATATTATGAATATATATATATGTATCATGTTTTATATTCTGGAATTATGTAATCATGATCTAATTAATCATATAAATAATTACAAGTCAAAACACGGACGACAAATGAAACAATTTTACCCAAAACGCTCTTTAACATGGAATTTACAAAAGAACAGGTAATATAAAGTCATAAGTGAACCATATATGATATCATAACAATGAATATGATTCTGTAATAAGTCAATGACATTATTTAAATCATTATACAGAAGTTTTGGACACTTACGAAGCAAATCGGACCTAAGGTAAGGACAATATCACAGTCTCATTTTATCCGAGATTGTTTATATGTTGGTATTTATTGGGGTGTATTTTATCATCCACATCCATGTTTCCTCAATATGTAATATTGTTTTCATCCACCTACAATTGTTTAAATCCAATTTTACCCTTCGGTTAGTTTTTAGTAAAAGATATGAAAGGAATATTTTGTCGTTTTTCGTACGAGGTACTTTTTGACTTTTCCGACAAAAGTACGAGAAGAATGTTTTTTTAACTTATACGACATGAATGTATTTTTAAAACATTATTTCCAAGAAGCTTAATTTTAACGTTTTCAAGATTATTTTTAATAAACTTCTTTTAGTTTAAAATTTTATGACATGTTAAGAAAGGAAAAGTGTTATTGAAGTAGAAAGGATATTTTCCTCAAGAATGAAGTTCAAGTGTTTTATCAAAATTATTTTCCATCTAAGATAATAAAGGGTTCTATTTTTTTCCCTATTATTACATTGATTTAATTATGTTGTGATGGAAATATTTTTATGAATTTCATTATCTTATATGAATTGTTTTATGATGTCACGATGTTTAAGATTCCTATTTTTATTACATGGGTTATGCAATGATGTATGGTTTATGATTTTGTGGCACACATTAGAATGGTATCATTATGAGATGGGTGGGACCTATATCTCCCTCTAATGCATTGGGTAAAGATTTTATATCTCATGAGATAGACATGGCTGGAATGGTAGGTTATACCGGTTCTGTGAAACAGGACTGAAACGAGGGTGACTCGGTTCAGAAAGGGACTTTGTCCACTAAGATAGTCTTGGAAATGATTCTTGACTAATAAGATATGATTCTCTATGATTATGTGTGTATGCCACAAAGTTTCATGTTTTAAGTTATGATTATTGGGATTACATTTCACTTCTATGATTTATCCCATTTATGATATTATGATCTCTTTTGCAGGATAAGATTTCCATAAGTTATGTTCTTATGTATATGATGTGATTGATATTTCTTTTATTTACCCTTACTGAGCATTTGAGATCACCCTTTTATGTTTTCTTTTCCCCAGGATATAAAGAAAGGTTTTAGGTTAAAAAAAAGAAGATCTTTATGGGAGATGTTGAAGATCTTTCACCACGATTAGAAGATTATATTCTGAGTTTCCAAAGACACTAAACTATTACGATCCTTGTGTGTGTGTTTTTGTTATGTACTAAGTATTCCGCAAAAATAATGTAATGTCCATGTACGTCAAGCTTCGGGTCTCTACAGTTGGTATGAGAGGAAAGGTTTAGTCAACCTTTCGAAACTAGGATGCGAAAATGTCAGTGAGATCCCTAGAGATATTTCTAAGGTATGTCTAGGGATGCCCCTAAGGATAAGTATACGTATAGGATATAGTCCTAGAACTATGGTAACGATATTAGATTAAACCAAATATGTTAGATATTGAAGTTACTCCCACTTTATTATGATTTTTTCCTCTCACACTATTCTTTTTGGGTTTTAGAAAATGGCTGGAAACAAGGTGATTCATGATAATGGAGGATATGATGGACAATGGAATGATATTTTTCATGAGAAACCAAATGAAATGGGATTTGGAAGTCCAAACATCATTATTATCTCGAATCAGCAATCTCATAATATGATCAATAAAGTAAAATTTGGTAAGTTTCCTGACTCGGCTAATAAGAGAAAGATGGAGTTTCATGATGATCATAAAGGAAACAAAGTTCAATTTCCCCTATGTGAATCATGTGGGAAGAGGCATCAAGGAGAATGTTTCAAAGGAACTGGAAGATGATTTGGGTGTGGAAAAGAAGGACACAAAGCCAGTAAGTGCAAAGGAAAAGGTTCAGTTAACACCAGGGATGAGGATAATGGTATTGCTACGACATCAACAATGGTTAAATGTTTTAAATGTGGAATGTAAGGGCATTATGCAAACCAATTCCCTAAGGGAAAGTCACATGAAGAGAATCAGTACGGCCGTATGAGTAGTATTTATGATGATGATGATGAAGAGACTAAAAATGATATGTGAGTTGAAAGAATTGTTGAAGCTCAGTCAATGGTTTAAGAAGGTAGTGGAATGATTACATGTTTATCAATTGTAAAGAATCTCATGGTAATATGGAATAAAGAGACATCTAAGGATTGTTACATTGTTATCTTTCCTTGAGTTTTGAAAGTGTGTGATTAATGCTACCAGTATCCATGAAAGGTTATTCAGATATTTTTGGAATGAAGATGATATGCGCATAATGAAGGGATAAGGAGAAAATTAAATGTTTGATAGTATTCATGAGCTCATGACTAATATAAGGAGAAGGTTATATCATGGTTTGAGTATATAGAATTTTTGGATTTTGGTATGTGGAAAGAGTTAACTTTTGACAGCATTCACGCTTTCACTAAGGTTTAATGGGTATTCATTTTTCAAGAGAATACATCATTAAGGTATTCACATGATTAGAATGTGACCAACAAGATATATGGGGGATAAACGATGGTATTCACATGCTTGGTTAACGATATTTCAAGTAATCGTTTTCTTTATACTATGAGCTTGGACCGATGTATTTTAGATAAGGCTAATGATTAGAATGGATTATGTTGGACATAAGTTAGGATAAAACGTTTTTCGATATTATTAATGGGATGTTATAGTAATATAGCTTTAGAAAAAGGACAACCTGCAGGACGGGCGACAGCCCATCGCGTCGGACAAGGCTGTGGGAATCAAACCCACAACCGAAGTGCGACTGGCCTTTATCACCTACCACTGGCCTACAAGAAGTTCCTGTTTAGTAGAAACTAGTTTTATTATATTAAGCAGTATGATATATGAAGTATAAGTCCATTTTAGGAACCATATATGATTAATCTCAGTATAGAATGACTTATGTATATTTAATAACTTTTGCTTACCTTTTGTTTGAGATAGATGGAATGACCCGTCATTCTATCACATGATCTGCTAACACTTCACGAATAACAAATTCAACTTCATTTATTTAAGAGATGAAGTGGAAATTGTTCAAGGCATGAACAACAGTGAGATTGTACCAAAATAAAGTAAGTATTTATTCTAATTCAAATTCTTCAACTTTAGGGAAACGATCTTGAAAACCAAAAATGTTGTCCTAGTGCTCTTATATCCGATTAATCAGATGGTACCTTAGATCGTCACAAATTTATGGATTTGTGATTGTTGTATTTTCCATAGCCATGTTCTCTACCACTCTCCATTAGAACATGATGGTTAGATTTTTCTTCCATATCCATATTTTCACCTATGTGGAATCCCAGTGATTAGTTTATTTGGGTAACCGTTACATTTCATACTTTTGTTTTTAAATATTGGTTTTGGTATTCCTTTTTATTATGTGGGTTTCTATTAAAGAAACTTTTGAATAGTAAACTATTTATAACCCCGACGAATTTCGAGGGATAAATTCATTTTAAGGGGGGTAGAATGTAACACCCCGAGATTTTATGAAAAATATTCTTTTTAATTTCATTAATGTCTTGTGTTATACGCTACACCAAAATCATCTTTCTCAACACGCATCCTTGACTTGCCTTGTATTACACGCAATCGCGACCTTCCTCGATAGCGTGTGTAGTACGCAATACCGAGTTTCACTAAACAACGATATGCTATTAAAATATTATTAAAACTAGCCGTTATGAATAGTAATAACCACCTTTTAAAATTTTAGAAATTTTATCTCTCAAAATGGACTTCATTTTTGGATTCGGAGTATCGAACTTAGCCTAAGGTGAAATTTTGGTACTTTTCGGATAACTTTCTTATTCTGATGAATAGCAAAAATTACTAAATTTTAATTAAAAACAACTTTTTTAATAGAAATAATTAATAGTGATAAATTGTTAATTTGAGTGGTTTTAAAGTATATTTATAATATATTTTTACAATTTAATACAATGTTCGTCATTGGATGTAATTTCACATTTAAACCAGACATAATAAAGTGTCAATCTTTTGATAGTTATTATCTCTTAAGAACACGCTATTTGTTTTGACGACGGGAATTAATTTTTAAATTAATTAATGCAACTGATATGTTTTTAATTTTTTAAAATAGAAATCATTTTTGAGTTCATAATATCAAATATAGCTTAGGCCTAATTTTTGGTATTTTTCTGAATACTTTCAATTTTTGATGAATAGTGAAACCACTAAGTGGTAGTTAAAAAAAACTGAATTTTTCATAAAACTTAATTTTACCGCTTCTGTGAGTGGAATTTAAAAAATCCGAGAGACATGGTTGATTTCAGTAAGTAAAATTTGGATCAATGAGATGAAAATAATTTTTGGTGAATAGTAACTTTTTACTTTTATTTACCACGGTTAAAAGTAAATAGGGTAATTAAGGGTAAAAATGATATTATTATTACCCTAACACATGTCCTAATTCTATTGGACAAGTTTAATTCGACCAAAAACAAACTTAGGAATAAAATATGACCATTTAGGCCCACTTGGATTAGATTAGGACATTCATTATTAATTTATTTAAAGAAGGGTTAAAAGAGTTGAAATCAATGTTTATTTACTAAATAATTTTTAATATGGGAATATACATAAGATAAATTCGACTATAAATATTCATTAGAAATATAAAACTATTTACTACATAATTGTATTTTGTTTGTAATTTTTAGACATTAAATAATTTAATTTATTTATGACACAATAATGATGAAGTAATTTTCTTATTAATAAAATATTGACATAATTGATGTTATAAATACCCAAATAAATATAATTTGAGACTTTTTATGAATTCCACTAATTTTCTAGGTTAATATGACATGTTATTATTTATTTTATTAACTTTGTTCGAACTTATCATTCTGTTATGATTTTCACAAAAATCAATTACTAAATAGTGTCAAAATTGACATAAAATAGTTTTTAAAACAAATATTATATTATTAATTGTTATTTTATTCCTAAAAATATAAGGTTTGGCCAAATGACTTAGATACAGTTATATATATTAATAATAAACAATTTGGGGTTCGTTTGCCTTCTTATAGTAAGTTTATTAACCTTAAATTGTAAGAACACAAGAAGACACGGTAAAAGTAAAATTATTTAACTTAATGTTAAATCTAAATGATAAGGTTAAAATAGGAAACTAAACTTGTATAAATTCTATTGTATGAGAGGATTTCGACCCATACCCACCTTATCCTAGAAATAAATCAATTTGGAGCTATTTAAAACCGAACGTGACTTTATAATAAAATAATATTTTTAGTTATTCCAAAGGTGCCCCTCTCCTCCCTTATAAAAGGGCACCTCCTCCCTCTCTTCCTCACACAACTTTGAGCCTTCAAGCTCGGCCAAACCCTACCAAATTCTCTTCTCAACTTCCCTAGAAACATCCTAGAGGTCCTGGTTTTCTTCAAAGACCAATTTTAGTGCCCTAAAAGAAGGTCTCAAAGAAGCACTTCAAAGAAGAGGTAATGTCTGTTACCTATTCTTTCATCTTTATTTCTTCTTCCACTTCTTCTTCTTTAGTTGTTTCATTATGAAGTAATAACATAAGTATCACTAATATACTAATATGTTATTATAAGTATGAAACAAACCTATTTCACCATCTATCCATCCTACGGAAAAAGAAATCACCGCGCGTGTGTACGTACGGAATACCGTGTCCACGCCGTGGTATAATCTATTTTCCACCACCACCTTACTTGGATTGGTATAATGGTGTAAATAATGACTATATATGGCTATTATAAAGTGATATTGATTCTGAAATAGTATATACATACACTCCAATACAGTCCCACGATCATGATAATGATATCATCGCTCGTGCGTACGTACGGACTACCGTCTCCGCGACGCGATGAGATTCATTCTCCACTTTAAACCATTCATGAATTATTATAAAGTATATAAAATAAGTAATCATGAAATATATGACATAATAATGATACTGGATTTATTTTTATATATATGAATGTCATCTACTTAATTCCGTTCAACTCAATAAGGAAACGAAAACAACGTTCATGCGTACGTACGACCTATCCTCTCCATGAATGGTGTATTTCTTTCCATTTACTGATTTATTATATATATGTATATTCTGAATATATATATATATAAATCATGTTCTATATTCTGGAATTAAGTAATCATAATCTAAGTAATCATATGAATAATTACAAGTCAAAACACGGACGACAAATGAAACAATTTTACCCAAAACGCTCTTTAACATGGAATTTACAAAAGAACGGGTAATATAAAGTCATAAGTGAACCATATATGATATCATAACAATGAATATGATTCTGTAATAAGTCAATGACATTATTTAAATCATTATACAGGAGGTTCGGACACTTACGAAGCAAATCGGACCTAAGGTAAGGAAAATATCACAATCTCATTTTATCCGAGATTGTTTATATGTTGGTATTTACTGGGGTGTATTTTATCATCCACATCCATGTTTCCTCAATATTTAATATTGTTTCCATCCACCTACAATTGTTTAAATCCAATTTTACCCTTCGGTGAGTTTTTAGTAAAAGATATGAAAGGAATCTTTTGTCATTTTTCGTACGAGGTACTTTTTGACTTTTCTGAAAAAAGTACGAGAAGAATGTTTTTTTAACTTATACGGCATGAATGTATTTCTAAAACATTATTTCCAAGAAGCTTACTTTTAAAGTTTTCAATTTTATTTTTAATAAACTTCTTTTAGTTTAAAATTTTATGACATGTTAAGAAAGGAAAAGTGTTTTTGAAGTAGAAAGGATATTTTCCTCAAGAATGAAGTTCAAGTGTTTTATCAAAATTATTTTCCATCTAAGATAATAAAGGGTTCTGTTTTTATCCCTATTATTACATTGATTTGATTATGTTGTGATGGAAATATTTTTATGAATTCCTTTATCATATATGAATTGTTTTATGATGTCACGATGTTTAAGATTCCTATTTTTATTACATGGGTTATGCAATGATGTATGGTTTATGATTTTGTGGCACACATAAGAATGGTATCATTATGAGATGGGTGGGACCTATATCTCCTTCCAATGCATTGGGTAAAGATTTTATATCTCATGAGATAGACATGGCTGGAATGGTTGGTTATACTGGTTCAGTGAAACAGGACTGAAAGGAGGGTGAATCGGTTCAGAAAGGGACTTTGTCCACTAAGATAGTCTTGGAAATGAGTCTTGACTAATAAGATATGATTCTCTATGATTATGTGTGTATGCCACAATGTTTCATGTGTTAAGTTATGATTACTGGGATTACATTTCACTTCTATGATTTATCCCATGTTATGATATTATGATCTCTTTTGCAGGATAAGATTTCCAAAAGTTATGTTCTTATGTATATGATGTGATTGATATTTCTTTTATTTACCCTTACTGAGTATTTGAGCTCACCCTTTTATGTTTTCTTTTCCCCGGGATATAAAGAAACGTTTTAGGTATAAAAAAAGAAGATATTTATGGGAGATGTTGAAGATCTTTCACCACGATTAGAAGATTATATTCAGAGTTTCCAAAGACACTAAACTATTACGATCCTTGTGTGTGTGTTTTTGTTATGTACTAAGTATTCCGAAAAAATAATGTAATGTCCATGTTCATCAGTCTTCGAGTCTCTACAACGAATCATTAGATAAAAATTTAATGATGGTTATTTGTGTTAATTTGAGCGGTTTTTGGATCACAACGATCTTGTTTTAACATTTAACTTAGTAATAAGGCCATAGGTTATTTCCAGAACTTAAAATAGAACATAATACATATAAAACATTCTGGTTCAACCATAAAAATGGTTTCATGACCATATTGAAGGTATAAATGGAAGAAGAGAGCATGTTGTTTTTGAAGGTGATAAATTATCACCACATGAACAACGTTCTCTTTAATAAAATAAAAGGAAGGGGGTAAGGGTGTGGGGTGATATAATATAACATTAGAATCATAATATTACAGTATATATATAATACTGGATTTACAGAACAATTTGGATGAATATAGATCGAGAGAGATCAAGAAAGGAACTTGAACTTGAAAGGAAATTAAAGGAGAAGAGAGAGGGAAATTACCTTTAAAATCCTCCTCTTAAGAACATCCTTAAGGGCCTATGCTTGGTATTTTGATGAGACCAGGAGCTCTTGGACGTGGGGGATGAGCTAGGGAAGGTGTTTGGGCAGAATTTAGAGAAGGCTTGGAGCTTGAGAGGTGTGAGGAAAAGAGGGAGTGAAGGGTGGCTTTTATAGGGGAGGGGAGAGGGGTTTCCTTAATATAAAATTGATTAGTTTATTAATTTCACCTAAGACAAGGAATAGTGAGTCTTGGATGACTAAGAATAGTAAATTAGACTTGTGAATTCGGGATTTGGGTTCTTACATCACTTGTGATGTCAGGAATAGTGGGTTTTAATTAAAATGTATTTATATGATAAATTAATGTATTCTAGTATTCATCAAAAATTCAAGTATCTCAGAAAAATCCCAAAATTTTACCCCAACCATTTTTCGACGTGTAGAATCCAAAAATTAAGTCCATTTTTCAAAAATAATTTTCTAATTATTATTAATTTAATATTTAATTAAAATCATTTTTTACTTAAAAAAAAGTTTTTAAAATTAAAACTGATTTTGCAGTTCTTTCAAAAATTACTTAGTGTCTTATAGAATTATCTAAAAACTATTAGACATTGAATTAATAATTTATGAATATATTTCAGGAAAATAAATATCCTTTTAAATTAATTAATTAATTATAATTAATTATTTATGACTTATAAAATACCAAAAATGTTTACTAAGGTCAAATTGTCACTTTCTAAGATGTCTAAATTTTATTTTATTATTCATAGGTAATGTTACTCTTATTTACTATTTATAAGGGTCATATTACTATTCATAAGGGTAGGTTACTATTCATAAGGGTAGGTTACTATTCACCAAATATTATTTTTGTTTCATTGGACTCCAAAAACTATCTTGAACACAACCGTGAATGTTGGATTTTTAAAATTCCAAACATAGGGGTGAAACAATTATGTTTAAAGGTCACTTATCACTTAGTAGTTCATTAATTTTTGTTTTTATGACATAGATATAAGAAGGGATTTTTCTATTGAAATACTTTGGGTTGTTACAATCTTCCCCCCTAAAGAAATTTCACCCCCGAAATTTCACTTTACACAAATAGGTGAGGGTACTTCTCCTTCATTGCCTCTTCCGGTTCCCACCATTTTCTAAAATAGAAAAGGATAGAACAAAACATAACTAAAAAAATCATGAATAACTTATTCATTTAGACAACTAAACCAAAAAGATGACATATGGTATCCCTAGGTAAATATTCTTGTGTACATACTTGTACTTAGTCTCATGTTGTAGGTTTTCTCTAGGGTTCACTAATCCTAATCCCCAAATTAACTAAACCTTTCCTCTGATACCAACTATAGCGACCCGACCTTTTCATACATTACTATTACATCATTTCAAAGATAAACAACATAAAAGTATTACACATGGAGGATCCAGAGGTTTAGTGTCTTGGGAAAACTAGGACTACACATAACAAGTACAACATCAAGCATAAAAATTCATTTAATCTCTTCTTCTATAGATTCTTAGTAGAACTTGTCCTCTCCTTAGTACATGTATCCACCTGAGTATATACATCAAAAGGGGTGAGCTAAAATCCAAGTAAGAGGATAGATGAGAACAATATAGAATGGGGTGAGCATAATCATGAAGAAGATCTTGAACATAAGAAGAGCATAAACAATAAACTTGAAATGTGGCAAAGCATAAAAATGAAACATCATGTCTTAGTGGTTAACTACCACACATACTTGTGAAAAAAGCTAGCATCATGTTCACGCATAATTTCACATTTACTCATGAGATTAGTCACTTTACCCAATGCATTGGAGCTCTATATAATTCCGGGCGCACCCGTCACATTTAAACATTCATATTGCGCTATATAATTCCGGGCGCACCCGTCACATCATAACATTATCATTATCATGCTTGACACATAGAACACATATCAAACATGTTCATAAATAACCCATGGAAAGGAATGGGTTTCATCTCATAATAACACATTCATAAGCTTTGGGTTCCCAAAAGTAAGAGGGAACAACATACTTGATATAAGAACCATTAACCTTGAATGAGAGGTAAAATGTGAGATCTTAAAATAAGAGTTCTTTTGGAAAACATTTTGATGGACATAAAAACCGGTGACAAACATGTATATCCCAGAAAAGTAAAGGAAATTATGAACAAATTATATTTGAGGGGTAACCATAACAAAAATGGACTGAAAGAGGGAGAACCCGAAGGAAGAAAATTGGGTTAGAGATTTCCCCTTACCTTGTACTCGAATGCCTCCTTCTCTTTAATGTCCTGTATAATGACATTATATTCATTAATTAGAAATTCCAGAACCTTTTATACATTAATAGGTTTCATTCTGGTTTTATTATTTCATATTATGTTCCTTTGGATGACTTATAGAGTTTAAAAACATTGATCGGGGATGTTCTTTTTCATGGTTTTCTTGAGCGGTCCACTTGTATTCTTAATTTGATGTTTGGGTAGATCATGGGTAAACATCCAGAACTGATATTACATGTAATTAATGATATTAAAGAAGCTTTAATGATTTTATAATGAGTTATATCAGATCCAAGTGGACGAATCATTAGATAAAAATTTAATGATGGTTATTTGGGTTAATTTGAGCGGTTTTTGGATCACAACGATCTTGTTTTAACATTTAACATAGTAATAGGTCCATAGGTTATTTCCAGAACTTACAATAGAACATAATACATATAAAACATTTTGGTTCAACCATAAAAATGGTTTCATGACCATATTGAAGGTATAAATGGAAGAAGAGAGCATGTTGTTTTTGAAGGTGATAAATTATCACCACATGAACAACGTTCTCTTTAATAAAATAAAAGGAAGGGGGAAAGGGTGTGGGGTGATATAATATAACAATATAATCATAATATAAAGTATATATATAATACTGGTTTTACAGAACAATTGGGATGAAGATAGATAGAGAGAGATCAAGAAAGGAACTTGAACTTGAAAGGAAATTAAAGGAGAAGAGAGAGGGAAATTACCTTTAGAATCCTCCTCTTAAGAACCTCCTTAAGGGCATATGCTTGGTATTTTGATGAGACCAGGAGCTCTTGGACGTGGGGGATGAGCTAGGGAAGGTGTTTGGGTAGAATTTAGAGAAGGCTTGGAGCTTGAGAGGTGTGAGGAAAAGAGGGGGTGAAGGGTGGCTTTTATAGTGGAGGGGAGAGGGGTTTCCTTAATATAAAATTGATTAGTTTATTAATTTCACCTAAGACAAGGAATAGTGAGTCTTGTATGACTAAGAATAGTCAATTAGACTTGTGAATTCGGGATTTGGGTGCTTACATCACTTGTGATGTCAGGAATAGTGGGTTTTAATTAAAATGAATTTATATGATAAATTAATGTATTCTAGTATTCATCAAAAATTCAAGTATCTCAGAAAAATCCCAAAATTTTACCCCAAACATTTTTTGATGTGTAGAATCCAAAAATGAAGTCCATTTTTCAAAAATAATTTTCTAAATATAATTAATTTAATATTTAATTAAAATCATAATTTACTTAAAAAACAGTTTTTAAAATTAAAACTGATTTTGCAGTTCTTTCAAAAATTACATAGTGTCTTATAAAATTATCTAAAAACTATTAGACATTGATTTAATAATTTATGAATATATTTCATGAAAATAAATATTCTTTTAAATTAATTAATTAATTATAATTAATTATTTATGACTTATAAAATACCAAAAATGTTTACTAAGGTCAAATTGTCACTTTCTAAGATGTCTAAATTTTATTTTATTATTCATAGGTAATGTTACTCTTATTTACTATTTATAAGGATCATATTACTATTCATAAGGGTAGTTTACTATTCATAAGGGTAGGTTACTATTCACCAAAAATTATTTTTGTTTCATTGGACTCCAAAAACTTTCTTGAACACAACCGTGAATGTTGGATTTTTAAAATTCCAAACATAGGGGTGAAAAAATTATGTTTAAAGGTCACTTATCACTTAGTAGTTCATTACTTTGTGTTTTTATGACATAGATATAAGAAGGGATTTTTCTATTGAAATACTTTGGGTCATTACAATCTTCCCCCCTTAAGAAATTTCGCCCCCGAAATTTCACTTTACACAAACAGTTGAGGGTACTTCTCCTTCATTGCCTCTTCCGGTTCCCACCATTTTCTAAAATAGAAAAGGATAGAACAAAACATAACTAAACAAGTCATGAATAACTTATTCATTTATACAACTAAACCAAAAACATGATATATGGGATCCCTAGGTAAATATTCTTGTGTACATACTTGTACTTAGTCTCATGTTGTAGGTTTTCTCTAGGGTTCACTAATCCTAATCCCCAAATTAACTAAACCTTTCCTCTGATACCAACTATAGCGACCCGAAATTTTCTTACATTACTATTACATCATTTAAAAGATAAAAAACATAATATTATTACACATGGAGGATCCATAGGTTTAATGTCTTGGGAAAACTAGGACTACACATAACAAGTACAACATCAAGCATAAAAATTCATTTAATCTCTTCTTCTATAGCTTCTTAGTAGAAATTGTCCTCTCCTTAGTACATGTATCCACCTGAGGATATACATCAAAAGGGGTGAGCTAAAAGCCCAGTAAAAGGATAGATGAGAACAATATAGCATGGGGTGAGCATAATCATGAAGAAGATCTTGAACATGAGAAGAGCATAAACAATAAACTTGAAATGTGGCAAAGCATAAAAATGAAACATCATGTCTTAGTGGTTAACTACCACACATACTTGTGAACAAAGCTAGCATCATGTTCACGCATCATTTCACATTTACTCATGAGATTCATCACTTTACCCAATGCATTGGAGCGCTATATAATTTCGGGTGCACCCATCACATTTAAACATTCATATTGCGCTATATAATTCCGAGCGCACCCGTCATATCATAACATTATCATTATCATGCTTTCCACATAGAAAACATATCAAACATGTACATAAATAACCCATGGAAAGGAATGGGTTTCATCTCATAATAACACATTCATAAGCATTGGTTTCCTAAAAGAAAGAGGGAACAACATACTTGATATAAGAACCATCAACCTTGAATGAGAGGTAAAATGTGAGATCTTCAAAGAAGAGTTCTTTTGGAAAACATTTTGATGGACATAAAAACCAGTGACAAAAATTTATATCCCAGAAAATTAAAGAAAATGATGAACAAATGATCTTTGAGGAGTAACCATAACAAAAATGGAGTGAAAGAGGGAGAACCCGAAAGAAGAAAATTGGGTTAGAGATTTCCCCTTACCTTGTACTCGAATGCCTCCTTCTCTTTAATGTCCTGTATAATGACATTATATTCATTAATTTGAAATTACAGAACCTTTTATACATTAATAGGGTTCATTCTGGTTTTATTATTTCATATTATGTTCCTTTGGATGACTTATAGAGTTTAAAAACATTGATCGGGGATGTTCTTTTTCATGGTTTTCTTGAGCGGTCCACTTGTATTCTTAATTTGATGTTTGGGTAGATCATGGGTAAACATCCAGAAATGATATTACATGTAATTAATGATATTAAATAATCTTTAATGATTTTATAATGAGTTATATCAGATCCAAGTGGACGAATCATTAGATAAAAATTTAATGATGGTTATTTGGGTTAATTTGAGCGGTTTTTGGATCATAATGATCTTGTTTTAACATTTAACTTAGTAATAAGGCCATAGGTTATTTCCAGAACTTAAAATAGAACATAATACATATAAAAAATTCTTGTTCAACCATAAAAATGGTTTCATGACCATATTGAAGTTATAAATGGAAGAAGAGAGCATGTTGTTTTTTAAGGTGATAAATTATCACCACATGAACAACGTTCTCTTTAATAAAATAAAAGGAAGGGGGAAAGGGTGTGGGGTGATATAATATAACATTAGAATCATAATATTACATTATATATATAATACTGGATTTACGGAACAATTTGGATGAAGATAGATAGAGAGAGATCAAGAAAGGAACATGAACTTGAAAGGAAATTAAAGGAGAAGAGAGAGGGAAATTACCTTTAGAATCCTCCTCTTAAGAACCTCTTTAGGGGCCTATGCTTGGTATTTTGATGAGACCAGGAGCTCTTAGACGTGGAGTATGAGCTAGGGAAGGTGTTTGGGCAGAATTTAGAGAAGGCTTGGAGCTTGAGAGGTGTGAGGAAAAGAGGGAGTGAAGGGTGGCTTTTATAGTGGAGGGGAGAGGGGTTTCCTTAATATAAAATTGATTAGTTTATTAATTTCACCTAAGACAAGGAATAGTGAGTCTTGGATGACTAATAATAGTAAATTAGACTTGTGAATTCGGGATTTGGGTTCTTACATCACTTGTGATGTCAGGAATAGTGGGTTTTAATTAAAATGTATTTATATGATAAATTAATGTATTCTAGTATTCATCAAAAATTCAAGTAGCTCAGAAAAATCCCAAAATTTTACCCCAACCATTTTTCGACATGTAGAATCCAAAAATGAAGTCCATTTTTCAAAAATAATTCTCTAAATATTATTAATTTAATATTTAATTAAAATCATAATTTACTTAAAAAAACAGTTTTTAAAATTAAAACTGATTTTGCAGTTCTTTCAAAAATTACTTAGTGTCTTATAAAATTATCTAAAAACTATTAGACATTGATTTAATAATTTATGAATATATTTCAGGAAAATAAATTTTCTTTTAAATTAATTAATTATTTATAATTAATTATTTATGATTTAAAATACCAAAAATGTTTACTAAGGTCAAATTGTCACTTTCTAAGATGTCTAAATTTTATTTTATTATTCATAGGTAATGTTACTCTTATTTACTATTTATAAGGGTCATATTACTATTCATAAGGGTAGGTTACTATTCACCAAAAATTATTTTTGTTTCATTGGACTCCAAAAACTATCTTGAACACAACCGTGAATGTTGGATTTTTAAAATTCCAAAGATAGGGGTGAAAAAATTATGTTTAAAGGTCACTTATCACTTAGTAGTTCATTACATTGTGTTTTTATGACATAGATATAAGAAGGGATTTTTCAATTGAAATACTTTGGGTCGTTACACATACTATTAGGGGGTTCCTCCAGACATGAAAGAGGATGAGGGTCCAAATAAGGGGAACACAAAGCGCGGAATGTGGAGTGATGGTTTGTCCGAACAGAATCCAACACTCATGTAATTACACCACCGCCATGGGAGTACGCCAGATGGGCGCATCGGTTTGATCATGGATCATTCCTTCTTTCAGACAGGGCCTCTCTGGAGAGGGGGTCTATCGCTTCCCAATGTAATCTTGGGGCATCCTGAACTTGTTCAGGGTAGGGTCGTAGTTACATGGTTCCCTACGAGGGGTCAGGCCAGGTGCCCGGAAAGGGGGAGAATAGGAATTATGATTCATGTTGGCTGGACCCTAAGAAAAATACCAGGGTGTCCCTATGATTCCCATGAGGATGGGAATCAAGCCACACGTAGTTCTAGAGGCACAATTTAATGTCACGTAGGACTAAGAGAAGCTCGGTTGTGCCGGTACATATCCCACCAAAACTACTAAGCTCACGTGAGTCGTTCTCACTGTGGGAAACAATAAGTAATGGGGAACATTCCCGACATAGGAAGGGAAGGTTAGGGCGAAGGGATGCTCGGCGGATACCAGCCCAATGATGCTAACACGTCCATGAGGAGCACCCAGATGCGCGAAGAGGTAGAGCTGAATATGTTGGAATTCCATATGAACATGAGGAAGTGGAAATGTGTGAATCATGACGCTCAGGATTTGGATCACAATGATGGTGGCATGACGATGGAGGATAACTATTAACCATGGAGGAAACAGAGCATCCATATCACATTAACCTAGAATTGGGATAGAAAAATGAGGGTCGACCATTAACCATGTTCGAAACACGGGACCATGTCACAAATGTTGTCAAAGATCCGTAGGGATGTCAACCCGAAACGATAGAAGAACCCTTAGCCCCAACATCCATGGAGAGACCTTAAGCCTAGCATCCATGTCGTCTGAGGGACCTTTTGGACATGGGAGAGGATGAGGATCCAAATAGAGGGCCCGTGAATCTTGGTCATGGGATGAGGGGAATGTCCTCAGGAAAATCCCGCACTCCAGACTCTTTGTCAAAACTCATCTAAATATGACCACGAGGTGTATTAGATAGTGGCAGTCGAGTTCCTTCCCACAGGAAGATCTTAGTTTAGGGTTGTAGAATTCAGACCATTGATGGGAGGAAACACAGGAGGCATGTGGCGGGTAATTACGAAAAACCCGATGTGGATGGAAACCGAGGGTGTGTACGGTGCGGTGAAAAAGCCATCATGAATGAGGACATAATCTCATACCACACCGCACAACCCCCTTGGGATAGGTTTTAGGTCAAAGGACCGAAAACGAGAGTTGATCTGGGCCTGAAGAAAAGTGCAAAGGTTTTCCTACGTGCCCCATGGGGATGGGGATCAAGCTGCTTGTAGTTCTGAAGGGTGGAATGGTAAGGTACTAGTGCTAGGGAAGAAGGGGAGTGCGGGCATGGCCCTGGCACCAGAAGAAGTGGAATTTGATAAATCTTGTTTGTCCTTTAAGGTGAGTGTTTTTTTTTGTAAAGAAACAGGCCTAGGGTAACAAGACCCGGTGTCACCACAAGAATCATGCCATGATAGGCATTGACAAATGGCATGGCACATGACCAATACCCAACATGATGTCTTCTACAATGAGGTCATCACAATGCAATGTCGTTTTTCGTTGTGTGACCATGACGATAATGTCACAGTTTAGGGTCATGTGATAGGACCAAGCATGCATTTTAACATCATGCAGTGCAGATGTAGCAGAGATGATGCTAGGTGGGGAATGTGTATGGTATCGTGCGACGTAACCAACGTGAATGGGGATATAAAACCATATTATACCGTACACAATTCTGAGAGTGGAACCTTAGGCCAAGGGGGGATCACATAGATGTGAGAGGTGAAGGGGGGGAGATTATCTCCCAAATGAGTTGGACCTGAAAACGAGACGTTTGGGCGGTTCTACATATCCCATGAGAATGGGAATCAAGCTGAATGTAGTTATGAGGAGATCTTAGTTTATAGTCTTAGAGCTCGGACCGTGGGAGCCCCAAAGGACGCCGTATTGCAGTTTTTTCCCCCTAACATGCAAAGGTGCACTAAGCGGTAGCGCCAAGAGTGTCGAGATTCCACCTGGACACGATGGGGTAGAACATAATGTGAATCATGTTACCAACATTCAAGGCTGGGAGGGGCTGGCGTGACGAAAGAGGATTACTGGTGAACAAGTTCACAACACAGCATCCTGTCGCATTAGCCTGAAATGGGGACAAACAAATGAGCATCGACTGCTGACCATATTCGCAACATGAGATTTGTATCAATTTTTTGTCTGAAACCCTCGGGGGTGTTGGCCTGTAACAGTAGGAGAACCTTTGGGCATTGTATCCAGGCCGCTCTTGGGGGTCCCTTCGGGTGTGAAAGATGATGGCACCCCAAATGGAGGGAAACATGAAGCTTGACAAGTGGAAGGAACTTGACCAAGTTGAATCTGACACTCTTGGTCCTGGACCCGAGTACCCTTAATACATGGGAAAACCACTAAAAGGGGTCAAGGGACTCAACTTGAGGGCGATTGAGGGATGGAAGATTCCCAGGAAAAGGGGGTATAGTGCCAAAAACCCAGTACCATACCTATATATCCCCCCTTAGAGTGGGACAGGCCAAGGGGCCTAGGTGACCGGGAGATCGGGAGATCTCTCATAAGTGGGGATGGGCCTGAAGTCTAGACATTCAGGTGGTCCTACGTATCCCATGAGGATGGGAATCAAGCCACACATAGTTCTTATGAGATCTTAGTTTATGGTCTTAGAGCCCGGACCATGGGTGGATAGTAACTTTTCATGTAAGCACAAACCTCGACCCGATCCCTAAGCCCACGTGAGTTAAACTTTATGTGGGAAACAAGGGAGAAATATCCTTATTGCAATACCTAGAGCGTCCATCAAAGGGAATTCGGTGAAGGGCCCCAAAGGACATCTTTAACATGGCTTTGTTCCCCTAACGCTCAGATGCGTACTGAGGAGTAGTATCATGTGTTTCGAAACTCTACCTGGACATGATGAGAATGGAGAAGGATGTGAATCGTGTAACCAACATTTTGGGCTTAATGGGGTTGGCGTGGCGATGGAGGATAACGGTTAACCGTGGCAGAAAAGCAGTATATACATCACATTATCTTGAAATAGGAACAACAAACGAGCATCAACCACTGATCGTATTCACAACGCGGGATTTTTATCAATTTTTTGTCTAAAACCCTTGGGGGAGTTGTCCTGTAATGGTAGGAGAGCCCTGGGCATTGTATCCAGGTCGTTCTTGGGGATCCCTTTGGGTGTGAAAGATGGTGGCAGCCCTGATGAAGGGAAACATGAACCCTAAAAAGTGGGTGCGGACATTTCTGAGTAGATTCTGACATTCCAGGTAACTAAACCAGAGTACCCTTAGGCACATTGGTGAATCACCAAAAAGGGTTGGTGAAGTGGCTCAGGAGGGAGAGGTAAATGGTGCGGTCATAATGAGTATATAATACCATACCACACTATATACTCCCCTCGTGGAGGAAGGATAGGCCAAGGGGCCAAGGTGGGATGGAGATTTTTGGAAGAAGGGGCGGGACCCGAAGCTTGGACATTCGGGTGGTCCTACGTATCCCATAAGGATGGGAATCAAGCCACGTGTAGTTCTAGAAGATACCAAGGGAAGGATACCCGAACGAGGATGTGTACAGCATGGCGAGTAACCCGACATGAATGGGTACGTAATCCCGCTCCACAACGCACAGTCCCGTAGGAAAGAACCTGGGCCAGGGGGCCCGAAAAGGCCAAGGGGCCTGATAGTTGGGTTTTGGTCAGGAAGGCCTGGACTACTCATTGTTTAACATCTTGTAGGGAGGACGAAGTTTGGGGAATAGGGATCCCTGGACAGAGGAGGTGTATGGAATAGTGAACAAACCGTCATTAGGGTGGACATAATCCCTCACCGTACCGTAAACTTCGGGTAAGAACTTGTGCTAGGGCCCAAAAATCCTAGAGTCCAGAGGATGGGCCTCAGTAATGGAATGAGTACGGAATAGAAAGTAGCCCGATGTGAATGAGGACGTAATTCCACACTACTTCATACACTCCATATAAAAGAATCGGGGTTGTGCGCCAGACTGTTGGCACCACCCAGAGTGAAGTTTGTCACTTCGGTATGGGGCAGAACGAATCACTGCACTCGATGTTTGGGACATCTTGGGGTGGACCTGAAGATCCGGGACACCGTTGACCATGTTCAAAACACAACATCCCTATTGTGACCTGATATGGGAGCAACAAATGAGCATTGACCGCTGACCACGTTCAAAATGCGGGACTTGTATCGGCTTGTTGCTCGACATCCTCGAGGTCGTTGGCCCGAAGTGGTAAGAGGGCCCTTAGGCCGAGAATCCATACCATTCAGGGGCCCTTCCAGATGAGGAAAGTGATGGAATCCTAGTCAAGGAGTGGTTGAAGCATAGCTTTACCCATCTACGAGAGTGGTGAAGATCTCCAGGGGAGGGGACGTACAGCCGGGTCGAGGCTTGCTCGACGTGAGTTAGGGAAAAAGTGTGCACCATGCCATATGTCTTGACCCGAGGGGAAGATTTTGGCTTTTGGGATGGGCCAACAGATGAAATGTACAGGTGTTACTACGTATCCCATAAGGATGGGAATCAAGCCATACGTATTTCTTGAAGGCCACACAGTTTAACGTCATGCAGTGAGGAAGTGGAAGGATAGATGAACGGGAGTAGGAACATTGTGCGACCCTTATAATCCTTGTATGAGTGGGGATAAGGAAGCCTAATCCTCATCACGCAAGGACCCTCCAAGAAAACTATACACAGGGGGGGACAGTAAAAGAGAAGAACTCGGGGCTGGGCTCAAGACGAGATGTCTGAGCATTCCTACGTATCCCATTAGGACGGGAATCAAGCCATACGTAGTTCTAGAAGCGCAGTTTAACATCGTGCTGGATGAGAGATGCATCTCATCTAGGGATATGTATGGTATGGCGGGTAACCCGACGTGAATGAGGACATAATCCCACACCACACCGTACAATCCCATAAGAGAGCCTGAGTCGACACGGGCCAAGGGGCCTGAGGCTGAGCCTCGGTCAGGAAGGCATGACTGGCTTGCAGTTTAACATCTTGCAGTAAGGACGGGGGCCAGGGGACCGAAGAGGCCAAAGGGAATGTGGATGAGCCCCTGTTAGGAAGTCCTGACTTGCTTGTAGTTTAACGTCTTATAGTAAGGACGAGGGAGATCTTAGTTTAAGTTCATAAATCTCGGACCATTTTGAAGTTTATCGTCATGCCGGACGATGTTGCAGTTTCGGGTCATGTGGGACCACAATGTACAGTTTAACGTCATGACGGATGAAGATGGGAAGATTAATGTCATGCAGGACTGTGGTGTAGTTTAAGGTCATGTGGGACCATAAGGTGCAGTTTAAGGTCATGCAGGACCATACAGTTTAAGGTCGTCCAGGACCAAGGGGCTCAGGCAAAGTACTACTTGAGAAACTTGGCGTTGGTGGGTGGAGTTACGTGCTCACCATCCATGGTCACCACGGAGTATGCTCCATTGGGGTAAACATTATGGATGACGTAAGGTCCATTCCATTTGGGCTCAAGCTTGGGCGGTTTCCTACCGGGAATCATTGGTGCTCGGAGGGCCAAAATTAGGTCGCCTTGCAGAAAAGAATGAAGGTGAACCTTCTTGTTGAAGGCTCTGGCTATCTTATTCTGATGCATTTCAAGATTGTGTAGGGCACGAATCATGTTCTCGTCTAGTGCTTCCAATTCAGCTAGACAGATTTCGGCCACCTTATCCGGATTTTTCTGGTCATAGACTACAGTGCGTAACGATGGCATCTGAATCTCAATGGCCAGGAGGGCCTCAGCCCCACACACCAGGGAATATGGGGTCACCCGGGTTAAATTGTGAGTTGTCGTCCGATAATCCCAAAGGGCGTTGGGGAGCTTGTCCGACCAACATTTCTTGTTCTTACCAACTATCTTCTATATAATGTTAGAGAGGGTTTTGTTGAATTCCTCTATCTATCCATTCGTCTGTGCATGGTAGCGAGAGGTATGGTTCGAACAGATATTGTACTTGGAGAAAAAGTTATTTATCTCGGTTTCTCGGAAGTTTGTGCCTTTATCGGTGAGGACAACGTGAGGGGCTCCAAACTGGTGGATGATATTGGAGCTCATGAAGTCAACGATGGAACGGGCCTTGACCACTTTGAGTGGAACTGCCTGTGCCCACTTGGAGAAGAAATTTGTAGCAGTTAGGATGAACCTACACTGGAGAGCTATCTCCGGTGGATATGGTCCCACGACATCGATTCCCCATACCAAAAATGGCCAAGAATACTTGGTGGAGTGGAGAGGTTCGGGAGGCCGATGAGGGAAGTTAGCATGAACTTGTCACGCGTGGCATCTCATGGAAAATGTGATACAATCATGGCTCATAGAGGGTCAGAAGTACCCCAACCTCCTGATCTGATGGGACAACTTGGGCCCAGCGTGGTGGGCACCATAGGAACCCGCATGAACCTCTTGCTTGACCTGAGAAATCTTGACTCCTTGAATGCAATGGAGGAGAACACCATCGAAGCTCTGCTTATAGAGGATCCTCTCAAGACCGGGACCCCTCTGGAGAGTAAATTGAAGTGCGCGGTGTCAGATTCTCTCGTGCTCGGCCCGATCATCTGGGAGGCAACCATTTTGGAGATACTCAACAAAAGGTGCTCTCCAGTCAGGAGTGGCCTCAACCACTGTGTCTGATGATCCTGGGACCCCTGACGTAGAATTTCCAGTGGTAAGATGTCTTACCCGCCAGACGTCGTTATCCTCTGGGGTGACGGGGGAGATGACTCTCTGGTGTGCCACATGAGTGATCAAATCATCCTACTCGGGTTCTGCAAGCGACATAGCTATGTCGGCCAAAGCGTCATCTCAGTCATTCTATGACTGGGGGACATGGGTAACATCTGGTCGAGAAGAGAACTGGGCCATTAGATGGAGGGTGCACTCCAGCAATGGACAAGCTCCGGATTCCTAACAACGTAGTCGCCATTGGCTTGCTTGATGACCATTTCGGAATCCCATTTCACCTACAGATGGGTCACATCGATCTCAAGGTCCAGCTCAAGGTCAGTGATGAGAGCCTGATACTCTGCCTCGTTGTTGGTGCAGCCTTTAGACACTAGGAATGAGTATGGCAGAACGGCTTGCGCCGGGGTGATAAATACTACACCCAGACCCACTCGGTTGAGCTTAGGATCGTTGAGCCTCCTACTAGTGGGGCTCTGGGAGGCACTGTTGAAGTGAATTTTCCAGTATGAGACGGAACGATCGACTAAGAGGATTGCCTCATCAGGAAAATCTAGATCCAGGGATTGATCCACAGAGGTTGGATGAGCATCTAGGAAGTCTACTAATGATTTTCCTTTTATGGACTTCTGAGGCACGAACCTGATGTCGAACTGTTTGAGGATCACTGCCCACCGTGCTAGTCGGCCAGTCAACATAGGGTGGTTCAGGATGTACTTAAGTGGGTCTAACCGAGAGACCAACTGTACCTCATGGTGTTGTAGGTAATGCCGCAATTTTTGTACGGAGAACACGAGCGCAAGGCAGCTCTTTTCGATAGGGGAGTATCTGGTCTCCATATCGAGGAGCATGCAGCTGAGGTAGAAGAGGTTGTTCTTTGTTCCCTCATTGTTCTTCTGGGCGAGAAGTGTGCCAAGGGACCATTCCAGAGCGGTCACGTAAAGGACCAGCGGCTTTCCGGAGACAGGTGGAATCAAGACCAGAGGTTGGAGCAGATACTGCTTGATTTCCTCGAAAGCAGTCTAACACTCGTCATCCCATTCATAGGAGGATCCTTTCTTCATGATCCAGGAAAAGGGCTTACACTTTCTAGCCAGATTCGCAATGAATCGGCGTATATAGTCTAAGTGGCCTTGCAGACCTCGAAGCTTTCGAATATTTCTCGGGGGAGGCATTTGGTTGATGTCCTTGATCTTATCTTGGTTGATCTCGATTCCTCAATATCTAACAAAAAAGCCATGAAACTTCCCGGAGGTGACCCCGAAGGCACACTTTGGCAGGTTCATCTTCAGGTGGCGGGAATGGAGGAAGTCGAACTCTTTCTCAAGGTCCTTAAGATGGTCCTGGTGCTTGCAGGATTTGACTACCAGATCATCCACATAACATTCCACTAGTGTCCTGATAATTGGCTTGAATATGCGATGCATGGCCTGCTGATAGGTGGCACCTGCATTTTTCATACCGAAGGGAATGACCTGGTAACATAAAGTGACATGGGGATCCCTGAAAGGAGTGGACTCCTCATCCTCGGGGGCCATCTGGATCTGGTTGTACCTGGAATACCCATCCATGAAGAAGAGGGCTTGGAACCCAGCCATGGAATCAATCAACAACTCTATCACTGGGAGGGGAAAATCATCCTTCGGGCAGTGGTGGTTGAGATCGCGAAAGTTGATACAGACTCCGATCTCCATGTTCTTCTTCCTGACTGGCACAATGTTGGCAAGCCACCTGGGGTACTGGACTTCCTTGAAGAAGTTGTCTTTCATGATCTTATCAACTTCGTCCTTAACCATGGCACTGTGAGAAGGGTGCATCTTTCTGGGAGACTGCTTGAACCCGCGATGGTTTGTCGGGAGACCAAGGCGGTGGACGGCTACTTGGGGATCTAGTCCTGGAATCTCATCGTAACTCCAGGCGAACACGTCACGGTGCTGTTTAAGAAAGTCCACGTACCTTTGCTTCTCCTCGAGGGGCATGGAGGCACTGATCAATGTGGGTCTTAGATCTGACTCGCTACCAAGGTTCACCTATACCAGTTCATCGACCGTAGTAGAGACTCCTTCTTCAAAGGAAAGGAGAGAATACTTTAGATCCTCTTCTCCACCCGTGGAGGGATCTTCCATGGGGGGAGATGCTTCTGAGTTATTAAACCTCTGATGGGATGCCGGTGCTGGCTTAGGCAGTAGTGGTCATCATATTTGGAGACTCATGTGCCACTGAGACCATAGAGATGAAGGCAGGCGATCCTATCCCATCTGGCCTTCGGCCCAAGGGGCCACGCTTGATGACATCAAAGTAGTAGTGACGCGTCGTCCTGAGCCGGTTGATTCCAGTTCGGTGGAAGAGACATGTATGACATACCTCCATTTCCATAATCCTGACATCCTAATACCATATAGGGGTAGGAGGTTCCAGGATCACCTGAGCCTGGTTGGTGTAGGAGCACGAGGAGATTTTCCACCGTCGCTTGGACATGGGAACATTCCTTCGTCTTGTACCCGAAACAAAAAACACTTCCCCCTGTCGGGAGGTCGTCTCCTCCCACATATGGATTGGGAATATGTATGCATCGTCCAGGCCTTCCCATGGATCACTTGTGACCAGGGCGGGTTTATCCTCACTTGCTAGGATTTTCTTATCCTTTCTCTTGTAATAGTCGGCATTCAGATAGAGGGCTTCACAAGAGGAAAAAGGAGATGCATCTCCTTGGATCACACCGACTCGACCATTGAGAGAGTACTTGAGGCATTGGTGATACGAAGAAGGGACCACTTCATGAAGATGGGGCCATGGACTGCCCATCAAGGCATTGTATGCGGTGTCTTGGGAGACAACCATGAACTCGGTGTTGGAAATTAGGCCACCGAACTGGGTCTTCAAGTATATCATGTTGACCGGGGATTTCTTGGTCCTATCGTATCCCTAGATTCTAAGGTCGAAGGGAGTTAAATCATCCTCAGACAAACCTAACATTCACAGTGTCCGAATCGGGATTAGGTTAATCCCATAACCCATGTCAACAAGACAGCGGCGTACTTCCACACTGTTGAACTGGCCAGTGATGTACCGTGGGAGAATATGTCCATGTATGGGAGGGTCTTCATCTTCACTAGAGAATAAGATAACTGCATGGAATTCGGTGTTCTCAATTGCCTCGGCGTGGAAGGCTTCTGTAGCTGCTACCTCCATCTAAAACTGGAGGGGGCTCCTTAGGGCCTCGGCAAACACTTCATGCATATCAGACGATAGGAGAAGAGCCTCAAGGAAAGAAAGACTTGATTTAATGATGGAAAGGTGCTTCAGAACATCATACTTTTGTTCCAAACGCGAACCTCGGTTTACAGGAGGTCGTTCTGTAGTTGGAGGCATGGCGGGCCCTGCCGACTGGACCAGCAGATGGCTGGTATTGGGTACATCCCGCTGCTAGCTAGTTGATGCCTAAAAAGTAGATGACAGATGAGGACCGGGCAACAAATATTGGCCTGTAGTAGTGTAAGACTGGTCGTGGTACAGACGAGGAAGCTCTGCCAAACCTAGTAGCACAAACGGCGGTGGAGGTAGATTTAAGGGCATCAGATGAGGTTTCACGTGCTAAGCTATGTGATGGACCTACTTTCTGGATTCCATAGCGTGCACGACCTGACTAAAATCCCCCACTAACCTGCCTCTACGACCCATGTGGTTGCAGTTCCGCTGACGTTGACGTCGGCTGGGGACGTTGGGGAGGTTCGCCTGGCATTCCCCCTCGTCGGGAGTCATATAGAAATTTACCAGCTCCACGGTATTAACCGAAGCGTACCCCTGACTATCGTTCGAAGAGTCATCCACCACTGGGCGGATTCGGGGAGGAATCCCCATCATAGGGGGAATGAAATCACCAAGAGTGAGGGAAGATTATGGTTGTGGTGGAGCGCGTTGCTTCTTCCTGTGTCGTCGCTGCTTGCCCTTCTGGTAGGAGGTTGGCTTAGATGATGGGGCAGAGGTACTGGTCTCATCTTCTGAAGGATCCGGCTGATTCAGGCATTCCCAAATGATACCATGGGTGTGGGTGACGGTTTTACAGGCCATCTAGTCATTTTACTTCTAGGACCCATGGCTGGGAACCTACTGCCACTCGCCTTCTTCGTCGCTATCGATTTCTGACCCTATGAAGACACCTTCCACTTGTGTCGGGACCGGGCCCAACCTGACTATGTGGTTTTCAAACTGGTCTTGGAGCCAGTCATTAAACACATAGCACGGCTTGAGGTTGTGCCTCAGAATCCGATGATAGGGGCAGTAGTTGGGGGGATCGGTGAGATTTTCCTCTTCCGGCCTTCTACACTCGGGTAAGCATGCAATCCCCTACTCTAGAGCACTTTGAAAGTAACCCGGGACCTGATTCTCATTGAACGAGTAATTATGGTGCCTTCATTCCGCATAGAGGGCCCTGGGAGCCTAGACTTGATGAGGGGCCGGAGGGGCCTACTGAGGAGGTGGAGCCTGATTGTCCCACCTAGGCGGTGGTGGTGCATTGCGCGGTGGATCCTGTCGGTTCTGAGGCGGGCGCTGCTGGGCAGGAGCCCGTGCTTGAGGTGGAGGGCCTTTGCGGGGTTGCGGGGTTGGTGCCACTGGAAGTAATTCTAGCGGCCTAGGGGCTTCTATTTGGGCCACCGTAGTAGGCTCGGCTCTGGAAGCCCTCGTGGATGGGATCGCAGGGGGCAGCAGATGTGCCTGACTAGCCTGTTATAGAGCTTCCTCGAGGCGCTAAGCCTTATCTGAGAAGTCTCGAAACCCTCCGGGGTAGTTTTGGGTGATCAAGGAAGGAACCAGTTCTGTTTTAATGTTCCCTACACACATCGTCATTAATTTCTCCTGAGTCAGTGGTATTTCAAGGGAGTATGTAAGCCCCTTCCACCGGGCGATGAAGTCCGCGACTCGATCATCAGGCCTTTGTTTTCACTTGGAGAGGTCTGCGATGCTAGTCTTTCACGTGGTGGAGCTGAACTGGTATAAGAACTGCTAGCGGAGATCTTCCCTGCTGGTCACTGATCGGATAGGGAGCTGGATATACCAGAAAAATGCAGGGCCCTCCAATGTCTGCACAAAACATCCGAGCTTGGCAGCTTCCTATTGTGCCAGGGTCCCCAACATGGGGCCACACCTGGAGGAAAAATGAGCCAAGTGCTTTGGCAGGTCCCTAGTCTCGTTAAAGGGTGATAAATTGGGATTCCCGAAACCCGGGGGTGCATGCATATCATCCACCCACGCGGGATATGTCTTTCCATCTAGTGGGACTGCCACTTTCCGCGTTTCCAACACCTCGAGGTGGGAAATGAGTGCAAATATAGGATCATCTGGGTGAGAGTCCCTGTCTTGAAGGGGATCCCTAACTACAAGTGCGTTTCCAGGCTCTTCGACATGTTAAATGGATTCAGTGGCTCATGGAGTGACTCGAGGAACTGCCCTTGGAGCGGCTGGGGGAACCCGGGATGGATTCCTCGGATTGCCTCTCCATTCATGAGGGTTTGGCGAGACGTATCACGCCTTCTTGCTATTAGTTCCAGCTTCTACCCTGTCTGCGGGTGTAGCATGATCAGGGTTTCTCAGAGGCATCTCACCGAGGGGAGTTGTTCCTTCCGCTGCTACCCCGGCTTAGGATCACCATAGTCGGGTCGCCTCTCGATAGCGTGTTCGGCTAAGAGTTCTTCAACCAGCCTCTTCTGCTCAGCAAGCTGTTGGTGTAGCGCGGCCTTCTCCATGTCTCCGTTCGTCTTCTGTACTAAAGAGGATGGGTCAGAGTGCTTGACAGTTCCGACATGTTCTTTACCCTTACCGTCATTCAGACTGAGTACCAGCGACACAGTGGGTGTAGGGAGGACTACAAGGCTCCTCTGCCGGTGAGTAATCCTCCCTGATGGGTCTAGCAGCGGTGGTATACCCTCAGGGGGTAAGTCTCTATAGAGAAACTCTAGCTCATCTTCCTTGTCCACTATGTCAGCCATATGGACCGCAACCATTCTTGGAGGCATGTCCTTAATGTCGCATAACGAATCGGGCTACCGCCGGAGAGGACTGAAGAGGAGGACGACATACTGTCCCCAGCCACAGACTTGCACATGGGGGTAGCTTCCCTGATGATTTTGCGGAGTACCTTGAAACTCTGAACGCATTTTAGTTGGAGGGTGCTCTGGTGACGTGGTGACTCAGGGCGCTGGGCCACGGGGAGTGCATCCAAATCGACCAGACGACATTGATCGCCAATTTCCTCGAAGTGCACTTGGCTCCTAGGTTACAACATCCGCTGATAGTGAAAAAAAAATTGCCTCGCCCATAGGGTCTGACGGAAGCACTCGACTTCCTCCAGGGTGAGGGATTCCGGCGCACAAAAGTTTAGCATTGCCACCGGCCCGAACTTCTCTAGGAAGTGATCCACCGTGAGAATGTTCCAGAAACTGCTGGGCTCGGATTCAGGGTCTGGCCCCATATTTTCCCACTCGTCAACCATAGGTGGCTGAGGAACTAGTAGCGGTACTGAGGCGGACCGCTGGGATAGTAAACTGGGTGGTGGAGAATATGGAGAACGAGCCGACTGTCCGCTGAATTCCAGACCATCCTCTGAAGAGTGAGGTGACCTGACCACAATGTCACGATACGATGGGCTGATAGCCACAGCCTCTGGAACAGAAATTGTGGTTACCGGCAATGGGTCATCTTGTCACTCAACCGCCATTGTTCCCCAAAACAACTCTCTGTGATCTCTGGTTGAGGTAGAGGGCGCTTCTAGTGACGACGGTTGTGACTGTACGGTCGAAACCTACAGGATTCCCACAATTTCCTCCTCCTAGATGTATCTGTGAAGGGAAGCGGGAATCCGGTGGACCTCGCATTCTAGAAGGATGAGGCTGACATGCCTTGTTCTTGCCCCAGCCCTTCATATGGAGGAACGAGAGGAGTGTTCCAATGCCAAGTCACATTCAGCTTCAGAATCTGAGAAGCGGGCCGGTTTGATCTCCATCCGAGCATTCCCAGGATTCTTCTTCTGGTGGTGACGACCAGCCCTCCTGCCCCTAGATGGCTCTTCAAGACAAGGCTGATTCCCGACATGTAGTCTCGGGGCCGTGTTGGAGCCATGGCGGAAAGGACTTCCACTTGAGACGGTCGGGGTATGAGGGGCACCAGGGAAAATGTCGAAGGGAACATGGGGAGGACCTTCGTGGACCTAACCTGAGTTGGCTAAACCTCTGTTGGAACTGGTGGGGGAATGGGGAGGACCTCCATGCTTGGTGTGGGTGGAGCGAGGCTGTACATCACCCCTTTGGTTTCCAGGGCGAGGAGGACCTTCGCCAGTTGCGGAAAGAATGTAGGGAGGATCCCCACATTGGAGAGGGACCGGATGGTCTATTCCTTCACATCGAAGGTTGGGGGTAGGAGGAGGAATTCCATACTCAGTGTGATGGGCACGAGAGAGGATTCCAGGCCGGTTTTCACTGCCACAGGGCAGGTCACCATTCTGGTTGGGGGTAGCGTGGGGCGTACCTCCATGGAGAACATCGGAGTAGGTAAGGACCATGCAGTTTGGATTGGTGGTACAGGGAGGGCCTCTGTACGGGGTGACATAACCGTAGATTGGTTTGCGGCGATCACCACTCGGGCCTACGACCCGGAGAGTCAACCCAGCCTGACCATGGGGTGGTTGGGGCCTCGATCCCATTTGGGCATAAGAATTTCCCAGCTCAGTGTGTGTAGGGGCTTCATGATATATGTCGCTGCTGGCTCGGGCCACAATAGCTATCTACGTCAACGCCCCTTGGCAGGCGCCATCGGCTCGGGCCCAACGCTGGCGTCGGGTCAGGTGAGCCGGTGCGGGTGGTGCACGGGCATATCCTACCTACTCCTCTAACAAGGTCGGGCGGGGGTGCTGACGCGGCTGGGTGGGGGCCCTTTCTTGGAGTCCTTGGATCGAGACTCTGACCGAGCAGAACCGGACATCACCAACCTCGTTGGTGTAAGGCAAGGAGTTGTCAAAGCATTCTGAGTACAGCCTCCTGAAATGATTGAACGTTGGGGTGGGGAGTAGGGGCTCCCTACGCAGACCTTGAGGGCGGCGTTGACAGTGGGGCCTAGACGCCTCCAAGTCCAGGCGGGCCATATCCCAAGTTGGGATTATTCCCTCCTCCTTGTAACAACGTACGAGGTCATTAATCACCCTTCGTTGGATGACCTCTGATGGGGAGAGGGGGCGTGGGTGCCCCACACTCGTGGATGAAGACACCGTTGTAGTGGCAGTGGAGCTGCACGGAGCGGCTGTGCTGGTATTTCCCCTACCCCTGCATAGGTGGGTGGGTGGCGATCGTGTTCCTATAGTACCAACCTGATTCTTGAGAAGCAGGTAGATTAACTCATCAGCAATGTGAGGAAAATAGATCGACAACCAGTTCCCCTGCGTCATTTCTTCTTCTGTGGTCGGCAAGAGGGATCCACGTAGAAAACGTTACAGAATAGAATGCCCCTCGTTCTACTGCTCCAACTTCTGGTGAGTTTCATGCCAGGCCCACGATTTTCTTGGCGGGACCCGGCTCCAGATATCCGGATCCGGTGACACGTCAATTAACTAATTTTTTGAACGCTACTAATCTCCACATTGAGGAGAATACCTTCACTTCGGGTCCCCCATTTCTATTTCCGACGCTTTCACCGGGGCACGCACATCCGTCTGTGAGGGCGCGCTGCTGTTTCCCCGTATTCCTGCTTTCCAAAGGCGGTCGGAATTTGTCCCTTGTTCAGGGACGTTTGCTCCTTGATCGAAATGGGATGATGGGATGTCAGTTCCTCCATCCATGGATTCCTCCTCGGAACTCTTCACCTAGTCCGGGTCTCCCTCATATATTTAATACGTTGTTTGTGAAACTCTTCCCGGTGCCATATCTTCATGGATTCCAGTTAATTACGTTGCTTCTGTCAGGACATTCCAAAGGGTCCGGTCAGGGCCGCAACCTTCAGTCGGGGGAGTAGTCACGTCGAGGCATCAGTAATGTGTCTGAATGCTGGGTAATTGGTGTGTCTGTATTTTGTCCCTTATTATAGGGCTTCTGGAGGGCTCGGAATCCCGAGGAATCCCACATTGAGCGTGGGGAATCATATTCCATAGGCATGTATCTGAGGTTTTAATCAGCTTCCCATGCTTAACACAGGGTATTCCGCAAGTTTAACATCCAGCAGAGACGGATCGGCCTGATCAGAACACCAGATGGAGTGGATCATATTGAGGAGTCCCCCTTGAGGGAATGCTGATATCGGGGCCAACCCGTGGGTGGATTCCGGAATTCTCTAGAGTGAAATGGGGTGGCATGATCTCACCGGGATGTGGCGGCCCGGGTAAGAATCAGGGTGGATGATGGAGAATTTCATGACATGGAGGGGGAAGGAAATGGGGATATCATGGAGATGACGGTGATGATGGGCTTGAGTCTCGAAGAGTCTTTATACATATCCCTGTGGAATGGAATAAAATTCCACGTAGTTCAGAAAAAATGTGCGGTTGCTTACACTCTAGGCTGCCCAAGGTGATGGAAGAATCGACGTGAATGTGGTCAAAACAACTAAGTGGTGGGCTTGAACCTTGTGAGGATTCCTACAAACCATGCCTTGACATGGATCAAAGTCCACGTAGTTCTGGAAGAAGGGTGTTATACTGACACGAAGGGGTGTCTGAACAACTGGATGGTAGGTTCACAATGGCTTACCACTGGATTGGGATGCAGTTTAACATCATGCGAGATGGGGGCGTGTCAGAGAATCAATGTGAAGAAGGACCTTGGCCTAGGTGGATGGTGGGCTTGAACCTTATGAAGGCTTACTACATACCATGCCTTGACATGGATCAAAGACCACGTAGTTCGAAATGGTGTGTCTGAGAACCGACGTGAATGAGGACCTTGGTCCAGATAGTGTGGGGCTTAAACTCTAGGCTACCCAGGGGTTGGTGAACCGACGTGAAAGGGGTCTGAGTGACCAATGGGTGGTGGTCTTGAACCTCAGGAAGGCTTCCTACATACCGTGACTTGACACAGATCGAAGACAACATAGTTCAGGTGAAAATGGGGGATTGTCCCACCGACACAGAGATAGTCGAGCCCAATGATTGTTTGGATTTAACCTTAGTGAGGCTTTCTACATACCATGCCTTGAAATGGATCAAAGTCCTCTAGTTCAGGTGGTGGTTTTCGTCAGCGAACCGAAGTGAAGGTGAACCCTTGGGTCCACTGGTGGTGGGCTTGAACCTCATGAGGCTTCCTACGTACCAGGACATGAAATGAATCAAATCCCTCATAGTTCGGGATAGTCCCAACGTCTTACTGCTAGACCGAAATGCAGTTTAACGTCGTGCGGGATGAGGTCGAACCCTGATGTGAATAAACGACGGGCGGTGGGATTGAACCTCATAGAGGCTTCCTACGTTCCATGCATTGACATGGATCAAATACCATGTAGTTCAAGTGGATGTACAGTTTAACGTCATGCTGGATGAGGGCATACAGTTTAACGTCATGCTGGACGAGGGCATACAGTTTAACGTCATGCTGGATGAGGGCATACAGTTTAACGTCAGGCTGGAAGAGGGCATACAGTTTAACGTCACGCTGGATGAGGGTATAGAGTTTAATGTCATGTTTCACAATGGAATACAATTTAACGTCATCCTGGACGAGGGAATATAGTTTAACACCATGCTGGACGAGGGGCATTTCCATGGTCAATGCTTACTCTAATCCCACATGAGTCATGCTCGGTGTGAGAAACAAGAGGCAGCAGAGACCTGACGATCACGTCGCGAAGGGTGCGTCTGTGAGAAGCGAAGAGGGGCTTACTCGTTTAGCAGCCCGTGGTGCCAGGACTTACTCCAGGATGGAGGCCCGAGAGTGAAAAAGCATAGAGGGAGAGGGATTTGGGACCAAAGAAAGGAGGTTCCTCGTTCCCTATCATGCCCCCCGCTGGCCTTGGCGGTGAGGAAGTACGGAGGTTCACAGGTGCTACCTTTGGAAAGAGGGGATAGGGGCTTACGCTCTGAGGCAGCCCTTCTCCCATGGACAAACTCCACTCCGAGAGGGAGGATATCATCTCATGTGAGGGTGATTCCATTCTTATGGAGATAAGCAGCGTAAAGAATGTCCGAGTCGGGGGGACCCTGCGTGTGAGGCACGGGTTTGGGTCACAGATTAACATCATGTTTTGAGGATGAGGCGCTTGGAAGTTTAACGTCCTGTAGCTTGGACGATGTGATTTTACTCCGCACCCCTAGGGCTTACATGCCTGGTACCCTCTGCTCCTTTTGGGAGGGAAGGCATCGGCAAGGCCGTGGTAGAGGGGGGTCGTGGAGCGAACCATCAAGGGGTCCACGTTAGCGTGGATATGCGAAGAAGAAATAGCCATTAACATGCCTATGCGAAGAAGCATTAAGAGAAGCAATGCTACGGGTGGTGTCATCCATGGGACTTTGAAATCAAATCATGAAAACCTGTAGGGTCTCATAGGAAGAGGAATTTCCAAAAAAAGGGGTCCACAGGCAGGGACCTTGCGGAGCTTGGTTGCTTCGCATAGTATAGATCACTTGAAAAGGGGTGTGCATCGCGAAGTGGAGTGCCTTGGCTTTAGCATGGGGTAGAGATACGTGTGGGAGGTGTCTCACGAAGTGGAAGGGGGTTCACAGAGCACTGACTCGCGAAGTAGAAGTGCCTCATGAAGCAAGGTGCTGCGAAGCAGTGTGCTTCGCGAAGTACAGTGACCCTACCTTGGAATGTAGATCACTTGTACAGTATGGGTGTTTCGTGAAGAATAAACGCTCCACGGCTACCCGGGTTCCCTTGGGAATCCCCTTACGTTGCAAATTCCATTATTCTTCGCAAAGGGCATCCCTCTCTGAATAGGATCACAAAACGAGACAAGGAAAAGGCCTCTCGTGAAGCAAAAATACCTCGCAGAGCTCATGATTCCCAGAGCGAAGGGTGCTTCGCAATTTGGGAGCTGAGAAGCCAAAAGGTCGGACTGTCTATCTGGAGAGCTCAGGGGGAGGTCGATATTTATAGGCAAGGGGCGCCATGGAGAAGAGCTCACACGGCGCTAAGGGGTCTTCATTTGCGTCACGGCGGGTCGCGAACGTCAACCGGATTCACGGGGGGGGGGGGGGTACCGCTTCATCTGCTTCGCGGCGGGTTGTGAACGTCAGGGTGTTCATAGAGGGTTACCGCCTTGATTTCTTCACTGTGGACTCACGAACGTCAGGCCGTTCATAGAGCGTTACCACCTCTGGTGATTCACGGCGGCCGTGGAGCTAAGGGGACTATGTGTCGGGGCTTCGCGAGGACGGGTACGGGGCCTATTTCCCCTTCGTTCTTTTCATCCAACATTTTGGTTCCAACAAGGCCTAATCATAAACACATATAATGGAATACCTTGATGAAAAAATGTTGAAATATATTATGGGAATCATTTATATGAAATAACATCCCAATTGTCATTACCCACCACATCTTGTCTCACTTGTTTTCACCAAAGTTATCTACCAAACTACCCATAGAGAACCACTTTCTTAGTCTTACATATTGCATATCTTCATAGGGTATAGATCAAATTGTAAAATCGTGAATCCCTAAAGATACACCATTATTACTCAAATCATATTGTAACCATCATCAACTAACAAAAAATTAGTGTCTTCCCTGGACATAGTCTAAACGTAGGTGGTACCTTGTAAGGATTTGGGTCAACAATATTTCATGCAACCCCCATCGCATTCTCAAGTTCATCAACCACCATTTTTAGTGACTCATTAGTCATATCTCTAAATATAGTATCCCATGGTGAATGTAACATCAATAAAAAGTCATATTACAATAATACAAATTAAAAACAAAATATGTGATATCACAACCAAATACAAAGTAATCCTCGATTTGAACATCAATCTTGTAATTCCCCATACGTTCACTCCTGGATCCTATTCCCATAAATACAAAATTTACATAGTAAATTTTATACTAGTTTTAAAAGACTATATTTAACCATCCATAATTACTAAATTAATTATGACTATAGAATCTCTTACATCGAAAGGTTCTTTTCTGGTTTAAGTATTTATAGAATTATTAGGACACAACATAAACTGATAAATCTCATGTTATTTATATAAAAGGAAACATTTTCCATTTATATATAAAACTATATAATTCATGAAAGGTATTAAAAAACTCCCATAAACTATATCACGCTATTTATCCTTCTAAACCAAGTATATTTAACACTTTTATCTATAACCTTGGGAAATATAAACATAAAAAATGGTTGGATCAAACACTTAGTAAGATAAATATATAACTACAACAATGAGGTTATAAGCATGGCATAAACATAACTTAAAAAATATGAAAGTATTTGGTAAAAAACATTAATTCATACTCAACATGAAACTAAAATCATGCTATATCCATGACAATTAAATGAAAATATGAATATCAATAATATCGTTCTCATACTGATGGAATGAAAAATGTTTGACATGAAAAACCTATTATCAAGGTCAAGTTCCAAGACATTTACATTTAGTTAAGAACATATTCAAGACATCCTATTTTCCTGGCCTTTATCCAAGACCCTATCATATTATGGGAATATGTATTAACCAAAACCCAACCTATTTTGTTGAATGGGAAATATTGATGCATCGAGGGGATATATAATGTCGAGCCCCCTCCTTCACTTTTTTAAGTCCAATGCATTCGCCGTAAGAGAAAATAAATAAAATATACATTATAAAATTTTTAAATAATAGATTATATTAAAATAACAATTCATATTATTCCAAAACTTTTCCCCATGTTAATAAAAGGGATAACCCGGTCATAACACATCCAGAGGATGAAGGTCGATGGATAAAAAATACATAATCATCATGAAAATAATAATACATATTGGAAATCCGATAATATTCCCTCTGTAAATATAATATAATTATTTCTTTGTGAACATCATCGAATTCTATTTTTGTAAAATTTTATTTTCACAGCTTATATAAAATTGGGTATGCGTCAAATAAAATACTAGAATAACATTATCATAAGCCATCTAGAGAAAAGAAGTTGATGGTTTCAATAAAATGTATAAAAATAAGTGAGAAAAGTTTTTCAAAGGGTTTATATTGAAGGAATTTATATCCCTATAAAAATAATAGAATACCACATAATGAAATTAAATGTTAGATTGTATCAAACTTATATGAAATAAGTTTCAAGTACGATCCTAATTCAATGAATGAACATTTAGTAACAAAAAATCCTCCCTATATAGGAAACAACTAAATCACTAGCTGATTGAGTAAGGGAACTTTATTTGGATATAAAATCCCATGAAATACAATGAAAATTACATTCAAAGTATAGTAAATTATTTTAAAACTATATAAGGGGAATAAGGTTCATAAAATGTATTATGTCTCAAAGATTGAGATTTAAGACCAAGAAAAACCTTATGGATTAGAAACTCTTGAATCAAACCCTTTTTAAAGAGTAAGTTTTAAATTGAACAAAAAATAATAATATTAAAATTTAATTCATTATATTATCTCTCAAATAGGCAATATATTAGCTACATAAATTAATTTCAGTGTATAAGTATAATATGTAGCTCAATGAATGAAAATTTTGACAAAATACCTTATGGATTAAGTGAAATTTTGGATTTGAAACCCTTGAGAGTTAAAAAAACAAAATATATATTTATATGTTATTAAATAAAAGGGATTAATGATAGAAACATCTCAAATTTGTAGTATACTCACCTCAAAAATAAAAATAGTTGTAAAAATACAATGTGTGTCTCAATGAAGAGAAATTGAGACAAAACCCAAATTGTTTGTCCTGAATTACATAAACATAATTTAACCTATGTTATCAATAAAATAATCTTAATAAATTAACTAATAACCTTACTCATATCCATGTACATTTATACCCTTCATAAATTGTCATCCTCTATATGAAATCTTCTAATATTCCACATTAGGTGTTTTTAGTTTGGATCTTTTGTACTAGCTACATAATAGCAATGTTCACTTATAATATTATTTAAAATATTATAATTAATAGATCATATAATATATATGAATATTTATTATAATATATTTTATAAATTTACAATTTCATTTCATTTCATTATTTGTTTTGAACTATGATGATGAAATTGAGGATGATCAAGTTTTAGTGATTCTTAATGAAAAAAATGTGTTTTCTTAATTAATGAAATAAATTTTGATATAACCATACCAAAAAATGTTATTTAAATATTATTATCATATTAGAACAGTAAATTAGTTCTCATAGTCATATATTACATAAATTCATTTTATTATTTGGTTAGGTGGTTAAATCGATCCAAACATGAGAATACATCGATTTAATGAATGAATATGATGTGGTTTATTTGTAATATCACTACAGAAAATGTATAAAAATATTATTTGGTTTTTATTATTATGATATATTATAATTATAATTAATTATAATAAGTATAAATTTATATGAAAATATCACAGAATTTAAATAAACAATTATCCTCTTTGCATAATTAATTTAAAAAATTAAATTTACTATAATTGTTTATTATTCATCTCACAAATATGTCCTCAAACCTTTCACACCAAAACCTTAATTTTATCAAAAATATAATATTTATCCTTTAATACCATCCTTATATCCATCCTTTTAAGGTCGTGAAGGAAAATGAAACATGTTATCTCGTGGAGGCAGTGTATGCACAACACATGAATTAAGGTTTTGTTTCTATTAAGGGATGGGTTATATACATAAATAATGATAATAAACATAAGATAATAACATTAAAGAAAATAAATGAAACTAGTATCATTATATTGGTGTGTTTGGAATAAAATTTAAAGAAGAAAAATATTAATAATAACTAAGTAGTTGATAATACTCATGTTGGGGATGGAATTATCCTTGTAATTCACCTTAAATTTGAAGGGCTTAGGATAATAATTATTGTCCATGGGATTATGTTACTGTAATAGAGTTAGAGGTAGAGTAAAATTTAAGAGTTTCAATTAGTAATTCCAAGGTATGTTGTTTCTTAATGTGGTGAAGATGTTACCATTTTATAAGTGAAGGGTCGTTTTGGTAACACCTTTACTTTTTCTAATAATTATATGAAACTATTAAATTTTAAATGTATCAAAAGTGGGAAAATGTGTTGGTTACACATGTATTTATCTAGAAAAATAAAAACCATTCAAATATAAGAAACATTTTAAAAAATTTAGTTCTTTTACACTATGCTAAACTCAATTTACTACTTTTTACTTTTACCTTGGTAATTAATTTCTTACATTAGTAATTAATTTTAAATAAAAAATTTAATATTAAATTTATTAACAAATTTGATATTTCAATTTTCAAATTTGAAAATAATTTTATCAAAAAAATTATAAATGTGCGAGAAGTTAACTTTAAAATAAATACAATTTATCATGCCAAAATATTTTTTATAAAAATAACATTTTAAATATTTAAATATATATATATATGTTATAATTATCATGGTCACTGATTTTAATGATATAAATTTATTTTTCATAAAACAAATATTTTTTATGATTATTTAATGGACATAAAAACCCAATTCACTATTGAAAATAATTTCATTTAAATATAAATACAAAAAATAGTTTATATATTAAACTAACACTATAATTAGTTATAAAAATGTTTGGTATATGTTTTATATCTAAAAATATTATTTCAAAATGTATAATGTTATTCATTAACTTCATATATTATTAATTTAATGGGTTTTAAATTTTAAATGTTTCCAACATAGTGATAAAATCATTCAAATTACAATTTTCATAAATATTTTATTTTTTTAACTAAAATCAATCTTTTTAGAAAATACTCAAAATTCATAATAATTAATTTTTGAATTTAGAAATTAAAAATTGAAGTAATTTATTTATTTCAAATTAAAAAATTTATATATTAAATTTTTGAAAAAAATAGTACTAATATAATAATAAAATTTTTTATCAGAAAATGAAATTTTAAAATAATCACTAATATTATTATTTTATCATATCATTTACCAACTAAAATAGCACTACCAAATTATTAATATCAAAAATAATTTATTATTAATCATTTCTTTCTTCAAATAGAAATGTGTATCACATAAAAGAGAATTGTTTAAAAACAAATACTTTTCTAAATAATAAATGATCTTATTAGTCATTTTAGGTAAAATAATTGAATTCCATTCATTTGAAAAGTAACCTTTATAATATTTATACATATATTAAATAAATAGGCTTGCCTTATTCAATCCTACTAATTAAATTTCTTAGTTTGAATGAACATATTTATACATTTAAATTTTATATATATATAACGGGATTTCAATTAAATATCAGTGTAGTGTAAGAAAGAAGATATCGACAAATTTAACTTATATAAAGTTAATTATATATTTGAATTTTGGGGAGTTATATTATACCCTATTAAATAAATTTAAGCCTCACATTTTGTCTCATTAGATAGAATTAATTCTTATAGGGAACTCATAATTAACCGTATACCACTAGATGATCATTAGTTAATTTAGGATGTAAATATAGATTTATTTATATCAAAAATATATTATACATTATTTACAAAGTTATACAACACATTCTTAATTTCACATAAAATTATACTAAGTGATATTGATCTATATTAATTAAGAATAACTCCCCAAAACCCTAAAAATGGTTTATATGATAATCATACCACTATGGGTTTTTATAATGAAATATCTAATGGTTAGTGAAGACCTACATGACATAGGATTATAGAAAATCTATAGTGAAAACTCATTATTTGATCCATTATTATAAGTTTCATGGGATTTTCCTTATTTACTGGTCTTCAGGTGACTAGTTCCCTCATTATCCCTCTGATTATAACATTGAGTCGTATAATTCCCAAATTGTCTTATAATTGAAGCGATAGATTTTTTTATATTTTCTATTTCCCTTACACTTTTTATTCTGATGGAATTCATCTCCACATTTATAAAATTTAATCTCATGTATCCTCCCATGTTTTTTACATTTAGGCAATTAAATCTTTTTTTCATTATAATCTTGGTCATAAGAATTTCTAGGATATTTAATCATTCTCTTATATGGTTTTTCAGGGATTTAAACTATTTTCTCATTTTTAATAAGTATTTTTAATATACTATTTTAAATCATTACAATTTTTCACACTCTAACCCTTATCCCATTAGTTTTTTTATTTTGGTATTCTCTAGATTTTCCTTGCCGTCCGTCGTTAACTTAGTTCCTTTGGACATATGTCAATACTCAAATTAAGAGAGTTAACATGAGTGATTATAATTATAAGAGAATTATCATAAATAACCAAAATAAAATTTAACCTTAAGATGTCTCAATTTATAAAACAATTATTCTATCCTATAGTTTATACAACAGAACTTATATTAGACTTGATTCAACCTATATCCCTATCAGTTTAACATATATCATTCTCTATTCACCCATGGTTACTTTGAGTTGGGTTCTCCCATTATTATTAACCTAATCCATAAAATAGATATCCTAAATTACTATGAAGATTATGAAAATATTCTAAAACAAAATAATCATTGAAATTTATGCTTTGATAATCCAACTTATCCTTCTAGAAACAACATTAATCCTTTATAAAATCATATGCCCAACTATGTATATACTCTCAAAAACATAACTTTACCAAAAAATATTTTATTCTTCATGTAATTAAACTAAAATGACATTATATATTCCTCTATAAATTAACTCTATCTTTAACCCTAAATTGAGATTAACAACCAGTTCATAAAGTCACACACTAGTCACTATATATCATAATCCCAAAATTGAGATGAAAAACTCCAAAAATATCATGAATCAATTATCAATACAAAGGTTAACAATTACAATCTACCTTAATTTCTAAAAATAAATCATCCTTTTATTATCTTAAAATCATATCTTTATTAAACATCAAAGTTATCCATACCTGAATCATGTGTTTTCTAATATTTATCTCTAGGAAAATAACATTAGTATAAAGTAATTTCTCAATGTTATTAAAAACATTTAATATGTTATTTCAAACCATTAATTCAAAAATATTAAATAAAAATCCTTATATATTTCACATAATCCTTAATAACACTTGTAATAAAATATAATATCATTGATAAATATCACTCACTAATAAGGATATCTAAATATATCAAGAATTAATTTATATTAAGATATCATCCTAAATACCTTATAGAAGACTATAAAACTCACATTTTCTATCATAATAGGCATACAATAATATTTTAAACCATGTAAGCATTCCCCCTTATTCAGTTGTAAGAAATAGTTTTTTCTTGATACAAACATTTATCAGTTTCATTTCTCTGATCATATTTCAACCAAATAATTAAACCAAAAAATTGTTATAATAATATCCAAAATATCTATAAAAACATGAATCCGAATATGTTTCCCTTATGAAACCTTATTGTTTAAAATATGATACTTTCATATCAACCTATGAATCTCCTTGTTCAATCCTTGGTTGTACATGGAAAAAATCAATTAGTTTATTTAACTTAATTATTAATCAATATTCTTAATTACTTCATAATAGTTCATATATAGAATTTGAATACCCAAACTGTATCCCCTGGGTCTATCTCTCTAGATGTGTAGTCTTAGTCCCACTCATCATGAATCATAGTGATGATTATGTAAATATTAAATCAAATCTTTTTGAGGTGATTACCCCTAGGCACATTTGTGATAAAGATATATCCACTTTCCTGTATCCAAATAGGGATGTATTTCTCAGAAAAAAGAAACATAATCTCAATTTTACGAAAAAAATTATGTTTTCATCCAATTATAAAACATCTTACTTGGGTTTTCAATAGATTTTTATTATCATAATCCCTAAATAAAATGTGCATTATTACCTTAACATAAAATTATATAAACAACCAAAAGGCTTATATACTATGATCATCCTTAACTTATCAACCTTTAAATTATCCTCAACAAACATCCTAATCACTATAGTTATATAAACCTTTCCATTGGTAGTAACATGAAACCTCAAACCTGTAGTTCAAGATCTGGTGCCCATTATAATGCCTCGAACCCACGATTCTAGATTTGGTACTTAAAAACATGTTGTGTATTTTTTTTTATAAAGGATGACTAAAAAATACATAGTACTTTATACATCAGATGGAATTTGACTATTCTTAGTTCTAGGGAATTAGACAACACCTTACATTTATCATATTTGAAACAAAAAAATGAAACATATTCTTGCTACCCTACTGCACGCAATAACTCCAAAAAAGATGAAATCTAACCTTGGACTTCTATGATACATATGAAAAATATTTGAAATAACATGTTGATCATTCAATTTCCCTGTAACGTGTTTTAAAATTTTTGATGTACGTTTTAGGAAATATTTCTTTGAAAATAACTTTGAGAAATGGTTTTGAAATAATAACATAAAAATAATTTTTTAAATACCTTTTGAAAACATTATTGAAATTAATTACCCTTTAATATACTATATAAATTTTGAAATTAATTATGTATATAAATTGTTTTAATTACAATCCAGTGATTTTTATAAATCAATACGTATGATTTTGAAAAAAAACATTATGTCAACTTCAAATATTAAAGGGTATCTTGGGCCTACCAACTTACTGAAGGATGGGTTCACCTCTAAATTCTCTACCGTATTTACAACGTTCAAGTAACGAATTTTATGATAATAGTTTGAGCTTTCTTTATAAATATACAAAAATTTTCCACTAGATTTTCTACTTAAAAACATGAAAACATTTTTAAAAAATTTATATATATATATATATACTATCACAAGAACGTGTCTTATAGATTCGAAATAACCAAATATCGCATCGACTTGTCTTTGTATGATATGAGTAATTGTCATCTATATTTTCCATTGAAGAAAATGTTCTTTAAAATTCATTTATAAAAAATAATTCCAGTTTCATATAACATAAATATATTTTAATAAAAATACAAGTGCATGAATGACAATTCATGAACAAAAATGATGTCCATTTCTATTATATGATAACCATGATTCTATATACACTTCACACACCTAAAATAATAGTTCTACTTATTTAAGATTATAAATAATAAACATAAATTGATATCATATGTTAGTAACTTTTATTTTTAAGGTAAAAATTTATAATAATGTTGCATGGATTTTTATTTTTCATTCAAAAATAATATTCCAATAACATTAAAAATAATAAGGGTCTCAAAAATTTAAATCTACAATCAGGTTTATTTGAGATTAACATATATAATTATTTATAAAATACCTTTTGACAACATGTAATTTTTTTTAACCAAAATGGATTTTGAAGAATAATTTTAAAATGATAACATAATACTTACAAAATTAAAATTACAATAACATTTTATTTTCAAAATGGAATTTTATCTATAAAAAAATATCCCTTGATAAATTTTGGAAATAAAATATTTAAAACTAGTAATAACGTAATTTTTCTTCAAAAAACAAAATTTGAAAATAATGAAAAATATTACGCATATAAGTACTTTGTAAAATAAATTCTAGTTTCAAATCGGTATAATATAATGCATGAAATTGTAGTCCCTTACACATAATTTCCACAATCATAGAATTTTTAAGTAAAACCCACTTTTTAGAATAATTTTAACATAATTAAAATTATAATCAAATATAATTTCCAAGATAGAATAATTAGAAATAAAATATGATTTTTAATAATAACCATTAACATTATAAAAAACCAAAATATAAAAATATAATTAAAATATCCATTAAAAAATATAAATCGTAGATTTGATTTTCTATAAAAAAAATAACAAAAATTGGTTTAAATAAATTATTTTACCCAAAAAGGGTTTTAATATTAACTTAGATACAATTGATTTTTTTTCAAGATTTTTAAAAAGAATTCTGATAATATAAAGGTTAATAAGAAAAAAAACAACATACATAAAAATCAAATTTGTTTTAAACAAAAATAAATAAATCATATCACTGACTCAAGAAATATGGAACAAAATTTGAAAAAAAGAATATAATTATATTCCTTATGCAAAACTAGAAAATTTCATTGTATTATATTCTCAAGAAATATAGATATGAAAAACAATTAAATAAACATTCCCTTACATATTAATGGAAAAATCCTTCTTACTGCTATTTTTGGCATGTTGGCACAACACAGTCTCTCATACTCGCATCTCTTTGAACATAAAACATAGAGCACTCCGCTTCAACATAACTTAGAAGAAACTAAAATGCATCACTACCTTATTTCTCGATAATCAGTGTAGCAAGAAAGAAAACTGAGACACTCATTTATAGTCCCAAACTCACAGTACACACACATATATATATATATGTGTGTGTGTGTGTGTGTTATTTCAACAGGCATAAATATTTTTAATGCTCAAATATATTTACTATGCAAGTTGAGAGACTGGTATAATTTACATATTTATTTGACGCATCTGCAAAGAGGACACAAAATATGGTCTCAAATTATTTTCAATAGATGAGTAGATATGTAAACTTTTTAATGGTGAAAACAACAACCCAGAGAAAATTAATTTGATTCACAGGAAGAAAGTGTTTAAAAATTGAAAATCAGACTAAATTCATTGAATGAAATAATATCATAAATGAAAATTCTCTTCTATTTAACTGATTACATGATGAACAGTATATTATATTGATAGATAACTGATGGAAAGAAATCATTGAAAAATGATAAAAATCCAATTAAAATTACAATTGTCAGATGCAAAATTTTTTATCAAAACAATGAAAGGATGATGATTGGAAAAAATTGGCAAGAAGAAAATTAAAACCCATATTTTCAAAAGATTCAGATACCTAAATAAAAAATTCAAACACATGTATGGAACTGATCCGGACTACCCGTCGATGAAGAACAACTCATCGTCTCCATCGCATTAAAGATCTGGGATCAGAAACATCAAATAGAGATTTTGACACCAGCTTCAAAACCCCTATCTACAAATGAACCCTAGATGATATTCGGACATCAATCGAAGGTTGAAGAAGCCATACCAAACTCAAACTCGTAGTCTGCGACTCCTCATTCAGGGTCCACCTTGCTCGGGGTCTCCGTTTATTATGAGGTCGAACTCCGCTAAATGCTAACCTCTCTGATAAATCCCTCCTGTGATAGGCCATGACCTCAAATTGAAGCTCTCCCCCAAATTAGAACCCGATGCAACCCTTCTTTTGGTTTTCAATTCAATTTTTATTATTATTATGAATTTATCATTTATTTAATATTCTTTCATTTTTTACTTATAAACTTTATATATACATCATATAAAGTTTAGTTATATATATATATATATTAAAATAATATAAAATCATATATATTAATACTAATAAATATATTTTTATAATTATCTTACAATTCATTATTTAGGATTAATTAATAATTTTCATAATTTTCACTCTAATGAAAAAATTTATTTATATTCTTTGTTAAAAAAAATTATAGACATAATATATAATTATAAAAAAAATTCATATATAATTCATTAGAAATAATAATAAATTTATTTAAACAAAATTCCTTTCTTTTAATTATTATTACTAATCTTATTTTTTCACCATTACTTCAAAATTATAATTTATTATTTAATTTAGACTAATTTAATTCAAAATATATAATAAAATGTATAATAACATATAACTTTAAATTATTAAAACAATATATTAGAAAATTTTATTTCATGATACCATATTTCATAAAGGTATAATTAATTTATTTTATTTTAATATGTCATCATGTATTTAAAAATGTCATTTTGCGAAATAATACCAATAAAAGTAACAAAATTTCATTTTGATTAAATTAAATTACATAGTTTTATAAAAGATATTATAATTCATTTTTTTAATTACATTGAATTTTTGGGATAATACACTCTCTCCCATTAAATGAATTGTACCCTCATAATTCATTTATCGTACATTAGAAAATTTTAAATCTTAAATTTTAGAATTAATAAAACAAGAATTCGTACGGGGACATAATTGTCTAATTAAAATTATAACATGTTGATTTTTTTCCTCAAAAGAAAACATCTAATATCCTGAAATGTTTATACCATTCCTATAATACCAATTATAATTCCCCTAACCCACGCTTCCAGATTTAGTACTTAAAAACATGTTGTGTATATTTTTATAAAGGATAACTGAAAAATACACAATGTTTTATACAATAGAGGACCTTTTACTAGGCTAGGTTTTGGAGAGTTAGACAACACCTTACATTTATAATATTTGAAACAAAAAAAATATAAACCTATTCCAACTACACTTCTGTGAATGCTAAATCCAAAAAATGATAACATCTGAAATTGAACTAATATGATACATGTGAAAAAAATTTAAAACAATGGGATGAGAATTCAACTGCCTAGTAAGGAGTTTTAAAATTTTTTAAGTACCTTAAATAAGTATTTATTTGAAAATAAATTTGAGGAATGTTTCCAAAATAATAGCATGGAATTAATTTTTGAAATACATTTTTAAAACTTAATTTAAATTAATCATACTTTAAAATACTATACCACTTTATAAATTAATTATGTACAAAAGTTGTTTTAAATATAATCTAGTGATTTTTAGAATACATTATGAATACTTTTGAAAACAAAAACAATGTGGAAATGTGAAACGTTGAAGGCTATGTTGGAACTACCCACCTGTTGAGGGATGGGTTCACTCCCTAATTCCCTACCATATTTACAATGTTCATGTGTCAGCTTTTATGATAACATTTTAAACAAGCTTTATTCATATACATACATTTTGTACTAGAGTTTCTACTTTAAAACATGAAACTTTTTTAACACATTTATATATATACATATTTATATATATAGTTTTCTAAGTACACATATTCCTGATTCAAAATAATAACATATCATGAAAACTTTTATTTTCATGATATTAGTAATTTTCATCCATATTTTCCATTAAAAAAACTTCCTTTAAAATTAATTTTTACAACAGAATTCCATATTCAAAAAAAATACATATATCTTCATAATAAATACCAGTTCATGCATCACATGTCAAAAACTAAGATGATTTCCATTTCATATAAACGACATACATGATTCTACATACACTTTTAACACATGACATGATATTTTTAATTACTCAAAACTATAAATAATAAAAATAATGTTATATCATAAGTTAGAAACTTTTTTAGATAATCATAATTAATAAAGTTACAAGGGTTGTTATTATTATTTCAAAAATAATAATCCTATAAATTTTAAAATAAAAATATTTATAATATTTTAAATCCAAAATCATGTTTATTTGAGATTAAACATATATATTTATTTATAAAATTCCATTCTGAAATCTTGTAGGATTTTTAAGAAAAATGCACTTTGCAGAAAATTTTTAAAATGATACAATTCTAGTTAAAAAATTAAAATTATATTCAAATGTGATTTTTAAAATGGATTTTTTTATATAAATAGAACTCATTACTAAATTTTGGAAATAAAACATTTAAAATTAGTAATAAAATGGTTTTTCATAAACAAACAATGTTTGAAAACAAGGAAAAAATATTAAACATATAAGTTATTTTCTAAATAAGTAGTAGTTTCAAATCAGTATAATATAAAGCATGAAACAATAGTCCCTTACACATAATTTCCACAATCATAAATATTTTAAGTAAAATCCAATCGGTAGGATAAATTTCAACATACTTAAAATTCAAATCAAATTGAATTGTAAAATAGAATAATTAAAAATAAAACTTGACTTATAAAAATAACCCTTAAAAGTATAGAGAACCAAAATCTAAAAATAGAATTAACATATCCCTCACAAAATATAAATCATAGTATTTATTTTAAATAAAAAAACAAATTGGTTTAAATAAATTCTTTTACAAAAAATGGGTTTTAATATTAACATAGATAAATTTGAGTTTTTTTTCAAAATTATGAAATAGAATTTTTAAATTATATATGTTAATAAAAAAAACCCCACTTACATAAAAAAATTGGCCTTAAACATAAATAAATAAATAATCCCACTAATTTGAGAATTAAGGAATGTAATTTAAAAACAAGGAATAATAATATATTCCTTACACAAAACCAGAAAACCTAATTGTTATATTTTCTCAAGAAATATAGATTTTAAAAATAAATAAATAAAATTTCTCTTACATGTTAATTGTAGAATCCTTCTTCCTGTTCTTGTTGGAATGTTGGCACAACACCATCTCTCATACTAACATCTCTTTGAACAGAAAACACAGAGCAGTATGCCTCACTAGAATTAAGAAGAAACTAAACAGCATCATTGCCTTCTACATTGATAAAAAGTGAAACAAGAAGGAAAAACTGAAGCACTTATTTATAGTACCAAACTCACTATACAAATATATATATATATTTTATTTCAACATGCATTTAGATTTTTAATGCCCAAATAATTTTCATGTTTAAGTTGAGAGACTGGTATAATTTATATATTTATTTGATGTGTCTACAAAGACGACACAAAAGATGATTTTAAGTTATTCGGAATAGAAGATCCAAGATATCAACGAGTTAAGGTTTAAAACAATTATGGGAGGAAATTTTGTTGGAGTAGCTTGAATAAATTGTTCAAAAATTGAAAATTAAACTGAATTCAGTGAAATCCAAGAAGATCATAAATGAAAATTTTCATCTATTTAACCTATTCCACATAGAACATTTTATGAGATTGAAAGATAAATCATGGACCGAAACTGTTGAAAAATGATACACAAACCATTAAAATTACAACTGTTAGATGTAGAAATATTTATCAAAAAAATGAAAGGATAATTATTGGGAGACAAATAGTCAAGTGGACATTTAAAAACTAGATTTTCACAATATTAGGACACCTAATGTTAAATGAAAACACTTATATAGAGTAGATATAGACAACACGTTGACGAAGAACAACACGTCATCTCCATCACAGTTCAAGTCTGGGATTGAAAACATCAAATCAATATTTTGATTCCTTCTCTGAAACCCCTATATTAAAATGAACACTAGACAATTCCTAAAAATTTATTGAAGGATGAAGAAGTCATACCAGACTCGAACTCATGGTCTGCAACTCCTCCTTCGAGGTCTACCTTGCTCGGGATTTCTATTTATTATGTAGTTGAACACTCCCAAAGGCTAGCCTCTCTGAGGAATACCGCCTATGATAATTTGTGACCTTGTATCAAAAATATCCCCCAATTCGGAACCCAATTAAACCTTTCATCCAGTTTTCAATTTAGTTTTTTTAATATTATTATCAATTTATCATTTGTTTAATATTCCTTGATATTTTATATATAAACTATATATATATACATCATATAAAGTTATGTTATATATTTATAATTTAAAATAACATAAAATGTCATTTATTGATACTCGTACATATATTTTTATAATTATATTACAATTAATTATTTATGTTTATTCAATAATTTTCAAACATAACATTCCAATTGAAAAATTAATTTAGATTTTAGTTAAATAAAATTATTGGCATAATTTATAATTATATAACAAATTCATATATAATATATTTAAAATAATAATATTTTTCTTTTAAAAAAAATATATTTCATTTAATTGTAATTATTAATCATTTTTTCCCTCTTAAAAATTTTATTTAGTATATGATTTACATTAATTTAATTCCAGACATTATAAAACAAAATTTATAATAACATATTTCTTTTATTATTAAAACAATATATAATAAAATTTTATTTCATGATACAATATTACATAAATGTATAACTAATTTGTATTATTTTAATATGTCATCATGTATTTAAAAATTGACATTTTGAAAGATAATACCAATAAAATTAACAAAATTTAATTTTTATTAAATGAAATTACATAGTTTTATAAAATATATTATAATTTTTTTATTTAATTACATAAACTTTTTGGGACATTACACTCATAGATATATATTTTACATTCTTACTTTAACAATTTCTATAAAAAAATATATATAACCATCCACAGTGGAAATATTAGTAATGATTTTGGACTCTATTACATTTAAAGGATATTTTCAAGTTTATAGATTTAAATAATTAGTACATAATGTAAACAGATAAATCCCATGTTCTTTGTATCAAATGGATTGTTTTATCATTATATATGAAACTATATAATTCATGAAAAGTGTTCAACATCTCCCCATATGTTTTCACACTTTTTATCATTCTCAAACAATCACATTTATTACATTTCTCTATAAACTTGGAAAATGAAAATATAATAATGGGTGGGATAAAATGATCAGTAGTGGAAATATATAACTGAAGAAATCATGAAAGAAACATGTCATTAATATTATGGTTTGAATAGTGAAAAAACGTGAATCCATAATCAACTTGAAACAAAAATTAATTTTATATACATGAAAATAAATGAAAACCTTTACATTAATAATACTGATCTCTTGCTGATAGAACACATAATGACAAACATCAATCACCAATTGTCAAGGCCTTATGCCAAGAAATTTAATAGTCTTCAAGATTGTAGGTAAGACATCCTATTTTCAAGGCCTTATTACATGACAATATCTTATTATGGGAAGAGGAATACACTAAAACCAAACATGTTTTTCCGTATGAGACTTATTGATGCATCAAGGGGATATATAATGTTGGGCCCCACCCATCACTTGTTTAAGAATAATTCAATAACCGTAAAATAAAATGAATAAAAAATACATAATCAACCTTTACAATAATCCTCAGTATTTAAATAAAAATATATGAAATTCAAATAGTTTTCCACATGTCATTAAAATTTATAACATGGTCTTAATCCATATAGAGGAATAAGGTGGCTGGATATACAACACATAGTCAAATTTACAATAATAATTTGTATTGTAATTCCAGTAATAATACATGTATAAATATAATATCATATATTCTATGTGAATATCATCCAATATAAGTTATATAAATTGTGATGTTCACAATGTATAGAATAATGTGTATACAACTAATAAAATACTAGAATAAAATAATAATATTCTATCCAAAGATGGGAAGTTGGTGGTTTTAATAGAACATATCCAAAGAAGTGAGAAAGATTTTTCAAAGTATTTATGTGGTAGGAATATATATCCATAAAACACAATTATTTAATACCTCATTATAAAATAAAATGGTAGAATGTACCCAAATTATATGATATAAGTTCAAATAAATAACATTACTCAATAAATAAAAATTGATTTACAATAAATCCTCAATAATAGATAATTAACTGAATCATAATCCACTTGAATAAGAGAACATTATTTTGATATACAATCCCATGAAAAATAAGCAAAATAACAGTTATGGGATTGTAATTCTATATAACATCACGTAATGGGAACATGGTGAATAAAATATATTATGTCTTAGAGAATGAGAAGTGAGGCAAAGAAAAGCATTATGGAATAGAAAATTTTGAATCCATACTTCTTGAAGGCGAGAGATTGAAATTGAACATTAAATATCAGGATTAAAATATATTTCATGATATGATATCTTATATTTGGAATATAAACAACACCTAAATGAAATTAGGTGTATAAATAAAATACTTTCCCAAATGAAGGTAATTTTAGAAAAAACCCTTATGTCTTGACTAACACTATTGGTTTCGAAACAATTGAGAGTAAAAAAATGAAATTTATATTTATATACAATTAAATAAAATATATTTCACATAAAATATCTAAAATTTTAATTATACCCACCTCAAAAATGAAAAGAAGTGTATAAATAAACTATTTTTCTAAATGAAGGGAAATTGAGATGAAACCCTTAACTCTTGTCCTAACTTACATGAACATGATTTTAACTCCTATATTACAAAAATATTTATCTTTATAACTTAACTAGTAACATTAATACTATCCATTTTCATTCATACCCATCATAAATATTCGTTATATTTGTGAATTTTTCTAATGTTCCACATCGGGTGTTTATAATTGTGATCGTTAGAACTAGTTTCATAACAGTGGTGTCCATGTTTATTATTATTTAAAAGTATATAATTAATTTATAATATGATATACTTTAATAGATGTTTCAAATTTTTTTATAGTGTTATAATTTAATTTCATTTTAGTTTGGTTTATGAACCATGATGATGAAATCAACGTTGATCATGTTTCATTAATTCTTAATGAATTAATGGAATTTTCTTAATTACTGAGTTAAATATGGATATAAACTTAACATAAGTAAAAAAATATATTTACATATCTATATAATATTAATCCATTATATAAGTTCTAATAGTCATCCATGACATAAATTTAGAGTATTGTTTGATTAGGTGGTCAGACCGACCCAAACATGAACCTACCCTTATTTAATGAATGAATAGGAACTGGTTTAGTTGCAATATAATTATACCAGAAGAATAATTATATAATTTTTTTATTATTAGTTTGATATATCATAATTATATACATGTGGGGTAGGTATACATTCATATGAAAAATATTACGCAATTTGAATAAGGGATTATCCTCATAGCATGATTATTTTAAACGATTAAATTAAGGATGATCGTTTATTTTTTATATCATTAATAGGATATTTAATTTTTCATAAAATAACCATAATTATATTTTAAAAATGAAATTTAACCTTTAATACCTGAAATAAATACCACATTTTAAGGTGGTGAAGTAAAAATAACATGTTATGTCGTGGAGGAAGTTGTCCGCACATCACACAAATAGTGGTTTTGATTTTTATAATGGATGATGCATATGAATAAAAAATGCTAATAGCAATAATATAATAACAATAAAGTATATAATTACTATTAATATCATTATATTTTTGTTTTTATAATGAATTTTAAATAATAAAATTAAAAATAAAAACATAGTAATTGATAATAGTCATGTCGAGTGATTGAATTTTCCTTAGATGTATCCTTGACTTTGATGCAATCAGGAAAAAATGAGTGGAAAGGGGATTATATTCATGGAATATGATTATTGGTAGATTAATTTGGAAGAGTTTAAAGGTATAATTATATGGTTATTTGATCCTTCAAATGGTAAAAATGCTACTCTTTTATAAGTGACGGAAAGGGTGGTTTGGGGAACACCTTTACAATTTTCAATAATTGTGACTTTATTCATAGTTTAATGAATCAATAGATAAATGACGTTTAGGGGACACATTTATTGTTTGATAAAAATTCAACCATTCATTTATAGTCATTTTTTAAAAAGTTTTTGGTCTTTTACTCTAGGCATAACTCAATTTACCATGTTTTACTCTTTCCTTGGTAATTAATTTTCAACCTTAGTAATTAATTTTAATGAAAAAGATTTGGATTGGAATTTTCTAATAATTTGATAATTATAATGTTAAATATAAATATCATTTTATCAAATAAAATTTAAAATTGTTTAAAATGATAATTTTAGAATGAATAAACATAATCATGTAAAAATTGGTTTCAGAATAAAAAAACACTTTTAAGATTTAAATAAATATATATAAAATAAAATTATCATGGTATAGATATTAATGAAATAAATTTATTTTTTAAAAATAAATAAATTTTATGATGATTTCAATGAAATTCACAATCAAATATCTATTGAAAATACTTTCTCTTAATGAAAAATACTAAATATTGCTTATATATTCAAGTAACATTGTGATTAATTATAAAATAAATTTGGAATTGGTTTTAATTATATTATAAATATATAAAAATGTATAATTTTATTCATTAACTTAACATTGTATATATTTAATGGTTTGTAATTATTTTAGGTTATGCTTATATAGTGATAAAATCATGGAAATTACAACTTTTGTAAATCCTGAATTTTGACTAATAAAAAACCTCTATATAAAATTATTAAAAACTCATAATAGGTAAATTTTTTATGGGATTTTTGAAAATAAAGTCGATTTTTTTAATTTAAAATTCATAAATTCATAAATTACTTTTTGAATAAAATCCTAACATATAATGAGAAATAAATTATTGGAAAATGACATTTTAAAATATCAACTAATATTATTATTATTTAATATAATTTACAACCTAAATTAGTGTTACCCAATTATTAATATCAAACATAATTCTTATTAATTTTATATTTCTATAAATATAAATATGTATCTAATAAAAATAAATTTTAAAAAAAAAATACATTTCTAACAATAAATGATCTTATTTGTAATTTTAGGGAAACTGTTTAAATTTAATTCTTTTTAAAAGGCCCTTTATTTTCATTATTCATATATTTAATAAATAGATTACTATTATTCATTCTTTATAATTTAACATCTAGGTTTTAATAGTCATAATTAAATATTTATATTTTATCTAAATATGTCATAGTTTCATTTAAGTTATGTGTTGCATGGATAGTTTTCCATTAAACAAATTAAATTGTTTAAAGGTAATCATGTAATAGAATTTTGGGGTGTTATATATTTATAATTTCACTATTTATTTCTTCTCGAGTTTGTATTGACACTCAATTTAGAGGTCCATTGCACAAAAACCACACTACCACTAAGGCCATTAGCCAAATCGCTCTATCTCATAATGGAATAATCTATATTAAAATATGATGAAAACTCACCATCATCTTATCCAAAATAAAAATAAGGAAACTCACACATCAGATCCCATATCTAGATTCATACCAGGGATATTTATGTTATGAGGTTCGCTACCCATGAATATGGAATAATCTATTAATCAATGAATAACATGACTAAATCTATCCTTAAACAATTAATCTAGTCATGAGGTTTCCCCATAAGAATCTTAGGATTACATACAACCCATAAATTCAATAATTTATCAAAATAAAATGGTTAACATCTCTCCCATCACTCATTTAATCCTCATGACATATAAATATCCTGAATTTATCCTAATCTTCCAATATACCCACATAGAAATGATCTTTATCTAATGCCTTAAAATTATATTACTAAAATATTAGTTGATGGAGTGTTTCTAATATATCTATTATACTATCATGCATATTCATCTAATAGATGATAAAATATTAGATAAAAATAACATGGAACATATATATAACAATAAAATATTGGAAAAACAAATTATAGCCTTCACGAGGTTAAACAGACCAAGACATATCTCAATAAAATCTTTCGAATTTCATTTAAAAAATTAGATAAACCCCATTTTAACCCATTTTGAAAATGAATCACAAGATAAATTTTCACATATCATACCCTTAGAAAAATAACAAAAGAATACCTCCTTGGAAAACCATGCTTTGTATTGAAAATACCATTTCAAATATAACAGTATAAAAAGTATTATTCAATTAAAATCACACTTTATACCATGCCCTGTTTTAGATCAATTATCAAAATAAAACCCATTTACATTGTAAAAAAAATTACACCACAAAATAGTCTATAAGAGGTGATAATGACACTTATTCTACCAAAAACCCATCAATTAACCATTTAATATATTATAAATTCATTGTTAATTGTAAGGATAATGCAATAATATAACATTTCATGGGGTTAGGTCACACGATGTCAGGAAAAAAATGAAAAAATAACCATCATGATAACACACAAACATAATGTTATAAAATAAGTAATATACTCAAAAAAGTAAAGACTAACTTCCTTAACCATATTTCTATGAATTCACACCAATATCATTCTAACCAACAACCTTCCATTGATCAGTTATCTTAATCACAAACCATCTCAAATAAATCCTGAATTCATTTAAAATTAAAATCCCAACTTGGAATAATCATTTCTAAGATCACTAGGCCCTGAAACAATTCCAAAACTTCAATCGAAAGGGTGTGTTAAAATCATGATGCATCATTGAAGGGGGTAAAATCACTAATTTACCCCAAATTAAAAAAAGGATCTGGGGAACACCAAGTACCTAGTGTGAATGTGTTATCCACAAGATGCAACATGTAGAGGTACCCCACCCCTTAGAACCCTACCAGGCTCCCAGTGCACTCAAATTGGGTACCCGGTGGCCAGTAAAATCCACACTCCTTCACACTTTCAAATACTAACACATGAATACCTTATTTAGGGTATTCTCTCACTAAACATCAACCTCTAAAACATCCCAAAAATACAAATCAAATGGGATCCAAACTTCCTCCATTCACCTTTAATTCAAAACATTAAATTTCGCTTCTCACTAGAATTATGGAAACCCAATCCTCCATGTAGTTCACTAACATATAATGTTGCGAGTTGTTACATCAACCATTAAAAAACTCAATAATATTCTTGATCTCATTAGAAACTAATAAAATATATCCACAATGCCTCAATAGTTTTCCAATGTTTTATTATTTATTTATCAATAATAATTTATCATCTCTATATATATAAATTTATTTCTTTATAAGGCTCTCCTTGTAATATAAAAAATAGTTCCTTTTTAGAATAGTCTAATAACTATCTCAAAAGTAATTTTTAAATCAATATAAACTAATTCTTCTATAGTATTAATTTTTTTACATATATTAATTAGATTAATTATTAAATGATAATTCTCAAATAACAAATGTATATATTTTTTATCTATCTATATTAATGTTCACAAGAATTAAATTACAAACATTTATCTGTGAATCACCAAAACCCACAAATTAAACAAACTCAAACCGAACACAACTCTCCATAAGAAATTAATCAACATAAAATACTTGAGAACCCTAAAAAACCAATCAATCCTATCATCAAACATCAAATTCCATTGACTAAAATTATTTCCTGTCATAAAACAATATAATAAAATTGAAAAATGTTAGATATAAAATGAATAAATAAAACATTTTATTTGATAAATGTACTAATAAGCTGTAAAAAACAAATTGAATTAAAATTTATTATAATAATACCTTTTGAGATAAATTTAAGCAAAAATATATGGGTGAAAAAGTGTATGTACTTAAAAAATGTAGAAAAATTATCATCATTGTCCCTATCATCTCTCCAACCTTCAATAATAATGCAATCACCATCAAAAGAAACATTACCACCATAATCACTATGAGGTGGGTTAAAATAATCATGTAAACAATAGAGACTAAAATATTTATTAATTGAGGACATATATGAATCAAAATGTGATTATGCATCATACAGGAGAGTTAAATACACTAGATAGAAATTAGTTTTGAATACTATAATTATATATCCATGTTGTTATCATTTTCCATGTACTTCATGATTGAATAATGTAGCCCTCTTGTTGATGTCCTATAACTAAATATATTTAACATCTTGATTTTACCAAAACTACTACCCAATCATACATAATACTTTGATGAAAATAGTTACTTTATAGATAGACAATTAACTCAATTTGAGTTCTCTTGATCAAAAACCCAATGGAAATGATTGTATGGATCAAAATATTCATATTCATATTCATCAATAACCACTATATTAAATCATACAAAAATATTCAAATATGAATGTGTTTTTATAAACAGGTTTGTATCATATATTATTCTAACTATTCATAATATCCACTTATATTCTTAAATAAAAAAATTATTTTAAAATTTCAAAAAAAACATATAATATTTTCTAATGTAATTTCTCTAATTGTATTACCATGCTAGTTTTTTGGGTTTATATCATTATACAAGATAATAAAATCTCAATATTCAAAAAATAATTCAACGAAATATAAAAACTACATTTATTTATATTTAAAACATACATGTACACACGTTTATATATATCAAACATTGAATAAATATTCACTTTTATTCTTCATGATCAAGAATTAATGTACCCCTAAGAGTATATTTATACTGAATTATTTTATTATGTTTCATATTACATGGAGATGAATCCCAAGTTAATATTTTATTTATACATATATATTTTAGAGAATAATAATATTCTTATATTGAAACTTATATAATAATTAAAGTGTTATGAATAGTTGGTGATCCTTTAATGCATGGTTATTTTATAATATTAGTTGATTATATAGTCCTAAAATAAAGAAATTTCATCATGTGGTGTTCCACGTTTACCCAACTAACCTTTAGATAGATCATATTTTTAACATCCACATTCACCAAGGTCCATCATGAAATATATTCTTTCATTTTGGTCATAGGAAAAATTATAACATATTTTCAAAAATTAGTTAAATAAGAAATAAATTGTAATTATAATTATATTATATAAAAAATAATAAATTTATTTTCCTAAATCATAGTCCACTTTCTATCTTCTACAACAAACAATTGTTATAACCGCAAGATTAGATTAACTAGATTTATATTTCTAAACTAAACTAGATTTCCCAAAAAATGTTTGCATTATTTTTCATTATTACATTAATTTTTTATCTTCATTATACCCAAACAAATATTTGTATGTAGGTTAAATATGATAGGTATATATATTAGGATACAACCCCAAATGACATGCTATATGAAAGTAAATAAATTAGTTTGTAAAATAATTAATGATGAAAGTGGTTAAAAATACAAAATAAAACAATAACTATGTACTTGAGAAACAATACTTAGGATCCATGAGGTACTTAGTATTATTGAGATAATTGATAATCCTTGTATTTTCATGTTTAATTTAATTGGAATGATTGTGATCAAAACAAGTATCCTTAGTAGATATAGAGGTTGATGGATGATGATAGATGAGATAGGATCTATACGATTGGAATGGAGTGGGAAGATAAAAAATACAATATAATAAGGTACTGATGGATAAATATAAACCTCCAATTAAAATAATGATATAGATATACCAAGGGGAGGTTGTTTCATTGTATGATGAAATGACCTTGATAGATGAAATAGTAAAAACTTGTTGAAGGGATCAACATTTAAAAAATTCCAAAAAGTAGTGGGGGGTTTCTAATGGGTTAGTATTGATTCAATGACTCACATCCATTAATTATTTTGTAAATGACAATAATTTTTTTTAAAGGACATAACTTTATTTTATTATATTATACATTTTTAGATGAACTTTATGTAATTGAAATACTGAAGAACTAAAACTATTTTACAAAAATCTAGTGATCAGAAATTCCATGACAGATTAAACCCATCAGATTTAGAATCACTGTAGTGGTGTTAATTAAACCCATAAATTTGTAAATTAATATACTGAACTCACTTGGATATGTAGTGGTTTTGTGGATGTTGTTACAACTTACCTTGAGTTTTTTAGAATCTGACCTTTGAATTTTGATAAAGAAATTCTTAGAAATAAAGTCTCACCTAGAATGTTAGAAGAATGAAAAAAAGATATCAACCATTATAAATGTGTTTCTTGGTTTCGCAACTTTAAAATTTCTTTTTGGTGAGATCTCATCTAATTAGAGTAATACTTTTCTTTTTGAATGTTTTTTTTAAGAGTTGTGGCTATAATGTTTGATTTCTGAATCTATTAGGAATTTCTAGTTCAATTGTTTTGTTTATTATCCTATGTGATTGTGGGATATTGGGGATAGAAAGGTCGATTATTTTGTGATAGTCTTGATAGAGGGATTCTGTTTCATGGAATACATAGTTCTAGAAATTAAGGTGTGTGGAAGTGATCTTCTACTGACAAGTATAGTCGTGGGATTCCAGATATAGGAAGATAGACCTTCTAGTAGGTATAAAATCCAAGATACCTTATGATAGGTTTAAATTCATTGGTACCTTTTGTATATTCTATAGAAATACATTACACATTGGTTTAAAAGTGTCATTTTAATAATATCCTTTTAAAAGAGTATTTTTTTCTAATCAATACTCTATGTTTGGTTTTTATTCTTCTTCTATTTTTTAAATTTATGTTGTGTTAAGTATTGTATTGTTTATTAAAAACCCAATATTTTAAATTTCCATAGTGTTAACACATCCATAATTAATATTTAACATACTAATTAGATTATTTATTTTGTACTTATTGTATTTTATATAGTGTATATTTCTAGTGTGTATGTTTTTTTATTCTAATATATTATTTGATCTATAATATTAAAAATTGATCATCTTAATACTTTTGGAGGATAATTTTTTTTTTATTTTCAAACCACAATTCACCCATCTCTTGTAATTTATTAACAACAATACCTTGGAATATCATTTTGTATCAGAGCGAGTATTTACATGGGTTCAGATATATTTTTCTATTTGTCTTCAACTAATACTAACATTCTGTATTTACAAGTATTTAATTAATTATGAATTTATATTATTATATCATAATTTGGATTTGGATTTATTATACTAAAATTGTTTATAAAGGAAATTTATTTTGCGATGGTTGGAGTACCGGTTGGAATACTCAAAAAATTAAATCAGACAACACCTCATAATTTTAATGAAGAATATTTAAAATATTGATGTAAGTTTATGAGATCATGTACCATTAATAATGGAGTGTACAATTTTATCATGTGATAGGAAACAATAAATTTTCATAGAATGATATTTTTCAATTTTATTTTAAGAAATATCTAGAATAAATTGTAAACCATAAATTTCATAATACTTTTTTATACTTTTGAAATAGGAACATATATATTCAGATATCATCTTGTGAAATGAAAAATACCATTTTTAAAAATTTGTAGATTATGATTTTTGGAACTTCTAAAGATTAGGAAACACACAGAGCTCTGTTGAGAAAATATTATCATGCATTTTATTTTCTTCATAGAGTGATAGTGACTCAAATGCATAAATGTTTTGTGAATATTGAAAATATGTTACAATATTTGGCAAAGAAAGAGTAATCAAAAGATATTGTCATTAAAAATATTACTGATATTATAACTAAGGAGTGGGAGTCTAAGAAGACATCAATTGATGTAATTAAACATTTAATAAAGTAAGTCCTGGATTGCTTCACTGGAACCTTAATGAAATATGAAAGTATACTAAAAAATATACTAAGAAATAGAATAGTAAAATGAACTATCATTTTCCTCTACATTTTGTAGTCCTACTTCTAGTGCTTATAATATTTGTAATAATACTTCTAAATATCATGTTTTGAAAGGAACTGTAAGAATTCAGATAAAAGTGGTTCAAAAGACAATGATAATGAAATTGATCAAATTTCAAGGATAATAAATACAATTTTCTGTAATATGAACTTCTAGAATACTTATTGAAAATTTAATAAGTAGAGCCATTATGAGAAGGAATCATCAAATTAGATATGCTATGAATTTAATAAGGTAGGTCATATTTGAATAGATTATCCTAAATTGAAGAATGAAGATAGAAATTCAAGAAGGTATTCTAAATTTAAAGGAAGTAAAATATTAAAATCTTTAAACACCTAGAATTATAGTGAAGGTGATACAACTACTAATAGTCTAATAAAAGAATGCGTAAATGAAAGTCAAAAATAGTGGTATTTTATTCAAATATTACGAGGAATAAAAAATTATGCATGGAAAAGGTAACTAATGAATTTATGAAAAAAAATTAATTATATTATAAATTCACTTATAATTATAAAGATGATTATTCAACTTCATTGGACAATGAAAAATAAAATAATGAAAAATTCAATTCAACATAAGATGAATAAAAATTACCTGTTATATCTAAAATGGTTATATATGTAACTCTTCTAAATAAATAAAATAATAAGTTGAAGGATACCTATGATTTTACAAAAGAAAAATTTATTAACACTAATAAAATAATTTTAAAATTAACCACAAATATTTCAAAACATTTAACTGAATTAGATTCAAAAACAAATTCATGTACGAATTATATTAATTGAGATTTTATTGATTGGGAATTTGATGATCAAGATAATCATAATTTTATTATTAAACTATAATATAACGTTTTTTTATACATAAACCTTTATCAAATTTTACTTCGGGTAAAGAAAAGTTTATAAAATTTTTAATGGAATTAGTTATACTTGTGACAAACCTTATTTTAATCAAACTAATTTGAACCTAAAAGTGATAGTTTTTTATTAATATTCAATGAGGAGGTCACTGAAGTAAGAATTATAATTTTAAAATTTATAAGACTCTTAGTTTTGACAAAGAATTTAATTTTTATGAACCAATAGTTGTGTATTATAAAATATTTGGACAAATATGGGCTCTAAAAATATTGTTTTCTAATATAATTTGAACCAAACTATTGTGGTTTCCAATAACTTAATCTTATATTTAACAAGAAAATAATCTTTAATTACTAGAATCATATATAAATGGAACTTGGATAAAAGTTATTCTTAATATATGATAGATGAAAAGTCCAATTTTGTAAATTTATAAAAATTAATAGGTGGATGAGTAGCATTTGGAGTCATTACATAGGGAATAATATTCAGAATCAATGATATTTATATTCTTATAAAATATTATATCAAATGTTTTATATGTTTTTAGACTTAATAACAAGATTATTAGCATAATTTAACAATTTTATTTGGGATATCTTGTCAAATTCAGAAATGATAAATTTAATTTCATAAATTTTAGATGGTACTTTTATTTTATTTGTTGATACGCTTTAAAATTTTTACACAGTTGACTTTGAGAAATTAATCGATCATAATTTTCCTTGTTTAAGTGTAACAAAAGACTTATCTTAGGTATAGAATAGGAGGTTAGGAAACTGTAACTTATAAAATTTAACAAATCATTCTAGGAAATGACATGCTATAGATTTACTAGAACTTAAGTTTAATTCAACTAAAGTCTATGATCATTGTCAAATTTTTAAGAAACATAACTGTAGTTTTAAATAAAAAAGTGAAGTCTTAACTATTGAATATTTATAGTTATTTTACATTGATTTATTTAGACTTATACAAACTAGGGGTTTTGTAATAGGAAACTATATATATCTCATGCTTGATGATTACAATAGATTTACATGGGTTTATTCTCTCACTCAGAAATCTTAATCACTCAACCATTTTAAAGTATGTGATGATTATGTTAAAAATGTTGAAAAACTATTGTTGATTAATATTCTAAATTATAATTGTAGTGATTCATTGACCTCTAAATTTGAGACTTTTTATTGAAAAAATGGTACTAATCATAAATGTTTTTCACCTAAAACAATTCAACAAAATGTTGTAGTTGAATGAAGAAATAGATTTCTTTTGGGAATTATTCAAACACTTATAATTTAGTATTATATTACTAGACATTTTTGTATTGAGGCTATGATTACAACTTGTTAAACTATAAATCTTGTTTTACTAAAATATTTTCTTGAAAAACCCCCATATTATTGTTGACCAAAACAAATCCAAAACATTCATACTTTTGAGTTTTTGGGTGTAAAGTATTCAAACTGAATATAATATATAAGTTACATAAATTTGATCCAAATGTAAATAAAGGAATTTTTATTGATTATTCTAAAACTAGTAATACTTATAGATTTTTTAATAAAATAACCAATATTGTTGGGGAAACTTTTTGTGGAAATTTTGATGAATCATATCTATGTTTTTACCATAAAAATCATAAATCTAATGATGTTTTTGTAACACCCTGAGATTTTATGAAATATATTATTTTTAATTTATTTTATGTCTTATATTATACACTACACCAAGATTAGCTTTTACCATACGCAACACCGTATTAGCTTGAAGTATACGCAACACTATTCTTATCTTTTGTTACACACAAATTCAAGTTCGTTTTGTGGAAATTATTCGACGCAACATTAAGTATAGATTTTGTTTAATGTATAAATGAAATAAGATTTTATTATGTTATACGCAACATCAAACGGAGCTTTAACTACACTCAGCCCTGACTTGGCTTGCATTACATGCAATCAAGACCATCCTCAATAGCGTGTGTAGTACGCAATACCGAATTTCACTAAACAAGATATTGTTATAATATTATTATGAACTAGCCGTTATGAATAGTAATACCCACTTTTTGAAATTTTATAAATTTTATCTTTCAAAATGGACTTCATTTTTGGATTCGAAATATCGAAATTAGCCTAGGGTGAATTTTTCGTATTTTTCTGAAAACTTTCAATTTTTGATGAATAGTGAAAACACTGGGTTACTATTTAAAAACTGAATTTTTATTTAAATAATTATTTAATTTATTTAAATTTATTTTAGGTCAAAATTGATACATAATACCTATATAAGTTCATTGTAATTCATTGGAGTCATTTTATAATAATTGTATATATATATATATATAAAAATTTTATTAAACTTTTCACCGTTTTTTACCCACCTCCTATGTGAATTTGAAAATTTACATAAAACGTAATTTTACCGCTTCTATGAGTGGAATTTCAAAAATCCAAGAGACACGGTTAATATCAAAGAGTAAAATGTGGTTAAATAAGATAATTTTTTTTTGGTGAATAGTAACTTTTTACTTTTATTTACCATAGTTAAAAGTAAATATGGTAATTGAGGGTAAAAATGATATTAATATTACCCTAACACATGTCCTAATTCTATTGGATAAGTGTAATTTGACCAGAAACAACATCAGGTATAAAATATTACCCTTTAGGTCCACTTGGATTAGATTAGAAAATTTATTATTATTTTATTTATAGAAGAGTTAAAATAGTTAAAATCAAAGTTTAATAACTAAAACATTTTTAATTTAGGGTTATACATAAAATTAATTTGACTATAAATATTAATTAGAAATCTAATAAGATTTAATAAAAAATTGTATTTTATTTATAATTTTTAGACATTAAATAATTTAATTAATTTATGACACAATGATGATACAGTAATTACCTTATTAATGAAATATTAACATAATTGATGTTATAAATACCCAAATAAATTTAATTTTAGACTTTTTATGAATTCAACTAATTTTATAGGTTAATATTACATGTTATTATTGATTTAATTAACTTTTTTTGAACTTACCATGTTGTTATGAGTTTCAAAAAAAGAAAATACCAAATAGTGTCAAAATTGACATAACATAGTTTTTAAAACAAATATTATATTATTAATTGTTATTTTATTCCTAAAAATATAAGGTTTGGTGAAATTACTTATATAAGGATATATATATTAATAATTAACCACTTGGGGTTCGTTGGGCTTGTTATAGTAAGTTTATTAACCATATAGTGTAAGAAAACAAAAAGACACGGTAAAAGTTAAATTGTTTAACTTAGAGTTAAATCTAAATGATAAGGATAAAATAGTAACCTAAACTTGTCTAAAACCAATTAGTTGCAATTATTTTGACCCATCCCCACCTTAGTTTCAAAATAAATCAATTTAGAGCTATTAAAACCGAATATGACTTTATTATAAAATAATATTTTAAGTTTTTCCAAAGGTGCCCCTCTCCTCCCTTATAAAAAGGGAACCCCGTCCCTCTTCTCTTCACACCCTTTTTAGCCTTGAATCTCGGCCAAAACCTGCCCATTTCTCTTCTCCACTTCCGTAGAAACATTCTGGAGGTTTTGGTCTTCTCAAAATTCCAACTCTACTTCCTTAAGAGAAGGCTTAAAGGTGGTGCGTCGAAGAAGAGGTAATCTCTTCTTCGGATTCCCTCAAGTTGCTTTCTTCTTCTACTTCTTCTTCTTTAGTTGTGTCATTATAAAGTAATAACATAAGTATTACTTATATACTGATATGTTATTATAAACATGAAATAGACTTATTTCACCTTCTATCCATCCTACGGAAAACTAAATCACCACGCGTGCGTACGTACGGAATACCGTCTCCCTGCAGTGGTGTAATCTATTTTCGACCACCACCTTACTTGGATGGGTATAATGGTGTAAATAAATAACTTTATATTATTATTGTAAAGTGATATTGATTCTGAAATATTATACATACACTTCAATACAATTCCACAATCATGGTAGTGATATCATCGCTCGTGCGTACGTACGGACTACCGTCTCCATGACGCGATGAGATTCATTCTCCATGTTAACCATTCATTAATGATTATAAAGTATATATAATGAATAATAATGAAATATATGAGATAATAATGATACTGGATTTATGTATATATATATATGTATGTATGTATGTATGTATGTCATCTACTTAATTCCATTCAATTCAATAAGGAAACGAAAACATAGTTCATGCGTACATACGGCCTACCGTCTCCATGAACGGTGTATTTCATTCCATTTATTGATCTACCATATATATATGTATATGATAAATATATATTATATATAAATCATGTTTTACATTCATTAATTAATTAAATCAGGATATAAGTAATAATATCAATAACAACAAGTCAAAACATGTACAATAAATGAAACTATTTTACCCAAATTGCTACTTGTACATCAAATTTACAAAAGAAAGGGTAATATTAAGTCATAAGTAAACCATATATGATATCATAACAATGAATATGATTTTGTAATAAGATAATGACATTATTTAAATCATTATACAGGAAGTTCGGATATATATAAAGCATATCAGACATAAGGTAAGGGATAATTTTGCAATCTCATTTTTATCCAAGATTGCTAATACGTAAGTATTTACTGGGGTTTTATTTTTCATCCATGCCCATAAATTTTTTTCATAAAGTGTTTAATATTCTTTGATGTATGTTTAAATTCATTTTTACCCCTTTTTGACTTTTACTTTGTGTTATGGAAGGAATCTTTCTTTTTTTACCATACGAGGAACTTTTTGACTTTTCCGGAAAAAGTACGAGGAGAATGTTTTTTTTAACTTATATGGCATGAACGGATTTTTACTATTTTATAACCCCTTATTTTCATGAAGATTAATCTACAAGATTTCATGAATATTTTCAAAAAAATACTTTTCTTTTACATTTTCATGGCATTTTGTGAAAATAAAATGATTTTGAAAAATAAAGAATATTTTCCTCAAAAATTCATTTCAACTGTTTTATCAAAACCATTTTTCATCTAAGATTACATTATTTCAGATGTGAATGTTTCAATTATAATTTCTCTTTGATTTACATGGTTTCAATTCTCTTATGTTTAAATGATATCCATTTGTTTTATATGGATTATGTTATGATGGGATGATGTTTATGAAACCCATTTTATTCCTTGGGTTTTGATGAATGATTTATGTTTATGTTGTTTCACACGTAATAATGATTTCATTATGAGAAGAGTGGGACCTATATCTCCCTCCAATTAATGGGGTAAAGATTTATATCTCATGAGATATACATGGCTGGAATGATAAGTTAATAAGGTTCAGTGATACAGGACTGGAACGAGGAGTGAACTCAATTCCGAAAGGGACTTTGTCCACTAAGATGATCTTGGCAGCAATGCCATGGATACTATGGAAATCATATCATGTGCTTAATGGTTTTCCACAATTACATGTTTTATTCACATTCTATTTTATCATGATTTATGTTCCTTTATGATATATTCCTTACATACTTCCAATATTTATGTCTTTGCTCAAGATTTTAATGTTTGGATTTTATGTTCATGTTTTTGAATTCAAATGTTTATGAATTGTTTTATGTTCTCTATGTTTACCCTTACTGAGCATTTGATCTCTCCCTTTTTATTTTTTCTTTCCCCTAGGATATAAAGAAAGGTTTTAGGTAAGAAAACAAAAAAGGGGAAGATCTTTATGGGAGATGTTGAAGATCTTTCAACATTATTAGAATAGTACGTTCCGAGTTTCCAAAGACACTAAACTAATACGGTCTTTGGGAGTCTATTTTTGTCATGTATTAATTATTCCACAAAAGTAATGTAAAGTCCATGTACGTCGGGCTTTGGGTCTCTACAGTTGGTATCAGAGCGAAGGTTTAGTTAACCTTTGGAAACTAGGATGTGAAAACTTTAGTGAAATCCCTAGAGATATTTATAAGGTATGTCTAGGGATGTCTCTAAGGTTAAGTATACGTATAGGTTATAGTCCTAGAATTATAGTAATGATATTAGAATTAAACCTAAGATGTTATATATTAATGGTACTACCCCTTTATTATGTTGTTTTCCAAGCATGATTTTTTCCCATCACACTATTCTTTTTGGGTTTTAGAAAATGGCTGGAAACAGGAAGATTCACAATAATAGAGGATATTATGGACAATGGAATGATATTATTTATGAGAAACCAAATGAAATTGGATCTGGAAGTCCACATATCATTATTATGCCTAATCATCAATCTCATAATATGATCAATAATCTCAACTTTGGTAAGTTTCCCGTCTCAGATAATAAGAGAAAGATGGAGTTTCATGATGATCATAGAGGAAAGAAATTTCAATTTCCCTCATGTAAATAATGTGGGAAGAGGCATCAGAGATATTGTTTCAAAGGAAATGGAAGATTCTTTGGGTGTGTAAAATAATGACACAAATCCAGTAAGTGAAAAGGAAAAGGTTTAGTTAACACCATGGACAAGGATAATGGTATTGCTACAACATAAACAATGATTAAATGTTTTCAGTGTGGGATTTATGGGCATTATGAAAACCAATTCCCTAAGGGAAAGTCTCATGAAGTGAATCAGCATGGTCGTATGGGTATTATTTATGTTTATGATGATGAAGAGACTACAAAAGATATGTGAGATGAAATAATTGTTGAATCTCAGTCAATGGTTTAAGAAGGTAGTGGAATGATTTGTGTTTATCAAGAGTTATGTTGTATAGGTAATGGTACTATGGAATAAAGACACATCTAAGGATTGTTACACTACTGTTTTCCCTAGAGTATTTGAAAGTATATGTTGAATGGTACCGGTAACCATGAAAGGTTATTCAGATAATTTTGGAAAGTATATGATATGCTCATAATGAAGGGATAATGAGATAATGAGATGTTTGATAGTATTCAGGAACTCATGATTGATATAAGGACCAAGTGATATCATGGTTTGAGTATATAGAATTTTTGGGATTTTGGTATGTGGAAAGAGTTAACTTATGACAGCACTCATGTTTTCACTAAGGTTCTATGGTAATTCATGTTTCACGAGAATACATGATTAGGTTATTCAGATATTTGGAATGTGACCAACATAATATATCATATGATAAATGATGGTATTCACATGCTCGGTAGATGACATTTCAAGTAATCGTTATCTTTATACTACGAGATTGGACAGAAGTATTTTAAGTTAGATATCATATAGTATTGTTTAAAGCTAAAACTTTTGTTATGAAAAAGTACAACTCATAGGACAGGAGATAACCCGTCGCGTCGGACAAGGTTGTGGGAATCAAACCCATAACTGAAGTGTGACAGGCCTTTATCGCCTACCACTGGACTATAGGAAGTCCCTGGTTAGTAGAAACTAGTTTTATTAAGCGTTATGATAGGTGAAGTATAAGTCCATTTTTGGAATCATATACGATTAACCTCACCATAGAGGGACTTATGTATATTTGATAATTTTTTATAACCTTTTGTTTGAGACATATAGAATGACCCATCATTCTATCACATGATTTGATAACACTTCACAAATGAAAAATTCAACTTCATTTCATTAATAGATGAAGTGGAAATTGTTCAAGGCATGAACAACAGTGATATTATACCAAAATAAAGTAAGTATTTCTTCTAATTCAAATTCTTCAACTTTAGGGAAATGATCTTGAAAACCAAAAATGATATCCTACTGCCCTTATATTCGATGAATCAGATGGTACCTTAGATCATCACAAATTTATGGCTTTGTGATTGTTGGGTTTTTCATAGCCATGTCCTCTACCACTCTCCATCATAACTTGATGGTTAGATTTTTCTTCCATATCCATATTTCCAACTATGTTCTCCTATTTAGAAACCTAGTGATGAGTTAATCTGAGAATCCATTACATTTCTAACTTTCCTTTTTAAAATGAAGATTTAGTATTCCTTTTTACAATGTGGGTTTGTATGAAATAAACTTTCAATTAGTAAACCATTTATAACCCCGACGAATTTTGAGGGAGAAATTCATTTTAAGGCGGGTAGAATGTAACACCCCGAGATTTTATGAGATATATTATTTTTAATTTCATTTATGTCTTCTATTATACACTACACCAAGATTAGATTGCACTCTATGAAGCACCGTATTAGCTTGCAGTATACGAAACACTATTCTTGTCTTGTGTTACACACAAATTCAAGTTAGTTTTGTGGAAATTATTCTACGCAACATTAAGTATAGATTTCGTTTAATGTATAAATGAAATAAGTTTTGATTATGTTATACGCAACACCAAACGGAGCTTTCACTACACGCAGCCCTGACTTGGCTTGCATTACACGCAATCAAGACCTTCCTCGATAGCGTGTGTAGTACGCAATATCGAGTTTCACTAAACAAAGTATTATTATAATAATATTATGAACTAGCTGTTATGAATTGTAATACCCACTTTTTGAAATTTTATAAATTTTATATTTCAAAATGGACTCCATTTTTTTATTCGAAATATCCAAATTAGCCTAGGGTAAATTTTTGGTATTTTTCTGAAATCTTTCAATTTTTGATGAATAGTGAAAACACTAGGTTACTATTTAAAAACCGAATTTTTATTTAAATAATTATTTATTTTATTTAAATTTATTTTAGGTAAAAATTGATACATAATACCTATATAAGTTCAATGTAATTCATTGGAGTCATTTTATAATAATTTTAGATATATAAAAACTTTAGTAAACTTTTCACCGTTTTTTACCCACCTCCTAGGAGAATTTGAAAATTTACATAAAACGTAATTTTACCGCTTCTGTGAGTGGAATTTCGAAAATCCAAGAGACACGGTTAATATCAAGGAGTAAAATGTGGCTCAATAAGATAAAAATAATTTTTGGTGAATAGTAACTTTTTACTTTTATTTACCACGGTTAAAAGTAAATAGGGTAATTAAGGGTAAAAATGATATTACTATTACCCTAACACATGTCCTAATTATATTGGATAAGTTTAATTCGACCAAAAACAACGTTAGGGATAAAATATTACCCTTTAGGTCTACTTGGATTAGATTTGGACATTTATTATTATTTTATTTAAAGAAGAGTTAAAATAGGTAAAATCAAAGTTTATTAACTAAAAAAATTTTAATATAGGGTTAATACATAAGATAAATTCAACTATAAATATTAATTAGAAAGCTGAAAATATTTCCTATATAATGGTATTTTATTTATAATTTTTAGACATTAAATAATTTAATTTATTTATGACACAATGATGATGTAGTAATTACCTTATTAATGAAATATTAACATAATTGATGTTATAAATACCCAAATAAATGTAATTTTAGACTTTTATGAATTAAAATAAGTTTATAGGTTAGTATGTCATGTTAGTACTGATTTAATTAACTTATTTCGAACTTACCGTGTTGTTATGATTTTCACAAAAATCAAATACCAAATAGTGTCAAAATTGACATAAAATAGTTTTTAAAACAAATATTATATTATTAATTTTTATTTTATTCCTAAAAATATAAGGTTAGGAAAAATTACTTATATAGGGATATATATTAATAATGAACCACTAGGGGTTCGTTTGGCTTATTATAGTAAGTTTATTAATCATATAGTGTAAGAAAACAAAAAGACACGGTAAAAGTTAAATTGTTTAACTTAGAGTTAAATCTAAATGATAAGGATAAAATAGTAACCTAAACTTGTATAAAACCTATTGGTTGAGAGGATTTCGACCCCTACCCACCTTAGATTCAAAATAAATCAATTTGGATCTATTAAAAACTGAATATCACTTTATTATAAAATAATATTTTAAGTTTTTTCAAAGGTTCCCCTCTCCTCCCTTATAAAAAGGGCACCCCTTCCCTCTTCTATTCACACCCTTTTGAGCATTGAATCTCGGAAAAACCCTACCCATTTCTGTTCTCCACTTACCTAGAAACATTCTTGAGGTTCTGGTATTCTCAAAATACCAACTCTACTTCCTTAAGAGAAGGCTTAAAGGAGGTGCGTCGAAGAAGAGGTAATCTCTTCTTCTGATTCTTTCAAGTTTCTTTATTCTTCTACTTCATCTTATTTATTTGTCTTATTATAAAGTAATAACATCAGTATTACTTATATACTGATATATTATTATAAATATGAAACAACCTTATTTCAACTTCTATCCATCCTACGTAAAATGAAATCACCGCACGTGCGTACGTACGGAATACCGTCTCCACGCCGTGGTGTAATCTGCTTTCGACCACCACCTTACTTGGATGGGTATAATGGTGTAAATAAATGACTATATATGATTATTGTAAATTTATATTTATTCTTAAATATTATACATACACATCAATACAATTCCATGATCATGAGAATGATATCATCGCTCGTGCGTACGTACGGACTACCGTCTCCACGACGTGATGAGATTCATTCTCCATGTTAACCATTCATGAATGATTATAAAGTATATATAATTAATAATAATGAAATATATGAAATTATAATGATACGGGATTTATTTATATATATATAGGTATGTCATCTACTTAATTCCATTCAATTCAATAAGGAAATGAAAATAGCGTTCATGCGTACGTACGGTCTACCGTCTCCATGAATGGTGTATTTCATTCCATTTATCGATCTATCATATATATATATGTATATTCTAAATATATATTATATATAAATCATGTTTTACATTATATAATTAAGTATATCAGGATATAAGTAATAATATCAAGAACAACAAGTCGAAACACGTACAATAAATGAAATGATTTTACCCAAATCACTGCTTTTACATCGAATTTACAAAAGAACGGGTAATATAAAGTCATAAGTAAACCACATATGATATCATAACAATGAATATGACTCGGTAATAAGTCATTGAAATTATTTAAATCATTATACAGGAGGTTCGGATACATATGAAGCATATCAGACATAAGTTAAGGGATAATTTTGTAATCTCATTTTTTATCCAAGATTGCTTATACATTAGTATTTACTGGTGTTTTATTTTTCATCCATGTCCATAAAAATGTTTTTCATAAAGTGTTTATTATTCTTCCATGTATGTTTAAAGTCGTGTTTACCCATTTTTGACTTTTAATTTGTGTTATGGAAGGAATCTTTCTTTTGTTTACCATACATGGAACTTTTTGACTTTTCCAGCAAAAGTACGAGGAGAATGTTTTTTTAACTTATACGGCATTAATAGATTATTACGGTTTTATAACCCCTTATTTTCATGAAGATTACACTACAAGATTTCATGACTATTTTCAACAAAATCCTTTTCTTTTAATTTTCCACGGCATTTTTTTAAAAGAAAATGATTTTGAAAAATAAATGATATTTTCCTCAAGAATTCATTTCAAGTGTTTTATCAAAACCATTTTTCATCTAAGATGACATTATTTCATATGTGAATGTTTCAATTATAAAGTATCTATGATTTACATGGTTTCACTTATCTTATGATTAAATGATATCCATTTGTTTTATATGGATTATGTTATGATGGGATGATGTTTATGAAACCCATTTTATTCCTTGGGTTATGATGAATGATTTATGTTTATGTTGTGGAAAACATAAGAATGATTTAATTATGATATGGGTGGGACCTATATCTCCATCCAATTCATTGGGAAAATATTTATATCTCATGAGATAGACATGGCTGGAATGGTAAGTTAATCTGGTTCAATGATACAGGACTGGAACGAGGAGTGAACTCGATTCAGAAAGGGACTTTGTCCACTAAGATGGTCTTGGCAGCAATTCCATGGCTACTATGAAAATCATATTATGTGCTTAATGGTTTTCCACAGTTATATGTTTTATTCCCATTCTATTTTATCATGATTTGTGTTCCTTTATGATATATGCCATATGTACTTCCAAGATTTATGTCTTTGCTCAAGATTTTGATGTTTTGATTTTATGTTCATGTTTTTGCATTCAAATGTTTATGAATTGTTTTATGTTCTCTATGTTTACCCTAACTGAGCATTTGAGATCACCCTTTTTATTTTTTATTTTCCCCAGGATATAAAGAATGGTTTTTGGTAAGAAAACCAAAAAGGGGAATATCTTTATGGGAGATGTTGAAGATCTTTCAACATGATTAGAAGATTACGTTTCGAGTTTCCAAAGACACTAAACTAATACGGTATTTGGGCGTCTGTTTTTGTCATGTATTAAGTATTCTGCAATAGTAATGTAAGGTACATGTATATCAGTATTTGGGTCTCTATAGTTCTCAAACAATCGATAGTTAGATTACCAAAAGTTAATACACAACTACAAATAGAAGATTATCTATAAGTAAGACAATTGGATTCTCAATATCCAAATAGTACTTCAACTGAATATGTACATTCATTGTTCAAAGATCAACTTACCACTTTTCCCATGAATTATATGATAATAATGAATCATCCTTCTAATAAAATTATTGGGAATGTATGTAAACTAGTTGAAACTAGAAGTTCCCTAAGAAATCAATGTGTGCCTCATTCTTTCCTATAACAATTTGAACATAAAATAGTAGACTATTTTTTAGGTGATCAATGTTGGATAATGACCATGAAATAATAACATAATTAATTTAAATAGAAACAGTATGGACTTTAATTGAGTTTCCTACTGATCTAGTGGTAATTTTTATTAAATTGGATTTAAAAAAAATTAATGGAAATGGAATTATTATTATAAATAAGGAAAATATTGTTGAAAAGCATTATTGTTAAGAAGATGTAATAAAAATGTTAAAAAAAATATCTATTAGAAAGATTAGAATCTATCTAGATCTTATTATCCTTTTCAGGTCATATGAATTTTAATTTATTTCAAATAGATGTGAAAAGTGATTTCCTTAATGTTGGTGCTCAATAGAAATTTTATTTTGAACAATCTCATAGTTCTTAAGATATTAAATTTCTAGAGAAAGTATATAAACTCACTAAAGTATTGTATGGAATTAAATAAAATGTAAGAGCTTAATATTATTGACTTACCAGATATTTTCTTCAAAAGATTTTTGTTAGAGAAATTCATGATCCAACACTTTTCATATAGAAAATTTTTAAATACACCATAGTTGATCAAATATTTGTTGATTTCATTATTTTTTAATCTCCAAAATCGATTTCTGATAGTTTTATAAATTTATAAAATATGAGTTTGAAATTATCATGATGAGAGAAATCAAATTTTTACATGGAATTCTACCCAAAAAATGGAAGAAAATATCTTGAATTAAAAAATATATTAATGATTTACTAACATTGTTTTCTTTTGAAAATATATCAAGAATATGTTCTCTGGTAGTTTCACACCCCGACCTCAGATGCACATTTTATATTATTCTTTTCCTGGTCTCGAGTCATTGGGTTGAGGCTTGGGTTTGATGCCTTTTTTAAATTATTTAACATAAGAATTATGGTGGATTTTTGACCTATTCACGGGAAACCGTGCATTCAGCCCAAGTACCCGTGTGGACACTTCTAGACTAGATAAGAGATACCACACATTCTACACACGGTGATAGAAACTGTGAGGGGTAATTGTATAGTTTCCCATTATTCAAAATAAATACATAAAAAGAAAATTAAATGAAAAAAGTACGTTTTAAACCATAATAATATTATTATTATTGTTGTGCATAATAATAATATTATTTTTAATAATATTATTTTTATTTTTATTAATATTTTTATTGTTACTATTATTATTATTCTCATTATTAAATTTATTATTATTGTTAAAATTGTTTTTATTATTAATTAGGTTTTTTACCCACAATGTGTCTCCCTCTCCCATCTACATGACGCACAACCCCCCCCCCCCAATCCCCTCATGTTTATGCAGTGCCTCCCCCTTCTCCCTGTTCCTCCAGAGCGCCACCCTCCACCGGTGCCCTTCTCTCCACTGTGAAACCCCACTAGTGCCCTCCTCTCCAGCGCACGACCCCATCGGTACCCTCATCTTTTGCCCCCTCTCTATTCAATCCACCTTCTTCACGTGGTGCATGGCCATATCTCCCCCTTGAGGCACCACCCCCTCCTCCCCTCATCTTCTGGGGATTGATCTTGAGTACATCCATTGTGTGTTCCCTTCACGTAGGGTTTTCTTCTTCTCCTCTTTCATTTTCTCTTCCAATAAGTTGGTTTTCTTCTCTTCCAGGTGGTTCACACACCTTGGACAAATCCTAAAGTGGTTTTTGGGGGTCTCATTTGTTGAATATTGATTATTTGGGTTCATTGGTTCTTATCGAGGCAAGTTCTATCCACTTTCATTAAGGGAAGAAGATTGTCAATGGTTTTCAAGTAAGGGTTCTAAAATTTCTTCATTGTGGCTTAATTTTAATTAAGGATTTTATGGGTTTTGATTTTTTGTTTAATTTTTTCTGGAGTACATTGGGTCTCATTGATGTGGTTCCAGGCTACGGATTCTAAGAATTCTTATATGTACAATCATAGGTAAAGCACATTTATATATATATATATATATGCCATCTATTTTCATATTCCCTCATGTTGAAGTGAATATGTGAATTGAAGATAGGGGAATTTATATATATATATACATATTCATATGTGTGTAAGTGTGAAGGGTCATTTCAAGTGATCGCCGCCTAATTTTTCAAGTTCCAAAGTGTTTGACTTGTTCCACATATATTTTTAGGTAGGTTCTCGATGTCCACGCCTTTAATTTTAATTTCATGATTACTTAGCATTTCAAAAGTGTGATTTTATATTTATATGGTATATATATATTCCCAGGTGTTTCCATCCCTTTTCCTTTCTGAATAATTTTATTAGTTATTGAGTTGTTTAAATTAATTATTAATCCTTATTTTCACCATCATAATGTATGTAGTTAATTTTTTGTGGTGTTTTTGTATTAGTAGAATTTGTTGAAAATGGGTTGGAGGTGATTATTTATTATTTCCTCGGTATGTGAAATTTGAAAGTGCTTGATGAAATTTTTTGTGTTCCTTGAAAATGGAATGGGGTGTTTTGTGATGTTTGTTTCCACTATTATGTTGTAATAATATTATTGATTATTGATTTGGTAATGGGTGTGTGTGAAATGGAGATTTCATGAGGCATGACATCTACTTAAGGTTTTTTTTAGTTAGAAAACATGTAAATATCATTTGTATCAATCGCTCAAAGGGGGTTTTAAAAATTTTAGGTTTGAAATTTTGTTCTTTTTGGTATTTTATAAAAGTTGTTTGGTTTTCAAATGATAAGGTGTTACTTCAAGAGGCTTGTAAATGTAACTTCAAATGAGTTTCTTAATGTATGGCCTCTTGGCCTTGAAACTTGTTTTGGTTTTGGGGTTTATGGTCCCATTTGGCATTGAAAATTTAAAAGTTATTTTTTGAGTTGATTTTTGAAAAGAATGTGGTTTTGGAACTATAAACACCCTGTTGGAAACTAAAGTGTTATATGAAATGGTTTAAAAATCTATATGGTATAACAACCCTATTTTCACCTTGTGTGATTTCAGATATATATATATATATATATATATATCAAGGGGGAACCTTTATATGAGGTATATCAATTTATGGGTTATCGTATCGTGTGTTTGTGTTTGGGGGTAGGCAAGTGCAGCAATGGTAGGTAAGTTGTGTCACGTGTGTGAGGGCCTCTTACTTACACAGTGTATTATTACCATGGAATATTTTACTATATTTTAGAGGGTTGTGTGATGGTTGCTGATCTACCATGATTATATGGGTTGGCACCCCCCAGATTAGTTGAGAGGCCATGTGGGATGTGCCCCTAGATTGGTCATTTTAGGGCGTCAAGTTGGCTATTGACTAGAGAACTTCACCATACGCTAGTAGGTGGTTCCGAACCGAGAACATCCAATGATTGCTATAGGGACGTTTAGAAAACACCCATGATTCCATACTTGTATATTCTTATATATTTTCTGTCACTTTTGGATATTTGATGTCAGGTAACCTCTACTTGTTTTTCATATTTAAAAAACTTGTTTGAGCATGAGTTTTCTTTAAAAAGGATTTATAGAAATGACTTATATGTTGTGGAAAATATTTTGCAAAAATGGAAATGAAAAATGGGTTTATCTTGAAATTAAAATCTTGTTACTTATTTTGGAAAATTAATGAAAAAATTATTTTTATATATCCTATTTTAAAATTAGGAATAATGGGATTCACATTAAAGGTGTGGAATATGGTATGGTTTATCTTTAGTATCCCTAATGAGCATCTCGGTGCTCATGCCTACTTTAACTTTTCAGTTTTAGGTTCTCCTGGTTTTGGATCGCTTTAGGAGCGAGTGTGGTTCTGTGGTTTGTGGTGACCCATGAGGTAATCTAGAGATATGTTAGGAATTTAGTTTTATTCACTTTCTACTATTAGAGTTTAATTTTATTGTTCTGTATATCCTTGTTTCTTTACCTATCTTTTATGTGCCAAATCATTACCAAGAGATTTATTTTGATGCCTGGAACTAGTTTCCAGCCTGTGGGGATCAAGAATGCCCTTCGGGCCTTGTCACAGATCGGATTAGGTGTTTCATCGGATGAAATCCAGGGTTGGTTTGTGAAATAACGGTATAATAGGAGGCCCTTATTATTTTTGGTGTCTGGTAGTTGAAGATTAGGACTATGAGGCCTCAGGTGGTCGGTGCAGGAAGGGATTTATGAAACCTTTCTCATTCTAAACCTTGAGTTACCAGGGGTAGTCTGTATTTGAGTCGTATGTCCTTGATTTGTATTGAGGGGTGATAATGGAGGTGAGCTGGTGTTATATCTTGATCCCACATGGAGTACTGACCCATGTGGAGTCTAAGTAAATGGTTTATTTACCTCCTAGTTGTTTATACTTAATTGGGGAATGATCCACTACGATGTCACCATGTTAGGAATGACTAACAGTTCCTCATTCCAGTAGTTTGATGTAAGTCAAGTTTTTTTCAGGTTTCAGTTGGTCTAAGTGTGCTTTTGATAATTGAAGTGGACGATGAAATGAAAATGTTTTCTTTAAAATGGTTTTAAATTGATGAAATGGGTTTTAAAGGAAAATTTTTTTATTTTCAAATTTGGTACCTATTTAAAATTGGTATAAAATGGTTTCGGTGAAACCTTGGGTACTTCTTATGAACATTTTCACATATGATGATGTGTATGGAATGTGTATGTTGGAACTTATGGATAGAAGTGAATGAAAACATGTGAAATATTTCATGGGTTTTCTTAGGTGTGTATTTGAAACTAAATTCTTATCATTTTTTTCTTGAAATGATTTTTTCAAGGAGAAATGATTTTGGAAATTTAATTTGGTTTAAAATGTGGGTTTCATTATTTGGAAAGTGGACTTGAAAGAAAGTGGATTTGAAATTTAAAATGCAAATGGGATTTTGAATATGTTTTTTTTTGTTATTCTTGTATGTGTTTGGATTTTCAACAAAATGTTTTTCTTGAGATATTCTTCCTGATTATTTTTTGGACTGACATTGGATTATGTTTTATGTTTGTTTTTTGTTTAAAAAACTTCTGCCCCGAAAGTTCCCCAACATTTCGGATGAGTCATGCATAGTTTTTTATTCCTCTAACATATTGTCTATCCTTCATGGTGATTAGGGTTCATTAGAGGCAATAGAGTTGCCTGAGGATGTAGAGTGTATCTTCAGTATATTGGGAACTCCTGAAGATGTTAGAGTTTGAGTTGTCTGGGGGTTGTTTCAGAGTCCATCACTGAACCAGTGGAAGTTGGTTTCCCCATCCATGATTCAAGTTGTGATGATGTGGGAAGTGTTTATAGCCACTTTCTTCCAAGGGTTCATACCTGACGAGGTGAAGTTGAAAAAGGTTGCATATTTATGGGATGTTCAAAAAGGCGAGCAGTTAGTAAAATATTACATTGACCACATTAAATAGTTTATTCCTTTTCTTTGGAGGCAGTGTTAGAGGATCAAATGAAAACTCATCTTTTCATTTGGGTTTCATTGTATGAATATTGTGTAAAGGTGCTATCATCAGGTGAAACATGTTTTGAGAAGTTGTTGGATGAGAATGTTTTGTCTAAGATAGTTCTTGGCATGTTGTTAGTGGTGGTCATCTCTCGTGAAGGTTCCCCATTTGGATAGCTATGCATACCATAGGAACCTATTTCAATAGATTCCTCATCATTGGTTATGGATCTAGTTCATCAAACCATTTGGTTATGTGCCACTAATGTGGATGGATCGGGCATTTCAATCCATCTTATCACAAACCATGGAAGATGTTCCATCACTGTAGATGTCTGGGTTATCTGGAGAAGTTTTGTAGGAAGGGATTCCTGAAGAAGACATTTTGACTTGAGGATTCTAGTACCTGACTCTGAGGTAGGAGATGCTTCATCCATCAGATCCCTAGCCATAGGTCTCAGGTTGAAGCTCGTTCGTAGTCAGCAGTTGTCAGGGGTATGAAAAATCGGTCTAGTTTTGTGTTCTATTTTGTTATTGGAACATTTAAAGTCTTTTCATTCCTGTTTTTCTACTGTTAAAAGTTTTCCATCATTGTATATTCTTCGTTTCATTTTGAAGTTAGGATGAACATGTTCTATTGTAAGCCATGAAGTTGTGACAATTTATATGTGGATTTTTGAATCATACATTCCCCTTTGGGTGTTATTACCTTTATCTGGGATGGTTTCGGGTTGGTGGTGTTCATTTGAAGTGCATGAGTTTTCTTGGGTCAATGTTCGGTGGTTCTGGATTGTTGTTTAGTTCAGTTTTCTTTTCATGGGTTTACCCGCCCATTATGTCGGTAGTCCCTTATCGGTGTGGGAAACCACAATTTTTGATGATGGAGTTGTTTTCTTTTTCTATAGAAGTTGGTTTGAATTGTTTGGGAGTCCCTATGTCAGTGCTCCCTGGGGTGCTATGTTTGGGCTTTGATTTTCATGCTATTTGACTCTTTGTGGTGGGGTGAACCCTTTCGTGTTCTTCCATTATTTTTGTTGTGGTTTATTAAGGGTCGGTATTGTATGACTTGTGGAGTGAAAGATCACCCAAAAGGGTCTCAATTTCTCTCGATTTTGAACAGGCATGCATTCGAGTTTTGGCTATCATTGGGTTGGGTGACTTTCTAGGGGTAGAAATTGTAGATAGTGGGGAGAATTCTAACTCCTTGACCTCATATACTCTTTAATTCTTATTCTTTTCCTCGTCTCAGGACATTTGGTCAAGGCTTGGATTTGAGACCTGATTAAAATTTTTGATGTTTGGAAATTCTAGTGGGTTTTAGGCTTATGCACGGGCATGACAAAGTTAGCAGAAACCATATGGTCAGATCAGCTACCCATGCAGCCACTTCTCGAATGGACGAGAGCTACCACACGGTCTACACACTGTGAAACAAACCATGTGGGGTAACCGTCCATTTTCCCAGTGATCAAAATAAATATATAAAAAATAAAATTAAATAAAAAAAATGTTTTAAACAATAATAATAAAAATACTATTGTTTTAGATAATAATATTATTATTATTAAGATTATTATTATTATTATTAAGATAGTCATTACTATTATTATTTAGATTATTTTTATTATTTTTATTATTAATTTGTTTTTTACTCGTAAGGGGCCTCCCTCCCCCTCTCTACATGATCCACACCGCTCCCCCATTCCCCTTCTGTTCGCACAACACCTCCCCCATCTCCCTCTTCCTCTAGTGTGCCACCCTCCACCAGCGCCCTCCTCTCCCTCACGTGACCCCATCCGCACCCTCATCTCTAGCACCCTCTCCCTTCCATCCTCCCTCTTTTCACAGTGCATAGCCATAGATCCCCCGCGACGCACCACCACCTCCTCCCCTCATCTTCTGATTCTCGATCTTGAGCCAATTCATTTTGTGATCCCTACATGAATGGCCTTCTTCTTCTATTTCATTATCTCTTCTGATTTATTGGTTTTCTTCTCTTTCGGGTGGTGGGCACACCTTATATGAACCCTAAAATAATTTCTATGGGTTTTTTTGTCGAATGTTGATGATTATGGTTTATTGGTTCCTACCGAGGCTTGTTTTAGCCGCCGTCGTCAAGGGTAGTGGATTCTCCATGGTTTTGGGGTAAGGGTTCTTTGATTTCGTCATTTTGGATTAATTTTAATTAGGTATTTTGTGTGTTTCAAGTTGCTGTTAAATTTTTATAGAGTGATTTAGGCCTCATTGAAGGACTATAGGTACATTCATAGGTAACGAATATATATATATATATTTGTCCCCTCTTTATATAGATTCCCTTATGGAAAGGGGAATGCGTGAAATGCCGTTGGGGGTATATATATTAATGTGCATGTAAGTGTGAAGGGTCATTTCGAGTGGTCACCACCTAATCGTTTTTGTGCCAAAGTGTACGACTTGGTCTTCTTCCCTTTTTAGGTAGGTTCTCTATGCCCACACTGTTAGTTTGAATTTTTGATTTATGAAAATTTTAAATGTTTGGTTTTATATTTATCTGGTATATATATACATACCAAGGTGTTTCCATCCAATTTTCTTTCTGAAAAAATTTATTTATGATTGAGTTGTTTCAATTAATTTGTAAATTTGATTTTCTCCTTCATTGTGTATGTAGTTAATTTATTATAGTGTTTTTGTATTGGTATAAATTTTTAAAAATTGGTTTTGGAAGTGATTCTATATTATTACCAAATTATGTGTGCTTTTAAAGTGTTTTATGAAATTCTATATGTTCCTCGATAATAGAATGTTGTGTTTGTGATGTTTTGGCCTCTTTTATGTTATAATAATATTTTTGGTTATCGATTTGGTGATGTGTGTATGTGAAATGGAGTTTTCTTGAGGAATGAAATCTACTTAGGGATTTGTGTATTTGTTGGAAAATATGTAAATATACTTTTTCTCAATGGCTCGAACGTAGTTTTAAAAATGTTATGTTTGAATTTTTTGTGTGTTTAGTATTTTATGAAAAACAATGTTTGGTTTTCCAATGATAAGGTGTTACTACAAGAAACATGGAAATGTAAGTTCAAAGGTGATTCTAAATGTTTGGATGCATGGACTTGAAACAGGTTTTGGTTTTGAGGTTTAAGTTCACTTTTAGTAATGAACAATTAAAAGAAATGTTTGGTGTTGATTTTTTAATATAACGTGGTTTTGGAACTGTGAACGCCCGGTTGGAAACATAAAATTTTATATTAAAGGTTTTAAATGTCTATATGTTAAGAAAACCCGGTTAGCACCTTGCGTGATGTGATATGTATATATATATCTAGTGGTAACCTCTATTGGAGGTATATACCTTTATGGGTTATCATATAGGGTATCTGTGTTTGGGGAAGGCAAGTGCGGTGGCGGCCGGTAAGGTGAGTCATGCGTGCGAGTGCCTCCTAATTATACAGTATATTATTACCAAGGGCTTCCTAAATGTATTTTAGAGGGTCAAGTGATGGTTGTTGATCAACCCTAATTAGACTATTTGTTACCCCTATATTATTTTAGTGGTTAGTTGGGATGTTCTACTAGATTTTTTCGGTTTGGGTGGCCAGTTGGTTATTAAATAGGGAGCTTCACCATACGTTGGTAGGATATTCCCAACCGAGTATGTCCAAGGATGGATCTAGTAATGTTTAGGAAACACCCATGATTTCATACTTGTATGTTCATGATTCTTTTTTGGAACTTTTGGCTCTTTGATATTAGGGCACCTCTACTTTTTTCATATTCAAAACACTTGTTTCAGTACTAGTTATCATTTAATGGAATTTATAGAAATGAATTATATGCCTTGGGAATTATTTTTGAAAATGGAAATGAAATGGGGTTTTCTTGAAATTAAAGGGTTGTTACTTGTTTTGGTAAAAGAGTTAAAATGTTATCTTTATATATCCTATTTTAAAATTATCAAGAATGGATTTTAATTTAAAGGTGAGGCATAGGGTATGGATTATCTTTGGCATCCTTGTTGAAAATATTAGTGCTTAGAGCTACTCTATCTATTCAGTTTCAGGTTCTCCTAGTTTTTGATTGCTCTAATAAAGAGTGTGGTTCTATGGTTGGTGGTGACCCATGAGGTCATCTGAAGGTATGTTTAGCTGTCCATTTTTATTATCCTTATTCTATTAGAGCTTAGTTTTATTTTTCTGTTTGTTATTGTTTATTTACATGTCTTTTATGAGCCTAATCATTCCCTAATATATTTAATTCGATCCCTTACACTAGTTTCAAGCTAGTGGGGATCAAGAACGCCCTTTAGGCCTTATCATGGACTGACTCGGGTGTCGAGTCAGATTTCATCCTGTGCTGGTTTGTGAAAATTATAAATTCTTATCAAACATGATCATGATTAATTGGGTAAAATTTTATACCAAAAACATTATATAAGTATGATCGTATGTTTACCTTTTCCTATATTAATTCAAATATATAATATGTTTTTAGAATGTTTGATTGAGATATATTCTGAAAAAATTAAGGAATCGCATTTTAAAAGTGGTTAAATTTATTTTCCTCTATTTTAATAGATCTTCGTAACATTATTTATTTTATTCTTCCCTAAATCATATTCTTATCATAACATTATCATATACTTAATTTCGATGTTATAGGTTAGATAAAAAATCAAAATTTATTATATGTCATTTATTAAGAGGGTATTTAGTATCATGGTTTAGTAAGAAACAACATTATATAGAACTTCCCACTCCTGAAGCTAAATATGTAGCAACCATAAAGTGTTGTTCTCATGTTTTGTGAATGCAACAAACACACAAAGATTTTGGTTTGATTTTTACTCAAACTCCAATTAATATTTAGAATATTATTTCTATTTCCTTATCTAAAAACCCATCACATAATTCACTAGAAAATAACATAGAAATGATACATTATTCCCTTAACTATCACACACTTTAAATAGTTATAATTATCAACTTTATCAAAATAGAAAATCAACTTAAATATATTTTTACAAAACATTATACCTATAATATATTTGAATTTTTTAAATAGATGTTTGGAATGATCAACCAAAAGTGATATTCAGTCCACTAATTGTTTTATCTATATTCTTACATTAAAAACTCATTACGTGAAAAATGAAAACATGTTATCATTTTTTAAATCTTAGTAGTTTTCAAATTTTCTTTCTATCAATTTTCTCATCCGTTTTACATAAATTTTATTTTATTATTATTTATAAAAGATTTATAACCTAGTCTAATTTTTATGAACCATCTATGAAAGATGAATATCATACATTGATTTTGGAAGATAAAATAAATAAGTTTAAATTATTTCAACTTGGTATTTTAATATTTCAAAATTCCCATGTTATTATTTTTCATCACAGGGAGAGATGATTAAAACTCAATAAAGGTTTTATTTTTCTTATATTTTTTATGAATTGCATTTTTTATGTGGATAATTTAATATTTCTAGTAAGTTAAATTTTTAATTTTCCTATTATAAAAAATTTTAAATTTTATTCCTAAAAGAATCTATGTGACATATGTTTTGGCCTTTCATTTCTCTATTAATCTTAAAGGGCCACTCTTACATTAATGGAAAATTTATTGAATGATAGAAATAATAAATTCTTATATAATGACTATAATCTCAAGTATTTTCAGAATTCATTTTTTATATCTTACTTTTTATATTCTAAAATTATTATAATCGAAAGTATCTTTACAAGAGTCTATCTAAAGAACCATATAAGCCCATCTGAGAAGCTTAAATTTTTCCTTGATAATGAAGTAATAGTATAAGATGCATCCAAATCACTCTCACTTATCAATGGTGAGGAATGTGATGTTAAAAGTTTGATAATATATAATCATGTCTAAAATTATATATATATATATATATATATATATATATTCTTGATATGATAATTAATATTGGTAGAGAAAGTGAATTTCAACCTAAACTCATTTTATAAGAATATATTTTCAGATAAGAAAGCATGGTTGAAATGGAAATATTTTATATAAATTTTTTTACATCAACCATACCAAAATAACCATTCTTAATGATTCAAAGAGTTGTAGATGTTTTAGAATAAACCAAAACATATAATAAGATAATTCTAAAATGGAAGTAATTTCCTAATTTATAATCATTTGTTTTTTATTCTGTGTTTATTTTAAAATCATAAAGTGGATATGTTGAAGAAAAAAATCACTTTTAGAATTATTATATTCTGTTAATTATATTTAAAATGGGGGATTTTATATCTAATAATGTTTGATTAATTTTTTTTCATTGAAAAGGGAGAGAAATTTTCAGTTATGAAGATTACTGGTTGATATTCTTTTTTATTTCCATTCATTTTGTCAAATTTTATTCTGTCTTTTGGTTTTTTTAGAAATAGGGATATTTTTTAATCAATTAATTATTTTCATTATATATTTTGAAAATCATAATACAATTTATATTAAAATGATCATACTTTATTTTTTTATTTAGTTTTCATGTTTGTGAAGATGAAATTTAGGTAACTGAAACATTAAAGAACTTATACTTTTTGTAAAACCTTTGTGACCTTAAAATCCATGAATCATTAAATCTATTTGATTTATACTGACTATTTTTGTGATGATTAAACAAATAGGTAGATAAAACAATATGTTGAGATCACATGTAGATGGATGGGCCTCTACTGATTTAGTTACAACATTATTTGTGTTTCATAGAATATGGATGTTGAGGTATGTCAACAAAAAATGTATATAAATAGAGTTTCACCTTAATAATCATATGAATTAATAAAAATAATGGATGGATAATTTATAAAAAAATCGTTTTGAATAATTTCAATTTATTGTCGTTGAGATTTCTTTTGTTCAGTGTGATCATTTTCATTCTGACTGTTTCTATTAATATCTAACATTTTAAGGTTCACTTTGTAAATTTCTTTACAATTTCTTTTATAATTGTTCTTTTTTTATCCTCCTTGACTGAGGGATTTCAAGTATAGAAAAAGGGAGTATTTTTCAATTGTTATGATTCTGGGATTTCATGGATTGGAAGAGAAATATTAGGAACTTTTAGTGTCTATAGGAGGTATTATACCAATAGGTACAGTCAAGGGATTATAGGGATATGAAGACAAACCATCTGATAGGGAAAAATTTTGGATACCTTAAAATAGATTTAAATTCTTGCATAAATTAGATTCAGTCTATAGATCTACCTTATAAGATGGTTTAGAAGTGTGTTTTTTAAAATATAATTTTCATGGAGTATTTTTTATAACCAATACTTTGTGTTAGGTTTCTATTATTCTATAATATATTTTGATTTCTACTACGTCTTGTTTTTTATTGATTATTATAAAACTAATAGTATAAATTTCCATTGTGTTAAAACTTTTATCAATAATAGCTAAAATACTGATTAATTTTTTTCCAATATAATCATTTTATTTTATATAGTATATATTTCTATTGCTTTCATTTTTTACACTAGTCATTGATTTGATCGATAATACACAAAACCAATGAATTTAATACTTATAGGAAAATGAAATGTTTGGTTTTTTATCTACAATTCCCCCCTATTTTTATCCATAATACCTTGGAGCAAGAATTAGTGCATCAGATTTAGGGGCGTCTTAGCTTATGTCATATAAACCTTTTAAAATCCCCAAAATTATCCCCTAATAACAACACCTATTATGATCATTATAACCATCCATATTCTCATACATAACTCTTCTTCATGATGATGAACACCTAAAAAATAATTAGCATATATAGAATATAATTTGTTTAAAAAAATTATAAATATTGAAATTATATACAAATTCTATTGGATTATGGAAGCAAGTCTGCCTCATAAATTTCTCATACATTTTAAATAATCAGTCATCAAATATATTATTTTTAATAAAAAATAATCTATGAAAATATGATCAAAATTTATTTTTATTTTTTTAAATAAGGGTTTGAATCCTATTTGTTATTGAAACAAAGGAATGGACCTATTTGTTTTGGTAAAGGAGACCCATTACATAGACCATAGGCCAAGTAAGAACTAAAGCCCATTACATAGTCCTAAAGGCCCAAATATTTGTCCCAGAAGCCCTCCTGTGAATAGTACTTATATAGTTCCTAGGATACTAAATTAATATTGGTGTTGTAGTTCCTTCTACAGTGTCAACCACTACTATAGTGTCATTGGTGCTATATTTCCACCACTACTAATTTACCTATTCTAAATCTCTTTTGAACCCCCATCCTTGATATGGTATTACAGTGTTCTTACACTTTTCCAAACCCCAATTATATGTTCTAATATTATTTATAATACTAAACATATAAAGATGACACAATAAGTACAAAAATAATTATAAAATATAATTCCAATGTAAACTAAAATTGCCATTAATGATCTATATTTTTATACATGAATTTGGGTTCATAATTTTCCTAAAAAATTAAATTATTTTCATCATCATATCAAGTTGTATGGTTTTCACCTAAAAAATCATTTCCTAGTGAAATTTGTTCTACTTTATCCTAAAAAATATGACTAGAAACTATTTAAAAATTAGCACAATAATAAGGATTTTACATCTCATTTAAATAAAACACTGATTCATCATTTTATGCCAATATATATGGTTCTTTTATATCAAGATAAAATATTATATAAACCACCATAAAAGAATAATTATCCTCATATATCCACATTCAATTTATCAACTAATTTTCATTAAATTGTTACAACTTGAACATAAAGGTAATAATCCAACATAATAATTCATTATATAACCTCATAATTTAGTCCATTATAAAAATGTTATTTAATGTCACTTACAGTAAAAGAATATTATTTCCTCATAATTAACAGTCACTTCCATTTTTCTATGATTATTGAAAAGCTATAAATAATGAACTTTTACACATTCATGAATAATTCTATAGACTCATTTATCCAAATATGTTGACCAATTGTGAGTGCTCTAATATTATAAGTTATCACTCTTGTTGGTAAACTCTCATCCTATAATATATTATTGTTTAAATATTTTTAAAAACCGAATTAAAATAAAATAGTAAAAATGATAACTTGGATCCTTTATGATAAATTTGAATCAACCATGAAACTCCTTATTGAGAATTATATTCCTTATAATAGGTAAATAAATATAATTTCTTTGATTATAATCCTATGAAGCATTAAATTTCTTTGGATTCTAAATTAATAAATTATATCAAATGTTATGTTAATTTATTAATTATTAGATTTGATATTACATACTCGGTGTACTTATACCCCATGCTTAAATTGAAATTTTTTTTGAGGAATAATCTCCCATTTCTCTGGGTTAATGTGTAGGAGCTTAAAACCCCATTAGTAGTTGAATATATAAAACTTTTATCTCAATATGACCATATTATTCATGTTAATTTCTTATTATTTTATTTCACCCCATATTATCCTTATCCAAATATAAATAATGAAAATTAATTCATTTTTAAATAAATATCCAATTATTATAGATCTAGTTGGATGTTTTTTATTCTAGACACATGAATTCATGTTATATATATAGGATACATGAAACAAAAATAATCAAGAGTACCATAAAAATTTTGTTTAAAGGAACATAGTGAGATACATCATACATGACAACAAGGATTGAATAAATTATTATAATTTAAAAATAATAATTTTTATATTTTCAAAATTTCTCTCTATAAATATTACTCAATATTTTGTCACAGATATATTTTAAGTGGTGTTAGGTTAAATATATATAGTATTTAAATCAGTCTTGTAATCATTATAAATGTAAATTCAATGTTGATGAAGAAACTACCCATATATCATTGGAGTGTTTATCCCGCCCCCAGTAGATCAGGAAGAAGCTACCCATATATCAGTGGGTACAAGTTTTTGGAGTTGGCTTCCCATGAATACCTATTTATATAGATTCAATAGTGTATCTCATACATTATATGCTTTTTGATATGGTATGTGTGGCTATGAAATGTTATCATAAGTGTTTAATTCATCATATAAAACATGTTTATAACAAACGAATTTTAATAAATATAATAGTTGAATTGATAATTATTGAAAAACTTATATATTTATTAGTACCATGTTTGAAAAATCTTCAATGGTTAAAGAGAAGATATCCAAAAAATAGATTACCATTTAGAAGGCCCAAGATCTTGTACACCTGAATCTAGTGCTAAAAACATATTATTTAATTACATGATTGAAATCAACTAAAATGTCCAAATTTTATCCATCCATAATTAAAAAACAAAATCCATAATTGAGTCACTTATATACCAAAGACCTTTTAGTTTTAGGGTTTTTGAAAATTGATAAATCCCCTTCATGTAACATAACCCCTGTATTTCTCATCAAAATGAAAACTTTCCAATTATACCTTGATTTTCTTATATTATATATGACTTGAACATCTTCCACCAAATTCTCTACAAATGATAAACTTATATACATATCTTAAATTATATAATTATTTATAAATTGAGTGAATAGAAAAATAAGAAAGGGTGAAATAATATTCCCAATAAGGGTCAACATATAAGATATCAATTGATGATCATGTGTAACCATAATATAATAATAAGGGTATGATAGAATAATCAAAGTGCATGATTGTAACATAAGATAATTCATACCTATCAAAACATGAATTATAATTCATGAGTTGTGTCCTAAATATTTAATATAAGACAAGAGTATTATAACTTATAAGTCAAAGAAACCATTGAAACTCACCTAAATAGGATAATTCTGACATTCTCTTAGGAGTGACCTATCACTGATAAAATGTTTCATCACTTTGGAGTAACTTCAATCCAATTAACACCCCCACATTACCCAATACACTATTGATCAATATTAGGCTCACCCCATAACAACTTGAAATTTTATATGCATTTCATTTGAAAAAAAACATGAAGTATTTTATATCTTTCTTTACACGCAAATTTGAGTTTAAACAAACCACATTATTATATTGAATTATTATTATTTAATGTTATAGTTATTTCCACGAAGTTGGATTGGATGGTATGAATAGGATTAAAAAAATTAGAAAAAAAAATATTTTTTACACATTTATAAAATTAATTCAATAGTTATCAATTGATAAATTCATGTGAAATTAAAAGAGATAATTTTTTATGAAAAACTGTTTTTATTATCACAATTGTTTTATATATTAATAATTGAAATAAATAAATATTATTTAATGACTTTAATGAAATTTCTATATTATATATTCAATAAAATATTTTATAATACATTTAATGGTTTTTACTAGGAAAAGAATAATAATTAATCAAATTTTATGCCTAAAACACTTTTTATTAAGAATTATTTTTGTTCCATTTAGGGTTTTTATATTAAAATTAATTTATAATAATTATAGAAAATCAATCTAGAAAAATGGATTCCATATTTTTAATTAGTGATTCCAAATTTTGTAAATTGGTCAACCTTAATTTTGGTCTTTCTGAATAGTAACTATGATAAATGTTTGTCACATGGGTAAGGGTAAATTGATTAATTAATGATAAAAATAATATGATAAGGCTTTAAAAATATATACCACACCTATATTATTTCTATTGTACGATTTTAGTTTAAAAATCCACATCCAATAGTTGGATATATGGTAACTTGGTTATATTTTTATTTAATAATGTCCTTAATATAAACTTACGTAAAGAGTAAATTGAAATGATCAACACCCTTGTTTTAATAACTATAATATTTTTTTCATATGGGTAAAACAAGTTTATGTATAATACCATCCTTTCAAGGCTTCATGTGTAATCCAAAAGTGGTTTTTCTAGGAAGAGGTATAACTCTAAACTGAGTACTTTTAATTGTATTTTCTCTTACACCTTCTCTAAACCTATTGTCTCTACAATAACATTATGGATAAAATTTCATAAATATACTAAGAAATTATTATGATTATTTCACATCCATTTTGACCCTCTTTTCCAATAAATGGGAATGGAACGTATTGCTCGTGTGTACGTGTAGACTACTGCCTTTATATAGTGATATGAATCATTTTCCATTACCATATTTCATGTTTTCTTGTGATAATGTATTTAATAAACATGTGTGATTTTTTTACATGTAATATTATTCTATATTTAATAAAATTTATTATCTTTCATTCCTTTTTTCATTAGAAAATGAAAATAGTGTGCATGACTACATACAGACTACCATCTCTTTAAACAAAGTAATTTATTTTCTATCTCTACCTAATTTTAATAATTTTAAAAATGTATATAATTAATATATAAGATATTTATATCATGATTAAAATTCTTGATATTATTTAACCATTATCAAAGTCCAAGTACTGGAACTACCAAACCCAAATTTTCATTTAAAATGAAATAGTTGTCAATCGAAAAAAACATTTTTAATAAAGAGTTATTAATAAATGAGTGTTTAAGTTTTATAATTGAACAATATATGGTATTATGTGTGTTAATGTGTTTATAGTGTACAATTATAATTAATTTGAATTTTTTTAATAGTATGTTAGAGTTCTTATAATGGAATACAAAATAGAGGTAAGGGTTTTACATTACAATCTCATTTATACTGGGATATTTCTTGCTTAAATTTATGATGATGAGATGATATGACATTTCCCTCAAAAATAATACTTATTTTTTTCTCATATGGTTATTTATAGATATTATTTGTTTTACTTTCATTTTACTCTCTTAAAGTGATGAACATAGATAAATAATTTTTTTAAAGAAAACTGGATTTGTTTTACTATTTAATCGTTATTTTTTTCTTCTATGTCATTATTTTCATTAAAAAAATTATACTTTTTTTAATATTATCCTCTAATTTTGAAATTAATTTTTAACCATGTTTAATTTTATATAATTATATTTAAAAGCAATCATGTCATGTTCTGAATGTGTTACTTTAACTTTTTACTAAAAATGTGAAAGAAATCTTTGTTTTACAAACATAGAATAAATGAAATTTTCCACCATCTATTTTGGTATGTTCTTTTTTTTATTTAGTTATATTACATATGATTATATATTTATTTTTTAACTCTTTATGATTTTGTTTTATTACATGTGATTTTCATTAACATTTAAAAATTTATTATATTTAATTTACTGCAAGTTATATTGATAATGGATTCATATTAATCCTATTTTTATTTAAATACAACATTTTTATCTTGATTTAATTAGATTACATCAAAGTATAAAAATGTATTTTGGATGGCCATTTATTTATCTGATGTTTTAGAATGTTTTTTCCCAACTTTAGTTTTTAGAGAATGTTGTTGTTTTTGTTTTTTAATAATTTCAGGAGTAGTTGAAGTTAGATTTATTCAATTCTTGATTAATTGGAAATCTATAAGATTTTATAGATATAATTATTATTTATGAAAGGATTAATATACTATAAAGAGACTTTAAAAATTATTTGATGTTTGTTAAAGTATGTTTTCTAGTTTTTCTTAAAAGTTTGGTTCAGAAACCCTACATTCAAAATAGCGAAGAGTATGGTTCGGCAACCCTACTTTCAGAACAGTGAATAGTATGGTTTGAAAACCCTATGATAATTTTGTAATTAACACTATGATACTTTTTTAATGAACCCTATACTACTTTCGATGAACCCTTCTTTCAGAGAACCCTACAATCAGTGAACCTTTCTTTCCATGAACCTCACATTCAGTGAACCACACATTCAGTGAACCCCACTTATGCTGAACTCCACTTTTGGTGAACCCCACATTCGGTGAACCCCAATTTTGGTGAACCCCAATTTTAGTGAACCCTACTTTTGGTGAAACCACCTTTTGATGAACCCTACTTTTGATGAACCCTAATTTTGTGAAACCTAATTTTGGTGAAAACTATGCTTCTATTATAATAAACACTACGCTAATATTTATAATGAACCATACACTACTTTTAGTGAACACTACTTTTTTTGAACCCTACTTTCTATTAAACCCACTTTCGGTGAACCCCACTTTTGGTGAACCCCCACTTTTGGTGAACCCTGCTTCTAATGAACCATGTTTTAGATGAATCATGGTTTTGATGAACCCTGATTTTGATGAATACTACATTCATGAATTGTACTTTTTGTACCCTACTTTTCAATTGTATCTTTTTGATTTTATGATTAATATTGATCTTCTGGTTATATATATGGATTATTTTAAAAGTTTTTTCTACTAGATAAATTCATATTAAATCTAATGGTTATGATTAAATAAATTTTGATAATTTTGGGGAAATATTTGAAAATAAAAATTGATAAATTATTTCAACATATTTTTCCAATAAAGTCAGAGGTTATAAGATTATTTAAATTCAAATATTTGAATTTACTTTCATATTGTGCTATTAGTTTTCAAGAACTGTATTGTCTACATTTAAAGAGGTTTGAATGGATTTAAACCAATGTTCCAAAAGCATTCAACACAATTATTATTCTAGAGATATTATTGGAAGAGTTGTTAAAATTTTATTATAAAGGATTCATTCTACATAAATAAAGAGTCAATGGTACTGCGCTTCTTGTTGATATATTTATAAAATCTCTTGACTAGGTTTATTTTGAATATCTGAAAGAAGTGGATCTACTACAACTTCTAAATATCAATTATATATATATATTTATATATATATATCTTTCATGTTAAAAAATATTATAATACAAAAAAACAACACAGGTTAACATCTTTGATGCACTATGAACATTTTCAACCTTTCATATAGGCTAAAGTCTGTGAGATACTATTTCATTACCTATTTATTCTCTCAAGTACTGAATTACTTCTACTTTAAATATAATTGCCTTGATGAGACTTTCTAATTATAATATCATGAACTAGTACTAGATCTTTCATTTTTTATCTTCTCTTGTCTGGTTTCTAAGATTGTAACACAATTTCCCATCTCTCACACATGCTTTCTAATTTTTCTATCTATTGTTTTACACACAAAAGTATTATTTTTTATTCATTTTCCTCCGGTTGTAACTCTCGGATTCTAAAGTGAGGATATAAAGGTTTTAAATCCTTCTATCCAAAGTTAGGATTGTTCGGGTTGTGACTCCCAGTGTCTAAATTCAGGTTGTAAGGTTTTTGACTCCCCAGAAAAAAGTCAGTGTCATGGTTATCCCTTTACTAGAAAAGGATTATGTAATTGTTGTATGATTCCCCATCAATAATCATTTTTATTATACGCATATCTCTCACCAATTAGAGGGATATTAGAGTAGAATAGGCCCATTTTGATCAAACTACTATAAAAATATCCTTGTGATAATTACTTATTTCAATGATAATTAATCTTAATAATTAACATTGATAATATATTTAATTTGTTTGATAAACTTTTTAATCTAGTCTATTCACCCCCCTCTAGACCATCTACCATTACCCTATCCATCCTAACAATTGGAATCAAAGGATAACCATACTAATAAAAGTTTAGTTCTATCATTCTCTTTCTCGATACCAAACATTAGTATCATAGTTTGTTCCTTTTGGAATTTAGCCAATATTTTTATAGAGTTTGATCTTATACTTAATTATGCTAACCTATTCCTAGACCACATAGTCTAGGTATAAAGATCTTATAAGATGGTAGGATTGAACCCAAATTATTTTTCGATTCCTCAGAAGCCACCACACATCGATGTAAATGATTATGGAAATTAGAGATCTTGAATGGAAGCTTACCTAAAAAAGTTGATCATTGTTCACTATATTTATCATGTAAAAATAGTACACACTCCCTGAAGCAGACCCACATAATCTTACTAGAAATAATGCTACTATATATGTTTAAAATTAAAAATTTGCTAACATTTTATATTGTGCTATTAAAATAAGTGTTTTTATTCATCTGTCTACTTATAAGAAAGGTCATGAAATATGGAATATTCTTCAACTATCTCACCTTGGATCTAAAAAAATAAACCAAACCAAACATGGAAGGATTAATGTTGAGTATCAGGACTTTATGAGGGGTCAAAATGATATAGTAAACCATATTTTCCACAGATTCACAAGAATTGTGAATGGAATGAATTCACTTGGAGAAGATCTGGAAAACCCAGTACTTGATGAAAGAGTACTACAATAATTACTAAAGTAATGGCATGAAAATAACATTTCCATTGATGAAAAAATAAACTCAAAAGAGTACACCCAAGATTAATTTTTATATCACTGATATAATATGAACTAGAACTAAAGAATATAGCTGATAAGGAGGCCAGAGAAAGAAAAGGTGTAGATTTTATAAAATTAAATGTTGTTTCTACTGACTCTTATAATTTTGGTCTATAGGATTGTGAAAAGGAAGATATAGCTCAGATTGGGCTGGAGTTTATAGGAGAATGAAAAATAAAGGATCCAAGAACTGGTTTATAGGAAACCCTAAAAAAGAAAAATATAAGGGAGATAAGAAAGGTGTTACAAATTTCAATGCTTTATATATAACCTATTTTGAATGTAGAAAGAAATAACACATCAAACCTGATTTTCTTAAATGAAATAATAAATAAAAATACAAAAATAAGGATATAAAGGAATTAAAAACTAGTTAGGGTTGTACAGTAGAATCTAATTCTAGTGAACAATATATAAATTAAAAATAATATGATAACTTGTGATTATGTAATAAATGGATAAGGTTAGTAATTCTACTTTTTTTATGTTCTTATTCAGATTATATTTATGATAATCTAAATATTTATGAATTACATGAATAAATTTAAATCTTAATAAAATATATTTTCAAAGATAATGATTTATAAAATTAGATTAATGAAAATAATGAGAAACTTATTTCTAAAAATAAAATACTTTTACAATAGAGTGGAAAATTATGAAACGCTACTTCTACTTCTCATTTAAAAAGTTTATGAAAATTTTAAATCTCTTCAATATTTTAATGATAATTTGAAAAAATAAACTGAATATCTTAAACAAAGTTTATCTAATTTTATTCAAGGTCATAAAATATTTTAGGAGATGAAGACTTTGACTAAAACAGATATAGATAAATATGGTTTTGGGTATGACATAAGATTACTACAAATAGATAAAACTCATTTTGTTAAAATTAAAAAATGGTTCTACGTCAACTATTATTTATTTGAAATGAGGCATGAAGTGTCACTATGAAAATGATTGTTCTCTTAGATTCAAATAATATTTGGTATATAAAAAAATTAATATTTATAAATCTTTATTATCTATAGTACCTTATAACACATGTTTAATTTTTGTATGGGTACCTAAAAGTTTTAAACTAATCCCATTTGACCTAAAGTTGCTTGGGTACAAAAATTGTCATGTAATTGATTTTTTTAGTAATAATGCCTTGGATGTCTCAAGAAAAAAATATGCTACATGGAATGTGTATTATCTCAGAATAAGACTATACACCCATCAAAATTTATCACTTACATACATGTTATGGAGTCACTATAAACATCAGAGACAATTCCGATGGAAAATTAAAAGGTTTTGGTAAAGTTGGTTTTTCAAATTTTACCATTATTTCTAAAGTTTTATTTATTGGAGACCTAAAATATAATTTTATATGTATATCATAATTTTTTTATTATGGAATAGAAGTTAGATTTCAAAATGATAAATGTTTGGTTTTTAAATATGATTCATTATTATTTCATGCTAATCAAAAAGATAATTTTTATAATATTGATTTTAATAAACTAACTATTAAACATGTAAAGTGTATGAATGTTGTACAAAATGATATCATATTTTGGAATAGATATTTATGTTATATCAATTTTATAGTGTCACATAAGCTCTCAAAACATGAGAATGTGTTATATCTACCTTCCTTGAATAAAGAACAACTTTATGTATGTGATGCTTTCATGAAAGGGAAGCAACAAAAAATTTCTTTTAGACCCATAAATTAGATAAGTACTAATATACCTTTACGATTAGTTCATCTTGATTTATTTGATCTCACTCAAATTTCCAAACTTGGTGGAAATAAATATACTATAGTTATAGTTGATGATTATAGTACATTTACTTTGGTATACTTTCATACTCATAAAAATAATACTTTATCTAGATTTACTTCTTTTTGTAAATTAGCTCAAAATAAAAAAGGATGAATGATTATTTATATTTGTAGTGATAAAAGAGGTGAATTTTATAAATTAGATTTTAAATTTTAGTTTTGAAAAGAATGGAAATTTTTATAATTTTTCTAATCCTAGAACACCATAGAAAAATGGTGTTATGGAATGGAAAAATAGAACTCTTATTCAAATGGATCGAACTATATTAAGTGAATATAATTTTCCTATATAGTTTAGGGTTGATTTTGATTCGAATACATATTTAAATCCAAATATAATTCTTATTTGACCCTTTTTAAAGAAAACATCTTATGAATTATTTAAAAATAAAAATCCTACAGTTGGTTACATTAGAGTTTTTGGTTATTGAGTTTTTATTTTAAATTAAAAGGATAATTTAGATAAATTTAATTTAAAGAGTGTTGAAGGTATTTTTCTTAGTTATTATAATAATAATTAATCCTATGTATTTTATTATCAAAGGGATATGATTATTGAAGAATTCGTAAAAGTTATATTTGATGAAAATAATGTTAAATTAAATTATTTTTCTAATGTTTTTGATGATGCATTTAGAGAATTTAATTTTGAAGAATAAATACCTCCAGATAAGAATGAATCAATTGAGGGGGAGCATACTCCTCCTAGACTTGATTCATGATCTTGGAAGATTCACAAGTATCATCATATTGAAAATGTAATTGGAAATATTGATTCAAGTGTTCAAACTAGAAATTATATCTTAATTTTTTGTGCTAATTTTTCTTTTATTTCTAATTTTTTTCCTATTAATGTTAATATTTCTTTAAATGATTAAAACATGATTTCTGCTATGCTTGATAAATTAAATCAATTGGTTAGAAATAATGTTCAGACATTAAAAGAATTTATTGTGGATAAAAAAGTAATTGGAACAAAGTGAATCAATAGAGAAATCTTGATGAATCTACATATATTATAAAAAACAAAGCTAGAATTTTTGCACAAGGACACTCTAAAGAAGAAGGTATAGACATTGAAGATTCATTTCACCAGTTTCTAGGTGAAAGGCAATTAGAAATTTGTTGGATTTTTCTTATTTTCATGGTTTTAAATTATATAAAATGGATGTAAAAAGTTGTTTCTTAAATTGTTTTATATCAAAATTACTTTCTGTTTATCAACCCCCTGGTTTTCAAAAGTGAAAAAATTACTAACCAATTTTTAAAATTATATAATGCTTTGAATGGTCTCAGATAAGAACCTCATGCTTGGTATGAAGTACATTTTTTTAATAATTGTTTTACGAAAGGTAATGTTAATCCAATAATTTTTATTAAAAGAAATTATGGTGATATATTAATTGTTCAAATCTATGTGTATGATATAGTTTTTGGTTCCACTAAAGAAATAATTTTCCATAATATTTCTACTTTTATGTCTTCTGAATTTGACATGACCTTAATGGGAGAATTAAAATTCTGTCATGTACATCAAATTTATTGAAGGAAGAATGAAAATTCTCTTTATCAATCTATGTATACTTAATAGTTGGTCAAAATATTTGGTGTTGATTCATCTAAATATATAAAAAACCTATGGGTAATAATTTTAAATTAGATATCGATGCATCTGGTAAAATTGTTGATATTAATGTTTATAGAGGCATGATAGGTAAATTTCTATATTTTACTACATCTAGACCTAATATCATTTTTAGTGTCTGATTATGTGCTAGATTTCAATAAGATCCTAAATAAATTCATATTAAATATGTAAAAAAGAATAATTATATATGTTAAAGGAACTATTGATTATATGTTTTTAATCTAAAATATAACTATTTTGATTTAACATCTTATTCTGACTCTGATTTTGGTGGTTGTAGAATTGACTGAAAAAAGAACATAAGATATGTGTCATTTTCTGTGAATAATTTTAATTTTATGGTCATCTAAGAAACAATTATATGTTTCATTATCTACTATAGAAGCTGAGTATATCTCTACTGCCAGTATTTGTGCTCAAAGAATATCGATTAAAAAACCTTATGTAATTTTGGGGTTTATTTTGATAAACTAACTATTTATTTTGATAATACTTCAACAATTTTTATTTCTAAAAACCCCATAAATAATTCTATAAACAAACATATTTATTTTATATTTCATTTTACTCGAGATCATGTGAACAAGGGTGATATTGTTTTAGAATTTATATGTTCTTAAAATCATCTGGTAGATATTTTTACAAAGCCATTATACTCGGCATAGTTTGGAAAGATTTAATTTGATCTTGGTATGTTGGAATTTTAAATTTTTATTATTTTATTTGTTTAGGGGGAGTTTCTTTTATCTTTTTGTTTATTTAAAAAAGGGGAGAAATAAATTCATTTTAAATGTTTTAAAAATTATTTTATATAATTGAAATGTTTTGGTTATGTAATTAATAAAAAAGGGGTATAGTTTTTTTGTATGTTAATGTTTTATTTTGTTTGATTACAAGTGATTATATATTTTTTTTAAAACTTATTATTTCATTTAATTACATGTGATTCTCATTTAATCACTAATAGGATTCTTATTTTTTATATCAAATACTACTTTTTAGTATATGCTCTATTATAAATTGCCAATGTATTTTGATGATATTTCAATAAAAAGTGTTTGGATATTTGTTATTCTGATCATTTTGGATAGATAAGTGATTTATATAAACCTAATTAGATTATGAGGTAGTCAGAAAATGATTTTCTAGTACTATAAAAATTAAATGAACTTGTTGATGAGGTTTTAAAAAACTCAATAGCCCGCTATTTTGAAAAGATAATGTATTTAATTTAAATAAATTTCTACAGATATCATATTTTCAGGAATATTATTTTTATAGAAATAAAACATGTTTATCTTGATTTAATTAGTTTACATCAACGTGTAATAAGGTTTTTTGGATGGTCATTTAATTATCTGAAGTTTTTGAATGTTTTTTCACAGTTACAGTTTTTCTAGAATTTATTTCTTTTATCTTTTGATAATTGTAGAAGTAGTAGAAGACAAATTTATTCGATTCATTAGTAATTGGAAATATAATAAGATTTTATACAAATATGTCTTCTTGAATAATGGATTAATCTAATATTAATATCCTTTAAAAATTCATTGAATTTTGTAAAAGTATGTTGTCCAATTTTTTCTAAAAGTACGGTTCATCAACCATACATTCAATATAGTGAAAAGTATGGTTCGGAAACCCTACGTTCATAATAGTGCAATTTATGGTTCAAAAATATAATATTGATTTTTTAATGAACCCTGTGTTACTTTTTTAATAAACCCTATTCTACTTTTTGTGAAACCTTTTTTGGTTGAACCCTACATTTGGTGAACCATACTTTTGGTGGTTCCTACTTTTAACGGAACCTCCATTCGGTTAACCTTACTTTTGGTGAACCCTAGTTTTGGTGAACCCTACATTTGGTGAACCCTACTTTTGGTGAACCCTACTTTAGGTGAACCATACTTTCAGTTAACCCTACTTTTGGTAAACTCTACTTTTGGTAAACCTTACTTTTTGTGAACACTACTTTTGGTGAACCCCACTTTTGTTGAGCACTATTTTTGATAAACCCAACTTTTGATAAACCCTCATTTATGTGAACCCTACTTTTGGTGAACCCTTCATTCATGTACTCTAAATTCGTGAAACCTAATTTTAGTAAACCCTAATTTTATGTACCATACCTTCATGTACCCTACTTTCATGTACCATACTTTAATGAACCCTGCGTTCATGCTCCCTAATTTTTGTACCATAATTTTCTGCTATCACTTAGTGTTTTTATACTAAACATAAATATGCTACATATATATGTATATATATATATAAATTATTTTAGAAGTTTTTCTTATAGATAAATTCACAGTTAATATAAATATTATGATCTAAGATATTTTGATAATTTTGGTGAAATATTTAGAAAGAAAAATTAATAAATTATTTCAACATCTTTTTCTAATAAAGTTGGTGTTTACAAGATTATTTAAATTAAAATATTTGAATTTAATTTTAGATTGTGTTTCTATTTTTTAGGAACTATATTGACTATGTTTAAAGAGTTTTCAATAGATTTAAGACGATGTTTTAAAAGTATTTAGTGATATTATTATATTGGAGATATTATTTGAAGAGTTATTCAAATTATTTTAAATTTGTTTATTTAAGATATATTCAACAGGAATAAAGAGGAAATAATGTTTCTTTTTTTTTGAGAAGATATTTATGAAAGCTCTTGACTCAATTTATTTTGAATATCTTGGGGAATAGGAGAAACTGAAACTGCTGAAAATCTATTCTATATATATGTGTGTTGGACTCCACATGTATTAATCATGTTAAATTGATCACAAATCATGTTCTGTCTATAAACCTTGCAAATATCATGTAATCTACCTCACATAAAATGTAAATTTTTTAGTGAAGCTATCCAAAGATCTCAAGTGTTATACATTAAATTTGATTACTGTACACCATATTTGATTTACTTTATATTGATTTTGCTGATAAATAATTAATTCAAATCCATTTTATGAATATAACTGCTTAAGTCTGAATACAGATATTTGGCTAAGTCTAAGACACCGTGAGTCTGCCACCGGTTATGTTTTTCTGGAAAAAGGAACCTGACACTGTGACCCAGACACCGTGAACCAGACACCATGAACCAGACACCGTGACCCAGGCATCATGTAGCAGACACTGTAAACCAGACACCACGAACTAGACACTATGAACCAGACACTGTAAACCAGACACTGTGAACCAGACACCATGAACCAGACACTGTGAACAAGGCATCGTGAACCAGACACCGTGAACCAGACACCATGAACCAAACACCATGACCAGACATCATGACCATCCAAACCCCATGACCAATCCATACCTTATTTCAAGGAGACAGTAGTTCATAGAGACACAATTTACGGACAAACTGTGACACTGTTTCTTATTCTATTTTATCGTTTTTCAATTTAATCTCTAACGATCATATTTGTAGATTTTAAATGCACTGACATAATTAATGTTTCTTCATAGACAGGTCACCTAACAATATGAGGTATGAGGTGAAGAATACATGCAACATGTCAGCTCCAACATAGGTGCTCCAAGATAAAAGAGTGTGTGGCCTAGAAATAGTATGTACATGAAAGTGGAATAATGTGAAGCAAGTGTGTGACCAGGACAATGAAGAAAAAACGTAGAGAATTTTTTATGATAGAATTGTCATGTACAACTCGACTCTACTGAAGATCACACAAAGAATACTTGAATCCCAAAGTGGATGACGACTTCACCACAAAGAACACCCACCAATCTTGCTGACTTGTGATACTCGTTTTTCCATACGAGGAATTGATTTTTGCATCTACTTCATCCTTGAAGTCCAGAGCTGCATAGAAAACCACTCAGATAACTTCTAAACATATCTCGTCATTTCTGCTCTGTTGTGTATCATTTTAATAGCTTTTGAGCAATGTGTGTATCTGTATAACAACACACTCTTTCTCCTGCATTAAACTGAAGGATAAAAGATATCCTTTCTCAAACATCTTTTTACACTTGTGTATACAGAAAGATAAGTTTGGAAGAGGTCCCTATGTGTCCTGGTAGTTTGTACCCATGTAGAACTGTGGAAGAGGTCGTGTGACCTGGACCTTCATGTGCACTATTGTTAACCCCGATCAAGGGTGTGGACCAAGATTATTTATATAAACTTCATGGTGGCAGGTGATCACAAAGTGGTGTGGATTAGGTCTCTCCTTGAGACTGAGCCACTTGTTTTATATCCATTATGATGATTAAATTTATTTTTATTTGTTTTACTATTTAATTCCGAATTCACTAAATTCACTTTGATAGTTAATCTTGGAAAAAATTTATAATTTTTTGCCTTATTAGAATAGCTTCAAAAGTAATATTAATAACTACTATTAACATTACTTAGGATTAATCAATCTTCTGAGAAGTTATTTAAACCGTGAAACATTCATAACCATACTACATTGATTAACTGGGATGTATTTAAATTTATTTGTGAAACCTTATTGGAATATTTTTTAAAACAGAAATTTTTATAGATACTCAATTCACCCCCCCCCCTCTTGAGTAATTTACACCGACCAACATTTGTTATCTGAAGCTATTTATTAAGACACTATTTTTAAACTTATTCAACTATGATTGTAGTTATAATTTAAAAATCTGTAAATTACTATTAATTATTAATTTATAGCACTTTAAAAGTATTTATTTATTATGGATAATAGAATGGAAGTTTCTACAACCAATAGAAGACAATTCTTTAATTGAACCAATTATGCTCAATTGAAAATTAAATTGAAAATGCATATAGAAATTATGGGTTTTAAAATTTGGTCTTCATTTATAGATAAATATAAGATTCATGCTACTGATAGAGACAGTTGGGATGAACCTACCAAAACTGCCTATGATAACAATTGCAAAGCTATGAATGCTTTATATTTCTCCATTGGAGATGAATAATTTAATAGATTTTCTTCCTGTAAAACTACCCATGAAATTTGGGATACCTTTTCTGTTTCACATGAACGAACATCTAGTATAAGATAAACGAGACTTAATAATTATACTATTAAATGTGACAAGTTGAAAATGAAACTTGATGAGCCTATTATTAACATTTATCTTAAGTTCAATGAAATTTTCAATACAATGATTTCTCTTGGAAGAGAAGTCACTGCCAAGGAATAGATCATCGGAATTCTCATATGTCTACCTGAAATATGGGGAGGAACCTCTATCTCTATTAGATAATCATACGACATCAGCAAGCTACCTATAAAATAACTCGTTGGGAAACTGATGATGTATTAAGAGGAGCTGAAAGTCAACAAGGAAGAGGAGGATGAACCTAAAAGAAAATTTGTGGCATTCAAGACCACCACCTCTAAACACAAATAGAAACGGAAATTGGAAGCTTCTGTAGAGAGTTCCATTAGTGAAAAATCATCAACTAACAATGATGAGGAGATGGCTCAATTAGCCAGAAGATTCAAAATATTTTACAAGAAGAAGAAATTTTTCAAAAAGCCTAACTTCAAGAGAAGATATGATCAAAAAGAAAGTTGGAATAAAGATTGGAAAATAAGTGAGAAGTCTGATGGGAATGTATACTATGAATGTAAGTGAAAAGGACATATCAAGACTAACTATCTAAAGCTCAATTAAAAAAAGAAATATGATGACAAAGACAGAAAGTATTAAAAGGAAATGAAATTGACCTAGAGTGCTTCTGAGGATAGTTCAAGTGACTCAGAAACATCACATTATGAACAAGATAACAAATCTAATATGTGTTTTATGAAGAAAAAAAAATCTAAGGTAACACTTTACTTCTCTACACATAATTCATAATATTCTAGAAATGAGAGTGACTAAGAAAATATGTCTAATGATGAAATGTTTGAATACTGTAATATGCTTGAAGAAACATGAAATTAACTAAAAGATAACTATAAATCTTTGAAGAAACAACATGTTCTTACTGTGATTGTTAAATCTAAACTCACAATTAAAATAGAGAAAAATGTTCAACTGCTCAAGGAGAACAATGAATTAAAAATATCTAATGAGCAATTGAAAAATGAATTATAAAATTTTACCAATGGGAAAAATACTCTTATTCAAATGGTAGGTAAAAAAATTTCCCTTTAATGCAATACTATCAATTTTTATCAACCTGGAAAAATAAAGTTTGGTAGAATAAACATTATTTCTAATTCTAGGTCATACAGCTTTACTGCCAGTTCTGGAAATAAATCAACTAGTTCAGGTTATGATACACATTTTACTATTTCATGTTTTTTTGGACCTGATAGAATTTATTTTTAAAATAATTTACATAATTCTTATAGGAAACCTATGAGGAAGATATGGGTTCCTAAAGCACTTATCACTAATGTTTCTAGACCCAAAGAATTATGGGTATGAAAATCTATTTTTTCTAGATCATTTTGTAGGAAAGATGCATAAAGAGTTCCTGTAAAATTTTATGGTACATGGACAGTTGGTGTTCAAGACACATGACAGGAGACTACTCATGCTTCAAGAATCTAATAAAAATTTATGGATGACATGTCACATTTGGTGACAATGCCAAAGGAAAAAAGCATTATCCTTAGCCAAATCGGTAACTCTAAATGAGTTTTGATTTCTAAAGTACTATTTATTGATGGATTGAAATATAATATACTTCATATTTCACAATTATTTGATGATGTATTTCATGTAAGATTTGAAAATGATTCTTGAAATGTTTTTAATTCCAAAGAAGAATTATTTTTTTCTGCATTAAGAAGTGAAAATGTTTATTCTGTTAACATAGATTATTTAGTTTCTCAAGATACTTCATGTTTATGTGTACTTCATAAAGAGACATGGATTTGGAATAGTAGACTAGGACATTGTTATATTCACTCCCTTAGAAATCTAACTAGAAAAGTCTTAGTCAAAGACGTACCCAAAGATGAGTTTCCAAATGATAAAGTGTGTAGTCCCTGTCAAAAGGGAAAAAACACAAAATTTTCTTCAAATCAAAGAAATAACTGTCAACTTCTCATCCTCTCGAACTGGTTCACATGTATTTGTTTGGACCATCTATATTTTCTAGTTTAAATGGGAAGCACTATGTTTATGTTCTCATATATGACTTCTCTAGATATACATGGACCATATTTCTGGCTCACGAAAGTGAAGCCTACTCTTAATTTACAAAATATGCCAAGTCTGTAGAAAATCTTATTGGAAATAAAATTTAATCCTTGAGAAGTGATCATGACCATGAATTTGAAAATCAAGAGTTTTAATCATTTTGCTCACAAAATCTCAATAGTCACAATTTCTCTTCCTCTATAACACCTCAACAGAATGGAATTTTAGAAAGAAGAAATAGAACCCTGCAATAGATTTCTAGAACAATGCTTAGTGAATCTGACCTACCTATATATTTTTTGGATGAATATGTAAATACAAGATACTACATAATCAATAGAGTATTAAAAAGACATATTCCTAAAAGGAATCCTTATGAGTTATGGAACAATATAAAACCAAAGTTAGCTACTTCAATGTTTTTGGTTTAAAAGTAAATATCCTTAATACTAAAGAAAATATTGACAAATTTTCATCCCGGAGTGATGAAGGAATATTTTTAGGATATTCAATTTCCTGTAAAGACAATATAGTGTTGAATAAAAGAAAAAAAATGTGTGTACTAATCTCTCCATGTCAAATTTGTTGTAACAGATCCACATGATCCTTAAACCATTCTAGAGAACCTGGAGGATAATGTATCATATCTAGACATTAATTCAAAATCCTCAAACCATCCTTTGAAGGAATATGTGAAAAAATACTATTCTAGAAATTCCTTAGACTCAAGTCACAATGAACCTGAACCTGTTGTTGAACCTGAAATCACTAGTCCTTCCTTTTCTAGAGCTATTAGAACTCTTAATAACCATACCTTATATGTTGTTATAGGATACATAGAAAAAGGAACTCAAACTAGAGCTTCTCTTAGATATTAGGTTTAACATCAAGTATTCTTGTCACAACTTGATCCTAAAAATGTTAATGATTCTATAAATGATGAATTTTGGGTGATGTCTAGGGAATAAAAAATTAATCATTTAGAAAGGAACAATGTTTGGAAACTTTTTGAAAGACCCAAGGACACATTTACCATAGGCACTAAATGGGTGTTTAGAAATAAGGTATATGACGCTAGTAACATAGTTATAAACAAGGCTAGATTGGTTTCACAATGATAAAGTATAGAAGAAGGAATAAACTATGAAGATGCCTTTGCACCAGTAGATAGACTTGAAGCCATCAGAATATTGCTTTCTTATGCTGCACATCTGAATTTCAACCTATATCCAATAGATTTTAAGATTGCATTCCTAAATGGGTATATATCTGAGGATGTCTTTGTTGAGAAACCTCTTAGTTTTAAAAATCCTCATTTTCCAAATACTATTTCTAAATTATCAAAAGCATTATATGGTTTAAAACAAGATCTAGGAGCTTGGTATGATAGGATGAGTACTTTTCTTATTTCCAAATATCTTACTAAAGGAATAGAGAATCTTACCCTTTTTATAAAATTAATTTTTAGTGATGTTTTATTAGCTCGAATTTATGTAGATGACATTATCTTTGGATCTTCAAGAAATTCTTTATGTATTGATTTTTTAAAATGATGCAAAACAAATTTGAAATGAGTTTATGGGAGAACTAAAATTCTTTCTGGGATTTCAAATCTTTCAAAATATTTATGGTATTATTTTAAATCAAAGTAAATACACTATAGATCTTCTAAAACTTTTTTTCGGATTGGATAGCACTAAAGGCAGTGACACTCCAATTAGTATCACTTGTAAGTTGGATCTTGATGAATATGGAAAATCTATTGATCAAACCACTTATAGAGGAATGTTTGGATGTTTACTCTACTTAAATGATAGTAAAACAGACATTATGTTTATTGTGTGTGTGTGTGCTCGATTTCAAGAAAATCCTAAGGAGACTCATTTAAATTTTGTAAAGAGATTTCTTAAATACCTTAAGCATACACCAAATCTAGGACTGTACTATCCTAGAGGACAATCGTTTTAACTAGTTAGTTACTCTGATGCTACTTTTGGTGGTTCTAATTTAGATAGGAAAAGAACCTCTAGAACATGTCACTTTTTAGGCAAGTCACTAGTATCATAGTGTAGTAAGAAACAAAATATTTTTGTATTATCTACTACAGAAGATGAATACATAGTTGCTAGTAGATTTTGTGCACACATTTTTTGAATGAAACACACATTACTAGATTATGGATATCAATTCAGGCATGTACCTATAAATTATGACAACAAAAGTGCTATTAATATATCAAAAAATCTTGTTTCACACTCTAGGACAAAGCCTATTGATGTTAGACATCACTTTTTGAGAGATCATTATCAAAAGGGTGATATCACTTTGGAATTCATTGGAACTGAATATCATCTTGCTGATATATTCACCAAACCATTAAATTCATAAATAATAGACTACATCATTCATGAATTAGGTATGATAAACCTTAAGTAAATATCTTATTGTTTCATATCTTATTGTTTTATATTTTACTATCTTAAAACTTACTATTCCATGTTTACAGTCTCACAGTTAGTATTTCTTGGTTACTGTCTGACACTTACTGTCTCTAACAATATGGTCATAAAGTCTATAAATTACACTTGTTACGGTCTCACCATAAACATAGGTCATTGTCTCACTGTGAATGCCTATTACTTTCTCACCATGATAGTCAGTTTTTGTCTCACCGTAAGAATTATTTGTTATTTTATTTATAAATTAGAAAATATATTGCAGTGAATACTTATTTTTCCCTTTTTCTTTCCCACACCTTTGTTTTTGTGATTATTGGTATTCCTAAATGATAAAATAAATGAATTTTTACTTTTTATTTACTTGATCACCCTTCTATTCTCTCAAACTGTAACCCTTCTTCGACCCTTCAACCCTTCTCTCTCTCAAACCTTCGGTGAATGCCCAGGATGAAATGTCCTTCATCGTCGACTCCTGAGAAACGTAGTTCAAAGAAGAAGAATATCGCACCGAATTTAGCATTTGAGGGTCCTCTAAATCCAAATTTGGTGAACCGAATAGTAGTACCTGAGAAAGAGATATTCCCTAAGTGGTTTCTGTCGTGTAAGTCTTTGTTTTTTAATTTATTGGATGATTAAGGTTGGTTAGATTGGTTTTCAAAGGAAGATAGACCTATCTACCTGAATCTAGTTGAAAAAATTTATCAGTGTGTACAATTTGTGTTTAATTCAGAAAGTGGATGTGTTGTAAGAAGTTGGATAAATGGTCATATATACACGTTTTCTTCGAGGTTATGGGATTCATTCCTTAGGATAACTCATAAAGGTATTTGTGAATATTACCAGAGAGGTCCCCCACCTACATGTGAATTCTTGGTTTTGGAAGATGCCTTAAAATGTTTAACTGAAAATGGAACCAAGAGGAGTGTCATCGCTGCTGAACTGGATAGAGAATCTAGACTTTTGTCTATGTTTATTCGGAACTTGATTAGCCCCAGAAAAGGTGATTTAGTTGTACTTAAATATCAGGATATATTTTTTTCATCTCATGAAAAATGGACATAAGATCAATCTCTATAGGTATTTCATACACCATATGTGTGAATTAATAAAGACAACATCCAAGTGAACCTCCCTATTATATTCTCAGCTTATCTTAGCCGTCCTACATGCATACATATTGGATAGACCAAATGAATATATTATCAAGGATTATGAGTTCTTTCTTTAAAAAGTTATTATAAAGAGGTTGAAAATCAATTCGAACCCTTGGAAAAAGGCATGGGTGGAAGACCGTGATGGGATCTATGAAATGTTCGATCTAGTGGAACATCCTTCAAGACCAAAAGTTATTTCTAATCCTGGTTTGGAAATAGATGATGTTATTGAGTATTATGAAGAAGAAGAAGAAGAAGAAGAGTTTGATGTTCCACCCAGAGAAACTGTTCTTGATGAGGAAGATAGTACTCATACTCCTCAAGTAGTAATTGAAAAGGAAATACATTTTCCTAAAGATGTTGTTGATTTGGAATAACAACCCAATGTGGAGGAAGAATATATTGTTGTTGAAACAGAAAAGGATTTTGTATAAGAGGATAGAGGATACGATCTACCTTTTATGAATGAAGCTACCCTTGAGGGACTCCCAGTGGAACAAGTTGTTCCTGAAGTCATTCTTTCTGTTGAGGAGTGAATGGAGAAAGACTTTAAATTGGCTAGACAAGAAATGATTGTGGAAATTATGGATGAGTTTTTGGAAATAAATCAAGGTCCTAAGTCTTTGAGTCCTGAGAAGGATACACCTGTTGAGGGGGTTCAACCCCCCCAATCTATAATCTGTTGTAGCACCAAATCTGATTGATCCAAGCTCAGGGGGAACATGGTATAAATTTCCCAGTTATTTTGATGTGAATGACCGATTGGAAGTCTCAGTAAAAGTTCTTGACCTTTATACTATGTTTCTGTTGAAAATAGAATCTGTTCCTAAAGTTATCTCTTCCAAAAAACCTAATCATGTCTTAGCTTCTATCTCTGATCCTTCACCAGAACCAATAACCTTATTGAATAAAAATGACCTGAAAGAATTTGGAGAAACTCTTTTTGATGGGGTTGAAACCTCTTGAATACCCAACCAACTTCTGTAACAAATCTAAGTGAGAAACATTCTTCACTATTATTGGAAAATTTCATTTGGCAGATTCAAATCAAAATGCTTCATGAGATTCAGGAAGTCGGAGTTGAGAACAAACTGGTTAGTGATGAAGTACAAACTCTAAGAGGTATGGTTAAACAAATGTAGAACTTGCTGAATTCGAGATCAGAGCTTGCTTCCCAACCGGTTGAGACTATTCTTCCTCAAAACCCATAGGATATTTCCTCTCTGATTCAACTTCATTTAGCTTCATTAGTTTAAAAGGTTTCTGAAATAAACAAAAAAACACTGAAATATATGTGTGAGCTTGTTGTTGGTATTAACAAGCTAAGTGATGAGTATAAGGGGTACCTTCAGAAAGTTCCCAATCAACTAAAATCGCTTACCTCAGCTTTCACTACATCTAATTCCTCTAGTGAATCTTCTCAACCTTCCTCAGATATTGATCTGTTTCGAACAGTGGTCAAAGAGGAACTTCAGGCTCTGCTTAGTGGTTTTAATAATGAAAATCTATCTGAAGTTATCAAGAATAGTGAGAGAGTTATTGATTTGGTGGAAATCCATTCTAATATTTCTAATGATTCTCTGCAAGAAATTTCCATGAAAGTGGACTTCTAATTCAACCGGATCTTCTCAAAGACAGATATGACTAATCATTTCAATTATATTGTGGAAGATCTAAGCATTCCTCCTATTACTCAAGCCTTTGAGACTCAATTTTAAAATCTCATAGAGTTCACTCATCTGTTGGACTTGTTTATGGAGAACAAGGATGACTTTGAAAATGACATGCAGTATGGTGGGGAGATCATTGATGATTTTATAAAGCTTATGAGCCCCTATATCTGTGTACAGAGTGCTGCCATAGTTTCTCCGGTGGCTACCCCTTTGAGGTCTAGTTTTCCTATGTTCACCTATACCCTAGCCTCCAGTTCTATGTCTATCAGTCAGGCCCTGAGTCAGATCAGGCATGTAATCCTTCATCAATAGTATTCATGTTCTTCTACTGTACCTACATTATCCCCTTCGGTCATTAAAGGTCTTCAATTACCCTTTCATTTCAACCATTTCACTCCCTTATTCATCCTCATCCTCTACTCCTATGGATTCTTCTTCTTATCCTACTGCTAAAGGAAAATAGAAGACTAGCTAGGGATGAAGAATAGTGACTACTCTATTTTGATAAGAATTTTGTTGCATTTGTTTTTTTTATACTGTTTGTTCTGAAACTCTTTTACTCTAATGCATTTTGAACTTTTCCTCTCTTTTCCTATTCACTCTTTTTGATATTACCAAAAGGGGGAGAAATATACATATGTCATATGAACATTGGGAATATGTAGTTTAAACAAATATACACTCTAAATACACATGATTTGTGATCATCAAAAGGGGGAGATTGTTGGAATCCTCATCTATTAATCATGTTTTAATGATCACAAATCCTATTCAGTCTATAAACCTTGTTAATCCTGTGTAATGTATCTCACATCAAATGTACAGTTGTTTAGGGAATCTATCCAAATATCTTATGTTCTATACATTCAGTTTGATTACAGTATACTATCTTTGATTTACTTTATAATTATTTCATTGATAAATGATTAAGTCTAATTTATTTTATGAATATCACTGCTTAAGTCTAAATACAGATATTTGGATAAGTCTAAGACACTGTGAGTCTACCACCGGTTATTTTTTTCTATCAAAGGAACCAGAAACCATGACCTAGACACCGTGAACCCAACACTGTGAACCAGAAACCGTGAACCAGACACCATGAACCAGACACCATGAACCACACACTGTGAACCAGACACAATTAACTAGACACCATGAACTAGACTCTATAAACTGGACACTGTGAACTAGACACCATGACTAGAAACCATGACCATCCAGACAATGTGACCAATCCAGAAATTGCTTCAAGGAGACATCGGTTCATAGAGATACCATTTACAGACAAACTATGAGAAAAATTTTTAATATGTTTTTTTCATTTTTTAATTTAATATTTAATGGTCATATTTGAAGATTTTAAATGCACTGACATAATTAATGTTTCTTTTTATTCATGTCACCTGATAGTATGAGGTACGAGGTGCAGAATACATGCAAACAGTCGGATCCAACACATGCGTTCCAATATAAAAGAGTAGTGTGGCCCAGAAACTGTATGTACATGAAAGTGGAATAACATAAAGCAAGTGTCTGGGAATGACAATGAAGAAAAAACATAGATAATTTTTCAATAGATAATTTTCATATACAAATAGGAACTATAAAGAACACACAAAGCATACTCGAATCCCAAAGTGGATGACATATTAACCATGAAGAACACCCGCCAATCTAGCTAACTTGTTATAATCAATTTTCCATATGAGGACACGATTTCTAAATCATCTTCATCCTAGAATTCCAGAGCTACATAAGCAACCACTCAGAGCACTTTTAAACTTATCTCATCATTTCTACTCTATTGTGTATCATTTTATTAGCTTTCCAGTGGTGTGTGTATATGTATAAAAAACACTCTATCTCTTGCATTAAACTAAGGGATACAAGATATAATTTCCCAAACATCTTTTTAAACTTGTGTATAGCCATTGATAAGTGTGGAAGAGGCCCCTGTGTTTCCTGGTTGTTTGTACCCACGTAGAAATGTGGAATTAGTCATGTGACCTGGACAGGCTTGTGTACTATTGTTAACCCCGATCAAGGGTGTGGATCAAGTTTATTTATATAGACTAAATGGTGGTAGGTGATCACCATGTGGAGTGGATTAGGTCTCATCTTGAGACTGAACCACATGTTTTATATCCATTGTTCTGTTTAAATTTAGTTTTCTCTATTTTACTTTTTAATTCAGAATTTACTAAATTTACTTTGATATTTGACCATAAAAAGAAGTTATAATTGTTCGGACTTATTATAATAACTTCAAAAGTAATATTAATAACTACTATTAACATGACTCAGAATAAATCAATATTCTAAGAAGTTATTAAAATAGTCAAACTTTCAAAACTTTATTACTTTGATTAACTGGGATGTATTTAAATTTATTGGTGAAATCTTATAGGAATATTTTTAAAACATAAATTTTTATAGATACTAAATCCACCACCACCACCCCCCCCCCCCCTCCACTTTGGTGATCTACTCCGACAAAAAATATTTATATTTTTATCTTGAAAGTTAAAAAATATAATAATACACAACACCACCATGGGCTAACACCTTTGACGCACTATGAACATTTTTAACCTGATGTAAAAAATAATTTATGTGTGATACTTTTTCATTACCTGGTATTTCTCTTAAGTTCTGACTACAATTTTCCTTAACAACAATTTCTAATTCAAATATCAAGAACCATTATCATTTCTATCTTTCTTTATATTCTATTGTTTAGATTCTGAGTCTGTAACACTATTTTCCATCACTCACATGCAATTTTTATTTTAATTTTTATGCTTTTACATGAAAAATAATTATTTGATATTCATTTCCCTAAGGTTGTGACTCCCAGATTATAAATTTGAGATCTATAGTTTATGACTCCCTATATGTAATGTTAGGACTATCTAGGTTGTGACTCCTAGAATCTAGGTTGTATGGTTTATAAGTCCCCATACAAAATTTAGTGTAATGGTTATCCCTCCATTTGAAAAGGATTCTATAATTGTGTTATGATTCCCCCTGAAAAATAATTTTTATTACACATGTATCTCTCACTGAGTAGAGAGATATAGGATTAAAGTAGTCCCACTTTGGACAAAACTACTATTAAAATATCCTTATGTTATTTACTTATTATACTACTAATAAGCCTTAATAATTAACCTTGAAAATTAATTTAATTTATTTGATTAAATTTTTAATCTAGTCTATTAACACTTCTATAGACCATAATCCATTACCATATCTAAACTAACACCATCATGACCACTAAATACTTTTAATATTACTATTAAAGTGTTCATTCCCTTTTCAAAGGAATTGTTTTTACTTTTTTTTAAATTTTTTAGATTTTAAATAAGTGATTTCAAAATGAAAAAGTTATTTTTTACAAGAAATGTTCTTGTGATCATTAAAGGGAATTTTTCATCTATGATGACATCCTTTGATGTTACTTATATTTCACTAGGGATACAATTCAATGAAACCATCCTTATTATTTATATATATGTTTTATGATTAAGAAAATGAAATATTGATGAAACCCGTTTTATTTTCCCTAGGTTAAGTAATGATGGAATGATAAATTTCTTCCTGATCTTGTTTAATACATATGAATGGATTTTGATTTTTTGAAGGGTGGTTATGTTATATCCCTCTAACTAATTGAGAAAATATTAATGTTTTATGATATCAAAATGTACATGGGAGGTTATCACAATCCCAAAAGAGGGTATATGATAGGTTATCCCATGATTAAAATAGGATACATAGGAGGATATCTACGGCCTAAAGCGGGTAAATAAGTGGTTATACCAAACTTAACTTGTGATTAATGTTTTAGTGGATAGTCTTGATATAATATTTCTATGATTATGATTATTTCACAAATTATTTCGATATTTTAAAACATGATCTTCAGCCAATGTTATGCTCCCATAGATCACATTATTCGATTTCATTATGATTCATTTCTTTTGAACTGCCAAGATTTATTCCATGACTCATGATTATGATTTAAAAAAAAATTGGTCTGATTTTTAAATGATAAGATAATGTTATCGTATATTTATGATCATGTTATGATTAAATGATCATTTGAATCTCCCTTGTTTACCCTTACAGAAAATACTATCTCATCCTTTATTATGTTTCTTTTTCTCCAAGATATAGAGAAAGATTTTATGTATGATATGTCTAAGAGGGGTTCTAGTTCTAAATAACTAAGTGGGAGGTAATTTAGATCTTTTATGTACCAGTTTTTTATGTATACATGTTTCCAAAGGTTCTAAAACATTACGGTAACATCATGGATTTTATGTATATGAAATGAATATTTATATAATAAGATTTATTATTTATGTATTAAATGCTTATTTCACCCCACACCCATAATCTTTTGTTATATCAGGCTCAACTATCATCGTAAACAAATACCAAGAACCATAACTTAAATAATATATATTTTTCATTTTTCATCATGAAAATCATAGAAACAATAATAATTATCTTTATAATTGGATTACCCCATGGAAAATAAATGGATATCATAAGGATTTAATCATAACACAATTAACCTATGGGAAATTAATGGGTTTCCAAGAAAATTACATAAAATATCATCATCATAAACCATAAGTTGAAATAACATTGATGGTATCATAAGAAAATATTTTGAGTAAAGAATAATAATCTATAAAGAATGTTGACATAGATGAAAAATACCTTAAAAAGAGGAATTGAATATTTCTTTAAAAATAGGGAAAATAACCTTTTATTTCAATGTCTTTATAAACTAAATATTTTCCAACTATGGAGAAAATAATTTTATTTGAAAATAACCATAGAAAATTTTGATGTAATATTCAAACAAAAGAACTATCATAATGGTGGGAAAATTCATTCATGTGGTAAATGTAAAAATAAAACTTCCATTCACATTTTTGGTAAAAAATCCAAAAGTACCTCATTTAGAAAAAAAATAAAATTCCATTTTAAAACAATAAAATTAAGTTGAATATTTTTTGAAAATTACATTAAATGAAAATTTTATCATATAAAATTACATCCTCAAAAACATTTTAAAGATCATGGTCATAAAAGAAAAAGTTTACTGACCAAAGAGGAGATAAGGTTATTATTTCTTAAAACATTTTATAGATCATTTTATATACCAAATAGAGTAAAATGGTATTAATACTTGAAAATTATAGACATAACTAGAGTGGAATAAACTAAATGGGGTTTAAAAGATCATGAAAATCAAATTTATCTCAAAGGAAATTTAACATAGACGGTTTGAAAAGTAAATAATATTATAACATAAACCCTTAACATTTTTTAACATTTGAATCATAACCCCTTGATAAAATTACATCAAATATAACATTAAATACCATGACTGTGAATCACTACATGATATAATAAATCATATGGGTAGTATATTCAATATATAAATACAAATTAGTGCATAAAATGAAACATGTCTCAATAAAATAATATTGACACGAATAACCCTTATAGTTTGGGTAATCTACGAATAAAAACCTCATAAAAGAGAGGAACGTGGATAGATTCATAAATGAATATAATTTTTATGAGATTAATCATAAAATAAATTCATGTTCATTATATGAACCAAAAAAATAAACAAGTGGTGAATATGGCATATGTCTCATAGAAATAAAAGTGAGAAAATAAACCCTTAACTCAAGTCCTCAAATGCTTTATACATTTTCTTAACCTAGAATATAAAAAAAATTATATTTATTATAAACATTTACCAAAACCATATTCATACTTATTAATAGTCCTTCATTAAAATTGTTTTTCTAAGGGTTAATTGTTTAGTTTTTATTGCATGTTTTGATATGTATTTTTGGTTCTTGCAACTTGGTCATGATTTCATCATATAAAGAATACTAATCAGGTCATAAGTATCATATATATTCATTATATATAGTTTTATAACTATTCATATAATGGGGATATGATGAATGATTAACATCACTTAGTGCTGGTGCTAGTCTGCACGTATGCATATGTAATGTTTTCACGTTCCGGTGATTGGAAGAAATAATAGTAAAATATAATTAAAATTTATGGAATCATAAATATATCATATAATAAATATTTTTTTATATTAATTTAATATATCATTATGTTTATCAATATAAATCATAAATGAAAAACAAATTACATTGCTTCATGGAGGTGGGAATCCACACATATGCACAATTGATGTTGTCATATTCTAAAGGATGGGAGGGTAAAAGGAAATATAATTGTTTATAATAAAATTATCATATTAATATAATAAAAACAATTTATAATCATTAAATCAATATATATAACATTCTATGAGAGACAATGATGAAAAGTAAAATATGTCAGTTGTAGAGACGATAGTTCGTACATATGCATGGTGACATTTTCATTTTCCATTGGGATGGATAATAAAAAGATAAAAGTAATTATACTGACAAAATAATATTTAAGTAAGATAATTTAAATTATTTTACTATCTTAATGTGGTTAAAATAATATTTTTACAAGTTAGAAGAAAAAATAATATTAAATGGATTCAGTGGAGGTGGTTACATCTTCTTTGGGAAACCTCCATTATAACTCTTCTTAAGGACCCTTAGGTAGGTATTTTAAGAATGAAAAATTGTCTATAACATGGGTATGAAATATTATAATAGTTTGTTTAGGTGTTTTTAGAGATAAGTGACCAACTAAGGTGTGTAGAAGAGAGAAGTGTATCTCCCTTTTTATAAGTTAAGTGGGAGGAAATCCTGTAAATACATGAAATATTAATATATAACATGTGTCTAATTCATTTAAAATGGATAAAATGTTTAATATATTATAATATAAGGAGTATATGGTAGAACTAAATTCATCCAATAATATTTTTACAAGTTCAAGTGGCATATTTAACATTATCTCTTCATTTAACCTCCTCATTAACCCTTTTAACCTTAACTGTTGTATGAAATATTTCAATATTTAAGGGTCATGAAAGTAATTTTAAAAACACCAAATGTCTTATAAATGATCCCTTTATGATATACATGAAAATTTACTATCCACATCAAGGAATATAGGTTTTTTATAATTTTGGAATGATTTAAAAATATTTTTAAAACATTAAATTCCATTTAAATTCATTTTCTGGACTATTCACAAAATATTACTTTAAATACATCAATCTAATAATAAAATTTGATTATAAATAATTTCATGATAATTAATAATTTAAAATTATCCATTAAATTCAAGTAACACTATAATTTTTCCAAATTAAATTACTTTTAATGTTTTTAAAATTATTTACTTGATTTCCGTAATACCTTCCCAAGAACTATGTCGGCGTTGTGTGAACATTCAGGGTTTCTATGTCATCAATAAAAATTTAAAAAAAGTTATGAAATTAATATAGATTATTATTTATAAAATTTATCATCTAGATTCATTCATATATAATTTTTACCTATATCCATATCATGAAAACATAATAGGTGAGAGAAAGTGAAATTTTGTAATTATCCTTTACATAAAGTAATATAATTTTTATAATTAAAGGAATGTGCCACAAAAATGCCATATTTTTTAAATATAAGATGAATATAGTCAAAAACCACTCATATAATGGAATAAAATAATGTATTGAATTAATTTTTGGACCAATTCCTATAGTTTTAATAACATTAAACCAAATTACCATTTTTTTTGTGGTGGTATTCTTTTACAATGGTTACTATTCATTTTCGAATAAAATAAATTCATATTTATTTCATAATGTCAATTTTTTATTCTAGATATTTAATCCATTTTATTTAAATTTATTTTAAAAATTGGTAAAATTTTATTTTAATATAACTTCGTGATATGCAACAGAAAACAATTTTTAGAAAAATACATGTTTTTAGCATAAAAATGATTTTTTTCTAAAATCATGTATAATATAGATTCCCATTAAATTAATTATAATATTGTCTAAAAGGGGATAAGATATAAGTTAAAACGAATAAACAATATAATAGAACATTCTAAACACTTTAAATCAAATGACACTTTAAATAAAAATTGTTACTTTTCACTACTCACCCAAAAAATTATTTTTTAGAAAAATACCAAAAAATACCCTAAGATATATCTCATATGTTGATATAAAAATGATATTCATTTTATAAAATAAAATTTATAATTTTTATAATTTTTTCTTTTAAAAGAAAATAAAAAATATTAGGAAAACCTGATTTTATTGAAAAATGACCTTTTGTACTTATAAGGGATTTAATTATTATTATTTGAAATTGGGTTATTATTTCATAGGAACTAATAAATAAATTTTAATAATAAAAAAATTTAAAAATATATTTCATAATGGTTTTACTCTTGTTTGTACCCACCAAACCAATATTTAGGTTATAGCCATCATATTTAAAAAAATTATATTTCTATATTACATCACGGTTCTCTTGATCTAATTATTTCATGTGGCACATGATATTTATCAAAGTATTCCTTTTAAAATATACTAAACTACAGTATTCAGCAGTTACATTCTAACCCTTATAGAAATTGCATCCTCAAAATTTTATCTCATGTCTAATAAAAAGGGTTTAGAATATTTTAAAAAAAATATTTCATGATGTGAAAGATAAATTTAAATAATTGTAAATAAATACCTTTTAATTCCCATTAATAAAATTTCCTTTTTAAGGTGTAGGTTCAGTTCAAGAAACATATAATTTCTTAAGTATTTATTAAACCATACATTTGTCATAATAAGGATTTTTCTATTAAAAAAATTTCATAAAATATACCTTTATAGTTGAGTGATATTTTCCATATAAGAATTGATAGGTTTATCTTTTTATTTATTAGGTTTAGGAATTTTTTACCTTCAATATATAGAATAATTGAAAATATACTTATATGAATTCATTCTATGACATGAGATTAATTTATTTCTTCAGTTATGTTTTGAGTAGTTTCCCCCCTCTGTTTCATTTTATATTCTAAATGAGTAATATTAATTCATAAGGAACTAAAATTAACTTTAAACATATCACAATATCCAAAAAAGTTTGAAAATTTTTTTCTCATGTTTATATCCTTTGATGAAATAAAAATATTTTGCACAAGATAAGATAATATTCAATATAAATAAACATTTTTATAGTGGAATAACACATTAATATCAAAATAAAAAATATTAACACCCAAGGTTCAACATGAAACATTTCATAAATAACGAGCCTTAAATATCATAATATATTGACTAACTATATTCGAAAACTCAAAAAAAAAATAGAAATATCTGATCAAATATTAATGAAATACCAACATAACATTTATCTACAAAAAATATCAATAAATAATTATGTGACATAGAAAAAATGTATATAGATTAATCATATAATCTCTAAAATATTCTAATATTTTTCATACATACCTAAATAATAATTAAGACTCAATAATAACATATATTATTATAAATTTTTACTGAACCTTTATACCTAAAATAAAATACCATTTTAGCCAGTAATATTTTATTTACCTTAATCATATAATTTTCAAAAAATAATGAACAACACCAAAAATAAAATTTATCACTTAGTGACCATGTCAATTTTCAATTTCATATGTTCCCAAAATATGATAACCCCTTTTCCCAATAAAAATAATTACCTTATCATCAAAGAATGTATTAACCTTAAAGGTGGCATATTTCTTCCAACTTATGTACCCAATAACATTTCCCCTGAAACAATTCACACTAAATCACATGTTAAACCTAAGGGTTACATATAAATCAATGACATATTACCACCCAATAAGAATTTCCCAAATTTTATTTAGTCACCTTAAAATCCCATAGCATAAATCCTAAAAAGGGAATATATTCCTTAAAAACTATTATAATTATTAAACATATCAACACATAATGGTTTTTTGAAACTCTTAAATTATGATATTCTAATCACATCCAAAACTCTATGTTAATCTATACATTACTCTAATGCCAACAGAGATATCCTGAGACTCTTACACTTGGATTTGATTCTAAAAACAACTTTTTTAAATACTGGATAGATATCATCTAATTTAACAATCCATAAGAGTAACATATATAACCAATACATTTCATATTTAGGGTATTAAATAATTAGGAAAACACTTTCATGTAACCTAACCCATGTTGTTCTCATCGTATGGGAAGTTTTTCTATTATAAAAAAAAATCATATTCTATAAGAAAACGTTAAAATATCCCACAAAATTATCCACACATGATACCATTGTAGATATATCTTTCATAATATCATCCTTCATAACCAAGGTAAATGTATTAATAAGAAAGGTTGTGCTCGGATTCTCAATAAGGGTAAACATAAGAGATGTGAATTGATGATCATATGTAAGCATAAGATAAATTTACAGAAATGAGATTATAATAAAATTTCATGATCATAAAATAATATAATTCATACCCATACAAACCTAGATCATAAATCATAATTCATGGAATAAATATTAAACATAATACAAGAGTAATATAATTCAACAATCATGAACCATATGAAATTATTATTGATCAAAGAAACCATTAAAACATATCAAAATAATAAATAAATCATGTTAGTATCTTAGTAAATATTAATTTAATCATGGAATAACCTAAATCAGATAATTCCAAAATTATATTAGGAATACCCTATCACAAGTAAAATCTATCATCTCTTTATAGTAACTTACATCTAGTTAACTTTGTCACATTACCCGATGAAATGGAAAGTTATATAGATCTCACCTTTCATCATGAGTTATATCAAGATCCCCAATAATCATCAATGATTTCAAAGAACCATAAAATGAATACAGTACATGAATATTTCATTTCGTCAGAAAAATAAAAGAAATGGCCATCATTCCCATAATAAATTTATTAACCCGTGGAAAATAAATGAGTTTCATAATGATTTCATCATCACATAATTAATATATTGAAAAGTACCATGTTATATAAAATAATCCTTAAACATTAGCTTCATAATAAATCCATATAAATAACTTTTACTTTACAAAATTATTATATCCCTAGTGATTTATAAATATCCCTAAAGGATGTTGACATTGATATAAAATAAATTCAAAAGATCAATTGAACATTTCTTTAAAAATTTATAAAATATCCTTTTCTTTTGGTATCTTTAAAAAATAAAAAATTCTTATAATATTTATAAACATATTTTATTTGAATATAACCATGGTAACATGTTAAGGTTGCATAAAATCATATAATGTTCAAGATGGTGGGAATTATTTTTGGCATGGTAAACATTTTAACAAATATTCCATTCACACTTTTGTAAAAAAGTATAAAAGTACCATGTACAAAAAATAAAAACAAGATTCCTTTTGAAATTTGAAAATTAAGTAAAATATAATTGAAAATAAATTTAAATAATAATTTTTTCAAATGAAATAACATTATTTAAAACATTTCAATGATCATATACATGGAAGAAATAGTTCACCAATAAAATAAGAAATAAGGTCGTATTTTTTAAAACTTTGTTTTATCATTGTAAGTAACAAAGAGATTACAATTGTATTAATACATAAAAATTAAATAAATTAGTAGAATAGAATAAAATATATGGGTTTTAAATGATAAGTAACTTATAATTTCGCTCAAGGGGAATTTGACATAGACAACCCCGAAAAGAAATGAGATTGTAACATAAACGCTTACCACATTGGTTAGATTTAAATCATAATCTCATTAAAATAAATAACATAAATATAAATTTTAATACCATTAATATGAATATTTTAATGATATAATATATCATATGGGAATTATATAAACTATATAAATAGAAATAGGTGTATTATATGAAACATATATAAATGAAAAAAATAGTGACATGAAGAACCCTTAAAATTTTAGAAATATCTAAATCAAAACCTCATTAAATAGATAACCTTAAATGTACATGTAAATAATAATAATTAACATGATATGAATTATAATATACATTCATAAGTATTATATAAACCACAAAAAAACAAGTTGTGAATATGACATATGTCTCATAGAAATAAATGTGAGATAAGAAACCTTTAACTCAATTCTATACATTCATCATACATTATCATAAAATCCTATATAATACATTTATATTTATTATGGATATATAACATAAATATATTTACAATTATCATACCATATTTCATTCACTTATAACATATTATCGCATGTTTATTAATAAATCATTAAAATCATTATTCTGGGTGTTAAATGTGTCATTTTTAAAGCATATCTTAGTATCATTATTTCGATACATTAACCATCATTATGGTTTAATATTATATATAATATTAATCATATAATAATTATTATATTTATTCATTATATACACTTTTATAGTCATTCAAATAATTTGGTGGTGAGAATTTAATTACACCACTTCGTGGAGGTGGAAGTGAGCACGTACGCATTGGCGATGTTTTCAATTTTTGATGCATGGAATGATAGAAAGGTAAATAATAATTCTCCTTTAAAGAATAATAATTATATAATATATATAATATATATTCTTTTAATACCATCTATATAAATCATCAATGAAAAATGAATCACATCACTTCATGGTGGTAGTGATGGTCCACATGTACACATGGGTGAGGCTTTCTTCTTCAATAAATGGTAGGGTCATAATGTAGATAAAATTTTTTGTTTATAGAATCAAAATAATTTCATTGAAATATTATATAAACATTAAAAATAGATATATAAAAATCCCTGAGAAATGGTAATGAAAAATAAAATGTATTGGTCATGGAGATGGTAGTCCCTATGTATAAACCAGGATGTCTTCATTTTCCATTGGGATTGATGATAAATAGATAATAATTATTATACTAACATAATAAAATTTTAGTAACCGAATTCACTATGTTAATATGTTAATTAATATTTACAAAATGTAGAAAAATACATAAAATAAAAGGATTTGGTGAGGACGATTACCTCTTCTTTGAAAAATCACCTTTAGATCTCTTCTTAAAGACCCTTGGGTTGGTCTATTAAGAATAAAAAACCTATAGAATAAGGATAGTTAATTTTAAACAATTATTTTAAGGTTTTGGTTGTTCTATTTTTCTCACAAAGGTGTCTAGAATATAGGATATGAGGTTTATTTTTATAAGTGATGTGGGTGGAAATCTTGTAAATAAATGAAATATCAATAAAGAATAAGTTTATAACTCTTTTAAAATGGATAAAAAGATCCATATCATAGAATATAATTATTATAAGGTCCAAATAAATTTTTAAAATATTATTTATAATTGTTTAAGTGGAATTTAGAACCATATATCATAATTTAACGCACTCATAAACCCTTTTAACCTTTACCGTTGTAACAGACTTTCCAGTTATTAATGGTCGTGAAAGTATTTTAAAAAATTAAAATGAAAAATACATGGATCATTTAAGTTATCCAAAATAATTTCCCATCCACATGAGTTATTATATAAATTTTATAATTTTCAAATCATTTAAAAATAATTTTTAAACATTAAATACCATTTATTTTAATTTTCAGAACTATTAAAAAAACTAAAGGAATCGATATACTAATTTAATTGGAACATAAATATATCCAAATACACTAATCATTTATAATTACCCATTAAATTCATATAACACTATAATTCACCGAATTCATATTACTTTTAATTTTTTTAAAATTATTTACTTGATTTTTCTACAGCGTGTATAACCACAACGTCTGTGTTCTGTAAACATTATATGTAATTATGAAATCAATAAAAATTATAAATAAATTACTATAACTAAAATACGTTTTTATTAATAAAAATTTTAACCTCTATTTTCTTATATATAATTTGTATTTGTATCCATGTCATGGAAAGATTATTACTCATGTGCATGTTATAGAACCTGTCCAGATTTCCCAAAACGGACTTACAAATGGTACAAACCACAATCAGATTACCTAAAGTCAGGAGATACTCCTTCATCAGGAGGCTTTCATGGAAACATTACTGGTGGTATAAATGGAAGGATTGAACTCAAAAGTCCATATAATGAAGAAATGCAACAATTGTTAAAACCTCGATAGTAGAGAGTCTCATAGACCCTTTGAAGAACCAGTGGCTGAAAAACCTCCTTATATGATCCTTTTCATCAAATATAAACAAATAATGGTGAAAGGTAATTTTAAAATCAAATCATCCAAGTAATAAAAAATTTGGATCAGGGAAACAATTGTGAAAGCTAGCACCAAGAAGAAAATGACATGGATTAATACTCAGAACCACATTTTACTTTGGGGATTTAATGAATCAAATATTAGTAGAGAGGATTTCATTAAAACATAGGATATGATGGCTTCCATACTTGAGGATTTTTTTCATAAGGATCATAATTGGTATAAACTACCTATCATCTGGATTCTTCTCACTTACATGATTCTAAAACATTAATATTACATTATTAGGGGAACTATTTTCCTATTTTGGTTATAGAACTCTATTCCACTTTCTACTCTGTGGGTTTTATTGGATTAGTGGTTGATATGTGTATCCATAGTGTAATATTCATTGGTTTTTTGGGTATCTTTAAAAATTCATATGGATTCATCAACATACTTACCGACATATTCATCAATGTTGTGCTTCACCCTCCCCACTATGAGTTCTTGAGGCTTTTTGTTGTTTTTTACTTCCTACATTTTTATAAGGATCTAGGGGGTGTTTTTTAGGTTCTCACTTATCCTTTAAAAGTGTTTTTTTAAATAATATAAAACTTCATTTTGGTATATCATGACAGTAAAATTAGTCTGATTTAGTGAAATTTGTTAATTATCCTTTCATTAATAAATATAAAAGTTATAGCCAATGGAATGTTGTACCAAAATGCTACATTTTATAGTATAGGATGATTATAGTTGAAATAAACTCATAAAATGAAATAAAGTAAAGGTTTCGATTAATATTTATACCTTATCCCTTATTTTTAATCTTATTTAACCCATTTTACCCTTTTCTGTGGTGACACAAATTTACCATTGTGACAATTCATTATAACTAAAAAAGAAATTAACATTGTTATATAATTTTAATATGATGAATCTAAATATGAAATCCATTTTCTATGATTTAATATCTAGATAAAGAAAAAATTAATTTTAATATAACTATATAAAATGAAACAAATAATAAAACAAAGAAAAATACATGTTTAAAGAATAATTATGATATTCTACCAAAATGATGTAAAATGTTGAATCCCATTGAATTAATTAGATTATGATTAAAAAATAGACTAATTTTACCTTAAAACTAATATAAAATATAATTGCACATTTTAAACACTTCAAAATAAATGACAATTTTTATAAAAACTGTATTTTTCAATATTCATCCAATAAACAATATATTCAAAACAAATCCCAAAAACTCCAAATAATATATATTTGATATTCTGATATCAAAAATGATTTTTATTTTATAAAAAAATATATAATTAATAAATTTATCTTTAAAATGAAAATATAAAGTATAAATAAAATCATCTTTTATATAAAAATGACTCTTTTATACTTTTAAGTGTCTTAATACTTATTTAATTTAATCATTATTATTCTAAAATGATTGATTATATTCTAGGAACTAATAAATAAATTTGAATAATGAAAAAATTTAAACATATATTTCATAATTTGGTATATTCCATTTATACCTAATAAACCAACGATATGGTTATGACGGTTATATTTAAATAATAATATTTCTATAGTATATCGTGGTTTTCTTAGGATAAGTGTTGTGTGTGAAAATTTATATTTAATATAGTATTATTTATTAAAAAATAAATTATTGGGTTTTTACAACTATCCTTGGAGTTTCTAAGAATATTGGATATGATTAATTGTGTTTGAATACTCTTTGATAAAGATTGGAGAAGGCTGGAGTTGCATTGAATGGGTCCTTAACTAATCTGAATAAAATCTAAAAAATGCAAATAGTCCATGTATTTTCTAAGAATCATTCTAGCACTGTGTAAGAATCAACTGTGATATGTTTAAGCATCATTCTTCAGGTTGTCTAACCATCATCTTTTGTTGCTAAGTGGAAAAATGGAAAAAGTTTTGTCTTACATAATCATTATCCACACTTATATAAACATCAGAATACCTTTGAGAAAACAATATCTATCTTCATAGGAATGAATCCTAGTCTGTATAAATACCATTCCCAGATATTTATAAGAATTATCTAGTGTTTTGTATGCATGAATTATATCATGTTTGACCATCATGAATTTTAGGGTAAATATGATGTGCCTCTTTGTATGTATCATTTAGTATTCATAGGAATGATTTCTATCAATGTAACCATTATTCATTAGTGAAAATCTATAATGTTGTAGACTAAATTATTTATTTTCTAGATTTATGAATCTGAAGAAGAAATCAATTTTGATAATGAATAAGTTTATCTGAAATGTTTTAAACATTAGAAATACCTCAAATAGTGTGTAATCCAAGATACAAATTTTTTAGAAGACATTCATTAATCCATGAGAAAAAGATCAAATAAAGAATAAGTTGAGAAAACTTTTAATGTTTAAAATTTTATTTCTTATAATTTATTAATTCAGATGATAAAAATATTTTGAAGATTCTCATGTTGAGATTCAAGTTAAAATAATCATGATGGTTGGTATCCAGTATTTATATTTGTTTTATATAAAATCAAGAAGATAAAATTCTTCAAAAATATCATGAGTTCTCAATAATAACTTAGTTGAAGTTACATCATTTATCTATCTCCCCATCCAAGCCTATCCCTTATTGATTTAGGCGATTTGGAAGAAAATTATGGTAAGATTTACTTTATAGATTAATTTTTCACCTAAAATGAAATTTATTTGGATTAAAATAATTTTATAAATACAATATATACTGATACAAGTGTTTTGTTTATCAAAGATTAAATATCAAAAAAAAGTTGTGTTATTTGTGTTGGGAATAAAAAAAGAATGTAGTGGAGTGTCCTAAATATATTTAAGTAACCTAGTGTTTAATGAATTTTCATAATATATCATGATAAAATGTGATCAGATATTCCAAAATTTACTTTTATAATTTTATTTTTATAAATCCATTTACAGTTAAGTTAAATTTGGATGTTTGGAAGAGAATATTTTTAAATAAAACAGTCGATACTAATGTGAAAAAATCAAGGAAAATATATTCAACTGAGTATGAAAAATGATAAAGAAAGATAAGGTAATTTCTTTCCATTAAGTATCAAAACCATGAAATGTATTTCCATATGCGATCATTTGATTAGAATAATAAAACATTATGGGAACCCAAAAGTGGGTATTTTACAGTTGTAATTTTTTTCTAGAATTGAATACCTCTTCACAGTGCGACATGTGTGGATATTAAAAATAAAAAGGATACATTTAATAAAGCTACTCATTCTTGGGATATTTAAGAACATCTGGGGTGAAGGATGTATAATATAAAAGGGATAGGGGTTGTTGTTATTGGTTTTGACTAAGTGAACTATGTGAAATTTGAGGTGATATTGAAGGAATCAGAGGAATCATGTGAAGCTGAGAGAAATGAGACTACTGAAGAAGAAGGTAAACTAAACCAGTGTTGAATGTGAAGATCTAATGGGTATTGAAGTAATATAATAATAATATATGAGTGAATCAACCTATACTATTTTTTAGATACATTTTAGGAATATGTTATAAGAATAAGTAGGATGATGAGTTTATTTATATAATGTTGTAGTCATCGAAAAATAGTGTTTCCCTAACAAAAAAAACTGATTCTAAAGGAAGAAAATTTAAGTTGATTTCTAGAAGTGAATATATTTGTATGTATATGTATATTATTAAAATAACAAATAACATGTTTGAAGAAGATTTCTTAATGATCTATATGCATTTTAATACTTTAAGTTGTGGAAGAAGATTTACTATTTTGATGCAGTGACATCATGTGCATTAGTGTTGAATGATTTCAAGAGAAATGAGATTTTGAAATAACTGGAGGGGTTCTAGTTTAGAAGAGTTTTAAGATGAAACACTAGGATTTCATGTGTAATATTTTTAACCTATCTAGGTAATTTGGAAAAACCTAGTTCAATATAATCCATAGAAAATACACATTACATTGATAAAAATATGTATAGTAGAGAATATGTGGACTGAGATAATAATTGGATACAGCAAGGATCAGGCCCACATAGTGACCCAACAATTAAAAAATGCATTTTTTTAGTTTAATTTTTTTGTAAAAATTTAATATAGGTGTATTATATGTCACACTACAATAGATCCACTTACATCCTTATAGGTGAAGATAGGTGAAAAACCAAATTGGGTTTAAGTATTAAATGAAGAATTATTTTTTATTAAAATTATTTAACAACACTATATTCACCCCCCCCCCCCCCCAGGTGTGTCTTCATGGTCTATTGGGACTTACCATTGGAATTAGAGCATATTTTCCCTCTCATTTAGAGAATCAATGTTCTGGGATAATAATCTATTATAGTTAAGAGTAGGCTCACATCGATACTAAACCTTTAAAAAACACATATCCCAGCTTTACTTTTTGTCCCTATATTATATATATATCTATTCTAGATAAAACTACAATTAATTTAATTGCATCATAATATGTGAATAGAGGATAAAAAAAGAGTTTTAGTATTAAATGCTGAATTATTTTTTGGTAAAATAATTTGACAACCCTTTATCCAACCCCCACCCCCTACCCTCACGAGTGTCTGCACAGTCCACTGGGACTTACAATTAGTATCAAACAATAGTTTCCCTTTGATTTAGATCTACTATGTATTAAACCTTATATCAGATAAAGGATACCCCAGATTGGTTTTGAATTTTTGTGTTTCCTAGTTATTTTTACAAGTTTAAATGAAGTCTATATTTGAATTTATTTTAGAATAACCTTTGATAAAATAATTTGTCCCTAGTATTGTTTCTACTGAAATTGTGTGTTCATCCACTTCATTGATATATAGGGGAAAAATAAGGCAAGAAACTAACAAAAAATAAATACATGAAAATAGAAATACCACTAACTAATTTCGGTTAGAGTGGTATTTTTTTAGCTTACATTATTGATTGTTTTACCTCTAATGAAATAAGTTCAAGATATGAGAATGGATGCATTGAATCTGCTAAAGACCTCTACCTTGAGGATGAGGACTATTCAAAAAATTTCCCTTTAAAATTTTTCATATATACATTTCTGTATATCAAAGTAATGATTTATAATATTTCATGGATGGAATAATCAGGTTGATGCAATGGAAGAAGCATTAGCTAACAAATTAGTTGTTATAACACCCTCACAAAAGCATTGAATGAAAAACAAGAATATATCTTACTTTTCAAGGTATGAATATCCATTTTTAAATAATAAATTCAAATAACTTTTATGATTGTTCTTGAGAAAATTCAAATAATCTTTTTATTTACTACTTAAAACTATCACAGTAATGAGCATGTTCAAACACATAGAGAAGGTTTATGTGATATTATATGATATCAATAAAAACTCAAAGAAAATAACATAAAAAAAGTTACTATAAGTGGAGTACGATATTTATATTGTGTTTGAGAGGATAGAGATATAGATGGTGAAAACCTAGAAGTGGACAGATTAAGGGTTATAGGATAAAATATAATGAACAGTAGAAGACAACAAGTAGTTATAACCATAGATGAATTGGTTGGGGGAAAGATCAATTATCTACATTTAAATTGATGTTACTTCATTAAAAAGTAATGAATAATGTTGAGAACCAATAAAAAGATAAAACCAAAACCATCTATAAATTGGGTTGTATCTCAACCAGTATACATAGCTTGTCTACTAATGAGTATACATAATGAGTGGGTGGTGAAGTTGGTTCCACTGAGATCAAATTGTCAATTGTTCTCAGCGTTCTACTTCGATGATTGAAAAAACCTTTTATTAAAAGTAGAATGAATAAATATTCATAATAGTTCATAAAATAATTCAATCAATACAAATGGTTTTTGGTTCTTAAAGGTTTGGAATTTTCAAATGGCTAGAGAAAATAATGGACTGATAGACAGAACAGAAATGAGTTGAACGATGTTAAAAATTTAAAGATAGATCAATTTAATTTTTCCTAAACATTATTTAGCTAAAAAACTATTTTTGATTCAAAAATAAAAAGGGAGTAATAAACACATAAAAAATAAGAAAAGAAGAATAGTTTTCTATATTTAGGTTCTCTAGTTCCAACTAAAGAAGCTACCATGTCTCCTATTTCTCCCTATGCTCTTTTTTATAAAGGATTCATCAATAATTTTGATCAATTCATAGGTAATACACTTTTAAAGGTGATTTAATGTAAAAAAAGGTATCAGTAAATCTCAAATTCAGAATTATCAGGATGAATCCTTTATCTCCATGTGGTAGCCATCATAATAGATCAACTTATTCCTACGATTCACATTGACTACCTTCAATACATTTCTTTTCTCCCATGTGAGTGTCGAAAACACACATTAATTCTTGATTCATGTTAAATATTCTTCATAAATCCTCAATAGTAGTTAAGCTTCTTATTTGAGTGGGGCCTCAATTTCCCCCTTTCAATTGATTTTCAAAATGTAGGCAATTGTATGTTTGTTTAAATCCCCTAATCTATACCTTTACATAACTTTTTAAATAATTATGGTAGCCTTATATAGGCTTTAAAATTTTTTGGTTACCCTTATGTAAATTTTGAATCCTCAAAGTACCATGTCATAGAAATTAAAGTATAGAAATGAAACTTTTATATATTCATAGAGGAATTAGTAACCTTACACAAGTGCATTTCACATTTACATAGTTTCATATCACACCTACACAACTTCAAAAGAAAACTTACGCAAACTCCGAAATGAAACCGTAGCTTTACAAGGCCTATGTGGCTGGCGATCTACCATCATGAATTTTTCAAATGACCTTGATGTATCTTAGAAGTAAGGGATTACCCTTATATGTGAATTCTATTACTCTAACATGGGTATTCAGAGCTTGATACCTATATACTATAAGTACTTAACCTTTACACAAGAGTACTTCACCTTTATGTTGTAAGATAGAAACCTCTTAAATTTTTACAAAGTCATGATGTCTTATGAACATAAAAGGATAATAGACATGAAGGGCTTGTGAACAGAGATGATGTTATATGAAAATGATAAAGACCTACAAACTGATATGAAACCATGTGAAAAGGGAATAGACTTATGAACTGAGATGAAGTCATAAAATGGAAAAGGATTATGAACTAAGATAAATCATATAATAATTTAAAAAAAAATATGAAAATAGAAAGTCTTACAAATGTGGGAAGTATCCATTTTTCCTGAAATTTCTAGACATAAGAGAATTAAAAAAATTATTCCAAAAAAATTATCTTATGATAAAACCATGGAACATTGAACATTTAGAAACTAAACTTCAAAAACATCAAAAATTAATGTTTCAATTTAAAACCAAATACAAAAAGAAATGTGTTCTAAAGATATTTTAAAATGAAACCAAATAAAAGTTCAACAATTAATCATAAAAAATAATTATTTTAACCAAAATACTCAAAGAATAAATATTTCAATGAAAACAACAAATAATAAATTATTATCCAATTAAAACACATTTTGACATTAAAAAATAAATTATTTTTCAAAATAGATGTGGAAAACATGTATCAAAATAAATCCCCATAAAATTCCCCCACACATAAGATATTTTATGTTCTTATGAAATTAATTTACCAAGTTTCGTAAAAGTAATATATCTTCTATAAAAAAGAGTTGAAATGAAAATATAGAGATGATTTTCAAATAATTTTTTCTACAGAAAATTTTAAAGTAATTAAGGATTACTTACCTTATAAAAATTAAATTGTTTGTCCAAAATTTGGATTCAATTTTACAAAAGTAATTTATTCTGAAAATTTTAGAAATATATATACAAACTTCCCTTTTCATTTTAAGGTTCATCAAAATTCTTATTTTTTTTCATGGTGTATAGACATGCATAATCAACATAAAATAATTAGGCACAACTATTGAATGATTTAGTTCAATAATTAATAGAAATACTAATAAACCCATACACTAGTCTTATCTTAAATAATAGAATGTTTACATGGATTATGAGTTCATTTGGTAACCCATTTAAATGAAAATACTATGTGTTTAAAACTCAGAAAAAAAATTCAAAACCATTTAAGTTTATAAATCTTATTCCCAACATTTTTCTAAGACTAATAATATTTAATAGATCAATTTAAGTGAGGTTAATAGATCATACCCATAGGGAAATAGAAATGTTAAGTCACTCAAAGTATAAAAACATTCCTCAAATATAAAAAAAATTGACAACCATTGAAAATTAAAGTTTATAATTGAAATAAATCATTTTAAAAATATATAATGGAATTTTGATATGATATTCATGAATCAAATCATATCATATTTAAATACCCCCCCCCCAACACACACACACACACATAAAACTCAAAATTTTTATTAATGTTGACTTTAAGAAGAGATAAACATTAAACAAAATTTTAAAAAAATAAATTCATAAGTTCAATATTTTTCTTTAAGGGTCATAAGTTATTTCTAGATAGTATAAGTTTCACAAATTTAATGTATCTTTCCAAAACAATCATATGATTTTTCCTTAAGGGTAGTAGAAAATGATTTTCAATAAGGCTTAGAATGTATCATGATTATGAATTGATTATAATAAATGAAAATATTTTAACATATATTTCAACATAAAAAAGTTCTATAGTGGGGAATCCCCCCCCCAAACACATTGATAGTTTCATATAGTGTCAAAAATAAAACATTATAAAGAATCTCATTCAAAATTTCATGTAAACTATAATTATAATGTAACAGTTTAAATGGTAATGATATTGGCAAGATAAATTATAGAATTTAAAGTGATAAATCCCATTAGTAAGGATTATCTTCTCTTTGAAATTAATCCAATGGTAATCATCCCCTTTCTTTATGTATAATCCCCCAGGTTTGTTAGGTTTTATCTCTAATAACATACAATATATTAACATTACATTCAAACAAATTTAGAATATATGAAAAATAATGTTAGAGTTTGAAGGAAGTGTGGTGAAGGTAGATTCATTATGTTTCTACTTTTGAAATGAAAATAATTAGGATTACACTCTAGTGTAATGAAAATTATGTTCATATTTCATAAAATTATAGTGGACCATATTATTGATAGTAGAAAAGTAGCTGATGATTTATTGTTTAAAACCAAATTTAAACATAAAATATGGATTTGGCTTGATTCCCAAGAAACAATTACTTTAAGTATTTAGTTTGACTTAGTGTATGCTCAATTTTCAAGGATGCAGATAGAATCCAAGCTCTTAGTATGACATTTAATGTAATTTTTAACCCTTTCCCCATTAACTAAGAATGTCCTATTCTCTTCCGCTACATGCTCCAATGCTCCATTCACCAAGAATCTTGTGATTATAAAAGACCCAAACCACTTAGTGTAGAGTTTCCTAGTGAATAAATTATTTCTAGACTTAAAAAGATTAACTTATTACCATCCTTAAAATCCATATAATAAATGGTTTAGTTAGAAAAAATCCTTGGTTACTACCAAATATATCCTAGTATTCTCATAATATTATCTTTTAATTTCCTCTAACTCTCTTAATTTCAGTAACCTTCTCAAAATGGCATATTAGAATTCAATCACTAATTCCTTAATAGTCCATAAAGACTTCTATATATGTTCTATAATTAAATGACATGATTTACTAAAAATAGTATATAGGTAGAAATTATTATGATAATTTAAGGTATCCCTATATACCCACAATGTGTCATATAACTTCAAATAAAAATCCTCTTTTGATCTAATAAACCATTCCCTCGAAGATTTATTTTAATTACATATTTGAAATATAAGCTTTTCTACTTGATTGAGGGTGGTAATTAGTACCAGTTTTATGGACACATCTATATTGTTCCAATAAATCCATGAACATAATGTTTTTAATGTGTATAGCATTATTTTTTATTGATGTTTTGGGAACCCCTAATCTTTAAAGGATATTCTTTTTTATGAAATTTATAACACTATTATATTGTTTATTAGGAAGTGTCATAGCCTCAACCCATTTTTAAACATATTATAAAACCAAATAGACATATTAATTTCCATGATATCATAGGAAAGGTCCCATAAAATCAATCCTATACAAATCAAATATTACAACCTCTAGAATTATCTTTTGAGAAGAATATATTTTTCTACCAATATTTCCCAATCTTTGGAATTTATCACATCCCACAACTAAACACCTAGAATACTTGAAAAGTTTATTCCAATAAAAGTCATCTTGAAGCAATTTTTGGGATATTATTTTTCTCCCATTATTTCCTCCCCATGGTAAAGAGTGAAATTCATATAAAACAGACTTCTTTAGACATTCACCTCCTAAAGATTCCATCATAGCTTTTTCTGAAGATCGTAGGGTCATCCCAAAAATATTAATTAAGGTCTAAAATGAATTTAAATCTCTTATTATGATTAAGATCATTTAGTATCACTTCTATGAATTTTACATTAATAAAATATACAAAATAATTTTTTAACTGAAACTGCAAACATTTTTTCAATAGGTAAAAAGTAATAGATCTCTCTTGTGTCATCATTTGGGGTATTTTTTATCTTAGACAGGTGGTCAGCCACTAAAATTTATTATCCCTTATTATCAATAATTTCTAAATAAAATTTATAAAATAAGTTAATTTGTCTCATTATCCATGGTTTTGAATCTTTATTTGGTAGTACGTACTTTAGGGAATCTTGATCAGTAAATACAATAACTTTAGTCTAAATCAAGTATTTTCTGAATATTTCATGAGCAACAAAAACTTATAACAAATATTTCACAATTGTAGTTTAATTATATTGGGCCTTATCTATAAACCTACTATAATAGAAAACCATATATATTATCTTTTTCTCCCACTACCTGAAAACAAAACCTATTGTAATATCGCATTCATAACACATCAACATATAGTAAAACTCTAATTCAGGGATGTGATTATGGGTGAAGATGTGTGTTTTTACTAAATAATATTAAATTAATCTAATAATTTTTTACCAAATAAAAATGGTTCATATTTAACCAATACAGTTTATATGGGCCTTGTGATCTTAGAAATATCATTAACAAATATCTGATAGAAATCAGAATAACCTAAAAAACATCTAACACCCATGAAATTTTCCAGAGGAATCTTTTGAATCACTTCTATGTTATCATTTTCCACTTATAATCCTTTTTTTTAAACATTATCACCAATACTTATTCCTTCGGTGACCATTAATTGTCATTTTTTTAATTAAGAACATGGTTTCTCTCCTGAAACATTTCCAATACTAATTCCAGATTCTCAAGAAAATTCTCAAATTTTCTTCTTATAATGAAAAATCCATCCATAAACACCTTAATAATTCTCTCAATAATATTAGAAAACATTTTCATCATACATATGTTAATAATATTTGGAGGCATAAAAAACCAAAAGGCATTCACCGATATGAAATATCCCAAAGGGGAATGTGAATGTGGTTTTCTCATGAACTATTAGGCCTTTGAGAATCCAACTATAACTATAATAACTATCCAAAAAATAGAAAAATACATTCCTAGAATGACTTTCATGCATTTGTTCCATAGATTAAATAGGAAAATGGACCATTATAGTGGCTAAGTTGAGTATCGCAATGTAAATGCAAACTCTCCATTTTGTAACTTCCCTCACCTAAATTTCTTATCCTTTTATTTTGTTTATGATTGTGATAATTAATTTATTAAATATAATGTGGATGAGGATAACAAAATAACAATCCTAAATGGTATAAAAAATCTTAGTAATAAGAAATTTTATTACTTATTCTCTCATAACTTATTTTATATTGGGATTGATTCTCCATTTCCCCTTACCCAATAGTTTATGATCCAGCTCCATTGGAATCCTGTACATATAGAAGGAAACGGTTAATCCATTTAATTTCATCTATAGACCAAACTATGGTTGTTTTGTATCTTTTCAACACATATAAAAATTTTACTTTTGTAATTTTCCCTAACCAGGTAGATATGATAATAGGTAGTGTAGAATTATCACTCATAAATGAGTATCTCAGGTGATATTTGAGTAGTTTAATCTATCATTGGGGTGCTTCTTGGATAGTAGGAAGAAACATGGTCCTAAGTTTCCCATGGTCCTTTAGGTTTACGTAAATTATGTACAATAGAATAAAATACTCTTATTCACCATTTTCCTCATTGGATAGCTCCTCAATTTCAGATTCCATGCCTAGTTTCATGATGTTTTACAAATAAAAATTATTAAAAAATTTCAAAACTTGCCTCGTAAGGATGAAATGGTTCTAATTATTTACTAGATCTTATTCCCAAGAATGTTTCAATATGTGTGGGAATTTTATTAATACATTGATAAATTTTAAAAAGTTATCTTTTCATCATCAAAAGTTTTTTTAAATTCTAATTACTTATCTCTAGATTATTCTCTAGTTTATTGAGGTGGATTTAATCTCTCAAAAAAATTTAAATTCTCCAATTTTTCACCCAAATTGAATATTAACCTCCATTTAAAATCATTGTTTACTACTCCTCCAGTGTCTAGGAAAGTCCTACCAATAATGATGGGGAATTCTCATATTATGTATCTAAGATATGAAGTTCAACTATTGAGAATAATTTTCCAGCTCCCATAATCAAATCATCTACTCTTCCTATAGGATTTGTAGAAGTAACCCAATAGCAATACCACTATGGTGGGAAATAACCCTCCCAATATTATCCATAAAATGGTAAGGGATCATATTAATATTTTCTCCAAGGTTACCAAGGTAATTTAGATTTAAATTATTTCCTAAGGTGCATGGGATAAAAAAATTATTTCTTTGAGCTTAAAAGGTATTCTATTCTAAATGATAACATTATACCTATCTTATAGGTTGTAAGAGGAAAACCCTTTTAGTTTTTTCTTGTTCAATTTTTTTTCAGAATTTTCAAATATGATGAGCCTTGAACTAAAACTTGAAGAAATGAGATATTGATGTGAATATTTTCAAACAGCTCAAGAAATTTGAACAGCTTTGGTTCTTGGTTATTTTTCTAAATTATCTAAGGGAAATAGATGTGTGGGGACAACTTCTTCAAAACATTAGGCACCAATTCATGTTCATCCTTACACTTTTATTTCCCTTTATTCTTCTTAATTTTAAACCCTTTTTATTCTTATTTTTAGGTCGCACAGTAAGGTATCTCAATTTTTTTAGGGCTTTCCAAATTTTTTGATTTAGGGGCACCAAAATTTTAATTTCTAAATTTATTCAGAATTTCATTTTGGGATATCCAAACATAATTTCTATCTTCTTGATGGGTTTTTAAACCCTAATGATGGTAACATCCACAGTATTCTCCCTATAGATTATTTTAGTTGTGTTTGGATGTTTCCATTTATTTATTGTGTTCATGACTCTAGCTTGTTATCCCATTTCTAAATCTAGAGTGTTTATTCTAGTACTGGCTTATGAATTTTCATAATCATATTGGGATTTTTTTATCCAAATTAATCTTTTTTTTGATAAATACATTTATATTAACTTTTAGAACATGACCCTTAAATCCTCTTGAAAATTAGAGGTCCTAAATTTTTGTAGATTTTGATATTGGGGTCTTGGTTGTGGTGGTAATCTAGGGTCTGGTTGTCTCATCATCATCTACTCTCTGTATTATAGTTTTGGTTAGTTTCAATACCCTTGATTATAGTTTTTTGTAAAATATCTATCCTATATACAAGGACCATTCTTGAAATAATTTTCATTTTATAAGGGTTGGTCAGGGATATAAAATTTTAGATATTAACTAATGGATATTCAAACATTCCATATTGATAGAAATGATCTCCATGTGATTAATTATGACTTTTAATTCCATGGTATTTAACACTTCTTTAGAATTATTGTTCATAAATAACTGATTTTTTGCTTTCACATCATAAATAATTGAATTCATTTCCATCACTAAACTAGTGGTGAACTCACTCATATAACCTCTTCTTCTGTTAGAGTATTCTTTATCTGGATTTAGGGACTTATTGTTAATGATTTGTCTCTGTTCTAGGTCTATTTTTTCTATGTAATTGGATCCACCAAATTTATCCTATAATATAATATCACATCATAAAATAATCCTATAAGAATAATATAAGATAGTTGATGATGGGGATACTACCTGAGTGGGTCTTTAAATCATCTTAGGTCTCATTTATGGCCTCTCCAAACACTTGGTAAAAATTGGTAATTTTTTATAAATTATACCTTAACCCCCTTTGAATAAAATTTGATGAAAAATGATTCATAGAGTTTTTCGCAAGTTTAATATATGATCACATCAAGAGATAAATTTGGTTTCTAGCATTCCCCTTTAGATAAAAATGTAATACCCTCATTATAATCTCATTGTCATAAATCTCTTAAAGTTTTAATAGTTTTGCTACATTATATAAGCCCTTAATTAAGGATAAGGAATCCTCTTTAGGTAATCCATGAAAGGGGGTGGTAGTGAAAGATAATATTATTTTCATTCAAATTTCTGGTTTCTAGAAGTTATCCTGATTGAATATGGGCTATTTTACACTTAATTAAGTTGAAAATCCCTCACCTAAATATTTTTAAGTGTTTTTTAATGATGTTAGGTTGTAATTTTTTTCATTCTCCACATAGAATCTCTTTATCTCATCTCTTTAATTTTCATTTTTTCCCATATATTTATAATATCTCTATGAATTACCAGAAAATGAGATCTATTTTCATAGTTTTTTATCTTGTATGGATGATATATATTTCAAAGAATGATCAAAGTGTCATACAACATATTTCAATTTTTATATATATTTATTGTTATTTTAATTTTTGATATTTTCTTGGTTATGCATGCCTTTCCCAGAAATGATACCAAAATTTTACGAGTTACATTGAGATAAGTATTATTATTTATTTATTTTTCTACATAAAACAATCCCAATAATGAATAGGTTATAATACATAGATATGTTTTGTGTGAAATTAAAATAAACCCACAAAATATCCAAGAAAGGAATATAAAAAATGAGCAGAAGTGTAGTACTACATTGATATGGTGAGTGGTAGGTGAAGGATGAGGATGGAGAAAAAAAGAAGTTATATCCATAGATGAATGGTTAATGTGAAAATTTAATTGTCTCCTATTTTTAATAATTTTCCACCATCTAAAAGTAAAGATTAATTTTTAGAATCACTTTAACGATGAAAACAAACTCAACAATCGAGTTTGGTGGCTCTCAAATTGTATGTTTAGTATCATATATAATATTGAGTAAACACATTGAGTGAATGATGAATTAATTTACATAAAAATAAAACTTTAAATTGATATTGGTGTGATACCACTATGATTCAAACACCTTTTGAAAAAATAATGATGGAGAAATATTTTTAATTATTCTAGAAAAAATTGAAACCAATACCAATAGTTTCGGGTTCTTGAAGGTTTGGAATTTGATGATTGAAATAGAAAATAAAGGAGTAGAATCCATAATAAAAAGGAGAAACAAGATTTCAACGGTGAAATACAAATCAATTTTATTTCCACCAAAACATTTTGGTCTAAAATAGTGTTTGATTCAAAAATAAAAATGAGGTTATAGAAAATAATTTAAAATGAAAAATAATTTAACAAGAGGTTTCTCTATTGAGGGTTTGTATTTTCATTGAGACAAGTCAAATAATTTATTTATTTCCTACTTAAAACGATCACAGTTATGAGAAGGGTCAAACATATAAAGAAGGCTAGTGAAAAAATCCATGGAAAAAAATAAAAAGAAACTAACATCAAAACAGTTATATTATGTGAAGTATAATAGTTATATGGTGTGTGAGAGGTAAGGGAATCAGATAGGGAAAATATATAAGTGATCATATTAATAGATAGAGGATAAAAGGCAATGAACATGAGAAAATAGTAAATAGTTACAACTATAGATTAATGGGTTAGGATGAATTGAAATCTTACAACTTCAAATCGATATTACTTGATTCAAAATTAAAGAGTAAAATGTAGAACCAAATAAAAGATGAAACAAAACAATACTATTGATAGGGGTATCCCTTGTTGGAAATGAAAATAAAAACCCACATGTCAAGCATAGCACATTTATTTTCCCTGGGTTTTTTCCATGTCGTGTGTATTAACTACAAATGTTTTCTCTATATGTTTTTTCTCCCCATGTGTCCATTTAATGTGGTTGTTTTATATCATTAATGTATTTATTTAATGTGGATATTTATTTCATTAATATTCCCATTTAATTTGTATTTTTCATTCCTTTTTAAATTCCTATAAATTTTTTCAATTTTAGTTCGAAAAATGTGCAATACAAGCTTGAAAGTACTTAGTTTTATTTTTTTCCATTTATTCCTCTACATTTTTTCCTAGATTGCATAGATTGCAAACTGGTATTAGAGTCCTGGTTACCAAGATCCTCCAATTTGTTTTTAAATATGGTTGTAATCAAACTGCAAGTTCTGAAGTTATATAAGGACTAATATAAAATGTGATGCATCCAAATGAAGGTGTTGTTCGGACCACAAGTCTTATGGGAGATCATCACTAATTGGTATATTGTACCCTCTATGGAGGAAGAATCTTCCTTCACAAATGAAGAAAATATGGGTCTCAAAAATTAAAGGAATAAAGACAACAAGATATTGTTCCTCCTCTATCAAGGGTTGGATGAATCAACATTTGAAAAGATAACTGAAGAAACTTCAAGGGGTCAAGATTGGGATAACCTTTGTACCATTTTTAATGGTGTTGATCGAGTGAAGCAGGTACGTCTTCAAACATTAAGAGTAGATTTAGAAGCAACATACATTGAATAAGGTGATTATATATTATACTACATCTGATGCTTTATTATTATTATTAACATTTTGAAAAGGAATGGTGAAAACGTGAAGGACATTTGAGTTGTTGAAAAATCACATTGATATCTCACAACCAAATTTGAGCATGTGGTTGTTGAATTGAATAATCAAAATATTTGGAGAAATTGTTCGTTGAGCAACTGATGGGGTCATTTCAGTGTTCATGAGAAATGAATGAAAAAGAATGTGGGCTCAATGTTGGAGCATGTCTTAGAGTCCATGTTAACTCTACAACAATAACAAAATGGTCAACCACAATGAGGCAGTCATCGTGTAAGAGGCAGAGGGTGTGGATATCATCCAACCAATCAAAAAAAGAAACAAAATTTTACTAGTTAATGTGGAAGACGAAATGGTGGAGGTCAATTCACACGTTGTCATGGGAACATAAATAACATCCAATGCCACAATTGCAAAAAATTCAGCTATTATGTTTTAGAGTGTTGGATAAAAATGCATCATGATGAATGATCCAACAATGCTGAAGCATCTCATTGTGAAGAAGAAGGTGCCACACTACTCCTCACACAAGAAAAGGCATGTGAATGGCCTGATGGGTGTTATCTCAACATGGGCGAAAGAAGCCACCTGTGTGGTAATAAAGAATAGTTCAAAGAACTTAGAAAATAATTTCATGGCTATGTGAGCTTTATCGACTCAACAAAGGTACCCATAATAGGAAAAGTTAAAAATAAAATCTATCTAAATACTGGTGAGTCAAATAACATTTATAATGTGTATTATACACCAAGCAAGAAAACTAATATCATCAGTGTTGGCCAACTCCTTGAGATGGGGTATGTCGTACATTTTGAAAACTCTTCCATGTCTATAAGGGATGCTCACAAGAAACTTGTTGCTCAAGTCAAAATGGAAAATAATCGCAAGTTTCAACTGTATATCAACACGAAAGTCAAGGAGTGTCTCTTGGGACTCATGAAGAATGACTCATGGAGATGGAATCTCACTTTGGGAATCTGCATTTCAGCATCCTTAAACTTATATCCTCATCAAGCATTGTGTGTGGATTCTTGTTGATTGAAGTTCAAAATCATGTTTGTGAGGTTTTTACACTCAAAAAGAAACAAAGAAACTCACTCCCCAGTGGAGTATCCAAAAGAGAAAATAAACCACTTCATTTGGTTCACACTGATATTTGTGGACCACTTGGAACACCCTCACTATGAGCTAATAGGCATTTTTTTACCCTCATTGATGATTTTAGTTGGAAACTCTGGGTGTATTGAATCAAATAAAAAAAATTACATTTGTGATATTTAAATTGTTCAATGCTCATTTTGATGCTGAAAGTGGTTATAGAATCCATGTTCTCAGATATGACAGAGGTGGAGAGTACATTTCAAATGAATTTCAAGATTTTTGCAGGGAACATGGAATTAAGTAGAAATACACAGAATCCTTAATGTCGTAGCATAGTGGAATTTCAGAGATGAAGAACCACAACATCCTCAACATAACAAGGACCATGCTGAAGGAGAAAGGGCTTTGAAAGATCTTCTGGGCAGAAGTAGTGGCATGTACTTCCTACCTGCTGAATCGGTGTCCAATAAAGAGTTCCAGAAACATTACACCACAAGAGGAATAGAGTGTCTACAAACTGAGCATAGCTCACCTAATAATGTTCAAGCGTGTTGCCTACACTCAAGTTCTAGAAGTGAGAAAAAGGAATCTTGATTATCGTGGTGAAAAGCGATTCTTCATCGGCTACCATGAAGACTCTAAAGCCTATAATCTCTAAAATCTACTAACCAAAATATTAGTGGTGAGTATAGATGTGGTATTTAGTGAGAATGAATCTTGTAAATAGAATGATGAAGAATAAAACAAATATATTCTAGTTGAAATATAATATTTGTAGGAATGACATGATCATCATAAGAAAATGCCTATAACACCATTCACAGGTGCATCGTCAATACACAGGAGTCCTGGAGGATATTACATCAATCTTGAGAGGACTCCATAAAGTCAAAATTTGGCGAGATCATCCTCACCCATGGAACCCCTAAAAATTAAAATCTTAAGAAACATCTATGAGCTAACTAAAGAGGTAAATCATTTTTTTTGTATGAAGATCATAAACCTCTGACGCTTCACGAATTTGTACGAGAAGAATGTTAGAGAATCTATATGGAAGAAGAAATTCATTCCATAGAGAAAAATAACACATGGGAGATGACTACACTTCCTAAAACTCAGAAGAGCATCAACGTCAAATGGGTGTATAAGATAAAGTGAAATGGTAATGGTGAGATCGATCGATACAAGGAAAGGCTCCTAGAAAAGGGGTAAAAACAGAAGTACAAGGTGGACTATGAATTATATTTTCTCCTGTTGCTCGACTTGACACTGTGAGGATGATTATATCCCTTGTTTCTCATCACAGTGGGATGATCTACCAACTGGATATGATGTTTTCATTCTTGAAGGGAACTCTAAAGGAAGAGGTCTATGTTGACCAGCCTGAAGGATTTTTCATGCAAGGAGAGGAAGATAAAGTGTTTCATTTGAGGAAATCTCTCTATGGGGTGAAGATTTCCCTATTGGTTTTGGGCGCAGTGGAAGCAGAGTTGGGCCGGCACCAGACATTAATTTTTACCATGATCAATTATTATTCCGGGATAAATACAACGATGAACGCCAGTCTACACGGAATAGAATCAATGATTTAGATAAAGAATTAAGAGGGATGGAAACATTAGAGAGGATATTTCACATCATGTTTATAATTAATTTTGTTAATTTCATAATGAAAAGAATGTGTGAATCTTCAGTACCTTCATTGTTGATGATGTTGATCATCAGGAATGACCCTTATGAATTGTCTTGTTGCAATTCCGAGGATCCAAACCAAAATTCCTCTAGTGGTGATCCAAAAATGCTTCAATGTCCTCCAATCAAAACCACTCATTCTCTAGGTGCTAGTGCACCGAAGAGAGTGTCTTGTGTCGGTCATTCTTGATAAATTGTTCTTCGGTCTGGAAGAATTTCTCTTGTTCTTTAGAGGGGCAGGAAGTGGATTCGAGAGAGAAATAGGTTAGCTCAACAATTCTCAATTCCCTGTGGGTGTAGTTCAGTACATTGCACAATAGACGTATGTGCCTATTTATCGACAAGGGGCTTCAGTTACAAAATTTAATTACATAAGAGAAATAAAATACATTCATACCCTTAGATAAAACTTATCCTTTTAATAATAGTGTAGCCTCATTATTTATGGTGTGTCAACTTGTGAAAATTAAAATTATAAATTAAATTCTGTGTCACAAAATAATAGCATCATTATTATTATTTTAACTTGTGCCAACTAGTTAAATAATTATTTACCATCTTGCAAATAATAATTTTACTACTGTACTGGTCGTGGTCCGCTCAAAATCCACTTCCATTTATTAAATGCTCAAATAAATAAATAAATAAATAAATTATTTTAAATAAATATTTTATTTACAAACTAGTAAATAAATATTGATTAAATGTTCAAGAAAATACATAAATGTTTTTTACCCAGAATCCGGTGAAAAAATATTTATAAAATTTTAGAAATCATTTTAACCTGAATAAAATTATTCCACTATCTTGAGAATAATATTTATTCCATTAATTAAATACAAATAGAATTTTACCAAGACCACTAGAAACACTTAGTGTGTGACCCTCAAGAATTCTTTCTCATTGGCATTCGGTGGGCATGTCAAAAGTCCAAGAGTACTATCTAGAATATGGTCAAGTAGCCTAAGAAAATGAAAATAAAGTCGCAACAACAACATCCACATATGAACTCTCACTATATAATATAATACCGTTATCTCAATATCTCATCAAGCAGGTTTCATGACAGTATCATCAACCATATTCTTGATACATCATTATTTGACTGCTTAAAATAAACTCATCATTAAACCATGCCCATGGGATTTCACGCGACTGTTCTATTATAATCAAATGGATGAAATATCAACATCCATAAATGGAAGGGACAAATCCTTCCTCGACTTATCCATTAATAACATGTCATTCATGACGCACCCAATGTACCATACTTCCTGCCAACTGTCTGCATGACGGTTTTCGTCAAAAAGTGCATGAATCATGACACGTATTAATGATAATATTAATGTTTAAGGATCATTACACATGTTCGTAGATAGGAATATCCGATAACACCAAAACATGCGTAATTCCTACTGGCAGGTATGTTCTCAAAATCTCATGTATTGGAGATTATCAAGTGAGAACATCATGAGAAGAAGTCTCATATGCTTACAAGTACTCATGTCTAAAGGTATGTATACAATGTGTACCATTATAACATTTCAACCAACCATGTAACTATATTTAAGAATATTGTTATAGTACATAATGTTTCTCATGATAGTGTGGAACTACTATGACCTTGTCGATGTGAAAAATACTCGAAGACATTATTACATTGTTGTCATGAAGAATAATGAAAAATATGTGATAAGATGTTTAATATTAAAATATATTAAATATTCATGTAATCAAATTATAAACATTTGGTTCTAGGACACCAACTCTTACAAACTTTTACTTGGAGAAGAGACAACTCCCTATGACTTTCAATTCGTTAGACCTCACATGATGATTGTGTTTCTACTAAGTCAAGGTTTTAATCAAGGGGTGTCCCACAATGTCTTATGTGGAAATAATGCTCATTAAAACTTCACCTCTTTGAGAAAAATCCTTCAATAGATGATACTTCTGAAGTATGTTCTTTGTATGCTGATGTGACCTGGTTTTTTTCAAGCACCACTACTGCAGTATTATCACAATAGATTGTGATGGTATCCTTAATGATAGGTACCACATTCATCTCCTAGAAAAATATTCGAATCCAAACTGCTTCTTTAACATCCTCAGAAACTATGATATACTCAGACTCCACTATATAATTTGCGACCACACTATTTTTTGTGATATTCTAGCTAACAACACCTCTATTCAAAGTGAATTTGTATCTTGTTTGTGACTTCATGTCATCCTAATTAGTCTGGAGACTATCATCTGTATGGCCTTTGATGACTAGTTCTTCATCTCCCCGATAAACTAGGAACATATCCTTATTACACCTTAGATACTTTTGGATAGTCTTGACTGTCATCTGATGATGGTCACCTGGGTAATCTTGATATCTTCCTACCACACTCAATATGTAGACAACATCCAGCCCAGTACATAGCATGGAATACATCAATAACCCTATCTCTGATTCATATAAAGTTCTTATTATTATTTTTCCTTCCTCGTTTGTCTGATGAAACATTTTTTTGGAAATATGAATTCCATGTGATATTGGAAAAATATCATATTCAATTGTTCCATACTGAATCTGTTTAGTATCTTATCAGTGTATGTACTTTGAATTAGGAAAAAAAATCTATTGGATCTATCAAGATGGATCTTGATCCCAATAATATATGATGCCTTTCCCAAGTCCTTCATAGAGAAGCATTCATTCAAACATTCACTAAAAGACTGTAATACTGGTATCTCGTTTCCAATAAGTAATATTTCATCAACATATACTATTAGGAAAATGAATGCACTCCATCTAATCCATTAGTAGACACAAGACTCACTTTAGTTCATGATAAAACCAAATTCCATTTTGGCTTCATCAAAATAAATATTCCATCGCTTGGATACTTTCTTTAATCCATAAATGGATTTCTTCAACATGAATACCTCATTGGCATCATTTGGAGTCCTAAAAAACATCAGGTTTTGTCATGTATACATCTTCTTGAAGGATTTTGTTAAGGAAGGTTGTTTTGACATCCATTTTCCAAATCTCATAGTCATGGTAAGTAGCAATGGCCTAAATAATTCTGATGGATACCAACATTTTGAATGTTGAAGGGTTTCCTCCTAGTCAATGCCATGGCCTTTCTTGAACCCTTTTGCAACCAATCGTTCCTTATAGGTACTAAATTGTCCTTCTATGTCAAATTTATTCTTGAATACCCATTTGAAACCAATATTATTTACATAAACAGGAGGGTCTACCAAAATACAGAATTGGTTTTAGTACATGGAATCCATTTCATAATTCATGGCTTCTTGCCACTTAGAACCATATGTGTCGGTTAATGCTTCCTTGCAGGTCAGAGGGTCATTATTATCAATTTGAAACGAGTCACCATCCTTAGTAACTAGAAAACTATACCATTCTGGTTCTCTGACCTCTTTTGTACTCCTACACAGTTATTCTCTCTCTGGAATAGTTCTTTCTTCCACGGGGCTTTGATGAATCTGTTCTTGTACCAACTCTTATATACCTTGAGCCTAGAATTCATCAAATCCTATCTCTCTCCCATTATCTCTTTTGGATATGTTCTCCCTCTCAAGGATTATGGAATGTCATGCCACTATAACCTTTTTTTATGATGGGTTTTATAGGTAATATCCCCTTGTTTCCTTGGGGTATCCTATAAAGGTACACTTTATGCCTCAGGGTGCAATTTTGATACCTGAAGAGGACTTAACAAACACATCGCTTCCCTAAACATGTAAATTCAATAACATGGCTTTCTTTCCACTCCAAAACTCGTATGGAATACCATTTATCAATTTAGTCGGTACGTGATTTAGTATGAATGTCTTTGTTTGTAACGCAAGTCCTAAAAAGTATAATTGAATACTTTCATGACTCATCATTGATCTCACCATGTCCAACACGGTGTGGTTCCTCCTTTCACTCAAACCATTACACTAGAGCGTGTAAGGAGGAGTGAGTTAGGATAGTATCCCAAAATCCTGTAAGTAATTAATGAAGTTTTGATTAAGTTATTCTTCACTTATGTGTGAGCATAGTTTCTTAATATTCTTATCAAACTAGTTCTCAACCTCATTCTTTTATTCTTTGAACTTATCAAAATAGTCCAACATATACCTCATTAAGAAGATATATCCATATCTACTAAAATCATCTGTAAAAGTTATGAAGTATGAGTACCCTCTACTTATTTCAACTGAAAATGACCAACACACATTGGTATGGACCAATTTAAGAATCTCTTTATACCTTTAACCTTTCCCACTAAATGTGGTTTTGGTCATTTTTACTTGTAAACCTACATGACATATGCCAAGTGGATTTAGTTCGAAAGAATATAAATATCCACCATGATGTAACTTTGTCAAGTGTTTATCTTTTACATGACATAGCCAGTGATGCCAAAGTTCAGTGTGGTATGAGTCAAGTGAAGTATCTTTGTTATTGATTTCCATTGCATAGTTTTTTTAATCCAACACGTGAAGACCGTTGTATAAATGTTCCCTAAAAAACAATTGTTATATTTGTAAAAGAATAAAAATTTATTTCCAAACATGAAAAAAAATCCTTATATATCTAATCTGGATACCGAAATAATTTTTTTAGTAAAATATGGAACATAATAACAACCCTTTAACACTAAGATCATCCCAATTGGAAATGTGAGGTGGTAGTCCCTGACAGAAACAACAGTAATTCTGGATTTTTTGGTTGTTCATAGATCTACCTACCCTCATTCAATCTTCTTAAATATTCTTGGTTCTTGCATTTGGATACATATGTGAGCACCAAAAGCTTTATCTAACACCCAATTTGTAGAAACAGATAGATTTCATTTGATAAAAAATACACCTAAAGCTTCCCCCTGCTTCTTAGGTTATGTGCACTTTTTCTTCCTGTGTCCCTTCTTTTCACATGTGATACAAATAGCCACCTATTCCCTTGCATCCCCTTTGATATTATTCTTCAAGGAAGGGCGTGAAGAAGCTTTGGGATTAAATATCTTTTCCTTCCCTTTCCTATTATTCAGCGTATGGATAGATGGATTTTCGTGCTTCATATCATTGTCCACTTGGATAATGAGGATAAGAAGATCAGATAAAGACCTCTCAATTGTAAGAAATCGGATCTTCTTTTTAGGTATGTATTTCTTTTTCTTGGTGTTTTTGAGAAAAGAGGAGTTTTTTGAAAATTTTCAAGTACATGTCATGTACTTTATAAGTACACGTCGTGTACTTAGTTACCGTAAGAGGTCGTGTGCTGGCCGTGTCATGGCCACACACACGGTCGTGTGGGGTGATGTGGAGGCCCCCTAAAGTGGAGTATGGAAAAGGCAAGTACACGACGTGTACTTCAAAAGTACAAACCATGTATTTTTTTTATTAAATGCACGGGGGTTGCGTCTGATAGACAGAACACACATATTTTAGGATCTGTTCATCTGATAGCGCCGAGAAGCTGCAGATCTTCGACGAACCCTCGAGCCTCCATCCTTAATCCTAATTGAACTGCATAGATTGCGTTGGAATCGCATTGGTGAGTTCTCTCTTTTTCTGGAACCTTGTTTCATGATTTATTCTCTTTTCCAAGTTATCATGGGTTGAATGTTTTATGTGTTTTCCTAGATCTATGGTATTATAAGCAGATTCAAGCCTCGTGGTTCAATTATATTGATCTCTTAATGCCGAGGTAGGTGGTTTGTGCCATTCTTTAGAATGTCTTTGAGTATTATGTGAAAATTCACCAATACCCTTGAACGGGGTGTTGCGTGTTTACTGTTTTTCCCCTATTGTTTGTCTTCATTGCTTGTATGCCTGAGTTGAGGTTATTGTTTGTGAATAAGGTAATTTACTATGATTTGGATGTATTGCCCATGCATGTTTTGCATGTTTATGACCGTTTGGTCTAGTTTTTAAAATAAGGATATTGCTAGTTCCATGACTAGTGTTATAGGATGAATTGTTCTTTTTATGACATGTTATTATGCTATATAATGCAAGCCAAGTAGTTATTGAGGTTTAATTTGTCCGTTACGTGATGTGATACTTGCTAAATTCACACAGGGCTGTGAGAACCTAGTGTAGTAGACCATGGGGAGAATGGACTTAAGGGCTTATCCATAGTGTATTTATAATTTACGTTGTGAGACCGTAGGGAGAATTGACATTCAGTTCTTCCTCATAGGGTCTATAGTTCCTCAACGTGGGCCACAGAGGTAATGTGATGTAAGTTCTTCCCTAGAGTGCCTTTAGTACTGATATGAGAGTATAGGGGGAATTGACGGTGAGTGCTTCCTCATAGAGTCTATACTTTAGCTGAACCAGAGGGTTGAGACTTTGTGTTCTTCCCAGAGGGTTGCTTGCTTCTTCTAGGTTGGACCAGAGGGGATAGGCTGTGAGTACTTCCCAAAGGGTTACCTATTTGTGTTATCTGCTTTGATTAGCTGTTGCATGATATTTGGATTGTGGATTGTTTACTGCTGAGTAGTTTCCCGTTTACTGCTTTCTATAATTTTACCTGCCATATATTCACTAACTGTCAGGCATAGATCTTTGGGTGGTTGCCTACTGGGATTTAGTCTCACACCATATTTGGGTCATACTTTTTAGACCAAACATATTATATTGTTGTAGGTATAGATAAGGTCAGGCACCCTTATACTTTAGATTCTTGATTGTTGTGGACCTGGAGAGCATGGGACCAAGCTATAGCTTGCGATGCTGAGGAGTTTATCTGCTTTCTTTTGCACTTTATTTTTTCACTGTTGTGGTCCAGCATTGTGACTCGTTTGGCTTATTTCCAAGACATATATGTATCATGCATCATTTATATATATATATATATATATATCTTCTCCAGTTGTTTTCTTTATCAGTCTTCCGCTGTTACTGTTGTTTGATATTTACTGCTTCTGCTATTGTATAATTGTTTATCTTCCACTGTGCTACTCTTCCAGTGAGGGAATAGTTTCCCCACTATCACACCCAAGGACCTCACTGCTAGTTGGCAGCCTCTGGTGTTCAGGGAAATGCGCTTGAGGCCATGTAACCAACCGGGTACGGCGCGCCTCTAGGTGGATTACAAAACCATGACGTTACATAAATGTTGTTCATATTGAAATTAAAAAAACTGGAGAAGTTCTGAGGGAGTGATGCGAGAATGAGATCGGTGCCCAGTTCTTTGGGGAGTTTAAACCCTAGAACCTTTAGTTTTTCAATGTATCTAATGATCTTGACTACATGAGGCCTAGCTGGGAAACCCTCTTCAAGAATACTCTGAAAGTGTGACTTGGAGAACTCAAACCTTTCTTATCTTGCTCTCTCCTAGTAAAGACCTTGGAGGTGCTCCATCATGCTATAAACATTCATTATTTGTGAGACTTCATGAGCTCGTTAGACATTGATTATAGAGTCAAACAATGAATGTCGATGATGGCATTCATATGTTTCTCATAGATCATGAAATCTGTATCACTCACCTCTTTTTCAGGCAGATTAGGTAATGTTGACTCCAATATGTAAGACTTCTTTTCATGGCATATGATAACCTGAAGGCGTCTAAACCATTATTGGATGTTACTACTGTTGAGGATGTTATCTTTATCAAGGATTGATCGCAGGGACAATGTGGTTGAATAACATGTCATTTTTATTCTACAGTTAAAAGAACGGGTCATTAGTAATTTAATGATTACATTTTATGTGAAATAAGAAATTATTTTTATTAAGTCTCCCACTATTTTATCAAGTCTCAATGTCCCTCACCATTGAACTCGGAATGCCCAGTTTCCATGGCATTCTAGTTGAAAGGATCAATATTCCCCTTCTCATAACCCCAAAAAGGATTGGTCAATGTATTTGAAGGTATTTAGGTAGGTAGGTCTTTTCCAACTGCAGGCTTGCAGCTCCTTGATTTGTTGAGTGGACCCCCCAATCCTAAAATTATAACTTTGGATTACCTCAACTTTTGCCTCCAATATTACACCATGTCTAGAAAGGGCTACTCTTATTGATGTAATATGGTTGAGTCAACCTAAATCCTTTTATAAGGTCTTCCTATATAAAATTTTGTGTCCCAAAAAGGTTTGTTCAAGCACATAGTTTTATTTATTTTTTCCCTTAATCAAGTAACGGAAGGCTTGGTCAGACTTAATATTTTTTTTGTGGTGTTTTTATCTCTTATGAGTAAATTTATTATTATCATTGTCACATGATTTTTAATATTAAGTGTAACTTACTTAATTTATTAACTGTGTCTTGATAATATTTACGAATAAGCCCGGTTTATTTTAGTTCCATATTTCATGATTGTTTAATTAATTAATTATTTGATTGTGACAACACATATTTAATGATAAACCATAAAACTGATAGAAATAAAATAAATCAAAGGGTATGATAATGATCTTTTCTAATGGTTAGTTTATCTAGAAGTTGATAAACTAACCCTCACCTTGGAGAGAAACACCTTTAACCTTTGGGGTTTGTGTTTACATCTTTCCACCTATCTACCTTTCTATCTCTTGGGATTGGTTTCATCTCGACTCCATCTTGAACTACCTCCACTAGCTTGAGAGTTCCATACATTACATATTCTTTTATACTCACACGCAGCTAAGGGGTGGAAGGTGGTTTACATGATACCATGGCCACACAGGCCCTATATATTAATTTGGATAGATGGCTCGCAAGCCAACAAATTAATTTAAAAAATAAATTAAAAGAAAAACTAATCACATACAAAGATCTGGTCTTTCTCATGATCACCCATGTACATGAAATGAGTTACAAATTTAATAAAACTAGTATTCAATTTGTTAATTGTTATTATTAAGATAAATTTCACTTGAATTGATTAAATATTATCTTTAATTAATCAATCCATTTATCATAATCCTTTTCTAAATTTCCTTGAGACTCTCATCTTTGTACATAAATGCACCTTGGATGTATCCTAATGAATACTCATTCGAATCTACCCAACATGTATTATATTCTAATACGATCTTAATCTTATGAAATATAAAATACAAGTTGTTTCAATAGATAGAGTAACAACCTGTAGTACGATTTATACATGATGTTTAGTTATGAAAATTAAACAAATATTATCGTTTTAACATTATGTAATCTGGTAAAGTGCATGGTGTGTAGTTCAAACTACATGGTGTGTACTACCTTCACTATCTATCCTAAAGTACATCCTAGGGAATCATCTTGCGAAGCGTACTTCGAAAATTTTGAAGTACACAATGTTTATAGTGGGCTACATGTCATGTCGTCCCCACATTACATGTTACTAGTCGGCTTATGCATGTGTGGAATACAGGGTTTGGCCCCCTGACCCGAAGGGACTACACGCCGTGTGAAGTGGGACACATAGAGTGTAATCCAGTAAGTGTGTTCCTATATGTCCCGTCCAACACATGGTGTAGAATCAACTACACCGCGTGTAATAAAGGCACACATATTGCGTAATTTCTAAATTACTCCTGATTTGAAGAACACGACTACACTGCGTGTAGTCTGGATTACATGCCGTGTAGTCGGAATTACATGGAGAGTATGTCCGAAAACACGATGTGTACTTTTGTGTCACTAGGGTAGAATCATCGGCTCCTCCTGAAGAGTTGTGAATTTTAATTTTATTTAAAAAATCATTTGTTTCTTATGAAATATGTGAGGAATGAAAAGAGGGAGAATACATCTCGAAATCAAGATTACAAGAAAGATTAATCATGAATTGACAAACTAAATTATTAAACTTTAAATAATCAAAAAATTATTCAAATAATTATAAACTATGATGTAGCTGCTCTGATACCACTTGTAGGTTCCAGGCGCAGTGGAAGTGCAGTTTGTTCAGTGCCCAACATTAGTTTTTATCATGATCATTGATTAATCTGGGATCAATACAACAATGAAGAACAATATCCAAGGAATAGAATCAAAGACTTATATAATGAATTTGGAGTATCTAAACCATTATATAGGATCTTTCACATCATTTTTATAATTAATTTAATTAATTTCATAAAGAAAAGAATACCAGGATCTTTGGTATATTCTTTGTTGATGGTGTTGATTGTCTGGAATGACCCATCCTAATTTTCTCATTTCACATGCAAGGATCTAAATCAGAATCACTCTAGCAGTGATCCACATGTGCTCTGATGGCCTCTAATCGACACCACTCGTTCTTCGGGTTCTATCATTTCAAAGAGATTTTCTTGTGTTAGTCATTCTTGATCACTTGTTATTCAGTCTTGAAGAGCATCTCTCATTCTTGAGAGGGGCGGGAAGAATAATCAAGAGAGATATCGTTTAGCTCAATAATAATCAATTCACCAGGCATGCAGTGTTATACATGGAACAATAGATGTACGTTTCTATTTATCGACATGGAGATTCAGTTTCAATAATTAATTGCGTAAAAGCAATTAAATACGTTCACAACCATAGGGAAAACTAATGAAATTTATAATAATACTGTGTCATTATTTATTGTGCGCCAGCTTGAAAAAAATAGAATTATAAATTAAATTCCTCATCAGAAAGTAATAGCAGCGTTATTATTATTTTAACTTATTCCAACTAGTTAAATAATTATTTACCGTCTTGAAAATAATTATTTTACTACCAGAACGGCCTTGGTCCGCTCGAACTCCACTTCCATTTGTTGAACACCCAAATAAATAAATAAATAATTTATTCTTTTAAATATGTATTCTCTTTACAAACTAGTAAATAAATATTTATTTAATGTTCAATAAAATAAATAAATATATTTTTCCCACAATACGGTGAATAAGCTTTTATTTAATTTATGAAATCATTTTAACTTAAATAAAATTATTCCACCCTCTTGAAAATAATATTTATTCCATTAATTAAATTCAAGTAGAATTTAATAGAGACCACTAGAAAAACTTAGTGTGTGACCCTCTTGGATTCTTTCTGGTTTGAATTAGGTGGAATTTCCTAAAATTCAAGAGTACTATATAGCAATGGGTCAAGACACCCAAGAGAAAGAACTTAAAGTCACAATAATGACATCCACATATGAACACTCACTATGTAATATAATCTCTTTATCTCAATATCTCATCAATTAGGTTTCATGATAGTGTGATCAACCTTTGTGCTTGATAAGTCGATCTTTGACTACCTGAAATAATCTCGTCATTACACAATGTCCATAGAATTTCACATGACGGTTCTATTTCAAAAAAAGGTATGAGATATCAACTTCCATAAAAGGAAGAGACAAATCCTTCCTCGACTTATCCATTAATAATATGTCATTCATGATGCACCCAATGTACCCTACTTCCCATAAACTATCTACATGATGGTTTTTGTCAGAAAATAAAATTACTTGAGTCATGACATGTATTAATGATAATATTAATGTTCAAGGATCCTTACACATGCTTTCATATTGAAATATCTGATGACACCAAAACTTTCAGAATTCCTACTGGTGGGCATGTTCTCATAATCTCCCATCTTGGAGATTACCAAGTGAGAACTTCCTAAGAAGAAGTCTCATCTGCTCATGATTACTCACACCAGATGTTCATTATACTCTATGTCCCATTATGGTATGTCATCCAACTGTAGAACTACATTTAGGAATATTTTCATTGGACTTCGAGGTTCTCATCATATCGGTGAACTTCTATGACCTTCTCAATGTGAAAAATACTCCAAGACATTATTACACTATTGTCATAAATAACAATGACCAATTTGTAATACGATATTTAATATTTAAATATATTAAATAATCATGTAATCAAAGTATATACAGTTGGTTTTAGGACTCCAACTCTTAAAAGGCTCCACGTGCTTGGAATGCATGTATAGACAACTATATTTGAAATAATATATTCCCCCAACGTCCATATGAGCATGTAGTTTACATTAAGAATAATGATGATAGTGGTATACTTATTGCATGCTTGTATGTGGATGATTTTATGTTTACAAGGAATAGTCATCCAATGTTTGATGAATTCAATGGGGCCTTTATCAAGGAGTTTGAGATGACCGACGGATGTCTCATGTCCTTTTTCCTTAGCATAGAAGTAAAGCAACAATATGGTGACATATATATATCTCATAAGAAGTATACCAAGGAGTTGCTTGAAAAGTTTAAGATGGCCAACTGCAGCACTGTAAAAACTCTTATAGCAACAGGCTTAAGACTGAAAAAGACAGGGAAGTAAGAAGCATTGAATCGAATTTGTTCAAGAGTCTCATTGGAATATTGAGGTATCTCACAATCACAAGGCCATATATTGTATATAGTGTTGGGATTCTAAGAAGGTACATGGAAGCACATAAAGGATCACACTGTCTTGTAGCCAAAAAAATCCTCAGGTACATCCAAGGTATGGTGTATTTTGGTCAGTTTTATCCTTTCAATGAAGAAACAAATCTATATAGCTACTCAAACAGTTATTGGGAAGGTGACCAAGATGAAAGAAAAAGCACTACTGGGTATGTAGTTTTTATTGGATCAACTACTTTCATATAGAATTAAAGGAAGAAAAGTGTGGTCACCTTATCCACATGTGAAGAAGAGTATGTGGAGGTATCTTCCACTATTTGTGAAGGAATCTGGTTGAGAAATTTGTTGAAGGAGATGAAGCATTTTCATGATGGATCCACATTGATATATTTGGATAAAATTTTGGAAACTGAACTTTCCAAAAATTCTGTGCAGCATAGAAGAAGAAAACGTATTGATTCCCAATTCCATTTTCTTAGAGATCATGTGAAGCATAAAATGAGAAATTTGGAATATAGTCAAACTACGGAACAACTGGCTGATATTTTCATAAAGGCATTACTGACCAATGCATTCAAAAAACATTGAATGATGCTTGGGATGAAACTGATTTTGGTTTTACGGGGAGTGTTTAAAATGAAAAAAAAAACCCACGGTTCACACAACCCACGTTTATTTTCTCGGTGTCTTTTTTTCCATGTAGCCTGTATTAACTATGCGTGTTTTTTCCCTGAATTTTTTTCTCCCCGTGTGTCCGTTTAATGTGCTTGTTTTATTTCATTAATGTTTCCATTTAATGTGTTTGTTTTATTTCATTAATTTGTCTATTTAATTTGGATTTTCATTCCGTTATAAATTCCTATAAAGTTTTAGCAATTATAGTCCAAAAAATATGTAATTCAAGCTTGAAAAATATTTTATGTTATTGTGTGTGATTTCATCCTCTCTCTTTTTCCTTGGCATGTATATCCAACATCCCTCAACTAGTTTTCTTAGTATCTTGTCTATAATTGAGCACACATAGTAGGTGAATGATAAAGTTGGTTCCACCAAGTTCAAACTATCAATTGATCTTCATGTTATACTCAAATAATCTAAATACTATTTTCAAAATAATGATGAAGAAATATTATTAATACTTTGGGGAAAATTCAATAAAGACCAATGGTTTTTGGTTCTTCATGGTTTGAAATTTTAAAACTATAAGATAAAATGAAGGAGTAATATCCAGTAAAAAAATTAGCAGAATGAAGTAAAATAATGATATCCATATCAATTTTACTTCCCCTAATAATTTTTTAGTTGAAAATCATGTTTGATTCAATAATACAAAGGGATTTCATTATAAACATGTAAAAATGAAGAAGATAAAAAATAGGTCTTTTGTTGAGGAGCTCCAGTTCCATCTCATGTTTCTAATGAGTTTCTTGGTTCTCCCTCCACTCTCATTAATGGAGGAATGATTTATCCTTTTCCTCAATGTGAAAGTCCCACTCATTAAATATATAGTATGCGAGATATATCATTGCATCTTACTGTCAGCATCTCTTGGTTAACCACTGGTCTCCACATGGTAGTCGTCACTGTATATTGTCTTCTTTCTAGGACTTGAGTGGAACTCTAATATCAAATTTCTCTCCATACATGTGGGTGTAAATATACCCACATCCAATCTTGATTCTTATTAAAGCATCTCTAACAAGCATCATTTGTTCTTCAACTAATTCTTTAAGATTGGTGCTGATCTCCCATTTGATTTGATTTTCAGAATCTAGGGAATAGTGTGACTGATTGAATCCCATAATTTGTACTATTATACAACTTTATAAATACTTTTGGTGCCCTTATATAATCTTAAAAATGTGTGTGGTACCCTTCCATATTTTTTTAATCCTCATAGTACCTATATGTGAAAATTGAGGCATGGTAGAGACCCTTTGGTAGATCAATTCAAAAACATATACCTTTAAGAGAGGGAATTTCACCTTTACATAGCTACATGTCACACCTATAGAGCTTCAGCATCACACTTTCGCATACTTTGAAATGTTAATTTACCTTTACTTATCCCTTCAGACTTGTAGGATACCTTCAAGCAGTGTTCAAATGACCTTGAAATATCTCATAACTTTATGATAACCCTTCCATGGTCATGCTCTTACCCTTATATGGGTCTTCATATCTTGATACCTTTACATTGTCAATACATAACCTTTACTCCGCTGTAATTCACCTTTACTCCACAATCTAGAAACCTCCACGAAATTTCACAAAGTCATGATTTCTTACAAAAATTGAGGTCCTATAAACATTTAATGTTTTACAAATGAAGATCAAATCATATAAAAAACGAAAATACCTATGAACTGAGGTAAAATCATATTAAAATGACATACATACAAACTAAGTTGAATTCATATGAATATTATGAAAACATACAAACATAGATGAACCTATACAATAGTTAGAAATATCATATGAAAAATGAAAGGCTTACAAAAGTGAGACTTTTACATTTTTGGAGATATTTACCAACTTATGATAATTAAAGCATAATATTCTATTCTAAAAAATATATTCTATGATAAAACAATGGAACTGTGAGTATTTAAAAAAACACATGAAACATTTCAAAAAATAATATTTGAATTTAAAACATAATATAATAATATATTTATTCTTAAGATATTTGAAAATTAAACCAAATATAATTTTAAAAAATAAGCACCAAAAATCCTCATTTTCACTATAATATTCTATGTGAAGTACCCTTAGAGTTTTTGATAAATCGTTTGTTTTCATTTTTTTGTTTTCGTGTATTTTAAACATGCTTGAAGAGATTGAAAGAGTTTTTTTTAGGATTTTGATTGAAAGTATTGAGACAAATAATCAATTAAATTTGTATTATTGATGTGTTTTTTCTAAAAGAGGTTAATGAAAAGTGTTGGTGGATGTGGAGACACTGTATAAAACTTTTTGGAATTTTAATTGTGATTTCTAAGAAGGGATAGAAATATTTTGAGGATGGCCTAGTTTTAATTGACTGAAGTCTTGAATTAATGTATGAATTAAGGAAAAATGGTAAAGGCTTGTTTTGCATGACTACTGGAGGATGTTCCTACAACATTGTTGAAATTGTATTAATTTAGAATAACTTCCATATAACATTGATTTTTGTATGAGTTCACTGATAATTCACTATGATTTTTAAACTTTATTTAAGATCTGTGTGGTCTCGTGTAGGAACCATGGTCAATCCACTAATCATGCTCCATATTGTCACTTAACTATGTGGTCAATCTACTGATCATTTCTTCACATAGTGGATCCCCACTAAAATTCATTTTTATATGTATTAAATCTAAATGTTTTTCATGAATTCGATCCAAATAATCAATTAATATGAATATTTCATCTAGACTAGGACATGTGGTTGATCTAGTCAACTTCATACAGTCAATCCACACTGTCAATTAAAATAGTACGATCATTTCATGAAGTTGATACAATTCACATGGTCTCTTCATAAAATCACTCGTGGTGATCTGATTTTTATGGTATATTATTTGATTTATGGTTAGTTATGTACATATATTATTTTTAGGTGAATCTATTTGGTAAAAATGTGAGTTTCTTTAATTCGAATATTATAAAGAATGTTTAAAACGAGTATTTGATTCACTCTTTTTCTTTGTTAATTATTATAATTGTTCAAATGATCATAAATAAATCTAATAATAAAGTACAACTAACCTAGTAGGATGTGCTAGATACCGAGGGGATACCCAGGTTGCATGAGGAGGTGCTATATCGCGGTCCCAAGCAATCGATTATTCATGAATTCACAATGTATGATTAAAATCCATTTAAATTAGTGGTATCAGTCGATAATATGAACTATGATATTTGAATACCATGTGGAGTTATAAATATCTAAATAAATGTTTGTTTATATGATGATTTTTGATGTATTGTTTATTAAAAAGATGAGAAGTATAAATTTAAGTATTGTGTGGTGGATTTGTGACCGAGTATTATGAAGATTTAAAGAGAGATAATTATATTTTTTTTCAATGAATATAAAGGTTAGACACATAGTAGAATTAAAATTTTAAAGTATTAGATAGAAGGAAGAAATCAAGGAATATTATTCGCATTTATTTGAATATTTATTACAGAGGAATGATAAAAGAAATGTGTTTAAAAATTTCTACAAGCATGAAGATTGATAGGCTGAAGAATAATTATAACTGATGTATTCTTGTTCCTGATCAAGTGAATAAAATCCTTCCTTACCACCAAATAGTTTTTCCCTCATTGGTGAGAAGGAATAAAGTCATTTGATGAATGCATACTCTCTTGAATGAGATGACTATTATGAATAACAGTGATAGTAATATTGATTTGTTTTTGTTTCACAATTATATATCTAAATATCGAATTATTTTCAAAATATGATCTATTATATAGTTATAATTCATTCTATGATAACTTGTAGATATGATTAAAAACTAGTGTATTGATGATATATTAATTTACCGGTGGTTCGAGTCTAAATAATTCCATATAAATTATAGTGGGAATTGGATGATACCTATACATAGAGAGAAGTGGATAAAACCTTCTTGATCCTTGTGTTCTGATTATAGCCATTTATAATCACTAACAACTATATAGACAATAAAATATGTTGCCCATCTAAAGTTCGATCATGGTAAGGAGTAGTCTCTCACATCGAGGCCAAACCTTCTAAAAAGATCTTGTGTGATACTTTATTTTCTTATTTATTATTATGGATGAGGAAGTAACTCATGAGATTGGATCATGAAAATAACCTATAAAGAGGGTTTTAATTTAATAAGAAGAATTTGTAAATGATTGGTACCATTGATTCACCCCCAGTGGTTTCTTATTTGATATGGGCTATTCAAGTGGTGTCATAAAGAACTAGGTTACCCCGAGATCCTAATCGTCTATGGGGTATTATACAGAATCATAACTCTATGAATAGTATAGTTGTTCCCTTATATAATAGAAATAACTTTCTTGGGAAGAATAATTGAATCCTAGCATTTTTTATATCATGAGGACTTGAAGTGAGTGATGTTGTCACTATGGGTTATCCATCAACATCAATAGATGATTATACAATATATGTAGATAATAGGAATCTTGAGATAGATGGAAAATCAATAAATGTAATTTTTTTATACCTCCCTAATGATGTGTACAAAAATTTTATGGGACTACAGAAAACTAAGGAAATATGGGAAAATCATGAAAATATTTTAGAGCAAAACATCAAGATAAAGGAAGAAAAGTTAAAAATATAGAGGGTAACATTTATAGCCATTGTAATGGATGAATATGGGAACATTAATAATAAATTCACTTGGGTAAATGATATAATTAATCATATAATAGAATTCAGATAAAATATGGATGATTCAACAATGTTAAAGAAAATGTGAAACTTTCAAGATATATTTAACCAAATGATCTCATCATTGGAAGAAATTCATTAAATATATCATGATGAGCTGAACAACACCCTTATAAATAATAAACAAATAAATGCATTTATTTAAAAAAAATCAAAAAGATAAATGGATTTTAGATCATTAAACAATATAAAGATCAATGAGGAAGAACTATTTGAGTCCCTTGGTGATTCAGAATATGTTGTTAAGAGTGATGAGAATAAAAAGAAACTCACAACTCTCATATCTAAAAAAACATAAGTGGGTATAAGGTAAATATAAATTAAATATTTCAAATAAATTTAATAGATGTGGAGGAATTGGGATTTTTAATCTAGATTTTCCTAAAAAGAATAAATCTATGGATTCAGATGATGAAGAAGAGGAATAAAAACCACAATGGGAGTCAAAAAGTAAATCTAGAAAAAGCTGTAGAATTTTTTATAAAAGGAAAAGGAAAAAATAAGAAGGAAAATTAGAATAATGATTTGAAAAGTGGAATAAGATAGCCCCTCCCTATGTGGTGAGTCAAAGGAGGGACATTCTAGGTAAGATAATCACTTTATGAAACATGTTGAAAGAAAAGAACTATGTTACAATAGTGGATAAGATAACAGTGATAAAGCTTAAATGATTTAAATGTTGAGGATAGAACTTGAAGCCTATGCTAAAAGGAATACTAAAATTAATTAGGCAAAAATTTGAATGAGTAAACTGAAATATACAATAATGTTTCAGGTGAATTTTTTAGGAAGTAGAATGAGTACATTGTAGTGATCTAACATCTAAAAGTTAATCTTTTTGAGAATGAGAAAATTATAAAAGGATCAAAGAATAATCCTATTATTCAAGAAAAATATTAATCAGGTTGAATCAATGTGTCTTACAGAATGAAATACCCTTGGAAAAATAATTTTTGACTTCAAAAAAGCTTCCAAAGTTATGAATGTGTCATGAAAAAACATTGGAAATCCTTCTTCATTAGCTCGGGTAAAATATTCATTATTAAATTTGAAAATTTTAAATATTTTCAATATAATAGAGGATTCCCCATAAGAAAGTTTAGAAAACATGGTTTTAATGAAACCCCAAGACTATTTCTACTATAGTCTATGTGGTGGTGATTAATCATTGGAATCATATCTCCACAAAATCTATGAAAAAGTTATAAAGATTTTTTACTGAAATAGAAAACAAATTTTCTATGGTAAGAAGAAAATATAGTGAAAGATCTAACATTATGGGTTAGTCCTGGTGTTGTGGATCCTACGTACATAAAGACTATGTTTTATGATATAATATGTCCCTCTATTGGAATCAAATTAGGTCGGATTTTAGGGGGAGATACTTAGAAAATAGGAGCAGTAGATCTAGGTTGAAGCAATTAGAATATGGAAGACTAGTATATATATCTACTCAAAAAATATATTATAGTATCTTAAAGAAATATATAAAAGGTGTTACCAAAAATTTCACTATGAAATTGTGTGCATGAATATACTTCAAGGTAAACAATAATATTTTAAATGAAAGGAATCATATTGAACTAATATTGATAAATATTTGATTATTGAGGTATCTATAAAATAAATCAATATGGGAAGACTTGGATACTTGATATTGGATGATAATAAAATATTAAAGGACATAAAAAGATTCTAAAATTCAATAAAGAATATCATGGTGGTGCAGTGGATTTTTGAAATGAAAGTTCTTTAAAAAAAGAGAGTTGGTTTGGTTATGATTGAAGCTAACTGACAAAATTCAGAATAGGTTTTATGTATTGATGGGATAAAGAACCGCCTATAGATTGTTATTAAATTATTTTATGAGGGTAATATATAGATATTAAAAAATAAAAAATTTCTTATTAGAAGAAATAAATAGGGGATAATCATCATAATAGAATAGAGGACTGGTATAAGTTAGTTTTAGATTGGAGATCCCAAAAACTTTTTTTATCTCAGATCTAGGGAATAAAACGTCAGTGCAATAGAATACTTATCCACCTTGGTCAAAATAATCTGAGTAAAATGTTTTTAGAGATTTTCCTAAATGGAGATGATCTAGAGATCAGGTTTTCATAACTATTCATAATGGGAAAACTGTTAAATGGAGACATGAAATATTAGAGACACAATTAACAATAACTTTTGAATAAGTTTACTAAATTTATGTGGACCTATGAGAAACAAATTTACAAAAGGTGACTTCAAATTTATCACATTCATTTATGACTCTACAAGACTGAAAAAAGTTTTATTTTTTAATCTCAGGTCATAGGTAGTGGATATGTTTAAAGATTATAGAAGGGGTGTTAAAAGAAAAATTGGTATTAATATCAAGAAGTTGATAATTGATATTGGGAAAAAATACATTCATATGGAATTTGATTAATAAATAGATAATTATGGGATTAAATATAAATATATCACCCCATACATGACTAAAAATAATGGGTTTTCAAAGAGAATGAATAGAATCATTATGGAGTTGGTCAGAACTATGCCTGCAGAGTTTTGGTGGTAATGATTATTTTGGAGAGGATTCATGTGCACTGCTGTTCACATTCAAAATTGGTAATTTATAATATAAAATTAAAATAAAACCTCATATTTGATGTTTTATAATATGAATCCAATGGTGAGTTATTTCAGAGTCTTTGTAAATCCTTCCATTATCAAAATTAAAGACCCAATCCTTGGAAAATATGATGAGAAATATGAGAAAGATATATTTTTGGGGTACCTATCTAATGGGAAATGCTACAAATAGTGGATACATATACTTTACAAGATGGGTGATTTTTATGACATCAAGATTATAAAATACCAACAGTGTTCGAAGTGAAGCAATTTTTTTCAGAAACCGATGGATCCAAAAGTAGATTGTTGGAAAAAATAGTAAAAACAGGTTAAGGAAACAAACACTAGTAGTATATGATGAACCAAATCAAACTAGTAATGAATTAAAGGATATTGAGAATGAAAATTAGATTTTTATGATGTTAAATAAACATGTTAAGATAGTGAATATAAATAGAGAGTTTCTACACCTTTGTAGAACAGAAGAAAGCTAAGATATGATGATCCTATAAAAAATCAACTAGAAGATGACTATGGTTAGATAATCAGACCTATATTATTTGTTAGTTTGAACCATAATCAGTGAAATTAGATTTTAATCATAAGTAGTATACTGAGGCTATAGATAATGAGCTGAATCAGATTGATATGAATGAAACTTGGTACATTGATTAATGACCTGCAAACAAAAATACCATTCGAACCAAGTGGGTATTCAAATACAAGATAAATGGAAAAGGATATGTAACAAAAAACAAGTCTAGACTTGTTTTCAATGGTTTATCCCAAGTTGATTGAATATATTTCAAAGAGAATTTTTCAACTATTTCTCAGTTGGAAGAAATCAAGATGTTCCTTTTATAGTATCTTATGAAAAATATAAATTCTATAAGATGGATGTAAACTATGTATTTTTGAATAGTGATATGGAATAATAAGTTTACATTGAGAATATAGATTTTTTTCCAAGTGATTAATATGGAACAAGAGTGTTCAAATTGAATAAAACCACCAAAAAATGGGTTTTCAAAGCTCCACCATTTAACAATGCTAAAACATAGTGATAAAGGGGGTGCATTTATCAGTGCTAAAAAGAGCACTGATATACAGTACATTTAACAGTGCTAAAAATGATGTTAAAATTACCCCTATATCTGTGATTTTTTAGCATTTATAAAGGTACTCCATTTATCCTCACTTTTTTAGCATTATTAAAGGGACCCCTTTTATCAGCGCTTTTTTATGAGCATTGAAAAAGATCCCCCTTTATCAACGCTTTTTTTCTAGTGCTAATAAAGGTTATACTTCAAAAAACAATATTTCATTAAAAATAATATATTAACATATAAATATTTATATTTATATAAATATAATATATATTTTTTAAATAAGTTTTAGGTAAGGCTAAATGGACATTTACACTAAATATATAAGATATTTTGTGAAACATCTTATAAAATAATTATTTTTTTAATTAATAATTTAAAATTATTTTTAATGGATAATTTTCTAATTATTATCGAGTAATATTCATCTAATAAAAATTTAAAGATAATAAAAATCGAAAAAATAATAAGAAATCTAAAATAATTTGAAAAGATAAGGTTAACTTTAAACAGCCATAACTTTTGATTAGAGTGTCTGTTTGGGTGCTACCACATATTAAATTGAAGTCATTGATTAGTTCTATACCCTGATGAAATATTGGAACTCTCTATCACATTTATTATTCCAAAAAATCCCAAAGGTCTGGCAAAACCGAGTTTTTAGTCGGGGTACCAAAATTTTTAAACATTCGATGGATTTTTAGGCTCATTAAAGGGTATTTTTCCGTTTTTCAATGGGGATGAATTTATTCCTAGGGATTACATTCATATTGATATTATAGATTTAAAATTTTATAATTTTTCAAAATGTACTATTATTTATAATCAAATATATAACAATATATACATAATATATATATATTCACACATAAAATTTAATCTTATAAATAAATTTTTAAACATATTTCCATATAAAATATATTTATCAATATATAAATCTTATCTCAATAAATAATAATATCAATTTTTTTAAATAAAAATGTAAGAATATTTATATATATATATATACAACTAATGTATATATAATGTTTTTACGTATTTAAATATATTTATGCATGTGTATTGAAGAACAAATACATATTTATCTATATATTCTCATATATGTAAATAAATGTTAATATAAAATCTACAAATAAACATAAATATGTATAATTATATTTATAAATACACACACATATATATAAATATATGTATATATATATATTTATAAATAGACACACACACACACACATTTATATATGTATTTAAATATATATATATATATAATGTAACAATATATATATATATATCATACAATGAAAAAAACAATATATGTGAGTGGAAGAGTCATGGCCGCATGAGGAGTCTAAGGTACGAAACCGAACAAAAAGTGAATGCACGCGGGCATGTGAGTAGGTGCCTAGTGCTATTAAAAGTGGGGAGGTTAGCATTGTTAAAGGGGGAGAGGGAGTTTAGCATTATTATAAGTGGGGTCAAGCCCGAATATTAGGGGGGTTGGACACTAAGAAAAGTGGGGTGTTTCACCCTCTGATTTGTAGGGAAAAAATTAAATTTTTTTTCAATATTTACCAGCCCTTTTTTAGCAAAATAAATAGGTTTTTTATCAGGGCTAAAAAATGCTGAGAAAAGTCCCTTTTATTGGTGCTTATTTTTGCACTGATAAAAGGGACCCCCTTTTAATATCTTCTCTATTATCATCACTTTTAAGCACTGATAAAGGATTTTTTTATCATTTTTAAATCTATATTCTATAGTAGTGTAAGTCTTTTTATGGATTAAAACATTCCCCACATTCCTAGTACTCAAAGATGGAAAATTGCTTAAAGGAATTAAAATTTCATCAAAGAAAAAGTGGAAACAAAATTTTATATAAAATATATAAAGATAACTACTCCTATTGTTATTTTATGTGTTTTTGATATCATTTTTGGTGATCATGAGAATGACTATCAAGAGTTTTACAGCCAAATGAAGTAATAATTTGAGATTTCTATATTGGGTTAGATAAGATACTTAGTTGGGTTACAAGACAGGCTAGGAGAAATTATCATTTTATTATACTAAGAAAAGTATTATATATAATTTTTAAAGGTTTTATAAATGGTATATTCAAATATATTATATAAACTCGTTAAAATGTTATGAAAGTTCACTAAATGTATTGTTGGTGATATTTTTTGTCAAAGATAATTCAAAATATTTGTTGGGATATTACTTTATTCTATAGTTTTTTCTCCAAATATTGTTTATATTTTGATTCTATGTGCAAAATATCAGATTTTCCTAAATGATTTATGTCTTATGGGTGTTAAAAGGGATCCTCGATATATCAATGGGACTAAGTTATGGTATTCTTAATATAAAGGGAAACCATTTAAATTTGTCTGGGAATACAAATGTTGAATGGGAAGGTGATTGTGATGATAGAAGTTCCACCTTGTGTGGAAGTTTACTCTTTGGAGATAACTTTGTGCATTAAAATAAAGGAAATAGAATTCAGTTGCACTGAGTAAAATTGAGGTTGAATGTATTTATACTATTAGTGATTTCACGAAAAAAAATTTGGATGAAGGAGCAGATAAATGATTTGAGTGTGAAATCTAAGAGACATCTTAAAATAAATTATGATAATAAAAGTGTTATTAACCTATCTAATAATATTATGCAACACTCATGGTCCAGCCATATTTATATCATATTTCACGTCATCAATGAGAATGTGATCAAAAGAGACATCAAGTAGTAGTTTTTTATTACACATAACCAGATGGCTGATATATTCACCAAGGTTTCCCTTAATGAATTATTTTAGTTATTAAGGTTTCACATGGGTGTTCATCCCCTACCATGTCATTAATAATATCAGGAAGGTAAACCCCTACTAATATATAGATTATGTTCTCAAAGGTGAGAAAAGGTGCTCAACTCTTAAATGGACAAGTGTTTTTATTTCCATATCTATTCATTTTATGTGGTTGTGTTTATTTTATAAAAGGGGTGTTTTTAAGAATGTGAGTTTATGGGTTAATGGGAAGAGAATCTTATCACTTGAAAAAAATGTGTTTTTTCACTAAGGTATGGATTTATCTCAAAACCATGACCTTTACTAGTGGTGTATTGTAATATTTTTCTATCAAGAGATAATCTATGATCAAATTATTTTCATGTATCTTATAGAATTTTTAGTATATTTTAGTTTATTTGGAATATTTGATTTATTTTTCATCACATTAAATATGAGTAGATTGAATTACCCTTAGATATATGGATGAAAAGGTGTTTTGTTGAATTTTGTTTTCAACATTCTTGAACAGCTGGAAAGGGGTTTTGAGGTTTCTTCTTGAATGTAATGAGATAAATTAGCAATTCGATTATGATAATTGATGTGATATTTCTCAAATAAGACAAGTAAAAATGTTAGTGGATATTGAAACACTATATAAAACTTTTTTTAAGTGTGTTTTACATGTGTGAGAAGTTCTTTAATTGGTTTGGGGATGGCCTAGTTCGAATTGAGTGGAGTCTATAATTCATGGATGGATTGAAGAAAAATTAAAAATGTATATTATTTATGACTTATAAAATATTTTCAAATGAAATTAAGGTAATAATATGAAATAAATATAATTTATCTATGAATTTTATTTTTTTATAAATTCTCTGAGAATTATATTTTTTTAACTTCTCTACTTTTTTGAAAATTTACACGTCCACATTCCAAACTCACAATAAATCCACTGACCATAACTTCATAGTTTTAATTGAATATGTTTTTGATCCACTAAATATTTCTTTACAGGGTTGATCCTCATTATTGGTAATTTTTACAACTGTTTGATATAAATGTTGTACATGGGTTTGATCCATATGTTTGATCCAAAATTTTTATTGATCCAAATTGAGATATGTGCTCGATCTAGAATGGTTCATGTGGTCGGTCCAAAAAGATAATCTAGATACTCTTGTCACTTGATGAGGTAAATATAATTCATACAGTCACTTCATAAATTCTCTTATGATGGTAACTTATCATGGCCAATTTTCATGATCAATTTTATGCCTCATGATCAATCACATAAATTGAGGATTCTTGGGTGAATCTTGTGGTTAATAATATAATTTTCAATAATTTTTATCTTTTGAAGAATTATAAAAATAAGGTGCGATGATCTATTCTTATTTTTTGATTATTATGATCAATTTAATGATTATAATTAAATCCAATAATAAAGGAGGTCCAGATTATGAAGAAGTGTTGGATACTGATAGGATATCTAAACCACAGGAGTAGGTTCCACATCACTGACCCATGCATTTGATAATTCATGCATACATTGAGGAAGCATTAAATAGATTTAAAGTTGCGATGTTAGTAGAGAAGAGGAGTTATGATATTTTAATATCACCCAAAGTTATAAATACTAAAATAAATGTGCATTTAGATAAAGATTTTTTCCATAAGATTTATGACATAGATGAGCCACTTGAATTTAAATACCACATGGGGGAATTGTGACCGAGTAATCATGAGATTTCAAGGGATGTAATTATATAAATTTTAAGTGAATTTAGTAACCGAATACTTGAGATAATTAAAACTACCAAGGATGATATATGGTTGGGTTTATTATTGAAATAAATAAATTAATATTATTCTCACGGTTTGTGAATATTTATTTTAGTATAATGAGAAATGAAATGTGTTCTATAATTTTGAGAGATCTCCCAATAATCTACTTGATTAAAGATATAGAGGATGATGGAGATGGTCCATTACTGCATTCTTTTTCATAAAGTGGTTGGGGAAAGTCTTTTTTATCAATAAAGATTTTTTTTCTTTTCAATGAGACACCAAAAGATCATATCATGCATTCATGATCTCATTCATGAGATAATTATTCTAAGGAAGAGTGAGATGAATATTGATATGTTATCATTGTTCCATTATCTATCGAAAAATAAATGTCTTTCCTAAATAAGAACCATCATATGGTGCTGAATAATAGATTATATAAATATATTATTCACACACATGGAAAAAAAAGAAATTCTAATATACTGATGGATTCATTCTAAATAACACAATACAAATTATAGTTCTAATTGGATGATACCTTCCCATAGATAGGAGTGGATATAACCTTTACATACATTTTTTACTGATTGTAAGAATTTATAATCAATAAAAAATATAGTTATAATAAAATTTTTGGCTTAACAAAAGTTTATTCAGGGAAATAAGTAGGCTCTCGCATTGAGGTTGAACTTTGTAAAATGTTTGTGTGGGTTTCTTTTTTATATATTTATGCATATGTAAGAGGAATTAACTCAAGAGAGTGAATCACGACATTAACCTATCACAAAGGTTTAATTCCATAACAAAAATATTTAAAATACTAATACTTAACACCCCCAATGGTTTCCTGTTTGATTTGGCATATTCATAAAAGAATAATAATTTCAATAAGAATAAAAACATATCAAAAATTATCTAATTAAAGAAAATTTTTACATTTGAAACTCAATTATTTCTCTAAATAGATTTAGAAAACATCTTTCCAAATCAAGAGAGAATAGGTCTCTTGTGAGTAAGTGGTGTTTGATAATGTTGGTGGGGATGTGATCCATGCATTGTAGATATACATCAAGTGTCTATGAATTTCAAGGATATACATCTTGAAGCTAAGTCAAGGAGAGTGAATGATCTTGATAGTTCACTGCATAGGAAAATAAAAATGCATGAGGGTAAAACTCAAAAGATAAAAAATTATTGGGATGACAACATGAGATTAGTTGAAATTGAGAATCACTCTCTCAGTATGAAGTTTCTTGAGCTATAAATTAAATTGAAATATATCAGAAAAGGAAAAACCTAGAACTTCCCAAAAATATGAGAAAAGTACTGTTACCCTGAAAAAATTCAGAGATTATTCTTAGTTCAATGAAGACTAAAAATGGTGTAAAGATGATCTTGACATCATCCGAATAATCTTCCATATTAATCGCATGAAAAAATTTATCCCACAATCAAATTCATTCATTTAACACATAATCTATTTTTTCTGGAAATATAGGATAAAGGTTGATTTATATACTAATGTGGAAGAGTAAAAATACTAAAACACCCACCACATCATCGATTATGATGGTAATAATGTGACAAAGAATATTACCCCTAAATGGATCCTAAAATGTTGGGGTTTCATCCCAAAACAATCAAGGAATGTAATGTATAAAATCTGGAAAGATTTCACCTAATGTAAAAAAAAGTAACAGATTGATTGGAAGATGTTGGTGATGTTGTAGATTCGGTCATTGGGATATTGAAGGTTTCCACAAAATTTAAAATTTTAGTGATTATAGAAGTGTTAAATAATTAGGGGTCAGTTTCCTTTGGAAATGGGGATGACCTCATTGTTTTAAGGTTCAAACATTCCAATTGGATTCTGACGGGTTTGTTCATAGAACCGGAAACATCCAATGATTATATATCCATTTGGACCTACTTTTCAAAGGTAGGTTCTCATTAGTTATGGACCGATGAGGCTTAAGAATTTTCATTAGTAGAAAGAATGGGAGGTCGGAATCATCACACCTTTTTTAGGGGAATTATTGTCTACTCTGGGACTCTCTTTATAGATTTGAGTTATGTTTGTGAATCCTTATTAAATTACCAATTAGGAAAATGAGCTTTCCTTTAGATCTGACAATCAATGATTGATATGTATGAGATTTGGAGAATCTTTTATATGTATTTTAGGTTCTTCGTCGATAAATAATCATCTGTATTTGTTAGATATTCTTAGTCAATGGTATCCTTCAGTACATTATATAGAGATCTCTTGGTCATTATGATAACCATACTGGTTTTAAAGCCACTCAGTGGGGAACTTGAAGTTTATTGTCATTTAGAAGAAAATGGATTATTTCCGATTTGGGATAGTACCCGCAGGTGGGCTACCTACGTATCATTGTTTAGAAAAGGAATCTGAACCCACGTAGTTCAAGTAAAGAAGTACGAGGTTTATGCATGATTGATGGCCCAAATAAAGATGTCATAATTATTTTTATGCTTTGAGCTCACGTGAGTCATTCTCAATGTGAGAGACAAGAGGTATCAGTAAAACCTGATGATTGTGCCACAAAAGATGAAATTATAAGAAATCATGTGGGGTTATGTATGTATGACTGCCCAGATAGATGAAGATTAGGATTTACCTCAGGGAAGAAACCCGAGAACAAGGTCCATAAAGTTATATGTGCTTTATATAGATTTGGATACTTAACTTAGGACTTAATCCTAAGAAGGATGCCAAAGTTAGAGGGGACTTATGATTGAGTTTTATTCCTTAGAAGGAAGCCAAAATCAAAAGTAAATTAAGACTGTGGCTTACTCCTAAAGAGGAGGCCCAGGTTAAGGAGGATTTATGACTGGGGCTTACTCCTGAAAAGGAGGCCCAGGTTAAGGAGAATTTATGACTGGGGCTTACCCCTGAAAAGGAGTCCCAAGTTAGAGGAAAATTATGATTGGGGTTTACTCTTAAAGAGGAGGCCTAGGTTAAAGAACATGGAATTTGGGGTTTTCTCCTGAGAAGGAGGCCCAAATTTGGGAACTTGTGATTTGGGTTTACTCCTAAAAAGGAGGCACATATTAAGGGGATTTGAAATTGGGGTTTACTCCTAAGAAGGAGGCCCAAGATAAGGAAATTAAGACTGGGGATTACTCTTGAAAAGGAGGCCCAGGTTAGGGGATTTGGACTGGGGATTACTCCAAAAAAGGAGTCCCAGGTTAAAGATCCTCTCATATTAAAGGATGAGGTTGAATGAATGAAATCTCTAACCTTGGTGACATAAAGATATGTAAATCACTAGGTTTTAAGATATTTTCCATAGAATTCCTTTCAGATAAGGAAGACAACAAAGGAACCATGCCAAAAAATGTCTTTGAATAGGGTTTTGAAGGCTTAATATTGAAGAGGAGGGGTGGATTTGAAGAAATGAGTTGAATAGGTAGGAGAGGCATCCAAAAGAGAGGTAGGCATGCAAGTCCTGTTGGGGCGCGCAGGTCCTGGTCGCGCATGTGTACTTGTGCAGCACCGGTGTACATGCACGGCATAGGTGTACTTGCGTGCCGGTTAACTAATGGGGTAATACTTGGGTGGGACTTGGCTCAAGTCCTTAATATTATCCCTAAAGGCTTGCAAAAGGGTGGTGTGCAGGTTCTGTTGAGGGGATAAGGTGGCGCATAGGTGTGACTGTTTCCCCTTAAGGGTTAGACACTTAGGTGCGCAGGTATTGGGGAATTTCAACACTTATTCCTTATTCCCCCTCTTTAAATCCTCCATTATAAGTCAGAAATTACCTTAGAAGTGTTCGGAAGACTTCAAGAAGATACTACGGTGCTGGGAGCTCAAATCTAACTTTTGGAATTTTTCGTTCTTGAAATGGGGGTCCCACAAGGGGTATTTATAGGCTACTGAAGACCTTGGGAGAAAATCAAAATAGGGCGCACGAGTCACCAACGCGCCCAATATGTGGCGCACAAGTATACCTACGCGACCATCATGTAACTTGCGTGGCCCATGCTCAAACAATTCCTTATTCAGGCCTTTGTCAATTTTTGATGTTTCTTAAAAGGATGAATCTCTTTGTGCTATGGTATTCTTCTTTTTCAGTCGTTTAGACTCTGTGATGGAAAGGAGTGTCAACAAAAGTCCCCCCTTAGAGTTGGATCTAAAAGGAAGGAGGATTTGACTCTGAGGTAAAGGAGAAAACCCAAGGAATCGGTGGCGCGCCAGTTTCTGAGCGTGCAGATAGCGACGTGCAGGTGCGAGCCGCATAGGCCTCTGCTTGCAGGGGTGCAGCCTTGCATATAAATATGCACAATATTCTTGCGCAAAGCACCCTGATTTGAACACTTCTGAGCTCTCATCGTGAAGGTTGCTGATTTTCTATGGTTTCATTGCATCAGTTCGTGTCGCGCTTCTACAGAGGTATTTGGACTTGCACGGTGATACATGGGTGCCCAAACTTGCGCGACCGGATGAGACTTGCGCGCCAACATTTCGACTTGTGTGCCTTAATGCCTTAGCCATTTTTTCACTTTTCATCAAAAAAATTATGAAAAATCAACTTACTTAAGAGTTAATCATTTGACCTTTGTGCATATTAAATGGATCCTAGAAGAATTGGACTGGCTGATGAGTTGGCTAGAAAGAGGATTGATGACATGATGAACATCGTTGTCCATGATTACTATGATATTTGCGACATCGCACTCCAAGATTTGGATAAATACTTGAAGAAATATCACATCAATTTCCCACATAGAATTTACATTCCTTTATATAGCTATGGTCATCTGCAAGGAGTCAACGTTCCAGATGAAAAGAACTATATACCTGAGATGCAGCCGCACTGCTACTCCTCTATTTCAGTTATGATGTGAATTAAGATAATCAACAATGGTATGAACTTTCAAATTTTTACTTCATGCCATTTCCTTGTAGATATGAAAAGGGCAAACCCATGGGCTGACATGTTTTCTGCTACTGGTTGGTAGAGAGAATATTATCATGGAATTAGAACTAATCTGAAAAGAATATTCTTTATAAATGGCTATTTACTTCCAATTCTCCATTCTCAAATCCATGTATCCATCTTCCAAGTCTCTTGGATAGAAACAGATTCATTGTTTGATCAGTAGAAAATTTTCAAAAAACAGCACTCAACAACATTCTTTTACAATTGTTCCAATAAGAGCTTGTATCACTGCATATCTTATTGTGTCAAGTTGAATGAATGAATTCCAGGTGGTTGTTGATGAAGCATAAGATGCCTTAAATCAAATGAATATTTATGTTGAAATCCTCTTGTAATTCCTGAAAAAGGGAAGAGACTCCAGTCTGTGGATATCCTTCTAAATTTTGTGCATCAATTAAAAACACTTTCATCTTCAATCATTTGTGTATGCCTTCTTTTGCTACCTGCTTTAAATTTTTACCTAAGCCAATGGACCTAGAAAGCATAGTTTTATTTTTCTTGGATTATAAAAATAACCCTACAAACTTTGAATCTTTTTATTTTCTCAATATTACATAAATCATACAAAATGTATGCTTAGTGAGCTGGGACTTGACTTTTGTTTAGAGTTCCCTTGTCTTTTGTGGGCAGTTTAAATTCATGCTCTTCGGACATAAAAAAGGCTAATGTTTAAGGTCGAAATATCTTTGACCTAATGGATTAAAATTGACTCAATTCCTTGATAATTTATCTCAAAACATATTACCATATTCAAGTATGGGGGAAAACATGTAAACTATGACTTAATAAATTTTGAATATGAGGAATGATACAAAAAAGGGCTAAAAGGCATTAGAAGAAGTATTTCCCAAGAATGAAGTTACCACTATTTAACAAACCCGTTAGGGGGTTGAATTATGTAGGGCCACTTAAGGGAATTGGTTGCATAATCAAATAATAGCATCTTTTGGCTGACAGGTCCATTATGTAGACTACTTATACAAGGCCGCCTAAGGGCACATGCTGCATAGTCAGGAAAAATAACTCTCATAAATTTATGCTTCTACTGCTAAAAAGGCAGTGGGAGTTTATGGAGATTCAAATTTTCCAAAGCATAGAGTTTGTTGTATGGAGAGAGGGACTTAAATATGGAGAGGATATTTCCAATCAATATTTCTAAAGAATTGGATGAATGTCACTCCTACAAAGGTCTGACCCAAACATAGGGAAGGGAAATATAAACCATAGACTTGAATACTTTCAGATAATGAAAAATAATATGGGACAAATATGTTAAGGATGTCGATTTTTGCGGATCCCTACATATTATCGTTAAGACAACTAATGAAAAAAGAGGTTTTATTCCCAAGAATGAAGTTACCATTATTTAACAAACCCGTTAGGGGGTTGAATTATGCAGGGCTGCCTAAGGGTATTGGATGAATAGTCAAATAATATCATCTTTTGGCTAACAGGTCTGTTATGTAGACTGTTTATGCAAGGCTGCCTAAGGGCATGTGCTGCATGGTCAGGCAAAAGAACTCTCGGGTATCAGACATTTTGTGACCAGAAGTCAAGAAAAGGGTTATGGAGATCTAGAAGTATTTAAAGTTAGGAATATGACACATCAAAATGGGCATTGTCCAATGCATGTAGAGATACACAAACCAATGCTAACCATAATTATCTGGGACGAGAGTGTAGGAGATCTTAGTTTAGTGTCATAGAGCTCGGACCAAGGGGGACTTTTCAGCCAAGAGACTGAAACTAGAATTTGGGGTTAGGCCCAAAGACTTGGGGCTGGATTGGAGGGATGCTCGAATGTTTCTATGTATCCCATAAGGATGGTAATCAAGCCACACGTAGTTCATGAAATACTCTTTGTACTGATTTGGTTTGTACAAATGAAGGGTGAATGAAGACTTTAGTGCAATGATGGTTTGACCCAAGATTAAAGGCTCGGTTATTTCCATGTATGCACGTAGTCTTGGGAATATAACATGATTGGAGATCAATGTAAATAATGATTCCCTCTCAGGTGAGGGTGTCAAATAATGTTGTAGTTTATTTTTCTATAGTACAAAAGTGTGAATAGTGTAAATTCATATATCAAGGACGATGGTGAACCAATGTAAAAAATATTGGTTCTAGGGGTGGCTTCACGAATCAACATCATATGAGATAGAGGTGAACCAATGTGAATAGATTGGTTTTGGGCTTTAACCTTGGGAGGTTTCCTATATACCCAGCCTAGAGGGAAACGATCAAAGTATGCATAGTTCAATTGAAAAAATGAATTGTTGATCAAGTTGTTCTTGAGGGCGACGACCTAAAAAATTGTGTTGGGACTTACGCATAGTTAGAATCCCAAAGAAGGTGTTATGGTTGAAGTTTACTCTAAGATTACTTGAGTCATACTTGGTGTGAGAACAAGAGATAGCAACAACCTTAATGATGCACAGTTTAACGTCAGGTTGGACGATGGGGGACTATGCAGTTTAATGTGATGTAGTAAGGACAAAAGAGGGGGTTGTATAGTTTAACATCATATAGCTAGGATGAAAGAGAAGATTATGCAGTTTAAATTCTTACAGTAAGGACTTTGGGGACTGTGCAGTTTAATGTCATGTAGTAAGGTCAACACAGTTTAACGTCATGTTGGACGAAAAGGGGACAATACAGTTTAACATCATGTTGGACGATGGAGTGTTGTACAGTTTAGTGTCATGTATCTAGGATGTATTAGGGACTTTTTTTCATAGTTTAACATCATGTGGGATGAAAAGGTTCACAGTTTAACGTCGTATAGCTAAGACGATGGTTATACAGTTTAACGTCTTGCTGGACGTAAGGGACTTCTGTACAGTTTAGCATCATGTAGCTAGGACGTCACAGTTTAACGTCATGTTGGATGTAGACTGTATAATTTAACTTCATATGGCAAGGACGATATAGTTTAACGTCGTGTTGGACATAGAATATATAGTTTAATGTCATATAGCAAGGACAAAACAATTTAACGTCATATTTTACATAGACTGTATAGTTTAACGTCATATAGAAAGAATGCTACAGTTTAACGTCATGTTGGACATAGACTGTATAGTTTAACATCATATACCAAGGACAATACATTTTAATGTCGTGTTGTACATAAAGAGTATTTTCGTTACACAAAATACTTCTTCAAAAATCTTGCATTGGTTGGAGTTGTGATAAGTTCTCCATCCATTGAGATTAAAGAATAAGCTCCATTGGAGTAGACCTTATGTATTGAGTAAGGTCCTTCCCACTTTGGCTCAAGCATGGGAGGTTTCTTTCCTGGCATCATTGTAGTTCTGAGAACCAATACCAATTCACCCTGAATGAATGAATGAAGAAGAACTTTTTTGTTGAAAGCTCGTGTTATTCGATTCTGATAGACTTCCAAGTGATCCAGGGTACACAATCTTTTCTCATCTAATCGTTCCAATTCATCCAATAGCTTATGAGATTTCTCATCTATAGATGAATGATCACAAATGTCTACTCTAAGAAAAGGTAATTGAACTTCAATGGGAAAGACTTCTTCCATTCCATATACCAATGAATATGGAGTTGACCGCGTTGCAGTGCGGGTGGTGGTTCGATAAGCCCATAAATCATGAAACAGTTTATCAGGACATGACTTCTTATCTTTATCCACCATCTTTTGCGGTATATTTGAAAGAGTCTTATTTAAGGCTTCTATCTGGCCATTATTCGCTGCATGATACCGATATGAATGGTTGTATTTGACTTTGTATTATTGATACAACTTCCTTACCTCAGATGAACAGAAGTTGGTGCCATTGTCTGTCAATATGGTATGAGGGACACAAAATATGGTAATGATGTTAGACTTGATGAAGATAACAATGATTTTAGAACTAAATTCTCTGAGAAGTATTTTCTCTACCCATTTGGAAAAGAAGTCATTAGTAGTAAGAATATACTTAAACTGCTAGGTTATATCTAAAGGGTAAGGTCCCACTACATCTATTCCCCATGTAGCCAATGGCCATGAGTATTTAGATGTATGAAGCAACTATGGGGGTTGATGAATGAATTTGGCACATATTTGGAATGAATGACACTTCTTCATGAAATCAACATAGTCTTGTATCCTTGAAGTCCAAAAGAATCTAAGCCTTCGAATTTGATCAGACAGTCTATGTCCAGACTAGTGGGCACCACAGATTCCTACATGTACTTCTATCATGATAGCCATTGTCTCTTCACCATCAATGCATCTGTAGAGAAACCCATCAAAAACTCTTTTGTAGAGAATTTTTTCTAGGTGATCAGGGCTATCATACTGAGTAAAATTGACCACATGTCGCCAGATTTGTTCTTTCCCGACTCTATCAGGTGGAAGTGTTCCATTTTGAAGGTATTCCCCGATAAGTGTCATCCATCCTGTAGTATGACCATATGGTTCAAAAATGGGACTAATTTCATTGATTTTCTTTGTTCTAGTTTGAACATGAGGTGAAATTGTATGAAGGTGGGAAATACTGATGATTATCTCGTCCCGAATTGGATCTGCCAGGTTTGTGGCTATATTAGCTAGTGCATTAGCTTGGGCATTTTGTGATCGTGGGACATAAGAAATTGCCAGTTCTGAAGGAAATTCCTCCATTAACTCTCTGAAGTAATCATACAAAGGGATTAACTCTTCTTTTTTTATGGCATAATCCCCATTAACTTGTTTGATTACCTGTTCTGAATCACCTTTCACCTTTAAGTGACTCACTTGTGCTTGAAGCGCCAGCCCCAATCCTGCGATGAGATCTTGATATTCTGATTCATTATTTGTACCGCCTTCCCACAATAAGAAGTAATAAGGTAGAAATGCCTTTTCTGGGGAAATGAGCACAATTCTAAACCCAACTTTTTTGAATTTAGGATCTTCCATTTTTTCCCTGTTGGACTTCTGGAAGCACCATCAAATTACATTTCCCATGTTTGAAGATTATCTTGAATAGAAAATACTTCTTCATTAGAAAGTTCAATATCTAAAGATGTATCTTCTACTGAAGGGTGTTCCTCGAGGAAATAATCCATATATTGGATCTTTATTTCTTTTTGAGACACATACTGGATACCAAATTGCTGCAAAATAACTGTCCACCTTGCCAGACGTCCTGTAAGCATTGGATGACTAAGGATGAATTTGAGCGGGTTATTGCGAGATACCAATTGGACCTATTGATGTTAAAATTACTGTCTCAATTTCTAAACTGTAAAGATTAATGCTAGGCAACGCTTCTTAATACTTGAATATTGGGTTTCTGCTTCAAGCATTGTCCGACTGAGATAGTAAAGGTTGTTTTCATTCCCAGCATCATTCTTCTGGGCAAGGAAGGAACCCAATGATGTCTCTAAATCTGTCACATAAAGTATAAGTGGTCTTCTTTCAATAGGTTTCATTAATACCGGCTGACTCAAGATATAGTTCTTGAGAATATTTAATGATTTTTGGCATTCTTCAGTCCACTGGTAAGTGAATCCCTTCCTCATCAATTTGGTGAAGGTTAAACTTGTGCCTACCAAATTGGTGATGAAACTCTGAATATAGGACAATTGTTTTTGAAGTCCTATCAATTCTTTCAAATTTCAAGGAGGTGACATCCAAGGATTGACTTTGTCTTCTCTGGATCGACTTCGATACCATGATGGCGTACAACAAAGCCGAGAAATTTTCCTGAGGTTACGCCAAAAGAACATTTGAAGGGGTTCATCTTCAAATTGTGTTTTCAAAGTTTGTGTAATATGATTTCCAAATCATCCAAGTGATTAAAACATTGTTTGTATTTATCCACCAAATCGTCCACATAACATTCAACAAATTTCCTTAAAAATGGTTTGAAGATATAGTGCATGGCATGCTGATATGTTGTGCCCGCATTCTTCAGCCCAAAGGGAATTACTTGATAGCAAAACACACCCTGAGGGGCTCTGAAGGCTATAGATTCTTCATCTTCTTGATCCATTCATATTTGACTATACCTGGAATATTCATCCATGAAGGATAGTGCTTCATAGCCATCTGTTGCATCAATTAATAGTTCTGTGATCGGAACTGGAAAATCATCCTTGGGACAATGTCGATTAGGATCTCTAAAATCAATTAAAACTCTAATTTGTATATTATTATTTTTCCTAGGGACAATATTATCCATCCATTTGGGATATTGAACTTCTCTGATGATGTTATCTTTGATAATCTTATCCACTTCAGCTTCAATTTTAGAAGCATAAGTTGGGTGTGTTCTTCTTGTGGCTTGCTTAAATCCATGATGTTTTTTAGGAAAACCCAAATGATGAGTATCCACATCAAGATCAATCCCCGTAATTTCTATATAGTTACAAGAAAATATATCTTGATTTTTCTTTAAAAATTAAATATACATTTCGTACTCTTCAAGAGTCATGGTCGCACTAATTAAAGTGGGACATGGATCTTATTTTGTACCCAGATGTATTTCTATGAGTTCATCCACAGTGGTAGATATACCCTCTTCAAATGCTAAAGGAGCATCCCTGAGATCATCCTCTTATTCTTCAACATGTGTTATTTGTTCTGTTTCTACTTGGATAGTAGACGATGAAGCAGAATTTCCATGATCAAAAGAGATGTTAAAATTTGAACATTTTGAAGAAGAAGCTTCCCTTTATGACCCTATTGATGATGAAGGGTCATTATTGGGCACTAAAGATGAAATGATGGATTGAGAATTGACATCATCGTTCATCTCTGACATTGCTATAACATCTTCTGACCTGATTGACGAAGTATAGACTTTCTGGATTTCAGCGGATGAAATGAAGACATCTCCGTTTGATCTTTCATTATTGCTAGGTAAATCACTAATTTCTCCCATGCTGTCTGGCTTGATTTCTGTAATTGAAATTATGCAAGTTTCCATAAGAGTATTTGGATTTGGGTCTATCCTGTCAATTTGACAGATAGGAAACACATAATTTGTACTCACATGTATGAATGGGTTTAATTGAATCTTTTCCAAACCATATGGAGCATTAACTTTGGTAACCTCCCTTATTGTGGATTTCTCCTTTCCCTCCATGTGATAGAATTCCTCCTCAATTTATTGAGATTCACATGTTTTGAATGGGGATTTATCACCATACAATGTCCCAATTTGACCATTGAAACAATATTTGAGACATTGATGGTATGATGAAGGGATAGCCACATGTTTATATAGCCAAGGTCTTCCAAGAAAAATATTGAAATATATGTCATGACGAACAACCATGAAATCTGAATTGGATACAAGATCTACAAACTAAGTTCTGAGTGTGATCTCGCCTAGAGGTTCTTATTAATTTTTATCATATTCTTACAACATCAGAGTAGAAGGAGATAAATCAGATTCGGTGAGGCCCAATCGATGAAGTGTACGAATGGGTATGAGGTTGACTCCTGAACCATTATCAATGAATGCTATTTGGATGTCTATATCATTGACCTTTCCAGATAAATAAAAAGGTCTAATATGTCCATTCACAACATCATCTTCATCTTCATCTGTGATAGATACCACTTCATGGAATTCTGCAGGATTATTATCTACATGGTTGACTTCAGCCACAACAATTTCAGTTTCTAATTCTTGAGGACTTGAAAAAGCCTCAATGAGTGCCTCCCGAAGATCCTTTGATAGATTCAAGGCATCCAGAATTGATAACTTGTCTGGTACATGGGACAACTATTTTAAGGCATCATATTTCTGATCCAAAGGTCTGTGTCTCCCAACAAAAACATGTGGTTTCACAGGTGCCTTAGAAGTTGATGCTTTGGAAGTAGATGCTTCTTGTATCAGGGTAGGAGTTGGAAATACTCCTGGTATTGGAATATTAGACCGAATAGTTCTATTTACTTGCGGAGAGGAAGAATGTGTAACCTCCAACCGATCTTCCAAAATAACCGTGCCAGGACTGAATCTGCCATGCATGGAAGAATTTTCTTGTTCTTGTTGAGATCGCTGAAGGGCTCTACCACGAGTTTCTACTGCATACACTGTTCTAGTAGGATTAGAATTGGAATAGTGGCTTATGGTATATCCACGTCTTCCTTTGTATCCCAAACCTCTGGAACTCCATCTAATTCCTCTGTTTGATACAGGGAATTCAGGCTCATCGAGATCGAAACTGTGACTGGCATAAGGATCTATTAAGTGAATCATGTTGACAGAAATAAATATCAACTCTTCATCTAATGAAGACTCCTCCTGATTATCCAATTTAGGTTGTACCATTTGGTGGGGCGATGCCCGTGGCTTCGAAGTAGATAGCCTAAAATCTGCCAGAGTCAAAGATAGATTGGGCTTTGACACAATCTCATCTTCTTCTGACTACTCTTATTTCTTTGAATTATGTCGTCTCTTTGAGGATTTTCCTTCTGATGAAGGTGGTTTTGATGTGGCATTCATAGCAGAATACACAATTAGTTTCTTCAATTGCGTTTGTAAAATTACATGAGTTCGGTTGATCGTTTTTCTGACCATCCAATAATCATATTTCTGTGCATTTTTTCTTTTGACTTCTTGCCACTCGCCTTCTTACACTGGATCTGTAGCAGTAACGCAAACTACCTGAGCTGAAGAACCTTTTAATTTGACTTGTCCTGAGTCCACCATTCTTTGTAGGAGGTATTTGAAGACAAAACACTCCTGAATGGGATGCCCCAAAATCTGATAAAATGGGCAATAATTGGGATGGTCTTCATCTCCTTCCTTGTTCGACCTTTTTGGCATTGGAAATTGAACCAAATTATTTCCCAGAGTTGAAATGATGTAACTAGGAACCTGTTCATTTCAGAAAGAGTAAAATTTTCTTTCCAAATCCTCAAATTGTTTCCTTCATTGATCTCTTTGATCATCTTGATGAAACGGCCTCTGTTGTTGGTGCTCAACAGGTAGAGCCCTTCGGAAAGATGAAGGTTTTGAAGTGGAAGAAGGTACATGTGCTTGGTTAACTATAACTATTACAGTCTATACTCTAATAATTATCCTTCCTAGAGCTGATGGAATTACATGAGTTTTATCCTTAGTCTTCATAGGAGAGTCTTAAATCTGCTGGGAAATCTAAGTAAGGTCTCACAACCCTCCTGTGTATTTCACAGGGATCAATGGTATGTGTAATTCATCACGAAGATTTTCCACACATATTGGCAATAATTCCTATTGAGGGAGTGCTAAGCTTAGGGAATATGTTAATCCCTTCTAGTGAGAAATGAAATATGAAACTCTTTCATTCTACCTTTCCTTACAATTTGTAAGATCAAAAACATTTTTCTTTGGCAAAGTTGAGATGAATTGAAGAAGGAATCGTTAATGAAGATCTTCCCACCCAGTAATCGATCGGGATTACAAGATTGTATACCAAACAAAAGCAGGACCTTGTAATGACTGTACAAAACACCTGAGCTTAACTGCTTCATGTTGCTAAGGGGTTCCCATCATAGGATCACAATGAGAAACAAAATGTGTTAAGTGTTGCTCTAGGTCTCCCAAACCATTAATGATTGGGAATGTGGTACTTGCAAAATTTGATGGGGAGGAATTTCATTAACCCATTCATGGTAATATCTCTTTTCTGGTTGAATTTGAGCACATTTTCCCTTTATAGCTTCCAACCGAGATGTTAATGACTCAATAGAAGTTATTAACTTTTGAGAAAAAATTGGTTGAGCTTGGACCTGAGAAGGTGCAATAACTGGAGCTTGGAAAGATGTGGTGGATGGTACTTCAACTGATGATAACACCATCGGTTGTTGTTTCACCTAACCCATAGGATTATACCTATGAGGGTGTACTGATAAAGGAGGATATTCTTGATCTATCTCAATAGCCGCAACAAATTCTCTTTCCTGACTGACTCTAGCACGTTTAGGAGGAAGACTACCTTGATGTAGTTCTGCATTAAACCTCCTTAATTCTTTTATGTATGTAAAGACCCGTAAAATTCAAGGGAAATTTTTTCTTAATTTTCTTTAGAATTTTACAAGAGCGCGGTTTCAGACGGCACCTGATTCCGAGGCCCGGAGTGCCCGGAATTAATTTCCGAAGTTTGGCTCGGGTACGTTCAGTGAACGAACGAGCGGGAATTCCTAACTTTTGATCCGGTGCTCGGAATTGAAATCCGAGGGCACCGATGAACTCGCAGCGCCGATTTTCGCTTAAAGAGTCCTTTTCGGGAGTTGCGTTTGATGCGGGTTGAAAGTTAGTTTTTGGGTTTTTAGTTTAAGTTAAATAAAATTTGTGAGGAACAAATTTTATTTCTTTTAACTAGTTAAGTCCTACCAAAGGGAGTTGGGAGTGGGACCCACATCCACTTAACCTCCCTTGGGAGGATTAAGTGAGGTGGGGTCCACACGAACCCCAACTCCTCAAATTCTCTCAAAACCTCCCCTTTAACTCATTTCATTTAATGTTGTCAACTTGAGTTCTTAATTAATTATGGGAGTTTAACCTTTTTGAATTTCAAACTTTTGAAATTCTAATGTGTATTGTAATAATAAAATAAGAAGTGGTCTTATTTTATTTTGGGTTGTTTTGTTTGTCTCCTTGAGAGCTTTTGGAGAGCCTCCTCTTCTTCTTCAAACTCAACGAAGAACGCGAAGAACGTCGTTCTTCAACGAAGAACTTCTCCGCCGAAGAACACGATCCATCCGCGACGCCGTATCCGCGACGCGACGTACTTCTTCTGCGTCATCTCTTCCGCGACGGTTTTCCGCGACGAACGCCATCGACAACGACTCTTCCTCCGACGTCAAAGGAATCGACACCGATATTCCACGACTCCGTCAACGTGCGACTATCGAGGTAGGGGTTCTTGAGTTCGTTGTTTCCTTTTTATTTGACTTTCCTCAAGACTTGACGTAGAACGCTCAAGTTCCGACGAAGAACGCCGCTCCGCTCTTCTTCGTCTTCGGTGTCAACGAGAGAGAACACTGCACCTTCCTCGGACAACCTTCGTCGGCATACAAGGTTTCGCCAATGACGTGCCTCTTCGGACGCGCCTCTTCGTCGTCGAATTTGACGAACGACGACCGCGACGCCCGACCTCCGCGACGTCGTCTTCCGCGGAACGTAGAACAATCTTCAAACCTTATACCAAGGTAGGGGTTGTCGTTTTCTTTTGGTTTCCTTATTTTATTCTTGATCGTGATTCTATCAAGACTAACGTGTGACTTGATTTATTTTAAGTTGCGTTTTTATTTTAACGTGAGGGGGGGGCCGGACCGCACGAACACGGCCGAACCCCCCTCCATCGTTCTTGTTTTATTCATGCGGGTGGAAGCAAGTGGCGTGGTGCCGTCGCACCACGCGGATGATCGTGCTTATAATTTATGCAACACCGTCGCGCTACGCCGAGGAGAATCTTCAAGAACGCGACGCCGTCGCGCCGCGTTGGAAGGAATCATGGTACGGCGAAGGGGCGCGGTGACGTCGCACCGCGCCGGACGACGAACACCGCGGCCGGTTCCGGGCCGCGGCGGGGCGAGGAGACCGCGGCCGGTTCCGGGCCGCGGCGGAAGAGAAAACCGGCGGCCGGGCCGCCGGCGTCGGAAGCCGAAGAGGGGACCGGAAATTCCGGTCCCGTTGGAGAAAAACCGGCCGGCCGGTTGGCCGGCCGGATGCCGTTAAACCGGGGAATTAATTCCCCGGCCAGCTGGCAAAACCCCCCTCTTAAAGAGGGGGGCGGTTTTATTTTAAAGGGAGGGGGCCGGCTGCCCCCTCGGTTCCGCTCCAGCAGGCCCCCCCACGAGGGGGGGGCGCTTATAAAAAAAACGGTGCGGCCAGTTGCCGCGCCGCCCTCCAGCAAAGCGGGGGCCTTGCCCCCCGCGTGCCACCCACGTGCGGCGCCAAGCGCCGCCGCCGCGGCCCGCCGCCGCCGCCACCGCGGCCCGCCGCCGCCGCCACCGCGGCCCGCCGCCGCCGCCACCGCGTCGCCACGCCGCCGCGCCGCCAGGCCGCCGCCGCCGCCCAGGGGGGGGGGTCGGGCCGGGTCGGCCCGGACCCGGACCCCCCCCCCGTTTCGAACCAGATTTGGTTTTTGGCTCATAACTTGAGCCTCGGACCTCCGATCGACGAACCGTCAGCGGCAGCGCGATCCTTGGATCGAGACGGTCGTTTCGGTATATCGCACTCAAGGTTTCGGATTACTTTGAGTTCGGCCGGGTTGGTTCGTTCACGGAACCAACCGGGCCTTCGGAGCAGAAACGCTCATATCTTGAGCCACGAACGTCCGATTGACGCGCCGTCAGTCGCGTTGCGTTCCTCTTAATGAGATGGATCTTTTGGCATACTCCGCCTGAGGTTTGGACGCAGGTGGAGTACGGTCGGGTTGGTTTTGCCTTAAAAATCAACCGGGCCCCGGAGACGAAAAAGCCAATAACTCACAGACCGGGCGTCCGATTGACGCGCCGTCTATTTCGTTGACTTCCTCTTGATGAGACGGAACTTTTGACATACTCCGCCCGAGTTTTGGATACAGTCGGAGTATGGCCGGGTTGGATTGTACCCGAAATCCAACCGGGCCCCTGGAACGGAAAAGCTGATATCTTTCAGACAGGACGTCCGTTTGACGAACCGTCAGCGGCGTTGGTGTTTACGTTTAGTAACGGTCCCTATGAGTATACCCTATGGGAGTTCGGGGTACAGTTGAGATACGGCCGGGATTGGTTCGCACTCGAAACCAACCGGGCCCCTGGGACGAAAAGGGTAATAACTCACAGACCGGGCGTCCGATCGACGTGCCGTCTGTTGCGTTGAGACCCCTGTGACGAAACGGACTTTTGAGATACTTCTTTGCGGGACTTTGAGATACTTGGAGTATCGACCTGTAGCTCGTGGAGCGGACCCTCCTAGTGACGAGCGTGCGATGTACGGAGACCGTGTAGCTGGCTGAGACCTGACGACTGCTTGACCGACTCGACTTGGAGTGAGTCGACTAGCCCAGTGGACGGAGCACTACTTTCTGAGGTGCAGACCCATGGCGGACGGAGCACTACCTGTGTGACAGTGCAGACCCGCGGTGCTCGTCCGGAGAGTACCTCAGCAGGCTACTAGGCGGTGTGCACTACTGAGTTTGGGTGACATACCTCGGCGGGAAGCACTACTGTGTCTGGGTGGCTGACCCGCGGTACTCGACAGGAGGAGTACTTCAGCAGTCTTAGGTTAGTGAGCAGTACCTCGGAGTCGTGATAGGACCACTGCACACTCCAGAGACGGAGCTCTTCAGCAGTTACGGTTTCGATAATGAAAATCCTGGTTTGAGCTGAGACTTTTGACCTTGTGTTTACCTCATGATTGAGATGGGTCACCTGCTAACTTTGGTATATGTATGGGCATGTACCCGGGTAGTGGTTATCCGTCGTTTTCACAATCCTTGTGTTTCCTCATGATTGAGATGGGTTACTTGATAACTTAGGTATATGTATGGGCATATACCTAAGTAGAGTTTATCTGTTGAGATCTTCTTGTGTTTATCCTTGTTGGTTTTAGTGAGACCTTGAGGGTCTCGGGGTCCCTACTGAGTATCGTTATACTCACCCCTGCACGGGCTATGCCCGCACCTCGTTGTGTTGGTTGCAGACGACGGACAGTGCTGACAGAAGCCGAAGGTTCGAGGACTGGACGGTACCTGGAGGTGGACTATACGACGAGGCGGTACCCGGAGGTGGACCACTGGGCGGGACATACTCGGAGCGAATGGCGGGACCCGAGGAGCAGAGGAGCTATCTGTACCCACCCTTCAGGTGGGATTTCCAGTGGACATCTCAGCGTAGCAGCTTTACTTTTCAGTCGCTGTTTTCCCTTTCGAGTTGTACTTTACAGTTGGGCTTGTATTTCCGGCCCCTTTTTACTTTTCAGCTCTTCTTTTTGTACTTAGTGTTTTACTTCCGCTTGTACTCTGTGGTGCTTGTTTTCTTTATAAAGGCAATGCCTTCCCAGTTATCGGGATTTTACGCCTTTGGTGCTAGTCGCCAGCCCCTGGCCTATGGAAGGCGGGCTTGGGGTAGTCACGGCACGGGCCCCGAGGACGGGTCGTGACAAATTGGTATCAGAGGAGTTCGGTTCTACCGCAGAACTTATAACTCTAATGTTTCTTTCTGTGAAGCAATAGTGTTGAGGGTACCGAGTGTGGTTTTCAGTTCAGGGAGTCCAGTGTTGGTGCGGGCGGCCGACGTATCCATACACCAGGACCCTGACAACTGATTTCCGACATTGTGCACGAAAACACTGATTGCGTGTGTGTTTTCAAAGGCTTTTCCCCTTAAAACAGCTCAAACCAGGTCAGCTCACCAGGTATAATCGTTTGATCGTGTTACGTTGTTTCTTTCAGGATGTCTTTTCTCAGACGACCAGCTAGAGCCCGGAGGGATGAGCGTGCTGACAGTCTGTCGAGCGACGAGGCTTCGGTACAGGGCCCTCTTGCAGTTGAGGCACCAGCGGAGGCACCAGCGGTACTACCATACGTTGGGCCACCGATGCCACCAGCCCCAGCAGTAGGCGATGCACGACGCTTGAGCGCGCTGCACGAGTTCCAGCGCCAGAGGCCACCCAGGTTCCGGGGAGAGACGGACCCGCAGGCGGCTGAGGTTTGGCTGGAGGCTGTGGTGAGAGTCTTCAGGCTAGTGGGGACGCCGGCAGACTTCATGGTGATCTTTGCTACCAGCCTCCTTCAGGCAGCAGCAGGTAGGTGGTGGAGCCACTTGTTTCAGTTTTGCGATGAGATGAACTTCGCATGGGAAGACTTCGAGACCTTCTTCAGGGTGGAGTTTGTGCCAGTATCTCTACACCCCGAGCATGTACAGGAGATTCTGCCTTTACCACGTGTTTTTCGATCAGAAGCTGAGTCATCTGTGGGCAGTAGACAGATGATGCAGAGGTCCAGGAGGACCAGACCAGCAGTTGGGCGATCTCGGGTTTTAGGACCGGTGGTGCAGGGCACCCGGAGTGGGAACAGAGCTAGCCGTGCAAGGAGCAGGTTGTGTTACTCATGCCGCGGAAAGGGTCACCTGGCACGTGACTGTCCGACTCCTCGATCCGCAGGCTTGGAGGGAGCCACCGAGGTTGAGGCAGCGACAAATGCTGGAGCTCTGGAAGCAGGTGGACAGGAGCGGAACTAGTGGATACGTCTCTTGTACTTCTAGTTCCATGTTGATGTTGCTTTTGTGTAGCGTCTTGTATTATGAGCTGCAATAATAAAAGACGCATCCTTTGTGATGTTTTCATTCATGTCCTCTTTTGTGATGTTACTAAGAGGTTCCAGTTGACTGTTGACTTGACCCTCACTTGTGAGACATATACTGGAGGAGACCAGTTACCACACATTGATGCCGACAGTGTGACTCAACCCTTGGAGGCGAGAGTAACGGTTGGATCTCTTAGTAGTAGCGTCGAGGCCTTACGACGTCATCCTTGGTATGGATTTGTATCATCCATGTTAGGATTGGCTGTTTTAGGCAAAGAATGTGGTTCATCCAGGGGATGAGACCAGGTTTCTCTTATCGGAAAAGAAGAAATCTTGCAGCTCTTGTGGGACCAGAGATGGTCTGTGCCATGTCAGAAGAGGTCCATGTCATCCAGGAGCGGATGAGGACAGCACAGAGCCGGCAGAAGTCATACGCTGACAGGAGGCGGAGGCCACTAGAGTTCGAGGATGGTGACCTCGTCTTCTTGCGGGTCTCACCTCGACGTGGTATTCGGAGATTTGGCCGAGGCGACAAGTTATCTCTGCGCTTCATCGGACCCTTCCAAGTCCTCAGCAGGGTTGGCGAGGTGGCTTATCGCCTGGCTCTACTACCTCAGTTGCACCGGGTGCACGACGTCTTCCACGTATCTCAGCTGAGGAGATACGTCCACGACCCGACGCACATCATTGACCATGGGGAGCTTGACGTTGACAATGGGGCGACTTTTACGGAGGTCCCGGTGAAGATAGTGGATCGACAGGAGCGGGTCCTACATGGGTGATCGATTCCTCTTGTGCGCAACAGATGGCGGCACGGGAATCTCCAGGAGAGCACATGGGAGCGGGAGGCTCAGATGCGTGCTCAGTACCCTCTTTTGTTTCCCTAGTTATTGATGTAGCTTTACGGGGACGTAAAGCCCTGAGGTGGGAGTAATGTAAAGACCCGTAAAATTCAAGGGAAATTTTTTCTTAATTTTCTTTAGAATTTTACAAGAGCGCGGTTTCAGACGGCACCTGATTCCGAGGCCCGGAGTGCCCGGAATTAATTTCCGAAGTTTGGCTCGGGTACGTTCAGTGAACGAACGAGCGGGAATTCCTAACTTTTGATCCGGTGCTCGGAATTGAAATCCGAGGGCACCGATGAACTCGCAGCGCCGATTTTCGCTTAAAGAGTCCTTTTCGGGAGTTGCGTTTGATGCGGGTTGAAAGTTAGTTTTTGGGTTTTTAGTTTAAGTTAAATAAAATTTGTGAGGAACAAATTTTATTTCTTTTAACTAGTTAAGTCCTACCAAAGGGAGTTGGGAGTGGGACCCACATCCACTTAACCTCCCTTGGGAGGATTAAGTGAGGTGGGGTCCACACGAACCCCAACTCCTCAAATTCTCTCAAAACCTCCCCTTTAACTCATTTCATTTAATGTTGTCAACTTGAGTTCTTAATTAATTATGGGAGTTTAACCTTTTTGAATTTCAAACTTTTGAAATTCTAATGTGTATTGTAATAATAAAATAAGAAGTGGTCTTATTTTATTTTGGGTTGTTTTGTTTGTCTCCTTGAGAGCTTTTGGAGAGCCTCCTCTTCTTCTTAAAACTCAACGAAGAACGCGAAGAACGTCGTTCTTCAACGAAGAACTTCTCCGCCGAAGAACACGATCCATCCGCGACGCCGTATCCGCGACGCGACGTACTTCTTCTGCGTCATCTCTTCCGCGACGGTTTTCCGCGACGAACGCCATCGACAACGACTCTTCCTCCGAAGTCAAAGGAATCGACACCGATATTCCACGACTCCGTCAACGTGCGACTATCGAGGTAGGGGTTCTTGAGTTCGTTGTTTCCTTTTTATTTGACTTTCCTCAAGACTTGACGTAGAACGCTCAAGTTCCGACGAAGAACGCCGCTCCGCTCTTCTTCGTCTTCGGTGTCAACGAGAGAGAACACCGCACCTTCCTCGGACAACCTTCGTCGGCCTACAAGGTTTCGCCAACGACGTGCCTCTTCGGACGCGCCTCTTCGTCGTCGAATTTGACGAATGACGACCGCGACGCCCGACCTCCGCGACGTCGTCTTCCGCGGAACGTAGAACAATCTTCAAACCTTATACCAAGGTAGGGGTTGTCGTTTTCTTTTGGTTTCCTTATTTTATTCTTGATCGTGATTCTATCAAGACTAACGTGTTACTTGATTTATTTTAAGTTGCGTTTTTATTTTAACGTGAGGGGGGGGGGGGCGGACCGCACGAACACGGCCGAACCCCCCTCCATCGTTCTTGTTTTATTCATGCGGGTGGAAGCAAGTGGCGTGGTGTCGTCGCACCACGCGGATGATCGTGCTTATAATTTATGCAACACCGTCGCGCTACGCCGAGGAGAATCTTCAAGAACGCGACGCCGTCGCGCCGCGTTGGAAGGAATCATGGTACGGCGAAGGGGCGCGGTGACGTCGCACCGCGCCGGACGACGAACACCGCGGCCGGTTCCGGGCCGCGGCGGGGCGAGGAGACCGCGGCCGGTTCCGGGCCGCGGCGGAAGAGAAAACCGGCGGCCGGGCCGCCGGCGTCGGAAGCCGAAGAGGGGACCGGAAATTCCAGTCCCGTTGGAGAAAAACCGGCCGGCCGGCTGGCCGGCCGGATGCCGTTAAACCGGGGAATTAATTCCCCGGCCAGCTGGCAAAACCCCCCTCTTAAAGAGGGGGGCGGTTTTATTTTAAAGGGAGGGGGCCGGCTGCCCCCTCGGTTCCGCTCCAGCAGGCCCCCCCACGAGGGGGGGGGCGCTTATAAAAAAAACGGCGCGGCCAGTTGCCGCGCCGCCCTCCAGCAAAGCGGGGGCCTTGCCCCCCGCGTGCCACCCACGTGCGCCGCCGCGGCCCGCCGCCGCCGCCCCCCCGGCCCGCCGCCGCCGCCTCCGCGCCGCCGCCGTCCGCCGGCCACCGCGCCGCCCAGGGGGGGGTCGGGCCGGGTCGGCCCGGACCCGGACCCCCCCCGTTTCGAACCAGATTTGGTTTTTGGCTCATAACTTGAGCCTCGGACCTCCGATCGACGAACCGTCAGCGGCAACGCGATCCTTGGATCGAGACGGTCGTTTCGGTATATCGCACTCAAGGTTTCGGATTACTTTGAGTTCGGCCGGGTTGGTTCGTTCACGGAACCAACCGGGCCTTCGGAGCAGAAACGCTCATATCTTGAGCCACGAACGTCCGATTGACGCGCCGTCAGTCGCGTTGCGTTCCTCTTAATGAGACGGATCTTTTGGCATACTCCGCCCGAGGTTTGGACGCAGGTGGAGTACGGTCGGGTTGGTTTTGCCTTAAAAACCAACCGGGCCCCGGAGACGAAAAAGCCAATAACTCACAGACCGGGCGTCCGATTGACGCGCCGTCTGTTTCGTTGACTTCCTCTTGATGAGACGGAACTTTTGACATACTCCGCCCGAGTTTTGGATACAGTCGGAGTATGGCCGGGTTGGATTGTACCCGAAATCCAACCGGGCCCCTAGAACGGAAAAGCTGATATCTTTCAGAAAGGACGTCCGTTTGACGAACCGTCAGCGGCGTTGGTGTTTACGTTTAGTAACGGTCCCTATGAGTATACCCTATGGGAGTTCAGGGTACAGTTGAGATACGGCCGGGATTGGTTCGCACTCGAAACCAACCGGGCCCCTGGGACGAAAAGGCTAATAACTCACAGACCGGGCGTCCGATCGACGTGCCGTCTGTTGCGTTGAGACCCCTGTGACGAAACGGACTTTTGAGATACTTCTTTGCGGGACTTTGAGATACTTGGAGTATCGACCTGTAGCTCGTGGAGCGGACCCTCCCAGTGACGAGCGTGCGATGTACGGAGACCGTGTAGCTGGCTGAGACCTGACGACTGCTTGACCGACTCGACTTGGAGTGAGTCGACTAGCCCAGTGGACGGAGCACTGCTTTCTGAGGTGCAGACCCATGGTGGACGGAGCACTACCTGTGTGACAGTGCAGACCCGCGGTGCTCGTCCGGAGAGTACCTCAGCAGGCTACTAGGGGGTGTGCACTACTGAGTTTGGGTGACATACCTCGGCGGGAAGCACTACTGTGTCTGGGTGGCTGACCCGCGGTACTCGACAGGAGGAGTACTTCAGCAGTCTTAGGTTAGTGAGCAGTACCTCGGATTCGTGACAGGACCACTGCACACTCCAGAGACGGAGCTCTTCAGCAGTTACGGTTTCGATAATGAAAATCCTGGTTTGAGCTGAGACTTTTGACCTTGTGTTTACCTCATGATTGAGATGGGTCACCTACTAACTTTGGTATATGTATGGGCATGTACCCGGGTAGTGGTTATCCGTCGTTTTCACAATCCTTGTGTTTCCTCATGATTGAGATGGGTTACTTGATAACTTAGGTATATGTATGGGCATATACCTAAGTAGAGTTTATCTGTTGAGATCTTCTTGTGTTTATCCTTGTTGGTTTTAGTGAGACCTTGAGGGTCTCGGGGTCCCTACTGAGTATCGTTATACTCACCCCTGCACGGGCTATGCCCGCACCTCGTTGTGTTGGTTGCAGACGACGGACAGTGCTGACAGAAGCCGAAGGTTCGAGGACTGGACGGTACCTGGAGGTGGACTATACGACGAGGCGGTACCCGGAGGTGGACCACTGGGCGGGACATACTCGGAGCGGATGGAGGGACCCGAGGAGCAGAGGAGCTATCTGTACCCACCCTTCAGGTGGGATTTCCAGTGGACATCTCAGCGTAGCAGCTTTACTTTTCAGTCGCTGTTTTCCCTTTCGAGTTGTACTTTACAGTTGGGCTTGTATTTCCGGCCCAGTTTTACTTTTCAGCTCTTCTTTTTGTACTTAGTGTTTTACTTCCGCTTGTACTCTGTGGTGCTTGTTTTCTTTATAAAGGCAATGCCTTCCCAGTTATCGGGATTTTACGCCTTTGGTGCTAGTCGCCAGCCCCTGGCCTATGGAAGGCGGGCTTGGGGTAGTCACGGCACGGGCCCCGAGGACGGGTCGTGACAATGTATTCCTCTTGTTGTACGAACCTTTTATCTAGTGAGATTGATTGGCCTTCTCCAGAGGAAGGGTATGTAACTTGATTCTTTCCTTTCCCTGTGTTGGATGCCTTTCGGAGAGGGGGAGTTTATTATTTGAAAAAAATACCAAGATTCTGGGTAAGCCTTTGATTTCGTGTACGCACACCTTCTTCATTTTCCTCTGTGTGTACAACATCTTGAGTATGAACTTCTTCATATGATCATTCTGAGTGAGCCTCATATTTTTGAGGATCAGCAAAAATGGAATTGATGAAATTTATTGATGCATAATGCATTGCATCCATTCTATTGGAATTTCTGTGATACTGTTTTTTTCCATGTCCTTGATGAGACATTGCCTTTTGTTGATTTGATCCCTCAGTAACTTCCTAAAGAACCATAATTTGGAGGGAATCTCCAGATAATTCGGCTCTTCGTTCCTCTTGTAGCTTCTTATCTAATCGAGAGAAAACTGACTTTCTCTGAGGAAGAGATTGGGGATTTGAAAAAGTCCCCAGTCTAGTGGACTGGGGATGTTCCTGCTGTTTCTGCTCAACTACTCAAATCTTATATGTTGATTCCGAGGGTTGAGTTAAAAGAGTCCCCAGTCTGGCAAGCTGGGGTGGTTCTTGAGTTGCTATATCTGATACTTTCTTAAAATCTCTCCTGATCTTGCAGACTTTAGTCTGGAAATTGGCTGGATGCATCAACCTGCATCCACTCAAATCACCTGGATCAAATGATCATTGGATGATTTCTGAAACTTCTGTCACCTAATGATGCCCTCGCTCTAAAAGAGAGGCATGTTCAATATTCTCATTTGCCGGATGCAATAGTAATTCGACAACTTGTTCTTTGTATGTCTGACTTTGGGAGGAACTAGTTGAGGCCTATTCCGGATCAAGCCTTTGATCACAAACAAAACCAATTGGATATGGCCATCCATGGGTAATAACATTGCATGAGACCATTTTTTGTGGGATTTGTTGACTGGAGAGTACAGTAAAATACAGTGTTCCATGAACACCCAATCCCTGATATGAATACCAGATGGGGCATTGGAAATTAACCGGTGCAATATTTTTAGTGTTCCAAGGCATGAACGCTGAAGGGCTCTCTGCTTCTTTTCATCCCTTGGATATCGGGAAACTGAGAGAGATGCCAATTCAATTTGGCGTTGTAACCCATCTATTATCTTAACATGATTTTCATATTCATCATAAGATAATATTTTCTCTTTCAAGTGAAAAAGTGTTTTCCACATGTTGAGATGAATATCGTGAATACAATCTTCCGTTAACATCTCTGGAATGTCAAAATGAGAGTCAGCCAAAGGCCAAAACATGACTGTCACTTCATCTTTCGCCAGTTGTTTTATCATATTCAGTACTTCCTCTTTATCATTCAATGAAAATTATTCTACCTGATTAGACCAGAGATGCTGCTTCCTTGTTGCTTCATCAGATTCAACAAGATTGGTAGAGAATTCCTTAATCAAACTAGAAGATGAACGACTCAGGGGTGGTTTGGAGAATGACCTACACCCCGAGCTATCTTTTGATTGAGAAAGTATTTCACCTGCTAACGGTAAAGTATTAGACATGACTGGATTCACATTTTTAAGTTCCTCAAGATAAAAGGGCTTTCTCGTTACTGCATTGTCCTTTGAAGTATTTTCCAGCAAATGCGAATTACTAATGTGGAGAGGGATTTTGCAGCTAAATTCATCATCATGGGGAGGACCACCATGGTCGGTTACAGCAAAAGATGAAACCTTCTGCTCCTTCATCTTCTGGCCACACAGAGGGTAATCGTGACTCTCATATGATGATGAAACTTTGATATTGACTGAACTGTCATGAAGCAATCCTTCATGAGGAAGTTTCTGATGAAGACCTTAGGAATTAATGTTCCCACTATTGGGAAATGAGAGAGTAGAATCTTGAATTTGAATAGATAGTTGTTTGTGGTCCTCAAGAACTCCAGCATCAAGCAAGGTCTTATTATAGATTGGATCTTTATTTCTTGATTGTGTTGGATGGGTCTTCTTCTTAGACACCTTCTTACTTACTTTAGGAACCACTTTTTGAAAAAAGTGGTTATTATGGGCATGTTTATGTGCATACTCAGGAGAAATAGTCTGGTTAGGCTGATTATCTTCACTCAAATCAAGTGTATGTGCCTGACTTGGTTGTTCGTATGACATGGGGGAGTATGCCCCACAACCATCTTGGACTAGAAAAGAGGTGTGTGTCCGTTCTGGAGTGATATGTTGATGTGTCACTCCACTAGTAGGGATAGATTTTCATTTCTTTCCCTGTGATACTTCTGAAGCTATGATAATATTCTAACAGGCATCCAGAATATGATCAGGGATTTTATTCTGCTCTTTCACCATTTTTAGAATGTTCTTGGTGACTTCAGATGCCGGAATGGGAATATACGTCTATTTCATGCTTCGAGTATGTGTGTATTCCAGCTCCTGTCCTCCTTTTCATGTTAGTGAATTCTGACAAAACTCATGTGTGGTGGCAGAGAGTTGAGTCTTCTCCAAATTTGTTTTCAGAGATTTCCGAAATACTTTTCTGAGTGCTACAAAACGAGACTATTGGCATTCTTAATGAACATTGGAAGGGGTATGTGCCTACTTTTTATTCTTTATCAAGTATGGTTGATGACTTTCCTTCAATATTGGCAGACAAGATAGCTGATATAATTGTTAATTGTAAATAGGTGTTTCTTCTTGCTTATAAGTTTCCACCATATCATATTGGTGAGCTTCTTTGGTTGTAGTCAGAAGAGCCTGTTAACTATCTGATGAGTTATAAATAGGTGTATATGCCTGCCTATAATACTTCGCCAGAATTGCCTGGTAGGGATTGGCGTGTTGCTTCCAGACAAGTATGTTGGGCAATAACATCAGGACGGATGGTTGTATATATCCGCTCATTATTTTCCATCAAGTTGGCTTGATGGACTTCTCCAGAGGGGGAAGAAGTAATAACCTTCTCCTTTTTGACCATATTTCGCCTCTGGAAGTTCGTCTTGAAGACTTGGGTCTGAGGGTCCTGAGCTGAACCCCTAAAGGTGATACCATCATCATGTTGAGGACGCACTGACGCACGAGTCTGGCGGTGATTGTTGATGGGAACCCTCGGGAAGGACTCTTGTCTTCTTGAATTAAGGCCTTGAGTGACCTCATTCACCTCCCAAGAATATGGGAGGGACTAGTGATTGCGTTCCGAGTATAATGACCCGAAACGGTTGGAAACGGTGGTTGGCACCACCTGCTTCTTGATCGCTGGTCGTCGCTGTCCGGACAACCAGGATGAATTATTGACTTAGAGGGCTTGTCGAGCGGCCTCCAGAGTTGGAATGGTGCCGTGATGATGGTATTTTTTAACCAGTTTATTTGAGACCCAACGTTGAAGACACTGAGTAGGTGATGTCGTCCTTAGAGAAGACAAGGATCCAGCGGGAGTAGCAGTAGAGGTATTCACAGCAGAGGTATTTACAGGTGTGAACTTTTGAGAAGCCATTTTTGTAACGTATAAGATCTTGGAAAAGAGTTCTTGTTTGATAAAACAGACATAATCAAGATAAATTCGGCCACTTCATCTTTTGTATGAGCACATATGTTAATGATTTTTTTGTTGTCCCTCTCATTGAGTTTAAATAGGGGCCTAACAAATAAGTAAAACATCATTTTAACTTGGTTAAGGATTCACATTGGGTTCACCATTTTTGTTTCCTATGGAAATGGGGATGATCTCATTGTTTTAAGTTTCAAACATTCCAATCAGTTTCTAATGGGTTTGTTCGTAGAACCAAAAACATCAAATGATTCTATATCCATTTGGACTTACTTTCCAAAGGTAGGTGCTCATTAGTTATGGAACGATGAGGTTTAAGAATTTGCATTGGTTGAGAGGATGAGAGGTCGGACTCATCATGCCTTTTTGAGGGGAATTATTGTGTACTCTGGGACTCTCTTTATAGATTTGAGTTATTTTCATGAATCCTTATTAAATTACCAAGTATAAAAATGAGCTTTCCATTAGATCTGAAAATCAATGATTGATCTGTATGAGATTTAGAGAATATTTTATATGTATTTGAGGTTATTCATCGATAGAGAATCATCTATATTTTTTAGAGATTCTTATTCAATGGTATCCTTCAATACATTATATAGAGATCTCTTGGTCATTATGATAACCATACTGGTTTTAAAGCCACTATGTGGGGAACATGAGGTTTATTGTCGTTCAGAAGGACATGGATTATTTCGGAGTTGGTATCATACCCATAGGTGGGCTACCTACGTATCCTTTTTTAGAAAATGAATCAGAACCCATGTAGTTCAAGTAAAAAGTATGAGGTTTATGCATGATTTATGGCCCAAAGAAAGATTTCATAATTACTTTTACGCTCTAAGCTCACGTGAGTCATGCTCAGTGTGAGAAATAAGAGGTATCAGTAAAACCTAACGATTGTGCCATGAAAGATGAAATTATAAGAAATGATGTAGGGCTTATGTATGTATGATTTCCCAGATAGATGAAGATTAGGATTTACCTCAGGGAAGAAACCCGGGAACAAGGTCCATAATGGTATACGTGCTTTATGGAGATTTGGATACTTAACTTAGGACTTAATCCTGATAAGGATTCCCAAGTTATTGGGTACTTATGATTGGGTTTTATTCCATAGAAGGAATCCCAAATCAAAAGTAAATTAACACTGGGGCTTACTCGTAAAGAGTAGGCCCAAGTTAAGGAGAATTTATAACTGGGGCTTACTCCTGAAAAGGAGGCCCATGTTAAGGAGAATTTATGACTGGGGCTTACTCCTAAGGAGGAGGCCCTGGTTAAAGAATCTAGAATTTGGGGCCTAATCATGAGAAGGAGGTCCAAATTGGGGAACTTGTGACTGGGGTTTACTCCTGAAAAGGAGTCCCAGATTAAGGGGATTTTAAATTGGCGTTTACTCCTGAGAAGGAGGCCCTGGCTAAGGAAATTAAGACTGGGGTTTACTCCTGAAAAGGAGGCCCATCTTTAAGATCCTCTAATCTTAAAAGATGATGTTGAATGAATGAAATCATTAACCTTAGTGATATAAAGATATGTAAATCACTAGGTTTTAAGAGACGTTCCATATAATTCCTTTCAGATAAGGAAGCCAACAAAGGAACCATGCCAAAAATGGTTTTGAATAGGGTTTTAAAAGCTAAATCTTGAAGAGGAGATATGGATTTAAAGAAATGAGTTGAATAGGTAGGAGAGGCACCCAAAAAAGAGGTGGGAGGCCAAATCCTTTTGGGGCGCGTAGGTCTTGGTCGTGCAAATGTACATGCGTGGCACAGGTGTACATGCATGGCACAGGTGTACATGTGCGCCGGTAAACCAATGGGGTAATACTTGGGCAATACATGGCTCAAGCCCTTAGTATTATCCCTAAAGTCTTGAAAAAGGGTGGCACACAGGTTTTGTTGAAGGGATAAGGTGGCGTGCAGGTGTGATCGTTTCCCCTTGAGGGTTATACAATTAGGCGCGCATGTATTGGTGAATTTCAACACTTAGGCCTTGTTCCCCCTCTTTATATCTTCCATTCTTAGTAAGAAATTACCTTAGAAGTGTTCGAAAGACTTCAAGAAGAGACTAGGGCGCCGAGAGCTCAAATCTGACATTTTGAATTTTTCGTTCTTGAAATGGGGGGCCCACAAGGGGTATTTATAGGCTACTGAAGACCTTGGGAGAAAATCAAATAGGTCTTGCAAGTCACCTGCACGCCCAATATGTGGTGCGCAAGTATACCTGTGCGACCATCTTGGAACTTGCGCGGACCATGCTCAATCAAGTCCTTGTTCATTCCTTTGTCAATTTTTGATGTTTCTTCAAAGGATGAATCTCTTTGTACTAAGGTATTTCCCATTTTCAGTCGTTTAGACTCTATGATGGAAAGGAGCATCAAAAGGGTCAAATCATAAATTAAAAGGAAATCTATTGGGCTGAAGAAGTCTTTACATAATTGGAGAAATTTTCTAATGAAGAATGGGTTTGAATCATTGGAACAATTATATGCTTATTAGAAGAAAAAAAGTATCGTACTATGAAGAGTGTTGATATGTAACAACCCAATATAACTCTTATACAAATGTTAAAATATGTTTATAATAGAAATATCAGAAACAAAGCTAAAGCACCATGTCTACCATGGGAGATAAATCAATAAACAAGGTTGTTATACAAACTACTCCCAATAATATAATGAAAAAAGATAACTAATATTTCATAAAAACATAATGAATATTATTCTACTTTGTAAAGAGATTCCAAATAATTAGTTATTTCAATATGTATATGGATATAAAATTTAATGTGAGCAAGATGAAAATAAGAAAAGAGTTAATTCAAGAAAGAGATATTTGGATTGGTATGGTTATTGATATTCCTAGTAAAGTGGTTGAAGGAAGACTAAAAAGGGTTATTCTAAGATTGAAAAATATATATGTCGAAGGTGAAAAAATGTAGGAAAAGTGGATATCAGATGTTTTATCATACTTCCTAGACAATTAAAAAATAAGGGGAAATCAACAATAACTCAAAGTTACAAGATTACTTTCCCACTAGAAAATTTTCAAAACATAGAAATAAGGAATACATTGAGACAACTGATTTTGTGACAACATATCGTGAATAGTTTTATGTGGAAAAAAATGGTGCAAGCTAAAAATTATGGAAGTTCCCTGCTAGGTGAAGGGCATAAGTTCATTCTAGCTGGGAATAAAAGTGAATAAATAATGAAGTCTATGCTTCCATGTAAAGTTCAGATCTGGAAATCCAATGGTAAAGAAATAATAGAGTGGGCTAGGAAGTCTAAACTCTCAAAGAATTGAGTTTCTAGATCATTAAATAATTATAAGTCATGTTTCTCATATTATAGTGTTTATAACCTTATTCTCATATTAGGTTGGATATTCATCATGGAAGAGGGAACTTAAGTTCAATCTTGAAAATGAGAATAAATGATCAAAGTTGTAATTTTAAAAATATCAATTGACGTCATGAATTATTAGAAAACATCAATGGTGAAGAATTATTGAATATAATCCCTTTTGGGAGAACATAGAAGACCAGTCTACTAGAAATTAAACATTTTATATATATCATTAATTCTAGAAAATTTTAATGAAGTTGAATGTTGAGGTTTGATTTTAATTCTCCTGTCACTTTTATGAATTATATTTACTATGTGGGTCATGGGGGTGATTTTCTAACCAAATTTGAAATAATAACCTTACATTTGAAAAGTTTTAGGATGTATATCCAACTAAAGTGCTTGTTTAAAATTTCATGAAAATATGTTTTTAAAAATCCTAAATGAATTGAATTTTAGAGTTTATAACACATTGGGAAATGTATATGGACAACTTTGGCGACTAAAATTTTCACAATTATTTTCTAAAAAGGGTTATCCCATGTAGATATAGAGTTTATGGGTCGATGAAACATGGATAATAAAACTGTGTTTCCACTCATCTCTTATAGAACAAATAGAGAACAAGGAATATGTATGATAATACAAGCAGAGAAGATGAGTTTATTAAAATAAGAAGGCATACTTTGAGAAGGGAATAGGTATCCCCCCCCATTTACTTTCTTTTCAGTTATGGGGAGAATAATTAATTTTACTATTGGATTAAATTATGATTTGATAACAAATCCAAAGGGGAAGATTAAAATTCCATTTGGTTGAAGTAGAACTTCTACATATAGTGCATTTATTAGTACTAGAAAATGATTTTAACAGCACTAAAAAAGTGTGGTTAATCATAGAAAAGATAAAGGGGGTGTTCCCTTTAACAACACTAAAAAAGCACCAATAAAGGGTGTTTTTTATCTGCACTAAAAAAGTGCTGATAAAGGCCCCCTTTATCTATGCTATTTTAGCACAGATAAAAGACATTTTTATCAGTGATATTTTTAGCACTGATAAAGGTCCCTCGTTATCTACGTTATTTTTGCGTGGATAAATGAAATTTTTATCAGCGTTGTTTTTAGCACTAATAAAGGAAACCAACATCATCTACACAACATACCCACCAGAAGCACACCCACCAGCAGCACCTACACAGCATACACACACCACCTACACAAAACAACACATGAACAAAATGCACAGGAATAGAGTAGTGCACACAAGGGTTTGGAATAAAATTCTATATACATTTGAAATAATGTGTTATATAATTACATTTATAATTATCCAACAAATAGTTAAAAACATTAATGTTTTACCCTTTGAAATTTTTTGTCCCCTCTCAAAAAATTCGTCTCATGGTATGATTTTTCGAAAAATCATCCCAACTCAAGAAAAAGGTTATACTTATATCAGAAAACAAATATTAAGTTAGTAATACTATAAAGAAATAAATTAAACATTAATATGAATGAATAAATTAATAAACTGTCAAATTTTAATAAAAAATACATATTTTTAGTAATACAAGTCACATTGTGCTTCGTATTGTGGTGGGGTTGATTCCTACATGTCACAAATGAGTAATGGAATGTTGTCCTAAAATATCAAAACAATTCGAATGGGTTTTCATGGTTTTGAGTATGTCCCTTTTTTAATAAAATTAATATCAAATATAAATAAAATACTTACATTTTTATTGGTCAAATCATTCATCTAATTGAGGTTTGGTTGATTCCTACACATCATAAATTACTCATGGATCATTTTTCTAAAGTATCAAAACAATTTGAATGAGTTTTCTCGGTTTTCAATATGACATTTGTGTTGTTTTACTGAAATATAATTTCAAACCAAAAAAACACCCATTTTGAGTCATACTAGTCACATTGTGCATTGGTTCATGGTGATACTGCTTCATACACATAATAAAGGACTTACTAATCACTCTCCCAAATTATGAAGACAATCAGAGGGTGTTTTATTTCTTTTCTGGGAGTGAAATTTTGTCATCTAAAATGTCAATTTTAAACTGATAATAGAAACTTTTAGTCATATTGGTCACACTATGGGTCGGATTGAGGTGCGGCTAATACCTACACATCAAAAATTACTCATCGATCATTTTCATAAAGTAACAAAAAATCTGAATTCATTTTATTAGTTTTCATTATGTCACCTTTTATTTTTACTTAAATTAATGTCAATTATTAATAAAAACACATTTAGATTTATATTTGTCACATATTTCATCAGATTGAGGTGTGGTTGATTCTTAAATTTCACAAATGACTCATGGATCATTGTTATCAGGTATCGAAACAATCCAAATATGTTTGCTCAGTTTTCAGTATGTGAGTTTTGTTTTTTTACTAAAATGTCATTTCAAACTGAAAACACACTTTTTTAGTAATACAGATCACATCATGCCTAGATTTGATGTGATAATCCTTTTACACATCATAAAATACTTAAGAATCATTTTCCTAAATTATAATGACAATCAGAAAGCGTTTTCTTGGTTTTTAGTGAGTGACATGTTTTCAGCTAAAATGTAAATTTTTAACTGATAATAGACACTTTTAGTCATATCAGTCACACCATGCATCGGATTGAGGTACGGTTGATTCCTACACATCACAAATGACCCATATAACGTTTTCCTCAAGTATAAAAACAATATGAATGTGTTTTATTGGTTTTAAGTATGTCAGTTGTTCTTTTTTACATAAATTAATGTCAATTTAAAATAAAAAGAAACATTTAGATTTGTACTGGTCACATCGTGCATTGTATTGATGTGGGGTTGATTCCTAAACTTCACAAATGACTCATGGATCATAAATCAAAATTATCAAAACAATCCTAATTCATTTTCTCAATTTTCGTTAAGCCAGTTGTGTTTTTTTAATAAAATTAGTGTCAATTTTTAAATTAAAATAGACATTTTGAGTCATACAAGTCACATCGTGTGTCGGATTGAGGTTTGGTTGATTCCTACACATCAAAAATGACTTATATATTGTTTTCCTAAAATATAAAAATATCATGAAAGTGTTTTCTCAGTTTTTAGTATGTCGGTTGTGTTTGTTTACTAAAATATCATTTCAAACTGGAAACATGCATTTTGAGTCATACTGGTCGCATCGTGCATCGGTTTGACAAAAGACTACTTTATACACATCCCAAAGAACATATGAATCATTTTCCTAAATTATGAAGACAATCCTAGTGATTTTTCTTGGTTTTTAGTGAGTGGCACTTTTTGATCTGAAATGTTAACTTTAAACTGATAACAGACACGTTTAGTCATATTTACCACACTTTTCATCAGATTAAGGTGTGGTTTATTTCTATAAATTAAAAATGGCTGATGTATATTTTCCCTAAAGTATCAAAATAATATGAATGTGTTTTATTGATTTTCAGTATGTCACTTTTTCTTTTTTCTAAATTTAATGTTAATTTATTTTAAAAATACACACTTAAAGTCATAACGGTCACATCATGTTTAGGATTTAGGTGTGGCTGATTCCTACACATCAAAAATGACTTATTGATTGTTTTCGTAAAGTATCAAAACAATCCTAACGTATTTTCTCAATTTTCAGTATGGCACTTGTTCTTTTTAATAAAAATACAGACAACTTTAAATAAAAATAGACACTTCTATCCATACTGATCACATCTTTATGCTATTTATGTGCATTATTCCATTAGGTATGATACCCATTCGTTTCAAAGAAAATTTATTTCATCTTATGAACAATATTATTTTTTAAAATCTTGGTAGTACTGAAAAAAATATAAATACATATAGGATTAATAAGTATTTTAAATGAAATTGTAATTATATTTGAAAATACCTCTTTAGGGATGCTGGATTGTTCATGGAATATGATATCTTTCATAAATTTACAAACATAATAACCATAGTCTTTATCATTTGTTTGTTTCAGGAACTGCAGAAACATTAAGAAAAATAAGTAATTTTTTATATGTGTTTTGATAGTGAAATCTTATTATATATGCCCTGATTTTTATCCAATCGTAATACTTGTGATGTTTCTTATCCTTTTCCTCTGGCCTCATTACATGATGTAGATGATATTCACGCACGACCCTATCATAACAAAATCCTCATTAAAATATAATTTAGATTATACAACTAGATTTTTAGTTCTAAAATGTTGGATGTAGTGTATTAAAAATTGACAAACGATATCATTTCTGGTTGGTTTGTTGGATATCCATGTATTGAATACAACAAATAAATATTTGAGTTTTCAAATTTACCAAAATGAGCATCTAATGATTCCTAAAAACATAAAAAGGAATATGTATTGAAAGAAATTAAAAAATATTTGATATGATTAAATTGTATAGTTTTACCCATGTATCATTGGTATTAAGAAGAGTCTATCATTATTAATTTTTCTATTAAATGATTTGATCAAGTCAGCCACTATTTCAGCTTCTTTATTTGATTCTATATTTTTTTGTTTTGTAGAGGTGACCTGAGGACTAACGAGTCCAAAGTTTTGTTCATGAGGAAATCACATCAATTGTTTTTCATATATATGCCTGTGAAAAATATGAAATGTATTTAGTCATAATTATCATAGTATGTATTCTTTTAGAAAATCAAATCATGAAAACGAACCTCATGTATATATTTACAATTGAGCAGCCTAACCAACCATACTCAAGGATTTCACTTACATTTCAATATAAATTTAAACTGAAACTTCCCTGTTGTACATATTTTCTTCAAAAATAATTGTATGAACCCCACCATCTTTCAACATCATATTCACATGAGTCTAAAATGATAATAAATGTATATATAGAATGGGTGGTTTTATGGTGCATTCTATAGATCGTTTTGATTGGTTGGTTGGTCCTTGCGATGGTTTTGAGATGTTATTTGTTTTCACCCCCTTTCTTGTGTCCTTCTGTAATAACATTCATCAGTTCGGAAATTTTTTCATTAAATTTTTAAGGTTTATCTTGAAAAAACTTGAAAATGAATACCTCCTTATCAACATGTTTTTTTACAATCTGTGATGTCCATGAGATGAATGTTCCAAGAGCTTGTTCGACCTTATGAATATCTCCATCATCAATTGGAATAGTTAGCTCCATGCTCAACTCATGGGCTACATTAATCATCCCATTGAAATTACCTATTAGAAGTGTCATGTTGTGTAGCATGATGTTCTGGATATTGAACATTGTATACCTTTCTACAAGGTGATGAATGGGTATTAATAGATATAAATAATAGTCATTTTCAACAAGTAAAATATCAGTACAAGAAAGTTATATGTGTCTATATGATTCAAAATTCATAGAAACAACTATTATAACATTGATTACCTCAACTAAGATTGGTTTTTTAGGGGAATGGATCTCCTCAAAGCTAGTGGGGATGGGGTGGGATCTTCATGTTCGGGTTATTCTTTATTTTTTTCTTCTCTTCCCCCCCCCCATAATCATTTTTGTCATTAACACTCTCTGTGATTGCATATGTTCTTGAAGGATAGATATTCTTTCTCTATTCATTTTTATTTCTACAGTTTGATCCTCATCTTGTTATTTTTCTAAAAAAATGTTTGGGTTGTAACCGCCAAACCCACACCTCTAACACAGACATACTTTTCTGTTTACTTCAAGGCCACAAAAATTATTTCTACATCCGATTTGGGTGTTGCTAATTCATATGACTATGTCAGATAGAAAACATAAAAAATATGGAATAATTGTTATGTAATATATATTTTAGGAAAACCAAATATATATTATGTCATACTTATACATGTTTCTCATTAATTTTGTGTTTTATCATCAATTAGTATCCCATATTTATTTACACATGCCTCCTTATACAGCACATGGAGTGGTATGAAAGTGACATAGGATTTAGATTCATCAATCTTAATATAAACATAAGAATATAGTTATGGTGTTGTTTTATGTCACATAAAAGTAGTGCGATAGATTTCAAATAAATAGCAATTTTTTTCATGTGAAGTGTACCCCATTCTTTCTTTACGGTAGGGTACACTGGTTTTGCTGCTCATTCCTTATTTTCAGCACTTATTTGTTGTTTCATAAATTAAAAAACTGTGAATTAAATTTATAAATAAATGTATCGTCAAACAACATATTACCAAACACAATGTAATTAAAAATATTTCTCCTCGCGATAGCTAGTTAATGCATCGCACACTTCTTACGTTATCATGTGTTCATAAATAGGAGGTGTGTGTGAGTTTATTTTCCATTCAACATGTTTAAGATAAAATTTCATTAAAATTGTGTGAAAACCTATGTGAATCCTTCCAACAACCCTTAATACATTGCCCTTGTCTGAGTCATCCACTAAAAATGCACTCTATATGGGATGATAAAAAGTAATTCATTGTTTCATTGTTTTATTTTTTAGTAAATTAAAGAAATTATATATCAAAATGTTACCATAATATCTCCCCACATCAGTGTCTTAAGATCGGTGAAAACATGGTTCCACAACAGTACATCAATCGGCCCGCATTTCTGAGTGATGATTCTAATGTAACTATTTAACATGACCTTGTTGGGGTTAACATTTTGGCCCCAATTCTTCCATCTAACCTTTTATTTGATGCCTTTCACTTTTTCCTTAATAATCTTTTCTAACACTGTCACACAATAGTGCTCCTTTTTTCTAGGCTTCCACTATTTTAGTGCTAACTATTTCTTTGGATTCAACATCCTCAATATGTTCTTTTATAGCACTCGAATTGGCATGTGGATATGGTGGTTGTGCCTCTCCACTAGGAGAAGCAACAACAATAGGTTGAGAAACCTTTTGGTCCTCTGTATTACGAGCAGTAGTAGGTTGAGAGAATTGTTGTGCCTCAATATTGGGATAATTAACATGGGAACAAGTCATTATCTACAGAAATGGTTTAATATTTAATTTAGATTACATAAAAGCTGCAATGAAGAGATAATAACATAAGTTAACACGACGTATTTTACAAAAAAAATATATAACATGATTATTAAACTCTCTTTTTTTAAAAGACTGATGGGATTTGACCCTCTATCAACTATCCAAAATACTTCATTTTGGTCTCCTCTAACATAAAAAACATAGTCTACATTGGTACCATTGTTAAATGATTGTGACATCCCACTGAAAGGGTCATCCTCTGTTGAATTTTCATCAGAACCTTTAGTGGTTTTGGTGGATAATAGAACAGTTGATGAGTTTTGGTTTGCGGAGTTTGGAATATAAAATACTTGCACTGCTTTTTATGCCATTATAAATGGTTCTTCTTTATACCCTTCCTTACTGAAATCAACTTTCATGAATCTCAACTCATCTATTTTAACATCACTCCAGTTATAGACCCACTTGCATTGAAACATTGGCACTCTGATTTTTTTATAATCTAACTCCCATATTTGTTTGATGATACCAAAGTATGACATATTCTAATAAATTGTATTTCTGTCCTTAGAACCGAAAACATGAATCGCTTCAACAACAAGTGTGTCTATACTATTCTTCATGGTATTATCTTCATCATGTTCATTAATATAGAGTGTATAAATATTAATTACATATTAATTACAATATAATACATACACACTTGGTCCTCCAGCTATCCATCGAAGTCATTCTGCAATTGAGTCTAGATTTTCATCTGACTCCATAAATATATGGTCCTAGAACCATCCTATAAACTATAGATTATGTGTATTTGATATCCATTTTCAGCCCTTTATAGATTCAATCTCCATAGAATTTCTTTTTGGGTTTCTACATATGGGTCAACCTCTAAACTATTATGAAAAATGTAAAGGTGGGCCTACTCCCAGTCTATAATATTTATTGTGACAACATCTCTTCCAGAAATTCCTTCAGCTACAAGCCACCCAGTGTGATGAGATTTTAGAAGACTAATGATTTCCACGCCAGACAGGTATTTGGTATAAAATTCTACGGCTTATTCAACAATATATGTCTCCTCAATACAACCCTCTGGTTGACTTAAATATTTAACATACCCTTTAAAAATATTGATATATCGTTTAATGGGGTACATATATCTATAGTGTCCAGGACCACATAGTAGAATCTCTCTCACCAAGTGAACCATCATATCAAAGAATTTCAGTGGGAAGAACATTTCAAATTCACATAATATAAAGAAAATTTCTCTTTTCTTACTCATAAATCTCGCTGGTTTTATAACATTTCTGCATATAGATTTGATGAGGAAACAGAGCTTTATTAACGTATAGTTCACATTCATGGGTAAAATGCAATGTAAAGCTATAGAAATTTGATCTTGCATCAAAACAAGGAATTCATGTTATTTAAGACCTTTTAACTTTAAATCAGTCATTAACATGCTATTATTAATATTTGATGAATACCCCTATGAAACCATTATTTCATTCAAGATGTTTCAAAACAGATATCTATCATATGTGGAATGAGTGTAAGTAGCTGGAGGAATAAAAGTTTAATTTCACCATTCACTGGCGCCAAATCTTCTCATATTCCCATGTCAAACATATCTAACCTAGCCATAATTTCATCCTTTGTTTTTCTAGGTTCATTTAGCAATGTGTTGATTACACTATCACATACATTATTTTTCAACATGCATAACATCAAGAATGTTTCTGACATACAGAAAATTCCAGTATGGTAATTCAAAAAAAACTGATGTCTTATTCCAACTAGTTTCCCTATGGTTTTTTGAAAATAGTTTACCAGAATCATTGTCCACATATTTTACTTTCTCAAATAGTTGATCTCCTCTTAGTGGAGATGGTGTTGTATGTTCTTCTAAACTTCCATCGAATGATGTCTTCCAAGATCGTTACTTATGTCGTTGGGGTGAAAATATGTGATGTCCTAGAGACAAGGTTTTCAATTAATGTTTCACCTTAATTGACTATGTACCTTGTTCACAGACGGGACACCCATGACTTACATTAATGCTATATCCTAAAAAAATCCCCTAAGCAAGAAATCCATTTATCTTCCCACACAACATGGCTCTCAAAGTGAAATATTCACTTTTATAAGCATTATACAATGTATCACCTGACTCCCACAATCATTTCAAATCCTTGCTCAATGGATCCAAATAAACATCAATATCATTACCCGGTTGTTTCAGTCCTAATATAAGCATAGACAGCATGATGTGTTTTCGTTTCATATATAACCATGGTGGAAAGTTATAATTTACCAACATAACTAGCCATGTACTGTGTTTGGTTATTTGAAAACCAAAAGGATCCAATCCATCTGTAGATAACACTATATGAAGGTTTCATTGCTTATTTCCAAAATCAGGATACTCATGATCGATTCTATTCTACTAAGGAGAGTCTGTTGGGTGATGTAGTTTCCTATCTTTATTTCTTCTGTATGTATGCGATGCCAATTTCCATGTGGTCTCCTCACTTTCATATAGGTTCCTAAACCGTGGAATGATTGGAAAGTACCATATGACTTTCATATGACTAAATTCATCTTTCTTGTATCGAGAGGCACCACACTTTGGACATTCTCTAACTGGTTTATTGACCTTTAGAAACAGTATACAAAAATTTAGGTAGGTGTGTATTCATTTAGAGATCATACCCATCGAACATATAATTCATTTGGCATCGTATGTTCGGCCTAGAAGATCATTATCTTCTTGGATCATGTCATTCAATAGAGCAAGTAATTCTGTAAAACTGGCATCAGTCCATCCATTTCCCTATTTCAAATAATACAGATTAAGTAAGGATGACAATGTTGTATATTTGAGGAAACCACCATACAAAGGAATCTTTTCACAACTCTTTAACTTATCAAACAATTTTTCGCAGTCATGAAGTTCATCTTCAACTATCATTTCCATATCCTCAATACGATCCTCATCATCATTCACACCTATAATCACATCATCGATACAGTCTTATTTATTATCCCCACTTGTAATCATATCAGATTGTCCATAAAACACACTATTATCCCAACCACTAGCTACATTCTATTTTTTCCCATGTTTATTCCACCATTTAAAACTTTGATCTATTCTATGATAGATCAAGTGTTCTTCCAACTCCTCTGGACTAACTTGTCTTAAATAACATGAGCATAAACATGGAAAAAGGATTTGAGAAGGTTCATATGCATGATATTTTGCAAACATGATTACTCTATCACTATATCTTCATACTCTCTTGTCAAATGATTGGATTCCATACAGTATTTATTCATAGACATCCTATTTGATTAGGTGATATTAATTATTAACAAAATAAACAGACAAAACGTTGACATAAAAATTAACCAAGGCTAAAAATAGTTATATACATTAAGTATACTTTGATAACTATTTATAAAATCATAGTTGAAATCCCATTAAAAAATAATCTATTTACACAAATTCCTCTTTAAAATAACACACCCTTTTTAAAATAAACCAATCAGTTTCAAACACTATTTCTCAAAACCCCAATTCCTTTTTTATAAATCATTCAAGGAAACTTAATGAACCAATAATTTTAATTGTTTAAAATGAGCGACAACACAATATATTTTATAAATTTTCATTTAAAACGTCACACATCCCTTGTTAAAATGAAACCGTCATTACATACAATTTAAAAACATTCACATCCCCTTTTGAAATTCAATCAGGTGAGTTGAGAAACACATCTCATGCAACATAAGTACATGAAAAGTGTTTAAATCATTTTAATGTTATTTATAAAATGAAAAGGTTTGTTGAACACATTTTTTAAACACTTTTTAAGTGTATTACAATAAAGCCTCATGGAAAGAAACACAATTTCCAAATCTATTAAAGGATTTGGGAAGTTTCTCTTATGTGTTCTCAATAGTCTGGACCCATAAGCAACCACATAACCATCATGGAATGAAACTATTCAAATCTTGACTCCTAATACATCTCAATATATTCCATACTCATTACCCATATCATTTATGGTTATGATTGATGTTTTCATCAATCTACAATTTATATCATAGAAGGATCACTCATGAACATCTAAATACTCATATTGAGATACACAACTTACGTCAGGTCTCATATAATTCCATGTATATTTCAATGGATTTTTTATAGATTGAAATTTTAAGATAGTATTTCATCCCTATCATATATAATTCAAATCTCATCATAGAATCCTCCACCATCTCTCATAGAGTATATATTATCATGCCTTATCTAGACCATCTATGTAAGGAGTATAACTAGTCTATGGAATCTTAAGCATTGTTAAAAAAGGGTAGTGCTTAAGAACCCACTCCAGACCAATCGTCTGATTCTTAAAAAAAGTAATCATTCTTACTATAATATCCTAAAAATAGAAAGTAAAGAGGGAATCAAAACCCAAATAAATCAAACATCAACACTAGTGACCCCATGGTAACTTTCCACATCCCATCGTCCAACCATGGACTAATCTAAGCATCAAGAACAAAACAAAATAGCGCACTAAAAATGGAGATATAAGAGATTCATACACTCTCATCCACCAGTTCATATATAGGGTGTGATCTAAAAAATCATTGTATTATTTCATAAATAATTGTCTTTCAATCCCTCCATAATACAATTCATAAAGTTCTAGTTTTAACATAAGGTATAAAATATATTTTACATGAATTATAAAACAAGTTTAAAAATAATAAAAATACATATTTTCAAAAAAACAACCCTTTATAATATAAAAACTAATATGAATAAAAATTTGAAATAAAAATATCAAAAAAATGTAACTAGGGCCTTTAATACCATATAAAACATGTCAAATCACAGTTTATCTGACTTTTAGAACATTTTCTGAAAAAAAAATTCCTAAATAACCACAATGAAAATCCATTTTCTTAAAACTCATTTATCAAAAAACCAATTTTCCCTTTTAAAATAAAAGGTTTTAACCATTTAAATCAACCTTTTTGAAAGCATTAAAATACACACTTGAAGTGAAATAATGATCATACATAGGAACTATGGAAACAAGCAAACACAATCCAAAAAACCACCAAAAAATTGTTTCATATAACAAAAAAACTAGGGGACTACAATCTAGTAAAGAAAATAAATCCTCTAAAGTGTCTTAAGAATGATGTAAACATAATGTTAACCTTCCAAAGACTCATTTTTTTAGATCTTGAACTGGGGATGAGGAACCTAGGTTGATACTATTTAATTTGTCATATCCAAGTAGTCCTATAGAACTAACTAGGCTATATCATGATCAGGGGATAAAAAGAAACCCTAGTCCCTTCTAGTACATTCTTGGGACACTGAAACATCTCAGAAACTCACTCAATATAACTGGGTCCTTACACTAGGCATCACGCTCCACACTAGGGATTTATTTTTTTGGTTCCCTACCGGTATCCTTGGAAACCCATGACATTTCTATAGTGGAAGTGAAAGACCAATGAAATAATAGATTGTCTCATAAATATAATTTCAGTAATTTCAAATTTAACCTCACCTCACCTCCTACACGATCACAAGAAACAACCCCTTTCTCTTCCATTTATAATCTTCACAATGATCATAATAATATAAATAATCCCCCATGTGGTCACAAGCCACAATAGGAATAATGAATTCATGGATCTAAATTTTTGGTCTCCCATATTTATAAAATAACTTCAATTAAATTACTAACTATGATTTTACAAATGTTCTTGAGAAGCCAATCCATTTTCAACCCAATTTAAAACTAAATTTCAAATTTCATTCAAATTTTTTTTATTAAAATGCACTAGAAATCCCATTTGGAAACCCAACCATTCTCTATAAATATATTTTTAAAATAATAAACCCTTTTATTTTTGAAGGGAATATGTGCTAAGTATAATTTTATTAAAATTCAATATCCTTTTGAAAACATCTTAATCCACCATGAGAGTGAAGAGTCTCAAAACAATTTAAATATGTTGAAGGTCAATTAAATTCATTTTGAAAAACATGACATTAAAATAGTGCATATTCACTTTAAAGAAAAAAAAATTATGACCTAACATTCAAAATATTTAAATTCCTTTAAAAAATCCACTTGGTCCTTTTACAAAACACTCGGAATGTGACATAAGACTATGTTAACTCTTTAAACCATTTCCAATGCAATTGAACCCCTAAAAGATCATAAAATAGGATTATAATTTCATAATAAATCGTTTAAAACATCCATTAAATTTCTAACATGTATTACAAGGGAGGTCCAAAGAAACACCTACCTCACTCAAGAAAAATTGAAGCTAAAACTTGTCGACATTAATGGAGAACACATAAATATGTAAAGTGACATAATACTCAACCCCTAATGACAAAAATACACATAATTAAAAAGAAATTACACTATTTTATAGTGGAACCACACTTCAAATGCATAACTGAGTCACAAAAAAATAATAGAAAAAAATATGAAGAGAAACACCAACCAACATGAAATTCATTTAGTGCGCAAATAAGGACCAGCAACGGCCATGATTTTCAACAGGGCGTTTAGCCTATAAAATTCACATAATATCATAAATATAAAACTATAATTATATGTGAACAATATAAAATAAATTAAGATGAGGATAATACTTTTCAGTAGATGAGAGGCGTGCATCAGAGGAGAGGCGCACGGGGGAGGTGATGTGCACGATGGAGGTGTGAAGTGTGGTAGAGGAGAGGCGAGCGATGGCTGGTTCGTGCATGGTGGAGGTGTGGCTTGTGGTGTAGGAGAGGTTCATGGTGTTCTATTTCATGGTGGAGGAGAGTCGCATGGTGGAGGTGTGGTTCACGGAAGAGGATAGGCATCGGGAGAAGAGGATGAGGAGGTTGTGGAGTCACGGCGTAGGGGTCAGCTTCCGTGACAGCTTGAGTGGTGCAAGAATGAAGGACACTATTAGGGTTTTTTTATAAAAACCAGTGAACCTTTTATCATTGCCAACTAAAAAGTTTTGATAAAGGTATGTTTTATCAGCACTAAAATAAAAAGTGCTGATAAAACATATCTTTATCATCACTTTTTTAGCATTGATAAAGATGGTCCTTTGTCAATGCTAAACAAGTGTTGATAAAATTAGTCTTTATCAGTGCTAAATTTATAGTGCTGAAAAAGATACATTTATCAACTCTTGTTTAGAGTTGATAAAGTCTTATCTTTATAAGCGCTAAAAAAAGCATTGATAAATATATTAAGTTAATAATTGATTTATATTAATATATAAAAATATAAAATTATATATATGATAAATATATATTTATTTATTTATAATTATAATTATAAATAATTATTTATATTTATATTTATATTTATATTTATATTTATATTTATATTTATATTTATAAAATTATAATTTAAATAATTAAAAAATTATAAGAAATATACTTATTATATTTATAATCATAGAATATATATAATAAGTATATTAATTATATATATTTATAAGATTATAGATATATACAACTATATTTCTTCTAATTTTAAAATTAATTATGTTAATATATATTTATTTACAATTATCTATATATATATATATATATTTAAAATTATAAATATTAATTAATATATAATTATATATTTAAATAATTATAAAATTATAACAAATTAAAATTTATAATTTTTATAAATTTATTAATATATATTTAATATATTTATTATAGTTTTATAATTATTTAAATATAACTATATTTATTTATAACTATAAATATAAATATTTGTATTTATTTATCAATATTTCTATATATTTATAAATATATTTATTTAACTATATATAACATAATATATGAAAATAATAAATATAGTTTTTCTAATTTATTAATTACTTAAATAAATAAATATTTATTTGTATTTATAACTAATAAATAAATATTTATTTATTTGTAATTAAAAATTATAATAAATAAAAATTTATTTATAGTTCTAATTATAAATATATTTATTTATTTATTTATTTATTTAAATAATAATAAAATTATATAAAATATATTTATAAATTTATAAATATATATAAGTATATTTATTATAATTATTTAATTATTTAAATTTATCTACATTTATTTAGAATTATATATATAATTATTTGTATTTACTTATAAATATTTGTATATAAATATATATAATTAATATATTTATTATAATATTTAAATTATTTAAATATATCTATATTCATTTAGGAATTATAATTATATATTTGATGAGAGGATTGCAATTGGGAAGAATTCTCTAATTGCACACCTTGTTCTAGCGAAGGGTGAGACGTCCTAGAAGTTTGATGATCTAGTCAGAAGGGTATCATTTTTGTGGGACTCTTCTGATTGGCGATGTGTTTCTCTTTCTCATGGATTTTTCCATTGCATTTTCCCATCGAATGCTTTCAAAATACATGCATGGATCATTGGGTCTCTATCTTTGAAACCTAGATGGCTTCATCTTCATGAATGGTCACTTGATTTCAAAGCTTCTCATGCAAGGAATGCTTTTTCTCAGGTTTGGGTCCGTTTTCATGGGCTTAATTGGGTCCTCTGGCATCCAATGATTTTTCATGATATTGGTATGGAAATTGGGTCTCCTATTCACCTTGACAAGGAAACGGAAGTTGTTCAGTTTGGACATTTTTTCAGAATGCTGGTAGAGGTTGATTTGAGCTCCACCTTGATTGATAAGGTAACTCTTTACACTCCTACTGATAACATCCATATTAATGTTTAGTATGAAAGGAAGCATCTTTTTTTTTACGGAATGCATGGATGTTGGGCACTCGTTGGAGCTATGTCGGAGGAAGATCTCTTGTGAAAGATGTAGGATGAAGGGGCTTTTAGTTGCTCTCTGTAGAAAGAAACCTGAGAGGAAGAATGTGGATTTGACAAAGTCTCCTTATCATGATAGGAATTCTCTCAAAAAATCATCTGCCATTCAAGCTGGGATGTTGGATTCTGGTAAATCTATTTCTCATGTGCATATTTTGAAAGGAAAAGGGTTGATAGTGGATAAGTATCCAATGCGTGGCCCCTCTAATGATCAAGCAGATTTTTTCCATGGAGATTGCATCTAAGGATGGTTGTGTTGTTACTCCCACTGGGTTAGTTGAGTCTAGACATGCTTCTAGCCTTTCTGTTTCTAGATCCCCTGCTTGCACTGACCCCCCAATATATAAGTATGAATGATAGTCCTGGTGCAGGCTTGATACGTGATGAGACTTTTGAGTTGGATCCTGAATCCGGGCCTCCTCAAAATGTTGATTGTCATCAGGAAATTAAAAATCTTTTGATTTCCTCTAAGATTTCTGGGAAGTGGGGTGACATCACTGATGCAGAAGAGACAGCGAAGGAAGACGATCCTATTACTTTCAAAGATTCTCGCCTTTCTGGAAAGTGGACGGTTGATGATTGTTCCTCCATTCCTGCTTCCTCAAAGAGACGGCCAAGGAAGGACTATTCTAACACACCTCGCACTGTGTCTACACGATCTTCTAAGACATTAAGGAAGTTCAATTATAATATTCTTAAGATCCTCAATCAGGGTAGGTCCCACTCAGAATGGGAACCTACTGATGATTCTGATTATGGGAATGACATTTCATATTATGATCTGCAATGTTGTGTGTGATGGATGAGGGCAAGTTCAGTTGTTTGGCCCTGTTTGTCACCTCTGTACCATTTTCTTTTATTTAGTAAATAGTCATAAGAATAACATCTGACTAGACTTGCTGGGTATAATTACAAATATTTATATTTATTTATAAATATTTGAATATATTTATAAATATATTTATTTAATTATATTATAACTTTATAAGTAGTATAATAAATATATTTATTAAAATTATATAATTATTTACAAATATATAGTTATTTATAGTTATAATTATAACTATAAATAAATATTTTTATAAATATTTTTATATAATTATAAATATATAAATATATTTAATTATAATATATGTATTTATTGTAATTTTATAATTATTTTAATATATCTATAGTTGTAATTTTAATTACAAAATAAATATATTAAAAATTATTTATATATAATTAAAAATTAATTATTATAAATATAATAAGTATATTTATTATTTAAATATATTTAATGAAATTTTATAAGTATTTTCGAGAAGATAATAGTATATATGGGTAACATTAATTAATCAAATACCTAGTAAATATACATAATAAAAAATGAGTCATCAATGGATAACATGAATAATAAGAAGGGGTGTAATGTATAAATGAACATTATGATACATAACATATGCACGCATGATAAATATATTTATTTACCAAATTCATTGGAAACACATTTATATTTAATAAATAATATAAATATATATATTTAACAAAGTATTTATATATATTAATTATAAATAAAATAAATATATTAAATATAAAAAATATAAAAAATATAATGAATTTAATAAATCTAATAATCTTATAAAATTAATTAATCTAAAAAATATAATTAATTATTCTAATAAATCTGATAAATATAAATCTAAAAATCTATAATAAATCCAGTAAATCCAATATTTCTAATAAATCTAATAAATATATTTTTTATTTGATGAAATTTATTATAATCTTATAATTATATATATATATATACATATATAATTATAATCTTAGAAATGATTTTTTTAAAACATTATATATATATATATATATATTTGAATCATTAAAAATATATATTAATCACAAACATGCATTTTTTAGTTAATGTGTCCAAATAAACATTATTTTTCAATAAAATTTATTAAAAACTTTTATCTACGTGAAATATAGAGTTGATAAATGAGTCATTTATCAGCATTAAGAAAAGCACTAATAAATGTGTACCTTTTATCAATGCTTTTCTTATCATTGATAAAGGATACATGTATCAGTGCTTTTATCTAGCACTGATAAAGGCTCCCCCTTTATTAACGCTTTCTTCTAAGTGCTGATAAAACGAGGCACTTACCTTTCCTGGTTTTGGGGTAGTGTGGTATTTTTTGTCAACCTGTCTTGTTTTCATTGTCATTGTAATATTGAAAAGGTGATGTATTGGGTGATAGAGTGAGAATCCACCCACAAAAGAGGAATAAAGAAGGTTCCCATATATCAGTGGGTATATGTGTTTAAAGTTTTCTACCCATGAATACATAGCAAGAATGTTTCAAATGGAAAATCCATAAATGTGATTATTTTTGAGCTGGTATATATGGATATGGAAATTGTTAAAAAAGTTTTCAAATCACTATATTCAACATGTTAAGAATAAAATAGTTGAGTTTCATGATGCTGGTTGAACTGAATACTATTTCACATCTTGTAAAACTATGAATACAAAGTGTGAGACAGGATCAAAGGTTAAAGAGAAGATATCCTAAATGTTAGATGACCATTCATTGAGTTTCCAAGCATGTTTTATTCTATACTTAATGTTTTAACACTCTTGGATGAAGGTTGGAGAAGTCTATATTTTCATTAAAGGGGTCCAAAACTTATTCGAATCAAATTTAAAAAAATATTTAACCTCATATGCATCATAAAAATCACTCATCCCTATGTAAGCATCATATTTGATATGCATAAGCATCATTCTACTAGCTGTCTAACCATTACCATGTGAAGTTCATTTGAAAAATGGTAACATTTTTCTTGTGTAAGAATCATCCGACTACGTATGAATGAATCCTTGTATATATTAAAACTATTCTCATAGTTGTGTATGTATCATATACTATTGTAAATTCATGTTGTTTGTCCTGCATAACCATTAGGTTGATCTATGTAAACATGATGTGCCTCTATGTATACATCATGTGATCTATATAGGGATTATTTTTGTCAACCTAACCATCATTCCTTAGTGAAAATCCTAAATTCTATGGCCTAAAATACTAGGTTTCCATATATAGGAATCTAAATATTAAATCAATTGTGATAATTCCTATGATAATATTAAGTTTTATAAACATCTAAATAACCTCAAATAATGTCTTATACATGTTACAATGATTTGAGAAGCTGATCCTAAATCCTTGAGAAGAATATCAACCCAAGAAGAGAAGATACAAAGCATATTGGATGATGTACTTAGATTTTGAACATTCTTTGATTAAATTTGGAGAAGGATGGACTTTCATTGTAGAGGGGATAAACTAATTTGAATGGAATCCAAAAAAGTGGCTATGTCTCTATGTTATGGAATCATGATTCATGCACTATGCAAGAGTCATCTTTGATATTCATAAGTATTATTGTACTAGCTGTGTAACCATCATCTTGTTAAGTTGAGTCAAAAAATAGAAAAGTGTTATCTTGCATAAGAATCATCTAGGCATGTGTAAACCTCAAACTACCTCTATGAAAGAATCATTCATCTATGTAGGCCTGAATTCTTATATGTGTAAAAATCATTCCTAGAGCTATGTAAGAATCATATAGTGTTGCATATGTGTGAGGTTTTTCCTTTGTATCCATCAAGAAGAGATGTTTAAAAATTGTGTTCCTCTTTGTATACATCATGTGGTCTATATATGGATGATCTGTGTCAACTTAAATATCATTATTTAGTGAAAATCATAAATTATACTGAGTAAAATATCAAGTCTCAATATTTAATAATATTCAGATGAAATCAATTTTTTTATTCCTTATATAATCTTAAGTGTTCTAGAAATCACAAAAACCTCAAATATTGTGTTATCCAAGCTATAAAATTTGGGGAAGTCGATCATCAAGATATAAAAATAAGATAAAATCAACACAATGTAGAGAGACCTTTTAATGTTTGAGATTTTAGTTTCCAGAAATTTTTGATTCTGATGATTAAAAAAAATTGAAGTTTCGGAAGTTGAGATTCAAGTTAAAATAATCATGATGCTTGGTGTCACAAACCAAGCCGGGTCTCCATCAAACCCATGCCCGACCCTGTCCTCGGTAAGGCCCGAGAGGCATTCCCGATCCTCCCGGGCTGGAAACAAGTGTCAGGGCATCGATGGAGAAGGTGGGAACGGTTTTTCCTAGTATAAATAAATAAAATAAGAGGAAAGAAAAGAATAAAAAAAAAGTAAATAAATAATTATTAAGGAAGGAACGACCAACAAGAACCAACTAACTTGCCCACGACCGAAACTCCTTGTGACTCCAAGAGTCGCTCACTAATCCACAACCAACTCTGGCCCACGGCGAACAAGCTCGAGTCGAACCTGCAACAGAAACGAAAAATAGGAAAACATTATAGGCGTGAGTATTAAAACTCAGTAGGTGTTCCCAACAAACTATCCCCAATGCACTACCCTTAAATAATGAATTTACTAATTCCAGGTTTCAACTAAATTATATAAAATATTAGTTTTCCACACCCACTTTCATTTCTAAATCAAGTAAATTTCCATTGCCCTTTTTAACTTAAAATCAAGTTTAATGTTATAATGGAACAGATGCATCGCATTTTAAACGTTTTTTTGGAAAATTTACAAATCCAAATTTTAGTTGTTAGTAAAAAGGAAAAAGAACACAACATGCAACACACTAAGGGAAATAGAAAAAGTGGCACAAAGGGTCCATATACCGAACTAGACCTCTCAATCGTCCGCCACATACAAATAAACACTAAAGAAAACATGGTTCGGACCTAGGAGCTCGTGAACAATCCAGAACGTACTATACATGTGACTCATCCTGAAGGCATGACTACTCTCGATGATTTCATAACGTCCTAACACCCAGTGTTTCACTAGATGGCCTAAACGAGGGGCCCAACCCCCTAGAAGAGTTTCATCCATACTAAAGGCCGCTAGCTAGTGCATAATATAAACTAGTGCAGCAATCGTTCTCATAAGATTCACCTACTATGTCAGGTTCCCATGTAAACACATATAATAAACAGAAAAAAAGTGAGTCAAAAAAGTCAATCAAGCATCACAAATATCACATACAAATCATGCAATCAACGTACACCAAATATGACCCCTGAGTCACCCCAAAGAGGGTTTTCCGGAATAATTTATTTTATTAAAGTGCCAAACAGGCCTTCACCAATTCTAAATGAAATCCTCATTTTTCAAGAGAATCAAAACACTTGTTCACGCTTCAAAATAAATCATTTATCAATAAGCTAGAACTACATTTAAACTTTCGTGAATTATGTTTAAATTCCAAACAAGAATCCGTTCCCTACTGGATGTCTGCTCATCAAGAAAATATTTCAAGTGTCGTGTACAAAATAAACAAATCTTTTTACATCGAGTGATCATTTAAAAAATTATCATCTAATACTATTTTTTATTTATTAAAATTTATAAAATATCAAGAAATAAATAAATTCTAAATTTAAAGGCGAGTGCAGTGGGGGACCTACCTCAAAGTGGAACCAAGCCATCCACTCGGCTCTTGGTGCTTTCTAACTAAAAGATGTTTCTCTTGACGATGGAAACCCGAAACTACCTCACATATATGCATATACATTTTCATATATATATATATATCCTTTAACCTAGGTACATATACAATGTGCCATGAGGGAATATGCATAAGGAGGATATATATATACACATTCTTACCCATGTATTTACCTATAGTTCTTTGTCACTAATGACCGAAACCCACATTGTGAAGTGAAAAACACCCTACAACGATACAAGGGAGTTTAATAACTACCAAAGGATCCAAACAAAACTAAAACAATTTCAATTCTCATAAAATAATATGAATTATGAGCGACACGTGAAAAATACACCTTTCCTAGGAAGCATGTCACAAGGCCAATTTTCATCACACTCACAACTTAATAAATCATTTACGTAATTAATAAAACTTTTTCCAAGATGTATAACAAAGCTTCACTAAAAGAAAACATACTCCAACTCCCCTCTTTATAATTAAACACACACTAAAACATTTTCCTACACATGGTGCACACACATTATAAGATTTAATAAACCACTTAAAAACATTTTGAAGCAACTCAAAATAGTATCCAAAGACATTAAATGAAAAAGACCACCCAAAACACCTTTTGATGCCAAACACACACCACTTACATTTCAAAAAAGTATTTTTAGCCCTTACGCGCCATAGCAAATCAACAGCACAATTTAGAAAACACTACAAATGTCTCAACAAAATTTTTCATAAAATCAAAACATTCATATCACATAAACACGTTACTAAACACTTTGAAAGAATATTTTAACATTAAGGAAACCCATATTATAACAAAGAAGATTAATCACAAAACATACTAAACTTATTAAATAAGAAAAATAAAACACAGAATAAAGATTATTCATGGAACTGGCTACCTTTGGTGTCGAAAATCCTATAAAAATTTGTGGAACTAAAATCGCTGCACAACTGCACCACAAGGTGATCAAATTAGTCCTTAAAATAAAATTATCTAATAAATTAGACCATAATCAAATCAAACACCACACCAAACCACAACCCGAAAATTCACTAAGGAAGAAATCAACCCCTTGAAGGGAAATGAACCTGCTGCAAAGGTAAGGATGGCCAACCGGGAAAGGGGGATGAGTACTGGAGGTGCGCCGCACTGGAAACCCATTCAGTTTGGGAGGCGGCATGGGTTTAGAAGGTGGTGTGGGTTAGGGAGGTGCGCGGCTGTCCGGGGGAGGAAGAAGACGGCATGGTCACTGGTCGCTGGCTAGAGTAAAGGAGGGCGTCAGCCCGTAGGAGGGGGTGGGGGAAGTTCAATGAGAAGGATAAGGGAGGGCGGCACGGCTTAAGGTAACAGAGAGGGAGGTATGTGTGCTACTGTTCGGTGAGGAAGGGAATGGTGTGACGACATGTAAGAGGAGGTGTGGGTGGCGGCCGTTCACGCGACGGGAAGGAGGAGAGGAGGCAGTGCGATTCACCAGAGGGAAAGGGGAGGCTTCGGCTAGGTTTGGAGGGGTGATGCGCAAAATAGAAGGGAAAAGGAGGTCCGCGCGAGGGAGAGGGGAGAGAAAGAGAGAGGGAAGAAATAAAAAAAGGAGAGAAAAATAAATTGAAAAAATAATGAATAAATAATGAAATAAATAATGAAATGAAACTTAAAAACAACTTAAACTAACCTATACATAAATCACCAAAATAACGGTAATTTAAATAGTAAGTTAATTATTTTATAATTTTAACATTAATTTCATATTAACGACTATATCAAAATATTAACTGCGAAAGAAAAAAAATAATATCATTATTATTATTGAGGTCGGGAAATGTGCATGGTCGTGAGCAAGGACACATTCCCAATTAATAAAATATTTAATAATAAAACATCCTCTAATTAGGATTGGGCGCTACACAGGGCCGCGCATACAGACGCACACCCATATAAGATAACAAATCCATTTTAAAATAGAACCAATTCAAACCACAACCCAAAACAAAGACCCAAAATAATTAAATTAAAATAAGTTTTAGTTGGTGTGTGACAATTCTCCCCACCATTACACTTTATGCCCCCCAGAGATTCCCAAAAGACATAACCAAGAAAAGATTCCAAGAAATACCGCAAAGATACCTAAAACAAAACTCAATCACATGAAGATCGGGTATTCAAATCACCCATGACATGAAACTCCAAATATCTGAAGACCAGAATCACTAAGAAAAACAACCAACAGCAAATAATTCACCACCAAACACAACTACAACATGGAACACCTTGACTCCAAACTTAGGGATCACCAGGGTCGCTCAAGATCCCCACGAACACTTGTTAAGAGACCCATTACCCAATCTAACCAGTTCCCATGGTCAAGGTCGATCAATGCAGATTTCATGGGTTGCCCCACCAAGCGCACTTTGAAAATGGAGTTTTTTCACAAATTCTCCCAATGGTGGTATCCCCACCATATTAGGATTCTTGTCCAACAATGTTTCTCCAAACCAAATGAATCACAAGCTCAGTCAAACATCTAATATTGGCTTGACCATCCATGCTCCCTAAGTTTAACCAACCAACACAAGAGGGGGAGATGATGAGACCTGGGGTGGGTCTCCCCACCATTTTAGGATTTCCCTAACACCGCAACACCCACACAGGCATTCCCAGTTTACTTTGAGTGATATGTACTAAACCCTTCATCATGAACCCACCAACACAGGCCAACCTACATTAATTTTTTCTACAGTGGACTTTAGTCGGACCAGACTCTCACCTTGTCTGATGAGTTTTTTGACTGCGCGCAAGCTTCACCCCGAGACCTATGGATGGGGCCCTGATGTCTGAAGCATCTACCACCACACAGTCATAAGATGACCACACTAAAGATAGAAAATTGATCAGTCTATCAAATGTGCAATGCAAAATAATGGAAGGGGAACTCCAAGAACAAGTCCCTTTTGTTCACACTCCTCATCAGATGAGGAACCTTCACTTACCACAATATGAGAAAAACCACATCTATTACAAGTTTTAAACTGATTACTCTACATTACTTCTGGGGAACATGAAACTAACTCATCAGGAAGGTCAAAACACCTCAACCTCTGTCGATTGATTGGATGAGAACCCACGAGACCCATCACTTTCTCTCACCTTCACTTACTTAGTTACAACTGCGGGATGAGGTTAGTCTTGAAGATCACTCACAACATCCTCATTCGCAACTAAAACAGAACAATCCCTGTTTACCGGTTTCGTCATGCTCCACTAGACATGCTCGAGACAACTTACACTCACACAACTTTAGGAGTTCCTCAAAAATAGGATACACTTAAAACTTTTCCAAAACATTCAACGATATCCAACTGACCTTGATGACTATGAACAATTGACACCCCCCAAGTACAACCGAACTCTGCCACCCCACTGGGTGTCTGGGTTGAGCCAAGAACCGAGAGACTTATTGGAAACCAATGGGACATTTCTAGGGGGCATATACCAAACAAGAAACCCAAAACATCCTTCCACATATCTAGACACATAAAAAAACAAAGATACAAATACTGAACACGAATCAAACAATTTCAATTTAAAACATCAATTCATTCTTAAAGAAAAACACATGCTTGAGGAACCAAACACAGTACATTAAAACCCAAAAACTCTTTTGAACTCATCACTTTCACTCTGAAGTCAAACCCATTTTCCTATTTCCAAAACCATTTAATAACAAAACCCAATTTAGAGAAAAACCCGCTTTTTAGGAAACAAGAAGAAGCTTTAAAAATCAATCACTCCCCACTAATATTCCTAGATGCCTCACAAATAAGCATTTTTTTTCCACTCAAACACCCATCAACATGATCCACCAACTATCCATTAATCACTTCCACATTTATATGTGAGAACCCATAGGAATACAACTAGAAAAGAAACAAGGCTCTTCTGTGTTCAAAACAAAACATTCCCAATATTCCAAAAATACATTTTTTTCCAAAACGATTTCAAAAAAACAAGACAAATTTTCAAAATGATTTCCATTTATAAAACAACCCACTCCAATTTCAAATAACCCAAGACATCCTTTTAGAAATTCAACTTCGAAAAATCAACGCCAAATTCCAAAAACAAGGTCTTAGAGAAACGCACCCCAAAGATCATTCCAACCACACACCAAAATAAAATAAGAGCAACACCAAAGTCTGCTTCCCTTTTTAAAGGAAACAAATTTCACCATAATCCCAAAATAGAGGCAAGACATCGAAAACATTAAAGAACCTATATAGAGGACTATTGGTCATGTCTAATCCATCTACATGGTTTAGAAGACAATTCCCTATGCAAGAACCAACCACTAGGAATGTTGAACCGTACTCTCGGGCATCACATGGGTCACTACCCCATGTCAGACCGCGCATAGTACCAGTTTACCCCTATTTTCATCCGGCATCCACACAGAGAAAATCCAAAAACATAAATCCCGGACTACCCCTGATTACTCAGGGATTGGTGCAAGAAAGAGTTCATGACATTCTTCTCACACATACCACTAGAGTATCGAAAATCTTACCTCTGATCTACCTAACACCCCAAATAACAAGAACAATCTCCTTTGATACCATTTTTTCACGAACCAAGCTAGGTCTCCGTCAAACTGACGCCCAACCCGGTCTGCGGAAAGGCCCGAGAGGCATTCCCAATCTTCCCGGGTAGGAGACAAGTGCCATGGCATCGACAGAGAAGGTGGAAATGTTTTCACCTAGTATAGATAAATAATATAAGAGGAAATAAAATAATAACAAAATATAAATAAACAACATGAAATGAAGGAATGACCAACAACAACCAACTAACCTGCACACGACCGAAACTCCTCAAGACTCCGAGATTCGCTCACCAATTCACAACCAAGTCTCGCCCATGGCAAATGAGATCGAGTCGAACCTGCAACAGAAACTAAAAACAAGAAAACACTATAGGCGTGAGTATTAAAACTCAGTAGGTGTGCCCAAAAAACTATTCCCAATGGACTAACCTTAAATAAAGAATTTACTAATTCCAGGTTTGAATTAAATTATATAATATATTAGTTTTCCATACAAACTTTAATTTCTAAAACAAGTAACAGTCCATTTCCATTTTTAACTTAAAATCAAGTTTAATGATTGAAAGGAACAGATTCATCGCATTTAAAATGTTTTTGTGAACAATTTAGAAATCCAAATTTTATTTGTTAGTAAAAAGGAAAAAACCACACAACACGCGACACACTAAAGGAAATGGAAGAAGTGGAACATAGGGGCCAACTACCGAACTAGACCTATCAATCATCTGTGGCATACATATAAACACTAAAGAAAACATGGTTCGAACCAAGGAGCTTGTGAACAATCCCGAACGTACTATACATGTGACTCAAGGCATGCATACTCTTGATGATGTCATAACTCCCTAACGCCCGGTGTTTCCCTACATGTCCTAACTGAGGGCCCAATCCCCTAGTAGAGTGTCATCCATACTAAGTTCCAATAGCCAGTGCGTAATCTAAACTAGGGTAGCAGTCATTCTCAGAAGATTCACATACTATGACAGGTTCTCATGTCAACACATATAACAAACAGAAAAAAGGTGAGTCAACAAAGTCAATAAAGTTGCACAAACATCACATACAAATCATGCAGTCAACATACACCAAATATCACCCTTGATTCACCCCAAAGAGAGTTTTCCAAAATAGTTTATTTAATTAAAGTCCCAAACGGACCTTAACCAATTTTAATGGAAATCTTCATTTCTCAAGAGAACCAAAAAACTTGTTCACGCTTCAAAAAAATCATTTATCAATAAACCAAAACTACATTTAAAATTCCATGAATTAAGTTTAAAGGAAAAATTTGTGTTCTTTCACTACTGGGTTTCCGCTCATCAATAAAATATTTCAAGTGTCAAGTATAAAATAAATGGCTCTTTTTACATCGAGTGATCATTTAAAAATTTATCATCTAATACTATTTCTTATTTTTTAAAATTTATAAAATATCAAGCAATCATTAAATTCTAAATTTAAAGGTGAGTGCAGTGGGGGACCTACCTCTAAGTAGAACTGAGCCGTCCACTTGGCTCTTGGCGCTTTCTAACTAAAATGTTCTTCTCTAGACGATGGCAACCCAAAACCGCCTCACCTATATGCATATACATTTTCATATATATATACCCTTTGACCCAAGTACATATACCCCGCACCATGAGGGAATATGCACAAAGAGGATATACATATATACATTCTTACCCATGTATATACCTATAGATATTTGTCACTAATGACCGAAACCCACATAGTGAAGAGAAAAACACCCTACAACCATGAAAGGGGGTCCAATAACTATGAAAGGCTCAAAACACAACTAAACCAATTTCACTTCCCATAAAATAATATGAATTAATAGAAACATGTGAAAAATACACCTTCCATGGAAAGCTTGTCACAAGGCCAATTTTCATCACGCTCACAACTTAATAAATCACTTACATAATTAAGAAAACTTTTTCCAAGATGTATAAAAAATCTTCACTAAAAAAACGTACTCAAACTCCCCTCTTTAAAATTAAACACACACTAAAACATTTTCCAACACATGGTGTGCACACTTTATAATATTTAATAAAACACTTAAAAATATTTTGAAGCAACTCCAAATAGTATCCCAAGACTTTGAATGCAAAAGACCACCCAAAAACCCATTTTGAGTAAACTCACACAACTTACATGTCAAAAAATAATTTTCAGCCCATGCGCACCATAGAAAATCAACAGAACAGTTTCGAAAACACTACGAATGGATCAACTAAAGTTTTCATAAAATCAAAACATTCATATCACATAAACACGTTACTAAACACTTCAAAAGCATATTAAAACATTAATTTAAACCATATTATCACAAATAATATTAATCACATAACATATTAAATTGATTAAACAATAAAAATAAAACAACAAATAAATATTATGCACAGTACTAGCTACCTTTGGTGTTGAAAATCCCATGAAAATTTGTGGAACTCCAATCGCTACACAACTGCACCATAAGGTGATCAAATTAATCCCTAAAATCAAATTATCTAATCAATTAGACCATAATCAAATAAAACTCCTCACCAAACCACAATCCAAAAATTCACTAAGGAAGAAATCAACCACTTGAAGGGAAACGAACTTGTTGTGAAGGTGTGGATGGCCAACCGGGCATGGAGGATGAGTACAGGAGGTGCGCCACATCGGAAAATTGCTCCGTTCGAGAGGCGGTGTGGGTTTGGAAGTGGTGTGGGTTAGGGAGGTGCACGGATGTCCGGGAGAGGGGGTAGATGGCATGGTCACTGGTTTTCGGCAGAGTAAAGGAGGGAACTGGTCCGAAGGAGGGGGTGGAGGTAGTCTGATGAGAAGGTTGTGGGAGGGAAGTGCATCTTAGGGTAAGGGAGAGGGAGATATCCATGCTGTTTTCTGGTGTGGAAGAAGATGGTGCGATGGCACGTAGGAGGAGGTGCGGGCAGCGGCCATTCGCACGATGTGAAGGAGGATAGGAGGCGTTCTGATTCTCCAGAGGGCAAGGGGAGGCGTCGGCTAGGGTTGGAGGGGTTCTTTGAAAAACAGAAGGTGGGGAGGAGGTCCACGCAAGGGATAGGGGAGAGAAAGAGAGAGGGAGGAAAGAAAAAAAAGGATATAAACATAAAGAGAAAAATAAATGAAAAAAATAATAAATAAATAATGAAATAAATAATGAAATGAAACTTAAAAACAACTTAAATTAACCTATACATAATTCACAAAAATAACGGTAATCTAAATAGTAGGTTAATTATTTTTTAATTTTAACATTAATTTAATATTAATGACCAAATCAAAATACTAACTACGAAAGAAAAAAATAATAATATCATTATTATTATTGAGGTTGGGCAATGTGCATAGTCATGCACAAGGTCGTGCGCCCAAGTAATAAAACAATTAACAATAAAACATCCTATAATAATGATTGGGCACTACACAGGGTCGCCCGTACGGATGCACACCTATATAAGATCACAAATCTATTTTAAACAAGAACCAATTCAAACCTAAAACCAAAAGAAATACCCAAAATAATTAAATTAATAGAATTTTCAGTCGGGGTGTTACACTTGGTTAGCCTTGATTCAAGGTGGTTTTATAAAAATCATTTCGATGAGATTCTTGAGAAATGGCATTGCTTCATGAATAATGTATATTAAATTAAATCATGGCTCGAGTGGATCATAAAATCATAAACTATAATTATCTATGATTTAGAGAAGAAGATTGGGGTGGGATGAACTTTAGAGATTTATTTGTAGCCCGAAATGATAAGACTTCTATATTTCATTGAATATTGAAATGAAATATCTTCTAATGAAATTTTTGTGTCTATCAATGACTAAATATTACCAAAATATTTGTGATTTAGGCTAATAATAATGAAGAATAATTCAGTGGAGTGTTCTAAAAATATTCATGCAAGCTAATGTTTACTAGATTTTTAGGACCCCTCATTTTGAAATGATAGATGCTACACCACAAACTATTATTTTTGTGTAAATTTATCCATCCATTAAGAGTGAAGTAAAATTTAGATTTGTAGTAGATAATATTTGGGAAGAAAATAGTAATTTCTATTGTGAAAAATGCAAGGATGATATATTCATTCGAGTTTCAAAAAAAGATAGTAATTTATATCTATTTAGTTTTAAAATCGTGAAGATTAATTCCATGTGAGGTCTTTGAAGAAGAGCACTGAAATATTATTAGAACCGAAAAGTGGTTATTTTATAATTATTCTTTTTCTCCCTAAGGGGTAAGGTAATATTCATATCCCATTTTTTGATATTGAAAATTAAATAAGACATTTAATATAGTCACCAATGCATGTGTGATTTGTAACTACAAGGAAGAATAAAATAGAGAACAAAATTAAGAGGATTTGTTGTTGTTGTTGTCATTGGATTTGAATAAGTGAGTTGAAAAACTATGGAGCGATCTCAAAGGAAGAATAAGAATTAGGTTAAGCTGAGTGAAGAAATAATATTGAGGAATAAAGAAAAATAAAATGGTGCTGATGTTGAAGATGTTATAGGTTTCAAAGAAATATAAGAATAATAACTAAGTGAAACATCCTATATTTATAGTCAGTTATAGTCCAGTAAGAAGTTAAAAAAGAATAATTATTAGGAGTTCTTATAGTCGAGGTGGTAGTCATAAAAAATAGTGTTTCCCAAGGTTAAATTGTTGAGCTTGAAGGAAGAAGGTTCGAGTTTAGTGTATCTTGAGAAAATATTCATAATAAATGATAATTGATCGAATTAGTAGAGACCTAGTTATAAGAAGTGTTCTTTGAGATCTATAGGCATCCGAAGACTTTGTGGTGTGGTGGAAGATCTAATCTTTAGAGGCATGACATCACTTTCATTATTAATAACCGACTTTTAGGGAATGATATTGTAAAAGAACTTGTGGAGTACATTATAAATTAGTTGTGGAATGTAGGTCATAGTTTTCATGTGTAATATTTTGAAACTTCATATATAATTTCAAAAAATAAGCTTCATAAAAATCCCATTCCAACACACTATACATTGATAATAAAATTTTTAGTAGATAATTTGTGGATCAGGATAATAACCAACTTTAGTAAAGAGTACGCTCACATCAAGACCAATCCTTGTAGAAAAACATGTACAAAATTTATTTATAGTATATGTGTTGAATATTTTCATATTATGGGTCAAAATAAAAGAGACCCATTTACATCCTAACTAGTGATAGTGGTACAAACCAAAGTGGTTTTATGTATTAAAAGGATAATTGTTTTTTGTAACAGAATTTGACAACACCTTATTCACCCCCCCAGGTGTGTCTTTATGGTCCACTAGGGCTTATAATATATTTATATGTTTTACAATTAAATCATATCCACCCTCATATTATTTGTTATTATATGTCTAAAAGTTATAGGAATCAACTCATGTAGCAATAAGTGATAATCCTAAGATTTCAAGGATTTGAGTTTTAATATTTTTTATTTATTTATTTAGATACATTTTAAAAAAAATCTAGAATATTTAAAATTAAAATTAGATATGAAAAACATTTCTTTAATTTCATTATCATATAAAAGGAATGAAAATATTTTTACCTATTTTTACCAATTAACTCATAATGAAGTCCATACTTAATAACCAAATGAATAAATTCTTTATAGAATGTGATATCATCATTTATTTTTTAATTAATATTTAGAATAACATCAATAAAAATTTCATAGAAATGTTTCTAGATATGGTTTATGTCCAAAATATCTCATAAAATTGATGACCAATAATATAAATTGAATAATATACTTTTTGTCTAATTAAAATGAGTGCCTTTATGAACCACAATTCAATTTCTTAAAAAGGGATGAATATTTCCAGTAATAATAGTTATACCCTATAACTCTATTACTACTCCGCTTACCTACATATATTGATGAGGATTCTCCTTTTTAACAATGTTGTCATGGTGTTAATTATCATTTTTATATGGATCTATCATTGGAAGAAACTATAAATTATATATGAAAATAAAGCATTTTAAATTTTTTATTCTCCTAGATCACATATTCCAATATTTATAAAAGATAAATTTCCCTCAATTCCCCAACCATACATCATTTCATAAACATTAAAATCATTTATAATAAACTGAAGAAAAACAGAGGTTTGAAATAAATCCTTGATGAATCATAAGTATCAATAACAAAATTACATAATTGATTTAAATAAACTACCACTAGTTTCAAGTACACATATATATTGTTTTTAAGATCATTAAGTGAATAAACAGTGCATTAATGAAATTAAATAGTTATTTTATTCACATATAAGGATAATGCTTATAAATTTAAATGAGGATGGGCTATGTGTTATAAAAAGTATGAGTTCTTAAAAATTTATTGAAACCATAATATAATAACATAAATCTCAAATTATGTGTCTTGGATAAAAAATTAGGTTATTTTGCATTAAATTATATTTGTGATAATCATTCTATAGGGTGCAAACAATTTTCATTTTTTTACTTCTCACCACCTCATAACAACTAATGTTTATTTCTATTTTTAGTTAAACATCTCTCAACATCAAAGGAATACTCTACATAAACTTTTGGGATATGTGAGACAATGTGACATCATTATTATGTTTATATCTAAGAATAACACATTGGTTACACCCCTTTAGACATGCATTTCCTCCTAATATAAAATAAAATATTCCGCATATATTTAGATTTTATTAGAATAAAATTTAATCGCAAAATTTTTTATTTATTTCTCATAATAATTTCCTAGAATTCTTAAACCTTCACAAAATATTCTTTTTTAAAAAGTAAGGATATATCAATTCCATTAACTAAAAAGTCATACATTATTTTCCCAAAAAATAATTATACCCAAAACTCTGTATTTTTCTTCATATTATACATAATATACAAATATTTTTTTTGATATTAATTTATATTATTAAATCTCTCAATAATTTCAATGTGGTTATTAGATTTAAAATTTTATATTAAACCTGAACCCATTACTTATATCCCTAATTAGTATACACTGTTATCTTGATAAACATATGGAAGGCAAACAAATATTTAATCCTTCAAACCACACCCATCATGTCTTGTAATATTATACTTTTCTTAAGATGTTTCTCCAATATGTTGGCATACCACATAATTAGTTTGAAAATTAATGTTAGTGATATAATAACACATTTCCTTATGAGTTACCCATGGACCGATGAAATAATAATAAAAAGGACATCAAAAGATTTTTACGTCTATAGCATTGTTAAATGGAAAGTAAAAAACAATTCATGATTATTTTGAAACTCATTTGGCACTTGATCAATGGAGTACATCCAACATCAATTGATTCTGAAATAAAAAAGACAACATTGTGCACTAGTTTTTCACACTTCATTCAAATTAATTAATTCCAAAACTAAATATCACAATGAAAACATTAAAAGAGAAAAACAACATGAGTATTGATATAATAATTAAATTTAATCTATTTTTATTTTCAGCTACAACAAAGAAAGAGAGATAACTGAAATCTTTTTGATAACTAAACCACCATGTTTAAAAAGTGTTACTATAAAATATCTTTTATTTATAAAATTTCATTAAATGGAGATCATTCTATTTATCCCAATGATAAAAATAAAACTGAAATTAAAATACATAAAAATTTATTTTTTATTACTTTTTATAGATTAAATTTTATTTTATTAAATAGTTGATATTTTTTAATTGATTAAATAATTTTAATATATTTTTATATAGAATAAAATAATATAAAAAATTATTTAATATTATCTATTACTAAAAAATAGAATTTATGTATGCATGTTTAATATAATTAAGTATGAAAAACATATTACATCAAATAAATTATTATCCATTTTTGTATTAATTTAATTTTTTTATTGTTTTTAAAATAAATAGACACACAAACTGAAACACACACAAAAATTCTAATTAACTATCAATTATCTTATATAATCAATTATATTTTATTATATGAACTCACACAATTCTATCACATGTATAAAAAATGAAAAACTAATATGTTTGTAATATGAAAATAATTTACTACAAAAGAGTAAGATGTTAAATGAAAATTATGTAAAAATAAATGGTGTATAATATGAAAATCATTTACTACAAAAGAGGAAGATATTAAATGAAGATAATGGTTGGGTGTTATAGGGAGATTAAGGTAGATTATCAGTGATAGAGAAATATTATAAAGATTTTGTAACAACTCATTGATGTGAGGTTGAGTAGAAGTGAGGATTAAGGGAATGGGTGATTCAAGTAGAGTGGGGTTAGGGAAAGGAGGGGGAAAGAGTATCAAGGAAGGATGGGTTTAGGGAATAGGTTGATCTATAAAAGGATATATATTGATGAAAATAGGTATTAAGGATGTAGGTTATTAGTGAATGTATAGGGGAGAGGGATTGAGGGAATAAGTGTTAGGTCAAATATGGTGTTGACTGATGATCTATATGGGAGGTTAATAGACCATATAAAAATTATAAATAATTGATTAAAATTATCCAATATAATTATAAAAGTTAATTAGTAAAGTTAGTTATCATGCATAGCTAATGATAATATGGCATAAAATAAAAATAGCACAAGAGATTTTTATATTAGTTTGGTCTAAAGGGTACATGATATATTCACACACCTCACTACTCTTTGAGAGGCATGTTATGAACTGCCTTATTTTTTAGGGGAAATTATAACCCAATTATAAAATATTTTTCCAGTGGAAGTATATGTGATACTATTCAATTTTTCATGGGGAGTCACAACCCATACAACCTGAATTTATAAAACACGAGTCACAACCCAAACAATCCAAACTTTCAAATATGGGAGTCACATCCTAAAGAGAGAGAATTATTTTGTTAGGAAAAGAATAAGTTGAATATAGGAGTATAAGTGAGATAGATATAGATAATTAGATCATAATAAAACATAACCAAACAGATTAAGTCATACAAGACTAGTTAAGGACAAACACTTGTTTTTTAGTAGTGGACAGTTATGCCTCATCAAATTTTTAGGATTGTAGAAAGACTGGATTCCTTGAGAGATTTTCTTGAATATGTAAACTGGTTGGCATATGACTATAAAATTATATAGAACATCAAGATATTGAAATATCTCATTAAAGGAAATCATAAGAGTGGTAATATATCTTAAAATTTGTGTCCTTTTAATTTTTCTTGAATCCTTTAAATAATATAAAAACAAAACACAACCAAGAAATTCATTAAACAACTCAAATTTAAAAAATACATAATTCTTGGAGAGAGAAAATTATCATTCCATATTAATTATAGATATTCAAAAACTAATTACTAATTCAAATTTTTTTGAATTAATCATTAAAAAAATAAGAAATATCTATAATAATAAAAAAATATCATAAATATCACATTGACTATTTAGGTAAAATAAAATTTAAAATTTTGTAAAGTACCTTATAAATTTATATGCAAAAATGTAATTATTAAAAAATAATGAATTTTCATTAAATATTATAAAAAAGTTTTTATAAGTTCAATATCACTAATTATTAATTTAGAAAATAATAAAACAAATAAATTAACTCATAATATATAAGTTGAAATATTAAAAAAGATATGTTATATGTATATGCTCAAATAAAGAATAAGTTATTTTTTTAAAAAAATGGATTAATAATTCTAAAAACACTAAGTATAGATTCTAAAATATTTATTCTAATTAATAAAATAAATATAGTAGTAAACACAATTACTGAGAACATAGAGTAATTCAAAAATAAAAAAATCATATTTAATAATTTTTATATTTTTAAAAAAGATGTAATGTTTTGAATAGAAAGTGGGTGTAGATAGTTTGTGAGGTATATAACATTCATTCAATTGGATTACCATGTCATCACAGTGTATGGTCGGCCGATATAAAGCTTGGTTACTTGATATAATGTGATGTTACTTGAGTGATCATATGAAGGAATTTCAACTTATTATGATAACATAACATGTGGTCAGTTGAGTTTCTCATTTGGTAGCTTCATTGTATCATGAGGTAGGTTCAAAAGTCATCATGATATAGGTCTAAAAAAATAATTAAGTAGGTCAAAAAATATCATTCATTGGGTTCAAAAAAAATTGAAGAAATGTTGGGAGTCGCAACGATAGAAAAAAAACAATTTAGAGAAGTGTAAAACAAGGTAAAAATAAGAACATAATGATTTATGTTGTTTGGGAATAATCTCTACATCCATAGAGATGAAAAACTTCACTATGATTCAAGAGAAACAATTTACAAAGAGTATTTAGGGTTCTCAATCACTAAGGAGCCCTAGCCCAAAATGTCCTACAAAAGGAGGAAGATGATCCACTATTCCACCAACCGCACAAGTAGACAGCATCGGTACAGCGAAAGGAATCCACCCAAGTCAAAAGTACTGGAATGGATACTAGCTAAAACTCTAATGAGATATAGTGAATGGCGGCTGGAAGTGTATGTCACTACAGTACCCTATTCGTTTCATTAGGTCAGCTTTATAATAGTGGTCAGCATTGCTACAGTGTTCTCCTAGTGTGTAGTATGGTCCAAAAGCATTCGGCCCAACAATATCTAGAATGGAACAAGCTACACTAAAGTAACAATCTCCTAATTGTATCCTGATTTTCTACGATGCCCAGCTTCAATTCCACTGACTAAGAAAACATACTTAATCTGAGCTCTTACCCTTTCACTCAAAATCGCGCATGATTTCCATTCACAACTTTAATTTCATGTCGATGATTAATGGAATAAAATCAGTTTTCCTCCTGTGCTCTCATTGTTTCATCCCTTGTTATACCTCTTTGCCTCCATTCATTAGTGGTGTAAGAAACCGGTTCTTATTCGTGAGGTATGGGTTTCTTCTTTTCTCTTTTACTTAATTATTTTTGATAAAATATAGAAAATGGGGGAAAATCCCAATTTTCATGGGTACTCACCGTGTACTTTTCCAAATTACGTGTACTTTGGCCGTCTGGGATGAGTACACAGGGCATGTAGCCATGTCAGTGACGAAAGGTGTAAAAACCGACTACATGCCATGTAGTGGGTATTTACACGCTGTGTAGTCAGTCGGCAGGTGAATACTAAGGCGGTGGAAGCAGTCGCCAGCTGAGCGACAGTACACGCCTTGTATTCGGGAATACATGCTTTGTACACATGTAGAGGGATGAATAGTGTGGCAGTGGGAAATGTAGCCGCCAGAGGAACAGTTAAATGAGAAAAGCTCACGTCGTGTAGTCAATAGTACACGCCGTGTAGTTTTTTTCGCTTAAAATGGGCAGTAGCCTCCCTTCTTCACATAATTGGATTAGAACTAGAGGAGGACCTGGGAGAGATGGTCGGACCTTTGTAGATCACCCGAGCAAGCACCGGGAATCCGATTCCGCCTCCGTTGATCTCATTGGAACTATACGGGTAAGCCCTTCCCTCTCTTTAAGCCATTCTTACCAATTCTTTCCCGAGGGGAAGTTATTTACATTTGAACGTGATTTCTTTTACCTCATATCTATGTTGTTCTTGGATGATTCGAGGAGCTTCGTTCGCGTATACCGATCAGGGGTGATCAAGGTAGGTGGCTTGGTGTTTAAATTCCATCTTTTGTGTGTTGTGTGTACCGTTGTGCTACAAACCTATGTATAGGTGTCGTGTGGCTGAGGCCTTGGCTATTTTTAATACCAAGATTTGTATACGTAATTAAAGGTGATAATAAACTACTGTTTGGGATAACTACATGGATCCAGGACCACCCCGGTGGTGCGTTCCTCTATTTAGTCGTTTGTCCAGGATACCCAAGGGTATGCCATGTTTACATTGTGCATTACTTTTTCCTTGAGAGGAATTGTATAGAAATTGCATGTTTATGCTTTGGGCTCGGCCAGGTTACTTGCGCCTGAGGGCAGTGTTCTTTTAGCCTGAGGGCATTGGTTTGTTTAGCCTGAGGGCAAGGTACTACTTAGCCTGAGGAAAACGTCCTATTATTCCTGAGGGAAAAGCTTATTATTCCTAAGTGCATTGATTTCTATGCCTGAGGGCGACACTTCGTACACCTGAGGGAAATATTCAATAGCCTGAGGTTAAGCGTGAGGGTGTGATTTTACTATATTATCCCGAGGGAAATATTCTGATTGTCCTGAGGGCTTGGTTTTGATGAGCAAAGAATATTATTAAATTAAATGAATATTAAAATGGAAATATAACTGGTAAAGTTAGTTACTTTTGAGTACTGCTTAGTTTATTGCATTTTTACTACTACACACTACTGTTTCACATTTACACTATTAGTTGGGCAAGGGACTTTGGTGGGTGCCTACTGGGATTTATTTCTCACACCCTGTTTGGGTCATGTCTTTGGCCCAAATAGATTATTTTTCTATAGGTGTTGATAGGGGAAAGGGTCCCTATACAGGTACATGATTGTAGCAAAGGAGTAGGAGAGCATGGGACTAAGCTTAGGCTTGCGATGCTGCTGCGTTCTGTCTACTCTACTTTGTTTTGCTTTACTGTACCTTGTTCCTGGAGCTGTATTGTATTGTATTGTATTGCTGTGTAATATTTTCTGGCATTTTTCTTATAACTTGAGACATGTTGCATCATTATCTATATGACTGTTGGTTATCTTTTTACTATAGTTTTTCGTTTTAAATGTGTATGGTTTATTGCTTCCGTTGTTGTTGTATGTTATTTATCTTTTCCGCTATGCTACACTTTGACAAATGAGGGAATATTTTCCCCACTATCAAACCTGGACCCTCACTGCTAGTCAGTAGCCTCTAGTGTTTGCGGAAATACGCTTGAGGTCATGTGACAAATCGGGTTTGTGGCACCCATTGAGTGGAACCCAGATCTGGGATGTTACAAAGTGGTATCAAAGGAGTTCTTTTCTTTGACTTACTATTTGGAGCCTTAGTCGGGGATAGGACGAAACGGTAGTTGGTAATATGTTGTGCCCGGAAGTAGCTAACCCATGTACAAAGAAAATCCAGTCTACCTTGTATTTTTGCAATTTTTCTGATTTTTCACTTTTACAGTTGATTTTATTTTCACCATTGGGTGACGCACTTGTGATTGTGCTGTTTATATTTTATCCATGGGTTCTATTTGGTTGCAACCCAATGAGATGAGGGTATACCATCTCATGCATCATTTAGGAGCATGCTAGAAATTACATGCCACGCATAGTTCCATGTCATGTAGGCGCATTAGAACTTGTATGTTGTTGTGATAGTTGTTGTGCTAGAAAAGAATGCTATTGTGATATCTGCTTTGATAAATACCTGCTATGTGATAGTGTATTTTTGTGTAAGTCTGTTGATAGGATGGATGCCAAACTTTGGTTTTTGGGGAGTAGGGGACCTCATTGACCGAAATTTGGTGGATCATTGACCGTTTATCTTTTTATAACACATATAATATTCCGAACTTTGATTCGTGGGGAGTATGGTCCCTCACGGATCGTAATTGGGAACTTAGGTGTTGTTTTCAGTATTTTTTGGGTTCCGGAGTATTTTTAGAGGCTTACTGTCTGGAAAACCTAGGATACACGCCATGTAGTTCCTTGGACACACGCCATGTGTTCTTCTATTTGGGAAAAAAAGAATACTTTTTGAGTACACACTGTGTACCCTCAATACATGTGGTGTAGTATCTTCCCATACCATAGACCGTGTGGGCGGGGATACGGGGAAGGGAAATGCTTGGGGAAAACACACCATGTACCAGATATACACATCATGTAGTGTTGACCCAGAGTCTTCCAGTTTAACTAACAACACGGACGGAGGATAACTTAAGACGTACATGTCGTGTCCACTGTGGAACATGTCGTGTAGTCCGACCTGGTGAACCGGCTGTGTAACTAACAAACATGGGTCGGTGTTACCTCCTATAGTACACGCCGTGTAGTCCTTACCGGTGGGAGACCGTGTGGACTTAGTCGTGTGGCTGGGAAATGGGGTGGAGTACACATTGTGTGCGGGTGTAACATGTCGTGTAGTGTAATCCAAGTAGTTGGTCGTGTCACGAACGACATGGGAAGTTGGAAAATTAAACCATAGACGTTGTGTACTCTTGTTCAATAGGAGCCATGTAGAAGGACCCGGGCAGGGGAATAGAATTCAGTTACATGCCATGTAGTCAGTACACATGCTGTGTAGTCTTGTTTTGAAAATCTTGAAATGCCTTCTTCCTCCTGTTCCCTTTTGGGTCCCCTCATTTTTCAGTCTTGATAATATTTATCTAACGTGTGCTTTTGACCTTGTAGAGTCATTTCGTCGAGACAACCATGCGTTGTTCGCCAAGAGAGCGGCAACAATTATACCCCAGAGATGGTAGGCCATGGGCTACCATTGGATCCTCCAGTAGATCCAGATGCGGTGCCAGCCATTATACTGGACACAGGTGCGGATGCGCAGTTCCGTGAAGGCTTCATGCGGTTTATTCAGACCTTTCAGGGAGCACCGTCGGCTGCCACATCTATGGATGAGCTGACTCGTATATTCCAGCAACAGCATCCGCCTATGTTTTCAGGGGATAGTGGACCATAGGCCGTGGAGTCTTGGGTGGGGTCGATGCAGGCTATCTTCGAGCATCTTGAGATGCCTCCAGGGCGTAGGGTCAAGCTCGGGACTTATATGATGTGCGATTCCTCCAAGAGGTGGTGGGATGTTACCACTCAGATAGAGCATTACAGAGACATGGCATGGGAATATTTTTAGATAGCCTTCTATGAATTCTTCTTCCCAGAGACGTTGAGGGCAGATCAAGCTCGAGAGTTCATGAACCCGGAGCAGAGCGCTATTCCAGTGATGGATTATTCTACTCATTTCACCGAGTTTCAGTGTTTTGCACCCGTTCTGGTGGGTGATGAGATGTTGAGGGCTAGACGCTTTGAGAATGGTCTTTGATATGACATCTGAGCACTGGTGAATGTTTTCAAGTTGCCTACAGTACATGATATTGTGAACCAGGCATTGATTACTGAGAGGAACTTAGAGGAAGCTAGTGGTGCAGGCCAGGGCGGTTCAACACCAGTTTCAGGTACTATTTCTACCGGGAAAAGGAAACAACAGATGAGTTTCTCTCACAGTGGCAGTACTAGCCAGGATATTTCTTCAAGTGGCCTTGTCATATGCTACCAGTGTGGTAGAGAGCAGCACAAGAGACCTCAGTGTCCACGTGACCTAGTGGAATGTCGAGCGTGTGGCAAGGTGGGTTATCTGGTGTGCTTTTGCAGGGCGTTTCTTCCAGTGTCTAGTGAGAGGGGTTCTGTGCAGACTTCGCGTGTGGGAGTAGGACCAACGGATTCTTACCAGTCGGGAAACTAGAATACATTTGGTCATGTAGATAGAGATGGTGGTCATGGCTGTAGTATCCAGACACCAGGATCTCAGAGGCAGCAGGGTGGGACAGCTCAGGGTAGCCAGGCTATGTCACAGGGTCGTGGCACTGGGCAAGCATAGGCAGTGCAACAGACCCAGCAGGAGCATGATCTCAGACCTTCTACTATCAAAGGTACTATTCTAGTAGCCTTTTTCTTATCTTCAGTACTTTTCGATACAGGTGCAACACATAGCTTTGTATCTGTTCTTGTTTTGGAGATCCTTGGGATATGTGTTTCTTCTTCTTCTGTTGTTATGATGCTAGACACTCCGTTTGGAATGAGAATGACATGTGTGTGTCGGTGCAAGGAGTTCCCCCTAAAGGTTGGAGGGTGTCACTCTCTATGGGACCTATATGTCTTGGAGACAACAAGTTTTGATGTCATTCTCGGGATGGACTGGTTGGTTCCCTTTTGAGCCTTTGTAGACTACTATCATCGTAGGGTGAGTTTTACATCCCCAAAGCATAGAGAGTTTCTATATAATGGTGAATGGGATTTTCAGTCGAGTCGAGCTGGACCAGAGCATCGTGGGCGAGGTGGTTTGACAGCCCAGATTTCGAGTCCATATCTGGATGATCAGGGAACTTGTCAGAAGGATTTCCCTCTAGTGGTTGATTGTTTCAGGGATTTCTTCCTGGACGACTTTTCGGGTCTACCTCCAGAGCGTGAAGTGGATTTCACTATTGAGCTTGTGCCAGGGGTAGCACCGGTATCCATTACTCCTTATAGGATGGCTACACTAGAGTTGTAGGAGCTCAAGAGCTAGTTAGAGGAGTTATAGTCAAAGGGTTTTATCCGACCCAGTACTTCACCTTGGGGTTCGCCTATCCTATTTGCTAAGAAGGCAGATGGCACCCTCAGACTCTGTGTGGATTATTGAAAGCTAAACCATCTAAAGGATAAGAACTGATATCCCTTGCTGATAATTGATGATATTTTTGAATAGCTTAGAGGAGCACGAGTGTTCTAGAAGATTGACTTGTGATCCGGATATCATCAGATGTGCGTGAGACCATCGGACATACCACTTACAGCTTTTCAGAGTAGATATAGTTTATATGAGTACTTGGGTATTCTTTTTGGACTCACACTAAACACGACCATCCTTACTATAGGTGATTTATACAGGAGTTCTCCCACTTAACAGCACCGTTGATGGGTTTGACTAAGAAGGGTGTGAAGTTCGTTTGGTCAGAAGCTTACGAGACAGCCTTTCAGGATCTAAAAGGAATGTTGATATCAGCACCAGTCCTGATACTTCTAGAGCAAGGGAAGAGCTATAAAGTTTACTGTGATGCATCAGGTATTGGACTGCGAGCATTATTGATGCAGTTCGACCGAGTTGTTGCATACGGGTCTAGGTAGTTAAGGCCACATGAGAGGAATTACCCAACGCATGGTCTCGAGTTGGCTGCATTTGTTCATACATTATGCTATTGGAGACATTATCTCTTGGGAGGGAATTCTATGGTGTTCACTGACCGCAAAAGTCTCAAGTATATCTTTACTCAGTGTGACTTGAACCTGAGACAGAGAAGGTGGGTTGAATACCTTCAGTCCATTGACTTTGAGCTTTCTTATACACCTGGTAAGGGTAATGCAGTAGCTGATGCACTGAGTAGGATGACTCAGATACAGACAGTGCAGGAGGCCAGTGGTGAGTGGTAGCTCATGGATTAATTCTTTGAGATGCATTTGGAGGTGCATGACAGTCATGGGAAGACCAATATTTCTTCCTTAGCTGTGACTTCTACCCTCCTGGATAGAGTGACGATGAGACAACTATCTGATTTGGAAGGCCTAGTTCTATGTGATTCGGTGGCAAGTGAGGACCCTTCTCCTGGTTGGATGATAGGGGATGATGAGGTTTTGTTTTTCCATGGACGAGTGTGGGTTCCATGGGATATACGCGATGAGTTAATGCAGGAGCTTCATGCTTCAGCTTGGGCAGTTCATCCCGAAGTTACCAAGATGTACCATGACTTGAGACGTCAGTATTGGTGATCGGGTATGAAGAGAGAGATAGCTGGTTATGTTACGAGGTGTTCCACCTGTCAGCAGGTGAAGGTGAAGCATCAGAGGCCAGCCAGACTGTTACAGCAGTTACCCATCCTGGAGTGGAAATGGGATGATGTCGCGATGGACTTCAGGATTGGGTTGTCGAGTTCACCTCGAGGAAATGATCTCGTGTGGGTTATTGTGGATAGACTCATGAAGGTATCTCACTTTTTTCCAACCAGAGAGACCTTCGGTGTTGACTACCTCGGGAAGTTATATATCCGAGAGGTCATACGTCTTCATGGGGTCCCTCTTTCTATCATTTCAGATAGGGATGCCCATTTTATGTCACGTTTCTGGAAGTGTTTTCATAGGGAACTGGGGACATAGGTGCTTCTGAGCACAACTTAACACCCTCAGACCGATGGCCAGTCAGAGTGTACGATACAGTTGCTTGAGGACATGTTGCGTGCATGCATCCTAGACTTTGGGGGCTCTTAGGAGAAGCACATACCCCTGGTCGATTTTTCCTATAATAACAGTTTTCAGGCAACTATTGAGATGGCACCTTACGAGGCTTTATATGGTAGGCCATGCCGATCACCCTTGTGCTGGTTAGAGGCAGGTGAGGCAGCTTTACTGGGACTACATATCATGTAGGAGACTTCTGAGTAGGTCCAGTTGATTCAAAAGCGGATGGCTACTACAAAGTCTCTTAAAAAATCTTATGTTGATCGTCGTAGACGACCCTTGGAGTTCGTGGTCAGGGATCAGGTTTTCTTGTGTGTTTTACCGAGGTTGGGAAATAGGCAGATCATGAGACAGGGTAAACATTCACCGATGTATGTGGGGCCATTTGAGATTCTGGAGAGAGTTGGGCCGGTTTCCTATCAGTTGCAGTAACCACAGAGGTACTGGGCCATGCACGACGTCTTCCATGTATCTCAGTTGCACCGTTATCATTCAGACCCATCTCATGTCTTTCAGCCCGAGGAGGTTGAGCTTCAGGTATATGCGTCCTTTGAGGAGCATATGATTCTTATCGTTGATAGGAGCACAAAGGTTCTCTGAGGCCGATCAGTTCCTCTCATGCGGGTGCTATGGCAGCATGGCCAAGTGCAGGACGAAACCTGGGAGAAAGAGACCGACGTACATGCTCAATGGCCTGAGTTTTTCACAGCTTTATCTTCACCACCCTTGGAAGGGAAATTTGGGGATGAATTTCTTTAAGGGGTAATTTTGTAAGAACCTAGTTCTTATTCTTGATGTACAGGTTTCTTCTTTTCTCTTTCCCTTAAGTGTTTCTGATAAAATAGGGAAAATAGGGGTAAATCCCAAATTTCGTGGGTACACGCTGTGTACTTTTCCACATGCCATGTACTTTGGCCATGTGGGATGAGTTCACAGGGCGTGTAGCCCTGTCGGCGAAGAAAGGTGTAAAAACTGATTACACTTCGTGTAGTGGGTATTTATATGTCGTGTAGTCAGTCGGCAGGTGAATATTAAGGTGGTGGAAGCAGCCACCAGCTGATCAATATTACACTTCGTGTATTCGGGAATACACGCCATGTACGCATGTCAACGGATGAACAGTGCGGCGGTGGGAAAAGTAGCCGCCAGAGGAACAGTTAAATGAGAAAAGTATACGCCGTGTAGTCAATAGTACATGTTTTGTAGTTTGTTTTTTTCGCCTAAAATGGGCAGTAGCCTCCCCTGTTCATAGAATTGGCTTAGAACTGGAGAAGTACTTGGGAGAGACGGTCGGACATTTGGATATCACCCGAGCGAGCACCAGGAATCCGATTCCACCTCCGTCGATCTCATTGGAACCGTACGGGTAAGCCCTTCCCTCTCCTTAAGCCGTTCTTACTAATTATTTCCCAAGTGGAAGTTATTTATGTTTGAACATGATTTCTTTTACCTCTGATCTACATCGTTCTTGGATGATGTAGGGAGAATTGTTCGCGTATATCGATCAGGGGTGATCGAGGTAGGTAGCTTGGTGTTTAAATTCCAACTAGTGTGCATTGTGTGTACCGTTGTTCTACGAACCCATGTTGGGGTGTCGTGGGGCTAAGGCCTTGGCTATTTTGAATACCTAGAAATATATAGGTAATTAAATGTGATAATAAACTACTGTTTGGAATCGCTTCTTGGGTCCAGGACCACCCCGGGGGTGCGTTCCTCTATTTAGCCATTTGGCTAGGATACCCGAGGGTATTCCATGTTTATATTGTGCATTACATTTTCCTTGAGAGGAATTGTATAGAAACTGCATGTTTAGGCTTTGGGCACGGCCCGGTTACTTGCTCCTGAGGGAAGTGTTCTTTTAGCATGTGGGCATTGGTTTGTTTAGCCTAAGGGAAAGGTACTGCTTAGCCTGAGGGAAATGTCCTATTCCGCCTGAGGGAAACGCTTCTTATGTCTGAGGGCAGTGATTTGTGTTCCTGAGGGCGACACTTCATACGCCTGAGGGAAATATTCGATAGCCTAAGGGTAATCCTGAGGGCATGGTTTTACTATATTATCCTGAGGGAAATATTATGATTGGCCTGAGAGCTTGGTTCTGAAGAGAATAGAATATTATTAAATTAAATGAATATTAAAATGGTAATATAACTGGTAAAGTTAGTTACTTATGAGTACTACTTAGTTTATTGCATTTTTACAACTTCACGCTGTTGTTCCACATTTACACTGTCAGTTGGGCACGGGCCTTTGGTGGGTGACTACTGGGATTTATTTCTCACACCCTGTTTGGGTCATGTCTTCAGCCCAAATAGATTACGTTTCTGTAGGTATTGAAAGGTCCAATGGTCCCTATAAAGGTACATTATTGTAGCAGAGGAGTAGGAGAGCATGGGACCGAGCTTAGGCTTGCGATTCTACTGCGTTCTGTCTACTTTGATTTGTTTTTCTTTACTGTACCTTATTCCTGGAGCTGTATTATATTGTGTTGTATTTTTGTGTAACATGTTCTGGCTATTTTCTTAGAACATGGGACATGTTGCATCATTATCTAGAATACTTTTCGTTATCTTTTTACTATAGTTGTTCATTTTAAATGTGTATGGTTTGTTGCTTCCGCTATTATTGTATGTTATTTATCTTTCCCGCTGCGCTACACTTTGACAAATGATGGCGTAATTTCCCCACTATCAGACATGGGCCCTCGCTACTAGTCGGCAGCCTCTGGCATTTGGGGAAATGTTCTTGAGGTCATGTGACCAACCGGATTCGGGGCACCCGTTGAGTGGCACCCGGATCCAGGACGTTACAAGTGGAGACCAACGGAGACATAGTAGTGCCTCAAATTCTTTATTACCACCAGCTTCATCAACATGTCTTCTAGATTTTTGGTTCCACAAGTTTTTCACAATTTCATCAACTCATCCTATATCAAACCTCTAATGAAATGATAATTTAACTGAATGTGCTTCATCCAAATTTGAAACAATGGATTCTTTGACAGATGTATAGCACTCTAACTTTCACAAAGTAATACATTCTCCTCTCGCTCTCTTCCCAACTCATCCAAGAAGTTTTTCAGACAAACCATCTCCTTCTCAGCTTCTATTACCACAATGTATTCTGCATCCACGGTGGAAAAAGTCCCCACCTTCAGCAATTGTGATATCCAACATACCACAGTTCCTCAATAGGTAAATATATAACTTGTGGTACACCTTATACTATCTATGCCACCTCCAAGTTCAGCTTCCACATATCCCTACAGTGAAATTTCTTTTCCCAAATCAAAGAGATACCTCCTTTCTGTCCTTCAAATACCTCATTATCCACTTCATAGCTTCTCAATGATGATTTATAGGGTTATCCATATATCTTCTCACAACTCCCACTACATGATCGATTATAGGAAGAGTGAAAAACATATAATATATCATATTTCCAACAACTGAAGCATATGGAACCTTTTCCATGTACTAAACCACTTCTTTAGTCTTTGGTGATTACTCCTTTGATAGTTTGAAATGGACTTCCAATGGATTAGAGAATTCCTTTGCTTCCAACATACTAAATCTTCATAAAACCTTCCTAATGTAATCAGCATGTGATAACATCAAAATTCTAGTTATGCGGTCTCTCTTGATATCCATCCCCAAAATATTGTCAGCATCTTTAAGATCTTTCATCTCAAACCCCTCAGCCGAATTCCTTTTTAACTCATCAATCCTCTTTATACATAATCCTACAATGAACATGTCATCCACATACAAAATTAATATAATATAGTCATCAACAAAAGACTTGATGTCGAAACATTGATCCATTCCAAAACATTTATATTAATTTTTAGACATAAATGAATCAAATATTTTTTTCCACTGCTTGGGTGTCTACATTAATCCATATAATCTCTTCTTGTGTTTTAACACAAGGTCTTCTTTCCCAAACTCAATATATACCTCGGTTTACTACATATAGATGTCCTCCTCTAAATCTCCATGAAGGAAATCATTATTTACATCAAGCTACCCAATGTATAAATCTTCTGATACAATAATACTAAGAACCACCGAGATGGTGGTATGTTTCACTATAGGAAAAAATATTTTAGTAAATTCCACAATTTCTTTTCATTTAAATCCTTTCACCACCAGTCTTTCCTTGTACCTCTACATTCCATCATGTTCTTCCTTGACCTGGTATACCCATTTGTTCCTAAATGATCTCTTTCCTTGTGGTATAGGTGTCAAATCCTAAGTATTGTTGTCATGTAGTGAATAAATCTCCTCATTCACGGACAACTCCCACTTTCTCGACTACTTCAACTGCATTGCTTCTAAAAAACATTTTGGTTCTCTATCTTCAGTCAATAATAGATAATGTAAGGATGGTGAATACCTCTACATAGTCATTTTCTCCCTTATTGGTCTCAACTCCACTAGATTAGTAGGTTACACCAGTTCTTTATCACCCTCGGTTTGAGTCATGTGACCCTTATTTATGTATTTTTATATGTTTAAGGTTGTTGGGTAAAGTTTGGTAGAGTTTGGGAGAATTTGGAAGGGTTTTGAGAAATTTTTGAATGGTTTTTAAAGGAGTGTGATTTGGGGAAATCATGCAGGATCTCCAAGTAATTGTGCAAGTGGAGGTAGTGGGATTCACACAGTTTGCGCACAGTTTTTCAAACTATACCAGAAAACCATGTAGGGTCCCTATTGAGGCAGTATAATGGGCACAATTAGAGCATGTTTTGGATAACCATGTGAGCTAATCGTGCACAGAAATAAAAGTTTGGTTTTTAATTACGGGTTCACTCAGGATTTTCCTTAAACTCCTCCTCTCTTCTCCCATATGAACCCTACTTGGGATTTTTGGCTCTCAAGGGTTATAGGGGATCACCCCCTCATTTTTAAATGATTTCAATGGTTTTTAAGGTTTTTTAAGGTGATTATATTCTAGTAAGCCTTCTCTCTTAGATATTTCATGATTTTCCTTAGATTTAGTTCTCCCTCTCTCTTAGTTTTCTAGATATACACTCATTTCATGCAGATATATTGTTTTTTCTAAAATTATTAGATTGTGGCTATTTTATGTTAGGAAAATGGATCTACGACTGTTTTGGTGGAGTTTTCACCCGGATTTGTGGTGTGGTTGGGAAATTGTCAATTTCACCAAAACCCTAAGGTTGGTGGCTTATCTCTCGACTCCATTTTGTTAGAAATAGAAGACTTGTTTTCAATTAATTGGTTTTTCTTAAAATTAATTTTGATTTTGATGTAAAAATCATGATGGAAATTCCCTTTGTGTTGTTTTTTGGATTTTTGTTGAAATGAGTTATTATAGTGAAATGTTCATTGTTGTCAGATTTTAGAATGTTGATTTTAAAATTAATAGTTGGCTGATTTTTGAAAATGGTTAGTGAAAATGGTTTTTAATAAAAGGGTTTTCTTTATTGGAATGTGAGATGACATGGAAGAAGTCTTAATGGATTGTTTGGTTGTGAAATAGATGTTTTCATATTGTTGTGGCTTTAGCAGGTGTATATTCTTATTATTAGATTAATCACTTTATGAATGTGTTCATTGTGGTGTGAAGTGGGAGGGGAGTACCTCTATAAAAAACGGATGGATAAGGGATGGATGGAATGCCATCAAAGATGAGTGGGCGTGAAGTACCACTAAATTTGTTAAGGATAGAATGGGTTTGGAAGAGAAGTTCCTCCATGATTGTTACACCGGGTTGAGTGTGTGAAACTTTATGGCTATGAGTTTACTGTGCATGTGGATAATCAAGATGAAATTGTTGTATTAATATGTGATGGTAGAATGGGTTATGGATTGTTATTGGCTTTCCCTTGTATTGTGTGGATATGGGTGGAATGTGGATTAGTAAGGGTGCATTTGGATTGATGGAAATTGTTACATTGTTTGATGTTTTATATAAACTGATTTATATAAATGTGCCAATGGTTCTATCATAGTGGCATGTGTAAGAGAGTATTTTGGGGAAAACCTACTAGGTATTTTTACTCACCCCCTACTTTGGAACATTGGTGATTTTGCAGATGTCATTTTCTGAGACATAGGTAAGGGTAAAGAATCTCTTTTTGGTACATGTTCATCGTGATGTGTGGATGGTTTTGTTGTGCTTGGAGCATTGATCTTGGCTTGGAGCTATGTCATATATTCTTGGGTTTTGTTTTGTAGTCTTCTTCTTGGTAAACTGATTATGGACCATTGTGGTTGATTTGTATTGGTCTATGGGATTTTTTATAGAATTGGTTGGGTTTCATGGTTGTTCCTTGGTAATGTGTTGTATTGGTTTACATTGAGGACATGCATCATGTAGTTATAGTTGGTTATTTCTTGTTTGGTCGGTTCATTTTTTTAAGGGAAAATTGTTCCCCAATTGTTATTTAAGACCTCGACATTCATTTCCAACCTTTTACACCTTGGGAACGTTGCTTAAGGCCAAGTGTCATCTCTCCTCCTTCTCAAACAAATAAGGAAGGGGCGGGACATTACATGTTTCATTGTGTCAAGCTTAGATACACCTTCAAGCTACACTAGCTCTATGCACTCGGATTTTATGTTCCCATTTTCATCTTTAGTTGTATGAAAATATTTGTACATGACACATTCATTTAATATCACATTTTTTCTCTTGATGACCATATTTTTGAGATCATCCCAAAATCGATAACTAAAATCCTCAGCACCATTGCTAATAAAGAAACATCTTTTGGACTTAGCATAAAGTGTGTCCCATACATTAGCATCAACATAAACATATTCTAGACTTCCAAAGACTCATAAATATGAGAGTCTTACCACCTTACCAAAACAAATCTCCTTGGTTAGGCATTAACCCCTTGGAACAGATGGACTCATGTTGATGAGATATGCGTTCATGTTCACTACATCATCCAAGAAGGTCTTCGGAAACCCTGAGTGTAACCTCATACTCTAGACACATTCATTAAATTTCAAATTCATCCTCTCTACCACACCATTCTATTGTGGTGTACCTAGAATAGTCTTCTCCCATTGAATTGCATTATCAAAATAGAATTCCCTAAACTTTTAAATTACATACTCTCCACTGTTGTCAGGCCTCAAAAATTTCAGCTTCGATCCTGACTCATTTTCCACAATGACCTTAAACTTTTGAAACATCATAAACACATAATATTTCCATTTCATAAAGTAAAATGATATTTTCCTTATTGAGTAATTGATGAATGCCACATAGTATTGTGACCCTATGAGTGAAAGTACTGGTGGAGTCCCCCAAAAATCAATGTGAACCAGGTCTAGCTTCCCAACCTTTGGTTATTTGCCTCATTTTGCACATGATACCTTATTCTTCTTTTCAACAATGCAATCTTCACATTAACCAACTTTCTCCTACTTCAGCTCTAGTAGCATCCCTTTTGTTTCCAGCACCTTCATCACTTTTTCACTCATGTGGATGAGTCTGTAGTTCCATAGTTGAGAATCCCCAATAGAATTTATTGATGATACCATGTTCATACAAGTCTATATAGTTTTGTAAAGAGTAACATTTTTTCTCCCTGAGCTATGACCATAGATCCCTTGGTATTCTTGTAAGAACCACAAGTAAACATGATACTGAAACATGAATCATCATGTTTCCCAATATAAATGAGATTTATTCTTAAACTAGGGATATACCTCAATTTTTACAGAATCAACAAACTCCCAATGTTGTTATTCATCCGTGTATCTCCTTTCCCCATAATCTATAAGGGTTATTCATCAGAAAGATGTAACTTTCCAAAATATCCAGAAACAAAATTGTTCAAGAATCCCTTCTTTGATATGGAATGGAATGATTCTCGTGAGTCTAAAATCCAAGACTCCTTAAGGATATCTATTCTAAGTGGAAACTCATCATCAGTTTCTTCATATGATATGTTTTCTCCACTGGTTTTAGGTCCCTTTCATTTTCTTTGCACTCCTTCATGACATGTCCTTTTTTTCGCATGTCCAGCTAGTAGGACCTGAACCATTTGCATTGTCTTGTCTTTTCCATATTGACTTTGATCACCCTATACAATTTTCTTATTGTGGGTACCTTCCTCTTCCTTAAATGTTCATAGAAAAACCATAGATTATGGTTGATTCTCTTCTTCACATACCCTCATCGAGGATTAAGTCTTTTACATCTTTTTTAGCCAACTTTGACTTACCCAAATAACTGCTCATATCTGTTATAGTTTCTTCCCAACCATCATTTAATGAGGACAGTAAGACCAGTGTGCATACATCATCACCAAGATCAATGTCCACTACTGTCAGATGACTTATGATGGTGGTGAATTTGATGATGTTATCTAAAACAATTAACCTATCAAACATTTTCAGGTTGAACAATCATCGCATCAAGTGAACCATGTTTTCCGTAGAAGGATTCTTTTACATATTCATCAAAGATTTCATTAGTTCAATCATCGTATTCTCCTATATGATGTTGAAGGCCATGTTTTTTTCCAGAGTAAGGCACACAATGCCCAGAACATATTGATCTAGAAATTCCCAATCCAACTGCTCCATGTTTGCTGGTTTCAAACCTAGAAGTGGAAAGTGTATCTTTTTTTATAAAGATAAACCTCAATCCACATCCTCCAAAAACCAATGTCAGTTCCATCGAAGTGATCAATCTTCACCTTTCCTTCTTCCATATCCATCGTTGTAGAATCTAAAAAATCAACTTCTAATACCAATAAATGTGGAAACATCGGGAGTCACAATGATAGAAAATAAATGATTTGGAGTATATTAAAATGAAAAAAATGAGAACACTAGGATTTACAAGGTTCGGGAATAATCCTTATCTCCACAGAGAGGCAAAACTTTACTATGATTTGGGAGATAAAATTTACAGAGATTATTCATATTTCTCAATCACTAAGGAATCCTAGACTAACATGGGATACAAAGGGAGGAAGATAGTCCACTATTCCACTAATCGCACAGGAATTCTGCATCGCTACAGTGAAAGGAGGCCACCCAAGTCAAAAGTGACACACTGGTTATTGGATGGAAGTCCAAGGATCTATAGTTAATGGCAGATAGAATTTTTCATCATTATAGTAACATTTCAGTGTCAGTCAGTCGGCTCTACTATAGTGGTCATTATTTCTACAGTTCTGCTCTGGTGTGTAGTATGGTACGGAAGCATCCAGACCAACGACATCCAGAACGGATTGGGATACACCAAACTAAAAACAATTCTTTGTTAGGTTCAAAAAACATCATGAAATAGGTTCAACAAATTATCATGTCATAGGCTCAAAAAACATCATGTGATAGTTTCAAAAAAAACATCTTGAGGTAGATTTAGAAAATAACTTACAGGGATTGAAAATAACCAAATCTGAAATCTCATTTCATCTTGTCATCACAATATTAAATAATTTTTTAGACCCAATAAACATCATATTAATCATTTGATCATATTGATTCATATTTATATAATTACATGATGTTTCCAAAAAATCAAATAACTTCTCAATTTTACTTATGTATTATGAGATATCATATAGAAAAATAACAAATGTAATATTAAATTTGTTGAAAATATAACTAAAATATTTTAGAGATTTTGGTTAATTTTTAAAGTATATGAATTTCATTTCAACCTTCCTTGTAGTAAAATAAATTATAGATAAATATCTTGGATTCCCAAATAATCTGGTGGTGTTCAATTCTAAGATTTACAACTAGAGTTATCATTCAAACACAGTAGCTAACAAAAAACTGAAAATTTTTGTATGACCAAAACACCGAACAACTTCAAACCAAAAATGAGAACATCTAAAGACCATTTCAGACATCATTGTAGTTGAAGAAAACATATATAAACTTCTTATCTTTCTAAAAAAATATGATTTGTGAAATTCCAAATATTTTATCTCAATATATAAACAAAATATAAGGAACTATTAAAGTTAGAAAATTAAGTTCTACATTGACTATTTATGGAATTTTTAATTGAATGAAATATAAAAATAACACATGTACCAGATAATTATTCATTAAAATGTAAATAAATTTTTGTAAATTATATATCAAAACACATAGTTTATTTATATAATTCTCATGTAATATGTATAATAAGTATTTTTTTGAGGAATTGTAATATATAAAAATATAAAATATAGAAAAATAGTAACAAACTACCAACAATCAGGGGATCAAGGAAGGGGTTTTTTAATATATTTTATAGATATGATTTTGAAACTGTTTTTTTTTTAGAAGATTAAAGACATGATTTTAGTTAACCATGATTATTAGAAGAAGACTTGGGAGACTTATTTCCACAGTTCTTAAAATTGTTGTAATAGATAGGCCTATAGCCATTATTTACTATATTCCAAAATATAGGATATAATTTTTGTTTAACCATTTTGATGTTTCTAAAAATAATATCTATGAAAGATATATAGCCATGATTCTATTTTAATTATCGATATATATTCATCCCATGTTCATTTTTCCCAAAACTATGTACATTACTAACTATTCCCCTAATTTTCAAAATCATCATAATATAATCAAATAAAAATCAAAAAAATTACAGTATTGATGACATTGCAATGCTTTTTTAGATGAATATTAATAAGGATTTATAAAATTATAATCTAGATGTCTTTTATTAACACCAACAAACCCATAAAATTATTTCCTTTGAGTCTATAGGTGGGTTAAATTTGTAGAGATTGGACATGAATGTTTTAGATAAGCCTTTTCTTTTCACTTTTTTTGGTTTCTGTTTTTATTTATTATTCATGTGTAAATCATAAATTTCCTTAAATTTCTCAAGTGATAAAAATCATTATATTCTCATCATCTACTATCAATAACTTTGAAATATAATATATAATCATTTAAATAGTAAAAAACAATATAGTACTAAATGAGGATCCCAAACACATATATGATAAGAACTCAAATTTCATGGGATATTTTCAAGAGAATATCCTTTCATATGAAATGGAAAGATTTAGATTTTTAAATATTTAATTAAAATATCAAGATAAATTTAGATTTAGATTATATGACTATATTCAATTTCTTTTGATATGGGGTTATAAGAAACATCTTAAAAAAATATTTTCCATCATCTAAATAAATGAATCTCTATCATGAGATATTAAATTTCAATACACATGACACAAATTAAATTTATGTATCATAGTAGTAGTTTCAATAATTTTTTAGAAAGTGTCTTTATCATGGTTTAAATATATTATTTCAAATTAAAATATTTTTTAGAGTATTGTCTAAATTAGAAGTTAAAGTTTTATATCATTATGAGAGGTTAATTGATGGGAAAGTTAATAATATTATGAATTTTGGGATAATATCACCTATAATAATTGTTAAAATAAATATTAGATAAATCATCATGGAATAGGAGTTCACATGGTTGATAAAATAAATTCATGGATGCAGAAACAGATAATTTTGCAAAGAATGGGAACTTACTGATGTCATTTTAATGGAATTCATGTCTTCCTATAAATGAAGTGAATTATAATGATTTTAATAATCAAGAAAATTTCATTAATGTTTTAAAGCCACAATATAATTATTGATATAGTTCTCAAGAAACTCTATTGAGAGGAGGATCTTCTTGATTTTTAATTTATCCAAGATAATAAGAGTAAAGTTTTCAAAATCAACTAGTTGATTCACAAAGTGATACATCGGAAATGACTATGAATTCCATAAAAAATTTAATTCAACAATAAATTCCCATAAATAAATAATTTGGCGATACAAATTTAGTATTTATCATCCCCACCAAGTGAAATAAAATAAATTACATTACCATGTAATGTAATGGTTAACCTGAGAGGAGAGATGAAGGTCCTTATTTTGAGAAGAGGTTGATAATCCAATGGAATAGAGGTAAGAAGGAATGTTTCAAAAGGAGAAATATTTAAGAATAAATGGGATAATAATAATGAAGTGGATAAATAATTTAAAGAGTAATAATCGACACCTCATAAATTAATATCATTTTTTATGAAGAGATTCCAATAAAATAATATAGTGGATATTTTTTTTAGGTTTCTTAAAAATTTTAATAAAATATATATTAATATTAATTTTTATGGACTTTATTCAAATAATTCCATATATAGAAATTTAATGAAATAGTTTTTATATAATAAAAAGGATATGGGTATGATTGATCATACATAAGAATAATTATAATATGGTTTAAAGATGATACCAATTAAAAAATAAAGATTTAGGTTGTTTGATAATTCTATTCTATAATAAATATTATGAATTTGGTGTAGTATTATGTAATTTGGGTTCATGTGTGAATATAAAATATTACCAAGCTTTGGTGTGTAGAGATGAAATTCGAAATATTTTCACTTCAACTAGTTGATTATTTAGGGAAAGTTTTAATTTAAAATGTTCTTATTTGGAGGATAAATTTTAGTTTATAAAGGATTTTCTTCTTTTGTATTTAGAAGAGCATAAAACACCCCTTACTCCTGGAATATCATTCCATTAAAATGGATTATTATTCAATGAAGTTCAAGATAATTTGATCAATACTCACTAAAGATGATGGAGATGACTCTTAAGAAGGTAAGTGTATAAAGATAAAAGAGGTGAGACCCAATACCCATGGTTCCTCTCTAGGGAAGTCCTTGATGTTATTTTATAATGAATAATAAAAACCAAATCAGAACACAAGTCTGATGTGGGACATAAACTCCAACACTCCCCCTCAATACTGGTCTACCTATCTTGGAAACATAATTAAAAAAACACACCAATGAAAAAAAAGACACTTTCAACACTCCCCCTCAAGCTGGACATACCCACCTTGATGAAAAACCTAGACAAAACAAACCAAAAGATAAACTACCATGGATGCTACTCCCCCTCAAGAAGTTGTTAAATGATGCCGCTAAAAAATATTTTCAAACAATGAACAATGCCCACCATGAAGAACCGAGAATAATAGATGAGAATGAGAATGAAACGACATGCAGGGATTGTCATCGGAGGTGCCAGGAAAGCCACAGTGAGGCTAGTCATCGGAGGCACTGGGAATTCCACAATAGAGATGTCAAGAGTCGGAGTGCCGAAAATTCCATACTAATGGTGCTAGTCATCAGAGCATCAGAAAAATTTCACAGGTAGGCCGATAGTCAGAGGCGTTAGGAATTCTGCACAAGTGATCCAATCGTCAGAGGTGTCGGGAATGTTGTACTGGAGGGGTTAGACAAAGAAGTGTTGTGAAATAAGCACAGACAGGCCTTCGTAGGAGTGTCAAGAAATCTACATAGTTCTTTCAGTCTTCAGGGGAGTCGGGAATGTCGCACTAGTGAGGCCGAATGATGGAGCATCGGAAAAGCAGCACATGCGGGTCGGTAGTCGGAGGCACCAGGAATGCCACAACGGTGGGGCTCACTGGTCATGGAACCGGTTTATGTGGTCTGGACATATGGGAGAAGCATGAGGGAGATGAAGGAGGTTCCAGCAATGGGAGGCAGGGATTCCATAGGAGGCATTGGGAATGTCGCACTAGTGGGTCTTGCTGGACAGGGAATCAGCTGTTGCGGTCTAGTCGTAGTAGAAAAGCATGAGGGATCCATGGGTAGTGCCAACGATGGGAGGTGGTGATTCCATAGGAGGTTCCGGGAATGCAGTACTAGTAGGGCCAGATGATGAAGCACTGGGAAATCTGCACAGGAGGTCTGGTCATCAGAGGCGTCGAGATTGTCGCACCAGTGGGGCCGGACGACAGAGGGGCGTTGACTGGCTAGGGATAAGCCCCCCCTCCCCCCCACTAGGGGGGATTGCCATAAACCCTAGATGGAAAAAAAGTGGGAGGTCTTAGGTTTAGAAAAACTCATTTGATACCATATAGAATGATAAAATAAGAGAGATTCAATACCCATGGTTACTCTTTAAGGGAGGTCTTGAGGTTATTTTATAATTAATAATAAAGACCACATCATACCATAAGTCTGATGTGGGACACAAACTCCAATAAAAAATAAGAATGATTAAGTGGGTTTTATGGTTGACAATAAATATTACAATGTATAGACTAATAGAATGAATAATGTTGAAGTAAATGATATAAAAAAATTTAATGAAATTTGTTGTTTAAAACAAAGTGTTCCATGGAAGTATAATTCGTTTTTTTGATCATATCTATAATCTTTGATGTACAATACTTAAAAAATTTTGATTGACCTAATTTTCATGGAGAAGTAGTTACCTATATAATGAATGAAATTAATTTCAAAAAAATGAATGAGAATAATTTTTTTCAATGCACAATATTTTTTATCATTCAAAGGTCCTAAATAGCTCACTTATTTTCAAAAATTTATTACTTTAAATTTTTATTAAAAATTTCTGAATGAGTTTTTCATGGAATCCTTATTAATAATATTTTTTAAAAAACCATAGGAATGTAATATAGTAAACCCCATGGGTCATCTCCCAATGATTCTTAGTGATAACTCAATGGATTCCCATTTATTTTCATATTTTTTTAATTTTAGATTTTAAAATGAATTGAAAATTAAAGGTTCCCAAAAAATTGATGATTTAAAACTGTAAAAAACAATATAAAAGGGACAAATAAAAAATCCAATTGTGCAAGCTATATAAACCTTGGTGTCTACTAATTCACTAACTCATCATCCACTTGAAATAAATTATGACTTAAACTTATTCAATAGCTTGATTGTATGTCATTCCTCTAGAAAACACTCTCTGTTCAATGAAATGGATATATTCTATAAACACTCATGTTCATGTCAACATACAGTTATACCTCCTCTTATAGTGAAATCCTCACACTACACTCTAATCTCACACACTTCACTCTGTTTTATGTGTCGTATGATCAAAAGGGGTGACTAGATGTTTAAATAGGGAAGAAAATACAAGAGGTGGATAATATGGATAAATAGTGAAACATTCCTCTATTCGGCGGTGAAGTATACTTTGTTCAACCTAACATGGTCTATTGGAAGCAGAAACTCCAAATGACAGTTTTTCCTGATGTTTAGATAGCACCAGCGGGTTCTTTATCAGTTGGTAGGGTTGGTTGGATAGGGATTGTGTCAGATGGATCTGTTTACAAGAAGTGGATTGGATAGGCCGAGAAAATGTTATTAGCTTCATTATGAATTTCTCTATTAATCATATTTATTTTCTAGGTTCCAAATTCTATAGAATATCATAGTTTAGTAAGTGATATTGGTTAATTTTTCATGAATCATAGATGTTATTGCAACTAGATGACCTATTAGGAACCACTATAAAGGTGTGGTGGGACCATTTGTACTGGTTAGTGACTGTGACAAGGAAAAAAGTTAAATAGATATTGATTATAATATATGACTAAGTTTTTAAATCTTTTTATCATATAATTTCAATAAATATGGAAATGGTGTTATCTCATGGATTTATTAATTAATTTTCTGAACCACAAAAAACTAAAGTGTTCCGTTTTTGCCTTCATTTTTCAGATATATTGAATTCTTGTGTTTAGTTGTAAGGAGTGTGTGAAATTCATGCACTACTTGGTGTGGTGATTAGAGTGTTTCAACTCCCTATCTCCTAGTACATAAGGTTCTTAGGGTACCATCTGATTGGTGTAGCATATGAAGCTTGGATGTATACTATGCATAATAATCGAAGGGGATCATTTGGTTGATCGGTGGTGCAGTTCCAACCCCAATAATTGGTGTCGAAACCTATTTGAAATCATGGGCCATCACACTTGATAATATTTGAGGTAACAAGTTCTTTCAATTTATGGTTTTTTATTCAATTGGGAGTTTACTGGTATCGAAATGATAGCACAAGAATATGATGTGTTTTGGGATGATGTGTTTGATGGGAAAGACAGGAACTTGGAAAATGAAAATAATGCATTATTTCACTCAAAAAGAATTATAAAATCTATTGAATGGATTTATGTTGGAGAATATGGATAATACACAATGGTTTAGGGTGGATATAAAGTTACTCAAACCCATTCAGAAGTCACTATCTTAGAACACATCCATTAACATTCTGGAGGTAAATACGTCTGTAGATATGATGAAGACAATGGAAGATATGTCAGAGAAGCTGTTAGTAATGAATAGTATTTTTATGATTTGGAGACTATTCAATATGTGTTTATTAGAAGATGGGTCTATGGATGATAATATAAATGATTTTAACATGATTCAAAGTTAGATAAATTCTGTTAAGGTGATGTTTGTAGAGAAAATACGAGCACCGCTCTTGTTATAGTCTCTTATAGAAAGTTGTAAAGGGATGTTAAATTCCATGAGTAATTCTTATAGTAAATATAAATTGTAACTTAGTATATTTGGGGGATTATCCTGAATGAAGAACTCGGAAAAAGGGAAATGAACCACCATCTGAATGTTCACTCAACGTTGACAGAAGGAGAATGTTACATTATTAGAAGTTATGTTTGAGGAAATGGGAAAAAAATTACATCATAGAAGCTGGGGAAAATTAGTTGGCCCTGCCTTAGTATGTTAGCACTTGGTAAGAGTGTATTCCTCAAGAAAGACTATTAGGGAAAAGGGGGAAATTCTGGATGGGTGGTATCTAGAAGTAAAAGTTTCATTAATTCTATGGTAGATGAAGTGAGTAGTATCTTACTACTGAGTCTGTATGTTATGGTAGAATCATGGATCATTTACTATGGATTGTCAGTTCACTCCATGAATTAAAAGGGATATATGGGAAATTATGTGTTAGGGAAGTTTAGAAAGATTTAATTGGGAAATGATTAGGCTATAGAAATTGTGGGGAAATGTGATATAAAGGTATGGAAGAAGAATGAGAGCTACATTGATCTCAAGTCAGTTCATTATATACCAAGTTTATAGAAAATTTTAATTTCCATGAGATATTTGGATAAAGAGGTTTTTGGAATAAACATCAATAACTACATGTTGAATATTACTCGTGGTTCAATGGTCACAACAAGAGGAATGAAGGACATAACCATGTATCTGACTGGATGATCAAATAGAGCAACAATTGCCAAAACTATAATGTATAAAAGCTCAGAATTATGAAATCATTGACTCATGAATCCTGCTGAGAAAAATATAAAGGTTCTTTAATTTAATTACATGTTGAATCTAGGTCATATAGACTTTGGAAGAAACAAAATGTGTCATTCAATCTGACCTTGCAGACACCTAATAATCTGAAGTTGGAATGAATTTCTAGGGATGTTTGGCGACTTTCCCCTATCCAAATACCATGGAGGGTCAAAATACTTCATGATATTCAATGATGATTCCATGAGTAAGGATTGGATTTACTTTTTGAAACAAAAAAATGTTGTATTTTAATTGTTTCTACAATGGAAAGAAATGGTAGAGAATGAGACCCGAAGAAAGATTAAGTGCATAAATTCCACCAATAGTGGTGAGTATAAAGGAAGGATCTTCTGAAACTTCTGTAATCATAAAGGGATGAGACATGAGAAACTTTTACCTAGAACATCTGAACATAATGGTTTAGCTAGATTAATTAACTAAACATTAACTAAAAATGTGTGGATTATGGGGTTGTATTCTATAATGTCCAAGGATATTTTGGAGGAATCAATCAACTATGAAATGTAATTAGTTAATCGAAGTTTGTTCAAACCAATGGGGCTGGAAATTTTGAAATTCTTATAAAATACACCAAAAATGTTGTTTAACAGTGGTTTATTATAAGTGATTAATGAAACCGCCACTAAAAAAATTAAATATATTATCAATTTTAAAAAACTAATACTAAATTTTCTGTAGATAAAAAACATCCTTTCCCCCTCCTCTCCCTCTCCCTGAATCCCACCCTTCTCCCCCAATACCTTGTTGCCACTCCCCTTTCCCCATTTTCATTTCTCCCTAAGCCCTCACCGCCCCTCCCCGTGCCACCATCACTGCTCCCTGAACCCTCAATGATCCCTCCACGAGCCCTCATTGTCCATCCCCATTCCTCCCTCCTCTTTTCTTCCGAGCCAATAATCCCTCTCTTTCACCACTCTCTCACTCACCCTAACCCTCAACCTCATAATCTCCCTTGTTCCCATTTTCCCCTCCAACCCCCATCCCCTTCCATTGAGGTGTCTCCACCCTCGATCCCTTGTTGTTAATCCCTCTCCATCAAGCCACCAAGACCATAACACTGCTCTCAAAACCTCATCCTTAACCTCATGGTTTCACTTGATACTCGTTCCACCTTTTCATCCCCCAACCCCAACCATTACACTGCTTCGACATCCTATTTTCTCACCGATTCAGGGTGATTTTCATAATTGCACCATTTTAGTTTGACATTTTTTACTTTCAATGTGTTTTTTTTGTCTTTATTCACTAATTTTAATTCCTTCTTACAAAACTATAATGATGGAATATCCTAGTAATTGTTGATATAATGCACTAATTTATAAAAACTAATGGTTGGTTCTATCCAAAACATGCTTGATTTTCTAATTATACATGAGTGTGGGTTGTAAGGTTATTGAATTATTGTAATTTTTTAACATCATTCTATTATTTCAATTTTATATTTTCAACTCAATAAACATACTTATAGAGAAGCTAAAATGTTTTGAAATATTATATACAATTGGATTAAAATATAAAAAAATTATAATGTTCAAAAACACAATCAAATTAATCTAAATAAATAAATTTTTATACCGTTGATTTTGAATAAATCAGTAATTTTTATTTAAATGAAATAATGCTTCTTATGTTTTATAATTTTATTTAACAAAGTGTAGGAAATATTTGATATATGGATAAAATTCAGATCACATTACCGAGGAACACTCCTCTGTATGCTAAGTGTTTGGAAGAGTTTTTAGATTTTTCAATTTCCAATCGATCCATTGATGAGACAATAAGATATTCAGGCACTAAATATAAATTTAGAATATTTTTTAAGAGACGTGAAGTTTATGATCAGTTTATATTGAAGAAATTATCTTCTCAATATTTATATTGGATTTGACATAGAGAATAAAATATTACAGAAATTTTGACCACTGATAGAGTCAACTACATGAGATACCTACTTCACCAACAATGAAAAATGGCATTCATAACCTTATAAACAATGATTTCATCATATAAAGGAAACAATTTCAACATAAAAACATATCAATACTACCAGTTGAGAATGATAAACATATTAACTTGGGAAATGATGTTTTTGGGACTATAGGATAACCAGATTAAGATCGAACATATCATTTGATCTTCCTCTTGATTCTACAGAGACTAATGTAAGAGAGAACTTAACTAAGTAGAAAAATATGTTTCATGATTTAGTTAATGATAAAAATTATGATTTGGATATTGGATTTCTAAAATATTCAAAATAGTTTTTTCAGGTGATGTTGTACCATATCTAATGCCTATGCGGAATTACAAATAAGGCAATTTCCATGATACTAGAATTATTGTGTGATGCATTTCTTAAACCTAAGATATGTTAGTCATTTTCTGATATAAAAAAGTTTTCTAAGTATATTGATCTGAATTATAAAAATATATATGATTTTCCTAATGATTTTATGATTTATTGGGAAGAAGATTCAAGTAGACATGATTGTAAAAAATGTTCATCTTTGAGATGGAAGTTAATGGGTGATGTTGGAAGTCTGAATCGACATACTAATACAAACTAGAAGAAAAATAAATCGCCTCCAATGGATATACATTACTTCCCTTTAAAATTTTGAATAAAAAGATTATTCATGTCATCAAAAACCACCGATCACATAAAGTTTCATTTTATAGATAATAAAAATCAACATCCAAGGGATTCAAAAACATATAAGATATTTGATTCATTACATCTAAATTTCTCATCTGGTCCTAGGAATGTGAGACTGGGATTGGTAGTCAATGGATTCAATCAATTTGGGGTTTTGAGTACCCATTATATAATTTTTTTGGTTTCTTGGATCCCTTACAATCTACCTCCATGGATGTGTATGCTACAAACATATTTTATCATTTTGATGATTATTCTGGGAAAAAATAACTGTGAAAGATATTAGTGTATATATAAAGCCTCTAATTGAGGAATTATATGAGTTATGGAGAAATTATTTTGATACATGTGATGAATCTTCTAGAACAATGTTCAAAATGCACGATGTTCTAATATGGACCATTAGTGACTTCCCTGGACTTGGGAACTTATATGGTTGGAACTCTTACAAGGGTTTGTCTTTTCATGTTGGTAATAAAGATTTTGAGACTAAATTACTACCTTAGAGTAAAAAATAGTTCTTATTGAGTCATCACATATTTCTCGATGCATCTCATATGTTTCAATTGAACAAATCAAAATTCAATGGGTCTATTGATTTTAGACAACCTACAAAGTTGTTAAAAGCTTCTGAAATGTTGGAAAATCTTGTTGGTTGAGTTTTCATCCCACATCAGAGTTGTGGTCTGAAATGGTCTTTATTATTCATTATAAAATAACCTTGGGTATCAATTCTACCTTTAAAACCTTTTATAAGGGGAATTCTCTTTCTACATGGTATCAGAGGAGGTTTTCTTAACCTGAGACCACCCTCCCATTTTTTCCCTACCCTAGGTTTTCCTAGAATTTTCCCCCATTGAGGGGGGGGATGATCCCCGGCTCTTTGGTCACCATAATCACCTCCCATATTCCATATTATGAGTGCTCCCAACGCATCTATCATCAGGGCATTCCTGCAGAAGCCCCGCCTCCACACCGGCCTCCTCCCTACGGATTCTCAACTCCGGTCAACCCTGTATCTCTCCATGACAAATGGTGTGGCTCCCACTTGGTTAAACCCCTCGTGCATGACTCCCTACTCACGGATCCTGCTCGATACTTCCCCTCTCATGCCACCTGATTCACAAGTGACTTCTAACTACCAATCAACGTCTCGTTTGGCCAGATCTTGTCAGACTCGCTTGGCTTCCACCTCCCTCATGTGACTACCGATGGCCCCCTCCTATTGTGCCTTCCGCTCTGACACCGCACTACTTACCTGTGTGTGTCGGCTCTCGCATCACCCCCAGACCCCATAATGGATCCTATGTGACTCCCGTGCAATGGATTCAGTGCACTATCCTTGACAGCTCCTCTATGGACCCTCTATCTACTGGCCTACATGATCCTTGCGTGATGATTTTTTTCCTCCCCTTCTATGACTGGAAGTTCCTCCTTCCTAGAGTGATGAATCCATGGGTAACATCTCCCCCAGTGATAGTCCCTCCCTGCTAATCCAACACTAACGGCTACTCCCCTCTCGTGTGCACAAAGTGACAAGACTGCTGCTACCAGCCCCTCCTGCACAAAATCATTTGTCTTCTCTAAATCCCCTCCTTGCGCACAACCCTGAGTGACAGAACTATACAACCCTTTACCAATGGTCACAACATCCCCTCCACCCAGCTTTCCACCTCTTTGAGCAATGACTATCACCTTTACCGATGTCCCATCAACCAGCATGCCTCTACTGCTTTCCCAGTGCCGAGATGTCCGGCCCTGCCAGTGCGGCTTTCCTGGTGCCTCATCAACTGGCCCCACCTACGCTACTTTCTCAGATCCTCTGGTAACTGGCCCACCAGTGTAGCATTCCTGACTCCTCTGATGATTGGCCCAACTATACAGCTTTCTTGGCACTCTGTCAACTGGCACCGCTTGTGGGTATTAGCAACCAATATTTTTCAGCAGCATCATCCATCAACTTCTTGAGGGGGAGAAGTAACCATAGTGTATTTTCTTTTCTTTGTTTTGTTTTGATTTGTAATCAAGATAGGCATGTCCAGCTTGAGGGGAGTGTTTTTAGTGTCTATTGATTGCCTTGTTTTTCTTTACTTTGATCTCATTTTCATTATGTTCAAGATAGGTAAACCTAGATTGAGGGGGATGTTGGAGTTTACATCCCACATCGGACTTGTGGTCTGATGTGGTCTTTATTATTCCTTATAGAATAATCTTGGGTATCAGGTCTACTTTTAAGACTTTTTATATGGGTAATTTGACTTCTACACTAGTAAATGATGAAACAGAATTTTGGAAAGTGCATAATTTGAATGATTGTGGGAAATGAGTTTGATTTTAAAAGGAGTATATTCTTCAAGCCTTTGTATTGGGAATTTAATTAATTGCATAATAATATTGATTTTATGCATATTAAGAAGGATATTTTTAATAATTTGAACATCACATTACTTAATGAACATGGAAAATCGAATCACCACCTCAATGCTTGAAAGGTCTTACAAGTAGTGCATATAGAGAGTGATCTATGGACATATGGGAATTTAATGTATTGTCTAGTAATTTTTTAATAAAAAATAGTGATAAAGATATATTCCTTTGTATTTTAAAACATGTGAACGAATTTGATGGATTTTCAAGTAACATATCAAATTATGTTGACAAAAAACATCATAAATTTCATGGATTAAAAATTCATGATTCACATGTTTTGTTACCCCAGTTATTAACATTGTAATTGTTTATATTTTTACCTGAAAAGGTTAGTGTAGTTATACTCCAATTATTCACATTATATATACAACTATGTGATAAAACTATAAAACTAGATACCCTTTTCATGTTTCAAAATAGATTAATAATGACACTTTGTGAAATTGAGATGATCTTTCCTCCATCATTTTTTACTATCATGATACATTTCACTATGAATTTGGTTGGGGAAACTAAATTTGGAGGTCTCATAAATTATTGATGGTTGTATCAAATTGAGAGTTTATTTATATTTTTTTCATCTAAAGTAAACCATTCTTGGTACTACATTAAATACGTAACTATGTTGTATTCATTTTATTTCACAGATACCTTGGTAATTTGGAATAATATGTGAAAAATAAATCACAATATAAAGGCTCTATTTCTGAAGGAAAATTAAAAAAGAAGTGTCTTACATTTTATTCAAGATACTTGGATGATATTTATACATGATTCAATTGATTTGGATTTGTTAACGAACTCATTCTTAACTAAAAAGGAAATATGAAATCATTCCAATTATTAGCCTATCAGTTGGGAGGGTCTTAAATATTACAGTGACAAAAATGGAATTATTATAACCACGGTGATATGTGCACTAAAGAGTGAAACTGTAGACCATTTATTTTAGAGATCATGATACAAACAAAGAAACCCCTAAAAAGGAAATCCTAAAATAAGAAATATAAAAAAAAAAATTGTTAATAAAGAGCTTATATAAGGTTTTTCACATTTTCTAAGTTCATAAATACTTCAATCGACATGAATACTAGGTTTACACATATATTTTTGTAAATATTATAATGTATATTGCATTTTTATCATGAATAATGATATGTCGGCTAAGTTGTTAGAATATTTTATGTTTCTAGATCAAGGTCCACTAAAATATGTTAGAATGTTCGATTCTTAAAATGTGAATGGATTTAAATTTAATATAGACAATCGGTAAGAGTGTTTAAAAACATATAATAGAGGTATATTTATAGTTTCTAAATTAGGATACTATGAAATGTTTATTTATATTTTGGAATTAAACTACCAAAATCATTTTTTCATTTATTTTAATCAAATGAAATTGGTGTGATATTACTAGGGGTATTAAAATAGATTCCTTTTGAAATATATGTTTTGAAATTATTATTACTTATCAAAATGACAAGATTGATAAGGAATAAGTGATTCACATAACTTATTCAACTCCCAGTTGATATTCCCCTGACCATATAGACATTATTTGTATTACATGATGATCCATACCTATAGAATCTAGGACACCCTCTACCCCCCCCCCCCATCAGGGTCTACCACACCCTCTTCTTCCATCCCATCAGTATCTAGAACATTAACTTCTGATTCAGCAAGTTCAAAATGCAACTAATCTATAGCAAGGGAACTGGCATCACTCCTATTTCTTCATGAGGATATTGAAGGGTGAAAGTTATAGGTACAAATTTTAATCTGAATAAAGTAATTTCACTTTTTTGTATTAAAAACTGTTTAATACGTAAATTATGGAAACAATGTTACTATAGAGACAAATATTAACCGTTCAGATGTCTGGAATCTGAAAGGATTAAATATAGTTGTCCCCTATAATTGTTATGGTATCCCCGCAGATGATGATGTTGGATTATTTGGACAGAATCTAGGTTAATTGGATTTTGAGATAGTTACTCTTCAGATTACATGTTTTGATTGGAGGCATATGCCTCAATATTGGAAGAATGAAGTATTTTATTCCTATATAAATTTGATATTAATACATTATGAATCAATTGAATGTTTTTATTTAATTAAATTATAATATTTTAAAAATTAATATCTTTATACATATGTTATTCCACTTTACCATTGCTAATCTTATCACATTAAAGTGAATATTGAAAATTTTGAGTAAGAAATGTAAAGAGTTTAAATAGAGATTATGGAATGAATTCAACGATACATGGTAGAACACTCAGCATCAGTATAATAGGATGCCTAAAGGGGTACCTAGAGAGTAATGGAAAATTTTTGTTGACAACCATCTCTATTAGAAGAACATGGTATGGAAAAATATATTATTATATTAATCTCATTTTCAATATATACACAAAAATGAAAAGGAGATGAAATTTCATACATTACTATTAAATTATATTTTATTTATTTATTGGATGTTTTAAGAATAATTTTACCAAGTTGCATGAAAAAAATCATCCCCAACACTGCCAATTCAAAGAGTTTTTCATGAAACAGATCGACTATGGTAATATTTTCATAAGTTCAAACTTTTATATGATAATATTATCCATTTAATATATTAAATTGTGGATTTATCTTTGTTTTATGTAGAAAAGTAATTTATAGCACCAAGTCTCCTGGATGGAACTTTAGTTGGATATTCATACAATGTCTTATGGAATTTATATGATTGTTCCTACCAAAGAAGTGGGGGTATGAATTCCTTTTTCATTGTAATGACTTATTTTTAGTTGTCACTTTTTTAATATGTATATCTTTAAATTTGAATTATATTTTATTTATATATAGAAATAAAATAAATGTGGTATGTCAATCTCATGCAGTCCTTCTTGGTCTCTAGGGATGATCTAGGTGGTCATGTCCTTATGGAGGAGCATCTTGGTCGCATGCGTGAGATTGGTTCAAGACCCTTATTGTATGAGGTCTTTGGTAGTCCATAAAGGATTGAAATAGAATCTACACTAGGTTTTAGTAAATCCCTATCTCAATATTCTCATAGGAATTTTCTTTCAATGAAAAACAAAATTCAGCAATATGGTGGCATAATCTAGAAACATTAGAATAGAATCCAACAACGAGGGGATCCTATACATATGTAGGATGTGAAGGTCTTTGCTCTATAGAAATAATTGGTTGAATTATATCAAAAGATAGCTCGATGTGTCCCTAGTGACATTGTGTCAAGGGATGGTTTGAGTGAGTAGGTAAATCACAAAATTTCATAATCATTTAGCACACAAAATTTTATTGGTTTAATGTTGAAATTTAAATATACATCATTGTTTAATTTTCAAGGGGATTATCATATGGGTGCTGGTAGAAGGGAGAGAGAAAAAGACATAGATGGTGTCAATATCAGCTCATCGGGAAGAGATGATGCCTGGATTTGGATTTTTTAGTTGTGATGTGTTACTAAATGCATGACAGACTAACTTAATGATATGGTGTTTGAGAAACCCTGTTTTGGTTTGTGGTTGTGGATATCTATATTTAATTTTCTTTACATGAAATCTATATTCTTGGTTTATTTTAAATGTTTTATTCCAAAGTTTCCATTATTCTCATCATTCTTAGGATCTTTTGGGTTAATTTTTAAATGATTCCATGTAAAGTCTTCCATTAAAGTTTAATGTATTTCTTAAATTTCTTTTGGTGGAGTAAATGGATGGGAATTGTCTTAGGAAGTCAGGAGTTTCCATGCAATTATTGGTGGATGGTGGGAACCACTTATTAGGGGTTTATGTTGGGATGTTTTTTCCCATTATTCTAATAAGACTAATACAAGTAAGTTTTCATGACCCACTCCACCAAATATTACTACTCTTGGACCAACAATGAGAGAAGTTAGATAGTGACTACCCGAGTCGCACCTCTTGTAGGCCCCGAGTTAGAGACTTTCACAGAGGGTATAATAAATAATCATAAGAAAGGAATTACTCTCTAAAAGAGTATGTGGAAGAGGGATAGAATATAGATAAACCAACCAAAACGTACTCTAAAATATATATAAATAAATTCCAAGTGAAAACATGCAATGACATATAGTATTATAACAACTAAAAGGAAAACTAAAACTACCCAAAGGTAATGATGGAAGCGACCACGAAACCCAAACAAATCCTGAAAAAACCATGAGCTAGTAATATATAGCTCAATCCCCAACCATTTTGGGCTGACTTGAAAAACAATTATATACATAGGGTGAGAAGAAAAGTATACTAATTAGGATCCACCCCATATCATCTCACGCAAAAAATAAAACAAATCAAGCTAAACACGGTGAATAATTGTGAAAATAACTTGTCACCTAAATATGTATACAAAGTCCTCAGCCTTACCAATGCTTACTCTCACCAAGTAAAAAATACAAGAGAGAATATAATGAAATAAATAAACTTCAATGGTACCCCACTCTCACATCCCCACTGGTTGGTCGCTCTACTGCAATATCACACGTCATGAGCCATCTCTCTCTAAAAAACCCATCCTGAAGAAACCTGATCAAGGCATCACAACATGCACTACATTCATCATGTCATCCCATATCACAACACCGTATATAGTTACCAAGTAGTTTCTAGGACTAACCACAACCTGTTTGACATTTGTTATACATTATCTATTATACCTCAATCCATTACATCTCATATATAGAGTAATGTACCACAAAAAATCACATCCTATACACATCATACCTAAAATAATCCTTTAGATACTGCATTTGGTAATACATGTGTTCGAAATAACCACAAGTCATCTCATCCCTCTACACACATATATGGGGAAACTAACTGTCATGCATAATAGCACATATAACTACCAAGAGAATAGAGTTGGGCCAGAGGGGGTAGTCAGTCATCCATCCAGCCACAAAGATGTTGGGGAAAACACCATCCCAGAGTCCACTATGTGTCAGTCACCGAAACTGATATGGATGGGGCAACGTATGAAATCAAAAAATATACAGGATATGATATAGTTCCTAACCACACTATGTTCATAACTTAGTCTAAGACTCAACCACATCTAATGTCACTTGGACTCCCAGTTGTCACTACTAAGAACAGATATCCTATAATCACACATGTGTTTAAAAGAGATGCAAAAATTAATTCTTTTCTTTTTATAATTTCTTTTAAATTAATTAATTTATTCTGCAATAAATTAACCATTTACATTATTCCATATTACATTACATTAATCATAAAAGTAATGTTTGTTCCCTCTAGGAATAATCCAAAATGATCCCACTGGTTCTCAAGATTAACAACTTTTCATCATTTCTATTCCATCAAAATTAACCCCATGGGTTAAAAAGTTTTTATTCATTATTATCATCATTTCATAATCCAGGTTCTCTAGGAAAACCATCCTAAGATACCACTAAAAGTAAACATGAAACCAAGCACACCCAACTACCTCAAGTAGTGTGGAAAATAATACAAACAAAATAAATAGGACCTTGATCCCTTAAATAGATTCATAAGCAAGCATAACAACATCACATCAATGGGTAAGCCTATCTTTAACCTATTCCATCTTCTCTAGTTCCATCCTTGACACCCACATGCATATCCTGATGCATCTCACCCTCACAGGTGTTAATTACTACCACATCATCCGGGCTACCCCACCCACATCACATCAGTCATCCCAAGATCAATCATCCTAGGTTCATATCACATCTCATAGCGAAGAAAAATTATGGAGAACATCACAAAACTAGTTGGAAAAAGACAAGTTAACCAATAGGGAAATCCATGCCTAAAACAGGGCATCCGACCTTCACATAAAAATGAGTTATCACAGCTCCAATCACAAGGCACTCGATTTTCTTAAGAAAATGGTAAACTCATACCATAGTAATTATCTTTATCATAGAACAAATTATTATAACATATTAAATTAACGTATTCATTATTCATAGTTTCCAATTATGGGTAACCTAATTCAACAATCCATTACAAGCTATCAAATGATAAACAAGATTTTAGCAATAAAACCAATTTCTAAAAACATACAGAAGTACCATTCTCATTAACATGACTTTTCATTTCAACATTATCCACAAGAATTATCATGATTCACATTATTTTTCAATTCCATTATCATGGATGAATGAAATTAATTATACATACACATTTCATCAGTTCTATTATCATCAAATTATAACCAACACTGGATTCATTAAAGATGGTTATTTATTCTCTAACTAATTAATTATTAATTAATTACAGCTTTGTGTTATTTAGAATTTTCTATTAAGAACAACATGTTAATACATAGCATCACAATAAATTCTAGAAAACACAACATAGATAGCACGCTATCTAGAAAATCAAGATGAAAACCGTTATAATGGAAGAAGAAAACAACATGTGATCTCTACAACCAATTTTTTATTAATCTGGTGTAATAATTATTTGTTAAATACTATTATCATCCAAATGGACAAACCATTATGACATTATAATTTCACATAAATATATGGAAGAATCAACAAATATTTTTTCTCAATGATTTCAATGTTCTTCGCATGAGAATGGACCAACTTCATAGATCATGATGACCTCTCTAGAAATAATCTGCATCCCACCAAGGATGTGGTAGCACAACCGGACCAACAAAAAACCAAAAAAACTCAATTATAAACATTGAACTGAACCACCATTGAATGAAAAGAAGAAGTGGGGGAACCAAATCAAAAAAAATAAAAATAGAACAAGAAGAACATACCTCAGATCTCTATAGATCAAATATGGGAAGCTATGAATCAATCCCCACAAAAGTAATCCTAAAATTCCTAAAGGGAGCATAGTTGATCACCTGGAATTCAAAAGGAAGGTCCTAGGGTTTGAGAAAACATGAGGCCCTAGTATTTATAAAGTCATGTTGTGCCATATATTTGCATAGTGTGAAACCCTTTCATATCATGTAAATGTCGTGTTTTAAGTTTTGATAAAAAATGTGTCGCCTAAAACCATTTAACCTTGAATTTTTACATGTAGTGAGGCACCCCATGAACCATAATTAAAAAAGTTTTTAATGGATTTAATGATGTGGATAGGCTCTCATCCAATCCTTGAACTGTGAATTCATGATGTGAAACACTTACACATCATGAATTCTCCATTCTTCCTACTTTTAGCTGCCAAACATCTTCAGACCTACTCCATGCCTCCTCTAAGCACCATGAGATTTGAAAGAGTGAAAAGGGTCAAACTAGAAGGATGTGTCCGCTTATATAATTTATGTTTTTATAGATTAATATTGAGTTACAATTTTGTAAAATAGAGAAATATGGGGTGTTTGGTAACCTACTAAATTCAGGTTGTTACAGTCTAGCGACCGTGTTTAGTAATGGTTGATGTATTAGAATGTGTAATCTTTATAGCCTTTACTTAAATGATGAAATCAAGGGTTTTAGTAGGATTATTTTGGGAGGGATTTAGTTTGTCTCATATAATTTGTAGGTTAGAAGTAATTCATGGGTGTATAAGTTTTCGATTTTATCCATTTTTTTTTCTCACATTATCATTTTTATGTTTGTTATCTTGGGGGTGTTGTGTGGTTTCAAGAATGAAAGTGGGGTTGTGGTGAAAAGTGTTTTTTTCATAGTGAGGTATGAAATCTATTAAAGATCTATGGAGGATGTTGTGGAAGTTTTAGGATTCACAATGATGGAATAGGTTTGAAGATGAAGAAAATACAGAATAAAACAATCAGAAAAGAATGAGAAAAATATCACATGGGACACAAAGAATTACATGGTTTGGGAAATGATCACTATATCCATAAAGAGGTAGAAATGTCACTTATTCAGGAATATAAATATAGAAATATAATATATTTTCACACATACAAAAACCCTACACCAAATGTGAAAATAACAAATATCATGTTGTATTCCAAAAACTGCACAACAAATCGGTTGTGTTACAGTTCCACAACCACCCAAAGTTCCCACTACTACAGTGCCTTGTTGATTTTTTGGTCTACACTACTATAGTGAGTAATCATTTCTTTGGTTACCAAAAACTTTTTTAGGGACCTTCACCCCCCATAATTGTAGAGTTGGGGTCATTAACCCCTACAACCCTAAATGATCTCACCATGGAGCATGACCCGGGAGAGTTGCGGTCTGTTGTGCATTATGGGCTATGAGCATTTAGTCCAACATCATCCAAACAGATCGAGATACACCAATGAAAAAGAGGAAAGGTCAATGAGATTATGGGAGTTTATTACATTATAGTCTTCTTATAGGAAAATTTTTATAGTAATTCATTTAATATTTTTTTCCCTTGTGGTGTGTTAGAAGTTGTTTGGTGATGATATGGTAAAAGTTTATAAGGATGTGTGTTGGTAATGAAAAATCAGTGTGCAATGGATTTGAAGAGGTGGTGATGTTGTGAAATAAAGTGTGTGGTTCTGTATATATATATATATATATATATATATATATATATATATATATATTATGGGGTTACATGATTATATGGCAGTATGAAGTGATGTGGTAATATTGTGGAATGTGGTTATATGTAAGTATGAATGAAGTGAAAAAATTATGAGGTTGTTGTGTATTGATTTTACACGCACATATTATTTATAAATTTTAGTGGTGGATTTTGGTGTTTTGATTAGATCTTTGATTCATTGTTATTTGATCTTACTTTTTGATATTTATACTCCATTGATTTTAGATTTTATTATTAACCTTTTAATTGTTGAACATTTCTTATATTTTGATGTATCTTTATTTTATTTGAGATTCTATATCTATAAACCTGGGTTTTTGTTTACTGATATCATGGAATTGATTAATCCTATATTAACACTCTTCATGTTCTTATTGTTGATTCTCACTTCCTATTATAAAGTTTTATATACAAGAAGTAATTATCAGTTCTAGAAATGTATATATTTGAATCTGGAATACAATTTTCCCTTGTTTTTATTATGTTTTAATTGAATCTCTATTTATAGTTGCTCTATTATGGATTTTAGAATATCAATATGATTTGATTTTGTTTTCATTTATTATCCACTTCCTAATTTATTTTTTATCTCTATTTTATTCACTTTTTCTGGGCATTGTAACTTATATACCTTTTTTTACAGCAATATATAGAGGCGGTTTCTATCACCACAAAACCCTTGATAGTTATATGAGACAAAACCTTCACTAACAATTGAAATAATCACCAGTATATGTCATTTTTTGATAGTTCTTAAAAATAGCTATTAAATCAGTGAAAATGATGTTAGTTGATTGTGGACACCAAATTTATTAACTATTTCAAAAAACTATTAGAGAACTATTTGATGTTAGTTTAAACTACTTATAGTTCCTTAATATTTTATTGTGATGGTTCAATAAAGTAACATATTTCAACCAATTCAAAATTTTCATAATTCTTTCATATATCCATATTTATTTCGAGGATCAAGATAAACTCAAGGAGAAATCCTAGGCAATTTTCTTTGTTGGATATAGACATGAAATATTTGGATTTGAACTTTGGGATGATCACAATAGACATGTCATCATAATCCATAATGTGATCTTCAATGAGAAGGTCATGTAAAAGGATAGGAACTTGAAGGATAAGTAATTTGATGGAAAATAATCGACTAAATAGATTCAAGTTGAACTAAATAGGGACACTTTACAAACAAAATATATAGGGAATTCAAATTTTAGAACTAAAAGACCATAATGTAGGTCATTGGAATAAATAGTATAATTCTCAATGAATGTTGAGGGTTGAGAAGGGGTACTAGATGATAGAAATCTACAAGTCATAGTATCAAAAGAGGCATTACCAAATTAAAAATAACCATGGGGAAATATCTATATGTTTTCCATAGTTAGAAAACTGACTCAGAGGAATGGGAATTACAAGAATTATCTTATTCTAATATACTATGGGGAACCTAAGATCTAGAAGGAAGAAACCAATATTAGTGATTGTATGAAATTTGAGTTAAGTGTGAATGATTAGTTCTATTTACTTAATGTAAATAAAATTTGAGAGCTAATAGACTTACCAAAAAGAGGAAAATAACTTGACAATAAATGGGTTTTTTGTTTAAATTAATAAGTTTACATAAGATAACTATTCATGGAAAAGATGGTGGTGAAGAGGTTTTAGCATAAAGAATGGATTGACATATAGAAAATATTTTTCACTAGTAGTAAAACATACTAGAATACGGTCAACATTGACCATAGTTGTGTCAAAAAAAATTTATTTAGTACAAATAGATGTGATGATGGAATTTCTCTATAAATATTTGGAGGAAATTCACAAGAAGTAGCCATTGGGTTTCAAGGATTAGTGGAATGAGGAATTGGAGTGAAATATTAATAGAATTATCCATGTTTTTTAAACCAGAAAAAAGAAAATAGAACCATATGTTTTATGAATTTATTTCAAACAAATATTTGATGCAGATAAAGGAAAACCATTATTTATATTAGAAAGAACTTAAATATGGGATTTTCATCTGGTTATCTTTCTATGTGGATGATATGCTTCTGGTGGTCTAGAGCGTTAAAAGGATTTATAAGTTAAAAAATATTTGTCTATAATATTTTATATGAAAGATATCTATAAAGTGAATAAGATTTTGAGGATAAGGATTCAGCGAAATAGGAATGTTTGAATCTCGATGTTGTCTCATAGGTATTAAATCTGAATGATTATTGATAATTTTGGTATATCTAGATGCAATCTGATCTTAACCCCACTTGTTGGACACTACATGATTTCCTATGAGAAATCGCCAAAGATATAGGATGAGGTGAAGCACATAGAGACAGTGTCATTTTCCTCAATGGTTAGAAGTATAATGTATAGAATGATGTGAACTCATACAAACATGGTACATATAGTGGGACTGGTTATCCATTTCATGTTCAATCCATAGAAATAACACTAGGAAGATATTTGCATCAGCATTGTCATTTGAATCAATGAATCACATGGTGACAGTTTGATTTTAATCAGTAGTCAAACTTTCGATGTACATCAAGATGAGCGCTCATTAAGACATTTCACACATATAGGCATGTGATTTTTCATCGATGATCCTTTACAAGGGTATATTGATGCTAACATTGGGGGAGATTCAGACAGACATAAGGTAATGTATCGTTTTGTGTTCACTTATAGTGGAATAATAATCAAATATATGTCAATATTAAAAACAATAGTAGTGTTTTCTACAATGGAAGTAGAATACATGACATCAAAGGAATTAGGGAATGATCTGATGTGGTTGAGGAATTAATTGGAGGAACTTGAAAGGGAGAATAAGGATTTATTACTCAACTATGTTAGTAAGATCAGAATTCACTTGACATAAAATTCAATTTTCATGCATAGATGAACCACATAAACCTGAAATGTCACTTCATTTAGACATTGGTGGAGGAAAAGAAGCTAGACCTATAGAATATTATTGGAAATCAAAACATCACAAACATGTTCTCCAAATCTTTGGTCTAGGAAATTATGAGGTGAAATTATGCCATAGTGGGACTTGGGTGAATGGAAAGGGATGGATAAAATCACATTATTATTGTTGTAGATGTGGAAAATTGTGCCTAAGTGTTGGATAGTTTCCATATTTTCCCCTAAATCGTTCTTCAAGTCAGAATGGGATCTTTAGAAATTGACAGGGTTGGTCGGACATGGATTGTGTGCAATGGGTGTGTATATAGGAAGTGGACTGGACATGATGAGTGGAAGTTATTGGCTTCAATTTAAGTTCCTCTATTCACCAGCTTTAGTGATTATATGTTGAAGGACACAGGAGATTAGTGGTCACCATTTACAATTGGTTTATCATCTATGAATCTCAGATAGTAGGGAAATTAGATGATTGTATGGGACCCTCTATAAAGGTTGGGTGGGACCACATGTACCCATGAGGGACTATGGCATCAAAAAAGGTTAAACATATTTAGATTTTAATTTCTAATGGAGTTTTGTAATCTTTTTATCGTCTGATAGAAATAAAGGAAGCATTATTCCCTCATGGAAGTAGGACTTAATTGTTTGAACCACATAAAACTAAATTGTTCCTTTCATTACATTTGTTTTAACATATCTTGAATGCTTGTGTTGATTTGTACGAAGTGTGTGTAAGTCAAGTGTGAATTAGTTTGTTGATTAGTGAGTGAACTTCTTATCTTCTAGTACATTGGGTTTTCAGTGTACCATTTGATTGGTGGAGCATCGAGATCTTAGTTTCTTATTGTGCATAATGTTTGGAGGAGTACGTTTGGAGGATCAGTGGTGTGGTTCCAATCCCAGAAACCTTCAATTCATTTACACACTCACTATCATGTAAAGTCTATAAGATCAAGTGGCAGACCTACTCACACACCTCCACAACTCACCACTACTTTAATTGACAATAAGTAAAGAGAAGTGAAGAGATAATAAAACATAGTAATGAATTTTTAGGTCCCTATAAAAGAATTAAAAAGTTTCTATACATCTCTTGGGTGATTATATAGAAGCCACTTCTAAAACTCTTGGAAACTACAGATTCAAAGAACTACACTAATCATCAAGTGTCGAACCTCGATCGTGGGGACCATATTCTCTTCTTATATGCTCTAGAGTAGTTCTTGCATCTCCTTCTTCATCCCACATTACAAAAAAACGTTCAATTATTGGGAGTTATTTTTCCATTAGAATTGGTTATAACCACCTCTAAATGAATTATCAATATTTATAAAAAACATCTCAAAACATGTTTTTTAACTTCTGTTACAGATACTTGTCCACAAACGTTGGTATGGTAAACAATATACTGGTGGATCTATAATATATTTATACATATGTATATGTATTTATTAATATATATTTATTATAAATACATATATATGAAATATTTATATAAATGTATATCATGTGTATATATATAATATTTTTATAAATTTAAATATTTAAACATTTATATAATATATTTATATAAATGTATATATATATTTATTAAATACATAAATATTTATATATTATATAATATATTTTTATTATAGATGCATCTATATAATATATTTATATAAATACCTATAATTTGTATATGATATATTTATATAAATGTATATATATTTCTTAAATACATATATATATATTTATATATTACATAATATATATTTATGGTAGATATATTTATATAATATATTTAATAAATTCATATATATTTAAATATTGTTAGGACTCTTTCCTAACAATGGATGCTTAGTAGGAATTAGGTTGAAGAAATAAAAAATAACATAGCAAATCTTTTATTTCAATACCAATAACAAAAAATATAGAATAAGATGAAGAATAATGAAATTGATATATAGTATAAGGGAGAATAGGAAGAAGAAGTAATAAAGAAAGAGAAGACCACTCCCCCGAGAGCCCAGCCGAGAACACGGACCGATTTTACAGCCATAAAAATGCAAAAATGATTCATACCCCTCGCTCTTAACCAGTCCCTTTATTTAATACCCAAAACAAATACTCACAAACCAACCTCTAACTTCCTAACTGCTATAGCTGACCAAAACAAACTAATAAAGGAAATGACTAAGCTTCCCTAGCAGTTACATACACAGACAACCCAACTACCTAATGTCGCCCCTTATAAAACAACCTTTTCCTCAATGTGGAACTCAAAATCAAGGTTTGACTTATTAATACTACAATGGAAGCACATAGAGGTGGTTTTTTGCATTGGAATCAACCAAGAAACATCTTCAAATTTAAGTATTCTCATATCTTCATCTCTGCTAAAGTTGTGTGTTGGTGTGCAGCACTGGCCACAAGGATTCTCCCACCCTGATCGGGTTGCACCAATCCAAAAGGTGAAAAATGGGAAGCCAAATCCATAGCACTGAAAATTTCGATTCATTCCCAAAATGAATAACTAAGTGCCACTAATAGAGTAAAAATGACAAGAATCAAAAGATCAGGGATACCTGGATGAAGTCAAAGCTAGATCTAACCCATCTTGAAACCTAATCAAGAATCAACAAGCACTTATCAAACCAACAATGTCTCAATTATTCAATCCCTTATCTGAGTTAACATGCTTGATGAAAGAAACAATTGAGGGTCTCTACTTCCCAAACATTGTAACCAAAGAGAGTTCTTGTGGAGGATATGTGTTAGTAAACATGAGAGAATAAATCTTCACCACTGGAAAACCATCAAGAAATTCCAAAACAATATGATTAACCTCAATGATAGGAATAGATCAAGAAATTGGGATTGAAGATCAGTGTAAGTCAAGCCCCTCTAAATAGTGAAAGGATGTAAAGAAGAGGAATTTTATATACATTTTTTGAAAAAAAATATTTAAATAATACTAGATTAAAAAATGAAAAATTAATATTGGGAGATGGCATAGGCAATGCCAAAATTAGGATATGTAGAATGGGGGGAAGAACAATGCAACATTTTCCACTCATCGGCCTGAATCGAGGACAAGATAAAGGCAGCAGATTCCCCTTTTCTCAAAACTAAAGTGGAAAGGTGGCATCATCAATGCTTCCTTTCCTAGAATCACATATAAATAGGTCACATGCCCCACCACCTCACTCACTCACTTCACGCCATATCTATCTCTCTCATTCCACTCCCTCCCTCTCTATAATTAGTCTGGTGCTTCATCCATTGTGTGTAGTGGTTTCAATGACCTAAAAGGAGTGTTGAATTTTAAAAAGCATCATTTAGAGGTATTTTTTATTATTTATTTTTAATGTTAATTATTTATTTAATTGATTCTTTTTTAGTTAGTTGTAAATATGTTAATTACTTAGTAGTTTAGTTAGTTATATATAGTTTAAAATTAACAGTTACTGTTAGTAAATAAAATAATATTATTTATTTATGAATTTTGAGTAAATAATTTATAATTATTTTTAGTAATGGATTTATTATCATAATAATATTTTTAATTATTATAAAATAGTAGTTTTTAAATATTAGTAGTGTAATTAGAAAATATTATTAACTAGATGATGAATAAATATTAATGTAATTATTTTTTATTAATAATTATATTTTAAATAAGTAATGATTAACTAATGGTAAAGTATTGATTATGTATTGATTAAATAATTCCCCCAGGGTGTAGCTCAGTGGTTCTTTCCCTATGGGTCTCAGCAGGGTCTAGAGTTTGAGTCCCACCATGTACATCCATGTATGGTATATTGCCTGGATTTCTATATAATGTATCCCCTTTTCCCGAATAAACTAAGAATTTTGCCTCAAAATTTTAATCATTTATTAATTAATGAATAACATATTATTAAATAATGACCAGATAATTATTAGATAATAATTAACTAATGAATACCAGATAATTAACTAAAGCGTAAGGTATAATTAATTAACGATTAAGTAACTTTTAACTAATGATTAGCTAATAAATAACAGATTAATAAGGAATGATTAACTAATGAATAAAGAATCATTAACTAATGATTAAAGAATGATTAAAGAATGATTAAATAATGATTAACTAACAATTAAATAATTATTAATTAGTGATTAACGAATGATTGAAGAATGATAAACAACTGATTAAATAATGATTAAATAATGATTAACTAGTGATTATTGAGTCATTAACTAATTATTAAAGAATGATTAAATAATTATCAAATATTTATTAACTAATATTAAATAATGTTTAACAAATGATTAAATAATGATTAACCATTTATTAAATAATTATTAACTAATTCTTAACTAATGATTAAATAATGGTTAAATAATGATTGATGATTGATTAACTAATGATTGAAGAATAATTCACTAATGATTAAATATTGATTAACTAATGATTAAATAATTATTAACTAATGATTAAAGAATGCATGATAATGATTAAAGAGTTTTTCACTAATGATTAAATAATGATTAACTAATGATTAAAGAATACATAACTAATGATTAAAGAATGATTGACTAGTTATTAAATAAAGATTAACTAATGACTAAAAAGTGATTAACTAAGGATTAAATAATTATTAAATAATGTTTAACTAATGATTAAATAATGATTAACAGATGATTAAATAATGATTAGTCAATGATTGAAGAATGCTTAGTTAATGGTTAAAAAATATTAACTAATGAATAAAGAATGATTAACTAATCTTTAAATATTGATTAACTAATTTTTAAATAATTATTAACTAATGATTAAATAATTATTAACTGATGATTAAAAATTTATTAACAAATGCATAAAGAATGATTAAAAATGATTTAGTAATAATGATATTATGATTAACTAATGATTAAATAATAATTAGCTAATAATTAATTATTTATTAACTCATAATTAACTAATAATTAACTATAATGTAACTAATTATTATTCATTAATTAAGTAATGATTAATTAGTGATAAATGAATGATTAAGGCATAATTTATATCGGATTAACTAATGGTTAGATAATGTTTAGAATATAGATAACATATGATCAACTAATGATTAAATAATGACTAAAGAGTGTTTAACTAATAATTAATTAATTATTAACTATTAATTAACTATTAATTAGATAAGAAGTAACTATTTTATATCTATTAATGAATTAAATATTAAATAGTGATAAATGAATGATTAAGACATAATTAATATAGGATTAATTAATGATTAAATAATGATTAAATAATAATTAATTAATGTTTAGATATTGATTAACTTTGTACTAACAAAGAATTAACATTTGGTTGAATGATTACTAACTAGAGGACAAAGAGGATTAACTTAACACATGAATTCTTACACACATGATTTAGATGATTCATACCTTATTGTACACCTAGATTTTTACTCTTGATTGATATGTTTCATATGATTCACATTCTCTTTATAAACCACTGAACATACCTTTAGTAAAATTATAAATTGTACTGTGAAACATTAGTGTAATATTTTAGGATATAAGAATTCATTCTCAAATTTTTGTATCAAAAATATTATGTTGTCATCTAAGAAATCAAATCTTTGTCTGGATACTACAAGTGGATATAGCTTTGGAAAAAATGTGCCTAGGTGTAAAACCCAAAAACTACATTGAGCTATAATCGATCAAGAACCGGTGCATGACAATAAGCCTTACAGCACACCTAGTTTACACTCTAAGGGGATATAATTTAGATTATTCAAATTTTCATTATAAACTACTGAACATACATTTTAGAGGATTAAAAATTGTACTAAAAAAATAGTGTCTTTTTTTAGGATATAAGAAGACGTTATAAAATTTTGGTATCATAAATATTATATGGTTATATAAGAAATTAGATCCCTATCTGGATACTACATGTGGATGTGGATTTGGAACAGATGTACCTCGGGGTAAAACCTGATAATATCGCATTAAGATATACTCGATTTGCAACTTGTACTCAACAATGGGCCTTGTTTCACACTTGGTTTGAAACTTCTGGGGGATATGATTTAGATGATTCAAATTTTCTTTATAAACTACTAAAAATACCTTTAGTAATACTAAAAATTATACTACAAAACATTAGTGTCATATTTTAGGATATAAGAATATGTTCTAAAATTTTATTATAATAAATATTTTATGGTAAACTATCATTGTAAATATTTTTACCCTATCTGAATCTTCATTAAGATACATTTTTCAAGTTGAGAATCATTTATTCATGTGTCTACTACTATGGGAGGTTATTCAAACCAAGAAAGGGGCTTCTTATAGTACACGACCAATAAATATATCCAGAAAATATTATTGCGTAACCCCAAGAGAACATCAAGAAATAATTTATGGTTTCTTAAATCTAGGACCTGATCAAGAGATGTAGTCTATTAGCTATAGATATTTGAAATTCCCAACTACATTATGGATTCTAACTTGTACATTGGTTGCTAATGGGAACTTGGTCTAAGAAATAACTTTATTTTCCAAATGGTCAGATGGTTCCACGATGGAGTTATATGTTGAGGTTTCTAATGTAGAAAAACAAAATCTAATTGTATAAATATATAGACATATAAGAGTTATTGAATAAGTTATATCCCAAGAAAATGAGGTTATTCCTTATGATGTGGAAGATGACAACCTACTTGATCTCCCATATATACATCTAAATCATAATTTTGATGATGAATCTTCTACTGGTGGGACAGACAGAGACAATAGTGTTGATGAGAAGGAAGTTGTGGATGGTTGGGAGGAAGTTTCTAGAAATTATGTAGTTGTACAATAACCGGGACCAACAACAAATGGTTAGCCCAACGGGCATCATTAATTCCCACCAGGTTACTGAATATAGAAATTTAAAGCAGGAAACAGACAAAAAACTAAAGTATAGGGTAGTATAGGATATGCAAGTCCAACATCGAACCCACGTAGACAGGGTTGAAGAAAATATTAATTAAATAAAATAAACTAAAACTAATTATGATTTAAAGAAAATTAATATAAGCTAGTGAGCACTTGGATTATGATTAAAGTGGGATAAGATAATATAAAATGGGTGTCGGGTAGTAATGAATCCAGGTTCATGGGTTGAAAAGGTATGAAATAATTGAATAACAATCATTTAGTCATTGGAATCGGTTCTAAGAGAGCCTGATGGTCATGAAAAACGCACTCCATCCCAAACTCACCATTTCTCAGGGTCAGATACTTCAGATTACAACAGATGGGTAACCCAAAACCTTATTTAAACGTAGGTACATGAAAAATACAATGGTCATGGTGAGATTCTAGACCCTATATCTCATATTAAACAAATTTATTCAATCAAATCACGTAATGGTCATTCTAAAAGAAATAATGAGATTAAACCCAATCTTGAACCCTGCAAACAATGGTCATGAAAGATGAAATAATGGAAAGATTATATTTGAATAATGAATATGAAATCACAACATGAAATGAATTAAAATATAAAATAAATAATACATTCAATTCCCCTTCATCATGAATTCATGAGCACAAATAAATCACCCGCACATGCTAGCCACGAGCGGGTATATAAAATAAATAAATGAAAATACTATAGAAAGTGGTGAAGCATGACTCCACGGTGGTCTGCATCCCGAACAGTGGATCCTTATTGAGCTCTAAAATTCCTCAAATGGTGCAGCCAATAGATCTATTTATAGGCTTTAAATTTGGTCTTCCTGACACATTATATGATGTGTAATAGGATTACACATCGGGTAATCCTGGTCCTATATAGCCTCTATGATTTTCGAATTCATGTGAATCTCATACGCGGATTTGAATCTTTGACTCTATTCACAATGTGTATTGGGGACTCAAAACATGTAACCTTCTTTCATTGTGTGTATTCTAAAGGATCCAGATACAATAGAAGTGTGGCAGTTTGGGAGGGGGAAACTTTTCTTTTTCCATAATCGATGACCAATTTGGAATCAATACGATGATGAACACCAGTATCCATGGATTAAAATCAAAGAATTAGAAAAAGAGAAGAAAATCACTGGATCTGAGAAAGAGGATATTTCACATCTTTTTTATAATTAATTTATTAATTTCTAAAGAAATTAAATACTTAGGTATTTGGTACTTTCTTTGTTGATGATCATTGATCATCTGGAATGACCCTTTTAGATTTTCTTTATTGCGCTCATCAGGATCCAAAGTAGAATCTCTCTAGCGGTGATCCACAGATGCTCCAATGGTCTCCAAACAAATCCACTCGTTCTCCAGGTTCAATCATAGTGAAGTGAATGTCTTGCATTGATTTTTCTTGATTGCTGGTTCTTCAGTCTTAAAGAACTTATCTCGTTCTTAAGAGGGAGAGATGAGAGGAGTCAATAGAGAAAATGATTCACTCTACAATTCCCAATTCATAGGGGTTTGGCACAATAGACGTACCTACCTATTAATCATCATGGGGTTTCAGTTACAATATTTAATTTTGAAACAGAAATTAAATGCATTTATAACTATTAGATAAAACCCCTTCCACATCATAACAATTAGAGCACAATTATTTTTGGTGCGCTAACTTACGCAAAATTAAACCATAAATGAAATTCCTGTCATATAATGATAACAGTATTATTATTATTATTTTTGCTAATTGGATAAGCATTATTTAGAGGCTTGTAAATAATTAATTTATCAACGGAAATGGTCATGGTCCATTCAAACTCCTCTTAGATTTATTGAACACCTGAATAAAATATTATATTCTTAGTAAATAAACATTTATTAAATGTTAAATAAAATAAATTAATATATTTTATTAGAAATCCGATGAATAAATATTTATTTAATTTATACAATCATTTTAACTTGAATAAAATTATTCCTTAGTCTTGAGAATAATATTTATTACATTAATTAAATTCAAATAAAATTTAATTGAGACCACCAAAAACACTTAGTGTGGGACCATCTAGGATTATTTCTCATTGGAATTATATGGGCTTGGCTAAAGTCCCATATTATTGTCTAAAAATGGGTAAAGGTACCCAATATAAAGAACTTAAAGTCCCAACGATCACATCCATGTACGAATGATCACAGTGTAACATAATCTCTTTGTCAAATTATCTCATTAAGAAGGTTTCATGATAGTTTCATCAACCTATATGCATGATATGTCATTCTTTGACTACCTAAAATAAACTCACCATTACACTATGGATATGGAATTTAGGGAGATGGTTCTATTTCAATCAAATGGTTGAGATATCAGCTTCCATAAATGGAAGGGACAAATCCTTCCTCGAATTATCCATTAATAACATGTCATTCGTGACGTACCCAACATGCCCTAATTCTAGCCAACATATGGTGTGATAGTTTCCATCAATAAATCAAAGTGCATGAGTTTTGACACATATTAATGATAATATTAAAATCTAAGGACCATTAAACATAGTCATTATTCAGTGAAAACTTCATGAGAATAAGTCTCATTCGCTTACGAGTACTCGCACCTGAAGGTCTGTATACTATGTGTCTTATCATAGTATGTCATCTTTCCACAGAACTATATATAAGAATATTTTCATAGCACTTCAAGGTTCTCATCATAGCAGGGAACTGCTAGGACCTTATTAATGTGACCAATACTCTAGGATGATATTAAATTTTAGTCATGTATAACAATGAACAATATTTAATAAGATGTTTAACATTTAAATAAAATAAATATTCATGTAATAAAAGTAAAAATATTTGGTTTTAGGACACAAACTTCAACAAACTCCCACTTGGAATAGAGCCAACTTCCTATGACTTTCAGTCTGCTAGACCTCACATGATGATTATATTTCTACTGAGTTAAGGCTTTAGTCATGGTATCTTCCATGTTGTCCTTTTTGGAAATACTACTCAGTTCAGCATCAATACTATGAGAAAAATCCCTCAAGAGATAATACTTTCGTAGAATGTGATTCAACCACAGATGCGACCTTGTCTATTTTGAAAGAACTGCCATTCAGTATTATCACAATAGAGTGTGATGAGATATTTATTTCTAGAAACCACATCAAGATCTTGGACAAAGCATCGCAGCCAAACTAATTATTTAACATCCTCAGAAGCTGTGATATACTCAGACTAAACTATAGAATCTTCAGCCACACATTACTTTGAGCTCTTCTCACTCACAGTACCTCCATTCAAAGTGAATATGTATCCTGTTTACGACTTCATGTCATCTTGATCAGACTAGAAACTAGGATTCATATATCCTCTGATGATTCCTCATCTCCTCCATAAACCAAGAACATATCCTTAGTAATCCTTAGATACTTAAGGATAGTCTTGACTGTCATCCAATGGAGTTCACTTCGATCAGAATGATATCGTCATACCACAATCAATGCATAGGAAAAATCTAGACTAGTACATAGAATAGGATACATGACTGACCTAATCGTTGATACTTATGGAATACTTATCATTATAATTATTTCCTCATACGTCTGAGGACACATTTTATTGGAAATATGAATTCCATGTGACGCTGGCAACAATTCCCTCTTGGATTGTTCTATACTGAATCTCTTCAGTATCTTGTCAATGTGTGCACTTTGACATAGCCCCAAGAATCTCTTGGATCTATCATGATGGTTCTTGATCCCAAAAATATATGTTTCCTCACCCAAGTCTTTCATGGAGAAACATTTATTCAACCATGCCTTAATATACAATAAGACTGATATTTCATTTACAATAAGTTATATAGTATTGGGAGGACTAGTTTTGGATATACCTAACACTGAGAGGGGGGTGAATCAGTGTTGGGAAATTTTGAAACCAAATCCAACTTTTAAAACCTATACCTATTGACCTATTAGAATCATGATTCTATTATTCTCTTTTCCCTGTCGCGTGAAATAATAGAAAGAGGTAAAAATATTCATCCTATATTTTTACAAGGGTCACCACTCAATAAGAGAAGCTACATCCTTCCCATGCATGGGAATGACCAGTGAAAGGATTCTACACTATGATGTGATATAATGTTACAATAAATGGCTAGGAACACAATACTCTAGCTAGTGTGAGTCCCTACACTTTAGAGGGGAGTGGGAAGCACTCCACTACACTGGAATGGTGACAACCTAGTCCAACTTGCAGCCTCTAGATGGTTCTTTATACTACCTTTGAAGACAGTCATCTCCCTGTGAAAAGGGTTTGAAACACCAATAGAGTATTCCACCTATTGAGACCTTCTTGATTTCAAATTATTTATTTTTTTCATCCTTTATTAACTTATTACTTTCCCAGTAGCATTCAAGTTACCCACCTTTCTTCTTTCCCTACAGCAGACCTGAAAGCTCCACAATCTTCTTACCCATCTTCGTCAATGAAAAACCAACTGCATTGAGACTTCTTCTTATACCTTATAGAATAAAAAACTCACTTTGTTTTTATCATAACAATGAATACTAGATAAACTTAGCATCATCATATTTTTATGGCCTGAATAACTAAATATAGATTGGCCACTCTCTTCTTCTTCTCTTCCTTCTGATTGACAAAGTATAATATGGAATAGTGCAGTAGTGTCTTATACTCTTTTTTAAAATATCAATACCAACAAAATAGTTTGTTAGTATACCTCCTAGTTCCTTTGTGTGGATATGAGTTTAGTTTCACATGTGGCTCCTCATCACACAAGCAACGACACCCCTGCAAACAGTGTAAATAAAATCGTGTAACCATAGAGTGTTCACCTTCGTGTAAGCATAGAGCTCCATGGGTCTTCTTCTTTACGCAGAGGATGTGTGATTCTTCTTCATAGAACCAGGGATGGTTCATGGATCTATCTTCATGAAGAACTAAAATGGTGAGTATTCACTGGTTGTGTACTCACGGGATCTACTTCACAAAACAGAATGAGGGTTTTAGAAAACTAGTCGCTTGTTTGTGGTTTCTTTTTCACACAGAGGGTGTGGTTCTCCTTCTTCATGAGACACTTCAAGAGTGAATAGTACTTGTGAAAGGCATACGTGACTCTAATTTTTCACTCAACGTTTTAGGTGTATTGTGTGCAATTTTCCTTGCTTGAGCGCACAAATCCACTTTTGGCGCGTAAAATTTTACACACAACTTATTTTTTACACGCATCCTAATTTTTACGCAAAACCCCTATTTTTATGCAAAACCAATTGTTTACGTGAAACTCCTCTTTTTCATGCACTATATCTTAGGATTTTCTAAGTGTAGATCCTTAATAAATGAGAGGGGGTTACCTCATATTTATATCCATTTTTGGCCCTGCGTGAAAAATACTATTCCGTGCTTAAAACTCTCTTCAAGCACGTAAAAACACTTTCACCCAACATCATATTTCACAAACTTTCATGACTCTTTCGTGTGCTTCATGAATTTACAATTTTTCTACATTATAATCTCAAAACACCCCTTGCGCACAAAATTGTAAACAGCATTCCATATTGTGCACAAAACCAATCTTTTGCGCAGCCTCATTTTTTGCGCACTTTTCCAAATTTTTCACGCACTCTATGCCTTTTACAAAATTCATTGTTCTAATCCTGAAGCATAAATTGCGCAAAACTATTCAAAACCCCTTGAATTTATGGCGCAATATTCTCTACAAAAAACACATGTCTTCATCTTTCGATTTTCAGGCCCAAAATTTTGGCAAACACTGGAGAACAATGCCACCTTCAATATATGCTTTATCCATAACCTTCATGCTTATTTTATATGATTTTTCTTCTTTAAAAACTCTTCTTATTTTATAACAAACTCCACTACCATGATATATATCCTTCGATAGATCATCTTTAGCATCGGTATAGTTTTCATTGAAAGCACTATAACTTCCCTGTCTTCCACCAGCATCTTTCCATATAATCAAAACTGTATATGACTAGAAGCACTTTTACTCCCCATTTCCTTTATAATGCTCGCATCATAAGTTCTCCTAACTTATGATATTTTTGAAATACAAATCAGTAAAGCATCATCTAATTTTGAAATCTAAGAACATGCATGATTTATCTTTTCTTATTCATATTTTATTCCATTTGAAATATGACTTCCAAATTACTTCAATTATCCTCACATTGATGACCCTTCATCCATACTCATTATTGTAAACAATGTGACACCTTTGAAACAAGTTCTTTTAAAATAGGATTAGTTTATCAATCACTTCAATAATTATCCATTAAATTTTTCATTAAACATTGGAGCTCCTTCTTCATTTTGACCAGTATTGACAGTTGTTGACTAAAAATAAAACTTCATACACAGAAGTGGTCCAAAGAATCTCCCCCTTTGTATATTTTAGTCATTTCCTTCATGTCTCCTTAAATGAATGTGTCAATGTCAAAATTAGAATATTTTCTCTCCCCTTTACTTATTTTTCCCCCTCTTACTTTTCAAACTTTCATTTCAAATTATCTCCCCCTTATTGAAAAGAAATAAAAAGTTCCTAGTAGAGAGGGTATCAGTCCTTACATAAGCAGTGTTCCATCAATTATTTTACTCTAAGTCTACTTGAGCAAAGCTCTTTGTAGAAAAAAAGAGGATTTGATTTAGACATCAAATTTGTCCATTCTCCACTGATCATGATACCTTATGATATGAGATCTAGTACACTTGTCTTCAAGTATTTTCCACTTTCATTCCAGACCGAAGATATTGAATGTGATAAGAAATAATCAATTTGAAATTCTAGCACTCACTTCAACAAACGGATCAAAAACATTCAACTGAAATTGGTAGGATAAGTGGCCTTGGGGAACATTCATTCTTCTTATGTCACAGATTGTCTTATTTACTCCTCCTTTGTAAAAATATATTTATTTTTAGTTACCAATGATGAGAGATTAAGAAACGACATACCTTCTCCAATGAAATTTTATTCAATAAATTTCCTGATTAATTGAATTTGATACCTACTAAAGTTGATATTGATTGAAATAATAACTTTGGAATCTTCTTCATATGTCTCCACATCAAGGGAACACTCCTCATCATATTCATAAATGGTGATCCCTCATCATATTAATATTTGAATATCAATTGATGAATCTTCCACAGATGACAGCTTCTTCATCTTTGTAGTCAAGAGTTGATAGCAATCACTGCTTCTCAGGTTCTCCCCCTCAGAGCTTTCTTCACCCTCAATTTCCGGTATTATTAGAAGAAATACAAAACACAATGATTTAAGGGAATAAGGTGGATCCTCCTTGATCCATCAATGTGAAAAACAAGGTTGAGATGATTTTCTCAACCAACATGATCCAAGATTTACACTTTCACAATTGATCTTCAATACTGACTTTGATTGTGTGGACCACAATATTTCTTCTATCTCTTGTCATGCGAACCATATTTATTCAATATATTTTAAAGAACTATAATCTCATAGTGCAACTTTCATCTTCTTCATGAATTCTTGTTGGGTTGGAATAAATTCAAAACATCTTCTAAAAGTGTGACCAGCCTTGTTGCACTATACACACAGAACTTCATTGTCTTCAGGTAGAATCTATTTTTTTTTGGTTTTTAGCACTTGCCTTAGCCTTTAAATCTTCCATCATTATTATTCTTTCCTGATCATTTGGACAAATCACCAATATTTCATTAGGGACTTAGGAATTAATATTTGATCTTCTACATGGATTCTTCTCAGTGACATCCTTATTTGTAGTTATTTTGGATGCACTACACTTCAACTTATTAGATTTAGAATCCAAGGACTTATCAGCTTTTCTCCTTGTAATCTTTATGAGAGAATTTTATTTTGAAAAATACTTCTGATTACTTCCCAAGATAGCTTCTTCATTCTTCGCCAGCTTCTAGGGTATTTTTTCTTATTAGCTTTGAATACATTCTTACATAAGCATGCACCATTCTTGTGACCACTCCCATTTCATACATCACAGATGTTGTCCAGCATTCCATATTTGTTTTCAGTATACAGATGATTTTGGATCAATGGGTGTTGCTTCTTATTTTCTATCTTTATCCCCCTTGATATGAGCTTTATCCTTGATTTTACATTTAAGGGATTGTACCAACAATCCAGTACACAATTCCCAAATCTATTGCAGCACCAACATTGACCCACAAATCTTGACTTCTTGATATCTTCTGTATTAGATTGGTGAGACTTAATCTTGATGTGTTGTGCTCTATCTGGGGAACCATATTCCATATTCTTCTTCCTATCCACTCTATCCATTGAGGTGGGAATATCATCACCTTTCCTTGTCCATAATTGTTAAGAGTTTTTCTTCCAACCTATATTTTTATAGAAACTCTTTTAGAAACATTAGTACAAGTTGGAATGGATGGTAGCTTCACTTTCTAATCTTATTTTGATAGATCAATTTGTGAAGCCATAATCTTCTAATCACATGTTGGAGGTCTTTTGACAGTAGAATCCTCCAGTGAGAATTGAGTACTAGCAGAAACTGTTTCCTTATTTTTTAGAGACTCAATATGTGTCTTCTCAAGACTGGTCAACTCATCTTCCATTACTAGACATCTCATATTGAGGATGAATTCTTGGACTTAAATCATTGTCATCTTCTCTTCACAAGAATTATTTAATATTTAAACTTCATCTTCATTTATATTTACTTTTTTTTGTAACAAAGAGTTAGGTTCTTTGATCTTTTGGAATCTTCTTCAAAATATACCTCCTTGACTTCATTTCTCTTTTTCAGCTTATCTTCAAGTGCATGGATCTTCTCTTCTAGAGTCTTGTTGACTCCCTCTTTTTCTTACACTTCTTTGAGCCACACTTAATAACATACTTCAAATACCCTATTTGTTGATTCAAAGGCTCCAACCTATCTAGAGAGATTTAAACATTCAACAATTTTTGCTTATAAGCCTTTCTCCAAAACATCAGTTTCTTCTTCCAGTTGATTGATATTTTCCCGCATGCATTCAAAAACTCCACAAAGCAGAGATGTACTTTCTTCTAGGATACCATGAAGAATTATTCTTAATCTATCAAATGATATTTCTTGAGATGTTTTATATTGATCCTCACCACATTTGATAACATTTTCATCATGAAAATAATTTCCAAATGTACTATCATGTACCTCTTGATCAGTTGAGGTCGGAAGGTTTTCCATCTTCTTGGTGGGGGATTGATCCACCTTCTCATTACTTTGAAAGTTGGGTGTGTCTTCAATGTCATCCAAATATAGAGAACCATATGCTTCCTCTTCTTCATAAAATATGGACTTCTTCTTAAACATTCTCTTCTCCTTATTTTTCCTGTTCATTAGGGTCTTGGTAGATATAGCCTTCTATTCGGAGAAAACTGAATCTTCACTAAAAGTACTCTTCATTGATAGATCAGGAAAGAAACTAAGGTCTTAAAAAGATAATAACTTCACTTTAAGGAATCCAATAGGGGTGAACCTCCCTTTGATGCTAGTTGAGCATACCAGTTTGGGATATACCTAACACTGAGAGGGGGGTGAATCAGTTTTGGGGACATTTGAAACCAACTACAACTTTTTATCCTTGCACCTCTTTGCCTGTTAGGGTCGTGATTCTCTTATTCTATTTTCCCTATCGCATGAAATAATAGAAAGAAGTAAAACTATGCACACTATATTTTTACAAGGTTCACCACTCAATAAGAGAAACTACATTCTTTCCATGCATGAGAATGACCAGTTCATGGATTCTCCACAATATTGTGATATGATGTTACAATGGAATGGCTAGGAAAACAATCCTCTATCTAGTGTGAGTCCCTACACTTTGTATGGGGGGGAAGAAATCCACTACCCTAGACTGGTGATATCCTAGTCCAACTTTCAGCCTCTAGATAGTTCATTATACTACCTCTGATGATAGTCTTCTCCCTGTGAAAAGGGTTTGCAACACTAATAGAGTCGTCCACCTGTTGAGACCTCATTGATGTCATAGTACTACTTTGTTCCTCCTTTATTCACTTGTTACTTTACTATCATCATGAAAGTATCCCACCTTTCTTCTTTCTAAGCAGCTAACCTAAAAGATGCACAATCGTCTTCCCCTTATTCTTCAGTGTAAAACCAACTACACTGAGAATTCTACTTCTACCTACTAAAATCACAAACTCCCTTTGTGATTATCATAATAATGAAGACCATATCAACTTATCATCATCACAGTTATTATGTCCTAAATTACTAAGTGTATATTGGCCACTCTCTTCTTCTTCTTCTCTTCCTTCTGATTGGCAGAGTATAATATGGAGTAGTGCAATAGTGTCTTACACTCCTTCTTCAATTATCAATACCATCACAAGAGTGTGTCGGTATAATTCCTACTTCCTTTGTGTGGATATGAGTTTACTTGTACATTTGGCTCCTTGTCACACAAGAAAAACCACCATTATAAACAGTTTATATAAATCATACAACCAGAGAGTGTATACCTTCGTGTAAGCGGAGAACTCCACGGGTCATCTTCTTCATGAAAATGATGCATGATTATTCTTCACAGAACAAAGGATGGTTCTTGGATCTATCTTTATGAAGAAAAAAAGGGTGAGTATTCACTAGTTTTGTACTCACGATATCTAATTCACAAAACAAAGTGAGGGTTTGAGAAAACCAATCGCTTCATTGTGGTTTCTTCTTCGCACAGAGGGTGCAGTTCTCCTTCTTCGCAAGAAACTTCTAGAGTGTATAGCACTTGTGAAATTCCTTCGGGACTCTAATTTTTCACGCAAACTTTTGGGTGTATTGTGCACAATTTTCTTTTCTTGCACATAAAAATACACTTTTTGCACATTAAAGTTTACGCACAACTTCATTTTTATCCACCTCCTAATTTTTATACGCAACCCCTCCTTTTCACACGCAACCTTATTTTCATGTGAATCTATTCTTTTTCACACACTAGAGATCAGTATTTTCTAAGTGTTGAGCCTTAAGAAATGAGATGGGGTCACCTCATATTTATAGTAATGTTTAGCCCTATGAAAAAAACACTATTCCACACGTAAAACTCTCTTCATGTGCATAAAAACTCTTTCATGCAACATCATACTTCACAAAATTTATTGTGTTTTTTGTAGGCTTCATGCCTATTCTATTTTTCTCCATTCCGATCTCAAAACAACCCTTATACACAAAATTGTAAAAATCATTCCATATTGTGCGCAAAACCAATATTTCGTGCAACCTCATTTTTTACGCACTTTGTACAATTTTTTGCACAGTCCATGCCTTTTCAAAAATTCAATGTTATACTCATAAAACATCAATTGCTCGCATATACTCAAAACCCCTTTAATTTATCATGAAACTTTCTCTAAAAAACACATGTCTACATCTTCTAATTTTTGGGCCAAGAAAAATTGAAAACACTAGAGAACAGTGTCAACTTCAATATATTCTTTAGCCATAACCTTCATGATTCTTTTTTTATGGTTTGGATTCTTCAGAAACTCTTATTCTTTCATCACAAAATCCACTATCGTGATATATATCCTTCTATAGATCAGATTTAGCATCGTCAGTGTCTTCCACCAGCATCTTTCATTCTAATTAACACTGTATATGAATGGAATCACTTTTACTCCCCCATTCCTTTATAAGGATTGCATCATAAGTTCTCCTAAATTCTGATATTTTTGAAATACAAATCTGCAAAGCATCATCTGATTTTTAAAGCTATGAACATGCATGATTTCACTTTCCCTCTTAATATTTTATTCTGTTTGGAAGATGACTTCCAAATATCTTCAATCATCCTCACATTGATGGCACTTCATACATATTAATTATTATTAACAACTCTTCACCTTTGAAATAATTTCTTTGAACTCGGGATTAGTGCATTAATCCATTCAATAATCTTCCATTAACATTGACATCAAACTTTGGAGATCCTTCTTCATTTTGACCATTATTGATAGTTTTTGACAACAAATACAATTTCATACAAAAAATTGGTCCCAAAAGTCACCAACATAAACTATTAGGAAAGTGAGTACACCCCCACTAAACCATTTATAGACACAAGGCTCACATTCGTTCTTTATAAAACCAAATTACATTATGGATTCATCAAAATGAATGTTCCATGACCTGGATGCTTTCTATAACCCATAAATGAATTTTTGAAACTTGCATATATTATTTTCAACATTTGGAGTCAAAAACCCTTCAGGTTATGTAATGTAGACATCTTCCTAAAGGTTTTCGTTAAGAAAGGTTGTTTTGACATTCATTTTCCACATCTCATAGTTATGGTAAGTCGAAATGGCCAGTAGAATGGTGATGTATTTCAACATTGAAATAGGTGAAAGGGTTTCATCATAGTAAATTCCTTGATTTTGTTTAAACCCTTTTAAAACTAGTCATACCTTATAGGTACTGACTTGTCCTTCCATGTCAAGTTTCTTCTTGAATACCCATTTACAAACAATAGGATTTACATATACTAAAAGATTAACCAAGATCCAGACTTGGTGTTTGTACATGGAATCCATTTTAAAATTAATGTCTTATTTCCACTTGAAAACATATGTGCCACTTACTTATTCCTTTTAGAATAAAGGATCATTATTATCAACTAGTAATGAGTCACCATCCTTGGTGACAAGAAAACTACACTTTTCCAATTCTTTAACCTGTATTGTACTCCTACATAGTACTTTTGTCTCTAGAATATATCTTTCTTCCAAGGGGATTTATGGAATCTACTCATGTACCAACTCTTGTGTACCTTGAGCCTCGTCTTCATCAAATTATATCTCTCTCCAACTATCTATTTTAGAGATGTGATCCCTCTCAAGGAATATGGAGTGTCTTTCCACTATAACTTTTTTATCTAAGGGTTCGTATAGGTAATATCCCTTTGTTTAATTCGGGTATCCTATAATGGTACACTTTTTTCCTTAGGGTGAGAGTTTGTTACCTGAAGAATCCTTAACAAACACTTCAATTCCCCACACATGTAAATTCAATAACATGATTTTCCTTTCAATCCAATGCTTGCATGGAATACCATTTATCGATTTAGTTGGTACTTTCTTTAGTATTTTTTCCTGTATTTGTAATGCATATCCCCAAAAGGATAATGGAATACTTGCATGACTCATCATTGATCACACCATGTCTAACAAGGTGTGATTCCTCCTTTTTCTTACACCATTTCACTAGGGTGTGTAAGGAGTAGTGAGTTGTCATAGGATCTCAAACTCTCTTAAGTAATCAATGAACTCTTGATTAAGATATTCTCTGCCATGGTCTAATTAGAGTTTCTTAATCTTCTTAGCAAGATGATTCTCAAATCCATTCTTGTATTCTTTGAACTTATCAAAAGAATCTAACTTATACCTCATTAAGTAGATATATCAATATCTACTAAAATCATCAGTAAAGGTTATGAAGTATGAGTACCCACCCCTTGATTTAACTGTAAATGGTCCACACACATCAGTATGATGCAATTCATGAAGTTCTTTGTCCCTTTCACCTATCTCACTAAATGGGGCTTTGGTCATTTTTCTTTGTAAACATGTATGACAGAAACCAAGTGGTTTTTGTTTTAAAGAATCTAAACATTCAACTTGATGTAACTTTGTCAGGCGTTTCTCCTTTACATGATCTAGCTAGTGATTCCAAAGTAGGGTGTAGTATGAGTCATGTGAAGTAGCTTCGTTATTGATTTCCATTACTTTTTTTGTGTAATACAACATGTAAAGACTGTTATATAAATTTCCATTACCAAAAAAATTATATCTTTATAAAATAAGAAACATTAATTTCTAAACATGAAAAAAAGTCCATATGTATCTAGTCTGGGTGTAGAAATAATTCTTTTGTTACATAAGGAACATAATAACAACCTTTTAATTCCAAGATCATCCTAGTCGGTAACATGAGGTGGTAGTCTGCAACAGCTACAATAGAAAGTCTAGATCTGTTGGTTTCTCATAGATCTACCTCCCCTCGGTCATTTTTATTTAATATACTTGGTTTTTGTATTTGGATAAATATTTCAGAACCATAGTATGTATCTAATACTTAATTTGCAGAAACAGATAAATTGTACACAATAACAAATGCACCTAAAGCTTCACCTTGCTTCTTTAGTTGGGAGCAGTTTTTTTTAGTGTCCCTTCTTTCCACATGTGAAACAAACAACTTCTGATTCCCTTATGTAGCCCTTGATCATCCTTTTCTTGTAAGGGCATGAAGAATATTTGGTATTAAAGCTCTTCGCCTTCACTTTCCTCTTATTTACCATAAGTACAGAAGGATTTTCATGCTTCATGTATTTTTCCACTTAGAGATAGAGGATAAGAAGATTCGGTAGAGACATATTAATGTTGTTCATATTGAAATTCACATCAAAACTAGAGAATCTTTGAGGGAGTGGTGCGATAATGAGATTGGTACCCAGTTCTTTAGGGATTTTAAACCCTAGAACCTCCAGACGCTCAACATATCCAATGAGATTAACTATGTGATGCTTAACTAGGGCACCCTCTCCAAGTTTAATCTGAAAGAGTTCCTTGGATATCTCAAACTATTCATGTCTTTCTCTCTCCTGGTAAAGACCATGGAGGTTCTCAAGAATACTATAGGCATCTATTTTTTCAGACTTTATGAGTTCACTAGAAATTGAGGATAACATTAAACATTGAACATCGATCACATTATTCATATGTTTCTTGTAGACTAGGAACTCATCATCACTCACCTCTTGGGTAGGAGGATCAGGTAATGAGAACTCCAACACATAAGATTTCTATTCATGATGTAGAATGACCCGAAGGAATCTAAACAATTCCTGGAAGTTACTGTCGGTGAGGATGTTGTCTTTATCTAGTATTGATCATAGGGATAGTGTAGTTGACATGATTTTCATTTTTATTCTACAATTAAAAGATCATATAATTAGTAATTTCTTAATTACATTTTATGAGAAATAATAAATTAATTTTATTAACTCTCCCAATATTTTATCAATTCCCAATGGCCCTCACCATTAAACTTAGAATGTCTAGTTTCTAGGACATTCTAGTGGAAAGGATCCATATTCTTTTCTGCATAACCCCAAAAAGGGTTGGCCTAGATATTTAAAGGTATTTAGGTAGGTAGGTCTTTTCCAATTGTAGTCTTGCAAATCCTTGATCCGTTGAGTGGACTCCCAATCCTAAAAACCTTACTTGGATTTCCACAACACTTTCCTCCAAATTTACACCATGTCTAGTAAGGGTTACTCCTCTTGAGGTAAAATGGTTAAGTAAACCCAAAAAAAATTTATGTTCTTCCTGTATAAAAGTGTCCCAACAAGGGTTGGTCAAACACGTAGTTCTATTGAGTCTTTCCCTTAATCAAGTAACATAAGTCTTAGTCTAACTTGATATTTTATTGAGGTATTTTTATCTCTTATGTGTAAATTGCTTTATTATCTTTATCACATGCTTGTTAATATTAATTGGAAAATACATAAATTATTTACCATTTTTTTATAATATTTACCCATAATCCAGGTTTATTTTAGTTCCAAATTGCATTCTTGTCAATCCATTAATTATGTAGTCATGATAATACATCCATAATGAAAAACTATGAAACTAACAGAAATAAAATAAATTGTATGATCATGAACTCTTCAAATGGTTAGTTTATCCAGCGGTTGATAAACTAACCACTGACCTAGGGGAGAAACACCTTGAACCATTTATGGTTTATGTCTACATATTTCCACCTACCCACCTTTGTATCTCCTTAGATTGGTTTCACTTAGGCTCCTTACTTGAACCACCTCCACAAGATTAGGATCTCTATCCGTTAAATATAATTTTTAACTCAAATGTAGGTGAGGGGTAAAAGGGGGTTTACATAAAAGAAACCCTGGGAAAGAATTCCCTACATATTAATGAGGTGAGATGGCACGCATTCCAACAATTTAATTTAATTTAAATTAAATGAATTAAAAATGCATACAAAGTTCTGGTCTAAGATCTTGATCATCCACATACATGCAACTAATTACACATTTATTAAAACTTTAATTCATTTATTTAATAATTCTTGTTAAAATAAATCATTCTTGAATCGATTAATTATAATCTTTAATTAATCAATCCTTTTATCTTAATCCTTTTTCTAATTTCCTTGAGATTCTCATCCATTTAATTTTAAACAAAATTAATTCATTTAAAATTAAACTTGTACATAAATGTACCTTGGATGTGATATAGTGAACACCCATTCAAATCTACCCAACATGTATTATCTTCATATAATGTTTTACTCTCATGAAATATGGCATACACGATTTAATGCCTGCTATCACAACGTGTACTTCATGGATGATTACACGAATCACATAATTTTTTAATTCACATGTTATGATTCAATGCAAAAAGTAACAACCTATAGTTTGATTTATACATGATATGTAGTTCTGAACATTAAAAAAACCTTGAAATTTTAATTTTTTGTAATTTGGTAATGTACACGACGTGTAGTTCTGACTACACGACATGTACTACCTTCACCGTCTTATCTGAAGTAAACGCCTAAGGAATCATTGTCTGAGGCATAATTCAGAAATCTTTGTGTACACGGTGTGTCCAGTGGCCACATGTTGTGTTGTATCCAGGTTACACGGTTACCGGTCGGCTTATCCATGTATGGGATATACAGTTCGGCCCCTGACCCAAAGGGACTACATGCCATGTCTAGTTGGCCACACGGCATGTAATCTGGTTGACCCTACACTAGTATGTCCTAGTCAATACATAGGGTAAGAATTAACTATACCACATTTCATTAATTCACATAGCTAGAGTAATTTTAGAATTACTCCTCATGCACTGAACATAACTATACAGTCTATAACCTGGATTAAATGATGTGTATGGTAGCTTACATAGCATGTATTGTCTTGTTACCTAGACAGAATCATCAGCACCTCCTAATGAGATCCTCAATTTAATTTTAATCAAAAAATTATTGGTTTCTATTAGATCTACGAGAAACAAAAAGAGGAATAAAAAATATCGAAATCCAGATTACAAGAATGATTAGACATGAATTGAAAAACTAAATTATTAAATAATAAATCATCAATGAATTATTTAAATAATTATAAATGATGATAAGTCCACTCTAATACCACTTTAAGGATCTAGACACAGCGGATGTGTGGTAGTTTGAGAGGGCTCAACTTTGATTTTGTCGTAATCAATGGCCAATTCGGGATCAATGCAACTATTAATGCCAGAATCCACAGATTAAAATAAATAATTAGAAAAATATAAGAAAGGCACTAGATACAAGAAATAGGATCTTACACATCATGTTTAAAATTAATTTATTAGTTTCTGAAGAATTAAATACCTGGGTCTTTGGTACTTTTTTCGTTGATGATCGTTGATCATATGGAATGACCCTTCCAGATTTTCTTCATTACGCTCATGAGGATCCAAATTAGAATCCCTCTAGTAATGATCCACATGTGATCCAATGGTCTAAGAACAATGAAACTCATTCTACATTTGCTAACTTGGTGAAGTAAATGTCTTACGTAGATCGTTCTTGATCGCTCTTTCTTCAGTCTTGAAGAACTTCTCATTCTTGAGAGGGAGAGATGAGAGGAGTATAGAGAGAAAATGTTTTTCTCAATAATTCTCAATTAACCAGGGTTCAGCACAATAGACTTACCTTCCTATTAATCAACATGGGGTTTCAGATTCAATATTTAATTGAAAAATAGAAATTAAATTCAATTATAACTATTAGAGAAAACACATGCCACATGATAGCAATAATAGCACCATTATTTTTGGTGCTCCAACTTGCACAAAATAGAACCATAAATTAAATCTTGTTCCACACAATGATAAAAATATTATTATTATTTCTTACACCAACGGGATAAACATTATTTTAAAACTTGTAAATAAATAATTTATCAGTGGAAACGGTCTTGGTACATTCAAACTCCTCTTCCATTTATTGGACACTTGAATAAAAAATAGTATTCTCTTAAATAAATATTTTTCTTTACAAACTAGTAAATAAATATTTTTCAAATGTTAAATAAAATGAATAAATAAATTTTATTCACTATCCAGTGAATAGATATTTATTTAATTTAGGAGATACTTTTAAAATTAATGAAATTAGTCCTCGATCTTGAGAATAAAATTTATTCCATTAATCAAATTCAAATAAAATTGAATCGAGACCACCAAAAATACTTTGTGTGTGACCCTCTATGATTATATCTCATTGGAATTAGGCGGGCTTGCCTAAAGCCTAAGATTACTATCCAGAAATGGGTCAAGGAGCCCAATATAAAGAACTTAAAGTTGCAATAACAACATCCACATATAAAAGCTCACTGTGTAATATAACCCCTTTGTCACAATATCTCATCAATCAGGTTTTCTAATAGTGTCATCAACATATATGCTAGATATGTCATTCTTTGACAACCTGAAATAAACACATCATTACACCATGACCATGGTATTTAGGATGACGGTTCTATTCCAATCTATGTTCTGAGATATCAACTTCCATAAATGGAAGGGAAAAATCTTTCCTTGACTTATCCATTAATAACATGTTATTCATGACATACCCTACTTTCTGCCAACATATGGTGTGACAGTTTTCATCAGTAAATCAAATTATGTGAATCATGACATGTATTAATGATAATCTTAAATTCTAAGGACCATTACACACACTCATAGATAAGAATATCTGATGGCACCAAAACATGATGAATTTTTACGGGTGAGTTTGTTCTCATAATCTCCCATCTTGGAGAGTACTAAGTGAAAACTTCATGAGAAGGAATCTCATCCGATTACGAGTACTCACACCTGATGGTCTGTATAATATGTGTCCCATCATAGTATGTCTTCCAATCATAGAACTATAATTAAGAATATTTTCATAGCACTTCAAGGTTCTCATCATAGCGGGTAACTAATATGACCTTATTAATGTGACAAATACTCTAGGATGTTATTACATTTTATTCATGTAGAATAATGAAAAATTTGTAATAAGATGTTTAATATTTAAATACATTAAATCTTCATGTAATCAATGTACAATCAGTTGATTCTAGGACACAAAATCCAACATATGTATGTCATGACTTTCTCTAGCGGTGGTGACCTAAGTTGATGAAGTCGCGATGTGTAATGAAGTTACACATCATGTAATAGTGTTTCTTAATTTTCTAACTCCTCTTAGACTTCAAAATTCTTGTGTTTTTAGCTCCAATTACCTCCTATTTTCAATATGTTTTTAAATATTGGTTTTTTCCTACAATAAATAATAAAACAAGTCAATTCATTCCAAAAATGGAATTTTTATTCAATTAAATACAAAAATCAATAAAATAAAATACTTTAAAATATATGCATGAAATGCACCTATCACAAATCATCAACCACTATTCATATATTGGTCAAAATCAATGAAATGTTTTATTAAATTCAACTAGAATGTTTTCACACCTACAACTAAATTTCTTGGATTTTTAAAGGATGGGTTTAGTAATATGGAAAAAATATTATATGTTGGAAATGGATTTTCCAAGTAAATATGCATAGAAAAACATACTAAAAATATATCATATTTAGGGGAATTGTAGATATTTAGTTCATGAATCAATCCATACAAATTACATCATATGATGTCATCAATAAGGTTATGATTGCATATTATTCTTGAGGGTGATTCATGAAATTGAATTTATAAGTTGGAGAATTTTGAAGATTGAGGAAACTCATACTTGGTAAGGAAAACATCATAAAACAATTGGAATAGATATGTTATGTCTTAAATTATACTAGTCATAACATTTTTCGAACCATAACGTTATATTTACATTTTATACTTAAGACTTATTTCATTTTTATAACTACATCTAGAGGATACTATGCTACTCACTGAGAAATATACGCATTTTTGATAAGATATGATAGTGGGCCCTGAGGATCGATGGATAAAGGTTCCCAGAGCACACCATTATCATCACATTCATCCCCCATCTATCATTATACCATACCTATGCCATGATAACTTCTATGGAGTTGGTGTATCTAATTTTACATTTATTCATCATCCCCTATTTTCTATGTTCACCAAGAGATGGAGACCCGAGACACACAAATTCCACTTTCTAGAGGGAGAGATGACCATCACCCTTAAGGATGTTGCGGATCAGTTTAATCTTTTAATCTAGGGGTTCTGTTATGGGACCCACCCATAGAGACTGGACTGATCATGTAGAGTGATTTCTAGGTGTCAACATTGTGGGTGATCATAATTCTGTAGAGAGTGGGTTGATATTTATAATATAGATTAAGATTCACTTTTTCCCAATTACTCAATGATTCTGATAAGAAAATAGTCATGTGTCATCCCCATACATATATCTTTCATCCCATTGGATGGAAACTGTGCACTGATCACTCTTGTATGCATGTGAACATTAGGTATTTGGGGCTACTGGAGGATTTTGATTAGTCCAGGAGATACAACTGGGTATTTTCATGCTTGGATTATTCTTATATAGAATTATGAATGATATGTCTAACAATTCATATGGATCTCAAAGTATGTGTCATTCTTATTTAGATGTGGTCATGGGAGTGAATCCCACCCCTTTCTACTATTATTTCTGGTTATGAGAATTATAAATATGTTCTACATGATTCTCTACATAGACGTTGGTATGATCACTCATATTTATTTATTTTTTGATTCTACTATGAATTATTAAATTTAATTTCTTGTTATATGTCATTTTTAGTAACAATTTTTTTAACAAATGCCACACATCATTTTAGATTGCATGGATTCATATTGGAATCTATTAGACTAGTTTCTTGCATACTACATTGATGGGATTCATGATTCCCTGGATGCAGTGCCACTCATTCACTTTCAGATTGATGAGTAGCACCATCCTGATAGATTCATGTGCCAGTCTGGATTTTATCAGCATATTCCCTTCCCATAGAGACAGTCAGCAACGCTTCATTCCATGAAGCTGACAGGGAGGTAAGATGTCGACTGGAACTAATGACCTGTAGAGTATCTAGACCTCTGTCATATATGAGCATCATTTAATATTGATGGTATGCATACTATGCAATTCCTTCTAGAAGAGTAGCTCAAGTATGAGATATGGTATAGACTAAAGTCTATACTATATCTTACTCCACACAATAGAGGGCTCTAGGATCTGGTAAGTTATTAAATTTCCAGTAGCTTTTTGTTGTTCTTTTTTTAATTCATTTTAAATATCATTATAGAATACTCAACTACATCATATTATCCTGTGTCTAATCAAGAGGAGGGGGAGGTTTTTATCCAGAAAGCATACCATGCTGTAGCGCAGGGGATGATTCCAACATATTCTATTTTACACAATAGTATCTTTGATCTTCCACCCCTGGGAGATGATGTCCCTACCTAGGGAGAGGAGTTTTCTTATTAGGAATCTCCTCTAGTAGATTTTGATGTTCTGGATCCCTGACGGTGATGGAGTAGACTAAATCATGCTGCAAGTGAGGCCTCACATGTTCCATAGGCATAATTCGTACCTCTAGTAGTCCAGCCTCAACAAATTGGGGATGTTCATCAAGAGGCATGATTTCCATTTGTGTTATCATGATATCTATAGTTTTCACCAGGTTTAGAAAATCTGATCTTATATTAGGGGTCATTTCCCATGCCTCCACCTTTTATGCCCAAGCCTTGATAGGATTTATTGTTCCACCAAGTAATGATGGTAGGTCCTTCTACTCACCCAATGGGAGAAGGATTGGGTGCACATGATGACATCCAGCTCACAACTCCTCCAAATGAGTCATAGATAGAGCATTTGACATTCATTGTTACAGAACCTGATGAATATCCCTCTCCAACTCATCATACTCCACCCCAACAAATAGGTCTTCGATCTCAATACGGGTATCCCAATTGAACACTAGATTATTGGAAGGTACCTCATCATAGACAGTGATTGTACTCATTTATTTATAAGTGTTCTATTTCCTTAAAGTATTTGAAACAAAAATGTATTCTGTCTTCTATATGATTACCTATTTATTAAAATGATGAAATTCTTCTTACCATCAACCATTTTGACATGTTTATCCACTGTTTCAATTTTTATTTATATATTACTTATAGTTTATATTTTATAAGATTTCAAAGTCGACTACTTGAAACCTAGGAAAAAATATTAAATTTTTTATTAGGAAAATTTAAAATCATATAAAATATAAACTAAAAAACAATCTAAATAAAACATAAAACATATCCTAAATGTCTATTTTTTTTAATGTAAAAATAATTACATAAATATTATAAACAAAATCTAATTTATACGGCCTAAATATTATTGATAACAAATATAATATTTACATAGTAAAGAATAAATGCACATAAAATAAAATATAATTAAAATCAAAATTAAATTTAGAAATTTGACTAAACTAAAAATATAATAAGTAAGTTAAAATGAAAGGAATGTAAAAAAACATATAAAAATATTATGGTTTAAAAAAATATATATTATTCCACTAAAATTAAATTTCATTAATTTTTTTCATGAAATTTTTGTTATTTTCAATTACTTTTTTTATGTTTAGTAAGTGTGTCAAATTTTATTAAGATAGTATTTATACTTTATTATTTAAAGTCTTTCAATGCCAAAAATTGAAAATATTCTTATATTTCATGTAGGTGAATTTGAAGGAGTATAAATTATAAAATTTAAATACATTATAAATAATATTTGACAAATGACTCAACATATAAATTATAATTGAAAATAAAAAAAATCATAAATATAAAAAACATAAGCTAATTAACATGTCATAAAATTTATTGCTTAAAAATATAGCATTCTCACATTAAAATATTAATGAAAATAATTCAAAAAAAAGAAAATAAACACAAAATATGTATGAAAATAAAAAAAATTATTATTAAAAATTAATTGTTGTGTTCTAATTTAAAGAAAGGTGAACTCTGCCTTACCGCATTTGGACTAAAACCCAAGTTGGTAAGGCCTATGATTCCTTTCTCCATTAGAAATAAAAAATAATTAACCTAGTATTATTTAAATAGGTTTTTTCCATAAAATGTATATAAAAATCAATGTAAGACTTAAATGCACCAAATTAGAGAGGATAAGAATGATGGGAATTTACAAACAGAATGAGAAAGCCCAAAGGCCACCTTGAACACTCAAAACCCTAGGTTGTTATCTCCACCACTCATTTGAAAGAGAGCATATACAGTTTGGGTATATCATTTATAAATAGATATATGGTTAAATGATGGGACCAAAACATTTTTTTAATTTCATATTGGGACCAAAAACATGGTAAAATGTCAAATGAGGACCATAAAGATATTGATTTTTTAAATTAAATTAGATTCTAATGTGATCTAAAAATGAGGTGGTTATTAATTGGAATTAAGACCTTGTTTTTGTCCTTATACTTCATTTCCCTAAGATATATATATATATATATAATATATTTATATAAACTTATATAATGTGTATATATTATACATTTATAAAGGGTACAAGTCTATACATTTATATAATATATTCATAAAAATGTATATATATTTATTAAATTCATATATATTTGTATATTAAATAGTATATATGTTTTATAAATACATTTATTAAATCAGTTTTTCAAATTATAAAATTATAGGGTTTTATATGATAGATTTATTAAATACATTATAATATTTATTTATTTATACAATATATATTTAATAATTTATATTATTTTAGAGGTGGTTTTATGAAAAAATACCGCAAAATATATAATTTATAAACAAAAAAATTTAAAAAATAGGGGTTATAAACCCCCTCCAATGTAAAAGATTAGCGGGGGTTTATAACCCATATGAAAATATTTTAAATTTTTATAACAAATAAATAATAATTTAGTGATATTTTAAAGAAAACTACTTCGAAATATTTAATTTAATTTTAAAAAATAATTTTAACAAATTAGATGGGGTTATAAACCCCCTGATAATGTAAAAAATTTGTACTAGTATATAAACCTTATAAAAAATTAGAAAACAAATAGAGGGGTTATAAACCCTCGCTAATATAAGTGGTTAACATTGGTTATAAACCCTTGCTAATATCTCATATTACCAGTAGTTTATAAACTCCACTAAATTATTTTAATTTTACTAAATAAATAGATTGTATATTTAGTAGTTGTTAGACCAAATCTAATGCTAAATAACACAGAAAAATAATTTATAAGGGGTTATGTATTAGATCCTCAAAAAAACACTACTAGTATTTTTTTGTAGTCCCCAGATCACACCATGTGTCAGTTAAAATTTATTCCATGTATCTCACTTCTAGGATGTTCCAAAGATTTGGATATCTTCTTCTCTCACTCTTTTAATAAATCCCACAATCTATTTGGTTTCAAATGTATTCTTTCTTGACATTTGGTTTGATTTTATAACTATTTTCCTGAAATAGTTAGACATTTCATATTTGGAATTTTTATTTTCTCATTCAAATCCTTTATATTGAACATGTGTGTATGGATCTCCTTAATGAATTTTTATTGGTTTATCAATCCTTCCATGTGGTTACAAAGTAATCCAGAGAACCAATGCATGAGGATTCATAATTTTATAATGATCTAAGCCTTGGGTAGTGAAAATCGAGATCTGTATACCAACGGTGATACCCCTAACCATAACAAGCAGCATATCCTTCTCCCTTGGAGTTATTTGCATGAAGTTTTGGAGTATGGGTTTAATCATATGTAAATATATGTTACCCTTATATGGAGTTTTGATTGAATAATTTAATATTATTTAGACTTCATATATCTGGTTGTAATCTTACATGGAACTCTAGCAATGTAGGTTAATCATATAGAATGTTCATCCCATCACTGGTTAATCTGACATAGAAGTTCTCATGTGAAGTCACTCTCACACAACACCAAGTGAATGGTTTTATTTAACGTGGGTACTTTAACCCGCATTTTAATATGACATAACAATTATCATGGGAATCTATTCGTACATAGTGAAATTTAATTTATATATGGGTTTTTTATTTTAGAGTTTAATCTTACAAAGTGTCATAAAATATAAATTAATCATATAAGAGCCAAAAAAACTTTCTACTTATTCACAACACTTAAAAATCATCAAAAATACCATTTTATGTGTATCAATTATTCAGATGAATTTAATATGAAAAATTAATAAAAAAACCCTGAATATAAATCAATTTCAAACTAATTCTTTATTCAATATAAATTTCTAAAATTTGATTAATCACTGAAAAATAATAAATAATTTAGTTAATAAAAAATTAATTCCAATAAAAATTTAGGAAAATAGGTTCTCACCCCCCCCCCCCACACACACAAACATAAATATTTAACTCCTTGGAAAAAATATAAAATCTTAAACACACTTAATAAAAAATCATATATGAGATAATTTCTAAAATTCTTTTCAAGATGGAATTCATCATGTCAAATATATAGAATAAATTTTCTTACATTTTTCTTCTCTTTCATTAAAATTTGTTTATCTTAATTAATTCACTCATGCCACATGTTTCAACGTACCTCAAAATGAATTTATCTCTCTCATCTCTCATGTGTGATAAATATATATAGATATATTAATCTCAAAATCTTGAAAGTCATACCATTAACTTGTTATAATCTTAACACTCCCCAAAAGAGATAGAGAAATGTGTTTTGATAATTTGAATTATTCATAAGTGTGCATTGAGAATAAGGGATGGTGGGTTCAATATTTTAAAATTTAGGCTATAAATAGTAGACTTGAATATTTATATACAAGGAATGATAAATCTTTAAAAATACAATGATAATTCCTCACTCAATGTAACTCCCTAGCCCAGATCACTCTACAATAACCAAACTGATCTTCCCCATGACCTTAGGCATGCCTCCTTGTACACTAAAAGTTATAAAGTACCAATGAGTGTCTGAGTTGGTATTTTCGGGAGATTATACCCTCATATTAGAGTAATTCAAATAATTTAGATAATATACAATCATTCATCATAATACTAGAATAGAGATACACATCATGGCCAATGAAAAATAAAAATGATATACCACAATCTTTAAAAAATGAAATATTCTAATAATGTCTCATGAGTTAGGAAAACTTCAACAAGATATATCATGGGAATATAATATACATACAACCAATTAAAATAAAAAAATCACATCCTAGTCTTGATTCCCCCACCCAATCCAATCTATTGACTCAATCCATCCCATCCAGCTGAACCGAAAAACACTGGTAAACTATTGTACCTTTACTTGTTATCATGAGGACTGCTCAGGTACCAAAGTTCCAAGGTTTCCCAAACAGGGTGTGAGTATAACACAGTAGACCACCACCAATGGTATCCCTAACATAATTAGTGTATACAGTTCATGTACAATGTGATTTACTAGGAATAAAAAGTAAAAAATTGCAATATAATAAACTAAATACTTATTGATCCTTAGGGTATAAGGTGAAAATCTATGTCAAACATACCTACATTGTCTTGTTTCATATGTCCCAGAACAGGTCACAATGGAACCCATGGAAAAATAACACCCACCATGGATCCATCATATACAATTTCACACCCAGGAACAATCTCTTCCCATGAACCATCATATATATATATATGTATCATCCACCGAGTGGAATCTCCACGTTAAAACCATTATATAAAATACACCCAAGGGTAATATACTCCTTATGACCATTATATAACATACATCAAGGGGAAATTTCATCTTCAGAACAATTATATAACATACATTTAGGGTTATTATTTTCCCTAGAACCCCTATAGAATATAAAACTAGGGGTAACCATGCCCTTCCCCAAATCAATTTTAGAATATCACACAGAGAAACATGGAATTGTTGAAAGTGGGTTCCCTAGACCTAACTTATGTTGTACTTTTATTACCACCACGTGTATGTACTTTGTTATATATACATGTGTTTGTTATGCCATAATAGCTTAGATACTTCTGCATCCACTTTGTGAATGGTAATTTCCTTAGATTGCATGTCGTATCAAAGGGTTATATAAGATCTTAGGCTATAATGAGAACCTCGAGATTCCATGATAGTAATATAAATGTAATTTCCTATGGTCTTGTTACATCATTCTATAAGGACATAGATGATGTGTGACTATAAGGTGATGGGGGCTCATAAGCATTGAGACTTCTGCTCATGAAGTTCACACATGATGATCTCTAGTAGTTGAGATCATGAGGATTGACCTGCATAATAGGAACACCACATGTTTCAGGTGTCATTGGTCATTCCTATCTATGGACATGTGTAATGGTCTCTAGACATGAGATCATTATCAATGTTTTTCATTTAATTGCGTACTTTGATGCAAGGCGAAAACCATGGCAATGAAGTCATTGAGAGGTAGTTTTTTTGGAACGTTATTGGTAACATTACATTAATTGAATGATCAAGATAGGATTTGTCCCTTCGGGGTTAAGGAAGATATATCTCGGGCCTGGTTGATTTGGATGGTAACACCTTCATTAAATCGATTTCCATGGTATTCAAAGTTATGATCGTCTCGATAGATCAATAAATAATATAAAGCAAGATAAAGGATGATGACACCAGTGTGCATTCTGCTTTATTAAGATATTGATGATTAAGAGATCATATTACACAGACCATGATCATAGAAAGGTATTCGTTGCTTTGACTTTACCTTATATCTTTAGGGACCTCGATGGGTTTCTCTACCCCATTCTTGGTTGGTGAATATTATTCATTTCTATTGAGATAAGGGCCTAGAGGGTCACACATTATAGCACTTTTAGAATCTTCCCTATTCTTTGGAATATAAATATAGAACTTGGTGGGGCCCACAATGGGGTATGACTATTATCCATGTTCTATGGATCACCAAGTAATAAATAAATTCTTTAATTATTCAATTTTGGAATAATTCGTATAATTTATTTATAACATGTATTTACAAGTGAATATGTAAATACAAGGATAATATATTATTCAAATGGATGTAAATATCTCGGGTTCGTTTAAAATTTTCAGAAGACATGAGTCGAGTTAAAGACTCAAATTTATCATTCAATATATATTTAATATATATATTGCAGTTAGTGATAATATTATAAATATTATTTATGGAATATTTTAATTTTTCATAAATAAATATTTATAATACTTATACTGTGAATATCTATTACACTGAGGTTGAGAACCCATACAAGGTATTATAGATATTCCCTATATAAGTAAGAGAGAGGCTCTTCCCTTTGAACTATTCATGCATTGGAATTGAGAGCCTCTCTCTCATGCTAAATTCTAGAGAGAGATTCTCTCAATAAAGAAAGATCTTCAAGATCATTTTTTGGATCGAAGACGCTTGCTTTCACTAATCATCACTGCGTTGAAGTGGTTGTTGGTTTTCCATGCTAGTACTTGGATTCCGACGAATGACGGGAGAGCAGATTTAGAGGCATGTGTGGATGATCTAGAGGAATTTGACGTCGAAGTCTTCAAGAAACGGTCACTGGCATATTTGTGAAGGACTTGAACACGTCAAATATGAATGAGTTACATGTTCGAATTTTATTTTGTGCTCTATTAAATACATGCATTTTCCTCAGACCATATCGTGATAATATCACCAGATTCATCGTTATTACTTCACATTAGTGATGCAAACAATTTAATTTCATATCCCATCAGCTTCAGCTGCATGTTCCAGTATCTAATAGTGGTATCAAAGCGAGCGCGTGGTTTTCAAAGTCGAATAAAAAATTAAATTCTATTAAATTTAAGTATGGGGTGTTAAAACGGTTCTATAGTAACTTACCGCGCATCATTTCATTTTCAAATGACCATGTTACGGTCATTTGAAAATTTCTAATTGTATCAACATCATAGGATTTAAGTTCTATGTATTATAATTTTTTTAAGAATGTAGTTTTAATTAATTTATATGTTCTTCAAAGTATCGTAATCCGACCACATTTTGGCTATAATCTGGTCACCATAATTTTTTCAGTGGACTTGTTTTTAGGAGTTAGATAAAATACATTATAATTTTATTTTATTTTATTTTTATCAATTAAAAAAACATGTTATTTTTGTAAAAAAATTCCCATAAAAATTTATATTTAAATAAATAACTCTATTAAACTTTTGGTCATGTCTTCTATTTTTTATTAAATTTTTTTCGACATTAGAAATTTGAAGAAAAAAATGTCTATCACACTTTGGAAAGGGTGGGGTGTGTTTTGTCAAAAGACAAAACATTTCAAACTTTTTTTAAAAAAAGGAGGAAGGAAGACCACATCGGGTCTTCTTCCAGGTGGAGGCCGCACCCTAACCCTAGAGTCCTCCCTATCCCTCGTGGCTGAAACAGTGACACACCTCCCTCTGAGCTTGTCGCCCTGCACTTTCCTAGAGTTGCACCACCTTCACCTCGTTGTCTTGGCCGCAAGGCACCGCCCCGGCTCCGTCCGATCTCACCGCTATCGTGTCGGCCTGGTACACCATCGTCTTGTCATCTCGACCACAAGGAACCACCCTACCTCCCATGAAGCTCACCGTCATGCCTACCCTAGGTCATCGTTTCCCCATCTCGGTCGAGTTTTTTGGGATCCTACACCGCCCTGGGTCACCTCCCCTTCCCAACTAGAGGTCGCGCATGCAACCTATGTCTAGGGACACCCAAGGAAAACCCACCTACTACCTCCGGTCATTTCCAGAGCCCAAAGATTCCTACTACACCTTGTCGAACAATGTTGCCACCACTCCCCTCCACATTGATGGAGGTTGCATGCTGCAACTCCTGTCGATCAGACCTCCTTTTCCGATGAGTAGTGACGTGGGGTATCATTAGACCGGGTGCGAGGTGCCATGGTCATGCTGCAGTGTGGTCCTAGTCTAATGAAACACCCTCATGGCAGTACACATCCCTTCTAGACTCCCACCCGACTGGAGGTAACCCCTTTAATTTTATTTAATTAAATTATTTTTTAAAATTTAATTAATTATAATTAATTTTGGGGTTTAAGATTAAGGGGAATTTAAAACATTAATTTAATTAAGATTAAATTAAATTTGTGGATTAATTTAATTTTGGGAATTAAAAATTAAATTTATGGTATAATTTAATATTTGGAATTAAAATTAAATTAAACAATTGGAACTGATAAATAAATTAATTTTATTTATTTAAATTCATTTAATTTTTTAGAACGACCTCATACTATTTAAATTTATTGCAGTTTAATTTAAATTATGCTTTATTTATACTGACTGGTAATGAGCTAGTGACCCACCCATTCATGTCTGGTTTTATTTATTTAATTATTTATTCATTATGTGTGATGATTGTAATAATTAATTAGATAAATGACGGTCTATGAATCGTCTTTTAATTAAAATATGTATAAGGGTATGTGAATCTAATGAACCATTTGTATTTGGTAACTGAAATGCACTGTGTTGCATTTATTGTCAATGAGGCATGATGTTGTCATGGAATGAATGGATGTCAAGGAATTTCAATATGTGAATGACAAAGGATGTGATGGTGATGGTGATGAAGGAGAATGGCCATGGTACTTAGAGGCATGTCACTTAGTATATTCACTAAGTGACATAGGATGTTGTGGTTGAAACATTCTCTATGAATATCAGATGATTGTAGAACTGATATTAATGTTTCAATACTTGTATCAAGATGATACTAAGTTACACCACTTGAATAATGGATGATTAGGGAGCATCATCATTATATCTGATGATTGTTGAGCTGATCTTTAAGTTCAAATAACTTGTATCAACTAGATACAATGTCACAATAATGTCTGAAGACCATGCATTGTATTGACAATGCATGAGGAGATGAAGATGATCCATCCACAACTACTGAGTGGATGAAGTTGATTAAAGATTTCTATGCACTATCTCATAGTGCATGTGAATATGAAGAAGATCCAACTTGATCTCTAATTAGATCAATAAAGAAATTTGATGAATATGTTTGATTCAGGAGCATCGGTTGAAGAAAGACCCTTCGGGAATTCCTTCGAAGGAATTGATGAAGTCTAGTGAAAGAGAATTGGAGGGATTCTTAAAAACAAGAGAAGAAATATAGAATGGGAGAAGATGAATGGAAGAGTGGCATTTGGCATATTAGACTTGGTACTTTGTTTATGTACAAAGTTACTTAGTGTTTTACACTAGCAAAAAAGAGGCCACCAAGGAGGCCAGCCGAGGGTCATCACCCAAGGCTCTTGTGGGACTCAAGGTCACCACGCCCATGGGGAACCCTCAAGGCCAAGACAGTAGCCCTGAGGCAGGGGCGCACCCGCAGGACGCAGCGTGGGCACCAGGGGCACACCCGGAGGAGTGCATGGTGGGCGCATAGCATGCCCGTGTGTGCATAGTGGGCGCCAGTGGCACGCCCGAGTGGCATGGGTGGGCGCAAGAGCGCGCCCGCTAAGAGAAATCGGTGCGGGGCGGCACCGAGAGGGGAGAAGTTCAACTGAGCGGCTCTCGGAAGCACTTGGTTGATAAGCCGCACGAAAACTGGGCGAGGAATCGATGTGGGACGCGGTAATTTTACCGGGATCTAATCCTGGCCGTCTGAACCATCGCGCGCTTGATCTGCGCCGCACGATCCATCCGCGGTGAGATGATTTAATCACGGCCGTCCGCCTTCATTAAACGCACCATCCGACGGCTCTCCGCTCTTCTTCTTCCCCGCGCCATGCGAAGGCCACCCGCGAGTTCCATTCGAACCAGAGGCCATCTCGACGACGGTTCTTGAGCTCCCGGCCACCATTACCAAAGCCGAAGGCTCCATTGAGCTCGTCTGGACCTACTGAACACAACCATGCATAAAAAGTGGCTTGCATGCAATATATGGAGAAATTGGAGTTCGGCCGAAGAAACCGGAGGTGCGAGGCCCATGTGTTTGTGCTCAAATGTTTAAACAGAGGCCATGCATGCGTTTTCATGCTCTTTCACATGAAGGAAACCGAAGAAGAAGGAATACCGCGGAGAACAGAAAAGAAAAACGTGATTTGCAGCTTGCGTTCAAAGATTTTTAAAGAACCGAAAATCTTGGTGATTTGAGGTTTATCTCACGCGGAAGATATGAGGCATCTCTGCCTATAAAAAGAGAGTCCGAGACCTCGTTTTTTTTGCTAAAAAACTTGGAAGACCCGCGAGAGCTCGTCTGCCTCGCGAAGTATTGTTCCGCGCATCTCTTGCGCGACAAAACCCCGCGTACACTTGCACGGTGAAGTCCCTTGCGCGCTGCTCCTTTGTGCAACAAGAAGAAGATGTTGGGCTGCGCCAACGTGCGCGCCCCCTCTATGCACCGCGGCCCCCTGTGCGGTAAGAAATTGCGCGGCAGTGGCCACCCGAGGCCTTGCGCACCTTGCACCGGTTGCACCCGAGGCTTGCGCAACTGGTTGGCAGTGCACACTTGCACGCTTGCATCAAGCCCTTGCGCGAAAGTGTTGAAGGAGAGGGGCTGCACACCCTTGCGCGAGGCCTTGCACCCATTGGATTTGCGAGAAGAACCTACGGGCAGTAGATGTGCAAAGGAGGAGGCCGAGACCACACATTGGTGTGTGTGTGTGTGCACAAAATAAATAACAAGGCCGAGACACCTTAGTTGTGTGCAAGAGAAAGAGGCTTTGTGCTTTGTGTGCACAAAGAATAAAGGAAGGACGAGGCATATCTTGGGGGTGTGCAAAAAGAGTGGAGGCCAAATATACACTCATTGTGTGTGTTCAAATCAAAGAACAAGTTGTGTGTGCAAAACAACAAAGTGGTCGAACCTAGTGTGTGCACTAAAAGTGTGTTCACCTAGAAGAAGAAGAAGAGGACTCACACAACGTATAACACACATTTATGTGTGTAATCAAAAGGAATTAAACGTGTGAAGGAAAATAAGAAAAGGTGTGTGCGAAAAGTGTTACACCCTTTGTGGGTTTATTGCACCGAGAATAAGAAGGGGAGTGCATGCTTACATGCATGCACGTGCACACGTGAACAAAGCTAAATCAGGCTGTGTGCATTTGAGGAGTCCAAGACCAGGAGATCTTGAAGATATTGTGATGCCATGCATTCAGTGCATGAAATTGATGTGAAGTGAGACTGGACCAGACTGAAGTTAAAGATATCAGTTGTCTGAGTATTCAGTAGTTGGAGAGAGAAGCCAGGTCATCCTGAGAAGAAGGAGATAAATCCTGAGCAAGACGAGAAGACCTGATCAACTCAAGTGATCAGAAGTACAGAGCAAGGCCAGCAGTCTTTATCCCAGACTGCTGAAGATACTTGAAGAAGCTTAAAGTGAAGAAGAGCTACTCGTGTGACTCGAGGAGCCAGGAGAATCCCCCTGTGAGACTCAGGGTGAAAGAAGTCTTCAGTGGGATTCTGGAGCAGGCCAGTGGGACTCTGGTAACACTGTGGGACGTAGTATAAAGACCCTCCTGTGGGACTCAGGAGAGATACAGTGGGACTCTATATCGACCGTTGTAATTCTAACAAGTTATAATGGAAGAAACCATGTTGGGGTGTATAACCAACATGGCAAGGACGTAGGCCTTTGGTGCTGAACCTTGTAAATCCTTGTGTCCACTGCCTTTACATTTACTGCATCATTCGTGGAAAGGTGAGAGATACAAGAAGAGTGGATCGAGGCTTTAACCAGCCATAGAGGTTTAATTGATTAAGAATCAATTAGTAAAAAGTTTTAAAGGATCACTGATTCACCCCCTCCCCCTCTTAGTGATTCACACTGATCTGGGCACTTCAATTGGTATCAGAGAGTGGTTCCCTCTAAAAGATCCAAGGGAGTATTTATGAAGTGCAGATTTGAGGAAGTGAGTGAATACCCTCAAATGGAGATATCTGCCAAGACTCAGAAAAACAGGATGAAGAAACAGGCCAAGAAGATGAAGAAGAAGATTGTTGCTGATAGAGAAACACCTGACAATTCCTTCTATTACTCTTCTGGTGAAGCCTGTCGTAGCTGTGATGATGATGGAAGAATCAATGATCTTCTAAATGCAATATAATATCTTCAGAAGATAGTCCCTAGGGAAGTATCAATGTGTATTACTACAGGCATACTTGATCTTCAAGAAGAAAAATTACAGCTAGAAGAAGAATCCAATACAATGGAAGATCAGTTGGCTAAAAGGGTTGGCATAACCAACACTCTCAGAAAGATGGTGAAGGCTAAAGATGAAACTGTTTCTCTTTGCAATGAAAGATATGAAGACACTACTGAAGAATTGCAGAGAAGCCTTTCTGAGAAAGAATTCTTTAAAGTAATAATCAAAGATGTTTACCATGCACTGGAGAAGAGGCATAGAGTATCAATGGTTGTTAAAGATGCTCAACTTGAAGACAAAGTAAAAAGGGTGAAGGAGATTGACAACTCATTGCTTGAAATGAATATGGTGCATGAAGACCAGATAAAGCAAATGGAAGAGAAATGGGAAGGAAGGCTAAGAACTATTGAGGATGAGAAGAACTCCCTCAATATGAAATGCTTAGAACTGGAGGTGATATTGAACAATCAGCAATCACCCAAATCCAAAGCCTCCCAGTCAGCTGAAAGGAGAAATGTTGCTACTCAAGTATGCTTTGAGAAGGATGATTCTAAAAGAAAGACATCCTCTAATGAAAGGGAAACATATTCTAAAAAGAAGGTACCATCCATACCATCTTGTACTCATGCTTCTAAAAGTGTTTCTACTAAAAGTGCAGGATGGAAGAATGAATCCAAACAAGTATGGATGAAGACAGTGAAGAAAGAATGCTCTCCTGAAACAACACAGCAAGTCAAGAAAAGTACCCAACAATCAGAAGGACTGAAGAGGTCAAGATTTGTGGGTCAGTGTTGGTGCTGTAACAAGTATGGGCATTGTGCAAATGATTGTTGGTACAATCCTCTCAATGTGAAAGCACAAGGGAATCCCATGCCAAGGGGGAGAAATCCAGAGGAAAAGAAGCAACATCCACAGGTCCAGAGACATCTGTTTACTGCTAACAGATTTGGATTGCTTGATAACATCTGGGATGTGTGCAAAAGTGGTCAAATAGATACATGTCAATCTCCAACTGTATCCAGAGCTCAAAAGAAGAAAAGATCACAGAACCTGGCTCACAAAGAATCCTTGGGAAGCAAGAAGAAAGTTGAAGATGCTCCCAAGAAGGGTTTGAAAAAGGAAAAGAAGTCCTTGGAGTCTAAATCCAAGAAGGGTGATGCATCCAGAAGGACCACCATTAAAACATGCTTCTACTGTGGAAAGAATGGACACACCATGGATCTTTGTGAACAAGCCATGGAACTGAATAGAAGCAGACTGGACTCAAAAAGACAATCAATTCAGAAGAAGTAGAAGGGATTGATTGAAAATAAGTTGCCTAAGAAAGGTAGCTTAACAGCATCAAAAGAACCATGTGGAACTTCCAGAACTGAGGCCACACTTCCAAGTGACTTACTTTTCATATGGCCAAATCAGTTGCAACTTGCCAAAGATCTGCAGAGAGATGAATATGAAGTTCTGGAAATTGCTAAGGCAAAAGGGAAGAAGAAGATTTCACATGAATAAGTGTTGAGATCCACACCAGCACAAACATCATTGAAGATCAAATGTGCAAGTGTGAAGAATGGTGAAAATGGGACATCTCGGTTGAGACAATCTTCTCAACCTTGTTGTTCACATTGATGAACCAAGCAGGTTCCATCTTATTCCCTAATCACTTGTATTTACATGTGCTAACATTACAGGGAATTGAAGATGATGATCATTCTCAACTGGAGGATGGTTTGGACAGAATGGAGTGCACCCCTTGAGGGGGATCCAATCTGAAGAAGATGGGATTCTTAGATTAATACCATCTTGAGAAAAGTGAAGGTATTCCAATCATACTTTCATCCCTTGTTTCTTAATTGTATTCATCATGACAATTAAGGGGGAGTATTGATTGAAGGAAAATGGTTGAAAGGGGGAGCTTTATCTTTTCACCTGAACTTTCTAATGAGTTTTGTGAAGTTGTGCAGGATTTAGCAAATTCATTGTTATATCTGAAAAATTTCAAGCCCCTTGAAGCATGATCTCACATGTATAGTGAATGTTGGACAGCATTGAGTACCTTGGTTACATCACTCTTGTTTTCTACACCGGGTTAGCCCAAGTATACATAGAGTTGATTTACTAAAGGTTCTTTGCTAAAGAGAACATGTGACATCATCCCTCTCTCAGTGTTTTTCAAGAAAATACTTTTCAAAGGGAGGAAGTGATATTTTGGAAGAGAGCCACACCACATCTTTGCATTTGATTGCCAATAAGGGGGAGAAAATATTGGCACACATATTGACCCATTCATATGTGCTGAAGAAGTGTATTGACAACAAATACAAAGGGGGAGATTGAAATGCACTGTGTTGAATTTGTTGTCAATGAGGCATGATGTTGTCATAGAATGAATAGATGTCAAGGAATGTCAAGATGTGAATGACAAAGGATGTGATGGTGATGGTGATGAAGGAGAATGGCCATGGTACTTAGAGGCATGTCACTTAGGAGATTCACTAAGTGACATAGGATGTTGTGGTTGAAACATTCTCTATGAATATCAGACGATTGTAGAACTGATATTAATGTTTCAATACTTGTATCAAGATGATACTAAGTTACACCACTTGAAGAATGGATGATGATGGAGCATCATCATTACATCTGATGATTGTTGAGCTGATCTTTAAGTTCAAATAACTTGTATCAACTGGATACAATGTCACAATAATGTCTGAAGACCATGCATTGTATTGACAATGCATGAGGAGATGAAGATGATCCATCCACAACTACTGAGTGGATGAAGTTCATTAAAGATGTCCATGCACTATCTCCTAGTGCATGTGAATATGAAGAAGATCCAACTTGATCTCTAATTAGATCAATAAAGAACTTTGATGAATATGTTTGATTCAGGAGCATCGGTTGAAGAAAGACCCTTCGGGAATTCCTTCGAAGGAATTGATGAAGTCTAGTGAAAGAGAATTGGAGGGATTCTTAAAAACAAGAGAAGAAATATAGAATGGGAGAAGATGAATGGAAGAGTGGCATTTGGCATATTAGACTTGGTACTTTGTTTATATACAAAGTTACTTAGTGTTTTACACTAGCAAAAAAGAGGCCACCAAGGAGGCCAGCCGAGGGTCATCACCCAAGGCTCTTGTGGGACTCAAGGTCACCACGCCCATGGGGAACCCTCAAGGCCAAGACAGCAGCCCTGAGGCAGGGGCGCACCCATAGGACGCAGCGTGGGCGCCAGGGGCACGCCCGGAGGAGTGCATGGTGGGCGCATAGCACGCCCGTGTGTGCATAGTGGGCGCCAGTGGCGTGCCCGAGTGGCAGGGGTGGGCGCAAGAGCGCGCCAGCTAAGAGAACTCGGTGCGGGGCGGCACCGAGAGGGGAGAAGTTCAACTGAGCGGCTCTCGGCAGTGCTTGGTTGATAAGCCGCAAGAAAACCGGGTGAGGAATCGATGTGGGACGCGGTAATTTTATCGGGATTTAATCCTGGCCGTCCGAACCATCGCGCGCTTGATCTGCGCCGCATGATCCATCCGCGGCGAGATGATTTAATCACGGCCGTCCGCCTTCATTAAACGCACCATCCGACGGCTCTCTGCTCTTCTTCTTCCCCGCGCCATGCGAAGGCCACCCACGAGTTCCGTTCGAACCAGAGGCCATCTCGACGACGGTTCTTGAGCTCCCGGCCACCATTGCCGAAGCCGAATGCTCGATTGAGCTCGTCTGGACCTACTGAACACGACCATGCATAAAAAGTGGCTTTCATGCAATATATGGAGAAATTGGAGTTCGGCCGAAGCAACTGGAGGTGCGAGGCCCATGTGTTTCTGCTCAAATGTTTAAAAAGAGGCCATGCATGTGTTTGCATGCTCTTTCACGTGAAGGAAACCGAAGAAGAAGGAATCCCGCGGAGAACAGAAAAGAAAAACATGATTTGAAGCTTGCGTTCAAAGATTTTTAAAGAATCGAAAATCTCGGTGATTTGAGATTTATCTCACACGGAAGATATGAGGCATCTCTTCCTATAAAATGAGAGTCCAAGACCTCGTTTTTTTGCTGAAAAACTTGGAAGACCCGCGAGAGCTCGTCTGCCTCGCGAAGTATTGTTCCGTGCATCTCTTGCGCGACGAAGCCCCGCGCACACTTGCGCGGTGAAGTCCCTTGTGCGCTGCTCCTTTGCGCGACAAGAAGAAGAGGTTGGGCTGCACCAACTTGTGCGCCCCCTCTGTACACTGCGGCCCCCTGTGCGGTAAGCAATTGCGCGGCAGTGGCCACCTGAGGCCTTGCACGCCTTGCACCGGTTGCACCCGAGGCTTGCGTGACTGGTTGGCAGTGCACACTTGCGCACTTGCATAAAGCCCTTGCGTGATAGTGTTGAAGGAGAGGGGATGAACACCCTTGTGTGACACCTTGCACCCATTGGATTTGCGAGAAGAACCTACGGGCAGTAGATGTGCAAAGGAGGAGGCCGAGACCACACATTGGTGTGTGTGTGTGTGTGAACAAAAGAAATAACAAGGCCGAGACACCTTAGTTGTGTGCAAGAGAAGGAGGCTTTGTGCTTTGTGTGCACAAAGAATAAAGGAAGGCTGAGGCATAGCTTGGGGGTGTGCAAAAAGAGTGGAGGCCAAATATACACTCATTGTGTGTGTGCAAATCAAAGAACAAGTTGTGTGTGCAAAACAACAAAGTGGCCGAACCTAGTGTGTGCACTAAAATTGTGTTCACCTAGAAGAAGAAGAAGAGGACTCACACAACGTATAACACACATTTATGTGTGTAATCAAAAGGAATTAAACGTGTGAAGGAAAAGAAGAAAATGTGTGTTCTAAAAGTGTTACACCCTTTGTGGGTTTATTGCACCGAGAATAAGAAGGGGAGTGCATGCTTACATGCATGCACGTGCACACGTGAACAAAGCTAAATTAGGTTGTGTGCATTTGAGGAGTCCAAGACCAGGAGATCTTGAAGATATTGTGATGCCATGCATTCAGTTCATGAAGTTGGTGTGAAGTGAGACTGGACCAGACTGAAGTTAAAGATATCAGTTGTCTGAGTATTCAGTAGTTGGAGAGAGAAGCCAGGTCATCCTGAGAAGAAGGAGATAAATCCTGAGCAAGACGAGAAGACCTGATCAATTCAAGTGATCAGAAGTACAGAGCAAAGCCAGCAGTCTTTATCCCAGACTGCTGAAGATACTTGAAGAAGCTTAAAGTGAAGAAGAGCTACTCGTGTGACTCGAGGAGCCAGGAGAAGCCCCCTGTGAGACTCAGGGCGGAAGAAGTCTTCAGTGGGGTTCTGGAGCAGGCCAGTGGGACTCTGGTAACACTGTGGGACGCAGTATAAAGACCCTCTTGTGGGACTCAGGAGAGATACAGTGGGACTATGTATCGCCCATTGTAATTCTAACAAGTTATAATGGAAGAAACCATGTTGGGGTGTATAACCAACATGGCAAGGACGTAGGCCTTTGGTGCCGAACCTTGTAAATCCTTGTGTCCAGTGCCTTTACATTTACTACATCATTCGTGGAAAGGTGAGAGATACAAGAAGAGTAGATCGAGGCTTTAACCAGCCATAGAGGTTTAATTGATTAAGAATCAATTAGTAAAAAGTTTTAAAGGATCACTGATTCACCCCCTCCCCCTCTCAGTGATTCACACTGATCTGGGCACTTCAGTAACCAAGACCCCCTCATCTGCACATGATTATATGTGTTAAATGACAACTATATTCCAAGATGTGGAAGCTTCCAAGTTGAGGTAGAAATCTTGACGGGAGCCAAGCACTATGCACTGAGGACAAGATTTGATACGATTCAGGTTTCGACCCAGGTATGAATACCCCTAGGTCAAGATTCATCTGTTGTGGATTCATCAAAGTTTAATGATCAAGACCAGTCAGATTGTAGGATTTTCCTTTATGCATAGTGTATTGTTTTTTGTGAGTACATGATTATTGCTTGATCGCATTGAATAAAAAACAAGATAAAAATGCATAAAGATGTGACGAATATATTTCTATTTCATGTTCAGTTATGATCATGATAATCTAGTTTTAACATATAAATATAATAGGATTATATTCGTCAATAAATATCAAAATAAATCAAATATATATTAAGTCTTAAATGCCTTCCATTAATCACATTTAAACAAAACTGGGTGTTTGGGGTGCTTGTTAGCCGTAGTTGAGAATTCATCTTACTACAGGGGTGTTTTCATGATAGAACTAGGTAAAATTAAATAATGTGAGTTGTCAAGAATTATCCATATCTAACTTACAATCACTTTAGAGGAAAGATGTTGATGGAATCAGGTTTGGATTCCAAAAGCTGGGAATTTACTCAGCAATACAAGGAACCATGAGTTAAGTGGTTGGCTAGCCTAGAGCCTACCCTAAAACCCTCTGAGTAGTATTGTAGCCATAGCTTGTAGACTATGAGGTGGGTTTAAAGGATCCATTCCACTAGAGTACTCAAGAGACATAGTATTCTGAATCTAATAGTGAGGGCTATTAAGGTTTTCTAAAATAGGGGGAGACATCAAAATAATTAATTAATCATAAATGTAAAAAGGTAATTAAGATAAAGTACTAAATACTAATGTTTATCTGATGTAGATTTAAAATTCCAATCACTAACACCATAACTAAATTATCACTGCAATCAATTCTGGATAAAGAAAATATCATGACTGGTAATAACTTCTAGGATTAGTGCAGGCGATTGTGCATGGTACTACGCCAAAAAAAGAATTTATATATGTTGTAATCATCAGTTCCTCCTGAGCCTCCTTAGAGAGAAATTAAGGTGGAAATAGATAAATGGAAAAGGCATGTAGAGGATGCATTTGATGTTTAATTCATCATGTTTTCATCCATGTCTATCCAATTGTAGAAAATAAATGAGGATGAGGATTCCAACAAGATGTATTCACATATCCAAGAATTATATTAGGAGAGGGCCAGGCGGGAAAGGTATGAGATCTCAAGTTCCCTATATATGTGTAGGCTAGCAGAAGGGCACCAAGATGGTCCTCATGTACTCAATATGATTGGGTATATTAAGAGGCTTGAAGCCCTTGGGTTCAAATTGAACCAAGAACTAGTAATGGATCTCATACTTTCCTTTTTACCGCCAAGCTTCTCAACTCTCATTGTCAATTATAACAGGAATGATATGGAAATGTCACTCCCATACCTTTTGGAATTAGTTTTCCAAGTTGACAAGGATATGAAAAATACCAATTCATCTGTTCTTATGGTGAACAAAAGAAATAATGGAAAGGAAAAGGGGTATAATTCCAAGTCAAGGCTCAAGACACCAATTCATTTCCCTATAAAGAATCCAATGATTCAGAGGCAGAGTAATGAACATTAAGTTGTCTACTTTGGATGTTGTAAGAAATGCCACTAGAAGAAGAAAACTGATGCTTCTACTTCAGGTATTTTTTCATGGAATGCAATCTATCTTTATCAACAAATTGGTTATTGGATACGACATGTGTCTCAAACATTTTTATTCATATATTGGAACCAATTTGGTTTGAGAATATTGAAAAAGGTGAAGTGGATCTACGAGATGAAAATTGTGCAAGTATGGGAGCATTGGTAGTGGGAGACTATCAATTAACCTCGCCACATGGTTTGGTTATAGTTTTAAAAAATTGTTTTTTTGTACCTTCTGTAACAAGGAACATAATCTCTATGTCAAATTTAGACACTATGGGATTTTATTTCATGTTTAGAAGTAAATGTTGTCTTTTTTATTGGGATAACATCTTTTATGGTATGACCCATCTTAATAATGGTTTATACATGCTTGAACTCGACAACCTCATAATGGAAATCAATGAATAAACCATCCAACATGACTCATATATCACCCGCATATGGAACTTCAGGCTAGGTTATGTAAATGATAAGACATTACAAAGATTACATCAAGAAGTGTATTTAGATTTGGTATAGTTATAACCCTTGCATGTATATCAAGCTTGTTTACAAGGAAAGATGACCAAAGTACCTTTCTCTGGGAAGGGAGAAAGTGACAAGGTCGTATGTAATTAATACAAACTGATTTATGTGGTTCATTTCCAGTAGAGGCAAGGGGTGTTTTTTATACTTTATTACTTTTACTGATGTCTATAGTAGGAATGGATATATCTACTTAATGCAGTATAAGTCTGATTCCTTTTGGATATTTAAGGAATAAAAAATGATGTAGAAAACTAACTCTATAAGAATATAAAAGCACTCTTCTCAGACCAAGGTGGAGAATATCTTAACCAAGAATTCATTGATCACTTGAAGGAGTGTGAGATTTTATCTGAACTCACTCCTCCTTATACACCACAATGTAATGGTGTTATTGAAAGGACGAATAGGACCTTACTTGTCATGGTCAGATCAATGATGATACATGCAACTCTTCCATTATCCTTTTGGGGACACGCTTTACAGAAAGCATTATATAACCTTAACCTAGTACTAACTAAAGTTGCATATGGGATTCCATATGAGTTATCGTATGGAAAGAAACTCATTCTGGCACACCTACCTTTATGGGGGTGAGAGGCATTTTTCAAGACTTTACCAAGTGAAAAATTAGCATCCAGATGCACAAAGTGCATCTTTATAGGTTATATTAAGGGGACCAAAGGATATTACAAATATGAACATTTATATATAAAAGTTATTGTGGAAAGACACGCCACATATATATAAAGGGAAAATATTTCTATTGGAAAAATTGGGAGCAAGATTCACTTTAATGAAATTAATGCTCTAGATGAACAAGAGTTGGTAAGGGAACAATCTCCACAAGATCAAGTGGAAGAAAAAGTTTTTCTTGAGACACAAATATTGCGTAGGTCTATGTGAGAGGTTAAATAACTAGAGCGTTATGGTTTTCTTGTCACCGAGTGAGGTGAAACATTATTCCTTGAGGATGATGAACCTCTAACCTACGGGGAAGTAGTATAAGGAAAAGAAGATGATAAATGGAAATAATACATGCATTATGATATAGAGTCCATGTACCAAAATCATGTTTGGATTTTGGTAGACCCTCCAACTGATGTAAATACCATTGGATACAAATGGGTATTCAAAAAAAGATGGAAATTGATGGTGAGGATAATACCTTTAAAGCAATATTGGTTGCTAAGGGTTTTAGGAAACTTCAGGACATATACTATGATCAAACCTTATCACCAGTATCAATTCTTAAATCCATCAGAATATTTCTTGAAATAGAAACCTTTCAGGATTATGAAATTAAGAAAATGGATGTCATAATTTATTTTCTAAATGGGAATTTTGTTAAAGAGGTCTATATGACTTAGCCTAAATGGTTCATTAAGTCAAAGAACACCAATAAGTTATGCAAGATGTTGAGATCCATTTATGGGATGAAGAAGACATCACATTCATGGAATGTTCATTTTGATGAGGCCATAAGAGAATTTGGTTTGTTCAAAAATGAATTTGATACTTGTGTCGATAAAAAGGTTGAAAGGAATTCCATCATTTTCCTAGTATTATATGTTGATGACATATTAATTATAGGAAATGAGGTGCAAGTCTTACAATCCATTAATACTTTTTTTAAATGAATGATTCTACCTAAAATACATAGGTGAAGAATCCTACATTCTAGGGATCATGATTTATCGAGATAAATCTCAAAGGATGCTTAGTCTAAGTCAAAGTACATATATTGACAAGGTACTCAAAAGGTACAATATGTAACAATCCAAGAGAGGTTTTTGCCTATGTCACAAGGTATTAATATCTTCAAGAAAATATGTCCACAATTATAATAGGAGATTGAAAAAATGAGTAGAATCCCTTATGTCTCGGTATTGGGTTCTATTATGTATGACATGTTATGTACTAGGTTCGATGTCTCCTTTGATTTAAGCATGGTGGGTAGATATCAAGTCAGTCCTGGAGAGTTGCACTGTGAAGTTGTTAAAAAAAATACTAAAGTACTTGAGGCATACAAAGGATATGTTCCTGGTGTATGGAGTAGATGAGGAACTAGTAGTGAGAGGATACACTGATACTAGTTTCCAGACAGATCATGATGATCTGAAATAACAGCCAGGCTGCATATTTTTCCAGAATGGTGGAGTAGTGAGCTGGAGAAGCTCGAATCAAGTTGTGGTTTCTAATTCTATAGTAGAGTCCAAATATATTTCAACTTTTGATGTAGAAAAAGAAGAATTCTAGATAAATATATTTATCTCATACATTGGTGTTGTGTTTAGCAGTGCAGACCCTATTCTAGTATATTGTGATAATACTGCTGCGGTGGTGATTTCTAAGGAGCCTAGGTCTCAATAGAGGACAAAGAATATTATTCAGAAGTTTCATCTCTTGATGGATTTTACTCAAAGAAATGAAGTTTTAGTTAGCAGATTATCCATAGAGGACAACATGGCAGACCCCCTGACTAAATCCATTTATCAGTAGAAGCCTATTTCTTATGTGACAACTAGCGGATTGAGACTTGTTAGTAGTTAGATCCAGTGCAAGTAGGAGTGTTGAAAGTGGGTTCCCTATACCCAACTTGTGTTATACTTTGATTACCACTACTTGTATGCAGTTTTTTATATATTCATGTGTACAATAATAGTGTATACACTTATGCATCCACTTTGTTTATGGAAATGTCCATAGATTACATGTTGTATCAAAGGGTTATAGTAGATCCCAAGGTTTAATGAGAACCTCTAGATGCCATGAAAATAATCTTAAAGTAATGAAATATGGTCTAGTTACATCATTTTGAGGGGACACAGATGATGTGAGACTATTAGGTTGTGGGGGCTCAAAAGCATTAAGAATTCATCTCATTAAGTTTACACTTGATGATCTCTAGTAGTTGAGATCATGATGAATGACCCACACAATAGGAACGCCACATGTTTCAGGTGTCATTGGTTATTCCTATCTATGGACATGTGTAATGGTCTCCAGACTTGAGATTATTATAAATTTATGTCCTTTAATTGCATTCTTTAATTCAAAGAAAAAACCATGGCAATGAAGTCATGGTGAATTAATTTTTATTGGGTGCGTCATTGGTGAAATGACATTGTTTGAGTGATCGTGATAGGATTTTTCACTTCCAAGTTGAGGAAGAGATTACTCAGTTCTAGTTGACTAGGATGGTATCACCTTCATTAAATCCATGGTTGTGGTATTCGAAGGTAATACCATCCAGGTAGATCAAACAATTATATAAATCAAGATAAAGGATGATGACACTAGTCTTCATTATGCTTTATTGAGATATCAATGATGAATAGAACATATTACACAGACCATTTTCGTAGGAAGGTAGTCGTTTCTTTGACTTTAACATATCACTTTAGGGGCCTTGATGGGTTGCTAGACCCCACTCTTGGTTGGTGAATATTATTCACTACTATTGAGATAAGGCCCTAGAGAGTCACACACTATAGCGCTTTGAGAACCTACCCTATTTTGTGGAATAGGAATATAGAACTTGGTGGGCCCACCATGGGGTTCAAGTATTATCTACGTTCTATAGATCACCAAGTAATAAATAAATTCTTTAATTATTCAATTTTAGAATATTCATTGAATTTATTTATAACTTGTATTTACAAGTTATTAAGTAAATACAAGGATAAAATATTATTCAGACATATTTAAATATCCTGAGTACGTTTAATATTTTTAGGAGATGTGATTCAAGTAAAAGACTCAAATTTATCATGACATATATTTTTAATATATATATTACAGTTAGTGATAGAATTATATATATTATTTATGGAATAATTTAATTTTTCAAAAATAAATATCTATAATATTTATACTGTGAATATCTATTACAAGGGGGTCAGGAATCCATACTAGGTATTTTAGTTATTCCCTATATAAGTAAGAGAGAGGCTCTTCCCATAGAACTATTCATGCGTGGAATTGAGAGTCTCTCTCTCCTCCAGAATTCTAGAGAGATATTATCTCAAGAAAGCAAGATCTTCAAGTTCATTCTTCTTGGATTGAAGATGCCTTCTTGTGGTGATCATCGATGCATCAAAGTGGTCGTTGGTGTACCGCACTAGCACCTGGATTCCAATGAACAACATGCAAGCAGATTTAGAGTTGTGTGTGGATGATCTAGAGGGTTTCGATGTCAGATTCTTTGAGCAACAGTCACCAGAATCTTGTGAAAAACTTGCACATGTCATATCTGAATGAGGTACATGTTCTAATTTTATTTTTTTCTCTATTAAATCCATGTGTGGTCCTCAGACCATACCAGGATAAGATCACTAAATTCGACATTGTTACGTCACACAGATGGAAAAATATTTTAATTTCCTATCCCATCAGCTTCCACTGCGTGTCCCAAAACCTAATAGGTATTCCCCCAGAAACCTATTAGAATATCACCTAGGGGCAACAATTCCTACCTAAGAACCTCTTTAGAAAATTACCTAGGGGGAACAAATCCTGCATGAGAACCATTTTAAAATATCATGGTTTAGGAATTTACCAATAATATTATTTCTATTTCATTAACAATAAAAGACATTCAAATTTACAAGATTATCATTTTAGTTTTCAACTCTATATGGTCATTCACACATCCCATGTCGCAGCCCATAATCATCTAAGATACCATCATACTAGCTACCATTATCTCACTATTTCATCTTAAGGTTCATCCTAGGGCATCAAAGTTCATCTTACAAGGTCACAAGAAGTCAGTAATGAGTTTCCTTATCTTTTTTACAACTATATTGTCAAATAACATCAATAAAATGGCATATAATCTCTCACTATATCCAAAACTCTATAAGTTATCCCAAGGATCTAGTTGGCCTTCATTTAAGCTAAATATTCGAAATTCATCACACTTCTCTAGTTAGAGGGAATAAAGGGCACCTAATATGATGTATACTATGTTTATCTATTGAATTTATATCTCTCTAGTGTCTATTTATCACATAACACACATATATGTTCAAGGCTATGGAAATTGGAAACTAAGGAAACAAGTTAGTTTTCAAGGGGATATCGTTGTCCAATACACATCTATTATACTTTGGGAATTTAGAGTAGAAACTTAATGATTGATTAAAGGTAGATTGCACACAAATTTCATGATCATATATCATAATATATATAAAAAAATTCATAAAACTAGAGATAGTTTTAGAGACCACTTACCTCATCCGTGGTTAATCACTTTTAGTAAGCTCATCTAAATTAATCTAATATCATCCACACTCAAGTAGAATTGCCCCATTAACATGAGACCCTAGATCTAATAAAACCATCTCAATCAATAATAAAACAATCATAATTATATTTGTGTTAAACCAATATTAATTACATAACCAAAACATTGGGAATAATGAGGGAATCACTTACCTGGTGATCTTGTAGGACCAAATCCTAGTGTAAAGGGGCGTTCACCATCCCCATTATCCACCCAAAACATTAGCATATAAAATTCCCAATTTCAAATATAAATAAATCCATCAAATCCTCCCAAATTAGTAAAAAGAATAAATAAATAAAATAGTTATATACCTAAATTAAATAAAAATAAATCTAACCCTTTCATCCTCTTAGGACCCAATTTATCTAAGATAAGACAAAGCCCTATCATATCAGATTGATTCCACTATGATATGGTTAGATTGGGAAAAAAATGAAAACCCAAATTCCAACAAAACAGTGGTAACTCAAGAGGAGTAATAATCAAGTAAAAAGGGAAAAATAACAACTTTAATGATGAAGAAACACACTCAAAATAACCATGATTCATGGATATCGGAAGAGGAGAAAGAAATGGGAGAGTGTTAGATATCCCATAGAATTCATGATTGGAAAGTTAGGAAACTTGAAGGGTGTTTCTAATTTAAAATCCCTAAAAATAGATAATTCCCTTGGATTAAAATGAAATCGGAAGAGACCACACCATGATGTGACACTTTGGTTAAAACATGTCATAACATCCCAAACAAAAATAAATCCTCATAGCCCAAACTATATGGAGTGGATTATTTCTTTAGTGAAAATAATCATGGTGTTCACCCTCTAGTATTAATTTGGTGTAATACTATAACGACCCATACTTTACATACATTGTTAATACTTCGAAATTGAAGCACACTTATTACAACATATGACAAAACCACAAAGGACCGTATAGGTATAGTGTCTTTAGAAACTGGGAAACATAAACAACTGGTTCATAAATCTTCTACAGTGTCTCCCATTTATTTCATCATATCTAGGGTCCCTTTTAGCATATTCTACTTAATATCCATCTTCCTGACCTGGGGAAAAGAAAACATAAAAGGGTGAGCTCAAATGCTCAGCAAGGGAAAATAAAGGAAATAAAAATCATATCATATCTTTATGAAGATCAAAACCTGCAAAAGAGATCATAATATCTTAACATGGAATAAATCATAGAAGTGAAAATGAGATCCCCATAATCATAACATAAAACTTGAAACTTTGTGGCATGCACACATAATCATGGAAAATCATTTCTTGTTAGTCATGACTCATTGCCAAGACTATCTTAGTGGACAAAGTCCCTTTCTGAACCGAGTTCACTCCTCGTTTCAGTCCTGTATCACTGAACCGAAATAACCTTCCATTCCAGCCATGTCTATCTCATGAGATATAAAATCTTTACCCAATGCATTGGATGGAGATATAGGTCCCACCCATCTTATAATGAATCCTTTCTTATGTGTGCCACATAATCATAAAACATACATCATCGCATAACACATGTAACAAAAATGGGATTCTTGAAACATCATGACATCATAAATCAATTAATATAAGATAAAGGAAATCATAAAAATAATTCCATCACAACATGATCAAATCAATTTAATAATAGGGATAAAAAAATAGAACCCTTTATTATCTTAGATGGAAAATAATTTTGATAAAACACTTGAACTCCATTCTTGAGGAAAATATCCTTTCTTCTTCAAAAACATTTTTCCTTTCATAACATGTCATAAAACTTTAAAATAAAAGAAGTTGATTAAAAATAAACTTGAAAACTTGTAAAGTAAGCTTCTTGGAAATAATGTTTTAAAAATCCATTCAAGCCGTATAAGTTAAAAAAAACATTCTTCGTACTTTTGTCGGAAAAGTCAAAAAGTACCTCGTATGAAAAACAACAAAAGATTCCTTTCATATCTTTTACAAAAAAACTTACCGAAGGGTAAAATTGGATATAAACTATTGTAGAAGGATGGAAATAATATTACATGTTGAGGGAACATGGATGTGGATGATAAAATACACCCCAGTAAATACTTACGAATAAACAATCTCGGATAAAAATGAGATTGTGATATTTCCCTTACCTTAGGTCCGATTTGCTTTGTTCGTGTCCGAAGCTCCTGTATAATGGTTTAAATAATGTTATTGACTTATTCCAGAATCATACATATTGATATGATATCATATATGGTCATATTATTAGCTTCTTGTTAGTAATATTTCATTGTTACTTGTTACTCGGGTCTTTATAACTTTTTGTTCTTATGCGTGTTTTGTCAAATAAATTCTTATTATTATCTTTAGGTTATAGATAATTCATTTACAGAATGGTATTAGTGTATTATATACCATATTCATTCATTCAATTCATTTATATAATCATTATGAAATGAAGATCATGTAGAACGAGTCGCATCACATCGTGGAGACGGTATTCCGTACGTACGCACGAGTGATGATATCGTTCCTATGATCGTGGAATTGTATTGGAGTATATATATATATTATTTCAGTATCAATATTACTTCATAATAATCATATATAGTTACTCATTACACCATTTATACCCATCCTTGTAAGGTGATGGTGGAAAAATAGATTACACCACGGCGTGGAGACGGTATTCCGTACGTACGCACGCGCGGTGATTTCATTTTTCCGTAGGATGGATAGAAGGTGAATTAGGGTTGTTTCATATTTATAATAACATATCAGTATGTAAGTAATACTTATGTTATTACTTTATCATGAAACAACTAATGAATAATAATTTGAAGAAGAAAGAAATTGAAAAGATCGGTAATGGATATTACCTCTTCTTTGGAACGCCTCTTCGAATCCTCCACTTAAGGAACTATGATTGGTCTTTGGAGAAGACCAGGACCTCTAGGATTATTCCAGGGAAGTGGAGAGGAGAAAATGGCAGGGTTTGGCCGAGCTTGAGTGCTCAAATTGGTGTGAGGAGGAGGGGGAGGAGGTGCCCTTTTATAAGGGAGGAGAGGGGCACCTTAGGAATATCTCAAAATATTATTTTATATTAAAGTCAAAATCGGTTTATAATGGTTCCAAAGGGTCTTATTTCGAAGCTAAAGTGGGGATGGGTCGAAAACCTATCAACCAATAGGATTTAGACAAGTTTAGGGTATTATTTTAACCTTATCAATTAGATTTAACTCTAAGTTAATTAATTTAACTTTTACCGTGTCTTTTTGTTTTCTTTCACTATATGGTTAATACACTTACTATAACATGCCAAACGAACCCCAAATTGTTTATTATTAATATATATATCCTTATCTAAGTCATTTGGCCGAACCTTAGATTTTTAGGAATAAAATAACAATTAATAATATAATATTTGATTTAAAAACTATTTTGTGTCAATTTTGACACTATTTGATATATGATTTTTGTGAAAGTCATAACAGAATTATATGTTCGAACCAAGTTGATTAAATCAACACTAATATATCATAGTAACCTAGAAAATTAGTGGAATTCATAAAAAGTCTCAAATTATATTTATTTTGGTGTTTATAACATCAATTATGTCAATATTTCATTAATAAGATAATTACTGCATCATCATTGTGTCATAAATAAATTAAATTATTTAATGTCTAAAAATTACAAATAAATTACCATCATGTAGGAAATCTTTTTAGCTTTCTAATGAATATTTACAATCGAATTTATCTTATGTATAACCCCATATTAAAAATTATTTACTTATTAAACTTTGATTTTAACTATTTTAACCCTTCTTTAAATAAATTAATAATAAATGTCCTAATCTAATCCAAGTGGGCCTAAATGGTCATATTTTATTCCTAAGTTTGTTTTTGGTCGAATTACACTTGTCCAATAGAATTAGGACATGTGTTAGGGTAATATTAATATCATATTTACCCTTAGATACCCTATTTACTATTAACCGCGGTAAAAATCGTAAAAAGTTACTATTCACCAAAAAATTATTTTTATCTCATTGAACCACATTTTACTTACTGATATCAACCGTGTCTGTTGGATTTTTGAAATTCCATTCACAGAAGCGGTAAAATTAATTTTTATGCAAAATTCAGTTTTTAACCTACCACTTAGTGGTTTCACTATTCATCAAAAATTGAAAGTTTTCAGAAAAATACCAAAATTTCACCCTAGGCTAATTTCGATATTATGAGTCCAAAAATGAAGTCCATTTTGAAAAATAAAATTTATAAAATTTTAAAAAGTGGTTATTACTATTCATAACGGCTAGTTTTAATAGCATATTGTTGTTTAGTGAAACTCGGTATTGCGTACGACGCAAACTATCGAGGAAGGTCGCGATTGCGTGCAAAGCAAGCCAAGCAAGTGTTGTGTAGAAAAAGATTCCTTTGATGGTTTATATAACATAAAAGTCTCGGGTGTTACATTCTACCCCCCTTAAAAAGAATTTCGCCCTCGAAATTCGTCACTTTGTAACAAACAAATGAGGATACTTCTCCCTCATCATATCCTCAAGCTCCCATGTAGCTTCTTCAAGTTGGTGGTTCCTCCATAAAACTTTCACCAAGCGAGTGGTCTTGTTTCTTAGGACTTTTTCGCTACGATCCAGAATCTCTATCGGCTGTTCTTCATAAGAAAGATCTTGCTCCAGCGGTACAACTTCTGAGCTGAGTACATGTGAAGGATCTGGTATGTACTTTCTCAGGAGAGATACGTGGAACACATCGTGAACTTGAGAGAGATTCGGTGGAAGCGCCAATCGGTAAGCTACCTTCCCAACACGATCCAGTATTTCAAAAGGACCGATATATCTAGGGCTCAACTTCCCCTTCTTTCCAAATCTCATGACCCTCTTCCAGGGAGATATTCGTAAGAACACTTTATCGCCCACTTCAAACTCTAGGTCTTTTCTTCGGTTGTCGGCATAACTTTTCTGTCGACTCTGAGCTGCTCTTATGTGTTGTTGAATAGATCTGACCTTTTCTGCCATTTCATCAACGAGATCAGGTCCTAATAGCTTTCTTTCTCCAACTTCATCCCAGCAAGTTGGAGTCCTGCATTTCTTTCCATAGAGAGCTTCATAAGGAGCCATCTGAATACTGGAGTGAAAGCTATTATTATAAGAAAATTCCACCAAAGGTAGGTGTTGATCCCAACCTCCTTTGAAATCCATAGAGCAAGCTCTCAACATATCTTCTAGGGTTTGAATTGTTCTCTCAGACTGACCGTCTATCTGGGGATGGTAAGCAGTGCTGAAACTCAACTCTGTATCCAGAGTATGCTGAAGACTTCGCCAGAACTTCGAGGTAAATCTCGGATCTCGATCAGATATAATAGAAAGTGGTACTCCATGCAATCTTACCACTTCCTTTACATATATCCTGGCAAGCTGATCTAGAGAGAAATCCTCTCTAATAGCAATGAAGTGTGCAGACTTTGTAAGACGATCAACTATGACCCAGATAGCATTATTGCCTTTGGATGTTTTAGGAAGTCCTGTGACAAAGTCCATAGTGATGTTTTCTCATTTCCATTCGGGTATGGGTAATGGTTGTAACATCCCCTTAGACTTCTGTCTCTCAGCTTTAACTTGTTGACAAACCAAGCATCGAGAGACATATTCAGCAACAACTCTTTTCATGCCATCCCACCAGAAGTACTCTTTCAGGTCCCTATACATCTTCGTGCTTCCAGGATGAATAGAAAATGATGAACTATGAGCCTCATCCAGCAGCTCATTCTTTAATTTGGGGATGGGAGGAACGCAAACCTGATTCCTGAACATTATTATCCCATCACAATCAAGGTTGAATTCAGGAACATTTCTCACTTTCTTTTGTAACTCGACATCTTCTTTCTGCGCCTCTTTAATCTTCACATGTATAGATGGTTGAACATTCATTTGAGAAAGATAAGATTTTTCCCCTTCCATTATAATTCCAAGATCCATCCTTTGTAAATCCATAAATATTGGATCTTTTGTGATCCTCATCATGGATAAACTAGCATGGTCTTGTCGACTTAATGCATCTGCCACCTTGTTTGCTTTCCCAGGGTGGTAATGGATTGAGCAGTCATAATCCTTAATCAGCTCCAACCATCTTCTTTGACGCATATTCAACTCCTTTTGTGTGAAAATATACTTTAAACTTTTATGATCAGTATAAATATCACACCTTTCACCATAAAGGTAATGCCTCCTAATCTTTAATGCAATGATTACCGCAGCCAACTCCAAATCATGTGTTGGGTAATTTTGCTCATGGATTTTCAACTATCGTGAGGCATAAGCTATCACCATATCATTTTGCATAAGAACACACCCCAATCACTTCTTGGATGCATCACTGTAGATCACAAACCTTTCTCCACTACAAGGTAGTGTGAGCACAGGTGCACTGGATAACCTTCTTTTCAACTCCTTGAAATTCTCTTCACATTCCTCTGTCCAGACAAACTGAACTCCCTTCCGAGTCAACTTGGTGATTGGATTAGATAATCGTGAAAAATCTTTTACAAAACGTCGATAATATCCAGCCAAACCAAGAAAACTTCGGATCTCAGTTACTGTTGTTGGTCTTGACCATCTTTCGATAACCTCTGTTTTTGCTGGATCCACAGATATCCCCTCTTTTGAGATTATATGACCCAAAAATGCAACTTTTTGAAGCCAAAATTCACACTTGGTAAATTTGGCATAAAGCTTCTCCTTTCTCAGGGTCTTCAATATAATTCTCAAGTGATCTTCATGCTCTTCCTTGCTCTTTGAATAGACAAGAATATCATCTATAAAGACTACCACAAATTGATCAAGATAGTCTCTAAAGACTCTATTCATTAGATCCATGAAGATAGCAGGGGCATTAGTAAGACCAAATGGCATCACTATAAATTCATAGTGTCCATACCTTGTACGGAAAGCCGTCTTTGGTATATCCTCCCTTTTGACCCTTAATTGATGATACCCTGAACGAAGATCAATCTTGGAAAAGTATTGAGCTCCGCGTAGTTGGTCAAATAAGTCATCAATGCGTGGGAGAGGATATTTGTTCTTGATAGTGATCTTGTTAAGTTCTCGATAATCAATGAAAAGTCTCATTGATCCATCTTTCTTCTTAACAAATAGAACAGGTGCTCCCCAAGGTGACGCACTAGGGCGTATGAATCCCTTATCAAGATTCTCTTGGAGTTTCTTCTTCAATTCCTGCAACTCAATTGGGGCCATTCTATAAGGTGTCTTTGAAATAGGCAAAGCACCCGGTATGAGTTCTATTGAAAACTCAACTTCACGATTTGGTGGAAGACCCGGCAATTCCTCCGGAAAGACATAATCAAACTCCCGTACAATGGGCATATTCTTAATCGTGAGTTTCTCACCAACCATTTGAGATAAATAACCTTCATTTAGTGGAATCAATACCCATAAGATGGAAGAAATTTTCACTGGAAGGTTATGTTCATCCTTGCATTGATATACGATCGTAGATTGATCTGGAATATGAAATGTGACTTCCCTTCTTTGGAAATCGATATGAGCTCCATGTAGAGAAAGCCAATCCATGCCAAGAATCACATCAAATTCCACTAAAGGAAGGATCACAAGATTTGCAGGAAGCATTTTCCCACAAACTTCGATCGGAGAAGAATTATAAACTTTTGATGCGATTGATGTGCCATTAGGTGTTGTCACAGCTAACTCAACATCTAATTGTTGAGGTAATACGGTGATACCCTTAGAAAAGTCTTCAGAAATAAAAGAGTGGGTGGATCCAGAGTCAAATAAAACATTTGCTACTTTAGAGTGGATGGTAAGTGTACCTTTCACCACATCGTTATCGTACTCCACATCGCTGATAGAAATTGCATGTGACTTTCCTTTGTCTTTAGCCTTAAGATTTTGTTGACGTCGACCATCATCAACCCTTGGATTTGGGCATTGATTTGCATAATGCCCCATCTCCTTGCACTTGAAACATTGAAGTGTAGTAGGTTCATTCTGTGTATCCCTTCCTTTGTTTGCATCATTAGACATCTTCTTCCCATTATCACGGAATTCAAATGCCCGATGACCTTCCTTTCCACATTTAAAACATTTACTTGTCCCTTTAAGACAACTCCCTCCATGTTTCTTTCCACACTTTGAGCATAAGGAAAAGCTCATCTTCTTTTCCGTGTGCTCTTTAGATTTTTCTTTGAATTCCATCTTCCTCTTCTTATCAAACCCATGTGACTGATGGGTTACTCCAATCTCCATCTCGACTTTGAGAGCACATCGAACGATTTCCTCGTAGCTATTGAAGTCCCTTATGGCTAACGCCCTTCGAAGACTTGGTTTTAAGCCACTAAAGAATCGATCGATCTTACTCTCAGGTTGGATAATAATACCAGAAGCGTACCTTGCAAGTCTTGTAAAATTTGCTTCATAGGTACTAACAGATTCATCATCCCTTTGCTTCAGTTCAAGGAACTCTTTCTCTATCTTTGTTCGGAGAATACGAGGGAAGTACTTATTGAAAAATAAGTTCTTGAACTCGTCCCATTCCATAGACTCAATTTCATCCCTTTGCCTCGTATTCTTAACAAGATTCCACCATTGATCTGCATCTCCTTCCAAACGATACACTGCTAGGATGACTTTATCATGCTCAGAACATTGAAGAACTGAAAATATCTTTCCAGTAGTACTAATCCATTGTTCAGCAACTAATGGATCAGTAGACCCGCTGAAAGAAGGTGGACGCTGCCTCATGAAGGATTCAACAGAATGTTGCTCCCTCCTTTGTTTGTTTGGAAATCCTGCATGATTCATAGCTTGAGAAAGTTGTGTGAGCATGGCTACAAGATTTTGCATTCCAGCTCCCATATCGTTTGGTTGCTCAGGGGGACAATCATTTCATTGCCCATCGCATTCCGCATTAACACGGTTCCTTCGGGTTCCAGCCATTGACTAAAACCAAGAAGAATAGTGTGAGCAACACTAATTATAATAGGAAACCACATTATTCAAGAATAAAATTTTCATGCTTATGGTCTTATCCTAGGTTATTCATGGCCATTTCTAAGATTGTGTTCTATGCTTAGACTTATCCTTAAGGTTCTTACTAAGGCTTTCACATCCTAGTTTCCAAAGGTTGACTATACCTTTCCTCTGATACCAACTATAACGACCCATACTTTACATACATTGTTAATACTTCGAAATTGAAGCACACTTATTACAACATATGACAAAACCACAAAGGACCGTATAGGTATAGTGTCTTTAGAAACTGGGAAACATAAACAACTGGTTCATAAATCTTCTACAGTGTCTCCCATTTATTTCATCATATCTAGGGTCCCTTTTAGCATATTCTACTTAATATCCATCTTCCTGACCTGGGGAAAAGAAAACATAAAAGGGTGAGCTCAAATGCTCAACAAGGGAAAATAAAGGAAATAAAAATCATATCATATCTTTATGAAGATCAAAACCTGCAAAAGAGATCATAATATCTTAACATGGAATAAATCATAGAAGTGAAAATGAGATCCCCATAATCATAACATAAAACTTGAAACTTTGTGGCATGCACACATAATCATGGAAAATCATTTCTTGTTAGTCATGACTCATTGCCAAGACTATCTTAGTGGACAAAGTCCCTTTCTGAACCGAGTTCACTCCTCGTTTCAGTCCTGTATCACTGAACCGAAATAACCTTCCGTTCCAGCCATGTCTATCTCATGAGATATAAAATCTTTACCCAATGCATTGGAGGGAGATATAGGTCCCACTCATCTTATAATGAATCCTTTCTTATGTGTGCCACATAATCATAAAACATACGTCATCGCATAACACATGTAACAAAAATGGGATTCTTGAAACATCATGACATCATAAATCAATTCATATAAGATAAATGAAATCATAAAAATAATTCCATCACAACATGATCAAATCAATTTAATAATAGGGATAAAAAAATAGAACCCTTTATTATCTTAGATGGAAAATAATTTTGATAAAACACTTGAACTCCATTCTTGAAGAAAATATCCTTTCTTCTTCAAAAACATTTTTCCTTTCATAACATGTCATACAACTTTAAAATAAAGGAAGTTGATTAAAAATAAACTTGAAAACTTGTAAAGGAAGCTTCTTGGAAATAATGTTTTAAAAATCCATTCAAGCCGTATAAGTTAAAAAAAACATTCTTCGTACTTTTGTCGGAAAAGTCAAAAAGTACCTCGTATGAAAAACGACAAAAGATTCCTTTCATATCTTTTACAAAAAAACTTACCGAAGGGTAAAATTGGATATAAACTATTGTAGAAGGATGGAAATAATATTACATGTTGAGGGAACATGGATTTGGATGATAAAATACACCCCAGTAAATACTTACGAATAAACAATCTCGGATAAAAATGAGATTGTGATATTTCCCATACCTTAGGTCCGATTTGCTTTGTTCGTGTCCGAAGCTCCTGTATAATGGTTTAAATAATGTTATTGACTTATTCCAGAATCATACATATTGATATGATATCATATATGGTCATATTATTAGCTTCTTGTTAGTAATATTTCATTGTTACTTGTTACTCGGGTCTTTATAACTTTTTGTTCTTATGCGTGTTTTGTCGAATAAATTCTTATTCTTATCTTTAGGTTATAGATAATTCATTTACAGAATGGTATTAGTGTATTATATACCATATTTATTCATTCAATTCATTTATATAATCATTATGAAATGAGGATCATGTAGAACGAGTCGCATCACATCGTGGAGACGGTATTCCGTACGTACGCACGAGTGATGATATTGTTCCTATGATCGTGGAATTGTATTGGAGTATATATATATATTATTTCAGTATCAATATTACTTCATAATAATCATATATAGTTACTCATTACACCATTTATACCCATCCTTGTAAGGTGATGGTGGAAAAATAGATTACACCACGGCGTGGAGACGGTATTCCGTACGTACGCACGCGCGGTGATTTCATTTTTCCGTAGGATGGATAGAAGGTGAATTAGGGTTGTTTCATATTTATAATAAAATATCAGTATGTAAGTAATACTGATGTTATTACTTTATCATGAAACAACTAAAGAAGAAGAAGTTGAAGAAGAAAGAAATTGAAAAGATCGGTAATGGATATTACCTCTTCTTTGGAACGCCTCTTTGAATCCTCCACTTAAGGAACTAAGATTGGTCTTTGGAGAAGACCAGGACCTCTAGGATTATTATAGGGAAGTGGAGAGGAGAAAATGGCAGGGTGTGGCCGAGCTTGAGTGCTCAAATTGGTGTGAGGAGGAGGGGGAGGAGGTGCCCTTTTATAAGGGAGGAGAGGGGCACCTTAGGAATATCTCAAAATATTATTTTATATTAAAGTCAAAATCGGTTTATAATGGTTCCAAAGGGTCTTATTTCTAAGCTAAAGTGGGGATGGGTCGAAATCCTATCAACCAATAGGATTTAGACAAGTTTAGGGTATTATTTTAACCTTATCAATTAGATTTAACTCTAAGTTAATTAATTTAACTTTTACCGTGTCTTTTTGTTTTCTTTCACTATATGGTTAATACACTTACTATAACATGCCAAAAGAACCCCAAATTGTTTATTATTAATATATATATCCTTATCTAAGTCATTTGGCCGAGCCTTAGATTTTTAAGAATAAAATAATAATTAATAATATAATATTTGATTTAAAAACTATTTTGTGTCAATTTTGACACTATTTGATATATGATTTTTGTAAAAGTCATAAAAGAATTATATGTTCGAACCAAGTTGATTAAATCAACACTAATATATCATAGTAACCTATAAAATTAGTTGAATTCATAACAAGTCTCAAATTTTATTTATTTTGGTGTTTATAACATCAATTATGTCAATATTTCATTAATAAGATAATTACTGCATCATCATTGTGTCATAAATAAATTAAATTATTTAATGTCTAAAAATTACAAATAAAATACCATCATGTAGGAAATCATTTTAGCTTTCTAATGAATATTTACAATCGAATTTATCTTATGTATAACCCCATATTAAAAATGATTTACTTATTAAACTTTTATTTTAACTATTTTAACCCTTCTTTAAATAAATTAATAATAAATGTCCTAATCTAATCCAAGTGGGCCTAAATGGTCATATTTTATTCCTAAGTTTGTTTTTGGTCTAATTACACTTGTACAATAGAATTAGGACATGTGTTAGGGTAATATTAATATCATATTTACCCTTAGTTACCCTATTTACTATTAACCGCGGTAAAAATCGTAAAAAGTTACTATTCACCAAAAAATTATTTTTATCTCATTGAACCACATTTTACTTACTGATATCAACCGTGTCTGTCGGATTTTTGAAATTCCATTCACAGAAGCGGTAAAATTAATTTTTATGCAAAATTCAGTTTTTAACCTACCACTTAGTGGTTTCACTATTCATCAAAAATTGAAAGTTTTCAGAAAAATACCAAAATTTCACCCTAGGCTAATTTCGATATTCTGAGTCCAAAAATGAAGTCCATTTTGAAAAATAAAATTTATAAAATTTTAAAAAGTGGTTATTACTATTCATAACGGCTAGTTTTAATAGCATATTGTTGTTTAGTGAAACTCGGTATTGCGTACGACGCAAGCTATCGAGGAAGGTCGTGATTGCGTGCAAAGCAAGCCAAGCAAGTGTTGTGTAGAAAAAGATTCCTTTGATGGTTTATATAACATAAAAGTCTCGGGTGTTACAAATACCCTCGATCAGAACCATAACCTGCATCCCATGACCTTACAACTTGGATTTCTTCTCCATGGTGTGTCACCCTTCTTCAGGACGAACCTAAAATTTCAAGGCCCAAAATTAATAGCATGGACTTTACCCTCTAGATAGATTCCTCTCTACATTAAGTAACCATCATGGTGTGAACCAAGGATACCTGATATGACTTGACATTCTATGGTGTGATAACCCATTATTCTCCATTCTATAAATCGCATGGACTCTTATATATGGACCATACCCATGCACATCATCCATTAAAATTCAGAAATTCTATGACCCTTAAGTATAAGACAGCCCTTGTGTATCCTAAAACTTATGTATCATAGGATATCCCCAATACTTAACCATTATCTAACCTCTACATATCAAAAATTATCTTATGTAATAGGTAATTACACTTACATATCATAAGTGGGTCCCATACTTGGACAAATTTATATACCCAAGGACCCTTATGTATTAATTAACTCTTACATATATATTGAAACAGCATAATAACTCTTGTATATTGAATATTTACTCTTAAGAATCACAGGGTTTCTCTTATGTATTAAAAATTAACTATTACATATTACAACACCTTCCCACACATAACCATTTTTTTAGAAGAGGTGTTTACTCTTACATATGGGGTACCCATACATAAGAGTAAATTTCATACATGGTTTTTTCTAAGACTTATCCATTTTTACCCAACCCTTCATAAGGTGAATCTTTTATATGACACATAACCAAATTTTCTAAACTCTAATACATTTACTTATGATAACTTTTACACATTATAGATGAATCTTTTATATGAGAGTTATCCAAATTTATAGAAATTCATTACCACTCCCCCAACATAGTTAGAGTCTATAACTCACCCCAACCTTACCCTACGACTAAAAACCTTATTTATCCATAATTCCCATAATTAAACAAAAAAATTTCCATTCTTATAATTTATAAAAATTCACACCAAAACTCACCTCCAATATTATTTTAAACTAGTAAAAATTCAAATTTACAAAACATCAGTCTTGAGCCTAGGTTAACTTATAAAATGCATTCACTGACCTATATCGACACCCCAAACACTCTAAAATCTCCCAAAAAACACTACCTCATGTCACCCACTAGTCACAAGATGACCTGCTACCTAGAGATGAAATTCCCAGCAAGGTCACTTGACCCTACTATGACACCCACCTGAGAACCCAAGACACCTCTCAGGCCTCTGAACACATCCCAAAATACCTCTTAGAGATGTTAAAACTCTCTAATTTCTAATATGAATCATATTTATCAGAACATCCCTTTATATGGGACAAAAACATTAAATTTCCCATTATTTTTAGAAACTCATATGGTGATGGTTGTTACAACCACCTTGCCTTAATGTTTCTCATCTGTGTGAAGTCTTTTCATGAATCCTTTGTAAACCATCTCAATTACTAACTCCCGATGCATGAATATGATAATAGGTCTTCCATTGGTTATGATCATGCCGACACATCATCCAAACTGGATCAACTACTAAAACCCCACCATCCCATGCATCATGGTGTGTATTGTGTCCAAGAATTAAATATGGATACCCCTCTCTCAGTGTTATTTGTGAATCCTATATTCCCAAATGTTATACATAATAGATTGAAATCACTAGTCTATTCCATACCATCATTCACCTGACATCACACCCAAGTGTCACTTGACCATCAACATTAAAATATGTAGTCACATTCCCAATAATATATCTAGAATATAAGGCATCACCTAATTGGCTATTCCGGCATGATTCCCATTAGCACTGACATTCCATGAACCTGATCACCCTAATAGTCCTTCACTTTAAATTCACACTCAGTCATACCACCTGATCAACATCCCATATCTAGTGGTTTTCAACATTAAACATAATATCTCAACTCAATTATAATCAACTAATTACTACATATGGTTATTTTATATTTACCTCACATAACCCGGCCACTTGAATCCAATAATTTTCACAAAACCAAAACCACCTCCCTATTGGATCCACTAACATGTCACTCACAATTTTTAGTGAAATTCTTTCAAAAAAAGTATCACAAACATAGATAATATATGTGTGTTCCCCACTATAGGAATTTACTTATCACTTATCCCTGTACACAATCCTACCTGATACCCATCATCAACTAAACACTAGCACTCATAATCACTACTCGTAATCCTTGAATAGATCCACTTATAAAGCCTTGCTCTAGTTTTAAGTGGTTCAATAGAACCCCATATAAGTTCATTCTAATTACTAGACCTAAACAATATCTTTTTGGATATAACTCATGGCCCAAAAAACTTCTCACCATTAAGTGACCCTCACAATCTTTCTTGCTACAAGCCTTACCTAGACCTACTAGTAACTCATAATCCATATAGCACCTCATTTATCGTAGATGGTGAAATCTTCTATTTCTATATCCATCACCTCAATCCACTCATCCCATCTATTTTTCATAGGTTCTGGTAATCATCATACCACATTATACAGTGGATCCTAACTTATATCCCATATGAGATAATCATGTTGAAATATCTATAATATCATGACCCCCCCCCCCCATTCTTTTTACTATCGCACTATTGAGATCACGTTCACTCACCAGTGATACCCCAATGAACTAAACCTTATAGGTCAAATCACACTCTTCCCTACCCAAGACCAGCTCCTGCTCTAATTAAAATTCACCATAACATCAAGGGTTAACACATTTTTACCCATTCCTCAATTTCAATAAGTTATCCTACACCTTTCAACCATCATCTCATACCTAATTATCATCCATGTTTGAATGGAACTTAGTCTATTATAGTATGTTAACTAAGGAGTCTTAAGCCCCACAATAAAACATAGGATCCTCTCAAGTTCATAACCCCAAAAGGTGGATCAAGTGGCCTTTAAATACCCCGACTTTAAGAGATTAGATATGTTGTTTACTTTATTACATTGGCACTAAATACAAATAATAACTTCTTTAAGGATTAAAAAATGGTATAAAATTTAGGGAATAATCATATCCATGATAAAAATAAAATGGATGTTTAAGAAAAAAATTAATGTACAATGATCAAAATATAGTAAATATTTCAAGATAAAGTTAACGAACACAAAATTAATATGATATAAGATATTTCCATCGATTCATTATAAATATAGGTTTTGTAATAAAATTATGTTCTTTTAAAAAATAAACATAATTGAAGATCAAGATCACATCCATGTTCATATAATGATAATACCCTATGATGATTAATATCAATAAATGCATTGATATATAGTTTACTTAAGTATAATACCACCAATAAGTTATTTGGTAAAAAACTAAATAAGTTATTTTTAACCCTTTAAATAACCAAAACCTATTTTACTTTCCAGAACCAATCATAACCATGTGATTCAATTAAGTAGAATTCCACTAATAAGTTATTTTGGAAAATTCTAAATAAGTTAATATTGACACTCTAAAAAACTCAAACCAAATTTCCTTTCAATAACCAGTATCCTAATCACACAAGAGAATAAAGATGTCATGTGAACCTATTTTTTGATATGAGGCATGAAATAATTCCACCTTCCACTCTAGTCTAAGATAAAAACCAAAAATCAATAAATACAAAATATCACTTTTAACAATAATCAACTCAACCCTAATAGAAAAAGCTGTGAACTGAAATACCATCTCCCTAGAAACTTGGACTTCAACTCATGTAGGTTTTGGATAGACACACAATATAGAATTCATTAAAATTTTGACTATTCCTCTCCCCAGTTTAACTTATATTAAATAGGAATTCAGTTAAAATAATACTCTAATACCATTTTGTAACACCCCATCCTGACTCACTATATAGATATCAGACCAGTTCATCACATGAATTGAATAATGCCTACCTATACTCTAAAGGTTTCCGACTAGTAGTAAGGATCAAAGGCGATTCCATATATTGGATATAACCTCGTATCAGAGTAATAAAAATGGATGAAATGATATAAAATTATAAATTACAATACTAGAAAAAAATAAACATAATGAGAAATTCCATCATAAAGAAATGATATACCACATGTTATAACAAAATTAACTATTCCAAAAATGTCACATGGGTTAGGAAAACATCAAAAATATCTTTATTAGTAAAATCATATGCATCCCGACAAAATAAAAAATATTCTAATGTAATCACCATGTTTTCCCAAGTCCCCACCTAGTTCATTATCCTGACTCTATATATTCAATCCACCTAAACCAACCAACATTAGGCTTATATCCTAGATATATATACAATCATGAGGTATGATTGAGTACTAATGTTTCATGGAAACCCAAGAATCTTGTGAGTAAAACTTAGAAAGTTACCACTAATTGTGTTAATAACTTTACCAGTATATCTAGTGCATGTATAATATGATATTCTTGGTATAATAAATATACAAAAAAACACAATAAAATTAATCATCATCAATCCTAGAGTTATAAGGTGATACATGATGTTTTCTATACCTACTTAATATAGTTTCATTTATATCTAAACATTTTAAAAAAACACCTAAGGTAAAATATAACTCACCCTAGATCCATCATATAGAATAATACACCTAAGGGAATTCTCCTCCCCATAACCATTATATATATATATCATCCACCAATGTGGAATCTATTCCCCATAACCATTATATAATTTACACCCAAGGGTAACCTCCTCCCATAAACCATTATATAACATACACCCAGGGGTAATATCCTCCCCAAAACCTTTATATAACATACCCATAGGGGTAAAATAATCCCTAGGACCATTATAAAACATACTCTCATGGGGAAAAAACCATTCCCAATGAAAATTTTAGAATATATCCTAGGTAGAACATGTCTTAACCTAAAACCTTTTTAGAATATCACTCAGGGGGAACACATCCATTCCCAAAACCTTTTTAGAAAATCACTTAATGGGAACATGTACCACCACAGATGATTTTTATAATATCATAGTTTAATCATTAACAAGTATTATTCGTTTTTATAGTTCATTATAAATCTAAGACATGCAAATTTATAATATTATAATGTTGTTTTTCAAATAAAGGAAATCGCTTTCCCATCCCATGTCTCAACCCATACTCTTTTGTGTTACCATAATACTAGCCACACTTATCACATGTTTATATCATATAGTTCATCCTAGGGAATAAAAGATCATCTTACTAAGGTAACAACAAGTCAAAACACCCCTTATGGGTTCCCATGTCTTCTTTTCCAACTATAGGATCAAAGACCATCACTCAAAGAGAATATAATATATCAATATATCTAAGAGTCTATATGGTAACTCAAGGATCTACATGGATTAACATTTAGCCAACCATTAATAATACACTAAACTTACATACTCAAAGGTTACTAGGATCCCTAATTAAAGAATGAAAAATTTCATCAACTGAATTTATATCTCTCTAGGGTATATATATCACATAACACATATCTATGTTAAAGTATATGGCCATTAAAAACTGAGGAAACAAGATAGTTTTCAATGTTATATCATGGAATAAGAAAATTTCATTATGTTATGGGAATTTAGAGGTGAAGATTCATGTTTAATTCCAGTTCGATCACATGCAAGAGAAAACACCATATAACACATGTTACATAGAAAAAATCATAAACTTAGGGATATTTTTAGGGTTCACCTACAACATTCAGTTTTATTCCATTTAAGAAAGCCTAACCATCTTCGACTAATCTTGTCCAAGATTAAACAACCTTCATCCATCAACCTAAGGCCCTAGATCTATCAAAATAATCTCAATCAATTATAAAAATGTCATAATTAATTTACACATTAATAAAGTATTAATTCTAAAATCAACATTTTGGAAATAATTGAGGAATCACTTATCATGATATCTACCATGATTAAATCATCTATGAAAGGGGTGTGAACCACCCTCAGAATCCACCCAACCCTTGAGTATAAAAAATCACAAATTAGACATCTTAATTTGTTGATTAATTTCATTAAAATTGATGTAAATCCATAAATAAATCATATATAGATATAACTTAGTTAATTAGAATGAAATATTATGTGTTAATTATCTTGGTATCCTCTTTATCAGAGACAAAAACAATCGAAATCATATTGTATTGATTCCACCATTATTTATTGGTATTTTCATCCAACCCTAACCCAAACCGAAATAAATCAGTCGTAACTAAAGAGGAGTAATAATTGAGAAATCAAGAAAACTCATCATTAGAAATTGGAGAAACCCACCTCTAATAACCATGAATTAAGGAGATCAAAAGAAGATAAAATAAGGGGAGATTCATAAGCCTCCCCTACTCATATAGATTAAACGTGAGAAAACATAAAGGTGGTTACAAATTTAAAATCCCCAAAAGTCCATTCTTCCCCTTTTATTAAACGGAATCTGGATGAGATATCACCACAACTTGATCCCATTTTCATGACATGGAACAACTTCCCCATATACAAGGAAAATCTTTATTGACTATCCTTAATGGTGTTGCCTCCTTCTTTAGGTAAATTCATCAATTTGTAACCCCACTAGTCATAGAATGTTGCAAAAACCTCATCCATAAACACAACTCACAACACAATCAATCATGGTGTGAATTTATCCTCCACTCCATAGAACCCTACTTTAAGAAAAACATAATATTCATTGATGGGACTTTATGGAATTGGAATCACTCTCATGATATAACCCCCTCCTAGGATAAACCCTTATGGTGTGAATCAAGGTTCCACGGTGTGATATCCCTTCATTCTCAATTCTAAAAAATATAGGGCCTACTATATATGGACTCTAACCATATAAATAATCCATAAAAATTAAAAACATGGGACCCTTATGTATAGGATAACCCATAAATATCATAGGGTATCCCCAAAATAACATTTCTTAAACTTCATGTATCAAAAAAACTCTTACATGTTAGGGAAGTACCCTTATGTATCATAGGGGACTCCCATACTTTTCAAAATTTATTTACCCAATTATACTTATATATCAAATGAATCTTAAATATAGAGGGAAACTATAGAATGAATCTTATTTATTGAGATGTGATCCCTACATATCATAGGGTTACTCTTATGTATTAAAATTTTACTTTTAATTATTACATCATCTTCTCACACTTAATAATTTTTTCATAAGAGGTGGTTACCGTTAGATATGGGGTACCCATACATATGAGTAACTTTCACACATTGTGTTTTACATGAAATAACCATTTCTTTACTATCCTTCATAGGTTGAATCTTATGTGTGTGTCTTAGCCAAAATTTTCAAACTATATTAACTTTTTGGATGACTACTTTTATACATTATAAAATCACTCTTATATATAGAAATTATCCAAATTTCTAGAAATTATCTATAAATCCCCCAAGCCATTCATAGCCTATGACTCACCCATGTGGTACCATACAACTAAAAAACCTTTTTTTCTTGAATTCCTATAATTTATCTCAAATTCATCGAAACATAAAATTTATAAAAATTCATGAAAAACTCAGCTGCATACATATTTTAATTAAAAATTCCATATTAACAAAATATTAGCTTGAAGCGCATTCCGACTCTGAAGACTCATTACATGGCCTATACCAATACCCCCAATACTCTATACACACCCAAAAAATACACTATGTTGTGACACCCACTATCCATGGCATGCCTGACTTCATGGAGCTAAAATTCTTAGTAAAGTCACTGGTCCCTAATCTAATACTCACCTAAGAAACTAAGACACCTATTGAGAATTAAAACACATTTAGAAATAACTATTTTAAATATTAGAACTCTTGAGTTCCCAATATGAATTCTAATTCTCAAAACACCCCCTTCATCAGGACTAAAAAAATAAAAAAAATCCCAAATTTTTAGTAACCCTTATGATGAGGGTCGTTACACTCAAAGTACCCAATAAAAATCACACAAGTTAATTCCCTGTTTTCTAGGATGAAATAAAATTCATAACATATCAGGTATAATTCAATATTATTCCTATTTAATTTTTTTCATTTTTTACATACATTATATTCATTTTTATATAGATTTTGGGATGATAATTAAATACAATATAAGAATTTAGACTCAATACTTTTTCATTTGATGAGGTTTATGAGTCATACAAATGACTATTTTGAGTTTTTGAATCCCATCTCTATTTTTCCGTTTTATTTATGAGGAAACAAATGAATTTCAATTAAACAAACCATGATTTTGGTTCTCCCTTCAAATGATAATGAACCCCAGTACTACCATTCAATTACACTCATCCCTATAACAACACATTAATTTTATCACTTACTCCACAATCATTTTAAATTATGACTATGAAATGTAAACAAGAGTGATTGTTATTAATAATAATGATTTTTTAATGTGGGTAAACTATTAGGAATTCCATGGATACTTAGGAATTAAAAAAGGTAAATATAATGGTGGGTTATATAATGGATTACATTATGGTCTATGCTAAAGAATTTCCTTGAAAATTATTCATTATCAAAATCATTTTTTAAGGATCAAACCGTGTTTTAGATAAAAAATACAACAAGAGTTCACTCAAGAATATATGATACTATGATAAAGATTAGAAAAGTGTCTATAGTAAATATCATTATGGGAAAAATAATATTGTAAAGTCGTTAATGATGCATTGGTTTCAAAAATTAATCAAACTCCTTTGAATGTTTTGAGAATCCAAAATCAATAAAATGAGTCCATATCCACACTCATTTGAATACATTTTTAAAAAAATAAATAATTTTACCTAAAAAAACCAATGTTTGAAAAGTGATTAGATATTCTATTTAAGATTAATATAGCCCAAAAATAGAGAAGAAGAAAACAAAATAAATCAAAAAAACACACCAAAAATTATAACTAAATATTCCCTCCCCAACACATTTTTATGATATTACCCTCAATGATTTCTATAATTCCATAGGAAATGAATACCAAAAAAATGGTAGGGTGTATAAAAAATAATAATTTAATGAAGATAAACCCATTTATGAGGTTTTGAAACTTCTTTTTTTTCTTTAACTAACCTTAAACGCAATCCAAAAAACACTACCCACCTTGAAAACCTATATTGAAAAAAACATAACATGTGAAACTTATTAAAAACAAAATCAAAAAATTATAAAAATGAGCACAGTGAAATGAAACATGACTTGTCCCTCCAAAGAGGGTGTATATTTTAACTGTCCATATCTGGATAGTTTTTAGGTTATAAATAATCAATATGAGGATTTAGCTTCCTTAATAGGAACCATCACATCCTTATGGTTTTAATATTTTTCACACCTTTTTTATTTTTTTAGAGGTTTTTATTTCCAATATAGGGTTTTTCACTACCTCTTTTTCATTATTCCTATGATATTTATGGTATGAGTTTGGTGGAAATAGGATATATGGATCCTCATCTACTACTTCTTTTCCACCATCGTTATCTTAATTTTCATGGACTGTGGTGTCCATGACATTGTTTTCTACCTCATTGGGAAGTAGAGTCAACTCATCCAACCCTATTAAGCTTCAAACAACATTTTATTGACTTAATTATTGAAGTAATCAATCATACTCATCATTTATTCTAAATCTAAAAAAAAATGTAAGGATGGTAAGTTTTTAATTCTATTTTGATTAAATATAAATTAAATGATTGAATAGAAAATGTATCTACCTTATATATTTCAACTACATATACTATCACCTCATGAAAGGCCTTCGGAACCTCATATGTAGGAGTAGGTAATGAAAATTCCATCTTATAATCACATTAAATTATTTCTAGTGATATTACTTTATCATATAGGGCCAATAATGTTAATGGTAATTACTTATTTAAAGTAAATGGGGTATCAATATACAAATGGTTTAATATGAAATAAAAAGAAATTAGGTTAAAATAAGAATTATCCTTCTCATTTTAATTATCTTATAATTATTCTTCAATATGAAAACACTCTAGGAATCCAATGAAACATGTGAAAATTAGTGGTTCATATAACTTATCTTCAATGAAAATCACATTCACCGTGTCTTATATCCCATTATCTATAAGACAGATTAATTAAGATGAATCTTTTATTATGTAAATGGGAGGTTCATATTGAAACACCTTATATGGTTATTTATAAAAATATTCATCAAAATAGTCAACTAATTATCCTGGTTCTCCAAAAAATAGCTTATCTTGGTCAAAATCATATTTCCCTTATTCTAAATAGTCAATTGTATCTAAAACTGAATGATTTTATTGTTTTATCTAAACATTTATAATGTATTCCTTATAGATCAATGTAGTTTGTTCTTCTCTTTCTATCTAAAATTTATCCTCCACTACTTCTATGTATAATTTATGGAAAAATATGAGAAATCATTAAGAACATTTTCTAAATATTCTAAACATTATTGTTTCAGATCTTTATTATTGTCTTCAATGATCTCTTAAAAATATTTCTCACTAGAATCCCTATAATATCCAATGATTTTATTATAAAATTATGCCATAATTTCATCAAATTATGTTTAATTTGGATTCATTATTATGGTTTTTTATTTTTGAAAATAACACTAAGGGAAAATAGACAATGAAGAAAATAATAAGCTAACATTAATCACTACTAGAAACATCTCTATATTGATAAAGGAGTTTGTTTTGAACTCCTTGTAAATAATTTTTTAAATAAATCCATAGGAATGTATTATAGTGAAACCCATTGGTCATATACTAATGAGTCTTAGTTCTAACTATAATAATTCAAACATATTTTCCACTTTTTATAATTTTAGTTTTCTAAATGAATTGAAAAAAAGGATCGAGAAGAATTTAGGATTTAGAACTAGAATGAAACAAATTAAAATAGAAAAATATATAATATATAAATTCAAGGTGGTAAAACCTAGGTGTCTATTGATTACATCTCTCTTCATCCACTTAAAATGACTTCTATCATAAAGCAACTCACTAGTCATTCCTCCAGTAAACACACATTATTTAATGTAATGGATTTATTATACACACACTCATGTTCTTTTGAAAATGCAGTCATGCCTCCTCTTATAGTTGAAACCTCATACTACACTCTCATCACACACACGTCACACCACTATATTTTTTGTGCGCTCAAAAAGGGGTGACTATATGTTTAAATACTGAACAAAATCTAAGATTTTTGTAATATATATGAATTTAAACACCTAATTACACTTTATTCACATGCTCAATGTCATGTAATGTCCTGGAGATTGAGTGAAAAAAATTACTCACTCATCTCTACAACTCACCACAACATGAATTAAAAGTAAGGGAAGAACAATGGAGATTTAAAACTTTTTTACAATAAATTAGAATCTCCCTAAAAAATACTTCCAAGGTGTTTCCACATCTCTCAAGTGATTACATAATAGTCTCTCCTCAAATATAAAACAACTACAAAAACAAATAATTACACTAATTAAAAAGTGTAAAACCCCGATCAGAGTGACCTTATCCCCTTGTTATTGGATTTAGAGTAACTTTTTCATATTCTTATTTATTATTCACTAGATCACAACACATGTAAATTTAGAATTATTCCATGTATCAAACTTCAAGGATAATTTAAAGCTTCAGGAGTCTTCTTAGACCTATCGTCTGATAGTTCCCACTATCCATTTGATTTTAAATGTATTCATGATTGAAATGTGGTTTAGATTTATTTCTGATTTCTTAAAATTGTTCAACATTCCATTCTTGGAATATTCCGTTAATCCCACATATCATATTTGTTGAAAACGTGTTCACATATCTCATCAATCAATTCAAATGACTGTGTTGATCTTTCAAAGTTATTTTGTAGTGATCTATAGGACCCACACATTAGGATTTTGAAGTTCACAATGATCTAAGACTTTGGTGGTGAATACATAGCTTTATAAACCCTGTTAAATATTTCTAGTCATAACTAATAGTAAATCCTTATCCCTTTGAGTTATTCATGTGAAAAATATAGAGGATGCATTTAATTATATATAAATTCTAGTTACTCTTAATGACCTTTGGATTATAACCTCTAATTTTATATATACTTTAGATCTCCTATTTATTTTGAATTCTCTAGTTTCATATTTAAATCATACATTGTGTTCGTCCCAATACAAGATAATTTGACATAGAAGTTATCCTATGAAGTTACTCTCATGCAGCACTAAGGGAATACGTATAATTTTAAATGGGACCCTTATTCCACAATTCACTATTACATAAGGATTTTCATGAGAATTTTTCCCAATGTACTAAAATTTTATTCACACATGGGCATTATATTTTGGATTTTAATCTTCCATAGTGACATAAAAACCAGATTAATCATACATGAGCCTCAAAAATACATTAATTTATTGAAGGCACTTGAAAATCATTCAAACCCCAATTTTAAGTGAAATATTTTTTCAAATTAAATCAAGATTAATAAAATAATAAAAATCATAAATAAAAATACATTCAAAATTAACTCCATTTTTTAAACTAGATTAATAAATTATGATTAAATTATAAATACTAACTAAAATGTGGGATAAAAAATTAATTAACATAAAAAAATTATGAAAATTGGGCTCTAATCAGTAATGTCCATCTAAAGGAAATTAAATAATTAAAATTCATGAGGCAACAAAAATTTGTTATTTTTTAAAAAAAAATTGGTTTAAGATTTATTTCTGGTTATTTAAAAATTATAAATAAACCACTCCTTGTTTGCAACAATTTGTTTTTAATTTTAAAAAGAATGAACCTTGTTTTTTAGTGAATTAATTTTAATTTGTAGGTTTATAAAAAATAATGATTTTAAATAAAGTATTTTTTAGGATTCATGTTGAAAGAAATAATGAAAAAATTGGGTGAATTGAGTTCATTATTTTCCAATTTTATATACTTTATATTCTCCATTAGATGGCAGTGAATTGGAATTTTTTGGCCTACTTTATAGTTATTTACTTCTTTTTAATATATGGTACATGATTCTCTTAATAATATCGTCATGGATTATTTTAAAAAAAACAATTTATAAAATTAAATTTCTACAGTAATATATAGAATATTATGGACAAATTTCATGCATTTGATTGATAAAATGATGATTTAGGTGAATTGATTTATTTATGAATGTAAAATTTTTTAAGATTCCTTCTTAATAATTTTTTTGAAATGATATTTTTTTAATCTATTTGAGTATGTTATAACTATTATATTAGAGTTTTTATTAATAGTGGGTAAATGTGTGCAAGTGTATGGAAACGTCATGAATAATATTAGTTGAAAAAATGTTAAAAAATGAAAAGTTAGAAAAATGAATGATATAAGAATTTAATTTAAATTTGGATAATATATAATTCCACTTTGAACTTAGAAATAAAATTGATCAAAGAAGTTGATTGATGATAATGATTAAATGTTACAATTGGGTTATATTTAATCATATTTATAGCAAGCTTATAATCACCTAGTATTTTATCCTTTATGCATTATTTTTAACAATAATTATGATGGTGTTAATGGTGAAAATTATATTAGTGTTGGATAATATTCCTTTATATGTGTTTCTCATTAAAATAATTAAAACCAAATGTACCTTGTACTTAGTAGTAAAAAAATTTATAATGAAAGGATTTTATAATTTAAATGTAGAATTGAAATTTTTATATAATTTTATTGTTTAAGTTATAATTAGGAGGAGAAATCTATGGAATGGGTTTATTAGAAGTACATGAAAAATTGAAGAGATGACAAGGTGATTTTCATAAAATCCCTAAAACTTTACTTGTAATTGATAATTTTTTAAAATTATTTATATTATATATTTACTATTGCTATGATAATTTTTATTTTTTATGGCGTAGATTCATTTATTTTAGGAAAATAAAAATATTATGTGTTTGAGGGTTTAATACTTTAATATTTTCATAGTTTTTCATTAATATTTTAATTGAATAATTTTTTTTTACAAACCAATTTTTTTCCTTTTATAGTATAATTAATTGAATTATCCCCATTAGATTTATTTAAAGGATTTTGGAGAAGTTTTGAGGAGTTTTAAGGACTTTTGAAAGGATTCAAAAAAAATTATTAGGGTGTTTTGAAGTGGAAATTTAGAGTTTGGGGTGGTTTATTGATTTAGTGAAACCATGTAGTAGTCTTCAAAAGGTGATTTTGGATCCATGCCTTGATTTTATTCAATCCCATTAAAAAAATAAAAAAGAGAAACCACATGTTTATTTGATATAATGGTGGTGAACCATGATGTTGGTTTCACATTATGGGTGGTTTTTAATATAATATTTTCCAAAAATATAATCCAAAACCATAACATGATTTCTATAAAACCAAGGGTTTTTTTTACATTATGTCCATGTTAAAAGATTTTTATTCTTTACAGTGATATGAATTACCTCTATAAGTGAATAAGTACATAAATTCAATGTGTTAACCAATAAAGGATATTGGAATCTTAAAATTCAATAAACTAAAGTAAATAATGTCCTGAGAAATTAGAAATGTCATTATTTTTTGAAAAATTAAATAAAAATTAAGATTCACATCTTTTAAGTTTAATGTGGATCTAAAGGGGAAAACAAATCAATTGGTTCAATTTATATTTTAATACAACCCCGTAGTGTATTGAACAAATCATTATTTTTGAAAAATAAATTTAAAAATTATCCCTTTAAGATAAAATGTGATTCTTACCTAAATCCAATCTTGATTTCATATCTAGTGAGGATGAGGATGTAATGGTTGTATTTTACACCATAATGTGATTTTCCATTGAATCTGAAAATTTTATTTAAACACCTAATATTTTTGATAATTATAAGGTATTATTTAACATAAATTATATATATGACATAAAATGTATTGTAATAACCATTATAATAGATATTGTAAAGTGAAAAAGATGATTATTAGCATGTCCTCCTTTATTGAACTATTTTTAATTATTTTATTTTATTTATATGTGGGCATAAATTACTAAACTGGATTATCTATATTATATTGGGTTTGAAGCATTCATTTTTCAAATTAATTTAGTTTTTTAACTAAAAATAAAATAATTTAACAATTAATGAATTCTTTTTGGAAGGATATAATTGAATTTAGATTTAAAGATAATTAATTCTAAACTCAAAAATATATAATTGAAAATTATACTCTTCACACTCTTGACTCATTGAAATTTCACAATTTTATTTTTTGTTCATTTTTCTTATTATTTTGATTATTTTTATAATCATTCGCTAAAAGTTGATTAACTTAACTATTAAAAATAAAATTATTACTAGTAGGTTCACTTTTTTATAGAATTAAATTTTAGATATAATTTTTTTATACTTTTGTAATTGAGTGTTAAAAATAATTTGTAATTGTATAATCTAGATGTGGGTATATTAATGATGTTGCACACACACCTAGTTCAATATCCATAACTAAACTATTACACTAATTTAATAGACCCAACTTTTAAAACTATGTTCTTTCTTATGTATTTTTAAAACAATATTTTTAGTTATGTTGTATATTATCTGACTAAAATATACTTAAATTATAAAACAACCTCGATTTTTTAAAATAAATATATTTTTAATTAAATATTAATTTAATAAATATATATTTTAGTTATACAAGAGATTAATATTTCAAATAATTTTTTTTGGGATATTCATTGAATACCTTAAATTATTTCGATGTTTTTTATAAAAACATTACATGTTTATTATTTAATTGAAAAACTATTTTGAAGAATTTCAAATAACCACTTACCAAGCTTTTTCATTATCTAGAAAAACATTATACAAATTCCAAAACCTCATCGAATGAAGATGATATTAGAATAAACAATAAATCATATGAGAAATTTAAACTTAAAACTATCAATTGAATGTCACAATACCATTATATTATAACATCAATAGATAAATTAGATGTTTTGTTAACAAAATATGACACCAAGAGAAATATATCCAAAAGATATGATATAAATATTAAAGATCATTCGTTACACATTAAAAATAATATAATATAACTTTAAGACATCACTCGTTAATTTATTTCCTGATAACTTTAGATATCTATTGTATTAAATTCTATAAAAAATTCCTAAAATATAAGAATTAAGTAGTAAAAACTAAATCGAAAATATGTCATGGAGAAATTTGGGTCACCTATAAATAATTAATGTCATCATTAAAAACAATTCACCCATAAAAACGTTTGAAAATGGTTATTTTTTAAAGTCAATATAAAATATGGATCATATCATTATAATATAAATGTTTTCAAATGATAATTATCTTATAATATAATCCTTGTAACAATGTTCTTCAAATAGTTTTGTTTATTCATAGAATATTATTTCATTTCCATGATCTATCATCATTTGAACATCAAAATAAATATATTTTTTAATTACTTATAATTTTATATCCACCATTCATTCCATATTAATCATTGTAGTTTTAACTTTAAAAGGGGGAATAAACAATCCACCATTTGTATCACTTTCTCCCCCCCCCCACCATTCTTTAGAATAAGGAAGTCTTTCTTAAAGGATTTTTATAAAAGTTGGTACTATTTGTACAAAGTGCTCGTCTATTAGATTTGGTTATATGATCGTCTTTCCACTTTGGTTCAAAATAAAATAACTTTGAAGTATAGTAACTTCGAACCCTTTAATATTAAAGATAGAATATGTAGGGAATTTTTATACCAAACACCCGGAAAAATTTAGGTCCCCTTTACTTTTTGTTATTTACTTTTAATTATCTATTATTTTTTATTTATTTTAATTTTATTATTTTTTATCTTTAAATTGGGGATATTTTTTATCTAACTTATCTTTATGATGATTTTAATTTACCACTATTTTAATATCTATCATCTGTTTATTTCATTAAATACCAGATATTTTATAGTTTTATAGAAATACAATTTTTATAATTTCAAAGTTTTTAACTTATGTAATGTCTTAAAATTCATCCATACCTTGAAATTTATATTTTGGGATAATAATTAGAATTTAATGGGGCCTCTATACCATTGTTTTCTAATAGTGACTTGGCATAGAGAAACATTTTTCAATGGAAATTCTAATTTGTTTAGAAAACCCTAAGTCTCAAAAAATCAACAAAAAAAATTTATTTGATGGAATGCACTAAAATTACTAGAGAAATAAGATAAAAAAATATATCATAAAATAATTAATAGAGGGTTGGTTCATACTCAATAAGGATAATAAAATTCCCAATAAGGTTCCTAAAACATTTACAAAAGAAAAAAAGGATTTTGTTACAAAATGAAAGGTTATATATCCTTTCATATGTTACAATTCATGCAATATATATATATATTCAATAACCCAAACTTAATATATCTCATGAGATATGGAAAAATATAAATACTTCACACAATAAATGTTGGAACCAAGGCTTTCATTGGTTGTGTTTATTGAATCAAATAGACTACAGGTAGAAGTTTTGTGTTTATCATAAATCATGGTTGGAATTGAGTATTTTATGTAACATATTTATAGAATAATATTTTTATATTCTTTGAGAATACTTGGAAGATAAAAAAATCTATTTGGAGTTACCTCTTCTAAAAGAGACATGATCATACTACAATTTTAGTGTGAACATTATGAAGTGAATCTCTTTGAGACTAATAAACCAGTACATGAGATTAATTTAGGTTTATAAATGATTCATATGATTAAACCAAGTATATATAATATTAAATGACACTTTGAGAGTATATTTCACATCATTAATATGGATACATATGAATAAATAATCTACAGTTGGAAGAACTGTTACACCATAGATGAATAGACCATGCCACAACCAATTCTACATAATAATAAATAAATCATGTGTAATACTAAATATATGAGAATATTGGATCTATTTCCATTAAAATTGTAACAATAAATTCATTATAAAATATATTTCACAATGAAAATAATAGTTTCATTACAACAAAGACCCCATGAGAAATTGGTGTGACACTAGAAAATGAAGATTAATTGGATCACATTGTGATCAAGGTGGATATTATATGGAGGGTTAATTTCTAAAAATAACCTAAACAACTATATAATTGAAAAATATATAATAATTCCATAATTATAGGACCCCACCACAATAGAACATGTTTTTTAACATAATTTTATAAAATAATGGTGTGATATTTTAGGAGTTTAAATATGATATTTTACCTGTATTAAATGGTTCTAGTTATTGACAGGGATCACACTAGTAAAGTGATCATCACACCACAATATATTAATTTTGATTTGTGTCACAACACAATGAATTAAGTCATGTTATTAATCAGTTAATTCTATAAATGTTTTTTAATTCGAATCCATCTCAAATTCTATGGGATCTATCTTGAAATTGGAAATATTAATAGATGATTAAAAGGTGATTTAAAAACCTAATTAATGGGTGATATATGGAATATTCATAAATAAATTTTTTATAATTTTGGTCCATTGGTATTTGGGTGATCAAGGAAGAAATGGAAGCATATTTTGAGAGATTAAATTGAAACATCTAGATATTTTGAGGAATTGGCTACCATTGTGATGAATTTCATTAAAGATCTTGAGTTGATGAGAATAGTAGAATCACAATGAAAATACCATTGATTGTTTTGAATTTATCTTTTTTTAAGAAACCATTTAATTATATCTTATTTTATAACTATCATTTGAAGTGATTAGTATATGGGAAAAAAGAGATAATGACCCATGAATCGACAGTTTATATTTCCAAAACCTTGTAATAAAATATAATGGGCAGTGATATCCTCTACTAAATCAACCCAACATTATAATATGCCTCTTAGAGTACCCCTTGGTAGTGAAATAAGTAAAATTTACATTTCATTTCATTAATTTTATTTCTTGATATTGTGTGTACATAATAATGATATGTTCGAGGAGTTTTTTTCAATAAAAGAATAAGATTCAATAAAAGTTAATAAAAAATAAACACCCTAATTCACCAGTTATAGGATTTTATTTTTTCGTATGGTTATAACAAGTGGTGTAAGAGGAATGTTAAAACTGGTGAATCTAACAATTTAGAATTTTAAATATGAATAATATCATCAATGTGAAAGGATTCCCCTTGTTTTTTGGATGAAACTACCAAATATGGAAGAATCAGATGATATCCCATCAATAATATCCCAGAATCTACATTTACTCTACCGTGATGCATAGAATTCACATATTTTATGTTACATACTTATAATGACTAAATATAATAGAAATATACTTAATGATTATGTAAAGGAACAAAATGACTTTTTTTAAGAAGTACCAAATTGGATCTATATGATTTTGATGAGTTATACATTGGTGAAATTAATTTGGGATAAACTATCTATCATATATTAAGGGGACAAAAAATTAATGGATCCAGAGTTATAAGTTATACACAATAGGTTTGATGTGAATATGAGACTAAGAGAAAACATTGATAGTATCTTCAACCATATAATTGAGGTTGTAGGAGATATCCATGTTCTCACTGATGAAATAAATAAAATTGAAATTATGAAAAACAATCTAGGGAGGATTCCACCATTTTAAAATCTAAAAGTATAAATTCATGAAGAATAAAATTTTGAAAAAATGTCTCTTGATGATCTACAGTTCAAGATGGTCTCTTATAAAATGAAGGTAAAACCAGAAGGTTTATTAATTCAATCATCAAAGGAAATATATTTCAAGGCTATAGTATATCTTGATATACATAGAACTAGAGAAGTATAAGAATATGTGAGTAATTAATTCTATTCACTTATATTTGGAAAGTTTATATGAGTTAAAGTTAGGTATAAATGAAAGCTTCCATCGGCATTCTTCAATTATTGAGAGGTTAGGCATATTCTGGTTAAATGATAAAGGTTAGATGATAGTGGAGTTTGGGATGATATATCAGCCACATTGAAGAGAAGATTTACCATGAAATGAAACATTAAATTAAGAAATATAACACAAAATATATTTTCTTGTAAAAACATTCTGTATAAGGAAGAAGAAGAAGAAATGTGTTTTGATGATTTTAAGGTAGAATTTACCTTATATATGAAGTGTATAATTATGGGAATGGTTTAAAAATATAAATAATGTATTTAATAATAAATTAAACCCAAAGGTTCTATCTTTAAAAGATATAAGTTGAAATAGATCCTAAGGAGATTCATTTAAGTAAAATAAAATAAGGAAAATCGATGGGCTATTAAAGGAATCGTTAAAATATGTCGACCGACTTGAAGTTGAAATTGCCTAGTTATGGAATATTATGGAATAACATTTGGAGGCTAAAATTAAACTTTTAAATGTTGTGGATTTCAATGTAAATAAATAATAATAAATAAAGATAATTGATGATATTGATGTTTGGATCAAAGAGAGAACAAAAATGGTTAAGTCCCTTGAACTGGAGGTGGTTACGAAAAGGAAAAAATAGATATAAAATGAAATAAAGTAATGAAAATCAATATTTTTCATACTCAAATTTCCCAGATGAAGAATTATTTTAAAGGTTCAAATGAGGGTCATGATGTGTGAGAAAGTGTTTAATGATAAAATACCCAAACATATCGGTAAAACTGGAGTTGGCTTTGACACAAAGACAAAAAACTAATGGAGTGGTCGAGAGAGATAAGGGATAAAATTAATGGTGATAACACTAAAACAAAAAAAACACATCCAAAACAAAGAAACTACTCATAGATTTGAAATATATAGAGAGATAGTGATAATTTTTTTCCTTCGATGGAGATTCAATATTGTGGATATCTTGATCATAAATAACGTATTTCAAAATAGGTGGAAAACTAGTTGTGAGGAGAATAATTAAGGAGTCAATAAAGAACTATGAGAGTATATCCTTCTTCATATGAAAAAAAATTATAGATATTTTTTTCATTTTTCTAACATTGGTTACAAATATGTGAATTAAAGGGAGTGGAAAAATGAAAACTATATTAATGGAATTGAATGTAAATGGATGCATTGAGACTATTCATGGTTCCATTGGAGAATAGTTTTTACCCTCCATAGTAAGAAGAATATGACCTCACTTACTATGATGAATAAAAATAGGACAAATCAAACCATGTCACAAATCAACCAATAATTTATTAAAAAGATAATAAAAATATTGATAATGAAATATTTGATGAAATTTGAATCAAAGAAATAAATAAATGTAGCACTTGGATTCTTGATAGTGGGTGTTTATCCCACATGACTGAAAATATGAACATCTTGAAGAATTCGAATGGATAAGTTGATGGAATGGTTCATTTTGGAAATGATAGAGCATAAAAAATAAATATAAGTAGAAAGAAAAGGTTAGTAAGATATGAAATGTAAAAATACTAAAGTTCTTTATGTGGATGATCTACGACTTAATATTTTGAGAATTGGATAACATTGTGACTAAATAATTGAAGTAATATTAATCTACAAGGGTGATTGATCAAATTAAATTCTAAAAAATCATTGATTAAAGTCTAGAAAACTAATGAAAACTTATATCGAGTGGATGACTAGAAGAACATTTTTTCTTATAGTGGAAGTATAAAACTACGTTCAACATTGAAGGCTTGGGAATAACCTCTAATTATTCATGGATAATTTTTCGACATTAAAGGTTACAATTGATATTCCAAATTTGAGATGAGATCATGAGAAGATTTATGATCCATGTGTAAGAGGAAAATGGGGAGGAATCCCTACCAAATAAAGATGAAAAGGTATTCAAAATTATTGGACCTAATTCACACTAATGTGTGTGGTCCCATATAAGTTCCAAAAATATACAGTGAGAAATACATTATATTCTTTATCAATGACTATAGTAGATTGAGTTTTATCATGTTTATGAGAGAAAAAAATAGAGTTAATTGACTATATCAAGCAGTTTCAAATGAGAGATAAAAATGAAACTAGGATAAGAATTAAAAATCTATGATTGTAAAATGGAATGGAATATACCTCCCATGAGTTGTAAAGTCACTTAGAGAAACATATATTTAAGCATAATCTCTCATTAGTAAGTACACCGTAAACAAATCATGTTGTGGAAAGGAATAACTAGATGGTTAATAACATGGATAATAAACTCCTTATCAAGAGAGTCATCTCTCGTCACTATTAGAAAGAAGTAGTATAAGTGGCATTGTACACGTAAAATTGGGATTTTTTGAATCATGGAGAGAAAATGATAACACTCGAAATGTGGTATCTAATAAATCAATCACAAATACACTGTAAAGTGTTTGATGAGAATTTTTATATTCAAAATAATGAGATAAACCAAGGAAAATGTAGATATGCCACATATAAAGGGACATTCATAGTATAATCATTCAAGAGTAACACCTATAAGTGATTTAATAATAATATGACCAAGATTTTAGAATAAAATTATGTCTATGTTATAGAATAAATAGCTGGAAAAATATGAAATTATATATTTCATATAATCATGTTAAGAAGAGGGTAAAACTGATATAAATTTTGGTTGTCACATAATCAGGTGTGTAAAAAGGTTATTGACATTAAATCATTGGATAAATAATCAATTTAGGAGAATTTAATAATAACACAATATGGGAATATATGTGTGGATATTGATGTATCAAATTTTATTGGTGATACATCTACTCCTACAAAAACTCAAAGGATAAAGAGTGTTGAGAACACTACTCTGTTATCTCAAAAAGATGTTTCATTATTTGAAGATGTTTGAAAAGATAAGTTATGGGTCAAGTCCATGAATGAGTAACTCAATCAAATTAAGAAGAATAAAACATGGTAATTTTTGAGGGGGACAAAAAATCATAACATCATCACAACAAATCAGTTCTATAAAAATAAACATAATGATCATGGAGAGGTGATTTTAAATAAGGAATGGTTGGTTTGCAACGAGTAAACACAAGTCAAAGGTGTTGAAATGGAAGAAACATTCACACTGGTGGAAAGAATTTGATCAATAAGACTCCTAGAAATGATTATTCAAAAAAAATCAGAATTTATCAAATGGTTATCAAGATGGAGTTTCATAATGGAGTGATCAAGGTGGAGGTATATTTATAAAAAATTATGGGTTTTTGAATTTTTGATGGTGAATAAACGTTTTATAGGTTGAGAAAGTATTTTCATGGCCGGAAATAAGATCCTGGAGCTTGATATGCATGATTGGATGTTTTCTTAAAGAAGATGTAATTTATAATAGGTTGTGTGTATCATAATCCATGTATGGAATATTTTGAGTCAAAAGTATGTACCTTCTACTTTACCATCCCTTAGTTTTAAAAATCAAAAACAATTTCTTAAAACTTTATTTTACTAACTTTTTATATCCTAAGTATTTTATATTTTTTTTAGAAAACATCGGTTTCTAACAAACATAGAAATAATTTCTAAATGAAATAAGTATAAACTTTATATTATTGAAATCTAATACATCAGGTTGACTAAGATTATAGTCCATCAGAGTGACTAGTGTCTTGTATATTGGATTGACTAATTTTATGTACATTAGAATAACTAAATTCATATCCTTTGGACTAAAAGTAGTTTATATCTATCATACTGACCAAAGTTCAATTTATTAGATTGAAAATATTTTAGTTCTTTGAGATGGAAAATGTTTATCATCAGAGTGTTGGAATTATTTCTATTAGAAATAATTTATTAAAGAATTTTAATAGTGATATCAAAACAACATCATATGGAGTTGTCTTATTGATATGTCTAGTGAGGATAATCATAGGTCATTACAACTAAATCTAATATTTAGAGAAAATATGACCATTGGAGTGATTCCTATAAATAGGCATGCATTTAAGGAGTTGAGAGCTGATGCGTTTTTAAACTCAACATGTCTAAAGATATCTCTACTTAAACACCTCATTATTATACTTTGTAATCCTTCATAGAGTTGTGTTCTATGGGTTCCAAGTGAGGAATTGTAAAATAAATAGAATAGTTTTTCTTTTTTATTCACTTACTCTGATATGGGTTTAGATCAAGTTATTCTAGGGAAAGGAAGATAAGTGATAATGATGAGGCTAATCGAGGGGTTTTAGGGTATTAAAAGACAGAGTTAATACTGATCATCATATCGAGGGCCTCTCGGATCTTGGAATACTCAGTTGTTCTAATATTCTTAGTTAGGGTTTTCTTACTGTGGAAATACAGACCTTATAGTTATGTTGAAAATTTTGGATATCTTAGGTTAGGATTTCATACTTCCTTAACTCTCAATGTAAAAGAGTAGAATTTATTTTATAAATATTGTATCTCATTCTTACTATATTATAAAATTTCATATTACTTATTTTAACAAGTGTTGTATTTATCTATGAAATTTATTTTAGAAAGTTTATTTTACTAAATATTTATAATATATGTTTTATTAGGCTGCCTATGTGACTGATTAATAACTCTGATTGATCAGAAAACTTATGAGTCTGATACCAATACTCTGATCATAGGATGATTTCTTAGTACAATCTTTATTATAAACGAGGATTTTGTTTTTATGTTATTTTAATATTTTTAAAAAAATAATTCAACCCCCTGTTGTAGCCATCGTATACTCTTACGATCCAATAATTGGTATCAAAATCGGTTTTACTGATATACTCGTAGTGTTTTTACTGTTTTTATCTACTACAAGTTTCTAGAAGTTCTTATAAATTTATTGTTTATTAACTATTATTACAATAATTTTTATTGTAGAAAGATTTTTTATTTTGATAATAAAGTAGGTTTAAATTTCGGTACTCTCGAGAATTTAAATCCAAGCAAAGCACCAATCTTTGATGGTCTTTATTATGAGTATTGGATACATAAGATGAAAACGTTTGTTATCAATACTGGTGTTGGAAATTTTTTCATGTTGATTGGTAACTATAAGATTCCAGAAAAAGTGGTTAATAATTTTAATAATCAATATAAGTTAGAATATTAGATGAAATATATAGTAATGAATACTCTACTTTGTTATATGAATAGAAACATTTATAGAAATATTTTATCTTTTTAAGCTACTAATAGTATTTAGAAGAAATTGGAGGTAACTCGTTTTGGTAATTCAAGGGTTATTGAAACTAGAAGAGTTATGATTCATGCTGATTATCAAGCATTCAGCTTCTGACATGGTGATTTAGTTGCAAAGATTCCCCCAAAGGTTTATGACTATTTTAAATAGTTTACAATCTCTTGGAGAGAAAGATCTTATAGATGGGATTTTAGCTAAGAAAATAATTAAAATCATGCTTGGATAATGGGAGTCTAAAAAGACTATTTTGGATGATACTAGAAGAATTATAAATCATACACTTGATGATTTTATTAGAACCCTCATGTGGTATATGGGAAGATTAAAGATAGATGAAAAAATAAAGAAAAAAATAATGTAGGAGTTTCTTTTGTAACAAATTATAGTATTACAAATATAGTACAATATACATAGAAAATTTAGAATTCTCCTAAAAAGATGGAATTCATAGTTTATTTAGATAGTAATGTATCAAAACAATCTAGTAATGAATTAGATAATCTTGTGAAAAACAATAAACAAAATAGTTTGGAAGAAGGATTTTTAGTATAGACATAGGAACAACCACATGGAGAGAATTGATAAAAATTATTCATCAGAAGTAATATGTTATGAAATTTTTAAATATGTACATATCAGACTAGATTTTAATAAGCTGAAAAGAAAGGATAAGAAGGGAAAAAATTCAGATAAGGAGTCCAATAAGTATTATAATCACAGAAATAAGAAAATTTTAAAATCTTAAGATACTTGGAGTGCTAGTGGTAGAGATAGTTCATATAAGAACTCATTATATAATGAATGTTCAGGTCAGAAGAATATTAGATTATATATATAAATTAAAACAGTTAATTAATGATTAATGGTTAAGGTAACAACACAATATGTTTCAAATATTACTTTAAATGTGAATTATCTTGATAGTATTGATGATAATAGTTCTACATCTTCTGTTGAGTAATCTTATTTATCTGAATAAAATAATTATTTACCATGTTTTGAAGAAGTTTCTATTTTTTTAAAGTTATTAGAAAATGAAAATTATAATATTTCTAAAAAATGTGAAATTGTTCAACAAAAACTTGTGAAAGAAAATTTAGTGATTTCTACATTAACTACTAAGATATAATATATGTCTAAAGATTTAAATTAGTTTAATTTTGAGAAATATGTTTTTTTAAAAGAACCTGAAAATTCTAATTTTTAGAAAACTAGTTTACAAAATGATATTTCAAAACTTAGTTCAAATATAAATTCTACCAAGGAAAACACAATTAATTGTAAAACTGAATTCTCATAAATATAGTTTGAAAAACATTTATAAAATTTTACCACTGGAAAACTTTGATAAAATGTATAATCAAATTATAGCTCATAGATATGTTTTTGGAATGGGTTTTACTAATAGAAAACATTTTTTTATAATAACTACTTTATTGAGAAAAGTGCTCCATTTTACACTAAGTGTCAAAGTTATAGGAACTAAATGAACAAATATTCTTTAAACAAAAAATAAATATTTAGGATTTATAAATATTATTTTTCAAAAAAGTTAACATTTACACAACATATTAATGTTGGAAAAATTTGGATTCCTAAAATCTTACTTTCTAATAATATCAGACCTAAGAAGGAATGTGTTTCTAAGTGATAATTTATTTATTTTAAGAAGAATAAGGAATGTACCAAAAAAATATTTTGTACATGGATTGTGGTTTATTGTGGTTTCTCCTTCACATGATTGGTAAAAAATACTTCTGTAAGAATATTATAAATATTAAAGGTGTAAAAGTAACTTTTAGAGATAATGCTCAAGGAGAAATTATCAAAATATGTAACATTTCACTTCTTATCAAAGCATTAATTTCAAGTGTTTTATTTATTGTAAGAATTAAGAAAAAAATTACTATAATAACCCAGTTATATGATGATGGATGTATTATTAACATTTCAGAATGAAAAATTTTCTATTCATGGTTCTAAAGTTGAATTTATTCTTTCTACCAATCGATATGGGAATGTTTATAAACTTAACTTATAATATATTAGGCTACAAGACCAACCTTTCCTTAGTTCAATGTAAGACAAATCTTGGTTATTTAATCAAATATTATGAAATTGTAATGTTATAACTTTATCTTAGTTATCTATGAAAGGATTAGTTAAGGACCTACCAGAACTAAGGTTTAATAATTAAAAAATATATGATCCTTGTCAATTGGAAAATCGATACAAGACAGGTTTTAAAACTATCACTGATGTCTCGAATTATAATGATTTATATCTAGTGTATATGGAGTCGCTTGGTCCTATATAAATTCAGAGTATCGGTGGAAAATATCATGTATATGTTTTGGTTTATGATTACAAAAGATACACATGGGTCTATTTTCTAGCAAAGATGTTCAAATCCTTTTGTTGTTTTAATACTTTTATAGCCAGAGTTAAAAATGAGAAAAACCTCTCCTTGATAACTATTCATATTGATCATGGTGGAGAATTTTTAAATTCCAATTTTGAAACTTTTTGTAGTAAAAAATGTATGATACATACTTTTTGGGACCAAGAACTCCACAATACAATGTTGTAGTTTAAAGAAGAAATATAATTCTTTAAGAGATTACTAGAACTGTAATGAGTGAATACTTAGTTGATAAACATTATTGGGAGGAAGCAGTAAGTAATACCTGTTATATTATAAATCATGTTTTAATAGGACATTTTATTAATAAAACTCCATATGAGTTGTGGACCAGAAAGAAACCTAATATTTCCTACTTAAAAGTTTTTTATTGAAATTATTCATTATTAATAATAAATATAACTAACATTAGTTTTCTAAAAATATGATAAAGGAATATTTTTATGTTATTTGAAAACTAGTAAGTCATATAGGGTTTTTAATAAAAACAAAAGTAATTTTGAGGAAATAATACATGTTATATTTGATGAAATTGATCATTTTGTTTCCAAACAACATCATACTACATCTTCAGATGTTATTTAAAAAACTGATTTTCAACCTATATTGTAAAGTTCTTATCATGAGAGAACAAAGAAAGAATATATTTCAAAAAATTTACCTCAAGAATAATTTTAGCATGATGTATAAGTACATAATTTTGTAAACCTAAGAAATCAATTATTTCTGAGGAATCATCATAGTTAAAAAATAATTGGTTGTATAAATCAACCAATTAGAACTATTTGTTCTTTTAGAAATGAATTTGAACATTTTTCATTTTTTATATTAATTCGAACCTAAGACTCCAGATAAGGCTTTAGGAGATGAATATTGGATAAAATAAAAGAAATATTCACTTAATAAATTTAAAAGGAATCAAGTTCGGACTTTGGTTGAATGGCCTACAGATATTTCTAAAATTTGAGTAAAATGGATTTTTCAGAATAATTGGGATGAAAATGGAATAATAGTTATAAATAAATCTATACTTGTTTCTATAGGATATAATCAACAAAAGGGAATAGATTATGAATAAAATTATTCTTTGATAACCAGACTTCAAGCTATTTATGAACTACTACCATATATAGTATTCTTAAATTTAAAAATAACAAATAGATGTGAAGTGTGCATTTCTTAACAGATATGTACAAGAGGATTTTTTTGTTGAAAAATGCCCTGATTTTAAAATAAAAACATCTTTAACTTGTTTTTAAACTTACTAAGTCACTTTATGGACTTCAATATTCTCTTAGAGCCTGGTATAATACCTTAATTGGATTTTTCTTACAAAAAAGGTCATTAGGGGAGTTATGTATCCAACTCCTTTTATAAAAATTATTTCTAAGAACATTGTCATTATTCAAATATGTATTGATGAAATTATATTTGGTCCAAATTAAAAATCATTAACATATCAATTTTAATATCTTATGAATTTTGAGTTTGAAATGAGCATGATGGGAGAACCTATATATATTCTAGCTTTTAAAATTTTACAAAAACCAAAAGGAAGTTTTATATCTCAACATATGTATATAAAATATATTCTTAATAAGTTTGGATATTAAAACACTATGAGTATAATTAATCATATCGAAACCTCAAATAATTTAAATATTATTAAATTTGGGAAACCAGTTTATCAAAATATCTTTAGAGGAATGATTGGAAGTTTACTATACTTAATATATAGTCAACTAAATTTAATATTTTCAGTATACTTATGTGAAATATATCAAGAAAATATAATAGAGTCCCACCTTAAAGCTATAAAATGAATTTTTCATTATCTTTAGAGAACTATGGATTTAGGTTTATTTTACTATTCTGAAAATTATTTTTGAATTAAATTTGTTTTAGATTCTCATTTTGGTGGATATAAATGGATAGAAAGAGTACATATGGATCTTGTAATTTATTAGGATAAGGATTATTTTATTATTCTTATTAGAAACAACAGTCAATAGAACTTTCCACTACTAAAGTAGAATATGTGGCAGTTAGAAGTTGTTATTTTCAAGTGTTGTGGATGAAACACACACTCACTAACCATGGAATGAGTATTAGTAAAACACAAATATTGTGTGATAACACAAGTGACATCAATTTCAGTAAAAACCCAACACATCACTCATGAGAAAATAACATAGATATAATACACCATTTCCATTTCTATTACACACAAAAAGGAGATATAATTTTAAAATTTATCATAACTAAAGAACTACTTGCAGATATTTTTACTAAACCCCTTAGTTCTGATAGATTTGAATATATTAAACAACTGTTTCGAATGATAAATACTAAGTGATCATTCACATCTAATTTTTTCATACCAATATCTTTATAGTAACGAAATATTATACAAAGGAGGATTAAATATATCATGTCTTTCTAAAAACTTTTATTTTTTAAAATATTTAGTTTTCCTAAAAACTTTGGTTTTCCTATCTTTTAATTTTTTTAAATCTAATTTTTTATTAAAAGTTATCCAAACTCAAACTTTTTACCAAAATATTTTGGATGATCTTTTTCTATAAAGATTATTGGATCTAATTTATTTTATAAAAATCAAGAATAATAGGTTACTATACTAATCTGTCATGGTGAAAGTTAATTTTTACTCTAAGTGGTATTCTTATAATTTTGTAATTTTTAGAATTATCCATTACTTTTACTTTTCTATATTGTTTTACATATTATTTACTTATTAAAAAAATTAAATTTGTTAAAAATACTGAATTTTATGTAATCTGGAAATTCTTTAGTCTAATGAAAATTTTTTAGATAAAAAAACATTAAGAGTTCAGAATTTTTGTTAAATCATTCAAGGATTAATCTCAATCATCGAATTAGAATATGGGCTCAATCTGAGTTGTTAGATATCTGGAATATGAGGGGTCTCTCCTTGAGCCTATATATAAGATTTTGGGAAATTATGACCCACATTAATTCTTAAAAATTTCTCTCAATCCTAAAATATCCTTTTATTGCTCAGCATAGAAATTTTGGAATTCATCCGATTAGTTATTCATATAATCAGTATCAGTACGATGACATCTAATGAAAATTTTAAAAATATTGAAGTGGTAAAGGAAATATTGATCGATAAATATTGGTATGATAAGTACAAATATATTTTGAAAAGAGTTAAAAAATTTCAAGAATGGGAAAATATTTATGTAGAGAAATATGACTTTGAGTTACATTATCTGGAAATTGTTAAATAATTTTACTCTTTAGTGGAATTTAGTGTACAAGATTATTTGGATGTAATTATTTTCAATCTCTTTAGTGAATGTTTAAAATTAAATATTCATCAAGTAATTTATTTAGTTGAAGTACCATTGTTATCAGAGGATTACCTTCCATATCATAAGATTATGAAGAATATTGGATGTTTTCAAAAGTCCAAAGCTGAAAATTATTTGTTTTAATCTTTTTGAGAAGGTTAAAAAGGTAAATCGTCTAACTTCATAATATAGATTAGTAAATTTATGGATATAAGGCTATCTAAAGTGTGTGGGTGGATGTGCCCACTTGGATTTTTGTCATTAACAATGATCAATCTGGGATCAATACGGCGATAAAAGACAATCTCCACGGATCGAATCAAAGAAATAGACAAAGAAAAGGAAAGTCTCAGAACTACAAAGTAGGATTGTTATAGGTTGATTACAATTAATTTAATCAATTGAAAAAAAATACCTTTTGAGTGTTCTTTCTTCATTGATGTTCTTGATCACGTTCTGATGTGATTCGTCATTGTGTCTTAGAAGCCAAGTGTAGACTTCCTCTAGCGGTGATCCACACGTGTACCTCGTATCTCGTGACGTCTCCAAAGGAGTCTCCGAGTGCTAGCGTGGAGAAACCTTTTCTTGCATTGTCCGCCTTAGATCCTGTTGACCCAATGGAAGAGGATCTCTCTCGGTCTTGAGAGCATTCTTGGAGGAAGAGGTTCTTTCGGCCTTGAAATAATTCTCCAGAATTGTTGTGCACAAGGATTCTCTTATGTCTAGGAAAAGAGTTGGGGTTGTGAGGATATTTATAATCAGGTTTGAGGTTGTAGAGTTATGACAATAAATAAACGCGTTACGTGTTTCATTTATTTCATTAACTCTTATTGAAAACCCCCATGTCGAATAATTAATTCCTTGACATGCGCTCACACTGATTATAATAAATATCATTTAATAAAACAATACTATATCCTCAAAATCCCGACTGGAAAAACTACACGGCGTGTAATAATAAATACACGGCGTGTAATTTTTTTTCATTGAAAAATACATGGTGTGTACATTAAATGTACACGGCGTGTATATATTGTTTTCATTTATTCATTTCCTTTTCAAAATAAAAACTACATGGCGTGTAATAATTAATACACGACGTGTACTTGTTTTCATGTTATTCTTCCTCCAACATTAAAACAATTTAGGATTCCTTGAATAATTATTAAACCACATATGGGAATAATCTTTATTCTACTTGAGATACTTGAATACACTTAGTGTGTGACTCTCTATGCCTCTTTCTCGTTGGCATTAGGAAGGCTTTCCTAAAGTCCAAGATTATTGTCTAGCAATGGATCAAGGCACCCAAGAGCAAGAAGTTGATTTCGCATTGACGTATCACCACATACGAACGTTTACAGTGTAATTTAATCCCTTTGTCTCGATATCTCATCAAGAAGGTTTCATGGTAGTGTCATAAACCTATATGCTTGATTTGTCGTTCTTTGACTACCTGAAATAAACTCATCGTTCACACCATGGCCATTGAATTTAATGTGACAGTTCTATTTCAATCAAAGGGCCGAGATATCAACTTCCATAAATGGAAGGGACAAATCATTCCTCGACTTATCCATTAACAACACGTCACTCGTGACACACCCAACGTACCCTACTTCCTGCCAACTGTTTGCGTGATGGTTTTCATCGGTAAATCTAAGTGTGCGAGTCATGACATGAGTTAATGATAATCTTCCAGTATAAGGATCATTACACACGCGCATTGATAGCAATGTCCGATGACACGAAGACATGCGGAATTGCTATTGGCGGGTCTGTTCTCATAATCTCCCATCTTGGATATTACCAAGTGCAAACTCCATGAGAGAGAGTCTCATCTTCTTATGAGTACTTGCACATGACGGTCTTTATACCATGTGTCCTATCATAGTACAGCATCCAACCGTAGAACTTTATTTAAGAATATTGTTATAGCATTTCAATGTTATCATCATAGTGGGGATCTTCCATGACCTTTTCAATGCAACAAATATTCCAGGACATTATTATATTATAGTCATGCTAAACAATGAACAATATTTAATAAGTAAACATTCATGTAATCAAAGTAAAAAAACAGTTGGTTCTCAGGACACTAACCCTTACAAACTCCCACTTGGACTAGAGCCAACTGCCTATGACTTTTAGTCCACTAGACCTCACATGATGATCATGTTTCTGCTAAGTCAAGGCTTTAGTCAAGGGGTCTTCCACGTTGTCTTCCGTGGAAATACTACTCACTGCAACTTCACCTCTCTGAGAAAAATCCATCAAGAGATGATACTTCCGAAGTATGTGCTTTGTCCGCTGATGCGACCTTGGATCTTTTGCAAGTGTCACCGCTACAATATTATCACAATAGAGTGTGATAGGATCTTTACTGCTCGGTACTACATCCAACTCTTAGATGAAGATTCGCATCCATACTGCTTCTTTAGCTGCCTCAGAAGCTACGATATACTCAGACTCCGCTGTGGAATTTTCCACCACACTCTACTTTGAGCTCTTCCAACTCACTGCACCTCCATTCAAACTGAATATGTATCCAGTCTGTGAATTCATGTAATCTTGATCAGTCTGTAAACTAGCATCTACATGTCCTCTGATGACTAGTTCCTCATATCCTCCATAAACCAGTAATATATCCTTAGTATGCCCCAGATACTTAAGGATAGTCTTTGCTGCCATCCAATGGCGGTCTCCTGGATCAACTTGATATCTACCTACTGCACTTAATGCGTAAGCAACATCTAGCCTCGTACATGGCATATCATACATGACTGACCCAATCGCGGATGCGTAATGGATCCTTTCTATTCTCTTTCTTTCCTCATGTTTCTGAGGACACATTTTCTTGGAAAGATGAATGCCATGTGACACTAGAAACAATCCCCTCTTGGACTGTTCCATACTGAACCTCTTCAGTATCTTGTCAATGTATGTACTTTGACTTAGGCCCAGCATTCTCTTAGATCTATCACGATGGATCTTGATCCCAAGAATATATGTTGCCTCTCCCAAGTCTTTCATAGAGAATAATTTATGCAACCATTCCTTAACTGACTGTAAGACAGGTACTTTGTTTCCAATTAGTAATATGTCATCAACATATACTATTAGGAAAACGACTGCACTTCCACTAAACCTTTTGTAGACACAAGGCTCACATTCATTCTTAACAGATCCAAATTCTGTTATGGATTCATCAAAATGAATATTCCATGACCTTGATGCTTGCTTTAATCCATAAATGGATTTCTGCAACATGCATACCTTGTTGGAATCCTTTGGAGTCACAAACCCTTCAGGTTGTGTCATGTGACATCATCCTGGAGGTTCCCATTAAGGAAAGCTGTTTTGACATCCATTTTCCAAATTTCATAGTCATGGAAAGAAGTAATGTCCAATAGGATTCTGATCGATTTAAGCATCGCAACTAGTGAAAAGGTTTCATCATAGTCAATTCCTTGATGCCGTCTAAAACCTTTTGCAACCAGTCATGCCTTGTAGGTGCTGACTTGCCCCTCCACGTCCAATTTCTTCTTGAATACCCATTTATTACCAATAGGCTTTACATCAACTAGAGGATCTACCAAAATCCAGAATTGGTTTTGGTACATGGAATCCATTTCAGAATTCATGGCTTCTTGCCACTTGGCAATGTCTGTGCCTTCAACTGCTTCCTTGTTGGTAATAGGATCATCATTGTCAACCAATAATGAGTTACCATCCTCGGTGAAAATCAAACCATATCGTTCTGGTTCTCTCACCTCTCTCATTCTCCTACGTAGTTCTTGTGTCTCTGGAACAGATTTTTCTTCCACGGGGCTTTGTGGAATCTATTCTTGTAGCAACTTCTGTGTATCTTGAGCCTCGACTTCATCGAAGTCTATCTCACTCCCACTATCTCTTTTTCATATGTTCTCCCTCTCAAGGAATATGGTGTGTCTTGACACTATAGCCTTTTTGTCTGAGCGTTTGTATAGGTAATATCCCCTTGTTTCCTTGGGATATCCTATAAAGATACACTTTGTGCCTCGGGGTGTAAGTTTTTTACCTGAAGAGGCCTTAACAAATGCTTCGCTACCCCACACATGTAAATTCGAAAACATGGATTTGAGTCCACTCCATAACTCGTATGGAATACCATTTATTGATTTAGTTAGTACTTGGTTTAGTATGTGTGCTGCTGTTTGTAATGCATATCCCCAAAAGGATAATGGAAGACTTGCATGACTCATCATTGATCTCACCATGTCCAACAGGGTGTGGTTCCTCCTTTCACTTACACCATTCCACTACGGTGTGTAAGGAGGAGTGAGTTGAGATAGAATCCCAAACTCCCATAAGAAATCAATGAAGTCCTGATTAAGATATTCTCCTCCTCTGTCTGAGCGGAGTTTCTTAATCTTCTAACCAAGATGGTTCTCAACTTCATTTTTGTATTATTTGAATCGATCAAAAGAATATGACTTATACCAAATTAAGTAGATATATCCATATCTACTAAAATCATCAGTAAAAGTTATGAAGTATGAGAACCCACCCCTTGCCTCAACTGGAAATGGCCCACACACATCTGTGTGAACTAATTCTAGAATCTCTTTAGCTCTTTCACCTTTCCCACTAAATGGGGCTTTGGTCATTTTACCTTGTAGACACGCATGACATACACCAAGTGGTTTTAGTTCGAAAGAATCTAAATACCCATCTTGATGTAATTTTTTCAAACGTTTCTCATTGAAATGACCTAAACGGTGATGCCAAAGTTGGGTGTGGTATGATTCATGTGAATTTACTTTGTCATCGATCGCCATTACTTGGTTTGCATAGTATAACACATAAATGTCATTATATAAATGTGCCCTACCAAAATAAATTCTATCTTTATAAAAATAGAAACATCCACTTCCAAACTTGAAGATGAATCCATCGGTATCTAATCTGGATACTGAAATAATTTTTTTGGTTACAGAGGGTACATAATAACATCCTTTCAAAACCAAGACCATCCTAGTAGGCAATGTGAGGTGGTAGTCCCCGACAGCTATAGCAGTAATTCTGGCTCCGTTGGCTGGTCGTAGATCTACCTCCCCTTGATCAATCTTCCTAAATCTACTTGGTTCCTGTATTTGGATACAGATGTGAGCACCACAAGCAGCATCTAATACCCAATTAGTAGAAACAGATAGATTTCATTTGATAACAAATGCACCTGAAGCTTCCCCTTGCTTCCTGGGCTGGGTGCAGTTTTTCTTCTAGTGGCCCTTCTTGCCACATGCGAAACAAACAGCATCATGTTCCTTTGCCTCCCCTTTGATCTTCTTTTTCTTGGAAGGCCTTGAAGAAGCTTTGGGCCTAAAGCACTTCTCCTTCCCTTTCCTTTTATTCACCATGAGGACATAAGGCTTTTCACGCTTCATGTCATTGTCCACTTGGCGAATAAGGATAAGAAGATCAGATAGAGACTTCTCAATGTTGTTCATGTTGAAGTTCACAACAAAGTTTGAGAAGCTCTGGGTGAGTGATGCGAGAATGAGATCGGTACCCAGTTTTTCAGGGAGTTTAAACCCTAGAACCTCCAAGCACTAAATTTATCCAATGAGCTTGACTACATGAGGCCCAGCTGGGGCACCCTCTCCAAGCTTTCTCTGAAATAGAGCCTTGGAGATCTCAAACCTTTCCTCTCTTAATCTTTCCTAGTATAGACCACGGAGGTGCTCGATCATGCTATAAGCATCCATGTCTTCATGATACTTCATGAGATCACTAGACATCGATGATAACATCAAACATTGAACATCAAGAGCATCGTTCAAATGTTGATCATAGACCAGGAAATCTTCATCACTCGCCCCTGGGTCAGGATAATTAGGAAGTGAGGACTCCAGCACGTAAAACTTTCGTTCATGGCATAGGATAACCCGAAGGTGCCTAAACCATTCCTGAAAGTTACTGCCGGTGAGGGTATTTTCTTTATCCAGAATTGATCGTAGAGAAAATGTGGTTGACGAGTTTTTCATTTCGATTCTACAAATTAAAAGAGAAGATTTATCAGTACTTTCTTGATTTCATTTTATGAAAAATAATAAATGAATTTATTAATTATCCCACTATTTTATCAAGTCCCAATGGCCCTCACCATTGAACTCAAAATGTCCAGTTTCTTTTACATTCTAGTGGAAAGGATCCATATTCCCCTTCGCATAACCCCAACAAGGGTTGGTCAATCTATTTGAAGCTATTTAGGTAGGCAGGTCTTTGCCAACTGTGAGATTACAGTTCCTTGATCTGTTGAGTGGACTCCCCAATCCTGAAATCCTGACTTGGATTTCCTCAACTCTTGCTTCCAATATTACATCAAGTCTAGCAAGGGATACTCCTCTTGATTTAATATGGTTAAGTCAACCTGAAACTTTTCATAAGGGCTTCCTTTATAAAAGTAAGTGTCCCAACAAGGGTTGGTCAAACACATAGTTTTATTGAGTCTTTCCCTTAATCAAGTAACGGAAGGCTTGGTGTGACTTAATATGGTATTGAGGGATTTTTAATCTTTATGTGTAGTTTTTCATTATCACATGCTTGTTAATATTAAGTGATGCTTGCTTAAGTGATTAACCATGTTTCGATAATGTTTACGCATAGTCTGGTTTTTATTTTATTCCATCTTTGCATGCTTGTTTATTTCATTAATTATGTGATCGCAACAACACATACATAATAAATAAACCATGAAATTAGACAGAAATAAAATAAGATGGCATGATCATGAGCTTCTATTGGTTAGATTATCTAGCGGTTTTGATAAGCTAACCCTGACCTAGGGAAAACACCTTGAACCTGGTGGTTCGTGTTTTGCATCTCCCACCTGTCCACCTTCATATCTTCTTGTGTCAGTTTCACCTCGGCTTCGGGATTTGGACCATCTCATATGGCTTGGGAGATCCTCCATTACATGGGTTTACATTAAAGAAACCATGGGCACGTAGGCCCTATATTTTATTGGAGGAAGGATCAAAGGCCAACAAATTTAAATTAAATAAATTTAAATGAAACCATAAATATAAAAAGGGTCCTTGTTCTAGCTCATGATCATCCATAGCATGCAATGACATTTACACATATTTAGAATTCAAATTCTTTTAATCGTTCTTTCATTTAAGATAACTCGCGCTCGAATTCAATTAATTATGATCTTATAATTAATCAATTATTTATATTAAATTCCTTTATGAATTTCCTTGAGATTCTTATCATCCATATTCCTTGTATGGTTCTTTGTACATTGGAGGAAATCTGGTGAAATTCCATTTCTGGAAAGTACACGGTGTGTAGTTTATAATTACATGGCGTGTATTTCTTTTCACCCTTTATACAAAGTACACCCTGGGGGGATTTTGCGTGTTTTCGGTACTTTGGAAATTTTGGAGTACATGGCGTGTAGATAAATCATACATGGCGTGTACTTCCTTGTTACGCGATAACCAGTCTGGCAACCCCGTGTACGCGGTACGCGGCTTATCCTTGTACACGGTTTCACCTGAGCCGGAATGGACTACACGGCGTGTTGCTCCAACATACACGCCGTGTATTCCTGTTTTTACGCGCCATTCAATTCTGGTAAACACGATGTGATTAATACTTAGGCATATTCAATTCACACGGCGTGGTTTGGCGGACCAGCGTCGGTTCGTTGAACCTAAGTACACGGCATGTAGTTTTAATTACACGCCGTGTAATCCCGTGTTGTACAGACAGAAAGAGAGGCTCCTCCGAATGAGTTCCCCATTTTTATTTTAATCAAAAATTAAAATTAAAAGGTCGTTTCTGTGATATGAATCGAGAAATGAAGGAGGAAGAATAGATCTCATTTATTCATATTTATAGAATGATTTATTTCTAATTGAATCAAATATAAATGCGTAAATTATCAACGAAAATTAAATAACTATATTCAACATTGTAACCTCACTCTGATACCATTTGAAGGTTTTGGGCACAGCGGAATCACGTGGGTGGATGTGCCCACTTGGTTTTTTGTCATTAACAATGATCAATTCGGGATCAATACGGTGATAAATGTCAGTCACCACGGATCGAATCAAATAAATAGACAAAGAAAAGGAAATTCCTGGAACCACAAAGTAGGATCCTTACAGGTTGATTATAATTAATTTAATAAATTGAAAAGAAATACATTTTGGTGTTCTTTCTTCATTGATGTTCTTGATCACGTTCCGATGTGATTTGTCATTGCGTCGCAGAATCCAAGTGTTGACTTCCTCCAGCGTTGATCCACACGTGTACCTCGTATCTCGGGATGTCACCAAAGTATTCTCTAGGTGCTAGTGTGGATAAACCTTTGCTTTCGTTGTCCACCTTAGATCGTCTTGATCCAATGGAAGAGGATCTCTCTCAGTCATGAGAGCATTCTTGGAGGAAGAGGTTCTTTCGGCCTTGAAATAATTCTCCAGAATTTTTGTGCACAACGATTCTCTTGTGTGTAGGAAAAGAGTTGGGGTTGGGAGGATATTTATAATTAGGTTTGAGGTTGTAGAGTTATGACAATAAATAAAGGCATTACGCGTTTCATTTATTTCATTAACTCTTATTGAAAACCCCCATGTCGAATAATTAATTCCTGGACATGCGCTCACGCTGATTATAATAAATATCATTTAATAAAACAATATTATATCCTCAAAATCCCGACTGGAAAAACTAAACGGCGTGTAATAATAAATACACGGCATGTGCTTGTTTTTCATTTAAAACTACACGGCATGTACATTAAATGTACATGTCGTGTATATATTTTTTTCATTTATTCATTTCCTTTTCAAAATAAAAACTACACGGCGTGTAATAATTAATACATGACGTGTACTTGTTTTCATTTTATTCTTCCTCCAACATTAAAACGATTTAGGCTTCCTTGAATAATTATTAAACCACATATGGGAATAATCTTTATTCTACTTGAGATACTTGAATACACTTAGTGTGTGACCCTCTAGGCCTCTTTCTCTTTGGCATTAGGCGGGCTTGCCTAAAGTCCAAGATTACTGTCTAGCAACGGGTCAAGGCACCCAAGAGAAAGAAGTTGACACCACATTGATTTATCACCACATACGAATTTTTACTATGTAATTTAATCCCTTTGTCTCGATATCTCATCAAGCAGGTTTCATGGCAGTGTCATAAACCTATTTGCTTAATCTGTCATTCTTTGACTACCTGAAATAAACTCATCGTTCACACCATGGCCATGGAATTTAATGCGACAGTTCTCTTTCAATCAAAGGGCCGAGATATCAACTTCCATAAATGGAAGGGACAAATCCTTAATCGACTTATCCATTAACAACATGTCACTTGTGACGCAACCAACGTACCCTACTTCCCGCAAACTATCTGCGTGACGGTTTTCGTTAGTAAATCTAAGTGCGCGAGTCATGACATGAGTTATTGATAATCTTCCAGTCTAAGGATCATTACACACGCTCGTAGATAGCAATGTCTGATGACACCAAGACATGAGGAATCGCTACTGGTGGGTCTGTTCTCATAATATCCCATCTTGGAGATTACCAAGTGCGAACTCCATGAGAGAGAGTCTCGTTTTCTTACGAGTAATTTCACATAACAGTCTGTATACCATGTGTCCTATCAGATGTTTGAAAAGTGGGTTTTAAGAACTATGAGGTAGTTATAGAAAGTGTTAGAAGTAGAAGAAGAAGAGGAGGAGGAAGAATAGGAAGAATAAAATGAAGTAGAAAGTTCTTTAGAGTCATCACTATCCACTACATATTTATCAATCCATTCTGATAATAATCTGGTTCAAGATGTTTATATGAATGACAAATCATCATCACGTGAAGAAGAATAAGAAAACAATTCCCATACAAAATTATCAAACATGGTATAAACTGATAGGGAGGTTGATGTGATGAAAGTTTCATATGATGAAAATATCAAAGGAAAATAAAAGATAGATATTCGACCATCTCACCATCATATTTCTAAAGATTCATCAGATTCATACTAATATAGTAGTTATTAAAGCTCTGAATAGAATTGAATATATTTGTAAAATTATGAAACATATCACAGATTCAATTCATTATATTTCTAGTATTGTTTTCTAATGTAAGAAAATTAAAAATAGTTTGAATAATAAATCAGTGTATTTGAATTTATTGACAGAGTATGTTATTCAAAATTAATCTAATATAAATTGTTTCAAACGAAAATCAAAGGCATAGAAAATAAGGTTTAATCAAATGGTTAGATCATCAAAACAAGTGGGAGGATATTTAAAATATCATGAGTAATAGTTTGAGAAAGTTAAGAAATTATATTTTGATATTTCTAAGTATTTTGAGAATCAATAATCAGATGTATCTGATAGGTTGAATTTTGTGGAACGGCTCAAAGATCTATTAGATTCTATGAATTAGAAAATTTATGAACTCTAAGAAGAGATTCAAAAACTGAAATATGATAATACTTGAATTCAATATTTTAGAGACTAATTCCAGAGGATGAATGAAGAAAACAAAATGATCAAAATTCTTGAAGAATATATATTTACTTTGAATGTAGTGAATTGGAAGTTCTCAGTCATAGAAGAAAACCTAAAAAATCTCAAATCTATAGACGTAGATTCTGAGAAGAATCATGAGGATATCCAAAAAATAAAATCTATAGTAAATAATCTCTACAAGAATGAATTTTTTTTATTTTTGGACTCTTGATGTATTGTTGAATCAGAAATTTTTAATGATTTCTCATTTGGATGAATTATTCTCCAAATACATTTTTTTAAATGTTTTCTAATTTTACTTGGATGAATATTCTTTATTTTTTACCTTTTATAAATTATTATTCAAACCTAATTGTTTTGTTTTATACTTTTTAGTATTTTTGGAAGATATTTTACTTCCCATTTTTATTTTTGAAAATAAAAAAGGGGGAGAAATTATCTAAAGGGGGAAATTATTAAAGGGTGGAAACTTATTGAGGGGGAGAACATGATAATGGAGATTTTATTTTTATTCATCCAAAGTAATAATATTTCGTATCATATGAATAATGTTGAACAAAAGAAATATTATCCAAATATGGGGAGTTGAGATAATAAAAGGGGGGATATTTCTTATAAAAATTCCTTTTAAGTTATTAAAAATACTAAGGGGTGTATTTTTGTCAAATTTAATAGTTTTATTTTATGTATTTTTTTTGTTCTTTTCTTAAAGGAGGGTATTGTTGAGTTAAAAGATTATTATAACAACTCTGCTTTTTATTACACAAATAAACATAATTTATAACATAAACATCACTTGATAAAATATAGAATATCAATAGGTCTAGTGTATTTGGGGCTTAGGATCATCACGTAACAACTTAAAACATGAAATACAGCATCTTTATTGAAAACTTCCTTTACATTACCACTACATTCCCTCGTACTTAGCATTGCAAAGGATAACCTGAGGACATGCATAAGAAAAGGGTGATCTATAAAGCCCAGTAAGGGAATAATCATGGAATAACATGAGGAATACAATACATGTTAGAAAATAGTCATATAAATAGATCACAATAGAAGAATAAACATAAAGTCATGATAAATCATGATAATCATAACATGGAAATGTGGCAACAACACTTAACTTGGAATTATCATGAGTCAGGGCTCATTGCACATGGAGCATTAGTAAACCCTCATTGAAAATGGAGCACGAGTAAACCCTCATTTCACTTGAATTATCATGAGTAAACACCCATTTCACATGCTGTGTCTTGATACTATACTTTACCCAATGCATTGGAGCACTATAAGGGTACACCCTTCTTAAACATTTCATTTCATGCATAAGTGTGCCACATGGATCATAAAACATTGGATCATTAAACGTGATCTTTTATTCCATGGTAAATGAATGTGGAATACATACATGAAACTCTTTAAACAATAAGTAAATGTGCATAAAGTTGAATACCTTTGATAGAGAAATGGTCATGGTATTCACTACACAATGACTTTGGCTTGGAAAAGCGCGGTGCAATTTCGGCAGCATAATGGTGTGACATAAGAACTCATAAAAATGGTTGATGAGAGAGAAAGGGGTCTATCATCATATTTACATGACAAGGATGGTAAGGGGGTCATATTCATACATTTCCCAAAAAATAAATCTAATTTAGATTCTTGAATCAAAAGAATTTTTTGAATGTAAATGAGGAGAGAGAAACTCCTTTCGAAATTTCGGCATAGTAACGGGTGTACATGGGAGGCATTTAATGAGAGATAAAGGGGTATCACATAATTAAAAAATAAATAGGGAGGTATGGGGGAGTTGAGAAACCATACCCAAACATTTATAATTGAAATAAAAGGTCATAACAATTTAAAGAATATTGGACAAAAATGAGAAAGGAGGAAAAACCCTTACTTGGAAGTGTGCTTCCAAAGGCTTGAGAGAGGCTTGAGAGAGGATTCTTGGGAGCTCGAGGTGCATTGGGAGTATTATAGAGATATTAGGGCATAGGTTTGACGAAATACAAAGCATTTTAGTGAGGAGGAAATGGGGACTTGGTTGGGTTTATATAGGAAAGGAGAGGGAATTGTTTATTATTTAGGTTTGGGACACCTCACATTTAACTAATCAAAACCACAAACCATCCCATGGTTTTTGGCCATGGTTTTTTCCAAAGGGGAGTGGAAAAAAAATATTTTATAAGGCCAAAGTCCGAACTTCTTAAAATAATGGGGTTGCTTATGTGGAGGTGAGTCACACTCCCAAGGAAAACAATTTAAAAAGGAAAAATTTTTAGTAAGTCTTGAAGGGTCCACTAAAGCATTATAAAATAAATCAAAAAAAACCCAAAATCATATTATTTTAATGGAAAAAAATATATTGGCCGAACATAAAGTTTATAGTAATTAATTACATCACTATTGAGTCATTATGATGTCATAAAACACATTATATATTTAAACGGTATTAAATTTTTACCCAAAAATTTGACTGTTTTAAAAAATTATGAAAAATTAACCTTTGGATAATTTCGACGTCCTGATTCCAGAAATAATATTCATTTTTTCTAAATAATTTTCTAAATAAGTTAATTTTCACTTTCAAGATAAAAACCGACATTTATCGAAAATCCATGGGTTTTGACAAAAATGGCTTTCAAACCTTAATAAGATTACAATTGCATAAAATTATATGATCCTTTATATTTAATAAAAATTAATTTAATAATAATAATATTTCATTAAAATAATATTTAATTCAAAAATCCATTAATTCATCAAAATAGATTTCTTAGTTGAACATTAACTAAATAAACTATTTGTGCTTTAAAAACTATTTACAATGTAACAATAATAAAATGAAAGTATATTCATTATTATATAAAAAAATAATGTACATAACCATAGTGATAAGGTCTTGTTACATAACCCCTTATAACACACGCATAAGACCAAAGAGTAAGGTGTGCGATGGAGACAGACTCTTGGGGTGGCTCAGATAACCTTGCTCGAGTTGTAATCTCTATCAACTTCCACTTCTCTCGTAGGCGGTCCCACTCAAGCATAACATATTCTAGCTCGGCTTGAGCATGGTCAAGTGCGAAGCCCAATGATGCCACCACCTTTCCGAGATCTTACAAATGGGCTTCGTATAGGGCATGTCTACTGGATGAGGTCATCGCTTCCTTTTTCTAATTAAATTGGATTTGTTAAATCCTTATGTTTATACTAATAATGTGATCACTATTCAATGGATATATTAGCAACAGTCACAATTCTTAACATAAAACCAAATAATTTGACATTTTATATAAATATTTTACATAAAGAGACATTTATTTAGATCAAGATGGATTTCCATTAATGAGAGTTTAGGTCATTATAATCTTCTCCCCTTAAGAAATTTTTCCCTTGAAATTTTTTTTTCCCACACTAAAATATAATTGGGTAACTCTGATTCATCATTTCCTCTAATTCCCATGTCACTTATTCAAACTTGTGGTTTCTCCATTACACCTTGACAAGGGGAATTGTCTTATTTCGTAGAACTTTTTCTCTATGATCTAATATCTTCACTGGTTGATCCTCATAGGAAATATAATCCTCTAATTGTACCACCTCTGAAGAGAGTACATGTGAAGGGTATGGTGTGTAATTCCTTAAGAGGGATACATGAAAGACATCATGCACTTTGGCCATGGTAGGTGGAAGTTCTAGTCGAAAGGCCACATCCCCGACATGATCAATAATCTCGAAGGGTCCGATGTACCTTGGACTTAACTTCCCTTTCTTTCCAAACCACATGACCTTCTTCCATGGAGATATGCATGTAAATACTGTGTCTCTAACTTTAAACTCAAGGTTTTGTCGACAGTTATCTGCATAACTCTTCTGCCAACTCTGGGTTGCCTTGATATGTTGCTGAATGGTTTTCACCTTCTCTACCATTTCTTCAACCATTTCTAGTCCAAGAAGCTTACGCTCACAAACCTCATCCCAACATGTCGATGTTCTACACCTTTTCCCATAAAGGTCTTCATATGGTTCCATTTGGAGGCTTGAGTGGAAACTGTTATTATAAGAGAACTCAACCAGAGGAATATGTTGATCCCATCCTCCTTTAAACTCCATTAATAAAGATCTCAACATGTACTCAATTGTTTGGATAGTCTTCTCGGATTGTCCATAATTTTGAGGATGATAGGTCGTACTGAAGTTTAGTTAAGAATTCAGAGCATGTGGATGACACTTCCAAAACTTAGAGGTGAATCTTGGATCTCGATCGGACACAATAGATAGTGGTACTTCATGCTGCCTTACCACTCCCCTGATATATATATGTTCCAGTTGATCCAATGAGAAATCCTCAAAAATATCAATGAAGTGTGTAGCATTTGTAAGACGATCCACAACAACCCAGATTGCATTGTTGCCTTTGGATGTCTTCATAAGTCCAGTGACAAAGTCCATGGTGATGTTCTCCCATTTCCATTCTGGTATGGGAAATGGTTGCATCATCCCCTTAGACTTCTACCTCTCTACCTTCACTTTCAGACACAGTAAGCACTTTGATGTATATTCAGTGATCTCCTTCTTCATATTATCCCACCAATAATGCTCTCAGAGATCTTGATACATCTTTGTGTTTCCTATGTGAATAGAGAAATTTGAACTATGTACATCATCCAAAAGTTCCTTCTTCAACTATGAACTTGATGGAACACATAGTATTTTCCCAAATCTCACAATTCATTATTCTTTAACATTAAACTCCGAGGATTTCCCTTTTCTGATAGCTTCCAATTTTTCCGGAACTCCCATATCATCCTTTTGATCATCCTTTAACCATTCCAAAAGTGATGCTTGAGCAATAATTTTTGAAAGGATTGATGATGTTCCCTTATTTATGATTCCCATGTCCATATTCATAAAATCTAATAATATTGGATCCTTTTCAATTCTCATCAATGATAGAATCGTTGGGTCCTTTCAACTTAGGGCATCAGCCACCTTGTTCTCTTTCCTAGGGTAGTAAAGGATTGAGAATAAATAGTCTTTGATCATCTATAACCATCTTCTTTGGCACATGTTCAACTATTTTTTTGGGAATATATACTTGAGCCTTTTATGGTCTGTATATATTTCACACTTCTCCCCAAAGAGATAATACTGCCAAATTTTCAAAGCAAATATCACTGCAGCCAACTCGGGGTCATGTGTTGGATAGTTATGTTCATGAAATTTCAATTTCCTTGAAGCATAGACAATGAATTTTTCATTTTCCATCAACACACATCCCAGGACCTTCTACAAAGCATCACTGAAGACCACAAAAAGTTATCCACTTGTGGGTAAAGTGAGAATGGGTGTAGTGATAAGCCTCATTTTCAACTCCTTGAAGCTTTCTTCATATTCATCACTGTAAGAAAAATTTACTCCCTTTCGAGTTAGCTTGGTAAGAGGGTTGGACAATCGTGAGAAATTTCTCACAAATAGTCGATAATATCCATCTAATCCCAAGAATATATGGATATTTGTTACCGATATTGGCCTCAAACATCTCTCAATTGCATCTATTTTGGAGGGATCCACAGATATCCCATTGCTTGTGATGATATGGCCCAAGAATGAGACCTCCTTCAACCAAAACTCACACTTTATATACTTTTCATAGATCTTATCCTTCCGCAATGTCTCTAGTATAGTTCTTAGATGATCCTCATGATCTTCCTTGGTTTTGGAGTATATCATAATATCCTCTATAAAGACTACCACAAATTTTTCAAGTTAATCTCTAAAGACTCTATTCATCACATCCATAAAGATTTATGGATCATTAGTGAGTCTGAAAGGCATTACTATGAATTCATAGTGCCTGTATCTTGTACGAAAAGTAGTGTTGGGGATATCTTCCTTCTTCACCCTTACTTGATAATATCCCGACCGCAAATCCACCTTGGAAAAGTATTGTGCTCCACGCAGTTGATCGAACAAGTCATCAATTCATGGGAGAGGATACTTGTTCTTTATCGTGATTTTGTTGATCTCACGATAATCGATGCAAAGGTGCATGGACCCATCCTTCTTATTGACAAAGATGACTGGTGCACCCCATGGTGAAGCACTTGGGTGTATAAACCCTTTATCTAGATTCTCCTGTAGTTGTTTCTTCAGCTCCTCAAGCTCCATGATAGCCATTCTATATGGATTCTTGGATATTAGAAATGCCCCAGGTATAATATCAATTGAGAATTCAACATATCTTATAGGAGGAAGACTAGGAAATTCCTTGAGAAACACTTCAGCGAATTCCCTCACAATTGGCATGTCTTCTAGGATGGTTGCCTCCTTAGACTCAATCATTTGAGCCATATAAATGTGCTCATTGGGTAGTAATATCCACACTTGAGATGATGGAGCTAAAGAAGATTCATCTTCTTCCTTGCACTTGTAAAGAATCGTGGGTTGATTCTCCACATGGAGAGTGATTTCCCTCTCATGGAAATTTTTGTTGGCTCTATATAAGGAAATCAAATCCATGCCAAGAATTGCATAAAATTACACCATAGGGATTATGATGAGGTTCTCCAAGAAGTTCAATCCACAAATTATGACAGGGGGGGATTTATATTCACTGGATGCAATGATTGTCCCATTTTTTGTACTCACCGACATCTTCACTTCCATGATTTGTGGTTGTGATGGGATTGTTCTACTAAACTTTCGAGATATAATAGAATGCATAGAACCTGAATCAAAAGGTAAGTTCGCTATTCATGAATGAATAACTAGCGTACTTATCACCACTTCATTTTAGGGGTTCACTTTGGCAATAGTGATGGAAAAATCTCCCCCTTTCTTCCTTGGAGATAGTTTTTTGCCTCTGAAAACCATTGGCATTGGGCACTGATTTACAGGATGCCCTGGTTCTTTGTAGTTTTAGCAATGAACCGTGCATTTTTGTTCAAATAGATCATTCCTATACTCTATGATATTTTTGGGTCTTTCCTGCTGATAGTTAATAGCAATGTTCCCTTCTTTTCTACACCTAAAGCATTTCCTTTTCCCCTTCAGGCAATTTCTGGGGTGCTTATTTCTGCAACTTTGGCAAGTGGGGTGCTGGATCTTCAGAGTGCCAATGGATTTATCCATCAAACCACCAGCATTGAATTCCACCTTACTCTTCTTATCCCCATGATACCCTTGAGATTATCAGATCTCTATTTATACCTTAAGGGCACATAGTACAATTTTCTCATAGTTTTTGAAGTCACGGATCGTCAGCACTTTCTGTAGGCTAGGTTTCATCCCACTAAAGAAGTGGTCAACCTTGCATTTGGGGGTAATGACAAAGCCTAAAGTGTATCGTTCAAGCCCTGTGAAGTTTGTTTCATACACTCCAACAGATTCTTCATCATTTTTCTTGAGGTCAAGGAAGTCCCTTTCCATATTAAGCAATAGGGTGCGTGAAAAATATTTATCGAAAAACATATTCCAGAAATCTTTCCATTCCAACACCTCGATCTCATCCACAGGCTTCGTATTTCTGATCAATGTTCACCACTGATCAGATTCAACCTCCATACGATAATCATCTAGGATAACCTTATCTTGTTTAGAACATTGATGGGTGGAGAAGATCTTTTCAATGGAGTTGATCCATTGTTCAGCGATTGAGGGATCAGATGATCCATTAAAAGTAGGAGGACTTTGTCTCATGAAGCTATCAATAGAGATTTGTTCTTTCTTGGGGGGGGGGGGGGTTGAACATTCCTCTTGATCCATGTTTCTATTCAAATCTTGAGATACCATAGAGTGAATCATGACAAAGTTCGCGATTCTTGACCCCATTGGATTGGGTCTCTCATTAGTACAGTCATCACATTGATCTTCACATCGGTTGTTAGACCGAGTCCTCCTATTACCGACCATTGGCTAGAATAAAATTAAAGTTAGGGGTAACACATAAATGGTAATAAAAGGACAAAACTGATTACTTATAAATAACTTTTATTTCAATAACATATGAATCTATTGGCTTCCGTCTATGTTATCCATGATCTAATTTCTAACAAATATTCTTAGGGAATTTTTTTAGTCTCTTAATAATGGTTCATACTAAGCTTGTGAATTTACCGAAGCATATCCCCCAGGAGTTTCGTAACCAAGAGTGCAGAAAGTCCTGTTGTCATGCACCAGTTCTCATTCAAGTCTTGCTCAAAGCGGTGATTTTGGGTTTTACCCCTAGGATACATCTATGCCAGAGCCACCTCTACCTGCTTGTATCCAGACAGGGATGTATTTGCTTGATAAACCACCAACTCAATACTCACCAAAACATTGGTATGTTTTTATTATACTTAGTCCTGTCTATAAGGATTTACTAGGGTTTTCTAATCCTAATTCCAAAAATAACTAAACCTATCCTCTGACACCAACTATAACAACCCTCATTTTTATTACACAATTAAACATAATTTATTACCTAAGCATCACTTGATACAACATAGAAGGTCAAGATTTATAGTTTATTTGGGGATTATGATCATTACATAACAACTTAAAACATGAAATACAACATCTTTATTGAAAACTTCCTTTACATGACCACTACATTCCCTCATACTTAGCATTGCATGGGATAACCTGAGGACATGCATAAGAAAAGGGTGAGCTATAAAGCCCAGTAAGGGAATAATAATGGAATAACATGAGGAATAAAATACATGTTAGACAATAGGAATATCAATAGATCACAAGAGAATCATAAACATAAAGTCATGATAAAGCATGATAATCATAACAGGGAAATTTGGAAACAACACTTAACATAGAATTATCATGATCCAAGGCTCATTGCACATGGAGCATGAGTAAACCATCATTTCACTTGGAGCTTGAGTAAACCCTCATTGAACTTGAATTACCATGATTAAACACCCATTTCACATGATGTATCATGATACTATACTTTACCCAATGCATTGGAGCATTATAAGGGCGCACCCTTCTTAAACATTTCATTTAATGCATAAGTGTGCCACATGGATCATAAAACATTGAATCATTCAACATAATATTTTATTCCATGGTAAAGGAATGTGAAATACATAAATGAAACTCTTTTAACAATAATTAAATGTGCATAAATTTTAATACCCTTGATAGGGAAATGGGCATGGTATTCACTACACAATGACTTTGGCTTGGAAAAGCATGGTGCAATTTCGGCAGCATAACAGCGTGACATAAGAACTCATAAAAATGGTTGATGAGAGAGAAACAGGTGTCTCATAATATTTAAATGACATGGACAGTAATGGGGTCATATAAATACATGTCCCAACAAATATAATGGAATTTATATTCATGATACAAAATAATTGATTGAATGTAGGTGAGGAGAGAGAAACTCCTTTCGGAATTTCGGCATAGTAACGGGTGTACAAGGGAGGAATTTAATGAGAGAGAAAGGGGTATACCATAATTCAAACATAAAGAGGGTAGTATGGGGGAGGTTTGAAACCATACCCCAACATTTATTATTGAAATTAAAAGGGCATAAAAATTTATAGAATATTGGACAAAAATGAGAAAGGAAGAAAAACCCTTACTTGGAAGTGTGCTTCCAAAGGCTTCAGAGAGGCTTCAGAGAGGCTTCTTGGGATCTTGGGAACCTTGGGAGGATTATAGAGATAGGATGGCAGAGTTTTTATGAACTAAAAATTCTTTTAGTGAGGAGGAAGTGTGAGCTTGGGTGGGTTTATATAGGAAAGGAGAGGGAATTGTTTATTATTTAGGTTTGGGACACCTCATATTAATCTAATCAAAACCACAATCCATCCCATGGTTTATGCCCATGGTTTTTTCCGAAGGGGAGTGGAAAAAAATATTTTATATGTCTAAATTCCTAACTTCTTAAAATAATTGGGTTTAATATGTAGAGGTGAGTCACACTCCCAAGGAAAACAATTTAAAAAACAAAATGTTTACTAAGTCTTGAAGGGTCCACTAAAGCATTGTAAAATAAATCAAAAAAACCCAAAATCACATAATTTTAATGTTAAAACATATATTGGCCGAACATAAAGTTTATAGTATTTAATTACATCACTATTGGGACATTATGATGTCATAAAACACATTATATATTTAAACGGTATTAAATTTTTACCCAAAAATTTGACTGTCTCAGAAAATTATGAAAAATTCACCATTGGATAATTTTGATGTCCTAATTCCAGAAATAATATTCATTTTATCTAAATAATTTTCTAAATATGTTAATTTTAACTTTTAAAATAAAAACTAACATTTATCGAAAATTCATGGGTTTTGACAAAAATGGCTTTCAAACCTTAATAAAAATTTCAATTGTATAAAATTATACGATCATTTATATTTAATAAAAATTAATTAAATAAAAATATTATTTTATTAAAATATTATTTAATTCAAAAATCCATTAATTCATCAAAATATATTTCTTAGTTGAACATTAACTAAAAATACTATTTGTTCTTTATAAACTATTTACAAGGTAACAATAATAAAATGAAAGTATATTCATTATTATATAAAAAATATATGTACATAAAAATAGTGTTAAGGTCCTATTACATAACCCCTTATGACACCCGCAAGACCGAAGAGTAAGGTGTGTGATAGTGATAGACTCTTAGGGTGGCTCGGATAACATTGCTCGGGTGGTATTCTCCATCACCTTCCACTTCTCTCATAGGCGGTCCTGATCGAGCTTATCATATTAAATCTCGGCTTGAGAATGGTCAAGAGAGAATCCCAATGAAGCCACCTACTTTCTGAGCTCGGACAATGTGCTTCGTATGGGGCACATCTACTGGATGAGGCCATCGCTTCCTTTGTCTGAGTAAATTGGATTTGTTAAAGCCCAATATTTATACCAATCATGTGATCACTGTTCAACAGCTATATTAGAAACGGTCACAATTATTAACATAAAACTAAAGAAGTTGACATTTTATATAAAAAGTTTACATAAATAGATATTTAATTAGATCAGGATGGATTTCCATTAATGAAATTTTGGGTCGTTACATTTATACTTTCTACTTTTCCTTTATTTGGTTTTAAATATCACAAAAATTTTCTTAAAAATTATTTTAATAAATTTTTATATCCCAAGTATTATAGATTTTTTTTTAGAAAACATCATTTTATACTGAACATAGAAATAGTTTCTGACTAAATGAATATGAAATTTATATTCCATAGATTTGATACATCAGACTGAATAGGAGTCTGTTCCATCAGACTAAGTAGTTTCTTTTCCATTGGATTTACTAATTTTATGTCCATCGGATTGACCAAAGTCATATCCATCAAACTGATAGTAGTTCAGATCTATCATACAAACCATAGTTCAGTTCAACGGATTGACAATATGTTAGTTCTTTGAACTTAAAAATGATTATAATCAGAGTGTTGGAATTATTTATGTTAGACAGAATTTATATCATCATTGTAATGGTGCTATAAAAATGATATCAGATCGAGAAGTTTTGTTGAGATGTCTAGTTAAGATCATATGATACTATTACAACCAACTCTTATATTCAAAGAAAATATGACTATTGGAGGGATGCCTATAAATAAGGGTGAATTTGAGGAGTTGGGAGATTATGTATTTTGTAACTCAACAAGTCTAAAGAAATATATGCTTGAGCATCTCATTCTTACATTATGTCATCTTTTATGGAGTTTTGTTTTAAGGATTTTGAGTGAGGAATTGTCAAATCCTTATAATAGTTTTGAATGTTTATTTTCATACTCTGATCTAGGTTTAGATAGGGGATTTTGAGGATAGGAAGACATGTGATACTGATCAGGCCAGTCGGGGGCTTCTAGAGTATTGAAAGATAGATCTGACACCAACCATTATATCAAGTGATTCTAGGGTTTTGGTAGATTTATATATTCTTGTATTCTTATCGAGGGATTTAATGAGGTGAAAAGACAGACCATCCAGATATGTTGAAAATTGTGGATTTCTTAAGTCATGATTTCTAACTTCCTTAAATCTAAAGGTTAAAAAGTTGGATTTATTTTATAAATATTTTAAGTAATTATTAATTTATTAATATCTTTCATATTACTTTTTTTAATAAGAACTATATTCTACTATGAATTTTATTTTAGAATTTTTGTTTTACTAAATCTTTTTAATATTTTTTTTATCATACTCTCTATGAGTCTGATTAAAAATTATAATTTATCATATGATTTATGAGTATGACACATAATCTTTGATTATCATATGACTTTTGAGACAGATCTTTATTGCAAATGAGGTTTGTATTTTTATTTTAGTTTAATTTTTTTAAAGCTACAATTAACCCCCATATTGTATCCATCATATACTCTTACGGTCCAATAAAATCAACCAAGAAAGAGAATCTCATGGTGTATTTGTATGTTAGTGATATCATATTTTTTGATAGTAAGATAAAATTAGTAGAATTTTTTACATGGTTAATGAGATTTTACTTTAAAATTTTATTTATTAGTGAGTTTATTTATTTTATTTGGATATAGTTAAATCAAAAATAGGGATATACTTCCATTTAATAAGAAAAATATAAGAGGGAACCATTGAGGAGTTTGAAATGTGTGATAGAAAACCTGTCTCAACATTGATATTAGTTATAACCAAGTTGGGGAAGCATGAAGATAGAAAATCAATTGATCCCATAATATATTGGAAAATTATTGTAAGTTTTTTTATTTCATAATGAAATGTCTAGAAATAGTTTATTCTACATTATTAGCAGCACATTTTCAAATTCTTCCAAATTTAGAATATCTATCAAATGTAAAATTAATCATGAGTTATATTTAAGAAAATCATAATTTTAGAATGATTTATTTTTTATAAATTATAAATTATTTTATAAATAATTATATGAGAAATTGGATAGATATTTTTAAGAAATAAAATAATTAAATGGATGAAATTTCTTTATCCATATAATTTTATTGGCTATCTTGGAAAGAAATAAGAAATCACTTCACTAAGAATGACTAGTGTGGAGTATATTTTTTCCACAAAGTCATGTTCCCAATTATTGTGGATGAAACAAAAACTTTATGATATTGAAAAAGAATCTAGGATACCTGTAGTGGTCCATTGTGATAATAAGTGTGAAATTGAACGAAATAAAAAAAATCACAACATTCACATAAAATGTATATTTATATTTGGTATCATTTTAAGAAATAGAATATGAAGAAAATAATAATCAAGATGGAATATGTTGATATTAATCAGTAATTGTTAGACATATTCACAAAACCATTTTCCACAAGAACATTTTAAAATCATATGTTGAACCTCAATTTTCAACCACCTTTACCAAGAGGATATTTGAGAAACCGCCTCTCCAAGAGCATCGTATGTATAACTTGGATATTTTTCTTTTACAAGACATTAACCTTGGTGTTTATTTTCAAAGTGGGAGAAGTGAAAAGATGGAATATAAATATAAAAATGTAATTATACTCTAAATGGGGGTTTTAACATTCAACGAAATTATTTGGAATGAATACAAGGGATATTTATAGAAATCTAAGACATTTCTTCATTTATCAACATGTAGTTTGTGTTGATGTTTGAATTTGAGCATATAATTCTCTATTCATCTCTTATTTTTTACATCATCCATGGTTCATGTATACTTAGAGTGATGGATTAGTTATTCTATTACATTTTTGGTCACGTTGAAGAGTAATTTATCTTGACACACATTGGACTTCCAAAAAACCCAAAGGGGTAGAATATTAGAACCAAGGATATCATTGGTTGTGTTTGTTGGCTCAAAAGGAATTATTAAGGAATAAAGGGAATAATTTTTTTGTTTACTTTCAATTATAGAAGGAATAAATTATTTTAGGTGGTATCTTTATAGTGTAATAATTTAATATTATTGGGGAATACATGAAAGAGATCAAAAGATATTGGGAGTTGTCTCTTACAAATGAGACATGATCAAAAGACAATGATGGTACACACATAGTGAAGTGTGGTTGTGTGAGATTAATCATCCAATACATAAGAGTAACTTTGATTTAAAAAGGATACATTTGATTGAACCAATAATATGGAACATTAAATCATTCTATGAGAATATATGACATTCCTTGAATGTAGCTACTCATGAATAAAAATATTTGGATCTAGAATAAGTGATTCATCATATAAGAGTAGACCATACAACAACTGATTCTGTTTAAGAATGAATCAAACAATATAAGAGTTAATTTTTTTGAATCCTGGAGTAGATTATTTGAAATTAGGAATAATCAAACTATGATAAAATAAATTTCACCACTAAAATAATGGTTTTAATGTAATGAAAAACCCATGAGAAATTGGTGGAACACTAGAAAATTAAGATAGATTAAATCATATTGTGATCAAGGTGGATGTGATATGAAGTTTTATTTTCAATAGAATGACATGAAAACTTAGATATTGAGAAATATGAAACCATGCCACAATTAGAGGACCAGGACACAATAGTTCTAGTTTTTAAAGGAATTTGAAAAGATCATGATGTGATATTTCAGGATATTAAATAAGATATTCTATAAAGATTTCACAGATATGGATATTGACTAAGATCATGCCATGAAAAAGATAATCACACCATAATCTGGTAATTTTGGTGTGAATAATACTATAATGGAGGTAATCACATCGTGAATAAGTTAATTACTTAAATGTTTTATAATTTGAATCCATCTCATATTTCTTTAGATTTGGATATAATTTGGAAAAACATATGAATGTTTTATAAGTGATTCAAATACCCAACTAATGGATGACATGTAGAAAATTTTAAATAATATTTTTTATGTTTGACCACTTGGTATTATGGAGATCATGGAAGAAATGAAATAATATTTTTAGAGAATAAATTGACACATTTGAATATTTTTAAGAAGTTGTTGTTTTTTGTAATAAATTTCAGTAAATATATTTAGTTACTGGGAAGAATTGAACCACAAAGATAACACCCTTTATGGTTAAGTGTTTATATTTTTTTGAATATTTTTTGTGGTAATCCATTTAGTTTCTTATTCTATTATTAATCTCTATTAAATTAGTGAGTGTATAGGGAGAAACCATCATCTCTATTTGATTTTTGGCTCATATTCTTTTGTTTCTTGAAATAAAATTTATCAACCCTCTAATGGCCATAAAAATGTATTTCAACTTTTATCAAAATCTTAAAAGGATTTAGAAACATTGACCACATATAGATAAGGCTTAAAAAAATTACTATCCAAAATATTTTAAGGTCAAAAAATATATTTGGATACTTTATATCATATAGAAAACAATTTATAGTAAAAAAATTATTACATAAAGTAGAATTTATGTCAAGCTAGAGGAAACTGGAATACTATATACTCCCTAAGGATAAAAAAATCCTCTATTAATATAAATACCATTATTTCTAAGAAACTTATGAACAATGAAAATCACATAGAGAAACATATCTGGGTTCTAAAAATTTATTCACTAATTTTTCTAGGCATATGAAAATTTAGGTACAAATATCTTTTGTAACATGATATGTAGGATAACCTTATAAGTACTAGTAGCTGAGATAAAACATAATTTTTTTATTTCAAACACTTTTAGGGAAAGTGAGAAACCAAGGGACACAGACCGCACAAGAACACAACCGACACAGACCAACATCAAATAGCACCAAAACAAACAACAAGAACAAACCATCACAACCACTAATAATCATAAAAAACCATACTCATCACCACACCCGACACATGAGTCCTCCTCCACAGTGGTCGATTCCCATTCAGAAGCTGGTTTATATTGCCTCCATAGATTATCTCTTTGGACCTAGCTTCTCATTTGGTCCAAAGAGCTCTGCCCCGTGACTCAATTTCATGGATATTCTATCTTTTTTAAAGGCAAGGATCACCCCACGATCTCTCTTAGACAAATCTATGGTAATCACCGGGCACGGAAAATAAGAATAATCCTTCCTTGTTTTTCTTCTTGGGATAGCCGACAACATTCCAACATCCTCATTCATCCTCTTTTTCCCACCATGAACTATATCACTGAAAGAACGAGTGCCCAATTCACTCAGATTTTCTTTATCACCCCTGGCTGAATACCACCTATTTTCAAATAGATTCACTACCACAGGTTCCTTGAACCCCTTTTCCTTGCCCCTCCTCAGTCCAGGAGTGTTGCATTCAATCACCGAAAGGCACCTAACCACATCTCCATTGTGGTAAAACATGATATCACTATATAAGGTGAACCCTTGATCTATAATGTTATTTTCATTATAGGAGAACAAACTCATAATTATAATTCATTTAGATGGTTAGGGATGTTTTTTTACTATATAATTAGTTCATGTTCCATAAATAATGCTCAAGTATATCATATATTATCCATTAACCACCAGGACAATGTATTGACACTAAAATTTAGTGGAATTTCTAAGAAAATATCCATTTCCTTTGGGATATGGAAATTGATTCATAGATATGACATAGGTTTCTCATAAATTTCAACCTCCAAACTTTAACCAAAATATCTATATATAACCTAGTTAACAACCTACCAGAGTTAAGATTTGACATCTCAAAATTACACGATCATTAACTATATAAGGAGAAATATAAAGATAGCCTAAAAGTAGTAAACTAAGTTTCTATTTCTAAAATATTTCAAATTTTTCACATGGACCACTTTAGACTAATTAAAAATAATATTAATGGAATAAAACACTATATTTATATTTTGTTTGATTACTATTCTCATTATACTGGGTTTCTTTCGATTATAAATATTTGAGGATTTTAATTATTTAAAAAGGTATTCTATTTTAGTTAAAAATGAAAAACACATAAAATTTTTTACTATCTAATGTGAGAATTATTGTGATTATGATGATCTTTATTTTAAAATCATTTATAGTTATAATGTCATAAAAAATAAATTTCAAACACCAATAAATGAAGAAATGATCTATTCAAACATAGTAATAGAACTCTCCAAAAAATATCTTTAACTATGTTATTTGAATATAAACTTCCAATTATTTTTGGATTGAGGCCTTGAATACTAATTTTTATACTATAAACCATGTTTTAATTCATTCAATTTTAATGAAAAATTCTAATGAACTATGGAATTATAAAAAACCTCAAATCAAGTACTTCAGTGTTTTCAGATATAATGTGTTTATTATGAAAACTACTAATAATATTGGAAATTTCGATTCCAAACAACTTGAAAAAGGTCTATGACTATGAAGACCCTAAAAAATTCATGAATGAGTAGTTATATAATATATTTAAGGTATTTAGGACGTTTCATAACAATTTGAAGTAAAGGAATGATTTTCATGAAAGTGTGATGTTACATGAACAAGGTGACTCTGAGTCACTATATTTTGAAGAAAATGAAGGATTATTATATAGGGAAGGAAGACTCAGGAAAGTGGTTTTGAATGAACATAGAGTTGAATGTAGTTAGAATCAAGCAGTGATGTGTTTTTTAGCGTAGGGAGGTTTCATAAAGGATTTTCCATTTCTATAAATAGGTCAATAATCCATTATTAGAGAGAGATACCTAGAGATAATCTCAAGGATGTGTTTTTTTAAGACATATGTGAATTTATTTCTTAGATCATTTTTTTATGAAAACATAATTTTTGTGAATAAATGAGGTTGTTTTTTCAAAAAAGTTGTTGTAAAAATATGGGTTACATGAAAGGCTTCCATGAACAAAGAGATTTTCACAAAAGTGAGTTCTGTGAACCTTAATAGGATTTCCTAGAACTTTTTAGTAAATTTTAATTCATTATTTGGATGATATTAGAGATTTGTGACACACCAATTGTGGTGTAATCTATAGTTATTCAATTAATCATGGGAATTTACTGAAAAAAAATGAGCACACTTCAACAGATATAGAAGTGGCCTTTTGACAAGTGATGGGTGGTGAACCAAGAGGGATAGTGAGTCTACTCTGAACATTTTTATAGAAGTTTGATTTATTGGTTCTTGTACATTGGTATATTACCTTTGTATCCTCTTTTAATTATCCAATTTTGGGTTAACTAAGTAAAACTTTATGCGTCTCTTATATTTTTTTGATATAAAAGTGAAAAGGGTGTTTTGTTTAATATATAAAAAAGATAAAAAATGAGGATTAATTTATTATATCATACCCTAATTCACCCCCATCATAGGGTATTTAATCTAGTGAGGACAAAAAGTGGTATCTAGGCCAATGGTTAAAATTAGTGGAAATCTCTTAATGGAAACCATGGTATAAATTAATCACAATGGGATTCTAGTCCTAGAGGGAAATAAATTTCAATTGTGGAAGAATATGATGTTTTACTATTTGTGATCCATAGGCATGGATTTACATGGAGATTTTATAAATGGAGTTTTCGTCAATATGAACATTAGATATTTATCAGATAGAGACTCTAAAGTGTGGGATGTTAATTCCAGAGGCATCAATTATTTATGGGGAGCTCCCACCTATACAATCAATATGAAAGTGATGTTGTGTAAATACTCACACACCATATGGTCAAATATAATTAATATATATGAATGTTACTCAAAATTATAATAAGAAAATTTTAGGTTTTATAGAAAAAATATGAGGACCTGAGGATAAACCCAAATTAATCTATTGAGACATTATTTGATTGGGTTAACATGATTATGGAGTACATGAATGGTCTTAAAGAAACCCATAATGATGTAAATATTTTAAATATAATATTGAGAAGATTTAAACTTTTGTTTAATCTGAAAGTCTTTTTACTCGAGGACAAAGATCAAAAGGAGAAGATGTTAGATAGTTGACATAGTACTTTTATGACATATGAGATGAGAAATAGTGCTAATAAGGTTATGGAAAGGGGGAAGTATAAGGAGGTGGAATTTAAATCTATTAAGAAGATCACCATGGATAATGACCAGGAAGAAGAATAGGTTGATAAAGTCATGTCATTCCTTACCTTGAATCTAAAAATGAGAAAATAAAATATCCAAGGGAAACTTCCACTCACATTCTTGAGATTTGGAAAGATTTTAAATCTTGTAGAAAAGTTTCCAAAGAAGTTTCAAGACAATTATGAGGAATATAAAGTTCCAATAAAGAAATATTTAACTATTATGAAAGGTAAGAGGAATATTAAGAACAAATTCTTCAAAAATAGGAACCTACTTTCACAACAGGAAAATATCTTTGAGTAGGAAAAAGTAGAATATATTTTGTACTGAAGAGTCCTAAAGGAATATGTTATTGTGGATATTATAGACAACTCATAGATAAAATAATCCCTCGATGAAAACAAAGATAAAATTTAAGGGATATTTTATCTACAAGAATATTTGAAAGCTTCTCTTTAAAGATTGATGTTTGGAGATAAAAAAAATGAAGAATGATGTTTTGTGATAATAGTCTCTATTATAATAAGTAGTAAGAAGAGATTTTTGAGATGAAGGAAGAAATTTATCCACCAAATCTAAAATATTATAGAGCATGGAGAATATTTTTGAGTAAAATATTAAGGTTGAACTTCTTTCTAGGATCATTGATGGATTGAATAACACAATAAGAGGTTGATTAAAATATATCAAAGTGGTTGAGAGAGAACTCATCAAACTGTGATGAAAAATGGAATATTATTATAGGCTCTTGAATGTAGATAATCCATTGAGAAACAAAATCATGTTGGATGAAGAGAATGTAAAGGAGAGTGGAGGTTCAATGGGACAAATAGATTACTATACAAAAAATAAAAAGAAACATTAGAATGATATAGTTAGTATGGGGATTTATTACAAGTAGAAGGAAATGATGATTTATTCCATTCCATAAACACTAACTCCAAAACTGATGGTTTTTGGGTGTAACTCAGAATCAAAACACTCAAAGAATCCAAAATTCCATCGATGCTAAAGAGAAATCAAAAAAGAGTGCACTATAAATCATATATTATTATTGTGGAAATATGGTACACTCTCAAAATGTGTGTCCCATATCCAATAGGTACAATAGGAAATACAAGAAACAAAGTCTTCTAAGAATAGTTCAATATTCCATGCATGATTTTGATGGTCACTATTTCGGTTGTGATGGAAATAGAAACATGGGTAAGTATTTCTCATCAATGATGAAAAATAATGTGTTAGAGTTTGTTTCCTAGGGAAAAAAATTCATGTATATTCAATGTATTTAATATTAATAAAAATTCTTATTACATATTGATCATTGTTTTACATGACTCTAATGTAATAATGTCCTAGAGTATACATCGCATTGATAAGCTCATAGAAGTTCCTTGCAATGATGAGAACATTTATGTACTATGAAGATATTATTAAATAATATTATATGGTCGGATAATGTACTATGATGGGATACATGGTACATAGACTGTCAGGTGTGAGTACATGTAATAATATGAGGTTTCTTCTCATATAGTTCACACTTGGTAATCTCCAAGATGGTATTATGAGAATAGACCTTCCAATAAGAATTCTAAATGTTTAGGTGTTATCAAATATTTCAATATCTGAGCATGTATGATGGTATTTATACATCGATATTATTATTAATGCTTGTTATAACTCACATACATAGATGTATTCATAAACCATGATGATAAAAGTTCATGGGGAAGTTGGATAAGTTGGGTATGTCATGAGTGACATGTCATTAATGGATAATTAAAGGAAGGATTTGTCCCTTCTATCTTTATGGAAGATGATATCTCATCCCTTTTATTGGAATGGAACCATCTCCCTAAATTCCTTTTCCGTGGTGTAATGACATTTTTGTTTCAGATAATCAAATAAAAATGTATCGAGTATATAGGTTGGTGACATGAATGTGCAACCATCATGATGAGATATTGAGACAAAGGGGATATATTACACAGTGAGAACTCATATGTGTTTTGTTTTTCATCATGAAATTAAGTTCTTTTTCTTGGGTTCCTTGACCCATTTCTAGATAGTAATCACGGACTTTAGGGAATTCCAGCTAATTCCAACGAGAAAAAAATCCAAGGGGGGCACACATTCAATGTTTCTGTTGATGTCAATTAAATTCTATTTGAATTTTTTATTAGAATAAATATTATTCTCAAGACCTAGGAATTGTTTTATTCAAGTTTTATTGTTCTCTAATATTAACAACGTAATAAATAATTATTTTATTATTAATATTGTTTTTTTGATTATGTGAATATATATAAAATATTTACTCGATGGATTACAAATAAAATATTTATTTTATTTTTTGAATATTTTTAATAAATATTTATTCACTAGATTGTGAATAAAATATTTATTTATGAATCAAATATTTACTCAATTTTTCAATAAATTAAAGAATATTTTGAATGAACCAAGACCGAGTCTAGTAACAAATATTAATTAACAAGACTGTTACATAATATTTTTTGTTGTAGAAGTTTTTGCACACCACAAAATAATAATAATGATATTAATATTATTTTTCATGGATTTTATTAAAGGTTTTAACTGATATTTAATGGTCTACTTGTAATTAAATAATATTTTAACCTAAACCTAACACTATAAATAGATGTTTATGAATATTTTATATTACATTCAAAAATTAATAATATATAATTATAGCACACAATGAATTCTCTCTAAACTCCACATTCTCTCTCCTTATTAATAATGAGAAACACAAGAGAGATTTCTTCAAGACCGATGAATGAGTGATCAATAATGAACAACAAAATACATTTGTTTCACCACACTAACACTCTAAGATCAAGTGGTGTTGTTCAAAGATCATTGGATCATGTGTGGATCACATCTAGGGGTACTCAATACTTAGATCCTCACATTACAAAAAATAAAATCTGAAAGGGTCTTTTTAGATGATCAACATTCATCAACGAAGAAAGTTACTAAGCCCAAATATTTATTTATTTAAATATTAAATAAATTAATTATAAATTTTATATGCAAGATACTCACTCATGGTTTTGGTAAATAATTATTAAAATAAATTTTAATATATCTCCCACCCCCACACGCTTCCATTGTCCCATGAATCATCAAGTGGTATCAAAGGGGTCACATTTTAATCTATAATTATTTATTTTATTTTTGATCTATGTGAAATTTTGATTATATTTTCATTTCATGCTATTCATTATTTAATAAAATTTGAATTAACGTGTTATATATGTATTAATCATATCCATTCAGTGTTTCATTTTTCCAAAGGGTTTAAGAATAAATGAAGAAAGACCAAATATTTCATCATGAAGTTCCAAATCTTTGGCTGGTAAAACTTGTTTACATAGTGTGTAGTTGGAGTACAAGTTATGTACCCATGCGCATTGTACCTAGAAGTGATAAGAAGTTAATTACACATGGTTCATTTATTGAACATCGTGTTTTGACAGTGCAAACCCAGCACATGGTAAGTGAATACATGGTGTGTAGATGACATGTACGTGTTGTGTAGTTTGGCCGAGTTAGCACACTGAAGCCCCAAGCATGTGACTTAAATATATGGAAACTGAGGTACATGACATGTAGTTGGACTGTACATTCCATGTAGACTCCCATTAAAGGACATAATTAAAATTAAATTAAATTTAAAATTTAAGCATTAAAACATTACTTTATTGATTAGAACACCAATGTGTGTTTGAAAATTTAATAACATGTTTTAACTAATGATAATTTATAAATAAATTTATACTAATTAATATGTGATTATTGGTTATATGATTTATTTTCCTTGACTTACATAATTGAAGTGGTGGTTTTAATCATAAGGGATGATATGTTGAATGTTGGTTCCCTAGACCCAACTTTTATGGCACTTTGATTAGCACTACATATATGCAGTTTGTTATATATGTGTGTGTGTGTGTGTGTGTTTATCTTCCCATAATAGTGTAGATACTTCTGCATCCACTTTTTTTATAGAAATTCCCTTAGATTACATGTCGTATCAAAGGATTATAGCAGATCTTAGGCTGTAATGAGAACCTCAACATGTCGTGATAGTAATCTTAAAGTAATGTTTTATGGTCCAGTTACATCATTCTGAAAGGACACATATGATGTGTAACCATCAGGTGTTGGGGGATCATAAGCATTTATACTTCTTCTCATAAATTTTTCACTTGATGATCTCTAGTTATTTATATCATGAGGATAGACCCACATAATTGGAATACCACATGTTCCATGTGTCATTTTTCATTCCTATCTACAGACATGTGTAATGGTCTCCAGACATGAGATCATTGTCAATATATTTCATTTAATTGCGTACTTTGATGCAAATAAAAAATCATGTAAATTAATTCATGGTGAGGTAGTTTTTTTTGGGTACGTCATTGGTGACATGGTATTGATTGAATTATCAAGATATGATTTTTCTCTTCTGAGTTGAGGAAGAGATATCTCAGGCCTGTTTGATTAGGATGGTTGCACCTTCATTAAATCCATGGCCATGGTAGTGGAAGGTAAGACCATCCAGACATATCAAAAAATAAAATAAAGCAAGATTAAGGATGATGACACTAGTGTGAATTATTCTTTATTGAGATATCGATGACGAAGAGATTATATAACACATACCATGTTCATGGGAAGGTAGTCATTACATTGACTTTACCTTATCTCTATAGGGGCCTCAATGGGTTACTAGACCCCACTCTTGGTCAATGAATATTATTCAACCCTATTGAGATAAAGGCCTAGAGGGTCACTCACTATAGCTCTTTGATAATCTTCCGTATTCTGGGAATTGGAATATAGACCTTGGTGGGACCCTCCAAGGGGTTCGAGTATTATCCAAGTTCTATGGATCACCATGTAATAAATAAATTATATAATTATTCAAGTTTCGAATAATTTGTTGATTTTTGTTATAACATGTATTTAAAAGTGATTAGTAAATACAAAGATAAAATATTATTCAAACGGATTTAAATTTCTAGAGTTCGTTTAATATTTTTAGGTGAAGTGAGTTAAGCTATAGACTCAAGTTTATCATGAAATATATATTTAATATATATTGCAGTTAGTGATAAAATTGTAAATATTATTTATGGAATAATTTAATTTGACATATATAAATATTTATAATACTTATAAAGTAAATATCTATTACATGAGGTTTGGAAACCCATATCAGGTATTTTAGATATCCCCTATATAAGTAAGAGAGAGGCTCTCCCCATGTAACTATTCATGTGTTAAAATTTAGAGCCTCTCTCTCCTCTGGGATTTTAGAGAGATATCCTCTCAAGAAAGGAAGATCTTCAAGCACATTCTTTTTTGATCAAAGACTCTATCCTTGTGGTGATCTTCGTTGTGTCGGAGAGCTCGTTGGAGTGACGTGCTAGCACCGGTATTCCAACGAACGACATGCGAGCAAATTCAAGAGTCATGTGTAGACGATCTAGAGGAATTCAACATCAAGGTCTTCAATCAACGGTCACCAGAATCCTGTGAAAAACTTACTCATGTTAAATCCAAAAAAGTTACATGTTTAATATATCTTTTTGTTCTGTCAAATCCATGCATGGTCCTCACACCGTACCGGGATAGTTCATCAGATTCGATGTTGTAACGTTGCTCCAGTGATAAGAAAAATTTTAAATTCCTGGTCCATCAGCTTTCGCTTCCCATCCCGGTACCTAAAAGTGGTATCAAAGCGATGCGTGATCTCTCAGAGTCAAAGGAAAAATTAAATTTCATTAAATTTATGTACAGGGCATAAAATCGGTTCCAACGAATCCATCCGTATGTCGATCCGTTTTCGAAAGGCCATGTTACGGCCATTTAAAATTTTTAATTGGATCGACGTCATCAGTTTAAAATTATTTAGATTATTATTTTATGAAGAATGCATTTTAATGTATTTTTCAAAGTACTGAAATCCCGCCACACTTTGGCTGGAATCTGGTCACAGGATTATTTTCTGGTGGGTTGTATTTTTAGGAGTTAAATAAAATATATTATGAGATAATATTATTTTATTTTACTCAAATAAAAAAATTACATTATAAGGGTTCAATGAAGACTTGGGGTCAACTCTTTTTATTTATTTAAAGAATTTATACTTTAAAGTTAAAAACAATGGAGACCAAGACCCCAAACTGGGTCTTCATCCTTTTCTTTTTCTATTAATTTAAAAATAGTGGGTGTATGTTTTTTCAAAAGAAAAAACAATAAAAAAGGATAGAAGACACTTTGAGTCTTCTTCCTCACGCGGCATACACCCACCCCCCTCAAGAAACCCTAACCGAGGCCGCCGTGACGATCGCCCGGCCCGCCTCCCTACTCACGCCGCTCGCTGCAGCCGGACCAAGCTCTCCCAGAGGACCTACGCTGCAAAGACCCTTTTGCCGAGCCTAGCCTCCCCTCTGCCTCCCACTTCCTGGACCTCACCGAGCCCGACCTCTCGTTACACTATCATCTCATGCCGCTCGGACAAGGTTATGCCACTCGGAACCCCTTGTTACGGCCTCCTCGTATCATGCTCGGCCAGACCACACCGCACTCGAACCTCTTTGATGATGCCGAACCACACCACTCGCCCTCGCCCGCCTTGCTACGTAGGCTCGCCCCACCTCCCACAGTGTTGTTCTAGAACAGCGGATCATCGCCCATGTAGATGGCTGGAGAAGAGGGTTGTTTCCCTTGCGGCTAACTGGAGCAGTGCGCCGCCACCCTTGCAGCTGGCCAGAGCAGCAACCTGCCACCCTCACACCTTGCTGGAAGATGCTGCCATGACGAGGTGTTGTTGGACCGGGCGGTCAAGCCGCGGTCGCACCGCTGTCACGCCGTGGTCGCTCTGTGGTCACACCGCGATCACGCCATGATTTGGACCTGATCCAATAAGACACCATAATTATGGTCCGTAGTCCTTCCGGACTCCTTCTTAGCTAGAGGTAACCCCATTAATTAGTTTTAATTAATTTAGTTTTTAAAAATTAAATTAATTAGAATTATTTTGGGTTTTATGCTTAAACTAATAATCTAAAACATTAATTTAATTAAGTTTAAAATTAAATTAATGGTTTAATTTAATTTTTAGAATGAAAATTAAATTAATTGTTTAATTTAATTTTTAGAGTTACAATTAAATTAAATAGTTGGAATTGATGAAAATAAATTAATTGAATTTATTAAAATTCATTTAATTTATTAGAGCGGCCAAGTTATATTTAAATTTTATTGCAGTTTAATTTTTAATTGGGATTTATTTATACCGACTGGTCTTGTGCAAGAGACCATACCGTGCATGTCTGGTTTATTTATTTAATTATTTATTCAATGTGTGTGATGATTTTAATAATTAATTAGATAAATGACAGTCTGTGAATCATATTTTAATTCAAATATGTATAAGGGAATGTGTGTACATTGCACAAGTTGTATTTTGTACCCCTAGACACCCTCGCATGTGTGCGGGTATATTTTTAATTAAACAGTGATGATCCAAGATGTAGACCTCACCAAGTTGAGGTGGTAATCCAGACGGGAGCCGAGTGCATTGCACTGGGGCTAGCTGGGACATGAGTCAAGTGTCGACTCAGGTATGGATGCCCCTAAGTCAAGATTGATCTATTAATGGATCGACCATAATAAAATGATCAAGACCAGTCAGATTACATGATTTACCTTTATGTATTTTTTATTGTTTTATGCAGATGCATGATTATTGTCTGATCACATAGAATAGTAAACAAGATAAAAAGGCATAAAAAAGTGATGAATGTATTTCTATTTCATGTTCAGTTGTGAGCATGACAATCTAGTTTAAACATATAAATAGAAAAATATTATATTTTTCAATAAATATAAAAATCTCTCAAATATATATTAAGTCCAAAACCCTTCCATTTCTAGCATTTAAACAAAATTGGGTGTTTGGGGTGCTCGTTAGTCATAGTTGACAGTGCCTCTTACTACCGGGGCGTTTTCATGAGAGAACTGGGTTTTCATAACTAAAGTGAGTAGTCAAGAATTATCCATAGCTAAATTTCTATCACTTTAGAGGCAAGATTTTGAGGGAATCAAGTTTGGAATCCAAAATATGGGACTTTACTCAACAACACAAGGAACCGCAAGTCAAGTGGTTGGCCAGCCTAGTGCCTAACTTGAAACCCTCTGATTAGTGGCATAGCCATAGCTTCTAGACTATGAGGGAGGTTTTGAGTATCCTTGCCACTATAGTACTCAAGCGACAAAGTATTCTGAATCTAATAGTGAGGGCTATCAAGGTTTGTAAAAATAGTGGGAGAAATTGATGTGATATAATAATTTATTAATCATAAATGTCAAAAAGTAATCAAGAAAAAGTGTTAACTGCTTAATGTGTATATGATATAGATTTAAGATGGAAATCACCATCACCACATGTACTTTATCACTTTGACCAATTTTTGATAATGAAAATATACTGACCGGAAATAACTTAAAGAAGTTCTACAGGATCTTGCACACAGTACTACACCAAGAAAGGAAGTTTTATGTGCTGGAATACCCAGTTTTTGCTGAGCCGCCTCAGGGAGAAAGTAAGGCGAAAAAATATAAATGGAAAAGGCATGTAGATGATGCACTTGATGTTCAATGCATCGTGTTTTCATCTATGTTCAGCCAATTGCAAAAAATTCATGAGGATGATGATTCCTACAAGATTATTTTACATCTCTAAGAATTATATTAGGAGAGGTCTAGATAGGAAAGGTATGAGATCTCAAGTTCCCTTTACAAGTGAAGACTAGAAGAAGGGCACCAAGCCGGTCCTCGCATACTCAAGATGATTGGGAATATTAAGAGGCCAAAAGCCTTTGGGTTCAAATTTAACCAAGAACTAGCAGTGAATATCATTCTTTCCTCTTTACTTCCAAGCCTCTCGACTTTTATTTTCAATTATAACATGACTGATATGAAAAAGCTTCTCTTGGGACTTTTGGATTTAGTTCTCCAAGCTGACAAGGATATGAAAAATTCCAATTCATATGTTCTTATGGTGAACAAGACAAAAAAGGGAAAGGAAAGGGTATTTAAATCCAAGTCTAGGCCAAAGACACCAATGCATCATCTTGCTAAGAAGACAAAGATTCAGTGGTAGAGTAATGAGAAGGAAGTTGTCTGCTTTGGATATGGAAATAAAGGCTACTAGAAGAAGAATTAGAGAGATGGGAAGAAGAAGAAAACTAATGCTTATACTTTAGGTATTTTTTTCATTAAATGAAATCAATCTTTTTCTACAAGTTGGTATTGGATACAGCATGTGGCTCACACATTTTTATTCATATATAAGAACCAAGTAGGTTTAAGAATATTTAAAAAGGTGAAGTATATCTCCAAGCTACAAATGGTGAAAGTTTGGAAGCCTTCGTAGTGGGAGACTATCACTTAACCTTGCCAACTGGTTAGATTTTGGTTTTAAAAATTTCTATTATGTACCTTATGTAACCAGGAACATTATCTCTGTGTCGAGTTTAAACACTATGGGATTTTATTTCAAGTTTGGAAATAAATTTTGACTATTTTATAGGGATAACATGTGTTATGGTATGTCACATCTTAAAAATGGTTTATACATGTTGGAACTTGAGATCCTCGTAATGGGAATCAATGAAAAAAATATCCAACATGACTCACATATCACCCGCCTATGGCACTTTAGTCTTGGTCATGTAAATAAGAAGAGATTACAAATATTACATCAAGAAGGGTATTTAGAATCGGTGTAGTTAGAACCCTTGGATGTATGTCAAGCTTGTTCACAAGTAAAGATGACCAAAGAACCTTTATCAAGAAAGGGAGAAAGAGCCAATGCAGTACTGGAATTAATACATATTGATGTAAGTGGTCCATTTCCAGTAAAGGCAAGGGGTGTTTTTTTATAATTCATTACTTTTACCAATGACTATAGTAGGTATGGTTATATCTAATTAATGTGGTATATGCATGATTCCTTTAGGATTTTTAAGGAATACCAAAAAGAAGTAGAAAACCAACTTGGTAAGAAGATAAAATCACTCCACTGTGATCGAGGTGGAGAATATCATAACCAAGCTTTCATTGATCTGTTGAAGGAGTGTGGGATAGTATCCCAAATCACTCCTCCTTATACACTACAATGGAATGGTGTTTGTAAAAGGGGGAATAGGACTTTTCTAGACATGGTCAGATCAATGATGATTCATGAATCTCTTCCATTATTTTTTTTGGGATATGCTTTGCAGGAAGTCGTATATACCCTTAACCGAGTACCAACTAAAGCGCTAGATGGGATTCCATATGAGTTATGGTATGGAAAGAAACCCAGTCTGACACACATACATATATGGGGGTGCTAGGCATTTTTCCAGACTTTACAAAGAGACAAATTAGCCTCCAGAAGCACCAAGTGCATCTTTATAGGTTATCCTAAGGAAACAAAAGGATATTTCCTATATAACCCTTCAGATAGAAACATTATTGAGGCAATATACACCATATTTCTAGAAAGGGAACACAAATATATTGTAAATAGTGTGATCAAGATTGACTTTGATGATGTTAATTCTCATGATTTAGAAGAGTTGGTAGAGGAACAATCTCCACAAGAGAATATGGAAGAAGAAGTTATTTCTGAGACATAAATACTACGTAGGTCTACGTGAGAGGTTAGAGAACCAGATCATTATGGTTTTTTATCACTAAGTTAGGTGACACATTATTCGTGGAGGATGATGAACCTTTAACCTACAAGGAAGCAGTAGAAGGAAAAAGTAGTTGTTGAATGTCAAGAAGCCATGAATTCTGAGATGAAGTCCATATAACAAAATCTAGTTTGGATTTTGGTAGCCACTCTAGTTAATGTAAATCCCATTTTATGAAAATGGGTATTCAGAAAGAAGTTGGAAATGGATGGTGAGGTTAATACCTTTAAAGCAAGACTAGATGCAAATGGTTTCAGGCAACTTCAAGGCATCGACTATGGTGAAACCTTCTCACTAGTAGAAATTCTTAAATCCATCAGAATATTGCTTGCAATAGTATCCTTTCATGATTATGAAATTTGGAAAATGGATGTCAAAACTACTTTTCTAAATGGGGAGTTGGTTGAAGACGTCTATATGACTCAACCCGAAGGGTCTGTCAAGTCAAAGAATGCCAATAAAGTATGCAAGCTATAGATATCCATTTATGGATTGAAGTAGGAATCACGATCATGGAATGTTCTTTTTGATGAGTCCATAAGAGAATTTGGTTTTTTCAAAAATGAAATAAAGACTTGTGTCTATAAAAATGTTGAAGGGAATTCCATCATTTTTCTAGTTGTATATGTTGATGACATATTAATTATGAGAAATGAGGTACGAGTCTTACAGTCAGTTAAGACTTGGTTAAATGAATGTTTCTACATGAAAGACTAAGGTGAAGCATCCTACATTCTAGGGATCAAGATCTATAGAGATAGATCTCAAAGGATTCTTGGGCTAAGTCAAAGTACATATATTGACAAGGTACTCAAAAGGTACAATATGGAAAAATCCAAGAGAGGATTGTTGTCTATGTCACATGGTATAAATATCTCCAAGAAAATGTGTCCACGAACACCGGACGAGATTGAAAGAATGAATATAATCTCTTATGTCTTGTAAGTGGGTTTCATCATGTATTCCATGATATGTACTAGGTTTGATGTCACCTTTTCATTAAGCATAGTGGGTAGATATCAAGCCAATCTAGGAGAGTTGCACTAGGCAGCTGTTAAAACTATCCTAATGTACTTGAGGCATACAAAGGATATTCTTATAGTGTATAGAAGACATGAGGAACTAGTAGTGATAGGCTACACTGGTGCTAGTATCCAGATAGATCATGATGATCTCAAATCGTATTCATGCTACATATTTTTCCTGAATGGTGGTGCAGTGAGCTAGATAATCTTAAAGCAAGTTGTGGTTGCTGATTCTATAGCAGAGTCTAAATATATTGCAGCTTCCTATGAAGTAGAGGAAAAAATTGGAATATGAAGATTTATCTCAGACATTGGGGTTGTTCCTAGTAGTGCAGACCATGTTCCAGTATATTTCAATAATACTACTACATCGGTGCTTGCCAAGGAGCCCAGGTCTCACCAGAGGAGAAACCATATTCTTTAAAAGTTTTATCTCTTGAGGGATTTCTCTCAAAGAGTTGAACTCGTAGTTAGTAGAGTATCCACATAGTATAATATGACAGACCCATTGACTAAATCCATTTCTCATCAGAATCATGATTCTCATGTGAGAGCTAGCGGATTTAAACCTATTAAGAGTTGGATCTAGTTCAAGTGGGAGTGTTCAAAGTGGGTTCCATAGACCCAACTTCTGTTGTAATTTGATTTCCACTACATGTATGCATTTTGTTATATATACAGGCGTTTATCTTTCCATAATAGTGTAGATACTTCTACATCCACTTTCTTTATGGCAATGTCCTTAGATTACATGTCGTATCAAAGGGTTATATCATATCCTAGGCTATAATGAGAACCCTAAGATGCCATGATAGTAATCTTAAAGTGATTTCCTATAGTCCAGTTACATTAATATAAAAGGAAATAGATGATGTGTGAAGATCAGGTGTTGGGGGCTCATAAGCATTGAGACTTCTTCTCATGATGTTTTCACTTGATGATCCCTGGTTATTGAGATCATGAGGACAGACCTGTATAATAGGAACACCACATGTTTTAGGTTTAATTGGTCGTTCCTATCTACAGACATGTGTAATGGTCTCCAAGCTTGAGATCATTATCAATTTATGTCATTAAATTTCATAATTTGATGCAAGGAGAAAACCATGGAAATTAAGTCATAGTGAGGTAGTTTTTTTGGGTACGTCATTGGTGACATGGAATTGATAGAATGATCAAGATAAGATTTTTCTCTTCCTAGTTGAGGATGACATATCTGGGGCTTGGTTGATTAGAAGGGTTTCACCTTCATTAAATCCATGGCCATGGTAGTGGAAGGTAGGACCGTCTGGAAATATCAATAACTAAAATAAAGAAAGATTAAGGATGATGACACTAGTGTGCATTCTGCTTTATTGGGATATCGATGATGAAGAGATTATATTACACAGACCATGTTTGTAAGAAGGTAGTCGTTGCTTTGACTTTACCTTATCTCTGAAGGGGCCTCGATGGGTTGCTAGACCCCACTCTTGGTCAGTGGATATTATTCACTACTATTGAGATAAGGGCCTAGAGGGTCGCACACTATAGTGCTTTGAGAATATACCCTATTCTGGGAATAAGAATATAGAACTTGGTGGTCCCCGCCAAGGGGTCTAAGTATTATCCAAGTTCTATGGATCACTAAGTAATAAATAAATTCTTTAATTATTCAAGTTTCAAATAATTTGTTGAATTTATTTATAACATGTATTTACAATTGATTAGTAAAAACAAATATAAAATATTATTCGAACAGATTTAAATATCCATAGTTCATTTAATATTTTCAGGAGAATTGAGTCAAGTTATAGAATCAAGTTTATCACACAATATATATTTAATATATCTTTCAGTTAGTGATAAAATTATAAATATTATTTATGGAATAATTTAATTTGAAATAAATAAATATTTATAATACTTATAAATTGAATATCTATTACACGGGGTCCGGGAACCCATACCTGGTATTTTAGATATCCCCTATATAAGTAAGAGAGAGGCTCTCCCCATGTAACTATTCATGTGTTAAAATTGAGAGCCTCTCACTCCTCTTGGATTCTAGAGAGATATCCTCTCAAGAAATGAAGATCTTCAAGCTCATCCTTCTTGGATTGAAGACTCTTTCCTTAGGGTGATCTTCGTTGTGTAGAAGAGCTCGTTGGAGTGTCATGCTAGCACCTAGATTCCAACGAACGATGTGGGAGCAGATTCAAGAGGCGTGTGTGGATGATCTAGAGGAATTCAATGTCGGAGTCTTCAAGAAACAGTCTCCAGAATCCTATGATGAACCTACACATGTTAAATTTGTACAATTTATATGTTCATTGTATTTTTGTGCTTTTTCAAATACACACATGGTCCTTGGACCGTACCGGGATAGTTCATTGGATTCGACATTGTAACATTACTCCAATGATAAGAAAAAATTTAAATTCCCAACCCATTGTCTTCCATTTCCCATCCTAGTACCTTACATGATAGTATCAAGATTGATATCCAATATGAAAGAAAATCAAAAAAATTCCACATTAGTAAATTCTTTGGTCACCTTGTTGCCGATTACAATTAGGATAAGAAATTTACATTTTTAAATATTAAATGGGATGATGAAGCTAATTGTTAAAAGATTAAGGGGAAGAAAAAAATTACTTAATCTATTCTATTAGACCGCACAGATTTTGGACCCTTTAAAGAAGACATGACACTGGGAGAGGGAAATGGGCATATTCACCCTTGTAATAAAGCTGGATATCTCTCACAAATTTCTAATGATAAGGATTTCACTCCTCTTATTGAGGATCCTTTGGTTAAATGCAATTAATCCAAAATGAATGAGGTTCATCCGGAGGTGGATAAATCTAGTTAAACTAAAAGTGAAATTCAAGTACATGTGAATGCTGAAAAAGATCCATAGATGATTTCACAAGGAAATCAAATCATGCGAAAAGATCATGATAATGCTACAATGGAGATAACAGAGAATGATAGTAGTGATGTGACTGACAATGAAACTCAAGTACCTGAGAATTATGATGGAATTTAACAAAATATTCAACCACGAAACTCAGTTGATCATAATGGCCATGAACATGCTGCTTTAGATGAAACTCTAGAATAATTTGGTAATGGGGTTGTTAGGACCTCATTGGTATCTACTTACCCAACCTCTATTGTTACTCCTAAAAAAAATGAAGGTCTCAATATCGACTCTACTGAGGGTTCTAACATGGGAGGTCCCTTATAACAAGTTCCACTATCTAAGTATGATAAGAGGATGTATCTAGTGGAAAAGTTGTCGAAAATCATGCAGTCTGTGAACAAATTCACTCCACTGAGTGGTTTCTTTTCATCTAATGAGACTGAACACCCACATTCATGTGAAAATTTTGAGATCAAACCAAATGAAAACAAACAAGAGGGGCATCCTTCCACTGGGGGCTTGATCACTGGAATAGATAGGTAGAATGTTCTAGAAAAAATAGATCCATCCCAAATTAAAAGAAAGGATAATGAGAAAGTAACAAAGCAGAAAGGCCATGTGGATGTGGCACAACAAAGGGGACCTAGGAAAGGGATAAAGCCCATAAAAATGTGTATCTTATATTGGAATTATCAAGGGATTGGGAATTCTTTAATGGTCAGATCCATTGGGAATTATGTTATGGGAAAAAAACTGATGATTATAGGAATTGATAAGCCTAAACTATTTTTTGAGAAATTAAAGTCTTTTAAATGGTACTCGCTTGGTTATAGATTCATCCCTCAGTATTTTCATAATGGTAACATGGATCATCTTTGTATTATTAAGAATAATAGCACCCATATTCTTACATGCATCAATCTTTCTTATAATATTAATATCTCTTTCAACACTACATATTCCACTATGTCTATCTCTTTTGTTTATTCCTCCACATCATACATCATAAGAATAGAGATATGGAAGGAACTTGAAGTTATTGCTGAGAATATGAGAAATAAGTGGATAATTCTGGGAAACTTCAACACCGTATTGAAACGGAATGAAAAAACTAGTCTCAATTTTAATTGGATTTCCTCTATGGAATTCTCAACCTGCAATGATCAATGAAATATTTTTGAAATCCCAATTTCTAGCATTGAATTCAAATGGAGAAAATATACATTGAATGTAAGGAATGAAAGAAAACTTGATATATTTTTTATCCTAGTTAATGACACCATAGGGGATATTGGGGTCTTGATCCCTTCACAAACACCATTTTGACCATAATCCTATAATTTTTTTGATCTCCACTCATCCTCAAAGTTAATATACTTTACCCTTTAAGTTCAATAATGGATTGTTGGTCATGTCTAGATGCAGGTAAACAATTATTGAGGTATAGAAAATGAAGCCTCTAGGAAATTCAATTTGGATACTTGATGAAGAACTAAGGTTCAACAAATAAATAATAAAATAATGGAGATAAAAAGTCTTTATCTAATCTTGAATATGACATTAATTATGAATAGGATCATCTTGAAGACTTTCAAATTTAAAATTAGCATCAAAACACCCAATCTATAGAGAAATATTAGGCCTAAAATAGTCTGGATGATCTCCTTACTATCGAGGAAATACTTACCAGATGTCAATAAAACATTAAATTGTTTATATATGGGTACATGAATAGAAAATTATTTAACAGAATGGACAAGGAAAAGGGAATCAGGGTAGAAAATAAATCCATTTTTGTGGATGGAAACTTATATAACTATGAGGGTGATATTTCTAATGTTGTAGTGGGATACTTTAAAAGGTTGTATTCTAATGATGGAATGGAATTCACATATAATATGGTTGATAATATCTCTACTTTCATTGAGTATCATCAAAATCAATCCCTTATCATGGATCCTTCGAAAGAGGAAGTAAATATTTCTCTCTTTTCTCATAACATGGAGAGTGAAGTAGGTTCTGATGGTTTCACAAAAAAATTATGTTTTATTGGTACATTCTCTAGGAGGAAATAACCAATTCAATTAAAGAATTTTTCACACATGATTTTATGCCATATGGGATAAATTTACACTTTATCGTGTTACTACCTAGGAAAGAGAATTATATTGATATAAAGGATTTTAGGCCAGTTGTTGTTGGAAATACTATTCCAAAAATTTTTAGTAAGATTATTAAGATCAGATTGGGAGAAATTATCAAAGAGAATTTGACCCCAAACCAATTTTGGTTTGTTCCTGGAAGGAATATTTAAAAAAAATTATTAACTACCTTGAGGAGAATTAACCTTATGAATAATAAATCGAAAGTATTAAATTTTTCATTAAATATTGATATCTCTAAGGCATTTGACATAATGAAATAGAGATTTCTTTATGTTGTCCTTATGAAATATGGTTTTTCCAGTGATTTCATCAAGCTAATCATCACCATCCTTGGATCTGCAATATTATTCATACTTATTAATGAGTCTCAAAGAAACCCTTTTCATTTCAAAAGAGGTGTTAGACAAGTAGGTCCCCTCTTAGTAATTTTTTTTTCCTTTGAGGAATATTATATGAATAGATGCATCAATGACCTTTCACCGAAATGTTTTTATAAAAAAAATAAATTTGGTGGATATGTTTTCACTCTATCACATATTTTGTATGCTAATGATATCCTCCTTCTTGGGAAATGTTCAAAGGGAACCATATGTTCCATCAAATCCTTATTCATGTATTGTAAAGAAGTTTTTAAGAAATCTAGTTGTTAAAATAAGTCATTTATTAATTTTGGTGTTTCAATACCTATTGGAAAACAAACAAGCATCACCAAATCACTAGGAGGGAAGAGGGAAACCTTTTCATTTAACTATCTTGGGGTCCTCTTATTCTGTGTAAAGGTGAGAAGACAACTTCTTGAAGGTATGTATTCAGGTATCATCAATTAGATGGCTATATGGAAGATAAATATCATGTCATAGTCCGAAAGGGTATTCATTTTCAACTCGGTGATTAACTTGAAATTGTTTTACACCTTATCTTTATATAGATGGCTAAGAGGACTCATAATGGAACTATATTCCATGAGAAGGAACTTTATATGGACTGATTTGGTGCATCAATGGAAGTTTATTTTTGATTCTTGGAAGGAATGTATTAAACTGATTGATATGTGAGATCTTGGGACCAAAAATATCAAAATATTCAATGATGGACTTCTTAACAAATTTACACGGTTTCTTTTGGATTTGAATAACTCTTTTATTGATTTTTTATCAAAAAGTTTCAAGAAATGGATTTTTTATGAGTACCATCAATATCGTACATCTTCGGTATGGTATTCTATCAAGAATTTTTATAATGACATTACACGGAATTAAAAATGGATGGTATTTCAACAGTCTAACCTCAATTACTAGAAGACACCGTGGTTATACAAACTATGCCAAGAAATGATGATTATTCCATAAGATTAGAACCAGATAAAAATTGTAGAGCTATTGGAAATCAATAAAAGATTTAAAGATATTTTTTCCCACCTGGTTGGTATTGAAATCAAGTATGATTTACTTTAATTAGACACACTTATATGGAAACAACCTAGAAATGGTTAATTTATTTCAAGAGATTACTAGAGAATATAATTTTCTTATTCCTTCATGCTACAATCACAGTTGATAAATTTAAGTTACCCTTCATTAAACCTTCTAGATTCACTATTATATGGAAAATTGGGGGAAAAAGTTGTCCATCCATGATTACATAAAGAAGGAAGGGTAGTAGTTTTTACTGTCATGTCACTTATGCTTGCATGCAGAAGAGAAAATACGACACCAATTAATGGAATGTGGTTTCACATAGAGGATGTGGCACTATGTAGGTAGCCTGTTTAATATTAGGATATGTACAAGCATGAATCTAAAAAATATCCAAACTAATATTAATAAAATGGTTCTAAGTGGGAAATTTTATAACCTGCTACTTATTGTTTTTTATTTGGTCTTCTATATTTTGTGGAAATCAAGGAAAACCTTCATTTTTTAGCAACTAACAGCTCACCTTCCATGAGGGATTCATTGCACTTCACATAGATATACATGTTGTAGAAGGTGTATAAGTTGGTGGAATGAGTAATAATATAAATGATATCAACATATTCATATTGTTGAGATTATAAGTAATTCCTAAGAAACTATTGGTAATAATATATGTGTTCTGGATTCCCCCAATATTCACTTAGATAAAACTGCATGATGATGGTGCAGCCACTGGAATGTTGAGACCGTTAGGCTATACATGTTTTTTTACCCATTTTGGATTCATATAAGGTTTCTTTCAACTTTATATTGGAATTGATGTGGCTTATAAGTCTAAACTATGGGCAATAATTCAATCCATCAAACATTCTACCTACCATAACTCGGCCTCATAATGGGTTGAATTTGACTCTGAACTTGTTGTAAAATACTTGAATGAGAGAACCAAGAATGTTCTTTGGAGACTCCTACCCTATTGGATTGAATGTATTGATCAAGTAAATCACATCAATTTTATTGTATCTCATGTCTACAGGGAATAAAATCATGTGGTGAATTCACTATCATAGAGATAAATCATGGAGATGAGACCGATTTGTTCCTTTAGGACCTCTGATTTTTGTGCACCTTTAGTGGATGTAGATATGAGGGGTGTAATGTGCTCCATTCTTTTTTAATATCATTTTAATTCCATATGTTGTTTGATTATTCTCTTTAATAAATTTTAAAGGTCAGGAACCTTGGATCTTTGGAGTAATTAAAGTGAGTATATCTAAAAAATAAAAAAATGAATAAATAAATTAATGTTATCAAGTTGCTTTTTCGTATTCGTTACATTTATGGATGATCATGAGCCTAACCAAGAACTATGTATGTGTTGGCATTGATTTATTTTAATCTAATGTATGGGATTGTAATTATTTAATATTAAATTAAATGATGGCCTTCATGTTTTCCCTAACTCCATTATTATGTAGGACCTAGATTTCCATGGATATTTATTTAATCACCATTAAAATAATCATTTGATTCCCCTCACCTACATGTGAGTAATAAATACTTGTAATTAATGGATCATCCCAAGGTGAATAAAGGCGGTTCAAGACAAAAACATGATGATTCTGACTTAGTGATACATAGATATATAGATGGAATGTTGTAAATAATTAAATACTAGTATATGGAGTTATTCCCCTAAGCCATAGGTTGATTTAATTTCCTCTCATTAAATCAACCATTAGATAAGCTCATTATAAGATTTTTTACTTTAATCATTTATTTCTATCTATGAATTATTCATTTTATGTATGAAATACAAGAGTTACATAAATAACTGAGTTAATATGTAAAGAAATAATTTAAATAAATGGATTGTCCATAAATGTTTTATTCAACTTACTTAATTAATCAAGTAAAATCCACTTAATATTAACAACACATGTAAATTATAAAACATGATAAAATTTATGAATACTTAATTAAAATACCTCAACCAAATATTATGTCAGACTAATCTTTACATTACTTAATTGGAATTTAAACCATATAGATAAGTGTAGTACATGGTCAAAGTCTACACAATTACTTTTATTGGGGATTTCTCTTGAGAGTTTTGGGTTTACTTAACTAAAATTGTATTTAGTTTAATGGTTAAAGTTAGTTCAATACAAATTTGGAGGAAATTATTGAGGAAATCCAAGTCAAGATGTTAGGATATGGAAATCCACTCAATGGATCTAGGATATATAAGCCTTCAGTAGGCAATACCACCTACCTAATTACATTCTTATTGTTTTTATGGACAAATTAAGAGTTATTAAGAAAAGTGATGGGTATCATTGCCACAATTATTTGATAGCAACTAAAAATTCTGATTTCAATGGGGAGGACAATTGGGACTTGAAAAATAAAGGGAGATTTAATAAAATCAATTAATTTATTATATCTCATGTAATTTATAATCAAGAAAAGTACTAATAATCTTCTCTTTCAATTTAAGAATAAGATGGAAATATATTCATCCACATTATACCAAAGATCAATATTAAATAAAGACAACCTCTTAACTGGAAGTAACTTCTTGGAATGGTATTGATGCCTTCAGTTTATAAAACTCCATGAACAGAAACCTTACATGATAGAATCATCAATTCCTGATTTTCTTGAAAAGGAGGTGGGTAATGAAGATTTAATAATCTATAAGAAACATATGAACGACTTAGAAAACATTCAATGTTTTGTGCTTTCATCAATGTCTAGTGAATGCATGAAGTCTCACCAAAACATGGATGTATATAGAATTATTGAGAACCTCCATGGTATTTACTAGGATAGATCTATATAGAAATGGTTTGAGATTTCTAGGGTTCTCTTTTAGGGTAATCTTGGAGAGGGTACCCCTTCTAGGCCTCATGTAGTCAAGATCATTGTCTACATTGAGAACCTAGAGGTTCTAGGGTTTAAACTCCCTGAAGAACTGGGCACCAATCTCATTTTGGCATCATTATCTCTAATATTCTCTAGATTAGTTGTAAATTTTCATATTAAAATCATTGATAAGTCTCTTTTAGATCTTCTTACTCTCCTTCACCAAGTAGATAATGATATGTATCATGAAAAGCCTTTTTTCTTATGGTGAACAAATGGAAATGGATAGAAAAGAGCTTTAAGACCAAAGATTATTTACGCCCTTCCAAGAAGAGGAAGATCAAGGTCCAGGTAAGGGAACATGAATATTTCTATTTCGAATGTGGAAAGAATGTCCACTCGAAGAAAAAATTCACCTAGTCAAAGAAGCAAGGGGAAGGATTTAGGTGTGTTTTTAATCGAGTGTAATTTATATATTTCAAAAAAAATGGGTATTAGATATAGCTTGTGGTTCTTGCATATGTATTTAAATACAAGAACAAAATAGATTCAGAAAGATTAACCAAGGGGAGGTAGATCTACAATCTGTCAACAGATCTAAACTTTACTAATATAGCTATCAAGGACTACCACCTCACATTGATGACTAAAATGATCTTGGTTTTGTAGGGATTTTACTGTGTTCCATCTAATTTCAAAAATATTATTTTTGTGTCTGGACTAGATAAAGATGGATGTATTTTCAAATTTTTGAATAAATGTTTCTCATTTTATAATCATATAATTTTTTATAGTAACACACATTTAAATAACAATATTAATGTGTTGGATTACACAAATCAAGTAATGGAAGTCGATAACAAAGTTAATTCACACGACGCATACCACACCAAACTTTGGCATCATCAACTAGGTCATGTAAAGAAAAAGTGCATGACTAAATTACATCAAGATAGGTATTTAGATTATTTTGAACTAAACCCACTTTATGTATGCCATGAATGTTTACAAGGGAAAATGACCAAAGCACCATTTAGTGGGAAAGGTAAAATGGATAAATATATTCTTGAATTAGTTCACAACAATGTGTGTGGATCATTTCCAATTGAGTCAATGGGTGGGAACTCATACTTCATAACTTTTACTGGTGAATTTAATAGAGACGAATATGGATACTTAATGAGTTATAAGTTAGATTCTTTTGATAAATTCAAGGAATACAATAATGAAGTTTTGAACCAATTCAGTAAGAAGATTAAGAAACTCCACTCAGACTGTGCTAAAGAATGTCTTAATCAAGACATAATTGATTACTTATGAGAGTTCGTGATCCTATCCCAACCCACTCCTCATAACATACCTCAGTGGAATGGGGTAAGAGAAATAAAGAAACACACGATGTTGGATATGGTAAGATCAATGATGAACCTTGTGATTCTTCTATGATCTTTTTGGGGATATTTGTTATAAATAGAAGCATATGTACTAAAATGAGTACCAACTAAAGAAATAGATGGTATACCATAGAAGTATTGGAATTAAAAGAAACATGTGTTGTCTTATATACATGTGTGGGGTTGAAAAGAATTTGTTAAGTCCTCTTTATGTAACAAGATTTCACCTACAGGTGGTACTATTGATCGGTGAGTACTGTAGCAGCGAAAGGACACTGTAGCGGTGGCAGGGAACTGTAGTAGTGGCAGGTACTATAACAGTCAGGTTACTATTCACAGAATGGTTCTTGAGCCAAAAAATTGGGCATATGGTCTATGTAATGGGGCACATGCCCACTGAGCCTTCAGGCAATGTAATGGGTCTCCCTCTACCCAGTTAAAAGAGGAATTTTCTTTGCTTTAATAATAAAATGAGTCTTCGGACCAAACCTTTTAAAAAAGGGATACCACCTATACAATCCCCTATACAAAAAGGTTTTGGTTAAAATATTTCCCACATTTCTTGAGGAATATATTATCTCTAAAAGAGACAGTGGGATCGAGAAAGACTTCGATGAAGTCTAGGATCATGATACATAAGATTTGGTATAGGAAAAAATCCACAAGGCCCCATGAAAGTAGAAATTGTTCTACATACAAAATTACTACATAAGAGTACTAGAGATGTTATAGAATCGTAATAGTATGGTTTTCTAGTCACCAAGGATGGTGACTCATTATTAGTTGATAATAATAATACTATAACCTATAAGGAAGTAGTAAGTGGCACAAATGATTCCAAGTGGAAAGAGGCTATGAATTTTGGGATGGATTCCATGTAGAAAAATCATGTCTTGATTTTGGTAGATCATACAGTATAAGTAAAGCCTGTTGATTGAAAATGGGTATTAAAGAAGAAATTGGAAATGGAAGGACAAGTTAGTTCATATAAATTGTTACAGGTTTCAAAAGGGTTTAAAAAGGATCAAGTAATTGACTATGAAAAAACCTTTTCACCAGTTTCAATACTGAAATCCATCATAGTTCATCTTTCCATTACATATTTCCATGACTATGAGATTTATAAAATAGACATAAAAACAACCTTCCTTAATGGGAACATTCAGGAAGATGTCTGTATGACAAAACCCGAAGGGTTTGTGACTCGAAAGGATTCCAAAAAGAAAAAAAAGTTAAAAATATCCATTTATGGATTAAATCAAGAATCCAGGTCATGGAAAAGTATTTTTGATGAGGCTATAATAGAATTTGGTTTCATAAATAACAAATGTGATCCATGTGTATATAAATGGTTTAGTAGAAGTGTAGTCATTTTATTAATAGTATAGTTTAATGAAATATTAGTCATTAGAAAAAAAAATATTCGTTTTAGAGTCTCTTTTGGAATGGTTGAATAAATGCTTCTTTATAAAGGACTTGGGAAAGGGAACATATATTCTTGGGATATAGATTCATCGCGAGAGATCCAAGATGTTTCTCAGCATAATTTAAAGTACATATATTAAAAATATAATGAAAAGATTCAATATAGAATAATCCAAGAGGGTATTATTTCCAACATCACCTGGAAATCTTATTTTCAGGAAAATGTGTCCTCAGACACATGAGGAAATAAAAATAATAGAAAGGATTATATAAAAATTAGTGATTGGGTCAGTCATGTCTAGTATTCTATGTACTAGGATAGATGTCTTTTATGCATTAAGTGTGGTAGGAAGATATCAATATGATCTAGGTGACTTCTGTTGGATGGAATGAAATTCTATCCTTAGGCATCTGTGGTTTACTAAGGATATGTTCCTGGTTTATATAGGAGATGAGTAACTAGTCATCATAGGGTATGAAAATTCTAGTTTCCAAACTAATCAAGATGACATGAAGTCTATACATATTTACTTTGAATGGAGGTGTTGTGAACTTAAAGATCACAAAGAAGGTTGTGGTTATATATTCTACAGTATAGTCTGAGTATATTTTGGATTTTGAGGTAGCTAAAAATAAATATAGATGAAAAAATTCATCCAATAGCTTAACATGTTTCCTAGAAGTAAAGATCTTATCACACTCTATTGTTATAGTACTGCAGTGGTGGCTCTTGAAAAAGAGACAAGGTCACATCAGTGGGTGAATAATATACTTCATATGTATCATCTCTTGAGGGTTTTTTCTCAAGGGTGAAGTTATAGTGAGTAGTATTTCCATAGAAGACGTTGTGGTGGACCTTGACTAAATACTTAACTCAGTATAAACCTGACTATCATGTAAGATCAAGAGGACTAAAGTTCATATGTATTTGGCTCTAGTCCAAGTGGGATATTTTTGTAGTTAGAATCCTAGGACCAACTATTTTTACAATGATGAGAATTTTTATGTGATATGGTGATATATTTAAATAATGTTATGTAGTTAGATAACAAAATATGATGGTACATGTAGTAAATATACTTTTAAGTGTGAGTACTAGTAAGCAGAAGAGGTTTCTTCTCATGAAGTTCTCACTTGGTAATGTCCAAGATGGGAGATTATGAGAACAGACCTGCTAGGAGGAATTCCACATATTTTGTTGACATCAAATATTCATATCATTGAGTGTGTGTAATGGTCCTTATACTTTATGATTATTATTAATGCATGTTATAGCTCACGTACTTAGATTTATTTCTTAAATAATGATGAGAACAGTTCATTGATAAGTTGGATATGTTGGGTGTGTCATGAGTGGCATGTCATTAATAGATTATTCGAGGAAGGATTTTTTTTGCCTTCCATATTTATGGAAGATGATATCTCATCCCTCTTATTAGAATAGAACCCTCGACCTAATTCCATGTCCTTGGTGTAATGACATGTTTATTTGAGATAGTCAAAGAAATTCTTGTCGAGCATAGAGGTTGGTGACACATATGTGAATCCTTCTTGATGGGATATTGATACAAAGGGGTTATATTACACAGTGAGTTTCCATATGTGGTTTTCATCGTTATATAATTAAGTTATATATCTTAGTATCCTTGAACCATTTCTAGATAGTAATCTTGGACTTTATGAAATCCCACCTAATACCAATGATAAATAATCCTATAGGGCCACACACTAAGTGTTTGCATTTATCTTGATTAAATTTTATTTGAATTTAATTATTGGAAGAAATTTTATTATGAAGACTGAGGAGTAATTTTATTCATGTGTTATTGATTTATAATATTCACAAGGTAATAAATAATTGTTTGTTTATTAATAAATAATTAATTTGATTACAGAAATATATATAGAATATTTATTCACTGGATTAAAATATTTATTTTATTTATTAAATATTTTTAATAAAAATTTATTCACTAGATTGGGAGTAAAATATTTTTTTATGAATAAAATATTTATTTGGTTGTTTAATAAATGATAGGGGAGTTCAAACGAACTAATAATGAGTCCAATGAAAAATATTAATTAACAACACCATTACATAATATTTATTATTGTGTGTGCTGGAATGCACCACAAAATAATAAAAATGATATTATTATTATGTGTAATGGGATTTATTAAAGTTTTTAAATGTTATTTAATGGCTAACATGCAATTAAATAATCTTTTAACTTAAACCCTAACTCTATAAATTGACTTTTATGTCTATTTTATATTGCATCCAAAAATTAAAAATAGATACTTCTTTCACAAAAAAAATCTCTCTCAAATCCTCCTATCTACTTTTCAAGAACGAGAAACACAAGAGAGATTTATTAAAGAAAATAGAATGAGTGATCAAGAATGAAAAATGTAAGACATTCTATTTTCCATGCTAACACAAGGATATCAAGTGATGTTGTTCAGAGATTGTTGGATCATGTGTGGAACTCTGCGAGATAGATTCTATCCTTGGATCCTCACAGCACAATGAAGGTAATCTGAAAGGGTTGTTTCATACAATGAATCAAGTTCCTAAGCCCAATTATTTATTTCTTAGGATATTAAATAAATTTATTATAAATTTCATGTGTAATATATTTGGTCATGGTTTTTGTAAATGATTATTAAAATAAATTTTGATATATCACCTACTACTGCACGCTTCTGGTACACCCTAAACCATTAGAATGTTCTTATGAAGACCCAAATAAGTCGTATGTATCATCTTAAATAATTATCAAGTGAGATGAAAATACATAAAATGTTGTGAGGATTTTAAAAATAATTTTGATCCATCATATTTAGATGAGGATCAATCGTTCCAATCAGCACTAGGTGTGAATTCCAAGGCATGGATCAAAAAGAAAAGGTTGAGAAGTATCCAGTTGCAGACATTGCTCTGAAATAATCAGATCATATCATTGCATTGGTCCTTGATAGTTGATGTACTTCCCATATGATGGGAAATAAGAATATTATCATAGGAATCAAATACAACAAGGAAGTTGTTTTCATATTTGAAAAAGATGAAGTCTTAAGGGTCATTGGCTCCAGTAAAGTCAAATTTGGGGGAAACGATATGAGACACTCATATGTATTGATTGTTAAAGGTCGCAATAAAAACTTGTTATTTTTTAGTCAACTATATGACACATGATATGAAATAATATTTACTAAGAATGTATATGAAATAAAGGTAAAGGATACTATTGTTTTAATGTAAAGGGAGTACAAGAAAGGGAATATCTTCCATATCAGTGGAGAAGAAGATATGTTATTTATATCCAATGGATAATAAAATAGATTACATACCCCAATTATCATCTAGTGGTTAATTATTATGAGGATAAACACATGAATTAAGGATCAAGGGTTAGATTCAACAATAAAATGTGGTTCTTGAAATAGGATATCTGGACCAAGGACTCTAGAAAACCTTACTATTTTTTATATATGGATAGACAAAAGATGGAAATAAAATAGTTGGAGTTGGATCATGAAGATGGATGGGATGATAATATTTACAAATTCCTAATTTTCATGAATATTCATCTAGCTAAATTTCTTCTTGATCACGAATGAGCTATCAGAGAGAGGTATGGAGTGACTTGGCATAAAAAGGGTGATAAAAATATAGCCTTAATTTTGGTATTTATCAAGTAAAGGAAACACACCAATGTTATAAAGATTATTGTTGAAGTAAAATATTTCACCAATGATCCCCACATGGTTGGAGGTATGGTTGTGTCCCACTTTAGTTCATTAATTATAAATGTTAACCCTCGCAACAAAGATACACTTGGGGCCTTGATGACCATTTTAACACTTTTCCTAACATGTTTTATCCTTATATAAACTATTTGTTTTAAAATAACATAGATGAGGATGAGGTATGGGGGGATGTTACCACCCTCAAATATGGAAGTTCCCTTGTACATTAAGGTTTTCTAGGCTCTTTTTACACCACTTCTTGGGACCTCATTAATAATGAGCTTATGGATATGATCAAGGATTATTTTTTGGGATGGAGATTACCCAAAGTAGCATATTCCACTACTATGATACTCATCCTAAAATTGAAAGATCTTTCCTCTATTAAGTAGTTTAGGCCAATTATTTTGTGCAATTTTCCTTATAAATCCCTCGACGTAGTCATCAATAGAATAATCTAGGTGAACCTCCACAAATGGATCCTTGATGAACAACAAGGTTTTGTCTAGGGTAGATCTACACAATCATCCATTTCTATTCCACATGAAATGATAGGTCATATCAATAAGAAGATAATAAGATCTAACATTGCTTTCAACCTCAATATGGAAAAAGAATATGATAGGGTAGAGTAGAGTTTCATAATAAAATTCATGAATGATATGGGCTTATATGAGCGAGTGATCGATCTTTTATTTAGATTATTTTGTTCTCCTTGGTTCCCATTCACTTACATAGAGAAAATATATGGGTTCTTCAAGTTAATATGAGGCTTAGAAAAGGGAACCCATTAACCCACAGTGTCTCCATTATGGTCCAAGCCTCTTTCAACATGTATTTAAATAAGGGAATCAATAAGGGCCATGTTCGTACATACTGGTGCAAGACAAATTTCAATGGGGTTACTCATCAATTTTTTAAGGATGATCTTATTATTTTCATAAACAATAATAGTGGGTCTATTTTGGAGATTAACTGTTTTCATGAAACATATAACAAGTGAAGTGTCCAAATTATCAACTGAGGTGAGAGTAATGTTTATACCTCAAGATTATTTTCAGATATAAGGGGGGAGAAAATAGAATATAGGATAAGATTTTATAGAAGTTCTTTCCCCATGGATTATTTAGGATCCCCGATCTCATAAGGTAGAATCTGTATCCATAATTTTTATGGAATTATCTAAAAAATATACAACTGAATCCTTAACTAGAAAATAATTTCCTCTCCTTTAGGGGATGCATCACCCTAGTTAATTGTGTACTTACCTCTATCACCATGAATTTCTTGTCTACCACCATTATTACTAAGATAGTTCCATTAAATTTAGAGAATATAAAGGTTTCCTTATTTTGGGATACACAATAGGATGGTAGGAACCACTAGGAATTGTGGAATAAGAAGGCCTAGGAGGCTGAGTAAAGGGGAATTAATCTGAGAACTTTTCTGAAAACAATGAGATCACTTCATGAACAAATAGAATAGTATTTATTGAAAGTAAAATCATTATGGGAAAGGTTAATTAACCAAAAATTTGGGGTGTTTATAGACATCTCATGGGGGTAAGATCTAGGTTATGGGACTCGATCTTTCACCACTTCCCTGTTCTTCAATAAAACTCATAGTGGATCGTGGGGTGTGTTGCAATCAACTATGGGAAAGATATACGGGTAGGGAGTATATTGGGATTCCTAGGATGTCTAGTTTCATATATCTTCTTATCATAATCTATAAGGTTTCCCTCCTTCATTTGTGCCACTCTCAACCCATAAAATCAAGAGTTTTATAGAAGCATTTTGATCAGTGATAAAAAAATACATGCTTGTTTTTAAAAACTCTTCAACTAGGTACTTCATGATGAAAGAATATCAGTATGATCTATATGAAAAAAATGGACATTATGAATAAGGAGGTAAAATCTGGTAAAATGATATCCCCACTAAGCTAAATTTTCAGGTTTGTCTCATTTGCAACCAAGATCTTCTTATTGATGAGGCGGTGAGGCAAATAGGGGTGTCCATAATTTCCAAGTGAAAATGTTATCATAGACCAAAGGAGGATTAAAAATCTCACATATTCTATGAATTAGAGTGAGTATCATTGGTTTGGAGTGGATTTAGTGTTTTTAGTGGCCTGAATGTGAAAGGGATTTCCAGTAATAACTTTCTTCTCTCTTGGTTTCAAATCATGGAAGATAATATCAATGAGTAGAAGGTGTGATCACTGTTAATGAAGGCCAAATTTTGGAGTATCTAGAACACATGTAAAAAACAATTTACACGAGGGGGTTCCTAGTTCGAGACTGGTGGTGATGATCTGAGCTTGTTACTTACTGGTTGAGATGGTGAAGGTTCTGGGTGCAGTAGAAGCATGGGAGGGATGGTTCCCAACTTTTCTTTTTTTCCATTATTGATAATCAATTTGAGGTATATTACAAAGAAGAACATCAAGACCAATGGAATTGAATAAAAGAAAAAAAGGGGAGATAAAACCCAGAACTAAGAGATATGAGATCAACATAATGTTGTTTATAGTTAATTTAATTAAATAAGCATTACCTCTATGGTTATTCTTTCTTCGTTTATGTGTCTGGTCATAGATATGTAGTGCACCACCTTTGCGTTATAGAATCCAAGAATAGGATTTCTCTAGAGTTGATCCACACATGTATCATGTATCTCTAGATGTCACTGAAGGATTCTCTGGGTGCTATCACAGAAGATCCTTCCACTTCTGATGTCCACCTTCGATCACCTTGAGAACCGCTTCCAAAGCATTCTCCTTGATCCGGTGGAGGAGGATCGCTCTCATTCTTGAAAGAGTTCCTAGAGAAGAAAGAACTCTCTAGTCTTGAGATATTTTCTCACTTTCATTATTCATGACTGAAAATTCATTGCTTATCTTTCCCTTAGATAATAATAGAATAATATAATCAGTCATTTATTTTACCAGGGTAATAATAAAACAATTTTCACAAGTGACTTAAATTATTTCATTAATCCTAGTGAAATCACCATGCTAAATAATAATAGTAATATTATTATATCCTAACATGAACTTAACTTGAGAGTTATGATTGAATATTATTTAATCAAATAATATTCAATACTATTATTTCTCAGTGTACCCTTAAGCTCAGTCCACCAATCCTCCTTGAAATTTATTAATTATTCCACCCACAATATATTACTTTAAATAACTAGTGATGAATTAAATGTGATCATGAATAAATGAATAATTATTAAACCATGACTGGGAATAATATTTATTCAACTTTTTAAAACATAAATAATATGTCATTTAAGTGAGATACTTGATACACTTAGTTTGTAACCCTCTAGGCCTATTTCTCAGTGGCATTAGGTGGAGCAGCCTAAATTCTAAGGGTAGAATCTAGCAACACGGAAAGGAACCCATATAGAAAGAAGTTAATGACACAATGACATGTCACCTCATACTAAATTTTATCATTAAATACAATCCCTTTATCAAAATATCTCTAGTTGAGTAGGTTGCATGCTAGTGCCATCAACCTATATGCTTGATATCTCTTTCTTTGACTTTTTATAAATTGAACATGCATATTTATAACCATGGTAATGGATTTATTTAGGATATATCATTTACATAAAACGTCCTAATATATTATATTATATTAAATAATAGCTGTTATAAATCTTTTCTTGCATTATTCATTAATTCAATATTACTCGTGATGCACCCAATATATCCTACCTCGCCATGAACATCTATCATCACAGTTTTCATAAATGAATTTAAGTGTGCGACTCATAATACTCATTAATAATAATCTTAAATTATATGGAACAATACACAAGTCCGTAGATAGGAACATCCAATGACACATAAGAATGTGTATTTCCTACTGGAGGGTCTTTTTCTCATAATATCCTATTGGATATCACCAAGAGCATACACCATGAGAAGGTGCCTTAATGTCTTATGAGTATCCACCCCTGATAGCATGTATCATTATTGTCCCTAAAATGATAACATTCTGCCATAAAACATATATCTAAGAATATTTCCATAGCACTATTAGGTTCTCATCATACCAAGTAACTGTTATGACCTTTTACTATGAAAACTACTCTTGGGACATTATCACATGCAATGTCACACAAAAGAAGAATCATGATGTGATAAGGAATTTATTGATATTCAAAAACCATGAATATAAGTTATCATAAATTAAAAAGAATTTGGTTCTAGGTCACCAACTCCAACAGCTGGTTCCACTCCTTAAACAGTGGGATCTCTCTCCATAATTATGTTTAGTCATTGAGGATAGGGGTTCAATTCTTATGGTTCAGAGACTACCCCCATGAGGTAAATATTTACATTGGACCCCTAATAATATTATTCTCAAGTTAAATGATGATGGATCATGAATTAAGAGATATATTTGGGAAGGATTAAATGTTCGTAACTAGCCTAGTTATGTCATCTTTACTTTCAACATTTTCTTTGGCCAAGGGGACTCCCTCATGGATGAAGTCTCTACCATATTCAAGGGGATAGAGTTGTGTCTATGTCATGGTTTTAGGATTAATAGGGTTGAAAATTATTCATCTATTATCCATAGGTCCATCCATAAGGATATCACAATTACTTTTATCATCACCTATTTACTCTATAGATACAGAAGTTTTTTCAATAGTCACATGGATCTTACTCACACATTGCGGGAGGGAAATAAGGTTTCTGACTTCCTGAAATCATGGGACACTCCTGAAAACCCATGTATCATATTAATTAGCATAGTTCCCTTCCCCCAAAGTATGTCAGTCTTTCTTGGGCCAATTCCCTAGGGCTTCATTATTCCAGAACCCCTTGACTGGTTTGGACCTTTTCCCCTTCTCATCAATAAAATTACTTATCATTTAATGGAATAAGAAAACATATTGTATCATAAATTATTTTTCCATTTGAGTCAACAATCCTTGTAAGATTTATAAAATAATGATAGATCCCCCAATCACCATAAACTATCACATGACCATACACACACATGCAATATTTTTCAAAAGAAGATGATTTTTCAAAATACGAATAGATTAAAAGATCAGGACTCATCAAGGGTGATTAAATTGGTTTACATTATTGTGTGTGGGCCTATATCGCCAATATAAATTTATGGGAAAAGATAATAGGTACTTTTCATTAATTACTACAATAGGACGGTATGTTTGATGGTGATCACCTACAAGGCTGAGGTATTTAGTTACATTAAACGGTATAGGAGAAAGGTTGAAAAGATACATGATGCCCACATATTTTCATAAAAAATTTAATAAATTTTAAATGATGTTCAATGGATTTTACTTAATATTCCTAAATGATTGAAAATTTAATAAAATATGAATAATTTGATTTAAAAAAATAAAATGGATCATAATTAATAAAATGTGTATTTTAAATGATTATTTGTTTTTTGAAATTTGGTTGGAATTTACTAGAATTATTAAAGTTTTTTAGGTGTTAAAAATTATTAAATACTAGATATACCTCAACCATAGGACATCAAATCCACTTAGCCAGCCACAAATTCTGGTTGGCCAATGAACCCCACCTGGAGAACTCGAAAGGGTGACAGAAGAGAGATGGCCACATGGGAAGGAGCCCATACAGTGTGTGAGCCAAGGCCCATGTGGGATACACATGAATTCATGACCCATGATATGTGTGTGCAAGTGAACTGGGATCCCATATATAGGGTAGGATTATTTTCCAAGTTCATCATGAATTGTTATATAAAGAAACTCTCATCCATACTAATCTTCTATGAGGGACGAACTCCATGTGGTTACCAGTGATTTTAACAAAAAAAATGGTGTTGTTCTTATCTATCCATGTGACCACCCTACCTCAAAAATTTTCTTCCCTGGTGCTTCCACTTCACAACTTCACCTTCCATTTTCCATAAAACAATGGAAACCACCATGGACAACCTCCAAGAAACTTAGGCTTTAGATGGTACCCACTTTCGAGGCCTCAAACCACCATGAAAAACCCCAGGGATCTTGGGAAGCCTTTATTAATACCATTTGGAATAATATAATCCCTTGATGATAAATATAATTCCCATACATCCAATGTGAAGGCTGTATGAGAGAAGGTGTATTACTACTTTCTTTTCCCATTCAATGCACCAAAATTTAACCAAGAAGATGATGATAAGTTGGATATGTTGCATGGATATAGTTTTCCAAGTAAGAAATGGATACTAATCCATATACAAGAATAAATATGTGGAGATCCATGGGATTCAACAATATGAATAAGATACACCCAAAATAGGATGTGCCACTGATTGTGGATAAGGAGTGGAAGTACCATTGAGAAGCAACATTAGATTAGTATGTGCCACCATGCGTGATCTACCATCAATTTTAAGAGCATGATAGATAGAGGGAGGAGATGGTATGTTGATATGGTGGAGGCACTGATGGTAAATGTAATCTATATTTTAAAAAGATCATGGTAGATCTAGAAGAGCATAAACAAAGCATCGTTGAGGAGTAATGGGTGAAGGCAACTATAGTAGTCATCTACCATTGAGGTCGCGATAGATTAAATCTACCATTGAGAGAGAAAATAGTATATATGGAGGAATAAAAAATGGTGGATAATTTCATGTGATGGTAGATGATACTATTAACAAAGATGAAGCATCACTGAAGAAGAACGCTAGAGGTAAATGTGTCCTTAGTTGAGGAACGGTAGATGAGGAACTACCATTTAGCACTGACAGTAGATCATGGAAAATGTAGTAACATTTTAGAGGGTGAAATGGTAGATGAGTAATACTATAGTTACTTCATGTACATAATCAGATACCCAGGAAGAATAAGGATTAACTATGTGAGCTATAAAATATTTGGTTACATGACATCTAGGAAGAAACAATTGGGGAAATGGAAGATAGAGGATCAAAATACCACGGAGATTCCAAATAGTAGATTCCTGACTATAGATTCTCGTACCATAAGGTTGTGGTGGTAGATTATGAATGGTATCACTATGATTTCTACCATAGTGAATAGTGATGATAGATTCTACTAATATCCCTATGGAATACGATTCAACATAGAAATTTTCAAATACCCAATAATTCAGCAGATTTAACAAAATAAATATTTTAATAGATATATCAATACTTTACCTGATATAAAAGAAGATATGAAGTAGATATGAATGATATAGGTGGAAGGGATTATTACCAATATAAATATAAGTCTTACTACCACTAAAAATGCATCAAGTAATCACATTGGGTTGCTTCTTCTTTGCTATGTTTTTATTATCTTTACTTTTATGTTGTAGCTTTTAGTTTCTTTTATTATTGTAATAAATTCATTCTGTTTATTATTAATGTGATCCACCCTTTATTTCTCCCACTATTTCTCATTCTCTCTTTGTCTCCCTCCCTCTTCTCATCTCTTTCACCATGACCTCTTTCACTCTACAATGACTGAATACCCGAGTCTTAGCCTCGGGGGAGGATAGGTGTTTCCAAAATTCTTTTCATCAATTATAATGTTTTATTTATGTTGATAATGAGTAATAGTGAAGTTTATAGGTGTGGTGATTTTCCACCATCACACATATATTGAACTCTCTTATTTTAATTTATTTAAATCTTTTCCATTCTTTCCATTGAACATAAGAACTTCATATGATTGAGTTAAGTCATTCAATGGATTAAATGACATACAATGGAGCCAACTCTTGGAAGGCTCCACACTCTCAATTGATGTGAGTCATCATACATGATTATAGGAGAAGGTTTAATTGAGTTTTCCTTGTAATTGATGATGTCCTAACTAATGAATAAAATAATAGTAATATAAGAGTTAGATTTCACAATTGGTTTATCAAAATAAATTTATATTACAAACTTGAATAATGTAAGGAACCTGAAACAAAAAACTTAAGGAGAAGTCATTTTTTTATAATCACCATTATATGTTGCATTGCATATTAGATTATATTTTAATTATTTTATTCCATTCACTTTTAATTGTTTTAAAAAACAATAAAATAACAGAGTAGTTAATGTGGAATAGAAAAATTAAGTGAATAAACTGGTCAGATCCTCAAGTGAGATAACCCTGGTAATCTATTATGTTGCATTGGGAAATTAGAAATATTAACTTTTCCCACACCCCACAATAGGTGTGAGTTAAAACATGACACATTTTACAAGAATCCAATCAGTTGTTCACTTGAATTTTTATTTTTCATTCAATAGACACTTTTTTATTACTTTTATAAAAAATCCATAAAAATTATTTCCCCATGATGCTTTCAAACAATTATTTATTTAATTAATGGAATAATTACCCACAGTTGTAATAACAAATTATTGAATCACCCTTTTCTACGATGTATAGTGTTTCTAATTGTTCTTTGAAGCTGAGATAATTATGGAAAAAAATATGGGGATAAGGAATTCAAACAATTTATAGTTAGCTTGAGGGAGGATATGATAGAATTGATTTTTGAATCCATAGATTAGGAGATTATTGATTTCTCCAATTACATTTCATAATTTTATGAATTAGATGAGGTCCAAGATGATTCCCACTTTGTATTTCATGATTGTTTTGAAGACATTAAAAAGGTAGAGGCCACGCTTGAGTAGTATCCATTTCCTAACCATTTGAAGAGCCAAAACAAATCTGACCATGAAGAGCTAGAGTGGATTCATGATTAAGAAGACATGTCTGATGAGCTGTGTGTGGTTGATCAACAAGATTTGTACAACATTTGAAATGAGTGTGAAGTGCACCATGATCCCCTTATCCCATACAAAGTAGATGATCCAGAACCATTCTATGTTTCTCTATCATTGGAGGAATAATACACCACTAATGTATTGAAATTTGAATAGAATATGTAGAATCCCAACCACTTACCTCTATCCAATGAGATCCAACTTCAAGAAGTACTTACCACTGAAAATGATATTGAATAAAAACCAATATAGAGAGATAATATTAAATTAAACTCTCTCTCATTTGATTTTATTCAATATGAATTCAGTGTAACCTCCCTCTATTTTGACTTTTCAAATTTTTTCAATCAATGTTTTATCTCAGAGAAAGATAAAGAACCTAAAAATACACCTACTAAAAAACAAATAGAGCTTATATCACTTATTACACATTCATTAGAGGAATTACTTGAGGAAATCGAAGTAACTGAGCCTGATAAAATCAATATAGTGGCTGATCACATTGAAAGGGAGAATTCTGATTTTCATTCTTCATGTTTAAATTATTTCCAAAAAAAATAAATTCTAACCATACTCTTGAATTTAAAATTAATTAATCCCAAATTAAGAAAGAAATGGACATAAAATAGAAGGTTTCACAAGTATAAACCAAGAAGGATGATGATTCATACTTCATCCTTACCCCTCTATGCAAGATATACCTTATTTTGAAGTGGAGGGTTTGGTGTAATATATCCATGTACTCCTCACCACCAATAAAGAATAAGTATAAGATGGAAAAATCTACATGTGGTTGTTCAAGTCTATGAAGCTCCACCAATTGAATGATTATGGATGACAGTTGGTACTACCCTACTAAAGGTAGTAAAAAAGTACAGGTCCCACTTATTGGATTAAATAAAGACTAATATTTATACTTAATTTAAAGAAACTTTTAATTTCATCATTATGAATTAGTTTAAAAATCATCCCTAATCTTATAATCTTTTTTAAGCTTTAATGGCATGGTCCTTGTGTTTTAATTGAGTGATTTACATTTATATGACCCTGATATAACATGGTAGTTTTAAAAAATCAATTATAACAAAGGAATAAATCTTCCTGTGAATAGGGAGTTCATTCTTAAAATTACTATTTTTAAACTACCTACATTTTTTTCTGAAAACTTTTTGTTAAGTTGAAAATTCCAGTAGTTTTATAAAATTGAAAATTGCATGACCATGCATAGAATTATTTCTTTACCTTACTTATCTAGGTGACATGAGTTTCTTAGAAACCCTATAATTCCATTATTTATATTTCAACGATAATGGTATTTAATGATTAATGTAGATAATTAAATCATTAGAGTGATGCATGTACATTATTGTAATGACTCATGATTTGAAGGAATTGGTTGATTCATGTAAATGAAATTTCTCTACCCATTTTTCATACTTTGAATTTTTAAAATTCATATTAATTAATTTGTTGTTTATTCATGCATTGATTGATTGTCCAATGTATAATGTTCCATTCCTAACAGGATTTATAGACAAAATATTTCATATTTTATTTGATCATATTTCTTGAGTGATCCTAGGGAATTCTAACTTATAGAACATGTATTAGTACCATTCAAAGCTATGACTATGAAAACCCACATTTAAAATGATTGATTCATTTTTATTGATAATACCTTTTCCTTAAGACCACATTATACATTAATCCTTTTTATCTCATAGAGACTATGAATGACATTATTTTGGATAATCCATATTTCAATACATTTTTTTATCCAATCCTACCCTCCTATTACTATTTTCATGATATTTTAATGTTTAAGTATGTTGGTGAGGCAATTCAGGGTAAACTAGATGAAATATATTGTAAATAAAAAGTGTTGGGTGCTAATGTAGGTATTAAGAAATGTTTTTCATTCATTAATTTTAATTTATTGTTTTTCTTTCTTGAAATAAAATGAAAACAAAATGGGTTGTCACTTGGGAAAATCAAAAATCACTAATACTAGACAATTTAATTTTATTATATGTGTTTAGGTGGAATATGAGAGGTTTATTCCAAGAATGAATTTTGAAAAAGGAAAAATCTATAAAAAGTAGTTTGAAAAGTTAGATTAAAATTAAATAATGATGAATTCACTCATTATGCTTTCATCTTTCATGACCTCACTTTGAGCTTGGGAATTGGTAGTTTTCACTTTAAATGGGAGAATTCTGGTGAGATTTATTGTTTTGATATCATACTTTATTCTTTAAAGATAGACATTTTCTTTTGATATTTAATATTTAAAATCAATTCATACAATCCTTAAACCTTAGTCTCATTAGAAACTTAAATTGTAAATACATTATGGTTTCATGTGATTTTTGTATATGCAAAGTGGAGAAGGTAGTTCCTTTTAAATTATATGGATAAGGAGCATATTCTTATGATATGATCATAACTCTACTTGAATTTTTATTATTATTAATGAGTGAAAAGAATAAAAAATAGATGAAGATCATGACTTTTAATGTTTAATAATAATGAATTAAGAATATTGAATGAATAAAAGGAGAAGTCTCACTATTTTAAAAAGGGAGAAAGTAAAATGCTTGGATTTATTATTTCATTAGAATGTGGGAAATTGAATTAATGTTTTATATGGAACTTAAAATTTTGGTTTTACATTGATAGTCATTTTTTTATTTCTTTGATATTTTAATAGTAGTAACAATGGTTCCCTATTTAATTAAATTTTAAGATTTAATGCTTGAGGAAAATCTTAGATTTTGTTTGGGGCTATTTGATGCACATATATTCTTCATGAAACTTTTAAATACTTTTAAATGATTTTCAATGGACTTTTATGAATATTCTTATATAATTATTGGTTTTAATAAAATATGAGGAATTTAATTTGAAGAAATAAAATGGATCAAAATGAATAAAAATGTGTATTTTAAATGTATAAATTTTTTATGAAATTTTGTTGGAATTTACTAGTGTTATTAATGTTTTTTAGGTGTAAAAATATTCTAGCCTAGATAACCCCAAACAAGAGGAACTTTAAGCCACTTAGATAGACAAAGAAGACTGGACGACCAAGGAACCACATTGGGGGAGCCCGCATGGGCGGTGGAAGAGAGATGGCCATAGGGGAGGATCCCATGTAGTGTGTGGGAAAAGGCCCATACATGCTGCATGTGCTGGCACAACCCATGATATGTGTGTGAAAGTGTACCACGAGCCCATCCCTATAGGAGGCTTCTAAGCCAAGTTTACTGTGAATTGTTATATAAGTAAGCTCTCATATTTTATAATCTTCAATGTGGGAAAAACTCCATGTTGTTACTCTTAATTTTGCCAAAAAAAATCATTCCTCTCCAGTTGTGTGACCACCCCCGCCTTGGAAATTTCTTTCACCACCAATATCACCACATGACTTCTCATGCCGTTGTCTACAATATACCAAAAACCGCTATGGATGGCCTCTAGGAAGTTATGACTTTAGTCAGTACGCACTGACGAATACCCCAACCATGAACCACCTCAAGGACCTAATAAGATCTTTATTAATCCCATTTTGAATAAGTGAAGACTTTCATGATAAAGATAAGTTTCATCCAGCCACTTTGAAAGTTGGATGAAAGAAGTATTATTACTCTATTAACCCCATCACTGCACCAAAATTTTATCATGTATATGTCTATAAGTTGGATATGTCACATGGATACATGTTTCCAATGAAGAAATGGATGCTAAGCTATATACAGGAATGGCTACATGGATATCCATGTGATTTATCTATTTGAATAAGATACACCCAAAATAAGATGTGCTATTAATGGTGGATGAGGAGCAGAAGTATCGTTGATCACCAATAGTAGATTAGGATGTGATAACCTATGTGATATATAACCACTATGAATGGAATTTTGGATATTTAAAGAGTAATAGATTATGATATGGTAAAAGAGATGATGGTAGATGTGATCTACCATTTACAAATATAACAATAGATCTAGAAGAGCAAAAATGAAGCACCGTTGAGGAGTAGTGGATGACAGAAATGGTAGTTGTGATCTACCATTGAGTTCAAAGTAGATGTAAAATAATATTTAATGAGTAAATTATAGATATATAGGAATAACCAATATTGGATCATGTCAAGAGATGGTATATGATGGTGCTACCATAGTTGAAGCACCACCAAAGAAGTGCACTGGCAGTATATGTGTTCTGAGTTGAGGAATATAAGAAGAGTAACAACCAATGATCAATGATGGTATATCGTGGTAAAGTTAGTGTCATTGTTGAGGGTGAAATGGAATATGAGTTCAACCATGTTTGCATCACATACAGAGTCAACTACCTAGAAGGAAGAAGGATCAGCTACATGAAGGTGTGCAAGATTCGGCTATGTGACAACTGGGAAGGAATAGTTGAGGTAATGGTAGATATAGGAATTAAGTACCATGGAGATTACCAATAGTAGATTCCCAATGGTAGATGTTTCTATAGTGAGTCTGTGGTTGTATATTCTGAATGGCAGTATAAGTAGTGTTATAATAGTGAAAAGTAATAGTAGATGTTGCTAACATCACTATGGTATACGAGTCAATAATGAAATTTTGAAACACCCGATAATCTAGAATATTTAGTATGATGATTATTTTAATAGATATATCTATAACTTTACCCAAGATAAAAGAATTTATGAACAACATATGAAATAGAGAGATAGAATGGTATATTTCCTCTAGAAATACAACGATTATTTCCACTTAAAAGGGATCAGAGGATCACATCGAGCTGTTGCTTCTTTTCTCTGTTTTTATTTTCTATTATTTTATGTTGTATATTTTAGTTTCTTTTATTGTTGTAATTAAATCATTTTATTTCTAAGGAAATTTATCTACCCTCTATCTCCTCCATTATTTATCATTCTCTCTTTCTCTCTCTTTTCCTATTCCTATCTCTTCCACCATGAACTCTTTCTCCTGACAATGCATGACTAACCCAAAGCTTGGCCTCAAGGGTGTATAGGTGATTCTAAAATTCTATTAGTCAGTTATAATATTTTATTTATTAATTTGGTGAGTAAGAGTAAAGTGTACTGGTGTGGATATTGTACACCATGAAAAGTATCTACAACTATCTTCTATTAATTTATTTAAATCTTTTCCCTTCCTACCATTGAACTCAAGCTCTTCATATGATGGATTTGAGTCATTCAGTGGATGATATAACATATGATGGATATGGGTATTGGAAGGTTACACACTTTTTATTGAGGTGTGTCATCATCCTTGATTATAGGAGGAGGTAGAATTGAGTTTACCTTGGAATTCAATATTTCAAAAGTAATAAATAAAAGAATAGTAATGCCAGAGTGAGATTTCATAATTGGTTTATCAAAAGAAATTTAAACAACCAACATTAATAGTGTAAGGAACTCGAAACCAATCCCTTAAGGATAAGTTCTTTCTGTATAACCATCATTCTTTCTTGCATTGTATATTAGTTTAGATTTTAATTATTTTCTTCCATTCAATTTTCATTGTTTTAGGATATATTAAAATAAAAAATTAGTTTATGTGAAATAAAAAAATATAAATAAATCGTGAAGCTTCTTAAGTGAGATGATCTTGTTCAACCATTGTACTACACTAGGAAATTAAAAATATTATCTTTTACCACACCCCATAAATGGTGTGCGTCAGAACTTGTCTTCATTGCTAGGGATCCAATCAGTTGATCAATTATATTTTTCTTTTTCACTCAGTAGATCATTTTTATTTATTTTATAAAAAACAATAAAAATTTATTTTCTCATGATGTTTTCAAAAAAAAATATTTCTTTAATTCCTGGAACAATTGCCTACAGGTGCAAGAACCAATTATTTAATCACCCTTTTCTATAGAGTACAGAGTTTATATATTTTTATGTAGGTGAGACCATTTTAGAAATAAAATTCTCGATATAATGAATTCAATAAATTTATAGTTGGCCTAAGGGATGATATGTAAGAACCTATCTTTGAATCCATGGTCCGAGAGCTAGCTAAGTTCTCCCATTACTTTTTATAATTTTATCAAGTGGTCAAGGTCTAAGAAGACTCCCCCTTTTTCATTACAAATATTTATAAAGATGTCCAAAAGGTTGAGTCCTCTCTTGAGTATTATCCATAGCCAACCATTTTAAGAGCTATATCCAAGATGACCATGATGAGATAAAGTGGATTTATGATGATGAATACTTTCCCGCTAGTCTATGTGTTGGATATCAATAAGATCTGGACAACTTATACAATGATTATGAAATTTATAGAGAAGATAATAACGAAGACTTTTATATTTTTCTCTTGAATTTAAGGGATAATACACCACCCATGAGGTGAAATTTATAGTGAAGATGAAGCAACCTTACTATTTACCTCAATCCAGTGAGATCCAACATCAATAGGAACCTACAACTGAGAATGATATTAAAGCCAAACCAAGATAAGGAGATGATATTATCTTAAACACTCTCTCATTTGATTTTATTCAATCTGAATTGAGTGTAACATCCCACTATTTTTATTTTTCATATTTGTACAATCCATGTTTTATCTCAGAGGAAGATTAATAACATGAACTTTCACCCACTTAGGAACACATGGAGCTTCTAAAACTTTTTGCACATGCATTAGAGGAAGTACTTGAGTAAATAAAACTAGCTCAGTCTAATTAAATCAAGATAGTGACTCCTCACATTAAAAGGTATCATTATTATTTTCATTCTTCATGTTAAAATTTTATCCAAAAAAATATATATTCTAACCCTACTTTTGAATTTTCAATTCATGCAGCCCACATGGAGAAAGAACTTGACAGAAAAGAGAAGGTTTCACAAGTAGAAACCAAGAAGGTGGGTGATCCAGACTTCATCCTACCCCCACCATGAATGATATACATTATTATTAAGGGGTGTATTTGATGTACTATATCCATGGACACCTCACCACCAAAAAATAATAAGTACAAGATGATAAAAGACACATGTGGTGGTTCATGTCTAAGAAGATCCACCCACTGAATGGTTATGTATAATAGCTGGTACTACCATAGTGGAGGCTGTAAGAAATCCAGGGTCCAGTTGGGGGATTAAACCATGAAATATCTTTCTAATTGATTTCATAGAAGTTTCAATTTCATCCTTAGGATTTAGTTTAGGAATCCCCACCAATCCTTTATTCTTTTTTTAGATTTAATGATATGATAATTGTGTTTTAATTGAGTGATTTTATTTTTTAGGACCATGATTCCATAAGGCATCCCCAAAATAGCAAGGTGAAGAGAGGGCTAAAGTTTCATATTAATAGGGGGTTCATTCTTACATTTACTATATTTAAACTAATTATATTTTTTTCTTAAAATTTTGAGTTATGTTGAACATGCCTACAGTTGTGTAAACCTGAAAATTTCATAACCATGCTGAAAATTATTTCATTACTTGACTTGTCAAGGATACATGAGTTTCTAAGGAACCCTATGATTCCATGTTTTATATTTCAATGATAATGAGATTTAATGAGTAATATAGAGAATTGAATCTTTAGAGTGAATCATGGATATTAAAATAATGAATCATGATTTGAAGGAATTGGTTGATTCAGGTAAATGAAATTTTCCTATCCCTTTTTAATACCTTGAATTTTTTAAACATGTGTCCATTTATTTCTTATTATTATTCATCAAATGAGTGATGTTTTAATGTCAAATTATCTATTCCTGAAAGGATTTCTAGAAAAAATATTTCTTATTTTATATTGATCATATTTCTTGAGTTATATTGGGGAATTCCACCTTATAGAACATGCATTGGAACTTGTAAAAGGTATGACTATGAAAAGACAAATTTAACATGATTGAGGAATTTTTATTGATAAGTCCTTATCCTTAATACAACCTTATACATTATCCCTTATTTACCCTATAGAGACAATAAATTACTTTATTAGAGATTATCCATCTTTTAAGACATTTTTTATCTATTCCTACCCTCCTATTAGCATTTTCTGGATATTTTAAAGTTAAAGTGTGAGGATGAGGGAAATCATGGTAAAATTGATGCACTACATTGTAAGAAAAAAATTTGGGGTCACTAATGTGGGTATTGGGAAGGGTTTTTTATTCATTCATTTTAATATCTTGGAAAAATGAAATAAATAATTGGATGTGATTTGGAAAAATCAAAAATTACTAATATTAGACCTATTATTTATATCATATGTGGTTAGGTTGTAGATTTCATGTTTATTCCAAGAATATAATTTTTAAAAATTCTAAAAAAAACTAAAAATTAGTTTTAAAATAAAAAAATGAGAATTCAAGAAGGTTCAATTCATTCATTATGATTTCATATTTCATGACCATACTTTGACCTTAAGAATTGGGAGTTATAACATTGAAGGGGAGAATCTGATGATCTTTAAATTTTTGATAAATTGATTTATAATTTAGAGATAATAATCCTATATTGAATTTAATTTTTAAAATCAATTCCTACCAATCATAAACCAATGATTCATTAGAACCGTAAATTGAGAAGGCATCTTCATTTCATGTGATTTTTGTCTTTATGAAGTGGATAAATTAGTTCCTTTGAAATAATATCGATAAGTATTATGATATTATCACAACAATACTTTAATTTTTATCATGTGTGATAAGTTAAAAGCTTCAGAAAGAGAGGTAGATCATGGTTTTTCATGTTTAATAATAGTAAATTAAGAAGCTTGAATGAATGAATGAAGAAGTGCTGCCATTTTCAAAACTAAGAAAGTAAAATTCTTGGATTGATTATTTTATTTAAAATTGGTAAATTGAATTAATTTTTTATGTGGATCTTTAAAATGTGGTTTTACATTGATAATAATTCTATTTTATTGCTTTGATATTTTAAATGTGGTAAAATTGGGGCCCCCTTTAATTCAATGGTGAAATTTACTGATTTATAAGGAGAATAATTCAAGTGTGAGGGTATTTGATTCACACATATTTTCATGAAAATTTTAATAAATTTTATATTATATTCATTGGATTTTAAATAATATTTTTATATTATTAAATATTTTACTAAAATATGAGGGATTTCATTTAAAGAAATAAAATGGATCAAGACAAATAAAAATGAGGAATTTAAATGTTTAATTTTATTTATAAATTTCGGTTGGAATTTACTAGTGTTATTAATGTTTTTTAGGTTTTAAAAAATATTCCATTCTAGTTATCCCCCAACCAGAGGAGCTTCAAGACACTTAGCTAGCCACAATGGGCCGACTAGCCAAGGAAACCCATTGGGTCAGCCTGCATGGGTAGCATAATAGATATAGTCAAATAGGAAGGTTCTCATGAAACATCTGGTCTAAGGCCTATGTGGTTTGTGTTTGTAGGCATGACCCATGATATGTGTGTGCAATTATACCAGGATATTATCCCCAGAGTAGGATTCTATGGTGAATTTCCCATGAATTGTTATATAAATAAGCACTCATCCATGATAATCTTTGATGCAGGATGACATCCACACAGTTATTGTTCATTTTAACTAAAATTTTTTTGTCCAATCTATTTAAAGGACCACCTCACCTTGTACATTTCCATCTCCATTTCTCCTCTACATGGATTTACCTTTATCTATTTGCAACACACTATAAACCTCCATGGATGACCACTGATAAGAATGGGATCAATATGTAACCCACTTCTGAGGCCCCAAAATACCATCAACCACATCAAGGACCTCATAAGACCTTTGTTAATCATATTTAAAAGAATTTAATCCCAACAAGATAAATATAACTCCCATTTGGACACTATGATGTTTATATGGACTACGGAGTAATATTACTTTATTATCCCCTTTTCTACACCAAAATCTCACCAAGAAGATGTCAAAAATTTGGGTATAGCGCAAGGATATGTAATATACAAGGATGAAATAGATAATAATAATTATATAGGAATATATGCATGGAGATCCATGTGAGTCTATAATATGAATAGGATACACCCAAAGAAGGATGTGCTACTAATGGTGGATGAGGAGTAGATGTATCATTGAGAACCAATGGTAGATTAGGATGTGCTACCATGCATGATATTTCACCATTGTGAAGAACATACTAGAATGAGAGCTAAGTATGTATTATGATATGGTGGAGGCACTGATAGTAGATGTGATCAACCATTTAAAAATATCATGGTAGATCTAGATGAGAAAAACAAATCACAATTGAGGATCAGTGGATGAAGACAAAGAAAGTTGTGATCTATCAATGAGGTCATGGTAAATGGAGGCTATCGTTAATGGAGGAAATAGTAGCTATATAGGAATAACCAATGGTGGATCATGGAATAGATGGTAAATTATGTTGCTACAATATATGAATTATCACTAAAGAATCATAATGGTGGTGGATGTGTTCTAGGTTGAGTAACGATAGATAAAGAACTACCATTGAGAACTGATGGTAGATAGTGGAAGAGGTAGTACCATTATAGAGGTTTAATTGGTAGATGAGTGCTAACATGGTTAGTTAATGTATAAAATCATCTACCTAGGATTAATTTTGATCATCTACATGAAGATGTGAAATATTTGGCTATATGACATCTAGGAAGGAATGGTTGAGGTAATGGTAGATGGGGGAACGAAGTACCAAAGAGATGCCCAATGGTAGATGCCTAACGGTATACACTACTAATGTAAGGATTTGGGGGTATATTTTGAATGGTAGCATAGGGAGTGCTACTATAGTGAACAAGAATAATAGATGTTTCTACCATCACTAAGGAATATGCATCAAATCTAAAATTTGGAAATACGTGATAATTCAGTAGATTTAATATAGAGAATATTTTAATAGATATATCCATAATTTTACCCAATATAAAGAAAAATGTGTTGGAGATATAAATGAGAGATATAGAGAAGGTACTCTTACCTCTATAAGCACAGGGCATGATACAACTGAAAAGGGATCAAAGGATCACATCGGGTTGCTTATTTTGTGATATACTTTTCTTTTCTTTTCTTTTTTGTTATAGATTTTAATTTTTTTATTACTATAATTAATTAATTCTATTTCTAATGAAATTTCTCCACCCTATTTTTCTTCCACTATTTCTCATTCTCTAATTCTCTCTCTCTTTCTCATCTCATCTCTTCCATCATGACCTCTTGTAGTTGAAAACGATTGACTAACCCAGGCTTGGCCTTAGGGGAGGATAGGTGTTTCACAAATTTGTTTCTTCAATTCTAATGTTTTTTATGTTTATGGTGAGTAATATTGAATTTTATAGGTGTAGATATTTTTCTCTATGTCATGGATCTAGAACCCTATTTTATTCATTTATTTACATCTTTTACCTTCCTTCCATTGAACACAGTCTCTCCATATGATGGGGTTAATCCTTTCAGTGGATGAAACAAAATATAATAAAGTCATGTCTTAGAAGGTACCACACACTCACTTGAGGTGTTTCATCAATATTTATTATAAGAGGAGGTGGAATTGAGTTTTCCTTAGCATTCAATATTTCCCAACTACTAAATAAAAAAATAGTAATCCAAGAGTGATATTTCATAATTTGGTTGTCAAAATAAAATTAGACAACCAACCTGGATAATGCAAGGAACCCAAAACCAAATCATTAAGGTCAAGTTCATTATTTCTAATCATTATTATATTTTTATTGCACATTATTTTATATTTTAATTATATTCTTCCATTAACTTTTCAATTTTTTATAAAATACTAAAATCACCCAAAAAAAGTAGTTTAAGTAAAATATAATAAGTAAGTTAATAAAATATGAATCTCTTTAACGGAGACGATCCTGGTCATCCATTGTGCTGCACTAAAAAATTAGGAATATTATATTTTTCCAAACCCTAGGATATGTGTGAATCAATTCTCAGGTAGAAATTTATAAAAGTTTGAACTGGCATTGGCATATAATTTACCAATAGAGAGGTGTAGTATTATCTTTAGAGGTATGGGATAAGGCACCAAGTCTCAAAAGTGAGAACTCCTCAACAAAATGGTGTATAGTTGAGAGTAGAAAATAGATCATAAATAAAATTTCCATAATTATTATCATTAATAAATAACTATAAATGTTTTGGAAGGAATTAATCATAAAATTAGTCTATATTTTCAATAGATAATTTTTTTTGAGATAAGAAAAGACTCTATAAGAGATTTCATAGGAAATAATCCAACACTGAAGTACTTTCAAATAATTAGAAGTAAATGTTTCATTCTCAATAAGGATAAATATATGAAGTTTCAGTATTATAGAGATGAATGGATTTTACTGGCCTTATTAGGAAATAGAAAAGTATAAAAATTATTTAATAATAGTCTAGGAAAGGTTTTTCAAAGTAATGGTGTCACTGTAGTAAAGAATGAGAAAAAATATTATCAAAACAGTGAGTAGTTTATAGATAAAAGTGGTGGGGATGTCATCATCTTAGGGAGAACACAAGGTTATAGGGAAATTTTATAAAAATACATTGATTACTATTTGAATGAATTTGGACCAATATCTACATAGAATCTTAAGAAAAAACTGAATTATGAGGGAAAAATAAAAATGGTGGCTATAAAACACTTGTGAAATAAGGCTAATCTACCTATAGAAAACTTCAATGTTATCTCAAGTAAAGCTTGAATCTTTTGAGTATATTTCTACAGATACGAATTGAGTTCCATAAATGTATTAAGATATTGACCAAATTGAAAAGAATCATACATGGGATATTGTTTTGAGGAAAAAGTATAAGAACATAATTGGGTCCAAATGGGGTTTCTATAATAAAAGAATAAATATTACATGGTGATTCAAAATATGGCATGATTTTTTGTAAAAGGGACACTCTCATATTAAGTTAATTAGTGTAGATAAACCATTTTCACCCATGTAAAGGCTAAATATAGTTCAACTATTCCTAGCCATATTAATAAAAAGTAAATTCAAGGTATTCCAGATGGATGTTAAGTTATCATTTCTAAATGGATTATTTAAAAAAAGAGGTTTACATTGAGTCGTTAGATGGTTTTATTGTTCATGACATTGAGAATAAATTTTATCGAATGAAAAATGTGGTTTATTGACTAAATAAGGAATCAAGAGTGTGGTATTCAAGACTAGATCAATACTTGAAGAAGCTCAATTTCTATTATGGTGGAGTTGATTACAATCTCTATGTCAATAATGAGGGGGTCAAAAGATTATGGTGTTAGTATATATAGATGACATAATATTTGGTGGATAGAATAAATTAAAATGTAATGAGTTTAATGAATTAATGAGGTATGTGTTAAAAGTTTCAATAATTGGATAGTCGGTGTATTTCTTTAGTATCAAGGTGATATAAGGAAGGAATGTTACTTTCATATTTCAATCTAAATATTCCAAGGAGGTTCTACAATGGATTTTAATAGAGGATTACAATCTTATGATAACACAAGTTTCTACCTCGATGAAATTAATAAGGGATGAAAATAAAAAAGAGTTTAATTTTCAAGAATATATAAATATCATTGAAATAAAATTTTACTTAACTGTGACACAACCCAGTATCGTGTTTTCCATGTGTCGAGATGAAAAATATTGGATTAATCCCAAGAAATTACACTTTCTATAAATTATTAGAATAATATTGTATATTAAAGGCATAGTTTATTTTGGTTTTATATATAATGAAACATCATAATAGGAGTTGTTGGGATATATAGATATGGATTATTCTAGTTTGGTAGATGATAGATAGTCAACATTAGGCGGTGCATTCTATCTTGGTGAATTTTTTATTTCTTGGATGAGCAAGAAAAAAAGATTGAATATCACTTTACACTATAGAAGATGAATATATCGTGACCAATAAAGCTTATATGAAAATATTTTGGATGAAGCAACAGCTTGAAGATATGGGAATTGATGTGAATTCACTAATCAGAATCAATTGTTATTATTCATGTGTTATAAATCCTAGAAACATCTCATCCATCACTCAAACACAAATCAAATTGATATCAAGTATCACTTAGAAAAGGATAAAATTAGGTATAAGATGGTGAAATTGGAGAATGTCCCTAACAAAATTTAATACATAGATATTATTACAAAGGCCTTACCCAAGGATTATTTTCAGTGGAAACGGTTGGCTCATTGAGTCCAAACGACCCCCATACTTAAATTGTGTGTTCATGGAACCCCCACTCCCCAAGTAATAGTGTGTATTTACCCATAAGTATTATAATTTTTTTATTCCTCTTATAGTCTATAAAGGAGTGACCTTTGGGTTCATTGACAAATGTTGGGAAATATTACTCATGAAATGGGGAGATATTTCTCAAAACCTCTAAGGGGTTAAGTAAAGATAATAAAGGGGGTGGGATCTCTTATATGATAAATTACTAGGGTAATTAATGGAGGGTATTAAAACATGAAGATGTTGAATTATTTTTTTCAATTAATACATATCACAAAATGGGGTCCTCTGAAAGGGTGGTGACTGTTGGGTTTGTGATGCAAGTGGTTTACCAAATTTAATAAGAAGTGGTCTCAAGAGATGAACATGGTTCAACATGTGGTATTGAGAATGAAGTGATTCATTGATGAGATTTGTATGTTACTCTTATTTATCATTCCAATCTTGACTCATGTGGGTTTAGAGTATATATTAAGTTAGTATTTAATCATTATATAAAGTTGTATAGTGAATATAGTGTTTGAGGAAGAAAATGTGTAAGATTGTTTAAATTAATTGATGAGGGTATTGAAGTGTTTTCAACAAACCCAAAGGGATATTTTTTTGTAAAAAATATATAAAAGTGATGTTTTAGGGTTTTCTTATTGTGTTTTTTACCAATTCTTGTTAAAAAAAGTTTTAGGATCATGATGACCTTGAAACATTCATGAAGGAGTGTCCTTGAATATCTTGAAGGCATTTAGGATTTTGTATAGAAAATTAGTGTAAAGGAAGGGTTTTCATGAAATTGGGGAGTTTCACAAACAATGAGACTTAGATCCATCACATTTTTAATCAAGGAAAGGATTCTTACAAAAGTTAGGAATACTTGTAGAGGTGGAGTTTTGAGAAGTTAGCATCAATGGAGGAGACTAATTTTGTGAGCAGGGAGAAGTTTAAAAAAGGATTTTTTATACCTATAAATAGGTCATTAATCTATCATTACAGAGAGATATAGACTTAGATAAAATATTAGGGATCTATTTTTTTATAAGACTTATGAAAATGTATTTGTTAAATGAATAAAATTTAGTAAATCTCTATTTTCATGAAGAAATTAGGTTATGTTTTTAGAACAAGTGGTTGTGCAAACATGAGTTTTGTGAACATTTTTCATGAAAAAAGTGAGTTATATAAAATGTGTTGTGATAACATTAAGTGGATTTCCCATAATTTCTAAGGTAAATTGGAGATCATCATATAGATGAAATATGATCTTAACGAAACAAAAACTATGGTGTAATTAATGGTGATTTTGTTCATTTGAAATAGCAACGAATGAAATAGTGAGTAAACATTTTTAGAGAGAGTAGTGAGCATCCAAAAATTGATTGTTAGTGAACTAGGAGGTATAGTGAGTCCACTATGAAGATTGTAACAACATTGATCTTTATAAATTCTACTACATTAGTTCATTTTTCATTCTCATTGGATTAGCCCTAATTTAGTGAACCAAGTAAAAAATTTCAAATTTATTGCAAGTTTTTAAATTCATTATATATTATTTTAAGATGAAATATAGAAGATACTTTTGATTAATGATGAAACATGATCACATAAGTAGATTATTTAAATATTTCATACCCTGATTAACCCCCCCCCCCCCTCATGCTATTTGTTATTACTAAATGTTGTTGTGATTGGAATTGTCTTCATTGTGATTTTGTGTCAATTAAAAGATGTTTTGAAGTTCTATAAAAGTAGTTGAAGAATATGAATATAATTATTAAAGTAACATAAAATAATTCTTTCACACTGATAACTATGTGTCATTTCATGATGATAAATATCATAAGGTTCATTTTGAACTATGTGGAGTTCATTAAAATCATGACACTATATGATTCACCATAAAGGATGGTTGAGAATAATTTTGGTGTATTTATCTTTTGTTGTTCCATGTATAGTAGTAAATAACAGAATGTGAATATGGTTATATGTTTTTAAGTGATTCTATAAGATATATGTTTTTGTTTTGATGTATAATATTGTACCATGAAAGATTTTGGACATATTCAAGTATTAATGGACAAGAATCTCTCATACCATGAGAAATAAATCCATACTACCACAATTTTTATATAGATTTTAGGGATATTATATGAATAATTTTCTCATGAAGATTTAGGTTGCACAATGACCTATTCAGAAGTTAAGATATATTATAGAGAAACTGTCATGTCATATTGTGAAGAAGATAGTATTTTTGTGATTATGGGTTTGAACAGAATTCGAAAAAAATGTGATTATGTAAAAATATTATGTTATTTTGGTGGTTATTTGAATATCAAGTAACTATACATATAAATTTAAATGATGCAGATCATCTGGGATTAAGTCTAAGAGATATACTAGAAAGATAAGTTAATTGGATTTTGAACTTCAAAAATCTTTTTTTAAAGGATCTGATTTTCAGAATGGAAGGGTATCACACTCAATGAATAGAGTAAGAAGAATATTTATGATTTGGAATAAAAGGATTAGTGGTGAAGAATATTTAATATCTGGTATCAATTTGTGAAGTGTCACCAATCTGAATTGCATTTAATATCAAACTTGGAAGAAAGGATTGATATACATATGATTAAAGGTCTAGAAAATAGAAGAAAAAACAATCATAGAGAACACCCTTATTTTTTATTATTGAATATTTGTTTGATATTTTTGTAAGATTAACATGTGGGTATAATTTATCATTGTATCCCTCCTGAAAGAAGTGAGTGAAATAAAAAATAGGTCATAGACCTTGAATGAGTAGTGATATCCTCCTAATGTTTTAATCACATATCAGTGTGGTAGAAATTTATTGTCATATCAACACATTGATCTCATATTCTCCTTAGAAGTATATTTTTCTGGGTGAATCATATAAAATCATATGTCAATTCCCTTTAGTGTTCATCATTTTTTTGTTCTCTTCTAACTATTTCAAGGTGTCTTTGCCAATGTGAATACAAGATCTGGTTAATTAAAAGAAAAAAATATAGATTTAAAGACACATTAATTCACCCTCCCCCTCTTAGGATGTATAATGGGACCATGAGGTAAAACAAGTGGTATCATAGCCATTGGTTTCTTCTTGAATATGTTGATAGATAACTATTTCTTTAGAGAAAATTGAGCATCCAAAGGGACTACCCTTATTTAATGGGTGAAACTACTATATTTTGAAGCATAGTATGATATCAAATCTTATATCTCTTGGCATGGAAACATAATTTTCCAATGGGATTCAAGTCAGTGATCCCATAGGTAGATCTATGGAAGAAGTAGGAAAAAGGATGGTGAATAATAATTCAATGACTTGAAGTTATTTATCAAGAGCACTACCCAATTAGATTTATATAAAGGTGGTGAACTAATCAACAACCAAAGGTATTGGGATAAAAATTATAATTTATTTTAAGGTAACATCAAAGTGAATGAGGAAAACTTTCAGGTTTTATAGAAATGTTTTGATGATCTGAAGATGATTTCCAATGAAAGTATAGATGGTTTATTTAACTATCTTATTGATGACATTGGTTTCATTCCTGTACTGAAGGAAATAAAATATTTATACATTGTGATGAATATTATCAGAAGATTACCTTTTATAAACAATCCAAAAGTATTGAATCTAGAAGAGATGAGTCTTGGTGAGTTGTATTTTCATGACTTACACATCCATTTGGTTGCATATGAGATGTGGGTGAAGTTTAAAATATCTTTATAAAATTCATCTAAATAAATATAATTCCAATATATTAATAATTCAAAATCTCAAGAGGTTGAAGTTGAAGATAATGTTACTGATGATTTATTATCACATCCCACAAGGACGTTTAAAATAGGTAAGGGAATTCTACCTCAAGTTTTTTTTCATTATTGGAAGGTTTGAAACATTTATTCTAGGTTTCCAAAGAGGTTTGATAAAGGGGATGGTGAGTATGAATTCTCCCCAAAAATAAAACGTTTCCATATATAATAAACTTTAATTCTAAAAATTCAAATGGAAAATAGTTTCATAGGAAATTTTTTGTTAGCAAAGAAGAATAGGATATCAAGGAAGGTTTATTATAAGGTATTTCAACTATTTTTATCTCAAATGTAGAGGATATAATTATGGATCTGGTGGATAAGTTTAAAAATTAAAAAAAAAGACAATGATGAACCATAGGGTGTTGTAGATATCTAAGTGGTGTTGGTGGTAGCACCTAAATATATTTACTAACAAAGAATGAATATCAGGAAAATTAGGGGCTTATTGAAGGAGTTTTAAAGCTATGTTGATGAAATTGAAACTGAATTTGACCATCTTGAGATATTTATGAAATGATATAAGGAATAATTAGTAAAATTTTAAGAATTTATGAATTATAAATTAAATATTAAATAATATATTAATATAATTGATGATATTAACTTATATATCAAATAGAAAGTAAATAAGATTGAAACTCATTCATAAGAAGTTGTATTTTTTAAAATAAGTTTGATCCAAAAGTAAAAAATTGATGGTTCAAATAATAGTATTCAACTCATGAAGTTTTCAAATGAATTTTTTAAAGGGAAACAATAATGATTTGTAAGAACCTTTGAAGAAATGATTACAGCTCAAAGATAAAATGGCATGGGTAAAAATAATTTTTGTTATGAGGATGGTATATCAAAAATAAAATCACAAAATGTAAAGAAAAAATTATAATATAGAAATGGAAAATGTTTTCAACTAATGATAACTTATCAATAGTCAATATTTTTTTCAATATCTCTATATATGTAGAGATGTGATAGAAATATGATACTTTTATAAAAGAAATGTTAGTTGTGTGGTTTTCTTGTCCATATTATGTCTTATTATAGTAAACCTAAAATTTATATTAAATAATAATATATTGGAAGTTAATAAAGGAAATATAAAACATATCCATAAAGATAAATAAAAACTCCTTATATGGTTACTATTTTTTATCATTCAAATTTTAAACATAGAGAATTAGATTACAAGTAGAGAAGAAGAAGGTCTTCTTATGAGAGACAAAGGAAATTGGGATTAAGGAAGTACAATTCAATCCATTTGAAGAACATTTTTATCCACATGGAGAAAAATAATTTGAACTTATCTAATAAGATGTAAATAATGAAAAGAGACCAACCAAAGTCTCAACTCATTCTGGAAAATATTTAATGGAAATAAAGAAAAAAGAGAAGGAAAATTTGTTCCAATACAAACTCAAAGGATGAGGAGAATAAATAAAACTAAATTATTATCCAATAAAGAACCCAAATTATTTAAATAATAAAAAATATGAATCAAGGTTTAAATCCAAGAATAAATAACTAGAAAAAATTGATAAAAATTTTACTTTTTAGTTTGTGTGTAGAGAATAAAATCATAATGTGATTGCTGTAAAGTGGGTCTTCAAGAACAATAGGGTTGAAATCAGAAAAGTAATCTAAAATAATGTAAGTTTGTTTTAAAAATAATATTCTCAATTTGAAGTAATTGACATTAAAGAAACTTTTGTAATTATGATATGAATAGAATCAATTAGACTCTTGTTAGTAGTAGATGTCCAAATAAAGTTACAATTATTGAAAATGGATGTAGAGACATATATTGAACAACTTGTTAGATAAAAAGTGTGCATGTTGATAAAATATTTTTATGGCCTAAAGTGAGAACCACATGCTTGGTATGTAAGGAATGATTATTTTCTAAGGAACATGGAATTGAAAAGTGGAGGAGTTTATCATAACCTATATGTGAAAATTTTATAATATGAGTAGTTCGTGGTGTTGGTATATGTATATGAAATCATATTTTATGGAAACAAGAAAATTTTTATTTATAAATTTGAAAAATTAATGATTTTAGAGTTTTAAATGAAAATTATCTAAGTGATGACATATTTTCTGAGGCTAAAACTCCATTAAGGTGATGGGATGAAATTTTTTAATCATGTGATGTTTGAAAAGGAAGTATCAGATAAATTCAAAATTAAGGAGTGTAATTGTTATTAAACAACAATATTTATTGGAACAAAACTTGATTTGCATGAGGATATTGAGGAAGTAAAGTCAACTATATGTATAATAACCATTGTTAGTTTACTCTAACTTACTATGACTATGCTAGATATTTTCTATGTTACATTCCTAGAAGAAATGTTTCATAGTTTTCCTAATAAATAACAAATCATAGTAGTGAGAAGTATAATGAGGTATGTTCAAGGAACTTTATAAAATGATTTTTCATTAATATCTATAATTAGTATGGATTTATTTTCATATTTATATGTTAATTAGGATAGTGAAATTATGGATAGAAAATTCAAGTGCTATAAAATTTTATATTAGAACCAATTGTGTTGGTGGGATAAGTAAGAAACACGATAATGTTTCTTTATGTACAGTGGAAGTAGAGTACACCTCACTAACAAAAGTTTATACATTAATTATACAGATGAGTAAGTATTTTGAGGGCATCAATGAAGGGTTATAATAGCTATTTAAAGAGACTATATGGATTAATAAATATATAATTTTTTTTATAGTCAATAAATTTGTAAGAAGTAAGTTCAATGTGTGGTTAAAGGTGAGTAATGAGTTTCTTGTATAAGAAAGTGGCCATTAAATTTGAAAATTATTGAACTTGTCTTAATGTGAAAGAATGGTGATCATGATTTTAAGAAGAAAACTATCTATAACATGAAAAATGTGAACTCGAGTATCCATACATCATAAAGTATAACTAACCAAGATCAAAGACATTCCTAGCTGAGAAGCGATGATAGTGGTGCAGAGTGCATGCATAGGTCATCATTGGTAAGGAGGAGAATGGGGAATTGCTTGGGAAGGGACATCGTATAGTGTAGGATGGTGGACCGCTGAAGTAAGGTAGACTTAATGGATTTTCACAGTTTGATAAGTATTGTTATTGGTAATTAATAAGTACCCTCCAGATGAGATTTCTTATTAGGGACTCCCACTATGTATACTATTCACCACTTAAAAAAGAGAGAATTCTTGTTGATTAAAATTTATTGCAGTAGTCTTCATCTTCACATAGCAATATAGTGTTTTTATACACATGAATATTTTTTAGGGAACTTATGGAGTTTATAATGCACATGTAACAATTTCATACACATTATATGGGAAACCAAATGAACCATATGAGACCAGTTGAAGTTAGAATTATGAATATAAAATGAAAAGGGGATAATTTTTTCATACTAGTTATATTATTCTAGGAAAAATATAAGAGTAAATTTCTTAGATATGCATGAAATATAAAAATAGTAGCATGATAAATGATTAAAGTTTCATGAACTAGATATACAAACATGTGTCACTACAAAAGAGGTTAGCTACGATGACCATGAAATTTTTGAAAAATTTACGACATTATTTTTAGTGTTTCATTAGATTGAGTGGATATCCATGATTTTTAGAAACATCATATGCTATGAACATTCACTATTGTTGATAAATATACCTCAATAGGATCATTAAGTATTGATCAATTATTGAGAGGATATTATACAAAGTGAATATCCAATTTTTTTATTTGTGTACCATATACTATGGTTTTATGTGAAGTATTTGTTTTTAAAGTGACATCTTGTGAAGTATCATTCACAAGGAATCTATTTTTTTAAAACTTTTATATGAAGCTTCATTTCATGAAGTTCACTATAAAGGATCATTCTATGTGAAGTAATTTTTACATAGTGCATGTATGTGGTTATATCCTATGTGAATGAATGTGGATTCGATTTTTTGTAAATTGTATATATGAATGAATATTTTATAATAACTAAGATTTGAGTTTGTAAACTGTGAGTTAAATGAATTTCAGGAAAAATATAATATTTTCCTGAAAATTTTTTCAAGTGAATTAGTTGAGTTTTACATGTAATAAGTACTATGCAAAGAATAATTAAAAAAATTCCATGAATAAATACTATAAATTTAAGTTAGAAATAGTTTCAAAAACCAGTTATGTGAAGCATGAATTTAAAATATTCGAAGAAATAACTGGATCATTAAGATATGAATATAGTGAGTAAGACTGGTTGTTCTAATTTTGATTATTTGACTTATAATTTCTTTAATAATTGATCATATGAAGTTATTTTGGTCCAAGAGGATCGAAGAGGAAGATCTATATTAGGTGGTTCAAAAGAAACTGGGAGCATAAAGCGATCGTTCTTTATTGGGGTCAAAACCTTTTTTAATAGAAATTAGGAATTTATAGTTTCCTATGGGACTATAGAAGGAATATAATGAGAATCTATATTGATGGGATCAATATTAATTATATTGTAATCACTTTTATTTCTAATGGATAATCCTAGATTTGGGTGTCTAAGAGATCATGATAAGAATTAGTATTTTAAGAACAAACCTAATAAAAGACATTATAAACTATGAAATATATTTTATGAAATATTTGGGTCAGGATGAGAGATATATATTGAGTGAATTGAGATCTTAACTTATCATATAGGTTGAATTAAAAAAAGAATTTTTAAAAAGTGATCACTAATTCACCCTCTAATGATGTAACCGTAAATGGGAACTTCAAGTGGTATTAGAGAAAACTCGGGTTCCCTCTATTAGATCCAAGAGTTCCTAAGGATTAATAATCTAAATCATGTTAATAGATGAATTTTTCCCACATTTTAGGGGAATAAATATCAAAGTTTTAATAATATGATATTTTCCTACCTTCTATCACTTGGTATGAATATAAGAGATGCGGTAACAATTTGATGTTTACCTATTGATGAATGTGATTCTATGTCTCTATCTAACTAGAGAAATATGGAAGTTGGTAAAAAATCTCAAAATTCCATTTTGATGGATATTTTAGAAGAGGTATATAAAAAAGTTGTAGGGATTCAAACTGTAAAATAAATTTAAGATAAATTGAAGAGAATCTATGAGGGATATGTCAAAGTTACGGAAGCCAAATTAAAAAGTTATAGGAGCATATTGGAGGATATTATAATGGATGTTGAATAAATTATCAATGAATTATTTACTAGAGTCAATGATATTTTCAATAATATATGAGGATTTACTAAGAATTTGTATGATTCTTTTTTTTAAAAGATGATGATAAAATTTCTAGATTGGTTTAATCCTAAAGTTTTAGTATTAAAAGATAGATAATACCTATATTTGGATGAAATTTATATTATTTTCATTACTTATGAAATGAGTAACATTATAGATTTAAATAAGAAATTAAAATAATATTTTTCCCTTGAATCTATAAGAAATATTAAATTCAAAGACTTTGTGAAACCAAAATCAAGTGAATCTGAAGATGATGAAGATAATAGAGACTTTAATAAAATTGTAGCTCTTCTATCAAATAACTTCAAAGAGTTAAATATTAAAGTAAAAGGTAAGACAATATTTTAAGTGGGTAACCTTGACCCAACCCATGTATGTACTTTGATTACAATTACATATATACAGTTTGATGTATACATGTATTTATTTTACCATAAGAGGGATGATACTTCTAAATCCACTATATTTATGGTAATATCCTTATATTACATGTCGTATCAGAAGTTTATAGTAGTTATTAGGATATAATGAGAACCTAGAGATACCATGATAGTAATAATTAAGTTATGTCCTATAGTATAGATGCATCATGTTGAGAGGATATAGATGTTGTTTGAATATCAGACATTGGGGACTTATAAGCATTAAGACTTCTCATTATAAAGTTTTCGCTTGGTGATATTTATTAGATGAGATCATGAGGACATACCCACCAATAGGAACACTAACATTTTTTAGGTTTCATTGGTTGTTCCTATCTATGAACATGTGTAATGGTCTCCTAACTTGATATTATTATCTGAGTATTTGATCGTGTACTTTGATGTAAGAGGAAAACTATTACATTGATTTCATAGAGAGTTATCTTGTGTTGGGTGGGTATTTTATAGTATGACATTTATTTAATAGTTAATGTATAAATTTTCATTTCTGAAAGGAAGTGATATCTCAGGATCAGTTGATCATGATGGTAGTACCTTCATTAAATCCATAGTCATGGTAGAAGAAGGTAATTTCTTCCAATTAGGTCAATGGATAATAAAGAAAGAATGGATAATGACATGAAGTGTGCATCCAATTTTATAAGATATCACAAGGCAAAGAGGTTATATTAAATATCATGTATTTTTAGAAAGTTTTTCATTGATATGAATTTTACTTCTCCTTAGGGGCCTTGATGGGTTTCTAGACTCCACTCCTAGTTTGTAAATAATATTCACTACTATCAAGATAAGAGCCTAGAGGTTCACACACATTATCATATTAAAAAGTATACCCTATTCTGATTAATAGGAGTATAGTACATGGTGGGCCCCACCACATGGTCCAAGATAGGTCCAATAATATATTATCACTGAAGAATAAATAAATTCATTACTAATCAAGTATAGAATATATTTTTTAATTTATATATTAAATTTATTCAAAATGTATGAAGTGGATACATGGAAAAATATTATATGAATAAATATTATTTTAATATTCAGGGTTCATTTTGTATTTTAAGTAATTACAAGTTGATTTATTGATTTGAGTTTATCATCTAATATATTTATTATATATTACAAGTAAGTGATACAAATATAAATGAAATTATGAAACAATTTTTTTATCACAACATTTCTTTTATAGCTTATTTAGTGGTTTTTCTATATACAATGGTCAAGTTACCCTTTATAGGTGTTTAATTACCACTATATAAGAAAATAATATCTCACTTATAAGGGAATATTCATCTACTTGAATTTGAGATATCCTCTATCCTCCTTCTCACATCCAAGCGAGAGAGACTTGTTCCAAGTGTTCCATCCAAGAGCACCTTCACTGATCAAAGGAACTAAGTATTGGTGATTATCGAGATTTCAACGGATTCATTGAGCGTCCATTATAGAACCTTGATTCTTATAATCAGAGTTCTAGAGGAATCTTGAAACATATGTGGATGATTTATAGGGTTTTGACCTCAGATCCTTTAAGAAATAGTTGTCGGTTAGGTGCAACAGTCGAACACACCTTCAATATGAATAAGGTAACCATTTTTATTAATTTTGTGATAAAATAAATTCATAAAAGGTCCTAAAACCTTTAAGAAGGCTCAGATCAGTAGAGACAATGAAGTTACATCGCTCCGAAAATGAAAATTTTAAAATCTCGGACGCACCATCTTCCAATATGTGCTCTAGTACCAACTGAAACCACCATGGTGCTATAACTATAATGGAATTGTATATTTTTTCATAAATTTTCCAAAGAATAAGACTATTGGATCTAAATCAGATGAAGATGATGAGAAACCTCAAAAGAAAAAATGAGGAAATAATAAAAAGGAATACTCAATTAGAAATATAAGTGGTTTGAAAAGAAAGAAGAAGTAAGATGACTCATCATTAGATAATCAATGCGATGATAAATTTAATTTTATGGTTTAAATTGAAAAATGTTTTTATAATTAAAGTAGAGATAATGATAAATCTTAAATAATAGATATATAATACAGGTTTAAGATTTAATTAAAATCTTTTCTTGACTAGAACACATAGCTCAATAAGGAGAAGCATAATCTGATGAATGAAAAAGATAATATGAATGAGGGAAAAGAGGAGTATTTCAAGAAATAGGTTTTAGACATTTAAGATATCAAGAAGTATAAATTTAAAGTGGATGATAATTAAAAACATATTGAGATATCTTGAGGAAAATACATTAGTGAAGAAAAAAGAGTTATCTAAGACATAATAGTGTTTTACAACACAAAATAGATTGAAGAAGATCAGAGAAGGATTAATCGAGTCTGTTGAAATTAAAGGTGGTTCATCTCAATATGGAGAGAATAAGGGTTTGAAAATTATGGTTATTTTTGTATCCTAAATAACCATCAATGTAAACATGTTACCTCTAACAGTGTAGGGCTCAAAAATAAACCTAAATCAATTTGGACCAAGAAGATAAGTGAGAGACACTTTTTCATATTAAAGTAAGAGAGGAATATTCTAATAAGATCACTTCTCGATAGAAAAAAGCAGGCTTAATTTTCATAATAAAAATAATAAAAATCATTAATAATAAACTATTCTCAGTATATAAGGCCTATATTTAGAGGATACTACTAGTTTTTTGGTGTGTTTGTACATAAAGCCTACTCTTTTTTGTTTAATATTTCATTTCTAGAAAAGTGGAATGAATCAAGGGGGGTCTATTCTAAGAATTTGAGAACATATTTTAAATAAAAAATTTATGACCCGGAATTCATATAATCTTCCAATAAAAAACATGTATAAATTCATAGAATAAATATGTGGTAGATATGATTAGCTACATCATAGTGTTGAATAATTCATGATTATCCTACTTAGAAATATTACTCATAATGTGAATGGGAATTTAATTCAAAAGGTGAATGAATATAATCATGTTTTATACCAAGAAACCTTGTGAAAACCATAATAAATCTGAGAATGGTAAAAAGTGTGCTTAATTTTCTTACCAGTCCAATTGTAAATGGGTAAACAAATAAAGAAGGAATAACCAAATGCCAGTTAAAAATGGAAAGAAGTTATTTCACATAAAGATAATTTATTTTATGAGGGGTTGTCAAAAACTAATGATAGAAAGATTCAATATAGACTATTTGGAATGTGTGAATAAGATAGAAATGTTATGAAAGATTGTTTGACCATCCTACCATCTCAATAGGAATTGATGAAAAATATGATGTAAGCATTACATAATACATTTTCCTTGATGGATGATGTTATGGAGACAAATGCATGTATGGAAATAGCTCAAAGGAATAATATGACTATGTAGTCCATGAAGGTTAATGATAGGAAAGTAATCATGAATAATTCTCTTCATTATGAGATTGGAATGAATAAAGGGTCTTAGTTGAGATATTACTCACAACCCTACTGTTATCACTAAAGAAATAATAGGTTTATCCATATTTTCTTATATTTTTTATTTGTAATAACATATAAGGAATTAAATGTGAATATTCAAGGGGGATATTGTAAGTATTGTATATATTATTACAACAAGAATAAGAGTCCATCATGGAATGATTTACCTACCATGATGAGGAGATAGTATAGTGTAACCCTTGAGGGGGATCAAGAAAGGAAAATATATTAGAGAAACTTATTTTGTCTAAATCTATAATTTTGATATCCCACAATCAAGGTTGACATTTAGGTAAAAAAATACTCTCAAACACCTATCTTAAATTATTTCATGTCTATTATTAAGGGGGGTGTATATTGAGCTGAAAAGGGGGGAAGTAAAACTATCTTGCACTGAAAATTTTTGATGGGTTTGTTGAGTTGAGTGAAAGTTATATTTTCATGAAGAATGTTTTTTTGCAAACATTTTATTGAGAAAAATGAAGATATGTAACATGGTAAGAATATTGGGGGAAAATTTTGTTTTCTAGGTTTATTAACATTGATTTTATAAATAGGATTATCCCAAGTAGACTTATAGTTTATAACTGATGGATCATGGATAAAAAATATATTGTTTCATCCTTATCTCATTAATTTTGATTAGGTTGTAATTCAGAATAAAAGTGGGAGAATATGGTGTTTTAAATATCTTAAAATATGGATAAATTGAGAAGACCTTACCTTATATTACCTTTATAATTATTATCAACAAGGGGAAAATAATGAAATTAAATTTAAAATATAATTGGATATTGACAAAAAAAATAAAGGGGGGAGATTGAAGAACTCTGATGGATTGATGAAGATAAAAGTTATATTCTTTATCAATAAGGTTGTGAAAATTAAATTCATTATATGGAAAAGGGAAATTGATGAGTTGATGCTTCAAGAGGCCATCCTTTACATCATATTATTATTGTGCTAGTCATAGTGTGAAATATAGGTTTTGATCATTGTGATAATAACATTATCTACTGCATAATAAATGTGAACATAAGGAGTCATCCATCACAAAGGATAGTTAGCCAAGCTCAAAAGAATACATAACCGAGGAGTGGTAATTGTAGTTTATAGTGCCTATGCAAGTCATCCTAAGTAAGGAGGAGAATGGGGTAGAAAATGGGAAGATCCACCATATGGGGTGGCATAGCATACCAATGGAGTGAGGCAGCCCTAAAGGATTTACATTTCAGTCTAAAGAGAATCACAGGTAACTGAGAAGTTACCACCCAAGGAGAAATCTAATTTTAGACTATCACTATATGGAGCAATGTTCACCACTTAAAAACAAAAGTACACATGAATATTAAAATGAAACCATAGAAATATTCCCCTCCACATAGTGAGATAGTGTTTGAATGCTCATATATAGTTTGTGATGCACTCATGGACTTCACGATGCACATGAAACACTAGTGTATGAATAATGTGGTAAACTGAATGAACCATGAGAGATTTTTTAAAGTTAGAATCATGCAATAAAATGATAAATGGATAATCTTTTCACACTATTTATGTTATGTGATAGACACTGTGCAAGGATAGTTCGTGGATGTGAATTCAGTTTTCGAAAATTAGTATGTTATGTGATGAAGGCTACATGAATTGGATATATGAACATGATACACCACAAAAGAGGTTAGCACAAAGTTTTTTCATGAATTGATAATATAGTATAAGATTACCATGAGGTTTTTGAAATATAGATGGAATTATTTTTAGTTTCACGTAATATTGAGTGGCTCACCATTATTCTCGGAAGCATCATGTGCTAAGAATGTTCATTACTACCTATAAATATCCATCAATAATCTCATTAAGGGTTGATTTATTCTAATGAGGATGTTAACCAAAGTGAATATATAACACCATGAGATTTTTATTAAATAATACCATTATGTTTGATAGCATATATGACACGCAACACCAAGTTTAATTGAACCATGAGATATTATTTGATTGTCATAACATAGACGTTGATTTAGAATGCATGAATAGGATTAAACACACTCGGAATTATATATAAATTTCAAAATCAATACAAATGTATTTATTAATGCACTCAATTTCCAGTGAAGTTATTTTATCCTTCAAAATTATGTTTTCTTCTTAAATGATTATTATTGATTTTTTTGATATAATGTTATAATTAGTTATTTGAAATTTTATAAAATTTATTTGATAAAATAAAATTAATTTTTTAAATCATAATATCAAAATTATCTTAGGGTGTAATTTTATTATTGTTTTAAAAATATTTTATTCAATAAATAGTGGAAAATACTGATTTTTATTGAAAATTATATTTCCTTTAAAAGTATTTAAAAACTAAAATTCTATTTTGGATTAGATATAAAATTTAATTATTTAATTTTTATTAAATATATTTCAATTATGGTCTTTATAAATAATTTAATAATTTAATTTAGTATAAAAACATTTTTATACTTAAAAATCATTTTTCTAAAGTAATATTTTTCATTTCATTTTATAAGGTTAATTTTAAAATAAATACAACTACTTATGTGAATTGAATATTGAAAAATGAATTCTATATTTTTAATTAGGATTTCCAAATTTATTAAATAGGTCCCTTTTATTTTTAGTCATTATGAATAGTAATCATAGTAAATTCTTATTACCACGGTAAAGGTAAAATTAGTTAATTAAGATAAAAAAAAATATGATAAGGACTAAAAAGTGAACCTAAAACTTTCATTAATTTTATTGTATTAGTATATTTTTCCATAATTATAAAAAATTTAAATATATGACCTTTTTTCATTTGGATATGATTTTGACCTTTATATTATTTTACGTAAATAAAAGACAAAAATTCATTCTCTTTGTTTTATTAACTCAAAATGTTTGACTCAAGGATATATACAGGCTCTATTTAGTTATAAATAACTATTTGAGATATAAATTGTTATTTTTTATCAAGTTAATTTATTTATAATTTTTATTGATGAAATATTTACTTTAAATAATTACACAATGCTGACACAACATTTATTCAATTACTAGAAAAATAAAATAAATGGTATTAAAAATATTAAAAGTGATATAATTAGAAGTAATTATTTTTTTCATGAATTTTTTAGATTAATATATTATATTATGTTTATTTTAAAATATTAAATTTAAATTACATCTTTTTCTTGATTACTTTAAGATAAAATTAAATGAATAGTTTTAAAATTAAAATTAATGATATTTTACAATAAATAATATTTTATTAAATTATTTAAATTCCTAAAAATACTATATTTAGTAATTTTTTTGGTATATGTGTAAAAATATAAACTATGTTTCATTTATGGATCAATTATCCTTTTATAGCAAATATATTGACCCCTAAAAATAAAAACAATCTTATCGTGATAGTTGTCAAAAAGGATTTATGTTGATTAAAACAAAGAGATAAGGGTAAAAACCTAATCTAAAGTTGTCCAAATTTTATTCAATTATATCATTTAGATTAATAATCATCCTAAATTTTAATTATATAATTTTTTATCCTTTTTAAAATGAAAAATAATTTATATTAATTTAATATTTTATGTAATTCCAAGAGTACCTCTCCACTTACTTATAAAAGGGAACCACCTATACTCATTTTTTCAGAAAACAAATATACATAAATAATTTAATATTATACCTAATATAATTATATAGGTATTATTTTGGGTGTAATACTAGACTTAGAGTGCTTAAGGTGAAAATAAAATAAGGTTTTCTAAAGAAGTGGTATAGCTTTTCACCGAATGATTTAATTTTATTTATTCATATACCTCCTTCAAATCTATTCCAACCATACTAAAATAATAAAATTAGAATATTAAATATATTGGTATTTTATTATGTTAATTTAATAGCCAATATCCATATCCTCTTCCATCAAATGGGAAATGAAATTGTTGTTCTTCTATATAGTAGACTACCACATCACAAACCGATGTAATTATTTTCTGATCAACATTGCTCACGGATGGTTGTAATTATAGATTTATTATATATATATATATATGATATTTATGAAATATTTTTCATTATTAAAAGATAATATATCATTTAATTTATTACCCTTTCATTCGTTTAAAAATGATAGTGTCATTCGTACGTACGTGTGGTTTACCACATCCACGAAGCAATGCGATTTGTTTTTCATAACTACATCACATGAATACTATATATAGGTGTATTTAAAGAAATAAAATTATATTTATGATATAATTATAATTATTTAAAGATAAAATAATACTTACATTATTTTTATAATGATTTTTGTATTGAAACATTACTCATGCGTACATACGACTGATCACCTCCATGATTTTAATGTAGTTCATTTTTCATAATCATGTTTCATGGTAGGTTTTAAAGTTATTATTGATTTATGAAAATGGTAATTATTTTATGATTATTATTATGGAGATGATATAAAAATAACCACTTTGACCATGGTCCGCATACCGAAGTCATTTTTCAACAATAAACTAAACATCCTCAAAACATGAAATGTGGACTTAACTGATTAAGTAATTAAATATTTCATTGAAATAAATGAAATTAATAGTTTTAATTAAAAGGTATTAAACTTGGAAAAGTTTCTTAAGAAATAAAATAATTTATAAAAGTTTATTATACTTGAGATAAATTTCATATACTATAATTATGGACTCGAGGTAACAGATTTCTAGTCTCACTTTTATTTTAGGGAGACATATACCACATTTACCCCTCATTTATTTTTTGTGGTGTATACACTATCCATTTGAAAATTTATATCATGAACCTCATTCTATTCTTTATATTAAAATTTTATTTTTAATTTATTCTTTCATGGGTCTTGTGATTTGAAATTTATCAGAGTGGTGAGGGTTTTATATAACAATCTCATTATGTATGATTAAGTTTATGATGATGAAATATTATGATATACCTTTCAAGAAACAAATGATTTGTCTTATAATATGTTTATTTCTTGAGAACAAAATTTTCCATTTCATTATCCTCACTTGAAGTACTCAAAATACTGAAAGAACATTTCTAAGGGAAACTGAATTTATTTATCTCTTCGGTCAAAAAACTTTTTTATCTCATATACATATTTTCTAAAAAAGTTTTTAATAATTTTTAAATAAGATTTTATGATTATATAAGTTCAATTTTTAATTTTTTTATTTTTAAAAATGGTTTAATAGAAATATTCTTGTCATTTTCCAAATAAGGAACTTTTAACTTTTTTACAAAAGTGTGAAAGGAATGTTTTATTTTAACTAATAAAACTTGAACATAATTCCTACCATAATGAAAACTCAATAATTTAAATCCTCCTTTAAATGTTTAAAATTTTATTTTAAAATAAATGTTTTCCTCTAATATTTTATATTTTTTAAAATTTTATGTAAGGGATCTCTCTGAACCACACTTTTTTCATCATTCTCTCTCTAAATAAATTTTTCCCTTCTATTTGATATTATTTATTTATTATAAATTCTATATATATGTACATGCATATATAACTAGATCATAATAACTTTATTTCTTAGGGAAATACATCCCATAAGTTCATTTCCCAAAATTCCTTATTCAAAATCAAACCCGATTAAAGGGAAATTTTTATCCCTTAATCCCTTTATATTACACTCTTTTAATGTTTTTATTCCCAAATAAGAACCTTATATTGAGAACTATTATTATATATTTAGATATGAACATACATAATATTTTTTTCCTCCTTCTATTTGTAATCAATATGAAATTTCCTTTGATTATGATATGAGACAAGATTATGAAACCCATTTCTTTCCATGGGTAATTATTATGATTATTCCTTATGATTGATTTCATTTTGTGACACACATAATCATGAACATGTTCTGATTGGTGTTCCAAAATAGAACACAAATACATTATGTAAATATTTTTTCTCATGCGACGTTATCCATGGGATTAGGGAGTAAACCTAATTTATTATGGGACTTTATTCATCATGTGATTTTGTTTTGGCAGTTATCCTTGACATATACTTATTTCATATTATTTGTTTCTTCCACATTTACTATATTACCATGATATTATGATACCATGTTCTTTCTTTTATAATCTCATGTCATTACTCATGATCCTTCTCTTTTATGATATTATGTTATAGCTTTGAATCACATGTTATGTTTCCTTATTATCTTTATTCACTTATTGGGCTTGTTAGCTCACCCCTTTTGTCTATGCATTCCCTACATTATCCTATGTAGTTTTAGCATCTAAAATGGGTTTAGGATCTCATTATGCAGATTAAAATAGAGAATTTTTATTTTAGTTTAATGTTATTATTTTATGTACCTAGTCTTCCAATGACAATATCCCTCTCAATCCTTTGGTTCAATTTAATGGATATTTATGTTTTAGAACATGTAATATTATATGTAAAAGGATTGGGTCTCCATAGTTGGTATAATAGGATGGTCTAGTTATTTATGGGGATTAGGACTAGAATACTTTAGTGAGAACCCTTCAGATAATCCTATGTATTGGAGAAATAAAGAAGTGTAGTTTTCCTAGAAAAAACATCTCTAAATAGATACTAAAAGTGGATGTGGTTTTGGAAGAGATGCATCTTGGGGTAATAACCCCAAAAGGAGTTGTTCAAGTATATCCCAGCCATCATTCTATTTCATAGTGAGTGTTTCCTTCCCATTCACCTAGTTTGACACTCCTAGGGGATATGCTTGGGTTAATTAATAGTTTCTTTACAAACCATCATAGAGTATTTAAATAGATGATGATCATGTATAACCTAGGTTAAACCTAAGGATTAATATGTTTAAATGAATGTGTCATAATTTAGATATCTTAAAAATTATTTTTCATGATTATGTAGTTTCTCACTATAATTATCATTTCTCACATTCTGTAATTTAGTTTCAGTCAATGGCTGGAACTAGAAGGAATTGTGTTAACATTGGATATGATGAATAATGTGATGATGGGAAACAAAATAGGATGATGAAAGGATTGAAATATATTGTGATTATTCCCAATCAGTTATCAGGATATATAATTAACAATATTCACCTTAACCAACTCTCAAACTCACCAAAGAAGAGAATGATAAAGTTCACTAAGAGCATGGTTGGTGGATACTATGGAGGAAAGAAGATTTAAAATTCTATATATCAAGAATGTGGGAATAAGTACACAAGTGAATCACTTAAAGGAACGAGAAGATCTTTTATGTGTGGAAAATAAAGGCATACAGTATTTAATTACTAAGAAAGAAAGGAGAGTTCAATAGAGGAAAATTAATTTCATCCTAAGCTACCATTTACAGTTCAATGTCTTATGTGTGCGGAACATGGGCATTATTTTAGTCATTTCCATAAACCTAGAGTTAACTCCCATATCAAGTAAGGGACTATGTTATGTTGATCATTGAAGTGTAATTATTTAATTTTTTATTTATCAGTATTCAAAAAAATGTTATAAAACTGTTATATCAATGATATTATCGTTATAAAAAAATAAAGACACATTTAAGGATTGTTTCATGATTGTTTTTCTTTGTGTATTTTAAATAATGTATTAATAACCAAGAAAATTGATTTAGTATCAAGTGTATGTTTATGAAAAAACACATGATTTTGGAAAATATATCACTTAATATATACCTTATGTCGAGATAATAATGTTTTTTGAGAAAAATGGATTATTAGTATTAAAAAAGTAAATGAGATAGTATTGATGACCTTGGAACTAATTAGTGATTTGTTAAAAAATGGTTTATCATATCTTTGATGTAGTTACACTATTTTTTGACTAATGGAATATATTCATGATTTTATATAATGGATAAGAAGAGAGTTAATTTTTTTAAGTATGTATGTTTTCATTATGTTTTTATGGTAATTAAGGGTATTATCATGTTTCAGGATAATATATTATCAATGTGTTCACATATATAGTATTTGACATTAAGAGATGATTTATTTTATTTGGGTTACTAATTTCAAATTGGTTTTGAAAATTTTCTGAAATTATTTATAAATTTTTGGACTCCAATCTTGGTCAAACATATTTAGGATGGGAATTGTGGTTGACTATTTTTTGAATGGATTAAGATAAATTGTCAGTGTTATTATTGAATTTTTAGAGATTAGTGTATATTTAATTACATGTTATAACCATTTTAGTTTTTTTAAATATTTAGAGAAATAAGGAATTCTTTTTCATTCTTTTATGGATCTTATAATTCGTTAAAAGTTAATTTTTGTGATTTAGGCATGGAAATTCATTTCATATACTAATAGATAAAGTGGAAAATGATCAAATCACAACCAAAGGAAGAAATTTCACTTTTCATATTGAAAAAGTAAATTTTCTAAAGTTTTCTATATTTATAGTAAAATAATTCCTCATATTCTAGAAAAGGATCATAAAATAAAATTTTAAACTTTTACTTTCATTTCTGATGAATAGATGCTCTCTTTACCCATCATAGATTTATGATTTTATGGTCTTCAACTTTCTCTTGACCATATTCTGTATCACTCTCCATTCATCCTTGGGTTATATTTTTTTATTACATGTCTATATTTTCACATCCAACTAATTTTATCCTATTTATAAACCTAGGTTTGATTATTTCAGTTGACCTTCATATTTTCATTTCACTCTTTTTTAATAAAACTTTTTTTAACGCCTTTTATGATGTGAGTTACCGTAAATTAATTTTCAAATTTTAAACCCTTTATTACCAAGACAATTTTCAGATTGTGAGGAAATAATTTATGAAATTTGGGGAGGGGATGTAACATACAAATATGTTTTTTCAAGAAGAACATTATATTTGATATCATATACGACACGCAACATCGAGATTAAATGAACCAAAAAAATATATGACCATTATAACATATCCATTGATTTAAATAGTATGAATATGATTAACCACACTCTGGAATATATATAATTTTCAACCTTAATAAAAATTTAATGATTAATGTACTCATTTTCCATTGAAGTTATTTTATGCTTCAAAAATATGCTTTCCTCTAAAATGATTTTTATTTCTTTTTATGAGTGAATATCATAATTAATTTTTTTATATTTTAGAAACTTTATTTGATAAAATTATATAAATGTATTAAATAATAATATAAAAATTATCTTAGGGTGAAATTTTTGGATTTTTCTAAAAAGATTGATTTTAGAATGAATTGTGAAAAATACAACTTTTTATTTAAAACTATATTTTATTTTAAACTATCAACAAAGTAAATTTCTATTTTGGATTACTTATAAAATTTATTAAGTTCATTTTTATTAAAACTAATCCAATTATTCTATTTTTAATTAAATTTATACTTTTATTTAGTATAAAAACATTTTTATAATTAAAAGGTACTTTTCTAAAAAATGTTTTTCATTGCTTTTTGTGAGTTTAATTTTCAATTAAATTATACTGCTTCTATGAATTTAATCTTGAAAAATGGGTAATATATTTGAAACTAGGAGGTCATAATTTAGTAAATAATTCAATTTATTTTTAGTCCTTATGGATAGTAATAATAGTAAATTTTTTTACCATGGTAAAAGTAGAATGGGTTAATTAAGGTTAACACTTGAATTAATGTTATCGAATAATTATATTTATTTTATAATCATAAAAAAATAGAATATATGATCTTTCTTCCATTTCACTACGATTTTGACATTTATACTATTTTATGTAAAAAAATTCAAAAATGTCATTCTCTTTTTTAATTAACTCTAAATTTTTGACACAAGGATGGATAGAGGATATGTTTGATTATAAATAATTATTTGAAACATATATTATTTTTTATCATCATAATTTATTTATAATTTTTACTGATGGTATAATTAACTTAAAATCTTACGTAACATCGACACAGTATTTATTAAATTAATATTTTTTTAAGGTTGGGGCCGAAGCCTCATTTTTATTATTAAATCAAGCAAAGACCTCTTTTAACTGGGTAGAGGGAAACCCATTACATAGTCCGAAGGCCCAGTGGGCTTATATCCTATTATATAGCCCGTAGGCCCAAATTTTTGGCCCAATTCACATTCTGTGAATATTAACCCGTCTGCTATAGTACCACAGAGTACCGCCACCGCTACAGTGCCCTACTGGTGCTACAGTACCCGCCGATGAACAGTGTCGCCGCTGCTACAGTACTGCTACAGTAACCTGGTATTTATTAAATTAATATAAAAAAAATAGTTTTAAAAATATTAAAAGTGATATAATTTGAATTAAGTATTTTTTTAAATTAATTTTATTGATTAATATATCATATTATGTATATTTTAATATATTATATTCTAATTCCATATTGTTATTAATGTCTTTAAGATCAAACTAAATGAATAGTTCCAAAATTAACATTAATGATATTTTATAAGGTATAACTTTTTATTAAATGATTTAAAATTGAAAAAACTAATATATCCATACATGTTATTTTAATATATTTATAAATATAAACTATTGTAAATTTATTTACCAATTATCCTTTTATAGTAATTATATTAACCACTAAAGAAAAAAAATGTATTAGCACGATAATTTTCAAAAGGGGTTAGCGCGGGTTAAAACAAAGAGATAAGGGTAAAAACCCAATATGAACTTGTAAACATTTTATTATATGATAGTATTTAAACCCATAATCATCTTATATTCAAATTATATCATTTTTTCCTTTACTCCATGCATTATAATTTATATTAATTTATTATTTTAGGTAATTTCAAGAGTGCCCCTCCCCTCAATTATAAGGGGAACCTCCTCTTCTCTTTTCTTCACACTTAAACAGTCATTTATTTAATACAATACCTAAAAAAATTACTTACTAACATCCATCCTCAAATTATAGAGGTATTATTTTGGTCATAATACCGACCTTATAGTGATTAAGGTGAAAATAAAAGGAGCTCATCTAAAGAAGAGGTGTAGATTTTAACTGAATGTTTTAGTTTTATTTATTCTTCTACCTACTTAAAATAATATAAAAACATGATTAAATAATAAAATTAGTATCTTAAATAAAATTTTATGTTATTATGTTAATTTAATTACCTATATCCATCACCTATTCTATCAAATGATAAGTGATATTATTGTTCGTGTGTACAGAAGATTATCACCTCACGAACCAATGTAAATCATTCCCCGTAACCACCACTCACAGCTGGATGTAATGATAGATTTAATATATATATATATATATATAATAGTGACGAAATATTTATAATTATGAAAATATAATATATCATATAACTTCATACCTTTCCATTCATTGAAAAATGATAATGTTGTTCGTGCATACATGTGGATTATCATCTCCACAATGCAATGTGATTTATTTTTCATAACCACATCATGCGAATTCTATATATAAGTGTATTTAAAGAAGAAAAATTATATTTATAATATAATTATAATTTTTTAAATATAAAATAATATTTACCTTATTTTATAATAATCATTGAAAAATGGATATGTTACTCATTTATATGTATGACCTACCATCTCCATAATTATAACAAAGTTCATTTTTCATAAAAAACATAAATGATTGGTTTTAAAATTATAATTTATGTATAAAAAAATATAATTATATCATGATTATTATTCTATATATTAATAAAAATTGACCTCTTTCACCACATCCAATATACCAAAGTCGTTTTGAAACTACAAGTCGAACATCCTCAAAACATATAACAAGGAATTAACCAATTAAGTAATTAAATATTTCATTAAAATAAATGAATTAAAATATTTTAATTATAAGTTATTAAACCTGAAAAATTTTCTTAATAAATTAAATAATTTATATAATTTTATTATATAGGAGATAAAGGACATACGCAAAAAGTTTGGATTTTAGGTAAGGGATTTATAGTCACACTTTTGTCTCTGGGAGACATATGTCATATTCACCACTCATTTATTTTGTGTGGTTTATATAACACCCCTTTTATATTTTATATAATTAACCCCATTATATTAATTATATTTAAATTTTATTTTGAATTTATTATTTCATGAGGCTTGTGATTTGAAGGTTATCAAATTGGTAATGGTTTTTTTATAAAATCTCATTATTTATCAATATTGTTTATGATTTAGTTTCTAATGAGTAAATATTATGATATAACTATCAAGAAACACATTATTTGTCTTATTATATGTTTATTTCTATAATAATACATTTTTTATTTTCATTTTCTTCAATTTAAGTACTCAAAATACTAAACGAACCTTTTTAAGAAAAAACGACTTTATTTCTCTATTCGGTTGAAAATTGTTTTTCTTCCATATCCATATTTTCTAAAAATGTTTTTAAGAATTTTTTAATATTATCCTATGATTTTATAAATAAATTTATCCCAATTAAAACTTTTTAAAAAATGTTTTAAAATGAATATTCTTATCATTTTCCAAACAATTAACATTTGACTTTTAAAAAAAAAGTCTGATAGGAATGCTTTATTTTAACTTGTACATCTTAAACAGAATTTCCCACCATCATGAATAGTAAATTATTTATATATTAATTTTAAATTTACAAAGGTTGTTTTTAAATAAATATTTTCTTTAATATTTGAGAAATATTTATATTTTAAGTAAGGGATCTCTCCAAACCACACTTTTTCTTCAAGTTATGATAATTCTCTCTCTAACTCAATTTTTTTCTCCATTTGATGTTGTTGATTGATTAAAATTATGAATATATGTACCTTACATATATACCTATCTCTTTATCCCTTAATTTATGTGGAAATACAATCCGTAATCTCATTTATAAAAATTTATTCTTTAAAATCAAACTCAATTAAGGGGGAATTTTTATCTCTTAATCCCATTACATTACACTCTTTTAATGTTATTATTCCCAAATTAACACAATATTTTGAGATATATGATTATTAATCAGATAGTAAAATCCATAATATTTAATTAATTCCTATTTTTTGAATCATTATGAAATTTCATTTGATTATGATATGAGGCAAGATTGTGAAATCTATTTCTTTCCAATGTTAATTCTTATTATTATGCCTTATTATTGATTTCCTTTTGTGGAACACATAATATTGACTATATTATGATGGTTGTTACTAGATATAAGTACAATTCATTTGGTAAATCTTTTTTCTTGTGTGACTTTATGTATGGGATTATGGAGTAAACGTAATCCATAATGGGACTCTATCCACCATGTGATGTTGTTTTGATAGTTATACTTGACTTGTGATTATGTCATGTTTTGTATTTATGACACATTTACTATGTTTCAATTATATTATGATACCATATTCTTTATGTAATTCTCCCATGTGATTTCTCGAGAGCCTTCTCTTTTAGGATATAATGTTATAACTTTGACTTGCATATTTGGATTCCTTATCATGTTTATTCACATACTATGATTTTTAGATCACCCCTTTTGTCTATGTATTACTTAGTTTATTCTATGAAGTTTTAGGAGATAAATGGTATTTAGTATCTCTTTATGGAGATTAAAATATTTAATCATTATTTTAGTTTAATGTGGTGGTTTTATGTACCATTTCTTCCAAAGGAATTGGGCCTCTTGATCCTTTGGTTGTATTTAATAGATATTTATGTTTAAAATAATGTAATATTATATGTAAAATGAATGGGTCACAATAGAAGATCCTCTTGTTATATTTGAGTCATGAATACTAAGGTGTTACACAAAAAATCTATTAACGAAGTTACATCTCACAAAGTATCACTCATGAGGCATCTATTTGAGAATAACTTCTATAAAAATATACATTTCATGAAGTACACTATGAAGGATATTTTTATGTGAAAAATAGTTTTATAAGTGAATCCATTTGGTTATATCCTATTTTAATGAATTATTATTGAATGATGTGTGAAGTTCATACATGCTGGAATATTTTATAGGAATGATTAATTGAGTTCATTAACTAATAATTACATGAAGTTCAAGAAAAAAATAATATTTTCCTAAAAACATTATATGAAGTAGTTGAGTTTTACACATACTAAGTATTACTCGGTGAAGAATTAAAATATTCTTCTTGAAGTAATAGTTCTAAACTAAGTGAAAAAAGTTTAATGAATCAAAGATTGAGAAGATTCTATAGAAGAGCTAAATCATAAAGATCTAATCATAGTAATCAAGATTGGTTATTCTGATTTTGATCATCAGATATATAATTTCTTGAAGAAGTGATAATTTAAGGATATTTTGATCAAGGAGGATCTGGGAAGATGATCAATATTAGGTGGTGCAGAAGAAACCAGGAGTATAAAGTAATCTTTCTTATTTTGGTTCAAACATGTTTGTAATAGGTAGTGAGAAGAAGTATTTTCTAATAGGAATCTGAAAGGTTCATAGTACTACTTTATGATGATGGGATCGAGAGGATTCCTTGCATAACAACTTCTATTTATAGTGTATAATTCACTATTTGGGTGTCTCATCAATCATGGAATGTAGTGGGATTTTAAATATGGAACATTCAAAAAACATTATTTCTTATAACATTTTATTTATATGATATTCGAGAAAGGTTATGGGATATAAATTGAGTGGATATATATCTTAATTTAACATAAAAGTTTGATTAAAATAAATAATTCATAAAAAGTGATCACTAATTCACCCCCACCCCCTCTTAGTGATCCAAAAATAATCGGGCACTTTACTAAAGATGATTTAGTGTAACAAAAAAAGTGATATGAAATTTTCAAAGAATATGGTAAAACATTCTCACATAAAGAACATTGAGATATGGTAGTATTTTATAAAATAAAAGGTAGATAACAATGATGTGAGGATTAAATTTATAGGAAATCGAGATTACGTGGAAGAAATCTTTACAAAGTCCTAGGCAGATCATGTGTTGGAAAGGTATAGGTTCAACCTCAGAGTTCAACCACCCTCTTCAAACTAAGGAGGTTTGGATTTCCCCTCACCCCATTGAACTTAATTAATTATTTGGTTTTTGATTGTGATTATAGTCAATTTATAATCTATTTTATGGAAGAATATATAGGGAGATACCAACCATAGGGATTGGAAATCAAAGAATAAAAATTAAAAACATTATTTAATTTGATTATTTATCCTCTTTCCTACACTGATATTTGACTAACATAGGCTTAGAGATTAATTGAAAACTAATTTATAAGATTTGTAGATTTGGAAGTGTGGTTTTGTCAAGGAATTTCATATCAGGGTTTAAAATAAAGTGAATTAACCCTTTAAATTTTATTATAATTGGGGTAGAAACGTATGAAGGAGAAGAATAATAATAAAAAATAGAGAATTAAAAGGTAACATAGAATTGTAGGGGGATCCTACATATCAATATTAGAGAGAGTTTATGATATTTTAAGTTTATGATGATTGAGATTATGGTTGATATTTTGATAATGGTTGATAATAAAATCTAAAGTTGTATATTTTTGTAACAAGATATTAATGTGGTAGATTTTTCATCAATGTGATTTTTTATTAGTAAGAATTAGTTTGGAAGTGTAGGGAAAGTGGATGAAGAATCTAGAGGTAATTCTAAAAGTATCATAAAATAAGTTATTCATGTCATGAACCATGTATCATGTCATGATGATAAACTCTATAAGGTCCATTGGGAAATATATAGGGTTCATTTGTTTTTTAACAATATAATTTTCTTCATGAAGGATTTTTGTACAAAATTTTATTGTATCTAACTTTTAAAGTACCATTCTATAATTTCAATAACATACTACAAGGATGGTTGAAGTTTTTGTAGTGATTATGGATGGAATATGACCATGATATGACAAAAAAGGTCAATCGATGAAGGAATCGAAACAAATTCAAGTGTTACTAGAGTCGAAGATCTCATACCGTGAGAAAGAAATCCAAATCACAAAAAAATATTTATAGATTTAATTTATTTTTTCTAGGAATCCTTATGTGATAAAGTTGTAGGTTATGATGCCACTTATTCAACAGTTATGAGAAGTTATAGAGAAACGATCCCAATGTACCGTGAAGTAGATAGTTGGACTGTTTTTATAGGATTCTACGTAATTTATATACATGTGATTTGTTCATAGTATTTCATTGGTTTAATGTTTATTTGAATATCTAGTAACTACCCTTTATAATTTCAATGATTAATATCATTAGTTAATCAATTCAAAGGCTATATTTTAATGGGAATTTAATGGATATTTGAATTTCAAATTTCAAATTCAACATCCTATTTTTTATAGGATCTGATGTGCTGATTGTAAGGGTGTTACACTAAGAGAAGAGATTATTATGAATATTGAAGATTTGGGATTAGTGGGATGGTATTAAATAATATTGAATATATTGTATTGATTAGTGAAGTGTGATCAGACATAATTTCATTGAAGAACATAATTTAAATAAAGTTTTGGTGTGTATATCACTGGAGATATAGAAAATTAAAGAATAAAGCATCATAGATAACACCCTTATTGTTTGGTGTTGTATATTTTATTGATATTCCTTTATTATTTTCATGTGTATTGCCTTTATCATTGTATCCCTCTTGAAACAAATTTATGGAAGATATGATGGGGTCATGGACCTTGGATGAGTAGCGATCTTATCCTAAAGTTGTAATCACATACCAGTGTAGTGTGGATTTATTATCATATCAACAAATTGTTGATATTTTATATTTATATATAGCATTTTATGGGTAAACCAAGTAAAATCGTGTGTCTATGCTCTTTATTGTGTTGCATTTTATTGTTCTCTAAAAATAGATTCAATCTGCCTTTTTCTCATGTGAAGACAAGATCCAGTCAATCCAAATAAAAAAGAATAAGTTTCAAGACACACTAATTCCCCCCCCCCATACTCTTAGGGTGTAAAATAGAACCATAGTGTACAACATTATTTAACCAATTGGGGATAATAGAAACATACTGTTGGTCGGAGTGGACACTCAAGAGGGGGGGTGAATTGAGTTCCAATTAAAATTTCTGTTAAAAACGATTTCTATTAAAATCCCCCAATTTCAAAAACAGATTAAACTGTAGTGAATTTATACAGATTATAAAGGTTCAATTAGTTTCTCAAAGATTGATTAGTTCTCAGATAACTTAATCTTATGATTAATTTAACTTTTGAAACTAACTTACTGGTTTACAATAAATATAAACACTTGCGAGTTTAACTATCAATGTAGCATTGAAAATAAATTAAATTTCAAAGTAATAGCAGCGGAATATGAAATAAATATGTAGTGTATGGATATAAACTTTAACTAAAAACACATAGGAGTTAACCAAGAGGTTCAGTCTCAAGCCGAGACTTAGTCCTCTCAAAATTCTATATAAGGATGATCCACACCCTGGATCGGGGTTCAACAGTTTACAACTGTCCAAGTCCAAGACCTCTGCCACTGTTGTTCGTGGGAAACAAAACAACAGCAACCAGCTGTCCAGGTCACACACGACCTCTACCACTATCCACAGTGGGAAAATGAATTAAAATATAGTGAGTGAGGATTTTCAAATCCTCCAGTTAAGGTTCATGAGACAGTGTGTGTGTAAAATACAACAGATAACACACACTGCTCGTAATGTAAAAAGTAAATCACAGAGATAAAGATTTAGAGATTAGAAAAGGCTCTAGTGATCTTCATGCAGCTCTCGACTCCTTTTGTTTATTAGAATTCGTTCTGAGTCTTCTTCTGGTTTTTGTCTGGAAAACAGAGTACCATCTGCTTCCTTGAATTCCAGGTTCAGCTTGCTTATAGGCTCAAAGAATGATGAGCTTTGTGTGGTTATTCTTTAGCATAGATTTCTTGATGTATGCTCTATGTTCTGGAGGCTGGTAGTAGTAGTCTCGTGAGTGCAAGTTCTCCAGTTGTTCTTGGCACATTTTGAGCTTGATCGCCAGTGTGTTCTGTGTGCTCGATCTCTTTTTGTCTCTTGTCTCACGCGCACGCACACGTACACATACACGTATCTTTTATACATTCACGATGTCCTCTTTATACCCTTTTTCTGAGAAGAAGGAATGATTATACTTTTTTATCGTACTTGGTACGGTTTCCTGAAATGGAAACACAAATCATTTAATAACATTAAATGCATCAAAAGTAACAAATGTAACCGTTAGTATAATAAAAAAATAGTGTCGAGAATATAGGATTTGACTCCGCAGTTTATTATAGGTAGTCGTTTGTTTGTAGACGTGTACGGTTGACTCGGTGTAGGGATATTCCATCGGTAGCTCTTCAAACTCCTATCGGTGGCTCTTATCGGTAGCTCTCTGTGCATCGGTAGCTCTCTGTGTGCATCGGTAGCTATGTGTGCATCGGTAGCTCTGTGTGCATCGGTAGCTCTGGCTATCGGTAGCTCTGGCTATCGGTAGCTCTGGCTATCGGTAGCTCTGGCTATCGGTAGCTCTGGCTATCGGTAGCTCTGGCTATCGGTAGCTCTGGCTATCGGTAGCCCTGGCTATCGGTAGCTCTGGCTATCGGTAGCTCTGGCTATCGGTAGCTCTGGCTATCGTGCAAACCACATCTACTTGACTTAGAATTGTTTCAAAGCTTGTATAAACAAGGATAATCGAGATTAACATAAATCAGAAATCATTTAAACATTATTATTAACCGGATCACTGATTTGAAAGAATTAAAGAGTAGATCAATAGTAATTGAGAATATAAAATATGAACACATAATTGGGATTATCAAAACATATAAATACACGATTGGGATTATCAAACTAGGTGAGGTCAACACATACTACTAAAGAAAACATATTTTTAAAAATTGATGATATATACCCTTTTGAAAAATTTATTTCCAAAATTCTATAAATATTTGAGATTAAATTTTAAGACCCTTTTATGATTTAAAAAACTCTTAGATTGAAACTCTCAGACCAAAAAATGATGAACTAAAAGAAGATTCACCAGAAAATGATGAATAATCTTTTTTTTATTATAGAACTCATATAATAAATTTGGATCATTAAATTGAAAGTGTCATTAGTGATATCGATCAACTAGTTTCAAATCAAAGTAATATTTGAAATTTGTATAATGATATCACATTATTAACTTAATTAAAATAAAAAAAGTTGATAAATATGTTGGGAATGTAAATTATATAATAGTAATATTTAAATAACTCAATAAATTCAAAGGAAATAAATTTTGGACTCTCGTTGAATGACTTGAGGATTTTTTTAACTATAGGTGTGGAGCCTAGATATGGTTAGATCACTAAGAGGGGGTTTAATTTGTGATATCTTTTTAGGAATTATTATTGTTCATTCAACCTTTTTGATCACTTATGATCTTGATCCACTCAATATGAGTTATTCTTCACCTTTCATGAAATAATAATAAAGGAATGCAGATCACATGTGGAATTTTATAAGTTTCATCCTTAATATGAGCATATACTCTTTGTTCTGATTCTTTAACCCCCCCCCCCCCCATCACATATTATACACAATAAAATCAAGTTGTTACGCCAATAATCTCCCTGGTCATATAATTATAGAGTCTAACTATGCTGATTATAGAGTCCCATGGGAAATAAAATCTTCTCACTAATAGTATAACAAGTGTTTGATCCAAAATAAGAAATATCGCTCCTTTTTTTGGTTTCATTTACAACTAATGATATATATATTCCTTCTCAAGACTTTTGGATCTATGTAAATTCATGTGATCACACCTTCATTAACTTTAGTGCTAGATAATCCTAATTAGAATAATTGATCTCTCTTTCATTATCATGATCATTAATGGTCTAGTTCTTCTTCAAATCACTAAATGATTAGGATCTATAAGTCTTCTTATCCTCTCTAAAAACTCCTAAATTCAGCCTCAATATCCTCTCTTTTCAATACTACATAGTATCATCTTCTTATCTCTTAATCTAATCTTTTCTTCTTTAATAGTTTGTGGGATTATTCAGAATTAAATAGTGTACATGGTTATCTCAATCATTTATTATTCCTTCTCCACCAATTTTATATCCATATGTGAAAATTTTAAATATTATTTCTATATTAGAAATATGTAAACACCATTTAATCTTAGTGGTAATTGATCTATTCATTAAAACTGATAGATTTTTTCTTTTTTTAATTCCCAAAATATTGTTATTCAAAATATTGGTCAATACTCTATTAGAAACACTGCGAATTTAGGAATTATTTCCTCTTTTAAATCACTATGAAATACACTTCATTAATTCTATTTAAACACTTCCACGTGTACATGGAAGTATGAATCGTGACATGGTACTTTACCTTGTAGGATTGGACTTCTTAATATTTGAGATTGAATCACAATAACTTTACATTAATTTTGATGTTTAAATCTCCAAATTAAACACATAATTTGATTTAATTAATTCATTTTTCATTAGAATAATTTATTCTAGAATCCTCAAATGTTCTAGGATGTAACTAAATTTCTCATTATTTTGTGAATTTTCATATTAATGTGATTTTAGTAAGACATTTTAAGTCTTATAGATTTAGATAAATCCATATAGCCTCCAATATAACACAATTCCTTACTTATATTTTAAATAAACTCATAATTCTTATAAACCTATAAGAAATTATTATAGTTTTAGAGAGAGTCTTACATCCTCTAATGTAACTCAATTCCTTTTTCATATTTTTTAAAAACTAAAAATTATTATGAACCTATAAGAAAGTATTAATATGTCACTATAATGTCTAATAATGTTTATAAAAGTATTATAAACTCATATAAATATCTTATGAACTTTTCAAGAGTCTTACAAAGTCCTTCAAAGGTTTTATGAAACAATACTTGCCTATATTTTCCTCTCCAATCAAATAATTTTGGAATTATTTAATAATTCATATAACTTTATAAATCACTTTAAAAACATTCTCAACACTTCCAAATACTTCCCAAGCATCATCCAAAATATTTTTATTCATCTGATCATAATATAGTTTTCTTAAAAAATCTTTTATATGGGTTCTCACATCATTAGATAGTTTTTCTTCCAAAATAATAATATTTTAATGTTTCTACTAGTTTTATTCCATCAAAATCCTTTTAAATTGTTGTAAATAGTGTCTATTCATCAGCACTTAGATTTTACTTTAATATTAGTTCACCAATCCTCACATGTGAGGGCTTCTCACTTGAATATGTCCATATGAGATCTTAAAGCAGTAGCCTATTCTTTTCTCATTTATTTATGAGCATCACCCCATCATCATAAATTAACTATACACAAATCATATTAACTACAAATCTAAATTCATATTCACAAATACATTTCATAACTTTGATATCCCACTTTGGATTTGTTTTTAATACCCAATTCCATTCTAATGTAAAATTAATCTTCTCCCTTTTATTTTAAATAATTTAAAAGATGAAATACTAGGTATGAATCTCACTTATTTTTCATTCTTATTCTATAATTCTAAAAAATAATCTCTTATACCCCTTTATATTTAGAATAATAGATACAAACTATTTATATAATAATGAAATTACATCATTTTTATCCATGAGTCATCGATTGTCAACTCTAATTCAACATTAGTTAACTTGAAATTAAAAAAAAAGTGTTGATTAACTTAGATATCAAAGTTTCCCACTGATCAGTTTAGTGTGATACAAATTCAAATTTATCACTTAAGGGGTTTTATAAATTGATATATAAAAAGAAATATCCTAAATTCATCTTCAAAAAATTCATTAGAACAGTTAAAGTTCAAGACAATGATTCACTCCCCCTCTTTCTTAGTTACCATCACTCCCCCTTAAAATCAAAAGTTGTATAAAAAATAGGGAAAAATATCATGATTGGAATACCTAAAATTCTAATTTTTTAATATATTATTTATATTAAATATTTATATATAAGAAATTATTTATAAAATCTTTTACTTCAAATAATATCCCACTCAAGGGATTCACTTCATTATTTATCATGTTAGTTAGAGTATTCCATTATTATCACATATATCTATTATAAAACTAATACAATACTCATCCATGTGACCCTTTTAATCCTATACTTCAATTAACTATATGTTAGCAATATATAAAATAGATAAGTGAATAAGATGGAAAATTTTAACTCCTAATTTAAAATATTAAGTCTGAGAGTTTCCTCTCAACCAAGATCATTCAATCTTTCTAATCTAAACATGGGTTAAATTGTTCATGATTCATTTCCTATTATGAGTCTTCATAGGTTGCATGGTAATATTCTTCCTTTAAAAAAAATTATTATGTGTATTTTTCTTCATATTATCAGTCATTAAGTAAAATTTATTACCTTATGATTGCATCATCTTTTTCATCAATTCTTCTTAACTTTCTAGAATGGTCCCACAATCCTTCATACCAAGTCCAACTTGATTTCACCTTCCACACAATTTCTCTTTAATATTTAGGTTATAAAATTTATAAAACCAGTATTTAAATTGAATATATTAATGTTAATAACACATTTCCATTTAATAAAATCATTTATTATTCTTTCCCTATGTATTTTTTATTCCTAATTGGGTTTTCCTGACAGTTATACACTCTTTCTTAATATGCTCAGCATCATTGGGTCTTCCACAAGATTTCTTAGAAACATAAACAAAACATGAATTTTATGTTTTTTACATTATAAATTTAATTCCCTTTCTAACCATAAGGAACTTGTCCAAGTAGGGTAGTCATTCATTCCTCAGCTCTATGACCCGGCTCATCACATCTCTCACAAATATCTTCCAAGCCTTCAAATCTATTCTGTGTTGATATATTAGATGAATTTTTAATCATAGGTTACATAAACTGATAATTTATTCTCATATTATTAGTAAAAATCCACTTTTTTCATTCATTTTTCTTCTTAATGAAATATTTAACTTGCAAGAGTAGGCTTGGGGTCCAATATTGCACGGTACGAGTGGTATCATCTGAACCTTGATCTTTTATTCTGATAGAAATTCTATCCAATTTTTTGTATGTTTTGATAATATAAATTGAGAATATTTTAACTATGTGAATTGGTATTATTGAGATATTACTCTCTAAATTTAATATAGAATTTGGGTTATTACTTGTTTTCTTGGTCCATACTGGTTCAGATTTGGTTTTAGGACATTCGTAATTAAAGATAATAGATTTACATTCATATTTATTAAAAAATTATTAATCTACCTCATTAGTCCTTTATTTTCTCCTACTTCAGATATATAAACTTTAACCTCAACTAAATTTTTGAATTCTTCTCTTATCTTTCTCAAATTATTCTAAGTATCAAGACACTTTGAATATATCTTGGACAATTCTTCTTCCTTTACAACTAGTTTTTCCCCAAAATATCTCACTATATTTTCCTACTCATTCGCTTACAATTTATAGTTCTTGATCTCGCTAATGTAGGATTATTATTTATTAACAGACTCCTATTTTCATTCATCCATATTTCCCTTTCATTTTATCAATAACCTCTTCTCCTTTTTGAGCTATATATTTATCTTAAGACAAGATTCCAATTCATTATTCAGCATGTATTCCATCTCTATTTATTCACTTCCATCATATTCACTTATTGAGGTATCAAACCCTCTTCCAACATGACCCATGAAATTAGTTTCTTCTTTTTATTGGATATTTTTAGAGGATCTATCGTGTTCTTATTTTCTCATCAAATATTTTCTCTTACTGCTAGAATACGACTTCATGATTTTTTCCCATTTCTTTTTCTATAGTGTCTCATCGTCTACATTTGATTCATATTTTGTAGCCTTCATCTTGGGTATATTTATTAAAAAATTTCCAATCCCACTATATTTATAACAACTTGGTGGGTTTTTTCCAATATTATTTCTCTTTCCCTTCTATAATTTATTTGATATAAGGGTAATTATAACACCTTGAAATTTCAATATGTAATTATCCTTTAAATAATAATATTTTCGATAGCTTACATTACACACTAAACCAAACTACAGTGATTAATGAAATATTAAAGTAAACTTATAGTAAAAATTAATATATTAATCATTTATAATACCTAAGTTGTATTATTCTGTTTTCACTGATGAAAGTTTGTGATTAAAATAATTATTTAATGTGATATGATTAAAATAACTTAATGCTAAAAAGTATTATTTTTAAAAGAATTTTTTTTAAGGTGTTGTGTAATTTAATACATTGATCACATTTAAATTAATCCAATGTATGAATTGATAAATAAATACTTTATTTATTATAAATTGATATAAAATAATACTATGATAACTTAAAGTTTTAAAACAACATTTTTCTATAAAAGAATTTTTTATCAATATTTTTTATTTTCATTTAAAAGAAAAAGTTATAAATTCAAGAAATATAATTTTATTTAATGAAACTAATTTTTTTATTCATCATATCAAAATTATATTATGGTTAAATTTTGGGGGTTTTTTAGAATAATTGAATGTTTTATAAATAGTTAAAAATGTCGATTTTAAAAATACTATCACTTTTATGACATTATCTTGATACATGAATGAATTGAAAGTTTATGAAACCATTTTTTTAGAAAAAAATATATATTTAATAATTAATATAATTTATTTAAAAATATAATGTTGAACTTATAATTTTTGTTAGACATTTTTTAAATCTAAGTAATGTTTTCATTCAAATAAAAACTACTTTGGTTCTTCTCTTTTAATCAAGTATTTACAAGGTTTATTTAGGTTTTTCTTTAGTTAAAAAGTAAAATAACTATATTTTTATTAAAAATAATTCAATTAATTCTATAGTAATCAATATTGTACATGATTTTGGTATAAAATCATTTTTATGCTTAAATGGGTCATTTTTCTAAAAACAATTTTTATTGCGTTTTGTGAACTTATATTAATAATAATTTTTACCACTTCAATAAATTCAGTATTATAAAATGGATTCTATATTTCGGATAATAGTTTTTTAATTTTTTATTTATTTCAATTTTTTTGTATTCATAATGGATAGTTACCATGGTGAAATTTTATCACCACAGTAAAGGTTAAAAGGGTTAATGGGAGAGTTAAACTAAGAGATAAGGATTAAAATATCTCTTGAAATTGTCTAAATGTGATTGGTTGAGTTTATTTACACCTTAAATGATACTATATTATAAATTGAAATAATTTTTAGTCAATTTCCATTATAAATTCTTTTATTATATTTTAAAGTTCTTACTATTCAAAAATGTGTCACTCCCTTCACTTATAAAAGGACACCTACTCTTCTCACTTATAAAAACACCCGATGATCCTTTATCTTGAAAAATATATTCCCAAAAACCTCCCAATACCCTTATATAACCCCTATAGTTTATTTTCATTCCAAAATACCCATACAATAATCTTTAAGGTGTAATCCAAAATAAGATATCCAATGAGGAATTACAAGTCTTAACGAATTTATTTCAAGTTTATTTCTTTATTTACGTCTTTAAAATATATTATAAAAATACTAATATAATTACATAAATATATTAAATATAAATATATATTATTATATTTATGGAACAACTACTTTATACCTCCCTTCCATCTAATGGGAAATGAAAATATCTCTTATGTGTACGTACGGACTGCTGTCTCCATGAAGTGTTGTATTTCATTTTTCATCACCACCTCATATGGATGTTGATAAAGATAAAATTAATGAATATTGATGATATAATTATTATTCTGGAAATATCATATATTATTTACCTTCTTACTCTTTCATCCATTAGAAAATGGAAATGTCACTCATGAGTATGTATAAAATACCACCTCCGCAAAGAAAAGTAATTCGTTTTTCATCAGAGCCACACATAACTTATAATAAGTATGAATTTAATAAATATATATAATATTTATTATATAATTATGATTATTTAAGGTTAAAATTTTATTTACTTTATTTCCTTTTCATCCATTATAAAAATGAAAACGTCACTCATGCTTACGTGCGAACTACCACCTCTATGAATAATGTTTTTCATTTTTCATAATTGAATTATATGGATGGTAATAAAAATTTATTTAATGTATAAACATGATATATATATATATATGACACTATTAGAATTATTTATGTGATTAAATCATGACCATGGTGCAAGTACTTGAACCACCGAATGAAAACATGCATGAGAAATAAAATAATTAACACCTAAATAATTGATTTTAAAAAATAATTATGATTAAATGGGTAAAATAAGTTATGAATAAATTATATTCATAAATATAAATAAAATTATAGATTTTTTATAGATAAATAATAAATATATATTTATTATACTTTAGGTTGTAATGAATCGAACTAAACGGTAATCCAAGGTAATGGTTTCTCCTCTCAAACTTTCTTTTTTGAGAAATGCTTTGAATTGAACACATATGTATATTATATGGTGAATATTATAACTCTTTCAAATATTATACCATGATCATGGTAATTTATTTTCCAATTCAAGTTCCCTATTTAAAAAGGTTTTGATAAAATTGTTATAATATGAGTTATGGTTTGTTGTACAATCTCACTCTTTATCAAGATTGTTTATGTTTCAATTTCCTTTAAGTGGATTGTATGTTCTTAATATATTAAATCCTATATATTATATTTAATTAGTTATGTGGTTTTTAAGTATTCCTTCCATTTATCCTCTCCTTTAAACTTAAATCAACAAAAAATATTATAATAAATCTAACCTTATTTCTAATTTTTGATCGGGAATATTTTTATTTCATGTCCAAATACCTTATTTTGCTTCAAGAATGATTTTTTATATAATTAAATATCTTATTAAGGTAAATTTAGAGAAAATTTAACTTATATTCAGATTTTTTAAAGTAATCGTCTTTAAATTTTACATAAAATTCATTATATACTTTATTTGTAAAATCTTGAAAAAAATATCTTTTTAGAAGACTTCGGTGTGAATGGATTTTACATAAATATTGAAACTTATTCATGATTTTTTTTACTTTAAAAGTTTTTATGGTTCTATATTTTAATATAGATTCCCATTATTCTCTGAATTTTTCAAAGGAAAAAAGTTATTATTTTCTTAAAAGCTCTGTAAATGGATTTCATTCTAAATATGTATATTTTAATAATCCAATCCATATTTTATCAGTTAATTATATATTATTTTAAAGATTAAATTATTTTAAATTATATTAAAAATAATATTTTAAATTTATTATTGAAATCTTCTAAAAATTGTTTTTAAATTTACTTTTAACTTTATTTTTTCAACAAAGTTACAAAATCATTAAATGAAAACTCATTTTAAAAGTTCTATTTCCATTTTCCTCTCCATTTTCCTCTCTATTTTCCAATGGACTTGACTTTATAGAAACACATAAATTTCTGATGAGTAGATGATATTATTTATGTAAATTTTCATTATTATTATAGATTTATTCTACATCATTTATATTATTAAATTATTTTTATACTCATTACTCTATATAGTGAAAAATACACTATTTTGCATAAATAATATTGTGGTGTTTACTAAGAAAGATGGATCATTTATTGAATAGAGATAAATTAAAAATTTGTATATTTTTTTGATCTATATGGATGATTATTATTTTCTAAGGTAGGTTGATTATGTACTAGTTAAATATTAACATTTTCTATGCTAGTTTTTCAATATGAATATTTTTTATTAAAGAATATTGATTATGTATAGTATTGTTAATCAATACTCTCATATGATGAATAAATTATACATAGTAATTGATGGATAGGGCTTGATATTAAATAGTCCCTCAATTCATCAATAGGCCTCAAGAGACAAATTAGCATGGGTATTTTATGTATGTATTCCCAATTATTTATGATGTCTTGGAATGAGGCCTTGACGGTATGTTTGTAATGTATTGACATAAGGACTTTATGGTAAGATTATGATGTCCAGAATTATGAATTCCATCATTATGAAATTATTTATTTTTTTTTCATGTCATTACTATATTTATATTATACATGGATGAATTTAATGCTCAAGTTATTGATTAAATGTCATGTGTACTGACTATCTACTATGCCATATTTTTTATACCATAAGTATTCATGATAAATTCCATTTTATTCTTTACCTTTATGAGTGTTTGAGGTCACCCTTTATTATGATTACATTTCCTAAATTTATGAATAAGATTAATACATATGATATGTCTATAAAGTTATCGTGTGGGGATAATTTTTTGGGAGATATTGAAGGCTTATTATGGAATAAGAAAATCTAGATACGATGGGAAAATATATATTTAAATATAAATATGTGATTCTTGATTAGTGGATGTTGTTTTAATACTATAAAGTAATAAACCTAAAAATTCCTTAGGTATGTAATTAAATTAATAATTTATTTTTTTTATAATTATGGATGTTCAAAATTAGGTTACATGATCTAGTATCAAAGCCAGTATGTAAAGTATATGTTTTTAGTACTGGATTTGAGATTAAAAATCTAGGTCGCTACAATAGGTATTAGATCATAGTTTGGATAACTCTTGAGGTTTAGATATTATTAGATGAGTATAATTTAAAATATTTAAAAACATAAAGGGATAATATGATGGTTTGGGGTCATAAGTTAGAAGTATTCTATAATCAAAAAATTTGAATAAAAGATGACATGGTTGATGATATAATAGTAATTATCCTCTTCATAAAATTCTTTATTATGATTTTATTTGATATACTCACATAAATATTTTTTAGTTTTAATAAATGGATGGAACCTATAGGACAAAGTAAAAAACTATATATGAAGTAAAATGTGGTGGTTGTCTGAATAAGAAACCAAGTTGGATAAGAGTGGGAGTAAAAACTCTTGTATCTATATATAACCATCTATCTTGATTTATGATTAACAACCTAACCCAAGGTGAGTTCCATAACACACAAAATAAGATAAAATTATATTTTCATTGAATCTCAAGTGATAAATATCATGAAGGTAAAAATAATAAACTTATTATGTGTCAAGAATGTGGAAAGAAGCACTTAGGGAAATGTATCAAAGGAATGAGAATATTTTTTATATGTGGTAAAGGAGGTAATAGAGTAATAATCTACTAAGTAAAAATAAAGTGTTCAGTTAACACTGTAGAGGGGAATAAAGTTATTTTGAAGGTATCAATGGAATGTTTTAAATGTAGGAATTTTGGGCATTATAAAAATTGATTCCTAAGGTGGAAAAATCATGAAGGGTATTAGAAATATCATACAAATAATTTTTTATCATTATCAAGTGATGAATATACATAAATTGAGAATAACATATTAGAGGTATGGATTATTTTAACAGTTTTTCTTATGTTTAAAGTAAGAAAAATGATTAGATTGAGATTGATGAATCTTAGGACATGATTCATAATTTTATTTGTAGGAAGGAAGTATGAAGTAAAAAAGACATGAAATATTATTTAAAGGTTTATGAAGGAAGTTTAATGATTGGTGTGTCTATAGATATGGTTTTAAGAGTTATTATGTACTGGTATTTTATTTATGGATTCATAAGATTTAAGAATGATCATAATTTAAAAAGTATATATACCCTTTTGGGGTCTTCTGTGATTGTATTCAATGGTAATTAAAGAAATTTTTGAAAATTATTATTGGTTTTAGGAATGATACATGGTTGAAGTATATATCACCATTTGTATTAATATGCTCGTTGATGTTGAGGAAATTATTGTTAGTTGGGATAAAAGTTTATTATATTTTTGGTAATACATATTTTATCATATAAATAAATATGGGATTAAAACATGATTTTTTGATTAGGTATTTTTTGACGCTCCTTTTCGTCACAGAATCTAAAGATCAGAAAAGGGAATATCTGAGCTCAAAGTGATTAAACCTTTGAAGAAAACATCAAAAATAGACAAAGGCATGAAGAAAGGATCAACAGCAACTGTACCGCGCAAGTTATCTCACTGTCGCTCAAGTATACTTGCGCGGAACCCTTGGTCGCGCAAGTGACTTGCGCGACCTAAGTGGTAACCGCCCGGGGTCTTCTTTTGCCTATAAATAGACCCTGTGGGCCCCCCATTCGAGAGGATTTTTTTTCAGAAACTCGGATTGAAGCTCCCAACGCCCAAATCTCTTCTCAAAGCTTCCGGAACACTTCTAAGGTAATTTCTTACCTAGAACGGAATATCTAAAGAGAGGGAGGAAGGCCTAAGTGTTGAAACTCATCAACACTTGCGCGCCTGAATGGCCAGCCCTTAAGGGAACTGGTCATACTTGCGCGCCACCTTATTCCTTCAATAGAATTTGCGTGTCCCTTTTCTGGAAGAACCTCAAGGGGATTCTAAAGGGTTTAAAAAGGAGTCGCTCAAGTATTTCAATTCCGATTGAAAATCGCGCAAGTACACCATGTGTCGCCCAAGGTATACCTGCACGACCAATACTTGCGCGCCCACACAAGGCTTGCGCGCCTTTCAAGACTTGCACGCCCCTACCTTTCTGGGTGCCCATCTTGCCCATTTTACCCCTCTTAAGCCATTTCACCTTTCCTATTCAAGATTCAGTCTTCAAGATACTCTTCAAAGCCATTTATGGAATGATTTCTTGATTTCACTTCCTTATCTGAAAGGAATTCGGTGGAATATCTCTCAAAACCTAGTGATTTATACATCTTTATGTCACCAAAGATTGAGAGTTCATTCATTCAACCTCATCCTTTAATATGAGAGAATCCTTAACCTGGGTCTCCTTTTCAGGAATAATCCCCAGTTATAAATCCTTTAATATGGGCATCTTCCTCAGGAGTAAGCCCCAAATTCTTAAAGTTCCCAAACTTGGGCATCCTCCTCAGGAGTAAGCCCCAAACCTTAATTCATTAACTTGGGCATCCTTCTTAGGAGTAAGCCCCAAGTCCTCTAATTTTGGGCATCCTTTTCAGGAATAAGCCCCAATCTCTAATTTTGGGCATCCTTCTTAGGAATAAGCCCCAAGCCTTAATCCCTAACCTGGGTCTCCTTTTCAGGAATAAGACTCAGTTATAATCATGGGCCTCCTTTTTAGGAGTAAGTCCCAGTCATAATTATGGGCATCCTCCTCAAGAGTAAGCCCCATGTCACTTAATTTCTCTTAACCAGTCCTAATTTACCCTTGATTTGGGTTTCCTTTTCAGGAGTAAAACCCAATCATAAGTCCCCTCCTAACTTGGGCATCCTCCTTAGGAGTAAGCCTTAAGATTAGAGTATTAAAATTTCCATGAAGCACATATACCTTTATGGACCATGTTCATGGATTTTCTCCCTAAAAGTGAATCTTAAACCTTCATCTATCTGGGAAGTCATACATACATAAGCCCCAAACCATTTCTTATGATTGCATCTTTTCATGGCACAAATTGTCTAAATTTTACTAATACCTCTTGTTTCTCACACCGAGCATGACTCACGTGAGCTTAGAGTGTAAAAGTAATTGTGACATCCTGCTTTGAGCCATCAATCATAAACATCATACCCTTACTCGAACTACGTGGGTTCTGATTCCTTTTCCAAAACAAAGGATACGTAGGTAGCCCATTTATGGGTTCGATCCCAACTTTGAAATAATCCATGTACTTCTGAATGAAGATAAACTTCAAGTGCCCCACTGAGTGGCTTTAAAACCAGCCTGGTCATCATAATGACCAAGAGACTTTTATATAAATGTTTTGAAGGATACCATTGACCAAGAATCTCTAAACAGATATAGATGATTCTCTATTGATGAAGAACCTCGAATACATATAAAAGATTCTCTAAATTTCTTGCATATTTAATCATTGATTGTTAAAACTAAAGGAAAGCTCATTTTATACTTGGTAATGTAATAAGGATTCACGAACATAACTTAAATCTATAAAGAGAGTCCCGGAGTAGACAATAATTCCCCTCAAAAAGGTGTGATGAGTCCGACCTCCCATCCTCTCGACCAATGCAAATTCCTAAGCCTCATTAGTCCACAAACTAATGAGCGCCTACCTTTGGAAAGTAGGTCCAAACGGATGTGGAATCATTGGATGTTTCCGGTTCTACGAACAAACCCGCTAGAAACCGATCGGAATGTTTGAATCTCCCGTTCAGGAGGTCATCCCCGAAATCCGTGCGAAACAAAAAATGGTGAACCCGACGTGAATCCTTAACCAAGTTAAAGTGATGTTCTTCTTATTTTTTAGGCCCCTTGGGCCAAAAAATCAATCATTGACATGTGCTCATCCAAAATATGCAGTGGCCAGATTCATCATGATTATGTCTGTTATATGGAACAGGCACTATTTTCTCAAGATCTTCTGCAAAATGGATTTTCTTAAATTCACCCCTATGAATACTGCTGCTGTGAACACCTCTACTGTGAGGTCTGCTGCTGTGAAAACCAATGCTGCTACTCCTGCTGGAACGTCATCCGCTCTGAGGATGACATCACCAACTCAGCGTCTTCAACGCTGGGTTTCTAATGCACTGGTTAAGGAGTACCGTCGCAACGGTACTATCCCAACTCTGGAGGCCGCTCGTCAAGCCCTCCAAGTTAACAACTCTACCTGGTCGTCCGGACAACGGCGGCCAGCGATCAAGAAGCAGACGGTGCTGACTACCGTCTCCAACCGTTTCGGGTCATTATCCCTGGAACGCAATTTCCATTCACTCCCTTACTCTGAGGAAGTGAATGAGCAGGTCCCGCAGGGCCTTAATTCAAAAAAACAGGAATTCTTCTCGAGGGCTCCCATCAACAATCGCCTTCAGACTCGTGCGGTAGTGCACCCTCAACATGATGAGGGTACCGACTCAAGGCATTCAGCTCAGGTTCCTCGAACCCGAGCAGGCAAGATGAACCACCAGAGACGGAATCCGGTTAACAATGGGCAGGTTGTCATCCCTTCCATCTCCAGAGAAGTCCACCAACCTAACTTGGTGGCAAACAACGAACAGGCACACATACCTGTCCGTTTTAATTCCGCTGTCCAGCAGACTCGTCTGGCAGCATCAAGCCAATCCTGCCAGGAAATTCCAGCGGAGTACCATAGGCAGAAACATGCACCTGCTTATACATCACCAGTTAGTCAGCAGGCTCGTCTGACTACATATGATGGATCTAGTCAACCGCGTTTGGCGAAGTGTAATCAGCAGGTACATACACCTGCTAATACTAATCAAGCCTACCAACAGTCTCGCTTGGTAGCGCACGGAGAAGTCAGTCGGAAATCCCCGACGACAAACAGGAGGGAGACTCAACTCTCTGACTCCACACTTGAGTACTGTCAGGATTCACTGACAGGAAAAGTAGGAGAGGAGTAGGCACATACACCTACTCCAAGCCCGGAATAGACGTATATCCCCGTTCTGGTGGCTGAAGTCACCAAACATATTTTGTCAATGGTGAAAGAGCAGAAACAAATTCCTGCTCATATTCTGGATGCTTGCCAGGATATCATAACAGCTTCAGCATCATCTCAGGGATAGACACATAAATCTATCCCTAGCAGTGGAGTGACACATCAACGATTCACTCCATAACAGACACACACATCTGTTCCAGTCCAAGCGGGTTATGGGGCATACCCCCCCATATCAAACGGACAACCAAGTCAGGCACATACACCTGATTTGAGTGGAGATCGTCAGCCTAACCTGACCATATTTCCTGATCATGCACATAAACCTGCTCAGAGTAACCACTTTCATCAACAAGTGGTTTCTAAAGTGAGTAAGAAGGCATCTAAGAAAAAGATCAGCCCAGCACAGTCAGGAGATCAAAGGCCAATCTGCAACAATGCCTTGCTCGATGCTGGAGTTCTTGAAGCCCTCAGACATTTATCTGTCAGAATTCAAGATTCTACTCCCTCAGTTCCCAATAACGGGAACATTAATTTTGAAGGTCTTCAACAGACACTTCTTCATGAAGGCTTGCTTCATGAAAGTTCGGTCAATCTTGAAGTTTCTTCTTCAGATGAGAGCCACAGGAACCCTCTGTGTGGTCAGAAGACCAAGGAGAAAGAGATCTCATCTTTTGTTGTAACCCATTATGGTGGTCCTCCCCATGATGATGAACTTCGCTGCGAAAGTCCTCTCCGCAGTAGTGATTCACATTGCCTGGAAAATACTCAAGTGGATAATGTAGTGCCGAGAAAGCCCTCTTATCTTGAGGCACTTGCAAATGCGAAACCAGCCATGTCTGATGCTTTATCGCTAACAAGTGAAATACTTTCTCAATCAGAAGATAGCCTAGGGTGTAGGTCATTCTCCGAACCACCCCTAAGTCATGCATCTTCTAGTTTGATCAATGATCTCTCTACCAATCTTGTTGAATCCGATGAAGCAACAAGGAAACACCAACTCTGGTCCAAACAGGTAGAATAATATTCATTTAATGATAAAGAGGAAATGCTGAACATGAGGAAAAAACTGGCAAAAAGTGAAGTACCAGTCATGTTTTGGCCTTTGGATGACTCCCAGTACGACATTCCAAATATGTTGACGGATGATGGAATCCATGATATTCGTCTCAACATATGGAAGACTCTTTGTCAATTGAAGAAGAAAGTATTATCTTACGGTGATTATGAAAATCATATTAAGATAATAGAAGGGTTACAACGCCAGACTGATTTGGAATCTCTATCAGTCTCTCGGTATCCGAAAGCTGAAAAGCAACAAAGAACCCTTCAACGTTCATGCCTTAGCGCACTAAGAAAATTGCGTCAGTTAATTTCCAATGCTCCATCTGATGTTCATATCAGAGGATGGGGTGTTCACGGAGAACTACATTTCACAGTGATTTCCAGTTAGCAAAGCCCGCCGAAAATGGTCTCATGCAATGTTATTGCCCATGGCCGGCCACAGTCAATGGGCTTTGTTCATAATCAAAAGCTTGCTCAAGAACAGGCTTCAACTAGTTCCTCTCAAAATCAAGTATATGGAGAACAAGTTGTTGAATTGCTCCTACATCAAGCAGGCGAGAATATTGCACAAGCCTCTCGTCTGGAGGAAACACGTCATCAAATGACAGAAGTTTCGGAAATCATCCAACGGTTTGTTGAACCAGGCGATAAAAGTGGATATAGGTTAATGCATATAGCTAATTTCCGAACTAAGATTCGCAAGATCAAGAGAAATTTTAAGAAGATCTCAGACATAGCATGTCAAGAGACACCCCAGCTTGTCAGACTGGGGACTTCTCTAAACCAACCCTCAGAATCAACAAATGGGATTCGAGGAGTTGAGCAGAAGTAGCAGGAACATCCCCAGTCCACCGGACTGGGGACTTTTTCAAATCCTCAATCCCTCCCTCAGAGAAAGTCATTATTCTCTCGATTAGGGAATAAGCCTCAAGAGGAACGAAGAGCCAAGCTATCAGGAGATTCTCTCCAAGTGACGGTTCTCCAAGAAATTCCTGAGGGATCAAGTCAACGGAATGCCATGTCTCATCATGGACATGGAAGAAGACAATATCACAGAAATGTTGATAGAAAGGATTCCATGCAATATGCATCCATTAATGTCATCAATGTCGTTGCTGCTGATTCACCAGATGAGGCTCAATCAGAGGGATCAGACGAAGAGGTTCCTGCTCAAGAAGTTGCGCACACAGACCTAAATGAAGAAGGTGTGCGCACACGTAATCAAAGGCTTACCCAAAATCTGAGTATTCCTTCAAGTAACCCACTTCCCCCTCTCCGAAAAGGATCCAATAAGGGGAAAAGAAAGAATCAGGTAACTTCTCACCCTTCCTCTGAAGGAGGTCAATCGCTCTCATTAGAGCAAAGGTTTGCACAACAGGAGGAAGAAATGAAAGAATTAAGAAGGTTGAATGCAGAACTACTTCAGAGTAGTCTTCTTCTTAAGAATGTTGAAGTTCGACAGCTGAAGGAATTTGTTGTAACTACTGAGATGGATCAGGAATATCCTCCTTTATCAGTACACCCTCAGAGGTCAAATCCTACGGGTCAAACGCAACAACGGTTGGCAGCACTACCATCAGTTGCAGCACCAACCACCACGTCTGTCCAAGCTCCATTCATTTTACCTACCCAAAACCAAGTTCAACCTGATGTTTCTCAAAAGTTAATAACTACTATTGAGTCGTTAACAGCTCTGTTAGAAACTATGGAAGGGAAACGGGTGCAAGTTCAACCTGAAAAGAAAGTTTACCCTGAATGGGTAGATTCAATTTCTCCTCTATCCAGTTTTGGAAACCCTGTTTTCCCTACATTCAATGGATCAGGCGACCCCGAACAACATTTGACGCATTACGTGTCTTGTTGTGATCCTATGATGGGAACTCCAGAGCAGCAAGAAGCAGTGAAACTCAGATGCTTTGTGTGAACCTTGCAAGGACCAGCTTTTGTCTGGTATACAAGCTTGCAATCCCGGTCAGTCATTGGATAGGAGGATCTTCGTCAAAAATTCCTTCTTCAATTTAGCTCAACTTTGCCAAAAACGACAGTTTTCGATCTTACAAACTGCAAGCAAAGGGATAATGAAAGAGTCTCTGATTTCATTGCTCGTTGGAAGGGATTAACGTATTCCCTGAGTTTAGCACTCCCTCAGGAGGAACTGTTGCCAATCTGTGTGGCAAATTTGGGTGACGAATTACGCACGCCATTGATCCCTGTGAAATACACAGGAGGGTTTCGAGACCTTACTTCAATCGCTCAACAGATTGAAGATTCCCTTATACAGGCTAAGGTTAAATCTCATATAATTCCATCAGCTCCAGGAAGGAGAATGGGTAAAGCGGAAACTGCTACAGTTATGCTTAAACAAGCACCTGTACCTATTTCTACTTCAAAACCTTCATCTTCTCGAAGGGCTCCACCTCCTGAACGCCAACAACAAAGGTTGTTTCGTCCAAATGATAAAAAGATCAACGACGAAAACAATTTGAGGATATGAAGAGTAAAACATACTCTTTCCAAAGTGAGCAAGTTCCTGGTTACTTCATTTCATCTCTGGAAAATAATTTGGTTCAATTACCAGTGCCCAAGAGGCCAAACAAGGAAGGAGATGAAGACCGTCCCGATTATTGTCCATTTCATCAAAGGTTGGGGCATCCCATCCAGGAGTGTTTTGTCTTTAAAGACCTCCTTCAAAAGATGGTCGACTTGGGACAAGTCAAATTGAAGGGTTATTCAGCTCATGTAGCGTGTATTACTGCTACAGATCCAGAGGAAGGAGGCGAGTGGCAGGAAGTCAAAAGAAAAACTGGGAAAAAATATGATGATTGGATGGTCAGAAAGACAATCAATCGGACCCATTCCATTTTGCGAACACAATTGAAGAAGCCAATTGTGTCTCCTACAAATGCTGCAGTAAAGCCTCCATCAAAAGACAAATCCTCAAAAGGGCAGCGCAATTCAAAGAAGAAAGAGGAATCAGGAGAAGATGAGTATGTATCAAAGCCTAAATTGTCTTTGACTCTGGCAGATTTCATGCCATCTACTTCAAAGCCACGGGCACCGTCCCACCAAACGGCACAACCTAAACAGGCTAACCAGGAAGAGTCTTTATCAGACGAAGAGTTAATCTTTGGTTCTGTTAATGTGATTCAATTAACAGATCCATATTCCAGTCTTGATGAGCCTGAATTCCCTGTATCAAATAAGGGAATCCGAGGAGGTTCTAGAGGTTCAGGATACAGGGGAAGACGTGGATCTTTCCAAAACCACTACTCTAATTTTACCCCTTCTAGCACTGTATATGCAGTAGAAACTCGTGGTAGAGCCCTTCAGCGAGCTCAAAAAGAACAAGCAAGTTCTTCTGCCAATGGCCAACTCAGTTTTGGAACAGTTATTTTGGAAGACCGATTAAAGGTTCCATCTTATTTATCTCAGCAAGTAAATGGATCTAATCAGTCTAATCTTCCAAAACCAAGGATGTTGCCAACTTCAATACAAGATGCATCAGCTTCCAAAGCATCTGCTTCCAAGGTACCTGCTAAACTGCATATTCCTATTGGGAAACGCAGACCTCTAGATCAAAAGTATGATATATTGAAACACTTGGCCCAAGTACCAGCCAAGTTATCAATTTTGTATGCTTTGAATCTGTCAAAAGATCTTCGGGAAGCACTCATCGAAGCTTTGTCAAGTCCTCAGGAGTTTGAAGCTGAAATTGTTGCAGCTGAAATCTATCACATAGAGAATAATCCTGCAGAATGCCATGAAGTGATATCTTTTACTGATAAAGATGAAGATGATGTTGTGCATGGGCACATAAAACCTTTGTACTTATCTGGCAAAGTCAATGGTGTAGATGTTCGAAGAGCTTTCACTGATAATGGTTCAGGAGTCAACCTCATGCACATTCGTACACTTCGTCGATTGGGCCTCACGGAATCTGATTTATCTCCTTCTACCATGATGTTACAAGGATATGATAAAAATGAACAAGAACCACTGGGAGAAGTTACACTCAGAACTCAGTTTGGAGATCTTGTATCCAATTCGGATTTCATGATTGTTGATCAAGACTCAGCTTTCAATATCTTGCTTGGAAGACCCTGGCTACATCAGCATGCAGTTATTCCTTCATCATACCATCAATGTCTCAAATACTGTTTCGATGGTCAAGTTGGAACATTGTATGGTGATAAGGCCCCGTTCAAGATATGTGAATCTCAATACATTGAGGCGGAATTTTATCACATGAAGGGAAGAGAAAAATCTACAATGAAGGAAATTACCAAAGTTAATGCTCCATATGGTTTGGAGAAAATTCCAATAAATCCATTTGAACATGTGAGTACAGATTATGTGTTACCTATCAGTCAAATTGACAAAATAGGCCCAAATCAAAATACTCTTATGGAAAGATACATAATGTCAATTACGGCGATCGAGCCAGACAACATGGGAGAAATTGGTAACCTACCAAGCAGTGATGAAAGCATAAGTGGTGACGTTTTCATTTCATCTGCTGAATTCCAACAAGTCTATACTTCGCTAATCTGGCCAGAAGAAGTTATAGCAACACCAGAGGTGAATAATGATGTCAATTCTCAATCCATCATCTCCTCTTTATTTCCCAAAGAAGACCCTTTATCATCAATAGGGTCGGAAATGGAAGCTTCTTCTTCAAAATGTGAAATTTTTTACATCTCTTATAATCATGAGAATTTCGTTTTTTCATCTACTTTGCAAGTAGAAACAGAAGAAATAACACATGATGAAGAGGAAGAGGAAGATCTTAGAGATGCTCCTCCAGCATTTGAAGAGGGTATCTCTACCACTGTGGATGAACTCAGAGAAGTAAATCTGGGTACAGAGAAAGATCCACGCCCCACTTTAATTAGTGCGGCCATGACCCTTTAAGAGCAAGAGATGTATATTTATTTTCTAAAGAAAAATAAAGATATTTTTGCTTGGAATTATACAGAAATGCATGGGCTTGATCTTGATGTTGCTACTCATCATTTGGGTTTACCAAAAGAACATCGAGGTTTTAATCAAGCCACGAGAAGAACACACCCAACCTATGCTTCCAAAATTGAAGCTGAAGTGGATAAACTGATCAAATCCAACTTCGTCAGAGAAGTTCAATATCCCAAGTGGTTGGCTAATATTTTCCCTGTAAAGAAGAAGAACGGACAAATTAGGGTTTGCATCGATTTCAGAGATCTTAATCGGTATTGTCCTAAAGATGATTTCCCAGTTCCGATTACAGAACTCTTAATTGATTTGACGGCTGGCTATGAAGTACTTTCTTTCATGGATGGATATTCTGGATATAATTAGATCCGAATGCCCCCAGAAGATGAGGAATATACAGCCTTCATAGCTCCTCAAGGTGTGTTTTGTTACCGGGTGATGCCCTTTGGTTTAAAGAATGCAGGTGCAACATATCAACGCACCATGCATCGTATCTTCAAACCTCTTTTAGGGAAGTTTGTTGAATGCTATGTAGATGATTTGGTGGTTAAATCCAAACAATGTTCTAATCACTTGGCTGATTTGGAAGTCATATTCCACAAGCTTCGACAACATAATTTAAAGATGAACCCCTTAAAATGTGCTTTTGGGGTAACCTCAGGAAAATTCCTTGGCTTTGTTGTACGCCATCGTGGTATTGAAGTCGATCCTGAGAAGACCAAATCAATCCTTGGTATGTCACCTCCTCAGAATTTGAAAGAATTAAGAGGACTTCAAGGACACTTAGCCTATATTCGGCGTTTCATCGCCAATTTGGCAGGAAAAAGTTTACCCTTTACCAGATTATTGAAGAAAGGAGTCACTTACCAGTGGACTGAAGAATGTCAAGAAGCATTTGATGTTCTCAAGAAATACCTCTTGAGTCCACCAGTACTCATGACACCTGTTGAGGGTAGACCGCTTATCCTCTATGTGACAGCTTTAGAGTGATCATTGGGTGCCTTTCTCGCTCAAAATAATGATGCTGGGAATGAAAATAGTCTCTACTATCTCAGTAGAACTATGATTGAAGCAGAAACCCGGTATTCAAGTATTGAAAAGTGATAACTAGCATTAATCTTTGCAGTTTAGAAACTGAGACACTACCTGCAACATCATGAGGTCCAATTGGTATCTCGTAATAATCCGCTCAAATTCATCCTTAGTCGTCTAATGCTTACAGGACGTCTGGCAAGGTGGGCGGTTATTCTACAGCAGTTCGACATTCAGTATGTGTCTCAAAAGGCAATTAAGGGCCAAGCTCTGGCTGATTTCCTGGCTGAACATCCTTCAGTGGAAGACACGTATTCAGATATCGAACTCCCTGATGAGGAAGTTTTCTCTATTCAAGAGAGTCCTCAAACATGGGAAATGTATTTTGATGGTGCTTCTAGAAGTCCAACAGGGAAGAAAATGGAAAATCCTAAATTCAACAAAGTTGGTTTAGGAATTGTGCTCATTTCTCCAGATAAGGCAGTGTTACCTTATTCCTTTTTGTTGTGGGAAGGTGGTACCAATAATGAAGCTGAATATCAAGCTCTCATTACAGGCTTGGTGTTAGCGCTTCAAGCGCAAGTGAATCACTTAAAGGTGAAAGGTGATTCAGACCTGGTAATCAAACAAGTCAATGGGGATTATGCCATCAGAAAAGAAGAATTAATCCCTTTGTATGATTACTTCAGAGACTTAATGTCGGAATTCCCTTCAGAACCGACATTTTCTTATGTCCCAAGATCACAAAATGCTCAAGCTGATGCACTGGCTAATATAGCCACAGCTTTAGCAGATCCAAATCGGGACGAGACAATCATCTGTATTGCCCACCATCTTGCAATTTCACCTTATGTTCAAGTCAGAACAGAGGAAATTAATGAAATTAGTCCCATTCCTGAACTGTATGGTCATACTACAGGATGGATGTCACCTATCAGGGAATACCTTCAAAATGGAACACTTCCACCTGATAGAGCCGAGAAAGAACAAATTCGGCGATGTGTGGTCAATTTTACTCTTTATGATAACCCAAACCACCTCGAGAAAATTCTCTACAAACGTGGTTTTGATTGAGTTCTCTTCAGATGTATTGATGGTGAAGAGACAATGGCTTTCATAAAAGAAGTGCATGCAGGAGTCTGTGGTGCCCACCAGTCTGGACATAGACTGTCTGATCAAATTCGAAGGCTTGGATACTTTTGGCCTTCAATGATACAAGATTGTGTTAATTTTACAAAGAAGTGTCATTAATGCCAAGTATATGCCAACTTCATTCATAAACCTCCAGAGTTGCTTCATACAGCTAAATACTCATGGCCATTTTCCACATGGGGAATGGATGTGGTGGGACCTTACCCTTCAGCTACGGCCAAGCAGTTTAAGTACATTCTTACTGCTACTGATTTCTTTTCCAAATGGGCAGAGGCAGTACCTCTCAAAGAAGTCAGTTCTAAATGCATTGTCAGCTTCATCAAGTCTAACATCATTACTAGATTTGGTGTCCCTCATACCATATTGACAGACAATGGCACCAACTTCTGTTCTTCTGAGGTAAAGAAATTGTATCAAGAATACAACATTAAGTCCAACCATTCATCTTGATATCATGCAGCGGCTAATGGCTAGATAGAAGCCTTCAACAAGACTCTTTCAAATATACTGCAAAAGATGGTGGATAAAGATAAAATTTCATGGCCTGATAAACTCTTTCATGCTTTATGGGCTTATCGGACTACCACTCGCAATGCAATGCGGTCAACTCCATATTCATTGGTATATGGAACAGAAGCAGCCTTGCCAACTGAAGTTCAATTGCCCTCACTCAGAATAGCCATTTGTGATCAGTTATCTACAGATGATAAATCCCAAAAGCGGTTGAATGAATTGGAACAGTTAGATGAGAAAAGATTGTGCACTTTTCACCACTTGGAAATCTATCAGAATCGAATAGCACGATCTTTTAACAAAAAAGTTTTTCTTCGTTCATTCATTCAGGGAGAATTGGTATTGGTTCTCAGAGCACCAATGATACCAGGAAAGAAGCCTCCCAAGCTTGAACCAAAATGGGAAGGACCTTATTCAATACATAAGGTCTACTCTAATGGAGCGTATTCTCTAATCTCAATGGATGGAGAACACATCACGACTCCAACTAATGCCAGATTTTTGAAGAAGTATTTTGTATAAATACAAAATATTTTTCCCAGATCCAAAACAGTCACATTGGTTACTATATGTCCGAGATGAAATTAAACTATATTATTTCCTACATGACACTAAACTGTATTATGTCCGAGATGACATTAAACTATATTATGTCCTACATGACACTAAACTTTATTATGTCCGAGATGACATTAAACTATATTATGTCCTACATGACACTAAACTGTATTATGTCCGAGATGACATTAAACTATATTATGTCCTACATGACACTAAACTGTATTATGTCTGAGATGACATTAAACTATATTATGTCCTATCTACATGACATTAAACTATATAGAAGTTCCTTATTTGTCCGAGATGACATTAAACTATATTATGTCCTAGCAACATGACATTAAACTGTGTGGCACTTTCATCGTCCATCATGACGTTAAACTGTGTCAGTTCCCTTATCGTCCAACATGACGTTAAACTGTCACATTGGTTATTATTTGTCTGAGATGACATTAAACTATACTTTTTCCAAGATGACATTAAACTATATTATGTCCTAGCAACATGACATTAAAACAGTGTGGCACTTCCAACGTCCAGCATGACGATAAACTGTAAAAAGTCCCCAGAACTGATATCCTCATATTGGTTCACCTTAGTCCTAGCTACATGACTTTAAACTGTACAGCACCAGTTCGTCCTTGCTATATGATGTTAAATTATACAGCAATGGTCCAGTATGACTTTAAACTGCAACTTTGTCCCACACGACATTAAACTGTGAAAAAATTCCCTAAACCGTCCAGCATGACCTTAAACTGCATCATCCCTGGTCCATGTATATGATCATAAACTATTTGCAAATCCCTTATGTCCAGCAAGACGTTAAACTGTGACATCCTAACTATATGATGCTAAACTGTATAAAAGTCCTTCACGTCCGGAAAGACGTTAAACTATATAATCATCAAAGGTCCAACATGACATTAAACTGCACCATCCACGGTCCATGCATATGACCTTAAACTATTCGCACTTTCATCCAACATGACATAAATGGTGAGTTATTTTGTCCTTACTGCATGACATTAAACTGCACAGTCCCCCTTTCGTCCAATATGACGTTAAACTATTTTATCCTCATTCGTCCTAACTACATGACGCTAAACTGTACAGAAAATCCTTGATATGTCCTACAATGACATTAAACTGTATTTTGTCCCTTCTACATGACACTAAACTGTGCAGCACCAATATTCCTAACTGCGAGACTTTAAACTACATAGTCCCTTTATATGTCCCACATGACATTAAACTGTGCATCGTTAAGGTTATTGTTACCTCTTGTTTCTCACACCGAGTATGACTCACGTGAGCTTAGAGCAAACATCAACCATAACACTCCCTTTGGGCCACTAACCATGTGTAAGTCCCAACAACATTTTAGTTAGATCGTTGTCCCCAAGAACAACTTGATCATTAATTCATTCTTTAATTGAACTACACGGACTTTGATCCTTGCCCTCCAGGCTGGGTATGTATGCAACCTCCCAGGGTTCAAGCCCAAAAACAATCTCTTCACATCGGTTCACCACCATCTCATATGATGTTGATTCATGAAACTGCCCCTAGAATCAATATCTTTACATTTATTCACTTTCTTCCTTGTTATATGACGTTAAACTATACAACACTTTTGTCCGGTATGACAATAAACTACAATATTCTTTGATTTCCTCATTTGAGAAGGAACCATTATTGACATTGATTTTTTCAATCATGGTTTTCATTTTCAAAAGACTACGTGCATACATGGTAATGCCTGAACTTCTTATCTTAGGTTAAACCATCATTGCACTAAAGTCCCCTTTCACCCTTCACATGTATGAACCAAATTTGTACAAAGGGTAATTCTAGAACTACGTGGACTTGATTCCCATCCTTATGGGATACGTAGGAACATTCGAGTATCCCTCGAATCTAGTCCCAAGTCTTTTGGGCCTAACCCCAAATTTCACTTTCAGTCCCTTGGCTGAAAAGTCCTCATGAAAATACACACTGTGTATTCATTATTATGGTCCGAATTATATGACCCTAAACTAAGATCACTCATACTTTCGTCCTGCACGACGTTAAACTGCATTTCAAGAACTACGTATGGCTTGATTCTCATTCTTATGAGATACGTAGTGAAGTCCAAATTTCAATTCAGGACCCAGCCACAACATGATTATGGTTTTCATTGACCTATGTATATCTATATACATTGGACAATACCCATCTTTATGTGTTATAATCCTAACCTTAAATATTTTCAGATCTTCATAACCCTTTTCATGACTTCTAATCACAAAAATGTCAAACTTCTGAGAATTATTTTTCCTGACTATGCAGCACGTGCCCATAGGTGTCCTTGCATAAACAGTCCACATAACAGACTTGTCAGATAAAAGATTTTATTTATTTGACCATGCAGCCAATGCCCTTAGGTGGCCCTGCATATTTCAACCCCCTAACGGGTTTGTTAAATAATGGTAACTTCATTCTTGGGAAGAATGCCTCTTTTGTCGTTATTTGTCTTAAACGAAAGTATGTAGGGATCCGCAAAAAAATAGCCATCCTTAACATATTTGTCCCATATCCTTTTTCATGATCTGAAAGTATTCAAGTCTACGGTTTATTCTTCTTCCCTACGTTTGGATCAGACCTTCGTAGGAGTGATATTCATCCAGTCCTTCGATATTCTTGTTCGGAAATATCTTCTCCATATTCAAGTACCTCTTTCCATACAACAAACTCTATACTTTAGAAAATTTGAATCTCCATAAACTTTCACTGGCTTTTAGCATTAAAAAAGTAAATTTCTGGGAGTTCTTTTTCCTGACTATGCAGCACGTGCCCATAGGTGTCCTTGCATAAAAAGTCCACATAACAGACTTGTCAGTCGAAAGATACTATTTATTTGACCATGCAGCCAATGCCCATAGGTGGCCCTGCATATTTCAACCCCCTAACGGGTTTTGTTAAATAATAGTAACTTCATTCTTGGAAACTACTTCTTCTAATGCCTTTTAGCTCTTTTTCATATCATTCCTCAGATTCAAATATTCTTAAGCCATAGTTTACATATTTTCTCTCATACTTGAGTATGGTAATTTGTTTTCAGATAAATTGTCAAGGAATTGAATCAATTTTAATCCATTTCGGTCAAAGCTATTTTGACCTTAAACATTAGCCCCTTTATGTCCAGCATGCATGACTTTAAACTGCCCACAAAAGACAAAGGAACTCTGAATAAAAGTCAAGTTCCAACTCACTAAATATACATTTTTTGTATGATTTAGGTAATATTGAGCAATTAAAAGGTTCAAAGTTTGTAGGATTATTTGTAATAATCCTAGTAAAAATCAAACTATGCTTACTAGGCCCATTGGCTTAAGTAAATTTGAAGCAGGTAATGAAAGAATGCAGGTACAAATGATCGAAGACGAAAGTGTTTTTCATTGATACACAAGAGATAGAAAGACATCCACAGACTGGAATCTCTTCTATTTGTCAAGAATTACAGAAGATTGTCAACATAAGTCTTCATTTGATGTATAGAATCCTGACCCTTATCAGTGGTTACTTGAAGCTCGTGCACTTGACCAGCTTCACTCTTTTCAGCTTGCTGAAGTGCCTTCTTAGCATCTGCAATGGATTTCATTCCATTCATATGAGTTTCATCCAATGATTTATTAAGTTGATCAAGTTCCCCAGTAACAGCATCTAACTGTTGCTGGAGTTGCACCTGCTGGACGACCTTCTCTTTGATTTTTTGCTTCAGATCCTTCATCTTGGCAGCATAATCTGCTTCAGCTTGGGATATCGCAGGATCAAATTCGCCTATGTTGACTGACAATTTCACTCTGGTCAAATCTTCGCGACTTGTCTGCACTTTCTCCCTCCTGAAAATGATCTGTTTCACCGCAGCATGGATCTTTTCATACCCAAAACCACCAAGTCCCAGTATAACAAATTGGGATGACAATCGAGAAATTTTTGATGGTAGCTCTTCTAAAGGCACCCCAGATATGATGTTCCATATGTTGTTTCATGCCTTATGTCGTGAAAAGATGAATGCTTTAAGCATCTCTAGATCTGATTCAATATCATCTTCAGAAGGGGGTATGTAATCTGGAATTAGTGCACTTAAAGAAGTGCCCTGTCCTGCTTTTTCCCCCCTGATTTGTGCTTCTTCACTTTCAATTCCTGTTGGGGCAGAGGCTGAGGCCTCACCTCCGGATCTAGTCATTGCAGTTGATGGTCCTGCATGATTAATTGAAAGGTTTAGTCAGCTTCAAAGGATAACAAAAGAATAGATTGTCTTGCGAATAAAGTACAATCACAAATATTGTTATCCCTTACCCAAGGATGGTTCAACAACCTGAGAAGACTTTTCCCCATCTTTCCCAGTTTCAACAGGAATTTCAAGATGGGTCTCAGGAGGGTTTATTGGATTTAGCTCTACTTGAGCTAATGTTTCTGCAATGATAGGGTTGACATCAGTGTCCACACCCTCTTCGGACATTGGCAGTTCAGCGGCTTCTATGGAAGAAACTGCATATTATTTTCCATCATGGTTAGAAGTATATTTTTTAAAAAAAAAATTGGGCGAAGGGTAGCACTCACGCCCAAGGTCTTCTAAATCACATGACAACTTAGCATGATCATAAAATTCTTCAAAAGTCATTCCTTGATTCATCATTTCATCCAATGATACTTCAGAATCTTGATTAGTCTCACCAGTGGGAGCATTGACTACATCTTCTTGCCGACTTATGTCCTGCAACCCATGACCCTGGACAGCATCTTCAGTAGTAGGAGGGATACTGGGAATGGATGATAGCTCTTCTCCAGGAGCAACTAAGTCATCTTGGTTCTGTGATTGTTCTACAGCACCCTCCACGACCTTTGAAGGAGGGTCAGTCCCTTCCCTCAAGGGGGAAATTGAAGAAGCCCCTGCAATCCTCAGAAATATGAGTAACCATATGATTATGGGTATAAACTCATGATTGTTCGAAGGACTTACCACTGCTAATGAAACGTTTAGCTATGGATTTCCTCCTTCATTGCCTTGGCTTCTTTTGTTTTTTCGGAGTATGAGTAGTCTCCCTTATTGGCACTTGGATTGGCGAATGGAAGGCTATGTCCAGCGCCTCATTCATGGCCTGCTGGCCTAGAGATATCTCGCCTGGTTCGCGAGGAGAATCAGCAGCAGCCCCGATAGCAGTACCACCAGGGCTATACTGTGGCGAAGGAACCCCAGTTCCTTTCTTTGCAAGCTGCAAGATGAAGAAAATGACTTCCTTAAGTAACAAAGCTTCAACTGAAATCAAGTTGCAAAGAAAATAAGGAAAGAAAACTTACATCTTCAGGAGCCACGTACTCTTGCCATTCCTCATCTCCAGAACCACCAGCCCCCTCAGTGGCGCCATGATCAATCATTTCCTTCACCCGCCTGGTGATAGGAACCGAGTCACCAGTGGAATATATGAGCATTTCCAGCTCTCTGATGTAAGCTCGCACTTCATTGGGGTTATCTTCATATTGAAGATTTTTAGAAGCTACAAGATTTCCTATTCCAGGAAGTTGTAGGCCCTCACACAAATCCAGCCAGACGGTCTCAGTACCACAGTATAAGCTCTGCCATAGCTGAACAGCCTATGGTCTTAGATATAAAGGCTGTGAGGAAGGTCCTACAATTTTTGATTTTAATTTCTTCCCAGCTCCTGCAACTACAGATAGAGAATAAGAAAGTAAGACTTATTACTTTATAAAGTAGCAGTGATTGAAATTACTACAATGAAATAACTCACCAGGAGTTGATGGAGTGGGTCTTTTAATTCTGGCCGGAGGATTATATCGGGCACGAAACTGCTTTGCTGCCAGTTGTGCCTCATCATCCCCATCATGATAATTCGATGAATCAGTTCTAGAAGAGGAGTATGTTGAACCTATTTCAGGTGGAGAAGCGTCACCTTCATGAGGAAGGGTTTCTTTCTCTACAGTCCTCTTCCTCTTTCCCACTTGATATACTGGGTGATTCAATATCCCTTTGGGGTATGATGCTATCCAGTGTTCGGCATAAAATGTAGTCAGATTATGTGCCTCTTTTTCAACTGGTAGATCAAATACTGCCCCAGTCTTCTCTCTTGATGTCAGCAACCATAGTTGTCGAGCAACCATCGGATGTTGCTCTAACCTGACATGTACCGGAGGGGATACAATAATCTGTTGCAAACATTTGAATTGGCGTGCAAATCTATATGGAGCATAGGCCTCACATATGATTTCTCCATCAATCCTGGCTACTAACACGCCATCCCTGCAAGCTAGCATGTATGCCCTTAAATCCAAATGGGTTGTCCCATCATCAACAAACCGCCCGGATAGTGGACTTCCATAGGGAAAGAAGTTGAATTCCTTAAACATGCTCAGCCTTACTTTCATGTCATAACCATTAACATCTAATGAAGCAATTCCAGAGAATGCTTTCAATGATGGTATGAAAGAGCTTCCAGGAATTTGTAATCCATTTTATACATTATAAGTCCTGAAGTGAGTGGCGATCCATTCCCACAAAACCTGGAATGGTCCCACTATTATTAAAGGAGATTTACCCTGGAAGACGTGAAGTAAACTCCTGTGAATCTTTGATAAAATGGGGGTAGCTAACCCAACCATTTTTTCCTCAGCCAACTTTGCCGCAATGACGAAGGTCCCTGGCCTAACGCCTCCCTTCGAATACCTGACCGGCAAGAGATAAACACTGAGCCACATTGCCAAGAAACCCTCCAGACGAGTTTTCTTTGGAATTCTTTGATTCACTTCATATCCCCACTTTTCAAACTCTCCTACTTCTAGAGTTGGCCAGAATGTGCCAGGATCTCCTCTCTTCTCAGGCTTTGGACAAGTGGTGGGACGTCTGGGCCTGGTATCCTTGGATTTCTTTTTCTTGGATCCTTTTTCTTTTGGTTCCATCCCTTTCTTCTCAGTAAGAAACGCATTCATCCATTCTTCCGGATGAATATCTTTTCTGAAATGAGTTAATGAGGTCTCTGAACTCTTGAGCCTGTGGAAGATTTTAAATAATTCTCGAGCTAAAGCAGGAGTCTTCTCTGAATCATTCCAAGTCACCTTGGGAGGAATGAATTCATCATACATATCGCCCAAGATTGGAGCTCCTGAAATCTTGTGGACATCCCACAAACTGATACCTACTTCTCCATGAGTCAAATGGAAAGAATTAGTTGCTGGGCTCCAGTGGCTGAGTATCTCTGGCACGAAGTTATCATGTCTGTAAACATATGTTTGCCCAACCCAGACAGCCTCATATATTGCAGCTCTCTTCAGGTCCTCGATAAACTCTGCGCAAGTCTGTCGCACCCAGTATACCCACATCCAAGTTGGCTTCACACCTCCCCCAGGACGGAAATCCCAACTTTTCTTCCAGCCTTTGGATTGATCCATCTGAGCATTTAGGAAGATTGAAGGATGACAATGTGGTTGAAGCTCAGGTGTATGATTTTTCAGATCTGGTGTGCAAGGGCTATGATGCATCACATAAGCCTTCTCCACTGTTCTAGCAGTTAGAAATACTCCTCCACCTGAGATATTTGCTGAAGCAAAATTGGTATAATTCTGAAACCACGAAAATGGAAGATATTTATTTACTTCTGGAATAATGACTTCTTGTAGATGACCATAGCCATACAAAGGTAGATAAGTGCTTTGAGTAAAGTTGCGATGATATTTTTTCAGATACTTAGCCAAATATGGAAGAGTACTATCCTTGACAGTATAGTAATCGTGGCCAATGATTTCCATCATATCATCTATCTGCTTGCTAGCCAGTTCATCAATTAATCCAGGTCTAAGAGCCATTTAATCTGCACAGAAGTTGAATAAATTAAACTCTTAAATGGGTTTATTTTTCATAATATTTGTGAAAGAATTTGGAAAAAATGTCTAAGGCATTAAGGTGCGCAAGTATGGAGATGTCGCGCAAGTGTTACATGTGCCGCGCAAGTTTCTGTCACGCATGTATCACCGCGCAAGCCCTATTACCTTGAAAGTAGCGCGGCAGCGAGGAAACAGTGGAAAAAGAGACTTGCGCGGCGAGGAAGACTTGCGCGGCGAGAGCTCGAGAAATTCGGGATCAGATGTTATCCACGGCCAAAAGCGGTGTATTTATAGGCCAGGAAGCCTATCTGCGCGCCGTACCCAGAGCGCTTAAGGTCTGCGCGACGCAAACTTGCGTGCCACCCTCTGTGCACTGAAGACTTGCGCGCCACCCTTTTCCTTTGGATGGATTCGATTTCCTCAGAGTCAAATCCTCATTTCTCTCCGGATCTAACTCTGAGGGGGGAATTTTGTTGACGCTCCTTTTCGTCACAGAATCTAAAGATCGGAAAAGGGAATATCTGAGCTCAAAGTGATTCAACCTTTGAAGAAAACATCAAAAATCGAAAAAGGCATGAACAAAGGATCAACAGCAACTGCACTGCGTAAGTTATCTCACTGTCGCGCAAGTATACTTGCGCGGCACCCTTGGTCGCGCAAGTGACTTGCGCGACCTAAATGGTAACCGCCCGGTAACCGCCCAGGGTCTTCTTTTGCCTATAAATAGACCCTGTGGGCCCCCCATTCGAGAGGATTTTTTTTTCAGAAACTCGGATTGAAGCTCCCGACGCCCAAATCTCTTCTCAAAGCTTCCAAAACACTTCTAAGGTAATTTCTTACCTAGAACGGAAGATCTAAAGAGAGGGAGGAAGGCCTAAGTGTTGAAACTCATCAACACTTGCACGCCTGAATGGCCAGCTCTTAAGGGAACTGGTCATACTTGCGCGTCGCCTTATTCCTTCAATAGAATTTGCGCATCCCTTTTCTGGAAGAACCTCAAGGGGATTCTAAAGGGTTTAAAAAGGAGTCGCTCAAGTATTTCAATTCCGATTGAAAATTGTGCAAGTACACCATGTTTCGTGCAAGGTATACCTGCGCGACCAATACTTGCGTGCCCACGCAAGACTTGCGCGCCTTTCAAGACTTGCGCGCCCCTACCTTTCTGGGTGCCCATCTTGCCCATTTTACCCCTCTTAAGCCATTTCACCTTTCCTATTCAAGATTCAGTCTTCAAGATACTCTTCAAAGCCATTTATGGCATGATTTCTTGATTTCACTTCCTTATCTGAAAGGAATTCGGTGGAATATCTCTCAAAACCTAGTGATTTATACATCTTTATGTCACCAAAGATTGAGAGTTCATTCATTAAACCTCATCCTTTAAGATGAGAGAATCCTTAACCTGGGTCTCCTTTTCAGGAATAATCCCCAGTTATAAATCCTTTAATCTGGGCATCTTCCTCAGGAGTAAGCCCCAAATTCTTAAAGTTCCCAAACTTGGGCATCCTCCTCAGGAGTAAGCCCCAAACCTTAATTCCTTAACTTGGGCATCCTTCTTAGGAGTAAGCCCCAAGTCCTCTAATTTTGGGCATCCTTTTCAGGAATAAGCCCCAATCTCTAATTTTGGGCATCCTTCTTAGGAATAAGCCCCAAGCCTTAATCCCTAACCTGGGTCTCCTTTTCAGGAATAAGACTCATTTATAATCCTGGGCCTCCTTTTTAGGAGTAAGTCCCAGTCATAATTATGGGCATCCTCCTCAAGAGTAAGCCCCAAGTCCCTTAATTTCTCTTAACCAGTCCTAATTTACCCTTGATTTGGGTTTCCTTTTCAGGAGTAAAACCCAATCATAAGTCCCCTCCTAACTTGGGCATCCTCCTTAGGAGTAAGCCTCAAGATTAGAGTATTAAAATTTCCATGAAGCACATATACCTTTATGGACCATGTTCATGGATTTTCTCCCTAAAAGTGAATCCTAAACCTTCATCTATCTGGGCAGTCATACATACATAAGCCCCAAACCATTTCTTATGATTGCATCTTTTCATGGCACAAATTGTCTAAATTTTACTAATACCTCTTGTTTCTCACACCGAGCATGACTCACGTGATCTTAGAGTGTAAAAGTAATTGTGACATCCTGCTTTGAGCCATCAATCATAAACATCATACCCTTACTCGAACTACGTGGGTTCTGATTCCTTTTCCAAAACAAAGGATACGTAGGTAGCCCATTTATGGGTTCGATCCCAACTTTGAAATAATCCATGTCCTTCTGAATGACGATAAACTTCAAGTGCCCCACTGAGTGGCTTTAAAACCAGCCTGGTCATCATAATGACCAAGAGACTTTTATATAAATGTTTTGAAGGATACCATTGACCAAGAATCTCTAAACAGATATAGATGATTCTCTATTGATGAAGAACCTCGAATACATATAAAAGATTCTCTAAATTTCTTACATATTTAATCATTGATTGTTAAAACTAAAGGAAAGCTCATTCTATACTTAGTAATGTAATAAGGATTCACGAACATAACTTAAATCTATAAAGAGAGTCCCGGAGTAGACAATAATTCCCCTCAAAAAGGTGTGATGAGTCTGACCTCCCATCTTCTCGACCAATGAAAATTCCTAAGCCTCATTAGTCCACAAACTAATGAGCGCCTACCTTTGGAAAGTAGGTCCAAACGGATGTGGAATCATTGGATGTTTCTTGTTCTACGAACAAACCCGCAAGAAACCGATCGGAACGTTTGAATCTCTCGTTCAGGAGGTCATCCTTGAAATCCGTGCGAAACAGTATTTAAAGTTATTTTTGGATTAGGTTGATTATATTTCTAATAATTTTATAGAAATTAAGGTAAATTGAAAATTATTATCTAATATGGGATTTGTTTTGTCAAAGTGGTTAATATTTATTGATGAATAATTTTTGAGTTAACTTTTGGAAGTATTTATGATTTTTGGTGGCTTTATGATGGTTAATTTTAGTTTGGTAAAATATTAGTATATTTTAGATAATATATGATTAGGGAATATAGATTTTTGTTATGTGACTTTATGAGCGATTAATATTGTTAAGAGATAAATATTATGTTTATTTTGGAAGAATATGTGATCAAATATTTCTGAATTTTTGTTTTAAACTTGGATAATAATATTTGTATGAGTTTTAAGGTTAGATTTGAGTTGAAATTTGGGTGTTTTTATGGAGGTTTCAGAGACTAATATATTATTTCTTCATATGCTGGTCTATTCAAATTTTATTGGATTAGTATCTCAACTTATGCTAACAATTTTTTCTTTTAGTAAATGTTTAGAGAGAGGGGGAAAACTTTTCATCCATTTCTTGGATCTTATGATCTATTTAAATTTTATTTTATTTCTTCATGAATTAAAAAATCATTATGATTTTTACCATTTTGAATATGAGATGAAGTAGTGGTGAAAAAATTCTAGAATCACAACTAAAGCGAAAAAAATTATTCTTATTGAATGAAAAGAAATCATGTAATAATATTTTCTATTTTTTATCTTTCTTTATGGTAAAAAAAATTCCTCAACTCAAGAAGAAGGAAGAAAAATATATCAAGTATTAAGAGGAAAATAGTTCTTAGATATCAAGGTATTATTTTGGAAACAGAGTATGAGTCTTATAATTGTATATACATTATTTTAGAAATATTTATTGAGAAATAATTAGTTTTCTTGTAGTAAATTTTAAATTAATTATCTAAATCTGAGATTATAACTAAGTAAATATGAATCTATTTTTATAAGAACAAGTTAAAATTACGAGGATGCAAATTATATAAGGGGGGAATGTGACACCCTATGATTTCAATATATAAATCACTTTTAAATAATACTACATTTTATAGCTTATGTTACACACAACACTATACTACACTGAGTTATTACATATTAAAATAAATATTTAATTAAAATAAAGAGACTATTCAATTAGGATGCATAAATTATATTTTTTTGACTTATGAAATTTAAGGATTAGAAAATAAATAATTAATGTGATATGATTAAAATAATTCAATATTAAAAGGGGTATTTTTTAAATAATGTTTTTTCAAGTGTTGTTTATTTTAATAAATTTATCAATTCTAAATTAATTCAGTATATGAACTAATATATCATAGCACAATTAATTATAATTTTTTATGAAATAAATTATGAGCACTTGATGTTTAAAAAGGTCATTTTTCTATAATAGAAGTTTTTTTATATTTTGTATCTTTATTTAAAAGATAAATTTATAAATTTTATAGATTAAATTTGATGAAATTAACTTTTGGATTCATCATATAAAAATTATATTAGGGTGAAATTTTTGTTTTTTTCTAAAATAGTTGATTTTTTAGTCAATAGTGAAAAAGACTGATTTTACAAATATTGTCACTTTTATGACACTATCATGATACAAGAATTAATTTAAAGTATATGATACTTTATTGTATAACAAATATATATTTAATAATTAATATAATTAATTTATAAATATAATATTAAACTTAAAAATCTATGTTTGACATTTTGGAAATCTAAGTATTGTTTTTATTCAAATTAAAAATATTTTGGTTATTCTATTTTAATCAAGTATTCAAAAAGTTTTTTTAGGTTTTTTATTTAATTAAGTTCACTTTTATTAAAAAATAATATAGTTAATTTTATGTCAATCATCATTATACATGATTTTGGTATAAAATCATTTTTATGCTTTAAAATCCATTTTTTTATAAAAATGGATTTCATTGTATTTTATGAACATATATTAAAAGTAATTTTTACCAGTTATAGAAATTAATAATTAAAAAATATATTATATATTTCATATCATTGTGTTCTAATTTGATAATTAAGTCAAATGAATAGTTACCATGGTAAAATTGTTTCACTATGGCAAAGGTTAAAAGGGTTAATGGGAGATTAAACTAAGAGATAAGGGTTAAAATATCTCTAAAACTTATATAAATATTATTAGTTGAGTGTATTTAGACAATAAATTATCTTATATTACAAATAAGACTAAATTATAGCCACTTTACATGATAAATACTTTTATTATATTTTAGATTTCTTAATATTTACACAGGTTTAACTCCTCTCACATTTAGAAGGACACTTCCTCTCCTCGCTTCTACACACACCCAAAGGTCCATTAGCTTGAAACATACCCAAATAACCTCCCAAAACCCCTAGTAATATCCTATATGTTATTTTATTCTCAAAAACCCATCCAATAATCCTTAAGGTTTAAACCAAAGAAAGATATCCAAGGAGAAGGTATAAGTCTTAACTAAATTCTTTCAAGTTAATTTCTTCTTATACCTCCTTCAAATATATTCTAAAAATACTAATATAATAAAATTATTTTATTTAATATACTTAAATTTTATTTTTTTATATAACATATACTTTATACCTCATTTCCATCTAATGAGGAATGAAAACATTGCTCATGTGCATGTATGAACTACCATCTCCATGAAGACACGTATTTCATTTTTCATCACCACCTCACATGGAAGTTTATAAAGATATAATTAATGAATATATATAATATTTATGACATAATTATGATTCAGGAATTATTATATATTATATAACTTCTTACCCTATCATCTGTTGGAAATGGGAACACCACTCATATGTATGTCCAGAATATCGCCTCCATAAAGCGATGTAATTCAGTTTTCATCACCGCCTCACATGGAAAGTTGTAATAATGAATTTAATGAATAAATATGATATTTATTATATATTTATAAATATATAAGAATAAAACATTATCTACTTTATTTCATTTTCATCCATTTTAAAAATTGAAATAGCACTCATACGTACGTGCAAACTACTGCCTCCATGAAGGATGTATCTCATTTTTCATAATCGCATTACATTAATAGTTATAAAAATGTATTTAATGTATAAATAATATATATATGTCATGAATAACATTATAAATGTGATTAAATCATGAACAAGGTGTAAGGATCAGAACCACTTAATCAAAACATGCATGAGAAATGGAATAGTTGGCACCTAAATAATTCATTTTGATAAAGATTTATGATTAAATGGAAAGGAATAAGTTATGAATAAATGATATACATAAATATAGATATAAAGATATATATTATATATATGAATAATAAATATAAATTTATTATACAAGAGGTTGGAATGAATCTGACCATGCAAGAATCCAATGTAAGAGTTTCGCATCTGAAACTTCTTCCTTTGAGACATACTTTGAATTACACACCTATTTCCATTATATAGAGTATATTATTCCTCTTTGAAATATTATACAATGATCTAGTCTTTAATCCTGATGATTGAAGTTCCATTTCAAGTTCCCTCTTTCAATAGGTTTAGATTCAAGTTTTATAATATCCATAAGTATTTATTATACAATCTCACTCTGTATCGAGATTGTTTATAATTCAATTTCCTTTGAGGAAATTTTAAGTTATTACTCCCCTAAACTGCATATATTTAATTCCATTATAATTATTTATACGGTTTTCAATGATTCTTTGAATTTATCTTCTCTTTAAAAATATCCCTCAAAATGTTATTTAAAAGAAAAGAAAACCTTATTTACCATTTTTAGTCAAGAATCTTTTTCGTCCATGTCCATATTCATTATTTTCCTTCATGTATATTATTTTATATAATTAAATGATTTAATAAGGTTAATTCATGTTAAATTTAACTTTCTATTCAAATGATTTAAATAACTCTTTTTAAAGTTTTATATTATAATTAATTATATACTTTCTTTATTACATTATGAAAAAGAATATATTTTTAAAAATTTTCTACATGAATGGATTTTACCATATTCATGACCCTTATTCATGATTTGGATTATTTTATATGTTTTTATGATTTTAAAAATTAATATATATTCCCATTATTGTATGAAATTTTAAATGGAAAATTTTTTAATTTTCAAAAAAGTTTTGAATTGGGATTTCATCCCACTAATATATATTTTTAACTTCCACTCAATATTTTCTTATTTAAGTGTAGTTTATTTTTAAGATCAAATTATTGTAACTTATTTTAAAAATTATATTTTTAAGTTATTCTTGACATCACATTAAAAGATTTTTGAAATTTATTTTTAACTTTATTTCTTCAATAGAGTTAAAAATGATTTAAAGGAAAACTCTTTAAAATCTTCACTTCCATTTTATTATCTATTTTCCAAAGGAATTTACTTTATTAAAATGCCTTCATTTATAATGAATGGATGATATCCTTCATGTTCATTTTCTTTTATATCATGTATGTATTCTATATCATTTAAATTATTTGCTTATCCATATACCCATTTCTCAATAGGGTTGAAACACCTTATTTTACATAAATAGGATTTTGTGTGCTTACCAAGAAACATAGCCCACTTATTGAGTGGGGGACATTGAAAATATGTATACTTGTTAGTTCTATATCAATGATTACTGACTAATAAGGCATGCTGATTATATATTGGGAAAATATTGACATTTTGTATGATAGTTTTTAAATATGAATATTTATTACTAAGACATATCAATTATGTATTATATTTTTATTCATTTATTTCATATGATGAATGCATTAGACTTCATCAGTGACAAGTGGGGAATGATATTATATAGCCCCTTTATATATATATAGGTCTCATGAGGAAAATTATACTAGGTAATTGGTGTATTTATGCCCAATGATTTATGATATCTTGGCATGAAGCCTTGATGATATGTTTATGAAGTCTTGGAATGAGGCCTTTAGAGGAAGATTATGAGGTCTGAAATTAAGCATTACTTCAATATCAAATCAGTTATTTTATCCTTGTGATTGCTACATTTATTTTATCCATGGATGAATTTTATACTCAAGTTATTAATTAAATGGAATATATATTGATCATTTAATATTTCATAATGTTTATTCCATATATATTCATGATAACTTCCATTGTATGTTTTACCTTACTGAGTGTTTGAGATCACCCTTTATTATGTTTCCATTTCCTTATGGTTATTAATAATAGTAATAAATATGATATATTTATAATATTATAATGTGTAATTAATTTCATAGGAAATTTTGAAGGCTAATTATGGAAAAAGAGAATTTTATATAATAGGAAATATTTCCATTGAATAGAAAATACCTTAGTCTTGTTAAGTATATTGTTTTCTTAATCCTATAAAGTTATAAACCAAAAACGTTCATGGGTATATAAGTGAATCAATAATTTATTCAATGATATAATTATGAATGTCCATAAGTGTGTCACTTGAGTTGGTATCAAAGCCAGTATATGAAGATTATATTTTCTTACCTGAATCTGAGAGTATGAGTGTGGCCCAATATAATAACAATTTTCTAATAATCAATATCTTCTTCCTCATAATAAAATTCACTTGAATCTATGACTTCATCATCTCTGATTTTTAAATTTCTCAGGACCTCAAAATCTATATCTTCTTTGATATTCTTTTTGAAAACTATAATTTTTCTTATTTTATAAGTAATAAAGATACTATGTAATTTTTCGAGAGAAAGATTCTCTCTATCTTGAAAAGTTAAAATCATATGATCAAAAAAATATATAAAATTTCTCATCAAATTTTCACAATTATGGAATCATCCAATTTTATTCCAAATCCTAAAATATTTCTGACAATTTCATTTAATCTAATATTTTATTAATCAATTTTATTTTCACCGTCCATCTTTATATTCTCAAACCTTATCCTCCAAATTTTTAATTTGGATTCATTGAATTTTATATTTCCTTCATCACTGTTTTATAATCAATCCTAAATTACCCTGATGTTTTAGATACCCATTACTTTTATGTAAACCTTTTTTGAATGAGACATAAAAATTTTATTTTTATGATTTTCTATCAACTTCCATATTTCTCTTATCATAAATAGAAATGGTAGAACCCTCAAAAATGGGTGTAAATCATACTGTCGTTGGATCTCTTACTTCTAGGCCAATAGATAGAAGTTAAATAAACATTCTATCCTTACAACTATTATAATTATTTCCAATAAAAGTAAGAACACACAAGATATTTACTAAATTCATCTTATCCATTGTCAAAAATTATTGGATCCAAAAAAGAGAACCTTATTTTAATATGATACCACTTATACAGACCATATATGGTCAGATCACTGTGGTGTGTGTATCAGTTATCCATTTTTTAAAATAATTCTTGTAAATTCAACATCTTTGATTAGTTAATATCTTGATCCACTCAATATGAACTCCACTCACCTCATATGAAATAATAATAAAGGAATTCATAACACATAAGTATTTTTACATGTTTTGGACTCAATGTGAGAGAATACTACTTTTGCGATTGGTAAAACCCCCAATCATAAATTATTTACAATAAAATCAAGTGGTTACACTAGTAATCTTCCTGATCCCATCGACATATATTAACCCTAGTCTCATTCGATATTCCCACTGGAAATAATAGTTTCTCACTACCAGTACAACAAGTGTATGAAACTAAATAAGAAAGATCACTCATTTGATTATGGTTTATTGTATAGCTACTAATATAGATCTTCCTTATTAAACCTTATAAATAACTAGAACTATATATGGCCACTCTTTCAATAACTTCGATGTATGATAATCATTATCAAAAGCTCAATTTTAATCACCTTCTCTAAATCTATAATGATCTCATTCTTCCTAAAATAACTGAATGCTCGAGCTCTATAGGTATTATTTTTCTCTTTAATAACTACCAATTTTAGTCTCTATATCTTTTCTATTCAATACTATAGAGTGTCTACTTATTAGTTCCCAATCAATTTTTTTCTTCTTCAACAGTTCTTGGGTGTCTCCATGATAAATCAGTTTAAAATGGAATCTCAATGATTTCTTTTTCTTTCTCTAGTAATTTTATACCAATAGAATAATATATGATCATTTTGATTATTATTTCATATTTGAAATATTGATACTCCCTCTAGTCTTAGTGGTCGGAAATATCTTCATTTAAACTATAGGATATCTTTCAAGTTGAATTTTCAAAATATTATCATTCAAAATTCTAGTAGATACTTCATTAAAAGCACCAAGAATATTATAATTATTTAATATTTTAAATATATGTGAAATTTTATAATTTAATTATACTTTAACTTCTCTATGTGTGCATGGAATCATGCATCGTGACATACAAATTTCCATTACAACTTGGAGCTTCTCAATATTCCAACTGGAATAAAAATTACTTTAGATTAATTGTTATATTTAAATATCTAAAGTACATCATAGGCATAAACTAAATTAATTCTAATTTATTTAGAATAAATAATTTCTTAATTATAAAATATTCTTGGATGCAACTTTATTTCCCATGCCTTTGTGAATATTCATAGCAATATGTTTTTTATACGATTTTGCAAGTCTTATGATTTCAGAGAAATTCATACAGTCTCCATTTTAAATCAATTCCTTCTTTATATTTTTATAAATCTCAAAAGTATTACAAACCTATAATAAAGTCTTATATCTTAAAAAAACATCATATATACTCTAGTGTAACTCAATTTCTTTGTCATATTTTTATCAAACTCCAATGTCTTACAAACCTCAAAGAAAGACTTATAAAGTCATCATAAATACTTATAAAGTTTTTATAAGTCTTAATAAATCATAGAAATTTATTACAAAACACTACAAGATTCTTACAAACTCCCTCAAAGGTCTTATTAAACAATACTTTCCCATATTTTCCCCTCCGTGAAAAGAATTCTAGACTTATTTAATAATTCATAAAACTTTCTTAATCCCTTAAAAACATTATTATCACATACAAATAATTCCAAAGAATAATTAAAAAGGTTTTATTCATCTAATGATATTAAATTTGTCTTCCAACATCCTTTGTATTTTTTCCCATGACTTCATCTATTTTTTCTTCTATAATATAAATCTTTCAATTTTCTCTTATAGATGGATTCCCTTAGACCCCTTCAAAGCTATTTTAAATATTTTCTCTTCACTATCACTTATCTTTAACTTGAAAATAAATTCAGCTATTGTAAAATTTGATTTTTTATGACTTGAATATGTCCATATGAGGTCTCTAAGTATCAAAATTATCATCTTACTTTGCTCGTTTATGTATGTGCATCACCTCATCATCATACATTAATTTTACAAAAATCATGTTGACAACAAATAAAACTTTATATTCACTTATCCATTTGGGAACTTTAATAATATCAAAATGGGACTTTCAAAATAAGTTTTAGAAAAATGGAATTATAATCCAGAATAAGGAAAGTCTATTTGTTAAATGATATAATTAGGTAGAAGGAATAGATTATACAGGGTGGTAGAATAGGAATAAAATTAAATGAAATTTAGTTTAGTGTTTACCTATCCCTTTGATTTTATCCTTTTAATATACCCCTTAATGCTCCATAGAATGGTATTTAGATGAGTCTATAAGTACTAAGACATGGAGGAGAGTATTGGTAATGGATTTTTGTAGAAATTTTTCAATCTAAAAGACTTATAAGTTATGCGGAGAATGGGTGGTATTTATAAGGGGGGAGAGTGGTGTCTTTGAATATTATACTCATCAGTTTATTATTTTAGCTCAAGACTACTGATAGTGTTGATTCTTATGACTATATATAGTAAATAGTTTATTAGAGTTCTAAATAATGGGTTCTTGCATCATCTATGACTAAAAAAGTTATCTATTTAGCTTATAATGTTAAATATCATATTTTGATGTATTTCACTATTCACTAAAAATTTAACTATTTTAAAAAATTACAAAAAAATTAACGCTAACTATTTTTTGATGTGTATATTTCAAAACTAAAATCCATTTTATGAAAGTAATTTTATAAATATGATAAATTTAATTTTTAAATAAAATCCTCATTTATTTGATCTTACGGTTGTCGCGGTTTGCGGTCAAATAAAATTTTTATTTTATTGAAACTGAAATCCAGCATAGGGACGAACAAGGTCATTCCCCAAGGAGTGTGTGTGGGTATCACTATCTCAATAACTTATTAATATTTATTTTGTTTTCTTAATTTTTATAACATCCATAAATTATGTTTATTGTTTGTTTGGTTTTTTTATTTATAAATTTAAATTCAAATTAAATAGTATTCACATCAGGTCAAGGTGAAAGGGGACTGGAATTAGGGTGAATCACACAGGTTAATCATTTTACTCTTAGTTATTATCAAAAAAACACATCAATATCATTCTTTGATTGCTACTCTATCTAATTTTTGGTTCTAAACATACTTAGGAGAAATCTCTCCTAGTACATCCAGTTTTATATCCTCCACAATGAAGATCCAGTGAACACCCTCAGTCAAGAAATTCACTGTCTCAGCACCAAGTGCCATTATATATTATTCATACCTCAGTACATAGTGCTCCGCTGGTGTGAACCATGAACCATGAGAGATAGAGAACTGATTTGATAAATTGAAGAATGCAACAACTTATCAGAAAGAGTAGAATAATATCATCGAATGAGTGCCTGTATAATCTCCCCCAGGATCATTGCCCTAGGGTTGGTTCTCCATAGTTATGGAATTTAGATGATCACATTTACAACATGGATATGGATAAAACATAAAGAATTGGGGGAGAAGCGAAAAAAACACAACTAACAAAACATATCCAAACATTTTATTTAAAATTTAAAATGTAGAACAAAATTTTAATTATGGTCAGTAGATAATGAATCGAATTAAATGGGGAAGGGGAAATTATTTATATGTCACTGTAGCTTCTTCCTTCTCAAATGCAGTGGAGCACCGAGTCTGTGGTGGTTGGTTCTCCAATTGGATTAGTGACAAGTGGCATATCTTCAATGGTCTTAATAAATTCTATTTAGAGCATATTTTTTCTTTGATCATGTGAGAACATGTTCAAGAATATTCTCATGTGATATGATTCTTATTCATAGCACAATGGGAATATTATGTTTCCTCGCATGTTCATTGAGGAATCTTACTAGTGGGCTAGTCAATTTGGGCCTTAGCATTGGGCTACAATGTTTTTGGGTTTGATTTGGATAGATCTTGTTTAAGAATATTCTCAGGTGTTGGGAGTTGTATATGGATTTAAGTGTCTTGTAACTAAACATGGATACTAATGAATTCTCGGGGAGTATTTTATCGAGCAGCTGGAATGTGTCATTCAACGATCCTATAGCTGGTACGATGGGGATCTGATTTCTTCAAAAAAGGGTGGAATTCAGGTTTTTCAACATGAAGATTCTTTGACCTAGGATGGCACAACATTCAACTGAGGTGATCTCGAAAGATGTGGTTTTGATACGTATCAATTATCTCCTTGTGTGCTTCAACACGGATCCAATCGATTCTTCATCAGTGACACTCAACTTTGGTGTTATCTGGAGATCCGAGGGTTTTTTTCTTCATATATTCTTCTAGGTGGTCACTTCTACAGCTCTTGGAATCTTAGTAGGGTAGAGTGAGAATCTTTAATGCATTCTCCTCCTTCAGCGAGCATGAGACTTCCATCGGAAGATGGCTTCTTTTTTGTTTCTTTAAGCTCTGGTATGGGAGTTCTCTGGTAAAGCAGCTTTATTTGCAAGCTTTGCAGGCACATGATTACTACTTTAGTAATAGCATGCGACATGGGTTCTTCACTGGTGAGGAAGATGTGTGGTGGGCTTGGTCACTTAAGTAACTGTGAAGCTATGGTTGGTCGAAGTATGACAGCATGGTAGGTTTCAGTGGAGAGGGTGGGGGAGTGATTGATAGTTTGGAAGTCATGGTTGGTGTGAGTGATGTGGCTATATGATAGGTTCATTGTGGTGTCTTGAAGAAGTTATTGTGAGGAGGCTCATGATCAGTTGTGAGACACTTTCACTTGTAGGCACATGATTAGTTGTGAGACACTTTCACTTAAGTTACCACACTTCATGTGGTTACTTCGACCTTTCCAATTTTTTTAATCTACAAATCACAAATAAAATTAATACTTACAAGAGATAAATTCCTTATAGGGACCTCTACCACTATCTCTCTTATATGCGTCCTTATGACCTGTAAAAAGAGGTTTTTGAAAATATAGGGTGAACGAAAAAAAACTCATCAAGGGGTTTTCAAAACAAAAGGAACCCAAAAAGAGTATTTCAATTAACAAAAAAAGTAAAACATGTCATAAAGTCTGTTAAGGCAATATTAAGAAAACATGAATAATTTTCGAAGTAAACATTTCAGTGAAAATGGATTTCAATTTATATATATAACATTTGGAAAATCAACTTCATTCATTCATAAAAATATAACATATTCACTTGGAAACTTATAAACATTCATAATTAATTCTCAAAGGCACCTTGGATCATAGCATGGATTCTCGGTTCACTCCTAAGACACTGTGGAAATAGTCACATGGTGGACTAGGTTCACTCCCTAATTCCATAATGTGCTTAGGATAAACCTCTTACGCACCATACATGATATCTCATGAGATTAGAACATTACCCAATGCATTGGAGTGTTATCAAGGTGCACCCTTCATATGATTGGACTAAATCCCATAAGGGTTTTGAGTTCACTCCTCACACTCTGCCTTCATTCACATGATATCAATGTGTGACTCTTTGGAATTAAGAATGTTTTAGCTTATATTTTTCATCATTAAACCATGAGCTTTGAAAACTATTTCATAAAAAGGACTTCCTTCATTATACATGTATTATGGTAAAAGTAGTTTTGTATTAAAATTCATATATGATTATAAATGTATATAACAATTTTCTTCATAAATGATACACACACATATATATATATATATTTGTTTATATAAATATTGATATTGGAATAAAACATGATTGCATACTCACATGCATATATATATTAAAAATAATAACATGTTTACACAAAATGACATATAAAGATACATACCTTTATAAACATCAAGAATAAAATAGTTTAATGTAAATTGAAATAATTATACATACGTTTATATACATGAATTTATTGTCATCATATTAAAAATACATTTTATTAAAAATAATATGTATGTAGATACATATATATATATTCATGTAAATACATATACTTGTTTTGAAAACAAAACATTAATTTGAAAGTCCTACAACCTTGCTTGCACTCACAGAGGTCCAATTAAAGTTCTATAAACATTTAAAGTAATTTAATAAAGAGGAATTTATGGTAAGATATGGTTTTTAACATGTAATTTTGTTTGTGTGTGTGTTTTCATATATATAAACATACATTTTCATCATTATTATTAAACAAAAATTTTGAAAATTCAGTAACATTTATTTATATAAGCCCAATTGTGGTTCTTTAGTTTTTCAAAACAATCTTCAAGAAAATAAATCTCTCAAACCAAAATAATTTCATGTATAAAATTTTTAAAATCATGACCAACAAAAAACGTTGAGGAAGGACATAAATTAAATCGCATTGCTATCAAAAAACAATTAAAAATCTATTATAAATAAAGTTTTGGTGGATAAAATAATTTTGAGTATAAAAATATCAAATTCATAAGCAATTTTAAAAAAAATAATCATAGTTTTTATAAAATTCCTATTTCTATCATAATGACATAATACCAATTTATTTAAACAGCCATGAAGTAAATATTTGTAATCAACTAAAAATAAATTTGACTTAAAATATCTAAAATTCATAAAAAACTTAAAATATTTGAGAAGATAACTATAAAAAATAAAACCCTTATAGTAGTATGTTAAAACATAACTTAATTAAATAAAATCCCTTACTTTGGAGGTGATTTCATCACTAACTTGCAAGAGGGAAAAGAATTGCACATCAAGGAGGGTTAAATACTACAGATAGATTTTGAAACAATTTTAAAATGAAACAATTTTATAAAAATAAAATCCCATTACAGTATGATTCAAGGCAATAGACCACTCCTCAGTCTCAGATCACAACAGTGATAACACAAAACTAACAATGATCTGTAAATCTGGAAAACTAGACTAGATGTTGTGGGTAGGTTCACAGTAGCTTTTCCCCCTATCCAATTTTAACAATACAGACTCCTATATACAGATAATGGACTCCCCCAAAGAAGGTATTCATAAGCAGATCGGTGTGAATAGTTGATTCCTTACCAACAAGAAATCTTTACTATCCCATAAAATAACCCTAGTTTGAAATGAACCAGAACTCATGGAACCTAAACTAGAAACGCAAATTAAAAATACCTAAAATGCTTGGTTATTTCATCCACATCCCAAAAATAAGACTCTCCTTTGAGTCAATTGATCCGAAGAAGATTCGTTTTACCAGAAAAAGGACGTCTGAATCCATTAGGAGTCACTGACATGGGTTGTTGGTCGATCGATCATCGATGGGGTGTGTCGGCTTCATCTGAACGCGATTATCCCTTGGTTTCAGGATTCCAAAATTTGTCACATGTCAGACAACCCTCGACAAATAGGTGTATCATCAACTTCAGTTCCATGTCAACTATGGTTTTTGGGTTGCGACTCATCTCGATGGAGAAGACGACACGACGGTTCTGTCGGTTAAGCGAGGTGGAAGAATAATGGAGGGGGTTTAGGTGACATGCGATCCCCCCCCCCTTCTCTTTTTCATTCATTATTATTATTATTTATTATCAATAATATATATATATATATATATATATTATTTTATTAACATTATTGTTGACACATGAGTATACTATTTTTATAAACTAATAAGTGTCTACCAAAATAAATGAAAACACATTTATAATAATAATAATTATTATTATTATTATTATTATTATTTTAATATAAATATATATATTCTAATATGGAAATTTAAAAATTCAGGATGTATTGTGTCATTTAATTTTTACAAAATACATGTCATATATTATCTTGTTTTTAAGTATGTTGTTTGATGTACTTATATTTAAGTATGTATTTTCTATTGACAAATAAGTAATTTATTATAAAATTATGTTTTATATAAACATAATTGTATTCCTTGAAAAATGTGTATAAGATTTTTATTTAAAATAATAATAAATTTTAATGCTTTAAAATTAAATTTTATTAAACTCTATTTCATTTTAATTTAAAAATATATATAACTCTGAATAACATTATTTAATTTAATAAACATCAAAAAAAATGTATATATTTAAATTTAATATTCATTGAGATTAAAAATACTATTAACCTATCAATGTACTTAAATAAACTTATTTTTAATGACAACTAATTACTACATAAACACAAAACACACACACATATATATAAGTGTAACAATTATTTTTAGTTTCATTTATTATAATTTTATTTTAAAAGTACATCAACGGCTATATTTAATGGTCAGTTCATATTTAAATACATAAACTTAACCAACATTTTATTTTAACCAAACTCATCAAATTGTAGTTCCTATTCTTACAAATATGATGCCTATTTTTATATTCTTCTACGCTCTTACCCTTATTCTCTTCGTTGGGTTTCTACTCAAGAAAGATAACAAAGATGTGGGCTATGACATCGTAGTTATCACATTTGTTATAGGTTCCCCTTATTTATTTATGATGATAGTAATAGGTTTAATATTTTTTCCTTCTTAGTCCAAGGATATGTTCTTGTTGTAGGTTTTGGGCACAGCAGAAGCGCATTGGTGGGTGAACCCAACTATAATTTTTGTTGTTAACAACGATCAATCAGAGATCTGTCACGATAATAAAACACCAGATCTTTGGAATAGAGTGAATAAAAAAAGAAAAGGAGGTGAGTCCTAGAACTATAGAGAGTATCATCATATGTTGGTTATAATTAATTTAATTAAAATATGATAATTACTATGATGTAATTCTCTCTCCGTTGATGTTTCTGGTCACGATCCGATGTGATCTGTCATTGCATCATAGAAGCCAAGTGTAGGATTCCTCTAGCAGTGATCCACACGTGCTCCACTTATCTCTAGACCTCTCTAAAGGTATCTCCTAGTGCTAGCATGGAAGATCTTTTGTTTGCGATGTCCACCTTCGATCACCTTGAGATCCGCTTCCAAAGCGCTCTCCTTGATCTGGTAGAGGAGGATCTATCTCATAACTTGAGAGTGTTCTTGGTGGAAAACGAAATCTCTCTTAGGTTGAGAGTTTTTCTAGATCCATTGTGTACAACCCCAAAAAAATGTCTAGGCTAATGAGAATTATATAATTGGTATTTTAATTACTTAGAATAATAAAATGAATTAATTACCTGAAATCATTTATTCATTTCATTTAATTTTTAGTAAGACCCCATGTCTAATAATAACAGTTGACTATTATTATTACTTGACATGTGCCCAGAGAATTACAACTAATATTATTTAATTAATTAATTAATATTATTTCTCACAAATCCTCAAAAAAAACCACACAGTGTGTATGTTAATATACATAGCCTGTACTTTTGTTTTTACATTTTCTTTATTTCCTCCACCACATTTATTAGACCTTGAATAATTTCTATTTATTTCTTAAATAAATATCACTAAATTACTCGCTAATAAATATATTATTTCTCCCACAATATATTCTCTCAAATAACTAGTGTCGAAATAAATGTTATCAAGCATCTTCGAATAATTATTAATCCAAAGCCGGAAATAATCTTTATTCAACTTGTTAAATTAATATTTAACTGGGATACTTGGACACACTTAGTGTGTGACCCTCTATGCCTCTTTCTCTATGTCATTAGGCAGATCCTGCCTAAAGTCCAAGGTTACTGTCTAGAAACATGCCATGGCACCCATAGAGAAAGAATTTAATGCTATAATGATGTGTCACCTCCTACAAATGCTTACCATGTAATGTAATCCCTTTGTCTCGATATCTTGAATTAAGAGGGTTTCATGCTGGTGCCATCAACCCATGTGCTCGATTATTCTTTCTTTGACATCCCAGAATAGAACTTTCCTATTTCTTACCATGGACATGGATTTATTTAGGCTATATCAATTCCATAAAAAGACCTAAGATATCTACTTATGTTATGGAACAAAAGGGATAAATCCTTTCTCGGATTATCTATTAATGTAGTATTACTCGTGATACACCCAACATATCCTACCTCATTGTGAACAGTGTTTCATCATAATTTTCATCAATACATCTAAGTGTGTTAGTTCTAATACCCATTAATAATAATATTAAAGTCTAAGGACCAATACACACGTCTGCAGATAGGAACATCCAATGACACTATGAAATGTGGATTTCCTACTGGTGGGTCTCATTCTCATAATATTCTCCTAGATATTACCAAGGGCGCACACCCTGAGAAGGTTCCCCAAAGTTTTATGAGTCCTCGCCATTAATTTACTATATTATTTGAAGTTTCCAGGTACAATGGAAGTGCGTTGGTTGATGTAACCATCTTTAATTCTTCCGTTAACAACTATCAATCTGAGATCCATCACGAAAATAAAATGTTGGATCTTTGGAAAAGAATGAATAAAGAAATAAAGGAAGGGATTCATGGGACCATAGATAATATCATCATATGTTGGTTATAATTAATTTAATTAAAAGACGAGAATTACCTTGATGGAATTCTCTCTCTGTTGATGTTTCCGGTCATGATCTGATGTGATTCGTCATTCCGTCGTAAAATCCAAGTGTAGGATTCCTCTAGAGGTGATCCACACATGCTCCAAGTATCTCTGGATGTCACTGAAGGTATCTACAGGTGCTAACATGTAAGATCCTTCGCTTGCGATTTCCTCCTTCAATCTCCTTGAGAGCCGCTTCCAAAGCACTATACTTGATCTGATGGAGGAGGATCTCTCTCGTAACTTGAGAGCGTTCTTGGAAGAAAATAATTCTCTCTTGGCTTGAGAGATTTCTTTGGAGTTTTTGTGCACAACCCCAAAAAATTTCTAGGTTAATGAGAATTATATAATTGGGATTTTAATTACTTAGAATAATAAAATGTATTAATTAGCCGAAAGCATTTATTCATTTCATTTAATTATTAGTATGACCCCATGTCTAATAATAACAGTTGACTATTATCATTACTTGACATGCGCCCAGCAAATTATAAATAATATTATTTGATTAAATAAATAATATTATTTCTCATAAATCCCTAGAAAAATTACACGGCGTGCATATTAATATACACAGCGTGTACTTTTGTTTTTATATTTTAATTATTTACTCCACCACATTTATTAGACCTTGAATAATGGATATTTATTTCTCAAATAAATATCACTACATTACTCGCTAATAAATATATTATTTCACCCACTATATATTCTATCGAATAACTAATATCTAAATAAATGTGATCAGGCATCCTTGAATAATTATTAAACCACAATCGTGAGTAATCATTATTCAACTTGTTAAATTAATATTTAACTGAGATACTTGGACACACTTAGTGTGTGACCCTCTAGGATTATTTCTTAGTGGAATTAGGCGGAGCTTGCCTAAAGTCCAAGGTTAGCTTCTAGAGACATGCCAAGTCACCCATAGAGAAAGAAGTTAACGCTACAATGATGAGTCACCTCCTACGAACGCTTACCGTGTAATGTAATCCCTTTGTCTGGATATCTCAAATCAAGAGGGTTTCATGCTAGTGCCATCAACTCAAGTTCTCGATTATTCTTTCTTTGAATTTCTATAATTGAACTCGCCCATTCCTTACAATGGCCATGGATTTATTTAGGCTATATCAATTCCATCAAAGTGCCTGAGATATCTACTTCCATTATAGAACAGAAGGTAAAAATCCTTTCCCACATTATCTATTAATGCAGTATTACACATGATGCTCCCAACATATCATACCTCACTGCAAACAGTGTGTCTTCACAGTTTTTGTCAATAAATCTAAGTACGTGAGTTGTAATACCCATTAATAATAATCTTAAAGTCTAAGAACCAATACACACATTCGTAGATAGGAACATCTAATGACACTATGAAATTTGGATTTCCTATTGGCAGGTCTAATTCTCATAATATCCTCATGGATATTATCAAGGGTGCACACCATGATAAGATTCCTCAATGTTTTATGAGTCCTCACCCTTAATGGCATGTATTATTTGTGTCCCTCAAATAACATCATCTGGTCATAGAACATATATATTCAAGAACAATGTTATAGCACTTCCGGGTTCTCATCGTAGTAGGGATCTGCTCTGACCCTTTAATGAAACAGCTATCTTTAGGATATTATTACGTGCATTTGTCATGCAGAAGAACAATCAAGATGAGTTAAGGTATTTATTAATGAATAAAGTACAAATTATTTGGTTCTAGGACACCAACTCCAACAAACTCCCACTTGGACTAGATCCAACTGCTAAAAACCTTTAACCCTCTATCTCTCATATGATATTCATACTTCTGCTGAGATGGGCCTTTAATCATGGGGTCCACCATGTTCTCTTTTATGGACACTCTTCTCACTGCAACTTCACCCCTTTGATAGAAATCCCTCAAGAGGTGATAATTTTAGAGAATTTTCTTTGCCTATTGATATGACCATGATCCTTTTTCAAGAGTCACATATACAGTATTATCACAATACAATGTGATAGGATCTTTACTATTAGGCACCACATCAAGATCCTGAGAAAAGTTCTGAATCCATATGGCTTCCTTGGCTGCATCAGAAGCTGCTATATATTCAGACTCCACTGTAGAATCGGCGATAACTGGATTCTTTGAACTCTTCCAGCTCACAGATCCTCCGTTGATATAAAAAACATATCCTGATTACAACTTCAGATCATTCTGATTTGTCTGAAAACCAGCATCAACATACCCTCTGATGACAAGCTCCTAGTCTCCTCTATACACTAGGAACATATATTTAGTTCTTCTTAGATAGATAGGGATAGTCTTAACAGCAGTCCAATGTTATTCTCCTGGATCTTATTGATATATTTCTATTATGCTCAGTGCATAGGAACCATAAATCCTATTACATAACATGGAATACATAATGGATCCTATAGATGAAGCGTATGGTATCTTACTCATCCTATCTTTCTCATGTTGTGTCTGAGGACACATTTTCTTAGAATGATGTAGGCCATGTGACATTGGATTAATCCCCTCTTGGATTGTTCCATACTAAATCTCTTTAGTATCTAGTCAATGTATGTACCCAGACATAGTCCAAGCAGCCTCTTGGATCTATCACAAATGATCTTGATCCCTAAAATGTAGGTTGTTTCACCTAAGTCTTTCATGGAGAAACACTTGTTCAACCAGTCCTTAACTGACTATAAGACTGGTAAATCATTTCCAATAAGTAATATGTCATCAAAATATACTTCTATGATAACGAACGTATTCCCATTAAACCGCTTATAAACACATGGCTCATATTTGTTCTTAATGAAACCAAATTCCTTTATGACTTCATAAAATTGAATGTTCCATAACATGGATTCATGCTTTAATCCATAAATGGATTTCTACAACTTGAAAACCCGTTTGGATTCACCTGGTGTCACAAACCCTTCTAGTTGTGTCATATACATCTTCATGAAGGTTCCCATTAAGTAATGTTGTTTTGACATCCATTTTCCAAATCTCGTAGTCATAGTATGCTGCTATGGAAAGTATGATTCTTATGTATTTAAACATGGAAACTAGTGATAAGGTTTCATCATAGTCAATTCCTTGATGTTGTCTAAATCCTTTAGCCACTATTCTTGCCTTATAGGTTCTAACTTGATCTTCCATGTCCATTTTCTCTTGAATATCCATTTATATCCAATAGTCTTTACATCAACTAGCTCATCAACCAGAACTCAGACTTGGTTCTGATACATGGAATCCATCTCAGAATTAATATCTTCTAGCCATCTTGTAGTTTCTAAGATTTATACTTCTTCCTTATAGGAGAGAGGTTCGTCATTTTAAAAAAATAATGATTCACCATCATCGGTGACTAGGAAACCAAATCTCTCTGGTTCCCTTACCTCTCTTGATCTCCTACATAGTACTTGTGTTTTTGGAACCTCTTCCACAGGGATATGTGGAACTTATTCCTGTACCAACTCCTATGTATCTTGATCATCAACTTAATCTAAGTCAATATTTCTCCCACTATCCTTTTTTAGGATATTATCCCTCTCAAGAAATATGGATTTTTTAGCGACAGTCTCTTTCTTTTCTGAAGGGTTATATAGGTAATATCCTTTCATTTCCTTGGGATATCCCATAAAGATACACCTCATACATTGGGGTGCTAGTTTGTTTCCTAGGAATTCCTTAATAAATTCCTCGCATCCCCATATATGTGTGTGTGATAAAATGGGTTTCTTTCCATTCCACAACTCTAAGGAAATTTTATTTGTCGCCTTAGTTGGTACTCGGTTTAATATGTATGATGTAGTTTGTAATGCATATCCCCAAAATAATAATGGAAGATCTGCATGAATCATCATTGACCTCACCATTTCCAAAAATGTTTGGTTCCTCCTTTCACTAACACCATTCCACTATGGTGTATAAGGAGGAGTGAGCTGATATAGAATCCCAGACTCCCGTAGAAGATCGATGAACTCTTGGTTCAGAAATTCTCTACCTCAATCCGATCGAGGCTTCTTTATCTTCTTACCAAGATGATTCTATACTTCATTCTTGAATTCCTTAAATTTATCTAAGGATTTTAACTTATACCCCATTAAATAGATATAGACATATCTACTCAAATAATTAGTAAAAGTAAGGAATTAAGAATATCCACCAATATCTTCTACTAGAAATGGTCCACACACATCTGTGTGCACCAATCCTAGAAGCTTTGTGTACCTTTCACCCTATCCATCGAAAGGTGGCTTGGTCATTTTACCTTATAAAAAAGCATGACATTTTTCAAGTGGTTTTAGCTTAGTAGAGTCTAAATAACCATCCCAGTAGATCATTTTCAAGAGATTCTTGTTTACGTGACCAAGACAGTGATGCCACAACTGGGTGTTGTATGAGTCATGAGAATTTGTTTCATTATCGATTTCCAACACTTGGTTTTCATAATTTAATACATAAAAACCATTATTCAAATGCACCATATCATAGCATATGTTGTTCTTATAAAAGAAACAACCCTTATTTATAAATTTGAAAATAAATCCATCCATATCCAAACAAGATATAGAAATTATGTTCTAAGCAACACTAGGCACATAATAACAGTTACGTGAAACCAAAATCATTCCAGTTGGAAATGAGTGATGGTAATCACCAAGGCCAAAATTGCTAGCCTCGTGACATTGGTATCTCAAAGATCCACCTCTCCCATGGAAATATTTCTAAGTCTACATGGTTCCTTCATTTGAATACAGATGTGAGCCCCACAAGCTGTATCTAATACCCAATGTGTAAAAATGGAAAGATTACACTCGATAACAAATTCACCTTTAGCATCCCCACTCTTCTGGGTGTAGTTCCTCTTCTAGTGGCCTTGCTTGCCACATGAAAAACATACCACCTCATGTTCCTTTCCCTGCCTTTGGGTCTTCCTCTTCTTCTAGGGACAGTTCTCATGGGATTCAAACCATTTATGAATCCTTATCCCATTTGCCTTGTCCTTCCTTTTCTTATTCACCATAAGGACTATGGGTTTTTCAAACCTCATGTCCTTATCTACCTAGAGAATTATGGTTAGAAGTTATGATAGACTCTTCTCATTGTTTCTCATGTTTTAGTTGACAATAAATCTAGAGAATTTCATGGGCAGTGATGATAAGATGAGATCTGTACACAAATCATCTGATAACTTAATCTCTAAGATGTTTAGGTGTTCAATGTAGATAATAAGTTTTACTACATGAGGCCCAGCTGGCACAGACTCTCCAAACTTAGTTGTGAAAAAATATTTGGAGATCTCATATCTCTCCTGTCTCACCTTCTCTTGATAGAGATCCTTAAGGTGAGACATCATGCTATACGCATCCATGTTTTCATGTTGCTTCAATAGATCATTAGAAAAGTATGATAGCATGAAAAATTGGAAATCTATGGCATCATCCATATATTTCATAAAAAGATATAGTTCCTCATCACTGGCCCCTTTTCTAGGTGCAATTGTAACAAGCTCTTCTAGCACATAAAATTTCCTCTTATGGTGAAGGATGATGCGTAAACACCTCTTCCATTCCTGGAAATTGGTGTCGGTGAGAAGGTTTTACTTCTCAAGTATGGTTCTCAATGATATGTTTCAAGTCATCTTTTTTCATTTCTACAAATTAAGATGAGAAAAGGTTCAGTAATTTATCATGATAAGACTGAGACAAATAAATTAATTAATACTTATTAGTCTCCCACTATTTTATAGAACTCCAATATCCCTCACCATTTACTTTGGAATATTCTATTGCCTAAATATTCTAGTAGAAAGGATCCATATTGCCCTTCGCATTACCCCAACAAGGGTTGGTCAAGAAACATGAAGGGTTTTAGGTAGGCATTCCAAATGCCAACTGCATTAACTCGTAGATCCTTGATCCACTAAGTGGAATCCCAAATCCTAAAATCCTTTTATTTTGGATTTCCTCAACCTTTGCCTCTTGGTCACACCAAGTCCTGTTGTGGTAGTCAACCCCTGATGTGAACCAAGTCAAGACAACCCAAAGCCTTGAATTAGAATTCCCTAAAAATTGAAAGCACCCCAACTAGGGTTGTTCAAGCACTTTGAACTATGGTTCGATTCTAACCAAGATTATGGAAGGCTATACCGACTTAATATTTATTTGAGGGATTTTATCCTTATACGTAAATTTCCATTTTTTTATCTTTGATTATATGCTTGTTAATATTAAGTGGGATATACATATGTTATTAACCATGTCTAAGATAATATTTATGTATAAGTCGGTCTTATTTTATTTCTATCTTGCAGGCTTGTTTAATTCATTAATTGTGTGATCATGACAACACAATCGTAATAAATAAACCATCAGACTGACAGAAATAAAATAAATGGTATGATCATGATCTTGTTCTATTGTTTAGTTTATCTAGCGGTTGATAAACTAACCCAATACCAAGGGGAGAAACACCTTGAACCTTTTGGGTCTGTGTTTACATCTTTCCTCTTGTACGCCTTTGTATCCTTGGATTGGTTTCACCTTGGCTCATAACTTGAGTCTCCTCTAAAAGCTTGGGAGATCCATACATTATATATGATTTTATCTCACTTGTAGGTGAGGGTTAAAATAGGGTTTTACATAAAAGAAACCTTGGGCATGTAGGCCCTACATGTTAATTAGGAGAATTATTGCAGGATAAAAAATTTAATTTAAATAAATAAAGTAAAAGAAACCATTCACCTACAAAGTTCTTGGTCTAACTCATGATCATCCATACATGCAACAATATTTACACATAAATAAAATTAGCATTCAATTCTTTAATCATTCTTGTTTAAGATAAATCATGCTCAAATCAATTAATTATCTTCAATTAATCAATCCTTTTATCTTAAACCCTATTTCTGAATTTCTTTGAGATTCTCATCCATCATAATTTTAAATAAATGAATCCATTTACAATTATCTTTGTATGTAACTTGCACCTTGGAGGTAACCCAATGAATTTTTGTTCATAACTACCCAATCTGTAGAAATGAACATTACATAGATGTTAAGTTAAACACATATATATATAACACCTATCACGTTTTGTGCCTAAAATCTACACCCACACTACGGTACATGTCTTAAGGGTTTGTATAATATAATAATAAATTTTAATAAATCTGCCTAATTTGAATGAGTACACTACGTGTAGTTTCGACTACATAGTGTGTACTTTTGTTCATCATCCATATGAAGTACATGCCCGGTGACATGGTGTGTAGATGTACTTCGGAAATTATTAGAGTACACTACATGTTCAGTGGGACACATGTCGTGTAGCATTCCCATTGCACAGTTTCCAGCCGGGAAAGCCGTGTACGGGGTACACGGTCCAACCCTAACCCGAAGGGACTACACGCTGTGTTCAGTGGGACACACGATGTGTAATCTAAAAACCATGTGCCACCTATTCTTGGTCAACACACAGAGTCTTAAAGACTTATATAGAATCCAAGGACATGGCCTGGTTTGGCAGACCGTCACGGTGCATGGAACCTATACTACATGGCATGCACTGCCGAATACACGCCGAGTGTTCTGGTGTTGTACGGCCAGGAATATTTGGCACCTTAGGATGAGATCCTCTATTTTATTTTAATCAAAATTAAAAGAAAAATCGTTTCTGTAAGGTGAACGAGAAAAAAAACGAGGTGGAATATATCTTGATATTCAGATTTATAGAACAATTAACTTGAATTGAAACATCTAAATTATTAAATGCATAAATCACCAACGAAAAACTAAATAATTATAATCAATGATATGACCCCTATGATACCACTTGAAGGTTCCTGGAGTAGCGGAAGCACGTTGGTTGGTATACCCAACTTTAATTTTTTCCATTAACAATGATCAATCTGAGATCCTTCACGATAATAAAACACCAGTTCTTCAAAATAAAACAAAGAACGAAAGAATGTAAGGGAGTTCCAGAGCCATAGAGAAGATCATCATATATTTTTTATAATTAAATTAATTAAAAGACGATAATTACCTTGATGGAATTATCTTTTCGATGATGTTTTCGGTCATGATTTGATGTGATGCGTCATTGTGTCATAAAATCTAAGTATAGGATTCCTCTAGCGGTGATACACATGTGCTCTACATATCTCTAGACGTCACCGAAGGGATCTCCAAGTGCTAGCATGGAATATCCTTTGCTTGCAATGTCCACCTTTGATTTCCTTAAGAGTCGCTTGCAAAGCACTCTCCTTGTTCTGGTGGATGAGGATATGTCTCGTAACTAGAAGGCATTCTTGGAAGAAAATAATTATCTCTTGGATTAAGAGATTTCTCTAGATCTGTTGTTCAAAACCCCAAAAAATGGATAGGCTAATGAGAATTATATACTTGGGATTTTAATTACTTAGAATAATAAAATGAATTAATTACTCAAAAGCATTTATTCATTTCATTTAATTCTTTGTAAGATCTCATGTCTAATAATATTACTTGACTATTATTATTACTTGACATGCGCCTAGCGAGTTACACCTAATATTATTTAATTAAATAAATAATATTATTTCTCACAAATCCCTAGAAATTTTTCATGGCGTGTATATTAATATACACAGTGTGTAATTTTTTTCCATTTTATTTATTTCCTCCACCACATTTATTAGACCTTGAATAATGGCTATTTATTTCTCAAATAAATATCACTGCATTACTCACTAATAAATATATTATTTCTCCCACAATATATTCTCTCGAATAACTAATGTCGAAATCAGTGTGATCATACATCCATGAATAATTATTAAACCACAATCAAGAATAATATTTATTCAACCTATTAAATTAATATTTAACTAAGTTACTTAAAAACTCTTAGTGTTTGATCCTATAAGCTTCTTTCTCAGTTCCATTAGTTGGAGCCTACCTAAATTCCAAGGTTAGCATCTAGAAATACACCAAGGAACCCCTAGAGAAAGAAGTTAAATCTGCAATGACGTGTCACCTCCTACGAACGCTTACCTTGTAATGTAATACCTTTGTCTTGATATCTCGAATCAAGCGGGTTACATTCTAGTGTCATCAACTCATGTGCTCGATTATTCTTTCTTTAGATTTCTAGAATTGAACTCACCCATTCTTTACCATGGCCATGGATTTATTTAGGCTATATCAATTCCATCAAAGGGCCAGATATATCTACTTCTATTATGGAACATAAGGGAAAAATCCTTTCTCGCATTATCTGTTAATGCAGTATTACTCATGACACACCCAACATATCCTAGCTCACTGTGAACAATATGTCATCACAATTTTCATCAATACATCTAAGTGCGTGAGTTGTAATACCCATTAATAATAATATTTAAGTCTAAGGACCAATACACATGTTCATAGATAGGAACATCCAATGACACTATGAAATGTGAATTTCCTGCTGGCGGGTCTCGTTCTCATAATATCCTCCTAGATATTATCAAGGGTGCACACCATAAGAAGATTCCTCAAAGTTTTATGAGTCCTCACCCCTAATTTCCTATATTATTTGTGTACCTAAAATAACATCATCGGTCCATAGAACATATATATTCAAAAACATTTTTATGGAACTTCTGGGTTCTCATCAAAGTAGGGATCTGTTATGACCCTTTAAATGCAACAATAATCCTTAGGACATTATCACATGCATTTGTCATGTAGAAGAACAATCAAGATTTTATAAGGTATTTATTAATGAATAAAGTACAAAGTATTTAGTTATAGGCCACCAACTCCAACATTATTTGTGTCCCTCAAATAACATAATCCAGCCATATAACATATATTCAAGAATAGTGTTGCAGAACTTCCGGGTTCTCATCATAGCAGGGATCCGCTATGACCATCTAGTGCAACAGCTATCCTTAGGAAATTATCACATGCATTGTCATGCAGAAGAACTATCAAGATATGATAAGGTATTTATTAATTAATAAAATAAAAATTAGTTGGTTCTTGGCCACCAACTCCAACAGACTCCCACTTGGACTAGATCCAACAGCTAATAACCTTTAACCCGCTAGCTATCACATGATATTCATGATTCTGCTAAAATAGGCCTTTAGTCATGGAGTTTGCCACGTTCTCTTCCATGGACACTCTTCTTACTATAACTTCACCCCTTTGATAGAAATCCCTCAAGAGGTGATACTTTCTGAGTATATGCTTTATTCGTTGATGTGACCTTGGATATTTTGCAAGATCCACCACTGTAGAATTATCACAATACAATGTGATAAGATCTTTACTTCTAGGCACCACATCAAGCTCCTAGAAAATGTTCTAAATCCATACGGCTTCCTTGGCTGCATCAGAAGCTGTTATATATTCGGACTCTACTATAGAATCAAAAACAATTGGTTACTTTGAACTCTTCCATCTCACAGCTCCTCCATTGAGAAAAAAACATATCCAGATTACGAATTCATATTGTTCTGTTCTGTTTAAAAACAATAATCAGCATACCCTCTGATGACAAGATCTTCTTCTCCTCCATACACCAGGAACATATCTTTAGTTATTCTCATATACTTATGGATAGTCTTAACAGCAGTCCAATGTTGTTCTCCTTGATCTACTTTATATCTGTCTACCATGCTCAGTGCATAGGAAACATTAATCCTGGTACATAACATGGCATACATGATGGATCTTATAGCTGAAGCGTATGGGATATTACTCATTCTATCTTTCTCCTGTTGTGTCTGAGGAAACATTTTCTTAGAAAGATATAGGCCATGTGAAATTGGAACCAATTCTCTCTTGGATTGTTCCATACTAAATCTATTTAGTATCTGGTCAATATTTTTACCATAACTTAGTCCAAGTAGCCTCTTGGATCTATCACAAATGACCTTGATCCCTAGAATTTAGGCTGATTCACCCAAGTCTTTCATGGAGAAAAACATGTTCAACCAATCCTTAACTGACTGTAAGACTGGTACATCATTTCCAATAAGAAATATGTCATCAACATATACTGCTAGGATAACAAATGCATTCCCATTAAATCTCTTATAAACAAAAGGCTCACATTTGTTCTTAATGAAACCAAATTCCTTTATGGATTCATCAAATCAAATGTTTCATGACTTGGATTCTTTCTTTAATCCATAAATGAATTTATACAACTTGAAAACCAGTTTGGATTCACCTGGTGTTAGAAACCATTCTAGTTGTGTCATATAGACATCTTCCTGAATGTTCCTATTAAGGAACGTTGTTTTGACATCCATTTTTTAAATCTTGTAGTCATGGTAAGCTGTTATGGAAAGTATTATTCTTATGGATTTAAACATGGAAAATGGAGATAAGGTTTCATCATAGTCAATTCCTTGACATTTTCTGAATCCTTTAGCCACTAGTGTTTCTTTATAGGTGTTAACTTGAACTTCCATGTCCAGTTTTCTATTGAATACCCATTTGCATCAAACAAGCTTTACATAAACTGGCTCATCGACCAGAACCCAAACTCAGTTCTGATACATGGAATCCATCTCAGAATTCATATCTTCTAGCCATCTTGTAGCTTCTGAGCTTTATACTGAATCCTTGTAGGAGATAGGTTCGTCATTTTCCAACAATAATGATTCACCATCATCGATTACTAGGAAACTAGATCTCTCTGGTTCTCTTACCTCTCTTGAGCTCCTACGCTGTACTTGTGTATCTGAAACCTCTTCCACGGGGACCTGTGGAACTTGTTCTTATACCAAATCTTGTGTATCTTGAGCATCAAATTCGTCGAAGTCAATCTTGCTCCCACTATCCTTTTTGAGGATGTACTCCCTCTCAAGAATGGTGGATTGTCTGGAGATAGTGACTTTCTTGTCTGAAGGGTTATATAGGTAATATCCTTTCGTTTCCTTAGGATATCCTATAAATATACACTTCATACCACGAGGTTCTATTTTTTTCCTGAGAAGGCCTTAAGAAACGCCTTGCATCCCCATACACATGTATTCGACAAAATGGGTTTCCTTCCATTCCATATCTCGGAGCTAATTCCATTTTCCTCCTTAGTTGGTACTCAGTTTAATGTATATGCTGCAGTTTGTAATGAATATCCCCAAAAGGATAATGGAAGATCAGCATGAATCAATATCGACCTCACCATGTATAAAAAGGTGTAGTTTCTACTTTCACTAACACCATTCCACTCTGGTGTATAAGGAGGAGTGAGTTGATATAGAATACCAGACTCCCATAGAAGGTTGATGAACTATTGGTTCAGTTATTCTCTACCTCGATCTGATCAAAGTTTCTTTATCTTCTTACCAAGATGATTCTCTACTTCATTCTTTAATTCCTTAAATTTCTCTAAGGACTCTGACTTATACCTCATTAAGTAGACATAGCCATATCTACTTAAATCATCAGTAAAAGTAATGAAGTGAGAATATCCACCTCTAGCTTCTACTAGAAATGGTCCACACACATCTATGTGAACCAATCCTAGAAGCTCTATGGCCCTTTCACCATGTCCACTAAAAGTCGGCTTGGTCATTTTACCTTGTAAACAAGTGTGATGTCTATCAAGTGGTTTTAGCTCAATAGAGTCTAAATAACCATATTGGCAAAACTTTTTCAAGCTCTTCTTGTTTATATGACTGAGATGGTGATTCCACAATTGGGTGATGTATGAGTCATGTGAGTTTGTTTCGTTATCGGTTTCCAAAACTTGGTTTTCATAATTTAATAAATACAAACCATTATTTAAATGTGCCATAACATAACATACGTTGTTCTTATAAATGAAACAACACTTATTTCCAAACTTTAAAAAAATTCATCCATATCCAAACATGATACATAAATTCTGTTTTTGGTAACACTAGGCACATAATAATAGTTATATAAAACCAAAAGCATCATAGTTGGCAATAAGAGATGCTAATCTCCAATGGCCAATGCAGCCAGCCTCGTGCCATTGGCATCTCAAAGATCCACATATACTCTATAAATATTTCTAAATCTACTTGGTTACTACATTTTAATACAAATTTGAGCCCCACAAGCTGTATCTAATTTTTAATATGTAGAAATTGAAATATTACACTTGATAATGAACACACCTTTAGCATCCCCATGCTTCTGGGTTCAGTTCCTCTTCCAGTGGCCTGGATTTCCACATGAAAAACATACCACCTCTCATTCCTTGCCCTGCCTCTAGATCTTCCCCATCTTGGAGGGATGGTGCTTAGGGGCTTCAAACCTTTTATGAATCATTGGCCCCTTTCCCTTGTCCTTCCTTTTCTTATTCACCATAAGGATTGCGGGTTTGTCAATCCCCATGTCCTTATCTACCTTTCAAATTGAGGTCAGAAGTTCCGATAGACTATTCTCAATGTTTTTCATGTTGTAGTTGAAAATAAATCTAGAGAAGGTCTTGGGCAGTGATTTTAGGATGAGATATGTATGCAACTCATTTGGGAACTTAATCTCTAAGATGTTCAAGAGTTCAATGTATCCAATTAGCTTGACTACATGAGGCTGATCTGGCATAGACTCTCCAATCTTAGTTGTGAACAAAGAATTGGATATCTCATATCTCTCTTGTCTCTCCTTCTCTTGATATATATCCTTAATTTGAGACACCATGCTATATGCGTCCATGTTTTCATGTTGCTTCAAAATATCATTAGACATGGCCGATAGCATGAAACATTGGATATTTGTGTTATCATTCATATGTTTCATATAGAGAGATAGTTCCTCATCACTAGCCTCTTTTCTAGGTGCAACTGGAAAAGGCTCTTCCAGCACATACAATTTCCTCTCATGGTGACGGATAACGCGTAAACGCCTCTGTCATTCATGGAAATTGGTGCTGGTGAGAAGGTTTTCCTTCTCTAGTATGGTTCGCAATGATATGTTTGAAGTAATTTTTCTTGTTGTTTCTAAAAATTAAGATGAGAAAAGGTTCATTACTTTATCATCATAAAACTAAGACAAATAAATAAATTAATACTTATTAGTCTCCCATTATTTTATCGAAATCCAGTATCCCTCACTAATGACTTAAGAATATTATATAGCTAAAATATTCTAGTGGAAAGGATCCATATTTCCCTTCTAATTATCCCAACTAGGGTTGGTCAAGCAACTGGGAGGGTTTTTGGTAGGCATTTAAAATGTCAAATGCATTAACTCGCAGCTCCTTGATCTGCTCACTGGACTCCCCAATCCTAAAATCCTTTTATTTTGGATTTCCTCAACCTTTTCCTCTTGGTCACACCAAGTCCTATTGTGGTCATCAACCCTTGATGTGAACCAAGTCAATTAAACCCAAAAACTTGAATTAGAATTCCCCGATAATTGAAATCACCCCAACTAGGGTTGGTTAAGCACTTTGAACTATGGTTCGATTCTAACCAAGATTATAGAAGGCTATACCGACTAAATATTTCTTTGAGGGATTTTATCCTTATATGTAAATTTCCATTTTATTATCTTTGATTACATGATTTTTAATATTAAGTGGGATATAATTAAGTGATTAACCATGTCTAAGATAATATTTACGCATAATCTGGTCTTATTTTAGTTACAAATTGCATGCTTGTTTAATTTGTTAATTGTGTGATCATGGCTACACACCCAAAATAAATAAACCATGAAACTAACAAAAATAAAATAAATAATATGATCATGAGCTTGTTCTATTGGTTAGTTTATCTAGCAGTTAAAAAACTAACCCAAGACCTAGGGGAGAAACACCTTGAACCTTTTGGGTTCATGTTTGTAGCTTTCCACCAGTCCACCTTTGTATCTCCTTGGATTGGTTTCACCTTGGCTCCTAACTTGATCCACCTCCACTAGCTTGGGAGCTCCATCCATTATATATGCTTTTATCTCACTCATAGGTGAGGGGTAAAACGGGGTTTTACATCAAAGAAACCTTAGGTACACAGGTCCTATATATTAATGGGGAGAAGGATCGATGGACAACAAATTTAATTTAAATAAATTAATTAAAAGGAAACCATTCACATACAAAGGTCTTGGTCTAGCTCCTGATCATCCATACATGAAATGATATTTACACATAAATAAAACTAGAATTCAATTCTTTAATCGCTCTTGTTTAAGATAAAACATGCTTGAGTCAATTAATTATTTTTAATTAATCAATACTTTTATCTTAAACCCTTTTTTTGAATTTCTTGATATTTTCATCCATCGTAATTTTAAACAAATAAATTCATTTAAAATTATCTATGTACGTAACTTGTACCTGGGAGGAAACCTGGTGAATTCCCATTTATAATTACCCAATGAGTAGAAATGAACATTATGTAGATGTTAAACTGAACACACACACACACATATATATATATAATGTCTATCACCTGGTGTGCCTCAGCTTTACGCCCACACTATGGTACACATCTCGAGATTTTGTATAATATAATAATAAATTTTAATAAATCTGTATAATTTGAATGAGTACACGGTGAGTAGTTCTAACTACATGGTGTGTACTTTTGTTCATCGTCCATCTGAAGTACATGCCCGGGTACGTGGCGTGTAGATGTACTTGGGAAATCTTCAGAGTACACGACATGTTCAGTGGGACACACATTGTGTAGTATCTGTGTTACACGGTTTCCATCCAGGAAAGTCGTGTACGGGGTACACAGTCCAACCCTAACCCTAAGGGACTACACTCCATGTTCAATGGGCCACAGAGCATGTAATCTGGAAACTATTTGCCACCTATTTCTGTTCAACACACTAAATCTTAAATACTTATATAGAATCCAATGACACGGTCTAGTTTGGAGGACTGTGTCGGTGCATGCAACCTATACTAGATGTAATGTACTACCGAATACACGCCATGTGTTCTAGTGTTGTATGACCAAGAAGATTTGGAACCTCTAGATGAGATCCTCTATTTTATTTTAATCAAAATTAAAAGAAAAAATCATTTCTATAAGGTGAACAAGATGTGAAATAAGAGGAATAGATCTCAAGATTCATATTTATAGAATGATTAAATTGAATTGAAACAACTAAATTATTAAATTCATAAATCACTAATGAAAAACTAAATAATTTAATCAATGATATGACTGCTCTGATACCACTTGTAGGTTCTGGGTGCAACAGAAGCATGTTGGTCGGTGTACCCAACTTTAATTTTTTCCATTAACGATGATCAATCCAAGATCCATCGCAATAATAAAACATTGGATATTTGGAATCAAACGAAGAACAAAAGAAAATGAGGGTATTCCCAAAACCATATATAGGATCATCATATGTTGGTTATAATTAATTTAATTAAAAAGACAAGAATTATCTTGATGGAATTCTCTATCCGTTGATATTTATGGTCACGATTTGATGTGATCCATCATTGCGTTGTAGAATCCAAGTATAGGATTCCCCTAGTAGTGATACACACATGATCCATATATCTCTAGACGCCCTTTAATGGATCTCTATGTGCTAGCATGGAAGAGCCTTCGTTTGCGATGTCCGCCTTCGATCGCCTTGAGAGCTACTTCCAAAGCACTCTCCTTGATCTGGTGGAGGAGGATCTCTCTCGTAACTTGAGAGCGTTCTTGGTGGAAAAATAATTCTCTCTTGGATTGAGAGATTTTTCAGATCCATTATGCACAACCCCAAAAAATTTCTAGGCTAATGAGAATTATATAATTGGGATTTTAATTACTTAGAATAATAAAATAAATTAATTTCCCGAAATCATTTATTTGTTTTATTTTATTCTTAGTAAAGACCCCATGTCTAATAATAATAGTTGACTATTACTATTTCCTGACATGCACCCAGCGAATTACACCAAATATTATTTAATTAATTAAATAATATTATTTCTCACAAATCCCCAGAAAAACTATACTGTGTGTATATTAATATACATGGTGTGTACTTTTGTTTTTTCATTTTCTTTATTTCCTCCACCACATTTATTAGACCTTGAATAATAGCTATTTTTTTATAAAATAAATATCACTAAATTACTTAATAATAAATATATTATTTCTCCCACAATATATTCTCTCAAATAACTATTATCTAAATAAATACGGTCAGGCATCCTTGAATAATTATTAAACCACAATTGGGAATAATATTTATTCAACTTGTTAAATTAATATTTAACTAAGATACTTAGACACACTTAGTGTGGGACCCTCTAGGCCTATTTCTTAGTGACATTAGGCAGAGCGTGCCTAAATTCCAAGGTTAAAATATAGAAACACGCCAAGGCACCCATAGAGAAAGAAGTTAACGCTGTAATGATGTGTCACCTCCTACAAATGCTTATCGTGTAATGTAATCCCTTTGTCTCGATATCTCGAATCAAGCGGGTTGCATACCGGTGCCATCAACCCATGTGCTCAGTTATTCTTTCTTTGACTTCCCATAATTGAACTTTCTCATTCCTTTCCATTACCACAGATTTATTTTGTCTATATAAATTCATTGAAAGGGATTGAGATATCAACTTCCATTATGGAACCAAAGGGACAAATCCTTTATCGCATTATCTAGTAATGTAGTATTACTCGTGATGCACCCAACATATCCTACCTCGCTGCAAAAAGTGTTTCATCACAGTTTTCTTAAATACATCTAAGTGTGTGAGTTGTAATACCCAATGATAATAATCTTAAAGTCTTAGGACTAATACGCACGTTCGCAGATATGAACATCCAATGATAGTATGGAATGTGGATTTCTTACTAGTGGGTCTCGTTCTCATAATATCCTCCTAGATATTACCAAGGGTGCACACCATGAGAAGGTGCCTCAAAGTTTTATGAGTCCTCACCCTTAATGGCCTATATTATTTGTGTCCCTCTAATATCATCATCTGACCATAGAACATATATTCAAGAATAGTGTTATGGCACTTCTAGTTTCTCATCATAATAGGGATCCACTATGACATTTTAGTGCAGTAGCTATAATTATGACATTATCACATGAATTTTCACACAGAAGAACAATCAAGATGTTATAAGGTATTTATTAATGAATAAATTGTAAATTAGTTGGTTCTAGGCCACCAACTCCAACACTTGTACCTTTTTTAATGTCTTGGTTCAATAAATAGGAAGTTTTTTGTATAATATTTATTTGTTTCATTTTTCGAAGAGTTATATATATATAAGATTTTTTGGGGCGTTACATTATACCCCCCTTAAAAAAATTTCCTCAAAATTTGATTACATATTACACAAAAATAAGAAAACACTAAAATTTAGACTCCAATTCAGGGTTTCTTACCTCCTATCATTAAGAATTACCCAATTCACATTGTCACATTGATCACGGAGAGTGAGGGTCCACTCAGTGCAACAATACCTCAATTCATTTTCGAATCCTTCCACTTCCTTAGTTTAGACCCAGCTTGTACAACTTGGATTGTACCGATGGAAAATATGATTCACCTTTTGAAAATAGTTGTTCCTAACATATAGTTTCAACACATCTGTATAGACCAGGTTTTTGTAAAATATCTTGACAGAGTCAACTTTGAAATTTTTGAAATGTTGTTCCTCTAATATATTTTCAAAGTTTCAAAAATAATGGAATCCAAGACTAGATATACATAGGCTGATCGGAGATCTCCCTCCTCGGTAGTTATTTTAAAATCAAATAGTGAATCATACACTCTTGGCAAGGTGAAATATTTGAAAATTCCCTGGTGGTACCTCCCTTTGATAGAAAGGTGGGAGAGTTGGAAGCTTAGGATCTGATCAAGGTGAGCCATTATCCTTGATGATTTTTCGGTATGGAGAAGGTGTTTGATATGTCCTAAAACATCTTATAGTAAAGTTAGACATTGGAATAGGTTTTGATACTATGAAATTTTGACTTCATAATAATTTTTACTAGTAATTCCTCGAGAAGGGACAAGAGTGTTGTGTGAGGTTCTACCCCTTCCATCTCAAAACTATCATTTATCCTGCTGATGAAACATAGAAAATTTTATGTTACCACTTAGACATGATAAACTTGTGATATTAAAAGACTCAAATTATAAATATTTATTACACCTTAATGAAAAGGACCAAAGAAAAATCTATGAAAGGCCTCTAAAGGTTCAAAGGGTTTATCTGTATCCTAACCTATAAAGTAATCTAAACCTCTACTTATAACGAATATGAAAACCCAAAAATATAATCCATTTTTTATAAACAATTCATTTATTTATATCACAGCCTTAGATCGCAAAGGTTTAGAGTTTTAAAGAGTTTGGGTACATTGGGGAATTATAATTACAAAACTCAAAAAGGAGAGGACAAGAAAAACTATTCTTATGCTTTACAAGGGATAAACACCTTAGAGATATCTTTACCACTATCTCGCTTCTATGTGTCCTTATTCCCTATGAAAAGAGTTTTTGAAAACATAGGGTGAATGAAAAAAAGATCAGTAAGGGGTTTTTAAAACAAAAGGAAACTAAAAGAGTTTTGAAATTCAAAAAAAGTTAAACATGTTATAAAGTTTATAAATTCATGCTTAAGAAAACATGAATAATTTTCAAAATAAACATTTATGTGAAAAAATATTTCAATTTATATATATAACATTTTTAAAATAAACTTCATTCATTCATAAGATTTTATCAAATTCTCTAAGAAATAAGAATTCACAATTAATTCTCAAAGGCACCTTGGATCATAACATGGATTCTTAGTTCACTCCTGAGACATGGCGTATATATTCCCATTATGGATTAGGTTCACTCCCTAATTATATAATGTTCTTATGATAAACCTCCTGCACACTATAATTTGATTAGGATATACCTCTTGTGCATAATGCATGACATCTCATGAGATTAAAACATTACGAAATGAATTGAAATGCTACCAAGTAGAACCCTTCATATGAGTGGTCAAAAGTCCCCTAAGGGTTTTGGGTTTACTCCACATACCCCACCTTCATTCACATAATATTCATGTGGTACTCTTTGGGATTAAGAACGTTTTAACTTATATTTTTCATCATGAACACCATGTAATTTATACTAAACCATTAGCTTTGAAAACTATTTCAGAAAAAGGGATTCCTTTATTATACATATATCATGGTAAAATTAGTTTCGTATTAAAATACATACATGATTATAAATTTATATAACAATTTTTTCATAAAACAATATATATATATGTGTGTGTGTGTGTGTGTTTACATAAATATTGATATTTGAATAAAACAAGATTGCATACTCACATGCATATATATTTTAAAAATAACAATATTTTTACACAAAATGATAGAGACACATACATATGTTTATAAACATCAATAATAATAAAAATTATGTAAATTGAAATATTTATACATACGTTTATATACATGTTCTTACTGTCTTCATATTACAAATCTGTTTTAATAAAAATAATCAGTATGTAGATACATACATACATACATACATACAGATATATATATATATATATATATATTCATGTCTATAAATTTACTTTTTTTGAAAACAAAACATTAATTTGAATGTCTGACAACCTTTCTTTCACTCTTAGAGGCCTACTTAAAGTTCTATACACATTCAAATTAATTTTATAAAGAGGAATCAGTGGGAAGATATGGTTTTTAACATGTAATTTTGTGTGCGTGTGTGTCTATATTCATATATATAAACATACATTTTGTATCATTATTATTAAACAATTTTTTTTGAAAATCCAATAACATTAATTTATAGAATCCCAATTGTGGTTCTTTAGTTTTTCAAAACAATTTTAAAGAAAATAAATCTCTCGGACCAAAAAAAATTCATCTATAAAATTTTTAAATTCAATACCAATAAGAAAAATTGAGTAATAACATAAAGAGGATCACATTTCCATCACAAAAACAATTCAAATACTATTATAAATACAGTGTTTATGGATAAAATAAGTTTGAGTATAAAAATATCAAATTCAGAAGCAGTTTAAAAAAATTTAAGTAAAGTTTTTATAAAATTCCTCTTGATATCATAATGATATAATAAAATTTATTGAAACATTCATAAAATAAATATTAGTAATCAAATAAAAACAAATATGACAAAAAAATATCTAAAATGTATAAACTAATTGAAATATTTGAGCAGATAACATTAATAAAAATAAAACACTTATAATAGTATGTTAAAACATAACTTAATTAAATAAAATCCCTTACTTTGCAGGTGATTTATTCACTACCTTGCAAGAAGGAAAATAAGTGCACAATAAGGAGGGTTAAATACTACTGATCAATTTGAAAACAATTCAAAAATACAAGAATAATTTTATAAAAAATATGCCCTTACAGTATAATTCAAGGCAAGAGACTGCTCCTTGGTCTCAGATCATAATGGTGATAACACAAAACTAACAATGGCCTCCAATGCTCAAAAAATAGGCTAGCTGATGTGGGTAGGTTCACAGTAGTCATCCCCACCCACCCCTTTTCCTTATTTCAACAACTCAACCCCTTATATACAGATGATGGACACCCAAAAAAAGGAATTTATAACCAGATCATTGTGAATAGTCGATTCCATATCGACAAGAAAACTTTATTATCCTATAAAATAACCCTAGTTTGAATTGAACCAAAATGTGTGGAACCAAAAATGAAAAAGGAAATTAAAAATAACTAAAATGTTCAGTTGGTTCATCCAAATCTCCAAAATCTGACTCACCTTTGAGTCAATCTATTCATAGAAGATTCGTTCCACCTACAAAATGACGTCTGAAGCCATTACGAGTTGCTGATGAGTTGCAAGCCGATCGACCGCTAATGGGGTGTGTCATCTTAGTCTTCGCATGACCATCCCCTGGTCATGGGATTCTAAAATGTGTCACATGCCAGATGACCCTCGATGAACATGTGGAGCCCCAGCTTCAGTTCCTTGTTGGCTGCAGTTTTTTGGGTTACGACGCATCTCGATGGAGAAGATGGAATGAGGGTTCCCTCGGTGCTGCGAGGAGGAGGAAGAATGGTGGGGGTTTAGGTGACACACAATTCCCCCCTTTGTTTTCTCTTTTTTTATTCATTATTATTATAACTTATAATCATTATATATATATATATATATTATTTTTTATTAAAATTATTTTTGACACATAAGTATACTATTTTCGTAAACTAATAGTTGTATACTAAGATAAATACAAACAAATTTATAATAAAAATTATTATTATTATTATTATTATTATTATTATTATTATTTTAATAATATAAATATATATTTTCTAATATATAAATTCAAAAATTCTTCATGTATTCTTTCATTTAATCTTTACAAAATAAAGTTCATATATTATCTTGTTTTAAAGTATGTTGTTTGATGTTCTTATATTTAAGTATGTATTTTCTATTACAACATAAGTAATTTATTGTAAAATTATGTTTTATATAAACATATTTGAATTCATTGAAAAGTGTTTATAATATTTTCATTAAAAATAATAATAAATCCTAATGTTTTAAAATTACATTTTATGAAACTCTATTGCATTTGAATTAAAAAATATAACTTCAAAAAACATTATTTATTTGAATAAATATAAATATAAATATAAATTTTTAGATTTAAATTAAATATTCATTGAGATTAAAAATCCTTCTAACATATAAATTTAATTAAATGAACTCATTTTTAATGTCAATTAATTACTACGTAAACACACAACACACACACACACATAAGTGTAACGATTATTTTTAGTTTCGTTTATTATCATTTTATTTTAAAAGTACTTAAATAGTTATATGAAATGGTTAGTTCAGGTATAAATACATAACCTTATCCTACATTTTATTGTAACCAAACTCATCAAATTTTATTTCCTCTGTCTGCAAAGATGATGCCTCTTTTTACATTCCTCTACACTCTTACCCTTATTCTCTTTGTTGGGTTTCTACTCAAGGCAGATCCCAAAGACATGGGCTATGACATTGCAGTTATCATGTTTGTTATAGGTTGTACTTGTTTATTTATGATGATAGTAATAGGTTTAAAATTATCACCTTATAAGTCTGAGTATAGGTTCTTATACCATTTTTAATGTTTTTCTTCAATAAACAAGAAGTTTCTTTTTATTAAGATTTATTTATTTCATTTTTCTAAGAGGCATATTTAAATAAGAGTTATTAGGGCAATACATTCTACCCCCCCCCCCTAAAAAAATTGTATCCTCACATTTTTATTACATCTTACACAAAAAGAAGAAAACACTAAAATTTAGACTCTAATCCAGGGTTTCTTACCTCCTGTCATTAAGCATTCCCCAATTCACATTGTCGCTTTGATCATGGAGAGAGAGTGTCCACTTAGTGTAAAAATAGCTCAGTGCATTTTCAAATTCTTTCACTTCCTTAGTCCAGACATAGCTTGTACAACTTGGATCATACCAATGGAAAATATGATGTACCTTTTGAAAACAGTTGTTCCTAACATATAGTTTCAAAAAATCAGCATGGAACAGGTTTTTATAAAATATTCTGATAGTGTCAACTTTGAAATTTTAGAAATTTGATTCCTCTAATATATTTCATAAGTTTCCAAAAATACTAGAATCTAAGACTTTATATATAGGTTGGTCAGTGATATCCCTCCTCGACAGTTATTCTGAAATCAAAAAGCTCATCATACACTCTAAACAAGGTGAAATATTTGAAAATGCACTAGTGGTACCTCCCTTGGTGAGAAATGTGGGAGAGTTATAAGTTTAGGATTTGATCCTAGGTGAGGAATGATCCTCAATGATTTAGAGGTATGTATTAGGTGTTTGATATGTCATAAAGAATCTTTCAGTAAAGTTAGACATTGGAAAATGTTTTGATACTTTGCAATCTTGACTTTGTAATAATTATTGCAAGTAAGTCCTCATGAAGGGACAAGAGTTTTGTGTGAGGTTCTTCCCCTTTCATCTTGAAACTATCGTTTATCTTTCTGATGAAACATAGGAAATTTTAATGTACCCTTTAGACATGATAAACTTGTGATATTAAATAACTCAAAGTCTAAAGATTTATTACTCCTTAATGAAAATGACCTAAGAAAAATATATGAAAGGCCTCTAAATGTTCAAAGGGTTTCTCCATATCCTAACCTCTAAAGTTATTAAAACCTCAGATCTGATACCAAATATGACAACCCATAAATCTAATCCATTTTTTATAGATAATTCATTTATTTATATCACAACCTGAGATCGCAAAGGTTTTGAGTTTTAGAGAGTTCAGATGCATTGGAGAATTATAATTTCAAAACCCAAAAAGGAGAGGAAAAGAAAAACTATTCTTATGCTTTACAAGGGAAAAACACTTCAGAGGGACCTCTACCACTATCTTGCTTCTATGTGTCCTTATGCCCTATGAAAAGAGGTTTTGAAAACATAGGGTGAGTGGAAAAATATCAATAAGGGGTTTTTAAAACAAATAAAAACTAAGAGTTTTGAAATTCAAAAAAACAGTAAAACATTTCATCAAGTTCATTAATGTAATCTTAAGAAAACATGAATACTTTTCAGAAGAAACATTTATGTGAAATAGTATTTCAATTTATATATATAACATTTGGAAAATAAACTTAATTCATTCATAAATTTTTAGCATATTCACTTGGAAACTTATAAAATTCATAATTAATTATCAAAGGCACCTTGGATCATAGCATGGATTCTTAGTTCACTCTTGAGACATAGTGTACATAGTCCCATGATGTATTAGGTTCACACCCTAATCCCATAATGTTCTTAAGATAAATCTCTCACACACCATAATGTGATTAAGATAAACCTCTCATGCACAATACATGACATCTCATGAGATTAAAACATTACCTAATGCATTAAAAGTCTATCAGGGTGCACCCTTAACATGACTGGAAAAAATTCACATAAGAGTTTTGGGTTCAATCCCCATACCCTGCCCTCATTCACATAATATCCAGGTGATACTATTTGGAATTAAGAACATTTTAACTTATATTTTTCATCATGGTGACCATGGAATTTCCTCTAAACTATGAGATTTGAAAACTATTTCATAAAAAGGACTTCCTTGATTGTATGTGTATCATGATAAAATAATTTTAGTATTAAAATACATATAGGATTATAAATGTATATAACAAAATTTTTTCATAAAAATATGCATATATATATATATATTTATTTTCTTATATAAATATTTATATTTGAATAAAATATGATTGGATACTCATATGCATATATATATTAAAAATAATAACACTTTTACACTAAATTGCATATACACATACATAAGTTTATAAACATCAAGAATAAAAAAGCTTTATGTAAATTGAAATATTTATAAAAACATTTATATACATGTATTTACTATCTTTATATTAAAAATATGTTTTATTAAAAATAATGTGTATATAGATACATACATACATATACATATATATATATATATATATATATATTCATGTATATACATATACTTTATTTGAAAACAAAACATTAATTTGAAAGTCCAAAAACCTTTCTTGTACTCATAAAGGCCCAATTAAAGCTCTACAAACATTTAAATTAAATTAATAAAGAGGAATCCATGGGAAGTATTTCTTTTAACATGTAATCACATGTGTGTATATATTCACATATATATATATATAAACATACATTTGCATCATTATTATTAAACAATTTTTTTGAAACTCCAATAACATTCATTTATAGAATTCCAATTATGATTATTTAGTTTTTCAAAAAAAATCAAGAAAATAAATCTCTCGAACCAAAAGAATTTAATTTATAAAATTTTTAAATTCAATACCAATAAGAAACATTGAGGCAGAATATAAATAGGATCACATTTCTGTCACAAAACAATTCAAATACCATTATAAATATAGTGATTATGGATAAAATAAGTTTCAGTATAAAAATATCAAATTCATAAGCGGTTTAGAAAAATTTAAGCACAATTTTTATAAAATTCCTCTTGTTATAATAATGACATAAGACAAATTTATTTAAAAATTCATGAAGTAAATATTATTAATCAAATAAAAAATGACAAAAAATATATAAAATGCATAAACCGCTTAAAATATTTGAGCATATAACTTTCATAAAAATAAAACCCTTACAATAGTATATTAAAACATAACTTAATTATATAAAATCCCTTACATTGTAGGTGATTTTTTCACTACCTTGAGAGAGGGAAAATAATTTCATAGTAAGGAGGGTTAAATACTACTGATCTATTTGGAAATAATTTGAAAATGCAAGAACAATTTTATAAAAAAATCCCCTTAAAGTATAATTCAAGACAACAGACTGCTCCTCGGTCTCAAATCATAATGGTGATAACACAAAACTAAAAATGATCTGCAAAGCTGGAAAAATAGGCTAGTTGATGTGGGTAGGTTCATAGTAGCCATCCCCACCCACCCTTTTTCCTTATTTCAACAATGCAACCCCTTTTATATAGATAAGGAACACAAAAAAGGTATTCATAACCAGATCAGTGTGAATATTTGATTCCTTACCGACAAGGAATCTTTACTATCCCATAAAATAACCCTAGTTTGAACTAAACTAGAATGTGTGGAACCTAAACTGATAATGAAAATTAAAAATACATAAAATTCATAATCGGTTCATCCGCATCTCCAAAATCCAACTCACCTTTGAGTCAATCGATTCATGGAAGAGTCATTCCACCAGCAAAATGACATCTGAATCCATTATGAGTCACTGAAATGGGTTGTAGATCGACCGACAACCAATGGGGTGTGTCGTATTTGTCCACACGCGACCATCCCCAGGTCACGGGATTCCAAAATGTGTCACATGCTAGATGACCCTCAATGAACTTGTGGAGCACCGACTTTAGTTCCTTACCGGTTGCAGCTTTTGGGTTGCGACACATCTTGATGGAGAAGACGACATGAGGGTTCCATCGGTGCTACGAGGAGGAGGAAGATGGGTGGGGGTTTAGGCAATATGTGATCCCCCCCTTGTTTTCTCTTTTTTATTCATTATTATTATAACTTGTTATCATTATATATATATTATATATATATATATTTTATTAACATTATTGTTGACACATGAGTATACTATTTTCATAAACTAATAATTGTCTACTAAAATAAATACAAACAAATTTATAATAATAATTATTATTATTATTATTATTATTATTATTATTATTTTCATAATATAAATATATATTTTCTAATATAGAAATTCAAAAATTCATGACGTATCGGGTCATTTAATTTTCAAAAAATATATGTCATATATTATCTTGTTTTTAATTATGTTTTTCATGTACTTATATTTAAGTATTTATTTTCTATTGTAACATAAGTAATTTATTATAAAATAATGTTTTATATAAACATATGTATATTCCTTGAAAAAGTTTATAATATTTTTATTAAAAATAATAAAAAAAATTAATATTTTAAAATTGTATTTTATGAAACTCTATTGCATTTGAATTAGAAAAATATAAATTCAAAAAACAATATTTAATTTAATAAATATCAACATAAGTATTTAGATTTAAATTCAATATTCATTAAGATTACAAATCCTGTTAACATTTAAATGTACTTAAATAAACTCATTTTTAATGTTAATTAATTACTATATAAACACACAACACACACACACATATATATATATAAGTGTAATGGTTATTTTTAGTTTAATTTATTGTCATTTTATTTTAAAAGTACTTCAACGGCTATATGAAACTGTCAGTTCATTTATAAATACATAACCTTAACCAACATTTTATTTTAACCAAACTCATAAAATTTTAGTTCCTCTACCTGTAAAGATGATGCCTATTTTTACATTCCTCTACACTCTTACCCTTATTCTCTTCATTGGGTTTCTACTCAAGGAGGATCCCAAAGACGTAGTCTATGACAATGCAGTTATCGTGTTTGTTATAGGTTGTCATTATTTACTGATGATAATAGTTATAGGTTTAATATTACCACCTTCTTAGTCCAAGGAGATGTTTTTATACCATTTTTAATGTTTTTCTTCAATAAACAAGAAGTATCTTTTTTTAAGAGTTATTTATTTCATTTCTCTAAGAGACATATTTATATAATAGTTATTGGGTCGTTACATTCTACCCCCTTAAAAAAATTGTTTCCTCACAATTTGATTACATCTTATACAAAAAGAAGAAAACACTAAAATTTAGACTCCAATTCAGGGTTTCTTACCTCCTATCATTAAGAATTACCCAATTAACATTGTCATGTTGATCATGGAGAGAGAGGGTACACAGTGAAATAATAACTCAGTGCATTTGCAAAGTCTTCCACTTCCTTAGTCCAAACATATCTTGTACAACTTGGATCGTACAGATGGAAAATATGATAAACCTTTTGAGAATAGTTGTTCCTAACATATAGTTTCAAAACATCATCATGGACCAAGTTTTTATAAAATAGACTAACAGAGTTATCTTTGAAATTTTCAAAATGTGGTTCCTCTAATATATTGCCTAAGTTTCCAAAAATACTGTAAAATAGGACTAGATATATATAGGCTGCTCAGAGATATCCCTCCTCAGCAGTTATTTTGAAATCAAATAGGTCATCATACACTCTGGACAAGGTGACATATTTGAAAATGCCCTGGTGGTACCTCCCTTGGCGAGAAAGGTGGGAGAGTTGTAAGCTTAGGGTTTGATCATAGGTGAGCCATGATCCTCGATGATTCCGCGGTATAGATTAGGTGTTTGATATGTAATAAAACATCTTGTAGGAAAGTTATACATTGAAAACGTTTTCAATATTATGTGATATTGACTTCATAATAATTATTGTAAGTAAGTCCTCATTAAGGGACAAAAGTTTTGTGTGAGATTTTTCCCCTTCCATCTTGAAAATATCTTTTATCCTCCTAATGAAACATAGAAAATTTTAAGTTACCCCTTAGACATGATAAACTTTTGATATTAAACGACTCAAATTCTAAAGATTTATTAATCCTTAATGAAAAGGACATAAGAAAAATCTATTAAATGCCTCTAAATGTTCAAAGGTTTTCTTTGTATCCTGACCTCTAAAGTTATCTAAACCTTGGATCTAATACCAAATATGAAAACCTAGAAATCTAATCCATTTTTTTATAAATAATTAATTTATTTATATCACAACCTGAGATCGCAAAGGTTCAAATTTTTAGAGAGTTAGGATGTATTAGATAATTATAATTACAAAATTCATAAAGGAGAGGACAAGAAAAACTATTCTTATGCATTACAAGGGATAAACACCTTAGATGGACCTCTACCAATATCTCGCTTCTATGCGTAATTATGTCCTATAAAAAGAGGTTTTGAAAACATAGGGTGACCAACAAAAAGATCGGTAAGGGGTTTTTAAAACAAAAGGAAACCAAAGGAGTTTTGAAATTCAAAAAAAAAGTAAAACATGTTATAAATTTCATTAATGCAAGCTTAAGAAAACATGAATACTTTTAAAAATAAAAATTTATGTGAAAAGGGATTTAAATTTATATATATAACATTTGGAAAATCAACTTCATTCATTCAAAAAATTTAGCATATTCACTTGGAAACTTATAAGAATTCATAATTAATTCTCAAAGGCACCTTGGATCATAGCATGGATTCTCAGTTCACTCCCAAGACATGACATACATAGTTCCATGATGGATTAGGTTCACTCCCTAATCCCATAATGTGCTTAGGATAAAACTCTCGTGCACCATAATGTGATTAAGATATACCTCTTGCACACCATACATGACATCTCATGAGATTAAAACATTACCCAATTCATTGAAGCGCTATCAGGTCACACTATTCATATGATTGGACAAAAGTCTCATTATGGTTTTGGGTTCACTCCCCATACCATTCCCTCATTCACGTAATATCTAGGTGAGACTCTTTAGAATTAAGAACATTTTAACTTATATTTTTCATCATGATGACCATGGAATTTCCTCTAAACCATGATGTTTGAAAACTATTTCATAAAAAGGACTTCCTTGATTATATGTGTATCATGGTAAAAGTAGTTTCGTATTAAAATACATATATGATTATAAATTTATATAATAATTTTTTCCATAAAAAGATACATATATATATATATATTTGTTTATATAAATATTGATATTTGAGTAAAACATGATTGCATACACACATACATATATATTAAAAATAATAACACTTTTACAAAAAATGGCATATACACATACATACGTTTATAAACATCAAGAATAAAAATGTTTTATGTAAATTGAAATATTTATACATACGTTTATATACATGTATTTACTATTTTCATATTACAAATTTGTTTTATTAAAAATAATATATATGTAGATACATAAATACATACATACATATATATACATACATACATATATATATATATATATTCATGTATATTCATATACTTGTTTTGAAAACAAAACAATAATTTGAAAGTCTGACAACGTTTCTTGCACTCATAAAGGCCCAATTAAAGTTCTATAAACATTAAAATTAATTTAATAAAGAGGAATCCATGGTAAGATATGGTTTTTAACATTTAATTACATGTGTCTATATATTCATATATATAAACATACATCTACATCAATATTATTAAACAAAATTTTTAAAAATCCAATAACATTCATTTACAGAAACCCAATTATGGTTCTTTAGTTTTTCAAAATAATTTTCATGAAAATAAATCTCTCTGACCTAAAGAATTTCATGTATAAAATTTTTAAATTCAATATTAATAAGAAACATTGAGGTGGAACATAAAGATGATAACATTTCCATCACAAAATAATTCAAATACCACTATAAATATAGTATTTATGTATAAAATAAATTTGAGTATAAAAATATCAAATTCATAAGAAGTTTAAAAAAAATTAAGCACAGTTTTTATAAAAATCCTCTTACTATCATAATGACATAATACAAATTTATTTAAATAGTCATAAAGTAAATATTAGTAATCAACTAAAAATAAATTTGATATAAAATATCTAAAATACATAAACTGCTTGAAATATTTGAGAAAATAACTTTGATAAAAATAAAACCCTTTGAGTAGTATATTAAAAAATAACTTAATTAAATAAAATCCCTTACTTTTCAGGTAATTTCGTCACTACCTTACAAGAGGGAAATGAACTGAACAGTAAGGACGGTTAAATACTATTGATCGAATTGGAAACAATTTGAAAATGCAACAAAAATTTTATAAAAAAATCCACTTATAGTATAATTCAAGGCAATAGACCGCCACTCAGTCTCAAGTCATAATGGTGATAACACAAAACTAACAATGATCTGCAAAGCTAGACAAATAGGCTAGCTGTTGTGGGTAGGTTCACAGTAGTCATCCCCCACCCACCACTTTGCCTTATTTCAAAAAACACAACCCATTATATAGATAATGGACACCCAAAAAACGGTATTCATAAACAAATCAGTGTGAATAGCCAATTCCTTACTAACAATGAATATTTACTATCTGATAAAATAACCCTAGTTTGAACTAAACCAAAATGTGTGGAACCTAAATTGGAAATGAAAATTAAAAATACCTAAAATGATCAGTCGGCTCATCTGCATCTCCAAAATCGGACTGGCCTTTGAGTAAATCGATTCAAGTAAGAGTCTTTCCACTAGAAAAATGATGTCTGAATCCATTACGAGTTGTCGATATGGTTTTCAAGTCCATCGACCGTCGATGGGGTGTGTCAGCTTCGTCCTCACGCGATTATCCCCTGGTTACAGGATTCTGAAATATGTCACATGATAGATGAACCTCGACGAATAGGTGGAGCACCAGCTTCAGTTCTTTACCAGTTATGGTTTTTGGGTTGTGATGCATCTCAACAGAGAAGATGACATGAGGGTTCCATCGGTGTTGCGAGGAGAAGGAAGACGGTTGGGGTTTTAAGCGACATGTGATCCCCCCTTTGTTTTCTCTTTTTTTATTCATTATTATTATAACTTATAATCATTATTTTTTATATATTTATATATTTTATATTTTATTAACATTATTGTTGACACACAAGTATACTATTTTCATAAACTAATAATTATCTACTAAAATAAATACAAACACATTCATAATAATTATTATTATTATTATCATCATATAAATATATATTTTCTAATATTGATGTTCAAAAATTCAAGATGTATTGTGTCATTTAATTTTCACCAAATACATGTCATATATTATCTTGTTTTTAAGTATGTTGTTTGATGTATGTATATTTATGTATGTATTTTCTATTGCAACATAAGTAATTTATTGTAAAATTGTGTTTTATATAAACATATGTGTATTCCTTGAAAAACGTTTATAAGATTTTCATTAAAAATAATAATAAATTTTAATTTTTTAAAATTGCATTTTATGAAACTATATTTCATTTGAATTAAAAAAATATAACATCAAAAAATGTCATTTAATTTAATAAATATCAACATAAATATTTAGATTTAAATTAAATATTTATTAAGATTAAAAATCCTGTTAACATATAAATGTAATTAAATAAAATCATTTTTAATGTCAATTAATTTCTATATAAACACACAACACACACATATATATATATAAGTGTAATGGTTATTTTTTGTATTATTTATAGTAATTTAATTTTAAAAGTACTTCAACGGATATATGCAACAGTCAGTTCATGTATAAATACATAACCTTAACTGACATTTTATTTTAACCAAGCTCATCAAATTTTAGTTCCTCTACCTGCAAAGATGATGCCTATTTTTGCATTCCTCTTTGCTCTTTCATTGGGTTTCTACTCAAGGAAGATCCCAAAGACGTGGGATATGACATCATAGTTACCATGTTTGTTATAGGCTTTCCTTGTTTATTGATGATGATAGTTATAGGTTTAATATTACTACCTTCTTAGTCTGAGGAGACATTCTTGTACCGTTTTTAATGTCTTTCTTCAATAAATAAGAAGTTTATTTTGTTTAAGATATATTTATTATATTTTTTTAAGAGATAGATTTATATAAGAGTTATTGGGGTGTTACATTCTACCCCCTTAAAAATATTGTGTCCACGCAATTTGATTACATCTTACACAAAAAGAATAAAATATTAAAATTTAGACTCCAATTCAGGGTTTCTTAGCTCGTGTCATTAATAATTTCCCAATTCACATTGTCACGTTGATCACGAAGAGAGAGTATCCATTTAGTGCAACAATATCTCAGTGCATTTTCAAATTCTTCCACTTCTTTAGTCTAGACACAGTTTGTACAACTTGGATCGTACCGATGGAAGATATAATGAAACTTTTGAAAATAGTTGTTTCTAACATATAGTTTCAAAACATCAGTATACACTAGGTTTTTATAAAATAGCCTGAAAGAGTCAGCTTTGAAATTTTCAAAATGTGGTTCCTCTAATATATTTCCTAAGTTTCCAAAAAGAATCAAAACCAAGACTAGATATATATAGGCTGCTCAGATATCTCCCTCCTCGGTAGTTATACTGAAATCAAACAGTGCATCATACACTCTGGACAATGTGAAATATTTGAAAATGACCCGGTGGTACCTCCCTTGGAAAGAAAGTTGGGGGAGTTGGAAGCTTAATATTTGGTCATATGTGATCCATGACCCCCGATGATTCTGCAGTAAGGAGGAGGTGTTTGATTTTTCATAAAGAATCTTGCAGGAAAGTTAGACATTTGAAAATATTCCGATACTATGTGATCTTGACTTCATAATAATTATTGCAAGTAAGTTCTCAGGAAGGGACAAGAGTGTTATGTGAGGTTCTTCCCCTTCCATCTCGAAACTATCCTTATTCTACTGATGAAACATAGAAAATTTTAAGTTACCCCTTAGACATGATAAACTTGTGATATTAAACGAATCAAAGTCTAAAGATTTATAACTCCTTTACGAAAAGGACCAAAGAAAAATCTATGAAAGGCCCCTAACGGTTTAAAGGGTTTCTCCATATCCTGACCTCTAAAGATATCTAAAACTCAACTCTGATACCAAATATGAAAACCCAGAAATATAATCCATTTTTTATAAATAATTCATTTATTTATATCAGAACTCGAGATCGCAAAGGCTTAGAGTTTAAGAGAGTTCAGATATATTGAAGAATTATAATTAAAAAAATCACAAATGGGAGGACAAGAAAAATTATCATTATGCTTTAGAAGGGATAAACACCTTAGAGGGACCTCTACCACTATCTTGCTTATATGCGTCCTTATGCCCTGTGAAAAGAGATTTTGAAAACATAGGGTGAGCGAAAAAATATCAGTAATGGGTTTTTAAAACAAAAGGAAACCAACAAAGTTTTAAAATTCAAAAAAAAAGTAAAACATGTTATAGAGTTCATTAATTCAAGCTTAATAAAACATGAATACTTTTCAAAATAAAAATTTGTGTGAAATAGGATTTCAATTTATATATACAACATTTTGAAAATCAATGTCATTCATTCTTAAAATCTTAGCATATTCACTTGAAAACTTATAAGAATTCATAATTAATTCTCAAATGCACATTAGATCATAGCAAGGATTCTTGGTTCACTCCTGAGACATGGATTACATTGTCCCATGATGGATTAGGTTCACTCCTTAATCCCATAATGTGCTTAGGATAAACCTCTCGTGCAGGATAATGTGATTAGGATAAACCTCCCACACACCATACATGACATCTCATGAAATTAAAACATTACCCAATTCATTGATGTGCTATCAGGGTGCACCTTTAATATGATTAGATAAAAGTCCTATAATGGTTTTGGGTTCACTCCTCATACCCTGACTTCATTCAAATAATATCCAAGTGAAACTCTTTGGAATTAAGAATGTCTTAACTTATATTTTTCATCATGATGACCATGGAATTTCCTCTAAACCATAAGCTTTGAAAACTATTTCATAAAAAGGACTTCCTTGATTATACGTGTATCATGGTAAAATTAGTTTCGTATTAAAATACATACATGATTATAAATTTATATAATAATTGTTTTCATAAAAAGATATATATATATATATATATATATATATTTGTTTATATAAATATTGATATTTGAATAAAACATGATTGCATACTCACATGAATATATATATTAAAAATAATAACACTTACAAAAAATGACATATACACATACATAAGTTTATAAACATCAAGAATAAATAAGTTTTATATAAATTGAAATATTTATACATACGTTTATACACGTGTATTTATTGTCTTCATATCACAAATCTGTTTTATAAAAAATAATATGCATATAGATACATACATACACACACACACACATATATATATATATATTCATGTATATAAATATACTTGTTTTGAAAAAAACATTAATTTGAAAGTGTGACAACCTTTCTTGCACTCATAGATGCCCAATTAAAGTTCAATAAACATTTAAATTAATTTAATAAAGAGGAATTCATGGGTAGATATGGTTTTTAACATGTAATTACCTATGTGTATATATTAATATATATATATATATATATATAAACATACATTTTCATCGTCATTATTAAACAATTTTTTTTAAAATCTAACAGCATTAATTTACAGAATCTCAATTGTGGTTCTTTAGTTTTTCAAAACAATTTTCAAGAAAGTAAATCTCTCAGACCAAAATAATTTCATGTATAAATTTTTTAATTCAATACCAACAAGAAACATTGATGCGGAACATAAATAGGATCATATTTCCATCACAAAACAATTCAAATACCATTATAGATAATGTTTATAGATAAAATAAGTTTTAGTATAAAAATATCAAATTCATAAGTGGTTTAAAAAAATTTAAGCATAGGTTTTATAAAATTTCTCTCACCATCATAATAACATAATACAAATTTATTTAAATAGTTATGTAGTAAATATTAGTAATCAACTAAAAACAAATTTGGCATAAAATATCTAAAACGCATAAACCACTTGAAATATTTGATCAGATAACTATGATAAAAATAAAACCCTTACAGTAATATATTAAAACATAACTTAATTAAATAAAATCCCTTACTTTTCAGGTGATTTTTTCACTACCTTGCAAGAGGGAAAAGAATAGGAGGGTTAAATACTACTGATCAATTTGGAAACAATTTTAAAATGCAAGAACAATTTTATAAAAAAATCCCCTTATAGTATAATTCAAGGCAAAAGACTGCTCCTCAGTCTCAGATCACAATGGCGGTAACACAGAACTAACAATGATCTACAAAGCTGAAAAAATAGGATAGTTGTTGTGGGTAGGTTCACAATAGACATCCCCTCACCCACCCCTTTGGCTTATTTCAGCAATGCATCCCCATATATACAGATAATGGACACCCAAAAAAGGTATTCATAACCAGATCAGTGTGAATAGCTGATTCCTTTCCGACAAAAAATCTTTACTATCCCTTAAAATAACCTTTGTTTGAACTGAACCACAATGTGTGGAACCTAGACCGGAAATGAAAATTAAAAATACCTAAAATGATCAGTCGGTTCATCCAAATCCCCAAAATCTAACTCACCTTTGAGTCAACTGATTCTCTGAAGAGTCGTTCCACCAATAAAATGATTTCAAAAGCCACTACAAGTCACCGACATGGGTTGCAAGTCGACCGACCGCTGATGGGGTGTGTCGGCTTCGTCCGCTTGCGACCATCCTTGGTCACGGGATTCCGAAATGTGCCACATGTCAGATGATCCTCCACGATCAAGTGGAGGACTAACTTCAGTTCCTTTCACCTGTGGTTTTTGGGTTGCGACGCATCTCAACGGAGAAGACGACACGAGGGTTCCATCGATGCCGCAAAGAGGACGAAGACGGGTGGGGGGTTAGGCGACACGTGATCCCCCTTTGGTTTCTCTTTTTTTATTAATTATTATTATAACTTATAATCATTATTATTTTATATATATATATATATATATCTATTATATTTTATTAACATTATTGTTGACATGTGAGTATACTATTTTTAAGTATGTTGTTTTATGTACTTATATTTAAGTTTTTTTTTTTTTGACAAAAGGCGTAATCATTAAAAACAAAGATCAACATAAGTACAATCACTTAACCATGAAGGAAAATGGTCCAGCCAGAGCTAGTTATTGTCAGGAGGGCCAGAGGCCGCCACCTGATAGGCCGCCTTGTTTCCTTCCCTTTTGATAAAGGAGAAGGTGCAAATTGTGAAGCTTTGACAGAGAGAATGGATTTTCCTGATGAGTGAGCCAAAAGGTTGAAAGCCGCCGTCGTTGAGGTTGATAGCCTTGATAATGGTGAGACAGCCCGATTCCAGATGGATTGTGTTCCAACCGCGATCTTTAGCGAACATCATCCCAGCAAGGATGGCGGCAGCTTCAGCAACCACGGGTTCCCAAAGAGCGTGATGTGATTCATGTTTGGTTGTGATGGTCTGTCCAAGATGATCCCGAGCCACGAGACCAAGACCGACAGGTTTATCCTTGGGAAGAGACGCATCCGCGTTAATCTTGAGACTCCCTTCCGGTGGAGGCTGCCAATGGGAAGAAAGGGACGGGGTATCAAAAGGCTTTTGTTGTCCAGTGTGATGTTGCCATCCCTCGGTCCATGATAATGCCCGTTCAATCCAGAAACTGGAGGCTTGATGATGTGGTTGAAAATGGCATTGTTGCGCCGAAGCCAAATGATCCAGGCCAAAATGCAAAGTGAGCCTGCTTTGGCTGGCGAAAAGGAAGAGCACCATCGCGTCAGAAGAGAGGGGAGGTCTGAGACCGTGTCCAGTGCGAGATTCGTACAAGAGCCCCATTTGTGCCAAACCTCCTTTGCCCCCGGGCATTGGATGATAGCATGGAGGGGAGATTCAGGGGTGTTTGGGCAAAAGGGGCACAACATGTCGCTGGAAATATGACGGCGGACGAGGAGGTCCTTGGTCGAGAGGGTGCCAATGCACACCTGCTGTCACGACCCGTCCTCGGGGCCCGTGCCATGACTACCCCAAGCCCGCCTTCCATAGGCCAGGGGCTGGCGACTAGCACCAAAGGCGTAAAATCCCGATAACTGGGAAGGCATTGCCTTATAAAAGAAAACAAGCACCACAGAGTACAAGCGGAAGAAAAACACTAAGTGCAAAAAGAAGAGCTGAAAAGTAAAAAGGGGCCGGAAATACAAGCCCAACTGTAAAGTACAACTCGAAAGGGAAAACAGTGACTGAAAAGTAAAGCTGCTACGCTGAGATGTCCACTGGAAATCTCACCTGAAGGGTGGGTACAGATAGCCCCTCTGCTCCTCGGGTCCCGCCATCCGCTCCGAGTATGTCCCGCCCAGTGGTCCTCCTCCGGGTACCGCCTCGTCGTATAGTCCACCTCCAGGTACCGTCCAGTCCTCGAACCTTCGGCTTTTGTCAGCACTGTCTGTCGTCTGCAACCAACACAACGAGGTGCGGGCATAGCCCGTGCAGGGGTGAGTATAACGATACTCAGTAGGGACCCCGAGACCCTCAAGGTCTCACTAAAACCAACAAGGATAAACACAAGAAGATCTCAACAGTTAAACTTTACTTAGGTATATGCTCATACATATACCTAAGTTATCAAGTAACCCATCTCAATCCTGAGGAAACACAAGGATTGTGAAAACGACGGATAACCGCTACCCGGGTATATGCCCATACATATACCAAAGTTAGCAAGTGACCCATCTCAATCATGAAGTAAACACAAGGTCAAAAGTCTCAGCTCAAACCAGGATTTTCATTATCGAAACCGTAACTGCTGAAGAGCTCCGTCTCTAGAGTGTACAGTGGTCCTGTAACGACTCCGAGGCCGCCGCTCACTACCCTAAGACTGCTGAGGTACTCCTCCTGTCGAGTACTGCGGGTTTGCGGCCAACTACCTGGCGCTCCGTCCGCTGAGGGTCTGTCGCCAAATACCGGGCGCTCGCCCAAATAGCCTACTGAGGTACTCCTCCTGTCGAGTACCGCGGGTTTGCTGCCATCTACCTGGCGCTCCGTCCGCCGTGGGTCTGCAGCCAAATACCGGCGCTCCGTCCACTGGGCTAGTCGACTCACTCCAAGTCGAGTCGGTCAAGCAGTCGTCAGGTCTCAGCCGGCTACACGGTCTCCGTACTCTGCACGCTCGTCTCCGGGAGGGTCCGCTCCACGAGCTACTGGTCGATACTCCAAGTATCTCAAAGTCCCACAAAGAAGTGTCTCAAAGGATCGTCTCGTCACAGGGGTCTCAACGCAACAGACGGCGCGTCGATCGGACGCCCGGTCTGTGAGTTATTAGCCTTTTCGTCCCAGGGGCCCGATTGGTTTCGAGTGCGAACCAATCCCGGCCGTATCTCATCTGTACCCCGAACTCCCATAGGGTATACTCATAGGGACCGTTACTAAACGTAAACACCAACGCCGCTGACGGTTCGTCAAACGGACGTCCTGTCTGAAAGATATCAGCTTTTCCGTTCCAGGGGCCCGGTTGGATTTCGGGTACAATCCAACCCGGCCATACTCCGACTGTATCCAAAACTCGGGCGGAGTATGTCAAAAGTTCCGTCTCATCAAGAGGAAGTCAACGAAACAGACGGCGCGTCAATCGGACGCCCGGTCTGTGAGTTATTGGCTTTTTCGTCTCCGGGGCCCGGTTGGTTTTTAAGGCAAAACCAACCCGACCGTACTCCACCTGTGTCCAAACCTCGGGCGGAGTATTCCAAAAGATCCGTTTCACTAAGAGGAACGCAACGCGACTGACGGCGCGTCAATCGGACGTTCGTGGCTCAAGATATGGGCGTTTCCGCTCCGAAGGCCCGGTTGGTTTCGAGAACGAACCAACCCGGCCGAACTCAAAGTAACCCGAAACCTTGAGTGCGATATACCGAAACGACCGTCTCGATCCAAGGATCGCGTTGCCGCTGACGGTTCGTCGATCGGAGGTCCGAGGCTCAAGTTATGGGCCAAAAACCAAATCTGGTTCGAAACGGGGGGGTCCGGGTCCGTGCCGACCCGACCCGACCCCCCCCTGGGCGGCGGCGGGCGGCGCGGCGGCGGCGGCGGCGGGCCGCGGTGGCGGCGGCGGCGGGCCGCGGTGGCGGCGGCGGGCGCCGCTCGTGGGTGGCACGCGGGGGCAATCAAGCCCCCCGCTTTTGGATTGGCGGCGCGGCTTAGCCGCGCCGTTTTAACAAAACGGCCCCCCTTCCAGGGGGCCCGCTATTTGGAAAACCGGGGGGCTGCTGCCCCCCCTCCTTAAAGAACCGCCCCCCTCTTAAGAGGGGGGTTTTTAAGGATTGACCGGGGAATTAAATTCCACGGTTTTAAGTCATCCGGCCGGCCAGCTGGCCAGCCGGTTTTCTCAAACGGGACCGGAATTTCCGGTCCCCTTCTTCGGCTTCCGACGCCGGCGGCCCGGCCGCCGGTCTTCCTTTCCGCCGCGGCCCGGAACCGGCCGCGGTCTCCTCGTCCCGCCGCGGCCCGGAACCGGCCGCGGTCTTCTCGTCCCGCCGCGGCCCGGAACCGGCCGCGGTCTTCTCGTCCCGCCGCGGCCCGGAACCGGCCGCGGCGTTCGTCATCCGGCGCGGTGCGTCGACACTGCGCCCCTTCGCCGTGCTTTGATAAACATTCAACGCGGCGCGACGGCGTCGCGTTTCTGTTGTTTCTACCATGGTGCGTGCGACGGCATCGCGAAGATATTTGCACGTTCATCCGCGTGGTGCGACGGCACCACGCCACTTGCTTCCTCCCGCAAGATAAATCAACATAAACGTTGGAGGGGGGTTCGGCCGTGTTCATGCGGTCCGGCCCCCCCCCCCCCCCTCACGTTAAATAAAAACTCAACATGAACATTCAAAGCCTCATGTTAGACATGCCAGATCCACGTTCAAGAAATGGAATAATTAAAGAATGAAACAACAAACCCCTACCTTGGTATAAGGTTCGAAGATTGTTCTACGTTCCGCGGAAGACGACGTCGCGGAGGTCGGGCGACGCGGTCGTCGTTCGTCAAATTCAACGACGAAGAGGCGCGTCCGAAGAGGCACGTCGTTGGCGAATCCTTGTACGCCGACGAAGGTTGTCCGAGGAAGGTGCGGTGTTCTCTCTCGTTGACACCGAAGACGAAGAAGAGCGGAGCGGCGTTCTTCGTCGGAAACTTGAGCGTTCTACGTCAAGTCTTGAGGAAAGTCAAATAAAAAAAAGAAACAACGAACTCAAGAACCCCTACCTCGATAGTCGCACGTTGACGGAGTCGTGGAATATCGGTGTCGATTCCTTTGACGTCGGAGGAAGAGTCGTTGTCGAAGGCGTTCGTCGCGGAAAACCGTCGCGGAAGAGATGACGCGGAAGAAGTACGTCGCGTCGCGGACACGGCGTCGCGGATGGATCGTGTTCTTCGGCGGAGAAGTTCTTTGTTGAAGAACGACGTTCTTCGCGTTCTTCGTTGAGGTTGAGCGTTCTTCGTGATCTTCGTCAGAGATGAAGAAGAAGAAGAAAGTGATGCTCTCCACCTCTCAAGAAGACAAACCATTCAACCAAAAATAAAATAAGACAACATCTTATTTTATTATCACATAACACATTAGAATTTCAAAGGTTTGAAATTCAAAATGGATAACTCCAAAATTAACTCACTTATTTAATATACATGAATTGTATAATTAAATAGAAGTTAACTTGTCAAGCCATTAAAAGGGAGAGAGGGGAGTTTAGAGGAGTTAGGGAATTTGAAAAGAAAAAGGGTTTCGTGTGGGCCCCACCACACTTAATCCTCCCAAGGGAGGTTAAGTGGGTGTGGGTCCCACTTCCAACCACCTTTGGTAGGTTTTTAATAAGTTAAAATAAAATTTGTCTTACACAAATTTTATTTAACTCAACTGAAAACCCCCAAAGCTAACTTTCAACTCGCAACAAACGCAACTCCCGAAAAGGTCTCATTAAGCGAATATCGGCGCTGCGAGTTCATCGGTGCCCTCGGATTTCAATTCCGAGCACCGGATCAAAAGTTAGGAATTCCCGCTCGTTCGTTCACTGAACGTACCCGAGCCAAACTTCGGAAATTAATTCCGGGCACTCCGGGCCTCAGAATCAGGTGCCGTCTAAAACCGCGCTCTTGTAAAATTCTAAAGAAAATTAAGAAAAAAATTTTCCTTGAATTTTACGGGTCTTTACATTACTCCCACCTCAGGGCTTTACGTCCCCGTAAAGCTACATCAAAAACTAGGGAAAACAAAAGAGGTTACTAAGCACGCATCTGAGCCTCCCGCTCCCATGTGCTCTCCTGGAGATTCCCGTGCCGCCATCTGTTGCGCACAAGAGGAATCGATCGCCCATGTAGGACCCGCTCCTGTCGATCCTCTATCTCCACCGGGACCTCCGTAGAAGTCGCCCCATCGTCAACGTCAAGCTCCTCAGCTGGAATACGTGGAAGATGTCGTGCACCCGGTGCAACTGAGGTGGTAGAGTCAGGCGATAAGCCACCTCGCCAACCTTGCTGAGGACCTGGAAGGGTCTGATGAAGCGCGGAGATATCTTGTCGCCTCGGCCAAATCTCCGAATACCACGTCGAGGTGAGACCCGCAAGAAGACGTGGTCACCATCCTCGAACTCTAGTGGCCTCCGCCTCCTGTCAGCGTATGACTTCTGCTGGCTCTGTGTTGTCCTCATCCGCTCCTGGATGACATGGACCTCTTCTGACGTGGCCCGGACCATCTCTGGTCCCACAAGAGCTGCGAGATTTCTTCTTTGCCGATAAGAGAAACCTGGTCTCATCCCCTGGATGAACCACATTCTTTGCCTAAAACAGTCAATCCTAACATGGATGATACTAATCCATACCAAGGATGACGTCGTAAGGCCTCGACGCTACTACTAAGAGATCCAACCGTTACTCTCGCCTCCAAGGGTTGAGTCACACTGTCGGCATCAGTGTGTGGTAACTGGTCTCCTCCAGTAGATGTCTCACAAGTGAGGGTCAAGTCAACAGTCAACTGGAACCTCTTAGTAACATCACAAAAGAGGACAGGAAAGAAAACATCGCAAAGGTATGCGTCTTTTATTATTGTAGCTCATATTACAAGACGCTACACAAAAGCAACATCAACATGGAACTAGAAGTACAAAAGACGTATCCACTAGTTCCTCCCCTGTCCACCTGCTCCCAGAGCTTCAGCATTTGTCGCTGCCTCAACCTCGGTGGCTCCCTCCAAGCCTGCGGATCGAGGAGTCGGACAGTCACGTGCCAGGTGACCCTTTCCGCGGCATGAGTAACACAACCTGCTCCTTGCACGGCTAGCTCTGTTCCCACTCCGGGTGCCCTGCACCACTGGTCCTAAAACCCGAGATCGCCCAACTGCTGGTCTGGTCCTCCTGGACCTCTGCATCATCTGTCTACTGCCCACAGATGACTCGGCTTCTGATCGAAAAACACGCGGCAAAGGCAGAATCTCCTGTACACGCTCGGGGTGTAGAGATACTGGCACAAACTCCACCCTGAAGAAGGTCTCGAAGTCTTCCCATGCGAAGTCCATCTCATCGCAAAACTGAAACAAGTGGCTCCACCACCTACCTGTTGCTGCGTGTAGTAGGCTCGCAGCGAGGATCACCATGAGGTCTGCTGGTGTCCTCACTAGCCTAAACACTCGTACCACTGCCTCCAGCCAGTCCTCTGCAGCCTGGGGATCCGTCTCCCCGCGAAACCTGGGCGGTCGCTGGCGCTGAAACTCATGCAGTGCGCTGAGGCGACGTGCATCGTCAGCGACTGCTGCTGGAAGCATCGGGGGCTCGGCGGGTAGAGCTACCGCCGGTGCCACTGCTGACAAAGGGCCCTGCACCGAGGCCTCGTCGCTCGGTGGGCTGTCGTCACGTTCGATTCTCGGAACCCTAGCTGGCTGCCGTCGTGGGGCCATCCTGAAAGAAACAACGTAACACGATCAAACGATCATACCTGGTGAGCTGACCTGGTTTGAGCTGTTTTAAGGGGAAAAACCTTTGAAAACACACACACAATCAGTGTTTTCGTGCACAAAGTCGGAAATCAGTTGTCAGGGTCCTGGTGTATGGATACGTCGGCCGCCCGCACCAACACTGGACTCCCTGAACTGAAAACCACACTCGGTACTCTTAACACTATTGCTTCACAGAAAGAAACATCAGAGTCTGCGGTAGAACCGACCACCTCTGATACCAATTTGTCACGACCCGTCCTCGGGGCCCGTGCCGTGACTACCCCAAGCCCGCCTTCCATAGGCCAGGGGCTAGCGACTAGCACCAAAGGCGTAAAATCCCGATAACTGGGAAGGCATTGCCTTATAAAAGAAAACAAGCACCACAGAGTACAAGCGGAAGAAAAACACTAAGTGCAAAAAGAAGAGCTGAAAAGTAAAAAGGGGCCGGAAATACAAGCCCAACTGTAAAGTACAACTCGAAAGGGAAAACAGCGACTGAAAAGTAAAGCTGCTACGCTGAGATGTCCACTGGAAATCTCACCTGAAGGGTGGGTACAGATAGCCCCTCTGCTCCTCGGGTCCCGCCATCCGCTCCGAGTATGTCCCGCCCAGTGGTCCTCCTCCGGGTACCGCCTCGTCGTATAGTCCACCTCCAGGTACCGTCCAGTCCTCGAACCTTCGGCTTTTGTCAGCACTGTCCGTCGTCTGCAACCAACACAACGAGGTGCGGGCATAGCCCGTGTAGGGGTGAGTATAACGATACTCAGTAGGGACCCCGAGACCCTCAAGGTCTCACTAAAACCAACAAGGATAAACACAAGAAGATCTCAACAGTTAAACTTTACTTAGGTATATGCCCATACATATACCTAAGTTATCAAGTAACCCATCTCAATCATGAGGAAACACAAGGATTGTGAAAACGACGGATAACCGCTACCCGGGTATATGCCCATACATATACCAAAGTTAGCAAGTGACCCATCTCAATCATGAAGTAAACACAAGGTCAAAAGTCTCAGCTCAAACCAGGATTTTCATTATCGAAACCGTAACTGCTGAAGAGCTCCGTCTCTAGAGTGTACAGTGGTCCTGTAACGACTCCGAGGCCGCCGCTCACTACCCTAAGACTGCTGAGGTACTCCTCCTGTCGAGTACTGCGGGTTTGCGGCCAACTACCTGGCGCTCCGTCCGCTGAGGGTCTGTCGCCAAATACCGGGCGCTCGCCCAAATAGCCTACTGAGGTACTCCTCCTGTCGAGTACCGCGGGTTTGCTGCCATCTACCTGGCGCTCCGTCCGCCGTGGGTCTGCAGCCAAATACCGGCGCTCCGTCCACTGGGCTAGTCGACTCACTCCAAGTCGAGTCGGTCAAGCAGTCGTCAGGTCTCAGCCGGCTACACGGTCTCCGTACTCTGCACGCTCGTCTCCAGGAGGGTCCGCACCACGAGCTACTGGTCGATACTCCAAGTATCTCAAAGTCCCACAAAGAAGTGTCTCAAAGGACCGTCTCGTCACAGGGGTCTCAATGCAACAGACGGCGCGTCGATCGGACGCCCGGTCTGTGAGTTATTAGCCTTTTCGTCCCAGGGGCCTGGTTGGTTTCGAGTGCGAACCAATCCCGGCCGTATCTCATCTGTACCCCGAACTCCCATAGGGTATACTCATAGGGACCGTTACTAAACGTAAACACCAACGCCGCTGACGGTTCGTCAAACGGACGTCCTGTCTGAAAGATATCAGCTTTTCCGTTCCAGGGGCCCGGTTGGATTTCGGGTACAATCCAACCCGGCCATACTCCGACTGTATCCAAAACTCGGGCGGAGTATGTCAAAAGTTCCGTTTCATCAAGAGGAAGTCAACGAAACAGACGGCGCGTCAATCGGACGCCCGGTCTGTGAGTTATTGGCTTTTTCGTCTCCGGGGCCCGGTTGGTTTTTAAGGCAAAACCAACCCGACCGTACTCCACCTATGTCCAAACCTCAGGCGGAGTATGCCAAAAGATCTGTTTCACTAAGAGGAACGCAACGCGACTGACGGCGCGTCAATCGGACGTTCGTGGCTCAAGATATGGGCGTTTCCGCTCCGAAGGCCCGGTTGGTTTCGAGAACGAACCAACCCGGCCGAACTCAAAGTAACCCGAAACCTTGAGTGCGATATACCGAAACGACCGTCTCGATCCAAGGATCGCGTTGCCGCTGACGGTTCGTCGATCGGAGGTCCGAGGCTCAAGTTATGGGCCAAAAACCAAATCTGGTTCGAAACGGGGGGGTCCGGGTCCGGGCCGACTCGGCCCGACCCCCCCCCCCCCCCCTGGGCGGCGGCGGCGGGCGGCGGCGGCGGGCGGCGCGGCGGCGGCGGCGGTGGGCCGCGGTGGCGGCGGCGGCGGGCCGCGGTGGCGGCGGCGGGCGCCGCTCGTGGGTGGCACGCGGGGGCAATCAAGCCCCCCGCTTTTGGATTGGCGGCGCGGCTTAGCCGCGCCGTTTTAACAAAACGGCCCCCCTTCCAGGGGGCCCGCTATTTGGAAAACCGGGGGGCTGCTGCCCCCCCTCCTTAAAGAACCGCCCCCCTCTTAAGAGGGGGGTTTTTAAGGATTGACCGGGGAATTAAATTCCCCGGTTTTAAGTCATCCGGCCGGCCAGCTGGCCGGCCGGTTTTCTCAAACGGGACCGGAATTTCCGGTCCCCTTCTTCGGCTTCCGACGCCGGCGGCCCGGCCGCCGGTCTTCCTTTCCGCCGCGGCCCGGAACCGGCCGCGGTCTCCTCGTCCCGCCGCGGCCCGGAACCGGCCGCGGTCTTCTCGTCCCGCCGCGGCCCGGAACCGGCCGCGGTCTTCTCGTCCCGCCGCGGCCCGGAACCGGCCGCGGCGTTCGTCATCCGGCGCGGTGCGTCGACACTGCGCCCCTTCGCCGTGCTTTGATAAACATTCAACGCGGCGCGACGGCGTCGCGTTTCTGTTGTTTCTACCATGGTGCGTGCGACGGCATCGCGAAGATATTTGCACGTTCATCCGCGTGGTGCGACGGCACCACGCCACTTGCTTCCTCCCGCAAGATAAATCAACATAAACGTTGGAGGGGGGTTCGGCCGTGTTCATGCGGTCCGGCCCCCCCCCTCACGTTAAATAAAAACTCAACATGAACATTCAAAGCCTCATGTTAGACATGCCAGATCCACGTTCAAGAAATGGAATAATTAAAGAATGAAACAACAAACCCCTACCTTGGTATAAGGTTCGAAGATTGTTCTACGTTCCGCGGAAGACGACGTCGCGGAGGTCGGGCGACGCGGTCGTCGTTCGTCAAATTCAACGACGAAGAGGCGCGTCCGAAGAGGCACGTCGTTGGCGAATCCTTGTACGCCGACGAAGGTTGTCCGAGGAAGGTGCGGTGTTCTCTCTCGTTGACACCGAAGACGAAGAAGAGCGGAGCGGCGTTCTTCGTCGGAAACTTGAGCGTTCTACGTCAAGTCTTGAGGAAAGTCAAATAAAAAAAAGAAACAACGAACTCAAGAACCCCTACCTCGATAGTCGCACGTTGACGGAGTCGTGGAATATCGGTGTCGATTCCTTTGACGTCGGAGGAAGAGTCGTTGTCGAAGGCGTTCGTCGCGGAAAACCGTCGCGGAAGAGATGACGCGGAAGAAGTACGTCGCGTCGCGGACACGACGTCGTGGATGGATCGTGTTCTTCGGCGGAGAAGTTCTTCGTTGAAGAACGACGTTCTTCGCGTTCTTCGTTGAGGTTGAGCGTTCTTCGTGATCTTCGTCAGAGATGAAGAAGAAGAAGAAAGTGATGCTCTCCACCTCTCAAGAAGACAAACCATTCAACCAAAAATAAAATAAGACAACATCTTATTTTATTATCACATAACACATTAGAATTTCAAAGGTTTGAAATTCAAAATGGATAACTCCAAAATTAACTCACTTATTTAATATACATGAATTGTATAATTAAATAGAAGTTAACTTGTCAAGCCATTAAAAGGGAGAGAGGGGAGTTTAGAGGAGTTAGGGAATTTGAAAAGAAAAAGGGTTTCGTGTGGGCCCCACCACACTTAATCCTCCCAAGGGAGGTTAAGTGGGTGTGGGTTCCACTTCCAACCACCTTTGGTAGGTTTTTAATAAGTTAAAATAAAATTTGTCTTACACAAATTTTATTTAACTCAACTGAAACCCCCAAAGCTAACTTTCAACTCGCAACAAACGCAACTCCCGAAAAGGTCTCATTAAGCGAATATCGGCGCTGCGAGTTCATCGGTGCCCTCAGATTTCAATTCCGAGCACCGGATCAAAAGTTAGGAATTCCCGCTCGTTCGTTCACTGAACGTACCCGAGCCAAACTTCGGAAATTAATTCCGGGCACTCCGGGCCTCGGAATCAGGTGCCGTCTGAAACCGCGCTCTTGTAAAATTCTAAAGAAAATTAAGAAAAAAATTTTCCTTGAATTTTACGGGTCTTTACACCTGCCACCAGAAGTGGCGGGTTTTTTGAGGGACATTAAGCTTCCACAGTTATTCCCAGGGCCCCCAGTCACCTCCGTCTGTCTAAGTGCAGAGGGCGAGCCGATAGCCAGATTTCACCGTATAGGTGCCCGAGATGTCGTTGATCCAATAGATATGGTCAGGGCCTGCATCTAGCACACAGGGGATACTCAGGATAAGCCTTCTGTCCCTTTCGTTGAACCACGAGTGAAGTTTTTCCGTGCACCGCCCATTCTCATTATCAGCAAAAAGGCATCGAACAGTGGCCTCTTCAAAGCCCGGTTGAGCAGGGGTTGATGCCCGCACACCATCCTTGTCAATCAGCCAGGGATCCATCTAGATATTAACAGTTGAGTCATTCCCAATCCTCCAATCCAACCCTTTATTCAGAAGACTTCGGGATCCCCATAAACTTCTCCAGAGGAAGCTGGGTCGGGGGCCCAGAGATGAATCCTGGAAATCCTTGTGGGGAAAGTATTTTGCTCGGAGTACCCACGCGCAGAGGGAGGATGAGCAGTTAATAAGGTGCCATCCTTGTTTAGCCAGCAGTGCATCATTGAAATGAGAGAGTTCCCGGAATCCCATACCTCCCTCCGATTTGGGTTTGCAGAGTTTATTCCAGGCGATCCAGTGGGTTTTGTTCCTTCCATTATTTTTTCCCCACCAGAAGTTGGCAGTGCATGAGTGGATCTGGTTAACAACAGTAGCGGGAAGTTTGAACAGGGACATGAAGTAGCCGGGGATATACTGAAGAGTAACTTTAATGAGGGTTTCCTTTCTGGCTCTGGAAATTCTGTTTGAGGTCCAACCAAGGATTTTTTTCTCGATCCTGTCCAGCATAGATGCGAAGATTTATTTTTTGGATCAGCCAGTCACCGTGGGTAGACCGAGGTACTTCTGATGCTTTTCGACCATATGAATGCCTGCAGCGACACAGAGTTCTTCCCTTTTGGATAGTGGTACCCCCAAGCTGAAAGAGACTTCCGAATTTCCATGATTAATTGTTTGCCCTGAGGGCCTCTCATACGGGTGGATCGCATGGCCGATGGCAAGACACTCATTATGGGTGGCTCTGGAAAAAAGAAGGCAATCATCGGCGAAAAAGAGATGTGACACCGGTGGGCTTGCATAACAAACCTTTGCCCCATGAATTGTATGTGAGGATGTTGCCCTGGAAATGAGGTTAGAAAAAACATCAGCCACAAAGATGAAAAGAAACGGGAAAAGAGGGTCTCCCTGTCGAAGGCCTCGGGTAGGGGATAAGCCTCTAGTAAGAACCCCATTGACATTAATACGGAAGGAGACCGACGAGACACAATGCATGATCATATCTGCCCATTTTGAGGAAAATCTCATTTTCAGCATCACGAATTTGAGAAAATGTCATTCCACTTTATCATTGCCCTTGGTCATATTCAGTTTCCATGCCATGGTTCCCCTTTTCGCAGTGGAGCGTGTTTTCATAGAGTGGAACACTTCATGGCCCACAATAGAATTATCAGTGATCAGTCTCTTGGCTACGGAAACACTCTGATTTTCTGAGATGATTTTAGGTAACCACGTACGTAGCCGATTAACAAAAATCTTTGAGAAGATCTTGTAAGAGACATTGAAGAGGCTAATAGGTCTGAAGTCAGAGACCGTGAGAGGTTCCTTGATCTTGGGGATGAGGATGAGGACAATTTTGTTAATATCGGAAAGGTTTGTTCTCCCCGCCCAAATGTTCTTCATCAGAATGTAGATGTCGGGACCAATGATGTGCCGGTACTATTTAAAGAAGAGGGCGTGGAATCCGTCCGGCCCCGGGGCTTTGGTAGGGTGAATATGTTTTAGAGCCAGAAGAATCTCGTCATCCGTAACATCCATGGTAAGTTGTTTGTTCATCTCCTCAGTGATCACGGGTAAAATGCAATCCTCCACCTCAGTTGAGATGTTAAGGATTCCTGCAGTAAAGAGATCCTGGAAGTAACTGGATATAACATTGTGGATTCCATCAGTGTCGTAGACCTTACTCCCATCCGGGTGCGAGATGCAAGAGATAAAATTTTTCCGACGCCTAGCTGAAGCTTTATGATGAAAATATCAGGTGTTTGCATCCCCTTCTGCAATGTGGATGTCACGCGCCCGCATAGCCTAGAATATTTCCTTGATACGCAGGGCGGCATCCAATTCTCGTTGGGTGGCTCCGATGTAGGAAAAAGAGCAATTGGATGGGGGTTATTTGAGAAGGTTGGCCAACTTTCTTTCAAGGACATCACAGTGCCTGTCAGGTAGACGTAATTTTTTATTGCTCCACGACCTCAGATCGGTTGCCACCTGTTGGAGGTTGGACCCAATGTCTGTTTGTCCACACTTCCAGCCTGATTGGATAACATCTTCGCATTCGTGGTCTTTTGACCAGAAGCTTTCAAATATGAATGGTTTCTTGACTTTAGTGATGCGATTACCTTGGGTGCATTCAATGACAATCGGGCAGTGGTCCGAGCAATTGAGCGTCAGGTGTTCGATGTGAAACATTATGAAAATATTCGTCCAATCCGTTGAGCACAGAAATCTATCAAGGCACTCAGCAATACGAGTACCATCTGTATTTACCCTAAACCAAGTGAATGGGTTACCCGCATAACCCAGATTGACCAAATCCGTACAAGAAATTGCCTCCTTGAAGTCTGACATCGATTTAGAGGGCCAAAGAGAACCACCTATTTTTTCCTTCTGATACAGTATCTCGTTAAATTCCCCTCCGAAGAGAATGGGGCTTGGCAGATCGCTCTGAATATTGCAAAGAAGATCCCATGATTTCCACTTCTCATTGTGGGATGACCAACCATAGAAACCCACAAACGTCTATGGCGGGGCTTGGCCCTCATGGATTGACGCCGCCACATGGTGTGGAGAGAAGGATAAGATCCTGACGTCGACAATGTCCTTCCAAAGGAGACAAAGTCCCCCCGAGTGGCCTTGTCGGGACACCGGGAGGTAACCCTGGAAGCCCCATTTCTGAGAAAGAGCAGCAGTGTCCTTGTTTTCCAATATGGTTTCAGACAGGAAAACCATATCAGGGTGACTTTGAGCGCAATGGCGCTGGAACATGCAAACCATTCATGGGTTTCCAAGCCCACAATAGTTCCAGCATAAGATAATCATTGCTCTAGGTGGGCCTGGGACATACCCGCCACCGCCTTTGAGTCCTCTGGGATCATTGTGTCTCCTGCCTCTTTCCATTTTTTTGGAGAGTTTTCAGCCGAATTACTTGTTTCAATTCGTCGTTTAAGTTCCCCAGGTTTTGGGTTAGCTATTTTCCCGTGTCTGTTTTTACAATTCGTCCTTTTCCAAGTTCGACGAGTAATTGGGCATGATGATGTTGTTCCTGTCATCTCCGAGTCACCTTGTGGAAAGATTTCTGGCATGGCCATGTCTAGGTTAGGGTTAGGATCAGGTGGTTCGATGCACAATTGCTTTGGCTTTGGACTTTGATCAGGTGGGGCCCGATCTATTGGAAACGAATCTTTTAATGGTAAGACAATGTATTTCAGGAGGGTAATAGCTCTGTCTGGGTCAATGGAAAGATTCTTTGTATGAATCTCGTGTCTTTCCCCATTATTGCTCGTGATGTATAAGTCCTGGGGAGACCCTCCCGCCGCCCTCTGGTCTGTTGGGTTATCCTCAGGGAACTCTAGTGGTCCATGCATGATGATAATGTTATGTTCAGGTTCCACCTGTTTAGTGTGAGCCATCGTGAGACGGTCTCGATCCCTTAGTTTTTCCACCTCAGGGATGAAGACATATCTTGACGGTTTAACTCGAAGCCAAGGACCATAATGCAGTATGATATTTCCTGAATTGTTCTTTTTTTTTCTTCACACATTCTCTCCAGATGGCCAATGCACCCACAGAAGAAGCAGAAAATTGGGAGTTTCTCGAACTCACATGAGATCCAGGTGTTAGAGTCATATATTTTCAAGAACATGCCCCTTGGAGTAGTCCCATTCAAGGAAGTGTCCAATGTGATTTCCAATTTCTCTCATAACTCGTTCCGTTCTCCCATGAAAGGGGATTCCTTTGATGCATATCCAGAAGGGGGAACATTTAAGGTTAATATGCTGGATATCATCCCCACCTTTGAATTCTTCCATGAGGAGGAGCTGATTGTCAAAGGACCATGACCTGCCTTTGAAGATTTTGTCTCTATATTTTTCATTCAAGAACTCAAAAACCAGGAGGTTATTCTCTACTACCCGAATAGCCACTCCAGCTTCCAGTTTCCATATATTTTGGAGGGTGTTTTTGAGGGGCCACTGATTAACTGAGGTTTTTTCCACAAATTTTCCGACAACCAGTAGCGACATATGTTTTGTCAGAAGCATATCTTCATTCCTCCGAGTCTCAACCAACGCTTTTTAATCTTTAAAATTACATTTTATGAAACTCTATTGCATTTGAATTAAAAAATATATAAATTTTAAAAACATTATTTAATTTAATAAATATCAACATAAATATTTAGATTTAAATTAAATATTCATTGAGATGAAAAATCCTATTGACATATAAATATACTTAAATAAACTCATTTTTTATGTTAATTAATAACTACATAAGCACACAAACACACACACACACACAGATAGATATATATCTGTGTGTGTGTGTGTAAAAATTATTTTTAGTTTTATTTTTTATCATTTTATATTAAAATTACATCAATGACTATATGAAATGGTTAGTTCATGTATAAATACATAACCTTAACCAACATTTTATTTTAACAAAACTCATCAAATTGTAGTTCCTCTGCCTATAATGATGATTCCTACTTTTACATTCCTCTACACTATAACCCTTATTCTCTTCATTGGGTTTCTACTCAAGAAAGATCACAAAGATGTGGGTTATAAAAATGCAGTTATCATGTTTGTTGTAAGTTGTCCTTGTTTATTGATGATGATAGTTATTTGTTTAATATTACTGAATTTTTAGTTCAAAAAGATGTTTTTAATGTATTTCTTTAATAAACAAGAAGTTTATTTTGTTTAAGATTTATTTATTTAATTTTCTTAAGATAAATATTTATATAAGAGTTATTGGGGTGTTATAATGTGGATTCTCAATTTAATTCCAAATATGAGTATATAAATAAAATTCATTATTTGGGCCATTGAAAAATTAAGTCTAGATTTTAGAAATTCAATAAATATCATTGTTTTACCATGGAATTGGATTAAATTAAGGGGTAATTTTAAAGAATAACATAATATTTTTGAAATTTTTTACTCACATCATTATTTAAAAAAAAAATAATTTTAATATTATGATCAATCTTATGACTTTTTTAAAAATTAATTATTGTCTCATAAAATTATCTTATAATTATAATACAACTTATTATTAATTTATTAATCCATTTTATGACAATAAACGTTCTTTTATATCATTATAAAAGTTCAATTAAAACATTTATGTTTAAAAAATACAAAGACTTAATTTATCATTTTGAAAACATTTATTTACTTGTATCATGAAATAAATATGTCATATTTTCATTTTATAATACACCTAAATATTATTGTACATCTCTTTAGTTGAGGATACTAATCTAACGGTCATATTACTATTTAAAATGGTCAGATTACTATTCCAATGGCCAGGTTACTTTTGCAATGGTCAAATTACTATTAGAATGGTCATATTTTTAATAGTCATATGGGTTCCCTACTTTCTATAAATACCACATATTTCATTCATTCTTCATTCACTTATTTTTTTTCAAGGTTATATATTTTCATTTTCAAAATGCATGTTTCATTACTAATATTCTACTTCATTTTTATAGTGTTATTTGGGAGTGTGATTATTCTGGGGGATCAAGTAGAACCAAATTTAATTATTATTGTTATCTTATTTTCTATTTTTTACCCATTTTAATACTTTCAATTATTATGGAAATTTTTGTTTTACAAATGCAATGTTCAAATTATTATAATCAAATATTTTTCGTTCCATCTTGTGTTGTGTTTGAATCATATAATATTATATTACTAAATGTGATACAATTAGATATTTAGAAGTTAAATTACATTAATAAAATTATGGGTCATTACGTTATTCACCCCTTAATAAATTTCACCCTAAAAATATTTATTTACATACTAAGGTGAAACTAGGTGAGGGATCTTATACTTCATGGATTCCTCTAGTTCCCATGTTTCCTATTAATACAAATGGTTTTACCATAATACTTTGACTAGGTGAATTGTGGTGTTTCATAGAAATTTATCTCTATGGTGTGAGATCTTCATCAGCTTCTCTTCATAAGAGTGATCATTTTCCAACTATACCACCTCTAGATTCGATACATGTGAGAAATTTAGTATGTAATTCCTCAAGAGGGATATGTAGAATATATCATGTACTTTCTAAAGGGTTGTTGGGGTTGCTAGTTGACAGGCCACAAATCTGATGCAATAAATAATCTCAAAGTGGATGATGTACCTGGGACTTATCTTTCCCTTATTCCCAAATATCATGACTCTCTTATATAGAGATATGTATAGGAACACTTTATATCCAACCTAAAACTCTAGGTATCATCAATAATTGTCATCATAGCTCTTTTGTTGACTTTGAGTAGACCTGATGTGTTATTGAATGGCCTTAACCTTTTATAACATTTCCTCAGCCATTTCAAGACCCAACAACTTACTTTATCCAAATTCATCCCAACACATAGGTGTTCTATATATCTTCCCATCGATTGGAATGTCCTAAAGGAATTCATTATTTTATTATTTTGATAATCTACCTTTCAAGGGGTGAGGTGTAACCCTTATAAGGACCGAAGGTTTAGACACAATTACATGACTCGTAGGTCTTAGAGGGAGTCACCTAGACAAGCAACTTAGAACTAATCCTCCCTAGTATATGTCATAATATCATCACTCCACCTTCACAAGGTTGGTCGGTTAGTTGTCCTATGTAAGGTTGCATAGTCCTGGTACCGATGGCAAAGCCATACCCTCTCGTTCTTCCAATTTTGGATAGCTCTTCTCTAGTGAATGTGCCTGCCCTGATCCTCATATGAAGCATTTTCCCTTGTAGTCTGACTGGTACATCTGCATCATATGGCCCAAAGGCCTTGGGGTGGCCCTAAGGCCTTAAGGTGGCCTGAAGTCCTTGATAAAAAAGTGGACCGAAGAAATATGTTGATCTCATCCTCCTTTAAATTTCATAGAGAACACTCTTAACATGTCTTAAAGTTTCTATATAGTCTACTAAGATTATCCATTGGTTTAGGTTTATAAGAAGAACTAAATTTCAACTTAGTGTTTAGATAATATTGGAGACTCTTCCAGAATTTAAAGGTAAATCTCATATCTCAATCAGATACATTTAATAGTGGAATTTCATGTAGCCTCATCGCTTCTCTTATATATATCCTTACAAGTTGATTGAGTGAAAATCCCTCTTGAATAGATTTGAAATAGTTAGTCTTTGCAAGATGGTCCACCGAAACATATATAGAATTATTTCCTCTTGATGTCTTCGGAAGAAAAGTGAAAAAGTCCATGGTGACCTTTTTTCATTTCCATATAGGTATGGGTAATGGTTGTAGCATACCCTTTCATTTTTTACTTTTTTTAATAGGTTGAGGGTATATCCCCCTTTATTTAAAAGAAAACATAGAATAATCTTTTTACAAATGGGAAAGAGGCAACCCATTACAAACGCTATGGAAAAATCCAATAAGAACAAGCTTGAAGGATGAACAACATGATCTAAGAGAGAAAATTTCAAAAGAGGTAAAGTAAAGTGTTTCATTTCCCCCCATGAATGATAATTCAACAATGATATTGGTCAAGAGAAAGTGTCATCCCCTATTCTAAGAATTTGTACCTTGTTAGCAGCACAACAAGGCAGAGAACCCCTCACACACACATAAAAATGTGGAGGGAGGACCGGAAGATAGATGCCAACACATCTATCTCTCTTTCGAGCCACCCACCCAACAATTTTTTTAAAGATCACAACATTTCCTGATGCAACACAACTAAAGACCAAAATCACAAGCTGAAAAAAAATAATTTCAAGTCACCCATTTATACAACAAATAGGACATATGGTTGGATGATGGGTGTCAATACACCCATCCCTTAAAATAGGTCACCCACCCTGCAGCACAGACAAGCTACATTGCAACCAATTGCAATGAAACAAAATCTAGTACAAAAAGAGAAGGTAAATCTATGGGAATCATTCAATATATCCATCTTTATCTTATGGTTTTATGGCACACATAGTCATGACCCAAATATTAAAAAAATTTCTTTATCAATTTTTAACTTTGATGATTTCTATTTTCTTATAGATTTCTCCTAGTTATAAATTTCCACATCATTTTTTTATCATACTTTATCTTCTATATAAAGGATAGTTGAGAAATTATTTGAGAAAAGAGCGATGATTTTCCTTCCGTTATAACTACCATGTCAAACCTTTGAAAACATAATAAGATTATATCCTTCTCAATTCTCATTATTGATAAGGTTTCTGGATACTTTCTACTTAGAGCATCTGGCATTTATTTTCTCTCCAAATATGGTAGTGGAATGAGTATCCATAGTCCTTGATAAACAATAACCATCTTAGTTATATCATATTAAGATCCTTATGTATTAATTTATACTTAAGGCTATTATAATCCATATATATTTCAAACTCCCCCCATAGAGATAATGGAAACATATTTTCAACACAAAGATCGCTATATCCAACTCTAGATCATAATTTAGGTTGTTCTTTTCCTGAAATTCATTGAGGTGTAGGATATCACTTTATCATTTTACATTAGTACACATCCCAAGACCTAATTTGAAGCACCATTGTATACCATGAAAATTTATCCACTTGATAGATGTGTGAGGACTGGTACAATGATATGTCTCTTTTAAATTCCTTAAATCTCTCTTTACATTCATTATTCGAGAAAACAATGTACCCCATTTTTATTCAGCTAAGTTCATAGGTTTTATAATCATTATAAGATTCTCAAAAATCATCAGTAATACATATTTAGTCCAAGGAGACTATGGATATCCATTATAGATGATGGTACGGTCCACTCCTCAATTTACTATTTATTAAAAGGGTCTATATATATCCATTTTCTGGTAAAAACATGCCCCAAGAATGATAATTCCTCTATCCAAAACTCACATTTACTAAACTTTGTATATAGTTTATCCTTTCACAAAGTCTTTAGAACATTATTAAAATTCTACTCATGATTCTATTTTATTTTTGGTTTATATCATAATATCATATATAAAGTATATCACAACTTTGTCAAGTAAATATATAAAGACTCTATTCATTAATTCCATGAAGATTTATAGATAATTAGTGAGTTTCAAGGGAATCACTATGAACTCATAGTGTCCATACCTCAATTGAAAAAATTTCTTAGGGATATCTTCTTCATTCACCTTTAATTAATGATATCCTGACTGAAAGTCCATCTTAAAGATATGTTATTCCACATAAATTTAACTAAAATTTTTATCAATTCATGGAATGGGATAATTCTTATTTATCATGGATTTTTTAAGTTTCAGATAATCAATATAGATTCACATTAATCCATCCTTCTTCTTGATGAAGAGGACTAACACACCCCATGATGAAGAACTAGGGTGTATAAAACCCTTATCCATATTCCATTGTAAATGTTTCTTCAGTTATGGTGTCCATTCTATAGGGAGTCTTGGGAATGGGTAGAGATCCAGTAATATGTTCAATTGAGAAATCAACCTTTAGTCAGGAAGGATACCAAGAAACTCTTTAGGGGGTACATCAGTATAGTCTATCACAATGAGAATGTCTTTGAGAATGATTATATCATTTGTTTCAATAATTTTATCTAGATATGATTTCTCATAAGGCCATAATATCTACACTTGAGATGAAGATTGAAAATTATATTCATCCTCCTCCTTACACTTGTACAATATTTGAGGGTGAATTGGGATGTGAAGAGTGATATCACTCTCCCAAAAGATGATGTTGTATTTATATAAGAACAACCAATCCATGCCCAAAATAACATCAAACTCAACTAAAGGAAGTAATAAAATATTTTTTGGGAGGTTCAGTCCAAAAGTATCAACTGGGGAGGAGTTATATACTTGGGATGTAATAATCTATCTATTTGTTGTTCTCACAGATATCTCAACCCCAATGTTTTGAGGTGGTGTTTGAATAGTTTTATTAAACTTTGAAGATATAAAAAATTCATATAACTATAATCATATAGTAAATTTGATGATCATGAATAGATAATGAGCGGACTTATAACTATTTGATTCAAATTCTAGTCATTTACTATATCAAAAAAAATTAGGGATACGGATTCTCAAAATAAAAAATATAAAAAAAGTGAAACTATGATCATATAATGAATAAATTATAAATAAAAATTATATCCTAACTTTTGAGTCTCTAGTTTTTAATATAGGATATCCATTTTAATTCTTATAATTAGGTTTTCTAACCTAAAAATTTATTCATGTCCTTTATAGTGGTTTATAAAGAGTTTTTCCATTTCACAAAACATATCCCCTGGAAGTGTCAACCCAAGTGTGTAGTATGGTATCTTTTTTTTGCACAATGTGATGATCAAGTTAATACCCAATATACACTTTTGGGGTTGTTACCCCTAGGTAAAACTATTCTAAATCCATATACACTTGTAGTATCCATATAGGGATATAATTTCTTATAAACCACTCACTCTATACTTCACCAAAATTCTAGGATATTTTACTATACATAGACCTATACCTAAGGTAATCTATAAAGGATTCTAGTAATAATCCCCAAAAACAACTAGTCCTTACTTTGATACCAACTACAGTGATCCAAACCTTTTATATATATTATTACATGATTTTTTACATAAACATTTAATAAACAAAACCTAAATATCATGAGGCCTATTATCTTTGGAAGAGTAGGTTCATAATACATTGAAAATAAACTAAAACACAACATATATATTTTATTCTACTTAATAATTTCATAAATCCCTTTATGATCCAAAAACTACATAGGATAACCTATTTAATACATAAAAGAAAGGTTTGAGCTATAAATCCTAATAAGAGAATAAAAATGATAGTGAGGCATAACATGTTAGTCAAATGGTATAACATGATATCATAAAAGAGAAGGCTCATGTATACACATGTGGTAGAATAACATAATGAACATGGTATCATAATATCATGGAAACATAGGAAAGTTATAGAGATATAAAACATGACATAAGTATAAGTTGAGGATAACTACTAAGAAAAATTCACATGGTGGGCATAGTCTCATCATAGATTAGTTATAATCACTAATCCTATGAATATGTCTCACGAGACAAAAACATTACCTAATGAATTAAAGTGATATATAGATTCACCCATCCGAACATGAACATGATTTTGTATTCCACACTAGGAAATCAATAATAAGGTTTAAATATACAAATTACCCATGGAAATAAATTAGTAACATAATATTTCCCCATATCATAACAAAAGTATATTTCATAAATATTAAAAAAAGGAATTAGTTATTTTGGAAATTTATATCTTAGTATATAATATTAGGTCTCAAAATATTGTGTTAATTTGGAAAGCTATTTTAAGAGAATGGGTAGGGAATTATGAATAATTGTATAATTTTAAAATGGTGTTTTAAGGAATTTGTTAATGAATTTTGGTGAAAGAATAAGTAAGGAATTTTCTATGAAAACTAGAGTAAACAAAAATGGTTATACCTAAAATATTACTTTATTTAATTAAATAATTAATGGAAATAAATACATAAAATTAGTGTTACATAAAATGATTAAGGTATATAAAATCTCCCCTTAACCGGGTTTGATTTTAAAGAAGGAATTTAAGAAATGAACCCTAGGCGTGTATTACCCCATCAGAGGAAGGGAGAATAAAATAGGTATATATGTAATATATATATATAATTTATAATCATTAAATAACATAAAATATAGAGATAAATTGAGTTATATATATAAAGTTCACAACCCAAAGAAAAATGGTGGTTTGGAGATATCCCTTACATTATGTTCCAAAATTGTTCTGTACTTGAACTTAATGTACTGAATAATTAAATAAAATAAATTAATTAAATAATTCATAATATTTTACATATATTTTTTATTTATTATATTTTTATTATGTTTATTTATGACCATTTCAATGAGATATAAAGTTCAATTTCTCCTTTTTAAGAGCTTTTGTTTAATGGTTCCATGGACGGTTCACTTGTATAATTATGGATGTTTTAGTACAATGGGAATAAAACCCCAAATATTAATTGAAATTAAATTCATGGATCTATATAAATTTTAAAGGTCCTAATTTTCCTTTTTTGTTCCAACATAGGGACCATTCATTTAGTAAAAACGTTATCGTTATGTGGTTAGTTCATTTAGGTCATTTTAAAAAGTTTCATGAACTAGATTTATTTTAATTAAATATATGATTTTTAAAACATTAAATAACTTTAAATAAGTTATAAAATACTTATTATATTCAAATTTAACCATTATATTATTTATATAACTGTCCTTTAAGGTAGTGGAGAAAAACGAAGAACGGTGTTCATGGAGGCGGTGAATAAATCATATTATAAACAAAATTTCAATTTAGAATCTAAAGAGGGGGGTAGAATATGGATATTATAAAATTTTAATAACAAATAATTAAATTTAGGATACTAATAATACTATGTCTATGTAGATATATATCATATTTGGGTGGTATAATATGAATAAAATTAAAAGAAATTAAGTTTAGTGTTTACCACTCCCTTTGATTATATAATTTTAAGATACACCTTAAGGCTACTAGAAATGGTCTTTGTAAGAGACCAAAAATACTAGGATATGGGGGAGAGGATTTAAAAGTTAATTAGGATAAAAGATGGAAATACCCAAGGGTTAGAAGTTGTGAGGAGAAGGGGTGGTATTTATAAGGGGAGGAGAGGGGTGTTTTAAATATTATATACATTAGTTTATTATTTTGGATTATGACTACCAATAATGTTGATTCTTATGACTATATACAATAAATATTGTATGTGATATCTAACTAATGGTTTCTTAAATCATCCATTACTCAAACATTCAGGTATTTTTCTGATAATTTTAAATATCGTTTTTTTTTTCATATTTCATTATTCACCAAAAAATAAAATATTTTAGAAAAATACCAAATAAGTAACCTAAATTTTTTTATAATTTTATATTAAAAAATTAAATCAATTTTATGAAAATAATTTTCTAAATATGAGAAATTTAAATTTTAAATAAAATCCTCATTTATTTGAAAAAATAACAATTTTAATATTATGATCAATTTTATCACCCTAGGAAAAACTAATTACGGTCATGTAAAATTATCTTATCATTATGATAAAACTTAATATTAATTTATAAAACTATTTTATGATAATAAACTTTTTAAAATCATTATAAAAGTTAAATTAAAACATTTATGTTTTACAAAAATACAAATACATAATTTATCATTTTTAAAACATTTATTTACTTGTATCATCATATAAATATTCCATATTTTAATTTTATAAGAGACCTAAATATTATTTTACACATCCATATGTGAGGATACTATTCTAATTTTCAGATTACTATTCTTAATAATCAATATACTATTCTAATTCCCAGGTTTCTATTACAACAGTCAAATTACTATTCTAACGATCAGATTTTTTATGGTTATATGGGTTCCCTACTTTCTATAAATAACTCATATTTCATTCATTATCCATTCACTTATATTTTCTCTCAAGGTTATATATTTTCATATTTAAAATACATATTGAATTACCAATATTCTATTCATTTCTATGGTATTTTTCACGAGTGGGACTATTCTAGGGGATCGAGTAGATCCAAATTTTCCTATTATCGTAATCTTATTTTATACTTTTTATCCCATTATAATACTTTCAATTAGTATGTCCATTTTTATTCTCTATGTATAATGTTCAACATTTTATAATAAAATATTTTTCACTCTATCATATGGTGTGTGTTTATTATATAATATTATATTAATAAATATAAAGCAGTTATATAATTAGAAGGGAAATTCCATTCATAAATTTTAGGGTTGTTACATACACCCACAATATTATATGTCTACATAGGTCCTAATTGAATTTCAATTGGTATTATATCAAAGGTTTAATCTAATTGGATCTAATTTTTGTTCCATTTCCTAATATTTATATCAGAATATATGTGGTGAAATTTTAAAGAAATCATTGAAGGGACTCAAATGAAAAAATTCTCTTTCCATCCTTCTTAATGAAAGAATATAGTTTAAACCCATAATTATAAAAACAAAATATGAAAATTGAGTCCAAAAATCATAGAAATGCTTTAAAATTTAAGGATGATTCACTGATAGATGAATGTAATCAAATTGGTATATGTTTAGATAAATATATTAAAAAATATTATCCTCATGAGTCAAGCTCAACCAGCGATGAAGACATATTTGATAAATAACTCAGTAATTTCTATTTTGAAACAATATTTTATTTTCAAAATGTTCCAATTGAAGTTATCACATAATATTTCCATACATCAAGGGAGTTCATGATGAAAAGTCACAGAAAATGTTGGAATTTGATTTTATAGAAGACACATTGGATAATGTGTTAAAAAAGTATATCAATATCACAAAGTTTGTTACAACTAAGGAAGAATCTATCTCACTTTGTATGATATATTTTATTTTATGATGATGAATTTCAAATTTTTTTTTTGAGAAAGTGGTGTTTGAGAAAGTTTTCAAAGAAGCGATCCATGCATTATAGATATTATATAATGTCTCTATGAATATAAAATATGCTCATAGAGAGGTAAAATCCAAGAGAGTAAGAGATCTAGATAACTCAATACTAGAGATAATTAGGATTCGTGATGATCAAATTCAAAAGATGAAAATTTAATTTTAAGAAAGGGTGAGATTTATTGAATAAAAAAGAATTATATTAATATGAAATGTATTGGGTTGGAGTTTGAGTGATGAAATTAGGAAATCGCCGATGTAAAATCTTCATAATCTTCTAAAAGAAATAAAATTATTACATAAGTGTCTGAAAGGATTAATGCTTCAAATAAGATTAAAAATGGTGGAAATATTATTGGGATATTCTGGACAATCATCAATTGTTTTCTCATAGATAAAGGTAACATACATTCCTAGTAATTATGTTTTTACTAATGCAGTCACATCTTCTGCTTCATATTCTAAATTAAAATTTGGAAAAAAAAATTATGGAGAATGATTATGAAAAATCCACCACATCATCCAGGGTAGAAGTAATAAAGTCTAAAAAAATATTCTCTCCAAACAAATCTAAAAAATAGAGTAATTTTTTCCAAAACCTGTAAGGTTTAAAAAAAATTATTAAATGGTATTAAATATGGTAAATGAGATTAATTGTAAAATATTGTTACTATTATACTTTTGGGAATAATACCATTTATTTCTATAAAAACATGTCAATATATAGAGATAACATAATGCCTACTTTTAGGGGGAGAAGTACTAAAGGAAATATAAAACTTACTGTGCAAAAAATTATTTCATTGAAAAATAAAAATCTATCATATTAGAGAATATTTAATTAGATTTAGAATTTATGTGAGTAATATAATATAAATGGTCACTTATATGAAGAATTTTGGTATGTAATAATATAAAAAAACTCATATTCGACTAAGAAAAAAAGAACACAACCATATTTTAAGAAATAAAGGAAAAGAGAAAAGTCTACTTTAATAAGTGAGAAAATGAAGAATATTAATTCAACCACTAATAAGAATATAAAGAAGAATGATATTGAGAAGGATTTAAAATCCTAGATAGAATACTTATATTATGGTAATAGACTCCACATCATGGACCATTTCAAGTTACTTATGGATATCAAATCAAAAGGGATCAATATGGAATTAAAAAAAGATATAATGGATCCAAGAAATAGATAACAAGATTATTTTGGTGGTTGAAATTATTGGAAATTATTTCTAGGAAGGGTAAATAAAAAGCTAATGGTAACCATGGGAGGTTTAAACGGTTATGGAATATAGCTTCCTAATGCATGAAATGACTGCCTAAACAATAGCAGTTGTTCAAGAGAAAAAAGAGAGAAAATTTAATTCAAAATTATAAGAAAGTTTATAATGGAGTCCATATTAATTAATAAGATTGAATGTATGGATAATGAATGTTTAAACATATATCTATCATAGTTGGAAATGGATATGGAGATGGAGAAAGCGGAAAAGAAATCGTTCTCTAATTTCTGAAGTAAAGAAGGTTTTTCTTGTTAAAAAGAAAGTTTGAAAGAAAAAGTAATTCATTCTACCCAAATATTTATAGATATGTACTATTAAAAATGAAGAAATCATGTATAGTTTCAGAAATTTTGGAGATACAAGGAAATGAGGTTCTAGTTTTAGATCCAAATATTTTCCATGTTTCTATAACTAGCGATTCTATAGAGACTCACATTATTCCCATATTTTAGTGGTTGTGTATCATGGAAAATGGAATTGAAGGTGAAGTATGAAATAAGACAATTGAAAAAGGGTTTTATTTTTATACATCTAATAAGACACATCCATCATGGAGTAATTCAATTAGTATATAACTTCCTCCTTTAAAACACATTATTTGCAATATCAAATTTGGTATTAGATTTTAACTAGTTTCATGAATTATTAGAGATTATTATTGGAAAATTAGATATCATGAAGAAAATTATAGATAATACCTTATGGGGGATTATAATAGAAAGATTCTAGGGAATTATTTTTTTTATTATTGATTATATAATTTTGGATAGCCCATACAAAACTAAAGGTTTAGGTATGATTTTCACTTTCCCAATTATATGTAAATTTATGTGAAATATGGTTATTAGGATGGAGTTACTATATAATAAAAATTAAATGGGGGAAATAAATTATAACACAGGGATGTTTTTTATGTGTTTATTGAAGTTGAGTGAAGGTTCATGGAATTTCTTGAAAACCAGTTTGTATACACACTAAGAATTAAAGTTTGAGTTAATATAAAATTATGGTAAAAATATATATTGCTTTGTTTTCTAAATTTATCACAATTTTATTCTGTTCTATGTTGGCCCTTATAGACTTAGAGTAGATTATGACCTTTATCCAGGAACCTCCTCTCCCACTGCCTGCTCTAGTTTTGTGTTCCACTTCCGAATCCCCCTGGTGTCTAGGGCCCCTACCCAGACATCTTCCCCTCTCCCCCTCCTACCTGCTCCTATTCTGGTCTCATCAGATGGTCTTCCTGTTCTCCCTGATGGTTTTAGTCAGGAGGCTCCATCCTTCTCACCTGGTAGGCTGCCTATCCATATGCCCAGCTCAAGGGACCTATCCTACCCTCCTTCTCAGACTCGTCCTTCGAAACGCATTGGTGTGAGGACCAGATCTCAGACAAAAAATCCAAGTATCCCTTATCTTCAGAGCAATGTAGCCAAGAAGCCTAGGTCCAAAGCCCGAAATATCATGTTTTAATGTTATCTTTCTTAATTTGGAATTCTCACGGCCTGGGGGCCCGGGTTAAAACTAACTATATAGTGAATATGTTTCGGTCCAAATAAGTGTCTCTTGTTGCAGTACTAGAACCCAAACAAAGAAGATCCAAGATTGCTAATTTTTCTCATATAATTAGTATGATGGGATTCATGCAAGCTGATTCTCAAAGCCCCTCCATCTAGATCTTCTTGAAATCAAGCATTAGTGTAAATATAGTTCATGCCATAGATCAGTGTATCAATACTGAAATCATAAATGGTTCTCGATCTTTCTTCTTCTCATTTGTGTATGGAAGTTGTGATTTCAGGGAACGGTCTCTTCTTTGGAATGAACTCAAAGAATTTTATCCCAAGGAATCCACTTGGTTTTTTGTGAGTGATTTCAATGCGGTGGCTGAACCTAGTGAGAGGAAGGGTAGGGGCTCCTTCTCCCATAGATCTAGTTTAGAATTTTCACAGTTCATGTCTTGTGTAGGGATTTTAGACTTGGGTTTCTTTGGAAGGCATTTTACTTGGTGTAACAATCAGAGAGGTGTGCACCGGTCCTGGAGTAGATTGGATAGATGTATTGCAAATGTCCATTTCCTGTCAACTTATCAGAATGCCAAAGTCACCCATCTGGCTCGCAGCGTTTCTGACCATGCCCCCCTCCTCTTTGACATTATGCCCAGCCTGGATAGGAGAGTTTCTTTTGTTTTCTCCTAGTTGTGGACTTTGCATCCAGATTTTCTCTATACAGTGGAACAATCTTGGAGTAATCCAGTGCATGGGATTTCATGGGACATATTGCACAATAAACAACGTTGGCTTAGGGTCGACCTATGGGAAGGGATCATTATCCATCCACCTCCTACGCGTGATCTGGATGAGGTCCAGCTCGAAATTGATCTCCTTGAATCCATGTTGGAAGCAGACTGGGACGAAAACATCTTTGGGGAGCTTGATCTAAAAAATAACATTATGGAGGATCTGCTGTTAAGACAGGAAATTCTACCTCATGATCAGTCTAGAGTCAGATGGATGAGGTAGGGGGACCGTAACTCAACTTTTTTCCATGCCTACATCAAGGAAAGCTGGAGGTCACCTTGTCCTAATATCCGGCTGGATGATGGTTCATATTATGATGACATCAATGTGGTGGGTGGCATGGCTGAGTCCTATTTCAAAGAGATTATTGCAGCCCCAAACCTAACTCAGAGGATGGGTATCCAAGGGGTCAGGGTGAGGTTATGGAGGTTATTTATGCTATGGTCTCTCGGTCAGATAATGACCTAATTGAAGCCTTGCCACAGGATGATGAAATCTTAGGGGCTGTGAAGAGCCTTAACCCGGAGAGTGCTCCTGGCCCAGATGGGTTCTCTAGATCCTTTTTCAGAGATTCTTGGAGCATTGTTAAGGCTGACATGGTTACATCTATCCAGGATTTTTTCCGTGGAGGGTTCCTTCCTCGTGCTACTAGTGCTACTACCATGGTCCTCATCCCGAAGCTTAAAAATCCATCTTTACTTCAGCACTATCACTAGGTGAGTATGTACAACTTTTCTTATAAGGTTCTAGACACCATTCTCAACAACATAATAAGTAAACATCTACCCCATTGGATCTTTCTAGAGCAACACAGTTTTTTCAAACAAAGATCAATTCAAGGGGCCATTGCAGTATGCCAAGAGGTCACTGATGACATTAACACTAAAGTTCATGGTTCCAATATGGTGATCAAGATGGATATGGATAAGTCTTATGAAAATCTAAAGTGGTCCTTCATAATTAAAGTCTTGATAGGTATGGGCCTTTCCTCTTGGGCTGTGGATTTATTTTTCAGGTGTTTCAGCTCTTGTGGTTGGCAGATTGGTTCATGGGAAGGAATTTTGGATTCTTTAAAGCGGTCTGTGGGTTGAGGAAAGGGGATCCCTTTTCCCTGAGCCTTTTTATTATGATTCAAGATGTTCTCATCCGCCTTATCAATAAGGTCATAATGCAGGGATCTATCCTACCTTAACTTTGTAAATCCATCCCTCGTGGTATCTCTCATCTCATGTTGGCTGATGATACGATTATTTTTATGAATGCTGGATTGAGTTCTGTCTGTGGGATCAATAAGATCCTTGATGATTACTGTCGCTGGAGTGGTTAAAAGATTAACAAGAGTAAGATATAATTCTATATCCTGAACCATTTCATGGATAGAAGGATTGACTCTCTTGCAAGTAGGCTAGATATGCAGCATGGAATTTTTTCCATGGAGTATATTGGTGCTCCTGTCTCACCTGGTAGGATTCGAATTCAGTATTTTGATAAGATTGTTGGGAAATTAACGAGCCATGTTCAAAATTGGAAGAACTATTTTTTATCATTTTGCGCCAGGATTACCTTGGATAATAGTGTCTTGAATTCCATTCTGTGTCATTCCCTCTCAGCCACCAAAGTCCCAAAGGGGGTGATCACCAATCTTGACTCTATCCTCTCATCCTTCATCTAGGATGCTCATGAGGAGGGTAGGAGACATTGGGCATCATGGAGTATACTTGCACGACCTATCCAGGAGGGGGGCATCGATGTGAATAGCATCTCTGGTATGCTGCAAGGTTTGTGGGTGAAGTTGGCATGGGAGGTTATTGAGGATCAGTCTTTATTGGGCAATTTTAGGGCCAAGAAATTGAGCGGAGGCGGAAGTAGAGCTAACGGGGGTCGGGCCTTGTTGTGTGTTGTGGTTTCTTCCCATATCTAATCCCTTATTCCCCATACTAGATGGATTGTGGGGAATGGGGAGCTTTCATTTTGGCATCAAAACTGGGATGGAGCTCCCCTAGAGTTCCCTAGATGCCCTGTTACTGGCATCACCTTCAAGCAGGATAGTAGGTTCCCAGGTTTTATCAGCATGGTGCTTGATAGGGACCAATAAATAGTCTTTGATGCCATTGTTCTTATTGATGAACCGGACAGATGCGTTTTCACTGCTTCTTCCTCAGGTTCCAGTAAGGGATTATCAGAGGGTGCTCAGTACAACGCCTCAACAGGGCACCTGGGACTCGATTTTGTGGATCAAGGAAATCCCGGTAAAGCTCAGTTTTCTGGTGTGGCATCTCAGGAATCATGATCTTCCCACAGAAGATATTGTTAAGAATACTAGTGTTTCCTTGGTTTCGAGATGCATGTGTTGCAGGGGTTTTATGGAGGAGATTTCAGAACATCTGTTCTTCAATAGATACAAGGCTCAACAGGTGTGGCGAACCTTTGGGGACTTCACGGGGCTCTCTGTTCCAACTTTTAGGGACTCTACTTTCATGGACTGATGGTTTTATAGGGTGGGAGACATTGGTCCCGAGAGGAAATCTCATGCAATCATACTGGTGGCTGGTTATTGGTGTATTTGGTTAGTAAGGAACAAGGCTAAGCATGATGGAATTCGGTGCTCGGGTCAAGAAGTGGTAGAACAAACTAAGTTTCTTCTGATTAATATAGTCCGATCCTTTAAATATTGGATCGAATCTCCCTCTTTTAGGACTTTTTATGTTAGTGTTGTTGGCAGAAGTCCGAGGAATAATGGTAACTAGGTAAGATGGTTCCCGCACCATGGGGTCCTTAAGCTCAATACTTATGGTTCATGCTCCCCGGATGTCATGAATGGTGGCAGCGTGGTTAGGGACTCAAGGGAAAGAATTGTTCTTTCCTTCAATGCCCACTTTGAAAGATGGTATTCGCTTATGGATGAGGCTCTGGCTTTGCTGACTGGCCTTCAGATTTGTAGGAATAGTCATATCAGATTGGCTATGTTAGAAATGGATTCTATCATTATTCACCATTCTATGCTTGGTAGATGCATTACTCCATGGTCAATATCTTATGTTATCAGAAAGTGCAGATCTCTGGTTAGTGTCAAAGTTGACATCCTTCATACTTGGAGGGAGGGAAATATGGTGGCAGATCATTTTGCTTCTTTGGTCTTGTAGGGTCTTTGTATCTTCCTTCCATTAGACTTGAATTCACTCTCAAAGGAAGGGAAGAATCTCATTAGGGGGGACGCCCTTGGGCTTCATCACTTCAGGCCCCCTTAGCCTCCTGTCTCTTTCCTGTTTTTATATTTTAGATGTTCTGTTCTTTCTTAAATAATAAAAATAAAAATATATATATTGAAATTATTTAAATACTATAAAATTCCTTGGAATCAATCTAAAGACGTTTGGAATTATTCTGATAATTCCTACAATTATTTGAAGTTGTTATAAGGTGATTTTAAGAGTCTAAAAAGGCCTATAGCTTCTTTGAAGAATATAAGAATAAATTTTAAGAATTATGGATTTTGGAGTTGCATTTTAAAATTAATTAAAGTCTATATCTCATAAGGATTCAAAGGCTCTTTGTAAGACTTTGTATTTAGAGTCTGGAAAATTGGATAAGTCTTACTTCATTAAACCTTGATGAAGCTTAAAAATACTAAAACTGTATTTCATAAGGATTTTTAATAGATTATATAATACTTTGAGTCATTTATGTAATACTTTTCCTTATCTTATTAAGACCTTGATATGAGTTATAAAGACTTTATGGAACTTGATAAGTCATTATGTGAACCACGTAAGACTTCCTTGTACCTTCATAAGACTTTTCAGATGGATAAATTTGAAAAAGGAATTGGTTTTACAGAGACTTCATAAAACATTGTAATTCATATGAAAATAAATTTCTACCTCAAAAATTGACAAAGGCATGAAAATTTAAGAGTCTTAAAAAATGGATCATCTGTTGAAATCATAAGACTTTATCTATTTAGATAAAATTTGAATATTTTTAATTTTTAAAATTGAATATTCTAAGGGAAATGAAATTAAATGATTTTAAAGTTTGTATTCCAAGTTCAAAATATCATGATGATTTTCCAATCCATGATTCAAGCTATGGATTGAAGAATATATGTGGGGAAAATGAGGACATCACTATTTTATTAATTCTATGATTTTAAAATAAGTATATTTGAATATCAATATTGGTGATCAAACATAAATCAAATATGATTATTCTCAAACTAAACTTCAGTTGATAAAATATCACAAATGAATTATGATTTAGTACGAACGAATGGGGAGTATTATCTTCATGATTAATGAAAATAAGGTCAAAATTGAAGGATATTTTGAGAAAAAATGAAGCTGAAATGAGTACCTTTTAGAATAAATAAATATACAAATGAAATATTTTTTATGAATGTTCTATGAATCATTATTTTAAATATCAAAATTATATTTTAATCCAATCTTGGAATGAGATTATTGAGCTAAAATGTTTTCTAAACATTTAATATTGAATCTAAATCCTATATTTTAATTTTTAATACCTCTAATTTTGTAAAGGAAATATCCATGTTGTAGACGTATTTTTTGTATGTTTTTTATATAGAAATAAAGATTTAATTATTGATGAAATTTTTGGATATATTTTGAGAAGAAGATTCTTGATCATGTAGGAATTATTATATTAAATACTTATTTAGATAAGATAATATGAGATTGAAAACAAAAGGGTATTTTTGAAAATCCATTGGAGAAAAGTGGTTGAGGAAAAAAAGAATAACTAAGATCATGGGGACATATCATCATGGGAAAATTTTGAGAATCTAAATGGAGGTCATAAGAGAACACCCACATTTTTTCATTGAGGAAAATGAGAGTAGGATCATCATACTAATTTGATGGATATTTCAATATTAAATATTTATAAAATATATTTTGGGGACATGTCATATAAAATCTAAAAAGAAATAAGAGAATTGAGTTACTATGTTACTCTCAAATAAGATTAACTAAGATCTTATAGTGATAATAGAAGATAAGTTGATACTATGGTGATGAATAAAATCTAGGTATCAAATAAGAAGAAGAAAATGGTGCACATACCATTTCTTGTGATTCCTATTATTATGAAAGTGTGGAATAGAAGAAGAAAATCCATGAAAGGATGATTTTTATAGAGTTTATCTAATCATTTGTTAGATATACAAGACCTTGAAGACTAAGTGAGAGTATCCAATGAGCATATTATGAGAAAGATCTATGAACTAGGTTGTTTAGAAGAGATCGATTTTCAAGTTTATATTCTTGAATATTTAAAGGTAGTTGAAGACACTTCTTTTAAGGAATGAGATTTAATATAGTGATTTAGTGACATCCAATGTTGAGTAAAGATCTAACTCTATAATTTGGAATGACGTTGAAATACCAGTCGGGAAACTGAAGACAATGGGACACAGTATAAATACTTCTTCACTATCATAATATAGTGAATACTCTCCTATGAAATTTTGTGAACATGGTTTCAAGATGATCCCTAATCGACCTATATGTAATTGATGATAAGGTTATTTTTAAAAATCTAAAACTAGGATGATACTAATCATAGGAAGGTATAGGTTTCATGGTAGGGGCTGGACCATGTAAAAACACCATGTGACATCTTTTCTTGATATTATGCCTTGCATGTTGTGTGTGTGATTGAGTGAAAAAAATAGATCCACTATTTTTATTAACTAGAAAAAGTGGTTTAAAGACTAAAGGGGGTAAAATATTAAAATAAAAAATTAGAATTTGGTAAAATATTATCAATACCTATTTCACCCCCAGGTGTCTGCATGGATCATAAGGGTATTTCACATTTGATTGAAATAGAAGTGTCTAGTATAAATCCATGGACATGGTGCTTATAGACAAGTATATTATTGGAATTCAAAGAACGTTAGATCAAGAAATAGGGATGCTGACACATTTATGAATCTTTCTTGGTGATATATCATTTGAAAAATGGATTATATTACATAGTGGAATTTTTAGTATGGTTATTATAGTTTTTATATTAACTTCTTTCTCTATGGTTTCCCTAACATGTTTCAAGATGTTGATCCTAGAATTTAGATCATCTCACCTATTTTTTTTGATAAAGGTTCCTAGAGGGTCTCACACTATGTGTATCTAGAAACTCATTAAATCTATTAAATTTTAGTTTAATAATTAATTTATTCTCCATTAGGGAAATAATATTTATTCAAGATATTTTGATTGTAACAATTCAATCAAGATATATTCCAGATTATAATATATGAGTTGAATTTATTATCTTGTTTATTTATACACCGTTTAATAAATATAATATCTATTTATTCAAAAGTTTAGCGATTATAGTAAAATAAATATTTTATTCAAGTTATGTGAATATATAAAAATATTTATTCACAATTTAAGTGTATATAATATTTATTTTATCTGATGAATATTTTATTATTCAATGTTTGATAATCTTATGGGAGGATTTAGGTCGAGTTAATGATCTAGTAAATGTATTTTAATATCTTTTAAATAAATTTTTATTTTATAAATGACATTAGATCATTACTAGTCACCTAAAATAATAAATATTATTATCTAAGTGTGGTGACATGTTCAATATATTTTTATAATTTAAATAGATATATTTTTTTAGGAAATCATATTTAGATATATTATATGTCACCTTAAAATAATAATTGTTTTTTATTATTTTAAGAGAAAGGTAAAATGAGTTTAATTTCCATGTCAACTAAAATAATAATAATTATTATTTAAGGGGAGGTTAACAAGGAGTATAAATTAAGTTTAAATTAAAATAATAGAATTTATTTTTATTTTTAATTAATTTATAAAACCATGTGTGTCATGGAATTTACAAGTTATTCTATGGTGAAATTATTATTTAGAAAAAAAAATTCTCGAGTTCTAGAAATAAAATAGAGAGAATCATCACTCCTTATCTCAAACCTTAAGATATAGAAAATAATAGATTCATTGTTGTGATCAATGATGAATAATGAAAATTGATATTTAATCTCATTATAACACCTATAAGTTAAATAATTTTATTCATAGTTTCATGGATCACATGTGGATACATCTATAGGGGTTATCCTTTATACTCTTTAGAGATAATATTGAAACCTAAGGGTCAAGTTTATATCCCTAATTATATTCTAAATTAATGAATATATTATTATGATTGATGGTCAGATCGATGATATTAATGATTTTTAGAAATCAAACTAGAAATAAAATAATACCTATGTTTATTTTATTTAAATAACTAATATTAAATTATGTATAGTGACCCATTAAAGGTTCAAGGACCATTTCATCAAGTTTAGATAAAAAAAATTAAACAATCATCCTATTCTAATACTTCCACTACAACCTGAAACCTTTAAGTGATATAAAAAAATTCAAACTAATTTATAGTTATTATTGTTATTGCATTTACTAAAATACATCTCAAAGGTCAAGTTATGGTTTTAATGGTTTAGATTGCGTGCTACTCAGAGTTTGTATGATCATGAACGGATCAAACAAGAATGAGTTTACAATTTACATGAATGTGTTTATATTTATGTATTTATAAAGTTGAAATAAAATAAATTAAACAAATGAAATTTTATAGAATGGGTTTTCATTTTTTATGAAGTTGTTTATTTATTTATATATTTATTTTATTAAGTTTAAACAAAATAAATTGAATAAATGAAATTATTGAGTGGTTGTTTGACTAGATTAAATAAGGTTTTATATTTTAACTATATTTAATTCATTTATTATATTTATTATGTTTATTATAGGTAATAAAGGTTTTAATTATAAGTATTTTGTGCCTCTTAGACTTCAAGTTATGTAAAGGGTTACCGCTAAACCTAGTTAAAAGAGGTAATATCTAAAAATGAACTAAAAATAGAATATGTAGGAATTATTAGATAATAGCTCATGATTACATCTAAGTTTATTTATTTTGTATATATGGTTAATTATTTTTTTAATGTTTTTTATACACAATCACATAGAATAAGGTAAAAATAATGAAAAGATAATATCAATAAACATGAAATGAATGATTTTATTTTTTAGGCTAAAGTTTTGAAAGTGGTCACATAGTAACAAGATGAAAAATAGATTCATATTTCACTCATGTTATAAATAATATTAAAATGAATAAATTATTTTATTGAACATGGTTAATAATTTATGTATGTACTACATAAATATTAACAAGATTGTCCAGAATAAAAAAGAATATATATTCATAAATTAAACAAAACTTCTCATAAAAAATATTAATTCCTTAAATATCATTATATCACTTGAGTTAAAATAAAACCACAGTTCAAATTACTTATATGGATCTTGTTTGGGTTCTATAAATTATTTTGGAGTTTTGATCAAAGTCTTGGTTTGACATAACCATGTTTTCATCAAGAGTAGTTTCCCTTAGAAGACTTGGTGTACTTTGAGGTAGGTGTTTAGAAAATCCACGTATATGAATTGTGGATTATGGAGTCCACTCAAAAGATCAAGGACCTCCGATTTAATGCAGTTATAAATAGTAAATCCTACATAAATTATTTCAAATAATTTTATAAGACCACCATTTGGGCTATTTGAAGGGAAATATGGATCCTTTACACTAGAATTCACAAGAGATGAGATATTCTATATCTGAGGGTGAGGATTGTTGGGAGTTTATAAAAATATGGGAGACATAATTAGATCATTAATTAGATCATATATAGTAATCAAAATAAAGTACTAAATATTATTTTATTTTTTATATAAAAAATGGGAAGTAATACCATAAAATCACTATGATCAATATTGAGCAACAAACATTCCATCACCATAACAAATTTTCATGAGTGTTATAAGAGATTAAACATAGTATTATGTTATGAAAATAAATTATATCTATTAGAGTCACCACTTCCCAATGAGACAACTCTGTAAAAAATTAAGTGTGAAAATGGTACTTATAGGAAACACATGGATGAAGAATTTTATTTTTACATCATAATTTCACCATCAAAGTCTAGTGAGTTGATAAAGAAAGATGAGGACATATATGTTTATACCATTCATATTCAATATGTTTTATAGGAGAAATTAAAGTAAGAAACAAATGATAGAATCAGTACACTTAAAATAAGTAAATTGGATGAGGGGATCTAGGCTAGTCCTTATGCACTTGAGATGATGTAGTACATAGGTAGTGTTGGGATTCAAGTTAAATAATTATTTTTCAATACATATCATTTTCTCATATTTATCACCCAGTTAATACATTTTTTCTAAGAAATATAAAAAAATCATATGGATAAACTAATTCAATATCTTTTAGATAAGTTTTTCAAGTAAATAAGGCTTGAAAAATGATAAATATTTAGTTCTTATGGTGAACAAAAAGGAAGACAAGGTGAAAAGGTCAATGGAAAGTAAGATACCAATGGAACCCTTACAACATCCATCTATGAAACCAAAGATAAAGTGGGAGAGAATCAAACATGAAGCTATTTTATTCATATGTGGAAACAAATAACACTATAAGAGAAACTAAAATAAATAAAATAAGAAGTATGTAGAATATTCTACTTTAGGTATATTCATCATTGCATGTAATACTACTATTTCGCTTCTTGGGTATTAAATAAATTATGTCACTGTAAGAACCTGAATCTTCATTTCAGGTATGTATTTCATTTTCCTGAAGTTTTTGAGAAAAGAGGATTTTTTTGAAATTTTTGAAGTACACGCTGTGTACTTTATGAGTACACGCCGTGTACTCCTTTGCTGCTCGAAGCCGTGTGCTGGCCATGTCCGGGCCACACACACGGTGTGTAGGGGTGATGTAGAGGCTACTTAAAGTGGAGTACAGAAAAACTGAGTACACGCCATGTATTTTCTTTTTTTCTTTTCATTAAACGGATCGGGGTCGCGCCTGACGGACAGAACTCGCTTCTTCTTCAGGTTCTTCGTCCGAGAGCGACCCATAAGACCGTGAATCTTCTTCGATCCCCCATGCCTCTGTCCGTTCTCTGAATCGACTGTTGTCAATTGCATTGGAACCGTAGCGGTAATCTCTTCCTTCTCCTAGATCTTTGTTTTCCAATTTTACCTCTTTCTCAAGATATCGTGGGTTGAGCGTTTTGGACATTTTCTCAGATCTTTGATGTTCTAAGGAGAATCAATCATCTTGGTTCACATATATCAATATCCTATCATCAAGGTAGGTGGTTTGTGCCTTTCTGTAGAAAGTCTTTGAATATTTTGTGCAATTCCACCAATTCCCTTGAACAAGGTATTGTGTGTTTCCTATTTTTCCCATGTTGTTGCCTTATTTTCTTGATGGCTTGATTAGAGGTAAATTCTTGTGAATAGGGTAATTTTTAATGTGCTATAGATGTTTTTCCATGCATGTTTTGCTTGTTAGGCGTTTTTCCATTTGCCATGCCTAGTAGTAGGATAGTGGATTGTTGTACTGTTATGCCGTTGTGCCTTAGAATGATAGCCAAGTAGTTCTTGAGGTTTACTTGGGGAGATACGCGTGATATGCATGTTTCTTTTACATAGGGCTGAGAGAACCTAGTGTAGTGGACCATAGGGAGAATGGACGTAAGGGATTTTCCAGAGTGTCTTTAATTTACGATGCGAGACCACTAGGGGAATTGACGTTGAGTACTTCCTCAGAGAGTCTACAGTTCCTCGACATGGTCCACAGGGGGAATGAGACATTCAGTGATTTCCCAGAGAGCCTTTAGTAGTACGATACAAGACTATAGGGGGAATTGATGGTGAGTGCTTCCTCAGAGAGTCTATTCTTTAGCTGAACCAGAGGGGTGAGACTGTGTATGCTTCCCAGAGGGTTTCTAGTACTTGTAGGTTGAACCATAAGGTTTAGGCTGTGAGAACTACCCAGGGGGTTACCTGTTGTTCCTTTTATTGATTGGTTGTTACTTGTGTACTTAATATGCTTGACATTGTGGATTGTAGCTGTTGTGTGCTTTCCTATTTAATGCTTCCTGTATTTTTACTGCCATGTATTCAATGACTGTTAGGCACAGATCTTTGGGCAGTTGCCTACTGGGACCTTGTCTCACACCCTGTTTGGGCCATGCTTTTGGGCCCAAACAGATTATATTATTGCAGGTATAGATAAGGGAAAGCGCCCTTTTACTTCAGGTACTTGGCTTGTTGTGGAGTTGGAGAGCATGGGACTAAGCTAGGGCTTGCGATGCTGAGGAGTTTACCTGTTTTCTTTTGCACTTTGGTTTAGTATTTTATTCATCATTGTTACTTGTTTGGCTGATTTCCTAGACATATGTATCATGAATCATTTTATATACATGTTTGTGTGCTCCAGTTGTTTACTGTTAGTCTTCCATTGTTTATCTTTTACTATTGTATGGATGGTTACAATTTCTACTGTTGTCTAATTGTTTTTCTTCCATGGTGTACTCTGTAAATGAGGGTATAGTTTCCCCACTATCACACCCAAGTACCTTGATGCTAGTCGGCAGCCTATGGCGTTTGGGGAAATGCGCTTGAGGCCATGTGACCAACTGGGTACGAGGTGCATCTGGGTGTCTTCTGGAACCGGGACGTTACAAAGTAGTATCAAAGAAGTGTTCTAGAAGATTTATTTGAGGTCCGGTTATCATCAGTTGCGTGTTAGACCATCAGATATACCCTTTACAACCTTCAAGAGTATGTATGGTCTCTACGAGTATATGGTTATGTCGTTCGGTCTCATGAATGCGCCAGTAGTTTTCATGGAACTGATGAACCAAGTGTTCCATCCTTACTTGTACTCCTTCATCATGGTCTTCGTGGATGATATCTTGGTGTACTCTCACACTTGACACGACCATGCTACCCATCTTGAGATTGTTCTGAGTACACTGAGAGAGAATCAGATTTATGCTAAACTCTCTAAGTGCCACTTTTGGATGGACCAGATTCACTTCTTGGGTCACGTCATCTCAGAGGCAGGGGTATCTATGGACCCAAAAAAGGTGATAACTGTAGTTTCCTAGAAGCATCCAAAGAATTTTTTTGAGGTATGGAGTTTCCTAGAGATTTTTGGATACTACAGATGCTTCATTCAAGACTTTTCATGCCTAGAAGCACCATTGACAGGTCTGACCAAGAAGGGGGCAAAGTTCTTATGTTCAGATTCTTATGAGTCAGCCTTTCAGGAGTTGAAGGGAAGGTTGACGTCAGCACCGATACTAGTCTTTCTAGATCCAGGAAAGAGCTACACTGTTTATTGTGATGCTTCAGGTATCGGGCAGGGCGCTGTACTTATGCAGGGAGTTGGAGTCGTTGCGTATGGGTCTCGACAGTTGAGGCCACATGAGAGGAACTACCTGACGCATGATCTGGAGTTGGAAGCTATTGTCCATGCCTTACGCTATTGGAGAAAATACCTTCTGAGAGAGAGCACTTTGTGGTTTTCACTGACCACAAGAGTCTCAAGTACATCTTCACTCAGTGTGATCTGAATCTGAGACAATGCAGGTGGGTCGAGTATCTTCAGTCTTTTGATTTCGAGCTTTCCTATACGCCGGTAAAGGGAAACGTAGTGGCAGATGCGTTGAGTAGGAGAAATTAGATTCAGGCAGTTCAGGAGGCTAGTAGTGAGTGGCGCCTTATGGATCTGTTCTCTGAGATGCATCTGGAGGTGCACAACAGATAGGGATATACTTTCCTCTCTTCTGTAGCTATTACCTCTACACTTCTTGATCTGGTACGGATGAGGCAGCAATCAGACTCAGAAGGCTTCGTCCTATGGGAGAGTGTGTTAGGAGAGGACCCTCTTCCTGGATGGACAATGGGTGAGGATTATATCTTGTGTTTCAAGGGACGTTTATGGGTGCCAGCAGACATACATAAAGAGCTAATGTGGGATTTTCATTGCTCAGTTTGGGCAGTTCATCCTGGTGTCACCAAGATGTATCAGGACCTTCATCGCCAGTATTGGTGGCCAGGTATGAAGAGAGATGTTGCTGGTTTCATCTTGAGGTGTTCTACTTGTCAGCAGGTGAAGGCGGAGCATCAGCGACCGACAAGCCTTTTGCAGCTATTACCCATTCCGGTGTGGAAGTGGAACGATGTCACGATGGACTTCGTGACCGGATTGTCGAGGTCACCTCGAGAGAATGGTGTAGTTTGGGTTGTCTTCGACAGGCTTATGAAGGTTGATCACTTCTTACCGATCAAGGAAACCTTCAGTGTTGATGATCTGGGATGACTATACATCCGAGAGATTGTACGTCTGCATGGAGTTCCACACTCCATTGTTTTAGATAGGTATGCGTGCTTTACTTATCTCAGTTCTGGTAGGGGATTCAGAGGGCTTTGGGTATATAAGTACTTTTGAGTATAGCATACCATCCCCAGACAGATGACCAGTCCGAGCATAAGATCCAGGTGCTTGAGGATATGCTCCGAGCTTGCATTATATACTTTGGTGGTTCTTGGGAGAAGCATATCCCTCTAGTGGAGTTTGCCTACAACAACAATTTTCAGGTGACTATTCAGATGGAACCTTACAAGGATTTGTATGGTAGGACATTCCGATCACCTTTATGCTGTCTGGAGGTAGGAGACGTATATTTATTGGGACCTCTTTTAGTTCAGGAGACCTCAGAGAAGATAGAGTTGATTCAGAAGAGGATGGCTATAGCACAATCTCGACAGAAGCCTTATGTTGATCAGTGGAGATGACCTCTGGAGTTCAAGGTCGGGGATCAAGTTTTCCTGTGTGTCACACCAAGGTTGGGACATAAGAGGATTCAGATAAAGGGTAATATTTCACTGCGGTACGTCAGGTCGTTTGAGGTATTGGAGAGAGTTGGGCCGGTTGCCTATCGGTTGCAGTTACCTTAGAGGTACCGGTCCATGCATGACATATTCCACGTCTCTCAACTCCGACGTTACTTTTCAGACCCGTCTCATGTCTTTCTGCCCGAGGAGGTTGAGATCGAAGCAGATGCATCATTTGAGGAGCATCCTATATGGATTGTCGATCGCAGTGCGAAGGTTCTCCATGGGTGTTCAGTTCCTCTAGTACGAGTTCTATGGTAGCACGGGTGAGTACCAGATGAGAACTGGGAGAGGGAGGCCGATGTACGATCACAGTGGCCAGAGCTGTTCGGGGTTTCTTCTTCTCCTCCTTGTTAGGGAAATTCGGGGATGAATTTCTTTAAGGGGGGAAGTTTGTAAGAACCCGGATCTTCATTTCAGGTATGTCTTTCCTTTTACTAGAGTTTTTGAGAAAAGAGGAGTTTCTGTAAATTTTTTAAGTACACACCATGTACTTTATGAGTACATGTCATGTACTCCTTTGCCGCTCGAAGCCGTGTGCTGGCTGTATCCGGGCCACACACATGGTGTGTAGGGGTGATGTGGAGGCCACTTAAAGCAGAGTAAAGAAAAACTGAGTACACGTCATGTACCCCAGAATCACACACCGTGTTTTTTTTTCATTAAATGGACCGGGGTCGCGCCTGACAGGCAGAACTCACTTCTTCTTTAGGTTCTTCAACTGAGAGCGACCTGTACGACCGCGAATCTTCTCTGAGCCCCCGTGCCTCCGTCCGTTCTCCGAATCGACCGCCGTCGATTGCGTTGGAACCACAGCGGTAATCTCTTCCTTCTCCTAGAGCTTTGTTTTCCAATTTTCAGTCTTTCTAAAGATATCGTGGGTTGAGAATTTTGGACGTTTTCTCAGATCTTTGATGTTCTAAGGAGAATCAATCATCGTGGTTCATGTATATCAATCTCCTAGCATTGAGGTAGGTGGTTTGTGCCTTTATGTAGGAAGTCTTTGAATATTTTGTGCAATTCCACCAATTCCCTTGAACGGGGTATTGTGTGTTTCCTATTTTTCCCAAGTTGTTTCCTACTTTGCTTGATTTATTGAGTAGAGGTAAATGCTTGTGAATAGGGTAATTTTTACTGTGATCTGGATGTTTTTCCATGAATGTTTTTTTTGTTAGGAATTTTTCCAGTTGCCATGCCTAGTAGTAGGATAGTGGACTATTGTACTGTTATGCCTTTGTACCTTAGAATGATAGCCAAGTAGTTCTTGAGGTTTACTTGGGGCGATACGCGTGCTATTCATGTTTTCTTTTCACAGGGCTGAGAGAACCTGGTGTAGTGGACCATAGGGATAATGGACGTAAGGGCTTCTCTAGAGTGTCTTTAATTTACAATGTGAGACCACAGGGGGAATTGATGTTGAGTGATTCCTCAGAGAGTCTGTAGTTCCTCGACGTGGGCCACAGGGGGAATGAGACGTTGAGTGCTTCCCCAAAGAGTCTTTAGTATGATACGAGACTATAAGTGGAATTGATGGTGAGTGCTTCCTTAGAGAGTCTATTCTTTAGCTGAACCAGAGGGGTGAGACTGTGTGTGATTCCCAGAGGGTTTCTAGTACTTGTAGGTTGAACCATAAGGGTTAGGCTATGGGAACTACCCATGGGGTTACCTGTTGATCTTTTTATTGATTAGATGTTACTTGTGTACTTTATATGCTAGACACTGTGGATTGTAGCTATTGTGTGCTTTCTTGTTTACTGCTTCCTATATTTTTACCACCATGTATTCACTGACTGTTAGACACAGATCTTTGGGTGGTTGCCTACTAGGACCTTGTCTCACACCCTGTTTGGGCCATGCTTTTGGGCCCAAACAGATTATATTGTTTCAGGTATAGATAAGGGAAAGCGCCCTTCTACTTCAGGTACTTGACTTGCTGTGGAGCTGGAGAGCATGGGACCAAGCTAGGGATTGCGATGCTGAGGAGTTTACCTGTTTTCTTTTTCACTTTGGTTTAGTATTGTATTCAGCATTGTGACTTGTTTGGATGATTTCCTAGACATATGTATCATGCATAATTTTATATACATGTGTGTGTTCTCCAGTTGTTTGCTGTTAGTCTTCCACTATTTATCGTTTACTCTTGTATGGATGGTTATGGTTTCTGATGTTGTCTAATTGTTTTTCTTCTGCGATGTACTCTGCCAATGAGGGCATAGTTTCCTCACTATCACACCTAAGGCCCTCGCTGCTAGTCGGAATCCTTTGGCATTTGGAGAAATGTTCTTGAGGCCATGTGATCAACCGGTTACGGGGAACCTCTGGGTGGCTTCCAAAACCGGGACGTTATAGTCACTTATACATTTGTATATAAATACAATAACCTAGTATGTTCATAAAGATAACAAGAATGAAGTGAACCTTTAATCTGATTATGGGGCATAACTCTTAAGTCAGCTAAGGGAAGATCACAGTTTCACATTACCTAGGGTAATGATTCTTATATTAGAAAAAAAATTATTGTTTTTTATTAGGTGTTACCAAATCGTTATCTCAATGTCAAGTTTATACACAATGATATTTTATTTCAATTTTGAAATAAATATTATTATGGTATACCATAATTATTTATTAATTTAATTATTCTTGAATCTTAGATGTCTAATAAGGGTAATTAATAATGAATACAATATATAAGACTCAATTAATATGCAGTTGTGGAAAGATAATTCAAGTATACTAAAAATAAAATTAAATTTCAAGGATATTACCAAAAGGGTATTTGAACTATTTCGAGATAGAATTACTAGGTATTTTATATGCTTATTTGTTAGGTTTGTAAATGGGGAAATATTTTAAAAATAAAAAATGATAAATCCACAAAAGCTTCTAAAACTAGTTCAATATGATATGTGTGTACAATTTCAAGTAGATTCTAGAGGTAAAATCATGAAATTCTTGAGATTTATTTATGAAATTTAAGGAATTTAAAATATAATTAAGTAATATGATTGGTAAGAAGATAGTGAGACTTCTTCTTAGGAATTTCATGATTGGTGATATCTGAAAATGAATGTAATGAGGACATACCTTCCAATCAAAATACCACATTTTTTATGTTTTATTGGATATTCCTATCTATGAGTGTGTGTATTGGCCCTTATATTTTATATTTTTATTAATGATTATCATGAATCATGTACTTTAAAACATGAATGAAAATCATAATGATATATACTCATTGTGAGGTAACATACATTGGTTGAAACAAATTTGATATGGAATTAATTGAATAAGTTAGTAAAATATTTGTCCCTTATATGTTAATGGAAGAAGATATCCCTTGACCTTTGATTGAAATAGAATTGTATGGTATAAATCTAGGGACATGATAGTTTAAATTAAAGTTCATTTTGGGAAGTCAAAGAAACATATATAAAGTAATAAGGATAATATAACTGATGGGTTTAGGGAGTTCATATAAAGAACTAGTATCATAATAAACCCATAAAAAATCTAGGTATATCTTCAATAGTTAAAAATTCTATGAAAACAAAGAATAAAACTAAAGGTTTTGGGGTGTAGTGGAAGTGGTTGAGGCCATTCCCAACAATGGTTTTCATTGGTTTCTTTGGATTTATCCTTAAAACTAGATGAAAGAAACTTCAGAAGATTCGAAGAGAGGATATTCACATATATAACTTATAACTAATTTAATAAATAATTACCTTGCCTTATAATTCTTTCTTTATTTATAATCAAACTGGTTGAATTTGTTTTCATACCATCATTATGGAGAAGAATATAAAGTATAATTCCTCTAGCGGTATCCACATGTACTCTATAAATCTTAGAACATCACTGATAGATATATGGTTTCTATTGCAATTGTACTGATCATCTTGAGTTTTTATCCATTAATTTGAATGAGAATTACTTTGGCATTGAATAATTATTTTTCTAGTTCCCTTGATCTTGAGAGGGAGGAAGTGGATCGCCTATTGTTCTTGAGATCATTCATGAGAGGTTCTCTAAGTCTTGAAAAATTATATTGAGAGATCTAGTGTACACAAAAATTTACATAAACCAAAAAAATCATATAAGTTGGGTGATATATGTAGGTTTGGATAATTAGTAATTGCACAAAGTCCATTAACTAATTTATTTATTTTAATTAAACCCCATGTCAATTATGATTAATAAAATGTTATTATATTACATGATGTGCACTAACTTTCATATATTTGAATATAATTTATTAAATAAATAAATCAATGTTTATTTGAATGATATTAAATAAAATATTTAATTTCCATCAGGACCTTAACTCGGCTTGTCAATCCTCCTTGAAATTTATCGAACCTATAAAAATAAATATTAATTAAATAAATAAGTATCATTCTATTATTTGTTCAATAAATAAATAAATATTATATTCACTAATCGGTGAATAAATATTTATTTAATATTCACATAACTAAATAAATATATTTATGTAATGCCTTATTAATTTAGTAGATGATTACATGAGTATAAAAGTAAACCTATGATCCTATATCACACTTGAGTTCAAAAACATATAGGGATGAATTTTCATGGTACTATAGTAGTACTATTGTAACACCCAAACCCGAATCAATGATTCCACATCAAAGTTCAATATAACCTTATATGTGCCTCCCCAAATACAAGAGGCTAGTGAATATAAGTGAGGGTATAAAGTGTTTGGGGAGAATATGCCCTTAGTAATCATAGACATACACTTTAAATAATCAATATAAACCAAATAAAAACAAAAATACATAGGAAGATAACATGAATAAATGTTATAATAGATTTAATGTCATGTCATCCAATAATAAGAAATAGACCCTCAGTGTGGCATATCAACAAGATTAAGTTGTACAAATAGAAGAGATAAGTAAAATATGTTGTGGTAGATATCTGGATTATTTCTAGGTAAAATATCTATACCACACTCTAATATCCTTAGAAACCTACCTCTATTCCCTTTCCCATCATCGGACCCCTGATCATGAAGTCAACACATGCATCGAGATGCCCATGTATGGTGTGAGTATAAATCCAGTAGGACCTTACCAATATTTCCTTAACACAAGTGAACATACAAAAGAGTGTATTCCATGATAATAGATAAATTCACAAGAAAACAATAATCAATCATGTGATGAGTGGTCATGCGCTAACCATGACACCACGAACCCTGAAAATACCTGCTTCAGATCCATACTAGAAAAATGATCAAAATAGAAGTCATGATCAAGGGAAGACCATAAGAACACCTCATATATCTATGATAATCCATAAGTCCAATGAGTCTTGGGTCAGTCCATAAGTCCATCAAATCACATCTCTATCATGGGTCATGAAACAATGTCATCATACCCCTACCTATACCTCAGGTCAGGCCACATACTCATCGAATCCCATCACTACCTCAATTTAGGACACATAGTAATGGTTAAAGTGACCCAGACTTATCATATATAGATATTATATTATTTTAATGAATATTAATTACATTACACAAACACACACTTTAATACCATAATAGTTTAGTGCATTTAGAAACTTGGAAACACAAAAAAATGGTTCGTAGGTAAACTACATCATCTCTCACTATGTTCTTCATAATAAGTACCCTTCTTAGAAAAATCATATGTAATAAATTTCTTTATAACTTTTTTAAAGGAAACATAAGGAATGGTGAGCTCATATTCTCATTAATAGTAAACAAGGGAGATACGTAAGCATAACATGAACATTGAGGTATGAGAACATGATATTGACTTTTGAAAACCATTCCCCTTATATCAAAGATCATAATCTTAATCCATGGAATAAATATTAGTAGTTTATAATACATGAATCATAAGGGAAAAAAAGAACATGATCCAAGTGAGAATAAAATTGGCATAAGACATTGATTTGTGGCATACATATAATCCTAGAAAATCATTTTCATAGTAGTAAAGTCTCACAGGAAAGGATATCATAGTTGAATGGGTTCACTCCACAAGCCATAATAATAGCCAAGGTTCACTCCCAAGACCATATTATCAAATAAAATACCTTAATAAACTAGATTCACTCCACATTTTAATCCTATCTATCACATCATATTTAAATCATTACCCAATGGATTGGAGGTATATATAGGTCTGACCCATCTCATAATGAAAACTATATTTATGTGTGGCACAAGATCATAAAAAATTAATCATATCATATCCCATGAAATAAAATGAGTTTCATAAACATATCATCATATCATAACTTATGTAAAAGTGATATGTTTTACAATCATTTCATCATGTCTTAATAGAATAACCCATGAAAAAAGAATTAGGTTTAATAATAATTTTATCATGTTATAACACATGGAAGAGAAATGGGTTTTATAAACAACATGTCATCATAAATATAAACAATTTAGAGAAATAATAAGAATGGTATCCTTGAATCATATCCCAATTAATAAATAAGTAACATAAACAGATGTCATATTTGTTTGAAAATGATTATGAATGGTCATTTCAAACATTTCTTGTTGAATATGTCATTTTCTCTTTGAAAAAACTCTTTTTAAATCATAAACCATTTTAAAAATCATTTTCTATTTGAAATGATATATTTAAAATCTAAAAAAATCATAAATATTTAGGAAAAATATTTATTTGAAAATATATTTGAAAAAATTTAATGGAATCCTAAAATCATCAAGTGGTCATGATAGTGGTAAATAGTGTTCATGTTTTACATTTTCAAAAAAGATTCTTTTCACATTTTCGGTAAAATAAAAATGGTCATTTTTTGGAAAATAAAATGAACATTCCTTTCAAAAAAATTGAAAAAATAAAATCATGGGTAAAAATTAAATTAATAAATCATTTAAATAATGTTAAAACATTTTTTAAAACACTTTTAGAAAACATGGTTTTGGAATAAAAGGGGTTTTTAACTGAAAAGTCAATTTTTCTTAAAACATTATTTTTGAACTATTGAGTAGATAAAAGATAAAAATTAAGATAAAAAATGTATTATCATTAAATAATAGTAGGATAATAAAATTCATGGGTTTATTGAGAGATATATCAAAATATTTCATCATTTTAAAGCATAATCATAGACAATCCTGATAAACGATGTGATTGTAACATAAAACTCTTCCCACTTTATTAACTTTGAACCATAATACCCATGAAATAATAACATTAAATGAAACTTTTAATATCATAAAAATATTTATATTCATTATATATCATTTAAAGTGTAAGTATATACACATCATATAATAATATAGATGCATAACATCACTTATGTCCCCAAGAAGGAAAATTGAGACAAAAATCCCTTACCGATTTGTTAAATTCTAAAATGACACCCCATGAAATATGGATCCTAAAATGGATATATAAATAAAAATAATTTTCAGGATAAAAACCTAAAATAAATTCTTGGGTATTTTACACACCATATAAAAGAAATAGGTGGTGAATAAGGCATGTGTCTCACAGAAGTAAAAAGTGAGACGAAAATCATTTACCTTAAGTCTTTAATTTCATAATACACATTAAAACCTACTTTATAATAAATATAAGTTTATTATAAATATATTAAAGAACAATATTTATATATATAATACCATATATTATTTTCTTATGACCTTTTATTACACATTTAATAACAATTTCATGTTAAAGTCAGGTTTCGGGTAATAACTTATTTTTTTTTCATATATGTTTTGATTTTTTATTTTTGGTTTTGTTTCTTTGATCACGATTTAATAATATAAATAATTTTAACCATTATATAAATATTTTATATATTAATTATATATGTATTTACACTAATCTTTAAAATTTAGTGATAGAAAATGAAATACATCATTTATAGATACAGAAGTTTGTACGTACACATGAATGTTGTTTTCATTTTCTTATAATGTTGAAAAAAAAGAAAGGTAAATGATTTATATTTTAATTAAAAAATAATTTTTATGTCATATATATCACATATTTTCATTAAAACTATCCTTATTACCTTCTATGTAGAGCGTGAACGAATCACATCACTTCGTAGGGCTGTAGTCTATCGTACACATGAGCGATGTTATCGTATTCCCAAAAAATAGAAATAAAGAAGGTATATGTGATTTAATAATTCAAAAATCACAATAATATCATAAATATCATATAAAAATAATAAATACATCATTATTTCCTTCCATGGAGGTGGAAATGAAAAAATTAATGACATTAATTCATGAGGTGGTAGTCTGTCGTACACAGGAACGATGACTTCGTAACACGTTTGATGCAAATAAAGATGATTATAGGTAATGAACTTAAAATAACAACATATAAGTATATGGTATAAGCTAATTATATTATATCACCATTTCATAATAATAATTTAAGGAGGTTAAGGAATAAATAAAACAAAAATGATTGTTGATGAACATTATATCTTCTTCGATTATCCTCCTTAGGATTACACCAAAATACTTATGAGGTTGTATTTATATAAAAAATAAGGCTTCTAGGATGATAGGAGGGGATTTTTTTAATTGATTTGATAAGTTCTCGGCTGAACCAAAATTTATTTAAGGTATGAATAGGAGAGGAGAATGAGTGACCATTTATAAGTGAGGAGAGTGGCACACTTGTAATATTTTAAAAAGAAAAAGGTTTACCCATGTTTTTATCATTCCATAAGGCTAAAAAAATGAACATATATGGATACTATAAGGGATAAGGTAGAAATATTTCCATAAAATGGGATTTGAACAAGTTTTTGGTTATTTTTAACACTTTTTTTAGTTTAACACCCGGTAAACCCATTTTTACCTTAACCGCGGTAAATATTTTTATAGTGTTCACTATTAATTTTGGTCAAAAATTAATTTTACCTTATTATATAATATAAATTATTCTAATTCCAAACATGGAATACATTTTTCCAAATTAAATTCACAAAATTATCAAAATTAAATTTAAAATTAATCCCATAGAAGTGATGAGAAAGTGAGTTTTTAAAGAGAAAATGTTCAAAAGTTTACAAAGTTTTTATATTGAAATTCAATATGAAATTAATTAAAATTAATTAAATTGTATTAATGGATATATAGTTAAACTAATTTTACTTTAAAACCTATTTAAAATATTATTTAACTTTATAAATAAATTAAAATAAAAGGTTGTTTTCAATAAAAATTCAGTATTTTTCACTATTCATTAAAAAAATGAAACTCTTTAGAAAAATCCCAAAAAAATTCCATAAGCTATTTTTGACATGATTATTTAAAAATTAAATTTATTTTATCAAATTATTTTTCTAAAATGTTAAAAATTTATTTTATTAATGTTCACAAAATAAATAAATAGGATTTTTTGAGAAAATAGTTTTTTAGAAACATATAAAGACTTTAATGAAAATCAAGTACTTTTTATCAATATGTTTCCTTTATGTAAAAAAATTTTAATTAATATTTAAAAACTAGTTATTACTATTCATATTTCTATTTTTAATGTTTGGGTTATAATGGTTGAGTTTAAATAACTATATTAATAATATATCATGGTTTATTTAAAACTCAATGTCATATGTATGGAAAGCTAACCAAGTGTTGAATATAGTATAGAATTTAACTTGGTGTTGCATATAAATAAAGATATAAAATAAAATTAATTAATTCAAAATAAAATAATTCATAAAAACCCCAGGTGTTACACTCTTTCCCCCCTAAAATGAATTTTACCCTTTAAATTTGTCACTCTGATACAAACAAATGGGGATAATTTTGCCTCATCATATCCTTAAGTTCCCATATAGCTTCCTCAAACTGGTTGTTTTACCAAAAAACTTTGACAAAGTGAGTGGTCTTATTTCATATAAATTTCTCTATATAACCAAAAATATCCACCAATTGTTCCTCATAAGAAAGTTCTTTCTCCATTGGTATGATCTTTTTGTTAAACATATGTGAAGGGTTAGGTATGTACTTCCTTGATAGTGATACATGGAACACATCTTGGACTTCAGAGAGGTTTGGTTGAAGTTCCAATTTAAAGGCTACCATTCTGATATGATCCATAATTTCAAAGTGACTGGTATATCCAGAGATTAGTTTATTTTTATTACTAAATCACATAACTTTATTCCATATAGAATTATTAGAGACACTATGTCACCAAATTCAAATTCTAGATCACATCATTAATTGTCAGCATAACGTTTCTACTGACTTAAAGCTTCCTTGATGTGTTGGTGAATGGTTCTAACCTTCTCTTCCATTTATTCAGTTATCTCAGGTCCCAATATCTTTCTTTCTTCAACTTTATTCCATCACGTTGTATCTCTATACTTCTTTCCAAAGAGAGATTCATAAGGATACATCTGAATGATTGAGTAAAAGTTATTATTGTAAGAAAAGTAAACTAGAGGAAAGTGTTGATCCCAACCACCTTTTTAAATACAAAGATCAAGATCTCAACATATCCTCTAGGGTTTGAATTTTTCTCTCAAGTTGTCCATCTATCTGAGGGTGATATGTGGTAATGAAAATTAACTTTGTATCAAGAGCTTGTTTAAACTTTTATATAAATTTGAGTTAAACATCGAATCTTGATCATACACAATGGAATGTGGTACTTCATAAAACATTGCCACTTCCTTAATTTATATCCTAGAAATATGATATAGAGAGAGGTATTTTATGGTAGTGATGAACTGTGTTGACTTAGTAAGGTGATCAACTGCAATCCATATAGCATTATTCCCTTTATATTTTTTGGGGGGTTTAATGAAAAAATCCATGGTGATGTTTTCCCATTTTCATTTTGGTATGGGTAATGAATGTAATAACCCATTAGAATTTTTTCATTTAGCCTCAACTTTTTAATATACCAAGCACCAAGATACAAAAATCTTTTATGTCTCTATTTACGCCATCCCATGATAAATACTATTTCAAATATCTATACACCTTCATATTTCTTGGATAAATAGATAATTAAGAACTATGAGCTTCCTCTAATGACTCCTTCTTAAAATCTGTTATGAATGGAATGAATACATAGTTCCTGAACCTTACCATTCTCTCATTATTGAGGTTAAACTCATGAAAATTTCTAACCTTATTTTATAGATCTATATTTTCCTTCTACACCTCTTTATTCTTCACTTGGATAGATGGTTGAACATTCAATTTAGAAAGATAGATTTTTTCCCTTTATTTAGGATTTCCAGATCCATCCTTTAAAAATATTGAAATATTAGATCTTTTTTAATCCTCATAATAAATAATCTATCATGATTCTTTTGACTCAAATCATTGACAACATTATTCTCTTTCTCAGGGTGGTAATTTATTGACTAATCATAATATTTAATCAACTCTAACCATCTTATTTGGTGCATATTCAACTCCTTCTATGTGAATATATACTTTAAACTTTATTATCATTATATATATCACACTTTTATCCATAAAGATAATACCTCCATATGTTTAATGAAAAATTTACATTAGTTAAATTTAAATCTTGATTTGGGTAATTTTTCTCATGAGTCTTCAATTTTCATAAAGCTTAAGATATATCCATGTCATTATATATAAGAACACATCACAATACTTTATTTTATGCATCAATATAGATTATAAATCCTTCTCCACTATAGGGTAATGTAATAATAGTTGAGCTAACTAATACTCTATTATGTTCCTTGAAATTTTACTCATATTCATCTATCCAGAGGAACATGGCTCCCTTCTGAGTTAATTTAGTTAGGGGATTATATAGTCATGAGAAATTCTCCACAAACCATTGATAATATCCAACTAAATCAAGAAAACTATAGATCTAAATAACCATGGTTAGTCTGGAACAACACTAAATAGACTTTCATCTTTGATGGATCTACTAATATAACCTCCCTTAAGATTATATGATCCAAAAATTAAACCTTTTCTAGCCAAAATTCACACTTTGTAAATTTTTCATATAGTTTCTTCTTCCTTAGGGTATTTAGTACAATTCTAAATTGATCTTCATGATCTTCCTTTCCCTTTAAATAGATAATAACATCATCTATAAAAACTACCATGAACTGATCAAGGTAATCTATAAAGAATTTATTCATTAAATCCATAAATATGGTAGGGGCATTAGTAAGATATAATGGAATTACTATACCTTTATAGTGTCTATACCTTGTATGGAATGCTATCTTAGATATATCCTCCCTATTAAACCTCGATTGATGGTATCCAAAATGAATTTCAATCTTGAAAAAGTATTGATCTTCATGCAGTTGATCAAACAAGTCATCAATACAGGGAAGAGGATACTTATTCTTAATTTTGATCTTATTTGACTCCTGATAATCAATACAGAGTCTCATTGATCAATATTTATTTTTAACAAAAAGAAAAGGAGTACACAAGGTGAAACACTTGTATGAATTAATCCCTTATCAAGGTTTTCCAAGATTTTATTCTTCAATTCCTAAAATTAAATCAGGTCCATTATATAGGGAGTATTTGAAATTGGTATGACACCTGGTATGAGTTCTATTGAGAACTTAACTTTATGTTTTGTTATAAATCTAGGAAACTCTTCCAGAAATGCATCAAAAAATTCCTAAAAAATATTTATATCATCTATTTCAAGTTTCTACCCAACCATTTGTGATAATCACCCCATATGAATAGTAATTAAGGTTCATACAATGGATGTGATATATATGGGAAGATATTACTTATTTTCACAATGATAGACTATCATAGGTTTTTTTGGAATATCAAATGTAAAATAATTTACTTGAAAATTGATATGGTATTTATATAGATAAATCAAATCCATACCCATGATAATATCAAATTCAACTATAGGAATAATGAAAAGATTTATAGAAAGAACATTCCCACAAACTTTAACTAGATAGGAATCATATAATTGAGTTGTGATAATCATACCATTATGGGTTTTCAATAATAATTTTACATCTAATCATTTTGGAAACATCTTGATACATTTATAAAATTCCTCAGATGTGAAAAAATTTGTAGATCCATAATCAAATAATAAATTAACAGTTCTAGAGTTTATGTTAAGTGTGCCTTTAACCATGTTGTTAGAACACCCCTCATCAGAAAATGTGATCACATGATATTTCCCTTTGTCTCTTTCCTTAAGAGGTTTCTGATGTTGATCATCATCATTAAACTTTAGATGTGGGCATTAGTTATCATAATTTGCTTACTCCTTTTATTTGAAAAAAATTTAGACTGGTTGGTTAATTATATGAAGCTTTCTCTCTATTCACATCATTAGTTAACTTCTTCCCATCACTTCAACAATTGATTTCCTGATTACCATCCCTTTCAAATTTAACACATTTACTAGTACCCTTAAGAAAATTTCCTCCATTCTTATTTCCACACTTTAAGCATAAAAGAAATATCATATTCTTCTCTCCATTGTTCTTATATTTTCTTTTGAATTCCATTTTTCTCTTCCTATAAAAACCATGATATTGATACATAACTCCAACCTCCATTTAAACCTTGATAACATATAAAAAAATCTATCCATATCTACTAATGTATTTTATGGATAATTCCCTTAGAAGTATTTTTTTTAATCCACTGATGAATCACTCAACCTTACTTTTAGTTTGGATGATAATACCAGAAGAATAACTCACAAGTCTTGTAATATTTTCCTCATAGATACCAATAGATTCATCATCCTTTTGTTTTAGATCAAGAAAATCTTTCTCCTTATTCATATGAAGAATATTAGGAAAGTGATTATTTAAAAATATGTTCTTGAACTTTTCCCAATACATGGAGTTAATTTTATCCTATTGCCTCATATTCTTTCTAAGATTCCACCATTTATCTCCTTCACTTTCCAAATAGTAGACATAAAAAATGGATTTTTCATGTTCTAAACACTAGAGAATGTAAAATATGTTATCAATGTTTTTGATCCATTATTCAGAAACTATTGGATCAGAAGATCCATTTAAAGAAGGAGGACTTTACCTCATGAATAACTCAACGAAATTTTGTTTCCTCCTTTATTTATTTGGTAGTCCAGCATGATTCATAGCCTGAGAATGTTATGTGTGTATAAAAATAATAATTTTCATTCCAACTACCATAATTTTTGGATTATTAGGAGTAAAATCATTTCATTTTCTGTCACACTTAGCATTAACATGGTTCCTTTAGGTTACATCCCTTGACTAAAACCAAAAACCATAGTATAAGAAACAATAATAATGATAGGGGACTAAATAATCATGAAAAACCAATTAAATGATTTCTAAATCATGAAAAAATATTTAATCTATGACACATTTGCTTTATCCTAGATCATTCATAGTTATCATCTATTTAAATCCTTTATGATGGTTCATAAATTTTTTTTGAGTTTCCAAAGGATATCCCCCATAAGTGTTAAACTAGGTGTGTAGAAATGCTCATTATCATGCACTGGGTGACAATTGAGTCTAACTCAATGAGTCCTTTTTAGAGTTATTACTCCTAGGTTCCTCTATTCTAGATTCACATCCACTTATAATATCTAGAAATAGATTTAATTTTTTGGAAACCACTCGCTCTATCCTTTACCAAAAATTCCAGTACATTTTCCTATACTGTTACTCACCCTTAAAATTATTATTAGACATGTCTTTAGGGATATCACTAAGGTTTTCTAATCCTAGTTTACAAAGTTTAGATAAACCTATCCTCTAATACCAACAATAAAGACCTTGTAATATCATATATAGATATTATATCATTTTTTAGGAATATTCATTACATTACACAAACACATGCCTAGGGACCATGATAGTTTAGTGTCTTTGGAAAATTTTAAACACAAATAACTAGTCCATAAGTAAACTAAATCATATCTTACTAAGATCTTCATAACTATCACCCTTCTTAGACATATCATACGAAATACATTTCTTCATAACCTAAGGAAATGACACATAAGAAAGGGTGAGCTCAGATGCTCATTAAGGGTAAAAAGGGAGATATTTAAGCATAAAATGAACATAAGGGTATGGTAACATGAGCATAATAATTTAAAACCATACCCTTCATATCAGATATAAAAATATTGAGTAATGGAATAAATATTGGTAGTCCATGATACATGATTCATAAGGTAATCAAAGAACATGATCCATTAGAGCATAACATTGGAATAAGACATGGATTAGTGGCATACATATAATCATAGAAAATCATTTTCATAGTAGTCCAGGATCACTGAAAATGATATCATAGTGTAATAGCTTCACTCCCCAAACCATCATAGTATTCAAGGTTCACTTCCAAGTCTATCATAGAGGACAAAGTTACTTATTGAACTTGGTTCAATTCTAGTTCCAGTATTTTCTATCTCAAGAGATATATATCTTTACCCAATTCATTACAAGGAGATATAGGCCCCACCCATCTCTTAATTAAAACTATATTTAGGTGTTTAATGAGATCATAAAACATTCATCATATCATAACCCATGAAATAAAATGGGTTTCATAAACATCTCATCATATCATAACCTCTGGAAAAGAGATATGTTTAAAAATAATTTTATCATTTCATCATATAGTTAACCATAGAAAAAGAAGTAGGTTTCATAAGAATTTTATCATTTTATAACCCATGGAATAGAAATGGGTTTCATAAACATCATGCCATCAAAAACATAAACCATTCATAAAATAATAAGAATGGAATCCTTGGATCATATCCCTAGTAAGGAATAGATAACATAAAAACATTTCATCTTGGATGTAAAATTATTTTGAATGATAATTTAAAACATTTCTTGAGTAAATTATCCTTTATTATTTGAAAAACACTTTTTAAAACATAAAACCTTTTCAAGATCCTTTTCACTTTGAAATAGTTTATTTAAAATCAAAAAATTTAAAAATACTAGGGAAAACATTTCATTTAAAAATATATTTGAAAATTTTTAATGGAATCTTGAAATCATTAAGAATTCATGACATTGGGAAATATTTTTCATGTCGTGCATGTTAAAAAACAAATATTCTTTTCACATTTTTAGAAAAAACCAAATGGGAATTGTTTGGAAAATGAAATGAAGACTCCTTTAAAAAAAAATTGTAAAACATTAAACATGGTTCAACATTAATTGAATAAATCATTTGGATAATGTTAAAAAAATTGAAAACACTTTTAGAAAACATGGTTTTGGAAGAAGAAAGGTTTTTCAACCGAAAAGATGATTTTTCTTAAAAATATTATTTTTGAACTCTTGAGTACATAAAGAGATGAAAATGAAGGAAACAAATGTATTCTCAAAAAATATACATAGGATAATAAACATAATTAGGTTTTTGAGAATATATCATAATATATCATCATTTGAAATCATAATCATAGACAATCTTGATAAACGATGAGATTGTAACAAAAAACTCCTCCCACTTTGGTAACTTTGAACCGCAATCACCATGAAAGAATAACATCAAATGAAACTTAAAATATCATGAAAATATTGATATTCATGATATAACATTTAAATGGGAATTATATATGCCTCATATAAGAATATAGGTGTATAACATCATTTATTTCCCAAAGAAAGAAAATTGAGACAAAAATCCATCACAGATTTGTTAACTTTTAAACAGTAAATGTCATGAAAAAGGGATACTAAAATTGATATATAAATAAAAATAATTTTTAGGGTAATAATCATAAAATAAATTCATGTTAAGTATACACACCACATAAAATAAATAAGTGGTGAATATGACATGTGTCACATGGAAGTAAAAAGTGAGATGAAAATCCCTTACCTTATGTCTTGACTTCCATCATACACATTCAAACCTCTCATATAATGAATATAAATTTATTATTAATCTATTAAAGAAAAATATTTATATATTTTATACCATATATTATTTTCTTATGACCTTTTATTACCCATTTATTAACAATTCCATGTTAAAGTTGTTTTTTGGACAATAACTACTTTGTTTTTCATATATGTTTTGATTTTTTATTTTTTGGTCCTCTTAATTTGATAATGATTTAATCATACCCAGAATGTTAACCATGATATAAATATAATATAAATTCATTTTATATTTATTTAGATAAATTTATAAAATTTATTGATAGAAAATAAAATACATCATTCATGGAGATGGTGGGTCATACATAATATGAATGTTGTTTCAGTTTTTTTATCATATTGAAATAAATAATGATAAATTGTAAGAAAATGATTTTTTTAATCAGGTATGGATACTTTAAAATTTAGTCTAATTCTTTATTTTGGACCTAATACGAATTATCAATGAGTTCATGGAGGTTATGGGGGTGTTTGAGGCTTTTTCAGAGCTCAGAACCCTAAATGGTGGGTAAAGTGCACTAGTTGCATAGTTAATAGAAACTGTATGATCCATTCCCCATAGTTTTCCCTAACCATGCGTAGATGGATAGAGGGGTGAATAAGGATGTATAGTTTTCCCTAACCATACACTTTGGGATGCATGCATGTTTGAATAACACAACAAAATATAGCATAACCATGTAAATGGTTGGTGCATGGTTTCTCTAACCATGTGGGGTCCCCCTAGAGGCGGTTCTATGTGCATGGTTTTCCAACCATGCATCCAAACTGTGTGACCTTGAAATTTTGCTTAAAATTACCCTTTTCACCTTAATTCTAATTTAATAATACTCCTCCTTTTATTTATTCTTTTTTGGAAAAAAGGATCTATCTTCTTCACATTGGAGATCTCTTTTACCCTCTTGAATAGTCTTTTATCCAGATTCATCATCCAAACTCTAATTCAAACCCATTTTTCATGTTATATGTGCATCGTTAAGTAATTGATTCATCTCAAGTCATTCATCATTTTTCTTTCCTTCAATTAATCTATTTTAATGTAGACTCATATGACCTATCTTCAACACATTGATCTATTCTTCATATTTCATTTGAATCAGGCCAAACTAAAGGCTGATACTAGATGAGGAGAGTACTGTGAGTATATATTAAGTGGTTTATGAATCATCCCTCCAATTATTTCTATTTTATAAACTATTATTGTTGTGTACACATTGCTTTCATTTGGGTTTTCCTGTTAAATTCATGTACCTTGCTTATAGTCATTAGAATCATGTTCTAAGACCCTTTTTATATATGTTATCCATCATTGGAGGTTATGACCTCAACATCAACTGCCCCAAGTAGGGTGTTTTAATAATTATGATTTTGGTATCTTTTTAAGCCTATCAGTGCCATTTTTTGGGTGTGTTATGACTTGACCATGATAAAGGTAAGTGTTTCAATTAAATAAATGATATATAAATGTTTATTACATGTATGTCTCAATTGAACCTTCTAAGGTAAGTGTTTTCAATTAATAAATGAGCCATTTAAATGATAAATGGATAGAATATTGATACTTATCACTTGTCCTAGTTTCTTATGATGGATTTGTACTTGTTTTCACATTCATATCACACCTCTACATGCTTATAGAAGGTAGTGGAGGAAACCTAATAAATGAATAGTCAAATTATATACTATGTCGTTCCATCCTTTGTTATGCCTTTTCACACTAATGAAAGGCAATAACATAAACCAAATAACCTATTAAATGACATGAATATTACATGGATTAATTACTTAATAAATCAAGTAAGAGGTGCCTATTGCATATAGACCTGATCATCTTTATAAGAATGGTCAAAATTGAGATAGCATTGGATTATAGAGTAAATTCCTTGAGCACTCATAGACACCATTCTGATTCAAGGATAATGGTTTCTAAGGATGATACCCACATTGGAACTTGATCCTTTTCTACCAATGGATGCATGACATGGTGTTGTAGGATCCCTCTATTATAATTATAGGATTACTTGAATACACTCCTTGGATCCAATGTGACATCTATAGACATGTCGTACTATGGATACACCAATTGGGCCTAGTCATTCCTTATCCCATTTTACCTTCGATGAGATCCTTATACTTGGTTAGAATCATATTAAAGTGGAATTCCTAGGTCGATTCCCCTTAAATTACATGTAGACCCATCTTAGCCAGTCTGAGGATTATTTCTGAGTTGGATTAACCATTGAGGTCAAGGATTCCTTAGTTATTACCTTGGATCCTCTCAATTATCATCATTATAGGATGCCCTATTATATCTTGGATCCTTTATTATTACTATCATGATATATTGTCAGTGATGGCTATACCTCACAGGACTTAACTATTTAAACTAAACTCAAATGAGTTAACTAAATGATCTCATATTCAGATACATTATCAGTTGAGGTTGAAGTAGGTATCTGGGTATTTACATTATTTTAATTCTTTTATTTTATATATACCTACACACTATTAGTTTATATTTCACAGATTGGATGATATAGATTCCATTGGTGGTGGAATACTAAGATTTACCTCACACCCTATCCAGAATCCCATTGGTACCCATAAAGATTATATGTATAAAAATTTTGAAAAGGCTAAGCATCTTGCTTTAGACACCTGATCTTCTTAAATTAGTATGGATCTTGGAATCAGATGATCAAGATAGTGCTCAAGATACTGAATAGTTCTTGGATTCTTTTTTATTCTTTTGTATAGAATGTATTACCTGCGACCATGTGTACCTATTTTCCAGTTTTTTAGACACATAACATACATTATCATCATCTTTTTAGTATTATTATCAATTTATTCTATTATTTATTTTTCTTGTCTGATTCTTCTATGGAGGGCTACTGGTTTGGGGTTTATAGTGACTTTTATCTATTGTTCCATATTTTTACATATGATTTCACCATTTACCTATTATTATATTTATACATTGTGTTCCACTCTTTTAATGAGGCTATAGTCTCCCCACGGACACACCCTAGGCCTACTGCTAGTCAGAAGCCTCTATCATTTGGGGAGATGCACTTGAGTCCATGTGGCTAACTAGGATCGGGGAACCTTTGAGTGGAACCCAGGTTTGGGACTTCACAAATTGGTATCAAAGGTTTATTTTATTGAATTACTATTCTGATACAATATAAACGATATTAGGAACACTTTGTAACTTGGTTATAAGTTATTCTTGGGTGTAGCTAATCCAGATTTGGGGTAAATGCTTATTCTATTTTTTCTTATTACAGTTGATATCCTTTCACCGCTAGGTGATGCACATGTTGTGTGATGTTAATTATTATTATTATTGAGGATTTCATTTCCACCTTGTCCTGATGAGATGAGGGTAAGGATAAATGTTACATGCATCATTATAGGTACCTAGAAATCACATTCGATGTATATGCCATGTCATATAGGTTCATTTCGCCTCTTTCATTTTCCTATATTGCCTGTGATTATTGATTGATCCATGATTATTATATATTCTTAAGCTACCTTTGACTGTGATTGACGGATTTCTAGTTTAAATTTAGGAGTTTTATGGGCCCTTGTGGGCTAGAATGAGTAATTTACTGATTTGATTCGTCATATACTATCCATTACATTTTGATACCGAATGTAGACTAAGTTAACTAGAAAATAAATAGGTTTTGATTTTTGTGATAAGGTGTATGGTCTCTGATTCACTAGGAATGAAAATCCATTTTAATCAAACTTTGATATAAGTTTATAAGAAAATGAAAATTAAAAAGTAAAGCATGACTTAAAAATAAATTGTTTCTAGTACATGAAGAGGCAAGGTGTTATTGAACCTTTATCTACTGGAACCCCTGTAAACTTATCATGAACACTTACCAATACCTGACCTCCTAAGAGGGTAATTGGGGTAATATATCTTGGGTATTGATCCCTTACTCTAATAATATTATTACATTAGTTCTTCTATCTATTATTAAATCTTTGTCTGAGGTATGTTCTTGTAATTTGTAGAGATATGCTGCCACAACGCCCTTGTGTTGTGTTTCAGGAGGGTGGAAATGACCATGCTCCAAATATGGTGGTCCCAGAGCTGTTGGTCTTACCATTCGGAGTGACACTTGAGGCACTGCCTATTATACTCAATCTAGGAACTGACACTTAGCTTTATGAGAGGTTCCTAAATTTGATGTAGTCCATACAGGGTGCTCCATGACCTGCACCTACGATGGCTGATCTGGTACTTGAGTTCTAGCTACATCATCCTTCTATCTTCTTGGGGGATGGTGATCCACAAGATGCTGAGTTTTGGTAGGAGTCCACCCTATCTATCTTTGAGAATATAGATATAGAACCAGATAAAATGTTAAAACTTGATACTTCTATGCTTCCTAATTCTTCCAAGTGCTGTTGGGATGTAATTACCCAGTCCGGTCATCATTAGGGCCTGTTATGGGCTGATTTCTAGACTATCTTCTATGATCAATTCTTTCCTTAGATGTTGAGAGCTAACCAAGCCAGCGATTTCATGCATCTAGAGAAGGGTGTTATATCATTCATGGATTATTAAGAATGTTTTACTAAGTTACAATTATTTTTACCTCTTCTAACAAGATATGAGATGTCACGTTCTAGATGCTTTGAGGATGGGATCTAGTATTTCATTTGTACTCAGGTGAACGTCTTTTAGCTACCTACATTTTCTAAGATATTTAATCAGGATCTTATCACTGAGTACGGCCTAAGGGAAGGTGATAGTACTAAGAATATAGGATCAGTGTTGAGGTAGGCCAGTAGATCTTCTAGTACCAGAAAATGTTCCCTCGAGGTTTCTCATCAGAGAATTTTTTATCATAGTAACTGCAATGTAGGCTCTGTTGTATCCTATCAGTGTAGATAGAAGGGGTATATGAAGACTCAGTGTGATAGAGACCCTATGGATTGTCGTGATTGTAGAATAATGGGGTATATTCATATATTTTTTTAGACCTTTCCATCAAATTACAATGAAAGAGGATTCACACCATCTCTACCTTTAGGGGAAGGATATTTTATACCATGTCAGGTAGGGATTTGGAGTAGAACATGTAGGATTAGATGAGGAGTAGGTCATGGACATGGTATCTATACTTCTTATTATCAGAAACATCATTAGATTAGTCATACTCAGGGAAGTCCATCTATATCATAGGTCCATGGATTAGGCCATATGTATATTATACAACCGATACCCAAGGATTAGAGTGCACGACCATCTACTATATGATGTCATATTCTAGTATCCTCCACTATAGTATCATCTTTATTTGATATAGGTGTTTCACACTCCTTCATCAATTTAAATATCATGGAAAGTATCGGGTTGTAAATTCAATATTACTATGGCGTAATGACCATGGATACACCATTATAAGTATGGTTAGAGGGAATATGCCAATATAGGAACTATACCCTTGAGCTAGGTGGTTACCCTTTCTTATGGTACCTCTATGTTCTTGAGATGATAGGCTTTGATTTCATTCTCAAGATGGATTGGTTGGTCACATATCATGCCTTTATAGACTGCTATCATTTTAGGGTATCATTTATATCACTTGAGGGTAGTATCTATCTCCATAAGGGTGAGTTGGAAATTTAGGATAATAGAGCTAGACCAGATTTTCATGGGCTAGGTGGAGTAACAACCCATATTTCTAGTCTATTCATGAAGGAATGGGATGTACACTTGTCATATTTTCTTCTCATAGTAGATCACTTCAAGGATGTCTTTCCCAATTATTTTTCTAGATTACCTCTTGAGAGAGAGAGAGAGAGTTTATTATTGATCTTATTCTGTAGAATCTATAGTTTCCATTATTCTATATAGGATGACACCTACTAAGATCTAGGATCTCAAGAAATAGTTAGAGGATCTAAAGTCTAAAGGTTTTATCAAACCCAGTACTTCCTCTTGAGGTTTACATGTGTTTTTCGCCAAGAAGGTGGATAGATCCCTTCATTTATCTGTAGATTACAAATGGTTGAATAGGATTACAATTAAGAATTGGTATCCACTAACTAAAATAGATTATCTCTTTGTCTAGATTTGAGGATCTATGGTATTCTCAAAGATCGACCTAAGATTGGGTTATCATCAGGTGCAAGTCAAGACTTCAGACATACCTCATTTAGATTTTTATATAAGGTATGGTTTGTATGAGTATCTCATTATGAAATTAAATATTATGAACGTGATTTCCATTTCTATGGATTTGATTAATAGGATTTTCCATCCCTATCTGGATTATTTTTTCTTGGTATTTATGGATGGCATCTTCTTGTATTCTCACACTCATAGTGGCCATGCTAAGCACCTTGAGATAATTCTGAATACACTGAGAGAGAACCATCTTTATTCCAAGCTTACTAAGTGGGAATTTTGGATTGAAAAGTTTCACTTCTTGGGTCATATTATCTTAAAATCCGAAGTGTTTATTAACCCAAATAAGTAGAGTGTTGTGATTTCCTAGGAGCATCCCAAGAACGTGTTTGATATATAGAGTTTCTTGGGGATGTATGGATATTAAAGGTGTTTCATACAGGACTTCTCATTCCTTTATACTTATCTTAACATTCTTACAAATATGGGTGTTAAGTTCCTATGGTCAGAAACATGCAAGAACTCCTTTCAGGATCTAAAAGGAAGGTTTATCTTAACACCTATTTTGATTCTTACAGAGCCTAGTAGAGGATATATAGTGTTTTATGATTCATCGAGCATTGTTTTGGGGGTAATGTTGATACATAAGGATAGATTCATTACATATATATCTCAATAGTTTAGGCCTCATGATATAAATTACCCAACGCATGACCTTGAGCTAGTGGCAATTTTCCATGCCTTATACTACTGGAGACAATCTAATGGGTGAGCGCTTTGTTGTGTATATGGAACACGAGATCCTAAAATATATTTTTCACAATGTGACTTGAAACTCAGATAGTGAATATGGGTAGAATACCTTTAGTCTTTTGATTTTAAGATTTATTATACGCCTAGAAAGAGAAATGCGGTAGTAGATGTGTTGAGTCAAAAAATCAGGCATAGGTCATACAAGAATCCAGTAATGAATGGAAATTAATGGTACCCTTTTTTGAGTTATATATGGAGGTTCATAAAAGTCATGAGTATACTTATCTATCTTCCTTGATTTTTACCTCTTCACTCCTTGAGTGGGTAAGTATTAACAAGTTTTCAAATCCTTAGGGATTGGTTCTTTGGGAGAGTATTGTGGGTGGGGACCCACCTCTGGACTGGTCTATCAATGGAGAAGATATTATCCATATACATGGGAGTGTTTGGGTTCCTATAGATATGAGAGAGGAACTGATTCGTGATTCCCATGCTTCTCAATGGGCAGTTCATCTAGGCATCTCCAAGATATATTTGGATATGTGACGCCATTATTGGTGGCTTGAGATGAAACGTCATATAGTAGGATTTATCACTAAGTGTTCAAACTATTAGTAGGTGAAGGTGGAGCAATAAAGACCTACAATATTGTTACATCATATTATAGTCTCAGAATATAAAAGGGGATATTTTTCTATGGATTTTGTAGTTAGCGTATCGGGGTTTCCACGAGGTAGTGATGCAGTTTGGGTAGTTGTGGATCGACTGATGAAATTATCCCAATTTCTTCCTATCAAGGAGATTTTATCAGTTAGTGAGATAGGAAGACTGTATGTATGTGAGATCATACAGTTTCAAATGGTCCCTCATACTATCATTTCAAATAGGGATGCTCATCTCGTGTCATAGTTCTGGAAGGGGTTGCAGAAAGATATGGGTACACAGGTGCTTTTAAGCACAATGTTTCACCCTCAGACCGATGGACACTCAGAAAATATAATACAAGTGTTATAGGACAAGATCTGAGCATGTTTCCTTGATTTTAGAGGTTCTTAGGAGAAGCATATCCCTCTAATCAAGTTCTCTTATAGTAATAGATTTCAGGAGACAATTCATATTACTCCTTATGAGGCTTTGAATGGTACATTGTTTTGTTCAGCCCTATGATAGATAAAGGCAGGAGTGTTGTCCCTACTAGGTCTTCATCTAATACAGGATACTTTGGAGTAGGTTCAGTTGATCATGAAGTGTATGTGTACTACTCAATCTAGATATAAATATTATGTTGATCGTCATCGATGACCTTTGGATTTTGAGGTCGGGGATCATATTTTCCTATGGGTATCACCCAAGCTTGGCCATAGATAGATACATAAGCAAGGGAAGCTATCAATCCACTTTATTGGTCCATTTGAGATTATGGAGAGAGTCAGGCTAGCATCTTATCAGTTGTTATTACCTCATAGGTATCATGTCATGCATGACATCTTCTAAATTCCACATCTTCCCTAGTATCATGTTGACTCATCTCATAATTTTTATCCAAAGGATTTTGAGTTAGATTTTGATGCTTATTTTGAGGAGTAGCCTATACACATCATTGATTAGAGCATGAAATCTCTCTGAGGTTGGTATGTCCCTTTAGTACAGGTGTTATGGCATCACAACCATGTACAGGATGAAACCTAAGAGTGAGAGGCTGACATACATGCCTAGTGGCTGAAGTTTTTCTTAGATAGTGCTTCAATTTCCTTGGAAGGTGAACTCGGGGAAGAGTTCCTTTAAGGGGGGAAGACTGTAAGAACCCGATTTTTCCCTCAGGTGTGGATACTTTAATATTTATTCTAATTCTATATTTTGGACCTAATATGGATACCCAATGAGTTCATAGAGGTTACAGGGGTGTTTAGGGATTGTTCAGATCTTGGAACCCCAGTCGATGGGAAAAGTGCATTGGATGCATAGTTAATAGAAACTGTGTGAGCCAATCCACATAGTTTCTCATAACCGTGCGGGGATAGACAAAGGGGTGAATCAGGGTGAATGTTTTTCCCTAACCATGTGCCAGGGGCCGCACACCCATGCGAATAGTATAGTAAAATATAGCAGAACCATGCACATTTTTGGCACACAGTTTCTTAAATCATGTGGGTCTAACCATGTGGGGTCCCCTATAGGTAGTTCCATGCATACAATTGGTGCACGGTTTCCAACCGTGCGACCCTAAAATTTTGGGTAAAATTACTCTTTTCCCTTAATTCTAATTTAAACATAACCCTCCTCTCATTTCTTCTCCAGTGCACAGAATGAGCCCTCTTCTTCATATTGGAGCTCCCTTTTACCCACTTCCATAGTTTTTTATCTAGATTCATCATCTAAACTCTGATTCAATTCCCATTTATCACATTGGATACACATCAGTAAAAACTCAATTCATCTTGAGTACATCATTCTTCTTTCCCTCAACGACACTATTTTAATGCAGGCTCATATGCCCTATTTTTAGGTAGTGGATCCATTCTATTGATTTATTCTGATATGGGCTAAACTAAAGTTTGATACTGGATGAGTGGAGTGCTATGAGTATATGGCATGTGTTTTATGGCTCATCCTTTAAGTCTCACCATTTTATAAACTGTTGTCATTGTGCATACACTGATTTCATCAGTTGTTTCCTTTTCAATTCACGTGTCTTACTTATAGTCATTATAATCATGTTTTAATACCCTTGTTATATATTTCATCCATAGTTGGAGGTTATGACCTCAACATTGACCACCCCAAGTAGGGGGGTTTCATAATTATGCTTCTAGTATCTTGTAAATCCTAATTACGCCATTTTTCGTGTGTGATGTGAATTGACCTTGATAAAATTAAGTGTTTCAATTAAATGAATTAGTTATAAATGGTTATTATATGTATGTATCACTTGACCCTTATAAGGTAAGTGTTTCCAATTAATCAATGAATCATTTAAATGATAAATGGAAAGTATATTGATACTTATCACTTGGAATAGTTTATTATGATGGATTTGTACACAGAATGTATGTAGAACAACTTACCATGCTTATAGAAGGATGTGGACTAAACCTAATAAATGAATAAAGAAATTAAGTAATAAATGGTTTCATTCTTTATTATGCCTTATCACACTAATCAGAGGCAACGACTTGAACCAAATAACTTATTAAATGGTATGAGTATTACATGGACTGATTAATTAATAAATCAAGTATAAGGTGACTATTACATATAGACCTGATAATATTTATAGGAATGTTTAGACTTGATCCATCCTTGGATTCCCAAGGGAATGCCTTGAGAACTCATGGATTCCATTCCAATTCAAGGATTCCAGTTGTGAGGTATGATACCCACCTTGGAACCTGATACATGTATACCAATGGATGCTCGACATGCCATTTTAGGATCCCTCCATTATCATTATAGGATTCCTTGGATACACTACATAGATCCAGTGTAATTTATATAGAGATGTGGCACTATGTATACACCTATTGGGCCCAGTCATTACTTGTCTCATTTTACCTTGGATGAGATCCTTGGACTCAGTTAGAATCATATTACAATGGAACACCTTGGGAGATTCCCATTTTATTATACACAAGCCCATATTATCTAGGCTTCATATTATTACTAAGTTGGATTGACCCCTAAGGTCAAGGATTCCTTGTTTATAACCTTGGATCCCCTTTATTATCATCATTATAGGATACCCTATTATATATTGTGTCCTTTATTATTACTATCATGGTATGTTTCCATGGTTGGTTATACCTCACATGACTTAAATATATAAAATATACTCAAATGAATTAACTAAACGATCTAATGTTCAGAGAAATTATTAGTTGTGGATGAAGTAGGTATTTGAGTATTTACATTGTTGTACTACTTTATTTTTATATATACCTGCACACTGTTAGTTTATATTTCACAGACTGGATGGTATAGACGTCGTTGGTGGTGGCCTACTAAGATTTATAGCACACCCTATTTGGGCCTCCATTAGTAACAAAAAAATATATTATATGACTGACTGAACAATATCATTTTTATTACTTAGGGATACATACAACAAAGAGAGATACATCAAGGAGGTTAGAAGTAGAGAAGGCCCAAAGCATCATTAATAAGAAAGTAGATGCCTATGGGAGGAAAGGAACATAAATTAAGGTAGAGGGAAACATTTTGTATTGGGGAATCCTGGGATGACAAGAAGTCCACAAATTTATTTCCCTCACGCCATGTGTGAGAGATCCCCATATGAGCTCCCATGATCCATTTTCACTTACAGATAAGATAAGATATTCTACAAGGGATAATTCCACATCCTGATAAATATTTATAGAGAATCAAAGAAACTGTATCCACCATCCTCAATGCTATATTCATTTGTTCACATACCTCCAGTCCCATGTCTATCGCCTTAGTCTCATATGGAAGGGAATCTCCTCTTCCAAAAAAGGCTAAAAAGTCCACCACAATGGACCCCTTCTGGTCTCTTATATCACTACCTCCTCTCATCTCCCCCTTTGGAGGGATTTTTCCATGTTGAGTTTAAACCCACCACATAGGGGGTACCAACGTACCCAATGAACTTGTCCCATCCTCCCCTTATGAGTGATCATGCCTTATAGAAGATGCCTTATTGATGGGGCACTATGGAAATCTGTACATAAGCTGACTAAGTCCAACAACATATTCTTAATTTTGAAGATGATGCTTACTCGGGTTTCGGAGGAATTCCTTTGTCGTGTGTCATTCCTCGCTTTCTAAATAGTCAAAAAACCTTCCACAAGTATAATTTCTCTGCCTTTCCTCTCTCGAACATGCTCACCTACACCATAAAACTATTGGTTCAGGACATCTTCTTGCCTCCTGCCTGAACCTTTCCACCCTAAGAACTGTTTGTGCGTCTGCCAGCTCCACCGATCCCAATCGCTATTGAATAATATGTGCTCCATTGTTTCTTGTTGGGTGTTAATGCAACACCAGCATCTGGATGCCAATTTAACACCCATGTGTTGTATGTTTTCATCAGTGGGAATGGTATTATTCCAGAATCTCCACAACACAAAGTTAAACTTGGGAGAGATTCCCTTGGACCACATAGTTTCCCCCCATGAATCACTAGACCTGGGGTCCCTCCTCACACTGCCATAGGCTTTCAGGGAAAACTCACCCAACTTGGCACCCGTGAAGATGAGTCGGGTAGGGTCCTAATTTGGAATGACTTCCTTGAAGGTGATGTGTTGATCATCATTGAGAATGGTGTGGATAAAACCAAGGTTCCCACTGGCTTCTTCAAAAGATATATTAGGTAATGGACAGCTGGGAAAACATAGATTCCCTCTACCCCAATCTTGCCACCAAAAATTCACATCACCTCTACCCACCAGCCAATGAATATGAGGAAGAAGTCCCTCTGTGTATGGGTGAATCAGCTTCCATGTTCTCGATGGCTGATACCTCTGCACTATCATATCCAGTCTGTATTTATCCTACATGAGATGGCCCCACAGAGTTTATCCCTCCATAACCTCCCATGCTAGCTTGGCATGAATCCCTTTCATGGTCAAAGATGCAATCCTCAAATTGATGCCCCCTTCAGATATAGGTATATCTAAATGCTTCCCCATGTCCTAGTGATGTCTACTCTCCATCTGACTGTCCCATAAGAAGTATATCATTATCCTCTCCATGTTAGAAATAACACTTTTAAGAACCTTTACAATTGACATGAGGTTCATGGGTATAGAAACTATAACACTATTTAGCAGATTAATGCGCCCTCCAAAGGATGGGAACCTATTTTTTCAATTGAGGATGTGCCCCATGATATTCCCCATGATCTTGTTAAATTGGTGAATGTGAAGGGATTTTGGACTCACCAGGGCTCCAAGATACTCCATGGGGAAGGATCCTCTCCTCATATTAAAACTGTAATCCAGAGATCCAGCCCTCCTGGACAATAGGTCCTTAGGAGTATAAAACAAAGTTTTCTCCCTATTCACCACTTGTCCACTCCATTTGCAATATTCCCCTAGTATCCCATTCATCCCATTCACTGATCTCCTACTTCCATTGATAAATAAAATTATATCGTCTGCAAACATCAAGTGAGATATACCCTTCTATCATGTGTACCTATTTTCTAGTTTTTTAGACACATGAAATACATTATCAACATCTTTTGAGTATTATTATCAGTTTATTTTGTTATTTATTTTTATTGTCTGCTTTCGCTATGGTTGGTTACTAGTCCAATTTTTATAATGTATGTTATCTATTGTTCCATATATTTACATATTCTTACACTATTTACATGTTATTATATTTATATATTGTTTTAAAAATTTTTAATGATGGCATAGTGTACTCATAGACACACCCAAGGCCATCACTTCTAGTCAGCAGCCTCAGTGTTTGGGGAGATGAGGTTGAGGCCATGTGGCCAACTAGGATTGGGGAACATTTGAGTGGAACCCAAGTTCGATACATCACATAAATAATATATATTATCATTAAAGATTAATTTTTTATGACATATATATCACATATTTTCATTAAAATCATCCTTATTACCTTTCATGTAAAGCGTGAATGAATCACATCGCTTCTCAAGGTGGTAGTTCTCTGTATACATGAGCGACGTTATCGTATTCCCACAAAAAGGGAAGCATAAAGTTGTGCGTGATATAATAATTATAGAAGAATAATAATATCATAAATATCATATATAAATAATAAATCCATAATTATTTCCATTGTGATAAATTCTAATGGAAAAATGAATGACATTAGTTCATGAGGCGGTAGTCCTCCGTACACATGAATGATGATTTTGGAACCAATTTGATGGAAGTGGAGATTGTTTTAGGCCATGAACTTAACATAAAAAATATATAATTATATGTAATATAATTATGTTATTATATAGTCATTGTATAATAATAATTTAATTATTTTGAGTATAAAATAAAACAGAAATGCTCATTGATGAATGTTACTTCTTCTTCGGGTATCCTCCTTAGGTTTGCACCAAAATCTATCCTAGGTTGAATTTTTTTCCAAAATAAGGATTATAGGATGAGAGTATGGAATTTGGGAAGTGACTTGGATAGGTATTTTATGAACCATAATGGTTTTAAGGTGTGAATAGGAGAGGATAAGTTGTGGTCTTTTATAAGTGAGGTGGGTAGCATACTTGTATTTTTTTGAAAACAAATAGGTATACCCATGTTTTGATCATGAAAAAAGTTCCAAAATGGACTATTATAGATAATATAAGGTATAACATATAAATATGTACACTAACTTGATTTTTTACAAGTTTTGGGTTATTTTTAACCCTTATTATCTTAGTTTAAACACCTCAGTATAGTCATTTTTACCTTAATCGTGGTAAATAATTTTTCCTATTTTTACTATTCATTCTGGTCAAAAATTAATTATACCATATTAGATAATATAATTTATGAAGATATCAAATATAGAATCTATTTTTTAAAATTTCATTCACATAGTTATCAAACTTTAATTTAAAATTAATCTCACAGATGCGATGAGAAAGTGAGTTTTTAAAGAGAAAATGTTCAAAAGTTTACAAAGTTTTTATATTGAAATTAAATATAAAATTGATTCCAATGAACTAAATTGGATTAATGGATTTATAATTAAGATAATATTACTTTAAAACAAATTTAAAATAAAAATTTTCTTTATATATAAATTAAAATAAAAAGTTAGTTTTCAATTAAAATTCATTATTTTTCAATATTCATCAAAAAAATGAAACTTTTCAAAAAAATCCCAAAAATTCACCCTAAGATAATTTTGACATGATGATTAAAAATATTAAGTTTATTTTATAAAATTAATTTTCCAAAATTGTGAAAAATTAATTTTAATAATGTTCACAAAAATAAATAAAAAGCAATTTAATAGAAAATTAGTATTTTCAAAACATATAAAGACTTTACCGAAAATTAAGTAATTTTTTATCAATATGTTTTATTTATGTAAAACAATTTTAATTAATATTTTTAAAGTAGTTATTACTATTCATATTTCTATGTTTAACATCTAGGTTATAACAGTCACGTTTAAATTACTATATTAATAATATATCGTGGTTTTATTAAAACTCAATGTCATGTGTAACACACGCTAACCAAGTGTTTCGTGAAAAACCGGATTTATCATGGTGTTTAATGTAACATAATATATCAAATAAATTTAATTCATTCAAAAAATAAATCATAAAAACTCAGGGTGTTAAACTCTTACCCCAACTCTGTGTCTCGGTCCATCGTCTTCATTGTCGAAAGTCACAGATGCTCCCCCTCTAAGGGATAATCAAGCCACGATGGTCCATATTTCATTTTATAATATAATAAAAACCTTAAAAGTACATACATTCAGACACAATAAGTCATAGAACATATAGAAACAACATATCATATCCATCATGAGTATCAATAGTCGCATGCCCACACTTGTGATAAAATAACAAACATGGGTCTCACAGGTTACCCACACACACATGAAATAAATATCAAACATGGGTATCAAATATCACAATAACATATCATCATATCACGCTAAAAATAATATACAATAGATCTATATGTTAAGGATCTTCCTACCATTAACATGTCGATTCCAAATTCCAAAATTCATTAAGGAATGATACCGGGATCACATCTTGTACTAATGTTCACAAGAATAATACCCAATCCATCATCATAGAGTCTCTAGAATTGGAATTCAAATAATGATTCAAAATAAAGTGTGGAATACAAATTAAAATACCAAAATGGATTCATCATCAGTGATATATTTGGATCCGCTCAAGTAAGAGGTGCCAAATCTCTAGATCGAGCATCTATAAAGAAACAACTAAAAAACCCCCATTAGATCATGATCAAATACTTATACTTATATAACATGGATTGTATCTATGATTCATATCAAGATAGAATGAGGATATCTAGGATTGACGTAGAGAACAAAGGAGGAAAAACTGCTTACCTTGAATCCACATGATCCAACACTCAAGATCCACCAAATTTGGTGTATAAAGGGAGAGGAATCGCCAAGAATTTCCATCAGAGTCCCAAGGATAGAGATACCTATGAATGGGAGGAAGAATGAGAAGTTTAATAGAGTTTTAAAGAATAAAATCCAATTTTAAATTTAATTAAAATCTCACACAAGGTTTGGTCACATAGTTTTCCAAGCTATGTGCCAATTGTTATTTCACATCTTTCCTAAGATATGTAATTTTCAAGGAAAAATTGTATAGTTAGTTCTAACCATGTGTAAACTATTTTTTTCCTATATCTAACTCTAAATTATCCTCATGTTCTATTGGGGTTAATGACATGGTTTCCCCTTACTGTGAACTAACTATGAACCCCCTTTAAGACCTCATAACCCCTCTAAAACCAACTTGAAGCTACATGACACTTCACTTAAGTAAATCATAACTAAAAAATACATAAAGAAGGGATTAAATTAAGGAATAAATTATATGAAAAAATCTAGGTTGTTAAAAATATATCACTATAGTAGTGTAGGTATTTCCGTGGGGTACTATAACTAAGGTACCCAGATTGGGACTTCAAGCCATGTATATGGGATTTCAGACAATTGGACCATCAATGTGGGGGCCTTAAAAATTCATGTTGGAGAAGTCACTAACCACTATAGAGAATTAATGTGAAAATATGGTATCTGACAACCAGTCTAGAAGTGGATGTTCATTCATGGAGCAGATAGTATGCACATATTCAAGACCTCATTCTAAGAGACAATGATGATGGCCCGCAAATGCAATATCGGGAAAAAAAGTTGGAGCATATAGATATCGGAAGATGGGAGGGGATGCTTTTGTATCAGGTCTTGGGTAATTGTTCCTTTAGGCCTTTGGGATATGTACAAGGAATTTGTCTCACTAAGACTTCAATCCATATATTTTAGGACTTTATGTGTTTGAGCCTTTGGGTCATGTAAGGGTTCCCTCTCAACCAAGTTAAAAAGAGGGATCATCATAAAATAAAAATATCTAATTTTTAGTTAAGACCTTAATAATAATAAATAATAGATAAATAAATAATATATATTTTATAGATGGAAAATAATATTTATTTAATATTCAACTCACATATACTCTAAACTAAAAAAAACTAATAATTGAATTTATGATATCAACATAACCAGAATAATTAGTATTCCTTGATATAGAGAATGATATTTATTATATCTATTAAATTAAAAAGAATCAAACTAAGATTATAGCTAAAATTAGTGTTTGAACCTCTATGAATCTTTCTCTATAGAATTATGATAGTTGTCTTAAATCCTAATATTATCATCTAACAACATTTCAAGGTTCCTATAGAGAAACAATTTAGTGTTCTAATAGAAAAAAAATTTCATACGGACACCTACTATGTAAAATAATAATTTTTTATTTATATATCATCAAGTAGGTTATATAATTGTGTCATCGAACAATGTACTCCATTATATTCTTTTAATACCTAAAAATAACTCATTGATGGATCACCATGGCCATTTATTTAATAATATAGTTCAATTTCAATCAAAGAAACAAATATATTATATTATATAATTCAAAAGGGATAAATCCTTTATTGAATTGTATATTAATGTCATATCACTTATGTCAAACCCAAAGAATCCTACCTCACTATGAGAATATGTCATTATGGTTTTCATCAATACATCAAAGTACATGATTCATGAAACACATTAATAATGATATCAAGTGTAAGAACTAATACACACATCTATAGATAGAAATATCCAGTGACATATAACATGTGGAATTCCTATTGATAGGTATCTTCTTATAACCTCCTCTCTTTCAGATTACCAAGTGAGAAATTAAAAATAAAAAGTCTCAATATTTTATATTCTTCAGACACTTGATAGAAAACAATCATCTATGTCATATCAGATAGATAACTTTGGACTATAGAAAATATATTTAAGAATATTTTCATAGCACTTTAAGGTTCCCATTATAGTGAGGAATTGGTATAAAATTTTTATGTGGAAAATAATATTAGAACATTATCACATTAATGTAATGTATTAAAATACCCATTGTAACAAAATATATCTATTAATATTTAGGTCTTGGAATATCTTGGTAATCAAAAGTGAAAAGTTAGTTAATTCTAGGGTACTAGATCTAACATAATCTCACTTGCACTTGATCCAAATGCTAATTAATAATTTAGTCTCACATTATTAACATTATTCTACCTAGGCATGGTTATAGCTATTAGGACCACAATGTTCCTATGGATATTCTTATTACTATGACTTCACCTGTCAAAAAAATACTTCATGAGGTGATAACATAGAGTATCAACTTTTTTTCTCTATCAAAACTTGAAAACCTAAATAAATCCATATACTATAACAAAACTCATTACTAAACCACTTCTTAAGTAGAAACATACTCAAACTATATAGATATGGAAACAATGATCTATAATAAGTCTGTTTTTCTTATTACCTTATCCTTAATGTGATACTATATCATATTGATCTGAAAGGAGAATAGTTTTATATCCCCAGGACCACTAGTATTACCATTTCTACAATTATTAGAAACTTTTATATATTTAAATTTTCAAGTATATTCATATGGTTCTAAATACAAGACTGTATAGTTTTTCTAGTTCTATTTGATATTTTTCCTTTATATTATACTCATAAGAAATATCAAACTCGGTACATGTCATGGAATGTAAGATAGATTTTAATGAAATATTAGACATATGTCATCTATTGATCATAGGAATCTATTTATGTGTTTTCACACATCGTCCAATAAATATTTCATTCCATGTGATATAGGTAATAATTCAGTAATGAATTATTCCATATTTTATTTTAAATTACCTTTTCAACATATGTAATATTAATTGATCTAAAAAACTATATAGATCTATTTCTATAGAATGTATTTCCTAGAAATTGGGTATCTAGTTTAAGTCATCTTAGAAAAATTCCTTAGTATTAATTAGCTTTGAGACTAAACATAACATATTTGACTTGTAAAACTAAATTGGTCCCATTAACCCATTGTAGACACATGGCACACTATCACTCTTAATAAAACAAAACTATATAACAAATTTATTAAATGAATATTTTACTATCATAATGCTTGATTATGTCTATAAATGGATTTTTGTAACCTGTATACCGTATTGGATTTATTTGGTGTCACTAACCCTTATGGTTTCATCGTATAAACATTTTACATAGGGTTTACAATAGGGAAGATGGTATTGACATACAATCACCCAATATAACAATCATATAATATTTCTAAGATAGGTATATTTACAATGTATTTTATCATAACAACTGGTTTAAATTTTTTTTGTAGACTATGTCGAGAAATTTCTTGAAACCTATAGTTACCAATTGGGCCTTATCAGTACCATCTTGTACCATCCATGTATATTTTCTCTTCAATACGCAATAACATATTTACATAAAATAGAGAAACTATCAAAATATGAAATGAATTTTGGTACATGGAATCCATCGCTGAATTCATATGAATGTTTCAATCTTAGTCTGTTTCCATTTATAGCTTCCTATAGTATCCATTATTCCTATCGAATAATATATCACCTATCTTGGTGAATATAATACCACCTATTTGGTTTTAAACTTCTTATGTAGTATCTGTCTCTGAAACAACAACTCCCACTTAACCTAGTGGAGTCTAGTGTTAATATCCCAACTCACATACTTCTAGAATCTTAACCTCAAAGAAGTCATGTCTGCTCCCACTATCTCAAAATAAATGTTCTTCTCTTTTACAGTATCATAATCGGTCTACACTAATACCTTTATATCTTAGAGATTTTAATATTCTGAGTAGTTATAGGATAATTAATCGAGATGCACATAATATTTTCCTTGAAGTTTATTTGTAGATAAGTATAACTTTAAAAAATGGTTCTCATAAAACTTGTGAAGTTGTGACATAATGGATTTTATTCATATAATGACTTATATGACACCATTAGTCAATATGGTTTATATATGGTTATAGGTTACATTGCTATTTGAGAAACATGTTTGGAAATAATCATAGAAGACTTGCAGTGCATATAATTCAAATTATTGATCTCTATTATACTAACATCAATTCATTGATGTGTATAAGTTAATGTGATTTATGGATAAACTCTACTCTATATATAAATTATTGATGAATAATTGGTTAATATATCCTATAACAAGACTTCCTAGAGGATCTAATATCTTTTACCAAGTGTATTCATTTCTTCACAAACTATCCCTATAATGTATTAAAATAATCTCATTATGTGTATGAAATTACCTCTAAATTATCTATATAATAACTCATGTAGTCTAACTAGACTAATTCTAGAAGTTTTGTGGAATAAATTTATTATTGAAGGTTTATTAATCAAAAACTTAATAAGTGAGTATGTAAAATAACTAATAATTTCAACTCCATGGAGACTAAAAATCCAACTAGGTATATAATTGAAAACTAATTTTGGATTTATTTTACTAATAATTATCTTTCCAAAAATAGGTATAATTATTATATTTTATATTCATCATTCATTTCTATGTTTTGATATCTTTGATTCAAGTATAAATAAACAATTATTCAAGTATTAAATACCATAAAAACATTCATTCCAAACGTGAAATAATGTCTTAATGTGTCTAACTATACACTGAGATAAATCTTTTGGTAATACTCAATACCAAAAATAGTCTAACTAGAATAATCCACTAGGAAATAGAAAATTGTGTCATCCACTTAACTAACTTAGGAATCACATTTTATAAGCTTTATATAGAGTTCAAATTACTTCTTGTAATGCTTATAAACTCCCTTAGTTACTTTATTTAGATAAAATATGTGAATGACATGCTGTATTTAATACCCAAGAAGTGAAATAGAAATACTATATTCTATAATATATCTACCTAAAGTATAATATTTTTCTTTCTTCTACAATTCATTAAAGTTCCTCTTCCAATGACCTTTCTTACAACATGAGAATAAGATAGCCTTCTATTCATTACTCTACATTTGAATATTTTATCCCTTTAAGGATGTCGTAAAGGTGCCATTAACTTTGGACTACTCATGGTATTTCCAACCAGGTATTACATTTTGATCACTATAAGGGGTGAGGAACCAAATCCCCACTAGTCCTTATCTTCATAGAAAAGTATAACAAAAATATTTCTACGTGGAGTATCTATACAATTCATCCATTAATTCTTGATGAATACAGAATATCTAGGTGGTAAGGAAGACAACACAAGAATAATGGATAATGTTTTATCTAAATGTAATCCAAAATTCACTAACTAATAAATACACTCCATCATTTTGTAAGAATGGTCACTATCTAGGTATCTGTATTCTAGTATACACTGGTATAGTGTATTGACATCCTCATTTATCTTTATCCTCTACTTCTAATTTTCAATTTCAAGGAGATGAGTTTGAATGGTGTAAGAATCTATGTCCTTGTACTGTATCATCATCTCTCTAGATATAGATAATATCATAATGAAATTGAAATAATAAGAATCCTATGTTTAACTTATATGGTCGTCATTTTCACTATTTCTCTCTCGATTTAGTGGATGATCAAGAATAGGGAATTCTAACACATAAAAAAAATTTCTATAGTAATTTAGTGTATGACTAATATACCACTATGGGAAATCTATGTTGGTGAGGACAAGGTCTAATTTCATAAATTATCATAGTGTTCTCATGATTTCAATTTACATTTTCTAAAATATATAAAATAATATTTTAGTATTTTATATTGATTACTAAGTGTCGTGTAATAAATTTGATTTTATTAGTCTAACACTATTTTATCAAATCTCAATAGCACTTACCATTAGATTCTAAATATTATGTTTCATGGATATTCTAGTGGTAAGGATCCATATTCCCTTTCCTATAATTCAAACTTGGGTCTGACAAATTATTTGAAGGAATTTACGAAGGAGGTCTTTCTAACTGCATTAAATGGAAGTTCCTTGATCCCTTGAGTGGAATCACCAATCCTAAAATCCTAATTGATATTTCTTCGACACTTTCATCTAGGTTACACCAATACTTACAGAGGCAATCAACCCTTTATGTAAAAAAGTTTAATTCAACCAAAAACACTTATTAGAACTCCCTAATATTTGAAAGAACCCTGATGAAGGATAGACAAGTACTTTGAACTATGGATTCATTCTTTACTCAAGTGATGGAAGGATTTTATGAGTTAATATTTTATTGAGGGATTTTATTTATCTTATTCATAAATATTCTTTATTTTATCCTTTTATATACTCATTAATGTTATGTGTATATTACATAATTAATTAACAATGTCTTATAAAATAATTTAAGCATAATCCATTTATTTTATGTTATATTAGCATGATTTTTATTTAATTACTTTGTGTGATCACATTTATTTATAAATAAATATTAATCGCATAAATAAATAATCATACACTAGAAATATAAAATAAACATGTGGCGTGATCTTGATATTTTAGTACTAGTTGGTTTATCAAGCAGATGATAAACCAAATTATTAACCTTAGGGGAATAAATCCTTGAGATGGTTTGGGCCTGAGTTATAACATACCACCTTTAACCTGTGTATGTCCTTGGTTGGTTTCACCTTGGCTCAGTCTGATACCTTCGGCTCTCTCGTAGGATCTCCTTCCTTTTATAGATATTTACTCACCCATAGGTAAGGGGAACCATGGATATGGGGTTATTGAAAAGAAATTGCGGACACACATACCCATACATAATAAGGAGGGAGAGATGATACATAGTTCGTAATATTTAATTTAATAGTAAATTTATTACAAAACCCATGAAATAAACAATTAAATTAAATAGAAACCCAAAACATACAAAGGTTTGTATTATATCATGATCATCCATTCATGTAATGACTATGCATTTAAATAAACTAGCTAGCATTTATTTCCATCCATTCTATCTTAAGATAAATTTCATATATTAATTAATTCATTCATTTGATTATTAATCCAAAAAATACTTCATATTTTCATCCACTATAATTTTAAAATAAGTTAATTAATTAATTTTAAATTAAATTAAATTAAGTACATGACGTGTACAGAAGGTTCCATGATGTATACAAATATTCTTCTATTTAAAACTCAGTTATGGAGTTGTAAATGTTACATGGAATATAATATCACATAGAGTATAACATCACACGATGCGTGAATAACACTATGTAAACTCCTTGTCATGTACACTATACTTATGTGACATGTATTCCTATATGTCATGTCATGATATAACAATGTGTTGTTCTATTAATCAAGTTACATAGTCTGCACAACATTTATGACTACACGACACACCTTGAATATACATGAAACCTACCACTAGAAATTCCCGTGAAGTACATGACATGTATTAACTCTATACACATTGGGTATCTACAGAATAACTTAGAAAATAATTATTAAAGAATCTAATATCACACATGAATAGCTAAAAATCACTTATATTGTAATCTGTGCAAAAACCTTATCACACGGTGTGTAAAAAAATCTACATGTCATGTAGTTATAGTTTTTATTTAATTAATTAATTTATCCATGTGTTGACTCGCACAATGAACTAATAATGGCATGTATTTGGCTTGAGTTGGCCCGAATCACACGATTTTTACAACTAGTTACACATTTTGTAATTCATTATTATCCACCCGGGATATATGCCCAGAGACTTTGTATGTATTCCACATGGGTTATAATGAGTTAAATGGTTTTTACAACCCACTTAATGTTGTGTAATTCACATATTGTCATATCTCTTAGATAGAATCCATTACACGGTGTGTATTAATTAAATGAAATGTTGTTTTACCACACATTTCTCATAATTTATCTGGGTAGAAACTATGTGGGGTTACTTGGTGTGTACAAAAGCTAAATGTAGTTTACCCCTATTTCTTGTTCCAATTATCATTCAATACATTTTATATAATTATGCCACATACTAAACCCCCAAACAATGTGCTATAATTTTTGTGTCTTGTCCTTATGTGGTTAACCATGGGTACACAATGTGTAATTTTCAATTACACATCACATAATCATGTATATCATCTAGAATTATCAGTACCATTGGATGGGATATTTGGGAATTCTGCATATATTCTTAGTTATATGAAATCGAATGATCATATTATCTCATATTTTGAAATAAAAAAAATTGAAATGAAAAACTAACAAAAAAATGTGTAATTGATCAAAAAATAAAAAATAGATATACATTATTATGTGAATGCTCTAAAGCCACTTGAAGGTTTTGGGGTACTATAGAAGTGATTAGGCCCATACCCAATAATGTTTTTTTGTTGATTTCTTCAAATAAATCCTTAAAACTGGATGAACACATCCCCAAAAGATTTTAAGAAAGGGTTTTCCATATATAATTTATAACCAATTTAATATAGAATTACCTTAAATTGTAATTATTTATTCATTGGTGATCAAACCAATTAATGTTCTTATTATACCATTATTTTGGAGAAGAATCCAAAGTATAATTCCTTTAGTGGTATCCACATGTGATCTATGAATATCAAAATATTTCTGATGGAAATTCAGGTGATACTATGAATGTATCAATAATATTACATCATTAGTCATTGATTGCAATGATAATTTCTTCAACCTTGAAGAATTTTTTCTCTTGTTCTCTTGATATTGAGAGGGAGGAGGAGGATTTTTACTCATTCTTGAGAGTATTCTTGAGAGGCTCTATTAGTCTAAAAATAATTCTCTTGAGAAACATGTTGTATATAATAATTCACATAACCCTATAAATGATATAAGTTAGATTATATACTTAGGTTTTTACCATTAGTAATTACACAAAATACCTTCACTAATTTATTTATTATTATTAAACCACACATAAAATAATAATAATATATTATTATATTCCATGATGTATGCTATCTTGAAGATATTTAAATGTAATTTTTTAAATAAGTAAATATTTATTTATTTAAATGATATTAAATAAAATATATCATTTTCATCAAGCCCTTAACTTATCTCATCAACCCTAATTGAAAGTTATCAAATATTGAACAATAAATATTTATTTAAATAAAAACTATCATTATATTATTCATTTAATAAATAAATAAATATTACATTCACTAACAAGTGATCAACTATTTATTTAATATTCACATAACTAAATAAATATATTTATTTAATACCTTACGAATAATAAACAAGAGATAAATAAATATTATATATTTCATAGATAGAAAATAATATTTATTTAATATTCAACTCACATATATTCTAAACTAAATAACTAGTGATTCAATTTATGCGATCAACATTATCTAAATAATTATTATTCCTTGGTCTAAATAATAATATTTATTATAAATATTAAATTCAAATAAAATTTAACTATGATTCTGAGTACACTTAGTGTGTAACCCTCTAGTCCACTTTTCTATTAACACTCGGTGAGAAAGTCTAAAGTACAAGATTATAGTATAACAACATGTCATGGAACCCATAGAGAAAGAAGTTAATGTTACAACAATAACAACCTCATATGGATGCTCATTGTGTAATATAATCCTTTTGTCTTGATATCTTAGCAAGTAAGTTGCATACTAGTGTCATCAACATATTTACTTGATTATATTTCTTTAACTACTCAAAAAACTCTTTAGTCAATCACTGTGGCCATAAATTTAATCAGATAATTCCATTTCAATAAAAGGGTTAGTGATATCATCTTTAATAATTTGGAAGGGATAAATCCTTTAATGAATTATCTATTACTGTATGTAACTTATGACACACTCAACACATCCAACCTCTTAGTGAGAATATGTCATAATAGTTTTCATCAATACATTAAATTATGCGATTCATGATACACATTAATGATAATATCAATTCTAAGGACCAATACACACATCTATAGATAGTAATATCCAATGACACATAACATGTGAAATTTATATTGGAGGGTACATTCTCATAACCTCCTCTTTTGTAGATTGTAAAGGGAAAACTTCATGAGAAGAAGTATCAATTCCTTATGATCCTTTGGAACCTGATAGTCAAACATCATCTTTGTCATGTTATATATATGTTATCAAGACCTAAATCATATATTAAAAGTTATCATAGAACTTTAAAGTTATCATTATAGTGGGGAACTGCTATAGCCTTTCAGTGTGGGAAATACTCTTGTGACATTATCAAATTATTATTATACAAATGAATACTCATTATGTGATAATATATTCATTAATATTTAGGTCTTTGAATATTCAGTTAATAAAAAGTACAAAGTTAGTTGTTTCAAGAGAACCACATATAAAAAAATTGTATACATTAATATCCATAAGCTCCATCTTCATTCATATATGGATAAATTTTAATGGGGATCACTGAAGTACAAACAAAATTTTCCTACCTTAAAGGGGATCAAACTATTCTTGGATCCTCGATCGTATCAAGAGGATTCTAAATTTTCAAAGGGGTTATAACACCTTTATTGAGTGATAAATGGTGTTTTTGGATGAAGAGATATTTGAATATGTAATTAAAGTATTAAGTATTAAGTACTGATTAACATAGGGAATAATTTCCTTTTATAATACCTCCCTAAAACTCTTTATTGTATGAATAGAATGGAACATCAACTACCATCTCATGGAAGCTGACATGTGTGACTCATAACACATGGCCATTGATTGAACTTAATTTTTAAAAAACTTCAAATAACAGGGTATTCATTAATGAATCAATCCTTATTGATTAAAAACTAAATAATTCATATGGGAGGATATGGATGCACTCACATCCCATGAAACATATATTATAAGGATTATCCTAATCTTTTATATAATCCAATAGAATCATCTCATGCTTATTTTGTATATATGAATACCCTAAGGTATGACATCCTTCATATTCATGTCATTGCATATGATATAGGGTATATTATTAAATATGATATAACTATTTAGTTTATTCCCAATAATCTACCACTTTCACTGAAATCTTGTAAATACTTTATGAAAAACCTTCACAACTCCTTTTAAATCCATCAAAAACTCTTTTGGATATATTTTATAAAACTCTCTTAATTTTGGAATAAATAATTTATCCAGAACATAATCCTTATCTAAAGGAATAACTATGAAATCCTATGGGAATTAGTAGAGTTGAAAACAAATATGAAATCTATATTACATAAATGTAATAAAATGGTTTCCTATAGAAAAAATGAGTCATACTAAAGATACTAAGTGGTATTTTGTGATCTCCATCAAATATAATCATATCCCCAAATAAACATTTCCACCATATGATATATTATACACATCGTATGTGTTGGATTTGGTGCTCTAAAACCAACTAATTTATACATCATATGAGAACTTGAACCACCAATATATTATCCACATTTATATGTGTGATTGGATTTTCCTATCTGTTGATGTGTGTAGACCTTGAAACTCTATATTTTATTATTAATATGGCCACTTCATGGTTGAGTGGTAACCAAAAACACCACAAAAAAGAAAAAAAAATTCAGGTGGGATTCAAAATTCAATAGGATTCCAAATTCAAAATTCAAAAAATCACAACAGAACATGGAACCCAAGGAAAACCTTGATCCTTGAGTCACTCCCATAATTTAAAGTCACATTTCCTACCATCATCATCATGAGATCACCACTACCACCATCTCCCTATCACCACCAGAGCTGATGACCATCCAGAAAATGTTTTCCGAAAAAACATCACAAAAACTCTTCAAAACGCCATATACACTCCAAAAAACCATTCAACCAGAGAATTGTGAAACACACCACCTTCACTATTTTATTTCAATACCACAAATTTTAACCATTAAACACTGTCAACAATGATGACAATGACCACCATGAATATCAACTCCAATGTGAACCCAACTGAAGGAATGAAGATGATGAAGGACATGCCTCCTGGACTGAAGACCAATCAAACAACACTTCCCAAAATTTATTTGAAATCCACCCCACCATGTCACACTATGATAGATACAATGGATCCTTAATAAATAATAGAGTAGGATAGGTATCCTCAACAGCGAACCAAAAACTTTTCCAGAACCATCAATTCCTTCCATCAGGACCACCACCATATGAGACTATCATATTTTCACATATCTGAAACAAAATAGAGCCATCGTTGATGGCCACCATACTAAAACATATCTCCTAGACACTGCTTAATCATAACTCACACCTTCCTCCATTAAAATGAGTAACCATACACAAGTCATATCTCCTAGAACATCATTGTCCATAGGAACAACACCTCCCAAAGCTTCCTTGAGAACCACTACACTGAACTGACCAAGGGGGAGAAATGGGACATGAATCCAGTTCAAAGTTGAAGTTTCATAAGGCCTCCACAAATATTAATGAACTTCATTAGACTACCATCTCCTTCTATAATCACTGCATCAAAAAATTATATTTTGTGCCTCTTGATACACCACCGATGCCTTATCCAGTACATCCCAAACTAACCCAAAAAACCAGCACTCCATACCAGGGATTGAAACACCAAAAAGATGGTAACATCATAGGTAGAAACATTAATGGAATAAACTGAAATATGAGACCATGTATGAAAACAAATGGGAGAGGAAATCCCTAGAATGATAGAACCCAATATTAGAGGAGAGTCAAGTGAAAGGGGGTTAGGAGGAGGAATCATAGGAAACATGGATGTGTGTAATTATCCTTATACTTTTAATGCATATAATGAATCACATACTTTGATGTATTGATGAATACCATGATGAAATATTCTCATGGTGAGGCAAGATATGTTGGGGGAATCACAAGTGATGTTTCATTAATAAATAATGTGAGAAATAATTTTTTTATTTTATTTAATAGAATTTGATATCTCGGTCCCTTTAATGGTAATGGAACTTATTAATTAATTACATGACCATGGTTTTCTTTTAGAAAGTTCATTTCTAAAAAGTAAAAGATAGAGTCATCAAACACATAGGTTGATGATGTTAGTATGAAACCAACTTGATTATAGGCATCAAGATAAAAGGGTTATATTACATAGTTTATGTTCATATGTGGTTGTATATCACTGTGACATTAACTTATTTCTCTATAGGTTCCTTAGAATTCTTCTCTAATCTTGTATATTAGTCAATTATACATAATCCCCCTTAAAAATGGGTCTATAGGGTTACATACTAAGTGTATCCAAAAACTCAATTAGATTCTATATGAATTTAGTACATTGAATAAATATTACTCTCATATGTGGTTTAATAATAATTCATGTTTGTATTGATTGAAAATATTCAATCACCACTTATTCAAGAGAATAAATGTGAGTTGAATATTTAATAAATATTTATTTTATATTTTAGTGAATATAATATTTATTGTTTTATCGACGAGTAATGAAATGAAATTTATTTATTTAGATAAAATATCCATTATTTAAGTTTTGATATATAATGAGGAGGAATTACGGGCCGAGTTATTGGTCCAGTGAGAAATAATATATTAAATATTATTTGAATAAATTTTAATTTATTTATTTAAAAAATGATATTTATTTTTTCATGATTCTAGAAGATGTCAAGTAAATAATAATAATAATATTATTATTTAGACACGGGGTTCATCGAGTATTAAGATAATAATAAGGGAACATTCACAATTATTTATTCTCTAACCCTAGCTCTATATTAACCCAATTATATCATTCTCAACCCAAATAATTGTTGTTCACAAAAAAAATTATAGATGGAATTATCTCAATCCCTAGAGAGTTACTCCTCTAGAACGCTCTCAAGAATGAAAATAGATTCTCCCCATCCTCCCTCTTGAATCTATAGAGAACAATAAGAATCCTTATAACCACAAGTTGATTCTTATGGCGATCATCGATGAACAATACAAGCTTCAGATTCTTCCATGCTAGTACTCGAAGATCTATATGGTGACGTTCAAAGGTTCATGGTGCACATGTGGATCATAGCTAAAAATAGTATACCCTTGAATCCTTTGATATAATGATATTAATATGTGAAGCTATCATCTAATACATCACGATGAAATAATTTCAATACAATTTAATTCTCTATTTGCATGAATTAACTATAAATTATATATGATGATCTTATCTCATGGATTATGGGGTTTATATTCATCTAGTTATAAGGAAAAATATGAAGACATTGATGAATATCCATTCTTGAGAAAGGTCATGGCTGCTTCCACTGCATCCCAGAACCATTAAGTGGTATCATAGTAGTTACATAATAATTTATAATTATTTATTAATCATTGACCATTATATATATTTGATGTGAGTTTTCATTTATGGATTAATAATTATTTAAATATGAACATTTATATATCATCTTTTTCATCTTCATTCTTACTCATATAACCAAGAATAGGTTTAGAAAATCTGAATAACCCATATCTCTCCAGATAGCATGGGACTACATGGTGTATATCTTGAGGGTACATTATGTGTACCCATGTTCAATGCACTAGGAAGAACCTCAAATTTAATTCAAATATTAATGCATTGAATCATACATGGTTTTGTTAAGATAATAAATGTTTACTAGGCCAAGAAAACACATGTTTTTTAGACTAGTCATCATGTAAATCGTGTACATATTGTGTAGTCCAAGTGGTTTTTGTGGAATAAAAAAATATGCATCGTATATTTATTGCATGACATGTGTGACTGATAGCCATATAACTCATATGTCACACTACATATAACTTTTTTACACATAGTGTACCTTATAAATGTCTACATACAACATACACACCCAGTCCATATGTGTGTATCGTGGATAGATGGTGAAGAAACACACATTTTTTATAGCTAGATTTTACACACTTTGTATCCTAACTGTTTATATAGAAATTATAATTGATTAATTATTCCATTTTATACCTAATAAACACTTTTCTATGTGTTATTTATTGAAAATACAAATTATTTGGTAGGTTATTTATATATTAATTACCAAATTAATTTTTATATAAAATTCTGAACTACATATCACGTGTAGTCGTAATATATCTACTACTATGCACACATTAAAAGCATTACACGCTATGTTAATTAACATGTGTCTATATTTAATTTATTGAAAATAAACACCATGTAATTATGTGAAAAAAACATATATGTTATATGTTATACGAGTAGATAATATATGACCATAATGTACGTTGGGTAGTTTGGATGGGTACTCCCCATATTTCCTCCAAGTACATTCTTTGTACTTAGTTAATTTAAAATAACATTAATTTATTTAATTTGTTTAAAATTATATTATATGGGAATCTCTAAGACTATAATGTTGGAAATTAAGATAAATGAATTGATTAATTAATAAAGATAGTTAATTAATTAGACATAATTTTATCATAATTAAGAACGATTGAAATTAATGATAATTTATTAAATGTGTATCCTTTGCATGCATGAATGATCATGAGATTAGACTGACCTATATATGTTATTCAGTTTTTTAATTTATTATTAATAAATTAAAATAATGGTTTGTGTGTTATCTCCTCCTCTATACTATGTAGAACCTGTGTGTCCATGGTTTATTTTATATAAAACCCCTAAATCATTCCATTGGTTCCCCTCACCTTCATGTGAGTAAAAGATAATATAAAGAATGGAGATCCAAGACAAGAGCAGACAGTCCATTTATGAACCTAGGGTATGATAAAACTAGGATGTACACAGATGCACCAGTGGATTGATGTAACTCAAATCAGGCATGGTTCCAAGAGTTTTGTCCATACGGTCAAAGATTGGTTTATTATCTGCTAGATAAACCAACTAATAGAAAATGTCATTATCATTCTATTTTATTATTTTATTCCTATAAATTCTATGATTAAATAAATTTTGGATGATTTATTGCAATCAAATTAAATAAATTAATTAACAAGAAGTAAATATTGAATTGAAATATAATTGGACAATGTGTAAAGTATATCTATATATGGTTAGTAACTTACATAATAATCCAATTAATATTAATAAGTATATCATAAGATAAAAGGGTAAATTTACATACAAAGACCAAAGTAACTCAAATCAAAATATTAAGTCATTAAATAGTTTTATTACTTAGGTTAAAATACAGCTATAGTTTAAAGTTCTCGACCAAACTCCATCAGGGTTCTTTCAATTAATAGGGAGTTTTAACTTGAGTTTTTGTTTGTCTTAGACTAGTTTTTAATTGAGGGTTGATTGTATCTATCAATATAAGGAAACTAATATCCATGTTTTGAGGAAATCCAAGTCTGTGATTTCAAGATTAAGGAGTCCACTCAATGGATTAAGGAGTTTAGAATTAATTAATTTGACAAGTTCCTCCTACCTAAATACCTTCAAATTTCTTGTTAGTCCCCCATTTGGGTTATGATAAAGGGAATATGGATTCATTACACTATAATTTCCATGTTAATGGATATTTCAAAACCAGTTACGAGGGATATTGGGTTTCAATAAAATATTGGGAGACTAATAAATAAAATTTATTATATCACATATTTTTCTAACCATGATAAAAAATAAAATATTCATTTTATTAATATAAAATATAGAAAATTAAATCATCATAATACTACAATATTTTAGAAGATAGACCATGTCCTCACCAATAGATATTTTCAAGGGCGGTATAATTATTTTATATAATGCACTACTATAATAAAATTTATAATTTGTGATAGAATTCGTTGTACCTATATAGTCGCCTCATATAGTAAGTGAAGGTGAAAATGAAACCTAAATGAGTTGCATGGATATTATATAATTTTCCATTACATTAGGATATCTGTTATGTCTAAAGAACTGATAATGAAACATAAGTGCATGGATGCATATACCATGACATATCATCTCTAATATCTTTAGAAGTAGAAACAAAGGATTTATATAAATGATATTTTCACTACATTATACTAATATAAAATAGAAATTGGGAACTTAAATATTGATCTTGTCTTTAATATACTAAAGTACATTGATCGGTTAGAGAATTTGGGCTTCCATATAGATAACAAATATCCATTGATCTCATACTATCATCTTTATGTTCTAGGTTCCCCTTATTCATCTAGTATTGTGAGATGAATAGTATATATAAACATCCTCAAAATATTTTAACTAAGATTTAACATGTAGATAAGAGTTAAAGGGAACTCGATTTTACAGCCCCTATAGTGAACGAGGTGAAAATATAAGGTTGAAAATTTCATGACCAACTCTAGGTCAATGGAGCCTTTACAACATCTTTCAAAGATAAAAAACATTTAGATGTAGTGTGGTGAATAGGAGGATTTTTTCTTTTCATATGGGTAGAAAGATCATTTTAAAATAAACTGAAAAAATTGAATAAAATGAAATTAGTTGCATCAACTTCAAGAATATATTCATCATATTGTTTCTATCTCACTTCTTGAATGTTTAACATTTTTTAATACAATAACTAAATAATTAAGTTTTTTTATCCCAGTAGATAAGAATGGGTGATTCCTATTTAATTAGTAAGAAGAACACAAAAACATTATAATAAGTAAGGTGTATTCTCCCAGTCATTGAGAAAGGTTGATTCCTATATCAATAGTGAGAAATGAATGACTTTATAATTATGGTGTTTTATTTTGATGGTTGAAAAAAGGGTGATTCCTATTTAATAATAAATAAACACATGACTTTTAATTTCCTATTGGATTGATTCTAGTCAGACTATAATTTGTTTTAAGTGTTTCCAAGACATTTATCTTAGTGTTATTTTAGACATAATGGGATATTATTTCTTTTGAAATGAATTTTTTTATGGAATAATACACTAGATAATTCAATAAAACTCACTACTATAAAAATGGGTAAGGGAAGCACCACTTTTTATTCGTGCTAAGTAAAAAGCGCTAATAAAGGAACCCCGTATTAGCAATAAAATTTTAGCGCTGATAGAGGGATGCTTTATCAGTTCTTTTCTAGTGCTGGTAAAGAATCCCTTTATCAGCGCTAGAAAAGAACTGATAAATCTTTCCTCTATCAATGCTAAAATTTTAGCGCTTAAAAAGGTTACCCTTTATCAGCGCTAAAAAAATCACTTATAAAACCGTAGTCCCATATTTTATAAAAACAGGCACATAGTTTCCTCTAATTATTGCACCCTCAATCTCTTGTGGTACTATACCCCTGTGACAACTCCCCTCCCCCCCGATCTTCTCATTACCAGACCTCCACCACTAGCCCTACTCCTTATCCTACCCCTTGAACCTCTTCCGCGGATCCTCCTCCCTGCAAACCCTACTTTTACTCCTCTCTGCTCGACCCAACTCCCCGCAAACCCTACTCCTCCATTTCTCAATGGTTGGTGGCTCCTCCCATGAACCTCCACCTCTAGAGGTTGTGCCTTACCCTCCTGAAATAACTCAGAAGGCTCTTTAAAATCTATGGTGAATTTATTTTCCCTTCTTCTTGATTATCTTCTTGAACTTTCTTCTTAGGAAGGATGTGAAAACAATGCTAATTCTGTTTTTGTGTTTTTTTTGTTATGGTTTTAATGGTTAATGGTCATACATAGACCTTTTAGATTACCCACATGTGTTAAGTCATGTTTTATTTGAGTATTCTTCTCATTCTTATGAAATATTTTTTAAATCTTTAGTTGAGGTTGGGGAAATGAAATTTCTCCTTCTTTATTATGTGTAAATTGTGAAATTATCATGTTATTTTGTTTCCATTGGATGGATAGTACTAATTAACCTAAATACTATAATGAATTACACTAAAGGAAATTAAAGTGAAGAGGGGATTTTCATGTGATTTATGAAGTTCCATAATATTTCTTATATATTTATGGATTTATTGGTGTTGTTGCTAAGTGATTTATTCTTGATGTTGTGAAAGAAATTTCTTACAACTAATAATATGTTAGAATCACCTTTAATAATTTTCTAGTCACTTAAGGTTGGTAATGAATTAGTTGTATAGAAATCTATATTTAAAGTGTTATATTTAAACTATAAATTATACTTTAATATGAAAGAATGTTTAAGGGGGGTTTTTTAGTGTGAATTTCTTATATGTTTTCCCTTTCATGCTACTATGTATGGGGTATTTATAACTATTATTATAAGGGTGATGGTTGATTGATGTGTTTGGGATCATGTGGTGTGGTAATTATTCGATAATGATGGATGGATTATTGTGTGGTTATGATAGCAATGATATGGCTATTTAGGTAGAAAATAAGTGGTTTTATGGATTTTAGAATGTGTTTAGTGGTATTTTATGTCATGAAAATTTATTTGTTATTGGGTGGTGTTATACTTTTCTATTTTCTTGGAATATAGTTGGAATAAATGAAAATAGTAATGGGTGATGGGTTGGAAATGATAAATGATGGTTTGTTAAATGATTAATGATAATGATTGGAATAATTATGTTTAATAAATGGTTAAAGATAGAATAAATGTTATTAATGATTAATGGATGGATTATAGTGGGTAGTGATTTAATGATTGGTTTTACATTAAAATGGTTAATAATTGAAATGCATATGGTAATAAAAATCCAAGAAATTATAATGTTAAATGAAATGAGAAGTTGGTAATGTTGATATGGATGATTATGTGATTTGTTGGGGATTATTTGTGGAATTATAATGGAAGTGGTTATTAGAGGGTTGTAGTAACAAGGAAATGGTTTATGTGGGTGTTTGTAGTGTTAGTTTGGTGTAAACTCTTAGGAAAGATTTATGTGTGACTATATACTTATTATATTTTCTTATTATTTTTTACGCAACAACACTTGAGTCGAATAACCTGATTGAAATTCATATGGGTACTTTGGTTTTGAGTGTTTTTCTCAATATCTAAGTTATAGAGGGAACACATATAGAACCACTCCCTCTTCCATTATCCCCCTTCACACTTAGTATGAGTTGTAATGGATCACAGTGGGTCTATATATACGACCTATAACGATTTTAGGTTTTGGTGTATATATATTCTTGTTTACATGATTATGTGTATTTGGTGGGGATACATAGTGGGGGTTGTGAATTATAGGAGGAGAGTATGATGTTTATGTCCTTCATTTTCATGATATCATATTGTGATGAGGTTGTGATGTGTGGTTGTGATATGGATATGGTTTTTTATGTGTTTGTGACATGTGTATGTGTGGATATATGGTTATGATATTATATAGAAGGGGTTGAAGCATAAGAAATATTAAATTAGAGTGTGAGAATGACCAGATTAGTGGGGAAGTGGATGTGGGGTAATTTATTAATATACATTCTTTTGATGGGGCAGCTTCCGGTGCACCAGGGCCTTCGGGATATGGTGGCATCTTCCGTACTCATCGGGGCTTCGTTAAAGGCTTCTTACACCACTATATTGGAAATGGAATGGGGATCGAATCAGAGTTATGGGCTATGATCAAAGCAATAAGGTTTGCCACTCATTTTGGATGGAGGCAGCTTTGGGTGGAATCCGACTCCACCACCGCGGTCCACATCCTAAAGACTCGGTCCCGATCGGTATCATGAAAAATACTTCCTTACTGGATTGACTGTATGCGGATGGCTGAGCACATACATCTTGATGTCACCCATGTTTATAGGGAGGCCAACCAGGTAGTGGATGCGCTTTTAAAGAGGTAAATTGCGGAGGCCTCATCCAGATGGTATTTTATTTCCCCTGAATTTCGTTCTCATTTTTTCGATTTGGACATGTGTGGGGTGTCATACTCTCAGCTTTGTAAATCCCCTTGTACCACCACTTTCTATCTCTTTTAAATTATAATTTTTTAGGAACGGGATTTCTCGGCTCCTGAACCTGTTTTAGTTAAATGTGATATTGGGTGAGTGATCCTTGGTGAGGTTGGGTGATATATGACCATATATTGGTGTGTATTAGTTCTACTATTTATTCAATAAGGCGTTAATATATTTCATACACATTTTCATGAGAGGTTTTGGGAATGATCCTACTAAGTATACTTGTATACTCACCCCTATTTATATAATTATTTTTATAAGTTTTTGAAGATGGATTTGGTGACCAAGATGGAAATTACTATCTTGTGGCTAGGAGTTACCACCAGAGCCACTGGTGTAGGATTTGTTTTTTATATTTTATTTTAGATACCTTTTTTATATATGAAATTCACATGAATTATGGATTGGGTTTTATTTTATATTATATAGATTTGATTGGTGGTTTATCTCTGTTCTTGAGATTTATGAGGGAAACACCTCCCATTTCTTTATTTTATACCCTTAATGCTAGACTCCAACCTATTTACTGTTAGAGGTAGGATTCATGAATTGCACTTATTTTCACTACCATTTTAGGAGTGGTTCCTAGTGGTGGTGAGTTATGATAGTGTGGTATCAGAGCTTTAGTTGAGAGTTAAGATGGAGTTTGGAATTAGACACTCATGAGGATTGAATTAGACGATAGGTCAATAATATTTGTTAAAATTTTCATATGGAATAACATGGGATACCATCTATGACACAAGTGATTATCCCCACTGTGATTTAAAGTAAGTAACTTGAGCTTACCAAAAATATTAGGCATGATGATATTCAATGTAGGGTATAGACCTAGGAGGGGTAGATGTATCATTCTTGCTTATTATTGTATTTGGAAGTCTTTTTTGTGTGTATTTGAACCATAAATACTAATATTTGAGATTGAAATAGGATGGAGATGAATAAATATTGGATGGATTCTAATCATTTGACAATAGATTATGAGAATGGAGTGAAAGAGTTCATCAAGTTTGAAAAGGATCACGCAAAGGATCCTTCTCAAATCCTTTGTCTGTGTTTACGTTGTTGTTATTATAGACTAATTACTCCAGAAGAGTTGGAAGAACATTTGATATGTCACAGAATAGATCGGAGTTATAAATGTTGGAATAAACACAGAGAAAAAGTGAATGTAGCTACTGGTTGGGATAAAACTACATTTTATGGATCATCAGATATGAATACAAATATGGATAATGAAGAAGACCGTATGGAGGATGTGATTATAAATGTCAATGATTATGAAGATCGTATTGAGGAAATGACAAGGACAATTGAAGATGATCTCCATGATTTCCCAAAATTGTTTGAGAAGTTAAAGAGTTGTGCCAAGATTCCATTGTATACTGGTTGCACTAAATATACAGAATTGTCAGTTATATTGAAGTTTTATAAATTGAAAGTAGGCAACGGATGGAGTGATATCAGTTTTACAGAACTACTTGCTCTCTTGAATGGAATGATCCTAGAAGATAATGAGATCCCAAGCCAGACATATGAAGCTAAATGAATGCTACACTCGATGGGTATGATTTCTGAAAGAATACATGCCTGACCGAAAGACTGTATATTGTTTCACAAGGAGAAAAAATCACTTACATAATGTCCAAAGTGTGGTTCTTCTCAATACAAGAAAGATGAATCTAGTCCTATGAAATTTTTATAGTACTTTCCAATCATTCCAAGGTTTAGGCGTCTATATGGAAGTGAAGAAACTACAAGACAATTGTCGCGACATGTAGATAAAAGAAATAAATATGGGAAATTAAGTCATCTGGTCGACTCTCCTCAATGGAAGAAAATTGATCATGAGTATCCTAAATTTGGAAAAGATCTGAGAAACCTTCGTCTTGTGTTATCTACAGGGGGAGCGAATCATTTTGGTTTTCAAACCAGCACTCACAGTACATGGCATGTTATGTTGGTAAATTATAACTTTCCACCTTGGTTATGCATGAAAAGGAAATTCATCATGTTATCTATTCTTATATCAGGACCAAAACAACCAGGTAACGATATTGATGTTTATTTGGATCCTTTGATCAAGGATTTGAAGTTATTGTGGGATGCAAGTGTTATGTTGTATGATGCTTATAAAAGTGAATACTTCACGTTGAAAGAGATGTTGTATGGGATGAAAAATGATTTCCCTACTTATGGAAATTTTTCAGGCTATAACATTAAAGGAAATCAAGGGTGTCCCATGTATGAAGAAGATACAGAATCAATTAGGTTGAAACATTCATCGAAATCTGTGTTTCTAGGATATCGTATATTTCTACCTCGTCGGTATAAGTACCGATATTGGATGACATCATTCAATGGAAGTTCAGAACAATGCACAACACCGTATCCACTAACAGGTGATCAGTTGTTTAAGAAAGTAAAAGATGTGAACACTGTTTTTGGTAAACCATTTTCGAAAAACCTTATGAAAATCGGTTGGAAAAATAGATCAGTTTTTTTTTGAATTACTATAATCGAATTGTTTATACGTCAGAAATTTTCTTGATGTGATGCATGTGGAAAAATATGTATGTGACAGTGTTATTGGAACATTGCTAAATGCCCCTGAAAAAATAAAGGATGGAATTAAGGCAAGTTTGGACATGGTTGACATGGTAATACGGGAAGAATTGGCTCCCATGAAGGGTGAAAATCGAATTTTTATTCCTCCAGGTGCTTACACTCTTTCTAGGGAAGAGAGATATCAGTTTTGCAACTTCTTCAATGATGTAAAGGTTCCATAGGGGTATTCATGAAATATCAAGAACATTGTTTCAATAAATGATTTGAAGTTAAAAGGTTTTAAATCACATTACTGCCATGTTTTGATGCAAGATTTAATTCCTATACCTTTATGTTGCATTTTTTCCAAGAAAGTTCGTCATATGTTAACCAAAAAGTTTTTCTTTTTCAAAGCTATATGTAGAAAAGTTTTAGACCCGACAAAATTTACAGCTATGGAAAAAGAAATTATCATCATATTATATAAATTAGAAATGTTATTCCCGCAAACATTCTTTGATATGATGGTTCATTTGATGATTCACTTGATGAGAGAGATTCAAATTTTTGGTCTTGTGCACTATATATGGATGTACCCCGTTGAACGGTATATGAATATTTTGAAAGGGTATGTCAAAAATCGAAGTCGGCTAGAGGTTTGTATGGTGGAGCGATATGTTTTTGAGTAATCCATTGAATTCTGTACCGAATACCTATCTGATATGGAAAGCATTGGTCTCCCAAAATGTCATCACACTGGACGCATTGAGGGTGAGAGAATTTCTAGAAGAGATGTTGTGACAATCAGTATTATAGATCAGGAGTAGGACCACATTTATGTTTTTCATAACAGTTGGGGGGGTTGCTCCATATATTGAAACTTGCAAAGAAATTATTTGGCAGTTGAATCCATCAAGGGATGAAAAATGGATATCAAATACACATAATCACCAGTTTATAGGATGGTTTCAGGACCATATTTTTAAAGAGTTAGATGAAAATACAAATTCAATTTTAGAATGACTTCGATGGCTAGTCGCCGGACTAAGTGTGTATGTATTATCCTACAATGGTTATGTAATTAATGTTTATACATTCTATAGAGATGAACATGATGAAGATAGTACCATGAAAAATAGTGGAGTTACACTTGTGGCTGAAGCGATGAATGTTTCTGGATTATACAATATTCCAATTGCCGATTTTTCAATGAAAATGGTTTGATGAAAATAGTGGTGTTAAAATAGATGAATGGGGATTTGTGAAAGTTGATTTTAGTAAAGGAGGGTACAAATACAAACAATTTATAATGGAATCACAAGAGGTATAAGTTTTTTATGTTCCAGATCCATCAAATTGAAAGTGGTCGATTGTTCTGTTATCGTACAAAACTATTGAAGGGTCTGATGAAAATTTAGTTGAGGACAGTCCTTTCAGTGGTATGTCACAATCATTTCGTATCAGTCCCAATGTAGATGATGTTTTGTATGTTATAGGAGACCACAATGAAGGGATTTTGATAATCGATATAGGTGTCAAATCCCTCCATCCTTTGAAAAAAAGAAAGAGAGTTCAATAAACAGGTTATATTTTGTTTGTAATATAGATCTTGTTATCTCATGTTATTATCTTATCATTACTGAATTTATGTAATCTAAATTAACTTTTCAACCACTTTTTCAGATAAAGACTTCTTCATGACCTGGTGCTCCTAACCTCAAGGATGAACAAGTCTCTCAAGTTGTGGCTACTACTGCTGCTACTGCTTCTACTGCGGCTGCTCATAGTGCGGAGCAACAACAAGTTTATGAACCTGTTACTAATCCTAGTGTTGAGGTCCAACAACCATCAGCACATGCCATTGATACCATTCCAGAAGAACATATAGATGATGTTGATATTGATAAAATGGTCTGGGATGAAGGACTGACATCACAGAAAACACAGGTGCATTGTAGTTTGATGGTGTTAGCCAAAGTTATTAAGGAGAAAAGCAAAGGCATAAAATTTGATGTCAGATGGAATGAATGAGGAAAAATGTGAATCCCAACAAGTCCATGTTTAGTAGTTACATTGGAATTGTCACTCGGTAATGTGTGCTGATTGACATAGATTCATGGCACCATGTTGTGTCCGGTCTGAAGGTTGTGATCTGGGAAGAAATTAGGGTAACATTATGATATTATTTCTTTAATATACTAGAAAATAAAATAATGAAACAATTTATTAATCTTTTCAATCTCTTGCAGAGTACATTTATAGTAGATGATTCACACAAGAATTATGTACTAAGTCTTACATGAAGGATTCATCGAGGCTTTCCCACTATTTTAACAAAATGTCACCTGAAAGATTCCAAAGGTAAAATAAACCCTCACCCACCCCTTGTCTATGCTCACCTGATATCCCAAGAAGCATGGGATGCATTTATTAGCCATTGTGGGGATGAGAAGTTTTAGGTACATTGTGGGTGATAATACGTTGTTTGAGAATACATGTATTCATCACTTTGATTTTCAATATTTCATTTATAAAATAGCAACTCAATACTAAAAATAAGGAACGTTCATCAAAACCAACATAACTTTATCGTAAAGCAAGGATGGGGTATGCTTCACTAGAAAAGAAAATGGTACGTATTTTAAATTTACAGTAATATAGTTAGGTGCCAAGAAAAAACACCATAATTATCTTTCTATATTTATATGTAGATTGATGAGTCTAAAACCAAAGATACTTCCATCTCATGTAATGTACTATTGAAGGAGGAACATGTGAATAAATAAGGGAATCTAGTAGATGAAAACACACAAAATGTGTGGGAAATATGTGTAAGTATGACATGAAGATAAAAATATTTTTTTTAAATTTCTATTACATGAAAATAATTAGTTATTTTCCTCTATCTGAAAGTCATAGGAATCAGCTACTCCTATAGCGGATGCAGACCTATTATCGATGGATATAAAGCGGCCATAAAAATATGGTCGTTTTAGAGGTGCGGGGTTTGGGGTGACACCCCGAGAATATTATGAGAAAAAAAAGAAATGGATGATATAGATGAAAAATTGAAACAAATTAGAGAAAGACTATAAACTCTTGAAGATGTATTTCAATGGCAGGGAGAGTTGCTAGAAACTTTTATGGGTGGGAAGCAAGGAGAAGACACAACTCAGGAATAACCAGCGTGTGAAGATCCCTCCCCATCCCCCACCAGCTTTGAGGCGAGCCATTCCCCTCAAAGAGTTGTATTAGCTGTGTTAATCAATATTCTAATAATTTTTCTCATGAAATGTGAATCAGACAAACACTAATACTTTTCTTGTACTGATCTTTTACAGGGTGATAATGACTTTGATTTATATCTATCAACACCCACCTATCACCTTGTAGCGAGGGATACAATGTTCAACATCCCAGAGGACAATCTTCATAATAAAACACTTCCGAAAGATCATCTGAAATTGATGATTACTTTAGCTTATGATCCAAATGCAGAGCTACCTATTCCACTTGATGAAGATGATATTCATACGGTCCAAAAGTATATTGGGACATTCATTTCATGGTCTTCACAAATTTTAAGAGTACATGGGGACAAAGAGGTATTTATTTCCTTTTTTTCAAGATAAACCTTTAACAATTAATGAAAAAAGGGTCTGAACCAATGAATGTTATTATAGACGGAGAAAGGGAAGGGGGTGACAAGAAACATTGGCTCAAAGCATCTAAAGGATCGACCAACCGATCCCAAAGAGCTACTGAAAGCACAATAACACCACCTATTCTCTATCCACATTTACTAGCATTAAAGACTCATGTGGATATGAAGCTAAGAGGTGGTAGTAATTATATAGTTGTTTTCGAAAAGAATATATATGGAGAGGAAATTCAAGATTTTGTTGCTCTTAAAAATGTAAATGAGATCCTTGAAAACAGTTGGCTAGGAGTCACGGTTGTAAATTTATATATGAGGTATGTTTTCATGAATTGATTTTCTAAAAACTGATATAATATTCAAATTATGACTAAATGAATTTTATATTATTGACAGACATATATATGAAAAACAGTTGAAGTAATTTCCCCATGAGCCAAAATTCAGACTCGTTAGTACTTATATCATATCAACACATCTAACGAAATTAGAGCCATCAAAAAATGATGAAATAGTGAATGGATTTCTGAAAACATTTGAAAGAAAGTTTACATATGACAGACTCTTCCTAATACCAACCATGCAGGGGTAAAACTCTATGATTAAATCATATCAATTATATTTTCACTTCTTTTATTACTTATTACTTTTTGTGTTTTTAGGCAGCATTGGATTCTAATTTCGGTGAACTTGGATACTCCAAAGATTTATTTGCTGGATTCAATGCAAGGATATCCAACAAACCTACCACACATGATGGAGTTTGTGAATCTGTAAGAAACTACATCCTACGTTTTAGGTCTAAACATCAAGTAATATAAATTATATTATATTTTACTGTGGATTCTTTTATTATATGGTGGTGTATCATTATCGTCTAAAAAAAGGAATGAGGATAGGGGCGAAGCATAAGGAGGCGAGCAAGTACTACGTATGGACAAATATCAGGGTATATATAATAAAATTTCACTATCCAAACACATATCAACACAAGTTACGTATTCTCCTAATGTTCAATTTTTTTTCAGTGTCCAAAACAAACAAACAATAATGATTTTGGTTATTATGTTTGTAAATTTATGATATAGATCGTTTTTCATCAACAAACTAGCATCCCTAAAGAGGTATTTTCAAAAGAAATTACTATTTCATTTAATTTATTTATTAATTCTTTATTTATATATTTTTCAGTACTACTCTAACTGCCTAAAATCCTCATACTCACAAGACGATATAGATTTTTTTAGAAATGAGTAGGCCACATACCTGATGGAATATTTTACACAAATAGCATGAAGATCTGACTTGGGGATGTGTATAATTGGAGGTCATTTTTGAGAGGGGTTAAGGGGATCAAAAGATGAAACTTTGTTGTGTGTAAATGTTTGTAGGAAAATTGTAATTATTATTAAATAAAAAATCCTTTCTCTAATGAGTCATTTTCCCATTTTAACAGATGAAATTCACCAACAACATGCAAGAGTGATGAACCACTTTTCTTTGGGATTTGGATAAGAAAAACTAGTAAAATATCCAAAATACCTTCATATCCAACCAAAAGCATTAAAATTATGTTGATCCTTTAGGAGAACAATCCATGGGTGTGTTAGTGATGTGTGTGAGTCAACCCCACCTCAATCGGAGGCACGGTGTGGCCGGTATCACTCAAAGTGTCTCTCTTTCGTTTAAAATGGACAAAATTTTAAGTGAAAACAACAACTGGCCTACGGAAATCTGACCAAACGCATTTTTATTATGTTTATCCTTTATGAGAACGATCCATGTGTTCTTTGGTGACATTTAAAATTCAACCTCGCCTCAATTCAAGGCACGGTGTGGCCGGTATTACTCAAAGTGTCTCTCTTTTGTTTAAAATGGACAAAATTTTAAGTGAAAAGAACAATTGACTTGTGGAAATCCAACCAAATGCATTTGGATTGTGTTTATACTTTAGTAGAATGATCCATGGGTGTTTTGGTGATGTGTATGAGTCAACCCCACCTCAATACAAGGCACTGTGTGACCGGTATCACTCAAAGTGTCTCTCTTTTGTTTAAAATGGACATAATTTTAAGTGAAAACAACAAATGACGTACGGAAATCTGACCAAACACATTAGGATTGTGTTGATACTTTAGGAGAATTATCCATGGGTGCATTTATGACATTTAAAAGTCAACCCTTCCTCAATCAGAGGTACAGTGTGGCCGGTATCACTCAAAGTGTCTCTCTTTTGTTTAAAATGGGCAGAATTTTAAATGAAAACAACAACTAACGTACGAAAATTCGACCAAACACATTAGTATTGTGTTGATACTTTAGTAGAATGATCCATGGGTCATTTTTGATGTGTACGAGTCAACCTTTCCTCAATATGAGGCATGGTGTGTCCGGTATCACTCAAAGTGTCTCTCTATTGTTTAAAATGGACAAAATTTTATGTGAAAACAACAACTGACCTACAGAAATCCAACCAAACACATTATAATTGTGTCTATACTTTAGGAGAATGATCCATGTGTGCATTGGTGATGTGTAAGAGTCAACCCTTCCTCAATCCGAGGCACGGTGTGACTGAAATCACTCAAAATGTCTCTCTTTTGTTTAAAATGGACAGAATTTTAAGTGAAAACAACAACTGACGTACGGAAATCCAACCAAAAACATTCATATTGTGTTAATAAATTAGGATAAAAATCCATGGGTGTGTTGGTGATGTGTAAGATTCAACCCCGTCTCAATCCGAGGCATGGTGTGACCGATATCACTAAAAGTGTCTCTCTTTTGTTTAACATGGACATAATTTTAAGTGAAAACAACAACCGATGTACAGAAATCCAACCAAACGCATTCGTATTGTGTTTATCCTTTATTATAACGATCCATGGGTCATTTTTGACATTTATGAGTCAACCATGACTCAATCCGAGGCATGGTGTGGCTGGTATCACTCAAAGTGTCTCTCTTTTGTTTAAAATGAATAAAATTTTAATTGAAAACAAAAACCAACCTATGGAAATCTGACAAAATGCATTCGGATTGTGTTGATCCTTTCGGATAACGATCCATGGGTGCATTGGTGATGTGTAAGAGTCAACCCCGCCTCAATATGAGGCACGGTGTGACCGATATCACTCAAAGTGTGTCTCTTTTTTTTTTAAATGGACAAAAGTTTAAGTGAAAACAACAACTGACGTACGGAAATATGACCAAATGCATTAGTATTCTGTTGATACTTTAGGAGAATGATACATGGGTCATTTTTGACGTTTATGAGTCAACCACTCCTCAATATGATGCACGGTGTGGAGGTATCACTCAAAGTGTCTCTCTTTTGTTTAAAATGGACAAAATTTTAAGTGAAAACAACAACTAACCTACGGAAATGCAACCAAAAGAATTTGTATTATGTTGATCCTTTAGTAGAAATATCCATGGGTGAATTTGTGATGTGTACGAGTCAACCCCACCCCAATCAGAGGCACAATGTCACCAATATCACTCAAAGTGTCTCTCTTTTGTTTAAAATGGACAGAATTTTAAGTGAAAACAACAATTGACGTACATAAATCCGACCAAATGCATTCGGATTGTGTTAATACTTTAGTAGAACGGTCCATGGGTCATTTTTGTATCAGCCAACCCCCCTCAACACCATCCCCCCCAGACACCCCCATGGACAGCCCCCCCTCCCCCAGACACCCACCCCACCCCCCTTGGACAGCCCCACCAACCCCCGGACCTCCCCCTCCCCCACCCCCCTGGACACCACCCCACCCCCTGGACCCCCCCACCCCTCTAGACACCCCCACCCCTTGTAAAGTCCCCTCAATCCCCTAGACACCCCCACACCCCCTAGACACTCCCATGAGCAGCCCCCCACCCCCACCCACCCAGGACAGCCCCCCGACCCCCTGGACACCCCCACCCCTCCTAGACACCACCCCACCACCTGGATACCTCCCCCACCCCCTAGACACCCCCAACCCCATGGACAACCACCCCCACCCCCTGGACACCACCCACCCCCCTTGGACAACCCCACCAAACCCCTGGACCACCCCCACCCCCCTGGACACCACTCCACCCCCTGGACACCCCCACCCCTCTGGACACCCCCACCCCCTAGAAAGCCCCCCCCCCAACCCCCTAGACACCCCCAAACCCCTGGACACCCCCATGAACACTCCCCGGACCCCCCACCCCCCTGGACACCCACCCCCTGGAAACCCCCCCTAGACGGCCCCCAACCCCCTGGATGTCCCCCACCCCCTGGACGCCCCACCCCTCCTAGACACCACCCCACCACCTGGACACCTCCCCCACCCCCTGGACACCCTCACCTCCATGGACAGCCACCCCCACCCCCCTAGACACCACCCCACCCCCTTGGACAGCCCCACAAACCCCCTGTACCGCCCCCACCCCCCTAGACACCACCCCACCCTCTGGACACCCCCACCCCTATGGACACCCCACCCCCAAGAAATCCCCCCCCAACCCCCTGGACACCCCCACCCCCCTGTACACCCCCATGGACCCCCCCCCCCCCCGAACACCCCCTATACACCCACCAACCCCCTGGACGGCACCCCCACCCCTCCTAGACACCACCCCACCACCTAGACACCCCCACCCCACTAGACACCCCCCCCCACCCATGGACGTCCACCCCCACCCTCCTAGACATCACCCCCACCCCCCTTGGGCAACCCCCAACCTCCCGGACCCCCCACCCCCAACCCACCTAGAAACCCCTATCCACCCAGACACCCCCCATCCCCCCGGACACCCCTACCCCCCTTAGACAGCCACCCCAAACCCCTGAATAGCCCCCCCGACCCCCTGAATTCTTAATTGAATTCTTTATGTATTTAATTAACTTATGAATTATGTGTTAATGGTGTATGGGTATATTTTTTGTATGGGTATACTTGGTGTAATTACCTTATGAATTATGTGTTAATTTTGTATGGGTATACTTGTTGATATGCTGAATTTTTTGCAGGTCTTGTTTGGGTGTGCTACTGTAGAATTTTATGTTACAGCAGACAGGGAATTTATCAGCGCTGATAAAGGAGTCCTTTATTAGTGCCTTTTTAGCACTGATAAAGTATCCCTTTATCATCACTTTTTTAGCGTTGATAAAGGGATCCTTTATCAGTTCTTTTTTAGCACTGATAAATGCTTCCTTTATCAGTGCTTATTTAGCACTAATAAAGGGGACCCCCCTATCAGCGCTGAGCTTTACAGTGCTTTTTTAGCACTTTTAAAGCCAGTTTTGAGCGCTGATAAAGCCTGTTTTTTGTAGTAGTGACTTTAATCATTATCATCAATAAATGATGAATATAATTATAAGACTCACATATGGTTATGGAAAGATTATTCTTAGTCAAATCAAACTATAATTTGTGATGTATATACCCAATATGATGATTAAACTCTTTGGATCTAAAACTCATAACTATATGACATACTTATGTTTTAGACTAAGAAACCCTTTAGATATAATGGTAATCATTAAAGATTTTATAGTTGGTATAATCTTTGTGGCATGAACTATTCCAAGGTGAAGCTAAAGGTAAATTAATATAGTTCTTATGATTCCTTTAATATATTTTAGGATTTCTCATAAAATTAATAAATGTATTTTTTAAAGGATGATGGATCCTCCAAGGTGGTATATTTAATTATATCTTGACCAATTATTCATCAATATTTTAATATAGAGTGAAGTTTTCCCTAAACACGCACAACTTTATTCACATCTTATCAAAAGTGAAAGTATAAGGTAATATTGATGAGGAGACTTATATATGTATTTTAGTATTACATGATTCCTTTCCATATATGTTTTGAAAATTGTAGTGTAACAGATAACCCTATCTTAACCATATTAACTAATAGATATCTTATAAATTACAATATGAATGAATTCTAATATGTCACAACATTAGGTGTTTTTTATGATATCCATTTTTAATTATGGTGAAAGATTCAAATGTATATCATAAAAAACACAATTTGTCACAACATTAGGTGTTTTTTATGGGATCCATTTGTAATTATGGTGAAATATTCAAATTTATATCATAAAAAACACAATGTGTATCTCAGTTAATGATTTTAACAACCCGACTTAGAGAAGATATTAATCAGACCAATTATATTTCTTTGAGGTAAGTACATCTCTTTTAGGATAGTGGGATCAAGCAATAATTTTGTTTAATATTATCTCTTGATGTAAAAGTTTTCATAAGAACATTAAACTCTTTAAGTGTTAGTGGGAGGAATTTTTTTAGAGAGACATACTGCATAGGATAGTGAAAACTACAATGGTAGTTTTATATTCACCATAGCAGGTGATATATTATTCAATAAGAATAATAAATCCTATTCAGAGTAGAAGGCTGTAAATAGAGATGATTAACATGTTCTTAAAAATTCAAAGATATATTCAATGTACCAAAATTCATTTTTTATTTTGGTGTTCGATGTAAATTCATTGTCGGGTATTCAAAAAAACTATACATAGGAAGTATAAGAGAGAGATACCAATAAGGGTTGGCTAGTTATACCAAGTCATCATGATTAATCCATTTGAATTATACTTTTCATGATTATTATAATCATTCTATTAGGCATCATATTTCATGGCCCTCTCCCTTGGAGTAAACTTTATGGAATATGTCTATATGAAATGACCAGAAAGGTTGGAGACATCAAAGAATTATAATATGGAATACAATTTTGAAGGATCCATTTATGGTTTAAGTATAGTATAATGATCATAATATATTCATTTGAAATGAAATTTTACTAAGTGTCTAAAAGAGGTTATTATGAGAACTATGGTTTTCTAAGAAAGATATGTTTAAAAACATATATAAAAAAGGTAATTAGTCTTATGTTAATTAATTCTAAGGTTAATTTCTTCAAAAACATCTTAAGTAGAAACCAAGTTCTAGGGAATAAGATATACTAGTATGGATAAAGGTGATTATTAATCTAGGTCATAGTACATAATTAACATGGTATTGAAAAATACAATATGGAATAATTTACCCAAATTATTTACAATGTCACATGGTATTCTTGTGATGAATAGACTATATATTCCTAAGAGTAATTTGGAAACCTATCCCACATTCCATGATATGTACTTAATTTTCATATTTATTATTCATAAATCATAAACTGAAAATATCAAACAAGACTAGGATAACTACATAGGCATCCATTCAGAACTATATGACAGTGCTTGAGAAAGAAAAAATGGATGAGTTCGTGGTAACTAGAGAAATGGGAATACTAGTTTAAGGGGATATAAAACTAGTCATATTTAGATCACTTGGATACTATTTAATTTTATGTAGTAAATATGAAATTTTAAATATTATTATAGCTATTAGTTGTCATATCTACATTAGGCCAAGTATGTTTCAACTTCTATTGTATCTTAAGAAGTAATTTTAGCAATGATTTGTTCCAGATTTTCGAATTTATCCCAGATAGTAAAAAAAATCAATCATATTATATTGAATTTTAATGATGGTGTTATCTTATATTTCATGGATGGAATAGTATAAAAATTTATATACTCATTTATACCATCTTTGAAATTCTCTATAGGATAGGTGTAGAAACCTGAGAGAGGGGGTAAATCAAGTGTTTCCTATTTTTACTAAATTCCAAACTATCATGAAACCCTTATAGAATTTAGCCCTGGTTTTCATTTAGTGAATATGAATCTATTTTATGTTTAACCTATCAATAATCAACTACAATTAATACAACTAAATAAATAAAGTGTCACATGGTATTTTTACACAATCCAATACTAAGACCTACTCCTTGAATTGATTAGTTGTTCGCCCCAATCAAGGATTCTCCACTATGATCAAGGTGACTAAAATGAGTTAGATTCTTCCCAAACCTATAATTCCAAATTTTCACTGGACTTACAAATTTCTATCTCACATATTATTTCATCTTACAACTTCTCAGTATGTTCACAGAGTCACACAGTGATATCCCCATATACCCAAAGTTACATGGGTTTTATGGTGTCACGCCATATATGTAATGCCCCAAGAATTTTCAAATAGATTTATTATAGAATGCATAGATCACTAAGTCTCTACAAACAAACCTTTGTTATAACCTAGCCATGTAAACCTGATTTTTTCACTTCTATGATGTGAATTTCAAAAATCTGACATACGCAGTTGCGATCAGTAAGTTATTTAGAGTCCAATAAGAAAAACGTAATTTTTGATGAATAGTAACCTACCCTTAGGAATAGTAACATACCCTTATGAATACTGATATACCCTAATGAATATTAACCTTACTTATGATAGTATATAAATAATATTCAAGTGTAATTACGACATATCTATGCTTTAAAATAAATAAACAAATGTTTTAAAACTCTTGTTTTTAGAATAAATTATGATTTAATTAAATATTAAATTAATAATATTTAGAAAATAATTTTTGAAAAATTAGCTTCATTTTTGGATTCTACATGTTGAAAATGGTTGGGGTAAATTTTTGGGATTTTTCTAAAATACCTGAATTTTTTATGAATAGTGACATACCATAAATTGCAAAATTAAGATAAATACACTAATTATAGAGTCATGTGTGATGTTCTGCTGATGTAAGTCCATTTGGTTCGGGATAACATGATAACATTACTATTACTGTTCATGGAAAACTCATTATTCCTTGTCTTGAGGAGAAATAATAAATTAATGAGTTTTATATTAAGAAATCCCCTCTCTCCTCCACTATAAAAACCCCCTCTCAGCCCCCTTCCATTTACTCCTCTCAAGCCTTGTGCCTTCTCCAAATTCTGTCCAAATACTCTCCCAACCTCCTATCCCATGTCCAGAAATCTTTGGTCTCATAAAAAGACCAAAACCTCTCCCTTAAGGAGGCTCTCAAGGAAGTTTGGTTCAAGAGGTAAATTCCTCTTTTCAATTCTTTGTCCTTCCTTTCAAGTTCATTTGTTTTCTTTTTTATATTACCTATCCTAATCCAAATTTTGTGATGAATCTAGTACCTTATATGTACTGGAATTTTTTCACGATAGTGGAATAATTTATCAACATCTCTCCCTTTTTACCTTCTTTTATACTGGTAGCAAGAACACCATCCGAGATGTGTCAATTTTACACATTCAATGACTATGGACTTTTGATTTCTATTATCATTCTCAATTATGGTCATGAAACCATTCATGTTATGGTTGAACCAGATTTTTATATATAATATAATCTATTTATGATTCTTTAATCCCTTTGTACAAATTTTATTAAGTTATAAAGGAAAATGAGTTTGTTGTAATCAAAACCCACAAATTAATCGAAACAATTATCATTAAAGTTATATATAATAATTCACCCTCTTTCCATGTAACCAAGTTATATAAATGACCAATAAAACCTATTTATGTTCATTAATAATATATAATTTCAATTCTGGAGATTTAAATCTATTCCACATACTTAAAAACAAGTGAACCAAAGATGAAAATAAAGAAAATGAACACTCTGAAGCGACGAAATTCAAAACAATAACTTATCAATAAGAACATAAATGAACTAAAAAAAACTATGATAAACTAAATACATCTCTAATAGGTTTTTAAATAAGTTATTAATAAGTATAATTTCATATTCAAGGAGCTTAAGTTCGAGATAAGAACACGTTTGGAGTTAAGTTAAGTGTTTCTTCATCTCACTTCCATTTTCGTGAGATTTTCCATATTCACTACTAATATTTTTTATGGTGTATGTATACTTACCATTGATTTAACATATCATGAATATCGTTATCTTCATGTTATTAAATCTATAATTCTTATATAATTAATTTTTGGGGCATACGAATCATTTGATGACAAAGTGGTATGGGTTTTCCACCCGAACTTCCATTTTCATTCAGGTTGCTTTTATTGTCTAATTTCCTCGATTAAATTATTATGTATTGTTATTTAATCCTCATAAATTATGTTTTATTATTCTATATATGTACACTAACTGGAATCCTTTTCTATTTTCTGGATAGTTACATGTTTTAAAACAAGATCTCAAAACTGTTTCCAAAAATATGAGCCCGATACAAGGGAATTTCTCAAATTCATATCTATTTTCAAGGGAAAGATATAATATATTTTGGAAACCATTATCCTTCTAAAAACACTAATTTTATCATGAAATACTATCTTACTTTACTTCTGGTTTTATAAAAATATTTTTCCAAAAGAACTCTTCTTTTCAAAATAAATGAGTATTTATCACAAGAATTGCTTAATGATTTTAGAAGATTATTCTCATTTGATTCAACACCCTTGTTGATTATTATGTATTGTTGGGGTTAATAATTTATGATGTAATATACCATATTTTATTGAATGGTTTATGACTAACTTTATTTTGGATGATCTATCCTAAAAACATTCACCATATTATTCCGAATGGTTAGTGTTTATGTTCAATAATTGGGGAAAGTTAGTTACATTTCATATGATAGTTTTGATATGAATGTATATGTTGTTTATGTTGATCCGTTCTCATATGAGGAATTCATTGGACTTATTGTGGGATAGGTGGGGCCCATTATATCTTCTCAATGCATTGGTAGGTCTCACGAGACAAATAGACGTGGAATTGGATGAGGCCTTTCCCAGTGTGATATATGGATTTTGGTCGAGGACTTAATCATTAGATGTCTTGGCCTAGGCCTTGAAAAAATGTTTTAAAATGTCCGGAATATGCACTTTCCTCATTATGAAGACAATAATTGAAAGTTCATGTGGTTATTCGACTAGTAGAATACCCATGATTATGTTTTATTATGGCATTATTTACTCAGCTCATATTCCTGCCATAATGTGTTCAAGTTTATTATTAAAGGAATGTGTTTTCAATTATTCACCATGTCTAATGTTTATATTATCTTCCACTGTATTGCTTACCCTTACTGAGTGTTTGAGCTCACCCCTTTATTATGTTTCATTTTCTCAGGGCAAGAAGAATTATATTATGAATGATATGATGAAATAACCTAGGAGTTATGGTAGTTGTCTAAGGAGTTTCTATGTTGTTTTTCATTTCTAGTTGTAATGATGAACTTATGTATGTATCTTGTTTCCAATAATACTAAACTACTCAGTCCTTCGGGATTCCTATTCCTTGTATGTATGCCAACTTAATCAAATAAGGCACCAGCTCTGGGAAACTAGGGTCGGGTCCTTATAGTTGGTATCAGAGGAAGTTTAGTAGAATATTTGGAAACTAGATTTAGAAAACGTAGAATTAGGGAAGAGTCTCTAAGTTAGTCTTTGAGGATATACATACTATAACGTCCTGGTATTTTGGAAAGGAATAGACTATGTGGATCATTCAAGCAGTACATACCTATCTATATATGAGAAGGTAGAGGTGGCTCTGGCACAGATATACCTAGGAGTGAAAGCTTCGACAAGGAGTTTCGGGCTTGACCCATTGTATCCTGGTATACAACAACGGGCCTTGCTGCACTCTTGGTTATGACACTCCCGGGGGATATGCTTAGGATAATTCACATTTTATTTAGAAACCATTATGAAGGATTTAAATGTAAATTTTATTTCCTCAAAGATACCATGTTTATGATTAAGAGGCTAGCTATGCGTAGAATTTCAATTTATGTTTAGTATTTTTCTACATTGAGATTATAAATTGTGATTAATAACCTAATCTAGTGTATTCCATTTTTTAAGAATGGCACCGTTAGGTATTATGAGTTTTCATTAAATATATGGTTAGTGTTTATGACTATAATTTAAGTTAAACCCTTGTTTTATAAATTTTCAGATCAAGGAAAGTTAGTTACAAATGGAAGGAGGATGATCTCAAACGACATTTCTATCCCTTCCTGATGACTTGATTGCAATAATTATTGCAAATTCATGCCCCAACAATTCTGAAAAATTTTCTAACATACAACCCACTTGAAAGCATTTTTTTGAGATATCAAACACCTCCACTATACCTCCATACCATCATGGATCATGGGTTGTATTTAATCAAATCCTATTTTCTCAATATTCTCATATTTTCAATAAAGTTAAATATTATCAAGTCATTTTCAAATATTTTACCTTATCACAAGATTTTGAACCATATTATGATTTTAAAAAAGGTTATGAAGAAGGAGACCCTTGTGCAACTTTTTTATATTTGATTTTGAAATATAATCTTTCAGCACATACTTATGGAATTTTAAAAGGACAATTGATTGAAAGTTTCAACTCAAATTCAGTCCAACTGTTTTATAAAAATCAAGTTTTATCAAATGTTTTGAAATTATATGTCATACATAATTATTTTCCGAAACTATTTTTCTGTGAACACCCATATGACCCAAGTTGTACAAGGTGTATCTGGATGAAGGAAGAAAATTATTTTGAAGGATCTCTAAATCATTGTTGCAATGCATAGACCTTCTATTTATGTGAGAAAGATGATGATGAAAACATATGGACACCATAATCAAGGTACCCTCACTTTTTAATAAGTAAATGAAATTTCGAGATTAAAATTTCGGAAGGTGGTAATAATGTAATGCCCCAAGAATTTTCAAATAGATTTATTATATAATTCATAGATCACTAAGTCTCTAAAAACAAAACTTTGTTATAACATATCCATGTAAACCTGATTTTTTCACTTCTATGATGTGAATTTCAAAAATCCGACATACATAGTTGTGATCAGTAAGTTATTTAGAGTCCAATAAGAAAAACTTAATTTTTGGTGAATAGTAACCTACCCTTAGGAATAGTAACATACCCTTATGAATAGTGATATACCCTAATGAATAGTAACCTTAATTATGATAGTATATAAATAATATTCAAGTGTATGTACGATATATCTATGATTTAGAATAAATAAACAAATGTTTTAAAACTCTTGTTTTTAGAATAAGTTATAATTTAATTAAATATTAAATTAATAATATTTAGAAACTTATTTTTGAAAAATGGACTTCATTTTTGGATTCTACACGTCGAAAAATGGTTGGGGTAAATTTTTGGGATTTTTCTAAAATACTTGAATTTATTATGAATAGTGAAATACCATAAATTGAAAAATTAAGATAAATACACTAATTATAGAGTCATGTGTGTTTTTTCTGATGATTTAAGTCCACCTGGTTCGGTATCACATGATAAAATTAATATTATTGGTCATGGAATTATCACTATTCCTTTTCTTGAGGAGAAATAATAAATTAATGAGTTTTATATTAAGAAATCCCCTCTCTCCTCCACTATAAAAACCCCCTCTCATCCCCCATCCATTCACTCCTCTCAAGCCTTGTTCATTCTCCAAATTATATAAAAATACCCTCCCAACCTCCTCTCCCACGTCCAAAAATCTTTGGTCTCATAAAAAGACCAAAACCTCTCCCTTAAGGAGGCTCTCAAGGAAGTTTGGTTCAAGAGGTAAATTCCTCTTTTCAATTCTTTGTCCTTCCTTTCAAATTCATTTGTTTTCTTTTTTCTATTACCTCTCCTTATAAAAATTTTGTGATGAATCCATTACCTTATATTTACTGGATTTTTTTCATGATAGTGGAATAATTTATCAACATCTCTCCTTTTTTACCTTCTTTTATACTAGTAGCAAGAACACCATCCGAGATGTGTCAATTTTACACATTCAAGGACGATAGACTTTCGATTTCTATTATCATTCTCAATTATGGTCATGAAACCATTAATGTTATGGTTGAACCATATTTTTATATATAATATAATCTATTTAAGATTCTTTAATACCTTTTTACAAATGTTATTAAGTTATAAAGGAAAATGAGTTCGTTGTAATCAAAACCCACAAATTAACAGAAACAATTATCATTAAAGTTCTATATAATAATTCATCCTCTTTCCATGTAACCAAGTTATATAAATTAACAATAAAACCTATTTATGTTTATAAATAATATATAATTTCAATTCTGGATATTTACATCCATTCCACATACTTAAAAACAAGTGAACCAAAGATGAAAATAAAGAAAATGAACACTCTGAAGCGACGAAATTCAATACAATAACTTATCAATAAGAACATAAATGAACTAACCAGAACTATGATAAACTAAATAAATCTCTAATAGGTTTTTAAATAAGTTATTAATAAGTATAATTTCATATTCCATGAGCTTAAGTTCGAGAGAAGAACACGTTTGGAGTTAAGGTAAGGGTTTCTTCATCTCACTTCCATTTTCGTGAGATTTTCCATATTCACTACTAATACTTTTTTATGGTGTATGTATACTGAAAATTGATTTCACATATCATTAATATAATTATATTCATGTTATTAAATCTATAATTATTATATTATTAATTTTGGGGGCATACAAATCGTTTGATTACAAAGTGGTAAGGGTTTTCCACCCAAACTTCCATTTTCATTCGGGTTACTTTTATTGTCTAATTTCCTTGATGAAATTATTATGTATTGTTATGTACTCCTCATAAATCCTGTGTTATTATGATATATATTTACACAAACCAGAATCCTCCACTATTTTTTGGATAGTTACATGTTTTAAAAGAAGCTCTCAAAACTGTTTCCAAAAATATGAGCCCAATACAAGGGAATTTCTCAAATTCATATCTATTTTCAAGGGCAGGATGTAATCTATTTTTGGAAACCATTATCCTTATAAAAAAAATAATTTTATCATGAAATACTATCTTACTTTACTTATGGTTTTATACAAATATTTTTCCAAAATAACTCTTCTTTTCAAAATAAATGAGTATTTATCACAAGAATTGCTTAATGATTTTAGAAGATTATTCTCGTATGATTCAACACCCTTGTTGATTATTATGTATTGTTGGGTTTAATCATTTATGATGTAATATACCATATTTTATTGAATGGTTTATGAATAACTTTATTGTGGATGATCTATCCTAAAATCATTCACCATATTATTCCGAATGGTTAGTGTTTATGTTCAATAATTGGGGAAAGTTAGTTACATTTCATATGATAGTTTCAATATGAATGTATATGTTGTTTATGTTGATCCCTGCTCATATGAGGAATTCATTGGAATTATTATGTGACAGGTGGGGCCCGCTATAGCCCCTCGATGCATCGGTAGGTCTCATGAGACAAATAGACATGGAATTGGCCGAGGCCTTTCCCAATGTGATATATGGATTTTGGTCGAGGCCTTAATCATTAGACATCTTGGACGGGGCCTTGAAAAAATGTTTTAGAATGTCTTTCATGTGCACTTTCCTCATTATGAAGCTAGTAATTGAAATTTCATGTGGTTATTCGACTAGTAGAATACCCATGATTATGTTTTATTATGGCATTATTTACTTATCTCATATTCCTGCCATAATGTGTTCAAGTTTATTATTAAAGGCATGTGTTTTAAATTATTCACCATGTCTAATGTTTATATTATCTTCCACTGTATTTATTACCCTTACTAAGCATTTGAGATCAACCCTTTATTATGTTTCATTTTCTCAGGGCAAGAAGAATTCTATTATGAATGAAATTCTGAAATAACCTAGGAGTTATGGAATTTTTCTAAGGAGTTTCTATGTTGTTTTTCATTTCAAGTTGTAATTATGAACTTATGTATGTATCTTTTTTCCAATAATACTAAACTACTCGGTCCTTAGGGATTCATATTCCTTGTATGTACGCCAACTTAATCAAATAAGGCACCAGCTCTGGGCAACTGGGGCCGGGTCCTTACAATATATATGGAAGTCTATCCTTTAATTCCTTATTAGAAGTGGATTAGAAGATATTCATAAGATTCTTTTGTATAAATAAAATATATCTCCTTCAAATAAATATAATATTCTTTAAATTATATAAGAAATTCATGAATACTTTGCAACTTGGTCACTACCTGAAACTAAACTTCATAGGATTCCTCACTTACTAATTTCTTTTGATCTTAAAATCCATATTGACATCAATAAATGATACAATACACAATAGGTTTCACATGATTTTTTTCTTCTTCTCAAGATTATACAATAATGGATAACATGGGAATCTATTCTTATTCTTCTTCTTCAAATTCTATACACGATGATCTAAATCCTTAGTATAGGTTGGATCCTACTTATTCTCCTTAAAGAGTGTTCTATAATATTGTATATACCTTACCAGATCTTAGTTTCCATAATTTTTATCACATCATCTCTCTTTACATTGTTTTTATACATATGTAACTAGGAAATTAGGTTTTCATTTTGGAATACCTAAAATATCAAATAAATGTTATTCTCATGCCCTCCATTCAATTTCTCACATTTTTCATATGTGGGATTCCCATTAATATTTAAATTATTTTTTCTCTTGAACATTGTATCCTATATAATGACAAGAGTTCCCTTTTTTTTATTTCTCATTTCTTTTTCATTTTTTTTTCTTAGCTAAAAGAAACTATTACAGAGTATTCTTTTTGTATCGATATCTCCTCATATTCTCCTCTAAAACTCTCAAAAACTGAAATAAAAACTATATAATGAATCTTTTTTGTTGTAGATAAATCATATTAAAAATATAGATATGGATTTTCCTTTTCTTCACTATTGGTTTCACACAATAGTTCTTCTCAATTAATCATTCTTTTCATTCTCACTGAAATAATCTCAAGCTCTTATTGAACCTATAGAATCACACAAAACTTAACAACTCCACTGATATTTTGGATTCTTCTATAGAAGGATTATCTCACTTAGTTTATTAAATAATATATCCACACTAACTTCAATTAAATCCCCCTATATATATAATGATTATACATAATTATATATTCATCTTGGTTTATCTAATTTTCTTCTCAATCTTAAATCACATCCTCTATTGTGATTTTTAGAACATTGCATACTGGATCTGTTATCTTTATAATTCACTTCATTTCCAATTTTTAAAAAAACCTATAAGAATAGTTTCAAGCTTAATTTAATTCCCATAAATTCATTTTAACCTTTGATTCTCTTCATACCAGCTTGGATCATAGATAATAATTGCATCATGATATTCATATTGATTTCAAGCACATCAAGGCAATCATGTTCATATTGATTATGATTAACATAAACATTAACAAATATTATTACCACTTAATTATGGAATTTATTCACTAAAAATTATTTAAAATTTTCCATTATATCACCTATTTTGATCTTCCTTGAATCACCTTGAAGATAAAAACTCATCATTTCCAAGCATGTATCACATGAATCTTGAGATGTTTTGATCATTGAAAACTAGATCAATAATCATCCAATTTATTCAAATATTTATCATAATTGAATCTAGAAACTTTTAATTTTCCATCCCATGGATTACTAAAAAGAATTAATTATTGAAGCCTTAATCTCAACTCAAATACTTATGCTTATTATTTCAAATCCTTACATTCAATGAAAAAACTTTATGTTCCATGCCTTTTCCATTTATACTAGATCCCAAACTCATGAAATGAAGTATGTTTCCAAATACTTATAATGATCTCAGTGGAATACGATCTGGAATTAAGTCTTATAATCAAGCATTATTATTGGAATAACGACTTACACTATTATGAACCAACCCACAGGGGTCCACCTGGCTGGTGGTGAGCTGAGAATGGCACCCCAATCCTGCCTCCAATAGGCCAGGGATGGAAACTAGTACTGATTAGGAATATCAAACATGTGGGAGGCCTTATCCTAAAGTACCTATACACACAAGCATCTATATAAACCTTTATAATGAACAAAGATAAAAAAATCATATTGTAAATAAATGTATAGAATATATCCCACATCATAGTACAGTGAGAAGTATAGTGAATGTAAATGGATCAAATACAAGCCCAAAAAATAGAATAAACCAACCTACTGACAACATAGGAAAACTACCCAAAATAAAAACCTAGTACAAACCATGGTCTATCTATCTAAATTGTACTCTACTTACTCCTAGTCTAACTAGGTCTCTATCAAAATGCATGTCTTCTTCATAATACATGACATGTGCAGGTAGATCCCATGCAGGGGTGAGTATAACAATACCTAGTAGAACACCCCAAAATCACCAAATATAAATCATAAAGGTATTATTAATCTCATCACTAAAAATTTATGTCTATAAAGATACGATACATCATAATATATAATAACAAGTACCCAGGTATGCTCAAGACAAACCTAGTAATGAGTATATTTGACATATCATTCCATAGAGGTCACTGTTACGACTTGAGACCACCATTTATTACTGTGGGAGGACTTGCACTCTACTATGGGCGCATTAATGGAAAACTAAATGAAAAACAATCCCCTAGATTTCTATAAATCAAAAGGGATGTTGTTGTTTTTAAAGATAGTTCTAAAGATCAAATATTAGAGTGAGAAGTTTTACTGTGCAGGGTCCTCACTAGTTTCATCTTCTTCTTTCATTTCAGTTTTCATTTTCATTCTTATTAACCCCTAATCTCTAGTTGTTATGTTGAGGGGTAAAACCTACCTTGTTTTAGGTTTATGTAGCTGAAGGGGGAAGGTGTTGTTGGATTTATTTCTTTCTTATTCATGTATTTTGATTGTTGTAGTTTATTTACTAAATTTACAATATATTTATTGTGTTTTTATCATAAAAATTGGTATTTAAATAGGAAAATAAAATTTAATAATTTCACAATTGGTTACCCTAAATTGAGACATGACTATTTACACATTCAGGGAAATGATTTTTAAAAATGATATTGAGACAAACTCAATTCGGCTATGCCCAAAACTACCTGACCAAGGGAAAAGGGGGACTACAAATTTGAGGAGAGGACTCAATTACTATTGAATACACCTCGTATCAACTACAATGTCACACCTAAATCAACTAACTTGATTTATAAGATACAATTACAACTAAACATTGAAACTATATAACCCTGATACGCCTACAATCTTGATATCCAAAAAATCAATCTGCCTTTATCTCTCACACACTCTCTCTCTCTCTCCAACCAATTAAATAATTAGAGTGTATAGATCATCCTTGAGGGTTAAAAACTCAATCTTTACAAGTACCACACTTTTTTAGTTAAGTTGTATGGGTCATATAATTTATAAAATTTGTGTAGACTCATAGGAAATTAAAGACACCCTATGGGATGTCAATCTCACTCATAAGGTATTATTATACTGATGAAATTAATACAAGAGAACATTAAAATCAGGTAATTCCATGAATAATGATGGAGGGAACTGAGAGGGATCATCTAAGATACATACTTGATCAGGCTACACCTCATCAGAAGAAAAAATGTGTTGATACACAGATAGGGGATCACACCCAGGGATTATGAAGAATACCTAACCTTACCTAGAACTCTGAAGATCATGATACATAGATAGGGGATCTCACTTAAGGCCTTTAGGGTATACCAAATCCCACCTAGGATAACCTGATAAATAGGGGATTGTATTACCATGTATGTTATTCATGATAATTTCTTAAACCCTGCCTAGGGAAGATAGAGAAATGATAGAGGATCCCACCCTAGTAACATAGAGGGATTCTTGAAAATATATTTGATACAAAACTCATAGATGGGATCACAATCCTATGCCCAGGATATAAAGCCTCACTATACACTTTTGGGGATATACCAAGGAAATGAACCTAACCGATACAATTCTATACTGAAACAGATCAAAGGAACTCACCCAAGCTTATACCAAAGCTGAACTGAGAAGAAAAAGGGCTATAATCTTCCCTTTAAAGATTATGTGGTGTGTCCCATAGGGGTACACAAAATATCTCTCTAATCCTCACACTACCTGTGTCTCACACTCATATGAAATAATTTTCTCCAAAATACATGGAATTTCCCTAAGGGGTATATGGTGTGTATATGTTTCTCTGACACTCAACATGTCATCTGGTCTAGCACATGTACAATAGCCTGTTTTTGTGTACTCATGGAATTCTTGTGTACTTCAGTCATGTACAAGTACTTTTTCAAAGTACATTGTGTGTTCCCTATATCACACAACATGTAAGGGTTGGGCATGAACTTGGTGTGTATCATATGCCTATGCCCATGTACCTTCTGAAGTACATTGTGTGTTTCCCCACTATACAAGGAATGTGGGGCCACATGGGTTCCTAAATATGTACTCTCTCTACACACCGAGCCATACGCCAAGGGTTACATGGCATGTGACTTAGCACACATGATGTGTAGCACCACATGGATTATTGGGCATGTACTCCCTATACAAACCAAGCTAGCAATCTAAGGGCCACAAGTGTGCGGAAACCCTAGACACCACACAAAAGGGACTACATAGTGTGTACTTATGAACTACATGTCGTGTAGTTAGGATTTTACTATATTTTCTAAAATTCTCATGAATTTATACCCACACCATCAACACATCAATCTAGCCACCAATTACACTAAAAAATAGTGTATTTGAAGTTGACCAAACTTGTCATTGTCATTGGATGAATTATAGAAACATCCTCTACTCAAGAATTTTATCCCATCAAACCACACCATCATCGCATGCCAAATAACAAATGGGGTCTTTAAAAACCTATCATAATCCACCTCTGATCTTATATCATCTTCATCACACCTTGATCTCTCCACCAATCATGAACCTAAACCCACAGTGACAATTTGTTGCACCAAATAATGATCATGCAATTATTTTCCACCGGGTATTGGTCGAATCACCATCCAAAGAGAATTCTAGTGATGTATATGAAAATAATGAGGAAATAAATTCAAAAATCACAATAAGAGGAATGAACCTCATACATTTGTTGGGTTCAGTTTGATTTTTTTCATTAGAATGATGGAAAAAGAACCAAAAAAATAATTAAATAATATAAATTCCTAAAACCCACAAAATTAAATGCACAAATAAAAAGCATGATCAACCCTATAATAAATCTTTTAGTGGTTCTGATTATTGTTCATCATGGGATAATCAAAAAATGAAATAAACCAATGAAAAAAAAACCTAAAAACCTCAGGTTTGGATCAATTGTTGGTGAAGGATGGTCACACTTTGATATCATTAGTGAGATATATGAATTTTTTGGCATAGAAAATCCTAGAGGTATCAATATGATCCTCAATCTCATCATAATCCTCTAAGATCTCCTCCATTCTCTCCTTCAAAATCTCTAAGGTTATACAGCTAAACCTAGGATTTTACAATAACTAGGTTTAAATAGAGGAGGGTTAAGTTATAGTAATTTAATAACAAATTAATTAATTCATTTATTTATTTTATTACTTTCTCCTAGGACTATGCCTCAAACGAAACACCTGATGCTAAAAAAGGTTATGTCATGCCTAGGTTAAACCCCATGTTCCAAATTTAAGTGTGGTCTCATATTTTTGATCTGAGACTCCATTCAAGATTTATTCCATTATTCTAGAAAAACTATGTGAACATGATATAATATTTTTAATATTTATAATATCATCACACCAAGGATCTCCGAGCCCCATAATTCTACACCGAATCAGCGCCTAACTTCAAAAATATTTCTTAAAATATTTCAAAGTCTTACAAAGAAAAAACAATGTCATTAAAATTTTCCCACCTTTAAGTATTTTCATCAAAAAAAGTGAAAAACTACTCACAAGTGAGGATATTGAGCTCTCAACTAGGTTTCCCACTCCCAAGATTTCTCATATTGGTTCCCATACTATCAAAAAACACGCACCCAAGGGAAACAATTTCCCATGAAGTGTATTCTATGGTTAGTTATCAAACACAAAAAGGTTCCATGAACTTATCCAAAAGGTAAATACACCCTCAATGTCTATCTTATCATGGATGACATACTACAAGGTGTTGTGCACATGTCTCCCCAACTATGAAACATTAAAATCACCAAGAACTCGGTCTAACTATAGCCATAGGGTTAAGCAGTACACCACCTTGATAACCCAATACATTAACTGGAAAGGGGTAGTGAATCTCGAAGATAACTTTCCACCTTGTCCAAATCTCCATAAACCTCTACAAGGTGAGATCTCTCAAAATACATGATCACATAATTGAAACCCAGAGTCTACTATCATCAGTTCACAAAGGGCTCATGATGTTTGTGGGAATTCCTTGTCCACCCATGGATGATCTCTACCTTTACAACAATCGCTAGCACAAACTCTAGGCCTATAAGAGTTATCTCCCAAAATCTCTTACCAGTACAGCGATGACCTATAGGGTCTCCATACATGGTCCCAAATGGTGTTGCACCGATGATGGAGTGGTAAATACTATGATATGAAAATCCCACCAATGGTATATAATCATCCCAAATATGGCCCAAAACTAACATGTAATCATGAATAATTTTCTACATAACTTGAATGTTCTACTTTACCTGGCCATCCATCTAGGGTAGAAACATTTTTCTCAACTGACACCGAGTCCTAATGGCCTCCTGTATCCTCTCCATATTCATTATATGAAGTGATAATCACATCCTAAAACAATTTTCAAGGGAATTACATGAATTGGTACTACCTATTATATATACAGGTGTCCTAAACACTCTACTAAGCTTTGCTCTTAGATTCTTAGGAAGTTGGAAAAATCAGTGAGTTGATCAATGATTACTCATATATTTTCATGAACTCTCACCGATCGTGGAAGATCCAACATGAAAACCTCAAAGATACCATCCCATTTCCACTTCGATCAGGGAACCTCAACCTCCACCTATATAAAGGTGATACATTAAGAGTTAAAATTAGAAATAGGATTCAACATCCTTGGACATAAAACCTGGTGACAACAGATCCTTTTACATCCTCATATCCCCTAGATACATTGAAAGGAAAATAAACCTCCTCAGTACCTCCTCTCACAATGTGAATGATGTCATTGACCATCATTGGGAAGATGATGTACTCCCCAAATTTAGAAAATCCATCAAGAACATATCCAATGGATATCTAGTAACACAATACCTCACAATTTATATCCCTAATATATGCCTCCCGGGATCACTAAAGAGTTCAAGGAGTAATAACTATTGACTGGAGATACACTACACCATCCTCACCCTCAAGGTCCAACTTCAAAGAGGTAAAATCCTCTCTTACCTTGCTCAGAAATAGTGGATGAAAAACTTCACTCTGATAATCTTCTACTAGGACCATACTCTTGGGTGGCTCTCAATCTAGAACTAACTCATTATTTGTTGGGTCCACTATCACACCCATGTCTGATAAGTCATATCCTAATAACTAGACCTCCTTAATCAAAAATTGGTAACTCAAGAGTTTTCTATAAAGTTGGTAATTTTAGAGCATGTATAGAACTATCCTCAAGTCTCTCATTTGATCCACCACTAACGCTTAGTACACTATGATTTTATCAAAGAATACTACCATGAATCTATCCAAGAAGGGTTGAAGGACCTAGTTTATAAGTATCAGAAACACCACTGTGGAATTCAATAAACCAAAGGGTATCATCATGAACTCAAAGAAACTATAGTGACTTTAGAAAGTCATATTTGGTACATCCTCCTCTAAAACATAGAGCCAATTATAACTCTTTCTGAGGTAAAAATTTGATGACCACTTTGCCTCTAACTAAGTAATGAAGAAGTCATTGATTCTCATGGGTGGGTACTTATCTTGGATAGCTACCTAGTTTAAGTGACGTCAATACACACCTAACCTAAATCTCTCATACACCTCCTACAAAAACAACAAGTGGATTCCCAATTTAATAAATAGGGTCTAAAAAAATCCCTTTCTCTATATATGTCTCCGACCACACCTTTAGCTCTCAAAACTACACAAGGTCACTTCATATGTCATCACATATATTGGGTTGTCCCTATGTGTAGTTCTATATATAGAACAAAAATTTGATGGGGTGATAATAATGTAACATCCTCAAGAAATAATTCCACTTAATCCTCTAACATTGTAGGAAACTCATAGCATCAGCTACTCCATGGTTCAAGCTAGTAAACTGATAAGAAATTAGTTATATCATCCTACACATGAGCATATCCTTTTATTCTAAGGATCAATCCTTGAAAAAGGAGGAAAACATTATCCCAAAACTTGGATACACCACAACCCTCACTAGTAAGATTAAAATAATCATGTATGGAAAAAAATAAGTCCATATAGAGGAAAAATATCAGAGTCTCACTACTACTTTGAAAAGATTACATAGGAGGATGAATCTCCCCCATAGTAAGTTTACACTATATATAGAAGTTTTTTATCACTAATACTCTATATTGAATCCTCATAACATAAGGGTCAAGATAAAAAGGCTATAATTTCATTGATAGGTCTCAAACATGGGTTACATTTTGGAAATGCAGTTTACGACTCTATGCTAAAAAAATAGCTGGATAAATGAAGACACAAGTTATACCTCAAATAACACTCAAAGATTCCGAGTTACAAGATACTACCACCTAAAGTTATACCTTATATTTCCATCTTGTTCACCATAACTATGGATCACCTATACACCTTAGAACATCAAAAAACCTCAAATATTACCAACATAGGGAACTATTGAAACCTCATGTCACCTTGAAGAATTCTCACTACTAGGACCACCATCAAGAGGGGTCATATCCTAGAGGAACTCTCAAACCAAATTCTCAAGACAGTACTCTAATGCCTGATAAGGGGGTCTCTCTCTCTATATCTATAAATCACAAAGCACACTTAGCACAGGTACTTAATATTCTAATATTACGAAACCAACCACTTCTCAACCTGACAGGGAGCATCTATATGAACCAATAAAGGCGGGCCATTATGTTGTTGAATGAACAGATAAATCCCCCACTATCCATCCAGAGGAACTACCTCTTGTATAGATCCAAAAACTAATGCCACATCACCAAGAATATTGTAACCATGATCTCACTATAGAATCCTAGCTAGATGTCATCATGGGATCATATAATGATAGCTAAGATGCACCATGGTTAATAGAAAATATATAGGGAGACGACTTAAGAATATAATAGGAACTATAACCCATTCCTATATGATATATGTGACAATGTTTTCCCTACAACTAGTTCCAATATGTGTTAAGTAAATAAGTAGTTTATCAGTGTCCTGGTGAATGGATACATCAGCCACCACACCAACACTAGGTTCCCTAGACTGAAAACCAAACATGAAACACTTTAACACTATTAACATAGTTCCCAAATGAAAACATACATATAGAAAATATCTAAACTCCAGTCCTAAGATGATCAGCTCTGATACCACTCTGTCAAGACCCAGCCCATCTGGGCCAGATTGGCTGGTAGTGAGATAATAATGACACCCAAAGACCACCTCACATAAGGTAGAACTGATGACTATCACCAAGTAAACATATCACAGACATGTGAGGCCTTATACTAAAGTACTTGTACACATGAACACATATCCATACACTAATATAATTTATAAAAGTAAAAAACTCATACTATAAATTCATAAATAACATATACCCTGTATTATATTATAATAATAAGTATAGATAATTAAAAAGAGACAAAAAAATCCCTAAACAACTGGAAATAACACAACCTACTAACAACATGGGGGAGTTACCAAAAATAATCACCTAGTGTGAACCATGGTCTATCTAGCTCAACTATGCTCTGCCTTCTCCAGGTATTCCTAGGACTATGTCAAAAGGCATGTCATTTTCATAATACAGGACATGTGCAGGTAGATCCCATGCATGATTGAGTAAAATGATACCTGATAGGACACCCCAAAATCACCAAACATAAAGCATCAATAAAGCATTCATATCAACGCCAAAAACGTATGTTAATCATAATATGAGACAATACAATATATAACAACAATAAACCAGATATTCTCAATATAGACACTAGGTCTCACATTGAGATCACAACCTCACTCCCAACCTAGGATTCTCCTATAGGATTAAAGGTAACAATTGTATGGGAGAACTCACTCCATGAGTCCTTCCATCCTTGATAACACTCATCTGAGAGATCTCACTCATTGGGTCTTACTATACTAATGGAACTCATCCAAGAGAATATGCTCATCAATTATTTCCATGAATAATCATGAAGGAAATTGAGAGGGATCATCTGAGATACACACTAGATCAGGATACACCTCATCTAAAGACAAAAAAATGTTGATACATAGATGGGGGATCACACTGGGGACCTATTAAGTATACTTGACCCTAATTGGATCTTTGAACATCATGATACATAGATAGGGGATCTCACCTAGGGCCTTTGGGTTATACCAGACCCTATTTGGATAGTCCACTATGTAAGGGATTATACACTCACATAAGTTGGCCATAATGATTCCTCAAACCCCACTTAAGGAAGAAAAAGAAATGATATAGGATCCTAAATCAGTAATATGGAGGGATTAATGAAACTCTATCTAAGAAAAATCTATAGAGGGGATCAAAATCATATGCTCAGGATATAATTCCTCATTATACCCTCATGGGGATGGACTAAGGAAACACACCTAACTAATAAAGATATATACTAAAATGGTTCAAAGAAACTCCATCAAGCTCATACTAGAGCTAAACTGAGAAGAACTAGGGCTCTAACCTAAAAGTTAAGGAGTACAAGTCATGTCCCATAGGGGTACACGACATGTCTCACTAAGCATGGAATTACCCATTTCTCACGGTCACATGACATGCATGTCTCCAAAATACACAGTGTTTCCCTGAGGAGTAAATGGTGTGTAGATGTTAGTCTAGCACTCAACATGTCATCTGGTTTATCATGTGCACTATAGCCTCTTCATGTGTACTTATACCATATCCAAGTACTTTCTTTTAAGTACACAGCATGTTCCCCACATCACATGACATGTAGGGGATGGACCAGGGCTCAATATGTGTCATCTTCCCATGACCATGTACCTTCTAAAGTACACGGTGTGTTCCCTAACATACATGGTGTGTGTGGAACATGAGCTCTTGGAAGTGTACTCCCTATACACATTGATCCATCTGATAAGTGTTAAATGGTTTGTGACTTGGAACACACAACATGTAGCACCACATGGTTTCCTAGGTGTGTACTCCTAATACACACTAAGATGTCCAGATAAGGGCCACATGGCGTGTGGCTCCACCACATAGCAGGTGGTATTTATGTCCATGCAAAACCCTAGCCTCCACATAGAGGGGACTATATGACATGTGTTCCTGAACTACACACTGTGTAGTCATGTGTTTTCTAGAAATTCCATAACACTCATGCATTTCCCTCCACGTCACTGTCAATTCGATCCAACCGCCAATTACACTTGGAAATCATGGATCTAGGGTTGAACTAACTTGATGTTTCCACATTTCAAATCACCAACAGGGTCTCACAAATCAGACCGCAAGCCACCTCTGATCATCTGTCATTATCCTCACACCTCGAACGCTCTGCCGATCGTGAACTCAAACCTATGGTGACAATCCATTGTTCCAAATAAAAATATTACAAAATATCCCATCATGTATTGGTCAAATCACTAACCAAAGATAATTTAGATGATGAATATATGAAGAATAGGGAAAAAATGCACAAAACACAATAAGTGGAATCAACCTCGTCCGTCGTTTAGGTTGTCTATGATTTTTTATCATTAGAAAAATAAACTAATAAACAAATAAAAATCAAATAATATCAATTCCCAAAACCCATGAAGATAAACCATCACCCTTAAATCATGATCGATCAGTAAATCAATTTGTTAATAGAGTAGGTTCACGTTCAAATTTAGATAATCAAATAGGGAAATAAACCAAAGAAAAAACCAAAATTTGGGTTTGGATCAATCAATGATGAATGAAAGTCACATGTTGATGTAATTAGTGAGATCCACGAACTCCATTGTCTTAGATAATCCTATTTTTACCGATATTATACTTGATCTCACCATCGTCTTCCAAGTTCTCCTCCACACTCTCCTCTTAAATACATTGGGTTATGCGCTAAACTAGGATTTTACTATAAATAGGTTTGAATAGATGAGGGTTAGGTCACATTAATTTATTAAAAAATAAATAATTTAATTAATTAATTAATTAATTGTATTTCTTTCATCCATGACCACACCTAAAATTAATCTCCTAACATCGATAAATGATATGTCATATCTCAGGAAAAACCTAAATTTAGGATTTAATGGTGGTATAAAATTTAAAATGTATGACTCTATTCGTGATTTATTCCATTATTTTATAAAAACTATGTGTGTGTGATATAATATATTTAATATTTTTAATATCATCGCACTAAGGATCTCCAGGCCCTGGAATTTAGCATTGAATCAACACCTTACTTAAAAAATATTCCTTAAAATATTTCATAGTCTTACATAGAAAAAAATTATTAGATATGATTATATAAAGTTTTATGCTCATTTCTTCTAATATTACACTTAATGAAAAATCCTTTCATTCTATTCCTTTTCCATATTTCTGGCTCAGAACTTGAAGTTTCCATACTCTAAAAGAATGACATTGAGACTTCTTCGAATGGAATACAACTATTCTAAAACACTCATAAACACTTCAAATTACATTTATAGATTTATGATGTAATATCCTATCTTGGTTCACTCTGGCAGTAACCAAACCGGTTCTCTACATTCCCTAAGACTCACCTTCCTGAATGCCAAAGGCTACCGACAAATAGTGAGATTCTAAGTAGGTATCATGGGGAGGATATAAACCCTATATCATAGAAATGATTGCATTGGAAATAAATAAAATATCAAACATAACTATATCATTAGATTATGTAGTAAATAAATAAGTAGACTGAATATGCTATAATAAAATGAAATGTTGATATATAGGCATATAGACCAATCGCCCACTAGGATAACCACACATATATAGATACAAAGGTAAAAAACTAAAATTGAAATAATAATGTAGGAGGATCCACTAAAATCTCTGAGCCTCGCCTGATCCTGAACTCTGAACGCATCTGAGATACTCCAAATCAACCAAGAAAATCTCAAGCCTCTATTCAAATGAACCTACAATGAGTGAGGGTTGCTTGGGTACCCAAGTGAAATGGTGGTCCAAGTAGGGTGTGAGTAAAAATTAGTAGACCACCACAAATATATTCCCTATATATAACCAACCTCTAGAAAATTTCATGCATATATGATCAATGTAAATAGGTACAAGGTATCCATATAAAAACATTCAAAACTAAAAAATGTAAGAAAACATAAAACCCAAGGGCTAGTTTCACCATAATAAAGGTATATACTTTGTCTAATGTTAGGGTATCTCTGATCATGTCACAATGATTTTTCCAACCATCCTCTCTCATCCATGGAAAATATACCCATCACTAGTCTGAACAAGAGTCATCCTAGGGAAATATACCCATCCTTGGATCCCTAATGTCCCCTAGTGGAAGAATTCACCCCAGGTTAGCCATAATAAAACCAGTATCCCCCAGGGGTATCATTCACCCCAAGTTAACCATCACAATACCAACATCCCCCAAGGGTAGCATTCACACTAGTTTAACCATCAATATAGCCAAATAAACATGAACATATAAAAATTCCATAACATAAAATAAACAAGACAGACATATATATATATTCAATTAGAATTATTATTTCAAAAAAAATCCTAATCACACATACCAAACCATTTTAAAACATAGTTTCCAAAATACCATTTCTCATTTTTATTTCAAAAACAAACTTTATATCCTATCATGATCTATAAAAACCATTCTCATTTACATTTTAATAATAATAAGAGGCTTCCCAATATAAAAACTACATGGTCCATAAAATATTATAAAAATTAAAATAGGGAGTTAAAAATATGTTAGAGAATACAAGATCCTCAATAACATCTGGAACATACCAGGACAAAATAAAATTGTTTGCCCCAAACCCAAATTGGAAAGAGAATCATAAATTTTATTAACTTTCCTATAAATGTGATAGAATAGAAAATTAACCTTCTTACAATATTCCATGTAATCCTCCCAAGGCACAGTAATTCACTAGGAGGGATTAGGTGTGCCAAGCTTGATGTTATTCATAATGAAAGAGGAGTCATGTTCTAGCCATAACCTAGTATAATTTTTATTCCTTGTAATTTGAATCACCATAATCACACATTAAATCTATTCTTAGTAAGAAATGATAGTCCCATAATCCTTGTAGAAGCAATAAACAGGTTCTCATTTATAGTCCCTGAAAACAAACCTATAAAAATAAGATCTTAGATTACCTTTCTAAGAATATTTAGTGTTAATTTTGATCTAATACCAGAGATAAGATGACCAAATTACTAGGATAAATCCCCTATAAGCTTCAAAATTCCCATGAAATCCAATCCTATTATAAATAGAGATATCCCTAATGGAGTTAATAGAAAAAACAATGTTTCATGAGGATTATATTCTTATAATTGATAAGGTACATATAATAAAAGTAGAGTGATCAAGGACATATCCCCATGCCTATATAGGTTCCTTTTCTTCTAGATTATGCGGCATTCCTTGGACACTATACCCATCTTTATGGAATTAGGATTTGAATTTCTCTTTTAAAATTACCTCCTTCATAGAAATCCTCTCATTTAATCTAGTAACAAACTCCACTTCCTTCTTAAATTGTGATAAATCAAAACCTTCATCATGCATGTCCTATAGTTCCTATAATTCCTTTTCCATAGACACAATTTCCCCATTAATATAAAAAAAGGTTCCTTTACTCCAAATTTTGAGTGCATATTTAACATTTCTATACCTTGAGACACATACATAAAGGTAATTTAGTTATATTCTAGGCCTCTTGTATCACCTTCCTTCAGTCCTGATGCTTAATCCATGCATTATTAAATCATAAAGGGATTGGTCCCTTTACTTTATAGAAATAATTGTTGTTAAAATGGTATTATGATTAGAATTTTTCTTCATAAGGTTTCAAGATTGAATTTCATCCCACTATTTAAGAGACTCAAAGTTAACAAAACTCCTATTAATATTACTAGACACATTCCTATTAACAAATTTATAGTACCAAGTGAAGTTGTCACTGTGAAGAGATAATTCTTCCAATTCATTAAGATCCATACATTTTACAAATTATCTACTAAATGTATCTATGTTCTTTACTCCTTTTCTTTCATATGATCCCAATAAAGTACTAAAATCACATAATAAATACAAATACCTAGTGATGTTCTATTTGAGGTTTCCAATTTCCTCCTAAAGTTTCATCCTTCATTGGTAATTAAAAATATAATAAATAAGGGAGAATAAAAAATTATTTCTCTTAAATAAAACCATAAATGAAATCACTTTCTGGTTGGAATGCATTACAAACTAGGTGTTAACATTTTTAGAGACCAACACCCATAGAGTTTCCACTTCTTTTTTCTATTATAATAACAACAGTATCATAACCAAAGGATTAAAAGTTCAATCCTTTAAAGGTTGAATTAATAATTTTAGGATCATAAATACCTATCATCATAGGGTGATGGTTTTTTATGAAATTTATTATAGAATTAACATTGGATTTATTCGCAATCCCTTGGAAGTTCCAAAAAATGAAATTAATTTTATACCGTGCTTGTATTTTTACATCCTGCAACTTAGAGGTGTACTTTTATCACCAATTGGAACCTTTGACATTTTCTAGAGAGAGGGGGAGGTTCATGTGGTTTATTCTTCAGGTGGAACTCATTTTCCTTACCATGAGTTATTTTTTGGTCATAAGTTTTCTTCCCATGGTCCATCATATAAGGAGTAGTGGCCCTATCAGTCAAAGCCACATTTAAAGAATCCTTTTCATTATAATATTTATCCTCTTAATCATGTTGTCTTTTATTTTTATCCTCCAAACTGAGAAACCCAACTTCCTCATCTTCTACCCGATCAAACGAAGCTTTCACAGAAATAGTAAGAAGATTCATAGGACTCAACTCTCGAGTGACTTCTTTATCTCTATCCTCATTTTCATACAACATTGAGACATCCATTTAAGTTTATTTACCTTTATCAAGGTTCTTGGATGCAATGATTCTATAGAATTATTCCAGGTTCCCTTCCTGGATCTTCAAACTCCTTTCCTAGGGAATTTTTGGTTTATTTCTAGTATCATCTATTCTATTTGACTTAGTCTTACTATTATACCTAGTTGAGGTTATTTTCTTAATTTTGAATCCTTTGTAATTTCCTAATATTTAATGTCTCATTACCTATAAATTTATAAAAAACAAAAACTTCAGGTATAAATTCATATTCAAAACCAATCTAAATCATTTCTACATTCACAATAAAACTTTCATAATCAAGCCTATTATTTAGAAAGTATAGATCTATCAAAACCCTTTCATAATATCCATACTTACCCCTAACAGTGTTTTCATCAAGAATGAGAGGGGCCCAAATGCATGAGGTAGTATCCTTCAGTATTTTAGAATGATAACAAACCCAATAATGGTTATAAATGTTTCCCCATACATAAGCATTAATGTGCTTCTAAAGTAGTGGGTTAAATGAGAATTTTCATTATGAGATTCTAAAAATTACAAAATTCAATTTTTAGAAACCATAATTCTAGGTTGTGGATCTTTAAATACCTAACTAGAATATTAATTGGAAGTATCCCTTTCTAATTGGAATAATCCTCCAACTTTTGAATCCCCATATCCTATTAAGTTTTAACTTATAGTCCTCAATATTCATAGGTTTTCCCCCTTAGAAAGGATGGTCATTATAAAAAGTGATAATCTATATAGGTATAACCTCTCCTTTAAGAATTTTTTATTAATCAAGATAGATGGATTCCCATCCTTTGATTCAATGATACAAGATTCTCATATTTCTAGATCTGATGGAACAACCTCTCCCAAAACCTCCTTATACAAGACCTTTATAAAGAAAACCCCCTTCCAGATAGCCTTTCTATCATTCCTAAGAACTTCTGTATGTGAGGATAATAAAGGATCTATAACCATGATTGAACAAGAACATGAAGATCAAGATATCAAAATATCAGATTCAAATTAGTTTGTCTCCACCAGAACCAATTGTTAATTCCTCATTTATATTTCCAAAACCAAAAAATTTATCTTTTAAATCAAAACATTTTAAAACACCATTTCAAATTACCAATTTATAGGTTACCATTAAAACTGTAACCCATTTTCCAAAATCAAACCATTTTCATTTCAAAATAAATGCCACCCCTAAAGGGGATTTTTCATTCTACTTCCAACATTTAGGAAAGTGATTTCTATTATCAATGATTGTGAATAACCATTTCATAATCATTGAATCAAAAAAATAATTTTTGAAACCATTTAATTAATTTATAAGGTCATCAACTGGTAAAACTATTGAGACCTCATTATGTATGAACTATGGAACAAAAAAAGGATATGGGTTAATTATAGGGACCACCTACCTCAATTTAAGCTTCCCACTTTAATTTTATATCCTCAAAACTCACTGCCTAGGCCCACTCAAGGTCTTACTTAGAATAAATATCCACAAAAACCCACCTAGGGTCCTAAACATGCCAATAATTTTCAAAAAATATAAATAAATATTTAAAATTAATTTATCAAATTAAATCTAAAAGTAATAACCACAAAAAACTCACTAACAGCTTTGTTATGATGAAATCATGTCCAAACACATGCCAATGACCCATGGTGTTCCCTCAACCTTAACCTGAGTAAAATCCCTAATGTGCATCACAAATTCTATAATCAATTCCATTTAAAATTTAGGAAAAATATTAATAAATTAGGTGGAATGATATACCTTCAATAATTTGACGAATGGCGGCACCTGAATGACCTCTAGTGATGTCCCCTTACTAAGAAGAATCAAATCCCCAACTTAATCATCCTATTACACCAAGATCTAGTGGAATCAAAACTAAAACCTAACATGGAGAAAATGAAAATGAAAATGGAGGAAGGATAGAACCAACGGAGAACAATAGAGGTGATCGTGTACCTCAAAAGACTAGAAAACACCATTGAATACCACCATTAGATCAAGAGAGATATGGAGAAGAGGGGGAGGAGATACCTTGTATATGCAAGATAAATGAAAGGTAGAAGAGGGAGATATCCCTTAAAATATCATGGATAAATGGTAACTGGTATAGGTACACTAGCTAGTTAATGGTTGCGGGTTGTAGCCCAGCTATCCCAACACCCCTATGGTGATTCCCCAACTTACTCAGGTTTTTGACTCCCATTAAAATGGAACTACTCTTAATTTGAAAGAGAATTGTTCTCCCACAATTCTACATTAAAATAAAAACACTAAAACCACTAAAACCCAAGCCAACAACCATCACTCCCATCATAACATCAAGGCATCACTCACTTGTTCCCATCCACCCAAATACATGCTTATGTCATCATCAAACTAACCAATCGGTCTATAGTGATCCCCCACCATAGGCTTGTCTTACAAAGTCCAATTTTATTAACTTGGCACTTCAACTATCAGAGCAACCTTCCAAACACACTCTTAGTGGTCTACCGACCTATTCGACACATTTCTTGGATTACCATCCCCAAACAGACATGAGACCACTGCTTAACATAGACACCCATTCTCATTTATAAATTCTAATACAAAAGTGAGTGATCACTTTACACCAAATTTCAACATTATCACACTAACTTCTCCTCAAAAGTCCATATCCAACACACCTTTCATATTCCTAATGATGCACCTGATACGGTCCATATCCCACTGCATCTCACTGCATCAAAAACAACCAGTCTTACCTCAACTGGTTGATTTTTCCTAAAAAAACTTAGCATCTAGTACCAACATTCCATTAATTTATATTATCTTGATGCATTCACCCTTATAGGTACCCTGATATCATTCTTTTATAACCCCTGAAGTCTCATTCCAACACCCGGTATGATCCCTCATCCAAATCCTCAATTGACTAAATCCGTCATCAGGACTTTCCATGAGTAATGAAACATTCATGAGATGATCATGATTGAGTCATTTTGAAACCACCCTGAGCCCAGAGCCAATACTCAGGCTCCAAATAGAAACACATATGGGATTTCCTCTATAATCCAATGCAGAATCCATATGTATTCAGATTCATTTATCTTCTGAGATCTAAATTTCCTAGCATCATTCAATAATTGATTCCATGCTCTAATGACCACTATAACATAAAGGCCATACCACCCATGGTCAAAATCATTCTCCCCAGTATAAAAGTGATCTTTCTATAACTTCACTAGTCTAAACCCAATCACTTCAGAACAAGTATCATCCATCATCAAACATAAAAATTGCATGTTTCCAAACCTACTCACTCCCAGGTGCCATCCCAAAACATAACTTGTTATCTGATCTTGGATCAAGGAAACTCCATCCACGATAGCAGTCATGATTCACTTGAAATGAGGGTTTCCACTCCCAACCATCTATTGGTGCACTCAACAACACACAACTCACAATTTCCACTCCTAGATCATACATATTTCTAGGTTCATCCACAACTATACATGTACTACTCCACCCGATCCAGACTCTATAACTACACCTGCCATTAACACTTCTATCTTGGGCCAACCTGTATTTGTCACAACTCCACACCTAATCCAATAAAGGTGTCACCTCTCTATACAGGGTCACCTCAAGTCCCACCATAATCTCCCACTACTAGTACCACACCCAGGTCAACCATCCCACAACACCCATTTCATTTACATATCCTTTACCATGGAGGGAATTTTCAAATACTCAACCAAACCCTAGCCTTTATGCCTACAGGGATCTCATCAATTTATATTGGTCCTTCACTCATTCATGGCCTTCACTAATTTATATCCCACAAATATCATATGTAACCAACATATATAGCCCCATAAGCTTAGTCTAGCAACTAGTCATACCTCTTTCATGTCATTTTCACACAAATCAAGAACCTTAAAATTTCGCAATCAAAAAGGATTCTGATATCTCACCTATGCTAGGGATCACATCCCAAGATCACTGACGATTCCCCTACCTTACATGAGTTTTAGCTAAACAAGAGAACCCTGGGAATATCACTTCAAGAATGGAACTTTTCCCATACCATAGTTCACTTCACATTCACCCACTATATGGGTGTCACTCCTGAACCATAGATTTCAACCAAGCTCCAAATCATTTAAACCTTACTTACATGCTTAACATAAACCCAAAATTTCTCTAAATCAAAAGTGTCTACCACACTCATTCCACACACTAAGACACACCCACAAAAACAAGGTCATGAACTTGAATGGTCATACCCTTCTATTCATGTTCTGATACCAAGCACTAACACTTTAAGTAATTTACCTTCCTAAGGAACAAGGAATACTCCATGCCTTTCATCTACCTATCTAAGAGTATTCTCATATTCTAGGCATGACTATTCTCGATCCAAGACACATATCTGAGTCACACCCTACTTGTACCCATATTCTCAAGGTATACCCATGCCTAAACCACACTTGTATCACCTCACATACATTATTCAAAACTCGAATCACCTTCTCATGATCCCATATCTAAATAAAAAAACCTCAACTAACCCCTCAAATGGATCACCCAATCAATACTAAGTATCGTCTCACCAAGATACTATGTTTCACCCCATGGTCTCTCGGTCCCATTCCAGATCAACAGGTTAAGATCCCCACATTGTCCATAGATCACAAGACAGTCCTCAATGCATATATCTCAAACCCATGGAATACACTTTTCAAACACCCTATAAAGGATATCACATACACAAACGATATCCCATACCAAAACCGACAACCCACTAGTCATCAATCCTCATCAATAACCCACTCATAGGACTGCTTCCTCAAGAATCCAAAATCAACATTTAGGGTCTTCACATAAAACCATTCATCCCCAGATGGTCCATACGAAAAGGAAATATGATTTTAATCTTGGTTAATTAGAGTAGCCTTCCAATTTATATAGGAAAACACAATATAGGTTTTTTTAGGCACTTTAAATAACAAAACCAGGAAAAAATCATCCCGTAAGGGGTTTCCCCCTAAGCCATAAAATGACTTTACCGATATACTAGGGTCATTTAAAATCCTATGTAGAAAAAATACTTCATTATAACCAAGTTACACACCATATATACACATGACCTTCCATCAAAAGAAAACATATACACAAGTTGTACCATCTGAGTAGAATTCCCCCAAGTACTTATATGGGAAAACACTTTATAAGCAATTTTTGACACTTTAAATAGTCGAGCCTCAGTTATCAGTGATAAAAATCATGCACATGCATGCACATACGTCATGAAGATCCTATGTGTCTAATCATGATGTATGAGACACCTCTCACCACTACATGTCAAGAGTCAAATATAATAATAGTATTCTTGATAATAGGCCAAGACCCAAATGTCCTGTATATAAAAACATAAATCATCACACGTTTATGTTACCCAATAAAGGTAGAAATCATACACAAAAAATAATAGTAAAATCCAAAAACAGAAATCCCAAACCCCTTGTAACCTAGAATTCCTACTGGGGAAGGTGTTCATGACACACTAGCTCGATATCCATCATAATCTCCAAAACATTCTATACTTCCTAACTAAAAAACCCAAAAATAGTAAGAAAAAATAAAAAAAAACCTTTGATACCACTTTGTAACATATCATTTTAGATCACTCTAGTATGAATTGGAATGGTTCACCACATGAACTCAAGAACACCTCCCCGAACACAAGAGGATACCAATAAGAGTCAAGGGTCTAAGGAGATGTCATGGGGAGGCTATACCCCCTTTATCATAGAAATGTTTTCAATGGAAATAAATAAAATATCAAACACAACCATATCAATAGAGTATTTTGTAAATAAATAAGTAGACTAAACATGCTATAAGAAAATGAAATTCTAATATATAGGAATATAGACTGATCACCCACCAGGATGACAATACATATACAAATACAAAAGGGAAAAAACTAAAACTAAAATAAAAACATAGGAGGCTCCACTTCAATCCCCAAGCCTCACCTTATCCTAAATTAAGGATTCATCCGACTAACACCATCTCAACCAAGTAAACCTCTAGCCTCTTCCCAACCTAAACCAACAACAAGTGAGAGCTGCTCAGGTACCCAAGTGTAATGGAGTCCCAAGCAGGGTGTGAGTATAACTCAATAGGCCACAAGAAACTGTGTCCCAAAATATAACCAGTATATATAAAATTGAATGCATATGTGTTCAAAGTAAACAAGTATAAGTCAGTCATATAAAAACATTTAAAACAAAAAAAAATGTAAATAAATTCCAAATCTGGGGGGAGGTTTACTGCAAGAAAGGTATATACCTAATTTGTCGAGTGTTGGGGTGTCTTTGAGCACGTCATAATGATCATTCCAACTATCCTCTACCAACCAAGGAAAAAAATACCCATCCCTGGTCTGAACAAGTGGTGTTTGGGAGAAAATACTCATCCCTAGAGCACCATCATCCCCTAAGGGCAGAGTTCATCCCAGGTTAACCATAAATTATCATCATCCCTTGGGGGCAGAATTCACCCTAGGTTAACCATAATAAAACCAGTGTCCCCCAGGGGTAGTGTTCACCCTGGGTTAACCATCACAATACCAACATCCCATGAGGCCAGCATTCACACCAGGTTAACCATCAATACAACCAAATCAACATTCACATATAAAAATTCCATAACATAAAATAAACAGGCTAAACATACATATTCAATTAACTTTATTATTTTAAAAATAATTCCCTTGACTACCAGCCAAACCATTTTGAAACACCATTTCAAAAATACAATTTCCTATTAATATTTCAAAACCAATATTTAAATCCCAACATGAACCACTAAACCATTCTCATTTATATTTTAAGAAAATAATACTAATTAATAATTTCTCATTTACATTTAAAAAAACAATTTATCTTTTAAAGAAAATCCTCTTGAAACCCCTTTTATAATTTCTAAATTATAGGTTACCATTCAAACCATACCCTATTTTCCAAAATCAAACCATTTTCATTTCAAAAGCAACATCACCCCCAAAGGGGTATTTTCAATATACTTCTGAAATTTAGGAAATTTCTTTTTATTATCAATAATTGTGAATACAAATTTCACAACCATTGAATCAAAACACAATTTCCTTTTAAAAAAATTAATTAATTTATGAGGTCATCACTCAGTAAAACTTGTGAGACAACACAAAATTTGAACTATAAAACAAAATGATACTATAGGTTAATTAGATAGACTACCTACCTCAATTTAATCATCCTAATTTAATTTCACAGTCGAAAAACTAACTGCCTAGGCACGCTCAAGCTCTATTTTAGACTAACCAGCCATCGACGCCAAACTAGGGTCATAAAACATGCCAAGAATCATAAAATGATCCAAATAAACATTTTGAATTTATTTATCAAATTAATTATAAAATTCATAACCATTGAAAATCCATTGGTGGCTTCATTATGTTTGAACCATGACCAAACTCACACCAAAAACTTGTGGTGCTCCCTTGAATTTCACTTCATAAAAAACATAAACATGAATCATGGATTCTATAAGAAATTCCATTTAACATTAAGGGAAAACCTTAATATATTATGTAGCATTACATACCTTTTATGATTTGATTAATAGGGGTACCCAGATGGCCTCCAAGGATGTCCCCTTGCTAAGAAGAACCAAATCCCTGATAGAATTGGTCGATTCCACCAAGATCCAGTGGAATCAAAACCGAAACCTTACTAGGAGAAAAGTAAAATTAAAATTGAGGAAGGATAGAAGCAATAGAGATCAATAAAGGTGATCACGTACCTCAAAACACTATAAAACACCCTTAAAGACCACCCCTATCATGGGGGAGATGAAGAAGAGGGGGAGGGGAACCCCTGGTCATGAAACCGAAATGAGATATAAAGGAGGGGGATTACCCATTGAAATATTAGGGTGGAAATGGTAATTTTTTCACTTTTAACCCCACTAGATATATGGTATAGTTCTACTGGATAGTCGGTATCACCTATAGTGGAACTAAGCCATTGCCATCCCCACTGGGAAGCTAATAGATGCAGAATACATCCCAAAAACCCTTGGTGCTTCCTCAAACCTTATGAAAACTATTATACCTCTATTAAATGTTCAAAAACACTAATTTGGGGTATCTAAACCTTCAAAAATAAAGTCTAAATCCCAATTTCAAATCTAGAACATCCACTAATTAAAAAATAAACCTCCTCTTTAAGTTTTTAGCTCATCTTTATACACTATATTTTATATATGAAATGTTCTTAAACTCTTTGGATCAATTACCAAGAACATATACAGCTTGTATAATCATGTGAGAGTATCTTTAACAACTTCACCACTTATAATCTCCAACCATAATAAAACCTTCAATCAGCTATCTTTTGAACACTGAATATAACAACTCTTCAAGTTTCTTATTTCAACTAACACTTACTCTAATTCAAACTATTGTAAAAATTAATGAAACTCCTTCATCAGCACTTTTTATTTTCAACCATGAAGATTAGAACATACAATCATATGATTTCTAGGTTGTTACTCAAACCTATCCAACTAAGTCTTTAATTAACAACAACTCTTCCCATATTCTATTTCCAATATAAAAATAGACTTTGAAATTACAAGGGAATCCAACTCCAATATTCTTAACCCATAATTCATGAGAAGCCTTATTTACAAGTATTGGGTGGATACTCTAATCCATCACCAATCTCATTTCCTTTACATAATGACATTGAAACATTGATAGTGATAATAGATAAAATAATCAATCTAAGGGAACTTCAATATCTCCCTTTGGATATGTTTTCAATTCCCCATTTACATTAATAGTTAATGCCATTAATCCCCCCCAGAATTGAAAATGAATATAAAGGTGGGAAAAATTATTGTCCCCCTTATTGATTCAAGTACATCTAATAAACTTTTCAAAATGTGATCAAATTACCCCCTTATGAAAACTAAAATGTTTTACTTGGGAAAATGGTGGCATTTTCTTGATACCAATTGAAATTTATAAATCCTGATACCATTTTTAAATAAAACATTCTTGATAAAACATGTTATACCCTTAGTCATCTTTTAAACATGTCCATAAATTCCATGAGAGAATGATTTTTTCTTGTATCTCTACTTACCAGTTATAAGTCTATCAGAATTGAAGATCAATATAAGCATCATCTGAATTGATATGGAATAACATATTTCTTACTAGTGTGTTATCAATCAACCAAGTTAAATCCCACATGGTAAAACCCATTGTGGAAAACATTAATGGTTGATTTAGAAAATAAATTTTTATATAATATAAGAACTATTTGATACTAACTTAGAGTATCATTTCTCAAGGGTTTTATAAACTAGATTTTAAAAAATCATGTGAACCTGCTCTAATTTTAACAACCACATCATAAAATTCAAGTGAAATTAAATTAATTCCCATTTATTGTCATAAAAACACTCCAACTTAATTATTATAATAATAATAAATCATATGAGGAATATGATATTGATTATCATATATCAACCATAATTATATGTTGAGGTTATCAAGTTTCTAGATTTTAAGAATATAAGAAACATCTAACAGCCTTTACTTCTTCAATTTCTCTACCTGAAGGGGTGTTTTATATACTTTTTATAGATCCAATATAGAATTACTTCCCAATATTAGACTCAAAACTAGATATATAATAATAAAACCTTTATTTATTCTTCCTATTCATCACCATAAACCCCCTTGTAAAAAATTCATTCACCAAGGATTGGGAATAAGTTGGATCTTACACTACTTCTCAGTTGTATCATGGGGGCTGAGAATTTTTCTTCTACCCAAATTAATTTTTCATTGAATCTCTAAAATATCAACCATTTTTTATGCTTACATCCTTATTCAGTTTCTAGATTTATATTTCATTTTTAATCATGGACTCTCTTCCGTTTTGAACATATTCCCCATGTAGAATAGCTTTCTTTTCTTGAGATAGCATAATAGTTATAGTTGTTGATGAATTATCTAGACTCATTGATTTTTTATGCTAATCAGGACATATTATAATAATATCATTTGGATCATGAAACTATTTATTATTTGGTGTGAAATGTTTCTTTATAGAAACAGATTTAGAACTAGAAGGTGTTTGTGTTTTCCCTTTTTCACTTAAAAAATCCTTTTGAATATATAGTATTTACATACACTTATTGGGAGTGTGTATAAAAAAGGTTGAACTTACACACATGTTCTCATCAGATTTTGACTTTCCTTTATAGGGTATAATTGAAATCTCATCATCTGTTATTTCCTCCACCATTCCAATCTTCTTGTGTATTGCTTTTATTAACTTTTTTTGTGCTTTTGGATTTCTCCTGGTAGATTTTAATTCCATGGATTGTCTAAAAAAATTCATGGTGTGTAATTTATTAGAAAAGTAGAATAATATTATTCTCTCTAGTATTAAATCATTATCATATTTTATCAATAACTTCTTAGGATTGATTTCATCAACTTTCTTCACCTACTCAATCCTAAAGTAGGACTTACTTTTATTCTTCATATTCAACTATTGTTGTGAAAACATATTAATTTTAGTGTAAGAGTTATCGCTAGTTATAGAATACCAAAATAAATCATAATAGTTTTCATATATCTTAAAAAAATCATATAAATTATCAAGATACTCATATATATTCTTCAATGGTATATTCCTCTTGTTCTGTGAATTCAACTTCTGTATAGCAGGATTACATCTATTTTCATATTTGATACCCTAATTTTATGGTCTTATTTGAATTTAATATATTGAAATTTTATTCCAAAAATCTTTTCCTATGTTTAAAAATCTCTTTAAACACCAACAATATCCAACAAACCACTTTATTTCTCATGTTTATAAAATCTATCCAGATTTTTATACTTGATAACCTTTCTATTTTTAAGTTGTTTTATCACTCTTTTGGGATAAATTTTAGGGGAAAATATACCTAAAATTTCTCACATAAACCCTTGGTGATTTTATAGGCTTATAATTATTTTTAATAACCCACAGTTTTACAGGTTTTACTTTTTTCCAGCACTATTTTACAAAATAAATTCAGTGTATACATGTTCTTTTACACTATGGATGTTCCACTTCAATGTGGTTGAGGTTTAAGATACCCCAAAACTTCTAAAGAAATATTTATCATTTGAATGATTCACTTATGGGGGGAAACACATCTATAATACTTGATTAGTAGAATTATTCATTTCAAATATCTGATAATGTCCAACATTAACTGATTCTAGATTTTTTTAGTTTAATATCTATCTCAAGACACTTCAAGTTGAGTGATTTATTTTCATCCATAAAAGATCTCAACATAACTTCTCTTTCAATATTTATATTCTCATCCTGTTCATTATGAATATTTCTTATTTCATGAATTGAAATATCAAGTTCTTTTAACTTCTTAGCTTTCAACTATAGATGTTAATCCTTTTCATTCATAGTTACCTTGTGTAACTTTTACAATGCATGGAATACCTTAATTACAGAAGTCTTAAACACTCCCTTCACAATAACTATTCTTTGAAAATTTTCATCAATCAGAGACATGTTATCATTGAAAAGTGTAGTTTTTTATCCCCATCTTTGACCAATTTCTAGAGGGTGTTACATCTTCCAGCCTATTTAGCCTATGCATTCTCCATGGAATCGTCTTCTTCTACTAGCTGTGATTTTTCATCAAATAGTTCCATGATAAAACTAAGTATATATTCAATAAATTCATCGAGAAATTCCTTTAAATAAACTTTAACAAGAGAGTAAATTTATTACACTGTTTTAATCTCTTAATTCTCTTCATAACTTGAACCAGATTCATCCAAAATATTTTTATCAATTGAATCAATAGATGTGCACTTGCCATTCTAAGTAACTTCAGATAAGGATTGATCCCTTTACTTCTTTAAATTATTTCTTACCTTCTTTTCCTATTTCTTCATTCTATTTTTTAGTTTCTTATAAGAGACTTGTGATATAGTATTAATAGTATTTAAACCAAAATTATACATTTGAGGCACCTCAACTTCAAATAAATCTTGAAATACACACTTAATTATTCCAAATGAAATTATTGGATTTTCAAAATAGATCAAATTAGAGGTGAAATTTTCTCTGATACCACTTTAAATTAACTATAGAGCTGATTCAAATGCTTAATAGGGGGAGTGAATTAAGTATTTCCTTTTTAAAAAAAATTCAAAACTATACTGAAAACCCTTTGGAATTTAACCCTTTTTCGGTTAGTGTATATGAATATACTGTATGTTTAACCTAGAAATCATCAACTACATACAATGAAAGTGAATCAATAAAATGTAATGTCATATTTTTATAATATCAAATACTAATACTTACTTATTTCCTTGATTGGTTATTCATCCCAATCAAGGAATATCCATTATAATCAAGGTGCTACAATGGGTTCGATGTTTCCCAAACCTACAATTCTAGAGTATCACTAGACTTGAAAATGCCTATATTACATAGTAATTACTTATAAAGATTCTCACTATGTTCATAGATTCACACTGTGATATCCCTACATACCCTGAGTAGCACAATTCTTATAGAGTCCCAACATATATTTGTAAGTGTATCTTTGAATTTATTCTTGAAAGTAGATCAACAGATCTACATAGGTTGTTCTGCATCAATATAATAGATATCATTTAACTCAACAGTAGATTTTTTGAATAATAAATGATAATTAAGAATACTATATAACTCAATCACTAGCTTAAACTTGGCTTCACTATCTTCCTCGCACGCTATGCTCTAATGATATTCAAATATAGTTTCTCCTTATTTACTAGAAACTAGGAATCAACAAATGAAACCATACATAGTAGGTCATCCATGTCGTGAACTAACTCAGTACATTCATCTCATAGATTATTGATCTAGCCTAGCACAAGGCTTGAAGGTCATTCCCAATCCCCACAGGCTGGTCACAAGTGAATGGGAATCAATAATGAAACTTGGGAATGATTTCACCCTTAAATCATGGTAAATATAGTAGCATAATTTTACTGAAAAATTGGCATGGCCTATCAATATGTCTGATATCCATGAAAAATAAAATACATAGAACTAAATAAATAGGTAAATATAAATAGATATAAAATAAACCCTCAACTCACCCTATAAAACCCCTCACTTATCCATCTTTGAGTCCCACTATGACCTCCATAGATATAATACACCTCCAATAAAGTAAATGAAAGAATTAAAGTATTAATTGGATAAATTAAATCATTTAAATGGTTTCATGATAGATATTCTATGAAAATAAAATAAAATCCTACTGAATCATTTAAAAGTAACACTTGATTGAGGTGATAAAGTAAAATTACACACTAACATACATTTTGTGACCTTACAAGTCACCATCCAGAACCAAAACCTCAACACTAAATGAGTAGTAATAAAAGAACCAAAACCTAAAACTAAAATGTAATGATGGGTGTGAGTGATAAGATCAGTAGACATTCCAAATAAGAACCCACAATCTAAGTAAATCCTTTAAATAAAAGATCATTTTTATTCTAGTTTGAAATACATTATAAAAATTAGGTTTTCCATTATATTAAAACTAATCATAGGTTATCAATCATTTACAAAATTTTATTTTATTTTCTTTTAAATGAAAAAAAAATTAGAAAACACATTATTAGCCTACACTGACATTATTTAAAATTAAATTTGTTAACCATTTTCAAAATTCATTTAAGAGAATCAATATTTCAAATATTTTTTAACTTTTAAATAAATAAGAGGAAAAAACACATTTTAACAGTTTATAAAAGAGATAGGTAAAGATACATATTTTATAATTTAATAAAAAGTAATAAAAGTACCATAAATATAACTAGTTCATAAATATGCACCATAGGGAAAATCCCTAGATCATCTAAGATTTTTTGGAACTCTATTTTCTCGTATAAAACTTATGATCTAATCTGATCAAAACCCAATGTGGGTGCAAACTGCTAAGGAGAATATATCATGGCTTGGTGGTGTGGTGGTGTCTATCCATGGAACCACATACAATCCACTAAGGATTACATGTCTTTACCTAGTGGAGTACCACTAAGGATGTTGTTCCATGGCCTAAAGGTATGGTTTCATTCACCGATGACACCACAAATAATTCACCCATTAATAAGTGTATGTTGTGTCCTAGTGGTGTGGTGTTTCTTATCTAAAATTATACAACTTTCATATATTTTAGTGTATTTAGTGATTTTTAATAATATAAATGGATACTTAAACTACCCTTCACCCTTAGATGCTTGACTTCCCATGTTTTTTACCCATTTCAGAAATTTCACATTTCATAAAAAAATAAAGATTCTTTCTTCAACCTATCAAAATACATTTCATTAATCAGAGTCATGCATTCCACTTTAAAAATATCTCATTAAATCCAAGGGATTCATTTTAAAACAACCATGATGTAAAAAATTATCAACCAAAATAGTCATAGAAATGCTTTTGTAAATTAAAACACTCTTTGGAAAACATAGAAATCATTGTAAAACATCTTAGTTATTCCTTTACAATTTTTTTAGAAATCCAATTAAAACATAATTAAAAACCAAACTAGACTACCCAATTTAAATTATTAATATTTCACCATCATTAGAACCATATACAATAAAACATGTGTGTGTGTGTGTGTTTCTCTTGTTGCACTAATTTACCCATTCTCATGTGAAATGGTACACACACAAAAATATATATATACACACATTTACATTATCCCATTTATATTTATATAACTATAAAATATGAAAATGGAATTTTAAAACCTCACTCCTTATTTAAACCAAATTTTAAAGTATGAAATCAATTCTTGTAATTTAAAGTAATTACTTGAAATCCCAAGTAAAACCAAAAACCACTTTAGAATACACTTTTAAAACTAAAATACCTATTTAAAACCTCATAATTTATTTGTAAAGTCCATTAAGTCATTCTAAAAAAATAGTTATTGTGCTAAGCTACCATTAAATAATTTTAAAAAACACTTATTAAGCTAAAAAGTCTATTATATTCAGAAAAAATGAAGTAAAACATGATTCCCCTTCCAAATATATTCATTGATGTATTTATTAATATTAATAAACACTTAAAATTAATTTAATGAAGTATTAAGGGTTATTTAATTTGAGGTCTTGAACATGGGGAAACCTTCCTTGGATTATGTATAGATAATCCTAATTTCCAAATATAGGTTGAACAAGACCCGAAAGGAACATCGCATAACCTATAAAACCAAATTTTAAAGAAATAAAAATCAATAACCCCTATAGGGTTTATCCATGGAGTAAACACAGTAATGGGTGAAAAGGAACAAAACAAGGGGAAAATGTGGAGGAGACCTTATCGAGAGGAAACAGACCAGAAATCATGAAGAAATCCCAAATAATCCCCAAGAGTGAGAGAGGAGACAAGGGTGTGTGGCTGGTTCTACTCTTGGGAATGGTGTGAAATTAATGATAGAGGAAGGGAGGAGATGGTTTTTATTTTAGGTAAAATTAGCTGAGATGAATCTTTGTAATTTTCAAAATTCTAAGGATTTAGGCACTGTACATGGTATGATCATGCGGTTGGTCAAACCTTGTGCCAACCATGTGATCCCTACTAGAGGGTATAGAAACCCCCACATGGGTAGGCCACATGGTTAAATTAACCATGAACTAATCATGTAATTTGGATATTTCAAGATACAGACACATTCGCATGGTCTGTGCGCTACTTCAACTAACAATGTTTCAACTATGTGACTGTACTAAAATTTAAAAAAATGAAAACATTTGGCCCGATTCAACCCATAAATTGAGGAAATGACTAAAAAATATTTAAATAAAATAAAATATAAATTAATAGATTTTTGGTGTGGAAAAATATTCACTATAAGGCTTTCTACCATCAGAAATACTTAGATGAAATGGTTGACCCAATAAATAATGGGGTACAACTCCCTCATTAAAAATGCAATCTAAAAAACATGGAGAGTGACTCCCTCATCATAGATGATCATAATGGAATATAAAAAATGAAGGTTATTTTAGATAAATGTAAAGGTAAAATCTATAAATAATCACCTTGAAACTGAAGGAAACCCCTGAACAAAAGGGGTGTGATGGAAAGAACTAATGAAGCTTGACCAACAGTCCTAATGAAATATCCAAAAGTGAAAAATAAGACTAAATGTAAACACTTTTCCTTCAGGTGGGAATGGTTGGAAAATAATCACAAAATGGTTCTCCAACCAAACACCATAGCTTTCTAACATGGAAAAAGACATATGCCCGATAAAAGAAGACCCGAACCCCAAACACAATGCACACACAAGGTAAAAGGGTCTACAGTCCCACAAGTGAACCATAGATGGTGATCTTCCCGCCATATTGGAATTCTACTAGTACACCAACACTCTAGGATAACTATTCACTCTATGAAGTAGGAAATATAAAAATCATAGGATGGGTATCACCTAAAATAGATACAACCAAATAAATTAAGATATAAGAAGAAATGCATGACAAGAATTACCTCAAATGACATCGACCACAAAAAAATAATAAGGTCATAGACTTGGTTTGAGAGAGATATAGATTAACCTAGGAATTTTCTTCATTAAAATGGACTCATAGTGAACCCTACCAATCAAACTGAATATAGAACTCATCCCAGTAACTCCCACACTCACACAAATCTTCCCATGCACATCCCCTCAAATGAAAAACTTTATCACCAAGCTAATATCAAATCGAATCCAAGAATGTATCAAGAAAAAAATTAGGCAGATACATTTCCCAAATAAACCATAATTTATAAAGTCCAATTAAAGGAACACCCAAGGAGACGTTCTAATTAAATACCACTTGAGGAAACTACAAAAAATAACCCAAACCATCCCACTGACCAAGAATCACCAAATAAATTCCACCTACTATGGACTCATCTAGTTAATTCCCAAAGATATAACCATCACCACTTTAAAGTGGGTCTAATTCTATAAATCAAAGGAATAATCCCAACAAGGAAGACACTCCCCCATTTTATCCAAGAAATTATGGGAGACCAAAGAAAAACAACATAAATCATAGTCCCAATTAATCTATACCTCATAATTCAAAAAAATTAAAACAAATCAAAAGGCATGACCAAATATACACTTACCATGTTTTAAAACACCCTTTTTCAAAAAATACATCCTCAATTTTAAAACTTGTTTTTATAAATTGATTACACTATAAAGACACCTCCCCTTTAAAAAACATAAAATCCTTTTATCTCATTTATAAAAACAAAGAAAACCCATTTATAAAACATTTTCTATAACCATATGAAACTCAAGAAGAGGCCACTTATAATTCAAATAAACATTTACTTTGAAATATACTTTATAAAGATAATTCCCAAATTTTCAAAACCAAACAATATGAATTTTAAATAAAACTCTTTTTCACATTAAAACCATTTAATAGAAATGAAAAAATAGATTTTATCGTTTAAATAATTTAAAAAACCCCATTTATCACTTTCAAAACTAAATTCTCACCATTTTAAAACAAAGATTTTAAAAATTAAAACTCATACTTTTTCCAAAAAACACAATATTTCATAATCAAAATGAAATAGAATCAAAGGAATTCAATATAAAATTCAAAGGAGAACTAGTGTTTATTTGTAGTCTGGTAACATGGATTGGTAGACTATGTTCCAACTACACATCTGCCACCAAGACGTAGGTTTCGGGTGTAGTGGAATCATCCTTTAAAGGTTTGACCAACTCATATTTTAGTTTTAAATCATGTTTTATTGTTTCTTTACATAATCATGAGATCATTTCCAAACAAATAGTATATTAATAGACTACATTAATATGCTAGAACTGTAGGGATATAATTTTCACATCTAATTCATAATTCATTTATAATTAGATATATAATTACCACTTGAATAATTATCTCTTAATTTATGATCTAGTGGAATATAACCCATTACACCATCATTTCACTATTAGATTCAAGTGTAGAATCTCTCTGGTGGTGATCAACACATGCACCACAATCTATGATCAACACCATAGAATTTTTGGGTGCTAGCATGACTGATCTTGATCCCTTGCATTGTTTGTGGTTGGCGAAAGAAGTATTCTTCATGAAGGATGAATAACCCTTGGTGTTCACTTGAATGATTGAGAGATGAGGAAGAGAGATTTCACTATAAAGATTGATCTAATTTCTCATTATTTATTTTTCACACAAAAATTAAATTTGGAAAGTGATATAATTATATATTTATTATATCTGGTTTAGGGTTGGAAAATTTCACACAATACCCCAACCATCTTTAATATTCTTAAATGACCCCACATCCAATAATAATAATAATAATAATAATTTTTTAACATATGTGGCACTCTAAGAATATAAATAAATATAATTTATACTACTCAGACCATTAAACTTGATCCACTTTCCCTCTTAAACATTTACCAATCCTCAGATAATTGTTATTTAATTAAATAAATGCCACTTCATTATTCTATGATAAATAAAATAAATATTATATTTTCCAAGATTGAAAACTAACATTTATTATTATTATTTAACTTGCATATTCTTTCGAAAAACTTATGATTAAATTATGGAAATCAACCAAACCTAAATAAATATTATTTATTCCAAATTTTTGAATTCAATACAAAAAATTAACTAAGATTGTGGATACACTAAGTGTGTGAACCTCTAGACCTCTTTATTAGTGAAATTAGGAATAACCACCTAAAGTACATGGTTATCATCTAGCAACACACCAAGTCTTCTATAGAGAAATTATTTAACATTGCAATAACATACAAACTCTTATGAATTTTTACCATGTAATATAATCCTTTTCTTACAATGTCTAAAATCACGTAGGTTTCATGTTAGTCCCATAAACCTATATGCTTGATGTATATTTATTTAATTTTTTGGAAATGAACACACACATAAAACACCAAGGATATAGATTTATTTAGGTGGTTATATTCCCATCAAAGGGCCTAATATATTAAATTTTTTCAATGGACATAAGGGATAAATCCTTTCATACATTATCCATTAATGTTATATCATTTATGATGCACCCAACATATCCAAATTCATTATGAACATGTGTCATCATAGTTTTCATCAATAAATCAAAGTAAAAGATTCATGATATCCATTAATAATAATTGTAACACCCCAGGATTTCATAGTACGTTATCTATTCAAAGTAATTCAATAACTTGTGTTACACGCAACACCGGGTTCAAGCGCACCATGACTTACCAAACTAGCCGTTCAAAAAGCGGTTATGAATAGTACTAACTACATTTTGAATTTTATATACTCCATATAATTTTAACATCCATATTATGTGTTTCTTAGACATAATATAAGAACAAATTCAATTTTTCAGATAAATGAAGTATTTTTCAGAAAATGCAATTTTACCACTTTTAATGGAGAACCCTTTTTAAATACAATATCTGACAATTTTATATATTTTATTTGACAAAATAAAATTCTAATTTATAATCGGGACATAAAAAATTGGTTTTGATAAATTTTTGGTGTTTTTCTGATAACTTTCATATTTTAGTGAATAGTAAAAAATACTAAATTTTAATTGAAAACAACATTTTATTCAAAATAATTTATAGTGTTAAATTAAAATTTTGAATGGTTTAGAAGTATAATTAGATTATATTTTTATCATTTAATATAATTTAGGTCATTATATGTAATTTCACATTTAAATTTTACATAAACACATGTCAGTCTTTTGATAGTTTTTACTTTCTAAAAACCCGCTTTTTTGGTTTTGACAACGGGAATTAATTTTAAATTAATTAATGAAACTTGTATGTTTTTAATTTAGTAAAATAGATTTCATTTTTTAATGCAGAATATAAAAATTATCTTAGGGTAAATTTTTGGAATTTTTCTGAAAACATTCAATTTTTGATGAATAGTGGAAAACACTGTGTTATTGTTTAAAACCAACTTTTTATTTAAATAATTATTTATTTTATTTAAATTTATTTTAAGTAAAAATATATATATAATACCTATATAATTTCAATGTAATTAATTGGAGTCATTTTATAATAAAATTAGATGTATAAAATTTTATTGAACTTTTTAACGTCTTTTACCCACCTTCTAGGCACATTTGAAAATTTGCATAAAAGGTAATTTTACCACTTATGTAAATTGAATTTAAAAAATCCTAGAGAAATTTTTTGACATCATTAAGTAAAATTTGGTTCAATAAGATGAAAATAATTGTTGGTGAATAGTAACTTTTGACTTTTATTTACCACGTTTAAATTTAAATAGAGTAATTAAAGGTAAAAATGATATTATAATTACCCTAAAACATGTTCTAATTCTATTGGATAAGTGTATTCCAACCAAAAACAACATTAGTAATAAAATATGATCATTTTGGTCTACTGGGATTAGATTATGACATTTATTATTATTTTATTTAAAGAAGAGTTAAAAGTATTAAATTCAATGTTTAATAACTAAACCATTTTTAATATAGGGTTATACGTAAGAAAAATTAGACTATAAATATTCATTAGAAATATAAAAATATTTCCTACATAATGGTATTTTATTTATAATTTTTAGATATTAAATAATTAAATTTATTTATGACACAATGATGATGCAGTAATTACTTTATCAATGAAATATTAAAATAATTGATATTATAAATATAAACATAAATGTAAATTGAGGCTTTTGATTCCATAAAAGAATTTTCTAGATTAATATGACATATTAGGGTTAATTAAATTAATTTATTTCTAAGTAATAATGATTTTATGACTTTCAAAAAAACCAAATACTAAATAGTGTCAAAATTGACATAAATGAGTTTTTAAAACAAATACTATATTATTAAATGATATAATATTCCTAAAAATATAAGGTTTGTCCAAAGGACTTATATAATGATAAATATTTCATTAAGTAACCACTTTGGGTTCTCTTGTCTTTTTATAGTAATTTTATTAATCATTTATTATAATAATACAAGAGGACATGGTAAAAGTTAAACTATTTAACTAAGAGTTAAATCTAAAAGATAGGGTTAATATGGTGACCGAAAATTGTCTAAAACCTATTGGTTGAGAGTATTTAGACCCATAACCACCTTATATTAGAAATAAATCAATTTGGAGCCATTAAAAAACTAAAATTATTTTATAAAAAAATAATATTTCAAACTTTTCCCAAAGTGAACCTCACCTCTCTTATAAAAAGGTACTTCCACTTATCTCAAAATCACACCTCCAAAGTCATTTGACTCAGCCAAAACCTACCCAAATCTTTTACCAACTTCTCTAAATTCAACCTAGAGTCCTTCCCTTGAGTATAAATCCAACCAAATGAGTCCTTTTGTTCAAATAAAAAGAAAACACCCAAAGAAGAGGTAATTATTTTATCACCTCTTTCAAAGTTCTTTTCTTCTTCCACTTTCTATTTCTTTGTTATTTCCATAATAAAATAATAAATCCAATAACTTCTACATAATGTGATGTTATTATAAATATGTTACAACCATACCCATTATTCTATCCATCCTATGAATGATAATGTCACCATGCATGCGTACGCACGGCTTACCGTCTCCACGCCGTGGTGTAATTTGTTATTCAAAACTATGTTATTTAGATGGATATAATGATAAGTAATATGTATATAAATAATGAAAATAACATTCTAATTTCTCTGTAAAATTAATATACCATCCAATTCCACACCTTTTAATCATTAAGGAAGTGATATCATCACTCGTGTGTACGTACGACTTACCATCTCCACGACGCGATGAGATTCATTTCCAGGTTCACCATTCAACGATGATTATAAAAATATATATTATTAATAATTATGTAATATATGACATAATAATGCTACTGTTGATATATATATATATGTTTGTGTGTGTGTGTACTTACATATATCTTATTCACTTACTTCCGTTCAATACGATATGAAAACAGAAACAGCGTTTATGCGTACGTACGACCTACCGTCTCCATAAACGGTATTTTCTATTTCATATATCTATCTATTATACATATTTATATTCTAAATATATATTATATATAAATCTTTTTTTATATTCTAGAAGTATTTAAATAATTATCTAAATTATACGATCAAGAATAACAAGTTAAAACACGTACGATAAAGAAAACGATTATTACACAAAATGTTAATTTAACATGGAAATCATTATTAAATGGGTAATATAAAGTCGTGAAAGAATCATGTATGATATAATAAATATGAATATGGTTCTTTTATAATTTAATAACATACTATGGTCATTATACAGAAGGTTAAACGTACCCTCGACCAAAATAAAGTGCAAGGTAAGGGTTAATTCCTCAATCTCATTATTATCCGAGATTGTTTATGTGTAAGTATTTTCTAGGACATATTTATTATCCATTTCCATGTTTCATAAAAGACATTTCAAAATTATTCTTTTAAGGTAATCTTTAACTAAAACATCATTTTAAATGTTTTAAATATTTATTCTTCTAAATCTTTCTCATTAATTTACATGTTTTCAAAATAGTTTTAAGGGTTTATTTATTTGGACAAGATTGTTTTAAAATGTTAATTACATTCAAAAGTTTCAAAGTGGTATGGGAAAATTTGATTCAAAAATATCTTTTAAATTACTTCCTTTATAAATGTGTGACTTTTAAATGATTTCACAAAAATAGATATTTCTCTCAAAAAGTTTTACTGATCATTTTCAACTATGTCAACATTCATTACTGGATATTATTCTAGATTAAGGTTGGTTTATTATAATAAAATCTTCCATATTGTATAAAATGAGTTATGATATATTTGACTGTGGATGTTCTATTTTTATACCCTTCATGTTTATTGTTTAATTATTGACATTTCCTATGCTAGTTTTAATACGAATGTTTATGTTATGTATCAACATTTTCATATGAGGAATGCAGTGGACTTAGTAAGCGATGGGTGGGGCCCGCTATAGCCCCTCGATGCATCGGTAGGTCTCATGAGACAAACTAGTGTCTTCGAACAAGTCATTAACAAAAACTTTATTTTTAGTCTTGGCATGAAGCCCCGGGTATGTGGTAATGATGTCCAGCATTAAACATTATCTTGTTATGAAATTAATTATTACATGTGATTATTCAACTAGTAGAATATCAATGTGCATGTTTATATGGTAATATTTGATTTATTTTCTCCATATTATGTTCAAGTTTATGTTTTAAAGGCTATTGTTTTTATTACACATCTTGCCTTAAAATTTTATAGCTTCCGCTAAATTATTTACCCTTACTAAGCATCTGAGCTAACCCATTTCTTATGTTTTGTTTCCCTAGGATTCCAAAAAGTGTATTATGTTTTAAATGAATGGTTAAGCTAGGGGAATAATGGTGTTCTCAATGGATTATTTATTTTTTGTTTTATGTTTTAATGTGTAATGTAACGTTCATGTATGTAATATATTATCCAAGACTACTAAACTGATCGGTCCAGTGCCTCCCCATCCTCCTCCCTCATTTCCTCTCATTTCCATCCCTCCTTTCCCCTTTTTCTACTACGGTCTTGGTTTCTCTTCGGTGCTCCGCGTTTTGACTTTTGATGATCTATTCTCACATGATGGAGTGTGGTGTTCCCAATGAAGTTTGCAAAGTCGAAGGCCTTAGCCACCCAATCCATGGCTCTGACCCCTCATTCCCCCGCAACTCTCCAGGTCGGATCTGGAGCGGCGGTTTCAAAGAGGTTTTGGGTGATGAGGTTCAGCAGTTGATGGCTTTCCAGGAACTCCTGTGTTGGCTTCATCTTTCTCCTATGATGTCAGGTTCTTATATGAAAGATTTCTCATGATTTCTTCCAGAATCCATGTTGAAGGTTTGGTGCTTTTTTCTGTGAATGATCGAAATAGTCATTGGTGGATGTCGATCTATGTTTCTGGTTATTGGTGTTGTTCGATTTTTGTTGTCGTGGTTGTCGTCGGTGTTGGGAGGCCATGGCGACGAGATCTCTAACAAGGCCGTACTCCGTTCCACACTCTGCTCTGGCTCAAAGACTCCACCGCTCTTCTCCTAGTCGGAACAGAGCGGTGGTTTTACAGTGTTTTGGGATGTGAGTTTTGGTAGTCGATGGCATTCCAGTAGGTGTCTCTCGTGATGGTTCCATCTTCATCTTTGGGTTTAGGCGTGTAGAGATGTTTAGTGGATTTTTTTGGCTTCTCTGTGATGGTGGTTTGTTGTTTTTTTGGTGGCGATGTTGTACTCTGGCGGTTGTTTCATCTCGCTGGAAGGTGCTGGATATGGCGACGAAATTTGGTGTGGACAGTGACGATGTGATTTCCAGTGGTTGTATAACGATAAAGGTCTTTGATGGTGTCTATCACGGCATTTTGGCGGCACCGAGGTGGTGCTCTTCGGAGACGATGATGGTGATATCGGTGACGACGGGGTCTGCGGTGGAGACAGCTTTCTGATGGGTGTCATTGTGTGTGTCTCGAGGCGATGGTAGAGGCGTGATGTTGAATTCTTTTTTATTTTCAAATTTTGAAATGGTATTTTCAGTGGAGGAATTGCGGAGTCAAGGAGGTGGTGGGCTGTAGTTTTTTGAATTTTTAAACTCGTAGTCCTAGTTTGAGGGTGAGTTTAGTAAGCAGGTAGTGGTGGGGTTTTTACTGATGGTTTTATCTGGTTGGAACTTTGTTAAGGTTCACACTTTTCTTTTGAAAGTGTTGTTGGAAAATGAAAAAATATGGATTGTGGATGTCAATGTATTAAAATAATGCACTGGCTCCAGGCTTCTGGGGTCAGGGCATAACAGTTGGTATCAGAGTAATTTTAGTACAAACCTTGGAAACTAGATTTAGAAAAACTATGATTAGAAAACATTACCCTAAGATAGACTTTGAGGATTAGTATAGAAGAACTTCCTATAATTTTGGTAATGTAGAGATTTTGTGTATTTTCCAAGCAATACATCCCTGACTGGATACAAGAAGATAGAGACGGATCTAGAACAGATGTACCAAGGAGTGAAAACTCCAACAAGGTGTTTTAGACTTGACTTAGGATATCCTGGTACACGACAATAGGCCTTGTTGCACTCTTGGTTATGACACTCTCGAGGGATATGCTTAGGATAATTCACATTTTCTTTACAAGTCATTATGAAGGATTTAGGAGTAAATACTTCCTCAAAGAAAACATTTTTTTTATGATTATAGATTATATGAATAATATTTTCATTTTACATTAGGTATTTTACAAGTTTAGAATTATGAATTGAGATTCATAATCTAACCTAGTGTATTCCATTGTTTTAAAATGATGCCCAGTAGAAAGAATGAGAACTCCAGCAATACGCGTGATCCAAAGAGTAAGAAGGATTATATATTTAATGGTATTAATCCAACATTTATAAGGGAAATAGTCTCCCAAGTATTCTCATCATATAAAGAGATGGTATGATGTGTTAATAAGATAAGTAAATAATTCTTTGAGTCCTATGGATTTGAAGGGAAGCAAGAGAAGAAAAGGATGGTAGAGAGAAAGGTGGATAAAGGGAAGAGGGTAAAGAAGGATTTTCCCATTTGTGATAATTGTGGAAAGAATAACCTCTGTAAATGCTTTAAGAGAATGCGAGTTTGTTATAAGTGTAGAGAAAAAGGACACCAAATACATGATTTCAAGGGTAAGAAAAAGGTTTCAAATGTACAATGCTTCATCTTCAAGGAGTTGGGACACTATGCGAATCATTGTCCAAATCATCAAAGTATCCCACAAATGATGCTATTAGATAATAATAAAGTTATTATACTACCACAGATGAAGAGGAATGACTAGTATTCTTATATTGTTATTAAATAATTATTTCATTTGAGTGTTGTATCAATGATGTACTGGTTATATAAATTGTGGAAATAAATAAGGATTGTACTGCAATACTATTTCATTGAGGATTTGAGATTATATGGTTCTAAGAAAAGTGACTCAATAGAAAGTTAAACTTTTTGAAAAAATACATGGTTGAAGGAAAGATAAACCATAATATGGTTCTGATACTGAGGTAGTGATTTTGTAATAAGATATAATTGATTTGGATAAATTATATTCGATATTCTTGACTACTTTGAAACTAATTCTTTGTTTATTCTATTATTTTTGGAGTTTACAACATTTTTGGATATAAGGAGTATATCCAATATTCTATAAGGAATAAGGAAGCATGAATGTAATCAATAAGGTTTTGTGATAAGTCAGGGTGTTACCGTGTTTTAAAATAATATATGATGAAGGTATTCACATGTTATTACATGGAAAAAAATATCTTCTTTGAGTTTACCTTCCTTATAAATTTTGGACTGTGAGTTTGGACAAAAATATTTTGGATAATTCTAAAGGTTGGAATGTATTAAGTTTGACATTGGATACTATTTTTAAGGTCAAATCATTTCTTAATATTATTTTTGGATTATTATAAAATGGAAAACCTAGAGGTCGGGCGACAACTCGTCGCGTTCGGCAAGGGCGCAAGACTTGAACCCGCAACCGAAGGGCGATAAGGGTGCATCACCTACCACTGGCCTATGTGATGTCCTGGTTTGTATAATGTAATTTTTTTAAATAGTCTGACAAATTAATTATAAATTAATTATTTTTGGAACCCTATACGATTAGGATAAATAGAATATTTTTTAATTCTATTATCTTTTGGAGTGAAAGATGAGTTTGTGGTAGGAATTAGTTGAAGGATGAAACTCTACTTGTAAAGTATATTTTTTTCCTCTTATTCTATGAATAAATTAATTCTTAAACTTTAGGTAATGGGTCTTAAATCTGAACATGTGTTATCCTAATACCTTATGTTTTGTTGAACCGATGATATTTTAAATCATCATAGATTGATGGATTTTAGGCCCTCAATTTTACACTTCTTTGTGATTGATGACCTCAATAACTCCCTATAAATATTTACATTTTTCCTCTAATTATGTGTCTCTAATTTCCACCAAGGTTATCTTAATCGAGATCATAATTTTTTGTTGAATATTTCATTTCCCTTACCCTCTTATTAAGACTAAATTTTCTTAACCCAATTTCCGATTTGGGTTTTCCACAAAGGTATTTTTCTATTTTTAACCTTTTATTTTCGAAGAACAATTTCAAATTGTGAGGATGCAATTTATTAAAGTAGGGGGTCATGTAACAACCCTAGATTTCATAGTACGTTATCTCTTTAAATTAATTCAATTACTTACGCTACACGCAACACCGAGTTCGAGCGCACCATGACTTACCAAACTAGCCGTTCAAAAAGCGGTTATGGATAGTATTAACTACATTATTAATTTTATATACTTTATATAATTTTAATATCCACATTATGTGTTTCTTAGACATAATATAAGAACAAAATCAATTTTTCAAATAAAGGAAGTATTTTTCAGAAAATGCAATTTTACCGCCTTTTAATGGTGAACCCTTTATAAATTCAATATTTTACCCTTTTATATATTCAATTTGAAAAAATAAAATTCTTCTTTAGAATAAGGACATAAAAATTTAGTTTCGATAATTTTTTTTTGTTTTTCTGATAACATTCATATTTTGGTGAATAGTGAAAAAAACTAAATTTTAATTGAAAACAACTTTTTTAATCAAAATAATTTATAGTGTTAAATAATAAATTTGAATTTTTTGGAAGTATAATTAGATTATATTTTTATCATTTAATAAAATGTAGATCATTATAAGTAATTTCATAGTTAAATTTGACATTAACACATGACAATCTTTTGATAATTTTTACTTTTTAAAAACCCGTTTTTTTTTGTTTTGACAACGAGAATTAATTTTAAATTAATTAATGAAACTTCTATGTTTTGAATTTGGTAAAATAGAATTAATTTTTTAATTTGGGATATCAAAATTAACTTAGGGTGAATTTTTTGTATTTTTCTGAAAACTTTCAATTTTTGATGAATAGTGAAAAACACAGTGTTATTGTTTAAAACCAACTTTTTATTTAAATAATTATTTATTTTATTTAAATTTATTTTAAGTAAATATATATATATATAATACCTATATATTTCAATTTAATTCATTGGAGTTATTTTATAATAAAATCAGATGTATAAAATTTTATTGAACTTTTTAACGTCATTTATCCACCATCTATGCACATTTGCAAATTTTCATAAAACGTAATTTTACCACTTATGTGAATTGAATTTCAAAAATCCGAGAGACATGGTTGAAATCTTTAAGTAAAATTTGGTTCAATAAGATGAAAATAATTGTTGGTGAATAGTAACTTTTGACTTTTATTTACCACAGTTAAAAGTAAATAGGGTAATTAAAGGTAAAAATGATATTATAATTACCATAACACATGTCCTAATTCTATTAGATAAGTGTATTTTTACCAAAACCAACATTAGGAATAAAATATGATCCTTTTGGTCCACTTGGATTAGATTATGACATTTATTATTATTTTATTTAAAGAAGAGTTAAAAGTGTTAAATTCAAAGTTTAATAACTAAACCATTTTTAATATAGGGTAATAAATAAGATAAATTAGACTATAAATATTCATTATAAATATAAAAATATTTAATACATAATGGTATTTTATTTCTAATTTTTATAGATTAAATAATTAAATTTATTTATGACACAATGATAATGCAGTAATTACTTTATCAATGAAATATTAAAATAATTGATATTATAAATATAAAAATAAATATAAATTTAGTCTTTTGATGCCATCCACGAATTTTATAGATTAATATGACATGTTAGGGTTTATTCAAAGAATTTGTTTTGAAGTAATCATGCTGTTATAACTTTCACAAAAACCAAATACTAAATAGTGTCAAAATTGACATAAATGAGTTTTTAAAATAAATACCGTATTATTAAATGATATAATATTCTTGAAAATCTATGTTTTGTCCAAATAACTTATATAATGATAAATATGTCATTAATGAACCACTTTGGGTTCTCTTGACTTTTTATAGTAAGTTTATTAACCATTTATTATAATAATACAAGAGGACATGGTAAGAGTTAAACTATTTAACAAAGAGTTAAATCTAAAAGATAGGGTTAATATGGTGAACTAAACCTGCCTAAAACCTATTTTTTGAGAGAATTTAGACCCATCCCCACCTTAGATTCTAAATAAATCAATTTGGACCCATTATAAACCGAAAATTGTTTTATAATAAAATAATATTTCAAACTTTTCCTAAAGTGACCCTCACCTCTCTTATAAAAGGGTACTTCCACTTATCTCACAATTACACCTCCAAAGCCATTTGGCTCATAAAAACCCTTCACATATCTCCCCCATCTTCCCTCACATAAACCTATAGGCCTTACCTTGAGAATAAAGCCAACCTAAGGATCCCTTTTGTTCAAATCAAAAGGAAACACCCAAAGAAGAGGTAATTATTTTATCACCTCTTTCAAAGTTATTTTCTTCTTCCACTTTCTATTTATTTTTTATTTCCATACTAAAATAATAACACCAATACCTTATACATACTATGATATTATTATAAATATGGTAAAACTATACTCATTATTCTATCCATCCTTTGAATGATAATGTCACCATGTGTGTGTACGTACGGCTTACTGTCTCCACGTCATGGTGTAATTTGTTATTCAACGCTATGTTATTTGGATGGATATAATGATGATTAATATGGCTATAAATAATGAAAATAACATTATAATTTCTTTGTAAAATTAATATACCATCCAATTCTACACCTTTTAATCATTAAGGAATTGATATCGTCGCTCGTGTGTACGTACGACTTATTGTCTCCACAATGCGATGGGATTCATTTCTAGGTTCACCATTCAACGATGATTATAAAAATATATATTATTTATAAGTATGTAATATATGACATAATAATGTTACAGGTGATATATATATATGTATGTATTTACTTACATATATCTTATTCACTTACTTCCGTTCAATACGATATGAAAACGGAAACAGTGTTTATGCGTACGTACGACATACCGTCTCCATAAACAGTGTTTTCCATTTCATATATCTATCTATTATACATATTTATATTCTAAATATATATTATATATGAATCATTTTTTATATTCTTGAAGTATTTAAATCATGATCTAAATGATACAATCAAGAATAACAAGTTAAAATACGTACAATAAAGAAAGCAATTATTACCCGAAATATCAATTTAACGTGGAAATAATTATTAAATGGGTATTATAAAGTTGTAAATGAATAATAAATGATAAAATAAATATTAATATGGTTATGGAATAATATAATAACATACTATGTTCATTATATAGGAGGTTAAACTTACCCTTGACCAAAAGAAAGTGCAAGGTAAGGGTTAACTCCTCCATCTCATTATTATCCGAGATTGTTTATGTGTAAGTATTTTCTGGGACATATTTATTATACATGTCCATGTTTCATAAAAGACATTTCAAAATGATTATTTTAAGGTAATCTTTAACTAAAACATCATTTTAATTTTTTTAAATATTTATTCTTCTAAATCTTTCTCATTAATGTCCATGTTTTTAAAATGGTTTTAAGGATTTATTTATATGGACATGATTGTTTTAAAATGTTAATTCCTTTCAATTTTTTAAAAGTGGTATGGGACACTTTTATTAAAAAATATCTTTTAAATGACTTCATTTATAAATGTTTTACTTTTAAATGATTTCACAAAAAGGGATATTTCTTTCAAAAAGTTTTACTGATCATTTTCAACTATGTCAATATTCTTTACTGCATATTATTCTTAATTAAGGTTGATTTATTATAATAAAATCTTCCATATTGTATTGAATGAGTTATGATATTTTTGACTGTGGATGTGCTATTTTTATACCCTTCCTAGTTTATGGTTGAAGTATTTACATTTCGTATGCTAGTTTTAATACGAATGTTTATATTAAGTTTCAAAATTTTCATATGAGGAATGCAGTGGACATAGTAAGTGATGGGTGGGTCCCACTATAGCCCCTTGATGCATTGGCTGGTCTCATGAGACAAAATAGTGTCTTGGTAAAAGGCCTTGAAAAAAAATTTATTTGTAGTCTTGGCACGAGGCCTTGACTATGTGGTAATGATGTTCGGTGTTAGGCATTCCATCATTATGAAATTAATTATTAGATGTGATTATTCGACTAGTAGAATATCCATGTGCATGGTTATATGGTAATTTTTTATTTATTTTCTCCATATTATGTTCAAGTTTATGTTTAAGAGGCTGTTATTTTTATTACACATCCTGCCTTAAAAGTTTATAGCTTCCGCTAAATTATTTACCCTTACTGAGCATCTGAGATCACCCCTTTCTTATATTTTGTTTTTCCAGGATTCCAATAAGTGTATTATGTTTTATATGAAGTTTCAAGCTAGGGGAATAATGGTATTCTCAATAGATTATTTATGTTGTGTTTTATTCTTAAATGTGTAATGTAACGTTCATGTATGTAATCTATTTTCCAAGACTACTAAACTGATTGGTCCTTTGGGATTTGATTCCTTGTAATCATGCCAATGTATTAAAATAATGCACCAGCTCAAGACTTCTGGGGTCGAGTCATTACAATAATCATAAATTCTAAGAATCAATACACACTTTTGTAGATAGAAACATCCAATGACACATGGAAATATGGGTTTCTTATTATTGGGATTGTTCTCATAACCTCCTATATTAGAGATTACCAAGGGAGAACACCATGAGAAGGTGTCTCAATGAACTATGATCCTCCTACCCCTGATAGCAAACATTTTTTTGTCCCATTGGACAATATCATCCAACCATAAGGTGCAAGAATAATGTTGTGGTACCTATAGGTTCTCATCATAGTGGGGAACTGTTATGACATTTCAACAAGAAATATATCCTAAGGATATTATCACATACAAATACCATGCAAAATACTAATCAAGATGTGATAAGAAAACTTCTTTAATTATGAGAAACATGCAATCAGGTACTAAAAAATTTGGTTCTAGGGGACATCTCCAACAGAGTCCCACTTGCACTAGATCCAACTAGAAATAGCTTTCATTACACTATCACTCACATGATACTCATGATTTTACTTATATAAATCCTTAATTAAGGGGTCTACCATGTTTTCCTCTGTGGATACTCTGATTAGGGAAATTTCATCTTGTTGAGAAAAATACCTAAATATATGAAACTTTCAAAGTATGTTCTTTGTCCTTTGCTGTGACCTCTTGTCTTTGGAGAGATCCATTATTGCACTGTTATCATAATAAACTGTGATAGGGTATTTATTACGAGTAACCTCGTAAATCTATTAGAAAAAGTCGAAAATACATATTTCTTCCTTGGATATATCAAAAGTCGTAATATACTTGGAATTTTCTATAGAATCAGTGATAACTGGATTCTCTGAAATCCTCTAGCTCACAACTTATATATTGTTAAAATATATATATCCAAAATATTACATCATATCATTTTTATTTTTCTAAAATCTATCATATGTATAACCCTTGATGGCTATCTCTTCATCACCTCCATTCACTAGGAAAATATCCTTAGTTCGCCTCAGATACTTAAGGATAGTCTTAACAACAATCTAATGTTTTTCACCTAGATATAATTAATATCTTTCTACCATTATAAAATCATAGGAAACATAAAGCCTCATACATAACATGTAATAAATTATTAATCCTATCATAGAAGCATATAGGATTTTACTCATTATCTCGTTTTCCTCTTGTGTTTGAGGAAACATTTTATTGGAAATATGTATACCATGTGACACTAGAACCAATCCCCTCTTAGATTGTTCCATACTAAACATATTTAGTATAACTACCCATACATTACATAAATTATTATTACTTCAAAATTGAAGCACACTTATTACAACATATAACAAAACCATGAAAGGACCGTACAAGTATAGTGTCTTTAGAAACTGGGAAACATAAACAACTGGTTCATAAATCATCTACATTGTATCCCTTTTATTTTATCATATCTAGAGTCCCTTTTGGAATATCTTACTTAATACCCTTCTTCCTAACCTGGGAAAAAGAAAACATACAAAAGGGTGAGCTCAAATGCTCAGTAAGGGTAAACAAAGCAAATATCATATTCATAAGAACATATCATTTTGAAAATATTAACCTATAAAAGAGATCATAATATCATAACATGGGATAAATCATAGTAGTGAAATATAATCCCAATAATCATAACATAAAACATGAAACTTTGTGGTATACACACATAATCATAGAGAATCATTTCTTAGTAGTCAAGACTCATTGCCAAGACTATCTTAGTGGACAAAGTCCATTTCTGAACCGCGTTCACTCCTTGTTTCAGTCATGTTTCACTGAACCATATTAACCTGCTGTCACATCCATGTCTATCTCATAAGATATAAATCTTTACCCAAAGAATTAAAGGGATGTATAGGTCTCACCCATCTCATAATGAAACCATTATTATGTGTGCCACAAAATCATAAATCATACATCATAGCATAACCCATGTAATAAAAATGTGATTCTTAAACATCGTTCCATCATAACATAATCCATATAATCAAATCAATGTAAAAATAGGGATATAAATATAACCCTATATTATCTTAGATGGAAAATAATTTTGATAAAACACTTGAACTTCATTCTTGAGGAAAATATCCTTTCTACTTCAAAAACATTTTTCCTTTCTTAACATGTCATACAATTTTAAATGACAAGAAGTTGATTAAAAATAAACTTGAAAACTTGTAAAGGAATCTTCATGGAAATAATGTTATAAAAATCCATTCAGGCCGTATAAGTTAAAAAAAACTTTTTTTCTCATACTTTGGCCGGAAAAGTAAAAAAGTACCTCGTACGACAAAAGATTCCTTTCATATCTTTTAATAAAAACTCACCAATGGGTAAAATTAGATTTAAACAATTGTAGTTGGATGGAAATAATATTACATATTTAGGAAACATGGATGTGGATGATAAATATACCCCAGTAAATACCAAATTATAAACAACCTCGGATAAAAATGAGATTGTGAGATTTTCCCTTACCTTAGGTTAGATTTGCTTCGTACGTGTCTGAACCTTCTATATAATGATTTAAATAATGTCATTGACTTATTCTATAATCATTCTCATTGTTATGATATCATATATGGTCATATTCTTAGATTCTTATTAGTAATATTTCATTGCTACTTGTTATTCGGGTGTTTATTGCTTTTTCTTCTCATGTGTGTTTTGTCGAATAAATTCTTATTCTTATTTTTAGTTTATAGAAACCTCATTTACAGAATGGTATTAGTGTAATATATATCATATTTGTTAATTCAATTAATTTATATAATCATTATGCAATGAAGATCATGTAGAACGAGTCGCATCACATCGTGGAGACGGTAGACCGTACGTACGCACGAGCGATGATATCGTTCCCATGATCGTGGAATTGTATTGGAGTGTATGTATACTATTTCAGAATCAATATCACTTTACAATAATCATATATAGTTATTATTTACACCATTATACTCATCCAAGTAAGGTGGTGATGGAAAACAGATTACACCACGACGTGGAGACGGTATTCTGTACGTACGCACGCGCGGTGATTTCATTTTCCATAGGATGGATAGAAGGTAAAATAGGGTTGTTTAATATTTATAATAACATATAAGTATATTATTGATACTGATTTTATTAATTCATAATGAAACAACTAAATAAGAGGAAGTATAAGAAGAAATAAATTGCAAAGAATCGGTAACGGATATTACCTCTTCTTCGACGCGCCTCTTTAAAACCTCCTCTTAGGGCACTAAAATTGGTCTTTGAAGAAGACCAGGACCTCTAGAATATTAATAGGGAATTTTATAAGAGAAATTGGCAGGGTTTGGCTGAGCTTGAAGTCTCAAAGTGGTGTGAGGAGAAGAGGGAGGAGGTTCCCTTTTATAAGGGAGGAGAGGGGCACCTTAGGAAAAACTTAAAATATTATTTTATTATAAAGTCATATTCGGTTTTTAATAGCTCCAAATTGATTTATTTAGAAGATAAGGTAAGGATGGGTCTAAATCCTCTCAAAAAATAGGATTTAGACATGTTTAGGTTACTATTTTAACCTTATCATTTAGATTTAACTCTAAGTTAAATAATTTAACTTTTACCGTGTCTTCTTGTTTTCTTACACTATAAGGTTAATAAACTTACAATAACAAGCCAAACGAAACCCAAGTGGTTAATTATTTATATATATAACCTTATAAAAGTCATTTTTCCAAACATTAGATTTTTAAGAATAAAATAACAATTAATAATATAATATTTTTTTTAAAAACTATTTTATGTCAATTTTGACACTATTTGGTAATTGATTTTTGTAAAAATTACAACATCATGATTAGTTCGAAAAAAGTTAATTTAATCAATACTAACATGTCATATTAACCTAAAAAATGATTTTAATTTTTAAAAAGTATCAAATTACATTTATTTGGTTATTTATAACATCAATTATGTTAATATTTTATTAATAAGGTAATTGCTACATCATCATTATGTCATAAATAAATTAATTTATTTAATGTATAAAAATTAAAAATAAAATACTATTATGTATTAAATATTTTTAACTTTCTAATGAATATTTATAGTCTAATTTATCTTATTTATAACCCTATATTAAAAATGTTTTAATTATTAAACTTTGATTTTAACTATTTTAACTCTTCTTTAAATAAAATAACATTAAATGTCCTAATCTAATACAAGTGGACCTAAATGGTCATATTTTATTCCTAAGGTTGTTTTTGGTCGAATTAAACTTATCCAATAGAATTAATACATTTTTTAGGGTAATAATAATACCATTTTTACCCTTAATTACCCGATTTACTTTTAACCGTGGTAAAAAAAGTAAAAAGTTATTATTCACCAAAAATTATTTTTATCTTATTGAACCACATTTTACTCCTTGATATTAATTGTGTCTCTCGGATTTTTGAAATTACACTCACATAAGCGGTAAAATTAAGTTTTATGTAAATTTTCAAAAAGCTCCTAGGAGGTAAGTAAAAGACGGTGAAAAGTTCGATAAAATTTTTATATATCTAAAATTATTATAAAATGATTCCAATGAATTACATTGAACTTATATAGGTATTATGTATCAATTTTTACCTAAAATAAATTTAAATAAAATAAATAATTATAAAAAAGTCGGTTTTTAAATAGTAATCCAGTGTTTTCACTATTCATCAAAAATTGAAAGTTTTCAGAAAAATACCAAAAATTCACCCTAAGCTAATTTCGATATTCCGAATCCAAAAATGAAGTCCATTTTGAAAGATAAAATTTATAAAATTTCAAAAATTGGGTATTACTATTCATAACGGCTAGTTTGTATAATATTTTAATAACATATCGTTGTTTAGTGAAACTCGGTATTGCATACAACGCAAGCTATCGAGGAAGGTTGCTCTTGCGTGTAACGCAAGCCAAGACAGTGTTGTGTGTAGTGAAATATTAATTTATATAACATAATACATAAAAAAATATTTCTCATAAAATATCAGGTGTTACATTCAGTATCTTTTAAATGTATGTACTTTTACATATCCTAATAAGCCTATTGGATCTATCATTCCTGATTTTCATCCCTATAATGTAGGCCACTTCACCTAAGTCCTTCATATAGAAGCACTTTCTCAACCATGTATTAACATCTTGTAAGGAAGATATATTATTTCCAATTAGTTATATTTCATCAAAATATAATACTATGAAAATAACCATACTACCACTAACCTACTGGTAAAAACATGTATTTCATACATTCTTAATGAAACCAAATTAATTTATGGATTCTAGAATTGAATGTCCCATGACCTAGATGCTAGTTATAATCCATAGATAGATATTTGTAATTTTTATACCTTTTTTCATTTTATGGAGTCACAAACCCTTATAGTTAGGTCATGTACACATACTCTTGAATGTTCCCATTAATGAAAGTAGTTTTGACATATATTTTCCAAATCTCATAGTCATGGTAAGATGTTATGGAAAGAAAGATTATAATGGATTTAAACATGGAAACTGAAGAAAATGTTTCATCATAGTCAATTACTTGACATTGTATAAACCTTTTATAAACTATTCATTCTTTATAGGTATTCACTTTACCTTAAATAACCATATTTCCCTTGAATACCCATTTATTTTCAATAGGTTTTACATCAAATGGTGGATCAATCAAAACCCATAATTGGTTTTGATACATGGAATCCATCTCAGAATTGATGGCTTCTTTCCATCTTGAAGCTTATAATCTCTCTACTAATTCATTGTAGGAGAGTGGATCATTATTATAAAACAATAATGAGTCACCATCATTAGTTACCAAAAAAACATATCTATCAGTTCTCTTACCTCTCTTTCACTGTAACATAGTATTTGTGTTTTAGGAACAACATCTTCTATGGGGACCTATGGAATCAATTCCTGTACCAACTCTTTTGTATCTTGAGCATAAAATTAATTTAATTCAATCTTGTTCCTATTATCCTACTTGAGTATGTGCTCCCTCTCAAGAAATATGGCCTATCTTGTGACAGTTAGTGTCTTTTCTGAAGGGATGTATAGAAAATATCCCCTTTTTTCCTTGGAAATCCCGACAAAGATACACTTTGTATCTCATGGTGCTTGTTCATTTCCTAATATAGACTTAATAAATTTATTTCAACCCCATGCATGAACATGTGACAAAACAGGTTTCCTTCCACTCCATAACTCGAAGGGAATACTACTTTCTACTTTAGTTGGTATTCAGTTTAGTAAGTATATTATTGTCTATAATGAATATCCCCAAAAGGATAATGGAATATTTTCATGACTCATCATCAACCTTACCATGTCTAAAAAGGTACGATTACTCCTTTCACTAATACCATTCCACTATGGTGTATAAGGTTTATTGAGTTGCAATAAAATCCCATACTCCCATAAAAAGTTGATAAATTCTTGGTTAAGATATTCACCACCTCGATCCGATCAAAGTTTCTTTGTCTTCTGACCAAACTAATCCTCAAACTCATTCCTAAAATCATTAAACTTATCAAATGATTAAGACTTATACCTCATTAAGTAGATATAACCATACCTTATCATTTCATTGATAAAATTAATAAAGTATGAGTTTCTATCTCTATATTTTACTTGAAAGGGTCTACACACATCAGTGTGTACTAATTATAGAATATCTATGGACCTTTCACCATGGCCACTGAATGGTGGTTTGGTCATTTTTTCTTGTAAAAAACATCACATATTTCAAGTGGATATATATCAAATAATTATAAATAACCATATTGATAGAGAATTTTTAAATTCTTCTCATTTACATGAAAAATATAGTGATGCCACAACTAGGTGTCATATAAGTCACACATATTAGTCTCATTATCAATTTCCAATATTTGGTTTTCATAATTTAATATATAAACACCATTATTAAATTGTTCCATACCATAACATATGTTATATTTATAAAATTATCAACCTTTATTTCCAAATATGAAAATAAATCCATCCATATATAAACAAGAAACAAATATAATGATCTTAGTAACACTTGGAATGTAATAAAAATTCTTTAAAACCAAAATAAATCTCATCGGCAATGTGAGATGGTAGTATCCAATGGATAAAGCATCCAGCCTCACTTCATTGGAAACCCATAGATCTACCTTATCTCTTACAACCTTCTAAAATATACTTGTTTCTTATATTTGGATACAAATTAAAGTACCACATGCAGTATCTAATACTAAGCTTATAGATATAGAAATATTACACTCGATAACGAATGCACCTAAAAAATACACTTCCTTATTTGGATATGTGAAATTCCTCTTCCAAGGGCCCTTATTACAACATGAAAACATATTTCATCCTATTATTTCCCTTTCCTTTGTATCTTCTTATTCTTGGAAGGACAGTACTCCAGATTCTTAGACTTGGAATAAATATTTGGAACTATTTTCTTATTCTTTTTATTCTTATTTAACATATGGACAATGGGTTTTTAATACCCCATGTATTTATCAACTTGGAGAATAAGTGTAAGAAGTTTTGAAAGTTTCTTCTCAATATTACTCATATTATAATTCATAATAAAATTGGAGAAGGTATAGGGCAGTGAGGATTGAATGAGATTTGTTCGCGTATTATCAGGGATCTTAAAACCCAAGATGTCTAGGAACTCAATGCCAATCATCTTGACCACATGTTTCCTAAATAGTGCCAAATCTCCAAGCATACACGTGGATAGTACATTGGATATATCATATCTCTCTGATCTCGCCTTCTCTGGATAAATATCCTTAAACTAAGAAACAATGTTATGCACATTCATATCCTCATATTTCTTTAAAATATCATTATAAATAGAGGATAACATGAAACATTGGACATCTATAGTGTCATAAACATTCTTCAAATAAATATATACTTCTTCCTAACTATTCTCTTTGGAAATGAACACAGGAAGTGGGGTTTCTAGGACATACAATTTTCTTTCATGGAATAGTATAACATGCAAGTGCCTATAACATTCCTAGAAATTCATGTTAATAAGAAGGTTATCCTTATCTAGTGTAGGTCATAGTGATATTTTTGATGTCATTTGATTTTCCATTCCTACAAATTAAGATCAAATAATTAGTATTTGTTTTGATTATAAAAATATATTAATAAATTTAAAACCAATTAAATTCTTATTAATATACCACTTTTTTTGAAACATAATAGCCATCACCGTCAGTTTTGGGATATCTTATCACTTAGATATTATATTGGTAAGGATCCATATTTTCTTATCATAACCTAAAATTGATCCTGACAAGATATTTGATGGGTTTTAAGTAGGAATAAATTTCCAACTATATTAACTCATAGTTCCTTGATATATTGACTAGATTTACTAATCCTAAAATCCTATTTTAATATTTCATCAACCTTTACCTTCTAGTTACACTAAGTCATACTTGGGCAGTCAAGCCTTGATGTAAACTAAGTTAATTCAACCCAAAATTTCAAGTTAAAATTTCCATGACAATTGAAAGCATCCCAACTTGGGTTGGTTAAGTACTTTGAATAATGAGGTTGATTTTAACTTATGTAGTGGAAGGGTAAGTTGACTTAATATTTTATTTGATATATTTTTTCCCTTATGTGTAAATCCCATTTTATCCTTTTACATGCATTTTTAATATTAATTGGATTTTACAAAAGTGAATAACCATATTTGATAAAATATTTATTCATAATTTGATTATATGTTATTCCATATTGAAATCTTGTTAACTCATTTATTAGGTGATTATGCAACATCCACAAACATAAATAAATAAACCATTCAACTAAAAAATAAAATATAAGTGTCATGATCATGATATTATCTAATGGTTAGTTTATATAATGGATGATAAACTAACCCTCGACCCTGGCGGGGAAACACACCTTGAACTGTATATTAGTTCGTGTTGTATAATGCCACCTTTTCTCCTATGTATCACCCTGATTGGTTTTGGTGTGTCTCATTGACTCATTCCATATCCTCTATCCTATGAGATCCATCCTTACATAATCTTTTACTCACACACAATTGAGGGGATCCAATGGATTGGATAAAGGGGGTTTACATAAAAGAAACCATAGACATGGAGACCCTTAAATAATAAAAGTAAGGGGATGACACACAAGACATCATTTAAATTTAACTATAATAAATAAAAAGGATCCAATCATACACAATGGCTAGTCTAATCTCGTGATCATCCTCACATCAAGCAATGAATATAAATTTTCAATCTTGTTATTAATTACTTAGATTCATTCTTTAATTAATATAATGTTCCACTAATTAATCTAATTAATTCAATTTATCTTAATTCCATCCAACCATCCTTAACTCACCATCATCTATAATTTTAAATAAAATTAATTTCATTGAAAATTAATGTAGTACACAAGTGTTCTTGGAGGAAACCTTGTGTTTTCTTCTAAATTTTAACATGGAAATTAATTTAATATATAATTGTTAATCCTATGACATAGTGTGTACTATCGAATGAATGACACACAAAACACATAATCAATAGGTTTAATTTATATTTAATTCTTCTTTCTATGAAAAAATTGAGAACACTGCATGGAAATAGACTACATGGCATGTACAAAAGTACACAGTGTATACTTGTGTTCTACCCATGTCTATAGAACCCTCCTTGATCTAGCCATGTTACCTACCCTGGATCTGTTCAAGGTAAACAATGTGTACTTGGGAATACACAACATGTGATATCATGTTACATGGATTATAAATCCCCATTCCATGTATCCAGTACACAGTTCTCTTAGTACACCATGTGTTCTCGTCCATAAGACATAGGGTAATACACATCATGTATAGTGGTTACACGACATGTAGTTCTTCAAGCCATGTTCTAGCCTATCTGGATCCACATGGTGATTATTTTTTGTCTAATATTAGATCCAATTAAATTATATTTATCCAAATTTATCATGAGATTTGTTTATGTGAAGAAAAACACAAGGCATGTTCTCATTAAGTATATGGCATGTACTTCGTTTTTCTCCAAGAAGAACCTTTGGAACCTCCAGATGGTATTCTCTAGATGATTCTTCATTTTTAATCATTAACTAGTTATTGGTTATGTTATATAAAAAGAATAAAATAAGATATAAAGACATTCAGAAATTAAAATGAATCATTTTAAGTAAAAGAAAATGAAAATTCATGCAATCATTCAATGAATAATAAATAATTATAAATTAAACATGTGACCACTCTGATACAACTTTTAGGTTCTAGGAATAGTGGAAGAATCCTTTAAAGGTATGATCAACTTGGATTTTAGTCTTAAATCATGTGTTGTCTTTTCTTTACATAATCATGAGATCATGTACCACAAAAAAATAGTAGATTAATACACTGCATTAATAAACCAAAACCATAGGTAGAGGATCTTCACATATAATTCATAATGTATTTATAAGCATATATAAAATTACCTCTTGTGTAATTATATCTTCAGTGATGATCTGATGGAATGTAATTTTTCACACCATCATTGCGCTATAGGATTCAAGTGAAGAATCCCTCTAGCATTGATCCACACATGCACCACAATCTCTAATCAGCACTATGCAATCATCAAGTGTTAGCACGATCGATCCTAATTACTTGAATTGTTCATGGTTGATCACAACAATATTCTTCATGAAGGATGAAGGACCCTTGGTGTTATCTCAATGGCTTGAGAGAGGAGGAAGAGAGACCACTCTCTAGGGATTGGGCCAATATCTCCTTATCTGTTGTGCACTCCAAAAGTGAATTAGAAATGTGATATAATTAGATATTTTTTATATCTGGTTCAGGGTTGGAAAATCACACACAAACCCCCAACCATATTTAATATTATTAAATGACCCCATGTCCAATAATAATAGTATTCTTATTATTAATTGATTGACATGTGCGATGCATTAAGAATATAAATAAATATAATTTATACTATTTTCACCATTAAAATAGATTCTCTTTACCTCATCAACATTTACCAATCCTAAAATAATGTCTATTTAATTAAATAAATTTCATTGCATTATTCTTTGATAAATATATTAAATATTATATTTTCCAAGCTTAAAGACTAACATTTATTATTATTATTATTTAACTCACATATTCTTTTGAATAATTTGTGATTAAATTAGGGTGATCAACCAAACCCAAATAAATATTTTTTATTAAAATATATTAAATTCAACACTAGAATTTAAATGAGATTATGGATAAACTTAATCTATTAGCCTTTATTCCACTTTCTCAGTGGCATTTGGTATAACTTCCTAAAGTCCATGGTTAGAATCTAGAAACATGCTAAGGATTCCATAGAAAAATATGATAACATCATAATGATGTTGAACCTCCTATGAACGTTTACTATGTAATATAATCCTTTTATCACAATATCTCAAATAAATTATGTTGCATATCGGTTCCATCAATCTATATTATTGATATCTCTTTATTTGAATTTATATAAATGAACACACCCATCGAGCCCCAATTCCAAGGATTTATTTAAGTGGTTCCATTCCCATAAGAGGACCTGAGATATTAGAATCCATCAATGGATAGAAGGGATAAATCCTTTCTATCATTATTCATTAATGATATATCATTCATGACACACCCAAAGTATCCTACATCTCCGTGAACATATGTCATCATGGTTTTTGTCAGTATATAAAATTATGTGATTCATGATATCCATTAATGATAATATTAAAGTCTAAGGATCAATACATGCATCCATAGATAGGAACATCCAATGAAATATAGAAATGTGTATTTCCTATTAATGGGTCTATTCTTATAACCTCATATCTTGGAGATTACTAAGGGTGAGAACCATGAGATGGTGTCTTAATGTATTATGATCCTCCTACCCCTAATAGCATGTATTATCTATTTCATGTCAGAAAATATCATATGACTATAGAATAAGGTTCGAGAATAATATTGTAGAACCTCTAAGTTCTCATCATAGTGGGGAATTTCTATGACCTTTCAATGTGACATATATTCTAAGGACATTATTACATAAAAATATCATGAAAAAGAATAATCAATATGTGATAATAAAACTTATTTAATTAATAAAAAATGTAATAAAGTGCTAAAAAATTTAGTTATAGGGTACCAAATCCAACATGGGGGTCATTTAAAACCACATACTTAGGCTCCACATGGATTGTTAGCCCCTAAGAGCTCATCGGGTAATACCAGTTCACTGTCATTGTCATCCCCCAGACACAAAATCCTTAAAACATACCGAAAAATAAATGAAGAATACTAAAAATTAAAACCCACAAACTAACATCTTTGGAAAATCAAGTCTATAAATGAGAAAGAGATCATGAGGCTCTCTCTACACCTACCTCTCAATTCTCTAAAGTTCTACCTCCATCTACCAGGCACTCCAAAATAACAAAGAGTGACTTCAGAACTTATGACCGCTTAAGAAATCACTCTGATTCCATTTTGTCACAAACAAAACCAAGTAATTTATCCAAAGGATGATTTATCTAACCTGGGATAGGTCCCAAAAGTTGTTCCTAATCCCTATAGGATGGAAACAAGTTCCTATTAATAATAGAAAAACCTTGGGAATGATTTCACACTTAAATCAGAGTAAAATTAACACCAGAATTCAATCAAAAAATCAACATGATCTATCCTTATGATATAAATCCATGCCAAATAAAATATGAATAAATAAATATTTATTTATATATAAATGAATATAAATCAATCCCTCATATCACCCTCTAAACTCTATCACCTAGCTATCTTTGAATCCCACTGTGACCACCACAGATATAACGAACCTCCAATAAAGTAATTTAAAGTAGTAAATTCCTATTTTTATGGAGTAAATCATTAAAATGTCTACACATTGGACATTATATGAAAATAAAATGCACTACTACAAAATCATTTAAGAGGAACACTTGAACAATGAAATAAATTTAACTAAAATTAAACACTATCATACCTCTTGTGACCTTATAAGTCACCATCTAGAACTAAAACCTCAATACTCCATGAGCTGTAATAAAAAAACCAGAACCAAAAACTAAAATATAATGATATCCATGAGAAATAAACTCAGTAGGCATTCCAAAGGAGAAGATACACCCTAAGTAAAGTATCTAAATAAAGATGATTTTTATACTAGTTTGAAATACATTATAAATAGTAAGTTTTCCATTATATAAAACTAATCACAGGTCATTAATCATTTGAAAAAAAAATTAAATAAAAACAATAACTTATAAAAAATTGGCCTACACTTTCATTTTTTGGAAAACCCATTTATTAAATGTTTTTAAAATCTAGTTAGGAATATCCATTTTAAAAATATTTTTAACTTTTAAAGAATCAAGAGGCAAGAAACACATTTTAATAGTTTATAAAAGAGTAATATAAGACCCATAATTTTTAAATTTCATAAAAAGGAAGGGAAATACAATAAAAATAACCAGTTTATAAATATTAACTATAGGTAAAATCCCTAAGTCATCAAGTTTAGTGGAAACTATATTTCCTTATATAAAAATCATGATCTAATATGGTCAAAACCCAATGCGCCTGTAAAATTCTAAGGAGAACCTCTATTAGCCTAGTTCCATGGTAATTACTGTCCATGACACTACATACAATCCACTATAGATTTCATGCCTTGGCCTAGTAGTGTACCACTAAGGAGTCCATGCCTTGGACCAGTGTTATAGTGTCATCCATCCATGAAACCACATCTAAATAACCTAATAAGGAGTGTATGTTGTGTCCTGGTATTGTAGTGTCTCTCATCCATGACATCTTGAACTTAATCTAGTTTAGTTTAGTTATTCATTTTTCATAATCTAAATGGATTATTAAAATATCCTTTCCCTTTAGATACCCATCTTTCTATGTGATTTACCCATTTCTAAAGTATTTCATTTATTTAAAAAAATAAAGAACCTTTCATCAACACATCAAAATATATTTCATTCATAAATGGAATGTATGAAACTTTAAACCATTTCTTAATAAATGCAATGGTAAAATTTGAAAAAAACCATGACATACATAAGTTATCATCGCAAATGTTCATCAAATAGATTTATTAAATCAAAACACTCTTTGAAAAAAATATTAATCCATGTAAAACATGCCAACTGAGCCATTACAATTTATTTTTGTAAACCCACTTCAAGCATAATTGAAAAATGAACTTGAGTACACAATTTAAATTCTTAATATTTCCCTATCATTATACCCATGTACACTAAAAAACACACAAAAACATAGATATATATATATGTGTGTGTGTGTTTGTATATATATGTATATTTATATCTCTCCTGTTTCACCAATTTAAAAATTATCATGTGAATTGGTTCCAACACACAAACATATATATAATTTTACCATGTATGTTTTTATAACCATAAAAGGTAAAAAAATGAATTTTAAGCCTCACCCATTTATTTAAAACCAATTTTAATGTACTAAATCAATACTTGGGATTTCAAGTAATTACATAAAATGAAAAGTAAAACCAAACTCCACATAAGAATCCACTTTGGAAACCAAAATAATATTTTAAAACCTCATAATTTATTTTTAAAGGCCCTTTGAGCATTTTACTAAATAGATAGTGTGAAAATAAATCATAAAATAATTTTAAAACATGATTTTAAAGGGAAAACATTCATTACATTCAATGAAAATGATGTAAAAAATGGTTCTTATTCCAAAGATATTCATATATATACTAATATCAATAAACACCTAAAACATTGATTTAAAGAACATGTAGTAAGGGTTCCAAAATTTAAAGGCTTGAACATGGGGTAACCTATCTTGGGTCAAGCGCAGATAATCCAAAGTTCTGAGTAGAGGTTGAACACGACCTGAAAATGACATCGTATACCATAATAAACCAAATAAAAAATAAATCAAAATCAAAACCCATCTAGATTTATTCCATGTAATGTTTATAGAAAGGGGATAAAAGGAAACAAATTAAAATAAGTGTAGAGGGAGGATGAGACCTTATCGATAGGAACTAGATCAAAAATCATAAATAAATACCACAAAATTGATGAGAGAGGGAGAGAGTATGAACGGCTGGGTATATCACTAGGGTTTGTGCACAATTCATGATAGAGGTGGGGAGGATAAGTGTTTGATTTTAGGTAAAATAAGGTGAGGAGAATCTTTTTAATTTTAAGAATTTTATGGATTTGGGCACTACGCATGGTTGGCCCCACCATGCACCAACCATGTGAGCTTCACTATAGGATATAGAACACCCTATATGAGCATGATGTATGGTTAACTTAATTTTGTGATGACCATGTAATTTGGCTCTATTAATATATGGATGAATTCACATGGTCTACACCTATTTTCTACTAACTATGCACCAACTATGCACTAATGATATAATTCCAAAACTTTTAAAAAAATTGACCTAGTTTGGTTCAAAAATTGAGGACAAGAGTAAAAAATAATTAATTCAATAAAATAATAATAGAAAATAATAGGGTCATAGTGTGATGGTCCATGCTCTTTTTTCTTCTTCTCAAGATTCTATAATAATGGATATAATATGAATATATTATTTATCTTTAACTTAGATACCTAGATGATCTAGTTCCTCAGAATAGGCTCAGATCCTAGTTCTTGACCTTTAATAGTGTTCTTAGATATTTCACAAAGCATATCATCTCTTTAATTATATAGTTACACTAGGTTCCTATCTATTCACATTTTTACTTTTATATGTAGGCCACCACACAATTAGGTTTTCCATTTTAGAATACCAAATATGTCAAATAAATTTTTTTCCTATGATCACCATTCAATTTATCACCTTTTTCATACGTGGGACTCCCCCAAAATATCAATATTTTTTCCCCTTAACTATTGTATTCTGTTTAATGATAGGAGGGCCCTTGATTTTTTTCTTTCTCATTTATCTTTAATTTTTATCTCTACTAAAATAAACTGTTCTGGAGTATTCTAATTACCTTGATATCACCTCATCTTCACTTCTTAAACTCTTAAAATATGAAAATAAAAAATATAACATGGATCATTTTTTGGTTGTAGATAAATAATACAACAAACATAGAAGTGGAATTTACTTTTCTTCACTATTGGTTTCATATATAAATTCTTCTAAGAAACTCATTATTTTCATTCTCACTAAAACAATATCAAACTCTTCTACAGTCTATAAAATCACACAATATTTCATATCTCCATTAATATTTTGGATTCTTCTACAAAATGGTCAAATCACCCAATTCTTAAATAAGATACCCACATTGACTAAACTTAAATCTCCTCATTCATATATTGATTATACATCATTATATATGCAGTTTGGTTCATCTCATTTTCTTTTCAAGATTGAAAACATCCTCTATTGTGATTTTTAGAAGATTGTAGACCAGCTCTAGCATCATCATAATTTACTTCATTTCTAGTTTAAACAAACCTACAAAAATATATTCATGCTTAATTTAATTACCATAAATTCATCATGTACTTTGATTTTATTCAGACGAGCTTGGATCATGGATAATAATAACATCATGATTTTCAGATCAATTAGGAATAGAATCATCGTCGATAAATATTTTTCCACATAATTCTAGAATTTATTCATTAATTTAAAATGTTATAGAATATCTCTTACTTTGATCTTTTTTTAATCACATTTAAGATCATTACTCACTATTTCCAAGCATGTATCGCATGCATATTGTGATGTTTTGATCATTGAAAATCATCTCAAGAATCATCCCATTTATTTTAATCTTCATCATAATTAAATATGGAAACATTGATTTTTTCATCCAGCGGCTTAATAAAAACTCTGTTAAGTATAAAAGCCTTATGATCAAATCAAAGACTTGTGATAAACATGTCAAAGACTTATATTCAATGATAAAGATTTACATTTCATGCCTTTTCCATTTATACTGGGATCTCAAAGACATTCAATAAAATTTGTTAACAAATACTTATGATGAGCTCAATGGAATATGATTTGGAAATAAGTATTAAAATAAATAATCATGATAAAAATAAGGAATTATTCCTATCTAAAGGTTTACTATTAAATCTTTGGATATTTACACTTAGTGAAAACTCCTTACATTTTGTGCCTTTTCCATATTTTTGGTTCAAGACTTCAAGTTTCCAAACTCCTACATAATGACTTCAGGACTTCTTCAAATGTACTCTAGCCATTCTCAAACACTCATAAACACATAAAATCGCCTTTTTAAATTTTTTGAAACATTATTAAACTCCTTGGATAAATTATTAATTAAATATATAGAATTTATACTTGTGTGAGAGTGTCTTTAAGAATTTCTCTACTTATAATCTATATTCATAAGAAAACCTTCAATTAGGTAGCCTTTGAACACTAAATATAATGACTCTTCAAGTTTTTTGTTCTATATAGCACTTCATCTATTCAAAATTATTATAGGAAATATTGGAACTCATCCTTAATCACATTGAATTTTTATCTATGAAGATCAGTACATATAATCATCTATTTTCTAGGCTATTAATAAAAATTTTCCAACCAGGTCTTTATGAAACAATAACTCTTTCCATATTCCATTTCTAATATATGAATAGAATTTTTAATTAAAAGTGTATCCAACTATAATATTATTTACATATAATATATGAGAATCCTTCTTTACATGTATTGGGTGGATACTCTAATCCATCACCCATCTAATCACCTTTACATAATGACATTGATATATTAGTAGAAATGAAAAATAAGATCATCAATCCAAGGAAATGTCAATATCATGAGGGATTTTCTCAGACAGAATAGGCCTAAGTAAGAAGAAATATCATGGGTATTATAGTGGGTTCAATATCTATAGACATATCTTATAATATTCTTGTTTATCACATGAGACAAACCAGTGATAGTTAGTAGTTGGAACTAGTGTAAGTGGGAGTCTATTGAAGTTAGTTCCCTAGAACCAACTACTTCAAACATTATATGACTAGAATATTCATAGTCTTGAATATTAATTTATATCTTATAATATGATGATTATTCTTATGTGTGACACCTATGTGATAATTTCCCAAGGTTACTTATCACACCAAGAGGCCATAGAATATCCCTTATATGATGAGAATCTTGAAGTTATATGATAGTGCTCTTAAATATGGATATATGATATAATTTTATGGGGAAAATGATACAGGATATTAGGGTTATGTGGATCATAAGACATTGAGGCTTCTTCTCGTGAAGTTCATCCTTGGTAATATCAATATTAGAGGTTATGAGAACTTGACCTGCCAATAGGAAATCTACATTTATATGTATCATTGGATATTTCTATCTACAGAAGTGTGAAACAATCCTTATAATTTATTATTATTATTAATTCATTTCATGAGTTGTGTAATTTTATATATTGATGAAAACCATGATGACATGTGCTCGCGATGAAGTAGGATATGTTGGGGGTGCCGTGAATAATATTACATTAATGAATAATGTGTGGAAGGATTTATCCATTATTCTCATTAATGTAAGATGGTATTTTAGGATCTTTGGTGGAAATAGAATTTTCTAATTAATTCCATGGTCATGGAATTCTATCAAAAAGTTCATTTTCATAAATTCAAAGAAAGAGACATCAAACACATAGGTCGATGATATCAGTATGAAACCTGCTTGATAAGAGATATCAAGATAAAGGGGTTGTATTACATGGTATACATTTATATGAGGTTGTATGTCATTGTGAAATTAAATTATTTCTTTTTGGGTGCCTTGATGTGTTTATAGAATCTATCCTTGGATTTTATGTAATTATATCTAATTTCACAAAGAAAGGGGCCTAGAGGGTCACATACTAGATGTATCCAGAACCTCAATCAAATTATAGATTAATTTAGAATGTTTAATAAATATTATTCCCATATGTGGTTTAATAATTATTTGTTTGTGTACTGATCATAAATATTCATTCATCGGTTATTTGAGAGAATAAATGTGAGTTGAATATTTAATAAATATTTATTCTCTATTTTGTTAAACATAATATTTATTTATTTATTTATCAATGATAAATTTAGTGATATTCATTTATTTAAATAAATATTCATTATTCAAGGTTTGATAAATACTGAGGAGGAATAATGGGTCGAGTTACTGGTTCGGTGATATATTAAATATTATTTGAATAAATTTTAATTTATTTATTCGAGAAATCATATTTATTTATCTATGAGTCTATAACATGTCAAGTAAACAATATTATTACTATTATTATTTCGATATGAGGTTCTTCATAGATAAAAGAATTATAAGGGCACATGATCGATTATTTATTCTCTCAACCAAGATCTATATTAGCCTGATTATATCATTCTCAATCCAAAATCATCATTGTGAATAATGAAAGTCTAGATAGAATTCTCCCAATCCCTAGAGAGATCTTCCCCTAGAAAAATCTTAAGAATGCAGGACAATTCTCCTCCTCCACCCTCTTGAATATTGATAGAATAATAATAATCCTTCCAAAATCAAATCGATTATTGTAGTGATCATAGTCAAACAATGTAAGCATCAAATTCTTTCATGCTAGAACCTGAGGATTTATATGGTGAAATTTATAGGTTCATGGTGTGCATGTGGATCACTACTAGAGGGATTCTACCCTTGAATCCTATGATGTGAAAATGGTACAATGTGAAGTTACCATCTGATACATCAAAAAAAGAAATAATTTCAATGCAAGGTAATTATTTAATTACATAAATTAATTATAAATTATATGTGATGGTTCTATCTCATGGATTCTGGGGTTACTATTTATTTAGTTACTAGGAGAAATAAAAAAATAACAAATTTCCATTACTAGGAAAAGTCCCAACCACTTATCCTTCACCCCATAACCATTATTATGTAAAACTATATAATCCCTTTGTCCATTAAATTGAGTAACCACTAAACATGGAACAATGTGAATCTAGTATATACCTTCTAAAACTTTCTTGATTCTTAGAAAAAGACTAACCCAGATAGTGAATATATCACATGTCATTCATTTATTATATGATCACATCACATGTCCCTTATCTAAGTATTTGAAAACATTATATGTGTCTCAAATAAGTATGGTAATGCATTTCCTTGGTCTAATTAAATTAAGGAAGATATGTCTTTTCTCATCATATGAATACACAAATCTAATGTTGGTTAAGCTCTAACTATTAACATGATCATCAATATACCTAAACACCCCTAATTAGAAAATCTTCAAAGCTTGCGTAAGAAAGGTATAAAAGTATAAAGGTTCTCATTCTATGTATCTCTCCAACATTAGGTAAAAGTATTGAGAATAAGCATACAACCCTAATTATATTGATAAATGCATGACATTATATGGGATATACTTAATAGATCAGTATAAATAATAAGTCTCCACTTATTATCTCATGATTCAATTACTCATGGTAATTTTATTATATCATCACATCCCATAATACTATAGGATGATCATTGATTAGGAAAAATCAAAGTCATATTTTGAGGGGATATTATCATTACATTGTTCATGTCAATTAAATCACAGTACACATGAATTAATGATAAAAGAAGGTTTTCTTTCATTATAAAAATCATGATGCATTATGAAACCATTACATCAATTTATTAAGTATCATATACCAAGAGACTCATAACGACCCTCATGATTTTTTGTTCTTATTGTTTCATAAATGAACCCTATGCATTGTCATTTGTAGTCACCCAATAGATCTTATCATCTCCCATCTCAATGATCTCTCTTATAAAATGGTATTTGAAAAGGATTTTTTTGGTCTATTGGTCAGATTGGGTTTCCTTGACCTGAGAAATGGATCCATTATTGTCAAAGTAAATCTTGATTTACCCCTCAATGTTGTGAACCACCTCAAGTTCTGAGATGAAATTTTTGATCCAAAAATCCTCCTTTATGGAATATGATGCAGAAATTTACTCTAATTATATTGTTGAGTCTTCCATGGTGTCTTTTTTGGAACTCTTCTAACTAATATCTCCATCGATCAGGAAAACACAAAACAAGGTTGAGATCTCATATCATCTCTATCAGATATAAAACTTTCCTTAGTGTGACCATTTACACTAAGCTCATCCTCTCCTCTAAAGACTAAGAACATATCATTAGTCCTTCTTAAGTAATTAAGGATGTTCATCACAACAATGTAGTGACTATTACTAGGATTGGATTGGTATAACTTTTTATTCTAAGAGAATAGGTGACATCAGGTCGAGTACACAACATATAATACATGATAGAGCCTGTAGAGGGAGCGTAGGGAATTAAATTAGTCATTTATAACTCTTTATAAGGATCTTTAATCTTCCTAATATGCGTACCATGTAACACTGGTAAAGACAAATTTTTGGAGTTCTCCATGCTAAGCATATTTACCACTTTATCGATTCATGTGTCTTGACTTAATCTGAGAAACCTCTTAGATCTATATCTATAGATTTTTATACTTAGTATGTAAGTTTCTTAACCTAGGTCTTTCATAAAGAATCATTTACCCAACCACAACTTTACAAAATATAAATTTGAGATTTCATTTTTGATAAGAAGTATGTCATCTAAATACAATATTAGAAACATTATGATACTCCTGCTAATTCACTTATATAAAAAATAATAATTAGTTTTTTTATGAAACCAAACTCTTTGATTGTAGTATCAAACTAGATATTCTCTGGTAAGATTTCTTCAATACATAAATAGAACATTAGAACTTGAAAAACTTAATAAAACTATTTGGAACTTCAAAACCTTTAGGTTGTTTCATATAAATGTGATTGACTAAATTATCATTAAGGAAAGAGTTTTTGACATCCATTTGATATATCTCATAATAAAAATGAGATATATAGAATGAAATTTCTGAATAGACATTATCATCTCTATAAGTGAAAAAGTTTCTTCATTTTTAATGAAATGAATTCTCTTATAACCATTTTCCAATATGAAATATTTATAAGTAGAAAATCTATAATTCATGTCAATTTTCTTTCAAAAAACCAACTTGTGCCATATGGGTCTAACCCCTTGAGGCATTTTCTCATTCAAATTGAGTTGACAACTAGTTTTAGTGAATCAAAATAGAGCTTGTGAGAATGATTTCTCCCAATAAATGATAATATACATAAGACCTTCTACCCAGAAGCCTAGCATAACCACTCATTATATCAGAGGTCCATGCACAACATAAACAAAAAGAAGAAGAAGAATAAAAAACCAAACAGAATGATACCAAGATATATATCATCAAAAAACTCAAAATAAAACTATAACTGTAGAAAAATAGATACAATATCCATATAAGAATATTTTTATATGGATGATATATCCATGATATAAAATGAACCAAAATACCTGATTAAATATCCATGTGACCTCAAAGTCACCATCCATCATCAAAACTGACCCATTCTATGAGAAATCCCAAAACACAAGGTGAACCTGCAAAGAAAAATCAGGTCTATCAATGAAAAGTTGCACAATTAAGGTGTGATCATAACATCCTAGTAAGAAATCACCATAGATTCCATACATTTTCTTTACCAAAAAAATTATAAAAACTATTTTTAAATATAGGTAGAAGATATATTTTTATATTTAAAAGAAAAAAATGATGATATTTCTTTAAAAATAATCTTTAAGACTAAAACATATTTAAATAAACTTATTTAAAAACTTCCATTAATCAATACTTTTAAAAAAATACACCCTTTCAAATCCCCTTTAAAAACCATCACCAAAAACCACATCAAAAGTGCCCAAAAATAACTAAATGGAAACATAATCTGAATAAAAAAAATGAAATAATAAAATTGGAAGAAGTAACAAAATAAAAAATAAAGTTCTAGGAAACTAATTAATCATAGGTTGAAATAGTAAACAATCTGGGTATGGTAGAAATGTGATATAAAAACAAACCCAGTAGATCATATAATAAGTGAACAATAATAAAGTAGAATAGTCATGAAACTAAGTGCAGTATGTGGGAAGAAATAAATAATAGATAATCATAGGAAATTCTAAAACACCCCGTGAGGTGATCCTAGACATACTCGAGTGGAATCATCTATCGGCATATCCTTGCATCTATGGTCTATAACCAACCAGGTTCTCTAACCAAGCCTCACCAATGGAACTTCACCATGGTATCCAATACCAAATGGGGTATAGTCATTCTAATCAAGACTATATAGTAACCGCCTCTCAATCCATCACTAAAACACTTGAGATCCAAATGACGATAGAAATGGGAGGTGAGGTCACATCAATCATATCTCAAATACAAATTTCATAGGTAAAGAGCACCCCCTCCTCCCCCATCCTTACACTAACCAATAAAAATCCCATCTAGGTTATACATAACAACATCACAAACACAAAATTCAAATGGGGACCTCAATTTAGTGTGAAGATCATTTTAGAAAAAAAATGAAAATTCCAACTAGGGATTATAAATAATAACTGCTAATACCTTTCAAAATCCATTTGAAAAAACATTTCAAAAATAATGAAACTTGAAAAGCCCATTTGAAAGTTCCAAACAAGACTCATTTTATCCTCCATTTAAATATCATTTAAAACCCATTTTAAAATAAATTTTTTTAAAAAATAGTATTGGAGCCAATACCTGACTAGAATTTCAGTGGCACTGCCTAGGTTTGAGGTGTGAGGTCCACAATGAGTACATTATGATTTAAAGAGTGGAGAGTGTAACACCCCTAGAAAAGTGAGACTTAAATAACTAAATGTTACATCCCGTAACAATAAGGCGCAACTTTATATTCAAGATCCTACCTCATTAGAACTCCATAGTTGATTGTGCTTGGCTTGGAGTAGTTTTGAGATGGGTGGCATTCTAGGAAGTTTCACAAGGTGTGTGTGAGTGGGGACAACCCACACTAAAAGAACATGTTTTTAACTATGAAGATAGTAATTAGTCAAATAAGTGACCTCGGTGGGTAATAACTTGTGGTGTGATAATCCTCCAAACCATTCATAGGCCTTCAGTTTTTAATAGAGCTATTTTTAATGGTTGGTTAATAGTTTACCAAATGGGGTTGCCAAACATGTGAGTGTCCAAGTGTGTCCAGTGAGGGGTTCATGGTCATCACATGGTTTGGTAAATCATGAAACTTATACAAAATCTTAAGAACATGGTTTTCCTATAATACCCTTCTGAATTAAAAGCCTAAAATGTCTCACCCCTCTCCAACTTGAATGAAACATGTGAGGGGATACCCTCACCTACTCCTCCAATTTTGAAGCTCCCTCATTCTTTTTTAGGTGTTCTTGTCTCAAGGTAAGGCATTTTAATGTTCTCATCTTTCTTTCTCTCTTATTTTTCTCTCCTATTATATCTTGGAACCCTCTTGGATGAACCCTAAGTGGTTATTTTGGTCCTAATACTTTATGTATTGTGATACTAGGGGGTACATAAGGCTCTTTGGGTCTCATTACTTCCATATTTGAGATCTCACATAATCCACACTCCACTAGAGGTATGTGGCATTATAGATTTGACATTTTCTTACACATTATATATTATTGAGCTATCTAAAATATGTTTCTATACAATTATGGTTTCCTTAAAGGGTTATGATGAGTTTTTAAGGTGATTATTAAATTATATGATCTAAATATTTGGTCTATAAGAAAAGTATGAGTGTTAAATGTTTGATAAAATGTAAAATGGTTTATTCTAGGTGAATTTGGTTATCCAATTGATTTTTTGGGCTTTTAACTGTTTCCTTGTAATTTTATTAAGGTATTGGGGTATTGGATGGCATGAATTAATATTATTTATGGATTTTGATGGGTTTGTCTTATAAACCTCCTACTTTTTATATGTGACATGGGCTTGTGAATTCTTATTCATTATTTCTTGATGCATTGTTTATGTGTGTTCCCTATGAGTGGTGTTTTGAATTAAATTTTGGTGTTCAAAAATTAAAAAGGATATTTGGTTTTTAAAAATCCTTTCAAAATGGATGTCGAATGAGATTTCAAAGGATGAATAAATGAGGTCCTTTTGAAACTTTTAAAGGGGGTTTTCAAGTTTCATTGGTTTAAAAATAGTTTTTCAAAGGGGTTTTGAAAGTTTTTTCTATTTATCAAATATAAGGCCTATTTAGAACCTTCAAAATGTTTTTCTTAAATGAACTACACGCTCAATTGAGGTAACCACTTGAATTTTTTTATTGTGATGTTGTTATGTATAACCTAAAGGGGATATACATTTGTGGGTGTAAGGAGGTGGGATGAGGGTGTGTTGTCACTGTTGTTGAGCAAAGTATTGTTTTCAACAATGCGTATTAATGTTATTTAAAGGGGGAGATTGTTGAAAATAATACTCTGTCTCTTTATGATAATTTTTATGATCCCAAATACCCTTAGTTATTTTCTAATGATTTCACTTAGTATTTTGTAAGAGATTATTAATTTATTTTACTCTGGAAATAACGAGAATTTATTACTTACTGCGGAATCTGTTTTAGTGCGTTCTGGAAAAACTGTTCACATATTACGTAGATGAATATAGTGCAGAATCTGTTTTAGCATGTTCTGGAATCATTGTTCATACCCTACGTAGATAAACGTAGCGTAAGGATGAAAAACGTGTATACTTTTTGAAGTACGAGAAAAGTATGGTTAAACAACCATACATTTTTCAGAAAAGTATGTAAGGAGAACCTTACGTTTGGAATGAACCTTACGTTTTATTATCATCAAAGTATGTAAGGTGAACCATATGTAAATTCTAAGTGATACGTTTGTTTCTCAAAAGTATGGTTCATTAACCTTACTTTTGTAAACAACCATACATTCTTGGAAAAGTATGGATCAAGTAAAATTATGGATCTTTTACCATACGTTTGAATGATGAAGAAAAAGTATGAATGATCAACCCTATGTTTGTTATCAACCCTACGTTTGAAGACTATGTTATTAACCCTACATTTGGAAGCCACGTCATCAGCCTTGCGTTTGGCGTCAGAATTTTCGGCAGACAGTTTTTATGTACAATGATTAGTAAGCTAATATATGGGCGGATTTCAAGCCGGATTTAAAGTCGTTTTTAAATTACAACTTTGACTGATTCAAATCCATTTTATTAATGGATTTAAGATCGAATTAAAAGGATCTTTTTATGCCGAGTCTTAAGGAAGTTACGACTTCTCTGTAAATTCAAATTTTTGAATATCATGAATCAGAAGGCGACTTTTATGGATCTAAACGTGCAGGAGATATGTTTTATTTATGCTCTCTCTGAAACACAAAAAATGAATGATGAGGTGATCGATCTATTATTAAAAAGTGGAAAACAGATATTTCAACTATTCACGATTGATCTACTGATTCAACGGGAGCGAAAAAGATCTGTTTATTCAAGAAGAAGGAACTCGATAGAAGATTCACCTGTTCTACATTGAATATATAATGTGGATCTACTACTGCTGAGGTTGTGAACTATATCTCTATATCTACTACAACTGGATCAACTCATAACTGCTTCATCTTGAAGATCAATATTTCTAGAGTCTTTGATCCATCTGCTTTCAATTGCATTCTGTTGAAATTGTGAAGATCAACTGGAAATTTCTTTCTGAAATTTTTTATTCTTGAATAACCAGCTTCTTGTTCTAAGCTGTGTAGGTTCGTGTTTGAACCCGAAGGCTTTGTTTTGCCTTGAATTGTAAAGGTGTCAACTGCCTGTACTCAGTTGTGAATCGGTCTTTGGAAAAGAGGACCAGATAGTGAAAATCACCAAGCTCGTGGAGTAGAGCGTTGGTGGAGTGGACTAGGAGCTTTCTGTTCCCCGAACCACTATACGTCTTCGTGTTCTTGTTTTTACTTTTTCCGCTTCATGATCAAATCTGATAAAGTATAAAGGACAGAACTCGTTCAAGAAAAGAGCTATCAGAAAAATTGAAAAAGACACAATTCACCCCCTTCTTGTATATAATCTGTAGATTCAAATCCAACAATTGGTATCAAAGGAGGAGCTTATGACAGAGCCTTAGAAATCTAGAAGCATTTAAGGATTATTCAACCGAGTATTATGAATGATACAAGAGAAGGGATGTCGATGGTTAGAGCACCATATTTTAATGGAGACAACTATGGTTGCTGGAAATCGCGTATGATAATATATCTGAAAAACCTCGGATATAGAGTTTATTCAAAGATTCTTACTCCTTATGAAATTCCTGAAAATCCTGAGGCATGGAGTGCTGCTATAAAGGCAGAGTACGATATTAACTCAAAGGCTATGAATGTAATTATCTGAGGTCTAGGACCAGATTAATTTAACAGAGTATCTCAGTGCCCGACAACATATGAGATGTGGAAAACAATAGCTATGGCATATGAAGGAACAAATAATATAAGGCAAATGAGATATGCAACTGCAAAACTGAAATTTGATACTTTCAAAATGATTGAAGGTGAGAGAATTACCCAAATGAATGGGAGATTGAAAAAAATTGTCAATAACATAACTGCTCTAGGAGAACCTATTAAGCAGGCTGATCAAGCATTAAAAGTACTAAGAGTACTTCCTACTAGATGGAATGGTATCTCTGCTGCAATCAGACAATCAACACCTGTCAAAGATCTAACTATGAGAGAGACGATTGGTACACTGATGATGTATGAAGCTGAAATGCAAGATGAATCTAATGAACATAAAGTGCTTATCAAAAGAGAAGATACTGCCTTGAGGGTAACTTCACTACAAAAGAATAGAAAGATTAAGAGAAAAGAAGTTAAATCCAAATTAGAAATCTCTGACTCATCCAACTCAGATGAAGAACTGGATCAACTAGACAGAAAATTTAGAAAATTCTACATCAAGAAAAGAGGCTTCAAAAAAGCCTTTAAGGGAGATAATAAGGATGTGAGATGTTTTGAATGCAAAAAGATGGGACATATCAGACCAGATTTCCCACAACTGAAGGATGTAAAGAAAAAGAAATTCTTCAAAAGAAATGACTTTGAGCAGAAAGACAAGAAAGCTATGAAAGCCACTTGGAGTGTATCTGAAGACTCTAGTAGCTCTTCTGAATCAAGCTCAGAGAAAGAAGAAGTCAATCTAAAGGAAAAAATGTGTTTCATGGCAGAAACTGATGAGATATACTCATATTACTCCTCTGAATCACATTATGAATCAAGCTACTCAAATAAAAAACTAGTAGCCTACTACAATATGCTTGAAGAAAGATATGAATCACTATTTAAAAAACATAAGTCACTAAAAAATATACATAAAGCCGTTTCAGATGAAAGAGATAAAATGCTAAAACAACATAAAGAATTAACTGATAAATACAATTCGATTAACACTAACTACATTAATTTTGAATCATGAATAAAAACACTGCAGGATAAAGTAGAATCTTACAAACAGGCTGCATTGGTTTTTAAAAAAGGAGAGAATTCATTAAATAAAATTCTTGGAAAAACTGTCATTAAAAAGGAGAGATTTGAAATTGGCAGTAAAGGAGAAAAACCAAAGCTATATAAAAATTATTTTGTTCCTAGCTATAAAAAGCTTAATTGTAATTTTTGTGGGGAAAAGGGATATGTAGCTAAAAACTGTTTCTTAAGAAAACCTCAAATTTGTGGTATTAAGAAAGACGATATTTCAAAATACTTATATGATTCAGCTAATTTTAAAAGAACAAAGAAAATACGAATACCCAGATCATTGCTAGCTAACACTCCTGGACCCAAAAAAATATGGGTACCAAAGCAATTTGTTTGAAAGTCTTTGCAGGTAGCAGGTCACCAGAGAAGAAAAGATATATGGTACATGGATAGTGGATGCTCAAGACATATGAGTGGAAACTCATTGAATTTTTCTTCACTCACTCAAAAGGAAGGAGGACTTGTCACATTTGGTGATAATGCTAAAGGAAAAATCATTGGCATTGGAACATTTGGAGATCCAAAAACAGTCTCAATCAACAAAGTACTTTATGTACAAGGACTAAAACACAATCTGATAAGTATCTCTCAACTTTGTGATGATGGATATACTGTTGATTTTACTAACAATTGTTGTACTGTTTTTAAAGATAAACTGTTTAAATTTAAAGCACCAAGAACTGAAAATGTCTATACTTTGGATTTAAATTCCTTGTGTAAACAACAAGTAAACTGTTTAACTGCTAAATTAAGTGAATCCTGGATCTGGAATAGAATACTTGGTCATTGCAATGTATATGTTTTACATAATTTATCTAAGAAACATTTAGTTTCTGATTTACCTTATCTCAAATTTGAGAGTGACAGATTTTGTGATGCATGTCAACTTGGCAAGAAACACAAATCATCCTTCAAATCTGTTAATAAGGTTTCTACATCTAAACCTCTAGAACTTATTCATATGGATTTGTTTGGACCTTCAAGAGTAGCAAGCTTAGCTGGTAAATCATATGTATATGTTTTAGTTGATGACTATTCAAGATTTACATGGATTTTCTTTTTGAAATTTAAAAATGAAGATTTTACTTTATTTGAAAGTTTCTGCAAATCTGTTCAAAATGAAAAAGGTTTCAATATAATCTCATTAAGAAGTGATCATGGTGGAGAATTTGAGAGTCTGGAATTTAATTCATTTTTCTCAAATATGGGTATTAAACACACCTTTTCTGCACCTAGAACACCTCAACAAAATGGGATTGTAGAAAGAAGAAATAGAACAATTCAAGAAATAGCTAGAACTATGTTAAATGAATATAGACCACCTATATATTTCTGGGCAAAAGCTGTGAATACAGCTTGTTATATAATTAATAGAGTTTTAATTAGACCTATTTTGAAAAAGACACCCTATGAACTATGGAATAACATAAAACCTAAAGTAAATTACTTTAAAGTTTTTGGATGCAAGGTTTATATCTTAAACACCAAGGATAATCTTGGTAAGTTCGATCCAAAATCTGATGAAGGTATTTTCTTAGGATATTCTGCTACCTCCAAAGCTTATAGAGTTTATAATAAGAAGTCAAGTATTGTTGAAGAATCATTTCATGTGAAATTTGATGAATTTGATCCTTTTGAGAAAAGGACATAACAAATGGATGAACTTGACTCTAATGATAACATGAGACTTGAGAATTTAAAGAATGATTTTGAAAATGATATAAAATAAATTCAGTCCAGTTCATAGGAACATGATACTGAAGAACCTTTAAATATTTTACCTAGACAGTCAAGAACCCTAAATAATCATCCTTTAGAAATTGTAATAGGTAACTTAGAAACTGCTGTTCAAACTAGAAGAAACTTAGGAAACCTAGTGGAATTCTCTGCCTTCCTATCTCAACAAGAACCCAAGACTATAGAAGAAGCTTTAGATGATGAAAGCTGGGTAATAGCAATGCAAGATGAATTAAACCAGTTTAAAAGAAATGAAGTTTGGGTTTTAGTGGAAAGACATAAGAATTATCCTGTAATAGGAACCAAATGGGTTTTTAGAAATAAACATGATGACCAAGGCACAATAACTATAAATAAAGCAATATTAGTAGCTAAAGGATATAATCAAGAAGAGGGAATAGATTATGATGAGACTTTTGCACCTGTAGCTAGGTTATAATCCATTAGAATCCTTTTAGCCTATGCATCTTATATGAATTTTAAATTATTTCAGATGGATGTCAAATCTTCCTTTTTAAATGGATATTTAATGGAGGAAGTTTATGTTGAGCAACCTCCTAGTTTTGAAAACTTTGAAAAACCTGATTCTGTTTTTAAACTTACTAAAGCTCTTTATGGCCTTAAACAAGCACCTAGAGCTTGGTATGAAAGATTAAGTTCTTTTCTTTTGAAAAATAATTTTACTGTTGGTATGGAAGATCCAACACTATTTAAGAAAATTGTGAAAAATAATGTTTTATTGGTTCAAATTTATGTTGATGATGTAATCTTTGGATCAACTAATAAAACTCTTTGTCATGAATTTTCAAAATTAATGCAAGAATAATTTGAAATGAGTATGATGGGAGAATTAAATTTATTTTTGGGTCTTCAAATATTTCAAAAAGATTTTGGAAATGTTTTAAATCAAAGCAAATACATTACTGATTTACTTAAGAAATTTGGACTTGAGAACAACAAGACATTTACAACTCCTATGTGTACTAATATAAAACTTGATTTGGATGAAACTGTGAAATAATTTGACAACAATTTATATAGAGGTATGATTGGTATCTTGTTATATCTTACTGCTAGCAGACCAGATATAATGTATTCAGTATTTCTTTGTGCTAGATTTCAATCAAATCCTAAAGAATCCCATCTAACTGCTGTTAAAAGAATTTTTAGATATTTAAAAGGAACTGTTTTTCAATCTCTTATTTATCCTAAAACTTCTGATTTTAATTTTATTTCATATTCAGATGATGACTTTGGAAGTTTTAGATTATATAGAAAAAGTACATCAGGTACATGCCACTTTTTAAGAAAATCCTTAGTATCATGGTCTAGTAAGAAACAACATTCAGTTTCCCTATCAACAGCTGAGGCAGAATATGTTTCTGCTGGCAGTTGCTATGCACAAGTGTTGTGGATGAAAAACACTCTTATGGAATTTGGATTGAATTTTAATAATACACCTATTTTATGTGATAATATGAGTGCAATTAATATTTCAAAAAATCCTATTAGTCATTCTAGAACTAAGCACATTGATATAAGGCATCACTTTTTAAGAGATCATGTTATTAAAAAGGATATATTTTTAGAATTTATAAATACTGAAATTCAATTACCAGATATTTTTACTAAACCTATTCCCACTGCAAGGTTTGATTTTATTAAGGGGGAGCTAGGTTTATTTAATTTTAAATAATTTTCTTTTTTATTTTTTTTTGTAAATTTTATTTTGTTTATTGAATACTGTTTAAGTATTTCTTTCTTTCGTCGTATGAAAAATTTATTTATTTTTAAATATATGTAATGATGAGTGATTACACAGGAATCAAGGCTATTAGAGTCTTTTCGAACTTCTGAAACCCTAATCTTCAAACCTTCAGAGACTCTCGCAGCAATGGTAAGGACTAAAAGAGCCAGTGAGGCTGATCCAAGCAATGCTAAGAGACAACGCACTGAGGGAAGAAAAATCTTACAAGGAAACGTAATCGATCTCGATTGGTTGTTTCAGACATATTTTTTTAAGCAAGAGTTGTCGTTCCAGAATCTTGAACAGATGTTAAACAGTGAAAATACGAAATTTCTATATGAAGTTGAACTTAGATACTTCTACAAATCTGTATAGTTTAGTCTGGGAGATACCAAAGACAGTATGATGGCTAAAATAGAGGATAGGGATTTATCAATTTCTTCAGTAGAGATTATTCATATTCTCAACTGTCCTCGTGAGGGAGTTTTTCATTTTGACTTGAAGAATATAGGAGATTCTGTACATAAATCCGAATACATTATGTCTTTTCTTTTTGGTACCAAGACAATAAAGAAAATGTTTGTTAAGGATTTGGAGCCTGATCAAAAAATTTGATAAAATTTATTCAGACCGGAATAGCTCTACGGATGGAAGAAATGGAGAAGATTTTGTACCCTGATATGTATATAATGTTTCTCTTGCTAAGTTATATTAGGTTAAACTTTCCAATATACATGATAAGGTATCTTAGTTATTGCTATCAAAGCGAGGCCAGGATGAATTTCTATCCCTTTGGTAGATTTATTTCCAAGCTACTGTTTAAGAAATACATGGTGAGATTAGTGGAAGCTAGAGTTAACTGTCATCACAATAATACATTTAATGTTGGAACTTTGAGGAAAGTTGGATATTTCTGGAGCACATTTAAAGGAAAGCTTTTGCCAGTAGGAGCTGAGGAAGACTCAGAGAGTGCTTAGGCTCAACCTGCTAAGTCCAAGGAGGGACAAGCTGAATCCAGAGTCAGCAATGTAGCAAGAAGGATTCGATTTGAAGTGACATATGTTAAGGAAGATAGAATCCAATAGGGACTTCATTCAAGAAGAAAAAGACCAGTAAATGAGGAAGTTACTTCCACTATTTTGGAATCTCCACCAGAACCTTTAATTTCTTATTCTTTTGTGAGAGAAGTTGTTGCTGATAAAACCATGAAAGATGTTACTGAGAGAACGGCTCTGGTAGAGAAATCAGGAGCTCAAGAAGAAGCTCAAAGGGACAATCAGGAACAGATTGTTGCTGATGTTGAAGTTTCACTTCAACAGGAACAAGAGATGGAGGCAGTGCCTGGTGAAGAAGTGGCCAGACCTCAGGAAACTTCTAAAAATATTATTCTTGAAAACCCAATAAAAGGCATAGATGCTTATGTTTGTGATGATTTTTGTGATGAGCATGTTTCTGAAGCTCAAACAGAGGTACTTCAAGAGGATTTTTCTATGGAGGAGTTTGAAAACTCTAAGGAAAAAATTTGTGGACCAACCTTCTCAGGACAAAGAAAAGGAGAAATCTAATGTTGAATCATTGCCTTTGGTATTGCTGCATCAACCTAAGAATGTTAATCAAGCACAGGGTGCATCTGATTCAAGTAAAGAAGAAGTGTAAGAACTGTACAGAGAAGTATCTCAGTTGGAATCTGAGAATGCTTCTCTTAGAAATTCATTAGACTTGGAACATTTGAAGTTTCAAAAGCTGAAGGAGTGTACAGTTTCAAGGCAAGAAGTTGAAATGTTTAAAGAGTATATGTTGACTGTTGTTACTCAATTAAAATCTAAAATGGTTATGAAGTCAGATTTATCATATCTGAAGTTGTTTATGGAGAATCAATTTGCATCAGTTTCAAATAATATAGTTAGTAGTTCAGGTACTTCACTGGACTTAATAAGAAGGTTTCAGGATATCACAGCTGCAATGAGCAACATGAATGACAGGATTAAAGATCTTCAATGTAACAGTGCTCCTCTGTTAGTGTTGTTGGACAATAAGAAATTCTTAGTGGATCAACTGACATCTAGTGAGCCATCAATAAGAATTCTGTTAAATCAATTCTCAGAGAAGCTGTCAGTATTTGCTGAAAAAGAGGAAAGGATGCATGAGTTTTTTAGAGTCAATTTAATTTAGGATATTCATATGACTCAAGAGAACATAGAGATCATTGTCAAGCTTGGAGATGGGATGATGAAGAGACATCGGGAGAAGTTTACAGAAACCAAGTCTGCAATTCAGAGGAGATAGACCCTATTTCCTATCTTACCCAAACCCTGATTCCTGTGTATATCATTTTCATGTATATACTACTATTTTTGAATGAAATTTTTTCTTCATTGTTTATTTGTCTCTTTCCTTATTTGTTTTACTAATTTTATTTTTAATATTCTAGTACTCCAGATTTAATTATTGATAAACAGTTCGTAAAAGCATTTACAAACAGTTCAGTGCAATATTAAACGTATTAAAATCCATGATTTTTATTTCTTTTTTATATCACAAAAAGGGGGAGAATTTGGATAAACACAACATCAATATTTAGGGTAAGTTTATTTTATTGAGGGAGAAAATTAGATGGGACATTTGGATTTATAATTATCTTTTTGGTGGAAAGATTTTATTTAAAACTTTATAACGAATTTTGAAAGTTAATTTTGTTTTGTTTAAATACTTTTAATTACTTTATGAGTTTTGTTTTATGGGTTTTGTGATCATCAAAAAGGGGGAGATTGTTGAGCAAAGTATTGTTTTCAACAATGCGTATTAATGTTATTTAAAGGGGGAGATTATTGAAAATAATACTCTGTCTCTTTATGATAATTTTGATGCTCACAAATACCCTTAGTTATTTTCTAATGATTTCACTTAGTATTTTGCAAGAGATTATTAATTTATTTTACTCTTTAAATAATGAGAATTTATTACTTAGCGCGGAATCTATTTTAGCACGTTCTGGAAACATTGTTCACATCTTACGTAGATGAATATAGCGCAGAATCTGTTTTAGCGCGTTCTGGAATCACTGTTCATACCCTACGTGGATAAACGTAGCGTAAGGATGAAAAGCGTGTATACTTTTTGAAGTGCGAGAAAAGTATGGTTAAACAACCATACGTTTTTCAGCAAAGTATGGAAGGAGAACCTTATGTTTGGAAGGAAACTTACGTTTTGTTATCAGCAAAGTATGGAAGGTGAACTGTACGTAAATTCTAAGTGATACATTTGTTTCTCAAATGTATGGTTCATTAACCTTACTTTTGTAAACAACCATACGTTCTTGGAAAAGTATTGATCAAGTAAAAGTATGGATCTTTTACCATACGTTTGAATGATGAAGAAAAAGTATGAATGATCAACACTACGTTTTCTATCAAACCTACATTTGAAGACTATGTTATTAACCCTACGTTTGGAAGCCACGTCATCAACCTTTCGTTTGGTGTCGTAATTTTCAGCAGACGGTTTTTATGTACAATGATCAGTAAGCTGATTTATGGGCAGATTTCAAGCCGGATTTAAAGTCGTTTTTAAATTACGACTTTGACTGATTCAAAGCCGTTTTATTAATGGATTTAAGATCGAATTAAAAGGATCTTTTTATGCCGAGTCTTAAGGGAAGTTAAGACTTCTCTGTAAATTCAAATTTTTGAATATCGCGAATCAGAAAGAGACTTTTATGGATCTAAACGTGCAGGAGATATGTTTTATTTATGCTCTCTCTGAAACACAAAAAATAAATGATGAGGCGATCGATCTATAATTAAAAAGTGGAAAACAGAGATTGCAACTATTCATGATTGATCTACTAATTCAACAGGAGCTTAAAAGCTCTGTTTGTTCAAGAAGAAGGAACTCGATAGAAGATTCACCTGTTCTACATCGAATATCTACTGTGGATCTACTACTGCTGAGGTTGTGAACTATATCTCTATATCTACTACAACTGGATCAAATCAGAACTGGTTTATCTTGAAGATCAATATTTCTATAGTCTTTGATCCATTTGCTGTCAATTGCATTCTGTTGCAATTGTGAAGATCAACTGGAAATTTCTTTCGGAAATTTTTTATTCTTGAATAACCAGCTTCTCGTTCTAAGCTTTGTAGGTTCGTGTTTGAACCAGAAGGCTTTGTTTTTCCTTGAATTGTAAAGGTGTCAACTTCCTGTACTCAGTTGTGAATCGGTCTGTGGAAAAGAGGACCAGATAGTGAAAATCACCAAGCTCGTGGAGTAGAGCGTTGGTGGAGTGGACTAGGGGCTTTCTGTTCCCCGAACCACTATACATCTTCGTTTTCTTGTTTTTACTTTTTCTGCTGCATGATCAAATATGATAAAGTATAAAGTACAGAACTCGTTCAAGAAAATAGCTATCGAAAAAATTGCAAAAGACACAATTCACCCCCCCTCTTGTGTATAATCTGTAGATTCAGATCCAACAACTATGTTATATTTTTATTTGAGATATGATTGATGTTACCTCACCTCATATCGTGAGAATCATGGTGATCCTATGTGTTTTAGGGAGGGATTGAGAGCCTATTACTATATATTAATGATTCAACTAACTAAATATAATATGGTATTAAAGGTGTAAGAACTCAGGTTTTTAGAATGGGTCAAAATCCCAACCGTGTTTGAATTTTGACTTGTTTCTGAGGAAACTGGAGGAAATGGGTAGTTTCTAGAAATTTCTAGACTACCTGTTGTGTACTTTAAGTACATGTCGTGTATATGTTAAGCAAGTGTCTGACCGTGTGCTCGCTGAGTACATTCCATGTGATGACCGTGTATAAATTTATTACTACACAGCGTGTAGTTTTGTGACACACCGTGTACCCTTAGGCGTGTCGATTCCATACATGGCGTGTAGGCTTGTTGGTCGGGGAGAATCATTGAAACCAAGTACATGTAGTATTCCCCTTGGACACACTGTGTAGTCTATCCATGTATAAGGGATATACATTGCGGGTGGTTAAGTCTACGAGGAAGAGAGGGGAAACCAAGTACACACCGTGTACCCATAGGTACACACCATGTACTCATGTTAGCAGGTTCGAGAAAGTAATTCAGCGGAATTTCAACCGCCAAATGAACAGTTAAATGATATACATGGCATGTAGTCATTAAGTACACACCGTGTACTTTCTTTTTTTGTGTTAAAATGGGCAGTAGCCACGTTTTGAGGCGGAACTCATTTCTTCCACCGGGTTTCGCGAACCAAGTCGGTCAGGACTTCAAATCCCTCCCGGTTCTTCATCTGAACCCCAATCCAAACACTGACTGTTCCTTTGGAACCCCCTCAATAAGGCCTCGATTCCTCTTGAGCCATTTTGTTTGATTTCTGTTCTAGAATGAGTTATAGGGGTTTGAGTGGGTTGGATTATTTTGTAGATCTACCGCGTTTTAGACTGAATTAGAGGCTGTTACCAGAGGAGTAGCATCGTACGAGTCTCAGGTAGGTGGTACATACCTTTCTTTGTGTTTGCGTGCTCATTTGGGTGACACGGCCTTCGGTGCATTTTCATGTATTTTGATCAGGACCCACTTTTATTTGATATTGCATATTATATTGTTCATTGACCTATGGGATACCTTTGGGCATTCCCTATTACCAGTTTTGCTTGAGTGGGGCCGGGTGAGGGGTCGTTGCTCATCAGAGCATTTTGGCCGGGGAATGCCAAAATGGTTTAATTTGAATTATATTGTTATAAACTATTGAGTTTAGTATTTTGAACTTGATATAAATTTGTTAGAGGCATTCAAGACCTCAGTGCTGGTATGGGACAACACCTTGCATAGTGAAATTCAACTGTTTAGTTTGTTTTTCCTGTTTATGTGTCCTGTTTTAATTTGTTATATATGAAATTGCTGAATTGCACATTTTGGACCCTTTGGGTTGAGTTGGGCATGGACCGGATATTCTTGAGTGATGCTGATCATAGGTTGGGCTTGGCCCGGGTTAATTTGGGTGGTTTTTGACCACAGGATTGGGCGTCATGGATGTTGGCTTGAGGAAATACGACTGTCAGGTTGAGCATGGACCGGGTTACTAGGATGGTGATGCCATCAGACTTGAGAGACATGGTCACAGGGGCACGAGGTGTCATAGGTGTTGTTTCTTGGGTACTATTTTGGTGATTACCGCTCACCTAGAAACCTTGAGTAGTGTGCACACCGAGATACTCTGTGATGATGTGGTTTTGACCACTCGTGTGGGTAGAGGCCCCCGTAGTTTCGGTTTAGGTATTTTGGTTGGGGGTTCTTTCCGTAGGAATCCACGTGGAAGGTGAGGAGCCTTCAGGGGATAGCATCGAGACTATCAGTTTGGGGGCTGAGGCTCGTCGTGATTTGAGGGAAGACATCGTTGTCCCTATGGTTACATTATTTGAGGGAAGATATCGTTGTCCCTTTGGTTTCTTATTGAGGACAGGTATCACAGTTCCTCCGGGTTACTTCTTGGGAATTCCTTCGGGATGTCAGTACTTGAGACACGTGTTGTCAGGGGGCACATGGTGTCAGGTTACATGAAAGATATTCTGACATTGGCCAAAGCAGGTGACACTCCATGGTGGCTGCTGAGCACCAGTGGAGTTAGTGTTTATTTGTGCATAGTACTGTTTACTGCATTCCTTATAAATTCATGATTTCTTAAACACTCATATTAGGTATGCACCGTTGGGTGGTATCCTATTGAGATTTGTCTCACACCCTGCACGGGCCCTTCAAGACACGTGCAGACTTTATGGATTTACGTGCAGGAAAGAGACCAGCTTTAGGAGCTGGGCTGCGTTATTTGTTTCATGGAGATGGTAAGGACCTTGAGGTCTTACCTAGCAGTGGTTACTCTGTTTTGCTTTCTTTAATTTTATCAGCATTCTTACTTGTTTGTAACTACTTTTGGTTAGTCATTGGTTCCCTTTTTGTTTAGTGAATTTCTATGGATGCATGTTTGGTTTTTTTAGTAGTTACCAGTGATTAGCATGCTATTGTGTTTACTTTCCGCTGTCGTTGTTTATATTTATTACTTCCGTTGTTTATTGATATTGAATGTGCTTCTGCTCTGTAGTTTTGGTTCGAGTCTGCTGAGTCTTTTATTCCGCTGCATATTTACTGTTATACTTGGACCAGTACTGTCATTGTTATCCTTTGAGAGGGTATAGCCTCCCCACTATACCTATTAGACCCTCGCTTCTAGTCATCATCCTTTGGCGTTCGGGGAGGTGTGCCTAAGGTAGTAGAACCTGACCCATTTAGAACTGTTCGGGTGGTTATTCGGGTCCGGTTCGTTACAAAGTGGTATTAGAGGAGTTCTTGACAGGGATTTAGTAGCATCATTTTACTGGCTACTAATGAGATTGAGACTTCTCTTTTATTTCTGCTGATTTTACTATTTAGGATATGGTAGACTAGAGATGTAGGTTGTTACTAGAACTGGGTTTCTAGCTTGTTTTTGGGTGCCTACAGCCCCAGGTATGAGGGAAGGACCAAGTTTCCATGGGTGGGAATTGTTGTTTTCTTTTTGCTCATATTACAGTTGATATATGATTTCCACCTCGGTGTCTCACTTGGTGTGTGATGTTATTGATTATGATATGTAACCCTTGACCCGGTGTGGTAAGGGATACTTGGACCTTGGCCTGGTATGGCAAGGCTTGTTTTCTTGTCTTTTGATAAGCGCATTTTTAGGGTATTTCAATTTCATAACTGCACGTATGATTTGTGAAGTGATAATTCCATGTGAATAAAAATAAATTGTCATGCTTGTATTCTTGAAATGTGAAAAGGTGAAATTCCTGCTAGGATTGCTTATTGTTGCATTTTGTATACCATGCTTTATGTTTGTAAAATTGCATGTGGTAAGATATTTGGTTCTGGCTCTTGTACGATCAGGCAGGTACTTTAGTTGAGGTGATTTTGATCACCAGGATTGGGAAAATCGGTCGTCGGTTTGAGGAAATGTTGGTTGTCAGGACAGGCATGGCCTGAGGTACTTTTGATACTAGGCTCTGTTAGGGGCAGGTAAGGAGGCCATGAGGTCGGGATGTCAAGGGGCATGGGTTGCAGTGGGGGAGAGTAAGGGTAGTAGTTATGCATTGCCTTTTACTTCTTTCTTATCTGCGTTGAATATATATTGTTATATATATTTATGGGTTGTCTAACCATTTATGGTATTCAGCAGGTTCCTATTTGGGAAACTCATATGGAGCGTCATATGGGAGATGATACGGTGTCGCAGGTGCAGGATCAGGTTCAGGATTCGGTATAGGCAGAGCATGAGCCGCAGGTACAGGCTCAGGGACAGGATCAAGTCCAGGATTTAGTACAGGTAGGACAGCAGCTGGGTTTGGCATCATTCTGGCCATGGCTCGACGAGCAGCTCCGAGCTAGTCCGGTGCGGGTCTTGTAGGGGATCGATAGAGGCGCACAGGGTACAGAGTCATCTATGGAATATCTGACGTGGTATTTCTAGTCGTAGCACCCACCACTTTTTTAGGGTGAGGGTGGTACATAGGCAACTGAGAACTGGATCGAGAGCATGGAGATGATCTTCGAGCAGCTCGAGACGCCTCCAGGGCGGAGGGTCAAGCTGGCGACGTACACGATGAGAGGACCGGTGAAGCGTTGGTGGGATGTGCAGGTTTAGGCTCGTAGGCATGAGGGACTAGAATGGAAGGACTTTGAGGACATGTTATTTGAGCACTTCTATCCAGATACACTGAGGGTAGAGAGAGATCGGGAGTTCTTGAGTCTTCAGTAGGGAGACATGTTCGTCATGGACTATGTATCTACCTTCAAAGAGTTGTCTCGCTTTGCACATGGTATGGTAAGTGATGACGTGACAAGGGTGAGGCGCTTAGAGGATGGCTTACGACATGCCATTCGGGTCCAGGTGAACATCTTCATGCTGGGTTCCTTCTCCAAGGCAGTGAACCAGGCGCTTATAGTAGAGGGAAACCATACGGATAAGCCCTAGGTTGGTCGGGTGATAGCTTCAAGTGATGGTTCAGATAGCAGGAAGTGAGGACGGGATGAGTTCCAGTAGGGCAGTCAGGCTAGGGATTCAGCTAGACCACCTCATGGTAGTTCTTCAGTGATTTTCTTTCAGTGTGGTCAGCCAGGACATTTTCTGACTCAATGCGATAGGCCTCCAAAAGAGTGTCGGGCATGTGGGAAGGTTGGGCATCTAGAAAGGTTTTGTAGGCATCCTTCTCAGACAGCCGGCAGACAGGGACTAGGACAGACGGTAGCATATGGAGTTGGTTCAGGTTCGGTACCAGGAGAGGGTAGCCATGTTTTAGCTGCACATAGAGGACATGATAGAGACAGCGGGATCCAGCTAAGGGGTCAGTGTCCTGTAGCTGGAGTAGCACCACAGAGGGGTCAGGCATCAGGCAGTCATACTTCAGGCCAGGTGCACGCTGTGAAGCTGCTAGAGGCTGAGCAGGCTGGTGAGCCAATAATGGTTAGAGGTACATCGCAGTGTGGCCGTGATATTCATGTTTCCTTTTGGGCATGACCTGTAGAGGCATGTCTGTTTTGAGTGCACGAGGGGAACAGGATCTATCTGGACTAACTAGATTCTAGTCAGTGGGATTAGCACCATATTGGGTGCGTGATATATTCTATGTGTGTGTGTGTGTGTGTGTCTGAGATGTGTAGCATCAGGGCATCAAGGATGCGGGTTACTTGAGGTTCCTTGGGCATCAGGGAATCGAGGATGTGGGTTACTTGAGGTTTCATGGGAATCAAGGCATCGAGGATGCGGGCTACTTGAGGTTCTAGGCACCAGGTTCATTTTTACTTATCTATGGAATGCAGGAACTCATGGAGGCGGACACCGATGAGGTGCAGGATACGTTGGGTGTCAGGGATGACACAGGATCACCAATGAGGTGTAGGAGTGAAGATATGTCATGGAAGGACTATGTGTCTGGGGAACAGGTTATTAAACCCTTTTTTGTTTTGATTTTTGTTGGGTTGAGACTGGGTTAGGTGATTCCTAAGGTGGGGAGCCCCTTGAAGAATTTAGTCGGGATCGTTGAGACCGAGGAAGTCTGGGTTACTTTGAATGAGGTGGTATGTTTGGTTCCATCTTCGGGTTTCGTTTGATAGCTTAGGGATGAGCTATGTTAAGGTGGGGAGATTGTAAGAACTCGGGTTTTTAGGACGGGTCAAAATCCCGACCCTGTTTGAGTTTTGACTTGTTTCTGAGGAAACTGGAGGAAATGGGCAGTTTCTAGAAATTTCCAGACTACATGTCGTGTACTTTAAGTACACTCCATGTATATGTTAAGCGAGTGATCGGCCGTGTGCTCTCCGAGTACATGTCATTTGATGACCGTGTAGATATTTCTTACTACACGGCGTGTAGTTTTGTGACACGCCGTATACCCTTAGGCATGTTGAGGCCATACATGGTGTGTAGGCCTATTGGCTAGGGAGAATCGTTGAAACCAAGTACACATTGTGTTCCCCTTGGACACGCCGTGTAGTCTAGCTGTGTATAAAAGATATACGTGGCGTGTGGGTAAGTCAGTGAGGAAGAGAGGGGAAACCAAGTACACACCGTGTACCCATAGGTACACACCATGTACTCATGTCGGCAGGTTCGAGAAAGTAAGTCGGTGTAATTTCAGCCACCAAAAGAATAGTTAAATGATATAAACGGTGTGTAGTCATGAAGTACACACCGTGTACTTTCTTTTTTTGCGTTAAAACGGGCAGTAGCCTCGTTTTGAGGCGGAACTCGTTTCTTCCACCGGGTTTCATGAACCAAGTCAGTCGGGACTTAAAATCCCTCCTGGTTCTTCATTTGAACCTCGATCCGAACACTGATTGTTCTATTGGAACCCCCTCGATAAGGCCTCGATTCCTCTTGAGCCATTTTGTTTGATTTTTGTTCTAGAACAAGTTATAGGGGTTTGAGAGGGTTGGATTCTTTTGTAGATCTACCACGTTTTAGACCGAATTGGAGGATCTTACCGGAGGAGTAGCGTCGTATGAGTCTCAGGTGGGTGGTGCATACCTTTTTTTTGTGTTTTCGTGGTCATTTGGGTGACACGGTCTTCGGTCTGTTTTTGGGTATTTTGAGCTGGACCCACTTTTATTTGATATTTCATATTATATTGTTCATTGACCTATGGGATACCTTTGGTTATGCCCTATTAGCAGTTTTTCTTGAGCGGGGCCGGGTGAGGGTTCGTTTCTCATTAGATCATTTTGGCCGTGGAATGCCAAAATGGTTTAATTTGAATTATATTGTTATAAACTGTTGATTTTAGTATTTTGAACTTGATATAAATTTGTTAAAGGCACTCAAGACCTTAGTTCTAGTATGGGAAAACACCTTGCATAGTTCAATTCGACTGTTTAGTTTGTTTTTCCTGTTTATGTGTCCTGTTTTAATTTGTTATATATGAAATTGTTGAATTGCACATGCTAGACCCTTTGGGTTGTGTTGGGCATGGCCCAGATATTCTTAAGTGATGATGATCACAGGTTGGTCTTGGCCCAGGTTAATTTGGGTGGTTTTTGACCACGGGATTGGGCGTCATGAACATTGGCTTGAGGAAGTATGACTGTCAGGTTGGGCATGGCCCTGATTACTGGGATGGCGAAGCCATCAGACTTGAGTGACATGGTCATAGGGGAACGAGGTGTCAGAGGTGTTGTGGCTTGGGTAATATTTTGGTGATTACCGCACACTTGGAAACCTTGAGTAGTGTGCACATAGAGATACTCCGTGATGAGGTGGTTTTGACCACTCATGTGGGTAGAGGCCCTCGTAGTTGCAGTTTAGGTATTTTGGTTGGGGGTGCTTGTCGTAGGAAGCCACGTAGAAGGTGAGGAGCCTTCGAGGGATAGCATCAAGACTATTGGGTTGGGGGCTGAGGCTTGCCATGATTTGAGGGCAGACATCATTGTCCCTCCTGTTACATTATTTGAGGGAAGATATCACTGTCCCTATGGTTTCTTATTGAGGACAGGTATCACTGTTCCTCTGAGTTACTTCTTGGGTTTGCTTTCAGGACATCAGTACTTGAGACATGTTGTGTCATGGGGAACATGGTGCTGTGTTACATGACATATATTATGATGTTAGCCGAAGCAGGTGACACTCCGCGGTGGCTGCTGATCACTAGTAAAGTTAGTGTTTATTTGTCCATAGTACTATTTACTACTTTCCTTATAAATGCATAACTTCTTAAACACTCATATTAGGTATGCACCGTTGGGTGGTATCCTACTGAGATTTGTCTCACACCCTGCACGAGCCCTTAGGGACTCATGCAGACTTTATGGATTTACATGTAGGAAAGAGGCCAGCTTCAGGAACTAGGCTACGTTAGTTATTGCATGGATATGGTAAGAACCTTAAGGTCTTACCTAGCTTGGGTTACTCTATTTTTATTTCTTTACTTGTATCAACATGCTTACTTATTTTTAGCTATTGTTGGTTATCTATTGGCACCCTTTTTGTTTAGTGACTTTCTATGGATTCATGCTTGGTTTGTTTAGTAGTTACCAATGATTAGTATGTTGTTGTTTTTACTTTCCCATGTTTATGTTTATATTTATTGCTTCCGTTGTTTATTGATATTGAATGTGCTTCCGCTCTGCGGGTCTGGTTCAAGTCTGCTGAGTCTTTTATTCCACTGCATCTTTACTGTTATACTTGGACCAGTATCGTCATTATTATCTTCCGAGAGGATATATCCTCCCCACTCTACCTATCAGACCCTCGCTGCTAGTCGGAAGCCTTTGGCGTTCGGGGAGGTGCGCCTAAGGTAGTAGCACCCGACCCATTTAGCACTGTTCGGGTGGATGTTCAGGTCCGGATCATTACAAAAGGTCATGGGGGAGTACCACTAATGAAGATAAGTTAAAGAAGACAGTTAGTTATAGGATACGGGTTCATTGATAGGATGGTAGATGATTCCACCTGAGTACATCTAGGATTTCCACAAAGGATGTTTAAGAATTTACCATGATTGTTTATTCTTTACTATTTCCTACCTACTTCACTTAGTTTCATGACTATTATACTTTATTATTGTTCACTTATGATATGTTCTTATAGGTTTGTTTTATATCATGTTTCTTATATGCCTTTACTTTTTACAATTACTTCCCCTAATTCATTAGTTTCCAAGCACTTTATTTGTTCTATTATTACTTCCCCTAGTTTTTATTATTTATATTTTATTATTCAAATGATGTTTCCCTTTGGTTATTTTTGGGTTATTTAAGTGTGGTTTTGGGTGATTGTTGTTAAGGGGATTTCAAAGGGTTCATTTTTAAATTTATTGATTAAAGGAAGGTTTTAAACTGGTTTATTTAAATCTTATTTTGAGTCTTAAATCTTGTTTTTTAGGAAATATCATGGTTTGTTTTCATTAAAATATAAGAATATAATTTTTACCTATATTTAAAACTAATATTTATTGGTTTTTTTGGGTAAAGGAAATACATGCACTCTATGATGATTGATGACCCAGCTGTTTTACTCACACCCTACTTGTGTCACTCTGTGTTGGTAAACCTGAGTTTGTTTTGAACATTTAGCTTGTGTTTTAGTATTTCTCTTGGAGCGAGTTGGTTTGGATGATGGATAGTGAAATTGAGGTCACATGAAGATTATTTCATTTCTTTTGGTTCATTTTGTATCATGTATATATCAACCATTCCATCCTCATGTTCTCTGGATGTTGTCTCTAATATACTATAGTTATAGTTTTATTTTTATTTTTTTGTGGATATGTATTCTGGTTGCATTTTGTTTGGTTTTGTATTATTCTAATTAAGTTTCTTTACGTTTTGCATGGACCTTTAATACATGGAGTGGTCATGTCAGGATTTCGAGTGGAATTCCACATGTTTCTTATTGTTTATTGGGAGAAATATTCCCTAATAGATCTCATTTGATGCTATGACACTAGTTGTCGGCACAAGGAGAGAAGGAATGAACCTCAGGTATGTTGTGGGTCGGTTCGGGCGCCTGATTCAAGGGTATCCCGGGTTTTTTCATCATAAAATAAGTCCATAAACACTTTTTGAACAGTAGGATTATAGAAATAATATCCCCTGGTTTCCTTGGAATAACCAAAAAATAATCATTTTTTAGGCTCTAGTTCAAGTTTATCAAAATACAAACATTGTATGCATTATTCACAATCCCAATTATTCACAGAAGATAGATTGGGCCATTTCCCATGACATATCTCATATGGTATCTTTATGAATACTTTAGATAAAACACAGTTAAGTATAAATGTATCAGTCTCCAAAACATAACCCCATGATGAGATAAGAAGGTTACACTAACTCTTTATTGATTGAACCATGTACAACAAGGTATGATTCCACTTCTTGGACACATTATTCCACATTGGTATTCTAAGAGGAGTGATTTGTAGAAGAATTTCACAATCCCTTATATAATCAGTGAATTTTTTACTCAATTATTCACCACCTAGATCTGATCATAGAATCATAATACTTTTTCCCAGTTGATTTTTTACTTCATTCTGAAACTCTTTGAACTTTTTAAAAGTTTCATACTTATGTCACATAAAAAACACATAATCATACCAACTAAAATCACCAGTGAAAGTAACAAATTACCTAAACCCGCCACTTTCTTGCGTATTCATTGGTCTAAATATATCACTGTGTATGAGATCCAAGATCCCACTAGCCTTTTCACTATTTCCACTAAAATGCATTTTGGTCATTTTTTTAATAAACAAGATTTGAAATTTTCAAATGATTTATAATCAAATGGTTTCAAAAATCCATTTCTATGTAGCCTTTGGATTTATTTCTCATTTATATGTCCAAGGTGATAATTCCAAAGGTACATAAGATTAGAATCAACTCTGACCTTTTTATTTTGAATATTATAGATATGATTATCCATATCCAAAATATATAAATTTTTTATCATATTCCTGATTCCATAAAAAAAATTATACATATATATAGAAAAAATATTTATTTTAATAGTTAATGAAAATCCCTTCTTACCCAAATAAGATGAAAAAATCAAAAAAAATGTGACGGGAACATACTAACAGCTCTTCAATTCTAGAATAAATCCACTTGGTAAAGTATGATCATAAGTATCGACTTCTAATGAATCAAATCTTTCTCTATTATAGAAAAAAAATATTTCACCCTTTTTCAATTCCATCCTACCTCTGATCCTATTCTTATCAGTACAGGTGTGTTATTCACACCCGTTATCCAATATCCATAAATTAGAGTTGGTGAAATTTTCCTCTACAACATTCACATTTATATGCTCAATATAATTCCTTTTGAGAACACTTCTAAACCTTATATACCAATTAATTATTGTTCTATAAGTCATAACTATAAGAGATCTCAAAATGATAATCATTAATTAATCAATAATCTACAACAAAGACATCTCTATGGGTGAGTATCATGTTTTATATCTTTTCATCAAAGAAATTTAATGAATGTGCTCCCATTAAAAATGATGAACTCATACATCATATCTATTTAGTGATCCAAGTTCCATATTTTACTAATTAATGATCATGTTATGGTGTTCCTCTCACCACTTAGTTATTTAGGTAGAGAATCATCTCGATCACGATATTTATGATTATTGGACTGTTGAGTGGGAAACCCTTTTCCCAGATCATCATATGGACAAAATAAACTCTATTCATTAGGTATCCTAACTCTTATGGTTTCCCAACTAAGTTTCACACAAGTATCACAATGATATTTGGTTACCCGACTTTTAGAGTTAACCATTTCCACTATACCTTACACAAGATAATCCATGGGAACCCTACTATGGAAAAACATACTCGGTTGGATGATTGAGGTCTTGACATGTGCTACTCTAGAATGAATCACACAATTAGTACTTAAGGAGTTTTATTTTATAATTCTCCCCAAATTAATAAACATCATATTCTTATTAAATTTGTAACTATTACATCTCATGAAATATTTATTATCTCATGTTTTATTCCTTTTTCTATGCATGATTTTAAATGTTTAGTTTCAGAATCCCTATCCCATCCACTAAACTATGTGTCCACATAATATTAAGGTGTAACTATTTACACAACCCTCAAGTTTGTTTTAATCAACCAAAAATAAAAGATAAAAATATTCATTCATATCCAAATTCATCTTATGTGTAAAGTTTATGAACTCTTCATAAAAAGTCTTAAAGATAAATGAAATTGAAAATATATACATGAGTAATCCTAGATAAATAGATAGACAACCCCCACCTTTCTAGAACAATGCATAAGCCTCCGGGCTAGTGGGAATTCTGCACTCATGTCCATTTCCCTAGGGAGACTTGACTGAGTGAATCCAATTCATAATAACTCTAAAACCTAATATGAACAAATGATATTTAACAAAAATATGCACAGGGCCATTTGAATCCATTTCCAAGCTGGGGAATGTGCGGTATGCTCTAGGCTTGGTTAGGGCCCCCCACTAGGAGTAGAGCATAACTCATACACATATGTTGGTAATTGGGGTGGTATTTGAGTGGTTAACACACCCTGTAATCCTAGATGAATCCTAAGATAAAATCCCAGAGGATGGAATTTTTGAAGTTATTGTAGTAGTATTGTAGCATTATTGTAGCAGGTACTATTGTGGTACTGTAACATTATAACTATTTACCTGATTTGGGATATCAAGCCATTGATTTGAACCTATGGGCTATAGGGACTTCAGTACATCCAAGGCCTCTGAGCTATAGATCCTCTAGGATATAGAGAAGCCTTTGGGTCAGCTCCAATGGATAGTAGGAGGAGTGATAGGGACCTGACTAATGATTAGTCTTAACAGGAAGGTAGTGCAGGAAGGCACTAGCGAGTGCGCATCCTCAATAAGAGGGATGGGTGTGTTGATGCTTATCATCTAGCCTTTTATCCCTATAGAATCGATTGTGTGTAGAGGGTTTCATGGAATGTGACCATCTACACTGAGGACCGATATGTGGATACAGAGAAATAGGTGGGTGATGCAAGTGAGGGTCAGGCAGGCATCATCGGGTGGGTGGATCGAAAGAGAGATAGTTTTGGGACCAATTTGGCTGAAGAAGGTTTTTGGAAGTAAGAATAAGTTTGTTTTATATTTGTGTTTTCTTTTTTTGCAAAGAAGATAAATCAACTCACTTTGTAAAAGGTGAAAATCAGACTGACCATCATATTAAAGAAGTCAGTTTCGCAATGCTTAAGAAATTCTATCGTAATGAGAAGATGTTTTATGGAAGAAAAGGTTCATCATACTCATCTTGGGTTCAGAATTAGGTTCTGTTCATAATGAGGAATAGAATCAGGTTCAGCATGGATCTGATAGAAATATGATGATACTTTTCTATTTTTGTATTTCATGTAAATCATAAGTAAGTTGAAAACCTTGTGATGGAATATTGATGAAATAAAGTGGGATAAAATATGCTTCCAATTGTATTAAGACTGAGTTGGAAAGAAATATGTTTCTAGAAGAATAGGAATTTATAAATACTTCCTAATGTAAGTCAGACGATGCTATGAAGATCTTCAACGTATTCAAATTCATGAAGGAATTCATGATACAAGTAAAAGTTTGTAAAGAAATAAAATTTCTTAAAACCAAATCTATCTGGTCTCTGTCCATCAGTGTGAGATCATCGGAAGTATAATTTTATGAAGTTCTTAATGTTTTGATTGGAATGAGACAATTTTAAGATGCTTGTTTTCAGTCAGAACAATAATCCAAAAGATTTAAATCCTCTAAGAAAGAATATATAGAGTTAAAAGTTCATTGGTGTCATATTTAGAAAATAAATAAGTTGTTGAAGTTGAATATGTTGGAATTGATCCATCATATTTGGAATGACATCATAATCATCAGAGTCAAAAAAATCATTGAGAGTTATTGGAATCAATGTAAAGGAAAAAAGAATTAAATTTTTTAGAGGCTGATACAAAAATAAAGCCATAAATCAATCAACAATGTAGTAAACCATTTCTTTCAATATTAATTATTGGTTTTTTATTGATAATTGGGTCAAGAGAAATAATAACTTTGATTTGTTTTCAAGTGTTTTTATCAGTTGGTTCAAGATTCATCGTAATGGAGTTGAAACTAATTCATCAGAGTGAAGTCAAGAACAAACATCGGTTTAAAGGAAAGAAGATATAGAAGTGGTTAGAGAATTTTTAAGAATCTATTATCTTCAACGTAATAAATAAATCAAAGTAATAAAATTGGTTTTCCAAAAGGTACAAATCAACATAATGGGATTTCTTTAGCTATAATTTTTTTTCAAGTGGGTCGAGAAAATCAGAGTGACCAAAAGCCCTAATTGTATTGAAGAAATAATAATGGAAAATCAAAATCAAAATCAGGCTAAAGTTCTATAATAAGATTGAAGCTATCTATTTCTTCATATATGAAAGTGGTATGGAGCATCATAATGAAGAAATATTATTGGGTAATTAGAATGAAGAATCAAAATTAGACTGAAGTTTGTTAAAGAAGTCATAAGTGATCTGAAGTTGTTATAAGATTCAAGAAGGTTCGAGAAGAGTTGAGAAGCATTTATGAAGTAATAAATGCACCTAAAATTCAAGAAGAAGTTATGTTTTGGAAAAATTTGGTTGATCAGGAAACATTTTTAGAATCCCGTCCAAACCTCTTTTCTATTGATTATAAAAGGTGGAAGTACTTTTTACTTTCTAACATAAGTACTGTAGAGAGAAAAGCTTCGAAGTTTTAGGGATAAGAATTTTTTGAATTGATTTTTCTTGAAGAAGTTTTCCAAACATAAGAAGAAAAGATAAGAGAAAATATCATATTCATCTATTCATTATATTGGGCTAGATCATCAGTCTAGTATTTCTAGACTCATATTAGAAGTGATTCGGAATTGTTTCAACCATATCCTGATAGAGGTATATTTCTGAATCGATTAATCGGACTTGGTAATTAGAATAGGAAATTGGACTGAGTATCATTATAAAGTCAAAAATAAGTTATTACCCACTTCTAGGTAAGAAAGTAAAGAATTATTTTGAAGAACATATTTTTTAAAGTTGATTAAGCAGTACTATAACATGTTTGTTACAGAAATTATCTTACATCATTTCATGCTACTTAAAGCACATGCATTGTTGTATTGGTCATAGTGATACATGAGTATAATGGAATATCATACTCATTGTATTCCATACAAAGGGATTATTTTCTATTGGATTGTGTGGTACTGGATTATTTCTGAACCATACCAAGGATGTAGCTACTATTTTTGAGTAGTGAACCTTGTAAATTCTTATGTTCATGTGGATGTGTGTTTGTTTTGTTTTCAGTATAGAAATAAATCTTTAATGGTAGGATAAGGTTTTTTCAAGAAGAATAAAAATTAAAAGAAAAATATATCACTGATTCAACCCCTCTCCCTCTCAATGATACAACTATCTTGACTGGGAAATTATAGATAGGCGTACTAACACTTATCATCTAGACCTCCTCCCATACCATGGAAGGAGGGGTTCCCTTCCATGATGCATCAGCTTGCATGACGAAATGGTTCATGGAATGGGGGATGATGCAACTTCATATTGGGACCAAGGTGTAATGATTACTAGAAGGGGGAAATGTTTCATATGACTAGCGACATGGCATGATAAAGACTGCTCACTCAGGGCCTTATAGGTCTATGTATAGGCCTTCGGGCTATTAGGCCTTTGGGACATCAAAAATTGTAATGATTCTTCAATCCACTATACCTTCATGCCATGTAAAGGGTTACCATTCAACCCTATTGAAAAAGATGGCTTCTTTCCTTAATAAAAAAGGGTTCAATTACCCCTACCTATTAAAAGTAATAATAAATAAACATGAATATTCTAAATGAATTTAAAACCAAATAAACACTTTATTTATTTTCTAAAACATGATATATCAATATTAAATTTTCAAATTTTATTTAGGAATGAAAATTCCTATTTTACATGGCCTGATCCTTATAATTTATAAAAATTTTATAAATTACAATCGAATATATTAAAAATTAACTTTTTTAACTTTTTTACGTATATATATTTTATGACTGATAATAGGAATTATTAGTCATAAACTATGATTAATACTATGAATATTATAACATATCAATAGTATTTTATGATATATATAACCAATAATAATATGATACTAATATTTACACTTATGATTGGTCCAATCATAATATTTTTGTCATATTTAATGATATATCATATATCATAAATACAACCTCATTATTTTTTTCAAAAATTTTGGATTGAATCATATTTTACGATATCATATATTGTTTTATATGGCACAGTTAAAATCCTTAGGTTTCCTATATATCATACCTTACAATATAGATTATTCATGTGCTGTGACTTACCAAAATAGAAGAAATTCTACATATCATATGTTATGATATTAATTTAAATGCATTACGATAGAGATGTACTTTGAAAAAAAATATGAATCACATTTGGATTCTATTGTGCCAAAGTGTTATTGGTTTCATTTTTTCAATATGCCAATATGTTTTTTTAGAAATTTGAGAGAATATGTTGCTGGAAGTTGGGTGGGAAACTTTCCTTATGGAGGTTAAGGAAGTTTCCTATGAGGTGTAATAAAATTTTATTATGGATCATAACAAATTTTCCTTAAAAAAGTTAGATGATGATTTGTTGTTATTCAAGTTCCTAACATCATTAATTTTATCATAATACAAGAAGAATTTATTCAACTTTATACAAAGTGAAATAAGTATAAAGTGGATAAGTACAAAGTTAGAGAAGTCCAAGATCAAGTGGTAGTACAACGTTCAACCTAAAGTCAACAGACATAATGTTTACATAAATTTCATAAAATGATCATTACCAGAGGGAGGTATGTGTTGTGAATTTTAAATAAGAGGAGGTATAAATATTTATTGTGGCCTTAAAAAGATTAAGTTATAAATTTATGATGCATAATGATCGGATAGAGAAATTGAAGAAGTTCTGATCGGTGGAAGGAATTTTATGAAGCTGCATCGGACAAAGATTGAGAGAGTACAAAGTTCACTGGATAGAGGATAGCTTATCTATGCTATTGGTTGGAGAAAATATATGTAGATCATAAGATGAATATATTAATGAATTTTTAGTGGTTTAAGTACCATCAAATAGACACACTAAAGATTCAACATACAGAGATTGGTGATTTCATCAAATGAAGAAATGTGAAGGTTCTCTAAGTAGATAAGGGCACATAAAGTTTGATATGGGGTTCAGAGGCATCAGATGAATGAACATAGGACTGAGGCACATGATTTTATCATATGGAAAATTCTATTATGATGTTCTATCCTGAGTTACTAAGATATAATGATTAGAAAGAAACTTTCCAAGTCACTGGTTAGAGGTTGCATATGAAGAGCACCAGTTGGAGGTAGAATGATCAGACAAAGATATGATATTTCATTAAATAAACATATGATGATTTTATCATATGTAATATTTATAACATAGGAAAAAAGAATGGAGGTCCAATGGATGATTATAGTTTCTGAGTTCATCAATTGGAGAATATTGAATGTGTACCATCAAACACAAATGTATTAATGAAGCAAACTAACATACATACATTGGACAAAAGAATTCTAAGGATATTAAAAAAATAATCTAAAGTTATTACCAATGATGATTTTGAGATGAATGTTAAACATATGTTTATCTATCAAGGTTAATTATTTTTTTAGAAGTTCTTTAACATCAAGTTTAAGGAAGTCCGAAAAAAAATGAGATCTTTCAAGAAACTTCAAGTGTGTTCAAGAATGTTCCAAAAGAGTTTATAACCCCCCAAAAAAATAAATTGAGTGGGAAAACTCATTTGAGTTCCCAAACAAATTTCTAAAAGCACACCTATATAAAGGGGTGAAACAATATAGAGAATGTGCAGAATATTGTACATACATGTGGAGGAGATGAAGTGTTGAAAGATTTGTGTCATGAGTTTTCAACAAAATCTCATGCCTAGTTGAAGAAGAGTCCTGTCGTACCTAGTTTCATCAGATGGAGCAAAAAATTAAATGGATTGAGAATCATCTTATGAATAAGAAGTGAAGTAAGAGTATTCGATTAAGTTCCTACCCAGTTGAAGAAGCGGGAAGCACATCATATCAAAATTTCTTTATTAGACAGAGAACCATTGGACTGAGTACATAGGAATAAGGTGCATCAAATAGATAATGCTAGACTAAGGTGCGGTGAGAAGCATCAGATGGAGACCAACCATACGAAGTCATTAGATAAAGAGCATACCAGACATAGTTGATCAGATGAACATGGCTAATAAAGTTTTCATAAAAAGTTATTAAAAGTATAGATTGATATTATCCGGGTCTTCCTAAGATTAGGAGAAAGTTTCAAGGATAACAAACTCTTAATAGAGTTTTTGAAGATATTGAATATTTTATGTAGGTAAAGGTAATCAAACTTTCTTGTGAAGAAAGAGAACATCTTTCTAAAGTAGATCAAAAAAGAAGGAAAGAACTCATAGATGGGGGTATAACTAGTTACTGAAAAGGCTTATTGGTTAGGGGTATAACCATCTATGACTTCAAGTGGATACAATTATGAAATTTGGGAGTATAACCAACTATGGAAGAATAGTTGATTATTGGGGGGTAAAACCGGGGTTAGTAGGAGGAAAAATTACTGGGGGTATAACCATTTGTTGTATGTGCCTTTGTAATCCTGAAAGAAGTTAGTAAAAGAATACATATTGGGGGGAATAACCAATATGGAAAGTGGTAGGTCTTTATAACAAACCTTGTAAATATCGTGTGTTGATCTCTCTTTATATTTTTTTCATAAGAAATGTGAGGTTGAGAATTATATTTGAGTATATCATAAATCTAAAAAGTTTCAAAGGTTATGAATTATTTCCTTAGTAAGTTAAGAAATTTTATTATAAAAGAAAAAGAAAAAGATATCACTTATTCACCCCCTCCCCTAGTAATCCTATACTGATCCAGGGGAACTTTAAATTCATTGAATATCAAGGCTCTAATACCACTGATGGGATTTAGGGAGTTCATATAATGAACTAACAGAAAAAGAAACCCATTAACAAGCTCAATCTTTCTTTAATGGTTCAACATACTATAAAGAAAAAGAAAAAAATCAGTGTGTATCTTCACTACTATAAGATCCATTTTTATTCTTGGATGGAGAATATTTGATAGGGATCACTGAATTAGAAAAAATATTCCTACCTCCAAGGGGATCACACCGATATTAGATCCTCAATCATATCGAGAGGACCCTGAACCACCAAAGGGGTGTTGGAGCTTCACTGAGTGATAAATGGTGTTTTGAGATGAAGAGAGATTTATCTATATGTAAGTATCGAGTATCAATCAATATAGGGAACACTTCCTTTTATAATCCCTTCCTGATTCTCTTCATTGAATGAAGAGGATGGAGCACCAACTACTATCTCATGAAGGCAGTGTTTGTTTCACATAATGAATAGAAATTGATTGAACTTGATTTTTTGAACACTTCAACAATCAGGAGGCCATTAATGAATCAATATTCATTGATTCAAAACAGAATAATCCATGTGGGAGGGAATATAGGATGCATGAACTCACATCTCATGTAGCATATATCGTAAGGCTTGTCATAATATACCATATAATACAATAAAATCATCTTGTGTTTCTTTACAATATGGTTTATATCGTTAGATATGATGTACTCTTTTAGTTCATTCCCAACAGACACATTTATGCATCCTTCTTGACGAGATATCATGTAAAAAAGTTATTATATTAAACAGTAGCATTTGTATGAAGGTTTTTTTGGTTGTTGCATTAACTTCTTTACCTATGGGTGCTTTGACATGTTTTTAGATGTTGATCTTGGACTTTATATAATTCCACCAACCACTATTGAAAAAGGGACTTAGAGGGTCACACATTGAGTATATCCAGAAACTTACTAAGTTATATTGAATTTAAGTTAAAGAATAAATTTATTCTCAACTAGAAGAATAATATTCATTCAAGATAATTTGATCATAAAAATTCAATAAAAATATATTCAAGTTTAGAATATATTATTTGAATTTAATCACTTGTTTATTTATTCACAGTTTAATGAATGTATTTTTTATTTATTCACAAGTTTGGTGAATATAATGAAATAAATATTTTATTCATGTTATGTGAATATATATAAATATTTATTCACAAGTTAAGTGAATATAATATTTATTTTATCAAATGAATATTTTTTTATTCAAGGTTTTACAACCTTATGGGAGGATTCAATTCGAGTTAATGATCCAAAAAATATATTTTAATATCATTTAAATAAATTTTTATTTTAGAAATGATATTATATCATTACTAGTCACCTAAAATAATATATATTATTATTTAAGTGTAGTGACATGTGTAATGTATTTTTATCATTTAAATAAATATATTTATTTAAAATGATCTTTAGACATATTATTTACATCAATTCGGGGAGGAGGATAAATACAAATAAATTTTATCAATGCCTACAAATTACTCAGAGAGACTCGACCTTGATACCTCCTAGAGTCCCCTCAAAGGTGTAACCACTTGGATATGTCCCTAGGGGATTAGATATATTATATGAAACCCTAAAATAGTAATTTTTGTTTTATTATTTTAATAAAAAGGTGACATGAATTTTAATTTCTATGTCAACTAAAATAATTATTATTATTATTTGAGGGAAGGTTAACATGGAGTTTTAATTATGTTTAAATTAATAGAATATAATTTATTTTTATTTATTATAACCTTTACCTAATTTATAAAACCATGTGTGTCATGGAATTGATAAGTTATTATATAGAGAGATCCTTCTCCAATGAATTATTTTCTCAAGTTATAGCGATAAAATGGAGAGAATCATCCCTCCATCTCTCAAGACTTAAGACAAAGAAAAAAAAGATCATTGTTATGATCAAAGAAAAATAACATAAAGCACTTATTCATCATGTGCTAGCACCCAAAAGATCAAGAATATTGTTCATATTTTCATAGTGCATGTGTGGATAAATCTATAGTTCTTGTTTGGACTCTCTGATGATATAGACATTGAATGGTCAAGTTCAAATCCTCGATTAGATTCTAAAGAAATGAAAATGTCAACATGGTTGACGATCAAATCAGTGATGTATACTATGAGAATGAATAAAAAAATATATAGATATTTATTCTATTAAAATAATTAATTATAAATTATGTGTGATGATTATTTAAATGTTTCTAGGTCATTTCGTCAATTTTATATGGAAAATATTTAAAAGGGAATCACATCTCGCCTCTTTCATTGCATCCCAGAACCTCCAACAACAACTTCACCATTAGGTTGACAATCTTTAGTTGGGGTCCCTTATCTTTTAGTTAGTATTTTTTCCATTTTTTGACATATACTCCTTTTGTTTATGGATTATTTTATAATTTATCTCCTTATTCTTTAGTTCCATTGACTTTGATTTTTTATGACCATGGATAGAGATAAATTAAATAAATGATAAGTTCTCCATAAAAAGAGAATATTTAAAGGAAAATGTGTCGACAATTCATTTGATGGACGATGGAATCCCCCTTAATTTTTCATGGGAGGCGAGCATGGCTTGTAGATGGGTAGGTGGTTGGTGGCCAAACCCCACCAAACCTCCAATGGGAGAAGGCAATAGGAGGGGGGAGATGCAGCCTATAATGGGGATCTCTCTCAATGGTTTTATCATTATATTCACCAGCAATCTCATCACTAGAATATCTCATTTTAGTGTGGTATTTTGTGATGTGGTTTCCCCGTTATTCAATATAGAATATATGAGGGTTTTATCCTTGTAATCGTGAGGGGATTTTTATCCACTTTTACCCATAGTGATCCTTCAATTTACCCATGTTTTTTTACCTATTTCATTTTGGGATTTTTACCATGTTACATCTGGTGTCCATTTATTTCAGCATTTTTTCACTTTATTTTATCTCATAATTATTTTTTCACTAATGGGTAAATCATTTTCGATCCTAACAAGTGGTATCAGAGGAAGATTCTGGACCAGTGTTATTTACTTTTTTGGGTATTAATAATTCTCATATTTTTTAGTATGCTCTATAATTGTGACTCTGGTTGATCTTTCACATCAAAAAAATATTGAGATTATTAAATACAATATTGTGAAAAATTAGGAGGTTCTGGACTGATGATGTTTTCAGATGCGGTGAAATTCAAGATCGAAAATTTCAATGAGAATAATTTCATGTTGTGGAAAATGAAGATGTAGGCAGTTTTGCGGAAGGATAATTGCCTACTGGAAATTAGAGAAATACTGATAGATGTGAAAATAGAGCATGGTTTCAATGGGATCCAGAATCATGACATGGAAAAAAAATGTGGTGAGTACTTCTGGAAACAGAGATATACTAGTTAGTGAAGTTGCGATGACTGTTGGAAGCAGACAACATCTCAACAATGCATGGATAATCAACTTGAGAGTAACATGTCACATGACATCTTGACGGGAATGGTTTGATCAGTATGAAACCATTCCAGAAGGACTTTTGTACATGGGGAACTATCACACCCTGAAGATCGTTGGAGTTGTACCATAAAATTAAAGATGCATGATGGTATTGTTTGAACCATCCAAGGAGTATGCCATGTCAAGATCCTGAATAAGAAAATATTATCTTTATAACAATTTGGTGACATCAGATGCAAGACTCGCATCAAGAATGAATTGATGAGAATTTTAAAGGGATCACTTATGGTAATGAAGGTAGGGAAGATCTCAAATAACTTGTACGTGCTAATGGGTGAAATGTAAAAGGAGGTAGAAATAGTTGTTGCATAAACTACCTTGACATAAGTGTTGATAATATTATGGAATTGGAAGCTTGGTCATATGTCAGAACAAGGCCTGAATATTCTTGAGGATAAAAAGTTGTTGTCTGATCTTATAAAGGTATCCATACCAATTTGTGAGCATTTTGTTTTGAGCAAGCAACATGGGTTAAAGTTTGGGATGTCAACAAAAAGAAGCCAATATATCTTAGAGTTGATCTATTATGATGTTTGGAAAGCACCAGTTATATCCCTAGGAAGAGCGAGGTATTTGTATCATTAATTGATTATTATTCCATGAGAAGTTGGGTGTACCCAATCAAGAGGAATGTGGATATTTTTTAATCCTTCAAAATATTCAAAGCGCAGAAGGAACTTGAATCTGGAAAGAAGATCAAGTTTTTGAGGACTGATAATGGTAGAGTATACAAGCGATGAGTTTGATAATTTTTTTCAACAAGAATGAATCAAGAGAAATTTAAAGGTGGAATACAATACTCAGCATTATAGAGTGGCAGAGTGGATGAATAGAACTCTATTGGATAGAATAAGGGAGATGCTGAAGACTGGTGGAATTGACAAAACATTTTGGGCAGAAGAAATGAATACCACCTATTATATGATCAACAGATCTCATTCAAGGGTTATTGATTTGAAGACATTGATGGAGATGTGGACTGGTAAACCCATTGAATATTATTATAATGGATCAGACCTCTCTGATCCATTCCTTTGTGAAAATAAGGTGTTTGAAGTGTTTTGGGAGGTAATAGTAACTCATTTCAGGAGTTTTCCAAAATTACAGTTTTCCAACGGTAGGTCATCCCAATAGTGAGTCGCATCGGTGACTCATGATGGTAACTCAAAAAAGTGGGTCATGATCGGTGATTCAAGAATGGTAAGTCACGATGGTAGGTCGCAATGGAGAGTTGCAATAGTGACTCGCACCGATAGGTCGCGATAGTGAGTCGCAACAGTGACTTACACCGGTAGGTCACCCGCGGTGACTCGCGATGGTGATTCGTCCAACAGTGAGTCACCCAACGATGACTCATCCACTTGTAGCCCATCCAAAGGTGAGTCACCCAATGGTGACTCATCCACTGGTATCTCGTCTAACGGTGAGTAACTCAATGGTGACTCATCCAACGGTAGCTCATCCAACAGTGAGTCACCCAATGGTGACTCATCCACTGATGACTCACAATGGTGACTCACCCAATGGTGAGTCATTTCTGATAGTTTGTCAAATTTTTAGTTTTCTCCAATTTTTCCAGTTTCACCATTTAATGTTTCCTTTTACGAGAATTGAGTTTAAAACCAAATTCAAGTGGTTTAGAATCCTTTTCAAGGGATATAAAATATATATTTAAATTCCTAATGCTCTAGAGGATTTTAAAATATTCAAAGCATGTGGACTTGGTCAAGATCCACCTTTAATGGTGAATTAAAAATGGTTTCATATCCTATTAGCCTCAGATCTGATCCTTCAAAGCCGAAGACCTTCCCCAGTTATTTCCTTCTCCTTTATCTTGTAATGAGTCACCCATAACCTTTATTCCCTAAGTGATCATGCTCTTGTGTTTTGGCCTTCAACACGCATTTAGCTTGAGGATTTTTCCAACTGCATGCACATTCCCTGTCTTGGTGCAACCAGGAAGTGTTGATCGATTATTCTTTAAAGTAGGTTTTCCTTCATCTCTCTTATTTTTGTATCATGTAGGGTGGGTATATAAATGCCTCCTTTGTGAAGATAGAAGAATACCAACTTAATAAAGATAATTGAATCTAATTAAGATCAATATTTGGGGCTTTGAAAAGTGATATGTTCTGCTTTGATTTTTGTTGATATTGTAAAAGTATGGGCTATATGCCTACTGAAAATCATGGCCATTGGGGGTCCTTGGTTGTGGACAAAATTTTTATGAATGCATGTTTGTTTGCTTCTCATTAAACAAATTCATGGAATCTATTAACCATTTTATTTGGATAAAAATAAATGGATTCCCCAGGATTATATGGTTTTTTTGTTAACACCCAAAATCGAGTGGAATTCAATAAGGGATGCCCTGCTAAATCTAAAAGTATATTTTTCTTTTTTATGTGATTTTATGTATTTTTGGACACAATTGTGTGTTGTGGTTTGGATCCAATGATATTATGGAAGGAATGTGAGTGTGTTGTTATGTGTGTGAGGGAGATGGATTATATATGGTTGTATAGTGGGGCTGTGATGGGTACGACTATACAGTAGGGTTGTATGTTATGGGGTGGTTGTGCAGCAAGGTAACAAAAGTGGATATGAATATAAATTGGTGGTGATGTGGGTTTTTTGAAAGAAAGTAATGGTTTGTTGTGTGGTTCTTCCTTTTATGTGTCGGTTGTTATATTGTGTGAATTAATTCTAGTTTCTTGGGAAGTGTTGAACAAAAATAGAATATCTATTCTTGGGGAAAATCTGGAAAAATGGTTCATTTGGAATGGAATGTGGAATGTGAATATTTAATGAATGAATGATAACATACTAGAGTATTAATGAACCAATACGTTGTTAATATGGGATAATTCGATATTTGTGAAATCTGTTAAGCAGCTAAATGTGGATTTAAAGTATAATGAGACTTATGGCTTGTGTTTTTCTTGTATGTTTTTTTGATAATTATATGTGGTTGGTTATGTTATAACCACCCAAGTGTCAATGGAATTAATGTTGTATGTTATTAATTTACAATGGGAATGTTCAATGAGTAAATTGATGATGGGTTATGTTGATTAACTTGCTGATGTTAATGTATAAACAAATGGGTTGGAAATATAAAATAAGATGTTATTCTAGATGAAACAGGTATTCTAATGAATGTTGTTTTCAAAAATCAAGTGGGTGATAAAGTGGAAATTTTTGATAAAATATAAACTTTGGAATATGGCTTAATGATTGAAAACTAATTGTGGGTTGTTCGTTGTTTGTGTGTTTTAATGCATTTAGAGGTAGCGGTAGAGGTGGTATCATGAGTTTTTTGTTGGTTGAAAACTCGTAGGTTGGAATTTATTATTTGGTATTATATATATATATATACATGTATTTCCTTATTATTTTAATACACACCCCCACCCTAGTTGAGCACTATGTGTTGAACACCCCCACTGTCATGGGGGAGGGTGTATTTCCCAAACATCCTAGTGGGAGGGTGGATGGATGGCCACCCTCTCTTCCCTGCTCCCTCTTCCTGGCAGTAATGGCCCAAGATTCTTCAGGAAGGTGGTGGTTTGTGGGGTTCAGGTGTGTATGGGTGACTTGTGTTTTCCAAGGTTTCTTTAGGATGAGATGATTTGTGGTTTCCCAGGTGTCTTTGGGATGAGATGCATTGTGTTTTCCCAGGTGTTTTTGGGATGTGATGTGGTATGTAGCCCAGGTGTCTGCGAGCGAGACATAGTTGTGAGCCTGGGTGTGTGCGGGTGGGGTGTGATGTGGTTGTGGCCCAGGTGTTTGCGGGTGGGATGTGATGAGATTAATTTTCCCAGGTTGCGGGACTAGGTATGAGGCCCAGGTGTGTGTGGGTGGGTTGTGACGTGGTGGATTCAGAAGAGGTGGGAGTGCCAGGACGTTTTCCATTAGGGTGTGAGAGAGGCTAATCAGTGGGAAAGTGGTGTGGGGTACCCAAATTATCTATGTGTTTGCTATATTACTTTACTTTACTTTCTTTACTTGGTGGGTGTTCCTTGGTGAGGTGGGGATAGATAGTATACCTTTTTAGGTGTTGGTTGGTTCTTCTGTTTTCTCACGGGAGCATTAGTATGCTTCTCCCACTTGTGCACAAGATACTTTGGTTTTCCTACTGAGTATAAATGTATGCTCACCCTATATATATAAAAACTATTTTTAGGTTTCCAGGAGGACTTTGTGGACCATACTGGATATTTCTAGTTCGAGCTTTGGAGTTGTTGTTGTGTTGTTGCCTTAGTTTTTATTCTTCTGGTCTTTTTTGGAGACTTGTATATGTATTAGTTTTGATTTATACATGCATTGTGGGATGGTTTGGATTTATTTTATATATGTCATGGGTTGTTTACAATTGATTCTTCCTATCTCCTGATCTTGTTTTCTTATAAAGGGTAGTGCCTCCCATATTGTGAGATTTGTGTACCCTTGGTGCGGGTCGACACCCCAAGGCCTACTGGGGGTGGGACTTAGGGGTAATTATATCCCTTTATTCACTACCAACTCAGGAGGGGTATCTTTGTAGAGAGGGTGACATGACAGAATGGTATCAGAGCTGGTGGTTGAGAGATATGGTGGAGTTCAGAGTTGGGAATAGTGAGGAATGCATGGGTTGGTATGGAAATAGTGTCAACTGACCTTGGTTCATGACATGGGCTAGGGAGACTGGCTAGGACATGGGATTTTAGGGCCCCCCATGATCTAGTGCACGAACTCTGAGCCTACTGAATGACCAAGTGAGGCGACACTGCTTGTAGGGTAAAGACCTAGGAGAGGTGCATGCATCATAATGACTCGTGTTCTAATTTGAATTGGTTGATTTTGTGAAGATAAAATAGATTAAATGAATCATGATATTTTATGTGTGTTTCTCTGACTTTTACCATGATTTTATTGCTAATAAAATTAATTAATTGTCCGCTGAATTATTCCTATAACCAAGAGTAAAGAGTAATATTATGGTTAACTAGATTTAATTGTTTGTTTGAAACCTTCTTGGGGTTTGGATATGTTGTTTCCTTTCATGTTATAGCATGATTATTAATAAATTGGATTTTTATTCCCTTGTTAGAAATTTATAACACGCCTTCTAGTTTTTCTAATGTTTGAAATTGTTAGAGAAACATGCTTAGTGTATTTTGTTAATATCAATTGTTTAATTTTGAAAACCCTTATGAAGTATGTAACCTCGAAGTAGATTTCACTCTTGCATGATAAAATAAATTACTTTGAAACCATGCTTATAAGTATTCTAGTTTCCATGTGAGATAATATGTCTTTTGTTGCTTTCTATATGAAATTTGTTATAATCATGTGTTGTCAACTTATTGTAAAATGTGGCTTTAGACATTTAAATTCTAAATTGTTTGCAAATGTCCATCTTAGTTATTGATAATTCATTTGAATTTGGAATCCTTGACAAGAATAAATTGATTCTTATTTTTTCCCTCGATTGTAGTTATATATTATTGATATAACCATATCTTGTAAGCATGTGTTAGGGTGGAAATACATGTTACATTTATTCTAAATTTTGGAAAATGATAAACATACTTTATGGTAACATTTGAGACTTAGAACTGTATAAGTGACTAAACTTGTTATTTTATGACTGATAAGAATTTTTATGTACTGAAATAACCTTACCTCACATGTTAATTCATGATTAGTTTGTTATGGGAAGCATGCTTAAAGTTGAAATAATTAGTTTGGTAGCTCGGGAAATTATAGTACGAGGGACTTTTGCATGTAGTACATTTAATACGTTACATTTAAATATGTAAGTGGATTCATGTTGTCCTTATTTAAATATATAATCATGTTTTCTTGAACTATGAAATGATTAAATAATGTTTATCTTGGGCATGGTAAAGCATGAGATTTATTAATATAACATGTGTAGTTTTAATCTTGTTTTCAGAAAGCATGTTTTCTTAAGAAATGAAGTGATTAAATAATATTCACCTTGAGCATGATGAAGCTTAAACATAGTAATACAACTTGTGTAGTTCAAATTTTTTTGTCAGAAATCATGTTTTACTTGGTGATTATGACAACATGTTGTGTATGTAATGTAGTATTTTAATTGAACACAAGAACATAACATGTGTAATTTTTCAAATTAAGTTGGAAGTTTATTATCTTGATAATAATATGAACCCAGAATGTCTTGTGTAACCATATTAAACATGGTGTGTGATATAACATGTGTGCAATTTTTTCTTTACCATGGATGCATGTTAAAGATATTTAAATTCAATACATGATGTTTCACTAGAAATAACCTGCAAACATTGCATGTTTTTTGTGGTTTCATTGCTATCATTACATTGATGTGTTGATATGCCTCACTAAAAATAGAAGTTGTTGGAAAACTTGTTGTGTTGTGATTATTGTAGACAATGAGACCCTTGATATGACTGCTTGTTTAAACTCACCATGTATTAAAAGGTTAATCACTTATATATGGCTAATTAACTGATTTCCCATGGAAAATTTAAAAGTGTGTGAAAGTACCCATGCGAAATAATAAGAGGAAATAATGTAATCCCTTGAACAATTATGGAATATGTTATGTGTTGTTGTTATGTGTGGTTGTTCTTGTTACATTCCCTTGTGTGGTGTATGATTAAAATTATTCAAGAACATGGTGATGGGATGACCTGATCCTTAATTGAGATGCGTTATAGATTTACGTGATTGGAATTGTGCGAGCGAGTCAGTGCCACCCAAAGCGGATAATATCTCGACATAGGAGAGGGAATTCCACGATATGTGTGCTTGGGGATTTTTTGTGATGATAATTGTGATAGTTGGTTGGGGCAGTGTGGATGATGAGATGGAGTAGGTGGTTCTGTGGAAAGGGTAGTTTCCAGTGGATGGTAAAGTGGTGTGGTGATTTGGTTGCATGAAATTCCGGGTGGAAATTTTTGTTAGTTGGTGAGTTTGGGGGTAGTGGTTTTGTTGTGCAGCAGTGGTGATGTGTGGTGGATGAGATATATGGTAATCATGATGTTTTGACTTTTGTTTTCATTGTGATGTGTTGTGATTAAGATGATAAAATGCATCACCACTAATAAAAAGGATTAATCACTTAATGTTAGTGATAAAATAAAATGGTTGTTTTGGGAATCTTGAAATAAATTAAGATGGGTTTGCCTACCATGTGTAATCTCTTTTTATAAAGGAAGTGATGAGATGGTTTGACTATTATCTTGTTTTTTGGGTTTGTTGTGATTGATTTTATGTTGATGACATGTGTTATGACTTCAAACTTACGATGAAAGGGGAAATTATTTCCCGCATCATGACACGTTACATTACGACATGTTTTAAAACCGTGCGAATGGGTTAGTGTCACCCAAAGCGGATAATATCATGGTGTGGCGGATGAGTTCCATTGATTTGTATGCTTTTGGTAGCTATGTCTCGGTTAATATAAGTTTTCGTGTTGGTAGAGGAATACTATTAGAAACTCTTGCAAGTAATGACATGCGCCTGTGAAAAATAGGAATTGGAATGTTAAACCCTTTACTATTTCTGTATAAGCATGTTCCTGGAAATTGATGTCTTGATGACAAACATAGAAGAATTTTGAACTTGGATAAGATGGTATATTTAAAACTCGTGTCGTATTTTTGATTCATGCCATGTGTTAATTAGAGTTTTCTAAATTTGATATTAATTTCTATTAATATTAACTTAGTGAAGAGAATGAAGGAGTTCTGTTAAAAGAAAAAAATAATAATTTTGTTGGAACGTAAAGCCTTCCAATTTATTTATGTTTTTCTGGGAAACATGTAGGAGAAAAAGTGGTTTTACAAAAAATTTTGAAAGAGTTTTCACAAAGAGAATTTTGATAAATATCATGTACAAAAAGGATTCAGAATTTGAGTTTTGACTCAAAATGGTTTTCCCGATCTAGTGAGTTTGTTTCAATACAAGTTTTTTCATGGAAATGGTTTAAAAAGTATGATATGTTTTAAATGTTTTGAATCTAAAATTTTTGTAGATTAGAATATAAAGATAATTCATGTATAGATATTCATGCAATGGCATGTCTAAGTGAAGTCATTGAAGTAAGGGGTTAAAATAATGTGAAAGATTTTTTTTTTTGAATTTGCTCCCTTCCTTGGGGTTATTATGGTTGTTTAATTGATATGCATTTCATATTGTACATATTATACCTATCTATGTAGCCTTTTCCTATTTGAGAGATATCTCCCTCAGGATATTGTTTTAAGGTATTTTGTAGTTTTACACTTCTTTTCCCTTAAGATTGTTGTGTTCCAAATATATTTAGAATCATGGGAGGTATCTCATGGGCTGGTCGGACCACCATTCTCTTTCCTTCTAGTTTTGTTTTGGTTCTTGAGGATGAACCATTCCCCTGGTTTGGGTTTTGGGGAGGCATGGTGCCCTAGAGGGTGGTATTCCCTTCTTCCTATGTTCAAGGATGTATGTTATGATGTTGTGGGTGTTTGGGGAAACATTTCTAGTTATTGACAGTGTTTCATGTGTAACAAGATTCTTGAGAGGTATCTCATTGGGTGGTTGTTCAGTCCCCTTTTTCCCTTCTGGGTTTGGTTTTAAATTCTTGAGGGTGAGAATAGTTTGAGAGGTATCTGATGTAATGGTCCGGACCTCTCCGATCCATTCCTTTGTGAAAATCGGGTGTTTGAAGTGTTCTGAGAGGTTACGGTGACCCATTTAAACAGTTTTCCAAAATTCTAGTTTTTCAATGTTAGGTCATCCCAACAGTGAGTCGCGTTAGTGACTCACGACGGTGACTTGCAATGGTGGGCCAGGACCGGTGAGTCAGGAATAGTAAGTTGCGACGGTGAGTCGCAATGGTGACTCACACCGGTAGGTCATGACGGTGAGTCACAATGGTGACTCACACCGGTAGGTCGCCAGTGGTTACTCGCGATGGTGACTTGTCCAATGGTGACTTGTTCAACGGTGAGTCACCCAATGGTAACTCATTCACTGGTAGCTCGTCCAACGGTGACTCATCCACAAGTAGCTCATCTAATGGTGAGTCACCCAACGATGACTCATCCATCGGTAGCTCGTCCAACAATGACTCATCCACCGGTGACTCGCAACGGTGACTACCCAACAGTGAGTCATTTCCAACAGTTTGTCAAAATTCCAATTTTCTCTACTTTTTCCAGTTTCTCCCTGTAAGGTTTCCTTTGACGTGAATTGAGATTAAAACCAAATTTAAGTGGTTTCGAAGCCGTTTCAAGGGATATAAAATATATCTTTAAATTCCTAATGGTCTCGAGGATTTTAAAATAGTTAAAGCGTGTGGACTTGGTCAAGATCCACCTTTAATGGGGGATTCAAAACGGTTTCGTATCCTGTAAGCCTTGGATCTGATCCTTCAAAGTCGAAGGCATTACCCGGTTCTTTCCTTCACCTTTCTCTTGAAACGAGGCTCCAAAACCTTTCTTCCTTGAGAAATCATGCGCATGTGTTGTGGCCTTCAGATTGTGTTTCCCTGGAATCTTTTTCTCGTTGTATGTCCATTCCCCATTTTGGTGCAACCAGGAAGTGTTGATCGCTTCTTCTTCCAAGTAGGTTTTCCTCCATCTCTCTTATTTATGTATCATGTGGGGTGGGTGTATAAATGTCTCCTTTTTGAAGATAGCATAATACTAATTTAATAAAGATAATTGAATTTGTTTAAGATCAATATGCGGGGTTGGGGAAAGTGATATGTTATGCTTTGATTTTTGTTGATATTGTGAATGTATGGGTTATATGCCTTCTAAAAATCGTGGTTTTTGGGGGTCCTTGGTTGCGCATAGAATGTTTATGAATGAATGTTTGTCTGCTTCTTGTTAAAAAAATTCATGGAATCTATTAACCACGTATATCCGGCTAAAAATAAATGGATTCCCCGTGATTACATGGTGTATGTGTTAACACCCTAAATTAAGTGGAATTGAATAAGGGATGCCCTGCTAAATCTAAAAGTATGTTTTTCTCTGTTATGTGATGTAATGTATTTATGGACACAATTGTGTGTTGTGGGTTGGCTCTAGTGATATAATTGATGGAATATGATTGTGTTGTTATGTGTGGGGGGAGGTGGATTATATATGGTTGTATAGTGGGGCAATGATAGGAATGGTTATACAGCGGGGCTATATGTTATGGTGTGGTTGTGCAGTAAGGCTGCAAAAGGGGATATGGCTGTAAATTGGTGGTGATGTGGGTTTTTGGAAAGAAATTAATGGGTTGTTGTGTGGTTCTGCCTTATGTGTGTTGGTTGTTATATTGTGTGAATTAATTCTAGTTTCTTAGGAAGTGTGGAACAAAAATAGAATATCTATTCTTGGGAAGAATCTGGAAAAAAAAGATCATTTGGAATGGAATGTGGAATGTGAACAGCTAATGAATGAATGATAACAGACTGAAGTATTAATGAACCAATGTGTTGTTAATATGGGATAATTCGATATTTGTGAGATCTCTTAAGAAGCTAAATGTGGATTTAAAGTATAATGAGACTTATGGCTTGTGTTCAGCTTGTATGTTGTTGTGATAATGCGATGTGGTTGGTTTTGTTACAACCACCGAAGTGTCAATGGAACTAATGTTGTATGTTAGTAATTTCCAATGGGTGTGTTCAATGAGGAAATTGATGATGGGTTGTGTTGATTAACTTGTTGATGTTTATGTATAAACAAATGGGTTGGAAATATGAAATAAGATGTCCTTCTAAATGAAATGGTTTTTCTAATGAATGTTGTTTTCAAAAATCAAGTGGATGATAAAGTATAAATTGTTGATAAAACAGAAACTCTGGAATATGGCTTAAAGATTAAAAACGAATTGTGGGTTGTGCCTTGTTTGTGTGTTTCTATGCATTTAGAGGTAGCAACAGAGGTGGTATCATGAGTTGGTTGTTGGTTGAAAACTCATAGGTTAGGCTTGATTGTTTGGTATTATATATATATATATATATATATATATATATATACATACATGTATTTCCTTGTGATTTTTATACGCACCTCGCCCTAGTTGAGCACTATGTGTCAAACACCCCCACTGTCATAGGGGAGGGTGTCTTTCCCAAATATCCTGGTGGGAGGATGGATGACTGGCCACCCGCTCTTCCCCATTCCCTCTTCCAGACGGTGATGGCCCAAGATTATTCAGGCAGGTGGTGGTTTGTGGGGCCCAATTGTGTGAGGGCAAGTTGTGTTTTCCCAGGTATCTTCGAGATGAGATGAGTTGTGGTTTCCCAGGTATCTTCAAGTTGAGATGTGTTGTGGTTTCCCAGGTGTTTTCAAGATGTGATGTGGTATGTGGCACAGGTGTCTACGGGTGTGAGAGCGGCTAATCAGTGGGAAAGTGGTGCGGGGTAGCCAAACTATCGATGTGCTTACTATATTACTTTACTTGACTTGCGTTACTTTGTGAGCATGCCTTAGTGAGGCGGGGATGGCTAGTATACCTTGTTAGGTGTTGTTTGGTTATTCTGTTTTCTCACGGGAGCATTAGTATATTTCTCTCACTTGTGCACGAAAGACTTTGGTTTTCCTACTAAGTATACATGTATGTTCCCCCTGTGTATATAAAAACTATTTTCAAGTTTCTGGGATGATTTTGTGGACCATGCTAGACATTTCTAGTTTGAGCTTTGGAGCTGTTATTGTGTCGTTGTCTTAGCTTTTATTCTTTTGATCTTTCTTTTGGAGACTTGTATATGTATCGGTTTTGATTTATACATGCATTGTGGGATTGTTTGTCTTTTTTTTATATATGTCATGGAGCTGTTTATGGGTGATTCCTCCTATCTCCCGATCTTATTTTCTTATAAAGGGTAATGCCTCCCATATTATGAGATCTGTGTACCTTTGGTGTTGGTCGCCACCCTGGGACCTACTGGAGGCGGGATTTGGGGGTCATTATCTCCCTTTCTTTACTGCCAGCCTAGGAGGGGTATCTTTAGATGGAGGGGGTCGTGACAATTCTCAGTTACATACTTTTGTAAGTCATGTATTGTAATGTTTACTGACCAGGAAAGATCGAAGTTGGGTTCAAGACCTAGGAAATGTATCTTCTTAGGGTACGTTGATGGTGTGAAGGGGTATCGTTTGTGGGGCCCCAATGCCTGCAAACTTATCATCAAAAAAGATGTCATTTTTGTAGGAGATAAAGTGCAAATGACAATTAATGGAGACATGGAGAAAGAGAATATAAAAACTACAACAGTCGAGTTGGAGGACAAATCCAAGGAAGAACCAGTTTCTTCTGAGGCATTACCAGAACATGATAATCAAGTATCGGTTGAGTCTGGACCATAACAGTCGACTCTGGAGAAAAGAGCATCAGTATGACACTCAGACTATGTCACTGTGAGCAATATTGTGTACTACTTATTGACGGATGATAGAGAGTCATCTTCTTTTGCGGAGGTGAATCAGAGTCCAGATTTATCCTCGTAGATGGCGGCGATGCAGGAAGAACTTGAAGCCTTGCACAAGAACAAGACTTGAGATCATGTTCCATTACCTCATGGAAGGAAGGTTATCAGCAACAAATGAGTCTTTAAGATCAAGCGGGATGAAAAGGACCAGGTGGAAAGATATCGTGCACGAATGGTGGTCAAATGATATGCTCAGAAGGAAGGTATTGATTTCAATGAAATATTTTCTTCTGTTGTTAGACTGACGACTATTCGGATAGTTCTGGCGATGTGTGTTATATTCAGTTTACATCTAGAACAGCTGGATGTGAAGACTGTTTTTCTCTATAGTGCTCTTGATGAAGAGACCTATATGCTCCAACCAGAAGGTTTTTCAGAAGTAGGAAAAGAGAACTTGGTTTGTAGGTTGAACAAAACTCTATACAGTCTCAAACAGGTGTCGAGGTGTTCGTATAAGAGATTTGATTCCTATATCACAAGCCTTACATATAACATACTTCATTCAAATCCTAGTGCATATTTTAGGGGTTCATATGGTAATGATTTCATCATTATTCTGTTGTATGTGGATAACATATTGGTTACAGGCCCCCAGCAAAGATCAGATCTAGGGGATGAAGGAACGGTTGGCTAGGGAGTTTGATATGAAGGACTTGAGACCAGCAAATAAGATTCTTGGGATCCAGATTTATCGAGACAGAAATAATGGGAAGATTTGGCTATCACAAAAGAATTACTTAAGGAGAGTCTTGAAACACTTCAACATGTAAGACTGTAAGTCAGTCTCTACCTCACTTCCTGTTAATTTCAAGTTATCATCTACAATGAGTCCTAGCAGTGAAACAGAGAGGATGAAAATGTCTCGAGTACCGTATGCATCAGCAGTGGGGAGTCTGATGTTCGTTATGGTTTGTACTAGACCAGACATTGCATTTGCGGTGGGAGCAGTTAGTCAGTACATGACGAATCCAGGACGGGAGCATTGGAGCACAGTGAAGAGGATCATGAGATACATCAAGGAGACATCAGATGTTGCATTATATTAAAGGATCAGATTTCACTATCATAGGCTATGTTGATTCAGATTTTGCAGGTGATTCTGACCGAAGGAAATTCACTACTGGTTGTGTGTTTACTCTTACAGGAGGAGCTGTGAGCTGGATTTCAAAGTTATAGTCAGTTGTGGCGTTATCCATAACGGAGGCATAGTACATGGCAGTTACACGGGCTTGTAAAGAGGCGATTTGGATGAGAATTTTATTGGAGGAGCTCAGGCACAGACATGAGCATATTCCATTATTTTGTAACAGTCAGAGCACATTGCACATTACAAGGAATCCATCTTTTCATTTCAGGACGAAGCACATTAGGGTACAGTATCACTTTGTCCGAGATATTGTGGAGGAAAGAAGTGTGGACATGCAGAAAATTCACACTAAAGAAAATTTGGCAGATTTATTGACGAAAACGATTGACTCTGATAAGTTCAGATGATGCAGATCCTCGAGTGACATTGCAGAGACGTGATCAGCATGTTTGGTAGATAGAAACGGTGTCTGAAGATGTGATTGGTTCTCAATCAATCTCCAAGTGGGAGATGTGTCGGCAATTCATTTGACGAATGGTGGCCGCCCCCATGCTTTGTCAAGGGAGGCGAGCGTGGGTGACAGCTAGGTAGGTGGTTGGTGGCCAAGCCCCACCAAACATCCAACAGGAGAAGGCAGCGGGAGTGAGATACAACCTATAAATGGGGCTCTCTCCCAATGGTTTTATCATTAGCTTCACCGACAATCTTATCACTAACCGATCTCATTCGAGTGTGGTATTTTGTGAGGTGGTTTCCCCATTATTGAGATAAATTTTACGAGGGTTTTCTTTTTGTAATAGTGAGAAAATTGTTTACCCATTTTTACTTATAGTAATCCTTTTATTTGCCCGTGATTTTTTACCTCTTTCATTTTTTAGATTTTTCCAAGTTACATCTGGTGTGTGTTTTTTTTTTTTTTGTATTTTTGCACTTTATTTTATCTCGTAATTATTATTGCACCAATATGTCAATCATTTTCGGTCCCAACAAAATAAAGGTTGGTTTTGAATTCTGGAATCGTGAAGTGTTATTCAACTTTACCGTGTCTTTTATCATAAAAAATGAGGAGATTATTATGTCATTATTGGAATACCCTCCATTATTTGGTTTTAATAATCACAACATACATTTATTATTTCACTAACAGTTTAAAGAATTTCAAATAACCACTTGCCATACTTATGTTTTATCAAATAAAAAAACTCATTATCCAAACTCAAACATCTAAAACATCACCAAGAACCCGAAACATCACCGAGACCCTGCATGACTCGAACCCGAAACATCACCGAGACCCTGCATGGTTGCTATCAAATGAACTCAACTCTGGGGACTAAACTCAAACACCTCATATGATGGAGAAGATATGGAAAGAAAAAAACCAGTCAACCAAGAAATAGAAACTTCGGGCTATATCTACCAATGATCAAAACATCACCATATTTTAAGACTGGGACATGATTCAGATGCTTAAATAACTAATGACGAATCCAATTAGAAGAAGTTCGGAAGATGTGAACATCCAACCAAAGAACATCATTGCCAACAGTAGTAAAGTCTACACAAAATCCCAGACATCGGAATTAAATAGTCAACACCAAATCCTAAAGATATCATGGAGACTTTCTGCAATAGGCATCTTCTAAAGGACCAAACAGATCATTCCAATATATGGATTTGGTCGAACAAGAATTATCTCCTTCTGTACTCTGTTTTAGCTTCTGTTTTCCATTGATTTCTTCAAATACCCGATATTCCACAGCTTTACATGTTTTTTCTTTTTTTACTTTCAGGGGTTTAAATTTTTTATACTCTTTCAATTCACCCTCCCTTGAAAGTTATCCTTCTAGGAAAACAATGCTCAGACTTGTTTAACGATGGATGGACAGAAAATGGTCAATGACTAAATTGGAAAGATGGTATTGTTTAGCACAAAAGAAAACCATACCTTTAGTATCCATCCAAGAGTCACCAAGGTCGATTGAACGATCATACCATTTTGGAGTTTGGTGTAATCACAACAGCTGATGCAACCAGACAATGTACAAAACATGACAGTTTGGTGTAATCACAACAGCTGATCCAACCAGACATAATGTACAAAACATGACATTTTCAAATAGTTGCATAACTTAATCTAAAACATAATGTGTCATATGCAAATTAGTTTCATCATGTCTATAACTACTAATCCAGAAACCAAACAAGAATAATTCAATCATCAATTTATTCTTATAATGCTCCCGGATCCAAACCTGCCAAATCAGGTTGAGCACGAGTTGGAGTCTGTCAAACCAAATCGTGATCGACAGTTCATACCCATTCGAGAATCATCATGATTGACCAAACAATCGTACCATTTTGAAGATTGGTTTGATCTAGGACAGTTATCTGAAAAAGGAAAAATCCAAGACACTCATCTGACCACACACCATCTACCATACCATATAGGATTAAACATGAAAAATTGTGACCACTCTAAATATCTATATATCTTATTCAAATGAGTGTCATCATGTCACCATACAAAGACCAATCCATGTATTAAATTAGAATAATCCAAATATAAATTTATTCCCTAACTTTTCACCACAAAGCATCCAAAACTTTCTATTATAGCACAATAATAAGCATCTCCTTCATTCTTTGAGAGGTTATTATGCAACAAGTACTGCTGTAAAATAATAAAAGATTGTTGTTATATTTTCAAGGAAATTCACTCTGAACCCAAAACACCACCGGAATAGGGGGATCAATTCACTCAAAAGGAGAACAACATTGTAATGCATTTTGACAATTTCATCAACAGGGTTCCAAGTTTGTCTTCCACCAACCAATTCCTTCTACCCTACTCTGAATAATTTATTCCTATTTCCAGATTACCCAAACATACTTTCCATTTTCATTTCATAAAAAAATCTATAAAAATCAAATCTTTAAATGAAACAAGCAGTTTTGGATCGCATTATATTCTAAGCCAGGAGTAATTGTGCTACTGGTTGAATTTGAATACAAAGGACAGACTCCCGACAAAGACAAGACTCTGTAGACACAAAAGATCGCCAAGAGATCACTCTAAACAGAACACTTCCAGTTTTTCTATATCAATACAATGAAATAACTTACAGGATTAAATACATCACATTATGTCCACAACGCAGCTGTATGTAAACGGGCACTCTTCTGTATCACTGCCAGGGACGCTGAAACTAACACCCCATGGCCTTTATTAATCAGGTTCAGCCAAAAGGCTGTGGAACTCCTGACAGCAACTCAGCGGAAGCAACCCCAACTGTAACAAACCCCCAACCAAACCAGAAACAATATCAGGCACACGGCAGCATCAATGACCAGAACAATCCAAACCAAGCGCCACCATCGCTTGTGAAGCATGTTCTGAGACCCCGATCGCATCCTACCCGAACCCAAACTCAAACTCTTCTGCAATGAATTTGAAGAGGCACCTCTGCCCTGGTCAGCCAATTCCCGGGCTCCCATGTCCCTATCATTTGATTCCCAGTGCTCCTCCAAATCAACATCTTGCACTGCAAGCATAGGATCACCCTCTTTCATCTTCTTCGTCCCCAACAAAGGCGCTTTAGTCGATGCCACCATTGATTCAACTCCCCCACCATTGCCATGATCACCGGTACCAGGGGCTGCAGAAGGAGTTTGAGTTTGATCACCCCAATTGTCACAGTCATCCTGGGAAACATGCTCCAGGGAGGATATGAGGCGCCGGATAATGGGCACCAGCTGTTCTTCCATGATTGACAAGCTCTGGCTCGAATGCCTTCTCCAAGGAACTTTCCTGAACCCATCTCTCAATCTTTTCAGGAATTGAAGGGCTCGCTGGCTCCCTACAGCCTCAGCCATGATTGTGAAATAGACATACCCATCTTCCATCAGGAATCCAACAGTTTTGTTGCTCCCTGTCTGAAAATACCATCTGTGGAATGGAGGAGCCTTATCCAGCCACGTTGCAGCCAGCTTCTCAATTTCAGGGTCTCCACGGGTTTCTGCGTGCAGAACCCTATTTCCCTTCAGTACACAGCAGTAACACACCATGTTCTGCTGCAGTGAAGCCATGAATGACGCGGTAACTGCAGAGCTCAATCTTCACTCCAAGAAAAGCAGAGGACGAACTAAACCCTAGCTTACAGCTTAAATGGCACCCCAAAACAACATGCCTCCTAATCGATCCTCCGGCCAAAATCTTGCGTACCCGCCAACGATTCTGAGTTTGCAAGAGTATCTAAGGGATAAATTTTCGGCAAAAGAAAAACGCGGTCCGCTTCTTCAACTCGACAAGCAAACCCCACACAGGGAGAGGTTGATTCAAGGAAGAGAGAAACCAGAGCGTTTAGAAAAAACGTTGCGATCAGGAGAGCTGGAAGTCCTCCGTAAAGTTTCCATCTCTGTCTACAGTTCCGCTTCTAATAACAAGATAACCTTGATTCCTAAAAATCAAAACTGCAACAAACAAAAATCCCGATCTAATCTAAAACTCAATAAGAACCTAAATCAGTGATCTGAGTGGAGACCATGATTACGCCAAACTTGAGGATATGAAGGGATAATTTAAAATATTGCCGGGGTTCCAGAAGGATTCACTTTGCTGCGCGGCCTCCGCATCCGTCGACACCCGGGCCGGCGACATTGTTGGGGACCGGGACGGTGACGAGGTGAGGTGACCCAAAATGTTTTGACCCATTTTTCACGGCTAACTGTGTTTTATGTACCATTTTAATATTTTAATTACAGTTCTTGGTTTGAAATTTAAGTATTATAAAACTTAAAGCATTATTAATTTTTCCCATTGTATCATTCATATTCCTCATCGATTATTGATATGCTATAAGTCAATGCAAATCTACTTTCAACATTGTGGGTTTTATTATTCGTGATATCTATATATAATTTTTAAAATATTTTTAAAATTTGTAATTTAATACTCAAATTTTCCTTAATTAAGAGTTTACCATTTTTTTTAACCTAAACCACACCACCCCCCTTACATGTTTAAGCTTCCAATTGAGTAACTCGCTCCTGGTAAACCAGTTAAAGAGTCTCAAGCTCGCCTTTCGTCATGCGGTTGATGGTACGTAAAATTGTTTCGCCCAACGCCGCCCAACACTGAATAGGGGATTAAAATCAGCGGTGGTTAAATTATGATGCTGAAACACAACTAGTGGGAATTGAACCCCCTGACTCCGAGGAACCAAGCGAACGACCCAACCACTGGGCCACCCCCGCAGGAGCATTAGAAGTTTACCATTAACAACTCCTTTAATAAACAAAATAATGTCATCTTTATTCACAAAAATAATTTAAAATTATGACACAATTTTTGACCTCAATATGTGACATTGATTTATTGCAAGATCCTTTGTCTCTCGCTGCTCCTATAAGAAAAGTTTTTATTGTCTGTATTTTCAATTGTTTATGCCCCTGTGGTCGTCTAGGGTGGTGAGGCTAGGATGAGGTTCGGGGCGTGGTCGCGGGGTCGAGTCCCCGGGTCAGCGAGTTTATTTGCAGTTTCTTGTAGCGTGTGTAGGCTACCATTGGCAATTGTGCCTAATATACCTAATATAATACTTTCAATTGTATGTATTCTCGAATTACAAATGTTATGATTGTGTGAGTGCATGTGGACTTGAAGTCAGTGGCCATTTTCACGGTTTCACACATGCATGTCTCAATTTTCATTTTCTCATGTTTGTCCTCATTTTGATACTTCATATCCATAATTTTATATTTTGATAATAAAAAAATGCCTCTTATGTTTATCATGCTACGACCAAGGGCTACACATTTATATATTGTCAAGACTTTGTGTTTTTAAATATGAGGTCAATAAAAATTTGTTAGACAAGACTTGATGATATATTTTACAAGATCAAACAAAAGCATTAAAGATCAAAATAAAATTTGTTGGCGTTGGATTTTGCAGGATGTTCTAAACACCTTACGCGCTTTAGAGACAAATAAAACCCCCCTTTAAAGGAGCATAGTGAGAAAATAATGTAAAATTATCATCTCATATAATAATTTATAGCAAATGTATAAGTCAATGACGCAGTACCCCAGTGGTAACTATCTTTTGTCCAGGCATCCGCAAGGTAAGGGTTCAACCCCCGCCATTGCCCTATTCTTTCTGAAATGTGTTGTTTATTTCAAACCTTGCACACGTGCCCATGTGTATGCCTATGAGTTCCGCTCCCACCTCTATATTCACTGCCTTGCCCCACCTCGGTCTCAAAGCAGAGATGCCTAATGAAGTTTCCTACCCCAACGACAACCCGCGTCACCCGAAGATTTATCCCAACCTCACGTCAATCTGTGATGCCCAACAAAGTTTCCCAACACAACAATGTCCTGTGACACCCTAAGTTATCTTATATTCCCGTGGTCTTGACCCACCCTAATAATCTACAAACCTGTCTCACCTTATCTTCAACAAATCCATGTCCACCCCAATGCCCCCCATTGAGAGGGCTCTTGTCCCCTTAGCATTGTACAATCAAGTATAATAATGGTCCAAGCCCCTCCCCCCATGTATGACAACCCTTGTCTTTATTACACATCAATTTATGGTTTATTACATAAGAGTACACAAAAATAACCCGGAAGATCGAGAAGTCTAGTGTCTTTGAGAATTAGGTACATAACATAACATCTTGAATATGTGATAGAACGACATTATTGAAAACTTCCTTAACACGCTTATACAATTCCATATTTTTTAAAACTGCATGAGATAACCTGATGACATACATAAGAAAAAGGTGAGCTATAAAGCCCAGTAAGAGAATAAACAATGAATAACATGAAGGAAACAAGACATTTTAGACAATAGTCATTTCAATGGGACATAAAAGGTGTGAGAATCACAAATATAAACAATAAGGCATGGTATAACATGGTAACATAAAGACAACATGAGAAATGTGGCAATAATTTTAAACATGCCATCATAAACATAGGTCAAGGCTAACTGCCAAGACATCACGGTAGACAAAGTCCCGTGATGGATTAGATTCACTCCCTAATCCCTTGTCTGACGTCACATTAGACTAAAACACTATCAAATGCATTAGAGCACTATATAATTCTGGGCACACTCGTCACTTTCATATCATTCACATGTATAAGTGTGTCACATAGATCATACAATATAGAATCATTTTTCATCACATTTTATTCCACGATCAAGAAGTGTGAAATACATACATGGAAGTCCCCAATAAAAAATTTATAAGTACATAAAGTTGAACACCCTTGATAGGAAATGAGTATGAGTATTCACTACACAATTGTTTGGCATGAAAAATCACGGTAAAATTTCGTCAGCATAACGGAGCCACATAAATGTTCATGAGAGTGCTTAATGAGATTCAAAGGGGTATATCACCATTTATACATCAAATGGATAGTAAGTGGGATATGGAAGAACATATCTCAACATTAGAAATTGGAGATAAAATGCATAAGATAATGAAGATACTTGAATAAAGAGGAGGAGAAGATCCCTTACTGAATTTCAGCATAACAACAACTTAGGTAAATACTACAATGAGAGGTGATAAATGATATCTCATTATTAAGACATCAATTGGACAGTAGAGGGAACTTTATAAAGTCATGACAACATAACCAATTGAGATTCAAAGGGCTAATTACAAAGAAGGAGCTTGAATGGAAAAGAAGAGAGAAATCTCTTACTAAATTTCAGCATGGTATTGACTTAGGAAAATTCTATAATGAGAGGGGATAAATGATCTCTCATTGTTAGGTTATCAATTGGAAAATATAGGGATACTTATAAGATCATGAAAACATAACCCATTTGAGATTCAAAAGGCTAATTACGAAGAATGTGCTTGAATTGAAAAGAAGAGAGAGAGGTCCTTTACTAAATTTTGGCATGGTAACAAGTGTACATAAAGGTTCATGGGAGGGATTAATGAGAGTGAAATGAGTTTCTCATCACATGGACACAAAAAGGGACGTAAGAGGGATGTCTAAAAACATACCCAAACAAGAACAGATGGAAATTAAGAGGCATAACATAAAAGATGTGATTGAATGAAAAGAATAGTGGGAGATCCCTTACCTTAAGAGGGTGATTCCAAAAGCTTGGGAGAAGCTTCTTGAGAGTTTGGGGGAACCTTGCAAGGACTATATAGAGGGTAGGGTAGAGTAAGTACGTGCTCCAAGGTTTTTGAGTGAAGAGAATGAGGAGATTGGGTGAGTTTATAGAGGAAAAGAGAGGATAGTTCTTTATTATTTTCCAAACCTAGGTTTTGGACTCTATATACTAAAATAACCAAAACCAAAAACCTTCCCATGGTTTTTCCCATGGTTTCTTCAAAATAGGGGTGATTTTAATTATTTTATAAGGCTAAGGGATGAACTTATTAAAATAATACCCTCTCTAATGTAGAGGTGAGTCATGTTTATAAAGAAATGATTTTAAACCCTTAAAATATAATATAGGTTTTGGAAGATTCATAAAGAATTTATAAAATTAATAAAATAATCTAAAATTAACATTATTTTAAAGGGGATACATAGATTTGGTCATGTATACCCTTTATATCATTTATTACATCACTTTTGGGTCATTATGATGTCATAATACACACCGTATATTCATACAAAATTTAATTTTTACCCAAAAATTTGACGGTCTTAGAAAATTATGAAAAATTCACCTTTGGATAATTTCAAAGTTCCAATTCAAAAAAAATATTTATTTTATAAAAATAATTTTCTAAATATATAAATTTTCACTTTTAAAATAGAATTGACATTTATCAAGAAATGATGTTTTTGAAAATAACAGTTTTCAAACCATTATAGAAATTACATTTGACATCATAAAAATTATATTATCATTTAAATTTAAAAATCATAATATAATAATAATATTTTATTAAAATATCATTTATTTCAAAAATCCCTTAATTCATCAAAAGGAATGTCTTAATTAAAATTATATATTACTCAAAAATACAATTTGTGTTTTATCATATCAAAATATATTTTTTATCAAATTGATTACTTAATCATTTATAAAGTAAAAAAGCACATGAGCCTCAGCCCAGTTGGTGAGGTCTCTCTAAGTGCATCCACGAGACCTAGGTTCAAAACCAGGTGGATGCATAATTTCGGGGGTACTGTAGCAGTACTGTAGCATACACGGTAGCATGTACTGTTCGGTACTGTAGCAGTCAGAACTATTCACCTTGGGCCATTGGTTTGGGCATGTAGTCCTTAAGGCCTTTGAGCCACCCAGGCCTTCAGATCAGTAAGGCTTTCGGGCCACCTCATGGCCTTCGAGCCACCTCAAGGCCTTTAGGGCCATCTGATATACAATTGCACAAACAAATTCTACAAGGAACCACTCTAGAGGAGGAAAGAGCAGGGCACATTCACCAGAGCAGGGCTAAACGAATTTGGAAGAATGAGAGGGTATGAAATTTTCCATCGGTACTGTGCCTATGCATCTCTGTACATGGACATGCTAGCCGAACAACCATGCAAAGGTGGAGAGCTGATCACGATGAAGATGCTGGGGATGGGCGGTTTCAAGTAGTCATAGTATGTATGATTTACTTAAGACCTACGGGTCCTGTAATGTCTCCAAGCCTACGGGAAATGTAATATCTAAGCTTACGGGACTTTTAAGGGTTCCCCCTCATCCCTTGAAAGGGGGTTATTAGAAAATCAATAAAAAAGAAGGCTTTCGGGCCATTTAGTCAAAAAAAGTAAAGATAATAAGGAATAAATATAATAATTATTTCAATGAAAAGGAAATATAAATATTCATGCTATTAGGGTTACTTTGTTTCTAGTCTTTGTTAAATTATTTCTTACCCTTAATTAACCTGTTTTTCTTTTACCGTGGTAATAAATATTTACTACAATTACTATTCATATTTTTCAAGAATTAAGTTGACCTTATTACCTAATATTAATTATAATGATTAAAAATATGGAATCAATTTTATCAAAATCAATATACAGAGGTGGAAGAATTTAATTTAATATAAAATCTGTAAGAACGATGAAAATCAGTTTTCTGAAAAATGCATTTTTTAAGGAAAAAATGATTTTACTTTAACTCTATAACTAGTAATCTTCATTATATGGATTTAAATTAAAAAATATAGATATATGATATAAATATTTAATTTAAATCATTTATCATTAGGGGTTATTTTAATTATTTACAATGGAGATACATTATGCATTTTAAATAGTTTTTAGAAAAATGAGTTTTGAAGCCTAAAAATATACATATACAAAAATCTAGTATAAATATGATTTATGTAATGGCTCAGGCCTCTCCAGTCCATTACTTTGTGAAAAATCAGGTGTTTGAGGTGTTCTGGGAGGTCAAGGTAGATTATTCTCAACACTTTGCAAGATTTCCAGTTCTGTGAACAGTGTTTCCAGTTTTGTGAACAATATTATCAGTGAGTCATTTGTGAATAGTGCTGTCTGTGAGTAATTTGTGAACAGTGCTGTGAGTGAGTCATTTGTTAATAGTGTTATCGGTGAGTAATATGTGAACAGTGTTGTCAGTGAGTCATTTGTGAACAGTGTTGTCGGTGAGTCATCTGTGAACAGTGTTGTCAGTGAGTCATCTATGAACAGTGCTGTCAGTGAGTCATGTGTGAACAGTGCTATCAGTGAGTCATCTGTGAATAGTGTTGTCGGTAAGTCATATATTAATAGTGATTTCAGTGATTCATCTATGAATAGTTTTGTCGGTGAGTCATCTATGAACAGTGATGTCGGATGAGTCATTTGTGAACAATGATGTCGGTGAGATAGATGTGAACAATGTTTCCAGCTTCCTACATTTCTCCCCTTTAACATTTTCTTTGATGAAAAACAAATTCAAGGACTTTTTTTAAGGGATTTAAGGCTGATTCAATGGCTATAAATCCTATCTTAATATTCCTAAGTGTTGAAGTTCCTTTACATGGTCAAACTGGGTAATCTTGATCAGATCCACCGTTAATGGAAAATCTAAAACAGTATCTAAACTGATGCTCCGTTTAAATTTTCAAAAGGATTATATACCTTCTAATTTGTTCTTCCTTATTTGCTTTCCCATGGAACTAGAAATCTGGATTTCTTCCTCCTATAGGAGTCATGTGATTGAACTGTGATCCTTGGATCGTTTTCCTTGGAGTCTTCCAACTACAAGCGCACCCCCTGTTTTTGTGCAATAAGGAAGTGTCGATCTGTCTCTAATATAAGATATGTTATACCATCGTTCTTCTAGGTTCCTCTCCTTATATTTATACTTTCCATGTTATGTAATGTGATATCCATGTTTTTAATGAACCTTTCTTGGGTGTTGGTTGATGCGGTTGTGCCGCAACGTCCTCGGGTGGATGTAGTTGTTGCGGGAGAGGTGATCGTGATCCATTGTGTTGGATCATTCTCATGAAAAGAACTTCAAAAACCTTTTAAGGCATGGGATTCATGTCTTCTATATTCCTTTATGCGTAGTCATAGAAGTATCATGTTTTATCCACTAGATCACAATGAAATTTACATAATAAATATTTGAACAGGATTAAAGAATTGGAATCGATCATATGTTATTTTTTTATATCATGGTGATGGTTTTCCTCTTGATTTCTAGATCATATGATATATATGATTTTCTTTTTAGAATTTCATTCTTGATGAATTGGTAAATAATGTAAATCTGAGATTAATTATAAATTATCTATCTAAAGATAAATAGGCATGTAAATGAATCCAATTGTTGTTGTAATTTAATGATAATCAAATGGATGTAGTTATGAATGTCTAATTTAATTGATTAATTCAATATGGAATAAAGGACCAGTTTTGCGATAAATAATATGTCTCAAAGGGTTCTGAGTTACCCTCTTTCTTTTAAAGGACAAGAACCTTATTCTTTGGAGTTGTGAGTGCTCGTTGTGTGTGAAGGCTGAATGCCTTGTTTAGGGCCAAGATCCCAATTTCTGTTGTTTGTTTCCTGCTTCTTGTATTGTGGTGTGAGCCTGGTATGGATGAGACTGGAGGGATTTTGTGGTATGTGGGGGGTAGGGAGGCCCAATTTTGGTGGCAGTAGTTAACGCCTAGAGTGACGAGATGCATCAATTTATGAATGTGGGTATCGTGGAGGACACTAGGGATGATGGCATAGATTGAAGCTGGTCTTACCATTGATATGAAAGTGGTTTATGATTGATCCTATTGTTTTTTATCTTCTTTAATTTCCCCACTGCTTGAGGTATATGTTCTTGCTTACCCTCCTTCCAAAAGAGGTGAAAACACGCGGGGTATGCCACATGCTTTCTGTGTTTATCTTCTCAAGGATGGATGGGTCTATGCTCTTTCTATAGGTGGAAAAGACCCAGCGAGTAGTTCACTTACTCATTATGTTGGTCCCCTTGTGTTTGGAAGGTTAGAATGATTTTTCTAGAATACCTATAATTATGGAAAAGTGATAATGCTGTTAATAAATGATTGAATAAATGATGTTGAACCCATGGGTTTGGAGCTTACTGGGATGCAAGACTGAGGCTGTACTTTTGAGAAGCTGTGGACTCGGGTTGGTCATGCCTGGAGGGCATGTAACTTTGTTGTGTTGCTAATAAAATTTAATGTGGTTTTGAAAATGGTTAATTAATGGTTAAAGAATTAATTAACATAAAGTGAAACTAATTCAAAGGGATAAGATGTTTTAGAAAATCTCTTTAAATGGTTGTGTGCTTATAGGATATCTAGTCATAGTAGTGGTAGTCGGGAGTCTGAGATACATTAGCTGCAGTTGTGTCTAAGACTAGTTTTTTCCCATAGTGTAGTTGTGAGCTATATTATATCATGTAATTTTTGTGTTTATATATTTTACCCCACCCTATCAGTTAGGGTGATTGAATCCCTGGGGATTCTGAGCCTTGGGGGGGGGGGGTATTTTCCCCAACATTCTGATGGGAGGATGGATGACTGACTACCCCCTTTGGTCATGCTCTCTTCTCTTGGTAGTTATTGTGTAGGTAGGAACAACAGTTAGATTTACCCATATATGTGTGTAAAGGGCTATAATGGATTGTGGTTATTCACACACATATAATATAGATATAGTTTTCTATCGACTAATATAGGTGTATCATGTATAGGTTGTGATGGATTGAGGATCCTTACTCGGTGTATGGACTGTAATGTCTTGAGGTATGATACCCGATGTATGATACACATTATGAGAGCTATGGTGGCTCCTAGAAACTACCTGTTTACTTTGGTTACGTAGACATAGTGGTTGTGTTTCACGATATTCATGTTGTTATGCTATGCCCAAGTGTCTACGGGAAAACCTTTTTGGAGAGAGATGCTTAGGACGTGTGACATTGGGGAAAAGTGGAAAACCAGTGGGGAAGTGTTAGAAGGGTACCCTTTATATTATTTTTTATATTATATAATCTTATATGTGATACTTGGTGAGAGTATCCATGGTGAGGATGATAACATAGTATACCTGTTTAGGTGACGAGTTAGTTTCACTTGTTTTTCACTGTGTTTTAGAATGCTTTCTTTACTTTTGAATGAGAGGCTCTGAGGAGGATCCTACTGGGTATACTGTTATACTGACCCTATGTATATATAAACTATTTTTAGGTCACTTGGAGTAGGTTGTAGATCAGGCTGGTTACTACTAGCTTGGGGTTGGAGGAGTTGTTCGGGCTTCATGGTCGCTTCTGTTTTACTTTCTTTTGGTACTTACAATTTTCCTTTTCATTTGTAGTAGTTATTTCATGAAATTACATATGTGTATTTGGGTTTTCTTTTACTTTGTAGTGTTAGCAGGAGTTGGTTGGTGTCTATCTTATCTCTCACTTTCTCACGCGTTATCATAGAGGGTAATGCCTCCCATCTGTGTGTTTATTATACCCTTGGTACTAGTTGCCAACCTAAGGCCTACTAGAGGGGAAACTCGGGTGTCACTATCTCCCTTCTCACATTTCCAGCCTAGAAGGGATACACTTTGTGGGGAGGGGTCGTGACAGAGTGGTATTAGAGATTTTAGTTGAGGGATAGAATGGAGTTTGGAGTTAGACACAGGTGAGGTTGCATGGATTGGTAGGGAAATGGTGTCAGCTAAGATTAGAAAGCATTGTAAACACGAGAGTCCAACTGATACACAAATATTTAGGGCCCCCTGTGATCTTTTTCACAGACCTTTAAGCTTATAGTGACTACTAAATGAGGTGATACTTATTACATGGTAGATACCTAGGAAAGGATCATGCATCATTATTCTTTTTGTTTTTGTTTGAATGGATAGACCTTAAGATATGTTAACTTATAATGAATAAAAGAAGACAATTAATTAATTAATGTTGAGTCTTTCATATTCCAGGTTTAAGAGCTCTAACTGTTTGTTATTTTGTAGGTATAGATCTAGGTTAAAGTCCTCTTCAGGTTAGCGCAAAATATTTTTAGCTGGATATGTCAGCCGATCGCTATAGAGTATAGGTTGACGGCGATGACACTTAGAGGAGGACACTATGAGATTTTCATTACTGGATTCTGGAGAAGTATGAGGTCTCTGTTTCAAATGCGGTCACGAAAGACTAGTTGGAGGATGTTGAGATATCTTTTAGTTCAATCCACGCTTGGAAGGAGCATTGGGTGTCATTAGTTGTGACAATGCTGCATGGAGAAGCAAGGAAGTGGTGGTTCTTATTCCTCGGGGATTGTGAGGAGTCAACAGTCTTGTGGGAGGAGTTTTGAGACAAGTTCAGATTTAAGTTTCTTTCTTCGACCGTGAAGGCAGCCAATTGCCAGGATATAACAACCATGCTCTTTATTACAGACTTTAACATGATTTATTACAAAAACTTGCACTTAAGACAACCCTGAGGATCTAGAGGTCTAGTGTCTTGGGAAATTAGGAGCATTACATAACAACTTAAAACATAAAATAAAACATCTTTATTGAAAACTTCTTTTACATAACCACAATATTCTTTCATACTTAGCATTGCATGGGATAACCTAAGGAAATACATAAGAAAATGGTGAGCTATAAAGACCAATAAGGGAGTAAACAAGGAATAACATGAATAATACAATACATGTTAGGAAATAGTCATATTAATGGAGCATAATAGAAACATGAACATAAAGGTATTATATAGCATGATTATCATAACATGGAGATGTGACAACAACATTTAACATGATATTAGCATGATCCAAGGATCATTGCAATGGAGAATGAGTAAAACTTAATTTAACTTGAATTAGAATGAGTAAACCCTAATTGCACTTTAAGTATCATGATACTAATCTTTACCCAATGCATTGGAGCACTATCAGGGTGCACCCTTCTTAATCATTTCATTTCATGCATAAGTGTGCCACATAGATCATATAACATGGAATCATTCAACATCATCATTTATTCCTTGATAAAGGAATGTGGAATAAATACATGAAATTCTATAATAAATATTTATATATGCATAACAATTAATACCCTTTATAGAGAAATGGGCATGTTATTCACTACATGATGATTTTGGCATGAAAAATTGTGGGGCAATTTTGGTTGCATAACAACATGAAATAAAAATTCATAAAAATGGTTGATGAGAGATAAAGGGGTATCTCATCATATGTACATTAAATAGATAGTAAGGGGTTCATATAGATACATGTAACAACACATGGAATTTTGAAATAGAATGCATATCATAATAAAGAAATATGAAGAAAGAGGAGAAATGGAATAACTCTTAAGAAATTTCGGCATGGTAACGGGTGTACATGGGAGGGATTAATGAGAGATAAAGAGGTCTATAATCATTCAAACATAAGGTGGTAAGTATGGGGGAGGTTAGAAATCATACCCCAAAATTTTTAATTGAAAAATAAAAGGGGATAACAATATAAAGAAATTTGGAAAAAAATTAGAAAGGAAGAAATCCTTACTTGGAAGTGTGATCCCAAAGGCTTGGGAGAGGCTTGAGAGAGGCTTATTGGGATCTTAGGGCACCTTGGTAGGATTTTAGATAGATTAGTGAAGATGTTGGTTGATATCCAAATGGTTTTAGTGAATAGTAATATGAGATTGAGTGGTTTTATATAGGAAAAGGAGACATAATTCTTTAATATTTAGGTTTTGGACACTACACATTAAACTAATCAAAACCAAAAACCATCCTATGGTTTTTGCCCAAGTTTTTTACCAAAGGGGAGTGGAAAAAATTATTTTATAATTCAAATGGCTGAAATTATTAAAATATTGGGCTTTCTTATGTGGAGGTGAGTTACACTCTCAAGGAAATCATTTTAAAATGTTAAAATATTTTATAAGTCTTGGAGAGTCCACTAAGGCATTGTAAAATTAATCAAAAAAAAAAAATCTAAAATCAAATTATTTTAAAGATAAAACATATATTAGACTAATATCTATTTTATAGTATTTTATTACATCACTATTGGGTCATTATGATGTCATAAAACATATTATATATTTAAAAGGTATTTAATTTTTACCCAAAAAGTTGATTCTCAGAAAATTATGAACAATTCACCATTAGATAATTTTGATGACCTGAATCAAAAAATAATATTCATTTTATCTAAATAATTTTCTAAATATGTGAATTTTTACTTTTAAAATAAAAACTGACATTTATTGAAAATTCATGGGTTTTGACAAAAACAGCTTTCGAACCTTAATAAAAATTACAATTGTATTCATAAAAAATTATATGATAGTTTATATTAAATAAAAAATAATTTAGTTATAATATCTTATTATAATATTATTTAATTCAAAAATCCATTAATTCATCAAAATATATTTCTTAATTGAATATCAACTAAAAATACTATTTGTGCTTTAAAAATCATTTAAAAAGTAACAATAATAAATGAATATATATTATTTATACAAAAAAATAAAGCACATAATCATAGTTCTAGGGTCTTGTTACATAACCCCTTATAACACTCTCACAGTACCTAAGGGTAAGGTGTGCGATGGTGACATAATCTTGGGGTGGCTCAGATAACATCGCTCAGATGGTAATCTCTATTAACTTCCACTTCTCCTGTAGACAATTCCGTTCAATATTAACATGTTGAAGCTCAACTTGGTCTTGGTAAAGAGCGAAGTCCAGTGACGCTACCTACTTTCCGAGCTCTGACAAATGGGCTTCATATAGATTAATTATACTGGATGAGGCCATCTCTTACTTTTTCTGAGTAAATTGGATTTGTTAAAGCCCTATATTTATACTAATCATGTGATAATTGTTCAAAAACTATATTAATAATGGTAAAAATTCATAATAGTATTTTAAAATCCAAAAACATAAAACCAAGGAAGTGCATATGTTTTAAATAACCATTTTACATAATAAAACATTTAGTTAGATCAAGAGGAATTTTCATTAATAAAACTTTGGATCATTACAATCTCCCCCCCCTAAGAAATTTCACCCTTGAAATTTCCTTTTCCCACACTAAAACAGATGAGGGTAACTCTACTTCATCACTTCCATTGACTCCCACATTACTTCTTCAAACTTGTGGTTTTTCCACAACACCTTGATGAGGGGTATTGTCTTATTTCGTTGAAATTTTTCCCTATGATCTAAGATTTTTACTAGATTCTCTTCATTGGAGAGGTCATTCTCCAATGGTACCACCTCTGGATTGAGTACATGCGATGGGTTGGGTATGTACTTCTTCAAGAGTGATACATGGAATACATCATGTACTTGAGATAGGTTTGGTGGGAGTGCTAGTCGATAGGCCACTACTCCAATTGACCAAGGATCTAAAAAGGGACGATGTACCTTGGACTAAGCTTTCCCTTCTTACCAAATATCATAACTCTCTTCCACAGTAATATGCGGATGAATACCATGTCTCCAACATCAAATTCTAGGTCTCGTCGACGATTTTCAACATAGCTCTTTTGTCAACTCTGAGTAGATTTAATGTGATGCTGGATGGTCTTAACCTTATCCACCATTTCTTCGACCATTTCTAGACCTAGGAGTTTTCGCTCCCCAACTTTATCTCAACATGTCGGTGTTCTTCACCTCTTCCCATAAAGGGATTCATAAGGATCCATTTGGATGCTTGAGTGAAAACTGTTATTGTAAGAGAACTCAACCAGAGGAAGATGTTGATCCCATCTTCCTTTGAAGTCCATTGAGCATGCTCTCAATATGTCCTCAAGTGTTTGGATAGTTTGATTAGATTGAACATAAATTTAAGGATGATAAGCCATACTGAATTTCACCTTAGTATTCAGAGCGTGTTGGAGACTCTTCCAAAAATTAGAGGTGAATCTTGGATCTTGATTAGATACAATCGATAGTGGTGCTCCATGCAGCCTTACCACTTCTCTGATGTATATATGTGCCAGTTGATCCAATGAGAAATCCTCCCGAATTGCAATGAAGTGTGCAGTCTTTGTAAGACGATCCACATCAACTCAGATAGCATTGTTTCCTTTGGATGTATTTAGAATTTTGGTGAAAAATTCCATGGTGATGTTCTCCCATTTCCATATTGGTATGGGTAATGGTTGCATCATCCCCTTAGACTTATGTCTCTCAGCCTTCACCTGCTGAAATACCAAGCACTTTGATGTATACTTAGAGATCTTCTTCTTCATGTTATCCCACCAATAATTCTCTTAGAGATCTCGATACATCTTTTTGTTTCCTGGGTGAATGGTGAAATTTGAACTATGTGCATCATCCAAAAGTTCATTATTTAACTCTAGATTTTATGGAACACATATTATTGTCCCAAATATTACAATTACTTCTTCTTTAACATTGAACTCCGAGGATTTACCTTTTCTAATAGTTTTCATTTTTTTCTGAATTCTCACATCATCCTTTTGAGCATCCTTTAACCTTTCTAAAAGAGATAGTTGAGAAATAATTTGTGAAAGGATTGATGATGTTACCTTCTTTATGATTCCCATGTATATATTCATCAAATCTAAGAAGATTGGATCCTTTTTAATTCTCATTATTGAAAGAGTTGTTGGATCCTTTCTACTTAGATCATTCGCCACCTTGTTCGCTTTCCCCAGATGGTAGTGAATTGATCATTCATAGTCTTTAATCAGCTCTAACAATATTCTTTGGTGCATATTTATAAATTTCTATGTGAATATATACTTGAGGATTTTGTGATCTGTATATATTTCACACTTCTCCCCAAAGTGGTAATGTCATCAAAATTTTAAAGTGAATAATACTGTAGGAAACTCTAGATCATGTGTTGGATATTTATGCTCATGAAATTTCAATTACCTTGAATCATAGGCAATGACTTTTTCATTTTACATCAACACATATCCCAAAAACTTTTTTGAAGCATCACTAAATACAATAAAAAGTTCTCCACTTGTGGGTAGTGTGAGCATGGGTGCAATGATAAGCCTCCTTATTAACTCCTTAAAGCTCTCTTTGTATTCATCACTCTATGAAAACTTGATTACCTTTTGAGTTATCTTGGTAAGATGGTTTGAAAATTGTGAGAAATTTCTCACAAATCGACGATAATACCCAGATAACCCAAGGAAGTTATGAATATCCATCTTAGATGTTGTAATCAGAAATCCCTCATTTGAATTTTTCTTGGAGGGATCCACAAATATCCCATTTCTTGTGATGATATAACCCAAGAATGAGACCTCCTTCAACCAGAACTCACACTTACTGTACTTTTCATAGAGATTTTCCTTTAGCAAGGTCTATAGAACAATGCTTAGATTCTCCTCATTATCCTCCTTGGTTTTGGAGTATATTAGAATATCATCTATAAAGAATACCACAAATTTGTTGAGGTAATCTCTAAAGACTCTATTAATCAATTACATGAATATTTCTGGAGCATTAGTGAGTCTAAAATGCATTACTATGAATTCATAGTGCCCTTACCTTGTATGAAAAGCAGTCTTGGGTATATCCTACTTCTTCACTCTTACTTGGTAATATCCCGACCGCAGATCCACCTTGGAGAAGTATTATGATTCACATAGCTGATCTAACAAGTCATCAATTCATGGCAGATGATACATGTTCTTTATCGTGATTTTGTTGAGCTCACGATAATCAATGCAAAGGCACATTGACCCATCCTTCTTCTTGACGAAGAGGACTAGTGCACCCCATGGTGATGCACTTGGGCATATAAATCCTTTATCTAAATTCTCCTGTAGTTATTTCTTTATCTCCTCAAGCTCCACAAAATCCATTCTATACAGAGTATTGGATATTGGAAACACCCCATGTATATAATCAATTGAGAATTCAAAATCTCTTATAGGAGGAAGACCAGACAATTCCTCATGAAACAATTTAGTGAATTCCCTCACAATAGTCATATCTTCAAGGATGGTTGCTGCCTTATACTCAATCATCTGAGCAAGATATGTGTTCTCATAGGGAAGTAATATCCACACTTGAGATGATGGTGCTAAATAAGATTCATCCTCCTCCATGCACTTGTATAGAATCAGGGGTCGATTCTCTAAATGGATAGTGATTTACCTCTCATGACAATTTATGTTGGCTCTATATAGGGAAAGCCAATCCATTCCAAGAATTGTATCAAATTCTACTAGAGGGAGTATGATGAGGTTCATCGGGAAGTTCAATCCACATATTGTGATAGGGGAGAAGTTATATTCATGGTATGCAATGATTTCCCCATTTTTTTTCTCACCGACATCTCTACTTTCATGATTTATGGTGGTGTTGGGATTGTTCTACTAAACTTTTGGGATATAAAAGAATGCGTAGAACCAGAATAAAAAACTGTGTTCTCTATTCTTGAATGAATAACTAGCGTACCTATCACCACTTTGTTGTCAGGGTTTTATTCAGCGGTAGTGATGGAAAAATCTCACCCTTACTACCTTGGAGTTTATTTGTTGCCTCCAAAAACCCTTTTCTTAGGGAAATGGTTTGAAAAGTGACCTAGTTATTTTTAGTTAAAGAAATGAACATTGCGTTGAGGGTCGAATGGAGTGTTCCTCTCCTCTATCGCAGCAACATGTTTTTTCTTATTGGTAATTAATGGCCAGGTGCCCTTATCTTCCACACCTAAAGTATTTCCTCATCCCCTTCAGGAAATTTATAGGGTGCTTCTTTCTGCACCTTTGGCAAGTGGAGTGCTTGAATTTCTTAGAACCGTTGGATTTATCCATCAGAACTCTAGAATTAAAGTCCACTTTCTGCTTCTTATCCCCATGATACCCCTGAGATTCTCTGATCTCTATTTCGACTTTGAGGGACAATCAGACAATTTCCTCATAGCTATTTAAGTCACAGATCGCTAGGGCGTTCAGTAGGCTAGGTTTTAGCCCACCAAATAAGCAGTTAACCTTGCATTCAGGGGTAACGATAAAGCCAAAGGTGTATTGTGAAAGCCTTGTGAATTTTTCCTTGTACGCTCTGACGGATTCGTCATCTTTTTTGCTTGAGGTCAAGAAAGTCCATTTCCATCTTAAGTCAGAGGGTTCATGGAAAGTATTTATCGAAAAACATATGCTGAAAATCATTCTATTCCAATGACTTGATCTATTCCTTAGGCTTCGTATCTTTGATCAATGTCCACCATTGATCATCTTCACCCTCCATACAATAATCATCCAAAAGAACCTTCTCTTGTTCAGAACATTGAAGGATGGAGAATATCTTCTCAATGGAGTTGATCCATTGTTCAGTGATTGAGGGATCAAATGATCCATTAAAAGTATGAAGCATTTGTATTAGGAAGATCTTGATTGATGATTGTTCTTTCTTGGGGGGGGGGAGTTGAAGGTCCTCTTGACCCATGCTTCTATTCAAAACTTGAGTTAACTGAGAGAGTATCATGACAAAGTCTGTGATTCCCACTCCCATAAGATTGGGCATCTCATTAGAATAATCATCACATTGATCTTTGCATCAGTTGTTAGCCCGAGTCCTCCTATTACCGGCCATTGGATGGAATAAAAGGAAAGTTAATGGTAACACATAAAGGGGAATACAATGACAAAAAGGGATAACTTATAAATTACATTTATTTCCTTAACTTATGAATTTATAGGCTTCAATCTATGTTATCCCTGATCTACTTCCCAACATATATTCTTAGGGGATTTTTTTTATTCCCTTAATAATGGTTCATTCCAAGCTTATGAATTTACCAAATTATATCCAATGGGAGTGTCGAACCAAGAGTAAAACAAGTCCCATTTTAATGCACCATTTTCCATTAAAGTCTAGTTCAAAGCGGTGTTTTCGGGTTTTACCCCTAGATACATCTATGTCAGATCTACCTATACTTGTTCGTATCCAGACATGGATGTATTTTCTTGATAAACCACTTACTATATACTCAACAAAATTTAGGTATATTTTTATTATACCCAGTCTTATCCCTAAGGCTTTCACTATGGTTTTCTAATCCTAATCCCAAAAATAACTAAACCTATCCTCTGATACCTACTATAATAAACCTACTCTTTATTACACACTTTAAATTGATTTATTACATAAACTTACAATTAAGACAAACCTGATGATCGAGAGGTCTATTTTATTGAGAAATTAGGAGAATTTAATAACAACTTAAAACATAAAATAAAACATCTTTATTGAAAACTTATTTTACATAACCACAATATTCCTTCGTACTTAGCATTGCATGGGATAACCTAAGGACATACATAAGAAAAGGGTAGCTATAAATACCAGTAAAGGAGTAAACAAGGAATAACATGAATAATACAATACATGTTAGGAAATATTCATATTAATGGATAATAATAGAAACATGAACATAAAGGCATGATATAACATGATTATCATAACATGGATATGTGACAACAACATTTAACATGATATCAGCATGATCCAAGGCTCATTGCACATGAAGAATGAGTAAAACCTAATTTCACTTGAATTAGCATGAGTAAACCCTAATTTCACTTAACATATCATTATACTAATCTTTACCCAATGCATCAGAGTGCTATTAGGGTGCACCCCTCTTAATCATTTCATTTCACGTATAAGTGTGCCACATGGATCATATAACATGGAATCATTCAACATCATCATTTATTCCACGATAAAATAATTTGGAATATATGAATGAAATTATATAATAAATATGTATATATTCATAAATATGAATACCCTTGATATAGAAATGAGCATGGTATTCACTACACAATGATTTTGGCATGAAAAATTGTGGTTCAATTTCAGTAGCATAACAACATGACATAAAAATTTATAAAAATGGTTGATGAGATAGAAATGAGTATCTAATCATATGTACATGAAATGTAAAGTAAGGGGTTCATATAGATACATGTCCAAACACATGGAATTTTGAAATATAATGCATATCATAATAAAGAAACCTTAAGAAAAAGGAGAAATGGAAAATCTCTTATAAAGTTTCAGCACGGTAACAGGTGTACATGGGAGGGACTAATGAGAGAGAAAGAGGTATATCATCATTAAAACATAATAAGGGAAGTATGGGGAAGTGATAAATCATACCCCAAAATTTTTAATTGAAAAATAAAAAGGGACAACAATATAAATAAATTTGGAAAAAATGAGAAAGGAAGAAATCCCTTACTTGGAAGTGTGATCCCAAAGGCTTGGGAGAGGCTTGAGAGAGGCTTCTTGGGATCTTGGGGAGCCTTGGGAGGATTTTAGAGAGACTAGGGAAGATATTTTTCAAGATCCAAATGGTTTTAGTGAAGAGGAATGGGAGATTGAGTGGGTTTATATAGGAAAGGAGATGAAATTCTTTATTATTTAGGTTTTGGACACTACACATTAAACTAATAAAAAAACAAACCATCCCATGGGTTTTTCCCAAGGTTTTTTTTCCAAAGGGAGTGGAAAAAATTATTTTATAAGGAAAATGGATTAAATTATTAAAATACTGGTCTTTCTTATGTGGAGGTGAGTCACACTCTCAAGGAAATCATTTTAAAATGTTAAAATATTTTATAAGTCTTGGAGGGTCCACTAGGGCATTGTAAAATTAATCAAAAAAATATAAAATCACGTTATTTTAAAGATAAAACATATATTGGAAGAATATCCCTTTTATATTATTTTATTACATCACTATTGGGTCATTATGAAGTCATAAAACACATTATATATTTAACCGGTATTTATTTTTTACCCAAAAATCCGACTATCTCATAAAATTATGAAAAATTCACTGTTAGATATTTTTGACATCTTGAATCCAAAAATAATATTCATTTTATCTAAATAATTTTATAAATATGTGAATTTTTACTTTTAAAATAAAACCTATATTTATCGAAAATTCACGGGTTTTGAAAAAAACATCTTTCAAACCTTAATAAAAATTATAATTGTATTTATAAAAAATTATACGATCATTTATATTTAATAAAAATTAATTTAGTAATAATATATTATTAAAATATTATTTAATTCAAAAATCCATTGATTCATCAAAATAGATTTCTTAATTGAATATTAACTAAAAATACTATTTGTGCTTTAAAAACCATTTTAAAAAGTAATAATAATAAAATGAATGTATATTATTTATACAAAAAAATAAAGCACATAATCATAGTGAAAGGGTATTTTTACATAAACCCTTATAACACCCATATAAGACCTAAGGGTAAGGTGTGCGATGGTGACAGAATCTTGGGGCGGCTCGAATAACATCGCTCGGGTGGTAATCTCTATTAACTTCCACTTCTATCATAGGAAATTCTGTTCAAGATTAATATTTTGAAGCTCGGCTTGGGATTAGTCAAGAGAAAATCCTAGTGATGCTACATCCTTTATAATATCCAACAAATGGGCTTTATATGGAGCAATTATACTGGATGAGACCATCACTTCCTTTTTCTGAGTAAATTGGATTTGTTAAAGCCCTATATTTATAATAATCATGTGATCACTGTTCAATAGCTACATTAGAAACAATAACAATTCTTAACAGTATTTTAAAATCCAAAAACATAAAACCAAGGAAGTGTATATTTTTTAAATAACCATTTTACATAATAAGAAATTTAATTAGATCAAGATGAATTTTCATTAATAAAAGTTTGGGTTGTTACACAGGATCTGCTTACGCTTCGATAGGGGAGATACAGTGTGCAAGATTTTGGAATTCATTTCAGGAACCTTTTATGATATGCTTTAGACCTGTTTCCAGATGAGGAATCCATGATGAGACATTTTAATGAGATTTTTCATCTAGAGATTCAGTGCCAGGTCACCCCGTTTATGCTGAAGAAATATCTTGAGGTGTTGGAGAGGGAAAAGGTCATCAAGTGGAAATTATCCATGACCGAATAGTCATGAGAGGGGAGTCATCAGGATTCCTCATGAAGAAGAGCTGTGGTATGGGGTTCTCAGTTTTTAGGGCAGAAGAGCTTTAGTTCGACTGGGGTTAGGTCCCATCCTTCAGTATCTTGTTTCTCCAGGGGCAGTGGTTCTCAAGCATATTCCAAGGGATTAGGCACTTGTTTTTCTTATGGAGGAAGAGGCCATCAACAACTAGAGTGCCCAACCTTTCTAAGAATTCAACGTGCACCAGGTGTTTCACTTCAAGTTCCTCCATTGAGGTAGTTTCAGTCGAGGTAGCAACAGTATGTTGCACTATATTTGGATCAATAGAGAGAAAATGGGGTAGGAAAATGATAACCCTAGGATGCTCCTTGTACTTAGAGATCAGAGCATGACCATGGTGCTGGTCATCAATGGGGTCATATCGGTTGTGGATCTGGTCGTTGAAAACTTCATTCTTTAGCGTTGCCAGCAACGGGCGAGCCAGACATCATTCGAGACACCCTTTTCTTGTTTTCTACTTAGGTCTATGCCTTAATTGATTCAGGAGACACACACTAATTAATATAACCTTCCCTTGTCCATGCTTTGGTACATGAGTTAGAGAGTCTTCTAGTTCCCTTGGCATTGACTACGCCATTTGAAAGTCGAGATAACTTGTTTGAAGTATGTAGAGACTGTGAGCTAGTGCTGGGGTAGCACCACTCTTGGGAAGATTTCCTATGTTTACGAATACAACCATATGATGTCATTCTCAACATATATTGGCTGTATTCGATGTAGGCTATCGTGGATTGCTTCTGAAGGTAGGTGGTGTTCTTCGATGCTGATGGTGAGTCAGCGGTGTTTGTTGGCGAGCGATACCCTCAGATGGGTTAGAGGCATGTTCCGTCCTTGACATCCTTGATGGATGAGATTATGCTGAGTTCATCGGAGGTTCATCATTTGGAATTTTCTAGGTTCATGTAAGAGTACCCTGATGTCTTTCTAGAAGAGGTTGTAGCATTACCCCTCAACGAGAGATCTAGTTTCAGATAGAGCTATAGATAGGCGCGTATTCTATATAGATGTCTCCATATAGGATAGAACCTTCTGAGTTGCAGGAGCTATGTATATAGCTTGATGGTCTATTATAGTATAGTTTTTTTCGACCGAGTGTGTCACTATAAGGCGCACCGGTTTTTTTCAAGAAGAAGGATGACGACAATTTGTGGTTGTGTATCGATTATCATCTCTTGAACAAAGTGACAGTGAAGAATCACTATCCTCTTCCATGTATTGATGATTTATTCGATCAACTGAAGGGTGTAATTTTATTATCACAAATTTACTTGTGGTCAGGATATCATCAAATGTGTGTGAAGGATGAGGATATCCCAAAGATGGATTTCCGTTGTCATTATGGGAATTACGAGTTCATTGTGATACCGTTTGGTTTAACGAATGATCTAACTATGTTCATGGGGTTGATTAACAACGTGTTCTGCAAGTTATTAGATATATTTTTGGTGGTCTTCATCGACAATATCCTTGTTTACTTCACATTTGAGGAGGAGCATATAGATCATCTGCATGCCATTTTGGGAGTTCTTTTTCGACAACAGCTATTTGGGAAGTTTTCAAAGTGTGATTTTTGAGCTTGATAAGTCTATTTCTTATGTCATGTTGTATCCCAATAGGGATTAGCTGTGGATCCATTAAAGATAGAAGTAGTTTTTTCTTGGGAATCCCCCAAGATAGTGGCATAGGTGAAAAGTTTCCTAGGTCTTGCAGGATATTACAAGAGGTTCATAGTCAATTTCTCTTGGGTTGCGACTCCTTTAATGAAGTTGAATAGGAAGGATAAGGAATTCATATGGACTAATCAGTGTTAATAAGCTTCCAAGTATCTTAAGGAGAATTTGGTCAGTGCTCCAGTTCTTTTTTTCCAATAGAAGGAGTTTAGTTTGACGTTTTCTGTGATGCCTCACATATGGGGTTAGTATGCATTCTAATGTAGTAGAGATCGGTCATTTCTTATGGGTCTCAGCAGTTATGTCCCCATGAATGGAACTATGCCATCCAAAATATCTAGTTGGTGGTGGTGGTGTTTAATCTGGAGTTGTGGAGACATTACCTCATCATAGAGCGGTTTTGGTCTTCACTGATCATAAAATCCTGAGGTATGTTTTCTCCCAGCATGACATGAACTTGCGACAGAGTTAGTGGATGGATTTATTACAGTATTATGACTTTGAAATATCATATACATCTAGTAAGTGAAATGTTATAGTTGATGTGCTGAGCATAAAGTCACATAGTGATTCGGTGTGTGAATCAGGTGATTCCTAGAGAGTAATAGAATAAATTTCAGCATTACATCTTGATATGGGAGAATTTGGGGGTAGAGGTTGTCTTTTCTAGATGACAATGCAGTCATATCTAGGGAAATAGGTAGAAGAGTCCCAATTGGTAGATGTTAAGGTGTAGGTCTGGAGAGACTAATTTGTTTGTAGTGAGGCCCCTAATTATTGGTATGAGTATGAATAACACTGGGTGTTGTTTTGGGGGGGCTTTTTGTTCCTTTGGCGATGTGTGAGATGGTTCTCAGAGAGTTCCATAGTTCACCCTTAGCGGTATATCCTAGTGCGATGAAGATGTAACATGCCTTGAGGAGTCAGTTTTGGTGGCCTGGGTTGAAGTGTACATTTGCAAAGTTTTTGTCTCGATGTTTGGTCTTCCAGAAAGTGAAGGCTAAGCACTATGTTCCTGATAGTTTTCTCTAGCTATTATATGTTCCTCAGTGGAAGTGGGAGGACATATTGATGGAATTTGTTACTGGTTTACCTTGAGATCAGGGAGGCTACGATTCTATATGGGTGGTAGTGGATCATTTGACGAAATCATCCCACTTCACAATGATCAAGGATCCAAGCTTAAAGGAGGTTTTGTTAAGGAATTATCTGGAGGAGGTGGTGAGACTCAAAAGAGTCCCGAGGATGACCATTTCTGATCGAGATCCTCATTTTACCTCCAGGGTGTGGAGAGGTCTCCAAAATGATTTTGGTTCTTAGTTATGTCTTAACACTGCTTTTCATCTGTAGACGAATGGTCAGATAGAGCGGACCATCCAGACTCTTGAAGACATGTTGTGCTCTTGTGTCCTAGATTTTGGAGGTTCATGGATGAGGCACTTACCCTTAGTAGAGTTCACTTACAATAATAGTTTCCAATACACCATTGGTATGTCTCCATTTGTAGCCTTGTATGGTTGACCTTTTCATTCTCTGTTATGCTAGACTGGGGTCAGAGAGTCATCAATTCTCAGGCTGGAACTGGCATGGAATACGACAGAGATAGTTCAGGTGATTCGTGAGCAGATGAAGGAAGCAAAAAATCGTCATAAGTCTTATGCTCACCATAGGAGGATACCTATAGAGTTTTATGTTGTGGATCACATGTTCCTGAAGGTGACTCCCCATCGTGGGTAGTGAAGGTTTAGTTTTGGGAGTAAGCTTTCTCCCCGATTTTTTGGTCCTTTCAAGGTGTTGGATCATGTTGGATCCATGGCATATCAGGTAGCACTTCCCCCATATATGAGATAGATACCTAATTTTTTTCATGTGTCACATCTCCGTCGTTATCTTTATAACTACTCTCACATCATCAATTGGGGTTATATCGATGTTAACAATGATGAAACCTTTGAGGAGCGGCCTATAGAGATCCAAGACAGTAAGGAGAAGGTGTTTCATGGGCGTGATATCCCCTTGGTTCATGTCTTGTGGAGACATAGTGGCGTAGAGGATAATACTTGGGAATGTGAGTCGTAGACATGTGCTCAGTACCTTGAGTTGTTTGATGTTCAACTCTTTTCATTTAATGATGTTCATTTTGTGGTTGTAGACCTTTCTTGTTTATGTGATGGATTTCTTTTTTTTCTTGTTATAGCTTGATCTCTTTTGAGAGGTATCTTCCCTGAGAGAGTGTTTAGGAGCTGGTTGGGGTTATCATGTGGTTTCATGTGTTCCTTTATAAATAAGTTGATCTCATTTGGTAGAAATATCCTTGGTAGGTATCTCAAAGGGTGGTTTTTCATAACCCTTTTTTTTGTTTCCTCTCTAGGTAGGTTTTGGATTATCAAGGACGAGAATGTTTTGAGAGGTATCTAATGTAATGGACCGAACCTCTTCAGTCCATTCCTTTGTAAAGAATCAGGTGTTTGAGGTGTTTTAGTAGGTCAAGGTAGATTATTCCCAACATTTTTCAAGATTTCCAATTATGTTAATAGTGTTTCCAGTTTTGTGAACAATGCTATCAGTGAGTCATTTGTGAACAGTGTTGTTGGGGAGTCATTTGTGAATAGTGCTGTCTGTGAGTCATTTATGAACAGTGATGTCGGTGAGTCATTTTTGAACAATGTTGTTGGTGAGTAATTTATGAATAGTGATGTCAGTGAGTCATTTGTGAATAGTACTATCGGTGATTCATTTGTGAAGAGTGTTGTCGGTAAGACATACGTGAACAATGTTTATAGCTTCCTACAATTTCACCCCTTTAACATTTTATTTGATGCAAAATGCATTCAAGGCCTTGTTTAAAGGGATTTAAGTCTGATTCAAATCCCATAACTCATATCTTAATATTCATAAGTGTTAGGGTGGCTTTACTTGGTCAAAATGCGTAATCTTGACCAGATCCACCATTAATGGAAAATCTAAAACCATATCTAAACCGATGCTCTGTTTAGATTTTCAAAAGGTCGAGATACCTTCTGCCTTATTATTCATTCTTTCCCCCTAGAATTAGATGCCCATAGTTCTCTCTCCCATAGGAGTCATGCGATCGAACTACGATCCTTGGATAATTTTCCTTGGAGTCTTCCTCCTATAAGAACACCCCCTGTTTTGGTGAAATAAGGAAGTGTCGATTTTTCTTCGATATAAGGTATGTTCTACCACCATTCTTCTAGGTTCCTCTCCTTTTGTTTCTCATTTCCATTTTATGGAATGTGATCTCCATTTTTCTAATGTACCTTTCTTGGGTGTTGGTTGATTCGGTTGTGCTGCGACGTCCTCAGGTGGAAGCAGTGGTTGTGGGAGAGGTGATCATGATCCATTGTGTTGGCTCGTTCTCGTGCAAAGAGTGTCAGAAACCTTTTGAGGTAGGGGATTGGTGAATTCTATGTTATTTTACATGCAGTTGTAGAATTAGCATGTTTTAGCCACTGGATCACAATGAAATTGAAATAATCAATATTTAAACTGGATTAAAGAATTGGAATCGATCATATGTTATTTATTTATACCATGATAATAGTTTTCCTCTTGATTGCTAGATCGTATGATATCTATGCTTTTCTTGTTATCATATCTTTCTTGATGGAATTGGTAAAGAACGTAAAGCTGGGATTACTTATAAATTAGTTGGATAAAGATAAAGAGGCATGTAAATGAATCCAGTTGTTTTTGTAACTTGATTATAATCAAATGGATTCATTTATGCATGTTTAATTGAATCGGTTAATTCAATACAGAATAAAGGACTAGTTGTGTGATAAAGATAATGCCTCAAAGGGTTCTTAGTTACCCTATTGCTTTTAAAGGCCAAATTCCTTATTATTTGGAGCTCTAAGTGATTGTTATGTGTGAAGGATGAATGCCTTGTTTAGGGCCAAGAGCCCAGTTTGTGTTGTTTGTTTCATGCTGCTTGTGTTATGGTGTGAGCCTAACATGGCTAATCCTAGAGGTATTTTGTGGTATGTGGGGGTAGGGAGGCCCAGTGGTGGTGGTAGAAGTTGACACCTAGAGTGGAGAGATTCATTGGTTTATGCATGTGGGTGTTTGGGAGGACAATAGGGATAATGGAACAGGTTGAAGTTGGTCTTATCATTGATATGAAAGTGGTTTCTGATTGAACCTATTATTTGTTATCTGCTTTACTTTCCCCACTTCTTGAGTTATATGGTATTTCTTACCCTTCTTCTAAAAGAGCTGAAGACACGCAGGGTATGCCACATGATTTCCGTGTTTAGATTCTCGAGGATGGATGGGTATATGCTCTCTCTATAGGTGGAAAAGACTCGACAAGTAGTTCTCCTACTCACTGTGTTGATCCCCTTGTGTTTGGAAGCTTAGAATTATTTTTCTAGAATACCTAGAATTATGTAAAATTGATAATGATATTATAAATGATTGAATAAATGACGTTGAACCCATGGGGATGAAGCTTGCTGAGATGCAAGACTATGTCTATACTTTTGAGAAGCTGTGGACTCGGGTTGGTCATGCCTGGAGGGCATGGAACTTTGTTGTGTAGCTAATAAAATGTAATCTAGTTTTGAAAATGGTTAATTAATGGTTAAAGAATTAATTAACATAAATTTAAACTAATTAAAAGGGATAATATATTCTAATAAATCTATTTAAATGGTTGTGTGATTATAGGATATCCAGTCTTAGCAGTGGTAGCTAGGAGTCCGAGAGACATTAGATACAATTGAGTCTAAGACTAGGTTTTTCCCATAGTGTGGTTGTGAGAAATATTATATCTTGTACTTTTTGTGTTTCTATATGCTACCCACCCTATCGGTTAGGGAGACTGACACCCTGGGGATTCTAAGACTTGGGGGGTGTTTTCCCTAATATTCTGGTGGGAGGATGGATGGATGACTACCCCCTTTGGCCCACTCTCTTCTCTTGGTAGTTATTGTGCTGGTAGGTATGATGGTTAGATTTCCCCATATATGTGTGTAGAGGTCTGTAATGGATTGTGGTTATTCACACACATATATTCTAGATATAGTTTCCTAGGGAATACTATAGGTATAACATGTATAGTCTATGATGGATTGAGGATCCTTACTCGGTGCATGGGCTGTAATGGCTTGAGGTATAATACTCGATGTATGATACACGTTATGTGAGCTATGGTGGCTCCCAAAAACTACCTGGTTACTTTGGTTATGTGGATGTAGTGGTTGTGTTGCATGAGGTGCATGTTGTGGTGCTACGCCCAAGTGTCTACGGGAAATCCTTTTTGGAGAGAGATTCTTAGGATGTGTGACATTGGGGAAAAGCAGCAAACCAGTGGGGAAGTGGTAGAAGGGTACCCTTGATATTCTTTATTATATTATATACTCTTGTATGCGATACTTGGTGAGAGTATCCATGGTGAGGCTGGGAACATAGTATACATGTTTAGGTTATGAGTTAGTTTCACTTGTTGTTCACTGTGCTTTAGTATGCTTTCTTTACTTTTACATGAGAGGCTCTAGGGAGGATCCTACTGAGCATACAATTATACTCAACCTACATATATATAAACTATTTTTTCAGGTCACTTGGAGTAGGTTAGAGATTAGGATAGTTACTACTAGCTTGGGGTTGCAAGAGCTGTTCAGGCTTCGTGGTCTCTATAATTTTACTTTCTTTTGGTACTTGTGGTTTTCTCTTTCAATTGTAGTAGTTCTTGCATGACATTACATATGTGTACTTGGGTTTTCTTTTACTTTTTAGTATGAGTAGTAATTGGTTGGAGTCTATCTTATCTATATCTTTCACATGTGTTATCTTAGATGGTAATGTCTTCCATCTATGTGTTTGTTATACCCTTGGTGCTAGTTGCTAACCCGGGGCCTATTGGAGGCGGGATTCAGGTGTCACTATCTCCCTTCTCACATTGCCGACCCAGGAGGGGTACACTTTGTGGGGAGGGGGTCATGAAAATTTAAATGTAATTAATTGAATCAAATATAACTAAATAATACTTATGTTACATTTAAATCAAAATAAAATAATAATTGTACTTTTAAATTAATTAATTTATCAAAGAAATGAAAATTTTATATAAAAACGATATTTTTCACTATTCATTGAAAAATCTATATTTTCTGAAAAATCCCAAATTTTCACCTTAAGTTAATTTTGATATGATAATATAAAAAATGGAATTTGTTTTATCAAATAAATTTTTGAAATGTTTTATAAAATAATTATAATATGTTTTTATAAAAAGGAATAAAAATCATTTTCGAAGAAAACATATTTTGAAGAACAAAAAGTCGTTAACAAAAATTGATTGATTTTTTATCAATAATTTGTCAATATATTTAGAGTATATATATATATATATATATTCATAAAGTAGTTAATCTTACCCATATCCACAAATTTAATGGAAAAGTTAAAATGGTCATATTTAAATAATCATTGATTGTTTGAGTTTGGTGTAGCGTATCACATACGCTATCGAACAAAGTCTTATCTTTTAAAAACTCAAGGCATTACATTCTCCACCCCTTTAATAAATTCTATCCTCACACTTTAAATTTTAACTTGGTAAGTATTTTTTTGACACTTTAAAATATCTTTATTGAAAACCCACATTGTAAAAAGGGTTAATAAGATATTCACTTGAAAAGAGAGAAATATAAGTATGAAGGTCATCATATAACTATGTTTCCAAGTAGAATAAAATTAGTGTGAAGTGAAAAAATAGACATGGAAAATAAAACTAACATCGAAGAACTGATAGAGAGTGATAGGGAACATAGTCAAGAGAATGTCAATGACCAAAAACCATAAATCTGTGTTGGATAAAATGACTATCAATTCATCAAAAATGATCATAATATGAAAACATTTTGGTTTTAAGATTCTTTTCTTAAAGTGAAGGAATTTATTTACCATCTAGACTAGGGACATAAATAAATATACTTTCTTGATAGGTATAATTTCATCCTTTAATCAATTTCCACTAAAATATCATATTTTTCTCCAAATGACGAGAACTTAAGATGATTTTTTATGACCTAAGCACTAAAATATGATTCTAATGGATCACATAATCCACTAAAGAATAAAAATATATTCCTCCTATTTTTACTAAATACAAAATGGTTTGCATAAAGTAAGATAATACTAAAAATTAATAAACCTTAATACATTAATCTCTAAAATTCCACAATTAATCCCAAAGGTTTAACATATATCACTCCTTAAATAAATATTCCTATATCCCAAATAATGAAAATAACCTCAACATTAAAGAATTTTTTAACCTCAAAGGTTGTCTCATACCCTTCATCTTACACCTCCAAAAACCTAATAGCATTATTCTCAAATAATCCTTTATATTAAACCTAATGGGTATAAATACCTCAACCTAAATAAAACATTACCCAAAATATCATTAATCAAATCAAAATCAAAAAATATTTGATCATGTAATATGTTTCCCAAAATATCATACCAAACTTACATCATATAAATCCTCAAAAGTTATATTGATGATTTTAAAGATTATACTTAAACATATCATCCCAAGACTCTTTAGGTTTATCCCAAAATCAAACACCCACTAAGGGTTATCAATACCTCAATCATGTTTTTTCTAAAATATAAATTTATCACTAAACAAATTTTATAGGTTATCGGTACCATTCAACCTAAATTTCAAGTCCTTAAGGAAAACTACTATGAACAATCCTTAGATTTTTCATGATTCTCATATCTAGAATGTCATTGATATACTACTTATATAACATAACTCTCAAATACCAATACCTAAACACTTTAATCCTTACACCTCAATCATTTCCATAGTATAGGTCCTTCCTTAGTCTAGGATTTAACCCTTGGATTTGGATGTTGTCTTGGATAAAACCCATATTCTCCACACACAGGACATTGAACAACAAAGGGTGTTATAGGATGTAATCTATTATCTTCTATCATAATCATCATTTTTATGGAAATTATCTACTTTATTACCAATTTTTACACACTTAAAACACCTTCAAGTTCCTTTGTGGCATTTCCCTTCGTATCGCTTTCCAAAATTTTGACATGCAGGAAATTAAATATTCTTCCCTTTATCTTCTTTATTAGTTGAACTTCCTTAAGACTTCATCATCCTATTATTTGGTTTCTTTGGACATTCAACTATGTGCCAGTTATTAATTGGGATTTTTGATAATTGGTTTGTAATAATCACAATATATCTTACTTGAGCACCTTTCAGGTTAAGAAACTCATTTGGATAGTCATCACATTGCCCATAATATTGGTCATTGACTCAGTTCTTCCTATTTCCATTCATTGAATATAGTAAATAGAAAATTAGGAATGGGTAATTTTAAACTATTAAACACATAAACAATAATACAATACCATTTAACGGAGAACTTATAAATGACATGTATTTCCTTAACTTATGAATTTCTAGGATTCAAACTAAGTCATCCATTATCCATTTCCTAACATAGATTCTTATGGGAATTATTATTCCCTTAATAATAATTTGTAATGGGCATGTTAATTTAAGAAATCACATCACTAGGGAGTGTCAAAATAGGTGTGAAGTAAGGACCATTGTCATACACCAGTTCCCGATCGAGTCTAGCTCAATGCGATTTTTTCAGATTTTACCCCTAGGTACATCTGTGCCAGATCCACATCCACTTATAGTATCCATACATGGATGTATTTTCTAGGAAACCACTTACTCTATACTTTACCAAAATTTAGGTACATATTATTATGTTTAGTATTATACCTAAGTCTCATGCTAGAGTTTTATAATCATAATCCCAAAAATAACTAAACTTTTCCTTTGATACCAACTATGGAAACCCTTATCTTTATTACACATTAATTTAGGATTTATTACATAAGAGTACAAATAAAACAACCCAAAAGATTGAGAAGTATAGTGTATTTGGGAATTAGGAACATATATTAACATATTGAACATAGGACACAACAACATTATTAAAAACCTCCTTAACAATCTTATAAAATTCCATAGATTTTAAAACTGCACGGGATAACCTGAGGATATACATAAGAAAGGGGTGAGATATAAAGATCAGTAAGGGAATAAACAATGCATAACATAAAATAATCATTACATGTTAGACAATAATAATTTAAATATGAAATAAAAGGGGTGAGAATCATAAATATAAACAATAAGGAATGGTATAACATGGTAACATAAAGACAACATGAGAAATGTGGAAATAGCTTTAAATATGGAATCATAAACATAGGTCAAGGATAAATTCCAAGAAATAATGGTGGAAAGAGTATTATGATGTATTGGGTGCACTAACTAATCCATTTAATTATTTACCAAAAGACTAAAACACTACCCAATTCATTGGATCTCTATATAATTCTAGGTTCACCCATCACTTTCGTATCATTCACATGCATAAGTATGCCACATAGATCATACAACATGGAATAATTTTTCATAAAATTTTATTCCATGATCAATGAGTGTGGAATATATACATGAAATTCCCCAATAAAATAAGTATAAGTGTATAAAGGTGATCAACCTTGATAGAAAATGGGTATGGCTATTCACTATATAATTGTTTGGCATGGAAAATCACAGTGAAATTTCGCCAGCATAACGGGGGAACATAAATGTTCATGGGAGGAATTAATTAGAGTGAAAGGGGTATCTAATAATTTAGAAATAAAATGTAAAATAATGGGGATATGGAATAACATATCCCAAAATTAGCAATTGGAGATAAAAGGCATAAGATAAATAAGATACTTGAATAAAGAGGAGATGAAGAGGATCCCTTAATAAATTTTGGCATATCAATGACTTAGGTAAATGAAATAATGAGAGTGGATAAATGATATATCATTATTAGGACATAAATTGGGTAGTGTAGGGATATTTATGAATTCATTAAATCACAACCAATTGAGATTCAAAAGGATAATTACAAAGAATGAGCTTGGATGAAAAAGAAGAGAGAGAAACCTATTACTAAATTTTGGCATGGCATCAACTTAGGTAAAGGATATAATGAGAGGGGATAAATGATAAATAATTGTTAAAAAATCAATTTAAAAATATATATATACTCATAAGTTCATTAAAACATAATCCTTTAGAGATTTAAAAGGATAATTACAAAGAAGGTTCTTGAATTGAAAAGAAGAGGGAGAGGTCATTTACTAAATTTCAGTATGGTAACAGGTATACATAAATGTTAATATGAGGGATTAATGAGAGTGAAAGGGGTATATCATAACATGTAAAAAATGGAATTAATAGGGATGTATAAAAACATACCAAAATAAGAAAAAATGTAAATTAAGAGGCATAACATAAAAGAGGTGATTGAATAAAAAGAAGAGTGAGAGATCCCTTACTTTGAGAGGGTGATTCCAAAATCATGGGAGGATCTTATTGAGAGATTGGGATCACCTTTAGAGGACTCTAGAGAGGTTAGGAAATAGTAAGTTTGTACTCTAACGTTTTTTAATGAAGAAATGGGGAGCTTGGGTGGGTTTATATAGGAAAAGATATGAGAGTTCTTTATTACTTTCCAAACTTAGGTTTTGGACTCAATTTAATAAAATAACCAAAACCACAAACCTTACCATGGTTTTTGTCAATATTTTAGGCCAAATAGGGGTGGTTTTAATTATTTTATAAGTAAGAGGGCTGAAATTATTAAAATAATACCCTTGTTGATGTGGAAGTGAGTCATGTTTATTAAGAAATGATTTTAAACCGTAAGATATAATATAGGTTTTGGAGGATTCATAAATTCTTTATAAAATTAATAAAATAATATTAAAATAATATTATTTTAAAAGTTAAACATATATTTGGTTGTGTATACCCTTTATATCATTTATTACATCACTTTTTGGTAATTATGATGTCACAATACATACTGTATATTTATACTGTATTTAATTTTTACCTGAAAATTCAACTATCTCAGAAAATAATGAAAAATTAACCATTGGATAATTTCAACACGATAATTTAAAAAATAATATTTATTTTATCAAAATAATTTTTTAAATATGTAAATTTTCACTTTTAAAATATAATTTACATTTATTGAGAAATGTTGGATTTTTTTGACAATAACCGTTTTAGAACCATTATAGAAATTACATTTGACATCATAAAAATTATATTATCATTTACATTTAATAATAATAATCTAATAATAATATTTTATTAAAATATAATTTATTTCAAAAATCCATTAATTAATCAAAAGGAATTTGTTAATTGAAATTGTATATTACTCAAAAATACAATTTGTATTTTATCGTATCAAAATATAACTTTTTAGAGTTAAGATACACTCAAATTTATAATAATTTTTCTTAAATACTTTAATAGAAAATTCATTAAAATATAAAACTTGTTAGAGTTAATATCCACTCAAATATAACTCACAAACTCACCTTTCATATGAAACAAATATAAAGAGAAGGCAACACATGATATTTACAAGGTTCAATACAAAGACCTAGTCCTTGCCATGTTGGATATTCTCACCAACATGGATTCTTTTACTATCTTCTTTCCATAATACAAAGGCACAAGAAAAGAATAATTCTATAATCCTAGTAGTAACTTTCCTGATATAGTTGGTTATACAACCCAAATATATTTTCCAGTATCCATTCCCATAAAAAATCATTTTCAGTAAATGGTAAGTATACACACTCACAAGACTTCAATTTTATTCTTCTTTTTTTGATCCACTTCAGAAAGTATTAACTTCCTCAATATGTAGGCTGAATCAAACTCTACCTATGTACCTTCTTCAAGAGCTACAAAAATTCACTTAAAAAATATGTTGGTCTCAAATAGTCTTCCATAACCTCAGTCTGAAAAAACTTCCTCAACATTGATCAGTCTGATCTTCCCAATCTAGATCCTCAGTTTGATGGTCAGTATAGTATGATTATTCTTTTGCACTTTATTCTTCAATTAAGCAGAAACTCAATCAGCAACTCACAATTTTTCATCCAATGAAACTCATTTTGATAAACCTAGATATGATGGATGTCGCTCTGATGGTCAATCTGGTCCAATTATACTTTTACACTTTCTTATTTAATTGAGTAGGAACTCAATTGGATACTCACAATTCTACGTCTGATGAAACTTGGTCTGATGAACCTGGATATGATAGATGTCGCTCCGATGGTCAGTCCGGTCTGATTATAATTTTTCACTTCCTTCTTCTACATGAAACACAAAGTTTGGTTGAGTACTCAATATCTATTCCACGAATTCCAGAGATCGATCACTTGAACTGTCCAGAGTCACATTAACAAATGAACTTAGCTCTCCTTTTATAGGGACCTCAAAAGTGGTTTAAGTGGCGTTATGAAAACCTTTCCCGCTTAACCAGATTTTCTGAATCTTCAATTCTCCTTAAATCTCAAATCTATATTTAACTCATTCAATTCCTTTTAAAATCTTAAAATATTCTTTATTTTTGGATCTCCCTTTGACTCATTCAATTCCTTTTAAAATCATCAAATATACTTGATTTTTAGATCTCCCTTTGACTTATTCAATTCCTTTTCAAATCATCAAATCTCTTTGATTTTCCATTAGGATTTCCCAGTATGATTTTTCATTATGAAATCCTAGTACAATTTTTTCATTAAGAAAACCCAGTAGGATTTTTCCTTAAGAAATCATAGAAATACCAGTATAATTTTTCCTTAAGAAATACCAGCATGATTTCTTCAGTATGAATACTTTAGTACAATATCCTCAGTACAAAAATCCGAGTACAAAAATATCAGTACAATTTTCCTAGTATAAAAATATTAGTATAATTTTCCCAGTATGAAAATATCTGTACAAAAATCTCAGTACAAAAATAACATTATGAAAATATGATTATGAAAATCCCATTACGAAAATATTTTTATGAAAATATCAGTATGAAAATATCAGTATGATTATACCAGTGTAATATTTTTCTTCCTCAGGATCAACAACATATTTTTCTTCATAAAGCATGTATCATAAGTTTCATAACTTACTTATGATTTATGAGAAGTAAAAAACACCGAAGCATCGTCAGATTTATATTAGAGTCATTCTAACTCTGAAACATTTTCCTCATTACGATCACCACTTTCATTCCAGACTCAATATTATTTCTTAATTTTCATTAAACTCTCATTAAGATTCCTGGATATGTTGACTCATGCCAATGTTTGGATCCAATGCCGATGATTCTAAATATGATCCTTATGGATCCTATTATCATCCTTATGGTTCTAGATCTGATTTGACTACTTTACTCACACCATTCTTCAATCCATATTTCCATTACCTTTTTAACATAGTTTCTTCATTAAACATGATCATCATATTGATGTATTGAAAAAAATACAACCAAAATTCAACCGGGGTCCAAAAATATCCCCCTTTGTGCGTGTTGTCAATACCCACTTCAATACTTACATTTTACCTCTTCAGAACAACAAGTTTTATTGTTTTATTTTCTCACTTTTTCTTTTCCATGTCTTCTTTTCTTGCTCCCACTATTCCTTGTCTCTCCCTAGTTTTTTTTATCTCCCCCCTTAATATATTCTCTCTCCCTTATTAACAATCAGATTCAATGGGGTCATCATGACAAGATTCCGTCCTTATTAGAAAATAATCTCTTTTCAAAAGGTTTGGAATTTTTTATCTCAAAAACTCAACTCTTATTTAAGAGAACATAAGTATCACATGAGTTTCTTAACAAAGAGCCTTTAAATAAACAACTCCAAGTCTACGTGGGTGAAATCGGTGTAGAAAAAAAGTGTATAATCAAGGTTATAAATGTTGTCCATTATAAAATTTTCATGTAATACCTTTTCATGTTTCCTTAAACATTATCATTTTTTGGGAAATCTTGAAAAGAATTTATGTAAGATAAAAGTAACCTACACCCATCTCAACAAACTTACCAAAAAGTTCTAGTGTAAAAAAAACTTTTAAATTTTTTTTCATAACATTATTACTTTATTTTTCAAGAATAATAAGAGACTCAACATTACCTTCCATATTTCAACTCCTTCAATTTATTACAAGTTAGTACAAATAAAAAAAATAATAAGAATAAGAGAGAACCTCATAGATTTTCAAAAAAAAAGTTTGGACTAAGAGTCTTATCTCAGTCTTGACTTTTTCTTCTTCTTGGATTTTTCATTGGATGCATTTTATTTCTTCTCTTCATCCTTATCAGATTTTATAAAAATTTTCTCTTCATCTATGGACTATTCTAAAAAGGATGTCAAATTATTTCCCCCTTTTTAGTAACCTTTTTGTTACAATGATTTTGTAATAAATATTTTATCCCTTATTCTTTTTATAGAAGGATAGTCAAATAACTTTTAGTAAAATTCCCTTCTTTCTCACATATCATGCATATTTTATGATTTTTAACCCATAATATGTTGATACCTTTTTATCAACTCTTATCACATCATCAGGAACCTTTTTCTTCCCCTTTTCTTCAGCTAGTTTTTGTGTTTCTTCTAAATTTCTTACCATATCAACTTGTTCTTCCCAAATAACTAAGCACTCTATTTTTTTAAGATTAAGAATGTTTTTTATCCACTTTCTTAACTTACTCATCTTTCTTCATATTCTAAGTTTCTATTTTCAGCTTCACATAATTTTTAGGAACATTTGATCTTATTTGCTCATCATATCTCCCCCTTGATTCATTAGTATTTCTACGTAGAGACATATTATACCAACATGAATAAGCTATGTGTCTAAAAATTACATAACACCAACAGTGACCTTTGAATCTTGATCTTCCGTATTGAGAGTAAAAATGATCAGAACTGTATTTTTTGTTTTTTATTCACAAATTGTGGACCACTTTTCTCAGGAGGATACTTTCTTAAAGATTTCCTATCTTTCTTGATGAAATATGTTTTCTCACAAACCTGATTTTGTAATAATTTATTTTCACATTCTATAAAAGTTTCATATTTCACTTCAATTTACTTGGTGAAGTTTTCTCTCATCTTTCTTATTTCACTTTATGCTGTAAGAAACATTGATCATGTTTCTAAAAACTATTCTTCTTTCTCAGCCAACATACTTTTCAAAACATCAATTATTTTTTTAGATTCAGCTATCTTCAACTTGTTCTGTTTACTTTATTCAACAAGGGTAGATTTTTTCTTATTGATATTATCATTTCTATATGACTTTTATTCATAACCTTTTAGTTTTCTCTCAAGATCACAATTCTCAAAAAGTTATTCTTTCAACATCTATCTTCAGCTTCTTTCTTTCTTTCTTGAGTTCAGTATTCTGCTCAATTTATTTCTCTAGATTCCTTTTGAGAATCCATTCTATTTCTATCAACTCATTATTCTCATAATAATTTCTATATAAATAACTTCCATTTCTAAATTGAGAAAAAAATTTGAGTTTATGATTAGGTTCATCATCAGATGTGGAATCATTCTTCTTTCTTATACTCATATAACTTTTCTTATTTTTGTTATAAGGAAATATTTCTTTATGTTTCTTCTACTTTTGTTTATGAGGTTTCAAATCATCATCTTTGGACTCATATTCTCCAACTTTATTCCTAGGGAAGTTTTGTGAAAAATGTCCTTTACCTTCATAATTCCAACATTTCAGTTTTTTAATTTTCTATTTCCCCTAATTTTATTTCTTTTAAAGGAGGGAAAAAATTGTTTTTAATTATTCAAATTCTTAATTAACTTCCAAATCACTCGATTATTCTTTAACTTATTCATATTTGTTTCTATTTTTAACAAGGATTTAAAGAAAATTTCTTGATCAAACTTTTCTTACTTTTTCACAACATTCTCTCTTCTCATTTCATAAGTAATGAGAATACTGTGTAGATCGTCTAGAGATAGAGTTTCAGGATCTATATCTTCCAAAGATGAATCCTTGGCATCAAACTTATCAGGAATAATTCTCATGATCTTTTTTAACAATAGTTGAGTCTTCCAATTACTCACTAAGACATATTATGGTGCTAACAATATCATTTACCATTGTAAAGAAGTTACCAACAGATTATTACTCAGCTATTTTTAGATCTTCATACTTCAGCCTCCAGAGTTATAAATTTTATTTCTTTAACTTTATATTTCCTTCATAAATGTATTTCAACTTATTCTAAATACCTTTGGTAGTTAAAACTCCCATTACTATAATAAACTCACTTTCAGTAAGTGATGAGAGTAAATAATTTTTCACTCTTCCATTATTCTCAAGATTTCTCTTATCAGTAGCAGTAAGATGAGTATTCTCAATATGAGGAGGAAATCCTTCTGTAGTAACTTCCCAAACATCATACCCAAGGGGCATAAGATATGTAAAAATTATATATTTCCAGATATGATATTTCTTTCCATTAAAAACCATAATACCCTTATAATTCAAAAAATTGATGCTCTCCATACCCATAGATAGATCTTTCATAGGGTACCTACCTCTGATACCAATTATAGTTCCCAAACAGGATCAAAACCACTGGGGGGGGGGGTGAATTAGTGGTTCCTTTTCTTTTATAAGAAATTTTTTTAACTTCTTAATAGAAACTTCCTTAACCTATGATTTTTTTAGAGTTATGATCCACTCAAATATAACTCACAACCACACATTTCATACATAAAAAATATAAAGAGAAGTCCGAACATGATATTTACAAGGTTCGATACAAAGACCTACTCCTTTCCATGTTGGATAGTCCCACAAACATGGATTATTTTACTATATTATTTCCAGAATAAAAAGTCACAAGGAAAGAAAAATTCTACAATCCTAGTAGCAACTTTCCTTCTATAGTTGGTTATACCCTCCAACCATCCTTTCCATTATCCACTTCCAAGAAAAAAGCCTATTTAGTAACTGGTAAGTATCGACAATAACAAGCCTTCACTTTTCTTCTTCTTTTCTGATCCACTTCAAAACGTATTCACTTCCTTCACAAGTAGGCTAAATCAAACTCTACCTATATACCTTCTTTAAGAGATTCAACAATTCACTTAAGGAATATTTTGGTCTTGAATAGTCTTATAGAACCTAAATATAAAAAAAATTCCTTAACATTGATTGGCCTGATCTTCCTAGCCCGGATCCTCAATTTGATGGTTAGTCCAGGCTGATTCTTCTTTTTTCACTTTCTTCTTCAATTGAGTAGAAACTGAACCGACAAATCATAATTTTGTTTCTGATTAAAATCAGTTTGATGAACCTGGATACAATAGATGTCTCTCTGATGGTAAGTTCGGTTTGATTCTCCTTTTTAACTTTCTTCTTCAATTGAGTAGAAAATCAATTGGTAACTCACAATTATGAAAAAGATAAAACTCAATTTTATGAACCTGGATACGATGGATGTCATTCTGATGGTCAGTCTAGTCCGACTCTCCTTATGCACTTTCTTATTCAACCTAAAACACTAGGTTTGGTTGAGTAAATAGTACCTGTTCCATGATTTCTATAGCTTGATCACTTGAATAGTCTAGAGTCACAATAACAAAAGAACTCAATTCTCCTTTTATAGGGACCTCAAAACTATTTTATACAGGGTTCTGAAAATATTTCCCGTTTAACCAAATTTCCCAAATATTAAATTCCTATTAAATATCAGATCTATATTTGACTCATTCAATTCCTTTTCAAATCCTCAAATCTCTTTGATTTTTTGATCTCACTTTGACTCATTTAATTCCTTTTCAAATAATCAAATCTCATTGATTTTTGTATCTCCCTTTGACTCATTCAATTCCTTTTCAAATCATAAAATCTAATTGATTTTCCATTAGGGTTTACTAGTATTATTTTTCATTATGAAATCCCAGTACGATTTTTTCATTAAGAAAACCTAGTATGATTTTTTCCTTAAGAAATCATAGAAATCCCAGTACAATTTTTTTCCTTAAGAAATCCCATAAATCCTTATACTATTTTTACTTAAGAAATCCCAATATAATTTCTTCAGTATGAATACTTAAGTATGATTTCATCAGTATGAAAATACGTGTATGAAAATATCAGTATGATTTTCCCAGTATGAAAATATTATTATGATTTTCTCAGTACAAAAATATCATTATGAAAATTTTACTATGAAAATTTCAGTATGAAAATACCATTACAAAAAATCTCAGTACGAAAATCTCAGTATGAAAATATCAGTATGATCTTTTTCTTCCTTAGGCTCAACAACATCTTTTTCTTCATAAATATTGTAGCATAAGTTTCACAACTTACTTATAATTTATAAGAAATAAAAAACACCAAAGAATTATTAGATTTATATTGGAGTTATTCTGACTCTAAAACAGCTTCCCCATTACGATCACCATTTTCATTCCAAACTCAATACAATTTCTGACTTTTCATCAATGTCTTATTATGATTTATGGATTTATTGACTCATGATGATGTCTGGATCTGATTTTGATGATTCTAAATCTGATCCTCCTAGATCCCATTATCATTTTTATGGTTATGGATCCAATTTAACAAATTTACCAATACCCCTCTTCAATCCATATTTCCATTACCTTTTCAATATAGTTTCTTCCTTCAACATGATCATCATATTGATCTATTGACAAAAAATAAAACCAAAACTCAACTAGGGTCCAATAGACCTTATTACCTAATATTAATTATGATTATTAAAAATATGAAATCCATTATATAAAAATAAATTCATAGAGGTGGAATAATTTAATTTAATATAAAACATGTTAGCACGATGGAAATCGGTTTTTCAAAAAATGCATTGTTAAAGGAATAGTTGATTTTACTTTAACTATATAACTTGTAATATTCATTAAATGAATTTACATTCATAAATATAGATATATAATCTAAAAAATACGTTTAAATAATTTCTCATTAGGGGCTATTTTAATTATTTATAGTGGAGAAACATTATGCATTTTAAACAGTTTTTGGACAAATGCGTTTTGAAGCCTAAAAATAAAATTATACTAAAATCTGGTATAAATATGATTTAAATGTAATTAATTGAATTAAATATAACTAAATAATAATTATGTTACCTTGAAATAAAATTAAAAGAATAATTAGACTTTTAAATTAATTAATTTATCAAAATAAATGACACTTTTACAAAAAAACATCATCTTTCACTATTCACTAAAAATTCTATATTTTTTTGAAAAACAAAAACTTTTCACCCTAAGTTAATTTTAATATGATGATATAAAAAATGGAGTTTTTTATCAAATACATTTTTTAAAATTTCTATAAAATAATTATAATATTTTAACATAAAAATAAATAAAAAACATTTTTGAAGAAAACATATTTTGAAGAAAAAAAGGCATTAAGAAAAATTGATTTATTATTTATCAATAATTTATCGATATATTTAGGATATATATATATTTTTCATAAATTAGTTAATCCTAATCATATCTAAAAATTTAATGGAATGGTTAAAAAATCATATTTAAATAATCATTGTTTGTTTGGGTTCGGTTTAACGTATTACATACACTATCGAATATAGTCTTCTATTTTAGAAAATTAGGGCATGACACTATGTGTTTAAGGTGATCAATTGAGATCATGAGTAGCATAACAAACCCATGTTTTGCCTAATATATCTCCAATTTCTGGTCTCAATCAAGGAAAATACCCCAGGGGATGGATCAAGGTATTATAATTCAAAAATAAATCTTTGAAATCAATTATGATATTTATTTTAGGGGAACAATCCTCTCTTCTTTTAATGAACTCTATGGGGAGATGAAAATAGTAAAAAGGAACACATGAATTTTTACTTGGTTCATCCAAATGAGCTAATCCAAGGAGCATGCATTGTAATGTTCCTATACAAAAAAGACACCAAAACACACTAATTTTGATTTGGTTACACAATAGATCAACCACATTGAACCTCTAGGTTTATAACCCTCAATGAAAATAGATGAAAACATTGCTCTTATTCACAGAGAGAAACACATTTCTCCTCTTACAAACTTATTCGTATCCATGAAATATATATTGTAAAAGTACTCCAGGTTGTTGTAGAACTTCAGTACTGCCTGGAAAATCTTCCATCAAGAATAAATCCTAGAAAAAAACATGCCTCGTTATCTTTAACCTTCCATCCTGTAAGTTTTTAAATGCTCTATTTTCTTCCCAATCATGTGTTTTTGGCCAAAATAATTGCACCTATTATCCTTTAGAAAAATACCATGAGCTAAAATTCCAAGATTTTTTTTCTTCTCCTCTTTTTCTAGTATTAGGTTGGAAACCATCCTTTAGCCAACTCTAAAAACTAAACACCCTTTTTGTATCTCTGATTTTACTTCTTTTTCCATGAAAGATTGGAAAACAAAAAATTTCCTAAAAATAATTCCACTTTCCATAAGAGAAATTTTTTTGTTGGTCAACAACATGATTTTACTCATTTAAAAATTACTAGAAAATATCTTAAAAAATATCTCTATGATCTTTGACCAAGAAATGCATTTTAAAGTACACTAATCCTGCCACTAGAACACTACCCTTGTCGAGCCATTTCTTTCCATAAAGTGTAGTGTGGTCATCTATATTTCCAAAAAATAGCCTCAAACTACCTTAAAATAATTGAAACATTATTCCTTGAACCTCCCTTAATTCTAGTTTTGATTATATCTTTACAAATGGGATAATGTGTTTATCATATTGGTCTGAGTAAGATGATAGGAGGAGGGGGATGGATTTAATTTAAAAAATTAAAACAAAATAAATAAATACAATTATACAATTAAGTGATAAGTTAAAATAAACAATTTAAGTACAATATATATATATACATACATATATATATATATTGTAACATTACCAGTTTGGTACTCCCTCACATGTCTGAGTCAGGTTGGCTACTAGAACTAAGGCATGCCTCCCTATATGTTAGAGGCTACCGACTAACAGTGAGGACGTATGAAACATGGTGGGGAGAATATAACCTATGATATAGAGTTACAATAATAGTTTAAATAATATAAATAATCAAGCATATAACCTAATAAGAATAAAGGTAAAAATGAAAATTCCAAGAAAATAATAAATGCCATGTAATGTTAGGTTGAATGTAACTAAATGGTGTGCTAAAGTCATATAGGTATAAGACTGAGTAGACCCAATAAAATACTCCAAAACACTGGTCCCAAACCCCATGTCAGTTCCATCTCCAAACTTTAACCCATCCAGTAAGAAAGCAATCAATGCAGGGCCTCTTTCCCTTGTCCAGAACTGCATCCATGAAATCTACCCAAGTACCAAACAACGCTTGAACATGGTGTGAGTACAAATCAGTAGGTTGAAACCCATGTTATCTGAATAATATGGTATGAATATATATATATATATATATATATAGTGCATGAAATAGTAAGATAAAAAGGGTATTAATTTCATAAATTAATATAAAACATAAAATAAACATGTTGACCCCTGGGCTTCAGGTTGACACCCTGGGTTAGCCAAACCCACTTAGGCTCTATGTCGGATATCTCTATAAAGTAGTGGATCCTCCTATTTAGTACGGATCACCCATATTGGTAGTAGATTCTCATTTCTTGGATGAATCTCCCATGTCGTGTCTCAAGTAACCAAACAATATTGGGTGCTATGCAAATTTCCCATGATAGAGTTTCTTACATATTCCCATAGTGCAATGTCATACTAGGGATATGTGAACAATCATACTGGTCTATATGATAATTTACCATACTGGAGTCAATCATGTCTTCCTTGGGTGCAATACCATGCTAAGGGGGAAAATAACCATATCATACTAGGTTCCATGTGAATGTCCCATAATAAAGTCACTTAAATCTTCCCAGGGATCAATAACAAGACAAGGGAGAAGTGGACATATGGATTTATGGATTCTATAGCATAGGAAGAATCACCAGTATCACGTCTCATGAGATAGTTAATCACACCCCCAGGTACCATGTCAGCAAACATCAAGTACAAGAAATCCAAAAACATTTCATTCATCAATCTTGTCAAACATATTATTGTTGGAGTTGGTGCCCTATAACTAGATTTCTTAATACTTTATCATGAGTTTTTCATTATTAATGAAGTTTTATTATCACATTATTATTATTAATCTACATGAAATTTGTATATGATAATGTTCTAAGAATATATATCGCACTGAAAGGTTATACTAGTTCCCTGCTATGATGAGAACCTAGAGGTTCCACAACATTATTCTTGAATCATGTTCTATGGATTGATGATATTTTCTAATGGGACATAGAAAATATAGGCTATTAGGTGTAGGAGGCTCATAATACCTTCCGAGACCTTCTCATTCCACTCAACCTTGGTAATCTCCAACATACGAGGTTATGAAAACAGACCCATAAATAGGAAATCCATATTTCCATGTGTCATTGGATGTTCATATATGTGGAAATGATGTATTGATCCTTAGAATTTAAAATTATAAATAATGGATATCATGACTCATGTGATTTGATGTATCGATTAAAACTATTATGATATATGATTGCGGTAAGGTAGGATGCATTGGGTACATCATGAGTGATATTGCGTTAATGGATAATGCGATAAAGGATTTATCTCTCCTATCCTATGACAAATGTTGATATATGAGGACCTTTTATAGAATAGAAATGCCTATGTATATCCACTTCCATGGTGTTCAGTGGACGAGTTCATTTCCAAAAATTAAAATAAAGAGACATTGAGTATTTAGGTTTATGGCATCAGTATGCAACCTTTTTGATCTTAGATATCATGATAAAGAGATTATATTACACGATAAGCATTTATAGGAGGTTGGATATCATTGTGACATTAAATTATTTCTATATAGGCTCCTTGGAATGTTTCTTAATGATAAACTTAATATTTCAGTGGTTGTGACTAATTCCAATGAGAAAGAGTCCTAAAGGGTCACATGCTAAGTGTATCCTCAATCTCAACTAAATTCAAGTAACAAATTTTACAAGTTATAATAAATACTACTTATTTGGTTTGGTTGATAGCCATAATTTAATCACATGTTATTTGAAATAATAAGGGAGTTAAATAATAATAACAAATATTTATTTTCAAGTTTGGAAAATAGAATATTTAATATATTTATCCTATAATAATGCAGTGATAATTATTTATTAAATAGTCATTATTCGAGGATCGGTAAATCTCGACAAGGGAAAGTAGACCGAGTTTAATAGTTCGATTGGAAATGGTGTAAATGATATTTATTTATATTATTAATATGTTTCACATGTAAAGTGATTAATAATAATATAAGTATTATTTAAAAACAAGGGGTCAACTAAGAATATTAAATATGGTTTGGATCTTGTGTGCAATTTTCCAACCCTAAACCTGCCATAATAAATATCTAATTATATCACATTCCATAACTCACTTTTGGTATGCACAATGTATAAAGAGATACTTTATTAATCCCTTGAGTGTGATCTATCTTCGTTCTCTATCAATATTTCAATAGAATACTAATATTTCTCCCTCCTTCAAGATGAATACTACTACAGTCAACCACGAACAACACAAGTGATCATGATCGGCCATGCTAGCACCCAACGATTCTATGACGTCGTTCAGAGATTATGGTTCATGCATGGTTCACCATTAGATGGATTCTTCACTAGGATCACATATAATAATGATGGTTCGATGATATATATTCCATAATATCATCAAATAAATCAAAATTACAAGTTGAGGTAATTTTATATCTACTCATAAATTAATTATAATTTACATGTGAAGATCCTTCACTTTCAGTTCCTACATTTTAATATCATCAAGTAATATACTATTTTCATTAAACATGGAACATTGATCACATAAATCAATGATTACAAATTATTTAATACTAAAATATGAGTTTTTCATACCAACAAAGGATGCTTATGCTGCACCATAAACCTACAAGTGACATCAGAGGGGTCACATGTTTAATTTATAAATATTTATTATTCACTGATTGGTTTCTTGTATTTTTGTTTTATTTTACTTATATCAATTCATTTTAATACCCTAAATCATAGTATATTACCTTTATTTATTATCAATAACATAACTAGTAATCGATTAATGATGAAAATAAAATAATCATTCAATTCATGCCATCTGGAGATTCCAAAGGCTCTGCTCGGAAAAAACCAAAGTGCATGAAATGTAATTACAAAATACACACCATGTGTTATTCTTTTCATATCCATATCTTAGGATAAATTTGGATATATCTAACCTAATTAGATCTAATATCCAAAAAATATATCTGCATGTAGATCTAGATAGACTGGCACACGACTTGAAGAACTATACATCATGTAACCATTGTATATGATGTGTAGTCCCTATTTTCTCATAGATGAGTAGACGGGGTGTACCAGAATATAGTGTATTGGATACATGACATGGGAAAAAACATATCATGAAACTCTGAGGTTATATGTCATGTATTCCTAGTACATTCCATATACCTCAAACTCATCCAAGGAAGGAAACATGACCAGACCCAAGGCATGTTCTGTGGACATGGGTATAAGACAATACACACCATGCAATTTTGTACATGTTGAGTAGTCTACTCTAGACAGTGTGCCTAATTTTTTGCAGAGAAGAATTAAATATATAATTATAAATATTCTCATGTGTTTTTTGCATTATTTATTTGACAGTACACACTATGGATTTGGTTTTATAATTATATATATTAAATATATTTTCATGTTAAAATTTGGATAAGCACAAAATGTTTCCTCTAAGTAAACTTGTGTACTTATTTAATTTTAACTGAAATTAATTTTGTTTAAAATTATAGATGATGGTGAGTTAAAAATTCTTGGATGAAATTAAGATAAATTGAATTAATTAGATTAATTCATGGCGTATTATCTTAATTAAATAGAAAATCAAAGTAATTGATAACAATATTTCAAATGTATGCACGTTGCATGATGCATGGATGATCATGAGATTATGTAAAGACCTAGAATCCAATATCCCAAACCAGGTTCCTTACTTTATTACATTTGCATAAGATAAAATAAATCACATCCCAAAGGACTGAATAGTTTAATAGTATTGGTAAACTAGATACATATTTGGAATTCAAATTATATTTTGGACATAAAATTAAAAAAATATCTTCTTTAAGAACACCATTATTCCCCTTAGATTAACCCTATATATCAATCATAATAAACTTCTTGGAAACCTAGGAAATAATAAAACTTAAGAAATGAGTGATCTCAAATTCTGAGTAAGGGTTAAATACAGCGGAATCTATCATGAATAAATAAGAATAATCAAATTGGAAAGGTAAATAATTGAGAACACAATCCATTAATCAATAAATTGATCATAATATGGTAGGAATAAAGGATAATAACAAAATTACATATAAATAATCACATGATCTTGGAACTTGACCATGAATATTCCAACACCTTCTCCAGAACCCCGGTATAGGTGGGGATGAAAAGGGAACTATGGTAGCACAAATCTCTCTGTGGATCCCCTGAACAAACATCCACGCTCAGAAGTAGCTGTTATAGATCATGTCCAAAGAGTAGTGCACAAGGTCTATGAACCTAGTCGCATACTCAGTCACCGTCATCCCTACCTTCCATAACTGAAAAAACTCCTGAAGTCAAACAGAGTAAAAACAGGAGGGGTAGAACTCCTCACGAAACAACTATAGGAAGTCATCCCATGATAGTGCCAACTCATTGTTTTTATGATTAACTAGCTCCAACCACGTCTAGATTCTCTGGGGAAAAGGTCAGCTGAAAAAACCACCATCTGATCTACCGGTGTCCATACAAGCCTGAAGAGGCGGACCACCGGCCTAGCCAAACCTTCACTGTCCGAGGGTTTGGATCACTAGGGAACCTCAGTGGTCTCCAACGCTAGAACTCACGAAGTGCGTTCAGCCTACGCATGTCCTCAACCTACTCTGATGAGGCTGTCAGTTGCTCAATAGGTGGGGTAACTGTTACCTACCACCTGGAGGAAAGGGGTTTCATGATGGGTCCGGAACTGAGGTCTCATCACTCACGAGATCATCTTCATGAACCATAGATACTATATTATATGTCTATCATCATGGAGACATCCTGAATGTTACCAAGGAGTACTACGGTCAAATGATAATATATATATATATCAACAATGATGGGGATATGACTCTAGAAGAATAGTCAAAGACTCAATCCTATATGATGCATGTACCATTTTTCCCTGCAACAGGTGTCTCAGGGTGCCGAGTCGGCAAGCGGGTAATCAAGGTCCTAGTGAATGGATACGTCAGCCGCTCGTACCATCACTGTACTCCCTGTCCTGAGAGCCTCTCTCGAGACACTTCGAAATTGTTTCACTAAACCCAACCAAGATCGTTTTAGGGAAACATACGAACAACGTACCAAGGGTTGAACCCTATATGATACCACTTTTTCACGACCCGACCCATATCAGGGCTCGAACCACAACTACCCCAATCCCACCTCCATAGGTGAGGGGATGGTGACTAGCGCCGAAGGCACAACAAACTTGGGGAGGCCTTTTCCTAAGAACCTGTACACACACACACACAACCAACTCAATGAAAAAGTGAAAAGGAAAAGAAATCAAGGTACCACACTGCTATAAAAAGGGAACCAACATAAATTCATCGACCACTAAATAGTACAAGTATAAGAAAATTAAAGATTAAAGGGAAAGGGGAAAATACACACACCCAACTAGAAAAGTTCCATAACCTAGAAATAGGTGAAAAAGTAAAACAGCTGGAAGAGTCCCACTCCTGAATCCTAAGCTATGACCACCGCACACGGTCCAAGAACCCTGTATCCATAAGATCCTCTAATATCACGATCAACCTATCCGTCATCTGCAAGGGCACACCAAATGCGGGCAAAGATCAAGTAGGGGTGAGTATAAGAATACTCATTAGGATGACCCAAAGGCTTGAGGGAGTGGCAAGAGAGGTACTGAAGAGGGGAGAAATAAGAGAGAATAAGGTAAAACCAGAATGAATAAAAATAGTATAGCTCCACCCAATAGTAGATATGCTCGCTCAAAGAAACCCAAACGAGAGAGTAAGGGGATCTCCATCTCACAACTCACACCAGGTATATGCCCATACATATACCCAGGGCATCCAGATATACACATCTCATCCAGAAATAAACATGAGGCTCTGACCATAATCCATTACTAGGTTTTCCAAAGAAGGCTCAAAGCGTAACTCAAGGATCAGAAGTACATGTTCCATGAGATGTCCATCCCTGATGGAACCCATCTGAGAGATGTACTCCATAATGTACAACTCAACCATTCCAAATGGTATATCTAAAAGGATGTTCTCCATTAGGAATTTTTTTCTAGAACTACCTCTAGTGCCCGACACTAGAGGTCTCACAGACATGGTCTTGCACCCGAGGAAAGACCAAGGGAAAGCAAGTGAAGAGGCCAAATCCTCAAAACTGTATTTAGTTGGAGGAACACTGCTCCACTCTAACCCATGATGTCCCATTTGCTCCAGTAAGAAGTTTCCTGCACCTTAGTCCATTGAGGGAGCACTAACTTCTACCTTGGTATTGATTGCATCAACTGGAGGGGCCTGCTCCTTGTAATTGTGTCTTACATTCGAGGGAGTTCCAACTCCCTTGAAGGACCCGCTCCCCGTCGCTACTTGGAGACTGGGGAGAACTACTTCATAAGTGAGGAACTGCACCCTACTCGGTAGGAGAGTAGAACTCTAGTAGTTTGTTTGCTATGGGGGACCCGCACCCTAGTATATTAGGGGAGTACCGACCCCAGGCTAGAGGATCCACACCCTGGCATGGCAAGGGAGTACCGAATCTATATGTGAGGACCTTCATCCTACCCAGTAGGGGAGTACAACTCTGGTAGTTTGTTTGCAGTGGGGGACCCATGCCCTAGTACGTCAGGGGAGTATCGAACCCAGGCTAGTGGACCCGCACCCTGGCATGACAGGGGAGTACCGACTATACTGTAGCACTACATAAGGAGGACCCGCACCCTGGGTTAACAGGGGAGTACCTACTCCTAACATAAAGACCCGCTCCTTACCCGGTAGGGGAGTACCTGACTCTATGTGAGTTATGTATGGATAACCCATGCCCTAGTCCAGTTTGGGAGTACCGAATCCAAAGATATGAAAACCATATCATAGGAAAATGAACCCTCACTCATGACGTGGGGAGTCCCGTCTCTACCAGAGCAGAGGAGTAAAGAATACCCACACCTTGAGTCATCAAGGGAGTATCCATCCTAATTCTCACTAAAAGAAACACCCTGGTTCTGCTCCTCAGGTTATCGGTTATACCTCAACCTCCACGAAGTTCCACAAGGGAGTAACCCAATGATCCGTCATGTCATAAGGGTACCAACACAATAGACGACATGTCAAATGGACACCCGATCTGAAAGTTATAGGCATTTTAGTACCGAGGTCCCGGTTGGATTCGAGTACAATCCAACCTAGAAAAACTAAAACTTTCTCCGAAAGTCATGTGGAGTATCTCAAAAGGACCTCCTCATCCTAAGGGTTCTGGCGCCACAGACGGTTTGTCATTTCGACACCGTATGAGGGAGATATATCAGATACAAGATCCTGTAATAATAATAATAATAATATTATTGGGTGTTTTGTGGACCAAAACCACATATCATAATTTAATATTCAACATTAGACTTGAATCGATCGTCTTAATGATAGGATCACATCACCATTGATGGCAAGTCAATAGGACATTGCACGCATGAGTTATGGCGGGTCAAAGATTTAGTAATAATATTAAATCTATTATTTCCCGAGCCATTCAGGTACCCGATCTGAAAAACTAAAAAATACATCCAATATTGGACTTGAAATATCCGTCTTGAAGTCAGGGTCACACTGCCATAGACTTTTCATCAAACCGAGGTCGCACAGAGAAGTTACAGAAAAAATCATTTTATTAACAAAATAAATAATAACGATATTTTATTATTATCATTATTAATTGTTTATTTATTTATTTCTCTTTAACTCCCAACCCATTCCACGCAAAAATTTCCTCTTGTTGCATGCCCAACTCCACCACTAGGTTCTCCCTCTCTTAATTATTTTATATATATTTTCCTTTCAATTATTTCTCTCTCTAATCTAACTTCTTTCTTCACGAATTTTTCTCCTAAAAACCCTAGAGGCTAACCCTTCAGGTGGCCTCCTTAGCCAACCCTTCATGCATCCACCTCTTCATCCGGATCTTCCACCTCTGACCCTGCTTTACCCCATCGTCGCTCGCCCGAAACTTCCTCGCCGCCTCGCACCGGCCACCCCGGTGCCGTGACCCTTATTCACTGGTCTCATACCCCACGGCCTAGCCACCTGCTGTGCACTCAGACCACCGGCCAAAGCCACCTTGGACTCGCCGCAAATCGCCAGACCACCTTTGCTGTGCTGCCTCCAGCCTGGCATGCCACTGCGCCTCAAGCCATCCGCACCGCCTAGCTCACCCGGAGTTGCGCCCCGAAGACACGCTGGAATTGTACCACCACATCGCCCCTTCCGTAGGCCACTGCATCTTTGTTCTAAGCCCAAAAATTGTGATAACTGCAGATTTTTGATCATCGGGTTGAGATATCTATGTCCATATGTCGCTCTCAATGAAACATTGTAACGACCCGAAATCTTGTTTCCTAATTTTTTGTGTTATTTTATTTTATTTTTATACTCAACAAAAATGTTTCATTTGATAACATGAGTATAATTAAAATGAGACCATTGGGTTTTGACTGTTATGTGACCATTGGTCAATATGACCGCTGGAAACTAAACGTTTTGATTATTGTCTCTAAATACAAGTAATCTTGGTTAATTAATATAGAAAGAAGATTTGATGGCCTCACTGAGTAGTCTTGGACCAATCGAATCCCATCTAACAGAACTTGGGAAGGAGGTAGCACCACTGGGCTTTTCTCTGGACCAAAACCAAGCCGAACTTCATCGTGTGAAGTTAGAACGGAATCGCCTTCGCGAGAAGTTCAAACTGATAGAAATTACTACTCCTGCGATGTTGGCCAAGCCTCCCTCAGATTCCCTCACCTTAGCACACCTTACACTTAGGTCCTATGCTGGTGTGAGAAGGGGCTATGTAAGGAGACTGTAAATGCCTTGTGTAATCCTTTGTTTTAAATAAAAATTTCAATTTCTTCTTATGATGAAGTTTATGAATTTTCAAATGACCGGATAAATATAGTATGAATATTTTTGATGAATTTTAGAAAAAAGATATTTAAAAATGTTTATGTAAACCTTAAATAATTAAAAATGTGTAATTATTTTCAAAAAATGGTCTTCTACAATTATGTTCAGTATGAAATTTAGAGTCTAATAAGATCAACTTAATTTTTGATGAATAGTAAATTATGAATAGTGATTTTATGCTTAGGATTAGTAATGTGACCAAATGGATTAGTAATCTCACTTAAAAAAAGTATTAACATAATCTAGGCACCTTGATTAAGTAATGTGATTCAATAAAATGGTTAAATAACGGTTTCATATATTATTATTCAAGTATTAGTTTTTTCGGGTGAATAGTGTTTTTTAATTAAAAATTTAATTAAAAATATTTAGAAAAATATTTTTATAAAATGGATTTCATTTTTGAACTCAGAGCGTCGATATTATGTTATGGTAATTTTTGGGGATTTTTCTGAAAAAAATGAATTTTTGGTGAATAGTGTATTTATTTAAAAATTAAATTAAAAATAATTAGAAAATTATTTTTATAAAATGGAGTTCATTTTTGAAATCAGAGCATTGATATTTGGTTAAGGTGAAATTTTGGGATCTTTCTGAGAAAGTTGAATTTTCAGTGAATAGTAAAAATACAGTTTTAGGGTTTCGGTATGTTTAATGACATCATCACTGTGTCATGATGATTCCACAAGATAATTTAAGGGATGTTCGACCAAATGTGATGAATTATTGTATGGGGGGACCCATGTGGCCTAACTCCATGGGAAATACCATGGGAGAGCACATGGTTTTGAGAAAACCACTTTTGAGGTGTCCCTTGGCCATTAATGCCTTGTCCCCTCACTTTCCCTATAAATACCAAGCCATCCTCTCATTCATTTCGACTCCCCACTCTCCCCAACGAAATTCTGGTCTCATTACCTCCCAAGGAGTCCTCCCAAGGTGCCCCCAAGCCATCAAGGTCCCAACCTTTGAGTTTTAAGAGTTACGTTTTAAGGTAAGGGATCCGACCTCTCTCTTTCTTTTCAAGTAATCTCTTTTATGTCATTCCTTTTATGCTCCATGTTCTTATGTTGGAGGATGTTCTTTTATATTCATTATAATTTCCTTATTATTTTCATATGATGATATACCCACTCTTACTCTCATCATTTCATTTTATGAAAGTTTATGTGGCGCCGTTAGGCTGCCGAAATTTTTGTAACGGATTCTTTCACCCTTCTCATTTTCAAGTTCTATTTTCTTGTCAAGTCTTTCAAGTTCCTTTTTATTATGTTGGGGTATGATATATATATCTATCATACTGATATTTTATGATCATATGATGAGAGACCCCATTTTATCTCTTCAATTCAGTATTTTGAAGTTTTAAGTGGCGTCGTTAGGCTGCCAAATTTTTAAGGGATTCTTTCACCCTTCTCGTTTTCAAGATCTATTTTCATGTCAGGTCTTTCAAGTTCCTTTTTATTATGTTGGGGTATGATATCTATATATATCATACTGAACCCATATGTTCATATGATGAGAGACCCTATTTTTATCTTGTCAATTCATTTTTGGTTGAAGTTTAAGTGACGCCGTTAGGCTGCCGAATTTTTAAGGGATTCGTTCGCCTTGCTCATTTTTCAAAGATCTACTTTCATGTAAAGTATTTCAGGTTACTTTTTTATTATTTTGGGATATTATCTCTATATCTATCATACTGATATTTTATGTTCATATGATGAGAGAACCTGTTTGATCTCGTCAATTCATTTTTGTTGAAGTTTAAGTGACGCCGTTGGGATGCCAAATTTTCATAAGAGAAATATTATTTTTGTCTTCCTTTCATGTTCTTCATTTCATATGGTATATCTTTCAAATTTCATTACCATGTTCTCAAATCCTTTATATTCTGTCCCTCTACTATTTTATGGGTCATTTATGAGTGTTTGACCCATGTCCCCTCTCTTTTCAATGTTTTCTAAAACCCCGAAACATAGCCGTTATGCTGCAGAATTTCCGTCTCAAAATGTCTCTCTCTTTTTCTAAAGTAATTTTATTTTATTAAGTGAATAATCAAAGATATTTATTCAAAAGGGTTATTCAAATATATACCAAAATGTTTTATTTTAAATTCTGGGATTTACATACATGAGACCCGATCTCCCCTTCTGTGGGTTTAAAGTGACGTAAAGATCATGTATTTAAAGCAGTTTTTAAAACGTTTTGATTATGAAATAAAACCCATTTATTTTATGCTATATGGGTTGTTTATGAAATGATTTATGATGATATATGTGTCTCACATGATAATAAATGAAAATTTAAGGGTGCGCCCTGATAGCGCTCCAATGCATTGGGTAATGATGTAACCACTAGAGATTACAATTTTCACGATATCTTGGTGAATAACCTTGGTAATTTTCAAATGACACCTTTGGGATGGACCTTGGTGATATGTTAATGATTGTCTATGTTAAATGATGTATCCACATCTTAAAGTTATGAAAAATCTTATTTTTATTATGATATTCCACATGATTTCTTTCTCATGCCTTAAAGTTCTTTTTCATGACATAGTTGATGTATCTCAAGTTCACATGTTAAATGTTTCTCTTGTTCCCTTACTGGGCCTTCTGCTCACCCTTTCTTTTGATGTATGTCCCCAGGTTTGATATGCAGTAATGAAACTAGGATGAACATGAGGAGAAGCCTTTCAAGTGTTTAACAAGAATGTTTTATGTTTTCATGTTTTATGTTCCTGGTTTCCAAGACACTAAACCTTAAAGATCCTCAGTTTTGTAAAATGTAATGAAAGTTTATGTGATAAAAAGGAGGGATGCTATAGTTGGTATCAAAGGATGGTTTAGTTATTTTTGGAAATTAGGATATGAAAACTTTAGGAGGAATCCTATAGAAATGTTTATATATAAGAAATATTCCTGGTATTTTGGTGAGTATTGAGTAAGGGGTTGCCAAGAAAATACATCCCTGTCTGGATACGATCAGGTAGAGGTGGCTCTGGCACAGATGTACATAGGGGTAAAACCCGAAAACACCGCTTTGAGCTAAAATCAAACGGGAACTGGTACACAACAACGGGCCTTGCTGCACTCTTGGTTACGACACTTCTGGGGGATATGCTTTGGTAAATTCATAGGCTTAATATGAACCATTATTAAAGGAACAAAGATAAAATAAAAATAAAGATTCGCATAAGAATATATGATCATGGATAACCTAGTTTGAAACCTAGGGGATCAAAATTTAGGGTATACTTTTCTTCTACAAGTTATCCTAATATGCTTTAAGTTCCTTTTTATGATTATTGGTTAAGTATTTAAGCCCCTATTTATACTTTCTCTTCTTAGTTAATGGTGGGAAATGGAAGAACATGTCCCAACAACCAATGTGATAGAAAATGTGACGATTGACGTATTAATATAACCAAGATGATTAGGGGATTAAAAGATGATTATTATTTTGGAATATGTTCACTATTTTGGGAACCCTATTTGATCGAGGTAAATAGATTACTACGGTATTTTATTTGAGGAGTAAAGGTTGAATTATATTTTTAAGGATCAATGAATTTAAGGTGAACTTATGGTAATATAGGGTACTTATGGAAATGATTAACCTATCTTGGGGAAAATATGTTTAGGTTAGTTACATTTGTTATAAGATGTTAGGAGTGGTTTATGTTGTTTGGAGATGAACGATGAAGTTTATTTTGGAAGACTATGTTATCAAATCCTTCTTGTACTTGGGTTTCAATCTTAGTTTGGTTTATTTTGATGAATTTTAAGGATAATTATTTATGGAATGGTCTATGATGAACTTTGGGTAGTACCGTGGAATTTTGAAGATTTAAAGAAGTTTCCCTTCCTATGGGATTCTTTATTTTTGAAGAGTTTTTTATCTTACCCTTTCTATTTTTGGGATAATATAAGAAATAGATAGTTAATCTTTGGTGGATTATGTGATTCTCTAGAATATGATTCTTGTTCTTTTGATGAGACCAAGTGTTTTTGAATTCTCATCATTTAGAGAAAATATTAGTTTTAGTAGAGACTTATTAAAGGATGAAACTCTACTTGAAGGTAGGTATATTTTCTTATGATTCTGTTCTATGTAGTAAATGAATTCCTCAAAATTATGAAATGGAACGTAAAACAAAAACGTTGTTGGTTTACATTTCCTACTAGGTAATCAAAGACCGTTTACACACATCATAAGTTTGGGATTTTCTTATGGTTAACTTTCTCCTAATCATGTTTTCTATCACTCTCCCCCAGAACTTGACCATTTGTTTTTTCTTCCATGTCCATGTTTTCTTACATGGGATCCTAGTATGGGTTAACTCGGGTGACCTTTTTACTTCTCTTTCTTTCTTTTAAAGTAATAATTTTACTGACTCCTTTTCCGATGTGGGACTTTCAATGAAATTTCAAAACCCAATTTTAAAAATTGCGAGGACGCAATTTCTTAAGGGGGAAGATTGTAACGACCCGAAATCTTGTTTCCTAATTTTTTGTGTTATTTTATTTTATTTTTATACTCAACAAAAATGTTTCATTTGATAACATGAGTATAATTAAAATGAGACCGTTGGGTTTTGGCTGTTATGTGACCATTGGTCAATATGACCACTGGAAACTACACGTTTTGATTATTGTCTCTAAATACAAGTAATCTTGGTTAATTAATATAGAAAAAAGATTTGATGGCCTCACCCAGTAGTCTTGGACCAATCGAAGCCCATCTAACAGAACTTGGGAAGGAGGTAGCACCACTTGGCTTTTCTCTGGACCAAACCCAATCCAAACTTCATCGTGTGAAGTTAGAACGGAATCACCTTCGCGAGAAGTTCAAACTGATAGAAATTACTACTCGTGCGATGTTGGCCGAGCCTCCCTCGGATTCCCTCACCTTAGCACACCTTACACTTAGATCCTATGCTGGTGTGATAAGGGGCTATGTAAGGAGACCGTAACTGCCTTGTGTAATCCTTTGTTTTAAATAAAAATTTCGATTTCTTCTTATGATGAAGTTTATGAATTTTCAAATGACCGGATAAATATAGTATGCATATTTTTGATGAATTTTAGAAAAAGGATATTTTAAAAATGTTTATGCAAACCTTAAATAATTAACAATGTGTAATGATTTTCAAAAAATGGTCTTCTATAATTATGTTCAGTATGAAATTTAGAGTCTAATAAGATCAACTTAATTTTTTATGAATAGTAAATTATGAATAGTGATTTTATGCTTAGGATTAGTAATGTGACCAAATGGATTAGTAATCTCACTTAAAGAAAGTATTAACATAATCTAGGCACCTTGATTAAGTAATGTGATTCAATAAAATGGTTAAATAACGGTTTCATATATTATTATTCAAGTATTAGTTTTTCGGGTGAATAGTGTTTTTTAATTAAAAATTTAATTAAAAATATTTAGAAAATTATTTTTATAAAATGGATTTCATTTTTGAACTCAGAGCGTCGATATTATGTTATGGTAATTTTTGGGGATTTTTCTGAAAAAAATGAATTTTCGGTGAATAGTGTATTTATTTAAAAATTAAATTAAAAATAATTAGAAAATTATTTTTATAAAATGGAGTTCATTTTTGAAATCAGAGCATTGATATTTGGTTAAGGTGAAATTTTGAGATCTTTCTGAGAAAGTTGAATTTTCAGTGAATAGTAAAAATACAGTTTTTGGGTTTCGGTATGTTTAATGACATCATAACTGTGTCATGATGATTCCATGAGATATTTTAAGGGATGTTCGACCAAAGGTGATGAATTATTTTATGGGGGGACCCATGTGGCCTAAATCCATGGGAAATACCATGGGAGAGCACATGGTTTTGAGAAAACCACTTTTGAGGTGTCCCTTGGCCATTAATGCCTTGTCCCCTCACTTTCCCTATAAATACTAAGACATCCTATCATCCATTTAGACTCCCCACTCTCCCCAACAAAATTCTGGTCTCATTACCTCCCAAGGAGTCCTCCCAAGATCCCCCAAGCCCTCAATGTCCCAACCTTTGAGTTTTAAGAGTTACGTTTTAAGGTAAGGGATCCGACCTCTCTCTTTCTTTTCAAGTAATCTCTTTTATGTCGTTCCTTTTATGCTCCATGTTCTTATGTTGGAGGATGTTCTTTTATATTCATTATAATTTCCTTCTTATTTTCATATGATGAGATACCCCCTCTTACTCTCATCATTTAATTTTATGAAAGTTTATGTGGCGCCGTTAGGCTGCCGAAATTTTTGTAACGGATTCTTTCACCCTTCTCATTTTCAAGTTCTATTTTCTTGTCAAGTCTTTCAAGTTCCTTTTTATTATGTTGGGGTATGATCTCTATATCTATCATACTGATATTTTATGATCACATGATGAGAGACCCCATTTTATCTCTTCAATTCAGTATTTTGAAGTTTTAAGTGGCGCCGTTAGGCTGCCGAATTTTTAAGGGATTCTTTCACCCTTCTCGTTTTCAAGATCTATTTTCATGTCAGGTCTTTCAAGTTCCTTTTTATTATGTTGGGGTATGATATCTATATCTATCATACTAAACCCTTATGTTCATATGATGAGAGACCCTATTTTGATCTTGTCAATTCATTTTTGGTTGAAGTTTAAGTGATGCCGTTAGGCTGCCGAATTTTTAAGGGATTCGTTCGCCTTTCTCATTTTTCAAAGATCTACTTTCATGTCAAGTATTTCAAGTTCCTTTTTTATTATTTTGGGTTATGATATATATATCCATCATACTTATCTTTTATGTTCATATGATGAGAGATCCTATTTGATCTCGTCAATTCATTTTTGTTGAAGTTTAAGTGACGCCGTTGGGATGCCGAATTTTCATAAGAGAAATCTTATTTTTGTCTTCCTTTCATGTTCTTCATTTCATATGTTATATCTTTCAAATTTCATTACCATGTACTCAAATTCTTTATATTCTGTCCCTATACTGTTTTATGGGTCATTTATGAGTGTTTGACCAATGTCCCCTCTCTTTTCAATGTTTTCTAAAACCCCGAAACATAGCCGTTATGCTGCAGAATTTCCGTCTCAAAATGTCTCTCTCTTTTTCTAAAGTAATTTTATTTTATTAAGTGAATAATCAAAGATCTTTCTTCAAAAGGGGAATTCAAATATATACCAAAATGTTTTATTTTAAATTCTGGGATTTACATACATGAGACCCGCTCTCCCCTTCTGTGGGTTTAAAGTGACGTAAAGATCATGTCTTTAAAGCAGTTTTTAAAACGTTATGATTATGAAATGAAACCCATTTATTTTATGTTATATGGGTTGTTTATGAAATTATTTATGATGATATATGTGGCTCACATGATAATAAAGGCAAATTTAAGGGTGCGCTCTGATAGCGCTCCAATGCATTGGGTAATGTTGTAACCACTAGAGATTACAATTTTCACGATATCTTGGTGAATAACCTTGGTAATTTTCAAATGACACCTTGGGGATGGAACTTGGTGATATGTTCATGATTGTCTATGTTAAATGATGTAGCCACATCTTAAAGTTATGAAAAATGTTATTTTTATTATGATATTCCACATGATTTCTTTCTCATGCCTTAAAGTTCTTTTTCATGACATAGTTGATGTATCTCAAGTTCACATGTTAAATGTTTCTATTGTTCCCTTACTGGGCCTTCTGCTCACCCTTTCTTTTGATGTATGTCCCCAGGTTTGAGATGCAGTAATGAACCTAGGATGAACATGAGGAGAAGCCTTTCAAGTGTTTAACAAGAATGTTTTATGTTTTCATGTTTTATGTTCCTGGTTTCCAAGACACTAAACCTTAAAGATCCCCAGTTTTGTAAAATGTAATGAAAGTTTATGTGATAAAAAGGCGGGATGCTATAAACATTGAGTTCTTAATGTGCTTAATTATTTTACGATGAAGAACACGTGAAGAACGCATGAAGAATGGATAAGAAAAGATCATGGTCTAAGTGAGGATCTATGGCTGTGTTTGTTTGGACATCATTTTTAAGAATCAAGAACATGGGGAATTGAAAATTAAATATTTATTATACTACAAGAATTTCAAATTCAAGATAAATAGTAATAAAATTGATTTAATCAATTGTTTTTAGATCCGTGAATTAATTCATTTTCGTGTTCGTCATGAAAATTCATCCGGGGTAAGGAATCCACAAAGATAAATCCTACCTGAAAAGGTTCGGTCACCGAAGATAAAGATCGCACTTGTGTAATGTTTAGGAGAAGCTGCTACATTCATCGGTCCTTGTTCTGCCTCGATCCACGATTTTCATTTTCGTCCTTTTTTGTTCGTCAATGGGAAGAGGAGGAGAGGGGAAGATCCGTCATTAGCCAAAATGAATTACAAGGCAAAACCCCTCTAAACAAATAATTTATAACCTCTCATTAGGTTAAAAGAGTTTTTAATCAAATAATTAAATAAATAATCATTTAATTATTTAATTATTTTCCCACGATGGCGTATAAACCGAACACCCGATGTTGATAAAGGTTATACCCTTCCTAGCGTAAAGTCTACTTTTCGAACTCATTGGTGGTCTCAGATTTCTCATCTAAGTCCCCATATGAGAGATATTTGGGTTTAAGCTATTAAATTAATAGATTAATGATTTAATTTATCCATTTAACACACCGCCAATGAGAGAGGGGTCTAAACGTCCCACGCTGACTCATTTTATGTCGTTCCTAGGGGAAAAACCGCATTCCGGACCCAACTGTGGTCTCAGATTTCCAATATGATCAACTGTTTAAGATATATCCCATTTTATTTAGTTAACCACACATGCGTAATATAAAAACACTTAAACATTTTTATAAAATTAATTATGGGAACACCGGGCCTCGAAATTGTACATCATCTCAGGGCCCAGCTATGGAAATATTCTTAGATGTATTTAAAAGTATTATTAAGAAAAAAAACCAGGTCTCTACATTATTACCTCATTCAATATTTTTGTCCTCAAAAAGAAAAACCAGGGAATCTACTCGGGATTCCAAGCCCACATTTAGCTCTCTCGCTCCTAGGGAAACCTTTGCATTTCTGGGCTGCCAAAGAATGAGAACCAAAGGGATGGTCCACCCTTACCAGGTTTTATTCAGTTGATGACATGTGTAGGAACACACATGTATATTCTCAGTTATAAAACGTGTAAGGGGCCGTGTACCCACTCCAACTATTTGGGGTAAGGCAAGGCGGTATGCAACCTCGCCATCTCCTTGCATTGTTTCGAACGACCTAATAGAACTTGGGGAATAGATTTCCTCTCCGGACGAACCTCTATATCCCATGTCACAACTGGAATCACCATTTGTCACTAGAATAGAGTCTTGTGATTCCCTCCTTCAGAATATCTGTACGGTGAAACACATAAGGATATCTAGTCAGACAAGATTTTACAGTAGATGAATCACAACTGAGACTCTCTTACACACTTGAGAGGCGAAGGAGTCAACACCATCGACTGAAGAAAAGTTTCACCCTCACGTTTCACCGGGGTCAACTGCAGGGAATTTAACTGCTCTGAAACTTCACGCACTAGGTGATTCTGGAACTTCCCGCACTTCCCGCTAAGGGCATATGCTACACAACCACACCTTGAGTGCACAAGTCAGAGGGATTATTACACCATGATTAAACTTTTCTTTTTGGGTCCCTTATGATCACGTTCCTGATACTGATCATGAGAAGATCTCTTACGTTGAGATCTCATCGTCTGGCGTCTGCGAGCTGCAAAATACATCTCATCTTTGTTGCACTGACTGCCATAACTAGGTGTATGGAATTCTTCTGAAAAAAATCTCTCTGTCACCAATGCCTTCTCCAACACCTCGGTATAGGTGGGGATGAACAAGGGCACTATGGTAGCACAAATATCTCTACTGATCCCCTACTCAAACATCCACGCTTAGAAGTAGCCATTACAGATCATGTCCAGAGAGTAGTGCACAAGGTCTGTGAACCTAGTCGCATACTCAGTCACTGTCATCCCTCCCTTCCGTAACTGGAGAAGCTCATGAAGTCAAACAGAGTGAAAAAAGGAGGGGTAGAACTCCTCATGAAACAAATGTAGGAAGTCGTCCCATGATAGTGCCAACTCATCGTGTATCTGAGTAACTAAGATCTACCCATGTCCAGCTACTCCGGGGAAAAGGTCAGCTGCAAAAACCACCATCTGATATGCCGGTGTCCATAAAAACTTGAAGAGGCAGACCACCATCTCTAGCCAAACCTTCATCGTCCAAGGGTCTTTCTCACTACGGAACCTCATCGGTCTCCGACGCTGGAAATCACAAAGTGCACTCAGCCTGCGCACGTCCTCAACTTGCTCTAATGGGGTTGTCTGCTGCACAACAGGTGGGGGCACTGTTACCTACCACCTAGAGGAATGTGGTCGCACGATGGGTCCTAAACTGAGGTCTCATTGCTCATAGGATTGTCATCATGAACCATAGCTAGTATACTGACTATCTGTCATTGAAGAGACATCCTCAATGTTATCAAGGAGTACTGTGGTAAAATGAGCATATCTATATATATCAACAATGATGGGGAATTGACTCAAGAAGAATAGTTAAAGACTCAATACTATATGATGCATGTACCATTGTTCCCTGCAATAGGTGTCTCAGGGTGCTGAGTCAACAAGCAGGTAATCAGGGTCCTGGTGAATGGATACGTTGGATGCCCGTACCATAAATGGACTCCCTAGCCTGAGAGTTGCTCTCGAGACACTTCAAAGCTGTTTCACTAAACCCAACCAAGACCATTTTAGGGAAACATCCAAACAATGTCCCAAGGGTCAAACCCCCTTCGATACCACTTTGTCACGACCCAACCCATACCGGGGCTCATGCCGCAACTACCCTAAGCCCGCCTCTATAGGCCAGGGGATGGCGACTAGCGCTGAAGCACAACAAACTCATGGAGGCCTTTTCCTAAGGACCTGTACACACACACACACAACCAACTCAATGAAAAAGTATAGAGGAAAATAAATCAAGGTACCACACTTCTATAAAAAGGGAACCAACATAAAAGCATCAACCACTAAATAGTACCAGTATAAGAAAAGTAAAGCTGAAAGGGAAAGGGGAAAAATACACACCAAACTAGAAAAGTTCCACAACCTGGAAATAGGTGAAAACGTAAAATAGCTGGAAGAGTCCCACTCCTGAATCCCAAGATACGACCACCGCACTCGGTACAAGAACCCCATATCCCTAAGCTCCTCTGATATCACGATCAACATGTCTTTAGTCTGTAAGGTCACACCAAATGTGGGAAAATCCCAAGTAGGGGTGAGTATAAGAATACTCAGTAGGATTCCCCAAAGGCTCGAGGGAGTGGAAAGAGAGGTACTGAAGAGGGGAGCAGTAAGAGAGAACAAGGTACAACAAGAGTGAATGGAAAGAGTATAGATCCACCCAATAGTATATATGCTCACTCAAAGAAACCCAAACGAGAGAGTAAGGGGATATCCATCTCACAACTCACACTAGGTATATGCCCATACATATACCCAGGGCATCCACATATACTCGTCTTAGCCACAAAAAAACATAAGTCTCCGACCTCAAGACATTACCAATATTTACAAAGAAGGCTCAAAGCGTAACTCAAGGATCAAGAGTATATGCTCCACGAGCTGGCCATCCCTGATGGATCCCATCTGAGATATGTAATCCATCAAGTATAAATAAACCATTCCCAATAGTACATCCGAAAGGACATGCTCCATTGGGAACTTTCTTCTAGAACTGCCTCTAGTGCCTGACACTAGAGGTCTCGCTACACGGTCTTTCACCCGAGGTAAGACCAAGGGAAAGCAAGTGAAGAGGCCCACTCCTCGACACTGCATTCACTTGGAGGAACACTACTCCAATCTAACCCATGATATCCCAGTCGCTTCAGTAAGAAGTGGACCACACCTCAATCCATCGAGGGAGACTAACTTCTACCTTGGTATCTATTGCATCAAGTAGAGGGGCCCACTCCTCGTAACTGTGTCCTGCAGTCAAGGGAGCTCCAACTCCCATGAAGGACCAACTCCCCGTCGCTACTCAGAGACGGGGGAGTAATACTACATAAGTGAGGACCCACACCCTACCTAGTAGGGGAGTACAACTCTGGTAGTTTGTTTACTGTGGGGGACTCGCTCCATAGTATGTTAGGGGAGTACCAACCCTAGGCTAGAGGACACGCACCTTGGAACGACAGGGGAGTACCAACTCTATATGTGAGGACCCGCACCCTACCCGGTAGGTGAGTACAACTATGGTAGTTTGTTTGCTTTGGGGGACCCGTGCCCTCGTATGCCAGGAGAGTACTGACCCCAAGCTAGACGTTTTTTACCCTTGCACGGTAGGGGAGTACCGACTCTACTGTAGCACTGCATAAGGAGGACCCACACCCTGGGTTGATAGGGGAGTACCTACTCCTAACATAGAGAACCCATACCCTAATTGGTAGGGGAGTACCTGAATCTTTGTGAGTTATGTATGGAGGACCTGCGACCTAGTCCAGTAGGGGAGTACCGACTCCAAAGATAGGAAAACCATCTCAAATGAAAACGAACCCGCACTCATGATGTGGGGAGTCCTGTCTCTACCGGAGTAGAGGAGTAAAGAATACCTGCATCTTGAGTCATCAAGGGAGTAGCCATCCTAAATCTCACTACAAGAAACACCGTGGTTCTTCTCCTCAAGTTATCAGTCATACCTCAATCGCAATGAAGTTCCACAAGGGAGTAACCTGATGATCTGTCATTTCATAAGGGTTCCAACGCAACCGACAACACGTCAAACAGACACCCAATCTGAAAGTTAGGCATTTTAGTGTCGAGGTCCCAGTTGGATTCGGGTACAATCCAAACTGGACAAAATCCAACTTTCTCCTAAAGTCACGTGGATTATCTCAAAAGGACAGCCTCGTCCTAAGGGTTTTGGCACCGTAGATGGTTCATCATTTCAACACCGTTTGAGAGAGATATATCAGATACAAGATCCCACAATAATAATAATAATAACAATAATAATAATAATAATAATAATAATAATAATAATAATAATAATAATAATAATAATAATAATGGGTGTTTCATGGACCCAAGCCACAAACCAGAATTTAATATTCAACATTAGACTTGAATCGACCGTCTTAATGACAGGATCACGTCACCACTGATGGCAAGTCAATCGGACATCGCACGCAAGAGTTATGGAGGTTCGAAGATTTAATAATAATACTAAATCTATTATTTTCCAAGTGCTTCGGGTACCTGATCCAAAAACCCAAAAAAGACATCCAATATTGGAATCAGAATGTCCATCTTGACGTCAGGGTTGCACTGTCGTAGATGGTTCGTCGAACTGAGGTCGCACGGAGAAGTTACAGAAAAAAGTGTTTTATCAACAAAATAAATAATAAAAATATTTTATTATTATTATTAATTGTTTATTTATTTATTTCTCCTATACTCCCAACCCATTCCACACACAAATTTCATCTTGTTGTGTGTTGGAATCCACCACCAGGTTCTCCCTCTTAATTATTTTATATTTATTTTCCTTTCAATTCTTTCTCCCTTGAATCTAACTTCTTCCTTCACTAATTTTTCTCCTGCAAACCCTAGTGGCCAGCCCTTTATGTGGCCACCTCCACCAACCCTTCACGCGGCCATCTCTTCCGCTGGATCTACTACGTCCAACCCTACTTTCCCCCACCGTCACTCACCCGGAACCGCCTCACCGCCTCGCACCGGCCACCCTGGCGCCGTGGCCCTTACTTGCTGGTTTCATACCCCGCGGCCTAGCCACCTGCTGCACACCCAGGCCACCAGCTAAAGCTGCCTCAGACTCGTCGCACACCGCCAGACCACCATTACCATGCTTCTTCCATCCTAACATGCTGCTGCGACTCAAGCCAGCTGCACCACCTAGCTTTCCCGGAGCTGCGCCCCGAAGACATGCCGAAATAGCACTACCACATCGCCCCTTCCGTGGGCCGCTACATCTTTGTTCTATGCTTTGAAATTGTGAAGACCACAGATTCACGATCCTCGGGTAGAGATCTCCATGTCCGTATGTTGCACTTAATGAAACATTGAGTTCTTGACATGCTTAATTATTTTACGATGAAGAACACGTGAAGAACACACGGATAATGAATAAGAAAAGATCATGGTCTAAGTGAGGATCGATGGCCGTGTTTGTTTGGCCATTGTTTTTGAGAATCAAGAACATGGGGAATTGAAAATTAAATATTTATCATACTATAAGAATTTCAAATTCAAGATAAATAATAAGAAAATTGATTCAATCAATTTGTTTTTGATCCGTGAATTAATTAATTTAATTCGCATTCATCATGAAAATTCAACCGGGGTAAGGAATCCACAAAGATAAATCCTACTTGAAAAGGTTCGGTCACCGAAGATGAAGATCGCACTTGCACAATATTCCAGAGAATCTGATGCATTCGACGCTCCTTGTTCTACCTCGATCCAATATTTTTCTCATCGTCCGTCGTCGTTCATCAATGGGAAGAGGAGGAGAGAGGAGGAAGGGAGGGATTTCCATCATTGGCCAAAATGAATTATGAGGCCAACCCCCTCTAAATAAAGAATTTATAACCTCTTATTAGGTTAAAAGAGTCTTTAATCAAATAATTAAATAAATAATAATTTAATTATTTTCCCACGATGGCGCATAAGCTGAACACCCGACGTCGATAAAGGTTATACCATGCATAGGGTAAAGCCTACATTCCGAGCTCATCGGTGGTCTAATATTTTCATATGAGTCCCCATCTAAGATAGATTTCAGTTTGATATATTAAATGAATAAATTAATGATTTAATTTATCCATTTAACACACCGCCAATGAAAGAGGGGTCCGAATTTCCCACACTAACTCATTTTATGTCGCGCCTAGGGAAAACACCACGTTCCGGAACCAGCCGTGGTCTTAGATTTCCGATTCGATCAACCATTTAAGAGATATCCTATTTTCTTTATTTAACCACACATGCATAATATAAAAACACTTAACATTTTTATAAAATTAATTCCAGGCATACCGGGCCTCAAAATTGCACATCGTCTCAGCGCCCAGCTCTGGAAATATTCTTAGAAGTATTTCAAAGTCTTATTAGGCCAAAAATTGGGTCTCTACATTAAAGCTAACCACATTGAGGTGGAATTAAATTACATGAATTTCGATGATAATTAATGTTTTAAATTCTGGTTAGGGTTGATAAATACCTCAAAAAACCATTAAATTATGTAGTTTTTAGGTATTTTAATCCTTTACCTTTTAACTTTAACCCGTTTTATTATTTTACCTATACTGCTGTAAATATTTCCTTTTACCAGGATATATTTTTATGCCTAAAAATAATAATTACCTTAAAAAATATTTTGTACCTTATGATTGAAAATATTGAATCCATTTTACCAAATTCAATTCAAACAATTTAAAAAATTGGATTCAAAATTAGTCCTGCATACGTAATGAGAAACCAAGTTTTAAAAGTTAAAAAGTTAAAAAATTTGAAATTTTTTTATATCCAATTTAATTGTGAAATTGATTAAAATGATCTAAATTGGTTTTATTGATGTATAATTGAACTAATTATATTTTAAAATCAATTTTAAATATAATTTAACTATATAAATTATTTAGATGAATAGGCAGTTTTCAATTAAAATGTAGTATTTTTCACTTTTCATCAAAAAATGAAACTTACCAGAAAAATACCAAAACACCCTAATATAATTTCAATATCCCTATTTAAAAAACTAAATTTAATTTTTCAAATAAAATTTATAAAAGTGTCAAAATTTATTTTTAAAATAGGCGTGCCATTAAAAGGCGACAAAATTGGCTTTAAGACAAATATAGATTTTTTATGTTCAAAATTGGATTCATTTTTATCTTAATCCTATCAAAATTATTGGATGAATTTAAAAAAAAATAATTAAATATATAACATATAAATTTCTCTAAAATATTTCAATGATAGTGATTAATTTAATTTATTAAGATAATATACCATTGTGGGCATAAAAATAGTTTTTTTTATAAAAACACATCCTTTATGTTCAATTATTCTTTATTTTCATTTATAATTAATCGCTAACCAATTAATTAATTTTATAACCACGTGTATACTATATTTTCATAATTTAGTTAATCTTATTCATCCTCTACATTCCAACAACTAGGTGATAACTATAACATCCCAAACCTGGATGCCATTGAATGGTGCCCCGAGCCAAGTTTTCCACATGGCCTCAAGTGCATCTCCCCAAATACTAAAGGTTTTTGAATAGAAGTGAGGGAATGGGTTGTGTCTGTGGGGATACTATTACCTCTTTTCAGAGTATAAAATAGTGGTATCAAACATATAAATCAATAGAAGAAGCAGTAAATCAATCAGAAAATAGATAAACATCCAAAAGATAGATATATATAATAATTCCAGAAGTATTATTGTATAAAATGATGATGATACATGTCATGTCATGTATCTGAAAAGCATCCACAATAGGTATACATACATCAGTAAAACACATGTAACAAAATACCAAAATACCAAAAACTATCCCATCTAGAATCAAGATCCTCAACTCGGTCCCATGCTCCCCTGCTCTTAATCATGGCACAAAGTCAAGCATCGTACTATATGAGCTTTCCCCAGTCCATACTTGAATCCATATAGTCTGTTTGGGTACCCAAAGGTGGATCAAATAGGGTGTGAGATACAATCCCAATAGGTCACCACCCAAAGTGTTTATAACAAATCCAGGTTGTGCTATATAAGATAAAGAAAAGTGTATTATATAATATGTATGAAAATGATGAAAGTAAAATGCCCATGGAAAAAGTAACAAACATGTGATCTTGTACAACCATACAGGGCTCCCTGTAAAATAAGTGTCAAGATCCTATAAAAATTCAATATTAAATTAAATATAGGTAAATACCATATCCATGTCGTATACACAATATATCATATCACCACGACCTTTCCGTATAACCTATATATCATATCAACCATGGTCGATCCATATAATCAAACATGTAACATTTACCATTATAGAGCCATATAATCATAACTTTCATACCCCAGGGGACCATATCCAAGATATAAAAGACCAAGGCATCCTTATCTAGTCCTAGGAGAATCTTGATGGAAACTCAGTAATGACACTGGTGGATTCCAATGATCATGTCAAAAGAGCATGCCCAATGCGAGTCTAGAAAACCAAATATAAGGGGTAACAATGCCCTTGGAATATGAAGAAATCAATATCCAAGGATAATACAAGTATAAGGTATCTTATACTATAATCAAGAACCAAAAGTGAAACATCCATGTCATCTAAATGGATTAAAATATCCATGGTATACTAACCAAGGCACCCACTATAATTTCAATTCAAATCTCATTCCATTCATCAATTCAAAAGAATTAAATTTCACTGAGTATACCCACTCATATAGAAATTCACATTCAATTACATTCAATGAGTTTAACCACTCATATACCAATTCCATTTAAAACCATTTAATCAATTCAAGTAAGGAATAACATGTCAACACATGAAAAAGGAGGCATACCATATCCAAATAAATTTATTTAATTCAATTATTTTGTAATTGGGATTCCTCTAAAAAGGTAATCTCATAAACACACTCTAAGGGTGGTGAAAAAAAGGTCAATCTTAAAGTCACACCCCATGGGTGACCTTGGTTGGGGAAACAACCACTAACAAGTCTCAAGACTAGTGGGCATCCCCAACAGGCTCCATTACATTTTATTTAATTATTCAATTCATTTTTGGGGAATTTTCATAAATTCTAATGGGAATCACAATATAAACTATCTCTAAAAAGAATAAAAAACACTAGTTCACCCATCATAGGTCCACATTAGAGTAATTGTCCAATTTTAGCTTCTAATTCCACTCAAATCAGGAGAAAAATAAAGAAAAGATAAAGAACATGAAAATAGGGTATATTATCATGAACCTAAATAACTACATCAATACCAAGTCAAATGAAGAATGAAAAAAATAATGGATTAATCACCAGCATGAATCTAATGAGACTGACAACACTCAATTCTGAGATCGGATGGAGAAACAGTAGCAAAACCTAGGACTTGGATTTTGAAGGATATTCCTCATGTATGTTATTCCACTAAGAAAAGAAGAATATGCTTTTCGATTTTAAAAATATTTTAATTTAAAATTGTTCATTTAACCATAATTTCTTATGCCACATGGTTGGCCAAACCGTGCACCAAATGTACACCCTTAACTATAAGGAGGGGCACCTCGCACGGTTATTGCACACATTTTGCCTAACAATGAAAAAACTATATCTCATCCCACTTTCAAAAAACTGAAGAGGCCATCACACAGGAATAAAACTTTATCTGGATAGTTTCCTCAAAACGTGGGGCCTATAACACCCTATAGTCCAGCCTCGCACGATTATTAGTAATTATGTGACCGGCCCTGTATGATTTCTACAAACCATACAACATGTACTGATTTTTTAAAAAGCTGGGCTCTAGGCTTCGAACAAGCCCTGGACACTCGCAATACCCCCATGACCTCAAAGGGTATTCACAATAGGCTATAAAAAATCATTTAAATTGTAATTAAAGGGATCCTTACCTCAAGAAAAACCTGAAATCTTAAAATCTCCCAACTTAAATAAATTTATCCTTGAATATCCCTCTCAAGGGAGGTCAAGATCCAATAGAGAAAAAATATGGACACTGAGCACATACATCGGTCTCCTACTCCCAAGTCTCATCCTGTAAATGGCCATGCATCCATAGCACCCATACTAGAGGAGTTGATCAGAGAACCTTCATGCTCGTGTCAGCGATATGAAGATGACCCTCAAAGGATGCATCAACCTATAAATCCACCTCATATGAATATAGAGTGTGAGATGAGTTTTATTGATAATGACATAGATGAGATACACAGAATACGTCGTGCATGGACCGATACCTCTGAAGTAACTACAAATGATAGGATACCATTACGACTATCTCTAAAATCTTGAACGACTTGATATATCATGATGAGAGCTTACCCTGTCTCCTGATCTATCTTTGTTCTAGACTTGGTGAGATATGTAAAAATACCCAATCCCCAACCTCAAACTGTAAAGGTCATCTACAAAATTTGACATAATATTTCTATCGAGACTGTGTAGTATCCATATGATTTCTGATCGACTAGTCCTGTTCAAAAGTCTTTTGCATGAGACATTTTCCCAGTAAAACTACCTAACCTACCTATATCCAGCATATGGGAGATCAACATGGCCTACCATATAAAGCCTCATAAGGTTCCATATGTATAGTCTCTTGATAGATATTATTTTAGGCGAACTCAATAATGGGTATATACCTCTCCCAAGAGACTTTAAAATCTAGGATGCATTCTCGCATCATGTCCTCAAGAACTTGTATCATATGATCCAATTATCCATCAGTCTAAGGGAAGTATGCTGTTCTTATAAGTACTTGTGTATCCAGTTCCCTCTAAAAACTCTTCCATAAACAAGATGTAAACTAAGAGTCCCTATCCGAAATGATAGTATGAGGGATGCTGTGAAGTCATACTATCTCATGGATAAAGAACCTCCCAATATCATCCACACTAAAGGTATCCTTGATTGGTAGGAAATAAGAAACCTTGTGAGCCTACCAAAAATGATCCAAACTACATCAATACCTTAAGGAGACCTCAGAAAAATAGTCATTAAATTCATTACGACATCATCCCATTTCCACTTGGGAATAGGTAATTGCTGTAAAAGTCTGGCCGATCACTGACGTTCCAACTTCACCCACTGATAGGTGGAAAACCTCATAATAAAACTAACTACACATTTCATCCTTGTCCACCAATACTGTTGACATAAATCATGATACATCTTGGTAACACTGGGATACACCACCCAAACCGAGGCATGAAAATCCTGCATCAGCACCTCATGTATGTCCACTGGAACCCAAACACGACCATAGATACATAGGATATCATCCTCACCTACGGTCTAACTAGGAGGTGGTTCATCACCTTCCACACTCTCCCGTAGGAATATGCCCTCAGAATATGAAAGTTTTCTTATTCTCAATATATCCAGAAGAGTATAGGTCACAACCAGAGAATAAATAAAGGCCTACCCTTGGCCATCCTACACCTCCAAGTTCATCTAAAAAAAATCCATAAGCTTACACTTTCTATTGACCTCCCAAACTACCTATATTTGAGTCATTTTTCTTAGTGCATCAGCCACTGCATTGCATTTTCCAGGCTTGTAGGCAAGCTCAAAGTTGAAAGACTATAGGCACTCAACCCACCTTCACTACCTCAGATTCAGATCATGATATGTAAATATTTACTTCAGGATTTTGTGGTCTGTACACACCAAAAAACTCTCTACTTGTAAATAATGGATCCAACAGTGAAAATTATGAACAACTATAGATAACTCTAGATCATGCATCAAGCAGTTCCTCTCATGTGTCCTTAACTACTGAGAATCTTATACCAAAACTCTATCCCCTATATCATAACTACTCCTAGATCGATACCTAATGCATTACAATAAACAATGTAGCCTTTTCCCTACTCTAGAAGAATCAAGACTGGTGCTGAAGTTAGTCTCCCTTTCAGCTCCTAAAAGGTTGTCTTGTAGGTATGTGACCATACAAACTTCACACCCTTCTTAGTCAAACCCTTAAGAATCATTTCTAGGCATGAGAAGTATTGTATGAATCACCTGAAATATATAGATAGCCCCAATAAACTCCATATATAAAATATGTTATTGTGATTCTCCCAGGAAACTACAACTCTAACATTCTCTAGGTCAACTGATACTCTTGTCTCTATGATAATATGACCTAAGAAGTGAATTTTATCCTTCAAGAAGTGGTACTTTGTGATCTTAGCATACAAATGATGCTCTGTAAGTGTATCAAAAATTATCTCAAGATTTTTGGTATGGTCACATTGATTATGAGAATACCCCAAGATATCATTCATGAAAACTACCAAAACAAAATCTAGATAAGGATGAAAAACTCAGTTCATTAGTTCTATGAATACTGCTAGTATGTTCGTGAGACCGAAAAACATAAAAAAACACTCATATAGACCACACATTCTATGAAAAGATATACAAAGTATGTATTCAAGTCAAACAAACACCTGATGGTATCCTAACCTCAAATCAATTATCGAGATCACTTGAGAGCCTCAAAGATAGCCAAAAAGATCATCTATCCATGGAATGGGATACCAGTTCTTAACCTTCATCTAGTTCAATTTCCGATAACCATGCATATCCTGAGGGTACCATCCAACTTTTTTTCAAAATGGACCGGTGACCCCATGGAGAAGTACTGGGTCATATAAACCATTTTGACTCCAAATCCTATAGCTTCCTCTTAATATCCTACAAACCCTTTTTAGAGATCCTATAAGGAGGAATAGATATCGTTGTGTCTCTTAATACTAGCTAGATGGGAAATTCAACCTCTATCTCAGGAGGTAAAATAAAAAAATTCATATGGGAAGACATCCCTGAAATGATTTACCACTAGAGGGAAATATTCTTGATGTGATCCCTAATCATCTAGATGTAAACTATAAATCTGGGCTATCATTCTTCCCACCCTAGGATACTATGTTCCATCGCAGATCACATAGGCATCACATTAAATCTAACTACTAAAAAACAACTTTAACAGTGCTAGAATAGGCCTTTACCTATGCTAGAAAAGCACTGACTACCTTAGCGCAATTAAATGGGAAAGTCTTTTATAAGTACTATAAAAGCAGTGATAAATGGTAGCTTTATCAGCACAAATAAAAGTGCTGACAAAACACACCATTTATCAGCACTTTTATTTAGCATTCATAAAGATACCCTTTATTATCACTTTTAAAAGTGTTGATAAAGATTCATTTATGAGTTCTTTAAAAATAACTAATAAAGGATTCCTTATCAGTTCTTATACAAGTGCTCATAAAGGCTATCTTTATTAGTGAATTTAGTAGAACCAATAAAGTGGAGAACTGCAGTGTGATGCTACAACACACTAGAACATAAGAAACAGGTGTAGTGTGCTATAACAACACATTGTATAACCAAAAATAGTAATAGAAATTACCAAAATAAGATACAAATACTGGATTTAAATGAAATAAAATTTATAACACAAATACAAGAAAAAGAACTATTATAGAGTATCTCAGTTGTATTTTTACTAAAATTTATGTAAATTTTGAATAAAAAGGCACACTTGGAGTCATACTAGTCACACCATGAGTTGAATTGAGTTGTTACTAATTACCACATGTTAAAAATGACTTATGGATAGTTTTTCTAAAGTACTAAAACAATCTGAATGTGTTTTCTCTATTTTGAGTATGCCAGTTGTTTTTTTGATTAAAATTAATGCTAGTTTTGAATAAAAAGATGCACTTGGAGTCATATCGGTCACACCATGAATCATATTGAAGTTTAGATGATTCCTATATATCAAAAATGGCTCATGTATTTTAAAGTACCAAAATAATCTGAATGTACTTTATTGGTTTTGAGTATGTTGGTTGTTTTTTTACTAAAATTAATGTCAATTTTGAATAAAAAGACGCCCTTGGAGTCATAATAGTCACACCATGTGTCAAATTGAGGTGAGGATGATTTATACATGTCCCAAATGACTTTTGGATCATTTTAATAAAGTATAAAAACAATCATAATGCGTTTTCTCATTTTTTATTACACCACTTGTGTTTTTTTACTAAAATGTCATTTTAAACTAGAAACACACACTTTGAGCCATACAGTGTGAATCATGTATGAATTTGACATGATACTGATTCATACACATAAAAAATTAATTATAAATCATTTCCACAAATTATAAATAAAACCCAAGCACGTTTTCTCAGTTTTTAGTGAGTGACACTTTTTTGTATTAAAATGTCAATTTTAAACTAATAACAGACACTTGGAGTCATAACAGTCACAACGTGTGTTATATTGAGGTGAGTTTGATTCCTACACATCATAAATGACTTATGGATAATTTTAATAAATTACCAAAAGAATATGAATTCGTTTTCTTAGTTTTGAGTATGTTAGTTGTTTTTTTCACTAAAATTAATGTCAATTTTTGAATAAAAAGACACACTTGGAGTTATACCAGTCACACCATGCATCATATTGAGGTTTATATGATTACTACACATCCCAAATGACTTATGTATCATTTTAATAAAGTATGAAAACAATCAGAATGTGTTTCCTTGATTTTGATTATGCCACTTGTATTTTTTACTAAACTTTCATTTTAAAATAGAAACACGCACTTTGAGCCATACAGGTTGAATCATGTGTGGGTTTGATATAATAATGATTCATAAATGTCAAAAATTAATTATGAATCTTTTTACCAAATTAGAAAGAAAATATGAGCATGTTTTCTCAGTTTTTAGTGAGTGACCCTTTTTTGTATTAAAATGTCAATTTTAAATTGATAACGGACACTTGGAGTCATACCGGCCACACCATGTATCTGATTGAGGTGAGGATAATTCCTTCATGTCACAAATTAATTATGGATAATTTTAATAAAGTAAAAAAATAATCTGAATGCATTTTTTCCATTTTGAGTATGTCATTTATTTTTTTCACTAAAATTAATGTTAATTTTGAATAAAAAGATACACTTGGAGTCATACCGGTCACACCATGCATCTAATTTAGGTGAAAATGATTCCTACACATCCCAAATGACTTATGGATAATTTTACTAAAGTATCAAAAAAATTATAATGCATTTCATTAGTTTTGATTATGCCACTTGTGTTTTTTTTAACTAAATGTCATTTTAAACTAGAAACACGCACTTTGAACCATACAGGTGGTATCATGTGTGGGTTTGACATGAGACTGATTAATACAAATTAAAAATAAATTATTACCTGTTGTTCTAAATTATCAATACAATCCAAGCTTATTTTCTTAGTTTTTAGTGAGTGATACTTTTTTGTATTAAAATGTCAATTTTAAACTGATAACGGACACTTAGAGTCATACCAGTCACACCGTACGTATGATTGAGGTGCAGATAATTCCTACACATCAAAAATTACTTATGTATTGTTGTATTAAAGTACCAAAAAAATCTGATTTTTTTCTATATTTTGAATATGTTAGTTTTTTTTCCACTAAAATTAATGTCAATTTTCAATAAAAAGATGCACTTGTTGTTATACAGGTCACACCATACATCAAATTGAGGTGAAAATAATTTCTACATGTCCCAAATGACTTATGGATCAATTTAATAAAGTATCAAAATAATCAGAATATTTTTCCTTGGTTTTGAGTATGCCACTTGTGTTTTTTACTAAAATGTCATTTTAAACTGGAAACACCCACTTTGAGCCATATAAGTGCCATTGTGTGTGGGTTTGTCATGAGACTTATTCATACACATCACAAATTAATTATGAATCATTTCCACAAATTATCAAGAAAATACAAGTGAATTTTCTTAGTTTTCAGCTAGTGGTAATTTGTTGTATTAAAATGTTAATTTTAAATTGATAACGGACACTTGGAGTCATACTAGTCACATCGTGCATCAGATTGAGGTTCATATGATTCCTATAAGTCACAAATGACTTATGGATTGTTTTACTAAAGTACCAAAACAATATGAATGAATTTTATCAATTTTGAGTATGTCAGTTGTTGTTTTCACTAAAATTAATGTCAATTTTGAATAAAAAGATACCCACTGGTCACACCGTGTGTCAGATTTAGGTGAGTCTAATTCCTAGACATCCCAAATGACTTATGTATCATTTTACTAAAGTATAAAAACAATAAGAATGATTTTACTTGGTTTTGAGTATGTCACTTTTGTTTTTTTTACTAAAATGCCATTTTAAACTCGAAACACGCACTTTGAGCCATATAGGTGGAATCATGTGTGGGGTTGACATGAGAATAATTCATAAACATCACAAATGAATTATGAATCATTTTCCCAAATTATCAAGATAATATGTGCATGTTTTCTTGGTTTTTAGTGAGGGATACTTTTTTGTATTAAAATGTCAAGTTTAAAATGATAAAAGACACTTTGACACCATCCCTCCTTGATGACTATGATATATCAATGATGGTTTTCCCCCAATAGTTCTTTTATACACTATGAATTTAATGGTTTATTACACTCATATTTATTCAAACATTTAAGTTAGATTATATACCTGTATTATGATTGGGAGTTGTACAAATGTTTCTTCAATAATACTAGTGGATAAATTGAAAATTCCAACATAGAATAATCATACAAGTGGATTAATACCCTATATAAAATCACTTAAACAAGTGGTGAAAAGCATTATCTCAATAATTCACCTGAAATACTTTCATAATAGATCTTATCTTAAGTCACAAGTGTTGTGTTCACTTTAATTTTTTTTCTCAAACACAATCGTGGTATGATCCTCATTCTACTTCATTGACCAATAATTTTATTGTTTTAAAGAAAGTGCTTCTTATCCTCCTCTACCAAGATATACACTGTAGTCTTCGCCTCTGCCTCCTCCTCCATGTCTGTATCTGACTCTGACTCTGCCTCTGTCTCAACCTCTACCTTCGGCTCTGCCTCCTCCTTTGCCTCTGCCTCTGCCTCTACCTCTGCCTCTGTGATTTCCCAATAATTTTATTTTTTATAGGACAACACTTCTAAAAAAATTTATTTCCTCCATTATACTTCTCATTGAGATAAAGATAAAAAATAATATATAATAATTATTATAAGGACCCAGCCTTAATATAATCTTTAATTTATTCAAGAAAACACTTTCTTTTACATTGAGTATCTTTTCATGCTTATAGATTTAGATAATTGGGACATAATACATTCATAACATTACACATTGTTACAGAGTGGATACTATAAAATTAGTTTCCATTTTTTACAAAATATAAAACATTAAAACTTAAAACACGATTCCTTGAAAATTATTCAACATTGAACATGGATACCTTCTTTATCTTACACATCCATTAACTTGTGAAAATAATTTAAAACTTGGGATGAGAACAAAAACTCAACAAGTGATATAAAAATAAGTAAAGAATACATTAGTCCATGAATGCTTGTAGCGTATGAAATCACTTTCAAAAGACATACTTATCACCTGTATATATAAACGTACTTTGTGAAACATGATATTTATACAATACATAATAACATAACTAGAACCATAATGGTATCTTGGGGCATTACTTACATAATCTATTAACCCTCTTGGCTACCTTATAATTTGTAACCCTCACAGCTACCTTACTATTTGTGTAACCATTGCAGTTACACTTGGAGTAATCATACAGCCGACCTCCAACTTACACATACCCAATGCATTGGAGGGAAATATAGGTCCCACCCTTAATTATAAACAATTCCCAAGATCCATAACATAATCATACAACATGAATAATAGCATAAAAACATTTCCTTTGAAATTTCATAAAACATAATTTTAAAAGAGGATTTTAAAAGAAAAGCCCCTTACATAAATCATATAATTGAAGTGATACTTAATATAGTAGATGAAATATGTATAATCACTATAAATACACATAATTAAACATATTATATACAAAACCCATCAAAAAACAATTTTAATACCACATAAATAATGAAGTAGAATGTTAACCCAAAGAATGGAAATTGGTTTAAGAATTCCCTTACCTCATGCTTATATTACTTCAAACTTGTTTAAAATTCATGTATATTTGTTAGAAAAGTGTTATTAGTATTTTACAGAAACATTTTCATGTTTATAACATCTTATATGATCTTTTAATAACCTCATTTCACCCCTTAATTGTTAGTATTTTGTTCCTTGCACTGTTTCTGGTGAGTTCCTTACATGATTTCCATGATTGGTTCATGATGGATGTTCTTGTCAATTGAAAGTGAAAATACATAATTGGAATGGAAAGGTATTTAAATATTTCTAGTACCATAATTTATACCATTTATCATTTTTATGTTTTATATTATAATTATTCATAAGTTAAAACATTAATGAAGTTCGTTTAGATCATTTTAGTGGTTCTTTGATAATAACAACCTCATTTTGTCTTATAAATTAAAACTATGAGTAAAAAAGAATTCCAGAACCATTTATGAGACATAATACATATATTATAACCGTCTTCAACCATATAAATGGTTTCATTACTAGACTTGAAAGAATTAATGGAAATTGAAATCACATCGTCCATGATGTTCGTAATTTGACACATCACAGACAATGTTTTTATTCCTTGAATAAGTGGGAGAGGAGAAGAATAATGATAATGAATTTTCCATGAACATTAGAACATATATAATATAAATTATTTATTGAGATTTCATTCCTATTGGTTAAAAATATATTAATAAAGAATAAGAAAAGAAAGGAACTCAAAAATAAAAGAATAATTGAGAAATCCCTTACAAAAATTCGGCAGCCTAACGACTATGCAACATGGTTTTAGAAAATATTAAAAAGAGAGGGGACAAGGGTAAAACATAAAAAAATGAATCATAATACATAATATATCAAGAATAATAAAGAAATAAGAACACTTTATGGAATATTTAAAGTTATACCACATAAAATTGAACTTGAATGGAAAACGAAAGAAATTGATAATTTTCTTACCTTGTAGAGTAACTCCTAGAACTTGAATGTTGGGACCTTGGGGGATTGAGTAAACCTTGGTAGGACTAATAGGGAGGTAATTAGGCTATATATTCTTTGATGAGGATTTTTTAATGAATTTAATGAAGTAATGGGTTGGTATTTATAGAAAAAGTGAGGGATTATTTTAATAATTTTCAAGGGAAACCCCATTAGTGGTATTTGCAAAACCATGGGCTTGGCCATGGTATTTTCCCATGGTATAAGCCACTTGGGACACCTCGTAACCTATTTTACTATAAAAAAGTTGACCGGATTTATTACATCATTATTACATCATTAATGATGTCATTAACACAACGAAACTCAAAACTATATTTTTTACTATTCACCGAAAAATAAACTATTTCAGAAAAATCCCGAAAATTTACCCTAACCATTTATCAATGTGTATAATTAAAAAACGAATTCCCTTTTTTAAAAATAATTTTCGAAATATTTTTAATTTAATTTTTAAATAAAATCATACTTAATTCAAAAATTAATAATTTAAAAACTATAACTGTTTTTATATCACATTGAAAAATTAATCAAGATATCATAATCTTAAAGCCTTAATAAAATAAAATAATAATACAATTTACTATTCATTAGGGTCATATTACTATTCATATTACTATTCATATTACTATTCATAAGGGTATGTTACTATTAACTGAAAAAACAAGTTGGTTCCAATAGAATCCAAATAACATACTGAACACAATTGTAGATGAATATTTTTCAAAATTCAAAACATAGAATCAGTAAAATTTTGTTTAAAGGCTACTTATAAATATATACTTTAAAAAAATTTATAGTATTTCAATTTATTTTTAGAAAACCTTTGGGTGTTACAATTATAACACTAATGCTTCACAACCCAAATATATTTTGAAGGTCATAACTCGTACTAGATCACAAACATAGTAAGTAATCACCTAAATTTGTTGTTGGCATACATTCTGAGAAAAAATACACTTCCCACTCGTCTTTAAACATTGTGATTTCTTCTTTTGAGTAACTATGTTATCAACAATCTTGATATCACTGAGAAAATATAGACAAATAAATGATTATGAAATATATTTAATAAAATTGTAATTACCTTCAAAAATTACCTATTGGGGGATGCTGGTCTTTTCATGATTTATGATTTCTTTTAAATATGAAAACATAATATCTACAATCGATGTCATTATCTCATTTTGGAAACTATAAAAACATTGACCAAAATAAGTAAATTGTTTTGAAATCTTTTGATAGTTAAATATTTCTATATATACCTTAATTTTTTCCATTTTTAGTAATCCATAGCCTTTATCACTATATACACCAACTTCATGCCATGATCTAGCCCGTATTGAGAGACCACCCTATCATAATAAAATTCTTGTTAAAACACAGACTAAATATATAATCTGAAGTTTATCCATAAAATATTGATTGTAGTGTATTATATATTCACAATACACATCATGTGTGGTTGGTTTATTTCATATCCATGCATTGGATTCAAAAAATAAATATTCTGGGTGTCCATATTGACTTTTATTAGTATCCAGTGCGTTCTAAAAAAACAAAAATAATTAAGTAATGAAAAAATTAAAAATATATTTTATGTGATTAGATTGTAGAGTTTTAACTTTGAATTGTAGGCATCAAAAAGAGTCTGTCATCTAATTTATTTTTATTAAGTTCTTTGAGTAACTCATCTTTTTTTCTTCTTAATTGCTTCCTTATTCAAAGTAAGTTCTAGTGTAGAAATGGTATTGGGATTAATGAATCCAAATCATGATTCATAAGATCTTCCCTTATATAGTTGTGATATAAACGCCTATACAAAATATGAATAGTTATTAACTTTAATAAACATATTATCTCACTATTTGGATAGACATATTATGAAAATATACCTTATGTTTGTATCCACAACTATGATGCTCAACCATTCATGATTAAGAATCTCATTTAGAGTCTCGAGATCAATTCCATCTATAAAGAAATATCAATATATATTTTATTAATATTAAATGTATTAAAAAGTCTTATCTTTAAATGTGGTATCTACATGAAGTTGTAATGATAATAAATATTGCACTGGAACTCGCAGGGAGAAGGTACTCTCAAAAGGCTGTTTTGTTTTCTTGGTCGATTCACTAGATTTTCTTGATTTGGCCTTTTATTTCTCCACCACCTTATCCATATGTAATATCATACCTCATTTCATATATTTTATCATCAACTATTACATGTTTTTCATAATAATGTTTTTGTTAAATACTTACCTCATATATATTTATAAGATTAGATGTCTATGCTATAAAAGATCCAATAGTAGCTTCAACTGTTTTAATATCCAGACCATCAAGTGGAACATGAAACTCAGCAGCTGGCTCATAAGATACCTCAATAACCACTATCAAGTGATGTTTTAGGAGGTCTTGATTTTGTAGCTAGTATCCCGGGATATTATACACTATACCCATCACAACATGGTGGTACACGGGTGTTGACAGATAGAAATCACATACAGCCGTACCCTGTAGAATTTTAGTAATATAAAGTTATCAGAAGTTGTTTGATTCATATTTAGGAGAAATATTAATGAAAAAATTGATTATCCCAGGTAAGGTATGTGGTAAGGGGAATGACTAGCCTCAAAGTTAGTGGGACCATTTGGTTCATGTGCGGTTCTTTGCTCCACCACTGGTTCACTTTGATCCTTTCTTATACATTGGTCTTCCAAACCAGACTAAAAAATAATATCTTATAGTGAGTCTATTTGTGTCTGCAATCATCTCACCATATTATATGTATATTCATGTGGTTTTATCTTTTCAAAATATGTTCCAGGAGATAATTCAAAACATAATCTTCTAACTCGACCATATTGTTCAAGCCGCTTCAAAGATACTGAAAGTAGCTTTTCTTATGATATGGTTCTTGTGGTTCTTGTGTCTAAAACATATAAAAAATATGAACATGAATAGAAATTTTTATTTAATATTATTATAAAGCATAAAAAATTACAATTATTTCATACTTACACATGCTTCCCATACTTTTTTTTTCTTTTTATCAACTAATTTATCCTCCTTATTTACATGATTCTCCTTCTATATCACATGATGTGGGATGGAAGTAGATTCATATTTTGATTCATCAATCTTCATATAAACAAATGAATATATGTTGTTTCATATCACATAATTAAACTTTTATTGTTGATTTAAAATACATACCAATTTCTTCTTTAATGAAGCATACCCCAGCCTTACTTTGCGATAGGGGTACGCTGGTTTTGATGCACTTTCTTTATTTTCATCAATATTTTTTTTGTTTCATAAATTAATAATTTTGAATCATGTTGGATAAAATAAATAATTTCAAATACTATATTATCAAATTCAATACACCTGAAATGATTTCTCATTGTGATGAGTGATGAAATTAGTCCATGTTTCCTACTTTATAATGTTTTCATAACTAAGTGGTGGGTGGGGCTTTATTTTCCCCTCAACATGCCTAAGATGAAACTTTGTAATAAGAGACTGAAAGCCTATATGGGTTTTTACAGTGTCCATTAAGACAAATTTCTTATGTAAATCTTCTAAAATAAACTAAGTATGCAAGGAATAATGAAAATTAAATCAAATTTTCATTATATAATTTTCAGTAAAATATAGAAATTATATTACAACATTACTATTATTTCTTTCCAAAAGATTTTCTTCATTACAAGTTGGCCATGGTGCCATGAATCAATATAAATTGGAACATTCATCCTTGTTGTGACCCTAAGATAACTAATTAATATTGAATTATTGGGGTCAATAGGTTGTCCATGTTGATTCCAACCAACCTCAAATTTTATACCCTAACTTCTTTCCTTGATAATTTTATTCACCACTGTGATACTGCATTGTTGTTGTTTTTTTCATCAAAATGTTTTTGATCCCCTAATAATTCTTTAGTTTCATAATCAATAGTATATTATTCCTTGGTATTGGTAACATAATCATGTGTAAAAGACATTATCTTCATGACTAGTCAAACATTTTATTTTTGTTGAATCAAAAATACAATACAATCCATGCATAAAAGTCCAAATTTTCATGCATCTTGCATGGAAATTATTACTATTTTGAATAGAGATATAATATTTCAATACTCCCATACAACTAACCTTAACTTTATTTAACCCATCCTCAGACGTTGATTGTCTTCCATCTCTTGATGATGGATTGAACTCCCTCTTTCAAACTATCCTTCCTCCCATCATCGTGGTTCCAAAGTTCCTTGCTAAAATACCTCTCAAATAGTTATTATTGAATTTTATTATTTGATATTTATCTCCCATATTTTTTGGACATCCACCTATGTTTCCTAAACAAATATAAGCAAAATTCATCCCGTACCATGTAGTGGTGATCATTTTGGATGACTACTACTTTGAAAAGTTCAAGCAACATAGAAGAGATGGGGGATGAGTCTCAAGAAACAAAATGAAATAATAACTATTCATGAGATAAAAGTCTAGTTTCCACTGAGGTTAAAAAACAACTTAAAATGAAATTTTAATTATGTATTATAACATATTACATTACAAAAATGAAGGAATTAACATTTCAATCAACATGAATTCCACTCACAGTCATTTACTTCCCCTCACAAATAGTTATTGTTTTCCACTTCCTCTAAAATGTTTCTTTTTTTGGTGGGGATCATAGGAGACACAAAATTATTGTGGTATTTATGTGAGGCAGATGGGAGAGCTTGAAAACCATCCATTTCTCCAAGATGGAAAGAGAAAGTATCCTAAAGATGAATCCGAAAACATGTCCGGAGAGCTCTACTCATTGTGAGAGGAATACCTTCAAGAGTTAGATTAGATGAATCATCATAGTAGTATTCTCATCCAAGTATGCTTAACTGTGGATTTCTAATAGGATTCAATGTGAACACACTCAAAATAAAAGTAATTCTTAATTAAGTGTTGTCAAAAGTAACCAAGTGAGTCATATAAGAAAATGAATATCAAGAATCCAAAAAAATTCATTCATTATGCTTTGATTAATTTTTCAGTGTCATTTTTTGTGTTCCCAGGAATTATTAAATGGGGAGGATGAAATGATGAAAGATTTGAAGAATGATTTGGGAGATGCGGCATTAAAAGCCATGGAAGTGGCTTTGGTGGAGAATAATGAATACAATCTGAGTATGAGGTATGTCATCAAGGAAATTTAGAACCACATTGATGGGAGGAAGACTAGTTTGAAAGAGGGAGTCCAATACATCATCAAGATATGGAATTCAATCAAGCATTTAAGGATAGATTAAATAAAGGTAGTGAAGTTTAGTTGTACTATAGTATTGAAGTATTATATCTCTATTCAAGACAGTAAAAATTTTCATGAAAGATGCATGAAATTGTGAAATTTTATGCATGGAGTGTATTGTATTGTATATCTATAATACCAAAATGAATCCTTCTTTACACAACCTTATTTGGGAAACCTGTTGTCTTTTTTTATGAAAAGTTATTTATATTGCTTATATTATGTGTTGTATGTTTCTTTCACAAAAAGAGATGGATATACAGTTTGGAGTCCTCTCTTATGAAGTTGGAATGAGTTTATAGAGTAGGGGTGGCATTATGTTGGTATAGGTAAGGGATATATATATATATATATATAAGATACTCATAAATAAAATTGACACTAATTACTATTTTTCCATATGTTTGCTTATAGTGAATATTGATGTTAATAACATTATGAATAAGTTTTAATCTCAATCCCAGATGAAATATAAGATACTCATAAATAAATAATATGAATCTTCTATGTCCTAAGACCACAAAAAAGACTATAATATATTAGGATTGTACCCTTAATAATAGAAGAACCCTGTCTAGCATCATCCATAGACTACTCAACCATAAATAATCTAACAATCATATATAATGACCCTTCCAAGAAGGAATAGCTCAAAAGGGAAATTGGAGGTTCCCTAACTAAAAACATCAAAAAAAGTGTTTCACATCAAAGATGAAATAAGGATTAAAGTATCATAGGAACCTACACTAATGGAATCACTCAAAAATTATAATCAATTGAAGAGGAATTAGAATACCTCCACTCTAATGGTCTTGAAAAAATGAATCTCACCCCACCTATATTCGACATCACTTCTGTCTACTCAAGGATTACTCACCTTCCAATTTTGGATATTTTTTCAATCCACCATAATATCCCTCTAATAACATACATCCCTTTAAAGGGTGAATTTTTCAACTTATGATCAGTATTGATCTAGAAGTTTTTTACTCTTATAAATTAATTGAATATATTCAATGATATCCTAAACTTATTATTATGATATATTACTATAAAATATTAGAGAAACCATAGATACTATATGTTCCCATAATTAAAAATTATACCACATTTCTTGAAGTAAATATACAATTAGCTCTTGGATATGAGGATCAATATAAGTTATAACATATAGAGTATGTTCATTGGATCCTTCCTATGGAGATCCAGGGGTCAGATTGGTGACATATTCTATATTAATGTATAGATTCACATAATCTTACCCTTCCAAAAAACAATAATATTTCATAAATAGGTATAAAAATAATCTATATTAAATGTGAACCCCCTACCCCTCTCTCATTCATTTCCTTTTTAATAAGTCTTATCATACTTTAAATATAATTTAAAATATGTTAGAAGTATTATTTTAAATATAATTATGAAACAACTAAATAATAGTATTGATAAAGGTGGTTACTAAATAAACTCAATAAATTAATAAGTTACATAAACCTAATCATCACTAATAAGTAAATAAGAACTCACTATTTATTTATTATTTATATTTCTATTAATATAAATTTATACTTGATTCTAGAAAAAATATAAACAAAGACACATAAGAACATGAAATTTCATATATTCTTACCAATTCCTACCTATCAACTCCTAAATAAGAGGCACGAGACTCGAGAAGATAGGTCAAGGAAAAAATAAACAAAAAACAACCTAGACTTTACATGGTAACTCAAGTATCCAACATAATTATTCTATCCAAACATTTTTATAGATTACTTCTTATGTATGGAAAGTTTTTTATTTTGGATATAATCAATACCAATATCCATAGTTTCACTATAATTCCATTTTGTAACATTTTTAATCTATTATACCCAAATAGTTCCCAATTTAGGTCAACACATCACCTCAGACACACTTCCCGATCACTAAAGTCTTGTGTCAATGTTGAGGGATATAGATAACATTACCTTTACTGTAGCGTGTGGTGAAAACCTATTTCATTTATCCATATAGGCCCATACACATATGTTGATTGACCTTACCATATGAAAACATCCTTTTCTTTCTTTGAAACCATTTTCTATGGAGGAAAAGGATGAAATAGAACCACTCATTGTATTTTAGTGGTGAGGAGATGAGATGTAGGGTTCATCATGGTTAAGAAAAACACAAAAAACATAAAATGATGAACCAAAAAAATCAAACAACGATAGAGGAAATGTAGAAAATAACATACATTGGATTCTAGATTTGATTTGTCTAAAGAAACATAGAGGAATCACATCGGCAACATAGGAGTTATACGAGTGGTTGAGAATCACGATTGACTAAGTCACAGTTCTTTTAAATAAATTGAGGACACTTTTAAAAAAACTTTAATAAAATCACTAATAAAGATCCCTTTTATCAGTGTTAAATTGATAAGTTCTGATAAAAGACATCTTCATCAGCATTAACATTTTAGCACTGATAAATATTTTTTTAACAGTTCCTTTTTAGCACTGATAAACATCAATATTTATCAGTGCTAAAAAAGCACTAATAAATATTCCTTTTACTAACACTAAAATTTTAGCACTGATAAACGATTTATAATTATAATTATTTAAATAAATTTATTATAATTTTATAATTATTTAAATATATATAATTATTTATTAATTATTATATAAATACTTATTTAAATAATAATAATTTTTTATTTATAATAATTTGAAATATATAAATTTATAAATATAGTAAATATACATTGTAGAAATATATTTATTTATAAATATTTATTTACAAATATATTTTTAACAACATTAGTGGATATATAATCTGAAATACATGCATTTTAAAAATGATTGAAAATGAATAATTCAAAATGAGTAAACTTTATAAATATTGAAAAAATGGATAAGTTTTATTAATTAAATATAAATTATTATATATATATATATTGAAGTAAAGATGAATACATATTGAAAATACTAAGACATAGTAAATAAATAAATAAAAATAAATAATAAAAAATGATCAAATTCAAAAAAAAAATTAAAAATGAATACCCTTACTATAATAGTATTAAAAATAAATAAATAAAATTGACCAATTAAAAACATAATATATTAAATGTATTATATTATATATAAATTCTAAAATATACTAAAATTTGAATAAATGACATAAATATTAGTTGTATGTGTTTCTATATATTGCGTAAATATATTTGTGTGTGTGTTTGTATATAAAAATTCATTATATATATATATATGTATGAGAAATCAATGTAACACACGACATTTGATATATGTTAAATTGAAAAATCACACAACATTAAAAACGAATAGGACATTAATATGTTTTAATTAACATTTTATTCATTATATATATATATAATATAATATTTATTACTATTTGTAATTAATATATATATACATATTATAATTATTCATTTTTATTAATAATTGTTTCATTAATAAATTTTTAAATAATTTTGTAATTTAGTCATTTTTATTTTTTTGTTTAATTATTACAATCTATTCATTTTATATATTTATATTTAATATATATTATTTATTAATATTTATAATCTATATATATGTATATTAAATTTATTTATTTTTATCAATAATTATTTAATTAATAAAATGTTTAATATTTTTCTTAATTTACTCATTTTAAATTTTTATTTGTTTAATTATTTCATTTTATTCATTTTACATATCTATATATTTAATATATACTATTTATTAATTTTTTAAATTTATATATATGTATATTCAATTTATTCATTTTTAACAATAATTATTTAATTAATGAAATTGTTATTTTTTAAATTTTATTTGTCTAATTATTTCATTTTATTCTGAACCTTTATCTGCGCTAATAAAACATTGATAAAGGGTAACCTTTATCAGTGCATTTTTCTAGCGTTGAAAATGCCAGTACTGTTAAAGTTGTGTTTTGAAGTAGTGACTTGTGAATAAAAGCTATACCCTCTGGTGAGGTGAAAGTCACCCTCTAACAATAGTAATCAACAAAGGCTCAATAAGCTACTAGCCAGTCCATTCTGAGTATGACATCAAACCCTATCATCTCAAGGACAAAAAGATTCTAGATAAAGTGACACACACCAAACTCAAGGGGGAAATCCGTACACTAATGCACATCCTCTTTTCTGATCCCCAATGTAGTTTCAAGAGTCATAACGCCCTTAGAAAACTGAATCATGAGCCCAAGTCTCTCTACAATAGGTACAAATATAAAACTATGTGACACACCTTTATCAAAAAGAGTAGATAAAAGAGTAGAGGCTACTAAGATCATACCTCTCACCATAGATGGTTTGGCACCCTACTCCTTGGGGGTAGGCTATGCAGAAGATATCTGGCCTGAATCATGGCCATGGGACACAACCTCACTACCCATAGTAGGCCCGCTCTGCTGTCTTTGTACAACTGGTGCCTATCTGCCTCAACCACGACCACGACCACCACCTCAACCTGATCGACCGGTACTGTTCTATCTCCCTTCCTGACATGGAGCTATAAAACTCACTCCCAAACCTAGTGTCGAAGATGGACCCCTACCACTCATTGATGGAAGGAAGGTCCTATAAAAACATTGCACCTGGCCCATCCAAACATAAGGTTGACACTCGACTGGGTCGTAATCACATTGATTTCTCATGTGGCCCTGTATTCCACACTGATGAAAGAAAATTACACTACTAGAACTAGTGGAATATATGGTACTCAACTCATGAGAAGCCTCAAAACAACATTTCCTACTTGAAGATGCTAAACCATTGGGTCGAAATACTAAGCCACTCTGCTCTATGCCCCCAACTTCCCACAAGTTTTTCTCTATAATTATCATCTGATTTACTATCTCAGTAATAGTCATCAACCTAAACATGTTGACCTAAGATCAGATAGCATGTTATAGACCTTCCTTGAATCATCTCACCCTCAAATCCTCAGTATCAAGGTATATTAGTGAAAAATGATATAGCTATTTAAAGCGCACTGAATACTCCATAACTGTCATAACACCCTACTCTAGACACATGAACTCACTAGAACAATCTACTCTCATATTCATAGGAAACAATTAGTCATATAATCTAGTTTTGAAATCCCACCAAACCATATCATGCAACATTTTACTGCTCCCCAAAGAATATAAGTCATGAGCTTCACTCTCCTCTCAAGGGGTGTATCTAGATTCTCAAAGATCTATAAAGGAGTATCAATCCATAGCTTATCATCCTTTGGACCAACATCCCCTATAAACTTTGAAGTATGCTTCTAGAATGTACACATCATCTCATCCATAGATGAGGTAGGCTACGGTGCACCCTGAAAAGTGTGTATGGAGCGAAAAACCCCCTCACAGAACTATACCTTAGCACCTATGTCTGGTAAAACTGCTAGTGCTATAGCTGACTCTATAGGAGGATCCACTGGTAGCCAATGGTCCATCACCTCTAGATCATAGTCATCATCACCCTTTTAGCATATGTCTGTAGTTCATCATGGTGGCATGCCTCTATAATGCTAATCATATGCCTTAGAAAAGAACGATATAAAAGTTCAAAGTTAAAAACATAGGACATGTAAAAAACTTCCTATCTCAAGTCATACCATACAAATCACTCCTAAATCCTGAACTATATAAAAAATAATCATCACAAACATCACTAGAGACATTTCCTACTGCGCACTCAAAATTCGGGTCAAGTTCAAGTCTCTATTTCACAGAATTAATTCCATTTCATTACCATATTTATTTTACATTTCATTTTAAATTTTTAAACCAAATGGTTCACCAAATTCCAATCCATAAGGGCCCATACTCCTCATAAACTGAAATATGATTTCCACCTAATCCACACCCTAACATGTTCCAATCCATGCAACTCTTGGTCCATGACTCAATGTTCCATAATTGATTTCTTAGTGTGTCTACTGTAAATTAATCAGAAAAACACTTCTTAGTTCATGATAGACACTCTAAGTACCAACCATGTTTTCTAAATCCCTGTAAAAAATTTCTATCACAACAGTAGGTATATCTATCATGACACATATCACAACATCATGAAAAGAAGTAATGCATCATAAATGGCATGGAATAATGCATCCTAAATGGCATGGAATAATGCATTGAATGTGATTCTTATAAAGTGCCTAAAATGATGCAAGATATGCCATACCCTCATCTCATCAAGTTGAAAAAAATATAACCCTTAACCATATCAATTATAACATCACAAATCAAGTTCATCACCCAATGATGGAATAAAATCATATATGATAGTCAAAATTTATAAAATAACAATTTCCATTTGAGGCAATTTGGACTTTTCTTATACGTGGGTGAGATAATCCTAGGAACAACTCATTACCAAATTCTAATTCATCCTAAATCCCTTTATACTGTCTCAAAATAATAAATCATAAAATAAAATGATCTTATACCACTTTGTAACATCCCAAACTGGGATTCCACTTAATAGTACCTCAAGCCTGGTTGGCCACATGGCCTCAAGCACATCTCCCAAAATTCCAAAGAATTCTGACGAGAAACGAGGGCCTAGGGTGTGTCTATAGGGAGACTATACCCTCTTGTCATAGTATAACATAGTAGTAACAAACATAAAAATCAACAGTGGAAGTAATAAATATATCAGATAACAGATAAACATCCAAAAGACAAATATATATAACACTAGAAGTAATCTCATATAAAATGATAATGATACATGTCATGTCATGTGTCTAAAAAAACAAAACTTCTATACATACATCAGTACAACACATGTAAAATAATAATAAAAAACCAAAAACTATCCCAGCTAGGATCCTGAGCCTCAGCTCAGACTTACGATCCCCTACTCCTAATAATGGCACAAACTCAAGAATTATACCATGGGTGCTTTCCTCGATCCCTACCTATATCTATATAGTTTATTCGGGTACCCAATGATGGCCCAAATAGGGTTTGAGATACAATACTAGTAGGTCACCACCCAAAGTGTCTATAACAAATCCATGCTATGAAATATAATATAATAGAGTGAATAATATAACAGGTATGATAGTGTTAAAAGTAAAATTCCCATGGAAAAAGTAAAAAACATGCGATCCTATGAAGCTATATAAGGCACCATAAAAAATAAGTGTCAAGCTCCAGTAATAAGGTAAAAATAAATTAAACAGAGGTAAATACCATGACCATATTGTATAAATAATATATCATATCACCATGACCTTGCCATATAACCTATATATCATATCAACCATGACTGAGCCGTATAATCAGACATGTCACATTTACCACGGACGATCCATATAATCAGAAGTGTCAGACCCCATGGGGATGGATCCAAGGTATAGAAGACCAAGGCATCCTCATCAAGTTCCAGGAGAATCTTTATGGAAACTTGATAACGATACTAGTGGAGTTAAGGATCATGTCAACAAATCATGCCTAATGTGAGTCTAGAAAGCCAGATCCAAGGGGTAGTAATGTCCTTAGATTCCTATGGAATTAAGATCCAAGGATCATATAGGTCCAATGTATCTTCTACCATAATCAAGTACCATGGGTGAAATGTCTATGACATCTAAATAGAATCAAGATCTATGGTATACTAACCAAGGATTCCAATACCATTTCAATTCACATCTCATTCCATCCATCAATTCACAATAATTAAAGTTCCATGAGTATACCCACTTATATAGAAATTCACATTCAATTACATTCAATGAGTTTAACCACTCATATACCAATTCCGTTTAAAAACATTTAATCAATTTAATCAAGAAATATCATGTCAACACATGGAAAAGGAGGTATACCATATATAAATAAATTTATTCAATTCAATTCATTTATAATTGGGATTCCTCTAAAATGGTAAGATTATACAAACACCCTAAGGGTGGTGAAACAAAGGTAAATATCAAAGGCACACCCCACAGGTGACCTTGGTTGGGGAAACAACCTAAAAAAAGTCTCAAGGAACTATTTGGAATCCCTGATATGTTCCATTAAATTTTACTCAATTATTAAATTCATTTTTGGGGCCTCACTGGAAATTTTGGAGGGTGTAACAATGAAAAATATCACCATAAGGAATCAATAAACTCAGGAAAATTATAGACCATAAACCATAGGTCCTTAGTAGAGTAATAATCCAGTATCAACGTCTAATTTGAATTAGATCAAGAGAAAAATAAAGAACAGATGAAGAACCTAGAAATAGGGAATATTAGATTGCACCTAAATAACTCAGTTGATATCAAGTCAAACTAAGAACTAAAACAAAGTAATGGAGTACTCACCAGCATGAATCCAATGAGACCGATGATGCTAGATTCTAAGATCAAATAGAGAAACAGTAGAAAATCCTTTCATTTGAATTTAGAAGGAGATTCCTCATATATATTCTATCCACCCAGAGAAGAAGAATATATTTTTAGGTTTTAAAAACATTTTAATGTAAAATTGTTCATTTTTCCAAAATTTCCTAGACTGCATGGTTTGGCCACATGATTGTCCAAACCTTACACCAATAGTGCACCCTTCACTATGGGAATCTCGCTCAGTTAGTGCACATGGTTTTCCTAACCTTGTGAAAACTGTGTCTCAAACCACTATAAAAAATTATAGAGTCCATTGTATAGGAATATGGCTCTACCTTCATGGTTTCCTCAAACCATGTAGCCTATATCACCCCACTTTCCAGCCTCGCATGATTAGTAGTAATCGTGTGACCTGCCCTGCATGGTTTCTAATAACCATGTAACCTATCATGATTTTAAAAAAATTTAGGATTTGGGCTTCGAGAAAGACCCAGAAACCCCTGATACACCCATGTCCTCAAAGGGTATTCACATCAAGTAGTAAATAATAATTTGAAATGAAATTAAAGGGATCTGTAGCTCAAGAAAAACTTGAGGTCTTAAAATAAATATAAAAATTAAATAATAATATTTAATCATTTTTTATGCTCAACGTTATGTGTAACATAATCTATAGAACATAGTATTATTTTAAAAATATCAGGGTGTTACATTTTCCCCTCCAAAAAATTGTGTCCCTATAATTTGAAATTGAACTTTGAAAACCAGAGGTTGATATTTGAAAATTCATTTGTGGTAAACCCACTTCGTAAATTGGGTTAAAAAATTTCCTCTTAAAAAGAGGGAAAGGAAAATGCAAAGGTCACCACAAAAGTAGGTTTACGAATAAGAGAAAATTAGTGGGAAATGAAAACATGGACATGGAAAATAAATCTAACTATTAAGTTCTGATAGAGAGTGATAGAGAACATGGTCATTAGAAAAATTACCATCACAAAACCATAAATTTTTGATGGGATAAATGGATATTGATTTCTTGGTAATAAAATTAAAAGAATAATGGTTTTTTGTTTTGAAATCCTTTTCCTAGATCTGAATAATTATTTCACTATTTAGATAAATCAATCAATAAATAAAATTACTTGATTTATGATCATAATATTATCCTTTGGTTTTGATTCTATATATTTCCACTTCATCTATTATTCTATGAAATGGATATTAAAGGTGATTTTTTATTACTAAAATCCATTTTTAATGAATCATAAGATCCAAAAGTAATTTATTTAGCTTCTAAATATATATGAAAACAAAAGTGGTTAGAATTTTTTATCAACAAACAATAATATCAAAAATTCAAATTAATTCATTCTATAAGTATTCAATCTTAAGACTCATCTAAAATATGTTTGTCCAAATTCAAAGGCCATAAATTTAGAAGTAAGGTCACTAAATTTCCAAAATTAACATAGAATTAGAAAATATATGAATACCTTGATCACCATAAAACCTTAATGAAAACATAAATTCTCTAAAACATAAAATCTTAGGTATATTACTTAAATAAAAACATGTATTAAACCCAATAAACATAATATAAATCACTAACCATCTTCATGGTCACAAATACTATCACATAAATATCTATTTGTTATTATTATCTAAACATCGATCATATATTAAGGGTTATATTCCCTTTTCCAAAAGATCAAAATTCTAATGAATCACTTTTCCTGATTATTAGTACCATTCATTATATTCTCTCAAATACTTAAAGAATAAGTATTGTATTACAATAATTATTTATTCCATAATTATTATGACTAGTAAATCATTGATAAAATACTCAAATGAAATAATTCTTTAATCCAAGAATAATCAAATAAATCATTCCTCTTCACCTGTGGTAAGATCATAAGCTTGACCATGATCTATTAGATTATTTTGAGGCATATTCCTTGGATGCTTGGAAAATTGATTTTTATAGTGCCCCATATCCTTATAGTTGAAGAATTGTATATTATAAAAATTTTTCTTACCCTTGTAGTCACCAGTATAGTGACCATTTATTTCACACTGGTAATAAACTACTATTCACTTTCAGCAAGTAGCAGGGTGTTTCTTTCCACAATTATTACATGTGGGGAAATCCTTATTTCTCTTCTTTCCTTTATTTATCTTTTTTCCAGTTGTCCTCTTCTTCTCATGGTTCCCTACAAATCTATAATACTTAGATAAATATTTCTCTATCTTGTTAGCACATGATATTATGTACACATATGATGAGAATGTCTCAGATACTAGTTCCATTCGAATGATTAGATTAATCCTATCCAAAAAATAATGATTTTTACTCTTTAGATCATGTGCATTGATGCAGTTCCAATTCCTTCTTCTAGATTACATTTCTAAATGATTACATACACCATATTAGATCATAATATTATGAAATATAATGTATAATATAAAAAATACCTAAAATAAAATAATCTCTAAATCATAATCTTAGTTTATTTGGATATATTTCCAAATTCTATCACAGGGTTTCATTTTATAATCTATATTTCCCTAAATCTATCTTCTAAGGTTTCTAATAAACATCCTTTAATACCAAATGTAAATACTTAGACTCCAGTAGCTCAGATCCGGTTCCTTATTTTATTACATTGGAATAAGATACAAGAAATCACATCCCAAAGGATTAAATATTTTAGTATTCTTGGTAAACTAGATAAATATTTGAAATTAAAATTACATTTTGAAAATAAAATTCAAAAAGTTTTTTCTTTGAGAACACCATTATTCCCCTTATCACAACCCTGCATATCGATCATAATAAACTTATTGGAAACCTGAAAAAAAAACAAAACATAAGAAAGGGGTGAGATCAAATGCTCAGTAAGGGTTAAATACAAAAAATATATCATGAATAATAATAATCAACATGGAAAGGTAAATAACTAAGCACACATTCTTTTAATCAATAACTTGATCATAATATGGAAGGAATAAAATATGATTAAATAATTTTATATAAATAATCACATGATCTTGGAACTTGAACATGGATATTATAATTAATTGATTAATCACATGGAATAACAATAATTATGGAATGCATAATTTCAGATGTATGAACTATCAGGTTATATCCTCTAGATAGTTACTATTAAGATCAATCCTCTTTCCAGTTTAAGTCTGTGGGTAGAAACAAATATGATTTGGCCAAATGATTTTTCTCATCAGATTACCAATGCTTCAAGAGGCTTACATTAACCAATCCTAAACCCATGTATTGAATTTCAAAATCATTTATTATATATTGAATAATATATTTAATTAATAAATAATGTGCCTTATCATTAAATATTCACATTGAATAAAAGATATAGATTTATCAATATTTACAAGATTAATCAAATAAATTTCAAGGTAAAAACTGTATGTAAAAATGGAGTACAATTTAGTCTATAATCATATCCATCATATAAGAATATATATATTTAAGATAAATTTAATTTATAATGAAAAATAATTACAATAAATTGATTATTTTCAAGATAAAGTTAACAATCATAAAATAAAGTAATATTGTACAATACATTTGTCACTTGGTAATTTTCAAGTCAAGTACACTTGGAATAAATAATTCAAAGTGAAAAATAAAATACCATGAGTAATGAATAAACCATGAAATTACATGTTAAATTAATCATATATCCACCATATAGAAGTGAATTTGTGCATAATATAAAATAAGACTCAATGGAATATAAATTGAGACAGAATCCCTTAACACTTTGTAATCAATAGAATCATATTCCCCATAAAATTAATAATTATCAAATGAAACATGAATAACATAAATATAAATAGATTGATGATATGATATATCAAAGGGTAAGTACACCAAACAAAATAAATTAGTGGTGAATAAGGAATATATCTCAAAGAAATTAAAGTGTGATGAAAAAACTCTTACCTCATATTCGACTTCCTTCAAACACGCTCAAAACTCCTGTAAAATGATTTAAAGAATGTTATAAACTTATTAAATAACTATATTAATATTTATAATACCTCATATGAACTTTTAATAACATATTACCACTCATTCAATAATAATATTTCATTATTTTCATTGGTTCGGGTGATTTCATTTCTAGTTTCATGGTCGGTTCACTTGTGTAATATTATAGATATTCCTATAAAATGGGATTAAAAATAAAGAAGTGGAATGAAATAGTATTAAAGAACTTAAAAAATTATAAATTTCACCATAAATAATTTTTTATTTTTTGTATGAGGATGATTCATCTGATAGAACTTTAATGATAAATGTTTAGCTTATTTTGAAGGTTTTTATGAACATCATAAACTAGTTTTGTTTTATTTAATATTATGTTTATATTTTAGTTACAAAACATGAAATAGGTTATAATATACCTATTAAAATCTGTTTTAACTATAATAATATATTTATGAATAACCATGGAGGTGGTAATGGAAAACGAAAAATCATTATTCACAGAGATGGTAAACTGCCATAATTTGGACAATGGTTTCGTTTCTTTGAATAAGAGGAGAAAATAAAAGGCATGAATATAATACATTAAATTATAAACATAAAACTATAGTATATATATTATTTTACCTATGGCGTGGTAAATTTTCATTTTAACACAGTAAATTTTTATTCCTAAAAATTAAAATGTCATTATAACCTAATTTGGAACTTATCATTACAAATATTTAATTTTTTTAAAAGGTTGGGGACAAAACCTCATTTATTATTAATGCAAAGCAAATACCTCTTTTAACTGGGTAGAGGGAGACCCATTACATAGCCCAAAGGCCCAGTGGGAATATATCCCATTACATGGCCTGTAGGCCCAATTTTTTTTCCCAAATCCCATTCTGTGAATAGCACTGCTACAGTTCCTACTGCAATAGTGACGTGCCACCGCTACAGTGTCCGTCATTGCTACAGTGCCACCACTGCTATAGTACGCTACAGTACTGATACAATACCTGCACCCAATGGGTTTTGAACCCCCATTTTTCTTGTAGGATTATGGGGTGGTTACCACTAAGTCAAACCCCAACTACACTTACAAATATTTTTTTTAACAAATTCAATAAAAATAATTGTAAAAATTAGATTTAAAATTAGTCTCGTAGATGCAACAGGAAAGCTAGTTTTTAAAGTTCAGAAGTTTGTAATGTTTTAATATCCAATTTCAATGCGAAATTAATTCCAATGACCTAGATTGGGTTTATTTATGTATAACTTAAATAATTATAATTTAAAACCAATTTAGAATATAATTTAACTATATAAATTATTTATATAAAAGTCAATTTTTAATTAAAATGCAGTATTGTTTACTTTTGATCAAAAAATGAAACTTATCAAAAAAATACCAAAAAATCACCCTAATATAATTTTTATATCCTTATTTAAAAAAATGAAGTTTATTTTGTAAAATAAAATTTATAAAATTTAAAATTTAGTTTTAAAATATATACACTATTAAAAGGTGAAAAAATTACCTTTTATAAAAATATAGCCTTTTTATGCTTAAAATTGGATTTATTATTATCTTAAGACTATCAAACATATTGGATAAATTTAATTTTTTTGATTGAATATGTAAAATATAAATTTCACTAATAACTTTCAATAATAATGATTAATTTGATTTATCAAGATAAAATGCCATTGTGGGCATAAAAATATATATTTTTTATAGAAACACATCTTTTATGTCAAATTAGTTTTTATTTTCATTTTTAATTAATTGATAATAAATTAATTCATTTTATAACCATGTGTAAACTATATTTTTGTAATTTAGTTAATCTCTTTCATTCTCGCCATTCCAAAAAATCTAGGTGATAACTATCACAATTAAATAATAAAATTTAATCATTTGTTTATGCTTGATGTTATGTGTAACATAAGCTATAGAAAAAAATTCTCTTTTAAAAATATCAGGGTGTAATAGATTAGACCATAATTTTGTATGCGATTGGTTTCTTTTAATTTATTTTGATTAAATTAAAATTATGGCATGCACATCATCCCCTCCCCTTATTATGTAAGGGCATGCACTCCCATGGTTTCATTTATGTAAACCCCTTTTAACCAATCCATTGGATCCCCTCACCTATATGTAATAAAAATATTATGTAAGGAGGGAGCACGCAAGTGATAGGAGATAGTCTAAGTCAAGGGGTTGGAGAAAAACAAATCAAGGCGATACATATGAGTAAAGGTAGAATTGTGTAACACGAACCAAGTTACAATTTAAGGTTTGGTTTTCCCTAGGATCAAGGGTTAGTTTATCATTATCTAGATTATAACTATTATGTAATCTCATGATCATGCCACCTATATTTTATTTATATCAGTTTCATGGTTTATTATTTATGTTTTCCAATGCTTCAGGATCACATAATAAATGAATCAACAAGCATGTAAGATGAAATAAAATATAACTGGATTATGCATAAATGTTTTATCAGAAATAGATAGTCACTTAAGTAGAATACACTTAATATTAACAAGGCATGTGAAAATATAAAATGGGTTTTATGCATGAGGATACCAACCCCTTAACTAAAATATTAAGTTGGTATAGCCTTACACTACTTAAGTTAGAAATTAACTCACAATTTAAATTTCTTGACCAACCCAAGTTGGGGTGCTTTAAATAATCATGAAACTTTTAACTTGAAGTTTTGGGTTAACTTAACTTAGTTTACATCAAGGGTTTAATTCCCAATATTTATTTGGTGTAACTGAGAGGAAAGTGTTGAGTAAATCATTAAAACAAGATTTAATGATTATGGATCCCACTCAATATATCAGATAACTATAAGTTAATGTAGTTAGAAAGTTATGCCTACCTAAAACCCTTTAAATAGATGGTTAAGGCCAAGTCTGGGTTATGAGAAGGGGAATATGGATCATTTACACTAGAATATCTAAGAAACAAGATATTCAAAAACTAATGGAAAGGGATATTATGTTTTGAAAAATGGTTAGAGATTAATGGAATTTAAATAAATTTAAATTTTCTAATATAATTTTGTAATAAAAAACAAGTACTAATTATCTGATCTTAATTTGTAGAAATAGAAAATCAAATAACTTAGATAATATCACTGTAATCCATACTTGAGAAGGATAAAATTCTCACAAGTGAAAATTTCTAGGAACGGTATAGGTGTTTTCACATTATACTATTCCATGAATGGAAATTGTACATGCTAGAAACCCCACTTGATGAGTTCATTTCCAAAGAGGGATAATGAGGAAGAAATATCTCTCTATCTGAATAATGTGGAAGATTTAATGGATGCCCAATGTTTCATGTTATCCTCTATGTCCAATGAGTTTCTAATGAAATATGAGGATATGTATATGTATAATTTTTTTTCTCAACTTAAAGATATATATGAAGAGAAGGAAATATCAGAGAGATATGAGACCTCCAATGCACTGTTCACATGCAATCTTAAAGAGTTTGCTCCTGGTAGGGCACAATGAGTTAAGATGATTGGCTACATTGAAAACCTAGACTTATTGGGTTTTAATATCCCTGATGAGATGTGCAAATATCTCATTCCTTCCTCACTACCTAAAACTTCTCTATTTTGTTTTGTGAATTATAATATGATCAATAATGAGAAGAGACTACCAGAACTTCTTACACTTATTCATCAAGTTGATAAAGACATGTGGCATGGAAAAATCACTATATTTATGGTGAATAAAAAGATAAATGACAAGGAAGAGGGTCTAAAGAATAATCCTAATTCTAATATTCAGAGCACTATCTTTCCAAGAAGAATAAGATCTAGATGCAAGGAAAGGAACATGATGTGGTATGTTTTTCATTTGGCAAGTAAGGCCACTGGAAGGGGAATTGCACTCAGCCAAATAATTAAGGGGAAGCTTTAGGTGTGTTCGTTATTGAGTGTAATATTTCCATTTCTACAAGTTGGATATTATATACTACCTATGGGGATCATAGTTTTATCTAAATATAGGAACCCAGTAAATTTTAGAAGATTAATAGAGATGAGGCGGATCTATGGGCTACCAATGGAGTGAGGATGGCTTCTCCAACCATTAGAGACTACCATATCACATTACCTACATGATTTATTTTGATTTTAAATAAATATTATTATGCGCATAGTGTTAGAAAGAACATTATTTCCATTTCTTTTTTAGATATGGATGGATTTTTCTTATCTTTGGAAATAAGGGTTTCTACTTTTATAAAGATAACATATGTTATGGTATGACATGATTGAATAAAAATATTTATGTACTAAATTTTGAAAACAAAATACTAGACATTGATAATGAAACAAATACACATGAATAATATAACACCAAGTTATGGAATCACTATCTTGGTCATGTAAACAAGAAGTGTTTGAAAATTATCTATCAAGATGGTTACTTAGAATCTTTTGAGCCGAAGCCACTTGAAAGATGTCACGCTTGTCTACAAGGTAAGGTGACCAAAACACTATTAAATAGGCAAGGTGAAATAGACACAAAGCTTCTAGATTTTGTACACATTTATGTGTGTGTAGCTTTTCATATAGAGGATAAATGTGGACTCTCCTACTTTATTACTTTTACTAATTATATAAGCAGGTATAGTTGTATCTAATCAATGAGGTAGAAGTCTAAATCCATTGAGAAGTTCAAAGTGTTCAAGAATGAGGTTGAGAATCATCTTTGTAAGAAGATAAAGAAACTTTTATTGGATCAAGGTGGTGAATATATTAACTAAGACTTATCATCTTTATACAAGATTATGGGGTTTTATATCAAATAAAACTTCCTTATACACCATAGTGGAATAGTGTTAGTGAAAGGAACCACACAATATTGGAAATGGTAAGGATGATGATGAGTCATGAAAGAATTCAATTATACTTTTGGGGATATTAATTATAGAACACATCATACATACTAAACTAAGTACCAAATAAAGTGGTAAAATGTATTCACTTTGTGTTATGGAGTGAAAGGAAACTCATTTTTTCACATGTTTGTTCATGGGGTTGTGAGGCATTTGTTAAGGCTAGATCAAGAAACAAACTATAAAATCAAGGAATAAAGTGTATCTTTATAGGGTATACCAAGGAAAAAAGGGGATACTATCTATACAACCCTTTAGAAAATAAAGTGACCATCAAAATACATGCCATTTTTCTTGAGAGGGAGAACATACTCAAGGGGGATAGTGGGATAAATATTGACTTTGATGAAGTTAATAATCAAGATACACAAGATTTGGTATAGGAATTAATTCCATATGTACTCATAGAAGAAGATGTTCTTGAAACACAAGTTCTACATAGGATCACTAGACATGAAAGAGAACCAGATAGATAAGGTTTTTTATTCACTGATAATGATGAGTCATTGGTTGAGAATGATGTTCCTCTATCCTATAAGGAGGTAGTAGAGAGAATAGAAACTGAAAGGTGTAAAGAATCATTGAATTTTGATATGGATTCCATATATCAAAACTAATTTTGGGTTTTGATCGATCTTCCAATTAATGTAAACCCTATTGGATGTAATTGGGAATTCAAGAGAACGTTTGTCATGGAAGGTAAAGTAAATAAAAATAAAGCACGACTAGTTGATAAAGGGTTTATAAAATATCAAGGAATTAACTATAAAAAAACATTTTCTATAGTTTCCATATTTAAATACATTATAATTTTGTTTTCCATAATATATTACCATGAGTATGATATTTGGAAAATGGACATCAAATATTATATCCTTAATGGGAACCTTCAATAGGATGTGTAAATTAATAGAAGTATTTTTGACTCCTAGAAATGCCAAAATGTATGCAAGTTGTAGATATCCATTTATGGATTAAATAAATAATCCTGGTTGTGGAACATTTGATTTGATGAATTTATAAAGGAATTTAGTTTCATTAATATGTATGTGAGTCGTGTGTTTACAAGATATTTAGGAGTATGATTTTTTTCATAGTATTATATATTGATGACATATTACTAATTGGAAATGATATACAATATTTACAATAGGTTAAGGAATTATTGATCAAGTAATTCTCCATGAAGGACTTAGGTGAATTATCCTACATTCTAGGGATCAAGAACATGCATGATATAACAAAAATCTACCCTAACTAAGTTAAGGTATATATATTGACCAGATACTTAATATGTTTATTATTGAACAATACAAGAGAGGATTGGTTCCAACACCACATAGTATAGATATTTACAAGATAATGTGTCCTTATACATAATAGGACATAGAGAGAATGAGTAAGATCCCATATGCTTTAGTGATAGGATCTATCATGTATTCCATGTTATATAAAAGGATTGATATTTCTTATACTTTGATCATGTTAGGAAGATATCAAGAAGATCTAGGTGAAAAATATTAGACTACTATTAAGACTATCCTTATGTATTTGAGGAAAAATAATTATATGTTCCTGGTGTATGGAGTCGATGAAGATCTATTCATCAGGGGTTATACAGATTCTACCTTTCAAATAGATCATAAGGATATAAAGTCATAGTATGGATATATATTTTGTATCAATAGAGGATTTGTGAGATTGAAGAGTTCAAATCAGCCAGTTTTCACTAATTCTATAGCAAAGTCCAAGTATATTGTGTCTTCCGATGAAACCAAGTAAGTATTTTGGATTTGAAACTTTTTCCAAGAGATTGATGAGGCACCTATAAGTGAGTACTCTATCACATTTTACTGTGATAAAATTTCAGTGATGTCTCTTTCTAAAGAGCCAAGGTCACACCAAGAAATAATCACATACTTTAGAAGTCTCATCTCTTGAAGAATTTTTCTCAATGAGGTAAAGTTGAGGTGAGTAGAGTATCCTTGAAGGAAAAAATTGTGGAACCCTTGAACAAGTAATTATCTCAACCAAGGAATGTGTATCATGTGAGAGCTAGTATACTGAAAGTTATTGTTAGTTGGTTATAGTGAAAGTGGGAGTCTATTAGAGTTAGTTCCCTAGAACTAACTTTCTTAGTACTTGATTACATGATTTTCATTATTAATGAATTTTTCTTATCAAATTATTATTATTCCTCTATATGCAATTTTTATTTGATAATGTCCTAATAATATATGTCACATTGAAAGTAGTTCCCTACTATGATGAGAACCTAGAGGTGTCACGACATTATTCTTGAATCTTATTCTATTTCTAGATGATATTTCCCGAAGGGACACAAACAATATAGTCTATTAGGGGTAGGAGGATCATATGACATTGATACACCTTCTCATAGTGTCCCCCCTTGGTAATATCTAAGATAAGAGGTTATGATAGTAGACCCATAAATAGGAAATCCACATTTTAATGTGTCATTGGATTCCCCTATATACAGACACGGTGTATTGATCCTTGTAATTTAATAATATAATTAATGGATATCATGACTCATGTACTTTGATGTATTTATGAAAAAAATTATGACCTATGTTCACAACGAGGTAGAATTTATTGGGTACATCACAAGTGATATTTAATTAATGAATAATGAGAGAAATGATTTATTCCTTCTGCCCAATGATTAATGTTGATATGTTAATACCTTTTATGGAATATAACTACCTACATAAATCCATGTCCATGGTGTTCTGTGGGTGAGTTCATTTTTAGGAATTCAAATAATGATACATTGAGGATTTAGGTTGATGTCATCGACATGCAACCTGCTTGATTTGATATATCATGATTAAGGGATTATATTACATGGTAAGCATTAATACAAGGCTATATGTCGTTGGGACATTAAATTATTTCTCTATGGGAGTATTGGCAAGTTACTGAGCACTAAACTTGAAATTTAGGTGGTTATTACTAATGCCATGAGAATGATCCTAGAGGGTCATGCACTAAGTTTTTCTACAATATTAGCTAAATTCAAGTAATGAATTTAACAAGTTAAAATAAATAATATTTATTCAGTTTGGTTGATCTCTATAATTTAATCACAGGTTATTTAAAAGAATAAGTGAGTTAAATAATAATAATAAATATTTATTGGAAAGTTTAGAAAATATAATATTTTTTATATTTTTAATAGAATAATCTAGTAACATTTATTTATTAAATAGTTATTATTCTAGGATTGGTAAAAGTTGATGTGGGAAAGTGGACCACGATTAATGGTTCGATTGAAAATGATGTGAATGATATTTATTTTTATTCTTAATATGTTTTACATGTCAAGCGATTAATAATAATATAATTATTATTGATGTTCATAGGGTCAATTAAGAATACTAAATATGGTTAGAGGCTTTTGTGAGACTTTCTACCCCTAAACCTTCCATAATAAATATCTAATTATACCACTCTCTATAACTCACTTTTGGTGTGTACAAAAGATGGAGAGAGACCTGATCAATCCCTAAAATTCACTCTCTCTTCCTCATCTATCAAGATTTCAATAGAACACTAAGATTTCATCCTCCTTCAAGAATAATACTTCTGTAGTCAACCATGAACAATGCAAGCAATCAGGATCGGATGTGCTAGAACTTGGTGATTCTACAATTCTTTTTAGATATTATGGTGCACATGTGGATCACTGCTAGAGGGATAATTCACCTAGATCCTATAGTGAAATGACAATGCAATGAGATATATTCCATCAGATCATTAATGAAATAGGTATTCAAAGTTGAGGTAATTCTCTATATTCTCATAAATAAATTTAAAATTACATGTGAGTATCCTTCGATTCTAGTTTCGATGTTTTATTCTATTCAAGTAATCTACTATTTTCATTGGAAAACATGATCTGATCGTGTGAAGAAAGGATTAAATGTGATTTAAGAATAAAATATGTGTTGGTCATACCAATAAAGGATTCCTTCTATATGCTTAAAACATACCATTATTATATTCCTATTTGGTCAATTCATCCAATTACCAATTAATAAGAAATTGTTTATCAATTTTAAAGATTCTCCAATCTAGGATGAATCATTTATTGTCATTTTAGATGTTAAAATCATGTCCCACACCCTAAATGGTCAGTTTTGGATGAATCAAACACATGAATCACCCTGAAGTACCATTATAGGGAAAGGAGAAGGTTGCGTGCAAGATTCAATTATTGTGCACAAACATGGGTTTTTTCAAGAGAAAGTATTGCACACCAAAAGAGAAGCATATTTCCACAAATTACCCTAAGTCTACATGAACTCCGAAGGCCCATTCACACAAGAAATTAAAGAATCATAAAAAAAGGAGCATTGCACACAACCCCATCATGAAACCATCCGGTAGCGCAACAAAGGTGATGAAAAACGATGTTTCATGGATGAGCCTTATCAGAAAATGATGGAAGTGTGCACAACCAAATTTTACACCCAGTGAGTTGTGCTCTAAAATCTAAGGATCTTGGATATAAATAAAACTTTACCCCTCACCTTGAGGATGCTCTCTAGAAGATGAAACACCGCTCTCGTGTGCACAAATACCTCACTTCCGTGACAATGCACAACAATATAATAAATGGACCCTAAAAGGTAGATATATTTCATGATAGACCACATATGGGACCAAACAAGACTTGTCCTATAGTTGAGTGATCCTTGTATAACCCTCCCTTGGGTTTTTCGGGTTCATGTAAGTGAAGATGCCTTCGTAGAACCCTGACCTACGTGCAACTCCTAATTTTTTGTGCCACTATTTCCTTAGAATCCAAGTGTTTTCATTGTTCTAGATCCCCCTAACCTATGAACCCATCTTGGTAGGAGGTCCTTATACCCGATCTTCCTCTCTCTATGACGTTTTTACTCTCAAGGAGTGACCTTATCCACATCTGATTTTCATGGTGTAAAACTGCCTAGCTCCACATTCTAGTCATACAATGTTAAACTGCCCGAAAATATCCTCATCACATCATGTAAAACTGTATCCCTACCATGTGTGATAAAAGTATGATGCCCCATGTATGATCATCATGGGATTTCACCTTTTCTCCCAACATGGGACAATCCTACACCCCTAGGCAGCTTCCACATGTAATCCCCATACCATTCCATAAAGAGTGACCCACTTGCAAATGATAGTTTCCATGCTTAAGCCCCATATCATCCCTCATCGATGCTCCTTCTACGACATGAATGTCTGAGTTGCATGACATAAGACTACCTAGATTCACATACAAGTCATATGATGTTAAATTTCATGAAAATTTCCTCAGTACATGACATAAAACTGTAGCCTTACCCTATACGATAAACATAGTATTCCCCATGTATGATTGACATGAGATGACTCCACACCTCTTATTGTTTGTGATAAATGCAGGATGCCCCATGTATGATCATTATGGGATGCCACCTTCTCCCCCACATGGGATGATACTCCACCCCTAGTAAGTTTCCATGCATAAGACCCATATTATTCCCTAAAGAGTGATCATTTTGCAAAGGGAATCCTCCACGCATAATCCCCACACCATCCCTTGTTGACACTCCTTCCACGACTCAAGCATCCTTACCACATGACGTTAATCTACATGGATCAGTCGTGTCACATGAATTTAAACCATGACATCGAACTATGTGGGTTTTAATACCCTGCTCATAAACATGGTTTGTAAGAAACCACTATGAGTTTCAATATCATCATCATCCAAGTGTGAAATCTCCACTCCTAGGGACACACTTCATATATTATAGTGTGAAATCCTTCCCCATGGGGACACACTTAACCACCGATCAATCTCAAAAGGAAATTCTTATCCATCTCTATAAGATGTTAAATCTTCCCCCATTCTATCCCCACAAGACATTAAACCAACACCCATTCTATCCCCGCAAGACATTATACCTGAGCCCATTCTATCCCCACAAGGTGTTAAACCTACACCCATTCTATCCCCACAAGACATTAAAAATAAACCCATTATATCCCCACAATATGTTAAACCCGCACACATTATATCCCCATAATATGTTAAAACCACACCCATTCATTCCATATAATATGTTAAACCTACACCCAACCATCTCTATAAGATGTTAAATATGTGCCCTGACTCATAATACCTACCCCATACAACAAGTGTGGAATGGATGAGGTAAAAATCCTTTGAAGACTTATTCCCCTATCATCAATTACCCCATGATCGACACAAGATGCCTTAGGTTCCACGCTTAATATGCCTCACACATAAGATTCCCACCAGAGGTAGAATTTATAGGTTCCCAATATACCAAATTTCTATATGTTCCCAACATGATTACTCAGCCTGAATGAAGGTTTTTGTCCTATAGAGACAAAAGTAGAGTAATTAACTAGTTTCCTCCCCAAGGTGGTGTCAGGAATGAGGTCTATGAACATGATTTAGTCTATAAGGGAGTCCTGGACTGGGTGATGATCTCCAAGGATGAATCTAGGGAAGTATGAACCAATATCCCATCATCTTTTTTTGATCAAGGAGTAGGCATCACCGATAAAAGTGATGAAATCCTCCCACCTTTGTAAAGTGGGAATGCGGGGAAATAGAGCCGCACGTGTGATGCACAAGCACCCATGTGAAATTTCTTGAAATAGAAATGGTGAAACAAATGTGAAACTATTATCATCAACATGGTGGATAGCAGTGTTAGGGAATTAGCATATTTTCATGTCACCAAATTCAAACATTTGGTGTCAGGTCCCACAAAGTAAACAGTGGGCCTAGAATAAAGCTCAACCATGGATTGGGGAATTTAACATTGGGAATCCTCGATCCGTGACACAGTTAGTTTGGATCATTCCCTACTTCAGGAGGAGTGGATGACATTAAAGAATTGATCAACACTTTCCCTATACCTGTACTAATAGATAAATCCACATTCCTTATAGGACTCAAGTTATAAGAAGACAATGACCCCGCTCGAATAAAAACCAGGGTAGGAAAAAATTTGATGTGGTGATCCCACATAATTACACTCCTACCATGGATTCCCCATCATATTTTGATATTGGGAACCCATGAACTATATCACACAATTATATCATCTAGAGGAGGGTGATCGACACCCTGGTGCACTGATACGAGCTGAATGTGGTCATTTCAACCAGAGACATGGCCTACAAGGACCTGGAGGCATCAGTGCCTTTCCGACACCATCACCCCTAAGGGTCACATAGGGGGAAACATCCAATTTTTCTAAAGATGAATAGATTAGAGAGACTCTCCCCAGAGTGCTCCAATATCTCACTCCCTTACACCAAGTAAGTGGGGAAAGTTTGATCCACACCTGCTGTGGCCACCACCTGAGAGCCACTTAGGAGGGTTCCAACTAGGTCACACCAGTGCCAACATTGACCAGTATAACAGGATGAAGAATGATTTGACTTTATCACCACTTTGCTGACCCTATCCCAGAGCACTAGATGCCGACATAGGAGGTATGCCGAGGACACTTCCCATCAAGGGGAATATTCTATGACATCCATAACCCCTGACACCACTAGTGTATCCCACCAGATCCCTAAAACAAGTGAACATGGATATATTTTACTCACCTAGGATCAAGACACCATCCACCTTTTAGGTAGGCCTAATTTACTCTCTTGATCACTAGTACCATTGAAAACTATTATGGGCCAACCTGTGATGAAGGTAATCAAATAAGAGGCCCTCCCCACTCCATCAATGACCAATATGGTGTAAGGGTTGGTGTCCTCAGAACCAACTATTTTGTACTTTGATTACATAAATGTTCACTTATTATATATTGTTCATTGTTCTGCATGACTATAATATAATAATGTCCTGGAATATTTGTTGCATTAATAAGGTCATAGAAGATCCCCGCTATGATGAGAACCTTGAAATTCTATAACAATATTCTTAAATAAAGTTCTGCGGTTAGATGACATACTATGATAGGACACATAGTATACAGAGCGTCATGTGCGAGTACTCGTAAGAAGACGAGACTCTCTCTCATGGAGTTCGCACTTGGTAATCTCCAAGATGGGAGATTATGAGAACAGACCCGCCGGTAGTAATTCCGCATGTCTTGGTGTCATCGGATATTGCTATCTACGAGCATGTGTAATGGTCCTTAGACTAGAAGATTATCATTAACTCATGTCATGACTCGCGCACTTAGATTTATTGACAAAAACCGTCACGCAGACAGTTGGCGGGAAGTAGGGTACGTTTGGTGCGTCACGAGTGACATGTTGTTAATGGATAAGTTGAGGAAGGATTTGTCCCTTCCATTTATGGAAGTTGATATCTCGGCCATTTGATTGAAATAGAACTGTCGCATTAAATTCCATGGCCATGGTGTAAACGACGAGTTTATTTCAGGTAGTCAAAGAACAACATATCAAGCATATAGGTTTATGACACTGACATGAAACCTGCTTGATGAGATATCGAGACAAAGGGATTAAATTACACAATAAGCGTTCGTATGAGGTGATACATCAATGCGACATCGACTTCTTTCTCTTGGGTGCCTTGACCCGTTGCTAGACAGTAATCTTGGACTTTAGGCAAGACTGCCTAATACCAATGAGAAAGAGGCCTAGAGGGTCACACACTAAGTGTATCCAAGTATCTCAAGTTTAATAAAGATTATTCCCTTATGTGGTTTAATAATTATTCAAGGAAGCCTAAGTTGTTTTTAATGATGGAGGAAAAATAAAATAAAACAAGTAGACGCCGTGTATTATTATTACACGCCGTGTAGTTTTATTTTGGAAAGGAAATGAATAAATGAAAACAAGATATACACTCCGTGTACATTTAATGTACACGCCATGTAGTTTTCAATGAAAAACAAGTACACGCCGTGTATTTATTATTACACGCCGTGTAGTTTTTCCAGTCGGGATTTTGAGGATATAATATTGTTTTAAATGATATTTATTATAATCAGCGTGGGCGCATGTCAAGTAATTATTTATTCGACATGGGGGTTTTAAATAAAGAGTCAATGAAATAAATAAAACGCGTAACACGTTTATTTATTGTCATAACTCTATAACCCCACACACCTGATTATAAATATCCTCACAACCCCAACTCTTTTCTGACACACAAGAGAATCGTTGTGCACAACATCTCTGGATAATTCTTTCAAGACCGAAAGAACCTCTTCCTCCAAGAATGCTCTCAAGACTGAGAGAGAACCTCTTCCATCAGATCAAGACGATCTAAGGCGGACAACGCAAGCGAAGGCTTCTCTACGCTAGCACCCATAGAATCCTTTGGCGACGTCCAGAGATACGAGGTACACATGTGGATCACCGCTAGAGGGAGTCTACACTTGGCTTCTACGATGCAACGACGGATCACATCGACAACGTGATCGAGAACATCAATGAAGAAAGAACGCCCAAAAGGTGTTTCTTTATAATTAATTAAATTAATTATAATCAACCTATAACGATCCTTGTTTGTGGTTCCGGGACAAACCATCTTCTTTGTCTTTTTCTGTGATTCGATCCGTGGAGACTGGAATTTATCGTCGTATTGATCCCAGATTGATCATTGATAATGACAAAAAGCCAAGTGGGCACATCCACCCACACGCTTTCGCTGTGCCCAGAACCTTCAAATGGTATCAGAGGGAGGTTACAACGTTGATTATAGTTGTTTAATTTTCGTTGATAATTTACACATTCATATTTGATTCAATTCGAAATAAATCATTCTATAAATCTGAATTAACGAGATCTATTCTTCCTCCTTCGTTTCTCGATTCATATCACAGAAACAACCTTTTAATTTTAATTTTGATTAAAATAAAAATGAGGAACTCATCCGGAGGAGCCGCTCTTTCTGTCTCTACAACACGAGATTACATGACATGTAATTAAAACTACACGCCGTGTACTTAGGTTCAACGAACCGGCACTGGTCCACCAAACCATGCTGTGTGAATTGATTATGCCTAAGTTTTAATAACGCCGTGTTGACCAGAATATAACGGCATGTGGAAACCGGAATACATGGAGTGTATGTTGGAACAACATGCCGTGTAGTCCGTTCCGACCCAGGTAAAACCGTGTATAAAGATAAGCCGCGTACCGCGTACACGAGATCGCCAGGCTGGTTACCGCGTAACAAGGAAGTACATGCCGTGTATGATTCATCTACACGCCGTGTACTCTAAAATTTCCAAAGTACATAAAACACGCCAAAGCCCCGGCGTGTACTTTGGATAAATGGTGAAAAGAAAATACATGCCGTGTAATTATAAACTACACGCCGTGTACTTTCCAAAAATGGAATTCCACCAGGTTTCCTCCAATGTACAAAGACCCGTACAAGGAATATGGATGAGAATAATCTCAAGGAAATTCAGAAAGGAATTTAAGATAAAGAATTGATTAATTATAAGATCATAATTAATTGAATTCGAGCGCGTCTTATCTTAAATAAAAGAACGATTAAAAGAATTTGAATTCTAAATATGCGTAAATGTCGTTGCATACTATGGGTGATCATGATATTGACAAAAGACCCTTTGTATGTGTATGGTTTCATTTAAATTTATTTAATTTAAATTTGTTGGCCTACGAGCCTTCTTCCAATAAAATGTAGGGCCTGCGTGCCCATGGTTTCTTTAATGTAAACCCATGTAATGGAGGATCTCCCAAGCCAGAGGAGACGGTTCAAATCCCGAAGCCGAGGTCAAACTGACACAAGAAGATACAAAGGTGGACAGGTGGGAGCTGCAAAACACGAATCATCAGGTTCAAGGTGTTTTCCCTAGGTCAGGGTTAGCCTATCAAAACCGCTAGATAAGCTAACCAAATAGAAGCTCATGATCATGCCATCTTATTTTATTTCTGTCTGATTGCATGGTTTATTTATTATGAATGTGTTGTCGCGATCACATAATTAATAAAATGAACAAGCATGCAAAGATGGAATAAAATAAAAACCGGACTATGCGTAAACATTATCGGAACATGGTTAATCACTTAAGCAAGCATCACTTAATATTATAAAGCATGTGATAATGCAAAGATACACATAAAGAATAAAATCCCTCAAATAACATATTAAGTCAGGCCAAGCCTTCCATTACTTGATTAAGGGCAAGACTCAATAAAACTATGTGTTTGACCAACCCTTGTTGGGACACTTACTTTTATAAAGGAAGCCCTTATGAAAGGTTTCGGGTTGACTTAAACATATTACATCAAGAGAAGTAGCCCTTGCTAGACTTGATGTAATATTAGAGGCAAGAGTTGAGGAAATCCAAGTCAGGATTTCAGGATTGGGGAGTCCACTCAACAGATCAAGGAACTGTAAGCTCACAGTTGGCAAAGACCCGCCTACCTAAATACCTTCAAATAGCTTGACCAACCCTTGTTGGGGTTATGCGAAGGGAAATATGGATCCTTGACACTAGAATGTCAAAGCAACTGGACATTCCGAGTTCAATGGTGAGGGCCATTGAGACTTGATAAAATAGTGGGAGAATTAATAAAATTTATTATTTCTCATAAAAATGTAATCAAGAAAGTACTAATAAATCTTCTCTTATAAATTGTAGAATCAAGATGACAAACTCTTCAACCACTTTTTCTCTGCGATCAATTATGGATAAAGACAACATCCTCACTGGTAGTAACTTTCAGGAATGGTTTAGGCGCCTTCGGGTTATCCTATGCCATTAACGAAAGTTTTACGTGCTGGAGTCCTCACTTTCTGATTCCCCTACCCCAGGGGCGAGTGATGAAGATTTCCTGGTCTATGATCAACATTTGAACGACGCTCTTGGCATTCAATGTTTGATGCTGTCATCTATGTCTAGTGAGCTCATGAAGTCTCATGAAGACATGGATTCCTACAACATGCCCGAGCACCTCCGTGTTCTATACCAGGAGAGAGCAAGACAGGAAAGGTTTGAGATCTCCAAGGCTCTATTTCAGATCAAGCTTGGAGAGGGTGACCCATATGGGCCTCATATAGTCAAGCTCATTGGCTACATTGAGCGCTTGGAGGTTCTAGGGTTTAAAATCCCTGAAGAACTGGGCACCGATCTCATTCTCGCATCACTCCTCCAGAGCTTCTCAAACTTTGTTGTTAATTTCAACATGAACAATATTGAGAAGTCTCTATCTGATCTTCTTATCCTTATTCGCCAAGTGGACAATGACATGAAGTGTGAAAATCCTTCTGTCCTTATGGTGAATAAAAGGAAAGGGAAGGCGAAGAGATTTAAGCCCAAATCTTCTTCAAGGCCTTCTAAGAAAAGGAAGATCATAGGGGAGGCAAAGGAATAGGATGCTATTTGTTTCACATGTGGCAAGAAGGTCCATTGGAAGAAAAACTGCACCCAACCAAGGAAGCAAGGGGAAGATTCAGGTGCGTTTGTTATCAAATGAAATATTTCTATTTCTACTAATTGGGTATCAGATACTGCTTGTGGTGCTCACATCTGTATCCAAATACAGGAACCAAGTAGATTCAGAAAGATTGATCGAGGGGAGGTAGATCTACGAGCAGCCAACAGAGCTAGACTCGCTGCTGTAGCCTTCGGAGACTACCACCACACATTGCCTACCGGGATGGTCTTGGTTTTGAAAGGTTGTTATTATGTGCCTTATGTTACTAAAAACATTATTTCAGTATCCATATTAGATACTGATGGATTCATATTCAAGTTTGGAAATGAATGTTGCTACTTTTATAAAGATAGCATTTGTTTTGGTAGGGCACATTTATATAACGGTCTTTATGTGTTAGACTACACAAACCAAGTAATGGAAATCGATAACAAAGTTAATTCACATGAATCATACCACACCCAACTTTGGCATCACCGGCTAGGTCATGTCAATGAGAAACGTTTGACAAAATTACATCAAGATGGGTATTTAGATTCTTTAGAACTAAAACCACTTGGTGTATGTCATGCATGTATACAAGGCAAAATGACCAAAGACCCATTTAGTGGGAAAGGTGAAAGAGCTAAAGAGCTTCTATAATTAGTTCACACAGATGTGTGTGAACCATTTCTAGTTGAAGCAAGGGGTGAGTTCTCGTACTTCATAACTTTTACTGATGATTTTAGTAGATATGGATATATCTATTTAATGAGGTATAAGTCAGATTCTTTTGATCGGTTCAAAGAATACAAGAATGAAGTTGAGAACCAGCTTGGTAAGAAGATTAAGAAACTCCACTCAGACAGAGGAGGATAATATCTTAATAAAGACTTCATTGATTTCTTACGGGAGTTTGGGATTCTATCTCAACTCACTCCTCCTTACACACCGCATTGGAATGGTGTAAGTGAAAGGAGGAACCGCACCCTGTTGGACATTGTGAGATCAATGATGAGTCATGCGAGTCTTCCATTATCCTTTTGGGGATATGCATTACAAACAGAAACACACATACTAAACCAAGTACCAACTAAATCGATAAATGGTATTCCATACGAATTATGGAGTGGACGCAAAGCCATGTTATCAAATTTACATGTGTGGGGTAGTGAAGCATTTGTTAAGGCCTCTTCAGGTAACAAACTTGCACCCCAGGGAACAAAGTGTATCTTTATAGGATATCCCAAGGAAACAAGGGGATATTACCTATACAACCCCTCAGACAAAAAGGTTACAGTGGCAAGACACTCCATATTCCTTGAGAGGGAGAACATCTACAAAAGAGATAGTGGGAGCGAGATAAACTTCGATGAATTCGAGGCTCAATATACACATGAGTTGGTACAAGAACAGATTCCACAAAGCCCCGTGGAAGAAAAATCTGTTCCAGGGACACAAGAACTGCGCAGGAGCACGAGAGAGGTGAGAGAACCAGAACGATATGGTTGTCTTGTCATCGAGGATGGTGAATCATTATTGGTTGACAATGATGATCCTCTTACCTACAAGGAAGCAGTTGAAGGCACAGACATTTCCAAGTGGCAAGAAGCCATGAATTCTGAAATGGATTCTTTGTACCAAAACCAAGTCTGGATTTTGGTAGATCCTCCAGTTGATGTAAAGCCTATTGGTAATAAATGGGTATTCAAGAAGAAACTGAACATGGAGGGGAAAGTCAGCACCTACAAGGCACGATTGGTTGCAAAAGATTTTAGACAGCATCAAAGAATTGACTATGATGAAACCTTTTCACCGGTTGCAATGCTGAAGTCCATCAGAATCCTATTGGCCATTGCTGCTTACCATGACTATGAAATTTGGCAAATGGATGTCAAAACAGCTTTCCTTAACGGGAACCTCCAGGAAGATGTCTACATGACACAACCTGAAGGGTTTGTGACTCCAAAGGATTCCAACAAGGTATGCAAGTTGCAGAAATCCATTTATGGATTAAAACAAGCATCAAGGTCATGGAACATTCGTTTTGATGAAGCTATTACGGAATTTGGATTTGTTAAGAATGAATGTGAGCCTTGTGTCTACAAAAGGTTTAGTGGAAGTACAGTTGTTTTCCTAATAGTATATGTTGCTGACATATTGCTAATTGGAAACGAAGTACCTGTCTTACAGTTAGTTAAGGCATGGTTGCGTAAATGCTTCTCCATAAAAGACTTGGGAGAGGTGGCATATATTCTTGGGATCAAGATCCATCATGATAGATCCAAGAGAATGCTGGGCCTGAGTCAAAGTACATACATTGACAAGATACTGAAGAGATTCAGTATGGAACAGTCCAAGAGAGGATTGTTTCCAGTGTTACATGGCATTCATCTTTCCAAGAAAATGTGTCCTCAGACACATGAGGAAAGAAAGAGGATGGCAAGGATCCCTTACGCATCCGCGTTTGGGTCAGTCATGTATTATATGATATGTACGAGGCTAGATGTTGCTTACGCATTAAGTGCAGTAGGCAGATATCAAGCTGATCCAGGAGACCGCCATTGGATGGCAGTCAAGACTATCCTTAATTATCTGAGGCGTACTAAGGATATGTTCCTGGTTTATGGAGGAGATGAGGAACTAGTCATCAGAGGACATGTAGATGCTAGTTTCCAGACTGATAAAGTTGACATGAAGTTGCAGACTGGATACATCTTCAGTTTGAATGGAGGTGCAGTGAGCTGGAAGAGCTCAAAACAAAGTGTGGTGGCAGATGCTACAGCAGAGTCTTAGTATATCATAGCTTCTGTGGTAGCTAAAGAAGCAGTATGGATGCGAAGCTTCTTCCAAGAGTTGGATGTTGTACTGAGCAGTAAAGATCCTATCACACTCTATTGTGATAATACTGCAGCGATGGCACTTGCAAAAGAGCCAAGGTCACATCAGTGGACAAAGCACATACTTCAGAAGTATCATCTCTTGAGGGATTTTTCTCAGAGAGGTGAAGTTGCAGTGAGTAGTATTTCCATGGAAGAAAACGTGGCAGACCCATTGACTAAAGACTTGACTCAGCAGAAACATGATCATCATGTGAGGTCTAGCGGACTAAAAGTCATAGGCAGTTGGCTCTAGTCCAAGTGGGAGTTTGTAAGGGTTGGTGTCCTCAAAACCAACTGTTTTGTACTTTGATTACATAAATGTTCACTTATTATATATTGTTCATTGTTCTGCATGACTATAATATAATAATGTCCTGGAATATTTGTTGCATTAATAAGGTCATAACAGATCCCCTCTATGATGAGAACCTTGAAATGCTATAACAATATTCTTAAATAAAGTTCTGCGGTTGGATGACATACTATGATAGGACACATAGTATACAGACCGTTATGTGCGAGTACTCGTAAGAAGACGAGACTCTCTCTCATGGAGTTCGCACTTGGTAATCTCCAAGATGGGAGATTATGAGAACAGACCCGCCAGTAGTAATTCTTTATGTCTTGGTGTCATCGGATATTTCTATCTACGAGTGTGTGTAATGGTCCTTAGACTGGGAGATTATCATTAACTCATGTCATGACTCGCGCACTTAGATTTACTGATGAAAACCATCACGCAGACAGTTGGCGGGAAGTTTGGGTACGTTGGGTGCGTCACAAGTGACATGTTGTTGATGGATAAGTCGAGGAAGGATTTGTTCCTTCCATTTATGGAAGTTGATATCTCGGCCCTTTGATTGAAATAGAACTGTTGCATTAAATTCCATGTCCATGGTGTAAACGACGAGTTTATTTCAGGTATTCAAAGAACGACATATCAAGAATATAGGTTTATGACACTTCCATGAAACCCGCTTGATGAGATAATGAGACAAAGGGATTAAATTACACAGTAAGCATTCATATAAGGTGATACGTCAATGCGGCGTCAACTTCTTTCTCTTGGGTGCCTTGACCCGTTGCTAGACAGTAATCTTGGACTTTAGGAAAGACTGCCTAATGCCAACAAGAAAGAGGCCTATAGGGTCACACACTAAGTGTATCCAAGTATCTCAAGTTGAATAAAGATTATTCCCGTACGTGGTTTAATAATTATTCAAGGAAGCCTAAGTTGTTTTTAATGATGAAGGAAAAATAAAATAAAACAAGTACACGCCGTGTATTATTATTACACGCTGTGTAGTTTTATTTTGGAAAGGAAATGAATAAATGAAAACAAGATATACATTCCATGTACATTTAATGTACACGCCGTGTAGTTTTCAATGAAAAACAAGTACACGCCGTGTATTTATTATTACACGCCGTGTAGTTTTTCTAGTCGAGATTTTGAGGATATAATATTGTTTTAAATGATATTTATTATTATCCGCGTGGGCACATGTCAAGGAATTATTTATTCGACATGGGGGTTTTAAATAAAGAGTCAATGAAATAAATAAAACGCGTAACGCGTTTATTTATTGTCATAACTCTATAACCCCACACACCCGATTATAAATATCCTCACAACCCCAACTCTTTTCTGACACACAAGAGAATCGTTGTGCACAACATCTCTGGAGAATTATTTCAAGACCTAAAGAACCTCTTCCTCCAAGAATGCTCTCAAGACTGAGATAGATCCTATTCCATCAGATCAAGACGATCTAAGGCGGACAACGCAAGCGAAGGCTTCTCCACTCTAGCACCTGGAGAATCCTTTGGCGACGTCCAGAGATACGAGGTACACGTGTGGATCACCGCTAGAGGGAGTCTACACTTGGCTTCTGCAACACAACGATGGATAACATCGACAACGTGATCGAGAACATCAACGAATAAAGAACGCCCAAAAGGTATTTCTTTATAATTAATTAAATTAATTATAATCAACCTGTAACGATCCTTGTTTGTAGTTCCGGGACAGACCATCTTCTTTGTCTTTTTCTGTGATTCAATCCATGGAGACTGGCGTTTATCGTCGTATTGATCCCAGATTGATCATTGCTAATGAAAAAAATCCAAGTGGGCACATCCACCCACACGCTTCCGCTGCACCCGGGACCTTCATATGGAGGTCCTCCCTATGTCACCAATCAAAGAGGAGGTCCTTATAATTCCATTACCAATCAAAGCAGAGGCCCTCCCTGATCCTCCATAAACCATCATGAAGGTCCTCCCTATTCTTCCGATAACTAACATAGAGGCCCTACTTGTGTTCCCATCAATTAGAGCGGTGGTCCTCTATGCTCCATTGATATCCAACACTAGGGGTCCTCACCATCCTCCCATTAACCAAAGAGGAGTTCCTACCTTTTCTAAAACCAACCATCATGGAGGTCCTCCCCATAAAAAAGATATTCTCCCTGAAGAAACATCCCAGGGAAGGAGGGAGAATACCCACCATCGGAGGCGAAACCCTGGGAAGTGTCATGTCATAGTTGACCACTCAGATTCCAAGGGGAAGGATGAATTAATGATGAAACCTTCACCCCACCTATTAGAGTTTGGAGTAAAAGTCTAACAATTGAGATTTGTGATCCTGAATGATGAGGTCCACAAGATACCCATATCCCTCTATAGATACCTACTAGTGGAGGATGTTCTGACACCCTTATAAGGACTCACAGTGTAGCCATCCCCATCACCACCCATTTCCCTCCTCACTACCTCCACTTAAAAATTTAGAGAGATATCTAGATCTGCATTGATGACCTCAAATTATGATAACTCTACTGAGTCACAAAGGGATGACTTCTCCCTTTGAAATTATGCAATGGTGAGCATCCAATCCTATATGGACATGATCTTAAAGCTAGCTCCACCTGAAGGAGATGTTCCAGTATACAGTGAACAATTGACCCATGCAACAATACCTCTTATGGTAGAGTAGTCACAATTAAGTTTTACATTAGCTCCACCACCCTTACCTTATCCATCACCAATAGAGGCTTGGGATGACCAAGTATAGGACCCTTACTTTGAGAAACAAGGCCTATGGGAGGTCTTGGCCACTGATTAGCTATCATTGGTGTTTAATTCACCTCTAACTTTATACTTTTTCATCCAAAAGTCCCTTATTGAGGACCAGGTAGTGTGTTTCCACCAAAAAATCTGGGTGACATATCACCACCTCCATAACTAGAAGTTTACAAACCCAGGGATCCATAAGAACCTCGATTCCATTGACCAGTATTGAAGAAAGGATGAGATCATAGTGCTCCCATTAGCTCAATGCCCAAAGTCATATGGATATTTCCAAACTCTCTAATAGACCTTAATCAAGATCCTCACAATGCTCCACTAGGTCATGGAAGTGGCGTATCCATATGTAAAGATCAAAGGTTGGGGATAATATTCCACTTTCCATTTTAGCTATATCTTGTGACAATATGTCTTATATGTTGATGATATAAAATACCCTCTGACCGCCACAAGGAATATGGTCATCCCATAACTTCCATATAATCATAGGAACAAGGATGCTGACACAGACCATGATAGGGAAGATCGACCTCAAGGGCCAGTACAGTACTAGGCAGATCCCTCAGCAGGTGCCCTCACCCATCACAAAGACCAGAACTCGACCTCAGAAGTCCCCTAAATGTGATGTTTCTTCCTATCTACCACCATTTCAACAATTTAATAGGGAATGTTGAATCTTTCAACCCACCCTATGATATGTTGAAAGCAAAGAAAGAACCCATGATAGCCACCTTGCTCCAAATATTACCACTGATCTCATTGCTAAATTGTGCTCGAGCTTCAACAATACCGTAAGGGACCCTACCTCTCATTAAGTGGGGAAACCATTCCTACTTGGCTAGATACCTCAATTGTAACATGGTTCCCCCATGAAACCAATTAGGGTAGAGGCCCGAGGATATGTAAATTGGCTGATATATGAGTCTCCCACCTCACTTGAGTGATAAGAGTAGCATGATTATCTGCATTGGTATCAGGGTCATGCAGCTCATTATGATGATGAGCCTGTCAATGTATTGTTGTCTATAGAACCTTGCTATGATTATGTAATAACTACTCTTACTGCTTGACTTGAGGATCTAGAAACATGGTAGGTGGGAAGACCGCCTAAAGGAAAACTGTACCTAGAATGGGTGAATAGTGTTCGAGCACCTCCAGAGTTTGGTAATCCCTGATTCACCTCATTTAATGGAATGGGTGACCCTCTTCAGCATCTGGAACAATTAAACTCAAAGTGTAGCCCTAATTTTGGGACCCCAAAATATTATGAGGATACCAAGATTCGATACTTAATTCAAAATCTAGAAGGGCCTGCCTTAGTCTAGTAAATCTATCTCCCTATAGGGTCCATTACTAGTTTGGAGGATATTTGATGATATTTTCTCTACTAGTTCAGTTCCACAATGTGCAATATGGGTATCTCCAACCTCTTTTAGTGAAAATAGAGGCCTTATGAGTGATTCATAGGCTTTTTCACTTGATATAATGGAATCATGTACTCACTTGATGTGCCTTTTTCCCAGGAATAACTACTTATAATGTACATGAAAAATGTTTAGAATTATCTAGTCCCTACCCTCATATCCCTAAACTACCCTAGTGTATTTTAGGAGTTCTTAAAAAAGGATGAGTTACTGTAATAATCCTTGTATAATTCTAGAAAATATTCTTTCCCATTACCCCTTATGAATCCCATAAGAAGACCCATGAAAGTAGAGACTTAAACTAATGTGAACACAGAGGTCCCCAAGCCAATATACTTACTGGACCATTTACTAGACGAACCTCATCATGTGCAACCCTAATAGGTGAATCCTTTACCCGTACAACCCTGTTAGGCATCACCTCACCAAGCATAAATGTATCTATGAGAGAATGTGGCTTCGGTCCCCCCATAAATTCCATGATCACAGGGTGAATTTCCCATATAGAAGAAACATGACCTATTCCTTCAAGGATCTACAGGTCTTGGGATAATTCATCTATGCCTTGGATAAGGGAATCCTAAAATTTATAGACTATAGGAGGCCCTAGGATGCTAGACTCACTGGTTTACCCAACCATTTCCCATAACATATGATCCTCAAACACACCATCATGTAATGATTTATGTTAAAATATTGGTTTCAAGACCAAGTGAATCATGGCTTATTCAAGTTGGGTGACATTCCAAAATAAGTAAAACATGAATCCAATGACCCTGAAAATGATGGTGAAGGCTCTAGTGAATGGAAATAGGCTCCAAGTTGTGGGAAACAGAAGTATGATGAATGGATGGCTCATAAGGTAGTCACTCATGCTCATGGTATTATGCATGACCTCTTGAGTAATCCAAAACATTCTATAGACACCGTGCCTCCTCCAGCTGCTACCTCCACATCTGAGTCACAACCTTCCAAGTCTCAGAAGAATAGGCAATGACGACACAAGGGGAATCAAAGTCCCCAACCAGTGCTAAATCCATATCACACTCTTGGAGACTTTATGCCTCCTAAGTTAGAAGATTCACCCAGAATACATCCAACCATGGACTATTCCATCGATGATGAGAAAAAATATGCCTCTTTGAATGCCATAAATCTAATAGACTACTGCACATCACTCGATAGCGGGGGACTCCATGTGAACACTTTAGGTACCTATAACCGATTCCATTAAAGGAAAGGAAAATGATATGAGGTCCCCAAAATGCTCAAGATAGTGCCTATAACTAGTCCATTCATGATTTTGAGACTAGGAAACATGTTTTTAATAGATCTTAGTAAGTAATATCCAACCCGTACACTCCGCCAGGTATTTATCCACAACTAGCTGTGTTATTTGACTAAACTGCTTAGCTGAGAATGCACCATTATCAACTGTATCTAGCCAGAGCCAGGCCTAAACCGACCAATAGTCAACTGGATGTTGTTCAAAGTAGAATATCTAGTTAGGAGTAGAACATTTCCTATACTAGCCAGACCCTAGCAGTTCATCTAGTAGCATCTGCTGCACCCCCTTCCAAGGAGTAATACTCTATAAGAAAGAATATACACCTATCACATAAGTATGATGTGTTTAAGCACCTCATCGGTTTACCCATGAGTCTTTATATACTTTAGGCCCTCTTCTTGTCAAAATAAATGCGTGAGGACCTTATAGAATCCTTAAAAAGCCCAATCTATTTTGAAGCTGATGTAGCTTCTACTGTGGCTTTCTATATAGAAGAGACTGAACAAGAGTAATTTCAGGACATCATCTCATTTTCTAGGGAAGACAATGGAATCATCATGTAGGGACACATACATCCACTGTCAATCACCAACCAGTTCAATGGCATAGAGATCCACTGATTCCTAGTAGATATTGATTCTGGGATCAACCTCATCTTAAAGCGGATACTCAACAATATGGGAATAATGGAATCATATATAACTCCCTCCAACCTGATTACTAGGGGTTATGATAAGAGAGAATAGAAAATCTGTGGAAAGTTTTTTTTGAAGTCTCAATTTTTTGGCCTGATATCAAGCACTGAATTCATGTTAGTTTAATAGGACACTACCAACAATGTGTTTTTGGGTAGCACTTGGATTCATTTTCATGAAACAATCCCTTCTTTGTATCATCAGTGCCTCAAGTACTCATTAAATGGGTAAGTAGGGGTACTTTAGGGTGATGAACCCCCCTTTGAATCCCATAAATATTGATATCGGGATTCCAAATATTACAAGAGATAAGGAAATAAGGTTTAGATTGATGGGGTTAAGCGAATCAATGATCCTATTGATTTGATAACCACTACAGTCAATAAATGAGGATACTAAAATGAAAACTTATTTATCTTGATTCATCATTTGTAACCCACGATGCCAAACCTAGGGGTATGTTTCATTATATCTAATAAAAAGGGTTTCAACATCCCTAAGAAGAAAGAGTTCCCATAGATTACCTTGTACCCATACACTGGATAGGCCCGACTGATACTAGAATCCCATACTCCTATAAAGTATTGATAATTCCACCCTATAATAACAAATACATGGCATTGTTACATGTTCCATATAGTATGACTAACATGATGAAAGATGACTCACCACCATTTCTTCCACATCAATAATGGACCTCATGGTCGGAGGATGGATGGAACTGGACTGACAGTTATCATCACCACAGTATCAGTAGAACATGAACCCATCATTTATAATTCTATATCTTTTAGAGCAAGCACTAGTGATCCCCTAGATAAACTATCCTAGAAGAGCCACCTATTCCCTATGCATATCATATATCATATGATAAAGAGGATTTTTAAGATGCACTTCCTACATTTTAAGAGGGTGTCTCCACCACCATTGATGAGCTAACCCAGGTGAACCTTGGTTTTGAGGGAGATCCAAGGCCAACACTAATTAGGGCATACATGCCTCCAAAGGAGAAGTAGTAGTATGTGGCCTTCCTAAAATAGTACTACAATGTATTCACAAAAATCTATAATGAGATGAAAGGGTTGGACCCTCAGGTATTTTTTGACCATCTTGGACTCCTAGTGGGTCATCGTAGGGTCAAAAACCTCCTAGAAAGATGCACCCCTCTCATGGTGCTATGGTTGACGATGAAGTTGAAAAACTTATCAAATAAAACTTTATCATGGAAGTAAACTACCCAAGATGGCTAGCCAAAATTTTCCCATTTAAGAAAAATAATGGGCAGACCAGAGTCTGTATTGAATTTCATGATCTCAACCTATATTGTTAAAAGGATGATTTTCACCCTTCCCATGATATAGTTGTTGATCGATGATAAAACATGGTTCTAGGATCTATCATTAATGGATGTATATTATGGGTATAATTAGATTCGGATATCCCCCAAGGAGGAGGAGTCCACCACCTTCATGGAACCCTAAGGGACTTTCTTCTATTAGGTGATTCCCTTCAGTTTGAAGAATTAAAGAGACAATTATCTAGTAATATATGCACCACATCTTCAAACCAATCCTTGAGGCATTGGTGGAATTATATATAGATGATTTTTGGTCAAATCCTATCATCATCAAGACCATCTGAAGGATCTCAAGAAAGTGTTCTTCATCCTCCATTCCCAGAACTTGAAGGTAAACCCCTTGAAGTGTGAATTCAAGGATACTTAGAAAAATTTATTAGCATATTTGTAAGATAAAGAGGCATTTATATTGACCTAGATAATATTTAGGCCATCAATCAGATGCCTCCCCCAAGAATCCTCTAGGAGTTGTGATGTTTTCAAGGCCACTTAGCCTACATATGATGATTTATTACAAATCTAGCCAAAAAGTGTAATCCATTATTGAGGATCATAAATAAAGGAACAATTTATAAATGCTATGAGGAGTTCAAGAATGCATTTGAGGATATCAAGAAGCATCTACTATATCCTATGGTTATGATTCCACCTATTTTAAGAAATCATTTGGTCCCATATGTGACCACCTTGGAATGATCCATTAACACCCTTACACCCTAAAAAAGTAATAAGGGTAGAGAAAAAGACTTATACTATCTTATTTGCATGATCCTCAAAATGGAGACCAGATATTCCCCCATCAAGAAGAGCTGCCTCGTGCTAGATTTTGTAGCATTGAAGTTGTGACATTATCTACATCACCATGGGATACTACTAGTGCCCCAAGTATATTTTATGAAGTATATCCTCAATCACCCCATGTTGATGGGATGATTGTAATGTTGGGTAGTGATCCTGTAATAGTTCGATATCTAGTTTTTCCCGCAGAAGGCTATCAAATTCTAGACATTGGCAGACTTTTTTACCACACAACCAAAACCTAAATAAATTCCCCTATATTTTTATTTCCTAGATAAGGATATAATCTTAGTGGACCAGACTATTCCATGTCGGTAGATTCATTTCGATGGTGCATCCCAAATACCTACCTGTAGAAGGCTCAATAACCCCAAGCTTACCAGAGTAGTCTAAGGGATCATCTTCATCACCCTGTCACATGCCTTCTTTCCATACTCTTTTCTATTGTCATAAGGATGTACCAACAATGAGGAAGAGTATCATGATATCATCACTGGTCTTGATTTTTACCTCAAGAATGATGTACCTAGTCTACATGTGAAGGGAGACTCTGAACTGGTCATAAAGAAGATCAAGGGTGACTGCATTGTTAGAATGAAAGATCTCATTCCCCTATTGGTTCATACCCATCGGTTGATGGCCTAGTTCCCTTATCAGTTGAAGGTTACTCCTGTACTTTTATCATAGAACGGTCGAGTTGATTCCTTGGAAAGTTTTTCTATGTCTATCAAAAAGCCCAACTAGGATGGTTTGGTCATTTATGTGACACACCAGAGTTTTATCTCACTTAATACTCTAGATGATGTTAAAAAGTAGGTGAACCAACAAGATTTCAATATTTATATTCCAAGAACCTTAGGCCACCATAGTATAGGAAACACTCAATTGGATAACTACCTTCATCGAGTATCTCCAGTATGGCATCCTCATGCTAGAACAAGAATATCATGAGAGAATCTGCTAGTTTTCATCTTAGTTTATCCTCCTGAGTGGGTCTAACCTTGATAAATCCCTCTAAAAATGTGGGTTTAATGTAATTATCCCCCATTTCATCAAAGGAGTTGAGATACCTCAGGTTATTCAAGAGGTCCATGCTAGATCCTACGGTTCCCATTAAGCAGGGTTGAAGCTCTCCAACCAAATTTAGGGGATATACTATTTTTAACTGACTGTGGATCACAACCACATCAATTTTTACAAAAGTTTTCATGCATTTCAGATCAATGCCTACTTTTTGAATTAACTTCCAGAGCTTCTCTACACCACCAAGTACACTTGGCTCTCTATAGCATGGAGACTCGACGTTGTGGGGCCATACCCTCCAGCCATAGCTCCCCAGTGTAGGTTCATCTTGACCATGAATAACTTCTTTTATAAATAGAAATAAGAAGACCCCATCAAGTAATTAAAAATCCAATATGTGATCGAGTTCTTGAGCTCCCACATCATACATCAATTTAGATTTACTCATGCAATTATCATTGAAAATGGTACCAAATTTCGAGCTACTCATTTGAAGAAACTGTATGCCTAACATAATATTCAATCCAACTATACTTATCACTAGCATACATAGAAAAATGGGAAGATTAAGGTGTTAAAAAAGACCCTATCTAACATTCTGCAAAAATTTATGGGCTAGGACAAAAGGAGTTGGCCCGAAAAGATCCCCAATTCTCTTTGGTCCTATTGGAAGATGACTTGGAATTCCACCCCGGTGATTCCATACTCTCTGGTATATGGAACAATTCCAGTCCTACCCATCGAGGCTCAATTTATATCTCTCAAAATAGTTTTTTATGACCAGAAGATTCCATATATAATGGAAGACATCTATCTAGATGAGTTGGAATCCCTCGATGAAAACATGCTATAGGCCTTACATAACTTAAAGAGGTAACATAATAGAATAGAGATAGAATTCAATAAGAAGGTTTTAATCCACTCTTTCGTCTAGGGAGACATGGTTCCAGATCTTATTATGTTAATGATACTTGGTAAAAATACATCAGAGTTGGATCCTAAGTGGGAATGACCTTACATAATCCACAAGGTCTATTTTAATAGAGAATACTTTTTGATCACCATGGATGGAGATCATATAACACATCCTAAAAATTCTAAGTTTCTCAATAATTACTTAGTGTGAGGAGAATATGGTCCATGAAACATGACCTTAAAATATTTTAAATAGGTCCAAGCATCATGAACTTAAACTGTTTACAAGTGGTCCGAGATCTACAACTTTAAACTAACAGCATCCCCATAGTTCGAGCTCTATGAACTTAAACTAATATCATACACATTTCAAGTTTTATGACTTTAAACTACAAATCTCAATTTACTCAATTCAAGGATTTAATTTGAAATCTTACCTATATAAAAACTGGATGGATCATATAAAAATTGTGGGATGATCAAAAAATATTAACCAACATAAAATTGGGATTCCTCATATGAAAAATATTGGATGGTCACAAACCAATGTCCTTAGTTCATAATGTTAAAATGTATCCTTACCATGTGTAGTAAACACTAGATTCCTCACATATCAAATGCAGGATGACCAAAAAGGGGGCACATCCCCAGTACACGATGTTAAAACGTGTCCATAACCAATGGCCTAATAATGGGATTCCCCATGAAGACCATGGGATGCCTCAATATTCTCATCATAGAGGATTTCCCCTACTTATGACATTGGTATCTTTCCACAACACATTCAAGAACTACTTGTTTCTTGATCCCCATCCTCATGGGATATGTAGTGACACTTAGACCCCTTTTATTTAGGACTATCCTCAAATTTACCAACACTTTACCCCCTTATCCACATTTTTGGTCCAAGAATTATGACCTTAAACTATGTGTAGTTATTTTTGAGGAATTTATGTGGTACATGGTATTGCGTTCCCTCCTTTCACATTGGGTTTTACCTATTTTGTGCTACACAAATACCCTTGTTACAAGTATCTTCCTAGTCCATGCATCATGACTATAAATTTTTTTCCATGGTCTATGACTTATGATCATCAAACTATGTACAACTAGTTTTAGGGTTGCTTCACATGGTTTAGATCCTTCCTGGATCCTTTCATGTCAGGTTTAACCTTTGACACAAACTGAACATCCTCAAAACACCTGCCCCTAGTCCAAGAATAATGACCTTAAATAATCCACAATTGTTCTAAACTTTAAAAACATAAACTAAGAGCCCCGATCTAAGCATTATGACCCTAAATTATGTGTATTAACCCCTCATTTTCATGGTTTGCTTCATCCTTGGTGTTTTATCAAGCCTATGCCTCCATCGATTTCCATAACTACACGTGGTTTTATTACCATTTTCATGGGATACATAGAAATGACTAGACATTATCTCCTAGGCCTAGCCACATATTCCCCACAAGACCATCCATTACCTACGATTCTATCACACTAAAATTCTCCCATGGGCCTCCTTTTTAGGTATAATTCTTATTCATTTTCCTTGGACCATTAGCGGGAAAAGATTCCCTCATGACCCGACATGAGGAAGAATAGAATAGAAGACTATATGTGTAAGCCCCACCAACATCCTCATCACACAACATTAATCTATAATCCTATTTCATATAGAACTGGGATTCCTCTTAAGGTGAGATGATTTACCCCATATAAAATCAGGATGCCCCATATGAAATATATGGGATGAAAAAACACTGACGTCCTCAGCACAAAACACTAAACTGTAGCCTTAACCCAAATGAAATTAGGATTCCTCATATCCTAATATGATGTGATTTAATTTCCTTGATTGAGAGGAAAACCCCCTTCTGGAGTCGGTATCCTACCTCTTTCCAGAACAACATATGGTTTGATTTTCATACACATGGGATATGTAGTGATGTATGGATGCTTTATCCTATGTGCAACCCCCTTCATCGACTTATTGCGGGGTCCCCTCTTCCACAATATCCTGATGTCTACCCAAGGTACAAATTGTCAAGTTTTTGTGTGGAAGAGGGTCCCCTTTGGCCCTCCATTCACTTTTGTTTGTCACTATTCTATGCCACACATGCCTCCTTAAGGGCACCCATGCCCTCCAATGGTTTGAGCTCCACAACCTTAAGCTAGAAACAACCATAGTCTAAGTTGTATTACTTTAAATTGAAAAACCAAACACCCTCAGTGCATGATATTAAACTGTGATCATACCTTATATAATACTAGGATGCCTCATATGATAAGTGCAAGATGGCCAAAAACTTTTCCTTTTACAAAAATGATATGCCTCAAAATATAAGATGGTTTTATTTCCTCACAAGAGAGGATTTGACCCCTTCGACATCGATATCCTACCACACCACAACCCAAAACTACGTATGGATTGATTCCCATCCTTATGGGATACTTTTTGACACCTGGATATTTCATTATGGGCCTAGTCCAACCATTGAATCATTTCAGGGTTACTTCCCTCTAGGCCAGGCTTGATTCTCGCATACTGGAGTGGTCATCTAGCACATTTGTGCGCATGGTTGAATAGATCCTATGGAACTTAGTATTCCCTCTGGTAAAATACCCATTTTTATTTCCACGCTTCACACTTTCCCTGATTTGGATAATCACCATCCTTATGATTTGAACAGGCTCCCTAACAGCAATGGTCCTATGCCACATTGTCTCACCAACCATCCTAAGATTATGCCTCAAATGATCTTTATAAATGAAATAGCAGATCCCATGTTTCAAAATCAGTCAACAGTCAATCCTGTATTTTCTCACCCCATCAAAAATTGGCATGGGTATAGAACCTATTTTTTGAACATGGTCAACAGTTGTTCCCCACTCATCAGTAATTCTCCTTTCACTATTCAGGTCTCAAAAGTTACAATTTCCTTTACAATATTTTTCATCCACTCTTTCCCCTTATTGTATTATCCCCTGTAAGAAATATAAACTATTTATGCTCCTTGTTTCACATACCAAGAATGGATCATGTGGGATTAGGAGTTAATAGGAAGTTCTCTTTGAGCAAGGTTGAGATGTGTGAGCACCCATTTGATCTAAGAATTATGAGCTTAAAATATTTTCAATTGGTCTGAACTCTATGACCTTAAACAAGGAGCCCAAGTCTAAGCATCACAACTCTAAACTATGTTCAAGTCACCCTAGGAATGTGTTGCTAAATAAGGGCCTAATAATACCCTCATTTATGTCAGTTTTTTCACTATACTATGTTATACATGTCCTATTAGGGTATTCATGACATGGTTTGAACTCTATGACCTTAAAATAAGAGCCCAGTTCTATACATCATGACCTTAAACTATGTATCAGTTATCTTAGAGATGTTTCATGTGGAATCTAAGGGCCTCCTAAACCCTCCTTTTATGTTTGTAAACATTCCTTCAATTCCATACATATTCCTTCAATACATGCCCCTTTGGTCCAAGCATTATGACCTTAAACTACTTAGAATTGGTCAGACCTCTATGACCTTAAATTAAGATCCCACTAACCTGGTCACTAGACATTAAACTATATGGCTCGATGTACAAATCACACAATGATAAACTATGTGATACACCATCCTCACTAAATGATGTTAAATTGTGTGTTTACCATCCACACCATATGACATAAAACTGTGTGTCTATCATCCTCATTGCATGATATAAAACAAAAAATAATCTTAGTCCCTTTCCTAAAAATACCTTTCCCTTAGTGCCAATCACCTACCACATCATTCATGCTCTTTAACCATCGCTCGACATTTGAGACAAAACTCTCCTAGACGATGACTTTGACCTATGTTTAGATTGATATGCCTACCGAATGTGCTCAAAGACGCGGTGGTATAATTATGAGAGTGTTGAACCCCATTTGAAAATTCCTTCACTTCATCTTTAGGTATCATGTGTCCCATTATTTGGATCCCCATAATCCATTATGTATGAACATGCCACTTGATGTCATGGTCCCATGCCACACTAGCTCACCTAAATTCAAAGGCACACGCCCCACAAGTATTTTTGAAGGCATTGTGAAATAGGTCCCATATTTCGAACATGGTCAATAGTTGACCCTTGTTTTTTTGTCACCATTCCTAAAAAAATGATAATGGATTCTATTTTTTGAACATGGCCAACAGTTATCCTCCATCATCATGCCACCCCTTTTGTGTTCCAGATCATGGGATTCACGATTCATGCTCTTCACTCCCTTTGTTCAGGTAGAATTCAACACCCATAACATTGCCACATTTATTCATTAATGCATGTTGAAAAAGAAAGTATGATATTCAAAGGGCCCCATCCTCCATCCATATCACATATTGGTCTGAACACTCTCAGTGGTAAACCAAAAAATATAGACCCCGAGTGTTCAATGGTTTGCTGGAACTCTTATATAAATGAGCATCCACATTCCTGTCCCTTGTTTCTCACATCAAGTATAACTCATGTGGGCTTAGGGATTGGTAATTGGTTGTCTCATTAGTGTGATTGACTTGTGTAAATAATGTTAAAAACACACATCTATACATATGAGAAGTTAAAAAAATAAAATTCAATAGTCTGTGAGGGTAATCCACATGGAGGATCCTCTCTGGCGTCCTAGCAAAAAATGACCCCTATGGCTCCACCCTAGTGATCGATTGTTCCATTATGGACAGCATTTGATGAGGGCCTACAAAGCCTACTACAATTTTATAAGATTTACTTTCAAATCCTCTTCCATGGGATGAAGCTCATCAGCCCTGATCCTCCCCCAATCCTACTTATCTTGGTGCTCTACTACCACCTACTTCACTTGAGCCTCGACCACCACCAACTATGCCTTCAACTGATTGATGATCTCTACATGATCATTGATGAAGTTCACATGATCCTTCAATTTCTCTTTTAGATATTGAATTTATCAATAAGCCCCCTGGATATTCTAGGTGCTATCTGATTTCTCCTTTTTTCATGAAATGTGGAGTTGTTAGATCTTCTCACATACCCGCTCAACAAGGAAGTCACAAACCAATACATGGAGGGCACATGCGTCCACCCCTCCGGTTCCCAAGTTTCATAGCTAATGGAGGAGGGACCCCATTCAGATAACCATATATGGATTCATAGCATGGGTAATTAAGTTTCACATGATCTTATATTCCCTACATCAAAAAATACATTTTTCTTTAGAAATATTGAACCCATAATCTTTTAGTTGCTCAGGAGGTGCAGGATCATATTCTGGGAAGTCCATAGGGAAAAAATGGTAGTGTCCTCCTCTGGGTTCCTCTCATATTGGTAAGACTCCATTTTGAGAGGACACTACAAAAAACCCCCCGCATATTAGTAGCAGTTTTTTAAAGGGGGTTATGCACAAACCCCTCTAATCATCAAATTTAGAGGGATTCAAAACCCCCTCTAAAATTTTTAGCATTATTTTTTTAATATTTGCTTTGATTTTATAGGTGGTTATGCCAAAACTAATATTAATTTAATAATTAGTGTCTTTAGATATTCGTTTAAATTTTAGAAGATCTATATATATATATAATATTCATTTGGATTTTAGAGGCTATATATGTACATATATATAATATTCATTTGGATTTTAAAGTTTATATATATATATAGTGGATTTTTTAAAAGGAGATAATGTGAGATTAAACCCCCTTTAAAATCTTAAATTATAGGGGTTTTTGAACCCCCTCCAATTGATGACATTAGAGGGGGTTTTGAACCCCCTCTATTTTATGAAATTAGAGGAGGTTTTAAACCCCCTCTAATTCAAGAATTTAGTGGGGGTTCATGAATTGTCGCTAATACCTTTGGGTATAAGGGGTTTTGAATCCCCTCTAATTTACGACATTTGAGGGATTCATGAACCAGTACAAATCTCTTAGTTTAGAGGGGGTTTCAACACCCTCTATTTTTTTTTTATTTTTTAAAACAAATATCATTTAAATTCAAATTGTATAATATATATGGGTGTGTGTGCATTCATGTCTGTATATATATATATATATATATATATATATTACATAAACACATCATATAAATGTATTTAAATACATTATAAACATATATATAAATACATTACATAAATACATTATATAAATATTTATACATAAATACATACATACATATATATATAAATGTATACATATATAAATATTGGTATACACAATATAAATGTAATTATAAATATATTTATTCAAATATATAATGTTTACATATGGTTTTAAAAATACTATACATTTATATTATGATTTATATTATACATATATTATATTAAATACATTTGTATTTTATATTATATTTATGTATAAATACATTTTTATTATATTATGTATGAAAATATATATAATATAGAAACAATTAAATATATATATATATATATATATATTAAATAATTATACATATATATATATATATTATATTATAGATATCTTATTATATATAAATTTATATATATTATATAATTATTTTATATATATCATAGTATACCAAATTAATTTTAAATTAATTTAGTATATATACATATATATATATATATATCATTTAATTATATTATATATTTCCAATTATATGAATATATTTAATTTTGTGTGTATATATACGTGTCTATACATGATATAATATAAATGTATATAATTATATACATAAATATATAATATAGATATATTTAATATAATATTTGAATAATATAAATCATAAAACATATAAATGTATAGTATTTATAAAACCAACATATGATTTGTATAGTTTTAAAAAAGGTGTAATAATAATAATAATTAATAATATTATTCTTACACACACACATATAAGTATATAAAAATAATTATATATATATATTATAATTAAATTATATCTATAAATATTATAAAAATACATAAATATATACACATACAAAAAAATATAAATGTATTTAAAAATATTTGTATAAATATATAATAATATATTTAAATATAACTATTTTGATATATTATTTATACAAATATATATATATATATATTATACTCAAATATTTATTATATATTATACATAAATATATTATATATATTTTTATATTTCTATAAACAAATATATATATATATATATATATATATATATATATATATATATATTATAAATCATTTTCGTATCTAAATAAATAAAATTTATTGTATATAATATAGAAAGCAGTTACAAGTGTTGTGGTTTATTCGGTGTTGTATGATTCCCATCGTCGCAGGTTTGATTCCCACCTAGGGGATTTTTGCTGCGTGCACGTAGCTGCGAAGATTGGTTGCATGATTCCTTGGGGAGGTTGTCTGTGGGTAGGCCTGTGGTGTGTCGGGTGTACTCATGGACTGTTAGGGGTATAGGGGAGATGTTGGGGTTGCTCTAGGGGTGTCAGGTGGGGTGTCTAGGGGGGGTCCATGGGTTGCCTGTGGGGTGTCTGGGGATGTACCCAGGGGGTGTCAGGGGAGGTGTCCGAGGGGGGGGGGTGCCTACAGTGGTGTCAGGTGTCCCTGTGGGGTGTCCATGTGGTGTCAAGTTTCCCCATGTGGTGTCTTGGGGGGTGTTCACATGGGTTGTTAGGATCTAGGGAGATGTCCATGGCTAATTTTTTTTTTAAAAATTTGAGGATTTAGGGGTAGTTACATGATAACCGCCCCTAAAATTTGATCTACACCGCCAATTAGAGGTGGTTAGAACCCCCACTAAATTGAGGGTCCATATTAGAAGCCGTTTAAACTAACTCTAATCCATACATATTTATGAATTTTAACCACAATTAGAGGGGGTTTAAAGCCCCGTTAATCTAACTGCTTATAATCTCAGATGTATTTTATTATCGATTCACTAAAACTACCCCTAATAGGATAGGGTAGGAACATTAGTGGTGGTTCCCCATAACCACCACTAATTCATTTAGAGGGGGTTATAATACCCTCTAAATAGAAGAATAACCCCTTCTAACATGGGTGTTTTTTTGTAGTGTGTGTGTGTGTGGGGGGGAGGGGGTGTCTTCATCTGACCCTTCGTTGGTAGAACCGAATCCGCTGGACTTGTGCTCCGCCCCTCCAATGGAATCACCCACGACCATAGTAGGGTTCTATCCCAAGATCAAGGCTATATCCTCTTAGATGAAGGAGGTTCCCTAGATTCCCCATCCATAACAACTTGATGGGAGTGCACCCTATCGAGTACTGTTTGAAGAAAAATCATGTTAGTTTGATCAATGATGACATGTTGGTAAAACATAAATCATGTAAGAGAAAAAAAATTATAGAGGGAGAGCACCTAGGCTAGGCTTGGTCCTAGAGTTTTGATTGGGAGTTCCACCATAGAATACCCCTCGACATCGGTTGAAACTTTAATGCCTGGCACTAGACCCCCAGTTCTGGTTGAGAATGAGTTTCATTAGAACAAAAAAAAACATTGAAAAAAAAGATCTTTGAAAGTTTTAAAAGTTCCAGGTGGATTGAGATTTAGTATTAACTTGAGGTATATGGATCTTGATGATGAGATTCCCTGGGTGACTTGCTTTTCTAGTGGCTGACACTATTGTTTAGATACGAGGGTTCGATCCCCCATAGATGATAAAGAGGATTGGGTATTATGAGACCACCACTCTAAATCCCTTGTATGGACCTCCAATTTTAGTATAATTGAGTATAGATTCTGATTCATGCCCACTAAAAACCGATGGAGCGCCCTTGCCCCCTCTGATAGGGATGCCTTGGTCACTCTCAGCTTACTCCAACATGAGGAAAATCCCAGTTAGAGCCTCTGAATGAAAGACCGGGAAGAGATGGAAAATAAAGGTGGGTGAAGAAATTGAGATTTCCTTGAGAAGCTCGAACAAGAAGACATCATCTGAAGGGGTTAACTCATCACTCTCCTAGGGACTCGACTGATCCGCATCTAGGCCCCATGGTTTTTCATTATCAGAGCCCCACATATCATCATTGGCTAATGCCTCCTCAACTGAATCATTGACATATATGGTCTCTATATGATTCGATGCACTTCCAAACATCAACCAAACTTGGCCAGAGGGAATATAAGGTGAACCATATTGGAATTAAAATGAATCCATTACTGTTAGATATGTAAAACACTCATGGAAGTGCACCCCAAATGTGATCCTGGTGATCCCCACCTCCAACAACTTAATCCCATCCCGATTCAGCCTCTGCCATAGTTTCTCCACCATCATGGTCATCCTTATCATTCCCCAGACTTCCCAAAGTGAGAGGAAAGAAGCATCAAAGGTTGGAAATAAGAGATACCATAGATTCTTCCCAGGGTTTTCCCTGGCTCCACTTGTTCCATCCTAGGATCCCTCTGTCTACTCCCACAACTACTTCTAAGGGAGGTCTTTCCCTCAAGAAGGTAGGGGTGAAATAGCTCCTTGCATTGTCCCCACTACAGCTTCAAAAGGAGCCCTCAACACCTATTTAGCCCCTCAAAAAGCATCCCACCTACCACCCTGCTGGTCTGACACCTCAATCACAGGTGTGATTACCCTCACATGCTAGCACATAATCTCACCAGAGTATACCACCACACAATTTTCAGCATATATTTAAGAGAGTCCAATAATGAAATTTGTTGGAACTAGAATTCTAACCTACCCACTACCTTCACCCATGAACATACACCATAGCTGATGAAGGATATAAGGATGGTTCTGAAAGACCCCCATATTGATCCTCTTTATCAAATTCTAGATGCATCTGAACTACTAGGTGAATGAAGACAGAGTGTACGACTTGTAATATGTGTTACCATCTATCCTTGAAACCATTAATTCATGTTGGAAGGTATACAGGTACTCCTGTTTCTCTATCATCCCCTCTAGGTTTTCCACCATATTGCTAGAAGGGGTTGAGAATGGGTGGGAGTTAAAGTTTTCAATTTTGCCAAAAACCAACCCTGCCACCGACTTCACTGAGTTCCATCAACCAAATCTCGACAATTTTGAGAAGCGAAGGATGCAAAATAGTATTCAGAGGAGTGATGGAATTTGGAAACTCATAGCCTTCAAATTTCATTGAGATCCACCCATATAAGAATTGGAATAGACTAAAAATACCCCTAGGCATGACCCCCTTCACCATGTGGCCCAACTGGTTGTAAATTTAGGCTAGTACCGATACCCCCAAATTCACCTAGTTCCTAGACTCCATGATCATCGCAATCATGAGAATCCACAGGTGCTATCCCATGCATACATCTCTGACCAGAAGCAACCAACCACCAAGGAATGTGTCCAAGAATGTGATGTAGCAGACTAACAGATTCCAGACCACCCATATACTGTATCCCCACTACTCATACTTCCATTCCACTAAGATCAGATAGTATGACCCTGGATTCCTCCTCTAGTATGAAAAAAAAAATTTATTTGGCAGCCCCAATATTTTCACGATTGGATCCTTCTTTAATAACATCCCCAACCATGTCTTGAACACGATGTCCCAATGGAAATGAGAGAATTACCTAGTACTTTCTTCAAATCATCTAGAGGAATTTGTGATAGGAGAGGGGTCTTCTACCTATCACCCCAGGTGTTAGATGTTAGGAGGAACTCATCATATTGGAACCTGGTTTGTGGGATGCCACAAATGTAGTGTTGGTACCACATATTGATTCCCACCTCCCCATGGTGAAGGTGAAATGTGTTTGTATCTGGGGACCAATGGACAAGGAAATCTAGCAGTAGCTCTTTCTGATGGTATGAATAAAATTAGGATGTCTACACTGCTTCCTATATTCTGATATGGAATATCTTAGAATCATACTCTAGGAATGTGAAGTGTACCCAATATGCTCCGACCCACTCATTGGTGAAGTTGCCTTTGGCCCATAGATCTCAGTCCTTGTACCAGCCCTTACTATTGTCTTGAATATTGGAATGGAATATTATTGCATAGTGATCTATGAATTATTCAACTTATGGTTGATTCCTCATAACCATTCTCATCCTTTCACTCAGTGTATAGATAAAAATTTATTTGTGCTCCTGAGTAGGGTAACTAGGAACAATGATATTCCAACTAGAGAGCTCATCATGGCAGCTGAACTTGAAATACAGAGTGTTCACATTGATGGTTGGGATGGTGATCTCATCCATCAGCCCAAAGTTTTATAGTATAAGATGAATTCTTAGAAGATAGTTTCTGCAGGCTTCATTAAGTAATCATAGAATATACTGATTGTCAAAAATGATCCTCATAGCTCATAGAATTTCAAGGTTCCCCACCATCTCGTCTCTCTAGGTGGTCTCACTAGCGTCGATCTTAGCATGGTTTGGTTGGTTGGCCATTTTGGGAAAATATGGGATTTCTAAGGCAGGTTCACGTAAGTATGGTCTCTGATCACACAAAGTATTCCATTACATGTAACTTTTAAAGAATTTTTACAAAAGTCCTCCTTAGTTTTCTAACTACTTTCATGAATGTTAGTGTTATGAAAAAGTCACATTCGAGGCTGTAGATTTCATAAAAAGGGTGAGTTCCATGCATGAGAGAAGGATTATCACATTAGTATTTCAATACTATACAATAGCCCCTATTTTTAAGCTCTTATCATTGTCTTCGGAGAAGTTCACAATGCAGTTGTGCACCCTAACACTGAAGTTGCATGAAAGTACTGAAATTAGTCAGTCTCTTTGGAATTTTACTCATAACCCAACCTTATGGTCCCCCGTTAGATTCAATTCCAAGGTGGGGGGAATATTTTGGCACCAAATATATGTATCAAACCCAAAACAGTTAGTTTTGGATGAATTAGACATGAAAACCACCCAAAAGTACCATTCCAAGGTTGAGGAACAAGTTCCACACAAGATTCAATGGTTGCACATAAACATGGGGTTCTGCACGTGAAATAATTTCATTCAGAAGGCAACATGGAGTTTTGAGGATGCCCCCAAGTCCAAATAAATGACCAAGGTCCATGAATTCAACAGAGAAATGGAGAATGAAAAAAAGGATCACTACACATAAACCCATCACATAACCATCCAGTTGTACGACAAAGATGATGTCAAACCGAAGATGTTGTATGGATGATCCCCATCAACAAAGTCCATAAGTGCATGCAAACCTATTTCACAATAAGTGAGTTTCACAACCTAATATGAGGATTTAGGCTATAAATAGTACCTCACCCCACCTTTAAGAGGCTCTCCAAAAGATAAAACATTATTCCCATGTGTGAAGATACCTCTCTTCCATGACATCATGAAACATCAGAATCAATAGACCCTCAAAATTAGAGATCTTGCACAATAGACCTCTTATGGGCCTAAAAATGACTTGTTCTACCATTGAGTGATCCTCATGCAATTGCTCCTAGGGCAGGCTGGGTTCGTGCAAGTGAAACTGCCTTCGCGCAACCCTGACATGTATGCAATTCACAATATTTCATGCAAATATGCCCTTATAATCCATGTGTTTACCTTGTACTATATCCCCTTGCTCGTGCAACTCCATTTTTGTGTGATATAATAAATATGCACACAACAGCTTCCTGGTCCCATACCTAATGTTCCCTATTCTTCTAGTGCATCCATACCCTACTTTTTTCTCCTAAGAATAGGTACCCTATTGCTTATCACTTCTAAGAATAGTTAACCCAACACCAAGCCTCATAATTAACACTCCTAAATGGTAGTGACAACATCATGTCCCTCCCATATGCATATGTGTGGTGGTCACCTAATCCCTAGATGTGTCATCTATAGGGGAAAGTATGCACCCTTCTTGGTAGGAGGTACTTACACTATATATTACTTTATCCATGATGCGGTCCTCCTCAAGGTGTGACCCCATCCATGTCTGAGATTCATTACATAAAACCTCTTAGCTCTATATCCTAGTTGCAAGACATTGAACTACATGAATACACCCTCAACACATGATGTAAAACTATAACCTTACACTATGTGATAAACACGTGATTCCCCATGTATGATCATCATGGGATTCCACCTTCTCTCCTACCATGGGAATATCCTCCACCCCTGGGAAGCTTCCATGCATAAACCCTATTCCATTCCCTAAAGTTTTATCCTCTTGAGAAGTGAAGATTCTATTCATAAGCTCAACACCATCTCTCATCGCCACTCCTTCTATGAAATGAACATATAAGTTTCATGATGTAAAACTACATAGCTCTATGTCCAAGTTGTATAGTGTTAAAATTCATGAAAACATACTCAACACGTGACATAAAACTATAGCCTTACCCTATACGATGAACACAAGATTCCCCATGTATGATTGATAAGAGATAACCCTACACCTATTACCTTGTGTGATAAATTAAGGATTCCCCATGTATGATCATCACGGGATTATACATTTTCCCCCTTGTGGGATGATCCTCCACCTCTAGGCATCTTCCATCCATAAGCCCCATACTATTCCCTAAAGAGTGATCCTATTGCAATGGGAAGCTTCCAAATGTAATCCTCACCCCATCCCTAATCGATTATACTTCCATGACATGAGTGTCCTTACCAAATGATGTTAAACTACATAGATTGGTCTTATCACACAAAATTAAACTACAACATCAAACTATGTGGGTTTTGATCTCTGTCTCATAAATAGGGTATGTATTACACCTCCATAAGGTTCAATCCCATCACCATTCAAGATTAAAATATTACCTCCTAGGGACACACTCCATCTATTCCAGTGTGAAATCCTCCCCCCTTGGAGACACACTTAACCATTGATCCTTCTCAATAGGATGTTCTGATGCATCATTATAAGATGCTAAACCTGTACCCATTCTTTCCTCACAAGATGTTAAATATACACCCATTTTCCCCATAAGACATTAAACTTGCACCCATTTTTTCTCAGCAAGATGTTAAACCTATGCCCATTATTTCCCCATAAGATATTAAACCTACACTTATTCTATCCCTACAAGACATTAAACCTGCACCCATTTTGTCATCGCAAGTCATTAAACCTATGCCCATTATGACCCCAAAAGAAGGTAAAATTGCACCCAATAGTCACCAAAAGACGTTAAACCCATTCCTTGACCCAGAATACCTACCCCATGCAATAATTATGGGATTCCTAAGGTAAAAATACTTGGAATACTTACACCCATAGCATCAATTACCACATGATCAATACAAGATTCCTTGGGTTTCATGACTAATATGCCTCACACATGAGATGACCACCAAAGAGAAATAATTTATAGGTGACCAATATAACCAATGTCTTGAAATTCCTAGATGTTCCCCAATGTGATTACTCACCCTGGTCGAAGGTTGGTTCCTTGTTAATTAAATGGTTTCCACCTTGAGATGGTGTTAGGAACGAGTTCCATGAACAAGACTTAATCTATGAGTGAGACCCAGAGTATGCGACATGCTCGAAGGAGGAATCCATGGAAGGAGGAACTGGCATCCCATCATCCTGTTTTGATCAAGGAGTATACATCACCGATAAAAGTGATGAAATTCGACCACCTTTGGAAAGTGGGAATACGAGCTAATAAATCCACACACACAACGTGTGGGTGCCCTAACAAAAGATTTGGAAATAGTCATATCATACAAAATTACTAATTATCATAATTTACATGTTATTTCATGTTCATAAGGTTAATAAAATTATCAAAAAAATTTCTTTCATCAAAAGGGATCTATGTTCATCCAAGCCAAGATCTATCTTTGGATAAAAGGTTGGCACACCTCTTAGGTGGCCGCCAGTCCCAGTATCCTCACCAGTAGACCCAAAATTATCCATTGTAAGTATAAACATGTGAATTTTATCAAAGAGTAAATTATCCATTTGGTTAGGTTGTGTGCATGGTGTGTTGGTGTGATCAAAATTATTGCACATACTAGGGGAAATAGAACAGACATTGGAGATTTATTCTATACCACCCACCTCGAATCAGAGTAGACATAGAAATTCAACAACATTCATGGTATATTCTGGTTCCTCATCCCCCCCTTTAACAAATATCAAGTGTTCTCTGATCTATAGGTTCACAAAACCAATATCCAATAAATTGAGAAATTGGTTACCTTAGATAAATAACCCAGATTAACTGATTAATGTCCTGAATGATTCTCACACTGTGAGTTTTTGATTTATAGACTTCCCACAACCATTAATGTTGTGAATAAAGTTCTCGGTGTCTACCCAGAACCATTCACACATTGTATGGGTTTCATGAGGCCTTCCTAGATAAATTCACACCATGAATTGATAAATCATGATGTGGATTAATTATATAGCTAGACTTTATCTATTATTTATTCTTCCTCCCATAACTAAACCATATGACACAAATGATGTATTTATAAATACAAAACCTAAATTTAACAACCATAATGATGTTTAACCAAAACATAATTAGGGACATACCTGGAAAATATGGGATCTTATAACCACCCCAACATATAACAGCTCATCCCCAAGCTAAAATAAAAAGAATCTCAGTGGGTATTTGTGAAAGAGTTTGCCCACTATGTTTTCATATTAGATCCCCTCTCCCAATTCTCCCCTTGCACACAACCATGTGGCTACTTCACTCATAATAAAGGCATGATTTCCACCATATATTATTCTTACTAAGATCCATGATATGAATTGTATGCTCATTAAAGGACACATTAACATCAAGCTTGAAATCATCATTATCTATCACATGATAAGGGTTTGGATGATACCTTATAAGCTGTGAAATGTGAAACACATCATGCATGGAACTATAGTACAGTGGAAGGACCAAATGATACACCACTAGACTGACCCTTTCCACTAGTTGAAATGGATCAAAATACCTAGGATCTTGCTTCCATTACTTCTGATACAACATTTCACTAGCCTAGGAAAAACCTAAATGAAAACATAATGACCAGCCTAAAATTACTTAGGTCATATTCAATGGTCAAAATATGATTTATGTAGGATTTTTGTGGACACTATATTCTTTCTAATCAACTGTACATGCTCATACGTCTACTAAACGAGACTGGGCCCAACAAGCACTGAATCTCCTACCTTTAACTAGTAAAGATTCGTACAAAATATATTTCCATAAAAATCCTTGAAGGGGTCCATTTGGATCAATGACCATAAGCTATTATTATAAGAAAACTCCATGAGTGATAGATGCTCCTCCCAAGAATCATTTATGTCCAAAATATAGTATTGTAAGATATTCTCTAACATCTAAATGGTCTATTCATATTGGACATCAGTCTAAGGATGATACGTTTTACTCAGAAGAAACTAAAATCCTAGTTCCTTTGAAAGGCCTTGCCAAAATTGTAGAATGAAATGAGTATCTCAATCATAAATGATTCTCCACAGAACACTGTGAAGCAAAACTATTTCCCTCATTTAAGTACTAAGAAAATCATTAATAGTAAAGGTCTCCCTAATGGGAAAGAAGTGGGAAAACTTCATTAGGTGATCCATGATCACCCATACTTCATCATATTTATGAGGTTTCCTAGTTAAATATATAATGAAATCAACTATAACATCACCCCACTTCTATTCTGAAATGGATAGAGGCTAAAAAAACCTAGAAATCCTTTGATGCTCGGCCTTCAAACACTGATAGGTGAAACATCTTACCACGAAGCCCACTATCTCCTTCTTCATCATTTTCCAACAATATCGTCTACATAGATCATGACATATATTTCTCAAACTCGAATATACCACCCATATAGAATCATGAACCTACCTCATAAACTTCTCATTCAATCCCAAAATAACCTACACACAACCATAGACTGGAATAACATCATTGTCACCAAGAGAACATCTTGATAGTTGGTTTCCACCATATAATATTTCCCTTAGAGCTCATACCTCCAAATCATATAATTGATCTCTCTTGAACTGGTCCGAAATCATGGGTATAATAGATATCAAATTCAAGGCTACTCACCCCTAGGACTCTTGAACATCCAGGTGCATGTCTGCAAAGAGTGCCATCAATTTCCACTCATCGTAGGACTCTTGTACTACCTTTTTCTATATCTTCTGGATCAAATAATTAGAAATAATGTTTCACTTTCCTAGAGTGTAATCCTTCTATAATTCGAAGGAATAAATATAATCAACCTAACTCCTCTACTAAAGGTCCAGGTCTCATAGAGAAAATATGCACTAAAGGCTCTTGTGATCCATTTACACCACAAAACCCTCTCCCAAGAGATAATGTATTCAATATCTCAGGGTGTGTACCACTATAGATAAATACATACCATGAGTAGGATAATTACTCTCATGTGTTCTCAATTTTTTTGATCCATAAGTTACTACTAAATCCTCCTACATCGAAACTTCTTTGATTCTTACTTTAGATGCATCGTAGTACACAATATATTCCTTACCTGGAACATGAAAGGTGAGGATCAGTGATGAAGTCATCATTCTCTTTAACTCATAAAAATACCTCTCATAATAATTTTACTAAAAAAACTTCACCCCTTTCCTAGTTAACCTAGACATTGGTGTTTCCATACTGGATATGTCCTTGATAAAACACTAAAAATAGTATGTTAAGCCCAAAAAAACTCCGAATCCAGAAGAAATTATTGTACTGTTCCCAAGATACTACACCTGTAAAATTCTCTAGGTCCACTACCACTCCAGACTCTAATATAACATGACCCAAGAAGTGAACTCTACCAATATATAAGTTTCATTTAGATAGCTTAGCATAAAGCTAATTCTCTCTCAGTGTACCTAAGATGATGTCAAGTTGTTGGGTATGATCATCTAGGGACTGGGAGTACACCAAGATGTTATCGATGAAAATCAAAAAAACTTATCCATGAATGGATGAAATATCCGATTCATCAAGTCCATGAATACCACTGGGGTGTTCGTTACACCGAATGACATCACCATAATTTCATACAAGCCATACTTGCTCCTAAAAGTATTCTGGGGTATATTAGATGGTATCACTCTCAACTAATGGTACACTAACCTCAAATTGATCTTGTAAAATATCCTATAATCTCTTTTTAGATTTAAGATATAATTTATATAACAAAGGGGATACTAGTTCTTGATCACCTTTTTGTTTGGACTCTAATAATCCACACATAAGTGCCAAGTCCCGACAACCTTCTTGGAAAAAAGCATAGGAGAACCCCATGGAGAAATACTGGGCTGTATGAATCCCTTTTCATATAGATATTCCAACTAAACTTTAAATTGAAAATTCTTTTCTGGTGTCATCCTGTATAATAGGATAGAAACTATCTTATATATTGAAACCAAATAGATCATGAACTTGATATCCTGCTCAGGTGGTAAGCCAGGAAACTCTTTAGGGAATATGTTCTAAAAAATATCTACCACTAGATAAAATGTATCATACTGCATCTCATCATTATCTAGAATAGGGAATACTATTTTATCCATGAGATAATATATTCATCATATAATTGGTCTTGTATGACCATCTTGAAGATCCCACTCACCCTAGTGATGGTAACTACCAACTTATGGAGATCAAAAGATAACTCTCCTATGATAACATTTGACATGATCCTAGTATAGGACTAGAAAATCCATAACTAGAATCAAATAAAAGCCTACCATTTCCAAGAAAAAAAGTTCCCAAAGGAAATGGTAGACACCAATTTTACGAGAACATTCTCTATAGTGTTTGATATCCTCTAATTACAACCCTAGAGGTGTGTTGATGGTCACAATTCCATCCAATACCTCCATAGATAAACCCAAAACATTTAAAAAATGACTAGATAAAAAGGAATGTGATGCCCTTATATAAAAGAAAATATAGGAAAAGGTAGATGATATGAGAATCATACCTCTAACGGTAGAAGGTCCTATATCCCGACCAGTTAGAGTAGTATATATAACATGTAGCTGACTTACCCCTTTTCCTCAGGCTCTAGTTTGACTCCCCTATTCTGCTCCCTCTGGGTGATACCACCACTCCTACATTGGGGTACCATGTCCCCTACCTCAACTTGAACATCCATCAGAACTCTGTATATCTATCTACTAAGGTTTAGTCGATTCCTTACTAGAATCATTTGCCTATATTGATCCTATACCACTACTCTACTGCTATGGGTTCTTGAAGAATCATTAGAGGTGACCCAACCTACCACAAGAACAACACTCCAAAATGAGGTAAGGACATTAGAGGCACCTGTGGAAAACCCTACCACACTAAAATAACTCAACTAGGTTGTAATCTTGAGACGAATTTCCCCTTGGCTGACTAATATTCTTGCTACTTCCCTGGTAGTAACCATCATAGTGGAGCCTCATGCTACCAAAAGAATAGCTCCCTGATCACCTATCTGAGACTTCCTGGATACCACTCGGGGCCTCCCTCAGGTTCCCTCCTATGATTATATACCAATTCATCATGTCTATGAATTTTCTTAGGTGAAATACATTCACCTATGACTTTAACGTTTGGAAAATACCATCCTGAAGGCACTTCTCCTGGGTGATATCATTGACTTCTTAGTACTGGGGAAATTTTTTTATGTTGGTGAATTATACAACATAATCTATCACTAAAATTATTCCTTGAATTAGTTTTGTGAAATCCCAAGACCTCTCATCCATCAACATATATGGATAAAAGTGTCTTAGTAACTATTCCTTGAAGTCCTTCCAGGTTAGATCCACCAGTTGGCTGGCTTGCTCCTCAACTCCCTACCAACTCTTGGCTAGTACTCATAACATATAAGAAACTAGCTTCACCCTCCTATCCATGGGTGTCTTAAGGTTATTAAATATCATCCATACTAACTCAATCTAGAACTCAGCTACTTGGGGGAATCCCTATTCATTGAATGTATATGTATTATATTTTTGGAACTCTCTAGTAATATTAGACATAGAAGGTATGGTGTGAGAAATATCCCTTTTCATAGATCAAATGACCCATAGGAAACAGTCGCAAAAAAATAATTCATCTATTTCTAAAGGGATGTTTTATATTTTGGATTAACAACATTAAGAGTGTACTAATTTCTACACCCAATTCCAAGCTTGAGTTTAATGAGGTATAATTTACTATTCAAGGGTTAAAACACTCTTTAGAACACAAGTTTCATAATAAGATCAACCCTAAAGGTGAAAAAAATAGAGAAACACTAGCTTAGGGTTCCCCTATACATGGATTAACAAGAGAATTGTCACAACATAATAGTTTATTTAATTTTAATTTCCTCAGATAAAATAAGGGTTTTCTTTTCACAGCTTATCTAGGTAATTATGAAACATGAGATAAATATGTCCATAGTGTGAATAATGAATATCAACATATACTAATATTTGTCTACTATGATTCATACATAATTATCCCATGCCATTCTAGTCTGTGATTAAAATCTCAATAAAATGTAACATTACACAACAAGTGAATCACTCTAGGCGACGTTACATCAAAACTGTAACTGGTGAAAAACATGAAAAATAATTCAATCCTTGGGAGCTTAGGTCCCCCCCACGAGTTAGCAAATCCTATGAACAAGATCATTACCAAGACTTCAAACATACTAGTCTCATGTATACCTTTCCCAAATATTAAAGAAATAGAAAATATTGGCTTTGATACAACTTTTTAACACTCCTATCCTAGTACTCCCTCATATGACCGAATTGGGTTGGCTATTTGACCTCAGGCATGCCTATCTATACACTGAATGTTGAGGACTAGTAGAGAGAGTATAAGGAGCATAGTGGGGAGACTATACCCTATGATACAAAGTTACAATTACAGTGGAAATAATATAAATAATCAAGCATGAAACCCAAGTATAATAATGAAAAAATTGAACAATCCCAAAAAATAATAAATACCATGAAATGATAGTTTTAATGTAATTAAATGACGCACTGAAAGTCATACAAGTAAAAGACTTATAAAACTCAATAAAATACTTCAATGCACCAGTCCCGAACCCCATGTCAGTACCATCACCATTTTCTAACCCATCTATTAAGAAATCAATCAATATAAGGCCTCTTCCCTTATACAAAACTGCATATATGAAATCTATTCGGGTACCAAAAGATGCCTGAATAGGGTGTGAGTACAAATCATTTGGCTGACACCCATAGTGTCTTAAAAGTCCAGTCAGGATATATAGCACATGCAATAGTATGATAAATAGGGGTATTAATTTCATAAATTGACATGGAACATCAAAAAAACCTTCTGACCCTTAGGTTCTATGTTGAAAACCAAGGTCAACCAAAACAACATTGTCTTAAGGTATAGTTGATTTCTTTATTCCTTAACTTCAATAAAGGAAAAGTGTTCTCTAATCTATAGGTCTAGAACACAAATATATAATAGGTTATTACTTTTGGTTCGAAGAAGGTTCCTAGATATCACTAATGGAAGGGCATTAGTTTGAGAGAAGGGGTGAATAATCTGATAAATAGAGTGAAATAGATATTTAAAAGGAGCCCTAGGCATAACACATTTATAACATGAATAGGGGATTCACATTGTGAATTCCTCTATTCCCACATATGTTGAGAAATATGTCACCTCATATTAAAAAACCATAAAAAATGTTTCATATCATAAATTATTCTCATGTGGTGAGTTATCAATTCATCCATTATTGGCATGAATGAAGTTCATGGGGTGTCCTCAGAACCATTCATACCTTTTATGGGTTACATAGGGTCCTCCTAGAATAATTCACACCATGAATTGAAAATTCACAAAGTGAATTAAATCCATATCCATACTTCATCTCTTATTTCCATTTCCTCCCAAAACTAACCCATTTAGTATAAAGGAAGGATTTAAAAATCCTAAACCAGAATTTAACAAGCATAAAGAGGTTTAACAAATATTTAAAGAGGGAATTACTTGGAAAATAAGATCACACACACACATATTGTAAATTAATGTTCACAACATAAAACAAACAAACAAATGAGAAAAAATTTAAGTGAATTAAGAGATTAAAAAGATTAAGTAATCTATATGATGAATGAATAAAAGGTAAATGATGTGGAAAGTAAATATAATACAAGGAACAAAATTTGATAAGGGATTTTGATAATATCTCAATTATGAGCCCCTTCATGTCCCCCTTAATCATTTGAGAGGATTTATATTAAATACCTTAACATTAGTGGTATCTAATATCCTAAAAAAAGGTAGATAATTTCTTTTGACTATAAGAAAGAAAGAAACCAAAAGACCCTTTATTTTGACTGGTTTAAATTAATAAACCAAAAGAAACTTGGTTTCAATGGTAACTAAAAACCTAAAAGAAAATAAGAAGAAGTGAAGGTTGTTAGGCACAAATACATTGAATTACACAATATCAATTCTCAAAATAGACGAAAATAATGGATGATAGAGAATGCGAGTAAAATACAAGAGTCAAAAGTGGATTAATAATTAAGTAAAAAGGATGTTTCTAGAGAAAGATAGTGTATTGAAATAATTGAACCCAATTATTGAGAAAATTTGATTTTAAGAATAATTTTCACATCAATATTAGTATTCAAGACTCTATGGGGGCCAATTTATAGTCTCCATATGTCCCTCCATGGACCTCATGGTGTAAACGAGTCATAGGATTTGTTGGAGGTCGATTCTATCCAAGAGTGACCATATGCAATGCATGCTTTGATGACCTATCTCGATGACACCAACTATCCGCTACCTTCCACTGGGTAAATGGTGGGATACCTAGAACTATCTAGACTATTTCAAACCTCACTGATTAGCCGATGAGACTCATCAGGTAGCTAGTGGACCTCTTGCAACTAGGGAGGTTCTTTCTAGTGCGACCGGCTGACTGGCGATCTTCCTCAGGCTAGCTACTGGTAAAAACCTTTGTGGCATTCTAAAAAGATATTTAAAGATCCTCTTACACCTATCCTTTGGTTGGTTTAAAACTTATAAAAATACTCAACCAAGAGATATTAAAATACACTAAATGAAATTTTTAGAACACCAAAAGGTGTTTGTGACCATTAAAACAAATCTAGTAGAATGAGGTACAAAAATCTATCATATTTTGATGATAAAAAATAGTTGAAATAAAAAAAATAAGTGGTTGGAATAATATGATATTTATTTTGAATAAATACATCCAAATTATTTTCAAAAATAAAATTTCAAAATTTCTTAAGTAAATTAAAATGAGATTTAAAAAATATTTTCAAAATAATTTCCAAAACCTAAAGTACATGTTGGACCATAAGAGTTTATAATTACTACAAGAGGTGTGTGTGTGTGTGGGGGGGGGGGGGGGGGGGTGGATTGTAGTTTAAAAAAAATAAACCAATTAAAATCCCAAACCTATTTATTAAGTTTACCAGAATCTGTTATCATAAAATAATTAGAGCATATAAATCTGACACAAATTTCATCCAGTTAATCAAAGTGTAGAAAATTTTAATAAAATAAAATTTATTTATAAATGGAAAATGAAAAAATATAACTTTTAGAATCAAGTAAAATGAAACTTTACAAATTTATATAGTAAAAAATAATAGAATATTTATAAAATAAATAAGTATAGTTTAACATTAACCATAGACGAATTCAATAACCTTGACTTAAGGTATATAAAAATTTAACAAAACTGTAAGGTCTGTATTTCTTCAAGAAGAAATCCCTCAATCAAAAATATAGGAATTAGTTATGTATTCTTATACCTAGAATCCCTCGATCAGCATGATCGGAATCTATAGTATTCCTATCCCCAAAATCCCTCGATCTAAACCTAGATCAGACACAGAATGAAAATGAAAAAAAATTTCTAAGGAATTTACAATCCTCACATGAATTCCTTAGAACAAAAAATATCTATAAAATTTAAAAAGTGAAAGTAATGAGAGACTACAACAGAGTAAATTCCAGGTGGGTTGAGTTCACAAAATCATCAACTCAGAGTTCCTTTAATTCAACTCTATTTATAGGCACACATCCAATGGTCATATTTCTGTGATTGTTGGATTTGATTACAATTGACTCAGATGATCTTCAGTTTGAAAGCTCAGAATGATCTGCATATTTTCATATGATTTCATTTTGATAGCACCTTTACGATACTATTTTTTTTTTGTATATTATAAATAATTCTGACTCTGATTATAAACTTTATTATTTAGATGGAATAAAAAAATACCAGTTCAATGGATTGAAATCAGTCAAACTGATCGACTGAACTCAATCACACTGATAGACTAAACTCAGTCACACTGATAGACTAACCTTAGTCACACCGATAGAATAAACTCTGTCATACTGATGGAATAAAATCATTTACACTGATAGAATAAAATAAATCATACCGATAGACTGGAATTATTTATTATGATATACTAGACTTTGGCCATTCTGATGGAATGAATTTTAGTCATTCCAATGGACTAGACTTTGATTAGTCTGATGTAATAGATTGTTATTGGTATGATGGATCATACTTTAGTCAGTCTGATGGATCATACTAGTATGAAAAGTTTATATTCATTAGTTTTAGGAAGATTTTTGTATATAATAGAATTAATGACTTTCTACTAAAACATTCTAAAAAATTTAGAAATATAAAGTTAGTAAAACATAGTTTTTAGGGGTGTGTTGTGATTTTAAAAACTAAGGATAAAAAGTGTACAATGTAAAACTTTGTCTCAACAATATCCCACTTTTTAAAAGAAAAAAACACATAACGTAAAGGAAAAAATAAAAAATTTGTAAAACTTAAAAACCCATTATTCATTTAAGATAACTTCTCCCTTTATCTTTATTATCTCACCTTATCTTTATAGCTTTCTTTTTGTTAAAACAACTTTGTTCAAAAGGATAATATAAGATGGTAACTTATTAATTAAAATCTCCCTAAAAATAAGATATTCACATCAATAACTTCTCCCCAAATAACTTCTTAAAAAACTTATTACCCCATAAATTATACCCCTTTGTTATTTTCAAAAAGAAATATGGGAGGTATAAATTAGCTAAAATGTTAGTAAAAAAATTCTATGAAATAATAGAGTTTAAATAAACATTCATCCACTAATGTATAAAATAACATTAAACCAAATAATTTTGAAAAAACATTCAAATAGAAATTGGGGAGAATAATTCATTCAAACATATAATAATTAAAATGTTAGGTTTTTACTTCAAGAGGTCAGTGAAAATAAAATCAGTCTTTCTTTTATAAATTCTTGAAAATGAATTTCATATTTTAGAAATATTTCTTGTTATTATCAATATTTACTATCATTGAATCCATTTCTGAAAGTATTTCTTCAAGAAATTGGATCCTTTGAACCCTTGCTTTAGTTGGTCAACTTATTCTTCAAGAGACTGATTTTTTATATTCTCAGCTTCCTTCAAATTCTCGACTTATTTTTCAAGAAACTAGTTTTTATAATTTAGTTCTAATATTTCTTGATCCTAAAAATTTAATAAGCACTTGAACTGTTCAACTAGTTTGAACTTTTCATCAACATTGGAAGACAACTTTTGAAAGGAATCTACAATGTCCAAAGGTGTCTTCTTAAAAACTTCAATCTATTCATAAAGAAACCTAAAATTCCTTTTACAATCATTTAACTATCTAACTATCTTAATAATTTTTTTTCATACTTAGATTCAAATTTGAAAGATTTTAAATCAACCTCATACTAAACAATATTCTCTACTAATTGATTTAAAGCATATGATTGTTCTAACACATTTAACCTCCTTTGGATTTGCTTGCACCAGGATTCTATGCTTGGTAGAAAAGGAATTACATCCACAAGATTTTTCAAAGATTCATTGAAGTAGGTAAATATAGCTTCAAATCTTTGATCAGATTGAGTAGTTGTAGAATTAGTTAAATCTGATGAAACATTGGAAGCATGTATTCTTGAAGGACCAGTTGCTACTTTCTCTTCTTGATTTTTCAAGTTCATTTTTCCAGCTTCCAAAAATTCCATTACATCAACATTTCTATCTGTTTTAGTTTTTTTGATACTTTTGTATATGATTGTTGGTTTTAAATTTCTTTTTCATAATTTTTCTTAATCTCAGAAACTAACAAGTTAGTGTCTTTTTTAGACTGAGTGCTAAATGGTGATAAATCGGAATAACTTTATTATTCTCCTTCTCCTTCCTCTTCATCTAAATATTCTTTTAACTTATCTTTTAATTATTTCTCTAGATTTTTTTGATAATTTTTCATTACTTCTAAATTTATATTTTCAATGTTTCTTTATAGATTTTGAAACTTCAATAACTTGTTTTAAAATAATTTTTTCAGCCTCACAAGTTTTCCTTTTCTTTTCTCAATAGTTTTATGAACTTTGGAAGTTCCAAATTTTTATGGTTTTAGAATATTTGGATGAATAAATTCTGGAACAAACTACTTAATTGGTTGAAAAACTAATAAAGTATAAATAAAAAGTAATCTTTGTCCTTCCTATCAAGTATTATAAAAATATCCATGTTCTTATTAAACTCCCTACATTAATATTTCAAAAACTTTTTCCTCATAAAATATCTTCTTTTATTTCATAATTTTGTCTTGTACTTTCAAAACTTATTCAATTTTATATTTTAGAGTGACGTCTTATACCTTATTGAGTTCAAACTTAGGATCTTTAGGATTATTTTTTTTACATTTTGCTTCATCTACTCTTGATAATAATCATTAGACATTACTTTAACTTTATTTTTTTGGTATGGGGGGAAATGAACAAAACTTTTTTCCAATGATTTTTTTTATTTAGTTAGAGAGATTTGGCATCAGATGCTATGTTGTCTGATTTTTTTATAAACATCTTCAAATTTAGTACAAAAACCAATTTAATTCACTAAATTTTTTCTTCACTTATCAAAGATACATTTTCCCTCATATCCACTAACTGGTTCTTGATTTTCATTACAAACATAAATTTTATCAATATCTTGTTGATAAAATAAGGAAACTATAGAATTATCAATTTCATCACACTTTTCTTAATATCTTAAATTGATAATAAAAAAACTTCACTTAGTTGAATTTCTGATATTCATTAGGAAGTATAATACAAATATATCTAATACCTTCAAGGCATCTCTTCCACATTTCATTGGAATGAGGTAACCTTGTATCCATAAAGAAACAACTCTGGTATGAAGTTTAAGATGATATACTTTTATTACATTCTCATAAAAATAAAACAACTATGTTTCAGCCTTAGATATCTCAAAACTTACTATATTTTTGGAAGATTATGGTTTAGAATATATGCCTCTCCATCTAATAGATTTTCTACAAGATCTAATACTTATCAAATATTCAACTTATATAATTCATCAAAAAGATTAAAATTTATTACCTATAAATATTCTTCCACACTAAAATCAATTGATAAGTATAATTACTTTACAATACATGATAATGAATATTTAAATATTCCTTTTCTATGTAAAACGTTTTCTAAACCTTGTAATTTGATAATTTCTTTCAAGAAAGAATCAGTCTTATGATACCACTATTTATCAATGAACCTCTCCTTTAAAACTTATATATTTTAAATTTATTCGAGAGGATAAATTTTTCAATAGTTGATCTGTCAGATAATATTTGATCAAATGAAAAAAAAATGATCAGAAATAATATAAAAGATCAGACTGATAGAGAATTTGAGGGATGAGAGTCATCATATGTTTGAGAAATTGATGTGGGATGTGGTGAACCACTCACATATTTATTGGCTTGGGGTTACAATTTGATTTCCAGATATCTAACAGCTCATATTAAATCTCAAAAATTATTTGGAGATAAAAAATAATCCTCAAAAGATTTAAATATATAATCTGATATCTTAATGGTTTTTTAAAATTAAATGTTTATTTGACAGAAATATTTTCTGTAAAATTTATAAAACTATTATAAAAAAAATTAATTATAAAAAAAATAAAATAAAATATGGTAAAAACAAAATATTAAAAGTTACCTTATCAGAGTAAAAATGTAACTTTCTATAAGAAAGTTAGTCTGACAACTTTTTTTCTGGGTTTTAGGAAAAATAAAAAATGTATTAAACCAAAATTTTAGGAATTTTATTTTTTACAAAAAATATTTTAAAAAAAGGTTATAGTAAAATGAATGATTTTAGAAAAATGCATGTTTTTAGAAAAAATGATATTTTTAGAAAAATGAAAGTTTTTGATAAAACTAATGTTTTTAGTAAAATGAAAGGTTTTGATAAAATTGATGTTTTTAGAAAAACAAGAATTTTTAGAAAAACAAAAGTTTTTAGAAAAAAAGTTTTTAGTAAAACTATTTTTTTTAGAAAAACATATCATTTTAGAAAAACTAAAGTTTTTAGTAAAATTAATGTTTTTAGAAATATAAAACTTTTTAGTAAAACTAATATTTTTGGAAAAACTAAAAGTTTTAGAATTTTCTTTAGTGAAACTATGATATTTGTACCCACATTGAAAAGGAGTTCATTAATGTAAGGATATTGGTAAAAAACAGTAGATATGAATGATCACTTAGTATTGATCATTCCAAGATTCTATTTAATATATTCAAAACTATCATAACTAAAGGTTTTATTAAATATTTCAAAATGTTATTCTTGCATTCCAATGAAATGTAAAATAATAACTCATTTTTTGTGATCTTGAAGGAAATGGTGTCTTATATATATATATATGTTTTTCTCATAAGTGATATCCTGGGTTTTTACTTAAATCAATGGCACTTGTGGTATAAAAAAATTAGAGTTTTACTAAAACTCATGCTAAAGTCAGTGAGTGTGTATTACATCCACAACACTTGAGCACAAAAACTTCCATCTACCACATATTCATCTTCAGAAGTAGAAAGTTCTATTGAATTTTGTTTCTTACAAGACTAAGAAACAAAATATTCTCATAAGAAATGAAATTTTCAAGAAATACATTTCTTATCCATTTTACATCCATGAAAGTCAGCATTTGAAAAAACTTTAATTCCAAATTCATTTCCAGAAGAATAAAATAAGTTTAAATCTATAGTCTAAAAATACGTTTTAGTGACTTAAGAAGGGACCCTTTTTGAATAACTTGATATCCTGTACACAAGAATACAAAAAAAAATCAAATTTCAATGACTAACTGTTTAGTATTGTAAACTACCAACCATTTCTATAAAAATATTTCAATTAATTGGTTTCCCAAATTCATCAATATCTAAAGTATTTGAGGTTCTGATAGTAGTAATAATACTTTTAATATTTTCTTATCTCAATTTCCGAAGAAGGTATTTTATATACTTATGTCGAGATATAAAAGTTTCTTTTGGTTTTTATGAAATTTTAATTTCTAGAAAACAAGTAAGTTATCCCATCATTCTCATTTAAAACTCATATTTCGTAAGCTGCACAAATAAATCTATATGATATTTATTAGTTGAACCAAATATAATGTCATCAACATAAATTTGAACAATAATGATGTTTTTAGAAACATTCTTAATAAAAAGTGTTGGATCTAAATCTCCCTTATCAAAGTTTTTTTTATTACAACAATACAATTAATCTATCATACAGGGATCTAGGGTCTTGTTTAATTCTATAAGGTAACTTAGTAAGTTTAAATACATGGTTCATTGATTTTAATTTTTCAAAACCAGGGGGTTTTCAACATAAAATTCATCCTATACATATCTATTAATAAAATAACACTTTACATCCATTTGAAAAAGTTTGAAATTAAGAAATTATATATATGATAGCAAAACATGAATAGCTTCAAGTATTTATACTTGTGTATAAGTTTCTTCATAGCCTATGCCCTCTTATTGATTATATCCCTTTAAAACATGTATAGATTTATTTAGTACTATAATTCCATTTTATAATTCTTATTCCTGATAAACCATTTTACACCAATCACAGAAGTATATTTAGTTCATTAAACCAAATTCCAAACATAATTCCTTTTGAATTCATTAAGTTTATCTTACATAGATTTTATCCAATTTTCATCACATAAAGCTTCATCATAAGTTTGAGGTTTGAATTGTGATAAAAATTCTCAATGTTCAACTTCATTTATTAAGGAAATTCTAGTTATAATAGGTTGATCTAAATCACTAATGATATTATCACTCAGATGATTCCTAAGGATCCATTGATTCCATAGTTTTATAAAGTTATGTTCTTCAATAATAGGTTGAAATTATTCTTGAGGATGAACTTCAAAAATTAATTCTTTAGTTTTTACCTCATGAGAAGAACGCTCTAACATATGTTGAAAATAATTTTATGAAATAACAATATGAAGACATGGATCAAGGTTTTTTGAAAACAAAAAGACCAGTTTCATCAAATTTTACACGTAATGTTTCCTTAATAATACTCATGTTTTTATTAAAAAAACCACAAGCCTTACTAGTTGTATAATATCCAAGAAATGTTCATTTATCAAATTTTGGTGAAAATTTATATAAATTAACTTTATTATTTAGAATTAACACTTTTCATCCAAGAAACTTTAAATTAAAAAAGATTTGTATTTCTATTAGTACACAACTCATAAAGATTTTTATTAATAAATGGGTCTTATTAAAACTGAATTTATAGTATAGTAGGTAGTTCAAAATGATTTAGACAAAAAATGTTTAGCAACTGAGAGTTCAATCAAAATGGTTTTTGTAATTTTCTATCGAATTCTATTTCTTTTTTTAACTACACCATTTTACTGTGGAGTTCTAGGTGCTGAAAAGTTATGTATTAAACCCTTTCTACTATAAAAAGTTTCAAAATTAGAATTTAAAAATTCCTTACCATGATCACTATGAATAGTTATCAAGGATATATTTTTATCATTTTTAACCCAGGCTACAATAGTTTTAAAACAAAAAAGGCTTCATACTTCTTTGATAGAAAATAAACCCTTATATATCTAGTGTAATAATCAACTAAAAAATTTACATAGTATTTTCCACCGATACTTCCAATTTGTGTAGGACCAAATAAATCAATGTGAACTAACTGTAATGCATTAGATGTTAATACTTCACTAATAGATTTAAAACCTGAATTATGTTTATTTCCAAATTTATAAGGATCACAAACTTTAGAAGAATCAAACTTAAGTTTTAGTAGATCTTTAATTAGTTCTTTCTAAGATAGTTTAGATAAAGTTCTAACATTACAGTGTCCTAACATTATATTAGATAACCAATATTGGTCTTTCATTGTACTAATTCAGGGTTGATCTTGGCTCTTAAGGTCCTCTAAGTTGAGTGTATAAACATTCTCATGCTGATTTACAGAAAGAATAAATCCATATTTTGAACAATGAGCATTACATTTATAATTTCTGAAGTTCATAGGATATCCCTTATCACATAATTGAATTATTATAATAATGTTTTGATTAATACCTATAAAAAATATAATGTTTGAAATTATGACTTTACCAATTAGAACACTATTACATATTCCGATAATTTCTCCTTGAGTATTTTCACCAATAATAACTTTTCTATCTTTCATTTGTTAATATTATTAAAGAAATATTTATTGCTAGTCATATTCCTAGAACAACCACTATCTATGTACCATATATTATTGTTGGAACATTTCTTATTTTACTAAAAAAATATTAGTATTTCAAAACCCAAACATACTTGGGATTTATATTATTAAAAGTAATATTTTTGGATTCCACATCTGTCCAACTTTACCACGTTGAACAATTTTCAATTATTTAGAAAATTAAGCATTTTGAAAATCTAAATATTATAATATGTTTAGAGAACACCAATTTTTCTAATGTCCACCAATTTTACATTTATTTTCATAATGGATCACTTTTTGGATTAAAGTAGTTGTTTTGAAAAATTGGTTTCTTATTAGTAAAACACATTCCAGATACATCCTTATGAGGTTTTATTTGTCTAAACATCTTAGAAAAGTTTTATTTACCAGTAGTAAAAATTGATAGTAGATTTTTTAGACTTTATATTTCAGAGTTTAGTTTCACAACTAAATTCTTATCCTCAATATAATTTATACTTGAATTAACTTTTTTTAATTCCTTAGAAAAATTATCTTTTTCAGGATTAAAATTTTATAACTCTTTTGAATGATTTTTTTTCAAAAAATTTGATTTTTATAATTATTTAAAAAGATTATAAATATTAGTGGTAAGTGTAGATATTATTGAATTATATTTAAAAAGTTTTTATTTAGTAGTATTAAGTTTTTTGGTAATTTATCAATTTTTTATTTCTAAAAGTTTTTCAAATCTAGAGAGTTCTTCAAAAATATATAAAGTATTGTTTAATTCTAAAGAAGAATATTCATCATCCAAATATGTATAATTGTTATCATTATAAATTATAGGATAATTTTCATTTAAATTAATGTTGGTTAAGTATTCAGTAGTTAACATTTCCATAAATAAATTATTGTTCTTCAGAATATCAACATATAAATCTATGTTTTTCTTATCACCACTTTTACTATCAAATTAACTATCCCCAACAATTACACACCATGTGACTGAATCTTTTATACTATTCTTATTTTTTTTGTAGAATCTCTTATAATTCCCTTAATAATTTATATCCTTCTTTTATTTTATTCTAATATTGGGGTATTTAGGTATTATATGACTGGATTTGTTTCACTCATTATAGATTACTTTAGAAGAATTGTTTTATATCACTTTTATATTTTTGATTACTCTTATACTTATATCAAAAATATTTCTTACCAACCATCTTGTTCATCCTCTTAGAAAGATTGTCTAATTCATTCTCATATTGTTATGAAGAACTAATCTCTATTTCAAATATAACTTTATTTTTATTTGATTAATTTGAAACCTTCTCTAATGAAGAAAATTTACTAGAAATATTATAAGTTGTAGAAAAAGAAACTTCTATATTATTTTTATTCATTTTATTAGTATATACTTTTAACATACCCTTATATTTCATGAGATTACCAATAAAATAATCCAAGTTTAAATATATTATCCTTCTCATTTCATCTTATTATATTCTTTTGGATTCCCATTCTCTGAGAAAAATTTTGATAACATTTTCTACCAAACTTTAATCAGTAAGATCCTTCTCACCAAAATATTATAGACTGTTCATGATTTTCATAAATCTATGATGCATCATTGCAATAGATTCATGAGATTGAAATAAAAATCTTGATATTATTCTCTTAGTATTTCTCTTCTAGTCTCAATTACGTTAGAATTTACAAAATGAGAAACTTATAACTTATTCAAAATATTATTAGCTACTTCTAAAGAAGATATTTGAATGTATATATTCCTAGTCATATAATATAACAAATTATTCCTTAATAGATATTTCAATAAATATTCAAAATTCTCTTAAGTTGTAAATTTAGAAACTTCCATCTTAGGGATTTTTTAATTCTTAGTCAGCATGGAAAAGTTATCAAATCTAGTTTTAATAACAAAAGACTTCATTCTATCTCTCCAGTATTCATAATCAGCACCATACAAAATTGGTGGTATGTTAGGATTTAAATTTTCAAGTGTACTGAAATTTAAGCGTTCCATATTATAAAAACAAAAACTATTTATATAATATACACATTAGTGTAATAAAAGTTTGTAAACAACAATTTATAAGAAAATTTTACTAAAAATTTAGAAACATTCTTATGTTAACAAAAGAAAAAACCTGTAATTCAAGTAGTAGAACCTTGTTTGATACTAATTATTGGATAATTATATTTTTTAATGGATATAAGAGGTGGAAGGGGGGGGGGTGAATTTCTATTTAAAAAATTAAACTAATTAAAATCCTAAACCTCTTTATTAAGTTTATTGGACATAGTTATCATCTGATGATTAGAGTACTTAAATAAAATAGAGAGTTCATTTGGTTAATTATAGTATAGAAAAGTTTAATAAAATAAAATTTCTTTATAAATGAACAATGGAAAAATATTACCAGTGGAGAAAGTAAAATGAATCTTTACAAATTTATACAGTAAAACCTTACAACAACTCTATAAAAGAAATAAGTAAACTTTAACCTTAATCGAAAAGGAAGTCAATAACCTTGAATTAAGGTATCCACAATTTTAACCAAACTATAAGGTATGTATTTATTCAAGAAGAAATCCCTTGATCACAATGATCAGAATCATCTCTATCTTTATATCCTTGGAAACCCACAATTAGACTAATCAAAATCAGAAATCTTCTTATCTCTAAAATCCCTCGATCTAAACATAGTTTGAACACAAAATAAAAATGAAAAAAAAAATTCTAAGGAATTTATAATTCTCAAATAGATTCCTTAGAATGGAAACTCTCTAAAAAATTTACAAATCAAAATTAATGAGAGGTTACAACAGATAAAATTATAGATAGGTTTAGTTCACAAAGGCTTTAGCTCCCATATCCTATAATGAACCTCTATTTATAGAAACACATTCAATAGTAATATTTCCATGATTATATAAGCTAGTTTCAAAGAAATCATATGATATTTAGTTTTACATATCATCATGATCTATATATTTCCATATGATTTCATTTTGATAACACCATTTCAATGTATTAAAAAGTCTTTCATCTGGTAGAAATAATTCTGTCTATAATTATAAAATTTATTATTTTGATGGAATAATACATTGTTAGTATAATATAATAAACCCAATTAAACCGATAGACTAAACTCAATCACACCAGTAAACTAAACTTAGTCACACTGATAGAATAAACTCATTCATATTGATAGAATAAAATTAGTCACACCAATAGACTAAATTTAGTCACACTAATAGAATAAACTTAGTCACACCGATATACTAAACTCAGTAATACCAATAAACTTTATTTTTTCATTCTAATGGAATAGATTTTGGTTATTTTTAAGGACTTGACTTTGGTCATTCTGATAGACTAGACTTTTTTCAATTCAATGGACTAGACTTTGGTTAGCTTGATAGACTAGACTTTGGTCAGACTGATGGACTAGAATTTCCTCAGTCTGATGGGATAGACTTTAGTCAGTATGATAGATCAGACTTTAGTCAGTTTGATGGATCAAACTTTTATGTAAAGGTTATATTTTTTCGTTTTATAAATATAATTTAATTTTTTAGATTTAATTATATTCTACAAAAACATTCTAAAGACTAGGGAAATATAAATTTATAAAAACATTTTTTTTAGGGTGTGTTGTAATTTTCAAAACTAAAGATATAAAGTGCATAAATTAAAACATTTAACTCAATAATACATACCAAAATAAAATATTTGAAAATAGAAATATTATTAAGATACCATAAACTTATCCTAAAAAAAACTTTCCTCAAATAATATCTATGAATCCAATTTTTTTCCCCATTTATAATTATAAAAAACCTATAAATAGGGTTAGATAAATAAAGGTAAATATAAAAAGATCTACTATATAAGAGAAAAAAAATGAATTTGAAAATTATGTAGAACATGTTATCAAAGTATTAAAAACTCTCATTGAAACTTATAAAGATACCATAAACTTAAAGAATAAAAATATTTTCAATAAGCACAAACTTCTGATGAAAAAGGGTTTTACCTCATTCCAAAATTTATAATAGAGTTATCTCCCCTTAATTAGTGCATGAAAAGATACCATGATCCATGAAACAATGAAACTCAATAGGTAAATGATAAACCTTAAAATATTTAAAAATAACACATTAAAATCAAGAAATCACTTTCAAAATAAAGAGATATTCTAAAAAGGCATATAAAAAGATTAATAAATGAAATTTAAAATAATTTTTTGAAAATAATTTCAAAATTTATGACATTTTTAAATAAATTCATGAGATATGATTTTATTTCAATAAATTCAATAGGTAATTGATTTTTCAATAAATTAAAGAGATAAGAGATAACTCACATTTTAAGAGATAAAAAATGGAATATAATAGTCATGTGAATTATCTAAAGCACATATCTTGGGAGTGTCAAAATAGGTGCGTGATAAAGTCCCACTACTCATACGTAGGGTGAAGATCAGGTTAATACCCACCCACCCCTTTATGAGGATAATAACTCTAGGATTATCTGTTCCAAAACCACATCCATTTGTTTTTATCATGAATGGGATGTATTATCTAGGAAAACCATATCCACTTTAATTCACCAAAAATTAATGATTATAATAAAAACAATAAAAACATTACCATTATTAAAAACAACTCATAAATGTGGTGAGATAAAAAGAATAATATGAAAGAGATAAAAAAAACAAATTATATCCAATAACAAAGTAAATATCCCCTTAAGAGATTAATAGAATAAAAGTTTTCATGGATTTGATATAATTTGAAATTTACAAATATTAATTAAGGATAAACATAAATTTCAATAGATTATAAAAAGTATTTAAAAACAAAATTAAAAAATATTCATAAATCATTGAAATTCTATAATTTTTTTGGGCGTAAGTGGGATTTCAATGATAAGATAAAGCATTATTTTAGAGCATACAATCTATAATTTTATTCCATTCTCCCCCTTTAGATAAACTAAATTTCTTTATTTGTAATTATCAAAAATAATTTTATGAAATAGGGTTATATAGATAATGTATATAGAATAAAAATGATTTATGTAATAAACTTACTAATAATAAGGATTAAATAAAAAAAGGTAGAGCATATATGAAAATATATTCATTCATAAGGAGACCCAATTATCTCATAAAGGAGTTATATAAATATGAATTCATAAATATTAAAATATAATCTTATAGAAGGATAAAAAAATTCATAATAGGCATAAAAAGAATCTCATAAAAGGATAATAGAAAAAAATGATAAGAAGAAATTTATTTGTCAAAAGGTTCCCATCAAAGTGATAACTACCCCTCATATGGAGTATTATCTTAAATTTAAAAGAGAGATGAAAAGAAAGGGAAGAAATCAAGGGTTTTGATCTAGAATAAGATAGTGTGGGTAGGAAATTAAAGTGTATGATAGATATGATAAGGGGGAAGCATAGAGTGGGGGGAAAAGATTTTTTAAGATAAGAATAATTCATCGCACAATAGAAAGAACTAAGACTATCATAGCTCTATTGGTGAGCCAATGAGATCTAACAATTGTCCATTGAGCTCCTAATAATCGCAAATATAAAATATCAAAATAAATATTGGAATGGAACATAAAGATACTTAAAAGTGAGGGATAAAAAGATCAATAAAATCAATATATATCCTAAAATATATCAAGTAAAACTCATAATATTCTAAATTTAATTCAATTTAAATAGAAAAAAACATAATTCAATAAATGATAAAATTTATTTTTGAAATAGAAATGATTTTAATGGACCGAGAAGTAATAAATCAATAATTTTCATAAAAATAGATTTAAAAGTTTATATAAAAGTATTTTATAAAAATAAATGATTTAAAAAAAATATTCATTTCAAAGAGTAAAATTCATAAAATAAAAGACTATTTTGAATTTGGAAATAATTTTCAAAAGAAAGGAAAGAATAAAAACTCATGCTTTCCTTAATCAAATAGTTAGTGACATAAAAGCTCCTCACCTAGATCCATTTTAATAAAAAAAACATTTTATAATGAGGGGTATTTGTGAAAAAAAAATAATTGTATTCAATCTTATTTAAAACATCAACAAAGAAAACAACTTTATTAAAGAAAAAATGTGGAAATAAAACTTAATTTTATCAATTAAAATGATCATACTCCTTGATTTCAACTTAGAGTTGTCACCGTACATGTGTCTCGAGCACCCACAATCCATGTATAGAGTAGATCTATGTGATTTTCACTTGATACACCTATTATATAATATAATCAAGAGACTAAATCTTTTGGTACCCAAAATTTGGGTCCACTAATGTCAATTAAGAGAGATTTCGGAATCTATACTTGTTTAACATATGATTTTTTATAATAATTTCTAAAAAAAATATTGGAGGAGAGTTTAATTTAATTAGACCTATAATATTAATAATTTTTAAACAAAATTCATAAATAAGATTCCTAGTTTTTCTAAAATAATTTAAAAATTTATTTGTGGGTATCCATTTTCAAATGTTGTAGTATTTTTTGAGGTTATTGCTTGATTTGTAAAAACCAAAGCCAAAAATTATTTTTTATGTATTATTGAGAACCAAGAAGTTTATTTAAACCTTTCCCACCTTGGGTGAACTTACTAATAGATCTTAAATAGTTGGGTCTAATTTTTTAACTTTAGGTTTCTCTTTTAATTTCAAATTCAACTCCTCATTTTCTTTAGAGATTTTATTCTTCTTAGAAACAACTGGATTGTATTTATTTTTTAGTTTACTTAATTCTATGCTATGTTCATAAAATACATATAATAGTTCTTTATAATTTAATTGTATTGAGGAATAAGAAGATATGGAAGAATTAAAAGTTGAATAAGTAGGACAATTAACTTCATCATATACATTAATTTCATCCCTAATACATTTGAAAATTCCATCAATTGAGTCAGAAGAAGAGAGGGAATCCTCACAAAAACTCCAAGTAGAAACTTTTATAGATTTATTGCATTTCTTATTTTCTTCCTTCTTATTTTCTGTATATGGAAGAATCTAGTTTTATGTGTCCCTTTTTTTCCATGATAGTAGGTTGGATCAGGTTCTTTTCATTCAATATGCTTTTTGGAATGTTGGACAAATTTCTTCCTCTTTAAATATTTGGTCACTTTCTTGGAAAAGTGTTCTATCTCGGATTCAATTCTAGAAGATAAATCATTAATTAAATTCAAGGAATTTTTTTCACCTTTAATTATTTGGGATCCTTCTCATATTTTATTTTCATGGTGATCTCATAGGTCATGAGAGAGCTAATGAGTTCTTTAACCTCCATGTTCTTGATATCTTTTGCTTCTTGAATTATCATTACCTTAGGTTCCCAAGTACTTGGAAAGACCCAAAGTATTTTAATCACTAGAGTTTTTATGTTAATATCATCACTGCAAGACTTTATTCTATTTCACATGTCAGTAAAGTGAGTAAACATCCTAGAAATTGATTCATTATAATGCATTCTAAAAATTTTAAATTCTGGATGATACATATCAAGTCTAGAACCCTTGAATTTATTAGTACCTTCATGACTTTCTTTATGTAATATATAAATTTCATGAGTGGTTTTACATGTTTAAACACAATTAAATTCATTATTATCTAAGACAAAATGAATATAATTCATGGATTTTCCATTAATATCAAAGGTGGAAACATCACTAGGAGTCTATTTTTCTTATAGTTCATTGGTAGGTGTATATCCATGCCTGAAAATTATCCAAACATGAAAACATATAATTCTAATAAATCGAACATGTGATTTTTACAATAACCACAATTTTTTCCATATGATAAATGAGCTCGAACCATTGAAAGTCCTTCAGGATCACCTTGGGTGTCGGTGATAGAACCCATTTTTTAAATAACTTTTTTTGAAACTGATTAATATTTTTAAAAAAATCTTGAAATTGAAACCCCCCTTAGATACCAATTTTTTATTGAAGTAATATGAGGGGGGGGGGTTGAATTTTATTTTGAAAATTAAAATGAAATAAAGATATACAATTAAGAAATTAATTGATAAGTTAAAATAAAAAAGTATGAACACTATATATCTTATAAAATAAAGAACACAACAAAAATAAAAAATAAAATAAATGAGTAAACTATTTATGTGAATTAAGAAATTAAAAAGATTAAAAAAATTATATGATGAATGATTAAAATGTAAATTATGTGGAAAGTAAATATAAGATAGGGAAAACAATTTGATAAGGGGGTTCAACAACAACTCAATTGTGATCCCCTGCATCTCTTCCCCCTTAATTTATTGAGATGAAATATATTAAATATATTTAATTTAGAGATATCCAAAAAACCAAAATAAGGTATAAACATGAATTTTAATAGTATAAAGTAATAAATCAGATAACCCTTTCTTTTAATTTGAATAAGTAAAGAAACTGAATGAAATATGGTTTCAATGATAACCAAGAACCCAAAAGTAAAGAATAAGAAGAGAAGGGTTATTAAGAACAAACCCATTGAACTACATAATATCAATTATTGAATTAGAAGAAAATTATGGATGATATATAATGAGAGTAAAATAAAATATACAAATAAGGTTCTATAATTAAGCACAAATTATGTCTCTAGAGAAGGATGGAGTATTGACAGAACCAAGCCTAAAGATTGATTGCAGTTGATTTCCTAATGAATTTTCACATCAATATTAGTTTCGATGCCTCCAAAGGGTTCTATTTATAGCCTCCATATATAACTATATGGGTTTTTAGTGTAAATGAGCCATAAGAGCCACTGGAGCTCGATTCAATCCAAGAAGGACCATATTCAATGCATGATTTGACCATTTGTTTCGATGCCACTGGCTAGCTGCTGCCTTCCATAAGGTAGTTGGTGGGATACATGGAACTATCTAAGATATTGAAGAACTCATAGGGTAGCTGGTGGACCTATTATAGCTAAGGTAGTTCTGTCTAGTGCCACCAACTGGAAAGTGATCTTCCTCTAACTAACCACTGGTAACAATATTTGCTGTCGTATAAAAATACCTTCCAAGATCCTCCTGGAATAATCCTTTTTTTGGTTGAAAACATATAAAAATAATCAAAAAAGAGATTTAAAAATATATAAAATGATTTTTTATAAGACCAAAAAGTGTTTGTGATCATTAAAACAAATATAAGAGAGTGAGGTACAAAATATCATATTTTATCCATTATAACTTCTACTGCTTTTGGTAGACACTTTCAAAAAAACCATGAAAGAATAATAGTTACATAGAAAGAAATAATTTTTATATACGAAACCATCATTAAAAGTAATAATAATCATGATTATAATGAACTATAATGATATTTACATAGAGTAGAATAATCCTTAAATTGAGCACATTCATTCTTATATAGAGCATATAATCTTTACACAACCCTATAAATGATTTTTATATAGGGCCCATTCATCCTTATGCATAACTGGACGATGCTTAAACACACTTTAAATTATGTTTAAAAAATATAGGATGATCCTCACACTACCCAAACTTATCCAAATTTCAAAACTTATTCTCCTAACTAAATTTTCTAGAAATCATCCATAACTCCATTAAACCTCTTATAAACTTAAAAATGTGATCTCCAATCACTAACCGAGACTTCTTTTAATATTAATTCTAATTTATTGTCAACAAACACAACCCAAATCAAACACCAAGGATATTTTTTCCAATAATATATACCTTGGGGTTTTTTGACAACCTAAAAATATATTTCGCACTCAAACCTCTAAGAAAATTCATAATCAACCAAATCTAGTCACAAAAACTTCATTGTTAGAGTGAGTTACCTAGAAACACCTTATTTATACATTATATTACTTTTAAATATGTATATTAAATTTGTGATTTATAATTAATATCTTATCATATGATGAGTGTTCTTATACATAAGATTTTATGTGATAATGTCCATAGAATATTTTTCACACTAAAAGGACATAAAATTTTCACTCTATAATGAGATCCTTAAAGTGTTATGATAATATTATTAAAATAATGTTATAGAGATGGATGATATCATCTTATAGGATATAGATGATACAAGCTATTAGCTTTAGGATGCTCATAATACATTGAGACTTCATATCCTGAAGTTCTCCCTTGGCAATCTTCAAGATAGGTGGTTATGAGAAAATAACCCACTAGTAGTAATTCTATGTGTTTTATATGTCATTAGATATTCCTATCCATAAACATGTGTAATGATCCTTTGAATTGATATTATTATTAATGAAAACCAAGAGTCATTTAATTTTATGTATTAACGAAAATTGTAATGTTATATGTTCATTGGGATGTATGATAAGTTTGGTGCATCATGAGTGGTATATGATTAATTAATAAAGTAAATAGAGGATTTTCCCTTCCATTTTGATGGAAAATGATATATTATCCATTTTATGGAAATAGAATTGTCTCATCAAGTCCATATCCATGGTGATTATATTGACATGTTAATTTATATAAAATCAAAGAATGGAATATCAGGCATTTATGTTGATGAAATAGGTATACAACTTTCTTGATGAGATATCAAAACAAATAGATTATATTACATAGAGAGAATTCATAGGTGTTTAATATCATTATGAAAATTAATTTCTTTATCTATGGGTATCTTGTCTTGTTTCTAGATTCTAATCTTATACTTTAGGGTAGTTCATCCTAATTCCCCTAAGAAAGATACCTAGAGGGTCACATACTAATTGTATCCAGAATATAAGTTAAATTTTATTTGAATTTAACAAGTTAGAATAAATATTATTCCCAATTTGTGGTTTAATAATTATTCAGGATTGGATGATCCCCAAGATTCAATCACAATTTTTTGAAAAGAATAAATATTTTCAGTTGAATAAAAAATCAATATTTAATAAATTTTCAAATATAATATTTATTTATTTATCAATTAATAGTGCAGTGATATTTATTTATTAAATAAATAGTCATTATTCTAGGTTTGGTAAATAACAAGGGTTGAAAGACCAAGTTTAATGGTTTTTAAGGAAATGATATATTAAATATCATTTAAATCAATATTAATTTATTTATTTAAGAAATTATATTTATTTTTTGTAGGTTTCACACATGTAAAGTAAATAATAATAATAATAATAATATTATTATTAGACTCTAAGTTCACTAAGGAATAGTGTATTGACTAAGGGCTTATGTATAATTACCAAACCTAACCTAACTCTTTAAATACCTGGTAATATCATTTTCTTAGGTTATGCATTCATTGTGCACAAAAAACACTAGAGATAATTCTCCCAACCCTAATAGAGAAATATCTCAAGAATGTTATCAAGAAAGAGTGTCAATCCTTTCCATTATTCTCAAGCATTGAGAAAACATATTAATAATAATTATTTTTATAAGTCATGGTTGTGATAAAAAATAGACAATACAAATAATCATAATCAACCACACTAGTATTTGATGAATCTATAGTGATTTCTGATGGTTTTAGAGCATGTGTGAATCATTTCCAGAGGGATTATACCCTTAGATCATTCATCACAAAAAACATGACAAGAGTGGTAGATCATATCATCAATTAATAAATATTTACAATATAAGGTAATGCTTTATCTATCTATTAATTAATTATAAATAGTATGAGAAAGATCTTATCTCAATTATTTAGGTGTTATATTCTTCTAGTTTTGCGGAGAAATCCAAATAAGTTTATCAAAAACCATTTTTGGGAATGAGTTTGACCACATCCACTATATCCTGGAACCTTCAAATGGTATCAAAGTGACCAAATATTAATTTATAATTATCAATTAATCATTAATTGATTTACACATTTTTGGTTAAATTATTTATATATTAAATTCATTCTTTATATATGAATGTCAAGATCTATTCTCATATCTCTTAATTCTCATTCATATAACAAAAATCCAGGGTTAATAATATATATAGAACACCTGAAGAACCCATTTGGAGGTTCTAAGGATTCTATCTGAATAACATGAGATAACATGGTTTGTAGCTCATTGGTACACGTCATGTACCCATGCACACTGCACCAAGATGAACCGTGAGAAATCAGGGTTTTCATGCAGTAAATACATGCAGAATGTATTAATACACATCCAATGATGACTGTACCGACCTTTTACTCATATTTTCAGAATAATTTTTTTTAACTTGCATACATGCCATGTAGTCCACACAGTTTTAGAAACAACATACTCAAGACGTGTCATGTATTTATTACACAACATTTGGATTGGCATTAGGGAAAGAATGATCCACAAATTATGCCCCCAGAGTACATATTTTGTACTTTCTATAGTTGAGATACATTTCTTATCCCTAGGAATGTATCGAAGACACACAACAAGAGATTAACATGGTGTTTAGCTTGTTAACAAACATCGTGTATTTTATCTATTTACACAGAAAGTTAAAAATCGATCAATTACTATATTAAACCTCATTAACACATATCTGTGTGTCATTTTTTGACAGTACATGTCATGTGATTTGTTTTATTTTATTCATAATTAATTTCTTTAGAAATTAGTTCCCATGTTTTATCTGTTCACATAATGTACTCCACATGCGTTGAAATCATTGTTTCCATGTATTTTATGGGTGTCCATGTGTCATTTATTGACAATACATGCTGGGTGATATGTTTTATTTTTTTAATTAATTTTTGTGTAAATTAGTTCCCATGGTTGATCCTTTCACATCATGTGCTCTATGTCCATTAAAATCATTACCCCCATGTATTTTAAAGGTGTCCATGCATCATTTATTTACATTACATGTCATGTAATTACATGAAATTTTATATATGTTACATTCCAAATGAGTATACAATACATGAAAAGGATCATGATGGATAATTCAGACAAGTAATTACTAGATTTACACTTAGAACACTCACTATACTAAATTAATTTTAAATTAAACTAAATTAATTTATTTAAAATTAAGCATGATGGGAATCTGTACGAATATTTAGATGGAAATTAAGATAAATTGAATGAATTAATTGAAGTGATTTTATATTAATTAAATAATTAATTGAAATTATTGTTATCTAGTATACAAATGTGTGTTTTTTTCATGTGTGGATGATCCTAATCTTAGACCGACTTGTGTATGTGATTGGATTATTTTAATTTATTATTACTAAATTAAATGATTTTCTATGTGTAATAACCTTCTTAGTACTATTTAGGACCTATATAGTAAAGACCCCAAGCCTAGTAGACCAGATATGGTGGTTAATTTATCACATTAGTACTAAATACAAGCAATCACATCCCAAAAAACTGAAAAGTTTATTAGTCTTGGTAAACTAGATACATACTGAAATCCAGAATTACATTTAAATACATACAATACAATATAATATTTTATTTGAGATCATCTTTATTACCTCTAGAATATCTCTAAATGTTAGTCATAAAACATTTCCTAGCATCTTTGGGAAAAGAAACATAAGAAATGGGTGAACTCATATGCTTAGTTTGGGTATGCATACAATAGAAGCTAAATAAGTAATTAATTATATTGTAGGAAATAAATGATAATAAAATAATTCCATAATCCAATGAGCTTAAATATTATCCATGGATATAAAAATTAATCAAATAATCACATATACATCCATAATTGATTTCATAATAATGGAATGAATAATTACAAACATCTGAAACTTACCGTTGAGGCCTTATTCCAAGACATCTTAAATATACCATCAAGGACTTGGGCAATGACATATTATATAAATGGGAAAGACCATATCCAATACCCAATTTAGTTTGCCTCACATGATATACCGATGAACCAAGAGGCTATAGAGATTACCACCCATCAATTTCCAAGTCAAATGCATTCATAATATAAAATAGTAGAAACATAATAAATGAAAACATTAATATTGATTAACTAGAATATGAAATATTAATAATTTACCTAATCGATAAATATGAAATAATCATAATCCATCTAGAGTAATGTAGTGAATAGTATAAAAAGAGCACATCCCCAGTAAAACTTATCACAAACCATTTAGAGAAAGGAAAAAGGATGGTATTGTTATGACAAATCCCTTTTATAGTATAAGTAAAAATACGATTTGATGTCATTTATGAATAAAAATACTACAAAAAGTTCATTAAAAACATTCATGATACAATACCCTTTTCATATTGAAATTCACTTACTTACAGATTAAAATATTTCCCAAATATTATAAAAAATAATTTATATGAAAATAACCTTGTAAAATTGTAAAATAATATTCAAAACATTTATTTTTCATGATGTCGGGAAATTCTATTCATGTTGTATAAGTTAAAAACATCCCTTTCACACTTTTGTAACAGTTCCAAAAAGTACATTGTTTGGAAAATAACAAGAATATTCCTTTTAAATCATTTTATAAAAATTCAAAATGGGAAAAAATGAATTTTAAAAATCATTAATAATAGTAAAATCATTCTTTAAAAAGTTTTTATAAAACTTAGATATGGAAGAAAAAGTTTTTTGACTAAAGAGAAAAATAAAGTCTGCTTTTCTTATAAAATTAACTTAATAATTTTAAGCACAAAAGAGAGTAAAATGGTAATATTATTTTAAAAGTTCATGAATAAAAATAATATATGAAAAAATATTGGATTTAAGATATAATTATAATATAAATATCCTAACATGACTTAAACATAAACAATCCCAAGTAAAGAAGAGATTCTGAAATAAAAACTTACTACAGGTTAGACTTCTATCATATGTATCTGAAACAAATGTATAAGAAATTTATATTTATTATACATATATTATATAACCATAATAATATATATCATACCGATTATGAATTAATTGTATTCTTTTAATACTGCTTTATTATCAATTCTTTGTTAAATCTCTGTTTTAGGTAATAACTTATTCGTTTTTCATGTATGTTTTGGTTCAGTAGTTTTGGTATTTGTATTATGATAATATTAAAATCATATAAAAAATTTATTAATGATATAAATATAATATATATTCATTACATACATATTTATAGTAATCCATTAAATTTAGATATAGAAAAATTAATTACACCATTCATGGAGACGGTATGCCATACATATGCATGAACGCTGTATTCTATTTTTGATGGATGAAACAAAATAAAGTTAAATAAAAATTCAACTTTATAGAATAATTATTATATCATATAAATTATATATATTCATCAAATTCATCATCATTACTATCCACGTAAAATATAAATGAGAAATGAATCACATCGCTTCGTGGATGTGGTAGTCCGCAAGTACGCATGAGCGATGTTATCCATTCCCAATGGTTTGGAAGGTAAGAAGGTAGATATAATATTATCATTAAATAAGTATATTTTTGTCTTAAATATTATATATAATTATTAAAACTATCATAATTATCACCCATAAAATATGGCAATGAAAAATTAATTGTGTCACTATGTGGAGATGGTAAGTCGTACTTATGCATGCACAATAATTTCACTTTCAATTTGATAGGAAAGATGTTGGATATTGTTGGTTTAATATAAATGATAAAATTTTAGTATATTTATGATATGTATTTTACCATTTTATTATAAATAAAATAGATTTATAATAGTTTAAAGAATAAGTATAAAGAAAGTGATCAGTCAAGGCCACTGCCTCTTCTTTGGAAGAACTCATTTGGATCCCCTCTTAAGGTTCATAGGGTGGTATTTTGGAAACAAAAACCTCTATAATGTGTATAATTATTATTATAAGATAATTTTTTAGATTATGGTTGATCTATAATGATCAATGTGGTGTAAATATGATAAATGATGGGTGTCCTTTTATAAGTGGGGGAGAGGGCACACATGGAATTTCTTAAAAGAATAAAATATAACAATGTAATTCTCAATAAAAATGATTAAAATGTATAGATATTATAATTTTAGATAGTAATTGATTTTAATACCATTAAATAAAATAAAATGGATAGGTTTTAGTGGTGTTTTAAACCTTATCTTTTGGTTTAACTCCTTAGTTAACCCAGTCTAACTTTAACCAAGGTGAGGACTTTTTCACTCTTAAAGTGTTACAATTTTACTTATGAGGTAACTATTAACTCATAAATTGAAAAGGGATGATATATTAAACCATATATTATACTAATTTTCTTCTTTAAATTTTTTATAATTTTTAAATAATTTAATAAAATATTATTTCCATAAAATATCATTAATGTCAATTTTTGTACTATTAATATAATTTGATGATAAAAAAACCAATAAAAATATGGAATTAGATTATAAATATTTAAAACATCTTTAATATGCCATATTAACCTATAAAATTCATGTGAAACTTTAAATTGCACAAATTATATCAATTTTTATTTTTTTAAAATTATTTATTTTATATTTTTTAATTGAAGAAAAATGACATTGGTGTTGCATAATCATATAAGGTAAAAATATAATTTATAAAAATTAGAAATAAATTTTTATCATGAAAATAATTTCATTATTATAAAAATAGATATTTATATCCATTCATTTTTTCCCTATGTGGAAACATAGTAGATATTTAAAATTAAGAGAGTGACATTTTGTATTTTTATTTTCTTTAAATATTATATAGTCCATTTTAGGAAACAATTTCACTTAAACAATTTAATTTCAACACTAAATTGATACGGGTCTAATTTCCTTCATCAAATAAGAATTAAGATGAAATATTACGACCTTAGCACTTAATTTTAACCTATATTAACCCGATTTACCCTTTACTGAGGTGATAAATTTTACCATGATTGCTATTCATAATGCCTAAAAATAAAGATAACTAATTAATGAATTTATACCCACTGATTTTAAGTATGTAAACCATTTTTCAAAATTTAATATCTATAAGTGGTAAAAATTAATTTTAAATAAGTTCCCAAAATGCGACAAAAACCGCTTTTAGAAAAATACACATTTTAAGCTTAAAACTGGATTTATTCTTATCTCATGCATAGTAAAAATATTAGATAAATGTTAAATAATTTTAATGAATATATATTATATAAATTTAATTAAAATATTTCACCAATATTTATTAATTTAATTTATTAATATAAAAGCATGTTGTGTGTAGAAAAACATATCCTTTATTTTTAATTGATTTTTATTTTCATTTGTAATTAGTTGATAACCAATGAATTTATTTTATAAATATGTAAACCATAAATTTTTAAAATTTAGTTATTGCTATTAATACCCATTAACCCAATGTCTAGTTGATAACTATTAAATAATATTTTAATAAAAGTTCACAATTCATTTAAACTCAGTGTTGTGTGTAATGTACGCCATCCAAGAAACATAAATATTTCTCTTATATAAAATGATTTATAGTCCCATTTAATTATGGATGTTTCTAACACATAAAGTGGTCTAACATTGTTACACTACGTTATGAATCAGCAGGATACTCTATATGGGAAAGTTTGTTACTCATAAACTAATGTAGCTGCCCCGATATATTTATAATTAGTTCATCTCTTGCTGCAAATCTATCACAAACATTATTATCTTCCCTAGGATGGAAATCCCTACATGGATTATGTGCATTGATACGTTTCCATTCCATACTCTAGGAACCATTTCTAAAAAATTGAATAATCTAGATTAGTTTATAACATTATTAATCATAATATATAATTTTAAAACTAGTGAAACACTTAAAATAAATTATAAATTTATATATAACTAGTCACAAAAATCATAATATTGGTTTCTTTGGAAATATTTTCATGGTTCATCATAGTTTTGAGTTCCCTAATCTATGTTTTCATAATTATAGTTCCCAACATTTCTACAAAACATGATCTGATATTAACTGCAAATACCTGACCTTAATATCTCAGTTCTGATGGTTAATTTATTATATTGGTACTAAATACAAGAAATCACATCCCAAAGGACTTAACATTTCAATAATCTTAGAATACATAATTCAAACATTACATTTGAAAACATAAAACACAACATAGTATTTTATTTGGGATCATATTTATTTACTATAGAATATCCCTACATGTTAATCATAAAATATTTCTTAGAATTCTAGGGAGAATAAACATAAGAAAGGGGAGATCTTAGATACTTAGTAAGGGTATGCATATAATATAATCTAAATGAGGATTGAATAATATGGAAGTAAATAAATGATAATAAAATAATTCCATAATCATATGATCTAAAATATTATCCATGGATATAAAAAATAAAATAAAATAATCACATGGAAATGCATAGTTTATTTCATAATGATGAAATTCATAACATCAGAGATATGAAACTTACTAATGAGGCCTAATTCCAAGAAATATTAAACATACTGTCAAGGTCCCATTCCATGAAATATTATATAAATGGGTAAGACCTCAACCAATTCCCAAGTTATATATTCTTATGATACATAATGATGAATCAAGGTGCTATATCAGGCCCCACAAATTACTTAATAAGTCTATTTCATTCATCATATGAAAGGGGAGAACTATAATCAGTGTAAACATTCATATTTAAAGACTAACATATGAAATGTTAATAATTTCCCTAATTGATAAATATGACAATATCATAAGCCATACAGAGTAATATGGTGAATATTATTAAAAGAGAACATCCCTAGTAAAATAGATCATAAAATATCCCATGAAAGGAAACTCAATGGTATCATTACAAAAAATCCCTAGTGAAGAAAACATAAAATAAGGGTTTAATTTCCCCAATTAATAAAAATAACATAAAAATATCATTAAAAACATTATAGAGGAAAATAACCATTACAAATTGAAATTAACTTATTTAAAATTTAAAATATTTCAAAAATATTAAGAGAATAAATTTCTTTAAAAATAAGCTTGTAAACTCATAAAGGAAGTTTCAAATCATTGAGTAGTCATGAAGGTGGGAAATTCCATTCATTCTATATAATTTAAAAAAAATTCTTTTCAATATTCTTTAAAAAGATAAAAAAGTACCTCATTCAAAAAATGAAACGAATAATTATTTTAAAATTTATTGTAAAAAGACAAAAATTTATTGAAATGAATTTGAAAAATTATTATATAATAGTAAAAAAATTCCTAAAAACATTTTTATAAAACATGTATTTGGAAGAAAAAATATTTTCAACCGAAGAGAGAAATAAAGTTGAATTTTATTAAAAACATTTTATAAATAATTTTAAGTAACAAAGATTGGAAAATGGAACTATTAATTGAAAAGTTCATGAATAAATATATAATATTAAAATATATTGGTTTTAAGATATAAATACAAAATAATCCCTCCAATATAGACTTAAACATAAACAATCTCAGATAATGATGAGATTGTGAAGTAAATCATTACCTCTGGTTTGACTTCCTTCATATGTGTTTGAACCACCTAGATAATAAATAAAAATTTATTATATATCTATTAATAAATAATAATCACATATATCATACCATATATTACTTACTTATAATCTTTTATCAACTATTTATTAACAATTCTTTGTTAAATCCCAATTTTGGTTATAAATGCTTTGTTTTTCATATATGTTTTGGTTTGGTAGCTTCAGTATTTATACCCTGATAATGTTTTCATAATATATAGAAATTTAATAATTATATAAATATTATATATATTCATTATATATGTATTTATAGTAATCCATAAATGTTAGAGACATAAAAATTAATTACTTTGTTCATAGAGATGGTATACCATACTTACACATGAACATTGTATTCACTTTTCGATGGATGGAATGAAATAAAGGTAAATAAAAATTAACCTTTAATAAATCATTATTATATCATATAAATCATATATATTCATCAAATATACCCTCATTACCATCCAAGTAAAATATAAATGAAAAATGAATCACATCGATTCGTGAAGGTGGTAGTCCACATGTACGCACAAACGACATTTTCATTTCCCAATGGATTGGAAGGTAAGAAGGTATATATGATATTATTATTATATAAGTATAATTATGTATTAAATATCATATATAAACATAAAAACCATCACAATTACCATCCATAAAATAAGGTAATGAAAAATTAATTGTATCTTTATGTGGACACGGTAGTCCCTATGCACACACAAGTGGCTCTTTCAATTCAAATTTGATGGGAATGAGGGTGGATAATGGTGGTCTAATAATCATGATATAATTTCAGTATATTTATTATACATTTTCTACCATTTTATGATAAATAACATATATTTATATGATTTTAAATAATAAGTAAAAATAAAGTGATCAGTTAAGGTGGTTACCTATTATTTTGATGAACTCCTTTGGATATCCTCTAATGGATCCTAGGGTTAGTTTTTTGTAAATAAAGACACCTATAGAATGTGTATAAGTATTATTATAATATAATGTTTTAGGGTATGGTTGTTCTAGAAGGCTCAATTTGGCATAAATCTGATACAGGAGGGGTTTCCTTTTATAAGTGGGGGAGATAGAATACTTGGAATTTCATAAAAGAATAAAATATAACAAAGTCATTATAAAGAAATTATTCAAAATGTATATTTATTTTAATTTTTGATATTATTAATTTATAATCCCATCAAAAAATAGAATTTTTATAGGTTTAAGTGGTGTTTCAAGCCTTATCATTTGGTCTAACCTCTTAGTTAACCAATTCTAACTTTAACCACAATAATGACTTTTTCAATCTTAAAGGGTTATAATTTTACATAAAAGGTAACCATTGACTACTAAATAGAAAATATATTATATTTTATACTATATATTTTCATAATTTTTCTCTTTCAATTTTTTTTATAATTTTTAAATAATTTTATAAAATAATATTTCTGTAAAATATCATTAATATCAATTTTGGGACTATTCATTTAATTTGACTTTAAAAACATCATGAATTTTTTTAATTCCATTATAATACATTAAAATATAATTAATATGTCACATTAATCTATTAAATTCATGTAACACCATAATACACTCAAATTATATCACTTTTAACATTTTTAAAATTATTTATTTTATTTTTTATTAATTGAAGAAGTACTGTATTGGCGTGTCATAAGCATTTAAGGTTATTATTTAATTTCTAAAAATTATAAATAAGTTTTAATAATGAAAAAATTTCATTATTATGAAAATATATATTCATATTTATTCATAAATTTATTTTGTTTTTATGTGGAGACATAATAGATTTTTAAAAGTAAGAGAGTGAGATTTTGTGTTTTTCTTTACTTAAAATATTATATAGGTAATTTTATTAGATAAATGTCCCTTAAACAATAATATTTAAATATTAAGGTGATAAGTGAAAAATTTTATTCGTCTTATAAGAATTAAGATTAAATATTATGACCTTATCACTTAGTTTTAACCTATATTAAACCGATTTACCCTTTACCGAGGTGATAAATTTTACCATGATTATTATTAATATTGCTTAAAAATAAAAGGAAACTAATTGATAATTTTAGATATACTGATTATAAATATGGAATATGTTTTTCCCAATTTAATATCTATACTTTTTAGAAATTAATTTTAAATATGTGCACAAAACATGATGAATACCACTTTCAGAAAAATACAGTTTTTAAGTGTAAAACTAGATTTATTCTTATCCCATGCATGGCAAAAATATTGGATGAATGTTAAATTTTTTTATTGAATGTATAATATATAAATTTTATTTAAATATTTCACAAAAATTTATTAATTTAATTTATTAAGTTGAAAACACATTTTGCACATAAAAACATATCCTTTATTTCTAATTTATTTTTATTTTCATTTCTAGTCAATTGATAACTAATAAATTTATTTAATACATGTGTAAACCATAAATTATCATAATTTAGTTTTTATTATTCATAAATTTTAAACCAATTTCTAGGTGATAACTATTAAATAATATTTTAATAGAAGATAATGGTTCGTTTAAACTCAGTGTTTCATGTAATGCAAGCTATCGAAATAGTCAAATTTATTGAAGAGAAATATAATATAAAATCTCCTGGTATTACATGTGTGCCCATGGTTTGTTTTATGTAAACCCATATAAGTAATACTTTGGTTCCCCTCATATTCATGTGTGTAAAAACATATGTAAAGGAAGGAGATCCCAGGAGTGAAGAGGTGATCTAATGTGGTGCCGTGGTTAAAACAATTAAGGTGTTGCATAGGAGTACAAGTGAAATACTGCAAGTCGTACCAATTTTGATTCTAGGCGTTATTGATTAGGGTAAAATATTAGTTTATTATCCAATAAATAAACTAATAATTTTAAAATATCATGTTCATAACATAATAATATATTTTATTTTGGTCAAGTGTATGATTAATAATTTTTGTTTGTGGATGCATACTTATGATCACCTGATTAAGTGAACCAAGAAGCATGAAATATTGAATTAAAATAAATTGAATCATGTATAAATATATACACATAATAAATAAAATTTCTTAACTGAATATTAAGTTATAGGCCTTCTATTACTTAAGTTAAGATACAACCATATACTAGAGTGACTCATCAACCTCTGTTAGGATGCTTCCATTTATCACAGAGTTTTAACTTATGCTTTGGGTTGAATTAACCAAGTTATAATTAAGTGTTGATTTAATAAAATATACTTGATGAAACTATTAGAAAAGTGTTTAGGAAATAAAAATATGATATTTTAAGATTATGGAGTCCACTCAACAGATCAAGGAGTTACGATTTAATTTATTTGGAAATACCCACATATCTAAATACATCTAAATTGCTTGATAAACCTCCATTTGGGTTATGAGAAGGGATATATAGATCATTACCACTAGATAATATATTATCCCAAATAGTTTAAATACCCTGAGATGGGGGGGGGGATTCAAATCAAGGTCTAAAATATTAAAACAACCACATCTTCACATCTTTCTTTGTTTTGAGACAAAACTCCCTTCTCTCTCCTTCCTAATGCACAATATATATGGAAACTAAAACATGAACATGATAGAACAATTTTACTTGGTTCACACTCATTGCGATAAATCCAATTAGCATACAAATTCAATGTACATATGTACCAAATCCACTAAATCTCACTACAATTACAATGTTGTAGTGGAATCACAACCCCTTTATGAGATTAGACATCTCTCTATCTGTGAGACTAGACTTCTCAGGCTCCACCAGATCATATATATCAAGCTCACTCTTTATGATTTTTTTTGAAAAAAAAACTTCATAAAAAATAAAACCTTTTAAATAAACACAATAAAACCAAAATACCACCTAGGGGGATTTTTTTTCAATAATATCCCCTTTGGGTTTGTTGAAAACTCTTAAGCAATTAAAGAATCAACTTGTTGAAAAGTCATGCACAAGAGAAACCATTTTCGTTTTGTAACCCATATAGTGATCAAATAAATACTTAAAATGGAATCTAAACCCACACGAGTCAATATCAACATGATATAAATGATTAACAATAAAATTTCATCAATGAATCACTTAATTTTCAAACCTACTGCTGAAAATATTTTCGATACCAAAAGAAAGAATAGGCTCAGCCTTTGAGATCTCTTATTAACCCACACATGTCCACTTATTGTATCATGAACCTAAAGGAAAACTATTTTATTGATTATTATTCATTGATTTTATAGTTTTAGCATCTTCATATTTAATTATACCCCAATTTCTATGCTCTATTTATCAGCTTTCCCTTGTCTTTATTCCCCCCTTTTTGATTAAGATATTTTATAACCCCTTTTAAATGAACCCAAAGATCAATACTTTGTGGTATGAAACATGGTAAAAAATAAATATCCATAAATAGAGGGAAAAAATACATACCTATGGGAGAGGGGGACCCATATCCACACTATTTTAGTGTGGGGAGTTTACTGAACTCCAAGAGCTAGTCAATACCATTCACACGCTTCTCTAGACACGACCTTCATCAGAATATGTACAACCTGTAGTTCTGTAGGCATATAATCCAACTTCACAATCCCATTATCCACCATATTGTTGATAAAATTATACTCTATTTCAATTATCTTTATCCATGAGTGATGGACTGGATTTTTACTAATATTTATAGCACTGGAATTATCACAATGAATTCAGATCAGAAACTTCAATTCAAATCCAATATATTTGATCTTTTGCTTCATCCATAATTACTATGTTCATGATTGAGTTGCCATAATATATTCCACTTTTTAGTTTCTCAATGAAATACAATCTTTTTTCTTTCTTATCTAGGAAATACATAATCCACCAAGATAGAATGCACCACCAGATGTTGACTTTCAATAATCAACTGAGCCGACCCAATCTGTATATGTAAATCCTAATAACTCTTGGTAATGTTTTTCATTTTATATTAAACCAAAATACACCATACCCTTGATATAGTAAAGTATTATTTTCACTGAAAGTATGTGTATTTTATTGTGATTTCTCTAATATCACACCACTTGAAATTTGGTGAAAACAGTATTGGGTTGTGTCATTGTTACGTATAATAGACTACCAATGATCTATCTATATTCAGTGTTGTTGACTACTTTGACTTCATCATTCATTGAAAAATCATCTTTTTAGTGACCATAATTTTCATTTATTTGGAATTTTTAATCCCAAATATTCTTAGAACCTCCTTTTTTTATTTTGATAAAGAAATAAATGTCCCATGTATTCCTTAAATTACTTGTAAACCAAGGAAAAATCTTATCTCATCAATCATTAACATTTCAAAATCACATTTCATGAATTCTGAAAAATACTTTCCCTACGCTTAATTTGATCCCACAAATATTATTTCATTGACATATACCAGCACCATCATCCTTTGATTACTCTTATTATTTACATAGAGACTATAATCAACTCCATCATGATGGAAATAAGCTTATTCAAACACTGATCAAGTCATGAATATCATGCTCTTGGTGCCTGCTTCAACCCATATATAGCCTTATTTAACTAAAAATCTTTGTTCCCATATTCATGAATGAGAAAACCATCTAGTTTTTTAATATAAACATCTTCTTTCAGAATCCCATTCATAAATTCTGATTTTAAATCCATCTAGAAAACATTGAATTTCCTTTTTACTATAATGTCTAGGAATAATTGAATTGTCTCCAACCTTGTAATAGGTGAAAATGTTTCATCAACATAAATACCCACTATTTTAGAGTATCAATTGCATACCAACTATTCTTTGTTTATGATTATTTTTCCATATTTATTTATCTTTTTATAGAAAACTCATTTGGTCTTAATGATATTCTTATCTGTTGGACTTGAAACAATATCCCAAGTCTGATTCTTTTTCTATTTGGTTAAGTTCTTCATTCATTTCTTGAAACCAAATCTCATATCCTAAATATTGTTCCAAAATTTTTGTCTCTACCTATGATGAGAAATATTATTTCTATAGATTATTAATCCTCCTCATATGCACTAGAGATATCTGATCCCTGATGATATTTTTCCTATCAATTTCAGTTTGGATATTTTGTTTATTTATAGGTTTATTGTAATAATCATCTTAATATTCTTTTAAATCTACCTTAGGAACTTGTACTTACCTTGAATTTATCACCTCTTTATCAATGTACTGATGATACTATTCATGGGTTTGTTGAATATTCTGATCATTTTATACCACAACAACATCATTTCTCTATATAATTTTTTCCAACCGCTTTTTGAAGAATTTATATTCTTTTATTTCTCTTGATTATCCAAGAAATATCCCTTCATCTACATAAGATTAAAAATTACTATATTTATCCTTATTAATAATAAAAGACTTACTTCTAAATACTTAGAAGGTTTTCAATGTTGTCTTCATTACATAACACAAATCATATGTAGAATTTAATTTCTTGAAATATAATAATTCTCGATTAGAAATGTTGACTGATGTCAACATTGTTTCTTTCCAAAATTTCTCTAGAAGGTATTTATAGATAAGAATCATTATATCCATATTATTGATAATATTATTCCTCCTCTCAACCACTCCATTCTTCCATGGATTTCTTATAACTAAAACTTTGTGCTTTATCCCATGTTTCTCGAGATAGCCCTACACTTGCCTATTTGTGAGCTCTGTTCCATTATAAGTTCGAAACATCCGAATATTTTGATATAGCATATTTTTAACTTCCATTAAATAAAATGTTATGTAACTATGCACTTTAGACTTATGGGTGATAATCGAGACCCATTCCATTTTTCTAAAATCATTAATTAAAAGGACATATTTTATCTTCCCATTAATAGATCTTGGTGAAATAGGTTCCCATACATCAATATGAACTATTTTAAGAACTCTTTTTGACCGTTTATATTTTTCCTTATACGTATTTTGAGTAATCTTCCCTTATTGTAAAGAATTTAATGAAGGAGTATCATCACATGATAACTTAGGGAGATCTTGAGAAGCTTTAAATTTAACCAAATATTACAAGGATGATAGGCTCAGATGACCAAGATTCTTATGCCAAAACCAATTTTAATCTTCTTTGGATAGGAAACATATAACTTCTTATACATTAACAAGTTAAATATTCCCCTTTATGTTATTTCATTAAAAAAAATTCTCCATATTTTCCCTTAACAATACACAATTTTTTTGTTAAAGATTATAGCATGTTCTAAGTCACACAATTGACTAACACTTATAAAGTTGTGAATGATACCCTCAATAATCAAGAAATATTCAAATCTCATGTCTTTACCCCCAAACCTAGATTTTCCCAAACCTATATTCTCCAGACCTTCATTATTTTTGAATATTATGAAACCATCCTTATTGTAAAAAATTCCTTTCACCAAACTCTTATTTCCTATCATATGTAAGGTTCATCCACTATCAATAATCCATTTTACAATGTGATATAATGCCTTAAAGTAAATCTATGAGACCACTTACTAATCATCATTTTATTTATTATCCATGTCTTTGAATATATACTTTAAGTATACTGGTATTATTCATCTACCATAGATTATGATTTCCCAAATTCTTCTTATGGGGATTAAAATTTATTTTCTGTTCTCATCTCATTTGATGATCTCTTAAACTGCTGCTTGAAACTGCTTCGGTTATGATTCAGTACATTCCTTCACATTGTTGATGAACAATATAAGGCCATGTCCTTAAATTCTCCACAAAAAATAATGACCATATAAATAATTCCTAAAATATTTAAATCTATCTATCTTCCTCTGTTTCTATTTCCCTCTTCGATACCTCTTTTCTATAGAGCATAATTTTTTAGAATGTCCAATATTTCTACAATAATAAAACCAGGTATGATTTGTAATCTTATAAATCCTTTATACACCACATATTTCTCCTTGAGTTCTCTGAATCTTATGATTCTGATTTATACCCAAATCTATCTTTAACCTTGGAGTGGGTGCTTGTGGTCGGACATCAACCATTACAGATTTCGATCTATGGTCAAATCCTATACCAGTGATTTCACTCTGATGTGAAACATTCTTCTCCAACCATTCCTTTTAATGTTTTTATATACCTCAAAATTTTAATTTCACTTTTTGCACCACCTGTGAAACCTTATTTCCCAATCTCATATCAGTATTCAATAGTTTCTCATGATCTTTTAACTTTATAGGCAGAAAAATCCCTCCTAAAGTTCTTAGGTATGTTTGACTTGATCTTTTACTATTTTAGTAAAGCTATTTATAATTCTAGAACGTTCTTAAAACCCTAACTTGAACTCAATGACTTTATCTATGTTTTATAGATTTTATGATTTGATATTTTCAATTTCAATCATCAAATCAGACTTATCTTCTTCCTGCTACTGCATATAGTTTCTTTTTATCACAAACCACTTTGTTATATTTCTTTGTTTTAGATCTCCAAACATCTATCTCCTCAAGAGAAACTTCAAATTCAACCTGGAGGCCAGCTCTTCCTTTGACTTATCCTTTATCATCATTACTTTCATCCCTTTTCTGGGAGTTTCTTACAATTTCTTCCATAACACCTTCTATCCAATTATCACATTCTTCCATTTCTTCTGCCTTGGAATCTTATAAATATTAATTTTTTTTTGTGAAATAATATTATTCTTTTTGGAGAAATTTCCCTTATAATTTTTCTCTCCTTCATCATTATATGAAGGCTTCTTATTATGAGATTCATCATCATCCTCATATTTATTTATTTTTTTTAAAATATTTTGCTACAAGATGTTCAAATCTTCAACAACGAAAGCATGCAAGTTTAAGTTTCCCTCTAAACATTCATTTTCAACTTTGAATATTTGGGGAAATTAGTGACATAACATCATCCAAAATTCCTTCTTCCTAACCATATTCTATAGATAAATTCTTCATGGCCTTGAAATCCACCTCTTTAGCCTTTCGTTTTTCCACAGACTCATTATCATTATTTATCATATCATAAGTGACAAGAGTACTATATAATCTATCCCATATTATCTCCTTAAGATATTTATTCTCTAGTATAAAGGCTTTCAGATTGAACTAAAGTGGAATTCCTCTCAATATGCACTTAAGAACCATTACATCTTTAATAATTTCTCCAAGACCCCACATGTCTTCTACAATAATATTCACCCAATAAAAAAATGCATCTATAGTCTCATTGGGGTGCATTATTAGGCCCTCATATTTATTCAAAATAACTTTTAGTATATCTTCTTTAACTTTTTAATAACATTTATTGATATTTATAATCTTTCACACATATCATGTGATGACATACATAACACCTGCTTTGTGTAGATTGGGTTGGATAAAGATCCCCCTAAGGAATTTATTCCTTTAGTATCAGAATCAAATTATCTGTATCTATCTTATGATTAAACTCTAATGTCCATATAGGGAAAAATACCATACATTTTTTCTTTAAACACATCCAAACCTAATAATAAAAAGAAGTGATACATTCGATTCATCCCTAACTTAAAATTATTTCCATCAAAGATCTAAATTCCTTTATGATTGATAAATTCCATTGACTCCACTAAGAGAGAAACTATGACTTTAACCCTACACTTTGATACAAATTATTATCCCAAATTGGTTAAATACCTTTTGGGTGGGGGTGGGGGGTGAATCAGGGCATGAAAGATTAAAATACCTTTATCTGGAGTTCTTGTTTAATTATTAGAAAAAATCTATTATCTCACTTTCTAGTTATATAGTATAAATAGAATTCATAACATGAAAATGACACAAAATGTTTACTAAGTTCACCCTCACAGGGATGTGTCCAAGGAGCATAAAAAATAAATGTGACGATGTACCAAATACATTAAATATCACTACTATTATAATGTTCAGAGAAGACTCACTATCCCTCATGGTTTACAACCATTCACAATTTAAAATCTCACCACTCTCTTTAAAATAAATTCACTATTCATCCAGTAGACTCTTATGAAAACTAGTTTTTAGTTTATTCACACTTTTTTGTGTCTTTATGATCTTATTTCATCAATAGGATGACAACCACATTTTCATGAGACTCCTCCACAAGACTCCTCCATGAGATCCTAGCACATAACCATTTTCACGAGATCTAGGAATGTAACCCTTATATAAGATCTTGATGTGAGACCCCTTGTGTGAGATCTTACTGAGATACCCCTTTGTGCAAGATCATGGCACAATACCCATTTCATGAGATCTTCAGATCATGTAGATATCAAGACCATTAGATCACAAGGGTCTTGAGACCTTGTTCAAATCATGAGAATGAAAAGACATTGTTCTATTTATGAGGATCATGTGACTCTAATAAATGTAATTTTTTAGGTTATGTAGATCTTCTGATGTCAATGGGCCTTCCTATGTGCACAAACACTGTGTGCATACTTCACTTTGCGATACCTCTTCATGAGAACCTTTCACGAGACCTTCTTCTGATTACACAGATCATAAGACTCCAATGTAAGACTTTGTTCAGGTCCTGAAAAATAATTTTTCTTTTAATCAAACCACTTAAGAAAACTTATTAAATTCTTAATAACAGGTTAGGGGGTGTTTATAGGCATAATTACACCACCTTAACTCAAAAAATAATGGAAAACTGTCCGTTCGACCTCATCGACATAATGTGATTCACATTATCCCATTGCAAGATCTAGATAAAATCATGAGTTCTTCATGTGATCCCATTATGAGATCCAATGAAAATCACTTGGTCAGTGACATTATCTTCTAATACTTCGAGATATCCCATCATGAGATCAAATGGTAACCATGTGGTCACATGATTTCAAATGACCATGAGATACCTTCTTAATTTATATCTTTTCTTCATATTTATGTTCTTTGTGTGATCTATCTGTGAGATCATTTGAATATCATGCTTTTTTATCATGTGCTTCACATGATCTCTCCATGATATCCTTTGACAAGCGTGATTTATCATCATGCACTCTACATGATCTCAATGTGAGATCATTTGAGTATCATGTGGTGCTTAGTGAGATCATATCAAACATCTCTCACTCCACAAGATCAATCTAGAATTAGAACTCCCTAAGATCATTTTAGAAATTTTTTCTCCATGAAATCAGTTCAAATATCTGTGCTCTATGAGATCATTTCATACATTCAAGCTCTTCAAGACCAGTTTATAAATTATCACTCCATGATATTATACATATCTCACTCTATGAGAGTAGGCATATCACCCTATATAAGATTAGATATCTCATGCTCTGTGAGATAAGACATATCACACTCACTCTTCATGATATCTTTCAAAAACTGGTCTTCATCAACAACCTCAAGCCTTATCAACAAAAAAAATCAAACTAGAACCACCATGAGAGATTTTTGAAAAAAATATCCACGAAACATGATATTATAAAACTAATGGAGAGGGATATTATATTTTTATAAAATATTGGGAGACTACTAAATAAAATTTATTTCATCACATATGGTAATAAAGATAATGTACCGATTATATTCTATTATTTTTATAGAAAATGGAAGTAATAAAATTACTATATTATTTTTGTGTTCGATTTCAAAGAAATAGAATCTCTTTACTTGTGTAAATTTTCAGGAGTAATCCAGACACTTGTACAATATACCATGCCAAGAGTGGAAATTATATATTCTAGAATCCCTATTCCTTAGTCAATTTACAAGGAGTATAGTGAGTATGGGGCACCTCTCTACCTAAAACACATGGATGATGCACTAGAAATCCAGTTTCTAATGTTATAATCCATGATCTGTGAGCTTCAAAAGATTTTCAAGGAAATGGATGCATACATCATGATGGTTTATCTTCATGATTTATATTAGGATAAGGCTATACAAAAGATATATGAGATCTCTAAGGAACTATTCACAAGAAATTTTGTAGAAGGGGTTCTAGTTAGGCCTCATATAGTCAAACTGTTGGCTATATTGAGTGTTTGGACATATTTGTATTTTAAAATCAAGATGAACTGTGTACTGATCTAGTTTTATCTTCATTATCATTGAGGAAATTTAGTTTCATTGTTAATTTTAATATAAAAAATGTTGTAAAGTCTCTATCATAGCTTCTTAATTTATTTATCTAGTTGATATATCCATGAGGCTTAAAAAGATTAAGTTCTTATAGTGATTAAGAAGAGGAAGAATAAGAAAAAGGGACCCAAGACTCATTCCATGCCTTAGGTACATGGGAACCATCCTTCAAAGAATAGTAAAATTTAATGAAAAGTAAAGGAAAAAAACACATAATGTTTTTAATGTGTCAATAAAGGATAGTAAAAGAAGAATTGAACCAACATTAAGAAGAAATAGAACGATTCATGTGAATTTGTTATCGAGTGTAACTTTACAATTTCTACAAGTTGGGTATTATATAATGGTTATAGTACTCAAATTTTTATCCAAATAAAGAAACCAATTATATTCTAAAAAGTTTCACGAGGAGAGGTGCATCTCCGGGCCATCGATTGAGTGAGTTTGGATTCTCTAGCTATTGGAGACTACCACCTTTCTTTTTCAACCAGAAAGATCATAATTTTAATAAACTATAATTATGTTCCTAGTGTCACTAAGAACATCATATCATTTCGTCTTTATAATCAAATGTCTTTGAATTCAATTTTATAAATAAATGATGCTAATTTTATAAGGATATAGAATTTTATGGCTTGGTATAGCTTAATAAAAGTCTTTATATATTAAATTACAAGAAAAAAGTGTTTTAATTGAATAATAAATCAACATTTCAAGACTTATATCACATCTAGTTGTGCCACCACTTACTTGTTCATGTTAATGAGAAGTGTTTAACAAACTCAATAAAGATGGTTATTTTGAATCTTTTGAACTAAAACCACTTGATAGATATCACACTTGTTCAATAGGAAATATGATCAAACTAATATTAAATGGAATATGTGAAAGGGATATAGAGATTTTATTATAGGTATATACTAATGTATGTGAACGTTTTATAATAGATGTTATAGTTTTATAGTCATACTTCATTACTTTTACCAACAACTTAAGTAGACATGGTCATATCTACTTAATGAGGTGAAAGTATGAATCCTTTGAAAAAATCAAGGAATTCAAGAATGAAGTCTTGAATTGAGTTAGTAGGTAGATAAAGTGAATTTTTTTATCTATGGTGGATAATATCATAACCAATAATTCATTGACTATTAACGAGAGTGTGAAATTTTATCTCAACTCACTCCTCTTTATACACCTCAATGGAATAGTGTTAGTGAAAGGATTAATGACACCTTTCATGACATGGTGAGGTTGATAATGAGTTATATAGATATTCCATTATAATTTTGGGGATATGAATTACCATTTGTAGTGAACATACTAAATTGAGTGCCAAATAAGGTGGAAAATCAAACACTATATGAATTAATGTATGAAAAGGAATCAGTATTGTTGTATAATCATGTATAGGGATGTGAGGCATTTGTTAAGGCCGATTTTGAAGACAAAATAGAACTCCATGACACAAAGTGTATATTTATAACATACCCCAAGGTAACAAGGGGATATTATCTATATGATCCCTATGAAAATAAAGTTATTATGGATAGACTTACACTTTTTTATTGAGAGGGAACATATCTTAAATAGAGATAGTGTGGAAATGATTGAATTTGATGAAGTTGATTCTCAAGATAGACAAGATTTGGTGTAAGAACAAGTTTTATAATCCCCAGTGGAAGAAGTAGTTTCAAAGATACAAGTACTGTATAGGATAACCAAAGAGGTTAGAGAACTAGTGAGGTATGGTTTTCTAGTCATAGAGGATAAAGAATCATTACTGGTTGAGAATAATGAAACTCCCTCCTATAAAGAGGAATTAATACTTTTAGAATTTATAATATGAAAAAAGATATTAATTATGGAATTTATTACATATACCAAAACCACATATGGGTTTTAGTCAATAAATTAGAATATGAAAAGACCATTGGGTTAAAATGAGTCTTCAAAAAAGAAGCTGGACATGGAAAGTCAAGTTACTACCTATAAATCATTCCTAATGGATATAGGGTTTAAATAGATTCAAGGAATAGACTATGGAGAAAAATTTTCTCCATTTTTAGTGCTTAAATTCACTATAATTATAATTTCCATAACAACTTAGCATGACTATGAGATTTGGAAAATTGATCTCAAAAAAACCACTTTCCTTAACTGAAACCTTATGAAGAACGAATATACAAAATAATAGAGGTTTTTTGAATCTTTCAAATTCCAATAAGGTATGAAAGTTATATAGATCCATTTATGGATTAAAGAAAGCATAAAATTCATGGGATATTCAATTCAATTAGGATATAAAAGAATTATGATTCCTAAAGTATGAAATTGAACCCTATATCTATAAGAATTTTAGTGGGAGTGCTGTCATTTTTCAGGTAGTTTATCTCTATGAAATATTATTTATTGGAAATGAGATACCAGTCTTATAGTCAGTTAAGGAATGGTTTAACAAGTGCTTCTCAATGAAGGAATTAGGTGAACCAACCTATATTCTTGGAGTCAAGATCATTTATGATAGATCCAAATAGATTCTAGGACTAAGTTATGGTACATACATTGAATAGATATTTAAGATATTTAGTATAGAACAATCTAAAAGGGGATTGGTTCTAGTTTCACATGGTATACATATATCCAAGAAAATGTGTCCTCAGACACAATAGAAGAGAGAGAGAGAGAGGATGAGTGGGATACCTTATGACTTCATGATAGGTTCTATCATGTATTCCATGTTATGTAATAGTATTGATGTTTCCTATGCTTTGATCATGGTATGTAGATAGTAAGAAGATCTAGGTGAACATTATTAGAGTTCTATAAAAGATATACTTAATTATCTCAGGCTTACCAAGGATATGTTCCTAGTCTTTTGTGGAGACAAAGAGATATCCATTAGTGGATTTAGAAATGCAAGTTTCCAGGAAGATCAAAATTACTTAAAATCTGAGTAAGGATATATAACCACTCTCAATGGAGGAGCTGCGATTTGGAAAATCTCTAAATAGCCAGTGGTCCCTGATTCTAAAATAGGTTTTGAGTATATTATGAATTATTCTATAACAAAAGAAGTAGTTTGGATATGAAACTTCAGTTAATATCTCATTGTGGTTCCTATTATTAGAGGCAATATCACATTATATTGTGATAATATTGAAATAATAACTCTTTACAAGGAGCCATGATCACAATAAAAAATGAATTACATAATTATGAAATATTACAAGTTGAAGGATTTTTCTTATACAGGTTAAGTCACAATGAGAAATGTATAAATGAAGAATAACATGGAATACCCATTGAACAAAGAATTATCTTGGAATAATCATGAATATCATGTGATAGTGAGTGGACTAAAGGATTTGAGTAGTCAAATCTAGTGAAAGTGGGAGTTTGTTGGAGTTGGTGTCCTATAAAAAGATTCAGGATTCTTTAGATTAATTTTAAATATTTATATTAATGTTGTGAATATTAATTAATATATTAATACATGTTGAGTGTTCTTATTCATAAAATTTTATGAGGTAATGACCTTAGAATATTTTTCACACTAAAATGGCATAACAGTTCCCTGCTATAATGAGATACTTAAAGTGTTGTGACAATATTCTTAAAAACATGTTCTATAGTTGGATGAAATTTTCTGAAAAGAAAAAAATGATACAGGTTATTAGGGTTAGGAGGCCCATAAGACATTGAGACATGATGTGAGTTGTAAGTTTTCACATTTAATACCTTTTATTAATTGAAAATACCCCATATTGAAGTTCAATTCCCAGGTTAATAATTATTTTCTGTTGATTTTTTATAATTATAACTTAATTAGAAATTTTATTTAAAATATTATTGCTATTGATGTGTATATATGTTGTTATAAATGATTAATCCATGATTAAGGAATTAATTTATTTTTTAATTTTTAGGGTGGATTTTTATATTTCATTAATAAAACATGTGAACTATTTCTGGATGGAAAGTTTGAAAGTCCAAGAGTGTCCTATACATCCACAATAACTATACTTAATTTGGGTACTGACCATATGCTACCCATGATTTAACCTTCTATATCATGGTAGGTATGGTGATCATTCCTTCAACCAACCATAAAGCATTGATCACAGTCACCTTACAGCCTTACCACACCACTATCTCATAGTTATTCTACCTACCATAAGTGAAATAATCTAACCATGTACTCAAAATTTTAACTAGGTAAAAATAGATTACCGTATTCATTTACTCTGATATTATTCTCATAGTAGGAATAACTATCGTGATCTCTTTTCAGACACAAGTTCACAATAATCACATTGAATCAACTTCACAGTAATATTTCTTACAAAAGGATTTACCCATCTACCCTATCCTACCTCTACTTTCTAAGATACTTTTACAAACCCCAAGAATCAACTTTCCCTTCAAAGAAAGATCCCTCCTGCGTGATACTTGAAAGAGATAACAAAACTAGAATGTGATCTAAAAATGTTTCCTCTCAACTGCCACCTCTGAAAGTATACATAGATAATCATCTATTCTACCAACGCCATATTCTGCTACCACCCTTAAATCTGAGATGAAGACAGAGTAAATCCACTTTATGAGAAGAATCTTGTAAGTACTCTGCTCCAATATGGGATCTACTTTGACTGAGGCTAGGATCCATCCGAGTGCACAATGAGAAAATCCACCCTGTCTGCATAGTAACTGATGGATTTTTATCATTCCACTATATTGTGAAGAAGAATTATTCTTGATTACACCATATACATGAAATGAAGGAACAAGAAACCATGACGACATGAAGGAAACAAAGAACAATGCCAAACTATGGAGCTCCCTCTACCATTAAATAGAACTACTAGTGAGTGTGGGATTTATATATAAGGTAAGGAAGAAAATAATGTATGATGGGAAGATGAAGCACCACTAACAAGGAAAATTTTTCCGTTTTGATACAATGATGGGATAATCTAAGCGCATATTATGCGATAAATGATGTATCATAGGTAAACTAATTCTACCCAGACACTGCATGAAATATAAAGGCACACAATTAAAATCTCATGCCCACTTTCCTTTACCCAATACTATAAAGCACCGGATTATTCCACCTTTAAAATAATATTATGCTGGATCATGGAGGAATACTAATTCCGTATAAAATTCATCTAAACCCTTCCTCCTAGACACATGTAAACCATTGAGCTTAAATGATACCTATAAGTAATTAGTTGGATTAAATTGATAATAGGGAGAACCAATGAATAACGATTCAACATATGAATAAAGGAATAGTAAAATATTAGACCATTTATTCCATTATTTGATATTTAAACCAACCAAATCCACTTACTGTATTTAAAAAAAATTTAACCTGTAAAAAAGATTTAAACAAACACAACACTATCTTCTTCAGAGATAATATGAGTCCCATTATTACAACATTTTTTGAGGTTCAAATATTATGTTTATAAGTTCCTTATAATAGTTTATCATTAAAATTGGCACCGCTTCCCAGGATATCCAGTGTTTTGTTTTAATTTTATTTATTTTTTTTTAAAAATGACCAGATCTAGTTCTTCCAACCTTGCTAGTTTTGAACCATAGGTTAAAATAACTGTATTTTAAATAATTAGAACTTTAAGTAGAATATAACAAGAGGAAATATAATTTATCACTATTCTACTGGATAAGAATCCTTCCTTAGATTCATTTTCATTAGTATATTTAATATAAAGTGAAGATATGGAAGGTAATTTAGCGCAAGTTAATTGGACCTCAAGTGAAATTTATACACCTATTTTCAACATTAACAATCAAAAATTTAAATTAAATGATAAAAAATATCATGAAATAAAAACTAGAATGATTTGGATACTACCTAAGTTTCATGGGCTATCTGGTAAAGACCCCAATATTCACTTACGATAATTTAAAGAAGTTTGCAGTGGATTTAGAACTATATGAGTCACTAATACTCAAATAATCTTAAAGGATTTCACCTTATCAATTTAAGGAGAATACAAGGAGTGGATCTATAATATATATCATAGGGAATTCAACTCATGGTTGGAGCTACAAAATATGTTACTCCAGAAATGTTTTCATACCTCGAAGAGTTCCTAACATTGAAAGGAAATTTATAGAATCAAATAGGAAACTAGAGAAACTCTCTATAAATTATGGGAGAGGTTAAAAAAATAACCACATCTACCCCACATCAGATATATAAATAACATCACTACTTGGTAATTTTTTACCAAGGATTGATGGATAATGACCAGAACCCACTTGATACTTCTTCAAGAGGAACAATGATTGAAAATTCACTAGTAGAGGTAAGAGAATTGATTGAAAGGATATCACAAAATTCCCAATAGTTTATTATGATTACTACAACTAGAGGAGTTCATGAGGTAAATATATTCAAATCACCCTTGTTATAAAATAAAATTGAAGAATTAACTTCCCTTGTGAGACAATTACTTGTGAACAAAGTATATGAATCATCCACCACCACACCCCCAAGGGCTTTCCAATTATTCTACTCTCAGGATCACTTTACTAATGGATTCCCTCAATTTCAAGGAATTTAAAGTTGTAATTCCATGTTTTGGATGAATTTTCAGAACTAACCAAGTGGAAACTAGGGATTTAGATAATTTCCTACTAAGCAATTTAGAGATGGGAGCTAGAAGACTTCAAGACCACCATTTCAATAGGATTCTCAACAATCTTTTCAACCCCATTAATTACAAAGATATAATTTCAAACTATCTAAAAGATACCAAAAAGGATAACCATAAGAACCATCCATGAAATACATTCCGAGAAAGGTAATGGAATCTCAAAATAATCAACACACCATCACCACCACTCATGGGTTAGAATTAAAAGAATTAAAAGGAAAATTTGGATAGCTCATGACCACCCTGAATAATATGGTAAATCAAGGATAAAAAAATATTCCTCCTCTGAAAATTACAAATCCTAAAGGAAATGTCATTTATATTAAATTTAAAAGTGGGAAAGAGTTAGAAGACACTAAAGGATTACACACAAAAATTCAAATTATAAGTAATCAACATTAATAATCATCCTCATAAAAAGAACCCAAGGAGGAGACATGGAAATCAATATCAAAGGGAAGTATAAAAATAATGTAGGATTCATAGTAAACCTACATCATTTTCCTATAGGAATTCAATAAACTAGAATCAATAAGGAGGAATCATTTCAACATGATATTATAGAATTTTTCAAAAAAGTTTAAATCAATACCCCCTACTAGAATCCATTCGCTCGATTCTAAGGTATGAAAAATTCATTAAGGACATGTGAATTAGTATAAGGAGATTAAAAGTAAATGAATAGATACCAATAGTTAATAATGTTTTTCTCTTTTCACCCCTAAAAATTTCAAGATCTAGGTACTTTTTTCTATTTTCTGCATAATTGGTGAGCTCATTTTTTCCCATGCACTATGTGACCTAGGAGATTTAATTAATGTAATTCCTTATTCCATTTATTATTATTTATATATAATAGAGCTTAAACCCACCCATGTGGTTGTACATATTTCCAACAGAACCACTACCTATTTGGTAGGTGTTCTTGAAGATGTCCTAGTAAGTGTATAATGTGACCCATTCCTTGTTGACTTCTACATTCTCAACATAGAAGTAGGTAAAGGTAATGAATATTCTCCCATTATTCTCACCATAAACTTCTTAAATACTACTAAAACAATAATAAATATCAATGAAGGTACCCTTTCCATGAAATTTGGTGAGGAAATATTAGATTTTATCAATTTAGATTCAATTAAACATCCACATGAATGATATTATGTTTTCAACTAAAAATATTTTGAACTTTACTACTTTTATAGGGAGTAAATCATGATTTTTGATGGCATAATTTTACTAGGATAAGATTTAGAAACTCAAAACCTAATAGATAAAACTGTTTTTTCAAAGTGAACTCAATCTAGAGAATGTCCACACTATTGATCAATTTGAAGAAATTGATGAAAATTTCTTTAATGAGTTACTAAAATTTGATACTAATAAATATTCCTTACTTGTGAAGGTAGCTAACATGGAGAATAGGGAAATGAGAAAATCTTCCAAAACCTCCACTTAATTAGAACTAAAACTTCTGCACTCAAATTTAGAATATTATTTGTTAAAAGAAAATAATAAACTATTAGTCATAATTTATAATAACTTAGAACCTAATAATGAAAACCAACTGCTGAATATCTTTAAAAATAACATTAAATACATATGATGGAAATTAAGAGATATTCCAAGAATAATCCCTACCACATGAATGAATTGAATTTTATTAGAATAAGGATATAAGTTTGTGATACAACCCCTGAGAAGGCTCAACCCAACCATACTAGAGGTAGAAAAAAAAGAAGTAGAGAGACTCATAAAATATGACATAATTTATCCCATCTCAGACTCCTAATGGGTGAGCAGCTTTAAAATTGTTCCCAAGAAAACCAGTTACACAATTTTCAATAATGAAAACAACAAATTGGTACCCACCAAAATCCAAAATAGTTAGAGAGTCTGTATTGAAAAGTCCATTTCTATATACCCTTTATAGACCAAATATTAGAAATACTATATGGGAAATAACATTACGTTTTTCTTATTTATTTTTATGGATATTTTCAAGTTCCCATAAAACTAGGTGACCAAGAAAATACCACCTTCACATATCCCTTGGGTAAATTTTATTTCAAGAAGATTCCTTTTGGTATTTATAATTCCCTAAGTGCCTTTTAAAACTACATGGTAAGTATCTTACCAGACTTTATTGAGAGTTTTTAGAGGTATTCCTTGATGAATTTACTATATATGTTACATTATTTAAATTTTTTTTATGAGATCTTGGAAAAGGTTTTATATATATGTATTCCGAAATAATTGGTATTGAACTTTGAAAAATTCTATTTTATGGTATAAAATTTAAATGTATTTTTCCATTTGATCTCTAATGAAATAATTTAAGTTGATAAATCCAAAGTTGATGTCATTTCAACACTACCCTATCCCACCACTTTCAGAAGCATTAGATCATTTTTTGACATGTTGGATTTTATAAAAGATTTATTAGGGTTTATAGAAAAAATTATTTTCCCATAATTAAACTACTCAATAAATAAATTTCAAATTCATTTGATGATTCATACATAACATAATTTGTCAAATTAAAATATTGTTTATCCACTGACCCCATCATCTTAACACATAATTGGAGTTACCCCTTAGAGATACCATGTGATTCTTTTAATATAGCTGTAGCATCCATAAAATATCAGAAGATAAAAAAGATTATAAGAGTGATAGCATATATTTCACAAACCATGTATACCACCCAGTTAAGCTACTCAAAAATAAAGAAGGTGTTTTTATCAATTGTTACAGATTTAGAAAAAATACATTCTTATATCTTAGAAAGTAAGGTAATTATTTATTTTGGTCATGTAGATTTAAGATATGTGATTAAGAAGACTGATGCAATGGAAATATTGGTAAAATGGATATTGTTGCTACAAGAGTTTGACCTCGAGATTAAAGATAAAAAGTGTTGGGAAAATACAGTCGCCAACAACATGAGTATGCTACCTCAAACTGTCGAGGTAGAACTAGTTCTAAATACTAGTCTGAATGATTCTTTTCTTGGTGAGAAAATGTAAAACCTAACCTAATAACCCCGATATACTAACATAGTGACCTTACTAGTCATAGAAAAGGTACCTTCTTTCTCTTCTAAGAATCAAATTGAGAAAATAAAATCTGAATCAAAACATTATGGTTGGGAAGACCCTTATTTTTGGAAAACGTGGAATGATCAAATCATTATAAGATGTATTCTTGAGGAATAAATACATTATTTACGTTATTTTTGTTATACACTTTCATGTGGAGGATATTTTGGACCTCAAATAACCACTAATAAAATATTAGAAGATGGATTGTTTTGGCTTGTCTTCTTTAAAAATTCATATGTTTTTTATAAAAAATTCCCAAACCACCCTTTTACTGGTGGAATTTCCAAAAAAATAAAAACATTTCCCCAATAACGTTTAGTTTTTTTGTGAAATATTTTATATATGGGGAATTGAATTCATGGGACCATTTCCCACATCATTTATATTTTCCTATATTTTTTTAGTAGTGGACTATGTGTCTAAATGGATTGAGGAAAAATACACTCAGGATTATGAATTAAAAATGTAATTGAATTTATAAAATAAAGCATATTTTGTAGGTTTGGATTACCTTGAGCTATAATCAGTGACCAAGGAACCCATTTATGAAACAAAACATGGAGGCCCTCATGAGAAAATATGGATTACATTATAAAACCTCCACTTCCTACCACCCATAGACGAATGGTCTAGTAGAAGTATCTAATAGTGAATTAGAAAATGATCTTGGAGAAGATAGTGCAACCCAACCCCAAGGACTATAGTAAGAAGGTGTAAGATTAACTATGGGTGTACAAAACATTCTAAAAGACCCCATTAGTTGTAATTTAAGGAAAAGGTTCAAAGCAACCATTAAAGGTGAATAACCAAAAACTAAATAAGTAGCATGAGTAATTTTTTAAATAACTTAGAGAGAAGTTTAAAATCCTTCCTACTACTGAAAAATAACTATTTCCAGGTTTTATCTATCATTTATTTTAGTTTTGATGTTTATTTTATATTTAACTATCTCTTTTAAACAAATTCATACTAAAATTATAATTTAATAGTGTTAGAACCAAGTATAGGTTAATAGATCCACCATAATTTTTAAATAAATAAAAACCATTTTTCCTGAAAATACAGTACTATAATTTAAACTTTCTTTTAGTTTTTAGTTTTTACTTTTCACCCTTTTCTTGAACTTCATTTATACCCTTCCTAGTTTAAAAATACCACTCTATAATTGAGGTAATTGATTTCTTCTAAAGCTATGAACTTTAAGTGATTTTTCATTGTGTTGATCACTACTTTATGAAATTACTTTCTTTGAACTAGGAGATTAATTGTGAGTGAAATGATTTGTGTGGAATCAGTTTTATAACTTTAATTCACTGGAATTTTGAACTTGATCTATGGTAACTTGACCTCTATGGGACAAGAAACTTTGGGATCCAACTTAAATGAAAATTATATAATTCCTTTGAACCTAGAATATAAATGGGAAATTGGGAACCCATAATGGATCTCTAGGACAAGGGCATTGGGTGTGTTTTTGTAATTAAATAAATCAATCATAATAACTGATATGTATAGTGATTTGCACACAATTATGGTGGGGAAAAATAAATTTTAAAAGTGACTTGTCAAAAAATGAGTCCATTTATCTTAGGGGAATATTGAACCCATAGAAATAAGGTTAATTTACTTATAAAACATTCATTTAATTTGTTTCAACATACTGAAAAATCAAACTATGGTTTAAGAAATTTAAGAGAGAGGGAGGGAAGAAAGTGATTTTTGTTAAAATTTTGATTCCACTTAAATCTAATTAGACCCCCTCATGAACTAAAAGTTTGTTTGAAGTGGGGTAGGGTAGTTGTTTGATTTATAGACTAGGCATGATAAATTTAGCAATAGATTAATTTCAAGATGATAAATTTAAATATAGTCAGAGTAACTTTCTTTCTTTTTCCATTATGAGAAAATTGAATTCAATGGTAAATTACTTAGGAGTGAAATAGTCTAAATGTGGGGGAGTTATGTGAGTTAGAATTTTCAACATTTAATTCCTTTTATTCATTGAAAACACCCCAAATTGAAATTTAATTTGTAGGTTAATAGTTTTTTTTGTTGAAAACTTGGAATTAAAACTTAACTGTAAATTTGATTTAAAATATGGTGTTTATTGATGTGTACATATGTTGTTATAAATTATAATTACATTATTTAAGAATTGATATTTTTTAACTATATAGGGTTAAATTAATAATACATTAATAAAAATGTGAACTATCATAGAATAGAGAGTTTAAAAGGCTAACAACAATGTTGATATTCATGGTCACTATGCTTACTGTGGGTGTTGACCATATACTGCCTCTTCTTGAACCTGATATATCATGGTAGGCATGGTGACTCTGCATTCATCCAAACAAAAATCACCACTAATAGTCACCTTACCACCTTACCACACCACTGTCTCATTGTAAGTCTTCCTACCGTGAGTGCCATCAACTGACCGTGTACTCAAAATTTCTAAAAGGGAAAAAATAGCTAACAATAATCATTTACCATGCAACCACTATAATTGTAGGCATAACTACCATGATACCTTTTCAAACACCCACTCATGGTAACCACGTGACTATAAACTTCACGATAATCATCCTTACAGCAATATTTACTTATCTTCCCTACCATGCCTCTACTTTCTAAGATACCATTACAAACCCCGAGCCTCCACTTACCCTATAGAGTAAGAGACCTATTATTTGATACTTGAAGGATATCTTGAAACTATGTGATTATCTAAAAATTTTCTTCTCAAATTCCATCACTATGAGTACACACAAGGTACCATATATTATATTGATTTCACCTTCTGCTACATTCACTTTCCTGAATGTCCCAAAGGCCTTTTTTTATTCATTTTTGATAATCCCCCTTTTAATGGTTTAAGGGGAACCCTAACATGGACCATAGGTTTCATGTCATTACGTGACCCAAAGGTCTTATAGGAAATCATATAGACTATGACTACTTGGAACTGTCCCTCCCTAGAATCTTGATCATGATGTCAGCTCTCCACATTCACATGGATATTCTTATAGGCTTCCCATGAAAACATTGGATGGTCTCGATGGCAAGTTCCATACACTATAATTCTTCAAAATCCGTTAGCTTCTGCTCTAGTGAATGCACCTGCTCTGTATCCTCATATGGAGCCTAGTACTTATAGAGTATTCCTATTGCATTAAGAACAATTTCATCTGACCCGAAGGCCTTGAGGTGGCCCAAAGGCCTTGAGGTGTCCTGAAGGCCTTGAGGTGGTCCGAAATCCTTACTGGCCAAAAGGCCTTGGGTGGACCAAAGGCCCTGAAGGACCCGAGGACCAAACCGGTGGCCCAAAAGACCAAATAAATGAATATTTATGGATACTATAGTACCGAAAATTACCTGATACATTGCCTACTACAGTAAACCAAAAATATGTATCCACTCAGATTTGATCTCAGGTCTCTTGGATGCACTTTCCAAGTCCTCACCAACTAGGATGAGGCTCTTGTGCCCACCTTCTGCTACCACCCCTGAATCTGAGATGATGATGGAGTGAAACCACAATACCATAAGAATCATAGAAGTAATCTGCTCTAATTGGGGCATCACTTTAACAGAGTTTGATATCCAACTAATTATGCCATGAGTGAAGCCATGCTATCAGCATAGTTTCTAAAGGAGATTTGGAATTCCACTCTATGATGAAGGATAATGCTACTTGATGACACCAGAGTTGTGTAAAAAAGAACTAGGTTCCCATGATGACCTAAATGAAACAAAACAACAATGTAAAACAAAGGATTTCCCTCAACCATGAAATAGAAATATCGTCAAGTGTTAGATTCAGGTGTGAGGTAAGAAAGAAAATACATTCTAATGATAATATGCAACGCCAATGAAAAAGAAATGGTTGGACTTCACCATCCAATGATGGGAGAATCCAAGTGTAGATTCTAGAAAAAATGAAATCTCATGGGTAAAATAATTCTTCCTAAGTCCTGCACAAAATGGTAAGGCCCACGATTAAAAGACTAGGCCCACTTTCCTTTACCCACTATTGAAAAGCACTAGATCAGTCCACCTTTAAAAGAATTTTAGGATAGATCATATAAGAATACCGATGAATTTTAAAATACATCTAGAACCTTCCTCATGGAAACATGTCAAACATCGATCTTAAAGCATACCTTCTCCCTAGAGACATTTCATAATTCAATGAAGAAGCATGTGTCATTAACATGAACTGAACCCATTCATTCAAATCACTTTATAAGAAGGAGAAATTTCTCTAGAAGGAGAGCTGTGAAGCATCACCAACTAAAACTCTTGTGATTTAATTTTCATTCTATAATACTATAGTGATGGAACATTATACCCTCTATGGTTTGGCCAAGGATAATCCCTTCACCTCCCCTATCGATGAATTCAAATATTTCCATACAAATTCTATCTCCTCTATATAATTTAATGGTTTCTTTAGTAGAGGTTTCATATGATTTAGCTTTTAATTTATTCTTCTTGTTCTACAAATTTCACACATAATCCACTTGGATTTAGTCCACTACATGTGATAGTATAAAGTGGGGGTAATTCAAGTGTAAAAGGATATATCAAATACTAGGCTAGGTAAGGGAAGGAAATACAGTGATCAATGAAATTCTTTTTTTGAACTGAAATTTCCTGAATCAAGTAATTAGATGGATTCAATTAATGATAGGGAGATTATGAACCAATGAATAATGATTCAATAGGTGAATGAAGGAATAATTCAAGGATTAACCATTTCTTTCATTAGTTTATTTTAAAACCAACCAATATACTTACTATATTTTTTATAAAACTAAACCTATAAAAAAAGATTTAAACACACACAACATTGTCTTCTCTAAAGACAATCTGAGTCCAACTATTACTAAATTTTCTCAGGTTCAAATATTTTTTTGTTAACTTCATTATCATAGGTTATCATCAAGACATCATCTCATAAAGCTTACCCTTGGTAATCTTTAAGAGAGGAGGTTATGATAACAAGACCCGCCCATAAAAATTCAACCTATTTTATGTGTCATTGGATATTCTTATCTGTGGATGTGTGTAATGATCCTTTAACTTGAGATTATTATTAACCCATATGATACGTCACACACTTTGATGTTTTTACTAAAACTGTAATTTCATATGTTCATTGGGATGTAGGATTCATTGAGTTCATCACAATTGGTACATGATTAATGAATAAATTAAATATATAATTTGTACCTTACCATTTTATGGAAGATGATATATCACCCCTTTGATGGAAATAGAACCGTCTCATCAATTCCATGGCCATGATGTAATTTATTGAAAATCAAATAATGAAATATCAAGGATATAGGTTGATGACATGGGTATGCAACCTTCTTGACGAGATATCATAAAAGGTGATTATATTAAATAGTGAGCATTCATAGGAGGCCACTATAATTTTGATACTTAACTTATTTCTTTATAGGTTTCTTGGTATGTTTCTAGATTATAAACTTATATTTTATGTTAGTTAAGCTTAATTTCATTAAGAATGAAGGATTAAGGGTTAGATACCATGTGTATCTAGAATATTCATTAAATTCTATTTTAATTTAATAGGTTAGAATAAATATTATTCCTAATTTATGGTTTAATAATTATTCGAGATTAGTTGATCACCAAGAATAAATCATGATTTATTTGATATAATAAATATGTGTGTTAAATAATAGTAAATATTTAATCACAAGTTTTGGTGAATATAATATTTTTTATTTATCAATAAATAATGAATTTATATTTATTTATTAAATTAATGGTCATTATTTGCAGTTTGGTAAATACCAAGAATTGACAGACTCAAATTAAGGATCTTGGTGGAAATGATATATTAAATATAATTTAAATAAATATTGATTTATTTATTTAATAAATGATATTTATATATTTACAGGTGTTTCACATGCCAAGTAAATGAAAATATTATTTATATTATTATTAAATTTAGGGTTTTTTGAGGAATAAGGGATTACCTGAGATCCTATGTACAATTAGCAACCTTAACCTAGATATTTAAGTTATATCATTTTATAGGGCTATACATTAATTGTGGACAAAAAATAGTAGAGATAATTATCTCAACATTAAGAGATAAATATCTCAAGAATATGCACAAGAATGAGAGTATTTATCCTACAAAATCTTCTCAAGTATTGAGAGGAAACAATAATTTTTTACCTAGGATTTATTATTGAGATAAATTGTGGATGATTCAAGTGATCAATGTCTGCCATGGTATCACCCTATAATTCTATGGTAATGTCTTGAGGTTTTGGAACATGTTTGGTTCACTTCTAGATGGATTCTACCTTTGAATCCTTCAACTATAAAATGGTATGAAAAGAGTGATCAATCATATCATTAATGAAGAAACATTTAAAATATAAATTAATTTTAAATTTTATGTGAAAGATCCTATATAGTGGATCTCAGGGTTGCATTAATTTAATTATGAGTAGAAATTCAAAGAAGTTAACAAAAAACCATTTTTGGGAATGAGTATTAACAATTCTATTATGCCTCAGATCCGTCAATCTTTCTTTTTATAAGGCCCCAGCCTTAAACCTTACTTAATCTTGAGTTATTACAAGATTACACATTGAGGATCTTTTCGGGTTTATAGTTTTAGAGAATTAGATCATAAAAGTTGCATTACATTCCACATATAAACAAAGTGGTTACATAAAGATAGTATTCTTCATTCCCATCAATAGAAACATATTTAAAATAAACATGGATTCTTTCTTGACACTTCCTTGATGCTATCATCATATCATATACCTTTCCCTTGACCTGTGAAAAACATTTCAAAAAAACATGGGATGAGCATAAAAAGCTCAGTAAGGGATATAAAAATATGGAAAGGAAACATGGGTACATATATACATAAGGATGAGATCATACTTTACCCATAAAACATAAGAACTTTAACATACCTCACCAAATCATGAATAAATCATAGAAATCATAAGACATAAAGTTAACTTGAGGCATTCATAACATTCTTACGTAGGGAGTAACCCTCTTGGTTATGTTTGGAATACCCATCACAGTATATTCCCTAAATCTCTTCGGAGAAACCTTAACATTTCATTCCTTCGCGTTACCCAATGAATTGGAGAGCTATATCGGGCTCACCCGCCCTTAGTTTATCACAGAACCACCCATCTTCATAATAATGCCCAAGAACCTCAACATAATCGTATCACATAAAACATGCATAAAGGAAACATAACATTTCCACCTTTCAATCACAAGATATCAATACAACACATTGATATAAAGACATTATGAAAACCATTTTCAATACCAAAATAAAAGAAAAGTAAAACATGGTATTTATTTTTCTTTTTAAAAAAAGGTATGGCTTGTAGAGGAAGTCGAAACTCAAATAACGGTCACGACGGCGGAGAAGTCGTTGTCGCCACGTACATACGACAAAAAAATTCCCTTTTGTCATTTAGTAAACGCTTCGTATAAAAAATATTCCTTTCGAATAAATGTATAAGTCAAAGGGGTTTATACACCGTATAAAAGAAAGTTGTGTATAAAATAAAATATGCCTCAATGAAAGGAGATTGAGACGAAGTCCCATACCTTGGGTCCGACTTGACTCGGTCGTTCTTTAATCTCTTGAATAATAAACTTGAGTTAATTTCTAATTTTTTAAGAACCTTTTTCAAGTTCATTATTCCTTTTATATCACTTATTTCCATGTCATGAACACTATGTAATTGTTTAAGTTAATAACAGTTGTTTTAACGATCATTGGTTCTTGAGTAAAAAATAAACCCTTTATAATTACAAGTTGTTCATGTATCCATTATATCCAGAATTATAATCATGATGTAGATATCATATATATATCATATATATCCAGTACATGCATGCATTTATAATATTACATAATCATTTAGAGGTAAGAAATGAAATGCACCGTTCATGGAGACGGTAAGCCGTGCGTACGCATGAACGCTAATTTCATTTCTATTTCGTATTTTATAGAATGGAATCATAATGATATAAAGGTATATTATAATTCCAGTATAATATCATATATAATGTCATAGTTCCATCCTTTATATGTCCCACATATGGTATTTAACGAATCAACTCACTTTAAGGGGGCGGTAGTCCGCACTTCCTTAAATGAAGATATCGCGTTTACCCATAATGGAAACCATAAAGGTATACCCAAAATGAAAAATACAGAAGCTTAAGTAAAACATAAACATATTATATATCATATATAAATATAGTGACATCTTAATGGCCACCTTTGAAGGTGTTAAAGGAATGTTGAACAATCATCGTTTCAGGAGGCATAGATTAACAATCCACAGAAACCGTATGTTCGTTAACCATTAGATGTAGGTGTGTGTAAGTGTAGCTCGAATCCTTATTATAAAAAAATCCTACTATATTGAGGATACTGGAGTTGTTACAAAAGAAAAGAATAAAAATAGTTTAGGGGGGTGGAGAAGCAAAATAAAACAAAAGGACTCAAAAGAAGACATTATCTTAAAATCGGGTAACTCCCTTTGGTTTGAGCTCAAAGGCTTCCTTGGGAAGACTTCTTCCCAAAGTGAGGCTTCAAGGAGTAAGAGAGGTAAGTGGAGAGACAAAATGGGCAGGGTTTGGCCGAGCCAAAGGCTTTGGGAGTGTGGAAAAAGAGGTAGAGGTGGGGGCCTTTTATAAGAGGAGAGGAGGGGCACTCTTGGAAAGTAAAGATAAGTTACTTTATTTTAAAATGCGTTTCGGATTCAAAAGGTCCCACATTGATGTGTTTCAAGGATAAGGTGATAAGGGTTCGAAATCCACCCATCCAATAGGTTTTGGCCATGTGTAGGGCATATATTTTACATTATCTTTTCATTTTATTTAAATCCTTTATTAATGAGGTAATCACTACATCATTATGATGTCATAAATACATTTATTTATTTAATGTCAAAAAATTATAAAAAACTACTATGATGTAGGAAATAGTTTTATATTTCCAATTAATATTTATAGTAATAAATCTGACCTGTATAACCCTATATAAAAATTGTTTTCGTAAAACATATTTTGTTTGTGTCATTTTTACTTTTACATTAAATAAAAAGTTATTTATGTCATTTCCCAACCAAAGTGGCTCCATGGGGTCCCCAAGTTGACCCATGGATTGTCTTGGTCAGCCATGACACATCCAATAAGTTTAGGAAATGTTTCTAGGTCATTTCATATTATTAAAGCATTATTTTTACCTTAAACTACACTAATTACCACTAATCGCGATTAAAAACTTAATAAGTTACTATTCACCAAAAAATTATTTTAATCTCATTGAACCACATTTTACTTCTTAATGACAACCATGTATGTCGGATTTTTGAAATTCAAAACACAAAGGTGGCAAAATTTTATTTAAACGAAAAATCAGTTTCTTTAGCTACCACTTAGTGATTTCACTATTCATCAAAAATTGAAGTTTTTCAGAAAAATACCAAAACTTCACCCTAAGCTATATTTGATATTCTGAATTCAAAAATGAAGTCTATTTTACAAAATTCAAAACATATAAGTCACATTAATTAATTTAATAATTAATTCCCGCTGTCAGAGCAAATAACGTGTTTTTATGAAACAATAAGTATCAAAAGATTGACACCACTTTAAGTCCAATTTCAAAGTGAAATTGATTCCAATGACCACCATTGGATTAAATGGTAAAAATATATTCTAATTTTACATCAAAACCAATTCAAAACATAATCTAATCATATAAATAAATTATATTAAAAAGCATTTTTGATGTAAAATGCAGTATTTTTCACTATTCATTAAAAAATAAACATTGTCAGAAAAATAACAAAAATTCACACAAAGTAAATTTTGATGTCCCAATCATAAAGAATAAGTTTATTTTGACAAAAATGATTTATAAAATTGTCAAAATATAGATTCAAAAATGGTTTTCCATCAAAAGGCAGTAAAACAATCTTTTAAAAATATTAGTGTATTCCATGCTTAAGATTGGATTTATTTTCATTTTAAGCCTCTAAAACACTATCTAATTAATTAATATACATAGATAAAAATATCTATTATTCATTAGTTACTTGGGATGTTACATCCTTCCCCCCTTTAGAAAATTGCGTCCCCGCAATTTATTTACTTATCGAATAAATGGGGGTACTTATCCCTCATTGCATTTTCAGATTCCCATGTTGCCTCTTAAATCATGTGGTTTTTCCACAAAACCTTTACCTAGTGAATCACCTTATTCCGTAACACTTGCTCCCTGTGGTCAAGAATCTGGACCGGTTGTTCCTCATAAGATATGTTCTCTTCCAGCTGAACTACCTATGGACTCAAAACATGAGATGGATCTGGCATGTACTTTCTCAACATCGAAACGTGAAAAACATGGTGTACCTGAGATAAACTTGGAGGTAAAGCCACTCGGTAAGCAACTGATCCAAATCTCTCCAGAATTTCATATGGTCCAATGAACCTTGGACTCAGCTTTCCTTTCTTACCAAATCTCATCACACTTTTCCAAGGAGAAACCTTGAGAAAAACATGATCACCTACCTCGAAAGATAGATCCTTACTCCGGTTATCCGCATAACTCTTCTGCCTGCTCTGAGCTGTTCTCATTTGTTTCTGAATCAGCTGAAATTTTTCTGCCATCTCTTCTACCAATTCTGGTCCCATAAACTTCCTTTCACCCACTTCATCCCAGAAAGCTGGAGTTCGACACTGCTTCCCATATAATTCCTGAAATGGTGCCATCTGTATACTGGAATGAAAACTGTTATTATATGAAAATTCAACCAAAGAAAGATGTTGATCCCAACTTCCCTGATAATCCATAGAGCAAGAACGTAGCATATCCTCCAAGGTCTGAATTGTTCGTTCTTACTGCCCATCTGATTGAGGATGAAAAGCTGTACTAAAATTTAATTCAGTACCCAATGACTTCTGAAGGCCTTCCCAAAAGTTAGAAGTGAACCTGGGATCACGATCAGATACAATGGAGATAGGAACTCCATGTAACCTGACTATCTCTTTAAGATACAAACGGGAAAGTTGATCAAGAGAGAAAGTATCTCGTATAGCAAGGAAATGAGCAGACTTGGTCAAGCGATCAACAATAACCCAGATTGCATTATTACCTCGATATGTCTTAGGTAATACCACAACAAAGTCCATGGATATATTCTCCCATTTCCACTCTGGCACTGGTAGAGGATGAAGCATCCCTTTCGGTAACTGCCGCTCTTCTTTAACCTGTTGACAAGTCAAACACTTCACAGTAAAGTCAGCAATATCTCTTTTCATTCCATCCCACCAGTAATACTCCTGAAGATCTCTATACATCTTAGTACTACCTGGATTAACTGAAAACGGAGAACTTTGAGCTTCACATAACAACTCTCTCTTCAACTGTGAATCCCAAGGCACACACAATCTCTTCCCAAATCTCAAAACACAATCATTATCAATGTTGAATTCAGGAAACTTACCTTTCTGAACCAGCTCTACCTTTTTCTACAACTCACTGTCTTGCTTCTGTGCTTTCTTGATTCTATCTGATAGAGATGATCTCACTGATACCTGAAACAAAACAGAAGAAATTCCTGCGCCAACAACTTCTATGACAAAGTTCATCAAATCCTTAACCAAAGGATCACGTTCCAAACACAACATTGCTAATGAATCATTACTTTTTCGACTCAAAGCATCAGCCACTTTATTTTCTTTTCCCGGATGGTAATGAATTGTACAATCATAATCCTTGATTAATTCTATCCATCTACTTTGTCTCATGTTCAATTCTTTCTGAGTGAATATATACTTAAAACTTTTGTGATTGGTATATATTTCACACTTTACTCCATACAAATGATGCCTCCAAATTTTTAAAGCGAAAACAACAGCAGATAATTCCAAATCATGTGTAGTGTAATTTACCTCATTAGTTTTCAACTGTCGTGAAACCTAAGCAATTACCTGATCATTCTACATTAGGAAACAACCAAGTCTTTTCAATGAAGCATCACTGTATATAACAAACTCACCATTCCTGGAAGGTAGTGCCAAAACTGGAGCATTCACCAATCTTCTTTTCAATTCCTGAAAACAATCATCACATTCTTTTGTCCAGATAAACTAAACACCCTTCCGAGTTAGCTTAGTCATTGGACTAGATAACCGTGAAAAATTTCTAACAAACCTTCGGTAATATCCTACCAAACCAAGGAAGCTAAGAATCTTGGTTACATTTGTGGGTCTTGGCCATTCTTCCACAACTTTTGTTTTTGCAGGATCAACAGTTATTCCATCTTTAGAAACAATGTGACCAAGGAAATAAATTTGTTGCAACCAAAAATCACACTTGCTGAATTTTCCATACAATTTCTTTTCTTTTAAGGTTTGCAAGATAACCCTTAAATGTCTTTCATGCTCCTCTTTACTTTTAGAAAACACAAAAATATCATCAATGAAAACCACCAAAAACTTATCCAAGAACTCATGGAAAATTCTATTCATTAAGTCCATGAATACAGCAGGTGCATTGGTTAGCCCAAAAGGCATTACTACAAATTCATAATGTCCATATCTCGTACGGAACACGGTCTTCGGAATATCTTCCTCCTTTACCTTCAGCTGATGGTACCCCGATCTCAAGTCAATCTTTGAAAAAAACTGAGCTCCCTGGAGCTGATCAAACAAATCATCGATATGAGGCAAAGGATATTTGTTCGTAACAGTGATATTATTCAAGGCCCAATAATCAATACAAAGTCTCATAGAACCATGTTTCTTTTTAACAAATAAAACAGGAGCACCCCATGGTGATGTTCTAGGTCGAATGAAACCTTTCTCTAATAAATCTTGCAATTGCTCCTTCAACTCTAAAAGTTCAATTTGAGCCATTTGATAAGGGGGTTTTGAAATTGGCTTAGCATCAGGAACTAAGTCAACCGTAAACTCAACTTCCCGATCTGGTATTATTCTAGGCAACTCATCAATAAAAACATCAGGATACTCATTTACCACTGGCACAACATTAATCTGAACAGTTCCTTTATTTTCAAAGATGTGTGCAAGGTAACATTCATTTCCATCTTTTAGAAGTTTCTTGGCCTCTTGATAAGTTATCAAAAGTAAGGGTTCATTCTTGTACACAAACTGAATGTATTTCTGAAAAGAAACTTATTTAGATCTACAGTCAATCTTAGCATGGTAAATAGAGAGCCAATCCATACCCAGGATAACATCAAACTCTACTAGAGGTAGAACAATAAGGTTTGCAAGTAGGTTCTTTCCACAGATAAGGATATGAAGATTCTTATAAATTCTTTTTTCCTCAACATTTCCCCCAGGTGTTTTTACCACAAGTTCAGAAGTCACTTCTTGAGATGGTATTCCCATTTTACTAGAAAAGTTTTCAGAGATGAAAGAATGTGTAGACCCCGAATCAAACAACACACTGGAATAATATGAAAAAACAAACAAAGTACCTGATACAACTTCATTTGATGGCCCGACATCTGCTGAAGTAGTTGCAAAGGATTTCACCACCCCTTTCTGCTTGTAGTCTAACTGCTTCCCATCACTCAAGCTCTTTGTCGGACACTCGTTTTCATAGTGACCCATCTCATTGCACTTATAACATTTCACTATCTGTAAATCAAATTTGGTCTTACCATCACCCTGATCTTTTTCAGTGCAATCACGAGCCTTATGTCCCATCTTACCACATCGGTAGCACTTTCCAGAATTCAGAAGACATTCCCCAGCATGCCTTTTTCCACATTTATCAGAAACTAGAAACTTAGTTTTCTTACCATCAGACTTTTTTGAAGAATTTTTACATTTATCCTGCCACCTCGGTCTCTTCTTCTACTAGTTTTTATAGAACACTTGGTCATCGAAAAACTCCATTTCCACCTTCTCAGAACATCAAACAAGATTTTCATAACTTTTAAACTCACGAGAAGCTAATGCCCTTCGATATTTTGGCTTTAATCCTGAGTAAAAACGATTGATTTTACTATCAAGGTCTCAGATAAAATTTGGAGCATACCTTGCCAATCGAGTGAACCTTTCTTCATAGGCATCCACTGAGTCTTCCTCTTGCCTCAATTCCAAGAATTGCTTTTCCATCCTAAGTCGAACAGCCTTAGGAAAATACTTCTCAAGAAACATACCTTTGAATTCATCCCAGTCGAGAGCATCAATCTCATCAGCGTCCCTGATATTTTTAACCATCGACCACCACTGATCTGCCTCACCCTCCAAACGGTAAATAGCAAGACTAACCTTTTGATTGTTTGAACACCCCATGACATCAAAAATCTTCTCCAGCGCTTTAATCCAACGTTCAGCTAACACAGGGTCAGATGATCCTCTGAATGATGGGGGATGTTTCCTCATAAAATGTTCCACCACTGACATGTTCCTCTGCGGTTGGTCTGGCTGATCTCGTGCGTGGATACCACCACCATTTATAGCATGAGTCAACCGTGCCATCACAGCAACAAACTATTTAGTTCCAATTCCGACCATCTCAAGATGCTGATTTGGAAGGTTATTTCCTATTGTATGCCTTCCTAGCACTGCTTCCCTATTTCCTCTCCAGAAAACCATTCTGAACAAACATGTCTTAGATGAAGCAACATGGTAATCTTCAAATGCTATATCATTTCAAAAAAAATATTTTTGGATAATAATTTAATAGAATTCTAACTCCTAAAGTTATCTAAACCGACCTCAGATACCAACTATAAGGCCCCAGCCTTAAACCTTACTTAATCTTGATTTATTACAAGATTACACATTGAGGATCTTTTCGGGTTTAGAGTTTTAGAGAATTAGATCATAAAACTTGCATTAAATTCCACATATAAACAAAGTGGTTACATAAAGATAGTATTCTTCATTCCCATCAATGGAAACATATTTAAAATAAACATGGATTCTTTCTTGACACTTCCTTGACACTATCATCATATCATGTACCTTTCCCTTGACCTGTGAAAAACATTTGAAGAAAACTTGGGATGAGCATAAAAAACTCAGTAAGGGATATAAAAATATGGAAAGGAAACATGGGTACATATATACATAAGGATGAGATCATACTTTACCAATGAAACATAAGCACTTTAACATACCTCATCAAATCATGAATAAATCATAGAAATCATAAGACATAAAGGTAACTTGAGGCATTCATAACATTCTTACGTAGGGAGTAACCCTCTTAGTTACATTTGGAATACCCATCACAGTATATTCCCTAAATCTCTTCGGATAAACCTTAACCTTTCACTCCTTCATGTTACCCAATGCATTGGAGAGATATATCAGGCTCACCCACCCTTAGTTTATCACGGAACCACCCGTCTTCATAATAATGCCCAAGAACCTCAACATAATCGTATTACATAAAACATGCATAAAGGAAACATAAAATTTTCACCTTTCAATCAAAAGATATCAATACAACACATTGATATAAATACATTATGAAAACAATTTTCAATACCAAAATAAAAGAAAAGTAAAACATGGTATTTATTTTTCTTTTAAAAAAAGGTATGGCTTGTAGAGGAAGCCGAAACTCAAATAACGGTCACGACGACCGAGAAGTCATTGTCACCGCATACGTACGAAAAAAAAAATTCCCTTTTGTCGTTTAGTAAACACTTCGTATAAAAAATATTCCTTTTGAATAAATGTAAAAGTCAAAGGGGTTTATACACCGTATAAAAGAAAGTTGTGTATAAAATAAAATATGCCTCAATGAAAGGAGATTGAGACGAAGTCCCATACCTCGAGTCCGACTTGACTCGGTCGTTCTTTAATCTCCTGAATAATAAACTTGAGTTAATTTCTAATTTTTTAAGAACCTTTTCAAGATCATTATTCCTTTTATATCACTTATTTCAATGTCATGAACACTATGTAATTATTTAAGTTAATAACGGTCGTTTTAACGATCATTGGTTCTTGAGTAAAAAATAAACCCTTTATAATTACAAGTTGTTCATGTATCCATTATATCCAGAATTATAATCATGATTTAGATATCATATATATATCATATATATCTAGTACATGCATGCATTTATAATATTACATAATCATTTAGAGGTAAGAAATGAAATGCACCGTTCATGGAGACGGTAAGCCGTACGTACGAATGAACGCTACTTTCATTTCTATTTCGTATTTTATAGAATGGAATCATAATGATATAAAGGTATATTATAATTACAGTATAATATCATATATAATTTCATAGTTCCATCCTTTATACGTCCCACATATGGTATTTAACGAATCAACTCACTTTAAGGGGGCAGTAGTCCGCACTTCCTTAAATGAAGATATCGTGTTTACCCATAATGGAAACCATAAAGGTATACCCAAAATGAAAAAAACATAGGATTACGTAAAACATAAACATATTATATATCATATATAAATATAGTGACATATTAATGGCCACCTTTGAAGGTGTTAAAGTAATGTTGAACAATCATCGTTTTGGGAGGCATAAATTCACCATCCACGGAAACCGTATGTTCGTTAACCATTAGATGTAGGTGTGTGTAAGTGTAGATCTAATAATTATTATAACAACATCCTAGTATATTTAGGATAATGGAGTTGTTACAAAAGAATATAATAAAAAGAGTTTAGGGGGGTGGAGAAGCAAAATAAAACAAAAGGACTCAAAAGAAGACATTACCTTAAAATCGGGTAACTTTCTTTGGTTTGAGCTCAAAGGCTTCCTTGGGAAGACTTCTTCCCAAAGAGAGGATTCAAGGAGTAATATAGGGAAGTGGGGAGAAAAAATGGGTAGGGTTTGGCCGAGCCAAAGGCTTTGGGAGTGTGGGAAAAGAGGTAGAGGTGGGGGCCTTTTATAAGAGGAGAGGAGGGGCACTCTTGGAAAGTAAAGATAAGTTACTTTATTTTAAAATGAGTTTCGGATTAAAAATGTCCCACATTGATGTGTTTCTAGGATAAGGTGATAAGGGTTTTAAATCCACCCATCCAATAGGTTTTGGCCATGTGTAAGTCATAGATTTTACATTATCTTTTCATTTTATTTAAATCCTTTATTAATGAGGTAATCGCTACATCATTATGATGTCATAAATACATTTATTTATTTAATGTCAAAAAATTATAAAAAATATACTATGATGTAGGTAATCGTTTTATCTTTTCAATGAATATTTATAGTAAAAAATCTGACTTTTATAACCCCATATAAAAATTGTTTTCGTAAAACATATTATGTTTGTGTCATTTTTACTTTTACAATAAATAAAAAGTTATTTATGTCATTTCCCAACCAAAGTGGCTCCATGGGGTCCCCAAGTTGACCCATGGATTTTCTTGGTCGGCCATGACACATCCAATAATGTTAGGACATGTGTCTAGGTCATTTCATATTATTAAAGCATTATTTTTACCTTAAACTACACTAATTACCACTAATCACGATTAAAAATTTAATAAGTTACTATTCACCGAAAAATTATTTTAATCTCATTGAACCACATTTTACTTCTTAATGACTTCCATGTATGTCGTATTTTTGAAATTCAAAACACAAAGGTGGCAAAATTTCATTTAAACGAAAAATCAGTTTCTTTAGCTACCACTTAGTGATTTCACTATTCATCAAAAATTGAAGTTTTTCAGACAAATACCAAAACTTCACCCTAAGATATATTTGATATTCTGAATTCAAAAATGAAGTCTATTTTAAAAAATTAAAAACATATAAGTCACATTAATTAATTTAATAATTAATTCCCGTTTTCAGAGCAAATAGCGTGTTTTTATGAAACAATAAGTGTCAAAAGATTGACACCAGTTTAAGTCCAATTTCAAAGTGAAATTGATTCCAATGACCACCATTGGATTAAATGGTAAAAATAAATTCTAATTTTACTTCAAAACCAATTCAAAACATAATCTAATCATATAAATAAATTATATTAAAAAGCAGTTTTGATGTAAAATGCAGTATTTTTCACTATTCATTAAAAAATAAACATTGTCAGAAAAATACCAAAAATTCAAACAAAGTAAATTTTGATGTCCTAATCATAAAGAATAAGTTTATTTTGACAAAAATAGTTTATAAAATTGTCAAAATATAGATTCAAAAATGGTTTGCCATCAAAAGGCAGTAAAACAATCTTTTAAAAAATATTAGTGTATTCCATGCTTAAGATTGGATTTATTTTCATTTTAAGCCTCTAAAACACTATCTAATTCATTAATATACATAGATAAAAATATATTTTATTCATTAATTACTTGGGATGTTACAATTTTACCTTTAAGGGTGTAACAATGATTCACTTAAAATAAATTGTAATTCTACTCAATTCATTCTCGGTGTTAGATGAAAGAGTCAAATGAAAATATCCTCATGAAGCACAACATGAAACTTCATGCTATTAAGTGATTTACAAATCATTTTCCATGATATTGTTCCCCTTGATTAGTCAAACATGCATTATTCCCCTTTATAAAACAAAATTTCCCCCCCACTAGAAATAAATAGAAATATTCCATGAACACATTCTTCCCTTAAAATAGGAACACATTCCCCCCTTTATCAATGAATACAAAGATAAATTCATCAAAATTTTACAAAATATAGTTATAAATTCAAGCATTGAATGTATGAGATAAAATATACCTTTCCATTGAAATAAAACACCATGGGATAGTGTGTGTACCTTATTTAACTCATCTAGTTATAGGGATTTAGTTATAATCTAAGATCCAATCATTGTCTTTCTAAATTTTCCTTTGGTAGTGCCTTGGTCATAATATGATCCACTCGACATTAAGTTGATACATACTCCATTTTCAAACATTATTATTCCACCTTATCATTTAGAAAATGATATTTTATTTCAATGTGCTTAGTACTTGAGTAAGAAATTGTTTTTTTCTAATATTTATATCACTATAGTATTCACACTTGATAGGAATAAGAGATTATACTTCCAACCCAATGTATTTAAGCTACTACCTCATTCATATCAGATGGGTATAATATTGAGTGGGTGATACATATCCAACCTCTTCCATGTCTAAATAGATACAATCATTCTTCCTACTTTGATAATATATACAATAACTTCCAAGATATAATAAATCTCTAGAAGTTTACTTTTGATCTTCCACTAAACCTTCCCGATCCACATTCGTATATACCAAGAGTTTATATGATAAAGTTTTTTAATAAAACAAACCAAATTCTATTAATTGATTGATATAATAAAGTATTCATATCACAAATGTCATATGTATTTCTTAGAAAACATTTGATAGTGTGAATCTTTAAATATGTAAAACATATTATCCATTTGAGTGGCTATCAAGTATAGAAGACTCTTAATGATTTTTCTATAAAGTGTCATATTAACCTCCTTTCATTACTTATATTTTGAAAATTTCATCTAGGTAACCGTGAGAGTCGTCATTGGATTTTAATATTACATTTTAAATCTTTTTAATACCTCTAGATGTTTTTGAGAAAGAAAAGCACCATCTGTTATTCATATCACCTATAACACAAGGAAAAATGACAATTTTCCAATTAATGACATTTCATATTCATACTTAATTTAATCTAAAAATTACATGGATTATGAAACCACAAGTCTTATAAATATGATACTATCCACATAAATAAAAACCACAATCTAGTGATCTTTATCTTTCTTTATGTAGAGGTTGTGAACAACTCATCCTCTTTGAAAACCAATCCTCTTTAAGTGCCGATCATACCATGGGTATCATTCCCTTGGTGATTATTTTAGGACATAAAATGCATTATTTGAATATAACACATTATGTTCATATTTACACACTAGATAACCACCAGGTTTCTCAATATAAGTCTCCTCTTCAAGGAATCCATTCAATAATGTTGATTTTACATCCATTTGATATACTTTAAAGCTCATTTTCACTTCCATATCCAGGAACAATATTATAGTTTACAACTGAGACACCATTGAAAATTTTCATCCACATCAATGGATTTTATTTAATAATAACCTTTTAAAACTATATTTTATTTTTACCATATAAATTTTCCATCTTCATTGAGTTTATTTCAGAAAAATCACTTACTTCTGATATTATTTTTGTTCCTTGTATCTAGAACAACTTCCCAAGTTTGGTTATTTTCAATTTGTTCAAGCTATTCCGGAATATCCTTATGAAAAATTTCATCCATAGAAGCTTATTTAAAGGTTTTAGGTTTTACCTGATATAAATAGGAATTTATCTACCAATACTTCATCATCTTTGTTTGAACCGAGGCTATCTGGTCATCAACAATATAATTTTTTAATTTTTATTCTACTAGGTTTTTTTTCTTATATATACTATCTCTAATATATTTTACTCATCATCAGAGCTATTGTGTAGGTTATCTATAGGCCTTTCCACTCCCATTGATCCACACACATCATTATCACTTTCTTTTTTTAAAACTAGGCTATTTGTGTGTGAAATCATCGCACTAGAATTTAAAAATTTCTTATATGTTCCCAGGATATTCTCACATTCATCAACTATTTCATCTTAGATTTGAAATATTTTTCCAAGTATTTTATGGAATAAATTATATTACTTTATTTTGGATGAATATCTAACAAACTTACCATCATCTCCATGCGCACTGATGTAACCAATTGACCCGAAACACTAGGTATGGGCCATGGATTCCATATTATCTCATGCACATATCCTCATATATAAGAGGTTGCTGACTAGGGGAGAGGGCCCATGGAACGACATGGGGATACTATTACCTCAGTACTAAGTGAACATAAAATTATATAAATAGAGTGATAAAAATAATCAATAAGTAAAAAAATAAAATAATAACCATCAGAGTAGTAGAAAATACAAATAAAACCTAGCCTTATATTAGGAGTATGATATATCAGGTAAAAAACCAAAAATTAAATAAAACGACCCAATGTACGGTAAGAAAATAATAAAAATAGGAGCACCCAACATAAGGTCTATATATCATTGTCTGAATCCTCTCACTAACCTTCTCATGTTTCCATCATAGTACCCTTTCTCTTTTCTATATCCCTAAGAATGAAACCTATAATTTCACTAAAATTCCCATTTAGGGTGTGAGTACAAGATGCAGTAGGAAACTACCACCAACCCTTAACATAAGTGAATAAAATATACAAGAGTATTTATATAAAGGTAAATATTATTCAAATATAAAAAAATATATCTCAAAAGTATGAATATATTTTGGGTCCTTAGAGACCAGATCTACCTACTTCGACATTATACTGAAAATAATCATGATCGACTGCCTGACACATTCCCCCTGATGGGATAAGACAAAAACATGTCTGACACATCCCTCTAAAAGTTATATCACAAATCGTTATAACTATGTTTCTAACACACCCCCTTGGGGGAATAGTCTATGAGGCTCTACCAATATGCTCAACTAAAACATAGAAGAAAAAACCCAATATGATACAAGATACAATTGATAGATCCAACATCATATCAAATAAATAAATATCATAAATAGAACAATACACATATTATAAAACCAAGAATAGATTTTCTAGGGATATGAACGCACACTACATGTTATCAAGACTCAATAAAGGTCTATAGGTATACATACGCATGCTAATAGTCATGCCAAGAATCCATATAAAACTTTCACTAAAGTAAATGGATTCCTACCTCAAGTGCAATAATGATGACCAGGGAAAGTGTCACCATTTAAGTCTAGAAGAACCACTATATCCTAGAACTATTCCTAGTTTGACATGTTTATAACTCTAGGTTTGAGGTTGAAGATGAACCACACCCAAAAAGGTTAGGACAATATCAAATTACCAAAGAAGATCTATTGTTGACAACGACCCTGGTCTAAATGTTTCATATAATCAAAATCCTAAAATATGAATTTTGATTCTATTATTGATCATAAAAACCCTAATTAGATCAATAAAAAATCTTATATCTAACAAATACATCAAATATATAATTGACTTTGATCAAGTATAAGAGGATAGAATTTCTTACGATCAAAGAACAACTTAATGGATTAGATGCATAGGATCGAATGAACATCCATGAATTGAAGAGAAGAGTTTTAAGGGAATAGGAGAGGCAAAAATATTCTAGAGAGATCATAAGATTCAGATAGGAATGAAAAATGATAATGATAAAGGAAAATGATGTTGGGTCATTTAATCTATTAGAACTAGAAAAATTAATGACATGGATTATGGATTCATGTCTTGAACTATCGAGAAAGATGATACATGGAGAAACAAATCACATCAGCTCAAACTAAAAAATCTAGTTCATTTTAGGAATTCAAATATTACATAATGAATATATTTCATTTTCTAAATTTATATTAATGGGATTCATCACAGAGATCATTCACATCATGAATATCCATTCATGGCATGAACCAATTCTATAGCCAAACATCCATCCTTTAATAAAGTTACTTATATGGACACACCTAATAAGCCTAAACTTGTTTAATTAAACAGTTAATATGTGAAAAAACTTAATAAATAGTTGAACCTTGAGATTTAGGATGTTACCCAAATCTACCGTTATGACTTCTCATCATCGAGAAGTGTCTTTAGAGGTCTGCTCAAATAACTCGGTCCACTACACCTAAATGTATTCTTCCCGCTTCCATATATTTTCTTAAAAATTTTCATGATAACATAGAATAATAAAAGATGAATATAATTTCTTTTTAGAACATTATTAATTCTATACACTATCTGAATAGGTCTCTCCACAAAAGATGAAAACGGTGCCATCTCAACATTCTTGTAGTTGAACACATGTACAAGATCAGGCTCATACTTCTGAAGATACGGCACATGGAATAAAATTTCCACACCTAGATACTATGGAAGAAGGTTCAAATGATATTACACTATCCCTATGTTATTGATGATATTTAGTGGCTCTATGTACCACTGTATCGACTTACCTTACCTCCTAAAATGTCTATTCCCCAACTAAGGGGACACCCACAAGAAAACCTTATCGCCCACATAAAACTAAAAGGGTCATCTCCTTTGGTCAGCCTAAGAACAATACCTTATATAATAAAAAACAATTGTTTTTAAATAAACCAAACCCAATCCAATGTTTTGTAAACCATACATGGACCAAAAACTAAAGACTCACCTTCCTCGTGCTGGTAGAGAGGAGAAAGGCAAGGCCGTCTATATAGAGCCTAAAACAAATCCATCTGAATTAAAGATTGAAATATGTTATTTTAGGATAAATCAACCAAATAAAAGTAATAATATTAAATACATTCAAAATCTAGAATACATGATCAAATAATATCCTCTAATGTTGGGATCATTCTTTCTGATTACCTGTCAGTCTAAGGATGAAAGTTCATACTAAACTTCAACTGAGTGCCCATTAACTTCTATAAACTATTCCAAATCAATGAGGTAAACCAGGATTCTATGTCATCTACTAATATTAAAGTAAATAATTTAATTTGTATGATCACTCACCCATAAATATTTTCTTGTCCATCCAATGAGTTTTCCTTCCAGATTGGTATCTAGTGAGTTTCTTGGTCAACTGATCCCTAACCATCCAAATAGTGTCTCGACCTCTCAGGGTCTTAGGAAACCCTGTCATGAAGTAATTAGTAACCTCATACTACTTCCACATAGGCACTATAAGTTGATACAGTAACCCTCAAAGTCTCTAATGCTTAATCTTGATTTTCTAAAAAGTCAGATAGTGGGAACAATCCTAAAATGTATCTCTTCATGTCGGTGTACTAGAACTTCCTCTTAACATCATAAAGAATCTTGGTCAAACCTATGTGGACTAACCACTATGAATCATGAGATAATCTCCTCATTTAATCTCTCATGGAAGATGGAACTATCACCCCACCATGAACTAGAAGCGCTCCATGTCTATCTAAAGACCAAATTGAAACAAAACCACTTACTACCAACCTCTTTCACATCACGATACACACTAGATTGTGATCTAGACTTGCCTTCACATATTATACTAATGAGTACATGACTACTAAGGGTGAAAAAACACTACCCCTTTATCTTAATCTATGAACACCTTTTAGACTTTCAATAAATCCCTGAGCTTCCATCTAGTTTCTGACATCTGTTCTACCACCTCCTATGTTTTTCTTCTTAACACATTTTCCACCGCATTAACTTTTCTAGAAACAAAATCCATATTGAATTAAAACATCTGAAAATACTCTAATCAACCCATTTTGTGAATATTTAGTTCATGTTGAGATAAAATACCCCATAGAATCTTGTGGTATATGCTCACAAAAAATTTCTCTCCAAAGAGGTCCTGTCTCCATCTTTTCAGCACGTGGACCACAAATGCTAACTCCAAGTCATGAGTAGGATAGTTTTGATCTTGGGACCACAATTAAAAAGAACCATAAGTGACTAACATATCACAATAAATAATAATATCTCCTAATACAATGCTATACATGTCACAATAGACAACATAGCCAACTCCAGGCCTTGTAAGGGTTAGGATCAAAGATGATGTCGACCATTTATTTATCTCTAAGACAAATTATTCTCACTAATTTTTCTATTAAAACTTGAATACCTTATCGATTAGCATGGTCATGGGTGATTCTAGGTGAGAAAATTCATGAATAAATCTCCCATTATACCCATCTAATCCAAGAAAACTCTGAATCTCGAACACATTCCTTAGTAATTCAAAAGACATAACTACATCAATTTTTTTGATAAATGGATATCCTTGTGTATTAAACCACATGACCAATAAAGAATACCTCTTGTATCTAAAAGTGAGACTTTGAGTAATCTATTTAAATATAGTGTGAAAATAATCATACTCAACATGATATCTGAGTGTCTAATATGTGATTCCATTATCTTGGAATATATAAGGATGTAATAAATGAACAAAATGATTAAGGATTCCAAGTACGGGTGAAAAATAATGTTCTTGAGATAGATGCACACTTATATATGGGTTTTCAATCCAAATGAAAAAATAGATACTCATACAACCCATAAATTCTCTTAAACATTTTATTTGGAATTTATTCCTCTATGATACAAAGCTTATGATATCTAGAATGAAGATCAATCTTGGAGAACCACCGAGATCCCCTTAACTGATCAAACATGTAATCTATTCTTGTAAATGTGTAACTTTTTTTCATTTTGATACGATTCAGCTTTAGGTAGCCCACAAAATTCTTAGGACTACCGTTTTCCTTCTTATTGAACAATACTATAGAACCCTTAGGGGAAGTTCTCAGTCAGATGTATCCTTTACACTCAATATCATCTAGTTTCACCTTGATAAATTTCAACTCAAATTGTTCCATATGATATGGAGGAATCTTTATTTTTTATACACCAGGAAAAGATTGATCTTAAATACAACTTCCCTATAAAGAAAAAACCTTGAGAAATCCTATAGAAAAATATATCAATACAAGTCCAGCATTGGATAAAATGAGGAGGGAGTCACTATCTGATCCACAACAAGGATCATTCCTACCACATACACTAAAAATAATTCTCTCTGATTAAGATTTTGTCCCACTCTTCTTGCCTCTATATACCACTTACCAGTCAGCATAAACCATTCCCCCTTAGATGATGACAATTTCACTTGTATCTGATAACAATCGATGTGTGCATAGAGATTGGTCAACAATTCCATGCAAAGGATCATGTCGAAAACTATAATCTATAAAATTGTAAAGATTTAAACATTCTCAAAATAGGAAACCGATTTTGGAAATTCAGGATAGATTTGAAGAATATCTACATTTATTACTAGGTGTGTATTGATAGATAACAAACCAGAGGAGTATTTAACTAATAAGTCTAATCTAAAAACTACTTGAAAAGATATGAATAAGTGGGATTCTACTATGTCACACAAGGAAATCGATAGATTATAATAAATTAGGACTATACATAAAATTGTGGTAGGTCCCTCTCCACCACTAGCTAAAGCCTAATCAACTGTATAATCCATTCCATCCACCACTCCATGACACCACATTAGCTCATGGGTCACCTAATTCACCAACCCTTATTGGGTCTTCACCTACAAATAAGGTTATGTTGCCACAAAATGTCCTAATTTAGTTATATGAAACGATGGATCCTTGGAACGAAGTCTCATTAGAAGACCCATCTTTTCACAACAACAAAAATTCTTGAGTGAAAAAAGATAGTCCTTAAGAAAGTGTCCTTTCCTCCCTCAATTATAGAACCTAATCCAGTCACTCTATATAAAAGGAGTTGAAGAAGATAGACTATTATTTGAACACTAAGAACTACCCTATAATCCATATTCTAACTTCTTTGTTTTTCTCCTAGAATGAGAATCTAGGGTTTCACCAGAGAAGGAACCTGTTGGTATACTGATAGCAGGAAGAATACCAATAACTTTTTCCACCAAAATTTCCTTATACATAATTAGTTATTTATAAGGCACTTCAAAATAGGTTTTCAAATTAAAGTTCTTAACCAATTACCACATCACTGGGAAGAATCTAATATCAAACTTCATTATAATCTAAGCTTTGTTCCCCATAAAAGAGGATAAAATTGAATCATCTCTATAAATAATGATGAGTAGAAAGACACTATCATTATCCCTTTCTGAAGCTCCATGGACTCATGAGAATAGTATAACCTCTGAGTATTTGAAAATAACTCCTTAAATAATAGGTTTTATATGGTCAACCATGCCATCCCTTCCTATATAACATCTAACAACATGAAATCCAAAAATCATCCAACTACACCTTGATTCATAAAGGTATCAACTTTAACACTCTAATCATCTGGGGTCTCTACCATGTTGAAAAATACTCTCCATGAGTCATGTTTAGTCCTCTATGTCATGGGAGTATCAAATACTCTAAAAGGATGGGGGTTGATAGAGATAAAAATCATGTGCAGATTCAATCATTTCTGGACCACCCTTATGGGCTCCTTCACCTTGAATTGGTACCATCTGACAGAGTCCTGGTTGGATCAACTCTATTGCTTGACCTGTTAGAGAAATTAAAGGATCATGATTGTTTATATACTGTTTTTCAATATGTGGTGCCACTGGAATCATGATATGCCTATGGGGTGAAATTTCCTAAAATTATAGAAAAATATTAGATAAATACAACAACTTGAAAACAAGAAATATGTTAAGAGTTCATAGGTACACACAAGGGCTTATAATAGGGTTAAACCTAAGAGTATACCTATAATAATAAGGCATAACCCCCTAAGAACTACCCAAAACTAAAGTAAAGACTTCAGTACATGTGCATTAGTCACATCTACATAGATATACTCAAGAATATAATACAATAGTATCACATAAAATAATGAAATAAATAATGTACCAAAAACAAATCTCATAATTTCAACAGCCATTTAATTATCTCGGATCTGTCTAATGAAAGAAACATGTATATATGGAATGTGAACCTATGTTCCTATCATAATAAATTAATTCACACCACTTCACATAAATCAATATATCAACATCATGTTCATCACGTAAGATGAATTTAATAAATAGTAACATCAAACAACAGGAAACATAAATGATCACTTTATGGAAACTTGGAGGTCCACTATATAATGCTGGAAAGGCCCTAAGATAGTACCCCTACTTGAGTCCCAGTCATTCTATCACTTATCTACCCTATCAAAAATCAAGGTAAAGAGAAGAAACAAGTTAGTAAACATGGTGCTCAGAAACTATATTGTAACACCCTGACTCGAACCACTCAGCTGATGATAGGAATTCCACATGACCTCATGCACGTCTCAATGTCTATAAAAGGTTTCCTTTAAGTGGAGAGAGCCTATGAAATGACATGGGGATACAATTCCCTCAATACCAGGTGAAAATTAGAGTATATAAATAAAGTGATAAAAATAATCAATAAGGAAATAAAAAATAACCCTAAGAGTAGTAGAAAATACAAATAAAACCTATCCCATTTAGTAGCAGTATGGCATATTAGGTAAACAACAAAAAACTAAAAAAATGACCCAATGTATGCTAATAAAATAATAAAAATAACAACACATAACTCAAGTTTTATTTAACATCATATTCATCCTCCCACTAACCTACTCAAGCACCCGTCACATGACCCTTTCCCTTTGCCGAATCCCTAAGCATGAAATATACAAACACACCAAAATTCTAAAGTAGGGTGTGAGTACAAGAGATAGTAGGACATGAATAATGACCCTTAACATAAGTTCATAATATATAGAAGTTCATTTCCATGAAGGTAAATTATAAAAAGATATAAAAAATAATATAACTCACATGTATTAACATATGTTAGTTTCTCAGAGAAAAAATCTACCTACTTTGACACCATGCCAAAAAGAACCATGATCAGCCACCAGGTACATTTCCTTTGATGGGCATCCCAATAAAATGTATGAAATATTCCTCTTAAGGGGATAGAACAAAGAATTTTGACCAAGAATTTGACACATCCTCTTTAGAGGATGAAAAAAACATCCTTCAAGCCTATGGAGTTTATGAAATAATTGATGGATAAACATTTTTAGCATTTTCAAAACTTATTTTCTTGTTCTATCTTGTTTTATTCCTTCACTCCCTACTAGTGTAAGCTATTTACACCTCGTTCTAGTATTTATCTTTTACTTTTAATAATTATATTTGGGACATGAATTGGGTGACCAATTCATGTCACTGTTTTTATAAAAAAACATGTGATCAAGCATCAAACATATTAGGGACACACACACAAAATTTTATGCCAAGAACCTATATAAAACATGTTCTAAATTCATGGGATTCCTATCTTAGGTGAAATAATGAAAATCACGAAAAGGGTCACTATTCAAGTCTAGAAGAAACATTATATCCTAGAACCATTCCTAGTTTTAAATGTTTAAAACTCTAGGTTTGAGATAAAATAATAACCACACCCAAAAATATTAGGACAAGATCAACTTACAAAATAAGATATACTTCAAACAATGATCATGGTCTAAAAATTGCGTAGCAGTGAAATCCTTGGATTCGAATTACGATTCTATCAATGATCACCAAAACCCTCCTTATATAAAGAAAAAACTCTTAAATATAACAAAGATGTCAAAAATCTAATAGATTTTGACCAAGTATAAGTGAATATAATTTATATGATTAAAGAAAAAATTATCTAATTGGATGTAAAGGATCAAACATGAGTCCATGCATCAAAGAGAGGAGTTTGAAGGGAATCAGAGAGACCAAAATATTCTAGAGAGAGCATTGGGTTTAGGGAAGAAAGAAAAGTAAATGAGAAAATAAAAAAGGGTGATGGGTCATTTAATATACTGGAACCATCCAAATTCATGATGTTATTGATGTATTCACATCATGAATTGTCAGGAATGTTGATATACAAAAAATGCATCACATTGGACTAAAATCACAAATCCTATTCATGTTGTGAATCTACCTTTCACTTCAAGAATATATTTATCATTGTAAATTCATATTCATGGGGTTTATCATGGAGATCATTCACATCATGAATGTCTATTGATGATGTGAAGTGATCCAGTAGCCAAAACTTCCATTATTTGAGCCATTTCCATCTTTAAACACCCCTAAAAAGCCTCAACACATTTAATTACACCCTTAATAGGAGACACAAAAATATGAATACCTTGAGATTGAGAATGTTACAATTGAACTTGTTATTATTCTCTTTGTTTAGAATAAAACATTTACTCCAAATGGCTCAAAAGTATTTGAGTGTGGGATTTTTACCATAACACATTTCATAGGGGGATATCCCCTCATCTAAATATAGAAAAACACTTTTGGTTATTCACACCAATATTAACACTACCTCCTTACAAATTTTATAAATAAAATGCATCTCTATGATCATATTCTGATGCATGCTGTTGATTATTCAGCTCCTCCTATCAATGAATCCATTTTGTTGATGAGTCCTTACCACTCAAACTTGATTTTTTATCCTATTCTTTTAAAGATAAAATTCTACCCATATATTATTAAACTATATACTATTTTCATGACCTAGACTCTGAATTTTCAAACCCAACATCTTTTTAGCTTTACTTCAATATTGGTTAATGCATTTGGGTGCCTTAGTTTTGTGGGTGATCACAATAATCAATGCCATTATAATGTAGTAATAAATTAATATAAAAAATAACATTTCCCATACAAGGATTTTGGCATCATCAGCCTACACATTTCCACATAAACTAGCCTAAGTAACCTTTATATTTTACTTTCTTTATATTTTTACAATTTTAAATAATAATTCCCCTTTAAAAAGTATCCCAAATATTTTTATGATCAAAAGAAAGCTTAGGTAAGCCTCGATCACATTAATTATTTACCATATTCTCCAATGATATTTAGCTCAAATAGATAATCCATTTGTGCCATATTTTATTTTCTTCTTCCCTGTACAACATTTATCTGTCCTCTTCTCCATTAACAAGATAGAGGTTCCCCTTCACGCACCTTCATTTCAAAATAGTTGATCCATCACTTCCTTTGATTGTGTAACTTTTCTCATTGAATTTAACTTCATGAACCAATTCATAAATTTAAGGAATACTAAGTAATTTTTTGACGATAACAAAACAAAATCAGGATTTTGTGTGACTTAGATATTTTACAATAATCTTTACCTTCCAAAATCCAATAACTTTTAACCCTTCATTATTACCAAACCAGACTACACTATATTTATCGTATTTGATGTCAGTGTCTATATCTGTATTCCTAGTCACGTGAGATGTATAATCACTATCCAGAATCCAAATTCTAGGTTGATCCATTTATCTTAAAAAATTTCATAAATAATAGAATTTTCCTATTCACTTTTCTTGACCCACAATCACTGGTCAATTTTATTTGATGACCAAAAATCTTGATATACTACCATCTCTCACTTTCTTCCTCATCTCGCAATATAGAAAATTTGTTTGGAGTTTTTAGTCTAATTAATTATATCTCCTACTACTATATACTATTTATTTGGGTCTTCTTTAGCATAATTATTTATAATTTTTATGGATAAATTACTTCTTTGTGTGAAAAACCTTCATAACAAAAAATAATAGACATTAAAATCATATTAAGAGTATGAAATCATGCTAGTATATTTTTTCCTTTCTTACTCTCTAAAAACTTATTAGTAATAGATCACACATATCAAGTATACCCCAAATTTACAAAGAAATAACCCATAGTTTTTTTTATTCTTTTCACTATTTTTTTCATAAATCTTAGTCTATTTAGGGTTGTGCAACTTAATCTTCTTCTAGTGTGTTTGTGGTGGAGATTTTGTATCCAATTCCACTAATTTATTTTTTTTCATCATGTGTAACAACTAATTTTCCATTTTCACCAAACTATTTCATTGATGGGATATTAATAACCACTTCAATGGACACCTAAAAAACTTCTTAATCATCTTTATATAATAATGAACTCAAAATCCTTGATGCCAAAATGACAGTATGGAGTATCTCTTATTATTTACACTTTCATCACCACACCATGGATTCTAATTCAATATCCTATATTTTATTGATTACTTCTTTGAATTATTTTTTAGGACATATATAATTATATACTATTCTTCAATATTGATCTTGATCTCAATTTCTTTCCACAAGATTCTAGAAATTTCATATTTAATTTATTGAATTTCTTATTTCAATTATGAATTATCCTATTATTTTTGTTTTATATAGACCATATATTCATGTAAAATTACATTATAATTATTAGATTTATCCCTAAAACATTGATTTATTCAAGGTCTAACTTAATCTCATCTTCAAGATTAACTCTTCCCTCAATTCCAGATTCATCATAATCATCATTGAACTCTATTTATAACATGTCTATAAGAGAAAAAATAACATCTTCTCTGAGGTCTCTATATACTTCAATATCCTTTTCTTCTATCTCTTCTAAAATATTTTATTATTGAGTGATAAAGTTATTTTTTTTGAATAATTTCTATTAAAATATTATATCACCTTTCATATATTTTATTGGATTCATCATAGGGAATTCATCTTCATCATCATCGTAGAATTTATTTAGACATATAGACACAAGGTATTTTGAATTTGACACAAATAAATAAAGAAAGTAGAATATTTATTGTAAAAGTAACTTTTTCTCATTTTATATTAGAATAAATTAAAGACATAACCTTTTCAATATCATTATCTTTTGGAACCTTCTTCCCTGAGAGTTTCTTCATATCCTTGAAATAAACTTCCTAATAAATATTATTTAAAATTAACTCATTATCATTGTTCCTCATCTCATATGGAGAAAGTGTTATATTTAGGTTGTCCAATGTTACCTCCTTTTTATCTTAAATTTATCAACGAAAACCAAAGTGTTATTCTTTTTATAATTGTTCTAAATTTTTTTGTGTCATCAATAATCTACCCCAGACCACACATTTCTTCCATAAAAGTATTTACCTGATTGAAAAATGAATCAAATATATCCTTTAGGATCATTATTATATCTTCATACTTATTTAATGACACTTTTAGCTTCAATCATAAAACTTTTGAGTCACCTTTATTGGTATTTGGAATATTCTCCCACATTGCATGTGAGGTCTTACACAACATCACTTTTTTATAGTCAGGTTAGCTAATTCTCCCAATAATGAATTAATTAACATAGAATACACATATAACTCCAAATGTTTTATGTTTTAAAGTGATGAAATCTCCATGATAGCTACGATTCCATGAATTTAGTCCCTGAAAAAGTTTATACCCAAATACTTAAAATAACATTGTATTTGTTTTTTTCATAGTTGGAAATTAATGCCTTAAAATGGGTATTCCTTTGTAGTTGAAAATAGTTTATATAAGCTCTTTATAGAGAATTACATAACCCAAAACTTGATTTGGTACCAATTATTGATCACAATCAACTTATGTACCTTAAGGTGGGTGCTAAATCAGGTAATTTTAATTCAAAAATCAATTCCTTGAAATCGATCTTGTTCTTTCTTTGTAATCGAATCTATAGAGTAATGAAAGCAGTAAAAAGGAAAAAAATATTTTTTTATTTGGTTAAATCAAATGGGATAATACAAGGAGTATGTATAGAAATGTTCTTATGAATACAATACACTAAATCCCACTAATTGTGAATTGGTTACACAATGGAAGGACCACATCAACCCTTTGGGTTTACAAACCTAACTAAAAATAGAATAATTCATTTATATTATTCAAAAATAGAAACAAACTAACCCATAATAAATTATTATAATCCAAAAAATTTGGATGATAAAAATAAATTAGGTTGGTTTAGTATTTCGAATTTTTCTGGATGATCTTCTAGTGAGAATAACTCATAGAAAAACACCCAAATCTTTGAATTCAACCTTCCATCCAAAAAACCTGGAAATCCTTTCTTTTCTTAAAAGTTGAATGTTTTTATTAAAAATCATTGCACCTATTCTTAAAGGTCCAATCAGTATCTGTGAGATCCCTTAGAGTGGTAAGGGTGAATTAGTGGTATTTACTTTTTATATTTTCTTTATTGTGAAACAACTTTTACCTCTTATTAAAGAGAAAATACTTTTCTAAAAAACCAGTACACAAGAAAAACCATAAGAACATAATAACTTATAAGGTTCACTACTCAGTAATATTAGTTTTCACTTACTATGGTTTGGAAATAATCTAATAACATGCAATCCAAAATGAAAAAAATCATTTTTATTTGGTTATAGTAAGAAGGTAATATCCTTACACTTGCATCTCACTATAATCAAACAATAGTTGATATTCTCTCCGCACATATAAAATATGAAACAAATATTTTTATAATAAATTTTAGAATCATTAAAAAATAGGAATCAATTTTTTTTATCTATGATGCTTGTACTTTCTTCACACTTTACCTTTTTTCAATTTCTTTACCAGCTATAGGAAAGAGCTTTCTTCATTATGTTAGCTGTTTTAAGGATAGGTCTTTCTAGAATAATCCATCCAATAATCTTAAATGTTAAATTCCATATATATCCTTCTTGTATATTGTGACTTTCTAACCCACTTTTTTTTCTACTCATACCCGCATTCTATTTGTTCAATACCAATAACATGAAATATCTATCTGTATCCTTCACTGATGAAACTTCCAACAAACTGAATGATGCCTTTACAACCACTTTATACAATCACTTTTACACATAGTATGACCAATAAAAATTGATGGGAAATCTCCACCCAGTATAAGTTTGTACAATAGTTCTTCACAATAATTGTCCGATCGATGTTTTTCTTATGTAGTGCTTCATCTCACTTCTTCACGTGTAAAAATTTTAATCATGTAGTGTGTATGAACATCCCTTTATATAATATCACTTGAATGAGATAATGAAAGAAATTAAATTAATTTCCCCACTCATCAAAAACTCAAAATTCCAAACTCCCACTAAAGGAATTTCACTAGAATCTTCTTTGGACTTCTAGAGTATTCTTAAAGCTTCTTGACAACTCGATACTATCAAATTTCCTCAAACTTCCTTAAACCTATCATCAATAAACAACATCAATATTTCCTAATAATTGAAAAGAAACATGATCTTCCTTCATGATATTATAAACATTGAACAATTATCTCCACATCGCCACTTTTGGTATTTTTATGAAAGTATCATAAATACTTATACTCCAATAAAACTTTACACTGAACGTTCATTATATGAAACTTTTTAGTTTCAATTTCATCTGAGGAGACTCCATTACATTATCCTATATCAATTTATAGGAATGTCTCAGAATACATTTTCTAGAATCAATATCTATCTGCTGAATTTCAACAAAACTCTTTGACCATTTCCTTTAAACACCATACTTTGACAAATTAAGTTTATACAAAAACATATATATTATGAATTAAACCAAAACTATAATTACGATTATTTGGATATATTTATCTGATCATTGGTTCATCCAATATAATCCGACTGATGATTTGGAAAGAGATATTTTGATGGTCTTTGTCTGACTGGACTTCATTTAATTTGAGTCTGTTCGATTAGACTTCATCCATTTGAATTTCCACAACATATTACATTTATAATTCAATAATATTCCTCTATCTAAAAGAATTATAAAAAATTAAACACAATCTTCACAACACTACATATACCCTTACACATCACTTATAAATTGGTTTTTACCCTTACACAATAGTTTAGAAACTTCAGAAAAACTATTCTCATCCAAACATCTCTCTAGTGAACTTACCTAGAACATAATAGTTTAAACTTTGTACATAAAAATGAATTTATACCCTTTTATAATTATGATTGGATCATGAGATTCTGTAATACTCATGGACTTGGAAACATTAATACCGAAAGTACATTGTCTGATTTATTTATCAAACACTATATCGGATAAAACTTGTAAGCCTGGTATGATAAATTTTAGCACATTTCTCATACCAAGAAATATTTATCTAGTAGATTTAATTCGATGTACATAGTCTAGTAAATCTTCCAACCATCTCTATTCAATCACCTTTTTTGGAATTCTTAACCAAATTAGATGATTTATGTTTAGACAAAAAAGGAAATACTATCTTTAAATATTTATTAACAATTTCCCGCTTCTTTAAAAAACCTTTAACCATCATGGCACCAATAATACCCCTTTTTATTTTTTTCCAATGAAGAAACATAAATCATTGAAAATTTGTAACTCATGTAATGGATTATATATCCAATAATTCTAAGCCTATGTGAGAAAACTCACTATAGGAAACCCGAATCATTGAACAAAAATACCAAATTATCCATAATCATTAAACCCATTACATATCATATAATATTTATTATCTCATGCGTTTGTTACTTTTTATATATTATTTATTCTAAATATTTAGTTTTGGAATCCCTATTCCATACACCAATCTAATGTGTTCACACCACATAAATGTGTAACTCATTACAAAACCTAAAAGTTTGTGTTACTCACCTAAAATATGAGGCCAAGTGAATTTATATATATCCAAATTCATAACATGAATAAGTTACATGAACTATTCATTTAAATCCTTGGAGTTATATGAGATTGAAAATATCGACATGAGTAAGACCAGAGTGATAGATCCACAACACCTCTCCTTTATAAAATAAGGCATAAGCCCCCAAACCGGTGGGTAGTCTAACCCCTTTTCCCTCTAACCAGGGAGAAATTACTCATTATATAATTAAATTCATGATAACCCTAAATCATAATATGAAAAACTATATTCAATAACTATTTCAAAACTCATTACTCTGAAAAAACTGAGGTCAATGTAGATGAAAAATAAATCTAATCACATTGTATCTAACATGTAATGAAGGGGTATATATCCTATAAGAAATATATATCATAAATAAATCATAAAAAATATTCACAATTCATAAACAAAATTTAATCTTTAAAATTATTAAATGAATAATCTAATAAATAAACTTTTTTTTCAAAACCATGAGAAACAAACATATTTTTCTAATTTTATTTAGGCCTGAAAAATCCCATTTTTTAATGCATAACACTTACAATTTATAAAAAAATTTATAAACCATAATAAATTTTATCAAAAATATAATTTTTTAACATTTTTAGGTATTTCGTATATCATGGATGATAATCCTATTATTAGTTATAACATATGATTGATGTAGGATAGAGAGAAACCCATGTGTCAATCATATTCTATGATATAGTTTTAATTGTATGATATTGTTGAATTGTAGTTGGGTTATAGTATAGTGGATCGAAACCCTATAATCATTCATCAAATCTTAGGTTTGAGTCTCGACACCATCAAATTTCGAGGGCAGTGGAAGGAACCCCAGGTGTGGTGCGGGATGAATAATGGTGGGTTTTCAAGCTCTTCGATGTTGGGGGAATATGGAGATGGGTCAAGGGGGTCATCGATCATTAGAGACGCATGGAGAATATTAGGATCTATGGATAAAAGGATGGTGTGGGGTGAGAAATTACATGATATTTCGGCTCCATGATAGAGGTGGGAGACAGAGTTGGGTCAATGGGACTCATCAGTCATTAGTGAAATGTGGAGCGTAGGAGGGATCTATGGTCGGATGACCTGGAGGTAGCCCTTGAGGGTGATGTTTGCGGTGTCTGAGGAATAAGTGACATCTGAGGTGAGTGTGTGATGGTGGGGACCAACCTTGATGGAATTAAAAAAAAGATATTTTAGCATCCCTCCAGTGCATATCCAGATGAATCTCAGAGAAACAACACCTAACTTCGTCGGGCTACCATTTTGGGACAAACAAGAGGGTATGACATCTTCTATCTATACCATACATGGTGCATCTATTTATATGGAAATTATAGCTATAAAAACTTATAAAGTTTTTTAGTTTGATCAATATATATATATATATATATATATATTTGGTTTACTGTTGTAGTGTTGGTCTCTGGGTACTTCGAGGTCATGTATGAGGCCATGTATGCCTCCTGGGCCTATGGTCCATTTAAGGTTCCCCCTTAACCATTAAAAAGGGGATTATATGAAAATTATAAAAATATTCATGTATTCTATGATTGAATTTTTGAATGATAAACTCTCAATATTTAATATCCAATCATTATTTCAAAAGAAATGATATTATATATATGTAGTTATCCCATATTTTTATTTAAACCCTAGTTAAATCATAGATTATGATATCATATATCATAAACTATGATACAAAAAACCCACAAATTTCCATTATATTTTAATTTATGACATGACTTAGACATATGCTATGAGTATACAAAACATAAGAAGTACATTTTATCATATTTTATGATATGGACATAATTCTTATGATTTTAAATTATTTGAAAAAATAGTTGATAAACACATTAATACTTTAAAGAAAAAGTATCTAACACCATTGATGGGTTTAGGGTGATCATTAAATGATTAGAGGAAATGAAAATAACCTATATTTTTCTTGATCTATCTTTAATGAATCTATGTGAACATAAAATAGAGAACACAACATATATGAAATTAGAAAGCTACAGTCTCCATCTCAATGAAGAAATCTTGATGAATATCACCAAATAAGCAAACATATTCTTCCTACCTCTGAGGGTGGTACACAAGCCTTCGGATACATGATCTTATCATGAGTATTCCCACACACCTAATGGGTCCTAAGACCTTTAATATGTAAAAAAGGGTGTTTTGAGAAGAATAGATATTCAAAAACCATTTCATGTAACAAGGGTGAACTCTTCACTTAATGAAGAGATTCAACCATATCAATTGTATCATATTCCATATCATGGAACCTATATGGTACATACCATTGTAGTATTTATTGAACTCCTTAAATTAATGTATAAATTTCCTTTATTAAACCAATTTCATTGGTTTATAACTGATAAATCAAAGTGGGATGATTTTCATGTATATGCCGATCAGATTTTACACCCTATTATACTAAAAAATAAGGAAAAATCGACACATCAATCACGTATTTATGACATTGGACAATCATAGTCTATGATATGTATCATATGTATATCATAGGATACAATCCGGGAAATACATACAATATGATAGATCCTTTATTTAGTGCATATATATATCCCCAAACATTTTTTTGAAAGTGGCATAAGAAGATTTCCCCCTTATATCAATAATATATATATATATATATATATATATATATATATATTCTTCATCTTAGTTGAGAGATGTTTGGACAATGGGGGTAAACCAGTGTTCAGAGTTCAACATAAGATTTCATTACTTTTAAAAAAAATTGTCTATGTTTTTGGTTAGTACATGAATCACATGATGATTAACATTATAATCATGTTTAAGATTAGAGATATGAGAGAACTAAAAAGTAAAGAACATTACATAAGAGATTACAAGGTTTACAACACTCTTTTTATCTAGGGGTAACATCCTTAATATTTAATAGTTGGTATCCTGATATATACTACAACACATTACAATAAATATTAATAAATCAATGCATAGAGTAACAATATTGTCTTGAAATATTATGAGTATGTAATAATAATATAAGGAAAATTTATTATTAACAATAATATCCTTTTCAAGTGCGATCTTCCTATATTTTTCTCAAGTGCCTCTATGTTAATAGATGTTGAGTTCACTTTCCTTCTCTTAATAATATCCCAATCAGATGGTTATCTCCTTATCCAATCCTCACTGAGATGTCATTAATTTCTCAATGGACTCAAAAAATAATCACACCAAGTGAGAACATATTTTACAATATCTTGGATGATCCTTTTATAGTTATATTGGATATCTATATATCTTTACCAATGATCTGGGTGACTCAATGTGTCTTGGATTGCATTATATTTCTCCATGAGTTATATCTATTAACTTTTAACTTAATTTCGTTTAATATGCTTATGAGATACCCTAATAATGTCCTTATTATATCCCTAAAATTCATGGAATACAATAACTATATATTTTTTATTTACTTCAATTACAGTGTGATGATAGGTATCATGGTGAAACTATGTGTCAAAATCCAAATACATAAATTCTCACCTCAGATCCCCTTATTTATCCTCAAAATCTGTAGGTCATTGTCATGTGATGCATATTTCCATGATGAAATTGTCTCTGCTATAATCCATATGTATTCTTGATACATATTCATAATTAAGTTACACTCTAACTACCATAAACAAATATACAATCAAATTTCAAGGCTTGGATGTTGGGGTAAGTACTTCCTAATAAATGAATGATATTATCTTTATAGGGTGATAGTTATAATTTCTTTTAGACTACCCAACACCAAATTTCTATAGATCATTATTATGACATAGTCCCCACCCTCAAACTCTCTAGGATAAAATTCATGATGATACATCAAGGGGATGCATCATGATTACATTAGTGAAACTATCTATTCATATCCCTTATATTCAAATCATGGAATGTTGTATCTCTATTGTAGTTTAATTTATTTTAGTATAAGATATCACTGATTCTCTTTTAATCATAGGTTTTTGATTCTTCTCCCTTATTTTTCAGTATCAATTATTTGCTTCAACCTTTATTATGTTTCCTTTATATTATCTCAAAATTATTCCTTAATCTTGAACCTTATTCTTCATTATCATCATTTTATTATCCAAGTCACAAGAATGTGATATATAGAGTATAATATTAATCATAGGGATATATATTCAAGAGAACCTGAAAGGAACCACTATAGAACATATATAAATAGTATGGTAGTGTGTAATAGACTCATCATCATAGATAAAATCCATAGAAAACTCCATTTGGAGTTCCATAAAACCACACCATCAATTTGGGTAGTGTTTGTAAGAGATATCTATCCCTCGATGAGAAGGAATTCCCATATCCAATAGAAACTTCCTTTATTCATTAAAAAGAGGGACACAATCCTTCTTATCCTTCTTACTCCAAGTGATACTATATCCAAGAGTTTTTCTTCTCTATTAAATAATATGGTCTAGTCAAGGAATATGATATTTAATAAGTTTATTCTAAAATAGATCCATATATACCTTACTTTATGAGTCTCCTTTAAGAGTTATTCAAGGAATATGATAGTTTCCACATTAATTTTCTTCCATAGAAGAATTATAATCTATTTCCATAGTAATGTCATATTTTATTCTAGAAAACCAATGGTATTGTTTACTGAGTAAACTAAAAGTCTTCATTCTGATCTTTATGAAAACCTCTTTTAACCATCATCCATCATGTGAGGAGTATATAAATCTATCATAAGAACCTTAGTTTCACTCATAAAATAAAAATTCCAACATGACATGTATTCTTTATGACATGTTCGATCACATCAGTGTACCTAAGAAAATCAATCTTCTAAATGCATTCCAAGTATAAAATTCTTGATCACTAAAAATAAATCCAAGATGGAATTCATAGAATTTATGTATGATACATATGGGAACATCAATATCCCCCTCTGTATTTTAATTTCAAAATTTTATCATAAATCCTCTCAATCAAAACCTACATTGACTTTGAAAAATGTTAGTATAAAAAATCATGATAATCCCTCTAACAATCGTCTCCTTCTTGGGGTATGTTTCCCTTTAATTTTCAGAAAAAACCCATGCGTTATGGTTAGTTTGGAATGTTTTTAGTGGTTTTAGGGGTTGCAAGAGTGAACCAGGGGTCTGATACCATGATTTGGGACTACAATATATCATTATAGTCCCATAAACTATCCAATACAGGGCTAACAACTAGCCTATAGAAATCTAGGATCCTAGTAAAAGCTATTGGGAATACCGAATAGTCAGTGACCTAGAAATGGTCTTCCTCTAGACCACTAGCTAGTATATGGAGGACATAAACTCTTTGGTGCACTCTTGAGATTTTTTATATTTTGGGAAGTTTTATAAATTTACACCCCTTTTCCCTTAAACTACTTACCTTATTTTTATCCCCCACATTTCTCTAGTGTCACCATATGCATTCCCCCATTATTCGTACCCTCTCCCTTGGTCAAACTATCTAAATCCTTTTTCATTTTCATTGTTGTTTAGTGTGAAAAATACCTAGATGTAAATATAATACTCCACTATCTTCTATAACCATTTTATTTCATTATCCAATTATCTATCACCATTTTAGCTAATATTCCCTATTTTTAAGGATTTTATCTCCTATATTATTTTATCTTATTTTAGGCCAAATAAAATTCCAGTTTTGGGAATGTGGGATCCTCTTGGACTAAGGTATATGGTCCCTATATTTTTCCTATATTCACATCCCTATTTATAGTGATTTCATCTTGTGTCACATTGATATCCTGTACATGACCTCTAAATCTTAGTTCAATTCCTAATAACATATAGTTCCACGCTATTAGCATATTAAGATTGAAAATCAAAATTCAAAAGTGAATCAATGAAAATACATTACCTTTATCTAATGATACTATAAAATTATTAAGAAAATGATAATTTTAAATGGTATATAGGAGTGTTAATTGTTTTTAAAATAGTTATTTTGGAAATTTTGTTTCAAAAATGGTACTTAAAAATGGGAATTGGAACTGATTTTTGAAATGAAAATGTGGAATGATATTGATGTCATGTGTTTGAAGTTGTATTTTTATAAAGTGTTAGAAATTGTTTCATGCCTTAGTTTTTATAATATTATAAAGTTCTTGTTAAATAGTAATTTTTGGTTTATTTTTTATCTAATAAAACACCTGAAGGGGTGGCCATTTTATTATTATTTGGATGATATTTGTTTTTAGAGTTGGTCCATTATATTATTGTTGGAATGGTCTCCATGAAGTACTCAAAGACATCTTGAAACTGACCGAAGTTTGTATGGTCTATCATGGTATTGAACCTAAGGATCGATGGTGGTTTCATTTTATTTATTTAACTTGTAAATTATATTGTTAATTTTTTTATTACAAAACCTATTCATTAAATTCTATTTAAAATATATTTATTTAGGTACATCGTTAGCGTTGGCCTGCTAAGTTGTAATCACACTATATTCAGTCCCTCATTTAGTATGGAGCATACTTTATGGTTTTCGGTCTGGACAAGGGAAATAGGACAATGCCATATGATTGATTTTATTTTATTGGTTGAAGCTTAGGATATTGGAATAGGGGTATATCTCAAGACATTTTTTAGAGTCATATAGTTTTTTTCATTTTTTTCATTTTTAGTGCCTATTGTATATGGATATTTTGATGCATGAATCTTGGATGTTTGTAACATCATTTTGGACATTTTCTGTTTTATGTTTAGTATTTGGATCTCATATTTATGTTCAATTATGGTGTAATGTGTTGTATGATACTTACCTTACTTTTCTTTTGTTGTTGCGCTCTGAATAGAGGGTATAGTCTCCCCATGAAAACTTCTCAGACCCTCCCCATTGGTCGGTAGACTCTGGAATACATAGAGGCGCACCTGAGGCTATATAGAAACCATTGTCCCAGGAACTAATAAGTGGTCCAGTGTGGAAGGATGTTACAAAGTGGTATCAGATCCCTTTTCTATTTTTACTATTTATGGAAAGGTATATAGGATACTATAATATGTTAGATCTTGGAAATGAGTTCATTTTTATGAGTAGTTTACCCACATATGGGGAGAAAACCATGACACTAAGGATGATAATTGTTGTTCTTGATTTTCAATTTTATATTAGATTTATTTCCACCTTGGGTGGTGCAGATGGTTTTCATTATTATAGGTATTTGATGTTTTATGTCTTGGGATGATATAAAAAGAGAGTGTGTGTAAATCCATGCATCATTCTAGGGGCGTAGGGTTTACCCATAATTTTTTATTATCTTATTATTGATTTATATATATATATACACATACATATATATATATTCCCATGGATAAAAGTCGGTTCATAATTTAATGTTCCAAAAACATCTTAAATGATTCTTTCCCATATAAGGATACAGTGGAATATTAGATATCTAATTCCACAGATGATACCTTGATATAAATTCATATATAAATGGACTATTAAATAATGTTTTAGGTTTCAAAAATTGTTAGTATATATCCTACAAGGTTTTTTCCTTCATATATTTTGAATAACACCTTATCTAAAGCCTTATAAAATATAAATCTAAAAACTGGGAAGACTAAATTGTGGAGTCCTATAGAAATTATGGATGCATGAACTTATAAAGTATACATGGCTTGAGAGAATATAGTTTTATCAAACCTTATTTGATGAATATATAGGGCAGTGATATTTTCTACCTGTATTGTTTTATTTTTTCTTTGATAGTTACCCCATTATATTTTTATAAATTTTTTTTGTTGGAATTTTAGTGACATGTTTCCTTATAAGGATAGAGTCCCATTACAAGAGTGTGAGGGTGAGGAAGCCCCACCAATGGGTGTGATAGAGACTCCAGTAGTTTAGGCTCCAACTATAGTCTTATGTATGTAGTTACTTCAATGGGGTGGGGGGATCATCAGGTTTTACCTTCTTTTTCAATCTTACTCATGATTTACAGTGAAAACACCCCCTATTGTTCTTGGGTGAGGGTGGTCCACATACCATCAATATATATATAGAGTCAATACAAAATATCATTAACCATTTAGAGACACTTGAAGACTAAAGGGAGAACCTAATGGTGTGAATTTTGTGTGGTGTGGCACAAAATTGGTGGGATGTCCTTGTCTAAGGTGAGGAGCATGTTGGGATGACCTATAAGGAATTCCACATTCACTTATTTAGTCATTTATTTCCCAATAATTTAAGGTTAGGAAGATCTCAATATTCCTTATAATTAACATAGGGGAAGATAATGGTTATGGATTATGATTCCTATTTTATAGAGATATATGTTTGGATTCTACCTTAGATGGTGATGAGAATATTAGGGACAAACATTTTGAGGATGTCCTGCATTATGAGATAAAGATACATTTAAAATTTATTACTCATGGATTATTTTTCAGAGGTTGTAAATGAGGCCTTGCTCACTAAGAAGAACATCAGTGAGGGTCACGACATTGGGTAGTATTATTATATGGGTGGAATTAGTATTATCTTCTTCTATAGTTAGAAACATTGGTCAGATGACTCATTCTAGGGTAGTGGTATTCAGTCTTGTTAGAGTGGTTACTATTCCCTTCATTCATTATGGAGTAGTGAGATCTATTGCTATCAATAAAGGGGTAGAGGAAAAAAGATACTAAATTGTACTCAACTTCTTAAAGAGTATTAACAATGTTATAGAATGGGTCACTTAGGTATTTCTTTCCTTGTTGGGAAGACGATACTCGGTAGAAGAGTTTCAGGATCAAATCAGGGATCAGTGGATGGGACTATAGTGACTTAGTAAACCAAAATTTAGGAATCCAATAGCCTTTTGGTTCTTGGTGGTGGAAGTGGATTTCTCAGTCGATATCAATAGAAACGTATGGAATGTGTTAGTTAGACTAGATTACAAGGCCATGATACCCACCAGTTACATGAAGTTGAGCCTTCTCCAACAAGTTTGGATACAAGATCATCTACTATGCGAGGTACGATCCTAGTATTTTTGACTCTTTATTTTTCAATTTTTGATACAGGATCCTTGAATTCTTTTCATTCCACTAGGTTCATTGGAGGTTTTGGTTTATATGTGGAGCACCTTTATGGAGTACTATTGATAAAAATTCTCTATGGCATGAATTAAAAAGGCATCTACAAGGGAAAAAATTATTCCTTAGTCATCAGTAGTTTATTATTACTTTGGGACATATTTTTATTGTATATGGGTGAATTTCACATGATAATCAAGATGGGATGTCTTGATCATAATCAAGAATAGATTTATTTCTATCTATGATGAGTTTCCTTTACCTATACTAAAGGTGATAGCTTTGAATATGTTGGTGAGTGGCACATGTGAGCGGGTTATTTAGGAACTGATTTTCAGTGATTTGGTGGGATCAGAAACTAGGTTTCTGGCCTCGTTCTAGATAAAGTGAATATTATCCAACCAATATTCCCTCCCATTGTTGATCGGTACCAAGATGTGTTCCCCGAGCACTTTTTTTATTACCACCTAAATATTAAACAAAGTTTGCGATCAATCCCTTATCAGGTATTAAAACTATCTATATCCTTCCTTAAAGGATGAAAACTACAGAATTTCAAGATTTGAAATCTTAATTATAATATTTAGAAGTGAATGGGTTTATCTATCTAAGAACGTCCCCTTAGGGTGATCTAGTTTTATTCTCCAAGAAGGAAGATGAATCCTTGAGATTATGTGTGGACCATTAGAATCTTAACTGGGTAATGGTTAATAACTAATATCCACTACCTCATATCATTTATTTATTGATCCATCTCAAGGGTTCCTGAGTTTTTTCTAAGATTGACTTATGGTTGGGGTGCCACCAGCTTAGGGTGGGACCATCTAACATTCCTCATAGTACTTTTTGGAGTAGGTACAATCATTATGAGTACCTTTTTATGAATTTTTGGTCGATAAACAATCATGTAATATTTATGAACTTAAATAATAGGGAATATCATCCTTACATGGATTCATTTGATGTCATGTTCATAAATTATATTTTAGTGCACCCCTAGTTGTGGTATGAACACACTTTAAATTTATAGATAGTTCTGGGAACACTTTGAGGAAAATAGTTATATAAAAAACTATCAAAGTGTTAGTTTTTGTTTGATAAAGTTCACTTCATGGGATATGTCATATCAGAGGGTTGGGTATCAGTGGAACCAGAGAAGGTGGACACTATATTTTCTTCAGAGAGACCAAATAATTCCTTTTAGATTCACAACTTCCTAGGGTTTTCCAGCTACTATAATAGATTTGTCTAAGACTTATAATATTTGGAAGCACCATTGATGGTCCTAATCAAGAAGGGATTGAGGTTTGACTAGTGTGAGTCTTATGAATAATCCATAAAGGATTTGAAAAATGTGATTGATATCAGCACCAATCCAGACCTTACCCAATAATGCTAAGAACCATACCTTATATTGTGATGCATGAGGTTTTAGTTTTGAGGAAGTGATTATTTGTATGGGTGGACAGTTGCTTACATGTATATGTAGATGATACCACATGATAATAACTACCCAAACCATTATTTAGAGTTAGCTATAGTGATACACTCCCTAAGATGTTGGGGATACTACTTCATGGGGGATAGGATTGTGGTTTAAAAAGATCATAAAAGTTTGAAACACGTATTCTCCCAATGTGACCTGAATATCAGATAGAGAAGGTGGGTAGAGTACCTATAGACCATTTAATTTGAGTTGTATTATAATATCGGGAAGTGAAACATCATTATGAACACCGTGAGTAAGAAGACTTAAACCCAGGTAGTCCAAGTTTTTAGCTGCGAGTAGAAGGTGATGGATTTGTTCACTGAACTACATTAGGATGTCCATAAGTACTAGGGGTTAACAACTTTGGATTCTCTATATATTAACTCCACACTTATTGATAGGGTAAAGGATTGTAAAATATTAGATTCCAAATTCTTTGTGATTAGGGACACTATATATGGTGGGGATCCATGTCAGGACCAACCTTAACCAAGATGAAAAAATGGACAAAATATTTCCAAACCCTTCCTTCTTCAAGTTGAAGGAGAGATAATGACCCCTGAGACCCACCTTTAATAGGTCCCTGAGTGGAGACTAGAACCAAGGGTATAGAATCAAACATATGATGGAAGGAATTTCCCTATTTATTTAGTAGGATTGGGAGATAAGATAGTAAATCCCAACAACACCAAAACTGGAGGTAAAAGTAAATCCAAATTCAACCATTCCCATATGAATGTCCAAAATTAAAAGCTACAAAAGTGAAAGGAAACCCAAAAGGAAAGTACCAAGAAAGAAAAACAACAACAATAACTATCCCCACGTCCGAGCTAGTACAGTCCCGCATGATCTATGATGTCCTCCTGGAAACCTGAAATCAGTTTATATACGTCGGGTTATTATTCATGTATACTCGGTAGGGAAAACCAAAAGCTCTCATGCACAAGTGGGGAGGCATTATAATGATCCATGAGTAAGAGGAGAAAACTGAAGCACCTAACAAGGATTCTATCCACCCAAACCTCACCAAGGAACACTCCCCAAATAATGCGAGTCAAGTAAAGTAATAGTAATAGAACATCGATATTTGGGTACCCTATGCTAGTTTCCCACTAGTTATTGAAGACATCCTATGCATCAAACCTCTCCCGCCATTCTCACAGTAATCCCACTGTCACACCCTGCCCGCACACACCTGGGCTATCACAACCACAAATACTACCCCCAAACACCTGGGCTATCACTACCACACATCATGCCCATAGACACCTGGGCTGCAACAACCAAACATAACCATGCCCGCATACACCTGAGTCTGAACAACTACCGCCACACCCGAAGACACCTGAGCCTCATCCTGAAGACTCTTGGGAAACCACCTGCCTGCACACACCTGGGCTAACCACCACCACATATCCTAACCAAAGAATCTTGGGCTGTAATGGACCTCAGGACGTCACAGCCTGCCCGAAGGATCTTGGGCTACTCGGGAATGAGAGCAGAAAAGGAGAAAATAACCTTCCACACATAAGAGTGTTGAAAAAACACCCTCCCCCGTGAAATGGGGGTGTTCGGTACAAAGTACGTAACTTGGGTGGGGCGCGAATAGGAAACACAAAAACTAAAAATTATATATATAAGTAACAAGCACTCATCCCAACCTAGGGGTTCCAAACCAGCCCAACACAAACCCCCTCTTTACAAATCATTCATAATAAGCAGCACACCCATAACCAAGTCACAACTAATTTTTGGAAAACAAATCCCCATTTAACCCATTATGATTTTTATATTCAAGTGATTACATTCAAGTAATTCTACACTACTGGGCAAATAATAGGCATAACCACCATACAAATAAAGGTAAAAAGCCAACAACAATTTAAGAATTAACACCCGGTTCTCTTGTAAAGTTACAACACCAAAAGGGATCTGTGAGATCCCTCAATGTACTGGACCAAACCAAGCCTCAAGATATATCCCCACACGACCTCAAATCCACAAACCAACAACTGAAAAACAGTATAGGATCCCATCCCCATCCACATCACATCCCAAGCATCAACCGTAAACATCACCAGAAGAGAGCAAGGGAGATTTTCAAATTTGAATATACCATTCATTCTGTCCAGTATTTCCGTTTGGTTAACTAGTTGATCACACAAGGATCCTTATACATTGGGAATTCATTTTAGTCAACTGAGTCTATGTGATATACTAGTTTCCATGTTACAGCCATTCAATCACATAACTATCCAGAAAAATAGAGGTTCATTAGTGCACAAGAAAAGAGCACCAATAGCCATGATTTTTAGTGGGCATAAGCCCGTACAATTCACAACACAAGAAATAAAGGATAAAGAGTACAATAGAAACATTGATCACACCCCATTCATTCTTTAAAAGTCCATTTATTATCTTTATTATGGTTTTTTTTCATCCATCCATGTAGAAACAATAGCATACCCACCCCACATGTTACATAGTAATGAGATACTAAGGAAAAATCCTACTTGGATGATCAAGGATCGACATTTATCTCTGCGCGCCAAGAACTGGGGATGCGCGACTTGTAGGGGAGGAACTTCGGGGACTCCAAGGGTGGGAATAAAATATCCAGCACAGGTGCACCACTTTCCTCAAGAAGGGGGGACTCCAAACGCACAAGGAAAGAAATGGTGACCAGCTAAGAAGAAGAAGAAGAAAATTCACGTGCGATAAAAAGGTGAGATCCTGAAGTTATGGGATATTGAATTTTGAATGGCTTAAAGGAGGATTGTAGTTTCACCACACTGGTGGGTGGTTACACATGATGGAATTAACTATCATTTAATAATTTCCATCGAAGAGGTTTCTATAACGGCTGAGGGTTAAAGGATTTCCTTTAAACGCACGTGATAGTGGCAGAACTGGAAAATATGCGGAAAGGGTGTGACATTGAGGAAAACCACATGTTTTGGTAAGTTAAGGGTTTCTAGACTCTTTGGGGAATTCCATATATCATTTATGGGTATTAAATGGATTTTCAATGGGGTATTAAATCATTTCTACATCAAAAGATACGTTGATGGAGCGAAACTGGAAAAAAAACTCAGGAGACTGGAAAAAAGAAAAGGGTGAGATATAGTTTGGTGAGACACCGTGAGCAGTGTCACCGTCACAGTGCCACCAGTTCGGTGATACACCTTAAGCGATGTCACTATTTTAGTGTGGAACCATCATGGTGCCACTATTTCGGTGAGAAACCATAAGCGGTGTCACCGTTTAGGTGTTCCACTGTCACGGTGCCACAGGTTCAGTGAGACACTGTAAGCGGTGCCACCGTTTTAGTGTTCCACCGTCACGATGCCACCGGTTCGGTGAGACACTGTAAGCAATGTCACCATTTGGGTGTGCCACTGTCACAATGCCACTAGTTCGATGAGACACCATAAGCAGTGCCACTGTTTCGGTGTGCCACTGGTTCAGTGAGACACCGTAAGCGGTGTCATCGTTTTGGTGCACCACCGTCACAGTGCCACTAGTTCGGTGAGACACCGTAAGTGGTTCTACCGTGACTAGTGCTAGTGGGACTAAATTTTTGGCAAAGTACTGGACCAGGAGGGTCTAGGACACTACTATCCACCTCTTGATTAGTCCTTGGATACCTATGAGATTATTTCTATTAGAGGTTTGTTGGTAGTCCTAACGAGCACACTTATGGAGATGATGATAAATTCTATTCCTCAAAGTGGAAAATGTATCTGATCTTGACTAAGATGTAACACGATGTTCATATATAGAATTAGTGTTATAGAATGAAGAGGGGGATATTGGGATTCATTTCTATATGCTCTACTTATCAGCAGGTGAAGTATGAGCACATGAATCTTGGTAACCTCATCTAATAATTTTCTATTTATGAATGGTAGTGGAATGATATAAATTTGAAATTTTTTATAGGATTTTCAATGACAACTATTTATAATTATTTTGTTTCAGTTCCCGCGTATCAATTAGTGAAAATTTTCAATTTATTACCAACCAAGGAGTCTTTTTAAGTGGATGATATTGGCATGTTTCATGTTCATGAGGTGGTACGCTTACATGGGGTGCCACCAAGTATCATATCTGATAGGGATTCCAATTTCACCTCATGTTTTTTGAAGTTATTTTAGAAGGAATTGGTTACACAGATTCATTTGAGTACTTCCTATCACCTAATGAAAGATGAGAAATTTGAGTGCATGATATAAGTGCTCAAGGACAAGCTTCGAGAATATGTACCTGATTTTGGAAGATCTTGGAATATTTTTCTAGTCTTGGTAGAATTATCTTACAATAAAAATTATTAGGTTACTATTCCAATAGATTCATTTTGGGCCTTTTATGGAAGTTCATTCTATTCACATTTGTGAAAGTTGGAAGTTGGAGAGTCATCCATTTTTGGGACAAGTTTCATGTAGAAGACTATTGACTAGGTTCAATTGATCAAGAAGTGGTTGGTGACTACCCAGGATATAAATAGATCCTATGCTGTCCAGAGTCATTGTCTCTTGGAATTCAAGGTGTGGGACTAAGTGTTCTTAAGAATGTCATCGAGACTTGGAAAAATCTGATTAAGAAGCATGGGATGTTGGAACTGAGGCTTGCAGGTCTGTTTGAAGTGATTAAAGGGGCCCGTACTATGGATTACCAGTTACCTCCTCCATTGAGGTATGCTACTATGAAATAAGTTTTTAATGCCTCCTAGCTTCTACAATATCATCTAGACCCATCACATGTGACTAATATTGATGATGTTGAGTTGGAGAATGATTATTACAAGGAACGAACAGTTCACATTATGGATCATAGGGAGAAGAACCTTTATGGCATGATCATTCCTCTATTATGTTTGATGCTGTAGTATGGTAATAACTAGGAGGATATGTGGGAGGGAGAATCTGATGTCTATGTTCAATGACAATATTTATTCTTCAACAAAGCTCATTGATACTTGGGGGTGCAGCTCGAGGATGAGCTGCTTTATGGTGGGAGAGTTTGTAACACCTTCACCCTTATTGAGGTATATTTCCCTTTAATTTTAAGATAAACCTTGTATGTTATGGTCAATTATTCATGTTTAAAAATTTTAGAGGGGTGGAAAGATTGAACCAATGGTTCAGGGCCATGAGACGAAATTAAATCATGTTGCTGCACTCCCACTGATTAGCCAGTGGAAAACTAGTATCCTTGTAAGGGATGTTGGGAACACAAACCAGTTGATGACCCAAAACTAGTAAACCATTGTCTTAGTGGATAGTTGGTGGTTTCCAAAAGCCTGTCAGTGGACTCCTGGGTTCTTTTTAGGTAGTTTTGTAATTTCAAACCCTTTCCGCCCTTTAAAATCTTAACCAATTTTTATCCCACACTTTGTTCCAACATCACTATACACACATCCCATTCTTCCTCCCATTTCCCTTGTTGGAACTACCTAAACATTTGGTTGTTTCTATCATAGTTTAGTGTGATCAATATGTAGTAGTAAATCTATAAATCAACTCTCTTATATTTTTTTTTTCTTCCACTATACAATGATATCTCATCATTTTAGATAATATTCCTTATTTTCAATACAATTATATACTACCACATTTTCTATGGTTTTAGGATGAATCAAATCCTAGTTTTTGGTGTGTGATCTGCTCTTAGATTATGGTTGTTGGTCCTGATTCGTTTCCCATATTCTCATCCCTATTTAATTGTTCTTGCATTGTGTGTCATGTAAACATCACGTGTGAGACCCTTAAATATTAATTCAATACCTAATAATATATTTTTCCTTTCTATTACCCTCTTTAACATGAACATTAAAATGGAAATGTAACTCCATGAGGATACCTTACATTTATATAACGATCCTATAAAAATATTATGGAAATGATAATTTGAAATGGTATGTGGAAGTAGTACTATTATTTGAAATTGGTATTTTTGGAATTGGTTTTTTGGAAATGTTGTTTGAAAAATAAAATTTGAAAATGGTAACTGTAATTGGTGTTTGAAATGAAAATGTAGAATGATAATGATTTCATGTTATTGAATTTTTATTTATATAAAGTGGTGTAAATAGATTCATTCCTTTGTTTTGATACACTTATAAAATGGAAACCTTGTGAAATGATAATTTTTGGTTTATGTAATGGATGTAAAAACAACTGAAGGGGTGGTTTGTGCTGCTATGTATTGGCTCAAAAAACACCTAAAGTGGTGGTCCATGTTACTATTCATTGGATGAGAAACCACTCAAAGGGGTTGTCTATGTTACTTTATTTAGATGATAAAACACCCATAGGGTTGGTCAAAGATATTATGGTTAGATTATTATTTGCAAAATTCTCATAGACATCACGACACTAGATGAAGTAGGTATGGTCGATTGGGGTCTCAGACCTAAGGATCATCGATGGTATCCTATTATTTATTATCCTTTTAAATTAAAATTCTAAGTTGTTAACTATAAAACTTCTACATACAATTATATTAAGAATAAATTATTTAGGGATTCCATTGGTGGTGGACTACTGAGTTGTACACACAACCTACATGGGCCATTATTTGGTACCTGAGTAGATTTCATGGTTTTAGTTTTGAAAAAAATGAAATCAAACAATTATAGATGATTGACTATCTTGGATAGGTTGGATCTTGGGAGCTAGGAATTGGCCAAGATCTCAAACAAATTTTGATATTCATAATTGTTTTTACATTTTATTCACTTTTGGTACTTTTTTAATATGGATGTTGTTATGTGAGACTCTAGACTATTTATAGAATCATTTTGGATACTCCATTTTTTATGTTTAGTGTTTGGATATCATCTTTATTTTGAGTTATTTTGTTATGTGATATATGCAATTTCACTTATTTTTTTCCATCATTATTACACTCTAACCAGAGGGTATAGTCTCCTCATGTAATCTTCTTAGTCCTTCTCTACTGGTCAGAAACCTCTGGTATATGGGGATGAACACTTGAGGTCATGTAGCGACCATCGATTTGAGAAACAATAAGTGCTCTAGGGTGGAAAGGTATTAAAATTAATTTATTCAAAAAACTACCTTTCAAAATTAACAAAAAGAACTGTGTATTTATTTACTCACCTAGTTTAAAATATAATCTAAATATAGGATTAAAGTGTAAGGATTGGGATTGTAATCCATTCTTTCTCCCAAATGGGATTGAAAATTTTCTCCCCTTTTTAATGATGGTGATATATTAAACAATTCATGGGGATAAAAACCTTCTCCCCCTTCATATACACTCCCTCATTATAAATAAAACAATGACGCCATTATTCCCCCTTTTAAACCAAGGAAAGTACTTTAAAATCAATATGAAGCAATGATAAGAGAATTCACTGACTTGAGGGGAGTCCATCTCATGACTATTATTTAATAATTTTACTCATCAAAGTCCTCAAAAATAAGATTGAGAATCAAAAAAAATATTACTTTATAATATAAATATTAATAAATAACTATAATCCTAAAAAATAAACCTCATTATAAGAAATAAAATCAATTAGATAATAAATTCTTATAGTCCATAAATAATCATTAAGTATATTTTTCTATCAAAATAAAATTTGTATTTAATAAATAAGTATCCCATTCCATTCCATAAAATCTTCATGTAATCTAAGAATAAATTAGGGAATATGGTTTAAAATCTCATACCTTTGGCTTTGAGAAGAGGATTAAGTCCCACTTAGAACAACATTGGATTCAAAATATTTCCAGATTTACCTTTAACCAACTTGTTCAAAAATTTCAATACATCCTTTTGATCAAGACCATTTTTTCCTTAGGCATATGAATAGAATATTAGTGTCCTTATAACTTCATTTAAACCATTGGATTCTACTCTTTAATCCCTCCAAAATTTGTAGAGGCTAAAATAATTATCCTAAAGTGTGGGTTTGAATCAAAACATATTCTAGATTTTAGAGATATTTAACTACCTATAATATAACTCTATTTCTTATTCAAGGTGTATTTAGTACGCTGAGAAATAATAAAAGTTTTAGGGACTCTATGTGGGAAGATTTATCATATCATTATTATCCATTTAATGTTGTAAATGATCCTTTTTTGTGGCTCAATAATCATTTCAAGAACATCACTGAAATAATTTTATTATAAGATCTGGAATTAACCATTAACTTTAATTACTCCAACATCCATGTGACATAATTTTTTGATATTGTGTCCTATATTTCTACACCATACACAAGTATCCTTGAGTTCTCCATTATTATTAAGAACATTTTACTCATCTTTGGATTGATGTGATTGAACTTAATCCTAGATTTTAATACTATAATTTTGTACTAACATCTCTTCAATTTATAATCAAAGAAACAAAAAATTAATAAAAACCTCAAGTATTTGTATCCTATAAGGTATAAGTGCACAAATGATATTTCAAGTCACAATATCTTCCAATTTTAATTATAGTAGAAATAATATCCTTCTTCCTCAATGATAATTTCAATACACTCACCAAATCATGGGTGAATCTCAACTAGATTCTTTCCCATTCTCCTTTGGTGGGATTTTTAAAACCATTATTATCTTTTTAATGCTGATTATTAGGAACAGTTTGTCTTCTTGAATATATAACAACCTTTTTATTAACCAACTGACTCATGGATTTCTTCTTCATAGTATTATTTGAGTTGGAATCACTCGGAATTTCCTCAAAGTGTTTTACATAATTTTTAATCTTCAAAGTATACTTGTTATTTTCTCTATTATAAGTTGTTTTATATTTTTTTCTTATAGATATCCTCTTATTTTGATAAAATAATGAAAAATATATTTCATTACTTGTGATTTATCAACAAGTTCATTCTATAATATGAAGAGAAGTTCATGAGCCTACAATTCCTAAAGTTAAGAATCAATATCTTTGAACTCCATTATTTTGGAGTGCTCCATGTTTTCAACTCATTATCAAGTATTGTTAAAACTTGTCTTATCCGAATTCAGTTCAACCCAGAATCCTTCAATGATGAATCAATGTTTTATAAAATTAGATTTGAATAAGTATAACTAATCTTAAATTTATGATTCATATCTACCCATGGAATCTGTATTTCATTGAGTAAAATAATGTTTCCACTTATGAATAGAATATCTATTAGAATCTTCTCATTTATTTTTTAAAATTACCACAAAAAATTTCATTGATACTCATCAATTTAATAATCTTATTTGCCTCCATTTTTTTGATATTTCTAAATAACTTTCTATGAGTAGCCTCTAATTTTCCTTTAGAAATATTTTTTTGGATAGTAATAAAAATATAATTAATATTACAATTAACATTGAGAGGAAGAATTTAATATTTTCTCAGTAGAAAAAGATATAAACCTTAATATATATGATAAATCAAAAAATAATGTATATTTTTTCAAACTTTAGACAAAATTTAGTTGCATCCAAAATAATGTTCTCTAATTCCTTAGTGTTGTAATGTTTCAATGGAAATATGAAATTGTATAGTTAAACTATATAAATTAACATCTTTAATTGTGGGATTTTATTATCCTTAGTGGTTTTAACCCCTGATAGATTATTTCATGATTTATTTATAAATCACTGTGAATATCTATATTGGGATTAATTTCATGGTATTATTTATTATTTTAAAATGATTTTTAGAACTATCATGAGTTATCTATTTTGAGAAAAGTTTTATTGAATAGTTTTAGTTTAAAAAACACCTCTAAATTCAGATTCAATTTGTTTTACTACATTTCTATCATATAGTTAGAGGTATTTTTTTACATTTAGCCATGGTTATTAAACTAAAACCAATGAATTTAGTGATTTTTTCAAAATTGATCCTAAATATGGTCATTTTTTAGTATTTACCATAATTGGGAAAAATTAAAATCACCTATAAAAAACTATTAGCATATAAAATTACCACTAAATAATTTTTGAAAATTAAAATGTCTTAAAATTATGGAACTTTAGTAAAAAATGTGTCATAGATCCACAAAAATCTATTCATTTCCACACGTCATAAAAACCCAAAAACAATACATCTATAATTTATTCAATAAATAAAATAAAATAGAAATTATTTTAAACCATGAACATAAAAAACCATGATATATAACATTTCAACGTAAAATACTTTTAGAAATGCAGTTATTGCTTTAGGAAACATATAATGGATTATTAAAAGTAACAAAGTCTCTAAAAACATGTGATTCATGACTTTATAATTTATGTAATTTATAATTATTAAATTAAAACAAATCTATAAATGTTACTTTCATATCCATCATGTACTTTCATATTTTTTAATCTTCAAAATAAAATACCATTTTCATATTTTTTAGTGAAAAAACTGTTGGGTACTTTCTATTCTAATTTTCCTTTAGATCATGTTTCATATTATCCACTTATAAATCCTTAGGATCATTTAGACAATATTTTTATTTATATATATCATTAATTAATGAATTAAAGAACATTTTCATTAAAATTATTTTCAATGTTCATATCATCAATAAAATTACATAAAAATATAAATTTATAGTATATGAGTTTAAAACTTATTCACTTTCTCTTCCATTGATGTGTTACAACTGTATATAATGGTGTTCAAAATATTTTCCATCCTCCATTCAAAAAAAAATATTTTCCAAAATCTGTACCGAAATTTTATAACTATGCTAAGATTTTTTATCCAAAAAATAATTTTGGCAGAAGCCTCAAATCTATTTTTCCATTGAACCTTGACTTTTTATACCAAGGACAGTTAGAATACCAATAAGAGGGGTGGGGGTGGGGGGGGAGGGAGTTAGAAGTTTATGGTTTTATAAATTATTTTTTAATTAAAACCCTATGAATATTTAAGGTCACCATCTACTCAACACAAACTCTCCCCCACCTCAAGTGAAATAATAATGTAAGAGAGAGATAAAACATAATAATTTACAAGGTTAGACCTCAATGTTAGAGATTCAACATTTATAGGTTTAAGTAGAGTTATGGGACCTTCATTATCACTAAAAAATAGTTATTATAAGAGAGGGAAATGTACATAATGTAATATTACTATACTTACTATGACTTATGAAAATTTAGAGAAAAAATAAATCCTCAAACTTGTATAATGGATGCAGAAATGAAGGGAATTATTTATCTCATTACCACCAGCCTTCAGATTATCCCCTCACATTTCTTATGAATAAGAGTCTCCATGAAACTTTAGAAGACTCAAAATTAATTAAATGATTTTATTCTAAAATGACTTCAATTTCAAGATAAAAGTTGACAAGTAGAAATAGTTTGAAATTCCTCCTCAACAGTTCATAATAAAAAACTCATGTATTAAATCATGTACACATGATATGGTATTCAAACCATACAGTAAGTTCCTAGATCAATAGTAATATAATAGGATTTCCTTGAACTCTTCATAATTCTTAGATGTAATTCATGTATTATTTTTCAGTTCCTCTCTTTCCTAGATACAAATGATATTCAGTGAAACAGAGTATCAAACTATTCTATCAGTATTAAAGCACCTTATTTCACTTTATTTTTATCTTATTTTCAAAATTATTTTATATAAATTCATTTAATATCAGTCACAAAAATATTCCTAGGTGAATATCATATAAATGGAGGAATATTAATTTCAAAATTTTCAATTTTATCAACTTTGAATGAATTTAAATTTGAATTCAAATTCTCCAAAGGAATTCAGCCAATATTATATTATATTAATCTCTATTCAAAAATTAATAAGAATTGGATAGAACCATTTATTGAGTGTGTTCACAATATTTTAGGAACCAAAGTACAAAACAATCATCACTTAAATTCATTCACTAGTTTTATCATAATAATTCTGTTTTCATAGAGTTCCTTGGAAGTATACCCCATTAATTTTTTTTGGGAACCTTACAATGTCCCCACATTATAATTTCATTTATTTTAATGGGTAGATTAAGTTATTTGATTATCCATAGGTTTCATTCGTATCTTTGGAATATTTTTACCCTATGATTCACTGCTCTCACCCATTCTAGGGTTTAGGATTTTTACCCTATGATGTTTTTGTACCATATAAATTTCTCATCATAGGGTTTATGTACCCTATAAAATCTATTGTTTACCCTAAAAAGGTATCAAGTTTTCATTATAACTTATTAATTACATAGGTTTCCTTCATTTTCCAATATTCCCTTTATTTTTCACAATATGTACCTTACAATGTTTTATATTTATACCCTATGAAGATCCCATTGTACCCTATCAGGTGAAGAAGGTACCTTAATTTTCCTTATTTACATAGGTATAATTATTTCATAATTACAAAAATCTAACAACACTTCTTAATTTCACTTTTATGGTATCTTGATCACTTTTAAAAAATTCTCTATCAAATATCAATAAATCACACTCATTGTTGACAAAAAAGATAACTTCTTCATCAATTCCAAGGGAAATTTAGCCTTTTCCTTTAGAATTGTTATAGACCTCGTGAAACCCTTTCCTAAAACTCAATATATCATTCAACATACACTAAACGATAACCTTTTTTCATGTGAAAAATATCTTGACACCATTCCATATGTCAGAGTAGTGTCTTTTAGAGAATTATTTCTCATAGTTATTATTTTTTTTCAAAGTGATAAGATTCACTAACTTGATAAAGGCACTCACCTTTTAAATATTTTCCCAATTTCACATTGAACATATCCACTACATTATAAACTAATAAGGTTGAAATACACCTCTCTACCTTTATGAATAAAATATAAGAGTTGTGCATCAACTTCTCCCCCTTTGAAAATATAATCCCAGTCCCATTGGGGGTTCTTCCAAAAGTTTCTTAATAGAGAGGTAATGGATGAAAAATAATGTATATCTTAAGAGCCTCAAATATATCCTTAATCATTTTCTTTATGATTTCTTATCCAACTAATACTTCATAAGAATAAATAATTTCTTAGTATAACTATTAGAAACTCTCTATTTGATGAATTGTAACCAGATGTCAATATAGTTATACCTTGAGTATTAAACCATATTTTTTGAGAGTTCAATAAAAATTATATTATCATAAATAATTCTTAAAATTATTTCAACATTTACCCTCAAATCATCAAGCTTATCTTTAATCCATATCATATGGACAAAATCACTAATAATATATGCATTCTTAGCCTCTATAGTAATCATTGTGATTGAGTTCTATTTCCTATAGTTAAAAATCACAAAATATCTCCAAACAGGGAAATTCCAATTGAATTGGACCATTTATCATCACAGTCACCTTCACAGTATGTACTTGAAAATCTATAAAGATTCAGGTTTTTTCATCTCTTGTATAGCTTCCCAAAACTCAAAGTTCCTTTGTTATATATGAGGAATATTTTATCCTCTATAAAATGTAAATCCTTTGTGTCACTATAATATCATCAATAGAGACTCAAAAAATAAATAATATCTATTCTAGAAGTTTTTTGATAAAGAAATCTAAAAATAATCATTCTAAGTTCTCTTTAATTAACAAAATCACATGTATCATCTTTTTAAAGTTTTATCCACATTTGAATAGGGTTTTATACTATTTTTTACTCCTCTATCTTTAAATACTTCAATAAATCTTTAAAATATTTATCTTGGGATAATAAAATATAGTTTTATTCCCAGACCACTTGTAATCTGAAATTGTTTCGTTGTTTGTTTGGAAAATTCTTGACAAACACTTTTCTTGTCATTTGACAAAATTATATAATCAATATATAAAATCATAATAAGTGTAAATGACTCTATATAATTGATATACATGTTTTTTTATAATTTTAATTGGTGAATTTTAGGATTTTCAAACAACTATTAAACTTTCAATACTAGGATTTTGGGTCTATTTCAACCCATACAAATCCTTTTTCTATTTGTAACTTTAGAACCATCATTTTCAAGTATAAAATCATCAGGTTGATCAATATACACCTATTATTCTATATCATCATTCAAGAAAATATATTTTATATACAATTAATATATTTTATACCACCTATAAGCTACCATAATAAGTAATATAGTGACAGATTCCAACATTTAAATTATAGAAAACTATTCTTTAAAAATAGTCCACTCAACTTGAGAGTAACCTTCACAAACAAGTCTGGAATTATTTCTTATGACTTCTCCCTTATTATCAAATTTATTTCTAAACACAAACTTGGTACCAATGATATTTTTACCATTTTCTAAGAAAAATATTTTAAGTGGAATTTTAATCTATATGATCAAGTTATTCATTAATAAATCCAACCCATTATTTATTCTTGAGAGCCTTAACCACTTATTGTGGATCAACTTGAGAGATTATAGTAATGTGATATTAACATATCTATCTTCTTCTAGTTAAATGAATAATTATGACTTCCAATTATATTTTCTATATCAAAAAACTTCTATGCATTCTAATACTCCACTTCTTTCACTTTCGGTAACATCCACCCCATCACTAGTATGATAATAGCCAATGTTTACTACATGTTGTTTAATTTCAATATATTATTCCCTAGTTTCGTTAGAATTATACTTGACACCTTTAATAAATCCATGAAATTATTATTTATACGGACCACTATTTCTTGGTTTATTTTCAATAATTTTCACATAATAATAGTTTAAAACCTTATAAAGCCTTTTGTTCCAGCATCTGTATCGCTTTCCACTAGATATATATCCTAATAAGTTACTATTATCAACCTTCTATGAAATATTTTGTAACTTTTCACCCATCATATTTATAACACATGGACTAAAAAACCCTAATGTCTTCCAAAGTGGGATTATTATTATTATACCATATCTCATAAGAGGTCATATTGGAGTTTGGTATCAATAAACACGTATTTTAAATATAGATATTTGTGAAAAAAATACTCTCTCCTATAGAAATTTTAATAGGTTGTGTTCAAAAAACATAGTTATCCCCATTTATACTAAAATTATATTTTTACCATGACACTCAATTTTTTAGGCTTTTACTGAGTGCTATATTGATTTTTAATACAATGTGTTTTAAGATAAGACTCAAATTATATTCTTGTTAACTCTTTCCCATTATTAGATCTAAGTTTCTTAATGATCATGCCTAAATATTTCTCAAATGTTCTTTTAAATATTTTTAACAAATCCACTACCTAAAATATAAGTTTTATAAACATAAAATTATTCAATATAGTATTATCATATTTAAATGTGACAAAATTGAGATTTACTTAAGGTGTCTTATGTCTCATGGGTCCACAAATATTTGAATATATCTGCTCAAGAGGCTTGGTGGTCTGAATTTTAAATATTTTATGACTACCTTATGTGAATTAACCTTTCTATAATACCTCAAAAATTTCATCCCTTTCTCCTTTTAGGTTTTGTAAGTCCCTCACAATATCTCATTTAGAAATTTTTCTCAAACTCCGCTAACAAAGATGAACCAAACTTTTATTACATAACTTATTCCCATACTTTAAAGTTAGAACACATGAAATTTTTGAATCTATAATTTAGAAGAGATTTACACCTATCCACTTACGTTTGGTAATAGTAGGAAGGGAATCTAATTATCACCTATAAAAAATTCAAAGGTCCGGTGTTCTGTTATAATGTGTATAGTGGAACTCAAGTGGAATCCTCAGTAATAATACTATATTTTACAGTAAATTATTTCTATTATTTCTATTGAGGGGTGGGGGGGGGGGGTTGAAGAGATTTGGTAAAATGATTTATTGGTGAATTGTATTTAATAATTTAATAAATATTGGGTTAATTTCATTTATTAGGGATGTAATATTATGTTATCATTGAGATTTGTGATATATTGAATTAAATTAACATCCACTTCACAATGTGATTTTGATCGAAATTCCAAAATGATGAGGCTTTAATATAAGCCTCATATAGGTTAAAAATATCAATAAATAATTTTTTATGGAAGTGTATTCATGTTTCCAACAATCCATGTAATCTACATGTTAAAAGTAAGTTTTCATTAATCCATGGAATTTTACATTTAACATACACAATGTTAACCTATATAACATTATACGAGAAAAATATCTCAATCACTCAATATCCCAAAATTATGACTCAACCCAATGGATGATTTAATAAACCATCAATATGTATAGTAATATAGTTTAAGATGTTTATGATGATGAGTTAAAAGATGAATAAAATGAATCAGATAGGAAAAGAGTTGTGTGCCGAACACACACATGAGTGGTGAAGCAAGTTAAACATAAAATTTGGATTAAATGAGAATGTTAAAGAGCAAAGGGTTTATTTGGGTTGATTTAAACTATTTTAAGACCCTTAATATTACAAAACAAAATTTTTATGAGAATAATAGATAATTATTATGAGACTTTCATTAAAATTAAAATTAAATTACAATCAAACTTATATGATTACAATTGAAAACACTTTAAGTACACACAATAAAATCATGGAGGAATAGAATCTAAAGTTGAAACTTGAGTTTATAAGGTCCTCTAAATAAATTTTCAATTCTATGGTCATGATAATATATCTTCATAATTTCTAAAGTTTTAGCATATTTCAAGGTGAGGACAGGAATGTATTTATAGCCCAAGTTGGTGGACTATTTTCCTTCCAAAACTTTTCTTCAAGTTGGATCAACCATTTGAAAATTTAGATAGATGAATATTGGTAAATATTATTCTTATAATTTTTATATATGTATGTATAAATTTCACCCTCCAAATTTGGATTGATTTTACTTTTAGATCCAAATTTATAGATATTTTAGTAAACCATATGCTTCTATCTAGATTTATCTAGGATTTTTCAAAATACACAAAGTGAATAACTTTATGGCTATTAATATGCATTCAATTCGGATAAAGTTTTTCTAAAAATTCATTATACTCACTATTTAATTTCTACCAACAAAATTTCAGCATCATTAGGTGGATGGATTGGTTGAAGTAAATAATGGTAATTTATTCTTTAATCATGAGAAGAATTGTGGGATGGACTTTCATTCATGCATTGAGACCCATTTAATAAGAGTTGGGACATGACATTTTTATCCAAGTTGTAATGGAATATCCCTATAATTCGTTTTGAGTATAAATGAATACAAAATTTTGGATTGAGACCATAAAATAGAACATCATTGTTATACCAGTTTTTTTGGAAGATTCATTGGGTATTCTTATATTGTCCATATAGCCCATTTATTGGATGAATGGAACAAATATCCAGTTGAAGGATTTGTTATAATTTGAATCAGGAACTATAAAAAGCAATTATAACATAATTTGTATTAGTATATTAAAATAAATGATAAAAAATAAACATTAATGTAAGTAAATGAATTAGAACAGTGCTCACAAATTATATTTAATATTAAAACATGAACATTTCACACAAATTATACACTTTTCCTTTAAAATAAGTAAGGTAATTATATAAAATACTATGGATAAATTAATAACAACAATTCCCCCACACTTATTCATATACATGTCCCCATGTACAAAAAATAGAAAAACATAACAAAATCATTTTCACTCACTAAAAAATGATATATTTTGTTTCAAACAATCAGGGGAGGTCTAGAATAGGTTACACATCCCTAAATAATTAAAACACAATTTTTTAATACAATCAAGTGTTAAAATAATTCATTTTTCATGTTTAAAACATGAATTGGAAAATGCAGGCACTCAAAACTCACTCCTCTCAAGAAGATGTAAATTTATTCTTGGAAGATCACTCATTACCCAACCAGAAGTGAAAATTAGAGAGTTTTTAATATATTTCATATTTTAATCCCTACTCTAATGTGAATAATAAAAAAGTGTTTTTATGGGTTTTTCAATGGCTATGGTATGATAGGAATATAATGGACAAAATAGAGTAAAATAGGGGAAAACACCAACATGTAGAAATTAATGCATAATTTTTGAAATGGAAAATGGAATAAAATGGAAACACATATTTATAGGTGTGTGAATATGTCAAGAAATATAATAGGGAGAGAAAATTAGAAGAGTATGAAAATATAGAATATGTACAAGACACAAATATTCTCCCAATGACACAAGAAAACATGATGCAAGTGTTTTTATTTTTCCCTCTTTTTTCATGGAATATTCAGTTGAAAAAATGTAACACTAAACTCTCAAAACTTGTTTCATCTCCTCACAATAATAATTATAATTGTTATAATAAAATCACAGGTTGAGGAAGAGTTATTTTTGACCTACCCAAGACACAACCCATTATTTTTTCATTTTGTTGTTTTTTTTGTTTCACTTGTTTTTCATTTTTTTAAACATTTAAAAAATATTTGTAGATAATGAAATAAACATAAATCCATTCCCAAACCTTAACAAATTAAAACCTCTCCCCCACACATAAATGGATTCGTTCCCTTAAGTATAAGACGTCACATTGAAAATCAAGAAAAGGTTACCCAAAATGGAATCAATTCCCCCCATACTTAAATTTCAATAAATCATGTAATGAAAATTAATGTTGATATTTGGGAGGATGAGTTTTTTGTCTTGTAATGTGTCTATAAGAAGGGTTTTTGTATTCTTTAATGGGATTTGAAAAAGTGGATCAATGTAAGGGTAATGGTAGGATATTTATCTATTTTTTATTCTAATGTGGTTTGAAAAATGACTCTTTCATATTAATTCATACCAAATTTATAATTCATCTTGAAGTTACACAATCTAAATAATTATAGTTGAGGGTTAAAACACATAATATAGAAATATGGTTGTATGTGACCTTGGAATGAATGTTTATGTTATTCCTCATGGTAGGTAAATAATCATTTTCCAAATCAAATATTAATTATTAAAAATATGTTGGTCCCAAAAAATTGTTTATAAATGTTTATAATGAAAATATTAGATGTTTTAGATGAGAAAAAGTCTTTGTAATCTACAAAATGGCTGGAACAAATTTCAAAATTGGATGGTGAGAAGCTATGAATCTTTTGGTTAGATCATTTTTTTGATCTTTTTTTGTTTTGTTAAAAAAAGGCAACAAAAAATAAAACAATTATGAATGAAGAAACTGTTAAAAAATAGGGAGATAAGTTTAGAATTATTTAGGAATAATATTAAAGATAGATAAAGAGAGATAAAGGATGAGGAAGAGAGGGAGAGAGAGTTAAAGGGAAAAAGGTTCCCCTTAGTTTGGATTCAGTCAGTCATTATCTCCCTCTAATGCTGGGCATACTCTAGTAGTTAGAGATTCGATGGAAGTATATGTTATTCCCATGGTGTTTGTCCTTTCATGGTGATACTTTAACTGATGCCCATTAACCATGAATTTCTTTTTGTAAGAAGGGTACTGGACTTAGACTGCACCAAATGTGTAAGAAATAATAATAATAAAATGATCTTTCCAACGGAAATTAATATTACCTGGGGTGTGTGTAAAAATAAAGAATTGATGATCATTACCCCTTAAACTTTATTAAATACCTTTAATAGGATGTGTTTGTCATGGAGTACCTTATCATTTTCTTTATAGGGATGGAAATTCTCATAATAATCAATTCCAAGCTCCTCCAGTTCGTTTAACTGCAAAAATATCTCTTCATTATATTTCTCACAATCAATGATGCAGGTTTTCACAACCCAAAATGTCTTATATTGGATTTTAACTGGTAAATGAAACACTTTAGAAAAAAAATCCTAAAAGAAGAAATACCAATTGGAGTCTTATAGTTTGTTCGATAAGCCCAAAGTTATTCACCAAGTCTTTCAGTCCAATATTTTCTTGTGGGATTAAAAATTCTCTAAAGCACTCTTCTCACTTATTTGTTGTAAAGTTAAACCATTCCATTTGTTTTAGGGTGAAATTTAGATTATGTTTTATGTACAATCCCATTATTCATCAAAATATATTCAATTATTCAATTATATAAATAGATATTTAGTTACTTATGATGGCATGTGGAGCTCCAAATTGATGGAAGATGTGGGTTTTGAGGAACTCACTAATAGTATGTGCATAATCCTTTCTAGTGGGTTTGGTCTTGACCACCCAGACATATAGTAGACCAAAAAAATGCAGTATAATACATTATAAGGGGTAAGGGTCCAATGAAATCGATGCCCCAAACATCGATGATCTCATAGATAATTAAGGGATTTGGGGCATTTCATTTCTTTTCGAAAATTTGAATTTTTTTAGAATATGGGACATGATTGAAAAAACTCATGGGAGTACTTGAAAAGTGAATTCCAGAAGAATATGAAGTCTAGGACCTTTCAGTAGGTCCTTTGTGGTCTAATGTGGACACCCTTGGGCATTGAGTGACAAAATTATAAGATGGAGGAATGTTCATCTTCATAAACAACTCACATAATCACTATGTCATCCCTAGTTTTCCAAAGTTTACTATCTTCCCAAAAATAGAATTTTGAATCAATTTTCAGATTCTCTATTTGTTCTTTTGAAAAAATTTCGATAAAAACACCCAAAACTAAGTAATTTACAATTGGGATATACCATGGTAACTTTGGAGTGATAAATGATAAGTTTGTATTTGGAAATTCCATATCAATGATTTCATAATGAGAATAATTATAAATTCAACTCAGGTGATCAACCATAATGTTTTCTTTTCAAGGTTTATATTTGATCTCAAAGTCAAACTCTTAGGGAATTAGTTTCGATATTAATAGTTTGGGTTTATAATAACTTTTCTAGAGTAAGAACTTTAAAGATTAATGGTTAGTAAAGATGAAAATTTTAGGACCTAAGAGATAGGGATAGAATTTATCCAAGGAAAAAACCATATCTAACAGTTCCTTTTCTGGGAAAGTGTAGTGATATTGAGTTTTATACATTTTTTTGAGACATAATAGATAAAATGAGGAATTTTTATTCTTCTTTGACTATAAACATATCTAATGTTTCAATTAGAATAATCTCACATCAATTTTAAGGGTAAATAATAATCTGGGGGTTTTATTATTGGGGTAGATGTAAGAATGAATTTGAGTTCAATGAAGGCTCTCATGAAATCTACATCAAAATGGAACATAAAATCATTATGGAGTAGTTGAGTTATTGGGAGGTAAATCCTATAGAAGTTATCAATTAATCACTTATAGAAATCATCATGACTAAGAAATTATCACATGTCTCAAATAGATGTGGGTTTAGGGAGTGACTGGATCACCTCTATCTTAGTCGGTTCGACTTGAACACCCTATTAAGAAATTATGTATCCTAGAAAAATATCATTTGTAACTATAAAGTTTTATTTTTCAAAATTCAACATAAAGATACATTTGTCACATTTTTGTAGGAAAAGAGAGAGTAAATACAAGTATGATTCAAATGATTCACCATAAAGGGAAAATTCATCCATGAATAACTCCTTGCAATGCTCATTGAATTCATAAAAGATATTACCATACACCTTTGGAATGTCATTCGAAAATTGAAAAGGAAAAAAATCGATTCTCATATATTTGTATATTCTAAAGGGGCAAGTGAATGTAGTATTTTCTTGGACCTCTGGTGTTATTGGGATTTAGAAGTAGCCAGTTTATCCATAAAGAAAGAAATAATATGAATTTATAGATTATATTTCTGGAATTTGAACAAGTAAAGTAAGATGATTGTGATATTTTCATGTTTCTGCTTTCAATTTTGGATAATCTAAGCACACATGTTATTTGATTCTCACTCAAGTTGTGACCAATTCTCCATTTTCATTTGTGAAAATAGTTATCTCACCCTTATTAAGAACAACTTGAATTGGAATCACCCATTAACTATAGGAAATTGGGTGTATAATACTGTCTTAATTAATATTGGTACTCTCTTCCCTAAATACTTCAAGTATGAGTGGATTGAGTATTATTTGAGGCTTCCTGATTGGTTTGGATGATTCTTTTAGATGGTTGTAAAGCATAAAAAGGGTAGGGTTGATGCTGAGTATGTCATATAGGATCCAACACAAGGCCTTTTAATTTTATTCTAACCCCTAAACAGGTTCTGAATCCTTAGTTTCAGTAAGTGTAGCAGAGATACTGATAGGGTTAGAGTGATAATAGAAAAGGAATGCATACTTCAGGTGTATAGGAAGAGGTTTATAATCACTTTTATATTTCATTTATGGTCCAGAAAAATTAGGAGTAAAGAAAAGGATTCCAGTTGGTTTTGTTTCATTTTCCTTAGAACTATATATGGTGGATAAATAAAGATCATTGGTCAGATGGGATTCTACTTTTTTTTCAAGATCCATTAGATTGATGAAGTTTATAAATTAAGGGTCAACATCCACTTCTAAATTTATATCTTATTCAATAATGGTCCAAATTTAAAAAAATTCTCTCTCATTTAAACATGAAAAACATGATGGAATTGGATTCAATCAAATCAAAAAAATCTCCTCAAAATCATGTATATATAATGTATATTGATCCTATGATGGGTATTACATGGATTTAAAAATAATAAAATAGACCAGTTGGTCACAAAATTTCATGGATAAGAAGCCAACATGGACATCAATTTTAGTTATCACATTAATAAGGAATGATTTTCCAAGAATTATGGGGGATTGGGAAGAATTTTCTCACTTTCCATACCAAGGACGGAGGAATTCTCTAGGAAGATAAGATCATATGCCCAAATAAGGGCATCCCTAATTATCCCCTCAAGACTGAACATTATTCAATTGGATAACTAGATAACTATACTCATTGGGTGAAAGGTACCTATACCAATGTTGGATAATATGGATTTGGGAAATACATTTATCATTTATCCTAGTACTATGATTTCATCATCAAAGTTGTAACTCCCTATTTGGAAAGGAACCGTAAAGGTATCCAAATCTTTTCACTTCATGGGAATGGTCTGTTGGGTTGAAACATTTTCAATGATCCTAATCTATCTCTTATGGGTGAACAATTCTATAAGAATCTTTTCATAATTATGGATTTATTTAATGGAATCCAAGGAGGAATTTTTACTTCTATATGCCTACACATGTCAGGCATTTTAGAATTATGTTCAAAGGGATTCATTGTTTTATATAAATCTTGGAGAAATCTAATTGGGTTTTTTATAGGGGTGGAAGGAAGTGAGTGAGTGGATTTAAGTTCTTTTTTCTCGGTTTTTGTTCTTTTATTTTTTTATCTCAATAATTGAAGGATATTATTAGGATTCATCACATGGAATAAAATTTGATTTCTAAATAGAATTTAATTGAAATTATATTATTGTTAGGGTTGGTAAATGGTTGAGATGGAAGTTGGGAATAATTGGATTATTTATACTAACTTAGATGGGATTCAACTTGAATAATTTTTATTTTATTTTTTTAAAGATACAATGGGTGAAGGATACAAGATCATCCACAACACTTTACCATGGTTTCTTAGAATAAGTTTCATGTCCTATATTGGTATTTACTTTATTAGGGTTCTTGGGAATTCAATTGTATTTGGTTGGGAATTAAGAAGGCTCACTTTGATAGTGAAACCCCTGAGGAGGAGGATTTATCCTTTGATGATGGGGAACAAAAGTATATGGTTTTTGGATGTTGCTTCCACCTTAACCATATTATAATTGGTTTGGATTTTGATGAGGAAATTGAGGGTAATAAGATATAGGATCACCACACCTCAGGTTTGGTTGGTCTTTCCAGCCCGAGTTATAGGTAGGATAAAAGGGATCATAGTGGGGTTGGTTGGAATTTCTAAATAATGGAAGTAGTTTTTGAGTGTTGGTGTTATTATGAGAAAATACTACATTGATATCCATTAGTGGAGATGAATTTGATTAGTAATCCTATAATTGTGGACAAGTGTTAGTTGGATGAGTTGGTGAGATACACATTCCATAGTATTTGATAGGTCCAGAGAACTACGATTGTGGATAATATGAGGTTGGGGATTTTTTGGCCACATATAGTAGTCATAAAAGGATAGTAATCTCACTCATCTAATCAGTCATCTTGTTGGGATCTATGGATTTATTCTATTGGACTTTTTTTACTTAAGAATCTGATCAAGTGTGGAACTGCTGGGTGTTTCCACCCATGTTTCTTATGATATCTCATGAATCTATAATTGTTTTCCAACAAGATCACCACCACTTGAGACAAAAATTATAGTTATATCCAAATAAAACAACCATTTATAGAATTATTGGATCAAGAGTTTTTAGGGATTTAGTGTCATGGGAAAGTTTACATGATCTTTTTTTAACCTCTCTCAGTACTCATGTAGTTGTTCATTGGGGAATTGACAGATACCACTAATTTCTATTTGGATAGAATCTATTCAAGAGGCGGTAAATAATTTTTATAAAAAGATATTATTCATGTTATTCCATGAGTTTATGGAACTAGGATGGAGGTAGTATAGTCATGACTTGGCGGAGTTGGCGAGGGAGAATGGAAATTCTCTATGTTTGATTTGTTCTTCAGATACCCTTGAGGCTTCATGGTAGATCACACCAATTGTAACTATTTGAGGTGAAGATGAGGATCCTTAATAGATATCCCATGGAAATTAGTAAAAATATGAATGAAACTTGATTTTATTTCTAAATTAGTCTTAATTTTTTGATGCTAAATACCATGAGGTTGGTAAATCATATCAGGGTGAGTAAGTTCTTTAAGGGTTTTGTCTCTAGGATTGTCCATATTTTTGTTAATTGGATGTGAAATGAATTGGTCTCGAGTGATTTGATTATCCCTAATGTTAATTCCTATTTGGAAAAGAGTTATCTCAATTTCAGGATGAAAAAATCAAATGGATATTTTAGGATGCTATGAGGAATTCAAATAAATTCTGGAAGGATTGGGAAATATGTTTTCTCTCGATGTTTTTTCTTTTAAGATTTTGTTTTTGGGTTTTAATTTTTTTGATGAAAATAAAAAATTGAAAATTAGTTATTGAATCATCCTTGGAAATAGTTCCATTTTAATCCTAAATAATTGTTTTTCCAATGACCATTCAAAATTATTGTGCTATGATATAATGTGTATAGTGGCACTTGAGACGAATCCTCGATGATGGTATTATATTTTATAGTCCATTTTTTTATTTTGACTTTTCATTGGGAGTGGGGTTTGTTTTCATATTTTAGTTTAAATGATTTATTGATGAATTTAATTTAATAATAAAATAAGTATTTTGTGATTAAATTTATTAGGGATGTAAGATTATGATATCCTTGAGTTTTTTGATATATTACATTAAATTTACACCTAGTTCACAAGATTATTACAATCATAGTATTTAATCCAAGACTCAAATATGTTAATAATATTAATAAATAATTATTTATGAATGTTTATTTATATTTCGAATAATCCATAGAATCCACATATTAAACCAAACATGTCCTTAATCCATGACATTTTAAGTTTAACATGCATAATGTTAACTTAAAGAATATGAAATGAGAGAAAGATATCAATCACTTAACATCCCCAAATTATATCTCACCCAAATACATTATTTAAATAGCCATTGATATGGTTATTAATATGGTTTAAGGTGTTTATGATGATGAGTTAAATATGAGGAAAATGAATGACACAATAACAGTGTTGTGTGCCGAACACACACACGGGTGGTGAAAAAAGTTAGATACACACCATGGATTGAATGAGATAGTGGAAGAGATAAGGGTTTATTTAGGTTTATTTAAACTATTTTAAGAACATTAATATTTCACAATAGAAGGTGGATTATAATAAGAGATGATGATGATGATACATGTGTTAACATTCAAATGAAATTATAGTCAAACTTATGCTATTACAATTGAAAACACATGAAGCACATGAATAGAAAGCATGAAGGAATGGTATCTCAAGAAGAAACATGAGTTTGGAAGGTCCTATGAGGACCTTTTCAAGGATATTTTTGTGAAAATATATCCTCTTAACTGTAGAATCTCCAAACTCTTCCAAGGAGAATATGAGAATGTATTTACAGCCTAAGGTGATGGACGATTTACATTCAAAAAATGACCTTCAATTTGGATTGACAATTTGGCCATTTAAGCATTTTAATATTGAGAAATATTATTGTTCATGATTGTGCATATGGAATTGGAAAGTTCACCCTCAAAATTTGATGGCCATTGGACTTTTGGAGCCAAATGTATGGCTATTTTGGTAAACCATGGGCTATTGTCTAGATTTATCTTGATTTTTAAAAAGTCCACAATGTGAATTCATTTATGGATATTAATATGAATTCAATTAAGATCAAGTTAATATAAAAATTCATTCAACTAACTATTTAACTTTTACCCATAAAATTATAGGTTAATTGGGTTTCTTTATTATTATAGAACTAAATAACGTTGAGTTGTTCTTTAATCCCATGGAGAATTTTGGGCTGGATTTTCATACAGGAATTGGGCCCCATTAAAGAAGAGTTTGGAATTGAATTTTTTTCCATGTTGTAATGAAGTTTCCTTGTAATTATTGGGGAGTATAAAAAAATTTGGACTTCTTTATTGATCCCATAAAATATAACATCATTGTTGGTCTAATTTCTTTGGCATATTCGTTGGGTATTCTTGTGTGGTCCATATTGCCCTTCAAATGAATGAATTGGCCAAAGCACTAGTTGAATGATTTTTTGGGATCAAAATTTGGAAAACTAAAAGATAAATATGACATAATTTGAATCATTATATTTAAATATATGATCAAAATATTAAACTATAGTATAATTTAATGAATTCAAAAAATGTTCACAAATTATATTTAGTATTAAAACCTAAGCATTTCACACCAATTATGCACTTTTACTTGAAAATAAGTAAGGGATATAGGTAAACTATTATGAATTAATTAATAACATCACAATGATTATATCATTAACTATATTGAAAATTTAGGTGTTTCTCCTGAAAATAATCTCATTTCTATCATCACACAACTGAATTAAATTTCACAAATTATATTTGATCCCATTAACAAAAAATAAATTTTTTAATTTCAGATTTTGGGACTCAATATCAACTATTTAAAATTATTTTATCTTTAATGATATTTCATTATATAAATTTAATGTACCACTATCTAGTTCTTCTATATTTTTTATGATCCCATCATAAGTTATGATCATTCACTATTAATGATCCATGAGTTACTCCTGTTTGTTTCTTTGAGAGACACCTCAGTAATGAGTGACCAATCAACCTTTATTTGCTTTTGGTAATTATTCCATATAACCTATTATTACAGACTTGGAATCATGGTCATACACTCACCATCATAATTAAATCATTGGAGTCACCTTCCAAAATCTATTTAGGACCTTCAAACATATTCTGAACTGACACCAAATTATGTCTCTTATATCTAATTGGTTTCCCCATAACATTTTTTCTTTTATTCTCAGTATATATACCCCAAAATTATGGATATCCTTGATTCCACGAAAGATACATATTATACCATGAAATATATACTTTATTTTCATAATCACCACAACCCAATAATAGATTCAGAAATGGGTTCTTCCATGAAACTACTAAGACTATATTCGAAAATGTACTTGCTATACTGGTTTATAATTAATCTTATTCTATATAAGTTTTGATGAAATTTGATTATTTTTACCATTAAAAAATTAATTAACTATAATATTAATATTATGAGGGTTTTTCTCAACCTAGGTTTTCCTATATTGACATTTAGAGACTATACTAATAGATGAAAAAAATTTAGTATTTTCATATCCAAGAAGTATATATTTTACCTATATTTATTCACAATATTTATCAATACCATGTGATGTCTCTAATTTAGCTTCAATAAATTTCTCAAAGACACTCTTCATATTTCTATGGGTATTTACAATATTAATATACCTTTATTTATCCTTGTTAGTTATTTCTTATTGATTATTCATATTCTTCTAAAATCCTTTTATAATTATCTCATGATCCGACACTTTCACTTTGAGAATCTTAATTTCCTAAAATTGATCATTTTATATAATATAAATATCCTATTATTATTTTTTCATCTTTATCACTTCCTTGTTAAGATATTTCACTTATTTATTCAATTTATTTTTTCTTTAAAGACATACTTAAAGTTCATTTCTAAACATGTGAACTATATAAGTCTTATATCCTTATTCTTATTCACTACTTGATCTGTCTTATTTTATTTGTCAACACGTTCCATGAAATTAGAATCAGTTCCAGAAAAAACTTTTTCAAAATAAATTCATGAGAAATAATATTATTAGTTTTACTTACTCACTACACTAATTCTATTTCTTCTCTTACTTATTTTTTTCATTCACTTGAATTGTTGTATTCTTTAAAATCTTTTCCTTTTGACCTCATATGAGGATTCTCTTCAACCAATTAAACATTAGTACCCACACTCTTTTCTTTTTATTTTGGAATAATATATAGAAAAATTTCTTACACCTCCATAGTTAAATAATTTAAGTGGGATACTTCCTATATACTATCCCTTACCTATTTTAAGATTTATTTGGGATAAAATACATAACATTATTATGGTTTTTATCAATATCACCATCCCGATTTAAGTAATTAGATTATTAAAATTATTTATCCTTAATGATTAATATTTTCTTGTATTTTAGTGGCATATCCTCCTTATATTCTTTATGAAAAACTTTCTCATTTCATAATTAAGAAGTCTATTGTGCAATTATTCTAGTGATAGATCTTCCCTATCTTTTATAACTAAAACCTATAGATCAAATCTAGTTAGAAAGTTTCCCAAAAGTTTTTTATAATGAAATAATGTTCCATATTCTCACTAAATCCCTTAATCAGAATGAATATCACATTATACAAGGTGAAATAGTAATTAACTATCCCATCCTCAGTAATCATAATATGTTCAACTTTTTTATTTAAATATGTTTCTTGGATTACTTGATAATGGAATTATATTCATACATGTTTTCTATATTTTCACTAAATTATTTTGAAGTTGTGATCCCAATCAATTTTTTGTAAATGTTTTCTAAAAAGGATGATAGTATAATATTCCTTAAATTCCCTTTTAACTCCTGATTTCTCTGGTTTTCAATGGTCATAGGTTCATATATTGAAATAAGTGGAAATACCATAATAAAAATATCAATAACAACTAATAATTAATAAATAAAATAGTCAATCATCCATTTCTTCTACCAATAAAAGTTATTCCGATAAAAAATGGGAACACACATGCTATTTAATAAATTAATTCTCTCCATACTTTTTAAAGGTAGGATATCCAAGGGAATATAGTTTACTCTGATATTACTTGAAGTACCCATGTCAATTATAATACCATTGGGGGGGGGGGGTCAATGTTGTATATTTTTATAAATTATTTTCAAATGAAACCTCTATGGCTATTTAAGGTCATGATACACTTAGAATAACCTATCCATCACCTTGATTGCAACATTAATGAAAGAGATAACACAACACATAATGATTTATAAGGTTCAACCTCAATGTGAGATCCTAATCCTTGATAGGTTTAGGTTTAGATACAAGACATGGATTATCACTAGAAACCTATGATAAAAAAAGAGGTCAATTGTAAATCCTTTACTCCTATCAGTCTGACTTTGGATAATACAAATTCTGGGAAAAATCCATTCTAGAACTTAAAAAATAGAAGTAATAGTGTATGAAATTTTTTCTCGTGGTACTACCAGTCTTTAGATTGTATCCTAACTCTTTTTGGGAATAATATACTCAATGAAAATATAACATCCCAAGTAAGTAATGAATAACATATATTTTTATCTATGTCTATTAGTGGATTAGATAGTGTTTTAGAGGCTTAAAATGAGAATAAATCCAATCTTAAGCATGGAATACACTAATATTTTTAAAAGATTGTTTTACTGCCTTTTGATGGAATTTTTTTTTAAATATATCTTTTGACAATTTTATAAGCTATGTTTGTCAAAATAAACTTATTCTTTATTATTGGGACATCAAAATTTACTTTGTGTGAATTTTTGGTATTTTTCTGATAAAGTTCATTTTTAATGAATAGTGAAAAAATACTGCATTTTAGATCAAAACTGCTTTTTCATCTAATTTAATTATATGGTTAGATTATCTTTTTAATTGGTCTTAAAGTGTAATTTGAATATATTTTTACCATTTAATCTAATAGTGGTCATTAGGATTAATTTTACTTTCGAATTGGGCATAAACTAATGCCAACCTTTTCATAGATATTGTTTCAAAAAAACCCGCTATTTGTTTTGACAACGTGAATTATTTTTAAATTAATTATTGAAATTTCTGTGTTTGGAATTTTGTAAAATGGATTAAATATTTGGAATCATAAGGTCCAAATTATGTAATCAAGACTCTTTTGTTTTTTGGACATTATGAATAGTAACGACGATAATTATCTTTAATTATCTTGATTAATGAGTAATCAGGTAGTTAAGGATAATAAAATAATATCATAATAATAAAACAATGACACCAAAATGTGTCCTAATGATACTGTTTGTCTCATGGAAGACCATGGGATGCCTTGTGCCAAACTTGGGGACCCCATGGAATCACTTTTGTGGAAAGTGACTTGTTATCTTTTTATTTTTTAAAGAAAGTAAATATAATAAAGAATGTATCACCTGAGTAAAACATTTTTAATTTTTTCTACATAGATGATATTATGGACTATAAGTATTTATTGGAAAGATAAAAATATTTCCTACATCATAGTATTTTGTTCATAATTTTTAGACATTAAATAAATTAAAATATTTATGACATCATGATGATGCAATGATTACCTCATTAATAAAGGATTTAAATAAAATGAAAAGATAATGTTAAAACTATAAATTACACTTGTCAAAGACCTATTTTATGAGTATATTTCGAACCATTATCACCTTATCCTAGTAATACATCAATGTGGGACCTTTAAAATCGGAAATTCATTTGAAAATAAAGTAACATTTTGTAACTTTCCAAGAGTGCCCCTCCTCTCCTCTTATAAAAGCCCCCCCACCTCTACCTCCTTACCCACACTTCCAAAGCCTTTGGATCGCCCAAACCCTGCCCATTTTGTCTCTACACATCCCTATATAACTCTTAGAAGCCTAAATTTTGGCAGAAGTCTTTCCAAGGATTCCTTTGAGCTCAAATCAAAAAGAGTTACCCGTTTTTAAGGTAATGTCTTCACTTGTGTCCTTTTGTTTTATTTTGCTTATCCAACCCCCTAAACTCTTTTTATTCATTTATTTTGTAAAAACACCAGTATATTAAATATACTAGTATGTTTTTATAAGAATTATTCGAGCTAAAATTACACACACCTACATCTAATGGTTAAATAACATACTATTTTTGTGGATGGCGAATTTCTGCCTCCCGAAAGCGTGATTGTTCAATATTATTCTAACACCTTCAAAGGTGGATATTAATATGTCACTATATTTATATATGATATATAATATGTTTATGTTTTCCTTAAGCTTATGTATTTTTAATTTATGTCATACCTTTATGCCTTCCATTATGGGTATACGCGATATCTTCATTTTAGGAAGTGCGGACTACCGCCCCCTCAAATTGATTTGATTCGTTAATACCATATGTGGTACGTATAAAGGATAGATTTAATGATATTATATATGATACCATACTGGAATTATAATACTATTATGTATCATTATGTTTTAATTCCATTAAAGTATGATATAGAAATGAAAGTAGCGTTCATGCGTACGTACGGCTTACCGTCTCCATGAACAGTGCATTTCATTTCTTATCCCAAAATGTAATGTACTATTATAAGTAAAAATATATAATGGATATATATGATTTATGTTACATATAAATGATGAATATAATTCTGGAAGTAAAATATACATATCTCTCATTTAGTTTTAATTCCATTAATATGACATAGAAATGAAAGTAGTGTTCATGTGTACGTACGGCTTACCGTCTCCATGAACGGTGCATTTCATTTCTTACCTCTAAATGATTATGTAATATTATAAATGCATGTATATACTGTATATATATGATATATATGATATCTACATCATGATTATAACTCTGGATATAATGGATACATGAACAACTTGTAATTATAAAGAGTTTATGTTTGACTCAAGTACCAATGATCGTTAAAATGACCGTTATTAACTTAAATAATAACATAGTGTTCATGACATGGTAATAAGTGATATAAAAGGAATAATGAACTTAAAGAAGGTTCTTAAGAAAGTACAAATTAACTCAAGTTTATTATTCAGGAGATTAAAGAACGATCGAGTCATGTCGGACCCGAGGTAGGGGACTTCATCTCAATATCCTTTCATTGAGGCATATTTTATTTTATACACAACCTTCTTTTATACAGTGTATAAAACCCTTTGAATTTTATGTTTATCCAAAAGGAATATTTTTTATACGAAGCGTTTTACAAAACAAAAAAAGGGAATGTTTTTGTCGTACATATGCGGCGACAACGACTTCTCCGCCGCTGTGACCATTATTTGAGTTTCGGCTTCCTCTACAAGCCATACCTTTTTTAAAAGAAAAATAAATACCATGTTTTAATTTTATTTTATTTTGGTATTTAAAATGGTTTTGATAATGTTTTTATTATATCACTGTTTTATTGATATCTTGTGATTGAAATGTGGAAATGTTATGTTTCCTTTATGCATGTTTTATGTGATACGATTATGTTATGGTTCTTGGGAATTGTTATGAAGACGGGTGGTTCCGTGATAAACTAAGTGCGGGTGAGCCCGATATAGCTCTCCAATGCATTGGGTAATGCGAAGGAGTGAAACATTAAGGTTTGTACGAAGATATTTAGGGAATACACTATGATGGGTATTGAAAACGTAACCAAGAGGGTTACTCCCTACGTAAGAATGTTATGAATGCGTCAAGTTACCTTTATGTCTTATGATTTCTATGATTTATTCATGATTTGATGAGGTATGTTAAAGTGCCTATGTTTATATGGGTAAAGTATGATTTCATTCTTATGTATATATGAACTCATGTTTCCTTTCCATATTTTTATAACCCTTACTGATCTTTTTATTCTCATCCCAAGTTTTTGAAATGTTTTTCATAGGTCAAGGGAAAGGTACATGATAAGATGATAGTGTCAAGGAAGTTTCAAGAAAGAATCCATGTTTTATTTTCAATATGTTTCCATTGATGGGAAAAATGAATACTATCTTTTATTGTGACCACTTTGTTTAAATGTGGGATGTAATGCATGTTTTATGGTCTAATTCTCTAAAACTCTAAACCTGAAAAGATCCTCAATGTGTAATCTTGTAATAACTCAAGATTAAGTAAGGTTTAAGGCTGGGGCCTTATAGTTGGTATCAGAGGTCAGTGTAGGTAACTTTAGGAGTTAGAATTTTATTAAATGATTATCCAAAAATATTTTTTTATGGTCAAATTGAAGTGATATAGCATATGAAGATTACCATGTTGCTTTATCTAAGAAATGTTTGTTCAGAATGGTTTTCTGCAGAGGAAACAAGGAAGCAGTGCTAGGAAGGCATACAGAAGGAAATAACCTTCCGAATCAGTATCCTGAGATGGTCGGAATTGGAACTGATCAGTTTGTTGCAGTAATGGCACAGTTGACTCAGGCATTAAATGGTGGCAGTATCCATGCATGAGATCAGCCAGATCAACCGCAGAGAAACATGTCAGTGGTGGAACATTTCATGAGGCAACATCCCCCATCATTCAGAGGATCATCTGACCCCGTGTTAGCTGAAGGGTGGATTAAAGAACTGGAGAAGATTTTCGATGTCATGGGGTGTTCAGACAATCAAAAGATTAGTCTTACTATTTACCGTTTGGAGGGTGAAGCAGATAAGTGGTGGTCGATGGTTAAAAATATCAGGGACGCTAATGAGATTGATGCTCTCGAATGGGATGAATTCAAAGGTATGTTTCTTGAGAAGTATTTTCCTAAGGCAGTTCGACTTAAGATGTAAAAGAAATTCTTGGAATTGAGGCAAGAGGAAGACTCAGTGGCTGCCTATGAAGAGAGGTTCACTCAATTGGCAAGGTATGATCTAAATTTTATCCGAGGCCTTGATAGTAAAATCAATCGTTTTTACTCAGGATTAAAACCAAAATATCGAAGGTCATTATCTTCTCGTGAGTTTAAAAGTTATGAAAAGCTTGTTCGATGGGCTGAGAAGGTGGAAATGGAGTTTTCCGATGATCAAGTGTTCTATAATAACCAGCAGAAGAAGAGACTGAGGTGGCAAGAGAAAGGGAAGAATTCTTCAAAAAAGTATGATGGTAAGAAAACTAAGTTTCTAGTTTGTGATAAATGTGGTAAAAGGCATACTGGGGAATGTCTTCTGAATTCTGGAAAGTGCTACCAATGTGGTAAGATGAGACATAAGGCTTGTGATTGCACTGAAAAAGATCAAGGTGATGGTAAGTCCAAATTTGATTTAAAGTTAGTGAAATGTTTTAGGTGCAATGAGATGGGTCACTATGAAAACGAGTGTCCGACAAAGAGCTTGAGTGATGGGAAGTAGTTAGACTACAAGCAGAAAGGGGTGGTGAAATCCTTTGCAACTACTTCAGCAGATTTCGGGCCGTCAAATGAAGTTATATCAGGTACTTTGTTTGTTTTTTCAGATTATGTCAGTGTGTTGTTTGATTCGGGGTCTACACATTCTTTCATCTTTGAAAACCTTTCTAGTAAAATGGGAATACCATCTCAAGAAATGACTCCTGAACTTGTGGTAAAAACACCTAGGGGAAATGTTGAGGCAAAAAGAATTCATAAGAATCTTCCTATCCTTATCTGTGGAAAGAACCTACTTGCAAACCTTATAGTTCTACCTCTAGTAGAGTTTGATGTTATCCTGGGTATGTATTGGCTCTATATTTACCATGATAAGATTGACTATAGAGCTAAAGAAGTTTCTTTTCAAAATGATTTTCAGTTTGTGTACAATAATGAACCCTTACTGGTGATAACTTATCAAGAGGCCGAGAAACTTGTAAAAGATAGAAATGAATGTTACATTGCACATATTGTTGAAAATAAGGGAACTGTTCAGATTAATGATGTGCCAGTGGTAAATGAGTATCCTGATGTTTTTCCTGATGAGTTGCCTGGAATAATACCAGATCGAGAAGTTGAATTTACTGTTGACTTAGTTCCTAATGTTAAGCCAATTTCAAAACCCCCTTATCGAATGGCTCAAATTGAACTTTTAGAGTCGAAGGAGTAATTGCAAGATTTATTAGAGAAAGGTTTCATTCGACCTAGCACATCACCATGGGGTTCTCCTGTTTTATTTGTTAAAAAGAAAGATGGTTCTATGAGACTTTTCATTGATTATAGAGCCTTGAATAACATCACTGTTAAGAACAAATATCCTTTTCCTCATATCGATGATTTGTTTGATCAGCTCCAGGGAGCTCAGTTTTTTTTCAAAGATTGACGTGAGATCGGGGTACCATTAGCTGAAGGTAAAGGAAGCAGATGTTCCGAAGACTGTGTTTCGTAGAAGATATGACCATTATGAATTTGTAGTAATGCCTTTTGGGCTAACCAATGCACCTGCTGTATTCATGGACTTAATGAAAAGAATTTTCCATGAGTTCTTGGATAAGTTTGTGGTGGTTTTCATTGATGATATTTTGGTGTTTTCTAAAAGTAAAGAGGATCATGAAAGACATTTAAGGGTTATTTTGCAAACCTTAAATGAAAAGAAATTGTATGGGAAATTCAGCAAGTGTGAGTTTTGGTTGCAACAAATTTCTTTCCCTGGTCACATTGTTTCTAAAGATGGGATAACCATTGATCCTGCAAAAACAAAGGTTGTTGAAGAATGGCCAGGACCCACAAATGTAACAGAGATTCGTAGTTTCCTTAGTTTGGCAGGCTATTACCGAAGGTTTGTTAGAAATTTTTCACGGTTATTTAGTCTAATGACTAAACTAACTCGGAAGGGAGTTAAGTATATTTTGACAAAAGAATGTGATGATTGTTTTCAGGAACCGAAAAGAAGATTGGTGAATGCTCTAGTTTTGGCACTACCTTCCAAGAATGGGGAGTTTGTTATCTACAGTGATGCTTTATTTAAAGGACTTGGTTGTGTCCTAATGCAGAATGATACGGTAATTGCTTATGCTTCATGACAGTTGAAAACTCATGAGGTAAATTACCCTACACATGATTTGGAATTAGCTGCTGTTGTTTTCGCTTTAAAAATTTGGAGGCATCATTTGTATGGAGTAAAGTGTGAAATATATACCGATTACAAAATTTTTAAAGTATATATTGAATCAAAAAGAATTGAACATGATACAGAGGAGATGGATAGAATTAATAAAAAATTATGATTGTACAATTCATTACCATCTGGGAAAAACAAATAAAGTGGATGATGTTTTGAGTCGAAAAAGTAATGCTTCATTAGTGATGTTGCGATTGGAACATGATCCTTTGGTTAAGGATTTGATGAAATTTGGCATAGAAGTTGTTGGTGCAGGATGTTCTTCTGTTTTGTTTTAGGTATCAGTGAAATCTTCTCTATCAAATAGAATCAAGCAAGCATAGAAGCAAGATAGTGAGTTGCAGAAAAAGGTAGAGCTGGTTCAGAAAGGTAAGTTTCCTGAATTCAACATTGATAATGATTGCGTTTTGAGATTTGGGAAGTGATTGTGTGTGCCTTGTGATTCACAGTTAAAGGGGGAGTTGTTATGTGAAACTCATAGTTCTCCATTTTCAGTTCATCTTGGAAGTACTAAGATGTACAGAGATCTGCGGGAGTATTACTGGTGGGATTGAATGAAAAGAGATATTGCTAATTTTACTGTGAAGTGTTTGACTTGTCAAAAGGTTAAAGCAGAGCGGTAGTTACGGAAATGGGTGCTTCAGTCTTTACCAGTGCCGGAGTGGAAATAAGAGAATATATCCATGGACTTCATTGTGGGATTTCCGAAGACCCCTCGAGGTAATAATGCAATCTGGGTTATTGTTGATCGTTTGACTAAATCTGCTCATTTCCTTGCTATACGAGACACTTTTTCTATAGATCAACTTTCCCGTTTGTATATTAACGAGATAGTCAGGTTACATGGAGTTCCCCTCTACATTGTATCTGATCATGATCCCAGGTTCACTTCTAACTTTTGGAAAGGCCTTCAGAAGTCGTTGGGTACTGAATTAAATTTTAGTACAACTTTTCATCCTCAATCAGATGGGCAGTCAGAACGAACAATTCAGACTTTGGAGGATATGCTATGTGTTTGTTCGATGGATTATCAGGGAAGTTGGGACCAACATCTTTCTTTGGTTGAGTTTTCATATAATAACAGTTTTCATTCTAGTATACAAATGGCACCATTTGAGGCGTTATATGGTAAACGGTGTCGAACTCTAGTTTTTTGGGATGAAGTGGGTGAAAGAAAGATGATGGGACCGGAATTGGTAGAAGAGATGGCATAAAACGTTCAGCTGATACAGAAACACATGAGAACAGCTCAGAGCAGGCAGAAGAGTTATGCAGACAATAGGAGGTAGGATATATCTTTTGAGGTAGGTGATCATGTTTTTCTCAAAGTATCACCATGGAAAAGTGTGATGAGATTTGGTAAGAAAGAAAAGCTGAGTCCAAGGTTCATTGGACCATATGAAATTCTGGAGAGAGTTGTATCAGTTGCATACCGGGTGGCTTTACCTTCGAGTTTATCTCAGGTACACAATGTTTTTCATGTTTTGATGCTGAGAAAGTACATGCCAGATCCATCTCATGTTTTGAGTCCAGAGGTAGTTTAGCTGGAAGAGAACCTATCTTATGAAGAACAACCGGTACAGATTATTGACCACATAGAGCAAGTGTTACGGAATAAGGTGATTAATAAGGTAAAGGTTTTGTGGAAAAACCACATGATGGAAGAGGGAACATGGGAATCTGAAAATGCAATGAGGGATAAGTACCCCCATTTTTTCGATAAGTAAATAAATTGCGGGGATGCAATTTTCTAAAGTGGGGAAGGATGTAACATCCCAAGTAAGTAATGAATAAGAGATATTTTTATCTATGTCTATTTGTGAATTATATAGTGTTTTAGAGGCTTAAAATGAGAATAAATCCAATCTTAAGCATGGAATACACTAATATTTTTAAAAGATTGTTTTACTGCCTTTTGATGAAAAACCATTTTCAAATCTATCTTTTGACAATTTTATAAGCTACGTTTTTCAAAATAAACTTATTCTTTATTATTGGGACATCAAAATTTACTTTTTGTGTTTTTTTGGTATTTTTCCGATAAACTTCATTTTTTAACGAATAGTGAAAAAATACTACATTTTAGATCAAAACTGCTTTTTCATCTAATTTAATTATATTTTTATATTATCTTTTTAATTAGTCTTAAAGTGTAATTTTAATATATTTTTACCATTTAATCCAATATTGGTCATTAGGATTAATTTCACTTTGGAATTGGGCATAAACTAATGCCAACCCTTTCATAGATATTGTTTAAAAAAACCCGCTATTCGTTTTTACAATGGAAATTATTTTTCAATTAATTATTGCAATTTCTGTGTTTGGAATTTGGTAAAATGGATTACATATTTGGAATAATAAGGTCAAAATTATGTAATCAAGACTCTTTTTTTTGGACATTATGAATAGTAACGACGGTAATTATCTTTAATTATCTTGATTAATGAGTAATCAGGTAGTTAAGGATAATAAAATAATATCATCATAATAAAAAATGACACCAACTTGTGTCCTAATGCTACTTTTTGTCTCATGGACGACCATGGGATTCCTTGTGCCAAACTTTGGGACCCCATGGAATCACTTTTGTGGAAAGTGACTTGTTATCTTTTTATTTTTTAAAGAAAGTAAATATTACAAAGAATGTATCACCTGAGTAAAAAAAATTTAATTTTGTCTACATAGATGATATTATGGACTATAAATATTCATTGGAAAGCTAAAATGATTTCCTAAATCAGAGTATTTTGTTCATAATTTTTAGAAATTAAATAAATTAAAATATTTATGACATCATGATGATTCAACGATTACCTCATTAATAAAGGATTTAAATAAAATGAAACGATAATGTTAAAACTATAACTTAAACTTTTCAAAGACCTATTGGATGAGTATATTTAGAACCCTTATCACCTTATCCTCATAATACATCAATATGGGACCTTTAAAATCTGAAACGCATTTGAAAATAAAGTAACATTTTGTAACTTTCCAAGAGTGCCCCTCCTCTCCTCTTATAAAAGCCCCCCACCTCTACCTCCTTACCCACACTTCCAAAGCCTTTGGATCGGCCTAAACCTACCCATTTTGTCTCTCCACATCCCTATCTAACTCTTAGAAGCCTCAATTTGGGAACAAGTCTTCCCAAGGAAGCCTTTGAGCTCAAATCAAAAAGAGTTACCCGTTTTTAAGGTAATGTCTTCACTTGTGTCCTTTTGTTTTATTTTACTTATCCAACCCCCTAAACTATTTTTATTAATTTCTTTTGTAACAACACCAGTATATTAAATATACTAGGATGTTTTTATAAGAAGGATTCGAGCTACACTTACACAAACCTACATATAATGGTTAAAGAACATACTGTTTTTGTGGATGGCGAATTTCTGCCTCACGAAACGATGATTGTTCAATATTCTTCTAACACCTTCAAAGGTGGAAATTAAGATGTCACTATATTTATATATGATATATAATATGTTTATGTTTTCCTTAATCTTCTGTATTTTTAATTTATGTCATACCTTTATGGCTTCCATTATGGGTATACGCGATATCTTCATTTTAGGAAGTGCGGACTACCGCCCCTCAAAGTGATTTGATTCGTTAATACCATATGTGGTACGCATAAAGGATAGATTTAATGATATTATATATGATACAATACTGGAATTATAATACTATTATGTATCATTATGTTTTAATTCCATTAAAGTATGAGATAAAAATGAAAGTAGCGTTCATGCGTACGTACGGCTTACCGTCTCCATGAACGGTGCATTTCATTTATTATCCCCAAATGTAATGTACTGTTATAAGTACGTATATATAGTGGATATATATGATTTATGTTAAATATAAATGATTAATATAATTCTGGAATTAAAATATACATATCTCTCATTTAGTTTTAATTCCATTAATATGACATAGAAATGAAAGTAGTGTTCACGTGTACGTACGACTTACCGTCTCCATGAACGGTGCATTTCATTTCTTACCTCTAAATGATTATGTAATATTATAAATAAATGTATATAATTTATATATATGATATATATTATATCTACATCATGAGTATAACTCTGGATATAATGGATACATGAACAACTTGTAATTATAAAGAGTTTATTTTTGACTCAAGTACCAATGATCGTTAAAATGACCGTTATTAACTTAAATAATAACATAGTGTTCATGACATGGTAATAAGTGATATAAAAGGAATAATGAACTTAAAAAAGGTTCTTAAGAAAGTAGAAATTAACTCAAGTTTATTATTCAGGAGATTAAAGAACGATCGAGTCAAGTCGGACCCGAGGTAAGGGACGTCGTCTAAATCTCCTTTCATTGAGGCATATTTTATTTTATACACAACCTTATTTTATACGGTGTATAAACCCCTTTGAATTTTACGTTTTTCCAAAAGGAATCTTTTTTATATGAAGCATTTTACAAAACAAAAAAAGGGAATGTTTTTGTCGTACGTATGCGGTGACAACGACTTCTCCGCCGCCGTGACCATTATTTGAGTTTCGGCTTCCTCTACAAGCCACACCTTTTTTAAAAGAAAAATAAATACCCTATTTTACTTTTCTTTTATTTTGGTATTTAAAATGGTTTTGATAATGTTTTTATTATATCACTGTTTTATTGATATCTTGTGATTAAAATGTGGAAATGTTATGTTTCCTTTATGCATGTTTTATGTGATACGATTATGTTATGGTTCTTGGGAATTGTTATGAAGACGAATGGTTCCATGGTAAATTAAGGGCAGGTGAGCCCGATATAGCTCTTCAATTCATTGGGTAATGCTAAGGAGTGAAATGTTAAGGTTTCTCCAAAGAGATTTAGGGAATATACTGTGATGGGTATTCCAAACGTAACCAAGAGGGTTACTCCCTACGTAAGAATGTTATGAATGCCTCAAGTTACCTTTATGTATTATGATTTCTATGATTTATTCATGATTTGATGAGGTATGTTAAAGTGCCTATGTTTATATGGGTAAAGTATGATTTAATTCTTATGTATATATGAACTCAGGTTTCCTTTCCATATTTTTATAACCCTTACTGAGCTTTTTATGCTCATCCCATGTTTTTGAAATGTTTTTCACAGGTCAAGGGAAAGGTACATGATAATATGATAGTGTCAAGGAAGTTTCAAGAAAGAATCCATGTTTTATTTTCAATATGTTTCCATTGATGGGAAAAATGAATACTATCTTTTATTGTAACCACTTTGTTTAAATGTGGGATGTAATGCATGTTTTATGGTCTAATTCTCTAAAACTCTAAACATGAAAAGATCCTCAATGTGTAATCATGTAATAACTCAAGATTAAGTAAGGTTTAAGGCTAGAGCCTTATAGAAATGCCAAATTCCTCACCATTAATGAAATTATCTCCTTTTAAAAAGGCTAAAACAACCAGAAATGCGTTAATAAGAAATAGCAGGTCTCCTTGATTCCTCATTAGTTCATAATGAAATAATCATGAATGATAGGATACACACATTATATGTCATTCTACCTCATATAATACAATTTCATAGATAAAAAATAATATAATTGACCATCCAAAACCTCTTCAAAATTCTTAGATAGAATGAATATTGTTTTCTTATGTTATTATATTTCCTTGATAGAAATTATATTTATTGAACCAGAGCATTGGACACTTCTCTCAATTATTAAATACATAATTTCTCTTCATTTACATCTTTTATAATTCTTTAACATTTGTGAAAATATTTCCCTAATTATTTTATATAAATTCCTTTAGCCTTGGTTGTAGCAATATTCCAAGATTGATAGAAAATAAATGCAAGAATATTAATTTGATAGTTTTTAATTTTATCAGATTTTAATGAATATTAATTTAATTAAAATCCTCCCAAGTAGTTCACTCAATAATTTCCTTCATTAATATCAATTACAACCTATATGGAAATAGGATAGAATCGTGTCTGTTAACTGAGATCATGATTTTTAAAGAACTAAAGATCAAAAAAGCATTGGTTGAATTCATTCAATAGTTTTATAAAAATAATTCCATCATCATAGAGTTCCTTTAATTTTTACCCTATGAAGTCTCCATGAGTACCTTAAAAAGTATCCCCAATCTAATTTCACTTATTTCTTATAGTATACTAACTTCTTTGATTCTTTATATGGTCTATTTATACCCTAAAAACATTTTTACCCTATGATACACTATTCTCACCTAGTGTAAGCTTCATAACATTTACCTTATGATGTAAGTGTACCCAAAAAACTCTTAATCATGGGGTTATATACCTTATGAATTATTTTTTTGTACCCTAAAATATTACCTTATAATGTTTTAATTGTGCCATATGAGGTGTCTGGGGATCCTATATTTTATATTTTTACATTTCTCTTGCACACCATTTACCTTTTGAAGTTTTATAAATATACCCTATAATTATTCCATTGTACCCAATGAAGTGTGTATGGTACCTTCATTTTCCATTTTTTACTTAGTTATATAAATTTTAAACTACCTTAAATATAACAACACTTGTTTATTTCACATTGAGGGTATCTTAATTACTTTAAAAATATTCTTAAATAGATCTAAAAACATCACACATATTATTGAAAAATGATATAACTTCTTTAAAAATTCCAAGGGAAATTTAATACTAAAATCAATTAAATAGATTATGGAATATAAGATGATAAATGAAACACTAATTTAAGCTATATAGTATTAATTGTGGTAGACAATTGAAATTATAAACCATAGAATCCAAACAAGTGTGTGCTTTCTATCTAGCTAAATATCTATATCCATGAAATTCACTGATGATCAACAATATGTGAACATACATTTTTAACATTTTAGAGGTTGATGTAATATATGTTTCTACACCATTATTCCATAATTTATGTAATTATTTGATGAGAGTTTGAAGATAGATGTTGATGTCATTATAGGTATCTTCTTTATAGGAAATCATCAATATGATGAAGGAATTTTGTTCCATGAACATCCAAGGAGGTAGATTATAAGTGATCAAAAAAACTTTCTATATATTATAACTACTAATTAATGTCCCAAAAGGGTTGAATACATCACTTTATAATCTAGAAAAAAAATTTCTATTATCAGAGGACAAATATAGATATATCAAATCAAAGGTCCTTAATGATTTTAAATCACTTGGTTTTCATATAAACTCATCATTATTATTGTCCATAACTTGTAACTAAATATGGTTTTCCATTTTAGATAACATAAAGAGTCTTTAAAATCATGGGTTTAAATATAACATAAAATCTTCATAGAAATATTTTTCTATTTCTTCATAGAATTATATTGATTCAGACTTATATCATGATTTATTAACATCATTCTATAAGTATAATATATTTTTCAATCCAATCTATTTGAATATTTTCCCTAATATAGCATAAAAGAATTTTGATGTGAATATATATTTGTATAGCCGAGTATGGTGAATAATAACCTTCTTCGTCATAGAATATAAAGGTGTAATATTAGATTTATCAAATTCACAATGTAATTATTACAATATCATAAATATTTTTTTTTATTTTTAATACCAAAAATACACTTGATGTGGTACTATTTGTCCCAAAAGGTAGATATGTAACTATAGGGGGGGTGAATTATAGTCCAAAACATGACTATAAAATTTATTCCCATTAAAAATATTATTTTAATTGGACAATATTATTACTGATCAAATAAAAATATATCATAGTAAGTAATATAAATGTAGTGGAAATAAGTCTATTAGACAATAAACATGATCCAATAAAATAAATAAGCATAGTGGAAATTAAATGAAAAATAGTTAAAAAACCAATGAATTAACAAGCATAATGGGATATATAAAACAAAAAATGTAAAAATGATTCATGGAATATAAAATACCATTTTGAATATCCCTAATGGATTTTATTTCCCAATATGATTCCAATTAAAAGGAATTCCTTTATTGTATCCAAAATAGAAGGAGTATCTATAGAAATGATCCCACAAATCGCACTCTTACACTTAGAAGTTACTTAACTGCAAAATTTTATGAAAGTACATGTTCCAAGAACATAAATTCTTAGACAATAAACACATTTAAAACAACAAGAATATCCATAACTATGACCGTATTTGACCAGATGATCAATAGAAATTATACACTAAGACTTCATGGACAATAAACCCATATGATGGTGCATATTCAGACATAATATAACACCCTAAACATTTTATGGTATGCTTCTCCTAAATACTTTCAATTCATTATATAACATATATTTCATGAAGAACTGAGTCTATGTAAAATAAAATTTGGTTATTTATAAGAGATAGTCATAAACTAGCCATTAAACATAAATTTTCCACTAATGTGTTTTGAATTTCAAAAACCGGACACAGACGGTTGCAATTTGGGTGATATTTGGAGTTTGATAGAATCAACTTAATTTTCAGTGAATAGTAACTTACCCTTAAGAATAATAACTTACCCTTATGAATTTTAACTTACCCTTATGAATAGTAATATAACCCTTATGAATGGTAACCTTACCCACAAAAGTATAAATAAAATTTAGGCACCTTAAAAATGAAGATGAATATTTTAAGTGTTGGTATTTTTCGATTAAATGACGATTTTTGTTAGAAATTAAATTTCTCATATTTAGAAAATTATTTTTGAAAAAATGAGTCCATGATTGTATTCTACATGTTGATAAATGGTTAGGGTAACGTTTTGGGATTTTTATAAAATACTTGAATTTTTGTTGAATAGTAAAATATGATAAATTGTGATAAATGCTAAATACATGATTTATTGAGTCATGGATGATGTCCTATTGAGGTAATCACACTTGTATAGAAATAAAATGCCCTTATTACTACTTTTGGTGATGTAATCATCAATATTTATTTTCTTAGGGAAAAATAATAAACTAATGATTAAAATATTAAGAAAACCCTCCTCCCCTCCACTATATAAACAACCCCTCACACCCCTCTACCTCTCATACCACTCAAGATTTTTTCATTAACTATGTTCTTACAAATACAATTACCAAGCCCCACCACGTCCAAAACCTTATTTTCTCTCCAAAAGGCCAAAAAAGGCCTTAAGGAGATTCTCAAGGCGGAGTACTCAAGAAGTGAACTGGTCTTCCTTTTTCTTTGAAATTCTTTTTGAAGTTCCATTATTTTGTTTCTCTCTCCTCACATCCCCTCATCCAAATGCTATGATAATTATATTAACTTACATGAACATTAATTTTGTTATGTTAATGGAATATTTCATCATCACCTATTCTTTTCCCTCCTTTTATACTATAAATTAGAACACCATCTGAGATGTGTTAATTATCACGTTTAAGGAAGACATGTTTTCAATTTTCATTAATATCTTCAATACTGGTCATGAAACCATTATAATGGTTGAACCAAATCATAATATATGTATTTTATTATATTTAATGTTCTTTAATCCTTAAAAACTCATAATAAAAAATAATAATACAAAACAAGTTCATCATGCACAAAACTGCCAAGTTAATCCAAGCGTTTATCATTAACCTTCATTTAACGAGTCATCCTCATGGTATATAACCAAAACCATTATAATAAAATTTATATCTCTTTAATATAAATAATAATATATATTAACAATTCCAGATGATTAAACACATGTCAAAATAACTTCCATTCATAAATACAAGTAAATCGATCATGAAAACCAAGGAAGAAAATGCTTCCAAAATAGTAAAATGGAACCTCTTAAACGCATCAAAAATTCCATGAATGAAACTAATAAGGTTAAAATAAATCAATTAAATGTATATGAGGTTTTATTATTATTAATTAATGAATCTAAATTTTATTTTTTCAGGTCATTAAGATCAATCGAAGAACACATTTGGGCATAAGGTAAGGGGTTTCTCCTCTCACTTTTAATTCTGTGAGATTTCCTTTTTTCACCACTTATTTCTTGTATGTGGTTTATGTTTACTGCAATTTGATATATAATATCACGATTATATTTATATTCATGGTAATTTTTGATTCATTTGGTGATTATTAATTTTTGGTTATACGTTTTGATTGATTACAATGTGGTAAGGGACTTTGTCTCAAATTCCATTTCATTGAGACTTACTTGGTATTGTGCACCTAATATTTTTTATATGGTGTATCTAGTACCTATTTGAGATAATATTTCATTTGAAATTATAATTTTGGTAAATATCCATTTTCTTGTTTCATGTATATTATTATTGCCTTAATTCTTATACCATTTCACAAATAGTGTTTATTTTGAATGCAATTATGACTGGGGTAATATTGATGAATCTGCATACTCTAGTCAATATTAATATAAAAAATGAATATTATTATAGTATTAAATATATTTAAAAAGAATTATTTGGACCAGTAGTGAAGGTTGGGGCCCTCTATATCCTCTTTATGCATCGACAGGTCTCATGAGACAAATCAGTTGGCGGGAAACCCTTCGACTTTGTTTCCAAAAATCAGACGGGTTTATACCCATAGACTTAAATTGTCTTAATGGTATAATGGTTCATGTGAAAAATAAATTATTTACAAATAATAATAATTCTATTTATTCATTATTCATTTATTAATATCCATTAGGTTTTCACTATGAAAAAATATATGGATGCATTTTTATTCTCAGCTTATTGATGGAATGTATTTTCATTTATTCATCATTCCATATTAGTCATTTCTAATTGATTATGATTCACTTATTATTGACCCATGATTCATCTATATGTAACCATTACTGAGCATTTTATCTCACCCTTATTATGTTTCCTATCCCAAGTTTATAAATAAAAGAACCTTGAATAAGATTTCATGGAGGCAGTTTATTTCAGTTTACTATATATCATGTTGTATTTTCTATCTTCCAAATGTACCATGAGATTTATGTATGTAATATGGTCTTTCCAAAACTAATAAACTAATCATTCCTCTATGATTTTATTTATTGTAATCATTCCAATTTAGTAAATAAATGCACCAACTCCAGGTTTCTGGGGTTGTGGCATTACAGTTGGTATCAAAAGAAGTTTAGCAGTAACCATGAAAACTAGATTTAGGAAACATAGTTTAGAGGACATGACCCTAAGATATAATTTGAGGTTAAGAATAGAGTAACATCCAAGAATTTTGGTAAGGTAGAGACTATGTGGATATTCCTAGAAAATACATCCCTATCTGGAAACTACAAGTGGATGTGGTTCTGGCACATATGTACCTTGGCGTAACAACTCCAATAAGGAGTTTTGGGCTTGACCTGGGGTATCTTGGTATATGACAACATGCCTTACTACACACCTATTTTGACACTCTCTGGGGAGATTCTTATGTTAATTCACATTTTATTTACAAATCATTATGAAGGATTTTAAATTAAATAGAAACAAATATTATGATTATGAGGTTAGCTGTGCATAGATTTTCAGATTATGTTAAGTGTTTTCTAGTTAGAAATTAAGAATTATGACCTATTTTAGTGTATTCCATTTTTTAGTGATGACGCCTAATGGAACAAGGATAATCAATACCCATGTAAAATGTAAGAATTTCCCCACAGAGCATGTCAACACAGTTAGTGTTGGAGCAGATCAGATCATGAACATATTGGTACAACTTACTCCAGTTATGACGAATAACCATGCTACACCTCTTTTGGATAATTTCATGTGAGAGAAGCCCCCCTATTTTCTACGGACTACTAACCATTTGGTAGCTGAGCAGTGGATCAAGTTCCTTGAAAAGATATTCTTGGCATTAAGATGCAATGAAAATGAAAAGGTAGTGTTGGCAGTATATTATCTCAAGGGTGATTCTGATCAATGGTGGTCCTTGATCCAGAATACCATAGAGGAAGAAGAAATAGGGAATATAGAATGTAGGACATTTAAGGAAATGATCTTAGAAAAATATTTCCATAATGAGAAACAAACTAAAATGAAGAGGAAATTCCTTATCCTAAAGAAAAGGGAATAAGAGAGTGTTGTAGTATTTGAGGCTACCTTTAAAAGATTATACATGTATCTATAGATTTTACATATTATTAGGAAGACAATATTAATCATTTCTTTGAAGGTGTTAATCCAATTTTTTGAAGGGCCCTAGATTCTTAAACATTTTCATTATATGATGAAATCATATTAAGTTCCATAAAAACAGAGAAGGAATTTTCTAGATAAAATTTGATCAATGGAAACCAAGATAAGAAGAGGTAATCTGATTACCATGGAAAAGTTGAAGCGCTAAAGAAGAATAAGGTAATGAAGTGATTCCAATTATGTAAGAACTATGGAAAGAATATACCAGGGAAATGCTTAAAGGGTATGAGATTTTGATGTAGTTATGGATAAATGGTTCATCGATCTAATGAATACAAGGGGAAGAAACAATTCAATGATGTTCAATGATACAATTGTATAGATATGGGACACTATAAAAATGAGTGTCATAAGCACTAAGTAAAATTTCCTAAAAAAGTCCAGGAGATAAATGGAAATCTCTTGTGATTACAACCGTAGAGGTTGAAGTGTCTAATGATGTGGGGGAGGAACATTAATTGTTTCCTCAAACTTGTGTAATTCATTATTTGATTATAGATCATTTCATTAATTTATATATTCCTAGTTTTCCAAGAGAATTAGACACGTCCAATTTTATTTAATAAAGGAGTTGTTAGTCAAAACTCCTAGGGGATGTATCATTGCAACAAAGATCTGTTGATTAGTCCCCTTCATGAAACATAAATGTACTTTGGTTGATAACCTTATCATCATGCCCATGATTTACTTCGATATAATTCTTAGTATGAATTGGCTGTTAAATTATGATGCGAAGATATATTGCAAGAAAAAAAGAAGTAACAATTTTTGAGAATGGTGTATAATCCCTTATTCTTAGAGAAGAAACCTTTCCATCTAATTATTATCTAGACCAAACCCCAATAGCTCTACTGAATGAAATTATTGGGGAGGAATAGAACATAATATCTATAGGTGAGGAAAGAAATCTTCAAATTGATGACGTACCTATTGTGAAAGCATACATTGATGTTTCTCCATAGGATTTACCTAGTCATCCTACAGAGCGAAAAGTTGAGTTCTCTATTGATTTAATTCCTGGTTCAAGACCTATATCAAAAAATCCTTATAGAATTTCCTTTGTGGAATTAGTATAACAGAAGAAACAATTAAAGGAATTGAGTGATAAATGATTTATCGACCCTAGTGTTTCTCCATGGGGATCCCCTGTTTTATGTATCTATAAGAAAGATGGATCTATGAGGTAGTGCATTGACTAAAGGGAGATCAATGATATTATGATAAAGAACTAGTATCCTCTTCCTCGCATTGATGATTTATTTGTTTAACTTCATGGAGAAAAATATTTTTCTAAGATTTTCCTTCGATCTAGATATCATCAGCTACATGTGAGGAAGGAAGATATTCCTAAGACAACATTTCGAACTAGGTATGGGAATTACAAGTTTTCAGTAATGCATTTTGGACTGAACAATGCACCCTTTGTTTTAATAGATCTAATGAATAGGGTTGTCACAAAAAATATTAATGAATTTGTTGTGGTATTCATCAATGATATCCTGGTATAATCCAAAATCCATGAAGACCATGTGAATCACTAGTATGTCATTTTGAAAACTCGTAGAAGAAATGAATTATATGGGAGGTTTAGTAATTGTGAATTTAAACTTCAATCAGTTTCTTTTTTTATCCATATTGTCTCTAAGGATGGAATCTTAGTTGATCATATGAAGACAAAGTCAATCCAAGAATTACCCACACCAATGAACATAACTGAGGTACATAGTCTTATTGGCTCATCAGGTTACTATTAGTGTTTCATTTAGAACTTCACCTGAATGTATAACCTACTAACCAATCTCACTTATAAAGGGGTTAAGATTGTATGGACTAAATAATGTACAAAATTCATTGAAGAATTGTAAATAAGATTGTTCGATGCTACAATTTTTACCCTTACCTCTAGAAATGATGGATTTTTTATATACAGTGATGTGTCAAAGAATAGACTGGGATGCATCCTTATGAAAATGAAATTTTTATTACTTATGCATAAAGGTAGTTGAAGACTCATGATAAAAAATTTCTAACTCAAAATCTTGAGTTAGCAGCCATATTTTTTTCTCTTAAAATACGGATATACTATCTATATGGTGAAAGATGTGAGATATTTATAGATCATAAGAGTTTGAAATAAATTTTTATATATAAATAACTAAACATGAGGCAAAGGAGACAACTCAAGTTACTCAAATGCTCTGATTGTTCAATACAACACCACCTAGGAAAGGAAAATAATGTGGTAGATGCATTAAGCAGTAAAGATCATGGACTTCTGAACCAAATGAGGATTGAGTGAGATCCTATATTCATGTATTTTCTAAATATGGATATGGGAATTATTAAGGAAGGGGAAAAATCTTTCCTCATTCAAATGATTACTAAAATATCATTACTAGATAAGTTAAAAAGATCTCAATCTAATGATGAGAATCTATAGAAGAAAATTAAAGCTGATAAGAATGAAAGATTGGAAGACTTTGTGTTTGAGGATGGAGTTCTGAAATTTTGGAAGAGGCTATATGTTCCATCAATACCTGATCTAAAAAGGGAACTATTATATGATTCTCATAGGTTAAATTTATCTATACACCATGGTAACACCAAGATATATAGATATCCGAAGGAATATTTTTGGCTGGATTACATAAAGTGAAAAATTGTGACTATGTGCCAAGGTGTCTTGTTTGTCAACAAGTGAAGGCCAAGATACAATATCCTAGAGGGGTCATGGAACTTGTACATATTCCTATGTGGAAGTGGGATGACATTACAATGGACTTTTTCACAGGACTACCAAGGAAACCTTGAATGAATGATGCAATATGGGTAATTGTTGATCATATTAAAAAATCTATACATTTACTTTCTATTAGAGAGGATTTACCACTCGAGCACTTGTAAAGACTTTATATTAATAATGTTTTAAGACTTAATGGTGAACCTATATCGATTGTATCTGATCGAGATCCCTGATTTAAATCAATGTTCTGGAAAATCCACCATAAGGCTTTGGATACTGAGCATCATATGAGTACTTATTATCACCCCTAAACCAATGAACAATCATAAAGGAATATTCAAACACTGGAAGACATGTTGAGATCATGATCTCTTGACTTTCAAGGTATGTGGGATCAATAATTGACTTTAGTGTAAATTTCAAACAATAATAGTTTCCACTCTAGTATTCAAATGGATCCATATGAAGAATTATATGGAAAGAGGTGTCGAACTCCATATTGTTGGGTTGAAATTTTTGAGAAGAAACTTATAGGCCCAAAACTTATCAAAAAGACAACTGTAATGGTAAAGTCAATTCCATCCCATATTAAAGCAACCTAAAGTAGTTAAAAGAGTTATGCAGAAAACCAGATATTGGATTTAGAATTTCAAGGGGGAGACCATGTATTTATAAAATTAGCTCCATGGAAGGGTGTCTTAAGGTTATATAAGAAAGGGAAACTGAGCCCTAGGTACATCAGACCATTTGAAATTCTAGAAAGAATCAGAGCTGTAGCTTACCATTTAGAAATTCCACCAAGTCTCTCCGAATCTCATAATGTGTTCCATGTTTCATTGTTAAAGAAATACATGCTTGAACCAATGCATGCACTGACCTATTAAGAAATATATCTAGAACCTGATTTGTTTTACTGTGAAGATCCTATCGATATTCTTGACACTAGAGAGAAAATATTGAGAAATCAGACAACTTTACTAGTAAAGGTTCTTTGCAGAAACCATTAAATGGGGAAAGAAACGTGGGAACCTCAGGATTTTATAAAGAAAAACCACCCACATCTTTTTAAATGGATTTATACATGAAAAATTTCGAGGACCAAATTTCCGAAGGTGGTAAAAAAATAACACCACAAACATTTTATGGTATGTGTCTCTTAAATATTTTCAATTAATTAGATAACCTATATTGTATGAAGTACTGAGTCTCTGTGAATCAAAATTTGGTTATTTATTGGATATAGTCCTAACTTATCCATTAAACTTAAATTTTCCACTTCTGTGTTTTGAATTTCAAAAAATGGACATACATAGTTGTGATTGGGGTGATATTTGGAGTTTGATAGAATCAAATTATTTTTTAGGGAATAGTTACTTACCCTTATGAATATTAACTTACCCTTATGAATAGTAAGTTACCCTTATGAATAGTAATATGACCCTTAGGAGTGGTAACCTTACCCAAGAAAGTATAAATAAAATTTAGGCACATTAATAATGATGATTATTATTTTAAGTGTGGGTATTTTTTGATTAAATGATGATTTTAATTAAAAATCAACTTTCTCATATTTTGAAAATTATTTTTAAAAAATGGAGTTCATTTTTTTATTCAACACATCACAAAATGGTTAGGCTGAATTTTTGGGATTTTTATGAAATACTTTAATTCTTTGTGAATAGAAAAATATGATTAATTATGATTAATGATAAATACGTGATTTATTGAGTCATGGATGATTTACTATGAAGGTAAGCACACTTGGTTCGAATTCACATGTACTTATTACTATTTTTTGTCATGGAGTCATCACTATTTCTTTTCTTAGGTAAAAATAATACACTAAATATTAAAATATTAAGAAAACCCTCCTCCCCTTCACTATATAAACAACCCCTAACCCCCCTCTTCCTCTTAAACCACTCAAGATTTGATCCTTGCCTTAGTTCTGCCAAATACACTTCCCAAGCCCTCCCATATACATCCAATACCTTTTGGTCTCACCAAAAGGCAAAGAAAAAAAGGCCTTAAAGAGATTATCAAAGATTAGTACTCAAGAGGTGAAACTCTCTTCCTTTTTTCTTTTAACTTATTTTTCAAGTTCTATTCTTTTGTTTCTCTCTCGTTTCCTCCCCTAATCCAAATGCTATGATAATTTCAATAACTTACATGAGATATAATTTTATTATTCTAATAAAATATTTCATCACCACATCTTCTTTTCCATCCTTTTATAATATAGATGAAAAAATCACCAGAGATGTGTTAATACCTATGGAGCTCAACCCCGAAGACGATTCCCTAATGGTGATGGCTGCAGATTCAGCCCCCTCCTCCCCGATGGGGGGAGGGGAGGCATGACCACCCCTCATCCTTGTTGGCATGACCCTTCATCCCTTTCATGAACCCGTATTTTCTTCCCCCATTTCCTTAGATCTCGCTCTGCCCTAAGGTTCCTCATCTACTCAACAACTCACCACAGCTTGCGATCTCTACAAAAAGAGTTCAACGAGGCCTCAAATATTCACCAGTTGACACTCATATCCCGTTTTAGGGGTCACCATCCCTCTATCAATGACTTTGATTGGTTTTTCTTTGACTCATGGGATCTCCAAGAATGAACGGTGGTGGGTCTCCTCGATCGGTGTCACCTAATGATTCATTTCACCTCGGAGGATGATCTGATTTTGCCTGGTCTAGAGCCCCACGTGCAATCAATGGATGTGGCTTATTTTTTCTTCTCTAGTATTTTGAATTCAACATGAATCACGATGAGCCTTCATCTGCGATTTGGGTAAGATTTCCTGACCTTCCTCTCCCTTTCTTGAACACTTCAATTATCTGAATGTCAGGCAATATGGTCAGTAGATACCTATGTTCTGATATCCGGATGTCCACGGTCTGTCACCCAATACCCCCACGTATGCATTGAGGAAGATGTTTCAAATGATCCTATGGAATGGCTATAGATTTTGGTCAGAGAAGAGTTTTGCTGGAGACAACAGGTGGTATTTGAAATGTGGACCGCGTTATGCCTGGGGTGTCACAGATTTGGACATAGGGTCTCAATCTATCACTGTGGGCACAAAGTGTTTCACGCTAAGATCAGTGCAACATAGAGGCATGTGGTGTAGGTTGATCCTATTGTGAATCAGAATGTGCAGGTTTTTGATGGTATTGATGCGAAAATGGAGGGGATCGGGGTTGCTTCAGAGGGGTCAGATCATGCCAGTCTAGCTGTGGATGCCAGTACACGAGAGGTTCACCAGCAGTGGCCTCCCCTAGATCCTCCATTGGTAGTGAAGGTTGTGAAATAGAAGGAGGCTGAGCTGTGGGTTATGGATCCTTTTCAGTGAAAGGAAATAAGGTCGAGTGGGAACCCAAAGGTGGAAGATGTGTTCAATCATATGAAACAGGACATGGGCATGCCATCATAGGATCCAGGTGCTAATGCGGAGCAACTTCTTGGACAACATTCTTGCATCGAGCTTGAGCAGACGACCACAGTCATTGCTCCTATGGAGAAGAAGAAGATCACTCAAGGGGCCCTGGGTAGTATTTCTAAAGGGCTTGACAACTATGTAGAGGCCAAGTTTCCAGGAAAATCAGTACAAAAGGTATCTTTTCTAAGCGATTAAGTGTTTAAACTAGACTAAAGAAGGCTTGATGAGGGGAAAAAGGCTGAGCATTCTGGATCAGAGCAGGAGGAGCCCCTGCTGTTTGCTGCAGTGCAATTTGGAAAGGGAGGTTAGGTGAGGGGGGTGTCATGGGTCCCCAAGACACTAGAGAGGCTTCCCAAAGCCTAGATCTGGAGGACAACTCAGCAGCATTCCAATTCATGGGTTGAGGTTTCAAACAAACAGGAGATGTTGAAAAACCAAAGTAGGTCATGCATGCTAGAATTTCCAACACAGAGAAGCTTAAATATAGGGATTTGACTCTGTATTCTGAAAATTGGTTTACAGTTTTTGGGGAAGATTTTTTCCAAGTTAATGAGGATATAGGAGGGATGGATAATGGAGAGGACCCCGGGGTGGATATGGAAGCATATCAAGAAGAAATAGATGAGGCCTTAGTTTCTGTTGAGACCAAGGAACGGGTCAAAGAGGAGGACTACTTTAGATCCTCCTCATGTAAGGGCAAGAACAAATTTATGGATTCAGAAAATTTTATTATGGACAATCAGAGGGTGTGAAGTAGGAAGGGCTACTATAATCTTCCTAGTCCTCTATTTACTAGATTCGCATACAAGGGAAAGTTGCCACTGGAGGCTCTTACAGTTGGCGACTGTGGCTTCGCGGCCCTAGAATACCTAGAGCCGGTGGCTTGAAAAATGATGTGTACATTTTCACAACAAAAACATGCACCAATATTTTACACATCATGCCCCATACAGAGGATCTATTCGGTTCAGGTTCTGGGAAACCAACCACTTCTGTCATGCTTCTTCTATTAAAACCGATACCTAAAAATTTTATTTCAAAAATGTAGGTTTAGAATATTAATGCCCTATAAGGGGTTTTAAAAAAACATAATATACAAATATAACATTTTAAAACACTCTTTTAAATTTTTTATAAAACATTTTCTTAAGAAATGTTGTAACACATGTAGTATATCATAACAATTGTCTAAGGAATAAAAGAGAACAATCAAAATCATACTAGCAGGATTACATGGGAACATAATTCAATTATAGTAATTCTTATTCAGAGTAATAAGTAAGGGAATTATAAATAAGTATGACTTATAAATATGTAGGTTCATGTTTAATAACTAAGATCAATACATAATTAGATTTATGCATAAATGTAAAAATATCAATGCCATTCTTTATTACTGGGAAACATTCACTGACTAAAAAATTACTGAGTGCAACATAAACGTCATGCCATAAGCATTTACTTCTTCTGATACTCATATATACTATCTCTTAACTATGGGTATTCTACTAGTTGAATATCCACTAGGTTAATTAATTATCATAAACATAATGAGGATATGTATAATGCGGGACAACATAACCATAACGTCAATGCCTCATGCCAAGTCCATAAATACTCATTTTTCCAAGGACTTGTGTTAAGACCATAGTTTGTATCATGAGACCTACCGATGTATCGAGGGGCTATAGAGGGCCCCACCCATCACAAACATGTCCAATACATTCCTCATATTCCAAAAAGGGACGTATATTCAAAATGTATCATACCACTTGGAATATTTAACTTCACATTTCATATTATTCAAGGTGTCCCATACCACCTTGAATAATTTAATTCATAATTTCACAAAAGGTCATAAGAGTTTTAATTAACTTCATTATCATTTACATATATATAGTGAATTAGGGAAGTAAGAATTAATTAAAAAACAATCAACTACATGTCTATGTCATTGAATGGTGAGTGTGAAAAGCAGATTATGGAAATAATGACGAAAACTAACACACAAAAGAAATACAAGTCTTGTCACATAAAATGATAACCTTAAAATTCCAAAACATTATTAATCAATACATAAAGGAATCTAACTTGGATGCATAATCAATTAGAAGATAAATAAAATATTTCTTGCAGGGTATTAAACTGACATATTCTCATACAATTATTACTGATATGCTTTGGTGTAACACATTACAAGGGTATACATGATACTAAAAGATGGTAAGCATGAGATTCAACCGTAACTGACACCATTTAATATATAGAATAAGTAATTCATATATATGAATATAAAAGCAGAAGACCCCAAATATTATACTCATGTACTGTCCACAATTACTAAACACATCATAAGTATAATATTTGGAATATCCACAATTAGGGTTTGTGTAAATTGTTCATAAAATAGGGTGTATGTAAAGAGTAGTGTTTTATACAAAAACATTTTTGGAAAATAGATGTTTTATTCTTTCTTAGTAACCCTTTAAAAATTCTATGTAAAACTGATGATCAAAGTTTATTTTCATACACATATTCACATATTCGAATATACATTATGTATTAAAAGGTTTTAAGACAAAAAATAATTCTAATGTCACCCACATTAATGAACAAGGGTCCATATATCTTAAATCAAATATGAAGTTAAAAAAAGGTTTATTTATTAAAAAAACTTATATAATGTTTATGTAATCATATACAACCTATAGGCATAACTGGGCATACACAAGGGTCTTATAAAAAATTGATTTATACTTACAAGTTTATCAAAGCATTAATTATCCATTGGAGTTCATTGTTAAAAAGCTATATCTGGACCAAAATGTGAGTCTTACAAACTATATAATTAAATGAAACCATTTATAATATATGTATATATATATATATATATAAATTTCTTATACAAAAATATAGTTCCTTATATTTTAACGTTCTGCAACAACTTTGAAGCTAAATGTTTAGGAATCTTAAAACCAGATATAAGGGATATAACGGAAAATAGTAGGGATGTAAACAATTTTTTTTGCATGAGAAAAGAATTATCCTTTAGGTTTAAGAATAACACAAAAACCCAAAAATCCAGGAGTCTTGATTCGGGTATAAGGGGGTTTATGTCTAAACCGCATGGCTGTATACATATATATATGATTATACACATATATATTTTCATAAAACTTATATATAAATTATAAAAACATATTATTGAGAAAGGAAGAAAAAATGTAAATGAAACCTTACAACCATAATACTACTCGAACTCAAAGACCAAAAGTCATAGGATCAGCATAAAAGAACATATAAACTGCAAGGATTATAACCAAACTTTTATGAGAATACAAATGTGTGTATATATTCTCAAAAAAACATCACAAGACAATTTAACCCTTACCTTATTTCGAGGAGGGGGAGGGGGGCTCAGGAAGACTCATGGGAGCTTGCTGGAGGTTTACTGGGATCATGAGTGGGGGAGAACTGAGGGGTTATTTGGGGTAAAATTGGGTTTTTTATAATCTATAATATATATAAAATATAGTGGATATTTTAAAAGCTACTACTGGAAAACCAAGCCCTATGTGGTTTATTTAAATACCAGAGGAGAATTTGTGGAAAACGTGTGAGAGGAGGGGGGCCAGCGGGGTCATAGGCATGGAAAACAAATAGAAAGGGGGAGTGGAGTACTAGTTTGGTGCACGAGGGAGAGGAATAATATGGTTCCAGAGAAGAAAACATAGAAATATTTGGATTTCTTGGATTAAACATAGAGAAGATCGAATGGTGGAGGAGTAACCACAATTTTAAAAAGGGATGGACATCTTCGATTTGATTGAGGTTCGATCAGATGACCTAGATCAACAAAAAAAATTTAAAATAGGTGGATGGTTGTGATTAGATCTCACCCGATCCGACATCATAAAAAATCACGGAAGTTTTACCGTGGTTGTTGGGAGTCGAGGCTCGGACCGCGATGGATGGGCTAGATCACTTGCGACATGATCCAACAGCTTGGATCATGTTTCACCTAAAAAAACTTATCCTACATCGAATCAGAGGGAGGTTTTTCATCTCTTTATAATATGTAGACACCTGGAATAAGTTGATAAATCTACTCTCCCCCTCCTGGTACCGCTCCATGTAGCGTTATGCAGGCACAAACTTGCACCCACCCACGCCTTAGTGCCACCCCGCACGGTGGTGCCTCTGGTTCTCTCGTGTACTCATGTTTTCCATTTGGGGAAGCTATGCTCCCCTACTCAGGCCGACCTGTGCTGAGGCTGAGGGCTTGGATCAGTCTCCTAGCGCGTGGTGCCTCCCTCGGCCTGGCTAGAGGGCTGACCCTTGTGGGGCTTATTTTTTGTTGAACTTTAGTACTAGGTTTCAAAAAAAACTTCCCCTTAGTTTTTATAAACACTAAATCTTTAAAACACAAAGTTATAACTTTAATATATCCATATGTAAACCTTTATACTAGAATTATAGAAATCAAAACGTAGTTTAGTTAAAATATTGTTTAAGCATTAAGAATAAAAACTTTTATAAGATATTTAAAATATTTGTAAGATGTTTGAAATACTTATCTCATTTTAAAAATAACCTTAGTGTAATTAAAAATATTAAATCATTTCCCTTTTAAAGTTCATAATAAGTGCTTATATTATATTTTCATAACATAAATGTTTTGAAAATCTAGATTAGATATTTTTTTATCAAAACAATAAAAATCCCAACAACTATTATTATAACTGTTAGAACTCAATGGTCAAAAGCATCCCCAATGGTCACCCAAGGGGTAACTAGTGGGTATATACCTTATAAAACCAAACATTAGGGTGTTCCAAATGAAATCCAATGGTGGGGAGAATGTAGTACCCCTAGTTTCTGGTAAGTAACCCTTGTTTTATGCTTTAATTACTTGAAGCATATGAGAGATGGTTGGGAAAGTTTGGAGACCTTTAAAGTGTCAAAGGGAAAAAAGGTGGTGACACATGGGCTTCACACGGTTTTCCGAAACCATGTGGAAGATGTGTAGGTGGTGTCACCTTGGAAAGAGGAGACAGCACGGTGTGCACACAGTTTGGGAAAACCATGCGAGGAGGCCGTGTAGAGCGCCCCTTCCAAGAAGAGACTACCGCATAGTTAGCGCATGGTTTGACTAACCATGTGGACTAACCATGTGCGAAGTCAACTTAGATCCTATTTTTAAGGATCTAATCCATTTTATCCTTAAAACCACTCATTTTTTCTCCTAGAAGGCCCTAACTCAGGATTTCTCTCTGGTGAAGGTGGGAGAACACTTACCAGGCATTTTGGAAGCGACCCGGAGGGTTGCCTTGGATTTTAGAGGCCGGTTGATCGAGGTAAGTCTCATTTCATTTAGTTTTCTTAGAGCTCCTTCTTCCCTCTTGATGGATCCTTATATCTATGCCTAAGGTGGGTAGATGTAAGGTAGTGGATGACTTTTAAGTCAGGTTTTGGTCTTGTTGGTGATAGGGGAAGGAATATAAGGAGGTTTCGTGGTGTTTCGACCCAGTTCTTGGTTGGTTTCTCCTATTTTGTTGATGTAGGTGGCTTAACTCTCCATTCCTCTTTATTAGAACTTTAAGTCTTAGTTTCAAATTGTTTTCCTTGAGTGAAATGGTTTGTTTATCTGTTGTGAAAGAATGGTTGAAACCCCTTTTTAGTAACGGGTGATGGAAATTATGGGTTTTTGGAGAGTAGTTTTTGATGTAAATTTAAAATGGTGATTTTAAATTGGCTATGGTTTTTCTGCTTGAAAGAAATGGTTTTCAATAAAAGGGTGATGCTTTATTGAAAGGTTTTTAACACACTTGGTTTTTGGGTTGTGGTATGTGTTCATATGCATTGCGATGGATAAGGGCGAGAAGTACCCCCATCAAAAGGTTGGGACAGATAAGGTCGTGAAGTACCCCTATCAAGGTAGTCCACTAAGTGACAGATTAATAGAAGGATAACTCACCACTCGCGAGTATAGGGTGGTACAGATTGCATGCATGGTTGGTTGTGTGGATTTGTGAAATGGAATAAATGTACCAAAGTGGAAATGTGAATTTAATTGGAAACTTTGCTTGGTTATTTTTCTTGGGAAAGATGGGTGTTGTTGGAAAATAATTTTGACATGGAACTTGTTATATTGTGAACTATTTTGGAATTGTTTTATATAAATTGTTTTATATAAATGTGCTAACATGTTTTATCCCAGAGGCATGGGTTGGGAAGTTATCGGGGAAAACCTACTGAGTTTCATTACTCACCCCCTGCTTTGGCACGTTGGTGCTTTTGCAGATATCATGTACCAGGATGTAGGTAAAGGTAAAGTGTTGCATACTTCTTCCTAATTCTTCGGCTGGTTCGTGATGTTGGATCTTGGATCTTGTGGAGCATGGAGTTGGGTTGTCATCTTGTAGTCTTTTAGTTTGTATTTCTACTGTTTACTCTGATTTAGTGTTGGTTTCCTCTTTGGTAATTTTTACTGGTTTTTGATAAAATAAAGGGCTGAGTTGTCTTAGCTTTTATCATGCATCATTTAGTGGATTAGTTTGGTTATGGTGGTTGGTTCTGTGGTACGTTCAAAAAGGGTAAATCATCCCCCACTTATTTTTCAGAATTTATTGCCAGCCTCTGGCACCTTGGGGATGTCTCTTATGGCCTAGTAATGACTCGTTGAGCTCTCAAGCCAATGGGAATTGGCGGGTCATTACAAATGGTGTCATCTTGTTCGGTCCTTTCCTAACAAGTGGTCATCGATGTTCTCGGTCATGGAGTTGAAATTACTTTTCGTCTATTCCTTGGGTTGGAATCTTAGACAGGAGTAGGATTGTCGAAACTTGAAATGTATAGCATAAAAGGACATAGCTAACCCGTTTATGCTGAACTTCAAGTTACCAGGGTGTTGGGTACATAAGTGTTTTGGTTACACTTCTAGAATGTTGGAAATATAATTTTCATGGGTTTAGCCAATGAGATGCGCATGAAATGCATTTTATAGAAATGCCTTCCCACTAGGATTTCATATCTCATTGTGAGGAATGAGTAAGGACTTTATGTAAGGTGCCAATTTTTAAAAAATGAAGAAATTGTTTTCAACTAAAAAGATCTTGAAAACATGATATTTGGTGTATTTTGAAAATGGTCTGATTTTCAAAAAGAATGTGGGATGTTTTCAAAAATGGTTGAACATGGGAAAATGTTGTTTCGAAAAGAAATATGGTGATATTTGATGTGATTGAATTTGAAATGCTAAACCTTAAGTTTCTAGGAAGTGAGACTAACAACATGCGTTGTTTGTATAGAAAATGGCACCTATTAGGCATTGTAGAAACCAACCCGAAGAAGCTGTGGAGAAAGTGGTTCCACCTGAACCATGTGTGAATCTAGAGCTGGTTCAGATATTAGTTCAAGCATTTCAGGCTATGGATACAGAGAATCGGGGGGATGAGTCAAGACATGTAGACCATTCTGTCCAGTTCCAGAAGCAGAATCCACCCATCTTTCGGGATGATTCTAAACCAGAAAGAGAAGGGGTGTGACTTAGTATGATGAATCGTATCGTCGATTTCATTGGCACACCAGCAGAAATGATAGTAAAGTTGGCGACGTATATGCTGGAGGATCTTGCACGACAGTGGTGGTAGCTAGTGGTGCAGGCTAAGGTGGATCAAGGCCAAGGATGGGAGGAATTGGAGGATTTTTTCAATAAACAATTCTATCCTCACACGTTCAAGATCCAGAGGACGATAGAATTTTTCAGCTTGAATAAGGAGAATCTCTCTATCATGGAATATGTGGATAAATTCATGAATTTAGTGCGCTTTTCACCAGAAGTTTCTACAAGTGCATCGTTGAAGGCACGCATCTTTGAATCAGGGTTGTGACAAGAGATTCGGTCGAAAATAGTTGTGCTCTGTATTATGGATTATACGGAAATGGTAAATAGAGCAACAATAGCTGAAAGAGACAACTCAGGAGTTATGGGAGGATGAAGTATGATGATACCCACAAGAATGGGTGGGAACTCTAATGCTGGGAACAAGCAGAAGAGGGACACCTACTTCCAAGGTGGGAGTGTGAATTAGAATCAGACAACTGGATTGGTAAATCTTCCTCCATGAAAAATGATGAAAGCCTGGTGTTTTCAATGTGGATCGATAGATCACATAAAGCGAGAGTGTATGGTGAAAACTAGACAATGTCACAATTGCAAGCATATGGGGCATTTGCAGTGCTATTGTAGAAATACTTCGAGGTCGGGTGCACGTGACACTTACCAAGCATCGCAAGCATCGTATGCTTCGACAGGATGAGGAAAACAGAGTCATTCTTGTCAGCATAAAAGATCTAGCCATGGTGATTCTCAAAATACCATGACTCCTCAACCAGGGAAATCTCAACAAGGAAACAATGAGAACCGTGTAGCGACGAAGCAATTGTAGGGAGCTAAGAAGATGATTGTTGATGATCAGGCTGGACCATCAATAGTAAAGGGTACGATTCTTTTGAATTCTACCTTTGTGTAAGAGTTGTTTGATACTGGTGCATTACATTCCTTCATTGATTCTCGTGCTGTTGACTTTCTATGTTTAAAACTAGAAATGATTCCTTCTGTCTTGAAACTACAAACTCCTCTTGGCGAAAGAGAATGTCAAGCCTTTGTGTGTCAAGCATGTGCTATAACTGTTGATGGAGCCGAGATGTAATGGGACTTCTCCATGTTGGATATGGATTTCTATGATGTAATCCTGGGTATGGATTGGTTGGAAAGGTTTAAGGCTCACATCGACTGTTATGGTAGAACAATTAGTTTCACGACTGAGGACGGCTTTGAGCATCTCTTCAGAGGAGAGAAGATGGTAAACAAAGGTGAAAAGAGATTGTTGGCACCAATGGTGGGAACAATTTCTTACCAATTGGAAGCGTTGACATTGGAATCATTGGAAGATATTGCGGAAAATAGTTTTCCAGCTATGGTGGATCAATTTCCCGATGTTTTTCCTGAAAACTTCCTAGGGTTACCACCTGTAAGAGAAGTGGAGTTTACGATTGATCTCCTTCCGGGGACCTGTCCTATCTCACTTAAATCTTATAGGATGGAACTAACAGACTTACGGGAATTGAAAGTGCTGTTAGAGGAGCTGGAAAGAAAGGGTTTCATTTAGCCAAGCATGTCTCTGTGGGCAACACCAGTTTTGTTTGTAAAGAAAGCAGATGAAACTTTGAGGATATGTGTGGATTATCGTAAACTTAACCAAGTTACGATAAAAAATAGATATCCACTCCCCATGAATTTATGACCTGTGTGATCAATTGAGGGGAGATCAGTGGTTCTCCAAGATTGATTTGCGGTCATGATATCTCCAGTTGCGAGTTCAGAAGGAGGATATCCCGAAAACAGTCTTCAGAAGCAGATATGGCCACTACGAATATGTAGTCATGCCTTCTGGTCTTACGAATGCACCAGAAGGATTTATTGCATTGATGAATTGGATATTTCAACAACATTTGGATTCTTTTTTTGTGGTGTTTGTGGATGACATATTGGTCTATTCAAGAACAAGGGTTGAGCATGAGAAAAACTTGGCGATAGTGTTGGGAATATTGAGAGACCATCAGTTGTATGCCAAATTTTCAATGTGCGATTTGTGGATACAATAGGTACAATTTCTGGGCCATGTTGTTTCTGAGAAAGGTGTTTTAGTGGACCCAGAAAAGATAGAAGCTGTTTTTTCTTGGCAACTGGCGAAGAATATCTTTGAAATACGAAGTTTTCTTGGTATAACTGGTTATTACCGATGCTTTGTCCGTGACTTCTCACGACTAGATTCTCCTATGACAGCATTGACAAAGAAGAACAGTGAATTTCAATGAACTGAAGAATATCAGAGATAGTTTCAAGAGTTGAATGTTCACCTTACATCAGCACCCATCTTGATTTTTCCAGAATTAGGATAGGGGTATGTGGTGTATTGTGATGCTTCGAGAACAGGGTTGGGTTGTGTTCTCATGCAAGGAGACCATGTGGTTGCTTATGGATCAAGACAGTTGAGGGTTCATGAGAAAAATTACCCAACACATGATTTGGAGTTGGCTGCAATCGTCCATGCTTTGAAAACATGGAGACATTATTTGTTTGATGAGAAATTTACTGTGTTTACAGATCAAAAAAGCTTGAAACACATTTTCTCATAGCGAGATTTGAATCTGAGGCAGAGGAAATGGATGGAGTATCTTCAAATGTTCAACTTTGACTTGATGTATACACCAGGTATGGGAAATTCGGTGGCCGATGCATTAAGAAGGAATTCATATACTCAGTTGGCGAAAAAAGCTTCAGATGAGTGGCAATTGATGTTTTTCCTAGCTGACATGCGTATGGAATGTAAAGATCGAGCTGATGTTGTGGTTTTCTTTCTAGTTGCACTGGTTCTTGATTTGGTGGATATAGTAAAGGAGGCACAGAAATCCAATGTAGACTGTGTTGCAATGAGTTCAAAACTCAATAGTGGGGAGACCATTGATGGATGGAAGCTGGATGGGAGTTCAGTTTGGTGATTTCGAGATCGGATAGTTGTACCTTTAACTGCTCAGGAACAACTCCTTCATGCTTACCACCATTCAATATGGAATTTACATCTGGGTACACATAATATGTATAAGGTGTTGCAGGTGTATTTTTGGAGGAGCGGCATGAAATAGAAGGTATATTAATTTGTTTCAAAATGTTTAACTTGTCAGCATGTTAAATCAGAACATCAACGACCAGATGGTATGTTACAATAATTACCTATCCTAGTGTGGAAATGGGATCAGATATCAATGTATTTTGTTACAGGTCTCCCAAGAATGGTCTATAAACACATGACATTTGGGTGATAGTGGATCGTCTAACCAAGTTGGCCCATTTCATCCCGATTCATGAAACTCATACAGTGTAAGATTTTTCCAAAATCTATATCCGAGAAGTGGTAAAGAGGCATGGTGTACTAGTGTCTATCGTCTCAGATAGAGATCTAAGGTTCACATCTCATTTTTGGAAATCATTACAGCAAGCCCTTGGGACTCGGTTGAGGATGAGCACATTATATCATCCTCAGATGGATGGGCAATCTGAGCGGACGATACAAACGTTGGAAGACATGTTGTGGGATTGTGTAATAGATTTTGGGGGCTCATGGGAGGAGAATATACCCTTAGTGGAGTTCTCATACAATAACAGCTATCAATCCTCAATACGCATGGCTCCATTTGAAGCATTGTATGGGCGTCCTTGTCGTTCTCCACTTTGTTGGGTGGAAACAGGTGAGACTACACTAGTTGGGACGAGCCTTGTCCAAGAAACAATGGAGAAGATTCAGTTGATAAAAAAGAAGATGGAGACGACATAGATTCGTCAGAAATCTTATGCGGACCATCGCCGAAGACCGTTGTCATTTGCGGTGAGTGATCATGTCTTTTTGATAATTCTCCAAGGCTTGGACATAGTCATTTTGGGAAGCAGGGAAAAGTATCTCCTCGATACATAGGCCCTTTTGAGATACTGGAACAGGTTGGCGAGGTGGCATATCGGTTGGCATTACCACCACAGTTCAGTGTAGTACATAATGTGTTTCATGTATCTCAGTTGAAGAAGCATCAACCTGATCCTGACCATGTAATCATATGGGATCACATTGACCTAGAGCAAGATTCTTCATTGGTACATATTTTGGTACGTATTTTGGATAGGCAAGAGAAAGTCTTGCATGGAAAAAGCATTGGTCTAGTGCAGGGTTTATGGCAGCATGGTCAGATTCAGGAAGAGACTTGGGAACGCTAGAAAGAAATGAAAGAGCAGTGGCCATAACACTTTCGTGCAAGCAGTGGCTTTTTACTTTCTGAGGACGGAAATTCCAATGGTGGGGAGAATGTAGTACCCCCGGTTTCTGGTAAATAACCCTTGTTTTATGATTTTAAGTACATGAAGCATATGAGAGATGGTTAGGAATGTTTGGAGACTTTTAAAGTGTCAAAGGGAAAAAAGGTGGTGATGGACGGGCTTCACACGGTTTTCCCAAACCATGCGGAAGCCATGCAGGTGGTGTCACCTTGGAAAGATGAGACCGCACAGTGTGCACACGGTTTGGGAAAACTGTGCGAGGAGGCCGTACAGAGCACCACTTCCAAGTAGTGACTACCGCATGATTAGCGCACAATTTGACTAACCATGTAGAATAACCGTGCATGAAGTCAACTTAGATCCTATTTTTATGGATCTAATCTGGTTTATCGTTAAACCCACTTGTTTTTCTCCTAGATGGCCCTAACTCGAGATGTATCTCTAGTGAAGGTGGGAGAACACTTACCAGGCATTTTGGAAGTGACCCAGAGAGTTTCCTTAGCTTTTAGAGGCCGACTGATCGAGGTAAGGCTCATTTCCTTTAGTTTTCTTAGATATACTTCTTCCCTATTGATGGATCCTTATATATACGCTTAAGGTGGGTATATATAAGGTAGTGTATGACTTTTAAGTTAGGTTTTAGTCTTGTTGGTGATAGTGGAAGGAATCTAAGGTGGTTTCGTGGTGTTTCGACCCAGTTCTTGGTTGGTTTCGCCTAATTTGTTGAGGTAGGTGGATTCACTCTCGATTCCTCTTTCTTAGAACTTGAAGTCTTAGTTTCAAATTGTTTTCCATGAGTGAAATGGTTTATTTATCTATTTTGAAGGAATGGTTGAAAACCCTTTTTAGTAATGAGCGATGAAAATTGTGGTTTTTTGGAAAGTGGTTGTTGAAGTAAATTTTAAATGGTGATTTTAAATTGGATATGGTTTTTCTGCTTGAAAGAAATGGTTTTCAATAAAAGGGTGATGCTTTATTGATAGGTTTTAAACACACTTGGTTTTGGGCATGGTCTTTCAGGGGTTGTGGTGTGTGTTCATATGCATTGGGATGGATTAGGGCGATAAGTACCCCCATAAAAATGTTGGGACAAATATGGTCGTGAAGTATCCCCGTCAAGGTAGTCCACTAAGTGATGACTTAATGGAAGGATAACTCACCACTCGCGAGTATAGGGTGGTCCAAGTTGCATGCATGTTTGGTTGTGTGGATTTGTGAAATGGAATGAATATAACAAAGTGGAAATGCGAATTTGATTGGAAACTTTTCTTGGTTGTTTTTCTTGGGAAAGATGGGTGTTGTTGGAAAATGGTTTTGACATAGAACTTGTTATATTGTGAACTATTTTGGAATTTTTTTATATAAATTGTTTTATATAAATGTTCTAACATGTTTTATCCTAGAGGCATGGGTTGGGAAGTCATCAGGGAAAACCTATTGAGTTTCATTACTCACCCCCTGCTTTGGCACGTTGGTGATTTTGCAGATGTCATGTACCGGTTTGTTGGCAAAGGTAAAGTGTTGCATACTACTTCATGATGCTTGGGATGGTTCGTGATGTTGGAGCTTGGAGCTTGTGGAGCATGGAGTTGGGTTGTTGTCTTATAGTCTTTTAGTTTGTATTTACGCTGTTTACTCTGCTTTAGTGTTGGGTTCCACTGTGGTACTTTTGGCTAGTTTTTGATAAAAAAAAGGGTTGAGTTGTCTTAGATTTTTTCATACATCATTTAGTTGATTAGTTTGGTTATGGTTATTGGTTCTGTGGTATGTTCAAAAAGGGTAAATCATCCCACACTTGTTTTGAAACCCTTTGGAATTTATTTCCATCCTTTGGCGCCTTGGGGTTGTCGCTTAAGGCCCAGTAATGACTAGTTGAGCTCTCAAGCCAATGGGAATTGGCGGGTCATTACAATAAGCATTTACTTCTTCTGATACTCATAAGTACTGGCTCTTAACCATGGATATTCTACTAGTTGAATATCCAATTAGTTAATTAATTATCATAAACATAATGAGGATATGTATAATACGGGACAACATAACCATAATGTCAAGGCCTCATGCCAAGACCATAAATACTCGTTTTGTCAAAGCCTTGTGTCAAGACCATAGTTTGTCTCATGAGACCTACCGATGCATAGAGGGGCTGTAGCAGGCCCCACCAATCATATACATGTCCAATACATTCCTCATATGCCAAAAGGGTCGTATATTCATAATTTCCCATACCATTTGGAATATTTAATCGCACATTTCATATTATTCAAGGTGTCCCATACCACCTTGAATAATTTAATTCATAATTCCACAAAAGGTCATAGAAGTTTTAAGTACCTTCATTATCATTTACATATATATAGTGAATTAGGCATGTAAGCATTAATTACAAAATAATCAACTACATGGCTATGTCATTGAATGGTGAGTATGAAAAGCAGATTATGGCATAAGTGACGACAACTAATGCACAAGAGCAACACAAGTATTGTCACATAAATATATAACCTTAAAATTCCAAAACGTTATTAATCAATACATACTAGAATCTCACCTAGATGCATAATCAATTAGGAGATAAAGAAAATATTTATTGCGTGGTATTAAACTGATAGATGCTCATACAATCATTAATGATATTATTTGGTGTAACACATTACAAGGGTATACATGATACTAAAATATGGTAAGCATGTGATTCAACTGTAACTAACACCATTTAATATATATAATAAGTAATTAATACATATGAATATAAAAGTGGTAGACTCCAAATATTATACTCATGTACTCCCCACAATTACAAAACACATCATAAGTATAATATTTAAAATATCCACAACTAGGGTTTGTGTAAATTGTTTATACAACAGGGTGTATGTAAAGAGTAGTGTTTTATACAAAAACATATTTTGACAACACATGTTTTATTCTTTCTTAGTAATCCTTGGAAAATTATAAGTAAAATTGAGGACCAAGTTTATCTGCATACACATATTCACATATTCAAATATACATTATGTATTAAAAGGGTTTAAGCCAAAAAATAATTATAATGTCACCCACATTAATGAACAAGGTTCCCTATATCTTGAATCATAACATATTTTTTTAAAGAAAATTTATTTATTAAAAAAACTTACATAATGTTTATGTAAACATATACAACCTATAGGCATAACCAGGAATACATAAGGGTGTTATACAAAAAACTGATTTATACTTACAAGTTTATAAAAACATTAATTATCCATTGGAGTTTGTTGTTAGAAATCTATATCTGGACCAAAAAGTGAGTCTTAAAAACTATATAATTAAATGAAACCGTGTATAAAATATATATATATATATAAGTCTTGTACAAAAATATAGCTCCTTGCATTTTAAAGTTCTTCAACAACTTTGATGCTCAAAGTTTAGGAATCTTAAAACCGAACATAAGGGGTTTATATAAAACTATATGGTTTTGAATATAAATATATATAACTAAAAATAATACTGATGTAAACAATTTGTTTACATGAGAAAAGAATTATCATTGAGGTTTAAGAACACCACTTAAACCAGAAATCCTGGAGTCTTGATTTGGGTATAAGGGGGTTTATGTCTAAACTGCAAGGATGTATACTTATATATATTATTATAGACACATATATTTTAATAAACCATATATATAAATAATAAAAACATATTAATTCACAAGGAAGACAAAATGTAAATGAACCCTTACATCCATAATACTACTCGAACTCGAAGTCCAGAAGTCCTATGATCAACATAGAAGAACATCTAAACCACAAGGATTATAACCATAATTTGATGAGCATACAAATATAGGTATATATTATCCAAAACAACATCACAAGACTATTTAACCCTTACCTTAATTAGAGTAGGAGGGGGGGGGGGGCTCAGGAAGACTTGTGGGAGCTTGTTGGGAGCTTGAGTGGGGGAGAACCGAGGGGTTCTTTGGGGTGAAACTGAGTTTTTTATAATCTATAATATGTATAAAATATAGTGTATATTTTAAAAGATACTACTGGAAAACTGAGCCCTATGTGGCTTATTAAAATACCGGGGGAGACTTTTTGGAAAACGCGTGAGAGGAGGGGGGCCAGCGGGGTCATGGGTATGTAAAACAAAGAGAAGGGTAAAGTAGGGTACTTGTCTGGTGCAGGCGGGAGATGAAGAAGACGATGTGGGAGAATAAAATCAAGAAATATTTGGATGGATAAGATTAAATGTAGAGAAGATTAGATGATGGAGGAGTAACTGTGGTTTTAAAAAGGGATGGATGAATTTGATTTGATTGAGGTTCGATTGGACAACCTATATTAACATGGAAATTTTAAAAGAGGTGGATGGTTGTGATTAGAGCTCACCCGATCTAATGACGTAAAAGAAATGCGGAAGTTTTACCGTGGCTGCTGGGAGTCGAGGCCCGGACTGCGATGGATGGACCATATCTCTTACGACGCGATCCAATGGTCTGGATCATGTTTCGCCTCAGAAAAAATGTCCCACATCGAATCAGTGGGTGTTTTTTGGATCTTTATAATCTAAAGACTCCTGAAATAAGCCCAGAAATCTCCTCTCCCACCTCTTGGTACCGCCCCGTACTGGGTTCTGTGAGCACGCTCTTGCGGCCACCCACACCTCTGTGCCTCCTAGTACGACAGTGCCTCTAGTTCTCTTATGAGCTTCTGTGTATGCTTTAGGGAAGCTATGCCACCTCGCTTGGGCCGGCCTATGCTGAGGCTGAGGGCTAGGCTCATCCTCCTAGCATGTGTTTCCTCCCTCGGCCCAGCTAGAGGGCTGGACCTTATGGGGATTATTTTTTCTTGAACTTTAGTACTAGGTTTAAAAAAAACTTCCCCTTTGTTTTTATAAACACTAAAGATTAAAAAAAACGTTTTAACTTTAATATATCCATATGAAAACCTCTATAATAGTATTATAGAAATAAAAATGTAGTTTATTTTTTTTAAGTATTAATAATGAAAACTTTTATATGATATTTGAAATATTTGTAAGATGTTTGAAATCCTTATCTCATTTTAAAATTCACCTAAGTGTAATTCAAAATATTAAATAATTTTCCTTTTTAAGGGTCATAATAAGAGGTTATATTATATTTTCATAACTTAAATGTTTTGAAAATCTAGATAATATATTTTTCATCAATCCACTGAATAGACCAACAACTATAATTATAGCCTTTAGAACTCAACGGTCACAAACATCCCCAACGGTCACCCAAGGGGTAACGGTCGGGTAGATGCCTTATAAAACAAAACATTAGGGTGTTCCAAATGAAAGTAAATTGAAGATTATGGTGTTTCTATACCAATGATGGTCAGTATTGTTTTCATGATTCTGGTTGTGATTTCTTCGTTATGACTGACCCAAGGGATTTTCTCTATTTACTGGGTCTCGTTGTTTCTTTAGGGGGCCTTCTAGTGGTTCTGATAGGGTTTTAGTAGGTATTTTTGGTTATCATAATTTAATTTTGATATTTTTGTAATGTAAACACTACGTTGTTTTATTTAATAAAATTCCTTTATGTTTAATTTTCAAGTTTTTGCTTGGTTGACATGAAAATTAATCAAAATAAAATTATGATATTACTATAACATGAGAAACAAGTTTTGGGGAATCACAATGACTCCACCCCCACCCCCCCGAACAAACACAAAGGTTATGACCAGAATGAGGTTGAAAACATCTCCAAGGACTTGGTGGATGTAGGAAATAAGGATGTATCTCCTCTCATTCCCTCAGATGATAAGGGGCTACTTGATCCTAGGAAGCAGCACGATGCAGGATTCAATGAAGTCCCTCAGTGAAAAGTGTCTTCAGTGCTGGAACACATGGACCTTCTAATGAATTTAGATGAAATGGTAGAGGAAGATCTGGATATTAAGGCATCAAAGAAGATGAGACCGCTTCGGGTGACCACTACTAAAGAGAAAAGCGAGTGGAGAGATAAACATGTCCAAATTTTTCTTAGAGGACTCAACATGGGGAAGATCAACAAGGAGGAATAAAAAAAACATGGGACAACTTGGATCATCTGTAACACCCCAAGGTTTTGAAAATAAATATAGAATGAAACTTTATAATATTTCCCTTAAACATAAGTTTGACTTTTTCTATGTTTTGAATTTTGAAAAATGGTCATCTAGAGTTGTGTTCAGTAAGTCATTTGGAGTCTGATAGAACAAACTTGATTTTTGGTGAATAGTAACATACCTTTATGAATAGTAATATGACCCTAATGAATATTAAATTTTATTATTATTTTATTTTCTTAAGGCTAGAAGATAATAACATCTTGGTTAATTTTTCATTGTGATAAAGAAGTAGTTGTAGAATTAGAGTTGTTAATTTTTGAATTACGTATGCTTTTATTTAAAAGTTAAATTAATAATATTTAGAAAATTATTTTTCAAAAATGGACTTCAATTTTTAATTATACATGAGGAAAAATGGTTATGGTAAATTTTTGGGATTTTTCTGAAATTCAATAATTTTTGATGAATAGTAAAATACGATAAAATATGATAAATGCTAAATACTTGATTTACTGCATCATAGGTTATGAAAGAATGATGTAAGCCCACTTGGTTCGAACTCACATTCCATTATTACTATTAGGGGTCACATGAAACAATACTATTGGTTGTCTTGAGGGAAATAATAAAATAATGAATTAAATATTCAAAAATTACTCCTCTCCTCCACTATAACCCCCCACCTATTCTCTTCACTCCTCTAAGCCTTTAAGATCCTCAAAGTTCTTCCCAATTACCCTTTCCTAGTCACTCTCCACGACCAGGAAGCTCTTAGTCTTACCAGGAGACCAAAACCCCTTCCCTTAAAGAGTTTCTCAAGGAGGTTATTTCAAGAGGTAAAGCACCCTTCTTTCTCATTTGGTTTTATTTAAATTTATCTACTTTTGTTATACTCTCCTCCTCTGTCCAAATGATCAAGATAACTGCAGTAACATATATATACTAGATTTATATCATGTGAATGGAAGAAACATCATAAATATTCTTACTCCCTCCCTTTTATTTTATAAACGAAATCGACATCCATGAGGTTCTGATTTATAACCTTCGTGGACAACGAAGTTTCATTCTTCAATTTATTCTTCATTACTAGTCATGAAACCATATTCATGGTTTATCCAGACTATAATATATGTTTTATAACCTAATTAATATCCAGGAACCAGAATATGTACATATAATTAAGTTATATGACAAAACTAGTTCATAATATTCCAAATACCGCCGAATAATCGATGTGGTTGTCATCTAATGATTCATCCTCATTACATGTAACCAAATGATTGAAATGAACATTATAAATTATTTATTTTCATTAATAATATATAATTCCAATCCTGAGATTTATAACCATTCCACATTAACTTAATTACTTAAAAACAAGTGAACCGAATATGAAAATAAAGGAAACGAACACTCCAGAACGACGAAATTCAATACAATAACTTATCAATAAAGACATAAATGAACTAACCAGAATTATGATAAATTGAATACATGTCTAATAGGTTCTAAAATAAGTTATTAACAAGTATAATTTTATATTCCAGGAGCTTCAGTATAAGAGAAGAACACATTTGGAGTTAAGGTAATGGTTTCTCCACCCGAACTTTCATTTTCATTCAGGATACTTTCATTGTCTAATTAACTCAATGAAATTCTTATGTATTGTTATGTACTAATCATATATTCTATGTGAGTATCATATATATGTTTAAAAACCAGAACCCTTCTTTATTTTATGGATAGTTACACATTTTAAAAGTAACTTTCAGAGTTGTGTCCAAAATACAAGCCCGATTCAAGGGAATTTCTCAAATTCTTTCCTATTTTCAAGGGCTCTCTATAATCTGTTTTTGGAAACCATTATCATTATAAAATCACTAATTTTGTTATTAAAATACTCTATTACTTCACTTCTGGTTTTATGAAAATATATTTCCAAAATAACTCTTCTTTTCAAAATAAAAGAGTATTTATCTAAAGATTGCTTAATGATTTTATAAGAGTATTCTCGTTTGATTAAATACTATTGTTGATTATTATGTATTGTTGGGGTTAATCACTTATGATTTCATAAACCATATTTTATTGAATGGTTTATTAATAACTCTATTGTGGATGAACTATCCTAAAACCATTCACCATATTACTCGAAATGGTTAGTGTTTTATGTTTAATGATTGGGGAAAGTTAGTAACATTTCATATGATAGTTTCAATATGAATGTATATGTTGGTTATGTTTATCACTAATCATACGATGAATGAATTAGACTTATTATGTGATGTGTGGGGCCCAATATAGACCCTCGATTCATCATTAGGTCTCATGAGACAAATAGACTTGGAATTGGCCGAGGCCTTTCCCAATGTGATATGGATTTTGGACGAGGCCTTAATCACTAGATGTCTTGGCTGAGGCCATGAAAAAATGATTTAGAATGTCCGAAATATGAACTTACCTCATTATGAAGCTAGTAATTAAAAGTTCATGTGGTTATTCAACTATTATAATACCCATGATTATGTTTTATTATGGCATTATTTACTCAGCTCATATTCCTTCCATTGTGTGTTCATGTTTATTATTAAAGGCATGTGTTTTCAATAATTCACCATGTCTAATGTTTATATTACCTTCCAATGTATTTCTTACTCTTACTAAGAGTTTTATCTCACCCTTTCTTATGTTTCATTTTTCTCAAGACATGAATAATTAATTTATGAATGAATTTCAAGCATAATCTAGGAGATGTGATAACTCTAGTGGAATAAATTAGTGTTGTTTTTTCCTTTCCATATGTAATTTTGAACTTATATATGTATCTTGTTTCCAATAATTCTAAACTAATCGGTCCTTTGGGATTCGTATTCCTTGTATGTATGCCAACGTAATCAAATAAGGCACCGACTCCGAGCAACTAGGGTCGAGTCCTTATAGTTGGTATTAGAGGAAGTTTAGTAGAATACTTGGAAACTAGATTTAGAAAACGTAGAATCAGGGAAGTGTCCCTAAGTTAGTCTTTGAGGATATACATACAATAACTTCCTGGTATTTTAGTAAGGAATAGATTATGTGGATCTTTTAAGAAATAAATCCCTATCTGGATACGAGCAGGTAGAGGAGACTCTGGCACAGATGTCTCTAGGGGTAAAACCCAAAAACACCGCTTTGAGATAGACTCGAACGAGAACTGGTGCACGATAACGGGCCTTGCTGCACTCTTGGTTACGACACTCATGGGGGCTATGTTTAGGATAATTCACATTTTCTTTACAAGCCATTATGAAGTATTGAAATGTAAAATATTTCTCAAAGAAACCATATTTGTGAATATGGGATTAGCCATTCGTAGGATCTCAAATTTTTTCTAAGTATTTTGTTAAGTTAAGATTATACATTATGATTCATAACCTAATCTAGTGTATGGCATTATTTAGAGATGGTGCCAAGTGGACAGAAAGGAAATCACACGAATGCACGTGTCCCCTGTAGGGATTTTCCTCCAACACAAGATAATGATGTTGGATCTGGTGTTGAGAAACTCATAACTATACTGGGAAAACTTAATTTGGTTATGAATAATAACCTTACCCATATGGAGCATCCGAATCCACCACGTGGAGGAGCCATGCTAGATCGCTTTATGCGACAACAGCCTCCGTCATTCAACGGGACTACAAACCCGTTTGTAGCAGAGTAGTGGATATGATCACATGAGAAGATATTTCTCTCCTTGGGATGTAATGAGAGAGAGAAAGTTGTCATGGCAGTATATCATCTATCGGGATATGCAAATCAGTTGTGGTCATTAATCCAAAACACAAAGGAGGAAAAAGATATTGAAGAGATGGAATGGAGGGATTTTAAGGAAATCTTCTTAGAAAAATATTTCCCTCGTGAGCAGTGAGCAGATATGGAGAGAAAATTCTTGAATTTGAGGAAAAAGTAGGATAAAAATGCTGCCAAGTATGAATCCAACATCACAAGGTTAGAAAGACATGCTATGGACTATATAAGAAATACAAGGAGAAAAATTTATAGATTCTTTGATTGCCTAAAGCCATTCCTCTGGTGGGCACTGGTCTCCCAAAGTTTTTCATCATAAAAGGATATAGTTTCGTGTGCCATCAAGAAAGAAAATTAATTCTCTAAGTCTTATGACTTTAAGGGAATACAAGAAAAGAAGAGGGTTGCTGAAAATCCTGGTAAAGGAAATAAGGAAATTGGGAAGAAGGGAAGAGTCAAATTTCCACCATGTGACAATTGTGGAAGGAAAAACCCTGGTGAATTCTTAAAAGGAAAAGGAGTATGTTACAAATGTGGTCATAAAAGACATCTTTCTAGTGATTTAAAAGGGAAGAAGGAAGCCAATGATGTTCAATGCTATAGTTTTCGGGAGATGGGACACTATACTAATGATTGTCCAAAACGTCAAGGAAATATGCAATAGAAAAGGGCAAGGGACCAGTGACAAGCTTATGCAATAACAACTGTAGAGGTTGAAGTTCCTAATGACGTGGTGGTAGGTACTTTAATTATTTCCTCAAGTTTAGACAATGCTTTATTTGATTCTGGATCATCACATTGTTTCATATCTTCCTAGTTTTCTAATAAAATTATATATTTTCAATTTGATTTAATAAGGGAGTTGTTAGTAAAAACTCCTATGGGAAGTATCATTGCTACAAAGTTCTGTCAATCAGTTCCCATTAAGGTATATAAATGTTCTTCATATGCTGATCTCATCGTCATACCCATGATTGAGTTTGATATAATCCTCAATATGGATTGGCTTTCAGATCATGATGAAAAAATTTATTGTAAGAAGGAGGTTACAATTTTTGATGATGATGATAAAGAGCACCTTATCTTTAGAGAAGAATCGCACCACCTAATTCTTATCTAGATCCACCCCCAGTAGCTCAACTAAATTCAATTATTGGGGAGGAAGATAATGAAATAACTGTGGGTGAGGAAAGGAATGTTCAACTAGAGGATTTACATATTGTGAGAGAATATGTTGATGTGTTTCTAGAATATTTACCTGGACATCCTCCAGAATGATAAATTTAGTTTTACATTGATTTAATTCCTAGTTCTAGGCCCATATTGAAGACCCATTATAGAATAGACAATGTGGAATTAGTGGAGCTAAATAAGCAGCTAGAGGATTTGAGTGAAAAATGATTTATCTGACCTAGTGTTTCTCCATGGGGAGCCCCTGTCCTCTTTGTTAAGAAGAAAGATGGATCCATGAGGATTTTCATTGATTACAAGGAGATCAATGCTATAAAAATAAAGAACAAGTATCCCCTACCTCGTATTGATGATTTATTTGACCAAGTAGATGGAGCTCAATACTTTTCAAAGATTGAACTTTGATCTGGATATCATAAATTGAGTGTGAAGAAGGAAGACATTCTAAAAACAGCATTTTGAACCAGGTATGGGCATTACGAGTTTATAGTAATGCCTTTTGGATTGACTAATGCACCCTCTGTCTTCATGGATCTAATGAATAGATTTTTCAAGGAATATATCTATGATTTTGTAGTGGTATTTATTGATGATATCTTGGTATACTCCAAAATCTACAAAGAACATGAAAATAAATTGCGTATTATCCTGGAGACTCTTAGAAGACATGAATTATATGGTAAGTTTAGAAAGTGTGAATTCTGGATTCATGAGATTTCTTTTCTTGGCCATATTGTTTCTAAGTATGGAATCCTAGTTGATCCTGCAAAGACAAAGGCAATCCAAGATTGGCCACCGCCAACAAACATAACTGAGGTATGCATTTTGATTGTCTTAGTAGGTTATTATCAGCATTTCTTACAGAATTTTTCCCAACTGGCTTACCCGCTAATGAAGCTCACATGTAAAGGGGTTAAGTTTGTTTGGATAAAAATTGTGAAGAATGTTTCGAAGAACTGAAGAGAAGATTAGTCAATGCTCCTATATTGACTCTACCATCGAGGAATGAAGGGTTTTTTATTAATAGTGATGCTTCAAAGAAAGGACTTGGTTGTATCCTTATGAAAAATGATAGGGTTATTTCTTATGTATCACGACAGCTAAAAATCCATGAGAAAAACTATCCCACTCATGATCTTGAGTTAGATAGTGTAATATTTTCTTTGAAGATATGAAGACAATATTTCTATGGTGAAAAATGTGATATTTATACTGATCACAAGAGTTTGAAGTATATTTTCCCACAGAAAGAACTCAACATGAGGCAAAGGAGTTGGCTTGAACAACTCAGGGATTATGATTTCACGATACACTACCACCTGGGGAAGGAAAATAATGTGGCAGAAGCTTTGAACAGAAAGGATCATGGTGTTTTGAACAAGATGAGAGTTGAAAGGGATCCTATTTTCATTGATATAGTAAAGATGTATATGAGAATAACCATGGAAGGTGAAACATAAATTATTTTTCAAATGGTTTCCAAACCATCTTTACTAGAAAGAATAAAAAGTTATCAGGCTGATGATGAGGAGTTTCAAAGGAAGATTAAAGCTGTGAATGATGGGAGATTGAGTGACTTCTTATATGAAGATGGAATTTTGAAATTTGGGAAGAGACTTTGTGTTCCCGATATACCTGATCTTAAAAGGGAATTGTTGTATGATTCTCATAGTTCCAATTTCTCTATACACCCTGGTAGAACTAAGATGTATAGGGATTTGAAGGAACATTTCTGGTGGGACAACATGAATAGGGAGATTGCGGATTTTGTGTCATGATGTATGGTTTTTCAACAAGTGAAAGATGGAAGGAAACAACCTAGAGGAGTATTGCAACCTCTTCCCATACCTGAGTGGAAATGGGATAATATCACGATGGACTTTGTCATTGGACTACCAAAGAATCCTACAAGGAACAATGCAATATGAGTCATTATTGATCGTCTTACGAAGTCAGCACATTTCCTTGCTATAAGAGAAGATCTACCACTTAAACGTCTAACAAGAATGTATATTAATGAAGTTGTGAGACTTCATGGAGTACCCATATCAATTGTTTCTGATTGTGATCCACATTTTACATCAAGATTATGGAAATGTCTTCAGAAGGCCCTAGATACTGATCTTAATTTGAGCACTTACTACCACCCACAAGCTAATGGACAATCAGAACGGACTATTCAAACATTGGAAGACATGTTGAGGTCTTGTTCACTTGATTTTCAAGGCATGTGTAATCAGTATTTACCTCTTGTATAATTTTTCTATAATAATAGCTTCCATTAAAGTATACAGATGGCACCCTATGAAGCATTATATGGGAGGAAATTTCGTACACCAACTTGTTGGGATGATGTTGGTGAAAGAAAGCTCGTGAGCCTAGAACTTGTCAAATAAACAATGGAAAATGTGAATATTATCTAGAACCATATAAAAATAGCTCAAAGTAGGCAAAAGAGCTATGCAGATAACCGAAGGAAGGATTTGGAGTTTCAAGAAGGTGATCACGTTTTCTTAAAGGTATCACCATGGAAGGGTATTATACGATTCAGTTAGAAGGAAAAGTTAAGTCCCAGGTATATCGTACATTTTGAAATTATAGACCGCATTGGAGCCGTAGCTTACCGTTTGGCAATGCCGCCAAGTCTCTCCAAGGTTCACAATGTGTTCCACGTGTCAATGTTAAGAAATTACATACCATACGCAACACATGTACTAAATTATGAAGAGGTAGAACATGAGACCGATTTATCTTACTGTGAAGAGGCTATCAAGATTCTTGATTCTAGAGAACATGTATTGAGAAATCGGATGACTCGTCTGGTGAAGGTTCTATGGGGGAACCATAAGATGGAGGAAGCAACATGGGAGCCTGAGAAGCTTATGTTAAAGACATACCTGAATCTTTTTATGTAATATTCTGTGAATTTTGAGGACGAAATTTTTGTAAAGAGGGGAGAATGTAACACCCCAAGGTTTTGAAAATAAATATAGAATGAAATTTTATAATCTATCCCTTAAAAACATAACATTTCCTCTTTCTATGTTTTGAATTTCGAAAATTGGTAATCTAGAGTTGTGTTCAGTAAGTCATTTGGAGTCTGATAGAACAAACTTGATTTTTGGTGAATAGTAACATACCTTTATGAATAGTAATATGAATAGTAATATGACCCTAATTAATAGTAAATTTTATTATTATTTTATTTTCTTATGGCTAGAAGATAATAACATCTTGGTTAATTTTTCATTGTGATAAAGAAGTAGTTGTAGAATTAGAACTGTTAATTTTTGAATTAAGTATGATTTTATTTAAAAGTTAAATTGTTAATATTTAGAAAATTATTTTTCAAAAATGGACTTTACCTTTGAATTTTACATTTCGAGAAATGGTTAGGGTAAAGTTTTGGGATTTTTCTGAAATTCAATAATTTTTTATGAATAGTAAAATACGATAAAATATGATAAATGCTAAATACTTGATTTACTGAATCATAGGTGATGCAAGGATGATGTAAGCCCACTTGGTTCGAACTAACATGACATTATTACTATTAGGGGTAACATGAAACAATACTATTGGTTGTCTTGACGGAAATAATAAAACAATGAATTAAATATTCAAAAATCACTCCTCTCCTCCACTATAACCTCCCACCACTACCTCTTCTATTCACTCCTCTAAGCCTTGAATATCCTAAAAGTTATACCCCATTACCCTTCCCTAGTCACTCTCCAAAACCAATAATCTCTTAGTCTTACCAAAAGACCAAAACTCCTCCCCTTAATGAGTTTCTCAAGGAGGTTATTTCAAGAGGTAAAGAACCCTTCTTTCTCATTTAGTTTTATTTCAATTTATCTACTTTTGTTATACTATCCTCCTCTGTAAAAATGATCATGATAACTCCAGTAACATATATATACTAGATTTATATCATGTGAATGGAAGAAACATCATAAATATTCTTACTCCCTCCCTTTTATTTTATAAACGAAATCGACGTCCATGAGGTTCCGATTTATAACCTTCGTGGACAACAAAGTTTCATTCTTCAATTTCTTATTCATTACTAGTCATGAAACCATATTCATGGTTTATCCAGACTATAATATATGTTTTATAACCTAATTAATATTCAGGAACCAGAATATGTACATATAATTAAGTTATATGACAAAACTAGTTCATAATATTCCAAATACCGCCGAATAATCGATGTGGTTGTCATCTAATGATTCATCCTCATTACATGTAACAAAATGATAGAAATGAATATTATAAATTATTTATGTTCATTAATAATATATAATTCCAATCCTGAGATTTATAACCATTCCACATGAACTTAATTACTTAAAAACAAGTGAACCGAATATGAAAATAAAGGAAACGAACACTCTAGAATGACGAAATTCAATACAATAACTTATCAATAAAGACATAAATGAACTAACCAGAATTATGGTAAATTGAATACATGTCTAATAGGTTCTAAAATAAGTTATTAACAAGTATAATTTTATATTCCAGGAGCTTCATTATAAGAGAAGAACACATTTGGAGTTAAGGTAATGGTTTCTCCACCCAAACTTTCATTTTCATTCGGGATACTTTCATTGTCTAATTAACTCAATGAAATTCTTATGTATTGTTATGTACTCATCATATATTCTGTGTGAGTATCATATATATGTTTAAAAACCAGAACCCTTCTTTATTTTATGGATAGTTACATGTTTTAAAAGGAAATTTTAAAGTTGTTTCCAAAATACAAGCCCGATTCAAGGGAATTTCTCAAAATTTTTCCTATTTTCAAGGGCACTCTATAATCTGTTTTTGGAAACCATTATCATTATAAAATCACAAATTTTGTTATGAAAATTATATCTTACTTCACTTATGGTTTTCTGAAAATATATTTTCAAAAGAACTCTTCTTTTCAAAATAAAAGAGTATTTATCTCAAGATTGCTTAATGATTTTATAAGAGTATTCTCATTTGATTCAATACTCTTGTTGATTCTTATGTATTGTCCGGGTTAATAATTTATGATGTCATAAACCATATTTTATTGAATGGTTTATGACTAACTCTATTGTGTATGAACTATCCTAAAACCATTCACCGTATTACTCAGAATGGTTAGTGTTTTATGTTTAATGATTGGGGAAAGTTAGTAACATTTCATATGATAGTTTAAATATGAATGTATATGTTGTTTATGTTTATCCCTGCACATATGAGGAATGAATTGGACTTATTATGTGAAGGTTGGGGCCCTCTATAGCCCCTCGATGCATCGGTAGGTCTCATGAGACAAATAGACGTGGAATTGGCCAAGGACTTTCCCAATGTGATATGGATTTTGGCCGAGGCCTTAATCCCGAGTTGTCTTGGCCGAGGCCATGAAAAAATGATTCATAATGTCCGAAACAAGAACTTCCCTCATTATGAAGCTAGTATTTGAAATTTCAAGTGGTTATTCGACTAGTAGAATACCCATGATTATGTTTTATTATGGCATTATTTACTCAGCTCATATTCCTGCCATAGTGTATTCAAGTTTATTATTAAAGGCATGTGTTTTCAATAATTCCCCATGTCTAATGTTTATATTACCTTCCACTGTGTTTCTTACTCGTACTGAGTGTTTGAGCTCACCCTTTATTATTTTCTTTTTCTCAGTACATGAAGAAGTAATTTATGAATGACTTGCAAGCATAATCTAGGAGATGTGATGAATATATTGGAATAAATTAGTGTTGTTTTTTCCTTTCCATATGTAATATTGAACTTATGTATGTCACCAACCAACCTGGGTCAACCCTGAACCGGTCACCCGAGCCGGTCCGCGACATGACCCGAGAGGCATTCCCGATCCTCCCGGGCTGGCGACAAGCGCCAGGGCATCAACAGTGAGCAAGTGGGAACGATTTCGCCCAGTAAAAATAAATAATTAAAGTAGCAGAAAATAAACAGAGCAGCAAAAAATAAATAAACAAAGTAACGTAACTAACAAGAACAAAAGAAATAAAAACTAACTGAAAGAGACAACCACTATCCCCGTGTGACCTTGCAGGCCACTCTCCAACTCACGACCAAATGTCACCCAAGGCGAACACACCCAAGCTGTAACCTGCACAAACACAAAAAACATAAAATAACTATAGGCGTGAGTATTAAAACTCAGTAGGCTAGCCCGATATCTGTTCCCAATGCACTGCCTTTAAATAAAGAAATTTACCAATTACAGGTTTGAACTAAATATACAAAAAAATATTGGTGTTCACACACACACTTTCATTTCTAAAACAAGTATCAGTCCATTTCCCTTTTTAATTTAAAAACAAGTTTAATGTTTGAAAGGAAAAGATACAATTCATTTTTAAAACATTTTTCTATAAGCAATTTAGAAAACTAGACTTCAGTTATTAACCAAAGAAAAACCAAACATAGCACACAACACACACCAAGGTAAATGGGAAAAGTGGCACACATAGGCCAGCAACCGAACTAGACCTCTCCATCGTCCACCACACACAAATACACACTAAAGGAAACATGGGTCGAACCTAGGAGATCGTGAACAATCCAGAACGTACTATACATCTGACTCATCCTGAAGGCATGCCCTAACTCGATGACGTCATAACGCCCTAACGCCTGGCATAGCCCTGCATGGCCTAACCGAGGGGCCCAATCCCCATAGCAACAATAACTCAGTATTCCCCTGCTATGGGGCCACTAGCCAGTGCGTAATCTAAACTAGTGCAACAATCGTTCTCCGAAGATTCATTCACTATGCCAGGTTCCCATGTCAACACATGCAATAAACAGGGGTGCGTCCACAATGTAAAACAATCAGTCACGATGCACAAACATCACATAAATCTCCCACAATCAACACACACCAAAAGTCACCCCTGAGTGGGTTTTCAAAAATAATTTATTTTATTAAAGTGCGAAACGGGCCTTCACAACTTTTAACGCAAAACCTCATTTTTCAAGAAAGCCCACAACACTTTCTCATATGAAATCATTTATCCTTAAAACTAAAAGTACATTTGAAATTCCGTGAATTATGTTTAAAGGCCAAATGGGCATTCTTTCAATACTGGGTGTCTGCCCGTCAAAAAAATGTTCCAAGTGTTCGGTATAAAATAAACGGCTCTTTTCACACTAAATAATCATTTAAAATTTTATTATCTAATATTATTTCTCATTCATTAAAATTAATAAAACCTCAAGCAATTAATAAATTCTAAATCTAAAGGTAAGTTCAGTGGGGGAACAACCTCAAGACCAAGGCGCGACGACGACGCAAGCTCAGAAACCAAGCGCGACGACGGTGCTGACTTGGAAACAGGCACGACATCGATGCTCACGTGGAAACAAGTTTGACGACGACGCTCACTCGGAAGCAGGCGAGATGACGATGCTCACTCGGAGACAGGCGTGATGTCGACGCAACCTCAGAAACAAAGCGCGGCGATGGCGCTCACTCAGAAACGCCCCGCGCGGGTCCTAGAACGTCAATCCAAACCAAATAAAAATTAATTAATAAAAACTCTAATCAACCAAAGGTAAATATATATATATATATATATATATATATATATATATATATATATATATATATATAAAATAAAAATATCAAAAGGAGCATCAAATAAAAGGGTATACCCATCGGGGGGGCTGCGACAAGAAATGGACCGCCGGAGGGCGTCGCGCCGGAACAGCGGAAGGCGCGCAACTGGACGCGGTCCGACCAGGGGGTGCGACAAGGGCCGCCAGACAACAGTGATGCGAGGCGACCGATGGGAAGGGTTTGCGACCAGTCGGAGGGCCCGCGACAGGTCTAAAGGCACGCAAAAGGAGGGTACGAGCTTGTCAGAGTTGTGCGACGGCTGAGAAGAGGTCTCGATAGTCAGAGATGGCGATCGAAGGGTGCGCGGTAGCCCGAGGCGGACAGCGGCTGGAGAGGAAAGAAAAGGAGGGTTGTAGTGACCAGAAGGGGAGGCGAATAGAGGAGTGGATAGGGGGGGTGCGATGCCGGCCCAGGTCAGTCACGCCGGAGGGAGTCGCGCCTGAAAGATGAGGGTGCACCGGTGAGAGGCTCGTGTGGGGTGTGGCGGCAACGGCCGGACAAGGCAGGGACGGGGTGCGCATGGGCGCGACGGCTGGAAATGTAGCTGGGAGGGTGGTGTAGCGCTAAAGCAGCTTAGGGTAGGAGAAGCACAAGGTGAGGCATGCGGCGAGGGGCCCTGGCCAACAGGAGGGCGCCAGATCAGGCGGCGGAAGTCCACTGGTGGTCGAGCAAGCGGGGGAGACGGCACACAGGCCTGGAGGGCGGCGCTTCCGCTGGAGCGCGGTGGTGATCGGCTGCTGCTGCAAGGATGTAGAGAAAGGTGGGAGGGGGGTTGGCTGGTCGCAAAATCGGAAGGGGGGAGGTGTGTCTAGACGAGGGCTCGGGAGAGACCAATCGGGGCGCTGGATCGGAGGGCGCTGCTGCAAGAGTCCGGACAGGAGGCATGGTCAGCTGCTGGCTGCGGCTGGCTGCGACTGGAGGGTGATGGCGCGCCGAAGGGAGGAGTAGGGGAGACTGTGTGCTTCCAGGCAGTGCTGCGAGGGAAGGGTGCGGGATGCTACGAGGCTGGCCGGCGGTGGCGCAGCCAGTCATGCGGGAGGGGCGACGGGAGGACCGAGCGGGATGCAAAGCGGCGACCAGAGGGCTTGTTGTGTGTGGGCTATTGTAAAGGGATGCTGGGTGGTCGGCTTACCAGGACGCAGGTGAGGCAGCGGAGAAGGAAGGAGACAGCCGCTGGGGCGAGGAAGAGAGGAAATAGTGGAGCGGGGGAACACCCGCGTGGAAATAACAAAGGAGAAAAAAAGAAGAAGAAATAAGAAGAAAGAAGAAGAAAAAAAAAGTAAAAGTAAACAAAGATAAATAATAATAATAATCTGACTAATAATAGTAATAATCTTAATAAGAATAATCATAATAATCTTAATAATAATCTTAATAAGAATAATCATAATAATCTAAATAATAATCTTAATAATAATCTTAATAAGAATAATCATAATAATCTTAATAATAATCTTAATAATAACAATATTATAAATTATTGTTATTATTACTATTGAACATCTTATGAAACTATTTTAAATTTAATTTATTCATTTAAATTTTATTATTTATTTAATCGGTTGAGCAACCGCGCACTCACCAGGTCCGAACACATGATCGGACCGAATGTGTGGTGACCACGCAACACCCCAGACTGAATCTGCAGCGACCGCTAGCAGTGCGGTGACTGTGCACTGGCCCGAAACCCACCGAAAACATCAACTCTTCAACAAAAATTTAAACCTGGACCCGCCGAAACTCTTCCCAAAGTCGCAGGAGCGAGAAAATAGTAAAAACATGGGAATTCGTGGTCGGGGTGTGACAATTCTCCCCACCACAGACACTTTCTGCCCCCAGAAAGTCACCAAGCCAACAGTTGACACAACATAATTTCATTCCTAGAAAAAAATCATAGAGAACCGAGAGCTTCGGGGTGACCATTTCCAACAAACGTCACACCCAACCAATTCAAGAAAAACTACCACCCGAGATTGAGGCGAGAACATAAGAGGGTTCTCCCCACCATAAGAATTTACTAATACAAAAACCCTTGAAACCCAGACAAACAACCCCCAAGGGGGGGGGGGGGTAATACAGGAACTCCCGAACCGAACTCATTCATTTTTTTTCCACATGTACTAAACAACACACCTGAGACTTGATAAAAAGCTTATCATGGAACAATCCAGCAACTTGAGGATGAGAAATTAACTCAACACCTCCCATCAACATTACAAAACGAACATTACCCTATCGAACACAACTAGGACCAACTCAAAGACAGAACAGGTCCATTTATTCATGGGCCCACACCATTCAAAGAGACCAAACAACTTAAAAACCACACTGAGGGTAGACAAGACAGCTTGGATTGTGGGGAAATGAGCTCATCACGCCACCGCGACAAAAGATGAGCTTATGACAGCGATGAGAATAGAACAAGGGAAATTTTGGATATTTCCATTCCAAATCCAAAGACATTATCTAGACCAAGGTTCCACACACCCTCGAAAACTCCTAACTATGCGCGAGCTTCACCCCGAGACCTATGGCTGGGGCCCTGATAGCTGAAGCATCTCTTGCCTCACAGCCAGGTATTTTCATCTTGTGGTCTCTAACTCCTTCCGTTCGATGATTAAAACAACCACTATGGTCGTACTTTTTCAAAGAGATAAAACATGACGGCTTAGAATGACTAGACTGGCCATTCTGGTGGCACACAAAAGAGCGATCCGACGAACTAGGAGCCGGTACCGACGATGGTAGTTTCTTTGAGACAGGTTCCTCCATCCCACACGCCTTGCCATATGGGGAACCTTCGCAGTAATCTAACACCATTTATCACACCCAAAACTCTAACGGCGATAAGACATTTTATCTTTACTAGTACAAAACTGAAACCTCAAATAACTCTAGGGTGGTACGAACCTTAACTACCCTGGGAGATCCCAACAACTCGAAGACACACTATCTTTCAGAACAATACCACTACCTCTAATAGACTTCGACTACCTTGATAAGCAAGAAACACACAAAAGGAACTGAGAACTGAGAATAACTTATTGACAACTTTGGGAGTCTTTCTGGGCGGCATACTCATGACTATCACGAAAAACACCATCGAAACCGGCATCAAGCCAAAACTCAATCAAAGCAACAACAAAAGCTAAGGGAAATAGGCCCATAATCTAAACATATACAACACAAGGATAAATCACTTTTCCAAAACCATTTTCTATTTACAATTTAAAAAAAAATCACCTATGGCACCTTATGAACCGTCACATGTGCGTTCATTCAATCTCGCTCATATCAGTTGCAAACAAGTGCCTCCATGCACTTTCCACACATACCCACGCATGTGTGACCCTCAATAAGGAGTGCCAAGGTTCAAACACTTATTTTCCTTACCAAATCCAAACACATACCATGTTTTTCCAAACCTATACACCTTCTCTTTAAAAAAACCCACTTTAGTAATTTCAAAAACAATTTGGAGGAAACCCCCTTTTTTTCATTTCGAAATCACTTTCATTTTCAACACACACACACATCAACCGAGTTCAAAACAAAACACAACCAAAAAAAAAACACCGGAACGAGGAACTAGGGCGTATGCCTAACTCGGCGACATGGTGGAGAGCCATGCCCCAGGTAAAGCATAACACTAAGAGGACCTTGAGCCGGACACTTGGACTCCACATGGGTCACCACCCCATGTGAGTCCGCAAAGTGAACCGATTCGCCTCCATTGTCATCCCTCAATCCAAAGAAACCAAAGAAAAAAGACTCAAATCACGGATTAACCATGGTGACTCAGGTCTCGTCACGAGTGGTGGTGATCAGGCACCAACCAGAAACCTACCTCCTGAGCCCCGACAGTCCTAATCTACTTCTATCGGACATCCCAAATAACAAAGGGTGCTCTGAAAAGTGAGGTCCGCTAAGAGACGACCTCCTCTGATACCATTTTGTCACGAACCAACCTGGGTCAACCTTGAACCGGTCACCCGAGCCGGTCCGCGACATGACCCGAGAGGAGTTCCTGATCCTCCTGGGCTGGCGACAAGCGCCGAGGCATCAATAGTGAGCAAGTGGGAACGATTTCGCCCAGTAAAAATAAATAATTAAAGCAGCAGAAAATAAACAGAGCAGCGCAAAATAAATAAACAAAGTAAAGTAACTAACAAGAACAAAAGAAATCAAAACTAACTGAAAGAGACAACCACTATCCTCGTGTGACCTTGCAGGTCACTCTCCAACTCACGACCAAACATCACCCAAGGCGAACGCACCCAAGCTGTAACCTGCACAAACACTAAAAACAGAAAAGAACTATAGGCGTGAGTATTAAAACTCAGTAGGCTAGCCCGATATCTATTCCCAATGCACTTCCTTTAAATAAAAAATTTTCCAATTACAGGTTTGAACTAAATATACAAAAAAATATTCGTTTTCACACACACACTTTTATTTCTAAAACAAGTATCAGTCCATTTCCCTTTTTAATTTAAAAACAAGTTTAATGTTTGAAAGGAAAAGATACAATTAATTTTTAAAACATTTTTCTATAAACAATTTAGAAAACTAGACTTCATTTATTAACCAAAGAAAAACCACACATAGCACACAACACACACCAAGGGCAATGGGAAAAGTGGCGCACATAGGCCAGCAACCGAACTAGACCTCTCGATCGTCCACCACACACAAATACACACTAAAGAAAACATGGGTCGAACCTAGGAGATCGTGAACAATCCAGAACGTACTATACATCTGAATCATCCTGAATGCATGCCCTAACTCGATGACGTCATAACGCCCTAATGCCTGGCATAGCCCTGCATGGCCTAACCGAGGGGCCCAATCCCCATAGCAGCAATAACTCAGTATTCCCCTACTATGGGGCCACTAGCAAGTGCGTAATCTAAACTAGTGCAGCAATCGTTCTCAGAAGATTCACTCACTATGCCAGGTTCCCATGTCAACACATGCAATAAACAGGGGTGCGTCCACAATGTAAAACAATCAGTCACGATGCAAAAACATCACATAAATCTCACACAATCAACACACACCAAAATTCACCCCTGAGTGGGTTTTCCAAAATAATTTATTTTATTAAAGTGCCAAACGGGCCTTCACAACTTTTAACGCAAAACCTAATTTTTCAAGAAAGACCACAACACTTTCTCATATGAAATCATTTATCTTTAAAACTAAAAGTACATTTGAAATTCCATGAATTATGTTTAAAGGCCAAATGGGCATTCTTTCAATACTGGGTGTCTGCCCGTCAAAAAAATGTTCCAAGTGTTCGGTATAAAATAAACGGATCTTTTCACACTAAATAATAATTTAAAATTTTATTATCTAATATTATTTCTCATTCATTAAAATTAATAAAACCTCAAGCAATTAATAAATTCTAAATATAAAGGTAAGTGCAGTGGGGGACCTACCTCAAGACCGAGGCGCGACGACGACGCAAGCTCAGAAACCAGGCACGACGACGGTGCTGACTTGGAAACAGGCACGACGACGATGCTCACGTGGAAACAAGTGTGACGACGACGCTCACTCGGAAGAAGGCGAGATGACGACGCTCACTCGGAGACAGGCGCGACGTCGACGCAACCTCAGAAACAAAGCGCGGCAATGGCGCTCACTCAGAAACGCTCCGCGAGGGTCCTAGAACGTCAATCCAACCCAAATAAAAATTAATTAATAAAAAATCTAATCAACCAAATATATATATATATATATATATATATATAAATATCAAAAGGATCATCAAATAAAAGGGTATACCCATTGGGGGGGGGCTGCGATAAGAAATGGACCGCCGGAGGGCGTCGCGCCGGAACAGCGGAAGGCGCGCAACTGGACGCGGTCCGACCAGGGGGTGCGGCAAGGGCCGCCGGACAGTAGTGATGCGAGGCGACCGATGGGAAGGGTTTGCGACCAGTCTGAGGGCCCACGACGGGTCTAAAGGCACGCAATAGGAGGGTACGAGCTTGTCAGAGTTGTGCGACGGCTGAGAAGAGGTCCCGACAGTCAGAGACGACGGTCGAAGGGTGCGGGGTAGCCCGAGGTGGACAGCGGCTGGTGAGGACAGAAAAGGAGGGCTGCAGTTACCAGAAGGGGAGGCGAATAGAGGAGTGGATAGGGGGGTGCGATGCCGGCCCAGGGCAGTCACGCCGGAGGGAGTCGTGCCTGAAAGCTGAGGGTGCACTGGTGAGAGGCTCGTGTGGGGTGTGGCGGCAACGACCGGACAAGGTAGGGACGGGGTGCGCATGGGCGCGATGGCTGGAAATGCAGCTGGGAGGTTGGTGTAGTGCTAAACCAGTGTAGGGTAGGAGAAGCACAAGGTGAGGCATGCAGCGAGGGGCCCTGGCCAACAGGAGGGCGCCATATCAGGCGGCGGAAGTCCACTGGTGGTCGAGCAGGTGGGGGAGATGGCACACAGGCTTGGAGGGCGGCGCTTCCGCTGGAGCGCGGTGGTGATCGGCTGCTGCTGCTAGGAGGCGGAGCAGGGTGCGAGGGGGGCTGGCTGGTCGCAAAATCAGATGGGGGGAGGTGCGGCTAGACGAGGGCTCGGGAGAGACCAATCGGGGTGCTGGATCGGAGGGCGCTGCTGCAAGAGTCCGGACAGGAGGCATGGTCGGCTGCTGGCAAAGGCTGGCTGCGGCTGGAGGGTGATGGCGCGCCGAAGGGAGGAGTAGGGGAGACAGTGTGCTTCCAGGCGGTGCTGCGAGGGAAGGGTGCGGGCTGCTACGAGGCTGGCCGGCGGTGGCGCAACCAGTCATGCGGGAGGGGCGACGGGAGGACCGAGCGGGATGCAGAGCGGCGGCCAGAGGGCTTGTTGTGTGTGGTCTACTGTAAAGGGATGCTGGGTGGTCGGCTTGCCGGGACACAGGTGAGGCAGCTGAGAAGGCAGGAGGCAGCTACTGGGGCGAGGAAGAGAGGAAATAGTGGAGCGGGGGAACACCCACGTGGAAATAACAAAGGAGAAAAAAAGAAGAAAAAATAAGAAGAAAGAAGAAGAAAAAAAAGTAAAATAAACAAAGATAAATAATAATAATAATCTGACTAATAATAGTAATAATATTAATAAGAATAATCATAATAATCTTAATAATAATCTAAATAATAATAATAATAATAATCTTAATAATAATCTCAATAAGAATAATCATAATAATCTTAATAATAATCTTAATAATAACAATATTATAAATAATTGATATTATTATTATTGAACATCTTATGAAACTATTTTAAATTTAATTTATTCATTTAAATTTTATTATTTATTTAATCAGTTGAACAACCACGCACTCACCAGGTCCGAACACATGATCGGACCGAATGCGTGGTGACCACGCACCACCCCGGACCGAATGCGCAGCGACCGCTAGCAGTGTGGTGACTGTGCACTGGCCCGAAACCCACCGAAAACATCAACGCTTCAACGAAAATTCAAACCTGGACCCGCCGAAACTCTTCCCAAAGTCGTGGGACCGAGAAAATAGTAAAAACATGGGCATCCGTAGTCGGGGTGTGACAATGTATGTATCTTGTTTCAAATAATACTAAACTAATCGGTCCTTCGGGATTTGTATTCCTTGTATGTATGCCCACATAATCAAATAAGGCACCGACTCCGGGCAACTAGGATCGGGTCCTTACATCATCTATATGAAGGCAACTTAAAGGACTACCCTAACTTCCAGGTTAATTATATCCCCTAGATATTGTTTAGGGAGATTAGTTCCAACCAACTTAAATTGTTTTTCAACAAATCTAGTGTGTCATTTGGTGATGAAACTAGAAAGATGTCATGGTTCTCAAGTCTCCCTTAAAAGTGTAGGAATAATAAAAATTAAATGTTGGATGGACATAATATAAAATAATAATACAAAACAAGTTCAACATGCACAAAACCGCCATGTTAATCCAAGTGTTTATCATTAAACTTTATCTAATCAGTCATCCTCATGGTATAAAAATAATAATTATAAGATCCTTTATATCTTTTTAATTTCACTAATAATATATATTAACAATTCTAGATGTTTAACCACATTTCAAACTAACTTTCATTTGTAAATACAAGTAAACTGATCATGGAAACCAAGGAAGAAAAGTATTCCAAAACAATAAAATTGAACCTCTTAAACCCATCAAAAAGGCCATAAATGGACCTAATAAGGTTAAAATAAATCAATTAAATGCAGATTAGTTTCTATAATTATTAATTAATGAATTTAAAATTTATTATTCCGTTCATTAAGATCAACCAAAGAACACGTTCAGGCATATGGTAATGGGTTTCTCATCTCACTTTTAATTCCATGAGATTTCCATTGTTCACCACTTATTTCTTGTATGTGGTGTATTTGTACTGAAATTTTATATATAATATCATGATTCTCTTTATATTCATGATATTATGTGATTCATTTGGTGATTATTAAATTTTGTTCATACATTTCGATTGATTACAATGTGGTAAGAGACTTTGTCTCAATTTCCATTTCTTGGCGACCTACGTGGTTTTGTGAACCTAATATTTCTTATGTGGTTCATCTAATTCCCCTTTGAGATAATTTTTCATTTGAAATTATATTTATGTTAAATATCAATTTTATTGTATCATGGATATGATTATTTCATTAATCCATATACCACTTCAAAAACAATGTTTATTTTGAATGCTATTTTAACTTGTGAAATATTGGGGAATTTGTATCCTTTATTCAATACAAATATCTAAAAGGAAATTTATTATTTTATTAAATCTATGTCTAAATAATTATTTGGATTGGTAGTGATTTTCGGGGCCCACTATATCCCTTCGATGCATCGACTAGTCTCATGAGACAAATCAGTTGACAGCAAACCCTTTTAGTTTGTTTCAAAAAATCAGAAGGGTTTTTACCCACATACATTACCCTTATGAATGGTATAATGGTTCATGTTCCAAATACATGATGTCCAAATAATAATCATTCTACTTATTCATTATTTAGTTATAACTATCTAAGAGGTTTTCACTATGAAAAAATCTATGGATGCATTTTTATTCTCAACCTATTGATGGAAAGTATTTTAATTTATTCATCATGCCATATTAGTCATGTCTAATTGATTATGATTCACTTATTATTGACTCATGTTCCCTCTATATGTAACCCTTACGAAGCATCTGATCTCACCCTCAATATGTTTCCTTTCCCTAGTTTATAAAGAGTTGAACCTTGAATAAACTTTCAAGGAGTAAGTTTATTTTAGTTTACTATGTATCATGTTGTATTTTATATCATCCAAATCTACCATGGGTTTCATGTATGTAATATGGTATTCCAAAACTAATAAACTAAACAGTACTTTAGTATTTGATTTCATGTAATCATTCCAATATAGTAAAGTAATGCATCGACTCTAGGTTTATGGGGTTGGGGAATTACAGTTGGTATCAAATGAATTTTAGTAGAAAACTTGGAAACTAGATTTAGGAAACATATTTTAGAGGACATGAACCTAAGATAGACTTTGAGTATAAGCATATAGTAACATCCTAGAATTTTGGTAAGGTAGATACTATGTGTATATTCCTAGAAAATACATCTTTATCAGGATACTACAAGTGGACATGGTTCTAGAATAGATGTACTTAGAAGTAACCACTCTAACAAGGATTTTTGGGCTTGACCCAGGGTATCCTGGTACATGACAACATGCCTTACTGCGCACCTATGTTGACACTCTCAGGGGATATGATTAGTATAATTCACATTTTCATTACAAACCATTATAAAGGATTTAAAAGTAAATAGAAATAATGTTTATGATTATGATATTAGTTGTGAATAAATTTTCAGATTATGTTAAGTGTTTTATAGTTAGAAATTAAGAAATATGACCTATTTTAGTGTATTCCATTATTTAGTGATGATTCCTAATGAAAGAAGAGGAATCATTACCCATGGAAAATTTATGGATTTCTCCATTGATCAAGTTAAAATAGTTAGTGTTGTAGAAGATAATATCATGAACATATTTGGACAACTTACTCAGGCTGTGATGGATAACAATGCTACACCTATGTTGGATCGTTTCATGCGATAGAGGCCCCCATTTTTTTCTAGGACTACCAACCCAGTGGTAGCTGAGTAGTGGATGAAGTCCCTTGAAATTATATTCCTGAAATTAAGATGTAATGAATATGAAAAGGTAGTGCTTGCAGTATATTCTCTCAAGGGTGATGCTAATCAATGGAGGCTCTTGATCTAGAATATCATAGAGTAATAAGAAATAAAAGATATGGAATGGAGGAATTTTAAGTAAATTTTATTAGACAATTATTTCACTTGGGAGAAACGAATTAAAATGAAGAAGAAATTACTTAGCCTAAAGCAATGGGAATAAGGGAGTCTTGCAGAGTATGAGGCTACCTTCATAGATTATATATGTGATTCGGAAGACATGATAGATCATTTCTTTTAAGGTATTAATACAAGTATTCAAAGGGAACTGTCTTCTTAAACATTATCATCATATGATGAAATCATATTAAATTCTATTAAAATAGAGAAGGAATTTTTTGGATCAAATTTGTTCAAGGGAAACCAAGATAAGATGTGGTAGTATTATAACCATGGAAAAGGTGAAGCAACAAAGAAGAATAATGGAACAAATAAATTCCCATTATGTGAGAACTATGAAAAAAATCATTAGGGTAGATTATTTAAAGGTATGGGAGTTTTCTATAAGTTTGGAGAAAATGTTCATTGATATAATGAATTTAAGGGGAAGAAACAATTCAATGATGTTCAATGATACAATTTTAGAGAGACGAGGCACTATGAAAATGATTGTCCTAAGTGCCAAGGAAACTTGCCTCAGAAAAGGCCATGAGATCAATGGAAATCTTATGAAAGTACAACTATGGAGATTGATGTTCCTAATGATGTGGTGGAAGGTACTTTAATTGTATCCTCAAACTTATCCAATGCATTGTTTGATTTTGGATCATCGCATTCATTTATATCTTCCCAGTTTTCAAAGAAAATTAGACATGTCCAATTTGATTAAATAAAGGGGTTGTCAGTCAAAACTCTTAGGTGATGAATCATCGAAACAAAGATTTGTTGATCAGTTCCCCTCATGACACATAAATGTACTTTGGTTTCTAACCTTATCATCATAACCATGATTGAATTTGATATAATTCTCAGTATGAATCGTCTGTCAAATTATGTTGCAAAGATCTATTGTAAGAAGAAGGAAGTTATAATTTTTGAGAATGGTATAGAATCCCTTATCTTTAGAGAAGAAACCTCACCATACAATTCTTATCTAAATCCACCCCCAGTAGCTCTACTGAATGCAATTCCTATAGTGGAATATAACACAATATCTATAGGCAAGGAAAGAAATATTCAAATTGAAGACGTGGCTATTGTGCTAGAATACATTGATATATTTCAAGAGGATTTACCTAGAAATCCTCCAAAGTAGGAAGTTGAGTTCAATATTTATTTAATTTCAGGTCCAAGACCTATATCAAAGACTCCTTATAGAATGGACATTGTGGAATTAGTAGAAATCTAGAAACAACTAGATGAATTGAGTGATAAATGATTTAGCTTCTCTAGTGTTTATATATGGGGATTCCATATTTTATTTGTCAAGAAGAAAGATGGATCTATGAGGATGTACATTAACTACATGAAGATCAATGATATTATGATAAAGAACAAGTATCCTCTTCATTGCATTGATGATTTATTTGATCAACTTAATGAATCCCAATATTTTTCAAATATTGTCCTTTGATATGGATATCATCAACTATGTGTGAGGAAGGAAGATATTCCTAAGACAACATTTCAAAACAGGTATGGACATTATGAGTTTACAATAATTCCTTTTGAATTGACTAATGCAACCTCGGTTTATATGGATCTAATGAACATGGTTTTCAAGGAATATCTTGATGATTTTGTTGTGGTATTCATTGATGATATCCTGGTATACCCCAAAAGCTATGAAGACCATGAGAATCACTTGCGAGTCATTCTGAAAATTATTAGAAGAAATGAATTTTATGAGAATTTTAGCAAGTGTGAATTTTGGATTCAATTAGTTTATTTTATTGGCCATATTATATCAAAGGATAGAATCTTAGTTGATCCATAAAATAAAAAGTCAATCCAATAATGGACCATGCCAACAAACATATTCTAGGTACATAGTTTTATTGTCTTAACAGGTTACTATCGGCATTTCATTCAAAATTTCACCCAAATGGATAACCTGCTAACCAAAATCACATATAAAGGGGTTAAGTTTTTAAGGAAGAAAAAATGTAAAAAAGTATTTGAAGAATTGAAAAAAATATTGGTCAATGCTCCAATTTTGACTCTTCCTTCTGGAAATGATGTATTTGTGATATACAGTGATGCATCAAATAATGGACCGAGTTGCGTCCTTATGAAAAATAAAAAATTTATTTCTTATGTGTCAAGAAAGTTGAAGAGTCATGGAAAAAATTATGCAACTCACGATCTTCAGTTAGTGGATGTATTCTTTTCTCTAAAAATATAGATACATTATCTATATGGTGAAATATTTGAGATATATATAGATCATAAGAGTTTGTAATACATTTTCACAAAGAAAGAACTCAACACGAGGCAAAGGAGATGGCTCAAGTTACTAAAAGACTGCGATTTCTCAATAAACTACCATACAAGAAATGAAAATAAGTTGGAAGATGCATTAAGCAGGAAAGATCAGAGACTTTTGATCCAAATGAGGATTGAGAGAGATGCAATATTTATGGATCTTCTAAATATGGATATGATAATTATTAAGGAAGGGGAAACATATTTCTTATTTCAAATGATTTATAAAACATATTTACTATAGAAGATAAAAATCTATCAATATTATGATGAGAATCTACAATGGAAAATTAAAGTTGGTAAGGATGGAAGATTGGAAAACATCGTGTATGAGGATGAAGTTCTGAAATTTGTGAAGATTCTATGTGTTCCATCAGTACCTGAGATAAAAAGGGTACTATTAGATGATTCTCATAGATCAAATATATCTATATATATGGTAGCACTAATATGTATATATATCTAAAGGAACATTTTTGGTGGCATAACATGAAGCAAGAAATTGTAGACTATGTGTCAAGGTGTCTAGTTTTTCAATAAGTGAAGGCCAAGTGAAAACATCCTAGAGGGTTCATGCAACCTCTAAATTTTCATATGTGGAAGTGGCATAACATTATGTTGGAATTTTTCATAGGAATACCAAGGAAACCTAGAAGGAATGATGCAATATGGGTAATTTTTGAATGTCTTACAAAATTAGCATATTTCCTTGCTATAAGAGAGGATTTAACACTTGAGCACCAAGAAAGACTTTATATTAATAAAGTTGTAAGAATTAATGCTTCATCTCTATTGATTGTATCTGACTGAGATCCATGATTTACATTAATTTTTTGGAAAAGTCTCCAGAATGCTTTGGATACTGAGCTTCATATGAGTACTACTTATCACCCCCAAACCGATGGACAATCAGAAAAGACTATTCAAACACTCGAAGACATGTTGAGATCAAGCTCTCTTGACTTGAAAGGTATGTGGGATCAATACATGCCTTTTGTGGGATTTTACATCAAAAATAGTTCCCCTATAGTATTCAAATGGATTCATATGAATCATTATATGGAAAGATGTATTGAACTCCAACTTCTTGGGATGAAGTCGGTGAGAGGAAACCTATAGGCCCAAAACTTATCGAAGAGACAACTATAGAGGTAAAGTCAATTCAGGCCCGTATTAAAGCATCCCAAAGTAGGAAAAAGAGTTAAGCAGAAAACCAGAGAAAAGATTTTGAATTTAAATGGGTATACCATGTTTTTCTGAAACTATCTCCATAGAAGGGTGTCTTAATGTTTGGTAAGAAAGGGAATTGGAGCCCCAAGTACATCAGACCGTTTGAAATTCTAGAAAAAATCAGAGCTGTAGCTTACCATTTAGAAATTCCCCCAAGTCTCTCCAAAGTTCATAATGTGTTCCACGTGTTATTTTTAAAGAAATACATGCCATACCCAGCACATTTACTAACTTATGAATAAATATATTTGGAACCTGATGTGTCTTACTGTGAAGATACTATCGAGATCCTTGACACTAGAGAGAAAGTATTGAGAAATAAAAAAACTCAACTAGTATGGTTTCTTTGGATAAAACATAAAATGGAGGAAGCAACGTGGGAACTGGAGGATGTTATGAAGAAGAAGCACCCACATCTTTTTAAAAAGCTTTATACATGAAAAATTTTGATGATGAAATTTCTAAAGGTGGGAAGAATATAACACCCCAAACATTTTATGGTATGTTTAACTTAAATACATTAAATTAATTATATAGACAATATTTCATGAATAACTGATTCTATGTGAAACAAAACGTGGTTATTTATAGAATATATTAATAACCCATCTATTGAACTTAAATTTTCCACATCTATATTTTGAATTTTGAAAAATGGACATACACGGTTTCGATCAGGGTGATATTTTGAATCTAATAGAATTAACATAATTTTTAATGAATATTAACTTACCCTTATTAATAGTAACTTATTGTTATGAATATGAATATGAATCTTATTAATGGTAACCTTACCCATGAAATTATAAATAAAATTTAGGCACCTTAAAAAATGAAGATGAATATTTTAAGTGTTGGTATTTTTGGATTAAATGATTATTTTAATTAAAAAATAACTTTCTCATATTTATAAAATTATTTTTGAAAAATGGAGTTCATTTTTGCATTCCACACATCAAAAAATGCTTAGGGTAAAGTTTTTATAATTTTATGAAATACTTGAATTTTTGGTGAATAGTAAAATACTATAAATTACGATAAATGCTAAATACATGATTTATTGAGTCATGGATGATGTACTGATGAGGTAAGAACACTTGGTTCAAACTCACATGAACTTATTACTATTTTTGTTCATTTAATCATCACTATTTGTTGTCTTAGGGATAAATAGTGAACTAATGATTAAAATATTAAGAAAACCCTCCTCCCCTACACTATATAAACAACCCCTCACACCTCTTCCTATCACACCACTAAAGCTTTGAGCCTTTACTAATTTCTCCCAAATACACTTTCCAAGCCATCCCCCCACGTGAAAGACCTAATTGTATCACCAAAAGATCGAAAACAAAGGCCTTAAAAAGATTCTCAAGGAGGAGTACTCAAGAGGTGAACCTCTCTTCCTTTTTCTTTCTACTTCTTTTTCAAGTTCCATTCTTTTGTTACTCTCTCCTAAACGCCCCTCATCCAAATTATATGATTATTACAATAACTTAAATGAAATTTAATTTTATAATTCTTATGAAATATTTCATCATCACCTCTTCTTTTCCCTCCATTTATACTATAAACGAAAACACCGCTCGAGATGTGTTAATTATCACGTTCAAGGAAGACATGTTTTCAATTTTCATTACTATATTCAATAATGGTAATGAAAACTTTACAATGGTTAAACCATATTATAATATATGTATTTATCTTATTTAATGATCTACAATCCTTACACACTCATAATATAAAATAATAATACAAAACAAGTTCATCATGCACAAAACTGCCGAGTTAATCCAACGGTTTATCATAAACCTTTATCTAATGAGTCATCCTCATGGTATATAAAAAATAATTATAAGATCATTTATATCTATTTAATTTAAATAATAATATATATTAAAAACTCTGTATTTCTAACCACATTTTAAACAAACTTCCATTCATAAATACAAGTAAATTGATAATGAAAACCAAGGAAGAAAATTCTTCCAAAACAATAAAATTGAACCTCTTAAACCCATAAAAAAGGAAATGAATGAACATAATAAGGTTAAAATAAATCAATTACATGTAGAGGAGGTTCTTGAATTATTAATTAATGAAGATAAATTTTATTATTCTGGACATTAATATCAACTAAAGAACACATTTGAGCATAAGGTGAGGGGTTTCTCATCTCACTTTTAATTCCATTAGATTTCCATTATTCACTAATTATTTCTTGTATGTGGTGTATGTGTACTAAAATTTGATATATAATATTATTATTCTATTTATATTCATGTTATTATGTGATTAATTTGGTTATAAGTTTCAATTTATTATAACATGGTAATGGACTTTGTCTCAATCTCTATTTCATTGAGACTTACTTAGTATTGCACACCTAATCTTTTTTATGTGGTGTATCTACAACCCATTTCAGATTATTTTTCATTTGAAATTATAATTATGGTAAATATCCATTTTCTTGTATCATGGATATTTTTATTTCCTTGAGCCGCATACCATTTTCACAAACGATGTTGATTTTGTATGCTATTTTAACTGTTGAAATATTGATCAATTTATATCCTCTATTCAATATGGATATCAATAAGACATATTTTTATTGTATTAAATCTATGTATAAATAATTATTTGTACTTTTAGTGATGGGTGAGGCCCTCTATATCCCCTAGATGCATCAATATTTTTCATGATACAAATCAGTTGGAGGAAAACCCTTCGAGTTTGTTTCCAAAAATCAAACAGGTTTCTACCCACCGACTTAAACCTTCTCAATGGTATAATTGTTCATGTGACAGATACATGATGTCCAAATAATAATCATTCTCTTTAATCATTATTCACTTATTACTATACATGTGGTTTTCACTATGAAAAATTTATGGATGCATTTTTATTCTCATCTTATTGATGGAAAGTATTTTCATTTATTCATCATGCCATATTAGTCAGGTCTAATTGATTATGAGTTAATTATTATTGAATCATGGTTCCAATTTATGTAAAGCTTCATGAGCATTTGATATCACCCTTATTATGTTTCCCTTCCCCAGGATATGAATAAAATAACCTGGAATAAGTTTTCAAGGAGGCATTTTATTTCTGTTTACTATGTATCTTGTTGTATTTTCTATCTTCCAAATGTACCATGCGTTTCATGTATGTAATCTAGTATTCCAAAACTGCTAAACAAAAAGGTACTTCAGGATTTTATTTCTTTTAATCATTCCAATATAGTAAAATAATGCACCAGCTCCATGTTTTTGGGGTCGGGGAGTTACACAAAAATTCTCATCTATCTTAAGGAATCAGGAAATCAAGCTTTCATAGACGAAAAATATCTTCAACCATGATGGATCAAACAATCCATCTTTCATATCCCCAAATCTCTTTGATCACGAGGGATTAGATAATCCATATTCTACATCAGAAAATCCATTTGATTAGTATGGATCCGAAAAAGAAAAAATTCAAATGAAAATCTTAGATCTTTAAAATTAAAACCTCACAAAACATATCTCCTAGTACACACTAAAAATCACTAAATGAAGAAGAACTAAAATGACAATGATATGATGAAAACAAATCTTCAAATACGTGTAATAAACTTATTTAGAGTATTTTTATTCATAAAGCCTGAGATGGATATATCAGAATCCACCTAAAGACTCCAAAAATCAACTTCTGAGAACATTAGGTATCGTTGCAGCAACATGAGACATTGTATTCCATCATCTAATGTGTAAAAATTTTCATGCAATATAATTTAATGACATCCATTGAATATACTTTAGTATAGTGTTTAAACATACTAGAACAAGGAATATTCAAAAAATTTACTAAATGTTAAAGCATCATACATTTAACCTCAATAAAAAATGTAAACAATAAACCTCGGGTGTAACGCCCTGACCCCATCTACCCAGAGTCGGTGCATTACTTCGTAACATTGGCATGATCACAAAAGATCAAGTCTCGAAAGGCCGATTAGTTTAGTAGCCTTGGAAACACTAGATACATTCATAAACGTTACATTACATCATAAAGTGAAAAACTACAATAACAAAGTCTCCATAGTCCACACTCATATCCTCTTCTGACTATCCCTGCAGGTCATTCATAAAATACTTCTTCACATCCTGGAAAATATTAAAAGATTGAAAGGGGTGAGCTCAGATGCACAGTAAGGATAACAATAATGCGGAAGCTTTCATAAACAAACATAAAAATTTAAGGCAATGTATAACTAAAACAAAAGCCTTTTAAACTTGAACATCAACATAATATGGAAAAATTAAAATGAGATAATGCCATTAACTTCCTCACATGGATATTCTACTGGTCGAATAATCACATGCAATATCAATAACCACTTTCATAATGATGGAATGCATAATGCCAGACTATCATAACCACATAGTCAAGGCCTCATGCCAAGACCACAAATAAGATTTTGTCAAGGCCTTGTGCCAAGACACTAGTTTGTCTCATGAGACCTGCCGATGCATCGAGGAGCTATAGCGGGCTCCACCCGTCACTTATTAAGTCCAATGCATTCCTCATATGAATAGGTTTAAACATATCATAAACCATAACATAATCGTATCACATAAAACATGCATAAAGGAAACATAACAGTTCCACATTTCAATCACAAGATATAAATACAACACATTGATATAATAAAAACGCTTTCAAAACCATTTTCAATACCAAAATAAAAGAAAGTTAAAACTTTGTATTTATTTTTTATTAAAAAAAAGATGGCTTGTAGAGGAAGCCGAAACTCAAATAATGGTCACGGCGGCGGAGAAGTAGTTGTCGCCGCATAAGTACGGAAAGAAAAACATTCCCTTTTTGTCGTTTAGTAAAATGCTTCGTATAAAAAAGATTCCTTTTGAATAAACATAAAAGTCAAATGGGTTTATACACCGTATAAAAGAAAGTTGTGTATAAAACCAAATATGACTCAATGAAAGGATATTGAGACGAAGTACTTAAAAAGATAATTTTTAAAATAAAATAGATCTATTATGTGTATTCACTATAAGTACACATAAAGGAAGTAAAAATACAAGATAATACATAATAATATCATGACATAATTGGAAAGTAGGAGATTAACCCAAAGAATGGAAGTTGGGTTAAGAAGTTCCCTTACCTCGTGTCTGACTTGACTCAACCATTCTTTAACCTCCTGAATAATAAACTAGAATTAATATATACCTTATTAAGAACCATTTTAAATTTCATTATCCTTTTTATATCACTTATTACAATGATATGAACATTATGTAATTATTTAAGTTAATAACGGTCGTTTTGTCGATCTTTGGTACTTGAGTCAAAAATAAACTTCTTATAATTACAAGTTGTTCATGTGGTGAAATATCCATTATATACAGAATTCTATTCATGATGTAGATATCATATATATCATATATATACAGTATATACATTCATTCATAATTTCACGTAACATTTAGAAGTAAGAAATGAAATGCACCGTTCATGGAGACGGTAAGCCGTACGTACGCATGAACGCTACTTTCATTTCTATTTCGTATTTAATGGGATGAAATCATAATGATATAAATTTATAATATAATTACAGTATAATATAGTGTATAATACCATTTAATCCATCATTTATACATCCCACATATGGAATTAATGATTCAAATCACTTTGAGGGGGCGGTAGTCCGCACTTCCTAAAATGAAATTATCGCGTTTTACCCATAATGGAAATCATAAAGTATGCAATAAATGAGAAATAAAGAAGCATAAGTAAAACATAAACATATTATATATTATATATAAAAATATTGACATCTTAATGGCCACCTTTGAAGGTGTTATTTGAGTGTTGAACAATAATCATTTCGTGAGGCCGAAATTCGCCATCCACAGAAACTGTATGTTCTTTAACCATTAGAAGTAGGTGTGTGTAAGTGTATCTCGAATCCATATTATAACAACATCCTAGTATATTGAGGATACTTGTGTTGTTACAAAAGAAATGAATAAAAAGAGTTTAGGGGGTTGGAGAAGAAAAATAAAACAAAACAACATTAGAGAAGACATTACCTCAAAATCGGGTAACTCTTTTTGATTTGATCCAAAGGCTTCCTTGAGAAGCGTTCTGCCCAAAGTGAGGCTTCTAGGAGTAAGAGAGGGATGTTGGGAGAGTATTTGGGCAGAGGTTGGCCGAGAAAAATGGCTTGAAGGTGTGAATAAGGTGGGAGAGGTGGGGGCTTTTTATAAGAGGAGAGGAGGAGCTCTTTTGGAAAGATTGAAATGTTACATTATTATACAATGCTTTTCGGATTCTAAAGGTCCCCCACTTATATAATTATAGGCTAAGGTGATAAGGGTTCGAACTCTCCTCATCCAATTCGCTTTGGACAAGTGTAAGCCTTGGATTTTGCATTATCTTCCCATTTTATTTAAATCATTAAATAATGGGGTCATCGCTGCATCATCATGATGTCATAAATAATTTAATTTATTTAATGTCTAAAAATTATAAAAAAACTACTATGATGTAGGAAACATTTTTATCTTTCTAATGAATATTTATAATCAAAATTTGGACTTGTGTAACCCCACTTAAAAACTGTTTTAGTAAAACAACTCATGTTTGTGTCAAATTAATTTTAACATTAAATAAATATATACTAATGTCATTTTCCAACTAAAGTGGCTCCATGGGGTCCCCAAGTTTACCCATGGGTTGTCTTGGTCGGCCATGACTCATCCAATAGGAGTAGGACAAGTTTCATGCTCATCTTATATTATTAAAACATTATTTTTACCTTAAACTACACTAATTACCTCTAATCGCGATTAAGAACTTAAAAGTTACTATTCACCAAAAAATTATTTTAATCTCATTGAACCACATTTTACTTCTTAATGACAACCATGTATGTTGGATTTTTGAAAATCAAATCACAGAAGTGGTAATATTTCATTTAAACGAAAAATCAGTTATTTAACTACCACTTAGTGGTTTCACTATTCATCAAAAATTGAAGTTTTTCAGAACAAAGCCAAAATTTCACCCTAAGCTATAATTGATATTCCGAATTCAAAAATGATGTCTATTTTACATAATTACAAACATATAAGTTGCATTAATTAATTTTATTATTAATTCCCGCTGTTACAATAAATAGCGTGTTTTTAAGAAACAATTTATATCAAAAGATTAGCAATTGTTTATGTCCAATTTCAATGTTAAATTAATTCTAATGACCACCATTGGATAAAATGGTAAAAATATATTCTAATTATAATTTTAAACCACTAAATAGTATAATTTATCACTATAAATTATTTTGATTAAAAAAGTTGTTTTTAAGTAATTTTCACTATTCATAAAAAATTAGAAGTTCTCAGAAAAATACCAAAAATTCAACATAGGCTAATTTCGATATTACGAATACAAAAATGAAGTCCATTTTGAAATATAAGATTTCTATAATTTTAGAAAGTGGTTATTACTATTCATAACGGCTACTTTGATTATTAACGGTGTTTTAGAACTCGAACTTGCGTACAATGCAAGCTATTGCATTATTGAAAGAGAGGCGTATCGTGGAAGCTCGGGGTGTTACATTCTCCCCTCCTTCAATAAATTGCATCCTCGCAATTTGAAATTTTTCTTTGAAAATAAAAGGTTGAAAAGAGAAAATACCTTTGAGGAAAACCCACATCGGAAATAAGGTTAATAAATATATAACATTAAAAGAAATCAAGATAAGTACAAAGGTCACCCGATATAGCCCATTCTAGGATTCTATGAAAATATGGATATGGAGGAGAAACAACCCATAAAGCTCTGATAGAGAGTTATAGAAAACAGGATTAGGAGAAAGTTTAACTACAAGAAAATCACATACTTGTGATTGGTTAAACGGTCATTGAATCCCTAGTTGGAAACGTTAACCGACAAAATTTTTATTTTAAGTTACCTTTTATAATGTTGAGGAATTTATTTAGGAGATTTACTAAGAACATAAGGGAATATACATACTTGTTATGTGTACTTTCATTCGTTAATAAATTTTTACCACAAACCCATCTTTTACTCCAAATGGTAACGGAACTCAAAAATATTCATTTTATCCTAATTGTATAAGGTTCCAAATATTAACACATACCATTTAGATTAGTAAAACTATTTTTTAATAACCAGGGACTTCCTGTAGGCTAGTGGTAGGAAATAAAGGCGTGTCGCACTATGGTTGTGGGTTCGATTCCTGCAGCTTTGTCTGACGCGACGGGTTATTCCCCACCCTACAGGTTGTCCTTTTCCTAAAACTATAGTATTATAATATTCCAAAAATAATCTTCAGAAATGCTTTAACCTCAAACAATACTATCCATGGTTCAACTTAATCCATTCCAACCTTAATAGTTATCCAAAATACCTCCATCCAGACTTTCTCTAAAAGGTCTCTAAATTCCAAAATCAATTGTAACAGATTCCCCAAACAAAGTAAAGTTTCTCTTATTGTCCCATACTAAAAATATAATTACCTTCATCATGTATTCTTTTTAAACATACTGAATTACCATGATCCCTTATTCCTTATAGAATACTAGATATACTCCTTCTATCCAAAAATGTTTACAAATCATCAATCAGTTTCAAGGACGTTAAGAATATACAATATAATTTATCTAAATCAATCACATCTTATTCCAAAATCACTATCTCAAAATCAGAACCATATTATGGTTTATCTTTCTCTCAACCATATATTTTCCAAAAATTTAACCTACTGTGGAGTCACTTTTCTTGGTTCCACACAATCTCAAGTCCTTGATGAAATAATACTGCAGTACAATCCTTATATACTCCATAATTATTATAACCAGTACATAATTGATACAACACTCAGATTACAAAATTCTTCAATAACAACATAAGAACTCTAATCATTACTCCTCATCTGTGGTAGTATCATAAATTGATTATTATCCAATAACATCATTTGGGGCATACTCTGATGACTTGGACATTGGTTTGCGTAGTGTCCCCAATCCTTGCAGAAGAAGCATTGAACATTTGAAACCATTTTCTTACCCTTGCAGTCACGCACTTTGTGTCCTTTTTCTCTACACTTATAACAAACTCCCGTTCCCTTTAGGCAAGTTCCATGATGTTTCTTCCCACAATTACCACATATTGGAAAATTCTTCTTTCCCCTCATCCCTTTATCCATCATTCTCTCTTCCATCCCTTTCGTCTCTTGCTTCGCTTCAAAGCCATAGGACTTAGATAATTCTCTACATATCTTATTAACACATGATATTATTTCTTCATATGTTGAGAACACATGGGAGACTATTTCCCTTCGAAATGTTGGCTTAATCACGTGAAAGATATGATCCTTCTTACTCTTTGGATCATACGTATTGATGGAGTTCACCTTCCTTCTACTGGGCACCATTTCTATACAATGCCATAAACTAGATTAGTTTATGAATCAAAATACATAATTCCATACTTATAAAATACTTAACATAAATTGAACTATTTATGGATATAATCCATAATCAAAAAAAGGTTTTCTTTGAGGAAGTATATACTCATAACCGTTCATAGTGGTTTGTAAATAAAACGAGAATTATCCTAAGCATATCCCCCGGGAGTGTCGTAACCAAGAGTGCATCAAGGCCCGTTGTCGTGCACCAGTTCCCGTTCGAGTCTAGCTCAAAGCGGTGTTTTCGGGTTTTACCCCTAGGTACATCTATGCCAGAGCCGCCTCTACTTGCTCGTATCCAGACAAGGATGTATTGCTCGGAAAACTCACAAAATCTCTACAATAACAAAATTCTAGGAAGTTCTTCTATACTAATCCTCAAAGTCTATCTTCGGGCTATGTGATTTAATCAGAGTTTATCTAAATCTAGCTTCCAAGGTTAGTACTAAACTGCCTCTGATACCAACTGTAACGCCCCGACCCCAGCTACCCAGAGTCGGTGCATTACTTCGTAACATTGGCATGATCACAAAAGATCAAGTCTCGAAAGACCGATTAGTTTAGTAGCCTTGGAAACACTAGATACATTCATAAACGTTACATTACATCATAAAGTGAAAAACTAAAATAACAAAGTCTCCATAGTCCACACTCATATCCTCTTCTGACTATCCCTGCAGGTCATTCATAAAATACTTCTTCACATCCTGGAAAATATTAAAACATTGAAAGGGGTGAGCTCAGATGCTCAGTAAGGATAACAATAATGCGGAAGCTTTCATAAATAAACATAAAAATTTAAGGCAATGTATAACTAAAACAAAAGCCTTTTAAACTTGAACATCAACATAATATGGCAAAAGTAAAATGAGATAATGCCATTAACTTCCTCACATGGATATTCTACTGGTCGAATAATCACATGCAATATCAATAACCACTTTCATAATGATGGAATGCATAATGCCAGACTATCATAACCACGTAGTCAAGGCCTCGTGCCAAGACCACAAATAAGATTTTGTCAAGGCCTTGTTCCAAGACACTAGTTTGTCTCATGAGACCTGCCGATGCATCGAGGAGCTATAGCGGGCTCCACCCGTCACTTATTAAGTCCAATGCATTCCTCATATGAATAGGTTTAAACATATCATAAACCATAACATAATCATATCACATAAAACATGCATAAAGGAAACATAACAGTTCCACATTTCAATCACAAGATATAAATACAACACATTGATATAATAAAAACGCTTTCAAAACCATTTTCAATACCAAAATAAAAGAAAGTTAAAACTTTGTATTTATTTTTTATTAAAAAAAAAGATGGCTTGTAGAGGAAGCCGAAACTCAAATAATGGTCACGGCGGCGGAGAAGTCGTTGTCTCCGCATAAGTACGGAAAGAAAAACATTGCCTTTTTGTCGTTTAGTAAAACGCTTCATATAAAAAAGATTCCTTTTGAATAAACGTAAAAGTCAAATGGGTTTATACACCGTATAAAAGAAAGTTGTGTATAAAACCAAATATGACTCAATGAAAGGAGATTGAGACGAAGTCCTTAAAAAGATATTTTTTAAAATAAAATAGATCTATTATGTGTATTCACTATAGGTACACATAAAGGAAGTAAAAATACAAGATAATACATAATAATATCATGACATAATTGGAAAGTAGGAGATTAACCCAAAGAATGGAAGTTGGGTTAAGAAGTTCCCTTACCTCGTGTCTGACTTGACTCAACCATTCTTTAACCTCCTGAATAATAAACTAGAATTAATATATACCTTATTAATAACCATTTTAAATTTCATTATCCTTTTTATATCAATTATTACAATGATATGAACATTATGTAATTATTTAAGTTAATAACGGTCGTTTTGTCGATCTTTGGTACTTGAGTCAAAAATAAACTTCCTATAATTACAAGTTGTTCATGTGGTGAAATATCCATTATATCCAGAATTCTATTCATGATGTAGATATCATATATATCATATATATACAGTATATACATTCATTCATAATTCCACATAACATTTAGAGGTAAGAAATGAAATGCACCGTTCATGGAGACGGTAAGCCGTACGTACGCATGAACGCTACTTTCATTTCTATTTCGTATTTAATGGGATGAAATCATAATGATATAAATTTATAATATAATTACAGTATAATATAGTGTATAATACCATTTAATCCATCCTTTATACATCCCACATATGGCATTAATGATTCAAATCACTTTGAGGGGGCGGTAGTCCGCACTTCCTAAAATGAAATTATCGCGTTTTACCCATAATGGAAATCATAAAGTATGCCATAAATGAGAAATACAGAAGAATAAGTAAAACATAAATATATTATATATCATATATAAAAATAGTGACATCTTAATGGCCACCTTTTAAGGTGTTATATGAGTTTTGAACAATCATCGTTTCGTGAGGCAGAAATTCGCCATCCACAGAAACCGTATGTTCTTTAACCATTAGATGTAGGTGTGTGTAAGTGTATCTCGAATCCATATTATAACAACATCCTAGTATATTGAGGATACTGGTGCTGTTAAAAAAGAAATGAATAAAAAGAGTTTAGGGGGTTGGAGAAGAAAAATAAAACAAAACAACATTAGAGAAGACATTACCTCAAAATCGGGTAACTCTTTTTGATTTGAGCCAAAGGCTTCCCTGAGAAGCGTTCTGCCCAAAGTTAGGCTTCTAGGAGTAATAGAGGGATGTTGGGAGAGTATTTGGGCAGAGGTTGGCTGAGACAAATGGCTTGAAGGTGTGAATAAGGTGGGAGAGGTGGGGGCTTTTTATAAGAGAAGAGGAGGGGCTCTTTTGGAAAGATTGAAATGTTACATTATTACACAATGCTTTTCGGATTCTAAAGGTCCCCCACTTATATAATTTGAGGCTAAGGTGATAAGGGTTCGAAATATCCTCATCAAATTCGCTTTGGACAAGTGTAATCCTTGGATTTGTCATTATCTTCCCATTTTATTTAATTCATTAAATAATGGGGTCATCGCTGCATCATCATGATGTCATAAATAATTTAATTTATTTAATGTCTAAAAATTATAAAAAAAATACTATGATGTAGGAAATATTTTTATATTTCTAATGAATATTTATAATCAAAATTTGGACTTGTGTAACCCCACTTAAAAACTGTTTTAGTAAAACAACTCATGTTTGTGTCAAATTAATTTTAACATTAAATAAATATATATTAATTTCATTTTCCAACTAAAGTGGCTCCATGGGGTCCCCAAGTTGACCCATGTGTTGTCTTGGTCGGCCATGACTCATCCAATAGGAGTAGGACAAGTTTCATGATCATCTTATATTATTAAAACATTATTTTGACCTTAAACTACACTAATTACCTCTAATCGCGATTAAGAACTTAAAAGTTACTATTCACCAAAAAATTATTTTAATCTCATTGAACCACATTTTACTTCTTAATGACAACCATGTATGTAGGATTTTTTAAAATCAAATCACAGAAGTGGTAATATTTCATTTAAACGAAAAATCAGTTATTTAACTACCACTTAGTGGTTTCACTATTCATCAAAAATTGAAGTTTTTCATAACAAAGCCAAAATTTCACCCTAAGCTATAATTGATATTCCGAATTCAAAAATGATGTATATTTTAAAAAATTCCAAACATATAAGTTGCATTAATTAATTTTATTATTAATTCCCGCTGTTACAACAAATAGCGTGTTTTTAAGAAACAATTTATATCAAAAGATTGGCAATTGTTTATGTCCAATTTCAATGTTAAATTAATTATAATGACCACCATTGGATAAAATGGTAAAAATATATTCTAATTATACTTTAAAACCAATAAAGAGTATAATTTATCACTATAAATTATTTTGATTAAAAAAGTTGTTTTTAAGTAATTTTCACTATTCATAAAAAATTAGAAGTTCTCAGAAAAATACAAAAAATTCAATATAGGCTAATTTCGATATTACGAATACAAAAATGAATTCCATTTTGAAATATAAGATTTCTATAATTTTAAAAAGTGGTTATTACTATTCATAACGGCTACTTTGATTAGTCACGGTGTTTTAGAACTCGAACTTGCGTACAATGCAAGCTATTGCATTATTGAAAGAGAGGCGTATCGTGGAAGCTCGGGGTGTTACATCGGGTTGAATAAAAATCATATCAAGTGATTTTTTATTTTCAAAACAAATGATATGAAAGTGTTATTTGGCCTAAAAATATTCCCCATTTTAAAAACAATAAGACACATAAGATAATATATGTTTTTATAAATTTCTTAAAGAAAACTTATTGTAGCTTATGATTAAAAAAGTCCTTTTGAGTTTTACCATCTTGATGAAGTTTTCCTTGTCCTCTATTTTTTGTTTTCATAACAAAAGTCCCCCTTAAAAAACATTTAAACAAACATATTTGTAAGATAATAAATCAAAATAAAATATTTGTCTTCTCAAATTTCTTAACCTTTGTGATTTTCCTAAAAAACCATAACTAAATGAAAATATAATGAATAAGGATTTTTAAACAATATGTAAAATATGTGAAAATAACCCCCTTTAATTTTAAATATCTTCCACTAGGATATTTATTCCCTTATTTATTTTCAATGAAGAAGATGTAAGATTAAAATTTTTTATACTATTAAAAATATTGAATTTTTGGAGATTATTTTTTAGTCTCAAAAAAATATAAATGAGGTATCCTTATCATTTTTTTAAATTATAATATGGAAGACACCTAAAAAATAAAAACTGATTTAAATTTATCTTATGATGTTTAACTATCAAGGATTTGATCTTCTTTTTTTTCTTTTCCCGAACCGTTGAATATTTTAAAAGCACTTTAACCTTTTAGGTTTGTTCTTCCAAAAACCTATTATTATTCTATAGCTCATCATTATGTACAACGAGTTCATCAACTTGAATTTTGAAGTCAGAATTCAGTGTTTTATATACTTCACTACTTTCTTTAAACATTGGAATTATGATTCACATTCATATTTGATGTTAAAACAGTTAGACTTGATTCCGACTTTTTCATCAATAACAAATTTATACAGCCTTTACATATTAAAATCTATATACTGATCATATAGGTAGTCCATCTTATAATTTATGTCAAGAAGAAGCTGAGCATAGTTAGTTAGATAAGACAACTATTTTAACACAAACTCCATTTTCTTTTCTATTATTTCTATTCTGGTAAAAATATTAGTAGATGTAATTTCAGATGATCCTTTGGTTCTTATATTGTATTGATCATCCGCATGGGACTTTTATTAATCCTTTCTGTCCACTTAAAATTTATCCAATATATAATAACCTTCTTCAAAAAATAACTAAATCTATAAAAAAATTCTTTATTTATCATCATTTCTAGGACAATCTCTCTTTTTTATGATATCTTTGAAATTAGACATTGTCTAATTGGAATCATCTTGCATAGATAATCAAAAAATCAAATATAAGAGAGATTAATTTATGTATTGAATTTTAGCTAACTACATAGGGGGACCACTCCCCTTTATATAGGCATTATTATTCACCATCGATTTCATTCAATATAAAGGTTCATAAAATTTCTTTCTAGAAATAACGATGTCAAATATCATCATAGAATAAAAATTTATATATCTTAAAATAGAGTTTCTCACTTTGAAATAAATATAAATGTTCTAATAAAAATGCAATTTATCTTTGTATATAGTTCAAGATGTTCAAAAAAATCTTGAAGGACTTTTCAAAATCGAAATAAATAAATTTGAACCTTTTATAATTTATCCACCATCAATTTGGATCAATCTTATTTTATAGAATATATTTTTAGAGTTAATTCAAAAACATTGATTCTATCTTCCATTGAATATAATTTGTGAATAAAATATTTGTTTTAGGAAATTTATTTAAACATATAAACTCCACATAGATAGGAGAGTTTACATTTAAATAAAAACATTCAAAGTATGAAGATTTACACTAAAGTAAACAACTTTTATAAACAATGTTAGTTGTAGTAAGTTGAATAATGATCAGAATGTTACAAGGTGTTGGATATTAGGATTTAGGTGTTTGATACACATTGGATTCATTTTCTTGGAAATTATGTTTGAGGAATCCAAAAAATATTTAGTCTAGAGGTATTGGAAAAAGTATTTTAATTTCCCAAATATTATAATATCTTTTATGTTTAATTGATATTAATTCCTTTGAAATATATGCTTGATGTTTCTCAAAGGGTTGAATTTTTGTCAAAAATAACTTATTCTTCCAGTTTCTACCTCTTTGACACTTCATAGAAAATAGAAAACTACTTAAAAAAAGTTATTGTTATAATCATATAACATTCTTTTAGATTTGCTTCATAATGTGGGAGACATATTCTTAGGTCTCATCAATTTTCACATCTTTTCAAAGGACTTCCTAAATTTATTTAAAATAAAAAATTCTAGTTTATGATTCACCATTTCATTATCATATTCTATAAATGAAACACCTTTTATTCTTTATTGGAATTTTTATTTAAAAACTTATTTTTTTTGACTTTTCTAACTCTGAAATTATCTTATTATTTTCATCCATTATCTTATAAAATCTAGTCATATACCTAATATGTCACACCCAGAACCTAACATGTAAATAATTTTTAATAACATAATTATATTTAGTTCAATTGTTGAGTTTATGTCCGAGTCTGTTTTTAAAATTTAAAATTTAGTAGTTTTCTATATAGGATCACGATTATCGCACTATTAGGGGAAATTGTGCTCCATCCCATTGAAAATCGCATGACCCAGGTAATGGATCTATATAGGTTGCATGACTAGGTGCATGGGAATTCAACCATCCCTAGGAGACCATGTGGTACCCCCCCGTGGGATAGAGGCAACCACATGGTTGGATCATAGTTTGGAAGACATTGTGGCCAAACCATGTAGTCTACCCATGGTCTTAAAGAAAAAAGGAAAAAAAGAAAATTAAAATGAAATGAAATGAAATAAAAATAAATGTTTTAATAATAATGATATTATTATTATTATTATTATTTTTTTTATTAATGTTATTATTATTATTATTACTATTATTAAATTTTATTAAAAACTCTTAAGGGGTTCCTCTCCACCCACACACATGATCCACCCCCTCCTTTCTCTATCACATGACCCCCTCGATCAAAATCTCTTATGAGAACCATAGCCTCCCATCCTCTCTTTATCGGTGGCTATTTCTCCACCAAATATTAGCTATGATCGACTCTGATAAAGTTATATTCTTCTCCTCTTCCTTTCTTATTTTTTTTTGTTTCACTTCCCTCCATTGTGGGGAGCATGACCTAGATGGGCCCTAACCCTATTTTGGAGTTTACTTTTGTTGGTTCTTGGTTCCTATAGACCATGTAGCTCAATTAATGTTGGTTCAATCCTCTATCTTTGAAGGAAGTGGGTGCACCATGGGTTTCAGGTAAGGTTTCATCTTCTTTTTTTACTTTTGGTTAATTTTAATTTGAGGTTTTTTTGTGTTTTTTTGGGTTCCTTATATATTTCAGTTCATTTTAGACCTCATTGAGGTGGATTCGAGTCACCAGAGTCGACAATGACTTATATACGTATGCATAGGTAGTCGCATATATATATATACACGTAAGTTCCCCGTTTATATATATTCTCTCAAGGATGTGTAGATATATACAACAAGCCTAGTTGTGATTATACATATATATGAAAAATGTATACGCGTGTAAGTGTAAAAGCGGTATATGAAAGTATAAGAATATATGTAAGGAACCCCTTGTATATATTCGGACATGAAAATACATACATAGTTTCAAGATTTCATTATTTATTTTTGAAAATACATATTCATGCAAGAGTAAAGGGGATTATTTAAGTGGTTGATGATGAAGGCTTTAAGTGTCGAGGTGTTTTAGATTGGTTATCTCCCTTATGAGGTAGGTTTCCCTAAATCTGAGCCTTTAAATTGAGAACTGTAATTGTTTTTGTGTTTTTGTGTGTGTCTTAATTATATTATAAAGTTCTTAAATTTTAGAAAAATGTTGTGTTTAATGCAGTAGGTTTATTTCATGATTCTCAGCACTTACCTCATGTTTCACTATGAGTTTTTCTTATTAAAACATGTTTCAAGGATGGGTTTGAAATGCTAGGCATCTTGAATTCTTGATCTGTTTTTTAAATGATTTATACTGGGTGAATTGGAAAGATCCAAAGATTTTTTGGAATTTCAAAAAAAATTATATAAAAGTGTAATGACATGTTTTATTTTTCTAAAGGGAACAATTGGTTTTCAAATAGTAATAGATTGATCTCAAATTATGAGTCCCGATTAGTACATTTGAATTATTAAAAAGAGGGCACCTCAATGAGATACTATCCATTATTGGGAGAATTATCATGGATAGTTCCAAGAGTTGGGCCTTGTATGTATGGTGGGTTTTCATGATTTAGAAGTTGTATTCATGATTTCTTCTTCACCTCCCACATTTTCTATAGCCATGTGATCCTAGGAATTGTAGTTGGAGTAGTGAGATAGTTTCTATTAATCTCTATTAGATGGACCAAATCCCCATGGTAGGGAATTTCCATGTGGGTTGTTCCAATGTTAAGGCTAGTTGAGAGCAACCAAGTTGGTTATTGACTATGGATCATATCAATACACCAATAGATGGATTCCAAACTGAGTATATATAGGGTATCTTCACTTGGTGTCTAGGTATATCCCATGATAACTGTTACACAAGTATTCAAATTTCCCTCATTTTATAATGTTTTTATAAAATCATATTAATATTAACACTTCTAGAATCTCCAACATTATCACTTGTGATATGTTTTTCACTAATTCTAACTGAAATGAATCCCCACTTTATGTTTCTTCTTATAAAGGGGTTTTTAAAAAGTTTTAATCTTTGGAAACTGTTTTTAGAAAAATAAAGGAAATAGTTCTTTAAAAAAATTAACATTTTTTTTTTATTTATAAGGGGAATAAAAACCATGTTTTGAATATTGGTATTTTAAACTACCATGCAATGGTTTTCTTTTTAAATATAAGGCACATGGCATGGTTTTTATATTAGCATCCCTACTGAGCATATCAGTGATCAAGACTATAATTTCTTCTTTAGTTTCAGGTTCTTCTAGTTTTGGATTTCTCTTGGATAGATCACGGTTTTGTGATTTTTGGTGACCCACATGGTCATTTGGAAGTATGTTTACCCATTAGTTTTATATCCTTTTACACTGTCAATTTTTTCTATTATTGTATTCTTGTTTATCAGTCTGGATTTTATGGGATAAATCATTCCAAACTGATTTTTATCTAATGACCGACACTAGTTTTCATCAAAGGAGGATCAGGAATTCATTCTAGGCCTTCTTGCAGGCCGGATCAAGTGACTGATTTGGGGTTGACCAAGGTTGGTTCGTGACATAATAAATTCATCTTTCTTCTAAAAAATATCTTTTTTAACTCCTATTTAGATTTTTGAGTATTTTATATGTAAATTCAATTTATATAATATATCTTACATCTCTTTTTTAGTTTTTGGTACTTACTAAACCACATTATAATATCCTGATTTAATGTCAGTTGAAAAAGAAGAGTATTTTATTAAATATAAATAAGATAATTCATCATTAAACATCTTTCCAATAATAAAAGTTCACTCCTTGAGACTTTCACATAAAATTTTGTGATTCTATGACTTTAATCACTAATATAACACCAAAATATTTTAGTACTAATTTCAATAAATAATATAATGACTATATGTTTCTTCACATAATGCTAAACTAAAATAAATATGAGATTCTTCAAAATATAATTATTAAATTTGACTATTATAATATAGTTTTTAAAATAACAGATATAAATAGAAGTAAGAATAATATAAAATCTATAAAAAAGTATAGGGAGTGGAACTAATAGTAAAATTATTTCTTATGAGGATCATTTATTCAAGATTGGGAAAGAGGTAACTTCTCTAGGGGTTTTCCTAGACTAATCCCAAGTTGAAATCTAATAAATAAGGTTTGAGAAAAGTTGTTTATGAGATAATTTCAAGATTTCGGAAATTTATATGATGTCCATGCTAGCTAAACCACCACAAATTACTACCACCATATCGTATCTTGTCCTTAGGTATTATGAAACAATTGTTAAAGGATATGTAAGTGCAAATTAGGATGATATAATAAAAAGGATGAACCACCACCATGTAGTTATTAATGTAATAAGTTATTTATATATCACATGTATTTTATTTATTTATTATTTAATATTTTAACTAAAAATAATGTCCATTTTTAATACGATTTCATTGATGAAATTTAACTAGTACGTAATAAAATCATTTAATGATTAAAAATGTATTTTTTTCAAAATTTTTTTTATACACTTTATTTTAAGAAAAAAATATATTATAGTTAGAATATATTTTTGGTATAAAAAATAGACTAAAAATATTTTAAATGAATAATTTATAGAATATAAGAATAAGAATAGTTAATATTTGAATAATTCATTTTTCAATAAACGTAGTGTTTCTTTATATTTTATATTTTCATTTGGAGCCTAAATTTATTAATTTTATAATTTTAATTGGTTGAAGTAAAATTCATTTTTTAATTTATCATGTCAATATTTTCTTAAAATGATTTTTTGGTATTTTTATGAAATGGGTTTTTTACCTGAATAGTTAAAAATATATTTTTTACCAATACTGTAACTTTTATGAATTTACAATTATATAAAAAAGACTTATAAGTTATAAAAAAAATTAATTGATCAATGTTGAATTTAAGGAATATAAATATTCATTTTAAAATACTATTTTGGATTTATAAAAGTTATTTTTAAGATTATAAAAATAAAGTATTATTTTATTAAAAAGTATTTTTTAATTTTATTTAAATTAAATATTCTCTTGGTGAAATTAGGGTTTATATTTCATTGTAATTCAAATAAATCTTATTTTTTTAAAAATAATTTAATTATTTTCATTGAAATCAACAATATTGACAAATTCATCGTAAGAATAATTTTTATGATAAAAAAAATACTTTTTTTAAAATTGGTTTTTTGAGTTATTATGAATATACCAAAATTATTCTCGCTTAACTATATAAATTTTATTTAATAAAATTATTTTCAAATTTGAAATCATAATTTTTATATTTTTTTAACATCGATGATTTAAATCTTGGTCTTTAAAATTAATTACCATGGTTAAAAATTAGTTACCATGCTATAAGTCAAAAAGTTAAAAAATATTTTATTAAGTGTAAATGACTTAAAACATGTTAAAATACATGTTGTAATATGAATATATGATGTTTGGATCAAAAAAATACTCTCCATTAATTTTAACTTTTTATTCTATTTCCCATCAAAAACAAGTTCTCCCTTTAAATTAAGAAATTATATTTAAAAAAATGTCATTCCCTCCACTTATAAAAGGGTCATTCCACCACCCCTTAAATGTCAAAAAAAAAATATAATTCCTATTTCTTCGCTACCCATTTAACATATCCTAGATCATATTCAACTTTCCTAATTTTCTAGTCACAAGATATTATCCTAAGTCTTCTAATTCTAAGAGATCATGAAAGAGAAATCTAAAGTTCTCAATGTGAGTACTAATAAATCCCTAAGATATTTTCTTTTCTACCATTCACTTATAAATATAAATTTATAATTCTTATATAATGAAATATGTATTATTTTTACTCTAATTATTTTGTGGTAAAAATCATTTTCCACCTTTCTATTTTTCCATTTGAAAAACAAAAATGTTGTTCGAGTGTAAATGAAGACTACCAGCTCCATGAAGAAACATATTTTATTTTCCTTAACCAACTTCAAATATGGTTCAAAATGGGTTTTATTGAGTAAATATAATATTTACTACATTATTAATATTATAAAAAGATGAATTAATTCCTATATTCTTTCTTTTCTATGAAAAATGAAAATGTCATCGGTGTGTATATTCAGACTACCACCTCCATGAAGAGATATATTCCGTTTTCCATTACCTCTATATATGCATAATACTAATTTTTTTATAAATATATATATTATTAAGTTATAATATATCTCAGAAATATGGTTATTAAAGTTTTAAATAAAAATTGACATTCATTATAAGGTAATATGTTAATATTATTAAACTACCCAAAATAAGCCAGTCATGGATCCTGTTCCCACAAAACATGCCCATAGTTTCTATAAAATGAACATGGGATGCAAAAAACATTTCAGGACCATTTTTGTGATATACTAAACATTGATATGGGGGGTTAATAAATATTAGTGGCAGTTTATATCAATTTATCCTTTTACCTCTTTGATCAGTTAATATCTTGATTCTATCATTATCTTACCTCACCTTTAATCTTCAGTGAACACAAAAGTGGACATGATATTTACAAGGAGAACCTTTTAATAATAAAGTTTAGTCTTTGGTGAAATTGGTAAAAAATCCATGACCAAATGATCCACTATAATGAGATACCTATTACATTGGAATGACTAGAAAATAACCCTGAACCTAAAGGGTGGTACCCTACACTCAAGAGGTGGAAAAAAACAATTCTAATTCCATATACTTGTGATATACTAGTACAACATATAGATTCCCATTGGATATTCATACTACCTATGTAGAGAGTCCTTGATCTCATCCAATATTTTTTAACATTTAGAGAGACCTCAACTGTATATGGATTTTTTTTAATATCACAGTGCTTCAATATTATTCTCCTCTTACTTTGAAAAAAATATGAATTAAACTCCTATTCTTACTCTCATGTATAAAACCATATTTAACTTTATGAAAACAGAGTTTAATGTTATATTACTTGGTTAGGTATAAGACTTTGTCTTCTCATTTACTTCTTCTCTTGAACTGAATCCAAGACCATTCTTCAATACATACAAATTGAAATACACAAAACCTTGTTCTTCTTGTGATAATCATATCCAACTCGGAAAATTATTATTATTCTTATTATGAAACAAAATATTTATGATACTATTTTCACTTCTTCCATATTCTTCAATGTTTTATTGTCTTCTTCTTAAATTTATTCAACCAACACTGGTTTCTCCTTGATTTTGAGTATCCAAATGTATGATTATTATAATATTGTCATATATTACTCTTAACAACAAAATATTATCTCTTGAATGATAGTGTATAACATCCCTTCTACCAATCACACATTTCTTGTCTAATATATATATATATAACGAATAATATTTTTTTGTAGTGTTAGTTTTAATTATTATATTACTTATTATTTTTATACTATTTTTTCTATTATCTAAATACCTTATTTTAAATCACCAAGATTTTTGGGATTTAAAAATACACCATATATGACTTCTTTAAAACTCATCCTTCAAATTCTTGTTCTTATAATCAATGCATCACCATGTTCATATATATCAATATCTTTTTTTTAGACTTCAAGATTACTCATTTCAGTTATACTATCTCAATTTATCCATGATTATTCACCATTATTTTAATATATGTTTACGGTTTCTTAACTAGATTGATTCAAACTATCTTATTTCATGTTATTTAAATAAAAAATATCAGATTTAACTTACATCTCCATATTCATTTTGTTTTCCACCTTAATTATCTATAGAACATCAAATCCTTAATCCCCACATAGAGATGGAAAAAATATTCCTTTTATTTTTGGATTAAAATAATGAAAATTAGATTCAAAATAATTCCTTTTATTCATTAATTAATATTTAATATATTGGGATCAATTAAATATCTTAATTAATTGAAAACCATTGACAAGAAATACAACATGCCAATTATGTGATAAATAATCCCCCATTTGCATTTGTTTCCAATACTCTCACTAAATGATATCTAAATATTTATTTCCTTATAGGCCTTCATTTTTTATTGATTTTTGATAATCAAACTTTAAAGGGGTGAGGTGGAACCCTTACAAGTCCCGTAGGTGTAAGTAATACATGGCCCATAGGCCTTAGAAGAATTCATTGCCCGTAGGCTTCAAACATTACATACAACCCACACTAACTACTTGGAATTGCTCCTCCCCAACATCTTCATCATGAAGTCAGCTCTCCACCTTCTCATGGTTGTTTGACTAGGCTATCCCATTCATGCACATGCTTATCCCGGTGGTAGGTTCCATACCCTTTCATTCTTGAAATATGTGTTGCTTCTGTTTTGGTGAAAGATTCTTGCTCATCTTCTTTATAGAGATTGTTCCTTGTAGGTTGTCTAGTTTTCATTTACACTTAAGGTAGCCCAAAGTCCTTGAGGTGGCCAAAGGCTTGGGTGGCTTGAAGGCCTTAAAGGACTCGGGGACCAAATCGGTGGCCCAAAGGACCAAATAGGGGAAAAGTCCCAGCTGCTATAGTGCCAAACAGTGCCTACTATAGTTCCCGCACAGTACCTGCTATAGTACTGCATAGTTTCCACTACAGTACTACTACAATGCCTGATACAATGTCTGCTACAACACTACTACAGTACCAGAAATTGTGGTATCAATTACCATGGTTGATAGATTTGGAAAGATATACGTTTTCAATGATAGTTCTTCAAGTATAATCTAGAATAATTCATATTTAGAAAAAACTATTGATTTTGAAATATTATTCTTAATTTTACAACACATTTATCCCACAAGGGAATACTTTATATAATCATAATTATGTTAAGTCACTTTATGGAATATATCATTTTATGTTCTAAGTGAGGAATACAAGATAAATTGATCTTCTTCATATGTCAGTCATGATTTGAGAACATCCATATATTTAAAAAATATGATCTTATTTAACACATATTATTTGGAATTAAAAAATATGAGATAAAAAAAGGATGGTACCCTTGTAACATCCTAAAATTTTATAATGTATTTCTTTCTAAATAAATTCAATTTCTTCAATAGCTTGTAATACACGCAACCCTGAGTCTAAATAAACTGTAATACCTTATACCATAATAAAATAGCTCTTAAATTAGTGGGTTTGAATAGGACTAACTAAATTATGAAACAATTATAGTTTACTCATGAATAAAATAAATTCATTGGTTATAAAATAATTTTAAATGAAAATAATTATATTTTGAAAATAATGGATATATTTTTCTGAAAAACATTTTTTATGCATACAATGATTTTTTTATTAATAAATTAAATTAAAAAATATTGGTGAATTATTTTAATGAAATTTATCAATTATATATTTAAAAAAATGATTTAACAATAATTTAATGTTTTTTTCTATAAATAATATTGGAATAAATCCATTTTTATGCTTAAAAATGCAAATTTAAATGGCTTTTGTCACATTTTGCGCACACATTTTAAAATGAATTTCTACCAGTTATATAAATTTAATTCTTTTAAATGGATAAAATATTTGGAATTATTAGGTTTAAATTTGTTAAAGTGGACACTTTTATTTTTAATCATTATGAATAGTAATAGTGGAAAAATTTATCACCTTGGTAAAGGGTAAATAGGGTTAACCTAGGTTAAAACTAAGTGTCACAGTCACCACATTTCATTTTAATTCTTATTATACGAAGGTAATTTGAATCTTATAACATTATTATCTAAATTTAATTATTTAAGGGACACTTTTCCATGAAATACATTTATAATATTTGAATAAAAGAAAAATACAAAATGTCACTCTCTTAATTTTATATATGGATTATATGTTCACATAGGGAAAAAGAATTTTCTGAATGAATTTTAATTTTAATTTTGAGAATAATGAAATTATTTTCTCAATGAAAATTTATTTATAAATTTTATTAATTATATATTTAACTTAATTTCTTTTGTAACCTTGGTACGATATTTAGTTAATTAATAGAAAAATAAAATAAATGGTTTTTAAAATATTACAAGCAATATAATATGAGTGATTTATAGTGTTCCATGAATTTTATAGATAAATATAACCTATTAGTGTTGTGTTAAATCATTATATTATAATTCCATCTTTGTATTGGTGTCTTTAAAGTCAAATTAAATGAATAGTGGAAAATTGACATTAATGATATTTTATAATTAATAATATTTTATTAAATGATTTAAAATTCATAAAAAATATATTCATAAAATTTAATGGAATATGGTTTAAAAAATAAACCATGATCCATTTATGAGTCAATTTTCCATTTATGGAAACATTCTTAAACCTTTAAGATGGAAATAGTTATTACCACAATTATGATCAAAAATGATTAATTTAGGGTTTAAAACAAATTATTACGTTTAAAAAAACAATTAATCCTATCCAAATTTTATTATATTGATATTATTTTAACAATATAGAACCATATCTTATAATATCTGAACATTTTAAATCATTTGGCTATATAATGACCATTTTTATATTTTAATCCTTTTAAAAATTCCAAGAGTACCTCTCCCCATACTTGTAAAAGAGACCCTTTCTCTTCTTTGAACCACTTTGAGCCTTCTAGGTTGACCATGCCCTGAAAAATCTTCTTTTCAAACATATTATACACATTTTATTGGTTTTTTTATTACCAAAATACTAACCCTTGGATCCTTAAGAGAATATCTCAAGGAGTTCTTTCAAAGAAGAGGTAATCACATTAACTGATCACTTTCTTTTTTTACTTCTTCTTTTAAACCATATAAATATGTTTTATATATATTAAAATAGAAAATCCAGAATAATAAATATAATAAAATGTTATTATAATTATGAAACTCCATTATCTACCTTCTTTCCCATGAAATTCAAACTGAAAGTATCACTTGTGCGCATATAAGACTTACTGTCTTCACATATAGATACAATTCATTTTTCTTCACCATATTTTATGGATGGGTATTATGATGGTTTTGATGTTTATATATGATATTGATGACATAACTATTCTTATATAATTAAAATATCATATCTACCTTATTACTTTCCAATATTTTTGAAAACTATAACGTCGCTTGTGCGTACGTGTGGACTACCACCTCCAAGAAGCGATGTGATTTTTTTTCATTTATATTTACATAGATAGAAATAAGGATATATTTAATGAATATATATGATATAATAATTATTATATAAAGGTTAATGGTTATTTACCTTTACTTTTTTCCATCTTTTGAAAAATAAAAACAACATTCATGCATTCGTACGACCTACCATCTCCATAAACACTATAATTCATTTTGCAATATCAAATTTTATGGATTAATATAAATATGTATATAATGAATATCTATTATATATATATATAATAATTAACATTATTAATACAATCAAACCATGATAAAAGTATAAGGACCAATACTTTCAAACTAAAATTCTCATAAAGAACGAAATAGTTAATACCTTAAAATGATGATTTTAATAAGGAATAATTAATAACTAGATGTTGACAGATTTAAATTGGATCATATATGATATTATAATTATTTAAATGATTATTTAATAGATATATAATAAATTTAATCTTTTTATAAAAGAGGATAAATAACTTTCAAAGCAAGTGGAACTCGAGGTAAGGTGTTTATGTTAAAATCTCTTTGTTTCCAGGATTATTTTTATTTTGTTTCTGATAATAAAACGTCATGATATAAGTCTCAATAATCTCATGAATTTTATCCACCTATAGTTATTTATGAATAATAATTTTTTTTATTTCATTTTAGTCTCTTTAAGTAACCAATATAGAAAAATAATATTTTAATGGAAAATTGATTTTATTTCTCTCTGGTCAAAAATAACTTTTCATCCATGTCCATTTTTTCACTAAACTATTTTATAGAATGTTTTAATATTATTATATGATTATTTAAATTCATTTTTACTCATGTTTTAATTTACAAAAATGGTTTAAAAGGAATATATTTTCATTTTCTGAATGAGGTACATTTTTTTTAACTTTTTACTAGAAATGTGAATGAGATATTTGTTTTAAAGTACACGTAATGAATAGAATTTTACACCATCATGAAAATAAAATGATTTGTATATTACCTTATAAGTTTCCAAGTTTCCATTAAAATTAAATTATTTACTTAATATTTGGTAAATGTTTAGTTTTTAAAGATGTTATTTCATAATGAAAAGGTTATTTTCCACATGAAATATTCTAGACATCTTTTAAAATTATTTTATTTTATGATAACATAATTTGATGTTAATGATGATTTAATGGGGATATTGTAAAATAATACCATACACTTTCATTATTAGGAGGGATTATTATGATAATGATTTATGGATGATTCTATGAAACCCATTTTTTCCACAGGTTAATTAAATAATGAAACCCATTTAGTTTCCATAGGTTAAGCTATGATGAAATGGTGAAATGTTTATGAAACCTATTTTCTTTTCATATGTTATGATATATTGATTAATTTATGATCTTGTTGAACACATATGATTGATTTTAATTATGTTACAGGTGGGACATGAATTATATATCCTTCTAGTATATTGGGTAAAGATGGATATCTCATGAGATAAACATAAATAGAATTGGGTGTGAACACATTTCAGTAAGGGACTCTAATTGTGTTGCCAAGCACATCAAATTAGATGTTTATATTTACTAGAATTTTTTTAGTTTAGTTAGAAGCCTATATTGTCTCTCGAAAGGGAATTAAATCATTAATTTTAAAATAAGGTTTTGATTATGAAAAAAAACTGAATATTTGATTTTATAAAACTTGGGTTTTGTTGACTTAAGAGGAAAACACATATAAGAAAGTGATAAAAGAAAGAATAAATTAATAGGTTGGATTAATCATGATAAACCCAAATAAATATCACGATTATCATCCTTCATCACTTCAAGAGATAGGGTTTAGATGCTTGAATCCATGAATTTTTAACAATTATAAATATATTTTTCTGATTTTATTCTAGGATACATCCAAGGTTTTGTTGAAAAACACAAAATGATTCACCATTTATCATTGATGATTGGGGTATTTGTTTCTAAATTCATAATTGAAACTCACCAAGGAAATACATGAAGAACTAGATGTATTTTCTTCATTTGTATTTTATTTTAGTGATACTCCATGAAATAAATTTCAATGTATATGTTAGTGTTTATGTGAATTATAACGACCAATATAAACCACACAAACTCTATAATTGAAAGGGGGAAGAAGAAGTGTCTAAATGTGTGTAAAACATCACAAAAATGGGTACCTCCAAAAATGATCACATGATTTTGACTATGATATAACAGTAGACAACTAAATTAAATAATAAAACAGGATGAAAAAACAATATATAAACTTGTAATTTAAAATATCATTCAGATAATACAAAAATGTATCTTGGTATTTACATCATGTTCTTCCCTAGGTGATCAAAAAGTGTTTAGAACTCCTTGAAAGGGGAGGAAGCCATAGACTTTGAAGAAGCAGATACCAAGAATTTAAAAATCACACTATGGTCGATCATCCCTTGATGATGATGGTGAATACTAATTTGATAAATAATTACATCAAAATTTCAACAAAATAATTCATGTTTCTAAGAGACTAGGTGACTATTCTAGAAGAATTTGACCCTTTACTTTATCTAGATGATTTACTAACTCAATTTAAATATATTATTGTCAGGGTGGATTTTAAGGTTAGATATCCAATGAAGTTAGAATAATCACAATTGGAGTTTCTTAAGCCCAAGTTATAGCCCAATCATTACAGGTAGTTCCAATGTGTATCGCCAAAATTTTCTTCACTTTGTGGGCCTCATTCAGGCCTATTTTTCTCATATCTATCATTTTTTCAAGTTAGATGAATTGAATAACCTAGATAATAGAATCCTAAAAAATAAAAATTTTCTTTTGGATGAATGTGTATAATGTTGTGATAAAAATAGTGAACTACTATCAAGTTGGTACATTGTGAAATTACCTCTTTTTAGTAAGTCACTACTACAAAATCGGGCAAGGGAAGCGCCAAATTTTATCAGCACTAAGAAAAAAGCGCTGATAATGGTAAATATTTATCAGTTCTCTTATAGAACTGATCAATAATCCCTTTATTAGCACTAAAAAGCACTGATAAAGGGACACTTCATAAGCGCTAAAAAGTGCTTATAAAGGAAGCCTTTATCAGCACTTTTTTAGCACTGATAAAACCATAGTCTCATATTTTATAAAATAAGGTGCATAATATCCTCTGTTTATCACGCCCTCAAGATCTCGCAATACTTTACCCCTGCGAAAACACCCCTCCCCCTGATATTCTTTTTTTCAGACCTCCGCCACTAGCCCTACTCCGCCACTAGCACTACTCCTTATCCTCCCCATCAAACCCCTTTCACAGATCATCCTCCTCATAAACCCTACTTCTCCTCCTCCCCTCTAGACCCTACTCCCCACGAACCCGACTCCTTTATTTCTCAATAGTTGGTGGCTCTCCCGTGCACCTCCCCCTCCGGCGGTCGAACCTTCCCCTCCCGACGTAGCGCAGAAGGCTCACTGACCACTCAACGCTTCTTCTCTCCCTCCATCGTGGGTGTGATATACTCTAGTTAAGTCTCCCACTTCTCCTTTTAGGTTTATTTTTGGTAATTTCTCTCCCTACTCTACATGTGTTCATCATTTTAATTCTCATTTGGTCAATGATTCAATGAATAATTGGTAAATGGTCATTGCACATTCCATAGTTGGAATCATGGATCACTCCATGTGAAAATGAGACTAGGCAGTACTGGTCTTTTTTAGACATACCGTATACCCCTAGGGACAAATCATGTCCTCATTTAAGGATAGTTTTGAGCTCTATTTCCTTTTTTTCAGTGTTTTTGTGAGATTTTTGAACTTCCATGGACTAGTATTGGTATATCGTGTTCCCTTGGTCCATTTATATGAGGTATTGATGCTGCTTCATGACCTCGTCCAAGGATGTTGGCCCCTATATATCTTCTCAATGATCAGGGTAGTGTTGGTGACTTCCATTATTCTTGATTGAGTTGTCTTAGTCCACTTATATGAGGGTTATTATGGAATTAGGTCTCGTTTATTGGAACTCATACCCCTCAGTGACTTGGAACATGTATCAATTCAAGGGATCGAAAGCGATCCTCATTTCATTCATGTTGTCCCTATATTGAGTTTGTAGAATTGGAATCACCAACACTTACATGGTCATTGATCCCCTATATTTGAGGATGTTTCAATTAGGGTCTATTGGCCCCCATCAAGCCTTAGGAATTAACCCCCTCTCTTTGTATAGAGATATGATATTTCAGATGGCGTTTCAGTCCGATGGAGCGTGTATCTCGGATGAAACCTCTCATTTTTCAATATAATTTTTCTATAGTGAGTGGTCTCAGTTCACTTTTATGGGGGATAGTATGGAATATGATCCTGAGAAATGGGCCACAGGTCACTTAGTGACCTGGATCATGTATCCCTCCAAGAGGCCTGAAGTAAACCTTATTTCCAATGTGTTTTCCCTATATTGGGTTTGTTGAATTGTCATGACCAACACTTACACAAGTGTCTATCCCCTACCTTGGAAGATTACTGTAGTAGACTCTAGTATCCCCCATCAATCCTTGGGCATTTACCCCCTATATTTATATCATGAGGTGTTATTTTTGATGGGGTATTAGTCTGATAGAGTGTATATCTCGAGTGAACACTCTTAGTTTCATATGTGATTCTTCTTGGCTAGATCGGATGAGTGTGACCTCTAGGATGAGTGTTGTCAATAGAATTATAGCTTGGGTAGCATTTCCTCTCGAAGGAGTGTTACCTTGAAACCCTGAGTGGATCTACAACTGGAAGTGGTTGAAACATTTTTTTGACTCATAGTATTTTATGAGTATATTTGGGATATCCTTGGTTATCATTATGTGTCATATCTTATTTGGAATACCTGTGTTTAGTGACATGAATACTCTCGATGCTTTATGTATGGTGTTTTTGGGGTGTCCTATTGGGTATTGTAATATTCATCCCTACAAGGGACCTTCCAATACATGTCATGTCTTATACAGATGATGCAAAATTTCACAGAGTCCTTAGTGGACTAGGATAAGGTAGATATTAGTTTGAGATACATAGACTGAGGTGTATACAAATGGTTAATTAACATCTGTCCCCTCCTTCTTTGCAGATCATACATTATTTTCCATTTTTGGTTGGATTGTATTTCATCTCTTTTTATTAAATCCTTTAATTTTTGTCGTTCAATTCATAGACCGGACTCTAGTGGTTTGGGGGAATTAAAAATGTAATACTATGATTTTTATGGGGATATTAGTGTTCTATGATTATGCCAGTGGTTTGAGTTCATATCATAATCTTTTAAGGTAGTGATATTTTAGGATGTAGGGTTATCAGCACCCACCCACAGTAGGTGTGTGATGCAAGTATCATCTCAGGAGGCACTTTCATTCATAGGTACCTCAAGGATATCCTATTACTCCAATGAATTTAATATGATTGTGATGGGTATATACATATAACATTACATTTTCTTAACATTCATGTTATAGTCAGAGAGGCAGTCAACGAATAGCCTAGGCAGAGGAAGGAACTAGAGAAAGGAGGTCTGTACAACACTAAAGTGATGGAGGATATTAGGGAGCAGCATGAGGTGGATGGAAATTTGGTTTTATTCTACTAATACTACCCCTAAGTAGACCACTCCTATATTGGGAAGTTAGTGGTTAGAATCTTGGATAGTTGTAGTCACTAAAGTATTTTTACCAGGAGGCTCTAGGAGTGTTTGGAGTTATGATCTCCGTTTGTTATACTTTTATTATAGTAATATTAGAAACAGGTACAAGAAACAATTTTTCCTAATTTTTTCAATTATTTTCTTTGTATACGGTTGTCGTTAGTATACCCCCATGTTAGTGATGTTTGGTATGGATTCAGACTTACAAGGAATATGAAAAATTCCCCCATCGAGATGTGTTCTTGAGAGGCGATCCAAAAACATGTGGTCAAGTCAGTGTCTCCTAAATTGGTTACTATATAGGTGTTATAGATGGGGTCCTTTTAATTTTGTGTTTGAGGCCCTTTTTATGTGCTAATGTGTCATAGAAATCCCTGTTTTTAGTGAACTAGTGTGAAATGAAAAGGGTGTGTTCCAAGTAATAGGATCTCATATAGGCTTCGAGTTTGGTTCTAGGTATGAGTTTGGGGAAGGTGAGGTAGAGTTATTGCATATCCTTTAGATTTTCATGATAGAATTTTTGTTCATTAACCTTAATTTTCTATTTCTTATGTCAATTTGGGTAATAAAACCTATGATATTCCATAGTAATTTTGGATAAACCTAGGTTATGTAATCTAAATTAACTATTCAACCACTTTTGCAGATAATGACTTCTACACATTCTGGTGCTCCTAACCTTGAGTTTAAACAAGTCTCTCAAGTAGTAGCTGCAGCTGCTGCTCATAGTGTAGAGCAACAATAAGTTTCTGAACCTATTGTTGCTCCAAGTGTTGAGGTTCAAAAACCATCAACACATGTCATTGCTACCATTTCAAATGAACATATTTATGATGTTGATATTGATGAAATGGTTGGGGATGAAGGACCAATGTCACAGAAAACACAGGTGCATAATATTTTGATGGTGTTAGCCAACGTTCTTAAGGTAAAACGCAGAGGAATCAAATTTGATATCGGGAGGAATGAACGAGGCCAATATGTGAATCCCAACAAGGCTATGTTTAGTAGTTACATTGGAATTTTCACACGACAATGCATACCGATTGACATACATTCATGGAACCATGTTGTGTTCATGATGAAGGCTGTGATCTGGGAAGAAATTACGCTAACATTATGATATTATTTATTTAATTTACTAGAAAATAACATAATGAAATAGTGTCTTACTCTTCTAAATCTCTTTCAGAGTACATTTATAGTAGATGATTCACACAAGAATTATGTACTAAGGCTTGCAAGAAGGATTCATCGAGGTTTTTTCCCTATTCTAACAAAATGTCACCTAAAAGATTCCAAAGGTAAAATAAACCTGCACCCACCCCTTATATACACTCACCTGATATCCCAAGAAGCATGGGAAGAATTTATTGTCCACCTTAGGGATGAAAAGTTTCTGGTACATTGTGGCTCAAAATACGTTGTTTGAGGATACGTGTATTCATCACTTTGATTGTCAATATTTCATTTTTGAAACAGAAACTCATTACTAAAAATAAGGAATGCGCATCAAAACCAACATACCCCTATCGTAAAGTAAGGATGGGGTATGATTCAATAAAAAAGAAAATGGTATGTATTTTAAATTTATAGTAATATTTTTATGTACCAAAAAAATCATAATTATCTTTCTATATTTATATGTAGATAGATGAGTCTAAAGCCAAAGACACTTCCATCCCATGTCATGTGCTATGGAAGGAGGCACATGTGAATAAGGAAGGGAAGCTAGTAGATGAAAACACAACAAAAGTGTGGGAAATATGTGTAAGTATGAAATGATAAAAAGTTTTGTTTTAAATTGGTATTACATAATAATTAATTATTTTTTTATATTCGATAGTCACAGGAATCAGCTACTCCTGTAGCGGAAGCGGACCTATTATCAGCAACTTTAAAGGGGCCAGAACAATACAGTCGTGTCAGAGGTGCAGAATTTGGGGTGACACCCCGATTATATTTTGAGAAAGAAAATCAAACAGATGATAGAGATGGATAAATGAAATGAATGAGAAAAAGACTTGCAACTCTTGAAAAACTATTTCAATGGCAGGTAGAGTTGCTAGCAACTTTTAGGGGTTGGAATCAAGGAGAAGATACAACTTAGGAACAACCAGCATGTGAAGATACCTCCCCACCCACACCATATTTTAGGCGAGCCATTCCCCTCAAAGATCTACCTTTTCCATGGTAATCAAAATTTGAATAATGTTTCCCATGAAATGTGAATCAAACAAACACTGATACTTTTCCTGTACAGATCAAGGAATATATAATAAAATTTCACCATCCAAACATATATCAAAACAAGTTACTTATTCTATTAATGATAAAAGTTTTTTTAGTGTAAAAAAAACATACGATAATGATTTTGGTTATTATGTTTCTAAATTTATGAGAGAGATCATTTTTTATCAACAAACTAGCATCCCTAAAGAGATATTTTAAAAAACAACTACTATTTCATTTAAATTATTTATGAATTATTTATTTATATATTTCGAATTACTACTCTAACTATCGAAAATCCTCATATTCATAAGACGATATTTTTTTATAAATGAGTGGGCCGCATACCTGATGGAAGACTGTACAAAAATAGCATGAAGATATGAATTGGGGACATGTACAATTGGCAGCCATTTTTGAGAGGGGTTAAGGAGATCAAAAGATGAAACATTGTGGTGTGTAAATGTTTGTAGGAAAATTGTAATTGTTATTAAATAAAACATCCTTTCTACAATGAGTCATTTTTCCATTTTAACATATGAAATTCACCAGCAACATGCAAGAATGATGAACCACTTTTCGTTGGGCTTTGGATAAGAAAAAATAGTAAAATTGAAAAAATACCTTCATATCTAACCAAACACATTTGGGTTGTGTTGATACTTTAGGATAACAATCGATGGGTCATTTTTGACATGTATGACTCAACCCTTCCTCAATCTGAGGCACGGTGTGGCTGCTATCACTTAATGTGTCTCTCTTTTGTTTAAAATGGATATAATTTTAAGTAAAAACAACAACTGACATATGGAAAACAACCAAACACATTCCGATTGTGTTGTTACTTTAGGATAACTATCCATGGGTTATTTTTGATGTGCATGAGTCAACCCCTCCTCATTCCTAGGCATAGTGTGGCCGATATCACTCAAAGTGTCTATCTTTTGTTTAAAATAGACAAAATTTTATGTGAAAACAACAACAGACGTACGAAAAACCGACCAAATGCATTCATATTGTGTTGATAATTTAAGAGAACGATCCATGGGTCATTTGTGATGTGTAAAAGTCAACCCCGCCTCAATATGAGGCACGGTGTGGCCTGTATCACTCAAAGTGTATCTCTTTTGTTTAAAATGGACAAAATTTTAAGTGAAAACAACAACGGATGTACGAAAAACTAAGAAAAAGCATTCGGATTATGTTGATACTTTAGGAGAATGATACATGGGTCATGTGTGATGTGTACAAGTCAACCCCACCTCAATCTGAGTCATGGTGTGTTCGGTATCACTCAAAGTGTCTCTCTTTTGTTTAAAATGGACTGAAATTTAAGTGAAAACCACAACAAGCGTACGGAAAACTGACCAAATGTATTTGGATTACGTTGATACCTTAGGGGAATGATCCATGGGTCATTTATGATGTTTACGAGTCGTCACCCCTCAATCGGAGGCACGGTGGGGCCGATATCACTCAAACTGTCTCTCTTTTGTTTAAAATGGACAGGATTTTAAGTGAAAACAACAACTGATGTATAGAAAACCAACCAAACACATTCATATTGTTTTTATTCTTAGGAGAAATATCCATGGGTCATGTGTGACATGTAAGAGTCAACTCCAACTCAATCAGAGGCATGGTGTGGCCGATATCACTCAAAGTATATATATTTTGTTTAAAATGGACATAATTTTAAGTGAAAACAATAAATGACATTCGGAAAACAGACCAAACGGATTCAGATTGTGTTGATACTTTAGGAGAACGATCCATGGGTCATTTAGGACGGGTATGAGTCAACCCCACCTCAATCTGAGGCATGGTGTGTTGAGTCAATAAGGTTTTCTTATGACTTTTCCATTCATTTATGATTGAGGAGATTGTTGAGTCAATAAGGTTTCCTTATGAATTTACCATTTCTTTATGTTTTGAAAATCACAAACACATTATCTTAAGGAAAAAATCATTTACCCTATGTTTTACTTTCATAAGGAAAATTTCCCTTCCCCAAGGAAATTTATCCTTACCATGTTTTTTATTGTTCATTTTGTCTAAATATAAAATTCAGTTTCAAATCAAAAACCACGGAATCATATATATATATACGTAGATATAAATAATTATATTTTCAGGATCTGAATTCCGGTTCTGAGTTATATGAATTCAGACACCAAACTCTTCTGAGTTCTGACTCTGAGTTCTCTGAATTTAGACTCCAAAAATTTCCAGTTTAGACTCCGAACTCTTCTGATTTATGACTCCGAGTTCTCTGAATTCAGAAGCCGAACTTTGTAAGTTTAGACTCTGAACTCTTCTGAGTTTTGACTCTGAGTTCTCTAAATTCATACTCAGAACTCTTCTGAGTTATGACTCTGAGTTCTCTAAATTCATACTCCAAACTTTTTCTGTTCAGACTCTGATCTCTTCTGAGTTCTAACTCCGAGTTCTCTGAATTTAGACTCTGAACTTTGTAATTTCAGACTCCAAACTCTTAGGAATTCAGACTCCGAACTTTGTTAGTTCAGAATCCAAACTCTTATGAATTCAGACTCCAAATTTTACTGAATTCAAGACTCTGAATTTTCTTGAAATTCAGACTCTGGAATTCTATAGAATTCTAACTCCAAATTCTTATGATAAATAGAATCCTAATATCTTTGTGTTATAGACACCATATTTGTTTTTGGTTAGAATCCGAACTATTTTTCATTACAATCTGAAAAATAATTTTGGTTATGTAATCATATTTTTTCTTATACATGTTTTGGTTATAAAATGATGTCATGCATTCAGTTACTAACTAACCATTGTTTGAATGAAACATGTACAGGTCCCTCCGAAATTGAAGGAAAAATATGACTGTTGGAGGAGGGAGCCGACCATTAACATTGTGCCTATAAATAGGAGCTCATTTGAAAGAGCTCGATACCATTATACGACTCTAGATATTACATGTTGCTGAAGTGATTTCTAGAGAGAGAATCTCATGCTTTGTGCGTACTGAAAATCTTGTTTTGATTTGCTTCATGCGACTCTGAATGTTGCTAAGTACATTCGAGGGCTTCCAGGTATAGGAAGATAAAGGTGCCAACTACCTTAATGTTTGAGGACTTCCTTGATGAGGAAGACAGAGGTGCAGAGTACCTTGAAGTTGAGGGATTCTTGGGATAGCAAGAAATACTATGATCTTCATATTGAGGGCTTACCCTGGTGTGGGTAAGACAGACTTTCATGAAAGTATAAGTCAAAGGACCTTTATCCAAGGTTTTTGGATACCCTTCTTTTTGGGTTAAAATATTTACTAGTTGTTACATGTTTGTTTCAATTTTTCCACTGCATTTTGATTGTTGAGGAAATTATAACTATCTTATACTTCCTTATATCTGTATAATCTAATTTTGTAAGATTCTATACACTTTAAGGTAGAATCTTTATCTTTGTAAACTTTTGTTAAGTTTCATTTCCAGAACTATATTTCCAGATTCAGTTTTTCAGAATCATATTTCTGGAATCAAGCAAGTGTGTAGAACTAGAAGTTTTTTGAATTACCTTGTTTAACTTCATTAAACATCACCATCTTTAAAAGTTCCAAAGTAATTTTCAAAAGTATACACTTCACCCCCTCTTTTATTTTGAGCATCATTAGATACTTAATTCAGAATCAATATCATTTCAATCCTACATTTGGTATTATAGAGAATATCATTCTTCATATGCCATCTCAACAATTGGTATCAAAGGATGTTTCTGAAATACTTATATTCAAATATAATTTTTCCTTGCTCAAGGATTTCATTGTTCTATTTTTTTTCCTTACTGAGGAATATTTTCCTTTTTTACTTAACCTTAATACTAAAAAGTTTATGTGGAATGATTTTATTTAAGATGGTAGAAATCAATGTTGGTTCCATAGACAACCTAAATCCTACTATACCACCTATTTTTGATGGTAATGATTATGAATATTGGAGAGATCGCATTAAGACATTCATTTTCAATATTAGAGTAGATAATTTTGTTATACTTACTGGAGGATGTAAAATCCTTGACAAGGAAGTTAGTACTTTCACCAACCAAGAAAAGCCTGAATATCAACTGAATTATAAGGGACACAATTAATAGCTTTGTTCCATGACTATAAATATATATAGCCAAATTTCATCTTGTGAAGCAGAAAATTGTATTTGGAAGAAGCTTGTAGTTACTCACTTTGGAACTTCCAAAGTTATTGAAACTAGAAGATCCATGCTCACAGCTGAATATCATGGTTTTTTCTTTCCTTATGGACAATGAATATGTACGATGCAAAAAAGATTTATGACTATCGTCAATAGTTTACAATACATGGGTGGGAAAGGATTAAATGACGAAGCTCTTGTGGACATGATCATAGACATCATGCCCAATAAGTGGGAAGCCAAGAGAACATCTATAGATGTGAATATAAAGGTTACTCAGCTTTCTCTTGATGAAATTTTTGGAACTCTTATTCAACACGAGACTAGAATTAAGAGAGATGCTGATAATTTTAATAAGAATAATGGGAATGATAGTGTTTCTTTTACTACAAATTCAAATCATATGAAATCTAAGACTCCTGAGAGAGTTACTAGATCTAAATCTAAGAAGGTTGTTATCCAATCCGAATATAGTGGAAGTTAATCTTCAGAAAATGAGATAGAAAATCTTGCTCGAAGGATGAACAAGATTATTAGCTAGAAGAAGTTTCCGTCCAGATACAAGAAGAAAGAAAGTAAAGATAAGAAAGATTCATAAGTAACATGTTATGAATGCAAGAGAGCTAGAAATATAAGACCTGATTATCCTGTTCTTAAAAGAAAGATAATAAAGGAAAATAATTCTGTGAGAAACAGAAAGAAGTACTACAAAGCTAAATATAAGAAAGTCTTTAAAGCTAATGACACCTGGAGTGCCAGTGGTTGAGACTCTTCAGATGAATCATCAGATTATGAATATTCCGGACAGAAGAATCTTGGTCTAATTGCCAGAATACCTATTGAAAATCATTGCTTAATGGATAAGGTACACAATGATGAATCTATGACCAATGTGCCTTTAAATGCTAATTTTAGTGACAGTAAATATTACAACTCTTCTGATGAATAATCTTCTTCTGATGAAGACAATACTTTACCTACCTATGAAGAAGTTTCTAGGTTTTCTAAGCTCCTTGAGAATGAGAATTCAAAACTCAAGAAAAATCTTGATAAAGAAAAGTCTAGAAATACTATTCTTACTAAGGAAATATCAGATCTTTCAAAAGACTTTGATAAGAAATTTTTTGATTTCGAAAGTATTTCAAAAAACCATGAGGAAGTAAATTCTGAGAAGGATAAACTTTCTAAGGATTTAGAAAAAGTAATTTCTAAGAAAAATGTTTTCGAGCCTAGCTCTAGTTCTAAAGAAAATGTTTTGGAAGATAAGAACTTAATTATAAAACTAAAATCCGAGATATTTTCCATGAGGAAGTGTTTGTAAAACCTTACCTTAGGTATGAATTTTTTTGATAAAATGTATTCTCAAATATGACCTCTAATGAATAGTTCTGTTTTTTGTTATACTTTTTCTAAACCGATTTTTAGTAACAATTATTTTGTTCCTTAATAGTGCTCTATTCTGTACTAAGTGTCAGTGTGGTGGGCATTGGGAATTTTTTTTTCACTAAACAAAACTCATTCTTTAGGTTTTGACAAAGCCTATTTTTCTAAGAAAATGTGGGTGCCTAAAATTTTTCTTTCTGAAATTTCCAGACCCAAGAAAGTTTGGATTCTGAAATTCTAACATTCTAATTTTTAGGAAAATAAGGAATGTACCAATAACAGTACCCGGTACATGGATAATGTATGTTCTCGGTATATGAATGATAACAAAAACTACTTTGAAAAGATTATCAAGACAAAAGGAGGGAAAGTGACTTTTAGAGATAATGTTGAGGGATAAATTATTGGTATAGGTAACATAATTCTTCTTGGAAAAACTTTGATTTAAAATGTTTTATTTGTTAAGGGTATTAAGAACATCCTCATTAGCATAAGTCAATTATGTGATGAAGGTTACCTTGTGAATTTTAGGAATGAAAAGTGCTTAGTACACAATTCCAAGGAAGAGTTTATTCTTTCTGCCAATAGGAAAGAGAATGTTTACACACTAAACATAGAAGACCATAGGATCCAAGATCTACCTTGCCTTAGTGAAATGGGAGATCCTTCTTTGGTTATGGAATAGAAGGTTAGGACACTGTAACCTTAGGAACCTATGCAAACTCTCTAAGAAAAGACTATTTAAGGAGTTACCGAAGCTTATATTTGATTCTTTAAAAGTTTGTGATCCTTGTCAATATGGAAAGAAACATAAATAAAGTTTTAAATCCGTCGGTGAAGTCTCAACTACTAATGCATTACAGTTAGTGCATATGGATCTTTTTGGTCCAACACAAACTGGAATCATTGGAGTCAAGTATAATGTATTTTTCTTAGTTGACGATTACACTATATTTACATGGGTCTATTTTCTAGAAAAGTTATATGAAGATTTTTATTATTTCAAAAGTTTTAGAGCCCATGTTAAAAATGAGAAAAACATTCCTTTGATAACTATTCATAGTGATCATGGTAGAGAATTTCAAAATTCTGATTCTGAAACCTTTTGTAGTAGAAAAGGCATTACTCATAACTTCTCAGCACCCAGAACACCTCAACAAAATGGTTCTATTGAAAGAAGAAATAGAATTCTTCAAGAGATAACAATAACTATGTTGAGTGAGTATTCAATAGCCAAACATTTTTGGGCTGAAGCTGTAAGTACTTCTTTTTATACTATAAATCGAGTTTTGATTAGACCATTTCTTAATAAAACTCCTTAAGAGTTATGAAATTGTATAAAACCTAGACTTTCATACTTAAAGGATTTTGGTTGCAAGGTATTAATTTTGAATACTAAAGATACTTTACACAAATTTTCACGAAAATCTAATGAAGGACTTTTCTTAGGCTACTCCACAACTTCTAAGGCATATAGATTTTTCAATATAAACACTTGTACTGATGAAGATAAAGTACATATCAAATTTGATGAAACTAATCTATTTGTTTTTAAACAACCCCAAACTACATCTTCGGATGTGTTTTCAAAAACTGATTATCAACCTTTGTTAGAAGATCCTTCTGATAAAGAAAATGTCCCAAAAGATATTTCTGAAGTATTTACCCCAGAATATTTCCAACCCTATATTGAGGAACATGTTTTACAAAACTGAAATCAGTTGTTTCTAAAGAATCATCCTAGTGATAGTATCATTGTTGATGTAAATCAACCTGTAAGGACTAGAAGTTCCTTAAGAAATGAAGTTGAACATCTAGCATTCCTTTTCCAATTATAACCAAATATCACTAATGAAGCTTTAAGTGATGATGGTTGGATAAAAGCTATGCAAGATGAACTAAATTAACTCGAAATGAATAAAGTCTGGACCTTGGTTGAAATACCTAATTAAAATTATGTTATTGGGGTAAAATGGGTCTTCAGAAATAAGTATGATGAAAATGGAATCATAGTTAGAAATAAAGCTAGATTGGTTTCCAAAGGCTATAATCAACAAGAAGGAATAGACTATTAAGAAACCTATGCTCTAGTAGCTAGACTTGGATCTATTCGTATTCTACCTGCCTTTTTAGAATTCTTCAATTTTAAACTTTTTCAAATGGATGTGAAATGTGCTTTCCTTAATGGTTTTGTTTAAGAGGATGTTTTTGTTGAACAACCTCCTGGTTTTGATGATACAAAACACCCTGAACATGTTTTCAAACTTACCAAAGATTTGTATGTACTTAAGAAAGCCCCTCGAGCCTGGTATGATATAATTACACGATTTTTGCTTCAAAATAATTACATTAAGGGAAATGCAGATCCAACCTTTTTTATAAAGAAAGATAAGAAAAATGTTTTAATTGTTCAAATTTATGTTGATGATATTTTATTTGGATCAACTCAACAATCTTTAACAAATTCCTTTGCGGATCTAATTAAATATGAGTTTGAAATGAGTATGATGGGTGAGTTAACATTTTTCCTCGGTTTTCAAATTTCTCAAAAACCAGAAGGAATCTATATATCTCAACATAAGTATATTAATGATCTTCTTAAAAATTATGGATATGACAACACTAAGAGTATATGTACCCCCATTAGTACCTCAAATTCACTTGATCTAGATGAAGCTAAGAAACCAGTAGATCAAACTTCTTTTAGAGGTATTATAAGAAGTCCTCTTTACTTGATAGCTAGTCGTCCAGACCTAGTGTTTTTGGTATGCTTATGTGAAATATATCAATCCAATCCAAAGAAATATCATTTAAAGATAGTGAAAATAATTTTTCACTACTTAAAGGGAACCATGGATCTTGGACTCTTTTATACTTCTGGAAATGATTTTATTTTAAAGAGTTTTTCAGATACTGACTTTGGTGGATGTAGAATGGATAAAAGGAGTACATCCAGAACTTGTCATTTCTTAGGAGATTCATTAGTTTCTTGGTCATACAAGAATCAACACTTTGTATCACTTTCCACTACTGAAGCCGAATATGTAGTAGCTGTAAGTTGTTGTGATCAAGTGTTGTGGATGAAACACACAATCACAGACTATGGTATGAGTTTTTCCAAAACACAAATTTTGTGTGATAATACTAGTGCCATTTATCTTAGTAAAAATCCTGCACATCACTCTCGTGCAAAACACATAGATATTAGGCATCACTTTCTTAGGGATCACACAAAAAACGGATATTATTTTTCAATTTATTGGAACACAAGATCAACTTGCTGATATTTTCACAAAATCTTTACCCTTTGATAGATTTGAATACATTAAACAAAAGTTAGGAATAATAACCATAAGGTAATATTACTTGTTATCTTTCTATTTAAACCAATCTCCTTATAGTAATAAACTCCTTTTCATAGGGAGAGTACATTTTCTTGTAAGATTTTTCAAATATTTCGTAATGAAAATTTTTGTAGTCAGATTTTTCGAATCTTCTGTAATGAAAATTTTCATAGTCATATTTTTCAAATCTTTCTTAATGAAAATTTTCGTAGTTATATTTTTCCAATCTTTCGTAATAGAAATTTTTATAGTTAGATTTTTCAAATCGTTCGTAATGAAAATATTCTTAGTCATATTTCTCAAATCTTTCATAATGAAAATTTTCAAAGTTAGATTTTTCAAATCTTTCGTAATGGAAATCTTCGAAGTCAGATTTTTCAAATCTTTTGTAATGAAAATTTTCGTAGTCATATTTTTCAAATCTTTTGTAATAGAAATTTCAATAGTCAGTTTTTTTAAAAATATTTCGTAATATAAATTTTCATAGTTAGTTTTTTTAAATTTTCGTAATAAAGATTTTTGTACTTCAAATTTTCATAATAGAGTTTTTCAAAATTTTGCGTAATCAAAATTTTCAGAATCTAAAGTTCTTCAAGAAATTTTTTCCATCACTACGGATAATATTTCTAGCAAAACAAAAGGTATGTTTCCTTTCCTGAGTATTCTTAATCATCCTTTACTTTATAATTGTTTCTTTTATTTTTAAATTTTTTGGATTATCTTTTCCTTAAATCCGAATGTTTTTATTAAAAAAACCTCAATAGACCGGATCGAAAATTTCCTTGCGGCTATTATATCAACTGTCATATCTAATCAAAAGGATTTTCAACCATTGGATTGAGTTTGTAAGATGAACCATCGCATCAAACGCCTATATAAAGGACCCCCAGATGGTTGTCCCACATTGAATCTCATGCTCTCGCATGCTGTAGTTCTGCCATTCTACTTAAGCACATTCCAGATTTTCAAGGGTTTCTCAATTCCGAATGTCTTTTGAAGAATCCCCTCAGAAAGATATGTATACTGTCAAGACAATATCAGAGTGGCATGTATATAGAAAAAGGTTGGTGAATATAAACTTCATCAGTAAGTATGATTCCATAATCTTGGAAAACATCAATCTCAATGGATGGGTGAGCATTTCTGTATCGAAGCTAGGGGATCAAGATTTGGTGTATTTGGAATTGATAGTTGAATTCTATGAATCAGTTAGTTTCTTTAAGGAAGAAGTTAGAGAAAATTTTTCATTCAAGAGATATGGAAAGACTTATGCTCTTTCATATACTAATGCAGCTAGTTTGGTTGGTATTCCATATGAAGGGAAAGCTGAGTTCTGTTCTCATAAGTTTCCAGATGTCAAAGGAAGTTTTGTTAAGGAGAAGGCTATAACATGTCTCAGAGTTTCTGATGTAAAGACTCCAAATATTTCATACTTGTCTACAAATTATTTGATTCTTGAATTATGGTTTCAAGGGTTCATCATTCAGTGAAAATGGGACATGGACACATTGAAGAAAAGTGACATGTATATCTTGGTGTTCTTGGTAAATCAAAGAAAGATCAATCTGGTTAAGAATATTCTTATTACAATTGAGAATATTATGAATGGAAACTTGAAGGCTCAAATAATCATGAATCTAGCCATTCTCTCCAAGTTAATTGTTCGGTGCTTAAAATATTTTAAATTTCCTTGCAGCTTGAAGCCAAGGAATTGAAAGGTCAAGCTAATCAATGATGATAACCTAAAGAGGATGAACATTGGTTTTTCTACAGACTCTGGAGAATTTTATGACTTACCAGAGGAAGAAGATGAAGCTGCTCGGAAAAAACAAGAAGTGGATGAACCGTCCAAAAAGGGAGGAAGGAAGAGGAAGTTAAAGGAAGTAGTAGTGGAAGGAAAAATTGCATAGCCCAAGGAAATACAATCCACACCTCCAAAACCAAAGAAGAAAAAATCATATCTGAATAAAGTAGTTGCTAAGTGGAGAGAAGGAAAATAGAATAGGAAAGAAGGGGAGCCAATTTTTGGATTAGATCCTCCTAAAACAAAATCCTTAAAAGAGAAGACATCTGATGAGATTGAAAATCAAGCTAAAGAAAAGAAGTTAAAGAAGAAGATGAATGAAGTAGAGATTGTGCAATCCCTTTTGAGGGATACTGAGAAAGCATATGAAAATATTCTGGTACCAAAATCCTTCCTGGTATAACCTTTATATGAAACCCCAGGGAAGAAGTTTTTCACTCCAGAAAAAGTCAAAGAAAGAGAAGAAGAAGTAGTACAGGAAGTTGAAGAAGAAGTTGAGAGTAGTGGTAAAACCAAATATTTGATTAAGTAAGTGAAAGACTTTAATGAGAAGGAAAGTCCATCCAAGAAGCTTTCAATCTGAAATTCTTAAGTAGAATCTTCAATGTTGGATACACCTGGGAAAGATGAGAAAGGATAGGATAAGAAGGGCGAAGAAGAAGTGAACACGATGTCTGAGGAAGAAAGTTTTAATCATCATTTCATAAACCCAGAGGATGCTGAGGTTGGAGCTCAGAAAGAAGATATAGATGAAGATAAAATTGTTCAGCTGTCTGACAGTGAACATAAATATTCGGATGGATAATCCATTCCAAAAACCATTAAGGGTAAACAGGTCGTTGTTGATACACCTACTAAAGCTGTTGTAAAGATGACGGAAGCTGGTGGATCTTCAAAGAGGAAAATTGCTGATCTAGAGAAAGAGAAATCACCTAGAAAAGTTTCAGATTCAAAATCATCATCCCTTGTACATGATTCCGTTGTTCAGTAATTGAAGAACATTGTTGGGACCATTCCAATTTTTATAGGAGAAATTCCTGATTCTAGATGCTTCAACACACACTAAATAAAAAATCGGATTTAGTATCCTTGGTGATGGATAAGTGTGTAAAGATTGAGGCTGATTTCAAGAATTTCTTCATTAACTACGATTCCCATAAAAGGTCTTGTAATAAAATTGTTAGATGGTCAAAGAAGATAGTTGAATATTTGAGAGATCTTGATGAGTTCCAAGATAGTTCCAAGGAGGCATTTGACATTAAAGATGGTAAGATCAAGGATATCACAAGTAGTTTTGAATAAAAGCTGACTCTGGAACAGAATTCTCAGATTCAAGAAGTGAAGGATTTGAATGGGAAACTGTAGTCAGTGGCTAAAATATGGAAGAGAGAAAGAGATATTCAAATTTAGATTAAAGAAATGCTTTTCAAGCAGGAAGAAGTCCTGAAGGCTCCGGATGAAGTTCTCAAGGCTCAGAATGATAGAATCAAAGCTTTAGAGAAGAAAGTTGAGGATCAGGATCATATTCTCAAGAGAGAATAGGAATACCACAAAGAGCTTAAAAATATCAAAACAATATTCAAGAAGTTGATGCCCAAGAAAAAGGAAGGATAACTTTGTTTAAATAATATCTTTTGCTGTATTTTCCTTGTTGTATAAATTTTTCCAATCTTAATGAAATCTTGGTTACTCATTTTTGTTTGTATGTTTTGTACTAATATTTCAGGTACCATATTTACTTTTCCATTCCCTATGATTATTTTTTAAAATCACAAATGGGGAGATAGGAAAACGAATTCTAAGTAAAGAAGAAATTTCCCTAAGGGGAGTGTTCATCTAAGGGGGAGTTTTCATTATAAAGATTTCTGTATTCAAGGTAATGAAAAATCTCATTCCAAAAATCTAGAATACGATCATTAGTGTTCCAAAGACTATGGGAGAGTTAGTCATATTCATATTTTTTAATGTGATAAGGGAGATAAGTTTTATGTTTAAAGTCTAGAAAAATATTTTCTAATTCCTTATATTCTTTTTCGTAAGGATGTTTATGATTTCAAAAAAGGGGGAGATTGTTGAGTCAATAAGGTTTCCTTATGACTTTTCCATTCCTTCATGATTGGGGAGATTTTTGAGTTAATAAGGTTTCCTTACGACTTTACCATCTCTTTATGTTTTGAAAATCACAAACACCTTATCTTAAGGAAACATTCAGTTATCCTATGATTAACTTTCATAAGGAAAATTTTCCTTCCCCAAGGGAATTTATCCATACCATGTTTTCATTATTCATTTTTTATAAATATTAAATTCGGTTTCATATCCAAAACCTCAGAATCATATATATACTTAGATATAAAGCATTCTATTTTCAGGATCCAAATTCAGGTTCTGAGTTCTCCGAATTTAGACTTCGAACTCTTTTAAGTTATGACTCCGTGTTCTCTGAATTCAGACTCTGAACATTGCAAGTTCAGACTCAGAACTCTTATGAGTTCTGACTCCGAGTTCTCTGAAGTCAGACTCCTAACTCTGTAAGTTCAGACTCCGAACTCTTCTGAGCTCTGACTCCGAGTTCTCTAAATTCAGACTCCAAAATCTGCTGAGTTCTGACTCCGAGTTCTTTGAATTCAGACTTTGAACATTGTAAGTTCAAACTCCAAACTCTTCTGAGTTATGACTCCGAGTTCTCTGAATTTATACTCTTAAATTTGTATTTTCAGACTTCGAACTCTTAGGAATTCAGACTTTGAAATTTGTATGTTCAGACTCAGAACTCTTATGAATTATGACTCCGAATTCTACTTAAATAAAGACTCTAAATTTTCTTAAAATTTAGACTCTAGAATTCTATTGAATTCAAACTCCTAATTCTTCTGATAAATAGAATCCGAATATCTATGTGTTACAGACACTTTATTTGTTTTTGGTTAGAGTCTGAACTATTTTTCCTAACACTCTAAAAAATAATTTTGGTTATGTAATCATATTTTTGCTTACACATGGTTTGTTTATAAAACGATGTCATGCATTCAGTTACTAAATAACCATTGTTTGAGTGACACATGTACAAGTCACTTTGAAATTCAAGGAAAAATATGACCCATGGAGGAGGGAGCTTACCATTGAAGCTGTTCCTATAAATAGAAGCTCATTCGGAAGAGCTCGATACCATTCTATGACTCTAGAGATTACATGCTGCTAAAGTGATTTTTAGAGAGAGACTCTCATGCTTTGTGCATACTGAACGTCTTGTTTAGATTTTCTTCGTGCAAATCTGAATGTTGCTGAGTACATTCGAGGGCTTCTAGGGATAGGAAGACAGAGGTGCTGACTACCTTAATGTTCGAGGACTTCCTTGCTGAGGAAGATAGCGGTGTGGACTACCTTGAAGTTGAGGGCTTGCGGGGATAGCAAGAAAGACTCTGATTTTCGTATCGAGGGCTTACCCTGGTGTGGGTAAGACATAATTTCTTGAACTTATAAATCAAGGGACCTTTATCCAAGGTTTTTGGATACCCTTATCTTTGGGTTAAAATATTTACTACTTGTTACTTGTTTTTTTCAAGGTTTCTGCTACATTTTGATTTTTGAGGAAAGTATAATTATCTTATACTTCTTTATATCTATATACTTTGATTTTGTAAGATTATATACGATTTAAGGTAGAATCTTTATCTTTATAAACTTTTGTTATGTTTCATTTCCGAAACCATATTTCTAAATTCACTTTTTCGGAATCATATTTCTGGAATCAAGCAAGTGTGTAGAACTAGAGGTTTTGTGAATTACCTTGTTTAACTTCGTTAAACATCACCATCTTTAAAAGTTCCAAATGAATTTTTAAAAGTATACAATTAACCCCCTCTGGTATTTTGAGCATCATTAGATACTTAATTCTGTATCTATATAATTTTGATCCTATATTTAGTATTATAGACAATATCATTCTCCATATACCATCTCAACACGGTGTGGCCGGTATCACTCAAAGTGTCACTCTTTCGTTTAAAATAGATAGAATTTTAAGTGGAAACAACAACTGAAATACGTAAAACCAACCAAATGCATTAGGATTGTGTTGATACTTTACGATAATGATCTATAGGTCATGTGTGAAGTGTACGAGTCAACCCCGCCTCAATCTGAGGCACGGTGTGTCCGGTATCACTCAAAGTGTCCCTCTTTTGTATAAAATAGACATAATTTAAAGTGAAAACAACAACTAATATATGGAAAACTGACCAAAAACATTCATAATGTGTTATTACTTTAGGAGAAAGATCCATGGGTCATTTTTGATGTGTGAAAGTCAACCCCACCTCAATCCGAGGCACGTTGTCGCCGGTATCACTCAAATTGTCTCTCTTTTGTTTAAAATGGACATAATTTTAGGTGAAAACTACAAATGACGTACATAAAGCCAACCAAACACATTTGGATTATGTTGATACTTTATGAGAATGATCCATGGGTCATTTGTGACATGTACGAGTTAGCCCCACCCTAATTCGAGCCACATTGTGGACGATATCACTCAAAGTGTCTCTCTTTTGTTTTAAATGGAAAGAATTTTAAGTGAAAACAACAACTGATGTACGAAAATCACCCTTCCTACCATACAAACCAAAAGCATTCATTTTTTCATAATGAAACACATACTATTGAAATAAACACTATTCCAAAACCATTTTAAAAATACCAATGATCTTAAAATACATGGAATTCATTCCATTAAAACCATTAAATCCCCCACCCCTAGAAACCACCCCAACCCTCTGGAAACCACCCCACCCTCCTGGAAACCCCCATGGACATCCCCCCCCCCCACCACCTTGAACATCCCCCACCCCCTGGATGACCTCCCACCCATCCTAGACACCACCCCACCACCTGGACACCCCCACCCCTGGACACCCCACCCCCATGGACAACCACCCCCACCCCCTGGACACCACCCCACCCCCCATGGATAGCTCCCCAACCTATTGGACCGCCCCTACCCCTTTGAACACCACCCCACCCCCTGGACACTGCCCCCACCCCCTGGACACCACCCCACCCCTGGACACCCCCACCCCTGGACCCCCACCCCTGGAAATCCCCCAACCTCTGGACACCCACCCCCACCCCCTGGACACCCCCAACCCCCTGGATGGACCCCACCCTTGGATGGCCCCCACCCCTCCTAGACAACACCCGCCACTTGGACACCCCCACCCCCATGGACAACCACACCCACTCCCTGGACACCACCCCACCCCCCTTGGATATCCCCCAAGTTCCTCGATCACCCCCACCCCCCCATGGACACCACCCCACCCCTGGACACCCCACCCCTGGAAAGGCCCCCCCAACCCCCTGGACACCACACCACCCCCTAGACACCACCATGGACAGCCCCACCCCCACCACCCTATACAACCCCCACCCCTTGGACACCCCTATCCCCCCGAACACCCCCACCCCCTGGACACCCCTACCCCCCTTGGACAGCCACCCCAAACCCCTAAACATCCCCCAACCCCTTGAATTCGGAATTGAATTATTTAAGTATTTAATTAACTTATGAATTATGTGTTAATGGTGTATGGGTGTACTTGTTGTATGGGTATACTTGTTGTATGTGTATTATTTCTGTAATTAATTTATGAATTCTGTGTCAATTTTGTTTGGGTATACTTGTTGATATGCTGATTTTTTGTAGGTCTTGTTTGGGTGTGATGTTGCAGAATTTTATGTTACAGCAGACAGGGAATTTATCAGTGCTGATAAAGGGCACCTTTATCAACACAAAATAAGCGCTGATAAAAGATCACTTTTTCAGCGCTAAAGAAGCACTGATGAAGGACCACTTTATCAGTTCAAAATAAGCACTGATAAATGATCCTTTTATCAGCACTTTTTTGGCACTGACAAAGAAGCACTTTATGAGTGCCTTTTTAGTGCTAATAAAGGCTCCCTTTATCAACACTTTTTTAGCATTGATAAAGGCTAACTTTATCAGACATGAGCTTTGAAGTGCATTTATAGAACTGTTAAAGCCCGTTTTGAGCACTGATATATCATGTTTTTGTAGTAGTGAGTTTTCAACACAAAAATTTGAAATATACACCGAGTATAAAAGGATTTAACAATAAAATGATAAAACACATAAAAATGTAATTTAAAAGTTTTAGGGTGATAATATATGATATATCACTATGTAATCATACCCCCACACATAATCCTTTGTACTCCTAGGAAAAGTATTGTATACTATTCAAGTCCCATTCCTAAATCAAAGGTGTGAAAAATTTCAAAGTTATTTTGAAATAAAATCCATTTTATCTAATTTATGAAATAAATTTTCTAATAATAATTTTTCTCTCACATTCAAATTTGTTGAAATTCATTTTTACCCAAGTAATATGTCCCTTCTAACTTGACCTTGAAATTGCCCCTCTTCAATCTAGGAATATATGTAAGTGGAGTTATGATCATTTCCGAGAGTTCTTATGATCTTACCATATGATTCTTATTTTTATACATGTAAAAACTTTTATGCTACTCAAGAGGAATTTCAATAGGTTTTTTCTGATGTTTAAGGGTTGATAGGATTAATTCTAAAAAAATGAGGCAGAAGAGGAGTGTTTAATCATTTAAGTAAAAATCACATCAAAATTAAGTAAGTGTTCCCATAGAATGTACTCACTAAAACACTCATAGAGTGTTTCATTTTAAAATCACTCTCCATTTCCCCCTCTTACATGGTTCACAACTAATAAATGAATAATAATGGGGAGACTTCCTCTTTTCACTATTTCGTTTTCTTTTATTCTAATTATTTTGTTTTCAATGTAAAAAACTATTGTTTATGTATATATATATATATATTTCATTTTATTTGGATATAAATATAGAAACATGTGTAATAAATTGATATAATATGGCTTGTGAACCTACTTCCCAAAACAATTGTTTCCACCCATTCAGTTAACCCATACCAATGAATCATTCATTATAATTCCCATGTAAATACCATCTCCCCCACACTTATGGAAAATAAAACAATAATTTACACATTAGATGGGTATATATGGAGAAATTATCTTGTACTATGGATACCTAATAAGAATTTCATGTTTTTTAAAGCTTAAAAATGGTTAAATATCAATGTTTCTCAAAATATGAGTTACTTGTACAAGGGTATTTTTAATTGAATGATGACCTCTATCATGGGTGTAGCACACTATAATCTTATGTCTTTGAATAAAATAAAACAAAGTTCTAGATTCACAACATGACCTAAGACTCTCAAGAAAGTGATTAAATAGAAGAATGTATAATAAAGAGATTAGAATTCATCTTGGGTAAAGGATTTAAAATATTCGTTAGTGATAATGAGGCCTGAATTTCAAAAAATCAACTAAACTCCTAAGAATTATTTAAAAATGAAAATTATAGAAAAAATACCAAACCATCATTCATTTGAAATAAGTTTTCCAAAAAAAGGAAATATTGGTTATTTTTTTGTTTTTATTTTTTTTGAATTAAATTCATTAATATTATATTTCACACTCTCGCACACCTAAAAATTAAATTTACCTCAATGATATCACTTTAAATAAACTGACATGTAAATAAGTTAGGGATAAGGAGAAACCTACAAAGTGGTGTCATATGTGGTGTCCATTAGCTAGATTTCCTCCACCTGGTTCTTTGTAAAAACATAATACAATTTTTTAAGTATCTTCCCATTAATAGTCAAACTATTTAAACTCTTCTCATAAAAAAACTATATTGAACCAAATAGGTATTCATTAGTTACAATAAAAAAAGTGATCCATCGAGAATGAAGCTTACCTAGATGGAGCTTTAGCCTGAAAGTATACACGAGGACCTTACCAAAAATATGACACTTCCACTGATTAATTATATCATCATATATATCATTCATATTATATTTATATATATAAGAGTTTTAATATGCATCATGATGAAATTCTTCTAACTTATAAATCTACAACTTCTTATTCTCACTAACATCTAAGTGATTCATATTATATTGTTTAATATCCCAAAAATGAATAGTTATACATCTATAATAGGAGGTAATAAGCCTTTATAAACACCGTAAAATATGGTGAAATTCTAATTGGGGGGGTTTAGAAGCTTCATGGTATACCCAAAGTTCATATCCAAGCACAAACTCCAATCATTCCTATTGGGTTTTACCATTTTTTATAAGATTCACTTGATTTACAGATTTCAAATATCTACCTTTATATTAATTTGGGGGTGATATGAATTGGAGACTTTGTAAACAAACCCTTAATCATGAATAATTTAGTTCATTTTACATTTAAAAAAATTTGAACCATGATCTGTAATATTGAATCTTGGGAAACCAAACCTTATAAAAATATTAGATCTCACAAAATCAACAACCACTCAAGAGTCATCAATCCAAGTAGCATTTTATTACACCAATTTATATACATAGTTAAAACAATAAGATATATAATAAGAAAAATTCATTTTTAAAATTACACATGATGTCAATTGTAACGTCTCAGGTTTTTGGATCAGGTCAAAATCATCAACACATTTGAATTTTTAGAGTCTGGTGGGTAGAAAAACTCTTTTATTAATAACGAGAACCTAATTACAATAGTTACTTGGATCTAATAATTTTTTGGATCGTTTTTAACTCTTATCTAGTGCATCATGGGTTTGGTTATGTTTTGGGTGTGTTAGAGGCCAAACACCCAACATTCCATGGGTGAGAAGATCGAGGCGCACAATTTGGAAAAATTGTGTGGCTTCCTAGGTTAAACCGTGCAACCCTTTCATGTGCTCTATTCACAGTTTGTCAAACCCTAAAGGAGGGGGAACCTTTCCATTAGTCACCTATATAGTTTTTATAAGATTTGATTCATAGGGTTACCACACAGTTTGGAAAACCATGTGGGATAACCATGTAAGGTGGAGCCTTGGGCAGAGGCTACCCCACAGGCTATTCCTGGTTATCCAAACCATGCGTTCTAATCATCCAACCCATTAAAACTGTGAAAATTCATTTTCCCTCACCCCCTATTTCATATATTATCCTCATTTATCCTACTATTGTCATTCACAATAGAGTGGAGCTCCCAATTTCTTTTCCCGCTAGGTGTTGAGATAACTCCCTCATCCAAGCTCCATTCATCGATCCATCTGCAGTTTCTGATGCGTATCAGTATGGCCCAAAGTCCTCTTTCTTCTATTTTAATTTACCCCTCCTTATAGAATACTACATTTGTGTGATCTATTTTATCCTATTGTCTGGGAATTCCTCTAAAATGTCTATTTCTTCCAAATCATCTAGAGATAGAGGCTAATATTGGGCATGTGAGAATCTACCAACAAGAGGTAGGAGGTTCTTATCTTTATCTGTGATGTTGTGGTTGTTTTGGGGGTGAATTCTCGAGTTCTCCATTTGGTAGTCCATTAAAGATCTTATAAATTATATGGTTATCATTTAATAAACTAAATTGACCTTATGAGATGACTATAAGAATGTTTCCCTGAGTTTACCAGTGGTTTATGCCTGGTGAGAGGCTTGAAACCTTGGAATGATTTGGCCAGGGTGTGTTTTGTTTATTTAAATTAAATAATTTTAATTATATTAATTGATTTTGAGTTCCATGGGAATGATATGGGATTGGATTGAGGATTGAGATGGTGTTGACCATCTAGACTAAGGTGATGTTGGTCGTCAGGTTGGGCTAGGACTGGATTCTTTGGGTGATGTTGAACAAAAATTGGGTGACATGGTCGTTGTATTGAGGTGATGAGTTCATCAGGTTACAAGAATGACTCATGTGATATTGGATGGTGTTGTCCATCAGTTCGAGAGAGAAGGTCTCAGGGGCATGTGTTCTAGGATGATGTGGATTAGGTTCTTGGTTTGTGATTTCCACTCACCATGATTTTTTGATGCACCATTGGAGTCATGTGAACACAGTAGGACTGAGATGATGATGTGGTGTTAACCACTCATGTGGGTATAGGCCTACATTAGTTAAGGATTAGGATGGTATCAAACAATAATGATATTAGAGGTTCTTTCCAAAAAATCCACATGGATGATGAGGATCCATCAGTTTATGGTGATGATATTATCATTATGGTGATTAGGATCAACGACAACTAAAGCCATTGGGATTGAATTCATTTAGAAGGCAGATATCACTATGCCTCGGACATCGAGATTTAATATGAAATGTATTCTTTAGATATGAGGTCTGAGGACCAGTTAATTTCATGGATGTTTCTTCAAGACGTTAGTTACTTAATTATGACATAAGGTATTAGTTGGCATGAGGTGCCGATGACACTTTTACTGGAGGTTCCTAAGGGATCTCTTACTTTCTTTACATCAAGGGATACATTAGGCTATATTTTGAAGATCCTCCCACTACAATTATACAAGAAAAGACCAAGGAAAGTGATTTGTTCCTTATGTATGTTGAGGAAAATGGAATAAGGTTATAATATATGTTGTGCATGTGTTGTTTTGTTTATATTTTAGTACACCAACTTTATCAAATATGCATGATAGACACAATTTTGTGGTAGACTATTGAGATTTTTTCTCACACCCTACATAGACAATTTAACATGCATGTAAACTTCATGAATTTGTGATTAGGTAATGGTTCATGAATAGGATATGGACCTTAATGATTGAGTTAGACCATTTTTATGGGATGGATAGCAAGGGACCTTGGGTTCCTACATCAGATGGAGTTACCATTTAAGTTTTCCATTATTTATCCGAATTCTTATATATATGTACCATGTTCAGTCACAGGGAATATACATTACTTTTTTAGTGTCTTGAATGACCTATTTTGAAGGCATGTTCCACAAATGGTATGTTGTGATCTTCAATTATGGTATTGGTATTTGAACTTGTTATGATTATCATTGCTTCTTCCTTCCACTATATTGGGTTACTGGTCCAGTTTCAATTTGGTGATTCTCTTTTAATTCTTTTTACTTATATAGACCATTTATATCATCACCTCTTAATGTTATAGTCTCCCAAATATCACCTCTTACACTCTCTCTTATATTCGGTAGCATTTGGCGTATGAGGAGGTGCCCCTAAGGCCTGGTGCTACACTGAACCAAAGCACTATTCATGTGGTATCTAGGTCGGGGAGCTAATAATGGTATTAGAGGTGTTTATTTTACATATTTTCGGGTCTTACTATTTGGTCTATTGTAGAAAAGAGGTTAATAGATTTTCGTAGATGGTTTTAAAACTTGTGTTTGTGTGCTTGCATCCCCATGCATGGGGGACATACCAAGTTATCAAGGGTGGGAATTATTGTTCTATTTTGATCATTTTATAGTTGATTTTATTTCCACATTGAGTGGTGCACTTGGATGTGATTTTTATATATTATGATGTGTGGCCCTTCTCCTAGTATGTAAAGGGAGTATTTTTGGACCCCGGGCCTGATATGGAAAGGGATGGTTCATTGTGTTTTCTTAATAAACACATAGGATGAAACTATATATGTATATATATATGTGTGTGTGTGTGATTAAATTTATTTTTATTTTCATTAGGAACTGGATTTTTTATTAGAGGTTTGGGTTGTTTAAAGTTTCAATAAAGGAAGCTAAGTGGTGTTTTCCTACCTAGCATCTCTTTGGTGGAATTCTACTCACCCATCCCAAGAGTGGGGTTCCAATGAAATCTATAATTGATATATGATATATATATATATATATATATATATATATATATGGAAATAGATCCAATATGATCATGAATGGATTTAAATTTGATTACTAACTCTGATGTGGGTAGGAAAGGGGCCATAATACCAGAATTATACATGATACCTGGCTCTAATATGGGTGGGTATGGGGCCAAGAGGTCTGATGTCATGAGACATAGTTGCAATGTAGGAGATGACAGGTAGTGGGATTTGTCTTCTTGTTATTTCTTTTCCCTATATACATCATATATATATAGATGTTATTATGGTTTTCTGACCATTATGTTGGTATTCTATGGGATGCCCCCTAGACAGGTTCCGATAGAGCTCCAGGATGGAAATGATTTTGTGCCCTGAGGGCATGCATAGAATGAGGCCCCTGAGGGCTGGGATGAGGCTGAGAGGGCCAGGAAGAGCATGGACCATAGGTACAAGCTCAGGTAAAGGCTCAAGTATAGGACATTTAGCCACTAGATTTGATATCTCACATGTCTTAGCGTAACGAGTATCTTAGAGTGAGCCTGGTATGTGTTATCTAGGGGATTAATAGGGGAGCACAAGTAGAAGAGTATTTGATGGTGTAGTTTACTTGAGAGTTTCAATCACAGGTGGTTGAGAACCATATAAAATTAATGTAGATGATATTTTAACATCTTGAGACACCCCAAGACCGGAGGTTGAAGTTGGTGATGTACATGCTCATAGGAACGACTAAGAACTGGAGGGATGTGAATGTTCAGGAAGGAAGACATGAGGGACTGACCTGGAAAGAATTGGAGGCTAGGTTCCTCAAGCACTTATTTCCAGAGATTCTAATGGGAGATAGAGATTAAGAGTTATTGAGCCGAAACCCGAGAGATATTTCTGTCATGTACTATGAATCTAAATTCATAGAGTTGTCTCGTTTCACACCTGGTATGGTGGGTGATAAAACCTTGAGGGTTAGGAATTTTGAGGATGGTTTATGGAACACCATTAGAGTGCAGGAAAAAATCTTCAAGTTGGGCTCATTCTTAGAGGTGGTGAATTAGGACCCCATAACTGAGATAAATTTGAAGGACTAGTTTGATTCAAGCCGAGTGATGACTTCATGTATTTTTAGCGGAATTTCTGCAGACAATAGGAAGTGAGGATGAGATGAGTTACAATAGGAAATTCAAGCTAGAGACTCAAACAGACCACCTCGAAGTGGGTCGTTGAGAGTGTGCTTTTAGTGTGGGAATAAGGTTCATGTACTAATGTAGTATAATTGGGAACCGAAGGAGTGTCAAGCATGTAGATAGGCTGTTCATCTCAAGAGGTTCTATAGGAAGAATTCTTGGATAGCTAGTTGTCAGAAATTGGGGTAGCCTTAGGGTTATAAGGTTGGACTGAGAGTGGTAATAGGAGCTGGTAGCTGAGACTAAGCTGCACATGGAGGTCATGGCAGTGATAGTGGGACCCAGTAGTGGGGTCAGTGGCTGATGGCTAGTGCAACACTATAAGGAGTTTAGACTCTAGGTAGTTGAGATTTAGTCTAGGTGCATACTATAGAGCTGTCAGGGTGAGATAAAGTTAGTGGGAAGACAACAATTAGAGGTATTTAGTTGATGTGACTATGGTTATTTTTAATTTTTCATGTCCCCTTGTGTAGGAACATATATTTTGGGTGCAGGAGGTGAAAAGAATATACTTTTTGACTAACCAGATGTTGTTTAATAGGTTTTCATCAGTACAGATGAGTTATATATACATATATATATATAAGGTAAATGGCACCAGGATATTTTATGGGAGTCATTGCGATTTGGGTTACTTGAGGTGAGTTGGAATCTAGGAATTAGTGTGATATGGGCTATGTGTGAGGTGCGAGTCACCAGGACTTGTTATAGGAATCTGTTAAAAAGAAAGACCTCATAGGTTTCATGTGAGATGTGGGAACAATGTGGGAATCTAAGGAGGTGGTGTACTGGATGGGTTCTAAATGTGACACGAGCCTAATGTGAGCACCTGATGAGATACAGGGGTGAATATTCTTCCTAAGATAACTTTTAGTCTAGATATAGTCAGTAGACCATCAGTTTTATTTGAGTTTTTGGTTGGGAATCGACCGAGGTAGGTGACTCTTAAGGTGGGGAGCACCTTGGGAGAGTTTACCCATGACTTTGAGACCGGGGTAGACCGAGGTGTTTTTAAATTTGTGGGTATGTTCATTATTATCTTATATTTATGATTTATATACCTTTGATACTATATTTTAATGTGGAGAGATTGTATCAACCTGATTTTTTAGAGCGGGTCGAAATCTCAACCTGTTTGATTTTTTAGAGTTTGGTGGGTAGACCAACTCTATTGTTGATTATCAGAACCTAATTATGAGAGTTCCTTTAAACCAAGGAATCTTTTTAGATGGGTTTCAACCCTCAACTAGTGACTCAAGGTTTTGGTTATGTTTCAAGTGTTTCGGAAGATAAAAACTCAAATTTACAGGGTGCACAGACTGAGGTGTACGGTTTGAAAAAAAAACGCGGCCTCCCAGGTGAACCATTCAGCCCTCCAGGGTCTTTGTGCACGTTTTACCAAACCATAATGGAGGGGGTGAAAAGACATGTGGAACCATTATAGAGTTTTTTCAAACGTGATTCACATAGTTACAACTTGGTTTGGAAAATCGTGCGGGATAACCATGCGATGTGGATCCTTTGGCAGGGGCTATCACATGGGCTATGCACGATTAGCCAAATCATTTAAGCTGACCATATGACCCATTAAAAGTGTGAAAATTCCATTTTTTTCCATGAACCCTATTTCTTATATTCTACACCTTTCTCCTCTATTATTTCACACAATAGAGGGGACCTCCCATTTTCTTCTCCCTCTTTGTGTTGAACTAAATCTCTCCTCCAAGCTCTGTTCTTTGATTCATATACGACAGTGGATGGGTATCGATAAGGTCTTGAGTCATCTTACTTCTATTTTCCTTTTCTATTACCTTATCGAGTGCTAAATACATGTGATAATGTTACCCTATTTTTAGGGTTTTCATCTAAAACTCTCCTTTCATCCAAATCAGCTCGAGTTAGAGGCTAATATCAGGCATGCAAGCGTCTACCAACATGAGGTAGGTGGTGCTTACCTTTCTCCATAATTTTTTGGTTGTTATGGGGGTGTGTTCTGGAGTACATTTTTGGGTAGTTTGAATGAGTCCTTATTAATTATATGGTTTTATTTTAATAAAGTAAATTGAAATTGTGAGATGCCTATGTGAATTTCTCCCCCAGTTTACAAATGGAATATTCCTGATGTGGGGCTTCGGACCTATGGCCGACTAGTCCGGGTTGTGATTTTTTATTGAAATTATTTTTTTAGAATATATTAATTACTTGTCGGTTCCATGGTAATGCTATGGTCTTTTCCCAATGATTGAGAAGTTGTTGACTATATGGAATGAGGTAACCTTGGTCGTTAGGATGGGCTTGGCCCAGATACATTGAAGGATTTTGATCACTGTTTGGTTGACACGGTTGTTGTATTGAGTTGAATATATCTCCAGGTTATGTGTATAACTCATGTGATATGGGATTGTTTTTTCCATCAGTTTGAGTGACATGATCGTATGGGGAATTAGGTGTTGGGATGATGTGGTTTAAGAGCATGGTTAGTGATTCCTGCTCATCATGATTAGCCGACGTGCTGTCGGTGTCATGTGCACACAGTAGGACTCAAATGATGAGGCGGGGTTAACAAATAATGTGGGAATAATCCTTTTTTAGTGGTATCTTAGGATGTTATCGACTACCAATGATGTTTTAGGTTCTTTACAAAGGAATCCACATGGATGGTGAGGAGATATCGATTGATGGTGATGACATCGTTAGTTGGAAGCTGAGGCTCACCATCAACTGAGGCCATTGAGAAAGGATTTATTTGGAGGATAGATATTGTCGTTCCTAAAATTTCAGAATTTGAGTCGATGGGGATTCGTCCAAGATGAGGTTTGAGGACCAGGTATTTTCCTGGTAATGCCTTCAGAACATCGATTATTTGATTATGATAAGAGGTGTTGGTTGACATTAGGTGTTGGGGATACTTTTACTAAAGGTTCCCAAGGGCTCTCTAGGTTGGTTTACACTAGGGGATTCCTTGGGATATTTTCTAATGATCCCACCACTAAATTTATACTAGTAAATTCTGAAGTAGGTGATTGATTCCTTATGGTTGTTGAGAACAAGGTAATTAAGTTATAATATATGTTGTGCATGTGATTTTTTTTGATTTTATTTTAGTATTCCTACTAAATCACAAATTTAAGTTGGGAACACGTTGGTGGTGGCCTAATGAGATTCTTTCTCACACCCAATATGGACCCTTCAAGATTTATGTAGAATTCATGGATTTGAGATAATGTAATGCTTCATGAACATGAACTGGACCGTAGTGATTACGTTGGAACTTTCTGAGGGGATGAATGGAAAGGTACCTTGGGTTCCTACATCAGCTGGAGTTACCTTTTTAGTTTTTCATTCTATATTATCATGCTTATATATGTACATAATGAGGTCGGCCATGGAAAATCTCCCTTTCTTTATTTATTTTCTTATCTGACCTTTTTTGTACTCATGTTTTACAAATGGTTTATTGTTATTTTTAATTATATGATTGATATTTTAACTTATAATGATTATTTATGTTTCTTTCATCCACTATAGCAGTTTACTGGTTCAGTTTCTGTTTAGAATTTCTCTTCCTCTTCTTTATATTTATATATAACATTTATATCTTCACCTCCAGAGGGTATAATATCCCTACTATCACCACTTACACCCTTGTTTCAGGTTAGAAACCTTTGGCGTATGGGGAGGCAATCCTAAGGCCCAGTAGTAAACCCGCCCAAAGCACTATTCATGTGGCATCCAAGTTGGGGTGCTACCTCAATGCCCTATGAATCAAATATCTCACAATATAACATATGTTTTTTAGGAATTTAATTCCTTTTGGAGATATTCCATATGAATTAAAATTGTGAACATGAATTAAAAAAATGATGGGAATCTCTATAAAATATTTTTCAATAAAGACTAGATTCAAGGACCTTTCAAGATTTATGTTGAGAGCCTATTTGGACCCCACAATCCAAAGTTTGAAAGAATCTCAAAAAAGAGGTGAACTCATAGTTGGGGATATGTCAATGAATAACCTAGTCACTACAAATTCTCCACAAGTATAGGTTATACCAAATGTACCATCGTGACTCATGCTTAAGTATTTTGGATTGTGTAGTGGTAAAATTAGTGTGTAACCAAGATTCTACTAAAAGATTCACAATATCTACATAACAAGGGTAAGTTCCAATATATCACAAAGGTTTTTATTAGGGAAGAATTTTCCAATTTGGAGGGATGAGTCAGCATGGTGATCTAATGGTGGGGAAATCCTACTAATGTGGTCGTCTACCACATTTTACAATACTTTATTTGTTCAAATATCTAGGTCAATGTCCCTGAGGAGAAGCATCCACCATATGAGGTAGTTATTAATTTTTGGTTTCTTAAGGAGGAACCAAAGGGAAGGGTGATTAGAAAACATGATTAATTTTGAACAAAGAATATATGAACAAACGTTTTCCAAGGTAAATATAATATAAGTATCTTCCTTTTTATTAGTTTTTTATTTTTCCTAGCTAGGGTTAAGGTAACATAAGAAATATGCAATGACATGAGGATCCCTCTCAACCCTTTATGATAAAACTACCCCAACTGAAATGTTATAGGCATCACATATAAGTTTAAAGGGATGATCCCACATTAGTGGATGGATGATGAGAGGTGATGTGAGACTCATTTTCAATGAATTAAATTATTACCCAAATTTTTTATAAAAAAATCTTAGAATATTTTTTTAATAATCGAGATAAGGGAAGAGTAAAATTATTGATGTCTTTAAATAATCATAGGTAATAAATAGAATAAACAAATAAAGTATGTACCTAATAAACCCATTTTGGAAATGTAAGGGAGGAAATTATTTCAATTTTTTATTTATCCACTTAAATTACCTTGCTTGAAATACAACACCCAAGAACTATCCCCTACTCTACTATGAAATAGAATTTTTTATAATTTAATATGATATCATTTTTAATGAAATGATGGATTAAAAGACCAATTTGTGACAAAAAATCCTTAATGGAATAACCATAAACTATGAAATCATCTATAAAAACTTCTGTACATTTCTCAAGGTACTCTAAAAATATACTCAACATACAACACTAAAAAATACTAGGAGAATTATAGAGATTAAATGGAATCCTCCTATAGGAAAATATAACACATTGATTGTTAAATATTGTCTTTTATTTATCCTCATAGGTTATATGGATTTTAAAATTACTTGAATAGTCATCAAGGAAAAATAGTGGGACTTACCAGCCAATATTTCAAACATTTTGTTAATGAAAGGTAGATGAAGGTGGTCCATTCACATGGCTTGATTTAGTGTACTATAGTCAATATAGACCTTCCAACTATTTTTCATTGGTGTTGGAACCAATTCATTCCTTTCAATTAACATTACCATTATTCCACTTTTATTAGGAAAAATTTTCTCTAGGGAAACCCATTTACTATTATATATGGGATAAATGATTCCAAAATCAACTAATTTATTGCCATCTAATTTTACCACTTCAAGGAGGGTGGGACTTAACCAGTTTCCAAATTGACTTATAAGCTTATCGTCATTATCTAGAAGTACATGGTGAATTAAAATAAATGGACCAATTTTAGGAATATCATATATTGTGAATCATATCAACTTTTAATATTATCTTAAAAGGTATAGTTGCTTCGATTTCCTTAGTGGAGAGATATTTTTTACAATAATGATTTGAAATTTATTAATTCCATAAAGATACAAATATTTTAAATTATATGGAAGGGGTTTTAATTCCAGCACTAATGTTTTTTGGATTGGGGGAAGGAGTTTAGGAGGAGTGAGAGCTATGAAACTATCTATATTCTCATGTTTATTCACTATAGAAAGAGAATAAATGGAAATAAGTTTTTTATAATCATCAATGGTCATGGGTACCTCATAATGAACACACTCATAAATCAAAACATAAAATTCGTAGTTTTCAAAACTCACACAACACTAGAAACATGAATTATAAATAAAACCATCCAAGAATTAAAATTGGAAAATGAATCAGAGTATGTGTCATGGAGAGAATGTTTTGTGTGTGTCTTTGGATAACACTTCCATTGAATGGAAAGGAAGAGTGAAGTGATATTAAACACGGTGTTTCATGGAATCAAGGATATTAAAACATACATTTTCTACCCCAAAATCAATGGAAAATGTACTATTATGAATGATGACTATTGTATTTTATTTTTTAAAGAAATTTATTGCATGTATGAGTGGAGAATGTATTTGTGTCCAGGTATCTTCCATATCAAGAATGAATATGCTTGTAGGTAAGATGAGATTCTTTACTCACATGAGGAAATACTCATTCACTCATGATGGGTGTATTGTGCTCCAGTTGGGAAATTTCCCGATGATGGTCATTGGTTGATGTTGTCCAAAATATGGAGAAGTATATCAAGAGTGAGACATCACATTAATTAAAGCACCTAAATTTATCATTTAATTTTAAAATAAAGTATTCCCATGGTTTTTGGTGCCAAAATTCCATCTGAAGCTGTAAATGGTTAGTATTGGGAAACCCAGGCCTGCATCACGCCCTGGAAGATAATTTCAAAACCTACAAGTATGATGCATGAAAGATCATGTGTGCATGCATAAGATCGTATCATGTGTTCAAGGATCATTCCCACTAAAGGTGATTTATTTTTTCAATTCTTCGACCAGGGATGAAAAGATAGAAAAGGCAAGTGCGTGAAAGGGAAAGAAGATGCGTGAAGATATCCAAGACATCGTGCAAAGGTCTGCCTTGCATGACAGAGGTGATGTTAAGGATGACCTCTTGCATACCCTATTTATATTGGAAAAGGATCTACCCAGGCTTGAAGTTTTTGTAAAACCTGAACCATCTGCACCCATCACCAAAGATTTCATCAATAAGTAGAAGTTCAATCCCATTCTTTAGGGTGACTCTTTAGAAGAAGAAGTGACTCTATGCTATGAATTTGACTGATCTTATACTATATCATGAAATCATGGAACACTCAAGGTAGATAATTTTATAAAAAATGTTCTTTGTAGGTCTTTGATTGACTGGGTTCATAGTTGAGTAATCTTATCCCAACTGCTTCTAACCCATGCCAGGCATGTGAAATGGTTTTTCCTATGAAAAACCATAAACTTTTGTGACAATCCAAATCTTCCACACACCCCCTCTTATAATATCCATGTTCTATCCTTATGTTAGAGCACCATGCTCGAGTCAAATTTTCACACAACACCCATCCCTTTCATGCACCGCTTGCGTGAACCCCTCCAAGCTTGCGCACAAAAATTCTATGGTCCCTCACATGATGCCCCCTATGCTTCTAGTGAATCTGTTTCCATAACTTTTTCTTATAAGAATTATTACCACAACCCATATTGATTCTCACTATAGGGATCATAACATGGGCCTCATGATTAACCACTCCTCCATATCATTACAACATGGCATTGCCAAAGCCATTTACTGCCCATAGCCTCATGAGTGGTGGTCATGTAAGCCAAGGGGTAAGAGTGAGTCCCCCACGTCTTAGATGCATGACATAAAACTACATAGTCCCAAGGTCCTCCACATATGACGTTAAACTATGGTTGTACCATGTGAAATATGAATGGGAAACTCCATGTATGAGTTCCATTGGATAGTCTCAACACTGCCTACCATGATAAGGAATGAGACCCTTCCCACATAGAATAACATCCTCCTTGGATAGATTTCATGCATAAGTCCCACACCATCTCTCATTGACACTTCTTTCATGAAAAGAGAATAATATCTACTAATTCCACTTGTTTCTCACACTAATAAAGACTCATGTGGGAATATAGGTTAGTGGTGATCATTAAATCCTCCCAATAACTACTATGGGATGATCCTACATGTAAGCCTCAACCATATAAACCATATGAACTGATTTCATGTGTAAACCCCCACTTCTATTGAAATGGTCCTCCTTCTAATGTATAATCACAAGCCCATTTCAAACTATGTGTGATTTAATTCCCAACTAACTGGGATATTTAAGAAGCCTCCCTGAGGTCAAAACTCAACATCCACATCAATACAGATTTTCTCTAGGTCACATCCCCTATAAGATCATCCCCTTCACCTGGGAGACGACATCTGTTCCAAGCCCCTTAGGTAGATCAATGAAAAAGCCTCTCACCAAATCCAACAAAGACAAATCCTTTTGAGAAGGGTATCTTTTATGAATAAGACCATCACCATCTCTCATTGACACTTCTTTCAGGACTTGAGCTTCATATCTACTACTTCCTCTTGTTTATCACACAAAAAATGACGCACATGGTCTTAGAGGTTAATGGTGATCCTTAAATCCTCCCAATCACCATTATGGTCACATGATATGCATAATAACCAACCATAAAAATCCCATGGAACAATTTCATGCATAATCCCCAATCACCATTCAAATGGGCCTTCTCTTTATATATAATCCCCAAACCATTCTGAAATACATGGTCTTTGATTCCCAACTAACTGGGATAAGTAGGAAGCCTCCTTTACTTCCAAACACAACATCCGTATCCAAACTAGTTGTATCTAGGTCACATACCTAGAAAGATCATGCCCTTCACTTGGGAGACTAGATCTCCTCCAGGTCCCTCAGATAACTAAATACATAATCCCCACACCAACTCCAACTAATAACAATCCTCTTGCGAATGACATCACTCACACATAATCCCCACACCACACCTCATCGATGCTCACTTCATGATGTGAGAATTTTTATTGTATGACATTAAACTACAATGATTGATATTATCATGCGATCTTAAACCACTACATCAAACTATGTGGGTTTTGATCCCTGTCTTATATACAAGGTACGTAGGATGCCTCTTTGAGTTTCAATCCCAGCCAGGGGTAAACTCAAGTGCTCCCTACTAGGTATATACCTCCTTGATCTACCTGCAGGGGTGTTCTGATCATACTTCACAATGTGATGTCTTCCCTTTATGGGAAACACCTCTTGGATCGTTCTCCACAGGGCATTATGATACATCCATTGGTAAACATTTTAGGTTCTTCTTTATAGGGATGTAACCCACTGATCCACCTTCAGGGTTATTCTGACCATCCTTCATGGTGTGACATCTTTTCTATATGGGACACACTTCCTAGATCCACCTCTATGGGGTGTTCTAATCAATCCATCGATAAAAGTTTTAAGTGATCCCTTCCAGGGATGTTCATCCCAAATCCACATCTAGTGGCGTTCTAATCACCCTTCATGGTTTGAAATCTTCCCTCTTTGGGACACACCTCCCAAATATTCTTCCTTAGGGAATCCTAATCTATCCATTAGTAAAACTATAGGTGTGACATGTTCCTCCTAGGGATTTACTTCCTTGATCTACCTCTTTGTGGAGTATTGATTAATCATATCTTTATTCACAAGACGTCAAACTTGTTCCCCGATCTGTGTCTATAGGATGTTTTAATCCATCTCCACAAAACATTAAACTCATTACCCTAAATACATACCCTACGTATAATAAAAAGTTTCTTTAGGTGAAATCTTTACAAGATATGCACCTATGGAATTAGTTACCTCATGTAAAATATGGGATGGTTGAGGTGAATGACTTGGAAGATGTATTCTCTCAGTTTTAGATAACTTGTGATCAACACAGTATGCCTTGGGTTCTATGACTAATCTACATCCATGAGATTCCCTCCAATGATGATGAATATAGATGACCAATGTTCCTAGTATCCAGATATTCCAGTGATACTCAAGGTGACTAATCTCCTAACGGGAGGTTTCTACCCTGTTAAGACCCACTAAAATTTATAGAAAGAATTAGTGTAATTAAATGTTGTTCACAAAGAGATGAAACCACATATGAGATTCATGAACCTGAACTAACACTATAAGGGAGACCCAAACTTGGAAAGAAGTTCCAAGGAGGAATCCTTGGAAGGAGGAACCAACATCCCATCATACCATTTTCATAAAGGAGAAGGCATCAGTGATTAAAGTGATGAAAGCCACCTTTCTTTGGAAATATGGGATGTGGGGTAACATGCATGCCATCACAGATTAACACATAGGTTCTAGCCCTAATGAATGTGTCAAAAATAGAAATGGTAAAATTGACATGAAAATATTCTCCCCAACAAGGGGATTAATTATATTTGAGACATCAGTATATTAGCATGTCATTGGATTCATAAATACAATTCCAGGTACCACCAAGAAAATATTTGGCCCAATATAGAACTCATTAGAAATTGGGGTAGTAAAAATTGGGAATTCCTTAGTCTATGACATTTTTAGCACATATCCTTCTCCACCTTTGGAAGATAGGGTGACTATGGGAAATTGTACATCAATTTATTTACACATATACTTATGGTTGAATCCACCCGACTTGAGCACCCCAGCTATAGGAAACCAACCACCCAATGCCCATAGGTGTCAGAGCATGAGAAGTGTTAATGAAATAATCCCTCACTACACCACCTCTTCCATGACTTCCACTAATACCTCATCTACTGGGAACCCATTCCCCATCTCACCTAAGTAAATCATCTATAGGAGAGTAATGGGAACCCTCGTACATTAGTACGAGTGATATGGAGTCATTATAATAAGGTACATGGCCCACCAGACCCTAGAGGCTTTAATGGATTTCCAACCCCACCACCTTAGGGGTTGTGAAAGGATAAAACACTCCCCATTCCAAGAGGAAATTACATCAAGAGCCTCTCCTTAGAGTGATCCGGTGACTATCTCCCCAAAAATGAGGAGTTGGGGGATGTTCGAGACACCCTGGATGTGGCTACTACCTCGGCTTTACCATGAATGGATCTTAGTATCCCCTATCAGTTCCAATAATGTTTGGTGCTTGAGGATGAAGAACAGGTGGACTATACACCTACTCTACTATCCCTGGTCGGAACAACCCGACATCATTGTCAGGAGAAAGCTCAAGAGAGTGCCCGATAAGTGCCATCATCTTCTGTGGATTTAGTGGCCCCTGCCAACACTGATGCATTCTTCCAGATCCCTATGAATGATGGGTAGGGAACCTTTTTTCCTAGTTAGAATCAAGACCTTAGCTGCCTTGTAGGAAAGTACGGTTGAATTTTTCTAATTATTGGAATCACTAGAATCCATTATGAGCCAGACTGTGATGATGATATTCAGTGTGGTGGTCCTCTCCACTCTTATAATCAACATGAATATCCTCCCCATTTTCCCATTGATAAAATAAGATGTCCTCCCTACTTCTTATATAATCAGTTTGGAGGTCCTCCCCACGCCTATGCTTCCCATCATGGAGGTCCTCCCTATGACACAACCAATCAACATGAAGGTCCTCCTCATTCCATTCATACCTCAAGTAGAGGTTACCCACACTCCATCATCGATCAAATAAGAGGTCCTCCCCACTTCATCAACCACTAGTATCGAGTTCCTCCCCATGTTATCACCATAAGACAACACTGAGGTCCTACCCATTTCTAACCATCCAGAGTGGGGGTCCTCCTTACTCCTTCGATAGTCAACATTGTGTCCTTCCCCATGTTTCAAAAAATCAAAGCAGAGTTCCTCCACACCCTTTAAATATAGAGTATAGAGGTTTTATCCATATTCCCGCTCCTCAACATGAAGGTCCTCCTTCCACCCATTTTAATCAGTGCGAGGGCCCTTACCATGATTAAATACAGTAGTCTATAGGTCCTCCCAATGCCATTAATACTGATCAACATGGAGGCCCTACACATGTTACCACTGTTCCAAACATAGGTCCTCCCTAATTCATCAATAGTCAATGTGGAGGCCTCCCCACTCATTCACTAATCAACAAGGAGGTCCTCCTAAATCCGAAAATAACTAATATGGATGCCTTACATATATCCAAAATAATCAAAGAAGTTGTTCTAACCACATTACCAACCACTATCACTGAGGTCCTCCCCATGATGAAGAATTTCCCTTCCCTAAATAACCATCTCAGTGGAGAAGGGTGAACTACCACTATCGAATGAAAAATAATGGGAAGTGCCAAGTCATCAACAACCATGTCAACCTCTCAGATTCTGAGGGGGGTGGGATGTAACTAAATGATACATCCTTAACCCCATTAATTATAATTGGATTATAGGTGAATAACCTGATAGGTTTGGTTCTCTATCTCAAAATGTGAAATCCATAGGATCCCCAAAATCCCTCCGTAGATACATGCAGGTGGGGGATGATTTCCCCCTTCTAGGGGGTCATGGGGAAACCATTTATATCATCATTAGTTTACCTATCCATATCTACCCAAGTTCATAGATAATATTTTTGGAATGTTATTGATTAAAAGAATCCATTTGAACCACTAATGAGTGTTACTTCCATCATGCATAAGGCAGTGGTGAACAAAAAGTCCTACAAGGATGTGGGGATATTGTTTATGTTTCCCTAGTGAGATGATCCAGTGTGCAGGGAACATTTGACTCCCATAGAAACTACTCCACCAGCCAGATTTCAACTAAAACAATCTACATTAGTGTCACCCAAATTTTCTTTGACAATTCATATTTAAATCCGGGATGACCATGAAGACCCCCCCTGAGAAAGAAATCCCGTGGGAGACTATGGATACAGATCAATTATCCGTAGTGTTTTAGCTAAATGTGACTTCCAAATATGAAATTATAGAGTCCCTCATAGTGGGACAGTTTGTGTACTTATAATGGACTATCTGGGTGACACTTCACCCCTATGTGTCTGTCAATTGGTCTATCTAGGTATCCAGGATCACATCAATGTCATTGATTAGGAATGCCAATTTTTTGAGTTGGAAGCACTCCCAATTTATCTAAACCTTATGTCTCTTGACTACCATTGGACTCTCCAATATAGATATGTCAAGAGCCACATAGTTCTCCATGGAATTGTGGAAGATATATCTATACATGTTCAGATCTGGGGCTAGGGATAGCATGTCATGCTTCACTTTATCCCTATCATGTTGTAGTATGAACTACCCATTGATTTTGAGGACTTTTCTTTAGGGGTATTTATGGTAATCATGGTTGTTCCTGAGTTATCTAAGGACAATGAATTTGATACAGGTTTGGATGGAGAAAATACTCCCCTAGGGTAAGTACAACTCTAGGTGGACCCTCGTAAAATTGTATTCACCAGTCAACAAACACAATCACTTAGCCTTAGGGACCCCGATGAGATGTTACCCGCCATTCAAAACCTTAATAGAGTTAAAGAGTATATTGGGATTTCTAATACTGCTGATCTGTTTGAGATTTCATGGAAGGAAGAGGCCAATACTAATATCTCCACCTTTCTCTAGAAGGTTTCAGATGGTTGCAGATCAAAAAAGGATAATTAATGAGATTTTTTCTGGGTGGCGCCAAGATTATGGCGCTACTCGATAGGATCCTATTTCCCCTCCACTGGGGTAGCACCAAGTCATTGTCCACTTTCCTCTAGTTTATCTTGGTGACCCTACACATCTAGATAGAGAATAAGTGAGAGTTTATGGAAAGCGACTATGGTATTAGTTTCCAAATCCTCCCATGCAACATGATCATCTTCCTCGAGACCCATATCGAGCTGCTCCACGAGCCTCTATGCCTTATTACTGATTCGATGGGCCTATCAATGTGTTATTGGTTTGAAATCCTTGTCATGATAGGGACCCTTTATAGGATTATTTGATAGTATCTATCATTGCTCACCTCGAAGCACTAGAGATGTGATAGGTGGCGATCCGACCTGATGGTAAGTCATACCTGGCTTGGGTGGATGACATGTGAGAACCCCTAGATTTTGGGAACCCTCTATTTGCCTCATTTAATGGGATGTAAAATATTCAATAACATTTGGTCCATATCATCTTGAGTGGTGTACCCATGTTGGGAACCCCAGAACAACATGAGGCAACCGAGCTCTGATGTCTCGTTTAAACATTGGAAGGACCTATGTTTTTCTGGTACAAACAGTTACCCATTGGGTTTTTCATTGGTTGGAATGATCATTAAAGATATTTACTCTATAAATTCATCTCTAGAATGTGAAAGAAAAACTTTGATGATTTATTTAAGTGAAAGAAACTACCTGATTAGCACGTCTCATACTTTGTTGCTCGGTGGAGGGGCCTCACATATTCACTCAACATGCCGCTAACCCAAGAGAAGTTGTTTACGATGTGTGTGGGAAATGTGAAGAATGATCCAATCCATACCCTCATCAATCAGAAATTCCTAAGTGGGTTATGATATTTTTCCTACACATCCCATCATTTGGGAGAAGCCTTGAAGTATACTAAGAAAGGGCACCTGCTACCTCTTACAACTACTGTGTAAAGAGCTGCAAAAGCTAAGACTACTGCCACCGTATAGGTAGAGGTCCCAGAGCCACTAGATTTGTTTCCCCATTTTATAGAAAATCCTCATTGAGTGAAATAACCTCATCAAGCTCAGCCTTTCCCAGTGCAGAATCGGTAGACACCTCCCCTCCAAGTACAACCACTTAGATGAGAGAATGTGGATCCATCACCATATTAGGATCTAGGTTCCCCGTCAGGGCTAGGATCCCAAATTTACCTTCTCAGACCAGAATAATAAGACCAATTCATTCAAATATTCAGATGTTCTAGTTTATTTCCTTAGTTCCATAGAATTAGGGGTTCTGAAGCTTCTTTAGGGCAATAAGGCCCATGAAGCCTAGTGTACTGATCGCCCTGACCACTTCACTTAGAATAGGATACTTGGATGTACTATCAAATAATTCTATGTGTTCATGGATTGGATCAGATACCAAGTGGATAATGGTATGGTCAAGTTGGGAAATGTTATAACAAAGGAGGGACACTTCTCCATTGATCCTAACAAGAGAAATTAAGGTGAATGTAAGCAGGTTCCTAACCATGGGACTCATAAGTATGATGATTGGTTGGACCGAAAATTAGTTTCCCACACCCACAGTGTCGTATGCACCTACTTAGGCTGAATCAAACCTCTTGAATTCATTGTGACTTATTCGGATGATGTTTCTACATCCAAATCACATCCCTCCAAATATCTGAAGAGTATAAACCAGTAATGCAACGGAAAGAAGATCCTCCCACTGGTTCCAATGTTGTCTCAAAATTTTAGTGATTTCATGCCTCCAGATTGGGGATCATTCATAGAGTATACCCATCACTGGATGGTTCTTCTGATGATGAGAGGAGTATACCTTTATGAACACTGATAAGTTGATAGATTTCTTCATACTTGTAAATGATGAGGGGTTCCTTGAAAATCATCCAGATGCCTCTAGATGAAATCATCAAAGGAATAGTCTTAGGCATGAAAGATGATAGGATACTTAGGCCAGTTCCTCAAGCCAAGTGTATGCTACCAAGACCATGTAATAGGTCTTGTATAGTGATCAGTAGGAATAATCCTCCTATCATACTCCATCAAAAAACACTATGACATATGATTTTGTTAACGAATTGAAAATAAGAGCTGCAACCACATCATGATCGACCACATATATCTAAATCAAGGTCTCAACCATCCGAAATTCGATGAATAGTGGTTTTGGGAGAGTTATATAATGAGTAGTAGAATCTTTATAGCACCATTGAGAACCCAGTAGTTCAGTGAATATCAGCTTTTGTGCCTCCTACCAAAGAGAAACCCCCTATAAGAAGAAACAATTTTTTATGTAAGTATGGCCTGATTTAGAATCTAACCAACATACATAAAAGTCAATTGATTCTCAAGGACCTATAACTTTTAGAAGATATGTGAGAGGCTTTAGAAGAATCCTTGAAAATACCCCTCTAGTTTAAAGTAGAAATAGAAACTGTAGAAGCCTACTATTCAAGGAAGGTCGAGTAAGAAGAATGCTAAGCCGTCATATCGTTATTCAGAAAATATGAAGGCTCTCTCATGTTTGGTAACATTCACCAACATTACATAATAGGTTGGTTCAATGGTGTAGAAGTTTGTCGCTGGATGATGTACATAGGTTCCAGGATCAACCTCATCCTGACCCGGATGCTCCACAAGTTGGGGTTTACTAAAGCATAGTTGAGTCCCTCCGACTTAGAAATTTAGGGTTATGATAAGATCGAGTAGAGACTATGTGGGATGATCCAATTGATTAACCAATTTAGATTCTTGGAATTAAGCACTGAATTCATGGTTACCTCACAAGATACCACCTAAAACACATTGATGGGTAGACCCCAACTTCATTTGTATGAAATAGTTCCCTCCTCAAATCACCAATGCCCAAAGTACTCCCTCAACAGACAAGTAGAAATGATTCAAGGTGATTAATTCCCCTTAGATTCATGTTAATCCCACCATCAGGATTTTGGCTATTATAAGGGAATAAAAAAGAAGGTTCAGACCAATGAGGTTGAGCCTAAAACTATTTCATCCAGTCTATGGATAGACATGGATGACACTTTCGTCCTCATAATTCACTAGCTATAGGCCACGATTCTGGACATGGGAGGTTTCTTTTTCATATCTGAGGGAAATGGTCATCATGTCCTTAAGTACAAGGAAGTTCATAAGATTACCTTGTACTCCTATAAATGTTAGGATTGGGTAATTACAAATTCCCCTACCCCTATGAAGTATTGATTGGTTCATCGTATGGACACCTTTTTACATCATACTCACCTATTTTGATGAGCTAGGTTGAATCGACAGAAGACAACCCCCCACCATTGACTTGATATTAAGCATGAACCCTGTGGTAAAGGATTTATGGGATTGGATTGATAACCTTTGTCTCCAAGGTCTCAACAGAGCCAGATTCCCCCCAAAAGGATTCAATATCCACCTATGTTGGCACCAACATTCCCCCAAAATCAATCAGCTTGGATGAACCATCTCCTCCCACTGATTCCCTTATACCAGATGATGAAGAGGATTTGGAAGATGCTCCTCTCACATTTGAAGAGGGTGTCTCCACCACTATAGATTTTTTTAATCTAGTGAACCTTGGTAGAAGACATACCCAAGACCAAAGATGAACAATGTAGCCATGCATACAAAGTAACATTAGAGGTATGCGGATTTCTTAAAGAAAAATCTTGAGGCATTTTCCTAGAGTTATGATGACATGCTCAGACTAGATCATCAGGTCTCCATCCACCATCTTGGTCCCCCAGTGAGTCATCGTGGGTTCAAGAAGCCTCCTAGGAAAATGAACCCTTCTCATGGTTCCATTTTCAGAAACCAATTCTGGTCACCATCCAACTGATGCCCGACCCGGTCTGAGGCAAGGCTCGAAGAGAGTTCTCGATCCCCACAGGCTAGCACAAGTACCTAGGTATCAATAGTAAACTTTGGGAATGATTTACCTAAATATACGTAAATATAAAACACCCAACAATATAAAATAAACCAATGCTAAAAGTCACAAATGAAAAAGTCTTTTATCAAAAAACTAGATTTTGAGTTACACGTTTAAACCAAAACCCAAAAAACAACAACAAAGTATGGTGAAAAAAACAAACAGCTCAAAAACCACCACCTAACAAGAGGACTCCACCCTCAAGCCATCTCCACAACACCATCATGATAGATCACGAACAACCTGAACCACCATCTCCATAATCTTTACCCTTACCTGTATAAAACATTACCAAATCTACATATACCCAAAGGGGTAGGTAGTGTGTGATCTAATTCCTAGTAGGATGACACTGAGAAAAGATTCCATTCATAATCATTAAATGAAGAAGACACTTGAATGTTTAATAAATGAAAGGAAATAAATGCTTGAACAATTTTAAAGAAAATAATTTTTATGAAAACAAATTCAAGGAAATACACTTTAATTAAAAACACACACTTACTTTTAAGATAACCCAAATGTCATGCTGTATGCTGATGGTGAGCACAAAATAAAAAAGGTGAACCAAATATGGGAGAGGCTCTATAGGTACTAGCAAAAATTGGGACACTAGAAGCTCACATCTCAACGAGAAGTGGTATAGAAACCTTGACAACCTGCATTCTCTTACATGAGACACCAGTAGGGGACATCCCCATAACCCTAGTGGTCTCCAATAATTACCAAAAAGTTTATTTAGTGTTTTAGTCATCATTACATCTAAGTGAAACTAGGACGATACCACTTCAGTATTAATATCACACTAGTACTACTCCACCCACCTAGTTACCTGATCTCCCCTTACTGCTCATTCAAGATTCGGGTTCAGAAGGTATTATACATTCCACAAGTCATCCAAACAGACCCTACACACACTAACATCACCATTTATACACCCAAAACATATTTCAACATCGTACGCACACCCAAACAATTTTAAAATGTGATCTGAACCACCTAAATAGTTTTATAAAACCCTTAAACCATTTATAAAACACCTTTGCAACATTCATATAATTTAATAAACAATAAATAAAAGTTTATAAAATAATTTTTAAAAAAATCACTTTCTTTTACCCAATAAACCCACACAAAACCCTCTTTCAAGAAAAAACTCACACAAATCCATGTTAAAAACACAAATCACACCACTTTCAAGATTAATAAACAAATAGCCCAATTTAATAAGACAGTAACAATTATATAAATGTAAGTTTTCATCAAAATCACACTCATATCATATGAAAATGCAACTAAACAAATCAAACACATATTAAACTTCAAGAAAAACTAAATTCACACTAATAAGATTTATTAAAGAACATGGTAAATTAATTAAATAATCAAATAAATTCATCAAATGATATTTATATGTGGAACCACCATCCTCAGTGTAGAAAAAATAAAATATTCAGTGCGAAACTTCCACCGCCCATTAATCACACAGTAAAAAAAAAATGAAAAATAGACCCTAAATCAAGAATTAAGACAAAAAACATGAAAATTGAACCCAAAAACCAACAAAAGCCTAACTAAAAACCCTACAATAAAAGGAAGGGATCGTATCAGAGGAAATTAAATAAAGGGAAGGATGTCGGAAAAGAGTTTTGCACCAAAGGGAGGTCACCAAAGGGGATGCGATGTGCCGATGTGAGGAAGCTAGAGAGTCCGAATGAGAAAGAGGGGTGGCACTAGGAAGGGCGGCACAAGGGTTGTCTGTGGGTAGCAGGGGTAGCGCCAGGGTGGTTGGGGAACCCGAGCGACGTTGTCGGAGCTTCTCACCAGAAAGAGAAAGGGTCACCGGTTGAAAGGGTAGGAGGTGAGGTAGGGTTCTATGGGCTTAGTAGGGGTGTGAAGGGAGGAAAGGAAGTGAGACACATGGAGGGGGAGAAGTAGCACGACACAACAAGAGGGGGGAGGAAGATAGTAAAGGAAAAAAGAAGAAAAAAAAATAAAAAATGAAAAGAAATAAAAACTTAGAAAAAAAAAATAAAACCTTGAGATAGAGACCAAAAAAGTTAAATATGTAAATGAATTAATAAATAAAATCATAATCATTAGTAATTAATGACAATAATAAAAATAATTTTAATTATTTCATAATTTTTAAAATAATAACACCAATAATTACTTAATAAATAATTAACTAAGATAATAATATTATTAATATTATTAATTAAATATTATTGTTACATTTATAATAACAACTTAATTAAAATACTTATAATAATAATAATATTCAAATAATGTCATCATCATCATCATTATTGGGTAAACTGTTATTAATTCATTTCATTTTTCCTCATTTATTTTTCTTTCATTTTATCATTCAACCAATTAATTAATTAACTAATCATGCACCAGGTAGGGTGCATGGTGATTTGGAGAAGTCACACGACTTCAACCGTGCCATATATGTGCTCCAAATTCCGTCAGACCCAAAACATGCATTTATAAGAAAAAAACACCAAAATCCAATTTCCTCAGACCGAACCTTGACCAAATATCACAAAACCAAATAAAAATAATAAAAAAAATATTTCAGAAGTATGGGTGTGAAAAATATACCCACCATGAAAACTTTCCACCCTTGAAAAGTCAATTCTAAGCCTGATCAGAGAATAAAAATGGGTACCCATGGTGAACACATGACTTTCACTCCCAAGTCTCATGCTCATAATTCCCATGATTCCACAGGATATAGACCAACAAAATAGACTTCCCATGAATTACCTTGTCTTGGGAATCCACCATATGCACTGACTGCTCAAACACTGATAATTCCGTCTTTATCTTCAACTATTCCTAATTCAACACATGAGATGGATTGCTTCGTAGTTCCTTGAAACATGTGTTCTAGTTTTAAGAATCACTACTTCAGGGAAGTTTCCATTGGATTTATTCATGGAACCAGAAACTTCCAACAGTTATTTATCCAAAGGGGACCTGCTTTCCAAAGGAAGGCGTTTTCTAATTTTGAACATTATAACACTTAGGAATGTACACTGGTTGAGAGGATGGGAGGTCGGACTCATCAATCCCTTTTGGGGGGAAATTATTGTCTACTATGGGACACTATTTCTAAATTTAAGATATTTTCATGAATCCTAATTAATTCACCAAGAATAACATAAGATCCCATTGGAATTTGAAATCACTTATTAACGTGTAAAATATATAATCATTAGTATGTATTCATGGCTCTTAATTAATGGAGATATCTGTATGTATTTGAGATTCTCCCTCATTGGTATCCTCTAATATACTATTTGTATATTATTTTAATCATCTTTATGATAATACTGGTTTTTAATCCACTTAGTGGGGCACTCTAGAATTTATTAATATCCAAGGAGGTGAAACGTTTGTTTTGATGTTGGGATCATACCCATGAAATGGGTTACCTATGTATCCTTGTGAAAGGAATCAGAACCCTTTTAGTTCAGTACCACTTAATGGGACACATCATACCTTTTAAGCTCCTATCATTAGGACCTAACCATACAGTTTAATTTCTTGTAGTATGAATATCTAAGAGAAATGTGCTTAGTTAAATTTTGGTGTGCGGATTATGCCAAAATAGCCTAATGAACTTTGAAGGTATATGGCTTTCAAAGTTAGATTAAACCCTATTGGGAATATGAAATAAGGAGAATAGGGTTAATCTAAAGTGTTGGGTTTGAACCTACAGGAGGCTACCTATATATCCCATTTGGATGGAAATAAAACCCCATGTAGTTTGATGAATCTCATATGAGAGTATTGTCCTTTGAGAGAAATGATTTTGGGATTACTTTCTGAAAATAACGCCTAGATGATTTTTGGGGTTTAATTTGGGGAAAATTCCTAAGGAGGATGCCCATATTTAGGGAATTATGGTTGGATTCCTAATGATTATATCTAGTATGCTCGGGGCCTGAAAGGGATTCCTACGTATCTTAGTTTGAACACGAATCAATGTTCTCATAGTTACTTCGTTTGTGCAAATGTTGTGATCATGAAATATCTCTAAGCCCACATGAGTAATGCTCGGTGTGATAAACAAGAGGATTTCAAAGATTCAACAAAGGCACCCACACTTTTTCTCTTCTGCTGGTGGAAGTGGGTGAACCTACGATGGCGAGGGTAGACCAGGGAGAGGCGTAGAGCCTTCACTCTATTAACTTAACATTGGATAAGGGTCCAATGAAAGGAAGAAGGGACGAAGGTTAGGGGCTTACACTAGTATGGCTACACTAAAATTGATCCTAGTAGGAGAGGGGGACTTTTCATTCACTTGAATGGAAAATCAAGTGTGAACCTTACCTTCTCGACCATAAGACCTATTGTTTTGGGTCTCTTTGATAAAGGAGAGGTCCTGAACCAAACCCTCCTCCAAACTAGGAACTTCCCAGCACTATTCTAGGTAGAAATGTCCATGTGACAGTGGATATACAAACCCACAGAAACTCCATGAATCCTAAACCCATTATGAAAGAAATGTGGGAAACCTCTGACTGTGGATATTCAAATCCAAATATGAGTCACACTGATGCATATTTTCCAAATTTTTGATATGTCAGGAGGTTTTGGTGGAGGTCTCAATAGAATCCCTTTCAAACAAGGGATCCAATGATGAAGAAACCTTGCAATGAATGGATTTGAAGAGGGATTGATGGATTTTAGACAAAAGAGAGTAAGTGAGTCAAAGAGGGGTGCCCAAGTAGGGAAGGGCACACATGTATGGAAGCAGAAGTATGCTCGGGAAACCTGATATTCACTTAAGTGACGAAAAAACTGTACGGAAATACTTGGGAGAGACCTAGCTCAAGAATTCAGGAGTATCACAACAACAGAAATTGGATTTAGTGGTTATTTTTTAGTGGCGGTTTTGGGAACTGATGCTAAACCTTTTTGTAAAATGGTTTCGTGGTGGTTTCTTATATACCACCGCAAAACAATTTTTTTTACACTGCAAACCCTTCCCCCCACCCCGACCCCGCTTCTCCCCGCTTCCCCCACTTCCCCCGCAACCCTGGACCCTTGCGACCCCAACGACCCCATGACCCCGGCGACCCCGTGACCCCGTTGACCCCACGACCCCTGTGACCTCGACCCCCTGCAACCCTAGTGACCCAGCAACCCCAGCAACCCCGCGACCTCGGCGACCCCGGCCCCCCGCAACCCTTCCCCCACCCTGACCCTGCTTCTTCCCGCTTCCTTCGATTCCCCCGCGACCCCGGAGACCCCGGCCCCTAGTGACCCCAACGACCCCATGACCCTGGTGACCCCGCGACCCAGGTGACCCAGACCCCCCGCGACCCCACCGACCATTCCCCCTACCCCGACCCCGCTTCTCCTCGCTTCCCCACGACCCCACCCCCTGCAACCACAGCAACCCCACGACCTTGATGACCCCGTGACCTCACGACCTCGGTGACCTCGACCCCCCGCGACCCTGGTGACCCCGCAACCCTAGGTTTCCCCATATTTCCCTCTTTCCATATTATTTTCGGTTTTAATTAGTTTTTTGGATGTTATAAGGTAGTTTGAGGAGAATTTTGGTCTTGTTAATACCTCATTGATTTGGGTTTTTTCCACATGATGGTTGTGTGTGCCTATGATTGATATTTGTGGAGGTTGGGGAATGAGAATACATATGAAATCATGCTCACATAACTAATATAAAAATTTATATTATTGATATCATGATGGTTTTGATCTTCTTGAGGTTTCTGTGACATGAAGACCATTCGATTGAGGTTCTAGTTAGACCATGTTGAGCATTGCAACCTGGGTAAAAAATAAAGGTTGTTATTAATTTGAATTTTTTGTGGGTTTGTTTTTCACTTTTTCTTTTAGATTTGGGATCTTTAATGGAATTTAATTTTAGGTATAGTTTTAGGGTTTGTGGGATTTTGGTAGAATTTAGGTTCTTGGTTGTGTTTTTTCACGAGGAGTATGTTTTGTTTAAATTTCACCATTCTAGATTATCCTTAAATGGTGTAGTGATATATGCTATACCTCTACCTATTTTGGGTTTTTTGTTTCACGTTTATTGTTTTAATATGATTGGAGATGATGAGGAAATTTTATAGAATAGTTTAATCCTCTTAGATGTGTTTTTTGTTTGGATTTAATCCTCTCAAGTACCCCCAGGTTGTTTTCCCACCCAACCACAACTTGAAATGAGGTATCATGGGGTTATATCATTTTTAATTTTATGATTATACTAATTACATTCTATGGAAATAATGTGTAATTATGGGGTTGATTTTTACACCCCATGAAATAATTTTCTTATTTTTAATGATTTTAAGGATATTTTTTTAGTTTACCCAATTTTTAGTGATTGAATAATGGATGTGGTGTTGTCAAAATAACTTTAACATGCTATAGTCTAGAAGCACCATGGGTGTGGTGTCACATCTAGCTAGTGAAATATATAAAGAACCTCTTAAACACCCATATTAGAAGGAATTTTGATGTATGGGTTTCCCTATATGAAATAGGGGGAGGGTCAACTCGGTTTGTGGGGAGCCATAGTGGTGGTTGGTTATAGTGGCTTCATGGGGGGATAAAATAGGGAGGCTTCTACAGTATCGATAGCTTCCTACATACATTTTGGTTATAGTGGATTCATGGGGCGATAAAATAGGGAGGCATCTAGAGTATCGTTAGCTTCCTACTTACAGAATCAAGTAAATAGTATTTGGATCCCAACATCACTGTAAAACACTAAGCTGTGATAAAATGTGTTTGGTGAAAAAACATTTCTATAATTATGGGGATATAGTAGAATATTGATAAAGTGGAGCTTCTTTTATAACTCTTTTATGGCTTGGGAACAACTGGGTTCAATTAATGGAACTTATAGGCTCTTATCCATCATTTTCTCACTACCTGAGAGGAATAGGTAGTCCAAGAATATAGCCTCCTCTTATTCAATATTTATAACCTTCAAGACAATGATATAGAGGATTCCATTAAGCAGTTGCATAATTTTTCTATTCAAGAAGCATGGAATCATGATTGAATAGCTATGAAGAAAGAAAAACCACGAGAACATGAGGCTCATGTGGAAAGAGTGTAGGTGTAGCTACTATCAGCAGACATAAGGATTGAGCCCATTATATGAAGGATTTAAAACTAACATCCCATGTTAGGAAGACACATCCATTGGATAAATTGAAAGATATTAAACAAATGAACCTTAAATAGTCCATCAATAATTATCATCAGGAATTGGATTATTTTTTAGATTTGGATGAGTTGAGTATCTTATAGTTGTTTTTATCATTTTTCTTTACCTGTAACATCGAAGATAGACTCTAGAATATGGATCCTCTTATCATTTGTTTATATTAATGAATGAATATTTTTAATTCTTAATTCTCATCCATCCCGTAGATTTTGTTTTAGCTTGATTAACACTTTATGATAACCTATGAAATATTTGGAGGAAACATCATTAAAATAATCTAAAATCAATTGAACATTGAATTTCTAATGCATAAAGTCAAATATGGTTCTAAAAAATGCCTGAGTCAGAAATATTTCCTCGGTTTCATGGATCATGTATGTGTATAGGCATAAGTACAATAACTGTAACACTATATTTAGTCTATTTGGATGAATTATTTCATTTTGATCATGGATCATAGATGGATATAGACATAACTACCATCAAATTAACACTATAGTTAGTTCATTTGGATGAATTAGTTCCTCCTTTATATGGATCATGGATGGGTATAAGAATAACTACCGTCACTATAACACTTTTATAGACCATTGGGATAAAATAGTTCACTCAACATGATAAGGATCGCCAAGGGGTAGATTTAGAGTGTTGATTCCAATGTTTAAAAGGGGTTGATCACCCCAAAATTATTTCTTCGCACATTTCATAAATATAACTCTGGACTAATAAACTGGGGATGAGAAAACAAGTGAATGCTTAAAAAATTTCATAGTCAAAAGGGCCTGGAGAGTACATCCTGACTTCTTCTAGATTAATATTATGAACCCCACAAGCTTTAAGTAATTTATTTATCACCTTAAAATTTTATTGATCCTCATATTGGGGAGGTCTAGATCACAAGGAATTGTATTCTTAATAGGTTTACATTTACATATTTTCAACCTAACAGGATTTCTTCCATTTTTCAATTCTAAATTCTTAACTTAGATTAGGTTAGCTTCATATCCAGTTAGTAGAGACTCAATTTTTACCTGGGTTTCTCTTTACAATTGTTCTCCATGATGAGTAGTGTAGAGACCCGTAGCTTAACGTACATGGACATTACATTACTTTTGCGGAATACTTGGTACATAACAAAACACACACACAAGGATCGTAATAGTTTAGTGTCTTTGGAAACTCGGAACGTAATCTTCTAATCGTGGTGAAAGATCTTCTATATCTCACATAAAGATCTTCCCTTTTTTTTACCTAAAACCTTTATTTATATCCTGGGGAAAAGAAAACATAAAAGGGTGAGCTCAAATTCTCAGTAAGGGTAAACAAAAGAAATATCAATCACATCATATAAATAAGCACATAACTTTTGGAAATCTTAACCTGCAAAAGAGATCATAATTTCATAACATGGGGTAAATCATGGCAGTGAAATGTATTCAAAATAATCATAACTTAAAACATGAAACTTTGTGGCATTCACACATAATCATAGAGAACCATTTCTTGATAGTCAAGACTCATTGCCAAGACTATCTTAGTGGACAAAGTCCCTTTCTGAATTGAGTAACCCTCGTTTTAGTCCTGTTTCACTGAACCGGTATAACCTACCGTTCCAGCCCTGTCTATCTCATGAGATATAAAATCTTTACCCAATGCATTGGAGGGATATATAGGTCCCACCCATCTTATAATGAATCCTTTCTTATGTGTGCCACAAAATCATAAATCATACATCATTGCATAACCCATGTAATAAAAATGGAATTCTTAAACAACATGACATCATAAAACAATTCATATAAGATAAAGGAATTCATAAAAATATTTCCATCACAACATAATCAAATCCATGTAATAATAGGGATAAAAATAGAACCCTTTATCATCTTAGATGGAAAATAATTTTTATAAAACACTTGAACTTCATTCTTGAGGAAAATATCCTTTCTACTTCAAAAACACTTTTCCTTTCTTAACATGTCATACAATTTTAAACTTAAAGAAGTTGATTAAAAATAAACATGAAGACTTGTAAAGTAAGCTTCTTGGAAATAATGTTTTAAAAATACATTCATGCCGTATAAGTTAAAAAAAACATTCTTCTCGTACTTTTGTCGGAAAAGTCAAAAAAGTACCTCGTACGAAAAACGACAAAAGATTCCTTTCATACATATTACTAAAAACTCACCGAAGGGTAAAAATGGATTTAAACAATTGTAGGTGGACGTAAAAAATATTACATATTGATGAAACATGGATGTGGATGATAAAATACACCCCAGTAAATACTTACGAATAAACAATCTCGGATAAAAATGAGATTGTGATATTTCCCTTACCTTAGGTCCGATTTGCTTCGTATGTGTCCGAACCTCCTGTATAATGATTTAAATAATGTCATTGACTTATTACAGAATAATATTCATTGTTATGATATCATATATGATTCACTTATGACATTATATTACCCGTTCTTTTGTAAATTCCATGTTAAAGAAGCGTTTTGGGTAAAATCGTTTCATTTATCGTAGGTGTTTTGACTTGTTGTTCGTGACATTATTATTACTTATATCATGATTTACTTACTTCCAAAATATAAAATATGATTTATATATCATATATATTCAGTATATATATATATATATACTAGATAGATAAATGAAATGAAAAACACCGTTCATGGAGACGGTAGTCCGTACGTACGCATGAACGTTGTTTTCCTTTCCTTATTATCTTGAATGGAATTAAGTATATGACATACATATATATATATATATATATACATAAATCCAGTAGCTTTATAATGTCATATATTTCATTATTATTTCTTATATATACTTTGTAATCATTCTTAAATGGTTAACATGGAGAATGAATCTCATCGCGTCGTGGAGACGGTAGTCCGTACGTACGCACGAGCGATGATATCATTTCCATAAATATTGAATTGAATTGGAGTGGATTATACAATATATCAGAATCAATATGATGTTGTAATAACTATGTATAGTTATTCTTTACACCATTATACTCATCCATGTAAGGTGGTGGTGGAAAATAGATTACACCACGGCGTGGAGACGGTATTCCGTACGTACGCACGCGCAGTGATTTCTTTTTCCGTAGGATGGATAGATGGTGAAATAGGGTTTTTTCATACTTATAATAACATATCAATATATTAGTGATACTGATGTTATTACTTCATAATGAAACAACCTAAGAAGAAGAAGTGGAAGAAGAAATAAAGATGAAAGAATTGGTAACGGTAATTACCTCTTCTTTGAAGCGCCTCTTTGAGACCTCCTCTTAGGGCACTAAAATTGGTCTTTTAGGAAGACCAGAACCTATAGGATTATTCTAGGGAAGTGTAGAGGAGAAAATGGCAGGGGTTGGCCGAGCATGAGTTCTCAATTTGGTGTGAGGAGGAGGGGGAGGAGGTGTCCTTTTATAAGGGAGGAGAGGGGCACCTTAGGAATACCTCAAAATATTATTTTATATTAATGTCAAAATCGGTTTATAATGGTTCCAAAGGGTATTATTTCGAAGCTAAAGTGGGTATGGGTCAAACTACTATCATACAATAGGATTTAGACAAGTTTAGGGTATTATTTTAACCTTATCAATTAGATTTAACTCTAAGTTAAATAATTTAACTTTTACCGTGTCTTTTTGTTTTCTTTCACTATATGGTTAATACACTTACTATAACATGCCAAACTAACCCCAAATTGTATATTATTAACACATATATCCTTATCTAAGTCATTTCGCCGAACCTTAGATTTTTATGAATAAAATAACAATTAATAATATAATATTTGAAAAAACTATTTTGTGTCAATTTTGACACTATTTGATATATGATTTTTGTGAAAGTCATAACAGAATTATATGTTCGAAAAAAGTTTATCAATACTAATATATCATAGTAACCTAGAAAATTAGTGGAATTCATAAAAAGTCTCAAATTACATTTATTTTTGTGTTTATAACATCAATTATGTCAATATTTCATAAATAAGATAATTACTGCATCATCTTTGTGTCATAAATAAATTAACTTATTTGATGTCTAAAAATTACAAATAAAATACCATTATGTAGGAAATCTTTTTAGCTTTCTAATGAATATTTACAATCGAATTTATCTCATGTACAACCCTATATAAAAAATGTTTCAGTAAATAAACTTTGATTTTAACTCTTTTAACTCTTCTTTGAATTAAATAATAATAAATGTCCTAATCTAATCCAAGTGGGCCTAAATGATAATAATTTACACTTAAGGTTGTTTTTGGTCTAGATACATTTGTCCAATAGAATTAGGACATGTGTTAGGGTAATATTAATATCATTCTTACCCTTAATTACCCTATTTACTTTTAACCGTGGTAAATAAAAGTAAAAAGATACTATTCACCAAAAATTATTTTCATCTCATTGAACCACATTTTACTTACTGACATCAACCGTGTCTCTTGGATTTTTGAAATTCCATTCACAGAAGCGGTAAAATTAAGTTTTATGAAAAATTCAGTTTTTTAAGTACCACTTAGTAGTTTCACTATTCATCAAAAATTGATGTTTTTTAGAACAATGCCAAAATTTCATCCTAAGCTATATTTCATATTCTGAATTCAAAAATGAAGTCTATTTTACCAAATTCATAACATAGAAGTTGCATTAATTAATTTTATAATTAAATCCCGCTGTTAAAACAAATAGCGTGTTTTTAAGAAACAATATCTATCAAAAGATTGACACTTGATTATGTCTGGTTTAAATGTGAAATTACATTCAATGACCAACATTGTATTAAATTGTAAAAATATATTCTAAATATACTTTAAAACAACTCAAATTAATAATTTATCACTATTAATTATTTTGATTAAAAAAGTTGTTTTTAATTATAATTTAGTAATTTTCACTATTCATCAGAATATGAAATTTATCCGAAAAGTACCAAAATTTCACCTTAGGCTAAATTCGATACTCCGAATCCAAAAATGAAGTCCATTTTGAGAGCTAAAATTTTTAAAATTTTAAAAGGTGGTTATTACTATTCATAACGGCTAGTTATAATAATATTTTAATAGCATATCGTTGTTTAGTGAAACTCGGTATTGCGTACTACACACGCTATCGAGGAAGGTCGCGATTGCGTGTAATACAAGGTAAGTCAAGGATGCATGTTGTGCAAGCTCCTTTTGGTGTAGCGTACAACACAAGACATTAATAAAATTAAAAAGAATATTTTTCATAAAATCTCGGGCTGTTACATTCTACCCCCCTTAAAATGAATTTCGCCCTCGAAATTCGTCGGGGTTATAAATGGTTTACTATTCGAAAGTTTATTTAATAGAAACCCACATCGTAAAAAGGAATATCAAAACCAATCTTTAAAAACAAAAGTATGAAACGTAACGGTTACCCAAATAAACTAATCACTGGGTTTCCACATAGGTGAAAATATGGATATGGAAGAGAAATCTAACCATCATGTTCTGATGGAGAGTGATAGAGAACATGGCTATGGAAAATCCAGTAATCACAAAGCCATAAATTTGTGACGATCTAAGGTACCATCTGATTCATCAGATATAAGATCACCAGGACAACATTTTTGGTTTTCAAGATCATTTCCCTAAAGTTGAAAATTTGAATTAGAATAAATACTTACTTTATTTTGGTACAATATCACTGTTGTTCGTGCCTTGAACAATTTCCACTTCATATCTTAAATAAATGAAGTTGAATTTGTTATTCGTGATGTGTTAGCAGATCATGTAATAGAATGATGGGTCATTCCATCTGTCTCAAACAAAAGGTTTGAAAAGTTATAAGTTCATCTTATGGTTAGATTAATCGTATATGGTTCCAAAAATGAACTTATACTTCATATATCATACCGCTTAATAAAATAAAACTAGTTTCTACTAAACAGGGACTTCCTGTAGGCCATTGGTAGGCGATAAAGGCCAGTCGCATTTCGGTTGTGGGTTCGATTCCCACAGCCTTGTCTGACGTGATGGGCTGTCGCCCATCCTGCAGGTTGTCCTTTTTTTAAAAAAAACTTCTTTCCTTAAACAATACTAACTTATGTCCAACATAATACATTCCAATCTTTAGGCTTATCCATAATACTGTATTCCACTCTCATAACATAGTGAAAACAATTTCCAGAGATTTAACACCATCGTCGATCCCAATATATCATAAGATATGTTTTGTTGGTCACATTCCAAACATTCAAAGTCCTTAATCATGTATTCTCTTGAATACCTTAGTGAAAACATGAATGCAGTTTAAAGTTAACACTTTCCACATACCAAAATCCTCAAAATTCTATATACTCAAACCATGATATCACTTAGTCCTTATATCAATCATGAGCTCATGAATACTGTTAAACATTTCATTTTCTCTTTTTCCCTTCATTATGCGCATATCATCTTATTTCCAAAAATATCTCAATCACTTTGAATACCACATTAGACCAATACATAAATATTCCAATACTCCATGATACAACATTATTTTGGAATCCCATTACATAAACACTTAATCATTCCACCACATCGTTGTCATATTCAACATCTCCAATAGTGATCGCATGTGACTTCACTTTGTCCTTTGCCTTCAGTGGTTGCTCATGTTGATCTTCACTAACCCTTGGATTAGGGAATTTATTAGCATAATGCCCCATTTCCTTGCACTTGAAGCATTGAAGTGTTGGTGGTGCGTTCTCTGTAGTGTTTGCTTTATTCACATCATTAGAAACCCTTTTTCCATTACTTCGACACTCAGCTGCTCGATGACCTTCTTTTCCACACTTAAAACATTTTCTAGTCCCTTTAAGACAATCTCCACCATGCTTCTTTCCACACTTTGTGCATAAGGAAACATTCATCTTCTTTTCACCATTATTCTGAGATTTCTCCTTGAACTCCATCTTTCGTTTTTTGTCAAAACCATGAGATGGATATGTAACACTAACTTCCATTTCTACCTTGATAGCACAACGCACAATTTCTTCATAGCTACTGAAGTATCTTATAGCTAATTCCCTTCGAAGACTTGGTTTTAAGCCACTGAAAAATCGATCAACTTTACTTTCAGGTTGGATGATAATGCCAGATGCATACCTTGCAAGTCTTGTAAAATTCGCTTCATATATACCAACAGATTCATCATCATTTTTCTTTAGTTCAAGAAACTCCTTCTCCATCTTTGTTCGAAGAATACGAGGGAAGTACTTACTGAAAAACAAGTTATTGAACTCGTCCCATTCCATGGACTCAATTTCATCTCTTGGCCTCGTATTCTTGATAAGATTCCACCATTGATCAGCTTCACCTTCCAAACGATATACTACTAAGATGACTTTATCATGTTCAGAACATTGAAGAACTGAAAATATCTTTTCAGTGGTACGGATCCATTGTTCAGCAACAAGTGGATCAGAGACCCACTGAAAGAAGGTGGACGTTTCCTCATGAAGGACTCAATAGAATATTGTTCCCTTCTCTGCTCATTTGGAAGTCCATAATGATTCATAGCTTGTGTAAGGATAGGAATAAGATTTTGCACTCCATCTCCCATAACATTTGTTTGTTCAGGAGGGAAATCATTGCATTGTCCATTGCATTGATCAACACGGTTCCTTCGGGTTCCAGCCATCGTCTAAAACCCAAAAAGAATAGTGTGAGAGGCAAAAATAATGCTAGGGAAAACAACATAATAAAGGGGGAGTACCTTCAATATCTAACATCTTAGGTATAATTCTATGATCGTTAGCGTAATTATAGTACTATAACCTATACGTATACTTAACCTTAGGGACATCCCTAGACATACCTTATAAATATCTCTAGGGATCTCACTAAAGTTCTCGCATCCTAGTTTCCAAAGGTTGACTAAACCTTTCCTCTGATACCAACTGTAGAGACCCGTAGCTTAACGTACATGGACATTACATTACTTTTGCGGAATACTTGGTACATAACAAAACACACACACAAGGATCGTAATAGTTTAGTGTCTTTGGAAACTCGGAACGTAATATTCTAATCGTGGTGAAAGATCTTCTATATCTCCCATAAAGATCTTCCCCTTTTTTTACCTAAAACCTTTCTTTATATCCTGGGGAAAAGAAAACATAAAAGGGTGAGCTCAAATGATCAGTAAGGGTAAACAAAAGAAATATCAATCACATCATATACATAAGAACATAACTTTTGGAAATATTAACCTGCAAAAGAGATCATAATTTCATAACATGGGGTAAATCATGGCAGTGAAATGTATTCACAATAATCATAACTTAAAACATGAAACATTGTGGCATTCACACATAATCATAGAGAATCATTTCTTGTTAGTCAAGACTCATTGCCAAGACTATCTTAGTGGACAAAGTCCCTTTCTGAATCGAGTAACCCTCGTTTCAGTCCTGTTTCACTGAACCGGTATAACCTACCGTTCCAGCCCTGTCTATCTCATGAGATATAAAATCTTTACCCAATGCATTGGAGGGAGATATAGGTCCCACCCATCTTATAATGAATCCTTTCTTATGTGTGCCACAAAATCATAAATCATACATCATTGCATAACCCATGTAATAAAAATGGAATTCTTAAACAACATGACATCATAAAACAATTCATATAAGATAAAGGAATTCATAAAAATATTTCCATCAAAACATAATCAAATCCATGTAATAATAGGGATAAAAACAGAACCCTTTGTCATCTTAGATGGAAAATAATTTTGATAAAACACTTGAACTTCATTCTTGAGGAAAATATCCTTTCTACTTCAAAAACAATTTTCCTTTCTTAACATGTCATAAAATTTTAAACTTAAAGAAGTTGATTAAAAATAAACATGAAGACTTGTAAAGTAAGCTTCTTGGAAATAATGTTTTAAAAATCCATTCATGTCGTATAAGTTAAAAAAACATTCTTCTCGTACTTTTGTTGGAAAAGTCAAAAAAGTACCTCGTACGAAAAACGACAAAAGATTCCTTTCATACATATTACTAAAAACTCACCGAAGGGTAAAAATGGATTTAAAAAATTTTAGGTGGATGTAAATAATATTACATATTGATTAAACATGGATTTGGATGATAAAATACACCCCAGTAAATACTTACGAATAAACAATCTCGGATAAAAATGAGATTGTGATATTTCCCTTACCTTAGGTCCGATTTGCTTCGTATGTGTCCGAACCTCCTATATAATGATTTAAATAATGTCATTGACTTATTACAGAATCATATTCATTGTTATGATATCATATATGGTTCACTTATGACATTATATTACCCGTTCTTTTGTAAATTCCATGTTAAAGAAGCGTTTTGGGTAAAATCGTTTCATTTATCATAGGTGTTTTGACTTGTTGTTCTTGACATTATTATTACTTATATCATTATTTACTTACTTCCAAAATATAAAATATTATTTATATATCATATATATTCAGTATATATATATATATATAATAGATAGATAAATGAAATGAAAAACACCGTTCATGGAGACGGTAGTCCGTACGTACGCATGAACGTTGTTTTCCTTTCCTTATTATCTTGAATGGAATTAAGTAGATGACATACATATATATATATATATATATATAAATAAATCCAGTAGCTTTATAATGTCATATATTTCATTATTATTTCTTATATATACTTTGTAATCATTCTTAAATGGTTAACATGGAGAATGAATCTCATCGCGTCGTGGAGACGGTAGTCCGTACGTACGCACGAGCGATGATATCATTTACATAAATATTGAATTGAATTGGAGTGGATTATACAATATATCAGAATCAATATGATGTTGTAATAACTATGTATAGTTATTCTTTACACCATTATACCCATCCATGTAAGGTGGTGGTGGAAAATAGATTACACCACGGCGTGGAGACGGTATTCCGTACGTACGCACGCGCAGTGATTTCTTTTTCCGTAGGATGGATAGATGGTGAAATAGGGTTTTTTCATACTTATAATAACATATCAGTATATTAGTGATACTGATGTTATTACTTCATAATGAAACAACCTAAGAAGAAGAAGTGGAAGAAGAAATAAAGATGAAAGAATTGGTAACGGTAATTACCTCTTCTTTGAAGCGCCTCTTTGAGACCTCCTCTTAGGGAACTAAAATTGGTCTTTGAGGAAGACCAGAACCTCTAGGATTATTATAGGTAAGTGTAGAGGAGAAAATGGAAGGGGTTGGCCGAGCTTGAGGGCTCAATTTGGTGTGAGGAGGAGGGGGAGGAGGTGTCCTTTTATAAGGGAGGAGAGGGGCACCTTAGGAATACCTCAAAATATTATTTTATATTAATGTCAAAATCGGTTTATAATGGTTCCAAAGGGTCTTATTTCGAAGCTAAAGTGTGGATGGGTCGAAATCCTACCATCCAGTAGGATTTAGACAAGTTTAGGGTATTATTTTAACCTTATCAATTAGATTTAACTCTAAGTTAAATAATTTAACTTTTACCGTGTCTTTTTGTTTTCTTTCACTATATGGTTAATACACTTACTATAACATGCCAAACGAACCCCAAATTGTATATTATTAACACATATATCCTTATCTAAGTCATTTGGCCGAACCTTAGATTTTTATGAATAAAATAACAATTAATAATATAATATTTGAAAAAACTATTTTGTGTCAATTTTGACACTATTTGATATATGATTTTTGTGAAAGTCATAACAGAATTATATGTTTGAAAAAAGTTGATCAATACTAATACATCATAGTAACCTAGAAAATTAGTGGAATTCATAAAAAGTCTCAAATTAAATTTATTTTTGTGTTTATAACATCAATTATGTCAATATTTCATAAATAAGATAATTACTGCATCATCTTTGTGTCATAAATAAATTAACTTATTTGATGTCTAAAAATTACAAATAAAATACCATTCTGTAGGAAATCTTTTTATCTTTCTAATGAATATTTACAATCGAATTTATCTCATGTACAACCCTATATAAAAAATGTTTTACTAAATTAACTTTGATTTTAACTCTTTTAACTCTTCTTTGAATTAAATAATAATAAATGTCCTAATCTAATCCAAGTGGGCCTAAATGATAATAATTTACACTTAAGGTTGTTTTTGGTCGAGATACACTTGTCCAATAGAATTAGGACATGTGTTAGGGTAATATTAATATCATTCTTACCCTTAATTACCCTATTTACTTTTAACTGTGGTAAATAAAAGTAAAAAGATACTATTCACCAAAAATTATTTTCATCTCATTGAACCACATTTTACTTACTGACATCAACCGTGTCTCTAGGATTTTTGAAATTCCATTCACAGAAGCGGTAAAATTATGTTTTATGAAAAATTCAGTTTTTTAACTACCACTTAGTAGTTTCACTATTCATCAAAAATTGATGTTTTTTAGAACAATGCCAAAATTTCATCCTAAGCTATATTTCATATTCCGAATTCAAAAATGAAGTCTATTTTACCAAATTCATAACATAGAAGTTGCATTAATTAATTTTATAATTAAATCCCACTGTTAAAACAAATAGCGTGTTTTTAAGAAACAATATCTATCAAAAGATTGACACTTGATTATGTATGGTTTAAATGTGAAATTACATTCAATGACCAACATTGTATTAAATTGTAAAAATATATTCTAAATATACTTTAAAACAACTCAAATTAATAATTTATCACTATTAATTATTTTTATTAAAAAAGTTGTTTTTAATTATAATTTAGTAATTTTCACTATTCATCAGAATATGAAAGTTATCCGAATAGTACCAAAATTTCACCTTAGGCTAAATTCGATACTCCGAATCCAAAAATGAATTCCATTTTGAGAGCTAAAATTTCTAAAATTTTAAAAGGTGGTTATTACTATTCATAACGGCTAGTTATAATAATATTTTAATAGCATATCGTTGTTTAGTGAAACTCGGTATTGCGTACTACACACTCTATCGAGGAAGGTTGCGATTGCGTGTAATGCAAGGTAAGTCAAGGATGCGTGTTGTGAAAGCTCCTTTTGGTGTAGCGTACAACACAAGACATTAATAAAATTAAAAAGAATATTTTTCATAAAATCTCGGGCTGTTACAAGTAGTGTTTTTATTTACTTATATTGTTTTAGTTCATGCAAGTTGTACCGATATAGTTGATGTTTAAGGTTATAATAATTTTACCCAGGTGCACATTGTTTAAGATTATGATGTGTGGACCATAAACTGGGGTAGCCTACATGAAGAGATGTTTCATGTTAAGTTGATATGAATTGGTAAAATATGGTATCATGAATATGGATGATCTCATAATTAAGTATAACTCAATAAAACTAATAATAATGACCATTGTTGTTGATAAGAGTGGCGTTTTCACTCTTTGAGATTGTTTTAGTGCTTGGTTGTGTGATATCAAGAGAAAAATATATGCACTCTCTAATCATAAATGGAAGCAGTGGCATAAGGGATGTACCACTTTTACTAATTGGATTTAAGGAGTTAGATACGATCTTGGAACATGGGTCATTTAGTTTATGGTCATGAAGCCCATACCATTTTCTTTGTGATTTAGAGTCACACAATCAGGACCAATTAACGGTTACATCCCACTATTTCTTTGCTTCTTCATCAAGATAGGAAACACTATTTTTTTCCTCATGAACTGTGATTCCAACCAAGTTATTCTTATGTTACTTTTTGTTATCTAATATTATATTTTGATGCTATAAAGGATTTCAAAAGTCAAGGGTTGAAAATTTTGAGATTTGGGAGAAACAAGATAGGAATACTATTTAGCATAACTTTTAGTATTGACCATGTGGTAATTGAGTAATATGGCATTGTTAGCACACTGTTTCTCTTTACCAAAGAAACTTCCCCTATCCCAAAAACTAGCGGGTTCATATCTAACTGAGGGGATCATCTTTATTATATTATATTTCTATAATCTTACAATATCGTATATATGAATCTATTTCTCTATTTAGTAGTAACTATGTGTTTTATTTTTTTTTATTGTTTAGGCACATTGTGATATACATGGATAAAAGCTAGATCACATTACTAAGGAACACACCTCAGTATGTTAAGGGTTTGAATGATTTTTTAGATTTTTCAATTTATAATCGATTCATTGAAGGGATAATAAGATTTCCATATCCTAAATGTAAATTTAGAACATGGTTGAATATAGATGAAGTTTATGAACATTTAATACTGAAGCAATTCCCTACTCAATATTTGTGTTGGGTTTGGAATGGAGAATCGAACGTTACATAAATATTGAGCACTAATGTTAATCCATTTAATGAGGTCCCAAGATCATCAAAAATAGAAAATGAAATGAAAAACCTCATAAAATATTCATTCGGCAATGCAAGACACTACAATTAGCATCAAAACATATTAGAACAACCAGAAGAGGGTGCTACAAATTGCAATGTAACAAGTGATGTTTTTGTGAATGTAACACAAGTAGATCAAGATTGTAACATATCATTAGATCCTCCTATTGATTTTGTGGAGAAAAATGTAAGAGAAAAATTCACGGAGGAAAATGTGTTTCATGATTTAGTTGACGATGGAAATCAAGAGTTGTATAGTGGGTGTTTGAAATATTCAAAGCATTCATTTCTGCTGAATTTGTACCATATCAAATGTCTATGTGGAATTACAAATAAGGAAATGTCCATGATATTGGAATTGATTCATGATGCATTTCTTGAAGAAAAAATCCCAGATTCTTTTTATGATATGAAAAAAGTTGTTAAAAAGCTTGGTCAGATTTATACAAAAATACATGCGTGTCCCAATGATTGTATGCTTTATTAGGGAGAGGATTCAAGTTGACAGAATTTCAAGAATTTTTTTTCTTCTAGATGGTAGTAAAAGGGTGATATTGGAAGTATTAATGAACATAATTTCATGGAGAAGAAGAAAAGGAACACACCTGTAGAGGTTTTGCGTTACATTCCCTTGAAGCCTCGATTGCAAAGATTATTCATGTCATCAAAAACCACCAAACACCTAGAGTGGCATTCTGTACATAAAAACAATGATGGGTTCATGAGACATCCATGAGATTCCCAATCGTAGAAGACATTTTATTCATTACATCTAGTTTTCTCAGCTGATCTTAGGAATGTTTGACTGGGATTGGCTACCGATGGATCCAAACCATTTGGGACTTTGAGTACTAGTTATAGGATTTGGCAAGTTGTTTTTATCCCTTATAATCTTCCTCCATGGATGTGTATGCAACAAAAATATTTTATCATTTTGAGGATTATTCCTAAAAAACAAAGGCCTGTAAATGATATTGATGTATACTTGTCGCCTTTGATTGATGAATTGCAGGAGTTATGGAGCAATGATGTTGAGACATTTGATTCTTCTTCTTCTAAAAAAACGTTCAAAATGCATGCTGCTTTAATGTGTACCATTAGTGACTTCCCTGGGCTTGGGAATTTATTTGGTTGAAACACTTACATGGGATTGTCTTGTCTCATTTGCAACTCTGATTTTGAGCCCAAATGGCTACCGCACAGTAGAAAATGGTGTTTCTTGTTCCATTGAAGATTTCTCAATGCATCTCATAGATTTAGGCTAAACAGATCAAAATTTAATGGTTCCATTGATTGTAGACCACCTCCAATGTTGTTAACTGGTTTTGAAATATTGAAACAACTTTAAAATATTGAAACAAAATTTGGGAAGGTTTATCATTTGAATGGAATCAGAAAACGGGTTTGACATGCATCGTTAGGTGAAATAAAAACAACAGTGGAAGAAAAAAAGTATATTCTTCAAACTCCCATATTGGGAACTTAATTTGTTGTGGAACAATCTTGATGTGATGCATATTGAGAAGAATTTCTGTGATAATTTTATTTTCACATTACTTAATGAGCATGGAAAGTCGAAGGATCATCTCAATTCTCATAAAGACTTACAAGTAATCAACATAAAATGTGATCTCTGGTCAGATGAGAATGAGAAGTATGCTCCAACCATTTTTGCAATGAAAAATAGGGATAAAGATACATTCCTTAGAATTTTAAAGAATGTGAAGGTATCTAATGGGTATTTGAGTAACATCTCGAGGTGTGTTGACTTGAATAATCGTAAGTTAAATGGATTGAAAAGTCCCGATTCACATATTTTTTTACCACAGTTACTACCATTGACATTGCTTACATTATTACCTGAAAACGTTACTGCTATTGTACAACAATTCTGCACATTTTTCAGGAAATTATGTGAGAAATCTCTACATCCATTTAATCTTGAAAACCTCCAGGAGAGGTTTTTACTGACCCTTTGTGCAATGGAGATGATCTTTCCTCCATCATTTTTTACTGTCATTGTGCATTTAACTGTGTATTTGGTTGAGGAAGCTAAATTAGGAGGCCCCGTTCATTATCGATGGATGTATTCAATTGAGAGGTATTTTATTTATATATTTTTCATTTAAGAAAATTTTTTTGGCATTTAAATAAATGAATAATATTATTATTTTATTTCACAGATATCTTGGGGATTTGAAAGCATACGTGAGAAATGAAGCTCAACCAGAAGGCTCTATTATTGAAGGCTATTTGGCTGAGGATTGTCTTACCTTTTGTTCCAGATATTTGGATGATATTGAGACCAAATTTAATCGAGTTGGATGTGTTGATGACACATCAACTCAATCTCAAATGCATTAGAAATAAAAAATATTTCCTGCTATGGGCCTATCAGTTGGGAGGACCACAAATGTGACACTAACAGAATTGGAATTATTACAGGTACATACATATGTGCTGCTGAATAGTGAAATTTCAGATCCATTTATTGAAGAGTTGAGGATACAATCAAAGAGACTAATGAGAGGCCAAACATGAAATGAGAAAGATATAACAAAAGCTGTGAATAAAGAGATTGTAGAATGGTTTGCAAGACCTGTAAGTTCATAAATATTACAATAAATACAAATATTAGTTTGAAACATACATTTTGTAAATCTATTAAATTATATTTATTTTTTAAGATCATGAATACTGATACTCGAGAAGAATTGTCAGAATATTTGAAGTTTCTTGCTAGAGGTCCTATAAAACAAGTTATAAAGTTCGACGCTTATAATGTGAATGACTGTAGATTTCGTACAGTCGATCGAGAAGTGGGTTTGAAAACACAGAATAGTGGTATATTTACATTTGCTGATGTGGGATACTATGTAAATCTGCATGATATTATTGAATTAAACTACCATGAACATTTTTTTGATGTTTTATTCAAATGAAAATGGGTCGATATTATCAAAGGTGTTAAAAGAGATTCCTTGTCATTTACTTCTGTGTACTTCTCTCGCTTGATGGATGTTGGTGATCGTGAACTGCATGATCCATATATCTTTGCATCGCAAGAAAAAATGGTATATTATGTGAATGACATTTTGGATGAAGGGCGGAGTTTAGTTGTTCACATAATACAAAGATATTTGTATGATATGGGTGATGAAGTGGAAGATTTGACCTCTAAAATTGAATTTCATCAACAAAAGGAAGCAAAATTATTTGTCCATCATGATATTGAAAATATTAGTCTAGCAAGGATAAATGAAGTGGATGAAGAAATGGAGCAGGGAGCTGACATGATTCAAGGGGAAAATGATTTTATGTACAATTATTTATTCATTCAGCAACCACTTGTTTCATTTCTGCAGTCATTCATTATCATTGTTATAAATATTTTTTTTGTTAGTACTGGGAATCTATTATCATTTTTAATTTCTTTTTCTGCATAATTTTTTTGTAATATATATTCTGAACTTAAATTTATTTGATAAAATGATAGGAATGTCAAGGAGGAAGTGGTACACTATTTCATCTAGTTCTGCGAGAGATGACGATCCATCTGGCTCCCTCCCCACGACATCTGAGGCACTAGCTGCCTACACCCCTGCACTATCCCCCCCTACACCATCTCTCACACCATCTATGGATGTCCCATTAGAGGATGAATCGTCTACTCCTCCTTTATTAGCCTCAGCAGTGGGGCAACGACATGCCCCTTCCAGTTTATCACGGACATACTGGAGTGTCACTGTCATACGTACAAATTTTAATTGAATAAATTCATTACATTTTGTTTATACTAATTGTTTTCTCATTAAAGATGAAAAAATGCAACCTTGAATAAAAACATAAAAAGTTAAGATGTTTGGAATATGAATGAATAGAAGATAGTCATGCCATTTGAATCTTATGGGGTCCCTACGGATGATGTCACATGGTTACTTGTCCAGATTCTAGGCCAGCTGGAAAAAGGGCCCATTTCACTTCCTATTTCTTATGATGATTGGAGACATATGCCTCCTAGATGGAAAAATGAAGTTTTTGATTCCCAAATAAAGTTAATTTTATTACATTATGGTTTAATTGAATGTAATGTTACTAATATGTTCAAAATGAATTTCTGTATACAAATGTTCTTCCACTTTATAGTTGCTGATGTGATAGCACATAAGTGGACGTTGAAAAATATTGGTAAGAAATGGAAAGATTTCAAATGGAGGTTATGGTGTGATGTCAATGATACTTCATTGACTGTGCAAAAAATGTATGAGAAGCTACCCAGTGGGGTACCAAAAGAATAGTGGAATGTTTTTTTGACAAACATTGTGATGAGAAGTGGATGGTATCGAAATATATATTATTATATTATCCTAATTTTACATTTATACATTTATATGAAGAGGAGATGACATTAAATACATTAATATTAAATTTTATTTTATTTATTTTAGGATCTATCAAGACATAATACATCAAACCGGGCGAAGCATGTCATTTCTCACACTGCGGGCTCAAAAAGATTTTCTAGAAGCCAAATGACATTGGTAATATTTTAATTAGTTTAAATATTTATAATAAAATATTATCTATTTAATATATTGAATTTTTTATTTATCTTTTCTTAATGTAGTCACAGAGTTTAGGGCATGAAGAATCCCGAACTGAACTATGGTTGGATGTTCACAAAAAATCAGATGGAAGTTTTGTTAATGAGACTACTAAAGAAGTTGGGGCATGAAGTGAATTTTTTATTATTTTAACTTATTATCAGTTTTTACTGTGTTAATATATATTGATATTTGATTTATAGGTAAAAATCAAATAACTATAGGATGCCAATCTTGCGTAGTCCTACTCAGTCTCCCATGATGACCTAGTTGCTAAAGTCCTTGGGAAGGAGCATCTGGTAGAGTGCGCGAGATGGGTTTCAGACCCAGACCATCTGATGTCTTTGGCATGCCACCATGGATTTCAGCTGCATCTACTCTTGGTTATAGTCAATACATACCCAAATATGCTTAGAGGGAGAATGCTTCTCTATGAACCATATTTCAAGACCAGGGGGTTCAGATATCCTCTTTTCATAAAGCGATGACTGATATACATCAACAAATGAGCAGATATTCCCCTGGTGGTAGTGCATCGACTGGTGGTATGCAGGATAATCACAAAAAATGAAAATAATTTAGTTTTCAAACTTTCATTGGTTTTAAGTTTTAATATAAATATGCAACAATATTTAATTTTAAATATAATTGTAACACCCAAGCTTCCACGGTACACTTCTCTTTGAATAATACAGTAGTGTGTGTTGTACACAACATCGAGTTCTAACACACCACAACCAATCAAACTAGCTGTTTTTAATAGTAATACCCTCTTTTTGAAATTTTATAAATTTTATCATTCAAAATGGACTTTATTTTTGGATTCAGAATATCAAAATTATCTTAAGGTGAATTTTTGGTACTTTTCGGATAACTTTCATATTTTGATGAATAGTGAAAATTACTAAATTTTAATTTAAAACACATTTTTAATCGAAATAATTAATAGTGATAAATTATTAATTTGAGTGATTTTAAATTATATTTAGAATATATTATTACCATTTAATACAATGTTGGTCATTGGACATAATTTCACATTTAAACCGGACATAAACAAGTGCCAATCTTTTGATAGTTATTATTTCTTAAAAAACGCTTTTTATTTTGACAGCAGGAATTAATTTTAAATTAATTTCTTCCAATTATGCGTTTTGAATTTGGAAAAAATGGATTCCATATTTAGAATCAGGATTTCAAAATTGTGTAAATAGGTAACTCTTATTTTTAGATATTTTGAATAATTATTTCGTTAAATATTGTATTTACCATGGTTAAAGGGTAAATACAGTAAATAAGGGTAATAAAATATTATTATAATAATAATAAATTACCCTAAAATGTGTCCTAACCCTATTGGTTGATACATGTCCGACCATGGTCATATTTGGGCCGATTTTGGGACCGCATGGATCCACTTGTAAGTGATAATGACACTTTATATTAATTAAGTTAAAGTAAATACAAAAATGATATAAGCATATATCTTTTAGAAAAATAATTTTTACATAGGGTTATATATGTTATATTTTAGACTATAAATATTAATTAGAAATATAAAACGATTTATTTCATAATGATATTTTATTTATAATTTTTAGACATTTAATAATTAAATTTATTTATGACATAATAATGATCCAGTATTTACCTTATTAATGAAAGAATCAAATAATTAGTATTATAAGTGTTAAAATAAATATAATTTGAACGTTTTGATGCCATCCAATAATTTTATTGGTCAATATGAAATTTTAGGATTTTTTAAATGAATTTTTTCTGAATTAATAAAGTTTTTAAGACTTAAAAAAATCAATTATTAAATAGTGTCAAAATTAACATAAAGGAGTTTTTAAAACAAATATTATATTATAAATTGGTATAATATTCCTAAAAATCTAAAGATTGACTAAATTAATTATATAATGATAGGTTTATCATTAATGAACCACTTGGGGATCTCTTGGAAGTTTATAATAATTTTATTAACCATATAATATAAAAATATAAAGAGACATGGTAAATGTCAAACTGATTAACTAAGAGATAAAACTAAACGATAAGGTTAATAAAGTCACCCAAACCTATCTAAAACGTATTGTTTGAGTTGTTTTAGACCCATCCCCACCTTATCCTCAAAATAAATCAGTTTTGAGCCATTATAAACTGAATATGAATTTATTATAAAATAGTATTTCTATCTTTTCCTAAGGTGTCTCTCACCCCTCTTATAAAAGGGCACCCCCCGTTCTCTCTAATTAACACCTTAAAAGCCTTTTGTATCGGCCAAAAACTTCCCAAATATCCTCTAAAATTCCATAAATTTCTCATAGAGACCTTCCTTTAGTCTGAAAGCCCTCCTAAGGATCCCTTTTGATCAAATCAAAAGGAAGAACCCGAAGAAGAGGTAATGTTTTCACCACCCTCTTTCAAGTTCCCTTCTTCTTCAAATTCTTTTTTCTTTGTTATTTCCATTCTAAAATATTAAATCCAATATCTCCTATATACTGTGAGGTTATTTTAAATATGGTACAAACATATTCAGTATTCTATCCATCCCTTGAATGACATGTCCCCATACATGCGTACGTACGTCTTACCGTCTCCACGTCGTGGTGTAATTGTTATTCAATACATTATTATTTGTATGAGTATAATAATGATGTGTAATTGATATAAATAATAAATACAACATTATAATGATTCATTATATATGACATACCAACCAATTATATATTATTTTAATATCAAAATAATGATATTGTCGCTCGTGCGTACGTACAGACTACCGTCTCCACGAACATGATGAGATTCATTCCCCATCATATCCATTCAAGAATAATTTTCATTTGATAGTTAAAAATAATGTTTAAAGACTTAAATCATTCGGTATATGAATAAGATTCAATCTATCGATAACAAACATGGCTTATGTAACGAAGCATATAAAGGAAAATGAATCAGTTAACACCCGAAATAACGACAATACTAAGATATTATTAACAAAGAAATATTAAAAGATCATATACGATATCATATTAATGTATATGATTATTTCATAATTTAATAATAATTATTTCACCATTATACAGGAGTTTAACCTACCCTCAACCAAGGAAAAGTACAAGGTAAGGTTTAATTTTACAATCTCTTTATTATCCGAGGTTGTTTTTACGTAGGTATCTACTGTGACCTCTTTATCATCCAAATCCACGTTTCATAAAAATGTATTTCAAATAATTCATACTATTTTACAGAATATGGTTTAAAGTCATTTATACCCTTGTTTTAATTTTTATAAGATGTTTATAAATGAACCTTTCCGTCGTTTTCAAAACAAGGTCCTTTTTAACCTTTTCGACAGAATTAAGGTAAGAATGTTTTTTTAACTTATACGGTGTGTGAAGATATTTTACACCGTTATAAAATCATCAAATCTTACCTTATAATCTTATAAGAATATTTTCAAATTAATTTTTTTATTTTATAATTATGTGAATTTTAAATGATTTCAAAAAAAGAGATATTTCTCTCGAATAGTTTTGATTTCATCTATTTCAATATCCTTTGACAGATTTTAAGATTATTCAAAGTTGATTTATTATGATAAAAAACTTCCATATTGTATTGAAGGTTTTGTGATATGATTGACTGTGGATATGTTATTTTTATACCATTCATAGTTTATGGAGAAAGTATTGACATTTTGTATTCTATTTTTAATACAAATTTTTATATTATGTTTAAACCTATTCATATGAGGAATGAATTGGACTTAATAAGTGACGGGGGGGGGACTACTATAGCTCCTCGATTCATCGGTAGGTCTTATGAGACAAACTAGTGTCTTGGAACAAGGCCTTGACAAAATCTTATTTGTAGTCTTGGCACAAGGCCTTGACTATGTGGTTATGATAGTCTAGCATTATGCATTCCACCATTATGAAAGTGGTTATTGATATTGCATGTGATTATTCAACTAGTAGAATATCATTGTGAATAAATAAATGGCACTATTTCATTTTATCTTTTCCATATTATACTGAAGTTCAAGTTTAAAAGGCTTTTGTTTTAGTTATACATTTCCTTAAATGTTTATGTTTATTTATGAAAGTTTCTGGTATATTGTTATCCTTACTGGGCATCTGAGCTCACCCCTTTCATTGTTTTAATTTTTCCCAGGATGTGAAGAAGTATTTTATGAATGACCTACCGGGAATGTATGAGGGGATATGAAGACAAGATGTTGTTGTAGTTTTTTTACTTTATGATGTAATGTAAGACTTATGAATATATCTAGTGATTCCAAGGCTACTAAACTAATCGGTATTTTGAGACTTGATATTTTGTGATCTTGCCAATGTTATGTAATAATGCACCGAATCTGGGTAACTAGGGTCGGGGAATTACAGTTGCTATCAGAGGATGTTTAGTACAAACCTTGGGAGCTAGATTTAAATAAACTCTGATTAGAGCACATAGACCTAAGATAGACTTTGAGGATTAGTATAGAATAACTTCCTAGAATTTTGGTATTGTAGAGATTTTGTGAGTTTTTTGAGAAATACATACCTGTCTAGATACAAGAAGGTAGAGGCGGCTCTGGCACATATGTACCTAGGGGTAAAACCTAAAAACACCGCTTTGATCTAGACTCGAATGTGAACTTGTGCATGAAAATGGGCCTTACTAGACTCTTGGTTTGGACAATCCCGAGGGATATGCTTAGGATAATTCTCAATTTCTTTACAAACCATTATGAAGGGTTTATAAGTATATACTCCCCCAAAGAAAATATTTTTATGATTATGGATTATGTCCATAAACTATTCAATTAATGTTAAGTGTTTTACAAGTTCGGATTTATGTATTGCGATTCATAAACTAATCTAGTGTATTCCATTGTTTAGAAATGGTGACTAGTGGAGGAAATGGAAACCGTATCAATGCACACACTCCATGTAGGAATTTCCCTCCTTCTTAAGATAATTATAGTGGTGTTGGTGATGCAACTAGTGTTGATCAGCTAATAACCATACTGGGATAACTCAATCAGGTTATGAATAATAACCTTACCCGTATAGAGCACCCTGATCCGCAACATGGAGGATCAATGTTAGATCGCTTCATGAGGCCAAAACCACTAACATTCAATGGGGGTACAAATCCACTAGTAGCTGAGCAATGTATAAATTCCTTAGAGAAAATATTCCACGCCTTGGGGAGTAGAGAAAGGAAAAAAGTTGTTATGACAGTTTACCGCCTCACTAGAGATACTGATCAGTGGTGGTCATTGATTCAAAACAGAAAGGAGGATAATGAAGTATCAAATACGGAATAGAGAAAGTTTAAAGATATTTTATTAGAAAAATACTTTCCTCATGACCATTAAGCAGATGTGGAAAGAAAATTTTTGAGTCTGAGACAAAAGGAGGATGAGAATGTTGCAAAGTATGATTATAGCTTTACAAGGTTAGCAAGGCATGATAAATATTATATACGTAACAAAGGAAGTAAGATTGATCGTTTCTTTGATGGGTTAAAACCGTTTCTCCATCGATCTTTAGTCTCACAATCCTTCTCGTCGTACGAAGATATTGTCTCATGTGATATCAAGATAGAAAAGGAATTCTCTAAGTCATATGACTTTAAAGAAAATCAAGAGAAGAAGAGATATTCTGATCACTCTGGAAATGTAAATAAGGGGAATAAGGGAAAAGTTGAATATCTATCCTGCAGTAAATGTGGGAAGAAACACGCTGGTACTTGCTTGAAGGGAATGAGAGTTTGTTACAAGTGTGTTGAAAAAGGCCACCAAGATCATGATTGAAAGGGGAAGAAAAAAGCTACTGATATTCAATGATACAATTGCAGGGAGATGAGAAATTATGCAAATGAATGTCCTAAGCGTCAGGGTAAATTACCTCAAAAAAGGCCAAAGGATCAAGGCCAAGCTTATGGTATCACTACTAATGGGGTAGAAGCTCCGAAAGACGTAGTGGTAGGTAATATAATGGTTTCCTCAAGTTCAACAAATGCATTATTTGATTCTGGATCATCACATTGTTTCATATCTTCCAAGTTTTCTAAGAAAACTAGATATTTCCAATTTGATTTAACAAGGGAGTTTTCAGTGAAAACTCTTAAGGGAAGTATCATCGCAACAAAGTTTTTTGAATCCATTCCCATTAGATCATATAAATTTTCTTTATCTACTGATCTCAACGTCATACCTATGATTGAGTTTGATATAATCCTTGGTATGGATTGGCTTTCAGACCATGATGTGAAGATTTATTGTAAGAAGAAGGAAGTTATGATTTTTGACGATGATGATAAGGAACACCTTATCTTTAGAGCAGAATCGTCACCACCTAATTCTTATCTAGATCCACCCCCAGTAGCTCAAATAAATTCAATTATTGGGGAGGAAGAGAATGAAATAACTGTGGGAGAGGAAAGGAATTTTCAAATAAAGGATGTACCTATTGTGAAAGAATATGTAGATGTGTTTCCAAAAGATTTACCTGGACATCCTCCAGAATGAGAAATTAAGTTTTCCATTGATTCAATTTTAGGATCAAGGCCATATCGAAGACCCCATATAGAATGGCCACTGTGGAATTAGTTGAACTAAAGAAACAACTAGAGGAATTGAGTAATAAGGGATTTATTTTGCCTAGTGTTTCTCTATGGGGAGCCCCCGTACTTTTTTTTATAAAGAAAGATAGATGTATGAGGTTATGTATCGACTACAGGGAAATTAATGCTATAAAAATAAAGAACAAGTATCCCATACCTCACATTGATGATTTATTTGACCAAATTCATGGAGCTCAATACTTTTCAAAGATTGACCTTCGATCTGGATATCATCTGTTGTGTGTGAAGAAGGAAGAAATTCTGAAGACAACATTTCAAACTAGGTACATGCATCACGAGTTTACAGTAATGCCTTTTGGGCTGACTAATGCACCCTTTGTTTTCATGGATCTTATGAACAGAGTTTTCAAGGAATATCTTGATGAATTTTTAGAGGTATTTATCGATGATATCTTGGTAAATTTAAAAAGGTATGAAGATCATGAAAATCACTTGCGCATTATATTGAAGACTCTGAGAAGACGTGAATTATATGGGAAGTTTAGAAAGTGTGAAATATAGCTTCAGGAGATTTCATTTCTTGGCCATATTGTCTCTAAGGATGGAATCTATGTTGATACATATAAGACAAGAGCAATCCAAGAATGGCCAGCACCGATGAGTATAACTGAGGTATGCAGTTTTATTGGTTTAGCAGTTTATTATCGACGTTTCGTCCAGAATTTTTCCCAGTTGGCTAACCCATTAACAAAGCTCACACGTAAAGGAGTTAAATGTTTTTGGACAAAAGATTGTAAAGAATGTTTTGAAGAACTGAAGAGAATATTAGTCAATGCTTTTATTTTGACTCTACCATCGGGAAATGACGGGTTTTTTATTTATAGAGATGCATCAAAGAAAGGACTTGGTTGTTTCCTTATGTAGAATGATAGGGTTATTGCCTATGCATCACGATAGCTGAAAATTCATGAGCAGAACTATGCTACACATGATCTTGAGTTAGCTGTTGTAATCTTTTCTTTGAAGATATGGAGAAATTATCTCTATGGTGAAAAATATGAGATTTATACTGATCACAAGAGTTTTAAGTATATTTTCTCACAGAAAGAACTCAACATGAGGAAAAGGCGATGGCTTGAACTACTCAAGGATTATGATTTCACGATACACTACCACCTGGTGAAGGAAAATAAGGTGGAAGATGCTTTGAGAAGAAAGTATCATGGTGTTTTGAAGAAAATGATAGTTAAAAGGGATCCAATTTTTATGGATCTAGTAAAGTTGGATATGGGAATAACCATGGAAAGTGAAACATTGATAATTTTTTAAATGGTTGCCAACCCATCTTTACTAGAAAGGATAATGATTTCTCAGGCCGATGATGAAGAGTTTAAAAATAATATTAAAGCCGTGAATGATGGGAGATTGAGTGACTTTGTGTATAAAGATGGAATTGTGAAATTTGGGAGGAGACTTTGTATTCCTGATATACCTGATCTAAAAAGGGAATTGTTATACGATGCTCATAGTTCCAATTTCTCTATTCACCCTGAGAGCACCAAGATGTATAGAGATTTTAAAGAACATTTTTGGTGGGACAAAATGAAGAGAGAGATTGATGATTTTGTGTCAAGATGTATGGTTTTTCAACAAGTGCAAGCCGGAAGGCAACAAACTGGTGGAGTATTGCAACCTCTTCCCATACCTGAGTGGAAATGGGATAATATCACGATGGACATTGTCATGAGAATACCAAAGACTTCTAGAAGGAATGATGAAACATGGGTCATTGTTGATCATCTTACCAAGTCAGCACATTTTCTTGCTATAAGGGAAGATTTACCACTTGAACGTCTAGCAAGACTATATATTAATGAAGTTGTGATACTTCATGAAGTACCCCTATCGATTGTTTCTGATCGTGATCCCTGTTTTACTTCAAGATTCTGGAAGAGTCTTCATAAGGCCTTGGATACTGAACTTCATTTGAGCACTGCCTACTACCCTCAAATAGATGGACAATCAGAACGGACTATTCAAACCTTAGAAGACAAATTGATATCATGCTCACTTGACTTTTAGGGTATGTGGGATCAATATTTACCTCTGGTGGAATTTTCCTATAACAATAGCTTCCATTCAAGTATTCAAATGGCACTATATGAAGTGTTATATGGAAAGATATGTCGCACACCAACCTTTTGGGATGATGTTGGTGAAATAAAACTCGTAGGCCCAGAACCGATGGAGGAAATGATGGAAAAGGTAAAGGTAATCCAAAACCACATCAAGCAGCTCAAATTAGGCAGAAGAGCTATGCTGATAACCGAAGGAAGGATTTGGAATTTCAGGTAGGAGATCATGTTTTCTTGAAGGTATCTCTATGTAAGGGTATTATACGTTTCAGTAAGAAAGGTAAATTGAGTCCCAGGTACATCGGACCTTTCGAAATTCTAGAATGAATTGGGGTTGTATCTTACCATTTGACAATGCTGCCAAATCTCTCCAAAGTTCACGATCTGTTCCACGTATCACTATTGAGGAAATACATGCCTGACACAATGCATGTACTCACCTATGAGAACCAGATCTATCTTATTGTGAAGAGCCTGCCAAGATTCTTGATACAAGTGAAAAAGTGCTGAGAAATCGGACGACTCGTCTGGTAAAAGTTCTATGGAGAAACCATAAGATGTAAGAGGCAACGTGGGAACCTGAGGAACTTCTGATGAAGAACCACCTAAGCCTTTTTATGAAGTAGTATTCTAGAAATTTCACGGATGAAATTATTTTAAGGAGGGAAGAATGTAACACCCCAAGCATCCATGGTACGCTTCTCTTTGAATAATAAAGTAGCGTGTGTTGTATGCAACTTCGAGTTCTAACACACCACAACCAATCAAACTAGCCATTATGAATAGTAATACCCACTTTTTGAAATTTTATAAATTTTATCTTTTAAAATGGACTTAATTTTTGGATTTGGAATATCGAAATTAGCTTAAGATGAATTTTTGGTACTGTTCGGAAAAATTTCATATTTTGATGAATAGTGAAAATTACTAAATTTTAATTAAAAACAACTTTTTAAATCGAAATAATTAATAGTGATAAATTATGAATTTGAGTGATTTTAAATTATATTTAGAATATATTTTTACCATTTAATACAATTTTGTTCATTCGACATAATTTCACATTTAAACTGGACAAAAACAAGTGTCAATCTTTTGATAGTTATTATTTCTTGAAAAACGCTTTTTGTTTTGACAACGAGAATTAATTTTAAATTAATTTCTTTCACCTCTATGTTTTGAATTTGGAAAAATTTATTCCATATTTGGAATCAGGATGTCCAAATTTTATAAATTATAAACTCTTATTTTTAGACATTTTGAATAATTACTTCGGTAAATATTTTATTTACCATAGTTAAAGGGTAAATCCAGTAAATAAGGGTAAGCAAATAATATTATACTAATAATAAATTACCCTAAAATGAGTCCTAACCATATTTATTAGTATATGTCCAACCATTGGAATCTTTGGGTCTATTTTGGAACCCCATGGATCCACTTGTAAGTGATAATGACACTTTATATTAATTAACTTAAAGTAAATACAAAAATGACATAAGCATATATCTTTTAGCAAAACAATTTTTACATAGGGTTATATATGTTATATTTTCAACTATAAATATTAATTATAAATCTAAAGCGATTTCATACATAATTATATTTTATTTATAATTTTTATTCATTGAATAATTAAATTTATTTATGACATAATAATGATGTAGTATTTTCCTTATTAATGAAATAATCAAATAATTAGTATTATAAATGTTAAAATAAATATAATTTGAACGTTTTTATGCCATCCAATAATTTTATTGGTTAATATGACATGTTAGGATTTCTTAAATGAATTTTTTTTGAATTAATACTTGGGGGTCTCTTGGATTTTTATAGTAATTTTATTAACCATATAATATAAAAATACAATGAGACATGGTAAATGTCAAACTGATTAACTAAGAGTTAAAACTACAAGATAAGGTTAATAAAGTGACCCAAACCTGTCTAAAACCTATTGTTTGAGTTTTTTTTACCCATCCCCACCTTAGACTCGAAATAAATCAATTTGGATCCATTAGAAACCAAATATTAATTTATTGTAAAATAATATTTCTATCTTTTCCTAAGGTGCCCCTCACCCCTCTTATAAAAGGGAACTGCACATTCTCTCTTATTCACACCTTCAAAGCCTTTTGCCTCGGCCAAAACCTGAAAAAATATCCTCTCAACTTTCCTCACTTCATCATAGATGCCTTCCTTTAGTCATAAATCCAACCTTATGAGTTGATCAAATCAAAAGGAAGAACCCGAAGAAGAGGTAATGTTTTCACCACCCTCTTTCAAGTTCATTTCTTCTTCAACTTCTTATTTCTTTGTTATTTCCATTATAAAATAATAAATCCTGTATATCCTATATAATATGATATTATTATAAATATGGTACAACCATATTCACTATTCTATCCATCCCTTGAATGACATGTCGCCATACGTGCGTATGTATGGCTTACCGTCTCCACGTCGTGGTGTAATTTTTATTCAATACATTATTATTTGGACGAGTATAATAATGATGTGTATTTGAAATAAATATTAAATATAACATGATAATTATTCTGTATATATGATATAACAACCCATTATATATTATTTTAATATCAAAAGAATGATATTGTCGCTCGTGCGTACGTACGGACTACCGTCTCCACGAATACGATGAGATTCATTCCCCATCGTATCCATTCAAGAATAATTTTAATTTGATGGTTAAAAATAATTTTTAAAGACTTAATATCATTCTGGATATGAATAGGATACAATATATCCATTAAAAACACAACTTACGTAACAAAGCATATAATGGAAAACGAATCAGTTAACACCCAAAACAACGAAAATACTAAGATATTATTAACAAATCAATATTGAAAGATCATATATGATATCATATTAATGTATATGATTCTTGTATAATTGAATAAAAATTATTTCATCACTATACAGGAGTTTAACCTACCCTCAACCATGGAAAAGTACAAGGTAAGGGTTAATTTCCCAATCTCTTTATTATCCGAGGTTGTTTTTACGTAAGTGTCTACTGGGACCTCTTTATCATCCAAATCCATGTTTCATAAATATGTATTTAAAATCATTCTTAATATTTTATAGAATATGGGTTAAAGTCATTTATACCCTTGTTTGACTTTTTATAAGAAGTTTATAAAGGAATCTTTCCATCGTTTTCCAAATAAGGACCTTTTTAACCTTTTCGACAGAATTAAGCTAAGAATGTTTTTTAACTTATACGGCATGTGCGTCTATTTTCCGCCATTAAAAAATCATCAAAGATTACCTTACAAGTTTATAAGAATATTTTCTATGTAAAGGTTTTATTTTATAATTATGTGATTTTTTAAAGGATTTCAAAAAAAGAGATATTTCTCTCAAATAGTTTTGATTTCATCTATGTCAATATCCTTTGATGGATTTTAAGCTTATTCGAAGTTGATTTATTATGATACAAAAATTCCATATTGTATTGAAGGTTTTGTGATATGATTGAAAATGGATGTGTTATTTTTATACCATTCATGGTTTATGGAGAACGTATTGACATTTTGTATGCTAGTTTTAATACGAATTTTTATGTTATGTTTAAACCTATTCATATGAGGAATGCATTGGACTTAATAAGTGATGGGTGGAGCCCGCTATAGCTCCTCGATGCATCAGTAGGTCTCATGAGACAAACTAGTGTCTTGGAACAAGGTCTTGATAGAATCTTATTTTTAGTCTTGGCACAAGGCCTTGACTATGTGGTTATCATAGTCTGGCATTATGCATTCCATCATTATGAAAGTATTTATTGATATTGCATGTGATTATTCGACTAGAAGAATATCCATGTGAATAAGTAAATGACACTATTGCATTTTATGTTTTCTATATTATGCTGAAGTTCAAGTTTAAAATGCTTTTGTTTTAGTTATACATTGCCTTAAATGATTATGTTTATTTATAAAGGTTTCCTCTATATTTTTATCCTTACTGAGCATCTGAGCTCACCCCTTTCATTGTTTTAATTTTTCCTAGGATTTGAAGAAGTATTTTATGAATGACCAACATGGAATGTATGACGGTATTTGATGACAAGATGTTGTAGTAGTTTTTTTCACTTTATGATGTAGTGTAAGACTTATGAATATATCTAGTGATTCCAAGACTAATAAACTAATCGGTCTTTAGAGACTTGATCTTTTGTGATCATGCCAATGTTATGTAATAATGTGCTGGCTCTAGGTAACTAGGGTCGGGGCATTACAATAATGTTCTTACAGGTGACAGCAGAAAGTGGAGATGGAGGTGGAGAGGCTGACGATGCATCATCATACCATGAGTAGTTTTATTATTGATGTATTGAAGAAATATGGGAACAATTGGTTTGTATTTTTAACATGTGTAGCACATAGTTTCCACCAAACATTTTCATGTACTAACATTTCCATGATTTATTAAGTTTCTTTTTATGCATTTTATTGATTTTTTATGTTACCTATTATGTCTTGATTTCTCGAGTATGGTATACATCATTCCATTTAGGCCAGTGTTTGAATTGGTAGTCGATATTTTGGATGACTAGGAGTTAAACCCATTTTGATGTATTGAACAAATTGGATCATTTCATATTAATCAAGGGGATAGTGTTGTGGACACATTGGTGAGGTATAATGTGTAGATAGTGAATCTTCACGCATTTTTAATGGTTATCATATTCTGTTCCTGATGAGAAAATGTGGCCATGCCCCATATAAAACCTAGGTTCCTCTTAATGTGATATGGTATTAAACCGTATAAAACCGGGATTCATTATACGATGTGTATTGGATGATCTAAAAGTCTTACACTATATAAAATTTGGATTACACTTACGATAATTATGATATGTTCATAAACATTACCTCATATAAAACGTGGAAGCATCACATTATGTGGGATGAAAAAAATAATGTTCTTCAAGACATGACATTAAATTTTTCTTCATGGTCTTGGTTTTATGATCTTACACCGTGTGCAATCATATTCAAGATTTCATCATGGGTTGAAGATCCTATTTTATCCTTTAATCCCAGGTTTTATTCACCACAAATACATTTTTGATTCCCCCACCTCACCAGTCTATCCTATAACAGTTTATATCAAGAGATACCTAGTCCAAGCATTATGACAATAAAATATGCTCATACATCCATCACATGGGTTTATTCATCCTTGGAGTTTCATCAAACATCTATTTCCACAACATTCTAGAACTATGGGTGGATTGATTCCCATTTCCATGGGATACGTATTGATGCATATATCTTCTATCATTGTGCCTAGCTGATGATTCACCATATAATAATCCATTACATAAGGTGTCATTTCCCCAAAACACTCACATGAGCCACCTTTTTAGCAATAATCTCGTTTCATTTATGTTGACACATTAGCGGGCCAAGACGCTCTCATTTTGTGATATGAGGAAGTAAATAATGGGTATATATATACAAAAGAACTTCTAAAATCCTAATAAGATGAATTTAAACTATATCATTACCCCGTGTAAAATATATATACCTATTAATGATATATAATTTAACCACATAAAAAATTGATATGTCTCTTAAAGAGAGATAATTTCACCTCTTATAAATTCTCGATGCCTAATATTATAATATGTAATTATTCAATATCATCATCCAAGAAGGTAAACTTTTTGGCGTTGGTATCCTATGACACCATGAATCATAAAAACTTGTGGATTGTTTCCAATAATCATGATATAAGTAGTTGCATATAAATATTTAATCTAGGGCACAACCCTATCAACGACTCATTATAGGTTTCTCCCTTTCCTATCTACTTTGGTCAAAGATTGGAGACCTTTAACTCAAACCTATACCAATATTTGGACCTATAGGAATTTAAACTAGTTGTAGTCATAGTCCATGTTGTATTATTTTAAACATCAAAGCCCAATGTCCTCAGCAAACAGTGTTAATTAACAACCATACCCTATTAAATGAAATAAGGACTCCTCATCCGATAAGTGTGGGATGATTATAAAAATAATTACCACATATAAAACTGAGATTCCTCATATGATAAATATGAAATGAACCACACATTACCTGTATAAAACTTGTATTTATCCGAATATGAGATTATATGACATCCTTGCCAGAGATGAAATCCCTCCTCTGACAATAGTCTCTTACCATTTCATGCATCAAAACTATGTTTTTCTTGATTCCCACTATGAGGAGACACATATTGATGCATTTATATTTCATCTTAGTCCCATACCTACCAGCAACTCATCATGGGGATGTTTCCCTCTAGGCCAGGCTTGAATCTTGTCAACCCACATGTTTAAATAGAACATTTGAGAACATGAAGAAATATCTTCAATGGAAGCTAATTTTATATATGGTACATCCCCACATACACTTGTGCGGTTCACACATTCTATTATTTGGATAATCCTCGCCCTAACAATCTAAAAAGGATCTCTAATTAAATGATTCATGGACATAGTGTCTTACATACCATCTTAGGCTCATTCAATGAAGTACATTTACTGATAAAAAGAAGATCTCATTCTTTGATCTCCATAAATAGTTGATCATGATATTTTTCATCCTATCCACAACTAGCTCAAGTATCCTATGTTTCAAACATGGTCAATAATAATTCTATTTCTATCTATTAATCCCATTTCACTTCTCATTTCTCAAAAGTTGTAAATTTCATCGTGATATTTTTCAGGTCACTTCTTTCCCTCATTGGGTTCACCCATATAATAAATTATAACTATATAAATATCCTTGATTCTTGAATCAATCATGGCTCAGTAGGGTTTAATGGTTGGGAGGAAGTCCACCTCAAGCATGGTTGAGTTGCATGATCACCACATGGTCCTAATTCTATAACCTTAAATGAATCACTAATCTAAACTAATTTTAAATCAACCTTATAATGTGTTGTGTGGTGTTGTACTCATTATCTATCAATTCAGGTCATGTTTTTTACTCTTCTTCCCTACACATACCCATTTATGATGTTCCACTATATTTTCCAAGAATCACGACCATAACGTTTTTACTAGTTGTATCCATTATTTTTTAAATTTTGTGTGCATTAATCTATTAGGCTATTGGTATTTCTGGTTTTATTTGTTTTTCAGTGCAGTGGTGCAGTGGAAGCACAAAATTTAATATATATATTTTTTTCTGGTCAGCTTTTTGAGGCACTTTTAACCACCGCGAAAAGTATACAGGTAAGACATTAGCGGTGGTTTCAACCGCCGCTACAGAGTCGCATCACCCATGTGGATTCCACAGTGATTCTCATGACTTTAGCTGCGGTTTTACGGCCACTGGTTTTTATTTTATTAGCGTTGGTTGTAACCGTCGCTAATAAAATAAAACCCGGGGCTCGTAAAAACCGCCGCTAAACTCAGTAATACTGATGCGAAATAAGGCATCTACGACGCTTCCCTTAAACTGCCGCTAAATGTAAATAGCCGCCGCTAATAGTTTTCCGACACCAAATTTAGCTGCGGTTTCTATAAACCGCCACCAAACCATGAAGCGGTGGTTTAAACCACCACTACATGCAAAAATGACCACCGCTAAATGACGGTTTTCTTGTAGTGTATTCACAAGAGATCCTAGAAGTGTGGTGCTCAAGATCCTATAAAAAGAATAGGTGGCACACAAGAGTTTTTGATTTAGGGTGGTTGGGCGCTTTAGGCGCACAAGTGTTATGGTTTTCAAAAACTAAAAGGACTTAAGTCAAATGATCTTCCATAAATCCTCTGCTAAAGGTGTTGAAGAACTACCTTGAAAGTTTCTGAAGACTGGGGTGAAGTAATAGGGAGAACAGAGCAACAATTGGGCTTCAGGGAAATTATTATGTGAAAATAAAGACCCCAAGGGTTTATTTATTGGAAAATATAGAACCCTAGGAAAAAGGAGTTTGGGCGTGTAAGTGGGTTGCGCGCCAACTTTGTGTCGTGCAAGTGGCTACCCACTGAATGGGTGGTGCCCAAGTAAACTTGCGTGCCACCGGGGATTTGGCCTAACTAGGGCGCCACTTTGAGTACTTAGCCAAATTTTTTGTTTTATACTATAGGGGATGTGCCCCCACACCCCTCCCTGGGATCAGTGCTGGGATATGGTCCCGAACATTTGGATGGGGGCTTTGCTACCATCACTGACCCCCATGAAAAATGTAGAGTCGAACCACAAACTTTTCGATCCCGATTGAGAACATTTTGCGGAAAAGTAAATGGAACACATTTCATGGTGTCTAAAAAATCCCCCCTTAGAATTTGGTTCGTTTATAATGAAAATAATCTTGTTCTTAGGTAAAACTAGCTCACTTTGTTGCATTACAACATAATTTGGTTAGATTTGATGCTACATCAATTATAGAAGGAAGATCTAATATTTTCCTAAGCCATGGGGCCTAATGAGTTTAGTTTTATTTTTACTAGGGTTATATAAACAAACCCACAAAAATTGTATCTTTTCACTTTTTATTGCACAATATTACCTAAACCATACATAAAATGTACGTTTAGTGATATGGGACTCAACTTTTGTCCAAAGTGCCCTTAGTGGGTTCTCAGTCTAGTGAGTACCATGTCTCTTGTTGTTGGCAGTTTAGAGTCATGAATGTTGGACTATAAAGGGATAGTATTTAAGGTCAAACATATTTGACCATAAATTTTGAAATTATATCCCAAAAAAGACTCAGTGGAATAGAATTTCTTTAATATTATTTAAATATTTCCAAGGGGAATATTGAGCCATGATTTTTATGGTCACCAAATTTAAAACCTGTATCAACATAAGGGGATTCTCCTCCAGGAATGATGTTTCCATTATTTGAAAAAATCTTTACGAGAGTTGTGTTATGCAGGGCCAACTAGGGAATATTCTACATAGCCAAATAGTGTAATCTTTTGATTGACAAGCCTGTTATACAGGCAACTTATGCAAGGCCACCTAAGGGCATGTGCTGCATAGTCAGATAAAAGAACTCTTAGAAGTTTGACATTTTACTGTTGATAGACAACGAAAAATAATATTTGGGTGACTCAAGACCACAATGGGTGGGTTTTCCAAGGAAAGGGATTTTAAGAATAAACGGCTATTTTATACCGACATATGTCATGAATAGAAAAACCATTTCTACACCAATTTGGAGTATGAGGAATGGATAAAATTTATCAGAAAGGGAATTTCTCATATTAAACTATGCAGTTTTATGTCATGCTGTGAGGAAATCATACTGTGCAGTTTTAAGTCATGTAGTGAGGACATTATACTATGCAGTTTTAAGTCATGTTGTGAGGACATTGTACTGTGAAGTTTTAATTCATGCAGGGAGGACATTGTCTGGATTTAATTTGAGGTCTTTAGCTCTAACCAACTGTATGAGACTCTTCCAATTTATTGATAATTTGTTTGGAAACAGACTACCATATTCAGGTATGCAAGGGAAAATTGTAAACTTTGACTTGGGAATTTATTGATCTGAATAATGATATGGAAAAAGTGCTAAAAGCATTAGGGGAAGTCTTTTCCAAGAACCAAGTTACCATTATTTGAAAAACCTATTATGGGGGATATATTATGTAGGTCCAACTAGGGTATATGATGTATAGACAAATAGTGGAATCTTTTGACTGAAAGACATATTATGTAGGAAACTTATTCAAGGACACCTAAGGGAACATGTTTCATAGTCAAGAAAAAGAGATCTTAAGAATTTTGACATTCTATTGCTAAAAGTTGAAGAAAGTTTATGGAGATTTAGATTTTCCGAAGCATAGATCTTGGTTTATGGAGAAAGGTACCTAAATATGGAAAAGGTATTTCCATCCAAGATTTCCAAAGAATTAGAAGAATCAGGCTTCTATGAAGGTCTGACCCAAGCGTAGAAGGTATGATGTTTGTGGTTTTAAGTTATACAATAAGGACCAGAAATGAAAATAATATATGATATGTGGACAAGTGATTCCACGGTTATTTTATATTGATTTGAACACATGGAGATGGAAATGTGTAAAATATGGTGTTGAATACTTTAAGATCGAGGGAAAGATAATGGGACACATATAACTGAATGGATATTTTAAAATACAGAATCTTGTATATTGTCATAAAAGTTTGAAGGGGAAAAAGTGGAATGAAATCACCTCAATTTGAAAAACCCTTTATGGGGTTTGTATCATGCAGGTCCGACTGGGGAATATGCAGCATTACCAAATAGTGGTATCTCATGATTGACATTCCCATTATGTAGGAAAATTATGCAAGGCCACCTAAGGGAATGTGCTGCATAGTCAGAAAAAAGGTTTCTCAGGTTTTAGAAACTCAGTCACCCGAAACTGTAAGAAAGATTATAAATATCAAGAAATATTCATGATTACGAGTTTGAAATATAGAAGGTGGGGTTATTCTCAATACACATAAGAAACATTGGAATCAATATTGGACATGATTTTGACAACCTCTACATAGATCTGACTCATATATAAAATGGATAATTTCTTTGTTTCTCTTTGAATTAACATTCTATTGTACAGTTTTATGTCATGCGGTGAAGATATTATACTGTGAAGTTTTAAGTCATGCCATGAAGACATTGATAGCCCCATAAAAAATTGAGACACCTTATTTATATAAAGAACCCTTTTAACGAATTCCTAAACCCATGTGAGCTATTCTCTGTGTGAGAAACAAGGAGCATTAAGGGTTTATTCTATAACACAAAGGTGACACAAGTGAAGAATATGGGTGTTATATTTCTAAGAAGTTTAATGTCATGCAGTAAGGATGAAGATGAAGTGATGTGAAAAGAAATATTTTTTGTATCTAGACTAAAGGATAAGACCCCAGTGTCACTACGTGTCTTATTGAGGGAAAGAATCAATCTATATGCAGTTATTTAAACATTCCCTATGTAGGTTTGAATATTATATAAGGGATAAAGGGGTTTTATTTTTTTTATTGTGGTTGGGCCCAAGATTGAAGATATAGACATATCTAGGTATCTCATATAGATGAGAATCAAGTCATACATAGTTCTTTAAACAATAATTTCCTACACCAATCGAGTTTGACATGGGAGATGGGGGGATTTAACACATTTTATAAGAATGATTAAATTTAAGACACAAGATAGTATGAAAATCAAACCATGTATCTTAAAAGAGAATTCTATATAGATCTAGTTCATATACAAGAGAAGAAAACATGAAATAAGAATTTTGTGATTATGGTAGGGCCCACGATTGGAGATCGAGGCATCTCTATGTAGTCAAATAGATTAGATTCTAGCCACACATTATTTTGGAAACAAGGTCCCTATGAAGATCTGAATCAGACATTGGGAAGATAGGGACTCATGTTCCACTAAGGAGTAGTAATGATGTCCATAATTCGTGCTTATAGTAGCTCCTAACGTCAAATAGAGAACATTTTAACCTTACACATTAATGTCATGTAATGAGGAAAAATGGTGTCATGAAGTTTAACGTTATGAAAAAAGGACAAAAATGCTATGCATTTTAATATCAAGCAGCATAGACACTTATGGTTGGTATGCAGTTTAATGTCTTACAACTAGGAATTTGTACTATGCAGTTTTAAGTCTTTCCGTAAGGACCTGGAGGCTGTGCAATTTTCAGTCTTGTAGCGAGGATGATATATGTAACTACTCAAAGTATTTCTTCAATAATATCATTTTGGTTGGAGTTTTAATAATCTCTCCATCCATTGAGATTAAGGCATAAACTCCATTTCAGAAGACTTTATGTATGGAATAATGTCCTTCCCACTTTAACTCAAGCTTTGGAGATTTTTTCTTTGGTATCATTGAAGACTAAAACAAATTCTCCTTGAAGAAATGAATGGAGGTGAACTTTTTTGTTAAAAGATCATACTATTCTGTTTTGATAGACTTATATATGATGCAAAGTATGCAATATTTTTTCATTTAATTGTTCTAGCTCATTAAACCATTTCGGAGACCTCTCATATGTAAAAAAATGATCCTAGATTGCAGATTTGAGTGAATTAAATTGCATTTCAATTGGAAAGATTTCATTTGTTTCATATACCAATGAATAAGGGGTTTCCTGGGTGGTAGTACGGGTAGTAGTCCGATAATCCCATAATGTATGAAAATGTTTATCTAGCCAAGATTTATAATCTTTATCCACCATTTTATGGAGTATATTTGATATGGTCTTATTGAAAGCCTCTATATATCCATTTTCCACTGCATGATAGTGATATGAATGGTTGGACTTGATATTGTCTTCCTTATATAACTTCATTACCTCAAAAGAATATAAATTTGTTCCATTGTCTATTAATATCATATGAGGGACACCAAATATAGTGATGATGTTAGTTTTGAAAAACTAACAATGCTTTTGGCTTTGACATCTTTGAGAGGAATTGCCTCAACCCATTTAGAAAAGATGTTAGTAGTAGTAAGATTATACTTGAATTGCTTAGCCATAGCTGGAGGATAAAGTTCTACTACATCCATTCCCCATATGGGAAATGTCCAGGAGTATTTAGTTGTATGTAGAAACACCAGAGGTTGATTAATGAAGTTGGCATGAATTTGGCAGGGATGGCATTTCTTAATGAAATCTTTACAGTACTGCATCATTGAAGGGCAAAAGTATACAAGCCTTCAGATTTGATCAGAAAGCCTATTCCCAAATTGGTGAACACTAAAAGATCCTGGATGTACTTATTTCATGATAGCTGCAGTTTCTTCTATATCAATAAATCTGAAGAGGATTCAATCAAAGCCTCATTTGTAGAGAATCTTCTGGTGATCTGGACTATCATAAAGAGTAAAATTGGATGCTCGCCGTCAGATCTGATCTTTTTTCACCCCTATCTTGTGGAAGTACTCCATTTTTATTATATTCCATGATGGGTGTTCTCCATCCCGTGGCATGACCATATCGCTCAGAAATAGGGCTAATTTCATTGAATTCCTACATTCTGGTTTGAAAAAAAGGTGAGACCATACAATGATGAGCTATGATGATGACTGTCTCATCCCTATTTGGATATTCCAAGGTTGTAGATGCATTATCCAGTGCATCATCTTGTGCATTTTGTGATCACGGGACATAAGACAATGTCAACTCTATGGAAAATTCATCCATTAACCCTCTGACGTAATCACACAGAGGTATTAACTATTCTTTTCTAATATAATATTCCCCATTGATATGTTTGATTACCAATTCTGAATCACGTTATACTTTTAAGTGACTCACTTGCACCCGAAGTTCCAATTCCAAGCCTGTAATGAGAGCTTGATATTCTGCTTCATTTTTGGTACCACATTCTGATAATAGGAAGGAATAAGGCAATACTTCATTTTTAGGGAAATAAGGAAAATTCATAACCCAACTTTGTTGAGTTTAGGGTTTTCCATTCTCTTCCCTGTTTTACATTGGAGGCCCCATCAAAGTACATTTCCTGTGTTTGGGGATTATCTTGAATAAAAAAATATCTTCATCAGGAAGTTCAGTATTCAAGGATGTATCTTACGCAGATGGATGTTCAGCAAGGAAGTCAGCCAGATCTTGGCCTTTTATTTCTTTATGTGGCACAACATGGATATCAAACTGTTGCAAATGACCGCCCATTGTGCCAGATACCCTGTAAGTATAGAATGACTAAGGATAAATTTGAATGGGTTATTACGAGATACCAATTAGACTTCATGATGTTGTAGGTAGTGCCTTAATTTCTGAACTGCAAAGATTAATTCCAACAAAAACTTTTCAAAACGTGAATATCGAGTTTCTACATCAAGCATAGTTCAACTGAGATAGTAAAGACTATTTCATTCCCAACATCATTCGTTTGGTCAAAGAAGTAACCCAGTTATTGCTATAGAGATGTCACATAGAGAATAAATGGTTTTCCTTCAACTCGTTGCATTAATACTAGTGTACTCAAGAGATATTTATTGAGGGTATAAAATTCTTCTTGGAAGTCTTTAGTTCATTGATAGGTGACTCCCTTCTTCATTAATTTGGTGAAGGGAAAACACTTGCCTGCAAAATTGGTGATAAAGCACTGAATATAGGCCAAGTGTCCTTGGATTCCTCTTATTTATTTCAAATTTCAATGATGTGACATTCTAAGGATTGATTTTGTTTTATTAGGATCAACTTTGATACCATGATGGTGTACAACGAATCCAATTAAATTTCCTAAGGTTACCCTGAAAGAATATTTCAAGGGGTTCATCTTCAAAATATGTTGCCTATGTTTATAGAATATGATATCCAGATCAACCAAGTGATTAGGATGCTGTCTGGATTTGACCACCAAATCATCCACATAACATTCAACAAATTTCCCTAAGAAGGGTTTGAATATATGGTGCATGGCACACTGGTATATTGCACCTTCATTCTTTAAGCCATAGGGAATTACCCTATAGAAAAACACACCTTAAGGGGATCTGAAGGTTGTAGATTCTTCATCCTTTGGGGAAATACCAATTTGATTATACCCATAGTATACATCCATGAAGGAAAGAGTTTTATAGATAGCTGTTTCATCAATTAAAAGATCTGTGATTGGAATTGGAAAATCATCTTTAGGATAATGTAGGATAATATCTCCAAAATGGATGCAATATCTGATTTTTCCATTATTATTTTTCTCTGGGACAATGTTGGATATACATTTGGGATATTGAACCTCCCTAAAAAATTTATCCTTTATAATCTTATAAACTTCAGCTTCAATTTTAGAAGCATGAGTTGGGTGTGTTCTTCTTGCTGCCTCCTTGAATCCTCGACGTTCTTCTAGAAAACCCAAATGGTGAGTGGATACATCAGGATTAAGACCTGGTATTTCTGTATAATGCCAAGAAAATATGTCTCTATGATGCTTTAGAAATGAATTATACACCTATTTCTCTTAAGAGGTCATGGCCTCACTAATTAGAGTGGGGCATGGATCTTGTTCTATACCCAAATTTATTTCTCTGAGCTCATCCATAGTGGTAGAGAAACCTTCCTCAAATGATGGTGGAGCATCCCTGAGATCTTCCTCTTCTTCTTCATTACGTGTTACCTATTATGTTTCTACTTTCATAGTATATGATGATGTAAAACTTCCAGAGTTAGGGGAGGAGTCAGTATTTGAACATCTTAAAGAAGATGCCACCATATCTAACCCTATGAATGATGAAGGGTATTCCTATGGTAATAAATAGGAGATGATGGATTGGTAATCAACATTTTTTTCTTCCTCTATAATTTCTACTACTTATTATACTATGATTGATAAATTTGAGGCTTGATGTAGTTTGGAAGATGATATAAAGACATCTCCATTTAAGCTTCCATCACTACCCGGTGAATCAATAATTTATCCCATACTGTTAGGCTAAGTTTCCGCAATTGATATTATGAAAGTTATTGGATGAGTGCTTAGATTTGGTTTTACCATTTATATTTGATTGATGGGTAACACATATGCTATACAAAAATGTATGAATGGGTTTCTTGGGATCTCTTCGAGTTCATTCGGACCATTAACTCTGGTTATCTACTTTGTTATGGTCCTCATTCCCTTTGTGTGATAAAACACTGACTCATTGTATTGAGATTCAAACGTTTTAAACATAGTCGCATCACCATAAAATGTTCCTATTTGATCATTGAAATAGTACTTAATAAATTGGTGGTATGACAAAGGTAAGGCCACATGTTGATGTCACCAAGGCCTTTTAAACAGAATGTTGAAGGCCGTGTCCTGACGAACAACCATGAAATATGAATTAGATACAAGATCTCCAAACTGAGTTCTGAGTGTAATCTTGCCAAGAAGTTATTTCTCATTATTTTAATATCCTTGAATCATTAAAGTATAAGGAGATAAGTGAGATTCAATAAGGCCCAATCGATGAATTGTACGAATGAGAATAACGTTGACTACATAGTCATTAACAATGAACGCTCGTCAGATGACTATGTCATTGACCGTTCTATTTTGATACTAGGGTCTAATATGTCGATGTACAACATCATCTTCATCTTCATATGTAAAAAATATTACTACATGTCATTCTTCAAGATCATTCTCTATACGGTAAACCTCAGTAGCAGCAACTTCAGTTTCAAGCTCTTGAGGACTTGACAATGCCTCAATAAGTTCTTCTTGAAGATCTTTTGAGAGATTTAAGGAATCCAAAAGTTATAACTTGGATGGTACTTGGGAAAATTATTTCAAAACATCATAATTTTGGTCCAAAGGTTAGTGTTTCCCAGTATGGAGGTGCAGTTTTCCAAATATCTTGGATGTTGAAGCTTCTGATGTAAATGTACCCTATGTTTGAGAAGAAGCTGGAAATACTCCTGAATTTGGTAGATTAGAATGACTAGGTCTACCTACTTGCTGAGAGGAAGATGGTGTGACTTCTAATTGGTCCTCAAGAATAATCATTTTAGAACCGAACCTATCTTTCATGGAAGAAACTTCTTGTTCTTTTAGAGCCCCGTTGAAGGGCTCTTCCGCGAGTTTCTGCCGCATATATGGCTCGAGAAGGGGTAGAGTTAAAATGGTTGTTTCTCGAATTCCCATGTCCTCCCTTGTATCCTTGACCTTGGAATATTTCTTTAGTTCCCTAGTTAGGTACAAGGAACTCTGGATCATTATATTCAGAATCACCATTTGAATAAGGATCCGTTAAATTGATGACGTTGACAGAACCAAAGATAGATTCTTTATCTGATGAAGATTCTTCCTAACAGGTTAGTTCTAGTTGTGCTGTTTGGTAGGAAGGATCCTGCTATTTTGACGTAGATGGAATGAAATATACCAGGGTCAAGGAAAACATTTTCCTTGACATGATATTGTCTTCTTCTGACTTATCTTTATCCTTATGATCACTTCACTTATTTGAGGATTGACCTTTTGATGAGGTGGTTTTACTGTGGCAAGAGTGGTGGAAGACGCAATCAGTTCTTTCAACTGTGTTCATAAAATGGCATGAGTTTGGTTGATCATTTTCCTGATCATCCAATCATCATATTTCTGCACATTTTTTACATTTGACTTCCTTCCATTCACCTTCTTCCTCTAGATCAGCAGCAGTAACAGATGCTACATGAGCTGAAAAACATTTTAGTTTCACTTTCCAAGAGTCTACCATTTTTTTTAGGAAGTCCATGAAAATAAAATACACCTAAATGGGATGCCCCAACAATTGGTGAGTGTGACAATAATTCAGAATATCTTCATCTTTTTTTTTGGTTTCTTTGGATTTGGAAACTGAACCAAATTGTTTTCCAGAGTTGAGATGAAGTAATCAGGAACTTTTTCATTCTGTAAGGAAGAACCATTTCTTTTTAATTCCTCAAAATATTTCCAGCATTGATCTCTTTTATCATCTTTATGAGGAACTCATTTCTACTGATTCTCTAGAGTCATATCCCTTCGATAAAATGAAGGTTTTGAAGTGTAAGTCGGTACAGGTTCTTGCTTGAGTGTAACAGTAGTATCCTCTTCTTTCCCTATCATCCTTTATAGAGTTGATGGAATTACACGAGTTCTATACTTAGTCTCTATAATTGAATCTTTTATATGTTGAGAAATTGAAGTAAGGTCTCGAAACCCTCCAGTGTATTTTACAGGGATCAGTGGTGTGTGTAACTCATCAAGAAGATTACACAAATTGGCATCAACTCTTCTTGAGGGAGTTCCAGACATAAGGAATATGTTAATCCCTTCCATAAATCAATGAAATCTGTAACTCTTTCATTGTCCCTTTGTTTTCAATTTTTATTATAAAAAACTATCATCTTCGGAATCATTGAGCTAAATTGAAGAAGGAATTTTTGACTGAGATCTTCCCATCCTGTAATTGATCGATATTGTAAACTTGTATACCAGACAAAAGATGGTCCTTGTAATGACTACAAAAAACACATGAGTTATAATGATTCTTTTTATTGAGGAGTTCCCTTCATGGGATCACAATAAGAAACAAAATGTGTTAAGTGTTGTTCCGGATCACCCAAACCATTAAAGATTAGAAATGTGGTATTTAAAAAATTTAGTGTGGGAGGAATCAGGTCCACCTATTTGGGGTAAGCTTTCTTTTCCAGATAAACTGGAGCACGTCATTCCTCCATATATTCCAATTGACTCATTAATGCCTCAATTGTGTTCATATTAATTTTGGGATTATCCTAATATGCTGGAACATGTGTAGGTACAACAACTGGAGCACATCGTTCCTCCATAGATTCCAATTTTTTCACTTCAAAGGCCTCTTTCACGACTCTTGTTCTTAGATCTAAACTTGTTTCTAGTTGGATGAATTAAAACACTATGATCATAGAATCCTAGAAAAAGTATTTTTTAAATTGATATGAGATCATAAAATGTTATGATAAAAATATCAAAGTACTATCAAATTGATCCATTGTAAATTAAATTTTTTCAGAATATTATCAACATATGAATTCAAAATATACATTGTATGAAAAAAACATTAATAACAGGATGATAATACTCATAAAAATTGTAATGCACAAGTATAATGGTGATAATATATGATATATCATTTTAAGATCATACTATGTCCACTATGATAGTATTAAGAGTGAAACAGGACTACTATGACAGTTTAGGGTGAATCCAATCCACTATGATTGTCTAGGAAGTAACCCATTAATACTAAGGAAATTATTTTCAATGGTTATGGGTATTCCAAAAATCTATGTCTTATGATAATTTTATGGTATCATGAATCATGTTCTTTGAATTTTTTATGATTCATGTCTTATGAATTTCTAATAATTATTCCATGACTCAAGATTATATTCTATGGTATGTAGGGTATGGTTTTCGAATCATATGATCATGTTCTCAAAACCTTATACTAATTATATTTTTAACTGATCATTTATATATCCTGTGTTTTCTCTTACTAGGCATCATATATCACCCTTTCTTATGTTTCCTTTCCCTATGTTAAGAAGAAAGGTATCTGGTATGATATTTATAATATGGGTTCTAGTTTTGAATAATATAGTGAGAGATGTTGTAGTTTACTTTTGAACTAGTTGTTTATGTATCTATGTTTCCAATGTAACTAGAATTATAAAATTCTGGAATGGATCATTATTTTATGTAATTAATATTAATTTATTAATATATGATATCTATATATGAAAATTATGGGTCTCTATAGTTGGTACAGAGTAAGTTTTTGTTAACTCTTGGAAACTAGGATGGTAAATATTTAGGGAGAACACATAGGATAATCCTAAGTATAAGATAACATTTCATGATATGGTAAAGATATTAGAATGGTTTTCCAGAAAAAAAATCTCTGTTTGGATAATTGTGACAACCCAAAATTTTTATTTAGATTTTTTTCCTAATTTTATGGGTATATTTAAAATGTGACCATTGTGTTTCGACTGTTATATGACTATTGGTCAATATGACCTTTGGAAACTATAATCATAACATTTTGTTTTTATAAATATAGTTATCTTGGTTAATTAATACAGAAAGAATATTGAATGGCCTCATCTAGCAGACTCAAGCCATATGAAGCCCATCTGTCGAAGCTTGAGAAAGAGGTAGCATCACTGGGCTTTGCTCTGGACCAAGCCCAAGCCGAACTTCAACGTATGATGCTTGAACAAAATCACCTAAGGGAGAAGTTTAATCTGATTGAAATCACCACTCAGGAAATGTTGTCTGAGCCACCCCAAGTTTATGTCACCATATCACACCAAACACTTAGGTCTTATACTGGTGTAATAAAAGGCTATGTAATGAGACCTTAGCTGCATTTTGTAATCCTATTATATAAATAAAATTGTTATTTATTCTTATGGAAAAGTTTGTGACTTTAAAATATCTAGATAAATATAGGATGTGTATTATTGATGAATTTAGGAAAAAAGAGGTATTTTAAAATGTTTTCGTATTCATTAAATAATTAATAATGTGATATGATTTTCAAAAAATGGTCTTCTATAGTTGTGATCAGTGATAAATTTAGAGTCTAATAAGATCAACATGGTTTTTAGTGAATCGTAAAGTAGGAATAATAGCATACCCATATGAATAGAATGAATATTAATTTGACCAAAAAAAGCGAATCTTCACCCATGAATGTATAGATACATTTTAGACATCTTAAAAGTGAAAAAATGATAATAGTTTATGTTTCGGTATTTTTTATGCCATAAATATTTGATTTAGAATTTTATAATTAAATTAATAATTTAAAATGGAAAATTATTTTCATAAAATTTAATCATAATTTTTTACTTTATTTTCTTATGGGTATATGATATATTTATGGATCCTTGATTACTTTTTTATGGTGTTACAAATTGAGTTATAGTTTTAAAGTTGTATTTTTTGAATAAATAATGATTTTATTTAAAAATTAAATTAAAAATATTTAGAAAATTATTTTCATGAAATGGACTTAATTTTTTATTTTAGAGCATCGATATTAGGTTAGTTTGAATTTTTGGGTTTTTTCTGAAAGAGTTGAATTTTCAGTGAATAGTAAAAATGCAGTTTTGAGTTTCGGGTGTTTAATGACATCATTAATGATGCAATAATGATTTAAGATTTCTGGTTGAATTATTAATAGTGAGAAATTCAATGAGGTGTCAAAATTTTCCAACACCATGGGAAAATACCATGGGAAATCCCATGGTTTTGTGAATACCACCGATGAGGTGTCCCTTGGAAATTAATAATTTATTCACTCAATTTCCCAATAAATACCAAGACATTTCCCTCATTCATTTCATTCCAAAATAATCCTCAATGCAGTTATGGTCTCCTTATCTCCCATGGAGTCCTCCCAAGGTGCCCTCAAGCCTCCCAAGGTCCCGACCTTCAAGCTTTCGAAGTTACTCTTCAAGGTAAGGGATCATTTCATCCTCCTATTTTAAAGAATGAATTCCTTTATGTTGTGCCTTCTAGTTTTCATATCTTTATGTTGAGAGTATGTTTTTATATGTTCTTATTACTGTCCACTTCATGTCTAATTTTTTAGATACCCTTTTCTCTCTCATCAATTTGTTTTCCGTATTTTTAGGTGAGGCCATTAGGCTGCCGGATTTCTCGTAAAAGAAATCGCATCTTCTCTTACCTTTTAAGTTTCATTTTCTTGTGGTGTGTTATTAAAATATACATAAAATGTTCTAATATACATGTTATTATGTATTTATATTGTAATATTATTTATTTATGAGTGGGTTATCCATGTACCCTCTGTTTTTATTATTTTCTAAAACCATGTTATGTAGCCGTTATGCTGCAGAAATTTCACATCAAAATTTCCGTCTCTTTCTCTCAAGAAATTAACTTGTTTATTTATGTGAATACCCAGATCTATTTCGTTTCCATGGGTGTTCATAAGTATACAAAAAGGATATATTTTATTCTGGAATGGACATACATATAACCATAACTCCCTTTCTAGGGGTTATTAATGATATAATGATCTTATTTTTAAGAACTTTTAAAATGTCACGATTTTGAAATGAAAACCATTTCTTTTATTCTCTATGAGTTATTTATGAAATGTTTGCTTATGATATATGTGTATCACATGAAAATAAAGACATATTAATGGTGCTCCCTGATAACACTCTAATACATTGGGTAAAGAATTAATCTCTAGAGATGATAAGTTTCACGATACCATGGTGAATAACCTTGGAATGTTTTATGACACCTTGGGGATAAACCTTGGTGATATGTTCATGAATGGCTAAATGAAATATTTAGCCACATATTGAAGTTATGATTCATGTTATTTTTATCATGATATTCCTATTCTTCCATTACTCATGCCTTTATGAATTTTATCATGTTCTTATTAATATTGCTCAAGATCACATGTCAACTGTTTCACTTGTTTTCTTTTCTGAGCCTTCTGCTCACCCTTTCCATTAAATGTATGTCTCCAGGATATGAGATGCATTAATTGTACATAGGATGAACCTATAATGAAGCCTTATGAGTGGTTTAAAATAATGTTTTATGCTATTTTCATGTATTATGTTCCATATTTCCAAGACACTAGACTTTAAAGATCCTCTGTTTCTAATATGTAATGAAAAGGTAATTAATAAAAAGGCGGGATTCCATAGTTGGTATAAAAGGATAGTTTAGTTATTTATAGAAATTAGGCTATAAAATATTTATGAATAACCCTATAGAAAAGTATAAATATAGGATAACTTCCTGGTATTTTGGTGAATATTGAGTAAGTGGTTTATCAAACAAATATATCCCTATCTTGATACGAGCTGGTAGAGGCGGCTCTGGAACAGATGTATATAGGGGTAAAACCTGAAAACACCACTTTGAGATAGACTCGAATGGAAACTAGTGCATGACAATGGGCCTTGCTGCACTCATGGTTATGACACTCCTAGGGGATATGTTTGGTTAATCATAAGCTTTTTATTAATTATTATGAAGGATTTATAGAAAAATGTAACTTTTAAAGAAGTTTTAAGACATAATTCATTTATAGTTAAATGATTCATAAAAAAATAAGTATCTCATTAAGCTTTTATTATTTTATAAAATTGCAGGAAATAGGAGGAACCATGAAAATGGTGACCCCAATGGACCATGCACTGATGACCCTCTGAGGGGAGTAGGAATGGAATGATTCATGCGAATAATGAACCAACTGACTCAAGTTATGGGAAATAACTTGAATCCAGATGAGAGTGCGATCTCACCACGAAGGGAACAAAATTCTGTTGAGTCCTTTATGTGTTAACGACCAGAAAACTTTAGTGGATTTACTGACCCATTGATTACTGAGCAGTGGATCAGCTCTATCGAGATGATCTTTTCTGTGCTTCGCAGTTCAGAGAAAGAGAAGGTCACCCTGGCTATCTACTGCTTAGAAGGAGAAGCCGATCATTATTGGGAGCTGATTAAAAACATGAGGAAAATAGTGGAGGTTGATGCTATGGAGTGGGAAGAGTTCAGATGGATTTTCTTCAGTATTTATTTCCCTCATTCCATGAGAACAATATTGGATAAGGAGTTTCTCGAGCTGAAGCAGAAGGAGAAAAAATAGGTCGGAAGCTATGAGATGAACTTCACCCGACTTCCACTATATACCTCTAGATTTTTCATGGATCCAAATGGTAAGGTTGATAGATTTTTCAGTGGAGTGAGAACTCATCTGCGAAATAATCTTGCCAACTGATACTATGAAATCTATAAGGAGATTTTGTGAAGTGCGATGAAAGTCGAATTGGAGTTTGGTGAGACGCAATGGTCTCATAAATCAAAAAAAAAAATAGATTGATGGATCCTAGATTAGGGAGGACCTTTGGTCAAGGAAGAGAAGGCAAGAAAGTGGGACATACCATGTGTAATAAATGTGGGAAGAAGAATTCGGGGAACTACCTGATCGAGAGCGGGAAATGATACAAGTGTGGAAGAGATCTCCATATTGCGAGGAATTGTCATAGTGAGGTGAAACCTCAACTTCCAAACACTAACGACAAGGGGAATATGGTGCAAGTCCTACCTGATTTCCAATGCTTTTAGTGTGGACAACTTGGGCACTTTTCCACTCACTGTCCAAATCTGAGGGCAATGGAGGGGAACCACCATCAGCCTCAACAAAGGCCAAGGGAGCAAGGTCGTGACTTTTATATCACGATAGCTGAAGTTGAATCTCCAAATGATTGGTTGTAGGCACTCTTTTTGTTATCTCAAGGCTAGAAAGTACATTGTTTTATTCTGGTTCTATGCATTCCTTTATTTCCTCCATGTTTGCAAAGAATTTAGAATCAACCCCCAACTTTCTAAAAGTAGAGTTATCAGTCAAGACTCCTGGTGGGAATATCCAAGAATCATCAGTTTTTAGAAACTCTAGTATTTAATTTGGTGAGATCAATATTATCCCAAATATTATAGTCATTACCATGCTGTAATTCGACATTATACTAGGGATGGACTGGCTATCAAAGTATAATGCTATGATCAAATGATGAAGTAAGGAAATCTCAGTAGTCTTGAATGGAAAACCTACAGTTATCTTACAAGGAGAGATATCCCAACCTGATATTTATCTATAAGAACCTCCTATATCCTTCTATATGGAATTGATTGGTGAAGAAGAAGAAGGAAATGAGAGTTTGAGGATAGAAAATGTACCCATTGTTAAAGAATACATTGACGTATTTCCTGCGGAGTTTCCTGGACCTCCCCCAGAAAGAGAGGTAGAGTTCTCCATTGAACTCGTACCTGGATATCATCCAATATCAAAGACCCTATATAGGATGGAATGTGTGGAGATAAAGGAATTAAATAAAAAACTCCAAGAACTTTTGGAGAAGGGGTTTATCCGACTGAGTGTGTCTCCTTGGGAAGCACCTGTTCTCTTTGTGAAGAAGAAGGATGGATTGATGCTGCTATGCATTGATTATTGAGAACTGAACGGAATCACAGTAAAGAACAAATACCCTCTTACAAGAATTGATGACTTATTTGACCAACTTCACGGGGCTCAATTCTTCTCTAAGATTGATCTTTGATCTGGTTATCAACAATTGTGGGTGAAGAAAGAAGATATTCCAAAAATTTCCTTCTGATCAAGATATGGGAATTATGAGTTTGTTGTTATTCATTTTGGAATGACTAATGTAACTGCTATTTTTATGGTTTTGATGAATAGAGTCTTTAAATACTACCTTGATAACATTGTGGTAGTTTTTAGTGATGATATTCTGATATATTCCAAAATTCATGAGGAGCATGAGGATCATCTAAGGGTTATTTTGAAAACTCTACGAAAGGAGATTTTTTTTGGAAAGTTCAGTAAATGTGAATTCTAGTTACAAAAAGTTACTTTCTTGGGGCACATTGTTAACAATGAAGGAATCACAATTGACCCTACAAAGACAAAATTTGTAGAAGAGTGGCCTCATCCTACAACAATTAATGAGATTTATAGTTTCCCTGGATAAACAAGATATTATAGGAGGTTTGTGAAAAACGTTTCACGACTTTCTAATCCATTTACCATGTTAACTAAAAAAGGGGTCAAGTTCATCTGGACGAAGGAGTGTGAGGAAAGTTTCCAAGAGATGAAGAATAGATATGTTACTGCACCTATGTTAAATCTTCCCTCAAGTGGAGAAGGATTCGTTATTTTTAGCGATACATATCTGAAAGGGCTTGGGTGCATCCTGATGCAAAATGACAAGGTCATTGCTTATGCATCTCAACAGTTGAAGACTCAAGAGAAGAACTAGCCTATGCACGATCTGGAGTTGGCGGTGGTCGTTTTTGCTCTGAAGATATGGAGGCACTATCTATATAGGGAGAAATGTGATATATACACATACCATCAACGTTTGAAGTATATTTTCACAAAAAAAGAATTGAACATGAGACAAAGGAGATGGTTAGAAATCCTTAAAGACTATGATTTTTCAATTTATTTTCATCCAGGAAGAGAAAACAAATTTGCTGATGCATCAAGTTGGAAAGACACAGTTGTTCTATCCATTATGAGGATTCAAAGAGATCCATTGATCAATGACCTAGTAAATTTGGACATGTGAATTATTAGGGAAGGGACATAATCAACCCTAACCCAAATGATTTCCAAACAATCATTTCTAGAGAAGATCAAGAAATCCTAGAAAGAAGATCCTTGGTTACAGAAGAAGTTTGGGGCTGTGAAGGATAGAAAGTTTCTTAAGTTCAATACTGATCAAGAAGGTGTACTAAAATTTTGTACAAGACTGTGTGTTCCATCTATTCTGGAAATAAATAAGGAGCTGATGGAAGAAGCTCATACCTCTACATTCTCTATACATCCTGGTAGCACAAAAACGTATAGGGACCTTCGTGATCATAAATTGGTGGGATAATATGAAAAGGGAGATTGCTAACAACACTTCAAGGTGCCTGGTATGTCAGCAAGTTAAAGCAGAGCGATAAATTCTTAAAGGGGTATTACAACCACTACCCATACCAGCATGGAAGTGGGACAATATCACTATGGACTTCTTCACTGGTCTCCCGAGAACATCCAAAGGAAATAATGAGATATGGGTTATTGTGGACCGTCTCACCAAGGCTACCCATTGTATCTCCATTCGGGAAGATTTATCTCTTGATCAAATTTCTAGGATTTACGTGAAGGAAGTGGAAAGGCTACATGGAGTTCCACTTTCTATTGTATCTGATTGTGATCCAAGGTTCAAATAAAAATTATAGAGAAGTCTTCAATAAACTGTAATCACTGAATAGAATTTTAGTATGGCCTATCACCCCCAAACTGATGGACAATCTGAAAGGACTATTTAAACACTCGAGGACAGGCTGAGAACTTACTCAGTGGAATTTAAAGGTGGATGGGATCAACATCTATCTTTAGTTGAGTTCTCTTACAAAAACAGCTTCCAATCGAGCATTCAAATGGAACCCTATAAAGCTCTATATGGGAAGTGATGTAGAACTCCTACTTATTGGGATGAAGCTAGTGAGAGAAAGCTTCTTGGGCCTGATATTGTGCAAGAGATGACAGAAAAGATCCATGCCATCCAACAACACATTAAGGCTGGTCAGAGTCAGCAAAAGTTCTATGCCGAAAACTATCGAAGGTACTTGGAGTTTGATGTTGGTGACAAAGTCATTCTTCATATTTCACCTTAGAAGGGAGTCATGAGGTTTGGGATGAAAGGGATGCTCATCCCTAGGTACATTGGCCCATATGAAATCCTTGATCGTGTGAGAGAAGTGGCCTATCAGCTTTCACTTCCTCCAAATCTAGCCCACGTTCATGATGTATTCCACGTATCACTCTTGAGGAAGTGCATACCTGACCCTTCACATGTACTAAATCCAGAGATGGTACAATTGAAACATGACCTCTCTTATGAGGAGTAGCCGATGGAGAGTTTGGATCGTAGAGACAAGGTTCTACGCAACAAGACTACCCACCTTGTTAAGGTGTTGTAGAGGAACCCCAAATATGAAGAAGCCATGTGGGAACAGAGGATTCTATGAGGCAGAATTACCCACACCTTTTCCCATCAGAGGGTACAAGATAAAATTTTGGGGATGAAATTTCTTAAGGGGGGAGGAATGTAAAAACCTGAACTTTTTAATTATATTTGTTTCCTAATTTGGTGGGTATAATTAAAATGTGACCATTGTGTTTCGACGGATAGATGAACGTTGGTAAATATGATTGTTGCAAACTATAATCTCAATGTTGTGTTTTTATAAATACGGTTATCTAGGATAATTAAAATAGAAAGAAGATTGAATGGCCTCATCCATTATACTCGAGCCATATGAAGCCCATATGTCGGAGCTTGGGAAAGAAGTAGCATCACTGGGCTTTGCTCTAGACCAAGCCCAAGCCGAACTTCAATTTATGAAGGATGAACAGAATCGCCTAAGGGAGAAGTTCAAGTAGATAGAAATCACCACCCAGGCAATGTTTTCTGAGCCACCCCAAGATTCTATCACCATAACACACCTAACACTTAGGTCCTATGCTGGTGTAATAAGGGTCTATGTAATGGGACCTTAGCTACTTTGTGCAATCCATTTATATAAATAAAATTTTTACTTCTTCTTATGGAAAAGTGTGTGAATTTCAAATATCCGGATAAATATAGGATATGTATTATTGATGAATTTAGGAAAAAGGGGTATTTTAAAATGTTTTTGTATTCATTAAATAATTATTAATGTGAAATGATTTTCAAAAAATGGTCTTCTACAATTGTGATCAGTGAGAAATTTAGAGTCTAATAAGATCAACTTGGTTTTTAGTGAATAGTAAAGTAGCAATAGTAACATACCCATATGAATAGTAATTTGACCAAAAAAATAGAAACTTCACCCATGAATATATAAATACATTTTAGACATCTTAAAAATATAAAGATGATCAAAGTTTATGTTTCGGTATTTTTATACCCCATAAATATTTTGTTTACAATTTTATAATTAATTTAATAATTTAAAATAGAAATTTATTTTTATAAAATTTAATCATAAACTGTTACTTTATTGTATTATGGGTATACGATATTTTTATGGGACCTTGATTACTATTTTATGGTGTTACAAAATGAGTTATAGTTTAAAAGTTGTATTTATGGAAAAAATACGGATTTTAATTAAATATTAAATTAAAAATATTTAAAAAATTATTTTCATGAAATGGAATTATGTTTTGATTTCAGAGCATCGATATTAGGTTAGGGTGAATTTTTTGGTTTTTTCTGAAACAGTTGAATTTTCAGTGAATAGTAAAAATGCAGTTGTGAGTTTTGGGTGTTTGATGACATCATTAATGATGCAATAATGATGTAAGATTTTTGGTAGACTTATGAATATTGAAATATTATATGAGGTGTCCCTTTTGGCCAATACCATGGGCAAATACCATTGGAATTCCAATGGTTTTGTGGATACCACCGATGAGCTGTCCCTTGGAAATTAATAACTTATTCACTCACTTTCCCTATAAATACCAATACATTTCCCTTATTCATTTCATTCCAAAATAATCCTAAACGATGTTCTGGTCTCTTTATCTCCCTATGAGTCTTCCCAAGGTTCCCTCAAGCCTCCCAAGGTCTTGACCTTCAAGCTTTCAAAGTTACTCTTCAGGGTAAGGGATCCTTTCACCCACCTATTTTAAGTCATGAATTCCTTTATGTTGTGTCTTCTAGATTCCATCTCTTTATGTTGATGGTATGTTATTATATGTTCTCATTACTGTCCATTTCATGTAAAATTGTTGAGATACCCTTTCGTATCTCATCAATTTGTTTTCTGAAATTTTAAGTGACACCGTTAGGCTGCCGAACATCTCGTAAAAGAAATCACATCTTCTCCTTCCTTTCAAGTTTCCTTTTCTTGTGGCATGTCATTCAAATATCCATACCATGTTCTTATATCCATGTTATTCTGTATATATATTGTAATATGATTTATTTATGAGTGGTTTAACCCTGTACCCTCTCTTTTTATTATTTTCTAAAACCATGTTATATAGCCATTATGCTGCAGAAATTTCACCTCAAAATTTCTACCTCTTTCTATCATGAAATTATCTTGTTTATTTATGTGAATACCCAGACCTATTTAGTTTCTATGGGTGATCATAAGTATATAATAAGGATATATTTTATTCTGTAATGGACATAAATATAACCCTCACTCCCTTTCAATGGGTTATAAATGATATAATGATCTTATTTTTAAGAACTTTTAAAACGTCACGATTTTGAAATGAAACAAATTTCTTTTATTATCTATGAGTTATTTATGAAATGTTTTCTTGTAATCTATTTGGATCAAATGAAAATAAATAAATATTAAGGGTGTGCCCTGATAGTTCTCCAATGCATTGGTTTAATAATTAATCTCTAGAGATGATAAGTTTCACGATACCTAGGTGAGTAACCTCAGAAATATTTATGACACCTCAGGGATAAATCTTGGTGATATGTTCATGAATGTCTAAATGAAATGTTGTAGCCACATATTCAAGTTTTTATTCATGTTATTTTTATCATGATATTCTTATTATTCTATTACTCACGCCTTTATGACTTTTATCAGGTTCTTATTAATATTGCTTGAGATCACATGTCAACTGTTTCACTTGTTTTCCTTACTAAGCCTTCTGCTCACCCGTTACTTTAAATGTATGTATACAAGATATGAGATGTAGTAATTGTACATAGGATGAACCTATTATGAATCCTTATGAGTGGTTTAGAATAATGTTTTAGGTTTTTTTCATGTATTATGTTCCTGATTTCCAAGACACTAGAATTTAAAGATCCTCTGTTTGTAAAATTTAATGAAAAGTTATGTAATAAAAAGGCGGGATGCCATAGTTGGTATAAAAGGATAGTTTAGTTATTTAAATAAATTAGGATATGAAATATTTATTAATAACCCTATAGAAAATTTTAAATATAGGAAAACTTCCTGGTATTTTGGTGAATATTGAGTAACTGGTTTATCAAACAAATACATCCATGTCTTGATACGAGCAGGTAGAGGCGTCTCTGACACAGATGTACATAGAGGTAAACCCCGAAAACACCACTTTGAGATAGACTCAAATAGGAACTAGTACACAACAACGAGCCTTGCTACACTCTTGGTTACAACACTCCCAGGGGATATGTTTGGTTAATCATAAGCTTTTTATGAATCATTATGAAGGATTTATAGAAAACTATAATTGTTTAAATAAGTTTTAAGACATAAATCATTTATAGTTTAAAGATTCGTAAATGAAATAATATTCTCATTAAGATTTTATTCTTTTAGAAAATGGCGGGAAATAGGAGGAACCGTGCAAATGGTGACCGCAATGGACCATGCGCTGACGACCCTCTGATGGAAGCCAGACTGGAAAGATTCATGCGAATGATGAAGCAACGAAATCAAGTTATGGGAAATATCTTGAATCAAGCTAAGAGACCGATATCACCTTGATGGGAAAAAAATTATGTTATGTCCTTTATGTATCAACTACCACCAAACATCAGTGGATCGACTGACCCATTGATTGTTGAGCAGTGGATTAGCTCCATCGCGAAGATCTTTTATGTGCTCCACTGTTCAGAGCAAGAGAAGGTCACCCTAGTTTTCTACTGCTTAGAATGAGAAGCTGATCAGTGGTGGGAGATGATTAAAAACACTAGGAAAAGAGTAGAGGTTGAAGATATGGAGTGGGAAGAGTTCAGAGGGATTTTCTTCAGTAAGTATTTCCCTTGTTCCATGAGAACAAGAATGGAGAAGGAGTTTCTCGAGCTGAAGTAGAAGGAGAACAAATCTGTCAGACACTATGAGATGAACTTCACCCGACTTTCACGATATACCTCTAGCTTTGCCATGGATCCAAATGGTAAGGTTGATAGATTTTTTTGTGGAATGAGACCTCATCTGCGAAAGAATCTTGCAACCAAGACTATGTAAGCTATGGGGAGATTGTGCGAAGTGCGATGAAAGTTGAACTGGAGTTTGGTGAGACACAATGGTCTCATAAATAAATAAAAAAAGAGATTGATGGAATCCAGCATAGGGAGGACCTTTGATCAAGGAAGAGGAGGAAGGAAAGTGCAACATCCCATGTGTAATAAATATGGTAAGAAGCTTTTGGGTAAATTCTTACTCCAGAGCGGGAAATACTATATGTGTGGAAGAGATATCCATATTGCGAGGAATTTTCGTAGTGAGGTGAAACCTCAACTTCCAAACACTGAAGACTAGGGGAATATGGTGCATGCCCTACCTGATGTCCAATGCTTTAAGTGTGGAAAACTTGGGCACTTTTCCACTCACTGTCCAAATCCAAGGGCAATGGAGGGGAACCACCATCAGCCTCACCAATAGCCAAGGGAGAAAGGTCGTGCTTTTACTATCACAATAGCTGAAGTTGGAGCTCCAAATGATGTGGTTGCAGGTACTCTTGTTGTTCTCTCAAAGCTAGAAAGTACTTTTTTTTATTCTGGTTCTACGCATTCCTTTATTTCCTCCATGTTTGGAAAAAATTTAGAATCAACCCCCGACTTTCTAAAAGTAGAGTTATCAATCATGACTCTTGGTGGGATTATCCAAGCTTCATCAGTTTTTAGAAACTCTAGTATTTACTTGGTTGAGAACAATATTATCACAAATCTCGTAGTCATTCCCATGCTGGAATTCGACATTATACTAGGTATGGACAGGCTCTCAAAGTATAATGCTAAGATCAAATGCAGAAGTAAGGAAATATCAATATTCTTGAATGGAAAACCTACAGTTATCTTCCAAGGAGAGATATCTCAACCTGATCTTTGTCTAGAAAAACCTCCTATATCCTTTTTATGGAATTGATCGGTGAATAAGAAGAAGGAATTAGAGTATGAAGATTAAAAATATACCCATTATTCAAGAATACATTGATGTATTTTCTGAGGAGTTTCCTAGACCTCCCCCAGAAAGAGAGGTAGTGTTCTCCATTGAACTCGTACCTAGATATCATCCAATATCAAAGACCCCATATAGGATAGAAAATGTGGAGCTGGAGGAATTAAAGAAACAACTACAAGATCCTTTGGAGAAGGGGTTTATCCATCTGAGTGTGTCTCTTTGGGGATCACCTATTCTCCTTTGAAATAATAAGGATGGATTGATGCCGCTATGCATTGATTATAGAGAACTGAACAAAATCATAGTAATGAAAAAATACCCTCTTCCAAGAATTGATGACTTATTTTACCAACTTTGTGGGTCTCAATTCTTCTCTATGATTGATATTCGATCTGGTTATCATCAATTGTGGGTGAAGAAATAAGATATTCCAAAAACAGCCTTCCGGTCAAGATATGAAAAAAATGAGTTTGTTGTTATGCCTTTTGTACTGACTAATGCAACTTCTATTTTTATGGATTTGATGAATAGAGTCTTTAAAGACTACCTTGATAAAACTGTGATAGTTTTTATTGATGATATTATGATATATTCCAAAAGTCGTGAGGAGCATGAGGATCATCTAAGGGTTATTTTGAAAACTCTACGGAAGGAGAGAATTTTTGGAAAGTTCAGTAAATGTGAATTCTAGTTACAACACGTTTCTTTCTTGGGACACATTGTTACCAATGAAGGAATCACAATTGACCCTACAAAGAAAAAATTTATAGAGTAGTGGACTCATCCTACAACAATAACTGAGATTCATAGTTTCCTTGAATTAACAAGATATTATAGGAGGTTTGTGAAAAACGTTTCATGACTTTCTAATCCATTTACCAAGTTACCTCGAAAAGGGGTCAAGTTCATCTGGAAAAAGGAGTGTGAGGAAAGTTCCCAAGTGCGGAAGAAGAGATTTGTTAATGCACCTATGTTAACTCTGCCTTCAAGTAGAGAAGGATTTTATATTTTTAGTGATGCATCTCTGAAAGGTCTTGGGTGCGTCCCGATGCAAAATGGAAAAGTCATTTCTTATGCATCTCGACAGTTGAAGACTCATGAGAAGAACTATCCTACACACGATCTGGAGCTGGAGGCAGTAGTTTTTTCTCTGAAGATATGGATGCACTATCTTTATGGGGAGAAATGTGATATATACACATACCATCAAAGTTTGAAGTATATTTTCACACAAAAGGAATTGAACATGAGACAAAGGATATGGTTGTAACTCCTTATAGACTATGATTGTTCAATTCATTTTCATATCGGAAGAGAAAAAAAAGTCACTGATGCATTAACCAGGAAAGACCCAGTTGTTATATCCATTATGAGGATTCAAAGAGAACCATTGATCAATGACATAGTAAATTTGGACATGGGAATTATAAGGGAAGGTACATCATCAACCCTAACCCAAATGATTTATCAACCGTCATTACTAGAGAAGATCAAGAAAGCTCAAAAAGAATATCCTTGGTTATAGAAGAAGTATGAGGCTATGAAGGATGGAAAGATTCCTGAGTTCAATACTAATCAAGAAGGTGTACTGAAATTTCGTACAAGACTATGTGTTCCATCTATTCTAGAAATAAAGGAGCTGATGGATGAAACTCATAGATCTACTTTCTCTATACATCTTGGAAGCAAAAAAATGTACAGGGACCTTCCTGATCATTATTGGTGGGATAATATGAAATGGGAGATTGATGACTATAATTCAAGGTTCCTGGTATGTTAGCAAGTGAAAGCAGAGTGACAACTTCCGAAAGGGGTACTGTAACCACTACCCATACCATGATGGAAGTGGGACAATATCACTATGGACTTCATCACAGGTCTCCTGAGAACTTCCAAATGAAATAATGCGATATGGGTTATTATGGACTGTGTCACCAAGACATCCCATTTTTTCTCCATTCAGGAAGATTTCTCTCTTGATCAAATTTCCAGGATTTATGTGAAGGAAGTGGTAAGGCTTCATGGAGTTACACTTTCTATTGTATCTAATTGTGATCAAAAGTTCACATAAAAATTCTGGAGAAGTCTTAAATAAGCTCCGAGCTCTGAATTGAATTTAGTACGACCTATCACCCCCAAACTGATGACCAATATGAAAGTACTATTAAAACACTCGAGGACATGCTGAGAACTTTCTCAATGGAATTTAAATGTGTATCGGATCAACATCTCTCTTTAGTTTAGTTCTCTTACAACAACAGCTTCCACTCGAGCATTCAAATGGAACCCTATGAAGCTCTACCTGGGAAGCGATGTAGAACTCCTACTTTTTGGGATGAAGTTGGTGATAGAAAGATTCTTGGGCCTGATCCTGTGCAAGTGATGATAGAAAAGGTCCATGCCATCCAACAACACATTAAGGATGCTCAGAGTCGGAAAAATAGCTATGAAGACAACCGTCTAAGGGAATTGGAGTTTGATGTTGGTGACAATTTATTTCTTCATATTTCACCTTAGAAGAGAGTCATGAGGTTTGGGAATAAAGGTAAGCTCATCCCTAGGTACATTGGCCCATATGAAATCATTGACTGTGTGGGAGCAGTGGCCTATCGGCTTTCACTTCCTCCAAATATAGCCGATGTTCATGATGTCTTCCACCTATCCCTCTTGAGGAAGTACATACCTGAACCTTAACATGTACTAAATCCAAAGGTGGTACAAGGGGAACATGACCTCTCTTATGAGGAGCATCCCATGGAGATCTTGGATCGTAGAGACAAGGTTCTACGCAACAAGACTACCCACCTTGTTAAGGTGCTGTAAAGGAACCACAAATATGAAGAATCCATGTGGGAACCAGAAGAGTCTATGAGACAGAAGTACCCACACCTTTCCGCATCAGAGGGTATGAGATAAAATTTCGGTGACAAAATTTCTTAAGGGGGGAAGAATGTAACAACCTGAACTTTTTAATTATATTTGTTTCCTAATTTTGTGGGTATAATTAAAATGTGACCATTGTGTTTTGACTGTTATATGACTGTTGGTCAATATGACCATTGGAAACTATAATCTTAACGTTGTGTTTTTATAAATACAGTTATATTGGTTAATTAATATAGAAAGAAGAGTGAATGGCCTCATCCATTAGACTCGAGCCATTTGAAGCCCTTCTGTCAGAGCTTGGGATGAGGTAGCATCACTGGGCTTTGCTCTGGACCAAGCCCAAGTCGAACTTCAACATATGAAGCTTGAACAGAATCACCAAATGGAGAAGCTCAAGATGATAGAAATCACCACTCGGGCTATGTTGTTCGAGCCACCCCAAGATTCTATCACCATAGCACACCTAACACTTAGGTCCTATACTGGTGTAATAAGGGGCTATGTAACAAGACCTTAGCTTCTTTGTGTAATCCTTTTATATAAATAAAATTTTTATTACTTCTTATGGGTAAGTTTATGAATGTAAAATGTCTGGATAAATATAGGATGTGTATTATTGATGAATTTAGGAAAAAGGGGGTATTTTAAAAAGTTTTTGTATTCATTAAATAATTAATAATGTGAAATGATTTTCAAAAAATGGTCTTCTGCAGTTGTGATGAGTGATAAATTTAAAGTCTAATAAGATCAACTTGGTTTTTAGTGAATAGTAAAGTAGGAATAGAAACATACCCACATGAATTGTAATGAATAGTAATTTTACCAGAAAAATATAAACTTCACCCATGAATGTATAAATACATTTTAGACATCTTAAAAGTGGAAAAATGATCATAGTTTAAGTTTTGGAATTTTTGTATGCCATAAATATTTTATTTACAATTTTATTATTAATTTAATAATCTAAAATGGAAATTTAATTTCATAAAATTTAATAATAAATTGTTACGTTATTGTCTTATGGGTATACTATATTTTTATGGGACCTTGGTTTCTTTTTTAAGGTGTTACAAAATGAGTTATAGTTTTAAAGTTGTATTTTTTGGAATAAATAATAATTTTAATTAAAAATTAAATTATAAATATTTAGAAAATTATTTTCATGAAATGGACATAATTTTTGATTTCAGAGCTTCAATATTAGGTTAGGGTGAATTTTTGGGTTTTTTTTGAAACAGTTGAATTTTCAGTGAATAGTAAAAATGCAGTTTTGAGTTTCAGGTGTTTAATGACATCATTAATGATGTAATAATGATGTAATATTTCTGGTCTACTTATGAATAGTGAGATATACTATGAGTTTTCCTATGTGGCCAATAACATGGGAAAATACCATGGGAAAGCCCATGTTTTTGCGAATACCACCGATGAGGTGTCCCTTGGAAATTAATAATTTATTCAATCACTTTCACTATAAATACCAAGCCATTTCCCTCATTCATTTCCTTCCAAAATAATTCTCTACAAAGTTATGGTCTCCTTACCTCCCAAGGAGTACTCCAAAGGTTCCCTCAAGCCCCCCCAAGGTCCCGACCATTAAGCTTTTGATGTTACTCTTCAAGGTATGGGATCCTTTCACCCTCCTATTTTAAGTCATGAATTCTTTTATATTGTGTTTTCTAGTTTCCATCTATTTATGTTGACGGTATGTTTTTATATTTTCTCATTACTATAAATTTCATGTATAATTGGTGAGAGACCCTTTCCGCTCTCATCAATTTTATTTCTGAATTTTTTAGTGACGCCGTTAGGCTGACGAATTTCTCGTAAAAGAAATCTCATCTTCTCATACCTTTCAAGTTTCCTTTTCTTGTGGTATGTCATTCCAATATTCATACAATGTTATTATCTCCATGTAATTCCATATTTATATTTTAATATTATTTATTTATTATTGGGTTACCCTTGTACAATCTGTTTTTGTTATTTTCTATATCCATCTTATATAGCCGTTATGCTGCAGAAATTTCACCTCAAAATTTCTATCTCTTTCTCTCAAGAAATTATCTTGTTTATTTATGTCAGTACCCAGACCTATTTTGTTTCTATGGGTGTTCATAAGTATATAAAAAGGATATATTTTATTCTTTAATGTACATACATATAACCCTCACACCATTTCCATGGGTTATAAATGATATAATGATCTTATTTTTAAGAACTTTTAAAAGGTCACGATTTTGAGATGAAACCCATATCTTTTATTCTATATGGGTTATTTATGAAATGTTTTCTTATGATCTATGTGACTCACATGAAAATAAATTCATATTAAGTATGCTCCCTGATATATCTCCAATGCATTGGGTAAAGAATTAATCTCTAGAGATGACAAGTTTCGCGATACCTTGGTGAATAACCTTGGTAATTTTTATGACACCTCGGGGATAAACCATGGTGATATGTTCAAGAATGTATAAATGAAATGTTTTATCCACATATTCAAGTTATTATTAATGTTTTTTTATCATGATATTCCTATTCTTCTATTTCTCATGCCTTTATGACTTTTATCATGTTCTTATTAATATTGCTCAAGATCTGATGCCAACTGTTTCACTTGTTTTCCTTACCGAGCCTTCTTCTCAGCCTTTCCTTTAAATGTATGTCTCTAGGATTCGAGATACAGTAATTTTACATAGTATGAACCTATGATTAAGCCTTACGAGTGGTTTAGAAGAATTCATTATGTTGTTTTCATGTATTATGTTCCTGATTTCCATGACAGTAGGCATTAAAGATCCTCTGTTTGTAAAATGTAATGAAAAGTTATGTAATAAAAAGGCGGGATGCCTTAATAATATATGTGGATGTGGTTTTTGAAGATTTTCATCTTGGGTTAATTTCCCTGAAAATAGTTGGTCAAGTATATCATGACCATCATTCTGGTGCACGGTTTGTGTTCCATTACTATGCATCCTTTCTTTCACTCACGAGGGGTATTCATGGGTTAATTAACATTTTATTTATGAAATATTATGAAGTATTTGAATATATTATAATCATGGATGGACTAGGTTGTACCTATGGTGTAATAGATTGAAAATAAGGTTTCATTATTTAGACATCCTATAAATTATTTTCTATTATTATATGATTGATCACTCTGATTGAAGATGCCTGATAGTCATGATAGACATTTTGGTTTTACCAATGGATTTAATATTTAATGATGAATTAGTGGTGGTAATAGGAGAGTTAAAATATTTAATTACCTTATTTTATCTTAGTTATATGAATTCCAATATATTAAGAAAACTTTTACAGAAATCTAATTCATATAATTGATTATTAGATGTCGAATCATCCATGGAAACCCCTAATGGTATGATGATAAAAAAATCAGTCTAATATTCTTCTATTATTGAAATTAATGGGAATTATTTTCCTAAAAATTACATAATTCTATCTATAGTGTAATTTAAAATAATCTTAACCATGGATTGGATTTCTTTATATAAATACCACATCAATTTCTAAGGAAGGCAATTTAGGTATTATATTCCAAAACAATCAATGATAATTTATTTGCGTGATTATAAATATAAACACTCTATATAAATTAAATCCTTTATATGGGGAATTATTCCTATTCAAAAGGGGTGTTTTTCATAGATGGTTAGAGAGAAAATCAACATCAAATAGATTCTTATTGTACTTGAGTTTTTTTATGTATTTGAAAAAGAATTTCTTATTATTCTACCAAATTGTGAAGTTGAGTTCTCAATATAACTCAAACAAGGTGATACACCTATTTCAAAGACTATATATAATGGCACTAATTTTGTTGAATTAATTTAAGAAGAAACTCTAGGAGAATCTTGAAAAGTGATTTATTTGGCCAAGTGTATCACCTTTGTTGAACATATTCTTTTTATTAAGAAAAAATATAGTTTAATATGAATATATATCAATTTTCTGGAACTTAAAAAGATGAAAATCAATAATAAGTATCTTCTTCCTTGTATTTATTTAAATTTTGACCAACTGTGGAGAGATCAATACTTTTACAAGATTGATCTTCATTCCCGATATCATTATTTCAGGGTCAAGAAGGGGGATATAAAAATTAAAATACTTCAAACATGGTATGGACATTGTGAATATATAGTTTTCCATTTTGTCTTACTAATTCCCCCAATATATTCATGGATTTAATGAATAGTGTATTTAGATATTACGTTAATAATTTTGTGGTATTCTTAATAGATGATATTATTATATATTCAATAAGAAAGTAAGAGCATGAACATTACTTAAGTATTTTAGTGAATAACCTAAAGAAAAAGAATATATATGAAAAATTTAAAAAGTGTGAATTTGGCTAAAAAAGATTCATTTGGGGTTATATAATTGCAAGTGAGGGTAAATTGGTGGATAAAAAAAAATGAATTTATTGAACATTGAAATAAAGAAACTACTATGACTAAGATAAATAGTTATCTTGGTTTCAATAGATATTATTTATAATTTTATGATAATTTCTCACAACTATCTAATCAACTCAACATGTTTACTAGAAAGGTATCCATGTTCCTTTGGATAGATGAATGTGAGTAAAATTTTATGGAACTGAAGAGAGGACTAGTAAACACACATGTTTTTACAATACTGAGTAGTGGATAAGGGTTTTTAATATATAGTGATACATCGAATAAGGGACAAGAATCATTTCTCATGTAGAATTATATGGTGATAGCTTATACCTCATGAAAATTGAAGGTTCATGTGTGAAAGTAACTAACTAATGATTTGGAGCTAGCATTGGTAAATTTTTATTAAAAGATATGAATGATTTTCTTTTATGGGGAAATATGTGATATATATACCAATCATAAAGTTTTATAGAATATATTTACTCAAAAAGAGATGAATATGTTATAGAGATTATGGTTGGAGTTGGTTAAAGATTGTGACTGCTTTATACATTAGCACCATGTGAACGTGAACTAGGTGGAAGATTCTTAGAGTTGAATGGATTATGATATATTATTTATGATGATGATTACAAAATATCCAATATTTCTAGAATTTTAAAGTATGGATCACGAATTTCCTGATGGAAGGGGATATATATTATCTTTATCAATTGAGTGTTCTACCATATATCCTTGTGATGAGAAAAGATGTGCAAAAGGAATATGTAGATATATAGAATAAAGCCATAAATGTTCATGAGTTAAACCTTGATTGTGATTGAATGATAAAATACATGGAATTTTTTTTTCACTTCAATACAATACTTATATACAGAGCTGTTATATGAAACTCATAGTTCAAAATTATATATTCATCCGGGAAGTATGAAGATTTATAGATACATGAAAGAGTATTTTTGCTGGGAAAACACGAATATGGATATTGTAGATTATGTATATTGATTCATGGAATGTATGAAAGTTATTTTTTAGAGCCATAAGTTTAAGGGGATGTTACAACTATTACCCATTTTAGAATGGAAATGGGAAAAAATCACCATAGATTTTGTTATGGGACCCAAAATGTATAGAGGCCATAATTCTATTTGGGATGCAATCTATAATCTTATAAATCTAGTAAACATCATTTTTATTACAAAATATTTATATTATAATTATCTTTATAGAATAAATATTAAGGAATTGGTAATGTTGCAAGGAGTGCCACAATCTACTATATCTAATCAGGATATGAGGTTTACCCCAATGTTATGGTGATGTATTTTGTAGGGGATGGACACACAATTGAGTTTTATTACAACTTATAATCCTCATAAATATGGTCAGTATAAAAGAACTATTTAAACCCTAGAGAACATAATGAGATCTTTTTCTCTGTTTTTTAATGGTAGTTTGGGTCAACAACTTCCTCTAGTTGGGTTTTCTTACAATAATAGCTTTCACTGGAGCCTTTAAATGGATTCATATGAATAGATATATGAAAAGTAGTGTAGAAATACAATTTTTATGGATAAATTTAGAGAAATAAAGCTATTGGTGCCTAAAACATATGAGGAAATTATAGATAAAATTAGAAATATTCAATATCACATCGAGAAATCTTGGAGTGGATAGAATATATATATTGATAATCGTCAACAAGATTTGGAGTTTGAAGTTAGTGAGATGTTTTTTATATGAAATTTTCTTAGAGGGAGGTTATAAGGTTCAGAAAGAATGGAAATTTTAGCCCTTGGTATATTGGACCCTATGATATTCTTGATCAAGTAGGGATGAAATCTTACCACTCAGAACTTCCACTAAACCTCTTTCAAGATCATTATGTGTTACATGTATCTCTCCTGAAGAAGTACATACATGAACCATCACATGTACTGAACTTAGAGGCCATACAACTGTAGCATGATAATTCCTATGAAAAAAATTGATATAAGTCTTGGATCCTAGAGAAAATGTTCCACAAAATAATAATACTCACCTGATTAAATTTCAATCGAGGAATCCAAAATTCGAAGAAGCTACATGGGAACCCAAGAATGTGATAAAACCAAGATAACCTCTTTTTTTTGGTATCAAAGTGATTTTTTTGATATTTTAAGGGGGTTAAATGTAATAGTATAAAATTTAAATATATATTTCATTCAAAATAAATTTAATTTATTTGATATCATTCCACAAACACAAACCCAATTCTAAATGAAGTGTAATATAATATACAATTATAAGCTACACTACCATCATTATCACATTTAGCAATGCACAAAAACTACTTTAACAGTTCTAAAAAATCATTGTTGTCCTCAGCACCATTAAAGGGGGCCCCCTTTATAGTTCTAAAAAAGATTTAATAAAGAAGGACCTTTATCAGCTTTAAAAGAAGCACTAATAATGGTGACCTTTTATTAGTGCATGTTTTGGGATGATAAAAGACCCCCTTATCTGTGTAGTCATTTGCACTGATAAAGGGGGGCCTTCTGCAGTGTTCTATTTTAATAATAGCATATTGTAGAAAATACACTTTTATACACCAGTATTCAAATACACTTGTATGAAAATACACCTGCGTGAAAATACATTATTTAATTGAAAAAATTACATCACAATTACAAAAAAACACTACTATATACATTTAAAATAACGTTTTTTATAATTAAAATATCTGTTACAATCCACAAACATTTAAAAACATTAATGTTTCATCATATTTATCACTCATGACCCCCTCAAAAAAAATCCTAACCATGGTATCGGTTGTTGAAAAAACCACCCCAACCTGAGGAAAATAATCCACCTATATAGGGAAAAAATATTATGTTATTAATATTATAAAGAAATAAAGTAAACATAAAAAAGAATGAAAACATTAATAAAATGTCAATTTTAAATAAAAGAACACACTTAGAGTCATACAGGTCACAACATGAATCAGATTGAGTGGGGTGGGTTCCGATACATCTCAAATGACTTATGGAACATTTTTACTAATGTATAAAAATCATCAAAATATGTTTTCTCAGTTTTGAGTATGTCACCTATATTTGTTTTATGAAAATTTCATTTTAAATAGAAAACATGATCTTGGAGTCATACCTATCATATCATGTGTCGGTTTGACATGATATTGATTTGTACACATTAAAAATGACTTATTAATAATTTCTTAATCTATCAATATAATATGAGTTCATTTCTTTGGTTTTCGGTGAGTGACACATGTTTTGAACAAAATGTAAATTTTAGACTTATAACGGACAGTTTGAGTCATAACGGGCATTATGTGTATTGTATTGAGGTGCATAGGATTCCTATATTCCAAAAATGACCTATGGATTGTTTTCATAGGGTATCAAAACAATCCGAATGTGTTTTATTGGTTTTGAGTATGTCACTTGTGTTTTTTTACTAGAATGTCAATTTTAAATGAAAACACAATATTTGAGTCATACCAGTCACACCATGTGTAAGATTAAAGAGTGGTTAGTTCATACACATAAATAATTACTTGTGGATAATTTTACTAAAGTATCCAAATAATACAAATGTGTTTTATCAATTTTGAGTATGCCACACATTCTTTTTACTACAAATTCATTTCAAACTAAAAAACACATTTTGGATTATACCCATCACATCGTATGTCAAATAGACATGATATTGATTCCTACATGTCACAAATAACTTATAAACAATTTTTTTAAATTATCAAGTCAATCACAGTGTGTTTCCTTGGTTTTCAGTGGGAAATAAATGTTTCGAACTAAAATGTCAATTTTAGAACAATAGTGGACACCTTGAGTTATATCGGGAACATGATATATCAGGATGAGGGGAGGCTTATTCATACACCTCAAAAATTACTTTGGATCATTTTCATAATGTATCAAAATAATGAAAATTTATATTCTTAATATTGCGTTTTAACTAATCGTTTTTACTAAAACTAATGTAAATTTTAAATAAAAATACACAATTTCTGTCATACCAGTCACACCGTGTGTTAGATTATGGTTTTCTTGAGTCTTACATGTCAAAAATGACATATGGATTATTTTCCTAAATTATAAAAACAATCTTAAAAATCTTTCTTCATTTTGAGTATTCCACTTTTTATTTTTAATAAAATTAATGTCAATTTTAAATAAGGAGACACACTTGAAGTCATATCGGTATCACTAGGTGTTCGATTTTAGTTCAGTTGATTCCTATATGTCAAAAATGACTTATGGATTGTTGAATTCATGTATCAAAAAATAAAAAATGTGTTTTCTTAGTTTTGAGTATGCCACTTTTTCTTTTTACTAAAATTAATTTCAATTTTAAAGAAAATACAAGCTTGGAGTCATATCTATCACACCATGTGATAGATTGAGGTGAAGATAATTTTTTATATTAAAAATGACTTATGGATCGCTTTCATAATGTATAAAATCAATAAGAATTCATTTTATTGGCTTTGAGCATGTCACTTTCACTTTTTACTAAAATGACATTTCAAAATTAAAACACACACTTTGAGTTATACCTGTAACATAATGTGTTAGTTTTATGGGAGAATACTTTCTACACATCAAAAATAACTTATTAATAGTTTTCCTAAATTATCAAGATAATTTTAGCAAGTTCCATCAGCTTTTAGTGAGCGAAACTATCTAAACTAAAATGTCAATTTTAAACTGATTACAGAAACTTTGATTAATAATAGTCGTAAATTGCGTCATATTAAGGTGAGCATGATTCATACACATCAAAAATGACTTATGGATCATTTTTATAAAGTATAAAAGAATCTAAATGTGTTTTATCTGTTTTGAGTATGTCACTTGTTATTTTTATTAAAATTAATGCCAATTTTAAATAAATGACACTTTGAGTTTTATCGTTCATACCATGCATCGTATTGAGGTTAAGATGATTTATACACATCAAAAATGACTTATAGGTCACTTTATTAATGTATAAAGGAAATATCTATATATTTTCTTGGTTTAGAGTATGTCACTTGTTCTTTTTACTAAAATTAATGTCAATTTTAAATAAAAAGACACACTTGGAGTCATATTGGTCACACTGTGTGTCGTATTGAGGTGTGCGTGATTCTTGAAAATAAAAAATTAATTATGAATCATTTTATAAAGTAAAAAAATAATCTGAATTTGTTTGATCAATTCTTAGTATGTCACTTTTTTTCTTCTAAAATGTCATTTCAAACTCAAAACACGCACTTTGAGTCATACCTGTCACATCATGTGCCAGTTTGACCTAAGATTACATCCTACACATAAAAAATTACTTATAAATAATTTTACTAAATTATCAATACAATCAGAGTCTATTTGATTGTTTTTCATTGAGTGACAAACTTTTTGAACTAAAATGTCAATTTTAAACTGATAACAGACACTTTGAGTCATACCAACCACATGTATGTTTGATTGAGGTGTGGTTGATTCCTAAATGTCACGAATGACTTATGAATAATTTTTCTAAAGTATCAAAACAATACAAATGAATTTGATCTACTTTGAGTATGTAACCTTTTCTATTTACTAAAATTAATGTAAATTTTTATAAAAAGACACACTTGGTGTCATATCGGTCGTACCATGCATCAAAATCAGACCTTTCTGATTCCTACATATCAAAAATGACATATTGATATTGTTATTAATTCATGAAAATAATCTGAATGTCTTTTTTTATTGATTTTTAATATGTATTTTTTTCTTTTACTAAAATTTCATTTCAAATTGGAAACATGGACCTTAAATTATATTAGTCACATATTGTGTTGATTTTAAGTTATACTGATTCTTACATGTAATAAATAAATTATGAATCATTTTCCTAATTTATTAAGATAATCAGATTAGTTTTTCTAAATTTCCAAAGAGTGAAAATTTTTCTGAACTAAAATGTCAATTTTAAACAAATAACATACACTATAAGTTATACTGGTCACACTTGAATTATATTGAGGTGATTTTGATTCTTACATGTCATAAAGGACTTATGTATTTTTTTTCAAAAATTATCAAAACAATCTGAATAAATTTTCTCATTTTTGTGTATGTAAAATTTATTTTTTAATAAAATTAGTGTCAAATTTAAATAAAAATACACACTTGGAGTCATATTGGGCACACCATGCATTATATTTTGGTGTGGGTGATTCATATACATCAAAAATGACTTTTGGTTCATTTTACTAAAGTATTAAAACAATATGAATGCATTTTATCAATTTTGAGTTCATCACTTGTGTTTTTTGTTAAAATTAATGTCAATTATAATTAAAAAGAAACACATGGAGTCAAATCATCACCCAATGTGTCCGATTGGGGTGAGGTAGAGTAATACACTTAAAAATGACTTGAGTATCATTTTACTAGTGCATCCAAACATTTTGAATATGTTTTTTTATTTTTGAGTATGTGATGTGTGTTTTGAACTAAAATATAAATGGTAAACTAAAAACTTATAGTTTTATCCATATCAGGCACAATGTGAATCATATTGAGGTGGGGATGATTGATTTGGTGATTTTTGTTTTTCTTTCGACTGTATGAACCGATCCATAAAATAGAGGACTCTTCCATTTGTATGGAAAAGAAAACTCCATACTACCTAAAATTCCCCATCCAAAAGAAACATGTTCTCCTGTTTTGTGTTGTTGTAGACATTTGAAGGAAAAATATGACTTCCCAATATAATCCAACTATATAATAAAAAATTTATTATATCTAAAATACTGTAAATAAATAAATTTAACATAAATATGAAACAACAAATTAATAAACTTTTAATTTTTAACTAAAACCATAGAAGTTTAGACATACCATGTACACTGTGTATCAAATTGATGTATGGTTGATCAAAACATGTCTTTAAATCCTACAGTGCATTCAATATTTTGTGTTATCAAACAATATGTTTCTCTGATAACCCAAAATTCTGTTTGCATTAGAGAATAAAAAGAAGATTGCGTCATCATGAGTGCATCATCCATGTTGAGGAGATGATCACAGTATATGAGTGAATCATCATTGTTGAAGAATTCATTTATTCGCGATCCATATTAAAAGTAAAAAAAATTATCATATAAACATAATGAGGGAATTAACTAAAAATAGTCATAAAATGATGATAAAATCAACTAAATAGGTATTAGGAAGTCACTGCTTCATGAAATATGTGTACATTCTAAAACGAGGTATGATTCCTGGCTATTTTTAAACAAATCTATTTCATTTTTTGAATATGATGAATTTCAAAAGTTATGGTAGTACTAGAAAAATATAAATACATAAAGGATTAATATATATTTTAAATGAAATAGTAATTATCTTATAAAATACCTCTTCAACGATACTAGTCTGTTGATGGTATATGATATCTATCATACATTTGAAAACCTAATAACAACAATATTTTAAAATGGCTTGTTTTATACAGTACAAAAACACTGAGAAAAAATTAATTTTTATATGTGTTTCGATAGTGAAATATTATTATATATTCTGTGATACTTAACAAATTATTGAATTTGGCAGGCTCCTTGCACTCATGGACCATCCTCATGACATGATTTTTATGATATTTACACACCTCACTATCATAAAATAATTCTAATTAAATTAGAATATAAAATTTATAAGTTTAAGAATAGTTCTAAAATGTTGGATGTAGTTTATTAAAAATTGGTAAATGTCATCATATGTGTTCGGTTTGTTGGGTATCCATGTAGTGAATCTAGAAGATAAATCTTTGGATTATCCAAATTTATTGAAATGAGTATATAATGTTTCTTAAAAAATTAATAACCAATTAGAAGATTGATACTACATATGATATGATTAAATTTTATAGTTTTACCCCTCTATCATTGGTAATAAAAATATTTTTTTTCTATAAGTTTTATTTCAAAAACTACATCCAGTTTTTTTACTCTTCCATCAATGTGAATTGAATCCAATGAGGTTTAGTATGAATAAGTAATGTGATGACTAATGAGTACATATTTATGTTCATAGGGTTTCCCCTTAAATAGTATTGATATATGCACTTGAAAAAAACATGAATTGTATTTAGTCATAATTAACATATTAGACCAGCTATTGGAAAAAATCATGAAAATAAACCTCTTGTATATATTTAAAATTGAGACTATAAGAAATTGATACTTAAGTATTTCATTTACATTCTCAAGATAAGTGAAGTCTTTAAAGGCCTCTCTATACATTTTTCATCAAAATTAACTTTGTGATTACTACCACTTTGTAACCTTATATCCGAGTGAACCTTCAATGTTAGTAAATGATGATATCGAATGGGTGGCGTAATGGTGATTTTTGAAGATATTTTATATTGGTTAGTTGATCCATTAGATCATTTTAATTCAAAATTTCGTTTTACCCCTTATATTCATCTATCTATAATAAAAGTAAATGGTTTAGACATTTTTCATTATTTTTAATGGTTTATCATGAAAAAACATTTGAAACGATGACTTATTTGTCTGCATATTTTTAATAAGATCAGACTGCCATGATATAAATATTCCAATAGATTTATCAACCATATGAATATATATGTCATCATATGAAATGAGAAGATTAATGATCATCTCATGAGCTATGATAATCCACACTCTCACCTGGCATGTTGGAATTTGTCTGTTATGTAGAGTGTATTCGTGGATATTGGAAATGATATCCCTCAAAAAAAGGTAATGTGTGGGTGTTGATAGATATAAATCATAGTCATTTTAAACATATATAATATCAATACATGAAAGGTATCAGTGTCTTCTTGATTCATATTTCATAAAAACAATTATGAGAATAATGATTACCTTATCTATAATAGATTTTTGATTGGAATGAATCTTCTTGAAGCTTGTGGGTTGGGGGGGGGGTCATCATGCAATGATTGCTCTTGAGTCATTTATTATCCTTTCTCAACCCTATAAACTTTTCTAGAAAATCAAAATTCCATTGATTTTTTTATTCAAGAACATCTAATCATGCTTTAATCTCTTCCATTTTTAATCTTTACCCCATTGTTCTTTTATTTTCTCAAAATACAGCTAGGGTGTCACCCTAAAACCTTTACCTCTAACACGACACTACTTTTATTAATGTTTAAAGTCCATTGATAGTAACTGTTCATCCAGAATAGCTGATAATGATTCCTATGTTTAAGAAGGAAAAAAATTGTAGGAAAATATTTAATCATTATTATGTAATATCAATTTCATGAATAAATTATTATGTTATATTTAAACATGATTCTCAAACTTGTTTTTAGTATCCCATGATTATTTACATGTTCCTACTTCCATTGGACATGATGTGGGATGGAAGTGGATTTGTATTTGGATTAATCAATCTACATATTTGAAGAGGAACATAATTATGTTTTTGTTTCATCTCACATAAAAATATTACAATATATTTAAAATACATAAAAATTTGTTTAAAGTGAAGAATACCCCATACTTTCTTTACGATAGAGGTACATTAGGTTTTCTATCCACTGCTTAATTTCAACACTCAATTGTTGTTTCATAAATTAAAAATTCCTAATCAAATTTATTACTCCATGTATTCCCAAAATTATTTTTACTGGCCACAATGGAAATGAAAAGATGTATCCTCACAACGACCGATAAACCCATCCCATTCTACTTGGAATATTAGGTGCACATACATATGCAGTGGGTGAGATTTTATTTTCCCTTCACCATCTTTAAGAGGAAACTTTATTATAATTGTGGGAAATACTCTCTGAGCATTTCCATAAATCATTAATACCAATTTCTTTCAAGATTAATATAATATAATTGAACTCTACAAGGGATAATGAAGAGTAAGTTAATGTTTCATTATTTTGTTTTTTAGAAAAAGAACAAAAGGATAACATAATGGAACCCTAATATCTTCCAAAATCAATGTATTAATCATGAGAAAAACATGGTTGTAAGAATCTACATCAATCTTCAGGCCCTACTGAGTAGTGGTCCTAATGAAAATACTAAACATGGACTTCTTGGGGTTAACTGGATGGCCGTGTGAATTCCATCAGACCAAAACTTTTATTCCTTTGTATTTCACCATAATAATATTTCATAACAGTGTCAAGATATGGTGATCTAATTTTTTAGGGACATCGGTTGTATGTTTTCAACCATTTCATTGGGTTTAATATCGCCAATATGTTGTTCATCTAGATTGGTAGCATCAGCATGCGTCGAGGGTTGTTGTTCCTTCACATTAGGATCACCAGCATGTTGTGAAACCTGTTGTTACACAAGATCAAGATCATAAACACATTCCAAATTCATTATCTACATAAGTGTTTTGAAATTTAATTTATATTACACAAATATTGTATTTAATAGATAATCACATGCAGTAATATAATGTATATTACAATAAAATATAACCTGATTATTGAACTGTCTTTTTTTAAAGTTAAGGGATTTCACCCCACTATTGTGTATCCAAATACCCCCATTATCACCTCCTTTACCATAAACTACCCCATCTATATTGGGAGTATTGTGAAATTATTGAAATTTCCCAAAGAAAGGGTCAACCTTAGTTGAATTTTAATCCCACTCTTTAGTGGTTTTTGTTGACAACAGAACAATTGATCCCTTTTAGTTTTAGGTATCTTGAACATAAAATAATTGTACTTATTGTGATTCCAATATAAAGGATTCATCTTTGTACCCTTCTTTACTAAAATTCACATTCATGAATACCAATTCATCTACTTTAACAACAATCTAGTTATCAACCCACTTTTAATGTAAAATCGTCACTTGGAACGTTGTATAATCTAACTCCCATATTTTTTTTCTGATGATAAAGTGTGACATATTCACATAAATTGGATTTATATCCTTGGTACTAGATACATTCTTCACTTCATCCACAAGTTTAACTCGATTATTTTATATAAAACAACTTTCATCATATTAATTTTTATAGAATATATATAAGGCCCCACCCTGAAAACTTACTTAATGTTGAGTTATTAAAAGATTACACATTGGGGATCTTTTCAGGTTTAGAGTTTTAGAGAATTATATCATAAAACTTGCATTACATTCCACATTTAAACAAAGTGGCTACATAAAATTTAGTATTCATTTTTCCTGTCAACGGAAACATATTTAAAATAAAACATGGATTCTTTCTTGACACTTCTTTGACATATCATCATATCATGTACCCTTCCCTTGACCTGTGAAAAACACTTCAAAAACTTGGGATGAGAATAAAAAGCTCAGTAAAGGATATAAAAATATTAAAAAGAAACATGAGTACATGTATACACAAGAATCAATGAAATCATATTCTACTCATAAAACATAAGCACTTCAACATACCTCATCAAATCATGAATAAATCATAGAGATCATAAGACATAAAGGTAACTTGAGGCATTCATAACATTCTTATGTAGGGAATATCCCTCTTGGTTACGTTTGGAATACCCATCATAGTATATTCCCTAAATATCTTCGGAGAAACCTTAACATTTAACTCCTTCGCGTTACCCAATGCATTGGAGAGCTATATCGGGCTCACCCGCCCTTAGTTTATCACGGAACCACCCGTCTTCATAATAATGCCCAAGAACCATAACATAATCGTATCACATAAAACATGCATAAAGGAAACATAACATTTCCACTTTTCAATCACAAGATATAAATACAACATATTGATAAAAAAAATTATGAAAACCATTTTCAATACCAAAATAAAATAAAAGTAAAACATGGTATTTATTTTTCTTTTAAAAAAAATGTATGGCTTGTAGAGGAAGCCGAAACTCAAATAATGGTCACGTCGGTGGTGAAGTTGTTGTCGCCGCATACGTAAGATAAAAACATTCCCTTTTGTCGTTTAGTAAAACGCTTCGTATAAAAAAATATTCCTTTTGGATAAACGTAAAAGTCAAAGGGGTTTATACACCGTACAAAAGAAGGTTGTGTATAAAACAAAATATGCCTCAATGAACGGAGATTGAGACGAAGTCCCATACCTCGGGTCCGACTTGACTCGATCGTTATTTAACCTCTTGAATAATAAACTTGAGTTAATTTCTACTTGCTTAAGAACCTTTTTCAAGTTCATTATTCCTTTTATATCACTTATTACCATGTCATGAACACTATGTAATTATTTAAGTTAATAACAGTCGTTTTAACGATCATTGGTACCTGAGTCAAAAAAATAAACTCTTTATAATTACACGTTGTTCACGTATCCATTATATCCAGAGTTATAATCATGATGTACATATCATATATATCATATATATCCAGTATATACATGCATTTATAATATTACATAACGTTTAGAGGTATGAAATGAAATGCACCGTTCATGGAGACGGTAAGCCGTACGTACGCATGAACGCTAATTTCATTTCTATTTCGTATTTTATGGAATGGAATCATAATGATATAATGGTATATTATAATTCCAGTAAAATATCATATATAAAATCATTAATTACACCCTTTATACATCCCACATATCGCATTAACGAATCAAATCACTTTGAGGGGGCGGTAGTCCGCACTTTCTAAAATAAAGATATCGTGTTTACCCATAATGGAAACCATAAAGGTATGACATAAATGAAAAATAAAGAAGATTAAGTAAAACATAAACATATTATATATCATATATAAATATAGTTTCATCTTAATGGCCACCTTTGAAGGTGTTAAAAGAATATTGAACAATCATCGTTTTGTGAGCCATAAATTCGCCATCCACAGAAACAATATGTTATTTAACCATTAGATGTAGGTGTGTGTAAGTGTAGCTATAATACTTCTTATAAAAACATACTAGTATATGGAAGATACTGGTGTTGTTACAAAAGAAATGAATAAAAAGAGTTTATGGGGTTGGAGAAGCAAAATAAAACATAAGAATACAAAAGAAGACACTACCTTTAAATCGGGTAACTCTTTTTGATTTCAGCTCAAAGGCTTACTTGGGAAGACTTATTCCCAAAGTGAGGCTTCAAAGAGTTATATAGGGATGTGTAGGGACAAAATGGGCAGGGGTTGGCTGAGCCAAAGTCTTTGGAAGTGTGGGTAAGGTGGTAGAGGTGGGGGCCTTTTATAAGAGGAGAGGAGAGGCACTCTTGGAAAGTTAACAAAAGATAATTTGATATAAAATGATTTTCGGATAAAAAAGGTCCCAAATTATAAATTTCTAGGATATGGTGATAAGGGTTCGAAATAAACCCATCCAATAGGTTTTTGGCATGTGTAGGTCTTATATTTTATATTATATTTTCATTTTATTTAAATCGTTAAATAATGAGGTAATCGCTGCATCATCATGGTGTCATATATAATTTAATTTATTTAATGTCTAAAAATTATAAACAAAATACTATGATGTAGGAAATCGTATTAGCTTTCCAATGACTATTTATATTCAAAAATCTGACTTGTATAACCCCATGTAAAAATTGTTTTAGTAAAATAACTCATGTTTGTTACATTTTTTACTTTAACATTAAATAAAAAGATATTAATGTCATTTTCCTTCCAAAGTGGCTCCATGGGGTCCCCATGTTGACCCACGGATTGTCTTGGTTGGCCATGACACATCCAATAAGTGCAGGACATGTGTCTAGGTCATTTCATATTATTAAAACATTATTCTTACCTTAAATTACACTAATTACCTCTAATCGCGATTAATAAATTTAAAAGTTACTATTCACAAAAAAAATTATTTTAATCTCCTTGAACCACATTTTACTTCCTAATCACAACCATGTATGTCGGATTTTTGAAATTCAAATCACAGAGGTGATAAAATTTTATTTAAACGAAAAATCAGTTTTTATGTACCACTTAGTGGTTTCACTATTCATCAAAAATTGAAGTTTTTTAGAAAAATACCAAAACTTTACCCTAAGATATATTTGATATTCCAAATTAAAAAATGATTTCTATTTTACAAAATTAAAAACATATAATGTACATTAATTAATTTAATAATTAATTCCCGCTGTCAGAGCAAATAGCGTGTTTTTATGAAACAATAAGTATCAAAAGATTGACACTAGTTTAAGTCCAATTTAAAAGTGAAATTAATTCCAATGACCACTATTGGATTAAATAGTAAAAATATATTCTAATTGAACTTTAAAACCAATTCAAAAAATAATCTTTTCATATAAATAAATTAGATTAAAAAGAGGTTTTGAATTAAAATACAACATTTTTCACTATTCATTAAAAAAATGAACTGTATCAGAAAGATACCAAAAATTTACCCAAAGTAAATTTAAATGTCCCAATCATAAAGAATATGTTTATTTCGACAAATAGAGCTTATAATATTGTCAAAAGTTTGATTTTAAAAATGGTTTCCCATCAAAAGGCAGTAAAACAACCTTTTAAAAATATTAGTGTATTCCATGCTTAAGATTGGATTTATTATAGTTTTAAGCCTCTAAAACACTATATAATTCATTAATAGAAATAGATAAAAAAATATCTATTATTCATTACTTACTTGGGATGTTACATCCTTCCCCCCTTTAGAAAATTGCATCTCCGCAATTTATTTACTTATCGAATAAGTAGGGGTATTTAGCCCTCATTGTATTTTCAGATTCCCATGTTGCCTCTTCAATCATGTGGTTTTTCTACAAAACCTTTACCTAATGAATCACCTTATTCCGTAACACTTGCTCCCTATGGTCAAGAATCTGTACCGGTTGTTCCTCATAATATAGGTTCTATTCCAGCTGAACTACCTCTGGACTCAAAACACGAGTTGGATCTGGCATATACTTTCTCAACATCGAAACATGAAAAACATTGTGTTCCAGAGATAAACTCGGAGGTAAAGCCACTCAGTAAGCAACTGATCCAACTCTCTACATAATTTCATATGGTCCAATGAACCGTGGACTCAGCTTTCCTTTCTTACCAAATCTCATCACACTTTTCCATGGTGAGACTTTGAGAAAAACCTGATCACCTACCTCAAAAGATAGATCCTTCCTCCGGTTATCCGCATAACTCTTCTGCCTGCTCTGAGCTGTTCTCATGTGTTTCTGTATCAGCTGAAAGTTTTCTGCCAACTCTTCTACCAATTCTAGTCCCATCAGCTTCCTTTCAGCCACTTCATCTCAGAAATCTAGAGTTCGACACCGCTTCCCATATAACGCCTCAAATGGTTCCATCTGTATACTAGAATGAAAACTGTTATTATATAAAATATCAACCAAAGAAAGATGTTGGTCCCAACATCCCTGATAATCCATCAAACAAGCATGTAGCATATCTTCCAATGTCTGAATTGTTCGTTCTGTTTTCCCATCTGATTGAGGATGAAAAGTTGTACTAAAATTTAATTCAGTACCCAATGACTTCTGAAGGCCTTTTCAAAAGTTAGAAGTGAACCTGGGATCACGATCAGATACAATAGAGAGAGGAACTCTATGTAACCTGACTATCTCTTTAAGATACAAACGGGAATGTTGATCTAGGGAAAACGTATCCTGTATAGCAAGGAAATGAGCAGATTTAGTCAAGTGATCAATAATAACCCAGATTGCATTATTACCTCGAGGTGTCTTAGGCAATCCCACAACAAAGTACATGGATATATTTTTCCATTTCCATTCTGGTACTAGTAAAGTCTGAAGCATCCCTTTCAGTAACTTCCGCTCTACTTTAACCTGTTGACAAGTCAAACACTTCATAGTAAAATCCGTAATATCTCTTTTCATTCCATCCCACAAATAATACTCCCGCAGATCTCTATACATCTTAGTACTTCCATGATGAACTGAAAATGGAGAACTATGAGCTTCACATAACAACTCTCTCTTCAACTGTGAATCACAAGTCACACACAATCTCTTCCCAAATCTCAAAACACAATCATTATCAATGTTGAATTCATGCAACTTACCCTTCTGAACCAGCTCTACCTTTTTCTGAAACCCACGACCTTGCTTCTGTGCTTGCTTTATTCTGTTTGATAGAGAAGATTTCACTAATACCTGAATCAAAACAAAAGTACATCCTGCACCAAATACTTCTATTCCAAAGTTCATCAAATCCTTAACCAAAGGATCACGTTCCAAACACAAAATTGTTAATGAAGAATTACTATTTCGACTCAAAGCATAAACCCCTTTACTTGCTTTTACCGGATGGTAATTAATTGTACGATCATAATCCTTGATTAATTCTATCCATCTCCTCTATCTCATGTTCAATTCTTTATGAGTGAATATATACTTTATACATTTGTGATCGGTATATATTTCACACTTTACTCCATACAAATGATGCCTCCAAAATTTTAAAGCGAAAAAAACAATACCTAATTCCAAATCATGTGTAGGATAATTTACCTCATGTGTTTTCAACTGACGTGAAGAATAAGCAATTACCTGATCATTCTGCATTAGGACGCAACCAAGTACTTTCAATGAAGCATCACTGTAGATAATAAACTCCCCATTCCTGGAAGGTAGTGCCAAAACTGGAGCATTCACCAATATTCTTTTCAATTCCTGAAAACAATCATCACATTCTTTTTTCCAGATAAAATTAACACCCTTTAGAGTCAGCTTAGTAATTGGACTAGATAACCATGAAACATTTCTAACAAACCTTCAGTAATATCCTGCCAAACCAAGGAAACTAAGAATCTCTGTTACATTTGTGGGTCTTGGCCATTCTTCAACAACCTTTGTTTTTGAAGGATCAACGGTTATCCCATCTTTAGAAACAATGTGACCAAGGAAAGAAATTTTTTACAACCAAAACTCACACTTGATGAATTTACCATACAATTTCTTTTCATTTATGGTTTGAAAAATAACCCTTAAATGTCTTTCATGTTCCTCTTTACTTTTAGAAAACACCAAAATATCATCAATGAAAACAACCACAAACTTATCTAAGAACTCATGGAAAATTCTATTCATTAAGTCCATGAATACAGCAGGTGCATTGGTTATCCCAAAATTCAATACTACAAATTCATAATGGCCATATCTTGTATGAAACGAAGTCTTCGGAACATTTTATTCCTTTACCTTTAGCTGATGGTACCCCGATCTCTGGTCAATCTTTGAAAAATACTGAGCTCCCTGGAGCAGATTGAACAAATCATCGATATGAGGCAAAGGATATTTGTTCTTAACAGTGAAGTTATTCAAGGCTCTATAATCAATGAAAAGTCTCATTGAACCATATTTCTTTTTATCAAATAAAACAGAAGCACCCCATGGTGATGTGCTAGGTCAAATGAGACCTTTCTCTAATAAATCTTGTAATTTCTCCTTCAACTATAAAAGTTAAATTTGAGCCATTAGATAAGGGGGTTTTGAAATTGGATTAGCATCAGGAACTAAGTCAACAGTAAATTCAACTTCTCGATCTAGTATTATTCCAGGAAACTCATCAAGATACTCATTTACCACTAGCACATCATTAATCTGAATAGTTCCTTTGTTTTCAACAATATGTGCAAGGTAACATTCATTTCCATCTTTTACAAGTATCTTGGCCTCTTGATATGTTATCAACAGTAAGGGTTCATTCTTGTACACAAACTGAAAGTCTTTCTGAAAATAAACTTCTTTTACTCTACAGTCAATCTTAGAATGGTAAACAGAGAGCCAATCCATACCTAGGATAACATCAAACTCTACTAGAGGTAGAACAATTAGGTTTTCAAGTAGGTTCTTTCCACGGATAAGGATAAGAAGATTCTTATAAATTCTTTTTGCCTCAACATTTCCCCCAGGTTTTTTTACCACAAGTTCAAGAGTCATTTCTTGATATGGTATTCCCATTTTACTATAAAAGATTTCAGAGATGAAAGAATGTGTAGACCCCAAATCAAAAAACACACTGGCATAATCTGAAAAAACAAACAAAGTACCTGATACAACTTCATTTGATGGCCTGACATCTGCTGATGTAGTTGCAAAGGATTTCACCACCCCTTTCTGCTTGTAGTCTAACTGCTTCCCATCACTCAAGCTCTTTGTCGGACACTGGTTTGCAGAGTGACCCATCTCATTGCACTTAAAACATTTCACTAACTGTAAATCGAATTTTGACTTACCATCACCTTGATATTTTTCAGTGCAATCACGAGACTTATGTCCAATCTTACCACATCGTTAGCACTTTCCAGAATTCAGAAGACATTCCCCAGCATGCCTTTTACCACATTTATCACAAATTGGAAACTTAGTTTTCTTACCGTCAGACCTTTTTGAAGAATTCATTCTTTTCTCCTGCCACCTCGGTCTCTTCTTCTGTAGGTTGTTATAAAACACTTGATCATTGGAAAACTCCATTTCCACCTTCTCATCACATCGAGCAAGATTTTCATAACTTTTAAACTCATAAGAAGACAACGCCCTTCGATATTTTGGCTTTAATCCTGAGTAAAAATGATTCATTTTACTATCAAGGTCTCGGATAAAATTTGGAGCATACCTTGCCAATCGACTGAACCTTTCTTCATAGGAAGCCACTGAGTCTTCCTCTTGCATCAATTCCAGTAATTTTTTTTCCATCCTAAGTCGAACAGGCTTAGGAAAATACTTCTCAAGAAACAGACCTTTGAATTCATCCCAGTCGAGAGCATCAATCTCATCAGCGTCCCTGATATTTTTAACCATCGACCACCACTGATCTGCCTCAACCTCCAAACGGTAAATAGCAAGACTAACCTTTTGATTGTATGAACACCCCATGACATCGAAAATCTTCTCCAGTGCTTTAATCCACCCTTCAGCTAGCACGAGGTCAGTTGATCCTCTGAATGATGGGTGATGTTTCCTCATGAAATGTTCCACCACTGACATGTTCCTCTATAGTTTATCTGGCTGATCTCGTGCCTCGATACCACAACCATTTATCGCTTGATTCAACTATGCCATTACTACAACAAACTGTTCAGTTCCAATTCCGACCATCTCAGGATGCTGATTCAGAAGGTTATTTCCTTCTGTATGCCTTCCTAGAACTGCTTCCCTGTTTCCTCTGTCGAGAACCATTCTGAACAATCATGTCTTAGATGAAGCAACATGGTAATCTTCAAATACTATATTATTTCAATTTGACCATAAAAAAATATTTTTGGATAAAAATTTAATAGAATTATAACTCCTAAAGTTATCTAAACTGAACTCTAATACCAACTATAAGGCCCCAGCCTTAAACCTTACTTAATCTTGAGTTATTACAAGATTACACATTGATGATATTTTCAGGTTTAGAGTTTTAGAGAAATAGATCATAAAACTTGCATTACATTCCACATTTAAACAAAGTGGTTACATAAAAGTTATTATTCATTTTTCCCATCAACAGAAACATATTTAAAATAAAACATGGATTCTTTCTTGACACTTCTTTGACACTATCATCATATCATGTACCCTTCCCTTGACCTGTGAAAAACATTTCAAAAACTTGGGATGAGCATAAAAAGATCAGTAAGGGATATAAAAATATGGAAAGGAAACATGAGTACATGTATACACAAGAATCAATGAAATCATACTCTACTCATAAAACATAATCACTTTAACATACCTCATCAAATCATGAATAAATCATAGAGATCATAAGAGATAAAGGTAACTTGAGGCATTCATAACATTCTTATGTAGGGAGTAACCCTCTTGGTTACGTTTGGAATACCCATCACAGTATATTCCCTAAATATCTTCGGAGAAACCTTAACGTTTAACTCCTTCACGTTACCCAATGCATTGGAGAGCTATATCGGGCTCACCCACCCTTAGTTTATCCCGGAACCACCCGTCTTCATAATAATACCCATGCACCATAAGATAATCGTACCATATAAAACATGCATAACGGAAACATAACATAACCACTTTTAAATCACAAGATATCAATACAACATATTGATATAAAAACATTATGAAAACCATTTTCAATACCAAAATAAAAGAAAAGTAAAACATGGTATTTATTTTTCTTTTAAAAAAATGTATGGCTTGTAGAGGAAGTCTAAACTCAAATAATGGTCACGACGGCGGAGAAGTCGTTGTCTCCGCATACGTATGAAAAAAACATTCACTTTTGTAGTTTAGTAAAACGCTTCGTATAAAAAAAGATTCCTTTTGGATAAACATAAAATTCAAAGGGGTTTGTACACCATACAAAAGAAGTTTGTGTATAAAACAAAATATGCTTCAATGAACGGAGATTGAGACGAAGTCCCATACCTCGGGTCCGACTTGACTCGATCGTTATTTAACCTCTTGAATAATAAACATGAGTTAATTTCTACTTGTGTAAGAACCCTTTTCAAGTTCATTATTCCTTTTATATCACTTATTACCATGTCATGAACACTCTGTAATTATTTAAGTTAATAACAGTCGTTTTAACGATCATTGGTACCTGAGTCAAAAAATTAACTCTTTATAATTACACGTTGTTCACGTATCCATTATATAAAGAGTTATAATCATGATGTAGATATCATATATACCATATATATCCAGTATATACATGCATTTATAATATTACATAACGTTTAGAGGTATGAAATGAAATGCACCGTTCATGGAGACGGTAAGCCGTACGTACGCATGAACGCTAATTTCATTTATATTTCATATTTTATGGAATGGAATAATAATTATATAAAGGAATATTATAATTACAGTATAATATCATATATAAAACCATTAATTAAATCCTTTATACTCCCCACATATGGCATTAATGAATCAAATCACTTTGAGGGGGCGGTAGTCCGCACTTCCTAAAATGAAGATATCGCGTTTACCCATAATGGAAACCATAATGGTATGCCATAAATAAAAAATAAAGAAGCTTAAGTAAAACATAAACATATTATATATCATATATAAATATAGTTTCATCTTAATGGCCACCTTTTAAGGTGTTAAAAGAATATTGAACAATCATCGTTTTGTGAGGCAGAAATTCGCCATCCACGGACGCAGTATATTCTTTAACCATTACATGTAGGTGTGTGTAAGTTTAGCTAGAATAATTATTATAAAAACATCCTAGTATATGTAAGATACTGGTTTTGTTACAAAAGAAATGAATAAAAAGAGTTTAGGGGGTTGGAGAAGCAAAATAGCGTGTTTTTATGAAACAATAAGTATCAAAAGATTGACACTAGTTTAAGTCCAATTTCAAAGTGAAATTAATTCCAACGACCAAAATTGGATTAAATGGTAAAAATATATTCTAATTGAAATTTAAATCCAATTAAAGAGATAATCCTATCATATAAATAAATTATATTAAAATGATTTTTTGAATTAAAATACAACATTTTTCACTATTCATTAAAAAAAATGAAATTTATCAGAAAAATACCAAAAATTTACCCAAAGTAAATTTCAATGTCCCAATCATAAAGAATAAGTTTATTTAGACAAATAGAGCTTATAAAATTGTCAAAATATTGATTTAAAAATGGTTTTCCATCAAAAGGCAGTAAAACAATATTATAAAAATATTAGTGTATTCCATGCTTAAGATTGGATTTATTCTCATTTTAAGCCTCTAAAACACTATCTAATTCATTAATAGACATAGATAAAAAAATATCTATTATTAATTACTTACTTGGGATGTTATAATATGTGACCATTAATTACATAACCAATATAAAATAATACATACACACTTAGTCATCTTACTAGCCATCTAAGTTGATTTGAAATTAAATATAAGTTTTTTATCTGACTCCTTAAAAATATGGTCTTGAAACCATCCTATAAACTATTTATTATGTAATTTCAATATCCATCTTTTATCCCTTGTTGGATTCAAATGCTTAAGAATTTTTTATGGGTGTTAACATATGTGGAAACCTCTAAATGGTTATGAAAAATGTAATGGAGGGATTTCTCTCGATATGTAATAGTGATTGAGACAACATCCATTGTAGAAATTCCTTCACCCACCAATCACAGATTATGATGATATTTTGGTATACAAATTTGTTTCCCACCCGAAAGGTTGTCAATACATAATTCAATGAATTCCTCAATAATAAATCACTAAAAAATACAACCATCTAGATGAATCAATTTTTTTACATACCCTTTCAAAATTTTCATATACCATTCAATTGGGTACATCCTTCTATAATGTATAATAATAAATAGTTGAATATCTCTTACCAAGTGAACCATCATATCAAATAATTCTAGTGGGTAGAATATTTCCAATTCACATAACATGAATAGAATTTCCATTTCCATAGTTTTAAATTTCATTGGGTCTATTAATTTGATGCATATAGCTTTGAAAAAGGAATAGATATTGGTTAATGTATGACATACATTATTAAGAAAAATTAAATATAAATATACATACATTAGATCTTCCATCAAAACATGATAGTCCTCTAATTTCAGACCCTTTAACTTTAAATGATTCATTGACATGATATTATTGATATTTGATGAATACCTCTCCAAAACCTTTACATAATTCAAGAAGTTACAAATCTAATATATCTCATTCCTAGAAATAGTGTAAGTAGTTAGAGGGAGAAAATTCCATTTTTAGCCATCACTAGTGCTATCTCTTCCCGTATTACCTTGTATATCATGTCTAACCTATCCTTAATTACATTTATTATTTTTATAGGTTCATTTAGTGACATTCCTATGACATTAGGACATCATTTTTTTTTCAATATTCATAACATCAAGAAGTTTTCTTACATATAGAAAATTCTAGTATGGAAATTCAAAAAAATTATCTCATTTTCCAACTAATTTTTGTAAGGTTTTTTGAAAATGGTTTAAAAATGTAGTGTCTATATCTTTTACTTTAACATGTAGTTGATCAGTTGTTAGTGGATATGGTGTTGTACATTATTTTAAACTCCCATTATGTGATGTCATCTAAGTTCATTACTTTTGTCGATGGCGTAGAAATATATGATTTCCTAGAAAAAACTTCTTCAGTGACTGATTCAACCAAATTGACTGTGTACCTTGTTCAAAAATCTGATACCCTGGAGTTCCATTAATTCTATATTTTAAAATATTTATATAATAATTAAAGTCATTTAACATCACATACAATGTGGATCACAACATGAAATCTTCATTTCTGTAAGTATCATACAATATAACACATTTATCCCACAACAATTTCAAATCTTTGATCAATGGACCCCAATAAACATCAATATAATGCCTAGTTATTTTTGTAATGATATCATAATAGATAACATAATGTATTTTTGTTTCATACAAAACCATGATGGAAAGTTATAATTTACTAAAATAATTTTCCATTTTTTGTGAGTGTTTCTTTGAAAACCACAAGGATTCACTCCATCTGTTGATAACACAGGACAATGGTTTATCAGCTTATTTCAAAATTCAGGATACTTGCGATCAATTATCTTCCACCAAGGAGATTGTCTTGGGTGATGAAGTTTCCCATATTTATTTCCTATACCTATATCCCATGTCAAATGCCTTGTATTCACCTCAATTCCATATAGGTTCCTAAACTGTGGAATGATTGGAAAGTACCATACAACTTTCATAAGGCCTAATTCATATTTATTGTATCAAGAAACACCACAATCATCATCATGTAATTTTATAAAGGGATCGGGAGGAAAAATAAAAAAAGCCAAAGCACAGAAACCCCTCTCCCACCCCCGCCCCTGCCCAAAAAAGAAACTATATGGGCCTAAAATGATGCAGCCCTAATGCATCCCCTTTAATAAAGTCAATCCCATTAGGAGTAATACTTTCAATAGAGTGAAGAAACACCTTCTCTGTGCCATTAAGAATCACCGAGGCCAAGTAGTCATCAACCTTGTTCCCCTCTCTCCATTTGTGAAGAATTAGGATGTTGTTCTTAATAATGATTTTACATTGCCTTATGACATAGCATATCGACCAGGGGACTTCACCAATCTCCGCCAAGGAGTTATAGACAATTAAGGAGTCTGTTTCAATTTCGGATACCTCCAACCCCTGTTGCCTGCAAAGTTTGAGTCCCATAAGCATTGCCAGTGCCTCCACTTGAAGGGAAGATCCATGGCCCAGGCTGGCTGAAAAAGCTAAGAAAACTAAATTTATTTTTTTTAGAGATCCTACCCATTGAATGTTGTATCTGTTTAGCTTCATATGTTTGGATAGGGAGCTCATTATCTTCTAGGATTATATCATTCAAGAGAGGTAATAGTTCAGTAAAATTGGAATCACTCCATCTATTTACAAATTTTAAATTATATATCTTCATTATGTCTAAAAATGATGTATATTTACTATAATTAGCATACAATGGAATCTTTCCACAACTCTTTATCTTCTCAATTTTTTTTTTACAATCATGAAGTTCATCTTCAACCATAATTTCCACTTCCTTAGTACAATATTCATCATCATTCACCACCATAATCAAATACTCAATAGAGTGTTCTTCATTTTCCATACTTATAATCATATAAGATGATCCATAAAACATAGTGTTATCCTAACCACTACATAAATTCACTTTTCCCCATATTTAGTCTAAAATTTATAACTTTGATATATTCCATGATAGATCAAGTGTTCTTCCTAATCCTATAAAATAATTAGTCTTGAATAACATTAGGATAATCATCAAAAAGGTAATTGATAAGGGTAATATGCGTAGCCTTTTTCAATCTTGATGAACTCTTTCATCCCATCTTTTTACTCATTTTCATACGATTTACATCCATCCATTTTTGATTCATATCCATACTATTTGATTCAATAATATTAATATTTTAAAAAATAGACAAATACATAACATGAGACTTTAAAATAAGGGGAATACAACTTTTGGATGTTACAAATAATTTGATCATGATTTGAAGGGAATGTGTAATTGAATTTAAGAAAATAATTACTCCACTGGTGGTTGATGTTAGCCTTTAAATTCATGCACAATGATCACCAACACCTGGTATGGGATGGAAAATACTCATGGTAGTTAATGAAAAATAGGTGCATGTCCATAAGATATGTGGGATGAGTATCAAGACACAAACTGCAATAATAACTATTTAGGAGTTGAAGATGTTGAGGATTAGAGTTCAGTCCTAAAATCTAAATGTTCCCAGGATAGGGATTTGGTGAAGTGACAAAATTTATTTCATAGTTTTCTATCTAAACTTTAGAAATGAAACAACAATAGTATGATCCCTACAAGGGGTTCCTATATTGGTTTCACCATGAGAAGGTTTAGTTGGATGGTCTTACACGCACTCATGCTAAGATAACCATTATAGTTTAAACATTTAAATAAATCCATTAATTTATCCATGAAAAGGAAAAGGATTTTGTTCACAAGACTGAATTTCAGTTTCTCTTAGCTTCTTATGAGGACATGGTAGCATGAGTGTGGTCATGATGGATATCCAATGGTTTGGATGGAGTTAGTGAAATGTCCTTTCCATGGTGTTATTATGAATCTATATTATGAATGAGGTGATATTTTTTGTATCTCGGTGGTCTCTAGAAGTTAATATGATCATAAAAATATAGACAACACCCTTTTTCCTTACACATGTTTGTATTTATTAATATAGATACCACTCATCCCATTGATAGAGAATACAACATTACAAAAATTGATGAATCAATTTAATCTAAATTCTAATAACAAAACTCCATTTAAATTCAATGTGAAATTTAAATGATCATTTATTTAGATCATAATTGAAATCTAAAATATCATCATCATTTTGAAACATCATAGAAATCTAATTTATTAACTTAAAACCAATAATTAAACATAAAATCTCATTAAAATTATAAATAACCAATGAATCTTGTCCTAATAAATCATTAGGAAACTTTTTATTAGTTTTTAAAAATGATTTTCATATCTAAAAAACATGTTACCCTTTATTTAAAATCACTTTTTTAAAAAATGTTTACCCATTTAAAAAATATTTTCTAGAAAATAAAACTCCGAATTCATTTTCAAATTACCTTAGTAAACTCACTAACTATTTTCAAAACTAATCCCTTTCCATCTTGAATAATGATTTAAAAATTTTAACAGTATCCAACCCCCTTTGAGATGCTTATCTCACCTATTATATAATATAATATGTATAAAAATTTATATATACATATTTACATGGAAATTTAAAACAAAAAAAAACCAACAATAGGATTTATTTCAATAAAAGTATAATAATAAGTTAATAAATTATGTGAAATAAATTATAAAAATATTAAAAAATAAATTTGTAGCATTTATGTGAATTACAAACACACATATGTGCACATAAACATCTACACACACACACATGTGTATGCGCACTGCACATAATTACAAACAATAATACATTTACATATATTTTAGATTATTTTATATCAATATAAATATATATCTAAATAAATATATTCATTTCTATATTATATAGTTGTTTCAATAAAATATTAATTCATGATATTTATTTTAATTATATACACCTTTTGTAATCAATGTATATGAATAAAATATTAAACATTTGACTAATATAAATTTGATAATTTTATATACAAACAATTTTGAAGATAAGATTCATTTTTTATTAAAAGTTATATAATTCATATTTATATATTACTTTAATATATATATATATATTATGATATAAATCATATTTAAAAATATATAAATAAAAATCTATTAACAATTATAAGTATAAATAAACAATTTTATAAATATTTGTATATAATTATAAATATATTTTTATAATTATATAAATTTATACAAATAAATATATTTTATAATTTTTATTTATTAATATATAAGTATATATAATTACAAATATAAAAAATATATACTATTAAAATATATATATTATAATTTTATAATAATTTAAACATATATATAATAATTTATTATTTTCATTATAAAGAAATATATTTATAAATATTTGTATGTAAATATAAATATGAATATAAATATATAAATATATATAAATATATATATATATATATTAATGTATAAAAATATTAATATAAAAATATATATAATTATTCTTGTAATGAAATTATTTTTTATTTAAATATATTAATTATACTTTTATAATTATTTAAATATATTTATTATTTTAATATATTTATTATAAATTTTTAATTATATATATATATATATAATTTTATAGATAATTTTTAAAAATATATATATATATATATTTGAATTATTAAAAAATATATAATAATATTTCTTATTTCTTTTAATTATAGACATTTGTTTTTTAATTAATGTATAAAAATAAAAATTATTTTTTGAATATAAATATTTTAATTTATTATATGTCAATAATATTTTTAATAGGATTATGTATGCATAAAATTAATTCAAATGTTATAATTATTCTTTATTTATGTTTAAATGATTTTTTATATGATGAAAGGTTTTAAATAATGCTAAGTTTTTCTCATATAAAAAACTAACGGAATATCACCCTAAAAATATGGTTTGTAACCTTATTTAGATTCATTCCCAAGGCTAGTTCTCCCTTATTTACCATATTTTTTCATCTTGTTTTCTTATATTATTTTGGTACATTATTATATGTCCATTCACCACACTTTTTTCCACCACTATTTCACATTTCACATATATTTTCAAGAATTTCAAATCCGTTTGAGGTATACATATTTTTCTTAATTTGTGTATGTTTCTTATTTATATCTTATATACTTCCCCTTGACATGGTTTTCTTTTATTCTTTATAATTTTAGGGATTGTACCAACAATCTAATGCATAATCCCAAAATCTAGTTCATAAACAACAAGAGCCTATAAATCATTATATTTTCACTTTATTTATTTTCTATCTAGATTTGTAACCAAGTTTTAATTATGATTTTTCTACCAGTGGTTGGGATTTTTTTTGGGAAACCAGATTCCATACTTCTTCTTCTATCCACTGATAATATGGTGGTTATATTTTCAATACATTTATTCATCCAATTTGTATAGATTTTGTATTTAGACATCCCCAAATCATAGATATAGATTTTTTTTAAACATTAGATTTTAAGGTTAATGGTACCTCTTTCAACAAAACTTAATTTAAGAGATCATAAAATTATGTTATAGTATTTATTATCACAAGTAATAGGCTTTGTTATTTGGTTGTGTAAAATGAATAAGTATCTTCTATAGATTGGTCAGTTTTATTTCCAATTTTAGAAATTCCATACTGAGCATATTCTTATTATCTAGAATCCATAACATCATCTATTCGCAACCATTCTTCTTATTTTCAATAAATTCTCCATTAATTCTGTACCTTTATTTAATTAAGGTATCAAATTCCTTGATTTTCTTTAATTTTAACTCTATATGAGCATCCCTGATATCAATGTTATCTTTTGGGTTGTCTACAAGTGCAAATATATTATCATAAAGAGTTTAATTTATCTATTAATTCTATTTATCTTATTTAAACTATTTATTTTCAAATTTTGGGGAACATATTTAAATATTTGTGTTACTTGTTCTTATAGATTTAATATTCTTATAGAGATTTATAGATTCAAGAACCTTTTCTTATAATGTATTATCCATGTTCTCTACTCCATCTTCAAGATAGGGGTTTTCTTCATTCATTCTTTAAAAAAATACACATATAAGGGAAACAGTCTCTTTGGAAATGAAAATTAGATTATATTTCTATCCAATAATTTATATTTATTGAGAAATTATAGATATATCATCATCAACACTTATGATTGGTTCTTCTTCATGAAAACAGTTAGTAGATGAATTTTAATATACAACCTGATTATCTAAACCATCTAAGGCATAAGGGATGACCATCTATTTTGTGAAAACATGAATCAACTATTAATCAATTTCTAATGAATATATTTATTCTTCTATAAATTTTCATAGAGAAAATTTTTTTAGGCGCAAAAGATATTCCTTCCTCATCATCCTTTTTACTCTATTTTTTTTCTATTCAGTCTAGTATTGGTAGCGATAAAATTCCAATCTACAGAAAAGTAGTGTTAAAAAAACTTCAATTATTTTCCAATATAGAGAAGATAATAAAATATTAAAATTAAAATAAATAAAAATATATAATAAAATTACATATGAACCTTCCCATTGATATAAATCTGTATGACCACTTTGGGATATACTAAACACTAAGAGGGGGAGGGGTTAATTAGTGTTAATTATGTTTTTGAACAATTTATCCTTTTATCCATTTTACATATTTTATTGGTTATGATATTGATTATATCATTTTTTCACCCTAAATTACATATTAATCACAAAAACAATGTGGATAAGATATTTACATATTTCACCATTCAATATAAAAGGGTATTCCTTAGTGAAATTGAGAGACAATACAAGACCACAAGAACCAACATAGTGAGATACTAGTAATAGTTATTCATATAGAAAAATATTGAATATGGATTTTGGAAACCTGCACACAAGAGGGGGGGGGGACTACATGTAATATGGATTCTCTAGACTGGGGATACAATATTCAAACATATAGATTCTCACTGGATCTTTATACTAACCATATAGATAGTCTTCATCTTATCCAACTATTTTACAACATTAAGAGATTCATCCCATAGATGATACTTCTATTGAATGTTTTATTTCAATGTTATTCTTCTCCTCTTAATCTCTTACTTTCACAACAATATAACAAATAATTCTTTTCTTCTTCTCTTATGTGCATAAAAATTCCCACAACTATCTCCCTCTTCATGTGAAAAGACTGAAAAGATCCTTCTATTATATAATTGAAAGACCTATTATCATCTTTCTATGTCTACAAGACATTTTTCAATTTGGATAACATGGAATATATATAACCTTCTTCTTCTTGTGATCTTTATAGACATATTGTCCAATTAATATTCACCTTTTTATGAAAACAAATATAAACCAAACCCTTTTCAATTTTTATTTATTCTTCCATATTATATAATATTTTTCTTTAGTGTATAAAACCTACACTAGTTTCTCCTTGGATTCGAATTGCTATATTTTCAATGATTATACATGAGTCAGATATTCTTCTTGACACTAGAGTATTCACTATTTAATGACAGTTCCAAACTTCCCTTCCATTAGTAACACATTTCTCAACCTGATATATATATGGAATAATGAGTAATTAAAACATTGGTTTCCTTTATCATCATACTTATTTTTCATTAGAATATTTACATCATTATATAAATACCTTATTTTTAATCCCCAATATTTTATATAGTTGAAAAATACCCAAGATCTTCATTATTTAATTATCAGATCTTCATATTTTAAAGGCTCTAAAAACTTAGAATACATATTTATTTTATTACATGATATATAGAATTATTATGCACTCATAAATATATAGAATATGATTATTCAAACTATATTTACATATATATATATATATATATATATTTAAATATGTATTTTTGTGGTCATGTATCCCTAGAATCACAACACATAGATCACAGTTCATTATTCCTATTCCTTCATTAAGAAATCTAACTTGACTCTCATTTATTTACAATGAGATTTACCAACAAATATCTCTTAAAAAATTTTCATCAACCATCCTATAACATGATTATTTTTATCCTGGTATATATGTTTTTTTTCAAAAACAACACACCTAGAATCACCTGATACGATAATATACAGTGAAAATCACTTTTTGAATTCCTTCATTATTCTTCCATTTTCCTACTAGAATTGATACACCGAAATCTCAACATATCTAGAATATTCTGAATCAAATCTCTTCAAAGTAAAAAATCTTTACTGTTACCCTTTCTTTTTCTTCCACTTCATATGATATCATTATAGCAATCAACTGCTCCAATCAGAACTCTTTATACAACTTACCAAACTTCATTATCTTTTATGTACTTCATTTTAGTCATAAAACTACTATAGTAGGTTAGATCATAGTAGTTTAAACTCCATATACACTTTTGTTATACATATATGATATTTGCATATATGTTTTGGATACTCATCCATGGTTCACATTGGTTACATCATGATATTATTTTATGTTGGCCTTATTCTCATCTATGACTCATACCAATATATAGCATCATTTTCTACATGGATTTTATTAAATTGTTGATATTTCTCTTATGTAACCCATTTTCATACCCAAAAGAACATTTGGGATTGTAGATCTTCCAACATGAATAATTTAACTCTATGAAGTCATGTATCCAAGTTCACATATATGAATATTCGTCTACATGACCAATTCACCTACATGACATGTTCTCCTATGAGACTAGTCATTTATCCAAATTCTTAAAACATGGAGATCTACTTCTATGATAATTTAGATACAAAATTTTTCATTCTAATATATATATTTTTCATATGATGGAAACCCCCCACATGAATACCCTCCTATACAGAGCATGTATGAAAATTTTCATATGTGGTTCTGTACTCATAAACTAGTTTCTAGACTCCATATTAACCACTATGAAACCTTATATGTTATTAAAATTTTATCCAAATACTTATTTAAAGAATCATGAAAGTTGTTATCTTTATATTTGAACCTTAGAATAAAAAATCACTTTATATTGACTGAATTAAAAATATTCCTTCACCTAAATATTTTTGGAACCTACATATGATCCTGTTCACACAGATCATCATCTTCCACAAGAATTAAATCTTCTTCATTCACATTATAATATTTCAATTTATCCATTATTATTAACCATTATTTTCTTGTAAGTTCATGGTTTCTTCACCTGATTCATTTGACCCATCTTTTTTTTCAGCTCTCTAAATTTAAACACTATATATAACATACAACCTCATATTATTTTTGTTTTCCACCTTAATTCTACATAAAAAATAAAATAATCAATTCACACATAGATATGGAAGAACTATTACTTTTAATTTGTTATTAAAATTATTACAAGAAGATTCAATCTACTTTCATTTGTTCTTTACTTAACCATTAACATGTTGAAATCAATGAAATCTCCAAATTCATTGAAAACCATTGAATAAAATACAACTAAAATAATGCCGGATCAATAAATAATTTAAAAGAATTATTTCAATATCTTTTATTATCTATGAAATGATGATATCTGTAACAATGATTTGGGTTCGATGTTACGCTTGTGAAATATGTGTGAAATATTCAAAATCACTAACATATGATCATGAAAAAACTATAACTAACTAATACATGAATATTAATAATTATAAATAAATTCTAAAAAAGGTAATATATACATTTTAGGTTCTAAAATAAGTTATTAAGATGGTTATTTTTATAATATAAATTATTAAAAAACTTTTATAGAAGTCATTAGTAAGGGAAATGGAATTTCTTAACATAATACGACTTTTTTATTTATAATAATTCTTCTTAAACATCAATATTATATGTTGGGTAAATTATTCCCTATGATTTTATTATGTTGTATTACATCATTTTTATCGGTGGATTTACATTTCTTTGTTAAAAAATCTATTTCAAATGATTATTACTTAAAAAATAATATGTTTTAAGGGTTTTTCATAACTCAATTCTTTTTCTTTGAGTTATGATGATTATTCTTGAACCCCATTTTTATATGTTTATTTATTTTATCCTATTATTGTATAAAATTTTATTTAAATTTTATTTTATATGGATTTAAAATTATTTCTCTTGAACTCATTTCTGAATGATTATTACATAAAATATTATGATATTTTTAGGGGTTTTATTAAATCAACTTATTTTATTAAGTCATAATGATTCGCTTTTGATTATAGGTTAACAATATGGGTTTATTCTATTATATTATGAAATTATAATGGCTTTAATCTTTCATTTTTAGGAAATTGTATTGATACATTTATTTCTTCATAATATTTGATAATGTTAATAATACTTCCCATTCTCCCAAAATAATCTATTCTTCTTCCATATCCATATTAACAATTTTCTACAATGTTATCCTTTATTATATTAAATATAAATATGTTTTATTTATGGTGATCTTAAAATATCTGTTTAAATCAATTCAAAATATTATTTTATTATCTTTTTTATGTTTTTATCTCAATAAACATATTTTAAAATATCAAAAATGTTTTCTTTTATTATCATAGGTTTTATATTACACAAAAACTTTCCACTAGAAAACCATTATTACATTTTCAAGGATATATTATTTAGTCTAATTTAAAAATAATTTTTATAAAAATATTTCATGGATACTTCTCAAAAGTAATTTTTTAAAGTACATTATAACTTCATCTTTTTGTGATAATGTAAAAAATGATTTATGAAAGATATTGTGATGATTTAGATTCCTTTTTCCTATTTATCTATAGGATATAATTTTACATTATATAAATATTTATAAATCACCCTCTAATTACTTATATGAAATACTCCTTTTGTGGGAGTGAATTTTTGGTATAAACTGATCCACTTTTTATATCATGTTATGCGATACCATTTGGAAATGATTTGAAACCGATTTTTATTTACATTGGTTTTCATGATATAATGAATTGTTGATATATTATGAAACACATATGTATGTTTGGTGATTAATTGGGTCCTATATCTCCCTATAATTCATTTGATCATATTTTAAATCAGACTTGTTAATGTGTTGTGACATGCATATATTTGTTCAAAACATAAAGAGTGGAAATTCTTGGATAAGTTAATAACTTATAGGATGGACATGGTTTAATTCTTTCACAACATAAAGGGTTGTAATGCTTAGATTTGGTTACAACTTAAAGTGTGTATATGTTTGGATTTTTACACAACTTAGAGGGTATAAATTATTGGGTTTTTTCACAATAATATGATTCAATGTGATTATTTTTGTTCCATAATTCCTTATTGTGATATGTTTCAATGAAATTCAATTTTTTTATTTCATATACCTATGATTATATGAAATTGATGATGTTTATTTTCTCACAATCTTATTCTATGGTATATTAGTGTTCATTTGATATTAAATGTCCTTCTATCAAGGTGTATGACCAACTTGTAATATTCCATGATAATTTTCATCATTATTTTACCAATTTTAAGTGATCTCATATTATTATGATATAACGCTTGATGATAGGTTGACGTTTTACCTTATCGAACATTTGACAACACCAATTTCTTATGTTTCCATTTCATAGGTTATGAAGATGAGTATAACATATAAGGACCCTATAAGGGGGTCTACTATGGTTCAATTATGGATAAATGTTCACTTTTATTGTAAAAAAAGTTTCTTATGTAGAAATTAATCGAATAAGAAAAACTTGTAGGCCTTTGAATTGTGATATTATTTGTGAGATGAAATGTTTAATTACAAAAATGATTTAAAATTAAATTATATTTAGCTTATGTGACCTTGGATGGTATCCAAGTAGGGTATAGTTATTTTATAGGATTAGTTTAGTTTATTTTGTATACAAGTTTAGTTATTATGATGGGAGAACTTTTGTGAAAACAATAGGGATTGATATACGTATAATATAGCATCCAAATGTTTTGGAAAATAATAGATTGTGTGATTTTTTATAGTAAAACAATTCTTGTATGTTACTATAATTTGATATAGGCTCTAACATATATGTACCTTGGGCGTAATAACCTTAAAAATGTTATTTAAGTGTTAAATTGAACTTGTCATGGTGGAAGACAATTATGCCTAACTACACACCAAGTTTCACACTCTTGGGGGATAATATTTTGTAATTAACATGCTATTTACAAACCATTATAAAGGATTTGGGAAATTTTTTATAGAAAGTTTAGAAATAATAATATGAAGTAGAAAATGAAGGAACTATAATTAAACCTAGAAAAATATCTGTTAGTATACCTATTCAATTTATGACTTATTTATTTTAAGATAATAGTTTTCCTTTTTATAATATTATTAAACTATTTTCTTTAACTTTTATTTATTTATGTAATAGACGAAGGGGAAACAAAGTTAATTATGGGATCCATGGAAAATATAGTGATTATCATAGTGAACAACCCAAAAAATAAGATCTAGAATTGGAAATTATGAGTTTATTCCTAACCATATATCTTGAATCATGATTATACAATTAAACTAATTTGAATTGAGAAACACACCCAATAAGATAAATTTAATGTTCTAGGAATTTTTGGTGATAAAGATTATAGAGGAATGAGGATTAAATTTCCCACATGCCAAGAATGAGGGAATAATAACATGGGTAAATGTATAAAATGGATAGGAATATGACTTATTTTTGGTAAAGGAGGTCATCAATAAACCATTTTTTGAGGAAACAATAAGTTTCCAAAAGATAGGAATAAATTTCATCCTAAAGTACCACTAATAGTTAAATGTATTAAATGTGGGGAATTCAGGAACTACCCATGTCAATGAAATAATCTAATGTCTAACAAGGATGATGAGAATATGTAAACTCATAGGAAAACAGAATAAGGAAGGGTGTATGATTTAACTACCACTAAGGTGGATCATAATTATAATGCGGTGTAAGGTATACTCATCCTCTACACTAGAGATATGGATATTCTTTTTGTAGTTTGATTCAAGTAGTACAAGTATATCAAGGATGTTTTATAAGAGAATTAAATCACCACATTGATGATTTTATTATCAAATAAAACTTCTATTTGTTTGTTTTTTTGCAACCCAATTTGATTTTTTTGGTAATTTAATTCATTCAAATATAATTTATATGAATTTTATATGATTTTGGAAAAGAATTATTTATCTACCTAGACACCATATTAATTACCAAAATAGGGAAAACCAAACTTTATATGTCATACCAACCTATAAAAATCTATTAGTGAGAGTACTACTATGAAATTTTTAGAATGAACTAATTTTATGAGTCATGATACCCATTCATGATGGATATTTATCTCAAATGACTAGAGAAAAACATAATATTATGTATAAGACTATTTTGATAAATAAATATGCTTCTCAAGTTGGTAAGGTTGATATCTTTCTATAAATCATATCCAAAGGCATGCCTATACTATCTACATCATTACCTATTTTTATTAGTAAATTATAATTAAAATTGAAAGAATTAAATTTATTTAAGGGGACGAGAATGTAACACCACATGATTTTAGTATTAATTTAATGTAATTCTATATTGAATATCTTTATACATAAGAAACAATGAATTAAAATGAAATAATGATAAAAAATAAAATTATTAAATTTTTACATAATATATCCACTGAAATATTAGGTATACATATAAGTAACCATATTATGAAATTAATATTAAAAGTAGTGGAAATTGAATCAAGTTGAAGAATTCTTCCTTATGTGACTCGTTTATTTGAGCTTGGAGAATAGGTAGCTTTTCTCAGGTTTATAGTAGACATAGCCAAGGAAAAACTCTAAAACTATGGTTTGAGAGAAGTGTTTTATGGGATAAGTTAAAGATCATTATAATCACTATGAGGTTCATTCTAACTAAACCGAAACCCATTATTGACACCTGCGCTTCTCTTATCCTTAGGTCTTAGGCGAAGATCATGATAGGTTAAGTAAGTATAATTTAGGATGTTTTAAATGTGTAATTATTAATGTAATAATTTATTTGTATATCAAATTTATTTTATACATGTGAAATTTCAACTTCTAATGAAAAAAAGTTCATTTTTAATAATAATTACATGATATGATTCAACTAGTAACTAATAAGATAATTATATTCTTAAAAAAGAATTTGGTTTTTCTAAAAATGTACTTTATACAAATTATATTAAGAAAAAAAATATATTACTGTTAAGATATATTGTTGACATAAATAATAAACAAACACTCTTAAATTAATAATTTATAGGAAATACGAATACGAATAATTAATATTTTAAGAAGTCATTTTTATATAAACTAATTTTCTATTTATATTTTTCATTTTCATTTAAAGGATAAATTGAATAATTTAGAAATTTAATTTTTGGAAATAAAAATCATGTTTTATTAATCATTTTAAAATTATTTTAGTGTAAATATTTGATATTTTTATAAAATATTACTTTTTTGGAGAATATTGAAAAATAAAGTGTTTACCATTGTCATAATGTTCATATATTTTTCATTAAATAAGAAAGATATAGAAGTTATAAAAAATTTAATTAATATGGTATATATTTAAAGAATAAAATTATTCACTTAAAAATAATATGTTGGATTTATAAAAATAATTTTCTACATTTTGGAACATAATATTTTTTAAATACTATTTTTACCCTTTAATTTCAATTAGAAATTCTCATGGGGAAATTAGTTTTTTTATTCTTTTTTGAATATTAAAAAAACTTATTTTAACATAAATGAATCAATTAATATCATCAAAATCAATAAAATAGAAAATTTTATCATAAGGATAATTTTTATGCCTTAAAACACATTATTTCAAAAATTTATTTTTACGTGTTATGTGCATTAATACTAAAATAATTTTTTTACCGACTTTTTTATTTGATTAAATTATTTTTATATTTTAAATCATAATTTTCAAATTTTTTAAGAAGATAATTTTAATTTTATTTATAAAATCAATTACCATGTTTAAAAATTAGTTACTATAGTATAATTAGAAAAAGAAAAAAGGGGTTTACTAAGTGGAAAAGTCCTATACCATGTTAAAAGTAGTCTTCAAATTAATGGTATAGGATTTTATCAACCATAGATTATCTTCTAACCATTATTTTCTACTTTAGGGTCCACTTTCCATTTGAAACTTTTACTCCATTTATTTTAAGAAGTTTTATTTACAAAAATTCAATCCCCCCCGCTTATAAAAGTGGACTTCTACCACCCCTTTAAATAAAAATTAATTTTAATTACTATTAAATCTCTCCCAATTTCACTTAACCTATAATATTATTTAACTTTATTAATTTTTTTATCACTAAATGTTGGAATAAGTATTCGTTTTCAATGATATCTTCTAAGCGAAAAATCAAGTTCTCAACATGACTAATAAACAATCCATAATCTATTTTCTTTTTCAACATTAAATTAAAAATATAGTTTTACCATTATTATATAATGAAATAAATATTATTATTTTACTTAATATTATTTTTTAGGCAATAATTATTATACACATTTCTCCTTTACGATTAGAAAATCAAAACGTCTTCCATGTTTTTGTGTGGACTAATGTCTCTAAAAAGTGAATTTATTCATTTTTCTCCACCACCTTATAAAATTGGTTAAGAATTGGTAATTATTTAATAAATATTATATTGGTAAGATTATTAATATTCTTAAATATAAAAAAATTCTTATGTTCTTTCCATTCTAGGAAATAAAAAATGTCATCCATGTATATGTTCGGACTACCACCTCCATGGAGCAACATGTTCTGTTTTTCATTTCCACCATTCATGTATAGTCCTAAAATAAGTTTGATGAATTCATTTGATATTAAGGATTAATATATCTGATAAATATGGTTCTTATAGGTAGACATAAAAATTAAAAATCATTATAAGTTAATCTATTATTATTAGTAACTTAATCAAAATAAGAAAGTCATGGATCTCGTTCTCACTAACCATGCCTATAGTTTCCATTAAATGAACATGTGGATGAATCTATAATTAAAAAAAAATTAAATATAATTTATAATATGTTTAATGATTAACTTGGTAATAAAAAATGGGTTTATACATCTCCATTACAAAACATGTGTGAAATAATCAAAATTATTAATATCTGATGATGAAAGTCTATTGTAACTAACTAATACATGTGTTGGTAATAATTAAAAATAATGTATATATAAGTTAAATGTTTATGCATAAGGTTTAGAAATAATTTATTTATATGTTTATGTTTATGATAAAATATATTCAATCAATTTCATTGATGTTGAGAGTAATGGTATGAGTGTTTCTTAACTCAATACCCTTTTATAGAGTTATTAAACTTTTTATTTAACATTATTATTAATTGTTGGGTATAATATTACATATGATTATATTTTTTATTACCTGTTTTTAGGTATTTACACTTATTTCTTATAAAATACCCTTCAAATTATTATCACTTCAAAAAATTTATGCTTGTAAGGGTGTTTTATAATTCAATTTCCTTTATTTGAGTTATGATGATTATTATTTTGCCTCATTCTTATATGTTGTTTAATTTTATACTATGATTGTATAAAATTTTATTTCAAATTTATTTTCTATGGAGTCACTATTCTTTCTCATAAAATCATTTTCTAAGGATTGTTACTTCAAAGCTTATGATATTCATAATGGGGTTTCTTGACTCAACTTCTTCCCTTGAGTTATAATGATTATATTTTAACAAGTTTTTATACAATGGGTTTTTGATATTATATTATGAAATTATAATTCCTTTCTTTTTTTATTTTTATAGAATTACATTGATGGATTTATTTCTTTATAAAATTTTATGATTTTAAGAATAATTCTATTTACATCCAAATGAGAACATTTTCTTCCATATCCATATTATTTATTTATTTCACTTTTATAAATTCTTATTTTGAAATAATATTATGTTTTATTTTAATCGATCTTAAAATTTTTCTTTACATTTTTTATAAGATATATTTATTATCATTTTTAAATTTGGGTTTTAACAAAATAATTTTAATATAATAAAATTGGTTTCCTTCATCATGATATGTTTTATCTTACAATATGCATTTCCTCTAAAAAACCCTCATGTATTTTTAGAGGATCCATTATTGATATTCCTTTACAAATATTGTTTTCAAAATGTTTTAATATAAAATTCTAAAAAAAACTTTAGAAATTAGGTTATAACTTCATATTTTTGAGATAATATTAAAAATATTTTATGAAATCCCATCTCATGATTTTACATCAATTTTCCTTTTTTATCTCTAAGATATACACCTATTTTTTGATGAAATTATTCATAAAGAACCCATTAAATGAACAATACAACTTCCATCACCCTCTAATTGAACAATCCATCTTCCATATGATGAAATCTCTTCGATCATGAGGGATCAAAAATTTTCCCATCTATAGACTAAAATATATTTGATTAAAAGGGATCAGCCAATCCATATTCCATATCCCAGAATCTCTTAAACCTTGAGGGATTGGATAAAGAAAAGATATTTTTTAGAAAAATAAAATATTTATAATACTAACCTCGCAAAAATGTAGCTCTTAACACACACTAAAAAGCACTATAAGAAGAAGAACTAAAAAAACAATGAGATGATTCATAACATGATTCAAAATAGTGTAATTAACATTTTTAGTGTATTTTTATCAATGAAATATTATATGATTTCATAAAAATCCATGTAACAAACTCCAGTAGTTTTATTACAAGAACTTCAGGCATGGTTACAACAATATAGAATATTGTATTCCATAATTTTATGGATTTAAAGTTTCTTATATCCTTGGATGTCCATAAACATATACACTATTATAACACATTGAAGTTCATTGATTGTAATTTTTTAGATATTTTAAATATACCAAAACAAGTTATATTTAATAAGTTTATAATATGTTAATGTAACTGACATTAAAACTTCACATAAAAAACTTAAAAAACAAACCCCATGTTATATCAAACCCATATCATGTTTATTTTTATTTTCCAAACAAAGGATATTACAATAGTTTATTGAACCCACATGTTCAAATTAAATTGAAAAGATAGTTCTAAATACATGTCACTTCTTTTAAATAGTTATTGATTTTTATATTTTACTAATTCAAAAAATTAATTTTTCTGCTCAATTAAGTTTTCCCTCATATTATTTTCAATAGCATAATCCATCAATATATTATCCACTTGAACAGTTTATCCTATAATTATAAAAAAAACATTAATATATAGAGAATCAACACATGAATCAGCTAATGGGTTATGATTCTAATGGAGTTACCCTAATATGTCATAATAATCATTTATCAATATCTAGATTTCATTATCCAATATCAAAAAATTAATGTGTTCTTTCTAATGGTAGAAATAACTGTTTGAACTTTTTATAATTTTCAATTATCCCTAAAAAATAAAATACACATATTTAGGATTAAATTATTTTAGTATCATGTTACCAAATACATAATATCACCTCAACCATTGTCTAAAATTACATTTAGGACATGAACATTTTATCCTTCACTTTATGGACCAATTTAAATTTTCAAAATATAAAGAATATCAAAATAATTAACATGCTGAGGTATGTTCTAGGGATATATAATATTACTTTTTTCTATAAATAATTGATTACATTTATATTCTCATAATAAATAATTTTATGTTTGTATATATAAATAACATTGTATATTTAACTTAAAATTTACTAAAGGTCACAATCCTTTAGATTTGATAAGTTCTTATATCATGATGAAACAACAATATCATAATTTAATACACACATAATTAATATTTTTTCACTCATAAAATTTTAAATCCAAAAACGTACATAGAAAATTAATTGTTTACAAAGATTCCAAATTTGAAATAACATTTATAATATCTAAAAAACACACAATTAGAAGTGAAATTGTAATAATTTTCCAATAATTAGAAACAAATTTTTTTGTTAGTATACCTCTTAAAAAAATTATGGTAGAGTCTCAAAATAAAATGTACTAATATCAAATTATCAATAATGAGGTTATAGTTTTTTTTTCAAATCTATCCACCACACCAACCACCTTGAGTATGTTTTTTATATGAACAAATATATTTGGATCAATAATTATTACTAATAAAATATTAACACAGAAATACCTTCTTGTAATCAATGGTAATTACTATAGAAAATGTATTTCTTCCTATAAAAAGAAAATCAGGTTTCATGGTGTAGTGGTTTGATTTGAAAAAAACAACTAGCTACTTATTGACAATCTCATATCATAACCTTTCATATAACCTTTATCAATAAACACTTTTCTACTAATTATTAAAGGGATTCAATATTCTAGGTATAATGAACATTTATTGTTAGTTAAACAATCAAGGAATTAATGGAAACAAAATATAAAATTAGAGGTTTAAAATTTTAAGTGTATATTAATTAAAAAAGAAGGAGAAAATCAAGGAATAAATGAAATAACAATTCTCATTGTTATATTGAAAAAATAAATCTCTATGTGATGAGATTCTTTTGAACAAAGACTATTGTTCATTTATTCCATTGACTCAATATATTATAGTGAATAAAATCAAAATTCATTAAACACATAAGTGTTGTTGAATTGGAATAATTTTGATTATTGTATAATGAGTGTTCAAAATCAAGTATCAAATTATTATCATATTTCGAAACTTGTATAAAAAAGTCTGCTTATCATAGTATATATATATATATTATGTGTTATAGATAAGAATTTTTATTTACTAATATTTGAAACTAAATCAAAATATTATTCTTTCAACATTATTCATGAGATCCTCGTATAATATTTGAAAAAACATTCCAATAGAATCATCATATAATCTTAAAAATGGAAACTAAAATTTTAATTTCAAAATATGTAAATATAATGGAATTAATTATTATATAATAGTATCACTTAGTATACATTTTATTTCATTTATTTACAATTGACTATAACATAACAATGTGATCATTTTTTCTCACTGAGAAGACTACATTCATATTAACTACCAATATCAATTTCATACATACTAAATACTAATAATAATCTTCATTTGTAAACATCTACATTTTCATTATTATGAACCATAATTTTATGTTTTAATACATACTTTATTTTGAAATAAAATAATATTTTTAAACAAATCTACTAATATAAATATTATTTTAGAATCGATCATTTTATTAATTCCTTGTTAAATATATCCATAATTAACATTGATATATATATCATAAATAGGTATATCTATTGATTTTATAAAAGGCTTACATAATTTTATTTTTATCATATTTTTTTCAATGTTTAATTGATTTAAAGAAGGCCATTGAAAATATTTTCCTTAATTAACATATGGTCACAACAAAATATCCTTATAAATTAGTTAAAATCTCAATTTTTTATTAAACACCAATATCAAAAATTAAAAATTTAATTTTAGTTAAAGAATAATGAAATTTCAAAGGTAACAAAACATAATGAAAATATCTAACAACATTTATGTTATAAAAATCCATATTTAATAACTATAATTCTATATGAATATAAATATTTCAACGATATTGTATATATTTGATGGTATATCATATCTTATATTGTGTGTATGTCACTATATAAAAAAATTCAAAACAATATTTTAAATATTTATTACATCATATAAAAAATTCAACATTATGGGTATACTTTATATTTAGTTCTTGTTAAAAATTCATATAATCAATTGAAAAAAAATAAAAAATTGGGGATTCAAAATTTTAAGAGTGAATCAATCAATAAATACCTTAAAATAAAATAATAAATAAAACAACCATAGGGGGGGAGGTGATAGAGATGAGGAAGAGGTGAAAGATGATAATAGGAATGACTGGTGAGGGAAAGATAAATGGTCAGTAAAGGTAGTGTGTAGGGTGATAATTATAGAGAGGGAGTGATATAATAGGGATATAGTGTATTTATGGTGGGATTTCATAGGTAATATATTACTGGGAAGGGATATTATTTTTTAGAAACACATAGTGGAGTTTTAAAAAACAATAATTAATTAAATGAATTAGTGGAATGTTTCTAAAAGATTACATTAAATGTAACAATTAGTGGATATTTTTAAGTGTGATTCTAAAAAATAGTTAAAACTTAATAGAATAAAAGTTTACTATTCGGTTTAGAGACCACAAAAAACTACTACTATTTATATAATTTCTTATAGTGAAATAGATCCAATGAAAAAACATGCTATCACTTATTCTTTGGAAAATCATAATCCATATGTCTATACCTACGACATTCACCATGAATCTTAGATATGATAATTCTTTATAGATACTATATAATTTAAAATTAATCAAAGGTCATTATCCATGTATTAACCCATTGTAATACTAATTTCTAAGAAAAGTTATGAGATTACTAAACTATAGGGGGGGGGGGGGTGAATAAGTTGTTAGAGTTCAAAATGACAATTTTATCTTTTATTAGATACCATATCCTAAATGTTGGTCCATGTATGGATCTTATGATGATTAGAATATTAATAATGAAAATGATGATATATATGATATAATTAGATAGAGAAGTGCACAACACAGGGGATTATAAGGTTTTAAACACACTTTTTATTAAGTGATTACATCCTTAGTATCTAACGGTTGTTATTACACTATACACTTCAATTATATTTTATCAATAATAGATGAATAAATGGATAGATTTATAGGATATTCCTGGAATACTGAAATTATGAAAACGAAAAAGGGAAACATATCCACAATGCAAAGATCATTGGTGTTGGTGATCTTCCTCTTTGTTCATCATATACCTCCTTATTAAGAATATTGTGTGAACTTTCTTTCCCTTTTTCATGACCTAGTTGGGTGGATCTATCATTATTAGATCCTCTATAGGATTTAATTCATCACTCAATGGCCTAACAAAATCACACCAGGTGAGTAAACCTTTCTCAATAACATGGATGATCCTTTTCTAAAGATATTTCATGTATTTATATTGTTAACACTGATCCCAATTAATCCATAATTCCCGGATTATTTTTTATTAATCCATGTTATATACCTATTAAATCCCGAGTTAAGGTCATCCATTATACTAATGTAATATTAGAATTTAAGTCCATATTCTATCCAAAAAATACAGGGCATCAAATAATAATATATTATAGACCTGACACAATCACAACGTCATGATAGGTATCATGGAAGAACCATGTGTCAAAAATGAAATCCAAAATTTTCAATACCTATATCCTTATTTCTACTTAAAACTAACCAGTTATTGTGTCATGATGAAAATTTTCATGGAAAGATTTTATTAGATCAAATCCATATTTTTATGTGAAGAATATTCAATGTGGCATGAAACTCAACTTATCATGAATAGAGTTGCACTAAAATTTCATATCCTAGAGATTATATCATATAATTTTTTTTAATATAGATGCTATTATATTTATAACATGATAGTCCTTATTTTCCTTAGATATCCAACATCGAATTTATGTGGGTCATTATCAGGGAATAGTCCATATTGTAAAACTCTTAGTAAACAAATTCAAAGAATTACAATAATGGGTAATGATGTGATTATATTAGTGAAATTATCCTCTCTTCTACCTTGGATTAAAGTCATGATGTGATTCATATTTGTTGTGTTGTGATTTATTCTAACATAAGAAATCAATAATTCAATATAAGTTAAAATTTGTTTCTTTATATCTTTTCTTCATTAGCATCTATAAAATTTTTCAACATTTTTTATGATTCCTACAAATTATTTCAAACTCAACCCTTAAACTTGATCCTCATTATCCATTATCAACTTTTATTTATTCGAGTGATAAGAAGGTGATATATAAAGTACCATATTAAGAATAAGGATATAATATCAGGAGTGTCTTTTAATAAAAATCTATATAACATATATAAATAGTTTGTTAGTGGTTTATGAACTCCTAAATATAAGTATAATCCACAACTAACCCCTTTTATAGGTCCATGTCACAACATCAATTTTGGGTAATGTTTCTGAGAAATATCCAACTCATTGTTAGGATATTTTCTTATGAAAAATGAAATCTTTAAATGTTAATCCCAATGAGTCCCAAAAATACTTTCACTACTACAAAACACTCATTAGAGAGTATTGGCATTTATCAACATTTTATTTTAGCACTAAAAAAGGTTACCTTATATAAACGCTTTATTTTTAGAACATATAAAGATCCAAAATAAAATGAAATAATTAAAAATAAAAAAAAATAAAAGTTTTAATAATTAAATAATAATTAATAAAAATTTATAAATTGAATATAAATATAAATAAATATTAAAAAAATAGTATATATTAAATATATAGATATGTGAAACGAATTAAATGAAATAATTAAACAAATAAAAATTTTAAACGAGTAAATTAAGAAAAATTTTAAACATTTTATTAATTAAATAATTATTGATAAAAATGAATAAATTTAATATATATATATATATATATATTATAAATATTAATAAATAGTATATATTAAATATATATTTATAAAATGAATTTTTTTTAATAATTAAACAAAAAAATTAAAAATGAATAAATTCCAAAATTATTTAAAAATTTATTAATAAAACCATTATATAAAAAATTAATAAGTAAAAATAAATATATATTAATTATATATAGAAATAAATAATATATATTAAACATAAATATATATAAAATGAATTAAATTTTAGTTAAAAAGTTATTAATGTGTTATTCATTTTGAATGTTTTTTTTGATTTTTCAATTTAACATATATCAAATGTCATGTGTTACATTGATTTCATGTACATATATACGTAATTAATGAATTTTTATATACAAATGCCCACAGAAATATATTTATGTAATATATAGGAACACATACACCTAATATTTATGTAATTTATTCAAATTTTTGTACATTTTAGAATTTTATTATATATGATACATTTAATATATTATATTTTTAATCAGTTAATTTTTTTTAATACTATTATAGTTAGGGTACTCATTTTAATTTTTTTTTAGTTTTTTTGAATTTGATCATTTTCTATTATTTATTTATATATTTTTATTTACTATGTTTTAGTATTTTCTGTTTGTATTCATATTTACATATATATATATATCCATACCATTTTAATAATTTATAGTTAATTAATAAAAATTATCCAATTTTTCAATATTTTTAAAGGGTACTCATTTTAAATTATTCAATTTCACTAATTTTTAAAATGCATGTATTTAAGATTATATTTCCACTAATAATGTTAAAAATATATTGGTTAATAAATATTTTTAAATAAATATATTTATAAATGTATATTTACTATATTTATAAATTTATATATTTATAACTATTATAATTAAATAATAATTATATTTTAAATAAGTTTTTATATAATTATAAATAAATAATTATATAAATTTAAATGATTATAAAATTATAATAAAATTATATAAATAATTATAAATATAAATCCTTTATCATCGCTAAAATTTTAGCACTGATAAAAGGGATATTTATCTTTATTTTTTAGCCTTAACAAAGATAAATCATTATTAGTGTAGAAAAGAACTGTTAAAAAAATCATTAATGATGCTAAAGTGTTAACACTCATAAAGATATATTTTATAAGTCCTTATCAATTTATCACTGCTAAATTGGATCTTTATTAGTGCTTTTCTAACAGTGCTATTAAGAGTGTCCCTAATCTATTTAAAAGAACCCTAACCACAACTCAGTCACTCGAGATTCTCAAGCACCCGCGGAACCCCTCTACTATCTGTGCGACTCCTCTATGATCCCTCAGATGAATCAAGGATAGAATCTAATGCATGTTATTTTCTACTTTTCCTCTATCGTTGTTTGATTTTTTGGGTTCGGTATTTTGTGTTTTTGTGCAGTTCGTAACCATGAAGAACCCTACATCTCATCTCCCCATCACTAAAATACAACTAGTGGTTCAATTCCATCTTCTTCCTTTATAGACAATTGTTTCAAAGAAAGAGAAGGATGATTTCATATTGAAAGGATAGTTAACATATGTATATTGGACAGTATGGATAGATAAAATCGATTTTTCACCACACGCTACTACAAAGGTATTGTTATCTATAATCCTTAGCATTGACATAAGACTTTGGTGGTTGGGAAGTGAGTTTGAGGTAATGTGATGACCATAATGGGGAGCTATTTTGTTATACTAGGTGAAAGTGTTCAAAAATCAAATGAGAGTGAAACTAGAGATATTTTTAAAGATTATATCCAAAAGAAAAAACCTTCCAGACATGTGAAGTAATCCATAAATATGCCGGGATAGTATAATAATGTTGGATAATTGAGTTACCATATTAATTCTAGGTTTGTTGTTTGTTTTTTCCATTAACTATCTTCTCGATTATCATGCCACTTATTTAGGAGTTGATAGATAGGATTTGGTAAGAATATATGAAATGCCATATTCTTATGCCTCTTTGTTTAATATTTTTTCTATAATCAATTATAAATTTATATTAATAGAGACGTGAATAATAAAAAAATTTCATATTCTTATTTACTTATTGTGATTATTAGGTTTATATTACTTATTAATTGATTGAGTTTATTTAGTAACCCCCTTTATCAATACTAATAGTTAGTTGTTTAATACATATAATTAAAATAATGTTTCTAACATATTTTAAAATTTATTTAATGTATGAAAAGACTAATTAAAAAGTAAATTAATGAGAGAGAGAGAGTCATGTGGTTCACATTTAATATAGATTATTTTGTTCCTATTTTGGAAAGATTATTTTTTTTTCAAAAGGTGAAAATTATGTGAATCCCTACATTAAGATGGAATATGTCACCACTCTGACCCCTAGATCTCCATAGGAATGATCCAATGAAAATACTATGTATTCTAGAACTTATATTGATTCTCATGTCGTAGATGTAATTTTATATCTACTTCTAGCTATGTTTTATACTTTTCAGTAATGGGAACATATAGTATATATAGTTCCTTTAAGAGTTTTGGGTAATATATGATAATAATAAATTTAGGATTTCCTTTAATATATTAATTTAATGTATAAGAGTAAAAAATCTAGTTCAATACTAAGCATAAGTTGAGAAGTTCATCCTTTAAAGGGATGTATGTTATTGGTGGGATCTGTGATGGATTAAAAAATATCCAAAATTGGAAGGTGATGAATCCTTGAGTAGATAGAAGTGATGTCAAATATAGGTGGGGTGAGATTTATTTCTTTAGGACCATTATAGTGAAGGTACTCCAATTCCTCTTCAACATTGAATAATTATTGAGTGACTCCATCAGTGTAGGTTCCTAGGACACTTTAATCCTTATTACCTCTCCATGTGAAACATTTCTATTTATGTGGTTAGTTGGGGAACCTCCAATGGTATTTTTTGAGCTATTACATCTAAGCAGAGTCATTAGATATGATTGTTAGATTATTTATGGTTGAGTATCCTATAAATGATGCTATATAGTGTTCTTATATATTGATAAGTACAATCCTATTATATTATACACTTGTTTATGGTTATAGTACAAAGAATATTAATATTCTTTATTTATGAGTATCTTATATTTCATATGATATCGAGATTAGGAAATATTTATAATGTTATTAACATAAATATTCGTAATAAGTTAATATATTGAAGAAGATCAATCAAGGTAAAATTTATTTATGAGCATCTTATTTCTCACTCTCCCTCCCATACCTATACCTACCCAATGCCACTCCTACTCTGTAAACATATTCCAGTTTCATATAAGACCACTGAGAACTGCATCTCTATCCACTATTGTGAAAGAACTATATAACACATAATAGTCATAAGAAACAAAAATAAGTTTTCATAGAAAAGGACGATGATTTTCACAAATAAGTTTGGGTAAATAAGGATTCATTTTGGTAAGATAGATATACAATACGATACATTCCATGTATAAAAGTTCCCAATTGAATGTATCTTGTATGAAAATTATTACTGTCTCGAACAAAGATATAATACTTCAATATTATAATACAACTAACCTCCAGTAACATTATTTAATATGTCCTAATATGCTTGATTTCCTTCCATATCTTGATGATTCATTGGATTCCCTCTTTCAAACTATCCATGTTACCATTATTATCATTCCAATGTTATTTAATTACAAACCTCCCACTCAAATTGTATTCATTAATCTCCATAAAGATTCTACCATGGATTTGAATACCTCATCTCCCAATTAATTCTACAAATCATTTATCCTTCAATCCTCCTCATTTATTACTTTTTGGAAAAAAATGTCACTTAAAAAATTAATCAAAACAAAATTAATAAATTTTCTTGTTTTCTTGATATGCATTTTATTATACAAATCACTAAGTTACTTTCAGCAAAATGTCATAAAATTTTATTTTATTTTGAGTGTGATCACAGTGGATCCTATTAGAACTCAACAGTTAAGCATACTTTGATGAGAATACTTCTATTATGAGTCATCTAAGCTTACTAGTGAAGGTATTCCTCTAATAATGAATAGAACTCTCTAGCCATGTTTCTGGATTCATCATTTGGGATACTTTCTCTTGACTGCTTGTAAAAAATGGTTAGTTTTCAAAATCTTCCATCAACCTCACGTTATTACAACCACTATTTTATGTCTCCTCTAATCCCTACCAAAAAAAGAAACATTTTAGAGGAAGTGGAAAAAAAATTAATGTTTGTGAATGAAAGTAAATAACTTTTAGTGGATGTCATGTAGATTTTAAGGTCCATTCCTAAATTTTTAAAATGTAATATATTAGAATCCCTAATTAAAATTTCATTTATGTTATTTTTTAACCTCAGTCACAACACGACTTTCATCTCCAAAATAGGTATTTTTTTATTGAGACTCATCCCCCATCTCTTATATGTTTCTTGAAATACTCTAAGAAGTAGTCATCCAAAATTATCACTAGTACATGGTATGTGATGTCTTTTGGTTAGAGTAGTTCAAGAAAAATAGGTGTATGTCCAAAAAATATGGGAGATAAATATCAAACAACAAAATGAAATATTAACCGTTCTGGAGGTATTTCATCGAGGAACTTTGGAACTATAATGATGGGAGTAAGGCTCGTTTGAAAGGGGGAGTAAAATCCATCATCCATAGATGGATAACACTCAATGTCTAAGGACAGATTAAATAAAGGTAGTGAAGGTTAGTATTACTAGATTATTAAAATATTATATCTCTATTTAATATAGTAACATCTTTCATAGAAGACACATTCAAATGTGGAATTTTATGTATGGAGTTTATTGTATTGTTTTATTGAAGAAAAATTAAATGTTTTACTAATCAAATAGACAATGTATTGTACACAAGATGATGTTACTGATCCCAAGGAAGAATGGATTGTTGATGATGAAACTGAAAAATTATTATGGGATCAACAACATGTTGATGAAAAAAAACAACAATGACAAAACTTCACATTGGTGAATAAAATTATCAAGAAAATAAGTTAGGGTATAAAATTTATGGTTGTCTGGAATAAATGTGGCCAACATATTGACCCCAACAAGTAAATGATCATGAATTAACTTGGGGTCACAACGAGGATGAATGTTCCAATTGATATTGATTCATAGAGCCACATTCAACCTATAACTAAGGAAATACTTTGAAATATATAATGGTAATGTTACAATGTACTTTCAGTATTTTAATGAAAAATTATATAATGGAATTTTGATTTAATTTTCATTATTCCTTACAGACTTAATTTAGTTTAGAATATTTTCGTAAGAAATATCTATTAATGGCCATTGGAAAATCCAATAGAGGCTTCCAAACTCTTCTCTTGAAATAACATTTGATGGATGATAAGGGGAAAATAAATCCCCATCCACAACATAGTTATGAATACATTATAAAGAAGGAAACATGGTCTACTTTCATAAATAATCGTAATGAGAAATAATTTTAGGCGCCTTGCAGTCGATAATATATTATTTGAAATTATTTATTTTAGAAAACATTATTCAAAATTGTTAATTTATGAAATAGAAAAAGAGTGCTGAAATTAATGAATGTGCATCAAAACCAACATACACCTATCACAAAGAAAGGATGGGGTACGTTTCATTAGATAATAAATTTATATTTATTTTAAATAAAAAATAGAAGTTTAATTATGTGATATGAAACAACATATGTTCCTTTTTTTATATGCAGATTGATGAAGTCAAATTTGAGTCCACTTCTATCCCATGCCATGTACCATGTAAGGGGGATCTTGTAAATAAGTAGGGTAAATTAGTTGATGAAAACAAAAAAAAATGGGAATCATGTGAAAGTATGAAAGAATTGTAATTATTTATGATTTATAACAATATTATATAAATATATATCTTTATGTTATCATTTGTTTATTAGGATTAGATACAAGAATAAGCAACGACTGTACTAGATGAAAATCCACATTTAGTAGATTTGAAGTTTCATAAAAAATATGGTTGTATTAGAAGATTAGGTTTTGGAGTCTCTCATAAAACATATTTCAAGAAGATAAAACCACACCAGGACACATATAATATGATGAGATTATTGTAAACAAAAATATACCCACTATAAGATATTATTTTGCGGTATTGTTTTGAAGACCAATGTATAAGAAAAGATCAAAGAGAATTAATAGTGGAGAAAAGATCCATACATGAAAAAAATGATCCCACTAGCTTGGAGGATATTAATTACCCCCAACTGTATATCATACCTGGGGTAATCAATTTTTTCATTATAGTTTTTCCTTAATGTGAATCAAACAACTTCCAAAAACATTATACTTCTAAATTGTTAGGGTACACTTGTATGTGATTGGTATCTATCAACACCCACGTACCACCATGTTGTGATGGGTACATTATATAATATCCTGGGAGACTAGATAAAAAATCATGACCTCCTAAAATACCATATTAGAGTGAGGATTAAGGTAACTTATGAGCCAACTACTGAGTTTCTTGTTCCACTTTAAGGACTAGATATTACAATGGTCGAAGCTTCTATTGGATATTTCAATGAATATAAATATAATCTTATAATAAAACATAAGGTACATCTTTAAAAAACATTCATATGAAAATCATGAAACATTTGATGATAAAAGATCTGAAGTGAGTTATAATATTACATATGGATAATGTTATTGAGAACCAGAAGGTTGAATCAAGAAAATCTATTGAATCAACCAAGAAAAAAAGGCCTTTCAAGATTAACTTCTCCCTACCAGTTCCAAAGTAACATTTATTATAATTACAAATTTATTGAGATCCAGAAGTTAAACATAAAATTATATATTAAATTTAATATAAAGAAACAATATATGGAGATACCTTGATAGATGGAATTGGTCTCGAGACTCTAAATGATATTCTCAAGTATGAATGTCTCGGCATCTTAGTTGTGAATACATACATAATGTACATTTTTATAATAAGTTTATCCAAATAGTGAGCTAATATGTTTATTAAAGTTAATAACTACTCATATTTTTTATCAGTGTTTATATCACAACTAAATGAAGGGATGATCATGTGAAGAATGATTTGGATTCATTAATCACTATATCATTTCTATGCCAGAACATACATTGAATGAGGAATCAATTAAGAAGAAAAACGATGAGTTACTCAAAGTATTTAACAAAAAATCATTAGATGAAATAACACTTTTTATGCCTATAATACATAGTTAAAACAACACAATCGAATCACATTTTTTTTTTAATTTTTATTTTACTTAATTGTTTTTTTGGATGCACTGGATGCTGATAGAAGTTAATATAGACACCCTGAATATTTATTTTTTGGATCAAATGCATGGATATCCAACCAAATGACCACAAATTATGTCTATTTTAAATATTTAATACAGTACAATAAACATTTTATAGATAAAATATAAATTACATGTTCAATCTGTGTTATAACAAAAAATTTCTTATGATATGGTGGTCGCTCAATACAAGAAAGATCATGGAATTAAGTTGATGTCTAAAGGGATAATTTCTGTGGATTACTACAAATGGAAACAAATTAAGATATATATATATAAATATTTTACTATCAATAAATTTCAAAATGATTTAATTATTTTGATTAATGTTTCTAAAGTGTATGAAATAGTATAATGACATCAATTATGGATATTATGTTTGAAAATTTATGAGATAAATCACAAATCATGAATTTACCAGGATCCCTCAATAAAGAATTTCTATAGTTAATTACAAATTCATTAAATATCATTCATAATCATTTGGTATTCAATATTTTCTTAGTATTATCAAGATTTTAGACAACTTAGTTACTCAAAATAATAAATCAATTTGTTTACAGATGGGTGGGTATCATACATTTTTTTGAATGTATTATGATAACCAATTTAGGGTATTATGTTTTATGTTTCAGATTGAGTATGAGTTATGACCATCGAACGATATTGGGGGTACGAAGCATTAGTTTCAGAATCCTTATATTTTATTTTTGTTCTCTTTTACAAGGAGAAGTATAATGGAGAAAAATAATTTGTTTATAAGTGTTGACATGAAAATAATAAAAACGTTATGAAATAATGGAGGCCGAGGTGGAGGAGGAGGCATAGGTGGAGGTGGAGGCTATGTCAGAGGCAGGGTTAGGGTTGGGTACTAACATATATGAGGAGGCAGAGTTGAATATAGTGGTGGAGAATAAGGAGGATGAGGATAAGAAGCGTTGTCTTGTAAAAAGTAAAATTGTTGGGAAATGATTTAGAATGAGGATCATACCATGATGGTGTTTGAGAAAAATTGTTTAGAAGTTCACACAACACTTATCAATTATGATAAAAGCCATTTATAAAGTGTTTCAGGTGACTTATTGAAATAATATTTTTCACAACTTGTTTTTGGGATTTTATATAGGGTATTATTCTACTTGTAAGAACATTCTATGTTGAAATCTTCAATTTCACTACTATTCTTATTGAGGACACATCTGTACAACTCCTAATCATCAAAAATGTATATAATAAAGCTTAAATGTTTGAATAAATATGTGGGTAATCAACAACCAATTTTAGTAGGTGTATGAAAGAAATATTGGTGGAAAACCACTATTGATATATTGTGGTAATCAAGGATGGATGGTATCAAAGTGTCTGTTATCAATTTAAAATTTATATTTTAATACAAAAAAGTGTCAATAACTAAAAATGAAGAAAATGTGATCATATTATCTTGATAATTATTGACCATGATTCATAATTCATTTGTGTTGTGTATAAATCAGTATCATTTCAATCCCACATACGATGCCACCTTTATGGATCAAAGTGTGTGTTTCTAGTTTAAAATGAAGTTTTACTAAAAAAACAAGTGGTATACTCTAAATCAAGGAAGAATTTTTTTTGATACTTTAGGACAATTATCTATAAGTCTTTTGGGACATATAGGAATCAGTATCACCTCAATCTGATGCATGGTGTGACCAGTATGACTCCAAGTGCATCGTTTTATTCAAAATTGACATTAATTTTAGTGAAAGAAATAAATCACATAGTCAAAACCGAGAAAAAACTGTTGTATTTTTTGGTACTTTAGGAAAATGAAACATAATTAATTTTTGACATGTAAGAATCATCGATATCTGAATCCAACACACATTGTGACCGGTATGACTCAAAGTATCCATTATTAGTTTAAAATTGAAATTTTAATAAAAATGTGTTAATTTTGGAAAATGATTCATAATTCATTTGTTACATGTATGAATGAGTCTCATGTAAAACCCACACATGATGCCCCATGTATGATCCAAAGTACATGTTTCAAGTTTAAAATGACCTTTTAGTAAAAAACACAAGTGGTGTAATGAAAACTAAGGAAAACATTATATTTGGTTTGATACTTTATGAAAACGATCCATACGTAATTTGGTACATGTGGGAATCAGTCCCACTTTATTCGATGCACTGTGTGACCGATATGACCCAAATTGTGTCTTTTTATTCAAATTGATATTAATCTTAGTGAAAAAATGAAATACTCAAAACTAAGAAAAAAATTAATATTATTTTGGTACTTTAAGAAAAATATCCATAATTAATTTTTTACATGTACAAATTAACTGCACCACAATTCGATACACGGTGTGACCAAGATGAATCTAGGTGTCTATTATTAGTTTAAAATTGACATTTTAATACAAAAATAGTGTCACACATTGAAAACTGAGAAAACATACTCAGATTATCTATATAATTTGGAAAAATGATTCATAATTCATTTTTAATGTGTATTAATCTATATCATGATAAATCTATACATGATTCCACTTGTTTGGCTCAAAGTGCATGTTTCCAATTTAAAATGACATTTTAGTAAAAAAAGTTGCATACTCAAAACAAAGGAAACACATTTTGATTGTTTTGATACATTAGTAAAATGATACATAAGTCATTTGATATGTGTAAGAATTATCTTCACAACAACTTATATCATTATGTGACCATTATGACTCAAAGTGCATTTTTTATTCAAAATTGAAATTTATTTTATTGAAAAAATTTAACATACTCAAAACCAAGTAAATGTATTTAGATTATTTTGGTACTTTAGGGAATTTCTCTAGACATCTCTTATGACAATTAGGAATTAGATAGACCTTAATATGGCACATAATGTGATCGATATGACTTGAAGTGCATCTTTTTACACAAAATTAGCATTAATTTTAGTGAAACAATAACTGAAATATTGAAAACTAGGAAACTTCATTCGTATTGTTTTGGTACTTTCTTAAAATGATCCATAACTTATTTTTGATGTGTATAAATTAGCCACACCTCAATATGACACACGATGTGATCTTTATGACTCCAATTGTCTATTATCAGTTTAAAATTGACATTTTAATACACAATGTGTCACTCACTGAAAATCGCAAAAACACACTCGTATTATCTCGATATTTTGGTTCAATGATTTATAATTTATTTGTTATGTGTATGAATCTGTCTCATATCAATCAGACCTATTATTCCACCTGTATAAATCAATGTGTGTGTTTTCAGTTTAAAATGAAATTTTAGTAAAAAAAACAAGTGACATATTCAAAACCAAGAAAACACATCTGATTTTTTGATACTTTATTAAAATTATCCATAAGTCATTTGAGACATTTATATATCATATTCATCTCAATATAATGCATGGTGTGACCAGAATGACTTGAATTGCGTTTTTATTTAAATTTGACTTTAAGTTTAGTGAAAAAACAATAGACATACTCAAAACTGATAAAACACATTCAGATTGTTTTGGTACTTTTGGAAAATGATCTATATGTCATTTTTGATGTGTAGGAATCAGCTTCACCTCAATCTGATGCACAGTGTGACTGATATGACTCATAGTGTTACTTTTTATTTAAAAATGACATTAATTTTAATAAAAAAACTAACAACCCAAAATTAAAAAATCACCTTTATATTGTTTTGGTACTTTAGGAAAATGATTCATAAGTCATTTTTGACATGTATAAATCAGTTACACCTCAATTTGACTCATAGTGTGACTAGTATAACTCCAAGTATTCCTTTTTATTCAAAATTTACATTAATTCTTTTAAAAAAACCACTGACATACTCTATAATAATGTTTTTTTCTTGAATTTGTTTTAGAAATATTATTTCATTTAAATTTAGTATTTATATCTTATTTGGAATTTTTTTTATTGTTTCTAGTGATTCAGTGTGTTATTACTTCACATTGCACCTATTTCTAGTATTTTTTGTGATGTATCATCGCACTACAATTTTCCCGTTTATCAGCACTACTAAATGCACTGATAAAGATAGCGTTTATCAGCCTTTGTATAAGATCCAATAAACGAATACTTTATCAGTGCCTATTGACTCTCCTATAAAAGAATCCTTTATCAGTTATAATAGAAGCACCGATAAAGGAATATTTATCAGTTCTTCTAAAAGAGTTGATAATGATAGCCTTTATCTGTGATTGTAGAGGCACTGATAAAGGAATCTTTATCAGCACTTCTAAAACCACAGATAAAGGGTCGCTTTATTAGTTCTAAATAAAACAAATGATAAATGGTGTATTTTATAAGTGCTTTTATTTTCATTGATAAATCTACCGTTTATCAATGATTTTCAAGATCTTATAAAAGAAGTTTCCTTTTTAACAATATAGAGGTAGTGATTTCTTTTCCAGCACTGATAAAGGCTTATTCTAGCATTGTTAAAGGAATGTTTTTTTATTAGTGTATATATCCTTCATAATATTTTTGATGATCCATCCAATTGTTATTATTCCCCATCATTTAACATGAGAAAGTAACGGAAGATTATATTTAGCGTTTTTTTAAAATATCCCTATATGAATTCCTTTATGAGTCTCCACTTGTGGAAAATAAAGGTATATGATGGTCTCCATTATTTTTATATCCCTTTTTAGATAAATTGAAATTTCATTCCCTAGACATCTCATATATAATGCTGAAACTCAAATGGTCTTCTTTCCATGTCAACTTCAAGTCTTTATTCTCATCTTCATGATGATCCCCATTAATATTTTTCAATAATATGAGGATTATATCAATAATGATTAATTTCATCAGTCTCGGTCATGAAATAAAAATTCCAAGTTGACATGTATCCTTCATGAAATGCATGAGAAAATAAATATCCCTAAAAAATCAATCTTCTAAATGAATTACAAATCTAGAAAGATTTATCATTAATAAGAAATCCAAAATAATAGACATCGACATAGACATCATGTTAGATATGAATTTTCACATCATATATAGAAACACATGAAAGTGAAAACACACACACACACATAGTAATGTTTAACTATGGGTAATGTTATGATGATAATTTCTTATGTTTTAGATCTCAATTTATGTTTTGGATAAATATATATATATATTCCATGATGGATTTCATATCAGGTTTGGTTTTTATATTATTATATAATGTATTTATGATTTGTAATATATATAAGAATCATTAAAGTGTTACGTGATCATTTTTTCTAGATGAATTTAACATTATAATGTATAATTTAAAAGTTTGGGCATTGACCAAGGATTTAAAAAATGATTTAAGTCAAGGATACTGATTTATATATTATTAATGGTTTTTCAAATGAGTTTATAAAAAAATTATTATATAAATATTATATTTTATAGTTAGTGGGCTATATTTGGAAGTGAAAGTTTGGTGGATTTTTCTTAGTAATATTTTTCAATAACACATCTAACAGATATTATATATAGTAATGTATCCTCTTTATATTTTCTTCATATTGTAATTTATTCTTACTATAGGTGAATCTAGTTTATGATATGCACTCGAAGAACCCATATAATTATTAAAGGTTGGTTTTATTTGTTGAATATTGTGTGTGAGGATCATTAGAAAGTTATTGAAATTTTTTTAGCTATGTTAATGTTGATAAAGTTGTTTAGAGAGGAGATTAAGTATGTAGGATTTATGTTATAAATATGCAAAGTTATAGGTTTTAATTTTTTTGGACAAAATACTTTGATATGTAAGAATTATCTGCTAATCCATAAGAATAAATATGATTTTCTAAAGGATATGTAACATCTCACATATGATACGTAAGATCTTGTAGAAGAATTTTGGAATGTTTCAGAATATGAAAGAATAATTATAAATATAAATATGGTTTATAAGAGGAATTTATAGAGAACATAAGTATAATTTGGAGAATATATAAGAGTAATATTTTGGTACATAAAATTAACTCCAAATTTATATTTCATGGGTAATATGAAATTCTAGGATGCATAAGATCAACCTATAGTTACTGATAATGAGTAAGATAATTTTGATGGGAATATAAGATTAAATAAGTTTTCTCATATGACATGTAACATTAAATTATATGATGATTGATAAGTATTTAGTGAATAAATATCATGATGTTAAGTGTAAAGATATCATTCAATCCTAATAATATAGTGATGAGATTTGAAGATATTTCCCCATGAAGAGAAGATCCATTGCACAATTATAAATCTATATGTTCTCATGAAGACGTGGAATGAAGTTATGGTTTTTATGAAAGTTTTACCAAAGGGAGAAGCTTAAATCTAAGGTATTATTAAATTAGAATATCATGATATGATCCTTGAATACTATTAGGGGAGGTTTTTATGTAGAGTTATTATTTTCAATATCTTAGAGGTTCACTACTTCATTATTTTCAGAGGATTTTTTACTAACGAAAAATGAACAAGAATTTGAATAATGACCTAATGTGATAATATACTTGGAGAATTATTAGCATCAAAATTTCATATCAGTTCCCCATTATGATGATAATATTTAACTGTTGTGATGATATTCTTAAATATAAGTTCTATATCTAGAGGACATCATCTAACTGCACATAGATGATATAGGATATTATAGGTATATACATCATAAGACATCAATACATTTTCTCATGAATATATCCCATAGTAAACTCCATGAGAAGAGGCTATAAACCACTAATAGTAATTCCACATATTATATGTGTCATTGGTTATTCCTATCTATGAACATATTTATTGTTTCTTTGAATTTAGATTATTGTTAATGCATTCCATGAGTTTCATAGTTATATGTATTGATGAAAACCACGATGACATATGAAAGCAGTGAGATTGGATATGTTGGGTGTTTAATGGGTTATATAGAGTCAATTAATAAGGAAACAAAGGATTTTTCCATTCCGAGTTAAGGGATGTTGATATCTTAGGCCCTTTTATTGAACTTTTAATACAAGATTAATTCCATATCCATTATAATTTTATCAGCAAGTTAATTTAAGGGTATTCAAAGAAATATATTTAAGTATATATGTTGATGACATAAGTATGGATCCTAAAATACAAGATATCAATACAAAGGGATTATATTACACAGTGAGTGTTCATAAGATGTTTTTATCAATGTGACATTAATGTTATTCTCTTTGAGTAACTTGACTTGTTACTATATGTTGAACTTCTAATTTTTTCTAGTTAACCTAATGCCATTGAGAAATAGGCCTATAGGGTCACACAATAAGTTTATAAAAATTATCATTAAAATTATAATGGAATTTAATATTAGAATAAATATTATTATCGAGTTGTGAGGAATAATATTTGTCTAGGTAATTTTGATCGCATATATTCAGTAAACCATTATTTGAGGGAATATATATGTGATTTCGATTTTTAATAAATAAATATTATTTTAAAATTTAAAAAAATTTATATTGATATATTTTATGAATAATGAAGTGATATTTATTTATTTAAATAAGTAGTATTTATTCAAGGTCTAATAAATTCCGAGGTTGATTAACATGTTGTTTTAATTGTTCAGTGGGTATAATATATTTTATATCATTTCAATAAATGTTTATTTTTATTTATGAAATTATATTAAAATTATCCATAGGTTATGAGAATTTCAAGTAAATAATAATAATAATAATATTATTATTATTATTTGATGAGGGGTTCTCTAATGATTAAGAGATTTTATAAGGGATTATGTGAAACAAGTAATTATTTAACCTTTCATTATAAACATGATTATATTATTTTTAAATAATGAGATTATTGTGATCACAAAAACATATCATGAAAATTATATTAACACTGGAGAAAACAATCTCTAAAATTCAGTCATGAATGGAGAGTATCTATCTTTATCCTCCTCCTAAAGACCCTGATGAAACTATATATCTTCCTTCTAGCGTAGAATAATTCCAGTTACGACAAACATGAATTATGTAAGGAGATCTATCTTCCACACTAACACAGAATGATCTATCTATAATTTTTTGATGTTCATAGAACACATATGGATAACACTATAGTGATTCGACACTTTAATCATTTGATGAAACGATAATATGAAAAGAGTGGTCGATCGATTCGAAAACAAGGAAAGAATTCCAAGAAAATTGGTAATTATTATTTATAAATTAATTATAAATTGTATGAAAAAGATCCTATCTCAAGGATTTATAGGATTCTATTAATCCAGTTGTAAGGGAACATCTAAGGAAATATATGAAAAATCATTATTGGGAACGTGCCCAACTGCTTCCACTATACCCCAAAACCTTTAAGTGGTATTAGAGTAGTCACATATTAATTTATAATTTTTTATTAATTTCTGATTGATTTATGCATTTGATGTTAGTTTTCATTTATAGTATAATTCATTATAGAATCTAAAAGTCTATATAATTTATTATCTCACTATATATGACCAAGAACTAGTGAATAATAGATAAAAATTAAATATAACATAAGGAGTTGATGGATATTCTAGTTGAATAACATAGATACATGATGTGTAACTGAAAAGTACATGATGTGTGACCATGTTAATTACAATAATATGAGCTGCGAATGTCATGAATTGTTGTGTTGGATAATAGTATGTGAATCCATTATATATTACATATTGACAGAGCTAGATGGAATGTGTCTTTATATGTTATGTACCATGAAATTTTTTTTATATTATCTGTTTCCCCTCATGATTTATCCCTAGAGGAATATAAAAAATATTGTGGTCCAAGTACAAAACATGTATTAATTACATGCCATGTATTTATGGAAAATCAAGAAATACAGTCCAATTGTGATTAAATTATGTGTAACTAGTGTACAGACTATATGACACATAAATTTACACAACTATTACCCACCGAGTTCCTAGGAGTGTATTTTGGGAGACCAAAAAATGGAATAAATAATGTGTAAAAGGTTCTAAACACCATACAACTTGTTCCCATGCACATGGAGCACACACCGAGATGGGATCTAAACTATATAAAATATATGGAAGGGAAATTAATTACAACATTGACCCAAACTGCCTTGAATGTAGCTAAGAAATACTCTATATGTAATATTTTTTAGGATAATAAACTCTCAATTAATTTTTGTTTTATTTTGGAACTACACACCGTGTATGTTCTTCATATACACCATGTAATTAATTCACATTTCCAAAATTACATGCTTTATATGTTTATGGAATGCGATGAAGTCATAAATATTGTGTAGACTATGCAACTTTACCCACAAAACTACACACCATGTAATATAAAAACATTCCATTTTTGTTACATGTCATATAAGCATATGGTATATGAAAAGTACTATAAGGTCACTACATAGTTCCGAGGGGTACACACCAAGTTTCCCCCATTATACTTCATGTACTTAATTAATTTATAATTAAATTAGCCTGAATAGACCAAATGCCTAATTGTTTTATTAATTTTTGATAACCCCATTTCAAGGGATCGGGGGAACCCTTACATGGCCCTTAGTCTTTAGAGATTACATTTCCCGTAGGCTTGGAGACATTATAGGACCCATAGGTCTTAGGGAAATCATACAGACTATGACTACTTAAAACTGCCCCTCCCCAGCATCTGCATCGTGTTGAACTCTCCACCTTTGAATGACTATTCTCCTAGATGTCTTATGTAGAGATGCATAAGACCGGTACCGATTGTAATGACATACCCTATCATTCATCCAAGTCTATTATCCTTTCTCTGGTGAATGCACCCTTGCTCTTGAATCCTCCTCTAGAGCCGGTTCCTTGTAGAGTCTGTTTGGGCATCTACATTTCAGGTTTCCTTGAAGGCCTTGATGTGTCCGGAAGGCCTTGAGGTAACCCAAAGGCCTTAAAGGTGGCCCGAAAGCCTTACTAACCCAATGTTCTGGGTGACCCGAAGGGATTAAGGACTCCAAGCCCGAACCGGTGGCCCAAGGTGAATATTCCCGGATTCTATAGTACCAAGCAGTATGTGTTACATTAACTACTGCAATACCTGATACAGTACCCGCACAGTGCCTGTTACAATTCAAGAACAATGCCTACTACAGTTCTACAAAAATACCTGGAATTAATTCTCCTCATGGTTTTGAATCTGGGCCTCATTGATGAACTTAAAGAGGCCTCACCAATTAGGCTGAGGTTCATGTTATTGTAATTAAATTAAATTATTTAATTTATTTAACAAATTATAGAATATGGGTATCTCCAGGACTGCTTGGATGGAAAATGAAGATAATTGAATGAATTAATAAGAGAATTAATTTTTAATTCATGTTTTTATATTAATAAATAACTAATAAAAATGAATACTAACCCATTTATTAAATGCGTAATGGTTGAATGTGTGGATGATCATGAGCCCAACAAAATAATGTATTTGTTTGGTCTCTATTAAACTTAATGATTATCTCATGGGTTTTCATTGTGATAAAAGTTTTTACTGAATTAAGTATGACGACCTATGAGTCATCCCTCCCAAATTTACTATATAGGACCCATGAGTCCATGAATTATTGTATGTCACTCCAGACCTTGGTTCCCTGCATGTTTATATGAATAAATACTTGTAAATGATAGATATCTAAGGATAGAAGGAATTTTATAACGTAAGGAGAGGTGAAACCAACCAAGGAGATACATTTGATCTAGGAGGGAATGGAATAACTCAAACCAAGCATCGTTCCATGATTTATTCCCATAGTGTCTGGGGGTTAGTTTTTCATTTTCCCAATTAACCATCCAATATAATATCCCATGATCATGTTTTAATTTTTTATAACATGATTAATTATTTATGTTTGTTGGATTCTTTATCATGATCACTTAAAATAAATAAATCAACAAGCAAGAATGATGGTATAAAATAAATATATTATGCATAAATTATTTTATTAATAACTGATTAATTAATTATTTAAAAACTAAATTATACTAGAAATAATGTAAAAGGGTAAAAAAGTATATTTATGTATAATATCAAATCCCAAAAAATAAATATTATGTTAGAAAATAACTTCCATTATCTATGTAAATATGAACCTATGGTTAAAGTGTCTGCCATTCCCTTGTTAAAGACACTTTTAAATTATAAGAATGTATTAATAAAAATAATGGTTTACTTAACAAAATTCTTATTGACTGTAATGATTATATTCTTTTCAATACCAGTTAGAGACAAGTGTTGAGAAAATATGAGTCTAGGGTTTCCATATTTGGGATTCTACTCAACAGATCAATGAAATATATGTTTATTTCGTTTCCAAGGTCTAACTACCTAAATACATTTGAGTAATTTAAAAATCCATGTCATGGGTTATGAGAAGTGAAATATGGATATTTTCTACTAGAATATCCTTATTAAGGGATATTCCGAGTCCAATAGCGATGGATATTGGGAATTGACAAAATAATGAAAGACTAATAAGATAATATAATTATTATGTATAACAATTTCAGTAGTAAAGATAAATTAATAAAATATGCTATATTTTTGTTTGTAAAACAATGGAAAATAACACAACCAAAACATTATAACTATGATCAATATGAGATAAATATAATCTCTACATTGGCATGAATTTCCAATAATGGTACTAGATCTTTCCCATTATACAATGCCATTGTTGAAATTCTATGTGTCGGAGTCCTCTGTTCCTAAAAAGGATCCCTACAAGGAGGCTAGTGAGGAATAGTAGTATATCTTTTGGAAGGATGTAGATAATGAATTTCACGTCCAGTTCCACATGTTATCATCATTTTATAATGGGATGAAGATTCTTTATGAGGATATGTATGTAAAATACATGTTTCCCCATCTATGTGTTCTTTATTACGAGAAAGATATACATGATTATTATGAGATATACAAGGAAATTTTCTCATACAGTCATGGATAAGGAGTTACATATAGAACCCATATAGAAAAAATTATTAGTTCTGTAGATCATTTGGACATATTGGGTTTCAAGATACCTGATAAGTTTTTCACTAACCTTATTCTTGTCTCACTACTTTATAGAATCTCTTTCTCTATGGTGAATTATAACATGAGAAATATAGAGAAGCTTATCCAGGGTCTCCTTATCCTAATCTATCAAGAATATAAGTAAATGAGGCATAAAAAATATGGATTCCTTATGGTGAATAAGATGAATGGTAAGGAAAAGATCCCCAATTCTACTTACAAGACTAAGGAATCTTTTCATTACTCGATTATGTGGAGGAAAATTCAAAGGGAATATAAGGAACAAGATGTATAATTTTTTCATATGGAAATAAGGACCACATAAAGAATAATTTCACCATTACAAGGAGAAAGGGAAAGCTTCAATTTCATTTGTTATCAAATGTAATCATTCTATATCAATTGGTTGGTTATTAGATATATCTTTTAGTGCTTATAAATGTATCTAAATACAATAACCAAGTAGATTCATGAATGTTTCTTGAATTAAGGTGGGTCTTCTAGCATACAACAAAGTAATACTACATGTCTTAGATATTGGAGACCACCACCTAACTTTTCCAACAAAATTTATTTTTCTCTTGATGAAATTTTATTACATGCATATTGTTACCAATATTGTTACATCAATGTCCAATTATGACATGGATGTATTTTTATTTAAGTTTTAAAATAAAATTATATACTTTTATTAATATATAATATGTTATGGTATGGAACAATATAATAATGGTATTTGTGTACTAGGATATAAAAACCAAGTGTTAGAAATAAATAATGAATCTAATCCACATGACTCATTTCATACCCATTTTTAGCATCACCAACCTAATCATGGAAATGAGAAGTACTCGCTAAAGCTCTATCAAGAAGGGTATTTAGATTTATTTAAAAATAAAAAAAAGATTGATAGATTTCATGCTTATTTAAACGTAAATATGACCCAACCTCCTTTTAGTGGAAAGGGTGAAAAGGCCAAACATATTATTGAATTGGTGCACAAAATTATGTGCAAATATTTTTCATTTTTATTTAGAGGTGGATAATTATACTTTATAACATTTATTTATTAATTGTGTAGATATGAATATATCTAATTAAGGAGGAATAAGTATGAAACCTTTGTGAAATTTATAGAGTTAAATAATAAATTATAGAATCAGGTTGGTAAGAAGATAAATAAATTTCAATCGGATTAAGGTGTAGGATATCTTAACCAAGAGTTTATCGACTGTTTGAGGAAGTTTTGTATTCCATAACAACTCACTCAACCTTATACCCTCTAGTTTAATAGTTATATTTAATGGAGGATCCAAACATTGATAGACATGGTGAGGTTGATGATGATTCACTTTGATATTCCATTATCCTTTTGGGGATATCAAATATAGACTATAGAATATTCACTAGACTTTGTTCAAACTAAAGAAAAAAACTTTTATTCTATATGATATTTTTAATGGGAATAAAACCTTTTTTACTATATATAATTGTCGGTATGTGATGCCTTTTTGATGGTTCTCTCAGAAAAAACTTTCACCCAGAGGATCTAATTGTATACCCTTTGGAAACTAAAAGAAATTATCTATACAACCCTTAAGATAAAATAATTTTCGTTCATATTCATCCAACCTTTCTAGAGAGGTAACACATCTTTAAAATATATAGTGGGAAAAATACTGACACCAATGAATTTGACACTCAATATATACAAGAGTTTTCACAAGAAAATAGTATATAAGACCCCATAGAAGAGGATGTTATAGAGACATATGTAATGCATAAGAGTATATAAGAGGTTATAGAACATGATAGATATTGGTTTCTACTCAACAATTTTGGTGACTCACTTTTAGTCAATATTAATGAAATTTAACCCTATAAGAAGGTTATAAATAGCTTAAAGGAATCTATATAGAAATAATCCATGAATTCTAATATAGATCCCATGTACAAAAACCAAGTTTTTCTTTTTATAGATCCTCAATTTTATGTAAATTATATTGGTTGAAAATGGGTATCCAAGAAAAAATTGGACATGAAAGTAAAAGTTAGTATCTATAAATAATTAGCACTGGCTAAAGGGTTTTAGTAACATCATGACATACACTGTAATGAAACATTTTCGCTAGTTTTTATTATAAAATCCATAAAAATATTTCATTATAGTATAACTTACCATTATTATTAGATTTGGAATATGGACATCAAAATATATTTCCATAATGGGATCCTTATAGAAAATGTCTTCATGACATGAATAGAAGGGTTTGTGACTGAAATAAGGTATAAAAACTATAGAGGTCCATTCATGTATTGAATAAAGTATCTAGATCAAGAAAATTCTACATTGATAAAGAAATAAGGGAATTAGATTTCATAAATAATGATTGTGATCATTGTTTTTAAAAGAGGTTTAATGGTAGTGTAGTTGTCTTCCATGTAGTATTTCGATGACATAATATTGGTCATAAAAGTGATAACATTCTTATAGTTTGTTGAGATGTGGTTGAATAGTTTCTTCTCTATAAAGGGATTTGGTGGGGAAACCTAAATACTAAAAATCATGATAATTCATGATATGTTTAAGAGGATTCTTGGATTAATTTAAGGTATATGTATTGACAAGATACTGAAGAAATTTACTATGAAACAATCCAAGAGGGGATTGTTTCTATTGTCACATGACATACATATCTCTAACAAAATATATCCTCATACATAGTAGGGGAAAGAGAGGATCAATAAGATTCTATACACATCAATGATATGATCACTCATATATGACATTCTATGTACATGGATTGATGTTTCCTTCACCGTGAGAATGTTTGGAAGATATCAAGAAGATCTATGAGATCCCCATTGGATGGAAGTAAAAGATATAATAATGTCTCTAAGTAATAATATGGAAATGTTTCTTTTTTACAAAGGATATGAGGATCTAGTCACCAAGAGAAATACATATCCCAGTTTATAGAGAGATTTGGATTATTTAAAATCATATTTAAGATATTTATTCACCCTTAATGAGAAAATACGAGCTAAAAGGTTTTAAACAAGTAAATGATTTCCGATTTTATAGTAGAGTTTGAGTATATTTTGGATTTTGATATAGATAAATAATCCTTGTAGATACAAAAATTCTTCCAATATATTGATTTAGTTACTATATGTAAAGATGATGGCACATTTTATTATGATAATACCTAGTGGTGGCACTTTCTCAGGATACATGTCTACATAAACACATGAAACATATAATTTTCAATTATCACATCATGATATATTTTTCTTATATTAATGATGTTACATTAAGAATGTTTCCATGGATGATAACATGGAATACAAATTTACTAAAGCCTTATCTCAAAATAATAATAAATATCATGTGATAAATATTAGAATTAAATTCATTAGAAGTTGAATCTACTTAAAGTGGGGCTCTATTGGAGTTGGTTTACTAGAAATACTAATTTTAAATTTAAATTACTTATGTGATCATGGTATTTAAAAATAATAGATATTTTTGGAAAATTTTAATGGAAAAAAATACAAAATCCTTACATGTTATAAAATCTTTACATCATGAATACTTACATTCTAAAGGTATGTGATCACTATGGATTTTTAAAATGAAACATTGTAATCTGTATTGTTTTAGAGAGTGGGAGGTTAGTCTCATCTCACCCTTTCAGATGAAATTATTTCCCACATTAACACTCTCTTGTAGATTTTTGATATGATAGTGAATCCATCACAAATCCTAGTGTGGGAATTGTTACCAGTATTCTAGTTATTTATTAAAAACTATGCATTGATGGTAATATTTACATGTATCATTGATTCCATAATTTGTCATTATTATTAATCAATGTTATGGTTTAAAGGCTCACAATTTGGCACTCTAGATTTTACCTCCACCATAAATGTTATAAGTGTGGTGAAGTTTGGATTGGACCCATGAAAGGGGATTACTATGTATCCTTTTCGAGGTAATCAGAACCTAAATAGTTTAGTGAAATTTAACGGGACACATCAATACTTTTAAGGCCATGTGGGTGTTGGGATTTAGTCTCATAAGGGCCTCCTAGGTATCTGAATTGTCCAAGAATAAAATTCCATGTAGTTTGATTTTGATAGTTTATGGTCGTTTAACATAAATCTACCAAGAATTTTAACATTATGCAATAAGACCATATGTGTTTTGAAAGTATAGAAATTGGATTTTAAGTAGGGATTATGAATTGGGATACCCTAATATCTCATAGTTTCTCTTGGTGACTCAATTGGAGATAATATGGTTTGATATTACACCTAGTAAGGGGTCCATGTAGGGATGTCTACCCCTTTATATGTTAATAATTAGATGTGGAAAAAAGATTGAAAGGGTTGTATATTACAACTAAAGAGGAGGCCTATATTTGGTTCACCCTAGGATGAGATCAAAGTGAACATATTTTTGAGTGCTAAGAGGAGTGTATAAACTCATGGAATTTTTGAGAACCTAGAGTAGTATCTCAAAATAAGTTATTATGATTGAACCAAGAAGAATGTTTCATCTTAAGGAGATTGTGTTAGGCTTATGAATTAGTTTTCTAGGTTTTTCCTAACCTGTTTGGTGACTCAAGTGAAGGAATATTTCATTTTAATTTAATACCACTAGAATTACCATGGTATTTCATCATATATGTCAGAAACTAGATATGAGAGACTATATTTGGGGATTAAACAAAGAGGTCCTTTATCTACTCTAAAATATGAATGATATGTGTATGGATTCTATGTATGATACCCTATATGCTTGACCTGGTTAGTGAATTAGGAGATGGAAGGAAATGGATGAGTATTAAGCAATGTATGAAGCCCATGGTTCACTCTAAAAAGTGATCTAGGTTAATGAATATCAAGATCCATGAGGAGTATTTTGAATCTTATTGTGAGAGGGAACCAAGAGAAGTATAATTACTCATGGTTTATATTGAATGGATAAGAGCCAAAGAAGGTTCCTCGATATATTGGAAGTTAGGTTGAATAACATAGTTAGAAATTCCTTAGTAGGGTCCCTATGATATGGGTCTCTCTAATAGGGGGACCTGGGTGAAGGATCACCCTATTATAATGTCTTGGGAAAAGGCTAGACCTAGTATTCATCCTTGGTGAATGGTTCTGCCTAGTATATGGCCTTGAAGAAGGGTTAAACCTAGTATGATTATGGAGAGAAAGGTTATACCTAGTATGAGGCCTCATAGAAGGGTTCTCCCATGTTTGAGGTCATGATAAACGGGTTCCCCTAGTATGAGGCATGGGTGAAGGGTTCTCTCTAGTGTGTAATATAGGAAACATTTAACCATAATATGTGTACTTGGGTGAATAATCTCCCTAATTGGTGTACCTGATTTAAGTGTTTTTCAAATGGGTGTACCCAAGAAAACATCTGTTGTAGTAGAAAAACTGTTAGGATCCATGCTTCTTTCCTTAAATTATATTTCTATAATTCTAAAGTTTGTTTTACTACTATTTCAAAAGAATTAAAATTTAATTAAAAATGACTCATAAAAAGCATGAATCAATTAAAAAAACATTATTCATTCATAATGTTATAAACAAAGGCCATAAAACCATATTTTTCATATCATGTAATATTACCTTCCATGAATGATTACATCTATTAAAATTGCATAATTTAAAATCAGATAATAAATATATAGGAATACTATATTTAATCCTAAGAGTTCTCTTAGACCATTTTCTTAATTGAGAATCGCCATTAGTAGGAATAAAATTTCAATGATAAAATAACATCATTAAAGGATTAATCATATTGAATAATACAAAATGAAAACTATAGGACTGAGATGTGTGAATAGGATTAATGATTCTGGAGAGATATATGAGCCTATATATAATAAAGAAATCTGACCATTATATATATGGTCATTGGAAATATGGTTGTTGGAAATATAGTTGTTGGGAATATGGACATTAGATATTAATATTTATAATTTGTATAATGAATTTGTGTATTGTTAGTAAGAAATTTACAATAATATAATTCAAAAATAGTAAATAATGAAACAAAATATAACACTTTAGTAAAATATTTATTTTCAAAAATAGTTTAATAAATTATAGATTATTGTTATTAAAAAATTAAATGGTATATTTATAAGATTCAAATAATGATTTTAAAATCAATTTATTCATAAATTTAATTTTCTATAATATAAATAATTAATTTTAATGATATTTTGTGATGTTTATTTCATAGAAAAGAGATATATTTTCTAAAAAATTAGTGTATTGTGTATTTTGTTTCATATTTAATAAAGAATGATTTTAATGATACTTATTCATAATTTATACAGGAAAATAAATTAACATTTATCCAATAGTTTTTAGTCTGAAAGAAATATAAAAATATTCATTTTATATCTAAGAAATTTATTTTTCTAAAATCTATCTTTATGCATTAGGAACGCTTTTATAGGAAAATAACCTTTATAAACACTATAAATTCGTTCAAATAAAATTTTTTATATTTTAAATGAGCATATCCAAATTTGGTAATATATTCTTTTTCATTTATTAAAGTAAATTTGTGTTACCACACTAAAACGTTTATTTTTCATTAATTTTTTTAATAAATATCATTTAATTTTATCTAAATAAAACGATCACTTTTTTACAAATATAATATGTTTTTTGGAAAAATAAAAATATATATTAAAGTTCATTTAATTTGTAATTTATAAGAAATAATAATAAAATTACTGAATATATAAATATAAATTTTCCATCAAAAAAACATTTTTTCTATATCTTATGTTTTAATTTGAAATTTAATTTTATCATATTTAGAAATTTAATTAAATTAAATAGAATAAAACTTCAGAATTATCTTATAAATATTTTTTATTTTTTCATCTTATATATTTAGTAAAAAATAATGACCATGGTAAATATTTAATCAATTTCAATAAGGTAAAAAAGGGGTAATTTAATGTGGCTTTATTTTTTTCTAAATTAACATGATACATAGACCTTATAGATGAATTTTTAGTTTTAAAGGTAATTCCCACATGTCTCACCAACATATTCTCACTGAACAAACCTAACACCCATGTCAATCCATCATTACCTATCTCTTAACTTTTTTTTCACTTCAAATTTAATATTTTTATTTTAGCAAAGAGATAACGCTTAAGGGTTAAATGAGATCCCTCATAAAAAGACATGAGTGAAAAAACTATAACGACACACCACACCCAAATTATCACAGAACTGCCTATACACCATAAAGGGAAATCACTGACACCCAATTTAATCAACACTTATCATTATAAATATAATTAAACTTATAACTATTTTCACTATCCATGAATCATTATCCTCATTTGGAATCACCTATTTATCAATTTACAATAATCCCTCTAAGGGAATAATCGATCCCTCAATTCCAGTGTAATCCACTACCTAACCATTTGCTCTCTATATTTATCATCCAAACCTATTATTAACATATTAATATAATGAAATCAATAAAATTAGTATAATTAAATGTTATTATTCTTATCAAAAATATATTATCTATTTACCTATCATCCATTGTAAAATTAAAACATCATCTGTGTTATGTGCAGAATACAGCCTCCATGACTGATGTATTGTATTTTTAATAACCACCCAATATGGATGATTATAAGAATTTATATAATGAATAAAAAATATTTTTATTAAATTAATAATATTATACAATGAATAATTAGTCATTATATTTATAATATTAATAATAAAGGACCATTAAAGTCTTAGCTGGCTAAACCAAGTATAACATGAGGAAAAAGTATTTATTAATCTTTCTTATTTTTCATTTAACTTATTATTTTACCACTTTCCAATTTTTCATTACCACATTAATAACACTAAAATAATATCACATTACTTATGGAATACTTATTTTATAATTATATCACTTTAAACTCATACTTATCCCTTAATTATATAATTTATTTTATAGTCACTCAAACCAATTACATAAAATATCATATAAATTTAAATCATGGATGAGTATGGAAAATTAATTCTTGGTGATATTTGATATTATAAATTAAATAAGGATTTTTGGTTTTGTAAAAGTAATATTTATATTTAAACTTATTATTAATATACCACCTTTTATCATTTAAAAATTAATGAAACTAGGTTGCGCCTAATTTCTTATTCACAAATCATAACCGAAAATATCATGTAAATAAATTATAAATTTATATATAGTTATAGAATTTATATTCCATTACCTTAAATAATTTATAAATAATGAACATTATATTTAAATATGGGGATCAACATTGATATTACAAAATGTTTATGAAGCAATCATGATCACCATCATCCAATGATGAAAATAAAAAATAACTAAATAATAACTGTAAAAGTAATAGCAACAGTTAGGAATATAAAAGTTAGAATATTATAATAAGGTTTTTGAATAATTAATTAATATGGTTATGTTTATCATATAGGAGTTTAGAGCATGTCTGACCAAGCGGAGATCCAATGTAACGGTCATTGTTAATTAAATTTTCATTCATTGTGTTATGATTGTTATTATTGAATTTATTATTAGAAGTTGGGTAAATTATAAATCATGATATAATTAAATTTCATATTATGTTTCTATGGATTTATATATTCTTATAAAATTATTTTCAAATTATTTTTACTTCTAAATTTTAATGTTCAAAAGTTTTTTCTCATATGAATTTCCTTTATTTGAGAGATATTCCATTTTCACTAATTATTTTCTTATAGTATATAATAAAATTTTGATGTATTTGAACATATATTCTCTTAAACTAAAGTGTCTTAAAAATTCAATTTAATTTCAATCCTTCAACGTATTTTGATTTCAATGTTACTAAATCCATAAGGGATTTTGCTAACTCAATTTCATTTTAGAGAGTTATATGGTTTCTTATTGAACTCTATTCTTTTATGTTTCCTATTTTATGACTTACTACTTTATATTATTTGACCACTTTTATCTCTATAGAAAGAGGAATTTTTAATTCAAATCAACTTCCATTAATAATTTATTTCTCATAAAAAAATATAACATATTAAGAATAGTTATCATTTTTTCTAATAACTATTTTCCCTCTATTTCCATATTATTTCATTCCATTTTTTTAATTTATTAGTTTGAAACCTAAATATATATTACATTATGTGACCTTTATATTTTTCTATACCTCATTTCAAAAGGATTATTTATAAAATTTAAAAAAAACACAACTTTAAATAAAGTTATTTGAAAAAATTTAAAAGTTATTTCTTTTCATAAGCATATATTTTATCTTCCACTCCATAATTTTCAACTAAAATATTATTTAATTTATTGGAACTATTACTGAGATTTATTTTAATGTGTTTTTTTAAATTTATTCAAGTTAGCTTATTGAAAATTAATCTTCGATTAAGATTCGTAATTTCATCTCTTTACAATAATGTTAAGAAATATTTTTCTAAAAACACTTTTACCAGATTTGATTACATTTTCCTATTTATCTAAAAAATATCTATCTATTTTGGGGTTATGTTTCATAAATTATACTCTAAATTACATTATGAAATAATAATTTTTTGTGATTTAATTTTGGTATCATCTAATCAAATTCTTGATTTAATTATTATGTAATACAATTTAAAATGATATAAATACCATTTTATTTCCATATTTTTTAGGATATGATGTATAAATGTTTTCACGTTGCATAGAAAAATATGTTCCTTCATTTATATTTGGGTTGGGTCTATTAAATCCCTGATATGGGTTGGATCCACCAAATCCATAAGATGGGTTGGGTTAATTGGATCTGTGATAATTTTTGTATCCGTTAATAGCCCACCAATGCTTTGATTGTAATTTTTTGTCTCATGAGATAAGGATGATGTGTGTACCCTGTTGATATTTTTACAATATGAAGCATGCACATTATTTTTATGTTCACAACATGATGTGTATACATTATTATTATGTTCACAATATGATACACGTACAATATTTTTATATTAAAAAAATGATGCATGTAGATTATTGTTATGTTCACAACATGATGCACATACATTATTTTTAGGTTCAAAAATTTAAGAATAGACATAGTTAAATTTAAAATTTTCCAGAATGTCATGATTTTCCCTTATTATATATTTTCCACACACTTTTGACAAATTCTAATTTTATAATACATGCATAATAAATGAGGAATAAATCATGTTTATTTTATAATATTTCCAAACTCTTAATTCATGGTATATATTTGATCATTTGAGACCACAAGTCCTTTTGTTATTCCTTATTGAAAACTCTTATAGTTTCATGTTTTTTTAATCTGATATTTCTTGTATAATCTCGTTTTCTTATGCTTAAGATCTAACCATTGATGACATGTCAATAATTATTTCAGTTACAGATAGTTTGATCACACCAATTTCTTTTTTATTTCCATTTTCAATGTTATGTAAATGATTATAACACATGATATGTCTATAAGGTGTTATAATTTGGATAGATTATAGATACATTTTTAGTATTATGTAAAATAACATTTTTTTATTGATAATCTATGAAGATCTAAAACCTTCACTTCATTGGATTGTGTTATTATTTATGAGATGTAATATTTAAACTCTAAAAATAATGTGAAATATATGAAATTTTAGGTTAGTTTATCTCAATTTTTATTGAACATGGTTTGTTAAGTGTGTTTTTTAGCACTGAGCATGATTGTGTGGGTATGAGGCATCTCATTTGGTATTTATTTATTTTTTGGGATTAAGACTAAATAAATTTAGTGAAAAAACTATGGAAATAAGTCTAAATAAAGGAAAACATCCTAAAATTTTGGTAAAGTAGAGACTAAGTGGATTCCTAGAAATGAAATCATTAACTAGATACAAACAAGTGGATGTATGATCTTATTTTGATGCTCTTAGGAGAAATAAACCGACAAAAGGTGTGTTGAGTATTAACTCGATCATTAATCGGTGCACGGTTAATGGGGGAAAACTACACACCAAGTTTGAAATGCAAAGGTAATATAGTTTTTATTGATTAAAATGATCTTTACAAATGATTATGAGGTATTTTAATATATTATATTTTTATAATGTAATTATAACTAGTAAGGTTATAGTACATAATATGATAATGAGCGTAGACAACATAGGTTAAACTTAAGGAGTTATAGGTTGTACCAATAATATCATAGTCGAACCAAAAGTTTCATAGGATAATTAAAGTTTTAATAGGAGAATACATATTATGAATGAGATTTTATATTCATATGATCATTTAATCTAATTTTATTGGATATTATCAAAAAAAATTTGTTTTATTATTTGGTCAGAAACACGATCCTAAAAATTATGTCGCAAATGGTATATCTCAAGAAAATTATTAGACATATAGTAATCTAAGGAGTAATATTTGGAACAAATGGTTTAGAATCTCAACATATTCTTTTTTTAAATGAAAATTATTTTTAAAGTCTTACCCATGATTGTGAGTTGAAAATTATATGTTAATTTATACTCTTAGACATTTTCATTAGTGATTAGTAATTAAAATTATGAGGATACAATTTTTCAAAAGTATAGAATATAAAAACCCATGGTTTAGGGTCTATTTTCTTTCCTTAAATTATATTTATATAATTCTAAAGTGTTTGTTCTTGTCTTTGAAAAGAATTAAAATTTATTAGGAACCGAGTCGTAAAAAATACAAATCAAACTAAAACCACTTTATTCTTTAACAATATATCATTATTATAATTGTATATGAAACCATGTATTATATAACAGGGGTTATTACATACCATGAATGATTACATTAATTGTAAGTAAATAAATTTAAACATTATAATAAATTAAGTGAAATAATATATTTTAAAATAGAAGAAACCACAAACCATCTTCACCCTTAAGAATCACCATTATTAGGACTAAATGGAAATTATTAAATAAACCTTATTAAATGAGAAATTATGCTGTAAAATAAAAAAATGAAAACTATAGGAATGATAAGTGAATAGTATTTATTATACTAGAGAGGTATGCAAAGCTGTATATAAGAATGAAATATGACTGTTATATATTTTTTCATTATAAATATGTCCATTAGAAATATTTTCATTATGAATATGGTCATTGTATATACATGAATTCAATAGGTATACTGAAATTGTTTATTTTTATTCAAAAATGTAAAATAATATTATTCAAAAATAGTAAGAAATGAAACCAAACAAATTATTTAATGAAAATATTTATTTTAAAAAAATATATTTATACGTTATATATTATTATCATTAAAAATGATATGATTTATTTATAATATTCAATGAAATTTTGTAATATTAACATGTTCATAAATTTATGTTTCTAGAATATACCCTTGATAGTGAAAACCAGGGGTTGAGAACCTGTAATGACCCAAACTGTTATGAATACAATTATAATTTTTGATTTAATTAAGTGTCTTATGGATATATAAAACACATTAACTTATTTTATTATATCAAATTGGATTTATAAATGACCATTAAGTATCCTCATAGTTGATAATATGGCCATTGAATAGTGATCACATGACTAGTATAAATATAGGGCTTTAACAAATCCTTTTGACATATAAAAAGGAAGTGATGGACTCAACCCATAGGATCATACCCTATGAATTCCATTTATTGGAGCTTTTTAGGGAGATAGAATTATTGGGATTTTCCCTAGACCAAGCCCAAGATGAGATCCAACAACTTGAGCATAACTAAAATTGTTTACTGGAGAAGTTCAAGTTCATCGAGATCAGGACCCAAACCATCTCCACCAAACAGCCCCAAGAAAGCCCCACCATCGTGCACCAATATCTTAGGTTATATGATCATATAAAAAAGGGATATGTATCAAGAAATTTTAAATAATATTATGTACATTATTTTTTATAGAATAATGAATATATTTTATTTTTATTATTATTACTTCATAAATGATTATTTTTAAAGCACAAGTAGTATTTTTGGTTAATCTTCAAATTCAATTAATACATATATTTTGATGAATTATTGTATATTTGAACTAAATAATATTTTAATTAAATTTTACTTTTAAATTACTTTTTAATAAACATAAATGATCATTTAATTGTTATGAATTCATATGTAATTTTTATTAATGTTTGAAATTTGTTTTGTCAAAATCTCTCAATTTTCAATAAAAGGTAGTTTTTTATTTTAAAAGTAAAAATTAATATATTTAGAAAATTATTTAGATAAAATTAAAATTATTTTTTGGATTTGGACTTTAAATTTATCCAAGGATGATTTTTTCATAATTTTTTGAGTTAGTTAAAATTTTAGGTAAAAACTAAATACTGTATAAATATATAGTGTGTTTTGTGACATCATAATGGCACAATAATGATGTAATAAATACCATAAAATTATTATTTGGAAAAAAATTTATTTTCAATTTAAAATAATGTTATTTCAAGTGTATTTTAATTTTTTTAGAAAACCTTAGTGAATCCTCCAAAAATTATATTATATTTTAATATTTTAAAATCATTTTTTGGAAAGAGTGACTCACCAACACATAATTAAGGGAAATATTTTATTATCTTCATCCATTGGTGTAACACCCTAATCTTCCATGGTACGTTTGCTTTTGAATAATGCAATAGCTTGCATTGTATGCAACTTCGAGATTCTAACACACCTCGACCAATCAAACTAGCTGTTATGAATAGTAATACCCACTTTTCGAAATTTTATAAATTTTATTTTTCAAAATGGAATTCATTTTTGAATTTTTAATACCAAAATTAGCTTAGGGTGAATTTTTGGTATTATTCTGAAAACATTCAATTTTTGATGAATAGTGAAAGACACTGCGTTATTGGTTAAAACTGACGTTTTATTTAAATAATTATTTATTTTATTTAAATTTATTTTAGGTCAAAATAGGTACATAATACCTATATAAGTAAAATTTAATTCATTAGAGTCATTTTATAATAAGTTTAGAAATATAAAAATTTTACTGAACTTTTAACCGTCTTTTACCAATCTCCTAGGAGCATTTGCAAATTTGCATAAAACATAATTTTACCACTTATACTAATTGAATTTAAAAACATCTAGAGACATGTTTTATATAATTATGTAAATTTTTTTTCAATAAGATGAAAATAATTTTTGGTGAATAGTAACTTTTAACTTTTATTTACAACGGTTAAAGGTAAATAGGGTAATTAAAGGTAAAAATGATATTATTATTACCTTAAAACATGTCCTAATTCTATTTTATAAGTACAATTCAACCAAAAACAACCTTAGGAACAAAATATGATAATTTTGGTCCACTTGGATTAGATTAGGACATTTACTATTATTTAATTAAAATAAGAGTTAAAAGTGTTAAACTCAAGTTTCCATACTAAAACATTTTTAATATAGGGTTATACATAAGATAAATTAGACTATAAATATTCCTTTGAAATAAAAAAAAAATTCCTAAATAATTATATTTTATTTATAATTTTTAGAAATTAAATAATTAAATTTATTTATAACACAATGATGAAGCAGTAATTACCTTATCAATGAATGATTAAAATGATTGATATTATAAATACCTAAATAAATCAAATTTGAGACTTTGATTGATTACACTAGTTTTCATGGTTACTATAAAATTTTAGGGTTTATTAAAGGAATATTTTTTATGTAATCATACAGTTATGACTTTAACAAAAACAAAATACTGAATAGTGTCAAAATTGACATTAATATGTTTTTAAAACAAATATTATATTATTAAATGATATAATATTCCTAAAATTATAATGTTACTCCAAAAGAATTATATAAGGTTATATATATTAATAATGAACCACTTGGGGTTATCTTGTCTTGTTATAGTATGTTTATTAACCATATAATATAAAAAAACAAAGATACATGGTAAATGTCAAAATATTTAACTAAGAGTTAAATCTAAAAGATAAGGTTAATATGATTATCTAAACCAGTATAAAATCAACTGGTTGGGAGGTTTTAGACCCATTATTACCTTATCCGCTAAATAATTCATTTTGGACCCACTAGAAACCAAAAATAATTTTATTATAAAATAATATTTCAAGCTTTTCCTAAAGTGACCCTCACCTCTCTTATAAAAGGTCACTTCCCCTTCTCTTAATTTCACACCTCCAAAGACTTTTGGCTCAGCCAAAAACTACCCAAATATCTTCCCAAATTTCCTCAATTTAACATAGAGTCCATAATTTGATCAGAAATCCAACCTAAGGAGCCATTTTGATCAACTCAAAAGGAAACACCCGAATTAGACGAAATAATTTCACCACCCTCTTTCAAGTACTTTTCTCCATACAATTCCTCTATATTTGTTGTTTCCATACCCAAATAATACATCCAGTATCTTATAAATACTGCGATGTTATTATAAATATGGTACAACCATATTCATTATTTTACCCATCCTATAAATGACAAAGTCATCATACGTGCGTATGTACGGCTTACCGTCTCAACATTGTGGCGTAGTTTGTTATTAAAACACTTCATTATTTGGATGGGTATTGTAATGAGTATAAATTATGTAAATAATAAATATAACATTTAATTACTCTGTATTTATTATATAAAATCCAATTACATATGATTTAGGCATCAATATAATTATATTGTCGCTCGTGCGTACGCACAGATTACCGTCTCCACGAACGTGATGAGATTAATTCCCCATCATAATAATTCAAGAATAATTTTCATTTTATTATTCAAAATAATGTTTATGAACATAATATCAATATGTATATTAATTAAATACATCCAACTCATAACAAACATGGCTTACGTAACAAAGAATATAAAGAAAAACGAATCAGTTAACACCCGAAACGATGATACTACTAAAATATTGTTAACAAAGCAATATTAGAAGATCATATATGATATCATATTTATGTATATGGTTATTTCATTATTTAATAACAATTATTTAACAATTATACATGAGGTTAACATAACCAAAACCAAGGGAAAGTACAAGGTAAGGGTTAATTTCACAATCTCTTTATTATCCAAGGTTGTTTTTAAGTAAGTATCTACTAGGTCCTGTTTATCATCCACATCCATGTTTTCTTAAAAATGTATTTCAAAATATTTTTAATATTTACTAGAATATGGGTTAAAGTCATTTATACCCTTATTTGATCTTATATGTTTTGAAATCAATCTTCCTATCATTTTCCAAACGTGGTACTTTATGACCTTTTTGAAATAATTAAGGTAAGAATGTTTTTTTATCTTATACGGAGCGTGCAACCATTTTCCCCCATTATAATATCATCATATCTTACCTTACAAGATTATAAAAATATTTTAAAAATAAATTTTTTCTTTTATAAATATGTGGCTCTTAAATAATTTCAAAATATAAAGAGATATTTCTCTCAAATAGTTTTTATTTCACCTATGTCAACATCATTTGCTAAATATTACACTTGTTTGAAGTTTATTTATTATATTCCATAATTTATTTATGGTTTTGTGATATGTTTGAATATGTATGTGTTATGTTTTACCATTCATGGTTTATGGTTAAAGTATTGACATTTCATATGATAGTTTTAATACGAATATTTATTTTATGTTTCAACCTTTTCATATTATGAATGTATTGGACTTAGTATGTGAGGGGTAGAGCCCGCTATATCTCCTTGATGCATTGTTAGGTCTCATTAGAAAATTAGACATGGAATTGGCTGAGGCATTTCTGAATTTTATATATGGTTTTGGCTGAGGCCTAAATCATTTTTAAACCTCTTGGTCGAGGCCCTGACAAGATGTTTCAGAATGTCTGACATTATAAATTACCTAATTATGATAATAATAATGATGGTTCATGTGGTTATTCGACTATTATAATACCCATGACTATGTTTTATTATGGTATTATCTACTCAACTCATATTCCTTCCATAAAGTGTTTATGTTTATTATTTTTAAAGGCATGTGTTTTTAATAATTATCATTCCTAATGTTTATGTTACCTTCCAATGTATTTCTTACCCCTAATAAGAGTTTGAGCTCACCCCTTTCTTATGTTTCATTTCCCAGGATATGATGAAGTTAGTTATTAGTTACTTTCAGGAAAAATATAGGAGGCTTGGATGTTTCTAATGGAATAAATTACTATTTTATTTCTTTTCAAGTTGTAATGTTGAACTTATGTATGTATCTTGTTTCCAATAATACTAAACTGATCAGTCTTTCAGGACCTAATTTCTTGTATCATGCCAATGTTATGTAATAAAGCACCGACTCTAGGTAACTGGGGTTGGGGCATTACAGTTGGTATTAGAGGAAGTTTAGTACAAATCATGGAAACTAGATTTAGAGAAATTATGATTAGAGCACATTACACTAAGATAGACTTTGAGGATTAGTAAAGAAGAACTTCCAAGAATTTTGGTAATATAGATATTTTTTGAGTTTTCCAAGCAATACATTCCTGTTTGGATACGAGCAGGTAGAGGAGGCTCTGGAACAGATATACCTAGGAGAGAAAACTCTGACAAGGAGTTTCGGGCTTGAACCGGGGTATCCTAGTACATGACAATGAGGCTTGCTGCACTATAGGTTATGACACTCCTGGGAGATATGATTATGATAATTCACATTTTATTTACAAATCATTATGAAGGATTTATGAGTATATACCTTCTTATAGAAAACATTTTTATGATTATGGATTATATCCATAAACTGATCAATTTATGTTAAGTGTTTTAAAATTTTGGAATTATGTATTGCGATTCATAAACTAATCTAGTGTATGCCATTGTTTAGAAATGGCACCTAGTGGAAGGAATGGAAACTGTATCAACACATGTAATCCATGTAGGGATTTTCCTCCTACTCAAGATAATTATAACCAAGTTGGTGATGCAACTCGTGCTGATCAGCTTATCACCATACTAGGACAACTCACAGAGGTTATGAATAATAACCTTGAGCACCCTAATCCACAATGCCGAAGATCAATGTTAGACTACTTCATGAGGAAACAACCACCAACATTCAATGGTTCTAAAAATCCATTTGTATCTGAAAAATGGAGAAGTTCCTTAGAGAAAATATTTCATGCTTTGGGGAGTAGCGAAAGGGAATAAGTTGTCATGGCAGTTTATCACCTCACTGGAGATGCAGATCAATGGTGTTCATTAATTAAAAACACAAAGAATGATGAAATGTATCAAGTATGGAATTTAGGGAGTTTAAAGAGATTTTAGTATAAAAATACTTTCCTTGTGACCATCGAGCGGATATGGAATGGCAATTTCTGAGCCTGAGACAAAATGAGGATGAGAATTTCACAAAGTATGATGCTAACTTTACAAGGTTATCAAGGCATGAGGTAGATTATATATGTAACCCAGGAAGTAAGATTGAACATTTCTTTGATGGGTTAAAACCATTTCTCCATCGACTAGTAGTCTCATAATCCTTCTCATCATATGAAGATTTTGTCTCATGTGCTATCAATACAGAAAATAAATTCACTATGTCTTACAACTTTAAATCAAATAAATAGAAGAAGAGATCTATTTGACACTCTGGAAAAGGAATTAAGGAAATAGGGACGAAGGGAAGAGTTGAATTTCCACCCTATGATAATTGTGGGAGGACGCACCCTGGTTTCCGTCTAAAAGGAAAAGGAGTATGATACAAATGTTGACAGAAAGGCCATCTTGGTAGTGATTGTAAGGGGAAAAATGAAGCTATCAATGTTCAATTATGCAATTTTCATGAGATGAAACATTATGAAAATGAATGTATTAAGTATTAGGGAAACATACCTTAGAAAAGGCCAAGGGATCAAGGACAAGCTTATGCAATCACTACTGCTGAGGTTGAAGCTCCAAAATATGTGGTGGATGGTAATTTAATGGTTTACTCAAGTTTAACCAATGCTTTATTTTATTCTAGATCATCACATTGTTTCATATCTTCCCAGTTTTCTAAGAAAATTAGATATTTCCTATTTGATTTAACAAGAGAGTTGTCAGTAAAAACTCCTAAGGGATGTATCATTGCAACAAATTTTTGTGAATGAGTCCCCATTAAGGCATATAAATGATATTTATCTAATGATATAATTGCCACACCCATGGTCGAATTTGATATAATCCTCAGCATAGATTGGATTTTGGACCATGATGCAAAAATTTATTATAAAAAGAAGGAGGTCACAATTCTTGATGATGATAAGGAGTACCATATATTTTGAGCAAAAACGTCATGATATAATTCTTATCTAAATCCACCTCGAGTAGCTCTACTAAATTAAATTTCTGGGGAGGAAGAGAATGAAATAAGTATGGTTGAGGAAATGATTGTTTAAATAGAGGATGTACCTATTGTTCAAGATTATATTGATTTGTTTCCAAAGTAATTACCTGGACATCCTCCAGAATGAGAAACTGATATTTCCATTGACTTAATTCTTGGTTGAAGGCCTATATTAAAGACCCCTTATTCAATGGACACTGTGGAATTAGTGGAACTAAAGAAACAAATATAGGAATTGAGTAATAAGGGATTTTCCCCCTAGTGTTTCTCCATGGGGATACCCTATGCTTTTTGTTATGATGAAAGATAGATCTATGAGGTTTTGCGTTGACTATAGGGAGATCAATGCTATAACAATAAAGAACAAGTATCCCCTACCTCACATTGATGATTTATTCGACGAACTTTATGGAGCTCAATATTTTTCAAATAATGACCTATGATCTGGATATCATCAGTTGTGTGTGAAGAAGGAAGACATTCTAAAAACCGGATTTTGAATTAGGTATGGGACTTACGAGTTTACAATAACACCTTTTGTGTTGACTAATGCACCCTTTATTTTCATGGATGTAATGAACAGATTTTTCAAGGAATATCATGATGACTTTGTAGTGGTCTTTATTGATGATGTCTTGCTATACTCCTACAAAGATCATGAAAATCACTTGCATTATATCCTAAAGACTCTTAGAAGAAATGAATTATATGGGATGTTCAACAAGTGATAAACTTGTCTTCAAGATATTTCTTTTCATGGGAATATTGTCTCTATGGATGGAATCTCTATTGATCCTTCTAAGACATAGGCAATCAAAGCATGGAAAGTACTGAAAAGTATAACTGAGTACGCTGTTTTATTGGTTTAGTAGGGTATTATCGACATTTTTTCCAGAATGTTTCCCGATTGGAAAACCCATTAACCATGTTAAAACGTAAAGGGTTTAATTTTTTTTGTAAAAAAGAATGTGAAGAATGTTTTGAAGATCATAAGAGAAGATTATTCAATTCCCTTATAAGGAATCTACAATCAGGGAATGATGGGTTTGTTATTTATAGTGATGCTTCAAAGAAAGGACTTGGTTGTGTCCTTATGAAGAATGATAAAGTGATTTCTAATGCATCACGACAAATAAAAATCCATGAAAAAAACTATCCCACCCATGATATTGAGTTAGCAACTGTAATCATTTCTCTAAAGATATGGAGACACTATCTCTATGGTGAAAAATGTGAGAATTATACTGATCATAAGAGTTGGAAGTATATTTCTCGCAAAAATAACTCCACATGATGCAAAGGATATGGCTCAAACTACTCAAGGATTAGGATTTCACAATAAAAAACCATCCGGGGAAGGAAAATAAGGTGACATATTCTTTAAAAAGAAAGGATTATGGAGTTTTGAACAAGATAAGAGTTTAAAGGGATCCAACTTTCATATATATAGTAAATATGGATATTGGAATAACCATGGAAGGTGAAACATCAATACTTTTTCAAATGGTTTCCAAACCAACTTTAATAGAAAGGATAAAAAGTTATCAGACTAATGATGAAGATTTTCAAAAGAAGATTAAAGCTGTGAATAATGGGATATTGAGTGACTTCATATATGTAGAGACCCGAAGCTTAACGTACATGGACATTACATTACTTTTGCGGAATACTTAGTACATTACAAAAACACACACACAAGGACCGTACTAGTTTAGTGTCTTTGGAAACTCAGAATATAATATTCTAATCATGGTGAAAGATCTTCAACATCTCCCATAAAGATCTTCCCTTTTTTTCTTACCTAAAACCTTTCTTTATATCGTGGGGAAAAGAAAACATAAAAGGGTGAGCTCAAATTCCCAGTAAGGGTAACCAAAATAAATATCGATCACATCATATTCATAAGAACATATCTTTTGGAAATCTTAACCTGCAAAAGAGATCATAATTTCATAACATGGGATAAATCATAGTAGTGAAATGTAATCCCAATAATCATAAATTAAAACATGAAACTTTGTGTCATACACACATAATCATAGAGAATCATTTCTTGTTAGTCAAGACTCATTTCCAAGACTATCTTAATGGAAAAAGTCCCTTTCTAAACCGAGTCACCCTCGTTTCAGTCCTGTTTCACTGAACCGATATAACCTACCATTCCAGCCATGTCTATCTCATGAGATATAAAATCGTTACCCAATGCACTGGAGGGAGATATAGGTCCCACCCATCTCATAATGATACCATTCTTATGTGTTCCACAAAATCATAAACCATACATCATAGCATAACCCATGTAATAAAAATGGGATTCTTAAACAACATGACATCATAAAACAATTCATATAAGATAAAGTATTTCATAAAAATAATTCCATCATAACATAATCAAATCAATTTAATAAAAGGGATAAAAACATAACCCTTTATTATCTTAGATAGAAAATAATTTTGATAAAACACTTGAACTCCATTCTTGAGGAAAATATAGCTTTTACTTCAAACACATTTTCCTTTCTTAAGATGTCTTACAATTTTAAACTAAAAGAATTTGATTAAAAATAAAATTGAAAACTTGTAAAGGAAGCTTCTTGTAAATAATGTTTTAAAAATCCATTCATGCTGTATAAGTTAAAAAAAACATTCTTTTCGTACTTTTGTCGGAAAAGTCAAAAAGTACCTCGTACGAAAAACGACAAAACATTCCTTTCATATCTTTTACTAAAAACTCAACGAAGGGTAATATTGGATTTGAACAATTTTAGGTGGATGGAAATAATATAACATATTGATAAAACATGGATGTGGATGATAAAATACACCCCAGTAAATACAAAAGTATAAACAATCTCGGATAAAAATGAGATTGTGATATTTTCCCTTACCTTATGTCCGATATGATTTGTACATATCCGAACCTCCTGTATAATGATTTAAATAATGTCATTAACTTATTACAGAATCATATTCATTGTTATGATATCATATATGGTTCACTTATGACTTTATATTACCCATTCTTTTGTAAATTCCATGTTAAAGAAGCGTTTTGTGTAAAATCGTTTCATTTATCATAGGTGTTTGGAATTATTGTTCTTGACATTATTATTACTTATATCATGATTAAATTACTTCCAGAATATAAAACATGATTAATATATCATATATATTCAGTATATATATATATAATAGATAGATAAACGAAATGAAACACACCGTTCATGGAGACGGTAGTCCGTACGTACACATGAACACTGTTTTCTTTTCCTTATTGTCTTGAATGGAAGTAAGTAGATTACATACATATATACATAAATACATTAGCTTTATAATGTCATATATTTAAGTATTGTTTCTTATATATACTTTATAATCATTCTTAAATGGTTAACATGGAGAATGAATCTCATCGCGTCGTGGAGACGGTAGTCCGTACGTACGCACGAGCGATGATATCGTTCTCATGATCGTGAGCTTGTGTTGAAGTGTATGTATAATATTTCAGTATCAATATCACATTATAATAATCATATATAGTTACTCATTACACCATTATACCCATCCAATTAAGGAGGTGGCGGAAAATAGATTACACCACGGCGTGGAGACGGTATTCCGTACGTATGCACGCGCGGTGATTTCCTTTTTCCGTAGGATGGATAGAAGGTTAATTAGAGTTGTTTAATATTTATAATAACATATCAGTATATAATAAATACTTGTTTTATTACTTTATCATGAAACAAATAAAGAAGAAGAAGTTGAAGAAGAAAGAAATTGAAAAAGATCGGTAATTGATATTACCTCTTTTTGACGCGCCTTCACTTAACCTCCACTTAAAGAACTAAGGACGGTCTTTGAAGAAGACAAGGAACTCTAGGATGATACTAGGGAAGTAGAGAAGATCTTTTGGCAGGGTTTGGCCGAACTTTAATGCTCAAATTGGTGTTAGGAGGAGAGGGAGGAGGTGCCCTTTTATAAGGGAGGAGAGGGGCACCTTAGGAAAATCTCAAAATATTATTTTATATTAAGGTCAAATTAGGTTTATAATGGTTCCAAAGGGTCTTATTTCTAAGTTAAAGTGGGGATGGGTCGAAATAATCTCATACAATAGGATTTAGACAAGTTTAGGTTATTATTTTAACCTTATCAATTAGATTTAACTCTAAGTTAAATAATTTAACTTTTACCGTGTCTTTTTGTTTTCTTACACTATATGGTTAATAAATTTACCATAACAAGCCAAAAGAACCCCAAGTTGTTTATTATTAATATATCTATCCTTATATAAGTCATTTGGCCGAACCGTATATTTTTAGGAATTAAATAACAATTAATAATATAATATTTGTTTTAAAAACTAATTTATGTCAATTTTGACACTATTTGGTACATGATTTTTATGAAATTAATAACAGAATGATAAGTTCGAAACAAGTTACTTATATCAACAATAACATGTAATATTAACCTATAAAATTAATTCAATTCATACAAAGTCTCAAATTACATTTATTTGGGCATTTATAACATCAATTTTGCCAATATTTCATTAATAAGACAATTACTGCATCATCTTTGTGTCATAATAAATCAGAATTATTTAATCCCTAAAAATTCAAAATAAATTCCTATGATGTATATAATTGTATTAGAGTTCTTCAGACTATTCATGTTTGAAGTTTCATGAAGTTTATCACTAAATTAAAATTATTATACTTATAAGATTTAAGAAAGTGACATGTTGTCACCTTCTTTGGTTTTAATAATAATTAAATTATTTTCATGGAAAAAAGTCCATAAAATGAATCTAATCCGACCCTTAGGTTATATGGGTCTACGTTTAGCCATCCAATAGGATTTTTCCAAGTGTTAGGGTAATTTTATAATCTTATATTTACCCTTAATTACCCGATTTACCTTTAACTATAGTAAATAAAATTTACCGTAGTTACTATTCACAATGCCCAAAAATAAAAAGTAGCTTATTAACATAATTTGGACCCACTGATTCCAAATATGGAATCCATTTTTCCAAATTCAATACAAAAAAGATGAAGAAATTAAATTAAAATTAATCCCATTATCGAAAGAAAACGGGTTTTTCTTTAAAACATTGCAAAAGATTGAATTGTTTTAACCTACGAATTCAAGGTAAAATCAATGCTAATGACATACATTATATTAAATGGTAAAAATATATTCTATTTATACTTTAAAACCATTCAATATTATAATTTATCCACATAAAATATTGCGATGAAAAAAGTTGTTTTTAATAAAAAAATAGCCTGTTTTTACTATTCATTAAAATATGAAAGTTATCGGAAAAATATCAAAACTTTATCTAATGTAAATTTTTATATCCTGATTCAAAAGAAGAATTTTATTTTGTCAAATTGAACTTATAAACATGTCAAAAAATAGATTTAAATTGGGTGCGCCCTCAAAAGGTGGCAACACTGCATTTTTTGAAAAATACTTATTTTACCCGAAAAATTAATTTTGTTCTTATACCATGTTCTAGAAATGTGTAAGATGAATACTAATGTTATAAAATTCAAAATTTAGTTAACACTATTCATAATGGCTTTTTCATAACAATATTATAATAATATATCGTTGTTTAGTAAAACCCGATATTGCGTACAACACACGCTATCAAGGAAGGTCGCGATTGCGTGTAATGCAAGCCAAGTCAGGGTTGCGTGTAGTTCACAACTCCTTTGTTGTTGCGTATAACATAATCCAACCATATTTCATTTATACATTGAATATATATATATATATACTCAATGTTGCGTAGAATAACTATTATCAAAATTGTGTGTAACACCATCCAATAATAGTGTTGCATATACTACAACCTAATACGGTGTTGCGAATAGCGCAAGGTAATCTTGGTGTAGAATACAACACAAGACATTAATGAAATTAAAAGAATATTTTTCATAAAATATCGGGGTGTTACATTCTACCCCCCTTAAAATGAATCTCGCCCTCGAAATTCGCCGGTGTTATAAATGGTTTACTACTCGAAAGTTTGTTTAATAGAAACCCACATCGTAAAAAGGAATACCAAAACATGGCTTTAAAAACTAAAGTATGAAATTTAACGGTTACCCAAATTAACTCATCCCTGGGTTTCCAAGTAGGAGAACATAGGTGAAAATATGGATATGGAAGAAAAATCTAACCATCAAGTTCTGATGGAGAGTGGTAGAGAACATGGCTATCAAAGAGCCAACAATCGCAAAGCCATAAATTTGTGATGATCTAGGGTACCATCTGATTCATCAGATATAAGATCACTAGGACAACATTTTTGGTTTTCAAGATCGTTTCCCTAAAGTTGATGAAATTGGAATTAGAAGAAATAATTTCATGATTTCGGTATAGTCTCACCGTTGGTCATTCATTGGACAATTTCCACTTCATATCTTAAATAAATGAAGTTGAATTTGTCATTCGTGATGTGTTAGCAGATCATGTGATAGAATTATGCGTCATTCCATCTATCTCAAAAGGTTAGAAAAGTTATCAAAAAAATACATAAGTCCATCTATAGTGAGATTAATCATATATGGTTCCTAAAATGGAATTATACTTCATATACTGCTTAATATAATAAAACTAGTTTCTACTAAACAGGGACATCCTGTAGGCCAGTGGTAGGCGATAAAGGCCAGTTGCACTTCGGTTGTGGGTTCGATTCCCACAGCCTTGTCTGACGCGATGGGCTGTTGCCTGTCCTGCAGGTTGTCTTTTTTTCTAAAGCTATACTACTATAACATCCCATCAACAATATCAAAAAAGTTTTATCCTTAAACAATACTAACTTATGTCCAACATAATTCATTCCAATCTTTAGTCTTATCTAAAATACTTCGGTCCAAGCTCATAGTATAAAGAAAATTATCACGTGAATGCCATCATTTATACCCCATATATCATAAGATATATCTTGTTAGTCAAATTACAATCATGTGAATACCTTAATCATGTATTCTCTTGAAGAATGAATATCCATTGAACCTTAGTGAAAACATGAATGCAGTTAAAAGTTAACACTTTCCACATACCAAAATCCTAAAAATTCTATATCCTCAAACCATGATATCACTTAGTCCTTATATAAATAATGAGCTCATGAATACTGTTAATCATTTCATTTTCTCATTTTTTCTTCAATATTCTCATATCATCTTATTTCCAAAAATATCTGAATAACCTTTCATGGATACTGGTAACATTAATCATGCACTTTCAAAACTCAAGGAAAGACAACAGTGTAACAATCCTTAGATGTCTCTTTATTCCATAGTACCATGAGATTACTTATACAACATTACACATGATACACATGTAATCATTCCACTACATTCTTAAACCATTGACCGAGCTTCAACAATTCTTTCATGTCACATATCATTTGTAGTCTCTTCATCATCATCCACATAAATACTACCCATACGACCATACTGATTCTCTTCATGAGACTTTCCCTTAGGGCATTGGTTTGCATAATGCCCGTACATTCCACATTTAAAACATTTAACCATTTTTGATGTCGTAGCAATACCATTATCCTCATCCCTGGTGTTAATTGAACCTTTTCCTTTGCAATTACTGGATTTGTGTCCTTATTTTCCACACCCAAAGCATCTTCCAGTTCCTTTGAAACATTCTCCTAGATACCTCTTCCCACATGATTTACATAGGGGAAATTGAACTTTCTTTCCTCTATTATCATCATGAAACTCCATCTTTCTCTTATTAGCTGAGTCAGGAAACTTACCAAATTTTACTTTATTGATCATATTATGAGATTGCTGATTCGGCATAATAATGATGTTTGGACTTCCAAATCCCATTTCATTTGGTTGCTCATGAAGAATATCATTCCATTGTCCATCATATCCTCCATTATCGTGAATCATCTTGTTTCCAGCCATTTTCTAAAACCCAAAAAGAATAGTGTGAGAAGAAAAAATCATAATAAAGGGGGAGTAACTTCAATATCTAACATCTTTGGTTTAATATAATATCGTTACCATAGTTCTAGGATTATATCCTATACGTATACTTATCCTTAGAGACATCCCTAGACATACCTTAGAAATATCTCTAGTGATCTCACTAACGTTCTCGCATCCTAATTTCCAAAGTTTGACTAAACCTTTCCTATGATACCAACTGTAGAGACCCGAAGCTTAACGTACATGGACATTACATTACTTTTGCGGAATACTTAGTACATTACAAAAACACACACACAAGTACCGTAATAGTTTAGTGTCTTTGGAAACTCGGAATATAATCTTCTAATCGTGGTGAAAGATTTTCAACATCTCCCATAAAGATCTTCCCTTTTTTTTTCTTACCTAAAACCTTTATTTATATCCCGGGGAAAAGAAAACATAAAAGGGTGAGATCAAATTCCCAGTAAGGGTAAACAAAATAAATATCGATCACATCATATTCATAAGAACAAATATTTTGGAAATCTTAACCTGCAAAAGAGATCATAATTTCATAACATGGGATAAATAATAGTAGTGAAATGTAATCCCAATAATCATAACTTAAAATATGAAACTTTGTGTCATACACACATAATCATAGAGAATCATTTCTTGTTAGTCAAGACTCATTTCCAAGACTATCTTAGTGGACAAAGTCCCTTTCTGAACCGAGTCACCCTCGTTTCAGTCCTGTTTCACTGAACCGGTATAACCTACCATTCCAGCCATGTCTATCTCATGAGATATAAAATCTTTATCGAATTCATTGGAGGGAGATATAGGTCCCACCCATCTCATAATGATACCATTCTTATGTGTGCCACAAAATCATAAACCATACATCATAGCATAACACATGTAATAAAAATGGGATTCTTAAACAACATGACATCATTAAACAATTCATATAAGATAAAGGATTTCATAAAAATAATTCCATCATAACATAATCAAATCAATGTAATAATAGGGGTAAAAACGGAACCCTTTATTATCTTAGATGGAAAAGAATTTTGATAAAACACTTGAACTCCATTCCTGAGGAAAACATCCCTTCTACTTCAAAAACACTTTCCTTTCTTAACATGTCTTACAATTTTAAACTAAAAGAAGTTGATTAAAAATAAACTTGAAAACTTGTAAAGGAAGCTTCTTGGAAATAATGTTTTAAAAATCCATTCATGCTGTATAAGTTAAAAAAAAATTTTTTTCTTACTTTTGTCGGAAAAGTCAAAAAGTATCTCGTACGAAAAATGACAAAAGATTCCTTTCCTATCTTTTACTAAAAACTCACCGAAGGGTAAAATTCGATTTGAAAAATTTTAGGTGGATGGAAATAATATTACATATTGAGGAAACATGGATGTGGATGATAAAATACACCCCAGTAAATACCAAAGTATAAAAAATCTCGGATAAAAATGAGATTGTGATATTTTCCCTTACCTTATGTCCGATATGCTTTGTACGTATCCGAACCTCATGTATAATGATTTACATAATGTCATTAACTTATTACAGAATCATATTAATTGTTATGATATCATATATGGTTTACTTATGACTTTATATTACCCGTTCTTTTGTAAATTCCATGTTAAAGAAGCGTTTTGTGTAAAATCGTTTCATTTATCATAGGTGTTTGGACTTGTTGTTCTTGACATTATTATTACTTATATCATGATTTACTTACTTCCAGAATATAAAACATGATTTATATATCATATATATTCAGTATATATATATATAATAGATAGATAAATGAAATGAAACACACCGTTCATGGAGACGGTAGTCCGTACGTACGCATGAATGCTGATTTCTTTTCCGTATTGTCTTGAATGGAAGTAAGTAGATGACATACATATACACATAAATACAGTAGCTTTATAATGTCATATATTTCATTATTGTTTCTTATATATACTTTATAATCATTCTCAAATGGTTAACATGGAGAATGAATCACATCGCGTCGTGGAGACGGTAGTCCGTACGTACGCACGAGCGATGATATCGTTCTCATGATCGTGAACTTGTGTTGAAGTGTATGTATAATATTTCATTATCAATATCACTTTATAATAATCATATATATTTACTTTTTACACCATTATACCCATCCAATTAAGGTGGTGGCGGAAAATAGATTACACCACAGCGTGGAAACGGTATTCCGTACGTATGCACGCGCGGTGATTTACTTTTTCCGTAGGATGGATAGAAGGTTAATTAGAGTTGTTTCATATTTATAATAACATATCAGTATATAAGAAATACTGATGTTATTACTTTATCATGAAACAACTAAAGAATAAGAAGTTGAAGAAGAAAGAAATTGAATAAGATCGGTAATGGATATTACCTCTTTTTGACGCGCCTTCACTTAACCTCCACTTAAAGAACTAAGGACGGTCTTTGAAGAAGTCCAGGACCTCTAGGATGATACTAGGGAAGTAGAGAAGAGACTCTTTCAGGGTTTGGACGAGCTTGAATGCTCAAATTGGTGTTAGGAGGAGAGGGAGGAGGTGCCCTTTTATAAGGGAGGATAGGGGCACCTTAGGAAAATCTCAAAATATTATTTTATATTAAGGTCAAATTCAGTTTATAATGGTTCAAAAGGGTCTTATTTCGAATATAAAGTGGGGATGGGTCTAAATAATCTCATTAAATAGGATTTAGACAAGTTTAGGTTATTATTTTAACCTTATCAATTAGATTTAACTCTAAGTTAAATAATTTTACTTTTACCGTGTCTTTTTGTTTTCTTACACTATATGGTTAATAAACTTACCATAACAAGCCAAACGAACACCAAGTTGTTTATTAATAATATATCTATACTTATATAAGTCATTTGTCTGAACCTTAGATTTTTAGGAATTAAATAACAATTAATAATATAATATTTGTTTTAAAAACTAATTTATGTCAATTTTGACACTATTTGGTACATGATTTTTATGAAATTAATAACAGAATGATAAGTTCGAAACAAGTTACTTATATCAACAATAACATGTCATATTAACCTATAAAATTAATTCAATTCTTAAAAAGTCTCAAATTACATTTATTTGGGCATTTATAACATCAATTTTGCCAATATTTCATTAATAAGACAATTACTGCATCATCTTTGTGTCATAATAAATCAGAATTATTTAATCCCTAAAAATTCAAAATAAATTCTTATGATGTATATAATTGTATTAGCGTTCTGCAGACTATTCATGTTCGAAGTTTCATGAAGTTTATCACTAAATTAAAATTACTATACTTATAAGATTTAAGAAAGTGACATGTTGTCACATTCTTTGGTTTTAACCATAATTAAATTATTTTCATGGAAAAAAGTCCATAAAATGAATCTAATATGACCCTTAGGTTATATGGGTATACTTTTAGCCATCAAATAGGATTTTTACAAGTGTTAGGGTAATTTTATAATCTTATATTTACCCTTAATTACTCGATTTACCTTTAACTATAGTAAATAAAATTTACCGTAGTTACTATTCACAATGCCCAAAAATAAAAAGTAGCTTATTAACATAATTTGGACCCACTGATTCCAAATATGTAATCCATTTTTACAAATTCAATACACAAAAGATGAATAAATTAAATTAAAATCAATCCCGTTGTTGAAAGAAAACGAGTTTTTCTTTAAAACATTGCAAAAGATTGAATTGTTTTAACTTACGAATTCAAGGTAAAATCAATGATAATGGCATACATTATATTAAATGGTAAAAATATATTCTATTTATACTTTAAAACCATTAAATATTAAAATTTAACCACATAAGATATTATGATGAAAAAAGTTGTTTTTAATTAAAATATAGCGTGTTTTACTATTCATTAAAATATGAAAGTTATCAGAAAAATATCAAAACTTTATCTAATGTAAATTTTTATATCCTGATTCAAAAGAAGAATTTTATTTTGTCAAATTGAACTTATAAACATGTCAAAAACTAGATTTAAAGTGGGTGCGCCATCAAAAGGCGGAAAAACTACATTTTTTGAAAAATACTTATTTTACCCAAAAAATTTATTTTGTTCTTATACCATGTTCTAGAAATGTGTAAGATAAATAATAATGTTATAAAATTCAAAATTTAGTTAACACTATTCATAACATCTAGTTCATAAAAATATTATAATAATATATCGTTGTTTAGTAAAACCCGATATTGCGTACAACACATGCTATCGAGGAAGGTCGTGATTGCGTGTAATGCAAGCCAAGTCAGGGTTGCGTGTAGTTCACAAATCCTTTGTTGTTGCGTATAACAGAATCCAACCATATTTCATTTATACATTTAATATATATATATATATACTCAATGTTACGTAGAATAACTATTATCAAAATTGTGTGTAACACCATCCAAGAATGGTGTTGCATATACTACAAGCTAATACGGTGTTACGTATAGCGCAAGGTAGTCTTGGTGTAGAATACAACACAAGACATTAATTAAATTAAAAGAATATTTTTCATAAAATCTCGGGGTGTTACAATATATGGAGATGGAATTTTGAAATTTGGGAAGAGAGTTTGTGTTCCGAACATACCTGATCTAAAAAGCTAATTGTTAGATGATGCTCATAGCTCCAAATTCTCTATACACCTTGGGAGCACTATGATGTATATATATTTGAAGGGAAATTTTTGGTGGTACAACATTAAATGGAGATTTCTGATTTTGTGTCAAGATGTATGGTTTGTCAACAAGGGAAAGCTGGAAGGCAACACCCTGGAGGAGTCATGCAACCTCTTCCCATACCTAAGTAGAAATGAGATTGTATTATGATTGAATTTTTCATGGGGATAACAAAGGCTCCTAGAAGGAATGATGTAATATTTTTCATTGTTGATCGTCTTACCAAGTATGCACATTTTCTTTCTATAAGAGAAGATTTTCCACTTGAAAGTCTAGCAGGACTATATATTAATGAAGTTGTAAGACTTCATGGAGTACCCCTATCGATAGTTTCTGACCGCGATCCCTATTTTACATCAAGATTCTGAAAAAGTCTTCAGAAATCCCTGGATACTAAACTTCGTTTGAGAACTGCCTACCACCCTCAAACTGATGGACAATCAGAATGGACTATTCAAACAATTGAAGACATGTTGAGATCTTTCTCACTTGACTTTCAAGGTACGTGGGATCAATATATACCTCTGGTAGAATTTTCCTATAATAATAGCTTCCATTCATGTATTTAGATGGAACCATATGATGCGTTATATATAAAGAGATGTCGCACACCAACTTGTTGGGATGATGTTGGTGCAGAAATCTAATAGGCCCAGGACTTGTTGGGGAAATGATGGAAAAGGTGAAGGTTATCCAACCCCACATCAAAGAATCTCATAGTAGGCAGAAGAACTATGCCGATAACCGAAGGAAGGATTTGTAATTTCAGGTATGAGATCATATTTTTTTGAAGGTATCTCCATGGAAGGGAGTTATACAATTCCGTAAGAAGGGTAAATTATGTCCCAGGTACATCGGACCTTTAAAAATTATAGAATGAATTGGGGTTGTAGCTTACTATTTGGAAATGATGCCATGTCTCTCCGTTGTTCACGATGTGTTCCACATATCAGTGTTGAGAAAATACATGCCTGACCCAACGCATGTACTCACCTATGAGGAAACTGAACTGGAACATGATCTATCTTATTGTAAAGAGCCTGTTATTATTCTTGATACCAAAGAACAAGTGTTGAGAAACCGGATGACTTGTCTGGTGAAATTTCTATGGAGAAACCATAAGATGGAAAAGGCAACGTGGGAACCAGAGTAACTTATGATGAAGAACAACCCAAATATTTTTGTGTGGTATTATTCTAGAAATTTCGAGGAATAAATTATTTGGAGGGAAGAATGTAACACCCCAAGCTTTCATGATATGTTTCCCTTTGAATAATGCAATAGCTTGCATTGTACGCAACTTCGAGATTCTAACTCACGAAGACCAATCAAAATAGCCATTATGAATATTAATACTAACTTTTTGAAATTTAATAAATTTAATTTTTCAAAATGGACATCATTTTTGAATTCAGAATATCGAAATTAGCTTGTGGTTAATTTTTGTTATTTTTCTGAAAACTTTCAATTTTTGATGAATAGTGAAAAACATTGCGTTATTAGTTAAAATCGACTTTCTATTTAAATAATATATTTTTTTTAATTTATATTTATTTTAGGTAAAAATATTTACATAATACCTATATAAGTTCAATGTAATTCATTGAATTCATATTATAATAAGTTTAGATATATAAAAATTTTGTAGAACTTTTTACCGTCTTTTACCCACCTCTTAGGAGCATTTGAAATTTGCATAAAACATAATTTTACTACTTTTGTGAATTTAATTTCAAAAAAATGAGACACCTGGTTGATATCAGTATGTAAAATGTGGTTCAATAAGATGAAAATAATTTTTTGGTTAATATTAACTTTTAACTTTTATTTTCCACAGTTAAATGTAAATAGGGCAATTAAAGGTAAAAATGATATTATTATTACCATAAAACATGCCCTAATTATATTGGTTAAGTATAATTAGACTAAAACCAACCTTAGGAATAAAATATGATTTTTTGGTCCACTTTGACTAGATTAGGACAATTATTATTATTTAATTTAAAGAAGAGTTAAAAGTGTTAAACTGAAGTTTTCATAAATGATTTTTTTAATATAGGGTTATATATAAAATAAATTAAACTATAAATATACATTAGAAAGCTAAAAATATTTCCTACATAATTATATTTTATTTATAATTTTTATTCATTAAATTAATAATTTATTTATAGCACAATGATGATGTATTAATTACCTTATTAATGAAATATTAAAATAATTGATATCATAAATATCCAAATAAATATAATTTGAGACATTTATGCATTCCACTAATTTTATAGGTTAATATGAGATGTTAGGGTTGATTAAATGAATTGTTTTTGAAGTAATAATGCTATTATGACTTTAACAAAAACAAAATACTAAATAGTGTGAAAATTTACATAAATGTTTTTTTAAAATAATTAATAAATTATTAAATGATAAAATATTCAAAAAAATCTATGGTTCGAAAAAAGGACTTATATAAGGTTATATATATTAATAGTGATCCACTTGGGGTAATGAAGGATATTTACGGTATGTTTATTAACCATATAATATAAAAATACAAAGAGACATGGTAAATGTAAAACTATTTAACTACGAGTTAAATCTAAAAGATAAGGTTAATATGATGACCTAAACCTGTCCAAAACCTATTGGTTGAGAGGTTTTCAAACCATACCCACCTTAGACTAAAATATATTCATTTTGGAGCCATTATAAACCGAAAATTATTTTATTATATGATAATATTTCATGCTTTTCCTAAAGTGACTGTCACCTCTCTTATAAAAAGGCACTTCCCCTTATCTTAATTTCACACCTCCAAAGCCTTTTGGATCAGCCAAAAACTACCCAAATATCCTCAAAACATCCCTCAATTCAACCTGGAGGCCTTAATTTGATCATAAATCCAACCTAATTATCCCTTTTGATCAACTCAAAAGGAAACACCCGAAGTAGAGGTAATAATTTGATCACACTCTTTCAAGTTCTTTTCTCATTCCACTTCTTCTTTCTTTGTTGTTTCCATACCAAAATAATAATTCCAGTACCTTTTACATATTGTGATGTTATTATAAATATGGTACAACCATATTCATTATTCTATCCATCCTATATATGATAAAGTCACCATATGTGCGTACGTACGACTTACTATCTCCTTGTCGTGATGTCGTTTGTTATTCAGACACATTATTATTTGGATGGGTATAATAATGAGTATAAATAATGTAAATAATAAATATAATATGTTATGGATTCTATATATATGATATAAAATGCAATTAAATATGATTTCTCCATCAATATAATGATATTGTCACTCGTGCGTACGTACAGATTACTATCTCCACGAACATGAGGATATTCAATCCCCATCGTAGTCATTCAAGAATAATTTTCATTTTATGATTCACAATAATGTTTATAAACAAAATATCATTATGTATATGAATCGAATACATCCTATTAATAACAAACATGACTTACGTAACCAAGCATATAAAGAAAAAACGAATCAGTTAACTCCTGAAATGTTGATACTACGAAAATATTATTAACAAAGCAATATTAAAAGGCCATATATGATATCATATTTACATATATGGTTATTTTATAATTTAATAAAAATTATTTAACTATTATAAATTAGGTTAACGTACTCTTAACAATGGAAATGTACAAGGTAATGGTTAATTTCACAATCTCTTTATTATCCGAGGTTGTTTTTACGTACGTATCCACTGAGACCTCTTTATCATCCACATCCATGTTTTCTTAAAAAATGTATTTCAAATATTTATACTATTTACTAGACTATGGTGTAAAGTTATTTATACTCTTATTTGAACTTATATGTTTTGAAAGTACTATTTCCATCATTTTTTAAACAAGGTACTTTATGACCTTTTCGACAAAATTAAGGTAAGAATGTTTTTTAACTTATATGGCGGGTGCATCAATTTTACTCTGTTATAACATCATCCAAGCTTCCCTTACATCCATATAAGAATTTTTTCAAAATAAATGTTTTCTTTTATAATTATTTTCCTCTTAAATAATTTCAAAATACAAAGAGATATTTCTCTCAAATTGTTTGATTTTCCCTATGTCAACATCCTTTGATAAATTTTACACTTGTTGGAAATTGATTTATTATATTCTATATTGTATTTAAGGTTTTGTGATATGTTTGACTGTGGATGTGTAATTTTTATACCATTCATGTTTTATGGTTAAAGTATTGAAAATTCATATGCCAATTATAATATGAATGGTTATGTTATGTTTCAACCTTTTCATATGAGGATTTTATTGGACATAGTATGTGAAGGGTGGAGCCTGCTATAACTCCTCGGTGTATCAGTAGGTATCATGAGATAATTAGATGTATAATTGGCTGAGGCCTTTCCCAATTTTATATATGGTTTTTTCTGAGGCCAAAATAATTTTTAGACGTCTTGTCCCAGGCCTTGACAAGATGTTTCGGAATGTACAGCATTATTAATTCCCTCATTATGAGAATAATAATTACAGTTCATGTTGTTATTCGACTAGTAGAATGTCGATTACTAGGTTCTATCAAGGGATTATTTACTCAACACGTATTCCTGCCATAAAGTGTTCATGTTTATTATTTATGAAGGCATGTGTTTTTAATTATTCACCATGCCTAATGTTTATGTTATCTTCCACTCTATTGCTTACCCTTACTGAGTATTTGAGCTCACCCATTTATTATGTTTCATTTTCCCAGGATATGAAGAAGTTAGTTATGAGTGACTTGCAGGAATAATCTATGAGGCTTGGATGCTTCTAATAGAATATATTAGTGTTTTATTTCTTTTCAAGTTGTAATGTTGAACTTATGTATGTATCTTGTTTCCAATAATACTAAACAGATCTGTCTTTCGGGACATGATTCCTTGTATCATGACAATGTTATATAATAAAGCACTAACTCTGGGTAACTGGGGTCTAGGCATTACAATTGGACTCAAAAATAATTTATACCAATACCCTTTTCTGGGAACCATGGGATGGTTTGTGGTTTTGAATATTTTATTATGTAGTGTTAAAAAACAAAATATTAATGAAATCCCCCTCATTTCCTATATAACCCCCAATATCCCATGTCACATCACTAAAACTACTTAAATATTAACCAAACTATTACCTATACTCCCTAAATTACTTAAAAGGTTCCCCAATCTCCCAAGAAGCCTCTCCCAAGCCTTTGGGGCCACACATCCAAGTAAGGGATCCCCACCTTCCTCTCTTTTTTTCAATTCAGGATTTTTTTTTGAAATTAGTTTTTTTCACTTTCAATTCATTATATCTTCATCATTTTATAATAAATTAACTGCTTTATATATGATTTTATTTACGTTAGGGTTCATTGATACTCCCCCATTCTGACCCTTATCTAAGCTGTTACTATACCGAAATTCCATACATGGGTTTTCTCTCTCCTCTTTTTATCAACCACCTCATTTACAATATGACCTTTAATTTCTAATTGGTTTAGTTGGGAAAAATTCTTACCCATCCCCCTTACTATCCATTTTTATTTTTCAATGACGAGAGACCCCATAAAAACACCATCATTATGGTCTATGAGAATAGATCCAAATGAGATTTCTCCAAGAGGGGGTAATCATCCAAACTAATCCCTTTCATTTTAATTTTTATTTTATCTCATTAAATTATATCCTATCCATTAAAATATAAAAATACTCTTTTATACCATATAATATATTTAAATTATTATAGGTGCATAATATTTATCCTTCTCCTTTCCATCATGTCGATAATTAATGTATAGCTCGTGCGTACATGTGGACTACCACCTCCATATAGCGATATGACTAATCTTACATCCCCATACTTGATGGATAGTTATTATGATGGATTAAATGTTTATATATTATATTTATGAAAAAAATTCTTATTTAATTATAATATATTTACCTTTTTATGCATTATAAACTTATAATGGTGCTCATGCGTACGTGTGGGCAACCACCTCCACAAAGTGATGTGATTAATGTTTCATCAATTATTCATATAAATAAATATAAAATTGAATATTATAAATAAATATTATATTTATTTGATGATTAATATTCTATAAATTATGAAACCATGACCAAGGTGAAATTACATGAACCATCGAGCTGAAACATGCAAGGAAAACAAATGAGTTTTCATCCAAATGTCCAATTTTTTGGAAGAATTATTAATAAAAGGATAATTTGAAGCTATAAAATAGTGGTATATATAGATTTATGAATTAAAAGTTTTATATAATATATTAATATTAAATATATATTTATTATACCTGATTTTTAATGCATATTAAGAATGATGATTATTGATGTAAGGGATTTATGTTGTAATATAATTTCTTTTTGAGATTGTCTATGCAAAATTTACATTGTGGGAATTTATATGGATTTTATAATTTTAAACAAAAATATTTTATTATAATATTTTTATTCATGTAATTTTAAATTAATATCACTATTCTTATCTATTTTGTAACTAAAATGTTCAAGAAAATGTTTTAAAGAAAAATATACATTATTTCCACTTTGGTAGGGAATATTTTTATTCTATATCCATATTATATTAAATTTTTTTTTAATAATGTTTTTAATATTATAAAATGAATTATTAAATTAACTTTTATCCATATTTTACTTTCTATAATTTTTTTTTCAAATGGATCCTGTAGTTTTTTTTCAACGAGGTATTTTTATCAAAGTTTTAAACAAAATATTTATTTTAAAATATACATCATGATTGAATTCACCCAAACATGAATACTCTTTTATTTGAAGATTAATTTGCAACAAAACATGAATATTTTTAAATAAAATTTATTCCTAAATATTCTATAATTGTTCCCATTTGATATAAGTGATTTTAAAATGAGTAGTGTATTTTCCTCAAGTAATGTTCTAGTGATCTTGTAAAGATATTTTAATTTATCAAAAAATCCTTTGATGTTACCTATGATTCACTGGGTATATGATCCAATGATACCATACTTGTTATTTCTTTGTATGTATATTGATTATTATCATTAAATATTTATGAAATACATTTTCTTGTCTATGGGTTAAGCCAAGACAAAATGATCAAAGTTTTCATGACCATGAAGAATACCAATAAATGGATTATGATTATATGATTGCTGGGTCCATTATAACTCTAAAATGAATTGGGGAATTTCATATTGATATATCATTATTTTATTATCTTAAGAAAGGAAGTTATTGAGAACATATTTTTTCACATTTTTATGCATGAGTCTGATTGCTTCTAACTATGCTCAAAATATTATACATAAACAAGATTATCAATAGAATTGTTCATATTTAGATGTGTGAGTATGATTTCTTCAACCTATGATAACAAGATTCTCTGTGTACTTTATTGAGAGTGGTTATGTTCACAATAATATGACATCATATGCTTATGATGCAACATGCTTATGTTATGTATCATAAAAAAATGATTAATTATTTAACACCCTTATTGATCATGCTTCTAGATATTACCCGATTTTGGAGTTTATTGTCTATGATTTTATAGGTATGAATCCTTTATATAAAGAACATACACTTGATTATGTTATCATAAACTTACGAAAATATTATGCCCTCTTATGGTATATAAATCCCATGTTTTCCCTAACTGAGAAAATGAGCTCACCCTTTCTTATGTTTCCATTCCCTCTACTTTGATGTAAGGATTTAAATGTGATATGTCAATAATGGAATTAATATAAAGATATTTATGGGATATTTTAATTATATTTTAATAAATATGATTATTATGTATCAATTTTCTAAAGACACTGAACGTTTACAATCCTTGGGTTTGTATATTATATATATATATATATATTAAATGTAAATCTAAAATGATGTAATATTTATATTTTTAATGATTAAGTCTTATAAAAACTAAGAGAAGTCATGTTTAGGTTGGAGACCTAGGAATGTTCATGTTTAGGTAGGAATCTTTGGGTATGACTACGGCATGTGGATCCATTGTACGCAATCCTCAGGATGACTAGGGTACATTTGACCCTAGTGAGGGGGATTTTAAATGGGTGGGGTGAAGGGAGAAATTACCACAATTTCTCTTCTAGGTGTATCAAATACTCTCAAAATTATGACCTATAGGGTTCCCATTATAGAACCTAGGATACTATGACATGATTCTTTACTCAGGACACTTGGGTATGTGGACTTATGCACACATACCTAGGTTAATGACACCTCTGAATGAGAATCAGAGAACATAGATTTATGGGAAAAAACTTAGGTTAGGCTTATGATTGAAAATCGATTCAAATGAAACTATGAAATTCAGAACTTTGTGTTTTATCCTGGCATGTGGACTTAAGAGGGATAATTGACTTATTCCATGATACATGGATAACGTAAAATGACCATAAATGTTAATTTTTAATTACTTCTTGACTCTATGATTTTTAAAATATATTCATATGAAATTAAATATTCTTTTTGATACATGTTTTAGACATAAAAGGTTTTTTCTTAGGAAAACAATTTCCCATATTACCCTCAAAATAATTTTTATTGTTTCAATAAAACATTTCATTTGCAATAGATAAAATATGTCGCATACTTCCAATGGGAGGTTCTCACTAACATTCCACCATAATGGAAATATTTTTGGGGAATTTCTACCATTTTTTGTATGAAAAAACTTGAGTCACTTATAGATATCATTTCTATCATATTTATGACACGATATACATTTATAAATAACCTCTACATTTCTCATCTGATTGAGGACCATATCCGGGATTCTATGAAAAAAATACATGGAACATATTTTCTTGTTCCAACACACGATATAAACTTTTTTCACTATAACATTAATTTGATAATGTTTGTAGAGTATCTATCACATAAAATATTTATAACAATTCTCGTTATGATGATAACATTGAAGTGATATGAGGATAAAATTAAATACATGTTCAATGGGTAGATGAAATCATCTTAATGGACATAGATGATACATGATATCTAGGATAGGGAGATCATAGTCCCTCGAGAAATATTCTCACGAAGTTATCCATATATAATCTCTAAGATAATTGTTTATGTGGATATACCTAACCATTGGAATTCAACATGGTATATGATTCATTGGAAATTATTATCTTTGGATGGGTGTCTTAATTTTTAGACTTGATATTATTATTATTTCATATCATTAGCCATATACTTAGATGTACTGATCAAAATCATGAATAAATATTTTTACAATGATGTTGTATATGTTGGACATGTCACGAGTGATATAAAATTAATGAATAAGTCAATACAGGGGTTTTCTCTTCCGAGATAACAAGAGTAGATATCACATTCCTTTTGATTGAAATAGAATAATCTAATTAATATCATTGTCATGTAGGTTTTTATAAATGATTTAATTTCATGAAATTTCACGAAATATATTTCCATCATACAGGTTAATGAAATAATTATATGACCTTCTTGTTGAGATATAGAGATAGATGGATTATATTACACAATGAGAATTTATTTGTGGTTGTGTTCATTGCGAATAATCAAAACACAGTCATTGGTGCATCGGTTAAATTAGATATACAAATACTCACACTCCCTACTAGATATTATAAAGACGGGTTGATCCACATAGAAGAGTGGGGAATGTTCTAAGAGATTTATTAATTGTCCTAAACTATGAAAATAATGGAGTTAATGTTATGAATGAATAGATGAATTGTGTGTTCAAACTGTGATGAAGAAAACATAGTGTTAATTTCGTTAAAACTAAACTTTGTTAAAGAGAATGAAATGAAAAATACTAGAAAGGGAAAATTTATTGTTTAGTAAATTGTTTTACATATTTTTAAAGTAATAATAAAATAAATCACTCAAAAATATGTGGTCAAAATCTGAGTCGATCATATTGACCAACAATTGGATGATTTTGCAGTCCTCACACACAGAACTCATTTGATTGATAAAATAAATAAGATGCAATAAATTTGAAATTAAAATGTGAAAATGAAAATTAAAAATATAATGTGAATAATATAATCCCCCATATCAATTAACATAGTTAATTTTTAATGTTAGAAGCATGAATAAAATATATTGAGATACAATAGAAGGGAAATAAAAAGGGAGAAGAAATCTCATCGGTCGAGTCAATGATGATCTCTCTATTATTTAGCTAAGTATATCCCATTTAATTAATCATATTCTCATACTCCTAAAGAAATTCCATTGTTCTCTCTATATATCATCCACCTCCAAATTCCATAATGTGAGCAGAAAAAATATGGAGGAGTCATTTTTTTTCATTCAGGTTTGGTACTTATATTTTTAAAGTAGCCACTGACTTGATTTTTTAGTCTCATGTGTTGGTCATTACTTTCTATATAAACATATAAATTTTCGAATTAAATAACTATAAAAAAATTTCATTAAATTATTTGAAACTTTGAAAATCCCCACCCATATTTTGACAATGATACTGTAAATTAATTTCTCTGGGTCTTCACCTCCAAAATTCCCTCCTCAAAAAACTAAATCTTATCCAGATTGATTTTTTTCAACCTTCATCAAGGAGACATAAAACCAAGACTTCATATTTTAACCAAAAAAAATGATTTCCTTCCCCACTCTTCTTATACCACAAAAAAAATTAAAATAAAACTGACCCTTCATCATCATCATTCAGAATTGATGATATGAAAACAAACTCAGCATGTCCATCACTATAGGAACATCCAGAGCCTCTTAAAACCATAATTATAAAAGTTTTCACAAAATTAGAATGAAATTATAAACCATAATATTTTACAAAATTTTTTGTATCTCCAGTCGATCCCCATACTCAAAATCCAATTTTAATCCACAATAATCACAAATTCTCAATGCTGAATTTCATCCAACATCTCACAATGCTGCTCAATTTGTTGGTTCATCTCCACCTACAAACCTAGGTATAGTGTCTCAGAAAATTCTATTTCAACAACAGTGATTCCATTGAGTCAGTGATAGAAATATGTGCCTCATATTTGGGTCCATATTCAACCTTAAAGGGTTTAATATTGATTTTAAATCTTCAAATCTGGTTTAGAATCTTTACCTGGCATTCAGATTCGATCTGCGGTGGCAATGGAAACATTGGCTCAGTCGGCTTCATGAGTACGCCGGAATTCGTCACCACATGATCTTGTCTTCATTGGAAATGGACTTTGTCAATGATCATGATGAGGGGTTAGTATTTACTCATGAGATAACAAGAAATTAGCTTCAGATATGGAAATTATCGATCTTCCTTGACCTTGATGATAGCACCACACCTGCCTCTACATGCAATCTTTTTTCAATCTGAGACTTATCATCCTCAAACTAGGGCATGGATCATCTTAAACCTTTACTCATACTCAACTCCTTAGCTTCTAATTTGTTCACAATTCTAGATCCCATAATAAAATTTAGATGATAATATTTATCTTACATTCCCCTTTTAAAATTATCCTCCAAAGTACACACAATATTCTTTTTTATCTAACAGAGAGGTGAAAAAATATCTTTGACTCGAATAATTATTTTACAATGAATCCACTAAATAAAAATTCTTACATAAGTTTTATTTAGAAATAATTAGCGTCAATGGGTTTGCACTAAAAATATAAATAAAACAAATTAAATTAACAGGAGATTAAAATAAATTCATTATAACTAATTATATTGTTAAAACATTACATGATTTAATATTTAAAAATATATCTTAAATAGTAAATTGATTAAATAAATAAATTAAATGTAAAAAATTATGAAGTTGTCAAAAATAAAAGTAACAAATTATTAAATTATTAACTAAATATAACTAATTAAAAAATAAAGGGTCATTAATTAATTAATATATTAATACAAAAAATAAAAATGGAATAAAATTTAAATAAATAGAATATAAATTTAAATAAAACTCAAACAAATAATTAAAGGATAATATTTTAAAAAACTAATAAATCAAACAATATTAACAAATAATACAAATAATAAAAAATAGAATGATTAAAAATTAAAAAAAATATTATTATGAAAGCCATTAAAATTTTAATTCCACTATAAATTATCCATAAAGTAAATATTAACTAAATTAAATACATTTTAGCATTAAATATATACTAATAATGAAAAAAACATGTTGCGAACTGAAACAAATAAAGGCCACATCAAATTCCTCCACATATAAGAAATGCTTGTCCACAAGAAATTATTTAATCAATTTTAGTAGAGAAAAATAAATCTCAAAAGTGAAGAAATCAAATTCTATATTAAATTAGTTTTTAAAAATAGTTTACCCCATTGTCTATATCATGTTTATAATGTAATTTCACCCTTGAATAAAAAAAAGTGAAATGATGGGTTCTTATTATACCAAAGTAATTGAAATTTAAAAGTTTGAAAAGAATTAAACAAATGTAAATTTGAACCCAAATAGATGTCTAAAATTATCATTACCTCCCAATGATCCAACTAACATAATTAAAAGGATTGATAAATGAACACTATTATTGGATATGAATGTTTAATAATTAAAAACAAGACAAGTAACCCATCTAGCACCTTAATGAATTAATGAAATAAAGAATCAATAATTTTTGGCCCATATTAAATTAGGATTTTCATTTAATTATCCAATTAGATGCAAATATTATAAGCTTAATTATAAAAAAAAATAATTTGAATGAAAATTGTATAACATTCAGCAAAAATTTAACAATTTTTTTCCAAAGGAAAATAAAAACGATTTTCTCAATTAAAACCATGGATCCATAAAAATTATCTACCTCAAAGTGGCTTTAAAATCCTCAAACTTATGAAAAAACTACCCACTAAAAAATGAAATTAAAATCTGAAGAACTCACAATTAAAAATTTTAGGGATTCTTATGGGCTTCACATTAAAGCAATTTTTACCCCATTTAATACTCTATCCCATATACTTATAACTCAGTTTTTCCTCAATGTTGAATCACATGGGGAAGGAAAACAATTAAACATTTTAATTTAAAATAATTTTTTAATTTTATAAAATTACGAATTGTTTAAAGGGTCATAATAAAACTCAAAAAATATTCTACACACTTCAAAAACTTTATAAAATAGATTTTTTAAGATGTACATGATTTGATGTTGTAACAGAATAAATGTTTTCAATTAAACTCCAAAATTAAGCATGTTAATTAGTGATTTCACTTCAATTTAAGTGTTGAGTCTTGAGGTACTTAAAAGTGTGAAAATAAATCTATCAATTTATATTCAACAAAAATATTCAAAATAGAAAATATAAGAAATTTTGCTACATTCCATTTTCACATAGAATCACTAAATAATTTCAAACAATAATAAATTCCCCCATGCATAACTTTCAAATATGTTAATAATTATGGAAAAAAATACTTATTAAAAATTTATTATTAAGGAAGAAACTAATATTTTCAACAATTATTAATTCTTAAAAAATGAAAGAGAAAAATTACCCAAAAATGATTATTTTGTCATCATAGATTGGATGAAAAATCACTCTCCTTTATCATTAAAACAATTATTTTACTCTTCCATGAATTTACCTTCAAGGATAAAATAGAAAAATGCCTAATTCTCAAACATTGAATATTAAAAAGTTGAAACCATGATAATGGTGAGAGACTTATGCAGTAATCACTGGGATAAGAAAGAAGGAAAAGAGTATGAAAATTCAAAACCAAATCGACGAGTAATTTTATTAATATAAAAATAATCAAGAAAAAAAATTATTCAATCATGGGCTGCCTCCCATGCTATGATGGATTTATAGTCCCTAACCAGACATTCCTAGAAACTAACCGTAGTCAGTTGGTTGGAGTGGTTTCAATAATTAGAACCAGAAAATGTGCTTCTACCATGCATTCTTAATAGTGAATTGAATTTCAAGTGAAGCTAGACTTACAAAACTACTCTCTACTCTCTTAACCATTAAAAAGTTTCCTTGAAAACACTCTTCAACAACAAAGGACTACTCAAAAGAGTCTTTATGTGGACTATAGAATTTATCAACCAAGCTCAATTTTTTAGAGGTTACTATACATTCATACTTCGGTGAAAAATATACAATTCCTTTAATCTCTACTATAGTGATTTTAATCTCATAAATAGAGAAAGTATTATTAGGGTCACTGTTGGAAGATATTCTATCCACTTCTATATTAGGTTTAGATTTAAAAAAATATTAAATTTTGAGAAGGAACAATGATATAATTGGTGTTTCTAGAGGTAATACATTATTCTCATATATTCTTTGCTAAAAATATACCTCAAAATTATTGAAAATATAGGTGAATAGAGAAGATTTTGTAGAAACAAAACAATGAAAAGTATTTTCAAAAGTGAATTGAGCAGCTTTCAAATTATCAGTCAAAAAATATTCTTCTTCCAAACTACTGTTATCATAAAAATGGAATTTGGTACTTGATATAGTTAAGGAATATTGTGAAAACAGATAAGATAAATGTTTTTATCATCCATAAAATCATGTTTCACTATATTATAAATATCTTCCAAATTTTCCTCATTTGAAAATAAAAAATCTTCTACTACTAATTTTAAACATTATTTATGATTAGACCATATAGTATGTTCTCAACCTCTCTTTTAAGATCTAATTAAAAATCAAATTCCACTAAATAAATGTCTATGGATTGTTTTAATTAAATTTTCTGGGTACAATTTTTCAATTAAGTTTTCAGAAAATTAGATTCATGTAAAATAATATTTAAATGATTTTCTCTAGGTCTGTTAACACTATTTTCTATTTTATTACACAAATCATTAGAGTAATCAACATTTACTGAACTAGAGATTGAAAATTCATCCACAATTTTTTATTGAAAGAATGTAACCTCAAACTTTTCATCAAACACCATTTCATAGATTGTTGGGTTCAATGTTTCAAAATAGGGAAGGGTAGTTTTCAAATCATGTTTACGATATTCAGAATCATTAATTTCCATATTGTTATTCCCTTCCACCATAACCCCAATTTCAAAAACAATTTCACTATATAAAATTATGGGTAAATTAGAGGAAGATTATTTTACATTAAACTTACCATTATTCAGATTCTCCTCAACCCTGACAATCAAATTTTCAAAATGCTGAAAATAGTGAATTTTCTCAAAACTAGGAATCATGTAGAGAATGGGGAATTCATATTCAATCATCTTTAGTTGATTCTATTAATTTTCAAACTATATTTAGATTTAATTTCTTCAAATAGTCATTAATGTTTTTTTCTTTATTAACTTAGTTGGTTATTTCTATACTTTGTTCTTCTTCAGATTGAAATTCTTCCTAATAAAAGTATTGTTGTTTAATTTCTACCTCACTCTCATCCTCATGTTTTCTCACAAAATATTACAAAAATTTAAAATTTGTTTCACTTCAATTTGTGTTTCATTTTTATGTCTTTTTTTAACTCTAATAGTATAGTTTTTAGACCCTACATTTTGTCTTCACGACCTTCATCTTATTCATAATATTTAGTAAAACATTTAAACATCACTTGTTCCAGTTTTGGGTAATCCATGTATTTAAGATCATAGTATTCATAGTCCTCTTCATATTTAAAATGATATTCTTGAACCTTATACACACACTACTATGTAGTGTTCCCATATTATCCACAAAAAAACACTGTAAAAATCATCATGTTGACCCAAACCCCTTTGATGTTCATTATTTTTACATGAATTACAAAAAAAACAATGAACTGTTTTCACCTAAAACATAAAACCTAGGAGTAAAAATCCCAAAACCATAAAAAAATATTTAAAACAACAGAAGAAAAAATAGTTGTTATTTAAAAGCTCAACACACTCACAAAAGGCATGCAAAACTGAAAAACATTTCAAGTAGTAGATTCTTCTGAAAATTTATTTGTCTATTTTTTTTATTTGATTGTTTAAATTTCATTTTTTTAAATGGATATTTTACCTTAAACACTCAGCACATGCCTTTCCCGACAACGATTCCCAAATTTGATCACAACATGATCATTGGCGCACTGGTAAAATTAAAAATTGAAACACACCTACTCATTACTAGATAGTAGGAATTACGGTTAATCTATAGGGAATACTTGTTATTGTTCTAAGGGATTTATTAATTTTCTAAAACTATGAAAACATCTAAAAGAAAGTGATGAATGAAAATGGGAATTATTAGAGGAAATAGCGATGTAGAAAATATAGTGTTAATTTCATTAAAAATAAACTTTGTTAAAGATAAGAGAAATAAAAATAGATACTAAGAGAAAATTGATATTTTGGTAAACATATGTATTTATTTTAAAATTGATAATCAAATTAAATAGTTAAAAATATTTGGTCAAAATTTCGGTTGATCAGGTTGACCTACAACCAGATGAATTTTCAGTCCTCAAATACAAGACTCGTTCAATAGTTAAAATTAATAAGTTTAAATCAATTTAAATATAGAATTCATAAATGAAGATTAAAAATAAAATCTGAACAAACTAATCTCCCAGATCAATTAACTCAGTGCATTTTTAATGTTGGAAACATGAACACAAGATATTGAGATACTATATAAGTAAAAGGTAAAGGGATTATAAATATCATCATTCAATTCAAAGTCAATCTCTCTTCTCTTAAGCTCCGTCTATAAAATTTGTTGAAGAAGCTTCTCATGCTCCCAAAGAATGTCCTCTTCTCTTGCTCCAGATCATCCATCTCTAAAGTAGACCCAAAATTAATTCTATAGTCTTTATTTTTGGTCAACACTTTCACTATTAACCTATCATTTTATTAATTAAATGATTGTAAAAATAATTTATATTAAATTCTCTGAAACATTGAAAATCCCTAATAACATTTTGAAAACCATACTAGAAATTAGATTCCATTGGTCATCACATCCAAAATTACCTCTTCATAAATCGTTTCTAGATTTAATTTCTATCAATATTCATAAACTTTAATTCAAAATAAGAATTGAAATTTCAACCCATACAAAGAATGATTTCCTTCATCACAATTCTTAGACCTCAACAAAAATTAAAATGATACTCACCCATAATCATCATCATCCAAAACTGACTATGTGCAAAAAAACTAACTCACCATGTATATAATCCTAGGAACATACAAAGACTCTTGAAAATAAGCCTATAACCTTTCTCTCATTATTTAAAAGCAATTCAGAACCATAAATTATTACCAGAAATTAGGTATCTTCGGTGGCTACCCACCCCTAATACAATTATAATCCACAACAATCACATCTTCTCAAAGGTGCATTTCATCAAACATCTCACAATGCTGCTTGATTTATCGTTTCATATTCATCTTGATCCCTAGTTTTAGTATCTTGGAATATTTTTGATAAAAAAAACAATTCCATTGAGTATGTGATAGAAATTGGTACCTTGGATTTGGGGTCATATTTAATGATCAAGGGTTCAATAGTGAAGTTGAATCTTCAAATCTGGTTCAACATCTTCAACTTCCCTTCAAATTCGATCTACAGTGAAAAGGGTATCACTAGCTCAGTTGGCTTTACAGGTAAACCTTCTTTCATCATCGCACAAGCTTGTCTTCACTGGTGGCAGGGTTCATCATTGCTCACATCGAGGGGTTGGTAATTACTCAGGCGATGACCAAAAATCATCTTCAGATCTATAATGAATAGGGAATCCTCAACCATGAAAATGGAATAACACCTTCCTTAACAAGAAATCTCCAGTCCATCAGAGGATTATCACCCTCAAACTAGGTCTGGGATAATCTTGAACCACTCCTCATATTCAACTCCCCAGCTTCTAATTCAATCATCATGTGAGCACCCATAATATTATTTATCTTAAACAGATGATAAGAATTATCTTATGAAACCCTTTTAAAATTATCCTCTACAATACACATAAGATTATTATTTTTTTTATCTTACACAGAGGTGAACCAATTTCTTTGACTCCAATAATATTTTTACACCAAATACACTACTTAAAAATATATTAATTGAATTTTATTTAAAAATAATTACTTTTAATCAGCATGCTTGGAAAATAAACCTAAAAAATGAATTAATGATAGATTAAAATAAATTCATTATATGTATATAAATTGTTAAAACACAATAAGAATAATTATTAAAAAAATTACTTAAATATTAAATTTCTTAAATGATTAACTAAAAAACTGAATGAAAAAAATTATGAAGGTATTTAAAATAAAATTAACAAATTATTATGTTTTTAAATAAGGAAAATTAAATAAAAATTAAACAATATTAATTAATTAATATATTAATACAAAAAAGTGATATTAATTTAAATACATAGAATAAAAAATTAAATTAATCTCAAATAATTAATTAGAGACTGTAATAAAACAATACTAAAACTTTAAACATATATTATCAAATAAAAATAATAATAATAATTTGAATTAATAAACAATAAAAAAGAAATTATTATTATAAAAATCATTAATATATTTATTTTAATATAACTTAAAAATAATGTTATTTTCAACTAAATTAAAGTCATTTTAGAATTAAATATATATTAAAAATGACAAAAAAACGATGTGAAAAAATGCAACAAATGAAGGCCACATTAGTAAAATTTAAATATTTATCTATAGGTGGATTGATGTGTTTTCATGCACTTATATTTAAAAATAATTCCATTGAGTAAGAGGAATATAGGATTAAAAAATAATTTTATCTTGAACCTTACTAAATTATATTTGTATTTAATGTTAAAATATATATTATTCTTCAGTATCAAGGAATAATATTTATTTGGGTGATTTTGATTGCACATATTCAGTCACGAGTTGTTCAAGTGGATATATATTTATATATTTTAGTTGAATATTAGATAAATAAATAATATTTTCCAATTTAGAAAATATAATAACTATTTATTTCCTAAATCTATAATGCAGTGATATTTATTTATTTAAATAAATAGTCATTATTCAAGTTTGAGAAATTCCATGTAGTATTGATAGGCTGAGTTAATATTCGAGTGAGAAAGATATATTTAATATCATTTAAATAAATATTAACAAATATATTTATGAAGTGATATTAAAATTATCAAAGAGTTTTTTACTAATCAAAAAAATAATAAGAATATTATTATTATTATTCATTATAGGGTTCTCTAAGGATTAAGATATTGCTTAAGGGCCTATGTATAATGCCAAATTCTCTATCCATTCTATATAAACCTGATTATATAGTTTTTAGTGAAAGATATTATTATGAACAAAAATATTTTATAGGGAATTCCCTCATCCCTAGAGAGAACTTTCTCTAGAATTCTATCAATAATGGGGAACACCAATACTTCTCCTGCCTCTCCATCCCTAAGATAAATTGATAGATCTCTTAAATTCTAGAAGGAATTTTATGTTCATTCTATGAGAAAAAAACAATGTGATATTTCTTTGGATCTATCATGAAGATATCCTTTTACAACATTCCAAGGAGCATGGAAATCTTGTGGATATCACTATAGATATTCTACACTTGAATCCTTTGATGAAACAACATTATGGAAAGAGTGATCAACATGTTCAATAATAAAGAAATAATTCCAATACAATAGGTGATTATAATTTCGAAGTTAATTATAATTTATAATTTAATGATTTTATCTTAAGGTTTGTTTTTGTTTTTTGCTCATCTAGTTTTGAGAAGAAATATGAGGAAATTGATGAAAACCCATTGATTAAAAGGAGTCCAAATAATTTTATTATGTTGGGGAGTCTTTTCTTTCCATATTATATATATATATATGAATTTTATAGAGAATTAAAAATATATAAAGATGAGATATAGATGCTGATAATTAGAGATGAAGAGAGGGGATTAAGTTGATCGATACTTTCTACCTAAGAAGAAGATTGTGCCTACACTGCTCTCTCTCACCTACAATGGCCTAGGTCATGACCGCGCCACCACCTCCCCTCCCTAGCCCTTCCCGGCCCAGGGGGGAGGAGGGTCCTCCCCTTCCCTCATCGACTCTCTACACTCCCTCATTATCCCCTTTCACTGACCCAGCTACCATCGCCAGCTTTAACCCAATAGAAGTATTCCCTAAGGTCCAGTCGCTCGAGCATGGAGTTCTCTCGGCACTTATTTCTTCCCTGGAGTTCACCAGAGCTTCGGAGATGCTGGATCTATCTTTGGTTTCTCGCTTCAGGAAGTGTCGCCCCTCCATGGACTCCTTCGACAGATATGTGTCCTCTTCTTGGAAGATGTAGGATCACGCGATTGTAGGGCTTCTAGATTAGAGGCATATTTTGATCCAGATCGCGAATAAAGACTATCTCATATCTACCTTGGCTCATTCTCCACGTTTCCTTCCAGGTTTCCATTTTTCTCTCTTTTGGTGGTCGTTTGATTTTCATCTGCAGCGTGGTTTCCCCTTTACGACAATTTGGATTTCCCTTGCTGGTATCCCTTTGCCTTTTCAAAATCCGATGGTTCTTCATTTGATCAGATATATCGTTGGTTATTTTCTTAGCTTGGATCTTCACACTCCCATTATGTATCATCCATTTTCCCTGAGGATTTGCGTTGAAGTAAACATATCCAAGAACCTGCTGGATTCCATCTGCATCGAGGTTGAAGGGGAATTACGTTGGTACCATAAGGTGTACTATGAATCAAGGGTTCATTTATGTTCGATTTTCAAGCGTCTTGGTCAAGATTCTGGTAGATGCCAGCGTGCTTTGGGAGAGGATCAGTCATTGTGGGTCGGTGTGAAGGATGGTCCCAAAAACTCGATACCTAGGTTTTCTTGTATTTCTCCTGCAGTGGACAATCGGGGTATTGGGGAGGTGAGAGTTCCTACTGCCTCCCAGAAGGAAATGAAATCGAGGTTTTCATAGCTGAGGGTTGTGGATGTTTTTGGTCATCTGAAGCTGGATTTAGGTATTAACACTTCTCAAAGGTTGATTCGAGGTGGTTCAGGAGAGGTTGATGGGGTGATGCTGGGCCCAAGGAACCCTCCCACATATGCAGAGGCTGTTAGATCCATTTTTAAATCTCCCCAAGAGGTTATGGCCTCGAGATCTGGTAAGGACAGTCCTTCCGGTTTTCTGGGGGTTCTTGTTGATCAGGGGGATAGTGTGAGTACAGTTTACAACCCATTCCCTATTAAGATGCAAGTGTTGACAGAATAGGTCCTTGGTGAGGGATTGAAGCCTCCCTCTCCTGTTCGCATAGGTTTAGCTGGATTTTCTGGTGGCTCTCAGAACCGGTTTTCGGTGTTGAGTGTCGATGATCCTCCTCCATTTGAAGAAGTGACTCTCGAGGAGGATGGGCATGTAGAGCTCCATCCTCTACTAGTAAGGTCAGATGTTATAGTAGAAAATAATGAGTCTGACTCAGAACTCTGGTCCCCAGAGCCCATGGAAGTGGAAATTGAAGAAGAGTACATTCGGTCCTCTTCAAAGAAATGGAAGAACACCCTTGTGGATTCAGATGGGATTATCTAGTACAATCGAAGGCCGAGGAGATGAAAGGAATACTCAACCTTACCTATTACTCCAGTTACAAGGTCTTCAAGTAAAGGAAAAATCCCTCAAAAGAGTATAGAAGTTGCTGCTAACATTCCAAAGACTAAGGAGGACGTGGAATCAAACATCATCAAGGAGATTATCATGCACTCTAATGAAGAAATGCTATAGGATTTTTTCTTGATCAAGATTTCAGAGGAGGATTCACATAGAATGTTCAAAAGACTGCTGCGTGTTGATTTGAGTGAAGTCCAATCATCTTGGATTGAAAAACAAAGTAGTATTTTGATATGTGGTTTCAATGAGGGAAAAACCTGTCTAGAGGAGCATGTGCAAAACTGGGACGTGATGGAATCCCACTTCAAGGATCTCATTAAGGAAAACCCAGATAAGGAGGCCACCTCCATCAAATGGTATCTAGTAAAGTTATGGGATTATAATCACTTTAATTTGTTATGTAATGACCTAACTATTTTTTATGAGGTTTTACTTTTCTTGTATTCTAAACCTGTTGGTTCCCAACTTTTTCCTTAAAAGTAAATTTCTGAAATAATAAAAAATATTTGTTGGTAGAGAAGAAGAGAGGGAGATATTTATGAGAATCATGAAAAATTATTTAGTTGATAAAAGAATGAAAATATAATGTTGATTTCTAAATTTGATTTTGGAAGCTAAATTTCGTGAAAAATAGGAAGCTTGTATTCATTATGAATAGATTGAAGTCTTAAATAGAATATGTTTTTTGTTTCTGTTGAATTATCCAACGGTTTGAAATAGATATATTCATTTTGGATCAAATATTATTTCATAAACTAGAGTGATCTAGAATAAAGAACATTCTAGAAACATAAGTGTTGGAAAACACACTTAGGATAAGGATTATATTTCTTTTTTATAACAAACTTTTTATATAAGATATAAACTTCTATATCAAACATAACATAATCATAATAAGGACCTATTATCCAATATTTGGGGGAAAACTTTTAAAAATACCATCTTACTTTTTGTTTCTATTTAATTTCAATGGATATAGGTGAGGTTGATATTAAATGGGTCAGTGGATCATCAATTCAATAGTTAATAAGGGTTAACTTCATAAGTGAAATTTAAAAAATGGTGAGACTTATTCAACCCCTTTATTAGTGTTACACTATCATTAACTTGGGCACTTCAAGTGGTTTTATAAAAATCTAAGATCCCATTAAAATATCATATATTGGAAAAATATTATATAAAGAATTTCAATTTGATAAATAGTGTTGAAATTGTGGGTGCCTAGACCCAACTATGTAGTACTTTTGATTACTGTATGATGTGTATAGTTTGATATGCATGATGATATCTTACCATTATAGTGCATAATTTTCTCTGTCCACTATAATAATGGTAATTCCCAAAGGTTAATTGTCGTGTCAAGAGGTTGTAGTAGATCCAAGGCTATAATGTGATCCTTGAGATACAATGACATTGATCTTAAATATATGTTCTATAGTATAGATACTTCTTACTGACTGGACATAGTATATGTATGACTATCTGGTGTTGGGGGCTCATAAGCATTGAGACTTCTTCTCATGAAGTTCGCACATGGTGATCTCTAGTAGTGGATTAATGAGGACAGACCCGTCAAAAGAAACACCACATGCTTTGGGTGTCATTGGTTGTTCCTATCTAGGGACTTGTGTATTAGTCTCCTGACATGAGACCATTACCAATGTATATCAATTAATTATATACTTTGATACAAGGCTAAAACCATGGATGTAATGTCGTGGCGAGGTAGTTTGTATTGGGTGCGTCGTTGGTGGTATGACATTGGTTGAATGGTCAAGAAAGGATTTGTTGCTTCAATGTTTAGGAAGTTGTATATCTCAGGCCTGGTTGATCAGGATGGTGCCGCTTTCATAAGTCTTTGGCCAAAGTAGTAGAAAGGTGAATCCATCCTGATAGATCAACAAATAATAAAGCAAGATAAGGATGATGACACAAGAGTGCGTCCTGCTTTATGAGATATTTAATGACAAAGAGACTATAGTACAGAGTCAGTGTTCGTAGGATGGTAGTTGTTGCTATGACTATCCTTATCTCTTAAGGGGCCATGAGGGGTTGCTAGAACCCCTTCTTGGTCTCTGAATTTTATTCACATCTATCGTGATAAGGGCCTAGAGGTTCACACACAACAACATATTCAAGAATCCACACGTATTCAGTTGAATAGGTATATGGACATAGTGGGCCCCACCACGGGCTTCAAAGCATTGTCCAGGTTGACGATCATAAAAAGAATTAAATAAATTCATTAATATTCATGTCACTAATATTTGGGATTAAATTTATTTAATATATTTACGATTTCAGTAAATATGAGAAAATATTAATCGAACGAATATTATTTTAATATTCAAGGTTCGTTTAATATTAAGCGGGACATCAAGTCGAGTTAAATGGCTTAGATTTTATCACATAATATATTTCATATATATTGCAAGTATATAATAAAATAATAAATAATATTGGTGTAGTTAAGTTCATCGAAATTATTTATTTAGAGAATGTTGATATTAACGGGGGTCGGGGAACCCTACCAGGTGTTTATCGACATGTCTATAAATAATAGAGGAAGCTCTCTCTCTTTGGTGTTCACATCACTATTCATTCATTTATGGAATGAATTTTGAGAGACTCTCTCTCCTCCCACTTCCTAGAGAGAGAAGTTGATTATCCAAGAGCTCGGATCGAGTTTATCCTCATGCATCGCAAGATCAATTATGCGGTGATTGTCCGGACGTCAAAGATATCATTGAATCGCCGCGCTAGCACCCGAAGTTTGACGATCGACATTCCCGCATATTTTTGAGGCGTGTGTGGAAGATCTCGAGGGATCCTGCTATGGATAGTTCGTGCAATGATCACTGTCGACAAGTAATGGTCGAAAACAGATTTGAATATGCAACAGGTATGTTTTCATATTTATTTTGTGCTCTTAATAATTTTCGTGAGATCCTCGGACCTCTCCGGGGCTCGGATCGTCGGCGAAGACAAGTTCCGTCATTCTGCTGACGAAAAAAAAATTAAATCCCCGACCCACCGGCTTCCTCTGTGGGCCTCAAAAACCTAACAATGGTATCAGAGGGAGTCACGTAGATTTTCTGAGCCAAATAAAAAATAATTTTCATGAAATTGAGTAGTGGGTTTAAAAATGGTCAAAATGGATCGAACCGCATTTCAATCCGATTTCGAACGACCAAGATATGGTCATTCCAAATTTCTAGAAGGGATCGTGTTCGTATATTTACTCGTGTTTTAAATTTTGTTGATTATGTCCGTTTATCGGAAATAATATATGTTTTTAAGATATTATAATGACTATAATTATAATTATTATAATTATAATTAGATATATAATAATAATAATATAATTAATTATTATTATTATATGATTACAATAATAATAAATTATTATTATATTATAATAATTTATTTTTAATAAACTTAAAGGCTAAATAGCCTTTAGATTTTTTTGTGTGTGTGGAAAATAAAACACACATTTTTTAAATTATAGGAGGACTTGACTTCTTTAAAAACATCAAATGGGGAAAGTGGGATCCGGTGGTCATGCCACTAAGAAGCAAAGAAAAAAAGGGAAAGGGACTTGTGTGTGGAAACTATAGAGAAAAAAAAAGGATGCAGGGGGTCCGAGCAGACCCCCTCCCTCTCCCGCACGGTGCACTGTAGCGCCTCCAATATTCCACCCGGCGTGACGGCCAGTCGAGGGGCTGCTGGACCCTGCCTCCGTAGCAAGCCGGAGACCCTGACTCTCCTGGCGGACCTGACCCCAGTCGAGCCCCAGGCTAGCCTACCGGCCTTCCTCTGACACTCGGGCCGCCACCGTCCAATGCCACCACAACCTCCTCTTTGCACCCCGCCTCCTCGTTGCAACCCCAGCGCGGTGATTCAACACTGCACAGCCAGGCCCCGGTCCGACTCCGTCCGGCCACATGGCTGCAGCCCAAGGACGACGCCCCTCCGCACATGCCTCCTCCCCTTTGGGCTTAGCCGGCTGCCCTGCTAGGGCAGAACCAGGTGCGGTGCATGCGGCACCGTAGAGCAGGCCGCCGGGAACTGCCGAGGCCAGAGCACGCTGCCGCCCGGAGTTCCCGTAGACCAGTTGGAACTACCGCCGCAGCTCGTCACCCCCCTCGCACTCGGTCTGTGCTAGAACCGGCGCTCCACCCTGCTTCTCACGCTGCTTCAGTCGCACGGCCGTCGACCAAGCATCGGTCGAACCCTCCCGCCGGAGACCCAAGTGGCTGGAAGTCTCCTGGGTGCCTCGCGCTGCAAGACACCGCAGCGCCGCCTTTACAGCTCGGCTCCCACGAGTGTCCCAGCCTCCGGTCGCTGCCCGGTCCTCCTCTCAGGTAGGTAAACCCTGAAATGGGTTAAGTTAATTCAATTAATATAATTAATTAATTTAATTAATTAAAACAATTAATATATTAATTGTAGTGAAATAAATTTTAATACCCGATTAGAATTAATCTAATTTTAAGTATTAAAATTAAATTAAATAAAGGACCATTAATTAATTAAATTATTTGAATTTAGTAATTAATTTAATTTAATAATATATCCCTCGTACTTATTTATGCATTTTAATTTTTATCGTGTTTTAATTTTACCCGTCGTCTGGTCTTGAGCATCGACCTTTGTATGTCTGCTTTTAAATTATTTATTTAATTATTTATTTTAAACTGCGTGCGATGATTGTAATTAATTATTTAAAGATGGTGTGCACATTGTTTTTTTCTGGTTAAAATGTATAAGGACTTGCGCGTCAAATGGTTTTGATGTACATTTATACCCCAGTCCCCCTCTCCTGCATGCGAGTATTCTTGTATCTCGGACGAAGATGACGAGTTACATTGACCCCGCCCAGGAGAGGCGAAGCACGTTAATGAAGATGATGCAATACGACATGTGGAGCACGCCAAGACAAGTCAGTACTCCAAGACGTGACATGGACTCCACCAAGATGAGGCGATGCTCCAAATGATAAGCAGACATACAACACGGGTTGAGATGCATCTAGTGTCAAGTTTCGACACAGGTATGATGCCCCTTAGGTCGTTTAAATGCTCAAGACCAGTCGGGTAGTATTATGGACTTTATGCATTTATTTATTATTTTATTCATTTTAGAACAGCGGAAACAATACTGAAAATAATAGATAATAAAATGCATAAACAAGCGGCGTATGTTTTTCTATTAAAGTTTATTTGTGAGCGCGACAACATAGATGAACAAGATTAATAGAAATGGATTACATTCGTCAAGAGAAAAACATAAACCCTCAAAGAAAATATTATGTAACAAACTACCTTCCATCATTCAAGTTTGAACAAAACTGGGTGTTCGAGGTGCCAGTTCTTTCCTTAGCTAAGGCTGCCTCTTAATACTGGGGAGTTCTTATTTGTGTTGTGGGTCGACTAAACTAAAATTGCAGAAACGATATAGCATTAGCTAGTTTGTTGTAATTTTATAGGCAAGCGCTGAGTAAATCATTAAATTATTTTGAAGCTGGCACTTCACTTAACAGATCAAGGAACCGAAAGTTAAAGCGGTTGGCCAGCCAAAATCCTACCTTAGACCCTCCAAGTAGTAGCGTAGCCCTAGCTTGTAGACTATAAGAGAGGTTTAGGGATCCTTTCCACTAGAATACTCAAGAGTATTCCGATTCTAGTATAGAGGGTTCCTAGAATTAGAAAAATTAGTGGGAGACATTTAATGATTAAATAATCAGTAATGTCACATTAGGTAATCACATAAAAGTACAATCTGCTAAGGAATATTTGTAGATTATGGAGAGCAATACCACAATAAAACTATGATAAATATTAGACAAAGTTAATGTCTAAACTAAGCACAAATTTCCTAAATTTATTATAGGCGCTTGCACACATTACTACTACAATGGAAATTCAAGGTGCTTATGTCCCAACCTATTAAGACAACTCAGGAAGCAAGGGTGTAAAACTGCTTTCAGGACACTCATGAATAAAGCATATGATGGTTCTGTCAAAATGCTATCATCAAATTCTAATGTTAGTTGTGGTCGCTACATCTAGACTTGGATGATGATCACATGCAATCTCATCTCCATGATCCTTTCAAGGAGAATGAGAAGCAAGATTTGAATGTGATGGTCGCACTCACTTTGTGTAAAGTGAAAGATAGTTCACAATCTTTCATGGAATCCCATTCTTATACCTTTTACACCCAATTAATCTAGTTTCATTTAAAGGTACAAACGAACCGTATAGAGTAAGTTCTTCATTACCGTTAAGGCAACATTTTCCAAGTAATAAGAATATTAGAGATAACACCATCTTTTATTCTTATGGTGAATAAATTGAAAGACAAGGTGAAAAGGCCTATGGAATGTTATGCCGAAGGCACCTTCGTCATGTCCTTTAATGAAAAGTGGTTGGTTATTTAGTAGGAGGTTATTTTCATCACATAATGAAATAAATTCATGGAAGTTTAAAAACTGAAATACAAGAAGCAAGTACATGATCCTCGTTCATTTAATATTCATTAAATAAAAGTATTGTTTTCTCTCATACTTCTTGGATATTAAAATACAATACGATTTTAACATATATGTATTGAAATACAATAACCAAACAAGTATAGAAACATTACTAGAAGTAAAGTGTCTTCTTCAAGAAGCTGAGAAAGGGTGATTCCTAAGTTAGCGGGGAGAAACACATAACTTCTAATTGCCAAGTGAATGATTCAAATTGAAAAATTTGTAGAGTATAACCAAAAACATTTATCACAGGTTCCCATTTGGAAATGATGAGACATTATTCCATGTTTTGGAATGAATGTTGTTTGAGGTGACATAATCAAAAAATAGTTCACTACTATTTGAATCAATGGCAATACATGATGAATATAAAATGTAAGACCTACCCAATTGTGGCAATGTGATTCTTTCACTAGTAAAACTGAGAGTGGATGTCAACAATAAACCCAGTATGGTATTTAGGCTTGGCACAGCTAAACACCTATGGTATTATTGACACTCTTAGTTTAGATAAATAAACATTTATAAATAAAGGTATGCCACAAAGCTTCCGAGGTCGGTTCAACACGAGAGTGTGAACTGTTCCAAAGAAAGATAGAGGTAAAGATACTTCATAAGATTCCTTTAAGTCATTAAGGAATTTACCAATGAATTATAAGTTTGGTCAAAAGATATGAGTTTCTTCGGATCAGCAGGACAAAGAATATCTTTTTCCAAGCAATCATCGAAAATGATAATGTAGCGTGGAGTAATTCCTAAACTCATGTTACCTTATCTACATCACTGTGTTAACATTCATAAGGAGGATCTATGATAAAGTCTTACATATTAACATTTATCAGCAAAATGTAGCGTGGAGACATTCCTAAATGCACATTTTATACATCAATGTTATGATGTAAGTTGTATCAATGTTACAACCTGGAAAAACATCCATTATATTTCATGATGTGCTTTGTTAATAACGGATTAAACCCTTAACCAATATGAAAAATAAAATGAAAAATGGATATCATAAGAGTTATAGTATGATGGAAAATCCATTATGTCATAGGACATGTTTAGATGCAAAGCGTTTGTTAGGATTTAAATAGACATGCATCAAGTTAAACATGTTGTGCAATTGAGGTAATTATCTTAACAATTTCTTAAGATATTACATAAATCCCTAAGATAGAAAAGGTGCAGTCAAGTATCAGACTACATTTCGATAAAAGGGTGCACATCTCTATTAGAGATAATGGGAGATAAATTGACTTAGACTTAGTCAATGATTGAGATGCACGAATGGTTGGAATAGGGAACAAGTAACACAAGTACTTGTGGAATAGACATGTTCCAGAGACACATACTGCTTAAGAAGAATGAAACCATGGTGATGGTTTTATATTCACTGCGGACGGTGATACATTATTCATCAAGAACAATAAATCCTATAAGTAAGTATTATATGGAAACAAGCTAATATTGACAAGATCAACTAATATTCAATAATGGATTCCATGTATCAAATTGCAAAGGGGCTTATAAATTGAATACTGTGGTGGGTATTCAAATGAAATGATACATGGATGGTACATGTATGGTACCATTAAGTCTCGATTGGTTATACCAAGTCGGTACGCCTAAATCTATTTGAATTTTATTTGTCATAGCTGAACTTCTATGATCATGGTATTGGTCCTTGGATGCCGATATCATCTTTCATGGAAGGTGTCTATATGATGCAACTAGAAAGAGATGATGGAATCAAATGATGCCAGTAAGGGTTGATAGTTACTGAAATCCAATTCTGGATTAAAGTAAGCAACAAGATATTATAGAATTCATTATAAATGAATATTTTCCTTGTGTCTACCAAAGGTTAGTGGGAGCGCCACTGTTTTCCAAGTGAAATATGTTCGGTAACATATGGAAACCAGATTTTGATCTTACAGTTAGATAAGATCAGGGTATAAGAAATTATCCAATGATTGACTTTAAGTAGGAACCTAAGTTCTCGCGAACTAGATCCACTCAGGTAGATCCAAAGGTTTCTTGGTCTTATTCAATCGTAAATATAGTGACATTGTACTGATAAATAGAAGTTGGAACAATTTAAGTTCTGAATTGTTGCCTATGTCACATATTAATCTCTCCAGGTTAACATGTTTAGAGAATGTGTAGAGATTAATGTTGTGAATTGATACCATATGTTTTAGCGATGGATCAATAACATATTCCATAATATGTACAATAATTGATCCTGCCAGGATATAATTTATAATAGGCTGATATCAATTATTTCCAGGACCATTGCAAGTGATGTAGTCAGAACATTTATCTTGTACTTTGGAAAGTACAAATGATATGTACCTGGAATAAGGAGGGGAAGGTATACTAGTTATGGTGGGATATAAACTAGTAATCCTTAGATCAATTTGATCTAGTATCACAGTTAGACAAAGGAGATGAGCAAGTCAAGCTCATAAAAGCTTGTGGTAGCCATACCTACAAATAACGAGTACGTTGCAGCTTCTAAAGCAGCAAAGAAGAAGTTGTAAATTGCAAAGATTTGTTCCAATTCTTGGAATCACACCTAGTGAGAAAAGTATTATCATAATGAGAATTATTATATTCTTACTATCCAAGTTTTCATGTTTTGACAAGGGAAAAAATGATCTACCCAGGGATACCTTATCTTTAGATGGTTTTACTCAAACAGATGAGGTCGTATATAGCAGATATGCCACGTGGCGAAAACGTGGAAGGCCCCGCAGTTAAAGCCCTTACTCAGCAGAAGCATGGTATTTATCATGTGAGTAACTAAAAAGTTCATTTAGCAAGTTGGCTTTAGTGCAAGTGGGAGTGTTGAAATAGTGGGTTCCCTAGACCCAACTATGTAGTACTTTTGATTACTGTATCATGTGTACAGTTAGATATGCATAATGATATGTTAATATTATAGTGTAGACTTTTCTGCGTCCACTATAATAATGGTAATGTCTGAAGGTTAATTGTCGGGTCAAGAGGATGTAGCAGATCCCAGGCTATAATGAGATCCTCGAGATATAATGAAATTGATCGTAAATATATGTTATATAGTCTAGATACGTCTTACTGAATGGACATAGTAGATGTCTGACTATCAGGTGTTGGGGGCTCATAAGCATTGAGACTTCTTCTCATGAAGTTCGCACTTTGTGATCTCTAGTAGTGAGATCATGAGGATAGACCCGTCAATAGGAACACCACATGTTTTGGGTGTCATTGGTTGTTCCTATCTACGGACATGAGTATTGGTCTCCTGAATTGAGACCATTTCCAATGTATATCACTTAATTACGTACATTGATGCAAGGCGAAAACCATAACAGTAATGTCATGGAGAGGTAGTTTGTATTGGGTGCATCGTTGGTGGTATGACGTTGGTTGAATGGTCAAGAAAGGATTTGTCACTTGCAAGTTTAGGAAGTTGTATATCTGAGGACTGGTTGATCAGGATGGTGCCACCTTCATAAGTCTTTGGCCAATGTAGTAGAAAGTAGAATCCATCTGGATAGATCAACCAATACTAATGCAAGATAAGGATGCTGACACAAGAGTGCATCCTGATTTATGAGATATTTAATGACAAAGAGACTATAGTACACAGTCAGTATTCGTAGGATGGTAGTCGTTGCAATGTCTATCCTTATCTCTTTAGGGGCCAAGATAGTTTGCTAGATCCCGCTCTTGGTCTGTGAATTTTATTCATTGCTATCGAGATACGGGCCTAGAGGGTCACACACAACAGCGTATTCAAGAATCCGCACCTGTTCAGTTCAATAGGTATATGGACATAGTGGGCCCCACCACGGGGGTCCAAGCATTGTCCAAGTTGACGATCACCAAAAGAATTAAATAAATTCATTAATATTCAAGTTACGAATATTTGGGATTGAATTTATTTAATATAATTACGAGTTTAGTAAATATGAGAAAATATTAATCGAATGAATATTATTTAAATATTCAAGGTTCGTTTAATATTAAGCGGGACAGTGAGTCGAGTTAAATGGATCATATTTTATCACATAATATATTTCATATATATTTCAAGTATATGATAAAATAATAAATAATATTGGCGCAGTTATGTTCGTTGAAATTATTTATTTAGAGAACGTTGATATTAACGGGGGCCGGGGAACCCAATCGGGTATTTATCGATGTGTCTATAAATAAGAGAGGAGGATCTCTCTCTTTGGTGTGCTCATCACTTTTTTTTTTCATTTATGGAATGTATTTTGAGAGCCTCTCTCTCCTCCCGCTTCCTAGAGAGAGAAGTTGATGATCCAAGAGATCAGATCAAGTTTCTCCTCATGCATCGCAATATCAATGATGCGGTGAACGTCAGGACGTCGAAGATATCGTTGAATCACCGCGCTAGCACCTAAAGTTCGACGATCGACATTCCTATGGATTCTTGAGGCGTGTGTGGATGATCTAGAGAGATCCTGCTATGGATCCTTCATGAAACGATCACCATCGACAATTAGCGGTCGACAATGACTTTGAATATGAAATGGGTATGTTTTAATATTTATTTTGTGCTCTTAATAATTTACGAAAGATCCTCAGACCTCTTCGGGGCTCGAATCGTCGGCGACGACAAAATCCATTGTCCCTACGATTAAAAAAATTAAAATCCCTCGCTCACCGGCTTCCGCTGCGGGCCCCGGAAACCTAACAAATTGTTGATGCATACATACTTTTAGTGGAGTGAATTATCAAATATGGAATAAAATTAAGATTCCTTTTCTTCTTTCACTTGTCCTAGAGGTTATTATTGTTTCCACTATTGGTTTTTCACAAATTGAAAAAAATGGTTATATGGAACACATTAATAAGGGAATTTTAGAATTTGATGGAATGGAAATGTATGTAATCCTTTTTTTTATCTGAGAAGATTTATAACAAAGTTATGAGACTTATATCTACCAAATAGATTCATTATTAAATCTAGAATAATTATTAAGGGATTATCAAGGTGAAGGAATCCATGCTTGTTTATCTTAACCAAGGATACTCTCAGTAAGATTTTTTTCTTTATAATTATAGTTGGTGGGGTCCTCCCATTTAGCCTCATGTATGTTTTCACCATAATATTCCACCATTTATTTATATATGGAATAATTTTCTTGTTCAACTGGTTTTACATTTAAATATATGTATTCAATCAAATTATCTTTATTACTATAAATAGAGTGAGAAATGTATCAACCAATATAAAAGTAGTGTCTTCATATTAAATGAATTCCCTCCCTAGTGTAAAAATATCATTCATTAGCAACTAGACACTGAGTAGAAGATCTTTGATAGGGATTATATGGAGGCTCTGTTTTCATCTAGTATAATTCACATTCACCATTTAAATGGGATCACCAATTAATTTAAATCCCTCATTAATAAATACAAGAGTTAGTTTCTCTCTTTTGGGGTAAAATCACCCTTGAAAATAGGGTGCATTACTCAATCCCCATGCACGTGATCTCAATTTTCAATGTTACAAAGGATATCATCTATGATATTGAGAATATGATTTATATTTTTTATCTAAGATTATAACCAAGGGGTAGGTATCGCTTGACTTATTGGTAGATGATTACTAAACTAGTTGGTGAGGGAGGTATCCATTTGATTTGGTTAAATGAAACCATGAAATGTTTATAGCTGAATATGTCTTGGTAGGACTTGAAAGGATATTCCTTATAGGAAAGGTATATCCACAATAAGTATGGGAAATATCGAGATTAGTTAAATAGTTATGTCTATCCTCTTTAAAACACTTTATTGGGCCATCACTCCAAGCATCTAGAACACTCAAACTGGATTATAGGACATGATAAGATTAACTTCATGTGTATTAATTAGTCAGGGGTTCCTCTCAATGAACCCGCCTTGATAGTATCCAGTTTCCAAATGATTCTGACTACTATATATCCACTAGTACTAATTTAAGAGGATTTACTGTGAAAGCCTATCATAAGATCTATCATGTAAGGTAGGAGGGTGAATAATGGGTCATACTCCTCTTTTGAAAATACATCCCTGTTAAATATATCATTCTATTCTATCACATTTAGAACCATGTTATTCTCACTAGTGGTTTGGTCCAACAAAAAGGCATCCAGTTAGCCTCTATGTGCCTATATTGTGATTGTCTAATGGAATAATTTATTTCATTTTCATTAAAGGTGTTTGGGAAAGACAAATATATAAAAATATTTTCAATTGTATCAAAATTGGGATCTAGGTATATTCTATTCCGGGCATCCATACTTTATAGTTCCAAGGGCTGGACCACTCCTCCACTTAAGTAAGACAAAATAGATCGATATTTGTAGTTGGTATCTAGATCACATTATAAGATAATAAAAGTGATAATAATAATAGATGAATATTCTACCATCTCTTCCTATAATTAAATGTTATCTATATTATTATATAACTCTATTTTTTGATAAAATAGTGGAAAAAATCTCCTATGATGTGGAAATAGATTACGCAATTGATCTAATTCATGGTGGGTGAGGAAAACACATATATGGGTATGTGGGTTTTTGAGAAAATTCCCACTATAAGAATAAATCTTAACACCAAAAATTCATGAGACAAGGATATAAAGAGAGATGGTGATATTTTAAATGAAACTAGTGGCATGGTGGTGTTTTTGTTTTGTGCCTATTATGGCAATTGGAATTCTGTCATATCTAGGGCACTTTAAGTGCTCATATGAATTTATCTATGCAAATTCTATAACATTAGCCTAAAAATAATGGAAATAAACACTTCCCTAGTCACTTACAGTAACCCCGGTCCCCGAAACACTCCATCGTCTATATTCTACCACATTTAAAACTATGTTATAATCCTGAATAGACATCTAGAGATATTTCACACATGGAGTGAATGGAATAAAGATATTTATATCATCTAAACTAAAAGATGTTTAGAATATAACATCATTATTTAATCTAGTATTGGATTCATTCCCCATTATTGTAAACATATCATCAGTAGGGATTCTCTTAGGATCCACCACTTCATAACCCCATAATTGTGGTCTATGTTCAAAATTTTATCTTTTATAAATAAGTATTTATGTATTTTTGAAACAATTAAGAGTAATTCAAGATACATCTATAAAGAGAAATATTATTATATCTAATAATGGATGATGATGAAACATTTTATTACTTATTCAAAAGACAAAATATGATTGTTATAAATATTTATAGTTTTTGAGACACATAAAATGATTTTACCAATATAAAAAAATTAATGAGAAACTTCCCTAATATATTTAATATAAAAATTTATACTTTTGAATATATATATCAAGTATCTATATATTAATTATATATTATTTTTCTTCTTATAAAATGAAGAAATATCATATTTTAAAAAATAACATTAATGAAGAAAATGAAATTACTTTTACGGCCTTGCAAAATCATAAACTCATGAAAATCAATGATGAATCCTTGACATGATCTAATAATGAATAAAGGGATAAATAATCGGAGAGAATAATTTTCCTTATTTCAAAATTTTTTATAAAAGATAAGGATAAATAAAAATATAAAATCACAATGAAATGTTTCATTTATTAGGGAATTAGAGGTATTGAAAAAGAATTTTCCAAATATAAAATGTCGAGGGTTTCATAATTGGGAGAAATAAGAATTTTTTCTAAAAAATAGATGCAGTTAAATTTATAAAGTATTAAAAAAATTATTGAGAGAAAGAAAAGTATCACAAGAAGAAAAATACTAAGTATATTTACTAAAGAAGAGGATCAATGATGCTCTATAAGTATTCAATCAGAATAAGAGACTAAAAATGATTAAGAACATTATAAATCATAATAAAATATATAAAGAAACTATAAGAAGTGATAAATATGTTAAAGTGGATTATACAAAACATATGTTGAAATATGAAATTGAAGCGTATTTCGTGAAAACTTTTACACCTAATATTTTATCATTAATATCTATTTAAATGAATACAATATTGAATAACCAATTTCACACCCAATATAAAAAGGAATCATGTTTCATTTTTTTGATAAAACATATTACAGTGAAATATAATAATTAATATATTTTGAGAATTAGATACGAAAAATCATTAAGAAAAGTACAAGGGGTATAAATAATTATGTCAATAAAAAGGCCATGAATTTGAAATCTTTATCATCATAGTTTTTGATGAGGATCATCACTATGATTACTACTACAAGAAAGAGGAATAACCTTACAAATATAATAAAAATGTTGATTGGGATAAGTAAATTAATAGAATTAATGATTCTAAGAATATACGTAAGGATATTGTTGATGCTAGCCAAATGAGCATAAAAAATCTACAAGGGAAGCAATTCACGAAACATGGATATTATTTTATGTACAAATAAATGGAAGAGAAGGTGGCAGAAAACACAGATCGTGTAACCATTAAAGGTTTATTTGATCTCTTGATCTTAATAAGGTCATGTATAACACATGAAATTATTTAGATCACATGAATACACATTTAAAAACCTCCTTATTCTTGTGAAGGCATCCAAGACACTCATTCATCATGCAGAGACTCCCAGATGAGTTCCTCTATTTCATGTTACTTGTTAATATTATGGAACATGAAAATAATCTAACAAATGTATAAATAATGGGGAATATATGAAAAATGTGTAATTATTTTTCAATCATATATATTCATGTGACACACTCATTAGGTTCATGAGACCTCATAGATCCCCAATGACATGTCCACTGTAAGGACCCACACTCCTGTAGCCTAGAGCGAGTGCCTTACTTTATTGTATTGGCATGATTAAAAGGAATAAAATCCCAAAGTAAAAAATAGTTTAGTAGTATTTATAATATAAATACATTCATGTAACCAATTTTACATTGGTAAAAGAAAATGAAACATAATTCATTACAAAATAAACTACTTAACATCCTTGATATTCATTCTAATACTTCATCATCATATCTTGTGGAAAGGAAAACATAACAAGGGTGAGATCAAACTCTCCATAAGGGTTAAATAGAATTTAATTTATCACGAATAAATAATAATAATCAATATGTAAATGTAAATAATATCACACACATGTTATTAATTAATAAATTGTGCATAATATGCTCGGAATAAAAGATTATGAAATAATGCCTTATCAATAATCACATAAGCCAGGAACTTGACAATGGATATGGTACTAATTTATCAATCACAATGAATATCAATAATGATAGAATTCATAATTTCTATCAGTTGAAACATCATGATATATCTTCTAGATAGTTACTGTCAAGATCCATCCTCTTTCCAGTTTAAGGATATGGGTAGAAATCCATCTGATTTGGCCAACCGATTCATCCCTTGAGACTACTGATGCATTGAGAGGAATTAATTATGAGATACTCAACCCATATATTACAATTACCAATCATTCATCATATATAAAATAATTGATTTAATTCACAACAAATGTGTCTTATCCTCAAATATTCATATTGAGTAAAATATTCAAATTGAATCACTATTTTTCTAGTTATTCAAAGAACTTTCTAGGTAACAATTGTATTTTATAATTTAATAAGATTTAAGATATAATTATATCCATAATAAAATAATATATATATTTAATATAAATTTAATGAACAATGAAAAATGATTACAATATACTAATTATTTTTTGATAGTTAATAATAAAAAACGTACAGCTATACTATAACACTTATCCCTTGCTAATTTTCAAGTAAAATAATATTGGATGAAATAATTCCAATTGAAACTTAAAATAACTTTAGGAATGAATAAATCATGATATCACATGTCAAATTGATAGTATATACACCATAAAAATTTAATTGGTAGATAACAACAAATTAGTCTAAATGGAATGTAAATTGAGGAATAATCCTTTACAAAGGCCATATTAATAAAGTGATCAATGATAAAATGAAACTATTATGCATTTCAACTATAAATACACATAGAAAAACTATAAATACAAAATAAGTAAATAAAAAAGTCATTTATAACATAATATTATAATAAAATAATCAATGAAGTAGATCTTTAACACAATAAATGAAAATTCAGTTAAGAAATACCTTACCACTTTTTAGTCAGTCAAATCAAAGGAACGATAAAATTAAAAAATAACAATTTAAAACTTTTATTCCTTTAATATGATGAGATTTATGATTTGATTTATCAAATTAAAATATATATACGCCATACATAAGAAATAAGTGTTGAACAATGCATATATTTAATAGAACTATAAGTGAGAATAGAAAACACATACCTCGTGCTTCCCTTTAGCATAAATTTATTTATCCTACTATTTAATGGTCTAAATAATATTTTTAATTCATTATAGAACTTTATTCATATTTATAATACCTTATATGATCCTTTTATAACATATTACTGCCAGTTCGTCAATAATATTTCATTATTTTCATCGTTACTAGTGTGTTCATTTCTTGGTATCTTAGTCAGTTTATTTTTAAATAATTATGGATTTTATTTTCAAATAGAAATAAAAATAAATAAGTGAAATTAAATGGTATCAATTAAATTACCTAAATTTAAATGGTCTCATATATCATTTCTCTTTTTGGTATGAGTTTGATTCATTTGATAAAATGTTAATGAAAAATATTTACTTTATTTTGGTGGTTTCTCCAAACACCATGAACCAATTGAATTTTATTTAACATTATATCTATAAATTAGTAAAAAAAAATATGAAATATGTTATAATATACCTTTTAGAATCTTATTTAACAATAATAATACTTTTATGACCAACCATGAAGGCGGTAATGGAAAATGAACAAAATCATTATTCACCGAGGTGATTAACGTACACAATTTAAATAATAGACTCATTTAATTGAATAAAAGGAGTTTTTAAATAATTTTTTATGAGATATTAAGTTATAAATATAAAAATCCAAAATATAAATTATTCTGTAGTTATCATTCCTTTATGTTTAAAGAGGTGTGAAGGAAGTATAAGAAGACAAGAAAATAGGTGCGGTGTTTTGAGAAAATTATCACATGAATACCTCCAACTTAAAAGAACCATTAAGGAGATTAGATTTGTTATTTTTTTGATACCATCAGTACTTATAAATTAGTAGAGTGAAAATATTATGGATTGGTAGATATTTTTAGAGCTTAATGTCTTGTGAGGATAAATGTTGTGGAATTCATACTTGAGGAGGGGTGGGTTTAGGTGATTTAATGATGATTATTTTACGTTTAAAGCAAAAAAAAATTGAGTTGGAATTATTTTAAAATAATTTTTATAATATTTAATTGTGTAAAATCTGTTTAGGGTCAATATAAATCTCAAGCACCGATTAAATGTTGTATTTTTTAGGTATTTTAAGGATTTACATTTTAATTTTAACTCGCCTCATTATTTTACCTATAACGCAATAAATATTTATCATTAACATAATAACCATTATAGGCCTAAAAATTAAAATTTCCTTACAACCTAATGTGGGGCTTATTATACCAAATATGGAAAAATAATGAGTTGAAATGTGAAAGCAAGTTTTTAAAGTGAAAATGTTCAAAAGTTTGAAATTTGTTTATATCAAGAATCAATATATATTTGATTAAAATGACCCAAATTGGACTTAATGATGTATAATTGTTCTAATTAAACTTTATAAACAACTTAAAATATAATCTATCAATATAAAAAATTTGATGAAAATGCAGTTTTAAATTAAAATTCAATATTTTTTCACTATTCATCAAAAAATTAAACTTCTTAGAAAATACCAAAATTTCACCCTAAGATAATTCTGATATCCCAATTTCTAAAAATATATTTATTTTTTCTAATTAAATTTATAAAAGTGTCAATTTGTTTTTGAAAATATATGTTCCATTAAAAGACGACGAAATTGCCTTTTAGAAAAATATAGCTTTTCTACTTAAAATTGGGTTAATTCATATCCTAATCCTATCAAAATTATTGGATGAATATAAATTTTTTTTATTGAATTTATAACATATAAATTTAAGTAATTTATTTCAATAATAGTGATTAATTTTATTTATTAAGGTAATATTCCATTGTATGAATAAAAATAGTTTTTCTATAAAAACACATCCTTTATGTTCGATTGGTTTTTTTATTTTCATTTCTAATTAATTGGTAACAAGTGAATTTATTTTTTAAACATATGTTAACTATATTTTTAGAATTTAGTTAATCTCACTCATTCTCATCATTTCAATAGGTAGGTGATAACTATCAAAATTAAATTATAATATTTCAAAGTTTATTTAAGTTTAGTGTTTCGTGCATTATAATCTATCAAGGAGATTAAAGTTATTTTAAAAGACACATACCATAAAATATTTTGGTGTAATATTCTACCCTCCTTCAATAAATTTCATCCTCATAATTTGAAACTGCACTTCAAAAATCAATTGTTGAAACTTAAAAATTCCTTTGTGGGAAACCCAAATTGTAAATAGGGTTAATAAAATATCCCATTAATAAGAGGGAAAGTAAAATAAGAAGACCACAAAAAATTATGTTTTCCATTAGGATAACATTAGTTAAAATTAATAACATGGAAATGGAAGAGAAATATAACTATCAAGTTCCAATAGATAATGATAGATGACATGGTCATTATAAGTTTAATGACCACAAAACCATAGACCCAATTGGTCTGAAAATGGGCGTTGATATCATCAATAATGATGATATAGGATAAAATTTTATTTCAAAATATTTTTAGAAGATATAGTCACTTGTTTTAATCTCATAAGTACAATATCACTATTTATTTGTACTTTAATCTATCTACACTTCATTTCTTACACCAAGATATGGATATTCAAGATGATTTTTTTATTCTTGTAGCACTTTTATCAAATGATCCATAAGTCAATCCTTTGGACTTTAATTATTTACCAAAATTAAACAGGTTATCATATACTATCCTATATGATAATTCATACTTCAAACTGAAACACAAATATCCAAATTTCAACTTAATCAATTCCATAATTTTTTAATCTTAAGACTCATAAAAAATTTGTCTTTCCAATTTTAAAGACAGAAAATTTATAAGGATAATAAATTTCCCAAATAAACATAACATCATATCATCCTAAAAATATAATGTAGATCATATTTTCACATACCAAATATATGAAAAAATTTATCTCCTTTAATCCTTATTGAAAACAATAAGGATTCCCAAACTAAAATAATGTGTTATTGAATATATTCATTAAATCTGAACATGTACTAAACCTAGTATAAACCATCAAACCACTAAACACTTTCATGGTCACAAATAATATCCCATTAATATATCTTTATCTTTATTATCTCAAAATCAAACACATATTAAGGTTATCATTCCCAAATCATGTGTTTTCCAAAAGATCAACTTGCTACAAAATAACTTCTCTAGGTTAGTAGTACTATTCATCACATGCTTCCACATCTTTAAGAAGAAGTACTAAAATACAATCACTATATATATATTATATTAAAACCAAAATATCATTTATAATGTTACAACATAATTCTTGAATCCAAAAACACAATCATAGTAATCATTCCACTTCAGCTGTATCAATAGAATAATCCTGACTTTGACCCATTTTCTTCTTTTGATGTATATTCCCTTGACACTATGGGATGTTTTTTTCATAGTTACCTATCTCTTTAAATTTGAAACATTTAAATTTTATATCTTATTTACATTCCCTACAATCATGATATTAGGGGCCTTTCTCTCCACACTTATAAAAAAAATCCTACTCCATTCAAGCATGCACCCGAGTATTTCGTTCCCCAATTATCACATATATGAAAATAATTATTTACCTTCTTCCCTTCATCAATATCTTTCACCACCATTATATTATTCTCTATATTTACCATTATTCATATGGCATGGAGAATAATTTATCTATCTTGATAGAACATGAGATAATATCTTCGTATGATGCTAATGTATGGAAGGCGAGTGCCCTTTGGATTAATGGAATTAAAAAATTAAATAAATGATCAATCCTACTCTTTGGGTTAGGTATATAGTCTGAAGCATGACTTTATAATATTTTAAAGTTTTATTCATACTTAGAAACATTCTCATCCTCCTTTTTTCATAGAATCAAGAATTTTCTCTCTATATGTACTCATTGTTCATGTGGAAAATATTGTTCCAAGAATGGTTTTTTAAAATCATTCAATTCCATAATTACTATTTCTTTTTCATCCTTAGTGTTTTTTTCAATGAAGACCATTGATTTTAATCCCACGAGATATGAGAAAATGTTTTGATAACCTTCTACCTTTCATTACATCCCAAAGAAAGAAATATATTTTCAGAGGAACATATCTATTGCTCAACTAGAAAAGGATTTATTATCCTAATTAATGATTTAGGGTTTTATTAAATAAATCATAAAAACATTATCACACCACATTATAGATCACGGTACTGTATATAGGTAAGGTTATTGTTCATAACTTGAGTCAGTGATCCCTGTATAGTTTTAAGTTATTCTATTCCAGTTGCAGCTCCAGCTCCAACATCATTGTCTTTCCTAGGAGGGAAATCCCTATATGGATTATGTGCCTTTATGTGGTTCCCATTCCTTCCATTATTATCCATTTATAAATAATGGTATAAATTATATTATCACATAACATTATTATAAATATTTGAAAAATATAAAAAATACTTAAATTAAATTGAAAATTTATGTAGAAATAATCTATAAATTATAAGTCTGGTTTCTTTGGGAGTGTTTCCAAATTCTATCATAGGGTTTCATTCCCTACTATATATTTTCCAAAATCTAGTTCTAACAGTTTCTATTAAACTTCCTTCAATTTCAAATATAAAGACCCAGACACTTGTAGCTTGGAGCTGGTGCCTTACTTTATCATATTGTCATGATAATAAGGAATCAAATTCAAAAGAACAAATATTTTAGTAGTCATGGTAAAATAGATACTTACATGAAACCTATTTTATATTGGGAAAGTAAAATTAAACATAATACATAATAGAATAAACGACTCAATATCCTTGAAATGTTTTCCAACAATTCATCTTCATATCATTAGGAAAAAAATATAATAATGGTGATCTAAAATTCCCAGTAAGGATTTAATACAGTGGAATATATCATGAACAAATTATAATAACAACCATTTTAAGGTAAATAACTAATCACACATACTAGCAATCAATAACATGAGAATAATATGATAAGAAAAATATATTATAAAATAATACCACAGAAATAATCACATTATCATTTAAATTGTACACGAATATTCTAACTAATTGATTAATCAAATAGAATAAAAATAATGATGTAATGATTAATTTCATACATATGAACAATAAAGATATATCCTATAGATATTTACTGTCAAGATAAATCCCCTTGTTCGTTTATGCTTGTGGGTATAAACCTATCTGATTTGAACAACTGATTTGCCTCATGAGTCTACCAATGCATCGAGGGGCTGTCATTAACCGGCCCCCAACCTATGTCTTACATGTAAACTTAATTCTTAATATATCAAATAATCAATTAAATTCATAAACAATGTGTCTTATAATAAAATATATATATTGAGTGAAAGATATGAATTTAATATTATATCCCCAGTTATTCCAATAACATTATAAGTAAACATTATATGTAAACATGGAATATGGATTAGGGGATAATTATATCCATAATAAATGAAAAAGTATATTTAAGATAAATGTAATTTATAATGAGAAATAATTTCTATAAAGTGATTTTTCAAGAGAATGTTAACAATCACAAAAAAAATGATATTATACAACAACATTTATTAGTTGTTAAATTTCATGTCAAATCCCCGTGGATGAAATAATTAAAAGTAACACTCAAAATACCATGAAAATGAATAAATTGTGATATTACATGTCAAGGGGACAATACACACACCACATAGAAGTGAATTTGTTCCTAATAACAAATAAGTCTCAATGGAATGTAAATTAAACAAAATCCATTACAAAGATCAAAATATTGAAGTTAGTGTTAATGAAATGGTTAAATTATATGCATACAATATAAATATACATAAAAAATTTAAATACAACATAAGAAAATAAAAATTAATTTTACAAATAATCTTAGCATGAAATAATCAATGTAGTAAAATATTTACCCAATGAATGGAAATTGAGTTAATAAATCCCTTACTACTTTGTAATTTGTCAAATCACATGCCCTATAAAAATAATAATTATCCATTATAAAATTTAATAATATGAATATGATGAGATCCATGATATTATATATAAAATGGAAGTATATATACATCATACACAAGAAATAAGTCGTGAATAAGGAGTATATCTCATAGAAGTAAAGCTGAGAAGAGAAAACTCTTACCTCATGCATCCCTTCAGTGTAGTATTATTTAAACTCTTATATAATGTATTAATTAATTTTATTGACTCATTTAAGAACTATATTAATATTTATAATACATTATATGATCCTTTTATAACATCTTACCACACATTAAATAATAATAGTTTATTATTTTCATTTTTTTGGTATTCATTCGTTTCATTATTTCATGGTCGGTTCATTTGTGTAATTATGTATTTTATTGTAAAATGATAATAAAAATTTAGAATTGAAATTAAATTGTATTAATTTAAATTTATATGTTTAAATTGTCTCATATATCATTTTTCATTTTTGTATATGGATGATTCATTTGATAAAATAGTAATGAAAAATCATTACATTATTTTGGATTTTTTTCCGAACATCAAAAATTAATTTTATTTTATTTAATATTATGTCTAAATATTAGTTAAATAAAATTAAATACGTTGTCATATAACTTTTTAAATATTATTTATCCAAAATAATACTTCTATGATCAGCCATGAAGGTGGCAATGGGGAACGAACAAAATCATTTTTCATAGAGGCGATTAACCAGCATAATTTGGACAATAGCTTTGTTTCATCGAATAAAATGTGATTAGAAATGAAATGGTTATAAGAAATTACATTATAAACATAAAGAGATAGTATATAAATAATTTTTGAGTTATAATTCCCTGTTGGATGAATTAGATGATAATAAATTATAAGAAGAAAATAAAATAAGAGAAGTGCTTTTAGAAAATCACCTCTTGAATATCACCTATATGAAGGACCCCTTTAAGAACATGGATTTGGTATTTTGGTGAGAACTGAAGAACATGGATTTGGGGAGAGTTAATAGTATAGTCTTTGTTATAAATATTGGATCATAAAGTATTTTTTGGATAAATGGGGCAGTGAGGGGTGGTATTCATACTTTAGGAGGTGTGAGTTTAAATGATTAAATAATGATTATTTTATATTAAAATAAAACCACATTGAGGTGTCACTAATTTACAATAATTTGGAAGATAATTAATTTTTTAAAGGATGGTTTGGGTTAATAAATACCTCAAAAACCCATTAAATATGATAATTTCTATATATTTTAAGGCCTTATCTTTAAATTTTAACTTGTCTCATTATTTTACCTATACCGCGACAAATCATTATTTTTTACCATGTTAAATGTTTTATGCATAAAATTGAAAATTAATTTTAAACCTAATTTTTACCATATAATTCAAAATATGTAATCAATTTTACCAAGTTCAATTCCCATAATTGGTAAAGTTATATTTAAAACTAAATCCATATATGGGACGAGATATTAGGCTTTTAAAGTGAAAAGTTTCAAAAGTTTAAAAAGTTTTTATATCCCATTACGATGTGAATTTGATTATGATGACCTAAATTTGATTTATTTATTTATAATTTTAAAAAATACACATTAAATCGAATTTAAAATATAATTTAACTATATAAAAAAATTAGAAATAAATACAGTTTTCAATTAAAAATCATTATTTTTCACTATCCATCAAAAAATTAAACTACTCTAAAAAATACCAAACTTTCACCCTAGGATAATTTTGATATTAAAATTTCATAAAGAAGTTAATTTTTTGAAATAAAATTTATAAAAGTGTCAAAATTTAGTTTTAAAATAGGTGATCCATTAAAAGGTGGAGAAATTTCATTTTTGAAAAATATGGATTTTATTCTTAAAAATGGAATTCTTGTTATTGGAAATATATAAAACATTGGATTAAATTAAAAAAATATTATTTAATTTTTAAAATATAATTTTCATTAAGGTATTACTACAATAGTGATTAATTTAATTTATTAAGTTAAAATTCCTCTGTGGTCATACAATTTCTTTTTTATAAAAACACATCCTTTTTGTTCAATTTTTTTTATTTTCATTTATAATTTATTGGTAACCAATGAATTAATTTTATAAACATATGTAAAATATAATTTCATAATTGATTAAATCTAATTCATTCTCACCATTCCAACAGTTATGTGATAATTATCAAAATTAAATAATAATATTTGGGAGTTTTTTTACGTATGATGTTTCATGAAACCTAATATATATAATAGATTAAATTTATTTAAAAAGATACATACCATAATATCTTGGGGATAACATCCACCTTGTCATATGATAACCTATTGACATGTCACCCACATCATATGAAGGGTTTCATACTTGGAAATTTGGTTCTGTTCTCCCCCTTCGGCTCCAAAGACATGTAGAGTGGTTTTACATGGTAATTATCACATGTCACTACAAGACGCATTATTGGACAAGAAACACATTGCATAAAAAAGGGTGATTTTCTTTGAAAATTGTCACACAATTTCATGAGATGTCCAACCCTTGTAAAATAAGGTATGATATAGAAAGGGAATATATGGAAGCTTATTGTGGAGAAAATATATATTGATCATCATGAAAAAGGGGATATGCACCCAAGATGATCGTCATTGATCCCAATGATCCCCCTCGACAAGTCAAAGTGATCCTACAGAAGAACTATTTTCAAGCTATCTTGGTCTCATGAATTACCCCAAAAAATTCACATTTTTCTCATGGAGAACCCCAGACGAGTCACCTTCGATTTTACACAAGCCATTCCATGAACATCCTTATCTCACAAAGACTCTCAGACATATCATCCTCACATTCTGAAATCTCCTAAAAATTTCTGCGGGGTTATAAAAATCCATTCGATCAGCAAAGGAACAATATACATGGAAAGGACGGAACATTCTCATGGTCACTGAAAATCATGTGATTCCCCCTGGATGACCTACGATAGGATATCCCGAAGTGAATGACACAAAACACTTCACCAACTCCATCCCAAGTATTTTATATACACACAACACAAGGCAACGAATAATAATAGAGGCGAGTCCTATAAATACACCCCCACTAAAGAAAAATATTCATTTATCAATCGATCTCACATGGGAGCGTAGGAGAGGGAATCATGTCATGTCCAATCATGAGATCACAAAGGTATTCTACTAGGTAAAATCCATGGAACAACCTATTAGATCATGAGGCATGCATGAAAACATTTCGTGATCACTTTCTGTCAGGTGAAGAACTTTTAGTGTATTAGTCATATAATGTGAAGGAGGTCTTGTATGTCAGATGTGTCATGAAAATACTAAAAAATAATCAAACATTGTACAAAAATCATGAACCTATGCATTAAAGGATGGAATAAAGACAAAAAAGGAAGGGAGACTTATGAGAAAAAAATAAACATTGATCCTCAACCACTTCTCAGGACTCACACAGATCGTGCTTCAACACCAGGAAATGTCACTCAAATCCTGAAAAATTACCTCGACATACTATTTGGATAATGTTATATCCCTTTTAAATGTATAATAATGTCACACAAATCCCTATAGACATACCACACAAGTCTTGTGAAGTCCTATGGGAATTATATCCAAATATTTCGATGTCCTCTAGAAATGTCACCCCAAATCATGAAACGACATTAGGATACATCAGATAGGTCTTGTGATGAAACCTGAACATGTCAATCTACTTTCAAAATTCCATTGGGACAAGTCATCCTTGAACTCACGGAGACCTCAATACAAGTCAATCAAATCATGTGACACTCTATAGACATGGTTGCCTTGATCAAACTGTTCTATCCGGACATGTCATTTAGGTTATTTGAAATCGTCCAAACAAGTTAACAGATTCATGAGTTTTTTAGGCATGTAATATAAGAAACCATTCCATGTTTAGACACACTCAGACATATCAGGAAGATAATCAGAACATGAAAAAAAGACAATCATGTCATGTCAGGAAAAATTCCCAAGACATGATAACCTTTTCCTATAGATATATTAGGGTCGTCTTAGTTTTTAATCCCCAATCAGTGGCATGACATAAGTACCCCATATTAGGGAATCCTCAATGTGTAAGCCACAATATGTAGTATGATATGACTACCCCAATACTAGGGAAACCTCAGCATGTAAGCCCTGATCAACTAAACTAGGAGAACTCAGATTCCTTTCATAACCAAGATACAAAGTACATCTTCCTAATTCCCAAGATAACATAGGAATGGACCATTATGTATGTCCCACCATTTCTCAAACATTCCAACCATCAGGACCCAATCACTCCCATCTGATGACCATTTTTCCTTATCCACTAGTGGACCGAGAATGAAGCTAAACTATGAAAACTATGAATAATACTATTATCAGTATATATAGGAATCTTTCATAAGTCATGATATCCATATTAGATATCCAAAGATCTCTCCTAGCACATAATCCCTACATCTGTTTGAAGTGAGACTGGTAAATTTCTATCACTCGTTTCTCACATTGGGAATGGATCACGTAGGCTTAGGGATTTGTAATGATCAGATAATTCAAATCAAGAATCTCCACCAAACATGGAAACTTCATTTTGTAAGTCCCAATTAGTGTAATGATATGATATCCCCTATAAAAGGAAATATACATCAGGGAAAGTCCCAAGGGTGTGATTGACCTATAATGACTATGATTATTTCCATAACTAAGATACATAGGATGCCTTTCTAAGACTCGATCTCAATAATATCACAATCTAATTCTCAAAAATACTAATCATATCCCTATATGATAGTAAACTCTTTATTTCCTTGTTATATGGATTCAACATACTTGAAGCTACCCATTAAGGGTAATTAGATGAATAACCTTGGATATATACATATTGACTCACTAATGGACCTCCCTTTTCACATGGAGGGGTTCAAAACATGATCATTTTGTTAGGGTAACCGATGCCGTATCAGTATTTGGAAGATAATATCAAACATATCTTCAATCTATAAGAGATTAATAGAGTAGGAATAAATTCCCCCCAAAAAGGGTGTTATGGGCCTGACCTCTCTTCCTCTTCAAAAACGTGAGTTCCTAAGAATCGTTGGGTCTAAAACCCCAAAGGACCACTTACCTTTGGAAAGAAGGTATGTACTCAGTTATGGATGTGGGAACCCTTGGGAGTTTTCATTAATGACAAATATGGTAAACCCGACGTGAATGATTATGTGGCACATTCAACCACCCTCACAACCACACCTCAGGAAAGTTGATCACTACAAGCCTGTGGATGCACGAGAAAGCCTAGCCGAATATCCATGCGAAGGTGGAGATCTGATTTCACGATGAAGATGCTGGGGAGGTGTAGTTCTAGGTAGTTAGTCTGGAATTTGTGTAATGTTTGAATCCTACAGGCAATGAATTCCTTTAGGGCCTATGGGACATGTGATACATATTCCTATGGGCCTTATAAGGATTCCACCTAACCCCATGAAAGGTGTTTTATCAAAAATAAATAAAAAATGAAGGCCTTTGGGCCATTGGAGGAAAGATGATCACTTCATTTTTTTGGGAAACAAAAATGGAGGACCTGATTTTAATATGTTAAATAGAAAAATGAATTTTTTACCATGCATTAAGACATTTTTTTTTCACATATCCTAAAAAACAATGTGGGGTGCCTAAGATGGATATTTTGATCAATGAAAATGATCATTTGATACTATATAGTCAGGGTTATCTGGAAATAAGTCCATCCTTTCAATAAAAAGTCTATACAAAACTGAAAGTTTAGAGTAGAAATAAGAAAGTGAAATTATGTTAACCATGCATATTTTATTGAGCACATATCATTCATATGATTATGCAATGATCAGTGACCTTGTTCATTATTGTATACATGATTGTAGATAATTATCCCTGTAATAACTCCCTATCCAAAGACAATTTATTCATCCGGTGACCATTCTAGAAAATAAGCTATGGTTGAAACCCTCATAGGTCCCAGTATGACCTCACCCACCCAACAACTTCAGAGTTATGTGATGAATGTAATGGTCAAGGAATACCATCAACATCTTATGATCTTGACCCTTGAGGCTTCCAATGAGGGTTACTATACAAAAAAATGACTCCACATCAAACAAATAATGATTTAGTAAATACAATGACACTCATTGCCACTGACAACCACATTAGAAACCTATCCCCTGAGATTGACAATTACCACCTTTATTATTTGATTAAGGCGGATCACGGAGTCAAATATAGATCTCTTTTGGTTCAGGAGGCACTGGGGAGGGTTTCTGTCAACGACTGTCACAAGCACCATCCTATCAGTGACCCTTAGTCACTAGCTGGGGGTACTACCTGAAACATTTCCACCTCTGACACCATTGTATAGATAATAAGGAAGAAACATTAAGTGAAAAAATATTTGGATAATCAGTAGTGGGAACATATCCCCTCTCTCACTAATGAAGCTTGTCAATATATTTTAGTGGAAACTAGTGAGCAGGATCATATCCCTACTCACTCAAAAAAAGTATATGGGAATATTCATGTAGCATTAATGGGAGAGGTTCATATACCTACCCCCATGTATGATGTCCATCAACATATTTCAGAGCAACATGTAGGAAAGTAGTGGGATTATATCCACATTAAAATTAAATATATATGCCCATATATAGTGGAGATAGAAAATTAGTAGGCTTACATTAACGAAAAAACTTTTCTATAGTGCCATTATATATTTGTAACAGTTGAATAACACCACTGGAATATTCTAGAACTTGTAAATATACAGGGAAAAGAGCATATTCCTATCACTATAGAAAGTGAATCACAACACTATAATCAGTATGAACATGTGGTTTCTCTAGAGCAAGCACAAATTCTTGCACCTATCCAGGAGGATTATCAGCATATTCTAGTAAAAGAAGAGGCACTAGAATGAGTTCATATTCCTATTCCAACCAGGGCTCACCAAGCCAGAGCAACACATTCCTTCTAAAAATGGAAAATTATTGTCAAAAAAGGATAGCAGTATACTGAGAAGGCTCGAGATTTGGATAATATCCCTATTATGATCAGGGATCACAATGTGAGAGAAACACATGCCTCAAGATATGATAAAATTCATTTCGAAAAATATTGGAGAAATACTCCAACGGTTCGAGATCGGGCTCAGATCCCCATTTTGATCATGGATCACCAATTGAAAGTGAAACATGCCTCGACACAGGCTCATATTCCTATCAGTGAAGCGACATTCCATATCTTAGTATCTCATCGAAGCAAGGATCATATCTCTAATTTTGGTGATGAAAGACTACACCAACATCCTTTAGAGGCCATATAGGAGGAGGATCAAATCCCTTCTCCCAATTTATAGGTACATCGTGATATTCTTATGAAAAATGCATATTATACCATGGATAATATTCTCTTTCCAATTGGGGCTCACTAGGTGAAAGTAGCACATTACTCATGAAATTATCATATTCCTATAAAAAATACAATTAGTATACTCCAAAGGCTCAGGATCATGTTCATATCTCCATTTTTTCAAAAGATCACCAAGTAAGAGTAGCACATTCTCCAAGATATGCTCATATTCTTATTAGTGAAGCTGCCTGGTACATTCCAGTAGCCTCCTAGCAGTAGTATCATACTCTTTCAACATTATATGGGTTTCAATAGATTCTATTAGACTTCATACAAAAGGATAATACCCTTGCACAATCCCAAAATGTATGTTGGAATATTTCATCCATGATGAATAATGAGGCTAATATCCTAAATAATCTCAATTCCAGTGTCCTTTGGGTTGTTTGAGACACATTATCAACACCACAAGGTTTCTCTAACTATTAAAATAAAGCACAAGGTGGTCATTATTGTGATATTTCTCCTCATGGTAGTGGGGAGCTAGATCACAAGGACTCTACTCTTGAAATATGATGTGGTCAAACTCCCCACTACGATATCTAACACAGATATAGAAATCATCCCATTTCCCAGCCACCTCCATTTAGAGAGATGATAAATACTTAGATATCTTCATGTAGAGAGGTTATAGAAATACTATGGTCAACTATATATAGTTCCCTATCAACTTCCTACAAAACTCCAATCCAGTCAGCAGGAGACCCCAAGAAACACATTCTATAGTATGAACATATGGAGGGATGTAATTTTGTTTAATAGGAATTTGTAATTGACATATGGAGAAATCTATAAGGAAACAACATCACCACTATGTTATGGCCCCTTTCCATGTCAGATAATGAGATTATAGATGATCTAGAAAAGAATATCAATCAATATCTTCACAACAATATGTGGGAAAATTATCAAATAATGAAGGGTATACACCTCCATTATCTAGGATATGAGGGTAACCTTTAGAACATCCATAGAAATTATTTTCATCTAGACCCAAATTATATAACCATGGTCTAAGAATAAAAACTAGATAATTATAGCATAAATCTGTAACATGTAGGATTCCATTTCATTATGACTCTTAGAAAACTAATAGTTAAAGAATCATCAAGTAACCATATTTGAGGATGGTCAATGTATAGAGAACTGTACATAACCACACCCTTGGAACAATTTTTTTTTCCAAATATGGTGTCTTATAATATCATAGCATCTAGAGAAATACTAGGACCAGGTAACATGTGAGCTAGTAGGTAACTAAAAAAGAATTTCCCCTCTTTAATGTTGACAAGTCATTACAAATCTATGGAGATGATATCCAACATGTCTTTGAATTACCCCCCACAGAAAAACATGAACACATTTCAAACACAAAATCAAAAGTTTTGATAAACCCAAAAACATCCTTTAGAAGATAACTCTTGTCATGGGCTTCCATTGCATCAAGATCATACACAAGAACATCTACACTATATCAAACAGGTCATAATAAAATATTCTATAGAAGCTATCCAAGAATTAACCCAGCCCACTAGGCTCGGGAAATATCTACTAATGCCTCCATCTGTCAAACCATTAATTACTATAGGATTCAAGACATACTAGCAACAACTGCCAAACAATCCCATCCAAATGGGATGGGGGTATTTTTTTCTCAAACTCCATCACTAGGTTCACCATCCTCGAAGAGGATCCAAGGGAAATCAATGGCAGTTCAAAATCAAACCCAACCTATTGGGATGAGGTCCTTACTATCTCAATATTTGTCATAGGAATCATCAAATCCTTTACTGTAATCATTGTATCATGAACAATAGAATAAAAAAAATGTTTCTCAGAATAGGCGCCATCCAATCGGTCTAGGGGGATTTTTATTATCATCGTCACTGTAGAGGGAATGAGTCTTCTCCAGATTGAGAGGTAAATATAAACTTTCCAAATTCGATACATTCTACCCACCAAAAGATGAACCTCTAATATTTAGGGATTTTTTAGAAAACATGACTAACTACCCCAAGTCACTATTAATAGACCAGGATAAAAGGGACGTACAAAAAAATCCTATCAAACCTCGCTGGGGTCTCAATCTAAAATAGACCAGTATGGAAAGGGGGTCAATAAATGACCATGTAACAGGTTGTTCATAATCATCCTATTACATCGAGTTTAATAGGATAAATACCATTTCCCAATATACCTTTTTAATGTTGTCACAATCAAAAATATATATAATGTGAATCAATATGTTGATGTTAAGAGACAAAATATAGAAAATATATCCTGATAGGAGGATATGGATGTGCCCACTGAGGTTGTATGTACCCAGAACTAAGGAAAATCCAAAACCTAGAACCTCTAAATAACGTGTTACCACTTTTATGGAAGAACACTTTTAAGGATAAAGGGGGAGGTATGGATATTTCCAAATAACTACCGAGAGAGATGAAATTCATTCCATGGAGGAGAAGATAGCATAATATGAGAATGTGATTCAAACACTCAGACAACTCAATGAGCATACACTTAGCGTAAAAATTAACATTGGGTATAATATGTATTCACTGGTGACTATCCATCCTCCCATATATTAATAAAGAGTTGACCCCCCTGTAAGAGCAACATATGAGTGTCAAATCATCCCTAAATACAGGTACTCGGTCTACATAAATGAGGAAGTAAAAAATGATTGTGACGTCCCTCCATTATAGTGACAACTTATCCCTTATCAGGGAGATCATTCAATCATATCACAAATTGAGAATTAATGGATTATTAAAAATGCTCCCACCTCATAAAACCTTTACCACTCCTTGTATATGGGAGGTGGCTAAGATAGTAGTAACTCCAAAACTTCTCAACACCATCGAGTCCATGTATATTTGAATGGAAGTCATGGAAGGGTGACACACACCTATAGAGCTAGATAAAAGTCTATATACTAAATGGGTTGATGCCACTTTTACCCCATCTAATTTTTGAAATCCTACATTATCCACCTTTTATGGTGTGGGAGACCTCAAACAACATCTTACACACTTCGTGTCGCGATGTGACCTGATGATGGGACCTGAGGATCAGAATTAGGTGGATAAGATGAGGTGTTTTTGCAGACATTTATAGGTCCATCCTTTATTTGATAAAAATGTCTTCCAGAAGGATCATTCCCAAGATTAGAAGGCCATCATTGTCAATTCCGTTTCCAATTCAACTCCACACTTAGGAAAAAGAAAATTTGTTGACCTGATAAACTGCATGAAATCCAAAAATGAGAGGGTGTCTAAATTTATATATATATATATATATATATATATATCATTTATTAACCTACTCACTCACCATCCCTCTCTCATAAGATACATTGCTGGAACTCTTTGCTGAAAATTTCCCTGATGAGTTGTAGACACCTTAGATCTCAATGAAATATCCAGGTGGATTCTATGTGTTTATAGAAATGGAATAATGTTTGGAAGAAAAAATTTAGTATACCCAAGTTAATACTAAACTCTTGTTCTTAGCATAGGGTAAAGGTTTTGGAAAGGCAATGACTATCACTGTTACCCTCGAGCTAGTAATAGTACTGATTCAGGCACCTAGGTAGGTCCCAAACCAGTCAGTGCCTCCTATCAAGTGGTAGAAACAAAAAAACCTCCCTCAGATGAAAATAAAAGGAGATCAAGATCACCTAGGATTTGAGGAATGAATTTATAAAACATACTTATTATGTAATGATTAATTCCCCAGTAATTTCTTTATAGTCATGGATAATAACCTGCTCAATCTTGCACAACCCATAAAGACCAATGCGTTCAACCTCATCAATCATTACGACCATAACCCTTTCCACTGAAGGATGGGTCAAAATATCTTGGATTTATTCATCATCAAATACATCTTCTAATGCATGGTAAATTTGGGATAGGTGATGTTGGATAACTCTCTAGTGCATGTAACCTATATAATAGTTTCCTATTCATTATCAGAAGGTTATTGGAAAAAATATTAATCCATGCGTTGACAGAAGTTCACCAACTAGATGTTTTGGAAGACATTTTACTGAGCTCATGTCACCCTGAAATCACAAATTCTATGACCCATAAAAATATAATCGCCCAAGGAGGTGACATCAAATGTGCTTCATAATGGTGGATGAAATCATCAGGCATAAGAAAAGATAGAATGACAATAGTCATATTCAACTCTTACAAAAGCTCTAAATATTGAAGATCCCATCCCCATGACATCCTAAGCATGAGAACCACCCCACCAAATAGAGCCTTTGTCGAATGAAGAGATCCTATTTTGCTTTTTAACATGACACACTTAGAATAACCCTTCTCTGAGGATGGATATTCTTGTGATTATGAGTCCCTTATACCTGACTGAGGAATTGAACGTAGATAGAATTGGAGTTGAAGATACAGAGAGCGAAGTAGGCATGGACCGACACAATATTTCATTCACTTCCCTATAGAGGACATATATGTAGCTGATACCCATGCTAAAGCACTCTAGAAATCCTAATACAGACATGGATGTGTCCAAAAACTCTCCAGTAGTTGTCCGCACCCAGTTGTCTTATAGAACCACCTAGAGGGGGTGTGATTATTCGATTATACCAATCAACGGAGAAGGACTGTGCAACCTATTCCACTGGAAGAAGATGCTACCTCAACCTCTATACAAGCACCATTACTATATAATTTAAAATTTTCATATTATAAACCATATAATAAGAATCATACCCAAATCACGAAGTTCCAAACTCTAGAAAAAAGTACAACATTATAAAATATATATAGATTTTCCCATCTCAGACATCAATCCTTGATGCACCACACCATTAAAAAGAACATAGGGAGGTACTTTTTGAAGCCCTCCAAATCCCATAGGAGTTCGAGATAGAAGTCACTATAATTGTGATTTATCAACCGGAGATCATACCATCAGAATGCCATGTCACTATCATGTTCATAGTGTAGGATTGGGAAGTGGTCATCCATGGAAAAATCAGACCCCTATATATTTTAGGTAGACTCGATAATGTTGACATCAAAAGGGTTTTGATTGATAATGGTTCCAAGATACAACTCATCCCAATCAAAACCCTCAAACATTTGGTAAATATCGAAGTAGGTATATCTTCCACAAAGATGACCATTCATGGGTATGATAATAATGAGAAAATACCTCTCAGGAAGATCATTATCAATGATCTTTTTGAGGATCTCACATATTATAGTGATTTTATAGTTATCTTGTAAGACCCCACATATAATGGACTACTTAGAAATACATGGATCCATAAACACATAGTTATGCCTCCAACATTCAATCATTTTTTGAAATACCCCATTGATGGAAAGGTCATCATACTACATGGTGAATGTTCCCCCCTTCAAGAATTGAGAATCAAAATATGATGAGGAATGTTTCTATAAAAGGGATGAAAAATAACCAATAGGGAATGAAAAAAAATTCAATTTTCATCAGCACAGGCTTTGGGGATACCCCTAAAAATTCCTAGACTATGCTCGACATTGATTATGTGCGACCCATAAATCTAGTTGGGGCAATAGACTCAATCCCATCAGTTCAAGTCCCATCTATCCCCATATAATTTATAAAAGAAAATTTGATCCAGAATCTCTCTAAAATGAATATGGTAGTAGGAGATTATAATTTCTCTTCACATGACCTGTCTTATACCGACAATGGTATAGATTCCCTTATATTTCCAACCTTATTTGAACATGTCTCCATAGACTGAGAGGTAGAATAATAAGAGTGTGAACTTAGGGATGCCTCTCCCACATTTGAGGAAGGATTATCCACCATTATTAATGAGCTCAGGTAGGTAAATATAGGAATAAAACATTTCCTCTAGCTTACACTAATTAGTTCCTCCATGATACAAATATTGAAGCAGAAGTTGAAAAATTGATCAAATCAAAATTTTTCTGAGAGGCAAAATACCCAAGATGAATCTCCAACATAATTCATGTTAAAAAAATGGATTTATTAGGGTTTGAATAAATTTTAGAGACCAAAATCAACACTACAAAAAGGTAGAATTCCCAATTCTGATAAAATAACTCTTGATTGATGTAACTGCTAGATTCTAAGACCTTTCCTTTTTGGATGGGTACTCAGGGTACAATTCGATAAAGATGTCCCTTAAATATGAGGATTCCACCACCTTCAGAAAAATACAAGAGATATTTTTTTATCAAGTTATTCCATTTTGATTAAAAAATTATGGTTCTACATATCAAAATTCCATGCATAATATTCTAAAGATATTTTTGGGATGAATGGAATAATGTTATGTTGATGACCTGGTGCTGAAATATTGACAGTAATGCAATCACTTAATGGAAATTCAAATAGTACTCAACAAGTTGGGAACTCTTAGTCTAAATATAAATACATTGGAATGTAATTTCAGGGTTACATATGTGATATTCCTTAGAGTTGTGGAAAGCCACCTTTGCATTGAGGTCAACCCTAAGAAGACCAGTGCGATCCTAGAAATTTCACCCCTCACAATCTTAATGAACTGAGGGGGATCCAAGGGCCCCTTAACTACATTCAATGTTTCATAGTGAACATGGATGAAAAAACACTCCCATTAACCAATATAATGATAAGGGAATAACTTATAAATGGGACAGGGACTACCAAGACGCCTTTGAGCATCTTAAGACGTATCTTATAAACCCACGATTCATGATGCTGCTGGTAGAAGAAAGCCACACATATTATATGTGGACACTATGAAATGATATATTAGCACACTCCTCACATTGAAAATGCTACAGATAATGAGAAAAGTCTCTAATACCTTAGAAGAATGATTCTGAGAACTGATACCCAATATTATAATGTCAAAAAAACTGCCTTGTAACCACCCATTTGTTGAAAAAGATAAGGTACTTTTTTGAAGCACCAAGAAGTCCACCTGATCTCTCATATTTATCTACTCAGGTATATCCCTGTCCATCCCAGGATAAGTAGGTGTTTGTCCCAATCTTTGATCATTCTACAATAATACAACATTCAATTTATGTTAAAAAGCTTGTGAAATTGAAATCCTTGGCTAATTTTCTCTCTGCACATTCTTCCCCAGAAATAACACGAATGGACACTGAACTTCAAGAATAGGAGGTTCTAGATTCCCATGAAAATCATTAAACATGGGAGATGTATTTTTTTGGAACTTCTAGATTTCCTATTTGAAAGAGACTGGAAAACATGAAACTCAACCAGGTAAACTTTGGGATTGTATGTATTTCATAGAAAAAAAAAAGAAAAGTTTCCCTATTATTTATCAATATCTGGAGGGTGTATGAATGATAAGGAAAAATACTAGGCCATACTCATTGGATTGGAACTATCCTAATAGCTAAAAATATCCAACCAGTATATCCAAATGGATTCAAAGTTAGTGATATTATAGATCAGTGGATAATATTCTATCAAAAACAAAGAATTGGCCCATATCACTGGCTATTTAAAGAGAATAATGGAAGATTCCCCTTTTGAACCCACATTGAATCATATCCCCCAATTAAAAAAAGTTTTTGAAAACACACTAGCTAATGTGTCCATACTCTTGGAAGACCCTGATCAGGGGAAAGCGATATTCTACATGACACACTGAAGAATAGTCTCACAATCAACTTCCATAACATGAAATAAATCAATCAGGTCTACATTACCCCAGAGAATGATGAACTGATATCCACCCCTGGATTGATGGATCCCATTATGGAATATCTCCAATACTGGATCCTCTAGAAAGAATGGTCCAAAAGGAAATAGATCTGGAAAAAAGTAGCGAATTTTATCATATGGGATGGTCCAAATGATAAAAAATACCTCTACAAACAGGGATCCAAAAAAATAATCCTCAGATGCATTGAATAAGGAGAGATTCTAGACATTATGGTATATGTCCATGTAGGCTCCTGCAGTGCTCAATAGTTTGGGTCCAGGATCTCCTACAAAATCTATAGGCTGAGTTACTTCTAGAAAACCATGATACCAGACTACGTGGAATTCACAATGAAATTTCATTCAAGCTATATTCATTTAAATTTCATCAATAAACACCAGGAATTTCTATACATAGCTAAATATTATTGGTTTTTTTTGTATGAAGAATGAATGTTGTGGGGTTATATCCCCCAAAAATGTCTTAGCAACTTAAGTACATCCTTATTACTACTGACTTATTTTCCAAATGGGATGAGTAAATACCCGTCAGTGAGGTAGGGATGAATAATATCATAAACTTAGTTAATTCCAATATCGTTACCAGCTTCAGATTCCCTCACATGATATTGATGCACAAAAACATTGAATTATGTTCTACAGAGTTGAAACTTTTTTATATAGAGTACAATATTGAGTAAATCACTCATCCCGATATAAGGTAGTGACAAACGGACAAATAGAGTCCTTGAATTAGACTATACCAAATACACTCTATAAATTATGCAATAAGGATAAGAATTTCTATCTAGAAAAACTCCTCTAGGATTTATGGGCCTAATGTACCACAACACATAATACTACACAAAAAACCCTATATTCATGGGCATACAAAACTGAGGTAGTGTTTCCCATGGAAGTCCAATTTCCCTTGATTTGAATATCCTTTTCTAGAGAACTATCAAATGATGAGAAATCACAAGAGTGTTTGTATTAGTTGGAGTAGACTGATGAGAATAGGTTGTGTGCATTGAAAATCCTTGAATTCCATCAGAACTGGATCACATAAGCCTCCAATAAAAAGGTTCGCCTTTTCTTATTCTTATAAGGATAATTGGTATTGGATCTTGAACCCCAATAACACTAGGAAGGAATCCTTTGAACCCAGAACCCAAATGGTAAGGGCCTTATAACACACATAAAAAATATTAGACCAAATATTTTTCACTGGACACAATGGATGGGTAATGAGTCATGCCCCACACCAATGAATGTTTTCTCAAGAAATACTTTCCATAGGTGCCATCAAGCACTATCTATTTATTGACCACATGATGTTAAACTATATAGAACTCAACATGGTCACATGATGTTAAACTACATAAAAACTTCCTAATAACATGACATTAAACTATACATGACACATCCTAAATACATGATGTTAAACTATATAGAATAAGTCCATGATTCAAGACATTAAACAATATAGTGTTTCTTGTCCTGGTTGCACTGCATTAAAATTCTCAACCATGTCCTACGAATATGATGTTATGATTTATGGATTATTTCCTAATGATATTGTGTCAAAATATATAGAAATACTCCTTGAAGCAAGACATTGAACTACATAGTGTATCACATCCTAACCACATGATGTTAAGCTATAAAAAACATGTCCTAACCACATGACGTTAAACTGCATGTGGGTAGTCCTCACTGCATGAAATTACACTACATGGGAATAATTATCTCCCAAATGGTTCCTTTTACACAATATAGATTTGTGAAAAAAATGAAATGAAGTGCCCCCATCCCATTCCGGGAGTCATATCCACATAGAGAATCTTCATATTAATGAACAACATATGGCTAGAATCCATATCCTATAGGATACATAATAATAACCAAGTCCTTGGTCCTAGATCCAGTCAAAATATTTCTATTTGAAGTTTCATAACCTTCATCCTCACCACATGATATAAAACTAAAAAGATCCCCAATATTCATTTTCTTTCACCTTGAGTCACCTTCATCCTTACTGCATGAAATTAAACTACATGACTGATGTTCTCTTTGCATGACAGTAAACTAAACTATTTTCTAGAACTACATACATCTTGATTCTCATTCTAAAGAGATATAAAGGGATGTATAGATCCTATATCTTGGACCATCCACCACATGACATGAAATTACCCACTCCTTTATCTAATTGACTCTATTTCATGAGGTTAACCTTTTTCATTCCATGTTTCTCACATTGATCATATCTCATGTGAGATTAGGAATTTTTTTAGGGGCTTACCTACATGATTGGGACACATCAGGTTATGAAAGGGTTTACATGGTCCTAAATTAATGTTACTAAAAGGAATACTATGAGTCCACACCACAGTACCTTAAACTACATAGTGGATGGCTCTTACATGACATAAAACTATACATTTCCACAGACCTTTCCAAGTAGGAACACTATCATTGGTGTCTTTCTCCCACCATGCCTCCATTCAAGATCTATGTGTGGCTTGATTCTTATCATCAAAGGATACGTACTAAGGCCTTGATCTCCAATCCTTGGCCCAACTAAAATAATCGACGGGAACAATTCCCCCTCTACATATGGGTCTGACTAGAATAGAGTGTTTCCTCTTCAAGAACTAAATGTGACTTGATTCTTGTCATCATAGGATACATAGTGACACACAAAACTATAATAATTTTCCCAAATATAAAAATAAACGGGAACAATTACCCTATGCATACAGGTTATAATTGCATAGAGTTTTTTCCAATTAAATAACTACATATATATTGATTCCTATAATCACATGATATATAGTGACACCTAGAACTCCATTCTTAATCCCAACCTCCATATTCTCTTTTCCTCGTCGGGGAGCATACATCCTTACTTCATGAAATTAAACTATATGTTCTCTCAATAACAATATGTGTCTTGATACCTTTCATCATGGGATATGTACTGACACCCAGATCTCCAATTCTTGGTTCCATCCATGATAATATAAAATGTCCCCCTCATCTCTATGTATGGGTCAAAACTATGTAGGGAAATTTCATACAAGGAATATTTTTTGGATTGATTCTTGAAATCATAGGATACATAAAGATGCCATGATCAACAATTATAGGTTTATACATAGCATATAAATGATGAAAATGCACCCTTAATGGTATATGGGCCAGAACTATATAGAAAATGTCCTTACCATGTGAAATTAAACTGCATGGAAAGCATCATAGTCGCATGAAATTAATGATTCATGAGAAATTCATATATACTACAAGATTTTAAATGGTGCAAAACATCACACACAATCATTCCTTTTCAAAGTTCCATAAAGTCATAACCTTGGTCAACTAGAGCAATGTGTACTTCTTCTATCTTTCAAAACCCTCATCCCACAAATCACAATTCATGTGTTGAGAACCTCGGGTTTCCAAAAATCTTTCATGGACCTTGGAAGGGATATAGATCTCTTTGCTTAACAATACTATCAATGTAGAAGGGCTCATACCTACCAACAAGATACACCATGGCCCTATAAAAACGAATTTTTGATCCTTATGAGATGGATATCACTGTGGATGAAATCAGCAACTTAGGATGTTATGAGCCATCCCCGGAATGATTATCCTTTATCATTACACATGACTTGAGAACCTAAAGCCATTATTTTTATCATTTTAATCTTTCTATCAGAAATATTTTGGATTACTCTTGAACCTAGGTATCGTAATTATGCTCTTATATAACATTCCCCTTATATCTGGTCCACGTGTATAACAACCTTAATCTACTAGGACTTTGGTCAAAGTTGTGTGAGATTAATATCTAGCCATTAATGGTCTAAATAACAAGAACATAAAATCCTAGATTAATAGATAGAAAAATTGTTTTTTGAGAATCAACAAAAGGGAATCTTGAGTAAGTGTCAAGTCTTCTCTAACTAAACTATTCATCTCCAGAGTCTAGAAAATAAATTAGGGCATAAATAAATGAGGCATAAATACCATAGAGACTTATTTGTTTCCCTAGTAAAATATGATATATGCTTACTAGACCCCCTAGTTCAAGAAAAAGCTGAAGTAATGATATTTCATATCACCTCACCCTGATAACATCTTCACTCGCAGGAAAACAACTTTTAGGGTACCTGAACCATTCTTGAATATTATATTTTCTAAAAATCATTCTTCATATTTTGAGCACCATGGGTCCCCAAAAACTATTCATGTCCCCAACAAAGGAAATGAGATCTATCATTTTGACCATGATATCGATGCATAAGGGCTAAGACCCACCAAACAGAGATTTATGGCTCTATATAAAGGTATTTAAGATTATTGTGAGCCTGAAATCATCCTAGAAGAACCTAGAACCTGAGGGTGTTCTAATACATTCCCAGCATGATTTCCCCACACCATCCTCATGACCCATTCACTATAAAATAGGATTTACAATCCCAATAACTAGACTATTCAAGAGGATCTGATAACCTCAGCATTAAATCACTCTGTTTTGTACCCTTTATCATAACAGGAATGTGACACTCAATTTTTGAATCTTTTGATGGACTACACCTCATGACTCAAATTCACATGGTATAGGGATTCAACTTCAAAATTTAAGAACTAAATTTCTTTAGGGTTCTAGAGCCCTTCCTAGATAGTTTTTTTACCCAAACACCTAACTTCATCAACTGGACATTTTTGTCTTCAAAAATCGTTCATGGACCTCAAAAAAAGTATGGAAACCCTTGTTTGACCATTATATCCATGAATAAGGTCTTTGACTTACCAACCAAGGGCATTACATCCTTTTAGGAAAGGAACCATAATCCTTGTTAGACCTGGTAACACCTTGTAGTAACCTGAAATCTAATTGTGTAATGGGTCATCCCTCACATGTCTATCCTCCAAATCCAAATCCTCCAAATCCATTTTTTTTGTATTTTCTAAGATTCCACTTTATGGATTAGTGGGAACCTCACATTAAATCTATTCACACCATCACATCCCAAATTTCAAATTCAAAAGAGAGAAAAAATGAACACATTGGAAATTCAAAATGATGCGCCTTGTACCAATCACCATCGAACCGCCTCAAGTCACCAAATCTCTAAAGCAGCGGTCCGCCTCGATCCACACCCTCAACAGGCAACCCATATTTTAACCTTATAAGTGGACCTAACATACCTATTATTTCACCCTTAGCCAATGGTACCCCCATAAATCTTCCATATCCCTTAGAGAAGAGTGGGGGAAACCTTTTTTTGACCATTATATCAATGCATAAGGGATTTGGACTACCAACCAGAGGCTTCTCATCCATAGTGAAAAGGAACTCTAATCCCCGTGAACCCCAACAACACCACGAAGGAACTCAACACCCCATAGTGTTTTAGGTCAACCATGACATGTATGACTCATATTATATAATCAATAATCAAGTCCTTATATAAATACTTTAAACATAAAAATATTTTATTTCTAGGAATCCAGACTTTAATCTACACAACATATATGTTCTAACTGTAAATTGTTAAAATGAATGGAAAATGTCCTTCCTGCATGACATTAAACTACATGAAGCATTATCATTCACAAATGGTATTTTACCAAGACATAAAAGTTATGAGCTATGACTCAAAAAAACATAAGTAAAATTCACATGATAAAAGAACATAAAATATGAAAATAGAAGGTCCTAGATAGAAGAACCTAAACTACAACACAAAGACAATTTAGTTAGTAAGACCAAAAAAGGCACAAAATATGTTACGCCAAAAACCCATAAGATGTGGACATGAGAAATATACAAAACTATGTACCGTAAGTCTTCCCCTATATGAATCTTAGAAAAAAAACTAGGAAAATATGAATAAAAAGTTACAAATATTGCGGGGATCACCATATGGGATTAGAAAAATGAATATATGCTCGCTAAGTCCACTGAATTTAGAAAAATATAGAATATAATCCCTCTATGATACATATTATACCCAAATTATCCTTTATTGAATTAGGTAATCTTAAGATAACTAGATTATATACATCAAAGAGAAATCTCATATTATAGGTAATTAATGATAATTTCTTGAGAAAAATTTGTTTTGGTTTAAAATTAAAATCCATGAATTCATGTTTACTAGATATTATACAAAATATGGGTATAATTGATGTTCTATGCAACATCAGATCAATGAATTTTTCAGAATATTATGAATAAAAGAAAATTGGAAAACATCATATATTGTTTGGAAGATCTTTTCATTGATAGAATGCATAAGGAATAATTTCCACATATCAGAGTCTCTCCTATGATACAAGAGCTAAAAATTTGTAAAATTAAAAGTTTGCAACAACATTTTCTTGGAGGAGTCATTGATATCTATAAAACTTATCTCCAGGGAGGTAATAGATTGGTGTAATTTATCAAAAGACTTAGTTTCCATCACAAAAATCTATTGGAACTCCTCTTCCCTGGTAACATCATCATTACTAGACTTCTCACTATATCAAAGAGTGCATATTACTCTAGTACTATTTTATCCAATATTTTATTTTCATAATGAATCTGGGATAAATATTTTTGAAGACAACAAATTACATATTTGTGACTGTATATTTTACACTTCCCAACACTGACCACATTCCAGTTAGTTTTTGCCTCCACCGAATGCTAGGAAGCTTAGCTTAATTCCTCATCACATAATTTATTTACTAAATAAGAGGCCTCAAATATAATTAATCTAAATTCAAGGGACCTATTCTCTCCCCCAACGATATCATCTCCTTCACCGAATCATGAAGGGAATTATAATAAAAAAACTCACAACTAAGGGTGGTAAAACTGAATAGAAGGTAACCCAGAAGGTCCTTCAACCATCATTAAGGGGCCACTGACGATAATGTACAAAACCCCCACCATACATACCACCACGTTGAGTGGTAAAGTGATGTGGAATCTATACCTTGACCAAAGACCATCCTCAAAAAAAGAAAAAATTATTTGGCTAAGTCTATAAGTGATGGATTCATGCTCATAGTCTTCGATGAAGTAGTTCATGAAATGGCCTCTGCATTGGTATATTTTGTCAAAGGAATCCCCAAGGATGTAGGGACTTGAACTTCTGAGTTTTGGGGTGAAGGAACTAGAATATGGGTAATGGTTTTATCATTAAAAGTATAAATTATTTGATATAACCAGGTAACCAATGGATATAACTGATGTTAGAGACAAACCTTTGTCAGTTGTTCCACTAGAGACATTTGTTTCACCAACCCCATCCTATGGTGAAGAGGCAACAAACTCTGGTGATGAGTAGATTAGTGGAACCTCCAGTGCATTCTCTAATGTTTTTCTTTACTCACCAACCTTAAGGGATGAAATAACAAAAGATATGTGAGCTAGAATAACACAAAACCAACCATGTTTTATGTTTCTGAATAAGTATTCACTTTTTCCAAAACATGCCTCCATCAATGATAACTCAGTAGAAGAATAGATAAAAGTATCAATATATTCTAGAAGAATGTTCACCTATGACAAATCAAATTAAATGTCCTCTATAACATCTATATCGGTCATTAGGCCTAATAAGGATGACTCATAAACCATATTTTATTATTAAAGGATATGTACCAATAACAAAAGTTATGATAACGAAACTATAAGCTCACCCACATCCTTAGGGGAATACACGTGCTCTTATAAATGGGCTCGGTGGGGACCTGCACATTTTTGAAAAATTTGGATGTATTACTAGAATAGTCCAGAATAAGGAAAGAGTGAAATTTAAAACTTACTTGAGGATTCTAGGGGAGAGGGGTCTAACAATTCAGAAAGATTCTTTTCCCTTACTCTTCAATGGGAAGTTCTCCGAAAGGTATCGACATCGAGAGTATTAAGTAATCCCCCCCAGAAGATTCTGATGCCGATGGTGTCACTCGACGAACAACAATCATTATCCTCATAATATCTAGTCGACCTAGGGATCCCCCATCATCTGTCCCTCGATTATGGCTCAACTCAGCACTGACAACCGTACCACGGGTATAATATATGGGGGATGATAGGATTAGTCGGTCTTCTAAAGTCTCATGTTGTATCAAAAAAGAATCAATGAATTTCTTCATGGTCTTCATAAAACATGACCCTTTGAATGTGGATGAATGATTATCCCTAATGCTACCTCGACAATGGGATATCCATATTCATCCAAGATAATCTCCAGCGTGCCTCTAGCCACTATTTTCAAAAACTAAGGGGAATAAAAATAAATAACCTTAATGATTTCCTACATTAAATAAATTTATTATTGGAAATACTTAACATTTATAGGTTGGACATTGAATGTAATTCCCTGGGGAGCTGGAATATGAGAGAAAACTTCCAAAGGTAATTCTTCCTGGCATAGTTTCCCCCAATTCCTAGCCTCTGAGTTCACAATTCCTTAAGTCGATCACCCACATTTAAAATTTGAATTAAAATAATAATATTGGCACAAGTTCACTCAGAAGCACCACACCCATTATAGTTTCACTGGTTGTCACTTTTACTAGAAATAGAGTAATGGTAAATTCCTCTCTTCCTTATGAGCTTCTTTTGGGGATATTGTTCCTCTCAAAAAAACTATTTTTTGGGTGTTGTATTGGCTTGAATTGTTGGTGTCATTTGGTATCCTTACGTACCATTGTGGATAATTTCTCATTTGGATACAAGTAATCCAAAATATAACCATTATTTTAAAGAAAAACCAATCTCTCTATCACATGGGGTGCATCTATCTTCCCCTAAGTCTCCAATCTAGTAAACATCATCCACAATAGGATAGAAACCATAGGATGATTCTCATATTGAACATAAATAAAGGGGAAATATCAACTGAAAAACATAGAACTGCTAGCTAAACATGCATGGCGTGTACCATTCATAGAGGTGACTCATGTCAATATAAGAAGAAAGGGAACCCTAATGAAGTGACATCATATAAGCATGGGCCTCAAGGATGGACCCAACATTATGAACCATTCTACCAATGGGAACTAGCCCATAGGGTTTGAAGGGAAAGTGGTCATAAAGACACATGAAGGCATTGACCTCCTAATCATATAGTTCAATATGCCTTACCCCTTGATTCACTATAAGAATGATTTGAAACAAATGTTGGGGATGTTTTGGATACTAAGGTACTCATAACCACCTAAATGAGCCACCATCTAACCCCATAACACCTGAAAGAGGCCAGATATTATATGTGTTCCTTTTCACCTATAAATATGTAGTAGGATTTGATACAACTTTTCCAACAAATGGATGGATAGCCTGATACATTTCACTCCTATAGAGGTAACCATCATGAAATTGGAGATTGTAGCTCCACCCCTAACCTTTATCAGGAATATGTACCCACTTAGGTATATATTAAGGAAACTGGATAGCTGAACAGTCTATTTAAGATCAAAGATAACCTCCCACCCCCATTTTTAAATTCCTCTTCTTTAATTGTGGGACAGTAGGCAGACTTCACACCATGGGAGTCATTCATAGGGAATTATTTTGGGTTCTTGGATTCCGAATCAGAATGTTTTTTCTTGATGAAGTATCTCTCCCATTTATTGAATGATATATTGTCAATTGGGAGTGGATACCTCAAAATTTCCTTTTAGGATAGCTTGATAAACTCTCAAGAAAGAGGAGGATTCCTCTATATGTTATCCCACACAAATCATTGGGGGGAAAACTCATAATATATCCGTAAAAATATGGGTTAATTGTTTATCTAATCAATATCTTAGAGGCTAATACCCACCTCACCATGTACGGGGTGGAATGAGATTGTATTGGGACTCCATCAGATGAAAATATCCAACATATAACCCTTTTTGTAGTAGTAAAAAGTTTGTGATATGCAGATAGAATCATAAATCCTCATGTTATTCAAGTCCATGGTAAACTCATAGGAAATATATTTCACCTATAATAGACAACCATAATATATTCCAAAACTAATCACTAATAGAAATACCTAGTTGGAAAACTACCCAAACCATTTCCTAGTGAAACAATTTGCATTACTGTATGGTATGTATGGATATTTGAATTATGTTCATGCTGGTTCCCATCAAATAATGTGGGAATAAACATAATTATATGCCCATATTTTTGTTTCCCCACATTAATTAAATGAAATATCTATTTTATGTTCACCTGAATGGTATTTTGGGATTTTTTAATCCAAGACGGGGGTATGAATGATTATTATAATGAAGGGATTGAGGTATCATTGGTAATACTAATCACATGGATATGTAGGAAGTCTGAAATGGGATATTCGATAAGTATCATTCCCATAAAAGTCATTAGACTTGTCTATGATGACTCAATAACACATAGACCAGTAGAATCCATAATTGCTACGATAGTATCCCGGCGAGCCATCACTACTTTAGCCTCTTTCTTTGAAGACTTTTGGGAAGATGTACAAGATCTGGAATCCATCTGAACAAATGTAAGTGTAATATTTCTAAAAAAACTCATTGAATGAGATGAATGTCCCCAATTTCATCCTACGCATCACATAAACCATTAGGGGATTTCTGACCATATATAGGACTCGAATATTTCTGGATCTAGGTTGATATAATGCCCCACATAACCCATAGGATATCTCATGACCGTATAACCCTTAATACTACTCACGATCATGTGACCCTAACATGGTCATGTTATACACATAATAGTTGAGTGATCATGTAGAAGAAGTAACAAATCATGGGAAACCTAAAGATGAGAAATTTACGAAGGAATTATGCCAAATATTAAGTAATAAACAATGATATATTTCTAGTTTATTTGAATAAGTGATAACTAACATAAATTATCATAGATAGAGATCACAAAACCATTCTCAAAAAATAGTCTTACAGCTGAGTCTCATGGTCAGTTCTCAAGGAAGGTCTTGCAAAGGGGTCATGTGAGGGAGGATAATCATAATATATCTGGAGAGTTGACATATCCAATGGATGAGATTCCCCCAATTCCCATATTTATAGGGTACTATTAAAAAATACCAATAGTCACTTGGATGACTAAATGTTTCCCAATACACTAATTAGAGGCATTGGCAAAGACTCAGGTTGGCATTTAGATTACTCATAATCGAGATCTTGTACCTTCGAACATCGCTTCTATGGGGGATTTTTTGATTCCCACCAAACGATAATTGTAAAATCTATAAGGGAAGAAATAACTAAATCAAGGGTATTATTTTATCCTCAAATAAATGGAAGAGAAGGTTTCCAGAAAACACAGATCGCGTAACCTTTAAAAGGAAACAAGATCTCATGAACTTTATAAGGTTATGAGAATTGTTTATGCATAGTTCATGATCTACTAAAATACTAGGCTTGCTTATTTGGAGGTAAGTCACACTATCATGAAAATCAATCTAAAAAGTTAAAATGTTTTATTGGTCTTGGAGGGTCTACTAAATATTTTTAAAATAAATAAAACAATCCTAAAATCAAATTATTTTAATTTTAAAACATATATTGGCCAAACATACCTTTTATAGTATTTTATTAAATCACTATTGGATCATTATGATGTCATAAAACACATTATATAATTAAACGGTATTTAATTTTCACCAAAAAACTTGACTGCCTCAGAAAATTATGAAAAATTCACTATTGGATAATTTGGATGTCCTAATTCCAAAAAAATATTCATTTTATATAAATAATTGTCTAAACTTTTTAATTTTCACTATTAAAATTAAAACCAAAATTTATTGAAAATTCATTGGTTTGACAAAAACATTTTTCAAACCTTAAAAAATTACAATTTTATTCATAATAATTATACGATCATTTATATTTTTAAAAAAGTTATATAGTGATAATATTAAAATATTATTTAATTCAAAAATACATTAATTTATGAAATTATATTTCATAATTTAATTTTAATTAAAAATACTATTTGTGCATTAAAAAAACATTTACAAGGTAAAAATAATAAAATGAATATATATTATTTATTGTATACAATAATAATGCACACTATAATAGTGCAAAGGTCTTGTTAAAGAACCCCTTATAACACCCGCATAAGACTGATGGGTAATGTGTGTGATGATGACATACTCTTGGGGTGGCTTAGATAACATCGCTCAGGTGGTAATCTCTATCAGCTTCCACATCTCCCGTAGGCGGTTTCTTTCGATATTAACGTGTTAAAGCTCAGCTTGCGCTTGGTCAAGAGAAAATCCCAATGAAGATAGATCCTTCCCAAGATCTGACAAATGGGCTTTGTATGAATCTATTCTACTTGATGAGGCAATTTCTTCCATTTTCTAAGTAAATTGGATTTGTTAAAGCCCTATATTTATACTAATCATGTGATCACTGTTCAATGACTATATTCGCAATGATATGAATTATTAATGGTATTTTGAAATTAAAAATCATAAAACAAATGATGTTCATATTTTATATAAGCATTTTACTAAATAAGACTTTTAATTAGATCAAGAGAAATTTTCATTAATGAATGTTTGGGTCATTACAATAATCTCCGCTTAAGAAATTTCACCCTTGAATTTTTATTTTCGCACACTAAAATAGATACAGGTAACTCTGCTTCATCACTTCCTCTGATTCCCATGTTGCTTCTTCAAACTTGTGTTTTCCCCACAACAATTTCATGAGGGTCACTGTCATTTTTTGTAGAACGTTTTCACAACTATCTAAGATCTTCACCGGCTTCTCTTCATTGGAGAGGTCATTATCCAATGGTACCACCTCTAGATTGAGTACATGTGATGGGTCATATATGTAATTTCTCAAGAGTAATACGTTGAATACAACATGTACTTGAGATAGGTTTGGTGGGAGTGTTAGTGGACAGGCTACTCCTCCAATTCGATCAAGGATATCAAAAGTGCCGATGTACCTTGGAATAAGATTTCCATTCTTCCCAAATCTCATAACTCAATTCCAGAGTGATATGTGGAGGAATACCATGTCTCTGACATCAAACTCTAGGCCTCATTGACGATTATAATCATAACTCTTTTTTCAACTCTGATCATCTTTAATGTGATATTGGATAGTCTTAAACTTCTCCAGCATTTCTTCGACCATTTAGGGACCTAGGAGTTTTGTCACCCCAATTTCATCCCAACATGCTGGTGTTCTGCACCACTTCCCATAAAGGGCTTCATATGGAGCCATATGAATTCTTGGGTAGAAACTATTATTCTAAGATAACTCAGCCAAAGGAAGATGTTGATCCCATCCTCCTTGGATGTCCATTGAGCATGCTATCAACATGTCCTCAAGTTTTTGGATAGTCCCCTCAGATTGGCCATCAGTTTGAGGATGATAAGATGCACTAAAGTTAAACTCAGTATTTAGAGTATATTGAAGACTCTTCCAAAACATAGAGGTGAATATTGGATCTCAATCAGATTCAATCAATAATGCTACTCAATTCAGCCTTACCACATATCTGATGTATATCTATGCTAGCTGATCTAATGGGAAATCCTCACGAATTGAAATGAAGTGTGTAGTCTTTGTATGGTGATCCAAAACTACCCAGGTAACATTTTTTTATTTTGATGACTTCAAAAGTCCAGTAACAAATCCCATGGTGATGTTTTCCCATTTACACGTTGGTATGGGTAATGGTTGCATCATCCCCTTATACTTATGCCTCTCATCCTTCACTTTATGACATACCAAGAACTTTCATGTATACTCAGTGATCTCCTTCTTTATGTTATCCCACAAATAATGCTATCGAAGATCCTGATAGATCTTCGTATTTCCTGGGTGAATGGATAAATTTGAACTATGTGCATCCTTGAAAAGTTCTTTCTTTAAGTCTGGATGTGATGGAACACATATCCTTATCCCAAATCTCACAATTCCTTCTTCATTAACACTAAACTCCAACGACTTCCATTTTCTGATAGATTCCACTTTCTTCCGAATTCTCACATCGTCACTTTGAGAATCCTTTAACCTTTTCAAAAGAGACGGTTGAGAAATAGTTTTTCAAATTATTGATGATGTTCCCTTATTTATGATTCCCATTTATATCTTCATCAAATTGATGAAGATTAGATCCTTTTTAATTCTCATTGATGATCGAATTGTGGGGTTCTTTTTTACTTATAGAATCCTCTACCTTGTTCTATCTCCTAGATTGGTAATGGATTGAGCAGTCATTGTCTTTGATCATATGTAACCATCATCGTTGGAGCATGTTCAACTCTTTCTGTGTTAATATATACTTGAGGCTTTTGTGATCCAGGTATATTTCAAACTTATCCCCAAATAGGTAATGTCGCCAAATTTTTAAAGACAAAATTACTAAATCCAACTATAGATCTTGTGTTTGATAGTGTTTCTCATGAAATTTCAATTAACCTGAATCACAGTTATTGAATTTTTTATTTTTCATCAACACACAGCCCAAGACCTTCTTTAAAGAATCACTACATACCACAAAAGATCTCCACTTGTTGGTAGTGTGAGCACAAGTGCAGTGATAATCTTCTTTTTCAACCCCATGAAGCTCTCTTCGTATTCATCACTCCAAGAAAACATTAATCCTTCAAATTTAGCTTGGTAATAGGGTTTTACAATCGTGATAAATGTCTCACAAATTAGAAATAATATCCACCTAACCCGAGGAAGTTATGAATATCTGTTATCGATGTTGGCCTTGACCATCCCTCAATTGTAGATATCTTGGAGGTATCCATAGATATCCCATTGCTTGTGATGATATGACCCATGAATGATACCTCCTTCAATAAGAACTCACACTTTCAATAATTTTCATAGATCATCTCCTTTCGTAATGTCTCTAGTATAGTGATTAGATTCTCCTCATGCTCCTCCATGGTTTTGGAGTATATTAGAACATGATCTATAAAGACTACAAAATATTTGTTAAGGTACTCTCTAAATACTCTATTAATCAATTCCATGAATATTTCTGGAGCATTAGTGAGTTCTAATGGTATTACTTTTAAATAATATTTCCCGTGTCTTGTATGAAAAGTAGTCTTTGAGATATCCTCCTTCTTCACCCTTATTTGGTAATATCTAAATCGAAAATCCACCTTAGATAAGTAGTGTGCTCCAAGAAGCTGAAAAAAACAAGTTATAAATTCATGGAAGAGGATACTTGTTCTTTATAATGATTTTTTGAGATCATGATAATCAATACAAAGGCGCATTGACCCATCCTTTTTCTTGACGAAGTAGATTTGTGCACCCCATGGTGAATCACTTGGGTGTATAAACCAAATATCTAGATTCTCCTATAGTTGTTTCTTCAACAAATCAAGCTCCACAACAACCATTCTATATTGTTTTTTGGATATTGATAGTGCCCCAGGTATAAGATCAATTGATAAATAAACATATCATCTAGGAGGAAGACCAAACAATTCATCAGGGAACACTTTAGCAAATTCGCTCACAATAGGCATGTCTTCAAGGATTGTTTCTTCTTTAGACTCAATCACCAGAGCCAATCCACACTTGATATGATGGTGCTAAAGAAGATTCAACCTCAACTTTCCACTTGTATAGAATCGGGGGTTGATTTTCCATATGGAGATTGATTTCACTCTCATGGCAATTTATGTTGGCTCTACAGACAGAAATCCAATCCATTCGACGGATTACATCAAATTCCACCAAAGGGAGTATAAAGAGGTTCTTTGGGATGTTCAATCCAAAAATTATGATACGGGAGGAGTTATATTCATGGGATTAAATGAATTCTCCATTTTCCATTCTCACCAACTATTTTAGTTCCATAACATGTGGTGGTGTTGGGATTGTTCTACGAACCTTTTGGGATATAATAAAATGCGTAGGACCATAATAAAAAAGTATGTTCTCTATTATTGAATGGGTAACTAGAGTACCTATCACCACTTCATTTTCAGGGTTCACATAGGTGGTATGGATGGAAAAATCATTCCATTGTTTCCTTGGAGGTTGTTGGTTGTCTCTGAAAACCCTTGGCTTAGGGAACTGGATCACAAACTACCCTAGTTCTATGAAGTTAAACCAATGGAAAATGTGTTGAGCATCAAACAGAGCGTTTCGTTCATATGTAATAACTGTGGGTTTTTATTGTCTGTAGTTAATGGATAGTTTCTCTTTCTCTTCCACACCTAAAGCACTTCCTCGTTCCCTTTAGGCAATTTCTTTGGTTCTTCTTTCCACACCTTTGGAATGTGGGGTGCTGTATTTTCATAGAATGATTGGATTTGTCCATTAGGCTGATATAATTCAAGTCCACCTTATGCTTCATATCCCCATTATACCCCTGAGATTTTTAGATCTCTATTTCTACTTTGATGGCACATCAGATTATATCCTCATAGCTCTCGAAGTCAGGGATCGCTAGGGATTTCTGTAGGCTAGGTTCTATCCCACCAAGAAAGTGGTCAACCTTGCATTCAGGGGAAACGACAATGCCAGAGGCATATAATTCAAGCCTTTTAAAGTTTTCCTCATACGCCCCGATGGATTTTCCATCTTTTTTTCTTGAGGGAAAGGAAGACCCTTCCTATATTAAGTCGGTGGGTGTGAGGAAAATATTTGTTGAAACATTTTCCATAAATTCTTCCATTCCAACGACTCAACACCCTCCTCAGGCTTAGTATTTTTTATCAATGTACACCATTGATCAGCTTCACCCTCTATATGATAAGAATCTAACAATACCTTCTCTTGTTCCGAACATTGAAGGAAGGAGAAGATCTTCTCAAAAGAGTTTATCCATTGTTCAGTGATTGAGGGATAAAATGATCCATTAAAAGTAAGAGGCCTTTGTCTCATGAAGCTCATGATGGTGACTTTTTCTTTATTACGGTGGTTGAATGTTACTATTAACCCATGTTTCTATTAAAAACTTGAGTTAACTAAGAGATTATCATGATAAAGTTTGTGATTCCTACTCCCATCAGATTGGGCCTCTCATTAGAATAGTCATCACATTGATTTTCGCATCAGTTGTTAGCCCGAGTCCTCATATTACCAGCCGTTGGCTCAAATAAAATGAAATTTAGGGTTAAAACATAAATGGTAATCCAAAGAAAAAAATAGATGACTTATAAATTACTTTTATTTCCTTAACTTATGAATTTATATGCTTCAATCCATGTTATCCATGATCTTATTCCTAACATATATTCATAGAGGCTTTTTTTAATCCCTTAATAATGGTTCATACTAAGCTTATGAATTTACCAAATAATATCCCCCAAAAGTGTCGTAACCAAGAGTGTATAATGTTTTTTTGTCCTACACCCGTTCCTGTTCGAGTCTAGCTCAAAGTGTTGTTTTCGGGTTTTACCCTTAGGATACATCTCTGCCAGAGATCCATCTACCTGCTCGTATCCTGACAGGGATGTATTTTCTTGATAAACCACTTAATCAATACTCCCCAAAATTTAGGGATGTTTTTATTATTCTTAGTCATATCCCTAAGGCTTTCACTAGGGTTTTCAAATCATAATCATAAAAATAACTAAACCTATCCTATGATACCAACTATAACAACCCCACACTTTATTTCACACAAAAAATAATTTATTACCTAAACAAATCACTGGATACAACATCGAAGATTGAGATTTCTAGTGTCTTTGGGGATTAGTAACATTACATAACAACTTAGAACATAAAATACAACAAATTTATAGAAAACTTCTTTTAAATGACCACAAACATTCCTTGGTACATAACATTTCATGGGATAACCTGAGGACATGCATAAGAAAAAGGTGAGCTATAATGAAAATTATGGGAGTAAACAAGTCATAACATAAATAATATAACACATGTTAGGAAATATGAATATCAATAGATAATAATAAAAACATGAACATAAAGGCATAATACAACATGATTATCATAACATGGAAATATGGCAACAACATTCAACTTGATATTAGCATGAGACAAGGCCCATTGAACATGGAGTAGGGGTAAACTATCATTTAACATAAATTATAATTATTAAACCCTCATTTCAATTGAAGTATAATGATATTATTATTTACCAATACATTTGAGCACTGTCAGGGCACACCCTTCTTAATCATCTCATTTCATGCTTAAGTGGGCCGCATGGACCATATAACATGGATTCATTAAAAATCATCTTTTATTCCATGATAAAGGGATGTGAAATTAATACATGAAACTCTGTAATCAATATGTAGATGTTCATAAAGGTGAATATCCATGATAGATATGTGGGCATGGTATTCACTACATACTGACTTTGGCTTAGAAAATCATAGTGTAATTTCCGCAGCATAAAGACGTGACATAATAATTCATAAAAAACGTTGATGAGAGAGAAAGGGGTTTCTCATCATTTGTTCATGAAATGTACAGTAAGAGGTCATATATATACATCTACCAACATATGTAACGGAATTTAGATTCATAATTACTTGTATGTAATTGAGGAGAGAGAAACTCCAAACAAAATATCAGCATGGTAACAGGTATACATGGGAGGCAATAATGAGAGATTACTAGGACTCTCACCATTAAAACATAAATAGATAATTATAGTATAAGTTTTAAATCATACCACAATATTTTTAGTTGAACGCAGAAGGGTAAAACAACATAATGAAATTTGGACAAAAAACGAGAAAGGAAGAAATCCCTTACCCGGAAGTGAGATCCCAAAGGCTTGGGAGAGGATTGCGAGAGGATTATTGGGAGATTTGAGAGCCTTGGTAGAATTATAGAGAGGGGATGAAAGAGGTTTGTTGAGCTTAAAAGGCTTTTAATGAATAGGAAAGTGAGCATGGATTGGTTTATAGAGGAAAAGAGAGGAAATACATTATTATTTAGGTTTGGGGCACCACACATTAATGGTATAACATATAATGGCAGAACATATTGTTTATAGTATTTTATGAAATCACTATTGGGTCATTATAATGCCATAAAACACATTATATAATTAAGCATTATTTAATTTTCACCCAAAAAATCGACTGTCTTAGAAAATTATGAAAAATTCACCATTTTATAATTTTGATGTCCTAATTCCAAAACTAATATTCATTTTATTTAAATAATTTTTTAAACATGTGAATTTTTATTTTTAAAATAAAAAAACGACATTTATGGAAAATTAATGGGTTTGACAAAAAATGTTTTCAAACCTTAATAAAAAATATAATTGTATTCATAAAAATTATAAAATCATTTATATTTAATCAAAAGTAATTTAGTAATAATATTAAATTATAATTTAATTAAAAAATAAATTAATTTATCATAATATATTTCTTAATTGAATATTAATTAAAATTAATATTTGTGATTTAAGAAAAAAAAATTCAAGGTAAAAATTATAAAATGAATGTATATTCATTATTATCTTCCAAAATAATGCACATAATCATAGTGCTAACGAATTTTTAAATAAACCCTTATAACACCCGCATAAGACTGAAGGGTAAGGTGTGCGATGGTGACAGACACTTGGGGTGGCTTAGATAACATCGCTTGGGTGGTAATCTCTATAAACATCCACTTCTTCTATAGGTGGTTCCTTTCAAGCTTAACCTGTTGAATCTCGGATTAGGATTGGTCAAGAGAAAATCAAAATGACGTCACCTCCTTTCCGAGATCCGGAAAATGGGATTCATATGGTGAAATTCTATTGGATGAGGCCATCACTTCCATTTTTTGAGTAAATTGGATCAGGTCATGTCAGGAAGATGTGACTGGAAATGATAAAATTTTATAGTGGTTATATTAGGGATGCCTTAGTGTGTAATCCCTAATTAGTGGCAAGATATTACTGCCCCTATATGAGGGAAACCTCAGTGAGTAATCTCCAATCAGTGGCATGATATGACTACCCCATTCCATGGAATCCTCTATGTGTAATCACCAATCAATTGAACTATTATAACTCTTATTTCTACTATAACAAGGATATGTAGGAAACCTTCCTAATTCCTAATCTCAAATGGTCATCCACCTGTGTGTATGTCCATCCATGTATTCGTCATTCCAACCCTCAAGGCACAATTACTCCCATGGGGTGACCATTCTACCTCATCCAACAATATATCATGATGGAAATAGAACTATGAGAAATCTGATTCCTGTTATAAATAGTATATGTAAGATTCCTTCCCCAGGTCTGATCACCATATTAAATATCCAAAGGTTTGTCCCAATATATAACCCCAAATCTATATGTAGTGAGACTGATTACTTCTCATCCATTGTTTATCATAGCAAGCATGGATCACATGGGTTAGTGAGCTTCAATGATCATATTATTCACATAATCAATCTCCACCATCTAGTGAAACCTTAGTATGTTATACCCGATCAATGGAATGATATAATAGTCCCCTATTCAAGGGAATCTTACTCAGGGAAATTACAAAGGTCATTATTGATGTATGATGACTCGGATCCCCTACATAACCAGGATACGTAGGATGCATCTATATGGATCAACCTCAATATATGGTTCTTATGTCCCCCTATATATGCCTTTTACATATGATGTTAAACTACCCAGTTTAAAGAACTAAGTGGGTTTTGATTCCTGTTATGAAAAGGATATGTAGGATGCCTCAAAATAGATCGATCCCATCCTCAAAATATCAATCGCCTCCCTAGATGACAAAAAACTCTAGGTTGTCTAGTTAAATGGAATCAACATACAAGCAGATTTCTATTAGAGTAAAAAGATAAAGATCCACAAATACATACATATGGATTCATTAATAATCCTTTATGTTCACATGGAGGTATAAAAAAATTATCATGTTATTAGGGTAACCATCCCCCTATAAGTATTTGGAAGAGATTCTCAATCATATCATAAATCTATAAGAGGGACCCAAAGTAGGCAATAATTCCCCCCCAAAAAGGCGTGTGATGAGCCTGACCTCCCATCCTCTTGACCAATATGAGTTCTTAATAATTGTTGGGTTTGAAACCCCAAAGGACCACCTACCTTTGGAAAAAAGGTTTGAAATTAGTTATGGATGTGGTAACCATTAGTAGTTTTTGTTAATGATAAATATGAAAAACCTTATGTTAAGGATTATGCTGCATATTCAACCCCCTCAAAACCAATCATCTGGATAAATGACCAATCTAGATTTTTTGGGAAATAGATATATATTAGATTAAAATATGACTTTTATATATATGGTCATTGGATATATTACCATTATAAATATGGGTTTTGGAAGTATGGTCATTGTATATATGGTCATTGAGTATTTAATTGGTATATAAAATTTCTATAATTCTTAGTAATAAATTTAAAATAATATAAATCACAAAAAATAAATAATGAAAAAAGTTAAAATTATATTGGAATGTTTTATTTTTAAGATAAATTATTTTCATTACATATTATTATTATTAATCAGAGATTTTAATAAAGTGAAATTATAATAGTGAATGTTTTTAATGTAAATATATATAATTCACGAAAGAATTTTGTAACTTTAAATAAAACAAATTTATTTATTCTCAGCCAATTAAATATGATTTACATGTTTTTTATTTAAATGGATAACATTTATTATTTTCATAAATTTAAATAAATTAAATCTTTATGTATATATATATTCAAATGAATTGACATTCATGGAATTATTTTTAAGTGGTTAAAAATAATAATAATAAAATTTAATGTCCAAAACTGTTTTTTTAAAGAACTTTTTTTATGTATTGTTTATTTTTATCTTAATAATTTATAATATTTATTATAGAATATTTATATTAAATAAATATATTTATAAAATATATAGAAAAAGTAATTCATGTTCATCAAGTTATTTTTACTTGGAAAGGAATAAGAATAAATTCTTTTTATACTTAACAAAATAAATTTTTAGAACATTATTATGAATTTTATATTAAAATTAATTTTATCCCTATTAGGATTGAATGAAATAAAAATAATTTAGTACTTATAATAATAATACTAAAATTATTTAATTTTGAAATTTTATTTTAGGCCTAAAATAATTTACCGACGTAAATGTTAGTTATCGTAGTATGTGTAAATGGGTTATATTGAAAGAGTGGCTTTTATAAACATCGTTTAATTTTTATCTGAATAAATTAAATTGATTTTTTCAAATTATGAATATAATTTAATGTTTACATATATAAACACATACATTTTCACTCATTTTATTAGTAATATATTGAAAATAACAATAGAAATACTTAATGATTCAAAAGAAATTTTTTACAAAATGTATTCTTTATATTTTATATTTTCATTTAAAAGTTATATTTATTATATTTATAAATTGAAAGAGATTTAATGGACACAATATTTTTATTTAAAATTTCATAATTTTTTAAGAGCGATCATATTATATTTTTATTAAAAATGTAGTTACCATTATAAATAATTCAATAAGGTAAAAATGAGGTAAAAGAGGTAAATTATACATTATTGTATTTTCTTTAATTGATATGAAATTTATTCATTTTAAAATTAATTTTAATAGGTTTTATATTCCCAAATAAATCTATAAAAAAATTCTCACCCAACTTACCTACCATTGATGTGATTCCATCTCTACCCTTCAACTATCTTATTTATTTGATAAAATGTCGCTCATTTGCACCAATAAATGGATCTCTCCTATACCCCATAAAACCACTATTATATTTATAATATCTCAAAAAAACTTCCCATCATTCATCTCATAAATTAATCTCCCTCTTTTGGAATACCCTGATCATAAGAAAGATACATAAGACCTTTATTTTGAGGGAAGTAATCGTGATATGATAAATTTCATCAAAGTTGGTAACATGTTATCCTTACTTTGTTTAATTAAATTTATCATATCCACTATTTTTAACTCAAATTACCCAATATAATTATTCTATATTAATATAATTATTATTATTATTTAAATGATATTACTATTATATAACACAATACTCTTACATATTCATTAGTAAAACACGTTCTTGTATGGATATGTTCAATCACCTATATGAATGATGTTATACTATGATCAATATTTTTTACATGAATACGTATCATTAAATAAATAATGGTAATATATTATATTAAATATAAATATATTTTATTAATAATTTTATGGAATAATTTTACAAAACTGATTGATCATTATTAAGTAACATGTTATTATTGATAAATTTTACGTAAAATGTTCTTCATGGATTCTATTCTCATAACCCATACTCATTATTTCCATAAAAAACATGGGGTAACATAAATCATTAAAAAAATGATTTAAATAACTTGAATAATATATAAATTATGAAATTGGTATAAATGAATGAGTATCAACATCACCATTTCAAAAATTATAGGAAATAGTCAGTATTTCTAACATATAATGATTAAAGTAAACAATAAATAAAAAATATATGGATAATGATTGATTATAATTGAATAGTATAAAATGTAATATATTTGAATAATGTTATTAAATAAGTTATTAATATGGTTATATTTATTATATTGGAGACTAAAGTGCTTTTATGGATGTCAAGAGTAAAGGTAATAGTTTTCTTATCTAAAATTTCCTCTATTAAGAAATATGGAATATTCACAACCCATATTATTTTATATGGTGTATATAATTCCCCATGGAAATTCTTGATCATAGTTTTCATGAAATTAATGTGATTTAAAATATCATGTTAGGCTTTCTCCTTTAATGGATTTTGACTTAAAAGCTACCAAATTCATAAGGGTTTCTTTACCAACAAACTTTTGAAATCGAGATTGTTTATATTTGAAATTTATTAAAAGGAAAATATAAACTATTCTCCATAAAAACAATATATTTTATTATCATATTATTATTCAAGGGTTTTACATGAATTAATATCTTTTCACCGCCCTTTGGATCAAAATTTGACTAAAAGGATAATTACAAGTGGAGATGACCTTATATATTCTCTTCAGTCAGAAATCATTCTCCTACATGTCCATATTATTTATATTGATTTCTATATTTACATACCAATTAATACATAATTTATTAATTAATTTTTCAATGGAATTTAATTTCTTTATAATTTTTTGAAAATAATCCATTTATCATTTTACTTGTGAGTCATTTTCTAATAAGTTTCACTTTATGAAAGTGTGGAAGGAATATCATTTCTAGAGAATTTTCACATAAGAATATTTTCTTGATTTTATAGAAAAAAAGTAAATTAATTCCAATGGAAAAAGATTCATGGTTTTATAATGAAATAACTATTTGTTTTTTTTAATTATTTTAAAATAAAATTTACCAAAATAAAATGGTATTTTTTCGTGTTTTTCAAAAGAAAATTTTTAATGATCATATAATAGTGGTTTCCTTATATATCAACATACTTTAATGTTTATAATTATTAAATGGGGAAATTATTTAGTAATAACATCCACTTTCTTGCATTGAATGATTTATGAATATTTCTTACGGATTTTTTCATGAAACCCATTTCATTCCAACATTATAATTATTTTATGATTGGATATAGAATGTTTTCAAGATCATGTGTCATGCATATATATGGTTTATCATTATGTGATGAGTGGGTCTATTATATTACCCCATTACATTGGGAAAGGTTTTCTAACCCTTTATTTCTAATAGGGTACATGTGTGGATATCCAAGCCTAAAAAGATATTCTAGTTGTTAGTACATGCCTAAAAAAGAACACAGGTAGTTACCCCATTCCTAAAATGGTATAAAGGGGGTTTTCCAAATCCATAAATGATACATGGGTGGTTATCACAATCTATAATATTACATGGGTAGTTATTCCAATCCTGTAATATAATGTCTAAGTGGTCATCTTGGTCCATTATACGATGAATGTCTATGATTATCCTTTACATATGTTTTTAAATAATATAGTGTTCCACATTTCTATGTTATTATGTTATGCTTTCATAGCTCGTTATTATTTACTCATGGTTTGACTCATGTGTTCCATGTATTTTGTTATTCTAAAAGCCTTATTCCACATGTAAGGATTTTTGATATATGTCTTATTGGGTATGATTTTCTTATGTTAGGTCCATGTGCCTTGGTTATATTTTCGTACATACATGTTTGAGTTATCCTCACTGATGATATTTACTTATTGCCTCTTATGTTTTCCCTTAATGATTATTTAAGATAACTATTTTCTTAGTTTTCCATTCCCTAGGAAATAAATAATGGAATTATGTAATAAATTCCCATAAGTATGGTAGGTGTAGAGAATATTTTGGGGGATGTTGAATACTTATTGTGAAATAATAAGAGCATGTAACTAATACCCAAAGACACTAAACGTTTTGATTTAAGGAATGTGTGTGAATTTATAATATATAATGTTTATGTTTTGAATATGAATATGAATATATTTATTTATATATTTACTTGTTTGTCTCACTTAGAATCAAATCCAGCGTGTAAAGTTTGTGTTTTAAGATCATGTCCTTAGAGTAATGGTATGGGGAACATTGTTTTCAGACATTTGATTAGTTAATTTATGTATTAGGTTATGAGGGTAAAATATAAAATAACTCATGATGAACCCAAATGGATGTATAATGAACCCAACAATTCGTTGGTTGAAATTAAGTTGTCATAATTTAATAAATGGTCATTTTGATTTCCTTTATCATATGATTCCTAACTATCATTATTTTTTCCTAATAATTAAACCACCTTTTTGGTTTGAGTAAATAGCTAGAACTAAGAGGAATTGAATTAATATTGATTTTTTGTGGAAATTGTAATGAATTCACCAATGAGAAAAAAATTTGATTGTATATAGAGTACAAATGTTAATTTAAATTTTATCTTAGGTTATAAAAAATAACATGTACCATGTTGATCCCTTGAATGTACTAAAGAAGGAGAAACATGATAATAAGTATTTCATGTGTCAATGAGCACTGATCTTTAGTAGATCTTATGATATAATAATTACTAATAAATGGATTTAAATGGAAAAAATATATTTCCTATAACTAATTGATAAATGTTGGAAAATATAATTTTTTCTATATATCAATTAGATGGTGAAGCAGAAGAATAGTTTTATTAGATAAATAACACAAGTCTAAATGAATAAAATAAAATCCATGAAATGTTAGGAGTTTAAGTTGTAATTTTTCATCAAATATTTTCCTCAAACTCTTTACTCTAAAATAATGATATAATTACTTTATTTTAAGAATAATGAGGATGAATTCATTTTTACCTATGAATAAAATTTAACAAGACATGAAAGGTACATTTTTTGTTGTACAATTTAAAAATAAATAATAAATCAATAATTTATTTAGTGGCTTACAAAATTCTCCAAAAGGCATTAGATATAAGGGAATTTTGTATCTAGGAAGAAATGTTTCTTGTGATGTCAAGGTTGAATTGGAAATTTGTGATTTCCATCATTATGATGGTTCTGGGGATAATAAAATGAAAATGGATTTTTATAGTAACCCAAATGATAAAACCCATGGATGAATGAAAATCCATCTTCGTATACGTAAAAAATGTGAGAAGAAACATAGATGAACTATATCTATGTAATAGGTAAATTATTCAAGTGAAAAGGATAATTCTATAAATAAATTTTATGTAGAAGTGATATGAATAATGGAAATAATGATCAACCTAATACACCACCCACACTCAAATGATTCAATTATAACGATTATAAATATTAAACCAATAAATTCACTAAAAAAATGGTTATTAATGAAAATTAACTTTATAAACCTCTTAAGCTAAGGTTTGAGGGGAAGTTTTATGTAATCAAAACAACATCAAAATAAATTAGTGTCAGGAACACTCTTCATCCACCGAAAAACATTAAATGTACTTTTTGATTCATGTTATTCCCACACATTTATATCTTGTAAATGTTAAAGGAGAATCAATGAATATATATTTAATTATAAATGAAAACTATAAGTGGTGTGCCAATCATAAGTTAATTATATAACTCATCTACAATATATGATCGTAGGAATTTTTTCCTATGAATCTTATAATCCCCCTTTTGTTGAAGTTTATGTGATTCAAGAAATGTATTGGATATCTCTACATGATTCCATATTAATTTTTGGGATAGGGTTGACATATTTCATATCCTATATAAAACCATGATCATCAATCAGTAAAAGATTTACTATGAACTCCCAAGGGAAATTAATTATATTATATGGGTCATGACATTGAATGATGAGGAGTATTTCAAAGAAATAATTGGGGAGAAAATCAATTTTATGTAATATCACTATTATGGTGTAAAATATTAGTTTCCTAGTCATACCTAAGAGAATGGGGCTCATATATCATTTGAAATTTTCTATTAAGTCTAGTATATCTTTTAGATACCCTCAAATATTTTTATTTTTGAGAGATAATTAAAATTTGGAGGGTGAAATTTATTTAGGGGGATTGAATGTAACACCTTAAGATTTTGGTATGAATTTTAATTTATATAAATACTATGTTGAATAGATTTTTTCACACAAAACACAAAAGTCAAATGGACCTCAATACATTTTATTATGATAAAATATTATAATGAAATATAATACTTGATAAATTTTGAGAATGAAATATATAGAAAACTTAAGAAAATTATAATTGGAATAAATCCCAAATTAATCAAAAAGACTACAAACATGAAGTATTTTATCATGGTTTTCCAAGGAGATCATCACTACGATTGAAACTATAGAAATAAAATAATTCACGTACTGAGAGAGAGATATAAATAAATGATTTAGATGATTGATTATTAGAATGTATGTAAGGTTATAGTTTTGAATTAAATATGACCATGTATATATATATATATATATATATATGGAAATTGGACAAATGGTCATTGTAAATATAGTAGTTTGATGTATGATCATTGGATATATTGTCATCGTGTATGCATGTATCCAATAAGTATAATAATGTTTTATAATTATTCATAAAAAATAAAAAATAATATAATTCTATTATAATAAATAATTAAACAAAGAGACAAAGTCTAATTAGAATATTTTATTTTAAATATATTTTTTATGTGTTATATATTATTATTATTATTAATATGGAAATATTTTAATAAAATTTATTAATAGAAATGTATTATTTTTATTGTAATAATATATCATACATGAAATAATTTAAGCATTATAGAGAATAAATATTTAATTATTTATGTCCAATTAAATATTATCTATTTAAAAACATCATTTTGTTATAGATTGTATATTTTTATTTAGAGGTTAAATTTATACTATTATAATAATTTTATGAAATTAATTATTTATATATATATATATTTATTTAAATGAATTTACATTGTTTAAATAATTTTCAATTAGTTACAAAAAAGTCTATAATCTTTTAATTTAAAAACATGAAAATTTCTAAAGAATATTTTTTTTAAGTATTGTGTATTTTTTTCAAAATAAATTAAATTAATCACAACTGAATAATGGAATTAATAAAATATATTGGAAGAATATATATTTATATAAATTAATTTTTATCTAAATATTTTTTACTTGGCATGAAAAAACAATAAATTTATTTTATGCTTAAACAATATATATTTATAAAAATTATAGGCATATTATATTAAAAATAATCTTTATCACAATTAGATATGGAATAAAATAAAACTGGTTTTATATTTTTAATATTAGTTTTCAAATTAGATAATGTGATTAGTTTAATTTTGAGATATAAAAATAATTTATCAGGGTAAATTTAAGTTACCATTGTTAGGGTAAACGAGTTACGTTCATAAAGAATTATTTTAATAAATGTTTTTAAATTTATATCTAATAAGAAAATAATTTAAAAATATTTTATTACCCATTTAATTATAATTTATAATAAATATGAATAATTATACTTAATTGTTGAAAATTAAAATTTTTATAAAAAAAATTCAGTATATTTTATATATTCATTTAAAAGAAAATATATTGAATTTAGAAACTAAATTATATTAAATGAGGTAAAAAACATTGATTCATCTAATTCAAATTGGGTAATAGGGTTTATCTAATATTTTTAGTTAAAAAATAATTATCATTTTAAATAATTAATCAATATAAAAAGGGTGTGAAAAGTGGTAAGTTATCATTTTTTGAAATTTTGATAATTAATATTATATTTATATATTTTATAATTACATTTTAAGGATTGGGAGTTATAATTATATGTCCTATAAAAATTTACAAACAAAACATACCTTACCCCCATGTGAATAAATTTCCTATAAAAATTTACACACAAAACTTACCTAACTCCCTTGTGATTTTATCTTACCCATCACCTAACTTATTTTAACAAGGAAATGACGCTATTTGTTTATAGAAGGAACTCTCCTCTACCCCTTCCAAACCACTCTAATACCTAAAACACCTAATGAATACTGACCCCTATATTTTATCCTAGAGTCCTACTCCATGTTTGGATGCCCTTGATCATAAGAAATATTCCAATGAACCTCATTCTGAGAGATATCATCATGAGAAGTAGCGAATTCATAAAAGTAGGTAATGCGTTTTCCTTCATTATTTTCATTTAATTTCTAATATCAAATATTATTAAATATTTTTATCTACTGTAATGATTTTAAATTATCATCATTATTATTTTGATAAAAAATATTACTATTATATGACTCTATACAATTACTCATTCAATAGTATGAACTGTTTCTGTTTGTGTCGGATTAACCAGCTACATGAATGGTATTATAAAATCTTTACCATTTGCATCATGAATAAGTTCCATGACATCAATATTGGTAATATATTTTATTAAAGAATAATTAATGTTATAATATGGTTCTTGAAGTATGACTTTTTTCCTTAAAAAAATTCAATAAACACAGTGTTCCAAAAAAATCATGATGTGATCCTCACTTGGAAAACAAAAGTTGAGTTTCAGTATAAAAGTAAATACATTCTTGAAGGAGAGGAAAATTGAATTTACATATACTAGAAGACTTAACAAACACCAAAATATAGATATCACTTAGAAATATCACCCAATATAGTGATTATGTGGTGAGAACCACCATCTAAAAGTAGGCTACAGATTTCACAAAATGAAAACCAAAAGGGAATTAGAGTCAAAAAACCATTTTTAAGGTATTATATATATTTTTTAGAAGTATAAAATATCTTTATAGTGTATAAACTTTATCTTGATGAATATTTCTATTCATAGGTTTTTATTTTACTACTCTTAGAAACTAAATGGATATATGAATAAAAATTTAGGGTTGTCAGTAGTTGTTAAGATAATTAATCCCATTTTTCACACGTCCATCAACCAAGCCAACTCAAATAGGCCTTATATCTAGATCATTAAAATGCACCACCTCACTTACCGAAGGATAATTTTCTTATACCACTATATTTTTTCTATAAATAGGCCCCATTACCTCCTTTTTTCGGGAGATGTACACTTACATGGATGAAAGACCATGAGATGTAGGAGCTCCCATCACAGTACTTATTCTAGAGCCTTCACCTAGGTGAGTAGCCACTTGGGTGAGCCTCTACCTAGGTGAGACACCACATGGGTGAGCCACTAGTTGGGTGATCCACCTCATAGTAGATCTACCACCCAGGTGAGTTGCCATCTCGGTGAGACACTTTCAAGGAGAGGTACCACCTTGGTGATATGCCACTTAAGAGTCTACCACCTGGGTGGACAGACACCTAGGTGAGCTGCCACATAGGCGAGTTACCTCATGGGCGAGCTTCCACTTTGGATATCCATCACTAGGGAAAGCCTTCACCCATGTCCCCTACAAGGTGATCTTTTTTCTGAACTTATAATAGAGTTAAATATGGTGTATAATGACTGTTACACCCAGTACCCTACTACAAAAAAACAATTCCATTAGACCAACTCTACATGAGGGATAATTGGGGTGGAAAACCATAGTAAACCCCTCATTAGTGATATACACATTCATTATCCTTTAAATGATCTAATTATCTTCTCTATCCCCCACTATAGATAAAAACCTTCATTATACCTCACCAGGGATAAAAAAAATTTAACCCAAGTCCCATTCATGGGAACTAATCGATACCATATTCACCGAGAGTTTATAAACTATTCTAGGTACCTTAGGATAACGTCACCCGACACACTTTTCAGGGTGAACCATAAAAGGTAATCCTCATATGTATAATCCCTTATCTCTTACCACCTACACCAGGATTAAATAAATGAATTAGGTAAATTATATATGCTCTTAGTCATAAACGGCACAAATTCACATTGATTCAATATATTCCTCTTGGTTTTCACGTAGAATAATCATCCAAGGTTTAAGCCATGACCATTCCATCTAACATCTTAATATGAGATTATTCCTTTCAGTTTCATCAGATTCCCTCAAGTTGATATTTATCCTTGTGGATTTATTATAGTATTTCCTCGTATTGATATATTTTTTCATGGATTCGTCTATATTATTTTAGTCAATACACCTTAATTTGGATTTATCATAAACCATGAGTCAAAAAATAGATGCTCAACTTGGATTAATCTTAATCATTCATCATAATAGGTGTAATACCTAATTATTCTTCCCTTTACCTGAGTCACTAACAAAGTTAGTCACTTTCGGGAGGCAACTATGTGTAATCCCAACACATTTACCTTAATATGTTACAATCCTTACCTTTTTTTGATAAACTCTTCTTCATTATAATGTATGGGAATTCCCTTATGTGTCAGTGCCGACTACTCCTTATTATAACATGAGTCGATATAATCATCTTGGTTCCCATATATAGGCCTCTTCCTAGGTTCAATCCATTAAACATTTCTTCCATTGACCATCTTACTACATCATACATCATAAGGTAGCTAATGCATAATCCCCACATTATCTCCTATTGTTTCCCTTTTCAGGGAACATGAATCTCCTCCGTGCAGACATAATATCTAAGTCACATTCCATTCTATTGGTATACTCTCATGCAATACGTGTGATTTACTACTATATATTAGTTCTAAAATAGATCATGAATCATGTGGGCTTAGATATCTATGATGATCATACCATTAGTATGAATAATGTTCTTCCATTGTGGGCCTATGTTTTAGTTATAATCCCCAACCATATTTTCTATTTCTCAATGAGACATATTTCCCTATGAGATGTTTCTTTAAAGGGATATATCCCAAATGAATATTCCTAGGGTATAATAAATGTATAATCCCACCTCAATCCTCTATTTTCAAAAATTTTATATTACATATGTCTCAATTCAACTGAAATACTTGGACATGATTCCAATTCATTACATTTTATGCAGGAAACCTCTTTAAGGTCCCAATACAATTGTTTCCTCTAATGAATTCAACCAAACTCTATGGGCTCTAATTCCTATTCATATTATGATATGTAGGAAACATATTTTAGGTCCAAACCCAATTTTATTTTCCCCTTATGAATTTAATAAAACTATGTGTGTTTTGATTTATGTTCTCATAGGATGTGTAGGATGCCTCTATGAAGTTCAATCCCAAATCCAAAACAACAACTACCTCCCTAGATGATGATAAACTACAGAGAGACAATTAGTCAGTTTTAAACAAAAGTATCATGAAATAATAATAGAACGATGGAGACCTATAATACACATACGTGTTCACATATCCACATGGTCTTGATCATATAATTATCTTAGGGGTAACAAGTCCCACACTAGGATTTGTAAATGATTTGTAAGTTCAAATTAAATCTATAATAGACTCTTGATGTAGGAAATAGTACCCCTACTAAGGGTGTGGGGAGCCTAGCCTCCCATCCTCATGACCGATGAATTTTCAAATATAACATTGGTAATGTCCTAGTGACCAACCTTGATTGAAAATTAGGTGTGTAGTAACTGAAAATGAGTGTGGTCATGAACTTCATTGATAAATATGATACAAAAATGAATTACCATTATATAGTAACCCATTATTATCTGTAAATGACACGAAAAATGTTCTTCAGGGATTCCATTCTAGAAATACATACACAAAAGTGCCATAAAATGAACATGGGGTTACATAAATAATTAAACATATTTTTTTGAAAACCTTGAATAATTTGGTAATGATGAACTTGGTATCAATGAATGAGGACTATCTTCTCCATTATAAAACATGAATGAAGTAATCAATATTAATAACATATGATGATGAAGATAATAAATAACTGGCTAATATATATATATTGAATGATGATAATTGAAGAGTAGAAAAGATAATACATATATATGAATAGGTTTATTAAATAATTTATTAACATGGTTATACAAAAGAGATTAATGTTTTTCAATGAATGTCAGGTGTAATATTAAGGGTTTTATAATTTCAATTTTACTTCATTTTGACATAATCCAAATTTAAGACCCATTATGTTTTTGTAAATGCTTCTACATGGATATTTTTCATCATAATTTTCTTGAAATTGAAGTCATTTATATTACCATTTCTTTTTTTCACTTTCAAGGTCTACTGATTTAAATATTTCCAAAGTCGTAATGCTTTCTTTACCAATAGCAGTTTGAAAACAATATTTTATATTTTTTAACTTATATTTTGGTAAATTATATGTTATTATCTATAAAAACCATATATTGTATTCTCATATGGTTATTCATGGTGTTCACATGTATTCATATCATTTAAACATCCTTTTGTTCAAAATGCGAGTGATAGGATAACAATGAGTAGAGATTAACTTATCTCTTATATTTAAATGACAATATTTCTCCTCCATGACAAATTTTGTATATTATTTTATGGATATAAATATATATTATTCTACTATTTCATATGTTATTCTTCAATGTAATTTCATTTATTTTCAAAATTATGAGAGGAATATTAATAACTTTTCTACGCGATTTATTTTCTAATGACATTGACTATATTTAAAAAAGTGTGAATAAAATATCCGTTTTAAATGATTACCATATGAATTTATTTTTATTCATTTATAAATAACGTTATTAATTAATATTCCTTAACATGTTTTCATGTATTACTAAATAAATATCTATTCCTGTTATTTTTTTAATTTTTTATTTTAAAATAAAAGCTACAAATATAAAAGCATTGTTCTTCTTATTTTTCAAAGAAAAATTAAATTCTCTTAAAAATGGGAATTTAATATATATCAATATACATTAATGTTTCCTATTATTATATAGGGATATTAATTAATTAATCCATCCACATTATTTATCTGTATTATTTATAATAATAACTTTTGGAAATTTTTATGAATCCCATTTAGTTCTCAGAGGTTAGTTATTCTATTATGTAATTATGAATGTTTTCATGATCATGTGAGAAAAATATTTATAGATTATCATTATTTTATGGTTTGGTTCATTATACCTCTAATTAATTTGGAAATGTTTTATATCTCTTGATCTCTAAATGGTTACATAGGTTCATAGACCATTCTAAAATGCTGTAAGAGTGGTTAGAACTGGTCTAAAAATGTACACATGTGTTTTACCCAATCCAAAAGGGTATGTGGGTGGTTAAAAAAATTATAAAAATAGTATATAGGATATTATTCCAATCCTAAAATTTTACATGGGTGGTTATCTCAATCCTACAATGGTATGATCAAGTGGTTATTCAAATCTATTATGTGTTGAATGCCTTTGTAGCTAACCATGATACATATTATTAGTCATATTTAATGCCACATTTTAATGTTATTATGTTATATTTTCATTATTGACTCATTTTTTTCTCAAATTAATCATGTATTGTGTTTTTCCAAAATCCTTATTCCATGGATCATTATTTATGATACATATATTATTGGGTTTGTTTCTATTATGTCGGGTCCATGCACCTTGGTTATGTTCTCATAACCACATATTTGAAATATTGTCACTAATTATATTCAGTTATTATATATTATTTTTACCCTTAATAATAATATGGGATCACCATATTCTTATATTTCTAATCTCTAGGAAATAGAGAAGTTTACAAGGTACAAAATTTCTAAAAGGATTTCATCTTTGCAGAATCCTTTTGAGAAATATTAAAGGATTATTGTGAAATAATAAGATTATTTAATTAATATTAAAAGACACTAAAACTTTAGGTTTTGGGATCATGAGTTAATTTTTTATATGTAATGATTAAATAATGAATATGTCATAAAATATGTGTGTTGTTATGCTTAGGTAATCTCTCTTGGTATCAAATTCAGTGTGTAAAGTCTATGTTTTTAGCAAAAAACCTAAGAGTATTTGTCTAGGTAACCCCAGAAGGAAATTTTCATTAATAAAATAAGGCTCATAAAAAAATAATATAATAAGACAACGGAATGTGATGACACATTATTCAAAAAGAAGTTTTATTAAATTTAATAACATAAGCTTTATAAGGTGAGAATTGTACATTAACAAAAATTGAAAAAATACATTAATGAGAAATATATTAACCACGAAGAAGTGATAAATAAGGAACAATAAAATTACCTTATTGATGAAAATACGTTAAAATATATGATATAATTGTGTAAAAATGAAATGGAAATAAATTTTGGATCATCTAAAGATGTTGTGAATGTTAGCCTAAGGATTCATGTAAACTTTTCTCATGTAAATCCCAAAGGTGATAAATATAAATTTACTAATAGAATCGGTTCTAATGACTAATTTGTGAATATTTGTATAATAATAATCATGATAAATATAATCATATATCAAATAGATTTGAGGTAAATTCTATATATAACACCTATTCAAGAAAAAATCAAAACAATGATCAAAATGTGTATAAACAATAATAATATTTTTCTATATACAACATATACTATCATGAAAGTTGAATATTTAATATATACTATTGGTGTTTTTGAAACTAAAAACACAAGGCATTTCTTTCCTAGTATAATATTTATCTTCGTTAGAGTAAATAAATGTATGAATTTAGGGGGAGATAATATATAAGGATGAGAAATAATTATCAGTAAAGGAATGATATGAGAAAATATATAAAAAATATGTATACTCAAAATTGATATGATCTATTTGGGAAAAGTTTTAGAAATATGTGACCAAAATGATCACTTTCATATAGAATTCTTTACTAACCTTATAGTATAATTACCTCAAGAATTAGAAGTACGAAAATTATAAAGTAAAGAAGAAATTATGAAGTCACCTCTTTTTAGTTAGCTTTCAAAGAAATAAAGAGAATAAATCCTTGGATTCATGATACTGGTTGGTCATACCATATGACAGTAGACACTAAAATAATGAAAAATATATAATATAATGATGGAGGTTTAGTTGTTTTGTATAATGAGAGCTCTGTGAAAATTAAAAGAGTAGGTAAAGTTGAGAATACATATCCAAAACTAAAATCCAAGGATATATTATTTGGGGTGGGATCAAACACTATTTTTTAGTTCTATATAACTTATTTATAAAAGGAATAAAGTCAATTCTAATAGGAACTATTATATCACAATGTTATTAAAATAATTGTGGATTATATATACAGGGTAAATAAGAAGTTGCAACATATTAAAAATTGGAAATTATAGTGCCTCTTGCTATTTGATTTCAAAATTTTACAATAAGCTTGAGAATACAAGAAATAATCATATTGGTTAAAGGAATATTATAAATAAATAGAAGGAATACGTGGAAATATACTTTCCTCAAATAAATAGATAAATATATGTTATTTTAAAAACATTCCAAAATGTTAAAATAGTGGAAGGAAGTAACAAAAGGGTGGAAACTCACTAAATTTGGAAAATGAATTAATACATTCTGAATTTTGACAAAAAATTTGAAATTAATACACAATATATGGATTTTATTTCCTTGAATTCATTAATTATTTCACATGAATGAATAATTTAATTTTCATGATGATAATGTTTCAGTCAATGAGATAGTTGAAACTATTTAGAAGGGAAGTTGAGAAATAAATTGAATTTTATATCATGAAATTGAGACCTAATAATGCAATTGAGTTTTCAAGGAATTATTTTAAATAATATATTACTAATAATGAAAATAAACACAAATATATTGATCCTTATACATCCTAGAGGAATGTATTTATAGAGAGGAAAAATAAAATATTGGTTTAAATGGAATGAACCACGATTTCTGAATTCATTATTTCAAATTTATTCTAGGGAGAAGTTATATATACAACCATATATATTAAAAATATATTCTTGTTGATACCTAAAACAAATATGAGTACTAATGATATTTGGTACAAGAATAACACAAATATGAAGTACATAAAAGTGTTTGGTAGTCTATTATTTATGAAAACAAAACATTTATATCACGGAACATTTCACCAACAAGCTAATGAAAGAATTTTCATCAGGTACTTATCCAATATAATTTTCTATTACTTATACAATAAAAGACAATATAAGATGGTTTAATGATATGATTTATATAGAATTGAAGACAATACCTATTTCAGTGAGGTAAATGATGTGGATGATGATAAATCTAACAAGGAAATTTTTTATAATTCTATAAAATTTAGTGAAGAGGATGTAAAAAATAAATCAAACTATGTACCTATCAGTTTATATTATACCATTGATGGTGGGGTGCTACTGATTATAAAAAATTAAATTATCATAGGCTGTAAAAGCATGTACAATCTATGAATATCATTGGACATCAGAAGACAATAGCTCAACATGGAAGAAGAATGAGTTGTAATAATCAAATAATATTAGCTTTAAAAATTGAGAATGTTTTAGTTTTTGATGTAGTCTATCATAAATAGTGTATATATTTTATTAATAAGGAACTGGGTTAGATTTAAAAAAGTGCCACACGGGATATTTTTCAAAGACTAGAAGTGGAAAATATCATTAGAATCAATTGAGTTTTCAAAAAAAATCACAATGAAAAAGGTGGAGTTTCTAAATATAAGGCTAGATTTGTTTAAAAAGGTTACTATAAGGTTGAAGGATTTTTTTAAAGATATATTTATACATATTTCAATAAATTAGGTAATTATAATTTTCCTATTTTTTGAAGCATATAATAAATATAAATTTGATCAAATAGATGTGAAATAAAATTTATCGAATGAATATCTTAGAGAAAAAGTATTTATTTAAAATATTGATTTATTTTTACATTATAATTTTGATAAAAAAGGTTTTAATGTTGAATAAATCATTGTATATACTGATATATCCATCTAGAACCGGGTATTCTAAGATGGTAAACAGCTAGAAGGAAATGAATTTTACTAAAGGGAAAGTAGATAACAATATTTATGTGAATGGGTTGAGAACATGAATTCTCGTTATTATTGTTTGTTTTTATGGAATACTTCTATAGAAAATATAGTTTATTTTTATGAGGAATTATTAAACTATATTAAGAGTCATATTAAGATGATTATACTTGGTGGGATGCATTTATTTTTAGAATTACATGTTTTTAAAAAAGAGAAGTATATTTTCTAATCTCATGAAAAATATTACAATGAATTGTCAAATACATTTTGAATGGAAGAATCTAAATAATGGTCCACACCCATTATATTTGGGTTGTATATGAGAAAAGGATATTTATAGAAAATATTGAATTAGAAATATTTCATAAGGTTGATTAGAATTTTATTGTATTTAACTACATGCAGACTAGATTTTGTTTATACAATGACCTTGTGTGAAAGGAACCAATGTAGTCCAAAATAATCACAGAAGAAAGATTACAAAAGATAACTATTATTAATCAAATTAAATTTAAGTTATGGACTATTTTTTGGATCCTTCAAAGGAAAAAATTTGAATTGGTAGTCTGATTCTAACTAGGATAGAGACTATGATAACATAAAATCAATAATAAGAGGTATATTTTTCTTAGGAATCGGTTGTTTGGCCATGAATTGTAACAAAAAAATTCTATAAAATTAATAATTATAGTAGTAAAGTATGTGACTACTACACATGTATGCACACAAATGTGTTGGATGAATGAATATTTTTAAGATCAAATGGTGAAGGTAGAAAATTCATTGGGAATTTCATTTGATTGTCATATAGAAATAGTTTTATCTAAAAAACAATGTAATAATATAGATCTAAAAATATTAAAATAAAATATCATTTTATTAATGATATGTTTTAAAATGGAGATGTTATGATGGCATAAATTTCTACACTAAATCATATTAGTAATGTTTTCACCAAGGTTAGTCCAAGGAACTTATTTGAATAGTTAAGGATGAGAATTCATGTTTATGATCTCTCTCATACTTAAGTGATATTGGATATAACTCATAATACTATTGTATTATATTATAAAATTGGTTTAAATTTAAATAACTTATATGAAACTGAGTTGAGGAATGTCAATATGATTTATTGATAAAAGTGGGATAATTTGTATTTAACTAATTTGGAGAAAGTCAAGTTTTCTAGTCACGAATTTATTATCATCAAGGAATATAATTTTCTCAAAAATATTTATTTATATAGAACCATAATGTCATTATTTTTATCTTTTATATGGGATTTTATTTGATTATAATTATTGATTATTTTGAGTTAAAAAAAATACAAAGAGAGAAATTAAAAACCTCTAGAATTGTTGATTTTTTGTTTTATTTGTTTCTAAATGTGTGTGAGGATCATTGGAACGTGATTAAGGATGTTTATTAGCTATGTTGAGGTGGTTGAAGTTGTTTGGTGAGTAGATAAATTAGGATTGAGCTGAATGTTGAATAATATGATTTATAGGTTTTTATGAATTTGGATAATTATTTTTATAAGTAAGAATAACCGACTCATTTATAAGAATAAATCTGGTTTTCATATAGATACATAACATATCATAGATGGCTTTTAAGGTCCTGTAGAAAAATTTGGAATATTACGAAAATATTTAAAAAATAATTATGAATACCATTTTGGTATATAAGTTTAATTTGAAACAAACATAAGAGTAATTTGGAACATAAATAAGAGTAATATAATGGAACATAAGGTTAACTACATTGTTCAATTACATACATAATATTAAATTTTAGGATTCCTAATATTAAAATTTGTTTTCTAATGAAATGTAAGGTACTTTAGATGCTCATGTAATATTAATTATCTTTTCTCATATGATATGTAACATTAAATTGGACAATTCTATAATTTTCCTTAGTGAATAAATAACTCAATTCTAGGTGTTAATCCATGGTTGAAGATGGAGATTATGCTGTTGATATTTTAATAATATTTCACCATGAGAAGAATCTTTACAAAAGAAAATATATTTGTACATGTTATCCTATATATAAGTAATAAATAAGTAGTATTTGTTGAATTTTGAGTAGAGGGAGATGTGAAAATTTATTGAAGAAGTAAATTATAAGATCATGACCAAATAATTAAACGATATTATAGGATATTTGAATATTAATTTATGTTTCCTTATCTTATATCATCACTACTAAATTATTATTAGTGGATTTTTTAGTAGTCGAAATGAAGTATTTTTTGAACAGAGATATAGTTATTGAATTTCAAGGGATTTTCCATATTTAAAATATACAAATATTCACATGATTATATTTGAGGTTTAAAAAAAGATAAATATGGGATATATATATATAAAAGATAAGAACAATGGGGAGATAATCTGATGAGAATCAAGGAAATTTTTTTTCTTTAAAGAACCCATTAATCTTCTATTACTTTCTGGAATTTATTGACATCGAATTTCTTGAATAATAGGAAGCCGAAGTTCTTGATGAAGATCCAGAATTCTTTAATATATGATATTTCTATTAGTTCTAAATAGTTTTGAGTATTAAAGAAAATACTTTCATTCAAGTTAAATAATATTTTGTAAACTGTAGTGGTCTAGTATAAATAACTTTAGGGAGATATAAGTGTTAAGAAGAACACTTGGTTTATTAATTATACCTTCCCTATTGTATCCTTTTTATATATTTTGTGATCTATATTTATCTCATATTAAACCTTAACACAACAAAAAAATAATCACCCACATTGGGAAAACATGTAAAAATACTATATACTTTTGTGTTATTATTTAATAATGATGCATACGGGTGAGGGTGAGATTTAAAGAGTGAGTGTATATTGGAATTAATAGGTTATATGTCTTAATTTCATAGAATGTTTTTTAAAAAATAACATTGATTCAACCCCCCTTTCTCATTATTACACCATCATTTACCTGTCCACTTCATTTTTTATATTTTTAAAGGCATAATAGATGTCGTAGAAAACCCATCATGACCAAAAAGTGGAATAAAATTTCTAATATAAAAAATTAAATATATATATCCCTTTATCATTATTTATATATTTATTGAATAATTTTTGATTACTTATAATGAATATATAGTTATCCTGGGAAAAAATGTGCTCTATAAATATATCAGATTTATCAAACGATAGTATAAACACCTTTTATTTTCAATATAATAGAATATTATGTTAAATTATACAAATTCAGAAGAACTTCTTAAAATAAAACTGGACAATAACAGTAAATAAATATTATAATCATCAAATATAAATTAATTTGCTCATACTATCATAAAATAATTATAAATTGAATAATATTGATTGTAATAAAGATATAATTTGATTTGGAATAAAAAAGTTATAATCCTGAAGTTCCAAAGGATTGAATAACAATTAGGAGGGGGGTTGAATCAGTTGTTAATTTTTTTTATTTTTCAAAACTTTTAGAAACTTAATCCATTAAAATTTTACTATTCATTTCCATATTCACATTTAGTAAATAATAATGCATGAAAAAGTAGGAAGGAAATTAAAATATAAAAGATTTAAATGGTTCAGCCTCAAGGTGAGAACCTACATCCTTTCCATAAACACTCCCATGGATCTATGAAAATTCACTACTATGAAGAATTGAATACAAATTTCACCAAATCCCATTATACACCTTCTATCACGATATAGTAATTATTATTCTAACTCTTATCATTTTACAAAGTTTCATACAAAATAGTGGATAAAAAAATAGTAAATAATATGTTATATTTGATCCACAAATGTTCCTATGCATGATGACCTTGTGTCTGAAGGCCTTCAGTCTGATGAAACTAGTCTAATTGACTCAATATGATCAACAAAATACAATACTCTCTTTATTAATATAAACTTCTCAAACTCTACTAAAAAACTCAGTTTAATATTTCTCAGTTCGAACTACTCAATATTATCTTTTCAATATGATGTTTCTATGTCTGGATAAGAAAACAACAGATGTCCGATCTTATAATGAAATCTTTCTTCAGAAGGAACTCTTCCCCAAATTCCTTAGTGCTCTACCATTTTCGTTCTCATGAAAAAGCTAAAAAAATGTGAATGTACTATACCTCTATTTATGGGTGAATTAGAATAGAATAGGAAGGATACTAAAAAACATTTTCCTCTTTCTAATATTTAAAAACACAAAAAATAACATGCATTTGACCTTTAACATTGACTTCTTCAAACCATCTAAATATTTCATCGAGATTAGTCTTCTTGAACACACAAATTTTTCTTCAGTTTGGAATAACTCCCTCAGCTTTAGCTTCATATTCTCATTAGTATCTTCCATTCATTCTCATCTCATTACAATAATAATTTCTTTCTTATCTCATTACAATCTTCATTTATTTCTCATCTCATTATGATTTACCTTTCTTTATAAGATCATTACATTATGTATTTAATTAAATTTTCATTATGACATGACTATCTTTATGGAATTAAAATATGACTATCTTTAACACATTATAATATTATTTTCTTCAGCAGAGTTAGTCTGATTGAATTTACCCCATAGAGTCAGTCTGATCATCTTTCAGTCTCAGAGTTAGTCTGATGGAATCCTCATAATGATAGACTTCTCATTATGATGGAATATTAATTATAATGTTCTTCATCTAAATATATAATTACTTAGAAAATTTTAGATTCTTCAAAATTGATTATCTTTACAAATTTTGATTTCTGACAAATTCTAAAACATGTACTACTTGATCTGATCAAATCTATTTGGGTTTTTGGAAATGATACACAATTTATGATTCCATCAATTCTTCAACAGATTTCATCATGATATTTTCCGTTATTTATAATAAATTTATGACCCGAAAAAATCATATGACATTGTTTAGAAAGTATAAAAACTTTCTAAATCCTGAATTCACTATCTACTTTCAAAACCATTCTAAAAAATTATGACGTATTTACTGAGAAACTTCTGAATTTCTCACAATTTTGGAGTCTGATGGATCTTGATGTTTTTATTGATGGACCTAAAACTAGTGGTTCATCTGTTCCACAAATTCAACTTCACCTATGTATCTAGTTCTTCTCGGTAATAAACAATGAGTCTATAGATTCTCATATTGATTCACTGATTCTAGAAAACAAATTCTTAAAAACAAAACATTTCTACCCCTTTATGTTTGGGTTCAAACATTTAGAAACATTAAAATTTTATACAAAGATCATTACAATGAACTAGGTATGTCCTTAAAGAACAAAATTAATCTTTTATAAAAAGTTTTGTTTCCAATTTTTTTTTTTAAAAAACAAAAACATCACAAAGGTTATTAAATATCCCCCATTATATTTGTTGAAACACTCATACATAACTTTTTAAACTCTATTATTTTTTCACAACTCATGTTTTGAAACAACTCAATGATGTCAAATTTTGTCAAAACATATAGTATCTATAAGGATAATTTCATGAAACCACACTATTGGATTATGTAAGGTTTTTTAAGAAACTCTATCCCTCTGTGATAAGAAATTTTTTTTCCATGTATTGATAATTTTTCATATTGTTATTTGTATATCACTTTTATTTTTCTATTCTACATTCTATGAAAACCACAACATCATAATCATAAAATAAAGATAACTAAAAAAATCCTTACAAGGTAAAAAATTTGGTTTCTTTCACCCTATATGATCACAATCAAAATAGCATTGGAGGATTTCCCATATAATTTTTTGGAAGTCATTGGAGGAGGTAAACATGAAGTTGTAGCCTCATTTCCAAAAATACTTCTATTGGAATTTATTTTCTGAATATATAATAAATTTGATACATAGTTGAGATATACTCTATAAAAATTTCTCAAGTAGAAAATTTCACATTTCTAAAGTGAAGCTATATATCAATATGTTTTGATCTCAAATGTTGGAATAGTTTTTTAGAAATATCAATTACACTTTGATTATCACAATGTATCTTTAATGGTTTAAAAACACTCACTTTCACATCTTCCGTATAATATTTCATCCACAACATTTGATTTCAAGACTGGGTGGCTAAAATATATTTGCATTCAGCTATGATTAAAGTTACTGAAACGATTTTTACTATATAAATTCATATAACATTCACCCAAGAAAAAAGTTCCTCCTGATATATATTTTCTATCATTACAATCTTCATCCAAATAGAAATTAGTATAACCATGAAACATCAAATCAGAATTTCATTTGTATTACAACGTTTGTTAAGTTGGTCCTTTATCATATCACAGAAATCTATATTCCTTCAAAAATATGAAATTATTTTATATTTATTTGATACCTAGCACAAAAAAATAATAGCATAAAAAGTATTATTTCTAGAGGATATAAGGTAAAGTAAAATTCTTATAAAATTCTTATTGTCCATCTATTTCACACATTTCCATACTCATTTTCTCAACTTTTTACTCATAAATATTGGTCTAGAAAATAATTTTTATTTTGTAATTCTGAACTTATTTAATAATTACATGTAATACTTTTATTAAGATATGAAATTTACTTTTTTTTACCTTATAATCAAAGGAAGAAAGTTAATTCCCCCAACATTGAAAATTCAAAATTCATCTCCATTTTCCAAGAAAATTATTTACAATATTTTTCATCTTTCCCATTAAAAATTATATCATCCACATAAAAAATTACAATTAGAGTTTCAGAGTCTACATATTCCTCATATAAGTTGACATAAACTTTTCATTTTGAAATAATCAACATTCTCAAATAGCTATCATGTTTTGAATACTAGAAACATTGTGATTGTTTCAACTCATATAAGGATTTATTAAATATAAAAACCTTGTTTCCATCAATACCAAGATGATAAACACATGGTTGTTCAATGTATACTTCTTCCTCAATATCAACATTTAAGAAATATGAATTTACAATAATCTTATAAACTTTTTAATTTTGATGTGCGACCAATGACAAAAACATTCTAATAGTTTATATTCTTTAAACTAAGGGAAACATTTCTTCAAAATACACACCTTCCTCCTAGGTATAGCCATTACAAACATGATTTTATTTTTTTGTGGAAAATTCTCTATGCACATTCGATTTGTTTCTATAAACCCACCTTGTTCAGAAAACATTTTTAATTTCTATTTGTTGAACAAGTTCATGTGTTTCATTTTTCTCATTTTGATCTAACTCTACATTCATATTATTTGATAATTATTTGTGTTAAATAGGATCTGAAACTGATTCTAGTTCAAATTTTGAGATAACTAAACCCTGGTTTTCTAATCTCAACTTTCTTTTGGTATTAATTGTAGCCTTCTAATTTCCAAAAATGTTTTCAGACTCAACATGTTTTTGTAAGGTAGAAAATTTCAAATTTTCCCTTCCAACCGAAATTTCTCATCACACAATTATCTTGAATCTTGGTAAGTTTTTGTTGACTCACTATCAATGGAAATATCTAGTTTATCCTACTCAACATTTTTAACAAGTATTGCTAAATTGTTTTATTTTTTATTACTGTCACATAATATGAGTCCACTAACCTTTATAAAATTTTGTTCCATCATTTTAACTACTTTTACTAGGGGAATAATCCATTAAATTTATATTCTCATATTTCTGATAAAATTTTCCTAGAAATGTATTTTTAATTTTAAGTAAACGCATACATCCAAAAACATTGAAGTACTTTAATGAAGGTTTCTTATTATAAAATATTTCATAATAATTCATCATGGATTCTAGTCTCAAAAAACATCTATTCTAAATATGTACAATATTACTAAAAAAATCTCTATAGTAGAGCATTGAGATTTTTTATTCTTTAAATATAGTGAACCAGGATTTATATACATGGATATTAGATCATTTTAGGTGAATAATCAGAACATTAGAAAAATAAATTCACATGGACCATATTAGTTTAATGTATTTGGGAAATTTGAACTAAATAATCTGATGTGGTGAAACATATTCAATATTTCTCAAAAAGATATTTCCATTTAGTAATTATTAATAAAAACATTCTTCATAATCTAGGGAATGGTAATATAAGAAATTGGTGATCTCAGATTCTTAGTAAGGTTAAACAAAATAGATACATAAGCATAACATCAGCCTAAGGGTATGAGAACATGTGAATAACATTTAAAACCATACCTTACATATCAAAGATCAAATACATGATTCATGGAATAAATATGTGCAGTTCATAAGAAATAAATCATAATGAAATCAATAGAATAAGCAATGATAACATAACATAGGAATAAGACATAAATGTTTTTGCAGACACATAAGTATATAAAATGATTTTCATATTATTCCTGGCATCACTTCCAAGGTGATATTAATAGTATGGGTTCACTCTCCACACTATATTAGTAGTCATATTAATAGTATGGGTTCACTCTCTACACTATATCCATAGTCATTTTTCACTCGCATGTCCATCTTAGTAGTCAAGGTTCACTCCCAAGACCATATTAGTAGACAAAGTCATTTAATGAACAAAGTTCACTCCCCGTTCTATCCATGTATATCTCATGAGATATGAATCCTTCCACAATGCATTGGAGGGGGATATAGATCCCACCAATCTCAGAAAGAAATCATACATAATTGTTCCATAATATCACAACCAATCATATCATAACCTATAAAATTAAATGTGTATCATAAACACTTAATCATATCATAACCTATGGAAAATAGAAAAGTTTCACAATCATCTCGTCAAAGCATAACCTGTGAAAAGAACTGGGTTACATAAACATATAAACTGAAAAAGATAAATACGTATCATAAATATCATAACCTTAAAAATATAAAAAATTCAAAGAAAGAATATGAGCATAACCTTTGGATCAATTCCCCAGAAAGGAAAGATTAACTCCAATATATGTCATCTTATATGTAAAATAATTTTTAAATATCTTTTAAAAACATTTCGTGTGTAAAATAAAATTTACAATTTGAAGACATTTTTTAAAACATAAAAAATTTTGAGGAAGATTTTCCTTGAAAATAACCTTGAAAATAGAAAAAGAATCTCAATTTTTTTTGAAAACCCTTTTCCACGAAAACCTTTAAAAGAAGCTTGATACCTTTTTAAATACCTTTTTCCTTGAAAACTTATAAAAAAGGTTGAAAACATTTTGAAAAACATTTTTCATTGAAAAATTATAAAATAAGATTGAAAAAAGTCTGAAAACATGTTTCCTTAAAAACATATAAAATAATATTGAAAACATTTTGAAAACATTTTTCTTTGAAAATAATTTTAAAATTTATAAAATAATATTTTTTGTCATTTTAATGCTTTTTTTTGAAAACCACATTTTAAAAACATATAAAGGGAGCTATAAAAATCATTCAAAACACATTCTAAAAGGATGTTATAGCCAAGACATTGGGTATTTTCATACATGTCGAACATTCCTTGTGCACCATAAATGTTTAGAAATGAGGATTCATCAGAAAATTACAAAATTATTCCTTTGAAAATATTTTTTTGAAATGTAAAAAAATTCGAAAACATGACTTTGAAATAATATAGATTTCCGGCGAAAAGGAGAAATACAGCTGAATTTTCAAAAACAAATTCATAGTTATACCTACCAATGAGTGTAAAAATGGTGCAATTAATTATATATAACATGAATAACAAGAGGTTAAGAACCCTATTTATAGTTCCTGAGATATGGATCATAAAATTTCATCAATGGAAGAATAATCGTAAATAATCTCAATAAATGATGAGATTAAAAAATAAACCATAAACACATCGGTAACATTGAATTATAAAAATATAATAAAAATAATTACAATAAGATTAAAATATCATGATATTAATTATATTAATTATATAACATGTCAATGGTTGTATACACACCTCATAGAAAAATATACCTGCATAACATGGCATGTGTCTCTTAGAAGGAAAATTGAGACAAAATTTCATTACCAATTTGGTAACTCTTGAAACATAAAACCCATGATATAAATATCATAAATGGGATATTTTTTAAAAAGTTAATTCCTTGGCCAAAGACCAAGAAACAATTTATTAAATAACTACCAATGTTTGAAAGAGGGGATTTTATTACAATCTCTTTCATAGAGAGTAAGAAGATCAACCGGCAGATCATCGCTCCACGTAATGCTCTTGTTGATTCCCTTATTACCAAGACCATCATCCATTATGTTCTCTTATTAGTAGGCATGATTGGCCCTATATATAATCTCCCAAAGTGAATCCAGATAGTTCATCCATCTAGAAGTAGGCGTCTAGGCAAGGTGGACAACCCCCTTCCGAATTGCTTGGACAATGGAGGTAAAGTCACTTTCAATCCAGATGTTGTTCTAGATTTTGATAATAACAAAGTCAATATCCTGGATCATAGTCATCATTTTTTCTTCAAGAGAAGAGGTGTTAACGTAGCTTCCAAATAAACAACCATTTCAATGTCCCAGGAAATCTATGAAAATGGCTCTGAAAACTGCTGGCCCCAGATTTCCTTTTAAAGATCCATCCACATTGATCTTGATCCATCCAGGAAAGGGGCCCTTCAAAAATACCTCAATTTAATGTCTCGGTTTATTGTAGAGGCCTTCAACCCAAACAGGTCGGAGGATCATAAAGTCCCCAACAGAATTGTCACAGTGAGCTTTTTAAAGAGAGGTGGAATCCCTGATAACAATGAGAATTCTCGACCGACCTGCACTATGATTGAGTGAGTGTTTATTATGAATAGTTTCATTTATATAATACTAGATAACATGGAAGAGCTTAGAAATTTCGGAATAAATTAGAGTCTTGATTTTTCGTGAGGCATCAAGCTCCACACAAGATTTTAGTTGAAGATTATTGGAATCAGAGAAAAGCCATCTCCAGTCAAAGAGGTCAGTAATATAATTCCATAGACCATAAGTTATAGAACATGATATTAAAAGGAACCATATTATTATATATTATACCATATATATCTTTATATTACCCATATATTAATAATTCTATGTTAATGTTATGATTCTATTAATATCTTCTTTGTTTTTCGTACATACTTAGACTTATTATTCTTTAAACTCTTTCTTAGATCATGATTTACTTATTTAAATAATGTGAAACATGATATAAATATCATATATATTTGTTATATATGTTTTTATTATAGTCTATAAATGATAGAAATATGAAATGGAATACACCGTTCAGGAAGACTTTAGGTCGTACGTACGCATGAACATTATTTAATTTTAAATATTATTTTTGAATGAAACAAATTAAATGAAATATATGTAAATATATATTATCCTTATATAATAATTATTACTTTATATATATCATATATTTTTACTAAAAACATATTTAATATATTCCATGTAAAGTAGTAACGAATCACATCGGTCTGAGGAGTCGATAGTCCACACGTCTATAAATAAAGTTATTATTTTTACCGAAAATGTAAAGAATGAAGGTATGTTTAGAATATTAATTAAATAAGAATAAATAAATAATAAATATTATAAATTAAATATGAAAATATATTTTACATCAAAATTCCCAACCATGAGAGGTGGTAAAAAACAAACAACATAGTTACGTGATGTGGTAGTTCATCGTACACAAGAATGGTAAGTTTGTTACCCATTAGATGAAAGTGAGTGTAATTGTAGGTTTAAATCGTATAATAAAAACATATAAGTATATTTTTGATACTAATTTTATTATATAATCATGGAATAATAATATTTTATAGGGTGGATAATTAAAATAAAACAAAGGAGATTAGGGAAGGATATTACCTCTTCTTTGGGTAACTCCTTCTGGATTACACGAAATGGATTCCATGGTTATCCTTATTGAAAAAGGGAGAATTTGAGGACTAAGGGAGGGATTTTGGAATATTTTTTAAGAATATTAGGGGTGATACAAAGGTCTTTAAATTTTTGAATAAGTGGTAGGGGTGAGTGCCTTTTTATAGTGGAGGAGTTACATTCTTTTAAATTTTTAAAAGGGAATTTCAACCTTATTTTTCCAATGTCATGTGGATCCAATAATGATAAAAATTATATAAAATTTAGTATAGAGTCTATATATTAACATAATATGTATTTTTGAAATATTTATATTACATTTTGGGCATTAATTTTAAGGTTTAATCATTTGTTAAGCTCATTTTTCTCTTAATCACAGTAATTAATTTTAATCAATTTCACTAATAGTTTTGATAAAAAACTATGTTGGAATTATTATAAATTATAAATTATGATGATTAAAAATATGTAATCCGTTTTTAAAAATTACAATCACATAATTATAAGAAATTCATTTAAAATTAATCTCGTTGATGGGACAACAATGCATGGTTTTAAAGTGAAAAAGTCGAAAAGATTGAAATGTTTTTATATCCAATTTTATTGTGAGATTGGTTCTAATGAAATAAATTTGATTAAGTGGTGTATAATTTATATCATTAAACTTTATACTCGATTAAAATTTAATTTAAATATAAATATAAATTAAATGAAAATTGATTTTTAAATTAAATTTTTCCTGTTTTTGACAATTCATAAAAAGATGAAACCTCTCATAAAAAATACGAAAAACCTCAACCAAATTGAATTTTGATATTATGATTTCAAAAATTATGTTTATTTATTTTTCAAATTAAAATTATAAAAGTGTAAAAAATCATATTTAAACGTTATTTTCAATTAAAAGTCAGTAAAATTACCTTTTAGAACGATATACCTTTTTATTCATAAAATTGGATTTGTTATTATCTTATTACTATCAAATATATTATATGAATATAAAAAATATTGATTGAATATATAAGTAAAATTTAAAAACTAATCATAAGTTAATAATTTAATTTATTGAGAAAAATTGGTATGTTTACATTGAAATATAGTTTTCTTAGAAAAGTTATTTGTTTATTTTCAAATAGTTATTTCATTCACTTACACTAATATATAACCAAAGAACTCGTTTTTTTATACATTTACAAAAAAAAATATTTTTAATGTTTCTTTAATATTATTTGTGACTTCCATTCCAATTTCTAGGTGGAAAATATAATAATATTTTAATAATATTATTAATAGTATATTTTTAGTTCAATAAAAATCAGCCTTCTGTGTTATGAAAGATATCACAGGGACTCATTATTGTGTATAAGACAAGGGAAAAACAGTGTTGCGTGTACCACAAGATAATATAAGTGTTGCGTATGATGCAATATTAACAAGTTTTTTCCTATAATGATAGCCATCTTTAGTGATTTTTGATATAAAAAATCTATATCTAGTGTTTTGTGAAATGAAAAATATTATAAAATTAAATTAAATAGAAAAAAATAATTCACAAAATCTCATGGTGTTACAAATAATGTGCTTCTTCCAATTTTCTCCAAACCTTTATTTTTTTGCTACTCTACATTGTTGTGGAGTGTAGGGAGAACTATACTGATGTTTTATACCATGATTTCTCAGATAAGTTTCAAAAGTATTTCTTTTGAATTTCCTAACATTACCTTTTCTCCACTTCTTTATATAAGCCCCCGTATCTTTTTCAACCCCTTTTCTAAATATTTGAACATTCCTGCAGCCTTTGAATGGTGTTCCATAAACATTATGTTTGTAATATGACTGAGATAATCATTAAAAGTGATGGAGTATAAATATACTTTTTTTGATTGATGTCTTATTATCCCATATAAATTAGAATTATTAAGTTCAAGGGGCTTGGTATATTGAATCTCAACTATCTTATGACTCTTATTAGTCATCTTTCATATTTCACAATTAACACAATCATCTTCATCTATTATTTTAAATTCTAGGAAATAATGGACAACATCATCATTATAATGTTTTTTCATGTTCCTTATCCCATGTTTTCTATGTATTTAGTGCCACAATTTTTTCATTTTCATCACTCAAGTAAAAGGAGTTATTAAACTCTCCAATTTGGAGAAGATTTCCAATAGTTCATTCTACTTTTGTAAAAAAAATTCCATCTTTCACACTTCTAATGATAAATGAATCATTTATAATTTTTTTTTCATCATCAAAATGTTTACTTACAAAAAGTAAGTTATGTTTTATCCCATAAACAAATAAGAATACATTAGATTAAAAATTTTCCACTTTAATATTAGTCATTCTGATTCATTGTATTTTTAAAGAACTATCATTTCCAAATGTAAATTATCCTTTGTCATGACTTTAAAAACGTTTATATATTTTTTATCTGCTATCATATGTGAAGAAAACCCACTATCAAGTATCCATGGTTTTTTTCCTTTTACTTCATTTTAAATCAACCTTAACAATAAAATCTATTTCTTTAACTTTCTTCTTTCTAGTTTCATTTTCTTTTCTACCATTAGATACTTGTTCCAGAAGAAGTGTTATACATCTTTTGGCATGATGACCAGCCTGATCGCATCTTATATAATCTTCTTCCAAACATTAAAATTTATATTTTTTTGGAATGATTATAACATCTAGAGTTATTCCTTTTCTATCTTCCCACAGGTTAAGAAATTTACTCATCTTTCTTCCACCATTTCATTCTCTTTATTGAAACCATATTTATTGAAGTGACAAGTAATGAGAAAAGTTATAAAATCTATACCCATATATTTTATAAAATAGTAAAATCCATAAAATCATTATTTTTTACAAAATAAATTTCTTTTTCTATAGAAAATTTATTGAGGTTGATAACTTATTTGTGATCTAGCACACTCAATACATTGACCATCTTTCCTACTATGTAAGTTTTCAAAAAAATTAGATGTGATAGATTTATCACATCTTTACTCTTCCAATGATTTCCCAATAAATTTTCCAGAACCTGAAATTTTATAAGAACATGATGTAACATTACTTTAGGTGAGTTTGGATTTCACCTCATTCTTGTTTTGAGCATTCACAGTGACATTAGAAGACATAGATTTTACTTATGAATATATTTTTTTCATTCATCATCCTTATGGTACTTTAGGAATAAAGAAGTTTTGATACTTTAGGTAAGTTGGGATTTCACCTCATTCTTGTTTTGAGCATTCACAGTGACATTAGTATACTTAGATTTTACTTCTGAATAAATTTTTTTCATTCATCATCTTCATTGTACTTTAGGACTAAAGAAGTTTTGATATTAACTTTTTAACTTATTCTTACGTACTTTCTAAATTATTACTAGGATATTAAACCATCTTTTCATGTTAAAAAAATTATAAGTTTGTATCTTAATATCTTGTTAATGTAATCTTCCTCCTTCTTGATGACATGTATTCTTCCTTCAACAACTTATTCACAATTGTTCTTCATTACTCTATTTTCTTTCTTAAGAGTTTTGTTTTTCTCAAGAGATGAAAGAAATTATATTCTATGTTGATACTCTCTGAATGATTTTTAACCTCTTTCTTCTTTACTATTTTAAGAGTTCTAAACTTTTTTTACTTTTACAATGAACGTTATAAATGTTTCAGAACATTTATCCTACGAGGAATTGTTTCTAGTTGAGTCTGACACAACATTATTAAATAGAATATTCCTTTTTTCTCTAGTGAAATTATTATTATATTTTTTGGAAGAATTTTTATTATTAGAACTTTTGTTACACTTCTTCTATTGTTGGTTTATATCCAAATAATCTATATTTTATCCAATTTTCTTCCTAGGGAAATTCATTTCAAAGTTCCCAATTCCACTACACTCAGAACAATAAGAGGAAGCTTACCTCTATAATTTCATATTCATCTTCTATAGTTATTAGATATAATATAAAAGATTATTACATTAAACTATACATCCTATTTATCTTCAGATTCACAATGATCAACATCTTTAACATCTTGATTTTTTATTTTTATAATAGATTCAAAATCAATTTCATTTTTTCCTCTTCTTTTTGAACATTGGAGATTTTATCATTTCATAAACAATAAGAATTCTATGCAGTTTATTGATATATAAATCATCCTTATCTTATAAACAGAAAATTATAGAATCAAACCTTTCCCTAAATTTTCTCATAAGTTTCTTCAAAATTGTATAATCTTTCTGGACATCACTAAATCCATTGATATTTAAAAAAAAGAAATTTACAATAGTTAATTATTCATTAATAGTTTCTTTATCTATCAATATTATATCTTCATACTTACAACACCATGTTTTTATCTTTTATTCCTTCAATTTAGTATTCCCTTCGAAAATGATTTTCATCTTGTCCCACATTCTCTTCAATGTTTTGAGACCCATCAAATTCATATAAGAAATTTCGGATAAGGAAATACAGATAGATTTTCTATATTTTCCATCAACTTCGATATTTATCTTATCAACAATATTCATTGGGGAAATCCATGTCAATAGGTAGAAACAAAATTGTATTGGAATCAATAACGTCCATGCCAAGAGATAGTAGGTAAAGAATCATCATATTCTCTCTATCTATGATAATTTCTTCCACCATATGTAAAAATTCATATATTATTTATAGAATGGAGATAATCCATGAAAAGGATTCAATAATGGAACCTTGAACCTAATACCAATTTAAGTTCCAAAGTATATAATAACAACTAAGAGGCGGGGGGGGGGGGGTGAATCAGTTGTTCATTTTTTATAAGTTTCAAAACTTTTAGAAACATAACCCTTATAACTTGTTAAGATTCATTTACTTATCTTCTTTTAGTAAATACAAATGCATTAAAAATTAGGAAAGCAAGTAATGTAATTGTGATTTACAATGTTTGACAACATTATGATAACCTACATGCTTACCATAGCCACTATCATGGGTCTATGGAAGTTCAATATTATTATGATGTGAATAAAATTTGTGCCAACTCCCATTAGAAACCTTGTATCTTCATATAGGAATGATTATATTGCATAACATCAATTTAAAATGTTTTTACAAAATAATTGAGGCAATAATAATAAAAAACACTTAGTTCAATTTTATACTTAAAAGTTCATGGGTATGATTACCTTTAGTCTGATGGCTTTTAGTCTGAGAAGCCAACTATGATCGACTCAATACAAAAAACTCAATACGAACCTCCCTTTCTCAATATAAACTTCTCAAACTATGCTCACAAACTCATTCTGATATTTCTCATTCCAATCGACTGAATATTATCTTCCTAATAAGAAATTTCACATTTTGGATAATAAAACAATAGTGGTCTGATCTTATAATGAGATATCTATTCGGAAGGAACTCTTTCTCAAATTCCACAGGGATCCTTCTTTTATTCTCTCGTGAAAAAGTTACAAAATGATAATAAACTATGCTTCAGGTTTTATATGAATTAAAAAAGGTGGAAACTGAAAAATGTTTCCAACATACTCAAATTTCAAAAATTCAAAAATCACCCACATTTGAACTTTAAATTTGAATTCTTCAAACCTTCCCAATATTTCTTCGATATCAGTCCTCTAAAATAATAAAAAATTCATCAATACAATATAAATTATTTATCTCATTATGACATTCCCTTCTTTTTCGTCTCATTATGATCTCCCTTTATTTCTCAATTCATTATTATATACTTTTCTTTATCATCTCATTATGATCTGGATTTCCTTCAAATCTCATTAAGATCATCCATTCATGCACTTCTCATTATGATCTGACAGTCTGTAGCTCATTATGATCTCACTATCGTCAGCTCATTATGATCTGATTATCTTTAGCAGAGTTAGTCTAATTGGACTTCCTTCTCACAGTTAGTCTGATCATTTTTCCTTCTCAAAGTCAGTCTAATTGAATCCTTATAAGGATATAAATATCATTAAAATGTAATTATAATTATGATGGAATTATCATTATGATTTTATGTATCCAATTTTAACTCCACTCATAATATTTTACATTCTTTAAACTTCATTAACTTTTCACATTCTTACTTCTAACAACGTCTTTGATTTTTAATTTAGGATTTGATCTTCTGTGTTCAGGTTATTTTGAACCAATTTTAACATTAATATTCCTTAACATCTTCAATAGTATTCATCATGAGATTTTTCATGATTTATAGGATATTTAATATCATAAAATAACCTCTTAACTTTATTTAGAAAGTAAAAAATCTCTCTAACTCTTGACATTACTATATTCTTTCAATACTCTTCAGCAACATTATGACTTCTTCAGTAAAAATATTATGACTTTCAAACAAATTATTAGTCCAATGGAACATGAAATTTATACCGATGTATGTAATACTTATGGGGAATCTGATCAACAACTTCTACTTTCTAGCCACATATCCATCTAGTGCTACATGGTCCAATACACTGTTTCAAGTGCTTCTCAGTCTGAACCTCTGAGTCTGGAAAACAAATTTCTTAAAAAAACTTTTCTCCCCCTTTTTTTTGGGATCAAACCTTCAAAAACATTCAACTTTCTAATAGATATCATTAGGATGGACTGAGTATCATTCTGAATAACAAAAAAGATCTTTTATAAGAAGGTTAATTGTCAATGAATACAAAAGATCGGTAAAAACAAAAACATCACAAAGGTTCAATAAACCCATGAATGAAAATGTAAATAATGGTATATGTGGTTTAGTAGTATAATATGAGATAATTTAAAGAAATTAAACTTAGGTATAAATATATTTCAAAGTTATATTACTTATTATAAATATTAGAATAATAATATCACTATTTGAATAGTAATATAATTATGACATGATTATTAACCTACATGTATTAATTAGAATATATATTAATTATTGATAATAATAGATTGACTACTAGTTAGGCTAATCATTTTTTTTTCATTTTCAAAATCCGGTTTATGGGTTCCCAGTACCCTACTACATGATTCCAATACAACCACTTTCACCATTACACAAAAACATCATTAACCAATGGAAATGTCCCAGAAACCATGAACTAGGGCACAAGAACATCAGAAAAGCTAGCCAAACCTTAGAAATGGTTTCCTTGAACGTCCCCCGGCGCGACCATCGACACCGGCCCAAAACCTCCTGTCGGCAAACTACAACGAAGTTCACCCAGCCATCAAGCGAAATGAAACAGACCTCCAGGAAGAATCCATCCATAAAGGATGTCAAAGAAACCATAGTGAAGATGACCAGATCCTGACACCATTAGCACCCTGATCCGTAGACAACTCAGAAGATCCACCTTGCCCTTAAACGCCAATTCCTCCTTCACCATCATTGTATAACCATCCCTCACATCCCAACCAGCCAAATTCCATGCCAATATATAAAACAAATCAAACTCTCGCATAGAAAATACAAGAAGAGAAGCTGATCCGTCAAGCATGCAGCAGAGGATCAATCACAAAATCAGAAATCCAGAACGAACGACCATCGATCAAACACAAACCCATATTCACCAAATCAGAACCTCAAAATAGCTTCCACCCACACCAAAAACTCCAAATAAAAAGTCCTCCTCCCTCTAAGCCAATGGAGACAACCCTGAGAAAACCGTATCACACCATGGCTGATGTCAATCCAGGATGAAGCCAAGCAAGGAACCGGATCCGCCAGAGCTGAGCACGTCAATGCCGAGCACACCGTCGCCCTGACTGAACCGAACAGAAGGTCCCACGTAGTTGATGACAATACCACCGATCCGAAGAATTTATATGAATCTGTAAAGAAACTAAAATATTTCTCGTTAACTATAGTAAGAATTTATATATATTATAATATAAACAAAAAAATATGACATGTTTATATTGAATTATCGGTATGGAATTTATGATATACGAAGCCCTTTCTAGGTGGATGTAGATATTTTTAGTTCATCTTTTACTAGGGCCCTGATGAACTAATCCGGGTATTAGAAAAATTGAACTTTAGGTATCTAAGTTGAAAATATAAAGAATTATTCCTTGATGAGTTTTGTATGACTAATGTGAATCATTTAATTATGTAACATACACCTAATTTTTATAAGGGATTTATCCATTACTACCTTAGTATACTTCCATTATAAACCTTTATAAACTAATATCCTACCTTTATTGCTTCATTATCAACCCTAATATGATCCTTCATTGAATTATAGAGTTTAATTTTATTAGGAACCCTGTATTAGGTATAATTCATTATCCCTTTAATTGAAGGGTATTCATTTAGTTATCAATTCCATCCTATTGTTAATTATTCCTTAGTTTTAATCCAAAAACACATTCTCAAGGGATATCCTTGATGATTACAAATCATGAATAATTCATGTTATCCTCTCTTATAGATGTTTTAACTGTGATATGGTTTACTGGAATGTTTATGAGATGAGTGATCCAAAACAAAAATAGAACCCCAATGACTTGGGCAGTGTTCTATCTTGAAAGACACTATAATGAGGCATGATTATGAAATTGAAGAGGTTTTAGTTAAAGATAGTACATAATATTTTCTAATATGGGTAAATCCGTGACAAAAAAACCCCCTTCCATGATTTTAAAATCCTTCATTGAACCTTAGCTAATCGATGAAATTAAATTTCCACTATCATTAATCTTTTTTATTGATGGATGTAAATAAATAAATCAAATATGATATAATATTTTACAAGTTTCACCAACTAGACAATAATTAATAATTATTTGGAATGACCTAGAAACACCCTTGACCATATTAATCACTAAGAAAATATCTATAATACCAATGGGTAAAATATTTACCCACATTGGATATTATTAATACCTAAAAATTTTCATGTTCCCCCACACATGTATCTTATAAATAAGATGTAAAATCAGTAAGATTGACATTACCTGATTACTTTTCATTAAATAATATTACCTTTAAAATAACCTTTTATTATAAAATATTCAATTTCATATTATCATGTTTGTAACATGAAATCATTAGGAACATGTTTATAATTTTTTTTCACAACTAAGGAAAAAATCATATTTTAAATAGAATATCTAACAAGAAAATGAAGTAATAATCCTTTAAGAATCTATTAAAAATACTCTAAATTAATTAATTTTATTATATATCCCTAAAATCCTAATTGGGTTGAGTCACTTCTCTCTCAGGAACTAACAATATTTTATACATTTATCTCTCTTCTATTCGCAGAAAATTTGAAAATTTTAAAATATATAAAGCCATTTCAAAAATCATTGTGTAATGGCCCTCATTAAGGCACAATGACAACATTTATAAAATATTTTAACCAAAAATATAAATTGAATGTCAATTAAAACTCATTAAAACTTAAACCAAAGTCATTACAATGTAATATTTTCTCTTCTGTATTCTGTATTATCAATCATGGTCTAACCAAATCCCCACATTGACCATCAGAAAACAACTTCACAATAAATAATACCATTATAGTGTAATATGATACTGTAATAAATGTAAAAATAAACTTTAAACAATCATGAGTTCCAATAATTGAACAATGAACATCCCACACTTGTCAACATGGAAAAAATTTAAATCATGTATTTAGATTACACTTTAATATATAAATCATAAGGAACAACCAAAAAATTTTCATCTACAACAAAAAAACTATAGCATAATAGTATAGATTTATACATGATGAATATAACCATAAGGTAATACACCTATATAACTGAAACATCATCAAACTCTTCTAAATAACTTATAATCCATCCTAACATTTTATAAGACCTTATCCAATATGTCTATCAACTAATTAAACCAATTTTTCATTGTTTTATTTAGCCAAAAAATCAACTTACTTAAAGACCATGTGGTCAATAAAAATCATAACTTCCATGAACACATGAATTCATACATTAATTACATCTGCATCAATATTAATGAGACATGTTCTTTAATAATTCCCATATTTTTATTTTTTTGTAAACCAACTGATCAACTAATATTTTTAACACCTCATATCTCCAAACATTTTCATTCTTCAATAAAACACTGTGAGACCTTTTACAAATTCTCTAATTCTTATAAATGATATTTCAGTCACCCATTTTTAATCATATTTAGTGAACTCTACATATAAAACAAGATTGAATAAAAGATTTTTTTAAAAAATTTAATTAAAAAACTAACTCACATTATTCCCAATTCGATCCTCAATACTTATTGAATTTTGAATATTTATCTTCGTACCAACCACTCCTTCGATCAGATTTGTTGTGAAGTTATTTTTTAGATATTATAATAATATTTCCCATACGTATACTAAACAAACACATTAAACCTTTTATAATTCACTAACATAATTCTGAAATAATATATTTATAAAAACATACAAAAATTACAACATGCATATTATAAACAAAAAAACCCTTTAAATTTATTCCCTTAAATATATTAACGCACTTTGGAGGTGAAAACATATTAATTTGGATTCATATTATTATGGACCTATTTTTTATAAGGGAAAATAGTATATAGATTGTGATTCATGCTATTATCTTCCCTCTGAACACAATAACCCAAAGAATAAAAGATAAGGTGATGGAAATCAATCATGAGAGACATAAGGTTGAACTACCACCCCCAATATCAATTTTTGGAATGTGTATTTAAGAAATGGTTTAATAAAACTTCGTTCACTTTCTCATTTATGAGAACAAATTCTAAATTCATGATTCCTTATTATACATTTTAATATTTAAATTAGTAATTTATATTAATATGGTTAAATCAAGAGTTATAATATGGTATTTTTGATAGGTTAATAACCCTATTAATGTAATTTATTACTAACAATTGAAAACTAAATCCACCATGAAACCTTGTGATTAGGTTCTCATCCACATCAGACGAGTCCTTTCTTGATTCATATCCATATATTCCACTTCATATGAACTAATAGTCATAAATTTATCCCACCTCATGTGTGAAACTATAAAACATTATTATACTAAAAACACTCCATTTTAACTGGACTTTTAATCATTGAAACTTCCATCTCAATCAATATCAATGCATCCAATAATACTAAACATTCATTTAGTGCAGAAAATTAATAAATAATAAACAACACATTTGGAATACATTATTATTATCTTTCATATAAAAAATGATATCAATTTGTTGTACTATGATATCAAGCACACAATGAGACAAAATAGATTTTGTATGGTGTTGAAGTAATCAAGTAGTAATAATTTATAATAATATTTCTGAACAATGTTTAATTGATTTCTTTAACCCAACCATATTTTGAAAGTTTTTTTACCAAGCCCATTATATTTGAAATAAAATTTGATCAAACAATTATAAATTTATTTGGTATCTATTAATAATAATTTTCATAATAAATAATAATAATTCTTTTGATTGAGTGATTTGTAAATCATGTAAATATATTTTTTATTAAATAATTGACCTATAAAATTTATTCTTTATCTATATAGAAAACTCCTTGAAAATTTATTTTTAGTTTTTGTAAAGACTAATATCATCATCATAAACAATTATGATGAATTATAAGTATGAGCATGCTTTTAAAAAAATATTTTAGTCCACTCTTCCATTTCTAAATCCCAATGGATTGAAACAAGAATCCAGATTCAATTTCCATGATATTGGGGATTGTTTCAAACAATATAAAGTTTAATTTAACAATAAAACATATTTTCAATCATTTATAAGTATAAATAACTAAAGTTGATCAATATAAACCACTTCTTCAAGTTCTATATTCAGAATTACAGACATTAAATACATTTGAAAAATCATGTATCTTCTTTATAAATTTATAAAAAAAATATTATGGTAATATTAAGGCTTAATATTTAAGGAAACGATTTAACACAAGAAAATAATTTACAATTAAAGTATCTCTTATAATCCCATATAACCTAATTCTTTTCTACATACCAATTTTCTTTAAGTTTATTATAAAATAACCACTTTTATCTGATAATATTCTAATATCATAGCCAAAGAAGTAACACATAAGTGTTATTATTTTCAGTCAGATCCAACTATTCATAAACAACCTTAATCCACTCATTATTATTCAATGATTTATTAATACCAATTGGTTAAAATTTATAAATCAAAAATATATGAGTTATTTCCCTCTACGATAACATAGTTTAAACAATTACATCTTGACAAAAAATTATTTTTTAATGCTAAACCTATTTTCTTAACCTAGGATGAGTTGAAAAATTAAACTCTTATTTAATTCAAACACCCCGTTCATTATACTACTATTTAACTTCACAATAAATTTCAACATGTTTTTAACTTTCATATTTATATTTTATCAAGTCAGTACACTCATCTCTATCTTCCACTTTAGTCTTTCTCTTTTCACAGTCATAAAAAGATTTTCTAAAAACCATCCAATCATAAGAATGAATAATCATTTCCTGATTAATTATTTTAAAATTGATATTCTTTTACATTTTAAGAATATCTCAAAAATATTCCATCAACCCATTTATTCCCAAATTTGTTCAAGCTGAGGACTTTAACCATAATAATAAAATATACTATTAATACCTTCAATTAATTCAAATGAGAGGTATTATTTTAATATATTTTATATTTAAATATTCCTAAATATATATAAAATATAAACCAATTTTAGAAACATATTTTTTCTTCAAAAAGTTTCTTCCAGAATTAATGAAACATCACACTTCCAACTGAAATGTTCTGATCCATCTCTACCAAAATTTCATTCTATATTTCAATAACACTATTTTATTACAGGGTGTTAAGTGAGTGAAATTAATATTCAATTCCATGACTCTCTAGATAAATATTGAACATCCCTCTTGTATACTCAAGACCAATATCTATTATGAACTTCTTTACGAGGAAACCATGTTATTTCTCTATACTCCATCTGAATTTTATAATCATCTTTTTAGATTTATAATTTGTTGATATAAACCTATTAAAAATGATGTGATTATAATCATTATGGAATGAGATAAAATACTTATCTCCATGCCTTAGTTTCTACATCATCATTCTATAAATATTATAGTGAATCAACTTCAAGGTTTTATTCATTTGAATTTATACATTATTATGTGATGAATAAACAATATCCAATTTATAAAATATAGAAAAAATCAATTTATTTTCTCTTATAAATATATGGATATTTCAAACCACCTTTTCTGAGGTTAAATTATTTATATTTCATTACACTATAACAAATTTAGTAATTCCATAAATCAATTTAACCCCTTAAAACTAAATGATACAAGTCTTTGAAATATCCCACCTAAAATAAATTTATATTAGTTTACTTCCTATTAGTAAAACATGGCCATATTTTCAACCCTTCATTGTGAATTCATAATTCATAAATATCAATTCATTTATTTTATTATAATTTTGAGAAAAACTATGTAATTTCTTTTCAATCCAAAAAAATAGTGTTCTTTGATTTTATCCCTTTTTTTAAACATCTATTGATCCAAAGCCTTTTATTTTGAGTTATCTATAATTAATAATAATAAAAGTGTCTTATTTTCACCTTTAAAAACTCCTAAAAAGCATAAAATAACATGTTATGTGAGATAAAAAATTATTATATTATATCCAATGGAATTAATTTTATAAATACTTTATTATTACTTTAACAACAAATTTTTTTTCCTTTATTTTATTTTTATTATAAAAAACCATGATGACCTTCTTCATATTTACCCATGCTAGTAATATAATAAGACAATTGTACAAACAATAAACCTATTATGAACACCTTCAATATATATCCTACACTTTTTTTATGACGATTATTTTTCATTTCATTCATAGAATAAGAATTATGATATATTTAACACCATTTAAACTACTGTTTATAAATTTTTCTCATAACTCTATCTTCATTATTCGTACCATAATTTGAATTGAAATTCATATTTCTAGATAAAACATATTTTTTATACTTTGAATTATTTTGATATATAATTTATATTAGTTACCATTGGTTGATCATTAACCATATTATTTATAAGAATAATACTTTTGAATCCTTATAATGTGGTTATTCAAAAGTATTCTCATATCCCATTAATTTTTCTCAAACATCTCACATAGATTTTTTAAAATAAAAAAATAATATCTAAAAATGTTTTTTCATCTCTCATTACCATTTTTTAATAATATTCATGTTACTTTTATTTTCATGGAAATTATCTCAATTTAATCTTCTTGGATCTTGAAGGATTAAAACTTTTAACTTCTTTCACAAACAAAAATTCCCTTTATCATTATTATTTATCATTCTCATTTAATGTTTATGGTACCTTAACTATATTATTTTTATCCTTCTATAGTTTATAATTATTCCAAAAAACATATAATTATTTCTTTAAAATTAATTCTATGCTTTTTTATCTTCCCACACCTTCACTAGATAATTCATATAAATTGAACTTAACAATAAATAATTTTTAATTATGATAACTAAGGGATAAAGAATTTCACTTTCACATTCACTACTCTCTTCTCCATATATTTTTTGATAGAATAATTATTATCTTTACTCGTTATATCCTTCATTATTTTAATTTGAAAGGGATTCTAAATTTGATATATTTCAACGTTTTCTTCCTTAGAAAATTCACTAATAACCAACAATCTTTATTATTTTCATCTTCTTTTATCTTAATACAATTTATGGAAAAGATACCAAATTCTCCACAATTGAGACATTTTATTAGAAACCTATCGAAATATTTTACCTTACCATTTTAATTATTCTTTGAGATAAGGATCACGATCTTATAAAACATAACCTCAATTTATTCTTTTATAAATAGAAAAATCATCATGTTCCTTTAGCTCCTTTTTAGTCTTATCAATATTCATTGCTTTTAAATTAATTTCATTCTCACCCTTAATTCTTTTCTTGAAGGAATTTACTTTCCAAATATTATATAAAACCAAAAAATTGTGTAATTCATCAAATATAAATGAAATGAAATCATGATATTAAAGTGGTAAAAATTTTACACTAAACATGTTGGGTAATATATTTAGTGACTTATTTACAATCATTAAATATTCATGAGTATCTCTAAAACTACTTATGGATCTCAAAAATATTATTCAATCTATTAAATAAATAAACACACATCTCCCTTTCATGTATATAAATATCTTCGACTTAAGAACTCTAGATAATAATCTTTTCTCCATTAACTCTAAAATTCCATTCAGGAATATTAATGAGTCTGACTTAAATATCTATCCAAATATTGATCCATATACTATTTTTTGAAATCATTTATTATAAATGGGGCTAAGTAAATGTTTATTTCCTGAGTATCAGTCTCGTTATTGTTTTTATCAACCATATTAATTAATGGACCATGTACAATAGAAATGAATCCATTAGTTAAATCTCAACCACATATATAAAAAAATAAATTACGTATGAAAAAATTTTCTCTGAAAATTCATTATAATTTTTATTATTAAATATTCAAATACCTTTTTTCACTAAATTCATATTATCCTTCATTTAAATAAGGATAAAAACTTAAAACTCATAAAAAACCACAACAGTATAAAAAACATCAAAATGTTGTCTAGATCACTTTGATAAATATTGAGTAGGCCCTAGTTGAAGATATTATAAAAGATTAACTAATGTAGGGGGGGGATGGTTGAATAACGTATTTCCTCCCCTAATAACATAAACCCTTTTTCAGTCTCAATTATTATATTATATTAATATTATAATATTTCAAATCTTATTGAGTGATGAAATTATAGATAATAAACTAACGTACAATAATATAACTGGTTCAATGATTAAACATGAATGCCTACATCATTGTCATGAGTTGGAAACACCTATGACCACAAATTCTCTTAGTAGATGAGAAAACTATTATCATTTACTCATTATAATCAATTATACTGACCATTTAATGTTATCCATTCCATGTTTTAAATCAATAATAAGTCAAATCACCATGTTCCAACTTGATCATTTCTCACATAAACTACAAACATTTAATGAGTTTCAATATATGCTATCTTTATTTATAATATATTTTATTATAGAAGATAAAATATCCAGAACATGTACAAAATATTTATACATAACCAATATATAACACTTTTGTTTCAATAGAGAATAAAAAATATGAAGAAAGTATCCATACATCAAAAAAAATTATTGATTCTCTCACTTTAATAATATTCTTTTATTTTACCTTTATCATCAATTCGGTTAAGTCACTGTTGGATATTCACTAAAATGGGAAGCAGTATTTTGGGATGGGAAAATATATCAAAACTAAATAAAACCACAAACCGAACAAATCCCAAAATATATAATTGTTTTTTTCTTGTGGTTTGGTTTATAGTGAGGATTGAATAAACCCATGTGGTTTGGGGTTTAGTTCAGGTTCTAAACCAAACCAAAAATTATTCACAAAACCAAAACTATTTTAATAAAACATAATTATTTTGGATTATCCCAACCCATATCCCCATTTTTATATCTCGATATTCCCTAATACCCATCCTTATTCCTACCCTCTAATATATCTGTCTTCATTCCTCTGATACCTCTTAGTTCTGATCCCTCCCCATTCATATTTGATTCTATCCCATTTTTTAGTTCCTCTACCCATTCAAATCTGATTCACTACCCATTACAATCCTTCCCCATTTTTTATCCCCTCCCCCCAATACAACTAGTCTTGACTGGAAATCAACCTCCCCACTTTATTTCTATGAAACAAATACTACAGTTGTGTGTTGGGGTGATGACCCTATAACTCGGTAACATCTCTTCTCTAACCCCATAATTTATACACTTACATTCCAATTACAACATCCCCAATCAAATATTTTAGTTAAATAACACTATATTTATAGGTTACAATCGATGTTGAAACAAATCTTAGGATACTGAATCTATAATTTTCATACCACACAATCCTGTTTTTATTTATGGAGGGATTTGGAGATGATCATGATGAATAAAACTTAAATGGTTATTTTTTCGATCTATCTTATGTATATTTATTAAATATTAGGGTGTGGTATTTTGGAATTCTTGTTTTTCATAATGATGGGACACAAAATGTGGGTCAAAATACTATCATTTTTGTAGGAGTTAGAATCATTCTTAGAGTGATTAAAATAACGTCTATATGGTTTATGATAGAGTGAATTCTTGTAATGATTTCATTGTAACTATTTGTTTCTATGATTGTTTTGTTTTCACCATCTATCCAATGTAATGAATTTTTCTCTTGGTTATGTTCTTAGATATTTATTTAGGATAATGTTGTGCATTTGGTTAGAGTCCCAGTTTTTTTTGTTTCCTTTACATGGAGTGAAGGGAATGAAACATGGATTTATTTTTATGGATTATAATTATTTTTTATTAAAATAATATTTATTTTCGATTTTTTGCATTAAATTCCATTTCAAATCAGACATATTATTTTATTTTATTTATTTCATTTACATTTCTCTCATTTTCTTTCAATTAATTTATTCTTTATCATCCAAAATGGGCCCAAGAGCCTTGTAATCTTCCTTATATTTATTTTTTAAGGACTTTCCTAATAATGTTTGTTTTATTCTTTCCATATCTTACCATGACAAGTATTAATATATACTACCAAAAAAATTAATATGATGGTTTATGTGAGAAAAATATTCTTACTCCCATATAGCTATATTCTTTATAGATTTTTCACATGCGTTAACAAAATATGATAGATTATGAATTATTTGATTGTGTTTTTGAAAATATTTACCATTATCCATAATTGTTCCAAAAAATTAAAACAATAAAATTATTATTCTAGAATTTTATCATTCATTTAATTAATTTAATTTTGTAAAAAGAACAAGAATAATAATTATTCTATAAACTACAAACTCTTATATGTTCACAAAATCATAATACATTAAAATTTTATGATCATAAAATATAAATTTCATCTTTGAAAACATAAATCCAAGATATAATATCAAAAACCTTTAACTATAAATTAATAACATAATCTTTATTAAACTCTAAATATCGACTCTTACACGTGGAATCTCAATATTTTATTCATGATCATAAATAATGATATATTAAACCTAAAATGATAAGTTTAAATATCATTTATCTCTTTATCCTGGATACTATTTTCTAGAATAAATATTTCTATAACCATAAAGCTTAAATTTGTTTTGGGAGTCCTTTATTCACAATCATGTGTTTGGGGGGAGTTGTATTTTCTTGTATTATGTTCTTCTTTGGTCCTGGGTTGCTTTAGACATCTATGTTTACACATAATAAATGATTAATTTAAAATCCAAACCAAACAATATTATAAATTAATAGTTTAAAATATTTTTATTTTAAACTAATCCATTATCTAATGGTTTAGTTTTTATGTATAAAAATCAGACCAAAAATTTTGGTCTGGTTTTTAGTTAAAACCAAATTGGAAAATCAGCACCTACCCCTACCACCATGCCATGATGGTGCATATGATTTATTCATTGATGAAAACACGTTTTTTACTTGAATGTGATGAATGTGTGGTGTCACAAACCTCTCACATGATTTTATTAGTTAAAATATTTTGTTAGTTTATGGTAAGAACACCTCATTCATTGAAGTGATCAATGAATAAGCACAAAAAAGGATGTAACATTTATGTTCCATTGGATGTCACCCAATTATTTACATTATGGACGATTATATTAATTCAATGAAGAGTGTAAAAGATTTATATATAAGGATTTGATCCTTTTCATATTAGTCTGTTTAAATTTTCATGATAGTTTTCAACTAAATGAATTCTAGCTAAGACTATCTACTCTCCTTGAAGCTCATTCATCAAATGAAAAATGTTTTATCCCATATTTTAGTGTGATGGAGTCCTTATAAAGTATTCATGGATCCATTGGCCAGTAAGTCCCCCTTAAAGGCAAGATGAGGTCATATACTACTCCTTTTGATCTCCATCCATCTCCATCCATCAAATAACATTGATGCAATCTTCTGATGTTTGGTCAGTTTAGGTATTTCATTTATTCTCTATTTTTCAATACAAGTTTATATTTGATTCCTTATAGATAGATCTATTTGTGTTTGGGATCTCCTCAACTTTTAATTGTTATATGATGAAAAAACCCCATTAGAGGTATCAAAGAACATTTCTTAATTGATTAAATGGGGTTAATCAATGTTTATGAAAAACATCAATGTCACTCTAACATGTCAGCGCTTGTGGAGTAGATGTGGTGACTTCAAAACTCCCTGATCACCATCACTAGAAGAAATGATGCATGTGGTGGTTCTTAATTTTAATTCGTCAGGGAATTTGTCCCACATAATGGTGAAGTGTCCCCCATGTTATTTTATGTTGTGAACTTGAGAGCTTCTGAACAAAACTGCCAGAGTTTGGGCACTATAGTATTGTGCAAGTAGTGGTGAAGCAATATAATGGTTATTTTTTAATATTTTGATATGAATATTTTAATAAAATAAATAAATCACAATAGATTGTATTTTGGGACATTTAAATTTTTAAAAGCTTTATAAATTATTTAATTAGATTTTTTTAATTAATTAAATATTTTTAAAACATTTAGAAGATTTGTAAATATTTAATGTTAATATTGAAAATACATTTACAGATTATATGGAATGTATTATTATTTAGAAATAAAATTTTTTCATAATAAAGATATTTATTAATTTATAAGGGGTTATAAATTATAAGTCTTAAATATAAATGTATTTATATTTATAAATAAAAATAGTTCACAATTAGTTGAATTTAAACAGTTCAAATTAAAAGTGATACCTTATTTAAAAATATTATTTAGACCAAATTAAATTTATTTATGATTAAAATGATTAAAAGTATAAATAATATTTGAAATTAAATATAATTATAATATGAAAGAGTTAATATTTATTTTGAATGTAAAGTGTTTATATTCATTTTTAGAAAATTTCTAAAATGTATATAGTTAGTTTATATTTATAAATAGTTCAAATGTTCTATATTTTGTAAAATAAGTTAAATGTTTATTCGTGTGTAGAATTAATTTGTTATTAAGGTTTTATTAAATTGTTTATGAAATTATAATGTAGTGAATATCATTTGTTTTTATTTTTAACAACTGCTAGGAGCTAGATCCCAACATTTTATGATAGTTAAAGCTTTGTAAATTGATTTTTCATTTTTGTTGAACTCTATTTATATTTTATGTTATGTGCATGGGAATAGTTATTGAATATATTTTTAGACCATATGTAGTAAGAGATATAATGAATAGAATTAAATCTTGTTTAAAGTCTCCTAGTGTGGAGGAACTTTGGGTCAAACCATCTACCATCCTGGAGGGTATTCATTATTTAGAAAGGTTAATGTGGATGCATATCTTTAACTTTGGGATTTGTCAAGTGGAAATTTTCAATCTCATATAACTCTAATTTTCTCCAATAATATTTCATGAAAATTATTAATGGGATGAATTTGGATATGTATGAATATAGTTTTATTCTCTTTTTTTGGTGATTAACCCGAACTTTTGGGTTATGTAATGTGTTACAAATTAATGTGGTTTGAATGCATTAATTTGTTTGTTGTAATAGGAATTCCAAAACTAAATTGTTATAAGAATATATACAGAAAAGAATAAAACATGATGAGATAAATACAATAAAAGATATTATTGTAAGAGATTTAATACACATATGATATATATTAAATTACTAGGACATTAAAAGAACCCCCCCCCACCTAGAATAATAAGTATGAGATTAATTCAATGAAAAAACTTTCCATTACCTCAATTATGCAAGTAGGTATTTTCTAGCTCTGGATTGACACTCTTAGTTATTATATTTAAGGAAAGAAAGCTATAAGTAACATTGGTTTTTGATGTTGGGTAATATTGATCACATCATTTGCATCAGTTTATTTTCCTTTATTTTATTATTATTAGAATTTTATTTGGGTGAAACTAAGTTAGGAATCCATAACAGTTAGGGTACTAGAGGAATATAGTTTAGTGAATCCATATCCTTGACTAAATAATGAGTTATTCACTCAACTATCCAAGAATAATAAATGTTAGGAATGAGGTAATGACCTAACTAAATTTTAGTACCCCCGGTATTTGGTATTTTACCCTTACTTGACACTTTTAATGGTTATAAGGTGATGGGTGAAAAATGGGAGAGTTGGGAGAACATGAGATAAAGTTTGGAGAAAAAAAGGGATGTCACACGAGAGGCGCATGACTTGTCTAAACCATGCGGCCAGACCGTTCATTACTGGCACTCAAGGCAGTGGCGACTGCACGGTTGTCACACGGTTAAGGGAAACCATGTGAGGAGACCGTGTGAGGAGTGTTGAGAAGGCAGTACATACTGCACGGTTAGTGCACAGTTTGTCTAACCGTGTGAGCAAACCGTGTAAACACTTAAATTAGATCCTTAAATTGTGGATCTAACTTGTTTTTCCTTTAATTGCCTTGTTTAAAGCTCTTTAGTGTCCCTAACTTGGTAATAATCTCCCTTGAAGGTGGGAAAACTTCTCCCAAGCATTCCGGAGGCGATCTGAAGGCTTCTCTTGGAGAATCAAAGCCATATTCTTGAGGTATGTGATCGTTCTCTTTTATTCTTGGTCATTTTCTTAGATCTACTTAGATCTACTTCTCCTCTTCTGTTGGATTCTTAGATCTATGACTGTTATGGGTAGACCTAAGTGTGTGGATGCCAAATATGAAAATATTTGATCTTGGTTGTGTTAGTAGAAGAGATCTAAGGAGGGTTTTTGGAGAATCAGATCAGTTTTGTTGGCATTCTTCATCCAATGGTTGGTTTCGCCTAATTGGTTGAGGTAGGTGGCTTTACTCTCGATTCCTCTTTCGTAGAAATTGAAGGCTTAGTTCAAATTGATTTAATTTCTTGGTTTTGATTGTGAAATTTTTGTGCAAAACATGATACAAATCTTATTTAGTGATGATTTATGGGTTTTGATGGAATTGTGGAAATTGAAAGAATGGTTTGCGCAAAGTGTTTTGGTTTCTCGATTTTAAAACTGTGATTTTAAAATATGTATTTTCTTGATTTGGAAAATGATTTGGGGAAAAAGTTTTTCAATAAAAGGGCTGTTTTATTCAAATGGGTTTGGGCATACTTGGTATGTGTGTTCATATTGAATTTACGAGGCTTGGTTGAAATATGATCTTGTGCTCTGTGCCAGAAGTGTAATGTCAAATGGGAAATACTTACCTTGTGACGACTTGGTAGATCGAAGAGAGACCTCTCCTGAGTATGGAACTGTCAAAATGATGCATGCATGGTTATTGGTGTGATTATGTGGAATGGAAAGGTTATTCTAGAATAGAAATGTGAATTTTATTGGGAAAATTTCTTCGTTTCTTTTCTTGAGAAAGATGGTTTTGTTAGAAATTGGTTTTGACTTAGAACTAGTTATATTGTGAAATGTTTTGGAATTGTTTTATATAAATTGTTCTATATAAATGTGCTAACATGTTTTATCCTAGAGGCATGGGTTGGGAAGTCATTGGGGAAAACCTACTGAGTATGATTACTCACCCCCTACTTTGGCATGATGGTTCTTTTTCAGATGTCATATATCGGGATGTTGGCAAAGGTAAATTGTCACACATTTATAGAACTAATTCGTGACTCTGGGTCTAGTTCGTGATGTTGGAGCTTGGAGATTACGGAACATGGAGTTGGGTTGTTATCTTGAAGTATTTTAGTTTTCTTTCTGTTGTTTACTCTGATTTGGTTTTTTATTCCATGGTTGCACTTGGTTGGGTTATTATGAAAATCAGGGTTGAGTTGTTGCGGTTTTAATTCATGAATCATATAGTGGTTTCTTGGAGATGTTTATCTAGTTTTCATTTTTTGTTGGTTGTTTTCATTTAAAGGTTTAATCATCCCCCATGTGTTTAGAAACCCTTCGGCATTTATTTCCAGCCTTTGGCACCTTGGGGATATCGCTTAAGGCCTAGTAATGACTCATTGAGCTCTCAAGCCAATGAGAATTGGCGGGTCATTACAAATGGTATCATCTTGTTCGGTCCTTGCCTAATAAGTAGTCATTGATGTTCTTGGTCTTGGAGTTGAAATTCCTTCTAGTATATTCCTTGGGATGGAATCTTAGAAAGGAGTAGGATTGTCAGAACTTGAAAGGTATAGCATAAAAGGACATATCTAACCCATTTATGATGAACATCAAGTTACGAAGGAGTTGTGTACATAAGTGTTTGGAGACACTTCTAGAATGTTGAAAATCTCATTTTCATGGGTTTAGCTAATGAGATGAGCTTGACATGCGTTGTAGAGGAATGACTTCCCACTAGGATTACATAAATCATTTTGAGAAATGGATTATGGTTCGATGTAAAAGTGTGATGTCTGAAAATTTAAAGAACATTTTCAAAAGAAAGATTTTGAAAAGATAATAGTTGATGTATTTTGAAAATAGATTGATTTTCAAAAGAAATAAAATAAATGTTTTAAAAATGGTTGGAAATAAATTTTGTGATAGTGGTGTAATAGAGATTGAAATGTTAAGCCTTCAGTTGCTAGGAAGTGAGATTAAAGGTGTGCGTTGTTTGTATAGAAAATGGAACCCGTTAGACGTCATAGAAACCAAACAAAAGAGGCTATGGAGAATGTTGTTGCACCTGAACCACAAGTGAACTAGAAACTAGTCCAAAGTATAGTTCAAGCATTTTAGGCGTTGGGCACGGGGAATCAGAGGGATGAGTCAAGGCATGTAGACTATTACGTCTAGTTCTAGAAGCAGAATCCACCCATCTTTCAGGGCGATTTTGAACCAGAAAAGGCAGAGGTGTTGCTATGAAGGATGAATCGTGCCTTTTATTTCATCACCACACCAGTAGAGTTGAAAGTAAATTTGGGGACTTATATGTTGTAAGATCTTGCACGAAAGTGGTGGGAGCTAGTGGTGCAAGCTAAGGTAGATCAAGGCCTATGCTGGGAGGAATTTGAGGAATTGTTCAACAAACAATTCTATCCTCACACATTCAAGATCCACAGGACAACAGAATTTTTCATCCTGAAGTAGGATAATCTCTCTATGATGGAATATGCGATGAAATTCATGAATTTAGTGCGGGTTTCACTGGAATTTTCTGCAAGTGCATCGCTGAAGGCTTGTATCTTTGAATCAGGTTTGAGACATGAGATTCACTCCAAGATAGCTATGCTCTATATTACGGATTATACAGAGATTGTAAACAGAGTAACAATAGCTGAAAGAGACATATTAGAAATTATGGGAGGAGGAAGTATGATGATACCCACAGGAATGGGTGGGAACTCTAATGCTGTGAACAAGCAGAAGAGGGATACCTACTTCCAAGGTGGTAGTGAGAATCAGAATCAAATGGCTGGATCAGTGAATCTTCCTCCATGACCCATGATGAAAGCCGAGTGTTTTCAATGTGGCACGATTGGTCACATGAAACGAGAATGTACAACACCACCAAGATCATGCCACAATTGCAACAAGATGTGGCATCTTCAGCGATATTGTCTCAGTGCTTCGAGGTCAGGTGCGCGTGACACTTCCCAGGTGTCACAAGCATCCTATGCTTAGAAAAGATGCGGACAACAAAATTAGTCTCACCAGCAGAACAGATCTAATTATGGTGATTCTAGGAATACCATGACTCCTTAGGTAGCAAAATATCAATAAGGAAACAAGGAGAAAAGTGCAGAAACAAAGCAATTGTATGGAGCGGAATAGGTGATTGTGGATGAACATTATGGACCGCCTACGGTGAGAGGTACAATTATTTTGTATTCTACCATCATGAAAGTGTTGTTCGATACTGGCACATCCCATTCTTTTCTTGCTTCTCATATTGCTGATTTTATGAACTTAAAACTTGAAATGATGCCTCTTGTGTTAAAACCGCAAACTCCTCTTGGTGAAAGAGAATGTCAAGCCTTCGTTTGTAGAGAATATTCTATAACTATTGATGGATTTGAGCTGAAATGGGACTTCTCCATGTTCGATATGGACGTCTATAATGTAATCCTGGGTATGAATTTTTTGACAATGTTTTTGTCTCGCATCGACTGTTATGGGAGAATGGTTAGTTTCACGATAGAGGACGACATCGACCATCTCTTCAAAGGAGAGTGGATGGTAAAAAAGGTGAAAAGATCTTGTTGGAACCAATGGTGGGAACGATCTATTACCAATTAGAATCATTGAATTTGGCATAAATAGAGGAGAATGAGGAAAATAGTTTTCCAGTTGTTGTGGATCAATTTTGGAATGTTTTTCCGGAAAACTTCTCAGGGTTACCACCTGTAAGAGAACTGGAGTTTACAATTGATCACCTTATGAGTACCAGTCCTATCTCACATTCATATTATAGGATGGAAACAATGGATTTAAAGGAATTTAAAGTGTAGTTAGAGGATCTAGAAAGAAAAGGTTTTATTTGTCAAAGCGTGTCTCCGTGGGTAGCACCAGTTTTGGTTGCAATGAAAGTAGATGGAACTTTGAGGCTATTTGTGGATTATCATAAACTTAACCCAGTTATGATAATGAATAGATATCCACTTCCATGCATTAATGACATGTTTGATAAATTTAGGGGAGATCAGTGGTTCTCTATGATTGACTTGCGGTCAGGATATCACCAGTTGCGAGTTTGGAAGGAGGATATTCTGAAGACATACTTCAGAAGCTGATATGGACACTACGAATATGTAGTCATGCCTTTAGGTCTTACGAATGCGCCATCAGTCTTCATGGCTTTGATGAATCAGATATTTTAGCAATATCGGAATTCTTTTTTTGTGGTTTTTGTGGTTGATATCTTGGTGTATTCAAGAACAAGGACTGAGCATCATCAACACTTGGCGATAGTGTTAGAAATCTTGCGAGACAATCAGTTGTATGGAAAATTATCAAACTGTGATATTTTGATACAAGAGGTACGCTTTCTAGGCCATGTTGTTTCTAAGAAAGGTATTTCAGTGGATCTAGAAAATATTGAAGCTCTCCTTTATTGTAAAATGCCGAAGAATGACTTTGAAATACGATGTTTTCTTGGTCTAGCTGGTTATTACCGAAGCTTTGTCCATGACAACTCACAACTAGCTTCACCTATGAAAGCATTGATAATGAATAATATTAAATTTAAATGGACTGTGGAATGTCAGAGATCTTTTCAAGATTTAATGGTTCACCTTACATCAACACCCATCATAATTTTTCCTGAATTAGGACAGGGGTACGTGGTGTATTGTGATGCTTCAGGATCAGGGTTAGGTTGTGTCCTCATGCAAAGAGACCATGTGGTTGCTTATGGTTCAAGGTAGTTGAGAGTGCAAGAGAAGAATTACCCAACACATGATCTAGAGTTTGATGCAGTCATCCATGCTTTGAAACCATGGAGACATTATCTCTTTGGGGAGAAATTTACCATGTTTACGGATCACAAAAGCTTTAAACACATTTTCTCACAATGAGATTTGAATCCGAGGCAGAGAAGATGGATGGAGTATCTTCAAATGTTCAACTTTGAATTGATGTATACACCAGGTAAGGGAAATTCGGTGGCTGATGAATTAAGAAGAAAGTTGCATACTCAGTTAGAGAAGAAAGCTTCAGATGAGTGGCAGTTGATGTCGGTCTTAGCTAACATGCATGTGGAATGTGAAGACTAAGGTGATGTTGTGGTTTTCTTTTCATCTATGCTTGTTACGGATTTGGTAAAAATGGTCAAAGAGGCACAAACATCTGATGCAAAATGTCTGGTAATGAATTCAAAACTCAATGGTGGGGAGACCATTGATGGATGGAAACTAGAAGAGGGCTCAGCTTTGTGTTGCAGAGATCGGATGGATGTACCTATAGTTTTTCAAGAACAACTCCTTAATGATTACAACCATTCAAGATGGGTTGTACATCCGGGTATGCAGAAGATGTATAAGGCTTTGAAGTCACAGTTTTGGTGGAGTGGCATGAAAAGGATGGTGGTCGAGTTCATCTCACGGTGCTTAACTTGTCAGCAGGTTAAAGCAGAGCATCAGAGACCATCTGGTATGTTACAGTCTATACCTATCCCCGTGTGGAAATGGGATTATATAACAATGGATTTTTCTACAGTTCATCCAAGAATGGTCCGGAAACACAATTCCATTTGGGTGATAATGGGTCGTCTAACCAACTCGGCCCATTTCATTCCTATTCTTGAAACCCATAGGGTGGAAGATATTTCAAAAATCAATATCCGGGAAGTGGTAAAGAGACATGGTGTACCAGTGTGTATCGTCTCAGATAGAGATCTAAGGTTCACATCTCATTTCTGGAAATCCTTAAAACAATCCCTTGGGACTCAGTTGACTATGATCACGGCGTATCATCCTCAGACAGATGGGTAATACGTGCGGATGATACAAACATTAGAAGACATGTTTCGGGATTCTGTAATGGATTTTGGTGGCTCATGGGAGGAGAATATACCATTACTAGAGTTCTCATACAATAACATATATCATGATTCGATAAGAATGGATCCGTTTGAAGCATTGTATGGGCGTCTTTGTCGTTCTCCACTATACTGGGTGGAAACGGGTGAAACTTCACTAGATGGGTAGAGGCAGGTCCAAGAAACAATGGAGAAGATTCAGTTGATAAAAAAGAGGATGAAGATGGCATAGAGTCGTCAGAAATCTTATGTGGTTCATCGCCGAAGACCATTGACGTTTTCGGTGATTGGTCATGTCTTTTTGGGAATCTCTCCAAGGCATGGACATCGTCATTTTGGGAAGAATGGAATGTTATCTCCTCGATATATAGGCCCTTTTGAGATACTGGAATGGGTTGGCGAGGTGGCGTATCGCTTGTATTTTCCACCATGGTTCAGTGCAGTGCATAATGTGTTCCATATATCTTAGTTGAAGAAATATTAGCCTGATCCTGACCATGTGATCAGATGGGATCACGTTGACCTAGAGCCGAATGCTTCATTGGTGCATATTCCGGTGCAGATTGTGGATAGGTAGGATAAATTCGTGCATGGAAAGAGCATCGGTCTAGTGCGGGTTTTGTGGCAACATGGTCAGATTCAGGAAGAGACTTGGGAACATGAGAAAGAAATAAAAGAGTAGTGGACAGAACTCCTTCAGACAAGCGATAGTTTTCTACTTTCCAAGGACGAGAAGACCAATGGTGGGGAGAATTTAGTAATCCCGGTTTTTGGTATTTCACCCTTACATGACACTTTTAATGGTTATAAGGTGATGTGTGACGAATGGGAGAGTTGGAAGAATGTGGGATGAAGTTTGGAGGAAAACAAGGATGTCGCATGGGAGGCGCACATCTTGTCTAAACCGTACGGCCAGACCATGCGTTGCTGGCACTCAAGGTAGTGGCGACCGCACGGTTGTCGCACGGTTAAGGGAAACCATGCGAGGAGACCGTGTGAGGAGTGTTGAAAAGGCAGCACAGACCGCGCGGTTAGCGCATGGTTTGTCTAATCATGCCAGAAAACCGTGCAGACACTTAAATTAGATCTTTAAATTGTGGATCTAAATTGTTTTTCTGTTAATTTCCTTGTTTAATGCTCCTATGCAGCCCTAACTCGGGGTTAATCTCCCTTGAAGTTTGGAAAACTTATCCCAAGTGTTCTGGAGGCAATCCGAAGGCTTCTCTTGGTGAATCGAAGCCGGATTCTTGAGGTATGTGATCGTTCTCCTTTTTTCCCGATCGTTTTCTATCGTTCTTGATCATTTTATTTGATCTACTTAGATCTACTTCTCCTCTTCTCATGAATTCTTAGATATATGCCATTTATGGGTAGACCTAAGAGTGTGGATGCAAAATATGACAAGATTTGGTCTTGGTTGTGTTAGGAGAAGATATCTAAGGAGGGTTTCTAGAGAATCGACTCAGTTTTGTTGGCGTTCTTTGTCCATTGGTTGGTTTCGCCTAGTTGGTTGATGTAGGTGGATTCACTCTCAATTCCTCTTTCTTAGAACATGAAGGCTTTGTCTAAATTGATTTAATGTTTTGGTTTTTATTATGAAATTTTGGTGGAAAGAATGTTATAAATCTTCTTTAGTGATGATTTATGGGTTTTGATGGAATTATGGAAATTGAAAGAATGGTTTGCGCAAAGAGTTTTGGTATCTTGATTTAAAAACTATATTTTTAAAATATGGCTTTTCTGGATTTGGAAAATGGTTTGGGAAAAAAGGTTTTCAATAAAAGGGTTGTCTTACTGAAATGGTTTTGGTCATACTTGGTGTGTGTGTGTTCATATTTCATTTATGAGGCTTGGTTGAAATATGACCTTGTGCTCGGTGACAAAAGTGTAATGGAACATGGGGAATAATTACCTTGTGACAACTTGGTAGATCGATGAGAGACCACTCATGAGTATTTAACTATCATAACGATGAATGCATGGTCAATGGTGTGATTATGAGGAATGGAATGGTTATGCCAAAGTGGAAATGTGAATCTTATTGGGAATATTTCTTGGTTTCTTTTCTTGAGAAATATGGTTTTTTTGGAAAATGGTTTTGACTTGGAACTTTTTATATTGTGAACTATTTTGGAATTGTTTTATATAAATTGTTTTATATAAATGGTTTATATAAATGTGCTAACATGTTTTATCCTAGAGGCATGGGTTGGGAAGTCATCAGGGAAAACCTACTGAGTTTCATTACTCACCCCCGACTATGGCACAATGGTGCTTTTGCATATGTCATATACCAGGATGTTGGAAAAGGTAAAGTGTAACACATTTATAGCACTAATTTGTGACACTTGGGCTGGTCCGTGATGTTGGAGCTTGGAGCTTGTGGAGCATGGAGTTGGGTTGTCGTGTTGAAGTCTTGTAATTGACATTCCGCTGTTTACTCTGATTTGGTTTTTTATTCCGTTGTTTCACTTGGATGGGTTTTTATTAATAAAATAATGGTTGATTTGTTTTGGTTTAAAATCATGCATCACATTGTGGTTTCTTGGATATGTTTTTCTAGATTGCATTGTTTGTTGGTTGTTTTCATTTAAAGGTTAAATCGTCCCCCATGTGTTTTGAAACCCTTTGGCATTTATTTCTATAAATTGGTGCCTTGGGGATGTCACTTAAGGCCTAGTAATGACTCGTTGAGATCTCAATGTAATGAGAATTGGAAGGTCATTAAATACATAATCTAATCTTATTTTTGTAAAAGAACTAGTGTAATTCCTGATGAAATATGGATCATGTCTCACTAAATGGATACGATTTTTGGGGTAATCATTATTAGTGGGATCACATTAATTTAATGTCATTTATTAAAAGATATACTACATGGTACTCACCTACTGATATTTATTCATTGTATATTATGGAATACTTAATCACAATCATATTTAGATCACTAATAGTGTTTAATTATAAAATAGTAAATTATTGGTATCTATGATTGAGAGTTATTCATAAGGGTAAACATTTATAATACTCAAATGTGAGTACTATAGAGATTAATTCCACCAAATTTCACCCATGGATATTAGATACCTAGTTTGTGTTATAAATTTATGCAGACAAACCAAGATTCAGAGATTAGATGTAATTAATATATGGTGAATTAGATCTTCATGTCAGTAGTGGAGAAAGAGTTGCTGCATTGGAATTTGAAAATATTTATCTAATTATTCTAAGTAGATTAGTCCTAGAATATGAAAGAATGTTTTTATGTTCCTAATATAAATACTATTTTGATTTATGTATCTTGTTTGGACAAGATGGTATTTTCATTAATTAGTAAGAATTAGTGTTATTCTATATATATGAATGGAATTTTTTATAGAATTGGGAATATATTGAATATTTCATAAATTCTAGATATAGATATTCTAGTTTATATCTTTCTATATTAGAAGGTCATAAATGATTCTAATCCAACATAAATAAAACATTATCACCATCAACATATAAATTAGAAACGTGTTTAGTGACTCATTATAGATGGATTGTTTAACTTATTTGATTATGGATCATTTTATATGTGTAAATATTTTTAATTTTGAAAAATTAAAAGATGTTTTTTAGGAGAAAATTTGAAAGGGATTATAGAATATTTGATCTAAAACATAGTGATGTATGTGAACTAATGAATACACACGAAAATGGTAAATTTATATACTTTTTTCTTTTTGCAACGAATGTTTTCAGTATGGAAACATGTTTCTAAAGAAACAAAGGTATAAATTTTTTAAATAGTTCAAATAGTTTCAAAATTTAGTACATAATAAATTGGTCAAGAGTATTGTGATTCTCTAATCAAATTGAGGTGGTGAATACTTAATCCAAGAATTCATAACTCAAGTGAAGATTGTAGAAATATTTCACAACTCATTAGTCAAAGAATACAACAATGGAAGGGTGTGTATGAAATTAAGGATCACACATTATAGGACATGGCTTGATTAATGATGAGTTTAAGTGACCATACTATTTCATTTTGGGATTACAATCTAAAAATGAATAATTATTAGTAAATGTTTTCCATCAAAATCATTTATAAAGACACCACATGATATGTACATTGGGAAATGTCCCAATATATATTATAATAAAATTTGGGTCAGTAAAGAAAATATTTAACATTCATATTTGGATAAAAATAACCTTAAATTATATAAATTCTTATTTTTTGGTAAACAGAACGAATATATGGGATAATAATTTTTAAAATCCTTTAAGAAACAAATTATTTCTTGTCAAAATTGGATTTTTTTTCACGAAGGAACATATAATTGAAGGAGTCGGTGGGGGGAAATTTTGAAAATATATATGGTTGAAACCAACAAATCGGATGTTTTCCTAAGATAGAGGTTGAGGTAGTTTCAAAAAGAGTTAAGTAAGAAGAACTACCTCAAGTATCATAAGAACCTAAAATGTATAGTAGGATTCATCTAGAGAAAGTGGTTTAATAATTTTACATAGTGAATAATGATAAATTAATGTTCATAGGTGATGAATATACTACAAATGATGAATCCATTGAGAGTTTGATTATCAGAAATAGTAAAAATACATGGAATCATAAAATGGAATTCATGTATACTAACCATGTTTGGAACATGGTCGATGCACAGGTAGAGGTAATACACATAAGGTGTAAGTGGGTTTTCACAAGAAAACTAAAACTGATTGAAGACTATATATCTATAAAGTACTCATAATGGAAGATTGTTATATTAAAATTCATGGTATTAACTATGAAGAGTCCTTTTAACTTATTTTGAGGATAATGTATATTCAAATTTATATAACTATATTAGCTCATTATGATTGTGAGATATTTCAAATATATGTAAAAACAATTTTAATTATTGGTAATTTTGTAAGTGACATGTATCTGATACACCTTGAAGGTTTTAAAGTCGCGAATGATTATTTTAAGGCTTATAAGTTGTAACAACCCATTTATGGATTGAAGAAATCTTCTTGGAGTTGGAATATCCCATTTGATTATTCAATCAAAATGTTGGTTTACATAAAACATATAGATGATTCCTTGGTATATTATTAGGATATTTGGAGAATATTAGTGTTTATGATATTGTATATAGAAAAAATAATTTAGAACAAAAATGATATCCAAATAGTAAATTATATGGATATTTGTGTGTATAAAAGATTCCCGATGAAAGGAATGGTATAAGATATCGATAGACTTGGTTTTAAGATCTGTAGAGATAGATATATAAGGTCTCTTATATAGAGTTAGAATAAATATATTGGTAATTTGAAAAAGAGTTTTAGAAATGTGAACTCTCAGAAGGGTTGGTTAATAGTGTTTCCTGAAATAAATTTTAGGAAGATTTAAGATCAATTTAAAGAGTATAAAAGGAAGGATATAATTTATTTTGTGTCTGCCATATGATATATCATGTTTTTTAATGAACCCTCTGTATCATATGATTTGATAATAACTAGTATATCACAATAAAATCTTTGTTAGATTCACTACATTACTATAAAGATAATTACATATTAATTTTGAAGGACTAAGTATATGTTCCTTGTCATTGGAGGATATGATTATATTTTTTAAAGGGTTACATAGATACTGGTTTCCAATATGGAAAATATTATATAAAATATCAATATTTATTTTTGTTTTTTCAAAATGATGGAGCATTCAGTTGGAAGAGTTTCAAGAATGAAAACATAGCCGACTCAACAATTTAGGATGAGTACATCACTATATTTGATGCTATGAAAGAAGTTTTTTAGATCAAGAAGTTCATTACTATAATTGTTGTAGTTCTTAAAATCAAGAGATCAATTGATCTATATTATGAGAATAACCCGAATACTGATCTAGACTAGGAATACTAATCTCACCAAAGGAGCAAACACATCCTTAAAAAATAGCATCTACTATGGGATATTTTTAAGAGGTTCAGTGTAAATAACAACTGGGTGGATATATATAATAATGTAGTTGATCCATTAATAAAACAATTACCATAGAAAAAAATGATGGTTATATAGAATATCTCAGTGTGAGACACATCAGATATTGGTTATAATGGTTGAAAATGTAACATGTTCACAAATAACAAATTATCATCAATCATGTGTGCTGTAATTTTTTAACAAGAATGATGGAATGATAATATACCCTCTAATAACTACATTGATTTGTACCTAAGTGATGATTATCATGAAGTATTATAGTTTTTTAGGATATGATAATATAATCTTGAATAATTATTATTCTCGTTACAAAGTGTTGTATATGAGATATGGAGAATGGATTCAAGAGGTAATGACTCGAGACTTATTACTTGGTCATACCCACCAACGTATATCTCATGGAATGTCATTTAGTCATCGATATACATAGGGGTGTATTCTTATTATCAATATTTTCTTACGTGATGTTATAAATATACCCGACATGATAACATTCATAATTGGATACCCTTATTAGACAAGAATATTTTTTACTTACCTAATATGGGGGTGGTATGGTATGTTATTGATCATGTCATATACTGAATAAAAAAAAGATAAGATCAATACAGTTGTTTGAATAGAAAATAAATATAACCCATGATTGAATTGGAATAAGTGAATGTGTGGACATGATTAGTCTTTTCACATATGATGTGATAAAGTATTTGGATGAGTGACATGTGATTCACTGATCTAATAGATGAATGATATATTATGTGTTTATAAACATAGTAAGTATTTTTTTGGATAATCAAGAAAAAAGTAGTTAGATTATACAATATTAAAATGCTTCATGTCTAGTGGTTACTTGATGTCATAGAAGAGGAATTGTAAATGTATTCATTTGATTTATATGATATATATTTTGGTTTAAATGTTCATATAGAGATATGAGAATGATTGATGAATATGAAACCAGACCATTTTTGAAATTTAGAAGCATTGATGATTTTTAGTGGCTTATCTTCGCTTACATCTATGAAATAAGGATTTTATATTTGACTTTAATATTTTTCTGTCTTGTAGGGTTACATGGGTAGACCCTTGGATAAGGATTATGTTATTGATGAATATTTTGTTCCAAAATGAAGAGGGTGTTGTTAAACCATTAGTAAAAGAATTTTGATAGTTTCATAATGAGTTTTTATGTTTTGTACAAAGTAATTATGGGATTTTAGTGCAAGTGGGAGATTGTTGGGTGTTCACTAAAATAAGAACCACCATACTATAGTGCTGCATATTATGTCATGGTCACTAGAAATAATTTATTTTTATGTTCACATGATGCATTTTGGGTTCCATGTCTCCACCACACGAATTCATCATTTATGAACCAATGTATTGGTTTCTTATGGATAAAATATATCATTCATTGAATTGTTCAATCAATGAACACCATATAGGTTATAATTTTTCGGTTCCATGAGATGACATATGATATATTACATTATAGATAACAAACATCATTCAATGAGAGCGTCATGTCATCCTTCCCCTATTAGTGTTTCCATGTGTGTTTGATTGTTGTGAACTACTTGCCTGCTTGTTAAGATAATATAATCTTCCTAAAGAACGTTCATAACTCGATGAAGATGCTGGAAACCCATTGTGAATTTTGAAGTCATCATGAATCATTCTAGGATCCATCGGATTGTGTTTCCCATTCATAGGTTGGAGGTATTTTTATGATCATATTTATAATCATCATCAAGCTGATTGTCTCAATGAACAAGGATGGAATCTACTCATGATCAGGATTATTATGTACACTGATTATTCTTTGTTTTTATCATACACATTCCTATTTTATTCCCTATAGATATATCTATATATGTTTGTGTTTTATTCCACATACAAGGATCACATGATGAGAAAATAAAACCAATCAATCACTTCTCTCTTAATCCCTCTTAATGTTCGAGACACTACTATCACTCTCATTGTCCTGAAATATAGTTAATTTTAAAACATATAAATATATTTTAAAAATCTTAGTGTATTGGTCTGAATTGTATAGAAATTTGTATTCTTAAAAAAAATTTAATGTTAAATTCTTTATAAGCATTATTTTAATGAGAAATCTTTATGCTACAACAAAATACATAATGAAGTAGTGTCTTCTTCTTCTATAATGTTATTTATCAATCAAAACATAAAAAAATTCCTACAATGAAAATCCAAACAATAATTCACAATACACCATATCATTATAGTGTAATATCGAGTTGTAATGAATTAATAATTCGATGTTAAATAAGTACATATTCTATTCATGGAAAAATAAATATTTTATTATAACCAATGAAAACACATGAAAATCACAACTTATTATTTCAATGTAATATATAATTCATAATCAACATCCCAAGTATCTTTATCTCGAGCTAATAAATAATGGTGTAGAAATACATATTAAAATGTGATATTTTGTATGAAAAAATTATACAATAGTACTATATAAATATCATGGCATGTGTATTCGAAGGAAATTATGATGGCTCCCTCATCCATGATTGTTTAATGGGAAACTCCATTAAGGTTTATCTTTCTAAAGGTAGAGAGTCACTAGGATTGGTTACTAATGATTCTTTGGAATATAAATTGGTCAATTTTATGGGTGTTTAGGCTCAGATCACCCTTTAGAGGGGGAGTATTTCCTACACTAGGACACTCTTATAGATTTGATATATGTCCATTAATCCATACCAAATACCACTTCAGGACTGGATACCCCTATGATGATGATATAATCAAAACCATGCATTCTATGTTAGCTTATAGATGTATTGTAGGTTATATATCTTCTTTATTATTAGTTAGTGATGTTATTCTTTAAATCCCCAAACGAGAGCTCTAGAGTTTTTTGAAATCCCCGATGTAGTTTGGTTATTGTGATCTTCGGATCATGCCCATGAGAGGTATTCCTATATATCCCTGTGAAGGTAATCAAAACCCATGTAGTTTGGTTACACTTAATGGGGATGTCATGACTTTTATGGTCATGTGACAAGTACCTATCCATGTAGTTTAATGACTTATTGTTATGAATTATAAGTGAATGGATCCTGGCAATGGTTGAAATGGGGATTACACATGCATGGACCTTTATGATTTGTCCTATTTATGGGTAAATAAATAATATAATCTATAGATTAACTATGGATCATCACTGGAGTAATATATCAATTCTCACTAGAGAAAAATGAATATATTTATACTCATCATCATAAGGAGGTCTTATGATCATAAAATAAGATTTCCTAGGCTCTTCAACTTGGAGGAACCTGGAATAGGTTTTTGATTAGACAATGTATGAGGCCCATATGTGAAGAAAAATAGGAGTAAATCGACTCAAGGTATATTAAGGAACCAAAAGTGGAATTTGGACTTATGGTTTCTTAATGAACAAAGAGGAGTGTATGGACTCATGATGAATGAAGAAGCCAAGAGTAATATAACAACTCAAGGAATATGATGATACCATGTATATTATATTGAATCAAGGTATATGGAGAAACCAAGAAGAGTATATATATTCAATTTAAATGAGGATACCAAGAGGATTATATCGAATCATGGTATAATGGGTCATATTATTCTCAACACATAACAGAAGTGGTATGCATGAAGGTGTTGGTATTGAACATACATGAGGTTCCCTATGTATCAATTTTAATATGAATAAAAGCACATGTGTTTTGAGTGAAATATTTTAAGGTCATATGTGAGGATTGACACATGCAGTTTAACGTTACGTGTTAAGGATGCATTCTATTCAGTTTAATATCATGCTGCTTGAACTGAAATGGTGATCCTCATGATGAATATAGATTGTACTAATGGAATGATCAACTAATCATCTAATCCCACATTAGTCACTATTCTTGGGATAAAAAAAATATAAAAAATCATATTTATTTCATTTGAGTTCCCAATAGAGTATTAATATGGTATTATATATTTTTTTATTTAATTGAGATGTCCTTGTTTCTTGAAAGGGGAGACAATATGATACGAGGTGGGGATTATTCAATGGTGTTCCATTTTGATGTAGTGTTAGGGATTTAACCTTATAGGAGGACCATATATGATAACTGAGAGGAGTATACCGTCACAAGGTGTATGATGATAACCAAGAAGAGTATATCAAATTGAGGTTATGATGGAACCAAGAGGAGTATATCACTCAAGGTGAATGTATGGGGCTTACACATAGTTTCTTCCTAGAATAATATAAAGATGTTTAGTGACCCATGTGAAGGCAGCGAGAGTTATGAGAATATACCTAAGAGGATGACATTATTTAAAGAAACTAAATGGAGTATATTGAATCTAGGTTTATGTGGGAACCTAGAGGAGTATCTCAACTATATTATTTTAATAAACCTAGGTAAGTGTCTCAAATATATTTATTTTTGTATGGATGTATTCCTATGAATGAGATCTGGGTAACTATGTTCTTATCCATAGTAAGGGCTAGTGAAAATGATTAACCATACTGAGGGATAGTAAATTTTATTTTTCTTAGAGAATGACAGTGAAGGTTCTTAGACCTTATAAGGGAAAGTGAATGTTATTACCCTAACATAGGGATGTAAAAATACATTTAATCCCTATTGAGGGCTAAAATTAGGGTTCTTAGCCCTAGTGGGAGCTAATGTGAATGTTCTTAGCCTTATTGAGAGCTAGTATGAGTCTTCCTCTTACCTATTGGTGGGATTTCAAAGTGGGATGCCATAATGAGGTAATATAGGTGTGTTAACCCTAGTGAGGAAAAACAAAGGTGATTTACCCTAGTAATGGTGAACATCAAGACTGTACCAATTGAGGGGGTTTATAGTAGTTCACCCTAGTAAGGGTGAATAGGTATGGTGAGCAGAGATCTCACATTGATTCATCCTTCAAGAGTTTATATCTCTATAAAATTAGTGGTAGACATGGTATATTTATAGGCATTCCTATAGACCTAATAATGTTAAATGGGATGGTGGGAAACATTCACAATATGGGAACATTAGTTATACAATTAACCTATTCATGAACTCATATTTCTTTATAATAAATTCTCAACTTTCGATGAACATATATTTTGACCCATAAGTCCAATTGGGATCGTTGAGTAGTCAAATTGTTTTATATGGAGTGGGATACAAACAAATATATAGTTTATATACCCTAAAAGATGTTTTATGACACCAAAAAAGAATCTGGAGGACCCTTTAAAATGTTTTTTACGGTTTTGACACCCTTTTTTTAGAAGTTGGTGAAATAAACGACCTGATCATGGAAAGATATTATCACCAGCACATCAACTGAATGGGAATAATTTTTGTCAAACCTCTGTCCCTCAGTGTTTGATAAATCATGCAGAACATGGAGGTCATTTTTAATTCTTTCTCATACATGGAAATATCTTTTTACTCAAACTCATCTTGTGTTTCCAAAGTAAAGATAATATCAGGGGTTCGGTGGAAAAGTGAATGTAGTAAATATTTCAATGAAAAAATCATGGTAAATATTATCACAATTTTACTTATTTTATAGAAAGAAACTTCATATAAAACATATCCAATACTTATAATCAGTATTAATAATTCTTTGGAACTTATTCAACATGGTTATCCAACAATTAAAACATTTTATTCATTCATTCTATTTATAAAATCCAGCATAATTAGATATCAAAAATAAAATAAAAATAAAAACATACTTTAAGACATAAATTTTTCCTCCACTTTAGTCTCTTTTAAACATGATGATAAATGGTATTCAATAAGTATCATGACCTTGAAATATAATTTTTTCATAGGATCCTATTATGTTATCATGGCATGGTAGATAACATTTTCATAGGGGGGTTTTGACCATGTATTTATGATATCCATTTATCATGAATTACTAATGTATCATTATTATTTATAATCATTCTAATGTTTATTATTATTTAATGATTTATCTAATGTTATATAGAAAAAAATTCCTTAATATGTTATCGTGATTATTTAGATAAGATTGCCAATAATTTTAGATCACATATTTCTTTTTCATATAAAATCTCCAAAAAATGATAATATTATGAATGATAAATGGAATATGGATTAATTGATAAATCTATATAATATTTTAAATAAATTTTATTATTTTATTTCTTAATTATTAATGTTTTAATTATTAAATATTTTAAATTAATGATTCTAGGATTCGTTTTCATATAATAGAAATTATATTATGTAATAAATATTTTTATATTATAACTCAAAATCTATGTACATGGGTTTGAGATGTTTCAATTAGTATTAAAGTATATTTTAGTTATTTTTGGTAATTATAATGGAAACCCCTAGTTGAAAACGCATAGTTTTGTAGTAGTTCAAGTATAACTATCATAATCACATAGAGTTACTTAAGTGAAATTCAAATATATTTATGTTGTGTTTTATTTGGTATGATAATAATCGTATAATTATTAGTTTTTTTAACCTTTTAGATGCATAAATTATTGAGATACAAAAATAGGAATGACTAATGTGGTAGAAATGTTGAATGTGATCATTATCCCAATGTTTGACCAAATATCTTGGGTATTAATGTTGAAAATAACCAAAATATTTTGGATAAAATGAACTAGGTTACAACTAATAACATAACTAATTGGATTTCACTAATTCATTGTACCATGGACCTTAAATTATTGATCACTTCACAAGTAAATTTCCTATAACATTTAGTGGGTACAAAAATTCACTTAAGGATAAATTGTGAATATCCTTATAGATAATATATCAACTAAGATAGACTACTCTGAGTACTATATATTTGTTATAGTAGTTTATCACTAATATGGAGAATAGCACAAATGATTTTAACTAAATAAAATAGAAATGGTGTTGATAAAGTGGAATCGATATGAACAAGTGATTTCAAAAAGTTATTTTTTGATAAATATCTTCCTTTAATTGGACAATCTAGTTGATGTAATAATTCCCAGAGTTGATTAAAAAGGATAATGAATATACCAGATCATATGAAACTATATTTTATAAGTTAGTAAATAATTCCTTGGGCTTTGGTCGGAACCCATGTTATTCTTGAAGATAATGATGGATTAAATGATGGTATTGATTAATCATGACCAAGATATCTTGATTTTATTGGAAATATTCAATATTATATGTACTATATTATTGGTGAATTTTAAGATAAGTTTGGAGGTTGTTTGAAGTAAATTTGGTGAAGGAGGAAAAAATAAATCTATAATGATATTGGATATGACAAAAAATTATCAATGTTATTTGGTTAATTATGGAGAAAATATTACATTATAATAGGTAATTATTTTTCCATAATGTGTTTGAATGCTAATAATTGATACAATATTGGATGTTATGGTTGGAATATCATATGTTAAATGCATAGAATTATGAAGAAAAATAGTAGTTGATAAGAAATTTTATTTTAATGATTTTTTTCAATTCTTTGATTATTGGAGATCTGAGAAGAATTTTTAGGGTTGTTTGTTATTCCCTAATTGAAAACACGTAATGTAAAGGTGAATAACGTGTTTTTCGCTATGGTGATTAATCATGTATAAATGTAACATAATCATTTCTAGAAGACGAGGTTTTAAAAATAGGTGTTTAGAATATATTATTACAATGAAGAGGATATTTCATAATATGAGACCACAATTTGATAATGAGAACACAATTACACCATAATGATTCATTTTATACTATATTTTTAGAATCTATAAAATATATTAGATATTTGACACCTTGATTTTTAGAATTCAAAATCAAATTAGGATATGATTTTTGGATAGACTTTAAATTGAATGGAATTATAAAGAAATGATCAATTTTAGACCTAATTTTTTTTATTATATAAAAATATTGTATTTATGAAATTGTTTCAAATATAATAAAATATTCATAGATATTTGGTGATTTAATTTGAAAATAGAGGATTATTGTTTGGGTGAAAACCAAGTCCCTAATTTTTTTGAGAGATGATTGTTGGATAGCATATACAATTAATGGGATTATCCTCTTATCGCCAATTGGTTTAGGATGGAAGCATATTTGATCTTATATATCAGTCTATAAAAGGTTTAGTATTGGAGAATCCTCCTGGAATTTGGTATCAAAGGTATAAGTTATACTAGATGTGATTTGGATGAAATATCCTTACTTTCCAATTACAATGATAATGGTTTCTCAATTAGAGAGTATATATCCATGGTTATTCCTTGTGCATAAAAATTAATCCTAAAATCTGTTGTAAGATAGTGTGTCCTAGATCTAAAAGATAACAGCTTATTGGGTTTATATTAGTAGGATAATCATTGAAAGATATGACTAGATGTTATGTAGTATGTTTGAATATAATATTGTTCCTTAAAAACACAACCAATTCTCTACTTGAGAGAGGAGTGTTGGATGAAAAATAAACTTGGTGGTATAATCCTATTATCACCTATTTTTTTAGGATAAAACCTCGAATTAGATTATTCACTTGGTATGATAAGGTCAGGGATAGAGGAATGGTCAATAATTCTTTTAAAATCTATTCAAAATTTTACATGTATAATTTAAGGGAGATATATTTTCCTAAAAAATTTAAGACACTAAATAATAGAGTTTGATGAATACGGAAGATGTAAATCAGTATCTAAAAAATTAAGAAACAAATTTCATATCAGATGTTTGTGAGAGTAGGTATGAAAAACTTATGGACTATTAAATATTTTTAGTTGATCTAGATGATAAATATTAAGATATATAATATCATTTAAATCATGTTTAGAATAACTTTTCTATTGACTAGGATATCAAATTTCTTTATGACACATATCTTGAAACAGTGAGTGGATAGGTAGATAAAAGAATCCACTATTTTTTTTGGAAATTAGATAAACTAGAAACCATGTAACCATTAAATTAAATTTTTAATTTTCTTGGTATATTGAAATATTATTGGTGAATTCTCCTTGTACTAAACACATTTGGGTGAGCTATTTAAAATACTCATGTCATCAAATTCATATTTTCTATTTGGATTTTGGGGATTCATGATTGGGATTGAAATTCTCATGTTATTCATTACAATGCATGAAAAATACATTTTATGAAGAAGAAATTAGACACACTTATTTACCCCCATCATAGGATTATTTATAAAATTTGGTTAAAATTTGGGGAATTAGGTCTAAAAGTTTGATAAATGATGAATCTATCATTAATTTCTATAGGATTTGGAGAATTTCATAAATTAAAATCTATTTACTCTCTTTGAATGCTGGAATTATTATATATGGAAGAATAATATGGATTCATATCTATTTTTACTAGGGTTATATGTTTTATCTCCAATATTACATAGAATACAAATGAATGATCATATAAAGTTGTTTTAAATGAGACATACAAGAAACTACTTAACATTGATGTAATGGACAAAAAATTCCTCATGTGAAAATATAAAAAATATATATATGATAGTGATGAATTTAAAATTTGTTAAATATTTATGGAGAGAATCATGCGTCATTTATGAAGAAATATAATAGAGAAAAATAATAAATTTCTATACAATAAGTTTAATTAATTGAAGATATATTTAAATGAAAACATTGATCATATCTTCAACTATATAAATAATTTTGGTGGATATGTACATAGAATTTGTGGAAAGATAAAGTATAATCAGATTATGAAGAATATCATAAAGATATTAGAACTTATATATAATCTAAAGGCATCAATAGTTGTATAAATAAAATTGGAGAAAATATCATTGAATTACTTGTAAAGTATTTTAGTTGCTTATGAGATATGTGTGGAACTAAAAGGATCATCAACTTACTCATCAAAGAAGATAAAATTAAATAAAATAGATAATATTTAAATCAATCATAATAATGGTGGTATGTCACTAATGAATTTAGCTAACTATTGGAAATAGTTTTTAAATGATGTGGAGTAATATTTGATGGTAAGTTACCATTGGTGTGTTTTAAATGTTCAAATATATAGAACATATTAGAGAGTTATCGATGGAGGATTAAAGGCAGGGACGATGGGTTTTATTACTCAAAACTTGGTAATAACTTTTTAAAAAGATTAAATTTAGAAATACATCCATGGAAAAATTTTGAAAAATGTTTTAGTTTTCAAAGAAAAAGATAATGATAAAATTTAGAACGAAGAAATTGATGCTAAAATAAAATTATAAATAAAAGTTTCTATTATGGAGATTGTTGATAAAAAGAAACCTAAAAAGGAAGTCTAAAATAGATTATAATTAGTGGTGGATCACAAAGTAGAGAATTAAATTTATCTATAAGAAATATATAACCAAATAAAGAAGCATAAAAAATTAGTGACTAGCTCAATGAGCTGTCACAATACATCGATCAAATCAAACATACAATTACTCAATTATAGAATTTTATATAAGATTAGTCAAATTCACAATAAAAATTCATTAATGTTGTTTATGTAAAGATGCAAATTGAGGAGAAATATAATGTAATCGATTAATTTATTGATTTTATTTAGTAGAGAAGAAATAATATTGAATCTATTAAAGAAATAGTGTTTATTTTGAAAAACATAATGAAAATAAATTAATATTTCAAGCATCCCAAATGGGTCTATGGTTTAAAATATTTTTAGATGAATAGATTAGTGAATTATATGAAAGAGGCTTAGTGAGTTTTAAGAAGTTTTTGAATGACCAAAGGGTCAATAATATATGAAAAATTAAAAATGTTTTAAAAAAATTATAAAAAACATAAAAATAAGATAATTGGGGAAATGAAAGGAAAAAATTAAGGAAACCATAAATAATCAATATTTAATAAAAATTCAAAGATAAAATCATTTAAAGAAAACATATAAACTAAAGGTGAAAAAATATTCCCTAAATTTAAGTATATCATTTAAAGATACTTGGATCACACTATGAATTTTTTTGTTGAGGAAAAGATTTACCTACAAGGTATTGGACATTAAATTTAACGATGGAAAATGAAAACATATCCATCATCTCAAATTTAAGGGACTATAATTTCCATGACCCTTTGTCATTTTTTATGGTGTAGTAGGTGTTTGGGGATTTTAGTAGTTGTTTTGAGGGACTAGGGTTGAGGTTTTGATAATATTTCAGTTAGAAGAGGTATGTCATAGTGTGATGGTATGCATCATGACATGGTATATTTGTTCATGATGCATAATTGTGTGGTTTCATGGGGGTAGGTCACGAGAGTTATGGATTTATCTATTTAAGTGGATAATGTTTTATCATGTTATGATTTCTCGGGTTATGGAATGAGGGTTGATAGCTATGACATGGGCACGAGTGTTTCATAATGAATAGATATTTGGTGAGTTTTTGGACAATTATAGAGCCATAATTATGTAATAAACCCTTAAGATTTAGTAAACCCTTATGAATGATTTTCATGCACCACTATTATTGGTGTCCTTCCAAGAAGTTCTGGGGGATTAGTTACTTGGTTCTATTTCACTATGATTGGTTATGCCTTAGGGGTTTCACGTCACTATAACTTAGTTTATATTTTCACTATGATTTTAGGTGTTTGGATGTTGGTGTTTTTTTGTTGTTTTGGCACTATAATGTTCCTCACCTATATTGAATTTATGAGGGTTGAATAAATTCTTGAAGGGGGAGTTCCCAAGTGGGTCATGTTGTTATCTTTGTAATAGTGTTTTATGTGTAACTATCCCACCATGATTCTATGAAATATGACATTGTTCTTTGTATCTAAAATTTCAATATAAATTCTTATTTTCCCCACTCTTTGGTTTAATATTATTTCTTTTTTCTGAACTCTATATAGTCTTCAGAGATATTTTTGTGGTCCATGGTATCAGAGTAATATTTATGACCTTATAGTTCTTATGACCGATCCTTTATGGATTTAGGTGTGATTGTATTACCTTTCTTCTTTTATATTTTCCTTCTTATATGAATGGTGAAAGAAGCATTGGTCCTTGGTTAGTGTATTATGGTTGATGTATTGGTTATGGATGTGATGTTTTTGGTTCAAGGAAGCTTCTCATGGATTCATCATTTCTCAAATTCATTTCTATCAGTATAGAATTATTACAATCTATTATGGAAGGGGATTTTGAAGAATATACATTATATTATAAAATAATATGTTTATTTTCATTCTATGTAATCTTATAAAGTACCCTTTTGATATATAAGCCCTTTTACTCTAATATCTTCAAAACATATCATTATATTCCTTTTCATGGAGTTTATATACATTCTTCCCATCATTACCTTTAATTAGAAGAGTTCCGTTAATTCCTTTTGTTGTGTTCCATTTATTATACCACTCTATCCTTTTGTAAACAGACCATTATTTTATCTTTGAACCACCTCCTAGACTCTATATGTTGTTACACATCCCCTGGGCATGGTGGATACGGTTTAGTATAGGGTTATGGGTTGATATTTACTTCAAGAAGTTATATTTTCATACCACTCTTTTGGAACCATTGTTTGGGTTTGGGTCTCATGGAAAGAGATATGATATTTCACCTTATTTCATATATTTCAAACATATTATTAGATTATTATTCCTTTTAGTTAATTTTTTTTCCTTTTTCAGGATTTAAATTTCTACACTACTCTAAGATTGTTATAATATGATAGACAAGTTATTTGAAAATATATTTAACATGAAATGTGATCTTGTTTATGGGAAGAATAAGTACAGTTAATGATGTTATCTAAATATTTCATTATTCCATGTTCATAGGATCATTATGTGATATATATATATATATATAATGATTCATTTTAAAGGATGGTGTTGAATTTAATCATGAATATAAATTGAAATTAAGATGAATATGATAATGGATATGTAAATCTAGAAATGATATTCACCTAATAAAATGTATATTTAATATATAAATATGAATAGGAAGGTTGTCTAGAAATTATTATGTTGAATCATGGTAAATGATTAAGGTTGTGTGCCATGGGTGTTTAAAGTGTTGAGGTTTCACTAAAATTACAAGTGTTTTTTTAGAATATTTTCCTAATATATATTTATATGGATGGTTTATGATTAGAATTATAGTTCTTACCTTCTAGTTTTTCTTGGTATTATAGGGCCATTTTCAATATTTTGATGAGATATGAAGTATCATTGTTAGTCTCTTTGGGTTTGTTCGTTTTCTTATGTGTATTTCTATCTCCTAAAGTGATTCATTAAGTTTAGTCTGAATAGTGTGAATATTGAATTCCTTTATAGGAATAGATTGAGTTTTTCTTCACAAGATGGTGTTTTTAGTTGGGATTAAAAGATAGATTTGGTGTGATTCTAGAATTAAAGGAAGCCATGTTGAAATATTTTAGGGAAAGGGGGGGTGAATTTTTTGGTTCTAGAGTTAGAAGGTTTTATAAGTAATTTGTTAGTTGGGTTACTCATAGTATTTAGTAGGTTTTATGGGTTTGGAGAGGTGTGTAGCAATAGGGTTGGTTTGAAGCTATCTTAGAATATTTTGATGTGTTAGGAGGTGTATGTTATAATTTTTTAAGTTATGTGTTGATAATTTAAATTAACTAATTGAATATAAAAGATGAATAAATAAGTAAAATGACTACTCATTATAAAATTATTCCAAATTAAATAAAAAATATAATAATTTGAGTAAGTTATTAAATAAATAATGTGTTTAATTATGAGGTCATTAAATAAATGGTCAAATTTTTATTGCTAATAATATAGAGAGATTCTTGATGAGAGTATTAAATGATAATGTTAGTTGTTTTCTTATATGGAAATTAATGCAATTAAAAATGGTTTAATTGGTAAGATGCGAATTCTAATAGTGGTAATGAATATTGAATTGATTGGTTTATCTTATATGGTGTAATGATGATAGTTTTTCACATTTATCATCATGTTGTAGGATTATTAAATTTTTTTCATCTATGGTTATGATGATTATATCTGGTGTGGTTGTATTTTGATATGATGTGTTGTTTGGATCATTTGATTTGGTGTTTTGGGTTGTAATAGCTCAAGGTTATGTTTCACATGGACATATATGATGTAGTGATGATGATAGATTCATGGATATATTGATGATGTTTAGAGTTGATGATATAATTGTATAATGATGTCTTGGGTAGATATAATGGTATTATTTATATTACATTCCCAACTTCTTGGCCTATTAGTGAGGGGTTTTCTTGTTGTCTCGCTAGTGGTATGAGTTGGAATAGCCTTTGAAGTATCATGTATGTTTGGTGGAATATTTATGAGATATTTTCTTATCATATAATAATGATATTTCTCTCAATGTTTGGTTTCTATGAATCATTGATCTCAAATGATGATAACAGGCGGTACATCTAAGTTTTTCAGTTATTTGACCCTATGATATTATGCTTTATTTTATCATTAGTTATTTTCAAATCCAATATTCATGACTATATCAGTATACTTTTTAGTTGATCTCACTTATTAGTACACCATAACATATATTACACATAGATGTTCAATATAGACACCCTAGCCTTTTACACATACCATTGCATGATTTTAATCATAATAAAACATGTTATTATAGTCCAAGGGGAGCTTATTTTTAGAGTAGAAGATGAAATAGTCTCCTATAATGTCTTGAAAGTCATCAAGCAAGAATCATTGTCAGAGCATGAGGGTTTCTATGCAGTGACCACTATGGATGATCACTTGAGCAGAAAACAGGATGATCTGGTATGTTCTTTCACCTCAGATGACATGGTTTTTCCATAAATTCTAGTTGATGAAGCACCGGAGGACCTGTAATACCTAGAAAGCGATGGAGTCCACTACTAGAAACGTGCTATTATTCTCCACATCCTAGAGTGGTCAAAGGTGCAACCACTTGTACCTTCGATTCTAAAGGTTCCTGAACATGAACTGAAGCCTCTTCTATCTTCTCTGATGTACGTGTATTTGGGAGAATATCAGTCATTTCCCATCATACATAGTGCAACACTATCACAAGAGAAGGAGGGTGCAATTCAGCAAGTTTTTAAGTAGTGGAAGCATACTATTGGGTGGACAATGGTAGATTTAAAGGGCATCAACCCAACCATTGGCACCCACATGGTGCCGCTCTAAAGAGTGAAGCCATCTCAGCAACCATAACGACCCCTGAACCCCCCCCCCATTAAGGATGTTGCGAAGAAAGAGCTAATCATGTTTTTGGATGCATGCATCATATACCCCATCTCTAATATTTCTTGGGTGAGTCCATTGAAAGTTGTACCCAAAAAGGGGGGTATCACTATGATATCAAATGATAAGAACGAGCTCATCCCCACACACACATTCATGGGATGGAGAATATGTGTGGATTATAGAGAATGGAATGATGCCACGAGGAACGATCATTTCCTCCCTACCCTTCATGGGTTAGATTCTAGAAAGACTAGTCGGGCACAACTTTTATTGCTTCCTCAATGGCTATTCCGACTATAATCATATTTCCATTACTCCATGGGAACAATAGAAGAGCACATTTACTTTCCCCTACAGTACGTTTTCTTACCGAGGGATGTCCTTTGGCATCTTCAACACTCCATCCACCTTCCAGCGATGCATCCTGGTTATCTTCCATGACATGGTGGAACAGATCCTGGAGGTATTCATGGATGTTTTTTCTGTATATGAAAAATCATTCATCACTTTCTTGCGAAACCTAGATCTGGTTCTAAAAATATGTGATAACACTAACCTTGTTTTGAACTGGTAAAAGTGCCATTTAATGGTGCATAGTGGCATCGTCCTTGGCCACAGAGTATCAGCAAAGGGGATAGAGGTGGACGCAACAATGATAAAAGACATTTCACGACTTTTTATTCTGACTACTGTCAGAGCAATCAGTAGCTTCCTGGGGCATGTAGGTTTCTACAGGCAGTTTGTCTGCGACTTCTTGAAAATATCTCAATCCCACACCAACCTTCTGACCATGGATTCTATTTTTGAGTTCGATGAGCCATGCACCACAGATTTTTATCACTTCAATTAGTTCCTGGTGGAAGCTCCAGTGATGATTTCTCTGAACTGGGAGGAACACTTTGATGTAATGTGCAATTCCAGTGACTATGTAGTGGGAGCAGTTTTGGACAAGCGGCTTGAACAAATTTTCAAACTCATTTATTATGCCAGAAGGATGCTCAAAGCGTCACAGATGAACTACACCACCATAGAAAATGAGATAATGGTAGTGGTGTTGTCTTTTGACAGGTTCCATTCATACATAGTTCTATAAAAAGTTATTGTTTATACTGACCATGCAGCACTGAAGTATATAATAAATAAGAGATATGTGAAGCCATGACCGATCTGTTGGGTACTCCTATAATATTTTGATCTGGAGGTCTGATCCAAGAAACAGAGTGAGAAAATTATTGCCAATAATCTCTCCTACCCGAAACAACCTCATTTGGAGAAGGAGGAAGATCAATAAATCAGGGATTGTTCCCCTGATGAGAACCTCTTTTCAGTCTAAAAATCACCTACACCCTAGTATTATGATATTGCTAATTTTTTGGTTACAGGTACCATCTACCCCGACCTCTCCTCCCAGTAGAGAAAGAGGTTTCTCTTTGATGTCAAGAGGTACTTTTGGGAATATCCTATACTATTCCGATCCTGTGGGGATGGGGTGATATGTGTCTGCATCCTGGAAACTGAAGTTCATGGAGCCTTGGAATTCTGTCATGTCTCCCCAGTTGGGGGACATCATGGCCCTAACCGTACTGTAGAAACGATCTTGTAGTCTAGGTTTTTCTGGCCCCCATGCAAAGAGAATCTTGATCCCTTGTTTCCCATTGCGATCGATGCCAAAGAACATGTAATGTGGGACATAGAGATGAGTTCCCCCAGAACCCCATCTTGGTGGTAAATATATTTGATGTCTGGGGCATAGATTTTATGGGGCCATTTCCCCCATCATTCAGGAATACTTACATCCTGGTCTGCATCGACTATGTCTCCAAGTGGGTAGAATACGCTTCTAAAACACACGACACAACCATGGTAGTCGTGGGATTTTTAAAGAAACACATTTTTAGTAGGTTTAGCATTCCCCGTATACTGATCAGTCAGAGAGGGACCCATTTTGACAACATATTGATTAAAAGGAGTGCTGTAAAAGTATGGAATGAAGCATCAGACGAGAATTCCATATCATCCGCAGTCTAGTGGACAAATTCAGCTCTCCAACCGTGATGTCAAGAAGATTTTGGTAAAAATAGTGAACACTTCAAGGAACGACTAGTCCAAGAAGTTAGACGATGCTTTGTGAAAATATAGGAACTCTTTCAAGACACCACTGTTCATGTTCCCATTCTTCCTGATCTATGGAAATCCATACCATCTTCCATTAGAGTTAGATCACAATGCTTACTGGGCCTTCAAGGCCATGAATTTTGACCTGAAGGTAGTTGAAGAGAAGCATAAGTTCCAACTTTTGGAAGTTGATGAAATCTTAATGGAGGCGTATAATAATGAAAAGATATATAAGTAGAATATGAGAGCAATACACGACCAGATTATTTCACTAAAATATTTCCAACATGGTGATCAGCTACACCTTTTTAAATCTCTACTTAGATTATTTCCAGGGAAGCTAAAGTCAATATGGTTGGGACTATTCTGAGTCATACGAGTATTCCATCATGGAGTGGTGAAAATTTTTGGAGAGGATGGTCAACTGTTCAAGGTGAACGTACAATGGTTAAAGAATTACCATCACATGGAAGACATTGTGGGAACACTCTCCACCATACATCACAGGTAAGTAGAGGGAAGTTGTTCGAGCCAACGACCTAAAACAAAGGCGCTTCCTGGGAGCCAACCTAGTAGATACACGCTGTGTACCACCTATATAAACAGTGTGTACTGATTTCTTTTCATTTATATTCTAACTATTATAAATATATAGATTAATTAACTAGAAAAAATGGATGATGTCAGTGATGATGGCAAGGTCACTAGAGTTTATCTGAGCCGTCACCGGTTCGAATCCCTCTCGACCTACCTATGGAACGGGTTACCTAATTTTTATTCTAGTATTTTCTTACATAGTGTGTGTTGTATTTTTCATATTATATATATATTTGTTTAAAATAATCTCTGTTGTGGGGATCAACTTGCTAGCCAGGGTCATAAACTAGTTTCCAAAAGACCCGGGTTCGAATCTTGATAACCTGCCCATTTCCATCATTTTTTTTTCAATAAAAACCACATGTAATGTATTTTTATATACATCATTTATGCCATGTTTTCATTAAAAAATTAAAAACATTTTTAAAATAAAAGGATAGATGTGGGTAAAGTTGGAAGATTGGCAAAGTCTTGGCCCCAAATCCAAAATACCAAGGTTTGAACTCGTCTAATCTCCCTGCTTCATCCCTTTTGTATAATTAAAAAACCACAAGTTGTGAATTTTCTTTTATCCATGTATTATAGGACTTGTAAATTAAATATATTTAAGTAATAAATAAAAGCATCTATATGATCTTTTCTCCAGTGGTTGACGGCTTCCGTTCAGAACGACCAATCACCGGTTCGAACCTCGTCCCAAGCACTGGAACAAAGGTTGTACTTCTCTTTTTCCAATTTTATAACACACGACATGTATTTCCTATGAAATTACGTGTATAGTTTTATTTTTTATAAATTATTTATATATATATATATTTCTTTTATTTTAATTCTTAATATTAATTATTATATAGTTTACTATAATAATTATATATATATATATAGCAGTACACAACATGTCTTCTAGAGTACATTCCGTGTACTCTGGTTATAAAAGTCGTGCCCCACTTGGCTTGAGCCTGTGTCACGCGACCCTCCCTCTTTCCCCGTTTTCCTCTTCCACGCGTCATTCAGTCTCCCCATTGCCAAATCCCCGAATTTCTTGCGTTTTAGCTTCTAATTTCTACTACATTGTGAACCTTGGTCCCGGTACGCCCTTCTACACCCTTTATATCAAGATTTCTTAGGCGTTTAAGTCGATTTACAGATCAGATGACCATTCAGTTTCCACAATACACTTGCACGATACCAAGAACACACACCATGAACTCTGGTACATGACCAAAAACTGAATAATTCATAATTTGAAACTACATGGTGTGTTTGTTCGGTACACACCGTGTACCATTAAGCATCTTGACCAGGTACCTTATCCACATGGCCAAACAACCCATGTTTACATACATAGAATGTATGTTCGGTACACTCTTTGTACCCCATTTCAATGGGCCATCATGTGTCCGGTAGAGTCACATGGCCAGGAAACCATTTTCCCATACACGTCCTATCTTCTATCTACACATCATGTATCCTTCCCTATCCAGTTACATGCCCACTCGGTATCTCTACCCATAGCACACGGGCAACTGATCTTCTTCACTACACGCTGTGTACATTAGTTTTATACACCATGTACTTTTTACTTTTCTTTTGTCTCACTTTTTCATCATTTTCTTTTTCTTTTAGTTTTGTTTTCCTTTATTTTTCAAGATATGACCAATAGAGACCCTTCGCATGGGAAGCGGCCTGCCTCCACTACTGAGGGAGAGAGGCCCACTTTTCACCGGATACGAATCCTGCCCAAGACAACACTACCTCCATCCCTTCTGGTGTACCATCCTCCTCCACTGGAAATCCTTCCACCACTCACCGCCTTGGCCGATGCTGGTCCTAGTACCGCACCTCCACCACCCCACATGGAGCCTTCAAGAACTATCATTTCTCCACCACCAACTACCATACCTTCTGAACCTACCTCATTAGAAGTTGATCCCTCATCAGGTGCCACATCTAGCGGCCTTCATCCACTGTGGCCACTCTTCCACTAGAGACAGCCCATATTGTTGTACCACCAGGGTCGACCCCTACGAATATTCCCTTTCCATGTATGGTGTTCCTGGTTACAGACCTAGTGCATGACAGAGTCCAGTGCTTCTCTCGAAGCCCGATCCCATTGAGCATATTCTATATTAATAGCAGTGTACCTCAACAATTGAGTAATTGGAGGGAGTTGGAGGATCTCATCGGGCACAGACTGTTACTCAAGATCTTCCAGGTCTTCCCTCCTATTTTTAGAGATTTATTTTTGAAGTTCACTACATCTTTTGGGTTCGACGGGCATGAGTACTGGGAGACGCTTGGTGATGTTGTCTTGGTGGTCTGCTTTTGGCTAGGTGGTTGACCGTTCTCTCTTACTATGAGTAATTTTGGATGAGGGTGTGGTTTCTATCCTCATCTGGTCACCCCACCCCCTATATCCACCATGGCCCCCTTGAGCATTCTGAGCTAATTTCCATTTGGCGGGATATTGGTGGGCCTGACCACTACTAAACCCCCACTTCCTAGAAGAGTAACCTCATCACTGACCCTATCCCCTATTTCACCCACAGGTGCTTTAGCGCCATCCTTTTTCTCTATCATGAGGAGAGGGGGTTTGTGACCGGTCATGACGTAGAGCTCCTCACCTATGTAATCCAGTAGGACTACCTAGACCTACCCTACCTTTTCGCCTCATATTTTTCATGCTATTTTAACCAACTATTAGGGAAACTTGAATGGTTGGTTCTACACCACCCTCCTTTCCCACCACCTCGGCATTTTTTGAGCTATCCCATCCCCATGATCGGTTAGGTTCCCCCTAGCGTATGGACTTTCTCATTCTTATTCACATGAGATTGGTTCAGAAGCAGGGGCCCTTACGTCCATGCCCATGATCCACCCCACCCACTGTCGTACCTCCTTCCGCTTCTGATTCCCATACTCCTCCTTCACCACCCCTTCGCTCTTCCTCACCTCACCCTTTTTCTTTTCCGATTCTGCCTCTTGGACATCACCCTACCCCTTCTCATTCCTAAACCTTGGCTGACCTCCCCATCCCCATCCGGATGGCAAAGATTGATCACCACCTGGCTCGCCTAGAGCAATATCAGGATGCTCTCCATCAGTAGTAGACTACATCTGCTCAATTCCTATACCTCATTGAGATTATGGTGGATCTCCTACTATAAAATCAGGGGATTCCAATTCCATTGGTAGCTCCTTCTCCTACTGTTTCTCTGGCTTCCCCCATACAACCTTCTGGTGCATCCATGGCCACAGAATCCATCATCATCTTCAAAAAGTTCCTAGCATAGCCCCTCTTACAGAGCTCGTTATCACAAACTCCCCTTCAATGGAATCCCTACCATAGTCCTAGGTATCGCTACCTCTGGATACTACATCTTCTCTTATGGATACAGTTTCTGAGCCTCCATCTTCCACGACTGTTGGTCCTTCTTTTTCAGCTACTTCAGTAAAGGATGATGCCTCTTCTAAGGCGAACCCCTGACTAGTTTTTGGAAACATTTCTTCCATCCTCTATATATATTTTTGTGATATCATGTTCATGTTCTCTATTGTGTATGCATTTAGTTTTTTTCTCTCTCCACGACCAATATAGGAACTCTGGAATGCATTGGGATGTACTTCTCCACCACTTCCCATCTTCTATCAACTAGACATGAGGGGAGTATTGTTTTTTCAAATTTTGTTGTTTTCTATTTATTTCACGTTTTACTTCTTTCATTAAATCCCCTTGTTCTGGTCCACTATTGTGTCCCTACATTTCCTTCTTTTCCTTTTTGTGGCACTTGGCGGACCATGTGGAGTATTAAGTATGGGTAGCATCTCTCACCACCTTAGTCTTTTCCCTTACCGTCATCTAGTAGACATCATTATTAGAAGATTTATTTGTAAATGGGAAGATATATTCATTAGTCATATTTATGAATAATAAAGATAAATTTAGGAAATTTTTAATGGTTTCATGCTTATTTTAGTTCTTAATTTTTTCAAAATGATTACCGATTTATTTTAAATTACTACTTGTAATCCTTGGATAATTACATTGACTAGGATAATAATTTATGTGAAAGTCACAACTTAATTGTATCTTTTTTTTAATTTCAAATCCTAAGAGGTATTCTAAACCCATTTTTTTATTCTTTCTAATACCCACTTACTTGATTATTTCTTAAGATATACATGGATTTACGAATTTACAAGTTTTCTTTTCAAAACATGAATAATTTTTTAATTACCTTAAAATGATTGAGGCATTAGATTGATTCAACCCCTTTATCGTGAGACCTACCCTACATCTGATCTTCTTGGAGCCCCTAGAAACCATGAAAAACCTTGATAGGAATCCATAGTACAAGCCTATTTCCCTTCATACTTTAATTCTTTTTCACTTTTCATGATTATTCACTTGAGATTAAAAGAGGGAATTGACTATACATGGACCATTTTTGTGAATTGTCATCAAATTAAGTGTGGGGGAGAGCCTCTTGTTCATTTGTGATAGAAAGGGTTCCAAACCCATATTTTTTGAATTTCTAAGTGCTTCCCTTTATGATTTAAAAAAAGATACAAACAAGGGGACCATATACTCACTTGTTGGTTTGTGAACTGTACCCATCAAAGGGAGATGGTGGTGATGAGAGAGTTTTCTATAGATTGTTGAGGATGATTTTACATTGATATTTATTTTGAATATCATGCAGTTTTATTTAAATAATTTAGTCTTCCTTTTCAATCCTCAAACATTATTTTCCACATCATTACTAACTAGACTATAGCCACAGAGACATATGAACCTTATTGAAAAGCTCTCATGATTCTTGTAATTAAATGTTCTGAAGTATAGAACTAGATTTCTTGAAATCCTGTGGATAAAGTGTATATAACATTGATTGAGCATAACTTTGATTTAAAATATCTTGGGGGTTGAGTATTTTATTTACTGGTGAGGTATATCATCAAGTGGCTTGCTTATTTTTGAAAGGATGAAAAGTGAATTTAAAGGAGGATGAAAGTATTTAATTGAATTTTATATGAATCATGATTAAAATATCTTATGAATTGAAACTTTTTTTACCTTTTTATAATTTTCTCCGGTGACTGTATTGTTTACACTTATGATTAATTGACTATCTTTCTTTTAAAATAACGACACTTTTAATCAATTGTGGATATTTTCTTGAGGGAAAGAAAATGACTAAGTGTGGGGGAGTTTGATGCACCCGATGTATTTATACATTTCCACACACTTTATTGAAAATAAGAAAATTTTGTCATCAAATACCTTCTACTTAGTGGAACAATACTCTGATTTTGTTGATGTTGTTCATTATCATGGGGTTTTGTTCCAAACACATGAATCAGGGGAATACTGAGCAAAAATTCCCAACTATAGGGCGTGTCCATATGCACACACCGTGTACATTCAGACTCAGACATGGATTGACTAGGCCAAGTACATACCCATGTTTCTAGAATCCTGCACACGTCGTGTACAAAATATACACGCCGTGTATCTTCTTCTAGAAGCAGCTAGTGGCTGAGAAGAAGTATACATGACCATGTGGTCAGCTGACCTTTACACTCCATGTATATCATATACACGTTGTTCATTCCCTTCTAAAAGTAGTTGGTGGCTGATGGATGAAGTTACACACCATGTATGGTGGTGATACATTCCATGTAGCTCCACCTCCCAGGCGGCGCTGTGTTCCAAGTCAAAGACGGCGTGTTAGGCCAGTCACCGGTGGAGAAAAAAAATGAGAGAAGAGTGTTGAAGAGACTACACGGCATGTACTTTTGATACAAGCTGTGTATTTTTATTTTCTATAAATAGCAGCCATGATCTTCGGTTCAAGGAGTCATTAGTAAAGTTCTGATGGAAGCAGGTTCTATCGCCCTGCTGTCGTGCCACCATCATTCCACTACTCCACCATTCCACCATTCTACCACAGAACTCACCTCTCCTTGAAGTTGATGCAATGACCAAATTAGGTATCGAGGGTCCTATTTTCATCATTTATTCTATGTGAAACTAAACACCTAGTGTATTGGGGTTGTGGGTGAGGAAGGAGTTCTAATTTGAATTAGTTGTTATGATTGTGTTTGTTCTATTTAACTCTTCTTATTCATAATTAATACCTTCATTTTATCATTGAAAATTCTGAGCCAGACCAAGGGAAGAAATTTCGGGGACCCAAAAGAATAAAAATGATAAATACCATCATAATCATTGTATGTATTCAATGACTCAAAAACAGGACTAGTCTAAATAAAGAACTGTGAAACACTGACTACCGGACCAAGGAGTCAGTTTCCTCAGTTCTAGACATATGTTACTCGGACCAAGGGAACCTTGTTACTATTGAAACCCAGAGTTTAGGTTTATCCTAAACAACACAACCTCATAATAAATTTGATTTAATAAAAAATCCTTTAAAAATCCATAGCCCTGACGCATTTCCCTCCATATTTTCATCAATACCAAATCCATGTGTTTTTATTTATCTTTTAAGTAATTTATTATGAACATAGAATCCTATAATATTTTCATAAAAACCAAAAAAATGACTCTAAATTCAGTTAACTCCCCTGGACCAAGTACAAACTAGAGAAGCTAGACAAAAATAACTTTTTGATTTAGCACATTGGTTATAAGGCATGAAATAATGATATAAAAAGGCATGGAACATTTGGAATCATTAAATATAAACATGGGACCATATAGAAATAGATTAGTAATGTTTTAGCAACATAAAACATGAATTTAACATGAGTCAAGTCTCATTTAACATATAGGATAATAGGTCAAGGTTAACCACCAAGACAACTGCACATGGTAGCATGAGTCAAGGATAACCACCAAGACCATTTCACATAAGGTCTCATGAGACCGAAATTTACCCAATGCATTCGAGAACTATCTAGGATCACCCATCAAAACATGTTCATGAATATAATTTCCACATATATAATCATACATAATCAATCATAAATAAACATAATGTTACCCATGGAACGAAATGGGTATCAAAATCATTTCATAAAGCATAATAAATGGGTGTATCATACAAGTGTACATGAAAGCGAGGAATTAAAACATATATGAGAATTAATAAGGTAAAATTGGAATATATCTTGTTAATTAATGTAAAACATAAGTCACAACATGTATCAAGAGTATTTAATAAATTTTATCAATAAAATGTTATAGTGCGGTTTTAAGGAAAATACAAAAGATCATTTGAAATAGAAAAGAAAATATAACTTTATATAAAAAAAGAAGTGAACCAGGAAGGATTTTTTACTATAAAAAATAATTTTATAAATATAAAGGTTTCTTAAATTAGATGATATAGTGCACCTTAAATTGGATAAGTATTCAGGATGTTCCCTTAAAACGTGTTTGCTTATCTAGAATAATTGAGAAGGGAGTTTTTTAAAAACATGTATATCCCATAAAGAGAATGAAGAATGCATATTAATACATGAATTTGGATAATATACACATAATTTATAATATTTTCATAAAATTAATAGATAAATTCAATTGTGTAAAAGGAAAGATAGAACAACCCAAAGGAATAATGGAGCTTCGGTAAGAATTATTTACCTTATGTCTGGTGGTGTCCTTTATTTGAACTTAATGTCCTGGATAATAAAATAAAATTAATTATTTAAGAATTCCAGAACCTCTGATTCAAGAAATTAATTTATAATAACTTTATTAAGTTCATTCATGAACTTTTTTATTGGTTAAGAGGTTCAATTTCATTATTTGGCAGTGTTTGTTTCCTTGGTTTTTCATGATTGGATTACTTATATACATGTAAGGATAAACATGTAAGATTAGAATGGTTGTACTTAATTGATGTTGTATGTTATTTGTTAACATCTATATGATTACATGTTAATAAAACTCATTTGGTTATTTTTAGTGATGATGAATCATTATATAAAACATTAATGGTAACTATTTTGGCTAATTGACCGTTTTTTATTACATCAAACACATTTTCCTTATAAATAAATATCATGAGTAAAAAAAGATTTCAGGACCTTATATAAGTTATAATACTCATATAAGTTTGTGGTTCGACCATAAAAAAGGTTTCATGACCCTAATTGAAGACAACAATTGAAATTGAAAACCTGTCGTCCTTGAATGTGATAAATTAACACATTTCATATGGTGGTTTCATTTCTAGTACAAAAAAGGGGAAATTAGAGATGATGACGATGAATTATTACATTATAATAACAAAATTATAGTCCATGTATGTTATTTTATTTATAATAACATTTATATTAAAGTAGGCGAGGAAAGAAAAATAAAGAAAAGAACATGAATGAAAATAAAAGAGAGAAAAGAGGAATTTACATCTTGAATTTATATTCCTTGAGAGACTCTTTAGGGGAGAGTATTTGGGATTTTAAAGAGACCAAAAACTGATTAATGTGGTAGAGGGTATTAAAGAGGTATTTTAATAGAATTTGGACTACTCACAAGGCTTGAGAGGTGTGAGTAGAAGAGGTAAAGTGGGGTGGTATTTATAGTGGAGGAGAGGAGGGGTTTCCCATTATTTTAATCATTAGTTTCATATTTCATTCTCACGATTACAAATAGTCATAAATCTTGTGATCCCAAATAGTAAAAAGGGATTGTGAGTTCTTAAAAATGGCCTTTCACATCATCCAAGACTCAAGCAATATGCAAAAAATCATTTATTTAGCATTTATCATAAATTATTATTTTTTACTATTCACAAAATTCAGGTATTTTAAAAAAAATAAAAAATTTGACATACACCATATTTAAACATGTTTAATTCAAAAATGAACTCCATTTTTCAACAATAAATTTCTAAATATTTTAAATATATATTTAATTAAAATCATAATTTACTTGAAAAATACAAATTTTAAAATTAAAACTACTTTTCAAACACTTTGAAAAATTAATTAAGGTATAATGAAATTATCTTTTGATCATAAAGAATCAAAATAATAATTTATGAATTAATTTTTTGAAAATATATTTTCTATTAATTAATTTAATTAATCATGAAATTGTAATTCAATATACATTACTTACAAAAATTCCAACACTTAATCAATAATTTTTGAAATATTTATTTACTTATATAATGATATAATTATAAAATATTGTAATTTATTAGATGGATAAATTATCTTTATTCTTTCATTGGTGATGTTACTATTACATTGGTTAGTTTACTATTCACAAGGGTCAATTTACAATTTCATCGGTATACATTTCTTAACTTCTAGAGATACCTTTAAATTTAGTCATTCTTCATTTATAAAATATTTATTGTGTTCAATATGCATCTTTATGTTATTGTACAATAAGACATAATTATAAGAAGGGAATTCCATTGATAAAACATTGGGTCATTACATTCTTCCCCCCTTATGAAATTTCACCCTCAAAATTTTGTTTTACACACTAATATGTAAATAGGCATGGTTATTTTTCCTTCATTACCTCCTCCAGTTCCCAGGATTCATTTTCATACTTATGGTTCCGCTATAGTACTTTGTCCATATGAGTAATATTTTCTCATAGAACTTTATCTTTACGATCCATGATCTTTACTAGTTTGTCCTCATAAAAAATATCAATCTCCAACTGTACCACCTTTGTAGAGAGTACACGTGAAGGGTCTGGTATGTATTTTCTTAAGAGGGATACATGGAAGACATCGTTCACTTTAGATATAGCAGGTGGAAGTTCTTGTCAATAGGCCAGAGCTCTAACACGATCAAGAATCTTGATGGGGCCAATGTACATGGGACATAGAATTAATTTCATCCCAAATATCCTGACATTATTCAATAGAGACATGTAGAGGAACACAATGTCCCCAACTTTGGACACAAGGTCCCATTGGCAATTGTCTTCATAACTCTTCTGTCGACTTTGAGATTCCATGATTTGTTGCTGATTGGTTTTAACCTTCTCCACCATTTCATTGACCATTTCAGGTGCTAGTATCTTACGATCAACAACTTTATCCATGAACTCTGATGTTCTACACCTTTTCCCATAAAGGGATTCATATGGTTCCATTGGGATGCTCGAGTGGAAACTATTATTGTAATAGAATTCAGTAAGTGGCATATGTTATTCCCATTATCTTTTGATGTCTATATAACATGATCTTAACATATCTTCTAGTGTCTAAATAGTTCATTCAGATTGGCCATCAGTTTGAGGATGATAGGTCATACTAATGTTCAAATCAGTGCTTAGAGCATGTGGGATACTTTTCCAAAACTATGAAGTTAATATTGGATCTTGATTGGATACAATAAATACTGGTACTATGTTTAGCCTTACAACCTATTTGATATATATCTGTGTAAGTTGATCCAATGCGAAGTCCCCTTAAATTGTGATAAAGTGATATTTCTTTCTAAGATGATCCACGATGACCCCTATAGCATTGTTTCTTCAGGATGTCCTTGGAAGTCTAGTGATAAAGTCCACTGTGATGTTCTCACACTTCTATGTTGGAATGGGTAGTTGTTGCATCAACCCCTTATACTTATTTCAATCAGCCTTAACCTATTTACACACTAGGCACCTTGACATATATTCCGCAATCTACTTCTTCATATTTTCCCACCAAAACTTCTCAATGATATCAATACATATTTTTCTCCCTGGGTGAATAGAGAAGGTTGAGCTATGTGTGTCATTCAGAAGCTCCCTTTTTATCTATGGATCATATGGTACAGATAACCATGACCCAAATATTACAAATCCTTCCGCATCAATATTTAAATAAAATTATTTCCCATTTCTAATATCATCCAACCTTTTTAGACTTTCCACATCTTTTCTTTGAGGATCCTTTATTTTCTACATAAGGGATGTTTGAGAAAGCATTTGAGAAAGGATTAATGATGTTACTCCCTTAATGATTACCATATCTATCCCCTATAAATCTTAGAATATTGGATCCTTCTAAATTATCGTCATTGATAAAGATGCACGATCCTTTCTTCTTAGAGAATCTTCCACCTTATTTTCCTTACCGAGATGGTAGCAGATTGACCCGTCATAATTCTTAATGAGATCTAACCATATTAAATGGTTCATATTGAGCTATTTTAGGGTGAATATATATTTTAGTCTCTTGTGATTAATATATATCTCACACTCCTCCCCATAGAGATAATGTCACAATATTTTCAATGCAAATGTCACAACGTCCAACTCCAAATCATGCGTGGGATAGTTTTTCTCATTGATTTTTAGTTTCCTTGAGTCATAGAATATTAATTTATCATTTAGCATTAGATAATATCCTAATCACTTCTTTGAAGTATCACTATACACTGCAAAGAGTTCTCTAATTATCCGTAGTGTTAGTACTAGTGCACTGAAAAGTCTTTTTTATATCCTTGAATCATTCCTCATATTATTCAGTCCAAAAAAACTTTACCCCCTTCTATGTTATCTTGGTCATTGGGATTAACTATCATGAAAAGTTCATAAAAAATAGTTAACAATTAACAGCAGGACCCAGATATCTATGGATCTCAATTACAGATATTGTCCTAGGCCACTCTTTAATAACCTTTTTCTCAGAAGGGTCCATAGATATCCCTTTGTTGTTGATAACATTCCCCAAGAATTATACATCCTCCATCCAAAACTCACATTTACAATAATTTTCATAAAGATTATCCCTATACAATTTCATCAACACAATATTCAAATTATCCTCACATTCCTCATTACTCATGGAGTATATCAGAATATCGTCGATAAATACTACCACAAATTTTCTGATGTAATCTATAAAGGTAATTAATTAAATCCATGAATATTGTTTGATCATTAGTGATTCCAAGGGGAATCACTATGAAATCATAGTGTCCATACCTTGATCAGAAGGAAGTCTTGGGAATATCTTTCCTCCTCACCATTAATTTGTGATATCCCGATCGAAGGTCCACCTTAGAGAAAATAACTATCCCCAAAAATCTGATCAAACAAGTTATCTATTTGAGGTAGTGGATGTTGGAACCGGGTAGGCAGCGGAAGCCCCAAATAGGTGGGTTTTTAAAAAATTTCTACCAATGGTCGACGTAAACTTGTCGACGTCGGAGAAGAGCAGCCCGGTCTTAGGTGAGGACCACGCTTGGAGGCTTTAAGCACAAACAGAAACCGTAAAATACCTGGTTTAGATCCGAATCCGTACACGACGTCTGATCGTCGTTGGTAATCGCTGCTTGAAGAATTTGAAGCTGAATTCCTCTGTATCGTCCACATGTGCTACATGGAATCCATAGGAACGCCGTTATTCGTAGTCTGGGTGCTAGCGAGGAAGACCAATGATGTCTTTGACCCTCCAATGATAACCGCATCGCTTCGCTAGTGATGCCTGAGAGAGAGCTCCATCTGAGCTCCTTGGATGTAGAGAATCTCTCAATAGAGTGTGGGGGAGAGGATAGAATAGATAAGCTCCATAAATAGTATTTAGAAAAATCCCTTCCTCTTCAATTTATAGTTCATAATTAAAATACCCGGTATCGCCTCCCCGACCCCGAATACATAATGCACTATCAATGACATATTATGACTACTTGTCTGAGTCCAAAATATTATTATCACTTACTTTTAATATATTAAAATATATTACATGATAATAATTAAGTCCTAAGCTCGACTCATCACCCCATAAATATTAATTGAACCTTGAATAATTTAATATTCATACATTAATATTTTTTCATGTATTTACTAAAACTCTTAAATACATTTAATAAATAAATTCAATAATCATTATTCTAAACTCTACTAATATGAATTTATTTATTTCATTGGTGATCTTTTAACTTTGAAAAAATCTCGTACCCCTGTGGCAGGGCCCACCATGTCCAAAACTCCTATTCAACTAAATAGGGAAAATTCTTGAATACGATATTGTGTGTGACCCTCTAGGCCCTTATTTCAACAGCTGTGAATAGTATTCACAGACTAAGAGTGGGATCTAGCAACCCATCACGACCCCTGAAGAAATATGGATTTTCACAATAGCGAAAACCGACCTACGAACATGCACTGTGTAATATAATCTATTTTTATGTAATATCTCATAAAGCAGGACACACTCACGTGTCATCTCCCTTTTCTTGCTTTATAGTTTGTTGATTTAACTAGACAGATTTACCCTTTACTTCCATGGAGATGGTCTTATAAAGGTACTACCATCCATATCAACATGGCCTGAGATATATTACATCCATAACCCAAAAGCAACAAATCCTTTCTTGACCATTCAGCCAATGTCATGCCACCAATGATTCACCCAACATAAACTACATCGCCACGACTTCATCACCATGGTTTTCATCTTGCATCAAAGTACACAACCAACTGACATACATTTGTAATGATCTCAAGTCAGGAGACCATTACACATGATCATATATAGGAACATCTAATGACACCTAAAACATGTGGAGTTCTTATTGGCGGGTCAGTCCTCATGATCTCACTTCTAGAGATCACCAAGTGCGAACATCAAGAGAAGAAGTCTCAATGCTTATGATCCCCCAGCACCTGATAGTCATACATCTACTTTGTCCAATCAGTAAGATGTATCTAGACTATAGAACATATATTTAAGATTAATGTCATAGTATATTGAGGTTCTCATTATATCCTGGGAACTATTATAACCTTTCGATAGGACAATCAATCATTGGACATTACCATTTCAATAGTGGACGCAGAAAAGTCTACACTATAATGGTAAGATGACATCATGCAAAGTTTACTCTATACACGATATGGTAATCAAAAGCACATAATAGTTTGATCTAGGGAACCCACTATTTCAACACTCCCACTTGCACTAGAGGCAACTTGCTAACCAAACTTGTTAGCTACTCACATGATAAGAATCATGTTTCTGCTGAGTAAAGGCCTTAGATACTAGGTCCACCACGGTTCTGCCGTGTGGCTACTCTGCTATAACGACCTCATATCTTTGATTAAAACTTCTCAAGAGACGGTATCCCAAGTATATCCTTTTTTTCCACTGGCATGACATGAAATCTTGGCTAGTAAGAATATCATAATTTAAATTATGATAATACTTTTCTCAACAGGTGAGATTCCATGAACTGGAAAAAATTGTTGCATATTTTCTTCTTTGCTTCCTTAGAAGCTGAAATGTACTCAGTCTTTTAGGTATGGCCACCACTGGCTGATATGAGCTTGAATCGCTCATCGCCTTTAGCCTAACTGCAATACTATATCACATTGATCTATGGAAGACTAGTTCATGTCCTGAAAAACTAGTATCCTTTCTTATCCAATTACCAGGTACCTATCTTTTGTACTTTCCGAAGTATAATTTGATTGTTCTGACTGCATCCCTTGCAGTGCTCCTGGATATAACTGATATTTGCCTATTATAAAATATACCTTGGAAATATATGTTCTTGTACATATCATGGAATACATGATTGTTCCATCGCTCTAACGTATGTATTTCAACTCACCGCACTTATCTCTTCCTATGTCATGGACATGTCAATATTGAGAGATTATGCCCTGTGACATAGGCAACAATTCATCTTTTGAATTGTTCCAACATGTATTTTTCAATACAATATCACTATATGTACGATTGACTAGGACCAAGGTACCTATAGATCTACTTTAGGAGATCCTGTTCTCTAGAACTTAGGTTGCTACTTTAAGTCAATCATTGGAGAGTAAATTTCATTTTGGTCTTAACTAACTGTCAGACTGATGTCTATTTTTCATATGTTACTGAACAAATTTATTATGGGAAAACCTTAGTGCTCACACTAACCACTTGTATACACATGGATAAAATTTGTTTTAAATGTATATACTAAGATAATGTTGCATTAATCCTAAACGGGATTTCAGTAACTTGTAACCTTTATTAGAATTCTTTGATGTGACCATCCATTTCTGGTTGCGTCGTATAGACACCATCCACTATTTGTGGTCATGACATCCAATGATAAATAAACTGATCACAGATATCAGCTATAATATGTAAAATTCTAATGGATTTTGGCATAACGACATGGTGAAACTGATCGAGCCATATTGGTACTACACTTGTACCATCCATGTATCAACTCATTTTAATACCCACTACAACATTCAAAATAATAGCCACTTTTCAATTTGATACATGGAATCCATTAATTTAATTTTAGTCGGTCTTATCAATTTTAGGTAGTTTAAATATACTGGTTAATTGTAGGAAATATTATTCACATTGAATAGTAGATCACCGACCGTGGTGAATATAAAAACCATCACCATGGTTTTATCTTTCCTACACAGTATGTGTCTCTGAAAAAACATTGTTCCACATGCTCTTGTGGAACAAGTTCCTATGCCAACTATTTTTTTCATCTTGAGTATTGACTAAACAGAAGTCAATATAGCTCCCACTATCTCTAATGGAGATGTCTACCCTTAAATAGATATGTAGTCCCTTACTTGACTACATCTTTTCTATCATAGGGACTTAGGTAATATCCTAAGAAATCGTTAGGATTATTACACTAAATGCACAATGTGTTTGTCTTGATGCACATTTTTTTTATATTGAAACAAACTCTTTACATCCAAACACATGTTCTTTATGACATAATGGGTTTAAATCATGCTATTACTCATATGATATCAATTTTTCATTATATATGGAATATGGTTGTGTGATATCGCTATTATTTGCAAGGCATTTCATGAAATATAATGGAAGGTTCTGCTAGATCCAACACTGATATTAATTACATCAATACTTTGATGTATAAAATGTGAGTTTAGGAATTACTCCACACTACATTTTGTTGATCAATGCTGATATGTAAGAATTCATCATCAATCATCCCCATTAACATTAACGTCATGATGTCGACAAGGTAATGTGCGCTTAGGAATTTCTCCATGCTTCATTATCATGATTGATGAATGCTTGGTCGAGATATTCTTTAGTATCCCAACCCGAAGCAACTCATATCTCCTTACCCTGCAAATACTTCACTTTGATATTCCTTAATTACATAAAATAATATTATGATGTTCATATACATATATCTTATACTTGGAATAGTTCACACTTTCATGTTGAACTATTTCCAAAATCTGTGTGATGTACCTTTATTTCTAAAGGCTACTTTGTCCAAACTAAAGACATCGATAATACCAAAAGTATTTAGCTATGCCGAGCCTTAATATCATACTTGTTATATTAATGATGTCCATTTTTAGTATTACTTGACAAAGAATTATCCTGTCACAACTGGGTATAAGTCTTACATTTATATTCATCACTAATTGCCTATGATTCATGTATTACTGAACTAGTGATTGAGTTTACCAAAAACAAAATTCATTGAAGAAACTAAAAGTATGTCTCCTTGTATCCAAGGGAACATGATATTAATGTTTGTGGTTATACTCAACAATAGTTCAACATGAATCTTTCACTTGGCAATTAAAGAAGTCATGTACTTCTCACCACTGGCCTAAGTATCACCCTTTCATAGCCACTGCAAGAATACACCTGACTACTAGTAATGTTTCTATACATACATGGTTGTTGTATTGAAATAAATATATTTTAAAAAGAATATAGTATTAAATTCCCAAGTAGTAAAAGGACACATTACATTTATGAATATGCCTGATGTAGAAGCGACAACATGCTTCTTCAAATCAGTTTATTGCTTTTAAACTTCCATAATATTATTTTATAATATGCAATACAAATAACATCTGTTTATACCTCATTAATTGAGGGATGTCGCGAATATTTAATTAGAATTAAATGCCTTTGAACTTTTCACATTGTCTTTCAATTTATCCGCCCTAAGAATTAAAGCTTAATTGTATTTTATTCTAATTCACTTGGTGAACCTTACCTACATTGGTAATGAAGAATTTAGTCAATACTTGTTCATTTTGTAACTTAAAATGAGACTTGAGTAATGTGGTGAAAATGATATATAAAGATCATGATCAATCTTTCAATTTACACATGTCGGTGTAAACTTGGACTTATTTATATCATTGCTTCGCTTTCTCCTTGCACACTTCTCAAAGATGATACTTTTTGTTATATCATCTATTTTTTGGTGTAGCGACCGCAACTGACACCGAACATTGATGAAATAATGATGATATAACTATCATATTCTTTGTACATTAGTCTCCAATAAGCATTTTCCACCCTCGCTTCTTGAGGTAGTTTGACAGTGTCGGGGACACTGACACCTTGAGTTTCCCATATCATTGTACTATGCGCATGCACATGTACTATTCATGGATACTCGTGTTAGTGTAGAAATTTACTTTTACATTATAATATTTCAGTTTTAATCTTCTGGTATAACATTCCTTTTTTCTTCAAAAATAAATTTTAGCAGATGAGTGCCTTTTATCTGGAATACCGGTTTAGACATTTTGATGAATTACATAAATCATTTTATGCCTCTCACTATTTTATTGGATTCTAGGAACCCTCTATGCTACATTCGAAACACTCTGTATCTTGAGTATTCAAGTGGAAAGGATCCCAGAACCACCCCTCATAGTCTACAAGATAAGGATACGCCACTACTTGGAGGGTTCTAGGTAGGCTTTTGGCTGGCCGACCGCTTTAACATGCGGTTCCTTGATCTGTTGAGTGAAGTCCGAGCTTCTTAAAATAAAAATATGATTTACTCAACACTTGCCTCTAAAATGATAGAGAGTTAGATATGGCTAATCCTTACTAGCACTTTAGTTACGTCAACCCATCATTATTATAAGGACTCCCCAGTAGTAAGAGGAACCCTTAGCTAAGGCATGACCGGCACGTCAAACAACTGGTTTTGTCCAAATTTGAAAGACGGAAGGCTGTTTAGACTTAATATTTCCTTGAGGGTTTAATTATTTTTAGTGTGAAGAAAGAAATACTTTCTATTTTTATAATCACGTACTATTTGATCGCACTCACAACTGACCGCGCAAGAAATATAAATTTCATCGCGTCACATATTCATTTTATCTTGCATGCTTGTTTACTATTATACTATGTGATCGTGCAATAAATTACACATGAAAAAGAATAATAAACCATGCTAAAATAAAACGAAAAACCTGATCATGAGCCAGAACTATTGGCTGATCCGTTGAGTGAATAATAGATCAATCGAAACCCTAGGGTTAAATACATTTAGTCGCATGGCTTGCAACTTGAATAATAATGTCTGCTCACACAATGCATCAAATTACAGTCTCGTGTGTCACCGTCACTTGGCGTGAAATGTGTCACCGGTCATCTCGTCATTATGAAATTTTACTCGCACACAGGCGAGGGGTCTTAGGGTATAAATATACAACTCTGAGAATGGGCGCGCATGCCCTTATATATATAACGACTCAGAGACGACACATATATCACCTTTTAATTTAAAATAATAATTAGAAAACCACATGCAATAATTAAATAAAAAAACTAAATAAATAAAAAAACACCAGACAAGCATTGATAGGTCGATGACTCATGGCCAGCATATACGCATTAAACTCGCGTATATTAAATAAACACAGAATAAAAATTAAACTTTCATTAAAATAAACTTGAGGGATTTAAATTAAATTAAAAATTGCACTCTAATTTTCAATCCAATATTTACGTCGTTCGGTCCCAATTTAATTAATTTAATTTTAAAACTAAACTTAAATTAATTAACTAATCTAATTTATTGGAAAATAAATTAATTACGCCTCTTTAATTTTTAACCAAATTTAATAGTTAATTAATTTAATTTTGAAAAAAATTTAATTTAATTAATTTAATTAACCTTTTATTCAAATAATATTACCTGAGCCCCATTTACTCCGAGCAGGGCCTGTGTGGGTCGTTACGAACATGTGCAGGCCCATCCCGAGTAGCACCGACCACGTGCGGGGTTGTTCTAGACCAAGCAGGCCCACCCACGCTCGTTTCTGGCTGGGCAGACCCGCCCGATCACCTGGCGTGGAAAATTCACTTGTTGGAGACCAACATGAACCCAAAAAGGGTACCTCACGGTGGTGTGTGCTGAGTTGCGGGTTCTGGTGTTCGGGGTTTCCCTTACGGTGGTTTAGGGAGTCCGTCTCACCGGTAGTCGGGTAGTGGGGTAGGCCGGCAGTGACCGGGGAGCACTAGAGGGGGGGCTGGCCGGCCTATGCAGGGCGGCGAGGGTGGTCTCGGGTTGCTGCTAGTGTGGTGCTGACCCGGTGTGGGCCAGCCACATAGCGGCGATCCGAGATTGGCCAAGGTGGTCGTGCCTGGTGCGGGCTGGCTGGCCTACATCTGGATGTAGCCACCTACAGCATGGAGGACGGCGTAGTACCTGGGGAGAGCAGGGGTGCCATAGGTCTGCTACAACGTGGAGGGAGGTGTCAAGGCCTGACCAGAGAGGCCAGGGTGGACAAGGTCCTAGTGGGTGGGCCGACTTGGATGGGCGCAGTGCGTGGGAGGCGCTACAGCCGCTGGCCCGTGCCGCTGCACTGCGGGATATGCGATGTTTCAGTAGGTGTTGCTGGTTGGGAGAGAACATGCCTCAGCAGGAAGGCCAAGCAGTGTTGCATGGTGAAGAAGGGGGTGGCATAGGTGTAGTGCACCGGGTCTGCCTTCACCGCGACGAGGAGGAGATGTGGCGGCTGATGCCGTTGTGCGGTGAACAGAGGGGGGCCGATCCGGGATGGTGGCCGCGAGATGTTGTGCATCTGAAGCAGGAAGGGAGTGGGCCGCAGGGTGCGCTACAGTGCGCCGGGGAGTGAAGGCACCCAATTTTTTTTTCAACTAGCTTTTTTTTAACAAGAACTAAAAGAAGGTATTGCTCCCATATTATTTTTTTATAACCAAAAACTCACCCCTTTAAAAAATCCAATGCCTATTTCGACTTTAGAAATTAATAATAATATTAAAATATAATTATAATAAAATTATAATAATAAAATTAATATTAAGATAAACCATTATTATTATTATTATATAATTATTATAATAATAACAATTATTTTAGTCACTGGAAAATACTATTCTGGTGACCCGATTTTTTTTAATTCAGAATTCAAAATATCGGATGTTTGTAGACTGGACATCCGATGTCCGATTCAGATTCTGTTTAAGGCATTGGGACCATATCAACACCCTTTTCAAGAATTAATGAAAATTTAATTTTTCTGGGCTTAAAATCGACATGCATCCCTCTAATACCACTTGTTGGAACCGGGCATGCAGCTGAACCCCAAACAGGTGGGTTTTTAAAAAATTTCCACCGATGGTCGACGTCGGAGAAGAGTAGCCCGGTCATAGACGAGGACCACGTGTCGTGGATTTTAAGCCCAAACATAGACCGTAAAATACCTATTTTAGATCTGAAGCCGTGCACGACGTCTGCTCATCGTTGGCGATCACTGCTTGAAGAATTCGAAGCCGCATTCCTCTAGATCGTCCACATGCACTTCAAGGAATCCACAGGAGCGCCGTTCGTCATAGTCTGGGTGCTATCACGGAATATCGATGATTCCTTTGATGTTCCAATGATCACTACATCGCTTCACTTGCGATTCCCAAGAGAGAGCTCCATCTGTGCTCCTTCGATCCAGAGCATCTCTCTCTAGAGTGTGGTAGAGAGGAGAGGAGAGAGAAGCTCCATGAATAGTATTTGGCAAAATCCCCTCCTCTTCTATTTATAGTGCTTAATTAAAATACCTAGTATCACCTCGCCAACCCCGAATACTTAATGCACTATCAATGACATTTTACGACTGCTTGCCTGAGTCATAATTTTTATTATAACTTACTTGTAACATATTAAAATATATTACATGATAATAATTAAGTTGTTAGATCGACTCATCACTCCCATTAGTATTAATTGAACCTTGAATTATCTAATATTAAACAATTAATATTTTTTCATGTATTTACTAAAACTCATAAATACATTTAATAAATAAATTCAATATTCATTATTCTAAACTCGAATAATATGAATTTATTTATTGCATTGGTGATCTTTTAACTTTGGACAAATCCCAGACCCCTATGGAGGGTCCCACCATGTCCAAAACTCATATTCAGCTAAATAGGGAAGATTCTTGAATACGCTATTGTGTGTGACCCTCTAGGCCCATATTTCTATAGCCATGAATAGTATTCACAAACCAATAGTGGGATCTAGAAACCCATCACGAACCCTAATGAAGTAAGGATTATCATAGAAGCGACACCCAACATACGAACATGCACTGTGTAATATTACCTCTTTGTCCGTAATATCTCATAAAGCAGGACACACTCACGTGTCATCGCCCTTTTCTTGTTTTATAGTTTTTTATTTAACTAGATAGATTTACCCTTGACTGCCATAGCCATGGTCTGATAATGGTACTACCATCTATATCAATATGGACTGAGATATATTAGTTCCATAACCTAGAAGCGACAAATCCTTTCTTGACCATTCAACCAATATCATGCCACCAATGACGCACCTGACACAAAATACCTCTCCTCGACTTCATCACCATGGTTTTCATCTTGCATCAAAGTATGAAATCAAATGACATACATTAATAATGATCTCAAGTCAAGAGACCCTTACACATGATCATAGATAGGAACATCCAATGACACCTAAAACATGTGGAGTTTCTATTGGTGGGTCATTCCTCATGATCTCACTTCTAGAGATCACCAAGTGCAAACATCATGAGAAGAAGTCTCAATGCTTCTGAGTCCCCAGCACCTGATAGTCATACATCTACTGTGTCCAATCAGTAAGATGTATCTAGACTATAGAACATATATTTAAGATTAATGTCATAGTATCTTGAGGTTCTCATTATAGCCTGGGAACTGTTATAACCTTTCGACACGACCATTAATCTTTGGACATTACCATTTCAAAATTGGACACAGAAAAGTCTACACTATAATGGTAAGATGACATCATGTATAGTTTACTCTATACATGATATGGTAATCAAAAGAACATAATAGTTGGGTCTAGGGAACCCACTATTTAAACAGGGGATACCTATTCTTTATCATTATTTTTTCAGCTCACGATAGTCAATGTAGAGACTCATTAAACCATCTTACTTCTTGAAAAATAGAACTAGTGCTCCTCGTGGGGAAGCAATTGGGCGTATAAAACCCATGTCTAGATTATTCTTCAACTTCTTCTTTAATTCTTCCAACTCTATGGTGGCCATTATATAAGTTGAATTTGATATAGGTAATGATCTAGCAATAATTTCAATTGATAACTCAACCTCTCAATCAAGATTGATATAAGAAAATTCTCTGAGAAGTACATCAGTGTAGTCCCTTAAAATGGGCATATCTGTAACAACCCAATATTTTTCAATGAAAATTCCCTTCTCATAAGTATGTCATAAAATCCAATGAAAACACAACATAATGAACTACTAAGAGCTAAGTGACCTTTAATCATAGTTTAATCACTTCAGTGATTGGAATTTCGAAAATCTGATATACACGGTTGTGACTAGTTAGTTATTTAGAGTCTGATAAGGAAAAAATAATTTTTGGTGAATAGTAACATACCCTTATGAATAGTAAAATACCATTATGAATAGTGATATACCTTAATAAATAGTAACCTTTCCTATGATAGTATTAAAATAATATTCAATTGAATTTATGATGGACCTGTATTTTAGAATAAGTAAATGAATGTTTTAAAAATAGGTTTTAATAATAAATTACGATTTTAATTAAATATAAAATTATTAATATATAGAAAATTATTTTGAAAAAATGGAATTCATTTTTGGATTCTACATATCGAGAAATGGTTAGGGTGATGTTTTGGGATTTTTCTGAAATACTGGAATATTTTATGAATAGTAAAATCTGATAATTCTCAATAAATGCTAAAATATGGATTAATTCAGTAATTGATGATTATATGATGATGTAAGCCCAATTGCCTCGAAGTCACATGCATTTATTAATTTTATTGGTCATGGAATACTAACCATTCTTTGTATTGTGAAGAAATAATAAACAAATGATTAAACAATTATGAAAACCCTCCTCCCCTCCACTATAAATACCACCCATTATTACATCTTCTCTTCAATCCTTTAAAGCCTTTTATGTTGCCAATATTCTGCCCAAATATCTCACCAATCTTCACCCCAAGTCTAAAATACCCTTGACTCTTTAAAATACCAAAACCACTCCCCTAAATTGGTTCTTAATGGAGGATGTTTCAAGAGGTAAATTTCTCTTTCCAATTTCATCTTTTCTTTTATGTTCATTTCTTTTGGTTTCTGTCCTCACTTCCCTTCACCCAAATAGTATTATAACTCTAGTAACATACATTAAATGGAATTTTTTTATTCTAATGGGATATTTCATTATCTTCTCTCCATTCCCCTCCTTTTTTTGAAAGGAATGAAAGCACCGTTTGAGATGTGCTAATTTAGCACATTCAAGGGTAACAATTTATCAATTATTATAACCATCTTTAAATCTGTCCATAAAACCATTTTTGTTATGGTTGAACCAGATTATATATATTTAATATTCCCTATTTTTATTCATAAATTGTTTTTTACAAATGTTATTAGGTTAAAAATCAAAACATGTTCTTTGTAATCAAACCCACCAATTAACAAAAACAGTTGTCACTTTGGTTTTATATAATAGTTTGACTTCACTATAAGTTACCAAATTAAAATTAAAACCATTTAATCCATTAGATGTTCAATAATATAATATATCCTCAATTTTCTACAACCTATTTCATCTTACATGTTTATCCAAACATAAATAAAAGTTAACCGGTCATTAAAATCAAGTAAAGAAACGACCCTGGAAAAAGAAATTGAACCTTGTAACCAATCAAAACAGTCATGAATGAACGTAAAATTATTATACTAAAATAATTACATATAGAGATGATTCTGTAAATATTAATCAACAAATCTAATTTTTTTATTCAGGTCTTTAATAACAAGTGGAGAACACCAACAGATTTACTGTAAGGGATTCCCCCCATTTCACTTTTATTTCAAGATTATCCTCTATGTTATTCCACTTTATGTGTGATACCTAATGATGGGGCATTATTTAAAACCTTCCCCATACTTACCTCATGATTTATAAGTTATTATAAACCCCATTATCTCTCAACAAATCCTTTTTAGTTACACCTTATACCATGCCAACAATTTGTAATGAATTCCACCCGAACCTCCTTTACTCCTTTGGGTTTCTCTATATTTATTTTTACCCAAATATACTTTTATTTTATTTTTATGTAAAACATATACATACTTGTTATATGCTCCAAATACATTTTCCAAGATCAATACCTCATTATCTTTTTGGGATATACATGTTTTTTAGTGAATCCCACCTCGATACCCCCGATAAGAAATCATGTTTTTAGGGAACTTCCTGGATTCTTACACAATTTCAATTGAACTATATATTCTATTTAAACCACAATTGTCTTCATAAAATTAGTATTTTTATTATGAAAACCTTCTGGGTTCACTTTTGGTTTTATATAATTGATTTTTTCATATATTTTAAAATCTCTATAGTATTTTCCTTAAAACCGCACAAAATGTTTTAATGATAAAATTTTCCAAATGCATTTCATATAAGTTTTCACACCTTTTTGAAATCATATAAAATGATATATGAATATTGAATTTCCTTTTATAATTCATTTCATTCAAGGACACTTTCATGATACACCCATTGATTATGATTTATTTCATGGTTGTTATACCTAATTCTTTCCATGGGTACCCTTACGTTTATATGTGGTTGATTAAATATGATTATTGGTGTGGAAAGATTATATATGTGGAAATATTATTTATGTTGAAAGATTATTTATGTGGAATGAATATTCATGAAAATTTTGTTATGGGTGCACCCAGATAGTGCTCCAATGTATTGGGTAAAGGTATGTCTCATGAGATGCTATAAGGCCCCGGCCTTAAACCTTACTTAATATTGAATTAAAAGTACAATTCACATTGAGTATCTTTTCAGGTTTATAGTTTTAGAGAATTAGAACATAACTATTACATCTCAAAAGATTACAAAGTAGACACTTCTACTGAGTTTTCATATAATAATAAAAAAAACTCTTAAAAAGAAACATGTCTAGTTCCATGTTTTATAAAGCATGACTTTCCCTTGATCCCATCCTTGACCCTATTCCACATTAAGTCCTGTGAAAAACATTTCAAAAAAAAACTTGGGGTGAGCATAAGAAGCTCAGTAAGGGATACACAAAGAATGAAAATTGTTAGTTTATCAAAACAACAAGTAAACCATGTATACTTTATCAAATAAATACTTTTCACCTTTATGAAGTAATAAAGACTCTTCACTGAATAAAGTATCATTACTTACCTTTTTGTAACCAAAGGATTACCATAAAACCCATATAAAGAACACATAACATATATAAAGGTAACTTGGGACATAAACTTACTTAAGTGGAATAACCATACGGTCGACTTCCACACATATCACTTAATGGAATAGACATACGGCCAATTTCCATACATACTTAATGGAATAGCTATACGGCCGACTTCCATACCCAATGCATTGGAGGTTATAACGTAACCACCCGTCCTGGTATTCACGGCACCACCCGTCATATGGTTTATAACGTAACCACCCGTTAAAATGTCCAAGTACCAATATAAAATCATAAAACATAAAACCAATATAAAGGAATGATGACATTTCCACATTTCAATCACAATATATCATAATAGAATCCTTTATCAAAACCATTTTCAATACCAAAATACATAAAAGAGTATATGGTATTTATTTTATTTTAAAAACATTACTGCTTGTTGAGGAAGCCAAAGACCAAATAATACTCACGGTGGCGGAAAAGGTCGTTGTCGTCGCGTACGTTAAAAGAAACATTCCTTTTTGTCATTTTGTAAAACGCTTCGTAGAAAAAGATTCCTTTTGTATAAAAGTAAAAGTCAAAGGGGTTTATACACCGTATAAAAGAAAGTTGTGTATAAAACGAAATATGCCTCAATGAAAGGAGATTGAGACGAAGTCCCTTACAAAGATCATTTTTTTAAATAAAATAGATATATTATTTGTATTCACTATAATTACACATAATTAAAGTACAAATACAAGATAGGACATAATAATATCATGACGTAATTTTAAAGTAGGAGATTAACCCAAAGAATGGAAATTGGGTTAAGAAGTTCCCTTACCTCGGGTCCGACTTGACTCGATCGTTTTTTAACGTCCTGAATAATTAACTTGAGTTAATTTATACTTGATTAAGAACCTTTTTAAAGTTCATTATTTCTTTTATATAACTTATTTCCATGTTATAAACATGATGTAACCATTTAAGTTAATAATGTTTATTTTGTCAATATTTGGTTCTTAAGTCGAAAGTGGACTTCTTACAATTACATGTTGTTCGTGTGGTCAAAGGTTCTTTATATCCAGAATGAAATTCCCGATTTGGATATAATATGTATCATATATATCCAGCATATACATGTATTTATAATATTACATAATCATTTAGAGGTAAGAAATGAAATGCACCGTTCATGGAGACGGTAAGCCGTACGTACGCATGAACGCTACTTCCATTTCTATTTCGTATTTTCTGGAATGGAATCATAATTATATAAGAGTATATTATAATTCCAGTATAATAACATATATAATATCATTAACTTTATCCTTTACAAATCCCACATATGGTATTAATGAATCAAATCACTTTCAGGGGGCGGTAGTCCGCACTTCTTAAAATGAAGATATCGTGTTTACCCATAATGGGAACCATAAAGGTATGCCAAAAATGAAAAAAAACAGAAGCTTAAGGAAAACATAAACATATTATATATCATATATAAAAATAGTGACATCATAATGGCCACCTTTGAAGGTGTTAAATGAGTATTGAATAATCATCGTTTCGGGAGGCAAAATTTCGCCATCCACGGAAACCGTATGTTCTTTAACCATTTGATGTAGTTGTGTGAGTGTGTAGCTAAAATATATCTTATAACAACATCCTAGTATATTTAATATACTGTTGTTGTTACAAAAGAAGTAAATAAACAGAGTTTAGGGGGTTGGAGAAGCAAAATAAAACAAATGAACATGAGAGAATGAATTACCTTAAAAAGTGTAACTCCTTTTGATTTGAGCCTAAAGGCTTCCTTTGAAAGGATTCTTCCCAAAGGGAATCCTCTAGGATGAGGAGAGGGATGTGGAGAGAGTAAAGGGGCAGGTGTTTGCCGAGCCAAAGGCTTGAGGAGTGTGTGAAATGAGGTAGAGGTGGGGGCCTTTTATAAGAGGAGAGGAGGGGCACTTTTGGAAAGTAAAGGAATATTACTTTATTTGAAAATGTGTTTCGGTTTTAAAAGGTCCCAAATTGATATAATTCGTGGATAAGGTGATAAGGGTTCGACATACACTCATCCAATTGGTTTTGGACTTGTGTAGTTCATAGAGTTTACATTATCTTTCCATTTTATTTAAATCGTCAAATAATGATGTCATAGCTGCATCATTATTATGTCATAAATAATTTAATTTATTTAATGTCTAAAAATTATAAAAAAATACTATGATGTATGAAATCTTTTTAGCTTTCCCATGACTATTTATAATCAAAAATCTGACTTGTAGAACCCCATTTAAAAATTGTTTTAGTAAAACATATCATGTTTGTGTCATTTTTGCTTTTACATTAAATAAAAAGTTATTTATGTCATTTCCCAACCAAATTGTCTCCATGGGGTCCCCAAGTTGACCCATGGCTTGTCTTGGTCGGCCGTGACACAACCAATGAGGGTAGGACATGTATCAAGCTCATCTTATTTTATTAAAGAATTATTTTTACCTTAAACTACACTAATTACCACTAATCGTGATTAAGAACTTAATAAGTTACTATTCACCAAAAAATTATTATAATCTCATTGAACCACATTTTACTTATTAATGACAACCATGTGAGTCGGATTTTCAAAATTCAATACACATTAGTGGTAAACTTTCATTTAACTGAAAAATCAGTTTGCTTGATTACCACTTAGTGGTTTCACTATTCATCAAAAATTGAAGTTTTTCAGAAATTTACCCTAAATTCACCCTAAGCTATATTTGATATTAAGAATTCAATAATGAAGAATATTTTACAAAATTCAAAACATATAAGTCACATTAATTAATTTAATAATTAATTCCCGCTGTCAGAGAAAATAGCATGTTTTTATGGAACAATAAGTATCAAAAGATTGACACTAGTTTAAGTCCGATTTCAAAGTGAAATTACTTCCAACGACCACTATTGGATTTAATGGTAAAAATATTTTATAATTTCACTTTAAAACCAATTCAAAAGATAATCTAATCATATAAATAAATTAGATTAAAAAGTGGTTTTGAATTAAAATACAACATTTTACACTATTCATTAAAAAAATGAACTTTATCAGAAAGGTACCAAAAATTTACACAAAGTAAATTTTGATGTCCCGATTCTAAAGAAGAGTTATATTTGGTCCAATAGAATTTATAAGATTGATCAAAACTATATTTAATGACGGTTCTCCGTCAAAAGGTGATAAGTGGACCTTTCGTGAAAATTAGGGTATAAATGCCTAAAATTGAACTCTTTCCGTATTTTAAGCCTTTATCTTTTATTGGGTAAATGTAAAAACATTTAAAAACATATATAATCATATTTCAGTTATTTATATCTATTCCCACCAATAAAACAGCTACATGTTAACTAACATAATATTATTTTATTACTTGTGTGCAACGTAAGTTTTCAAAGGAACTCATCGTTGCGTATCGGGTACGTTATCGAACATAGGAACCCCTTTAAAATAAAATTAATATTTAATTCGTAAATATTAATAAATATGAAAATTATTTATTCTTTATTTACCTGGGATGTTACTTCCTTCCCCCCTTTTGGGAATTGCGTCCTCACAATTTTATTCACTTATCAAAATAAGTGGGGGTATTTATCCCTCATAGCATTTTCAGATTCCCATGTTGCCTCTTCAATCATGTGTTTTTTCCACAAAACCTTTACCTGATGAATCACCTTATTCCATAACACCTGCTCCCTGTGGTCAAGAATCTGGACCGGTTGTTCCTCATAAGATAGGTTCTCTTCCAGCTGAACTACCTCTGGACTCAAAACATGAGATGGATCTGGCATATAATTTCTCAACATCGAAATGTGAAAAACATTGTGTACCTGAGATAAACTCGGAGGTAAATCCACCCAGTATGCAACTGATCTAACTCTCTCCAGAATTTCATATAGTCCAATGAATCTTGGACTCCGCTTTCCTTTCTTACCAAATCTCATCACACTTTTCCATGGTGAGACTTTGAGAGAAACATGATCACCTACCTCGAAAGATAGATCCTTCCTCCGGTTATCCGCATAACTCTTCTGCCTGCTCTGAGCTGTTCTCCTGGGCTTCTGAATCAACTGAACTTTTTCTGCCATCTCTTCCACCAATTCTAGTCCCATCAGCTTCCTTTCACCCACTTCATCCCAAAATGCTGGAGTTCGATACCGCTTCCCATATAATGCCTCAAATGGTGACATCTGTATACTAGAATGAAAACTGTTATTATAAGAAAACTCAACCAAAGAAAGATGTTGGTCCCAACTTCCCTGACAATCCATAAAACAAGCTCGTAGCATATCCTCCAATGTCTGGATTGTTCATTCTGACTTCCCATCTGATTGAGGATGAAAAGCTGTACTAAAATTTAATTCAGTACCCAACGACTTCTGAAGGCCTTTACAAAAGTTAGATGTGAACCTGGGATCACGATCCGATATAATGGAAAGGGGAACTCCATGTAACCTGACTATCTCTTTAAGATATAAACGGGAAAGTTGATCAAGAGAGAAAGTATCTCGTATAGAAAGGAAATGAGCAGATTTGGTCAATAACCCAGATTGCATTATTACCTCGAGATGTCCTCGGTAATCCCACAACAAAGTCTATGGATATGTTTTCCCATTTCCACTCTGGCACTGGTAAAGGTTGAAGCATCCCTTTCGGTAATTGCCGCTCTACTTTAACCTATTTACATGTCAAACACTTCACAGTAAAATCAGCAATATCTCTTTTCATTCCATCCCACCAGTAATACTCCCGCAGATCTCTGTACATCTTAGTACTGCCAGGATGAACTGAAAACAGGGAACTATGAGCCTCACATAACAACTCATTCTTCAACTGTGAATCACAAGGCACACATAACCTCTTCCCAAACCTCAAAACACAAACACAAACTTATACAAGAACTCATGGAAAATTTTATTCATAAGGTCCATGAATACAGCTGGTGCATTGGTTAACCCAAAAGGCATAACTACAAATTCATAATGTCCATATCTAGTACGGAACGCAGTCTTCGGAACGTCTTCTTCTTTTACTTTCAACTGATGGTACCCCGACCTCAAGTCAATCTTCGAAAAATACTGAGCTCCCTGGAGATGATACCACTTCATTCGATGGCCCAACATCTGCTGAAGTTGTTGCAAAGGATTTTACCACCCCTTTCTGCTTGTAGTCTGGCTGCATTCCCCCAGTTGAGTTCTTCATTGGACACTCATTTGCATAATGACCCATTTCATTACACTTAAAACATCTTACCGTTGGCTTTTCATTTCCTCCTTGATCATCTTCCTTACAGTTACGAGCAATATGAGCAGACTTACCACACCTAAAGCACTTACCAGACTTGGATAAACATTCTCCAGGATTCATTTTACCACACTTCTCACAGGATGGATATTTGGTTTTCTTACCTCCTTGCTTCTTTGATGAATTCTTCCCTTTTGCCTTCCAACTAGACCTCTTATTCTGTTGTTTGTCATAGAAAACCTGATCATTGGAAAACTCCATTTCCACCTTCTCCGCACATCGAACAAGTTTTTCAGAACTTTTGAACTCATGAGAAGTTAAATCCCTTCGATACTTTGTCTTTAACCCTGAGTAAAAACGGTTTATTTTACTATCAAGATCTCGTATAAAGTTTGGAGCATACCTTGCCAATCGAGTGAAAGTTTCTTCATAAGCAGCCACTGAATCATCCTCCTGCCTCAATTCTAGGAACTGTTTTTCCATCCTAAGACGAACCACCTTAGGAAAATATTTCTCAAGAAACATACCTTTGAATTCGTCCCAGTGAAGATCCTCAATCTCATCACTATCCCTTATATTTTTCACCATCGACCACCACTGATCAGCTTCACCTTCAAAACGGTAAACAGCAAGACTAACCTTTTGATGTTCTGAACACCCCATGACATCAAAAATCTTCTCCAGTGCTTTAATCCACCCTTCAGCTTGGACAGGGTCAGATGATCCTCTGAATGATGGGGGATGTTGCCTCATGAAATGTTCCACCACTGACATGTTCCTCTGCGGTTGATCTGGCTGATCTCGTGCATAGATACCACCACCATTTATAGCCTGAGTCAACTGTGTCATCACTGCAACAAACTGTTCAGTTCCGATTCCAACCATCTTAGGTTGCTGATTTGGAAGGTTATCTTCCTCCTGATGTCGTCCCAACATAGCTGCTGTTTTTCCTCTGCGAAAAACCATTCTGAACATAGAAATATCATAGGCGAAGAAACATGGTAATCCGTAAATGCTATATCATTTCAATCATATTATAATTTAACACTTTTCTAACTCCTAAAGTTGTCTAAACCGACCTTTGATACCAACTATAAGGCCCCGACCTTAAACCTTAATTAATATTGAATTAAAAGAATAATTCACGTTGAGGATCTTTTCAAGTTTAGAGTTTTAGAGAATTAGAACATAACTATTACATATCAAAAGATTACAAAGTAGACACTTCTACTAAGTTTCCATATAATAATAATAAAAAACTCTTAAAAAGAAACATGTCTAGTTCCATGTTTTATAAAGCATGACTTTCCCTTGATCCCATCCTTGACCCTATTCCACATTAAGTCCTGTGAAAAACATTTCAAAAAAACTTGGGGTGAGCATAAGAAGCTCAGTAGGGGATACACAAAGAATGAAAATTGTTATTTTATCAAAACAACAAGTAAACCATTTATACTTTATCAAAGTAATACTTTTGACCTTTATGAAGTAATAAAAACTCTTCACTGAATAAATTATCATTACATACCTTTTTGTAACCAAAGGATTACCATAAAACCCATATAAAGAACACATAACAAATATAAAGGTAACTTGGGACATAAACTTACTTAAGTGGAATAACCATACGGTCGACTTCCACAAATATCACTTAATGGAATAGCCATACGACCAATTTCCAAACATACTTAATGGAATAGCCATACGTCCGACTTCCATACCCAATGCATTGGAGGTTATAACGTAACCACCCGTCCTGGTATTCACGGCACCACCCGTCATATGGTTTATAACGTAACCACCCGTTAAAATGTCCAAGTACCAATATAAAATCATAAAACATAAAACCAATATAAAGGAATGATAACATTTCCATATTTCAATCACAATATATCATAATAGAATCCTTTATCAAAACCATTTTCAATACCAAAATACATAAAAGAGTATATGGTATTTATTTTATTTTAAAAACATTACGGCTTGTTGAGGAAGCCAAAGACCAAATAATACTCACGACAGCGGAAAAGGTCGTTGTCGTCGCGTACATTAAAAGAAACATTCCTTTTTGTCGTTTTGTAAAACGCTTCGTAGAAAAAGATTCCTTTTGTATAAAAGTAAAAGTCAAAGGGGTTTATACACCGTATAAAAGAAAGTTGTGTATAAAACGAAATATGCCTCAATGAAAGGAGATTGAGACGAAGTCCCTTACAAAGACGATTTTTTTAAATAAAATAGATCTATTATTTGTATTCACTATAATTACACATAATGAAAGTACAAATACAAGAGAAGACATAATAATATCATGACGTAATTTTAAAGTAGGAGATTAACCCAAAGAATGGAAATTGGATTAAGAAGTTCCCTTACCTCGGGTCTGACTTGACTCGATCGTTCTTTAACGTCCTGAATAATAAACTTGAGTTAATTTATACTTGATTAAGAACCTTTTTAAAGTTCATTATTCCTTTTATATCACTTATTTCCATGTTATAAACATTATGTAACCATTTAAGTTAATAATATTTGTTTTGTCAATATTTGGTTCTTAAGTCGAAAGTGGACTTCTTACAATTACATGTTGTTCGTGTGGTCAAAGGTTCTTTATATACAGAATGAAATTCCTGATTTGGATATAATATGTATCATATATAGCCAGCATATACATGTATTTATAATATTACATAATCATTTATAAGTAAGAAATGAAATGCACTGTTCATGGAGACGGTAAGCCGTACGTACGCATGAACGCTACTTCCATTTCTATTTCGTATTTTCTGGAATGGAATCATAATGATATAAGAGTATATTATAATTCCAGTATAATAACATATATAATATCATTAAAATTATCCTTTACACATCCCACATATGGTATTAACGAATCAAATCACTTTCAGGGGGCGGTAGTCCGCACTTCCTAAAATGAAGATATCGTGTTTACCCATAATGGGAACCATAAAGGTATGCCCAAAATGAAAAACAACAGCAGCTTAAGGAAAACATAAACATATTATATATCATATATAAAAATATTGACATCATAATGGCCACCTTTGAAGGTGTTAAATGAGTATTGAACAATCATCGTTTCGGGAGGCAGAATTTTTCCATCCAGAGAAACCGTATGTTCTTTAACCATTTGATGTAGTTTTGTGAGTGTTTAGCTCAAATATATCTTATAACAACATCCTAGTATATTTAATATACTGGTGTTGTTACAAAATAAGTAAATAAAAAGAGTTTAGGGGTTGGAGAAGCAAAATAAAACAAATGAACATGAGAGAATGAATTACCTTAAAAAGTGTAACTCCTTTTGATTTGAGCCTAAAGTCTTCCTTTGAAAGGATTATTCCCAAAGGGAATCCTCTAGGAAGAGGAGAGGGATGTGGAGAGAGTAAATGGTCAGGGGTTTTCCGATGCAAAGGCTTTAGGAGTTTGTGAAATGAGGTAGAGGTGGGGGCCTTTTATAAGAGGAGAGGAGGGGCACTTTTGGAAAGTAAACGAATATTACTTTATTTGAAAATGTGTTTCGGTTTTAAAAGGTCCCAAATTGATATAATCCGTGGATAAGGTGATAAGGGTTCGACATCCACTCATCCAATTGGTTTTGGACATGTGTAGTTCATATATTTTACATTATCATTCCATTTTATTTAAATCGTCAAATAATGATGTCATCGCTGCATCATTATTATGTCATAAATAATTTAATTTATTTAATGTCTAAAAATTATAAACAAAATACTATGATGTAGGAAATCTTTTTATCTTTCCAATGACTATTTATAATCAAAAATATTACTTTTATAACCCCATTTAAAAATTGCTTTAGTAAAACATATCATGTTTGTGTCATTTTTGCTTTTACATTAAATAAAAAGTTATTTAGGTCATTTCCCAACAAAATTTTCTCCATGGGGTCCCCAAGTTTACCCATGGCTTGTCTTGGTCGGACATGACACAACAAATGAGGGTAGGACATGTGTCAAGCTCATCTTATTTTATTAAATCATTAATTTTACCTTAAACTACACTAATTACCACTAATCGTGATTAAGAACTTAATAAGTTACTATTCACCAAAAAATTATTATAATCTCATTGAACCACATTTTACTTCTTAATAACAACCATGTGTGTCGGAATTTTAAAATTCAATACACATTAGTGGTAAACTTTCATTTATCTGAAAAATCAGTTTGCTTGATTACCACCTAGTGGTTTCACTATTCATCAAAAATTGATGTTTTTCAGAAAATTACCAAAAATTCACCCTAAGCTATATTTGATATTACGAATTCAATAATGAAGACTATTTTACAAAATTCAAACCATATAAGTCACACTAATTAATTTAATAATTAATTCTCACTGTCAGAGCAAATAGCGTGTTTTTATGGAACAATAAGTATCAAAAGATTGACACTAGTTTAAGTCCAATTTCAAAGTGAAATTAATTCCAACGACCACTATTGGATTTAATGGTAAAAATATTTTATAATTTCACTTTAAAAACAATTAAAAAGATAATCTAATAATATAAATAAGTTAGATTAAAAAGAGTTTTTGAATTAAAATACAACATTTTACACTATTCATTAAAAAAATGAACTTTATCAGAAAGGTACCAAAAATTTACACAAAGTAAATTTTGATGTCCCGATTCTAAAGAAGAGTTATATTTGGTCCAATAGAATTTATAAGATCGATCAAAACTATATTTAATGACGGTTCTCCGTCAAAAGGTGATAAGTGGACCTTTCGTGAAAATTAGGGTATAAATGCCTAAAATTGAACTCTTTCCGTATTTTAAGCCTTTATCTTTTATTGGGTAAATGTAAAAACATTTAAAAACATATATAATCATATTTTAGTTATTTCTATCCATTCCCACCAGTACAATGGCTACTCGTTAACTAACATTTAAAATAATATTATTTTATTACTTGTGTGCAACGTAAGTTTTCAAAGGAACTCATCGTTGCGTATCGGGTACGCTATCGAACATAGCAACCCCTTTAAAATAAAATTAATATTTAATTCGTAAATATTAATAAATATGAAAATTCTTTATTCTTTATTTACTTGGGATGTTACAGATGCGATGTGAAATGGGATTGGTGGTTAGCCTTGACCCATACTGGAATGGAAAACATGATTGGCAGTTATCCTTGACCCATACTAAAGAAATTTCTTATGATTCTGCCACATTTATATGATAATATTTCATATGTTCCATGCTTTGTTATCATTATTTCATGCCTCCTAACTCATTTTCTTTCGATTTATCATTATGTTCGTTCCCTTGTTGCGATTTGTAGCTCATCCCTTGGTTCATGTGTTCCCCAGGGTACCCTATACAGATATAAGGGCGAAAATGAAGTCTAGATCTCTTTATGGAGATTATATAAAGAAATGTTTTTTTAGCCCCATGTTTAATGTTTTATGTACCTAGTCTTCTAAAACATAGACATAATGATCCTTGGCTTGTACTATAATGTATAATTACGCTTAAAATCATTTAATGTTATATATATAAAAGTCTTGGGTCTCTATAGTTGGTATCATAGGAAAGGTATAGTTATTTTTGGAGATTAGGTATAGATAACCTTAGTGAGAACCTTAAATATGAGAAGAAGTATAATAAAACATCTCTAATTTTTTGTAAGTATAGAGTAACTGGTTTATAAAGAAAATAATCCCTCTCTAGATACGAGTAGGTAGAGGTGGCTCTGACACAGATGTACCTAGGAGTGAAAGCTCTTACTAGGAGTTTCGGGCTTGACCCGGGGTATCTTGGTACATGAAAAAGAGCGTTGCTTCACTCTTAGTTGTAACACTTATGGGGGATATGCTTTGGTAGATTAATGAGATTAGTACAAACCATTATTAAGGGAAAAAAGCCCATAAGAATATAAGTCAAGAAATAGATCGAGGATAACCTAGATTTAAACCTAAGGAATCACATGTTAGGATGTACTTCTTATTTATAAGTTCATCCTTTTATGTTCAATGTTTCATTTTTACGCTCAATAGATAAATATTCAAGACCTCTAATTATATTTTCTTTTTCTTAGTTAATGGCAGGAAATAGAAGAACACACTCCTACAACCAATTTGATAGGAAATGTGAAGATTTCCTTAATAATATGCCGGAAATGAAAGGGGCGGGTGGTCAAACCTTCATGATAGTACTATCTCATCTGGCTCGAGTTATGAATAATAACATGAATCATGTGGAATACCCTCCTCCTCCAAGTAAAGATCAAGTTGTCGTAGAATCCTTCATGTGGCAAATGCCTCCCACATTTTGAGGATCTTCTGATCCCCTCCTCTCAGAATAATGGATTAACTCCATTGAAAAGATATTCTTCATCCTCTAGTGGTTGGAAGAAGAGAAGGTCGTATTGCCAGTCTATTTTTTAATGGGGAAGTTGATCAGTGGTGGAAATTGATCCAGAATACAAAGTCCGATGAGAAAATTGATTCCATGGATTAGGAGGAATTCAAGAGGATGTTTTTCAACAAATACTTTCCTCAAACCCTTCCTCTCAAGATGGAAAGAGAGTTCGTCAAACTCAAGCAGAAGGAAGATGAGTCCATCGGGGTGTATGAAGAAAACTTTACAAGGCTTTAAAGGTATGCCTATGGCTTTGTAATGAACACCAAAAGCAAGGTGGATCGCTTCTTTTGTATACTAATGTTGAGTATACGAAAAGCGTTGGTGATTCGAGACTTTGACAATTGATATTGTCTGTTGTGCCCTCAAGGTTGAAATGGGGATTGGAGACTCTTAGTGTTCTTATGGGCTGATTAACAAGAAGAGGAAAATGGAGAACAACATGAGTGGTTCATCAAACAAATCCCATGATAGAAAGAAGTCTAAGTTTTCCCCTTGAAAACAATTGTGGGAAGAAGCATCTTTGTAATAGTCTGAAGGGAACGAAGAATTGCTTCAAATGTGGAAAGTTTGGTCATCTAACCAAGAACTGCCGAAGGGATATGAAAAATCCTGATAATGTTGAATAATAAAGGAAGGCTCATATCAACACTCATCCTTCAAAGCAGTTTTACAACTGTAAGGATCATAGGCATTATGCGAAAAAATTTCCTAAGCAAACTGTTGTCTGAGGCAATCAACAACAACCTACAAGGCAACAAGGAAGGTCTTATACTATCACTAATACTAAGGTGGATCCAGAAAATGAGTTTGTTATAGGTATGCTAGTTATTCATTCAAGAATATTGAATGTACTATTTGATTTTGGTTCTACGCATTCTTTCATATCTTGCATGTTTAGTAGAACTATTTAAACACCACCTTAAAATTTGGAGGAAAAGTTATTTGTTAGTACAATGATTCTATTAATATTTCCACGACTTATTATATACGCCCATTACTTATTTTATATGCAATGAGCAATATTTTTGAGAAATATCAATGTTTTAAAACTAAGTATAATTTAGGAACATTTTTAGAAGTAGTCAAATTGAGTCAGTTAACTACTGTATTTATAAATCTCACCCTACTGATCCATATTGTGTGGTTAGTTATTTTTAGGATTAATAATTTAATATAAAACATTTCTTTAGAAGGGATCATGGTCCAATTCATCCATTTAAAGGCCCATATAGACCATAAAAATGACCCAAAACATTTGTGACGAAACTGCACCACCCATGATGATTGAGATACTAGTCTCAATAATGAAGCCCAAATTTTATAAAACTCCACCATATGTTCTTTATTATCCAAAAAAATCATGTATAAAAATATCAGGGCCCAACTACAAGAAGAAGGGGCCCAAATGATGCTTTGAAGTCCAGCCCACCATTCTGGAAGGGAACTGAAATCCAGACACTATTCATGACATATCTCATGATGTAATCATCAAATAAAGAAGCTATGTTTCAGTGAGAATGAGTAGATATAGGCAGCCTAATTTTTTGAAGAATGAATTTGGATTTGAAGGCATATTACTATCCCAAAACCCTTTCGCATTTTGGCCATCAAAAAAGCATGGATAGAAATGGACAATTTAAAATTGTTTATTGAAACCACAATAACTTTGGCTCCATAAGTCCAAATGCATCCATCTTTTTAGCGTCGTCAGAAAAAATTATTATATAAAACACTAAAGAAAAAGATATATCGATATTCGGCTATCTGAATTTCCAAATTGTCGATCCAAGAGGAGGGATAGATTGGGAATGCAAACAGTCCACTTCCTTGGGCTATAAATGCATCCCCCTCCTCTCCTTCAAAAGGATTTGGCATTTCAGAAGAGAGGAGGACATAAGGGCATTACCAAATCCTTGAAAAGTCTAGGGAGGACCTTACATACTCATGTTTTCACTTGAGATACCCTTCCTCCTCTATTTTATTTCATTTACTTTTGTGCTTTTCTTTATTTGTAATCTCGTACGTGTTGTTTTTGTAATTCTTTTTTAATGAGCATTTATTCTTCAATGTCTCTTATTATCATACAACTTATGTTTTTTAAAATTAATGATCTTAAAATAGTTTAAATAAAATGGAATATCCTTCCCTTCTTTCACTTTCTCATTAAATCTAAAGTTCGTTTTTAATTATCATCAACGTTTATGTGTGTGTTTGACACAACACTATTTTCTTATCCATTTCTTTTTCTAATCTTCTTAATTTATCATAATAATAATTATAACCATATTATGTATCATTTAAATGGATAAGTAAATATCTCATTGGGGTGAGTTATAATTTAGGTATGTTAAGTGATTGAGAGTATTTACTCGAGGAATATTTTTCAAATTAACATCGTGTATATTGGACTTAACATGTCATGGATTAATGACTTGTTTTGTTTAACGTGTGGTTTCCAAGGATTATTAGAACCATAAATACACTACCATCAATGAGCTCTGATTGATATTAGATCCTAATGTAATTTAAGGCTTTCATTAAAGCCTTAACACTTAGGAATTCCAATCGATGTTATGTTGTGAAGTGGGTGTTAATTTAAATACAATATAAAGCAAAGATCAAGGATATCAAAAGCTTAACTCCCTAAAAATAAACTCACCCTAATATTTATAAAATTGTTAAATCAAACACCCATTGTTAATCACTTCATTTTTGCTCTTCAAACAAACCACTAATTAGAATACAATCAACTAAAAACAAACAACTACTAAAAAGTATCATCGCCAAGGATTAGACCCGAGTGCTGCTATACACATTAGCAGAGCCTCAGAACATTGACAGGTCGATAAGAGACAGTCAGACGCACATTCAAATGGTACCATTTCTGGGTATGGTGTAATTAAATAGTCTTATTTTCTGGTTATTATATCAAAAACAAAAAAAAACAATATTTTAAATTTTTTTTTGAAAAAAACACAAAGAAAAACCTGCCTTCTCATAAAAATCATAAACGAAAAAATAAAAAGAAATCCTTGTTTTTTTATTTCTTCTAAAATCTTTCTAAATGCTTCATAGCATCCCAAATAATCCCTTGGATTTGTTTGAACTTGAAATTGAGCTAACATTTTGCCAACTTATGAGGAACATAAGAGATAATAAAATAATTCAAGAACGAGTCCTTGTCCAACCAATTGAATTAGATATGTCCAATCCTAGGAAACAAACACTTAATGAACTCCCTACCCTTGATATGACTTACCAACTTCTTAGTATTCAATATCCAAACATTGAGGTTGAATTCTAAATCAAATCAGTTTTGATTCATCTTTTCCCTCATTTCCACTAGCTAGCTGTTGAGGCTCCACATCTTCATCTTAAAGAGTTCCAAGTGGTGTTCTCTACCGTGAAGCCTCAAAGGGTTTCTGAGGAACAAATCAAACTTCGATAATTCCCTTTATCTCTAAATGACACTGCTATGTCATGGATCTACTACCTTATTATGGGTTCCAAAACCACATGGAATGACATGAAGTGACTCTTCTTAGAGAAATTCTTTCCTACTTCTCGTACTGCTTCTATCCGAAAGGAAATAAGTGGTATCTGTCAGTTCCCAACCGAATCACTCCATGAATACTAGGAGAGGTTCAAAAATCTTGTTGAAACATGCCCACACCACCAAATCCCTGACCAAATCTTGATCCAATACTTCTATGATGGGTTACTGGAAATGAAAAAAACCCTCATTAATGTCACAATTGGTGGTGCTCTTGTTGATAAAACTCTTGAAGCTGCAAGAGATCTTATAAGCAACATGGATGCGAACACATAATAATTCCATACTTGAGAAAGTGCTCAAGTAAAACATGTCCAAGACAATAAATCCATAGAGACGAAAAATATGACTATTTAGATGAGTGAAAATACAAGTCTTGTGCGCCAACAACTTGTGGCATCCAAATCTCCAATCTCATCTTCTCCAAAATCAATGTTTCCTAGACCTGTCAAAAACTGTGGAATTTGCAACTCACCAGCTCATCCAATAGACACTTGTCCACAACTTCAAGAGGATCAATCTGATTCCTCTAGACCAATGGAGCTCAATGTAGCATATGCTCAGTGGAACCCCAACCCTCAAAAATCAGGTCAGTTCATTAGAAACATTAACCAACCTCACTCTGAGCCCTTATCTTCTTCATATAACCAAGGCCTGAGGTATGGTAATCCCATTTATCATCCCCCTCAATACCCTCATGAAATCCCAAACCAGTTCCAATATGGTCAAGGTGTTAGTAACTTCCAACAACCTTAACATTTTGTTCCTCAACCTCAAAGGATCGATCCTCCTCTTCCTCCTCTAGCCTTCCACTATCCAAGTGAGCCTTCCCAATTCCCAAACCAATACAATCACTTTCCCAAGAACCAAAATTAAGGAAATCCCAATTTGGGATAGGAATCTTCTTCCAAGAAACCTTGGGAATGTGCTGTTGAAGATCTTTCCTCCTTTACTCATTCTAGCCTCAAAAGCATTGAAACACAAATTGGTCAACTTGCATCCCAACTAAGCCAGCAGAAACAATAAAATTCTTCCCAGATCCTAGCTCAATCATTACCCAAACCCAAGGGTAATGTAAGTGAAATTTCACTTAAATCAGGAAATAAAATTTATATGCCTCAAGATAAGTCCTCCATCCCCCTTTAAATGATGAACTAGAAAATGAAAAGAAAAAAAACATGAAAAGGAAAATGAATCCATTTCCTCACCTACTTCCATTCCACTTTGGAACCCAATTCCTTTTCGTCAATCCATTTCTAAGCCAATGTAGTCAGTTGAACCCGATCCTGAAATGCTTGACATGTTTAGACGTGTTGAAGTCAAAATTCCCCTCTTAGATTACATTAAAAAAATTCCTAAGTGTGCCATGTTTCTCAAGGAGTTGTGTACCCATAAGAGGAAACTTAGGACCTTTGAAAATGATTCCGCCCAATAGTCTATTCCCATAAAGTGAAGCGATCTAGGGACCTTTACGGTTCCATGCCAAATTTGATGTTCCAACATTGATGATGCACTCATAGACCTAGGAGCCTCAATTAATGTCATGTCCAAATCCATCTTCTCCAAACTTGGTCCAGGTCCCTTATAGCCAATGGGTGTTTTCATTAAATTATCCAATTGAAGCACACCAATTCTTGAGGAAATAATTGAGGATGTCCTTGTTCATGTGAATGATCTTATCTTCCATACTGGTTTCTATGTCCTTGACATGGAAGGTGAGACGAAATCTTCTCGATCTCCCCTAATTCTTGGTATACCATTCATCATGACTGCTAGATCTAAGATTGATGTTCATTCAGGAATCTTATCCATGGAATTTGGTGACCAACTGGTCAAGTTAAACAATTTCCATGCCATGTGATACCCATCAAAGGATCACTCTGCTTTCTCAATCCATGTTTATGTGTACACTTGTAAGAGTCAATTGAACCCCAATCCATCATGTTCTTCATGTGATAATGACTAAGGATCTTGTGAAATCTTCACCATGATTAACCAAGTTATAAATGGTGAAGTTGATGTTGACCTCTCATTCATAGACTCCATCAATCTAGAGGATCTTGAAAACTATCTTGAATCCCACATCAACTCAGATCTCAACTGCTCCACCTTGGGAAGTATTAATGAAAATTAATCTGAAGCAACTAAAGTCCTTTCATCTAATCCTGAGTTGTCTAACCCACAAATGAGAGATGATAATAATCTAAAACCTCTTCCTAAACACCTGAAATATGAATTACTTTTCCATGATAACTCTTAACCGGTCATTATCTCTACTTCACTTATTGAAACTGAGGAGTCCAAACTTGTTAAAGTATTAGAGGAAAACAAAGAGGCCTTAGTTTGGAACCTAGATGACATACCTGTAATCAAACCTGCTCTCTTCATGCATCACATAAATCTTGAAGAATCAACCAAACCAATTAGACAACGACAAAGAATACTCAATCCACTCATAATTGAGGTAGTCAGGGAAGAGATCACCAAGATTCTTCACGATGGTATTTACTACCCAATTTCCAATAGTTAATGGGTTATTCCAATTCATGGTGTACATAAGAAAGGTGGGATAACAGTTGTCCCAAATGAACATGGGGAGGTAATCACAACTCGAGTGAATAAAAAATGAAGTGTGGGCATCGAATACCAAAAATTGAATGTTGAAACAAGAAAATATCACTACCCTCTTCCATTCCTTTATTAGATGCTAGAATGGTTTGCAGGAAAGTCAAATTATTGCTTTCTTGAGGGATACACCAGCTACTTCTAAATCCCAATCGCACCTCGGGACCAAGAAAAGACTACTTTCACATGCCCCTTTGGAACATATGCATATAGGAGAATGACTTTTGTCCTTTGTGATGATCCTACAACATTCCAAATGTGTATGATGAGTATCTTTTCCGAATTCATTGAACACTGCATGGAAGTACTCATGGATGAAATTACCATGTATGGTGAGTCATTTGAATCGTGCTTGAATTCACTCTGTCCAGTCCTTCAAAAGTGTGTCAAGTGTAGCCTTGTGTTAAATTCTAAAAATCGTCACTTCATGTTTGCAAATGGGATTTTTCTTAGGCACATTGTTTCATAAGATGGTATTGAAGTCGATCCTGGAAAACTTGAAGTGATCCAATCACTTCCAGAACCCACCTCTGCTCGAGACATCTGTTCATTCCTCGGACATATTGGTTTCTATGATCGATTCATCAATAAATTAAGTAGGATTTACCTCCCACTCACCCGGTTGCTCCAAAATGATGTCACTTTTCATTTATATGAGGTTTTAAAGAGAGCCTTCATTGAACATAAAACTGCACTTACATCTGGCCCAATAATCCACCACCAGATTGGTCCTTACCCTTTGAGTTGATGTGTGATGCTTCTCATAGAGCTGTTGGGGATGTTCTTGGTCAAATAAGAGAAAAGATTCCTCATGTCATCTTTTATTCCTCAAAAACATTGGATGAAACTCAATCTCACTACACTGCCACTGAAAAGGAACTTTTAGCAGTGGTTTTTTACCATAGATAAATTTCGGCCCTCTCTCTTAGGTGCCAAAATCATTATCTTCATATACCATTATGGTATTAAGTTATTACTCAAGATAAGTGATTCCAAACCATGGATAATATGATGGATACTAATGCTCCAAGTGTTTGACATTGAAATCAGAGATAGGGAAGGAAACGAAAACCTTATGGTTGATCACTTGAGTAGAATTTCTAATTCTTCTCATTCTGAAATAATTGATCCAGAATTTCCAACTGATCACCTTTCCTCTCTCACTCCAAAAATACCACGGTTTTCCCCAATTGTAAATTACTTGGTTTCTTCTATTTTTCCTAAAAAATTTCAAAAGAAAAAAAATGAAGTTGAAAAGGGATTCAAAATTTTATTTTTTGGGAGACAAAACACTTTGGAAAACTGGTGCAGACATGGTAATTAGGTGATGTATTGATGAATATGATCATTACCCCATATTATAATAATTTCACTCAATGCCTGGTGGTGGCCATTTTGGACCACAAAGGACCTCCCGAAAGGTCCTAGACTCTCGATTCTTCTAGACTTCACTCTTCACAGACTCACATGAGTTCTGTCAATCATGTCCCACATGCCAAAAGTTTGGAACAATTTCAAAGAGAAATTAAATGCCCGAAAAGCCTTTCTATGAGATATTTGATGTTTGGGGAATCGATTTCATGGGACCATTCCCCCTTCCAATGGATTCTCATACATTATTCTAGAGGTTTATTATGTTTCTAGGTTGGTCGAGGCCAAACCCACTAGAAAGGATGATTCACATATTTTTAGTGAGTTCCTAAAGACCCACATCTTCCACTGATTTGGCACCCCATTTGCCTTGATAAGTGACTTAGTAACCCATTTTCGTAATAGAACCATGGAATCTCTTTTGAAAAATAATGGTGTTGTACATAAAACTTCAACTTCATATCACCCCCAAACAAATGGAATGGCTGAAATTTCAAATAGATAAGTGAAAATAGTGATTGGAAGAATTGTAAATCTCACCAGAAACGACTGTCCTGAAAGACATGGTGAAGAACTTTGGGCTTATCAAACATCCTATAAAACACCCATTGGGATGTCTATTTTTAGTCTTGTTTTTGGTAAAGCATGTCATTTACCAGTTGAAAACTAACATAAGTCTTTTTGGGATGTGAAAACCTATAATTTCGATTGTGAAAAATCTAGTGAAGAAATATTGTTGTAATTGGATGAACTAGAGGATATTTGACTTGTTTCTTATGAGAATTCTAATATTTACAAATAACAATCCAAGGCACTCCATGATAAAACCCTCCTGAGAAAGGTATTCCATGAATGTGAAAACGTATTTCTTTTCAATTCTCGATTTTGTCTTCACCTAGGTAAGCTTAATTCTCGTTGGTAAGGCCCTTTTTATTACTAATGTTTACCCATTTGGGGAAGTGAAAGTCCAAAACCCCTATTCAAAAAGTGAATTAATGGTTAATGGACTTCAATTAATGCATCACCATGAGAGGACACAAAATCATGGAACCACGTCAACTTCCATCAGATCCCCAACTTCTGAAGATGACCCACCACTAGATAGAGATGGAAACCCACAAAATCCAAACTAGGGGCACCTCTTTCCCTTCTTCTTCTTCTTATTCTCTCTCTCTCTCTCTCTATTTCTCTCCTCTATATCCCTCATTCGCATTTTTTTTACCAATTTCCTCCTCACATTTTTTTATATACTATTCCTCTTTTGAGTGGGTGTGTCTTTATAAAAAACAAAAAAACAAAAAACCAAAAAAAAACCAAAAAAAACAAAAAATAATAATAATATGAAAAATAAATAGTCATTATTACTCACCTTCCAATTTTGAAATTTTGTACAACCATTTTGGGGAGTCAAAAGATATGGTTTCATCTCAAATATTTTGTGGTTTCTTCATAAATTTGGATAAAGAATATTGTTTCAAAAAAATTAAAAATTAATAATCAATATTAGATTTGGAAAATGATTTTCCCCACAAGTGAGGAACAATATTAGATTTCATGCCAAGGCCAGCTATGTCCATCTATTCAAAATGTGTGTTTTCACCCCCATTTGTGAGTCTTGAGTCTTTGGACCTTCGAGGTGAATTTCCTACTTTGGTGTGCATTAATATGATAGAGTCATTTTCTGAACCTCATGAAAATCACAATATCCAAATAGCCTCCCATTTTATTTACAATAATCCTCCTTTTTTAATCCCCTTCGAGCCTATGAAAACCTTTTCTTTGATATCCACATTAAAATCCCAATAACTTTTCCCACCTAATATCTACATGGATTTTCATTTAATTTTTTTTTGAAATTTAAGTTTGGGGGGAATGGATTTTCATTTTGGGTACCGTTTTATTGATTTTCAATGAGTTATCATATGTTTGAGGGAAAGAATCCTTTTTAGTGTGGGGGAGCGGTTTTCATTCAGTTTTTTGGGGACTGTAATGTACTTTCATTTATGTAATTTTTTGAATTTTATTGACAAGTGTTCAAAAAAAAATCAAAAAATCAAAATAAAAAAAAGAAGAAAACAAAATTAGGTTGTGTTTTGGGGAAATCAAAAATCACTCTTCCTCAACCTTTGATCTTGTTTTAACTATTACAATTAGTATCCTAAGGATATCAGTCATGGGTTGGGATATGAGTGTGAGATATTTTTCAAGTTGAACTTTCAAAAAATTCAAAAAAAGAAAGAAAAATAAAGAAGAAAAACAAAAGAAAAATGATGAACAATTATGTCCTTGGGAAAAGTTATTTGTTTTGTAAATATTTCATCTTCTCATACTCATTATATTTTCTTCCTCTATTGTGTATTTCTTCACACAATAATTCCCTTGTAAATATGTGTTTACATTTCCCTTCATGTCTCATTTCAAAAAAAATGTGCATTTCTTTTTCCATGTTGGTGTTTTATCCCTCTTCTTATCTCTTTTGGACATTTTCTTACTAACATCCCATAGGAACATAAAAACCCATTAAAAAGACCACTTGATTCTTGTGCACTTTTGATATGGAGTGGAATATGATAGGTATTTAAAACTCTAAGATTTTTACTTTTGGTTGGTGAATGAGTGAGGCTCTATAAATTAATTATATCATCTTAAGAGGAGTATGTTTTGTGTGCCTCCATTATCCATTTGTAAATTTGAGAATTAAACAAATGAATTTTTTTGAACATTTTTTATATAACAAATTGTGTAGGAATTCAATATGGATGAGTGATATTGTCTGAACCTCTTGGATTGGGTAAATAAATTTATATTTTATGGTGATTGAAAATAATGTTTGTCATGTTTTTATATTTTTTGCACATGAGGACATGCACAAAACTAAGTGTGGGGGATTTGATTTTATGAATATTTTCATGACTTATTATACGCTCCTTTTACTGATTTTATATACAATGTGCATAATGTTTTTGAAATATTAATATTTTAATACTAAGTATAATTTTTGAGCATTTTTAGAAGTAGTCCAATTGAGTCAGTTTATTATTTTATTTATAAATCTCCACCTACTGATCTTTATTTTCAGTTTCTATTTTTCTTGAGGCTTCTTAATTCAATATTAAACATTTCATTAGAAAGGATCATGGGCCAATTCTTCCATTTGAAGGCCCATGTGGACCACACAAGATGACCCAAGGAATTAGTGAAGAAACTGGACCAGCCATGATGATTGAGTTACAAGTCTCAATCCCAAATATCAAATTTTATGAACCTCCACCATATGTTTCTTATTATCAAAAATCATAATGTATAAAAATATCAGGGCCCAAATCCAAGAACAAGGGTCCCAAATGAAGCTTTCAAGTCCAGCCCACCATTCTGGATGGGAATTAAAATTTGGACACTATACATGGCATATCTCAGGATGTATTCATAAAATCTAGCTGATAGTTTTCAATGTAAAAGAGGTGATATAGACTACCTACTTTGTTGAAGAAAGCATTCAGATTTTAAGGCATATTACTATTCCAAAATCCATTCACATTTTGGACATCGAAAACGCATGGATAGAAATGGACAGTTTAACATTGTTTATTGAAACCTCCATAACATTGGCTTAATAAGTCCAAATGCCTACAAATGTTGATAGTAGTCATAAAACATTATTATCTACCACTTTTAAGAAGGATATATCTCGATATTTGGCTGTATAGATGTCCAAATCTTCGATCCAAGTGGAGGGATAGATTGGGAATGCAAACAATCCACTTCATTAGGCTATAAATACATCCCCATCATATCCTTCAAAAGGAGTTGGCATTTGAGAAGAAAAGAGAACATATTGGAATGAAGAAAGCCTTGAAAAAGGCTTGGGAGGACCTGAAATACTCAAGTTTTCACTTGAGATACCCTTCCTCCTCTCTTTGATTACATTTACCTGTGTGATTTTCTTTATTTGTAAACTCATAAGTGTGGTTTTTTTACTATATTTTAATAAAATTTTATTCTTTAGTATATTCTATCCTCATCCACCTACTGTAGTTTAATATTAATTTTCCTCAAATAGTTTAAATACAATTGAATCCCCTTCCATTCTTTCACTTTCTCATTCAATCTAATTTTTGTTTTTAATTATCATCATCATTTGTGTGTGTTCGACGCACCAGTACATTCTTATCCCTTTCATTTTCTTATCTTATTAATTTATCATAATAATCATTATAAATAGATTATTTATCATTTCAATGACTGAGTAAATCTCTCATTGGGGTGAGTTATAATTTAGGGATGTTAAGTGATTGAGAGTATTTTCTCGAGGAATATTCTTCAAATTAACATTGTGTCTGTTAGACATAGCATGTCATGGATTAATGAATTTTTTTGTTTAACGAGTGGGTTCTAGGGATTAATGAATCCATAAATAAGCTACCATCAATGAGATCTGATCGATATTAGGACCTAAGTGGAGTTAAGGCTTGGATTAAAGTCATAACACTTAGGAATTCCAATCAACGTTATCTTGTGAAGTGGGTGTTAATTTAAATGCAATATAAATGAAGGCTCAAAGATATCACAAGATTAACTCCCTATAAATGAACAAACCTTAATATTTATTAAATTGATAAATCAAACACCCATTATTAATAACTTCATTTAATCTCTGCAAGAAAACCCCCAATTATAATACAATCAACTAAAAACAAACGAATATTAAAAGGTATCATCGCTGAGGATTCGGCCCAAGTGATGCTATACACATTAGTAGAGCGTCGGAACATTGATCGGTCGATAGGAGATAATCTGCCTCACTTTCAAATAGAAAATTGGGCAATCATTTAATCCATGGTATATAAATCCTCCCCGGTTAACTTTTCTGGACTAAACCTCCCAACCAATCTCTTCATACTTCCTTTTGTGGAGTTTGATGCTCTCTTGGGCATGGATTGGCTATATTTGTAAAAGGACAACAACAACTGTTAGTAAAGGGATATTACTCTTCACATCCCAAAGCATCCTATGATTCTTAACAAGTGTAAGGAGGAAAATGAGTCTCATTTAGAATCTTCATCTCATGTGTGAATATTGTTGCCTTATGAGCAAGCATTTCTAGCTCAATTGATTGATTCAATGGAAAAAATCATGCTCAGAGACATGACCATCGTAATAGATTACACTGATGTATTCCGTGAAGAGTTTGCATGGTCTTCCTCTTGACCTAGAGGGTGAGTTCTCAATTGAACTTATTTCTAGATCTTTGCATATATCAAAGACACCTTATATAATGGCCACTATAGAGCTGGAAGAACAGAAAGTGCAGTTACAAGAGAATATGGAGAAGGGTTTTACATTCCTGAGTGCCTTACATTGGGTGCACCAGTCCTCTTCATCAAGAATAAGGATGTATCAATGTGCCTCTTCATTGATAATAGTGAGCTTAATAAAATCACGATAAACAACAAGTATCCGCTACCACGGATACATGACTTGTTCGATCAGTTTTGTAGGACTAGTTATTTCTCTAAGGTGGACCTTTGGTCAGGATATCAACAATTAAAGGTGAGGAAGGAAGATATTCCTAAGACTGCTTTTCTAATGAGGAATGGACACTATGAGTTCATAGTTATTCCCTTCAGACTCACTAATGCTCCAGATATTTTCATGGATTTAATGAATATAATCATTAGAGATTACCTTGATAAATTTGTGGTAGTCTTTATTGATGATATTATAATATACTCCAAGATCAAGGTGGAACATGATGATCATTTGAATACTATGTTACATACATTGCGAAGGGAGAAGTTCTATGAAAAGTACAGTAAATGTAAGTTCTGGATGGGGGAAGTATCATTCTTTGGACATGTTATCACCAGAAAAAATATATTTGTGGACCCTTCCAAGATGATGGCAATTGAAGAGTGGCACAAGACAACATTTGTAATAGAGATCTGTAGCTTTTTGGGTCTAATTGGGTATTATCGACGATTTTTGAAGAACATTTCATGATTGTTGAACCCGATGACCAAGCTAACACGGAAGGGGGTAAAGTTTGTCTGGACAGAAGAATGTGAGGTAAGCTTCAAGGATCCAATGAGAAGGGTAATCACTGCACCTGTACTCACATTACCAAAAAGTTGAGAACGTTTTGTGATATATCACGATGATTCAAATAAAGGATTGGGTTGTGTACTCATGAAAAATGATAATGTGATAGACTATGGCTCACGGAAGTTGAATATCCAAGAGCAGAACTACCAAACACATGATCTAGAGATGGAAGTTGGGATTTTTTCCATGAAGATCTGGCAACACTACTTTATGGGGAGAAGTGCGACATATACACTGACCAAAATATACTAAAGTATATACTCACACAAAAGGAGCTCAACGTGCGTAAAGGGATGTGGTTAGAGATAATCATGGATTATTATTTCTCTATTCACTATCATCCTGGAAAGGTGAATAAGGTAGCTGATGCTTTAAGCAGAAAAGAACCTGGTACTCTAACCATGTTAAGGATTGAGAAAGACCCTATCTTCTTGGACATGCCTTGGATGGATTTGGAAATCATAACGTCCAGGGATACATCCTACCTTACCCAAATTATTACACAACCATCCATTCAAGAGAAGATTAAGTAAGTACAAAGGGATGATGTGGAGTTACAAAATAGGGTGAATGTAGTAAAAGAAGGGAAGCTACAAGAGTTCCATATCAACGATGATGGTGTGATTTGGTTTGGAACACGTCTTGGTGTGCCTTCATCACCCTGGATAAAGAAGGATCGATTAGATAATGCACATAGCTCAACATTCTCTATCCATCCTTGGAAAACCAATATGTACCGTGATCTCCGAGAATGCTTCTGGTGGGATAACATGAAGAAGGAGATTGAAAAATATATATCAAGGTGATTGGTATGTTAGCAAGTTAATATTGAGCGATAGAAGTCTAAAGGAATGATGCAACAATTACCAATACCCATGTGGAAATGGGAGAATGTCACTATGGACATTTTCACGGGTCTCCTGAAGACATAGAGGGAAAATAATGTTATATGTGTTGTAGTTGAATGGATCACCAAGACTTCCCATTTTATCTCTATTTGGGAAGACCTCTCACTTGAAAAATTTGCAAAAATACATGTGAAAGATGTGGTGAGAATAGATGGTGTTCCAATCTCAATTGTCTTTGATCATGATCCAAGGTTAACATCTAAATTATGGAGGAGTATTCAACATGCATTGAGTATGAAATTTAATTTTAGCACGACCTATCATCCCCAAAATGGTGTCCAATCTAAAAGGACTATTCAGATGCTTGAAGATATACTAAGAGCCTGCTCTCTAGAATTCAAAGTTGGATGGGATCAACATCTCCCTTTGGTTGAGTTCTAATTCAACAATAGATTCCACTTGAGTATTTTGATGGCTCTGTATGAAGCTCTGTATGGAAATCGATGTTGAACTTCAACCTGTTAGGATGAAGTTGGAGAATGAAAGTTACATGGAACTGATCTTGTGCAAGAGATGTCGGAGAAGGTTCATGTCATCCAAAAAAACATCAAATCTTATCAGATTTGGAAAATGATTTTCGATGAAAACTGTCGAAGTGACTTCGACATTGACTTTGGAGATAAAGTCTTCCTTAGAATATCACCAAGGAAGAGAGTCATGCGGTTTGGAATGAAAGGGATGTTAAGCCCAAGGTACATTGGCCCCTTTTAGATCCTCAACCGCATAGAAGCTGTGACCCATTGGATTTCACTTCCACCAAATATATCTTTATTTCATGATGTGTTTCACATAACACTTCTGATGAAGTTCATACCTGATCCCTCACATGTACTGAACTCAGAGGTGGTGCAACAGGAATATGATCTCCTTTATGAGGAGCATCCAGTGAAGATTCTGGACCAAAGACATAAGGTTCTACTCAACAAGACAACCCACCTTTTCAAAGTGTTTTAGAGGAACCAATAGTTTTAAGAATCCACTTGGGAACCAAAGGAGGTTATGAGAGATAAGTACCCTCACCTGTATATGGATTAGAATGTAAAACGAAATTTTGAGGGTGAAATTTCATCAGGGGGGGAAGAATATAATGACCCAATGTTTTTCAATGGAAATTCCATTCTCATAAGTATGTCATAAAATCCAATTAAAACATGACATACTGAACTACTAAGTGCTAAATGACCTTTAAACATAGGTTTGTCACTTCTGTTTTTGGGATTTCAAAAATCTGACATACACGGTTGTGACTAGAAATTTATTTGGATTTCGATAAGAAGAAATTAATTTTTGGTGAATAATAACATACCCTAAAGAATATTAACATACCCTTTTGAATAAAGATATACCCTAATGAATAGTAACCTTACCAATGATATTATTAAAATAATATTCAAGTGAAATTATGATGTACCTATATTTTATAATAAGTAACTAATTGTTTTAAAAATGGGTTTTAAAAATCATTTATGATTTTAATTAAATATTTAATTAATCATATTTAGAAAATTATTTTTCAAAAATGGACATAATTTTTGGATTCTACATGTTGAAAAATGGTTAGGGTGATGTTTTGGGGTTTTTCTGAAATACTGTAAATTTTTATGAATAATAAAATCTGATGATTCCCAATAAATGCTAAATAATGGATTAATTGAGTCATTGATGATGATATGCTAATGTAAGCCCAATTGGTTCGAAGTCACAAGTATTTTTTTTTACTGTTCTTGGTCATGGAATACTTATGATTCCTTTTATTATGATGAAATAATAATCTAATGATTATAATATTATGAAAACCCTCCTTCCCTCCACTATAAATACAACCCATTCTTACCTCTTCTCTTCACTCCTCTCAAGCCTTGTTCCCTTACAATATTCTTCCCAAATCTCTCTCAAAGTTCCTCCCCCATGAAAAAAATCCCCCAGCCTCTTAAAAATACCAAAATCTCTCCCCTTAATAGGTTCTCAAAGGGTGAAGTTTTAAGAGGTAAATTCCACATTCCAATTCCTTCTTTTCTTTTATTTTATTTTCTTTTTGTTTCTTTCCTCGCCTCCCTTCACCCAAATATTAAGATTACTACAATAACATACATGTACTGACTTTTTTTATGCTAATTAGATATTTCATTATCTTCCATTCTTTCCCCACCTTTTATTTGAAAGGAATGAAAGCACTGTTTGAGATGTGCTAATTTAGCTCATTCAAGGATAACAATTTATCAATTTTTTTATCAGCATAAAATATGGTCATGAAACCATTTTTCTTATGGTTGAAACAGATTATATATATGTAATATATCATATTTGTATTCTATAATCTTTTTGTAAAAATGGTATTATGACATAAAACAAAACATGCTCTTTGTAATCAAACCCACCAATTAAAAATAACAGTTGTCAATTTGGTTTTATATAATAGTTCGACTTCATTATAACTAACCAAATTAAATTTAAAACCATATAATCCCCTGTATGTTGAATAATATAATATAACTTCAATTATGAACAACCACATTCATCTTATATGTTTATCCAAACATAAATATAAGTAAACCAGTCATTAAAATCAAGTAAACAAACGAGCCCGAACTATGAAACTGAACCTCATAACCAATAAAAATGGTTATGAATGAACTAAAAATGATTATAATAAAATAATTAAATATAAAAAAGGTTGGGGAATTATTAATAAATAAAGCTAATTTTTTTATTCAGTTCTTTAATAACAAGTGGAGAACACCAACGAATTTAAGGTAAGGGATTCCCCCATTTCACTTTTATTTCTAGATTGTCCTCTTTGTTATTCCATGATATGTGTGATCCCTAATGAAGGGGTATTATTTTTCACCTTCCCCATACTTCCCTCAAGATTTATTAGTTATTATAAACCCCATTCTCTATAAAAAAAATCCCCTTTAGGTACACCTGATACCATGCTAATAATCCGTAATGAATTCTACCCGAACCTCCTTTACTCTATCAGGTTTATCTATCATTATTTTTACCCAAATAAAGTTATCTATTATTTTTATGTAAAAATTATATATACTGTTTATATGATCCAAAATAATGTTCCAAGATCCATCCCTCATTCTCTTTCTTGGATATACATGTTTTTTAGTGATTCCTACCTCGATACCCCTGATAAGTAATCATGTTTTACGGGAACTTCCCGAATTCTTACCTGATTTCAAGTGCACTATATCTTCTCTTTTAAGCCACGATTGTCTTTATAAAATCATTATTTTTATTATGAAAAACTTATTGGTTCACTTCTAATATTATACAAAATATATTTCCCTTTTCTATTTTAAAAGCTCTATAGTTTTTTCCTTGAAACTGCAGAAAATGTTTTAATGCTAAAATTTCCCAAATACATTTCATACAAGTTGTCACTCCTTTTTTACATCACATACCATGATATATGACTATAGAATGCCCTTGTACAATTAATTTCTTTCATGTAAACATTCATCATAGTCCCATTGATAATGATTTATGTCATGGTTGTGGTACCTAATTCTTTCCTTGGGTACCCTTATGTTTATGTGTGGTTGATTATGTATGATTATTGGTGTGAAATGATTATTTATGTGGAAAGATTATTTATGTGGAAATATTGTTTATGTGGAAATATTAATTATGTAGATAAATATTAATGCAAATGATGGGATGGGTGTTCCCAGATAGTGCTCCAACGCATTAGGTAAAGTTATATCTCATGATATGCGATGTGAAATAGGATTGGTCGTTTTCCCTGACCCGTACTAAAATGGGAAACAGTATTGGTGGTTAGCCTTGACTCATACTAAGTAAATGTCTTAGGATTATTTCCACATTTATTTGATTCTAGGTTTATATGATCCCATTCTTATATGATATGAATTCATATGTTCCATGCTTTGTTTTCATTATGTATTGCCTCCTAACTCATGTTCTTAAGATGTCTCCTTATGTTCATTACATTACTGGGATTTTTAGATCTTCCCTTTTTTCATGGGTTTCCCAGGGTACCTTATACATATGTAAGGGCTCAAAGGAAGATAGGATCTCTTTATGAAGATTAAATAAAAAATTGGTTTTCACCCCATGTTTTATGTTTTATGTACCTAGACTTCCAAGACTCTAGACAAAACGATCCTTGTCTTTTACTCAGATGTATAAAAATTCGTAAAATCATGTAATGTTATATATAAAAGGCTTGGGTCACTATAATATCTTCAAGAAATATCATCGTCTTTGTCTCAATCATTTTACCATGATATGATTTCTTAAAAGGTAACATTATACACACTTGAGATGATGATTCTAAAGTTGATTCATCTTCCTCCTTACACTTGTAAATAATTGGAGGATACTCTAGGATGTAAAGTGTAACATCCATTTCCTATTAATTAATGTTGTATTTGTATAAATATAACCAACCCATGCCCAATATAACATCAAACTCCACTAAAATGAGTATGAAGAGATTTTTTGGAGGTTTAGTCTGCACACTTTATCCAGGGAGGATTTATATACTTTTGATGTAATAATTTCCCCATTTTCTATTATCATAGATAACTCAATCTAGAAATTTTGAGGTGGTGTTTGAATAGTTCTACTAAACATGAAAGATTTGAAACAATGTATAGAACTAGAATCAAATAGTGTGTTCACTATTATTTAATGAATAACTATAGTACTTGTCACCAAATCATTATCCGACTCCACATCAGCAGTAGTGAAAGAATAATCCCTTCCTTGTTTCCTTGGAGGTTGTTGTAGATTGCCTCCGAAAACCATTGGCTTAGGGAAATTATTCATGTAATTCCCATTTTAAAAGCATTTGAAACACTACACTACGTGTTATGTGAGGATATGAACATTCCTTTCCTATTCCACATTAGTGGGATTATTCGTATCCCTTTCATAGTTTTTATCCAGATGTAGCATTCTTCCACATATGAAGCAATTCATTTATCCCTTTAGATAGTTCCCAGGATGATTCTTCCCACAATGTTTCCACATGGAATGTTCGATCTTCTTTCAATCATGGAATTTATTTTCCGAACCACCCATATTTGACTTCATTTTTCTCTTTCTTTCAATGGGTCCATGAGACCACTGAGAGTCTCTGATCTCTTTTTCAATTGTGAGGGCACAATAGAAAATCTATTCATAACTATCAAAGTCATGAATCTCTAACACTTTTCGTAGACATGACTTTAATATGAAAAGTAAGAGATCCACCTTTATTTCAGTGTTTATGAGAAAGATAGAGGCATATCTTGCAATCCATGTGAAATTTATCTCATATGCCCCGACAGACTTATCTTCCTTCTGCTTAGGTCTGTGGAACTCTCTTTCCATCTTGATATGAAGGTTTTGGAGAAATTATTTATTTAAAAACATTTTCATTAATTCCTCCCAATCCATGGAATCAATTTCCTCTTGGTAATTCATATTAATGATCATATTTCACCATTTATCAGCTTCCACATAAAAATAATAGAACACCGGCATGATTTTATTTTTTTATAAGCATTGGAGGACAGAGAATATCTTTTCAATGGTGTTAATCCACTATTACCTGAGGAGGGGATCAGATGATAATCTAAACATGGGATGCTTTTTCCACATGAAGGTTTATATAGAAACATCCTCTTTCCTTGGATGAGGAGGGTATTCTACATGATTCAAGTTATTATTCGTAACTTGAGCCAGTAGAGCAAGTACTTTCATAATGTTTTGAGCACCCGCTCCTATAATATCAAGCATATCACTAGGGAAATTATCACATTGACTATCACATTGATTGTTGGAAGGTGTTTTTCTATTTTCCACCATTAGAAAATGAAAAAATATAGTACAATTATGGGTATTTAATACATAGTTATTAAGAAAAAAAGGAAACATTAAACATAAGAGGATTAAAATGAAAAGTATATCCTAACTTGTGATTCCATAGGTTCTAATCTAGGCTATCCATTATCTATTTCCTAACATATATTCTTATGGGATTCATTCTTTGTTCCCTTGATATTGGTACGTACTAAGAATACAAATTTACCAATGAATATACCATGGGAGTTTCAAACCAGGAGTGCAGCAAGGCAAGTTTATGTGCACCAGTTCCTATTCAAATCTAGGTTAATGTGGTGTTTTGGGTTTCACCCGTAGATACATATGTTCCATAGCCATATCCACTTGTTCATATCTTGATAGGGATGTATTTTCTTACAAAAACACTTACTCTATACTTACCAAAATTTAGGGTTGTTTTCTTATATTTAGTCTCATCCATAATGTTATTACTAATGTGATCTATTCCTAATCTTCAAAAATAACTATACCATGCTTTGATACCAAATATAGTGACCCTAGCCTTTTACCCATATTATTACATGATTTTAAGTATAATCAACCATCATATTATAGGACAAGGATCGTAAAGTACAGTGTATTGGAAGACTATGTACATAAAATAGAAAACATGGAACTGAATAAAACATTACTTTATTTAATATTCATAAAGAGATCCTAACTTACATTGTGCTGATACATCTTAATAGGATAACATCAGGATAATATGAATAAATGGTTGGTCTAAAATTCCTAGTAAGGAAAAAAACATAAGAACAAAGCTTTAACGTATTGGTTAGAAGGAGTGACATAATGATATAAAAATGCATGGAACATATGGAATCATTACATATAAACATGAGATCATGTAAACATGGATTATTAATTGGGAAGAAACATAAAACATGACTTTATCACGATTTAATGCTCATTTCACATATAAGAGAAGAAGTCAAGGTTAACCATGAAGCCGGTTGCACATGGTAGCACGATTCAAGGCTAACTGCCAAGACTGTTGCACTTAATGTCTCACAAGACTAAACTTTACCCAATGAATTAGAGTTATATTTGGGAAAACACATCATAACTTGTTCATGAACATTATTTCCAAATATATAATCATACAAAATCAATCATATATAAACATGAGGGTACCCATAAAAAGAGATGAGTATCATAATCATGTCATAAAGCATAATAAATGGTTGTATCAGACAAGTGTCCATGAAAGAGAGGAATTAAAATAGACATGGAAATTCATAAGGTAAAATAGGAATATATCATGGAACATTATTTCAAATAGATGTTACATCATGTATGATGAGTATTTATGAAATTTTAGCATTAAAACTTTTTGGTATGGTTTTAAGGAAAATACTAAAGGGAATTTTAAATAGAAAAGGGAATAATACTTTATATAAAACCAGAAGTGTACCAAGGATTTTTTCATACAAGATATACTAATTTCTTAAAAACTAAGTAGGATTAATTTAGATGATATAGTAAACATGAAATTAGGTAATAATTCTAGAAGTTTCCTTAAAACAGGCTTTCTTATCAAGAAGAATTCAAAAAAGAAACTTTTAAAAACATGTATATCCCCAAAAGAGAATGATAAATGGTTCTTGATACTTGAGGTTGGATATTATAAATATAATTTTTAATATGTTCATAAAAACAATAGATTAATTCATTTGGGTAAAAATAATGATAGAAGAACCCAAAAGAATAATGGAGCCTTGGGTAGAATCCCTTACCTTAAGTCTGATGGTGTCCTTCACTTGACCTTAATATCCTAGATAAAAAAATCATTAATTAATTAATATTTCCTGAAACTCTTATTAATTTAATTTATTAATTATAACCTTATAAATTACATTCATGACCCTTTTTATGGGTTAAGAGGTTCAATTTCATTTTTTGGGAGCGTTTCAGTCCTTGCTTATTTGTGATTTGTTTAATTATATACATGTAATGATAAACATGTAAGATGAAAATGGTTTTCAAGAATTGAAGTTTTATGTTATTAGTGAACATATATAATATTAAATTTATATAAAAATCATTTGGTTATTTGGAGTGAAGATTAATCAGTATATAAAACATTAAAGGTAAGCATTTTGGTTGAATAGTGGGTTTGGATGACATTAAAGACATTTTCATTATAAATTAATATCATGAGTAAAAAAATATTTCAGAACCTTCTATAAGTTATAATACATATATTATAGTCTTTTTCAACCAAAAAAATGGTTTCAAGACCCTTATTTACGATGATAATAGAAATTTAAAACCGGTCGTTCTTAAATGTGATAAATTAACACATCTTGGATGGTATTTTTATTTCTAGTATAAAAGGAGGTGGAAGGTGAGACGATGATGAATTATTAAATCATCACAACATAATTATAGTAAATTTAAGGTAATTTATTTATCATAATATTTGGATGAATGTTGATTAGGAAAGAAAAATTAATAAAAGAACTTGAATGAAAATAAAAGAAAAGAAAAGTGGAATTTAGCTCTTGAATTTATCGTCCTTGAGAGAAAATTTAGGTGATATGATCTAGTCTTTTGAAGATACCAAGGGCTTATGGATGTGGAAAAGGGGATTAGGGAGATATTTGAGAATAATTTGGACTAGGCATAAGGCTTGAGATGTGTGAAGGGCAGATATAAAGAGGGGTGGTATTTATAGTGGAGGAGGTGTGGGGATTCCCATTATTTCAATCATTAGTTTAATATGTTTGATCAATACTATGAATTATATAGATTATTATGACGTAAAATTGTAAATAAGGAATGTGATTTTGAACCAATTTCCATTTACATCATCCATGACTCAAGCATGATGCATAAATTCATTTATTTAGCATTTATCGAAAATTATTGTAATTCAATATTCGCCAAAAATTCAGTTATTTTAGACAAATCCCAAAAATTAAACCTAACCATTCATTTCTGTGTAGAATACAAAAATTCATTCCATTTAATAGAACTAATTTTCAAAATATATGAAATTCAGTTTTTAATTAAAATCATAATTTACTTGAAAAATATAAATTTTAAAATTAAAACGGATTTTCTAACACTTTAACAAATTAACTAATGTATCATAAAAATATATTATGATCATATGATATCAAAATAATAATTTATGAATTCAATTTAAATAAATAAATTTCCATTTAATTTATTTTATTAATAAAAAAATTGTAATTAAATATACATGACTTACAAAAATACAAACACTTCAAGAATAATTTTTGAAATATTTATTTACTTATACAATGATATAATTATACCATATTGTCACATATAAGATGGATAAAAATTATTTATTATTTCATTGGTGAGGTTACTATTATATTTTCTATTTTACTATTCATAATGGTCACAATAATATTCCAAAGGTCATGTTAATATTTCATCAATATACACTCCTTAACTTCTAGAGATACCTTTTATTTTACTCATTCTTCATTTATATTGTTTGTATTGCGTTTTGTATGTAAAGTTATGGGATTATACTATAATTCATAATTATAAGAAGGGAATTCTATTTACAAAACATTAGGTCATTACATTAATTTTTTTAGAAATATAATCTTAGTGAGTACTCTCATGTTCTCACCCCTCTACAATATTCACTATGCCAAAATAAGCATTTAGAAATAGTTTAAACTGTCACTAAATCATTATGTGTCAGTTTTGGAAAACAACCTCTAAATCATATGTTGAAATTTATTTAGCGATGGTTTTTCAAAACTATCACTGAACAATTTAACGGAGGTTTAAACAATTGATAAATATTTTCACTACGATTTTAAAATTTCTATTAAAATTTTAAACTACCGCTAAATCATTTATGGCAGTTATTTTATTTTTTATAATTAGTTTTTTTATTTTTTTAATATTTTTATTTAATTTTCAAAAATAACTTTATTGATTATTCTTTATTTCAATATTATTATTTATTATTCATTTATTATTTTCTTATTCTAGAAATTAATTAATTATTATTATTTTATTATTTTATTATTTTGGTTAATTTTTGAATTCTCATAACTATTTTATTTTTTATTTTTCATTTATTACTATACACATTCACATACCATATGTTGAAATTATACATTAGGTGAGATTTGAATGCCATAGAAATTACTTGTTATCCAAACACTTTACCACTTCTGCAGGCTCTTCATGGGGTGAATATGTAGAGACCCAATTTTCTCCTCATAAGACTTTGGTATATTTCTTCATATATATTCAGTGCCAGGCGCTGAGACATCATGTAAATAAAATTCCAGGTGTGCCCAGAATAAATTTTATAAAAATATTTTGTGCTTTCAGACTGTTTACACGGAGGAAACACGATATATCAAAAACACTAGCTCATATTGGAAATTTAAGGCCACAACTGATTTCAGAGCATGTCATTTACCATAGGCGTGGTATAACTATTGCGGGCGTAGTCATCCGGTGGAAAACGATTTCGAGGGAATTTTCGTAAATAATTATTTAAAATATTAATTTATTCTAAACATCATATCGAATATATTCTGAATGGATAATCGGATTGAAAATCTGAGAGCACCGTTGAGTTTGTAGTAAGGTGCTTACCTTAGGGGAAACCTCATGTGAGAGGATGTAAGAGGTTTGGATCTCATGACCCTGGATAGTTTCCTAAAAATATTAGCTTAAGAAAATGAGTAGGGGTTTGTTTTATTTCTTCTCTGGCATGTGTGAAGTGCCACTCTCCCTTTAGAAAGTGATTCAACATTTTTTCTTCATCAGATCATGACAAAACATCATGCACTGGTAGATAAGAGCACAACAACCACAACGGTGGAACCAAAATAGAGGTAGGATTTATATTTTGGGCTCTACAGCTCCCAATTGTTGATTTTGTTGTCATTTCCATATTATGATAAAATTTGATTCATTTAAACCATTTATCGATGGAAAAACTAACAAAGTATATCATCTAGTTGAATTTTCAATTTCCCATTCTTCACATTCTTCATGTTGTTTTTCCTTCAACTATTTCTTCCACCAAATCTTCGACGAAATGTGCAGTGGGGTATATGTATGTGAAGCTCTCAACTTGAGGAATCCCGATCTATGTTCATATTTGAGGATCTAGTTCTAGAGGAGATGTGGTAGAATGAAGAAGATACACTAACATTTCATCACACTAAAAAGTCAACGGATCATCGAGCGGAATGCTGTGTGAGTGAAGATTTCATTTCAAGGATTCCATATCTGGACCTAGATAAATTTTCTGATCACCAGAGTGATCATGGTGGTATACAGAAGATTTTTCGGTGTGGGGCGGTAGACTGATAGAGGTTTGGTGTGGCTGGGTAGAACGACACTACAGAATGCGACTTTCGGGGTGAGCAGACCGACATTAGGCAATGGAGGAGTGTCAATGCATGATGATACGGGATCAGCAGACGACGATGTGGGGCACACAAGTGGTGGAATGGGCTGTGAGGATGGGTGAAGGTAGTGGTGGCCATAGGAAACCCTAATTGGGATGTAAAATAAAATAAAATAAATAAATAAAAAATGAAAATGAAATAAAAAATGAAAATGAAAATAATATAATTATTAATCTTAAAACCACTATAACTCCCACTCGGGGAGTCTGATTAACGCTTCGTGAGCTGCGGAATAATCCCATTTGAGGTATGGTCATTTCAAGAACATTTTTATTAATTTTACTTGACCTCCAGCTTGGGTCCATGAACATCACATGAAATATTATATTTAACATTTTTATTAAATATTTGTCCCGAGATAATTCCTACATGTGACACCTGATTGGCGAGCCATCAGCGACATCACATCCCTTACTTCTAGAAGAAGCTTGTGAGGGGGGTCTTGGAAATATAATTACATGTTTGAAGTTCGATGGATTGAAACATCATATTAAATAATACTAATATATTATTATTATTATTCGAGGATACTTTCATCTGACATAACTTCATCATATGAATTCTTGTTGACACACCACCAAAGGCATTGTCACCCTGGAGTTGAGGCAGAAATTGGAAGACTTGTTTTAGGTGTTGAGACTGAGATTGATGTGTCAGTCCCATGAGGCCCATTTGAGGTGTTGATGGTGAATTGTATCTTTTTCACTGAGTGTCTGTTTATGAGAAGAGAATAGTAGATATTGTGTTCTTTTCCAAGTGAAATCCAAGAATACGATCTGTTGGATGTGTTTTAGGATAATGGCATGGGTCCTGCATAGCACCACTCATGTGCAGTATTGTGAAGTGCTGCTTCATCACCACCTATCTATTTGGGAAGTATGAGTAGTCATTTCCATGTATTTTCCCATAAGTATCGTAATGGTGAAATTTGATTGGCCTGTTACTGGATCGAGGAACCGACATTACAAAGCACTGTTCACGTGTGATGTTAGGAGATATAGCTTTTCTACCGAATGTCTGATTCGGGTGAATGAATATTCAATCCATTGTTCTTTTTACAAGGATTGTAATGATGTAATTCATTTGGTTAATATGGCCATTTGGGTAGGCCTATTAGTGGAAATGATGTTTTTGAACTTTGGACCACCAGCGGGCATCGGGTACTCCTCTACCCTTTTTGGGCTAGATATATCCTGTACTTTAAGAGTTCATGGTCATGCCTAGAGGTACATGGGTATTATTTTAGTATCCCATCATGGTTGTGTACATGACCAAGCGGTGAGGCAGGGCCACATGATGTTTGGGCCCCACAAGATCCTTTTACCACACTACAAAATTTTTACCTCTCATATCTCATTCTTTTGGACTCAAATTTTGGAAGGAAAAATGATTATCCTAATTATTTTTCCAATAGAATGCAATAGTTCCCTCCATAGTGGATTTAGAGATATGACACAAGATTTTATGGATTTGATGCCTATTTAGGTGATGTCTGATGATGGTAGTGATCAGGCGCTAACATACAATTGATTTATCATAGGTACCATCTAGTAGGGATAGCCAATTTGGTTCCCCAATACCATTAGAGTGGAATCCCCCTACCATGTATAGTGTGGTTCCTTGATGACCTTGAGTGGAATCCCCCATAGGCATGGGTGTGGGTCCTCCACGACTAGTATGAGAGTAGAACCCCCTAATGCATCAGAGTGTTGGTCCAATAATGAATATGAAACAAGAATCCCCCTGACGCATCAGGGTGTAGGTCCTCTATGATGACTATCGTAGTGGAATCCTCCAGACCCACTAAGGAATGTGTCCTCTGCTATGAATTTTTGATCCCTCGGTTTTGTGGCATTGTGACATGATTTGGTTGACATACCTTTAGAATCACGATAATGTGGGATGCTTTCCCACTAAGAAGTATCCTTTTGATGCGGCCTAAAACCATGATACTAAGATAGAACCTCCCATAACATATAGTATGAAGGTTTGATGACCAATTCCCTTTGACTTGTGTGTTTAGGGAATATGTGAGGAATGATTGGAATTGTTGGTGGTTACTTCTAGAGCTATTGGGGACCCTTTTTCTTTTCTCAGATATGAGACAAGTATCCCCTTACTCTTTTATATGGGCTTCATTGACAGAGCATATGTATGTATCCTATTTCATTACCCACTCCTTTGGTTTTGGTTACACTCCTTACAAGAGAGTTGAAGATGTGTGGGGTATGACATGTGCTTTCTGTTTCTATCTTCTCAATGTTGGAAAAGTCTACTATCCTACTATAGGCAGCGAAAAATTGACGAGATTTTCATCTTCTCACCGTTTATAGAACCTTATGTTTTGGATAAGTTTATTCACTATATTGTTAGGTTGAGTTGTAATCTTTTACTGTATCTTGTTTTATCTACTACTACACTCTTTAGTACATCTTTTTTTCCTATCTTGAGCCTTTTTAGAATCCTACTATGTATTCTTATACTCGCCCCTTCTTGTCATTTTCTTCATTTGGTGTTCCCTTGCATACAATGAACAGGTTGATCGTGACATTATAGGAGCATAGGGATACATAGTGCATGGACCCCATGCAGTGCTCATATCATGTGATCCAGGAGCAGGTTTTTCTATGCTACATTACTTCCCCACATATTATTAGGTTGTGAAACTTTTTTTATTGGGAATTTATGTTTTCCCTTTCCCATTAAGTTTACTTTTTTTTAATTGTTCTGTTTAGAGGTTAATGAATGGTTTGTTTCATTTTTATAGAATTTTTTCACTGGTTTTCCTTTCCCTCTATACCTTTTCATTGAGTGTGTTGCATGGTTGTGTGCAGGTTATTAGGCAAAGGCCTCCTCAAGTTTGTTGTGCCTTCAGTACTTTCCACCACCCCATGGCCTATCGAGGCCATCTTGGGGTAGTTGCGGCTCGAGCCCCAACAAAGGTCACATATTAGTAAAGTGGTATCAGAGGTAGTTCAACCCTTGGAACTTTGTTTTGGATGTTTCCCTAAAAGTACTTGGTGGGTTGTAAGGAAATAGTGTCAAGGTGTCTTGAGAGAAACTCTGAGGCCTGTGAGTCTAGTGATGGTGGACCAGCCGACGTAGTCATTCATGAGGACCCAAATTACCCACCTTTAAACATGCAATATTGAGACATTATTTTCAGAGAATTGTGGTATATGAATCATATAAGATTGAGTCATTGACTATCCATCTTGAGTTAGCTCTCCATTTTTTTGGAAATATAGATATATATTCTCATTTGACAGTGGTATTCCTTGATATGTTTCAAGATTATTTTGTTATGATAGCTAGCCATGATATGAGCTCCAGTTCATGAAGATGATTTAGTGAGTGTCAAGTCAATAGATTTAGATCCATCATATGATCCCCCTTATTTCGGGTGAGTAATTAGCAGCACCCCCATCTTTTTAGTGGTAGTTAGACCCAGTGATGCAGAATGGGGACATGCGCAGGATGAGTGCACTCCAAAAGTTCAAGCGTTAGATACCACAAGGTTCCACAGTGAGATAGATATCCTCTAGTATTAGAGGATTGGTGAGGCTTGGTGGTTTGCCTCATCAGGTTTGTTCAAACACTGATTGATTGTGTAGTGGAATTAACATCCAGTTGTTTCCACAAATCATCGTAGTGTTGGTAGAGTTTTGGTTTCTCATATGCATGATGAGTCGGTACTATCATTGTATGACCTACAAGTAGTTATTCTGTGAGGATTTCTAGCCCTCATACTTATGATCTGTTTGGTGTTAGGAGTTTTCTGGATATGTTGTAGGGAAGGATGATGGTGGAAGGGTACATGACTGGGTTCACAAACCTAACTCAGTACTATTTGGATGTGTTCTATGTAGGATATTTCTGATCACATAAGTTTGATCTGGTTTTCTGTAGAGAGATTCATGCCAGTGTAGTCCCCTTGTTCCTTCCAACCTTTTTCAAGGTGTCTGAGCTATTAGTTTCAATGTAGCTGACTGTGGTGGAGTTGGTGGGTGCATTTTTTCTTTAGTTGATGGTGTTTCATCCTTCACTTCTCGAGCGTGTGAGAGAGTCTCAGCTGTGGAACATCGACCGTGAGATCTTGAGTGACTCAGGTATCCAAAGGTGACGCACCCGATGGATATTCTAAAAGAGGTAATCATAAGATCTTGATTTAGGGGGGGAGTAGTTTTATGTGTGGTATATTTTCCACCATTATGGGGTACAATTGAATTTAGTATCCTATCATGATGCATGGTTTCCATTACTATTGTGGATAGGCCTGGAGGAGGTGTTCGGGACCTAGTTATGGAGGAGTAAAGGTTTTCACCCCTAGACCGATGGGAAGACTCAACATGCTATCCAAGTGTACAAGTATATTGTAAGGGCATGTGAGTTGGTATTTTGATCAGGGAGGCGAGTTACCCCAGGGGTCCTTTGGGCCAGTTGAGATCATGTTCAGGCTAGTGAGGTTTCCTACCACCTTGCCCGACCCCCCGAGCTGAAGCAGGTGCATGAAGTTTTCTTCGTGTCATAGTTAAGGAGAAGTGGGCTCGAATACACACACTACATTGATGAGGATAGGCCATCCCCTTGGTATGCATGCTATGGTAGCATAGAAACATTCATGGGAGTTCTTGGGAGTGGTAGAGCCAAGAGAGGGCATAGTATCCTGATTTTCCCCATAATATTTATTTTTTAGGGACAACAATATTGAATGAGTAAATAATGTGCAGACTAGTTTTTCAACTTGTCAGGCTTTGGAATATTTCAATATATATTTCCAGAGCCAGGAACTAATATGGATTGAAATTGAAAGGCTTGATGTGCCTAGAATATAGATTATGAAAATATTATATGTTTTCACACTGTGCACTTGGAGAAAATAAGATATCTCACAAATTTTAGTTCGGATTGGAAATTTGAGGCCACTGTTGAGTCCATAGAATTATGTTTACCCTAGGTGGGGTATAACTTTTGTGGGCGTATAATTCCTATGGAAATTACTATCAAGGGAATTTTTGTAAATAAATTAATAAAAATAATCAATTTACTCTAGATGTCAGATAAAATAACTTATGAATTCAAATTCAAATTGGAAATCCAAGAACACTGTTGTGTTTATAGAACGTTGTTTTCCTTAGGGGTGACCTCTATTGAGAGGTAGAATGAGATTCAGATCCCACGACCATTGACTATTTCCTATAAATATGAGATTAAGTAAATGTGTTATTATTTGTCTCATTTACTCCAAGGTGCGTGTGAAGTGCCACTCTACCCTCTGATGGTGATTCAACATCCAGTCTTCATCAGATCGTGATGACACATCAGGAAATGGTAGATCAGAACGTGATGAACACAACGACGAGATCAAAAATCAAGGGAGGATTTTTTTTCCAGATTCTACAGCTCCTGATTGATGATTTTTTTTGTCATTTTAAACTTATTATTAAATTCAATGTGTTGAAACAATTTATTGATGGCCAACCCAACAACAACCATCATCCAAATGAATTTTTGATTGCCCATTCTTTGTGTTCTTCATGTTATTCATCCTTTATATATTTGATCCATAAAATATTTAATGAGATGTGGAGTGGGGAATTTGTATGTAATGTTTTAGAATCGTGGTGTCCCTGTCTATGCTCATATTTGAGTTTTTGGCACTGAAGGAGGAGCGGTGGTGAGCGGAAGATCCCAAAACCTTTCATCATGTCGAAACATCGCCAGATCTTCAATCAGAGGTTATGTCATTGATGATCTCATCACAAGTATTCTAGATCTAGTCTTAGGTAAATTTTCTAATCATCGAAGTGGTTGTGATGGTCCGTGGATGTTTTAATGACATGGGGAGGCGGACCGGCGGTAGCCGATGGAGTAGGGTCAATGGACGACAGTGCTGGGCATACAAGAGACAGCGTGGGCCAGGAGGACGGGTGACGGTGGTGGTGGCCGAAGGAAACCCGAACCATGTTGGAAAAAATGAAATAATAATAATAATAATAATATTATTATTATTATTATTATTTATCTTTGAAATGCTATAACTTCTACTTTAGGAGTCTGATTAATGCATTGTTAGCAGTAGTGTGATCCTGGTTGGGGTACAATAATTTCAAGACCATTTCCTATAATTTTCCCTAACCTGTGGCCTGTGTCCACAAAACTCTCAGGAAATAATAGATTTAATGTTTTTATTGAATCTTTGTCCCATAATAACTCCTACATGTGATGTTTGATTAGCGAGCAGTCAAGGGAATCACAACCCTTATTTTGAGGCTAACCTTCCGGTGGGGGGGGGGGAACATAATTCCATGTTCGAAGCTTGGTGTCTTGAAAGATCATATTAAATAATAAAAATATAATAATAATTTTTAATCGAGGAAACATTCATCGGACTTATCACCTACATCTGAAGTCTGGTTGACGGCCGCCAGAGGCATTCTCACCCTAGAGTTGAGGCGGAAGTTTCAAGACATGTTTTGGGTGTTGAGAAGAAGATCGAGTTGTGGGCCCCACAAGGGTTTTTGGGGGCGTTGGTTGTGAATTGGAGGTTCTTCTACTGGTGTGTCTTTAGAAAAATTGAATAGTCGATCTCATGTGCTTATCTGAGAAGATCACAATGGTGAAAATCAATATAATGTGGTTCGGGATCGTGGTGTTGGTCCCACGTAGCACGGTTCCTGTGTTGTATGGTGAAATATAGATTATTCACTAAGTGTCTTTTTGGGATGAATGAGTAGTCATTTTTGTGTGTTTTTCCCAAGAGTATAGAAATGGTGTGATCAATTTGGCGTGTTCCAGGATCAAGGCATGGGCCCTACGAAGCAGCATTAACGTGCGATGCTGGGAGATGATACTTTTTCTCAAAAATGTATTATTCGAGCGAATAAATTTTTGATTAGTTGTTCTTTTTAACAAGATCACAAAAATGAATTTTTTTTGTTACATGGGGACATTCAAGGAGGCTTATTAGTGGAAATGATGTTTTTGACCTTTGGACTAGTGACGAGCATTGAGAGCTTGTTTTTCGTTTTTGGGCTAGATATGTCATGTATGCTGGGAGTACATGGGCATGCCTAGGTGTACATGTGCAGCAGTTTAGTACCCGATCATGGAAGTGTACATGGCTAGGTTATTAGGTAGGACCACAAGTCATGTGGGGCCCAAACGCTCTATGTACCACGCTACAAATCTTCTTCCTCTCGTATATTCTTCTTTTGGACTCACATTTTGGAATGAGATTAGCCAATCCTGAGTGTTTTTTCACATAGAACAAGATAGTTCCCTTTATAGTGTATTTTGAGATATGATACAAGATGTTCTACATGTGATGCCTATTAAGGAAACATTTTGCGATTGTAGTGATTAGGCACTGACAATCCTATGCTTTCTGAGAGGTACTATCTAGTAGGGATGGCCATTGTAGTTCATCAATACATTGTTAGTGGAATCCCCCTACCAGGTAGGGTGTTAGTCTTCGATGACCTAGAGTGGAATCCCCCATTAGCATGGGTATTGGTCCTCTATGACTTCTATGAATGTGGAATCCCCCTAACATATCAGGGTGTGGGTCCTCTAAGACAAATATCAGAGTGGAATTCCCTGGACCCATCATGGTGTGGGTCCTCTACGATGACTATCATAGTGGAATCCCCCTGACACACTTGGGCATGGGTCCTCTACTATGAATTTAGGATCCCTCGGTTGTGTGTCACAATGATGAGATGTGGTTGATATACCTTTGGAATCACGATAAATAGGGATGCTTTCCCCCACCAAGATGCATCCTTGTGGTACAACCTAAAGCTGTGCAGGAGAGACAGACCCGCCCAAAGTGGATTGTATCAAGGGTTAGTGACTGAGACCCATTAACTTGTGTGTTTAGAGAAGATGTGAGAAATGTTTCCCCACATTGGTGGTTACTTCTGGAACTGTTGGCGAATCTTTTCTTGGGATGAGCTGTGAGACAAAGATCCCCTTACTCTCTCATTTGGGCTTCATTGACAGAGTGTATATATATATATATATCCTATTTCAGTACCCACTCCATGTGTTTTGGTTACTCTCTTTATAGGAGAGGAGAAGACGTGTGGGGTATGTCACGTACTATCTGTGTCTAGATTCTCGGGGTTGGATGAGTCTACTCTCCAACTATAGGTAGTAAAGACTCGACGAGAAGTTTATCTTCTCACTATTTCTAGTTCCTTGTATTTTGGATGAGTTTATCTCACTATCTTGTTGGGTTGAGCTGTACTCTTTTACTATATCTTGTTCTATTTTCTACTCCCCTCTTCAGTATATCATTTACTACTCTATTGAGCCTTCGGGGCATCCTACCGAGTATTTTTATACTCACCCCTACTTGGGCTTTGCTCGCACATGGTGTTCCCTTGCAAATGACAGAGGTTGGATGTGACATCAGAGGAGCTTGGGGATACAAGGTGCTTGGACGGTGTGCGTTGATCATAGCTTGTGATCTAGGTGTAGGGCTCTCTCGGCTATTTTACGATCCAACATATTGTTGGGTTGTGATACTTTTCTGGTTGGGTGTGTATTTTTCCCCTGTCCCTAGTAGTGTACTTTTCTGTACTTGTACTGTTTAGTGGTTAAGGCACATTTGTTTTCCTTTTTAAAGTAGTTTTGTATCTTTTTTTCCCCTGCACTTTTTCATTGAGTGGGTTGCGTGTGTGTGTACATGTTCTTAGGTAAAGGCCTCTCCAAGTTTGCTGTGCCTTTGACACTTGTCGCCACCCCTGGACTATGGAGGCGGGCTTGGGGTAGTTGCGGCTTGAGCCCCGACATTGGCCGGGTCGGGAGAGAATAAAAAGAATTTAATATACTTATATATATATATATTGATTGAAAAAACAATTCATAACAAAAAGATAAATAATGAATAATATATAATTAAAAATTTATAAACAATAGAAAATAATAAATAAATAAATATGTAAATATGTAAATAATAAAAAAAACAAATAAGAAATAAATAATAAAATAATACGAAAAATAAATAAATAAAATAAAAATAATAAATAAGTAAATAATAATAATTTAATAATAATTTAATAATAAATAATAGTAAATTAATAATAAAATAATTATAAATTATAAATTAATTAATAATTAATGTATACACAATAAATAAAAAGTAAAGAAATAATTAAAAATTAATTAATTAATTAATTAAAGAAATAATATATAAATAATAAAATATTAATGAAAAATAAATAATTAGTAGACAAATAATAAATACTAAATAAATAAAATTATATAAAAATAAATAATAAAATAATAATGAAAAATAAATAAATAAAATAAAAGCTTAAAAACAAATTAATAATATATAATGGTAAATTAATAAAAAAATTATAATCAATTAATAGTAAATTAATGATTAATGTATACACAATTAATTAATAATAAATACCAAATAGATAAATAAATAAATAAACCAGTAAATAATAAACAAATAAATAATTCACAAATAAATAATACACAAATAATAACATAATAAAACAATAAAATAATAATTAAAAATAATAAATACATAAATTATAAATAATAAATTATTAAAAAATAAATAATATATAAATAAATAAATAAATAATAAATAAATAATAAAATTATAATGACAAAATAATAAATAATTTATTTTCATTTAAAAAAGTAATAGTAAAATAATAATAAAATAATAATATTTAATAATAATTACTAATTAATTTATACAGAAAAAAATAAAAAATAAGAAATTAATAAATGATAAACAGAGGAAAAAATGTATAAATAATAAAATACTAAATTGTTAAAATAATAATCATAAATAAACAAATAATAGATAAATAATAAACAAATAATAGATACATAATAAGAAAATAATAAATAAAAAATAAATGTATAAATAAATAAAGAAATAATAGATAAATAAATAAATAAATACAAAGGAATAACTAATAAAAAATGAATAGTAAATAAATAATTAATAAATATTAAATAAATAATAAATGATAAATAATAATAAATAAATAAATTATAAATAAATAATGAATAATTAATGAGTAATTAATAAATAATGATTAAATAAATAATAAATAGTTAATAAGTTAATTCTAAATAAATAGATTCTGAATAAAGAAATTTTGAATAAATAAAAAATAGATATATAATAAATAAGTAAATAATGAATAATAATTAATTAATTAATTAATAACAAATGAATAATAAAAGTATAATAAATAAATAATAAATAATAAACAAATATTATGTAGTTATTTAACTGTAATTTAATAATAAAAATAAGTCATTAAATTATAAACAAATAATAAATAATAAATAAATATTGAAATAAATACATATTAAATTTTAAATTTTAAATTTTAAATAATAACTCATAATTTAAAAATAATAAATATTTAATTCTACATAAATATTAAATTAAAAAATAAAAAATAAAATGAATTAATAATAAGTGATTAATAATATAAAATAATTTAAAAATAATAAATAATAAATAATAATGAATAAATAATAATGAATAAATAATATAGAATAAATAATAAACAATAACATATAAATAATATATAATTTATAATATATAATAAATAACAAATATTAAAGCAATAACATAACAAATGGACATAAATATATATAAATATATATACATATAACAACATTTACATAAATATATATAAACACACAATTATGTTACATAAATATTTATAAACACACTCAGATATATAATTGAACATGAATATATATATATATATTTACACATATATGATATAAAAAAATATATACATAAATTTGTATACATATTTAAAAATAAAAATAAATATATAAAAAAAATTCTTAAATTCTTAAAAATAGATATATATAATTGATAATAAATTTCCTTTATAGGGGAAATCATAATAATCACAACACCATCAAATTAATAGGGACATGAAAATAATATGAAGACACTCTTAAATGTAGATGAAAACTCATCGAATGTGTATGATATATATATATATACTTAAATTAATTAAAATATATTATATATTAATATTTATTTACACATATCAGAATATAAATATAAACATATACCCGGTTATATAAAAAATTAATTTATATATGTTTTATACAGACAATATTATTGACACAAAAATACTTATTTATATTTCTCAAATACATAGACAAATATTTTCATATATATGTATTTATTTACATATGTTGAAATATACACATAAATATAGATTTTTTTAATAACACACGCATGTTTAAATATAAACATTACTTGTATACTTATATATATATACAAATTAATGCATTTTAATCAGGTAATAAAATTGGATAATTATTCATTTTAAATGATGTGAATAAAATATATTTATTTCCATATGGTTTATATGTTTTAAAAAACATTTCTATATAAATATGTGTTTATATAAGTGGTTTATATTAAGTAAATATAAAAAAGTAGGCATATTTTTAATTATAAATAAAACTAGACTATGAAAAATGATAAAACAAATTTAAACAATAATATCAATATGAATTTAAGCCCTAGGAAAAAATTTAGTCCAACCAAAAAAAGACAATAAGGCCCCCTTAAATGAGGATGAAATTCCATTGAATGTTAAAAAAATTAGGATAATCCAACTAGAAACTCAATTGTATGGTCCTTATGGAACTTTTTCCCTAAAGACTATTTGATCATGCTCTTATAAAGTTAGAAAGGTATAGATATCATTGTAGGCTTCGCTTTGATATGTTTTATAGCCCAAACAGATACCCTGATAAAAAGTTATGGTCATTTGAAGATCAAGTTTGATTTCCTACTTTTATTGAACCTATAATAAAATTTATTCTTCTAATTAGTACAAAATTTAAATAGAATTTTTTTATTTCATTTTATAACCTTTGATTTGACTGGTTATGGAGCTAAAATGGAATTACTGATCAAAATTTATGATCAATTAATGTCGAAGTCTGATTTTCAACTTATTGAAGATTTATATTATGTTTCAAATTATTTTTAATTAATAATTATAATGTTTTATTAATTAACATATTATAATTAATTAAAATTGTAATTAATAAAAATATATATGATATTAAATCCTAAATAATAAATCATAAATCATAAATCATAGATATATATTTTATTTTTTTTAATTTTTTCTCTTTAATATAGTAGTAGATTTTAAAAAACGTTGTTATTTCACTGTTGGTTTTTTAAAACTGCTGCTAAAAATCAATTTATTTTTTATTTTTTTTTTTAAATAAAATTATAAACATTGATCGAAGGATTAAAAAACTACCGCTAAAAACCCAATATTAAATATATTTTTTTCTATAGTGATTCTTGAGTTGTCTTAATGGATTGTTTGATTGAGATTGGGGAGACTTATATTGGGGTAACTATAGTGGAGATTTTGATGATTTTTCCTGTATTTTCTCTTATTTTATAATTATTAAATTTCTATATAAATATAGTGGGGTATGTGAAATTCTATGTTTTTATTTAATATATATTGAGTTGATTTGTGGTTCTACTTAATTTTCTTGGGATTTATGAGGTTAATGTCGTGATATATGTGACAGACACCCTTGGTGAAAGTCTTTAAACTATGTCCTGTTGAAGGTAGGATTCAGGGGTAAAACATGTCTACACTACCAACTAATTTGTGGTTTTCGTGGGTTCAGATCGTGACAATGTGGCATCGAAGCTATTGGTTAAGTGATACGATAGTGTTTGGAGTTAGGAACTGGTGAGGATTTTAGGGGTATAATAGGGAAACAATGTCATTTAAATATAATCTGTGATGTTGAAAGAGGATACTAGCTACGGAATAGATATTTTGATCCCCTTACGATCCAATGTAAGGACCCTGATAATCTACTAAACCTATCTAGGTCAAAATGCACTAAATATAATGTATAAATTTGGAAATGTTGCATGCATCATCATTATGGGTTTCATATAAATTAAAACAAGAAATTGTGTTTTAATTGTTTTTTTTCTATTCTAGAATAATTTGATATGGTTTATGAAATATGTTGCATTCATTTTTTCTTAACTAGATCATATTGGATTATACATGATTTCTTATAATTTCACTATAATATATGATGTTTTTCATCCTTTCTATAATGTTCTGTTCATAGTTCAAAATTTTAATGTTTGCCGTCTAATAACTAATCAGCCTATAGAAGTAAGTAAATAATTAAAATTATCATTCCCATTGAATAAGAATCATGACAAGAATATTTTTATTTTCTTATATATATATTTTTCGATAATTCTTTTTGATAAAGCAAGCTAATGATGATCAATTATTATTCCTTTTAATGAATAGAAATATTTTTGCAATATTTTTTTGATTCAAATATTTCTTGAGAAGCACAGTAATTCAATGTGTCAATAAAGACTAATAATTTAGAAATTTTTTATAATTTAAAACAAGTATAAATTGTGAGTTTATCTAATTAGAATTCATGATTGAGTTATGGAATCTTGTTAATTTACTTTTATGAAATAATGAATTTTTTAGGCATCCCTAATACATATTATACAAAAGTAATTAATTATTCATGATTTGAACTTGGAATTAATGTCATATATATGTAATAATTATTATAGACAACATTTCTAATATTTTTAAAATTTACAAAGATTTATTATGAGAACATGCTAAAAATGACTTATTAATTATTATTTATTCTGCTAAAATAATCATGTGTTTAAGTTATTATTTATATTTGATTATATAAATTAATATACATGCTATGTTATCTTAAGTATGGAGCATGATGGTGAAGCTTGTTATGAACTTGTAGTAATTTAATGAATCATGTTTTGATGTTATTAGCGAATTAATATAATGGAAGTATTATAAATCTTTAAAGATACTAGGAAATGAATGTAAATATACAGTATGCACCACCCTTATATATTTCTTACAATGGTTGTTTCATATTATTTGGGGGATTGATAATCATTATCTTGATTAATTATTTTCTGTAATATGTTTTCATAAATATGCATATTTGGATAACATAGTGATTGATTGATAGTTCTTTGGTATCATTTTGTGTAATGAATTATTTTTATATTATCATTTAAATCCTTGATATTATTTTTATATGATGACATGAGTAGAATTATGTTGATGGGGATGAATGGATATTATATGGAAGGACATTGTGGTGAAATGTATGTTGATTGGTGATGTGGGGTGATGATGTAGCTATGATTTGGGGAGGAAGTATTGAGATGATGGATTCATAGTAATGGGTAATCTAGGTAAGATAATGTGTTCCATTTCATGATATGATGTTATCTATGGTGTTTTTATCATTCAAGTAAAATTTTCCAACCCATTTTTTATATAGAATAAATAAATTCCATCAAAACATCATCAATATGTTAGGAATCAATGTGAGGGAGAAAAATCATGTGATGAAACATTGATGATATTTTAGTTATAGGAAGTATCAATATTCCATGGTAGAGTATCTATCTATGAGGATGGGGAGTGGTTATAATATATTTATGTCTCCATTGATTTATCATAGACATCGAAATGATTTGGAGTTTTCTTGGAAGTTGGCTTGTTTTAGAAAGTGGATTTAAGGCGAGGGAAGATGAATTGTGACCACATGAAAGGGACGTCATGGGGGGAATTTCTTAAGATGGTCAAGAATAATTTTATTTTTCATTTTTATATAGATATCTGTATAAATGATCCTAAATGGAACCAAAATGGGATAGATTGTCTGTAAATATTTGGAAGTTGTGTCTTCAAGAAGATTAGTCAGTTCAAATGCTTTCTAACCTACAAAGAAAGATGATTGTAGCATTTTGAGTTTCCTTAATGATTGATATTCAATAGTATTTTTTTCTATTTTCATTTATTTTTAGGTAATATGTGAGGGATCATGCATTGATCATGGAGAGATTCATTTAATGATGATAGATTTTCATGAAGATCCTTCTTGAGATTTTAGAGGGGAAAAATGAGTGTCGTGAGTTGTGAGTCTTGAGGTCTAAAAAAGTGGAGTGTTTGATAATATTATTTAATTTTAGCATGGATCCATGAAATGGGTTTTGATATATTAACGTGTCTTATGTTTGGTGTGTGATTCAGTTTCTATAATAATATTTGGGATCATCAAAATGAATTACATGAGATTCAACATGATTCGTAGTATTTGGTGAAGAGTTAGTTATCATTAATATTGCAAGGAATGTACTTGGGATACACAAATTCATTAAATAAATCCCACTTGTTTTATTTATAATCCATTTTAGGCCATATTTTAATTGAGATTTATAAGTGTATGTAAACGAGTTTCCTTTAAAAAACATCACAATTTGATGTAAATTTTCATTCAATGGGTATTTATTTTGAATCATGGACGATTTTTATGGATTAGTTTGTTTTTACAGGTTGGATGGTGAATTATTTTGTTTTTCATAATGATCATATTCTTGTTTGAGATGAACTTCCAATGGTTGAGAGATTTCAAGATTTTTTCTCATTAGTATACAGTTAGAGTCATAGAGTAAAGCATCCCTAGAGAATATTTTTAGTGTGTCAATTTTATTTAAGAGGTATCTTCACATTGTTGTTATGATTTTGGTTTTTCTGTATGGTTGGTTTTTATTCTTGAGAATGAGAATAATTTGATAGGTATTTAATGAAAAGGCATGGGTTTCCTTATCCTTAACTTAGGTTGGTCTCTATATTTCTAAAGTTATATTTTCATTGTTAAGGATGGGAATTATTTTAGAGGTATACGATGTATGGATAAAAATTTTAATAAGCCCTAGCTATATAATTTTTATATATTTTTAGTGATGGTGGGTGTTGGTGTTATTCATTGAGGGATTTCAGTTGAGATTCATTTCAGATTTTAGGTGGAAATGGTATGTAGTGGTGTGATGGTATATGTTGTGATGTGGTTAGTTCAACGATAGCATGAGGTTGTGTCATGATATGGGGGTAATTCATGAGAGTTTTAGGTTTATTTATTTTTGTAGGTTTTCTTTGTTACGCTGTGAATTTTTGTGTTATTTCATTATGGGTGTTGGCCATGCGAGAGAAGTCGACCTAAATTTCCTCACAAGATGATGATTTTTCCTTAATTTGTACTATGTTTCTCATGATATTCCCAACTTAATCATATCATAGTTTCCACTTAAGTGATATATGGTTTTATCTACATTCTATTTTATCATTGCAAGCCTCTCAGAGTTTAAATTGTTTATTATTTGTGTTTTAATTTTCCAATTTTCTAATCTAATCCTAGTTTGGAGTTTAATTTTTTATCATCCATTACTCATTTTATATTTCATGTGAATTTTTTTTTCCAAATATCACATTCATGGGAATCAAATTATCTCCACCTCTTCTATTTTTACCTAACCCACTATACTCTACTCCACTTTTATTCAGATATAATAGAGTTTGAGGTGTGTGGGGTTTATGTTGGTAGAGAGAATAGGGTGTCCAAACTACTTTGGTTTCAATTTTGTGTTTTGTTATTGGGGGTTTTATTCTTGTGGTTTTTTTGTAGTCAAATATGTTTTTCAAACTATACCTTTTTCGTAGAGATTATCCTACCATGAAATACATCTATATTTTATGGTGTCTTGGTTTTTTAGGTTCTTTGGGTTTGTGATTGTGGAGTTGATGGAAGACCTGGAGAGCATGGATGACATTGATTCATTATAATTTTTCATGTTTGGTTCCTTGGGGTATTTATTGTGTTTGTCCCAATCCACATATTGTTCATCAATGGTGGTGGTTCTCCTCTAATCTCAATTTTTTTGGTTTCAAATGAAGGTTTCCTTATTCTCATAATAGTCTCTTGGTTTTAGAGATGGTTTTCAATGGTTTTTGTTATTTCTTTGATACATTCTTATACAGGTTTCTATGGTAGTTGGTGATGGTTTCTTTTGACTTGATTCTAGGTGGAATTTGATATAGTTTTTATTTCACCTTTATATTGCTTTCTTGTGATGGTGTTGTTTTTATTTTTTCTTCGATTAAGCTATAATAATTTTGGTTTCTGTTTTTTTATAGCTTGGTTTTCTTGAGGTTCTTCATTTAAGGAGGATAAGATATGGGATTTTTATGTTTTTTTATTGGTTTCTCTTTCTGAAATTTCAGTTTAAGATGATACAAAAAACACAAAAGTGTTCAAGTATTAGGGTGGAATCCCATGTATTGAGGTATGAAATGAATCTATAACTTAGTTGGAGGATCAACAATTAAGGGTAAAATTGAAATTTATTTTGAATTTTGACGTTTGACCCACTCATGTTTTCAATTTTGATGATCTTTTTGAATATGCGGTTATATGATTATTATTTTTTGTAATTAGGTCTTTGTTAATTATAAGGTTCACACTAAAACTAAAGGTGGGTTTTAAAAATAAAAAATGTTTATGGAAGGGTTTTAGCCGCAACATGTCCATTACTATTGTACCATAAATGGTTTGATGTCTGGTGTTTTTATGGAAATGTTTAAAGGAATAGTTAACTAAGTGGACCTTATATATCAATGAATACTTATCTAAAATTTTCTCAAACTAGGAATATCGGTTCCCCACCATGAAATCCTAGAGTGTGAGTGCCTTGTTTCTGTTTCCTTAGTAGTCATCTTGTTGTGAGGGTTTTGTTGCATCATGGCATAGTATGGAATTCCCCATGATTCCATGTTTTTGAAAATTTAAGCATGGTTATCTTTTTCATGTTTCTACATTCATTATATTTATCAAATTTATTAGAGAACATTGAATTTTAAAAGGGTGATCACCCTTGAGTATGACACCATTATCTTTAGAAGAACATTTGAAACCATCCTGTCACATTATGATTCTATGAATCGAAATTTTAATTTCAAATTCATGGTGTTCCCACCCCTTGGATGGAAATTAATTCTTCACACCAAACCTTAGGTGGTCTTCATAGCACTATTGAAGTGTCTAATGAAATTCTATATACATCTTATTCATATTATTGATCCACCGCGTTTTAAGATTCCTTTTACATTTCATTCTTTGTTACTCTTTTTTCATCGTACATGAATGATGGAAGAATTATTGGGGTTTTGTTGGTGGATTATGGGAGATGGCTTGGTGATGGATGGTATATTATTGGTTCATGTAAGATTCTCATGTATTCATTGTTTCGCAACACCAGTTCTCTCAATTTGGAATTACTTAGATCCATTTCTGTAGGTGTTTTATAATCGTTTCATCTATCATTAATAATGAAATTTTTTTATCATGTTGTGAAATATTCAAAATTACTCTCATTGATTTATAAGTCCTTTAATTGTTATCTCTCTAAATTCACCCATTTATATCCATTTTCCAAGCCTTCGTAAACTTTTGTCCCATCATTCCATTTGATTGAAAGACTTCCTTGATTTACTTGAGTTGCGTCCCTTTAATTATAATAATACGAATTTATATGATGGCTATGAAATATGGTATTTTTTTACTCTTCCATTGGGATAAGTAGGGATGACCTCCTCTTGGGGGATGGGTTTCTATTTACTTTATGCATTTATATTACCATACTCTTCTCATAGGACATTTTTTGTGGGTTCTAGTCATGGGTATGGGGATATATAACATTTCATTCTTTAATTGTTTTCCTTAATAGTATTATATTATTATTCTATGTTATTTATAATTTATGCTTATTCATTCTTTAAATTTTATCATTTGTATAAGAATATTATGTTATGATATTTTTGTCATTATGAAATCTATTTAACATGAAATATGATATTTCTTAAGGGATAAAAAAGAATAGTTTATCCTTTTGGATAAATATATCATTAAAACATGTTGCTATGATCCATATATAATATATATATATATATATATATATTTAAGGATGGAGTTTTACAGAATCATTTGTGAAAATGGTAAGTATAATGAAGATGGTAATGGATAAGAAAATCCAGAATTTAAATTGATGTGATAAAATGTATATAGAATATGGAAATATGACCCAGAAGATAATCTATAAAATAATATGGATGATCTTGGTAAATGAATAAGGTTATGTGCTTTTGGGTGTTTAATGTTGTAATGACCCGAGTCCAGAGCCCCTCCACTAGTGCCCAGTACCCGGTTCGCCACATGACCTCAAGTACGTTTCCCCAGATGCCAGAGACTACCGACTAGCAGCGAGGGCCTTGGTGAGTCGTTGGGGAAACTATTCCATCATTTGGTAAGGTATACAATGTAAGAAAACAACAATAAACAGCAGAAGCAGTAAACAACAAGCAGAACAACAGAAACCAAACAGTGGAAGCAATGTAGATATATAACTATGATGACAATGATGCAGCAGGTACAAGTATCTAAGGAAAATAGAAACCACAACAATGTGTTTAGATACAACTAAACCAAGTGCAAAAGAAAACAAAGCAAGCTCCTCAGCATCGCGAGCCACGGCTCGGTCCCATGCTCCCCAGATCCTGATGCAGTCAAGATGCTGAAGTAGAAGGGCTCTTGCCCTTATCTATACCAGAAGCAACATAGGATTCTTGGGCCTAAAATCATGGCCCAAACAGGGTGTGAGATACAATCCCAGTAGGAAATCACCCAAAGATTTGTGCCTAACAGTCAATGAATACATGGCAGTAATAAAACAAGAAGCAGTAAACAGAAAATCACAAGCAGCTACAATCCACAGTTCTGACAAATAAAGTACACAAGTAAACAGCCAGCAAGAAAAGAAGAAACAGGTAACCCTCTGGGTATCTCTCACAGTCTAACCCCTATGGTTCAACCTATAAGTACTAGCAACCCTCTGGGAAGCACACACAGTCCCAGCCCTCTTGTTCGACTACTTAATTAATCAGACTCTCTGGGGGAACACTCACTGTCAATTCTCCATATAGTCTCGTATCGTGTTGAAGGCTCTCTGGGGAAGCACTCTACGTCAATTACCCCTGTGGACCGCGTCGTGGATCTACAGACTCTCTGGGGAAGCACTCAATGCCAATTACCCCCTATAGTCTCACATCGTAATTAAAAGACACTCTGGAGAAGCCCCTCCTTCAATTCTCCCTTTGGTCTACTACTCTAGGTTCTCACAGTCCTGCGTATAACTAAACATGCTCAGCGTGCGTATATCGTCCCAAGTAAACCTCAAGAACTACTGGGCTATCAACTAAGACTCAACAGTAATAACTAAAGAGACAGTTCCACTATCCTACAACAAGGTATAGCAAATGGAAAAACTCCCAGCAGGAAAAACAAGCATGGCAAAGCAACCCGAGGACAAAAACTATTACTCTACTCACAAGAAATAACATCTACTGAAGAAATCAAGCAAAGCAGGCAAAAAACAAGGGCAAAATAGGAAACACGAAATACCCCGTTCAACGGTATTGGTGGAATTTTCACATAATATTCATCAAATTTATACATAAAGGCACAAACCACCTACCTCGATCCTAGGAGATCGATATACGTGAACCTCGACGACAGATTCCACTTAGAACGATGTAGATATGGGAAAAAGCAGAAAAAGTTCATCCCACGATAACTCGGAAATGAGGGTGAATCAAGAAACAAGGCTATAGTAGAAGGAAGAACTCACCGCTGCGATTCTAATGAAATCGACCGTGCTCGAATCGGAGAACGGCCTGCGAGGGGGGAGCCCGTTGATGATCTGGTCGTACGGTCGCTCTCGGACGGATGAAATATGGGGAAGAAGATGAAACTAGGGGTTAGGCGCGACCCAGATCTGTTTAACGAAAAAAATAACGTACACAGCGTGTACTTCTTGAGTACACGGTGTGTACTTCGATTTCCCATACTCCGAATTAAGCAGCCTCCACCTCAGCCTTACACACCGTGTGTGTGGCCCAGACATGGCCAACACATGGCTTAGAGCCGGGAAAAAGTACACGGCGTGTGCTCAGAAAGTACACGATGTGTACTTCGAAAATTTTCAAAAAAAAACATTTTTATCAAAAACTCCAGAAAAAGGAAAATCATGTACCTGAAAGAGATCCGGGTTCTTACAAACTTCCCCCCTTAAAGAAATTTGTCTCTGAATTTCCCTAATGAGGCAGAGAATGAGAAACCCCGAATAGCTCCGGCCACTGTGATCGTACATCGGTCTCCCTCTCCCAGGTCTCGTCCGGTACTCTCCCGTGCAACTATAGCACTCGTACAATAGGAACAGACCGTCCGCGAAGAACCGTCGTATTGCAATCGACAATCTGGATAGGATGCTCCTCGAATGATGCATCCACTTCAAGCTCGACTTCCTCGGGCAGAAAGATGTGATATGGGACTGAAAGGTAACGTCGGAGCTGAGAGACATGGAAGACGTCGTGCATGGCCTGATTCATCTGAGGTAGCTGCAACCGATAGGCAACCGGACCTACTCTCTTTAAGATATCAAACGACACGACGTACTACGGTGAAATCTTACCCTGTCTCCGAATCCTTTTGTGTCCCAACCTCGGTGCGACATGTAGGAAAACTTGATCTCTGACCTCGAACTCCAGAGGTCGTCTCCACTAATCAGCATAAGACTTCTATCGAGAATGCGTTGTTGCCATCCTCTTCAGAATCAGCTATATCTGGTCTGAAGTCTCCTGAACAAGACGACGTCCCAGAAAAGTTTCCTCTCTTGCCTCCAGCCAGCATAAGGTTGATTGACATGGCCTACTGTACAGAGCCTCGTATGGCGCCATCTGAATGGTTGCCTGGAAACTGTTTTTGTAGGCGAACTTTACCAGAGGGATATGCTTCTCCCAAGAACCTCCAAAGTCTAGGATGCAAGCTCAGAGCATATCCTCAAGCACCTGGATCATGCGCTCAGACTGGCCACCAGTCTGGGGATGATATGCTGTACTCAAAAGTACCTATGTACCCAAGGCCTTCTGAAGACCCTACCAAATCCAAGAGATAAAGCACACATCTCTGTTTGAAAAAATAGAGCGTGGAACTCCATGCAGACGAACGATCTCTCTGATGTAAAGTCATCCTAGATCATCAACATTAAAGGTCTCCTTAATCATCATGAAGTGATCAACATTTTTAAGCCTATCGATGAAAACCCAGACAACATCATTTCCCTATGGAGATATCGGCAACCCGGTCCTGAAGTCCATCGCAACATCGTTCCACTTCCACTCTGGAATGGGTAGCTGCTGTACGAACCCCGCTGGTCGCTGATGCTCTGCTTTCACCTGCTGACAAGTAGAACATCTCATGAAAAAACCAGCAACATCCTTCTTCATACCTGGCCACCAGTATTAGAGATGAAGGTCCCGATACATCTTGGTGAGGCCAGGATGAACTTCCCAAACAGAGGAATGGAAATCCCACATCAGCTCCTCGCGTATGTCTACTGGCACCCATACACGTCCCTGGAAACGCAATATCTCATCCTCTCCCACTGTCCATTCAGGAAGAGGGTCCTCTCTTGACACACTCTTGTCCAGGACTAAGCCTTATGAGTCTGATAGCTGCCTCATCCGTACCCGATCATGTAGCATAGAGGTAACAGCTACAGAAGATAGAAAACTCTGTCCCCGTCTTTCATGCACCTCCAGATGCATCTCAGATAACAGATCTATCACCTTCCACTCACTACTGGCCTGCTGAACATCCTAAATCTGAGTTCTCCTTCTCAACGCATCTTCCACGGCGTTGCCCTTTCCCGGCGTATAGGAAAGATCGAAGTCAAAAGACCATAGATACTCAACCAACCTGTGCTGCCTCAGATTCAGATCACGCTGAGTGAAGATATACTTGAGACTCTTCTGGTCAGCGAAGACCACAAAGTGCTCTCCCATAAGATAGTGTCTCCAACAACGCAAGGCATGAACAACAGATGCCAACTCCAGATCATGTGTAGGGTAGTTCCTCTCATGTGGCCTCAACATCTGAGACCCGTACGCAACGAATCCATCTCCCTGCATAAGCATTGCTCCTAGCTCGATACCTGAAGCATCACAATAAACAGTGTAACTCTTGACTAGCTCTGGAAAGACTAGTATCAGTGCTGATGTCAACCTCCCTTTCATCTCCTGAAAGGATGACTCACAAGAATCTGACCATAAGAACTTCTCCCCGTTCTTGGTCAGACCTCTCAAGGGTGCTGCTAGACGAGAAATGTCCTGAATGAAGTGTCTGTAGTATCCATCCAGCCCTAGGAAACTCCATACCTCAAAGACGTTCTTCAGCTATGACCAGGAAACTAATGATCTCACTTTCTATGGGTCCACAGATACTCCTGCCTCGAAGATGAAGTGACCCAAGAAGTGAATCTGATCCATCCAGAAGTGGCACTTCGAGAGTTTAGCATAAAGTCAATGCTCTCTCAGTGTACACAAAACGATCTCAAGATGTGTGGCATGGTCGTGTCGAGTGTGATAGTACACCAAGATATCATCCACGAAGACCACGACGATGGAATCCAAGTAAGGATGGAACACTCGGTTCATCAGTTCCATGAAAACTGCAAGTGCGTTCGTGAGTCCGAAAGGCATGACTGTATACTCGTAAAGACTGTACCTGCTCCTGAAGGCTGTTAGAGGTATATCTGATGGTCTAAAGCACAACTGATGATAACCAGACCTCAAGTCGATCGTCAAGAACACCCGGGCTCCTCGAAGCTGATCGAGAAGGTCATCAATCCGTGGCAAGGGATATCAGTTCTTGACCGGAAACTGGTTCATCTTCCGAAAACCCACACAAAGCCGAAGGGTACCGTCTACCTTATTCGCAAAAAGAACTGGTGGTCCCCAAGGAGAAGTACTGGGTCAGATGAAACCCTTAGCCATGAGATCCTCCAACCGCTTCTTGAGCTCCTGCAACTCAGGTGTGGCCATCCTATATGGAGGATTTGACACCAGTGTCACTCCTGGCATGAGCTCAATAAAGAAGTCTACCTCACGCTCCGGAGGCAAACCCAAAAACTCCTCTAGAAAGACCTCCCTAAAGTGATCCACCACTGGAGGAAAGTCCAACTACGGAGTCTCCTGATCATCCAGAAAATTACTATCAATTTGGGCCGTCACTCCTCCAAGCCCAAGATGCTCGAGTCCCACCCGACTAGCCCGAACGTCCCATTAACCTCTATGAAAGAAAGATTCACCTTCTGGTGAAATGAAATTGACTATGCGGCAATAAAATTCAATTAATTCCTGGAAGGGAATCAACCAGTGCATGCCGAGAATGAAATCATAGCCTGTCATCTCTAGGAAATAGAGATCCCATAATAAGTGATACCCTGCAACCTTGATAGGGGACTCTCTACACTGGCATAAACTATATGTCCTCGTTCCCAAAGGTGTGTCTTGTGTCAATGAGTCGGTAGAAGAAAAGTTAAAGAGTCCAAGGATCTCCACAACGGCAACAGAGATAAAGCTATGCGTAGCACCAGTATCGAAAAGGGATGGAGATAAAACTGAGGCTACTAAAATCGTACCTCGAATAGTAGAAGGGTCGGGATCCTGCTCATGATAAGTATGCTCCACGACGAAAGACTGGCATGCACTGCGGCCCTGCGCCCCTGGCTGACCACTCTGAGATGAACCTCCCTGCTGGTGCTGAGGAACTGGTGGCTGACCGCCATGGCCTCGACCTCCACCTCGGCCCGAACGGCTGGAAGAACTCCATTTTCTTGACTGGTGAGAGACTGGTTTGGTTGCTCTTGAACGAGGAGTCATGGAAGAACCCCGGTCACCAGTTGCTAGTGAGAAAACCTGATAGAAACACTGAAGGTGACCCATCTTGCCACAAGATCGACACTCCACAGGGTCTCTTTGGCACTGCGGCCTTGTGTGCCCTATCCGGCCACACTGGTAGCATGTCACCTAGCTGCCCGATGATGCATCTCTCTTCCTCCAATCATCGCATGTAGGCTCCCTATGGCACTTCTTGCTGTCATCTAGAAGATGGATAACTCTGGAAGAAGAACCTCCATGGATCGTAGATCCGAAGTCTCTCAGATTGCGCTATGCAATCAGTGCCTGGTTAACAATGGAAGTAATGGAAGTCAGCTAGAATATGTTCACCTGCGAGTGGATCTCCCACCTAAGTCCATCCTCAAACAACCTCACCAAGAACACCCCACTCCCATCCCGAAGTGGTGTAAAATGCTGCAGCTCAGTGAAACAAGAGAAATACTCCACGACAGATAGAGTACCATTCTCTATTTTTATGAACTCCCAGGCTCGATCGGCCCTCAGGGTCTCCGGGTAGAAGTATTCATAGAACACGCACTAGAACTCCTCCCAAGCCATAGCATGCTGCTGACCCGCCTGTGAGATCACGTCCCACCACCTCTTGGCTGATTCTCGGAGTATGTAGGTGGAGAGCTTGACCCACCTCTCTGGAGGCATCTCCATATGCTCGAATATAGTCAGCATGGCTTCCAGCCATGACTCTGCAGCCTGAGGTCCTCCCTCCCCTGAGAACGTGGGAGGATGCTGCTGTAGAAAGACCCGTGTCAAGTCTGCCATAGACGAGGCAGGAGGCAGTGCTCCCTAGAAGGCCTGCATCATCCTCATGAAACCTTCCCTGAACTGCGCATCAGCGCTCGCGACTGGTACAACAACCGGTGCCAAGGCTGGATCGGTTGGGTGATCGACAGGAAGTCCCTGATCATCCATATCTGGCGTCTGATCACTGATTGACGACAGACGTACGACCGGAGGACGTCTCGGAGGCATAGCTCTGAAATATCAAAATCACACCTTAGATTAGGAAAACAAGGACAAAGAACACACGAGTACAAAATGGGAACAGGGGAAGATAAACGCTAAAGATTTCAAAATACGACTACATGGTGTGTATAAAAACTACACGACGTGTCTACTTAATCAACTGACATGGGCATGTACTCCTATCCTACAAGTCGTGTACACTGCAAACTACACGGCGTGTTCACCCCCACACATAGCGTGTACTTAAAAACTATTACCCTACCCAAGTCTCCTTTCACTGCTAACCCACACGGTCCGACTCAACTCGAGGCTACACTGCGTGTTCAAAACAAACATGGCATGTACTAGACAAGGCTTCGACAACCCCTGTTGTTAAGCACACGGCCGTCTACACTGCTGAACATTACACGATGTGCTTTGAAAAACACTGTATGTATAGGAGAAGGTGACACCATCCGTGTTCTTCATGAGACGGCCGGGTGCCTGGGAAAGACTAAACGGCGTTTTCCGAACAAACACGGAGTGCGGAAAAGAAGGTCACGCCGGCCCGTGTTGTTCGTGACACGACCGAGTACCTGGACAGGACTACACAACATGTTCCTTATGGACATGACGTGTTCTACCTGAGGTTCCCCGACCCGTGTTGTTTGTGACATGATCGGGTACACGGCTCCGAATTCATACGGCGTGTACAAATGGTACCCGGCGTGTTCCCGAAGTTACTCCCATGACACCTTGTTCTGCTCACATGGTCAGTGACATGGCCTAAAAACTACACGGTGTGCATCTAAAAAGTACATGCCGTGTATTCTGGGTTTTTCTGGCCAGTAGCTGAGAAACTGCACAGAATTATAGAAACACTAAAAATAAGGAAAAATTTGTCAAATTCCAATCCGTGAGGGCCCATAACACCTCAAGAACCAAAATTTGGAATTCATTTTAAGCAAGGAACAAATCATCAGTTTTATAACATAACAGCAGAGAATATATCAAGCATCTATCACAACAGCATGCATAATCTACACAGAGCCTATCACAACAGCATGAAATTGCTAATGAACCCTAGATGGCATGGCAAGAATGCATGGCATGTGATTCCTAGAAGTGTCTATATGATTCATGAGATGTCATACCCTCATCTTATCCGGTTGAAACATAAATAGAACTGCAATATGAAAACAGTAATAGAACAAGCCATGTGAATCACTCTCGGTGAAATCAGATCAACTATAAAATCTCGGAATCAGCAACTACAATTAATGAGGTAGTATGGATTTTCCATGTACACGGGTTAGATACTCCTGATCACAACTTAATGTCGATTACCAAATCCATCCTATCCCTAGATAAGGTCTCTAAATAGTAAATCAAGAGAAAAGAACTCCTTTTATACCACTTTGTAACAACCTGAGTTTGGAGCCCCTCCACTGGTGCCCCGTACCCGTTTCACCACATGACCTCAAGCGCATTTCCCTGGATGCCAGAGGCTGCCGACTAGCAGCGAGGGCCTTGTTTAGTCAGTGGGGAAACAATTCCCTCATTCAGTAAGGTATACAAGGTATGAAAACAATGATAAACATCGGAAGCAGTAAGAAACATGCATACCAAAAAAACCAAACATCGGAAGCAATGTAGATATATAACTATAATGACAATGATACAACAGGTACAAGTATCTAAGGAAAACAGAAACCACAACAATGTGCTAAGATAAAATTGAAACCAAGTGCAAAATAAAACAATGTAAGCTCCTTAGCATTGCGAGCCACGGCTCGGTCCCATGCTCCCCAGCTCCTGATGCAGTCAAGATCCTGAAGTAGAAGGGCGCTTGCCCTTATCTATCCCTGCAGCAGCATAGTCTGCTTAGGCCCAAAAGCATGGTCCAAATAGGGTGTGAGATATAATCCCCGTAGTAAATCACCCAAATATTTGTGCCTAACAGTCAATGAATACATGGCAGTAATAAAACAAGAAGCAGTAAACAGAAAAGCACATGCAGCTACAATCCACAGTTCTGGCAAACAAAGTACACAAGTAAACAGCCAGCAACAAAAGAAGAAATAGGAAACCCTCTGGGTAGCTCTAACAGTCTAACCACTATGGTTAAACCTATAAGTACTAGCAACCCTCTAGGAAGCACACACAGTCACACCCCTTTGGTTCAGCTACGTAATTAAGCAGACTCTCTGGGGAAGTACTCACCGTCAATTCCCCCTATAGTCTCGTATCGTGATAAAGGCTTTCTGGGGAAGCACTCAATGTCAATTCCCCCTATGGCCCACTTCGTGGATCTACAGACTCTCTGGGAAGCACTCATCGTCAATTCCCCCTATAGTCTCACATTGTAATTAAGAGACACTCTGGAGAATCCCTTCTGTCAATTTTCCCTTTGGTCTACTACTCTAGGTTCTCACAGTCCTGAGTATAACTAAACATGCTCAACATGCATATATAGTCCCAATTAAACCTCCAGAACTACTTGTATATCAACTAAGTCTCAATAGTAATAACAAAAGAGACAGTTACACTATCCTACAACAAGGTATGGAAACTGGAAAAATTCCCAAAAGGAAAAACAAGCATGGAAAAGCAACCTAAGCACAAAAAGAATTACTATACTCACAAGAAATAACATCTACTAAAGTAATCAAGAAAAGTAGGAAAACAACAAGGGCAAATCAGGAAACACACAATACCCCGTTCAAGGGTATTGGTTGAATTTGAACAAAATATTCATCAACTTTATACGGAAAGGCACAAACCACCTACCTAGATCCTACGAGATCAATATACGTGAACCTCAACGATAGATTCCCCTTAGAATGACGTAGATCTGATAAAACACACAAAACCTTCATCCCACGATAACTCGGTAACGAGGGTGAATCAAGAAACAAGGCTAAAGCAGAAGGAAGAACTCACCGCTTTGATTCCAACACAATAAATCGTGCTCGAATCGGAGAATGAATGGCGAGGCAGGAGCCCATTGAAGATCTGGCCTTATGATCGCTCTCGGACGGATGAAATTTGGAGAAGAAGACGAAACTAGGGGTTAGGCATGACCCCGGTCTGTTTAACAAAAAAAAGAAAGTACACGGCGTGTACTTCTTGAGTACATGGCATGTACTTCGATTTTCCTTACTCCGAATTAAGCATCCTCCACCTCAGCCTTACACACCGTGTGTGTGTCCCAGAAACGGTCATCACACAGCTTTGAGCTGGGAAAAAGTACACGGCGTGTACTTATAAAGTACATGACATGTACTTTTAAAATTTCTAGAAAAAATTATTTTTCTCAAAAACTCCAGAAAAAGGAAAAAAACGTAAATGAAAGAGATCCGAGTTCTTACAAAAGTGTTGCATTATCTCTACAATTAATATGGTTTTCATGGTATAGTGTCATAAGATAGATTTATGGGGTCGGTTTATGATTATAATTTATGTTATTCCATTTCATTTTTCTTAGGTAAGATATGGCTCATTATAATCATTGTGTGAGATAGTGAGTATTATTGTTAGACTCTTTGTGAGTGATCGCTGCCTTATGAGTATTTCAATTTCCTAGAGTGATCCTGTGAGTTTGTGTTGAAATTTGGGAATCTAGAATCCAATTACTGGAGGAGGTTTAGTGTTTCATTCTAGGGTGGTGCTATAAGTTGAAATAAAAAGAGTGTGTGGGATGCTATAATAGAATGAATGTATGCATGAGTGTTTTTTGGATAGAGGGTTGGATATATTTAGGTACCTGTATTGGAAATCTTTATAAGTTAGGCATAAATGGGTATAGATCATGTTTTTTAATAGTTTTTTTAGAATTAGATAGGTATGTTACTGTAGGGTTGGACTGAAGTTATCTTAGGAAGAACGTGACAAGTAATGAGGTCTATTTTACATTTTTTCTAAGTTGTGTGTTGATTATTAAAATTAACTAAACATTCTATACATTTAACTAATTAAATAAAATGAAACTTTACTATAACTTAATGCCTAATTAAATAAACATAATTGTAATTTGAGTAATTGGTTAAAGTAAAAAATTGATAACTAATTATATATTTAAATGAAGGTTTGATTAGTTATGGTTATAAATATTCATATATTATTGATGATAAGTTAAAATAACAATATGATTAATTTTTCCATATGACTAGTAATATAATTAAAAAATTGAGTAATTATTAGGATGGGAATCATTATAATTGTAATGAATATTACATCAATTGGTAATCATGTATGATGCAACAATGATAGTTATAATGCTTTTTCCACAATTTGTTTATCATTAAATTTGTGAATCTACAGTCATGGTGATTATATATAGTTTGTATTGATAATTTATATTATATTCTATATGGATTATATGATCTTTTATTGTGATCTATAGTGGATCAAGGTTATATTTCAATAGGATGCATATGATGTGGTGATTATAATAAAACAATTTATATTGAGAAGGGGTTTGGTGTTGATGATATGATGGTTAGATGGTGTTTTCATTTGATGTGATGGTATGATTGTTATTATATTCTTAGATTCATGGTCGATTATTGATGGGTTCTCTTACTATCTTATTATTAGTATGATTTGGAATAATCTATAAAGTTATACATAAGAGTAGAGGTAAATTATTGGGCCCTTTTATTATTATATAATAAAGATATTTCCATCGATGATTGATGAATTTGAATTCATGAACTATAATGATGATTTTATGTGATATAGTTAAAGGAAATAGTTATTTGATTCTATGCTATTATGTTTTATTCCACTTTACTTACTCACAAATCCCCTATTATTAACTATTTCATGCTCTCTGTTAGTTTACCATAGTCTTGCATATCTCATCACATTTATTTCACATTGATGTCTAACTGTTTTGAAATCTAATCCTACCAAGTACTCATAGTTTCTCACCCTCTCTATCGTTTTATGGAGTTGTTTTGATTTATAGTTCTATAAATAATGGGGATGTTGTTTTTTGGGTAGATGGGGTAGAGCTTTAGGAGCTTAGTCTTATATTGTCCTTATTTGTATTATATATGTTTCTATATATAGATATTTGTATATGAGAAATGTTATCATTTCAGTTTATATATATGGAGTTGATGGGTGGTTGGAATTTATTTTCCTATGATTTATGTGAGTAATGACTCTTATAAGTTTGATAGTTACAATTGGATCTTGTCATAAACTCGCGGATATTTGGTGGAAGGATTCATGTGAAACACTTTTCTTAATTTCTGACTTATGTGGGGTTTTAGAGGTGGTGGTTCATGACATCAAATAAAATATTACTTTTATAGTTTTTATTTTTATTACTCTATCTTTGGTTTCCAATATTGTGATTATTGGAAAAATTATTATAGAAATAAACCCATTATAGGATTTACGATAATTTAGAGGATACCATTGGTGTTAATTCCATTTGGAAATAAATTCAAAGAATTAGAATCACAGAAGTATTATATCACTATTTATCCAAAAAATATATTATAAGAGACCCAAAAGTATTTCAACATAATTCAACATGTTAGTGATGAAAAATAACTAGATAGATAAGGCTATCATAGTCCAAAATTTCCTTAAGGTGACATAAAATAGTAGTTCATGGTTTATTTATAGTGGGTGTTAATATGTAATTATATGTAATTTGAACTTGTCAATGAATGTGAAGTTCCATGTGGATGGAATAGTCTATTTTAATAATGATTGAGAATTTAATATTAAATTAAGTGAAAAAAATTATTCTTTCTAGAGATGAATTTAAGAATGTGAAAGTACTCTATATTTGTGGGACATGACATAACCTCTTGAGTATACAATTGACTATGGAATCAAAATCACATTTAGTTACAATGTCTTCTCAATTAAATGGATGGTTGGAAATCCATTGATAATAGTATAGACGAAAAATGGTAATATCTATCGAGTTAATAAAAATGATAATTCTTGTTTTCTAATGGGGGAAAGAGTGAAATAAATTAAAATTTATACCATGGAAACATTTATTATATATATATATATGAAATACAAAAGATATAATATACATTCAAAATCTATGAAAATATAGCGATTATATGTGTGATGATTTCATAAGAAGGAATATAGAGAGAAACCCCTACATGAAAATGAATATTAGGGAAAACAATTACTCTATTTGTTTCACACTAATGTGTGTGAACCTATGAAAATTTCAAATAAATTATTATTATGGTATTTCATCTTAGTTTTGGATTATTATATATGAAACAGATTATTACTATTCATCTAAAATAAATATGATGTTTTTTAACACATCAAAATTTTTCATATGATATATATTAATAAAATCAAGAGGGTAATCCAAATTCATCAATTAAATTATATATCTATATATGAGTCTATTAAAGTATAGAAATACCTTTATGTACATAAAGTCAAACATAATGTTTCATTGGTAATAATATAACATTAAAATGGATTAATTGGATGGTGAACTTTCTTGGTAAAAAATATAGAGAATAAACTACACATTGAGTGTGAAATATCATGACATAATTTGAAATTGGTGATACATGTGGTGATATACACAAAAAGCAAGTCTTTATTAAGAACATGTAATAATATAACTTCATATTAGATGTGGAATTAATGTAATGTAACATTAGAGCACTTGAGACTGTTTGGATGTAAATATTACATTCTAAATAAGAAAGAAACATGAGGTAAATATGTTGGTGTGATAGATGTGGGAATGATTAATAGTTACTCAAATAAAATTAAATCCTATATGTTTTTCAATAATTTGATTAACAAGATAATTTAATGTTATGATATCATTGTTTTTGAAAAAATGCTTTGAATAAAATATCGAAGTTCTGACATGAATGAAATTTTTGATGAAAATGGTGATCTAGATTAAAATTTAGCAGGATATAAAAATTAAATAAATGATAAGGATTGTGAGGATAAATTAGAAGAATATTTTTTATTAAGGGATTAAAACACTAACATAAATAAGAAACACGATATATTGTATCAATGTATCCAATATTCTTGGTGAAAAAAAATCTCCATCACAAACTTCAAATTTTAGGTTTGGTAATTACACATATCAATTATCATAGGTCGAGCCAATGTCATTTGAAGAAGAATAAAATAATAAATCAAAGGTTATATCCATTAATAAATATCTAGATAAAATATAAAATTATAAAACTAGGGGGATTTTGAAGAGGAAAATTGATAACAATTTCATTAAGACAATGGGTGTGTTCAAAAAATAAAATGGTGAACATTGGGATGTGATCAGAAATAACTATTTGTTAGTTTTTTATGAATATGATTAAATTAAAGGAATATAAGTGGAATACCATTTTCTCCAATGGAATGGAATGATTCAATTCAATTATTTTTAGTTATTTCTATTCAATGATGATTTAAAATATATATAAAAGGAACGATGAAAGTATTTAGGAATAAAGTGACTAAATGGGAATTCTATATCAAACAATTTATGGGTTTCAACATTGGTGATGAAGATGGAAAGAGATATCATTAAAATAAGTATTCTTTTTTCTTGAAGAAAAAATCATTGGGTAGGTATACTCATTTGGGTTATTATTTAAAGAATTTAAAAATAAAGATAGGTGGTGATTATCATAAGCTACAAGTGAAATAATCAATGTAAAGGTAGTTTATAACACTTGTATATTCTCATGATATCACTATTTTTGAAAAAATGAATTACTAAAAGAATTTGGAAATATTTGTGATTAGAGATTGAATGCCAGTGATAGGTAAAATTAAATTAATTCTTTAATTTAAATTCAAATAATGTGAACTATACAAAATTCAATCAAAAGGGTGAGAAAACCATTATCTAAAAAAATATATAAATGACTTTCATAAAATGTTTTACATTCATGATTTCAAACATTTTTTGAAACCATTCATGGTTAGAAGTTAACTTTGGAAGCATGAATATGGAAATGTTGTATATTCATCTTTGTACCAAATAATGATTGGATGTATATTATATATAACAACGATAAAGACAAATAATTTTTTATGTTTTTTGTTATAAGGTCTCAATGTTATCCAGAAGAATAACATATAATTTTATTATATAGAATGGAAATGATTTTTCAATGTACCATTGATTATGGTCTGATATTTGATACAAGAAAATTTTGGGAATTGATGGTATATCTAGATGTTGATTAGGATAGAGATGAGTAGGACAATAGATCCATAGTTGGAAGTGAATTTTCCATCAACAATAAATTTTTCACATTAAAAATAACCAAGATAGCAAATCACATCACACAAAATGAAGTTGTATATATTTTATAAACAATGGAATATACTGAATTGATATGAATGAAACAACAATGAAATAATATCTCCTATGAGGTGAAAGTGCACATGGGGGTATTTTCACAACATAAATGTGTAATAAGGCTAATAAATAACCCTAAAAACATACATGTATGAATTACATTGAAATAAGAGATTAACTTATCAAGGATAAAATTAAACATAGATTTATCAAGTTAGTGAATATAAAAAAACAACATGTTATTTGAAAATTTTCCAAACATTTAGCTATACTAGAAATTGAGAAACTTAAATTGAATATCTAAGTTTAAATCCTTCCAATGATTAAGAACTTTTTCAAATACCCCCTCACTTTGTTTTAAAATTTTCAACTAGATTATTCATGTTTAGTAATAGTTTCACCTTTATATTAATTGTAAAATGGGGAGAAAGTTGTAAAATATGGATAAATTGGAAAATTGTGTTTTGAATTTAAAAATTGGAATCAGATTATTTATATCATGTAAAGGGGTAGAAATATAATATTGAGGGAGTGTTTCATTGTAAAAAATTGAGGGAGATATAATGAATTAGAAATAACATTAAGAATGGAAAAAGATAATGGGGATCATATTGAATTCTATTTTTAATAAGATGTTGGATAGAGATGATTTATTAAAGTTTATCAAAGATTTCAATCTCCAAAACATATTTTATACATAGATCATAGATCACTTAGAGTTAGAGTGATAAATGTTATTTTTTACGTGTAATGTTTATTTTTAAGTGTGTGACTAATTTGAATTGAAATTATAAATATCAACACACCCATAGATAGATAATATTAACACATAGGTTATTTAAGATGATAACGATGTATCAAATTAGGAAATTTTTAATATGTGACATAAATTAGATATTTTTATTAGAAATATATCACGTTGGATATATTATATCATTGCTGAATCTTGAGATAACATTAGTGATGTTTAATGGAGATTTGGAGAAAATGTTGTGAAGGATGAAAAAGTCACATTGAAATGATATTTACAATTTAATAATAAGTATTAAGGTTTATTGATTACATATTGAATTTTTTTTCTCCCTGACAAGTAATTACAATTTCATGTAATTATTTAACCTTGAAAAATGAATTCAATAATGGATGTTATAGTTGTAGTCCAATTCCAAAATTTAATGGAATAATGGAGAAAAAAATTCAACAAAAGAAAAATCATTCTACCATGAATTTGTATTAATCCATGATTCAAGGAGGTATAATAAGATTTTATAGGGATATTAATTATACCCAGATATGCATGAAAAAAATATAAAACTATGAGGAATTGATTTTAGTTGTGGTTAGGAATCATGAAAAAACGTTACACTATGATTGTGAAAGTAGAGTTTTTTAAAAATTATTTTGAGGAATATTGTTATGAATCAGAAGATATGCCATAATATCCAATATTAATTTAGAGAGAATTATAGTAATACATATTAATGATGTATATTAAATCATAATAGAAGGATTTAGAAAATATACCAAATCAATGACCATTTGATTTTTTTAATTGAAAATCATATCAGACTGTGATTTTCACTGAATCAACTGTGATTAGATTCGAACCATATGGAAGCCACCTAGTCCTGTAGTAAGCTGAGTGTGACACCCCAATGTCACCTCTAATATTCCATGTGATGGTTACTAGAATCTATTTTTCATATCACACATCATTGGAGGCCTTAACGAGATACACTGATACACAAATTCCAATCTCCACATAGAATATAATAGGAATGTAAACTAGATAAATAACTAAATAGAATATACAAATAATTTTATGTGTCACATGATAAGATCAAAAAAGGAAAGGAAAGTGAGTAATCTATAACATAAAGGGAAAAATACATGCTCAATAGTACCAATGTAAAACAAACTATAACAACTTAGGTATCAAATCACTATAATGAACTAGAACCTGACACAAATGTTTATTTTATACTACCATATTAGGAAAACAATAAGCTTCTACTCCATAGACACCATTTAAAAATTTATAACCAACATACTATCTATCCTATGCACAATACACAACACATTCGAGTGAAATACCCACACATGAGTGAGTATATACATATCCAACTGGATGCCGCAACACCATAATGGAATAAATAAAGGACATACTTTATTGAAAACTACAAAGTTAAGAATCACCCACTCAGCAAAGAATAATAAGAAACTAAAAAACCCAGATATAATTTTTATATTGATATCCCAAAACACAAAGTACCAATCTTTACAACCTAGTTATAACAAAGGATTGTTCTCCTTGGGAAACTACCATATGAACTACCCATTAAATTTATACCAAAATAATCTACCTCATTGTATTGGGGAACCCACACATAACTAAATTAAGTAACAAATGAGGGAGTACCAAACCACTTATGGAGGACCCAATCTATTTCAAACAAGGTAATCTAATAAGGGAGTAATATACTCTATAAATATTGAACTTATCCCTCAATGATTCTAGGAACATCGATAAGGGGAGTACCAACTCCATATGACCTTATAGAGGACCCACATCATGTTGAGTACAAGGGAGTGTTGAATCTAGTCCTAAAATATTATGGCCCCACACCTCATGCATGTGAGGTAGAACAAAACTCAATAAGTATATGTGGTAATTTTACCCTATCATCAACACACAACTAGGGGAGTACCAAAACTCAAAGCACACTTCTCTTGTCATTTCTAAACACTGAATTAAACACTACAAAACTAAATTATAAATCTTATTATATCTCCTTATAGACATCCTTATATTGAAAAATATATTGTACCATTATGATCTACATGAAAAAATGAAAATGATATATTATTCATTTTTCCACAGTTGATGCATAGTGGAGAATATTGAAAAATTCTAGATAGATGAAGTTTGGGAGATATGGTCACCCCTAGGCATGTGATACGTTGAGATGGGTGAAGGAGGGTGATTCCCCAGATGGGTTTGTGGTACCCTATAAATGTTATTGTTAGTGCATGTGCATTTTCTTTTGTTTGATTACTTATTCTATTACATGTGATTTTTTTATTTAAAAACTTTTATATATTTTCATTATTTCATTAACTAAAATGTATGAATTTCAATTATTATTATAAAATTTGATATATAAAATATTTATCTATATTTCATTATTCTATGAGTAATTCTAAAAATGCATTTTTATTAATCTATAAATTCAATAAATTTGCTTATGTAGTCCTAAAACTCTACAGTTTTGTATTTTTAAATTTTATGTATTTATTTTATTGAAACTTCTACAGAAATTGAATTTCTGTGAAACTCGATTTTATACAAATCCAACATGTTTATATTGATTTCATTAGTTTACGTCGAAGTCTAAAATGGTCATTTGAATGGTAGTTCAATTGTTTTAAGTTCTTCTTTGAATTTTCCAACCATTTTTTCAGAATTTTTTTTCTTCTATTTTTCAATGATTTTTGGAGTTGTAGAAGCTAGTTTTATTTGATTCTTGATTTGTTAGAAATATAATAATTTTTTTACAAATAAGGCGTCTAGAACAAAGTTTGAATCCACTATTAAGAGCCATTATGAATTCATTGATCTTTGTTTTGTTATGTTGTCCAGGTTTTTAAAATGTATGGGCAACCCTATGTTACTTTTCCTGAATAGTGAAAGGTATGGTTCATCAATATGCTATGTTACTGTTCATGAATAGTGAAATTATGGTTCACGAACCCTACGTACTATTCATGAATAATGAAAATTATGGTTCATCAACCCTATGTTTCTATTCATGAACATTAGAAGGTATGCTTTATCAATCCTACATTACTGTTCATGAATAGTGCACAACATTGTTCATCAACCCTATATTACTGTTCATGTATAGTCCAAAGTATGGTTCATGAACCTTAATTTTCTATTCATGAAATGTGAAAAGTATGATTCATCAACCCTAAATTACTATTGATGAATACATAAAAGTATGGTTAATTAAACCTACATTATTGTTCATCATCCCTATGCTATGTAACTATTCATCATCCCTATGAAACATTACTGTTCATTCATGAAGTTACTATTCATATTTTGGTTTTTTTAAATTGATTACATGAATATATATGGATTAGTTTCAAAGGATTTTCTATTGAAATAAATCTCATTAAATCTAAGTATATTTATCAAAATTATTTTGATATTTTTGGTGTTATATTTAGAGACCAAAATTAATAAATTATTTTAATGACTCTTTCCAATTAAGTCGGTGGTTTCAATATTATTTATGTTTAAATTTTGGAATTTATAATCAGTTATTTCTGCTACATTTCTAGAAGTATATTGAATAAATTTAAATTTATTTAAATGGATTAAAATTGGTGTTTTAAATCATTCAACATTGTTATATTTTTTGAGATATTCTTGGAAGAGTTAATCAAATTATTTTTAATACTTTTTATGTCTTATTCTACAAGAATAAAGAGGCAGTGGTGCTGTGTTTTTCATGGAGATTTTTATAAATTTTAATGAATAAATTAATTTTGAATATCCAATGGATGTGGAGCTAATGTAATTTCTCAATATTTTCTATATATATATATTTCTCTTTATTAGGTTAAAAGATACAAGATAAAAAGTTTAAGACACATGTTAGTATTTTTGTTACTCTGTTTTTTTCAAAGAGAAATGTGTTGTGGACATTAATCCTACTGTACAATATCCAACGTCATATGAAACTCTGTTTCATCCCCTATATGATCTCCTATGGTCGGAATTAATTCTACTATAATTTCAATTTCTTTGAAAATATGTGTCAATCAAATCCTTGATAACCAGTACATGTGATTTAATATTTTATCTTCTCATTCATCTAGTTCTGAGTCTATAACACATTTTCCCATCTCTCACATGAAATCTGTTATTATTTTTATGCTTTTACGCACAAAATAATTATTTTATATTTTGTTTTCTCAAATCCTAACTCTCAGATTCTAATATCAGGATCTACGTGTTGTGAGTCCCTCCATCTAAAGTCATAACAATTAGGATTGCGACTCCCAGTGTCTAAGTTTATATTGTAAGGGTTGTGACTCTTGATACAAAATTCAGTGTCATGGTTATCCCTCCTCTAGAAAAGGATTTTGTAATAGGGTTATCATTTCCCCATAAAAATAATTTTTAGTGCACATGTATCTATCACCGAGTAGATAGGTATAATAGTAGGGTATGCCAACTTCGTTCCAAACTACTATAAAAAACATCCTTGTGCTATTTACTTTTTATACTTATAATTAACCATAATAATTTACATTGATAATTAATTTTATTAATCAATTTATTTTATTAAATTTTTTATTCTTGTCTATTCACCCCCTCTAGACCATATTCCATTACCAATTCTGACCTAACAATTAGCATCAGAGAGAATTTTTTTTATAATTGGTTAGATTTTTTATTCTCTTTATGATACATTTTAATTTGTATCAATAGACTATTCCTTTTGGTATTATCAAATCCAACTCTAGAGTTTTCTTTGATTTTATTTGTGATAAAATTTTCTTAGACATCGCACTCTAATATCAAGATATTATTAGTTGGAAGGATTGAACCATAATGGTTCTTGGATTCCTCAAAAGATACCACACCTTGATGGTAATTATTATGATTACTGAGGATCCCAAATGGATAATTACCTAAAATTATTGAGCATTGGGTACATGTCTATCATGCGAAATCAATACACACTTCTTAAAGCATACCCAGATACTCTTACCAGAATTGATGCTACTAGATATGTTTTAAATTATAAAGTTGTTAATAATTTATATTGTGTTGTTAATAAAAGTGTTTTTAGTTATGTGTCTTCTTGTAAAACAACTCATAAATATGGAATATTCTACAAGTTACTCACCTTTTCTATAACAAAATAATCTATACCAAACATGGAATGCTTCATGTTGACTAATAAGAATTCAATATTGGTGAATATGAAACAATAAACCAAATGTTCCATAGATTCAAAAGAAATATGAATGGAATAAATTAATTTGGAGAAGATCTGGAAAACATAGAACTTGTTGAAATAGTACTATGAGTATTACCAAAGATATGGCATGCCAGGAAGATTTCAGTTATAGAAAGAAAAAATTACAAAGGGTACACAATTGATGAATTGATTGGATCACTCCTTTTGTGTGAATTGGAATTAAATAACATCGTTTTCGAGGAGTCTAAAAAAATGAAATGGTGTAGATTTTAAATTTTTGAATATTGTTTCTAATATCTCTTCTGATTATGATCTATAGTATTGTGAAAAAGAAGATGTGGCTCATATTCTGACTGGATTTTATAAAATAATGAAAATTAAAGGATTTAAGAATCGATTTAGAAGAAATCCACAAAAAGAAAAATATAAGGGAGATAAGAAAGGTGATATGAATTATAATACAACAAATGTAACCTATTATGAGTGTAGGAAGAAAGGGCATATTAAAAATGTTTTTCCTAAACTAATGAATAAAGAAAAATACAAAAATAAGGACAAAAATGCATTGACCACTAATTGGAGTTGTGTAGAATAATCTGATTCTATTGAAAAATCTGTAAATGAAAAAGAAAATGCTAACTTGTGATTTATGGAATCACTATATAAGGTTAGAAATTCTTATTTTTATTTTGAATATTATAATTCTGAATGTAATTTTGAAACCCAATGTTTTTTAAATAAGTAATGAAAATAAAATATTAAGAAAATGTATTTTCAAAGATGATGATTTATATAATAATCTTAAATAAAACAATGAGAAAATTATTTTTAAAAATAAAATACTATTACTATAGAATGAAAAACTATGTAAAAATAATTATTCTCCTTATTATCATTTAGATGTTTATGAAATTTTGAAATCAACTCAAGATTTGAATGAAAATTTCAAAAAGTATGTTGAATGTCTTAAAAAATATTTATATGTTTTTATTCAAGGTCATGGAAAATATCATGAGTTGATGTCTTTGAAAAAAAACTAATAAAAATGATGTTTTTGGTTATTACATTTTATAACCTCAAATTTATAAAAATCATTTTCATTAAAAGTAAAAATGGTTGTACTTCAAATGTTACTTGTTTTAAATGTTGCATGAAAGGTCACTATGGAAATGATTTTTCTTCTATATTTAAAAAAACCTTGGGATTTACAATAACTAATATTTCTAAATCCATATTATGTAAAGTATCTTATAATACATGTTTATATTATATATGGGTACCTAAAAAGTTTATAACTAATCATATTGGTCCCAAAGTATCTTAGGTACCAAAATTGTGAAGTAATTTATTTTTTAAGGAAAAATGCCTTCGATGTATCTATAATGAAATATGGTATATGCATAGTGGATACTCTAGGAATATGACTAGAGATCCATCAATTTTTAACACTTATAAATCATTTAATGGAAGCACTGTTACTTTTAGGGACAATTCTAAAGGCAAAGTAAAAGGTTTTGGTAAAGTTGGTACTTAAAATTCAACTTTTATTTCTAATGGTTTATATGTTGAAGATTTAAAACATAATTTAATTAGTATATCACAATTATGTGATTATGGGATTGATGTTAAATATAAAAATGATAATTTTTTATTTTTTAAATATTATTCATTATAATTTTATGCAAATCTAAAAGTTAATATTTATACTATTGTTTTTTCTGAACTCACTGTTCAACATGTAAAGTGTTTGAATGCTGTACAGAATGACATCATCCATTAGAATCGATGTTTATGTTATGTTAATTTCAGAATGTTAAATAAACTCTCAAAACATAAGAATTTATTAAAACTACCATCCTTGAAGAAAGAACATCTTCATGTTTATGATGCTTGCATGAAAGGGGAGCAACACAAAATTTCCTTTAGACCAATCAATCTGATAATTACTAATAGGCCATTATAGTTAGTAGATCTTGATTTTTTGGGTCCCACTTAATCTTCCATCATTTTTGTAAACAAATATACCTTAGTTATTATTAATTATTATAGTATATTTACGTGGATATACTTTATTCCACATAAAATTGATACATTTTATAGATTTACTACCTTTTTTAAATTATTTCAAAATGAAAAGGGTTGTATGAATATTCCTATTTGTGGTGATAAAGGAGGTTAATTTCATAATTTATATTTTGAACATGTTTTTGAAAAGAGTGGGTTTTTCTATAATTATTATTCTCCTACAACACCAAAATATGACATTGTTGAATGAAATAATAGAACATTTATTGAAATCGATCGAACTATGTTAAGTGAAGAACATTATCCTACATCTTTTTTGGGCTGAAGCTATTTTTGATTCATGTTATATTTGAAATATAATTCTTATAAAATCTTTTTTAAATAAAACCACTTATTAATTATTCAAAAATAAATAGCCAAAAGTTGGTTACTTTAGAGATTTTGGTTGTAAGGTTTTTATTTTAAATTCAATGGATAATTTAGATAAATTTGATGCTAAATTTGATAAAGGTATTTTTCTTGATTATTATAATAATTGTATTGTTTATAGAGTTTATAATAAAAAAACATTGATTATTTAAGAATATTTTCTTATTATGTTTGATGAACATAATGTTAAATTAAATTTGGATTCTAATGTTTTTGATGAAGAGTTTACATAATGAAATTTCAGAAAAGAAGTTCCTCGTGATAAAAATGAATGAATGGAGGGGGAAAATACTCCTACTCAACCAAATCCCAAATCATGGAAGATTCACAAAGATCATACTATTAAAAATATAATTTTCAATGTTGATTCTCATGTCAAAAAAATAAATTCTATTTTAAATTTTTATGCCAATTCTGCATTTATTTTTGATTTTGTTCCTTTTAATTTTAATAATGCATTAAAATATGAAAAATGGACTATTACTGTGAATGATTAATTAAATTAGTTTATTAGAAATAAATTTTTTACTTTAGTAGAATTACCTAAGGACATGAATGTAATTTGAACTAATTTGATATTTAGAAACAAGTTGGATGACTCTGGACAGATTTTCAAAAATAAATCCAGACTTGTTTCTCAGTGATACTCTCATGAAGAAGTTATAGACTTTGATGATTATTTTTCACCTATTTACAATTTAGATTCAATTGTAATTTTGTTGGTTTTTTATTGTTTTCAATGTTTTAAAATATATAAAATGACTATAAAAAGTTCTTTATTAAATGGGTTTATAACTGAAGAAGTATATGTTACTCAACCCAATGGTTTTGAAAGTAACAATTTTTCCTAACCATGTTTTTAAATTATCTAGATTTTTGTAAAGTCTCAAAAAAGAACCCGATTCTTGGTATGAAAGTCTTTGTTTGTATTAAATAATGGTTTCAAGAAAGGCAATGTTGATCTAACTATTTTTATTAAAAGAACTTATTAAGATTTTGTTTTTGTTCAAATTTATATTGATGGTGTAGTTTTTGGATCATCTAGTGAAATAATTTGTAATTAATTTTCTTCTTTGATGTATTCTGAATTTTACGTGAGTTTAATGGAAAAATTAAAATTCTTTCTTGGACGTAAAATATTTCAAAGGTATGAAGGAATTTTTTTTAATCAATATAAGTATGGTAAAGAGTTAGTAATAATATTTGGCCTTGATTCTTATATATCTATGAAAACTTTTATGAGTTCTAATTAAAAATTAGATATTGATGTATCTGGTGAATATATTTATTTCAAATTTTATAGAGGAATGATATGTAACTTGTTTTATTTAACAACATGTTGACCCAACATCATCTTCAATGTTTGTTTATGTCCCAGATTTCATGATGATACTAAATAATGTCATATTAAAGCTAGAAAAAGAATAATTAGATATGTTAAAGGAATTGTTAATTATAGTTTATTTTATCCAAAGAAGTACATTTTTTATTTAACATCTTATTCTAACTCTGATTTTGGAGGCTTTAGAATTGACCCAAAAATAACATCAGGTATGTGTCATTTTTTGGGTAGAAGTATTGTTTTCGGGTCATCTAAGAAACAACTATCAATTTTTTTATCTACTTTAGAAGTTGAGAACATCTCTACTGCTTGTAGTTGTGCCTAGAGTTTATGGATTGAGAAAACCTTATGTGTTCTTAGTGTTTATCTTGATAAATTACCTATTTACTATGATAATAATTCTATTATTTCTATTTCTATTTATAAAAACCCCTTAGATCATTGTAGAACAATGTGTATTGATCTTAGATTTCATTTTTTATTGATCATGTGAACAATGATGATATTGTTTTAGAAGTTATACCTTCTTAAAATCATCTAGAAGATATTTTTATAAAGAATTCATACTTTTCTTAGTTTTAAATTATTAAATTTGAACTTGGTATGTTGGAATTTTAATTTTTTATTACTGCATTTGTTTAGGGAGGTTTATTTTCACTTTTTATTTATTTACCAAAATGGAGAGAGATATTTTGGGAGATATATTTTAGGAGAGATATTTTGGGAGAGATATTTTGGGAGTAAATGTAAAGAAATATATGGGTATAAATGGATTATTTTTATGTTTTTTTTATAATTGGTTGTAATTGTTCAAAAGTTTTGATTTTTTAATCAATGAAAATTGGGGATATTGTTTGTGCATTGGAATTCTCTTTTGTTGTATTACATGTTTGATTACATGTGATTTTTCATTAAAAATCCTTTCTGTATTTTTATAATTTATTTAAAAAAAATGTACTGATTTCTATGAATCTTATCATGTTTGATATATAATGGATTTACCTAAATTTCATTAGTTTATGAAGAAGTATGAAAATTCATTTTTATTACTCTAAAAAGTCAATAATTTTGCTCTTGTAATTTTAAAAAACTCTATAGTTTTCATTTTGAAAAGTTTTATATATTTAATTTTCTGCAATTTCTATAGATGTTACATTTCCATGAAACTAGATTGTCTAGAAATCCAACAAGTTTATATTAATTTCATTAGTTTTTATAGAAGTATAAAAAGGTCATTTTAATAGTAATAAAATTGTTTGAAGTTATCCTTTTATTTTTCAAACCTTATATTTTTCACAATGTTTTTCCTAATATTTTTCAATGATTTTTGGAGCTATAGAATTTGGTTTTAATTGATTCTTTATTTTTTATAAAGATAATAATTTTTTTAAAAAATAAGGCTTCTTGACCAAAGTCTAAATTTTCTGTTAAGAGTATTTAAAAATTCATTGATTTTTGTTAAAGTATATCAATCATTTTTTAACAAAGTATGGGCAACTCTACGATTGTTCATGAATAGTGAAGAGTTTGGTTCATCCATATGCTACATTACTATTCATGAATAGTGAAGAGTATGGTTCATCAACCCCATGTTACTATTAACGAATAGTGAAAAGTATGGTTCACCAACCCTATAATATAATTCATGAATAGTGAAAAGTATGGTTCAGGGACCCTATATTACTATTCATGAGTATTTCCAAGTGTGGTTCATGAACCCTGTGTCACTATTAATTAATAGTGAAAAGTATGTTTCATCAATCCTACAATATTGTTCATGAATATTGTAATGTATGGTTCATCAACCCTACAACACTATTTATGAATAGTGCAAAGTATGGTTCTTCAACCCTACATTACTATTCATGAATAGTGCAAATTATGGTTCATGAACCCTACCTTATGATTAATCATCCCAATGCTACCTTATTATTCATCATCCCAACATATTGTTATTGTTCATTCCTGGAGTTATTGTTCATTTTGCGCATTTTTTTAAATTGATTTTATGCATATATATGGATTATTTTAAAAGGGTTTTATTCTGGAATAATTCCCATTAAATCTATGGGTTTTTATCAAAGATATTTTAATTTTTTGGTGATATATTTATAGTGTAAAATTAGTAAATTATTTCAATGTCTTTTTCCAATTAAGTCTATGGTTTCATGATTATTGAAGTTCAAATTTTGGAATTTACTTTAGGTTTTCTATGATTGTTTCCTCGAACTATCTTGACAAAATATAAATTGATCGCAATGGATTTAAATCGGTGTTTTAAATCATTAAGTGGTGATATATTTCTTGATATATTTTTGGAAGAGTTATTCAAATTATTTTCAATTATTTTTAAGATTTATTCTATTGAAATAGAGAAGCAATGTTGCTATATTTGTTAAGAATATTTGTATAAACGTTCTGGACTAAATTTATTTGGAATATCATAAGGATTAAGAGCTACAATGACTAGTGAATATATTATATCAATATATATATATTTCTCTTTTATACATTAAAATATAGAAAGATAAAAATTGCAAGACACACATTGACATTTTTGATAATTTGTTTTTCTAAAGAGAAAGTTATGTGAACTTTGAACATGTTATGCAATCTAAAGCATCCTATGACACTCTATTTCATAATCTACATGATCCCTCATGGGTTGAATTAATTATTCTAAAAATATAATTTCCTTGACAAGATGTTCCAATCAAATCCTCGACAAATGGTACTATGGATTTAATGATTTTTCTTCTCATTCGTCTAGTTCTGAGTCTGTAACACTTTTTCCCATCTCTCACACGCACTATATTATTCTGTTTATGATTTTACACAAAATGCATTATTTTTTATTCTATTTTTTCAGGTTGTGACTCCCGGATTCGAAATTAAGGATTTAATGGTTATGGTACCCTATATATAAAGTCACAAATATTTGGGAGGTAACTCAAAGTGTCTAGAGTCATGTTGTAAGGGTTGTGACTCTCAATAAAAAAGTCAAGGTCATGGTTATCCATCAAATAGAAAAGGATTCTATAATTGGGATATGATTCCCCTATAAAAATCATTTTTAGTGCACATATATCTCTCACCAACATCAGGGAAGTGTACTTGGTACCACACCTAGCCTTATTTGATGGGTTATCTTGAGTGGTTAGGCCTATTTTATTCTCATCCCAAAGGGGTTGGACCTATTCCACCTATGACTGGTGGGTTGAGCACACTAGCACATATTATATCATCTACTGTGTAGAGGACTTGGGTTTTACAACCATTGTTGATTGGATGAGAAATTATTCCAAGGATAATTCCCTCACCTTCCTCCTCATTCTGTAATAACATGACTAGCTTCCATCACCAGTTTTACTAGCCAGTAATATGAATAGACCTTCATTATAAACCTCATTGTACACAAGCTCATCTCCATCATCCCTACCACCACCATCATCAACAACCCCACCACAATAACATAAAACCTTTATATTTTCCTTTATTTACATGTCATGCTAGAAATAGACAAAAATAGACAAAGAGAGAGAGAGTTGGGATAGGGGGAAGAGTTGTCAAAGTTCTACCCACTACACAAAAAAATAGTTGCTGAGGCTAAAAACCTTAATTAATATAAGGGGGTGTGAGTATTGGCTGAGAGGGAATATAGAACGATGATCGGTCCCGATGAGTTGATGTCCACTTCCGTCATGATCACCACCAACACTATCAACCATCTTATGAAAAATAAGTAAACAATTATCAATAATAATTATACACTAAATACATTTTATTGGAATCAAGATTCAGTAATAGTTTTGAAAATTTTAATCTTATGAAAAATAGTTATGAAGAGTATATTAAAGAAGATGAAAAAAATTTCATACCACACATTATGTTAAATCATTGGTGATGTTCATGTTTACACTAATTAGGGATAATGACCCCTCAAATAGTGAAATCACCATCAATATCCTTTTCTCAATATATCTTCATCTATAATTATTTTTTATGAAAATATACTAAATAAGAGATCATAATTGGGATTAAATATGGGAGAAAATTGTTTTTAATATTCTAATGAAAACACCTGACATGAGGTTAGTCCTAGTGCTCACTAAAATGAATTGATATTAGATCACTCATAGGATAAAACCACCATTATGAACATAGTGGCGGTGTAATAATTCCCATTCAATTATTTATTTAGGGGAAGAAATAAATTTATTATATATTTATTTATTTTGAGTAAAACTAATAATATTTTTTATATATTGTTGTTGATCCTTTGTTACTCCAAAAAACTAAAATAAACTCAATGAAAATCCTAAATAATGTTGTTTGAAATATCAATAAGGGTAAAAATAAAAACATATGGGTAACTAAATCCTTCCCATATTCGATTATTTGTTCTTTAAAATGTAAAACATACTAAAAAAGGTTAGGCCCCTAAACCCACGGCTTTCTCACGTGTTCCCAATATATTTCATGAAGGATTTAATAGGGACAGAATACATGAAACAATAGAGTTTCCAATTAATAGAGTTTCATTTACCACTAATCCTTGATTTCCACTAGCTAATCCACAACATTAGAGTCATCCTTTATAACTAGATCACTCAATCAGATAATGTGTGATGGAATCATGCACATGCTCTATGGTTGAGACAAATAAAAAACATTAATCACCAGGTATAACTGTCGGGTAAACTCTATGTGTTTTGATTCCTTGACTAACTTTATTTGGATTTGTAAGGGTCTAATGAACCATGGGGATAACTTGCTTCCCTGACCAAACAGTCATAGACTGCACCTTAGGGAATCCTTTTGGAATATAAAATCTCACTCCTTGAACTCTAAAGGCCTCTGTTGTCAATCCACAGAGGACTTATGATTACAATACACTATCCTCATCTTCTCTTAGATCAACCTATCCTTCAATTTCATAGACTATACCATCATTTATCCATTCAACATCATCTCTCCTACCTCTATGCTTTACGGTGGTGACTTACAGAGTCTCCTATATAGGGCCTAAAATGATGTCATTCCAATAGTTGAGTGGTAGATATTGTTGTATGTGAATTACCCTAAGAGTAATTAATCCTACCATCTCAGGTAATAATCGATAACAAAAGCCCTCAACTTTTCCTTGATATCATTAATTTTTCTCTTCAACTAGTCATTTTTTCAAGGATATAATTTCTTAATCATTTGAAATTATGTTCCAAAAGTCTCCCATAATCTCCTCTGTATTTGTGATGTAAAACAAGAATCCTAGCTAGAGATGATCATAAAAGGTATCCCATGTATCGTTTTAATATCATCCCCATATAAGTATCCCAATATTTCTAAAAATTATGCTCCCAAATAGGGATGAAGTTGGATGAAATGGTCAGTCAGTCAATGATTATCGAGATAGTGTCATGAACTCTAAAGACCCAAACAGGATGTACATGGACATTAAATTTCTTTTTCACAATAATTAATACATTAAATAAATATATTCCCAAATACCATATTAGTTTAATGTCTTTGGAAACTCAGAAAATAATCATCTAAATTGGTCAAATATCTTAAAAATCTCTATAAATATCTCCCCCTTTGTTTTTCCTACGTAAAACCATTCTTTAAATCCCAGGAAAAGAAAACACAAAAAGGGTGAGCTCAAATGACCAATAAGGGTAATCATAGAGAACATAAAACAAACCATAAACAATTGAACATAAAAACATGAACATAGTATTTAAACATCAAAATCATGACTCATGAAATAAATCTTGGCAGTGCATAAGGCATTGATCATAAATGAACATTAAACATTATAGAATAACATTTTCATAAAACATGTCATTTTGGAAAAATAATATGCACATAATATTATTTCTATAGTAGCTAAGTAATTTCTTCCAAGACCATCATAGTGGACAATGTCCATTACTGAACAAGGTTTACTTTCCATTCCAGCCATTTATTATTGAACCAGATATACTTGTTGTTCTAGTAATTTCTATATCATGAGATATAAATATTTACCCAATTCATTATAGGGAGATGTAAGTCCCACACATCTCATAGTGATATCATTCTTACATGTGCCAGAAATAAAATCATTCATCATAGCATAACCCATGAAATATTATGACTTTCTTAAACATCATTCCATAATAACTTAATCCACACATGATAAATGGATTTCATTATTACATAGTAAATAAAATCCAATAAATTGATTAATAGGGATATAAACATATCCCTATGTCATCTTAGATGGAAAATAATTTGGATAAAACAGTTGAGATTTATTCCTGAGGAAAATATCCATTCTTCTTAATTTTTTTTATTCTCAAAATATTGTGTAGTTTTAAAAGAAAAGAATTTAGTTGAAAACACTTGAAATCTTGTAGAGGAAGATTCTTGGAAATATGGTGTTATGAAGATTTAAAAATCCATTCATGTCATATAAGTTACAAAACATTATCATCATACTTTTATTAGAAAAGTCAAAAAGTACATCATATGGTAAAAAATATATTTTGCTTCCATACCATGTAGTAAAAGTAAAAAATGGGTAAAAATGACATAAAACATACATATAATAATAGGAAACATTTTATGAAAACATTTTTTAAATCATGGACATGGATGATAAATATTTCCCTAATAAATACTTACGTACAAACAATCTCGAATAAAAATGAGATTGCAACATTATCCCATACCTTGTACTTTTGGTTAGTAGAGGGTGTGGTAACCTTTTGTATAATGGTTAAATAATTTTATTAAATTATAACATCAATATATGTGTATTTATGATATCATATATGATCTTATTATATCATTTTGTTAATAGTATTTCAGTATTACCATTATTTTAGGTGTTAACTACTTCGTTTTTGCATTCCTGTTTTGCCCTGAAAGTTATGTTTATTAAGAATAGGATGTACTTTATTCATGAAATTTAGATCATATTTATTATTTGAACTCATCATATAAATTTTAGAATATTTCTTAAATTGTTATCATGGAGAAAAAATCTCACCAGGTCGTGGAGACGGTAGGTCGTACGCATGCACGGGCGACGATATCATTCTATTGATGGTTAAATGGTATGTAATTGGATGGTATATTAATTATAAAGAACAATTATCATGTAATATTAATTATTTAAATCTGTTATATTCATTATATAATGATCCTAATAAAGTATTTTTGAATAACAAATCACACCACAGCGTGGAGACGATAAGTCGTATGCACGCACGCATGGTGATATTGTTATTCATCCGATAGATAAAAGGATGTATAAGGTTTTCCCACATTTATAATTACATTATTATGTAATCTACACAGAAATGGGATGTAGAAGAAGAAAATAAATTGAATTGAATTGGTAAAGTAATTACCTCTTCTTCATTGGACTTCCTTTGGATCTCTTCTTTGAGACACTAGAGATGGAATTTTTGGAAAACCATGACCTATATAAGTTTACTAAGAATTTTTATAGGAGAATTTCAAAGGTTTGTTATAGCTATAATTCTCAAGGATGTGTGAGGAAATGTGGGGGGAGATTCTTTTTTTATAAGAGAGGAGAGGGGCACTTTAGGAAACTCCCAAAATATTAAGATATAATAAGCCTATTCTAGATCTAAATAATTAAAAATGTCCCATAAATAAACTTTATACTACATATAAGACCATATTTTATCCCCTTGTTGTAATTTAACATTTTATTGTTTTTTAAATAATATAATAAGAAATTAATTCAACAATTTATTATTATTGCCAAATTTAATATTGTTCATTTAATTTACTTAAAATAATATAAGAGAAGGTGGGATTTATAATATAATTCTTTGAAACATCATTTATATATCTTATAGATATTTTAAATTTGTTAGACACATTAACTAATCCATAATAACACAAAGTTATTATTATTAAAATCATTTTTCTATTTTTACGTTAATTGAATAAATATTGTTCTAGAATTGAAGAGACTTATAGGGTAATTATATAAATTCTAAAACATAAGAAAAAATATAATGAAAAAGGGTTTTATTTATATGAAAATAGACATTTAGATTCGTTCATATCTTTATTTTTTCCCTATGTGGACACATAAAAGATTTTGAAATAAAAGGTTGTGATATTTTGTAACTATCTTTGATTTAAATAATATATAATTTCTTATCATGTAAAAGTGACCACTAGAAAACTAAAAAAGCTCATATTGTGATAATTATTAAATCATAATCATCCTATAATTTTTTCGACATGTTCTGGTTTTATTTGAAACCTTATAATTTTGATTTATCCTTAATTAATTATTTTAACTCTTACCATGACAACATGTCTTTTTATTCACTAAGGGTTAATATAGACACTCTAAAATTACAAAGGAACCATAAATGAACCATTGGTGACATATTTAAATTCATACCAATTAGTTGGACGAAGATTATATTTTTATGAATATGATATAATTTAATAAAATATAATTTATTTAAAATATAAATAGTGTCAAATTTGACACTATTAATTAGTTTATTTTAAAGAAATATAATAAAATAGATATATGTTCCAAAAACCACCTTTAAAACATAAATATCATGTTAAAGTATTCTATAAAATTAGTCGATGGCATTAATTTAATTAAATATTATTTATTTTAAAATGTTAATATCATTTATTTGATATTTGTATTATTAAAATTATTTCTTCACCACTATTGATTAATCATTAATGATTAGTATTTAATATATAAAAATTATAAATAAATTTCTTTGATGTATTTAATTATATTATTTTTCTAGATACTAACTATAGATTACTAAATTCTCTGGTAATTCTTAAATTACAATTAATATACTTATATAAAATGAGAGTGTGACATTTTGTCAAATTCATTAATGTTTTTATATTCATACCATAATAATGGGAAAGTGGTAATTAAGTGATTATATTTTGAACCATATATGTTAAGGGTATAATTTATTCATCCAATTGGATTTTGAAAGGTGTTGAGAAAATTTTATATTATTATTTTTTCCTTAAATTACCCAATTTACCTTTAACCATGGTAATAAAAATAATTATTAAAGATACTATTCATAATACCAAAAAATAAAATCAACCTATTAAATTAATTTTGACCCACTTATTAAAAATATGGAATCAATTTTTCATAATTCAAAACATATAATTAGCATTTATTAAATCAAAATTAATTCCCGTTGTTAAAACTAAAAAGCGTATTTTTAAGAAGTAAAAACATATCAAAACATTATCTTGTGTTAATGTACAATTTAAATGTGAAATTATTTCCAATGACCAATATTGAATTAAATGATAAAATCATATTTCAATTACACTTTAAAACAACTTAAAAATATAATCTAATTATATAAATAAATTAGACGAAAAAGAAGTTTTGAATTAAAATGCAGTATTTTTAACTATTCATTAAAATATTAATTTTATCAAAAAAATACAAAAAATTCAAAATAAGTAAATTTTTTATGTTCGTATTCCAATAAAATAGTTTATTTTTTTAAATATAATATATAAAAGTTTTAGAATCTAAATTTAAACTGTGTACTACATCAAAAGGCAGAAAAAGTGAATTTTACAAAAAACATCTTTTATCCGAAAAATTGAATTTGTTCTTATATCATGTCAAGAAAATACATAAGATGAATATTAATTTTATATAAAATTAAAAATGTGATTAATACTATGTATAAAGGCTAGTTTATATCCCATTAAATAATAATATTTTAATAATATATTATTGTTTAGTGAAACTCATTATTGCATACAAAGTAAGCTCTCGAGGAAGGACGCTCTTGTGTGTAACACACACTAAGAATATTGTTGCGTATAAATCAATCTAATACATTGTTTCATATATTAAAAACTAATATTGGTGTAGCTTACAACACAAGACATCATAGAAATTGAAAAGAATCTATCTCAGAAAATCCCACGGTGTTACATTCTACACACCTAAAATGAATTTCACCCTTGAAATTTGTCGGGGTTTTAAAAGTTTTACTACCTGAATGTGTCATTTATGGAAAACCACATCATAAAAACTAATAATAAAACATACCTTTAAAAAGAAAACTTAGAAACATAATGGTTACCCAAAGTAACTCATCATTGTGTTCCCCATTGGAGAACATAGGTGGGAAATGAAAAAATGGATATGGAAAAGAAATCTAACCATCGAGTTTTGATGGATAGTGATATAGAATAAGGTTTTGATAAAGTAACTATCATAAATCCATAAATCTATGATGATTTAAGGGACCACATGATTCATCGGATAAAAAGGTACTGGGATAACATTTTTGGTTTCATGATCTTTTTCCTAAAGTTATTGATTTTGTTTTGCATGAGGTGAAATACTTACTTGATTTCAGTACAATCTCACAATTTTTAATTCTTTGAACTATTTCCACTTAATCACTCACTTAATGAAATGAAGTTGAATTTTTTATTCTTGAAGTGTTAGCAGATCATGTGATAGAATGACACGTCATTCCCACTATCTCAATAAAAAGGATTGAACATGTTATGAAATTTGCATAAGTCCACCTATAGTGAGATAATACATTTATCTAAAAAAATCTATCAAAATATAACTCATACTATCTATAAATGTGTAACATCACAATGTTGACAAAAACTAAAAATGTAAAACAATAGAATGAGGTGAACTAAATCAACTTTACATTTGTCTCACATATCACATTTGGCAGTTCTTGGTTGTCACATTCCAAATATGTCAATACATTAATCATGTATAATAAGATTAATTAACTTATAACCTTAGTGAAAAAATACATTATATCAAAATTAATTACTTCCATAGACCAAAAATACCAAAAATTCTATTTACTCAAACCATTATATCACTTTGTCCGTATATCAGTCATGACTCGTTGATATTATCAAACATCTCATTATCTCCTTATACCTTCATTATGTGCATATCATGTGATTTCTGAAAATATTTCAATCACTTTTCTTGGTTATGAGTACCATATAATTAAGGGAAAACACAGTAGACTAATACATAGATATTGATATATTACAGAATACTATAAAAGAAATCCTACAACACTATTTTGGAATCCCATTACATAAACACATAATCATTCTACCACTTCATTGTCATACTCAACATCACCAATAGTGATCATTTGTGATTTTCATTTTTATTTTTTCATAAGATGTTGATGAAGTCGATCATCATTAACCCTTTGATTAGGTCATTGGTTATAACAATGCCCCACTTCCTTTCACTTGTAGCATTGAAGTGTGTTAGGTTCATTCTATGTAGTATTTTCTCAACTCGCATCATTAGAAACCTTTTTCCAATTATTTTAGAACTCAACTACTCGGTGACCTTATTTTCTACACTTAAAATCATTTTCTAGTCCCTTTAAAACAATATCCACCATGCTTCATTCCACACTTTCAGCATAAGAAAACATTCATCTTATTTCACCATTTTTTTTGAGACTTTCTTTTGAACTTCATATTTCCTTTTTTGTCAAATCCATGAGATTGATATGTAACACCAACTTCTATTTCTACCTTGATATGACACTGCACAATATCTTCATAGCTACTGATGTCTCTCATAGATAATTCCCTTAAAAGAATTGGTTTTTAGACACTGAAGAATCGATCAACATTACTTTCAGGTTGGATGATAAATCCAAAAGCATGATTTCAATGTCTTGTAAGATTTTCATCATATGTACTTACAGATTCATTATACTTTTACTTAAGCTCAAGTAACTCATTTTCCAACTTTGTTTGAAGAATATGGGGTAATTAGTTACTGAAAAAAAAGTTCTTGAACACATTCCATTCCATGGATTGAATTTCCTCTTACTACCTTGTATTCACAATTAGGGTCCAAAATTGTGTGTTTCACCTAATAAATGATAAAAAGAAAAAAAATAATTTTTTCATTTTCCAAATAGTGAAGGATGGAAAATATATTTTCAATGGTACTGATCAATTGTTCTACAATAAGTGGATCAAAAGGCCCACTAAATGAAGGTAGACATTTACTCATGAAGGACTCAATAGAATGTTGTTCCATTCTCTACTCATTTAGATGTCCAGAATGATTCATAAATTGTATAAGTAAAGAGATAATATTTTTCATTTAATCTCTCATAAAATTTGATTGTTTATGAAGAAAAACATTTCATTTCCCAGTGCATTTATCATTAACATATTTCCTTCAGGTTCCATCCATAGTCTAAAACACAAAAAGAATAGTGTGAGAGGCAAAAATCAAACTAGGAAAACAATATAATCATGGGGGGTGCATTAACTCTATAACATATAAGGTTTAATAGTAGGTTATTCATGATCATTACCATAATTATAAGGCTGTAACCTATAGTTATACTTATTCTTAGGGACATCCCAAGACATATCGTAGAAATATATCTAGGAAACTCACTGAATATTTCACATCGTAGTTTCCAAAGTTTAACTAAACCTTCACTTTGATACCAACTCAAACAAACCCAACTTGAAGTACATGGAGATTACATTCATTTTATGGAATACATAATACATTACACAAATTTATTCCCAAAGACTGTATTAGTTTAATGTCTTTGGAAACTCAGAACATAATATTCTTAGTTTGTGAAATATCATTAACATTTCCATAATGATATTCCCCTTTTTCCTAGATAAAACATTTATTTATATCGTAGGGAAAAGAAAAAATAAAAAGGGTGTGATCAAATTGTCAGTAAGGGTAAACATAAAGAACAGAAAACAAACTATAAAAATTTGAATGTAAAAAAAATGAAATTATTGTTTAAAAATACAAATCATGAGTCTTAAAATTACTCATTGCAGAACTTAATGTAACACCCCAAGCTTCCATGGTACGTTTCCCTTTGAATAATGCAATAGCTTGCATTGTACGCAACTTCAAGATTCTAGCACATCGTGACCAATCAAACTAGACGTTAGGAATAGTAATACCCACATTTTGAAATTTTATAAATTTTATCTTTCAAAATGGACAACATTTTTGGATTCGGAATATCAAAATTAGCTTAGGGTGAAATTTTGGTACTTTTCAGATAACTTTCTTATTTGGATGAATAGTAAAAATTACTAAATTTTAATTAAAAATAAATTTTTTATTCAAAATATTTAATATTGATAAATTATAAATTTGAGTGGTTTTAAAGTATATTTAGAATAAATTTTTACCATTTAATACAATTTTGGTCATTGGACGTAATTTCACATTTAAATCAGACATAAACAAGTGCCAATCATTTGATAGTTATTATTTCTTAAAAAAATGCTTTTTTTACAGCGGTAATTAATTTTAAATTAATTTCAACCACTTATATTTTTTCAATTTGGAATAATTGATTCCATATTTGGAATCAGGGTGTCCAAATTGTGTAAATATGTAACTCTTATTTCTATACATTTTGAATCATTACTTCGGTAAATATTTTATTTACCATGGTTAAAGGGTAATTCCGGTAAATAAGGGTAAACAATAATATTATAATAATATTAATTTACCCAAAAACGTGTCCTACCCCTATTGGTTGATACATTTCCGACCATGGAAATCTTTGGGTCGATTTTGGGACTCCATGGATCCACTTGTAAGTGATAATGACACTTTATATTAATTAAGTTAAAGTAAATACAAAAATGAAATAAGCTTATATCTTTTATAAAACCAATTTTTACATAGGGTTATATATGTTATATTTTAGAATATAAATATTAATTATAAATCTAAATATGTTTACTATATAATGGTATTTTATTTATAATTTTCAGACATTGAATAATAAAATATATTTATGACACAATAATGATGCAGAATTTTCCTTATTAATGAAACAATCAAATAATCTGTATTATAAATGTTAAAATAAATATAATTTGTAGGTTTTTATGACATCAACAAATTTTATTTCTTAATATGACTTGTAATTATTTCTTAAATGAATTTGGTTCTAATTAATAAAGTTGTTAAGACTTCAACAAAAATCAATTATTAAATAGTGTCAAAATTCAAATAAAAGAGTTTTTAAAACAAATATTATAAAATTAATTCATATTCTATTCCTAAAAATCTAAGGTTCAAAAAAAGGGATTGTATCCTGATAGGTGTATCATTAATGGACCACTTGGGGGTCTCTTGGAAGTTTATAGTAAGTTTATTAACCATATAATATAAAAATACAAAGAGACATGGTAAATGTCAAACTAATTAACTAAGAGTTAAAACTAAAAGGCAAGGTTAATAATGTGACCCAAACCTATCTAAAACCTATTTGTTGATTTTTTTTCGACCTATACACACCTTAAAATTTAAATAATCTACTTTGGAGCCATTATAAACTGAATATGGATTTATTATAAAATAATATTTCTAGCTTTTCCAAAGGAGCCCCTCACCCCTCTTATAAAAGGGCACTCCCCCCTCCCTCTAATTCACACCATAAAAGCCTTTTGGCTCGGCCAAAACCTGCCCAAATATTCTATCAACTTCCCTAAATTCAATCTATATGCCTTATTTTGATCATAAATCCAACCTAAGGAGCCCTTTTGATCAAATAAAAAGGAAGAACCTAGAGAAGAGGTAATGTTTTCACCACCCTCTTTCAAGTTCCTTTCTTCTTTAACTTCTTCTGTATTTTTTATTCACATTATAAAATAATAACTCCAGTATCTTCTATATAATGTGATGTTATTATAAATATGGTACAACCACATTCAGTATTCTATCCATCCTTTGAATGACATGTCACCATACATGCGTACGTACGACTTACCGTCTCCACGTCGTGGTGTAATTGTTATTCAACAAATTATTATTTGTATGAATATAATAATGATGTGTAGTACATGTAAATAATAAATATATCAGGATAATTATTCTGTATATATTATACACCACCCAATTATATATTATTTTAATATCAAAAGAATGATATTGTCACTAGTGCGTACGTACACACTACTGTCTCCACGAACGCGATGAGATTCATTCCCCATCATATCCATTCAAGAATAATATTAATTTGATGGTTAAAAATAATGTTTACAGACTTAATATCATTCTGGATATTAATAATATACAATATATCCCTAACAAACACGGCTTACATAACAAAGTATGTAAAGGAAAATGAATCAGTTAACGCCCGAAACAACGATAATACAAAGATATTACTAACAAAGCAATGTTAAAAGATGATATATGATATCATATTAATGTACATGATTATTGAATAATTTAATAACAATTATTTCACCATTATATAGGAGTTAAACTAACCTCAACCAAGGAAAAGTAAAAGGTAAGGGTTTATTTCACAGTCTCTTCATTATCTGAGGTTGTTTATACGTATCTATCTACTAGGACCTCTTTATCACCCACATCCATGTTTCTTAAAAATTTGTTTCAAAACATTCATATCATTTTATATAATATGGGTTAAAGTCATTTATACCCTTATTTTAATTTTTATAAAATATTTATAAAGTAATCTTTATGTCGTTTTCCAAACAAGGTCATTTTAAACCTTTTCAAAAAAAATTAAGGTAAGAATGTCTTCTTTTAACTTATACGATGGGTGCGGCTATTTTCCACCATTATAAAATCACATAATATTCCCTTAGAAGCTTATAATAATATTTTCAAAGTGAATGTTTTAATTTTATGTCTTTTAAATTATTTAAAAAAAAGAGATATTTCTGTCAAATAGTTCTGATTTCATCTATGTCAATATCCTTTGATGGATTTTAAGCTTATTTGAAGTTGATTTATTATGATACAAAATTTCCATATAGTATTGAAGGTTTTGTGAAATGTTTGACTATGGATGTGTTATTTTTATACCATTAATGGTTTATGGATAAATTATTGACATTTTGTATGCTAGTTTTAATACGAATGTTTATGTTATGTTTAAACCTGTTTATATGAGGAATGCATTGGACTTAGTAACTGACGGGTGGAGCCCGCTATAGCTCCTCGATGCATCTGTTGGTCTCATGAGACAAACTAGTGTCTTAGAACAAGTCCTTGACAAAATTAATTTTTAGTCTTGGCACAAGGCCTTGACTATGTGGTTATGATAGTCTGGCATTATGTATTCCATTATTATAAAAGTGGTTATTGATATTGCATCTGATTATTCGATTAGTAGAATATCCATGTGAATAAGTAAATGGCATTATTTCATTTTATTTCTTCCATATTATTCTTAATTTCAAGTTTAAAAAGCCTTTATTTTAGTTATACATTGCCTTAAATGTTTATGCTTATTTAAGAAAGTTTCCGCTATATTGTTATCCTTACTGGGCATATGAGCTCACCCCTTTCTATGTTTTATTTTTCCTAGGATGTGAAGAAGTATTTTATGAATGACCTACATGGATAGTATGAGGGGATATGTGTGTGGTCTATGGACACACGATGTTGTTGTAGTTTTTCACTTTATGATGTAATGTAAACTTAATGAATGTATCTAGTGATTCCAAGGATAATAAACTAATCGGTCTTCCGAGACTTGATCTCTTTTTATCATGCCAATGTTATGTAATAGTGCACCAACTCTGGGTAACTGTGATCGGGGTGTTACATTTGGTATCATAGGATGTTTAGTACAAACCTTGTAAGCTAGATTTAGATAAACTCTGATTAGAGCACATAGACATAAGATGGACTTTGAGGATTAGTATAGAAGAACTTCCTAAAATTTTGGTATTGTAGAGATTTTGTGAGTTTTCTGAGAAATACATCCCTGTCTGGATATGAGCAGGTAGAGGTGGATCTGGAATAGATGTACCTAGGGGTAAAACTCGAAACCACCGCTTTGAGCTAGACTCAAATGGGAACTGTTGCACGAAAACGGGCCTTGCTGCACTCTTGGTTATGACACTCCCGGGGGATATGCTTAGGATAATTCTCATTTTCTTACAAACCATTATGAAGGGTTTATGAGTATCTACTTCCTCAATGAAGACATTTTTATGATTATGTATTATATCAGTAAACTATTCAATTTATGTTATGTGTTTTACATGTATAGAATTATGTATTTTGTTTCATAAACTGATCTAGTTTATGCCATTGTTTAGAAATGGTGCCTCGTGGAAGGAATGGACATTGTATCAATGAACACAGTCCATGTAGGGATTTCCATCCTGCTCAAGATAATTATAGTGGATCTAGTAATGCAACTGGTGCTGATCAGCTAACCACCATATCGGGACAACTCACTCAGGTTATGAATAATAACATTACTCATATGGAGCACCCAGATCCACAGCGTGGAGGATAAATGTTAGATCGCTTCATGAGGAAAAAACCACCAACATTCAATGGGAGTACAAATCCCTTATTAGCTGAGCAATGGATAAATTCTATAGAGAAAATATTCCATGCCTTGGGGAGTAGTGAAAGGGAAAAAGTTATCATAGAAGTTTACCTCCTCATTGGAGATGCTGATCAATGTTGGTCATTGATTCAAAACATGAATTAAGATGATAAAGTACCAAATATGGAATGGAGGGAGTTTAAATAGATTTTTATAGAAAAATAATTTCCTTGTGACCATCGAGCAGATATAGAAAGGCAATTTCTAAGTCTGAGACAAAAGGAGGATGAGAATGTCGCAAAGTATGAGGCTAACGTTACGAGGTTAGATAGGCATGCTGCAGATTATATACATAACCCAAGAAGTAAGATTGATCGTTTCTTTGATGGGTTAGAAACATTTCTTCATAGAGAATTAGTCTCAAAATCCTTCTCCTCATATGAAGATATTGTCTCATTTGCTATCAAGACAGAAAAAGAATTCTTTAAGTCTTATGAATTTAAATAAAAGCAAGAGAAGAAGAGATCTTCTGATCATTCTGCACATGGAAATAAAGGGAAAAAGAAAAAATTTGAATATCCATCCTGCAGTAAATGTGGGGAGAAACACCCTGGTACTTTCTTAAAAGGAATTAGAGTCTGTTACAAGTGGGGTGACAAAGGCCACCAATCTCGTGATTGCAAAGGGGAAGAAGGAAGCTACTAATGTCCAATGCTAAAATTGCAGGGAGATGGGACATTATGAAAATGAATGTACTAAGCGTCAGGGAAACTTACCTTAGAAAAGTCCAAGGGATCAAGGATAGTCTTATAATGTCACTACTACAGAGGTAGAAGCTCCGAAAGTTGTGGTGGCAGGTAATTTAATGGTTTCCTCAAGTTTAGAAAATGCATTAATTGATTCTGGATCGTCACATTGATTCATATCTTCCCATTTTTCTAAGAAAATTAGATATTTACAATTTTATTTAACATGGGAGTTGTCAGTAAAAACTCCTAAGGGATGTATGATTGCTACAAAGTTTTGTGAATCAGTTCCCATTAAAGCATAAAAATGTTCTTTATCTGCTGATCTCAACTAAATTCAATTATCGGGGAGGAAGAGAAAGAAATAACTTTGGGTGGGGAAAGGAATGTTCAAATAGAGGATGTACATACTGTGAAAGAATATGTATATGTGTTTCCAAATGATTTACCTGGACATCCTCCAAAACGAGAAATTAAGTTTTCCATTAATTTAATTCCTGGTTCAAGGCCTATATCGAAGACCCCTTATAGAATGGCCGCTATGGAGTTAGTTGAACTAAAAAACAACTAGAGGAATTGAGTAATAATAGATTTATTCTCCTCAGTGCTTATCCATGGGGAGCCCCTGTCCTTTTTTTTAAGAAGAAAGATGGATCTATGAGGTTGTGCATTGACTATAGGGATATCAATGCTATAACAATAAAGAACAAGTATCTCCTACCTCGCATTGATGATTTATTTGACCAACTACATGGAGCTCAATACTTTTCAAAGATTGAACATTGATCTGGATACCATCCGTTGTGTGTAAAGAAGGAAGAAATTCATAAGACAACATTTCAAACCAGTTATGGGCATTACGAGTTTACAGTAATTCCTTTTGGATTGACTGATGCACCCTCTGTATTCATGGATTTAATGAACAGAGTTTTCAAGGAATACCCCAATGACGTTGTAGTGGCATTTATTGATGATATCTTGGTATACTCTAAAAGCTAATAAGATCATGAAAATCACTTGCACATTATCCTGAAGACTCTGAGAAGACATGAATTATATGGGAAGTTTAGGAAGTGTGAATTCTGGCTTCAATAGATTTCTTTTATTGGCTATATTATCTCTAATGATGGAATCTTTGTTGATCCTTCTAAGACAGGATCAATCCAAGAATGGCCAACACCGACGAGTATAACTGAGGTACGCAATTTTATTGGTTTAGCAGGTTATTATTGGCGTTTCATCCAGAATTTTTCCTAGTTGGCTAACCCATTAACAAAGCTCAAATGTAAAGGGGTTAAATATTTTTTGGACAAAAGAGTGTGTAGAATGTTTCAAAGAAATAAATAGAAGATTATTCAATGCTCCTATATTGACTCTACCATCCGGGAATGATGGGTTTGTTATTTATAGTGAGGCTTCAAAGAAAGGACTTGGTTGTGTACTTATGTAGAATGATAGGGTTATTGCCTATGCATCAAGATAGCTAAAAATTCATGAGCAGAACTATCCTACTCATGATATTGAGTTAGCAGCTGTAATATTTTCTTTGAAGATTGGGAGACACTATCTCTATGGTGAGAAATGTGAGATTTATACTGATCACAAGAGTTTGAACTATATCTTCTCATAGAAAGAACTCAACATGAGGCAAAAGAGATGTCTTGAACTACTAAAGGATTATAATTACATGATACACTACCACCCGGGGAAGGAAAACAAGGTTACAGATGCTTTGTGTAGAAAAGATCATGGAATTTTGAAAAAGATGAGTGTTGAGGGGGATCCTATTTTCATGGATCTAGTAAAGATGGATATGGAAATCACCAAGGAAGGTGAAACATCAATAATTTTTCAAATGGTTGCCAAACTATCTTTACTATAAAGGATTAAGTGTTCTCAGACCGTTGATGAAGAATTTAAAAAGACGATTAAAGTTGTGAATGGTGGGAGATTGCTGATTTTGTGTCAAGATGTATTGTTTGTCAACAAGTGAAAGCTGGAGGGCAACAACCTAGAGGATTCATGAAACCTCTTCCAATACCTGAGTGGAAATGAGATAATATCACGATGGACATTGTTATGGGACTACCAAAGACTCCTAGAAGGAATGATGCAATATGGGTCATTATTGATCGTTTTACCATGTCAGCACATTTTCTATCTATAAGGGAATATTTACCACTTGAACATCTAGAAAAAAATATATATTAATGAAGTTGTGAGACATCATGGAGTACCCATATAAATTGTTTCAGATCGTGATCCCCATTTTATATCAGGATTCTGGAAAAGTCATCAGAAAACCCTGGATACTGAACTTCGTTTGAGCACTGCGTACCACCCTCAAACAGATGGACAATCAAAACGGACTATTCAAACCTTAGAAGATATGTTGAGATCATGATCACTTGACTTTCAGGGTATGTGGGATCAATATTTACCTCTCGTATAATTTTCCTATAACAATAGCTTCCATTCAAGTATTCGGATGGCACCATATAAAGCGTTATACAGAAAGAGATTTTGCACACCAACCTGTTGGGATGATGTTGGTGAAAGAATAATAGTAGGCCTAGAACTGGTGGAGGAAATGATGGAAAAGATGAAATTAATCCAAAACCACATCAAAGCAGATCAAAGTAGGCAGAAGAGCTATACTGATAACCGAAGGAAGGATTTGGAATTTCAGGTAGGAGATCACATTTTATTGAAGGTATCTCCATGGAAGGGAGTTATATGTTTTGGAAAGAAGGTTAAATTGAGTCTCAGGTACATCGGACCTTTCGAAATTCATGAACGAATTGGGGTTGTAGAATACCGTTTGGCAATGTCGCCAAATCTCTCCGAAGTTCACGATGTGTTCCACGTATCACTGTTGAGAAAATACATGCATGACTCAACGCATGTACTCACATATGAAGAATTAGAATTGGAACCTAATCTGTCTTATTGTGAAGATCCCTTCATGATTCTTGATACCAGAGAACAAGTGTTGAGAAACCGGATGACTCGTCTATTAAAAGTTCTATGGAGAAACCATAAAATGGAAGAGGCAACGTGGGAACCCGAGGAAATTATGATGAAGAACCACTTGAGTATTTTTATGCAGTAATATTCTAGAAATTTTGAGGATGAAATTATTTGAAGTAGGGGAGAATGTAACACCCCAAGCTTCCACGGTACGTTTCCCTTTAAATAATCAAATAGCTTTCATTGTACGCAACTTCGAGATCTTAACACACCACGACCAATCAAACTAGCCGTTATGAATAGTAATACCCACATTTTGAAATTTTATAAATTTTATCTCTCAAAATGGACTTCATTTTTGGATTATGAATTATAAAAATTAGGTTAGGGTGAAATTTTGGTACTTTTCAGATAACTTTCATATTTTCAGGAATAGTAAAAATTACTAAATTTTAATTAAAAATAACTTTTTTAATAGAAATAATTAATAGTGATAAATTATGAATTTGAGTGGTTTTAAATTATATTTATAATATATTTTTAGAACTTAATACAATGTTGGTAATTGGACGTAATTTCACATTTAAACCGGACATAAACAAGCGTGAATCATTTGATAGTTATTATTTCCTAAAAACACGCTTTTTGTTTTGACAGCAGGAATTAATTTTAAATTAATTTCTGCCACTTCTGTGTTTTGAATTTGGAAAAATGAATTCAATATGTGGAATTAGGATGTCTAAATTTTTTAAATATGTAACTCTTATTTTTAGACATTTTGAATAATTACTTCAGTAAATATTTTATTTACCATGGTTAAAGGGTAAATCTGGTAAATAAGGGTAAACAAATAATATTATAATAATATTAATTTACCCTAAAATGTGTCCTAACCCTATTTTTTGATAAATTTCTGACCATGGGAATCTTTGGGTCTATTGTGGGACCCCATGGATCCACTTGTAAGTGATAATGGCAATTTATATTAATTAAGTTAAAGTAAATACAAAAATGATATAAGCATATATCATTAAGAAAAACAATTTTTATATAGGGCTATATATGTTATATTTTCACCTATAAATATTCATTAGAAAACTAAAACGATTTCCTACATAATGGTATTTTATTTATAATTTTTAGACATTTAATCATTAAATATATTTATGACACAATAATGATGCATTATTTTACTTATTAATGAATCAATCAAATAATTGGTATTATAAATGATAACATAAATATAATTTTAAGGTTTTGATGACATCCACGAATTTTATTTGTTAATATGACTTTTTATGATTGCTTAAATGAATTTGGTTCGAATTAATAAAGTTTTTAAGACTTTAACAAAAATCAATTATTAAATAGTGTCAAAATTGAAAAAATAGGTTTTAAAACAAATATTATATTATTAATTCATATTCTATTCTTAAAAATCTATGGTTCAGAAAATGGTCTTGTATCCTGATAGTTATATTAGTAATGGACATATTGGGGGTATCCAGGAAGTTTATAGTATGTTTATTAACCATATAATATAAAAATACAGAGAGACATGGTAAATGTAAAACTAATTAACTAAGAGTTATAATTGAAGGACAAGGTTAATAATGTGACCCAGACCTGTCTAAAACCTATTGTTTGAGTTGTTGTTGACGTATAACAACCTTAACCTTTAAATAATCCACTTTTGATCTATTAGAAACCGAATATGGATTTATTATAGAATAATATTTCTAGCTTTTCCAAAGGAGCCCCTCACCCCTCTTATAAAAGGGCACTCCCCCTTCAAAGACTTTTGTGTCAGCCAAAATCTACCCAAATATTCTATCAACTTCCCCCACTTCAACCTATAGGCCTTAGTTTGATCATAAATCCAACATAAGGATCCATTTTGATCAAATCAAAAGGAATAACTAGAGGAAGAGGAAATGTTTTAACCACCCTCTTTCAAGTTCCTTTCTTCTTCAACTTCTTCTTTATTTGTTATTTCCATTCTAAAATAATAACTCCAGTGTCTTCTATATACCGTGATGTTATTATAAATATGGTACAAAATATTCAGTATTCTATCCATCCTTTTAATGACATTTCACCATACGTGCGTACGTACGACTTACCATCTCCACGTCATGGTGTAATTGTTATTCAATACATTATTATTTGGATGGGTTTAATAATGATGTGTAATTCATGTAAATAATAAATATAACATGATAATTATTCTGTATGTATGATACACCACCCAATTATATATTATTTTATTATCAAAAGAATGATATTGTTGCTCGTGCGTACGTACGGTCTACCGTCTCCATGAACAAGATGAGATTCATTCCCCATCGTATCCATTCAAGAATAATTTTCATTTGATAGTTAAAAATAATTTTTAAAGACTTAATATAATTATGGATATTAATAAGATAAAACCTATCCATGAAAAACATGTCTTACATAACAATGTATGTAAAGGAAAACAAATCAGCTAACACCCAAAACAACGATAATACAAAGATATTACTAACATATAAATGTTAAAAGATCATATATGATATAATATTAATGTATATGATTATTGAATAATTTAATAACAATTATTTCACTATTATAAAAGATGTTAACCTACCCTCAACCAAGGAAAATAAAAGGTAAGGGTTTATTTCAAAATCTCTTCATTATCGGAGGTTGTTTATACGTATTTATCTACTGGAACCTCTTTATCTTCACGTTGACGCTCCTTTTCATCACAAAGATTAAATGACTGAAAACAGAAAATACCTTATTCCAAATTGATTTATCCTTTGAATAAACATAAAAAATTTACAAAGGCATGAAAAAGTATTTCTTCCCACTTGGGTCGTGCAAGTTTCATCATGGTCGCGCAAGTATACTCGCTCAGGGTCTTCAGCAGCCTATAAATACCCCTGGTGGGCCCCCCATTTGAGGAACAAAAAATTACCAAAACTCATATTTGAGCTCCCGGAGCCCTAGTCTCTTATCAAAGCTTCAGAACACTTCTAAGGTAATTTCTTACCAAGAACGTAATACCTAAAGAGGGGGGGAGCAAGGCCTAACTGTTGGAATTCATCAACACATGTGCGGCTAAGTGTCTAAACCTTATGGGAAATGAAGACACTTGCGCACCGCCTTACCCATTCAATATAACTTGCACGCCACTCTTCTGGAAGCCTCTAGTGATAGTACTAAGGGCTTGAGCCAAGTCTCTCCCAAGTATTACTCCATGGCTTGACCATCGCGCATGTACTCATGTGTCGCGCAAGTATACATGCGCGACCAGTACCTGCACGCCCACACAGGACCTGCGCGCCTAATTCTTTTTGGGTTCCCCTCCTGCCTATTTCACCTCTCTTATACCAATCCACCTCTCCTATTCAAGATTCAGCCTTCAAAACCCTCTTCAAAGCCATTTCTTTTGGCATGGCTCCCTTGTTGGCTTTCTTATCTGAAAGGAATTATGTGGAACATCTATTAAAACCTAGTGATCTACATATCATTATATCACTAAGGTGAGATATTTCATTCATTCAACCTCATCCTTTAAGATGAGAGGATCTTTAACCTGGGCCTCCTTTTCAGGAGTAAGCCCTAGTCCAAATTCTATTAATTTGGGCATCTTCCTTAGGAGTAATCCCTTAGTCCCCTATTAATGGGCCTCCTCATTAAGAGTAAGTCCTAATCAAAAATTCCCAAATCTAGGCATCCTCCTTAGGAGTAACCTCTATGTTCCCATATTCTAAATTCCCTTAACCTGTGCCTCCTCCTTAGGAGTAAGCCCCAGTTTTCAAATCCCTTTAACATGGTCCTCCTTCTCTGGAATAAGCCCAAGTTATGCCTCAGTTCTCAAGGTCTACAAATTTGGGAATCCTCATTAGGAGTAAGCCCCAATCATAATATTTCTTAACCTGGGTCTCCTTTTCAGGAGTAATCCCCAGTCATAATTCCCCTTAACCTGAGCCTCCTTCTCAGGAATAAGCCCCACTCATAAATTCTCTTAACCAGTTTTAATTTCTTTTGATTTGGGCAACCCGCTTATGAAAAAATCCCCAAGTCCCTTCCAAATTTTGGAATATTCCTCAGGATTAAGCCCCAAGCTAGAGTATCCAAATATCCATAAAAAACACATATACCTTTATGAACCCTGTTGCCAGACTTTTTCTCTGAAATATGTCTGGATCTCTATCTATTTGGGCAGTCATACACACATAATCCCCACATCATTTTTTATGATTGCATCTTTCATGGCAAAATTGTCTGGTTTTACCAACACCTCTTGTTTCTCACACCGAGAATGACTCATGTGAGCATAGAGTGTAAAAGTAATTATGACATCCTTCTTTGATCCATCAATCATGCATAGACCTTTTCCTTCTTTACATGAACTTTGTCGGTTCTTATTCCTTTTCTAAATAAAGGATACATAGGTAGCCCATACGCAGGTGCAATCCCAACTCTGAAATAATACATTTCCTTCTAAATGACAATAAACTTCTAGTGCCCCACTGAGTGGCTTTAAAACCAGTATGGTCATCATAATTACCAAGAGACTTTTTTATAATGTATTGAAGGATACCATTGACTAAGAATCTCTAACAAATACAGATGATTCTCTATCGATGAAGAACCCCGAATACATATAAAAAGATTCTCTAAATTTCTTACATATGAATCGTTGATTACAAGTTCTAAAGGAAAGATCATTACTATACTTGGTAATTTAATAAGGATTCATGAACATAACTTAAATCTATAAAGAGAGTTCTAGAGTAGACAATAATTCCCCTAAAAAAGGTGTGATGAGTCCGACCTCCCATCCTCTCGACCAATGAAAATTCTTAACCCTAATCAGTTCACATCTAATGAGAACCTACCTTTGGAATGTAGGTCCAAATGGATATAGAATCATTGGATGTTTCTAGTTCAATGAACTAACCCGTTAGAAACCGATTGGAATGTTTGAACCTTAAACCAACGAGGTCATCACCATTTCCAGAGGAAACAAAAAATGGTGAACCCTACATGAATCCTTAACCAAGTTAAAATGATGTTTTACTTATTTATTAGGCCCCTATTTAAACTCAATGAGAGGTCCAAAATAACAATCAATAACATATGTGATTATCCAAAAGATTTTGTGGCCGGAATTATCTTGATTACGTCTACTATATCAAACTGGCACTCTTTTCCAAGATCTTCTACATTATAGAAATTGATTCTCTTAAGTTCACACCTGTGAATACATTTGCTATGAATATTTCTGCTGTGAATGCCTCTGCTACTACTCCTGTGGGATCATCATCCACTCTGAGGACAAAATAACCCTCTAAGCATCTTCAACAGTGGGTATAAAATGTTCTGGTTAAGGAATACCATCAAAATGGTACTATTCCGAATCTGGAGGCCACTCGATAATCCCTCATAGTCAATAATTCACCCAGGTCGTCCGGACATCGACGAATAGCAATCATGAAGCAGTTGGTGCCAACCACCGTCTCTAAATGTTTTGGGTCATTATCCCTGGAACACAATCACCATTCCCTCCCATATTCTGGGGAGGTGAATGAGCAGGTCCCTCAGGGCCTTAATTCAATGATACAAGAGTCCTTCCTAAGGGCTCCCATCAACAATCACCGCCAGACTCATGTGGTTGTGCACCATCAACATGATGAGGGTATTGTCTCCAGGCGTTCGGCTCAGGTTCCTCGAACCCGAGTAGGAAAGACGAACCACCAGAGGAAAAATCCGGCCAACAATGAGCAGATTCATATCTCTGCCATCTCCAGAGAGGTCCACCAACCTAACTTTGTGGAACAAAATGAGCGGGCACACACACCTGTCCATTCTAATTATGTTGTCCAGTAGACTTGTTTTTCAGCAGCATGCCAATCCCACCAAGAACATCTGGTAGAGTACTATAGAGAGGAACATACACCTGTTTATAAATCATCATCTAGTCAGCAGGCTTGTCTGAATACATACGATGAAGCCCGCCAACCCAATGTGTTGACAACTGGTAAAAAGACCCATATACCTGCTTACACTCATCAATCCTGCTAGCAGCCTTGTCTGTCAGTATTGAAGGAAGCTTGCCAACCACATTCAGTGAAGTGAAACCAGCAATCCCATACACCTTCTAGTATTGATCAAGCCTACCAATAGTCTCGTTTGGTAACACCCAGAGATGTCAATTGGAAATCCCCAACGACAAACAAGAGGGAGAATCAACTATATTCCCCCACACATGAGTACCATCAGAATTCACTGTTAGGGAAAGGAGGATAGGTGCAGGAATACACACCTACTCGATGCATGGAATGGACGTATTTCCCTGTTCCGGAAGTTGAAGTCACCAAGCATATTCTGTCAATGGTGAAGGAGTAGAAGCAAATCTCTTCTCATATTATAGATGCCTGCCAGGATATTATAACAGCTTCTACAACATCACCGGGAAAGACACACAAATCTATCCCTACTAGTGGAGTGACACATCAACATATCACTCTGGAACAGACACACACCTCTGTTCCATTCCAAGAGGGTTGTGGGGGCATACTCCCCCATATCATATGGATAGCCAAGTCAAGAACATACACCTGATTTGAGTGGAGAAAATCATCCTAACCTGATCATTTCTCCTGATCAGGCACATACACCTGCCCATAATGACCACTTTCGTCAACAAGTGGTTCCTAAACTGAGTAAGAAGGCATCTAAGAAGAAGACCCACCCAACACAATCAATAAATCGTGATCCAATCTATAAAAAGCCCTTGCTAGATGCTAGAGTTCTTAAAGCCCTCAGACAATTATCTATTAGAATTATAGAATTTACTACCTCATTTCCCAATAGTGGGAATAATAATTCTGAAGGTCTTCCTCAGAGACTTCCTCATGAAGGCTTTCTTCATGACAATTCAGTCGATCTCGAAGATTCATCTTTAGATGAGAGCCACAAGAACCTTCTGTGTGGCCAAAAGAATAAGGAGAAAAATGTTTCATCATTTGCTGTAACCCACCATGGCGGTCCTCCCCATGATGATGAATTTAGCTATGAAAGTCCTCTCCATAGTAGTAATTCACATTACCTAGAAAATGATCCAATGGACAATGTATTGAAGAGAAAGCCCTCTTATCTTGAGGCACTTGCAAATATGAAGTCAGTCATGTCTGATGCTTTAACACTAGTAGGTGAAATACTTTCTCAATCAGAAGATAGGCCTGGGTGTAGGTCATTATCCGAACCACCCCTGGGTCGTTCATCTTCTAGTTTTATCGGTGAATTCTATACCAATCTTGTTGAATCCGATGAAGCAACAAGGAAGCACCAGCTCTGGACTAATCAGGTAGAATAATATTCATTGAATGATAAATAGGATGTACTAAATATGAGAAAACAACTGGCAAAAGGTGAAGTTCCAGTCATGTTTTGGCCTTCGGCTAACTCTCAGTATGATATTCCAGAGATGTTGATGAAAGATGGAATTCGTGATATTCATCTCAACATATTGAAAACTCTTTGTTAGTTGAAAAAGAAAATACTATCTTATGATGAATATGAAAATCATGTCAATATAATAGAAGGGTTACAATGCCAAATTGATTTGGCATCTCTCTCAGTTTCTCGATATCCTAAGGCTGAAAAGCAGCAGAGAGCCCTTCAACATTCATGCCTTGGACCACTAAGAAGATTGTGCCAATTGATTTCCAATGCCCCATCTGGTATTCATATCGGGGGATGGGGTGTTCATGTAGCACTACATTTCACTGTGCTCTCCAATCAGCAAATCCCATCAAAAATGGTCTCATGCAATGTTATTTCCCATGACTGGACATAGTCAATTAGCTTTGTTTATAATCAAAGGATTGACCAAGAACATTCCTCAACTAGTTCTTCTCAAAATCAAGCATAAAGGGAACAAGTTTTTGAATTACTACTGCATCAAGAAAAGGAGAATATTGAACATGCCTCTCATTTGGATCAAGCACAACATCAAGTGACAAATGTTTCATAAATCATCTTACTGTCTTTTGAGTTGGGTGATAAAGGTGGATGCAGGTTGATGCATCCAGCCAATTTTCGGACTAAAGTCCGCAAGATCAAGAGTGCTTTTAAGAAAGTCTCAGATATATCTTGTCAAGAACCACCCTAGCTTTCTAGACTGGGGACTCTTTTAACCCAACCCTCAGAATCAACAAATAGGATTCGAGGGGTTGAGTAGGAACAACTAAAACAGCCCCAGTCCACCGGACTGGGGACTTTTTCAAATCTTCAATCTCTTCCTCAGAGAAATTCAGTCTTTTCTTGATTAGGGAAGAATCCCCAAGATTAATTAATAGAACAATTATCATGAGATTCCCTCCATATTATGGTTTGTCAAGAAGTTCCGGAGGGATCAAATTGACAAAAGGCAATGTATCATCAGGGAAATGTAAGAAGAAAATATCACAGAAATGTCGATAGAAGGTATGAAATGCATAATTCATCAATTAATTTCATCAATGTCATTGTTGCTGATCCACTAGATGAGGTTCAATCAGAGGGATCAGATGAAGAGGTTCCTGCTCAAGAGGTTTTACGCACCGACACAAATGAAGATGGTGTGTGTACACAAAATCAAGGGCTTACCCATAATCTGGGTATTCATTCAAATAACCCACTTCCCCCTCTTCTAAAGGGATCCAACAAGGGGAATGGAAAGAATCAGGTTACATACCCTTCCTTTGGAGAAGTCCAATCGCTCTCTCTAGAGGAAAGATTTGCACAAAAGGAGGAAGAAATGAAGGAATTGAGGAATTTGAATGCAGAACTAGTTCAAGGTAGTCTTCCTCCTAAGCGTGTTGGAGTCAGTAATCCAAGGTAATTTTTTGCAGTTACTGATATGGATCAATAATATCCTCTTTTATTAGTACACCCTCATAGGTCTAATCCTATGGGTCAGGTGCAACAACAATCGGTGGTGCTACCATCAGTTGCAGTACCGGCCACCACATCAATCCAAACTTCAGTCAGTGCACCTGTTCAGGTCTAAGTTCAACTAGATGTTTCTCAAAAGTTAATAACTACTATTGTGTTATTTATAGCTTGGTTGGAAGATATGGAGGGAAAAACAGCTCAAATTCAACCAGAAAAGAGAGCTTATCCTGAATGGGTTGATGCAATTCCTCCCCCATGAAATTTTTCAAGTACCACATTCCCAATATTTAATGGTTCAGTAGACCTAGAGCAACACTTAACACATTTTTTTTCTCTTTGTAATCCTATGATAGGAACCCCTCAGCAACAAGAAGCAATTAATCTCGAGTGTTTTGTACAGTCATTACAAGGGCCTACTTTTGTCTGGTACACAAGCTTGTAATCTCGGTCCATTACCAGGTGGGAGGATCTCTATCAATGATTCCTTCTTCAATTCAGCTCAAATTTTCTGAAGAAAATAGTTTTTTGATCTATCAAATTTTTAGAAAAGGTAGAATGAAAGGGTTTTAGATTTCATTGCTCGCTGGTAGGGATTAACATATTCCATAAGCTTAGCGCTCCCTCAGGAGGAATTATTGCCAATCTGTGTGGAAAATCTGTGTGAGGAGTTACACACGCCATTGATCCCTATGAAATACACAAGAGGGTTTCAAAACATTACTTCAATCGCTCAACAGATTGAAGATTCTCTTATGAAAATAAGGATAAAACTCGTGTAATTCCATCAGCTCATGGAAAGAGAATATGTAAAGTAGAGACTACTACAGTTATGCTTAAACAAGAACATGCACCTACTTCTACTTTGAAACCTTCATCTTATCGAAGGTATCCACCTCATGAGTGTCAACAATAGAGGTCGTTTTGTCAATATGATCAAAGAGATCAATGAAAAAACAATTTGAGGATCTGAAGAGCAATTTTTACTCTTTTCAAAAAGAAAAATTTCCTGGCTACTTAATTTCAGCTGTGGAAAATAATTTGGCTCAATTTTCATGGCCCAAGAGGCCAAAAAAGGAAGGAGATGGAGACCATCCCAACTATTTCCCATTTCATCAGATGTTGGGGCATCCCATTCATGAGGGTTTTTTCTTCATGGACCACCTGCAAAAAATGGTCAACTCAGGACAAGTCAAATTGAAAGGTTATTCAGATCAGGTAGCATGTGTTACTGCTACAAATCCAGAAAAAGAAGGAGAGTGGCAAGAAGTCAAAAGAAAAAATGTGCAGAAATATGATGATTGGATAGTCAGAAAAACAATCAACCAAACTCATTCCATTTTGCGAAAGAAATTGACCAATTGTGTCTTCTGCTATGAATTCCACAACAAAGCCCTCTTCATTAGAGGGAAAATCCTCAAAGAAACAGAATAATTCAAAGAAAGAGGAATAATCAGAAGAATATGAAATCGTGTCAAATCCCAAGTTGTCTTTTACTTTGGGTGTTTTTATGCCATCTACTTTGTAGCCACGAGCACCGCCCCACCAAACGGCACAACCTAAATTGGCTAGTTAGGCAGAGTCTTCATCAGATGAAGAGTTGATCTTTGGTTCTGTTAATATGACTCACATAATAGATCCTTATGCCAGTCGCAGTTTCGATTTTGGTGAGCATGAGTTCCCTGCACCAAATAGTGGAATTAGAGGGAGTTCCAGAGGTCTAGGATACAGAGGAAGACGTGGATATCCCAGAAGCCACTATTCCAATTCTACCCCTGCCAGAACTATTTATGCAGCATAAAATCATGGCATAGCCCTTCAGCGGGCTCAACAAGAACAAGAAAATTCTTCTGCCAATAGCAGATTCAGTCCTGTCATAGTTATTATGGAAGATCGGTTAGAGGTTGCATCTTCTTCCTCTCAGCAAGTAAATAGACCTAATCGGTTTAATCTTCCAAATTCATGAGTATTTCCAAGTCCTACCCTAATACAGGAAGCATCTACATCCAAAGCATCAACATCTAAGGAACCTGTTAAACCACATGTTCCTTTTGGGAAACACAGACCTTTGGATCGAAAGTATGATGTATTGAAACACCTGGCCCAAGTACCGACCATGTTATCAATTCTGGATGCTTTAAATTTATCAAAGGATCATTGGGTGGCACTCATTGAGGCTTTATCAAGTCCTTAGGAATTTAAAACTGAAATTGTTGCAGTTAAAGACTACCATGTAGATAATAATCCTACAGAATGCAATGCAGTGATATCTTTCGCAGGTGAAGATGAAGATGATGTTGTACATGGACATATTAAAACTTTGTACTTATCTGGAAAGGTCAATGGTGTAGACATCCGAAGAGATTTCATTTATAGTGGTTCATGAGTCAACCTCATCCCCATTCATACAATTCATCGATCGGGCCTCACAGAATCCAATTTATCTCTTTCTACTTTGATGTTCCAAGGGTATGATAAAAATGAACAAGAAACAGTGGGTGATATTACACTCAGAACTCAGTTTGGAGACCTTGTATCCAATTCATATTTCATGGTTGTTGATCCCGATACAACCTTCAACATATTTCTTAGAAGACCTTAGCTACATCAACATGCAGCCATCCCTTCATCATACCATCAATGTATCAAATATTGTTTCGATGGTCGAATTGGGGCATTGTATGATGATAAAGCCCCATTGAAAACATGTGAATCTCAATACATTGAGGCGAAATTCTATCACATGATGGGTAAGGAGAAATCCACAGCAAGGGAGGTTACCAAGTTTAATGCTCCATTTGGTTTGGAAAAGAATCCAGTAAATCCATTTACACATGTGAGTATAGATTATGTGTTGCCTATTAGTCAAATTGAAAAGATAGACCCAAATAAAAAATTCTTATAGAAACTTCCATAATGTCAATCACGGCAATCAAGCCAGATAGCATGGGAGAAATTGGTAATTCACCAAGAAATGATGAAAGCTCAAATGGAGATGTCTTCATTTCATCTGCTGAAATCTAGTAAGTCTATACATCGCCAACTAGGCCAGAAGAAGTTATAGCAATGTCAGAAGTGAATGATGATGTCGATTCTCAATCCATGATCTCCTCTTTATTTCCCAAGGAAGACCCTTCATCATAAATAGGGTAAGAAATGGAAGCCTCTTCTTCAATATGTTCAAATTTTAACATCTCTCCTAATCATGGAAATTCCGCTTCATCATCTACTATGGAAGTAGATTTAGAAGAAATAACACTTGTTGAAGAAAAAGAGGAAGATCTCAATGATTCTCCTATTGCTTTTGAAGAGGGTATATCTACCACTTTGGACGAACTCAAAGAAATAAATCTGAGTACAAAAGAAGATCCACGCCCCACTTTAATTAGTGAATCCATGACTCGTGAAGAGAAAGAGATGTATGTTTCATTTTTAAAGAAAAATTGATATATATTTGATTGGAGCTATACAGAGATACCCGGGCATGATCCTGATATTGCTACTCATTGTTTGGGTTTTCCAGAAGAACATCAAGGATTCAAGCAAGCTGCAAGAAGAACACACCCAACTTATGCTTCCAAAAATAAAGCTGAAGTGGATAAGATTATCAAAGATAACATCGTCAGAGAAGTTCAATATCACAAATGGTTGGATAATATTGTCCCTGTGAAGAAGAATAATGGAAAAATTAGATTTTTCATTGATTTCAGAGATCTGAATCGGCATTGTCCTAAGGATGATTTTCTAGTTCCGATCACAGAACTCTTAATTGATATAAAAGCTGGCTATGAAGCACTTTCCTTCATGGATGGATATTCTGGGTATAATCAAATCTTAATGGCTCCAGAAGATGAAGAATCTACAGCCTTCAGATCCCCTCAGGGTGTGTTTTGCTATCGGGTAATGCCCTTTGGCCTAAAGAATGCAGGCACAACATATCAGCGCGCTATGAATCATATAATCAAACCCCTTTTAGGGAAGTTTGTTGAATGTTATGTGAAAGATTTGGTGGTTAAATCCAGGGAATGTTCTAATCACATGGATGATTTGGAAATCATATTCCAAAAACTTCGACAACACAATTTGAAGATGAACCCCTTAAAATGTTCTTTTGGGGTAACCTCATGAAAATTTCTCGGATTTTTTGTACACCTTCTTAGTATCAAAGTTGATCCTGAGAAGAAAAAGTCAATCCTTGGTATGTCACCTCTTAGAAATTTGCGATAATTGAGAGGGATTCAAGGACACTTAGCATATATTCGTCATTTCATCACCAATTTGGCAGGAAAAAGTTTACACTGCACCAAATTGATTAAGAAGGGAGTCACTTACCAGTGGACTGGAGAATGTCAAGAAGCATTTTATATTCTCAAGAAATAACTGTTGAGTCCACTGGTATTAATGCCACCTGTTGAAGGAAGACCACTTATCTTCTATGTGACAGCTTTAGAGTGATCATTGGGTGCCTTTCTTGCTCAGAAGAATGATGCTGGGAATGCAAAAAGCCTTTACTATCTCAGTTGGACTATCCTTGAAGCAGATACTTGATATTAAAGTATTGAGAATTACTGCCTAGCATTAATTTTTGTAGATCAGTAGTTGAGACAATACCTGCAACATCACGAGGTGAAATTGGTATCTCATAATAATCTTCTCAAATTCATCCGTTGGAATCCAATGCTTACAGGACGTCTGGCAAGGTGGGTTGTTATTTTGCAGCAATTTGATATTTAGTATGTGTATCAGAAGGTAATAAACGGCCAAGCTCTAGCTAATTTCCTCGCTGAACATCCTTCAGTAGAAGATACATCTTCAGATATTGAACTCCCTGATGGGGAAGTATTCCTTATTCAAGATAGTTATCAAGCATGGGAAATGTACTTTGATGGTTCTTCCAGAAGTCCAATAGGGAAGAAAATAAAGGATTCTAAATTCTACAAAGTTGGGTTAGGAATTCTACTTATTTCCCTAGAAAAGGAGGTGATACCCTATTCCTTCTCATTGTTGGGAGGCAGGACAAACAATAAAGCAAAATACCAAGCTCTCATCGTAGGGTTGGAGTTGGCACTTCAAGTAAAAGTGAATCACTTAAAGGTGAAAGGTGATTCAGACTTGGTAATCAAACAAGTCAATGGAGATTATGTAATCATAAAACAAGAGTAAATCCCTTTGTATGATTACGTCAGAGAGTTAATGGTGGAATTTCTAATGGAACTGACATTTTCTTATGTCCCGCGATCACAAAATGCTCAAGCTGATGCATTGGATAATATAGCCACAACTCTGGTAGATCCAAATCAGGAAGAGATAAGCATCAGTATTTCCCATTGTCGAATAATTTCACCTTATGTTCAAACTAGAACAGAGGAAGTCAATGAAATTAGTTCCATTCCTGAAATATATGGTCATACTACAGGATGGATGAAACTTATCAGGGAATACCTTCAAAATTGAACACTTACACCTGATAGAGCCGGGAAAGAACAATTCTGGAGATGTGTGGTCAATTTTACTCTTTATAATATCCCATATCACCTAGAGAAAATTTTCTACAAGTGTGTTTTTGATGGAATTCTCATCAGAAGCATTGATGGTGAAGAGACAATGGCTATCATGAATGAAGTGCATACATGAGTATGTGGTGCCCACCATTCTGGACATAGACTGTCTGATCCAATTAGAAGGCTTGGATACTTTTAGCCTTCAATGATACAAGATTGTGTTGATTTAACAAAGAAATGTCATTCATGCCAAGTACGTGCCAACTTCATTCATCATCCCCTAGAGTTTCTTCATACAGATAAATACTCGTGGTTTTTTTCCACATGGGGAATGGATGTGGTGGGACCTTACCCTTCAGCTACAGCCAAGAATTTTAAGTATATTATTACTTCTAGTGACTTATTTTCCAAATGGGCAGAGGAAATACCTATCAAAGAAGTTTTTTATAAAATAATTGTTAGCTTCATCAATTATAACATCATTACGAGATTTGGTGTCCCTCATACCATATTGACAGAATATGGCACCAACTTCTGTTCATCCGAGGTAAAGAGGTTATATAAAGAGTATAACATCAAATCCAACCATTCATATCAGTATCATGCAGCATCCAATGGCTAGATAGAAGCCTTCAACAAGACTCTTTCAAACATACTACAAAAGATGGTGGTTAAAGATAAGAAATCATGGCCTGATAAACTCTTTCATGCTTTATGGGCTTATTGGACCACCACCCGCACTAAAATGCTGTCAACTCCATATTCACTGGTATATAGAACAGAAGCTGTATGTCCCATTGAAGTTCAATTACCTTCACTTAGAGTAGCCATTTGTGATCAGTCATCTAAATATGAAAAATCTGAAAAGCGATTGGATGAATTGGAACGATTAGACGAGAAAAGATTGTGCACCCTGCATCATTTGGAAGTTTATCAGAATCGAATAGCATGAGATTTCAACAAAAAAGTTCATATTTGTTCATTCATTTAGGGAGAATTGGTATTGGTTTCTCAGAACTCCAATGATACCAGGAAAGAAACCTCCCAACCTTGAACCAAAATGGGAAGGACCTTATTCAATACATAAGGTCTACTCTAATGGAGCATATTCCTCAATTTAAATGGATGGAGAACTCATTACTACTCCAACCAATGCCAGAATTCTGAACAATTATTTTGTATAAACACGAAATACATTAGTCACGGTCCATGAATATGACCTTAAACTATTTTCATTTCTAATGTCCAACATGACGTTAAACTGTATTGTCCCCATCGTCTTAGCTACATGACTCTAAAATGTACAACAGCCTTTTGACCAGCAAGAAGTTAAACTTCACCATCACTGGTCTATGCATATGACCTTAAACTATTCTCACCATCTTCCAACATGATGTTAATCTGTGAAAAAAATTCCTAATACGTCCAACATGATGTTAAACCGTGTCCACTTTTTTCCTTACTGCATATCATTATATTGCACAGTCCACCTTTCATCCAACATGATGTTAAACTATATTGTTCCTGTCATCCTAGCTATATGATGCCAAACTGTTGAGAAATCCCTTTAATATGTCCTATATGACATTAAAATATGTAGCACCAATAGTCCTCAATGCAAGACTTTAAATTGGATAGTCCCTTAATACGTCCTACATGACATTAAACTATGCATCGTTAAGGATGTTGCTACCTCTTGTTTCTCACACCGAGTATGAATCACATGATCTTAGAGTAAACTTCAACTATAACACCTTTTCTCTGCTGCTAATCATGCATAAGTCCCAAAACCATTTTTTAGGTCATTGTCCCCAAGAACAACTTGATCGCTAATTCATTTTTCAATTGAACTACGTGGACTTTGATCCTTGCCTTCTAGACTCCGTACATAGGCAACCTCCCGAGGTTCAAGCCAAAAAACAAATATCTTCAAATCGGTTCACCTCCATCTCATACGATGTTGATTCGTGAAGCCACTCCCAAAATCAATATCTTCATATTGGTTCACATTTGTCCTTGCTATACGACGTTAAACTGTATATCACTTTTGTCCTGTATGACAATAAACTAAAACATTATTTGATAACTTCACTTGAGAGGGAATAATTATTTACATTGATCTTCAATCATGATATATTCCAAAGACTACGTTCATACATGGAAATGCCCAAACCTTTTATCTTGGGTCAAACCATCATTGCACTAAAGTCCCCTTTCACCCTTCACATGTACGAACCAAATCTGTACAGAGGGTATTTCTATAACTACATGGGCTTGATTCCCATCCTTATGGGATATGTAGGAACATTAGAGCATCCCTCAAATCCAAACCCATGTCTTTGGGCCTAACCCCAAATTCCTCTTTCTGTCCCTTGGATGAAAAGTCCCCCTATGAAAACACACATTGTATATTCATTATTTTGGTCCGAGATCTATGAACATAAACTAATATCTCCTATAATCTCATCCCACATGTTGTAAAAATGTATTTCAAGAACTACTTATGGCTTGATTACCATCCTTATGGGATACGTAGTGAAGTCCAACATTTTAATTCAGGACCCAGCCACAACATGATTATGGTGAGCTTTGGTTTGTGTATCTCTACATGCATTGTACAATGCCCATTTTTATGTGTCATACTCCTAACATTAAATATTTTTAGATCTCCATAACCCTTTTCTCGAATACTAGTCACAAAATGTCCGAAACCCGAGTGTTCTTTTTCTTGACTATGCAGCATGTGCCCTTAGGCGGCCTTGCATGAACAGTCTACATAACGGACCTGTCAGCCAAAAGATGCTATTATTTGACTATGTAACCAATACCCTTAAGTGGACCTACATAATTCAACCCCCTAACAAGTTTGTTAAATAATGGTAACTTCATTCTTGGGATGAAACCCGCTTTTTTCCTTATTGGTCTTATCGACAATATGTAGGAATCCACAAAAATAGCCATCCTTAATATATTTGTCTCATAATCTTTTTCATGATCTGAAAGTATTCAAGTCTATGGTTTATATTTCCCTTCCCTACATTTGGGTCAGACCTTCGTAGGAGTGACATTCATCCAGTTCTTAGAAAATCTTGATTGGTAATATCCTCCCCTTATTCAAGTACCTCTCTCCATACATCAAACTCTATGCTTCGGAAAATTTGAATCTCCATAAACTTCCAATGGATTTTTATCACTAGAAAAGTCAATTTCTGAGAGTTCTTTTGCCTGACTATGCACCACATCCCCTTAGGTGGCCTTGCATAAGTAGTCTATATAATAGACTTTTCAGCCAAAAGATTATATTATTTGACAATGCATCCATTGCCCTTAAGTGGCCCTACATAATTCAACCCCCTAACTGGATTGTTAAATAATTGTAACTTCATTCTTGGGAACTACTTCTTCTAATTCCCTTTATCCCTTTTTCATGTCATCCCTCAGATTCAAAATTTCTTAAGTAATAGTTTACACATTTTCCCTCATACTTGAGTGTGGTAATATGTTTTCAGACAAATTATCAAGGAATTGAGTCAATTTTAATCCATTCGGTCAAAGCTATTTCGACCTGAAATATTAGCCTTTTTATGTCCGACGAGCGTGACTTTAAACTGCCCACAAAAGACAAGGGTACTCTGAACAAAATTCAAGTCCCAGCTCACTAAACATACATTTTCATATGATTTAGGTAATATTGAGCAATTAAAAGATTCAAAGTTAGTAGGGTTATTTATAATAATCCTATAAAAAGTCAAACTATGTTTACTAGGACTATTGGCTTAGGTAAAAATTTAAAGAAGTTGCAAAAGAAAGCATGCACAAATGATTGATGATGACAATGGTTTTCATTTGATGCACAAAATTTAGAAGGAAATCCACAGACTAGAGTCTCTTATCTTTTCCAAGAATTACAAAATGATGTCAAGATAAATCTTAATTTGATTTACAACATTCTGAGCTTCATCAGCAGCCACTTGAAGCTCATTTACTCGACCAACTTTACTCTTTTCAGCTTGATGCAGTGATTTATTGGCACCTGCAATGGCTTTCATACCATTTTTTTAGCTCATTCTAGTGAATTATTAAGTTGGTCAAGGTCCCCAGTAACAACATATAACTGTTGCTGAAGGTGAATATGATGGATGACTTTATCTTTGATCTTATGCTTCAGATCCTTCAACTTGACAGCATAATTAGCCTCATCTTGGGATACCACAGCCTCAAATTAGCTAATATTGGCTGACAACCTTACTCTGGTCAAATCATGATGGTACTTCTGCTCCTGCTCCCTTCATAATATAACTTGTTTTACTGCATCATTGTATCTTTTCATATCCAAAACCACCAAGTCCCAACATGTCGAACAGTGATGACAGTCGAGGAATATTTGATGACAGCTCTTCTAGAGGAACTTCAGATATGATTTTCCACATGTTCTTCCATGCCTTACATCGGGAAAATTGGAGCGCCTTTTGTGTCTCTGGGTCTGATTCATCATCACTATCACAGGGGGGAATATAATATGGGATTAATGCACTTAAGGAAGTGACCTCCTCCGCTCCTTCCCCCTGACCCGTGTTTCTTCACTTTCTAATCCCGTTGGGGCAGAGTCTAAGGCTTCACCTCCAGATCTAGCCACTAAAATTGATGGTCCTGCATAATCAATTGAAAGCTTTGGTTAGTTTCAAAGGATAAAAAAAGTTGATTGGCTGTCTTGCAAATTAAGTACAGTCGCAAAAATTGTTACGCCTTACCCAATGGTAGATCAGTAACTTGAGAAGGCTACTCCCAATCTTTCCTAGCTTCAACATGATTTTTAGGGCGATCTTGAGGAAGCTCTACTGGGTTTAGCTCAACATGTTCTATTGTCTCTACTATAGTAGGGTTTTCATTACCCCGTTCAGGCATTGGCAGATCAGCAGCTTTCTCAGATAGAACTGCACATTTCAACTGATCATGATCAAAGATGTAATAAGAAGTTATTTTTAATAGGATGAAGGATAACACCCACATTCGTAATATTCTAAATTACATGGTAATTTAAATTGATCTAAGAAATCTTCAAAAGATACGCCATGTTCCATCATTTCATCCAATTTTATCTCAGAATCCCAGTTAATCTCACAAGTGGTAGCATTCGATATGTCTTCTTGGCGACCTTCATTCTGCGGTTTCTGACCCTGGAAATCTTCTTCATATAATGTATTGGCATTAGTTGTAATGGCTACCAAAAGCTCTAGTGTGGGGGTTGAACCTGAAGTATTACAGAATGGAAGCCAGTTGATGTTTCATTCAACATTTTATGAAGCATTGTTAACTTACCAGAAGCAGGCCCTTCTCTTCTTGTAACAATAGAAGGAGGGATACTAGGAACATACGTTGGCTCTTCTCTAGGAGTAGCCAAGTCATCCTGAACTTGTAACTATTCACTAGTACCCTTCGTGGTCCACAAAGGAGGGTCAATCCTCTCCCTTAGAGGGGAAATTGAAGAAGCCCCTGAAATCCCAAAAACAAATGAGTAATCTATTCATGGGTTAAGACTCATGATTATCTGATGGACTTACCACTACTGATTAAGTGTTTAGTTGTGGACTTCTTCCTTCGAAGCCTTTGTCTCTTTGGTTTTTTGGGAGTGTCGACAGTCTCCATTACAGGTACATGAATTAGAGAATGGAAATCCATGTCCAACTCCTCATCCATGGCTTGATGGCCTAGAGATATCTTGCCCAACTCATGAGAAGATTCATTAACCCCAATGGCAGTACCACCAGGGCTATACTATGGAGAAGGAACCTCAGCAGTTACTTTATTTGAAAGCTGTAGGATGAAGAAATTAATTTCCTTGAGTAACAAAGTATTGACTAAAATTAAACTGAAAAGAAAATAAAGGAATAGACATACATCTTCAGGAGCCATGTAATCGTGCCACTCCTCAGCACTGGATCCACCAGTCCCCTCAGTGGAGCAACGATCTATCATTTCCTTCACCCACTTGATGACAGGAATGGAATCATCGTTGAAATTAATGAGCATTTCCATCTCTCTGATGTAATCCAACACTTCATCAGGGTTATCCTTGTAATAGATATCTATAGAAGCCAGAAGATTCCCTATTCCAGGGAGGTGTAGCCCCTCGCACAAATCCAGCCAGGCAGTTTCAGCCCCGCAGTATAAACTCCGCCATGTCTGGACAGACTCTGGTCATAGATATTCAGTATGAGTACCATAAGGCTGCGAGGAGGGTCATACAACCTTATACTTCAGCTTCTTCATAGCTCCTGCAACTATAGATAGAGAATAATAAAATAAGACTTGTTGCTCTATAAAGTAATGATGATTAAAGTTCCCCAATGAAGTAACTCACTAGGAGTTTATGGAGTTGGTATTTTGATTCTGACAGGAGGATTATAACGGACATGAGGCCGCTTTTCTGCATGTTGTGCCTCATCATCCCCATCCTGGGAATCTGGAGAATCAGCTCCGGGTGGTGTAGAAGATCACCTTCCAGATGAATGGTTTCTTTCTCTACGGTTCTTTTCCTTTTCCCCACTGGATAAACCGGGTGATTCAACAACCGTCCAGGGTATGATGCTATCTAGTTCTCAGCATACCATGTAGTAAAGTGACATTCCGCTTTATCAACTGGTAGATCAAACAGTACCCCAGTCCTCTCCAAAGATGTCATCAACCATAGTTGTCGGGAAACCATCGGATGATACTATGACCTAACATGCACAGGGGGAGATACAAGAGTCTACTGCAAACACTTGAATTGACGTGCAAATCTATATGGAGCATAGGCCTCGTATATAATCTATCTGTCAATCCTGGTGGCCTGTACACCATCTCTGCAGGCCAGCATGTATGCCCTCAATTCCATGCTAGTTTTTCCATCATCAACAAACCGCCCGGTTGGAGGATTTCCATAAGGAAGGAAATTTAATTCCTTATACATGCTCATTCTCACCTTTATATCATAGGGGTTAAGGGCTAATGGAGCAATTCTAGAAAATTCCTGCACTGATGGTCTGAAGGAACTTCCAGGAAAGGGTACTCCATTCTATACATTATATTTCCTGAAGTGAGTGGCGATCCATCCCCACAAAACAAGGAATGGTCCCGCTATTCTCAAAAAATACTTACCCATAAGAACATGGAGTAATATCCTGTGAATCTTTTCAAAAATGGGGGTGGAAAACCCAACCATTCTATTCTCAGCCAACTTGGTTTCCACAATGAAGGTCCCTAGCCGGATGCCTCCCTTCGAATCCCTGACTAGAAAAAGATAAACATTGAGCCACAATGCCAAGAAGCCCGCAAGACGAGTCTTTTTTGGGATTCCATGATTTACTTCATATCCCCACTTCTCAAATTCTCCTACATCTAGAGTCGGGCGGAATGTTCCAGGAGCACCCCTCTATTCTATTTTGGGGTAGGTGGTAGGATGAGTACAGGTGGGCCTATTCTCCTTCAGCCCCTTTTCCTTCAACCCCTTCTCTTTCGGCTCCTTCTCCTGCTTCTTCGTAAGAAACATATTCATCCACTCCTCTAGATTAATATAATTTCTAGAATGCGTTAAGGAGGTCTCTGAACTCTTGAGCTTGTGAATGATTTTCAGTAATTCCTGAGCCAAAGCCGGGGTCTTCTATGAATCATTCCATGTCGCCTTGGGGGGGATGAATTCATCATAAATGTCACCTAAATTTGGCACCCCTGAGATCTTGTGGACATCCCATAGACTGATGCCTACTTCTCCATGATTTAGATGGAAAGAATTGGTTTTTGGGCTCCAGTGGCTGATTATCTCTGGCACAAACTCATCATTTATGTAGACATATGTCTGCCCAGCCCAGACAACATCATATATTGTAGCTCCTTTCAAATCCTCGATAAATTCTGCACAAGTTTGTTTCACCCAGTATGCCCACATCCAAGTTGGCTTCAAACATCCTCTAGGACATAATTCCCAACTCTTATTCCAGCCTTTTTATTGATCCATCTGAGAATTTCATAAGATTGAAGGATAACAATGTTGTTGCATCTCGGGCTTTTGATGTTTCCGATCTGGCGCACAAGTACTATGATTCATTATACAGGCCTTCTCCACTGTTCCTATATTTACAAAAATTCCTCCACTTGATATATTTGCTGAAGTAAAATTGTTGCAATTCTGAAACCAAGAAATCGAGAGACAATTCTTTGCCTCTAGAATATTGACATCTTGCAGATGAGCATACCCATACAAAGGCAAGTAGATGTCCTCTATAAAGTTACGATGATACTTCTTCAAATACATAGCCAAATATGGGAGAGTGATGTTTTAGATAGTATAATAATCATGGCCAACAACATTCATCAGGTCGTCAATTCACTTGCTAGCCAATTCATTAGTAGTTCCAATTCTTCTAGGAGGCATTGAATATGCATAATGTTTGAATAATTAACTCTTAAGTAAGTTGATTTTTCATAAAATTTGTGAAGAAAAGTGAATAAAAGGCTAAGGAATTAAGGTGCACAAGTCCCAAATTGGCACGCATGTATAAGTGTTTCGCACAAGTTTTGGCATACAAGTATCACCGCGCAAGTCCAAATACCTCTACAGCAGCGTGACACAAAAGGAAGCAGCAGAAAACCGAGTAACATGAACGGCAAAGGAAAACTGTGCAATGATAGCTTGGAAGTGTTCTGATTCTATGCTATGTGTAACACCCGAGACTTTTATGTTATATAAATCATCAAAGGAATCTTTTTCTATACAACACTTGCTTGGCTTGCTTTACACGCAATCACGACCTTCCTCGATAGCTTGCGTCGTACGCAATACCGAGTTTCACTAAACAACATTATGCTATTAAAACTAGCCGTTATGAATAGTAATAACCACTTTTTGAAATTTTATAAATTTTATTTTTCAAAATGGACTTCATTTTTGGACTCAGAATATCGAAATTAGCCTGGGGTGAAATTTTGGTATTTTTCTGAAAACGTTCAATTTTTGATGAATAGTGAAACCACTAAGTGGTAGGTTAAAAACTGAATTTTGCATAAAACTTAATTTTACCGCTTCTGTGAATGGAATTTCAAAAATCCGAGAGACACGGTTAATATCAAGGACTAAAATGTGGTTCAATGAGATGAAAATAATTTTTTGGTGAATAGTAACTTTTTACTATTTTTACCGCGGTTAATAGTAAATAGGGTAACTAAGGGTAAATATGATATTAATATTACCCTAACACATTTCCTAATTCTATTGGACAAGTGTAATTCGACCAAAAACAAACTTAGGAATAAAATATGACCATTTAGGCCCACTTGGATTAGATTAGGACATTTATTATTAATTTATTTAAAGAAGGGTTAAAATAGTTAAAATCAAAGTTTAATAAGTAAATCATTTTTAATATAGGGTTATACATAAGATAAATTCGATTGTAAATATTCATTAGAAAGCTAAAAAGATTTCCTACATGATGGTATTTTATTTGTAATTTTTATACATCAAATAATTTAATTTCTTTATGACACAAAGATGATGGAGTAATTATCTTATTAATGAAATATTGACAAAATTGATAATATAAATACCAAAATAAATGTAATTTGAGACTTTTTATGAATTCCACTAATTTTCTAGGTTACTATGATATATTAGTGTTGATGTAATCAACTTTGTTCTAACATATAATTCTGTTATGAATTTCACAAAAATCATATATCAAATAGTGTCAAAATTGACACAAAATAGTTTTTAAATAAAATATTATATTATTAATTGTTATTTTATTCCTAAAAATATAAGGTTCGGCAAAATGACTAAGATAAGGATATATATATTAATAATAAACAATTTGGGGTTCGTTTGGCATGTTATAGTAAGTGTATTAACCATATAGTGAAAGAAAACAAAAAGACACGGTAAAAGTTAAATTATTTAACTTAGAGTTAAATCTAATTGATAAGGTTAAAATAATAACCTAAACTTGTCTAAATCCTATTGGTTGATAGGATTTCGACCCTTCCCCACTTTAGCTTCGAAATAATACCCTTTGGAACCATTATAAACCGATTTTGACTTTAATATAAAATAATATTTTGAGATATTACTAAGGTGACCCTCTCCTCCCTTATAAAAGGGCACCTCCTCCCCCTCCTCCTCACACCAATTTGAGCACTCAAGCTCGGCCAACCCCTGCCATTTTCTCCTCTCCACTTCCCTAGAATAATCCTAGAGGTCCTGGTCTTCTCCAAAGACCAATCTTAGTTCCTTAAGTGGAGGATTCAAAGAGGCGTTCCAAAGAAGAGGTAATATCCATTACCGATATTTTCAATTTCTTTCTTCTTCAACTTTTTCTTCTTTAGTTGTTTCATGATAAAGTAATAACATCAGTATTACTTACATACTGATATGTTATTATAAATATGAAACAACCCTAATTCACCTTCTATCCATCCTACGGAAAAATGAAATCACCGCGCGTGCGTACGTACGGAATACCGTCTCCACGCCGTGGTGTAATCTATTTTCCACCATCACCTTACAAGGATGGGTATAATGGTGTAATGAGTAACTATATATGATTATTATTAAGTAATATTGATACTGAAATAATATATATATATATACTCCAATACAATTCCACGATCATAGGAACGATATCATCACTCGTGCGTACGTACGGAATACCGTCTCCACGATGTGATGCGACTCGTTCTACATGATCTTCATTTCATAATGATTATATAAATGAATTGAATGAATGAATATGGTATATACTACACTAATACCATTCTGGAAATGAATTATCTATAACCTAAAGATAAGAATAAGAATTTATTCGACAAAACACGCATAAGAACAAAAAGTTATAAAGACCCGAGTAACAAGTAACAATGAAATATTACTAACAAGAAGCTAATAATATGACCATATATGATATCATATCAATATGTATGATTCTGGAATAAGTCAATAACATTATTTAAACCATTATACAGGAGCTTCGGACACGAACAAAGCAAATCGGACCTAAGGTAAGGGAAATATCACAATCTCATTTTTATCCGAGATTGTTTATTCGTAAGTATTTACTGGGGTGTATTTTATCATCCACATCCATGTTCCCTAAATATGTAATATTGTTTCCATCCACTTGAAATAGTTTAAATCCAATTTTACCCTTAGGTGAGTTTTTAGTAAAGAATATGAAAGGAATCTTTTGTCATTTTTCCGTACGAGGTACTTTTTGACTTTTCCGACAAAAGTACGAAGAATGTTTTTTTAACTTATACGGCATGAATGGATTTTTAAAACATTACTTCAAAGAAGCTTCCTTTACAAGTTTTCAAGTTTATTTTTAATCAACTTCTTTTATTTTAAAGTTGTATGACATGTTATGAAAGGAAAAATGTTTTTTAAGAAGAAAGGATATTTTCCTCAAGAATTCAATTCAAGTGTTTTATCAAAATTATTTTCCATCTAAGATAATAAAGGGTTCTGTTTCTATCCATATTTTTACATTGATTTTACTATGTTGTGATGGAATTATGTTTATGAATTCCTTTATCTTATATGAATTGATTTATGATGTCATGATGTTTCAAGAATCCCATTTTTGTTACATGTGTTATGCGATGATGTATGTTTTATGATTATGTGGCACACATAAGAAAGGATTCATTATAAGATGGGTGGGACCTATATCTCCCTCCAATGCATTGGGTAATGATTTTATATCTCATGAGATAGACATGGCTGGAACGGAAGGTTATTTCGGTTCAGTGATACAGGACTGAAACGAGGAGTGAACTCGGTTCAGAAAGGGACTTTGTCCACTAAGATAGTCTTGGCAATGAGTCATGACTAACAAGAAATGATTTTCCATGATTATGTGTGCATGCCACAAAGTTTCAAGTTTTATGTTATGATTATGGGGATCTCATTTTCACTTCTATGATTTATTCCATGTTAAGATATTATGATCTCTTTTGCAGGTTTTGATTTTCAAAAAGATATGATATGATTTTTATTTCCTTTATTTGCCCTTGCTGAGCATTTGAGCTCACCCTTTTATGTTTTCTTTTCCCCAGGTCAGGAAGATGGATATTAAGTAGAATATGCTAAAAGGGACCCTAGATATGATGAAATAAATGGGAGACACTGTAGAAGATTTATGAACCAGTTGTTTATGTTTCCCAGTTTCTAAAGACACTATACCTATACGGTCCTTTGTGGTTTTGTCATATGTTGTAATAAGTGTGCTTCAATTTTGAAGTATTAACAATGTATGTAAAGTATGGGTCATTATAGTTGGTATCAGAGGAAAGGTATAGTCAACCTTTGGAAACTAGGATGTGAAAGCCTTAGTAAGAACCCTAAGGATAAGTCTAAGCATAGAACACAATCTTAGTGTTTTAGAAATGGCCATGAATAACCTAGGATAAGACCATAAGCATGAAAATTTTATTCTTGAATTATGTGGTTTCCTATTATAATTAGTGTTGCTCACACTATTCTTATTGGTTTTAGTCAATGGCTGGAACCCGAAGGAACCGTGTTAATGCGGAATGCGATGGGCAATGCAATGATTGTCCCCCTGAGCAACCAAACGATATGGGAGCTGGAATGCAAAATATTGTAACCATGCTCACACAACTTTCTCAAGCTATGAATCATGCGGGATTTCCAAACTAACAAAGGAGGGAGCAACATTCTATTGAATCCTTCATGAGGCAGCGTCCACCATCTTTCAGCGGGTCTACTGATCCATTAGTTGCTGAACAATGGATTAGTACTACTGAAAAGATATTTTCAGTTCTTCAATGTTCTGAACATGATAAAGTCATCCTAGCAGTGTACCGTTTGGAAGGAGATGCGGATCAATGGTGGAATCTTGTTAAGAATACGAGGCAAAGGGATGAAATTGAGTCTATGGAATGGGACGAGTTCAAGAACTTATTTTTCAATAAGTACTTCCCTCGTATTCTCCGAACAAAGATGGAGAAAGAGTTTCTTGAACTGAAGCAAAGGGATGATGAATCTGTTGGTACCTATGAAGCAAATTTTACAAGACTTGCAAGGTACACTTCTGGTATTATTATCCAACCTGAGAGTAAGATCGATCGATTCTTTAGTGGCTTAAAACCAAGTCTTCGAAGGGCGTTAGCCATAAGGGACTTCAATAGCTACGAGGAAATCGTTCGATGTGCTCTCAAAGTCGATATGGAGATTGGAGTAACCCATCAGTCACATGGGTTTGATAAGAAGAGGAATATGGAATTCAAAGGAAACTCTAAAGAGCACACTGAAAAGAAGATGAACTTTCCATTATGCTCAAAGTGTGGAAAGAAACATGGAGGGAGTTGTCTTAAAGGGACAAGTAAATGTTTTAAATGTGGAAAGGAAGGTCATCGGGCATTTGAATGCCGTGATAATGGGAAGAAGATGTCTAATGATGCAAACAAAGGAAGGGATACACAGAATGAACCTACTACACTTCAATGTTTCAAGTGCAAGGAGATGGGGCATTATGCCAATCAATGCCCAAATCCAAGGGTTGATGATGATGGTCGACGTCAACAAACTCTTAAAGCTAAAGACAAAGGAAAGTCACATGCAATTTCTATCAGCGATGTGGAGTACGATAACGATGTGGTGAAAGGTACACTTACTATCCACTCTAAAGTAGCAAATGTTTTATTTGATTCTGGATCCACCCACTTTTTTATTTCTGAAGACTTTTCTAAGGGTATCACCGTAGTACCTCAACAATTAGATGTTGAGTTAGCTGTGACAACACCTAATGGAACATCAATCGCATCAAATGTTTATAATTCTTCTCCAATCGAAGTTTGTGGGAAAGTGCTTCCTGCAAATCTTGTGATCCTTCCTTTAGTGGAATTTGATGTGATTCTTGGCATGGATTGGCTTTCTCTACATGGAGCTCATATCAATTGCCAAAGAAGGGAAGTCACATTTCATATTCCAGATCAATCTACGATCGTATACCAATGTAAGGATGAACATTACCTTCCAGTGGAAATTTCATCCATCTTATGGGTATTGATTCCACTAAATGAAGGTTATTTATCTCAAATGGTTGGTGAGAAACTCACGATTAAGAATATGCCCATTGTACGGGAGTTTGATGATGTCTTTCCGGAGGAATTGCCGGGTCTTCCACCAAATCGTGAAGTTGAGTTTTCAATAGAACTCGTACCGGGTGCTTTGCCTATTTCAAAGACACCTTATAGAATGGCCCCAATTGAGTTGCAGGAATTGAAGAAGCAACTCCAAGAGAATCTTGATAAGGGATTCATACGCCCTAGTGTGTCACCTTGGGGAGCACCTGTTCTATTTGTTAAGAAGAATGATGGATCAATGAGACTCTGCATTGATTATCGAGAACTTAACAAGATCACTATCAAGAACAAATATCCTCTCCCACGCATTGATGACTTATTTGACCAACTACGCGGAGCTCAATACTTTTCCAAGATTGATCTTCGTTCAGGGTATCATCAATTAAGGGTCAAAAGGGAGGATATACCAAAGACGGCTTTCGGTACAAGGTATGGACTCTATGAATTTATAGTGATGCCATTTGGTCTTACTAATGCCCCTGCTATCTTCATGGATCTAATGAATAGAGTCTTTAGAGACTATCTTGATCAATTTGTGGTAGTCTTTATAGACGATATTCTTGTCTATTCAAAGAGCAAGGAAGAGCATGAAGATCACTTGAGAATTATATTGAAGACCCTGAGAAAGGAGAAGCTTTATGCCAAATTTACCAAGTGTGAATTTTGGCTTCAAAAAGTTGCATTTTTGGGTCATATAATCTCAAAAGAGGGGATATCTGTGGATCCAGCAAAAACAGAGGTTATCGAAAGATGGTCAAGACCAACAACAGTAACTGAGATCCGAAGTTTTCTTGGTTTGGCTGGATATTATCGACGTTTTGTAAAAGATTTTTCACGATTATCTAATCCACTCACCAAGTTGACTCGGAAAGGAGTTAAGTTTGTCTGGACAGAGGAATGTGAAGAGAATTTCAAGGAGTTGAAAAGAAGGTTATCCAGTGAACCTGTGCTCACACTGCCTTGTAGTGGAGAAAGGTTTGTGATCTACAGTGATGCATCCAAGAAGGGATTGGGGTGTGTTCTTATGCAAAATGACATGGTGATAGCTTATGCCTCACGACAGTTGAAAATCCATGAGCAAAATTACCCAACACATGATTTGGAGTTGGCTGCGGTAATCTTTGCATTAAAGATTTGGAGGCATTACCTTTATGGTGAAAGGTGTGATATTTATACTGATCATAAAAGTTTAAAGTATATTTTCACACAAAAGGAGTTGAATATGCGTCAAAGAAGATGGTTGGAGCTGATTAAGGATTATGACTGCTCAATCCATTACCACCCTGGGAAAGCAAACAAGGTGGAAGATGCATTAAGTCGACAAGACCATGCTAGTTTATCCATGATGAGGATCAAAAAAGATCCAATATTTATGGATTTACAAAGTATGGATCTTGGAATTATAATGGAAGGGGAAAAATCTTATCTTTCTCAAATGAATGTTCAACCATCTATACATGTGAAGATTAAAGAGGCACAGAAAGAAGATGTCGAGTTACAAAAGAAGGTGAGAAATGTTCCTGAATTCAACCTTGATTGTGATGGGATAATAAAGTTCAGGAATCGGGTTTGCGTTCCTTCCATCCCCGAATTAAAGAAAGAGCTGCTGGATGAGGCTCATAGTTCTTCATTCTCTATTCATCCTGGAAGCACGAAGATGTATAGGGACCTGAAAGAGTACTTCTAGTGGGATGGCATGAAAAGAGATGTTGCTGAATATGTCTCTCGATGCTTGGTTTGTCAACAAGTTAAAGCTGAGAGACAGAAGTCTAAGGGGATGTTACAACCATTACCCATACCCGAATGGAAATGGGAAAACATCACTATGGACTTTGTCACAGGACTTCCTAAAACATCCAAAGGCAATAATGCTATCTGGGTCATAGTTGATCGTCTTACAAAGTCTGCACACTTCATTGCTATTAGAGAGGATTTCTCTCTAGATCAGCTTGCCAGGATATATATAAAGGAAGTGGTAAGATTGCATGGAGTACCACTTTCTATTATATCTGATCGAGATCCGAGATTTACCTCGAAGTTCTGGCGAAGTCTTCAGCATACTCTGGATACAGAGTTGAGTTTCAGCACTGCTTATCATCCCCAGACAGACGGTCAGTCTGAGAGAACAATTCAAACCCTAGAAGATATGTTGAGAGCTTGCTCTATGGATTTCAAAGGAGGTTGGGATCAACACCTACCTTTGGTGGAATTTTCTTATAATAATAGCTTTCACTCCAGTATTCAAATGGCTCCTTATGAAGCTCTCTATGGAAAGAAATGCAGGACTCCAACTTGCTGGGATGAAGTTGGGGAAAGAAAGCTATTAGGACCTGATCTCGTTGATGAAATGGCAGAAAAGGTCAGATCTATTCAACAACACATAAGAGCAGCTCAGAGTCGACAGAAAAGCTATGCCGACAACCGAAGAAAAGACCTAGAGTTTGAAGTGGGCGATAAAGTGTTCTTACGAATATCTCCCTGGAAGAGGGTTATGAGATTTGGAAAGAAGGGGAAGTTGAGCCCTAGATATATCGGTCCTTTCGAAATACTGATCGTGTTGGGAAGGTAGCTTACCGATTGGCGCTTCCACCGAATCTCTCTCAAGTTCACGATGTGTTCCACGTATCTCTCCTGAGAAAGTACATACCAGATCCTTCACATGTACTCAGCTCAGAAGTTGTACCGCTGGAGCAAGATCTTTCTTATGAAGAACGGCCGATAGAGATTCTGGATCGTAGCGAAAAAGTCCTACGAAACAAGACCACTCGCTTGGTGAAAGTTTTATGGAGAAACCACCAACTTGAAGAAGCTACATGGGATCTTGAAGATATGATGAGGGAGAAGTATCCTCATTTGTTTGTTGCAAAGTGACGAATTTCGAGGGCGAAATTCTTTTTAAGGGGGGTAGAATGTAACACCCGAGACTTTTATGTTATATAAATCATCAAAGGAATCTTTTTCTATACAACACTTGCTTGGCTTGCTTTACACGCAATCGCGACCTTCCTCGATAGCTTGCGTCGTACGCAATACCGAGTTTCACTAAACAACATTATGCTATTAAAACTAGCCGTTATGAATAGTAATAACCACTTTTTGAAATTTTATAAATTTTATTTTTCAAAATGGACTTCATTTTTGGACTCAGAATATCGAAATTATCCTAGGGTGAAATTTTGGTATTTTTCTGAAAACTTTCAATTTTTGATGAATAGTGAAACCACTAAGTGGTAGGTTAAAAACTGAATTTTGCATAAAACTTAATTTTACCGCTTCTGTGAATGGAATTTCAAAAATCCGAGAGACACGGTTAATATCAAGGACTAAAATGTGGTTCAATGAGATGAAAATAATTTTTTGGTGAATAGTAACTTTTTACTATTTTTACCGCGGTTAATAGTAAATAGGGTAACTAAGGGTAAATATGATATTAATATTACCCTAACACATGTCCTAATTCTATTGGACAAGTGTAATTCGACCAAAAACAAACTTAGGAATAAAATATGACCATTTAGGCCCACTTGGATTAGATTAGGACATTTATTATTAATTTATTTAAAGAAGGGTTAAAATAGTTAAAATCAACGTTTAATAAGTAAATCATTTTTAATATAGGGTTATACATAAGATACATTCGATTGAAAATATTCATTAGAAAGCTAAAAAGATTTCCTACATGATGGTATTTTATTTGTAATTTTTAGACATCAAATAAGTTAATTTATTTATGACACAAAGATGATGCAGTAATTATCTTATTAATGAAATATTGACAAAATTGATAATATAAATACCAAAATAAATGTAATTTGAAACTTTTTATGAATTCCACTAATTTTCTAGGTTACTATGATATATTAGTGTTGATTTAATCAACTTGGTTAGAACATATAATTCTGTTATGACTTTCACAAAAATCATATATCAAATAGTGTCAAAATTGACACAAAATAGTTTTTAAATCAAATATTATATTATTAATTGTTATTTTATTCCTAAAAATCTAAGGTTCGGCTAAATGACTTAGATAACGATATATATATTAATAATAAACAATTTGGGGTTCGTTTGGCATGTTATAGTAAGTGTATTAACCATATAGTGAAAGAAAACAAAAAGACACGGTAAAAGTTAAATTATTTAACTTAGAGTTAAATCTAATTGATAAGGTTAAAATAATAACCTAAACTTTTCTAAATCCTATTGGTTGATAGGATTGCGACCCTTCCCCACTTTAGCTTCGAAATAATACCCTTTGGAACCATTATAAACCAATTTTGACTTTAATATAAAATAATATTTTGAGATATTCCTAAGGTGACCCTCTCCTCCCTTATAAAAGGGCACCTCCTCCCCCTCCTCCTCACACCAATTTGAGCACTCAAGCTCGGCCAACCCCTGCCATTTTCTCCTCTCCACTTCCCTAGAATAATCCTAGAGGTCCTGGTCTTCTCCAAAGACCAATCTTAGTTCCTTAAGTGGAGGATTCAAAGAGGCGTTCCAAAGAAGAGGTAATATCCATTACCGATCTTTTCAATTTCTTTCTTCTTCAACTTTTTCTTCTTTAGTTGTTTCATGATAAAGTAATAACATAAGTATTACTTACATACTTATATGTTATTATAAATATGAAACAACCCTAATTCACCTTCTATCCATCATACGGAAAAATGAAATCACCGCGCGTGCGTACGTACGGAATACCGTCTCCACGCCGTGGTGTAATCTATTTTCCACCATCACCTTACAAGGATGGGTATAATGGTGTAATGAGTAACTATATATGATTATTATTAAGTAATATTGATACTGAAATAATATATATATATACTCCAATACAATTCCACGATCATAGGAACGATATCATCACTCGTGCGTACGTACGGAATACCGTCTCCACGATGTGATGCGACTCGTTCTACATGATCTTCATTTCATAATGATTATATAAATGAATTGAATGAATGAATATGGTATATACTACACTAATACCATTCTGGAAATGAATTATCTATAACCTAAAGATAAGAATAAGAATTTATTCGACAAAACACGCATAAGAACAAAAAGTTATAAAGACCCGAGTAACAAGTAACAATGAAATATTACTAACAAGAAGCTAATAATATGACCATATATGATATCATATCAATATGTATGATTCTGGAATAAGTCAATAACATTATTTAAACCATTATACAGGAGCTTCGGACACGAACAAAGCAAATCGGACCTAAGGTAAGGGAAATATCACAATCTCATTTTTATCCGAGATTGTTTATTCGTAAGTATTTACTGGGGTGTATTTTATCATCCACATCCACGTTCCCTCAATATGTAATATTGTTTCCATCCACTTGAAATAGTTTAAATCCAATTTTACCCTTAGGTGAGTTTTTAGTAAAGAATATGAAAGGAATCTTTTGTCATTTTTCCGTACGAGGTACTTTTTGACTTTTCCGACAAAAGTAAGAAGAATGTTTTTTTTAACTTATACGGCATGAATGGATTTTTAAAACATTACTTCAAAGAAGCTTCCTTTACAAGTTTTCAAGTTTATTTTTAATCAAATTCTTTTATTTTAAAGTTGTATGACATGTTATGAAAGGAAAAATGTTTTTTAAGAAGAAAGGATATTTTCCTCAAGAATTCAATTCAAGTGTTTTATCAAAATTATTTTCCATCTAAGATAATAAAGGGTTCTATTTCTATCCATATTTTTACATTGATTTTACTATGTTGTGATGGAATTATGTTTATGAATTCCTTTATCTTATATGAATTGATTTATGATGTCATGATGTATCAAGAATCCCATTTTTGTTACATGTGTTATGCGATGATGTATGTTTTATGATTATGTGGCACACATAAGAAAGGATTCATTATAAGATGGGTGAGACCTATATCTCCCTCCAATGCATTGGGTAATGATTTTATATCTCATGAGATAGACATGGCTGGAACGGAAGGTTATTTCGGTTCAGTGATACAGGACTGAAACGAGGAGTGAACTCGGTTCAGAAAGGGACTTTGTCCACTAAGATAGTCTTGGCAATGAGTCATGACTAACAAGAAATGATTTTCCATGATTATGTGTGCATGCCACAAAGTTTCAAGTTTTATGTTATGATTATGGGGATCTCATTTTCACTTCTATGATTTATTCCATGTTAAGATATTATGATCTCTTTTGCAGGTTTTGATTTTCAAAAAGATATGATATGATTTTTATTTCCTTTATTTGCCCTTGCTGAGCATTTGAGCTCACCCTTTTATGTTTTCTTTTCCCCAGGTCAGGAAGATGGATATTAAGTAGAATATGTTAAAAGGGACCCTAGATATGATGAAATAAATGGGAGACACTGTAGAAGATTTATGAACCAGTTGTTTATGTTTCCCAGTTTCTAAAGACACTATACCTATACGGTCCTTTGTGGTTTTGTCATATGTTGTAATAAGTGTGCTTCAATTTTGAAGTATTAACAATGTATGTAAAGTATGGGTAGTTATACTATGCGCGAGGAATGACCCCATATATATAGTCAAGGCCACACCCCTATGCGCCGAAGCCTGCGCTGCTCACCCTTGCGCGCCGCCATTTGCCTGCTCAAGACTTGCACGCCGCATGTTCCTTGGTTTTTCTTCTTTACCATAGTATCACATCCTCATTTCATTCGGATCCAACTCTGAGAGGGGACTGTTTTTGATTCTCCTTTCCATCACAAATATTAAATGACTGAAAATAAGGGAATACCATAGTCCAAAGTGATTCATCCTTTAAAGAAACATCAAAAATAGACAAAGGCATGAAAACTTATTTATTCCCACTTGGGTCGTGCAAGTTTCATCATGGTCGTGCAAGTATACTTGCATGCCACCTAGTGGTCGCGCATGCGACTTGTGTGCCCTCTTTGATTCTCCCTCGGGGTCTCCAACAGCCTATAAATACCCCCGATGGGCCCCCTATTTGAGGAATTTTTTTTTTCAGAAACTCAAACTTGAGCTCCCGGCGCCGTAGTCTCTTCTCGAAGCTTCCGAACAAATCTAAGGTAATTTCTTACCTAGAACGGAAGATATAAAGAGGGGGGAACAAGGCCTAAGTGTTGAAATTCATCAACACTTGCGTGCCTAAGTTTCAAACCCTAAAGGGAAATGAAGACACTTTTGTTCCTCCTTACCCCTTCAAAAGATCTTGCATGCCACTCTTCTGGATGCCTCTAGGGATAATACTAAGGGATTGAGCCAAGTCTCGCCCAAGTATTACTCCATGTGTTGACCATCGTGCAAGTAATCATGTGTCGTGCAGGTATACCTACACGACCAGTACTTGCGTGCCCACGCAGGACCTGCGCGCCTACTTCTTTTTGGGTGCCCATCCTGCCAATTTCACCTCTCTTATTCCTATCCACCTCTCCTATTCAAGATTCATCCTTCAAAACCCTCTTCAAAGTAATTTCTGTTGGCATGGCTCCCTTGTTGGCATCCTTATCTGAATGGAATTTTATGGAATATCTCTTAAAACATAGTGATCTACATATCTTTATACCACTAAGGTGAGAGTTTCATTCATTCAACCTCATCCATTAAGATGAGAGGATCTTTAACCTGGGCCTTCTTTTCAAGAGTAAGCCCCAGTCCAAATTCTATTAATTTGGGCATCTTCCTTAGGAGTAAGCCCCAAGTCCCCTATTCCTGGGCCTCCTTCTTAGGAGTAAGTCCCAACAAAAAATTTCTAAATTTGGGCATCCTCCTTAGGAGTAAGCCCCAAGTTCCCAAATTCCAAATTCCCTTAACCTATGCCTCCTCCTTAGGAGTAAGCCCCCCTTTTCAAATCCATTTAACCTGGGCCTCCTTCTCAGGAATAAGCCCCAGTTATTCCCCAGTTCTCAAGGTCTACAAATTTGGGCATCCTCCTTAAGAGTAATCCCCAATCATAATTTTTCTTAACCTGGGCCTCATTTTCAGGAATAAGCCCCAGTCATAATTCCCCTTAACCTGAGCCTCCTTCTCAGAAATATGCCCTAGTCATAATTTATCTTAACCAGTTTTAATTTATTTTGATTTGGGCATCCTCCTTAGGATTAAATCCCCAAGTCCCTTCCCAATTTGGGAATCTTCCTCAGGAGTAAGACCCATGTTAGAATAACCAAATCTCCATAGAAAAACATATACCTTTATGGACCCTATTCTTGGATTTCTTCTCAAAAATAAGTCCTGATCTCTATCTATTTGGGCAGTTATGCATACATAAGCCCCACATCATTTCTTATGATTGCATCTTTCATGGCACAATTGTCTGGTATTACCAATACCTCTTGGTTCTCAAACAGATAATGACTCACATGAGCTTAGAGTGTAAAAGTAATTATGACATCTTTCTTTGAGCCATCAATCATGCATGGACATCATACTTCTTTACTCGAACTACGTGGGTTCTGATTCCTTTTCAAAATAAAGGATACGTAGGTAGCCCATTTACGAGTATGATCCCAAATCTAAAATAATCCATGTCCTTTTGAATGACAATAAACATCAAGTGCCCCACTGAGTGGCTTTAAAACTAGTGTGGTCATCATAATGACCAAGAGACTTTTTTATAATGTATTGAAGAATACCATTGACTAAGAATCTCTAATAAATACAGATGATTCTCTATCAAGGAAGAACCTAGAATACATATAAAATGATTCACTAAATTTCTTACATATCAATCATTGATTGCAAGTTCTAAAGGATATATCGTTATTATACATGGTAATTTAATAAGGATTCATGAACATAAATTAAATCTCTAAAGAGAGTCTCATAGTAGTCAATAATTACCCTCAAAAAGGTGTGATGAGTCTGACCTCCCATCCTCTTGACCAATGCAAATTATTAAGCCTTATCAGTTCACAACTAATGAGCACCTACCTTTGGAAAGTAGGTCCAAATGGATATAGAATCATTGGATGTTTCCGGTTCTATAAATAAACCCATTAGAAACTGATTGTAATGTTTGAACCTTAAACCAATGAGGTCATCCCCATTTCCCGAGGAAACACATCCACATCCATATTTCTTAAAAATTTACTTCAAAACATTCTTAATATTTTATATAATATTGGTTAAAGTCCTTTATACACTTGTTTGAATTTTTATAAGAGGTCTATAAAGAAATATTTCTATCGTTTTCCAAACAAGGTCCTTTTTAACCTTTTTGACAAAATTAAGGTAAGAATGTCTTTTTTTAACTTATACGGCGAGTGCGGCTATTTTCTGCCATTATAAAATCGTCGAAGCTTCCCTTAAAAGATTATAAGAATATTTTAAAAGTAAATGTTTTAATTATGTGGATTTTAAATGATTTAAAAAAAGATATATTTCTCTCAAATAGTTTTGATTTCATCTATGTCAACATCCTTTGATGTATTTTAAGCTTATTTGAAGTTGATTTATTATGATACAAGACTTCCATATAATATTTAAGGTTTTGTGATATGTTTGACTATGGATGTGTTATTTTTATACCATTCATGGTTTATGGAGAATGTATTGACATTTTGTATGCTAGTTTTAATACGAATGATTATGTTATGTTTAAACCTGTTCATATGAAGAACACATTGGACTTAGTAAGTGATGGGTGGAGCCCGCTATAGCTCTTCGATGCATCGGTAGGTCTCATGAGACAAACTAATATCTTGGCACAAGGCCTTGAAAAAATCTTATTTGTAGTCTTGTCACAAGGCCTTGACTATGTGGTTATGATAGTCTGGCATTACGCATTCCATCATTATGAAAGTGGTTATTGATATTTCATGTGATTATACCATTATTATAATATCCATGTGAATAAGTAAATGGAATTATTTCATTTTATTTCTTCCATATTATGCTGAAGTTAAAGTTTAAAAGGCTTTTGTTTTAGTTATACAATGCCTTAAATGTTTGTGCTTATTTAAGAAAGTTTCTTCTATGTTGTTATCCTAACTCGACATCTGAGCTTACCCCTTTCATTGTTTTTATTTTTCCCAGGATGTGAAGAAGTATTTTATAAATGACCTGTAGGGATAGTATGAGGGGATATGAGTGTAGTCTGTGGAAATAAGATGTTGTTGTAGTTTTTCACTTTACGATGTAAAGTAAACTTTAAGAATGTATCTAGTGATTCCAAGACTACTAAACTAATCAGTATTTCGAGAATTGATCTTTTGTGATCATGCCAATGTTATGTAATAATGCACTGACTCTGGGAAACGGGGGTCTGGGTGTTACAGTTGGTATCAGAGGATGTTTAGTACAATCCTTGGAAGCTAGATTTAGATAATTTCCGATTAGAGCACATAGACGTAAGATGGAATTTGAGGATTAGTATAGAAGAACATCCTAGAATTTTGGTATTGTAGAGATTTTGTGAGTTTTCCTAAAAATACATCCATGTCTGGATACGAGCAAGTAGTGGTGGCTTTGGCACAGATGTACCTAGGGGTAATACCCAAAAACACCGCTTTGAGCTAGACTCGAACGAGAACTACTGCTCAACGACGAGCCTTACTGCACTCTTGGTTATGAAAGTTCCGGGGGAATTGCTTAGGATAATTCTAATTTTCTTTAAAACCATTATGAATGGTTTATGAATATATAATTACTCAAAGAAAACATTTTTATGATTATGGATTATATCCATAAACTATTCAATTTATGTTAAGTGTTTTACAAGTATGGATTTATGTATTTTGATTCATAAACTGATCTAGTTAATGACATTGTTTAGAAATAGAACCCAATGGATGGAATGGAAACTGTATCAATGCATGCAATCCATGTAGGGATTTCCCTCCTGTTCAAGATAATTATAGTGGAGCTGGTGATGCAACTAGTGCTGATCAGCTAATCACCACACTGGGACAACTCACTCAGGTTATTAATAATATCATTACCCATATAGAGCACCCAGATCAACAGCGTGAAGGATCAATGTTAGATCGCTTCATGAGGAAACAACCACCAACATTTAATGGGATTACAAATCCCTTAGTAGCTGAGCAATGGATAAATTCCTTAGAGAAAATATTTCATTCCTTGGGGAGTAGTGAAGTGGAAAAAGTTATCATGGCAGTTTACCACCTCACTGGAGATGCTGATCAATGATGGTCATTTATTCAAAACATGAAGGAAGATGATGAAGTATCAAATATGGAATTGAGGGAGTTTAGAGAGATTTTCTTTGAAAAATACTTTCCTCGTGACCATCGAGAAGATATGGAAAGACAATTTCTGAGTCTGAGACAAAAGGAGGATGAGAATTTCACAAAGTGTGAGGCTGACTTTACAAGGTTAGTGAGGCATGCTGCAGATTATATATGTAACCCAAGAAGTAAGATTGATCATTTCTTTGATGGGTTAAAACCATTTCTTCTTCGAGCATTAGTCTCACAATCCTTCTCATCATACGAAGATATTGTGTCACGTGCTATAAAGACAGAAAACGAATTCTGTAAGTCTTATGACTTTAAATCAAAGAAAGAAAAGAAGAGATCTTATGATCAATCTGGAAATGGAAATAAGGGGAAGAAGGGAAAAGTTTAATATCCATCCTACAGTAAATGTGGGATGAAACACCAGGGTACTTTCTTAAAAGGAATGGGAGTCTATTACAAGTGTGGTGAAATGGGCCACCAAGCTCATGATTGCAAGGGGAAGAAGGAAGCTACTGATGTCCAATTCTATAATTGCAGGGATATGGGACATTTTTTAAATGAATGTCCTATGTTTTAGGGAAACTTACCTCAGAAAAGGCCAAGGGATCAAGGCCATGCTTATGCTATCACTACTGCAGAAGTAGATGCTCCGAAAGACATGGTTATTGGTAATTTAATGGTTTCCTCATGTTTAGAAAATGCATTATTTGATTCTGGATCGTCACATTTTTTCATATCTTACCAGTTTTCTAAGAAAATTAGATATTTCCAATTGGATTTAATAAGGGAGTTGCCAGTCAGAACTCCTAAGGGAAGTATCATTATTACAATGTTCTGTGAATCAGTTCCCATTAGAGCATATAAATGTTCTTTATCTACTGGTATCAACTAAATTCAATTATCAGGGAGGAAGAGAATGAAATAACTATGGGTTAGGAATGGAATGCTCAAATATAGGATGTACCTATTGTGAAAGAATATGTAGATGTGTTTCTGGAAGAATTACCTGGACAACCTCCAGAATGAGAAATTGAGTTTTCAATTGATTTAATTCCTGGTTCAATGCCCATATCAAATACCCCTTATGGAATGGACATTGTAGAGTTAGTTTAACTAAAGAAACAACTAGAAAAATTGAGTAATAAGGGATTTATTCTTACTAGTGTTTCTCCATGGGGAGCCCCTACACTTTTTGTTATGAAGAAAGATGGCTCTATGAGGTTGTGCATTGACTACAGGGAGATCAATGCAATTACAATAAAGAACATGTATCCTCTACCTCGCATTGATGATTTATTTTACCAAATGCATGGAGCTCAATACTTTTCAAATATTGACCTTCGATCTTGAGACATTCAGTTGTGTGTGAAGAAAGAAAACATTATAAAGACAGCATTTCGAACCAGGTACAGGAATTATGAATTTATAGTAATGCCTTTTGGATTGACTAATGCACCCTCTATATTCATGGATCTAATGAACCCTGTTTTCAAGGAATACCTCAATGATTTTGTAGTGGTATTTATTGATGATATCTTGGTATACTCCAAAAGCTACGAAGATCATGAAAATCACTTGCGCATTATCCAGAAGACTCTGAGAAGACATGAATTATTTGGGAAGTTTAGCAAGTGTGAATTCTGGCTTCAAGAGATTTCTTTTCTTGGCCATTCTGTCTCTAAAGATAGAATCTCTGTTGATCCATCTAAGACCAGATCAATCCATGAAAGTCCAGCACTGATGATTATAATTGAGGTACGCAGTTTTATTGGTTTAGCAGGTTATTATTGACATTTCTTCCAGAATTTTTCTCAGTTGGATAACCCATTAACAAAGTTCACACGTAAAGGGGTTAAATTTGTTTGGAAAAAATATTGTGAAGAATGTTTCGAAGAACTGAAGAGAAGATTAGTCAATGATCCTATATTGACTCTAACATTTGTTAATTATGGGTTTATTATTTATAGTTATTCTTCAAAGAAAGGACTTGGTTGTGTCCTTATGAAGAATGATATGGTTATTGCCTATGCATCACGACAGCTAAAGATTTGTTGAGCAGAACTATCCTACTCATGATCTTGAGTTAGCAGCTATAATCTTTTCTTTCAATATTTGGAGACACTATCTCTATGGTAAGAAATTTGAGATTTATACTGATCACAAGAGTTTTAAGTATATCTTCTCACAGAAAGAACTCAACATGAGGCAAAGGAGATGGATTGAATTAATCAAGGATTATGATTTCACGATACACTACCACCCAGTGAAGGCAAATAAGGTTGCAGATGATTTGAGTAGAAAAGATCATGGAGTTTTGAACAAGATGAGAGTTGAGAGGGATACTATTTTCATGGATCTAGTAATGATGGATATGGGAATCACCATGGAAGGTGGGACATCAATACCTTTTCAAATGGTTTCCAAATCATATTTACTATAAAGGATTAAGAGTTCTCAGACCGATGATGAAGAATTTCAAAGGAAGATTAAAGATATGAATGATAGGAGATTGAGTGACTTTGTGTATGAAGATGAAATTTTGAAATTTGGGAAGAGGCTTTGTGTTCCCAATATACCTGATCTAAAAATGGAAATGTTGGACGATCCTCACAGTTCCAATTTCTCTATACACCCTCGGAGCACCCAAATGTGTAGGGATTTAAAGGAACATTTTTGGTGGGACAACATGAAGAGGGAGATTACTTATTTGTGTCAAGATGTATTGTTTTTCAATAAGTGAAAGCTGGAAGGTAATATCCTAGAGGAGTCATTCATCCTCTTCCCATACCTGAGTGGAAATGGGATAATATCACGATGGACTTTGTCATGGGACTACAAAAGACTCCTAGAAGGAACGATGGAATATGAGTCATTGTTGATCATCTTACCAAGTCAACACATTTTCTTGCTATAAGGGAAGATTTACCACTTGAATGTCTAGAAATACTATATATTAATGAAGTTGTGAGACTTCATGGAGTACCCCTATAAATTGTTTCGGATCGTGATCCCTGTTTTAAATCAAGATTCAAGAAAAGTCTTCAGAAATCCATGGATACTGAACTTCATTTGAGCACTGCTTACCACCCTCAAACAGATGGACAATAAAAACGGACTATTCAAACCTTATAAGATATGTTGATATCATGCTCAGTTGACTTTCAGGGTATGTGGGATCAATATTTACCTGTCGTAGAATTTTTCTATAACAATAGCTTCCATTCAAGTATTGGGATGGAACCATATGATGCGTTATATGGAAAGAGATGTCGCACGCTGACCTGTTGGGATGATGTTGGTGAAAGAAAACTCGTTGGCCCAGAACTGGTGGAAGAAACGATGGAAAAGGTGAAGGTAATCCAAAACCACATCAAAGCAGCTCAAAGTAGGCAGAAGATCTATGCCAATAACTGAAGGAAGGATTTGGAATTTTAGGTAGGAGAAAATGTTTTCTTGAAGGTATCTCCATAGAAGGGAGTTATAACTTTTGGAAAGAAAGGTTTATTGAGTCCCAGGTACATCGGACCTTTCGAAATTCTAGAATGAATTGGGGTTGCAGCTTACCATTTGGAAATGCCAGCAAATCTATTCCAAATTTCACGATGTGTTCCACGTATCACTGTTGAGAAAATACATGCCTGACCCAACGCATTTACTCACCTATGAGGAATTAGAACTGGAACCCGATCTGTCTTATTGCGAAGAGACCATCAGGATTCTTGATACCAGAGAACAAGTGTTGAGAAACTGGATGACTCATCTGGTAAAAGTTCTACGGAGAAACCATAAAATGGAAGAGGTAATGTGGGAAACTGAGGAACTTATGATGAATAACCACCCGAGTCTTTTTATGCATTAATATTATAGACATTTCTAGGACAAAATTATTTGAAGGAGTGGAGAATGTAACACCCCAAGCTTCCATGGTACATTTCCCTTTGAATAATGCAATAGCTGGAATTGTACAAACTTCGAGATCCTAACACACCGCGACCAATCAAACTAGCCGTTATGAATAGTAATACCCACTTTTTGAAATTTTATAAATTTTACATTTCAAAATGGACTTCATTTTTGGATTCGGAATATCTAAATTATCTTAGGGTGAAATTTTGGTACTTTTTGGATAAATTTCATATTTTGATGAATAGTGAAAATTACTAAATTTTAATTAAAAAAAGGTTTTTTAATCGAAATAATTAATAGTGATAAATTATGAATTTGGGTGGGTTTAAAGTATATTTAGAATATATGTTTACCATTTAATACCATTTTGGTCATTGGACGTAATTTCACATTTAAAACGGACATAAAAAGTGTCAATCTTTTGATAGTTATTATTTCTTAAAAACACACTTTTTGTTTTGACAGCGGGAATTAATTTTAAATTAATTTCTTCCACTTCTGTGTTTTGAATTTGGAAAAATGGATTCCATATTTTCAATCAGGATGTCCAAATTTTTTAAATATTTAACTCTTATTTTTAGACATTTTGAATCATTACTTTGGTAAATATTTTATTTACCATGGTTAAATGGTAAATCCGTTAAATAAGGGTAAACAATAATATGATAATAATATCAATTTACCCTAAAACTCATCCTATCCCTGTTGGTTGATACATGTCCAACCATGGGTATCTTTGGGTCGATTTTGGGACCCCATGGATCAACTTGTAAGTGATAATGACACTTTATATTAACTAAGTTGAAGTAAATACAAAAATGATATAAGCATATATTTTTATAAGAAACATTTTACATAGGGTTATATATGTTATAGTTTCGGCTATAAATATTCATTATAAAGCTAAAACGATTTCATACATAATGGTATTTTATTTATAATTTTTCGACACAGAATAATTAGATATATTTTTGACACAATAATGATGTAATATTTTCCTTATTAATGAAAGAATGAAATAATTTGTATTATAAATGTTAAAATAAATATAATTTGAATGTTTTGATGACATAAACGAATTTTATTTGTTAATATTTTTTTTTATAATTTATTAAATGAATTTTTTTCTAATTAATAAAGTTTTTAAGACTTTAACAAAAACCAATTATTAAATAGTGTCAAAATTGACATAAAAGAGTTTTTAAAACAAATATTATATTATTAATTCATATTCTATTCCTAAAAATGTAAGGTTCTTCCAGAGGGCTTGTATCATGATAGGTGTATCATTAATGGAACAATTGGGAGTCTCTTGGAAGTTTATAGTAAGTTTATTTACAATATAACATAAAAATACAAAGAGACATGATAAATGTCAAACTAATTAACTAAGAGTTAAAATTAAAAGACAAGGTTAATAATGTGACCCAAAACTGTCTAAAACCTATCAGTTGAGTTTTTTTCGAACTATCCCCACCTAAACCTTTAAATAATATACTTTTGAGCCATTATATACCGAATATGGATTTATTATAGAATAATATTTCTAGATTTTCCAAAGGAGCCCCTCACCCCTCTTATAAAAGGGCACTTCCCCTTCCCTCTAATTCACAACTTCAAAGCCTTTTTTCTCGGCCTAACCCTGCCAAAATATCCTATCAACTTCCCTCACTTCAACCTAATGGACTTAGTTTGATCATAAAGCCAACCTAAAGAGCCATTTTGATCAAATCAAAAGGCAGAACCCAAACAAGATGTAATGTTTTCACCACCCTCTTTCAAGTTCCTTTCTTCTTCAAATTCTTCTTTATTTGTTATTTCCATTATAAAAAATAACTCCATTATATTCTATATAATTTTATTTTATTATAAATATGGTATAACCATATTCATTAGTCTATCCATCCTTTGAATGACATGTCACCATACGTGCATACATAGGACTTACCATCTCCACGTCGTGGTGTAATTGTTATTCAATACATTATTATTTGGATGGGTATAATAATGATGTGTAATTAATATAAATAATAAATATAACATGATAATTATTCTTTATATATGATACATCACAAAATTATATATTATTTTAAAATCAAATGAATGATATTGTCACTTGTGCGTACGTACAGACTACCGTCGCCACGAACGCGATGAGATTCATTCCCCATCGTATCCATTCAAGAATAATTTTCATTTGATGGTTAAAAATAATGTTTAAAGACTTAATATCATTGAGGATATGAATAAGATACAACCTATCCATAGCAAACATAGCTTACATAACAAATTATGTAAAGAAAAATGATTCAGTTGACACCCGAAACAAAGATAATACAAAGATATTATTAACAAAGCAACATTAAAAGATCATATATTATACCATATAAATGTATATGATTCTTGAATAATTTAACTACAATTATTTCTACATTATAAATTATGTTAACCTAACCTCAACGAAGTAAAAGTACAAGGTAATGGTTTATTTCACAATCTCTTCATTATCCGAGGTTGTTTATACATATTTATCTACTAGGACCTCTTTATCATCCACATCCATGTTTCATAAAAATGTATCTCAAAACATTCATAAAATTTTATAGAATATTGTTTAAGGTCATTTATACCATGGTTTGACTTTTTATAAAAGGTTTATAAAGTAACCTTTCCATCTTTTTCCAAACAAGGTCCTTTTAACCTTTTCGACAAAAATAAGGTAAGAATGTCTTTTTTTAACTTATATGGTGGGTGCAGCTATTTTCCACCGTTATAAAATCATCGAAGCTTCGCTTAAAAGCTTATAAGAATATTTTAAAAGAAAATGATTTAATTATGTGGATTTTAAATGATTTAAAAAAAGAGATATTTCTCTCAAATAGTTTTGATTTCTTCTATGTCAACATCCTTTGATGGATTTTAAGCTTATTCGAAGTCGATTTATTATGATACAAAACTTCCATATAGTATTGTAGGTTTTGTGATATGTTTGACTATTGATGTGTTATTTTTATACCATTCATGGTTTATGGATAAAGTATTGATATTTCTTATGCTAGTTTTAATGCAAATGTTTATGTTATGTTTAAACCTGTTCTTATGAGGAATGCATTGGACATAGTAAGTGACGGGTGGAGCCTGCTATAGATCCTCGATGCATCTGTTGGTCTCATGAGACAAAATATTGTCTTGGAAAAAGGCCTTCACAAAATCTTATTTGTAGTATTGGAACAAGGCTTTCACTATGTGGTTAGGAATGTATGGAATTATGAATTCCATCATTATGAAAGTGGTTATTGATGTTGCATGTGATTATTCGATTAGTAGAATATCCATGTGAATAAGTAAATGGAATTATTTCATTTTATTTCTGCCACATTATCCTTAAGTTCATGTTTAAAAGGCTTTTGTTTTAGTTATACATTGCATTAAATGTTTATTATTATTTAAGAATGTTTTTGCTATATTGTTATCCTTACTAGGCATATGAGCTCACCCCTTTCTTTGTTTTATTTTTTCCAGGATGTGAAGAAGTATTTTATGAATGACCTGTAGGGATAGTATGAGGGGATATGAGTGTGTTATATGGACAAAATATATTATTGTAGCTTTTCACATTATGATGTAATCTAAATTTATGAGTGTATCTAGTGATTCCAAGGCTACTAAACTAATTGGTCTTTCGAGACTTGATCTTTTGTGATCATTCCAATGTTATGTAATAATGCACCGACTCTAGGTAACTGGGGTCGAGGTGTTACACATAAGGCATAGATCATAATGGAAGATGAACCATGATATAATAGCATTGGAATAAAAAATGTAATTGTGGAAAAATAAAAAACACATAATATGATTACCATATTAGCCAATGCATTGCTTCCAAGACCATTATAGTGGAAAAAGTCCATTACTGAATCTTGTTTACTTTACATTATAGCCATGTATTACTAAACCAGATTTACTTAGTGTTCCATTCATGATTATCTCATGAGATATAAACATTTACCCAATTAATTGGAGGGAGATTTGTGTCCCACCCATATCATAATGAAATAATTCTTACATGTGATGCAAAAACAAAAATCATTCATCATAGCATAACCCATAAAATATTATGGGTTTCATAAACATCATTCCATCATAACATAATCTATTCAAGATAAATGGATTTCATAATTCCATCAAAAAAATCAATGTAATAATAGTGATTGAAACAGAACCCTATGTCATCTTATATGGAAATCATTTAGATAAAACAGTTGAGATTTATTCCTGAGGAAAATATACTTTCTTCTTCAAAAACGTTTTCTATTCTCAAAATGCCATCCAATTTTTAAAGAAAAGAATTTAGTTTTAAAAAACATGAAATCATGTATTGTAAAATTCATGAAAATAAATAATTATTAAGATTTAAAAATCCATTCATGTTGTATAAGTCAAAAACACATTCTCCTTTTACTTTTACTGAAAAAGTCAAAAAGTACCTCATATGGTAAACAAAAGAATGATTCCTTCTATACCATGCAATAAACGTAAAAATGGTTAAAAATTAATATAAACATACATTGAATAATAAAAAAACTATTATTAATTTTTTTTAGAAAACATGTACATGGATGATAAATATATCCCCAGTAAATACTTATCTTTAAACAATCATAGATAAAAATGAGATTGCAAAATTATCCCTTACCTTTTAATATTCATTAGTCGAGGGCATGGTCACCTTCTGTATAATGATAAAATCATGTTATTAAATTATACCAGGACCATATACATATGTATGATATCATTTATGATCCTTTTATGTCATTTTGTTAATATTATTTCAATATTACCATTATTTCGGTTGTTAACTGCTTAGTTTTCCCATTCCCATTTTTCAATGCAAGTCGTGTTTGTTCTGAATAGGATGCATTTTACTAATGAAATTAAGTTCATAATTATTATTTTCACTCATCATATAAATTTTATAATCCTTCATGAATTATACCCATCTAAATAAAGTATTTTTGAATAATAATTTAAACCATGGCGTGGAGACAGTAAGTCGTACGAACACACACATGGGGATATTGTTTTTTTATGATGGATAAAAGGAGGTATAAGGTTTTTACATAATAATAATAAAAATCACATAATTTATAACATATTGGTGTTATTAATTTATTGTGGAATCAATATAGAAATAGGAAGTAGAAGAAGAAAAGAAATTGAATTGAATTAGAAAAGCAATTATCTCTTCCTCATTGGAGTTCCTTTGGATCTATTCTTATGGACACTTTGGATGGAATTTTTTGAAACCTAGAACCTATATAATTTAAATAAGAATGTTTATAAGATAATTGGGTAGGATTTGGTCGAGCTAGAAGGCTTATGGAGGTGTGAGGAAACTTGGGAGGAGCCGATTTTTTATAAGAGAGGAGAGGGGCACATTAGGAAACTCCAATAATATTAAAATATAACAACCATATTCTAGATATAATTAATTAAACATTGACCCTAAATGAAATATATAATACCTTTGGACTATACCTTATCCCCTTGTGAATATTTAATAATTTAGTGATTTTTAAATAATTTAACAATAAATTAATTCAAAAAGACATTATTATTTCCAAATTTAATAATATTCCTTGAATTTGAATCAAAATATAATATAACAAAGTGGAAATTCGAATATAATGATTTTTTGAATTTATAATATATCTTATAGATCTTGGAAGTTTTTTATACACATTAACTAATCCAAAATATAACAAAGTAAATATTATTAAAATCATTTATTCTTTTTTTTATGTTAATTGAATAAACCTTATTTTAGAATTGATGAGAATTTTATGATAATTATATAACTTATAAAAATTAAAAATAAATTTATGTAATGAAAATGGTTTCATTTATATCAAAATAGACATTTATATTCATTCATAGATTGATTTTGGCCCTATGTGGACACATAAAAGTTATTAAAATACAAGATAGTGATATTTTGTAACAACCTTTGATATAAATAATACATAATTTATTGTCATGTACACATTTCCATTAAACAACTCAAAATCGATCATATTATTATATGTATCGAATATTATTCATCCAATAATTTTTTGGGGACCTTTTTTTTGTTTTATTATAATCCTTATAATTTTGATTTACGCTTAATTAATTCTTTTAACTCTTACCATGGCAACATGTGTTTTTATTCACTAAGGGCTAATATAGTAACTCTAAAATGAAAATGGACCAATTAATGGACCATTAATGACATATTTAACTTTATCCCAATTATTTTTTGGATCTTTATATTTTTATGAATTTTATATAATTTATAAAATATTATTTATTTAAAATATCAATATTGTCAATTTTGACACTATTCATTAGTTGACTTTTTGGAAATATCATAACATAGTGATATTTTCAAAAACACCTTTAAACCATAAATAACATGTCGGTGTAATCCATAAAATTAGTGGATGACATTAATTCACTGAAATTTTATTTATTTTAATATTTTTAATACAATTTACCTGATATTTCTATAAATAAAATAATTATTTCATCATTATTGAGTCATCATTAATGATAACTATTTAATCTCTAAAAATTATAAATAAATGTCTATGATGTAAATAATTATATTATATTTCTAGAGATTACCTATAATCGATTTCATTCCCTGTTAGTCACTAAATTAAAATTAATATACTTATATAAAATGAGAGTGTGACATATTATCAAATTTGATACTTTTTTATATTCAAGTCATATTCATGGGAATGTTGCCAATATGTGATTACATTTATAACCATAGTTAATAAGGGTCTAATTTATTCATCCAATAGGATTTTTATAGGTGTTAACGTAATTTTATAATATTATTTTTACCTTAAATTTCCTGATTTACCTTTAACCATGGTAAAAAAATAATTACAAAAGTTACTATTAATAAAAACCAAACCTAAAAGTAACATATTAACATAATTTGGACCCATTGACTTGAAGTAAGGAATCCATTTTTTATAATTCAAAACACATAATTGGAATAAATTAATTTAACATTAATTCATGTTGTTTAAACCAAAAAGAGGGGTTTTAATAGGTAAAAAAGTATCCAAATACTTTTATGAGTTTATACCCAATTTAAATATGAAATTACATAAAATGACCTATATTGAATTAAATGATAAAAAATAATCCAATTACACATTAAACCCAATTTAAAATATATACTATCTATATAAATCAATTAGATTAAAAGGTTGTTTTAAATTAAAATGCAGTATTTTTCACTATTCATTAAAATATGAATTTTATCAAAAAAATACCAAAAAATCAACAAAAGTAAATTTTTATGCTCCTCTTCCAAAAAAAGTTTATTTAGTCAGATATAATATATAAAATTATTAAAAACTAAATTTAAAATGGGCACGCCATCAAAAGGTTGAAAATTCATTTTTTTGAAAAATACTTCTTTTATCCAAAAAATTGAATTTGTTATTATATCATGTCTATAAAATACCTAATATTAATTTAAATGTTATATAAAATTTAAAATTTGGTTAATACTATTCATAACATCCAGTTTATATCCTATTAAATAAAATATTTTAATAATATATCATTGTTTAGTAAAACTTGGCATTGCGTACAATGCAAGCTATCGAGGAAGGTCACACTTGTGTGTTACACAATCCGTGAATAGTGTTGCATATATTTCAGGATAATATGGTGTTGTGTATAGTGCAAGATAATATTGGTGTATCTTACAACATAAGACATCAAAGTAATTGAAATGAGTCTATTTCATTAAATCTTTAGGTGTTACATGAACTCTCATTGAGCATGGAATTACAATCATGAATTGAGTAGATCTGTCATCCCACATCCACTCTAAAACCTTTAAGGGTTATGAAAAACTAACGGGAGCTTAGTGGTCTACCTTCACCGAATATTGGGTGAGGCATCATAGGATAAACTTGTGAACACACCTCAATATATTAGGAATCTAAAACTGATGTCTAATGTTTTGGTATATCTTTTTCAAGGCCTAATTTAGTGATTAATCCCCACTTCACATATAGATAATAGAATCACTATTCGCCCTCAAAAGATGATGGTATTCTCTTCAACATTATCAAATCCATCATGTGCATCACCTAAGTATTCTTGATAATGTATGACATCACAATTGATGTCTACCCACTAGGATCCCCCCATGCTATGAATAAGTTGAGGGGAGACAATCATCGATTGAAGATAGGATTCTTCTCCCTCATCTACCAAGGAAAACGTAATCACCACCAACTACTAAAAATCTACCCCCATCAACTGAGCTCACGATTTTCTACTAAATATACCATCCACCCCGTTCCTATTTCAGGGATTATAAAAAATTTGGATATCATTTCCCTATAATAATTGTAGCCACCAAAATTTTTCAGATTATTATATATAATGGGTAATATATACCTTACACTATTTTCGTCACTATAAACTATGAACCAATCACTGATAAGTTAATTTATCTAAATATTCAAGGCAAACACTACCACTAACAACACTAAATCATGGATCACACAGTACTCCTACTAAGGTATCAACCACCTAGACCCACTTGCAATCACCATATACCTCCTCATTAACACACAATAAAACCTACCTCTTGAGGCTTCATAGAACACCGTGAACTTAACTACCACTTTTAGAAGCCTCAAAATATGGGAACTCATTAATATCAGTTTTTAATCCTTGAAATACCTCTATCATAGCTCAAACCTTGAAAAAGGATACCCCTTTTAGGTAAGGAAGTCTATGGGAGGTACAATCCTATAGAATTCAGACTAAAATATATGATATTATACTTCCAATATAAAAAATCTATACACCCCAAGAAAACTCTTGGATGTATCCCAAGAAATAATTACCTCAGTCATTATTGGTTCCATGGCTAAAATTTCCTCTGAGATGACATGTCCTAGGAAGTGGGACTCTCTAATCAAAAATTAAAAATTTGAAATCTTAACAAAGAGAAAATTATCCTAAATCAATTTTATGAAAAATCTAAAATGTATAAACTCTTGATCATTCAACACTAAATAATCTAGGATCTCATCGATGCACACAACCATGAATTTGTATTAGAAAAGTTAGAAAATCAAATTCATGAAATATAGTAGAATCAGAATGTCTTATTTGAGATATCATACATGATAACCTATTGATGGTGATATCCTGAAATAAGATTGTTCTTTGATAACCACTCAACTCCTTTCAACTAGCTATATAGGTCTTCTATCCTTATTAGATGGTAATTTTTATTTATTTTCACCTAATGCTAGTGGTTATAGTCAATCAAAAACGTCAAGATCTCAGACAACATCTTGTAGAATAACACCAAAGCATCCTAGAGGGACACCATGGGTCTGATAAAACATTCCTCCATAAGGTTTCCTAACTATTATTTCAACTCCCTAAGCTACCCTGGGGACATCCAATAAGATACATAAGATATCAAAGTTTTCCTATGGTGTAGATCAACACAAAAGTCGATATCCTGATGAGGGGGGTAATCAGAGTGAATCCTTGCATAATATTTCCATATACTATACTATGATTGTTGTTGTCTGTCTAGATAATGTGTTTGCGATAGATAGAATCAAGCTCACCAACTGATGATTAATCAACTGAAACTTCTTGGGCATAGGCCTATCACTTCTTGACTAAATGTCCTACTCTCTTATAAAGGAAATATTCATTCCATCCACAAAATTACATGAAAATCTATAAGGATATCATATTATTTGAGCCCAAATAGATGATAGCCAGTCCATTCCCATGACGAAATATTAGGGATACATCTCATACACTATAAGGTCCCAGAAAAACACCTCCCCATTAAGTAAAAACACCAATTTACTATAGATACTTATGTGTATGTGATAACTTTTGGTTGGATTGTATGGCCTCATAATTTAGGATAATAACATTTACATGATCTATAAATCTTGAAATAGGTATGAAACAATGATTAATTTATTGTACTGGTATATATGAGTATGGTTTCCAGTGTAGAGTTTAAAAAAATATTTCAATGAATCATGGTGGGTGTTTCTTGGTTGTATCCCTATATATCCTACATCTAGACATGGTCCTTTCCATTAGCTCCCTAATACTTGCATAGACCATACAAGGGTGGTTATGTTGGAAGAGGATCATAATTATGTAGATCACTAGTTGATGTACCAGGCACACAACCAACTACACTACCATAGATGCATCCTGAAGTATCATTATATCCAATTCAAGGAGAACCCTGATCATGTCGCCACATATATCATGGGGGGGGGGGGGTCCATCTATAATTTTACAGCCCTCTACTACATATCAGGTTGGGATTTCACAATCCATTTGACTTCATCTTCTTTATGAATAATAAAGGCTATATTATAGATGGTTGTGTCCTCAACCCAATTCATTAGATTTTGAACCTTATTTTGGAGACCTTCCATTAGTTTTCCATCGATGTTGTGGACCTGGAACCTTCGCGAGGCTATTTTTAGATGATGAATCATCTTCAGGGTAACCAACACTAGGTCGAGCTTCCTGCTAATCCAATGTTAAAAATATCTTGATCACAGGGACCCAATCTGAAGACTTCAAATTTTTGGGGATATATAAGGGGAAAAAATAAAAACATGGATATCTTTACCAAGGTCGTTTTTTAACTTCCATGATGGATGTAACCCATTTTGAACCATGTAATGTGTGTACCTCATTAGGCCAGTGAACCATGAAATGTACTCTGAAATAGTTATAATAACCTACTAAAACGTCAACATCTATTGGCTATACACATTCCTCAACATATCTTGTTAATAATACTCATGAAATTTGAACTCAAAAATTACTCATGGGCGATTCATCTCATTGTGGATCGAGATTATAAAGGTTAACTAGGGACTCAAAATTTTGTGGGGAATGTTTTATTCTAGAAAATTAGATTTATAAGAAGATGTCTAGAAAAGTTAAAACACCCAATTCACCACATCAATCCTATCCTATTCCACTTATGGGTTAGGTTCACTTCAAAAAATGGGTTATAACTACTACTGAAACACATGAATCACACTCACACTTTTTATATATTCATCCCACCCCACTATAATCACCCATTTTGTAGTAAGTGGAGGGATGTCAACATGAATTGTTGGTGTTGTATCTAGACATGGTATAATAGGTGGTTGTACTACTCTTTACATGCCTAGGTGGGACGTCACATGATCCATTCCCTGAATGGAAACCTAACCACTCAGAAGATTAGTGAAAATATTATTGATCATCACCACAAGCATTTCATGACCCTACTTCAGGGTATTGGTTGTTTTTTACAAGATGAGATCGTGTAGTTGGCAAGATGGACCTTGGTGATTAGATCATATATGGAAATTTTTCTATATCATAACACATAAATAAATGATCTTTTCCATCCAGATTTATATATCAATTACTTATTCACTAGAATCATGTTCTAGTCCCTCAATTTGACAAGTAGTCTGTCAATGTCTTTTTGAATTGAAAAAACTATGACAAAATCACAATTTTATTAGATTGAAAGCTAAACATGAGATGCACTTGAACATTTCCATAAGTTACAAAACCAATCTAACAAGACTCATAACTAAATATTTCATTCCTAAAAAATCCACTATGATGACACTTTGAAAATATCCAACCAACTAGGACCCCTCCTGGGCTAGAAGTAATCCCACTATGATACCACAATACCACATCAAATAGGTGGGGTAATAGTGACTAGCATTTATTATAAATATTAAATTGTATGGGATTCCATTACCTAATGGACCTGTACACAACCACCAATCTATAAAAATGATATAAGAATAATGAAAACATGATAAATTACCAAATCAAATATATAAATAAATGTAGGTGAAATACACCAATATCGATAAAGGAATGAAAAGTACCTAATCTAAAAATTGAAGGATATAAATATAAACCATAAAATCCAAAGGAAAAATAAACCTAAAGAAACTGAGGATAGAGATATCCACAATGAGCTAGAACTAGATTAATATTTTTCCACTAATACCACTTATGGGTACCACTTATCTCCCAGTCCACCCAACACCATGTCCATTATTGATATCCACCATACATTTTTATAGTCTATATAAGGCAGAAAAAATGGGATAAACACCCATGTAAGGGTAAGTATATACATACCTAATAAGATGATAGTAAACCAAAAAGGAATAAATAAAGGCACTAGTCATATAAAAACCAAGAAGGTAAGGATAACCCAATCAGGAAAGGAAAACAAAAAAACATGATCCAAGATATGATTTATAGATAGAGATCCTTGGAAACCAACTCCCACTCATCATTTCCTAGCCATAAAAAAGGATCATGAAACATAGGTAGTACTGATATAGGTAATCTTGTAAATCCACACTAACATCATCTTAAAAATCATAATTAGGGACCCACACTTCAATGATGTAATTTTTGGACAATGGAGTAATGAATCCTTATTGGAGGCCCTGCTCCTCAATGAACAAGGTCATCAAATCAAGATGTACCCAAATCCATAAATACAGGACTCAACCCTAATGATTAAAGTAATTCTAGTAATTGGAGTGCCAACATCATTTTACATTTTGGAGGAATGATGAGCCTATTATAGGGGATTACAAAGGCTAATTTACATTCCTAATGAAAAATAGAGGTTTACTAGGGTTGCCTTACATGAAGAGAATCACAGTTGTTTTAATATCTAATTATATTCCACCTAATATATTTTTCTATCTGTTTTTATTATTTATGTAACAAAATGTTTTTAGGATTTTTAAAGAGTATTGAAATGAAAAAATAAAGCCTAAATGAAGATGAAAACATAATTAATTAATGATGAAAGGTCTTGTTCATAGGGTTTGGTAATGGGGGTTTATTATTTATTAAATTCCACTGTAAAATCTATCACATTATACATATGAATTTATAATATCTTCACTAAGTTTAATGTTTATAATTCCTAATAATCCTCATTAGAATCCAAATAATTCCTACTCTTGGTAGAAAATAGAAATGAATTTGATATACAAGTCATGGTGGACTACAGCCACAATCGTACAATTCTCTTTGATCTATAAAAAATAGAAATAATTAAATTGGAAATTGAAATACAATAATAATGAATTCCATGAAACATTCCCTATGGTCAAGCCTTGGGTTAGTCACTTTTCATTATTATGTGAAAAGATTCCATGTTGGAATGAAGGGAAATAGAGAGAATGAAATTATTAATCGAATAGAAACAAATATGGAAAAAACAAAATTGAACAAATGGAATTAAAAATATGCATATGTGTAATACAAAAAAACATTTTAAATGAAAAAGAAAAAAGAAATTGAAAACCTTAATCAGTGGAATCTCTATAGTGCATCGCAAAAATAGATCCATGTGAACTGATCCCTTTCTCCACTAGACTAGACATGCATATAAAGGCCTTACAGATGCTTAAGTTCCATCAATATCATCATAAATGAGTGAAAAAGTAATCTGAGGGGGTTATAGGGTCTTAAATGTTGTATTAAACATTATTTTTATCGAATCAGAACTTTTTTGGTTTGTCCTGAAATTTTCACATCATATATGTTTTACATAATTTGTTAATTGAGGGGGATGAACATCTCACAACATGTAATCATGACATTTATTCCATCAAGGATCACATATGGATTGACATTCATGATGTGTAATGTTGGTTCCCATTTAGTTTCACATTGATTTATCCTAATTCATCAGTTTTAAGCTTTGGAATTGGTCCTCGACCTGCTATATATAATGGTACATAATCTTAAAGTTGAATTTATATGTTATGGATTCCATATTTAATATTTTTCATATCACACCAACCCTATTTTTTTAATGGAATGAAGTGTTTCGAACCAAATTTATTCATTATTTTTGTTCATTTTTGAAAAATTCGGGGTTTCTATTATAAATCAAAAAATAATTAAATATCAAAAAGGATAATAAATTTATGTGTAAAAAATCATGTTTTATAATCAAATATTCATGAAAAATATGAATCTGTCAAGGAATCACACCTTATCAAGTGAAAGGGAGTACTGATTCCACTCTCAAACTATAGATAACATTCACTCTACAAATTCAGGGGAGTTTTAGGGTCTTTAACCATATATGGGACATGTTCCATATCATAAACACGAAACAAGGGGTGTACCAAACCCCACAACATGCTCTACTCAATATGCATGAACTCCAATGTCGAGCCTCAAAAGCAAAATACAAAGTATGTATATATCCCCACAAAAATGTCCTCGTAAGTCTAAAAAGTCTACACTATTTCAATCTATGTGAAAAAAGTAATAGGATAAGCTATTTGTTACCCTGAAAAAGCCACATATGTGAAGTATGGGACACATGGAGGCAATTGGGAATGCTATGTGGCATGTTGGGCGAAGGGGGAAACATCCTAGATGGATTTGGAGATACTTAGGCGGTCTCAGATACATAAAATCATAGTTCCCCTAAGAACAAAGTTACACTTTTCAGATGAAGAAGACCTGAATCAGCTTAGTTCCTTACCCGATATCTTGGTTGAGCTTCCCTACGGGCTGAGCCGACACCAAGGGATGCATGTTAAGTTAGTCATGTGCATCACATGGTCTATGGGCTTAGGCTTACTCAAGATGGAGTTAATGGGGTTAGTCTAGTAACATTAAAAATGATATTTGGTCATGTAAAATCATATGGTTGGGGGTTTCTAGGGTGTTTCCCTCTCTAAGATTCTCTTCGTGCGGTGACATGATAGGTCATCATCTCCAACACAAAAATCGACCATTGTGGTTATCCCTTTCCCATTACACCCACATCACATCGCCTTACAACCATTATTCCCGTCATCTTAATACATTATAAACAACACTTCAACCATGTTATGTTTCATTTTAATCTTCCCTTCCTTCACACTAAACATAAGAGATAAGGGGAGTGTGGGAGGTCAGATGGGTTTCTAGACACCACAAGAAATAATATAGCCTATTGTGGGTGGCCCCAGGCTCTTCCTAGGGGGAAAATATCTCAATTGAGATGGGTGAGTAAGTGTAAGTCATCCTGACTAGTCCCCATCACCTTCACCCATCCTTACATCCCTCAACCATCAATACAAAATAAGAAGAAAACAAGGAAAAATAATTTTACCCTAAATCCATTGTTGGGTAATCAAGATTTAAAAAAAGGGGTAAAACATTTAATCTAAAAAAATTGACATGAAAAATGGAGCATATATGAAATAAGAAATCCCTACCTGGTGTTTAGACTAGTCATTAATGAAGTTCATGTCTTAAAAAATCCCATATGTCAATCCATCGGAGAATATATTCGTTAGTCACTTTTTCTATCAAAATCTATCCTTATCTAATGAGGGATTAAGAAAAAATATATAATTATAGGTTATATATGTGATTAAATAGGATAGCAAATTGTTTTCTATATTTTAAATAAAACACTCAAAATAGGCCTAGTTTCAGAGCCAACTAAAAGGAACTAAAATTATATTGATACTAGTGTAAACTCATCATTTTGGACTCAATAGAGATGTAAGAACGTATATCTGATGCTATGTCTAGGAGATAAATTCCATTTACCAAAATTTCATTCATTTATACTTAAAATAGTATTAATTCTAATATATTATTTTTGAGTCTATGGGTGACTCAAAACCTTGAAACAGCTCAGCATCCATCCTTAATTTTTTTTGGAATATTCTAAAGGTTGAAAATAATAAATTAATCATCAGTAGATAGTATCAAAAAGAAATAACATTGAAAAATCCTCTTTACACCAAAATTTATAGGAATAAAAAAATCTTGGAGTTTAGATTATTTTTCAAATAAATGAATACTATAATGAATCACACTATTAGTGATCTATATAATTTGATTGGAATTTAGTTTAATGGAATGAGTTCCTAGAAGAATTGTATTTTTTTATTGAGATTATTTTTTTGTAAGAATATCTTGAAGAATATTTTTTTAGATGTGTTTAATGGTTTAAAAGTTATTTTAGAGGTTTAGGTAGTGGTGTATAATTGGTGGTTTAACTACCAAGGGATGTTAAGACTACCGGGTACTTGATATAGGTGCACAGAGTTCTGAGTGTGATGTGGTTGGTCAAAAAAAATAACTATAGACACAATCAAGTACATAGTAAAAGGTTACCAAGTAATTGATTTGGTTTCTAGAAGGGGGAATCCAATATAAAGGCCATAGTGTGCACAATATGTCTAGTCCTTGTTTTTATAAATTTTTAAAAATAATAATTTTGGTCTTAAAATTAAATTCACACAATAGTATTATCATTTTGGTTTCCAATAAATAAGGAGAGGTTGAACACTCTAATTCTCTTTTTCTCTTTATCTTTCTCCCTTAATGATAGGTTGTTTTGGTGGTATTTCTTCAATGATAGAAGTTGTTTTCCTTCCATTTATTCCACCTCAATTATCTTTCTTATTTTTCCCTAAAAATTGGTTTGTCTATAATTACATATTGGAGAATAGATCCACTAGATCATGGTGAAATCTTATAGTAGTGATGGGGATCTTACTTCTGTTTCCTATGGGATCCATAGAGAGATCAATCACAATTAGTTTTATGTTTTTTTCTAAATGTATTGTTGATTCAAATGTTTATAATTTTTAATTTTCCATTCCATAGTTTTGAAAATAAAAAAACCTTATTAAACTCTTATTTTACTATCCTTATATATCATAATAATTTTATATTTTCTTGGTATAAAACATACTTTTCTACTAAATGTTTAAATAGTTTATAATTAAATGAATATAAATTTTCCAATATTTATTTTTATTCATAATACTAACTTAGAGTCTGTTCTATCAAACTGACTAGTGTCTTGTCCATCATATTGACTAATGTTCTATCGATTGGACTTACTATAGTCATATCCATCAGACTGATCATTGTCTTGATCCATCAGTTTGACCATATTTTAGTTCAATGGATTGAAAAATATTATATTACATTGGAGTATGAAATTTTTATAATCAGAGTATTTGAATTATTTCTATCATAAAAAATTATTATAAAATTGTACTGGTGATATCAAAATGACATCAGATTGTGACAATTTGATGTGTTGTCCAGTGAATAAAATTTGAGTATGTTTCAAAGATTCCTAATATTGAATAAAAATATGACCATTGATGGATACATATAAATATGTGGGTATTTGAGGAGCTGGTAGCATATTATTTTTCAACTCAACAAGTTTGAGGATCACTCTTCTTAGACACCTCATTATTATACATTATAATATTGAAGGGAGTTATAGGATTCAGAATGATGAATTGTTAAATCCTTAGAACATTTTTTCATTTATATTACCTTGTTTTAACAGAGGTTTATATTGACGGATTTCAGGGATAGTAAGATAGGTGGTTCTGATTAGGATAATCGAGGGATTCTAGGGAATTTGAATACAGATATGAAACTGGTCATTATATCAAGGCATTCAAGGGTTTTGAAGACAAATCTATACTGATCACCGTCTTTAGGTCTTTACCAGTAAGTAAATACATATATTTATAGTTGGTTGAAAACTATGGATATATTAAGTTAGGAAATCATATTTCATTAAATTTTAAGGTTAAATTGTAGAATACATTTTATAAATATCGTAAGTCATTCTTACTCTACTATAATATTTAATAATACTGGTTTTAACAAGTTTTATATTGAAATATGAAAGTTATATTATAATTTTTTTTACTAAATCTCACTAATATCGATTTTATTGGACTATATGTGATCCCAATTAATAACTCTAATTTATCATATTTCTTCTAAGTCTGATACCTATACATTGAGCATCATATTATTACTAAGTCTGATATTTTTAACAAAATCAGTTTTGGGTTTTGTATTAGTTTAAATATTTAAACAACAATTCACACAGCCCCTCTTCTAGACTTTGTAAACTATTATAATTGAAAAATTGGTATCAAAGTAGGTTCTGCTGATTTACTTTCCAATTTTCTCTTTTGTTATCTACTGTAAGTTATTAATTTTTTAAAAAATATTTGTTAAAAAATGTTATTAAAATATGATATATTTTATATAGAGTATCTATTTTTGAGAAGATTGTAGGTTTGAATATTGGTATTCTAATGAATTTGAATTCTATCAAAGCACACATTATTTATGGTCTTGATTATGAATATTGGTTAGATAGGATTACACCATTTATTAATAATACTAGTATTGAAAATTTTTTGATGTTGAAAAGTAATTATAATATTCTAGAGTAAGATTTTATTGCTGTCACTAATCAAAAAAATTTTAAATATCATATAATTATAGAGTATGATATACTTTATTATGTTCTATGACTAGAAAAATCTAAAAGAATATGTCATATTGTGAATATAAAAATAATATATTGAAGAAATTATAGGTATCTCATTTAGTAACTTCTAATGTCACTATGATAAGAAGATATATGCTATGAGAAGATTATCAATTTTTTGATTTTCTACGTGGTGAAACTATTTCTAAAATGCATTTACGAATTATGTTTCTTAAATAGTTTATAATCTCTTGGTGAAAAATATCTTTTAGATGGAATCTTAGTGGAAAATGTTAGAGAGATAATTCTCGGATAATGGGAATCCAAAAGAACTACTTAGTATGACTAATGATGTATTAACCATCTAACTCTTAATGATTTGATTGGAAACCTTATAAAGTATGAGTAATACTGAATGGAGATGGAGAGAAATTGAGAGGGAATAATGGAGTAGCTTCTTTTCATACTAAATCAAATATTCCTTTTAAGGTACAACATGTATAGAAAGTTATAAATTCTTCTAAAAATAAGAACACTCTTGTTGATTAAGATATTAGTTCATCAGAGTAGTTATGAAATGTATTGGATAATATTTCTAATATGATGGATAAATTAGTTGGGAATAATAATTTCCTATACATATATAAGAAAAACCATAAGAATAAAATTGATAAAAAGGATTCTTAATTAGTGATATGTTATGAATGTAGGAAAGATGGAATTATTGGACAAGATTGTCCTATATTGAAGAGGAAGGATAAGAAGAAAGTATTTCTGATAGGAATTCTAAAAATTATTGTAACCATAATAACAAGAAAAAGTTTAAAAGGTTTATATATTTAGAGTACTAGTGGTGGAGATAGTTCTTCAATGAATTTATTAGATAATGAAATTTCAAGACATATAAATATCAGATTTTATAGAAAAATTCTATAGGTTAATAAATGCTTCATGGATAAGGTAACTATAAAATCTATTGCATATATTAGTTTAAATAAAAAATATTCTCATAGTTATGATGACAATAGTTCTACATATTATGATGGAGAATATTGTTTATATGAAGAAAATAATACTTTACCAATTTCTGAATAAATTTCAAGGTTTACAAAATTATTAGAAAATGATTTTTTTAATATTTCTAAAAAACATGATATTTCTCAAAAAAATAATGTGAAATGAAATTCATAGATTCTGACATTAACTAAAAAAATATAAAATCTTTATAAATATTTAGATAAATCTAATTTTGAAAAAGATAAAGATTAAAAATAACATGAAAAATCTAAATTTGAGAAAACAAGTTTACATAATGATATTTTAAAATTTTGTTCGAATACAAATTCTATTAAGGATATTTCTTTTTATAAAACAAAACTTTGAAATATTTAGTTTGAATTTTTACATCAAAATATAACCCTAGTAATAAATTTTTTTATAAAATTTATAATAAAAATAGACTACGAAGATTTGTTTCTGGAATGGGTTTTATGATTAGAAGACATGTTTTTAAAAATAACTCATTTTTTCCAAAAAGTGATCTAGTTTTCATTAAGTGTCAAAGTCGGTGGATCTAGGAGAAAAAAAATCTCTAAAAAAATAAATCATTATGATTTCGTAAAGCTTATATTTTGAAATTATCAAAATTTTCTTTAAATAGAATGGTTGGAAAACTTTGTATCTATAAATTATTACTTTCTTATAATGTCATACCCAATATGGTATGGGTTCCAAAATGTTAATAATTTTGATTCCAGAAAAATTCGGAATGTACCCACAAAAAAATATTTGGTATATGGATAGTTGTTTCTAAAGACACATGATTGTAAATAAAGAATTATTTAAAAAATATTATTAATTTAAAAGGTTGTAAAGTCTCTTTTAGTTCTAATACTCAAGGATGAATCATCAAAATAGGTAACAATGATCTTCTCGGGAAATAATTAATTTCACATGTTTTATTTTTTGTAGGACTTAATCAAAACCTTATTAGAAGAAACCAATTATGCGACGAGGGATATCTTATAATCTTTAGTAATGATAAATTTACTATTCATATTTCTAAATATGAGTTTATTCTTTCTTCCAATAGACATGAGATTGTTCACACACTAAACATAGAAGACCCTAGGAGCCAAGATCAACCATGTCTTAGTGAAATTGAAGACCAATCTTGGTTATAGGATATTAGGACACTTTAAGGTTATAACATTAGCTATGTTTTTTATGAATTTACTAGTAATGAATATACCAAAACATATTTTTGAGAATTTTAATGTATGTAATCCTTACCAATTTTGAAAGTAACACAAGTCATGTTATAACTCTATTAGTGAAGTCTCAACTTTTGATGCATTATAGTTAGTGAAAATGAAATTATATAATCCTAAACGATTGTATGTATTAGTGTAAAATAGTTCCTATATAGTTTAGTTGATTATTACTTTAGATACATTCGGGTCTATTTTCTAGGAAAAAATATGAAGCCTTTTTTTGTTTTAAAATGTTTGTAGACAGTGTAAAAATTTAGAAAGACCTATACTTGGTAAAAATTCATAGTGATCATGTCGGATAATTATTAAATTATTAATTTCAAAATTTTTAAATTAAAAATGTTTTATACATAACTTTTAGGCACCTTGAACTCTAAAAAATGATGTAGTATAAAGAAGAAATTGAATTCTTTAACAGATTAGTAGAACCATATTAAGAGAATATTTAGTTGATAAACATTTTTGGGGTGAAGAATTAATAACTTCCTATTATACTATAAACTAGGATTTAAAAATACCCTTTATTAATAAAACTCCTTTTTAGTTTTTGAGTGTAAGGAAACCAAAACATTCTTACTTACAAGATTTTTGTATGAAAGGTATTCATTTTGAATACTAATTATAATTTACAAAAGGTATCATGAAAATAAAATTATGAAATATTTTTTGGTTACTATACAACTAAATATACATATAGAGTTTTTAATATAAAAAACAATTATTATCGAGGAAATAATACTTGTTAGATTTGATGAAACATATCCTTCTATTTTCGAACAAAATCATCCTACATTTGTTGATGTTATTTCAAAATATAATTTCCAACCTATATTGAAAAGTTATTATATTGAGAGAACAAATGAAGCATATATTTTTGAAGATATACCTCAAGATTAATTTCAAACGTTTTTTGAGGAACATTGTTTTCTAAATCCATGATATTAGTTGTTTCTTAGAAATCATTTAACTCATACCATAATTTGTTATATAGATCAACCCATTCGAACAAGAAGTTTCTTGAGAAATGAAATTAAAAAATTTGAATTTTTAGATCAATTCAAATTTAAGACTCATGATGAGGATTTAGGTGATTATTATTAAATAAAACTAATGCAATATGGACTAAATCAATCTGAGGGAAATTGTAACACCCTATGTTTTTATTAATTAATTTTTAACATAAATTAATATTATTTTATGGATTGAATTTTTTGCATCACCTGGTTAATAATGAGATTCATGATATACTAAGATTATCTTTTTATAATTTTCTAAATATGTTTTTCTTTTGTTACACACAATACCAAGTTACTTTGACAGCACACAAACATGAAAGTCTGAGTTTTACCACCCTACAATGTACTATTAATATTATTATTTGATATAATAGTTATATCCAAAAAATTTACATAGAGAGAATGGATATGAATAACTATCCTATAAAAATATATAATTCTCACATTTTTAATATTTAAATATTAAATTAGAATAAAATAATAATCATTTAAAACAAAAATAAATGCATTCTAAAAACATTTTCTTTTCTAAAAGACTTTTTAATCATATTTGGTGAACTTATGTAAAAATAGAATTTTAACCCTTTTAGAATTTTTTTTGGAATAACAAACTTGAATTATTAAAGTGTAATATTATAATTATCTTAATGTTATTTTTTTATTTTACTGAGAAATTTCTTTTTTTGATGAATATTAAAAAAATAGAATTTTAATTGAAAACTACATTTTCATAAAATTTTACTGTTTAGTTAAATTAAATTATATATTTTTTTAAATTATAATTTGTTAAATTATACATTTATTAATACAATTTTGGTCATTAGAGTTAGTTTCATAATGGAATTGGATATAGAAACTTTTTCAACCTTCCAACACTTCACTTTAAAACCCAACTTTCATGAGATGTCTCTAAGAATAATTTTCTATAAATTTTTTCCACTAATTTGAATTGAATTTTGAGAAATTTATTAAATATTTGTAATCATCATAATTTATATTTTATAAAAATTCCTACAAATTGTATTAACAAAATTATCATTGAAAACGACTGAAATTATTCAAGGTGATTAAGAGAAAAACGAGTTTACCGAGGGAATAAACTATAATCTTAAGGGGGAAAATGACATAGAAACTTATACAACACCCATTTTCGTCCCATTTTTAAAACTTACACCTCCTAAAATAAATATTGGTTCATTATTCGAGCTAATTACACGGAAAACCTATGGGTGGAATTCACTCGTTAGAAAACTTTCAAGAGTGCCACTCCCCTCCCTTATAAAAGGAAGCCCCCTCTTCCCCTATATTCTCTCCTTCAAAACCATTTTTTTATTAAAATACCTAAGAAAATTACTTCTCAACTTCCCTCTAATCATTTTAGAATCTTTAAATTGGGTTAAAGTCTAAAAAATTAAGTTTGTTGTTGCAAACCAAATGGAGATACTGGAAAAAAGGAAGTTTGAACATGTAAGATGACTGTTAAGACTTTAGGTAACAGGATTTATAGTCTCACTTTTATTTTTGAGATACGTATGAAATATTCATGAATCATTCAATTTTTAGGTCTATATATTTTCTATATGACATTATATATCATGAATATACCTAATTTCATGATAATTAATGTTTCCACTAATGTTATTATTTCACGGGGATTATGATTCAAAAGTTACCCCTATAATAATTGATTTCAATATCACTTTTATTTTTTTGAGACAAATTATATATTCACCATATATATATTCTAAGTGGTTTATATAATAACAATGAATTTATTTCATTATTATTCAATAAAATTTTATCTCTATTTACATATCCATTTTAGGATCTCTCTTTCACCGATTTTATGGTTCAAAAGCTACCTAATCGACAAAGGATTCATTTCTCAATTTTCCGTCTTTGAGACGTATGTTATAATATGAACCAATATTATTTAATGATGATTATATAAAAAAACCTTTACATGTAATATGACAACATTATCTATCCTTATTATATTTTATGTTCCACTATATGTAATTCTTTCATTAGTATAACAATTTAAGGTTTCCAAAGTGTTAATGCTTTTATGTTACAATCTCATAATTTATCAGAATTGTTTATGATTATGATTAAAATGATAAAATAATATGACCTATCTCTAAATGATTCACATTAATTCTATCATACTCTATTTATTCCTAATAACCTCAAGTGATTTTTTTATTTTCCCACTCTTTTGAACTTAATATAATTATGAAAATATTTTTATAAAAATTCTACTTTGTTTCTCTATTCTGTCTGAAATATCTTTTCTTTCAATACCATGTTCTCTAAAACCATTTCTAAAAATGGTATACTATTATCCAGTGATTTTTAAAATATATTTGACCTTTTTTACCTTTTAAAAAATGGTTTTAAAATTAAACGTGTTATAATTTTTAATCAAGGCTTTTTTGACTTTTACCGATAATGTGAAAGGAATCCTTGTATTTGCATATATATCATGTACGGAATTATCTATCATCATAAACACTCCATTAATTAAATATTCCTTCATACATTTTAAATTATATTTAAAAAAAAAAGTTTTCTTAAATACATTCGAATGGTTTGTATTTTAAATTTATTTTCAAATAAATTAATTTTTAATATATTATATCTTTGAAAAGTGTTTTAAATGATTTTAAAAGATTACATTTTTATTTTTGATAGATATTATAAAATAAAAAGGTTTTGAGAATTTTGTAAATTAAAACAATCAAATAAAAAGGTATATTTTTCTCAAGAAGTATTTTAAATGTATTTTCAAGTATTTATTTATATGTTTCCAATGTTATTTTAAGAACAGGATTTTGAAAATGTTTTATGAAAGTAATATTCAATGAACGGTTTTTTCCTTTTAGAAAAGATACAAGTAATCTTTCAATATCCTTCTCTATGAAACATGTAATCCTTTGATATAATTTATATTTTAGTGTGGATATGATCCAATGATATGATTTATATTCTTTCTTAGAATGGTTTATGTTTCGATTGTATAATGTTTATGAAACCCATCTCCCTTCCATGGGTTGTACCATGTAAAATGGATTATGAAAACATATTAATTTAATGTATTAAGATATAATGAATATTTATGATACTATGGGACACATATATATGATTTAATTATGCAATGGGTGGGACCTATATCTCCCTTCAATTCATTGAGTAATGAAAAATGTTCAATGAGCTCAGAGGGTATGTTATTGATTATCCCAAGCCTAGAGATGAGGAAACAAGGATGAATATCCCAAAACCAAGGAAGATGATACATGCATGGTCAGACCAAATCCATAGTTGATGGTATATGGGTGATAATCCTATATCCGAAAAAGAGGGTAGATGGGTTGTCAGCCCAATCCCATACTAGGTACATGGGTGGTTAGTCAAATCCTAACATGTTAAGAACCTCTTGTTGGGTAGCCTTGAAATAATGTATTATATGCCTATATGTATTCAAAAAAAATCCATGTCTTATGATCTCATGGATCATATCCTTTGATTCCCATATAAATCTCATTTTACGAATGGTAAATCTTTTCTCCATGACTCAAAATATCGATTTTTGATATACAGGGTATGCTTTTTAAATGTAACTCTCATATTCTCATACGATTTTTTATGTTATGCTTATGTATCACTTTTATTTACCCATACTAATAATTTGAGATCACTGACATCTCTCATAATAATAGATTATGTTGAATTAGATCAAGGAACAACCCAAGGGTGAGATTGTTCTTATGAAATAGAATTATATCACATAAGTATATCTTCTCATGAAAATTATTCAACATTAGGAAAATGATCTTGAATCAAAACATTATCCTAGTACACATTTCTGATGAATAAAATGGTCACTTAAAACATCATAGATTTTTGGTTTTTTGATTGTTAGATTTATTTGTATCACCCAATTTTTGGGATCAATGATATCATCATTACCAATAATTATTTATTCTATTATTCCATGTCAAAATATTCACTTCTCACCTATGTTCTCCGATGTTTAAACATAGTTATGAGATATTTTTCCTAATCATTTTGTTTCCAACTCTATTTTTAAATGAAGTTTTATTATTCATTTATAAATTTGGTTTTCTTAGAAATGAACTATAAATTATTAAACCATCGATAAAATAGATTACTTTTAAGTGAGAAATTCATTTTATGGGGGGTACAATGTAACATTACCAATTTTTTAGAATTAATTTTTTTTGAATAAATTAAAATTATTTTAAGGCTGGAATTATATAAAACACCATGTTATGATTGAGCTACATTAAACAATGATATTATATTTAATTAAACAAAACACTATTTTTTCTTATGTCATAGAAAATAACATCTTCCATCGATAGCCCATGTACATGCAAGACCAAGTTTTACAACACTATAATACACTATTAGTATTATTATTTAATATAATAGTTATCACCAAATGGTTTGAATGAATAGAATGAACAAGATTAACTAACCTATAAATATATATATAATTTTCATATTTCGTTAGTTATATATTGATTATAAATATAATATGTATCATTTATAATCAAATGCAATGTTTTCTAAAAAATAGTATCTTTTTTAAAAGATAGTTTATTCTTTCCTAGCATGAAAAATTTAAAATTGTATTTTATAACTTTTAGAAAATTTATTTTGAAAAATAATATTTATTTTTTGATATAGGAATAGAAAAAAAATTTAGGGTAATTTTTTTTCTTTTTCTAAGAAGTTTCTTTTTTTGATTAATAGTGAAAAATACTATACTTTAATTGAAACCAACCTTTTCATCTAATTTATTTATATAGTAAAATTATAATTTTAATTGGTTTTAATGTATAATTAATTTAATTATACAGATTGTTATCTAATATTTAATTTTAATTAGTTTAATATTGAAATTGGATATGAAAACATTGTAAATAACCGAAAATTTAAGCTTTAAAAACCTGCTCTCTAGACACATATACGTTGTTAATTTTAAATCAATTTCTTATTTTTATGTGAATTTAATTTAGAAAATTTTAATACATATTTAAAATAAAAATAATTTATTATTTATAATATGGTGAAAAAATGTTTGAATAATGATTAGTGAAAACAATTAAAATTAATCATGGAAACTAAGAGAAAAACAAGTTTACTAAGGGGCTAACTTTAATCATAAAGCCGTAAATGAACTACAAACTTGACGAAACCCATTTTATACCCATTTTAGACCTTTTAAATTCAATTATCAATATTTTTCTATTATTGGATCAACCATAATTCAGAAAAATGTGGGTGGAATTCACTCTTTCAAATTATTATAAGAGTTCCACTGAACTCCCTTAAAAAGGCCACCCTACTTCCCCTCTAAACACACCTTAAGAACCAATTGGTTTGGACAATAGCTAACCTAATCACTTATAAAATTTTATTATATAATCTTATAAGCCTTATATTGAGATGAAAGATTACATAAGAATGCTTTTGGAGAAAATGAAATAGATATACCAAAAAATAAGAATTTGGAATGAGTACGATTAAAGTCAAGACTTATGGTATAGGGATTTCTAGTCTCACTTTTATTTCTGAGAGACATATTCCATGTTCACCACTAATTTTATTTTTAGGGTATATATTTACATATAAAATGATATATCATTAATATATCTCATTTCATGATAATTAATGTTTCTACTGATTTTACTATTTCACAGGGATTGTGATTCAATAGTTACTCCAACAGTAAATGATTTCTATCTCACTTTTACTTCTATGATAAAAATGATATATTCATAAATATTTGTTCTATGTGATTTATATAATTCAAATTAATTAATTTTATGATTATTCTCTAGATATTTATTTGTATTTACCTATCTGTTTATGGATACCTCTTTCATGGGGTGTATGGTTCAAAAGATACAAAATCGTTAAAGGATTTTTGTCTCAAATTTCCTTATTTGAGATGTATGTTATAATTTTCACCCATATTCATTAATTAGGTGTATATAAATCCCATTCTATATGTAATTAATTACTATTTATATACTAATGATATTTTAATTTCTACTTTATCTTATTCCTTTATGTGTACTATATTTCAATGTTACCAAATTTGTATTGATTTTATGTTATAATCTCATCATTTATCAAGATAGTTTATGATTATACATACAATGATAAAATATTTGATCTATCACTAAATATTTATCATCATTTTTATCCACTTATTGTTATTTAGGATATCTTCAAGTGAATTTATCAATTTTCTACTCTTTGGTACTTAAGATAAATAAGAATGTTTTTTTATTAAAATCAGATTTTAATTCTCTATTCGGTCAGAACTAATTTTAATTTCCAAAAAAATTATTAAAAACTATTCTAATATTTTCCATGTATTTTTTATAAAACAATTACCCATGTTTTACCTTTTTAAAAGATTATTTTAAAATGGATCTTCTTGTCATTTTTGGATCAAGGTTCTTTTTACTCTTACCCATAATGTGAAAGTAATATTTGTTTTTACATATATGTCATGTATGGAATTATCCTCCATCCTGAATACCCCATTCAATTAATATTTCTTAATATGTTTTCAATAATATTTTTATAATAAATGTTTTTCTTAAATATTTTGAAAATATTTTTATTTTAAATTGATTTTAAAATAAATTAATATTCAAAATGTTTTAGGTTTGAAAAGTGTTTTAAATGATTTTAAAATATTCCTTTATATGTTTTCAAAGTTATTTTCAAAGAAAAATGTTTTTAAAATGTCTTACGTTTTAAAAAGAGTTATTTAATATTGAAAATTATATTTTACATAATAAATTTATAATAAATGTTTCATGATTTCTTTATAATTTTTTAATTTTATCCTTAAAGAAAAGGATTTTTAAAATGTATTATGAAAATAAATTTAAAAAAGGTAATTCCCTATAATAAGTGTTCAACATAGTATTTAAAAATCATTCTCCATAGAAGATAGTATCCTTGTTTATAATTTTTTTTACTAGGGATATAATATAATGACAACATTCATATTATTTATCAAAATGTTTCATATTTTTATGGAATGATGTTTATGAAAGTCATTTATTTTTCCTAGGATATACCATGATAATATTCTTATGAAACCCTATTATATTCATTGGTTATCATATGATGGTTTTTTCTGATATTGTAGAAAAATATGCTTAATTTCATTATATGATGGGTGAGACCAATAACTCTTTATAATGAATTGGGTATCATAAATGTTATATAATCTCATAAGGTACATGATTGAATAGACATATCCCAATGATGAGGGTACACAAGTGATTATCACATGCTAAAAGTTGAGGGGACACTTGTGGTAGGAACAAACCTAAATATGAGGGTATATAGGTGGTCATCCAATGCCCAAAAGGGGGGGGGGGGGTACACAGGTGGTTATCCCTAGCCCAAAGAAGGTACAAAGGTGGTTATCCCAAGATTAACATATTATGGACATCATGGTGGTATCCTTGAAATAATATTTTCTATTATTATGTGTATGACAAGAATTCAATGTCTTAATATCTCATGGATGATGTCTTGTGATGATCTTATGACTCCTGTCTTATAAACGGTCAATCTTAATTCCATTACTAATAATTATGATCTATAATATGTAGGTTATTGTTTTAAAAGGTTATGATCATGTCATCATACCCTTATGTTTATGTTATTCCTATGTATCTCTAATATTTAATCTTACATAGAATCTATGATCACCCTTTATTATGTTTCCCTTCCCTAGGTTATACAGAAAGTTTTTAAGTAGGAGTACATGAGGTGAAGATCTTTGTAGAAAAAATTGATGATCAATCACCATATTAGAAGATTTTGTTCCTTGTTTTCAAAGAAATTATAATATTATGGTCCTCATTAGTTTTTAATGTAATTTAATGAATATTCATAAAAAATGATTTAATATTTATTTATCTTAATCCTATTTTTCTATAGAAATAATGTTTTGAATTCGGTTAAATGACTAAAATATACTTCTATAAGTGGTGTAAAATGGGGTTTTTTCATATAAAATTTAATGGATATGGAATAATAGTTAGATATAAAAATAGATTTTTTTACTAAGGGATATAACAAACAAGAGGGAATTGAAATGTAAGAAACTTATCATCTTGTATCTAGATGTAAAGTTATCGGTATAATTCTAGAATACATATAATTATTAAATTTCAAACTATTTCAATGGATGTGAAGTGTACATTCCTTTATGGATATGTTCATGATAAATTTTATATTGAAAAACCCCTAGTCTTGAAAATAAAAAACATCTAGAACATGTTTTTAAACTTTCTAATGAACTTTATGAACATAAAAAAGTCCCTAGAACCTAGTATGATTGATTAACTAGTTTTTTTACAAAACATTTTATATAGGATCCTTGTATCCAACTATTTTTATAAAATACTTTTCTACAAACATCATAATTTTAAAAAGTTATGATGATAAAATTATATTTTTTTTATCTAAATAATCTTTAACATATTCATTTTCGGATCTTATGAAGTTTAATTTAGAAATCATCATTATGGGGAAACTTACTTATTTTCTAGGACTATAAATTTCACGAAAACATAAAGTAACTTTTACATATCAACATAAATATATAAAATATATTATTAAGAAATTAAAATATGAAAATACTAAAAGTATAAGTAAAACTATCATAATCTCAAATACTTTAGATATTTATGAATCTATGAATATAGTAGATTAAAATATCATTAGGGGAATGATTGGAATTTTAATTGATTTAACTTCTAGCCATCTAGATTTAATTTTTTCTACATGAATGTGGACTGGATATTAATAAAAACTAGAAGAGTCTCAAATTAATGTTGTAAAATGAATTTTCCATTATCTTAATAAATCTATGGATTTATGTTTTTTTAGTTTTTATTGAATTGATTTTGAATTAAAGTGTTTTTATAATACTGATTTTGGTCATTATAGAAAGGATAGAAAAAGAAATTGTGGAACTTGAAATTTTTTAGGGGAATCTATAGTTTCGTGGATTTATAATAAAAAACAATCAATAGAACTTTCAACTTTTGATGTTGAATATTTTCCAGTTGGATGTTGTTGTGCTCATATATTGTGAGAGAAACACGCACTCATAGACTATGGTATGAGTTTGAGAAAAACTCAAATATTGTTTGAAAAAAATGACTATTTCCTTAATTATGAGACCAATCACATAAATCATGAGCTATGAAAATAGGTATAAGACATCATTTATTTCAGAATCACACTATAAAAGGTGATATAAATTTACAATTCATCAAAATGTAAAATATTATTGTAGATTTTATACTGAACCCCTTAGTTTCTATATATTTTAATATATTAAATATAAGATAAGAATGATCAATATGAAATGATTATACATATATACATCATGTTTACCAATCAACTTAGATTAATTAAATCTTTTTCAATGTGGGAGTATATATTTTGTTTATTTTTAGAAAAAAGATTTATAATTTTTTTAGTCTACAAAAAAATTCTATTTTTATATCGTAAAAACATCTGAATCAAAAATTTTACTAAACATTTTTTAAATAATTTTTTTTTAATTTTTTCAAAATAAAATTTTTTACTACATTTTTTTCAGATATTACTTTTTTATAAAGATTATAAAATTCAATTTCTTTTAGAAAAACCAAGAAGAACAAGTTACTATATAAAACATTCAAACTAAAATTTAACATTTATTTTAAGAGGTATTCTTGTAATATTTTATTTTTTGAAATTATCCACTAATTTTATTTTTTTATGTTTTTTTCATATCCTATACTCTTTAAAAATTGTCCATTTTTTACATATATTTAATATTATGTAATTATACAATACATTAGTTTAATTAATTGTTTTATTAAAATACATCCAGTGTTCATAATATTTATTAAATCATTTTAGGATTAAATATTAAACTTCTGATCAAAATTTTGTTTCAATCTGAGCTATTAGATCTATATAAGATGAAGGGTCACTCTCCAAGGTTATGTATGAGGGAGTGGGTCACCCTATCCCACATTTAATATTAATAATTTCTCTCAACCCTTCAACTCTCCATTTTTTGGTCAGTTTGAAAAGTTGGGCATTCATGTAATTTTATTCTTAAGCTAGACTTTTAGTATATGTATCAATTTAAGGGATTCATCTGAATACTTTAAAAAATGAGATGTTTTAAAGGAAGGATTCATGGACAAGTCATGGTATGAAATATTTGGTTCTCTGTTGAAAAAGAGTTATTAAATATTAAGAATAGGAAATGATCTGTGTAGAATAACATGACTTAAATTTACATTATCTAGAAATTTTTTAAAAATCTCTTATACAGTAAAATTTAGCAAATAATATGATATGGTAGTTATTTTTTTAATATTTTTCCCGAATTTTGGAATAAAACAATTTAAAAAGTTGATAATTTAGTTGAAGTGCTATTAGAAGCTGTGGAATACCATCCATCTCCTAAGATTATATAGAATATTAGAAGATTCAAAAATACCAAATTAGAATCTTCATTATTATTATGTTATTAGAAGGATGAAATGTTTCTTACATATCAATGGATGCTAGAGTAGTAACTATATGGATTAGAGGAGATATGATACTAATAAAAAGGAAAGGGATACACATAAAGTCCATGATATATTGATTTTTTATTTCCTTATCAATATGAGGAAGATTAACCTAGTAAAGTTTGTTTATCTATCTATTAAATCTATTTTGAACAAAATTTATGAAATCCAAAATTCTTATGTTTATATTATTCACATGTAAGATGTTAGTCAATTATATGGAACTTTTTTAGATTACGAATCACTCTTATTCCAATTGGTAAATGTTTTCAGTAATTGGAGAAGAAACCATAGAGAGAATGAAATTGATTTTCATTTCAAAATAGAAAAATTTTGTAGAAATACTAGAGAAGTCTATATCTGATGTTTAAGTTGTTAAAGTGAATGTAATAATTCAAGAGAAAATAAATGCAGAATCCTATCCTACTGAAATTAAAAAGCAACAAAAAGATATTTTTGATGAGGAATTTAAGAAATTGATGGATTAAAAGGATTAGAACAATCTAGGAGATCTGTATTAGATACATGATAAAGTAGAGGTTTTAAATTTTAAGATAAAAAATCAGTATAATGAAAGAGGCAGAGACTATGGAAAAATAGAAGAAAATAATTTCTAAAGAAAAGATGATAGAAAATTTTATTAAAGTTATTAGAAGATCATCGATTGTTTAACATTTATCAATATCTCAGCTATGAGTCTTTCATGCAGATCCTGATTCAATGAAACATTCTTCTTATAATTAGACATTCATAGATTCATTAGCATTGATAGATTAAGAACTCTCAGGCAGTTAGAGAAAGGACTAGAAAAAAATGAACATGTGGAAGAATAAATAGTATAAAAAATCTCTTCAAAGTCATCTTCATCATCCTCTACATCCTTATCAAAATTGTCGGATATAGATCTAGTTTTAGATGTTTTTGTGTACGAAAAATCATTATACCATGAAACAAAGGATTCAAATATGTATTATTCAAAACTATCGTAAAAGTAATAGACTGATAGATATGTTGATTCCTTGAATGTTTTGGAGAAATAAAATGTTAAGGAAGAATAAAATAAAGATATTCGACTATCTTGCCATCTTATATTAGAAGCTTTATCATATTCCTTAGATAAATCTGCTACTAAATTGAAAAATAGAATAGATTATAGTTTTCAAACCTCTAAACATATTACAGATTCAATTTTATATCTACCAAAATATGAATCATGGTGCAAGAAGATCCAAAATATTTTGAAATAAAAATAATAATCTTTGAAATTATTGATAGAATTAGTTATTTGGAATGCGTTTAACATAAATTGAGTCAAAGATAAATATAATTCACATAAAATAAGATTTAATAAAATGGGAAAATAGTCAATATCACGAGATGGTGATTTGAAAGAACATTGTTATTAGTTTCTTGAGTTTAAGAATGTTTCTTTTGATATAGAGGATTATTTTGAGATGTTACCCTCAGATGTACCTGATAGATTGATGTTTGTGGAATAGTGTAAATATATTTAGTTTTTTATAATATATAAATATCAGAACTAAAATAAGTTATTAGAATGTTGAAATATGATAATGAAAGGATTGGATATTCTGATGAAAAGGTTCTGAGTCTAAATGAAAAAAATGAAAAGATAATTTTTCTTGAAGAAGATATAACCTGTTTGAAGGTAGATAATATGATTTTTTAGTAGTGTAAGTGAATATAGCCAATATTGAGTCTATAATATCAGAATCCAAGAAGAATCAAGAGGATTTCAAGAATATACAATTGTCAATAGGTTGTTTAATAAAGTATTATGTTTTTCATTCTAAACCATTATCTTATTTTTAAATAAATATTTTTGAATGACATATAGTTTGAATGATTTAATATCCAAATTCATTTTCTTTCAATGTAATGCAATTTTACTTGGATGAATGTTATTTATTTTTATCTTGGATTAATATTTATTCAAACATAATTGTTTCCTATTATCTTTTTTGGTAATTTTACAAAGTTATTTTACTTTCCTTGTTCCTTTTTGAACATTACATAGGTTGTGAAAATATCTAATGGAGGGGAAACTATCTAAAGAGAAGATACTATCTAAGGGGAAAAATTTATTGAGGGGGGGGATCTAAAGTAATAACTTTTCCTATCAGTTGAATAACGGTGAACAAAAGGTAGATATAAACACAAGGGGAGTTAAGATAACTACAAGGGAGATTTTTATTCATAATAATAACTTTAATGTTCTTAGACATACAATGGTTTGTATGTTTGAAATAGTTAATAGGTTTTTATTTTATGTATTTTGTTTGGTTCTTTCCAAAAAGAGATATATTACTCTGTCGAATGTTTATACTTCCACTTTTACTTTCCTTATATTTATAACTCACAAACACTTCCTTAAAATTTTATTTTACTAACTTTAAATATATGATGTATTTTAGAATGTTTTTTAGAAAACATAATTTTCTACCCAACATTGACATAGTTTCTATATAAATGAATATAAACTTTATATTATTTAATATAATCTAATGGATTGAATTATAGTTTGGTCTATCAGACTGACTTGTTTATTTTCCATCCGACTAACTAATGTTTTGTTTATAGGACTGACTGAATTTTTATCTGCCGGACTGATCGAAGTTCAAATCCATTAGATTGACTATAGTTTAGTTTAGTGGATAAAAAAATAATATAGTCCATAAGACTATTAAATTTTTATAATATTATTTTTAGAATTATTTATTTTGGAAAAGAATATTGTAGATTTATAATGGTGCTATGAAAATGATATCCGATTGTAATATTTTGCTGAGCTGTCAAGTGAAGAACATCTGAGACCATTTCGTGCAACTCCAAGATTCACAAAAAATATAACCATCGAAATATACATATAAATAATAGTTTATTCAAGGATATGGGATCTGATACTCATTAAACTCAATATGTTTGAAGATCACTCTTCTTAAAAAACTCATCCTTAGGATTTGTAATCTTTCATAGATTTGTTATTCCAAGGATTCCATGTGAGGAATTGTAAAATCCTTTGAAAAAGTTTTCTTTTTTATTCACTTGTTCCAATCATGGTTTAAATAAATGTATTTCATGTATACGAGAATAGGTTATTCTGATCATTCTAATTTTGGGCTTCCAAGGGATTAGAATATAAAGCTAACATCGATTATAGTATTGAGAGATTCCATGTTTGTGGAAGACAAATCTATGTTGATCACACTATAAAGGTATTTATTTTGGATAGACATATTGTGTTCCAATATATATAGGTTTTTATAAGTTCTAATGATTCTAATAATCCCTAATTTTATTCTAGCGAGTTTATCTAAAGTATTTTAAATTATAATTTTATCAAATAAATGTACCTTACTCTAGCTCTAGTACTGTTTATCTTATGCCATGTAAAATATTCATTTTATGAAAAATTATTTTATTATATGAGAATAAATGTTTTGAAATAATAAATTTTTTATAAATAGAATCATAAAACTCCATGTTGCATGTTTATATTATTATGTAAGTTATTATCTTATGAATAAAATGATTAAGTTTATTATTACTTTATTTAAAACGAATTTATGAGAATTATTTTTCTTACAAAAAGTATATTGATAAATGATTATCTTATGAACATTTGATGAACCTGGGAAAGATGAGTATCACACCTCTGAGAAATATTTATCTTAAATTGAAGTGTTTTCCTACATATTGTTGAAATAATTTTATCTTATGGTGTGAAGAAGAAAAATATCTATTTTATCTTATAAAGTCTCTAAAATGTTTAACTTACGATGACAGTACTTCCAGATCGATATCTTATTAATAATTATCTATTATGACTAATTTCATGATTTCTTTTCTAATCTCTTGATAAGTCATTTCATTCTTTTAAAACACATGAAAAAAGTTATTTTCCTTATATGGAATGATTGACTTGTACAAAGTGTCATTTTTCTAGTAATGGGAAGATCTAAAGAAAAATATCTCTGATGGTGCCACAATAAAAGTTTATTCCAGATTAGGAAGGATTTGACGCATTCCATAATAGATTATCAAATAAATTTTTCAATAGATTATCATCGGGCCATTGTGATTATATTTCTTCATATATTCCAAATCCAAGAGGTGATATAAAAGGATGATTTATTCTCTAAATAAGAGATGATGATAATAAGTATATATCACATGTATATATAAATACTCTGATAATTGTACTAAAGAATACATGTAAAAATACAAGATCATGTACATCGCTCACATGATGAATATATTTATCAATCCCTTATAATAAAATATCCTCATGAGTAGTTCCTTAAATATTATCATCTTCTCAGGATTTATTTTCAACTAATTTCATTTTCTTCTTATAACTGTGTGATGCAATAGTTCTTCAAGAGTTTACTCATCTATTTTTTTTACACTCCTTATATGTTTTTGTGTTAAGTTCATGTATAGGTATTATAATGGGAAATCCTAGTTGAAATCTCTTAAACATTGGTAATAAGGGATATCTTATTGTACTTAGTTGATATCCCAAGATAAAAGGGATATCATAGTGAAAATCACCAAACTCATGGAGTAGATTGTTGATAGAGTGGACTAGGGGATTTATGTTCCATCGACCACTATAAATATCCCATGTTCAATCACTTTAAATTATGATTTTATATATCCACTATTAATTCTTATTATGTAAAATACTTAAACTCAAATACCTTGAATATGTATTTTTCCACAATGAAATTTTTAGGAACTCAATTTACCTCCTCTTGAGTTTTCATTTACCCATTCTCTGGGATAACAATTTGTATCAGAGATCATGACTATTTAATTTAATGATGTAAAAGTTTTAGTTTCAAATATATGTTTCCAAATGGATTATATGTATCAGAACTAAGGAGGTTTGTCATTGGTTATATATCCTTACTTTAACGGTAGAAATTATGGTTTCTTGAAAGCTCACATGACCATCTATTTGAAGAATATCAGATAAAAATAATGGTTAAAACTTTAAATAAGATTGATATTATGACTGAAAGAATCTTGGATACATAAATCCCGATTATCCATATATTGAGGGTGATAAAAGGTCAGAAAGGGAATACTTCAAGTAATATAGAAATAATAATAAATATAAGAAATCCATTAAGGCCACCTAGAGTGCTTCTAAAGATTCTCGTGAGTGAACATGCTCAGGATCAAAAGATGATTCTCCTAATCAAAAGTCCAAAATAGTTTTTATGTAACATTTGGATGAGGTGAATTCATACAACTCTTCTAAGAATTATAATGAATTAGAAAATGAAAACTGCTCAGATTAAGAACAAAATGATTACTTTTACATTTTATATACTATGAATGAAATCTTAATAAAGAAAAAGAAAGCTCGGAAGAACTCCAATAATAAAAATTTCAATAAATAGGATGAATTGAAAATATAAATTTTGGATTTGAAATATAAATTGGAAAACTAAATTTTCTTATATACAAATCAAGGTAAGACAATAGTTAAACTATAGAAGGAGGTTAAAAACATTAATAATGATACAAGTGTTTTCACTAAAGGGGAATATTATGATAATATGTTTTTTTATAATCAACTGAAAAAGGATGTATTTAGAATAGGAAGTCATGGTTAAGAGACTAAACATTATTAAAACTATTTTTTTCATAGTTCTAAAAACAAAAAAATTTCCAAAGTAACATGTATTCATTGTGGAGAAATATGAAATTTTGATAAAAACAAGAATGATTTATTAGAATTAAATAATATATTTATAAAAAATATTAAAGAAAATTATTATTTTTGTTTCTAGAAAACAAAAAATGCTTTTGATCATAAGTATCTTATAGCTAACAATTTCTGGACCCAAAAGAGTTTTGGTACCAAATAATTCTTCTATTTGATTTGTCATTATAGAGAATAAATCACATGAACAGTAATGAAAAAGGTTTATGGATAATTTTTTTTCAAGACATATAAGATAATATTTCTTAAACATTTACTCACTATTCAATATTGATATAGCTTATGTCACAATTGGTGATTGTAAAAAATGAATTTTTATTGGCATTGGGTTTATTTGAAATCCTTAATCTATTCTCAATAACATAGTTCACTATATTGAAGGCTTGAAGAACAAAACGATAAGTATTTCCCAAGATTCTGATGGTGGTTATTCAGTTGATTTCACTAACAATGAATATTTAGTTTTTAAATATAAATCTATACATTTAAAAGAACATAAAACAAATAATATAAATACATTACACAATAATTATTTGTATGGAAAAATATTTAAATTTTTTAATTGATGAAGTTGAGGAATTGTGGATTTTTCATAAAAGGATTAAACATTATAATGTTCTCTCCTTAAAATATTTGTATAAGAAACATATTTTTTCCCACATTTATAACCTTATATTGGGTAAAAATAATCTATCTAATACATGTCAAATCGGGAATAAACAAAAGTCATATTTTAAACCAATTAAAGGGGTTGCTACAACTAAACATATTGAAATTATCCATACAGATATGTTTGGACCTACTAGAACAATAATTATTTCGGGTACAACATTTTTTATATGTTAGTTGATGTTTTCTAAAGATTTAAAGGCATTATATTTTTAAGACTTAAAAGTGAATATTTTTCTATTTTAATTAATTTTGATAAGGTTGTGAAAAATGAAAAAGATTCTAAAATTTTAACTTTGAAACGTGATCATGGATGTGAATCTATGTATTGTGAATTTAATTCCAATTTCTCAATGTAAGGTTTTAAATACAATTTTTTTCCTATTGAATATCTCAAAGAATGTTGTTGTTGAATCAAGGAATAAGACTTTTCAAGATATTTTTAGAACCCTGATATGTGAATATAACATACCCACTTATTTTTGGGCTGAAAATATTAACATTGAATGTTATTTAATTAAAATAGTTCTAATAAGAACAATCATAAAGAAAACACCTTATGAGTTATGGAATAATAAAAAACAAAATGTATGATAATTCAAAGTTTTTGGATATAGGGTATACATCTTGAACACCAAGGATAATATTTGTATGTTTGATCTAAAAGATGATGAAGATATTTTCCTAGTCTATTATACCACATCCAAATCCTATTGAGTATTATGAAAAAGGTAAAGGATTGTGGAAGAATCAATGCATGAAAATGTTTATTAATTTGATCATTTTGATCATAAAATGACTCAAGGTTAGAATTATTCTTGTAATACCATGATACCTAAGCATATCTTTAACAACAACAAGGAATATGATTTAGAATTTGATTATTTTGTACAAAATTTAGTAAGAGTTGATACTAGTGAACTAAAAAGTGTCTTCCTAGGTTACCTAGAAATCATAAAGAACATCCCTTAGAAATAGTTATAGGAATCCTAGATTAAGTAGTTTTAACTATAAGAAATATAGGTAGACAAGTAAAAATATCAACCTTTCTATCCCAGATAGAACCTAAACCTGTAGCAGAATCATTATCCGATAAAAGAAGGTTTTCAGCTATGTAACAAGAGTTAAATTTGTTCAAAAGTGACAACGTAAGAGAATTAGTTGATAGAACCTCATAATATCATGTAACTAAAAAAATGGTAATTATAAATAAACAATATGATCCTAGCGTAATCATTAAAAATAAAGATAGATTAGTTTCTATAGGTTGCAATCAGTTTTAAGGAATATACTATGAAGAAACCTTTTCCCTTATAGCTAAGTAATAATAAACTAGAATTTTTACATCATATACATCTTATATGAATTTAATATTATATCAACTAGATTTTAAATCTACTTTTCTGACTGTATTTCTAATGAAGGATGCTTATGTAAACCAACCTCTTAGTTTTTAAGACCCTCACTTTCAAAATTCTATTTTTAAACTAGCCAATTATCAATATATACATTAACAGGCACCAATAATATGGTATGAGAGATTAAGATATTTTCTTTTATTAAAAGGTTTTATAGTAATAATGGATGATCTTTCATTATATACAAAAATTTAATCTTAAGATATTTTATTTGTACAAATATATTGTGATGATATTATTTTTGGGTCAACAAATCAAAAATTATGAAATTATTTTTTCTAGACTTTAGAAAAAAGAATTTGAAATGATTGTGATGGTTGAGTTAAAATATTTCATAGGATATAAGATTTACCAAAAATATATTGAAAATGTTTTAAGCCAAATAAAATATACAGTGGATTTACATAAGAAGTTTAGACTTAAAAATAGTAAGACTTATTCAACACATATGAGCTCTACTATTAAACATGATATGGATGAAACTGGAAAACAAATTGACAAAATGTTGTATAAAGAAATCATTGGATGTTTATTGGATATTACTAAAAGTTGACTATACAGTATTCCTTTAGTATGTCTTGGTAGAATATATCAATCCAATCCTAAATAATATCATTTAAATTATTCCAAAATAATTTTAATGTATTTAAAAGGAAATTTATATCTTTCTCTTATTTTTCCAAAAATTTAAAGACTTGTAAATTTCAAGGAAAATTTTTCTTAAATACTTTTGAATTTTACGAGTCTGTGGCTTCTAATGGAACTTGATTTTGAGTCCCGGTGTGTCTGGAATCAATTTCTGAAGTTTAGCTCGGGTATATTCAGTAAACGAACGAATGGGTTTTTCTATATTTTGAATAGGTGCTCGGAATCGAAATATTAGGGCCCCGATGAACTCACAATGCCGGTAATGTCTTAAGGGGACCATTACCATAGTTGCGTTTTAAGCAGGTTGAGAATTAATTTTTTGGGAATTAGTTTAAAATAAATAAAATTGGTGGTAGAATTTTATTTTTATGGTTGGTGGTTAATTCATCCCAAGGGGAGTTGAAGGTGGGGCCCACACCCACATTACCTCCCATGGGGGGATATTTTGGGGTGGGGCCCACACATGGCCTAAACCCTTGATCTTCCCTAAACACCTTAAACATCCCCCATTAAACTCTGTTGTTTAGTGTTGACACTCCCCTGAATTTAAATGTGTAACCTTTCCACTTCCTCTCTCTCCCTCTTTAATTCTTACCAACAAAACCCTTAATCAATTGTTTGAACCTCTTCAATTAAATTAATTCAGTAGTTGAATTTTAAATGTTGAATGCATGACAAGTTTAATTAAAATAAGGGGTATCCTTATTTTAATTTTGGTTGTCTTGTTGTGTGGGGAATATTGGATAGAGCTTTTGTGTTAATGAAGTAGGAAATTACTCTTTTCAGTGAAGAACATCATCCTCGATGAAGAACGGTTTGTCTTCCACGAAGGACATCTTTCCTTCAACGTAGAACGACTTGGCGACAACGGTTCTGCATCCTCTTCATCCTCTGTGACAAGAGAGGAGACACCAACGTGGGGAACTCGCCAACGACGACACACAATATTTTCTTTTCTCTATGACAAGAGACGAGACATTACATTCTCAGTTTTACTCCGACGACGATGGAGACAACACCGTCATCCACGATGCTTGTCAACCGCAGACCTTATCGAGGTAGGGGAAATTATACAACATTAGTTGATTAAAATTGTACTTGTTCCTCGTTGAATTCTCTGAAATGATTTTTAGCCATGTGTTACTGCCTGATGTGGAGGGCGCAGTCCGAACAAACATGGCCCGATGACCCTCCGCTAGAACTTGATCTTTTTGGAATCAACGACCGACGGTGAAGGAAGCACGACGCCGTCGTGCCGTGACGGAATTGCAGCGGAGGAAGCTAGCTCCGACGCGATGGCTGTCTGGAAGGAACCGCAGACCCCTTTTCGGGCTGCGTCAGCGGAAGAATCGGCCGGCCCATCGGTCAGCCGAGCGAATGGAAGCCACGGCGCCATGAAGGCACCGCTCTTGAAAACCAGTCGGTCGGGCAGAGCCGAACCGTGGCGCCAGGAGGGCGTCGCGCTGAAGAAGATGGGGGCCGCCGTGCGGGCCGCGTGTGCTAGAAGGCCGGCCGGCCTAGCCGACCGATTTTGGAAGGGCGGCGCTGCTTAGTGCTGCCGGTGCGGACATCCGCCCCACTAGAACCGATCGGCCAGCCGGCCGAGCCAGCTGGGCCGCACGCCCAACCGGGTCGCGCTGTGCCGGGCCGGGCCTCGGCCCGCCACGTTGGGCTATGTCCTTCGGGCCGAACCACATTTTCCTTCGGACCGGTCCGATACCCATGTCGGGTCGGACCCGTTAAAATGGGTTAACCCGACCTGTCGGCCCATTGGGCTAAACGAGTCGGGCCCGTTATTCACTTAAACATAAATAACTTAAAGATCGCGCGTCCGATCGACGCGCTGTCTGCAGAAATTGGACTCTTTCGATGAGACAGTCGTTTTGCGATACTCTATGTGATTTTTGGATAGCTTTGGTAAATGGCCGGGTTTGGAATGATCATATTTCCAACCGGGCCCCTATAACGGAAAATCCAATATCTCTCAAACCGAGCACCCGTTTGACATGCTGTCTGACGCGTTGGTTTCCTTTTGATGAGACCGAACTTCGATAAACATAAAATCTAGACTTTGGGACAGTTGATGTATCGAACCCTTTTACTCATGCATCGTACCCTTCTGGAATCGAGTATGCTGTGTGTGGGAAACCTAGAGATGTCTGCGACAACGACGATGAGGACGACTGTACTTGGATCCTATGTGGGTTCGGCAGGGAGGACGACTGTACTTGGATCCTCCATGGGTTCGGCAGTGATGACATCTGCACTTGGATTCTACGTGGGTTCGACTGCGATGGTTACAGTACTTGGATCCTATGTGGGTTCGGCAGCGACGACTTCTGTACTTGGATCCTACGTGGGTTCGGTAGAGAAGACGATTCAGATGCTACATATAATCATCTCCACCCCTCTTCGTGAGAGGTATACCTATGTGAGCTGAGTCTTGACTTTCAATCATTATCATTGGTATGATTGACTTCTTTCCTGTTTGGACTGGTTGTGCTTGGGCTCGGAAGTTGGAGCTGTACTGAGATTGATGACTTAGGTATATGTATGGGAATATACCTATGTAGAGTTGGTTGATACTTTGTGTTTGAATCCTTCCTTTGTGGATTATCCTTGGTGGTTTTTTGGAGACCTTTGAGTGTCTTGTGGTCCCTAATGAGTATCATATACTCACCCCTACATGGGAAGTGCCTGCATTACATTGTGTTGGTTGCAGAGGACGGACAACACTGATCGTGGTCGAGGCTTGTGAAGCTGGATGGTATCCGGAGGTGGACCACCTAGCGGGACGTACACAGAGTGGACGGATAGACCCAAGGTACCGACGAGACTATCTTTACCCACCCGTCGGGTGGGATTCCCGGAGGATGACTTGGTGGTTGCTGTTTTAATTTTCAGCTGTTTTACTTTCATTCTCCATTTTACTGTACTTTCATTTGGGTTTGTATACCGGCCCATTTACTCTCCATCACTTAATTTTGTACTCAGTTTACTTTGTGTTTACTCCAACTTACATACCCTGTTGTTTTTTACTTATATAAAGGAAATTCCTTCCCTTTTATCAGGAATAACGCCATTGGTGCTAGTTTCCATCCCCTGGCCTATGGAAGGTGGGCTTGGGGTAGTCACGACATGGGACTTGAGGACGGGTCGTGACAATTTTGTATCAGAGGATTCGGTTCTACCGTAGAACTCAAGACTCTGATAATTTCTTCTCTACGAAGAAATAGTGTTAAGAGTATTGAGTGTGGTTATTAGTTCAGTAAGTCTAGTTTTGGTTTGGTGGACGACGTATCCATAGACCAAGACCCTGACTTCATATTTTCGACTCAGTGCACAAAAACATTGATTGGATGTGTGTTTCAAAAGTTTTCTTTGTGATTACTTTGTGTCAGCTCCCCAGGTATACTGTACTAATGGTGGTGCACCTATTTCTTCTCAGGATGCCCCCATGAAGGCAGCCATCTAGGGTTCCTAGTTACGCGCGGGATGGAAGCCCACCAAGCGACGAGGCCTCGGTGGATGGCTCCATTAAAGTGGAGGCACCAGCGGTACCACTACCCGCTTGGACACCGATACCACCAGCCCCAGCTGCGGAGAGTGCACGCTACCTGAGTGCGTTGCACGAGTTTCAGCGACAGAGGCCGCCCAAGTTCTGCAGATAGAAAGATCCTCAGGGAGCCGATGATTGGTTGGAGGCTATCAGTAGAGTCTTCATATTGGTAGGGACACCAGATGACCTTATGATTATCCTTGCCGCGAGTCTCCTGTAGTCATAAGTAGGTAGATGGTGGAGCCTGATGCTCTAGGTGCACGATGAGGCATCATTAATTTGGACAGACTTCGAGTGCCTCTTCGGCTCGGAGTTTGTTCCGGCCACCCTCCATGTGGTGCGCATCGAGGAGTTACTACAACTGTGGCAAGGTAGAATGACAGTAGCCCAGTACTATGCGAGATTTACTGACCTCTCGCGCTACTCCACAGACATGGTACAGGACCCATTATTCTGGGCCTGAACCTTTGAGCAGGGACTAAGGCATGAGATCAGGGCTTTGATGATCTACCTCAGCATTCTGACACAGGTAGAAGTACTGGAGTGAGCCCTTCTTATGGAGATATTTCTTTCTAAGCCTACAATAGCAACGAGGCCTACCACAAGGAGACACATAGCGGAGTCTTCTGCAGCCGGAAGTAGATAGATTTCACAGAGGTCCAAGCGGACCAAGTCATCAGGTGGGAGACCTCAGGATACTGGTTCGAATGTGCGGGGCACACACAACCGAGCCAGTCATACGAGAGGCATGCAGTGCTATGCATGCGGTGGGTTGGGCCACATGGCTCGTGACTGCCCGAACAGCGAGGCAAAGGAGTAGCAGATAGTAGAGGGACCTTCCAGGAAGAGGCAGAGGTTCGACCGTGGCGGTCTACAGGGAGCAGGAGGACGAGGAAGAGGAGCTGGCCGAGCAGCAGGTGTTGGAAGACACTTCGAGGATCTACCATGACCACCACCAGGAGGACCACCCCGACCATAGGGAGCTGGAAGACATGGGCAGGCTCAGCTCCAGGTAATTAAGGCTTGTGACCACATCACACCCGAGATGATTTGAGGTATTATCTGTGTCTACTCCACCTATGATGCAGTTCTTATAGTTACAGGAGTGAGTTATTATTTTATTTTCACTGCCCTTGTTCGGATCTCGGAGATTTTGACGGAGCCGTTGGCTTCATCCTTACGACTAGAGACTTCTACAGGAGAAGACCTGATGATTACGCACTGGTGCCGGAAGTGTGAGCTTACTCTAGGAGGCGAGAGCTTTGGTTGGGATCTTCTTGTTGAGGCGTCGAGGCCTTACCACGTCATCATGGGCATAGATTGGTTATTTACAGTCCTTGCTCAGATCGACTGTATTAGGTGCAAAGTGTGGTGTGTCCACAAAGATGGGAGCAGGTTCACCTTCACTGGTGAGAAGTGAGCCTTTGCAGCGTAGGATGGACTTATGCATAGGAGAGGGTAGACGATCACCCATCAGTTGGCTAGTCTCATCTTAAGAGAGGTTGATGTGCGGAGTCCGTGTTTTCCTGTTGTGGTTGATCAGTATGTGGACGTTTTTTCTGAGAATGTTCTAGGACTAACTCCTCATAGAGAGGTAGGCTTCTACATTGACCTGTACCCCGGGACAACACCGATATATAATCAAGCATATCGGATGGCTCCCACTGAGCTTCATGAGCTATGGGTACAACTGGGGGATTTATAGGGAAAGGGATTCATCCGACCCAGTGTTTCACCCTGGGCTTCTCCGATTTTATTCGCCAAGAAGTTGGAAGGGATATTACAACTATGTTTTGACTACCATTTCCTAAATCAGGTGACCGTGAAAAAAAATTATCCACTTCTGAGGATTGATGACCTCTTTGATCAGCTCAAGGGAGCACAATGGTTCTCGAAGATAGATCTCAGGTAAGGCTATCATCTGCTTAGAGTTCAAGAAGATGATGTGTATAAGACAGCCTTCAGGTGTCAGTATGGCCACTATGAGTTCTTGGTTATGCCTTTCGGCATAACCAACACACCAGCAATGTTTATGAGTCTCAAGAACATGATCTTCCAGTCTTACCTCAATCATTTTGTCATAGTCTTCATCGACGACATACTAATTTACTCGACTACTGAGGAGGAGAATGCTGACCACTTGCGGTTTGTACTGGACACACTCCGAGAGAACCATCTTTATGGTAAGCTCTCGAAGTTCCAATTCTGGATTCGAGAGGTTCTCTTCTTGGGGAAAGACATCTTGGAGGCGAGAGTTTTTGTGGATCCTGTGAAGATTGAGGTAGTACTAACTTGGGAGCCACCTAGGAGAGTGACGGAGGTGCGGAGTTTCCTAGGTCTGGCGGGGTACTATCAGAGATTTGTGCCATAGTTCTCCATGTTTTGAGCACCTCTTTTAGCTTTGATGAAGAAGGGGAAACCCTTTGTGTGGTCAGATAGTTGTCAGCAGAGTTTCCAGGAGTTGAGACATAAATTGACCAGTGCACCCATCTTGAGGGTACCTGAGGAGGGCGTAGGGTACATAGTTTACTGTGATGCATCAGGGACTGGACTCGGGTGTGTCCTGATTTAGGAGTAGGCAGTGATCGCCTATGGTTCATGACAATAGAGGCAGCACAAGAAGAACTACGCTACCCATGACCTGGAGTTAGCAGTAGTGGTTTTCGCCTTGAAGATGTGGCAACACTATCTGATGGGCGAGCACTTTACAGTCTACTCTGACCACCAGAGTCTTAGGTACATCTTCTCACAGAAGGACCTGAACCTGAGACAGTGGTGATGGCTCATGTTCCTCCAGGACTATGACTTTGAGATAGTCTATACTCCTAGGAAGGGGAAAATTGTGGCTGATGCTCTCAGTAGGAGATCAGACATTCATCTACTTGGAGCGGCGACAGAGAACTTATTCGCTTCGTAGATATCCTTCATGGATAGATATGGGGAAGCCTTCCTACAGTCCCTCATAGTCACTCCTCCACTACTTCAGTGGGTCGGAGAGGCACAACATGGGGAAGATGACTATGAGATGCGACGTACTAAGATTTCAACAGGGTAGGCACCTGATGGATTTTTTGAAGGAGGAGAGCACATGATTCCCTTTAGGGGACATACCATGGTACCAGTTGCACTGCAGGAGGAGATGTCGATGGAGTTTCACACTTCCCCTCTAGCGGTACATCCAAGAGTGGAAAAGATGTACCAGGACCCTAGATGACATCATTGGGGACCGGGTATGAAGAAGGTTGCAGCAGAGTTCGTTTTACAATGCCTCACTTTCCAGCAAGTGAAGGCGGAGCACCAAGTACCAGAAGGCTTGGTACAACCCTTAGAGGTTCCGGAGTGGAAGTGGGATAGGATATCCATGGATTTTATGACGGGGCTTCCACGTACTTTCAGATCACACAACTCCATTTGGGTGATTGTAGACCGACTCACCAAGTCGGCCCACTTCCTACTGATCAGAGAGCAGGGTTCAGTAAGGAGATTGGGACGCCTCTACGTTCAGGAGATCATACGGCTTCATGGTGTTCCATCGTCTATCATCTCTGATCCAAACACTCGGTTTACTTCCTGACATTGGAAGGGGTTGTAGGAGGGTTTTGGGATACATCTACGTCTGAGCACCACCTTTCATCCTCAGACGGATGGACAGATGGAGAGGACCATTCGGACACTCGAGGACATGCTATGTGCATGTGTCATTGACTTTGGTCGTAGCTGGGAGGATCACCTACCCTTGGTGGAGTTTGCGTACAACAAAAAATATCACTCCACCATCGGGGTGGAACCTTACGAGGCACTATACGACCGACCTTTCAAATCGACTATTTGCTGGACTGGCCCTGGGGAGTCAGCACTTGTAGGACCAGAGATGATTTAGGCTACGACAAAGAAGGTGCAGATCATCCAGGAACAGATGAGGACTACACAGAACTGACAGAAGTCCTATGCTGATAGGAGGCGGAGACCACTGGAGTTCGAGGATGGAGACTACGTTTTCTTACGGGTCTCACCTCGATGTGTATTATGGTGATTTTTCCAGGGCGGATAGTTATCTCCACACTTCATCGAACCATTCCAGGTCATCAACAGGGTAGGCGGGGTGGCTTACCGGCCGTCCCTTCCTCCTTAGTTTCACTAGGTGCATGACGTCTTCCACGTATCTCAGTTGAGTAGATACGTGCACAACATGAATCTCGTCATTGATCATGGGGATATGGACACCGATGATGGGGTTACTTTTGCGGAGATCCCGGTGGAGATTGAGTATCGACAAGAGTGGGTCCTACGTGGATGGTAGATTCCTCTGGTGCGTATTCGTTGGCAGCACAGGAACTTCCAGGAGATCACATGGGAGTGAGAGGCTCAGATGCGTGCACAGTACCCTCATTTGTTTCCCTAGTTTTTTTTGTACCTTTACATCGACTTAAATACCTGAGGTGGGAGTAATGTAAAGACCTAGAAATTTCAAGGAAATTTTTTTCTTAAATACTTTGGAATTTTATGATTATGTGGCTTCTGATGGAAATTGATTCTGAGGCCCAGTGTGTCTGGAATCAATTACCGAAGTTTAGCTCGGGTAAGTTCAGTAAACGAACGAGTGGGTTTTTCTATCTTTTGAACCGGTTCTAGGAATTGAAATCCTAGGGCACCAATGAACTCACAGCGCTGGTAATTACTTAAGGGGACCTTTACCGTAGTGGCTTTTTAAGCAGGTTGAGAATTAATTTATTGGGAATTAGTTTAAAATAAAAATAATTGGTGGCAGAATTTTATTTTTATGGTTGCTAGTTAATTCATCCCAAGGGGAGTTGAAGGTGGGGGCCCCACCCACATAACCTCCCATGGGAGGATATTTGTGGGGTGGCGCCCACACGTGGCCTAAACCAATGATCTTCCCTAACCCCCTTAATCTTCCCCCATTAAACTCCTTTGTTTAATGTTCACAACCCGTTGAATATAAATGTGTAACCTTTCCATTTCCTCTATCTCCCTCTTTAATTCTTTCCAACACACACCTTAATTAATTGTTTAAACCCCTTCAATTAAATTAATTTAGTATTTGAATTTTAAATTTTGAATGTATGACAAGTTTAATTAAAATAAGGGGAAGAATTATTTTAATTTTGGTTGGATTGTTGTGTGGAGAATATTGGAGAGAGCTTTTGGGTGATAGAAGAAAGAAATTCCACTATTCATTGAAGAACATCATCCTTAATGAAGAACGGTTCTTCTTTGAAGAAGGAAATCTTTCCTACAACGTAGACTGACTCGGCGACCACATTTATCCATGTTCTTCTTCCTCCACGACAAGATAGGAGACACCGGCGTGGGGAACTCGCCAATGATGAAGCACATTATTTTATTTTCTCCATGACAAGAGAGGAGACATCATTTTCTCGGGTGCACTCCGATAACGACGGAGACGACACCGTCATCCACGACGCTTGTCAACCACGGACCATATTGAGGTAGGGGAATTTATACAATTTTAGTTGATTAAAATTGTACTTGTTCTTAATTGAATTATCTGAAATTATTTTTAGCCATGTGTTACCGCCAAACGCAGAGGGCACGGGATGAACAAACACAGCCTAACGACCCTCCACTAGAACTTGATATTTTTGGAATTGGCGACCGGAGGCAAAGGAAGCACGACGCCATCACTCCGTCTCGGGATTGTGGTGGAGGAAGACGGCACAGACACGCCGGATGTACGGATGGAACCGCGGCCCGCTTTGCGGGCTACGTCCGTGGATGACCCTGCCGGCCCGTCAGCCGGCCGACCGAAGGGAAGCTGCGGCGCTTGGAAGGAGTCGCGCTGTAAAACTGGCCATCCAGTCGACCGGCCAGGCGGAGCTAAACCGCGGTGCCAGGTGGGCGTCGCGCTGAAGTTGCAGTGGCCCGCGTGGTCCAGAAGTCCGGCCGGCCTAGCCAGCCAGTTTGGGAAGGGTGGCGCTGCTTGGAGCTGTTAGTGCAGATAGCCCCACCCCCCCCCCCCATCACCAGGCGGGCCGCGCCCTTTGGGCCGAGCCGAGTTTTCCTTCAAACCAGTCCGACACCCCTGCTGGGTCGGACCCGTCAAACTGGGTTAACCCGACCCGTCGGCCCATTGGGCTAAACGGGTTGGGCCTGTTATTCACATAAACGTGAATAACTTAAAGATCATGTGTCTGATTGATGTGTCGTCTATAGAACTGGGACTCTTTTGACAATATGGTCCTTTTGAGATACTCCAAGTTACTTTTGGACAGCTTTTGTAAATGGCTGAGTTTGGAATGGGCATACTTCTATATGGGCCCCTCGAATGGAAAAGACAATATCTCTCAGACCATGCGTCTATTTGACACGTCGTCTGACGCGTTGGGTTACTTTTGACGATTCAAAACTTCAGGATACATCAAATTTGGACTTCAAGACAGTTGATGTATCGACCTCTTTTACTCATGCAGCGGACCCTCCTGGAATCAAGTATGCTGTGTGCGGGAACCCTAGAGCTGGCTGCGACTACGACGATGATGACGACTGTACATGGATCCTATGTGGGTTCGATAGCGAGGACGATTGTAGTTGGATACTTCGTGGGTTCGGCAATGATGATGACTGTACATGGATCCTATGTGGGTTTGGCAGCGATGGCTACTGTACTTGGATCCTACGTGGGTTCGGTAGCGACGATTTCTATACTTGGATCCTACGTGGGTTCAGCAGAGAGGATGATTCAGAGGCTATATCTAATCATCTCCACCCCTCTTCATGAGAAGTGTACCTGTGTGAGGTGAGTCTTGACATTCAATCATTATCATTGGTATGATTGACTTCTTTCTTATGTGGACTGGTTTTTCTTGGGCTCAGAAGTTGGAGTCGTACTGAGATTGATGACTTAGGTATATGTGTGGGCATATACCTAAGTAGAGTTGGTTGATACTTCATGTTTGTATCTTTCCTTTGTGGATTATGGGAGACCTTTGGGGGTATCGAGGTCCCTACTGAGTATCGTATACTCACCCCTGGATGGTCATTTCCCGCACTACATTGTGTTTGTTGCAGAAGATGGACAACACCGATCGTGGTCAAGGCTTGTGAAGCTAGACGGTATCCAGAGGTGGACCACCTGGCGGGACGTACACGGAGCATACCGACAGACCCGAGGTACCGACGAGCCTATCTGTACCCACCCTTCAAGTGGGATTCCTGGAGGACAACTCCGTGGTTTCTATTTTACTTTTCAGATGTTGTACTTTCTTTCTCATTTGTATTGTATTTTCAATTGGGTTTGTATACCAGCCCAATTACTTTCCATCACTTAATATTGTACTCAGTTTACTTTGTGTTTACTCCAACTTGCGTACTCTGTTGTGTTGGTTTACTTATATAAAGGTAATGCCTTCCCTTTTATCGGGAATTACTCCTTTGGTGCTAGTCGCCAACCCCTGGCCTATGGAAGGCGGGCTTGGGGTAGTCACGGCATGGGCCCCAAGGATGGGTTGTGACAAAAAACAACTAATTTTAATTTAACTTTATATTCTAATTCTGATTTTTTAGATGTAAATTTGATAGGAAGAACCTATAATTTTATTGGTAAATCTCTAGTACCATTTTCAATTAAGAAAAAAAAAACTTATTAGGATTATGAACTTCTGAAGTAGAATATATTGTAGTAGAAACTTTTTGTACAAAAGTGTTGGGGATGAAACAAACGTTAATGGATTTTGGATTAATTTTTAGTTGTGTTCCAATAAAAAGTGATAATACATGTGATATCAACATTTCAAAAAATAAAACGAAGCATTCAATAAAAATTCATATTTATTTGAGACATAATTTCTTAAGAGATCATGAAAAAAAATGGGATATCTCTTTAGAATTCAATTTCACAGAAAATAATTTAGAAAGAATTTTTACTAAACCTTTAATAGCCGATAGATTTCACTTTATTAAATAACAATTAGGTTTGCCTAAATTTTCATGATGTAATATAATTTTTTTCAGAGAATATTAGTTTTTCATTTGAGTAAATATTTTATTTACCTTATTTTATTTCTGTTTTGGTGTTCATATTTTATGTATTAGTCACATCAAAATAGGGAACATCGTCTATATTTCTTAATTATTACTTTGTGCATCAGTTTGTGACCCCTTGATTTCCTCAAAAATATAACAAGTTTGGATGATCTATGTGTGAATCCATTATAATCCTCGGATCCCTCACTCTTTATTATATCCAATCCTTGTCACCTAACCCTCAAATATTCCAAATTATATCAACAATGGAGAAAACTAAGATAACTGATGGCATTGCCTCTAGAAGATTCAAGCATTAAAGGATTCCATGGAAAGAAAAAAGTTTATGAACAAAATTTTAACTAGATTCTTGTAAATGAAATTTTTCTTAAGAAGGTTATTAGTCAAAGGGAATGTGAATTGATTTTTAATGAATAAATAAATATGTTTTTGTTTCAGAAGAAAGTCTTTGAGTACTATGAGACTATAGTGTTTCATTTTGGTGATAATGTTAACTTGGTCACTAAAACAGTGAACCATAAAATTCTCTTCATAACCTCTCTGGTAAGTTTTGAGGCATTCTGGTTTCCTCATTAAGAATATGCAGATATCAGTACTTATTTTCATATTGTAGATAAAGTTAGTCCACCCAAAATGGTGAATTCTATGTTCGGATCTGCATATGTTGAGAAGAATCTTGTGAAGAACCTGGAACCAGAAAGGAATGTTGTTATAATGTTTAGTCAATATTCCATCACACAGTTTAATGGTGAGTTTGAAAATGTTTTATTTTAAGATATTACTTTATTATATTTATTTATGACTGGAAATCCTGTGAATCTAGAAAAATACTACAACCTTTTGTCATGTACTGGAATTTTTTAGCACAAGTATTTTAAGAAGAAGTGGTTTTTATTGCAATTATTCATTAAACTAGTTTGCTCTGGTATGTGGTGAATAACTTATTTGGGTAGACCCAAATTCGACACAAGGGGATTAATCACATATGGGTCTCTCTATTAATGTTGTATTTCCTGGAGTTATTCATATTTTAGTATAACATATACTTCCAACTATTGATATAAGATAAGTTCTTAGAAATGAGACTCTTACAAAAAAAGTAGATAAGTAACTGTTGTTGTTTGGTTTAGAGGATATGTTACTCTAGATGTCAGTTCACCTTTTGTTTCTATATCAGTTTGATCTGATTTTATCATTGTTTCTAATAGAAGAGTAGAGTTGGCCCAAGATATCAGAAGGATTATGAATATTGGTCAAGGAAGTATCATATCAATATTTTAGGGTTAAATGTACCTGGTTAAAATAAATATATATAGTGGGATGATTGGAACATATAGAACGGGATTTTCTGACCTAGTTACTCAAAATGTCACCTATAAGGAAGAAAAAGAAGAGGATAATGCAACTCAATTGGTTTCAAGTAGAAGAGTAAGAACTTATGCAGAAATTTCATAAGAGGACATACCAAATTTTATATAAATCAACAAGCTAAATAAACTAAAGGCACCAAGGTTCATCAATAAACTTTTTTTCCTATTAATTATTAGCTTACATGATCATTAATTACTATAACTAGATTAGATACATCTGTTTAGGGGGATTGAGAAAGATAATAAAACTTAATGTTGGAGGTGTAATCGTTAGAAGTTCATTTTCTATAGTTCTGAAATTAAATTAGGACTCTTCATGATCATGATGCCGCAAAATATTATGTTATGGAATTAAATTTATTATTTCAACATGTTTTTGAAAATTTTTCAGTAGATCCCTCTATAGAATCATTTAATCAAGAGGATGTTTGTAAAAGGTTAGAAGGAGTTCCTCTAAATATAGACACAATTTCTCCTGCAATCACCTCAATTTAGGGGAACCTTCTATCCAAATAAATGATTTGGGATCTTCAAAGGGATATAATAAATAAATCCATAAGGTTTATTGTATTTACACAAGAATAACTTATGATAATTGATCAGTCTAAGAAGTAAATAAGTTCCATGTTACACGAAATGAATGTAGAAGTTCAATATCTTATAACTCAAGTGTAAAAGGATGTATGTTTTATCATAACTAGATCACATAATATGGATGGAACTCTGGACGATAACTTTTATTTTTTGGAAAATATTATTAAATATCTACAAGAGATTGTTGTAAGTAGTTGGAATCGAAAATCCCCAGAAGATGAGGAGGAGGAATATGCTAATGAAGTTGTTAAACATCATGAATGATAATTATCTATAAGATCAAAATAAATTTCCCTAATTGATTATTAGGTTGGAATGATAGATAACTAGTATGAAGCATTGAAGATGTAAATGGTTGGTTTCCCTAAGAAGGGATATATACAAAATCCCTTTGTAAAATTCTCATAATTTATCAGGAATGGTTATATAACAATTATTGATTACTTTAAGAATGACATGGTAAAAACGATAGAATCTTATGAGAAATATTCGTTCTACATTTGAGGAAGAATTATGCCTAGACATTCCATCATTGATCACCATGATTCTACTTCACTAATTCTAAAAGAATTATTTGACGCCACTGAAAATTATCAAATGGAAAATCTCAGGTTTCATGAAGAAGTATCTCTTCCTATACCGGAACCAACTTCTAAACAATCATTTATACATGTAGATGAATTTTATATGGTGAGATCTTAGTAATATTATCTCAATATCCTATCCACTCTTAACATTGTGTAATCTTGTAGAGAAACAATTGATGCTCATCTACCTTTATCCTCTTTACCCATTAGTCGACCTCTATACTTCAAGAAGCCACCTCTGAAGAATATTTTCACCTTCAAGTATTTATACACATCCACAATTTGTGTGAAAACATTCCAATTTAGATGGAAATTTTATAAACATTTCAATCATGTTTGGTTGAATAGTTTTTCTAAATCATTTTAATTCTTGAAAACGTAGTTTTAATTTTTCAATGAGTTTTTATTGTTAATATTAATGTGTTTGTGATGATTTATTCAATAGGTTTCTATCATATTTTTATCATTTATTCATAATTATTGACTTATTATTTCTTAATATTTTTCCTTTATATGATACTATTTTGTTGATTCTATTTATCCATATGGTTAATATATTTCTATTCTACTCTTTGTATCTATTCTATATTCGTGTTTTATGTTTTTATTTCCTTAATTACTTAACGATCATTGTTACTTATTATTATCAATAAAATTTCATGCTAAATTCTAATAAAAATCAGTATTATTTAAAATTTTCATTTGAAATATTGATTTTATTTATTTGTTGCACTTCATTTTGATATAACAAATAATGGGAGAAAAAAAAAATAATACAAAAATTTAAATATTTAAAAATTTTATTTTTGTGGAAGAAAAAGGAGATTAAGAAAATTTAAAATCTAAATTTATTAAAATTTTAGGGAGAATAAAAAGGAGGAAAACAATATTTAAAAATTTTATTTTAAGGATATAATAATACAAAATATAAAATATTATTTGAAAGATCCTCTTGTAAAATTTTGGTTGTCTATTCAATGGGATTTTTTATCATAAAAAATTGAGAGATTATTTGATAGAATTAGTTTGTTCCAACATATCTCATTTTTTATTTATTTTTATAATTCAAAAAATAGTTATTTCTATTCAAATGATTTTATATTAAGTGTTTCAATTTATATATGTAAAAAGAATAATTTATCTTACACCAACTCAAGAAGTTTTTATCTCACGTGGTGTAAGATATTCATTCATTGGAAAAGTATTTTATCTAATGAGAATTGAATTTTTGATAAAATATATTAAAAATACTCAAAATCAGAATAATTTTTTTTGAAGTTTATCTTACAATGTAAGATATTATCTTACGAAGAAAATGATTTATTTTCTACTTACTTCATTCAAAAATATTTATGAGAAGTCTTTATCTTACGAAAAGTTTATTCGTAAAATATTATCATATGAATTATAAAAGAAGTTGTGAAAGATAAGTATCACAAATTAGTAACATATTTATCTTACTCTAAAGAATTATCCTATGAAGTGTTGAATTAAGTTTATCTTATGCTCAAAAGAAGAAAAAGATCTATTTATCTTATTAACTATCTCAGAATTTTATCTTATGAGAACAGTACTACCAGTTGGATATCTTACGAAGAATTAGTTGTTATGAAAAACGGAATAATTTCATTCATGTTCTCTTAATATGTCATTTAAATCTTTTAGAACATATCAAAAAATGGATCTTTCATTTATGTAGATATCAATTTCTAAAAAGATTCATTTTCTCTAGAATGGAAAGATCTGAGGAAAAATATCTCTGATTATGCTACTATAGAATCTTAAGTTATATTTGGAAATAATGGACACATTCCATTAATATCCTATTATACCAAATTTTCAACAGATTATCAACTAGATTGTTGTGATTATCTCACAACTATAGTTCAAAATCCAAGAGGAGATATAGAAGTAAGAGTTAGCCGCTACATAAGAGATGATGTGAAGAAGTATAAAACAAAGGTACATATTAATAATATGATTATAGTTACGAAGAATACCAGTACATAGAAAACAACATATTCATCTCTCACATGATATATATTAAAATATAGTAGTTAAAATTGAAGATCATCCTTAGTATTTTCTATAATACTATCATATTCTTAGGGATTATCTTAAACTATTGTCAGTTTCTACTTGAAAATGTTTGATGTAATAGTTATTCAAAATTTTATTCATCTCTTTTTATTTACACACATTGTAAGTGACTATGTTGAGGTCAGGGATTGTTCTTGTAAAGGGAGATCCTGGTTGAAATCTTTTGAACATTTTAAATAATTGAAAAATTATTATACTCTGCTAGGAACCCCTAATAAAAGGGTTGTTATAGTGAAAATCATCAAACTCAAAGAGTAGAGTGTTGGGGAAGTGGAAAAGTTGATTTTTGTTCCCCGAATTAAAATAAATATCATGTGTTCAATCTATTTTCATTAAGATTTTATATTTCCACTGATGATTCATATTAAGGAAAATATTTGGAGTCACATACCTTGAGGAGGGAGGTTTTATACAAATATTTTTTTTGGAACTCAATTCAACCCCTCTTTAGTTTTCAGTTAGTAATTCATTGGGACAACACTTTACTGGTAATGAAAGAGAGACCTTTATAGAAATGTTGAAAATTTTGGATATCTTATATCAAGATTACTTATTTTCTTAACTCTTAAGGTTAAGGACTATAATATCTTTTATAAATCTGGTAATTCATTGTTACATTACTATAACCTTTCATATTACTTGTTCTAAAAGTTTTATATTCTTTAATGGAATTTATATTAAAAAGATTGTTTTACTAAATAATTATAATATCAATTTTATCGGTCTATCACTGAGTCTGATTAATAACTCATCTTTATTTAACAAAATCTGTGTCTGATACCTATTCTATGACGATTAGACGACTGCTGAGTCTAATCCTTAAAAAAAGGTTATGGGTTTTTTTATTTTAATTATTTAAACTACAATTAACCCCCTCTTATGGACATCATAAACTCTTATGATCAAACATGTATGTACCAATATTAAATATTATTGGGGTCTAATAGATTTAAGGTGATATTGGTTGATAAGTTGATATGATAATTTAGGAATTTCTCGTGATATAGATTTTTTTGGATGTTGGAAATGATTTTCAATGTATTGTTCAAGGTTTCAAGGTGGTTGCATTGCTTGGTGAGAATTTTCAAAATTATAACAAGATGATTAATCAAGGAATTATTATTTAAATTAATTATATTTTATTTATAATTAGTGTGGTTTATATAATAAAGGTGTTAAAGACATGGGAGCATGGATTATGATTAAGAATGATTGGTTAGTGATTGAATTAGCATCGCTAAAGGGGGTAATTATTATTAAAAATGTTGTAAGTTTTTGTTATCATTTTGGAGTGTTTGGTTTTGAATTGATGACAAAAACACTTGTATTATATTAACATCAATCATTTTGTGGTTTCATATATTCATTTTTTAAAATATGCACTTAATTGATTAGTTCAAGTCAATTTGGGAAAAGATTTGAAACATCATTTTTAATATATATTTTTTATTCGAATACATATATATTTGGGTAATGTGGTGTCTTATAAATTATGTTCTAACGGTTAAATAATATTTTTTAGATATTTATGAAATTTATTTTTAATTAAATTATATATAATTCCTAATTTAATTTTGTATATAAGTTTTATAATTAAATAACATGTTTTTTAATTTTTATATTATAATCTATCATTATATTAACTCTATATGTAATTATTTAATTTGTAAATTAGTAGTTATATATATTTTAGTTTACAATAGAAATTATATTTATGTAATATTTTAATTATCATTATAAATAATCTATTAATAAAGTAATTTATAAAATTAATATTTATTGTGTAATAATATAACTACTATAATTTAATCATTTAACATTTAATTTGAAATTATATTTTATATATTCAATAATTAATATTAATTAATTCAATTTATATTTTATTTGATTAATTATAAATAATGTGTATTTTCTTATATTTTAAATAAACATTCATATTTATTTTATTTAATAATAAATTAACAATCATACTTATTATTCTTGTATTTATTTTATATAATCTTTTTTAAGTGTGTATGTATTATTATCAAATTAATTAATTTTTAAATAAATTATTATTATTAGTATTATATCAATAATTTATATTTTGATAGTATATATTAAATTATCTTTCATAATGTAATTAAGTATTTTTATTTATAATTAGGTATATATAATTATTTATTATTAACATTTTTAATTTGTTAGTTTTATAGATGGGACTACAAGAGAAAGAATGAAGAAGTTAACTCAAAATGAATTCACAACGATGATGATATTACTAATTGAGGCAAAGTTCACATAATGTATTTTGGATGAAAATGTGATCCACAACACTATCTGTGTTCAGGGAGTTTTTTATATACTGTTTTTTGAAATGATTTTATAAAAAATTATTTAGGTTTTATATATTTTTTAAAATATTGGGTCACAAAGTCATTCGACACAATTTGTGAGGGTCTCGAAGATATTATGTTAAACATTTATATATAATGCATGAGTGACCATCAAAAATTATTTAAAAAATAATAATTTATTTTACCAGTTTTAAACTTACATGTATATATAATGGAAAATATTTCGTTATAAAAGAATATTATTAATAATTAAAAAACGTAATGATAATTAATACATTCTAAAATTCTCTTTTAATTATTTAGTAAAATGAAGTAATAATTAGTAATAATTAATAACTATTAGATATAATATAAATAAAAAGGATACTTAATAGTAGTCCAGAATAATTAACACTAAATATTAATGTAAAATTAATATTATATTTATTGTACCCTCTAATTCCATTTTTTGAATAAACCCGTTTTTTAGCTGGGTTGAGAGGGAACCGTTACACGTCTCTAAAGCCTATGTTTACATGTTTTTAAATAAAATGATTTTTAAGAATCTAAATATAAGAAAAATGATAGATATATAGGTAGATATATAATAAATACCACATGAATATAATGTTATCAAGGTTTATATAACAAAAATATAACATAAATTTTTTTAACTAAATCATAATTAATGTAAATATGAATGACGAAGGAAATAAATTAACTGAAAAAACTTATTAATAGAAAAAAATATTTTGAAATGGAAAAGTTTAAATCAATATACATGTTGATAAAATCGAATTCTTGCTCATTTGATGCCTCTCCAAGGCTACCATGCCTTGAAAGGGTTTGAATTGTCTACTCATTAAGGGTATTTTAAAGGATTTTATTGTTAGTGTTCAAAACGTACATTTTTAAATCTAATTATTTGAAGTAGATACTTGAGACTAGAAGAAACCAATAATACTTACCTTCATTGTCAATTGAAATTATAAAACTCTAGAGTTCATGGAAAATGGGAGTGTTGTACTTGAAATCAAATTTAAACATCATTTAGCATCTTTTTATATGGTATTACCTTTATTAAATTATTACAATAAAATTATACTCTTAAAACCCCACCAAATCATTCCTTTTATAAGGGATTGGTTTCTGTCATCCCTTCCATATTTTCAATGTGTGAGTCAGACACTTTTTTTAGCATTAAATGAATGACATATTGTTTATAATTACACATTATTGATAATAAATGAGTAATCATAAAAAATAATTAATAATTAATGGTTATTTAATAATGTAATAAATAATATTTAATAAATTCATAATAATGATTGTTAATAATGACATTAATATTGTTAAGAATACTATTAATAACAACAAAAACGTTTTTAAACGTTGAAGTTAATAATCAAATTAAAAACAAGAATTTAATTAGTAATAAACTTTCATAATGATTTTTAATAATTTAATTAATAATATATTTCTTTCTAAATTTTAAAAAAAATAATAAATTAATAATAATATAATTAAAATTAATAATGATAAATGGCATGAACAATTTTTTTGGAGACATGCACCCAAGGGAACAAGAAAATTTATTAGGAAAATTACACAAACTCACATAGAGTACGAGTGCATTCAAGTGAATTCTAGTTGACCCCAACTTCCACCAAAAAGAAAAAATAAATAACATTCATGTAGTAGAACATGTCATCATACGTTTTGATGACCTATACTATAGGTGTGTCAGCCTCTCCTCTAGGTTTTGTCCATTTTCCATAGGATTTCTTGATCCTCAACTAGTAGAGTTGATGTAAAACACCTGTCAAGAATCATTTTACTGAAGTCATAAGAATCATCATGGATTGAAATATTGTAATTTATAATAAGGTTAATAATGAAATTATAAATAATTAATAATTAAACTAATAATGTATTTAATAATCTAGTGATAAATAATGTAGTAATTATTATGACTTTATTAATTATGATTTTGTAATATTATTATTTATATTGTTAATATTTTATTTTTAAATTTAAAATTATTTTTATAATCATATTTAGTTATGAATTTATTAATATAATATATTATTATTAATTATTAATATAATATTATTAATTATGGATTTAATAATAATAAAATAATATTTAATTATTATTATTAGTAAATAGAAAAAAAATAATTTTAAATTAATTAATTTATTATATTATTTTTATTATTAGAAAATATATTTTTATTGTAGATAGGAATCCATTCGAGTGGAACAAGTTGCTACATCCTTCCAAATGCTATTATTTCTTGTGTTTCCCCAATTATAAGTGGGGTGTGATTTTCTTCCACTACATGTGTGGGGTTTCATGGTTGTCGTCTCGTTTACATGGGATTATAGGGGAATTGTATAACAGTTTATTTCATAGGTGTTGAATTTAACATGCATAACATATAAGACCTACAAAGATGAAGGGCCCCTCCCGATGACAGGCGGAGGGGATTTGGATGGCTATTACGTAGGTTAGTGATGGTTGGGACTAAATGAGGACACTTTCTCGATAGAAGGGGGTGGGGATTGGGGTCGTTGCTATAAAGGAAGAGAGATGGTGGTGGTCAGATGCGTATGATCCCCACTGCTCAATGACAAGGGAGATGTTAGTGGGCTATTGTTGTGAACAGGCAGGGCAGTGACCATCGCTTCTCAAGGGGCCACATTGGGTCCCACTTTATGGATAGGGAGGTGAATACCACTGATGTAGCCCATGTGCATGGGCTAGAGACAACATTAACACCATAGGGTTTGGCATGGTTTATTTGAGGGGTCCTACAGGCCTCCTTTGGGGATTATTCCACTTGACATATCAGGTTTTGAGCCACAAGGCCTGTAAGGATAAAAAAATGAAATAAAAATTTATTATTTAGTGCTTATCAATCCAAGTGGGTAGGGGTGAAGGCTTGATTGACTGGAGTACCTAGAGTGTGTGAGTTGTTCTTATTTTTATTCCCCTAAATCATATAAAAAATAATAATATAAGACACATGTTATTATTAATAATTAATAATTTATAATTATTATTTTTGAAATTATTGTTTACATTCAATTAGTTTATATGTTTTATGATGGATGCAGGTTGACCGAGAGATATATCATGGTGAAAATGGGAATTATGTTTTTTTTAATCTCATGGATCTTCTCTATTATCATGGATTCAATTTACTAGATGGACGAAATATTTGGAACTCGCCTCTCATGGGTGTATCTTCAAGGAAGTAGGATTCCCCTATGTTGGGTGAATCATCAAGGATATATAAAGAGGTTCCACCTTCGATTTAAGTTTCTATGGATTTAGATTCATGGAATGGTATGTCTAATAAATCCATAAATCCATGTTTATTTTAATCTTTTAAATATGAATATTAGAGCCTTATTTTCATGAAGGGTGTAACTTATCATGTACTCACAATCTAAGAGGGCGTTTCAGAGAGAACAAAGATATGTAAATACTTAATTATTATGAACATTTTCCTTCAGGGGGGGACATGAGGATTTTATTCAATTGTTAATTGTCTCTCTGTCAGTTGGGGTTTCTCTTGATGGAAATGTATTCCATTATGTTGAGGTTTCTTCAACATCTTTCTCTTGATTATAGAACACAAAATGAGGGATTGAGGATTCAGACTAGTCACTATAAACCAGGTTCCCTACGCATCCAATAATGTACTTTTGGTTTTAAACTATTTGAATTTAAAAATACATATGTTCAGGTATAATTTCTAATTATTGTATTTAATTTTATCATTTTTCATCCAAAACTGTTATATGAAATTACTTCCATGAATGTTTCACATATTAATATGGATAAATAGGATAAGAGAGCTAGATTCTCCCATTATGTTAGAGTTCTTGTTAAAGTTAATTTAAGTGACTTCTTTGCTAAATAGGTCATTCCATCCACTAAAAATGAAGTTATTATCTTGAAATGTTTTTATGAGAAACTCCCTCCATTTTTCTATGGTTGGAGAGATAATTGACACACCATGAATTATTATAGAAAGTGCATAAGTGTTGAATCTATTTATTAATGTTCCATGATACAATAACATAATGAAAAATCATTAAAACTTATATTGGATACTGACACAAGACTACGCTCTTAGAGGGGGGTATCAGGGTATAGAAGTTTCAAAAAAATTCTTCCCTGAATAAGGATCTTTTTCTCTCACCTTGAGTAACACTTCGATTTCTCACTATCTTTCCCCTCAATATGTGATAAAAATAATAAATTAAAAAAGAGATTTTACATGGTTCACCCACACTAGGCTAGAACAAGGTTAATTCATAAAAATTATTTTGTGAACCAAATTTCCTAGAACATCATTGCTTTCCAAGTACAATTTAGAGAAGTCTCACTGACTCCCCATGTTTACTACTATAGACAATTGGAGAACTCGCTTCCCTCTTTCTATAATGAAATCACTTCCCTCTTTTTTTAATTTTTTTCAACCAAACAAATATGATGTAATCATACATAAATACTAGTTTTTATTTTAAGCACATACAATGTCCACTTTTATAGAGAATGGAACTCCTAAAAATAAGCTTCTTCGACCTTTAATATTGCATAGGTGATCTAGGAAAATCCCCCATTTTTGTTCCCTTCAGAGAATTCAAAAATCATCAAACTAATCTAACTTCTTACCCCCCATAAATACATTTTTTATCAAAAACACTCATTCTTGTATATATCCTTTTCCCCTTGAATTCATGAATTAAAGGAATTTGAAAACGGAATTGAAACCATCCACTAAGCGGTTGTTACGATATCTATCAACTCCAAGAGGTAATGCCTTGCTATTTTTAGATATAGAAATTCAAAAAATCAAATATAATGACCCAGTATTGACATACATATACATTACATCACTTTTTCATAATGATTAAAACATTATACAAATATATGCCCAAAGAACATATAAGCCTAGTGCCATTGGAAACATGGAAATGTGAACACTGGTACATGAGTGAGCTACATTATCTCATACTAGGTCCTCCAAGACTACCACCCCTCTTAGACATATCATACATGAAATATATTTTCCTAACCTGGTGAAGGAAACATAAAAAGGGGTGATCTTGAATTCTCAGTAATGGAAAACAAGGGAGACATGTAAGTATAAACATGAGTAAAAGAGTATGAGAACATGATAAAAAAACCGATGATCATACCCTACATATTAAAGATCCTAAACATGAATCATGGAATAAAACATAATAGTTCATAAGACATGAATCATAAAGAAAAAAATAAAGTAATACATTAAATCATATCATTTGAATAAAACATATAATTTTGGAAAACACATAAACATATAATATGATTTACATAGTAGTTAAGGTATCGCTTCTAAGGCCATCATAGTGGAAAAAGTCATTTATTAAACATAGTTCACACCCAATTCCATCCCTATATTACTGAATCGAGTCCACTCTTCATTCTAGTCCTATATTACTAAACCGAGTTCACTCCTTATTCCTGTCATGTAATATTAAACTGAGTTTATTTCACATTACAACCACATCTATCTCATGAGATATAAATCTTATCCCAATGCATTGGAGGGAGATATAGGTTCCACCCATATCATAATTAAATCATGCATACCTATTCCACAAAATCATAAACAATCATAACATAACCCATGAAATGGAATGAGTGTCATCAGCATGTAATCATATCATAACCTATAGAAAAGAGGTTAGTTTCATAATAATGTCATAAAAAACATAACTCAGGAAAGTTGAAAGTTTGATATAGATATAGCCTATTAAATGAAGTGGGTTTTATAAACATCATGTCATCAACACATAAACCGATCAGAGAGAGAATATTAATGGAACCATTAGATCATTTCCTAGAAAGGCATGATTAACTCTAATTGGGGTCATATTAGATGGAAAATAATTTTGAAAGATATTTTAAAAACACATCATGGGGAAATTATCCTTTATCCATTAAAAAATTATTCTTAAATCCTAAAACCATTTAAAAACCATATTCATGAAGATAAACTTGAAATCATATAATGGAAACATTAAAAAAAATTTTAAATCCATTTTCATGGGAAAACCTATACAGGTTCTTGAAAACATTTTTAAAACCATTTTTCCTAGAAAATATGTTTTAATTTTTTTCTTAAAAATTTACATTTAAATGTGAAAATAATTCTTCAAAAAATTAACGGTTGGTAAACCCATACCTACCATATGAGGTAAAAATATTCCTTTTTCACAGTAAAATGGTTAGAAAAATGACTCGGTAAGAAAGAAACATAAATATTTCTTTTAAAACAATGATAATAGGCAAAAAAATTAAAATTTATTTTAATTATAATATAATATTAGTATAATATTCATGGAAATCATTTTTTGGAAAACATGGTTTTGAAGGAAGATAGATTCCCAACCGAAGATAGCGGTAAATTCGAAAATTATTAAAAACAAATTCTTAATGATCTAATATACCAAAGAGTGGAAAAATGGTACCAATATATGAAGATATAATGAATAAATATAGGAGAAGAAAATTCATGATTGTTCTTGGTAGATGGATCATAATATTCCATCAAATGAATCATAATCATAAATAATATCAAAAAGTAATGAGATTGTTTCAATAAACAATTACCACATGGTAACTTTGAACCATATTCCATATTTAATAAAATGAAATTACATGATGCACAAAATATCATGAAAAGAATAAGATTCATGATATACCATTTCAAATACAGTATATATACCTCATGAAAAAATGTAGGTTCACAACATTGCATGTGTCTCAAAGAAGGTAAATTGAGACAAAACTATCTTACCGATTTGGTATCTTTTGAAGCATAATACCCATGAATGGAAAATCATAGAATTAATATTTAATTACCAATAAATTTAATATTATCTACAATATAATACATTAATCGGTAGTATATACAGCACACAAAAAGAAAGAGTGGTGAAGATGACATAGATCTCATGGAAATAAAAAGTGAGATCAAATCCCCTTACCTTGAGTCTGAATTGTCTTGTGTGACATTATATTAATGAATAATAAACTTTTTTTAATTGATTAGTTTATTTAGAACCATTTTTTGTTCTATTTTTTCTTTTAATTCACTTATTACCATGTTTTATACAACTACATAAACAATTATGTTTTAGTGGGGTGTTTTGGAAAAATTCGGTTCATGTGTTAAAAACGACTATGGTTGGTCGACTATGGACAAAGGGGTCACTATATAAACATATACAAAATAATAATCTTGAAATAATTATCACATTTTACATTAATTATAATTTTAAAACCAATCATTAAATATCGTTGTGAAAAATGAATCAATGTTACAGTCATAGAGACGGTAGGTCATATGTACACATGTGTAGCGTTCCTATTTCTCAATGAACCTTATGGAAAGAGGGTAAATAAAAATAATCATTAAATAATTATCAATATATAAAAAATTCCATATTATTTAATAACATATACATATATATAAAATTATTGTGATGTATAATGAATCACATCGTTTCATGGAGGCAGTAGTCCACACGTCCATGAATGACGTTATCACTTTTTAAGGGTGTTAGTAGGTAATAAGTAAAATGGTATATATTATTTTTACAGAAAGGTAATTATTTCATGAATATAACATAGTTTTTTTATTTCACCTATGTTTAATTAAAACCCACTTATATATATTCCATGTATCAGGTGAACGAATCCCATCGCTTTGAGGGGCTGGTATTCTACACTTTCTCAAATGAAATTATCATATTTACATCAAATGGAATGTATAATCATATCTGTGGTTAAAGGATTAAATAAAATTAAATACATAATAAATATCATATATGTTATATATAAATACAATATCCATCATAATTCCCAACATGAAAGTCATTAAAGGCAGAATGATTAATAATCGTTCTGTGAGACAGTAGTTCATCGTACACATAAATAGTAAGTAAGTTACCCATTAGATGGAGGTGTGTGTATGTGTAGGTCAAACCTATAATGCCCTAAGATTTTATGAGAAATATATATATTTTTATTTCCTATTTTATATGCAACACCAAAGTAATCTTTCACTACACACAACACTGGCTTGGCTTGTGTTACACGCAATCGCGACCTTCTTCGATAGCGTGTGTAGTACGCAATAGCAGGTTTCACTAAACAACGATATATTATTATAATATTATTATGGACAAGATGTTATGAATAGTATTAACTACATTTTGAATTTTCAAACATTATTATTCATCTTACACATTTTCTAGAACATGGTATGAGAACAAAATAATTTTTTCGGGTAAAATAAGTATTTTTCAAAAAATGATGTTTTGCCGCCTTTTGATGGAGAACCCACATTAAATATAGTTTTTGACATTTTTATAAGTTAAATTTAGAAAAATAAAGTTCTTCTTTGGGATTAGGATATAAAAATTTACTTTGGATAAAATTTTCATATTATTCTGATAACTTTCATATTTTAATGAATTGTAAAAACATGCTATATTTTAATTAAAAACAACTTTTTTCATCACAAAACTTTATATGGTTAAATTACAATATTGAATGATTTTAAAGTACAAATAGAATATATTTTTACCATTTAATATAATTTATGTCATTACCATTAATTTTACACTGAATTCATTGGTAAAAGAATTTCAATCTTTGGTAATGTTTTAACTTTTGAAACATGTTTTCTTAACAATAGGATTAATTTTAAACTAATTACTGCAACTTCTGTATTTTGAATTTTGAAAAATTGATTCCATATTTTAATTCATTGGTTCCAAATTATGTTAATAGGTTACTTTTAATTTGTGTGGTATTATGAATAGTAACTACGGTAATTTTTATTTACTGCAGTTATAGGTAAATATGGTAATTAAGGGTAAACATAATACTATAAAATTACCCTAACACCTGAAAAAATTATATTGGATGACTAAAAGTAGACCCATATCACTTAAGGGTTGGAATAGATTTATTTTATGGAATTTCTACAATGAAAATAATTTAATTATTATTAAAACCAAAGAAAGTGACAAGATGTCACTCTCTTAAATCTTATAAGTATAATAATTTTAATTTAGTGATAAAATTCATAAAACCGCAAACATGAATATTCTCCAGAAATATAATAAACTTATCTACATCATTTGAATTTATTTTTAATTTTTAGGGATTAAATAATTATCATTAAAGGTGACACAATAGTGATGTTGAAATTATTTTATTGATTGAAATATCAAATAAATGGTTTTAAAAATATTAATATAAATATTATATGAACTATTTAATGTTATCCACTAATTTTATAGAAACATATGTCATGTTAATAATCTATTAAACGTTTTATTTCAAACATATCTTCTGTAGAGATTTTATTTAAATTCAAATAAATTAATAGTGTAAAAATTGACACTATTGTTATTTTATAAAAATAACATAATATAAAATTGTTTTAAAATAACAAAAATATTTAAAAATTATAAATTAAAATTTATATGGTCTAAAATTTCATACATTATCCAATTATGGACAATTAAAAACACATAATTAATTATTTAAAACAATTTAAAATTTATAATCTTATTACCACAAATAAAATTAAATAGATTAAATAAGAATAAATCAAGTTGATAATGTTTAAAATAAATTCCCATCTTGTATAAATTTTATTGGTTGATTCTATTACAACCCTATATCATCTAAGATTTGTATTTGAGTCAATTTTGAAGTATTTATCTGTGGTGGGAATTTATTATATATTAATATTTTTGAGGCTTCCAAAGGTGCCCCTCTCCTCCCTTATAAAAGGGAACCTCCTCCCTCTCCACTTTACACAACTTTGAGTCTTCAGGATCGGCCAACCCCAGCCCATTACACTTCTCAACATCCCTAGTAATATTATAGATGTCCTGGCCTTCTTCAAAGACCATCATTAGTGCCCTAATAAGAGTTTTAGAAGAGGCGCATCAAAGAAGATGTAATATCCTTTACCAATCTATTCAAATTTATTTCTTCTTCTAAATCTTCATCTCTTATTTTTTCATAATAAATTAATAAAATAAGTATCAATCCTATAATTATATGTTATTATAAATATTAAACGACCACATTTCATCTTCTATCCATCCTACAGAAAACGAAATCACCACGCGTGTGTATGTACGAAATATCGTCTCCACGCTGTGGTGTAATATGTTTTCCACCACCACCTTACTTGGATGTGTATGATGGTGTAAATAAATAACTATATATGATTATTTTAAAGTTATATTGATTCTGAGATATAATACATATATTTCAATACAATTCCATGATCATGGGAATGATATCATCGCTCGTGCGTACATACGGCCTACCATCTCCACGATGTGATGCAACTCGTTCGACATGATCTTCATTGAATAATGATTATATAAATGAATTGAATGAATAAATATGATATATATTACACTAAAACCATTATTTAAATGATATATCTATAACCTAAAAATAAGAATAAGAATTTATTCGACAACACACGCGTAAGAACATAAAGCAGTGAACACCCGAATAACGAGTAACAATTAAACATTACCTATAAGAATATAATAATATGACCATATATGATATTATAAAAATGAATATGATTCTTTAATAAGACAGTGAAATTATTTAAATCATTATAGAAAAGGTTAAGACATGTACGAAGCATATCGGACCTAAGGTAAGGGAAAATCTCGCAAATCTCAATTTTTATCCGAGATTGTTTATAATTTTGAATTTACTGGGGCATATTTATCATCCACATCCATGTTTCCTTAATATTTAATATTATCTATATCCTCATACAATTGTTTAAATAAAATTGTACCTATTTTTTAATTTTTAGAAAAAGATATGAAAGGAATCTTTCGTCGTTTTTAGTACGAGATACTTTTTGACTTTTCAGGCCGAAGTACGAGAAGAATGTTTTTTTTAACTTATAAGTAATGAATGGATTTTTATGATTTAATAGAACATTATTTCCATGAAGCTTCATTTACAAGCTTTCAATATTCTTTTTAATTAAATTCTTTTAGTTTAAAATTGTATGACAAGTTAAGAAAGGAAAAATGTTTTAGAAATGATATTTTCCTCAAGAATGGAGTTCAAGTGTTTTATCAAAATTATTTTCCTTGTAAGATAATATAGGGTTCTATTTCTATCCCTATTTTTACATTGATTTTATTATGTTATGATGTAATTACTTTTATGAAGTTCTTTTATCTTATATGGTTTATGTTATGATGGCATGATGTTTAAGAATCCCATTTTTATTACATGGGTAATGCTATATGATTTATGATTTTGTGTAACACATAAGAATGGTTTCGTTATGAGATGGCTGGGAACTATATCTCCCTCCAATGCATTGGGTAAAGAGTTATATCTCAGGAGATAGATATGGCTGGAACGAAAAGTTAATCTGGTTCAGTGATATAGGACTAGAACGAGGAGTGAACTCAGTTCCTAAATTGACTTTGTCCACTATGATAGTCTTGGAAATGAGTCTTGAATAATAAGAAATGATTTTGAATGATTATATGTGTACGCCCAAAGGTTTCATGTTTTATGTTATGATTATTGGGATTTCATTTCACTACTATGATTTATCCCATGTTATGATATTATGATCTCTTTTGCAGGTTATGATTTTCAAAATGTTATGTTCTTATGAATATGACATGATTGATATTTTCATTGTTTACCCTTATCGAGAATTTGAGCTCACACTTTTGTATGTTTTCTTTTCCCCTGGTTAGGATGAAGTGTATTAAGTAGGATATTCCAAAAGGGACTCTAGATATGATTAAATAAACGGGAGACAATGTAGAGGCTTTATGAACCAGTTGTTTATGTTTCCCAGTTTCTAAAGACACTTTACCTATATGGTCCTATCATGGTTTTGTTATATGTTGTAATAAGTATTCTTAAATTCTGAAGTAATAAAAATTTATGTAAAGTATGGGTCATTATAGTTGGTATCAAAAGAAAGGTATAGTCATCCTTTGGATACTAGGATGTAAAATCCTTAGAAAGAACCCTAAGGATATGTCTAAGCATATAAGACAATATTAGTGTTTTTGAAATGGCCATGAATAACCTACGATAAGACCTTAAGTGTGAAATTTTATTCTTGATTATGTGGTTTTCCTATTATGATTAGTGTTTCTCACACTATGCTTATTGGTTTTAGTCAATGGCTGGAACCTGAAGGAATCATGTTAATGATGAATACGACAGGAAATGCAATGATTGTACCCATGAAGAACCAAAAATTATGGGAGCTAGAATGAAAAATCTTGTAGCCATGCTCACAGAAATTTCTCAAGCTATGAATCATGTAGGACTTCCAAACGAGCAAAGGAATGAGAAAAATTCTGTTGAATCCTTCATGAGGCAGTGTCCACCCTTGTTCAGTGGGTCTAATGATCCATTAGTGGATGAACAATGGATTAGAACCACTGAAAAGATATTTTCAGTTCTTCAATGTTCTGAACATGATAAATTCATCTTAGCAGCATATCGTTTGGAAGGTGAATCTGATCAATGGTAGAATCATATCAAGAATATGAGGAAAATAGATGAAATTGAGTCCATATAATGGGACTAGTTCACGAACATATTTTTCCATAAGTACATCCCTCGTATTCTTAGAACAAAGATGGAGAAGGAGTTTATTGAACTAAAGAAAAAGGATGATGATTTTGTTGGTACCTATGAAGAAAATTATTCAAGGCTTTCAAGGTATGCTTCCGGAGTTATTATCCAACCTGAGAGTAGGATCGATCAATTCTTTAGTGGCTTAAAACCAAGTCTTCGAAGGGCATTAGCCATAAAGGACTTCAATAGCTACGAGGAAATTGTTCGATGTTCCCTCAAGGTTGAGATGAAGATTTAAGTAACCCATCAGTCATATGGGTTTGATAAGAAGAGGAAAATGGAATTCAAAGGGAAATCTAAATACCACACTGAAAAGAAGATGACTTTTCCCTTATGCTCAAAGTGTGGAATGAAACATGGAGGGAATTGTCTTAAAGGGACAAGTAAATGTTTCAAATCTGAAAAAGAAGTTCATCGGGCATTTGAATGCCGCAATGATGGGAAAAATATGTCTAGTGATGCGAACAAAGAAAAGGCTATACAGAATGCACCTCCTACACTTCAATGTTACAAGTGCAAGGAAATGGGGCATTATGCTAATCAATGCCCTAATCCAAGGCTTGTTGATGATGATTGACGTCAAAAAAATCTTAATGCCAAAGAAAAAGGAATGTCACATACAATTTCTATCGGCAATGTGGAGTATGATAACGAAGTGCTGAAAGGTACACTTACCATCCACTCTAATGTAGCAATTGTTTTATTTGATTCTGGATCCACCCAGTCTTTTATTTATGAATAATTTTCTAAGGGTATCGTTGTACTACCTCAAGAATTACCTTTTAAGTTAGCTTAGACAACTCCTAATGGCACAATAGTTGCATCAAAAGTTTGTAATTCTTCTCCAATTGACGTTTGTGGGAAAGTGCTTCCTGCAAATCTTGTGATCCTTCCTATAGTGGAATTTTAAGTGATTCTTAACATGGGTTGGATTTCCTTATATGGAGCTCATATTGATTTCCAAAGAAGAGAAGTCACATTTCACATTCATGATCAATCTATGATCATCTATCAATGAAAGGATGAATATAACCTTCCATTGGAAATTTAATCCATCTTATGGGTCTTGATTCCAATAAATGAAGGTTATTAATCTCAAATGGTTGGAGAGAAACTCACAACTAAGAATATGCCCATTGTACGAGAGTTTGATGATGTATTTTGATAAAACACTATTTTATTGAATATTTTATTGATAATAAATGATATAATTTCTTCTCATTATTTTAAATAAGTTTAATTAGAATGTATTTGGGATTAGATCATTCATTTGAATATTTGATGAAAATTCCAGTTTTACCCTTTCAAAATCACTGTAGTATTTCAATCATAAATATTTTTATTTGAATTATTTGAACATAATATTTTCTAACTGTGTTCCTTACTGCATGGGATATAACTTTTATGCAGGACAATAGATTAAAAGAATGCATTTGGATGGAGTAATTGGGCAATAATGTCAAAGGTGGGATGGACACGCCAGAATTGAGAAGCTTCGTTATTTGGGCCATAACAACTTCATATGGGATTTTATTCCACCCAACTATTAAGAGGAGATACAGGACCCATATCTCCACATATTATCCTTCTGGAAGAAGAGCTGATGCATGCGTTTTGGTGAAAAAATGGGTGGTGTAAGTTGGCATAAAGTATTTGGCCGAGATTCCCCATTCACACTTGAAACCTCATTGAAACTAGCCTCCCAATCAATCTATAATTTAGTGTTTTTCACATTCTTTGGGGTTGGGACGTTCATTGAGAAGTTGAGGGCATAGGGGAAGTGGATAATCTTCAATTCTCCAACCATTTCAATAAGGGTAGCTCTTCGAGCAAGGATCCCTTCAATGAAGCCTTCTTCTTCTCCATCGTGTTGTAATGCTTGTGTTTGTGTAATAAAATTCATTATTCTTATTTCATTTCTTCTATTTTCTTCTGTTTTGTATAAATTAATTCTTTTTTTAATCTTCCTCTTTGGGCTAGAATTATTGAGTTGAATCATTATTTGGTTATACCCATTATAAAACATTGCACATGAAAAACACTTCTACGATGATTACGCCACCCATGGAAGAGTAGTCTTTTAGTAATCGATCTATCTCTTACCTTATACATTAATTTATTTTAAATCAATGATATACTGTAATTAACATAATATGATCAATTAATTGAGTTTTTAATTTAATTTAAACTAAGAAAGTAACTGAAAAATTAACAAATAAACACGCGAGGACGAGATTTTGTGTAAATTGTGAGAGCTCGAACATAATCGGTTATACAAAACCATACGAGATAAATTTTTAGTGCTCAAATATAATCCCTAAACTCAATTAATTATAATTTCCAGAGGGTAAATGTGCCTTTATTTACCACTGACCATAATCTATTCTTAGAACATCAATCAAATTAGGTTGTTGTGATTGCATGTTCCGAAGTTAGCCTAGGGTTAAATTTATTTCATCTTCGTGGTAAAATTAATTCCCATAGGGTTCGGGATTTAACAAATTAACGGATCATAATTAAGTGAATGTTAATTTAAATGATAATGATTAATAATAGAGTGAATAGGTAGATTATTTCGATTAATTTTTTTTAAATATTGTCTAAAAAACATCTTCTTGTTGTGTCATTTTAATCAAAAATCATTTCAAAACTAAAAACAAAAATAAAATACAATATTCTTCCCTCAAAGTTCTTCTAGATTTATAAACAATAACCAACCCCCATCCTTTGATGTAGTGTTTTTATTCTATTTTATTTCATTCTTATAATACCACTAAAAAGTTCTTTTAATTCACTTCCTCCTTTGAGAGACTACCTTGGTCAGCCACTCTGCTGCACCTAAGTACCCCAAAATCACACTAATCATTTGAGGGCACCCACTACAACACTCTTTCAAATTGGAACCATTTTTGGGGAGGCAAGTAATTTAATTAACCATTTAGAGGTATTTTTTCATGTTATTATTTTCTTCACCTCTCTCTTTCATCTTTCCCCTTTCTCAAGTTTTCATTTTTTTCATCATCTTCTTTTCTTTTTGGACCATAAACTCAAAATTCTCATTTTTCTTATGGTACACTTTTCCTAGTTTAATTTTTTTTATTTATGACATGAACTAATCCTGAGGATCTCTTAGATCTTGATCCTGATATTGAGTTTATCCTTCGAGCTTGAATCATACTGTCTCGGTCTACGAGAAGTTTCAATATTCAACAAGTTGGTGAGTTCCTCTCTTCAGGAAACATTGAAATTTAAAAGAAATTCAAATTCAAAGAAAAAAAGAAGAACCAATGTCTAGAAATAATAACACTGAGCTAAATATAACCATTTGAGAATTGGCTGCACCTGATATTAATTATTAATCAAATTGTATTGCATACACAAATCTCAAATCAAACTTTGAACTAAAATCTGGGTTCATTCACTTACTTCCAAAGTTTCATGGAATCTATGGTGAGGATCCTAATGATCATTTTAAATAATTTAATGTGGTTTTATCAACCCTAAAACCTAGAAATTTCTCTGATGATCAAATCAAACTAAGAGCATTCCCATTCTCACTTGATAGAGATGCGAAAGACTACACGTATTATTTACAACCCGAAGATGTAACTTGTTGGAATGATTTTAAATGTATTTTCTTGAAAAGATTTTTTTCAGCATCGAGGACCACCTCCATTCATAAGGAGATCTCGGGGATCAATCAAGCACAAGGGGAGTCAATGTATGAGTATTGGGAGCAATTCAAGAAGTGGTGTGCAAGCTGCCCACATCATAAAATCAGTGAGCAATTACTCATCCAGTACTTCTATGATGGACTCACACCTATGGAGAGGAGCATGGTGGATGGCACAGCAGGAGGGGAATTGGTGGACAAGACACCAGTAGCCGCACGTACATTGATTGACATGATGGCCCAAAACTCCCAATAAATTGGCGATATAGTTACACCACATGTCAGGGGAGTACATCAGGAAAGTCCTTCTTCTCTTGAAATTCATTTGATTGATACCAAGTTAGAAGAATTGACCACTATGGTGAGGAAGATTATTTTGGCTCAAAAGACATACCAACCCACTCTTGGCCTTGCAGCATTTTCCCTGAGACAAGCCACCCAACTGGATGTTTCCCCCAACTACAAAAAATATAATATTGTGTAGAAGTATTCCCTAGGAGACCATATCAGCAAAACAAACAACCACATCCCCAAAAAAGTATGAATCCTTTGCACCCACATTCAACCAATGATGGAAGGATCAATCAGACATGAGGTATGGCTCTGGGAAACAAAAAAGGCCCCCTTTTCAACCAAACTTCCTGCAGCCTCCACCTTACCAATAGGATTTCCAACAACCCCAAATGAGATTCGAATCTCAAACATCCACAAGTCAAAAACAAGGGAATCTACAACACAAGGTGAATCTAACACTGATGATCTTTCGAAACAAATTTTTCTTAATCAACAGAATGAGCTGAAGAGTCAAGGTTCGGAGTTGAGGGAGTTGAAGACTCAAATGATCCATATTGGCACTACCCTCCATGAACTAGTAAGTAAAAACTTGTGAAATATTACTTCCCAATCTACTCCTAATCCAAAGGGGGAATGTCTATTCCATTACATTGAGAAGAGGGAATCAAACAACTGATTATTCTCCACCTATCATTCCATCAGGATTCACCTCAACTCCAGAGAAGCCCCATTCCATACCAACTGATGAGCAACCCAAGGATAAAGATAATGGTAAGAAAAAATATTCATGATGTTCCTCCTAAACCTCTTCCTCTTCTAAATAAGGTTGTTCAAACCAAGAATATGGCTGAAGAGGCGATGCAAAAATTTGTTTTGGACATATTCAAGCGTGTTGAGATCAACATCCCTCTACATGAAGTCATCAAACAATTCCCAAGGTATGAAAAATTCATAAAATAACTCTACAACAATCTAAGAGGGCTCAAGGGAAATGAGAGGATCATCCTTGGAAGGAATGTCTTATCACTCATTACACCAACTCTAGTAATACCAACAAAGTACATGGATCCCGGGGCATTCACCATCCCATGTACCATAGGGGAGTTGCACTTCTCTGATGCTCTTTGTGATTTAGGAGATTCAATAAATGTGATGCCTCACTCTGTATTCTATTCTTTACATGTTGGTGAGTTGAATCCGATGAGAGTAGTGGTGCAATTGGCGAATATATCTATGGCATGTCCATTGAGAGTCCTTGATGATGTACTTGTCTGGGTAAGAGACATGATCTTTCCATCAGAATCCTATGTGATCAAAATGGAGGATGGTCAGGTAAGTTCTCATGCTACCATTATCATAGGTAGACCCTTTCTCAAAACTGCAAAAACTATCATAAATGTTCATAAGGGTACACTTACCATGGACTTTGGAGATGAAGTTGTAATTTGTAATGATATGGACTCCATGAATTACCCCTATGAGGACCATTATGCTTTTGTTATCTCCCATTTTGAACCACCAAGTAAAAACCATATGAAATTTTATTGTCATATTCTTATTGATATTATGGGTATTGGTTCTGATTTAATGTCTAATAGAACTTCCACACCTGTTTCTAATGAACAAGAATATCTAAGAATTGATTTTGAAATGGAATCATATTCTGATTTTGATCAGGTGAACTCTAATTATAACATGGCTGTTGAGTATGCTGATGGATTTGATGCATTATTTTCTAATTTTGATGATTTTTATTCTGATACTGATGTTCATTGTGCAGATATGTCTATTGCATTAATTTCTCCATCTATACATCACCCCTACATTGTAACTCAAGCCATTGCACCCAAATCATAAATATGCATACTTTCTGAGTGGTGATAGATTACCTGTTATCATTGCTAACAATATCTCTTTTAAACCTGATGAAAAACCTTTTTAATGTTTTGAGAGATAACATTGGGGATATTGGTTGGACATCGATAGACATATCAGGTATTAGCCCCTCCATTTTCATGCATAGTATTCTCTTGGAGGATGGGGTTAAACCGATTAGGCATCCACAAAGGTGACTTAATCCAACACTTTTGTATGCGGTTAAGAAAGATGTTAAAAAATTACACGAGGGAGGTATAATTTACCCTATTTCTGACTCACAATGGGTTAGCCTGTATAGGTTGTACCAAAGAAAACCAGTTTCACTGTTATAAAATCTGAAAATGATGAGTTAGTTCCAGTGAGAGTACAAAACAGTTGGCGAGTGTGTATTGATTATAGGAAACTAAATCAATCAACTTGTAAGGACCATTTACCACTTCCATTCATTGACTATATGCTTGAGAGAATTATAGGTAGGACACATTATTGCTTCTTGGATGGTTTTTCTGGCTATTTTCAGGTTCCCATTACAATAGTGGACTAGGAGAAGACGAAATTCACCTGCCCATTAGGTACTTTTTCTTACTGAAGGATTCCATTTGGACTTTGAAATTCCCCTGGTACCTTCCAAAGATGCATGGTGAGTATTTTATCAGATTAAATTGAGACCTGCGTGGAGGTATTTACTGATGATTTTAAAGTTTATGGATCCTAATTTGATGAATGTCTCTCTAGTTTGGGTGATGTGTTTCATCATTGTATTGAGAAGAATCTGGTCTTAAATTTTGAAAAATTTCATTTCATGGTTGAAGAGGGAATTTTCTTAGGTCATATAGTCTCTTAACATGTCAATGAAGTTGAAAAATTTAAGGTAGACATTATTTCATCCCTTCCATATCCTACTTGTGTGCGTGATGTTCGATCATTCCTTGGGCATGTTGGATTTTATCGACACTTCATCAAAGATTTTAGTAAGATCACTCTACCCTTATCTCGATTACTTCAAAAAGAAATTGACTTCAATTTTGATGATTCATGTAGGGTATCATTTCATGAGCTAAAGAAGTGTCTGACCGCTTCACCGATCATACATCCCCCATGGTGGAACCTTCCATTTGAGCATATGTGTGATGCGTCCAACTTCGCGGTTGGAGCTGTCTTATCTCAGAGGGCGGAGGGGCGTTAACATGTGATTTCATATTCATCAAGGGCATTGGATTCATCCCAATCAAACTACACAACCACAAAAAAGTAGTTTCTTCCTGTTATATTTTCTTTAGATAAAATCCGTTCATATTTATTGGGCGCTAAAGTAGTTGTTTTTTAAGACCATGCCACTCTGAGGTACCTCTTGAAGAATCCGAGTGTAAAGCCCATGCTGATTTGATGGAAGCTCCTTCTTCAAGAGTTTGACATCGATATAAAGGACAAGATGGAGACATAGAATTTGGTGGCAGACCACATGAGTAGGCTTACTCACACACTAGAGGGTGACACCTTGGACCAAGTACCACTTCGGGACACTTTCCCTAATGATCATCTCTATACCATCTCAGGTACACATCCTTGGCATGCTGATTTAGTTAATTACATTATTTCCTCTGAAATCCTAGTAAATTTGATGAAGCATCAGGTCCAAAAATAAAAAAGGGAGTCTAGGTTTTTTGTATGGGATGATCCTTACCTCTGGCGCATGTTTAGTGACCAGGTTATTAGGAGGTGTGTTCCTGATCATGAGCTTGAGTCTGTTTTACATTTTTGTCATACACTTGCTTTTGGTGGACACTTTGGACCCCAACAGACAGCTAGGAATTTTTGGACTCTGGATTATATTGTCCTATCTTATTCCATGATTCCCATGTGTTTTGTAAGTCATGCTCTCATTGACAATACACTGGGAACATTTCTAGGAAACATGAGATGCCCTAACAACCCATACTATTCTATGAGATTTTTTATGTATGGGGCATATATTTTATGGGTCCTTTTCCAAGTTCCTTTGGGTTTTTGTACATTTTTTTGCTGTTTATTATGTCAGTAAAAGAGTGGAGGCTAAGGCCACCCGGACGGATGATTCTCAGGTTGTTGTGGACTTTGTCAAAGCACACATTTTTTATAGGTTTGGAGTACTGAAGTCCATCATCAGTGACCAATGAACACACTTTTCCAATCAGAATGTGGCCTCCCTCCTTCAGAAGTATGGGGTGATACATAAAACATCTACACCATACCACCCCCAAACAAATTGCCTGGCTGAGGTTTCGAATAGGGAATTGAAACAAAATTTTGAGAAAACAGTGCAACCAAATAGAAAAGATTGGAGCAAGTGCTTGGATGATGTATTGTGGGCATATAGGACAGTATACAAGACACCCATTGGTATGTCCCCATATCGGATTGTTTTTGGGAAATCTTGTCATCTCCCCGTGGATGTTGAGCATCGGGCTTATTAGGCTATAAAGAAATGAAACATGGATTTCACCCAACCTGTAATCTAAAGGAACATACAAATTCAAGAGCTTGAGGAGATTCCATTTTCTTCATATGAGAACTCAATGCTCTATAAGGAATGATCAAAACCAGCTCATGATAAAATGATCCATAAAAGGGAGTTTCATGTTGGAGAGAAAGTCATACTCTACAGTTCATGACTGAAGCTGATGCCTGGTAAGTTACATTCCATATGGTTAGGTCATTATATTGTGACTAATTTTTTACATTATGGTGTAGTGGAGATCACACAAGAGGACACAGGATGGATATTTATAGTCAATGGGAAACGTTTAAAGAGATACATTGAGGGACTTCCTACTGATGTAGTGGATTTTATCACACTGCATGACCCCATCATCACTTGAGCACATCAGGCTGTTCCTAACCCTTTAACTTTTTTATACTTTGTCCTATTTAAAATTATACATGTCATGTGTGTATATCACCTCATGGGTTCACATTGAGGACAATTCAATATTTTAATTGTGGGGGAGGGAACCTTTTAGTTTAGTAATTTCAACTGTTTTCCTGTTAAAAAAACAAAACAAAAAAGTGTGTGTTTTTTAAATTTTGTGTGTTTATTTTTCAATTTTCTGTGTGTTTTTTAAAATTTTGAGTTGAAATGATTCTCATCACCATTTTGAAATCCATATCAATAAGTGAAACAATATAACCCATGAAACTAATCTTAAATGGATGCTGAAATTACTTTGTTTCAAGTTCAAGTATTTAGAAATTTCATGAAAAGTACAATGAATTTTGATTCACATGCCACATCACACTGTCTTTATATTTGAAATCACATTCCTGTTAGGCTTCTGAACCATTATTTTCATATTCTTTACATTCACCTCACTTCTTGAGAGAACAAAACCGTGCTTGATTTAACCAGAATTTGATTTATTCCTGTCAAAACTTGAGGGTTTGAGGTACTTATGTTTAAATGATTGAGTCATTTTTTTGTATTTAAAGCCCATATTTCAAAGAATACTTTTTTATAATGGTGTACCATGAACATTTAATCCTTGTATCCCTTAGAATCCATGCACAACCTGTTAGTTTAGACACATTATAAGCCAATTTTCCCTATCCAACCAACTCTTAACGTGAAATTTCATAATCTAGTTGAGCTTATGTGTGGGGGAATATGTCTTGTGTTGTGCTACCACATTTTGTGATACTTCAGGTGAAAAATTAAATTCTGAAGAGATGTTTTTTCTTTAGAAAAAAAACATTATATTGAAAGTTGTTCCTTTCTGGAGCTTTCATGATAAAAGAAGTTGTGCCTTTCTGGAGCTTCTAATAGAGGGGGGAAAGTTGTTCCTATCTAGGGATTTCATGAAAATCATGTTTGAGAAGATTGAGATTTTTTATGCTGAAATGATGAATGGTGTAAAATTTCCATGACTTGTCCTGATGATGGATCTGAATTGATACTACGGGGATTGATGAGGAGACTATATTTAAGTGAAAATTAGATTAGTGCAATTTTGGTTCAAAAAGAGTCAGGCCCTCCTCATTCAGCCTCAGAATTTTTCACATCTAAGTCCTACCATCTGAAAGCCACAGAACAACCCTAAAATGTCCGCATGATAAACATACATCCTTGACTCACATTGGGTAGTGATATAGGAATTTTCAAGCCTATGGTGACCCTTGTACGAGTTTTGATGAGAAAGACATTGCAAAAAAAAATTGACATTTGTGGGATTAGAGAAAATTCAAGTGAGGTAAGTGTTTTGTTCATGGGAGGATAAATAAAGTGGAAATATATTGAATGATATAAATGAAGAACTTTAAATAATGGTTTTTTATGTGGCATGATATCTTTTGTTTCTTGGTGTGTAATTGTTTGATCTCAAGGATATGTGTTTTAAAAGGGCTATTGATCTGATATTGATGTTTACTTGGTATGAGGTTTTGCTCAGGAGTACAAAAGGGTAAGTGTGGTGGAGTTTATAAAACAATATTTTATTGAATATTTTATGTATAATAAATGATATAATTTCATCACATTGTGTTAAATATGTTTAATTATAAAGTATTTTGTATTAGATCATTCATTTGAATAGTTGATGAAAATTCCAGTTTTACCCATTCAAAATCACTGTAGTATTTCAATCATAAATATTTTTATTTGAATTATTTGAAATTAATATGTTGTAACTGTGTTCCTTATTACATGGGTTACAAATTTTATTCAAGAAACTATATCATATAAATGCATTTGGATGGAGTAATTGGTCCATAAAATCAAAGGTGGGAAGGACACACCATAATTGAGAAACTTCTGTATTTGGGACATAACACCTCCATATAGTCTTGGATTGCGCCCAAATTTTATAATGAGACATAGGAAGTCTATTCTCACAGATGATCCTTATGGAAGAAGATCTGATTCACGAGGTTTGGGGGTCAAATCGGAGGTCTAGTTTGGCATAAAATATTTGGCCGAGATTCCCCATTCACACATGAAACCTCTTTGAACCTAGCCTCCCCATCAGTCCATGAATTCGTTTTTTATCATTTGGTGGGGTTGGGACCTGAATTTTGAAGTTGATGGAAGAAAAGAAGTGGATCCAATACAATTCTACAACCATTTCAATAAGGGTATCTCTTGAAGCAAGGATCCCTTCGATGAAGCCTTATTCTTCTCTTTCATGTTGTAATGATTTTGGTTGTGTAATAAACTTCTTTGTTCTTATTTTATTTCTTCTCTTTTCTTCTTTTTTGTTTAAATTTATTATTATATTAATCTTCCTCTTTGGTCTAGAATTCTTATGTAGAAGCTTTATTATGTTATACCTATTATAAACCTTTACACATGCAAAACGCTTCTACGATGATTACGCCACCCATGGAAGAGTGATCTTTGAGTAATTGATCACTCTCTTACATTCTACATTCATTTATTTTGAATAAATGATATACTGTAATTCACATAATATGATCAATTAATTGTGTTTTTAATTTAATTGAAACTAAACAAGCAATTGAACAATTAACACAAAAACACGCGAGGACGAGATTTTGTGTAAATTGTGAGAGTTCAAACTTAATCGTTTATAAAAAACCATACGAGATCAATTTGTAGTGCTAAAATATAATACCTAAACTCAATTAATTCTAATTTCTAGAGGGGAAATTTTCTTTAATTTACAACTGAACATAAGAAAGTCTTTGAACATCAATCAAAGTAGGGTGCTGCGATTGCAAGTTCTGAAGTTAGCCTAGGGTTAAATTCACTTCATCTTCGTGGTAAAATTAATTCTCGTAGGGTTAAGGATTTAACAAATTAAGGGATCATAATTAAGTGAATTTTAATTTAAATGATAATGATTAATAATAGAGTGAAGAGGTAGAGTTAGATCAATTACAACTTTTAAATATTGTCTAAAAAAACATCTTCTTGTTGTGTCATTTTAATCAAAAATCATTTCAAAACAATAAACAAAAAACTATAAAATCTTCTTCCAGAAAAATTATTCTAGATTTATAAGCTATAACCAAGACCCATCCTTTCATGTAGTGTTTTTATTATATTTTATTTTATTTCATGAATACCTCCAAAAATTTGTTTTAATTTACTTCCTCCTTTGAGAGACGACCTTGGTCAGCCACTCAGCTGCACCTAAGTACCCCAAAATCACACTAATCATTTGAGGGTGCCCACAACAGCGCTCTTTCATCTTTCCGGAGGAATTACCAGGTCTTCCACCAAATCGTGAAGTTGAGTTTTCAATAGAACTTATACCGGGTGCTTTACCTATTTCAAATACACCATATAGAATGGCCCCAATTGAGTTGGAGGAATTGAAGAAACAACTCCAAGAGAATCTTGATAAGGGATTCATATGCCCTAGTGCGTCACCGTGGGGAGAACCTGTTCTATATTTTATGGACAATGATGGATCAATGAGAATCTTTATTGATTATCGAGAACATAACAAGATCATTATCAATAAAAATTACCTCTCCCAAGAATTGATGACTTATTTGACCAACTACGTGGGGATCAATACTTTTCCAAGATTGATTTTCATTCAAGGTATTTTCAATTAAGGGTTAAAAGGGGGGAAATACCAAAGAAAACTTTTTCGAACAAGGTATGGACACTATGAATTTATAGTGATTCCATTTGGTCTTACTAATGCCCCTGCTATCTTCATGGATCTAATGAATAGAGTTTTTTGAGACTATCTTGATCAGTTAGTGGTAGTATTTATAGATGATATTATTGTCTATTCAAAGTGAAAGGAAGAACATGAATATCACTTGAGAATTGTATTAAAGACCCTAATAAAGGAGAAGTATTATGCCAAATTTACGAAGTGTGAATTTTGGCTTCAAAAAGTTTCATTTTTGGGTCACATAATCTAAAAAGAGGGGATATCTGTGGATCCAGCAAAAATAAAGGTTATCGAAAGATGGTCGAGACCAACAAAAGTAATTGAGATCTGAAGTTTTCTTGGTTTGGCTGGATATTATCGACGTTTTGTGAATGATTTTTCACGATTATCTAATCCACTCACCAGGTAGACTCGAAAATGAGTTATGTTTATTTGGACGGAGGAGTGTGAAGTGAATTTCAAGAAGTTAAAAATAAGGATATCCAGTGCACTTATGCTCACACAGCCTTGTAGTGGAGAAAGGTTTGTAATCTATAGTGATGCATCCAAGAAGGGATTGGGCTGTTTTCTCATGCAAAAAGATATGATGATAGCTTATGCCTCACGACAGTTGAAAATCCATGAGAAAAATTACCCAACTCATGATTTGGAGTTAGCTGCGGTAATCTTTGCATTAAAGATTTGGAGGGATTATCTTTATGGTGAAAGGTGTGATATTTTTACTGATCATAAAAGTTTAAAGTATATTTTCACACAAAAGGAGCTGAATATGCACCAAAGAAGATGGTTGGAGATGATTAAGGCTTACGACTGCTCAATTAATTATCACCCTATGAAGGCAAACAAGGTGGCAGACGCATTAATTCGACAAGGCCATGCTAGCTTATCCATGATGAGGATCACAAAAGATCCAATATTTATGGATTTACAAATGATGGTACATGGAATTATAATGGAAGGGGAAAAATCTTATCTTTCTTAAATGAATGTTCAACCATCTATACATGTGAAGATTAAAGAGGCACAAAAAGAAGATGTAGAGTTACAAAAGAAGGTGATAAATATTCCTGAATTCCACATTGATTGTGATGAAATAATAAGGTTCATGAATCAGGTTTGTGTTCCGCCCATCCAAGAATTAAAGAAGGAAATATTGGATGAAGCTCATAGTTATTCATTCTTTATTCACCCTGGAAGCACGAAGATGTATAGGGAATAGAAGGAGTACTTCTGTTTGGATGGCATGAAAAGAGATGTTGTCGAATATGTCTCTCAATGCTTTGTTTGTCAACAAGTTAAAGATAAGAGACAGGAGTCTAAGGGGATTTTACAACCATTACCCATAACAGAATGGAAATGGGAAAACATCATAATGGACTTTGTCACTAGACTTCCTAAAACATCAAAAGGAAATAATTCTCTCAGGGTTATAGTTGATCGTCCTACGAAGTCGGCACACTTCATTGCTATTAGAGAGGATTTCTATATTGATCATCTTTCCAGGATATATTTGAAGGAAGTGGTATGATTTCATAGGGTACCACTTTCCATTATATCTGATCGGGATCCGAGGTTTTCCTCAATGTTCTGGAGAATTATTCAACATACTCTAGATACATAGGTGAGTTTCAGCACTGCTTATCATCCTCAGACTAATGGTCAGTCTGAGAGGACAATTAAAACTCTAGAAGACATGTTGAGAGATTGATCTATGGATTTCAAAGGTGGTTGGGATCAAAACATACATTCGGTGGAATTAACTTATAATAATAGCTTTCACTCCAGTATTTAGATGGCTCCTTATAAAGCTCTCAATGGAATGAAATGCAGAACTCCAACTAGATGGGATGAAGTTGTGGAAAGAAAGATATTAGGACATGATCTTATTGATGAGATGGTAGAAAAGGTAATATCTATTCAACGACATGTAAGAGAAGATCAGAGTTGACTAAAAAGTTATGCCGACAACCGAAGAAAAGACCTAGAGTTTAAAGTGGGTGCTAAAGTGTTCTTACAAATATCTCCTTGGAAGAGAGTAATGAGATTTTGAAAGAAGGGAAAGTTGAGCCCTAGGTATATTGGTCCTTTTGAGATACTCAATCATGTTGGGTAGGTAGCTTACCGATTGGTGCTTCCACTGAATCTCTCTCAAGTTCATGATGTGTTCTATGTATCTCTCCTGAAAAAGTAAATACTTGATCCTTCACATGTACTAAGCTCAGAAGTTGTACAGCTGGAGCAAGATCATTCTTATGAAAAAAATCCATTAGAGATTCTGGATCATAGCGAAAATGTTATATGAAAAAATGCACTCTATTGGTTAAAGTTTTATGGAGGAACCACCAATTATAAGAAGCTACATGGGAACTTGAGGATATGATAAGGGATAGGTATCCTCATCTATTTGTTAAGAAGTGACAAATTTCAAGGATGAAATTCTTTTCAAGGGGGTTAGAATGTAACACCCTAAGATTTTATGAGAAATATATCTTTTTTATGTCTTATGTTATACGCAACACCAAAGTAATCTTTCACTACACGCAGCACTGGCTTGGCTAGTGTTACACGCAATCACGACCTTCCTCGATAGCGTGTGTAGTACGCAATACCGGGTTTCACTAAACAAAGATATATTGTTATAATATTATTATGGAATAGCATTTATAAATAGTATTAACAAAATTATAAATTTTATAACATTATTATTCATCTTATACATTTTCTAGAACATTGTATGAGAACAAAATAAAATTTTCAATTGAAATAAGTATTTTTCAAAAAATGCAGTCTTGTAGCCTTTTGATGGCGCACACACATTAAATCTAGTTTTTGACATGTTTTTAAGTTCAATTTGAAAAAATAAAATTCTTCTTTGGAATCAAGATATAAAAATTTACTTTGGATAAAATTTTCATATTATTCTGATAAATTTCATATTTTGATGAATAGTAAAAACACGCTATATTTTAATTAAACACAACTTTTTTAGTCGTAATAATTTATATGGTTAAATTATAATATTTAATGGTTTTAAAGTATAAATAGAATATATATTTATGATTTAGTATAATTTATGTCATTACCATGAATTTTACATTGAATGCATAGGTAAAAACATTTCAATCTTTGGCAATGTTTTAACTTTCAAAACATGTTTTCATAACAACGGGATTAATTTTAAATTAATTACTGCTACTTTTTTGTTTTTAATTTTTGAAAATGGATTCCATATTTTAATTCATTGTGTCCAAAAAATGTTAATAAGTTAATTTTTTTTGATATTATGAATAGTAACTACGGTAATTTTAATTTACTGCAATTAAAGGTAAATCGGGTAATTAAGGGTAACAATAAGATTATAAAATTACCCTAACACCTGCCAAAATTCTATTTGATGACTAAAAGTATACCCATATCACCTAAGGGTCGGAATAGATTCATTTTATTGACTTTTTACCAGAAAATAATTTAATTTTTATTAAAACCAATGAAAGTGACAACATGTCACTCTCTTAAATCTGATAAGTATAATAATTTTAATTTAGTGATAATATTCAAAAAACTTTGAACCTGAATAGTCTCCAGAAATATAATAAAATTATATACATCATGTGATTTTATTTAGAATTTTTTAGGGATTAAATAATTATCATTAAAGGTGACACAATAGTGATGTTGAAATTATTTTATTAATTGAAATATCAAATAAATGGTTTTAAAAATAATAAAATAAATATTATATGAACTATTTAATGTGCTCCAATAATTTTCTAGATAAATATGAAATTTTTTTAATCTATTAAATCTTTTATTTCAAACATATCTTCGGTGTGGATTTTATTTAAATCTATATTAATGAATAGTGTTAAAATTGACACTATTGTTATTTTATAAAAATAACATAATATAATTTTTTAAAAAATCACAAAAATATTTAAAAATTATAAATTAAAATTTATATGGTCTAAAATGTCATAAATTATCAAATTATTGACAATTCAAAACACATAAGTAAATATTTATAACAATTTAAAATTTGGAATCTTATTACCACAAATAAAATTAAATAGAATAAATAAGACTAAATTAAGTTGATAATGTTTAAAATAAATTTCCAACATGTATAAATTTTATTAGATGATGAGATTACAACCCTATCTCATCTAATATTTGTATTTGAGTCATTTTTGATGTTTTTATGTGGGATTTGAATTTATTATAAATTAATATTTTTGAGGTTTCCAAATGTGCCCCTCTCCTCCCTTATAAAAGGGCACCTCCTCCCTCTCCTCTTTACACATATTTGAGCCATCAAGCTCGGCCAACCCCTGCCCATTACTCTTCTCAACATCCCTAGTAATATTCTAGAGGTCCTGTTCTTCTTCAAAGACCAACATTAGTGCCCTAATAGGATGTTTAGAAGAGGTGCGTCAAAGAAGAGGTAATATCCTTTACCAATCCTTTCAAAATTATTTCTTCTTCTACTTCTTCTTCTATTCTTTTTTCATCATAAATTAATAAAATCAGTATCAATAATATACTTATATTTTATTATAAATATTAAACAACCACATTTCATCTTCTATCCATCCTACAGAAAACGAAATCACTGCACGTGCCTACGTACGGAATACCGTCTCCATGCCGTGGTGTAATCTATTTTCCCCCACCACCTTACATGGATAGGTATAATGGTGTAAAAAAATAACTATATATGATTATTGGAAATTGATAATGATTCTGAAATATTATACAAACACTTAAATATAATTCCACAATCATGGGAATGATATCATCACTCGTGCGTACGTACGGCCTACCGTCTCCACGATGTGATGCGACTCGTTCGACATGATCTTAATTGAATAATGATTATATAAATAAATTTAATGAATAAATATGATATATATTATACTAAAACCATTCTCTAAATGATATAGATATAACCTAAAAATAAGAAGAAGAATTTATTCTGACAACACACGAATAAGAAGATAAAGCAGTGAACGCCGGAATAATGAGTAACAATGAAACATTACCAATAAGAAGATAAGAATATGACCATATATGATATCATAAAAATTAATATGATTCTGTAATAAGTAAATGAGATTATTTAAATCATTATACAGGAGGTTTAGATACGTATGAAGCATATCGAACTGAAGGTAAGGGAAAATCTGGCAAATCTCAATTTTTATCCGAGATTTTTTATAATTCGGTATTTACTGGGGAATATATATCATCCACATCCAGGTTTCCTCACTATGTAATATTATTTCTATCCTCCTAAAATTTTTTAAATCCAATTTTACATATTGGTGAATTTTTAGTAAATGATATGAAAGGAATCTTTTGTCGTTTTTAGTACAAGATACTTTTTGACTTTTCCAGCCAAAGTATGAGAAGAATGTTTTTTTAACTTATATAGCATGAATGGATTTTTATGATTTCATAGAAAATTATTTACATGAATATTCCTTTATAATCTTTCATGTTTTTTTAATTAACTTCTTTTAGTTTAAAATTGTATGACAAGTTAATAAAGGAAAAATGTTTTAGAATGGATATTTTTCTCAAGAATGGAGTTTAAGTGTTTTATCAAAATTAGTTTCCATCTAAGATAATATAGGGTTATGTTTCTATCCCTATTTTTACATTGATTTGATTACTTTATAATGGAATTATTTTTATGAAGTCCTTTTATCTTATATGGGTTATGTTATGATGGCATGAGGTTTAAGAATCCCATTTTTATTACATGGGTTATGCTATATGATTTATGATTTTGTGTCACACATAAGAATGGTTTCATTATGAGATGGGTGGGACCTATATCTCCCTCCAATGCATTGGGTAAGGATTTGTATCTCATGAGATAGATATGGCTGGAATTCAAAGTTAATCCGGTTCAGTGATAAAGGACTGGAACGAGGGGTGAACTCAGTTCAGAAATATACTTTGTCCACTATGATAGTCTTGGCACTGAGTCCTGACTTATAAGAAATAATTTTCTATGATTATGTGTTTATGCCAAAAAATTTCATGTTTTATGTTATGATTATTGGGATTTCATTTCACTACTATGATTTATCTTGTGTTATGGTATTATGATCTTTTTTGGTGGTTAAGAGTTTCAAAATGTTATGTTCTTATGAATATGATATGATTGATATTTTATTTGTTTATCCTTACTGAGCATTTGAGATCACCCTTTTGTATGTTTTCTTTTCCCCAGGTCAGGAAGAAGGGTATTAAGTAGGATATACCAAAAGGGACTCAAGATATGATGAAATAAATGGGAGAAAATATAGAGGCTTTATGAACTAGTTGCTTATGTTTCCCAGTTTCTAAAGATATCATACCTATGCGGTCCTATATTGGTTTTGTTATATGTTGTTATAAGTATGCTTCAATTCTGAAGTAATAACAATTTATGTAAAGTATGGGTTGTTATAAAACTCTTATCATAAATTTTTTTAATTGTAATTATTTTAATGGTGTTGTTTTATAATAATTTAATAATATTAGTCCAGGTGGTGGAGAAAGAAAATAAAATAACAGGGCTTCAGGGAGGGGGCTACCTCTCAATTAGGTAAATTATTTTGGTTTACATCAAAGGGATTTCTTGTTAGACATTCGTCCCAAAGGGAGGATTCAAGTAGTAAGGTAGGAATTCATGGAGGATATTATAGTAGATAATTTCTGAACCTAACTATTTTTATAAGTTTAATTATGTGGAGGAGAGGAGGCCTTTTTATAGTGGAGGAGGAGTTTCAATCTTTTAAATCTTTGGAAAAGGGATTCTACCTAGGTTCTTCTAACGTAGAGTGGCTCCCATAATATAAAAAATTGGATCCAAGTGAGTATATGGTCTAAATATTTCCATAAAATGGGTGTTTGAAAAGTTTTTAAGTTTTTTTGGGTCTTAAATTTAATGTTTAGTCCTTAGTTATGGTTAATTTTACCTTAATCGATGTAATTAATTTTAATTACTTTCACTAATATATTTGGTCAAATTTTAATTTCACCACATTAGAAATTATAAATATGATGATTCAAAATAGTGAATCTAATTTTCCAAATTCCAATCACAGAAGTGGAAGAAATTAGTTTATAATTAATCGCACATCCAGGTCTGAAATATTGATTTTTAAAATAAAAACCTTCAAAAGTTTGCTATATTTTTATACCCAATTTCAAATTAAAATTGATCTCAATGACAAAAATTGTATTAAATGATAAAAATAATATCTAATGAAACTTTGAAACTAATTTAAAATAAAATTTAACCTTATTAACAAATTAGATGAAAAGACAGTTATGAACTAAAATTTAGTATTTTTCACTATTCATTAAATAAATAAAAATCACAGGAAAATACCAAAACGTTACCCGAACCTAATTTTAAAGTTATAATTTAAAATATTAATTCTATATTGACATATTAAATCTATAAATGTTCTATAAAATTTATTCAAAATGGGTTCCCTATTAAAAGGCAGCAAAAATGACATAATAAAAAAATGGGGTTTAAGCATAAAATTGGTTTTGTTATTATATTATGTCTATAAAATATATTGGATGAATATAAAAATTATATTATTTAATATATAAAATTTATATTACATTAATTTTACTCAAGAATTATAATTAATGTAATTTATTAAGGTAAAATATCTTTGTGACCATAAAAAATAATATATTCATTCATATTCAATCAGTTTTAATCTTAATTTCAAATGAATTTGTAACCTATGAATTCATATTATATTTTTTTTAAACATAAATTCCCATAAATTAGTTAACACTATTCATAATCTTTAATTTAATAGATTTTTAATATCTTATTATATTATATACTAACATTTTAATGATATATTTTTATTCTGTAAAACCCGATCATGTGTGTTACACAATACGTCAAGGAAAGTAATTATTATGAGAAAAAAATGCATACAGAAGTGTTCGATGTATAAAAAGATAAATTTTACATTTCGGGTAGTTCACAATTAACTTGGTGATGTGTATAACACAAGCCAAACATTGTACATTCATATAAAACAAACTATCCTTAGTGTTATGTGAAATGAAAAATACTAAAAAGGTTTAATTAATTAGAAAACAAATAATTCACAAAATCTCGGAGTGTTATATAAAACTTATTGAAAAGTGTTTTGGTGAAAAGAAACAAGTCATTTTTCTTTGACATGCGTAGAACCATAAATATTTCCTCTTATTGAAGTCATTTTTCCTAGATATCTGTGCTCCGATCCATGACCTCAAAAATAGGAATAAAATGGAATCATATTGTTCACTGGAATAATAAATATCCACTACAGAATGTGAAATGGCATGTTCATTCCGATGTCTAACTCCTTAAACTGTATACCAATACCATGACCTCCTCTTTATGGTCTAGTGCATATGTGTTGGATGATATTCACTGCAAGTCAACTTGATGACCATGATAACCTAAAAAACTAGGATGGTCTCCTACATAGCCAATTTTTTATAGTGTAATTTTGATATTAACAAGGGAAATAAAATATGTGTAGTCCCTCATACTTTTCTAGTATTGGGAAAATTCGCATATTCCATGCCCAATGAAACGGGTGTGGTCCATTAGGGAAATCCTCTACCTTCACTACACTATCTAACCAGGGCATGTTCCTAGCAGTGATTAATCCATTCATCATTAAACATGTGTACCTCCTTTAGTTTACATTTTGGTATACATCATTCTCCATCCTTGTCAAAAAAACACAACCCAAAACCCATTAAGAGGTATTTTCTATAACAATGTACCCCTTTTGGTTTGTTGATAATACTCCAGAAGCTCCAAGAGTCAATACATCCTCCTTTGGAAGCACCACTTTCAAGAGATGTGTTAATGAGCCACTAACAACCAATTCTATGACCACGCGATCAATTCTTAGTTTGAGAAACTATAATCGAGCGAAATTTTTTTCATGATCTCCTTTGATTCCTATAGAAAACCACATATATCCCCATGATTTTTCATTGAAATACACACCCTTTTAATTCTTTTATCCCCTTACAAACACACTTTGATATTTCTTCCCCTTTGGCGATGAACACAAATAGACCACTTTTCTAAATATTTTTGCCAAGAGGGTTAGAATTCCAATAAATCGAGGTGAGGAAACAAAACTTTCTCAATAGAGAACCCATGGGGAGTGGGGGATTAATCCAAGAATCAATTAAGGGGATGTATACAGTTGAAATATGGGATACATCAAATGATTATGAACCACCCCTTTGGTTAGTGCCTTTTTTGAGATACGAGATAATTAATCATGATTTTACACGTACTCTAAGAACACTGCTCTTTTATCAACCTTATACTTTATGAAATTATATTTTATCTTGATGTTATTTATCCTAAAATCATTAATAGGATTTTAATAATATTTATCCTTCTTGAGTAATCACACATAATTGTAATTATAGAAATAACTTTAACACCTTCATCAAAAGGTTATTGTTTCTTTTATAGAAATAGGGTTCATGATTGAGTGGGAAAAATGTACTCATCCTCTATGGTGATCATGCATATGAGATCCATATTATTTATTTTTCATGATATAAAAGATATACCAATATAAAATAAAGAATCAAAATATTATTTTAACCTATTTACCATATCACCCCAATCTGCATCGGTAAATTCAAAAACATTCCGCAATGAATCATTATTATAGGATAACCCATAGTCTGTCGTGTCATAATTTTATTGAAGTATCTCTTTCAAAGATTTCATATGTAATTACATTTTATTACTCTATAAATGAGTGTCTTGACAAGTAGAAAATAAATTATCGCATCGATTGGATTTGAAATTTAGTTAACAAATAATTCTTTTTTTATTAGAAGTCTCATAAACCTTTTTTCCATGCTAATATTTTGATAATTTCTAGATTGTCTCTACCAAAATTACTCTATGACTTAAATAATCCATTTAAAATATTTTTAAAACATACTTTACATATATACATTCATATATAACTACCCCATTCATTCTTTAAATTTCTTACAGGATAATTACACATGATATTTCCCTAATTAGATATATCATGAATTCACACATCTTGAGTTATAATAACTACATAAGTTGTATTTCTTATGAGCCACCAAAAATTATTCCATAAACATAGAAAAAAACCATCAATACCTACACATTCTCATTCCTGATATATATTTTGTGATCAAATCCTTTTCTTTAAAAACCATTCTTTTTTAGACATTGATCTAACATGGTGTACAAAAATCTTTGTGATTATTTGAGGATGTACAATACTTATTCAGCGAACACACTTTTCCATCATCTTCATAAATGAAAAACCCATCTGGGTTCTTAATATTTCATTACTCTTCAATGAAACCATTTACGAAATCAAATTTTCTATCCATTTGAAATAATTTAAATCATTTTTGAATTCATATGTCTAATAATAACTTAATAGTATCAAGTCATGATTTGAGAAAAAATGTTCCATAAATTTTAATTCCATTAATTTTTGAATTCCCCTTTCAAACAAAATCCATGTTTTTTTTCAAATAACATTTCCATCCTCATCATGTTACTTTTGGAACACCAACTTGGTTCTAATGGAATTATTGTCACATGGTTTTGGAAAAACATCCCATGACTCTTTTCTCTATTTTTAAGATATTCATTAAACAAAATCTCATTAATTTTAAATTCATTAAATTATTTTGGTTTCACCAATGATAATAAAGATACCTACTACTGAGACTTCATTCTTCTAGTTTAAACAAGGGTTGTACGGTCTCTATCCATGTTTTTTTCTATGATTTCTACTGTAATGATTTATTCTTGAACTTGTTGGAATTTTTTCACTTTATTCGGGATATGAGTCTCCATTAAATTTTATTCATTAATTTTAAAATACCCTAAAATATATTCTTCTTCGTCACTTTTAGATTCACAAATTAAATAGTATTCATGAAAAATATACATATGTGATACTATTATTTTCCCACATTTTTGTACCATAGAATAATTTCTCGCAATCATATTTTCATGTATCTTGTTGTAGAACTTTTATGTTTTAGTCTTTAATGAGAGTCCCAGGAAAATTCATTCATCTCCAAAATATTTAATTTTTATTCCCTTCACCTTATTGAGAATAAAATATTTACTTATAAATTCTTGGAAGTAATTGAGTGTAGGATTATTTCTATATGAAATTTAATATGGATTTATCCCTTTATTTTCACATATAAATTCTCTATTTGAGTAGAAACCCATTGTAAGTACCATTTCTTTCTAATATATTTTCCGATGATTCTTATCAATCAACACTGTTTGGGCCATGTTTTTAAATTATTTGATTTGTTATTTACACTACCCAATTTTTTTGGGGTAATCTAACAACTTAAATATGATGTCTAATCCCATGATTCTAAAAATAATTTTCCACATGATGATTTGTAAACTTGGTCCCATATTTTGTTTATAATTTTTGAATCTTCACACCAAGCATATTTTTCAGTTCCCCACTGATATATAGTGATACATCTATACGCCTCAGTATTGTGTGTGATTGGAAAGATACATGACATATTATTGATGTCATCAAAAAGAAATAAATAGTACCTATTTCCATCCATCGATTTGGGTGATATTACAATGCAAACATCCACATGTACAATATTGAGAAACATTGATTCCTTAATGTTTTTTGGAAATTTCAATGCAAACATCCATGTATATGTGCAATAATTTTATGGAAATTTCCATATGATTGCCCTTATAAAGCCAGAGGGGAAGAATGAGGATTCCTGGATATTTTTGAATCCCTTTATAAGATGAGGATGACATGCCGATGGGCTTTTGCAAGATGATGCAGACATGTTGTTGGGTTCATGTAATGTCTTGCGGATCACTAGGGGTGCATCGCCCAATTTTATGACCACAACAGGCTCCCTCATAATCCAATTGTTATTTCATTTGTTTATTTTACAAAGTATCGGGGCTTCATAGGTTTTCATGGGTGTTATCGAGTAAAATATCTCTCCACATCAGTGAAACATCACATGATTTTTTCAACAACAAGAGGCTATCGTATTTTGAAAAATGTTTTCCTGTATTTGATGGAATTGTGGGTATATTGTCAGTACTCCCTAGGTAGAAAATTAGTGTGAATTTGGAGTACTTATTTGTATGCTTCTACATGTTTACTAGTTTTATTGGGTGGTTTCTTATGAGAATAACAATTTTTCAAAGGGTACTTAACTAGATCTTCTATAAACAATATTCCATGCCTGACTATATACATGAACATCAACTATTCATGAAATTTTGTGTTTCATGGGGGTTCACACAATCCACATGATCCTTACCACTTTCCTCTTTCATTGATTTTCAGGGTAAATAATACCCATATTCATGTATTTCATCTTTTCTAAGTTCTACAATGCTCATTTGGAAAGCATCCAAAATCCCCCCCAAGGAGTGACATCTATGGGGATCAGGGATCATTTATGAGGAATGTAAATTTTCACCTAAGCTTTTGGCCCTATTTCCAATCAGTGACTTGGGTGATGCTTAGTTGTTTATGAAAACCTTGGTTTTCCACAGGATTCCGTATAAATAGGTGATCAGAGAGGGGTTCATTCACTAGATTCTCATTTCATCATAGCTCTCTCACCATACTTCCATCACATTCCCTTTTTTCAAGACCGTCCCAAATTTCCAGGTCATGATACCTTTCTGGGAAACCATTTCATGAGAATATTCTTCGCAAGTCCTTCCTTTACATGGAGTCTGCTATAGTCAATCAACCTACTTATTTCTATTAATTGTTTGAATATTGTTTGTGTTGATGCAAGATAATCTTAAGGGTTTAGTAGAATTTGATGTCTTGATTGAATGATAGTTTAACTATTATGAGTCTCACATGACATTTTCAAATTTACAGATCATGAGTATTATGATGAGTCATTCAATTACGCAATTATTTATTTGTTTATGTTACCCACATGATCTTCAGGAGTTAAAAGATTCGTGATTCCTTTATATAATTCATGAATCCCTATTGATTAATAGGATTTGCATGATACTTTCATTTTTTTATGTCCTTTCCATTCCAATGATTTAATTTTTTCTACCTGAAAAATGCCCCTTATTTTAGTTCTGATTAATTCATGTTCTCGTCATATTTCCTCTATGGTAGAAAACCAAAGAGGCATAATTTCTAGAAACTATAATTTTAACCACTGATATCATGTGAATTCATATAAAATTGTTTTTGAAGAGGTTCCTCATATTTGAGCTCCAAAATTATCCTATTTCGCAGTGGATTACACTATAAGGGATCGACTTACTAGAAGATGTTTTCATTCCTCCTTCAGACTTTAATCTTTCATATTTTTGGGTGTTACAATCTCTTGATTGTACTCAAATGAAAATATTTGTGGATGGCCAACTAGCCACAACATAATCCAAAGGATTGTATCATATGTTGGAAAAATCTACCTTATGTCCAGATAAATGTGATTTCTCTCATAAGTTAATTTCACAGATTTACTCAAGTTAATTTTTCATTCCTAAAGCAAACTAAGTGGTGGATGGAGATTAAAATGGGATATCTGTCTCGATGGTAATATTTATGATTAATGGGCGTGGCCATTTTGAGTCATGAAAAGATTATTAAATTTTGATAACCAATAATATGGGGTCCATATTTATGAAGTAGTATGGACTTACCAATTTATTATAAAAAAATCATCTCGATATCCTTCAAGAATTGATGATCCATTGGTCCCATAGAACAAACTCATCTAATCTATCCAATGGTAAGGAGGGAATCCACCTATGGGATATCTTCAAAATGGGTAGGATCCCCCCTCTTAGAGAGATGTGGGAGGAGTTACTCCCATCTACATTTGTTGGGATGACCACTTGTAGACACTTTTTTAGAGACATTCTCATCATTTTGAAGGACATGCTAAGAAATTATCTTACTACACACTTTCTAATATCCTTTAATGACTTGAACAAAATTTTACAATATTGATGTGGGGTTAGGACAACTTCTATACACCCCCCAACAATGTCCTTCCTAGGATGTATCTGACTGTTCTGGCTTGTATTGGGCCATTTTATAAGTTGGGGATCATAATTCATGGGGATATCGACTGAATTCATAGATCTCTCTAAGCCATAGGTTATTAGTCTTTATTCCATGTTCAGGAATGGTTGGATTTTCCCATCTGGGGATGGACGTTCGGAGATCCAGGTCTGTACATTGGTAATGGAAGTGTATCTAGCGAATAGGAAATATCTTAATCTATATTTTCAATGAATTTCGTGCATTTACAAACTTGTGGAGCACCATTAATATGGAATCATCCTCTATCAGATCAGCAACCCTTTCTAGTTTTTATTTTTCCTGATAAGTGACCATTTCCATTGTTATGAATATGTTAATTCCACTAGAATCCCCAATGCCGTATCTCATCCCATATTATTGGACATATATGGGGTTAGTTCCATGTAAATAAGCTTTTATGTGGTTACAAATGCATTCAGTTGATTCGATATCATTGATTTCACCCCTTATCATGCACTAACTAGTCCAGTCACTAACAACACTATCACCTATCTAAATGAAAGGACATATAATATATCACTTCAGGATGGGGTTCTTACAGCTAGGTTGGATGAGCTGGTCATCTATGATCCATTTACACATTATCATTTTTCTTATTAGTTCGGTTATTCCCAAAGGGTATCTACTATCCCTTTTTCTAGTATATGAGGAAAGTGACACCTTGGGATCATCAATTAGTTTTGGAAGATGCTGAAACATGAAGAAACTGGTGCTGAGATCATCCTTCTATTCCCTAATGCTCATACCTTTCTTACTTAGGATTACACCTAGGCATGGGTAGTAGCCTACCCCAGAGGTAATCTAAACCAACTGGATCATCATGTGGACAATTAATTTTCCTCACCATCCCTCTATCCTTGGATATAATGGAGTTGATTAATGACTTGGGAGAGACATCAAGGAAGCACCCTCATCCTGGAGATGACTATCCCGATTAAGGGGACAAATATATTCACGAAATCAATCCTCTAACACAAGCAACATGTGATGTCACTATTGAGGGGGAAGATATTTGGAGTCTACTCTCCTACTTATTTTCCAGCTCAGCTGGCTATTATTCCTTTCGACATGCCTGTACCATTAGTCACAAAATCTCATAAATGACATAGGATGATCAGATAGAAAATTCATTCCTTGATTACTGATACTCTTTTGGAAGCCTTTCATGACCAAGGAAAACAACTACATCATCTATTTCATGAGTTGAGGGTGGGTGGTTTTAATTTAAAATAATTCTTATAAATTATTAAACAAATTATCCTAACATGAAATTATTTGGGCAATAATGAGAGTGGATTGTATGGTTTCAAAGACGAGGATACCCTTTTTGAGCAGATGAAGGAGGTGTTAGAGGCATTAGAGAAGAGTCTCCATATTTTATCCAAATTGAAAGATAAAATGGATGCCTGGAGAATGAAAATATGAAGATATGAGAAATTCATAGCTCACCTGTTGTATGACCATTCAACGTCATCATCCTTGCTGGTAACTTCATAAAAGATAGTATAGGAGATGACTACTTTAGTCAAGACTCCCTGTCCTGGGGTAGAAGCAGAAGAGGTGGGGTGAGTGGCCCTTAAACATTCAATTGATAATTCTATTCCATCTATTTATGAATTGGGTACTTCAGTTAACCCAATATTATTATAGTTTTATCATTGATATGTACTCTATTTTTGATGAGATTCATGGAGAGACTCCAAAATGTGGAGATTCCTACTATTGAACGCTATCAATTAATATATTTTCTAATCTTTTCATGTTTTCATCTAGTTTTATTTTTTTAATTCATTATTACCCTGATATTTCATTAATCTGATGTTATATGAATCACCAAAAATACACATCAGTTTCATAATATCAAGTAAACTTGAAGTATAGATATAAATATTTAAATCCTAACAGATTCTTCTTGAGAATTGCTCTTGAATTTCCACCAACATGATATTCTCTATTGATATACCGCCTCTAGATTTCTTGAGATTACTTATGTCACAAAAGGGTAATTGGGTAGAATACATGTCACATAGGCAGATTTACCTATCTTTCTCTGAAGATGATATTATTTGATAAAGAAACATTATTGTTTCCAAGGAAATATAGTGGGCCTTAAAATATTTCCAATTATTTCATATTAAATAACTATTTAACTATAGTTTAGTGTCCTTTAACTCAGACCTCATATCACTTTAGATTAGGGTCTTTTTTCTTATAACTTAGGTCACTTTAATTTAGGTTCTTTTATCTCAGACTATCTATAGATTAAGTTTAGGCTATTCTAGCTTAAAATTTCTATCACATAAGTTTATGGTCTTTTATCTTGGGCATTTTATTTATTTATTTTAGGGTGTTTTAGCATTAAACTTCTATCACTTTATTTTAGGATCTTTTAGCATGGATCTAATAACACTATAGGTTAGGTTCTTTTAGCTTGAAACTTCTATCGCAGTAGTTTAGGGTCTTTTAGTTTGGGGCTTTAGATGACATGAAGTTTAAAGTCTCACTATCAATACATGATCAATTATCATGTAATATAGTGAATACAAGCTAGGAATGACCCAAAACATTCTGGGGTGTCGAGTTATGTCGTGGTGTTTCCGAGGCTCACAAGGATCAGAGCTACTTTCTTGCAAGGGGGGGTGCCTCTAGCTGGTAGGTCAAGTCCCTTATGAATTGGTAGCATTGTAAAGAATAGGTGTATCTACTCATTTCCATGTTTCATGGAATATTTAGGTAGGGGATATTGGATGTGGTGTAAATACTAGGTATTCTAGTTCTACATGGATAGATGGAGTATGGGTGATATAAGTCATAACCAAAACTTTTGAGTCTATGAATCTGGGATGGTGGAGAAATTCCAAGGATAACCCATAACACCCTACAGTGAAAGGTTATTACGAGGTGTTTCAATTTATCTCAATGACTTAAGAACATTCCTTACATGGAGGAGATGCCTTTAATTTGTAGGTAGAAATCCTTATACATCGATACATATCATGGAATTTATGATCTATAGTTCTATATGAGGTCCATGAGAAACTTGTAAAGACTAAAACATCCATATAATGAGGTTCCGTGTTGAGGAATGAAACCTAGGAAGGATTATGACACCCTAAATAAGTTTATCTCTTGGTTGTGAATCTTGATCCATATGCCCGGTGGTTCTGAATCATGTGGTGTGGGTCATCAATGTTTCAGGAATTAACTATCACATTCTTTCATTGAGAAATTGTACAAAATATGGTGAAGTAACATTGAAGATTTCGAATCTGCTCGAATAGTTTGGTATAAAAATTGTAAATTGTGCTTCAACGTTCTTCGGTCCGGAGGATGACATGTGAAAATCTTAGCAGGAATGACCCAAAACACAACAACTCTCTATGTTCTACCATAGTAATGTTAGTTATCACAAGGACCCTAAATCCCTTTTTGTATAGTGGTGTATTTGGTTGACAACCATAAGTGCATATACAGGATCCATAACTATACATGAATAGTCAAACAAAGTGTCCCTTGAATCTGAGTATCATTTGAAAGGTCCATGGAATGTTGTGGTGATATAAGGAAATCAAATAATGAAGTATTATTTTTTGAAAGGGTAATACCCAGGAAGTGTTGAAGAACACTAAAATTTTTGTCACTGCCTAGTGGACATATTCTTCCGACGAGGAAATGCAAAAAATTCTTACTCTAACATTTTCCCGATCAAGAGGCTCTCGCAATCATATCTTGGGTTTTACTAGGAATACACTTTAGTCCCGATAAGATTTATGAATATTTAATTTTATCCCTAATTTATCCTTAAACTCTACAGGTCAAGTGTTTAGAGAGTGAAGAATTGAATTTTTCTTATGTCCCCCTTTGCGTGTTTTCAACCTCACAATTTATGTGTCTATTTCGATAGCATTTTAAGGTCTAACGATTTAGAACATTTTATGTTAGTGTTTAAGGTTTTATAGTTTTAACTAAAGTGCATGTAGTTTTATAGTCCTGATATAGATGGACCTAATATGAGTGATAATACATAGGAGCTTAATTGGGATACCCATGGAAAAGAGTACCACATCATTCTTTTGAGAGGGAGTAGAAAATATTAACAATCATGGATATAGGTTCTTGTACTGAGAATAGCTCAAAATACATTGATGTAATGGGATCTTCCATGACGATGTTTGGGCATATAAGGATCAAAAATTCCTTTTTGTATAGTGAAACATTTGGTTGATGACCGTAGGTGAATATGAAGGATCCATAAGAATGAATTCATTGTCAACAAAGGGATGCATGATGGTATCTTTTCCAAGGATATGAACGGTTTGCAGCAACTTTAGATTCACATGATCTGAAGTGTGATTTATGGACTGAGGATCTTCAAAAATGGTGGAAGCACCCCAAACATTGGTTGACTAGGGTAAGACTCTTTTGGTCCATTGAGAAAGGATGGTAATGAATGATAGTCTACAGAATGTAATGACTTTTAGTTGGGACACATGTGCTTTTGTGTTTTTAAAATCATTCGGTATGGACCGTTTATGTGTAGTTTATCATGATGTGGATAGGAAAATTTTGGGTACTATTTTAATGTCATGTAGCCAATAAATTTTCCTTACAGTTTAACATCAAGTCGAAATAACATTTACTATACAGTTTAAGACCATGTGTTAAAGAGGTTTTTATTGTGCATATTTAATGTCATGTGACTGAGATGTTTTCCTTGTAGTTTAATGTCATGTGGTAAGGATATTTTATGTGTAGTTTATCTTTATCTGGTATGGATGTGGTAACCAATGTGAAACATTTGTGCAAGACACATCACAAGCACAAGAAGAAAGTATATAGATTCGAATACTATAAATGAAAAATAATCTTATTTGACTCAATCCCTATGAAATTGGGGTGAATTTATTTTATCGGTCGTTGCGGTTGTGCCTAGGATTGGAGATACATGTAACACTACATATCATGTTATAATAGGAATCAATCCGTACAAACATATTGAATGGAAAAAACACTTTACTAGTATGGTCCATGCATATAGGTGGGCATTTTCTTTGTTGATTTTAGTATCTAGACCTATGATTTCATATATGTGCGTCTATACATATCATTTGATTATAGGAATCAATAGATACATAGTTTTGAGGGAAAATGTTGTTTAACATCATGAGGAATAGAAATTGGATACTTGTTGTGAAAAGGGGGATAATGGCTAGATCCAATTATTGAAATTTGGGTGACACAATATATCCTATGGTAATAAGAATCAAGAAAAACTTAGTTTTGAGGAAGGAACATCTTATTCAAGTCTAGACTATAATTTGAGAGGGGGGATTTTTATATTTGTTTCAAATATACCCATGATTAATGATCTGGGAATCCATACACATCATGTGATGTCAAGAATCAAGTCATACATAGTTATTGAATGAATATGTTGTAGGATACAAACATTGACAATAGTGGTCCTCTTAGATGAGGTCCAATGGAGTGTGAAATTTTAGGTTGTTTGAGAGACATCGACCATGTAGTTTAGCATCATGCATTAAGGACACATGGAATTCATATTAAGGATTTTCATTCATGACCATGATAACCCATTAATGGGATGATATGCCTTTTGAGGGGGGGCATATTGAAATTCCTTAGCTCATGTGAGCTGTGCGTAGTTTTTGAAACAAAGAATGAAAAGGATTCCCCTCACTATGTAGAGGCAATTATGGATATGATAGTGAAATTCGATATCATTTGGTGTTTGGAATAAGATAATATGTTGTGGTGTCCCTATATATCTCATTAAAAACGAGATTCAAGACATATGTAGTTCTAAAAAAACATGATAGTTTAATTTCATATGGAACGGACTTCTACCATGTAGTTTAATACCATGTGGTAAGGTTGAAGATCACCCAATGTGAATGAAAAAAATATTGTTATTGGAACCAAAACATGACATTTGGGCATCACTGCCTATCCTGTGATGGAAGGAATCAAGCGAAACATAGCTCATTAGATGAATAGATTCCCTATGTGGAGCTTACTCTCACACGGGGATGGGAGCATTTAATCCTTCATTCACAATAATCCAGTTCATGTGTGGTGAGTCATTAGTGATATGGTTCTTCCCATGCAGTTTAACATCATGTGGGGAGGATGTGCTTCATACATTTTAGTTCCATGTGGTTAGGACATGAGGAATTGTACAGTTTAAAGTCCAGATTCTAGGAATTTAGACACTGGGTAGTTTAACATCTTTCTTCAAGGATGATCATCCATGAAGTTTAACATCTTAAGATGAGGATGAATCCATACAGTTTAACTTCATGTGGTTAAGAAGTACACATGTAGTTGAACATCATACAACCCGGATAAATTTCACTTTAAGACAGCTACACAAAGTATCTTTTTAGAATCTTCACATTTGTGGGGAGGTGATACAGTCCCCATCCATTGTGTCCAATGAGTAAGCTCCATTGTGATAGAACTTATGTTTGATGTAAGGCCCTTCCCAGTTGGGTTATGAATTTGGAAGATTCTTCCTAGTATCATTGGGGTCTTCAGATTGAACACCAGTTCTCCTTGTATAATTTAATGGTGGAAAACCTTCTAATTAATGGCTCATGCAATCCGATTCTGATGAAATTAAAGGTAGTGAAGTTTACACAGCTTTTTCTCACCATGTTGGTCAAATTCATCCAGCCACTCCTGTGATTTATATTCATTTAAAAGTTTTTTGTAAGTAGATATTCAAATGGAAGGAATATATACTTCTATGGGTAACAACGCCTCAATCCTATACACTAATGATTATGGTGTTTCTTGTGTAGCAGTACACGCAGTGGTACGGTTGGCCCATAAAACATGAAAGGGCTTGTCTGTCTAGGACATCTTATCCTTGTTCACTATATTCTAGAGGATATTTGGTTGAGCCTTATTATAGGCTAATATCTATCCATTCTCTACTACATGATATTAATATGAGTGAATGGACTCAATGTTGTACTCTAGGTATAGTTTCTTCAACTCTATATATTAGAAGTTTTCACCATTTCCAATCAATATTGGGTGATGGACTCCAATCCCGGGAATGATATGAGACTTTATGAATTTGATGATTTTATTCATCCTCACTTATCTGAGTGGTATTGCCTCAGTTTGTTTGTAATAGATGTTTTTAGCAGTAAGGATGTACTTGAAATACTTAGATGTGGATGGGGTATATTTTTTGGTTGATGAAACTTAATTGGATGTGTTGGGTGGTTCAGGACCAAACAAGGTGCTTGGATGGGAAGTACTACTAGCTTGAGAGTGACAACTACATCTTCTACTTTACCTATCCTTTTCCCCCATTATGAGGGAATGTGTTGAGTTTTGGATTGGGTTCACTAACTTAAATCCAAATGTGTTGTTCCATTTATACAAACTCATAGAACCCACAATGATACTTCATTAGGATTAGAGATGTTTACAACTCATCCTAGAAATTTTCAGCACGATGTTCTAGGAGTTTATCCTCTGAGAGAGGGATGCTGAGTGAATAGGTTAAAACATTCCATATATCTATGAAGATAGAAAATCTCTCATTTTCATGTTGTTTCAATTTAGTCAGGTCGGTGATTGTCATTTTACATAGCATGGAGCTGAACTGATAATGGAATTGTTGATGATGGTCTTCCCATCTTACAATGGATCCAGATGGTAGACTACGATAACAAAGAAAGGATGGCCCTATCAGGGTCCATTCAAAACACCTTATCTTTTTTTCCTCATATTGATCATGAGTGCCCATCATAGGTCCACATCAAGAAACGAAGTGTGTGAGATTGTGTATGGGGTTTCCTGCACTGTCAAAGGTAGAAAGGTATGATTTCTAAAATTTGTTGGGGGAATAGTATCATCCACCCCTTCGGGATATGGATTCTTATCAAGTTGCACAGGTGCTCATCGCCCTTCCATGGATTCCATTCAAGTATCTAGGGACATGATTATGTTAAGAATCTCTGGGGGCCTGAATTTTTGAGACGTATCCCATATATAGGGAGATAGTGGGGATCGATGAGTTGGTCCCACCATTGTGTGATACTAAGTTTTAATTAATCCTAAGACTATTATTACCCTGGTGAGGGAGAGGCTTTTGTCTCAACAGAGGGAAGTCATGATAATTCATGACTTCCTCATTTATGTAGACTGGATGACTGGATATAAAGCTAGTCTGACACTCATACACTGTTCTAACTGGTGGATCTACTGTGGGAGGTATAATATTCATCTCCACCATAAGATGAAACTTGTTGGGAATATTTCCCCTAAGTAGCTCCTCATTTAGTTGTCTGATAGTTTTTATCTCACTTCCATATTTTGGTACTTTTTTCTATATGGAATGAACCTCGAATCTTTTGTGTTGTTATTGGGAGGTGGCGACACCTTTTCTTTTTTCTTTTGTAGTTTTACTATGAATATATGAAAACATGATATTTGGAGATGCAATATTTTGGAGCCTTCTTTGGTTCCAAGTGTGTACAACCTCAGCTGGTGAATCCAAATAACCTTCTAATCAAGGTATATTTTCCATGTTTTAGACCTCTGTATTCATGTCTTATTTCACAAAAACTATTGTGTTGATAGTTATTACATATACAGAGGCATATTGAGAAATTTTGGTTGTTCCATTGCTTTTGACACAATAGGCTAATTCTAAATTTCCTTTACTTCAGTCGTTATTCGAACACCTATCCATATTGGGTTGTTTTGGATTGTGATCCTAATGGGGTATAATCACCTTTGGTGTACACTCCTCCCATCTTGGTCTATAAAAAATTACCATGAAGGATTTTCTAATCTTGATTGTAGAATTGGCCCCAAAGAGAAGAGGTTTGTGTTGTGGTGGGAGGAATGGATGGGATGATGTCTATTGATTTTTACCTCACAACTTGGAGAAGGAATATTCTATCGGTGGTGATGGTAATGATAAAAATTCCACCACCCCTATGGGATGGGGTTATTAAGGTCATCAATTTCCATTGATTGGTCATATTTTTGAGGTTCCAATGATTCCGGTCCAGGATTTGATGACATTTAGGGCAGAAATGGAGATCCAAATGCTCCCATCCTAATGTGTTTGGGTTGATCTGGTATCATAATTGATGTTCCAAGGAACCTATTCGGGGATGATGAACCTGGGGATGGTTATTGATATATAGATGCCACCAACAAAGTGTAGTGGGGTTTGTTTGTAGTTGCTAATGATATGTCAGAAATCCTCTTGGGAATTGATGAGCTTAGATGTGGAGGCAGTGGTAGATATTCCCCCAACATAGTAGATTGGGTTTAGTACTAGATGACTACTAATATGATCCACTATATGCGGTGCAGATATGATTGCATAGGATTTGGGTGTCTTGGAATCCCATAATGGAAATCAGTCTTTATAGAAAGATGTTTGTTTGATTGCAACATCGACCTCTGTGTCTGAAATGCATTCCCATTGATTTGAGGGGACCAGTTAAAATATATAATGGATATCTTAATCCTCCAGTTGTGATTTATGGGAATCGTTGAAGAATAGGAATTATATTTTAGTAACATACTAGCTCATATGTTACCTGATCATCTGATTTTTTCAGAGAATACGATGTTACACGATGATCTATCTGATGTGATTTATTGTTATGGGGAAATAGTGAAGTTTAATTCCCGATATTTCTCCCATACATATATAAACATATATAGAGATTCTCTAGAAATAATTTAGTATAGGTTTTTTGGGATGTGGTGAAAGATATTATGTAGAAATTTTTTAGGATCTTCTACTCTTCAGTTATGATATATAAAAAAGGTTCCCATATCCAACAGATAATCGAGTGAATTGATGAGTTGAAGGTGATTCTCATATTCCAAATAAGGGAGATGTATAATCATTACTCACTAATGATTAGACCACATATTTTGGATTAGATAAGGAATACACTCCTTTTATAACTCACATGTGACCTCAGATTCTAAAATAGTGAGGGGATAGAACATTATGGAGAGGTTTTTTCTGGATATATCTCTCTATATGTCAATTTTGGCCTCCTCTTCATTATATTTACATGCCTTTATCTTGTGAGATAATAAGATATGGTCCATGGGGTTGCATGTTTACTAGAGTGGAGTGCTTCTAGAAGTTCTTGGGGAACTCCATGTGGTTAACCCCAATGTTTTGAGAACCTATCTATATGAAGGTATCAGAGATTTGAACACAACCTTATATGCAGGTGTTTGGGAAAGGGAAGGATTTCCTTGACCATTAGAGATATCACCATTAGGAGGTTGACAACACTGTATTTCCAGAGTATAATCTCTGCAATCAATCTCCACACTACCACGAGGTGGTTTATCAAGGTAATGATCATCATCTTCTTCATTTGACGAGTTAATAGACCCTTGGGGTGATGAGAATGTGTCTTAAATGTCCTCAAGGAAACTGAAATTGAGCAGGTTAAGAATATGGGTATCATTCTACATTGTGGATGGAAAATGATGACCATCATTTTGGAATTGTGCATGGATATGAGAATGATGTATGATGGTTTATGAAATTATTTATAACCATCTGGTACTGTGGGAGTAGGATCCCAAAACAAAGATTCTGAATTATGCCAATGAGCTACCTCATTATCGATATAAATATAAGCCTATCCCAATGATTATTCCATTACCACTTATTGATCCCTAGTTGAGATGAGAGTTTTAGCTAGATCATGAGACCATGTAATATTTTTATTCCATTACTGGAATGAATATGACCCCCCCCGGGGGGGGGGCATGTTCTGCACTCACCTGGTGACCTCTGATTGGAACAAGAATATTCACCTAATCCAAATATGAATTCCTTGAAAAAATATTATGATGAACCTATGGGATGGGAGGAGGGAATTGAGCCTCCTATGGTATTTCCTTCGATTCATTCTAGTGCATTTGTTCATTTGTGGAAGTATGAATATGCTCCTGGATTCCGTGATATTCTAGACTATGCGAGGCAGATTCAATAATAGGAATATGAGCCTGTCCTGAGGCATGTTCCATTCTCACTTGGTTAGCTCCATCATGAACAGGGATATAAGCCGAATTCTAGGACTTTGGAGTATGATGGTGGTCGTCTATGATAGGAATAGTATTCTATCATATGGCTTGTTCAACATTCCCTTGGTGATCCCTGACCTGAATAGGGATATGGGACCAATCCTAAGCTTTTATAATATGCCACTGAAATGATTTTATAGGATTATTCCCCTATCTTAAAGTATCTTCTGCTCTCACATGGTGATCCCCAATTAGAATGAAAAAATGGGCCTTGTTTGATGCCTCACCCTTTACTATAACATGATAATAATCCTCCTTAGCAAGAACAAGAATGTTCATTTTCTCTGGAGAAACCAATTTTTCATAATGGTCACAATTTTAAGATTCCCTGGATGTAGAGATAGGAATATGCACCTATCCTTATATTTGTACCAGTGCTAGAATATTGAGGTGGAGTTCTTCAACTATTAATAAGATGCAATGGAATTTTAGAAAAGCGTGTGCAGGGATATAATCCTACACATTTTCCATCTACACTATCTATAAGTAGATATCTTTGATTGAATCAGGGATATTATCCCACTTTTTTCCTCATTTTACCAATAAAATATGCTAATGTGCTTCATGTATGGGGTGGGGATATGTGCCTACCCCATTCCCACTATAGGAATATGCACATAGACTTGTTATGAGTGAGAAGGGATGCGATCATTTTCAATGGTCATTGTTGGAATATAATGATAGAAATCATTAGTGGGAGTAGGGATATAATCCCACTCTTCGTTATCAAGCACCATCCTTTCCAGACATGTCATTCTAATTTCCAATAGATGGGCGGAAGGGGTGGTAGTGTGTCTGAGCGTACCCTTAGTAGGCGACTGATGGGTATCGGTGGGATGGTTCTAGAAATATAGTTGAACACCCTCTTCAATGGCCCTTGAACTAGAAGGGAGATGTATTTTACTCCTTAGTAAACATTCATCATATATTGAATGTGGTGATTGTTACACATTGGGGATAGGATCCTGAAGTGGTTGGATGTGGAAATGAGGGACACTAGATTAGCTATATATTTCCTTGAATGATGTGAATTCATCAGGTTTTATACTTAGATACCATCATAAGAAGCTTATAGGGTTAGGATTTTACCATATTGATGGTACTCTCAGTCCATGGTGTTTTCCTCCTAACGTTGAAGTTGTCATACTGGTGAGATCATTCTGCAACCGAAGGGGGTTGAAACCAGATATGAAATTCATGAATGGTTGGTGGATAATGGAATTTTATCAGATTTGGATTTTATTTATGTGATCAATATATAAAGTCATGAATACAATAAGGAAAAAAGACATCGATTAGTGTAATATTGTTGTCATGCTCTGCCCAATCAGATATGCCTCATTAACACATTTTTTTTCCAATCCATCCATTCTAATCGCATGGACATATCAACATGAGGATATACTTATTTCATTGGAACGCTAGTTATAAAGGAACAAATGTATAATTTATGTCAGTCTTATTAGCTTTGTTTGTGTAGAATACGAAAAAATGTCCTCATGCTTGACTAACCGATCAATATTTTGTTTGTGAGTTTCATGTGGGTTCACCATTTTTTTCATATAGTGTGAAAAAAGGACTGATATATAATAAACTAATCATTTTTTTATTTTGAGATATTCACTTTGGGGTCATTATTTTTGTTTCAATAGAGAATAGACAATCATGAAACCTTATTGAGTGGATTCGGTCTTTCCTGATGGTTGATTGTGAGGGGTTCATTTCTTGCACAATCATTAACATCGGGTCGCATTTAAATTCTTAAAAGAAAATACCAATAGTTCTCTATTCCATAACTTGGTGTAAATGTACATTCTAAACGTAGTTATTTAATTTGGGTTTTAGAACTGCCGACTCTTAGGGACTCACATTGGTCGAGAGAATTGGAGGATGGAGTCATCGCACCCTTTTAGGGGGAATTGTTTCCTACAACATGACTCTCTTAAATATTTAATATATGTTCATGAATCACTTCCTAATCCTGAAACATGACCAATTAAAATATTGAAATGATATTTGGTTAACACGTTTTTAGTGTGGAAGATGTAAATCTCATTATTGAATCCATCTGTATGAATTTCAGGTTCTTCATCCCCTTTTCCAATAATGGATAACTACTTATATTCCGAAGATTCACAACTTGCAACTTAATAATTTACTGCCATGTAGGAATGAAGCTAATATTTTGAGGATCATATTGATCCATTATGAGGTGTCCTAAATATCTTGTTTATGGTAGGAATCCAATTCCAAATAGTTCATTAAACCAATACAGTTTAATATCATGCAGAAAATAAATATGTTTGGGAACATAGGCACTAAATATTTTAACTTAAATCTCGAGGAGGCATCTTATATAACCTATTTATAATACGAATCATAGTTATTGTAGTTTATTCACGCCATTGGGATTGTCCCCAAGGTATATTCTCTTTTATGGGGATGTTTTTATCATGCCACTCATTGGGTATTACAAGATAAGATTGTCATGACTGGCAGAGATTCATTGTGTGACTGACGTGATCATTAAAACTCACTAAAACCATGTGATCTATGCTCGATGTGAGAAAAAGGGGATAACAAGTAATCAGTGTTGATGCACATGAATGTGGGACTTATGTATGGGGAAACCCCTTGGAATGTTTAATATGGGGCTCGAGTTTTAGGAAAGCACCCTATATATCATGTTTATCATAGGAATCAGAGTAACCGTAGTTCAATTGGCTTCTCAGTCCTCTGATCATTGAGTTAGAATGATCATTCCATGTGAATGATTGGGTCATGATGGTTGATATTTTAGAGAAATGACTAGACATACACCGAGGTGGATGCCTATTTAATTTTGTGCTCATGATTTAGGAAGGATTTACACATATCCTTGTTATGGAAGGAATCATAGTCCTCATAGCTCAATTAGTAAGAGTTTACACACATAAATTTCCCTTGTGATAGGATATTACACACTAACATTTCCCTTATATATAGGACATGTCATATTATGTTGCTGATCCGGGATTACGTAATGACATTACTCTTATTATTGGGGATTACACACAAATTTTTACCTAATGATCGTGGATTACCCACCAAAATTTCCCTTATGATGATAGAGAATTTCCATTTGAATGATATAATCATTCCAACCCCCTGATCCCACATGATCTCTGCACAGGTTGTAAAATAAGGGATGATGAGTAACCAGTCTCATTTCTTATGAATACAGGACTTATGTGTTGGGACTCTACATTAGGAAAGAAATATATATCTTAGACATTAGGATGTTGTTCTATGTATATTAGTTATAGATGAAACCAGAGTCATCATAATTCAATTGATCAGTGATTACACGTTGAGGTTTCTCTATGACTTGGCCCGCTTGTCTTTATGACCTGCATTGATTTTACACTCTACATTATTTTGTTTTATGATTAACTTGTTGGGGGATGTATTATTGATCTATCAAAACAAAATCTCATGATCCATTTTACATGTCCAATGGGAATCATGTAACCTGGATGGAATTTCTAATGTTTTTTCATGATCAAGGATGACTTATCTGTAGAACATCACAAGACCTAACTTACTTATTCTGGAATCCATTAATTGAATATTAATGAAAAGATTAGAGGTTGTTACATGATATTTATAACATTACCATGTTTCATCATGAATGTTGGATAAAACAATTAAAGGGTGTCATGAGAGTCCACAAGACTTGTCGGTGACTCTTGATCCAAGTTGATGTGTGTAGAGATTGTCGCGAGACCTAGCTGGCATGCTTGAGGGGCTTCATGAGAGTTATTTGACATGCCTCGGTGCTATCTCAATACATATCTAACATGTATTTATGTTTCCATATGATTTGGGTGACATTTCTGAAGGACACAGTGTGGTTTGTTAGGCAATCCCAGAGGTATTCATGAGACTTTATCAGCATGATCAGGGGGTTCCATATGACTTCCATGGACATGTATAAATGCATTTACATGATCCAAACCATATACCCAAGGAGAATCAATAGATTTTGGTGAAATTTCTTGGTGTTATCACATATCTATAATGGTTTACACAAATCATATGAGGATCTGCATATATATTCTTCTCATAGGTCTCCCATATTTTCATCTTTCTTCAAACCTTTTATTGCATATTCCTTAGTTTTGTCAAATGATATCTTATTTTACACCTCACGTGATCAAGATGATATGTGGGATTTTCTTCATGTGACCCACCATAATTACTTCATGGGATCTATGAGTGATCATGCGAAGGGATTATACATGATGCATGTTTACTATGATTGTTCACTGGATTATACCTAATGGGAAAAATCCCGATCAAGAGATCATCCACTCCGAGAAATCCACTTTGATAATAGTTCGAGGTTCCAATTGAAATACCATTCTCCTATAGAGATAATGGTTCATTTTTAATGCTAGGGTGGATGATTTATAGGACTTTTCACCCATTTTTTCACCACATTACGCAGCACATATTGCATGAATCCAGGATGGAGTCGGTTGAGGGCCTTGGAATCTTGTTTATTCATGATGTCCTATCATGGACCACTCTAGGGGTATTGCATGTATTTCAGTGACCAGAAGAACATCCCTTCATCACCCCCATTTATTGGATTATTTATAATTAAGAGGGTCTTTACAAATCATATGGACATATCAATGGACTTTCATATTGTCTTACTGACATGTCCAAGTTCCATCGTGAGATTAAGATACCCAATTGAGGGCCTCCACAAGATCTTAGGTGACATTATTGGGACATTTTACGAGACAAGGATGGATTCTTAGGGGTATTCGTGGAATTAGACCGGGTATTCAAGAGGTCTTATAAGACTGTTCTGTAGAAAACCAAAGCATGTTGTGTGAATTTTACAACTTCAAGAGGCTCCCTCCTCCACCCATTTTTATTTCCATTGTTTATTTTAAAACGTTTTGGGATTTCATGAGGTTGTTTGGGTGTTTTTTAGTACAATCACTCAGCCTATTGTTTTTGTACCATGCGCCCAATAAATGGTCCTATGGAGATGTGTAATACTTTTATGGAAAATTCTATCTTCTTGTCCTTATGGAGCCAAAGGGAAAGTTTGAGGTTTGCTGGACATGTCTGAAGCCCTTTACATGATGAGGATGGCATGCCAGTAAGATATCATGAGATGAAGAAAACATTTTTTGTGGGGCTGGTGGTGTCTTTCAGATCACCAAGGGCACGTCGTTTGATATTTTTGACTACAAGATGCTCCATCCCCCACTTTGTATTTCATTTTTTTTCATTTTATAAAGGCATAGGGTTTCTTGAGTTTCTACGGGTGTTGTTGAGGATAATCACTCTACCCATAAGTGATGCAACACATGAGTTTTAGGACTACATGTGGCTCCCATATTTTGGATATTTTATTCCTATTTAAAAAGGACTTAGGGGTGGTTTGTAAAGAACCTACCGATTGACACACCACAAGACTTTGGAGTGCTTATTTTTCCCCCACCACATGATCACTAGTTGTCTATGGTTCCTTTGCAAGAGTAGAAGGATTGTTCATAAAGGAATTCATGGGATATTCTGAAAAATATTCACTCTGTGTGAACATCCACATGATCTTCTTCTTGTCATGTGATTTCATGTTTTTTAGTGGTTCACGTGATCCATGTGAACATGATCACTTGCCTCTTCATTAGATTTTGCAATAAAAATAATACCCATATTCAGGTAACTCTTCCTTTGTGATTTTTTTTATGGAAATTTGTTGGGCATCAATAATGATCACTATCCCTTGTATTGTTTACAATATCTATCAATCACAATATAATGGCTACTGATCAAACACTCTCTCATGTTTCCAAAATAAGTTGTCTATGAGAGATCAAGAACACCACCTTTTATGTCAAAGGATACCGACTATTAGTGTGGGTGTGAGATATATAGTGGGAATACTATACCCCTAGTATAAAATAAAATACAATGAATATAAACACGTATCAATAAAAATAAGAGTAAATAAGGATAGTGGAAAACATAAATCATACAACTACAAACAAATTTTAAACTAATAAAAAAATAATTATAAATCATGTAATGACAAGCTGAGATGTATCTCTATGTAAAACTAAAAACAAAACAAATAAAATAATTCGGTAACACACAATACTCTCAAAAGAATCCATTCCCAAATCCTAGGTCTGTTCTGTCTCCAAATACCAACCAAACCAGAAAATCAACAATCAATAACAATGTCCCTTTCCCTTAACCAAACATGAATCCCTGTAATCTACTAAGGTACCAAACAACAACAACCCGAATATGGTTTGATTAAAATTTTGTAATTTTACACCACCATTTCTAAAAAAACCATTATTATATCAAGTGAATAAAATAAAGATATAAAAACAGTATAAATTAATAAATTAATACAATACATCAATCAAACTTCTTCAGGACCAAGTTGAATGCCTCCGAGCATGTAACATGATACACCCAATTTGTGTCTACATTTTCATGTACTCTATTGAAAAATAATAACAAGTTTTCATCAATTACCTACTGCTTAGAGAACAAATACTTTGATTTTTGGTGATCTTGTTCATTTCCAGGAGGTTTATGGCCAATTACACAAAATCAAGAAGAACATAGAAAAAATTTACAACTACACGGTGTGTACTTATATACACGCCGTGTACATTCTAGTTCTTACACGGTTTGACCAGGACAATTACATGCCCAAGTAACCAGAAGGAGTTAAACATTGTGTTCACATTTCTACACGCTGTGTATGCATTTCTAGAAGAAGTTGGTGGCCGAGAAGAGTCTACACACACATGTGACCAGCCGAAGTGGAAACGTCATGTTCCACTAATGCACGCCAGGTATACACTTCTAGAAGCGGTTGGTTGTCGTAATATGAGACTACATGACGTGTACGGCAGCGCTACATGCCATGTACATTCACCTACCAGGCGGCGTTCTGTTCCAAGTCCTAGACGACGTGTTAGGCCGCCTACAAGCAGAGAAAACGAAACCAAAAATGTGTTAACGGAAGTACATGACATGTACTTTCGATACACGTCGTGTACTTATTTTTTCTATAAAAGGAGGCCATGGACTTCGGACCAAAGGGTGAATGTTAGAGGAGTGTTTGCGAATATTGTGTGGAAGCATCGAAGGAAGGTTGCTATGTCATCGTACTACCGTCATTCCTTCTATCGAATAACCATTCCTTTTTCAAAGTTCCAAGCACGATTTCATCAGGTATCAATAGTTTTGTGTTTATCATTTTCAATATGTGTAACTAAACACCCAGTGTGTTGTGGTTGGGGAAGCTGATGAGTTGTAATTTTAATTAAGTTTCTCTAAATGTGTTTTTTTAATAATCTCTTCTTATTCTTCTTAAATCACTTTATATCATCACTAGAAATTCTGTATTGGATCAAGGGATGAATTTTCAGGGATTCAAAAGAAGAATAACGATGAATAGCTACATGACCATTGGAAGTATCGATCAGCTCAAAATGGACTAATCCAAATAATGCTCTATTAAACACTCACTACCGGACCAAGGAGTTGGTTTCTTCCGCTTAAAATATAATGTTTCTGGGACCAAGGAAACATTATTACAAATTAAACCCAGAGAGTCGGGGTTATTGTGAACAACACAACCACGTAAGCGATTTTATTTAATAATAAACTCATCATAAATCCATAAACCCAATGCATTTATCTCTTTATTTGAATCAAAACCAATTTTCCCGTCTTTACTTTCATTTTAGTAACTAATTTGTTAAAATAAGCTTAAAAACCGATTGTTCCTTTTGTACCCAAACAACCAACCAAAATCGACTCTAAATTCTGTAGAATTCAATAAAAACAAAAATAAAAACTAAATAAATCAAGATACAATAACCTCATAGTTTCCTTTGGATCGACCCCTTACTGGTGTTATACTTGTTAGGGTAAATATAATTTGGGACACCGAAAACATAAATTTGGTGAAACGACTCCCCAAATTTTGGCGTAGTTGCCGGGGAGTTAGAGTTAATTCTTATTCTTGTTTTAATTAAAATTTTATCAATGTTTAGTGAAAATAAAAATCATAAATTCACATAAATCTCTTTTCTATTCTCATTTATGTTTCTTTTACTTTCCCATCAATTATTCTTGGTGTTTTGTTTTGTTTTGTGCAATTCCTTAAGTGTATGAGAGGCCACCTCACACTTTCCAAGAAAGTCATTAGGGTTTTTCCTTGCTGAACCGGAGATCGAATGGAAGTTTTTGAGGTGCCATTGAGCACTAATGGCCAAACAAAACAAAACCACTCCACTGGTGTAGAACAAGGTAGGTAATCCAGATGTTGTCCAAGGAGCGGGACAATAGTAAGGACCAGATGAAAACTGGAACCAACAAGCTCCACATGATCTAGAATACCATCCGCAACAACTCCAACTATTCCAACCAGAGTGGATGTAATATTTAAACCAAGGTCAAGGGTAATTCTACGCTCCACAAGAACAATAATTCATGCTAGTTCCCCTTCCTCAGCAGCCACCTCCATGTCATACTCTCATGGAGTATAGCTCACCATCAATCTACAGAGCTGACATGGGCATCATCAGACCTTCGGTTCAGGCCCAACACTTCGAGATCAAGCCTCCTATCATCCAGTTGATCCAGAACACCATTCAATTCAGTGGCCTGCCCTGCGAAGACCCCAATTCCCATCTCTCCAATTTTCTAGAGGTTGGCAACACATTTCGCTACCACCGAGTGTCTACGGATGCCATCTATCTTCGCCTTTTCCCCTTCTCTATAAGGGATTAGGCGAAAAATTGGATCAATAGATTTCCGCAATGATCCATCCTCACCTGGGAGGAGCTAGCCCAGGTGTTCCTATCCAAATACTTCCCACCCTCAAAGATGGTGACACTACGGAACAAAATATACAATTTCCAGCAGCATGACACTGAATCATTGTACGAATCGTGGGAGTTATTCAAGGAGATATTGTGAAAATTGTCACCCCACGGACTTACAATTTGCATGAAATTCGAAACCATCTATGGAGGGTTGAAAAATAATACCAAGTCCGTGGTGGATGCTACTGCTGTAGGTACGGTAAAGAGTATGTCCCCTGAAGAACTCTTTGAATTGCTTAAAGATATGTCTGCCAACAGCTTCCAGTGGCATTCTGAACGGGGAACACAGAAACGAGGTATTCCTAACATAGATGCAACTACCATGATTACTGTCGAGTTGGACGATGTGTCCATGAAGATCGACACACTCAATCTGAAGGGAACATCCCAAGTGCATAGGTAAAACCATCTTACATGCAATGAATGCAATGATAACCACATAATGGGAGAATTCTCGAGTTCTGCTAGAGGCCCATCGACAAGCGAGGTAAGTCATGTTTCACAAAACTGAGGGCCCATCCAGTACCAGCAGTACCAGAACCCGTCATGGTGAGATCAGCAAAACACAGTTTGGGGCCAACAATAGCAAAATCCACTGCCCTAGCGACCGCCCAACGACAACCATCCTCCTTATCTAAAGCAGTAACAGATGATGAAATAGCCACAACATGGACCTTATCACCAGAAAGGGTATCCGGACCCTCACCCACAATAGTAGCAGTAGCCACCACCTCCACCAGCTCAACAACCTCCTCAGCAGGAGAACACCTCAATGTTAGAGGATCATATGACCAAATTTATAACTACTGCTGAGACCAAGTTCCAAAATTAGGAGGCGTCAATTCGATGTCTAGAGAACCAAATTGGACAGTTGGAGAACCGAATCTTAGGAAGGCAACCCGGTAATTTACCGAGCAATACAGAGAAGAACCTGAGAGAGGAAGCCCATGCTATCGTACTCAAGAGTATAAAAGAGATACAACAGAACCCACCAGCATAGCCAGGTGTATTTATACCCCCTTAAAATGAAGAAGGTACCAATACCAGTCTCTACTCATCCAAAATCCCACGGAAGGAGGATTCACAAATTAAAGGGAAGGAGGTTTTCAAACCTTTTATACCTACCTTACCCTTCCCATAAATATTGAAACACAGAAACTTGGACCACCAGTTTGGAAAATTCATGGATGTGTTCAAGAAGCAGCACATAAATATCCCATTTGCAGAGGAACTGATCCAGATGCCTACTTATGCCAAATTCATGAAGGACATACACTCCTATAGAAGAAAGATGGAAGATATAGGCACCATTGCGCTAACCAAGGAGTGTGCTGCAGTCGTCCAGTTTTCAATCCCTCCCAGACTCTAGGATCGAGGTAGTTTCACTATTCCATGTACCATTGGACCATGTGAGTTTGGGAAGTATCTCTATGACATAGGGGCCAATGTGAACCTCATGCCCCTTGGAGTTTTCCATAAGCTCGAGCTCCATGATTTGAAGCCTACCCGAGTATCCCTTAAACTTGCTGATAAATCCATCAAACATATGACAGGACTACTAGAGGATGTGCTTGTCAAAGTGGGTTGACTGATACTTCCTGTTTATTTCATTATCCTTAACATGGGGGATGACCATGATGCACCTCTTATACTTTGAAGACCTTCCAAAGACACTAGGAAGGCACTCATCTATGTGAACGAGGGGGAGCTGATTTTCCAATTAGGAGTTGAGAAAGTCTCCTACAATGTCCTCAAGGCCATCAAGCAGTCATCATCACCCGATCATGAGGATTATTCCATGATAACTACCGTGGATGATCACTTAGTTGATGATATGGTATGTTCCTTTATTTTTGATAACATTATCAGTCCAGAAATTCCCTTTGAAGAAGAGCCAGAGAACATGAAATTTCTATAAATCTAGGGAGGCTACTACAGGGACCATTATCCACCATAAATATCAGGTAAGCTAAGGTAAGTAGGTCAAGTCAACGACCTAAAACAAAGGTGCTTACTGGGAGGCAACCCAGAGGATACACGCCATGTACCACCTATACACACGGCGTGTACTTTTTACTTTTCATTTTATCTATATATTATAAAACTATAGAGTAACTAATAAATAACCAGGGATGATGTTGGTTCCGATGGTAAGGTCATTGGATTTTATCTGAGTCATCCCCGATTCGAATCCTCCCGACCTACCTTCATCATTGGGTTCCTACTTTTTATATTTTCATACACAGTGTGTGGAGTAAATTTCATATATATATATATATTCTTATAAGAAAACCCATGGTGGGGATGGATTGGTTGTCCAAGATCATAACCTGGTTCCAAAAGATCCGGGTTCGAATCCTGGAAACCACTCCATTTCCATAATATATCCTTTTAATAAAACAACACGACGTGTCTTTTGATATTCATCGTGTGTTCCATATTTTTCTTTACTAATTTAATAATTTTCCATAAAAAGTAATTCATGTGGATGAAGTTGGAAAATTGGAAAAGTCTCGGCCCTGGATCCAAATGACCCAGGTTCGAACTCAGCTAATCTCTCTGCTTCATCCCCTTATTGTATAATTAAAATCCACAAGTTGTGTATTTTCTTACATTCCGTGTAGTATAAGCCATATACAATAACTATATATAAATGATAAAAATGTGTAGAAGTACAACCTTCACTCCAGTGGTTGAGGGCTTCCGTTCGGAATGGGCGATCGCCGATTTGAACCTCTCCCCAAGAATCAGACCAAAGGTTGTACTTCTATTTTTACAATTTTAGAACACACGACGTGTATTTTCCCACTACAATAGGTGTATAGTTTTATTTATAAATTATGTATAAACATATATATATTTATATATATTTATTTTTTTAATTTTAATTAATTAATATTAATTATTATATAGTTTATTATAATTATTATATATATATATAATAAAATCAACTGAGATACACGGCGTGTAGTCCTGATGTAAATGTCATGTACCTCGGCTATATAAGCCGTGGCCACCTGGCTTCATGTCGAGTCACGCGGTGCCTTCTCCTCTTCCCGTTTCTTCTCTCGAACAACACCCGAACGCCCCACTCTCAAATCCGTTGATTCTAGGTGTTTTGGGTTCTGATTATTCTTGAATTGCGATCCTCGGTCAAGGTACGCCCTTTGACACCCTTTATTTCCAGTTATTAGACACGTTTAGGATGATTTTGGGATCATCCGATAGTTCGGCTTCCGCGATACATGACCACGAAATGAAGAACACACACCGTGTAATTTTGTACATGGCCACACACAAAATGCTTCACAATTAGAATATACATGGTGTGTCTCTTCGGTACACACAGTGTACCTTTCCCTATCATGCCCGAGTATCTTTTTTCACATGGCCTCACACACCATTTTCACGTACATGGCATGTGTGTTTGGTACACTCCTTGTATGTCATTTCTTTTGGCCCCTCTGTGTGTATCACTTAACACGGCCTTGCATACCATGTTCCTCTACATGATGCCTATGTTCGGTACACACCGTGTATACCATTTCTTTCAACCGACCTGTGTCTAGATCTCCACATGGACATGTTCCTCTGGTAAAGAACACATTGTGTCCGATCTGTACACGACGTTTCATTTATTATTAGAATTGTTAAAATAAGTCTGTGTCATTACTGATACACGACCATGTGCACTTTTCATGAACACGGTGTGTATGTTCGATACATGCCATGTAACCTTACATGATCGGTCTTCTGTTCCCTCAGTTTGTTCATCAAGAGGACACGGGTTGCTACTCATGTTGTACTACACACCATGTACTCTTGAAGTACACGCCTGGTACTTTGATTTTTTTAGATTTCTCACATTTTATTTGTTTTATTTTCTTTTCTTTTTCTTTTGTTTGGTTCTTCTTTCTATTTCAGGTTATGAAAGATCGAGATCCTTCCCGCGGGAAGCGGCCCGCCACCAACACAGAGGGCGAGAGACCCATTTTTCGGCGGATTTGACTTTGGCCTTCGACGCAGCCAGACCCCGATGCTCCTATCTAAGAGCTCCTTCCATTGGCCATCCTTCCACCACCCACTGCCTTAGCGGAGGCTACGCCTAGCACAACCGGTCCTTCACCACCCCACCTGGCACGTCCGAGAACCATCTATACTTCACCACTGGCTTTTTCACTTCCTGAACCCTCTATAGTTTATGTTGGCCCCACATCGACCGCCCTATCCAGCGGGCCTCCATCTACTTCAGCAGATCCACCCCCAGAGCCAGCTTCTGCAGCTGCACCTACACCTGGACCGGGACCTGCGGGTGTTCCCTACCCATGCATGGTATTCCTGATCACCGACATTGCACATGACCAGGTCCGACACTTATATCGTCGGCCGATTACGTTGAGTGGCCGCTACCTCAACAGCAGCATTCCACAGTAGCTCGGTATATGGGGAGAGTTAGAGGATCTCCTTGGACACACTCCCATACTTGATATTTTCTAGGTTAGAACTCCTGTTTTCTGTGATTTATTTTTGGAGTTCACGGACTCATTTGAGTTCGATGGAGCTGAGTACCGGGAGAAACCTGGTGATGCGGTGCTCGTGGTTTGGTTCCGGCTGGGTGGCCATAGAATTTCCTTCACCATGACCGAGTTTGTCCGAGGGTGCAATTCCTACCCCCATTCCATCACCCCACCCACTGTTTCTACCATGACTAGGCCCGAGATCTCTGAGCTCTTTGCCATTTGGTGGGAGATTTTAGGGCCTGACCACCGCTACAACCCTATCTCATAGAAGAGTACCCTTATCACCTACCCCATCATTCGTTTTACCCATTGGTGCTTCAGTGCCATTATTTTCCCCCGCCATGAGGATATGAGGGTCATGACCGGTTGTGACATGGATCTCCTTACCTATGTCATCCGGAAGGACTACCCGGACCTCCCCTATCTAGCCACCCCCTATTTCCATGCTATGTTTACCGGCCGTCAGGGCAACCTGAACGACGGGTTTTACACCACTCGCATCGCCCACCACCTTGGGGTTTTCGAGGCTTATTTACCCCCTGACCTGTTAGATTCTCACCAGCAGATGGACTATATAATGCTCATTCTCATGGTATTGGTACGAAAGAAGGGGGTGCCTACATCATTGCCCACGATCTCCCCCACCCACCTGCTGACCTTCCTTCCCCCAGCTGATGCACCTGCTCCTCCTTCCCCACCCCCTCCAGTTTCCACACCCCACACCCTTCCTACTAACCCCACTTATTCTAGCATTCCTTATTCTATACCACCACCATCCCCACCTACCCCCGCTCCCTCAGTCAATCTCATCATTTCCCTCTGCCTCGATACGATGGAGCAACACCTAGTCCATAACAACCGCTGCCAGGACTATATGAAGCAGCTATTGAGGCTTATTGTTCAGTGTCTTATTATTCCACTACCTCCGGCACCTGCCTCTGCTTCGGTTCATGTCCCTTATGCTATTGCTCCACCACCTTATAATGCACTGACAACGGATTTCGTTCTACTCTCTATTGTGGGCCTTGCTGCTTCTGCTCCTGCTACCACTGCTGCTGCAAGTCCAGTCAGTGTTGTCAAGCCTCATATTCTGAGTCCAGCCCATGATGCTCCTACTTCTTCGACTTCCCTTCCTAGTGATGATTCTGAGGCTCTCGCTCCATCTCTACCAACTGGTTCTGTATTGGATGATTCCTCTTCTGAGGCGACCCCTTGATTGGTTTTGGGACACATGGTTTTCATTGTATATATGTTTTTTGTGATATCTTGTTCATGTTTCTGTTATGAATACTTGCAGTGTTCTATTTCTTTCCTCCTACCAAGTACTTTGGCACATTTTGGGAGGCACTTTTACATCACATTATTTTTTCCTATTCCTAGACACGAGGGGAGTAATTTTTTTTCATTAATTACTTTTCTTTCTTTAGTTTACTTCATTCCTTACTTCCCCTCGGTCTGGTCCACTATTGTGTCCCCACCTTCCCTTGTTCCTCTTTTTGGGCACTTGGTGGACCACGTGTGTTATTCAGTATGGGGGGTGTCTCTCGATCTCTTTAGTATTTTCCCTTTTTAGATTCTAGTAGACAAAATTACTAGAAGATATATTTGAAAACATGAATACATTTTTGGTTTGTCATATTTTAAAAATAAAAAGCTGAATGTGAAAAATTTTAAAAAATTTACATGCTTATTTCAGTTCTTATGTATTTTAAAATGATTGTTGATGTAATTTAAATTAAAACTTGTAATCCTTGGATAATTACATCGATTAGACTAATCAATTATTTTTCATGTCATGACCTGATTTTCTCTTTATTTATTTTTCCCACTCCCGAGAGGTATTCTAAACCCTTTGTCATATTCTTTCTAATACCCTCTTTCTTGAGAGATTCTTAGAATATACATAACTACAAGAATTTGCTTGTTTTCTTTTTTAAACATGAAGAATTTTTGAATTACATTAAAATTATTGAGGCATAAGATTGTTTTAACCCCGTTATCTTGAGCCTACCCTACATCTTATCTTCATGAAGCTCATAGAGACCATGAATAGACTTTCTAGGAATCCATATTACAAGCTTATCTCCCTTCCTACCATAATTATTTTCTTATTTTTCATGATTATTTATTTGAGCTCAAAAGAAGGGATTGGCAACACATTGTATAAATTCGTGAATTGTCAAGAAATTATGTATGGGGGAGATCCTAATGATCATTTGGGGAGAAAAGAGATCCAAACCTCTATTTTGGAAATTCATAAAGGTTCCATTTGTGTAAAGAAATGGTAGAAACAATGGGGCCTTATACACATCTGTTGGTTTGTGACTCCTACTCAACTAAAGTAGATGGTAGTGATGATATCATTTGATAAATCTTTTTAAGGAAGTTTTTACATTGAGTTTAATTTTGGATATCATGCATTGTTATTTAAGAATTTTGCCTCAGAGTTATGTTCACATCTTTACCTACCAACCTTTAGCCACATAAACATCTAATCCTTATTGAAAATCCCTCATGATTTTTTAAGACAAGTTTTTTAAAGTGGAGAACTAAAATTCTTAAAAACCTATGGATAGAGTGTATATATCTTGAATGATCATAACTTTTTTAAAAAACATCATGAGTTTTGAGCATATTTTTGGTGAGGTAAATCATCAAGTGGCTTGCTTATATTTGAAAGGTTGAAACATGTGTTAAAAGTGGATGAAAGTAGTTAATTGAACTATATATGTGGCATGCTTAGAATACCTCCTATATTGAAACTGGTTTTTATTCTTTGTGAAATTTTTTCCTATCACTTATTATTTACATTTATGATTAACTTAAGTTCATTATTTTACAATATAAATTATTTTAACTAGATTTTGAGATTTTCTTGAGGGAAAGAAAGTGAATAAGAATGGCGGAGTTTGATTCACCCAATTTGTTTCTACATTTTCATGTACTTTATTGCAAAATAAGAACAAGTTTTCAGAAATTTCCTACTGCATGGAGAACAAATACTTTGATTTTTATGATCTTTTTCATTTCCAGGAGGTTTATGGCCAAGTACACAAAACGGAGATGAACAGAGCAAATATTTACAACTATATGGCGTGTACTTATCTATACGCTGTGTAAATTCCAGTTCAGACATAGGTTGACTAGGGAAAATATAAGCCCAAGTAAACAGAAGCCGATACACACCGTGTATGAATTTCTAGAAGAAGTTGGTGGCTGAGAAGAGTCTACACGCCCATTTGGTCGGCCGAAGTGGACACACCGTTTTCCACTAATACAAGTCATGTATACACATCTAGAAGCGGTTGGTGGCTGTAATATGAGACTACACAGCGTGTATGGTGGGGCTACATGTCTTGTACATTCACCTACCCGAAAGCGCAATGTTCCATGTCAAAGACGGCAGGTTAGGCCGCCTACCAGTGGAGAAAATGAAGCAAAAAACCTGTTGACTAAAGTACACGGCGTGTACATTCGATACACGTCGTGTAGTATTTTTTTCTATAAAAGGAGGCCTTGCCCTCGAGACCAAAGGGTGAATTTTATAGGGGTGAATGTTAGAGGAGTGTGTGGGAATATTGTGTGGAAGATCCAAAGGAAAGATGCTTTTCCGTCATACTACCGTCATTCCGTCTACCGAAGAACAATTCCTTTTTCAAAGTTCCAAGCATGATCTCATCAGGTATCAATAGTTTTGTGTTTATCATTTTCAATATGTGTATCTAAACACCTAGTGTGTTGGGGATGTAGAATCTAATGAGTTTTAATTTGAATTAAGTTTCTCTGAATGTGTTTGTTTTAATAATATCTTAGTATTCTTCTTAAATCACATTATATCATCACTGGATATTTTGTACTGGATCTTGGGAAGAATTTTCAGGGATTCAAAAGAAGAATAATGACGAACAACTCCATGACCATTGGAAGTATATGTTGGCTCAAAATTGAATAAGCCAAATAAAGATCTCTTAAACACTAAATACTGGACCAAGTAATTAGTTTCTTCATCTCTACATACAAATTTCACCGGACCAAGGAAACATTATTACAAATTAAAGCTAGAGAGTTGGGTTATTGTGAATAACACAACCTCATAAGAAATTTGATTTAATAATCAACTTTTCACAAATCCATAACCCCAACACATTTCTCTCTTTATTTTCATCAAAACCAATTTTCCCATCTTTACATTAATTTTAGTAATTAATTTGTTAAAGGAAGCTTAAATACCAATTCCCCCTTTTGTACCCAAACAACCAACCAAAATCGACTCTAAATTCAATATATTTCACTAAAAAAAACAAACCAAATTAATCAAGATAAAATAACCACATAGCTCCCTGTGGATCGACCCCTTACTGGTGTTATACATGTTAGGGTAAATATAATTTGGGACACCAAAAACATACCTTTGGTGAAACGACTCCCCATAACACAACCATTCCAACCATATCCATATATCATGGAATAAATAAACACCTATGATGTTCTCTATGATATAAGAATTTTAACCCCATGGGAATAGCCATATATATAATAATTTTATCATGTATCACTAGGCTGATATCTTCATATAAGTATTTTAGTATGTATCAGTGGGGAATCCCTCTATTTAAGAATTTAAGCATGTATCTCTAGGCCAAGCCAACTATATGAGCATTTCAGCATGTAACACTAACCATATCCCACTATATAAAAATCTCACTATGTATGATTAGGAATAGCCTACTATATATTCATTTTAGTCTCTCGAAAATTACCTATATATAATCATTTCATCATTAACTGAACATGTAATAACTGCATGGATATTACCATATCACATCACATGCCTTAATGGTTAATTATTAAAACTATCATTTTTCATTCAATCACGCTTTTATTTATATATAAAATGATTAAAAATAATATCAATAATACATAAGCATTACGTTTGGAGTTTATATAAAATAATCACTTAAGGTCTCATGTCATGCTAAACACACTTTAATACATTGACCAATTAAATATTATTCTATGGTTCACTCACCAAATGGGTATCAAAAATGTAGGTTGAAACAACAATTGAATCCAAATGGATCTAAGGAATAATACAATCCATAATTTATAATTACTCATTATTTAATTATTTAAATATCCCAACATGGTGGTATAATCGTAGTTTTTCATGTATGAAACCATTAAACAGACCATAGAGTTAGATGTACATTTCTTACTTTTATCAGGAAATTAACACAATGTTTCCAAAGAAAAAGTCCAATAAGGATAACGGTGTAGAAGATCAAAAGAAGAACCTAGATCAACTCTGGTCAAGTTAAAAACCCCAAAACAAAAATATGGTCAAAATATTCCATCTCCATAATAAGAAACCACAAAAGATAAGGGAAACCTAAGTAGAAACACTCACCAGGGATCAAATATGTAATCAGGACATACAGAATAGAGGAAGAGACTACAAAATTGCCTGGATAATATCATAGTTTTGAGAGGGAAAAGTGAAATAAATAATATGCATAGTAGGATTAAAATTTTTGATTCCAAGGAATAAATGACATGTAATGCTTTCATGTCATATATTTCCTCATTTTTGAATTACATCGATAAAACCATTACCCGAGGTTAATATTTACCCTGAATGAAATTCACACAATATCAATTAGGTTATCAACATGTAACAACTTCACATCATGAACCTATTAATTACATTTGTCTGGAGGTAGTTAAGCATCATATAACAAATACACATCGTGTAATTTTATAGTGTACAGTTTTCAAACCAACTTTTATAAATGCACCTGAACTACCTCTGAAGCCTTCAAAACTCATGGGAAACCCTCATAATCCCATTTATCATGTTTATACAGAAACTCCATTAATTCAACCACACATACATCCCTAAACATTAGGTCTTTTTTTCAAAAAAAATATATCCATCTCCGAACAAGACTCAGTCAACAAGGTTTAAAGACAATGGTGAAAACAATGAAATATTTTTAAGGAAAAACACAAAGAGGGACGTACCTGAAAAAACATGGGATCGTACGACCTCCCCACCATATAAAATATCATCGCTGAACTACTCCATGAATCAATGTGGGGTCTTAGGGAACAATTCTGGCCACTATACTCACATATCATACTCTCCCTATCAGCTATCCTATTAAAAATTCCAATGATCCAACTATACTCAAGCCAGAGTTATAGTCCTACCTCATAGTTATTTCTCAATATGTTCCAAAATGTGTAGTGGAAGCTTCTCAAATGATACATAATGAAAATCTTTGCATCCTTGATTTCCACAATAGGATAAGGGCCAGGATAATATCTCATAAGTTGTGACATGTGAAGAACCTCATGCATAACATTATAGTGATGTGGAAGGGAAAATTGGTATGATGATGGACTGACTCTATCCACTACCTCAAATAGTCTAACAAATTTGGGTGCCAACATTTCATGTTTCTTAATATGAAATTTCCCCAACCTAGGTGAAACCTGACAGAAAACATGATGACCAACCTCAAACTCTATAGGTCATCTATGATGGGAGTCATACAATTTGTTTCTTCTCTACATGGTCACCAGTGACATACTAATTAACTAAAACTACTCCCAATATATTCCATGAGACTAGTTCTATGAAGCACTGACTCACCAACCTCTAACCAACAAAAATTTAAGTGACATAAACTTTCATAAAATTGCATGAATGGTTTCATATGGATCAATGCAGGGAAGATATTATTATATGAAAACTCTATGAGTTCTATATGTTAGTCCCATAAGCCAAAAAAATATAAAAGGCTTGTAACATTTCCTCTGAAACCTGAATAGTGTTCTAAGATTTACTATTAGTCCAAGGATGATTATATAATATCAAAATAACATGTAATACTAGAGCCTTATGAAGACCCTACTAGAATAGTGACATAAAAGGATGATCTCTGTATGAAATGTTACTCCTCAAAACACCGTGAAACCAAAATATCTCACCCATGTAGAGACTACACATATCATCAACAATGAAGGTCTCCCTGATAGAGAATATGTGGGAAAATTTTTTCAGTTGATCCATGATCTCCAATATTGTATTATTATTATTATTTATCTTAGGTAATCCTATTATAAAAATCGATAGTGACATCATCTGATCTCCACAAAAGAATGGGAAGAGTTTTCAACAGCCCAGTTATCCCTTAATGCACAGATTTTACATCCTCACAAGTGAAAATTCTCACAAAAAATCCCACTACCTCCTTCTTAATTCTTGATCACCAGTAATATATATATATATAGATCATGATAGATCTTATTTAGACTAGGAATTATGTTGCATATAGTAGCACAAAACTCTATCATCAGATTCTCATAGAAGGCCGTATGAACCCATACATGACCATGAAATAAAAGATAATTGATGCTTCCAATATACCGTATGGATGGTGTCACTCCATAATATAATATATCTATTAGAACTAGGCCCCCAAGATCCAATAACTTCTTTGTCTTGATCCAGTCATAAATCATGAGTATAACAGATGTCGTAGTAAGAGCTACACGTCCCTAGGAAACCTGAATATCAAGATGTATGTCGGAAAAGAGGGCCATCATCCACCAATCATTGAAATATTCGTACAATTCATCCTTATTAATATCTTAGATCAAGGAATCAATAAAATATGTTCCATTTCCCATGTTACAATCCAACTCAAAGTTTAAAGAATGCAGATAATTAACCCACCTCCTATGTCGAATGTTTAGGTCCTACTGAATAAATATTTTCCTAAGTCTCATTTTTTTATGCATAAAAATAAGAAATTACCCATACGATACTGTATCAAGTATCTCATTCACATACCACCTCATCTAACTCTAGATAATGAGTAGGATAATTCTTATCGTGTGGTTTTTGCTGACTGGATCTATAAGAAACCACTCAATCCTTCCGTATCAGAACAAATGGAAGTCAAATTCAAGATGCTTCATACTATATGGTTTATGGTTTACCTAGTAAAAGTAATACGAGGTTAGGTGATGAGTTCATCCTATATTTCACTACTTAAAATATCACTACCAATAATCCAATCAAATAAACCTTACTCCCTTATTGGGCAGCCCAAACATCAGTGTTTCCAGACATGAGAGTTTCTGGATAAAATGTTTATAATAACATGATAACCTAGAAATCTCCAATCCATAAAAACATTCTTGGGATGATCCCAAGATGTAATGACTATAAATTTCGATCCATCCACTAAAATTTCCACCATTGAGAAGACATGGGCCAAGAAGTGCACTTTATCAATCCATAATCTACATATGGTAAGATTGGTGAAAATATAATGCTCTTTCAATATAATTTGGATGATGTCAATATTTTTTTATGATCATATATTGACTAAGATAATACTAATATTTTACCAACAAAAACCAAAAAAATATTTTCCACAAATGGATAAAAGATATTATTCATCAAGGCCATGAATACCATCAGTGCATTCATCAAATCAATCTACAACACTACAAACTCACAAAATCATAACTGATCCTAAAAGAAGACTGAGGTTTGTCAAATTGTATCACTATAAAATGGTGGTATTTATATCTCAAATAGATTTTGGAGAAGATATTTATAGCTCAAAAATAATTGAAGAGATCATCAATACGTGGAAGGGGATACAAATTCTCGACAATCATCTTGCTCAATCTTTGCTAATCCACACATAAGTGCAAAGTCTTATCAGCCTTCTTATTGAAAAGAACTTGAGAACAATGTGGTGACATACTATGTTTTATGAAACCTTTATCTTTCAGATCTTCTAGTTGAACATTCAACTTCAAAATCTACATTGGTTCCATCCTTTATAGAGAGTTAAAAACTATATATTCTCCTAGAACAAACTCAATCATGAATTCAATATATCACTCAGGTGGCAAGTCATAAAACACATCCTAAAGAAATATTGAAAATGGTATACCACTGGAAATTTATAATTATATTACATTACATCATCATAGTGAACTAGTCATTCTATATAGGTCCTTATAAAATCTAATCTACACTGAATTGGTCCTGTATGACGAGCCTAAAAATCCCACTCACCCTGATGAGAATATATACCTCCTTATAGAGGTAGAAAGGTAAATCTCCCATGGTAATAGTAAATAGGATCTAGGTATAAAAGTTTCCATATATACTATGAAGCAAATAAATCATCTCATTTACATAATAAATGGTTCCCAAAATAAATGGTAACCACCAATATCTAGAGAAAATGTCTTATAATGTTTTATATTCTCTAACCTCACTCTCATCGGTGTATTGATGGTTCAAAAAACATATTGTAATTCAAAAAAAATCCCATACAAGTTAAAAAATGTTAAGATAAATAGGAATGTGATTATTATTTATCAAAAAAAATTCAATAAAGTGTAGATGATACAAGAATCCTTCCTCATATAGTAGAGTATCTTATATCCATATTATTTGGAGCAGTCTGCAAAATTTGTAACTAACTAGCCCCTCTTCCCTAGGCTCCATCTTGACTCCCTTGAGATATCCCATTTTCTTGTTACTACCATTACATTAATGGGGTATCATGTCCTCTTCCTCACATAGAAATTCTAGTGGAACTACCTAAACTTATCTATTGAGGATTAGATAAGTCCATTCCAGACTCTGATATATATCATAATACCATTCCAATAATCTACAGTGATAATTTCAGGAAAAAAATTAAATATGACCCAACCAACTGTAAGAATGACACTCCAAAGATGGATATAGACATTGAGTCCATTTGTGTCCCAACCTACCAAACTGGTAGCACTATAATTGAACATAGTACTAAGATGTATGCCCACTAGACTAACTAGTCTTCTAATCATTTCCTTGGTTATAAATATCACAATAGTTATTTTTGACACCAGAAGAAGAACTCCTAGTTAAACCTACTAAAAGAGAATATTTGCTGCTTAGAGACTTTATTATATTCCCTTCTGTGATGACTATATGATTCATTATTTCTAAAAAGATACTTAGATGAAAAATAATCAGTTATGATCTAATCCCATATAAAATACCATCTTAAGAATTCCAATCCTTATATATCTCATCAGTTTCTAAATATGGTTAAAACACAGTATTTTAGTGAAACATTAAGCATAGTCCGTCAGTAACATTACCTCCAATGTTAGATTCATGAACTTACATGCCTTATAACACTTAAATGTCTATATATATATATCTTTCAAGAAATAATTATCAAATTAATTCCAATATAAAGCATCCTAATGTCCCTAATTCTTTAAAATATCCCACAAATTCTTGGAAGGACCATGAAGCATATATGCAATGAGATTTTCCCTCCTATAAGTGGGTGTATCAAGGTTGTTGAAGATCATCTGGACTAACTCAATCAAGAGAACAATTTTCTGTGGCCTCTATTCATAGTGAACATAGGTGGATACTGTAAATGAAACTCCCTTGTCAGCTAAGAAATCAATGAAATGGTGTGAAAGTCCACCCTTTCCAGGGATCACATGACCCTTTAGAATCTTGCACAAAGATGAATATCTATCTGATCCTATAGAGTTATAAGAATCTCCAAATCAACTGTCTTAGGAGCCTATTGATTTCTACTCTCCTAATGATCAACTCAAAGATGATGAGGATGTATTTTCCCTATAAGATAAAAATAATCTTTATAACTCTATCTATAAAAATAATTTCAAACTCAACATGTGACAACAATAGGGGATAATTGAATCCTGGTCTCTCTAAACAAAGATTAAAAGTGTTTCATCTTAACATAACTGTTAACATCATTTCATTTATTAGATATAAAATATGTACCATATCACAGTTCATATAGGAATGTATGAATTGATTTCTATAAATATGTCCCTATCATGAAGAATTTGTGTCAATATATATCACTATGTGACTATCATGATGAATAAATACACATTTTATAAAATAATCAGCCATGAGTATAAATCTCAAGAAATAATAACATCAAAAAACATGTGAATATCCCTAGGTGAAATAACTTCAAATTTAACAATAAAAAATCATGAACTAAAATAGCATCAATTGGTACTCAGATTCTCTCCCATACATGGGTTAGCGACTCGCTTGCACAAGCTTATTACCATTTCCAGACACATCCTAGTCTCCATTATACCATTACCAAATATTAATGCAATATAAAATAAACACCTATACCATTTGATGCATCTTTGTACCATCCCCTGATTCGGTACTCTCTCAGATGACCAAAATGGGTTGGTTTTTAGACCTCAAGAACACCTCCCAACAAGCCAGAGGCTGCCGACAAGCAGTAGGGGTGTGATATGTATAGTGTAATGACTAAAACTCCTGGTATAAATTATAATAAATAATACATAAATCGGTATCAATAAATATTAGTGTAATAAATAAAATTAGAAACTATAAATCAAACAATTGGAAAGTAAAGGATAAACCAAAAGGCAATAATTATGAATCATGTAATGGAAATATGATATATGACTAAATTTAAAACCAAAGAAAAAATAAATAAAAAAACTAGCTAACCCAAAATAATTTCAAAATTCATTAATCCCAAACCCAGTTCGGTCCAATATCCAATATCTATCCCATCCAGAAAATAAACAATTAGTAATAATGTCCCTTGTCCTTTTCCAAACATGTATCCATGTAATCTTCTTGGGTACCAAATTGAAACCTAAATAGGGTTTGAGTATAACAATGTAGTTTGAGAACACCATGTCTAAGAAAAACTATTTTGATAACTAGTGCACATGATAAAGTTATAAAATGTGTATTAACTAATAAATTAATATAATACATCAATCAACATACTTCAGAAAAATTACAAAATGTCTCAGTACATGTAACACAACTTTTCCAACCATATCCATATACCATCAGAAAAACAAACAAACAGGTAGATCCCTCTACATAGAAAATTCATCCTCTTCGAAATCATCTATATATTAGTATATCTATATGTTTCACTAGGGTGAACCAGTATGAAATCATTCCAGGATATATCACTGGGCCAAGCCAACTATATATGCATTTCTACATTTATCATTAGTCCAAGCCCATAATATTAGCATTTCAGCATCTAACACTAGGAATATCCTTCTATATAAGGATTTCATCTTATACCAATGGGCCTAGACCACTAAATAAAAAATTTACCCTTTGAAAAAGTTCTTATATATAATCATTTTAGCATCTAATCATCAATTCATAACATCAAGGATATCACCAAATCACATCACAAGCCTCAATGGTAAATTATGTAAATTATAATTTTTCTTTCAATAAAAATTTTATTCATGTATCAAATGAAAAAAGTTCATATTAATAATATTTAATCCATTACCTATGTATTCTATGTCATGGAATCATTTACGGTCTCATGTCATTCTAAAAACACTGCAATGCATTAACAAATTCTATATCATTCAAAGTTTCTCTCTCCAAATGCGTAGCCGAAGGTCTGGGTGAAACAAAAATTGAACCCAAAGGGGTCTACATAATAATAAAATATATAATTTATCATCATTAATTACATAATGAATAATAGTTTCCATCATGGTAGCACAATTGCAGTATCGAACATACTTAATAATTAAACTGAATATAGGGTTAGGTTTATACTCTCTACCTTTATCTAGTGATTAACACAACACTTCTAATGGAAAATTTCAACAAGGATGATGGAAATTAAGAACATAATATGAACATAAATAAACCTGAGTTATGATCAAAACCCCAAAACAAACCTTCGGTCAAAAGATTCGATCACCAGAACAAATAAAGTGAAACCTAAGCTGAGACACTCACCAGGGATTAGATGTGTGATATGGATACCCAAAAAGGATAAATATAATCCAAAATCACATGGAAATCATCCTAGTTATAAAAGGGATAGGATAAACTATATTATTTAAATAAATCATACACATAGAAGTATTAAAACCATTGTTTCTAAGGAATACATGATGTGTAATACTTTCATGTCATGTACTTCATCATTTGTTAGTTACATTGTAAACTCATCACCTCAGGTTAATATTTAATTAAATAAATATTTATATGATTTTAATTAGGTTCATGAATTATAACCTCTTCACATCATGAACCAATTCACAACATTTTTCTGGCTATAGTTACATGTCATGTAACATATAATCGATGAGTAATTTGATAATGAATAGTTTCAGCCCAGCTTTCATAAATGTTCCTGAACCATCTCTAAATCCTTCCAAACTCAATGGATACCCTCACTAGACCATTAAAGACATTTATACCAAGAATAAATTAATTCAAAAAAACATCAATCTCTGAAATTTAGGTTATTTTTCCAATAAAGGATCTCTATCTCTGAAAAATATTCCACCACTAATGTTTAAATTCAAAGGTAAACCCAAAAAAAATATGTTTAACAAAAAACTCAAAGACAAATGTACCTAGAGAAAACGGTATCTTAAAAATCATAATTTGTATAATTATCAATTTATTCAACTTAAATTTCTCCATACCTATCTTGTTTTTTAGAAATAATTTTTTCTTTTTGAAGGACCTCAATGAAAATTTCTTTTTTAATTATTTTTCCATCTTCTTGGATGCTCTATCTTCATGATAGTTTTTATGAAATTGAGATAAAATATGTCTCCCCTTTCCACTTTTGAAGAAAGAAATAGGAATCTTACCCTTAAACCTTGCTCTTCCCCCTTATGATTAGAGGATAGAATGACATAACTTCATTAACTTTATCAATGTTTTATTTATCATTGATTGATATCTTCTTCATTTAATTAATGTCCACCATATGAGGACTTCCCTTTTTGATTGATTAATTTTATTCATTTATCATCTCATAATCCACAATAGTACTGTGAAAACTATTGAGAAAAATATCATTAATATCATTATCTTCTAGAACAGACATTTCTTCATTTATGCGAGGAAGAAATCTTCCCATGATCATATTCAAATATTCTAATATTTTCAATCTTCACTAAGGCCTCACATATATTCAATATGAAAATATTTATAATTAAAAAGGAAATAACCATAAAATTTTAATTCATCCACATATATTTATATTTGTTTTATATAACATTAAACATTGACTCACGAATATTCATATCTCCTTGAAAAATGTTTAGATGTTTTTTCCACAAAAAATGAGTGTTTTTTATGACATTACCTTTATAGATATATGATTTGAAAGAGAGGTCCCCAATTCATTTATGGACATGGAAGAAGAATAAAATTCTTGATGATATCTCTCTAAATATGTTATATAAATCGATACTTTTTAAAAATATAATTTGAAATATATAAAATAGAAATATTTTTCCTTATGGATTTTCCATAATTGAAACTTTCTGACTCCAAAGACAGTAATACAACGTTGATTGATAATAAATATCATGATTCCAAGGGAGGAAAACAATTAATTCCTCTTTATTCCACTTTTTAGATCCCGATAAAGGATTACACCATGGGGGGTTAATTTGGGTAGGGTATAAAAGTTTCAAACAATTCTACCTTGAATAAGTATATTATTCTCTCAAATTGGGGAATAGATTAATCTGTATGCATATTTCCTCTCAATGAGAGATAAAAGTAGTAAATAACAAAAGTTATTTTAATTAGTTAACTAATAGTATTATTTTCCAATGGTAATGTCCGACAATGTGTTTTTACACAGAATTCAAAAGAATCTCAAATTATTTAAGTACAATTTGAAGCATTCTAAATAAACCTCCTAGTTCACTACTATGAAAATTTGGATAACTCACTTACCTACTTTAATAAAGAAACCATTACTATTATTGTTTTTGTTTTTTTCCAAATCTCAAAGTTGATGTAAATATACAAAAACAATGGTTTTTTACTTTTAGCATATTCAACATTTACTTCTAGTGAAAATGGAGCTCCTAAAAAGAATCTTTTTCCCTTAAATCATCCAGATGAGATATGAAAATTCCTCCAATATTATTCCCTTAAATCTCTTCAAACCCATGGTGTAGAACATCCTGATATTCACTTAGAACTATTTTTATATTAAAAACACTCTATGATGTTTATATACATAACCCCTTGAAGTAATAAATTGAATAACTTCATAAACCAACATTAAATTGTCCACTAATTATATGTTATAACTTCCATCAAAGCCAAGAGTCCATGTCAAAATTTTTTTAAATGTTTAAATTCAAATAAATTTTTTTATTATGACACACAATAATGAAATGCATTTATCCATTTTGTATTTACATGAAAAACACTATGGTCTTATCCTTATACTAAGGTCATTTTAAATAGGTATCCATTCCCCAATCCATGTCCTTTGAAATGGATATTCAATGGATTCCTATGGAACATAGGATGAATCTATCAATTACAATCCATGTGAAATAGTATGGTCTCACTCGTTTCTACCTCCGTCAACTATAAACCTCAACCATGACATCCTCTATATGAAAAAGTGCAGATGTTTTGGATGTTTTCCCTATAAGCCAACTTGATGGCCAAATTTAGCAACAAAACGGGTGTGGTCACCTGTATAGCCCGTTTCTTATATAAGCACTTAGATTCAAGCATAGGGACTACCCTAGTCGTGTTACCTGCTTTCCAATTTGGGAAACTTATTTCATAACACACCAAATGAAATTGGCGGTGTTATCCTAAGAAATCCTCCAACATCACCACACCCACTGAACTGAGTGTGGTCTTGATAGTGGTGAATCCATATTTCACAAAAAATAGGAACCTAGTTCATTTGAATTTTTGGCATGAATTCTTCACCATTCAGGTCAAAACCCACCACCCAAAAAAAATTAGGAATAATGTTTGGTTAACAATCTCCCCATTTGTGATTGTTAACAATACTCCAAACACTCTATGTTTCGATTCATCCAGATTTAAAAACACCAATTTCATAATGTGTAGCAATGCGAAACTAATCACTAATTATAATCCCATATAAGCTACACTATGTGTATGAAACAAGAATTTAGTTAACTATTTTTGACGATTACCATTGATTCCAATGGACAACCACATCGCACCCCATGATTTTTCATCAACATACACTCCCCCATTTATATTATTTTCTCCTCATTTGAATCAAACATGTATATTTATCTTCATTTGGATATAAACCCAAATATATTACTTCTCTAAAAATATCAATGGAGAGGTTTTGAAATCCAACACATAGAGGAAACAAAATAAAACTTTCTCATTTGAGAAACTATGGGGAGGGCGGTAATTCCAATTCAAATTAAGTTAAAAAATATGATTGCACCGCAATATCCAATCGATGCTTCTCAAATAAACCTTTTTGTAGTTCCTTTATCATTATATTGGATACTTATCTTGTTTTTAAACATAATCCAAAAAACAAAATTCCTTGATCCACCTTCTCTAAGATTAAATTTTATTTTATCAGGATGCGCTTTGTCCTCGAATGATGAATATTATTTTCCTAATATTTTTTTCACTTTACCTATCACCATAATTGAAATATTTTAAATACATTTAACACCAACACAATAATGTTTTTTTCCATCCACATAAATTGGGTTTATTCATTAGTAGAAACAATGTTATCAACATCCATAGTTCCTAAGGATATGAAATCCCATTTTTTTATTTTCCATGATATACATGAGATACCAATATAAATTTCACTTGTGGAAGTTTAATTTTAGTTATCTATAGAACTATCCCTATCCATATCAATAAATATAATTTTTGTTGTGGTGAATTATTATTATAGACCAACCATAGTCAATCGTGGGATTAATATATATAATTATTAATTTTATATATTTTATATGGTTTCTCCTTAGATCATTCTAGAAATGAGTATCTTTATAAGTAAAAAATAAAATATCTTGTTGAATGGATGTCAAGTGGAGTTAACACCCAAGGATTTATAAATAATATGTAAAATATAATTTTTTTCCCTACTCATATGTTGATAATTCTAGTCTTATTTCCACTATAATTTCCATGGTCCATGAATCCCCTATTTGAAATCTTTTTAAATAATCTATGGAATATTTATTTTGGGAAACAAATATCTCATATATTATTTTCCTTAACATCAAGTTATGTAAAAATGAAATTTCCCTAGTTAAAGACTTATCAAATTCACACTTTATATGTTCTGAATATTTATTGCATTGGTTTTCATCTAAGACTCAAATAATTATACCAACAAGGCAGATAAAAGCCATAATTTACTGATCACTCTTCTTATTGATGTTACGGTTTTGATTAAATCCTTTTAATAAACTATTGTTATGTAGACATTGATCAAAACCATTATACCGTTCTCTTTATGCTTGATTGAATCCACATAATGCCTTCATCAGTCAACACACCTTTTCATCATCTCTATCAATGAGAAAACATATAGTTTCATAATATAATATTTAATATCATGGAAACCATTCAATAAAGTGGATTTTATGTCAATTTTTAATATTTTGAAAACCTTTTCAATCTCCAAGGATAAGAATAACATAATAGGTTTGAGTCACTATATGAGTAAAAATTTCTCAACAACATCAATTCCTTCAAATTGGGAATATCTCTTTCACACAAGTTTATTATTCTGAATCACCTTTCTATCTTCACCATGATTATTTTGGAACACCCACCTGGTTATGACAAAATTGTTATCACATGGAGTTTCAATAACTTTCCATGTAACATTTTCACTATTTGGTCCACCACTTCATCTATAGCCTTAACTTAACTCTCATCATTTGAAACTTATGTAAAATATTTTTGTTCCAAAAATGATAAAAATGATATATATTACTAATAATTTATTATTATGGATTGAATATGGGATACATGGCCTCCAATAATATTTCTTTTGGTGATTCCCTTCCAGATTTTTGGTCTTATTTAACCTGCTATAATGTATTCATATTCTACAAAACACGATTCTCTGTATAAATTTTCATCATTCTTTATAACACCCCAAAAACCATGGTCTTCTTCATCACTTTAATATTAAAAATTGGATGCTTTTCATGAAACAATTATCATGATCCGCTGTCATTTTACCACTTTCAACCTCCACAACATCATTTATCTCAATAATATTTTCATGTCACTTTTTCTAATACTTTTATACTTTTATATTTGATCAGTGTCTGTGAAATATTCCTTCCTCAACCTGATCATCAAATTTTATTCTATTATACTTATATAGAATAATAAATTTACTTATAAATTCTTATAAGTAAATGAGTGTAGGTTTCTTTACATATCAAATTTCATAGGGCGTTCTCCTTTATTTTCAAATAAAACTGCTATTTTAGAGATTTAAATTGTTGTAAGAACCACATATTTCCAATATCTTTCAAAAAAATACTAGTAAATTACCATTTTCATGGCTATGTTATTGATTATGTGATTTATTATTTCTAATAACTAATGTTTATTTGTTAATGTAACATTAAAAACCTGATATTGAATTCCATGCTCATCTAAATATTATTGAACTTGCTTATTTTTGAAATCAATGAGATGGTCGATTTGGAATTTATAAATCTTCACACCAATATTATTTTCAGTTCTCCTTCGATATAAAGTTTTATATCAATACACCATAGTCTAGTGTTTGATAGGCACATTCCAATCTATCCTGATGGAATCATAAAAAAACACAGTACATATTTACATCGGTCGTTTTGGGTGATATTGGACCAAAGACATTAACATGGAAAAGCATAAGAAACCTTAATTTCTTAACATTCTTTATCTTGTAATACTTCTATATTATCATCCATTTTTGACAAGAGTCACATATTTGAGTGTGATCATTTGTAATATGGGGAATACCACATGCCCCATTCACTACTGGAAAACTAACCTTTACCAACAGTTTGGAACCGTTGGTATAGGCCTCCAAACCATTGGTATAGCCTATACCAACGGTTTGGAGAACCGTAGCCAAGTAAGCCGTTGGGATAGGTCTATACCAACGGTTTTCCGAAAAGCATTAGTATAGACCTATACCAACAGTTTTGGAAACCGTTGGTATAGGTAATATGAAATCTATACCAACGGTTCACCAAAACCGTTGGGAAAGCCATAGATTTCCCCACCTTTCCCAACTGTTCACAAAAACCCTTGGGAAAGGGTCACTCTTTCCCAATAGTTCACCAAAATTGTTGGGAAAGGGTCCTCTTTCCCTCCTCTTTGCCAACGGTTTTGGTGAACTGTTGGGAAATGGTAGCTATACCAACAGTTTTTACAAACCGTTGGTATAGATGTGTTGGGAAAGATCATCTTTCCAGTAGTGATTACTCATTAATAACCAATCCAAATTTATTTGGCTCAAATGGCTAAGCCTCATCTGACATAAAATATCTCCTCCTTAATAGACAGAATATATAAATTTCACTCGCTGATAAGGTATAGGTTTCGCTTGGTTCGTATTCACTATAGAATAAGTGTACTATAATTATATTTGATATTGAAATTCTCTTCATTTAGCTCCAATACATGCCTATAGTCACACACTTGGATGATAATAAAAAGATTATGACCTAGATAATCTACCAAGAGAACATCCATCCACCTGAGATATTTTACTAAAATATTTCACATTCCTAAACCAAAAATCATAAGACCCTAAACATACCCAATGTGAATGACACCATCCATTTTTTGATTGAAATTAATAATGAGGTATTTGTTTCTCATAATATGTAATGTTAATCCACTATCCAATGAACACAATAATTAAAATTATATTTCCAATAAGGTAATCATAGAAAAATTATCCTTCCTAAAACTCCCTTTCATTACCGATGTTGGTTATGAATATTCCCCTTCAACAGTTTCCTCTATGAAGTCTTATTCTTTTAAAAATACTAATAATTAGTTTTCAGTTTGAATTATTTTAGATGAAGGTTTAAATTTTTTCATTCTTCCACCTCAATTTTTCCTTCATGACATTTTTTTCATTCAAGATGCACAATTTATTACATTATTCCCAAAGGCTTCACAAAAGACAATATCCATAAAAATTTAGAGATTCTTATTTCCTTTATGTATTGTAATTTATCTCATAAGGGCCTTTTACAAATGAAAAACAAATATTAATTATGTCCCAACATCCCATAGAAGACATCAAATTATTTATTCATTACAATTCTACCTATCCACAATACATTTTCCATTCCTATTTTATGAAGATATATCATCTTTCAGGGAGTCAGTTCTTGTAGTTTCAAAACAACCACAAATATATCCTTATCTTTTAAATGATTGTAAATATATTTTCTATTATATTTAAACATATTAACATGAGTAATATGTATATATTCTTCCTTATAAATTCATTTCGATTGACTTGATGATGATTCCTAATAATTCATAATCCTCATACCGAGTGTCAATAATAATTCCTTATATTCAAACATCTAATGCCAATTTATATATTTATATTATTGATCAGTAATTATATTTACATTATCGTCGATATATTTATCTAAAAAATCAATGATTTGAGTTGTTTCATTAACTTTATGTTTCAGTTTAACTTCTTTCTTGAATTACCTAAAATTCAAGATTTTCATTTTTCAATTATATAATTTAGTTATTACTTTTCATATTCTCTTTAACTTATTTATATATTCTAATCATGTACCACTCCATTGTAATTATTAGTTATTTCTCTCAAAAAATAATGTTCTTTAAGGGATGCCTAAAGTTATTCCTTTAAATCATCCCTTCGAAAAATTCCATTATTCCCATCATCAATATAATAATCTATTGGGTTATTTGAAATATCCAAAAATGCACCTTCATCCTTATGATTATCAACATCTTCTACATAATTTTCCCTAGGAATTGTCATTTTCTTTTTAAGGAATATTTTTCTTATTGAAGGACCTCCATTGAAGATTATTCGTCCAATAATATATCATCTTCTAGGGCCATCTATCTTCTTTATCATATTCTTGATAGTTTTGGGATAATTAGCCACATGATGTTTCACTTTTACACATTTGAAGAAATCATGAATAATATTATCGCTAAACAATCCTCTCCATATTTTAATATTACTCTAAAATTAATGGAATAACCTTATCAACTACTGGATTCTCCTTTATTGATAGGATTCAATGGAATTAAAGGCCAGTACATGAGTAATTCCCATTTTTCGTGACTTGTTTTATTTATTTCTCATCTCATAAGACACATGTTTAATATTAAAACAATGAAGTGAAATCTCTATTAGATCATCATATTCTAGAACTGACACATTTTTACTGAAATATAGGGGGGGCTTCTCATGATCCTTTTGACTATCATCTCCTCTTTGGGATATTTACCAAGGAATAACATGTCTCCAAAAAGAAAATTTTTATGATAAAAAATTCATCAACCTTCTCATTTGAATTCATACCTAGATCTTCATATTTGTTCCATATAATCTATAAATTTTACCCTCAAACATTCGAATAACTTTCATAAATATTCAAATGTTTTTCCAACATAAAATTATAGTTTTTTCATTAAATTACCTTTATGAATATTGGATTATAAAGATCACCTTATATGGTATTTTTGGATTTGAAATTAGAATAAAAATCTTAGTAATATTTATTTTTCAAGGATCCACTCTATATATTAGCAGTGATTCCATAAATATCCATTGTGTAATCATATATTCCTAAAGATCTGAAATAGTGTTTCACCTAACTTTTCCATTACTTGAAATTTCATCCTTAAAATACATAGACTCCTTTGTGATTGTAAGTCATTCTCATGCTACCAAGAGTGATAAGGAATAAATTACCCATTGATGTGACTTATTGGATCCTTATATAGGATTATATCCTGAGGGAGGGGGGGTGGATCATGGTATATAAGTTTCAAAATATTATTCCTTAAATAATTATATTACTCTCTCACCTGGAGAAACACATTAATTTATCTCTATATTTCCCTCAATGAGTGATAAAAACAATAAATAACACATGGTTTTTTTTGTTCACCCACACCGGGTTAGTATAAGGAGAAATCATGATAATATATTTGTTCACCAAATTCACTAGAATATCACAGTTTAGAATGAAACATTTTGAGTTGTTTCGCTGAACCTTTTGGTTCACTAATAAAAATTATTGGAGACATAACATCCCTACTTTATTGAGGGAATCGTTTCTCTTCGGATTGATGTTTTTTCTCCTCTAAATGAAGACAATGAAAACATAAACCAACATTGGTGCTTACTTTAATCATATTTAATTTCTAATTCCAAAAAATCGAACTCATTAAAAAAAATTCTTTAAAAATTAATCATATAAATAAGATCTAGATAAATCCACCATTCTTATTACCTTTAGAGTCTCCAAAATCATGTAATAGGTCTTCTTTATTTTCCCTTTTCCATGTTTTTTATCCTTCAACCCATGAATTCATGGATTAAAAAACCTTATTCAACATCTATGATGTTTATGTCCTTAATACCTTGAATACATGGATTAATTTCCTTTAAAAACTAATATGATATTTTCCACTAAGTGTAGGTTACAACTTCCATTAAATCTATTAGTTTATGCCACACATATTTCAGATCTATAAATTTGAATGTTGAAATGGATTAAAACACACCATGGTTTAAAGTATCTTGTCATTTTTTCATGACATGCTATAACCCATGGGTGTATCCTACCACTAAAAATATTTATTATAGATATACATGTTTCTTGAAAGAACCTAAAATTTGTCTATAGTGTGGCTAATAGTGGAACACATGAAAAATCAATCTCCACCACTCCTTATGAGACATCGTGGTCTCACCCATGACAACCTTATTAAATTATAGACCTTGAACACAACATCCTCTTTGTGGATAGGTGTATATGTGTTGGACATTTTTCATTACAAGTCAACCTAATGGAAACGATCACCACCAAATTGGGCAAGGTCAGCTACATATCCAATTTTGAAAAGGATCACTAAGTTGACAAGGACTACAACAGGCATAGTCCATCACAATTTTCTATTTTTGGAATATTCATTTATAAAACAATCAATAAAATGGGAATGGTACTCTTTTGAAATCCTCCACCTTCACCACACCCACAGACCATGGCATGGTCCTGGTAGTGGTGATTCTCTACTTCACCAAACATGTGAACCTACATCATTTTATTTTCTAAAATTCATATTACACTATACATGTAAAAAAACACATCCCAATATTCCTTAGGATGGATTTGTGGATAACAAATTCTCACTAGTATATTATGGATACTATAGAAGGTGTGAAACATGGTTCAACAATGAAGGAGACTAGTGTAATAATTGATTAATTTCTTGATAACCAGGGTAGATTTTTTTATTGTATCTAATTAGTATGGTGATCAAAAACATATGTTCAACCTGTATTTTTTTCTAGTGTTTACTTCAGATTATTCATTTTTTCCAATGATATTTCACATCAAAATAGAAACATTTGACTAAATCTAAATGCAATTATTTCTGATCAACTATTGGAAAATTAGTAGATATTGTGGTATTCTAGGATTGTGCACGATGTAGAGGCTATATGAGACATAAATTCTTATGGGGTTATTGTAGTAGTAGAAATTGGATATCGAATTTGTTTTCTTTTTCTTTTTTGGTAAAGGGGAAGATCATAAAAAATGTCTTGTATAGTGGATTAGGAGATGTTTTCTCATATAGGGGTTGTATTCATAGATGTCCCCATGTATAGTGGGGCAGAAGACATTAGTGCAGAACTAATTGATGAAAAATACGATAGTGAAACTACAACATAAGAAATCACTGACCAACAACTATTGTGTGAGAAAATGATATACTCATGATCATTCAAAGGTAAGTAAAAATTAGACACTGAATCTCTAACGAGGCTTAAATATATGAATTTCACTCATCCTACTAGAAATAATAGCATGATGATTGATGCTATTATAGAATAGGGGAATGGGACTCAATATATTGTGGGCGAGTTACCATATATCAATATAGATTCATTGTATTTAGGGAGTTTTTCTCCAAAACTATATGTATCAAAGAAGAATAATTCCATTGTTGCTTGAAAATGAAGGAAAAAAATTTACGCTCACACTCATTGGTTAGTATTAATGTGAATAATCACAAATCCTTTGAGCTGATTTAATTTTTAGTAAATATAAGAGTTTGAAAATATGGATGTTTTATCTAAGCATAGGGAAATTTAAACCATGAGTTCTCTTATAGAAAAATTGGAGGAGATTCTTATGGTGATGTGAATTTATAGGAGGATGATCTTGATGATAATGAGAAGACCTGATAAAAGACTAAAAAAATGAAAATTGTGATAACATCTTTATGGGATGGAGATTGTGGTTGGGGGGATTATATAAATATTATTCTATGAACCCAAGATCAGTTTCTAGAAATCATTTGTTTGAATTTTGATATATATTTCCATAATTTTCTCTTGGCTTCTTTATGTGATGTTTGTACGGGTAATTTTTAACTTTCTTTTAGGTTGTATTAGATTGGGGAATTATTTTATAATATTAACCCTTCCTATATCATATTTTCCTTTTCTTTTCAAAATATAGGGGATTTTACCAAACCTATTATACACTTATGTGTATATCTTAAATATCATTTAGAAAATATTTATAAATTAAATTTTATAAGATTTTAATGTGAGACACTTCCTTTAATGTAAATTTTTTTAAACAACAATGTATTGTGTCATCTATCAAATTATTGTTTTAATTATTTTTATAATTATTTATTTATTATTAATTATTTATTATGTGTTTAGTTTATGTTTTAAATTTTATTTATTTTTTAAACGAAGCTTATATTTTATATGCTTTCAAATTATCTTACTTCTAACAAAACAAAATTTATTATGTTTCAAGTAGGTAAATTTAAAATACTATAAAATATAAAGTATAATAGAATCAAAATAAAACATAAAACAAAGACTAAAAATATAAAAAGCACATGGAAAAAATAATTTCATAAAAATAAAAACAAAATTAAATCTAATTTACCCCAAAACATTATTCTTTATATATTTGTAATTCCCCATCCCCGACCATTTATAATAATTGTTGACAATATGAATAATTATTGAATAATAATATATAAAATATCAATGTAATCAATACGTATTAATAATTTAATTAGTACTTACTTATTACAAATATAATAAATATAAATATAATTAAAAACAATGTAATTAATATTAAAATTATTATTCATATTCACTAATAATTTAAAACTCTTTAAGAAAGTGTTTATAAGGCATGAACCCTTTAATTTGTAAATGAAAACAAGTATAAGGATAATGGAGTATGGAATGGTTCAAATAGGGGGTATTCCATCCTCTAAAGGGAAATACAAAGAGAAAATGAATGATCATATGAGAGTAAATCATTTCCATAATCATACTCATCAACTATATCCCAGTTAGAATATCATTTACCTTGGGGAACGATCCTATAAAACATAGCATAATCCTTCTCCTGTGTTGGAAAAATATTACTTTTTAAATTTTTTTGATGATTTGGTAGACTCGTATCTTGGGAGAATGTAATAATCCCTACATGATCTCAATATGTGAGGTGTTGAAGTGAAACCTTAATAATAAAAAAATCTTTTATTTTGATAAGATGTCCTTAAAAGAGGATCCACCAATACCAGTGGAATTGAGATCAAGATTTTATTTCAGGGATATATTCATTCCTATAATCTACATTAATAAGATGGACATGAGTTATATTTCCTCGTGTACCCTTGAACACTTCCATAATATCCCCTTCTAAGACCCCAAAAGCACCATGTACCTCTCTTAGACCATTTCCCATGGTCTTTTATTGGGACATGTTTCTCATATTATAAGGGATACCCTGAACTCGAGGTTGGAATCCTCCCCACCACATCCTTACCTTCACATAAACCTCCTACTGCAAACCCAGAGAACCCCCAAAAGATAAACAAAAAAGATCCACACTAATAGGATAAAATTAAATGATTTGATTCCCATCATGATCAAGGATATCAAGACCCCGGAACATATTCATAATACCCATAACCTAAAAAGGATTCAACATCAGACCCATATAATCCCACCGGTGTGAATTGAAAATATGAATATCTCCATGAATTGGAACACCAACATTTATAACAACCTAAGCTTCTAACATTGAAGATTCCACAACCTATCTTGGGCCAAATTATTGACTCATTTTCTCAATGAGTCATAATTACATTTTCTAATTCTTATAAGTATTTAGTAAATACCCTTCACTAGCTTTTATGGAGTCGGTTACAAGATTATTAGATCATATAACTCTTTTTATAGACACATTTGGTGCATTATCTAGAACTCGAAACATATAGGCCTCTTGATATGTGAGAACTATAACCTGAGAGTAGAAGTTAACAGTTATATATTTTCTATAATTATTAGGATAATTTACAATAAGATATTAGAAGAATCTCTAATTAGAAGAAAAAGACCCATGGTCCACAACCTCCAGTTTAACTTGATGACCTCCAAGATCAACCTAACCTGTATTTCTAGATTTCCCCCAAGAAACAAAATTGATATGATATTTCTGCTATTTGTAATTTTAGGTGACCCAAGTATCAAATACATATATATTACATCCTATTGGATTAATATTCAATATATATCATTGAAATAAAATCCCATATTTGTAAAGGTTTAGTGTCATTGGATACTAGATACAAAATCATCTTAGTTCATGAAAGATCTTCAATATGCCCATAAAAAATTCTTCTCACATAGTGGACTTTTTATAAATACTCTACTTGAATACCATATTCATAATCTAGGAAAAAAACCATAAAAGGGTTAGATCATATTCACAGTAAGGGTAAACATAGTTGATATTAATCAATTATCATAAGTGGGTATATGATAAGTGTAACAATATGATAATATTCTTATATCATTCAAAAATCATACCAAATCAATCAAATAAAATTTTCCATTAATAATGGAATAAAGACTCATCGTAATAAAATAAATAAGTCATAATAGTTCCGAATAATTAATAACTAATAATGAACCATGATAACATATCGAAAGAAAATGATAATGGGTTGGGTTATATATATACGGGAATAAAAAAATTTCCTTAATCACGGCTCAATGCCAAGACTATCATAGTGGATTGGGTTCACTCCCAATTCCATCATTTCCTTAATCATGGATTAATCCCAAGACTAATATAATGTATGAATACCCTTACTAAACTTGGTTTACTCCCCATTCCAGTCTATATTATCTCATGAGATATAAATCATTACCCAATGCATTGAAGGGATAAATAATTCTATCCCCACATAACACCGAATGAAAACCATGAATATGTGTTCCAAAAAACCATAAAATAGTCATATTTTCATCATATGATCACCCATGGAAAAGAAACGTGTTTTATTAAAATTTAAATATCAAATAATTATATAAATTCAAATAAAGGAAGTGGATGGTACTATAAAAAATTCCCCATTTCACTATTGCTTAATTAACCCATGGGAGAGTAAAGGGATTCATATAATCATCCTTAAAATTAAAACATCATAATCTATTTGAATAATAAAACTATATGGTATAATAAAATCATATCCCTAGAGAAGCATAAAATTATTTAAAGTATATTTACATATATGAAAAATAAATTTTGAAGAGGATTTGAATATTTTAATGAAAATAAGGAAAATAACCATTTTTTGGTATCTTTAAAAACTAAGAATTCCTAGAATATTGATAAAAATATTTTATTTGAAAATAATAATGAAACATATATAGAAATATATAATTCAAAGAACATTCATGATTTAACGGAAATATTATCATGAAATAAACATTAAAAAAAGACTCTTTTCACCCTTTTGGTGAAAAGTCAAAAAGTAACTCATTCAGAAAACATCAAGACGATTCCATATAAAAAAATTGAAAAAAGCGAAATTTTTTCTAAATGACAATAAATATAAATTTAAAAATTTAAATGAAAATTCTTGAAAACATATTAATAAACACGGACATGGAATAAAGAGTTCATCGACCAAAGAGAAAGTAAGGCCATCTTTTCATTAAAACAATTTTTGATAATTTTAAGTATCAAAGAAAGTAAAATGGTACTAATTATTGAAAATTATAGAAATTACCAAATAATAATAAAATACATGGGGTTTTATGATAAGTATAATATTATTTTCTTCAATGGAAACATAACATTAATATTCTTGAAAAGGAATGAAATTGTAACATAAACCATTACCTGATGTCCCATAATGCTTCATACACATTCAACCCTCCTATTTAATTAATATTTATTTATTATAAATATATTATATAATAAATTTTATATATAAGTTGATATTTATAATTCCATCATATTTTTCAATTGTCCTTTTATTAAAAATTCATCATTAAAAGGAACATTCTGGAAAAACTTGTTTATTTTCTATGAATGTTTCGATTTGATGGATTTAATAATACAACCTTGTTAATAGTTTAATTTTATAAAAAATACTATTTATTTAATAATTATCATATTTAATCATTATGTAAACTTTTATAAACATTCATACAAAGAAATTAAGAAAAATTAATTACATCACTTCATGGGAACAGTAATCCATACATACACACAAGTGATGTTTCCGGACAATTATGGATAGAACAAAAAAAATATAAATAACAATTATAGAATAAATATCTATATATATTCATTTAATCAATACTTATTAATATCTCTATAAATATTAAATGAAAAAGGATACACATCACTTTGTGGAGGTGTTAGGCCACACGTACACATAAGCAACGTTATCATTTACCAATAGATGTGAATGAGTTGTAGTATGGCTATAAAATTTGTAAAAATACATATAATTATAGTAATTATTATGAATATATCATGTTAACATGGTTATAGAACATATGTTGTAGTTTTTAGAAGAGATAAACATATAAATGATAGGTATGAAGATATATGTCTTCTTTGGGTATCCTCCTTTGAGAAGAACCCTAAGGATTCATAGATGGGTCTTTTTGGAAGACCAAAACCTAATAGTAAAGAAGAAGGATATTGGGATAGTATTTTGGTAGACAATGTAAAAGATAAAAGGCTCCAGTGTTGTGGATAATATAAGATAGTAGGTACCCTTTTATAAGTGAGGGGTGTGGTACTCTTGTAAATACTGAAAATAGTCAAATATAATAAATTCATATTTCGGATAAAGTGGCACCAATGGAACAAAAATTCAAAGATAAGATATTTTTGCGTCTAATTCCACATGAACAATATGATTTAGATATGTTTTTAGGTTATTTTAACTCTTATCTCTTTCGGTTAACCCCTCTTTAACCCTTATAAACCTTAAAATAAAAATGAATTTTTACCGGAGTTATTATTTATAATAACAAAAAATAAAACTAAATTAATTATAAAAATTTTAAATTATGATTCCAAATAGGGAAACACTTTTACAGTATTCAATTCCTATCAGTTTCTAAAATTCATTTTAAAAAAGTGCACAAAATGCATTACAAATATTCATAGAAAAATAAATTTTTAAGCATAAAAAAGAGTTTATCGTTGTTCCATTACTAGTAAAAACCATTATATGAATTATAAAAAATTTATAGAATATTTTATCTAAAAATTTAATTATAATTATTCATAAATATTGATTTATTTAACTTTTTATGATAAAAATACATTTCCTTCATAAAAATAGTTTTCAGACAAAATTATACTTTTTATATTCAGTAGGGTTTTTCATCATTTTTAACAAATATATAAACAATTAATTCATTTAATACATTTAAAAAAACCATAATTTAGTCGGTCAAATTCATACCCACCAATCCAAGAGCTTGGTGATAACTATCACATTTAATAATAAAAATTCTATAGTATATTTCAATTTAATTAAACTTTTTCTTGCATGTAAAAGAAGCTATCAAAGACATATAACATACAAAAAAAGAAATATATCATAAAATATTAGGTGATAAATTATTAATCCTCATAATAGATTCAACCTTCAAATTCCATTACTCTAATATAAATTACTATGGATAATTTTTCCTTAATACATCATTGGGTTCCCACAGAGATTAAATAATTTATGGTTTTTCCATAAAACATTGAACAGTTTAGTGGTGATTTTGAAAAACTATTTTTCCCTGAGATGAAAAATATCTACCATTTATTACTAATTTGATAGATCATATTCAATGGTATGACCATTTATTTATGTATTTTTGAATGATTGGGTATGTACTTTTTCTAGAGAGGTGCATGGAACACATCATGTACATGAGATATATTTAGTGGAAACACTAAACGATAAGAAACCATCATAGTATGATCAATAATTGAAAATTGACTACTATATATAGGGATATTATTTCCCATTATCTTAACTATATTATAAGGATATATTCCCAGAATACTTTGTCTCTAACTTTAAATTTTAAATCTCACATATGATTATCAATATAACGTTTCAATCAAATAAGAGTTTCCCTGATTATCTATTGAATGGATATAATATTACTATCCATTTAATTATATATATCAAGTAACAAAAACATTATTCTCAAAATTCTTCCTAGAAATTTTTTTTCCACACTTCCTTCCCTAGATGGTCTCATGCAGAGCCATTTGATTGCTTGTGGAAAAGTTGTTTTTGTAATAAACGCCATCTTGAGAATGGTGTTGATCCCAACCACCTATGAAATACATAAAATGTGAATTTAAAATATATTATTGTGTTTTAATGGAACCCTCATACTAATTAACTTTATGAGTATGATGTGCATTGAAAAATTTCAACATAGTATTCAAATCATGTTGAATAATTCTCAAGAACTTCAAGGTAAACCTCAAATCCTAATCAGATATAATAGAATATTGTACAACATGAAAACTTACCTATTTCTTAATTTATATCATAGAATTATATTCAATAGATAAATATTCCTTGATTATAATGAAATGTGATGACTTCATTAATAGATTGACTATAACCCAAATAACATTGTGTCTTTTAGATGTTTTGGGGAGTCCAATGATTAAATCCATGGTGATGTTTTCCCACTTCCATTATGGTATGAGTAATGGTTATAATATGTCCTTATAATTATATATCTCATCCTTAGCTTGAGGCAATACCTTGAATTGATATATGTACTCTATAATATCACTTTTCCTGTTATCCCATGATAAATACTCATTAGATCTCTATGTATCTTCATACTTATAAGATGAATAGAGAATGATGAACTATCAAATTCATAGAAGAAATCCTTATTCAAATATTGTATATTCATGACACATACATAGTTTCTAAACCTAATATTTCCCTATCAATCATTGTTTAACTCGGGATGATTCCTAACCATCTTCTTTAGTTCCAAATCTTACTTCTATGCCGCATTATTCCTCACATGGATGGATAGTTGAGCATTCATATGTGAAAGATATGATCTTCCCCTATTCCTCTATATTCCATGATCCATATTCTACAAAATTATTAATTATTGAATATCTTCTAATCCACATCAAGGAAAAATAGAATGGCATTTCTGACTTAGTGAATCTACCTCCTTATTCGCCTATTTAAGGTAATAATGTATTGACCGGTCACAATCTTCAAACAACTCAAAATATCTCATTTGGTGAATTATTAACTCTTCCCATGTTAATATATAATTCAATTTTTTATGATTAATATATATATATATCAAATTTTTAACTATAAATGTAATTAAAATGTATTTTAAATAAAAATATTATTCCTACAGGCTCAAATGGATGAGTCGGGTAATTTTTTACATTAATTTTAAGCTAGCATGAGGTATATTATATCACCATATAATTTTAAAACATGATTCACCCCAATACCTTATTTTATGCATCACTATAGATCAGAAAACCTTATAAACTATAGGTTAGTGTGATCACATTTTCACTAACCAAAAATCTTTTCATCTCCTTGAAATTTTACTCACATTCATCAACCTAATTGAACATGGATCCCTTGTATTTCAACATGTGTATTGGATTATATTGGCATGAAAAATTTCTCATAAAGTATTTATAACTTCCATTCAGACTATTAAAATTATGGATCACACTCACCATGGTTAATATGTTCCATAGTTCAATATCTTCCATATTTAAAAGATGCATCAATAAAACCCTTGATAGAGATATTTTTTAGAAAACATTGTGTATGAGTCTTAATTTTAAACAATGATGGATATTCTATTTTAATTTTTTTTAATGAATGAGAAATATTTCTTTGATTTCAATATGTTGAAGAAGTTATAAATAATAATTTATGGTATGTTTGGTTAAATTATACAATCTTGGTAAGAAATTTGATGAAGCTCAAATGAATAAATGTGGAATGTAATAAAGTATTATTATGTTAAGAATATGTTTTTAGGGAATTGAGTTTCACTTATTATTTTTGTTGTCCTATTCTTAATGCCTGAAACATGTCCATGGTGTTTTGAGAAACATGTTCGTTATCCACATTATAATATTTATGAAGGTTCCTTAAGGGTTTCCATGATGAAGTTTCTAATTTGAATATTAGATGATGGAAAAAAACCAGATGGATTCTAATTGATGCGTGCTAGTAAACTATAGTGATTGGATAGATTCAATCATAAAAATATAATCAAGAAAAGTCAATCGGACCATGGATAAAATATATAGTTTTTCATGTTTCGATCAGATAGAAAAAGATAAAATTATAATGTATTGGGAGAATATTGGTAGAAAGAACAGATGAGAATGGAAGAAAATGTTTGACAGATTATAATCACAGTTTACATCATACAGATAATTATCCTAAAAAATATTTTTTGATTCTAATTGATGTTTTATTCAATCATAAAATATATCAATTTTTTGAGACTATGATTCTCACTGAGAATTTAATCATTTAATTTTAATGGGGGATAGAGGAGATATTTTGAAATGTTGTTATTATAAAGATATTTAGTTATGGAAGAATTCAGGTTCCCAGACAATGTGAAGGCCTGATTGAATTATGGTAGAAGATCTATACAAGGTCCATCTTATGGGCTTGTACAAAGATCAATATGTGATGTAAAGAAGTTAAAATGAGGTGTTGAAAAATTTGTACCTAGATAAATAATTCCTCTATTAGAAAAGTATTTAGAAGTTTTAAAAATGGTATAACAGATCAACACCTCATGTGAAGTATACATAAGAAGATTACCGGATAAAAAAGTTATATTTTAAAATTATATTATTTGATATATGAAGTTCAATGTTATAATTAACATTGTGGTGTGAAGGAATCAGTTAAAATACATTGGATGAAGACCAGTGAAATGTGCGAAATCTGAAAAGATAAAAGGAAGAGAAATCGATAGAGAAGGATCCATTGGATGAATGAACCTTGGAAGAAAAATCATGATGTCATTAGAAATATGGTTAAGTGATGTTGCACAAAACTAAATCATCTAATGGAGTTATCAGAAAAAAGTTTTTGAGTAACATTCAACAAACTTTTGTTTCCATGTAAGATGATAAGAAATAGATATTTGAGGTTTTAGAATAGTTTAATTGGATAGAAATTTCTAAAATATTTCAAAAACGGGTTACAAGTACATCATATTGAGTATTAATATGGAATATGAAGGATTTTTACAAAGTCATTAGATAGAGGAAGAAGAATAGATCATTGATGGTTCGATGAATGGAGGAAAACTAACCAAAATTTGTAAACCTAATGACGAAATAAGTTCCAAATGAAATAATTTTGAATATAATTTTGATGAGAAATTCATAATAGAGTTTTCAGATGAATATTTTCTAAATATTTCCAATGGTTAGAGGAAGTATATTGTGAAACGTTTCTAAGATGATCTTATGAAGTTAGGATGGAGTATCAAATTATTTTTTACTAGATAAAATATGTACAAGTATGTTTTTTCAAATAGAATGTTTAAAGAACTTTATGAAAGTTTTATAATGTTATTATTTATGGAAACAATGATATTATCATTTAAAATTTCAATAATCATGATGTGATTTTGTGATTATAGAAATGTTTCTAGAAATTAGAGGATTTTTTTAGTTTATTTAATGTTCTACAGAAATTGGGAAGTGTTCCAGCTATATCAAAATAAGATTGATGTTCAAAATTTAAGTACATAGTTGTAAGAAAAACATATTTGAGTTCTCATATGTATAACACTATTGATGTGATAATGATATGAATTTTGGTATAATATTCATGGTATGAGAGTATCATCCATAAAGTGGGACATGGACCCTCATTTGGGTTGAATTTTCAAAAGATGAATTTTTTGTTGGAGTAGGGGTAATAGCTAGAGTAAAAGAACTAGATGAAACATTATGCTTCAAATAAATAGGAAAACAATAATTTAATGAACATGTACTAGACCTAGCGATGGTTATAAGATGGAGCATATACATCAGATGAATAGAAACACGATGATCGAGTAGAAGAATATTTGTTCATCTATATAACATACAGTTTTTCTTTATGAATTAACTATCAAATAAACAAAGGGAAGAATAATAGGACAGAAAAACTACAATAATAATAACATGTAATTGATAGATAGTAATGGATGGGTGAATTAGAAAGACTATCCACTAGATGAAGGAAGAATAAGGATGAAGATTAATTTTTATTTCCTATTGTTATGCATGTGACAAAGTGAAGAATAAGGAAGTGAATAACAATAAAGAATCTTGACATCCAATAGAAGTCTCAATAGTAATAATAAGTTTCTATAGTTTTAAAGTACCTTAAAATGAAGGTTAATTCTATATTTAGAGTCATTAAAATTAAATAGATAGGATATTCAAATAGGCACTGTTAATTGACTATAGTGACACACAAGTTAAAGGAAATTCGCTTCATACTATAAGAACTTATAATATATTATTATCAACTGGTTATTTTGTATTGGATTTGTAAAGACCTGTAAAATTCAAGGAAGTTTTTTTTCTTAATTTTCTTGGGAACTTTACAAGAACGCAGTTTCTGACGGAACCTGATTTCGAGGCTCGGTGTGCCCGGAATCATTTTCCAAAGTTTGGTTCGGGTACGTTCAGTGAACGAACGAGCGGGTTTTTCTAACTTTTGAACCGGTGCTCGGAATCAAATTCCGAGGGCACAGATGGAATTGAAGCACCATTATTTTCTTAGAAACGCCTTTTCTAGAGTTGTGTTTGCTCGGGTGTGGTTTTTAATTTTTGGGGTTAAGTTAAGAAATAAAATAAAAGTGGTGCGACACATTATTTTAATTCACTTAAAGCCACTTAAGCCAGGTTAAGTTGTAAGGTGGGACCCACGATATCCTACCCACTTGGTAGGATATTTGTGTGGTGGGGCCCGCACGAGCCCCACCATTTCTTTTCCTCTAAGTAATGCACCCGTGAAAACCAGTTTTAAATAAAGTCAACCATGCGTTTAATTTGAGTTAAGAAACGCCTCATTTATTGGGCAGTTAAGTTGTTACCATTAATTCATCGAATTAATGGTTCGTTTCTTAACTTTGTTTTTCAAATTGTTGGCATGGGAATAAAATAAGACCAACACATGTTTACTTGAGGGTTGTTTGTTGAGGGGAATTGGAGGAATCTCTATGTCTTGGAGATCTTCATCCTTCTTTGCGAAGAAAACGAAGAACTTGAAGAACGTCGGCCTGTGACGAAGGGCGACGAAGAACGCCGGATCCTCGGAGATTGATGGCGTGACGTGATGATCCTCCTTCCACGACCCTCCTTCCGCAACGCTCCTTCCCCGCGACAATCTTCGATCAACAACCGATTGAGGTAGGGGATTTCGGTTCTTTTAATTCCTTGTGAATTATATCCTCAACATGGGTTTAATTGGTGCAATTAGATCTGTGTGTTTTTAATCCTCAGAGGTTGACTACGCGTCGCCGTGTACCGCGACGACAGCGACGCCCCTTCTGCGACGCAACGATCCTCTTCTTCCGCGATGGTCAATTCTGCGACGAACTCACGTTCAATGACAATGTTGAGGTAGGGGTTGATTATTTTAAATCATTTTGATTTATACCCGCAGTGTATGATTAAATATTTGTTGTGAGACATTTAAAAACTGCTAACACGGTGGGTGCGGACCAACGAACAAGTCCGAACCCACCACCCTTTTCGTTCTTGGTGTGCGGAATGGTGGGCGACGAAAAAACAAGCCACACGGGCGATGTGAGATCCACGCAGTGAAGGACGGGCCCCGAGAGGTCCATTGGCGAAGACGACACATTTTTCCGACCACCAGAACTCGTTCGGTGGTCCGCGGAGCAGCCCGCCGGCGCGCTTTGCCGGCACGGCGGCGCCGGTGGCAAGTGGCGGCGGCGCCCGGCGCGCCGCCGGAAGGAGCCGCCGTGGCTGAAGTCACGGTAGCAGGGCGCAGTCCCGTGACCGCGCAGGATCAGAGGGGCACGGGACACAGTAACCGGCCGCGTCCGCTGGCAAGGGCGGCCACACGCGGGGTCGCGGCTCCTTCACGCGGGGGCAGCAAGCCCCCGCTCCTCTCGGCCATAACCGGCCGAGCTGACCCACTGGCCAGCCGGGCTGGGTCTCACCCAGCCGGGTCTGACCCAGACCTGGGTCGGGTCGACCCTGTTCTGGCCGACCCAGGGGGGTTGGGCCGGGTCGGTCCGGGCCCAGACCCCCCATTTTCGGACCATTTTCATTCCTTTGCTCATAAATTAAGCTACGGGCCTCCGATCGACGCACCGTCTGTTGTGATACGATCCTTGAATCGAGATGGTCGTTACGGTATATCGCACTCAAGGTTTTGGAGAACTTTGAGTTCCACTGGGTTGGTTCGTACACGAAACCAACCGGGCCCTCGGACCGGAAACACTCTTAACTTGAGCTCCGGATGTCTGATTGACGTACCGTCGACTTTTCTAGATTCCTATATGTAAGACGGATCTTTTGGATTACTCCACCCGAAGTTTTGATGTAGGTGGAGTACAGTCGAGTTGGTTTATCCTTAAAAATCAACCGGGCCCCTAGAACGAAAAAGCCAATAACTCTTAGACAGAGCATCCGATTGACGCACCGTCTGCGACGTTGAGTTCTGGATGACGATACGGAACTTTTGAATACATCTACTCTGGACTATGTGTCCGTTGATGTATCAGCCTCTCAGCTCGTGGAGCGGACCCTCCCGAACGAGCTTGCTGTTTGCGAGAACCCTAGAGCTGGCTGAGACTACGACGACGACGACGACGAATGTACAGAGATCCTCAGTGGATTCGATAGTGACGACTACAGCACTCAGCGATCCTACATGGATCAGTGCTACAGATCCTGTGTGGGTATGATCCTATGTGTATCAGTGCTCTACGGTCATGTATGGGCCAGCGCCTATAGATGTTGTGTGGGTCTGATCCTGTGTGGGTCTTTGTGGGGGTTAGTTACCTATCGATCCTTTGTGGGTCAGATCCTTTGTGGGTTATTTCGGGGGTTAGTACCTATCGATCCTTTTTGGGTCCGACGGATTAGATGAATCAGTGGATATATCTGATCATCTTTATCGTCATATGAAGAAGTATACCTGTGTGAGCTGAATCATATTTTTCTTTCCTATGTGGATTGTGTTGTACAATCCTGTGTGGATTTACGTTTTTCCATCCTGTGTGGACTGGGTTGTATTTGGGCTCAGAGGTTGGAGCGAGTTGGAATTGATGACTTAGATATATGCATGGGCATATACCTAAGCAGTGTCGAATGTTACCTCGTGATTGAAACTTTCCTCTGTGGATTATCCTTGTGGATTCTGTGAGAGCTTTGGGGGTCTCAGGGTCCCTACTGAGTAGCTTATACTCACCCCTGCACAGGATATGCCCGCACTACGTTGAGTTGGTTTCAGACGACGGACAACGCTGATCATGGTTGAGGCTTGCGAAGAAGGACGGTACTTGGAGGTGGACCACTGGACGGGACGTTCTTGGAGCGGACGGCTGGACCCGAGGAGCTGTGGAGGCTATCTATACTCACCCTTCAGGTGGGATTTTCAGTGCACAGCTCGACGTTGCAGCTTTACTTTTCAGTTGCTATTTTCCCTTACAGTTGTACATTACATTCAGTTTGGGTTTGTATACTGGCCCACTTACTTTTCCGCACTTACTGTTGTCCTCAGTTTTCACTTAGTGTTTACTTCTACTACTTTCTTCCTCTGGGGTGTTTTTTTACTTTACAAAGTCAATGCCTTCTCTTTTTACCAGGATTTACGCCTTGGTGTTAGTCGCCAGCCCCTGGCTAATGGAAGGCGGGCTTGGGGTAGTCACGGCACGGGCCCCGAGGACGGGTCATGACAGGATTATTTCCAAACCATGTTATAGACTAACTACTCTTATTAAGTAGTGAAAATTATAAAAAAATTAATTTTTCATATTTAACCTACATTTATCTTCATTTTTAATTAAAATAAAATAGTATTGGATAATGGAGATCCTAACAAGTCAAAGTGGTGAGGGTATAAATTCATAATGACCATACCTCATACAAAAGGATTTCTTGCATATGTCCTCCCTCTTTACCCTCAATTGATGATATCTCGATTGAAGATCAATCGTGAAAAAATATTGATCTCCTAATGATTAATCAAATAGATAATTGATATAGTGTAGATATAACAACCCAATTAATTATCAAATAAATCATGGTCATTTTTTGATATAGTTATTTTCAGTATATAAATATTAAGTATTTTAAAAAAGTTAAAAAGGAAGTAGTTGTAACGAAACTATTTTCTATAATGTTTTTCTAAAAAAATTTACTTATAAAATTTATAATTTAAATTTAAAAAAACGAATATAATTATTTAAATAAGTATAAAATAATTAACATTGGGTGAAATGTTGATATATTTCTAAAAATATTGAGTTTTTAGTGAATTTTGGAAAATACAAATTTTATAAAAATTGTAATTTTTTCTATAATTTATGTAATTTTAATATAAGTTAAGGTTTTCAATATAATTTAAAGTAAAATAATTATAATTTTTATATATTTAATCCACTTAATTATTTTTAATCAAATTTATATTGGATTTTAGTATATTTTTAGTTTATTCATTTAAAAATGGGGGTTTTTAATACTATTTTAAATTGCATAATGTTTATCCTTTTAAATTAATTAAAATAATAAAGAATGAAGAATATTTTAATTGCAATTTATATATTATATGTAAATAAGTAATAATTTATATTCATATAATTATTTTTATTCATAATGTTATTATAAAATCAACTTTTTTCTTGAAAAATACACTTCTCAAAAACAATCTTTTTCATCGTGTCTACGTTTATTTTTAAATAAAAATTTTCAAATTATTTGAATTCAATTTTTAAAAATGTATTAAATATTTGGAATTAAAATAATAGACACTATGTAATAATTCCAACTTAATTCTTGTCAACAATGAATAGTGAAAACAGTAAATATTAATTACCATGGTTAAGGTCAAAAAGAGTTTAGTTGGGGGGGGGGGGGTTGAACCAAATAGTTACGTGTTAAAATATAATGAAAAATTCTATAAAATATATTATATAGACCTAGTTTTACATTATATTGTATAAATATCTGAAATGATCCATTTTCTATTCTTTCGGCATGTGATAAATATGGGTACACCTTTTTATTTTCAAAAAATACAGGTGTACCACTCACCTTAGTTATAAAAGGCCACTCAGTCTTCTCTCATATTCACACCATAAAAACCCCTTATATCAGCCTAGATGTGCCTAAATAGCTTCATAAATTAACTAAAAATTATACACATCCATTAGTTTGATCATAAATCCATCCTAAAAAGTATTTTGGTGCTTACCTAAGGAGGTTGTTCTAAGAATACGTGTCGTGATTAACCAAGTGTTTTATTTTGTTTTTCCTTCCACCTTATTAAAATGTTATTAAATTATGATGATTTAATAACTACAATTTCTGTCATATAAAAATATTATATTATGTTCATTTTATAACATGATTCTATATCATATTACATCAACTGTGATGCAAAATCATCATTCTCATGTATGCTGAAATACTAGTTCACGAACCAATGTCATTTTTTTCCATAATTGCCTCTAAAAAATTGTTATAATAATAGATTTAAAGTATATATATGATATTTGTTACATATTTATTCTTTTTATTGATAATATCATATATACCTTATTAATTTCCATTCCATGGGGGATATGATAACGTCGCTCATGTCTATGGAGGACCACCGCCTAATGAAGCGATGCAATTCATTTTTCAATAAAGATTTAAATGGAAGATAATAAGGATAATGTTATTTAATATATTTAATAATAATGATATAATTATTATATCTTTGAAATATTTACATTTATGAAAATAAAATATATCATTTTCTTTCATACATAGAAAAATGACAACATAATTCTAGCATACGTGTGGACTACCACCTCCACAAAGCGATGTGAAAAGTTTTTCATTACAAAATCACAAGAATGATATATTTATATATATATAATTATATTTACTGAAATAATATGGTATTTATGATATTATTTTATTTATTTAATGACTAAATAATACATACCTTCTTTCTACAATATTCATTGAAAAATAAAAACATTACTCATATATGTATGTATGACCTACCATCTCCATGATCATAACATAGTTAATTTTCACAGGAATAACTCGTTATTGGTTTTAAAAAGTATAACTGAAGTATGAAAATTATAATTATTTCATTATTATTATTCTAGATATGTTACATAATGACATACTTGAACAATATTGAGCCTACCATAGTCATTTTTGACAAATAAGATGGATACTGTCAAAAATTATGAAGTAAACACAACTAATTATGTAATTATATATGAAATAGTCATAAGTGAAGTAAAATTAACAATAAAACATTAATTGTTTCTCAACAAAATAAATAATTAATATACATTTATTATTTAGGAAGATAAATAATGAACCTGACAAATCAAACTCAAGGTAAGGGACTTCATCTCTATTTCCTTTTTTTGAGAAATATTTTGAAGTTATGAACCTATAATCAATTATTTGGAACACATACAGACCCATTGATATGTTGTATCATTAATAAATCTATTATCATTGTATGAAATGTTTTTATTAATATTATTCTTTCATGGGGCTTATGATTCAAATGTTTCCAAAGTGACAAAGGAAACCACTTTTTAAAAAATTTCTATATTAAATTCTCCCTTATAAATCTATTTTTCATATTTTTCCATGTTTTTAAAATGATTTTATTTTGGAATTGAGAGTTTTTCAAATTGAATTTATATCATTATTTTAAGGTTTTCCAAAAAATATAACCTTTGTTTATAATTTTTCAATTTCTTTAAATCAAATGGAATATTTTATGTTAATATATATAGTAAGAGAGAATTTTCTTCACACAGTAACTCTTGATTAACATTTTTATTCCATTAAAATAGTTCGTTTTTTCTTAAAATATAATACATTTGTTCATTTTTCTATGTATCTTGGTATTGAAAATGGGTTTTAAAAGGAAAGGGTATTTTGATATCTGAACGTGTTTTTTATATGGGTTATTTTTTTTCTGAAAGGAATTTTTTTGGAAAGATGCAAGAATAAAATGTTTTATTCATGATATAGTACTTGAGAATTATAGGAAAAATAGGTGATCCCAATATAACGTATTCAATGTTCTAATCCCAATTATAGCTCATGGGTGATCATGATATAACTCGTATTAAGGGTTGAGGGCCATTATATCTCATAAAAAATGGGTTAAACCAATATAAATTTAATATATTTTGAGCCCCATTATATCTATCAAATTTATTGGCTAATGATTATTTTTTCCAGATAATTATTTTACAATTCAATTCTATGGTTATTCCAATTTCAATGGTTTTGAAAGGATTTTATGAATACGATGCTCTATATTTCCTAAACGGGTTTCTATTTTCTTTTTGTGGGTTATAAGGATTTATTTGAGAAACAAGTGAGTGTTTTTTTCATGTGAAAATGATATATTTTATTCCACACAATGAAATTTGAGATAATGGTGAAAATTTCATAGGTTTTCAGATTTTTCATTCTACTGATGAAATTCTTGTATTTATGTCCCTTATAAAACTATTTGTGTTCATCCCATGTATTTAAAATTTTTTTCATAGGGTTTAATGTTGGGTAGAAAAATGAAGACGTAATGTGGAAATTCATGAAGGATTTTCATTAAAATAAATCATGTTTTATTTTAAAAGTTAAACATTATAGGAAAAGTTAATATTATTAAAAAGTATTCACTTTTTAATATATGGGGGTTAATGTATGAGTAATGACCTAATTATCTAAAATACTAAATTTGAAAATATCCTCAAAGTGAAATAAAGAGAATTATTAATGAAAACTAAATATTTTGTTATATATAATTATGGGTACATATAGTTGGTATCCTAGTTCTCTTTAGATAAAATTAGAGGTTAGGATAATCTTAATATCATACCCTTGAATTATTTTACATAATTGGTTAAGATTTAAAGTTATAAAAGATAAATATTACCATGTTGCTTCATCTGAACTATATATGTTCATAATGGGTATCCACAAAAGAAATAGGGAAACAATAGTGGGAAGGAACCAATAGAAAAATATTCATGCAAATCAATATCCAAATATGGTTTTAATTAGATAATAATAGCTTGTTTTAGTGATGTATTAGTTGAAACAATCTATAAATGGTGGTTGTGTCCATAATATAGAGATGTCATATCTACCATAGAGGAACATGACAACATTAAATAATTTCATGAGTCATAATCCCCCAAATTTTAGTAGATCATATAACCTAGTGGTATCTGAATGAATGATCAATTCCTTGGAGAAGATAATTGAATTCATGGGGTGTTTGGAACGTAAAAATGTAACCCCTTAAACTTATCATTCTTAAGGTTAAACTAATCAATGGGGGTCTTTTATTATGAATACAAAAGTGATAAAATATATTTATTCCATGTAATTGAACAAATTTAAGAATCTATTACTTGAGAGAAACATCCCTATGATTTTTTGACTCAATGTTGAGAAATAATCCCTAGAATTGAGTAAAAAAGTTTATATAGATACATATGAATAAAACATCACAAGATTTTCTAGGTATGCACCAGATTTTATTTGGGATATTGATATTAAAATAAATATATTTTACTCAGTACTGAATCCAAGTCTATAATGATCTTTGGGTTATTGAGAATTGAAAAGTTATGAGAATGATGTTCATTGTGATGAAAATGATGAGATGGGGGTTTCTAAAACTTATAGTCCTTGTGATGATGAAATTGAGAAGTTTTCGGGATGTAATGCTATGAGGAAAAAAGCATCAAAGAAACATGGAGGTCAGAAAATTATGTTCCAATATTCTGGTAAATGTGGTAAAAGGAACCTTGTATAATTTATTATAAAATCAGGGATGTGTTATCAATGTGTAATGTTTGGTCATATGGATCATTATTCCAAGGAAAGGAATCCTGAATAATCAATGAATGGGGTAACCGGTATCAAAAAATGGTGATGTTTTTCTAGTTTCAATGATTTCGGTCATTATGATAATGTGTGTCCAACGTTTCTTACTTTGGGTGGAAATCAAAATGATCAAAAAAAGTGTAGAAAAATAATTTTCTACTACTATGTTTGATGTTAGGAAATACAATGAAGTCATGATAGTTATGTTAACTATTTATTCAAATTATGATAATAAGCTTATTGACTTTGGATCTTCACATTATTTTATTTATGAGATATTTTCAAGTTAATTGGAAATATCACCTAATTTATGTAATAATAAACTTTTCATGAGAACTCAGGGTGGAAATATAAAATAAACATAGATTTATGGGAATCTTCCAATTATTATCAATGGAATGGTATTTCCTAAAAATCTAGTTGAATTGTCCTTAATTGAGTTTGATTTTATTCTTAGTATGAATTGTATTCCACCTTATCTTGTAAAGATAGATTTTAGATCTATGAAAAATATGTTCAATGATTTCATACCATTGAAAAATTACCAAGAAGCGGACAAATTGATTATAGATTGTAGTGAAATATACCTATATCATTTTGTTGAATGGAAAGAATATTTTATGATTAGTGATGGTACTATAATTAATGAATTTATGGATGAATTTCAAGATGACTTACCTACTATTATTCCTAATATGGATTTTCAATTTCTAAGCCCCCTTAATTAAATTTTTTATGTATAAATTTTAAACCTGAAATAAGAATTACAGGTGTTATTATAAAAAAGTTTCATTCGACCTAACACTTCACCATGGGGTGCTCGTAAATTTTTTTGTTAAAAAAAATTTGGTTCAATGATACTTTTCATTGATTATATAACTTTGAATAATATCACTAAAGAGAAAAATTATCATTTTCCTCGTATCAATAATTTATTTGATCTGCTATAGGGAGATCAGTATATTTTTATGTTTCATTTGAGTGCTCAGTTCCATCAGTTGAAGGTGATGGAGGGTGTGATTTTAAGGACTGTATTTTTTACTAGATATAACAATTATGAGTTTTGAGTTATTGAAATTTTTTTATCAAATAAAACTATTATATATATTGACATTATGAATGGAGTATTCAATGAGTTCTTGGATATGTTTTTGGTTGTTCTTGTTGATGAAATTTTGTTATGTTATAAAAGATAGGAGGAAGATGAAAGACACATGAGGATCTTTTTTCCAACCATAAAAGATACTTAATTGGATGGAAAGTTTTGTAAGTGTGAATTTTGGATAGAAATATTTCTTTCCCTGGCCATATTATTTCTATATATGGTATAATTATTAACACTTATAAAGTAATAGTTTGTAGAGAATGGGAAAGACCAACTAGTATTATAGTGATCCATAGTTTTCAAAGATTACTATGTTAATGCTATAGGTTTGACAAAAACATTTCTCGGTTTTCTAGAATGTTGGATAAGTTAACATGAAAAGGAGTTAAATTTACAAGGACAATATAATGTGATGATTACTTTCAAAAACTCAAATGGAGAATGGTAAATGCTCCATTTTTTGACATACCTTCACTAAATGGTCAATTTTTAATCTACAGTGATTATTTACCAAAGGGATGTGGTTGTGACCTGAGGAATAATGATAAAGTAATTGATTTTGTTTTATGTTAGTTGAAACACCATGATTTAAATTACTGTACATATGATCTATAATTAGCTATTTTGGGTTTTTCATAAACAAATTGGAGGAATCATTTATATGGATTAATGGGTAAAATATATACTAATAAAAAATATTTAAGTATATATCCACTCATAAATAATTGAACATGAGACATAGAATATGGATGTAAATGATAAATGATTATGTTTTCATTATTCGTAGCTATCATGGAAAAGAAAACAATGTGTGTGACACTTTGATTCAGAAAACTAATGCTACATTAACCATTTTAAATCTAACTTATAATCCTTTGGTTAATGATTTGATGAATAATGGACATGAATTCATAGATTTAGGGACATACCCTATATATTTTGTTACATTTTAGTGATATCTATTTTTTTAGAAAGAATTAAAAAATCTATGATGGAGGATCATGACTTGTAGGAAAAGTAGAATCCATTAAGAAGGGAATGTTTCCAAATTTTAATATTGATGAAAAAATTATTTTATGATTGAAAATAGATTATGTGTGCCTTTTGAATTCAAATTGAAGAGAGTGTTATTGAGTGATGCTCACATTTCCTTGTTTTCTGTTCATCTAGGTGACAATAAGATATATCAAAACCTACATGAGTATTATTGGTGGGATGGTATAAAAAGTGATATTCTTGACTTTTACATTATTTGTTTGAATTTTTAGAATGTTGATGAATAATGAAAACTTATGAAGGGAATGGTTCAACCGTTTCTAGTTCCATAGTGTAAATGAGAAAATATATCAATGGATTTCATAGGTGAATTTGCAAATACTTCTCAAGGTAACAATGAGAATTGGGTTATTATTGATCGATTATCTAAATATACACATTTCATTCCCATTATACATACTATGTTATTAGATCATATTTATAAATGGTATATAAAGGAGATATTCATGTTACATGGAGTGCCTTTCTCTATTATAACATACAATGATCCTAGGTTCACATTTATTTTTTGGAATGGTCTTAAAAAGAAATTGGGTACTGAATTAAATATCAGAACATTTTTTCATTCTCAATACGATGGAAAGTATGGGTGAACAACTCAGACCTTGGAACATATTATTTGTTCTTGTTCAATGGATTTTAAGTAATTATTGGATCTTTATATTTATTTAGTCGAGTTTTATTATAAAAATAGTTTTATTCTATTATACATATTGGTATGTTTGAGGAATAATATGATTGTGTTGATGAATGATTTATTTTTTGGATAATTTATGAGAAAGGGAGTTGATGTGACTTTATTTGGTAGAGGAATTGTATAACATGGTTTAGATGATTTAGAAATATATGAGGAGAACTCATAGTAGGCAGATGATTTATGCATATAACCAAAGGAAAGAGTTTTTTTAATGTAAGTAATCATGTTTTTATAAATTTATATCCATGTAATGGTTTTATATATTTTGGTAAAAAGGGAAATCTAAGTCCATGGTTCAATGTACCATATTAATTACTGGATAATGTTGGATTATTTTCCACTAAAGTGACTCCCACTAGTTTTTCCATTTACATAATTCTTTTCATATCTCAATATAAAGAAAACATACGCCATATTAAACTCGTGTTTTAAGCCCTGAACTAGATTAGTTGGAAGATAAATTTTCTTATCAGGAATTTTTTGTTTAGATTATTTACCATATAGATCAAGTGTTTTAAAATATGGCTATGTACTAGGTCATTTTTTATTTAAAAATCATACGGTTGAAGATGAATCATTGGAATATGAAAATAAAATAAGGAAAATATATCCCCACTTATTTATTAAGTGATTAAAATTGAGAGGATAGAATTTCAAAAAATGGTGAAAGAATGTAATAACCAAGGTAATGATATAATAAATCACTTTATTTTTTTAATAGTATAGTTATATTCATTATAAAAAAATTAATTATTTTTTATAAATAAAAAGAGAATTTGTTTTAATTAAAATGTTTTTTAAGAGGATTTATTAATGTTTCATTTCCAAATTTTATAATTTTAATTTATGAAAATTAATATAATGTTTGAAATCATCATATAAAAATAAACTTAGGGTGAGATATTTTTAATTTTTAGAAAATTTTTATTTTTCTATTAATAGTTAGATGTATCGATTTTTTGGAAAAAAAGTCATTTATTTTCAATAATTTAAGTAATTTATTTAACACACACAAGGATTTAAAAATGCATTTACTATAAAATTTTTTAAAGTAAACACTGATTCTATCTGAAACAACCCTATGTTATTATAATTATTAAACAATAAAGTTATAACCTGGCTATTAAACATAGTAATATGAATGGTAATAACTACTATTAAATGTTATTTATAATGGTTTCACATAAATAAAACATATTTATAATGAAATGTATAATTTTTTTCATAAAATAAAAAATATTTTTTAAATTCAAAATGTCAAAATTAACATAGAGTGAATTTTAGTATTTTTTGAGATGTTTTATTTTTGATGAATAGTTATAAATACTACATTGTTGTTCAAAAATATGTTTTTAGTAAAAATAATTATTATACCATAAATTGTGTTTTTATAGTCACTATAGATCAATTATACCTATATTAATCTAATTTAGATAATTGGAATCATTTTTATATTGAAATTAGATAAAGAATCATTTTGAAATTTGGAATGTTTTTTTTACCCACCTTCTCGCTACACCTTTAGGATTATCATTAAACATAATTTTTCCTCTTTTGTGAGTTGAATTTTTAAAAATAGATATTTTATTTTGTGATTAGTATTATATTTAGGTTATGTTAGGATTAACTTAATTTTTTAGTGAATACTAAATTGGCCCTTAAGAATAGTACAGTTACCCTTATGAATATTAATATAACCCAAATGAATAGTAAATAATCCAAATGAATAGTAACCTCACCCATGAATGTATAAATATAATTTATCCATATCATAAATGAAATTATGATATAATTATATCATATTTTATGTAAATTAATATTTCAAAACAATTTAATAATGATTTGGTATAAATATTTAATTACAATTTTAATAAAATGATCTAAAAGAAAATTAGCATTCATAAAATTTATTCTTAAATAAATTTTTTTTTCTTATGATTTTAGGATAATGAGACCTTAGTTAATGTTTCAGTGTTTTATAAAATGAGTAATAATTTTAAAAAATGTATTTTGCAAGTAAATGATGATTTTAATTAAAAATTAAATATCTCATATTTATAAAATTATTTTCCTAAAATAGAGCTCATTTTTGAATTCTACTCATCAAAAAATTGTTTGTGATAATATTTGGTATTTTTCTAAAATACATAATTTTTTAGTGAATATTAAAATATGACAATTTATGATATATGCTAAATACATGATTTATTGATTAATAGGTGATATATGGATGATGTAATACTATAAAATAAAACCATACTTCATTATTTTAATATATTTGATTTTAATTCTCAAACTACTCATTGTTTTGATCCAAAATAATAAACAAATGAATAAAATGTTCAAAAATCACCCCTCTCCTCCACTATTAATATCACCCCTTCTCTTCACACAGTCTAAGCATTGAGCCTTGTCAAATCTCTTCAAAATACTCTCCCCAATACTCCCTTGTAAAATATCTATTTTTCACATCAAAATATAAAATCCAAGGTTCTATAAGGAGGTTCTCAAAGAGGATAATTTAAGAGGTAAATATTCTTTTGTTTTCTTATAATTTCTATTAAATTACCTTTTTCTTTTCATATCCTTTACTCACCACCTATATCCAAATGAGTATGATATATATATTATCATATATATACAATAGTGATATCATTTTAATGTAATATACTTCATTAAACCTTTTTATCTCTCTCTTTTATATTAGAAATGAAATCATCCTCCATGAGGTGTTGATTTAAAACCTTCACAGATGACTGATTTTCATTCTTCAATTTCATATTCAAGGACGATCATGAAACCCATTTTTTGGCTAAAATATTATATAATATATTTATTAAAACGTATTTAATTTTTTTAACTATTATATAAACGTAATATTGATTCTTATGAAAAAAACTAGTTCATGACATTCGAAAAACCACCAAAATAATCTAATTGATTATCACTAATGTTCTATCAACTGACTCATCCTCAAACTATATAACCAAATGAATTATTTAGTACCCCTTGTTTCTATTGTGTAACACTTAATTTATTCTTTAATTTTTTATAATGTGCAAAGGTTATGAATTGGAGAGTTGGGCAAACTTTCAATAAGTTTTTGGGGCCAAAGAAGAGGTGCGCAGGTTGCACATGGTTTTTCCAAATCGTGAGTAAAGTCTAGTAGAAACCATGATATTTTTCAGATTTTGGACAGTGGATTCATCATGGTGTGTGCTCGATTAGGGATACCATGTAATGAGGCTGTGAAGGGTGAGCTGGAAATCAGTAGCTAACACATGGTAAGCACACAGTTTGTCTAACCACATGGTCTAACCGTGCGCAATGTGAAATTTATATCCATAAAAATAGGATCTCACTAATTTTTGACATAACAATATTTTTTTACTCCTAAGAAGACCTAATTCAGTATTCTACTCCATTTAAGGTAGGTGAACCACTCTCAAGTGATTGGGAATCAATCTAGAGCCCTCCCTTGGAGTTTTAAAGCCCGATTCTTGTTGTAAGTGACGTTCTTCATCATTTTTATCACATATTCTTAGATATACTTAGATATACTTCCCCAATCATCATGGTTTATATGATATACACCTATTATGGGTAGATCTAAGATCTTGAATGCCAAATATGATGAGGTTTCGACTTGTTGATGGTAGGAGAATAGATCAAAAGCGATTTCATAGAGAATCGACATGGTTGTGTGAGTGTTCTTCATCCATTGTTGGTTTTCATCAAATCCCCCTAAGTAGGTGGATTCACTCTCAAATAATATTATAATAATTGAATATAAATGATTAAAATTTATTTCTTTGTTTTTATTTTATTATGAATTTGTTTCTTAATGATTGATAGAAACACTCTTTGGTGATGGTTGTGGAATATCTAGAAAATGGGTGATTTTGATTAAAGTGTATGATTATTGATTTTAAAATGTGGGTTTTAAAATTATTTTCCTCTAGAATAATGGTTAATAGATTTTAAAAAAAGGTTTACAATAAAATTATTGAACTTATTGAAATGGAATGGGTTATTGGAATTGGTTTTTTGAAATTGGTTTTAATAAAATAATGGTTTTATTAAAATGGTTTGAAATGGTTATTTGAAATTGTTTTGTTATAATAGTGGTGTGTGTTTATAGAGCATTTATATTGCATTGTTGTAATATGAACTCGTTTTTGGTTCCAAATGTGTAATTGCACATGGGGTGTAATTATCACGTGACAACAAGGTAGATCGACGATAGACCGCTCATGAGTGTGGAACTGTCATAACAATGCATACATAGTTAGATGTGTGAATAACATGAATGGAATGGTTATGCTTGAATGATATTGAGAAATGGTATTAAATCCTGGTTTGGTGGTTTTATTGGGAATATTACTTTCTAGAAAAAAAATTAATATACCTTGTTCAATTTTGGTTTTAAATGGTTTTGAAGCTTGTTTATATTTATTTATAAACTGTTTTGGGAAATTGTTTTATATAAACTATTTTATATAAATGTTTTTAACTTTTCTTTCCTATTGTAATGAGTAGGGAATTCACTGGGGGGAACCCTACTAGGTTTTATTCTCACCCATGATTAGGAACATTGGATCTTTAGTATATGCGATCTTTCAGTACATGGGAAAAGGTAAAGTATCACACATATATAGCACCACCTTGTGATACTTGGACTGTTGTTTTTTACATTGGAGCTTGGATCTTTTGTGTCATGGATTCTTGTGGTTTTCTTAGAGTCTATAGTTAATTTTATTCTATTTAATTTTATAGGTTTTTTTATTCTTCTATTTCAAACTTTATAGTGTTTTTGATATGAATGGAAGGGTTGAGTTGTATTCCATTTCCCATGCATCATATAGTGAGCTTTTTGGTTAAGTTTTGTTGAGTTAATGATTTTTTTCTTAAAGGGTAAACCATCCCCCACTTGTATTTGAATCCCTTCAGAATTTATTTCCATCCATTTTCATCTTCGAGATGTCTCTTAAGACTTAGTAATAGTTCATTTTATTCTCAAGTCAATGATAATATGTTGGGCATTATAAGTGGTATCAATTTTTTTTATCCAAAAGTTTATTCAAGATTCATGGTATCAACTGTTTTTATCCTTGTGGAACATTTTGTCATCAGTTTTGTTGGTATTGCAGTTCAATTAATTCTTTTCTATTCCTTGGGTTATGATCATAGAACACAGAAGGATTGTCAGGACATAAGTGTTTAGGAGACACTTATAAGATCTTAGAATCTATTTTTCTTCGGTTTAGCTAATTATATGAGCATTACATGCATTTTAGAGGATTGAAATCCCACTAGGATTGCATATTTTATTTTGGGTAATGATTTATTATTGGGTGGAAAGATAGAATTTTTTGAAAAATGTAGAATTTGATTTCAAATGAAAGAATTTAATAGGATCATGATAGATGTATTTTGAAAATGGTATGATTTTCAAAATTGGAAAATAGTATTTATCAATGAAATTTGAACATTGAGAAGGTTTTTTTGGTAAAACAATGTTGTGGTAGTATATGTCTTTGAATTTGAAATGATAAGCCATCCATTGTTATAGAGTGAGACTTACAGAGTTTGTTGTTGGTTTAGAAAATGGCACTTAGTAGGCATTGTAGAAACCAACCGAAAGAAGCTGTGGAGAATATTTTTGTACTTATGGATTTTTAGTAACATCTTCATCATTCATTCCAGCATTCGAGATGGGATGTTTATCTGGGTATACAGAATATGTATAATGCATTGAAGGAACAATTTTGCTGGAGTGGCATGAAAAGGAAAGTGGTTGAGTTCATTTTGTGGTGCCTAACTTGTTAGAAATTTAAGGAAGAACATAAAAGGTCATCATTATTGTTATAGTATTTAATGATTCTACTATAAGAATGTGAGAAGATGGAGATGGATGTTTTGAAAGGTCTACCATGGATGGTTTGGAAACATGATTCTATATGGGCGATAGTGGATCAGCTCAAAAAGTTGTCCCATTTCATACCTATTCATGAAACTCATACGGCTGAGGATCTGTCAGAAATATATATTGTACAAGTGGTAAAGAGACATGGAACACCAGTTTTTATCATCTCAAATAGATATCAAAGGTCCACATATCATTTCATTAAATCCTTACAGATTTCCCTTGGCACTCAGTTGACGATCTGCATGGTGTATCATCCTCTAAAAGAAGAGAAATCTGAAAGGATGACACAGGCATCAAAAAATATGTTGTGGGATTTTATAATGGATTTTAGTGGATTATGGGAGAAGAATATTACATTATTGGGGTTATCATATAATAATAGTTATCAAGACACAATACATATGGCTCCTTTTGAAGCATTTTGTGGGAATCCTTATCATTCTCTACTATGTTGGGTAAAAATAGGTGAGACTTCACTAGTTGGGATGAGCCTTGTCCAAAAAACAAATTAGATGATTCAGTAAATTTTAAAGTGGATCGAGATGTCTTTGAGTCATCAGAATTCATATGTGGATCATCACCAAAGACTATTATCATTCGCAGTTAGTGATCACGTGTTCTTGAGGATCTCTCCAAGGCTTGGACATCATCATATTTGGATGTAGGGAAAGTTATCTCCAATATACATTGGACCCTTTGAGATAATGTAATGGGTTGGAGAGGTGTTATATCTTTTTTCATTGGAACCATGGTTTTGTGTGGTGCATAATTTTCTCCATGTATCTTAGTTGAAAAACTATCAGCCTAATCCTGACCATGTAATCAGATGGGATCACATTGACCTAGAGACAGATACTTCATTAGTACATATCTCGGTGTGGATTATGGATATGAAAGTGAAATTATTGAATGAAAAATAATCAGTCTATTATGGGTTTATTGGAAAATTGGTATGATTCAGTAAGAGACTTAGGAATGTGAGAAGGAAATGAAAGAGCAATACCCAGAAATCTTTCAAGGTAGTGATTATTTTCTTCTTTTCAAGGACAGAAAGACCAATGGTTTGGAAAATGTAGTACTCCCAGTTTCTAATATGTAACCAGTAATTTTTGGTTTCTATGTTCATAATGTTTAATGGTGAATGATGAGAGAGTTGGGTGAACATTCAAAATGTTTTGGGGGGGCAAGGGAGTGGTGTGCAGGATGTGCAAAGTTTTTCCAAACCATGCATAAAGCCTAGTAGGAACTGTGCGAAGTTTCATATTCTAGATAGTAGCTTTGGCACAGTGTGTGTACGGTTAGAGAGACCATGTGAGGAGGTTAGGTATGGTGATCTGTAAGGTAGTAGATAATGCATGTTTAGCACACGATTTTTCTAACCGTGTAGTCTAACCATGCACAGAGTCAAATCTAGATCCTGAAAAATTGTATCTTACGTATTTTGATATAACATTCTTGTTTTTTCTCCCATGTGTCACTAACATGGGATTCATCTTTGTAGAAGATAGGATAAACTCTACCAAGGTATTTGGAATCAATCTGAATCCCTCTGATGGCGTTTTGAATCCCAACTCTTGTGGTTAGTGAAATTCTTCACCGTTCTAATCATGTATTATTATATAAACTTAGATATACTTCTTCTATCCTCTAATTTTGTCAGATCTACACCTATAATGGGTAGATCTAATATTTTGGATTCCAAATATGATTCAATTTGGTCTTGTTGTCATTAGTATAATAGTTCTAAGGTGGTTTCATGGGGAATCGACCCAATTGTGTGAGAATTCTTCATACGTTGATGATTTTCATGAAAACATTGTAGGAGGGTGGAATCACTCTTGAATCCTATTAGTAGAACTTAACTTAATGGATTAAAATTTATTTCTTTGTGGGTATTTGATTGTGAATTGGGTGCTTTATTTTTTTTAGAAACCCACTTTGGTGATGGTTATGGAAAACCTATAAAATGTGTGCTTTTGATTAAAGTGATTGATTCATTATTTAAAAATGTTCATTTTAAAATCGTATTTATTTGGAATCATGGTATATGGATTTGATAAAAAAATTCAATAAAAGAGTGAATTAATTGAAATGTAATGGTTTATTGGAATGGGTTTTTTTAAATGGGTTTCAATAAAATAATGGTTTTATTTGACCTGTTATTTGAAATGGTTTTGGAATAATAATGGTGTGTGTGTATAACACGTTTATGAGGCTTGGATGGAATATGAACTTTTTCTTGGTTCCAAAGGTTTAATGGAACATGGGGTGTATTTATCATGTGATGACATGGTATATCGACAAGAGACTGCTAATGAGTATGGAACTGTCATAACGAACAATGCATAAATGGATGTTTGAGTAAGTGGAATTTAATTTCTATGCCAAACTGATATTGAGAAATGGGTTTAAAGATTGGTTTGGTTGTTTTAAATGGAATATGACTTTTTGGAAAAACATTAATAGCACTTGTTCACTTTTGGTTTCAAATGGTTTTGAATATTATTTATATTTAGTAATAAAATATTTTGGGAAATTGTTTTATATAAACTATTTTATATAAAGGTTGCAAATTTTTCTAACATAGTGGGTTGAGTAGGGAAGTCATTGGTGAAAACCTAATATGTTTTATACTCACCCCAATATTTTCACTTTGGTTCTTTTTCATATGTGATCTTCTGGGGCATGGGAAAAATGAAATGTATCACATGATTGTAGCACAATATCGTGATACATGGACTGTTTGGGGATTTTGAATCTTAGAGCTTCTGGATGATGGAATTTTGTGGTCTTCTTGGAGTCTTTAGTTGTTTTTCAACTGTTTACTTTGATATTTTTTGGTCTTCCTCTTTTACACACTTTAGAGTGGTTTTGATATGAATGGAGTGGTTGAGTTGTCTTTCATTTTTTCATGCATCATATACTGTGCTATTTGGTAATGGTTTTTTGAGTGAATGGTTTTTTTCTTAAAGGGTAATACGTCCCCCCCCCCCCCACATCTTCATTTTAATCCCTTCGGCATTTATGTCTAGCCTTTGGTGTCTTAGGGATATCGCTTAAGGCCTAGTAATGATTCATTGTATTCTCAATAAAATGATAATTAATAGCCAATTAAAAATTATATAGCCATTTAATCCTATGGATTTTCATTAATATCATATAATTTCAATTCTGGAGAATTATACCCATTCCACATGTACTTCCATAATCATATTCAAGTATATCAATCATGAAAACCAGGGAAACAAACACTCACAAGTGATAAAATTGTATCTTATAGCTCATCAAAAATGTAATAAATGAAAATAAAAAAATTATAATAAATCAAATACATGTTGAAGATGTTATTAAAATAATTATTAATGAGTCAAATGTGATATTCCTGAGATTAATTACAAGTGTATAACACTTTCACAGATAAGTTAAGGGTTTTCTCAACTCACTTTCATTTTCATGAGATATGCCTTACTCACCACTATTTCTTTTGTGTGGTGTATGTATACTATTCATTGATGTTCCATATCAAAAAACTATTTATATAAATGGAATTAAATATTATATTTTATGGTCATTAATTTAATGGGTTATATGGTTTGAGTATTTGAAATGTTGTAAGGGTTTTCTTCACGAACTATCATTTTCATCAGGTTATGATTTCTTCTTCTATAAACAAATGTGACTCCTCATTCCTTTAATACACTTATTTTAAATTTGGTGTATAAATTCCAACCACCTATATCAAGATCATATCATCTTTTGTTTATGACAATTACATGTTTTAAAAAGGTTCCCTTCTCATAAATTCTCGATAAGTAAGCCTGATTAAAGGACACATCTCAATTTCTTACCCATTTTCAAGAACCAAATATAAACTATTTTAAGAAACCATTATTTCATCTAAAATCACTACTTTTTTCATAAAAATTTATCCACGTTATTTTATGGTTTTATTCAAATATGTTTCCAAAAGAACTATTCTTTTCAATGTAAAAATATTATTTCTCTCAAAAAGTCCTCGTTTATTTTATAAGAGTATTTTAATCTATTTCAACACCATGTTTGATTATTATTGATTAATATTTGATGATTCAAACTACCATATTTTATTGAATGGTTTATGATTGGTTTCATTGTGGATGTGCTACCTTGATAATAGTCACCATTTTACTCTGAATGGTTAGTGATTATGTATACTGATTGGGGAATGTTATTTACATTTCATATGATAGTTTCAATATGAATGTACATGATGATTATATTTCACCCCATTCATATGAGGAATGAATTGGACTTAGTAAGTGTCTGGTGGGTCCCACTATATCCCCTTGGTGCATCTGTAGGTTTCATGAGACAAACTAGACTTTGTTTTTAATGATCAGTAAGGGTAATAATTCGAAAGAATTTAAAAATAAACAATAAGGCAAGGTGAATAACTAAAAACACTTTCAATTAAAACAAAAAATTTATAATAATATGGCAGAAATAAAAACCAGATATATGATAACATATTAATAATCACATATAAATGATACTTAGACATAGATATTATACTAGTCGAATAATCCTATGGAATATCAAATACTAATCTCATAATGGGGGAATGCATAATGTTGTACATCATAAACATATTATCAATTCTTTGGCAAAGACACCATTCATAATCATGTATGATGTTAACCAATACCCAAACTAGTTTGTCTCATGAGACCTATCAATGACCTGAGAGGCCATAACAATCCCCACCTAACAGTTACTAAGTCCAATTAATTCCTCATATGAAAGGAGTGAAATATAATCAACATATAAATTCATATTTAAACTATCACAATAAATGTAAAAAACATTCACCAATCAGTAAACATATTCACTAACCATTCCAAGAAATATTGTTAAAGGTATCAAAATATAACATCTATAGTCAACTAATCATAAACCATTCAATAAAATATGGTAGATGATATCATAAAATATTACTCCCAATTAATCATAAGAATCAAAAAGGGATTTTAAATATTTGAAAATACTCTTATAAAATCATTAAATAATTCTTGCAAGAAATAGTCTTTATTACATTGCAAGGAAGATTTATTTTCGAAAAACATTTTTATAAAAAAAGGAAATTAAATAAGATTTATTTTCATGAAAAAATTATTTATTTTATAAAAATAATGGTTTCTTAATGTATATTAAATATGGAACTCGAAAATGGGTAATAAATTGAGATGATCCCCTTAATTGGGATTGTGTATCACGAATGATTGAGAAGTGAACCATTATAAAATATATAATTATCATGAATGAAAGAAAAAATGATCTGGATAAATGAAGTTGGGATGTATAAACATAATTTAGAAAAATTATATAAAATTAATTAACAATTAAATTGGTGTAAGGAGGAAGAAATCATAACCCAAATGAAAATGATGGTTTGAGAACAAATCCCTTACCAAATGTCCAAATTTGTTCTGCAATTGACCTAAACGTCATGGATAATCCAATTAAATCCATTAATTAGTTAATTTAGAATATTATACACATTTATCTGATTTACAATAATTTTATTATATTCATTTATGGCCTTTTTATGAGTTATAAGATACAATTTTATTTTCCAGGAGTGTTTTTTTCTTTGGTTTTCACGATGGATATACTTTTATATGATTATGGAAGTAAATGTGGAATTTGTATAATTTTAAAAATTTAAATTTATATTAAATTAATGAACATAAATAATATTTAATACTTACATAATTCATTTGGTTATATGTTATTATTTTGAGTCATTAGATAAAACATTAGTGATAATCATTTAGACTAGTTTGGTAGTTTTCAGATCATTACGAACTAGTTTTTCCATATGATTTAATATTATGTATATAAACTATTTATAGAAAATTAAATATATTGTAATAAATATATTCTATTATATTTTAACCATTAAAATGGTTTTATTACCATATTTGAAGTGGAAACTGAAGAATGAAAATACGTTATCCACGATGGTTGTAAATTGGCACCTCGCGGAATATTATATCATTTTTAAAATAAAAAAGAGAGTGAAATGATTTTGAGGAAGGATATTCAATTAAATTGATATCAATAGAGTATAAACTGGACACTAGATTTATAATTCTCATTTGTATGGAGGAGTTGAGGATAGAATAATTAAATAAAAGAACTTGAAAAGAAATTTAAAGGAAAAGGAAGAGGATTTTACCTCTTGAATACTCTTATTTGAGAACCTCCAAAAGAGAAGTTATTTTAGTTTTTTTATGACAAAGAGATTCTAGACATGTGGGAGAGTCTTTGGGAGAGTTTTGGCTATAAATTTGAAATTCTTCAAGTCTTAGAAGTGTGATGAGAGGTGTTGGTGAGGGGTGGTATTTATGGTGGAGGAGTGGTGTTTTTTTTTTGAATATTGTATTCATTTCTTTATTATTTTTTCCCATGACTATGAATAGTTTGAGAATTATCATAAAATATACTAAACTAACGAAGTAAATTTCAATATTATGGGATTAAATCATTCATACATCACCTATGACTAAATAAACCATGTATTTAGCATTTATAATAAATTGAATTATTTACTATTTACCAAAGATTCAAGTATTTTAGAAAATCTCAAAACTTCACCCTAACCATTTCTTGATGTATAGAATTAAAAAATTAACTCCATTTTATAAAAACAATAATATAAGTATGAGAAATTGATTATTAGTTTAAACTATCATTTACATGAAAAATTCAGATTTCAAATATATAACTTATTTTATAACACATTCAGAAATAAACTAAGGTCTCATAAATTTATCCTATAATCATAAGATAAGAAAATGTTAATTTATGGATAAATCTTCTATAAATAATGTTTCTCCAAAATGTTTTTATTAATTATAAAATTTTAATTAAATATTTATGACTTACAAAAATACCAATATTAAATTAATTTTTTTTAAAATATTCATTTATTTATACTATAATATAATTATATGATACTTTAATTTATAAGGTTCCAAAATTTCATTTACACTTTCAAGGGTGATGTTACTATTAATTAGTATGATTTACTACTCATAAGTTTCATATTACTGTTCTTAAGGTCAAGTTACCATTTAATCGGTATAGCTTCCTTACCTTCTAATAATACCTCTTATTTCATTAATTCTTCATTTATGATGTTTATATTGTGTCATATAAGAGATTATATGAGATATATATTATATAAACAAAATATCATAAATTTCATTGATAGAGTTATGGGTCGTTACATTCACCCCTCTTATAAAAATGTCATCCTAACAATTTCTAGATTGTCACCCCAAAAACAGATTTGGGAAGTTCTTCATCATAAGATCCTCAGGCTCCCATATCGCATCTTTAATCTTATTATTTTTCCAAAGTACATTTACCATATGAGTCATACAATTTCTCAACACCTATTCTTTCGTGTCTAGAATCCAAATTGGCTCTTCACAGTAAGATAATTTAGGATACAATTCTATTCATTAATAAGTGAGTACGTGTGTTGGGTTTGGCATGAACATCCTTAACAAAGAGATTTGGAACACATTATGTACTTTAGAAAAGCTATGTGGAATTTTCAAATGATAAGGAACATCTCTAATTCTCTCCAGAATTTCAAATGGAAAAATGTACCTAGGACTTGGTTTCCCTTTCTTTATAAATCTTATAACACCCTTATATAGAGATACATTCATGAAAATGTGATCTCCCACTTGAAACTCTAAAAATTTCCTTCGATTATCGAGGTAGAAATTTTTTTCCTTCTTTGAGCTGATTTGATATGGGTTTGTGTAGTCATTATCATTACTATGGTTTCCTCCATAAAGAATTGGGCCTAGAAGTTTCCTCTCACCAACTTCATCACAACATAATGGTGTACAACATCTCTTTCCGTACAATGCTTCATATAGTTCCATTTTAATTCATGAAGGCAAACTGTTATTATAGGAAAACTCTACCAAAGGTAAATAATGATCCCATATACCTTGAAATTCAAGTGATTATGATATCAAAATTTATTTTAGTGTTTGAGTCATCCATTCTGACTTCCCGCCATTTTGAGGGTGATAGGTAGTAATCAAATGAAGCTTAGTATCCAAATATTTCTGAAGAATTATCCATAATTTCGATGTAAATCATGGATCAATATGAAACACAATTAAGATAGGTTCTCCATGAAGACTTTCAAATTCACTAATATAGATCTGTTCAAGATGCTCTAGGGGAAAATCCTCCATTATAGTGAGGAAATGGGAAGATTTGGTATGTTGATAAAAAAATTACCCATATTGTATCGTTATTTCTTGAAGTGTTTCATAATCTAGTGAAAAACCCCATGGTGATGTATTCCCATTTTAATATAGGAATAGGTGGAGGTTTCATGACTCTTATAGGATGTTTTCTTTCAAACTTTTCATGTTGACAAACTAAACATATTGATACATAATTATAAATTTCTCACTTCATGTTATTCCACCAAAATGATCCTTCAAATACCTATACATCTTAGTTCTATTAGGGTGTATAGGGAAATTCCAATCAAGGGAAACATCCAATAACTCTGTTTTTAGAAACATTATAGAGGGAACACATAACAACCTCCCAAATTTCATAATTCCATCCACACACATGATGTTAGGAAACTTCCCATCATTCAAAAATATAAATTTCTTTTGAATATTCTCATCATCAATCTTGGAACTATTAATTATTTATAATAAATATGGTTTGGAAACCAATTAAAAAAGTAGCGATTTCCACCTTCTTTGATAATTCCCATATCCATATTAATTAGTTCCATGAATAAAAGATCCCTTTCAATCCACATTTCATTCATAACACCTCGATCATTCATGCTCAATGAATCTTCATCCTTATTTTCCTTCCCTAGGCGGTAGTGTATGGAATAATAATGATTCTCGAGTTGCTCAATCAATATCCTCTGACTAATGTTGATTTCTTTCTATGAAAAGATATATTTCAAACTCTTGTGATCTATATATATCTCACATATTCCACTATAGAGATAATGTCTCCATATGTTTATAGTAAAGATTATAGTTGTTAACTCAATACCATGAGTTGGATAGTTTCCTCAAAAATATTTTTTTTAATTTTCTAAAAGACACTTTATGGTCAGTGGTAACCGCACAATTCAAAATTCAAAACAGCAAAATTCCAAGGTTCAAAACCAAACAAACATTAAACACCATGACAAATTCAAAAAGCTAAATGCATCCCGAGTCTTCTGAAAAACATCAGCATTCCCATCTTCCTGTCATAGTCATCATCACCATGATAGATTCATCCACCTCCAAAAGGAATTTTTCAAAAATCAAAAATCAAGCAGACGTCATCAGACCTCTTGAAGCAGCTCTGTCCAATCACCATCAAAACGTATTGGGTAACGAAGAACCCAAGTTGGAAGATGCCTCGAACCACGCCCCCTTACGGAACCCACCGTCTGTCGTCCCTCCGCAACATCCGAACACAATCACAGAACTTGAACCATCACGCCATCGACATAACCTTTGAACCGGACTACAACCTTAACCAGAAGCATCCATCGGAACAAAATGAGAAAAACACCTTGAACAGATCTTCACCGCAGTAAACCTTGCCGCACCACCAACTTAACCATTTTCCATCGCCACTTCACCACACAAACCAGAAGCTCCACGCCTGAACCACCGGGAACCCTCCACCACAACACACCACACACCCAAAACCTCCTACGAATCATCATACCCAACCGACCTAGAAGGGGGTAGTGGTCTTGGAGGCCAGAGAGGGGCGAGCGGAGGGACTCCCACAGTAAGCCACTGAGCAATCACCGTCGCGTCAAACCCTAAAGGAGGCCAGACATGAATGTTGCTGAGGGGATGAAACCCTAGAGATACTGAAGATAAAGAATAAAGAGGGGCCAAATCCCTAAAAAAGGGAGACGCATCTCTGAGAAATCCATAACCGCCTATCCGCTAGACCCAAAACCTCAGAGACTCCATCATTCCAAATCCGACCTGGAAAGGATTAGTAGAGCTCAAGGTCAGAGTGCATAGGAGACGGCCTGGAAGAGAGCCGAAGAACAACGGAAAAGAGGGAGGCGAGGGGGAGGAATCTGTGAACGGAACAAGTGAGAAGAAGTGAGAGCCCTATAAAGTGGGAGAGAGGGGAGAACCAGAAGGAGATGAAGTAGAGGCTCCATCACTGACAAAGGAAGAGAAAAACCCTAGGAGGAGCGAGCTGAGAGCCCAAGCACATCCATGCGAGTGAGGCGCCATCATGAGTTGGATAGTTCGGTTCAAGAATTTTTAATTCACTTGATTTATAGGCAATAACTATATCATTATACATATGGAGTCAACCAAGGCCGTTATTTTTGGAATGGCAATAAATAAAAAATCCGCAATGTCATGATGGTAGAGTAATGATCGGAGAAGTCACAAATCTACACATCTATTCTTAAAAAAATTCTTTACATTCTTTTTTCCAAACAAACTTAAACCCTTTAAATGTGATCTTGGTTTAAAGGTTAACTAACTGGGAAAAATTATGAATAAAACATTCATAGTAACCTTATAAACCAATTAAAATACACAACTCTATTATGTTCATTGGTGTAGGACATTCATTAACTAGATCATTCTTCATAAGATCAACTAGTATTCCATCCTTATAGATAATTTGGCTATGAAAAGAAACTGTTTGAATCAAGAACTCAAACTTGTTAAACTAACCATATAACTCGTTTCATCTGATATTCTTAACAAAAATTCCCAAGTGCTTCTCATAATGTTTGTAGATTTTGGATTATACCATGATATCATCCATAAATACCACAAAATTTCTCAGGATATTACTTGAAAAATATATTCATTAGATCCATGAAAACAGAGGGTGAAATAGTTAGTCTAAAAGTTATTACTGTAAACTCGTAATACCCGTACCTGGTTCGAGATTTTGTCTTTATAATATATTCTTTATTCACATGAAATTTATGATATACAAATCAAAGATAAATATTTGAAAAATATTTGGCTCTGTGAAGTTGATTGAATAATTCATGAATTTGAGGGAGAAGATACTTGTTATTTACCATAATTGCATTGATCTCCCTATATTCAATGCACAATCTCATAGATACATCTTTCTTCATAACAAAAAGAACATCAACTCCCCCTGGAGAAATAGTAGGTCCAATAAACCCCTTACTACTCAACTCCTCTAGTTGTTTCTTCATCTCCACTAATTCTACTATGGTTATTCTATAAAGAATCATTGATGTAAGCATTATACTACAAATTAAATAAATAGAAAACTCAATTTATCATTTCAAGTGATGTCTAAGTAAATCCTATGGAAATACATCAATGAGTGCTCACAAAATTGGTACATCATCAATTTGAATATTTCTTTCCACATGTCATAGATATTGTGTTATCTTCCCCACCAAGTATTGTATTCAGTAGAGTTACTAAGGGTGGATCTAGATAAAAATCATAGAGTGGGGATTCTAGTCTAAGGATAAGGGACTCTACATAATTCTCCAAAATTGTAACCTACTTCTTCTTTCAATATATTTTCATATCATAATTTGAAAGACAATCCACACCAATAATTATATGAAAGACAATCTTCTATATGATGACAAGGATAGAAAATAAAGCCTATTTATTTGTCATAGGGGGAGTTGTTTGAAAGGATATTTGAGAAAAATTTGGGCAAGGCTCAAGGCTTGGGAGGTGTGAGGTTAAGATGTGGTGAGGGGTGGTATTTATAGTGGAGGAGAGGGGTGTTTTCTCATTATTTTAATCATTAGTTTATTATTTTTTATCAAGACTATGAACTGTTTGATAATTATCATAAAAAATAATAATATAATGAAGGGTAGTTTGAGATCTTGGGCTGACATCATCCATACATAATCTAAGACTCCATAATTAATGTATTAATTTTTTTCATAAATTATTGTATTTTACTATTCACAAAAAATCAAGTATTTCTAAAAAATACCAAAAAAATCACCCTAACAATTTCTTGACATTTAGAATTCAAAAATGAACTCCATTTTATAAAAATAATTTTATAAATACGAGAAATTTCATTTTTTAATAAAAATCATAATTTACCTGACAAATATAGATTTTCAAATTATAACTGATTTTGTAACACTTTTAAAAGTTTACTATGGTCTCATAAAACTATCATATAATCATAATACGTCAAAATAATAATTTATAAAAACATTTTATGAAAATAAATTTTCTTTTAAATTATTAAATTAGTCATTTAATTTTATTTAAATATTAATGACTTACAAAAATGCCATTACTTAATTAATAATTTTTAAAATATATATTTTCCTATACTATGATATAAATATTTTATATTGTAACTTATAATATGGATAAATTTTATTTATACTTTCATTTGTCAGGTTCCTAATAAATTGATCAATTTATTATTCATAAGTGTCACGTTAATATTTCAATGTTCATGTTATTATTTCGTTGGTATATGTTCCTTATCTTCAAGAAATGAATTTTACTCAATTAATTATTTATTTACAATGTTTTAATTGTGTTATTAATGTGATTTTATGTGATTATACTATATGAAATAATTATAAGAAGGGAATTTAATTGATAAATGTTTTGGGTCGTTACATTCTTCCCCCCTTATGAAATTTCTCCCTTAAAATTTTCATTTTTCATTATAAGTTGAAAACAAGTGTGGGTACTTTTCCTTAATCAATTCATCTGGTTCCCATGTTCGTCTCTTTATACATATCGTTCCACCATAATACTTTCACAAGGTGAGTAGCCTTGTTGTGTAGAATATTATCACTATGATCTAAGATTTTTAATGGATAATCCTTATAAGAAAGACCATTCTCTAACTATACCAGCTCTAAAGTTTGTACATGTGAAGGATCTGGTATGTACTTCCTTAGGAGAGATATCTAGAATACATCGTCTACTTGAGACATGGTTGGTGGATGTCCCCGTCGATAGGCCACTATTCTGAAATGATCTAGAATCTTTAAGGGGACGATGTACTTGGGAAATAGCTTCCCTTTCATCCCAAATATCATGATTCTATTCAATGGAGATATGTGGAAGAATACCATGTCACCAACCTTAAACTCAAGTTCCCATCATCGATTTTCTTCATAATGCTTTTGTTGACTTTGGGATTCCTTGATGTGTTTCTGAATGTTTTTCGCCCTCTACACTATTTCATCGACCATTTCAGGTCCTCGTAGCTTATGCTCACTAACTTCATTCTCGCATGTTGTTGTTCTACAAATTTTCCCAAATATGGATTCATATGGAGCCATTTGGATGCTAGAGTGTAAAATATTATTGTATGAGAGTTAGACCAGTGGTAGATGTTGGTCCCATAATCCATTGATGTCTATAGAAACTTCTCTCAATATATATTCTAGTGTCTAAATCATCTACTAAGATTGGCCATCAATTTGAGGATGACAAGTCATACTGATGTTCAACTCAGTTTTTGTAGCATGTTTGAGACTTTTCTATAATGTTTTGGGGGATCTCAAATCTCAATCAGATACAATCGATATGGGTACTCCATGAATATTTACCACAACATTGATATATATTCGTGCAAGTTTATCCAATAAGAATTCCTTTTTAATTGTGATATAGTGATCTATCTATGTAAGACAATCCATAATATCCCATATAGCATTGTTCCCTCTAGATTTCATTGGAAGTCCAGTGACAAGATCCATGTCGATGTTTTCCCATTTCCATGTTAGTATGGGTAATGATTGCTTCAAACCTTTTGGGTTTTGTCTATTATCTTTCACTTTCTGACATACCAGGAAATTTCATATATATTTTTCAATATCATTTTTAATATTGTCCCACCAATAGTTCTATCAGAGATCTCGATATATCATTGTGCTCCGTAGGTAAATAGAGAATGTTGAGCTATGTACATCATTTAGAACCTTCTTATTTATCTCTGGATTTGATGGTAAACATAATCGTGACCCAAATATTATGACTCCATCCTTATCAATCTTGAACTAAGAGGATTTCCCATTTCGGATAGCCTCCACCATTTTCTGAATTTCCACATCATTTCTTTGAGTATCCTTTATTTTATCCACATGGGATGGTTGAGAAATCATTTGATAAAGGATTTATGATTTTATTTCCTTAATGATCCCCATGTCCATCCTTTTAAAGTATAATAAGACCGGATCCTTATCAATTCTCATCATTGATAATGATGCAGTATCCTTTCATCTTAGAGCATCTTCCACATTATTTTCCTTACCATGATGGTAGTGTATTGAGAAATTGTAATCCTTGATAAGATCTAACCATATTCACTGGCGTATATTAATATATTTCAGTGTAAATATATATTTGATACTCTTATGATTAGTATATATCTCACATGTACTCCCATAGTCACAATTATGTCAGATTTTCAATGCAAATATCAGAGCCGCAAACTCCAGATCAAGTACAGGATAGTGTTTCTAATGAATTTTCAACTTCCTTAATGCACATTCTATCCCTTTATCATTTTTAATCATTACACATACCAATACATTTTTTGAAGAATCATTGTACACCAAAAAGAGTTATCTACTTTTTGAGAGTGTGAATATTATCGTTGTGATAAGCCTCTTTTTGAGCTCCTTTAAGTTTCCTCACATTCTTGAGTACATAAAAATTCCACTCCCTTCTGTGTCAACTTTGTTATTGGGTTTTAAAATCATGATAATATCTTCCCAAATCAATGGTAATACCCATATAGGCTAAGGAATATATGGATCTCCATTATAGATATTGGTATGGGCCACTCTTCAATTACCTTTGTCTTGGAAGGGTCAATATATATCCTTTTTCTGTTGATTACATGCCACCCGAGTGATAAATCCTTAATCGAAAACTCACATTTACTACACTTTTCATAAAATTTCTCCCTTATCAAAGACTTCATCATAGTATAAAAATGCACCTCATGTTCCTCCTTGCTCTTGGAGTATATCAAAATATCATTGATAAATACAACCAAACATTTGTCAATGTAATACCTGAAGACACTATTCATTAAATCCATGAACATTTCTAGAGTATACCTGAGTCCTAAAAGCATAAATATGAACTAATAGTGTCCATACATTGTTTAAAAGCCAGTCTTGGGAATTTCTTCCTTCCTCGCATTTAATTGGTGATAACCTGATCAAATTTCCACCTTAGGGAAATAACTGGGCTCATATAGCTGATCAAACTAGTCATCAATCAATTATAGGGGATACTTGTTCTTTATCGTGATTTTATTGATCTTATGATAATAAATGAAAAGTTGTATTGATCTATCCATCTTCTTGATGAAGAGGACCGGTGCAGACCATAGTGAAGCACTTGGGTGTATACAACCCTTGTCCATATTCTCCTGTAACTGCTTCTTCAGCTATTCTAGCTCAATGGTCTCCATTCTATAAGGATTATTTTATATAGTCAGAGTTCTAACAATAAGTTCAATTGAGAACTAAACATATTGATCAAGAGGAATACTAGACAATTTTTTAGGTAATACATCAGTGTAATCCCTCATAGTGGATATTTCCCCGAGCTTGATTCAATCTGGTGACTCAAGAATTTGAGCAAGAAATGATTTCTCATAAGTAAATAATTTCAACAATTGAGACAATGATTCTGAAATATATTCATCTTCCTCCTTACATTTGAAATTAATTTTAGGATTCTTCATGATGTGAGGATTGATCTTCCATTCCTGATAGTTGATGTTTTATTTGAATAAATATAGCCAATCTATGCCAAAAATAACATTGAACTACACCAAACAAAGTAAGAGAATATTTTATAAGAGGTTCAGTCCACAAAAATTAACCAGGGATGAGTTATATAATTTTGATGAAATAATTTCCACATTTTCTATTCTCATAGGTAACTCAACCTCCATATTTTGAGGTGGGGTTCAAATATTTCTACTAAACTTACAAGATATTAAATAATGAGTAAAATTGAAATAAAATAGTATATTTGATATTCTTGAATGAATAACTAGTGTACATATTCCCACATCATTTTATGGATCCACCGTAGAATTTGTGATAGAATATGCCTTTACTTATTTCATTGTAGGTTTTTGTTGAAGGAATGGGATCTACATCAATGCACATAATCCAAATAATAATACTGATCGTTTATTCGATGGATTTAAGACAACCTTTTCTAGGGAACATTCTCCCAAAAATTCCCATCATATGAGGAAATTATAAAATGTTATAAAAAGACAATGAAATATTTATCCAAGTATTATGGATTCAATAGGAAGAAAGAGAAGAAGGAAATATATGATAAAAAGATAGATAAAGTAATGAAGGGAGAAAATTAATTCCCCACATGTGATAATTATGGAAGAAAACACCATGGTATATAGTTAAGTGTTAAAGGAGATTGCATCAAGTGTGGAGAAAAACACCCCAATTCTAATGATTGTAAGGAATTGAAATAATTTTCCAATTTTCAGTGATTCTACTATAAAGGGATGGGGAACTATGAAAATAAATGTCCCATGCATCAAAAGAATATACCCCAAAACAAGATAATGGATCATGGTCATGATTATGTTCCTAACACATATTAAGTGGAATGATTAAGGTGCTTATGTTTGGATTATCTCATTTGATAATTTTATAAATGATGTACTAGTTATAAAAGTTATGGAAAATATAAGTATTTTACTTTAGTTCAATTTCCTTAGGGATTTTTGGTAAAAAGATGAATTATAAAAATGACAATTGACTCAGTAGCAAGTTAATATGTTGGTAAAGTATATGGATGTAGGAAAGACAACCCACAATCTATTCGTGAAAGTTATATATTGATTTCGAAATAAAGATATGATAGACTTTGATAATGTAAATTGGATAGACCATTGTATCTTAGATCTAAATAATGGATTATCAACAAGCATTGTTAGAGTCTACAACATTTTGGATTTAATAAATATATACAATTTCATATGTTTTACATAAGGAATAAGTATTCATAAACATATTCAACAAGTTTATGAAGTGATTCTTGTTTTTACCATGGTTCAATAGAATATAAGGGGAATGCACTCACATGTTGGTTTGTGATTATTAAGAGAAACATCATGTTGATTAATATGTTCATTATGTAAATTCATTGAACTTGTTTCTAAAGTGTTGGATCATGATATTTTGAAAAAAATTAACCATTTATGAAATGGTTTAATTTGATCATTTTATAAGGATATAGAGTTTAATGTATTACATCACCACATTACGCAGCCTGTGTAAAGAGATAAAGTACAGATAGTTTAAGGCACAATAAAAGGATAAGATTGTGTTTATGAAATTGAAATGTACATTTATACTCTTATATAGTGGAATAATTACTAAAATATAGGAAAATAGTCTTAAAAAATATTTTTTCCAATTATTATAATTTTTTATGATATCAATGGATATTTTCATAATTATAGTTCATGGTTTTTTAATGATTAACATTCTAATGATTATGTACTCTATAATTCTCCATCAGAACTTGATAGTTATATTTCTATTTTATGCCCATGTTTTCACTTCCCACCAATATTCTCCTTTTCAAAAACAAAATTTTTTGGTGACCAACTAATCTACTATTACATATTTTTAAGAGGATATTTTATTAACATTATTTTCGATGTGGGTTTCCCAAAAGGTAAATTTCAAGTATCAACCGTTAACTATAGAAGTAAAATTTAAAATTAAGAGGACACAATTTATTTAAGTATGATAGAATGTAACACCTCATGTAATTACAAAAATGTAACATAGAAATTAATGTGTGCGACACTGATTCATTGTGAAACAACACTTTGTTATTATAATTTTGAAATGGGATAGTTATAACATGGATGTTAAATATAGTAATAATTACTATTAAATTTTGTTTATAATGGCGTCACATAAATAAAACGTATTTACCATGAAATTTATAATTTTATTTTGTAAAATAAACATTATTTTTTGAATCCGTAATGTCCAGATTAACATAGATAAAAATATTGAATTTTTGTTAAAACCTATGTTTTTCATTTAAAAATTTATTATTAAATTTATTTTTTGGAGTCATAATAGATAAATTTTACATATATTAATCCATTTTAGATCATTTAAATCAATTTTATATTGAAATTAGATATAAAAAAACTTATTGTAGTTTTGAATGTTCTTTTTACCAGCCTTCTCGCTACACTTGCGAGATTAGTATAAAACGTAATTTTTCTATTTTTTCGAATTGATTTTTGAAAAATGGACATACACTATTATGATCAGTAATACATTTATAATCTAATAGGATCAACTAAATCTTCTAGTGAATAGTAACTTGACCCTTTGGAATAGTAATATCACCTTTATGAATAGTAATATAGCCCTTATAAATAATAAATCATCCAAATGAATAGTATCCTCACCCATGAATGTATAAATAAAATTTACGTATCTCATAAATGAATTTATGGTATAATTATATCCTATTATAAGTAACTGAATATTTTTAAAAATATTTATTATGTACTGGTATAAATATTTAATTACAATTTTATAATTAATAAAATGATTTAAAATAACATTATTTTTAATAAAATGTATTCAAAACATAATATTTTTTTGTCTCGTGATTTTTGGATAATGATACCTTAGTTAATACTTCATAGAGTTATAAAATTAGTTATAATTTTAAAAAACTGTATTTTTCAAGTAAATATGGATTTTAATTAAAAAATTAATGCTAAAAAACAAAATTATGGAGTCATAGGTTATATATAAATGATTTAAGCCCATAATATAAAAATATTCTAATTATTTTAATATATTATATTATAATTCTCAAACTATTCAGAGTCTTGAAAAAAAAAATAAACAAATGAATAAAATATTAAAAAATCACCATTGTCCTCCACTATAAATTTCACCCTCACCACCCCTTCTCGTCACACCTTCCAAGCTTTGATTATTATAATGTTTCTACCCAATACAATTCCCAAGACTCTCCCCCATGTCTATGATCTCCTGGTCTCATCAAAATAACCAAACCAAGGTTCTTTAAGAAGGTTCTCAAAGAGGAGAATTCAAGAGGTAAATCATCATTCTTTTTCTTTTAATTTCCTTTTAATTTCCATTTTTCTTTTATTATCCTATACACAGCTCATATGTACAAATGATCATGATATCTTCATTATCATATATATACTGTAATATATCATTTTAATGGAATATCCGTCATTAAATGGTTTTCTACCTCTCTCTTTTATATTAAATATGAAATCATTGTCCGTGAGGTGCCGATTTACAACCTTCATGGATGATTGATTTTCATTATTCAATTTATTACTAAAGTATGATCATGTAATCAATTTTTATGGATAAAATAGACTAAAATATATGTATTAAAAATAATTTATTTTTTTTAAACCAGTATATATACATAAATATAATTCGTATGACAAAACAAGTTCGTGATTATCAAAAAAACGCCAAAATAATTAAAATATTATCACTAATGTTTTATTTAATGAATCATACTTAAAAAATATAAAAAAATAAATTTATAACCATTTAATCTTATATATTAACATTAATATCATATTAGTTTAATTCTAGAGAATTATACACAGTCCACATGAACTTCAATACACATATTCAAGTATACACATCGTAAAAACCAAGGAAAAGAATGCTCTCAAGCGATAAAATTTTATATTTTAACTCATTGAAAAGGATATAAATGAAGTTTAAAAAATTATAATAAATATAATTCATGTTGAATTATTTATGAAATTAATTATTAATGATCTTAATTTGATATTCCAAGAGATTAAGTAGAAGTGCATAACACTTTCTAACATAAGGTACGAGTTTTCTCAACTCACTTTCATTTACATGAGATATGTCTTACTAGACACTATTTATTATGTGTAGTGTATTAATATATTACTTTTCTTCATGGTATTAAATTTATTATTTGATGAAAATTTATTTTGTGGGGCATATGGTTCGACTGTTTGCAAAGTGGTAAGGGATTTCTTCCAGAACTTTCATTTTCATTCGGGTTATGAGTTCTTCCTCTATACACCAATGTGATTCTTCATTACTTTTATATACTTATTCCTAATTTTGTTTTTAAATTCCATCCTCATGTATCTAAATCATGTTTTATTTTGTTTATGATAATTACATGTTGTACAAATGTTCCCTTCTCATTTTTTCTTGATACACAAGCCCCATTAAAGACACCATCTCGATTCCTTACCAATTTTCAAATATAATCTATAATCAATTTTAAGAAACCATTATTTTTATTAAATAAATAATGTTTTAATTAAAAACTATCTAGTTCATTTCTAATTTAATATAATGATTTTTCCAAAAGAACACTTCTTTGCAAAGTAAAAATAGTATTTATCTCAAAAATTCATCGATGATTTTATACAAGTATTTTAATCTATTTAAACACTCTTATTGATTATTATGGATATAAATTTTATGATATAATCTAAATTATTATATTTAATGTTTTATGATTATTTTTATGGTGGATTTATTACCTTGATACCATTCACCATATTCCTCTAAATGGTAAGTGATTATGTTTACTAATTGTTGAAAGTTATTTACATTTATATGTTAGTTTCAATATGAATGTATATATTGATTTTGTTTCAAAACATTCATTTTAGGAATTAATTAGACTTATTAACTTTCGGGTGGGGCTTACTATAGCCCCTATGTGCATCAATAGGTCTCATGAGACAAACTAGACAGAATTTTTACCTGATTATGTTTGTTTCTTGGTCGAAGCCTTAACGGTATGTTTATGATGTCCTTCATTATGAATTCCCTCAGTATGAATATAGTAATTTATAGTCAATGTGACTATTCAAATAGTATAATATCAATTTTTACGTTTTATTATAGAATTTTTTTATCATCTTTTATTCCTTTCATATTATGCTCATGATTATGTTTTAATGACATTTGTTGTTATTTATTCGTCCTGCCTTATTGTTTATGTTATATATTCTACTATATTACTTACCCTTACTAATAATTTTATCTCACTATGTATTCCCACTTTTAAAATTCAATTAAAAAAGTACCAAAATTACATTCAATGCTAATCTCACAGGTTTGGGGAGATGGCAGGAAAAAAGAACATTCAAAAGTTCAATATTTTTTCACATCAAATGTTAATATAAAAATAATTCAAATAATTTAAATTGTATTAATGTATTTATAATTGATCTATTATGACTATAAAAATTCAATTTATTGTATAATTATTATTTGAATGGAAATTTTTTTTAACAACAATGTAATTTTTTCACTATTTATCAAAAATTGAAATTTATCATAAAAATATGAAGATTCACTCTAAGTAAATTTTGACATTATAAATTCCAAAAATAATGTATATTTTTCGAAAAAAAAGTTATCCATTTAATTATCAATATGTTTATTTATGTGAAACCATTATATATAACATTTAATAGTTGTTATTACTATTCATTTCAATATATTAACAGGTAGGTTATAAATGTCTCATTTAATAATTACAATAACCAAGTGTTGTTTCATAGAGACTCAGTGATTAATGAATTACATTATATATTAAATTTATATATAAATCCTTGAGGTGTTATATTCTCCCTCCCCCCCTTAACTAAATTTTATCCTCACAATTTGAAATTTCAATTCTAATATTAATGGTTGATTCTTGAAAATTCCTTTATGGGAAACCCACATAAGAAACAGGGTTAATAAAATATCCTCTTAAAAAGTGGTTAAGGTAGAGTATGTGGTCACTGCAAAATTAAGCATTCACAGTGTAGAATATTAGTGTGAAGTGAAAATATGGATATGAAATAGAAATATAACCATAAAGTTCAGATAGAGAATTATAGAGGATATAGTCATTTGAAATTTAATCATCACAAAACCATAAACAAAAATTATGAAAAAGATTATTGATATCATAAAATATTATGATAATTGTTCAACTTTTTTGTTTAATACTCTTTTCCTATAGTTAATTAATTAATCCTCTCTATTAGAGTATAAATATATATTTCTATTACATAAACTCAATCTCATCCTTCGAATGTGCCTTGAACTATCTATACATTATATCCTAGAATATGTTTCGTCGTGTGGTGAAGTAATACATTAAAGTCTAAATCCTCATACAAATTTTAACATTAACCTTTTTATAAATGGTTTAACATTTCCAAAATATCATGATCCAACACTTTAGAAACAAGGTCACCGAATATCCATAACGAACTTATTAATCAACATGAAATGGAGGTTGATATCACAAACCAATATGTGTGAGAATTAACCCTATATTATATTGAAGCGTTGTAATAACAGGAATTACCATAAAACCTTATTGAATACATTTTTTCATCCTTATTCCTTTTGTAAAACATAGAAAATTGGATATATTCCTTAAATCCAAAATGTGGTAGACTATACCAATGATAGCATAAATAACATTATTGAAAATCCATTATTTAGATCCAAGAACATATTTGTTATCCAATTTACATTATCCAAATAAATCATCTCTTTATTCCAAAATTGATATATCAGTATCAGGAACACATTAATGGTTTTCTTTCCCTAAACTCTATACATTACCAAGACATTAACTTGGTAATGAGTCACTTTTCTATTATAACATTCTTCATACAACATCAAACCCATAATGAAATAGTACAACAGAACAATCCTTAAATATTCTATAATTATTATGATCCGTAATTTATTTATAAAATAACTAGATGACATAATATAAACATAATCACATTAAACATTGATCTTTTTCCATGGTAGCAACATAATTTTGACCATGATCCATAGAACGAGTGCACGCCCATGTTATCAGACCAATATTGCACACTATGTACTTCACTATACACACAGTGTCCCCCCTTTTAGAAGTGGTTGGTGAATGAATACGAGACTACATGTCATGTGGAGTGGTGATACACACCATTTACCCCCACCAACCAACCGTTGACGGCTTCAAAGTCAAGTGTGGTGCGTCAGATCCCCTACTGGCAGAGAAAGAAGAGCCAAGTCATGTTGACCTGACTACACTTCATGTACTTTATGGTACATGTCATGTAGTTTTAAAAACTATAAATAAGATTTAATTCCCTCAAAATTTTATAGGTCGAAGGAGGGGACAACTAGAGACACCAAATGGGAGAAGAATGGAGAGAGAAGAAGAGAGAGAAAGAGAAAGAGGGAAGAGAGGAGAGGAGGTTTTTCAACTCTACCTTCTCGAAGATCTTTAATCCAAAGCAGTTGTATTGTTTATTTCTGGTATTAAGAGTCTGTTAGCCATTAGCTACTCTATGTGTAGCTAAATCCTCCATGTGTTGGGGCTATGGATAATTATGGTTCGTTATTAATCTATTATCTTATAATATTTTTGTTATTTATTTTTCTCTCATAATCCTTTAAAATATCTTGCTAAATATCATTGAAAACCTCGTATAAGATCATCAATGGAATCTCAATGGATCTTAAGTGGAATTGCGATAAAGAATACCCATGGTCATTAGATGCACTTATCATCTAAAAAGGTCCTACAATTTATAAAATTTATAAGAATCAAATTCCCGACCAAGGAATTGGTCTCTATTGATTCAAACTAAACTAAAAAAATGAAGGGGGTTATGTTATATTCAAAACCCAAATATGTGAGTTATTATGAACAAACAAACATGATAAGAAAATTTATTTATCAATGACCTTAATATTCCTCTTCACTTCCCTGACACATTCTTCCTATTTATCGTTAAAATCAATTTTACGTTTTTTTGTCTTTAAATAAATTCATCAATGAAATTGAAGAATTAATAACTTTGTTAGTGAAACATCAAATATCGACTCTAAATTCTATAAAAATTAACCTAAATAATCAAAATATATATAAATAGAATGTAGTGCCTCTCTATACATGTGGATCGATCCCATACTTGCACTATACTAATAAAATGTTTGGGTTATTCAATTTGGGTTTCCAAACAAAAAAATTTGGCTAAAACGACACCATTTGATATTAACTGATGAATATAGAAAAGTATACCTTAGCTCCCCCTCAATTAATTTGGAATTAAATGGGGTAATATTTCATGGATTGAACTAGTCATTTCTGGGCTGACCTCTATGTTGTTGTGGCATACCAACAGTCCAAGGAATTTATGGATGTTACCTCAAAATTTAATTTAAATGGACTCAACTTTAGGTTGGGTTTTTGTAACATATAAATGACTATTTTAGGGTCTATAAAGTGATCACATAATTATTGATATTTTAACACCTAATAATCAACATAACATACTATTATTATTTCGTAAAAGAGTTTAAATATATGTTGCAGGGGCCAATGATTTGCATCACCATCATTATTTAACCCAAAGTGGATGAACTTATAGAGAAATATCCTATGCGGTACCCTAAAGCAAGTGGTTTCATCATCTTTAATGACCTTCTCAATTTGATTATACCTCGAGTAACCATCCATGAAGGAAATGGGTTTCAACCAAGTGGTGCATCGATCATGACTTCTGCAATTGGTAATGTTAAGTCCTCCTTTGGATAGTATCGATTAAGTTATCTAAAAGAGATGAAGTCCTGAATCTACCCATTCATTATCAGGACATGATTAATGTTGTAAAGACATCATGGGTATTTCACTTCCTATAAAAAAATTTCATTGATTAATTTTTAAACATCTTACTCAACGTTAGTAGAATGATACGAACATATCCCCACGGATAATAGATGGAATCCTATATAGACCTTAGATTGACCAAGATGGTGTGTATCCACATATGGTTTTACTTAGGGAATTTCTATATAATCCTAAGAAAAAAAATTCTATGTTAACATAAAAATTCAATTTAGATCTATTTCTCCATGAGATTCATTGGACCCCTAATCGATTTTGGGCATGGGACTTCTTCCATTCCCATATTTACCAACCAGATATCATCGATGGTGGTGGATATTCATTCCACAAATGTGAGAGGGTAATTCCTGATATCATCTTATTATTTTTCCTCCTATAAGTATGTGAAAAAAATTTATGGTGAGGTATGTAATTTGAGGGAATCACTTCCACTACTGGGGTGGGAGAGGCAATCGGAAGATACATTATCACCCATTCTAAAATTTTCATTGCATATATATTCTGATGATGATTATCTTTTACAGTGTGGTTGGGGAAAGAGGAACATGGATATCTGGAATTATGTATATTACCTCAACTAGATTTATGGTTAGCACATAGTCGATATTGATCATACTAAAGGGATTCACTAGGGTAGTCAAATTTTTTGGGGGATGCAACTTGTATATTTTAATTAACCATTGGTTGTTTTTTTATCCATTTTATATAAACCCACATCAGCATAAGTGGCATTGTTGAGGAATCATGCCAAGCCAGGCGGGAGGGTTCCACTCTAGTGTCGTTGTGGACTTGTGCCCAACCTATCTGTAGGGTGCCACTATGAGTAGGTTGAGGACCCATTCCAATATCTACTAGAGGGTACCACTCAGAAGATCTTCAAGGACCCATGCCTAGTCCGGCTAGAGGGTACCACTCAGAATAGGTTGAATACCCATTCCCAACCCTGTAGGTGGGTGCTAGTCAAATGATATTTAAGGACCCGTTCACATCATGGCTGGATGGTGAAAATCAGAAAGCCTCAAGGAACTACTCTGATCATACCTATTGAATGGTAATCCTAGGATACTCTAATATGCCAATGCCTTATCACGTCCATCATCAGACATCGCCTGTTAAAGAATCTCGCATAGAAAATATCATACCATATCTTGAAATCCACAATAGAAGGAAATATAATGTAATATGTTAAAAACCACATTGGATAGACTACTCATGGGAAGAAATCTGAGTCTAAATGAAATTGATACAAGAGGTAAAATATTCATAATAAGGTACAGACCACATATGGGGCCCACACAACGTGTGACCCAACCTCATCGCATGGTCATGTAGTATTCCATACTCAGGTACTAAACTGTTTAAATGTACCCCTAGGAATGCCATTGTACTTCTAGAGTACATGGAACATCCGACCAAAAGGTGGATGAGTGCACAATACTCGTCATCGGTCCGAAAGAAAAAAAATGCAATTTCCCTAACATTCCTCCTCAAGTGGCCCTTAATAACCAATTGGATCACACTATTGCGATCCTTGAAAAAAAGTGCAATTGATTGACTATTAATTCGACTAAATAAAAAACATGGTGAAGAAGCTACATTTTGCAGCATTGCACATGAATAGTTCCTCGTGGGGCCTACATATAAAGCACAAAATAATTATATGGATCACAACATTCAAATCCTCATGTAAAAACAAATGGAATTGATATTTATTTTCCTCAATTGGACACCCAATGAAAACATCATATTTTTCGGCATTATGCTCAAATGGAGTCTCATGGGTCACACTGCTTGCTTCTGAATTAAAAGCATGATTCTGGTCTCCAAATTTCTACCTCGATATCTGGTTCACAAAACCTAGGACGACATGTAAATTGGAAGTCATATGTAAAAGTTATGTAAGAATCATTATTTTTAAAATAATAATATTATTATAATTTTAAGGAATTTTTTAGACCTGATTCATTAGTCAGATAAAGGAATTCAACATTTGTTTGTAAAAATCGCCTCAAATATTGGGTCGTGTTGTCGTAGATGGTGTGTTAATCAGACGCTGCATGGGGGAGTTGCAGAGTATAAAACATTAAATAATATTAATAATAATAGTATTAATAATATTATTATTATATTCAATTTTATTTAATAAAATTTTTTAATCCCCCATGTTCATGAATTCCTCTAACTAGATGTGTTCCAATAACCCGCTCTACCATACATCTGCCCTGCGCCACACCCCCTCTGGCTACCTCACCTTGAACCCTCTCCTTCGGTTTCCATGGCCAGTAGCCTGCCCCTTTTCATGCCACTTTTGGATGCCTCACCTAGAGTAGTTTCCTGACACCCTCTTCGAACAATTCCCCACTAGCCACCGCCACACACTACTCTGCCAGCCGCTTAGACCAGTCGCCTAGACCACCGTCCCAGCCAGCTCGTAAGCCCTAACCAGGCCACCGCCCCTTCCACAAGCCAACAAACCTCTATTTCAACTTCAAACATTGATAATATTTCAGATCTTTGATCCTGAACCCCTGATCAACACTCATCCAAAATCCATTCATCAAATTTTCCCTATTTCATCAATATGCCACGAACCTGGGGATCTGATCGTGTTCGATACCACCTAGTAATATCGAACTGGGACCCCCGGGTGTCCAATCAGTGAATAATTCAAGGAAATTGAGGGATAAAAGCACAATAACAAAGGTTTAACCATTGTTTTCCAAGTGATCTTGGCCAATGATCAAGAATGGGGTTATTTGGGATAGAAAATGATGAAGGAAAGAAGAATTCAAATACATGGGCGCATGAAATGTTCCAAAACAAAGGCATGGATCTAAGAATGGAAGAACAATCTACTCAATAATTTAATTATAAGGAATAAACCACAGATAACAAGTCCTGACACAAACTTCGATCAATATCCAATGAAGAATGTGAATTCCAATGATTAGAGGAAGTTGTTTCATTTGATGCATCCTTATCTGCGTAGATTTGCAATCTCATCGTGATCCACCATCGGAAGGAAGAGATGAGATCTTACCAACGACCCTATGTATATGTGGCTAACCCTGTTTTTTTACATAGAAACATATTTATAACCCAAGAAATAGGTTAAAGATGAATTAATTAATTAATCAATTAATATATCCACTTAACTGTATTGCAAATGACTGTCTCATCTGAACATACCACACTAACCAAATTTATGTCAAGAAAAGGGAAATGACTGCATTACTAACTCAACGGTGATATCAAATTTCCAATATATTCCTGCATTAATGGGTTATTAAGATTAGAACTAAATAATAATAATTTTACTTAATTGTTTTATTCATGGTAACGTCCTAGGTGAATGTTTTCTACATATAACTCATGCTGACAAGATTTATGTCGCACCTAGGGTAAGTTCCACATTTCAAACTCAATCATGCCCTCAGTTTTATGATCTATGATTACATTTATGATATATTCCATTATTTATGAATACACCGTGCACACACATTAAAATTATATTCAATATTTTTATAAAATTAATTTCATACACACTGGGCCTCAAAATCATGTGTCGTATCAGTGACTGGGTTTGAAAATATTCATAGAAATATTCAAAAGTCTTATAGGGAAAAAATAAGTTCACTAAATTATTCCCTTATTCAAATATTTTCATCCTCAAAAAGCTAAAGCTATGTAAAATAGTGGATATTCTAATCCCACCATGGGCTCTCTCACTCCCATTTTATCTCATGGATCTACAATCAAAAGAGGAGTTTGAAACTCTCACATCCCCTCATCTTGTAATGTAAAAAAAATCACCATTCTTCTTGGAATGACGTGATTTCCTTATTCAGAAAAAAAAATCAATCATAAGAAACTCTAATGGATATCTCATCATGCATGATCTCATAGTCATTATCCCACAGTCCAGACACTCTCACATGCTTGAGAAGCAAAGGAGTCAACACCATGGACTGAAGAAAAATTGTACCCTAATACTACACTAGGGTTAGTTTCTGGGAAGCTAACATCACTAAATATTTCTACACTATGTGAACTTAAGACATCCTTCTAATGGAATCTACTACAATGTTTCCTTTACCTATAGTATAAACAATCTCAAAGTCACAATCCTACAAGAATTTTAACCAGTGCCATTACATCAGGTTCTTGTCTCTCTAAGTGAAGATGTACCTAAGACTATGGTGGTTTGAGATAACAAAATTCTATCCCAGAAGGTAGTGTCTTTACATTCTATGGGTAAAGACTACCACTGCTAGATCTCAGTTGTGAGTCTCGTAGTTCTAATCATGGTGTCTCAACTTCATCGACTTTAATTTGATAAATTCCTATCATAGAATCAAGGTAGATATCAAGCATACAAGGGTAAAAATAAACAATCCATGTGAGTAGACTCATCAACCCATGATAATCTATACATAGAAATCATTTGTCATACCACACGTACTTTTTCCTCCATTGGAAGAATAGAAACCCCAACCTAGAAACTCTACCACACCCACTTGTGTAATCCCTTGTAAAAAGTGTCAAGAAAGAAAAATCCACTGAAGATGTCAGGATGTACCTTGAAAATCCATCATACAACCTTGACCTGAACACACAAGTTAAAGGGAATCATCTACCAAACATCAATATACTATCATCATTGGGTGTCACTAACTCACCCTCACTACTTTTCTCGTGTCACAAAAATGTGTCTCGATGGGGAGAATAACCCATCTTCCTTGTGCATTTGAAGTTACATAGAAAAACAGCAAAACATGGATACTAAGACACCCTATGTCATGAAAAATGACCCTTGATCAATGAGAGGAATGGAAATAGTACCTCGCAAAAGTGTTTAAAAACCGTTACCACAAAAGGTATAATGGTCACAGATCATACCTCTCATCATCTTATTCACTATGGGGGTCATAAACCTTCAAATCCTAAAACTATCTATGATGTTGACGGCCAAATCCCTAAGCCTGAAATTGGCCCTCGGGTGGTGGTGGAAGGATATCATTGCAATTTACACCACCCATTTCTCATCCTGATCCTCTCCCAACTCCGCCTCCCTAGGGAAAACTCCATCATCTCCTGGGAGATCCCTGGTCATGGTGTTGTCTCTGACAAGGTCGTCCATAATCTATTTTCATGCACTCTTCAGTAGGTCATTTTGGGAAATCGTTTGTCATGTGATATTTCCCGTAACATGTCAAGAACCCCAAGGGATTTTCTATCCCCCTTCATTGTCCCTATGCCATCTGACTACGTGCCCATGTCTAATTATGGGAAGATATCCTACATTAATGCAATATCATCCGAAATATTCTAGCTGTGGTAGATGTTTCAGCTATGTAGCATCTATTTCCAGTTCCATCTATCTAGTATTCCTGTAACAGAAAGATCTCTCTCACCAGTGCCCTCCCTAGAACACTGGCATAGGTGGTGATGCACAAGGGTACTATGCTAGCTCATATCTCTCTATAGAGTCCCTTCTCAAAATTAAATGCTTAGAATTACTCATCTATGATCATTTTGAGAGAGTAGTGCATAAGGACTGTGAATATCTATGCATACTCAGCCACCATCACCCCTCCATTTTGAAGCTCTAGAAGCTCTTGAATCCAAATAGATCATAAGAAGGTGGGGTAGTACTCCTCATAGAATATATGTCGGAATTCGTCCAATGTGAGGGTCGACTCATCATGCATCTGAGTAACTAGGCTCCCTCAAAGCCCCAGTTCTCATTGTAAAATAGTAGATGATAGAGCCACAAAATTCTTTTTTGTGGTTCCGATAATCCTAATGATGAAGATCACTGACTCTAGCCATTTTTATACTACTTGGGGATCCGACTCGTCATGAAACCTTAGCGATATCTAATGATAGAACCCACAAAGTGCGCTCTGACTATAGACATCCTCAACCTACTCTACTAGTATGATTTTCTACTCAAAAGGTGGTGGTGTTTATACCAACCCAAATATAGTAAGGGGATCACATTATGGACCCTAAACAAATGCCTCGTCAATTGTATGGTCATTGTTATGAACCAGAGTTGGTATCCTAGATGGCTCTCATCTCGGAGGAATCCTACAATTTTTCATGGAGTATCACAGTTAGATAATCATATATATATATATATCAGTAATGAAAAATGGGTAGTTGAATCATGAAGTATATTCAATGACTCAATCCTATATGATTCATGTACAATTGATTGTTGTAACAAATGTCTCAGAATTATGAGTCGACAAGATGGTATTCGTGGTCTTTGTGAATGGATATGTCGGCTACCTACACCATCACTGGATACCCTAGCCTGAGAGAAACACTCAAGTCACTTTGACTCCATTTCCCTAAATCACAAAAAATTCCTTTTTAGGGAATTTATAAATAATATCCCATGGAACGAACCACATATGATACCAATCTTTCATGACCCGATCCAAGTCGGGGCTCGATTTGCAACTACCCAAGCCCGCCTCCATAGGATGGTGGTGGAGACAAGTGATAAAGTCACACTAATGTTGGGGAGGTATATTTCTAAAAACATGTATGCACACACAGAAAACTCAATGCAAAAGTGCAGAGGAAAGAAATGAACAATTCAATACTACTATAAATATACCAAATATGCATGAACCACTAAATAGAATGAAATATGGTAGTGTATATTGAAAAGAAAAAGGAAAAAATACACACCCAAACCCAAAATACGCCCCAACCTAACAAAACTGGAAAAGATTAAATTGATAAGAGTGACTAACTCATGTATCCCACACTATGACCATCGTATGCTGTTCAAGCCTCCTGTATCCCTAAGCTCCTATGAAGTCACGATCAACTTGTTCGCTATCTAAAAAAGACACAACACATGTTGTGAAGAACCCATGTAGGGATGTTTGTATACATACCTAGTAGAATGCCTCAGAAAATGGGAAGGGTGAGATGAAAGAGATAAAATTGAATAAGGAAGTAGTAGATAGAACAAGGTACTTTGAGAGAGTACAACTGAACCTAACAAGAGAGTGACAGCCAAATCATCCAAAAACAAGGATCTCGGCACTATGAGAATATAAAGTTCCCATCGAGTCTTTTATACCTATAGATGGAGAGTGTACTTATCCAACAACGAGAAGTTGAAAAGGTAAGCATGCAACATACCCCACACATCTTCACCTCACCTGGAAAGAGAATAACTATACCCATGGAGTGAGTACACAAATTTGATATCTATATATATATGTTATGTAAAATATTCTCAAACTAGAGAGTAAGGGGATCACATTCTCAAAGCTCATCCCAAGAAGAATATTAACCAATAGTTCCAAATTAAGTCCATCTACATAGCCCAACACCTCATGTATCTACCCATGAAACACAAGTCGGAGTGACTCAATCACCACACCATAATACTATCGTCTTTGGGAGGCATGTACTCCCTAACATGGTTTTAGGTGGCATCTCAAGGATTCTTATTGGTGGGTAAAGTGTCCCTCTTTCTCATGATCCCAAAGGTACATCAAACCACATCTCGTCACTATACATCACAATAAATAGGTTGTGTCTCAAGGTTGAGGACCCATGCCCATCCTAGATGGAGGGTGCCACTCTAGTGTCATCGAGAACCCATTCCCTGCCCGGGTGGAGGTTTCCACTCTAGTTTTTTCTAAGATCTGTTCCCTTCCTGACTAGAGGGTGCCACACTAGTGTCGTCGAGGACTTGTACCCATCCCAGTTGGAGGGCTCCAATTGAAGTAGGCTGAGTACCCATTTCCAACCCTACTAGAGGGCGTCACTATAAAGATCATCGAGGACCCATTCTCAGCCCAACTGGATGGTTCCACTTGGAATATGTTGAGGAACCATGCTCTACCTAGTAGGAGGGTGCCACTATGAATATCGTCAAGGACCCATGCCTAGCCCAACGGAATGGGTTCCACTTGGAACGCATCAAGGAACTACTACGTACATCTCTACTATATGGTAAGACAAGGATACTCTGATTTTCCAGTGACAGATTACTATCACTGTCATCCGTTTCCAAAATAAGTGTCACACTAAAAACATCACACATCATATCTTGAAATCCATTATATATGGAACAACCACATTAGATTTGGGAAAAACTCATGATAGGAAACTCATGAGCCAAAATATAAGTCTAAATGGAAGAGATACAAGAGGTAGAAGATTCATAATGAGGTACACAATGTGTATGGGTCCCACACAATGTTTGACCTCAACACATCGCTTGGTCATGTATCTTGCCATAATTAGGTACAAAACTGTGTACATGTATGCCTAAGCATGCCAGTGTACTACCTGAGTACATGGAATATCTGGACAAAATGCTGATGAGTGCATGATGTTCGACGTCGGTCAGAAGGGAAAAATGTAATTTCACTAACATGCCTCCTTGAACATCCCCAAATAACCAAACATATCACACTATTGTGATACTTGTAGAAAATCACATAAGATCAGTTATTCATTACCCAAATCAGACACACAGTGAACAAGATTCATTTTTCATCATTACACATGAATAGTGCCTCATAGGGCCTATGTATCGATCATGAAATAAATTATATAAATCACACCATTGTGACCCTTACAAAAAAATTCAAATAATTGACTATTTAGTTGCCTCAATCGGACACCCGATGAAAAGGTCGTATTTCGCTACATTATGCTCAAATGGGTTCTGATGGTCCCCAGACCTCCATCCAGAATTAAAAACATGATATTGGCCTCAAAACATGTCACTCAATAACATGCAAACAAATACGCTAACGGGGCATCAATTTGACATCATATGCATGAGTTATGGTTGATTTATTATTTTAAAAATAGTAATAATATTATTATTTTAGGGGGTTTATATACTAGATCCATGAGTCAGATTAATGAATCCAATATTGGTCCAAAAGAATGACTGCCTCGAAGACTAGGTCATGTTGTCTTAAATGGTGTGTTAATCAGACGTCATACGGGGGAGTTATGGAGTATAAACCGTTAAATAATAATAGTCATAGTAATAATTTTATTATTATGATTATTATATTAGAATTTATTTAATAAAATTTATTAATCCCCCCATGTTCACATGTTTTGTCTCTTGCCTAGAACCCGCTCCACCATCGGTTACCTACCGCTCGTCGTGTGGCCTTCATCTGCCACACATGGAACCCGCTCCATATGCGGCTTCATGCCCCACGCTAAGCCACCTCTGGTTACGTCACCTGGAGTCGCCACCTGCCTCTCCCACCGGATCACTCCCAGCTGGCCACCACCACACGCCGCTCTATCAGCCCCTTGGACCAGTCGCTTGAGCTGCTGTACCGGCCAGCTCAGACACCTTTCCCATGATGACGCCCCTTCCGTGAGCCACCGCACCTCCAATTCAAACTAAAACATTTAAACAATCATTTATCTATGATCCTTGGACCCTAATCTACATTGATCTTGTCTCTGTTCATCAAAACATTTCTATTTCGTCAATTTTATATGAACCCAGCGGTTCAATCGGGTTTGTTATCGCCTGAATACGTAGAACAGGGACCATAGTGGTCCATCCATTGAAGAACTTGAAGCAATTGAGAGGTAAATGCACAATAGCAGTGTTTTGACCATCTTTGGGCAAGCATTTTTGGTCAACGATCAATAATAGGGATATCCAGGTTATAAAATAATGAACAAAAAAAATTCCAATACATGGGTTCATAAAAAGTTCAAAAAATGTGTTAATTAATGAATTGAAGAAAAATAAACACAATCATTTAATTATAATGGAGAAAACTACATATAATGAGTCCTACCTCAATTTTTATCGATCATTGATGAAGATTGCGCCTACCAATGATTGGAGGAAGTCTTTACATTCACTGCATCACGATCTTCCCCGATCTTCAATCTAGCCATCATCAGCCAATAGAAAAACGAGAAGAGAACTCTCTAATGACACCAAGGTTATGGGGGTAACCCTGGTGATTTTCCATAGCTACCTATTTATAACCCAATAATTTGGTTATGGAGGAATTAATCAGTAAATCGTCTTAATTTTACCATCAACGACTCTCTAGATCATTCGAACATCCTGTACCAACCAACATTAGGTCGCGCTTAGGGAAAACACCACATTATGAACCCAACAGTGATCTTGAATTTCCAATTTGAGTCCACATTCACGAGTTATTTATATTTGCATTAAAAAATAAAATTATTTTATCTAATTATTTTATTTTCAGTTACACGTTCGGTAACTTTTTTCTATACAAGACCTGCTCCAAAAAAAATTTTGTCGCATCTAGGGTAAGCGTCACATTCTAGACTCAACCATGAAATTGATTTTCGAATCTGAGCTTCCATTTAAAAAATATTCTATTATTTATTACAAAACCATTCTTGCACATTAAAAATATGTTTACTATTTTTATAAAATTAATTTTTGACACATTGAGCCTCAGAATGGCACGTCATCTCAAATCCTAGCTCCAAAAATATCTCTAGAAATATTACAATGTCCTACTGGGAAAAAATAGGGTATATATACTCCTTCTATATGATGTGTCTTGTGATCATTAATGATTGATAGCATGTGAGTGTTTCCATGACCACCGTTCTGCTTAACCCTAGTGCATTGCATGATCAGTGGTGGATCTTATGATGGAATGCATACATTATTTGGGATAGTCACACTACATACCTTTGACATATCACATATTCTTGGTTGTATGATTCCATTGAGTGATCCAGGGTGTTTTCATGTCAAGGTAGCATGTCAAATGGTGAAAGTCTAGGGTCACTTGAATGTCACATTACCCAATCCACTCGAATGTGTTGCATGACCAAATTTTCATATGAGGGTATCAAACGACATCCAAATCCTCGTGTGATTGAGTAGAGGAAATGCGATGGAGTCTCATGAAGACATTACTCGCATGTGAATGAAATATTTATTTTGTCCACATGGTGGTATTAAGCATGACAAGGAGCTTCTCATGCACACATGAACATTGCATCTGTGTGGTGAAGACATCCATCGTATCGACATGGTGCATCAAGTCTTCAATGTTATTTCATTCCCATATTTTGTGGCACATAGAAAAATTCTTTAGGAATTGAACATAGCCAAACAGAGAGTCATTGTCTACAATTATTCCCAGAACGGTATGCTATAGTTTAATCTCATTTTAGGAGGAGGTGGGATGGTTTTTTGTGTATGGTTTTATGCTTTTCATGGAGTATATACACTATGTGAATCCACTCTTCTCATACTTGGGTACGAGGTGACACATTATTTTTCAAAAAAAATTAAGAAATTCCTTGGTGACTACATGTGAAAGATTGAATAAAGTCTCTCATGCATGCGGGCTACATCACATAAACCTTATATGGGGTCACACAAGCTCATTCTCATAACCCTTATGTAGGATCGTGATGCTCTATTTTGTATATGAAATGAGAGAATATTTATCATGAATAGAAGCATCAATGATATATTTCTGTCCTTCTAGTATTTATAGATGAAGTCTCATCCGACCTTCATGAATCTGTGAAATGTGGTGTTTCCGCTGAATATTTTCCACAATTTATCACACCGACTTCCTAAAATCGCGCATATGTTGGCGAGTTGAACTATCATCGCACGAAACTTTATTCCATAATGTTATTTCCCCAAAACACGCCAATATTATTGTATATCCATTGTATGAATATGGTTTCCTGATAGTGCTGCCAAAAAGGCGTTGGAGTTGTCCGCCAACCCCTCAAGATCAAAAATGGCAGAGGATATGGTCTGTTATGTGGCTCGATATTCTTACAATGATAAATTCGTATGAAAGCCTGGGTGTGTGGAATTATAGTGTGGAAATTATCCATTCAACCCACAATAGTCTATATGAAACCCTAGCATCGCAATGTTGAAGGAGACCCTCTACGACGTTACTTATCTATCACACGATATGCACCTGCTTGACGAAAATCAACATCAAGGTTTTTTTATATATATAATCATTTTTATTATTTTTAAACACATAATAATAATAATAAAACTCATATTATTGTTGTGAATAATGAAAACACTCCAAGCATCCTTATCACATGTTTGATCAGAAAATCCCCAATCACATGTGTCTATTCACAGAAAAGTTAATGGAACATATTTAGTTATTTCAACCTGTGAATATATATCCTATGTGGGGATGTGGATAAGATATTGTGTCCGACCATGCCTACATTGTCCCCCGCATCCTTAGTTCTTGCACATACGGCCTCATGTTCCCCAGTTAGGTATAGGGAACTCATAGTTGGAGTATTATTCACCATCTAAGAAGAGGCCTTCCAAGTGTATTGTGTTTACAGAACCAAATATAACATATTTTTCAGATGAAGTTTTCATTTTATGGGTAGATTCTAATTATTTGAATGTTGTGTGGATGAAATATGTATAAGTCAGGGTTTACGTTGGAGCTGAATATGACTCATCCTCTTATGTCACTTCTTATGTCCAATTGTCACATACACTTATTGGAGGTTTATTTTATACCAACTCCCTAGGATATTGAAATGTTATGGGTTTTTTAGATATTCTCTCAGGGTGGAATGATCTCAGATAATAGTTTTTTGAGTCATCCAATTGTTGACCTTCTTCCCACACTTGGCTATAACGTTTTTCCAACCAACTTTTTGTTCTTGACTGGACAATGTTTATATAGGTCACCTGCACTAGGGAGATCCCCAATATCACCTTTCCATAATCGATCATCCTTTGTAGGAATAATTTCAATATGAATCAATCCTTCATGTTGTGACATAGCCTCCTATTCAAGACCAGCAGTCGAGATAGTCGGTGTAGTTGACCCCATTGGGCTTACTAAGATATGGTATTATAAGTAGTTTGTTATCTATGGATGTAAGTAAATATCTAGGAACTTTTTCATTTCAAAATGAGTATACTTTATTCATCCATTCCTCAAATCTTCGGTGACCATGATCTTTTTTCCGCCAGGATGAGGTTGATTATATTGTTTTTATCACTAGATAAGAGGTATTGGGGAGTTGGAGACCTACATAGATGATTATATGTGAACTATTATTGGTTAGAGGGTAAAAGTATTAGTCTCTACCATACCAAGACAATTCTCGTTTTCTAAGGACATGAGTTGAGACTTACCATGGGTCCACTGAGTGGAATCTTCCCAAAATTATTCAATTTTTTCAAACTCATGGAATCCACATGGATAATTTTTTGTGATTAAAGGTGTCAATATCTCATTCTAGATATTTTCGTCATAGAGTTGTATAAATTTGTCCTATGTGAGATGGATGCTCAGTGATTATGTTAAAACCTTCCATCATTCTATGAAGTTAGACACCCTCTCATTTTTGAATTTCTTACAGTTTGTTAGGTTAATAATTGTCAATTTCCTCTATGTGGAGTTGAACTGATAAAGGAATTGAATAAGAATGTATTACCATCCTATAAAATATCCCACTATAATTATATTTTACCAGAAAAAGGATGAACGTATAAGAGTCCAGACAAAACACCACATCTTGGTCTCCTCCTTCTGATCTTAAGGGTACATCATCAGACCACATTAGGTTATAAAGTGCATGGGTTGTCATTTAGTATCTAACCTGACATAAACTATAGAGAATATAGGATTTCCAAAATTGGGTGGGGGAATAATGTCATCCATCCATTCTGGATATGGCTTCTTCTCAGCATGCACAGGTGTGTGCAACCTATTCAGGGTGTTCATTCAAGTAGCCAATGACTCAAAGGAATTGATCAGTTCTGAAAGTACTATTATCTAAGCCACCTCTCATTTATAGGGAGTAGGCATGGATTGATGAGGTGGCCCCATTTTTTTCTCCTTATGATTCTCAGTCAGTACTAAGACTAAATGATCTCCCTGGAAGGGGGTGGTTGTTGTTGTAATTGAGGGAGGTAGATATCATCTTTGACTTCCTCATTTTTGTAGACCAGATTCCTAGACATGGAGCTATCTGGATGCTCAGATACCACCCTTATGAGCAGATTAGATATTTCTTAATTTATGGGGGAGGGATATTTGTATCTTCATGAAGACAATACACAGTGGGAATGTTTACCTTTAGTATCTCCTCATTAGGATGTCTAAGAATAGGAATATCATTCTCATATTATGCCAAATGCTTCTCCATGGAGGGAATATCAGATCTTCTGGGGGATGAGAGGGAGTAGGATATAAACACATAGTTCCATTTATCCATTGACGTGTTCTGTAATAGAGGTGAAAACTTAATATCCAGAGTTTCTAGGTTTTAGATTCTTCTCTGGTTCAGGGTTCATGCAGCTTCAATCGGTGCATCTAGATCCTTCTCTTAGGGAATATTTTCCATGTTGTGGCCCTCCGCATTTGAAACATGATCTAGATTATATGTTGTGTTTATGGTGAAGACAGTCACATAGATATATCAAGCAATCATAGTTTTCATATTATTGTAAATGAAATAGGGAAATTATACACATATTGAATTAGGGTTGTTTTTATGATGGATAACCATATTGAACCATTTTGTCTTACGAAACTTATGGGGGTTTAATTCCCTTCACTATACACTCTTCCTATATTGAAGTATTAAAAGTGACTTTGTGGGAGTTTCTAGTCCTATTTTCCTAATGGGACCTAAATAGAATAGGTTCATATTGCGGTGGGAGGAATGAATGGGATGTCCACCGTAGATATTTATCTCTCAACTTTGAGAAGACCGATTCCTCTACGATGATGATGATGATGAAGATTCCCCCAGCTGTATGGGTAAAGACTTATTCGAGGACACAATTGGAATTATTTGATCCCACTATAGGGGTCTCAATAAGTAACACTAACATTAATATATCAATGTTATAAATATGAAATATCCTTAGGAATTAAAGAAGATAAATAATAGATATATGTGGAAGCCATGATAAATGAATATTTCAAAGATTATTTTGCTCAAAATTTCATGATTTAAAGTAAAATGAAGATAATAATGATGGATTTTGTGAAAAAATGTTATTTAATATAAATTTTATGTTAAATAAGTTAAATAAGAATATGAAATAATAATTTGCAATGTTCATGTTTTTAAATATGATAATAAATAATACGAGCATGAGGATGATGTTATAAAAAAGTAGGAATAATTTCTAAAAGTATAATTAAAATATCTTGAGGTTGAATATATATTAATCAAGCTATGTGCATATTTGAAAACACCAATGAAGATCATGTAAAATCAATATTGGAATTCTACGAAAAGAAAGTCATCTATCCCAAAAAAATATTGGAGGTTATTTGATTTCAGGTAATTCATTATATTTAATATAATTAGATGGTATTTTATAGACATATGTTTTATTAAAGTTAAATGAAAATTATTATAATGGGTTAAAACAAATTTTACTAACAACATAGAAAAAAATTTAATTATATAAAAATAAAGGTTGAAAGTAATATTGAAACCCATACCAATATATTAAAGAATGTTTTAGATACAACCAAAAATTATATCCCTAGAGGAATAGAAAATTATATATAATCTAGTTCTAAAATAATTCCATGAAAATCAACAAGGGATATGACATTAAAGGAAAAATAAATATTTTTGAAAAGTTTCAAGAATTGTATTATTCAATAAAATAATTTCAATGGTCTATATTATAATATATTTTATTAGGGAACAAAAAATTGGAACAAATTTTGGGACTTTCATCCAATGTAGAGGAATGAATTGTTTTAATATTAATAAGTATTTTAATAAAAGAAATGTTTTATCCATTTTGTGTATAAAAAATTATTATCAGCAAAATACATGTGAAATATGAGATTAATGTTTATCACATTGCTGAAAATTCCATGAAAATACTACCAAAATATTAAAAATATATTAATATCAAAATTAAACAAAGAAATGATTATTTTGTAAAAAATGTAACACCCCAAGCTTCTACGGTACGCTTCTCTTTGAATAATGTGATAGCGTGTGTTGTACGCAACACCGAGTTCTAACACACCATAACTAATCAAACTAGCCGTTATGAATAGTAATACCTACTTTTTGAAATTATATATATTTTATATTTGAAAATGGACTTCATTTTTGGATTCGGAATATCGAATTTAGCCTAAGGTGAAATTTTGGTCCATTTCAGATAACTTTCATATTTTGATGAATAGTGAAAATTACTAAATTTTAATTAAAAACAACTTTTTTAATCAAAATAATTAATAGTGATAAATTATGAATTTGAGTGGTTTTAAAGTATATTTAGAATATATTTTTACCATTTAATATAATGTTGGTCATTGGACATAATTTTACAATTAAACCGAACATAAACAAGTGTCAATCTTTTGAAAGTTATTATCTCTTAAAAACACGCTTTTTGTTTTGACAGCGGGAATTAATTTTAAATTAATTTCTGCCACTTCTGTGTTTTGAATTTAGGAAAATGGATTCCATATTTGGAATCAGGATGTTCAAATTGTGTAAATAGGTAACTTTTATTTTTATACATTTTGAATAATTACTGTGGTAAATATTTTATTTACCATGGTTAAGGGTAAATCCGGTAAATAAGGGTTAAAAAATAATATTATAATAATACAAAATTAACCTAAAACGTGTCCTAACCTTATTGGTGGACACATACCCGACCATGAGCATCCTTGAGTCAATTTGGGGACCCCTTGGAGCCACTTGTATGTGGTAGGGACACATTATATTAATAAAGTTAAAATAAAAATAAAAATGGCATAAGCTTACATTTTTAAGAAGAACAATTTTTACATAGGGTTATACATGTTGGATTTTCGACTATAAATATTCATTAGAAAGATAAAACGATTTCCTACATAATGATATTTTATTTATAATTTTTAGACATCAAATAATTTAAATTATTAATGACACAATAATGATGCAATGTTTACCTCATTAATAAATCATTTAAATAAATAAGATTATAATGATTAAAATATTATCTAAAACCTGTCCAATTCTTATTGGTTGATGTTATTTATAATATGAGTCATCTTATCTTCTACCTAAATGATTTTTGGACCAATATAAACCGAATATAATTATATTATAAAGTAATACTTTCACTCTTTCCTAAAGAGCCCCTCTTCTCCCTTATAAAAGGAGACCACTTCTACTCATTCATCACACCTCTCAAGCCACTTGGCTCGTCCAAACTCTGCCAAACTAAGCTCCCCACATCCCTCTCCTCCTCCTTGAAGCTTCCCCTTAGGCAGAAAGCATTTCAACAAGTCCTTTGGTTCCAACCAAAGTGAGTTACCTAAATTAAAGGTAACGATTTCTCTTAAATTATTTTCATTTATTTTGCTTCTTCAACCCCCAAACTCTTTTTATTTCCTTTCTTTTGTAACAACACCAGTATCCTAAATATACTAGGATGTTGTTATAATAAGGATTAAAACTACACATACACACAACTCCATCTAATAGATGATGAACATAATGTTTCTGTGGATGGAAAACTAACGCCTCACGAAACGATGATTGTTCAAATACATCTTACCGCCTCTCATGGTGGCCATTATGATGGCACTGTAATTAAATATGATATTAATGATATATATTTTATATATAAGCTTCTGTAATTCCATTTTATTTCATACCATTATTCGTTTCATGTTGTATATACATACGATAATTTCATTTGAGGAAGTGCGGACTACCGCCCCCTTAAAATGATATGACTCGTTCATACCACACATGGAACGTATAAAGGATGGTGTTAATGAACTTAAGTAACATATATAAAATATTATATTATACTGGAATAGTAATATACCTATGTATCATTTGGATTCGATTCTTTTAAAATAAAAATTAAATGGAAATAGCGTTCGTGCGTACGTACGGACTACCGTCTCCACGAACGCGATGAGATTCATTCTCCATCGTATCCATTCAAGTATAATTATCATTTAATGATTTAAAAATGATGTTTAAGGACTTGATATCATTCTGGATATGAATAAGATACAAAAAACATGACTTATGTAACAAAACATATAAAGAAAATGAGTAAGTTAACACCCGAAACGACGATAATACTAAGATATTATTATCAAATCAATATTAAAAGATCATATATGATATCATATTAATGTATATGATTCTTGTATAATTTAGTAACAATTATTTCACTATTATACAGGAGGTTAACCTACCCCAACCAAGGAAAAGTACAAGGTAAGGGTTATTTCGCAATCTCTTCATTATCCGAGGTTGTATTATACGTAATAATCTACTGGGACCTCTTTATCATCCACATCCATGTTTCTTCGAAATGTATTTCAAAACATTTTTTACTATTTACTAGAATATGAGTTAAAGTCATTCATACCCTTTTTGACTTTTATAAGTTGTTTATAAAGGAATCTTTCCGTTGTTTTCAAAACAAGGTCCCTTTTAACCTTTTTGACATAATTAAGGTAAGAATTTTTTTTTAACTTATACGGCGGGTGCGGCTATTTACCGCTGTTATAAAATCTTCAAAGAATCCCTTACAAGCTTACAAGGACATTTTAAAAATAAAGGTTTTCTATTATAATTATGTTATTTTTAAATGATTTCAAAAAAAGAGATATTTCTCTCAAATATATGAAAATCCAGTGCAAATGTATACGTATTTAACGCAAGCTTAAAAATGTTTTCAGAAAACCTGACTCTCGAGCTTGGTAGACAGGAAGGGATTGGGAGTGGACCCATCATGGCCTGTAATTAGTCGAGCAGTCTCAGAATTAGTTATTTTGTTTTCAGAAGCTTGCATAATGTTTTCAGAAAAACACTGGAGTGTATTTTAGCAATTTTTAACGTAAGTATCTTCTTAAAAAAATTGCATCGGTAGGTCTCATGAGACAAACTAGTGTCTTGGCACAAGGCCTTGACAAAATCTTATTTGTAGTCTTGGCACGAGGCCTTGGCTATGTAGTTATGATAGTCTGGCATTATGCATTCCAACATTATGAAAGTGGTTATTGATATTGCATGTGATTATTCGATTAGTAGAATATCCATGTGAACAAGTAAATGGCATTATTTCATTTTACTTTTGCCATACCATGTTGAAAGTTAATATTTAAAAGGCTTTTGTTTTAGTAATTCATTGCCTTAAATGTTTATGCTTATTTTGAATGTTCCGCTATATTGTTATCCTTACTGGGCATTTGAGCTCACCCCTTTTCTATGTTTTATTTTTCCCAGGTAGTGAAGAAGTAATTTATGAATGACTTGCAGGGATATTATGAGGGGTTAATAGTGTGGATATGAATACTTTGTTGTTGTAGTAGTTTTTTCACATTGAAATGTAATGTAAAACTTTATGATTATATCTAGTGTTTCCAAGGCTACTAAACCAATCGGTCTTTCGGGATTTGATCTTTCTTGTGATCATGCCAATGTTATGTAATTAATGCACCGACTCTGGGTAGCTGGGGTCGGGGCATTACAAAAAATTTCCTGAATTATAAGAAAAAAGAATATGTAATGGATGTTGGATAAAAATATTATTTCTCTCATGGTAGGTGAAAAAAATAACATGACAAACATTAAAAATAATATTTTTGGATGTAGAAAATTTTGGAAAAGATGATTCCTTAATGGTTAGTAGTTGGATGAATTAATATTAAACCTCAAAAAATAAATTCTTAGGATGTATTAAATAATGATTCAATAATTTATAAATAACTAAGTGTGACATAAACTTGTGATTTTGGTAATGATTTTTTTTTCAAATCAAATGACTACATCACAATAACAATGAAAGTGAAAAAGATATTCACTAATAATAGAATAATGTTTAAATTTATTCTAAATTATTAATTCATTTGATTAAATTTAATTTTATTGAAAATTATCGAAACAATTAATGAAAAAGAATATATTCTCATATATTATGAAAATCATGTGAAAATAATATATATATATATATATATAATTAATTCCCATATAAATTAAGTTGAGAAATAGATTGAGTTTATTAATTATTCAAAAATGATAAATCAGTGTAGGAATGTCACAAAAGGTGAATATTAAAAAAAATGGTATTCAATGTTTATCAACTATAAATAAAACATTCCTAATTTTAAAAAAATAACATCATAGAAGGTCTGTTTAGTTTGAATCTCTGAAATAATAAGTAATCCATTGAATTACACACCAATAAAAAAATTGATTGTCATATATATGAATTATATTATTTATACATATAATTGTTTTTGAAATGAATAAATTATTTTAAAAAATAATTTTTATAAAAAATTCATAAATTTAGGATCAGGAAATATTTTGAGTTACATTATCTGAATGTATATTTCTTTAAATATTGAAATTAAATCTAAATATTCTCATTGAATTAAATTAAATTTATTTTTACTAAGTGAAAAAATAAGGAGAAATCATGTTGGTATTAAAATATGTAGTCCTAGATCATCCATAACAACGAATAAATTAAATTCTAAGGATACATTCACTATGGAATAAATAATAGCGAGGTGATTTGATTTAATTCCTTTAAATTCTATCAAGTATTACACAATTTTCCCATCTCAACAGGTATGTCGGATAATAATATTATATTTTTTTAGATTCCTACATTAATGAATGATATGAAATATTGATCAATTTTTTAAATTGAAACTCTAGATAAATGTAATGAAAAATGAGGAATTGTAATCCACTATTGAGATATGAATACTCATATCCATTAAAATCAAAAGAAAACTTACCATGGATATATATATTTATTACACTGGACTTCATTCACTCTAGAAATAATCATAGTTCAATATTACAATGAAATTGTAGTAGTGAATGATTCCCCAACCACACATAATGTCATTAAACAAAGATCCATCTGAATTGAGTTTCAATCTTAAATCTGGTGGGGACTAGTACATCTAGAGACCTATGTTCGAGTTATCATTCAGTTAAATATCATTGAATCCAAATTATTTATATTCTATAAGATTTAAATTTATGATAGATGATAGTTCTTATACCAACATGATCAAATTTTATTCATATAATGGGTAGTGTGGTTCTTTCCATGGATATTAAAGTCATTATAGAGATATTATATTACCCATATGAAAAATTTATGTGACACCTTATAAATAGTATAAAGATTAGAAAAATCTTCACATTCAAACCATGTTGATTTGAAATCATCCATTCAGTAAAATAAGTGAGAGATACCCATTTGGGGCCTAATAAATGACCATCCTATAGACACCCAATAACCCTTACATAATATATGATCTTTATACTCAAAATAAGGGTGATTATGTATAATGACCCAGTGTTAACGTACATAGAAATTAAATCACATTCATGTAATACATACAACATTTCATAAATAGACACCTAAGGATGGTATTAGTTTAGTGCCTTTTAAATCATGGAAATGTAAACACTGGTACAAAAATGAGCTATATTATCTCCCATCGGGTTCTTCATGACTATAACCCTTCTTAGACACATCAAACATAATATGTATCTTTGTAAATTAGGGAAGGAAATGTAAAAAGGGTTGATATCAAATTCTCATTAATGGTAAAAAAATGGAGACATTTAAGCATTAACATAATAATAGGGTTATGGTAACATGATCATAACATGATAAGAACATACCTTATATATCATAAGACTGGAAACATGAATCGTAGAATAAAGATCCGTAGTATATTGGTCATGAATCATAATGGAATAAAAAACATAATCCAAGAAATCATATCATAGGAATAATAATTGGAATTGTGGAATATATAAACATGTGATATCATTCCCTATAAGTCATGATACATACCTAGAACTTATAAGGGAACTTCATGGGAATTACAACTATAGGGAGAGACACATCACCATCCACATTCATAGTTCTTTCCTTCTAAGGGATTAGGATTACCCATCTTACCATAATGGATCGGGTTTTCCCACATTCAATCTTCATGGTGACTACACATAATGGGAGGGACACACCACCATCGCCAGACGTAGTCATTTCCTTGTGAGGGATCTGGTTTCCCCATCTTCTCATAATGGATCAAGACTATTGAATCGATTCCCATCATTATCTTAGGAGATATAAATTTTTACCTAATTAATTGGAGGGAGATATAGGCCCCACTGATTTCACTATAAAATCAGTTGTACATGTTCCTAAATATATTAAACATTCATCATATCATGACCCATTAAAAAATATGGGGTTTATAATCAACCTATGATAATCCCATGAAACAAAATGTGTTCTATAAATATGTAATTATATCTCAACCTATGGAACAAGGGATGTTTCATTGAAATTTAATCAAATCTCGACCCATGAAAATGAGAGGGTTTCATATGCATAAACCCGATAGAATAAGAATAGGTTTCATAAAAATCATTCAAAAAATATATAAACCATTCAGTGAAAGAATATGTATGGAACCATTGAACCATTTTCTAGAAGATCAAGAGTAACATCAACTGATGTGATATAAGATGGAAAATAATTTTGAAATATCTTTTAAAAACATTTCTTGAGGAAAATATCATTTATTCTTTGAATAAGGTTATTTAAAACATAAAACCCTTTGAAAAATATTTTTTGAATATATACTTGAAAACTTAAAAAAATCATTGAAAAAATTTTAGAAACCCTTTTATTTGAAAAAATAAAAATAGAAGATTAATTTGTTTTGAAAACAATATTCCTTGAAAATGTATAAAGGAATATTGGAAAAGTTTTGAAAACCATTTCCTTGAAAATACTTTGAAAATTATAAGTAAAATGTGAAAATGATTCTAAACCTTTTTACTTGAAAATGTACGAAAGAATATAAAAAATGTTTTGAAAACCATTTTCATTGAAAACATATAAAATAATCTTAAATTATTTTTTGAAAACTATTTCTTTGAAAATATACTGAAAATTTGTAAATAAAACATGAAAATATTGTAAAAATATTTTTACATGAAAAACTTTTGAAAAAATCTTGCAAATGTTTTGAAAAACATTGTCCTTGAAATATTATTAGAGAATCTTGGAAATGTTTTGAAAACCATTTTCTTTTAAATGACTTTAAAACAAATAATTTATATACTATTAATAAAACATAATCTTTAAGAAAATTAATTTTTAATCTTGTAATGCAATCATCAATGGAATGGTAGTCATAATGACCGGTAAATCCAAACACGCCGAGCATCCCTTTTGCACCGTAAAAATATTAAGAAAGTTCCACAGTCAGAAAATGACAAGAATATTCCTTTTTAAAAATAATTATTATTAAAGGTAAAAAACTATTGAAAATTTATTTTAGAGATCTTAGGGGAATAGTATAATAATTTTGGTAAACATTTAGAAAACAGGGTTTTGAATGATCAAAGATTTCTTACCAAAGATAGAGGTAAAGTCAAACATTAATAAAAACATTTTCTTAGTTATGTTAATTATAAAAGAGAGGAAAATTTTAGTAATATATGAAATGATATTTAATAAACATAGGATAATAAATATCATGAATATTTGTGAGATATATATCATAATATATCATCAATGGAAGCATAACATAAACAATCCCAATATACGATGGGGTTGTTACATTAAACTCTTACCACATGGTAACTTGAGATCATAAAATCCATGTAAGAAAATTAATTTACATGAATCTTAAAATATCATGAAAAATTGGATATTCAGGATATAACATGTCAAATACACCTCAAAAAAATAATGTAGGTTCATGACAAAACATATGTCTCAATGAAGGCTAATTGAGACTAAACTATCTTATCGATTTGGTAACTTTTGAAACCTAAAACCCATGAGAGAATAAAAAAATGTATATTTAAATACACAAAAAATTAATTATTACAGGAATATAATACATTCATTGTCAGTATATTCACCACAAAAATTAATTTATTGGTGAATTAGTCTTATATCTCACAGAAATAAAAAGTGAGATGAAATCCCCATACTTTGGGTCATAAATTCTACTATATTCATTCAAAAATATTGTATAATAAAAATATTTTTATTATAAATATTAAATATAAAAAAATTATTATATCTAACACCAAATATTCGTTGATTATTAATTTTTATTTATTTCTTATAATTAATTCCATGTAAATGTTTTACTTCGGGCAATCTTCAGTTTGTTTTTTCTTGTGTCTTAATTTATTTTATCTTTGGTTTTTATACGTATATAATTATTTTCAGAATGTAAAACATGATATAAATATCATGAATATTGAGTATTTTATTATTATAATAATATGTAGAATATAGAAGAATGAAATGGTATACACTATTTACGATGATGGTAGTTCGTATGTACGCATGAACGTTGTTTCTGTTTTATTTTTGAATTCAATGAAAGAGAGTTAATGAAATATATATATATATATATGTATATATATATAAGTATATATATATCATTATTATATTATAATTACTATATAATATGTATCATATATGTTTACTAAACCCATCCTTAACACATTCTATGGAAAGTTTGAACGAATCACATCGCTTTGAGTGGGAAGTAGTCCACACATCCTCAGATTAAATATTCATAATTACAAAAAATGTAAATTATAAGGATATGTTATTTAAAAGAATTAAATAAGATTTTATACATAATTAATATCATGTATATTATATTTAAAAATAGTGTCTATCATAATCCCCACCATGAGAGGTGGTAAAGGAAGAATGAACGATCATTGTTTTGTGAGGCGGTAGATCACCGTACATATAAACAGTATATTCATTGCCCATTAGATGTATTTGTGTGTAATTTTACGTAAAAACATTATATTAACAACATATCATTATATTGGAGATGATTTTATTGTAATATCTTGGAAGAAGGAGAGTGAAGGGGGTGTAGAATGAAAATATGATAAGGGAGCTTGACGGAGGTTGTAACATCTTCATTGGGTAAATCCTTTTGGTTTTCATCAAAGGGATTTATTGGATTACTTTATACCCAATTTTAGGATTAAAGGAGGAAGGGATAGATTTTGGGGAGTTTATTATGTATATCTTGTCCTAACCTAATTGGGTTGAGAGGTGTGAGTATGTGGGAGATTTCTTTCCTTTCAAAAGTTGAAGTGAGTGACACTCTTGTAAATACCAAAATTCATTCATTCATTAGAGGTATAACATTATTAATGTGAATAAAAAATGTAACCCAAATGTATTAAACATGAATAATGGTTTAGTAAACCCTTTAACACACAAAAATATGTTCATTTTAATAATTTTGTTCTGTAACTTCAATATTTCCCCAATTTTATCATTTTTTATTAATGACACTACTTTTGTAACCTATGTAGTTTAACTATTATGACTAAATTAAAGTGATATTTTTTTTAAAAAATATAGAGCCACTTAATTATAAATTTTATACCTAAATTATAAAATAAAAATCTTATGGTTTTTCAAAATTAATTTTAAAAGAAGCTCATGCGATGCACAAAAACAATGCTTAAACCCATATTATGCTAAAATTATTTTTACAATGTATTGGTCAAAATGTTAATTATAGAAATAAATTATTCCATTAATAAACCATATTTAATATTTACTAACACTTAAAAATAACTTGGAATAATATAGAATTTTTTCTAATTTTAAATCATTTAATAAATTATCATTTACTGTAAAATAACATTAATGTCAATTTTGAAATTATTTATTTAATTTTAATTTTAAAATATAAAAAATATTAGAATACAAATATATTAATTTAAAATCTATATAAAATTGTATATTCATCTATAAATATAATGAGAGGAAAAAATTAAATCCATTTACTTCACTTTTAATATTTATAACATCATTTATTTTAGTTAATTATTACCTAAATAATCACCACATTGGTGTTTCTTTAGAATTTTAAATAACTCAATCATATATAAAAAATAATGATAATTTTTTGATAAAAATAACAAATTTATATTTCAATAGGACATTTATATCCAAAAATATTATTATTTTACATATCTCAATGTTTTATAAATGTTAAAGGTAGGGAAAGTTCATGTTTTTCTTTTTCCTTACTTAACTTTGTATATAGGGAACCCCCAATTACTAATATCTCTATAACTCATAAAGTTCAAACCAAGAGGTTATATGGTCTAATTATTGGAAACCAATGTCTATTATACAAGTTTATAGGCCATTTAGGACCTTAGTGGTTTGATTTAGTCCCATATTATGTTTAATTTTACCTTATTCACTGTTATAAATATTAAAGACTTTTACTAATATTTTTTTTTAAAAATTATATTGATTCTACTAGAACACAAAAATTATATTCATTATAATATTTTATGCTTATTTTTCAAAATTAAAATGATATAATCTAGAAAATTATGTTTAATTCTATTCTTGAAGATGTGAAGAGAAAGTGGATTTTTATTGTTAAAACATTCAAAAGTTCAATAGGTGTTAAAATCTACTTTCAATATAAAAATAATTAACATGAACTACATTGGATTGATATATTTATAATTGATATATTTTGAATTTATAAACCAATTTGAAAAATAATTTAACATTCTTAATTTTTGAAAAAATAGGTGGTTATTAACTAAAATACAGTATTTTTCACTATTAAGAAAAAAAGGAGTTTCTAATAAAAAATCAAAAAATTCACCTTAAGCTAATTTATTCATTATGAATTTGTTTTTTAAATTTTAATTTTTTTTTAAATTTTCAAAATAATTTTTTTAAAATTTTCAAAATATGGTTTTAAAATAATAGGTGAACCATTAAAAGGTGGTAAAACTATCTTAATAAAAAAATAGGAATTTATATGTGAAATGTTTCTTGTTCCTATTTTAAGTTTATCAAATATAATATATGAATATAAAATAAATTTGATTTACTATATAATATATATATTAATTTAATATCACTCACTAATTGTAATTAGTTAAATTTATTAGGATAAAATATATTTTTGATCATAAAAATAGTTTTCTATAAAATCATTCCCACTATATTCAATTGGTTATTATATTTATTTATAATTAATTTGTGAATAGTGAATTAAACAAGGTTTTTTCTTAAGATAGTGAATCTGATTCATAACTAGCAACATAACGGTTAGGTTATCTCTTTTTTTTTATTAAATAATAATATTTTTAAAAATATATTATAGTTTGGTAATGCTCAGTCATGTGTGTTACACAAGCCATTAGGGAATGTAAATCTTGTGTGTAATGTAAGCTGACCCTGGTATTCCATGTAGAAGAAGTTACTGTCTATGTTGTGTATGGTACATGTTAACTTTGTTTTTCATATAACACAATCCAAACATAGAGATTTCATATAAAAAACTATTTTCAATGTTTCATGGAAGGAAAAATATCAGAAAGATAAAATAAATTAAAAAGAAATAAACTACGAAATCTCAGGTGGTTACATTCGAAACCGCTTAAGATGAATTGTTTCCTCAAACATCATGTTGGTTATTAATGGTTTAATTCATGAAATGTTTTTCCATAGAAACCCACATTTTTAAAATGAACACTAAAACATCATTAAAAAATGATAGTTCGAACCAAAATGGTTACCCAAAGTAACACATAGTAGGGTTTCCCATAGGACATCATTAGTGGAAAGTGAATTAATGGACATGGAAGACAAATCTGACGGTCATGTTATGGAGGAGAGTGATAGAGAACCTATTCAAGATAAATATAAAAATCACAAAGCCACAAATTTTTTAATATATAAGGGGCCATTTAATAAATAAAAAACAAAGTTAATGTGATAATCATATTCAATTTCAAGATCCTTTCTCAGGAGTTGAATAATTTTCATGAGAAGTTGTAACTACTAGATTTCATTTCCTTTCAAAATTAAAATCTCACCTTTTGGTCATGTCTTGACCAATTTACACTTTTCCTCTTTCTCAAAAATGGAATTTGAATTTCAAATTCCTAATTCACTAATAAATCATGTGATCCACAATAATTCATCCCATCTCTCTTTAGTTACCATCAAAACCACATTGTTTGGGAAAGTTATCTAATGTGCATAAATCCTTATGTGGTGAGATAATAATTTAATCTAATAAAATTCATCACAAGTTTAACTTAAATATTACTTAAGTGATTAAAATTTTAACCCTTATGAAATATTAAAATCACTTAACATTGATCCACCATATATAATGATGTGTCTCTTGGTTTTCCAATTCCTAACATGTGAATAACTACATCAAGTATTCTCTTCAAATATGTTAATGACCTGGATTACCGTAAATAATTTAGATACATTCATTTTACCTTATTTTAATGTTTACAAGATATATTCCATAAATCCAAATAGTTTTGAACGTCATCCATGATTACATATACCACTTTATCAAAATATCAATAATCTAATCCAGGGTAATCAGTGCTCTGAACATTACTTTATCTAAATCAGTCATATCTTTATCCATGCTAAACAAAATTTTCCCAACATCATGATCTCATTAAATATTACCATCCATTAATAAAAATTTCACTTTTCCAATAAAATATCACCATTCAACATACAACTGTAAATAATTATTTAAAATCTACACTAAAAATATTTATATATGTCATGACTCTAATTAAATAATAGATGAATTTTAAAAAATAAATACAACATTCATCCAACATTATTCTTAAAATATTACTTGTGATTCATCAACATATTCCATAATACATGTTTCCAAGAATATGAAATATGGGTCACGTATTAAGCTTCTTCATACTCAATAAAATCATTCCCTTTATGTTTAATTTAAACAATACTGGAAGAACATCACATACCATTCACATTTCATTTGCAATTTCATTATCTTCATAAGAATAACCAATACTCATACCACATTCTTAGTTTTATTTATGACATTTCCTCTTGGGAAATAGATTTTCACAACGTCCATACTTTCCAAATCTGAAACAATCATTGTTAACTGTGTCCCTTATATTTCTCTCGATTGTCTAAAACCAAAATGAAAAGGGTGAGAATCACATATCATATAATAAAACCATATAACCATGAAAAAATACATATAGGATTTTTAAATGAAAACAATTTTAAATATTTATGAAACCCTAGATTTATCCTAGGTTATTCATAGGCAACAATCATTTAAATACCTCATGATGGTTCGTGAAGTATTTCTGAATTTTTAGAGCATATCCTCTAGGACTATCAAAACAAATGCACAGTAAGGCCCATTATTGTGTACCAGGTTAAACAAAGTCTGGACTGAAACACCTTTTCATAGTTGTTACTGCTACGTACATCTATCCTAGAACCATATCCACTTGTAGTATCCAGACCTAGACATATTGATAAGTAACCACTTGATCCATCCATTACCAAAATTCCGGGATATTAACTCATCCTTATTCTTTTCCATAGTAACATCACTATACATATCCTTCTAAATATACCTTGGGATCTCACTAAAGTTTTTTTATCCTAGTTTCCAAAGGGTGACTAATCCATTTCTTTGATACCAACTATAATGACCCACTCTTAATGTTCATAGACATTACAACACTTTTCCATAATACATAAAAAATTACATAAATAGACGCCCAAATACCTTATTAGTTTAGTTACCTTAGAAATATGGAAACCTAAACATTGGAAAATAAATAAGATACATTATCTCCCACTAGGTTCTTCTTGAATGAATCCTTCCTATACACATCAAACAAAATATGTTCCTTCATTACCCACGTAAGGAAACATAAAAGGGGTGATCCCAGAACCTTAGTAAGGGTATATAAGGGAGACATGTAATCATAAACACGAGCATAGTGGTATGAGAAAGTGATCATAAAATTATAATATCATACCCTACATATTAGAAGATGGAAAACAAATATCATGTAATAAATCTTAGTAGTTCATAAGACCTGAATCGTAAGATAATAAAGAACTTAATCCATGAAATCATAACATAGTAATAATAAATGGAATTTTGGCAAACATAAACATGTGATATCATTCCCTATAAGTCTAGATTCCTAGCTAAAACTTATTAGGGAACTTCTTGGGAACTGAACCTACTAGGAAGGACACACCACCATCCATAGTTTCACTTCTTTCCTTATAAAGGATGTTGTTTACACATCTTCCCATAATAGATTAGGTTTCACCATATTCCATATTCTTAGTGACTACACCAACTGGGTAGGACAGACCACCGTTGTAACACCCAGATGTTTTTTATGAAATATTTTATTTAAATACTTTTTATTATTCAGTAGCATGTGTTTCACGTAATCGTGAGTTTAAATGAGAAATGAGACACCCTTAGTATAAAGTTATCATTATAGACAATCTGTTAGATTAATAGGAATAAATATAACTAACTTATTAAAATGCATTGATAATTCTTTGGCTATCAATTATTCATTAAAAATATAAATCCACAATATATTTGTATTTTTGAGTGAATTGATTTTGGTAATGAAATTAATGTGATATATATGTATATGTTATATAATTAATAAAATATTTTTGATATTCATCCAATGGATTCTTTAGTCATAGGCTATGAATAAAACCTTATTTGATGTATACAAAAATATTTTTTTGAGGTTAATGTTACACCTTTGAATGGAGAACCCATTTTAAATTTGGATTTTGACACATTAATAAATTTTATATTAAAAAATAAACATGTTATTTCAATGTGAGATATAAAAATTTACTTTGGATGTATTTCTGATATTTTTCTGATAAATTTCATATTTTAATGAATATTAAAAATACGCTAAATTTTAATTGAAAATAAATTTTTTCATTGAAATAATGTATATAGTTAAAATATACCATTAAATGGTTTAAAAGTATAAATAGAATATATTATTTCCATTTTATATAATTTAGGTAACTAGGATTAATTTTACATTAAATTCCGATGTAAAAACATTTCAATCTTTTGAAATATGTTTACTTTTAAAACATGTTTTCTCATTTCAACAATGAGGTTATTTTTAAATTAATTAATGTATCTTTTTTGTTTTAAATTTTAAAAAATGGATTATGTATTTGGAATTATTATTTCCAAATTATATTAATAGACTACTTTTATTTTTGTGAATTATTAATAGTAACTTTGGTAATTATTTTTATTAACCTCGTTAAAGGAAAATCAGGTAATTAAAGGTAAAAATAATAATATAAAATTACCTTAACACCTGTAGAAATCCATTTGGATGAATAAATTAGAAACATATCATTTTTTTGGAAATGTAATCACATAATCGCTACCTAACTATGAATATGACATGAATATAATAATAAATAATGAATGTGAGAAAATGTTACAATCGCATTATATATAAGTATATTAATTTTAATATATAGATAAATAAGAGATAATATCAACTATAGATAGTATTTAGAAAGATAAAAGAATTTAAAAAAGAATAGAAATTTATTTATACTATTTAGAGATTAAATATGTACCATTAATGATGACATGATAGTGATGTAGAAATTATTTTATTATTAGAAATATCAAAAACAAAATGGTTTTAAAAATATTAAATAAAATATCATATGAACTAATTAATATTATATAATAATTTTCTAGGTTACTATGACATTTTAGGAGTAAACTAAATATTTTGGTTTTAATTTATCTTTGATGTTGATTTTATTTAGTGTCTAATAAATTAATAGTGTCAAAATTGACACTATTGATATTGTATGAAAATAAAATTTTATTAAATTTTTTAAAAATCATAAAAATATTGAAAAATTAAGAATTGATAATTAGAAGATCTATAATATCATAAAATATCCATTTATAGTCAATTAACATGATATATGTAAATATTTCTAACCATTAATGATTTATAATTTTATTACCATAATTAATATTAAATAAAATAACTAAGTATCAAATAAAACGATATGGTTTTTATTAACAAAATATATTTTCAAAAATTCATTTTTTTTATGAGATTAAAACCCTATATCATCTATTATTTAAGATTGGGACAGTTTGGAGGTTTTTATTTTATAATAAATTATTAATTATGGAGTTTCCAAAAGCGCCCCTCACCTCCATTATAAAAGGGAACCTTCTTCCACACCTATTCACTTAATTATAAGCCTTAAATATCATCCATCCCCTTCATTTTTTCCTTTTAAACTTCTTTATTTTAATTCTAGAGCTTATAGTCATATTTAAATACCAACACTAGTGATCTAAAATGAGATTTAGAGGAATCATGTCAAGAAAGAGATAATCACTTCTACATATTTTTTTCAAATTTATTTCTTCTTCTAATTCCACTTCATTAGTTGTTTAGTTATTATTTAATAATGTCAGTATCAATAATATAATTATATTTTATAATAAATATGAAAAAAAAATATTTTACCTTCTATATATCCTATGAAAAATGAAATCACCGGGCATGCGTACGTACGACTTACGGTCTCCACGCTATGGTGTAATCTGTTTTTCAACCCCACCTTAAATGGATTGGTATAATGATGGAAAAGATAACTATATATGATTAACATAATATCTTAAAAAAATTTAAATATTATACAGTGTCCAATTAATTACAATTCAACAATTTTGGGAATGATATCATCGCTCATGCATACATATGACCTACTATCTCCACGATGCGATGTGATTCATTTGACATGATCTTCATTAAATAATGATTATATACATAGATTTAATGAATAAATATGATATATATTATGTTAATATTATTCTGTAAACTATTTAACTATAATCTATGAAGTGGAACATAAACTTATCTAAAAAAGATTTCATAAGAACACAAAGTAGTTAATATCCGAATAATGAGTGACTATGAAATGTTACTAAAAAGTATGATTATATAATAATATATGATATCATAAAAATTATTATGAATCATGAATAAGTAAATTAAATTATTTAAATCATTATACATGAGGTTTAGATACATACAATGGATATCAGACCTAAGGTAAGGGATAATTTTTCAATCTCATTTTTATTCGATATTGTTTATACATATGTATTTACTAGGGGTATATCAATCATCCACATCCATGTTTTCTAACTATGTAATATTTTTTTATATTTTCATAAAGATTCATAAAGTCAATTTTATCCTTTTGTGAATTTTTATAAAATTTTATGAATGAAATCCATTGACGTTAATTGATACAATATACTTTTTAAATTTTCTATTAAAAGTATGAGGAGAATGTCTTTTAACATATATGGAATGAATGGATATTTACAGTTTCATGAAACCTTATTTCCATGAATCTTCCTCTACAAAATTTCATGATTATTTTCTACTAAATTTTTATCTTTTAAAATTTCCTATCATTTTGAGGAAAGAAACTTTTTTTGAAGAATAAAGGATATTTTTCCAAAGAATTAATTTATAGTGTTTTATAAAAATATGTTTCCGTATTAGTTGACACTATTTTAATAGGACTATATTTATATCCCTGTTATTACTATGATTTTATTGTGTTTTTTATAGAATGTGATTAAAAAAAATCCATTTGTTTTATATCAATTATCATGGAATGAATTTTATGAAACCATTTTATTTCATAGGTTATGCTATGGTGAATGTTTTTTTGTTTTTGTGGAAAAAATAATAATGGTTTCATTATGAGATGGGTGGGACCTATATATCCCAATAAATTATTGGGTAAAGATTTATATATCATGATATAGACATGACGGAAATGGCATTTAAATTCGGTTCAGTAATATAGAGTTGGAATGAGGAGTGAACGTGGTTCATTAATGGGATTTGACTGCTATGATGGTCTTGGCAATGATCATTGACTAATATGTAATGATTTTCTATGATTATGTGTGTATTACACTAAATTTCATATCATATGTTATGAATATTGGGATTACATCTCACATTTATGATTTATCCCATGACATGATATTCTGATATTTTATATGGAGGATATGATTTTCAAATGTTATGTTCTCATGATTATGATATGATTCATATTTCCCTTCACTACCCTTACTGAGCCTTTTATCTCACCCTTTCATATGTGTCTTTTCTCCAAGTCATTAGGAAGGGTATTAAGGAATATTTTTCAAAAAGGATTCTAGTTTTGAAGAAATATGATGTAGACATTGTAGATGTTTTCTGAACAAGTTGTTTATGTTTCCCAATTTTTAAAGACATTAAACCTATATAGTCTTGGTGTGTCTTTTGTTATATTATGTAATAGATATTTTTAAATGTTGATGTATTATCTCTATGTAAATTATGGTTTGTTATAGTTTTTATTAGAGAAAAGGTATAGTAAACCTTTGGAAACATGGATTAGAGAACCTTAGTAAGAACCCTAATGATATTTAGAGGTTACCATCCTATCCAAGTGTTTTAGAGATATTCATGAATAACCTAGGATAAAACTTAAATTGTCCTAAATTGAAATTTTAATCATAAATTATGTGTTTTTCCCATTATTATTAGTATTTCTTACACTATGCTTCTTGGTTTTACTCAATGGATAGAACCCGAAGGAAACACGTTAATGCTGAATGTGATGGGAAATGTAATGATTTCCCCCCTGAGAAACCAAATTTTATGGGAGCTGGAATGAAAAATCATGTATCCAGGTTTACACAAATTTCTCAAGATATGAATCATACCAAACTTACAAACGACCAAAGTACGGACCAACATTCTGTTGAATCATTCATGAGGCAATGTTCACCTACATTCAGCAGGTCTTTTGATCCATTAGAGGGTGAACAATGGATCAGTACTGCTAAAAAGATATTTTTAGTTCTACCATGATATGAACATGATGAATTCATCTTAGCAGTATATCATTTGAATGATTAATCTGATCAATGGTGGAATCTTATCAAAAATAAGAGGCAAAGAGATAAAATTGGGTCCATAGAATGGGAAGAGTTCAGGAACATATTTATCAAAAAGAATGTTCCTCGTATTCATCGAACAAAGATAGAGAAGGCATTCCTAGAATATAATAAAAAATATGATGAATCTGTTGGTACCTATATAGAAAATTTTACAAGACATACATGGTTTTCTTCTAGAATTATTGTCCATCCTCAGAGTAAAATTGATCAATTCTTTAGTGGCTTAAAACCAAGAAACTGAAAAGAATTACCCATAAGGGACTTCAATATCTACGAGGAAATTTTTCGATGTGCTCTCAAGGTTATGATGAATATCAGAGTAACCCATCAATCAAATGGGTTTGATAAGATGATAAAAATGGATTTCAATTAAAAATATATATACCACACTGAAAATAAGATTAGTTTTTCCTTATGCTCAAAGTATGGAAAGAAACATGGATGGAATTGTCTTAAAGGGACTATTAAATATCTTAATTGTGGAAAATTAGGTCATGGGGATGTTGAATGCTGAAGTGATGGGAAAAATATGTCTAATGATGTTATGAAGGAAAAGGACATATAGAATTCACCTCCTACACTTCATTGCTATAAGTGTAGGGAAATGGGGCATTATGCCAATCAATGCTATAATCCAAGAGTTATTAATGATGATGGATGTCAACAATATTTTAAGGACATAGAAAACAAAAAGTCACATGAAATCAATATCAGTGATGTGGAGTATGATAATGAAATGGTGAAATGTACACTTACCACCCACTCTAATGTAGAAAATGTTTTATTTGATTCTGGTTCCACCCACTCTTTTATTTCTGATGAATTTTCTAAGGGTATTTCCATATTACCTCAACAATTAGTTATTGAGTTTTTTATGACCACTCCTAATGGGACAACAGTCACATCAAAAGTTAATAATTCTTCTCCAAATGAAGTTTGTAGGAATGTGCTCACTAAAAATCTCGTGATCCTTCCTATAGTGTAATTTTATGTGATTCTTGGCATGGATTGGATTTCTATGTATAGATCTCATATCAATTTACAAGGAAGGGAAGTCACATTTCATATTCTAGATAAATCTATGATCATTTATTGATGCAAGTTTGAATATAACCATCTATTAGAAATTTATTCCATATTAGATGGTTATATTCAAATGGTTGGAGAGAAACTCAAGATTAAGAATACACCCATTGTACGGGATTTTGATGATGTCATTCCAAAGTAATATCCATATCTTCCACCAAATCATGATTTAGAGTTTTCAATAGAACTCATATCAGGTGCTAAGACTATTTCAAAGACACCTCATATAATGTACCCAATTGAGTTGCAGGAATTTAAGAAACAACTCCAAGAGAACCATGATAAGGAATTCATACACCCTAGTGCGTCACCTTGGTAAGAACCTGTTCTTTTTTTAATAAAAAAGATGGATCAATGAGACTCTACATTGACTATTGGGAATATAAAAAGATCACTATCAAGAACAAATATCCTCTTCCCTGCATTGATGACTATTTTGACCAACTACGTGGAGATCAGTACATTTCCAAGATTGATCTCTATTTAGGATATCATCAATTAATTGTAAAAAAAGAGGATATAACAAAGATGGCATTCTATACAGGGTATGGATACTATGAATTTATAGTGATGCCTTTTGGTCTTACTAATTCCACCCACATCTTCATGGATATAATGAATAGAGTCCTTAGAGATTAACTTGATCAGTTTTTAGTAGTATTTATAGATGATATTTTTGTATATTCAAAGAGTAATTTGGAACATGAAGACAATCCAATCACCTGAAAATAATTGGAAAAAAATAAGGAGGCTTAGGAAGGATAAATACCCCTTCATAAGTGTACCTAAACCATCTAAAACCTCATCCTGGGTGAAAAAAACTATAATTTCATCTCACTTAAGAGAGACATCGGGTACTAAATGGTTTGACCTTGTTGAAGAGGAAGGAAAAGATAAAGACCTCTTAGAAGAATTTGAAACTACCCTTAAACAGGCTATTGAGATGGATAAACCCAACTCATGTACAATTAAACAGAATGCCCCAATTGATTCCCCCACTACACACATTTCTAATTGCAGCCCATTAAGTCTTGAAAATCATAACAACTCCCCCATGGTTGTGCAACCTATTACTCAGGATAATTCTGATTTTATTTGTCATGGTTTTAATACTTTGGTATAAGAATCCACTAACACACAGGATAATAAGAATGCATTACCAAAGCTAGAGTTATCCTCTTCGGATCTGTGCATAGAAAATCATCACAATGCTTCTCCTGCTAAAGCTCCAGTTGGAGATACACAACTTGCTAACATACAGCAGGTCCAGGAATCCATGCACATGATACCAGCTGCAGAGGCATCAGAAAAAGATTAGAGGAATAAATAGAACACTAGGCAGAGCAGTGCTTCTCACTATTTGAGCATAGAACAGAAGTCAGTTGATCTTGCTGCTAACCAAAAAAGTATTCAAGATATGCGCGCCTTACCAGGTACCTGCAGCACTTCTGTTCAGCATTCTACATTGTTTAATAAATGTTTAGGTGCTGGTAACAATAATGAAATTATTACTGCTTTGACGCAACCTACTAATAATAACATCCAAGATATTTTCACTCAGTCTATATCGGTAGGTGATACCACTAACTTCTTAGGCCATACTAATGGAAAGAAAGATCCTAATACAAGCCCTAATATGTCAAAAATGTTAGAATATCAAATAGGCATAAAGGCTCAGATAGTTAGAAAAAAGGGAGTTTTAACTCCAAATGTAGATATAAATGATGATTATTTGTTGGAACTGTCAATGTATTGAAAAATTTGCTACCTTTAATATTTTAAAAAGAATGGAAAACATTCATAAGCCTTTAATTTTGTCCATTGCTGACCCTAAAATAATCTTTTCCACCGATTTAGTTCATTTTTGTCATTTTGGATACACCTTCATCGGCGCTTGTCAAAATAGAAACAATTTTGATACTCTTTGGAATTTTGCTCATCCCACTCTATCTAATGTTAATGTTTTCCATTTTACTGAACAAAGTTTCACATGTGACTTTATGATCGATAATGCCCATCTCTTTTTTTCTTTTATCTACGCCAAGAATAAATATCAAGACAAGGAGATTCTCTAGAATGACCTCTCCTCTTTGAGCTCAAAAATTCATTACCCCTGGATTGTTGTGGGTAGTTTTAATGATATTCTTTATACTAGTAAAAAAATTGGCCTTCTTTACTCAAGTTTATATATGAGGGATTTTAAGGTTGCTATTGAAACCACCAATCTTACTGAAATTTCTCTCCGAGGTGCCAAATACACCTGGTACATGAATTATTAAAATAGAGTGGTTGTGAGCAAACAGTATAGATCCTTTACTAATGAACATGATTTAGATATATGGCATACCATTTCCAGCACCACCCTACCAAAAATTCATTCTGATCATCATCCTATCTTGGTCACCATTTCGTACATTTCTCGGAAACCCTCTCTCCCCTTTAGATTAAACAATGCTTGGTTTTTAGATCCTGAATGTTGTAATCCATCAATCATTTTTGGACCTCTATGAATCATTCCAATGATGAATTTTTATGTCATCTTAAATTAAAATATCTCAATCACTGGCTCAAAAGTTGGTGCAACATTGAAGAAAAACAAATTGATAATGACATCCTTTCTCTTGAGAATGAACTTCATCAAATTCAAAACAATAACACCCACTCAGACATCACTTTTGATCACAATCAAGAAACTAACATTACTGTGAACTTTAATTCGCTTCTCACCTTCAAAGACAACATTCGTAAACAAACTTTTAAAATTAAATGGCTAAATAATGGCGATCGTAATAAAATGTTCTATAACTATTTACAAAGAGTTTGGAAAGCTAGTAGACCCCTTGCTTCCCCCAAAGATGGAGATAAACTTTGGGATAAAGAAGAAGATATTGTGAACCATGTTGTCTCCTACTTGGAATCTTTATTCAATGGTCCTAGTATGAACAAAGACCTCATTAATGACATCATACTGAAAATTTTAACTGATGTTGATAACAGTTTTCTCCTTGGTGTTCCCCTTGGTCATGAAATTAGAGACAATGTCTTTGGTTTGAATCCTGATAGTGCCCGAGGTCCTTATGGATTCAATAATGGTTTCTATCAAAATTATTGGAATATCATCCAAGCCGATGTCTGCAAGCTTTGTAAAATCATTATTTGTTAATGGATTTTTACCTCATGGTTTAAATGCTCAATTCCTTGCATTGATTCCCAAAGTTGATAATGCGTCTACAATTCATCTCTTTCGTATTATATCTCTTATCAACACCCTCTATAAAATTATCACCAAGATGATTTCTAATAGACTCACCAATATTACCAATAAAATTATCTCCTGTAACCAATTTGGCTTTATCAAGAGGCGATTCATCCAATACTGTATTTTCCTTTCCTCTGAATTCACTAACATGTTAAATAATAAAAATAGAGGCGGCAACATTTCCATTCAACTGGACATTAGGAAATCCTTTAACAAAATGTATTGGGACTTCATCTTCAATTTTCTTCACGGTTTTGGTTTCAATGACGTCTTCATCTCTATAATTAAACCCATCTTCCGTTCTTCTCACGTTTTTATCTTGATCAATGGATCTCCTAGATGGTACTTCAATTTCTCTAAAGGATCTAGACAAGGATATCCCCTATCTGCAATTCTTTTTTCCATTGCAGAATAATATTTAACTTGTATGCTCAGCCGCCTGGTTGACCAAAACAAGATCAAACCGATTCATGCTAACAGAAATGTGAATGCCCCGACTCACCTATTATATGCCAATGACATCATTTTGTTTTTAAAGGGTGATATAAGAAACATCACGACTCTTAAAACTGCCCTCACTCACTATGAGGGGGTCTTGGGTCAAGTCATTGGATGGCCTAAATCCTTTATTTACTTTTGAAAAAACATTCCAACTGCTAAGAAAAATAGTATTATTAATGATCTTAGCATCAAAGAAGGATCCATTACCTTCAAATGCCTTGGGGTTCCCATTTTTTGGGGCAGACCCAATTCTTTCTACTTCTCAAATATTTTTGACCAAATTCTCAATCATCTTTCCTCTTGGAAAGGAAAATCTCTCTCCATGGCGGGGAGAGTCCACCTGGTCAAGTCTATTATTCACTCCAAACTCTTCTACTTGATGATGGTATATAACTGGCCAACTAGTCTCAAAAAAAATGTTCACATTAAAAATTTGTTCTGGACAGGAAGCACCTTAGATAGGAAACTTGTGACTATTCCTTTGGCTAAATGTTGTAAACCTTTAAACATGGGTGGACATGGAATTAAAATCATTAAACTCTTTAATGAGGCTCTTCAATCCAGATTAACTTGGAACGTGATTCAGAATGACTCCCCCTCGATTGCTTTCATCAAAAATAGGTTCATTGATAAATTGAAAATAGGTAACCAGAATTTCATGACTTCCATTTTTCCCGCTGTCAGAAACATGTACGACAATATTATGCACAACACTAGATGGATGGTCTCTAGAAACTCTTCCCTGAGATTTTGGTTAGACAACTGGACTGGCACTCCTCTTATTTCTTTGACTCCCCCAGACCATATCCCTGATAACATTAACTCCACTATTAGTAATGTGCTTAATTCTCACATTGATATACTTCCTGACAATATTATTCAATTTTTTGATTCTTATCACTTTTCTACATCGTGTGATCTCTTGATTTGGCAACCTTATCATAATGGGATTCTGAATTCGAAAAAGTTCTATAATAAATCTTTACATAACCCCTAGAATGACCTTAAATAGATTAAATAGTTTAACAAACCCTGGATTAAACCCTCAAGACTCACTCTTATTTGGCGTCTCACCTACAATAGGGTTCCCACTGACTCTTGTATTCAATTTTTTGGAATTCATCTTTGTTCAAAATTTTGTTTGTGTAATCAACATAGATAAGACACTAATAACTTATTTTTATCTTGAACTACATCCACTTCTCTTTGGAACTATATTTTTGACACTTTTTATTGAATATGGACGATTCATAACTCTATCGATGAGCAGCTTAATCATTGTGTTGCTATGGATAACTCACAAAAAATCAGAAACTTGTTCCTTGCTGGGTTTGCAGAGCTACTTCATGTGATTTGGTATGATAGAAATACAATTCTTCATAATAATTTCTCACACAACATTAATGCTGGTAAAATGAAAATTCTCATCACTATTCGAGAAGCTGTGTTGATTCAGAAAGGAAACTACAACAACTTTGTGGAATACTTTATAATACTGAGACATCTTCGAGTTGATGCCATTTTCATACAACCGAAACTCACTTTTGAGGTTTTCTAGAGACCTCCACTTCCAAGTTGGATTATAATCAATGTGGATGGAGCCTCTAAAGGAAATCTAAGACCTACTGGGTGTGGCGCCGTCTTCAGAAATCATCTTGGTCACATCGTTGGGCGCTTTTTTGGAGGTTGTGGTACTGCAACCTCTCTGGAAGCTAAGATGCTGAGTGTGATTCATTCCATATCATTCAAATTATGCCAAGGTTGGAAAAACTTTTGGATTGAAAGTGATTGTACTACAGTATTGCGGGCCATTTGGAAGGGTGAGTTTCCTGTAGATTGGCCACTAACTACGCGCTGGATGAATTGTCTTCAATCTCTCCACGACGTCAACTACATTGAAACCCATACTTATCGAGAAGAAAATATGGTTGTGGATGTTATCACCAATAAATGATTTGTACAGGTCGTAACCTGGCTGAAGGAGCTCCCAGAAAACCAGATTCCTTTGCATTTTAATGATTGTAATTTGATTCTATCATTTTGACTCATGTAACCCTTCTTTTTTGCAATTAAAATTGCTTTGGTCTTTTGACCAGAGCTCCACCTTTTAAAAAAAGGAACATGAATATCACTTAATAATTATATTGAAGACGCTGAGAGAGGATAATATTTATTAAAAATTTACTGAGTGTGAATTTTGGATTCAGAAAGTTTCATTTTATGGGGAAATAATCTCAAAATATGGGATATCTGTAGATCCAGGAAAAACAAAAGTTATTAAAAGATGGTCGAGAACAACAATGGTAACTAAGATCCAAAGTTTTATTAGTTTGGCTTGATATTATCAATGTTTGGTGAGATATGTTTCACGATTATCTAATCCAAATACCAAGTGGACTTAGAATGGAGTTAATTTAGTTTGTACAAAAAAATGTGAATAGAATTTTAAAGATCTAAAAAGAAGGTTAGCCATTGTACCTATGCTAAAACTGTCTTATAGTGAAGAAATGTTGGTGATCTATAATGATTCATCAAGGTAGGGGATTGATATATTTTCTCATGAAAAATGATATGGTGATAGTATACACCTCAAGGTAGTTGAAAACTCATGAGAAAAATTACCCAACTCATGATTTGGAGTTTTTTGCGGTAATATTGACATTAAAGATATAGAAGAATTATCTTTATGGTGAAAGGTGTGATATTTATACTAATCGTAAATGTTTAATGTATATTTACACACTAAAGGAGCTGAAAATGTGCCAAAGAAGATGGTTGGAGTTGATTAAAGATTACAAATGCTCAATACATAACCACCTTGTGAAAGCAAACAAGGTGACAGATGCGTTGAGTCGAAAAGACCACCCTAGATTATGCATGATAAGGATCATAAAAGATCCAATATTTATGGATTTTCAAAGGATGGATCTAGAAATTTTAATAGAAGCAGAGAAATCTTATATTCCCAAAATTAATGTTCAACCATCTATTCAAGTGAATATTAAAGAGGTGCAGAAGTATGACGTAGAGCTACAAAATAAGGTGATAAATTTTCATGAATTAAACCTGGATTGTGATGGAATAAAAAGTTTTGTAAACAGGGTTTGTATTCCTCCCATACCAGAATTAAATTAGGATATATTAGATAAGGTCTATAGTTCATTGTTCTCTATTGAACCTAAAAGCACAAAGATGTATAGGGACATGAAAAAGTACTTATTGTGGGATGGAATGAAAAGATATGTTGGTTAATATGTCTCTTGGTGCTTTTTTGTCAGCATTTTAAGGCCGAGAGACAGAAGTCTAAGGGGATATTACATCCATTACCCATACCAGAATGGAGATGGGAATACATCACTCTGGACATTGTTGTTGTAATTACCAAAACATCTAAAAACCATAATTCTATATGGGTAATAGTTGATCACCTTACGATGTTGACACACATAATTTTTATTATAGAGGATTTCTCTCTTGATCAACATTCCATGATAAATTTAAAAGAAGTGGTATGATTGGATGGAGTACCACTTTACATTATATCCGATTGGGATCAGAGTTTTACCTTGATGTTATAGTGAATTCTTCAGCATACATTGGATATAGAGTTGTGTTTCAACACTAATTATCATCCTCATATAGAAATTTAATCTGAGAGGAAAATTCAAACTCTAGAAGACATGTTGAGAGCTTACTCTTTGGATTTCAAATGTGGTTGGGATCAACACCTACCGTTGGAGGAATTTTCAAACAATAATAGATTTAAATCTAGTATTCATTTGGATTCTTATGAACCCTCTATGGAATAAAGTGAAAAACTCCAACTTTCTCAGATTTTTTTGGGGAAATAATGCTATTAGGACCCGATCTTGTAGATCAAATGGCAGAAAAGGTATGATCTATTCAACAAAACATAAGAGAATATCAGTGTTGACAAAAAATTTGTGTTGATAACCGAATAAAAGACTTAGAGTTTGAAATGTGTGGTAAGTTGTTCTTAAAAATATCTCCCGGGAAGAGAGTAATGATATTTTGAAAGTAGGTTAAGCTGAGCCCTAGGTATATCAGTCCTTTTGAAATTATGGATTGTGTGGGAAGGTAGCATACTGATTGGTGCATCTACCGAATCTCTCTCTCACGTTCATGATGTGTTCCATGTATCTCTAATAATAAACTACACACCTGATCCTTCACATGTACTAAGATCAGAAGTCATACTGTTGGATCAAGATCTTTCTTATGAAGAATAATCTATAGATATTATGGATTGTAGTGAAAAAGTTATACGAAACAAGACTACTGAATTGGTTAATGTTTTAGGGAGGAATCTCCAATTTAAAGAAGCCACATTGGAACTTGAGGATATGATAAAGGAGAGGTATTCTCATATGTTTGTTTCCATGTGATGAATTTCAAAGGGGAAATTCAATTTAGGGGGGTAGAATGTAACACCCAAATGTTTTTATGAAATATTTTGTTTAAATAAATTTATTCTTCAGTATCTTGTGTTGCACACAATAATGAGTTTAAATGAACCGCAATACACCTTTAGTATAAAATTACTATTATATCCTATCTGTTAGGTTATCCAGAATAATTATAACTAACTTATAAAAATGCATTTATATTCTTTGGCTATCGATTATTTATGAAAAAATATAAATCAATTAGATATTTTTATTTTTGAGTGAATTAATTTTGGTAATTAAATTAATCTGATATATATGTGTTATATACCTAATAAAATATTTTAGATATTTGTCCAAAAGATAGTTTAGTCATAGGCTATGAATTAAACCGTAATTTATGTATAAAAACCTATTATTTAAGTTTTATTTTTCACCGAGGAAAGGAAAACCCCTTTTAAATTAATATTTTGACTCATTAATATGTTTTATATGACCAAATATACTTGTTATTTCTTTTTGGGATATAAAAATTTACTTTGGATGAATTTTTGATATTTTTCTGATAACTTTCATGTTTTGATGAATAGTAAAAATATGTTAAATTTTAATTGAAAATAATATTTTTCATTGAAATAATTTATATGGTTAAGTTATATTATTGAATGGTTATAAAGTGTAAATAGAATATATTTTACCATTTAATATAATTTATTTCATTGGAATTAATTTTACATTAAATTCAGAGGTAAAAACATTTCAATCTTTTGCAATATTATATCATTTAAAACATGTTTTCTCATTTCAACACTGGGATTAATTTTAAATTAATTAATGAAAATTTTGTGTTTTTAATTTTGAAAAATGGGTCCAATATTTTTAATCCATTGGACCAAATTATTATAATAGGCTACTTTTATTTTTTTCCATTTTGAATAGTAACTTTGGTAATTATTTTTATTACCATGGTTAAAGGTAACTCGAGTAATTAAAGGTAAGTATAATATTATAAAATTACTTTAACACCATTAAAAAAATATTATATGACTAAATTATACCCTTAAAATCTATGTTTTGAAACAAAATCACTTAATGGATACATACCTATAAATATGACATAAATATAATAAAAACTAATGAATCTGACAAAATGTCACAATCTCATTTTATATAATTATATTAATTTTAATGTATGGATAACTATGATATAATATAAACTATAGATATTATATGGAAATATAAAATATTATATAAATAATATAAATTTATTTATAATTTTTAGATATTAAATAATTACAATTAATTATGACCCAATATTGATGTAGAAATTATTTTATTAATAGAAATATCAAAACAAATGGTTTTAAAAATATTAAAAGAAATATCATATAATCTAATTAATGTTTTATATGAATTTTTTAGGTTAATATGACATGTTAGGAGTGTATTAAATATTTTTTTTCGAATTTATATTCTGTGTGGAGTTTATTTAAAATCTAATAAATGAATAGTGTAAAAATTGACACTATTGACAATTTATGAAAATAACATTTTATTAAATTTTTTAAAAATAATTATAATATTTAAAAATAAAAAATTGATAATTAAAAACTCTAAAATGTCAGAAATTATCAATTTTTGGTCAATTAACACCATATAAGTAAATATATATAACCATTAAATATTTAGAATATAATTACCAAAATTAAAATTAAATAAAGTAACTAAGTATGAATTAAAATGATATGGTTTCAATTAACAAAATAAATTTTCCAAGATTTATTGGTTGATGATATTACAACAATATCTCATCACATATTTTAAATAGGGATATTTTCCAGGGTTTTGGGTAGGGTTTGATTTTATTATAAATTATTATTTATAGAGTTTCTAAAGTACCCCTCACCTCAATTAAAAAAGAGAACCTTCTCCCTCACATATTAACTTAATTTTGAGCCTTCAAGATCAGCCATACGCTACCCTTTTTACTTATAAACTTGCCTATTTTCATTCTATAGGTTCTTTTCATCTTTAAAGACCAACTCTAGTGATCTAAGAAGAGATTTATATGAATCACGTCGAGGAAGAGGTAATCACTTCTACAGAATATCTCAAACTTATTTCTTTTTATAATTCCACTTAATTAATTGTTTCATTATATTGTAACAACATCAGTATCACTCATATTATTATATGTTATTATAAATATGAAACAACCATATTTCACCTTCTATCCATCCTATAAAAAATGAAATCACCGTGCGTTTGTGCATACGACTTATCGTCTCCACGTTGTGGTGTAATATATTTTTCACCACCTCCTTACTCAGATGGGTATAATGATTGAAATAATAAAAATACATGATTATTATAATATTTTACTAATTCTTAAATATTTTTCATCATCAAATTAAATACCATTCAACAATCCTGGGAATGATATCATCACTTGTGCGTACGTACGACCCACTGTCTCCACAATGCGATGCAATTCATTCTACATGATCTTCATTAAATCAGGATTATATAAGTGAATTCAATTAATAAATATGATATATATCATACTCATATCATTATATAAATTATATAACTACAACCTAAGAAGTCAAACATGAACTTATCTGACAACTCTTGCATAAGAACACAAAGTAGTTAATATCTAAATAACGAGTGACAATGAAATGTTACTAAGAAACAGATGACAATAAAATAATATATGATATCATAAAAATTATCATGATTTTGTAATAAGTCAATAAAATTATTTAAATCATTATACAGGAGGTTTGTATACGTATAAATGATATTAAACCTATGGTAAGGGATAATTTTACTATCTCTTTTTTATCCGAGATTATATATCCGTATGTATTTACTGGGGTATATTTATCATCAATATCCATTTTTCCTAAATATTTAATATTATTTCCATTACTATAAAATTTATAAAATTTAATTTTAACATTTGGTGAATTTTTATAAAATGGTATGAAATGAATCTTTTTTCATTTTTTTAATTCAAGGTACTTTTTAACTTTTCTGGAAAAAGTTTGAGGATAATGTTTTTTAACTTATATGGCATGAATGGATATTTACAGTTTTATGAAATAGTATTTCCATGAAGCTTCATCTACAATATTTCAATATTATTTTCAACTAAATTCTTATCTTTTAAAATTTTATGGAACATTGAGAAAATAAAATGTTTTCGAAGAAGAAATGATATTTTCCGGATAAATTAATTTCAAGTGTTTTCTCAAATTTAATATCCATTTATGATGAGAATATTTAAATAGTATTATATTTATATTGTTATTATTACTATGGTTTTACTGTTTTTATGATGAAATGTTATTTAGAAAATTTATTTGTTTTATATCAATTATAATGGAATGATGTTTAAGAAACCAATTTTATTTCATGGGTTATGCTATGGTGAATGTTTTTATGTTTTTGTGGAACACGTAAGAATGGTTTCATTATGATATGGGTTGGACCTATATCTCCCTAAAATTAGTTTGGTAAATATTTATATCTAATGACATTGACATTATTGAAATTGAATATAACTCTGGTTTAGTAATACAGGGCTGGAACAAGGAGTGAACTCAGTTTTGTAATGGGATTTGTCCTCTATGATGGTCTTGGAAATGAGCCTTGACTAATATGAAATTATTTTATATTATTATGTTTTTATACAAGAAAATTTAATTTATTATGTTATGAATATTGGGATTACATTTAAATTTTATGATTTATCCCATGAAAAGATATTCTGATCTTTATATGCAGAATAATATTTTCTAATGTTATGTTCTTATGATTATGATATGATTGATTTTTCCCTTGTTTATACTTACTGAGAATTTGAGCTCACCCATTCATATTTTTCCCCATGTCATAAATAATGGTATAAATTAATATATGTCAAAAGGAGTCTATTTTGGAAGAAATAAGTGGGAGATAATGTTGATGTTTTTTGAACTAGTTGTTTATATTTCCCAGTTTCTAAAGACACTGAACCTATACAGTCATGGTGTGGTTGTTGATATGTTAGGTAATAAATATTTTTCAATGTTGAATTATTATATATATTCATATTATGTTCCATTATAAGAATCCCAAGTCGCAGTCCTTTCTTTACAAGGGATTGAGTTTCTATATCTTCACATAATGGATAAAGCGCATCGACTTCATTCCCCTGATTATCTCATGAGATATAAGTATTTACACAATGCATTGGAGGGATATATAGGTCTCACCCATATCATAATATAATCATTCATGCATGTTCTATAAGATAATATAACTTTCTTCTTTTCATTATCCATAAAAAGAGATGGTAATTATAAACATACTATCATAATACCCAGAAATGAAAAGGGTTTCAGAAACATGTAATTATATCTTAACCTATGAAAAAAATTTGGTATCATAATAATATCATTAAATAGTAAACCATTAAAATAAGTGGGTTTCATAATCATAAAACTAGTGGAAGTGGAATGGGTTTCATAAACATCATTCCATTATAACATAAACCATTTTTGTAAAGAATATTAATGGAACCTTTGAATAATTTCCTAGAAGGTAATGAGTAACATTAATGGATGTCACCTTAGAAGAAACATAATTTTGAAATGAATTTTAAAAACATTTCATCCGGAAAATATCCTTTCTTCTTTGAAAAAATGTTCTTTAAAGTACAAAACTCTTTGAAAACTATTTTCTTGAAAATAAACAAGAAAACATATAAAGAAATATTTAAAAATATTTTGGAAACCTTTTCTTTTAAAAACATATAAAGAGAGAATGAAAATGTTTTGAAATCTATTTTCCTTGAAAACAAAGAATAATATTTTTAATTAAAATTTGAAAACCATTTATTTGAAAATACTTTTAAAACATAGAAATAAATCTTGAAAATGTTTTTAAAACTTTTTTACATAAAAAATTATGAAACACGATTGAAAGTGTTTTGAAAACAATTTTCCTTGAAAGCTTATGAAAGAATCCTTAAATCATTTTGAAAACAATTTCTTTGAAAATACTTTGAAAAAAAAAATAAATAAAACTAGATTACCTTTTGAAAAACATTTTACTACAAAACTTATTAAAGGATATTGAAAAAATTTTCAAAAACATTTTACCAAAAAAATATTAAAGAATCTTGATAAAAATTTGAAAACCCTTTTTCATGAAAACCACATTAAAACAATGAATTTACAAAATATAATGGTAATATTTTATAATAAAAAATAATTATATAATATTTTAAATTAAGCTTAAATGGAATTATGGTCATGACGGGGGGTTAATTCTTATATGCTGAACATTCCTTTTCAACTATAAAAACATAAAAAAATTTCCTCGATTGGAAAACAAAAAGAATATTCCTTATTTAAAACCCTGTTTTTTAAAACATAAAAAATTGTTAAAAATTCCATTTAAATATTTTAGGATTATATTATATAGATTTTGGAAACCATTTAGAATACATGGTTTTGATGGATCACAGGTTTCTGACTGAACAAAGAGGGGTAAAGTAATCCTTTCATAAAAACATTTTCTTAGTTATCTTAAATAGAAAAGATTAAAAAATTGGTAATAATACATGAAGAGATATTGGATAAATATTGAATAATTAATATCATTTATTTTCTTGAGATGTGGATCACAGTAATTCATTAATGGAACCATAATTATAAACAATCCCGTTAAATTATGGGATTGTTTCAATGAATTCCTTCCACAGGGTAACCTAGGATCATACTCTTCATTTACGAAAAATAAAATAAATTAAGCTTAAAATAATTTTAAAATAATTATATTATTGATATAACATGTCAAATATACCAGAAAAAAATAATTTAGGTGCATTTCAAAACATATGTCTCAAACAAGGCAAATTGATGCAAAACATTCTTACTGATTTTGAAAATTTTAAAACATAAAACCCATTAGATAAAAATAATAAAATAGAAATGTAAATACCGACTAGTTTGATTATAATAGGAATAGAATACATTCATGGGTATTATAGACACCACACTAATTTATTTAGTGGTGAATAATGATTGTATCTCACAAAAATAAAAACTGAGATGAAATCCCCTTACCTTGTGTCTTGACACTCATCATACTCATTAAAAACTCCTATATAAAAAATATATGTTTATTATAAATCTTCAACACAGCCTAATTCTTATACATAAAACCATATATTATTTTATTATTACTTTATATTACCTACTTATTATAATTCTTTGTTAATGTTTCACTTTGGGTAATATTCACTTTGTTTTTCGCATGTGTCTTAATTTGTTGTATCTTTGGTATATATAATTATATCATGATTTTTAGAATTTAAATCATGATATAAATATCATTTATATCTAGTATAGTATTATTATAATAATATAAATAATATATAAGTATTAAATGGAATAAACCATTCATGGAAACTCTAGGTCGTACGTAAGCATGAACATTGTTTCCATTTTATTTTAATTTTCAATTAAAGAGAGAAAATGAAATATAAGTATAAATATTTATATATTAAATTATTAAAGTAGAATTATTATATTTTATATATAACATAATTTTACTAAACCCATCCTTAACACATTCCATTCAAATTGTGAATGAACCACATCACTTTGAGGGGCAAGTAGTCCACACTTCCTCAAACAAAATTATCATACATACAAAAAATAAAATGAATATGTATATGTGTTGTAAAATAATTACATAAAATTAAATAAATAATAAATATCATATATATTATATATCAAAATATTTTCCATTATAATCACCATGATGAAAGGTAGTGAAGGAGCAACGAACAATCATCGTTTCATGAGGTTGTAGTTCACGGTACACATAAATAGTATGTTTGTTACCCATTAGATGGATGTGTGTGTAAGTTTAGAAAGAACCCATAGAATTAAAACATATAATTATATTAATGATACTTTTTTTGTTGAATAATCCTGGAATAATTAGAGTGGAGGGTGTAGATAATGTATACAAGACAAGGGATCTGGAGGGAGAATGCTAGCTGTTATTTCGGTAAATCCTTTCGGTTTTTACCAATGAGATTTCATGGATTTATTTCTACCCAATGGGAGGATTAATGGAGTAAGGTAGATATTTTTTCTAGTTTATTGGGTAGATCTTGTATAAACCAAATTGGTTTGATATGTGTGAGGAAGTGGTATAGTGATTTCCTTTTTATAGTGGAATTGGATTGAAACTCTTGTAAATACCAAAAGGTATTCATTAATTGGAGGTATAACTTCAATAATGTGACATAAAATGATGAAATAATGGATTAAAGTTTATTAATATTATATTAAAACCTCAACCACCAAAACATTAGTGCATTTTATTAATTTGGTTCCTTAACTTCTAAGATTCCACAATTTTAGCATTTTCGTTTTTATTAAAGACACTGGTTTTTTTAACATTTGTTGTTTTAATATTAAGAATAAATTAAATTGAGTTTATTTTTAAAATAAAGTTCCAATTAATTATAAATATTATAAATTATATAAAAAATATAAATATCTTGTGTTTTTTAAATTAATTTTAAAACAAGTGAATGGGATGTGCAAAAACAATGCATAAACCTGTAACATGTTACAAATGTTTCTACAATCTATGGGTCAATATATTAATTATAAATATAAATAGGTAAATTTGTAGAACATATTCAATACTTATTAACACTTAAAAATTAATTGGAATAATATTATATTTTAATTAATTTTAAATCATTTTCAAAAATATCATTTATTGTAAAATAACATTAATGTCAATTTTGACATTATTTATTTAGTTTTAATTTTAAAATATCAAATAAATAAAGGAATTAAAATATATTAATTTAAAAGTTGTGTAACATGATTTATTAATCTTAAAAAATAATTAGATAAAAAAACTAAATCAATTTACTTCACTTTAAAAATTTATAGTATCATTTATTTTAGTTAATTATTAACTAAATAATCACTACATTGGAATTTATTATGAATTTTAACTAACTAAATAATATGTAAAATTTAATGATAAATTATTATGACAATAATAACCCATTTATATTTGAAAATTATATGTACAACTGAAAATATGATGTTTTTTACATGTCTCAAAATCTTATAGATTTTAAAGGTAAGGGAAGTTCTCATTTTGTCTTTTTCCTTAATTAACCTTTTATATAGTGCACTTCAATTTAATAATATCATAATAAGCCATAAAATTTGAACCAAGAGAAAATATTTTTGAATTATTGGAAAAAATGTCATTTTTACAAGTGTATTGAAAATTTTAGTCCTTAATATTAAGTTTTAGTCCCTTATTATGTTTAATTGTACTTTAATCATCGTAATAAATTTTAATCAATTCCATTAATTTGTTGGTAAACAATTATGTTGATATAATTAGAAATAAAAATATTATATTTATTCCAAAAATTTATTTCAAATTTTCAAAAATAAAATCACATAAGTGTAAAAATTAAGTTTTACGCTAATCCCACAAACGCGACGAGAAAGTAGATTTTTAAAGGTAAAAACTTTCAAAAGTTCAATAAGTGTTTATATATATTTTCAACATAAAACTTTATAATGAATTAAATTGTATTAATATATTTATAATTTATCTATTGTTACTTTAGAAACCAATTTAAAATATAATTCAACATTAATAATTATTTAAAAAAACAAACAGTTTTTAACAAAAATAGAGTATTTTTCACTATTCATCCAAAAAAGGATGTTTCTCGAAAAACTCCCAAAAATTCCCAATAAGAAAATTTATCCATTTTGAATTAAAAAATTATGTTTATATTTTCAAATAAAATTTTAAAATTATTCCACATTTAGTTTTAATATAACAGGTCGCCAATAAATGTATTTAAAACTACCTTAATAAAAATATAGGTTTATATGTGTGCAATTGGGTTAGTTACTATCTTATTATTATCAAATATGGTTGATGAATATAAAAAATAATTTATTTAATATAATATATAAATATGAAATTAATATCACTTACTAATTGTAATTAATTTAATTTACTAGGATAAAATTGCTTTATGAGAATGAAAATAGTTTTCAATAAAAACATTCCCTTTATGTTCAATTGGTTCTTATATACATTTATAATACATTTTGAACTCTTTATTTCAACCATTTATTTTCATAAGTAAGTTATTACAATTCATTGCTTTCAACTTAATGATTAGGTTATATCTTATAATATTAGATACAATTATTTTTAAAATTATATTATAGTTTGGTAACACTCGGTCTAGCGCATTGTGAAATCCACAGAGGAAAGTCAATATTGTGTGTAATGTATGATAACCTTAGTTTTTCATATAGATCGTGTTAAAAATTATGTTTCTTATAGTTGACGATAATTTGGTGTTGTGTATAACTCAATCTAAACATCGTGCTTTAATATAAAAAAACAATTTTTAGTGTTGCGTGAAATGTAAAATATGAAAAAGAAAAGATTAATTTTAAAAACATATATGTCAAAAAATAATGGGGTGTTGCATTATTGAAGTGGGATTTTGAATCTAGTTTCACTCCATTATATTATAATACATTATCAATGGAATTTTCATTATTCCCTATAAGCAAAAATATTAATCTATGTTGGGATAGATTAGATCTACTCAACAAAATCATACCCTAAGGGTATACCCCATGGAAGAAAAGAAATAGTTTCTAATAATATTTGATACTAAACAATTTAAAACATGATCCATTAAAGAAGAAATTTTCCTCTTACTCATTTAGAATTTTACTATTTTATTTAAACATCATATCTTGTGATAGGACACTATTACCGAATCTAGGAACTGTTTCACCTCTTTAAAGATGATGTTCGTGGAAGGATAATAGAGAATATAATGAAAATTCCATGCTTATTTACTATTATAGAGAATGAATTATCCTTGGATAAATACCAATCGTGATTTTATTATAAGGTTGTGGATAATACCCATGGGACTAATCTACTATGATAAAGATAAATATTGTGGCGAGTATAAAAAAACATTTCAAATTATACTAATCAAATAACTCTTGGCCAATAGGTTATCAACTATGATCTTATCCTTTAATATCTATTTATTAATTTATTTCCTACTTTTATAAATTATAGTTAATCTTATACCATATTTTTAAATGGATTTCAATTCGTGATGATCACTAGTGATACGATATCCACCCTATGGTCGGAAATCTCTTAGCATATTATTTATATAATTTCAGTGAGTTTAATAATACTATATGAAACTCTAATAATTGATATATAATTAATGGGCATATAGGTGAGTAAAAAAATAATTATAATGATTCTCACATTAAAATAGGGATTTTATCTCTTCCAAATATTGATTCTCACAACCATTTATTACAATTGGTAATCAAAATAGAATTGTATATTTTTTCTGATTGAAAGAGGAGGGTCTATATACTCTATCATAACTGATTTATTATAAAATCATGCCACATATCACCTTGAATATTATGAATATAATGTTATGTTTTGGAAATATATACACCAATTAAATTTATACCAACAATTTGACCACTGCATTATTTATATTCCTTGAAAACATAACTGAACAACATAATTGAAATTCCTTTTTTATTTATGATAAATTTCATATGGTCAAAAACAAATATGTGTGAGATACCAACATTATCGTATGTAACATTAAATTAAATGGTATGTCCTAATGTTAGACAACTAATTGTTTTACTATTTAAACTATCTAGAGATAGAAAAAATAGCATCGGAGATATTGTATTTCCCTACTAAAGGCCTAAATAGAATCTTATGAAACAAAATTTCCTACCCATAAAATATATTTTGAACAAAGAAGAGAATAATTGATAGGATACAATATCAGATAACTAGTCTAAAAATCATTGATGTTGGATCTTAAGGATGATGTTCCTTTTTATAAAATCATATAATCTATCTATGACCACAATTTTAATATCATTAAAACCAAATAATGTGTAGTTTATGTCATGAAATATTTCTTGTGTTAAGGTTGTAGCACCTTGAAAAGTTATGATTTTGAAAAAGACATGTATTCACCCAAGACAATCACATGGAGAAGAGAGGAAATTTTATTTTTGATAACATTTAATATAAATTTATACAAGAAATTTCAAAGGATTATTGGATATAATTGATGGAAAATAAATAGGTTGTGTCAATTTTAGTATAAGAACAAACCAAAAAAATTAATTATGAAAAACATACAAAACTAAGGAGATATCTAGATTCAATGAATAAGATTCATTATATATTTCCTCATTATCATGTAAAGTAACAATATATGATTTTACATGGTAATTAATGACTGAGGGAAAAATGTTTTAGAATATTTTATTAATGTCCTCGATTGGAAAGCCAATGTCCTAAATATTATCTTATATTATAGTTTTCTAATAGAGGTTTATCTCAAGAGGATAAAAGAAATATGGTTACTTGTTTAATTAAAATCCAGTATTTATAAGTCTAAGAGAAAAATAAACATTCAGTCATTTTTTATGATTAAAAATATTTTGTGTTATTATCTCATTTATTAATATAGTTTTTCATATTCCATTCATGAGAATGATTTTGAACACTAATAATATTTCAAAAAATTCCTTCCAATTTTTCATAATGAAATTGAAAGTCTAATAATTTTATGTGTCTTAAAAACTATTATTCGGTATAGAAATTTCATTTTATAAATCATTATTTCTAGAAATGGGGGTTTCATAAAGATTAGTCCATTGTTTTACATCCACTATATGAAATCTTTTCTTCCAATATGAAATATTGACAAGATTTCCTTATATTAAAATGTACAAAAGTTTATCCACAAAGGTTATAAATCATTCTTATTTGGTCTATCTCTTTGAGAAACAATAGTTTAATGAGTCAGAACTAGAGGCTTCAAATGATAAAAAGAGTATAGCACGATCCAAAATACACTTGGTCATGTGAGTGATATAAAAATCATTATAAATCATAAAAATTTTAAAATTTTGAATTTAATTAATCAAATAATTACATCTATATTTTCTTTAATGGAAAAAATTGTTTTAAATTTCCAAAAAAAAATCAGAAGAAATAGATCCCTGATTAATGGATTAGTTTATTTACCATAAAAATTCATGATTCTTAAAATCACATTTATTATAAAAATGATTCAGAAAACAGACAAATAGTTAAATTATATATTGATTGTAATTCATAGAAGAGATGAATTGACTAGTTCCACTTGGGTATTATCCCTCCAGAAAATCCATATGATTAATTTTTTGTTTTTCCAGAAATAAGCTTTTAAAATTAAATTTATGAGAATAATTTTTAATGGAACTTACATTGTTCTTTTTTTATAAATTGTAGGTCTGGGGGTGGGGGTACAATGGAAACAATGCATCATAGGCAGTGGTTTGAATCTGACACCTCCTCGACTCACCTCTATGGATATAGTAGGGGTTAACCACTGAACTGCACCCCATGGGGATAATATTCTTCAGTTATTGAATATAAATTTGATAAAATAATGAAATATAAGATAATGAATGTGTATGTTCACAATTTTATGAGATCTAGACCCCTATGAATTTGATATGAATACTGATAACATAAGTAAGTTTAGAACATTTTATTAACCAACATACTCCACGAAATTAACATATTAGGATTCACACCTCTAGAAAAATACTTTTCCTTAAGTATATATATCATATCGGTTGATTAGAATTTAGTTTATGAAAACATATTTTTTCTATACTCATATATACCAAAGTAATATATAGAAGGTCATTAATAAAATCCAATGTACGGAAAGATAAATAAGTTATACCAGGAGGAGCTTTAAAAACCTCATGGAAGGAATCTAGAAATTGTACATCAATAATCCTTTTAAGAAGAACATTTAACAGAGATATTGGTGGACCAAAATTATACACACAATATATATAGGCCACATGAAAATAATATTCGACCAATAAATGATTCTTTCAATCAACAATGTATATACATTATAATTAAATTCCTTATTTCCATTAAGTATAGATCTCCTCATAAAAGTATTAAAAATATATCATATTAAAAAAATTAATATTATTCCCAGATAATACAAATAATTTACAAACAAGGAATAATTTTTCTAATTTCTCTTGAAAATATATTTTCAAGTCATCGCATATTAAGAAAACCAATCAACCATGGATTTTACATTCCTAAAAAAATGTTCACATAAAAATCATTTGATATAGAAATTCAAATTCTCTACAAGATTAATGATTTTTAAAATTTATATTACAAATCATACATTGGGACCATTATCATTATATTTTTATTTATTTTTATAACATTGACACTATTGTTTTCAATGGAATTAAAATATTCAATAAGTTTAACATTCATCAATATTCATTTTCATAGTTACCTCCAAAAAACATTTTTATAGAATTAGCATTATTATATAATGACTTTGAATGGCTAGAAAAGAATATAAAATATAGTATGATTTAAATCAAAACTTTTAATCTAAATAATTAACAAAATCTCATTTCAAAATTACTTTTGATAATTAAGATAAGAAGAATGAATTTATTCCAGTTATAGGTCATCGAAAGGTCATTCCATTAATTTTCTAACCATATATTTTCATTTTTTATAATGAATTTATAGAGATTATTTTTTAAAAATTAATCATGTAATCTATTATTTAATAAAAATAACAAATGACCATGTCAAAGTTACAATAGATCAAAAAATTTAAAAAATAATTTACAAAAATAAATTAATTCACCCAAATCAGGATTCATTAATTCAATATTCACTTGCTTGTTTTTAATTATCCATAAATAGTCATAATCATTCGAAATCATTAAAATATGTATTCCTAAATATAGAATAATGAAATTATTACAAATTAGTTTGGTGAAAACAATACTAAATATTACAAAAATTTAATCATAGATAAGAAAATTCATATCATTTTACTTTTCATAAATTATTACTCAATTAATTATTTGGATTGACCTACATGCCACTAAATAGTAACCCAATATTGTGAGTCACAGGGCCTGAAGTTAATCTCCTTAAATTCCAGAGGATGTTGTCTAGTAGTAAGGGCCATGTGTGTGTGTGTCTGTTGAATTTACACCCAAATTAAAGTGTAGAATCGTGTTAGTAAACAAAATAGTCAAAAGTGGAAGAAGTAAATCAACCATAAAAAATATAATCATTCATGCTAGGAATATATAAAAATTCCATAGGTAATATCTTATTCAAAAAAATTTTATATGTCTTGTCATATCTCTACAAAGATGAAAAGTAGGTATGCAATCATCCAGTACAATACATGTGTCAAAATACCAAAATGACAAAAAACCTATACTAGCTAGCATCATGGGCCTCAGCTTATTCCGGTGCTCCTATTCTCATCAGTATATAAAATATTAAGCATCATACTGTGGGAACATTCCCTGACCCATACCTTCATCCATGAAGTCTTTCAAGGTACACAATGGTAGCTTGAATAGGGTCTGAGATAACACCTAGTATGCCACTACCAATGGTGTATATAAAACAATTACACTGTAAATAAAAGGATAAGAAGTTTGAAAGTCTACAAAATTTATCACAATAATATAAATGAAATTAAAATGAAAAAAGTAGTACTGTAAAGTGATACTATCAATCCAAAAAAGTCACCGTGAAAGAAATAGTCAGGATCTCATAAAAAAAAAGAAAGGGTAAAAATATAAATAAGAAAGTAACACTATACAGTCTACCCACGGAATCCAAACATCCACACTAGGGCTATTTGTAAACATAGAAAAATATCCATCATGTGCATGTTTTATAATCTAGTGTATAGAATCCCTCATGACCATGTTGTGTAATCTAGAAATAAGCATTCAATATGGCCACGATGTATAATTATAGTCATCCACAATTATCGTTAAATGAAACTAGATGTGTCAGACCATGAAGGGGTGGATCCATGTAAAATAATACCAATGAATCCATGTTGATTCCCTGGTGCATCATGATGGAAACTCGTTAAAGACCTATATGGGGTCTAAGGATTATGTTAACTAAAAATGTCCAATGATACCTCAAGAAACTCAAATCCAAGGGGTAGGAAGGCTAAAGGGATCAAATGGAACCAATAACCAAGGAATACAAAATTCAAAATAATCCAATGCCACAATCAGGATCTATGAGAGAAATACACATTGAATCTAGTGGAATTAGTAGTATATGTATATCAACCAAGGTATCGACTTCCATTTGAAGTCATCTCATTTAATTAATCATTTCATCAACATTTTCCTTCCATGAGTTAATCCAACTCATGTAACAATTATAATTAATCAATTAAAACAATTCACATAATGTTAACACATGGAATCAGAGACAATCCTTCTCCTAACATATAAATTAAATTTAAATTAATTTATAAAGATATTCCTCTAACCAGTAAAGAATAAAAAACTACATGTTTTATAAAAAAAATGTAATATACAAATGCACACAACATGGTTTGACTAGGTTTGGGGAACAACCTCACAACATATTATAGGAACTTAGAGGTATCTGTAATAGGAACAAATTTGTTCAATTACTTAATTAATTCAAGTGGTTTATCCAAAAATTATATCATTCGGATTACATAAATAAACATTATAAAACAAAAAACCCTAAGGTAAAGGTATAGACCATCTACTATAGGCCCATAGAAGAGCACTAATCCAGTATCGATCTATTATTTGGTCCAAATCGAGAGAGAAATGAAGAATGGTCGAAGAACCTGAAAATATGGCTAATTATCTCACACCTGAGTAGAATATATTACACGATTTCAACAGAATAATAACATAAGAGTATTTAATAACTTACTAGAATAAATAAAACATGATTAAATACATTTCAATCCATGCTCAGATTGAGAAATGGGAGAAAACCATATGAATTGGCTTTAAAGGGGAGCTGTCATTGTTTATGTTTCTTCCCTCTAGGAGTTGAAGAAAAAATATGGTTAAGTTATAAAATAATTATGAGTGAAATTGTAATCTACCTAAGAAATACATGGGTGTGCAGTTAATCTGCACACGTTTCCAAACTATTCCCCAACCATTCACCCTTCTCTTTCTCAAGGGGTACCTCACTTGGTTTCATGCATACTATTTACCAAAGCATGCATGAACCATGTCTCTAAAATATTCAAAAGTTGTAGATCCACCACATAGTCATGAACCTAAGGTTTCATAGTTTCTGAATGTAATGAAACCTCCTGCACCACACTGTCATGCCCCCACACGATTACAGGTAAACGTGCGTCCTTTCCCATAAGGTTTCTCCTAACCAAGAATCAATCCTTGTTCGTAAAAAAATCGGGGATCTAGGGTCCGAACAAGCCTAGGAATCCCCCGGTACTCCCATAACCTCAAAGGGTACTCACATTAGGGATTAATCACACATTTAAACTAAAATTATTTTCTTACCTCATAAGAAAACATGAGATCTTACAATCCCCCCCCCCTTAAAGTGATTCTTCCCTGAATTTCCCTCTTAAGGGTTGTAAAGAACCAAATGATAATAAATCTGTAAAGTTAGAACATAATACAACCTCTCACTCCCAAGACACATCCAATAAATGTCCGTGCTACCATAACACCCATACTAGATGAACCGATTATCCTCGAAGAACCTTTGTGGTCCTGTCAACTGTATGAATAGTATGATTCCCAAAAGACGTATCAACCTGTAATGCCACCTATTCCACCTATAGTGTCTGATATGGTTATGAGTGTTAATGGAACAACTGAGATACATGGAATACTTCTTTCATGGCCTAATAATTCTATCATGGCTGTAATCGATAGTCTACTAGTCCGACTCTCTCCAAAATGTTAAATAAGATAACATGTCACAATGAATGAATAACCTTTATCCTAATCTATCTATGTCCTAGCCTTGGTGTGATATTTAAAAGGACCTCATACCTAATCTCAATCTCTAGAGGTTGTCGATAGTGATCGACCTAAGATTTCTACCAAGACTACTTAGCACCCATCAGTTTTTAAATCAACTAGACCTACTTCAAATTTCCCAACATAAGATGTAGTCCCATTAAAGCTGCATCCCTGGATTCTAACCCGGATAAGGTTGATCGGCATGGCCTACCATATAAATTCTCATAAGGTACCATTTTTATTATCATTGTATATGTTTTATTTTAGGGAAACTATACTTTGAGTATATTCCTCTCTAAAGAGTCCCCAATATATAGTATGCATGCATGCATCATGTCCTGAATCACCTAAATCGTACGCTCTGACTGGACATTAGTCTTGGGTTGTGTATTGTTCTTAGAATCACTTATGTACTCAAATCCATATTCAAAATATTAAAAAAAACAAAATATAAACCATGATTCACTATCTAATAGCATTTTTTGAGGAACCACATGAAGTAATACCATCTCACGGATATCCAACAACCCATGCTCATCAACTGATATGGTCTCCCTTATTGGTAGGAAATGAGAAAACTTAATGAGCCTATCAACAAAAAAACCAAACTTCATCACTACCCGAAGTGGGGCATGGAAATATTGTCAGAAATTCCATCATGTCTTCTTCCCATTTCCACTCTATAATGGTTAACTGTTGTAAAATTCTAGCTGGTCACTATTGTTTCACCTTTAACTGAAAATATTTGCAAAACCATGTAAGAAAACCTTCTTCCACATGTTTTCTACCTGGCCACCAATATGGAAAGATAAATAACATTACATCTTTTTAACATTGGCATGTACCACCCAAACCAAGTCATGAAACTCCTCCATTATCACATCAAGAATATCTAATGGAAACCCTAATGTGACCATGTATATGTAAGATCTAATCCTCTCGCACATACTGATCAGGAGGCATTTCCTCACCATCCACACTCTCCCATTGGACTAGGGCCACTAAATCTAATAACTTCCTCATCCTCATTCTTCCCAATAGGTTATAGGTCATATATAAGGATGATAGAAAAGGCATCAAATGATTTTACTACACCTCCATGTGCATCTAAAAAAATCCATAATCTTCCACTCAGAACTCGACTCTTGAATGTCCAAAATCTATTCCTCGTTCTTATTGTATCGAACACTGCATTAAATTTTCCAAGAATATAGGTAGGCTTGAAGACAAAATAATATAGGTACTCAACCAACAATTTATTCCTCAAATTTATGTCATGGTGTAAAATTATGTACCTGAGGATATTGTGGTCTGTGTACACAGTAAAATGATTTACTTATAAATAGTGTCACCAATAGCGCAATGAATGAACAAATGCATCCAACACAATATATTTTTTTGGGTAATGCTTCTCATGTGGTGTTTTCTAATGATACTAGTATGCCACAACGTTATCCCATTTTTTTCATAAATACTTCTAGCCTGATACCTAATGCATCACAATACATAGTGCAGCTCATTCCTATCTCTAGTCTAATTAGAACAGGTGATGAAGTTAGTCTCCCTTTAAACTTATGAAAGTTTGTCTCGTAGGTATATATCCATAAAAACATCACACCCATCTTAGAAAATCCCATATGTTACACTTCTATGCATGAGAAGTCTGATATAAAATTCCTGTAATATCCAATTATCCAGAATAATTATGTCAATGACATTATTGGGACCCTCCCATGAAACTACATCTCTCATTATCTCTAGGTCAACTAAAATTCATATATATAAGATAATATGACCAGGGAAGGGATTATTTTCATTCTAAAAGATTCAATTTGTGAGATTAGCATATAAGTGATTCCCTTTATGTTTCCAAAATGATATCATCATTTTTTACGCACACATGTCGATTATAAGAATACACCATGATATCATCCATGAATAACACCACAAAAAAATACAGGTAGGGATGGAAATCTTGGTTCATCTAGGCCATGAAAACTACTAGTGCATTCATAATATTAAAATAAATAACTAGATAATTATATATAGCATACTTTCTATGAATAATTTTGAAAGGTATGTATATAGTTCGGACACACACCTAACAGTGACTAGATCTCAAATCAATTTTCATGAAGTCTCAAGCATGTCAGAGTTGAAAAAAAAAGCAATCACTCACAACAAGGGATACTAGTTATTAAACATCATCTAGCCCAATTTTTGGTTATACATACACAGACTAAGGTTACCTTCATAATTTTGTACAAAAAGGACAAGAGAACCCCATAGAAAAGTACTATATCATATAAATCCTTTTTCCACTATGTCCTCTAGTTACCTATTGAGCTACTGTAACTCCATCTTAGATAATATGTAAGGAGTAATGGATACCTTTATAGCTCTTGAAACATTCTTGATATATAATTATTCCTCTCTCTCAATAGGTAAACTATAATACTCATCCCAAAAAACATCCCTAAAATGATCAACGATTATAGGAAAATCCACATGATGTTTACCTTTTTATCCAGATACAAACTATAAATCTAGGAAGCCATCCTACCCAGCCCATTATTCTCTAGTCCAATTTGGATTCCCTTGATATCCCATTCACCTTTGTGAATAAAAACACCTCTTTGTGGTGATGTGAAGTACGCCATTCAATAGTAACATTAAAAGTATGATTGATAAGAAAGAAACCATTCCATCCTATTTATGATATCAAAATCGATCATCTCGAGGATAAAAGATCCAAAAAACAAGCAACACCCACCTATCTCGTGGGGTAAATCCCTGAACTGGCATATATCTTCATTTATAATTCTTAAAATAGTGTCAATAGTCATTATTTTATCAGAAAATTGAATAGTAAGAACATGAAACCCCACCATAGGTGCCGATATGATCCTTTTTGATGAACCTATATAAAAAATATTCGATTCAATTGTAGAGGATTCTAACATGTTACCTCTCACCATGGAAGTCTCAACACTATACTCCTATGTAATAGGTGTGTAGAACATATATGGCATCAAACGTGTCCCTGTGAAACAACCTCACTACCTAGAGTAGGCCCACTCCATTATCTAGGTACAAATAGTGCATGGCAACCTTGGCCATGACCACCACTTTTGTTTGAATGACCGATACTGCTCTATCTCAAAGCCATACATAGACTTGTAAAACCCAACACTGAACTAGGTGTCATTGATGACCCTCTTCCACTTACTAATGGAGGGAGGGCTGCATGTGGTCTATCTTACCTCAATCTTAGCACTTGGAAGGGTCCTAATCACACTAATTTTTGAAATGATGATATCATTCAAACTGATGTCTGAAAAAAGAACTATCATCTCTAACATCATTGCTAGAACTCCCCTTACGAGAAGACTCGAAATAGTGATTCCATACACTAGAAGATGAACCACTAGTTCTAGAAATTTCACTACTCTGCTCTTCTCCCCCATCTTCCCTCAGGTTCTGCTGTGTAATAAGCACCTAATTCACTATCGCTAAAATATTCTTTAAACAAATTATTGACCTAAGATCGAATGACATGTATGAGACCTTCCTTAAAGTAGTTATCCTTCGATGCCTCATTAAATAGATATATTAGTGTAAAATGATACATCTCTGTAAATTATGTCGAATATTCCAAAACAATCATCATGCCTTTATTTCGATTATTAAACTCACTAGACATCTCTACTCTCAGAGTATCAGGGTAAATTTAATCACAAAAATTGGTTTGTAAATCACTCTAAACCATAGCTTATAGTATTTTACGCTAGTTCAAAACATCCCACCAATGCATAGATTATCCAAAAATAATATAAGTCATGATATTAAATCCCCTCTCATGAGGTGTATCAAAATGTTCATGGACCAAAAAATTTGTCGCAATCCAAAACTAAACATCCAATGGACCACCATACCAGAAAACACATGGGAGGATGTTGCGGTTAGAATAGATGCTTTAGTATAACCATAAAAAAAGAAGCATGTGGTTATCCATGAAAGACTACATATATCATAAAAATACATGATATATTTTGGCCTCAACACCAATATCTAGAATAAATACTATTTTTATACCATGTGGATCCTTTGTTATCCCATTTCACACCACCTCTGAGGCATGTTTGGTGTAACCTTCCTTGCATACAACAGGAGGTCATCATGGTGGAATGTCTCTAAAATTAAAAACACACAACATAGAAAAGATAGATAACTAGATGTTAATATATATAAGCATATGAAATGTCAAAACCATACTATTAATAGGTTTTACCCCTATGCCAGCTCCTAATACTAGGACTAATTAGAAACAGATTGTTGTAAACATCATTAGAGACACTACCTAATGCCCACTCTAAAACGTGGTCAGGGTCAAGTTATCTATTTCACATTTTATATTTTTCTCATATTTCTATTTTAATGGTTCAATCAAATGGTTCTACACATTTGATCTATAAGGGCACATATATCTCACGAACTAAAATATGGAACCCACCTAATATATACCGTAACATGTTCCAGTACATGTGACCAATGGTCTATGACTCAACATGATAAAATTTGATTCAAAGGTTTTCTTTTATATCCTAATCAAAAAAACACTATTCTGGTCATGGTAGAAAAATGAGTTACCAACCATGTTTCACAATATCCTATAAAAATCATTTATCAACATCAGGTTTATCACACAAGGTACATATCACCAGGTTATGAAGTTAAGAAATGCATCTTATATGGAATGGCATAATTCATGGTATGTGAATCCTAATTGGTGCATAAAATGATCCATGATATTCATACCATCATCTCATTGGGAAATAGTAATATAGATCCCCAATCATATCAATAATAACATCAAACAACATGTTCATCACCCAATGGTGGAGTCAAATCAACTATAGTTGGAAAAATATAGAAAACATAATTTTATATTCAATGGATATTTGTGTATTCTCTATAAATGGGTTATCTACTCCTTGGAATAGATCACTAAAAAATTCCCAAACCATCATAATACTAATATATTATCTAAAAATATTAAAGACAGAAAATAAAATCCTCTAATACCGTATTTTAAAAACCCGAACTAAATGACACTAAATGATACCCCGATAAAATGAGTCACCTAGCCTCAAGAAAATATCCTCAAAATATATTTGCTGATAACTAGAAGAGAGTGAAAATGGTGTGTCCATAGGGAGACTATAATCTCATATCAGAATGTAGCATAATGATAGTACACGCATTAGTCAAAATTTGAAGCAGTAAATCTACCGGAAATAATGTAATCATTTAATATAATAATATATAAAACTTTCAGAATTAATATCATATACCATATGATGTATCATTTTATGTCTCTAAAATGTTTGGAAATAGGTATACATGAATCTAGTAAAATAAATGTGTCAGAATACCAAAGAACTAAAATAAACTATCCTAGAAACCATCACAAGCCTCAGCTCGGTCATGTGCTCCCCTTCTCCAAAGCATATCACAATTCAAGAATCGTACTATAAGAATTTTACCGTATCTTAAATTTAATCCATGGATTATTACTAGTTACCCAATGGATCATTGTACAAGGTGTGAGATATCACTCAGTAGGGTACTACAACTATTGTCTATAACGAATCCAATCTATGAATAACATGTTAAATTGTTGGAAAGTATACAACATCTGTAGCTGTTATAAAATTTAAATTCCCATGGAAACATTAATGCACTAAAGTGATACTATGAATAAAAAATATTATCCCCAAAAAACAATAGTTAGGAACCTAAAAACAACGTAAGAAGTAAAAATATAAATAAGAAAGTAACTTTCTCCCATCTACCCATCGGATCCAAACCCTCGTATGGTATCACTTTGTTTAAAAATTTCTTTTTTAGAGAATTTATATGGTATCACCATATTTTAAAACATGTTTAGGAGAAATATTAATTCAAATATATAATATTTAATCACATTTAGATAATTGTAATCATTTTCACATTCAATTTTGATATAAAAAGCATTTAAACTTTTGAACATTTTTTCCTTTGAAAACCTTGTTTCTCACCATGTCTGTGGAATTAATTTTAAATTAAAATTGTCTAATTATATGAATATAATTTGGAAAAATGGGTTATATATTTTTAATCATATAAATTTAAATTATCTATAAATTTCAACATAATATTTTACCATAATTAACATTAAAAATAGTTAAAAATATTTTCCTCGATTAAGGTAAATATTGGTTTACCGGGGTGTTAAACTTAAATGATAAGTGATAAAAATTACCCAAAACCTGTCCAAAACCCATTGGATGGAACTATTTTTAACATTTAATTTCTAGTATCTATAATTATCCATTTTTGTTCCTTTTGTAATATAAAAAACTTTGGTGAACTTTTTTCTTTTCAAAATATTAAAAGTTTTCCACTCTCCTCACTTATAATAGGTCACCCCTTCTACTCTCATCTCCAAACATACATAACTATTGGGATCATCCAATACCTACCCAAAAACATCATTAATTCCATAATCTCATCCTATTTTCCATATTTTGGTTATAAATCCAATCTATGAATTCATTTTATACATTCCAAAAGAAGCTGTTTTAAGAAGAGGTAACACCCATAACCAACCATTTGATTTTATTTATTCTCCTAGATCCAATTATTATTATTAAAAAATACTGATATTATATACTCGTTATCTTCTTCATAATGATATTTTTTAGGTTCGTGATATGAAATCATATCCTATTCAACCAAATGGGATACAAAGTCGTCATTCATGTGTACGAATGACTACCGCCACACAAACCAATGTTATTTGATTTCCATCACCAACTATCAAGGATTTATATAATGATGGATTAAATGTTTATATATGTAATTTATGATATTATTACACTTGTGGAATTATTATATCACTTATACCTTCCTAATTTCCTTTTTGTGGGAATATGATTACGTCTGTAGTGCGTACGGCGGACTATCAACTCAAAAGAGATGTGATTCTTTCACGGTTTACATGGAAGGTAAAAGTTGGTTTTAGTGATAATATTTAATATATATAAAATAAAATATTTTTTGAGTTATAATATATTATTTACCTTTATTTATTTCATTCCTTTGATAAAATGGAAATAATGGTCATGCAAACATACAACCTTCCCACTCCATGAATGTTGTATTTCATTCTCCATATCTAAATAATATGGACTAAAATAAAAACATATATATTAAGTATATATTAAATATTATAATTTTAAACATTATATATATGATTTAACATTTTTTTAAGAGGACCAAAAATAAAAAATCAAAACATGCATGAAAAAACAAAGCATTTATTGCCCGAGACATGACATTAACATGGAATTGTTAATAAATATGTAATTACTATTCATAAGAAAATAACATATGGTATGATATATAAAATTATTGTTATTTAGTATATGTATAATAAATATGTCTTTATTATATAGTATTTTTTTAACATGTACGAATGTTTTCAAGAATTAAGGTAAGACATTTTAGTCTCTCTTTAATTTTTCTGTGAGACAAATGTCATATTTAACAATGCTAGATTTATGTAATGTATGATCTAACAAAGAATGTATTTTATTATTATTATCCATAAAATTATTTCTATTTATATATAAATTTTATTATCTCAATTTAATTGGGGTTTCGATTCAAAAGCATCCAATGTGGTAATGTATTTTTGTCTCAATTTCTCTTTCTTGGGACATATGTTGTGTTACAAACCTATCTTCTTTTATAAGGTTTATATACCGACCCTTTCAAATGTAATATTATAAATGTATTTATTATCATGATATTTTTTGTTTCATTTAATTTTATTCCTTCACGGGGATTATAATTCAAACTTACCAATGCATTGAATATTTTATGTTACAATCCCATCATTTATCAAGACTGTTTATTATTATGTTCTCGATGATAAAATATTATGATCCATTTATCACGAAAGTAATGAATTTTCTTCTCCTGTTTATATCTCATGGGAATACTTTTTTCTGATCATTTCCCTCCATTTCTCTACTCAATAGTTCTATTTTTGTATGAAAACAATGTTTTTATTTCTATCTTTGGTTGAAAACCCATATTTATTCCAAATCTATGTTTTCTAAGAATATTTTATAAAATTTTTATAGAATTATAATAAATATTTATTAAATAAATTGTTACCCATGTTTTAATTTTTTTACAAAAAATGAAATGAATATTCATGACATTTTCCAAACAATGTATGTTTGGATTTTATCGAACATGTTAAATGAATCATTGTTTTAAAGTTTTTGAAAACAAAAATTTATTTTATGAAATCATAAACACTAATTGTTTTAAATATTCAATTATATATTTCATGTTTTTTTTCAATGAAAATTATTTCCAAAATATTTTATGAATTTTTAGTTTTAAAATTTTATTTTCAATGAAACTTTGTTTTTCTAAAAAAATATTCCATGTTTCTTTTCAAAATCATTTTTAATCTCAGATTAAATCCATTGATGATACCTATGTCTTAATATTGATATAATTCTATTATACCAATATTATTCTTTCGTGGATTGTTTTATGTTTATGATGGTATTTTTTTATGAAACATGTTTCTCTTCCATAGGTATTACCATGAATAAATTCATATAAAAATTGATTTGTTTTCTGGGATATATTATGAAGAACTAATGAAATGATTTTGAAACCTATATCTTTTCCATATGATATGATATGGTAAAATTTTTAAAAAACCATTCCACTTCATGGGTTATGATATGGTGTATGTTTCAGGATCTTGTAGACCTATGTGCCTAATTTTCATCTTGTAACGAGTGGGACATATATCTGCATCCAATTCATCGTGTAAGGGTTTATATATCATGAAATAGATGGGACTAAAACATGGAGTAAACCTAGTTAATTGAGTGACATTTTCTACTAATATTACCTCATGAGTTAATCTTGACTACAATAATGGTTTGGGGAGTTAACCCACTATACTATAATAGCCTTGGTAGTAATCCTTGACTACTGTGGAAATTGTTTTCTATGCTTATGTGTATGCGACAATTCTTTGTCCTATATCGATGTTATGATCACATGGATCGTGTTTTTTGATTCCATTACGATTCATGTATTATGTACTACTAGTCATTATATTATGACTAATGTTTTGATCATTTATATGAAGGGTATTACTTTCATATGTTATGTTCATGTTCATATAAACATATGCTCATTTAATGCTTATGTGATCATTGATATCTCACTTTCTTATCCTTGATGAGCATATGAGCTCATCCTTTCTGATTTTTCGTTTCCCCCAATTATGGATAAATGTTTTTTTATTTGGTATTCCTTAGAATTATACTAAATGGTATGATATTTATGGGAAATGTAGAATATAATCAAAAAAGTTAGAATATTGTTTACTTAGCCTCCCAATACACTAAACTATCATGGTCCTTCGACAATTTTTTTTGTCATTTATTGAATAATAATCTAAAAAGATATAATATCCATGTATTAAAATACTATTTCTCTATAGTTGGCATCATAAGATAGGTTTAGTTCGCCTTTGAATACTAGGATAAAAAATATTTAGTGAGATCCCTAAGACATGTCTAAGGATAAGTCTAATGATGATTCAAAATATAGGGAAATGTTCTTGGTTTTTTTATTGGATACAATGAGTGGTTATTAAGAAATTAAATCCATTTCAAGATTTTAAAGGTTATTATGTCTCTTACAAAGAGGTACATTGGGTTAATAACTCCAAAACAGGTGTAATTAACCTGAGTCAATCTTCACCTAGTGCATGATAATAGAACTTGTTGAAAACCTAGTTTGACACCATTGGGATATATTGTTGGAAAATTATCAAACTATTTATGAACCATCATGTATGATTAAAATATATGATGAGTATTAATGAACTAGGATAAACCTATGGTGTCATAGATTAAGAATAACATGTCATGATATAAACATCCTATATGTTATTTTTCATGATTACGTGGTTTCCAACTATGATTATTATTTCCCGCATTATTCTTTTTGTTGTTATTAAATGGAGGGAACAATATGGAATTGTATTAAAATTTAATTTGATAGATAATATGTTGATGAGAATCCAAATGGGATGATTACTATAGTGAAGGATATTTTGATTATTCCTAATCAGTTATAATGGGACATGATTAAAAATAACCACCATAAAAAACTCTAAAATCATCAATTAATTGAATGATAGGGTTCTCTATGAGACATTGTAGTGGATACTATAGAGGAAAGAAGAGTTCGTTTCTTGTATGTTGAGTATGTGTGAAGAATCACTCAAGGAAATGTTTCGGTGGGATAAGAAGATATTTTTGGTGTCGGAAAGAAGGACACATAGAATGTAATTACAGTGGAAAAATGAAAGGTTCAATTAATGAAATGAATGAGAATAATGGTCTCCCAAATGTATCATTGACTATTGAATGTTTTAAATTTGGAATGTATAATAATTTTCATGACTTTTTACCTAATTTAAATTCTTCTGAATATAATTAGAAAGGTTAAATGATTAATGGTTTTTCAGTTAACAATAAATAAGAAATGAATTGTATATGAATTTAATTATGTATTAAAGAATATGATAATGTGGCTGATTTAATGGATTAAGGGTGAGGAGGAATAATTGAAGAGTATATGTATTTTAATTTAATAATTATTTTATAATATTTGTAATATAAATAAGGATAGTTTTTATAAGTTTTTCATCAAGTATTTTCAACAATATGTTGTATGGTACTGATGAACCAAAAGATTGATTCAATAGAAAGGTGATATTTTATGAGAAAAAAATTAAGGAAATATAACCCTTAATATGTTCCTTATATTTAAAAATGGTGTTTAGTTTGGATAAAGAGATGATTTATATGAATAATATGAATTGTATTGTACTGAATACCTTGGAACTAATAAATGATGTTTTGAAAATATAATTTACGATATCACTGTTGGAGTTTAAGACTTTTTTAGATTTAACTAATATATCCAATAATATTTATTTTATATATGTAATGATTAAGATTGTATGCTTTTGATAGAGTTTTATATATATTCAGGTTATTACAATTTTTCAAGAGAATACATAATGAAGGTATTGACATTAATGGGATGTGACAATCAAGAGATACTTTGTGGAATTTGTGGGATTAATCAGAAGATTAAATTTTATATAAATTTTGAAATTTTTAAGTATTATAAGGATACGCATTTATAAAATGGTTTATGATAACATTTGGATGTTGTTTTAGAGATTAATGTATTACTTCACCATATGGTGGTATATCTATATTGAATAACTAGTGTGTTTTGTCAGGAAATACCACCTATATGGTAGGAAAAAAATCATCCAATGATAATAGGGTAGTCGATCCTTTTTAACCAATGAATAAGATTTCATAGTTAAATGATTTCACATCAGTATCATCATATTTTTTCTTCTTAAAGATTGTATTTTGAGATGATTGATGATAGTTTTTAGGGGTGTTGAAGGTTCTTTACAAGTCATCACGTCAATTTTAATTTGTTTTAATTTCATAGAAACTCACCATGGTTCTCCAATCAATAACTGATTACAGACCTTCTTTCCCAATTTAAGTGGTTAATTAGGAGTTTAGACCTAATTATACTAAGGGAATCACATTGGGCATGAGGATTGGAGGTCAGACTCATTACACCCTTTTGGGGGATATTTATTCCTACACTAAGACTCTTATAGATTTATGATATGTTTAGGAATCTATTTTTAATCCAGATATGGGTCCAGTTACCCTAAACAATGATCATGCATTGAATCATTCCATGTGAAAAACATGGGTCTATTAATTATTCCATAAGTATGAATATTATATTATGCATCCACCTACCATTAATGGGAAGCTACATATATTTGAAAGATTTATAACTATGCTCTCCTGAATTTACTATCATCCAAGGGTGAGATTAATATTTCAAGGATGGGATTGAACAATTATGAGTTGTTTTATGTATCCTTATTATAATAGAAATAAAAAACTATTTATTTTATTAAACCCACACAATTTAACATCATGAGGAAATGAAATATATGTGGGTACATAGGAATAATGTATTAAGCTCTAGTATCAGAGAGGAATTCTATATATCTTGGTTATGATAGGAATCAAAGTCATATTAGTTCAATCCCACCCTTGGGACTTACCCCAATGTGGATTCCCTTGTATGGGGGTTGTCATACCATGCCACTAATTGGGGATTACACACTATGGATTCCCTTATTGGTGAAGAAACGTGATGTGAATGATATGACTATTAGAAATTCCTAAGACAACAGGATCCATGCTCGGTGTGAGAAAAAAGGTATAATATGTAATTGGTATCACAATATATGGGTGAAAGACTTATTTACTAGGGAATCCCTTCAGATGTTCAATATAGATTTTGGGCCTTATAATGGATTCATATATATCATGGTTATGATAAGAATCAAATTTATCATAGTTAAATTTCCTTATGAATCCATGGGTGGATATTGAGTGAAGAAAATCCCACGAGATGGATTGGGTCATAATGGTTGGAATGTCGAAGACATGGGGGACTTTTACATAGGTGGACCGACGCCTATTTTATATCTACCATTGGAAGGAATCCTACGTATCTAGGTTATGATAGGATTTAGAGTTCTTATAGTTTAGTTTCCATCCCAGTACACTGACTGATGAGGAAGGAAGATAAGACCATGGGACAGATTGGGTCCTGATGGTTGGAATGTTTGAGATATGGGGGACATTTACCAAGGTAGATTCCCATTTAATCTTGGGACCTAGAAATGTTTTCTATATACTGGTTTGGTAGGAATAAAAGTTATTATATCTTATCCTGATCAGGGAATACACACTTAGGTTTCCCTAATAAATCCACTAGACATGGTTATCAGGTCTAGGGATGTCTGGTTGGCATGTCCCGATTATATGTCTGACATGTTCTGATCATCTTCATGATACGTCTAAGGATGTCTTGAAATGTCTCTATTTTTTTGCAGAAATGTCCATGGACAATCACATGATATAGTTGAATTCTCTAAATGATGTCATATAATCTTAATGGAATTTTTGGAAACCATTTCATGATGAATGATGACATGTCTAGAGGGTGTCAAATGATACAGATAACTAGTTCAGAGGACATCACGAGATCAAGGACATCATGTTTGAAGGTAATCGAATGATCTGGATAACTTGTCAATATCAAATCACAAGATCACAGCTAATATGTATAGGTGTGATGCATGACCCGGCTGACTTGTCTGGAGTATGTCACATGATCAGGGTTGGCATGTCTGTAGTGTGTCACATGACCTATACGAATTGTCCGGGTGACATAAAAAGACCTACTTGACATGTCTTGGTGTCTCCGCATAACCTGGGAAAAATTATAAAGGAAATCTCAATATTTAGATCGAAATCACAAATATCATCGTAAGACATGGTTGGAATTTTTGGAGGGTTTTTTGTGACATTATGAACATGTTTGAAGGACATCACATGATCTAAATTTTAATTCAGGGTAATGTCACATGATTTAAGTGACATTTCCTGGTGATGTCACAAGATCAGGTGAGTCATGTGAAGAGCATGAAGACCAATGAATATATCATCTCATAAGTCTCCCATATTTTTGGTATTTATTCAATATTTTAATGCATATTTGACTCAGGATTGTCTAGTGTTAGCTTAAATTAGGTTTCACTTGACCTAGTCACTATTAGGGAAATCATTCACATAATTTTTATAGCATGCCATAAGTCCTTCACATGATTTGTAGAGTGATCACATGAACAACCTATGAATTATGTGTGATCTTTTAGGCCATTCCTCAATGTTTTTACTTGGGAGAGACCTTTGTGATTGTGTTACTAGATACTCCATGAAGTCTTCTCTAGTACTCACATCTATCATGGATCATTGATTCATTTTTTGTGTTAAGGGGAATAGATTTATATGCTTCTCCACACCTATTATACACTTCCTTGCACATAACATATCTAACACATTTGATCTGGAGTCAGTGGATGGATTATGGTGTCGCATGCTTCAAATAATCCTTCTATTGGTCATTCTTATCACAACTTGATGATCAGAGATAGTGGTAACACTCTTTCATCATCATGTTTAAGAGACCTTGGTCAAAAAAAATAGGCTTTTCCAACCCATTTAGACATATCAAGGATAATTACAAATTTCATCCCAACATGTTTAGGGGATTTTTTGAGATTAGGGTGCATATGGAATGGATTTCACAAGATTCAATATGACTTCTCTAGGTTCTTCCAAGAGAAAAACGTGGCTTTATAGGGGGGACACATGAGATTATACTAGCTTGTGGAGTGATCTCATGAGATCATGTTTGATTGTCAATGGGGGTTCACTTTATCAATGGTGATCACTCAGGTTATATAAGACTTTTCATGTGAAGATTTTCATATATCCTCTTCCTCATAAGATTCTTATATTTCCCCTTTATTATTTTTCATTCTTTTATAAGGGTTGTGTGTCTCGTGATATTTTTCAGACTGTTTATGAAGATAATCACTCTCTTTAACTACGTTTCATTGCATGAAAAATAAATATCCTTTTGATGGTGCGTGATCATTTTCATGGATAATGCCTCTACTTGTCCATGAAGTCAGATAGGCCTCACATAATCCTAATAAACATATTTGATACCATTTTCATGATGTAGGGGGCATTTCATCTTTATTTTGTGAAATATAGTGTTTATTTCAACTAAGCTCCATAGTTTATTTCTGAACCAAATGAGCACATCACATGATGATTAATGACCGCATAAGGTCTCCACCTTTTTTATATTTTCATCCTTCATTTTACAAGGGTTTTAGATGATTGTCAGGTGTAGGTCTGTAGAAAATTCACATGGTGTAGAAAAGATAACTTGGAAACCTTCACTCGATAACTAATGCTCACCAGGAAACCATAAAAATAATAGTGAGTCCTACCAATTTGGTTCTATGAGACCATCGGTAGGCTATGAACTATTCATGAGATGTTCCCATAACTCCTGAAGATCATGTGATCACATTTCTTCTTGAAGGTTTTGTGATCTACATGATTAATCTACCTTCTCTTCCTTTATTTTTTAGAGAATATATCACCTATCCTTTTGGTATTTATTCCCTTATATAATTTATGAAACAGTTTTTTCATGCATCAAAAAATCCCCCCCTCAAGAGTGACATCCAAAGTGGAAAGGGATTGGTTATGAGGAATGTAAATTATCACATAAGTCTTTAGGGATACCTCCAATTTGTGTCTTAGGTGACATTTGACCTTCAAGGTGATTGTTGGTATTCAATAGAAATACCTCTAAATAGAAGAGTGGAGGAGAACTAATTCCACTGGTGACATCAACTCTCTATAGATCCTATGATCACTTCCATCATGTGACCCCTTCACATGATCATGTTTCAATATCCTATTTAGATGATCCTTCCATGAGATCTATTTGGGATATATACATATCGCAATACTGCTTCATTATAACCATTTCACAATTCATGATTTTCCACAACACCTATAAAATCCCACAAACTAAGCTGTGGGGATTTTCTTGAGCCTCTACCTAGAAAATTGGTCAAATGGATATCCTGGAGGTTTTATACTATATTTTTATTCAATTGCACAATTCCTTGATTATCATGTGGATCATGTGATCATTTTTGGGTTACAGGATTGTGAGGCTCCTGTATAGTTTATTCTATTTAGATATGTCATTTGGATTAAGTGTTTCGTGAAATCTCCATGGGTCATTCAATTCATGATATCAATATCAGGTCTTGATATTGTGAATCCTTTCATAGATCATGTGTATCTCATGATTCTAATAGAGTTAAAATCTCTTTTGACATGTTTTTTCTTGTCTAATTAAACCACCTATTTTTTATATAGATGGATTCCATCTCTCATCCTTCTTCCAACACAAAAATCCAGAGGTCCATGGTTTCTTAGAATCATAACAATAACCATCTTTATGATGTTCATTATAACAATGAGGTTCTTAAGAGGCTTCTCACATCCAAACATTAAAGATATCCTTAATCACACTCACTTCCCCTATATGGATTCAGTATTTTGGATGATGTTTTAATTCCCTCTCCTGACTATAATATTTCATCAGGTTGTCTATCACCTTCCCTCAGTTCTATTCAGATTATAGTTTATGGGAATGGAAAATTGGTTGTAGCACATCACCAAGGGTTTTTCGATGTACTGGAGAACTCTCCTCTAGTTCCAGACAACTATGATTTCTCCAGCCTACCCATTTCTCAATGTTAATAAAGAATATTTGTCTCTTACATAAACAATATGGGTGGTGGTAGGAGAACCAAATAGGACCTTCAATATGGGTTAAATATTTCAGATGAATGGGTATTGTCATTTTGGATTAAACATAGATGATCTGATTGTTCTAACTAACTACATTCCATCTATCTTTATGTGGTCATATGGGATTCTCAATTCATGGTATATCAGTAGTTATATCTTCTTAGAGAGATGATTAGCCATTGCTTCCCAGGTACCAAATCATTCCAACTACCCATGGTTATTCAGGACACATCCTTTGGGATATCTATAGAATTGGTGGGATTCCCCTCCTTGGGTAATTATATAATGAGTTCCTTCCTTCTACAAATGTCTGGGCTGACACCATACAATCTCTAGTTTTTGTAAGGATAATTCTCAACATTTTGAAAGAAATGTTAAGTATCTGAATATGTGATCATTAAAATCCATTAATGATTGGATCAACATTTCTCACAATCATAGAAGAGTTCACCCAACCACTATACATCCTCACTAATGCACTTCATGACCAGTTCGTGTTAGTGTTAGATCATATTGGGGTGTCCTGGAAGCCGGTAAATATACAACATGTAGCTATCAAGAGAGACCAGAGATATCCCAAAACTATAGGATTGAGGGATTCATGGCCATATTCTTTAATGGGTGAATTTTCTTGGCTAGAGTCGCATGTTCTAAAATATGAGTTTCCATGCTGGTAATGGAATCTTGACCGTCATAGGGAGGCCTTTCAATATAGTCACCCCAACTCTTGCATGCCTGTACCAGCTCTTGGCCCATATCCAAGAAGGAAAAATCCCTTATTGTATTTTTATCCCTTTATAGTTATTATTTGGCTAGATATGGGAATATTTCCAATATTATAAGTTCCACAACGCAAATGAGATCCCTGGTGCCTTGTTCTTCCCCAAGATCATGAACATTTCTAGGGTTGAGGTAATTTCGTTTGGTTTTAATGAGGTTGATGACATGAAAAAATGATTTCATACCTTATCCTACACCAATAGGTTTAATTGGTGATAATAGCGGTGGTTCTATTCATGAATATTCATACAAAATATCTGTATTAAAAGGGATTCTCTTCTCCTCTCATCTAGTGTGTGGGGAGAATAACATCCTAGAATTACCCAACACATTTGGATTATATTGGCCTGTGAGGATACCAATGTTGAGATTGTCCTTCAACTAATTATTTCCCATGTCATTCTATCATAGGATTATTCTCATTCCTAGTTGGAAGCCTACCCATGTGTCATGATTAATAGACTAATCTCTTAGGTGAAAAAACCAGGTAATTATCCACCCCCCTTGTTTGTAGCAATAATGGAGTTGATTTAATATTTAGGGGATATTTTGAATAATAATCCTTATCCAAGAGATAACAATCCCATTAGTGGGTCATATTTTATTACGGAATAATGATATTCGTTATGAGTAGAAGATAATTCATCCTTTCATAAAAGAGAACATGTGGTTTCCTCTCTTACTTTTTCACCTATATAGCCAATTGTTTCCCCTTTTGAATTACTAACTCTAGTTGTTGTAGGTGACCAAACACGACATGGTCTAATATAGCAGTAGATTCACACCCTAATCACATAGACACCCTTGGGAACATTTTCTGAAAAAGAAGAATGTATTCTACAACTCTTTCATGATGTGGGAGCATGATGTTTTAACCACCGGTCATTATATTAAATGATGCAATAAATCCTCTTCAATCATCCATAGTTTCCAACCAACAATAGGTTCATGTGTTATTTTAATGATGAGACTCCTCTGGGATAACTAATGAAGGATTATTTTTAGGTGTTGGAACAAATTCTTCAGGTAATATCTATGATTCACACCAAAATAGATTCCTTGACTGCAAAGATAGAAAGATAGGAGGATATTATATCATTCTCAATGTCAGATCATTCAGCATCATAATCCTCATTATCTACTAATCAGAAAAGACATAAACAATTTCTACTCTTATCAGGACTATTCAATCTCATGCAGTAGAAGAAGAAGTGGGGTGGGTGGTGCATCAAAACTTAATCTACAATTCTCATCAAATTCATTTCGACTCCACATATTCATCCATTTAGCTCTTACTGTATTCTGATCACTAGTGTTTATTTGATGATATCCTTAGAGGGGTACTAAAATGTGGAAATTCTTCCATTTTCATGTAATCAATGAATATATACTATGAACTCTATATATCATTATTCTATTCTCATTTATCCGTTATGTGAATGAAAATTCATTGATCTGGTGTTGCATGAATCCTCAATGATACCCATCTTCTATATAATATCAAGTAAACATTAATTTCTAAATTTTAATATTTAAATCAAAACAAAATTTTCTCAAAAAATAATCATGAATTCCCACCAACCTATGATTACTAATTTATTTATCTTCCCTAGTTATCATGAGATTACCTGATTCCCAAAACTATAATTTGGGTAAAATTAATGTCCCAGGTGGAGAATGATCTATAATTTTGTAAATTCGGTGGACTTAGCAAGAATATCAAAATTTCAGCTATAGATATATGGTGGGGGCCAAATGATTTTTTTACTTTTTTATGTTTCCCTAATTTTTTACAAAGATTCATGAAGGAAAATTCTTAGAGGGCATGGGCATGTCGTTTTCTCAGGCCAACCTCTTACAAGTTTTTGTCCTGATGTGTTTTGTTCCATTTCCCAATCTTGAAAACTATACCACTGATGTGTTGTATTTTAGTGTATTATATCTCAGAACATTTAATGGTTTTAGTTTAGATTCATCTAGCTCATACCTTTTACCATGGGTAAGATTCCATTCTTAAAGTATTATCATCCATATATTTTAATGTTTTGCAGTAAGGAAATCTACAGTGAAGATTAATTTAAATTGGTAAGGAAATATGTTCTGCAATTTAATGTCACGAGGTATGGAAATTTTCATGAAGTTTAACATTGTGTGATATGGATGTAAATAAACTATTCAGTAAATATCCAAGCTTCTAGGACATTATTAGTGAATATGGAATGGGGAATGCATGTACGGGTTGACCCATAACACTCTAAGGTGTTGATAACATCTGTGGTGTTGCTCGGTGTCATGAGGATTTCAGTTCCATTACTTTAAGGAGAACATGCCTCTAGTTGGTAGGACAAATTCTTTATGAATTAATAGCATGGTCTAATAGAGTTTACCCACTCTTTTCAAAGGGAAATGGATAATTTATAGGGGTGGAATTGGCTGAGTGTAAAATATTAGAGATGTCAGGTCCACCTGGATAGTTGGGATATGGGTTATGTATTTCATGAACCAAAAGTATCATTCAATGAATATAGAATGGTGTAGAAAAGTTGGGGATAAACCTAAACTTCCTGAGGTTTTGTGTTCTTCCACGATGTTATCATAGATCACAAATATCATAGTTAATTTTTTTGTAAGGAGGATATTCCTCTAGTTGGCTGGTCTAGGCCATTATAAGCCAATATAATTTTCAAATAGGGGTTCCCCCACTATTTCCATTGTCCATTAATGATTTTTTTAGTCTCAAATGTCTATATGGTTGTGATTCATATGTAGATAAAGCTATCCAAGAAGGGTTCTGGCACCCTGGGGAAGTATATCTTGTAGTTGGGAAGCTCAAGACCAATTTTTATGGTTTTGAGTCATGGGGGGTGGGCCATCAGAAGGTTTTAGAATGATGTGTTGCATTCCTTATTTGAGAATGGGTAAAAGTCATGGTTACTTAACTTTTAGGATGTGAAATCCACATGAATATTTTAGTTATGGTGATTTTAAATCATGTCCTAATGTTCTTAGTTCATGAGGATCATATGGGACAATCATTTTGGGGATGACCCAAAACACACTAAGATGTTTTATTCCATCACTCTGATTTCATGGTTCACATGGATCAGAAATAACTTTCTGTAGGTTATGAAACATTTGGTTGATGACCAAAAGTGAAAATTCATAAGCCGTATGATTACATGACTAATCAAACAAAGGCTCTCTTGAATCGCAATATCCTTTTCCTAGGGCCATGGAATGATTTTTGGAGATCTGAGGTGCTCAAATCATGAAGTGTGAGTTGTGGAAAATGTAATATTCATGAAGGTTTTGAGCACCCAAAAAGTCGTGTTACTTTCTAGTGAACATTTCATCATGGTAAAGATGTATGGAAAATCATTAATTTAACTTTTTCTTGGACTAGGATATATAGTGATCATGACTCGGCTTTTACTCAGGAATCAATGTGGGTCTTATAACCTTTACTCCTTATTTAATTACTTTAAATGTTTTTCCTAAAATCTATAGATGAATATTTTAGCAAGAAAAAGACTTGACTCTTTTTTAGGAATCCCTTTGCAGGTTTTCAACCAAACAGGTTTTGTGTCACTTTTTCTAGTAATTTATGTTCGTGAAACTTGGTCTATCAAATGATAATGTTTAAGATCAATAGATTTGAAAAACATTCATAAAATTTATTTTCATGATGCACATGGACATAATATTAGGGTAATTTTACACAAGAAACTAATTTGGATACCCAGGGACAAGATTACTCCAATAAATTTCTAAGTTGGATATGAAAATGTTGTAAATCATAGATCATGGTTGTTAGGTTAGAAGTAATGATATTGTAAAATCATGCCAGGTATGGCCTAGAATAAACTTATTTGTTGAGAAATATATTTTCACTTCCCAGGGACATGAATGGTTTTTTTGAACACTATGGATCTCAATAAATGAAGTTTGATTTATGGTCCAAGGGGATTAAAAATTATAGAAGAACCATGTACTTTGGTTGATGGAGATTAGTCTCTTGGGATCCTTTGATATGGAATAATAGTGGGAGATGGCCTTCACCTTTTAACATCATGTTGTGGGGATTAATCTTTCATGATGTTTTAATTCCATGGGATGAAGACATTTTCCATGTAGTTTAATGTATTTTGGTAAGGTTTTTTGTTGTATATGTCGATCATATATGTGTTTAGGGATTTTTTTTTATATGTTGTGGATGAACAAATTATTTGAGATATGTCTGCGGTTATGCATCATGTGACTAATGGAATGAATCCATACTTAGTTCTTCTATGGATGTTCCTTATAAATGTATAAATCATATGTCGAGATAGGGGATATCTTTTTACATAGTTGGATCCAAGAGTTGGAGATTCAGAAATCACTATGTATCTCATAATGACAGGAATCAAGACACAACTATTTCGTGAGAAACCATGATATTTAAAAACATTTGGAAAAGACATAGGTTTCCTGATGTAAAAAATGGATCATTATGTCTAGTTCCATGAAAGTAGGACTATGAATCGCCATGTATCTTTAAATGGAATGAATCAAGCCACACATAGTTCATTAATGGGAATCTCTCTACATAGGTCAAGCCCATATTCAGAGGGGGGATTTTTTAAGAGAATTGTTGTACCTAGGCTCAAGGTTCAAGATCCAAGCATCACTATGTATCTCATGATGATAGGAATCAATAAACATATAGTTCTAGATGGGAATCTATTTATGTAGGTAAACCCTAAGCATAGAGGGTGAATTGTTCCATATGTTTATTTTAGCTAGACCCAGTATTGGAGATGCAGATGAAAATGTGCATCCAGTGATGATAATAATCATTCCGCATAATGTTCATGAAAAATTAGGATGTTTACCATCATTTGGAAATGATTAAGGCTCTCTAACATGAAAATTGAATATTATGGTTTGGCTAAATAATGAGGGTTTGGGCCTCATTGGTTATCTTCTAATGATAGGAACCAATCCTGACATAGTTGTTGAATTTTGGTGTGGTGGAAGGCCAAAACCAAGTATTGTGTCTCCCTTGGGTGAGTTCTAGGATAATGAGCAGTTATAGTTCATGAAAGAGACATAAACCATGCATTTTAACATCATGTAGTGAGTTCTTATGTAGTTACTTTTATGGTATTGCGTCCAGGATCATGATAACCCTACCATGAACTTATATGACTCTATCATGTGTATAATACATTACCAAAATTCCAATTCATAGAAGATCTATGATCGATGTGAGAAATAAAGAATGGAAAAGGATACTCTCATGAATTTAAGATAAATAGAGAAAGGATGGTGGAATTTTGTATCATGCCATTTCTAAGCTATGATATAGGATCTAGTAATCCCTACGTATCTCATCAATATCATAATAAATTTGTACATAGTTTTTGAAAACCATTCATTTTTGTGTCATAAAATAAAGACATAATCTATATAGTTTAACATCATATGGTAAAAGAGAAGGTGACTCAACATTAAAGAAGACGAATATTATGACTGGTCATAATAATAGGGGTCTCATCATTGCTGCACATCTGTTGATTATAGTAATCAGGTCATACATATTTTTGGGATGATTAATTCCCTATGTGCATATGAATCACACTCATGGAAATGGGAACTTAATTTCTTTTTATTCAAATATCTAGATCATTTGTGATGAATCATTAGTGACATGTCCATTCATGTGACATTTAATGTCATCCAGTGAGAATGTATCTCACGTATTCTAATGTCATACGATCATGAAGTGTTCCTTAGAGTTTAATGTCATGTGTTTAGGATGTGAGATTCTATATATTTTAACATCTTTCTTCCAGGGAATTTCCCATGAAGTTTAATTTCTTGTGGTTATCACAAGTTTTTTCAATGAAGTTTCATGCGACTGAGACTCTTTATGTCCATTTTAACATCATGTGGTCAGGAAACACTATCCATCTTAACACAATGTGACTAGTACATATGTAACATGACTTTATCTATGAAATTTATTTCATGATAATCCTCTCATTGGTGGGGGTGTAAATCATTACCCATCCATTATGGTCAGTGAGTTCTCTCCATTATGATAGAAATTATGAATGATATAAATCCATTCCCATTGGGTTTCTAGTTTAAGAGGATTATTCCATAGAATAATTGGGGTTTTGAGAGCCAATAGTAGTTCTCCTTGATGGAATGAGTATAGGAGAATCTTTTTATTGAAGTCTCATGTGACCCAATTCTAATGAAATCCCAGGTTGTGCAATGTATGAAATCATTTCTCACCAAGATTCTCTAATTCATCTAGAAACATTTTTTATTTCTCATCATTATATAGTTTTCCAAAGATAGATATTTGATGCGAGGGAAGATATAATTCTATGGGTAACACAAACATAGTTTCATACACCAATGAATATGTAGATTCTTGTGTAGTAGTGTGTTTGGTGGAATGGTAGTCCCATAAAGAATGGAGGATCTTTTCCGGTGAAGGATATTTTTCCTTATTCACTATCTTATGGATCATATTTAACAGAGTCTTTTTGATGGAAGATATTTTCCCTTATTATGATTGAAAATAGAGGGATGAGTGATTATACTCAATGTTTTATTTGGGTATAATTTCATCAACATCAAAGAATTGAAGATCATGTCGTTGTACATTAATATTGTGTGAGGGACTCTATACCATGTAATAATAATATACTTCATAAATTTTATGATATTGTTTGACCAAACTTCCTTGAGGGGTATTACCTCAATCCCATTTAGAAAAAGAATTCATTATTAGTATGCATGTACTTAAACTACTTTGTTCTGTCTAGGGGATATGGTCACATAAACACAAATTCCCCGTATTGAAAATGGACTATAATATTTAGTTGTATGTACAAATTATGAGGGTTGATGGATGTTGTTTTGAGGAATCTGGAATGCAATAAATTCCTTGGTGAACTCCACAAAGTTTTGTATCATGGTGTTTTTCTAGTAACCTAGCCTCGTGATTTAGTGGTTGTTCCTGGACCCAGACAGATGAGAATTGTAGGCTCCTACATGGACTTTTTCTAGGATGGAATGAATCACTCTTTATCCAACGAATTTGCATAGGATTCCATTGATACCTCACATTTAGATGGATTTTTACCATTTGGGTATCCCATAGGATAAATCTTGATTCTCTATATAAAATATGTTCCCTTCTATCTCGATTAGTTGGGAGAGTCCCATTTTGGAGATAATAAATTATGGGATGCATTCAAAGAGGGGTGGATATTAGTTCGTCACACTCTAGGGTGATGTTTATATGATATATTTATAACATTTCACAAATTGTGACAGATGATACCATCCTTTGATGTGTGATATTGAAGAGAAAATCCTCTTAATCTAGGTTATCCATGATTATGGAAATATTATCCAATGCATCGGTATAAGAATTTTTTGATAAGGGGGCATGATGTAATGTGGGTTCAAATGGGAACTTTTCAATCATTTCACTGATGTATCCATTGAGAGGAGTCATTTCAATCTTTTTGATAACATATTCACCATTGATCTAAATTAAAACTAGTTATAAATCCACTTTTATGTTTAGGTTGGATATTTTTAGTTATAGGGTTTGTTCTAAACTAGTTATGAGCGCTTTGTATTTGGAATCATTATTCATGTATCTTTTAGATAGTGATAAACAGTAGGGAAATTTTTTATTATTTAGAGAAATAAATACAGCCCATATTCAAAAATGATTAATCTTAAGTTGTTTTATCCTTTTTCTAATAGGACTTTGGGAGGCACCATCAAAATACATATTCCATGTTCAGGGAGTGTCATAAGCATAAAAAACGTCATCATATAGAGTTTTGTGTCCAATGGTGAGCTTTATAGGGAGGGATGCTTAGTGAGGAAATCATCATCGAACTTCCCTTTCACTGAATTCTATGACGTGAACTAGATATCGTACTATTTCAGAATAACCACTAATCTTCCCAAATGTGTGGCCAACACATGGTTTCAAGTATGTACTTGTGTGGTTCATTACAAGATACATGGTGGAATTCATTATTATACATGTAATGAAATATATTTTTAAATGAAAATATTATTGTGAGGTATTTATTCTCAACATCATAATATTGAGTCTCATCTTCTAGCATAATTTGGATAAGGTTGTAGAGGTTGGTCACATTTCTCAAATCATTTTTATATATGAGGAGAGTGACAAGTGATTGTTCCTTTGTGGCCACATTGGAGATGAATTTCTTTCCCTCCACTAGTGGAATCAAGGACGATGGCTTCAAAACGTACATGTTGATACTCTCAAAGGCCTTTTTGAAGTCCTCATCCCATTTATAAGATATTAATTTCTTTATTATCATAGTAAAGGTTATATGTTTTTTGGCTAGGTTGTCTATGAAATTCCCAATATAGAATAGGGGACCTTAGATCCCCATCATTGATTTGAGATTCATTGGGGAATCATTTCTAAAATTCGACAAGACATTTCAGTGTTTATCTTGATGATATGGTGGTGTAACATATTGCCAAAACATTTTCTTGACATTAACTGGAAATTTAATTTCAAAATATTCATCTTCAAACTATGTTGTTGAAACTTTTCAATGACCTTTTGAATATCCATGAAGTGATCAAATCTCTATGAAGATTTTATAACTAGATCATTGATTTCGAACTCCTCTATTCATACCAAAAAATCCATATTGATATGATTCATGGAATGTTGATAGGTTTCCCCAGAATTCTTTATTCCAATGGGTTTTACCTCAAAGAAAAAGATCCCATGGTCTTCTTTAAAGTAGTGGATTCCATTTCTTCATGGGCCACCATTATCTGATTATACCATGAGTTCCCATCCATGATGGAAATGTATTGGATGCATGTAGTTACATCAATAAAGAGCTATTGGATCATGATTATAATTTTTTACTTTGGTAATTTTTTATTAAGGTCTCTAAAATTAATGAAGATCCTAACATTCCCTTTCTTTTTCTTGACAGTCACAATGTTGGCGATCCATCTTCGGCAATTTACATCTCATTTCAAATTGTATTTTATCAATTTTACAACTTTTAACTATACATTAGTGTCATGATAGGGGTACATCCTCATTGTTCTGGCTTGATACATCAATCGTCATCAGGTAAGCTAAGATGGTGTATAACTACATCTAGATTCATTCTAAACATTTCTGTATAATTCCAATAAAACACATATTAGTTTTCATTTATAAATTCAATGCACATATTTTTCACCATAACAGGAATGAATGCACTAATCAGTGTAGGTAGTGGGTCTTATATGTTCAGTTATTTTACTTCTTGAGATCATTGATGGTGGTAGTGACTTCCTCTTAAATTACTAGAGGGGAAATATTGTGGTCATCCTCTTCATCTTCTATCATTGAGTCTATGGGGGCATTTTTATATGAGGTCTGAAATATAATGGAATTTGTATCACTATCATGTTGAGAGAGGCCATGGTAAGATACTTTGTCAGCCCCTATAACTAGAAACATTGTAGAGAGACTCCAAAGTTTATTTTATTTTATAATGTCACTATGGAATGAAGAGGCTTGGACATGTGGGATTAGATCTACTACCATGATCATGTTTTTTGGGTAGAACATAATCAATGTACAAAACATACCATGGATTCATATAGGAGGTCCCAAAGTCATTGGGGGAGGCAAACTATATATTTTTCACCCACCATTGGTTGTTTTCTATCCCTTTTATTGAATCATGCCTCAACATATGTGGCTTCGCAGGACTCCAAGGGTCCACTTTAACAATGTATTATTTTTACCATTCCATATATTGTGTATTTAAGACACTGATAGAATGTTGAAGGTACCTCTATGTGGCTATGATGCCAAGGCCCTTCTAGAAATACATTGTATACAGTGTCCTACTAGATAACCATGTAATCAATGTTATTTGTGAGATCCCAAAACAGATCTTTGACATTGATCTTTCTAAGAGGTCTTTTCTCACTCTTATAACACCTTTTAATAATCATATTTGTGGGATGTAGGTCAGCTTTGTTCTATCATAAGAACCGAAGGGTCCTAATTGAGATGACATTTATCCCTGAAATATTTCCAATCCATTGACTTCTGATGTTGATAGTATCGAGTCATCCTGAACCTTATAGGGGTCTGACAAGTCCTTGGATGGCCTATTCCTGATCCTACTCTATGAACGATATGGGGACATGTAATTATGATGTAATATCCTCCACTATATAAAACATGGATTTAATGAATTTTGTATAAAACTCATGTGGGCTGTGGAAGGATTTGACAAGGTCATCTCTGATTTATTTTGAAATATGGAGTGTAAAAAGAATTGAGATATTGACTTGCGAAACCTCCATCTATTTTAGAAAGTTGTACTTTTGTACTGGAGGTAGATGCAACCCAATGTGGGTTTTCTCCTTATTATGTGGTTTAGGAGCTAGGGAATTTGACTTATATGGGTTTGGGGCTTGTGTAAAGGTAGAGGGAGAATATTCATCTAGTGGAATAGGTCACTCTAGCCTTCCCCATATTATGGAATGATTAGAAAATCACACACCCACCAGTTAGTTATTTGAGATGGATAGGCATGGACCACAACTGCAGGGTTCTGGGAAACATCCATGACTCTATTGGGAATACTGGTGAGCTTTATCATGGGTATTAGCTAAATATATGATCTATTTGGGGATTTTAATGAAATTTTGGGTCCGACCATTCCCTTTTTATCCTCTGTATCCTTAGCTCATGGTCATTTGGCCTCCGTCTCCCTGGTTAAGAATGTGAAACTCATAATTGAGGGCATATCCATCATCAAATAAGGGGTCTTCCAAGTGTATCACATTAACACAACTAAAGATGAGTAATTCATCTGATGAGGGTTCTATTTTGTGGGGTCCATACCCCTGATTCATATTTTTTATGGAAGAAATCTACAAGTGTCATAGCTTTCATCGAAGCGGAATATGAATCTTCCTCTTATGTCGCAAACTATTTCTGATGGTAGAATTCACTTATGGGAGGGGTGTTTTATGTCCCTACATAGTCAATGTGACCTTTAAGGTTTTTTCGTCTATAATTTTACAGAATAATGAAATCGATCAACTATATTTTAGTTCATCCAATTGTCAATATTCTACTCATTACCGAGAAAATTATTTTAGAAATAAACTTCTTATTCTTTTTGGAAGATAGTTATAGAAGACACGTATGTTCAGGTTTTTTACAACATCACATGCTCAAAACAAATAATAATTTTGAGGAGGTATTTGAAGATGAATTAAATATGGATGTTGTGACCCAAAATTCTATGTAAATGGATGTATCTTGGACCATCAGTGTTGTTGACCTCATTAAGACTCCCGGGATATTGAATGTTTTGTCGGTTATTGTCCAATGATGCAAGGAAATAACCATGGATATGATCCTTTCTATGGGGGTATGTTTTATTAATCTATTCCTCAAAACCCTAGATACCCTAATCTATTTGTTTATCTGGGGAATATATTTTTTCAACCACTCGATTGGAGGAATTGGGAAATTTAGGGCCTTCCTTTGTGCTTCAATAGGCGATGCTACTGTCTTGAGGTTAATAGAATCATTCTATTCCTTTCTGATCATATTCCCCTATGATAGGGGAATGAATTAGGACTTAGATCAGGTCTATTAAGGAGTATATTCTAAACATTGTGTCATTTCTACAAACTTCTGGAATCTGTATGGATATTTCTATGGGATAGGATTTTTTAGATCTCAACTAGATGATTTTCATAATAGATCTCTAGGAATATCATTTATGAGATAGGGAAACTCAGTTAATTGGTTATACCTTCACAACTAGCTATAAAATCATACACCCTCTAATTTTCACATTTCTTATTATTCTTCAGGTTGACAATATTTATTTTTCATAGTATAGAGATGAACTAGTAAAGGAATTGACGAAGTATGTCCTTCCATCCTACAATGGATCCTATAGGAAGTCTATTGTACCAAAAAACGGTTTTCCCTATCAACTATTTTATAAAAAACCTCAACATGGTCACCTAAAAATGATTGTGAGGTCCCATTATTGGACCACATTGGCACATGAAGTGTATGAGATGTTGTTCTAGATATCTATAACCATCAATGGTGGAGAAGGTAGGATTACCAAAATTGGGTTGGTCAAAAGTGCCATCATACCATTAGTGGTATTGAATATAAACAGTATATATATTTATGTGTCTCCCTTCCATGGATTACGTTTGAGTATCTAAAGACTCAATGACATTATTCAATTCCTGAGGAACTATTGTCAAAGTCCCCTACCATTTATAGGTAGTGAGTGAGGCCTGTTGAGGTGGCCCCATTTTTGAATCCTGTTGATTCAAATTCCGTGATAATATTGAATGATCACCCTAGTGGGGGTGAGTCCATAATCATGTTGGATAGAAGTCATGGACTTCATCAAATTCTTATTTTTGTAGACAAGTTTCCTAGATCTGCAGCTGATCTAATAATCAGATGTATCTCTTTCAGGAATTTCCGATCTTACTTAATGTATTAGGGAAGGTATATTCATCCCATCTTGTGGATGATAGGTTATTGGAATGTTTCCCTTTAGTGTATCTTCCTTGGATTTCTGAGAGTTTGTGTACAATTCTTATTTTGTGCAAGCTACTCCTCTGTAGAAGGAATTTCAGCTATTTTTGGTGATGAGTGGGGTTTGACAACTTTTTTCCTTTATCCACATTAATGTTCTCCCATAGTGGTGGACTATAAATATTTAAAGGTTCCAGGTTGTGGGCTCTCCTATAGTTTCAGGTATATGTAACATTAGTTGTTGCATGAAAATCATCATCTCAAGGTATATTTTTCATACTATGTCCCTTTTCAATTGTATCATGATCCACATTATATTTTTTGTGGATGGCTATGAAATTCATAGAGGTGTATCTAGAAATAGTGTCGTCTCATTACTCTCAATGCAACCAGATGACTTTATATTACATGCATTTGGGTCATTTCTCAATCCATTTTCCATATTTTACTATTTTAGCTTATGCCCCCAATGGGGTTTGATTCCCTTCACTGTTTTCACCTCCTGTCTCAACCTGTTAATAGTGACATTGAGGGAGTTTATGGACATGTTTTAAAAATGGTGAATTAATATAAAATGATCATCTTTTAGTCATAGAAATGTATGGGACTTCATTCATCCATATTTACCTACCAACTTAGATATGGTTGATTACCTCTACAATTATGATGAGGATAAATTTTCCCACAGCCTTGTGGGTTAGGGATTATTCAAGGATTCCATCTGGAATTTTCTGATCCTATTGTTGAGTATTCAATGATTCCAGTTGTTAATATTTTGACTCATAGAATAGGTATTGAGAAATAAATTCCTCAATCCCATCAGGTTGGGATTGATCTAGAACCATAATTGATTTCTCTAGGACCCTCTTGGGGGTGATTAACCTGGTGATAGAGATTTATAAAAGAAATTCCCCAAGATAATGGGATGGTGTTGGTTTTTAACTGCTTCTAATATGTCTTGAATCCTCATATAGATTTATGATACTAGGGTTGGGGGCGACGGTAAATATCCCCTTAGCCTGATGGTCAGAGTTTGCTCCTGGACTACTATTATGGTAGCTTCTATTAAACAATATTTGATGTGGTTAAGTTGTTCTCATGTATGAGATAAGTTCCATGGAAGCCTGATATGAGAGTAGTTTTCTCTGATAAGATTTTGGGTTGACTACTACTCCATATTCTGTGTCTACAATGAATAACCATTGCTTTGGGGGGTCGATTTTAAATATCTTCGGGAAATCCAATCCCTCTATTTATAATGATTTGGCATTATTAATGTGAGGGAATTCCATTTTAGTGGAAACCTAGCTCACACATTACCCATTCCCTGGTTTTTTCTAGATTCGATTCCATTAAAAGATGTAGAATTTTGAGACTTATATTATCACAGGCGTAGGTCTTGTGAAAAACTCTATACATTCCCCATCCCTGATTATTAATACATGATAAGGCTTTATTTATCAGTTTTCGAAGAGTTGTGATGCAAGGGACACAATAATGTGGTAGATTTTTTCTATTCTTTTCCATCTTCGGTCCCTTTTCTAGGAGATAGAAGTTAGGTCTAGCTATCAATATAGTATCTTAATGGTCTGAAGGCTACCCTCATATCCTATATTATGGAGGTGGTCACTAATGAGTTTCCCACATATTTTTTCATATGTAAGGAACACACTTATTCTATAGATCATCTGGGATCTCATAATCATATTTGTTTAGGGTATAGAACATAGTGGGAGGTTGTTTATAGATAAATCTATCCATATTTAAATAATGGATTCCTTTTCATTTTAATTACACACCAAAACACGATTATACCATAGATGTTTCTTAAATTGTTCACCTATTGACTGTGGTTAAGTGTTATTAGATTTATATGGGGAATTATATATGATTGAACCTAGTAATTAGATAACCTATATATACAAAGGAGAATGATGTATGAGCACCTATTCATATGGATATGCCTGGGAAAGGGGAGCATTCAATTTTCAATGGGATATTTCACTATCGGGAGGTTCAACATGGAAGATTTCTAGAGTAGAGTCTATGAAATCCATTACCACACAACAACAAGGAGTAATATTGTGTTAATTATCTCCTTATGCTTCAATTTAATAGTCGAAGGACCCTTATAGTGTTGAGAATGTGTCTTAAACAACGATAAGGAAACGATAATTGAGTGGATTATATATATGAGCCTCATTCTACATCAAAAATGGGATATACAGACATGACATTTAGGATTGATTAGGAATATGAGCTTGTTTTATGACAGATCCTAAAATATGTTGATAACCATATAGTTCTTTAGGAGTATGGTCCCACTACTGGGAAGATTCTAGAGTAAGCTAATGTGCTTATTTAGTGTTTGTAGGAATATAAGCCTCCCTATAGTGAATTTCAAAAATATTCTATCTCATCCTAACTAACTAGGGGATATGAACCTTGTTCAAATATGCATTACCCACTAGAATATGATGTCACACCTCTAGAATGGTAGAAGGAATATAATCCTACTTCTACATAGCCTCTGACAGATACTGGTGCTGTCATTCAATAGTGGAAGTAGGGATGTGATCCATGATTTGGTGAGCTACTAAAAAATTCCATATATCTTCACTAATACGTATATGGGCCTACTATGAGGTGTTTTCCACTATGACATGGTGACCCTCTATTAGAATGGGTATATGAGGTAGATAATGATCCTTTAAACTATGCATCTAGACTTTTTCAATATGAAAATTATCCTATCCCGAGGCATGTGCCACTCTCACATGGTGAGACATGGCTAGAATGGATATGATCCTAATCTAGGGCCTTTAGATTATTCCATATGTCTTTTTCAATAGGAATTAACCACCTATCATGAGGTATGTCATACCCTCATTTTGTTAGATCTGGTTGGACTAGGATTCTGAGCCTCGTCTGATACCTCATCCTTTTATGGAATATTCTAATAAGCCTCCTATACATGAGAAAGAATGTGTGATTTACCTAGAGAAACCACTTCTTCATGATGATCGTAGTGTTTTGATTCCCAGCTATAGGGATATCAATATGATCATATCCCTATATCTATACCAGTTCCAAAATATGCCATTAGAGAACCTCATATGTTGCAAGGATTTAGTGCCATTATAGAAAAGTGTTATTTAGAATGTAGGCCTACACATTTTCTATCCCCAATATATATTGCATAGGTCTTCGATTGAAGGAGGGATATTATCCCACTTATATTCTCATATTCCTATCAGAATATGTTTATGGTCTTTATTAATGTGGGTATGGATATGTTCCTCCCCCATTCCTGTTGTAGGAATATGGTCGCATGCTTGTTCTAAGTGATAAGGGAAATGGGCCTTCTTGCTGGCTACCTTTATAATATACCATTAAGCTTCATCAGGAGGAGTGTGGATATTGTCCCGCTAATTGTTATCTAAATATCTTCACACTGAATGTGTCTTTATTATTTCCCATGCATGGGCATCAAAGGTGGAAATATGTCAGGTGGTGCTCTCATTAGGAGACTGTGCGGCCCACGTGGGATATAGTTAGTGACGACATTTGATTGGAGTCCCCTTTGGTGGCTCCATAACCTATATTTAGACATAGTTGACCCATTTTAACAACAATATTAGATATTGATGTTTGTGATTTTCACACTCCAATGACATGCTTCTAATGGGGTTGGCAGTGGAAATGAGCACTAGTGGATTTGTTACAGCTTTCATTAGATGATATAGAATCATTAACTTACACATTTGGAGTCCCTCTTGTGAATACTTAAGAGACAATATAGTACCATTTCAGTTTATTTCTGAGACGATTTTGTTTTCTACATAACGTTGATGGTTTTGGGTAGGTGAGTTCATTTTTCATCCACAGGGGTTGAATCCGTAGCTGATTTTCCTGAACATTCACTAGACGAAGACATGATATCAGGTCATGTTTTGTTTGTGTGAGTAGTATCTACAATCATAAATACAATAAGGAACAAGTTCACCACTCATTTCATTATCATTGTTCAGCTACATTATCAATTAGATGTTCACGGGGAACACAGTTTTTGGTACTTATTCCCTTTATATCAAGTCATGTCATAAAGACTTTTCACAACAAGGATGGAATTATTTCATGATAACCCTGGAAATAGTGGTTCAACCAATCATTTTTTTCACATGATGGATTCACATTATGTTCTCGATTTTTTTATAAGATATTCAAAAATTGTCCTCATACATGGTAAAGAAATCATTTTTTTATTTGAGAGGTTCAGGTCATCTTAAACATTTTTGTTTCATTGGAAAAGTACAACCATATGGTAGAAAAAATGGTTCTATGAGAAATGGATGTCGATCCTTTTTAACATGTGAAGAAGATATCATAGTTAAATAACTTCATTTTAGGTTCAAAATTTTTTCATCACAAAGTGGGTGTTTAGAGATGTTCAATGATGGATTTTTAGGGGGGTTGAAGGTGTTTCACAACTCATCAATTTAGTTTCAACATGTATTACTTTTAGAAAAACTCCCAACGGTTCCCCCATCCAAAACTATGTATTGACCATATTTTCAAAGGCATGAGGTCAATTTGGGTTTCAGACCCAATGATACATAGGGACTCACATTGGTCAAGAGTATGAGAGGTTGGGCTCATTACACCCTTTTTGGGGAAATTATCGCCTACTCCAAGACTCTCTTATAGATTTATGATACGTTTGAGAATCTATTCCTAATACCAATACAGGACCATTTAACCTAAAAAATGACCATGTATTGAATTTTTTCATGTGAAAATGGATTCGGGGTATATTAATGAGTCCACATATATGTATTTGAGGTTATTCAACCACCTCCAATTAATGTGTATCTAATTATATTATGATGAAATATAACTATGTACTCTAAAATTTACTATCAACCAAGGGGTGATTAATATTTTGAGGATGTGATTAAGCATTTTATAGTTGTCCTACATATCCTACTTATAATTTGAATAAAATTATATATATTCTATTAAACCTGTGAAATTTAATAAATTGAAAAATAACATATATAGGGGAACATAGCCACTGAGTGTTGATATTGAGCCTCTGGTAGGATTCCAAAATATCATGTTTATGGTATGAATCAGAGTAATTGTAGTTCAATAATTCCCTTGGGAAATACTCCAAGGTGGATTTCCTTATATTGGGGTAATTATATCATGCAATGGATTGGGTATTACACCCTAAGGTTACCCAGGCTGGTGGATATTCATGATGTGAATGATATTACCATTTCGAATACCTAATCCCTTGTCAGCCATGATCGATGTGAGAAATAAGGTATAACTAGTAATTAGTGTCACTACATATGGATACGGGACTTATAATTGGGGAAGCCCTTCAGGATTTTGATATGGAGCTCGGGCCATAGGAATTTTTCCTATGCATCCAAGTTGAGGATGGAATTAGAGTCATTGTAGCTCAATTTCAATATCAATATGTTGGTGGATGAGGAGGGAATGTAATATCGTGGGAGGGATTGGGTCCCAATGGTTGAAATATCAGGGACATGGGGAATTTCACCAAGGTAGATTCCCATTTGAGATCAAGCCATAGGAATGTATCCAATGATTCCAGGTTATGTAATAAGTAATAGTTCTCATAGTTCAGTTCCCTTATCAATCTTTTATTGGATGAAGAAAGAAGATAATACTATGGGATATATTGGGTCTTTATGGTTTTAATGTCGAAGAAATGCGGGATATTCATCAAGGTGGATTCCCATTTGAGCTCAAAAATTAGGAATGAGTCCTTAATATCATGGTTATGGTAGGAATCAGAGTTCTGATATTTTAGTTTGATCGGGTATTACTCATTAAGGATTTTCTAATATATTCAATGCACAATGTTATGATATCTCGAGATTCCTTCTTGATGTGGACTCATTTTTTTGCATCACATGTTCTGATTGTCTTCCTCAAATTTCTTAGGCTGTTTAGAGAAAGTCCTGGTATCTTAGCAAATATATCCATGGAAAATTTTATGATCTAGTTGAAAATTTCCAAGTACATAGAATAATATGAATGGTATGTTTTTAAACCATTTAATGATCAAGGATAACATGTCAAGAGGGTTTCGTATGACATGGAGGAATTTTTCAGAGGACATCTTATGATCAAGCCTTCCATGTTCAGAGGATATCACATGATATAGTTGACTTTTCACGAGGATAAAACGAGATATTTGATGAAATTTCTAGAGGATGCCACATGTCATGGATGAATTTTTTATAGGATGTCACAAGATCAATGATGGAATGTCCAAAGGGTGTTTCGTGAACTGGTACGATACTTCTAGTGAAATTTTGATACCTAGATAACATATACTACTATCACTGCATCAGCTATGTGACATGTCTATAGTGTATCTTAGTATTTTGGGAGCAAGGTTGGTGGAATTCACAATACTTGGGTGGACGGACCAAAATATGTCACACGACATTCATGACATGTCTAAAAGACATTACATGATCAAAATGGCATGCAAAGAGAACATCACCTGACCCAATTGACAAGTCTTAATGTTGTCACATGATATATATGATTCATTTGAAGTGTGTTAAGATCATAAAATATATATTTTCATAATTATTCTATTTATTTTTATTCATTCTAGTTTTTATTTCAAATGTTCCTCAGGTTTCTACAATTTCAACTTATTTTATGTTTCGAGTGACACAGTCACCATGTGGGATATCCTTCACATATTCTATCCATCATGACATATGTATTTCATGTGATCTATAGAGTGGTCACATAAAGTGACTATGCATTCCATGTGATCATTTATGTCAATACCTATATTTTTAAAAAGAGAAAGACCTTTGTTATTTCATAACTGGACAGTTAAAGAAGTCAACTCATGTGATCCCATCTATGATGCACCTTTGATGCTTATTTGTTTTTTTGAGGACGATGAATTTATGTGCATCCCTTGAATAGTTTTACACTACCTTGAGTTTCATATATATAATTATTTGAGATGGATTCTTTTGAGGGATTATGGTATCACACACTTCAAAAGATCCCATTGTTGGTCATTAATGGTGCTACAAGATGATCAAAACTATAGGAACACTCCACCATCACCATGTTTAATAGACCATGGTTGATCAAAGTCAATTTTCCTAACCATATGGACATGTTAATGAGATTTTAGAAGGCCAAGATGACATGTCTATGTGTCTTTATGAGATCATGACACCTATGAAAATGACTTTGTGTGATGGAAGATGACTTGTCGTGGGTCCTCAGTGATATAATGGTAGCTTAATACGGGGTCCCTTGTTATATTGTGATTTTATATCAAGGGATCTCATAAGATTATGACAGTTTTTTATGGGGGACTTATATGATCGATGGTTATCACTTGGGGTGTATAACCGCTTTAGCATGATGATCTGTGTATCTCCTCTTTGCAAGAAGCTTCTATATTTCACATCTTTATCTCTTTATTTATTTTAAAAGGGTTGGGGATCCATATTGATCTATAAATGTTCTCAAATATAATCACTATCCTTGACAGTGTTGCATCGCATGATCAATAATGGGTGTGGTAATGATGCACGAGAATTATCGTGGAAAACCCCTCATATTTTCTATAAAGACAGTGTTGCAACACATAATCAATTAGACATGTCTAAGACCCTTCAAATGAGGAAGTTGTCATGTCATCAATCTTTTTCGCAATAAGTTTTTCATGATGCATGTGCTCATTGGTGATTTTTTGGACCACGTGTGAATTTTTCATGAAGATAAATGACCGCATAAGGTCTCCACATTTTTCAAATTTTTATCTATTATTTTTTAGGGGTTTTGGGTTATTTTCAGGTTCTTTCCAATTGAAAAGTAACATGGAATAGAGGATCCCTATTTTCATCCCTCACTTCATCACCAATTCTCTCTAGGACACAATCACAAGATTATGGTGGCTTGTCAAAGGGGATTCTCATGATCATTATCATATTAAGCACAGTAATGAACCATTCACTTGACCTTACGATGGTCATGCGATTGTGTTTCCTCTTGAAAGTAACATAATCCATGTGATTTGACTAACTTCATTGACTTTGATTTTTGGGGAAGATAATACCTAGGATTTTGGTATTTCATACCTTATATATTTTCTAGTTCTCATTTGATGGGAATCATCATAGTGTTAACTAATTTTTTATAACTATAGATAGATGGAATGATTTATCATTCTATTATGAATCTTGTGATCCATTAGTGCTTCCAGAATAAAAAAATTATCTTCTTGTCATAGAATAAGTGAAAAAGTAGAAATTGATCGAATCCCAACCAAAGTATCAAATTTTTATTATGATGAAATGTAATGTTTATCCCTAGGTATATTGACCCCTTTGAAATTCTTGAACATATCGAGATGGTATAAAATCATTGGGAACTCCCACCAAAACTCTCTAAAATCAATGATTTTTCCATGTATCTCTCTGGACGAAGTATATACTATATGCTTTATATGTATTGAACTTAGAGGACCTACCACTAGATCAGGATCTCTCTTATGGGGAACAACCATTGAAGATTCTATATTGTATAGAGAATGAATTATGAAACAAGACCAGTCACTTTGTTAATGTTTTATAGAGAAACCACCAATTTGAGAAATCTATATGGGAACTTGATTATGTGATGAGTTATAAGTATAATAATTTATTAAATTGATGTAATTAATGTATAGGTAGGAATACATTTTATGAGAGGTAAAATTTAACACCATGTGTTTTTATGATTCTTTTTCAAATATATTAAATCTCATTGATATATTGTGTTACAAACAATAATGAGTTTATTCGATAGCATGTGTTACATGCAACAATAAGTTGATCTTCTATTACACACAACACTGAGTTTATATTTCCTTAAATGATACATTTAGTTTAAATGAAATGTTACATACTATTAAGATAAGGATATTAATAATGATACTTATTGCCATTCTATTGGAATGGTGGGTATGAATAGGATTAACAAAATAATGAAAAAATGTGGTCTAAAAATGTATAAAAAATTAATTCATTGGAAATAAATTTATTATAAATCAAAATAAAAACTATTTAAAAATAAAGGAAATATTTTTTTGAAACTTATTTTTACACACACACATGTGTTTTCCACAAATAAATTTAAAAAATAATGCTGAATTATTTTAGTAAAATTTATATTTTATATATTCAATCAATATTTTAACATTCAATAAATGTGCTTTCTTGAAAAAAGATGATAATAAATCTAAATTTATTCTTAAAAACTATATTTTTTCTAAAATGAAGTTTTTTCCCCTTTTACACACCTATATTATAATTTTTATTCCCACTATTAGACAAAAAATAATAAATTAAATTTTTTTTTATGTTATTAAATAAATATTATACTAGGGTGAATACATTGGTTTCTTAAAACATATTATGTTTTTCATGAATAATGAAAAACACCATATTTTTTAAAAAAACATTTTCATTTAAAAAAAATTATATGGTTCGTAATTGTCTCAATATAGATTTAAAAGTAATATTAAAAAAATTATATATAAATTAATCCCATTTAGTTTATTGTAATACTTTTTATATTTATTGATGACCTAAAAGCTTTTTAAACTTTTGAATAATGTTCTCTTTGAAAACCAGCTTTCTCATCGTATCTACCTTATTAATTTCAATTAAATTTTTCCACTTATGTGTACGTAATGTATAAAAATTGGATATATATTATGAATGAGAATAATTTATATTATCAAATAAGTTCAACATAATTTTTTACCAAAAATAAAAGTAAAAATAGTAAAAATTATTTACATTAGATAATTTAAAAAGTGGGTTTTCAGGGGGATAAAATAAAAAGATAATGGTTAAAATGCCTTAAAATTGTCCAAATCCCATTGGATATATCTATGTTCACATTATCATATCAATTATCAATAAGGGTACATTTTGTATCCCTTTTAATGTAAAAAACATGGGTATATATTTATCATTTTAAATAGTATCAAGTGCCCCACTCACCTCACTTATAAGAAGTTATCTCTTCTCATCTCCACTTCACAAAAAAATCCTTATGGTTTGTCCAATAGCTACCAAAATAACTTCAAAAAATACCTCCTCAAATCCTAGAATAATTAATTTGGTCATAAATCCAATCGATGATTCCTTTTGGTGAAAACCAAAAGTAATTTTCGGAAGAATAGATAATACCCCCAATAGATCATTTTATATTATTTATTCCCAAAACTACATTAATTATTATTAAACAAAAATTATATAATGACCTAAAAATATTAAATATACTTATATTTTGTTGTTTTATTATAATTACCATAAACTATATCTTCTATAATCAAATGGGATATGAAATCAACATTCATGTTTATCGCATACTTCCATCACATGAACTGATGTTATTCATTTTCCATAAAAATCATTTTCATATGTATATAATTAAGGATCAATTTTTTATATATTATATTTATGAAATTTATAATTTTTTGGAATTATTATATCACACATACCATTATAATTTCCATTCTTGGGAAATATGATAGCGTTTCTTGTGTGTAAAGCGGACCACCACCTTGCAGAGCAATATGGTTCGTTAACACATTATAAGGAAGGTAATATGGATATGATAAATGACCATATATGATATAAATGAAAAAAAATTATTTTCAAATGATGATATATTATTTACCATTCATTGATTCAATACATTGAAAAAATGCAAACAATTGTCATGTGTACGTATGGCCTCCATGAATGGTGTATTTCATTTTTTATCTCTAAATATTATGGATTGCACTAAAACATATATACTAAATAAATATTATATTTAAATCATGGTTAATATTATAGATATTATGGAACCATGATCAATGTATATGATCCAGAAATAAAAAATCAAATCATATACGAAACAACAATGCCTTTGTTGCTTGAAACATGACATTAACATGGAATTGTTAATAAATAGGTAATAACAGGTAATAAGAAAATGATATATGGTATTATATATAAAATTATGATTCTTTTATAGTATTATTATAGAAACATATAAATGATATCTGAATGTGTGCGATGAAAGTCGATACAAAACGTAATGGATTTTCATCTAACTTTCATTTTTGTGATACAAATTCCATATTTACAAAATATTTATTTTATGTGATATATATAATGAAAATTAATTTATTTAATTATAATTACCCAAACAATACTTTTATTTACATATCCATTTGAAAATAACTCTTTCTAGGGGGTTACGATTCAAATGTTTCCAATGTGGTAAGGTAATTTTTTCTGAATTTTCATTTCTAGAGACGTATGATATTTTATGAACCTATATTATTTTATGAGGTGTGTATATATCCCATTTGACATGTAATATTGTGAATTTATATATTCTTGTGATATTTTAAGTATAATTTATTTTTATTCCTTATTGGGGATTACTATTCAATGTTATTAAATCATATTTTTTTACAATTTCATAATTTATTGGTATTATTTTTTATTATGTTTAAGACGATAAAATAATATGATCCATATCCCAAGAATCACATGAATTTTATTCTCCTTTTCTAATTTCATTATAATTCAGGTTTTCCATTCATTTTCCTCTATTTATGTTCTACTGAGTTCAAAAGAATGATTTTAAGAAAAAAACAACTTTATTTCTCTCTTCAGTTGAAACCTTGTATTCCATATAAAATTATTTTCTCTAAAAATGAATTAATTTTATTTATAAAATTATCAAAATTATTTATTAAATAATTTTTTACATGAGAATTAATTTTTAAAATTATATTTAATGGAATCACTCTGACTATTTATAAACAATACCCATTTTTATTTTACAAAAATGTGAAATGAATTATTATTTTAATGTGTACAGAATGAATGTTATTTTCCTCCAACAAAACAACATATTTTTTTAGAATACTTTATAATTTTAAAAATTTATTTTGAAATAAAATTATATTGAATTTGTTTTTATAAATTGTCATTTTTAAAAAGTGATTTTAAAACAAAATTTATTTTCCTCTAGAAATGATCCAAGTGTCTTTTCAAAATGAATTTCAATATAAGATGTCATATATTGATTTTACTGATTATTTACTGAGTATATGATCCCTGAATACCATTTTTCAATCTCCCTATGAATATCTTATTTTTATAATGGCATGATGTTTATGTAACACGTTTCTCTTCCACTATTTATACAATGAGAAAATGAATATGAAACCCAATACTTTTCATGGATTATTCTAGGATGAAATAATGAAATGATTATGAAATATATATATTTTACATAGGTTATTATATAATGAAATTTTAATAAAAACCATTTATTTTCATTGGTTATTATATGATTTCTTTTTTATGATATTTTAGAACACATATGTATGACTTTCATTTAGTGATGGGTGAAACCTAAATCTCCCACAAATTAATTTGGGTAAATATTTATATCTAATGAGATACAAACGAATTAGATAGGGAGTGGGCCCAGTTTAATAATGGAATTTATTTTCTATGATGTTCTTGGGAGGGAATCTTTACTATTGTGATGGTTTGGGGAGTGAACCCATTCCACTATGATATCCTTAGAATTTCCTTTTATATACTATGGAAATGATTTTATATACTATTGTTCATTCCCAATTCTATAACATATGATTGTGTTATACTCTCATGGATCATGTTAATTTATTTCCTTCTTGTTTGTATCATATTAACTTCTAATCATTATTCCATGGCTCAATACTATTATCTTTCATATTTAGGGTTTGGTTTTCACTCATACCCTTATACTCATTTCATTCTTATGTGAAGATTTATATATAACATTCATACACATAATAAGAATATAATATAAACCTTTCTTATGTTTCATTTCCCCGGGTTACTTATTATGGTTTTTAGTAGGGTATGTTTGTGAATATTACTAAAGGAGTACATATTTATGGGATATGTTTAATATATGTTACCAAATTAGATTAATATATTCCTAGTCTCGAAATTAAATAAACTATTATGATCCTTAAGAGTGTGTTAGTTTATTGTAGTTAATATTCATCTAAAAATATTTAATACCCATAAATGGAAATACTGGATCAATATAATGGGTACTAGAAAATTATTTTAATAAAAAATTTAAAAATATGATAATAAATATATAGTTAAATCCCTAAGGACATGTCTATGGATTAGTATATGTATAAGTCAATATATAGTATGATATACTAGAATTTTGGTAAAGGACGGAGATAATGGTTACTAATAAATTACTTCCCTTACATGTAACTATAAGTTGATGTGGCTCTAGAATAGAGGTATATATGGGTAATAACTTCTAAAGAGAGAATAAAGTTGGACTCAGTCATAACCTGGTGCATGATAATATTACTTGATTTATATCTAGATTGACACTCCAAGGGGTTATGCTTTATAAATTCACAAAATAATTATGAACCATTATAAATTATTTAAATAGATGATTACTATTAATCACCTAACATAAACTGATGGTTTAATAGATTAAAAATAGTGTGTCATGACTTAAACATGTGATAATTTATTTTTCATTATTATTTGATTTCACACAATGAATATTATTTCTCACACTATTTTTTTTGTTTTATTCAATGGAGAGAGCCACATGGAACTGTAATCACGTTGAATTTGACAAAAAATATGTTTATGAGAAACCAAATCGGATACACTAGTGTAGAAAACATTATTTACATTGGTTATTTTTCATTTTTTATGTCGGTTTTTAGCCGACGTTAATACGGATGACATTATAAGTAACGTTTTTACGTCGGTTATTTAAAAACCGACATAAAAAACATAACATTGCGGTGTTTATCACGTCGGTTAATTAATAACCAACGTGCAAAAACTAGGGGAGTGGGGGTTTATAACGTCGGTTATTATATAACCACCGTGATAAACCGGGGGTGGGGGTTATCACATTGGTTATATAATAACCGATGTTATAAACCTATCCGTGGGATGTTTATCACGTCGGTTATTATATAACCGACTAGATAAACCCATGGGAAATGGTTTATCACGTCGGTTATATAATAATAGAAGTGCTAAACCAGTCCGGGGGGGGCGGTTATCACGTCGGTTATTAAATAACCAACGTGATAAACCATTTACCAGGCCTTTTATCACGTCTGTTATTAAATAACCAATGTGATAAACCATTCCGCATGTGTTTATCATGTCAGTTATTAAAAACACCAACTTGATAAACCCTTCCCGATTCCTTTATCACGTCGGTAATAAAATAACATGCGTGGAAGAAAAACTATTTTTAAAAAAATCGAATGCAGTCCTCTGCTCTCCCCCAAAAACAACTAGAAACCAAATCAAGAATTCATACCATAAAAACATAAGTATATCAAAACAAGAACTAAAGAAAAATTAATCATTTACATTGATAACATATAAAACATACCCCACTTGACATCCCCCACCACACCCCTGGATAGCCCCTGACCCCCGGGACAGCCCCAAACACCCTGGGACAACCCCCACCCCCCCCCCCACTAGACTCCCACCACCCCCTGAACAACACCCCCTCACCCCACTTGACAGCCCCCACCACACCCCTGGACTGCCCCAACCCCCAGGACATCCCAAAACACCCCGAGACAACCCCCCACCCCCTCCTGATCAGCACCTCCTCACCCCACTTGACAGCCCCCACCACACCCCCGGACTGCCCCCCGACCCCCTGGACTTCTCCAAACACCCCGGGACAACCCCCCCCCCCCCCCCCCCCCACCCTCATGTATACCCCCCACACCATGGACAGCCCTCCCCCACACCATTGGAGCCCCCACCACACCCCTAGACTTCCCCCAACCCCCTGTACAGCACCAAACACCCATGGACAACCCCCACCCTCATGTATACCCCCCACCCCATAGACATCACTTCTACACCCCTGGACAGCCCTCCCACACCCCTGAAATAGACTAAAAAGTTACCGAAAACAAACTAGAACCTCGTCACCCCACTAGACTGCCCCCACCACATCCCTGGACACTCCCCCACACACCCCTGGACATCACCACCACCCCTGGACATCCCCCACCCTCATGTAGACCCCCCACCCCCTGGACAACACTCCCACATCCTGGGACATGCCTTCCACACCCTTGAAACAGACCAAAAAGTTACCAAAAACAGACCAGAACCCCCTCGACCCACAAGACATCCCCCACCACACCCCTGGACTACCCCCCCCCCCCATCCCCATGGACACCCTGTAACCCCCACCCCCACCCCGAGAAACCCCCCTCACCCCACAAGACACCCCCACACCCCTGGACACCCCATAGACAGCCTCCCACTCCCCTAGAGAGCCCTTCTACCCACCTAGAAATGCTCCCACCCCCTGTAATCCCCCCCCACTCTCAGGGACACACAGGACCCCCCACCCCACCGGACATCCCTCCCAGACCTTTGGACACCCCCACCCCACTGAACATCCCCACAGCCTTGGAACCCCTCCCCCCAGACCAGAATCCATACCAGAAACCATCATAAGTAGACCAAAACAAGAAGTAGAGAACAATTAAACATTCACATATATAACATTAAAAAATTACATTGTCAACTTCAAAAAAAATCTATCCTAAACGACTACCAAATACACAATTGCAACTACAATATTCAAAATTACATTTTACATTACAAACAATTAAAATTCAATCAAACCTGTAAAATAATTTGACCAATCCACTTGTAAGTGTTTGTTGACTTCAGCAATATAGGTTTGAGGGTCATCAAAAAGCAACAAATGAAAAGGATAGTAGTTAACGTGTATAATGAATAAATAAAATTGAAATATTATTGCAAAGTTTAAGAGGAAATATTACCATGTCAAAATTCAAAACTATCCTAGTTGTTATTATTTCATACATAAATCTTAACATATAATATCAGCATTCGATGACGCCTTGTTGTTCATGACCATTCTATTTGAATGACTGTAAATTAAATATATTATTTTTATGTAATAAATCAAAAATTACAAATTATAAATGGATATTTACCTTCGAATTTATATATTAGATCTTTGCACTCCTTTTCTTTTTCTTTTTTCAAAAGTAGGCCCATTCCCTGTTAGAAAATAATACGAATTGGGTGAATTTAAAATTCATTATAATATATAAAACTATTGAGAAATTGAAACATAATTTTCCAATATATTCTTAAAACTTTACCGCATGTCATCATGGACAGAGAATATCCAATAAAGTGCTTTCTCCCATGGGCAAAAAACCCCTAACATCCAATGATCACTGATAAGAGGAAATTTAATGTTATTGGTTTTTTATGTTAAAAGATAATGAACTCCTTGCGAGATATGTGTTTCATACCTCTCACAAAAAGGCATCATTCAACACTGAGTAACTATATTCTTTTCAAGTCTTTCAATAAAATAAAGCATTCTTTGTTCCTCATCCAATGCACATGCTTTAGGGGAAATCAATTATGGGTCCATGAATCCATATACATCTGTCAACTCATTCCTCTCACAAATTTTATAAATATACTTAATACAAAATAGACATAAGTATACATTTTAAATTAATATAACGCAGGGAAAAGGTGTTTGGACTTACATGGAATACATTTGCACTACGTTGATGGCCAACTTATCTCTAGTAACAAGCTCCATGATATAAGTTTTCATAATCCCCACACTTACTGCACATCCACAAACATGAGCTTCCATTAGAAACTCATAATGACCCACCAATAAATTTGAATATCTTGAAAATCTGTCAGGACTACTAGAATCTGTATATGATGTCATAGCCATTTGTCTTTGTTGATGTATATACAATATTTATTTACCTTTGAAGTATTCCTATAAAAATAAATAGAAAAATATATTAGTTTTCAAATGATAAAATAAATTTACTAAAAAAATGATATAACATTCATACCTCAATGGTAATGAGTCGAAGAAGTCTGGATGGACAAATTAAAAAATGGCTGATACTATGTCCAACTGTTGTCACCTCATTTGTAGGTAATGGTACTCAAACTGATCTATCTATAAAATCCTGTACAGTGATCCTCTAATTCACTACCTCTAATTGTTGATGATGAACTGTATCTCCTATAAAATATACCAACCCATATGCAACTATATGATGTTGAGGATCATCAACATACAACTCATAATAAGTATTAAGCTTTGGTAGAGGAGTAGGATAAAAAATGGGGTCCACAGGCTGAGGTGGGGGAGTGGGAACTACTAGCGGAGGTGGAGGATAAATAATTGGGTCTGCAGGGGGATGTGGAGGAGTGGGAGCTGCAGTCTGAAATTTTCTTTTCATTTCTGCAAACATAGACTATACCGACGCTCTAATATTTTCCTCCATCATCAAATTAATATTATGAATGTCATCCTCCTAGGATTCTATTTTTTTTTATAAACCCCCTCAACATTAGAAGTTGAAGAAAGTGGCAACACTTTTTTTACCGATACACCTGCCGGATATCCTCTTACATGACGAGGATGTTCGGGCATTCCCAATGCTACAGATAAAATATCTTGCCTCCCAGTAGCTGTAAATGCCCTTAGTAAACTCTGTTCCTCAAGAGAGTCCTATATTAATTAATTGAACATTTCTGTATTGATTGAAATTATATGAAGAAAATAGTTAACTTAAATAAATAAAATAGTTATCTTACAATCCTCTCAGCTAAGATTCTTGATTCTTCCAATAGATATTGCCCTTTTCCCCTTCCAAGCACTCTTCCATTTTCCATGTCTAGATGTAGGGGATGGAGGGGACACCTCTCCAGAGCTTGAAGACTCATCTCTTAGTTGTTGAATGTTTTCGGCCATCATTTGTTCTTAGAAAAATGAAAACCCTCCCTGAGATAAACTATGAGGGTATAAATTTTTATATTGGATCTCCTAATGATCTTTCCTTGTTTTCTGTAAATTAAGAATAATAATTAATTAACAAAATATTAATAAGATCATTTATATAAGAAGGCTTATAAAATTTTACATTGCCCTTACAAAAAATGACTCTTTTCTTCTACTTTCAAAAAACTGTCTCCATGTGTCTTTATATATAAAAGGATATATACAACATGCATTTTCATGACTCCTATGACCATAAATGAAATCAGATGAGAGGGTTGATTTGAAACACCTCCATCTCCTGGTATCCAACGATAAGAATTTCTTCCTAACTCCTCCAGTGTCAGGAATGTCAAATTTCATCTGATAAAGAAGAAGTTAAACATATTATATATACTTGAACGAATAGTCAAACAATAGAAAAAGTTCTTACCAAAATCTTCTGCCACAACTGAGAGATTATCTCTTTATCCACACTTCTCCAATCATCATACAGAATTCTTACTTTTCTCTTAGTCGGAGTTGATACAAAACTCTTAAAATCTTTTGCATTTGGACCTCTAGGAATATCATCATCATCAAACTCAACGAGTATCCTTTGATCCTGCATATGGGAAAGTGCTAATTTTGGTAAACGTGTGTACCCACATTAACCAACCTTTGAACTCATTATCGTAATAGGATCACATGAGAACGATTGGGGAACATCAAGAGGAGCATGTGAATGTTCCTCCCTAATGGTATGACCAATATGCTCATCTCCAGAATCATGTGGTTGATCAACTGAATGATATGTCATTATCCTTCTATTCAAAAAAACAAACATTAGTTTACAAATATAAAAATTCAAATATTTTAATACTACTGTAATCAAAAAATAGAAAAGTGTACTAAGTGACGTAACAGTAAACATTTTTAATTTGGTATGCATGTTAAACAATGGTCAAGATGGTTAAGATGGTCAAGATGGTAAACATGGTAAACATAGTAAACATGGTAAACATGGAAAACCTGGTAAACATGGTAAAGTAATTTTCACCGAACAAAAATAATAGATATATAATTCATGTAATGGTAAACATGATAAAGTAAACTAAAAAAACTTAAAACAAACAAAAATTTATACTTATATTGTTTTAATACATGTTTTAATAAAGAAAAAACATACAATATCTAAAATTTTATGAAAAAAATAAATGTAAACAAGAAATAAACAAATGTTACCTATAATTTTAGAAATGTACAAAATGATTGTTTTCACAAATTCCTTCATCGTGATCATTCTTTATGGCACAAACCATGTCTTCAACATTCTCATCATTATGTGCTTTTAATATTTCCATGGAAGTAGGGATCTCACATAAATCAGCATCTTCATCAAGTTCATCCTCACCAACATATTGTTTTTCCCTTGTAAAACAACATCCCACTTCATATATAATTGATCTACTACATAGAAAATTTGTTTTGCATGTGTTTCCATTATAAATGAATCAGTTGTGTCCTCCAATCTATTCAGATTAACAAGTGTCATTCCAAATTCATTGTGTCTGACACTGTTTTTACCGATAAACCATTTACAGTTAAAAACAAGAACATTAATTTTAAAGTAATCAACCTCCCATATGTCTTCAATCACTCCATAACATTCACTTGATGCAGAAATTGGGTTTTTGTCCTTATCACTCAAAATATGCATTCCTTCTGCAAACACCAATACACCACTATTCTGAACTGCACTTCTGTTGTCCTGGGCTTTCTTAAGAATTGTATAACCATTAATGTCATAACCGGACCATGTTATCAGATTTGAACATGGACCACCCACTATCCATTTTAATGTCTCTGGTACATTTGATCTACCAAACAAGGTATTTTTAAACCATGAAAAAAATGTTTTGTTGTGCTCATTCAAAATCCACATTTCTTTCTTCTTTGGATGACATTGTTTCAACTTATTAATATGCAATGTGATATACGGTTGAGCATCAGCTATGTTATTCAAGATGTATGATTATAACTTCTTCATCTATTCAGTTGAATATGATTTGACTTTCAGGCCACGAATCCCCTTTCCTTCATTATTAACTCATTCATGGTGAGATGGAGGCAAACCTATGTGTTGTGCCACATCCAAGTAGCTCATACAAAACTCTACTACCTCCTTAGAAATATACATTTCAATAATGGAGGATTCAAGTCGATATGGATTTTTAACATAACCCTTTAATATTTTTATATACCTTTCAAAAGGATACATCCAACGAAGATATATAGGTCCACATAGCTTTATTTCTCGAACTAGATGAATAATTAAATGCAGCATTATATTAAAAAAAGGTGGAGGAAATACATTTCCAATTGAAAATATATAAAGATTTCATCCTTTTACAAAAGGTTCAAAGAATTTACATCAATCACCTTGTTACAAATCGAATTGAAAAAATAACACAACTTCATTATAGTCTTTCTGACACGGATGGGCAATATTCCATGCAATGCAACTTGTAGAATTTGTTTCATCATGATGTGACAATCATGTGATTTCATACCTGTAAACTTCAAGTCCTTCAATGAGGCAAAAGTTTTTACATTTGAAGAATAACCTTGAGGAACTTTGAAATCATGAAGACATTGACAAAATCTAATTTTCTCCCTCTTCAATAATGTATGAAAATCCAGGGGAAGAAATGATCGTCTTCCTTTAGGAGTGGGAGCTAACTCCAAACGTATTCCCATTGATAGTAAGTCTAATATTGCATTCGACCCATCTTTTTTCTTTCCATTAATATCTAATAATGTTCCAATAAAACAATCACAGATATTCTTCTCCACGTGCATGACATCAATATTATGTTTAAATTCATGATACCTCCAATATGGTAGCTCAAAAAATATTGAACTTTTCTTCCAAATATGTCTATCATTTCCATATTTCTGTGTCTTTCCCAATGTCACATCAAGTTTTTTCACCCTCTCAAAATACAGATCAAGGGATAAAGTTTTTGGAGCAGTATCAAATTATTGTGAGCCATTGAATGCCTTTTTTAGTCTTCTATAAGGGTGATCCATAGGAAAAAAACATTTGATGACCCATGTACATTGTTTTCCTCCCATGATGCAATTGACAATATGACATCTGGTGTTCGAAACTTGGACATGCTTTATGCCCTTTAACACTGTATCCAGAAAAATTTCCATAGGCTGGGAAGTCATTTATAGTGAATAGAAGCATTGCATGCAGTTGAAAATATTCTATTTTTTAAGAATTATACACCCTAACACCATCAACCCATAACAGTTTCAAATCATCAATCAATGGTGACAAGTAAACATCAATATAATTGTTGGGTTTCTTTAGACTAGAGATCATTATACTCAACATGAAATATTTGTGCTTCATACAAACTTCATGAGAGTGGTTGTAAATTACCAATAAAACATTCCATGAACTATGTGTGCTACTGAGGGTTCGGTATGGATTCATTCCATCTGTTCACAACCCTAGTCCGAGATTTCTAATTTCATTTCCAAATGTAGAATACTGCGCATCAAGTTTCTTTCATTGTGGACAATCAGCTGGATGGCCTATTTTTTCATCACATACCCGCTCATCAGCATTCCATATTAACCTTTTTTTCATCATTTGACTTAGAAAATAAACGTTTGAAATGATGAATTATAGGAAGATACCAAAATACCATTGAATGGGTATTTGTAATCTCTACATCAACCTATGATTTTTATTTCACATTATATCGTTATGTCCCACATTTAGGACACTCTGACAGAAATTCATATTCCTTCTTATATATAATGCAGTCATTCGGATAGGCATGTATTTTCTTGTATCCCAATCCCATTGGGCATAATATTTTCTTGGCCTTATAATGTGAATCTATAAGATTGTTATCTTTTGGGAAAATGTCTTTCATCAATTGTAGAAGCTCTGTAAAACTTATGTCACCCCATCCATGTTTCTCCTTCAGGTAAATCAATCTTAAGACCACCGAAAAAACCATAAAATCTGTACAACCAGGATATAACGGTTTTTCAGCATCACCATATAGACGTGAAACTGTCGGTTCTATCTCAATTTGTTCTGCTACAATATCGTGAATCATTTCTTCAATTCCATCGCAGTTACCATCTTGCGAATCATCATCAGTGACATTCTGTCCAGTTTCACCATGCGAAATATAAGGGTTGTAACTCAGATTAAAACCATGAAAAATCAGATAATATTTTATATCTCTACTTTTCAACTTCTTCATATTGAAACATTTCAGGCATGGACCAAAAAAATGTCACTACTTTGAACATTTTGTTTAGAAAATTCCAAAAAAGGCATCAACACCTTCCTCATATTCATTTCTCATTCGATGTGCCATAATCCAACTTCGACTCATTATTACCTATAACAAATATCAAAAAAATATATTTTTTTATGATAAGACAAATATATGTTTGTATGAAAAAAATCATAATTTTAATTTAAAACAATTTTACAATAGAAAAGAAATCTATGCGTATTTAAAAAAATATGCTTGAATATTATTTTAAAAACAAAATATAGTTAGATATAAAAGTTTTAAATTCCATTGAATCAAATAAAACCATGGGTCCAACAATGGTTGATAGAAAATTGGAGAAAATGGAGTAAACCTGAGAATCAAATAAAATTTTAAAAAAAAATTTAGATAGAGATAATCACAGTGTAAAGCCAATCGTCACGACACAATCATCATGTCACAATCTCAGAAACCATGATACATTAGTCAATCCCAACTGACACTTATCTCCCACCCCTTGGACACCCCCTGGACACCACCACCCCCTTGTATAGCCCCCACCCCCTGGACACCAACCCCACCCCCTTGGACACCCCATGGACACCACCACACCCATGGACAGCCCCCCCCCCCACCCCTCCCAGACACCCCCACCCCCTAGAGATCCCCCCACCCCTCTAGAAAGCACCCCCACCCCTCCTAGACACCCCCACCCCCTGGACAGCCTCCCAACCCTCTAGATAGCACCCCCACCCCTCCTGGACACCACCCCCACCCCTACCCCCTTGGGCACCCCCCTGGAAAGCACCCCACCCCTCTAGACAGCACCCCACCCCTCTTGGACACCACCCCCACCCCTACCCCCTTGGACACCCCCCGGACACCCCCAACCCTCTGGACAACCCCCCACCCCTGGACAGCCTCCACCCCTCTAGACCGCACCCCCACCCTTCCTGGACACCACCCCACCCCATGCCCCCATGGACACCCCCCTGGACACCCCCAACCCTCTGGACAACCCCCACCCCCTGGATAGCCCCCACCCCTCTAGACAGCACCCCCACCCCTCCTGGACAACACCCCCACACCCTACCCCCTTGGACACCCCCCTGGACACCCCCAACCCTCTGGACATCCCCCACCCCCCGGAAAACCCCCAAACCCTCTGGACAGCCCCACCCCTTTGGACAGCCCCCCACACCCACCCACCCCCTTGGACACCCCCTGGACACCCCCATCCCTCTGGAAATCCCCCCACCCCCCGGAAAACCCCCCAAACCCTCTGGACAGGAACCCAACCCCTTTTAGCCCCCCTGGAAACACCCTGGACACCCCAAAACCCTCTAGACAGCCCCCCACCCTCTGGACAACCCCCACCCCTCTAGACAGCACACCCCACCCCTCCTGGACACCACCCCACCCCTTACCCCCTTGGACACCCCCTGGACCCCCCCCCCCCCCAACCCTCTGGACAACCCCCTACCCACCAGAAAACCCCCCAAACCCTCTGGATAGGCCCCCACCCCCTTGGACAACACCCCCCACCCCCACCCCATTGGACAACCCACCCACCCCCTTGGCCCCCCCCCCCCCCACACACACCCCGGGACTGCCCCCCCCCCCCCCCCCCCACCTCCATGGACACCCTGGACAGCCCCCAACCCCCTGGATAGCCACCAACTCTCTTGACAGCCCGACAAAACCATGGGATTTTAACCTCAAGCTACTAGTTTTGGCATATCTAGAGATTTTAACCTCAATCTTCTAGTTTTTGGTTTCATGCCATTATTCAAAATGAGAACCATGGATTGTATCTCCTACTAGTCTAAGATGCTCTATTGTAAAATGAATCAGTTTTTAATAGCATATGAAGACGTATAATAGTCCTTGAAAATTAGCGACATAAATAGATTATGGAACAACAAAAATTGATACCCAAAATAGAAACAACCAAGGATCCAAAACAATCATTCCACCATAAAAAACCATATATATACTATTAAAATAAATCACAATAGTACATGGAATGGGTGTAGCACAATGGTTTACATATAAATTGCAGTAATATAGGTGAATAAGATCATTATTTGTCAATGAAAACAAAAATTACCATCAATGTCGGGTATTCATGAAACAAAAACAAACGAAATAGAAGTAGGTGAGGCTTACGTGAATATTGCGAGTCGATCTAACAGATCTAGGGATAATAAATAAGATGATTATTGAAAAACAAGGTAAGAGGGTTCGAAATCGAATAATCTTACCTAGTTTAAACAAAAAAATCATAAAACATAAATATAGACTATCCGGGAAAAAACGAACGAAATAAAGTCGTGGGAGGCTTACCTGAGTGTTGTGAGTTGAGATGATAGATCCGAGGAGAGTAAAGATGATAAAATATGATGGCAAAACGAGTTTAATGCAACGATATCGACAAGTCGATTAGGGTTTACCGCACGAGGGAGACGAGTCGACGGACTGTCGATCGAAAAATCGTAAATGACAATCCACGGGGCGTGTTAATTTTATAAATTTTTTATAACGTCGGTTATTAAATAACCGACGTTATAAACTATCTTTATTACATTTATAACATTGGTTATTATAATAACCGACTTTATAAATATATCAGTTATAGATTTTTTACGTCAGCTATTTTATAACCGACGTAAAAAATTATGCGGGTTGTTTTGTTACGTCGTTTATCAATTAACCGACGTCAAAAGGCCTCCAAAGCCACTTTTTTTACGTCGGTTATTTTATAGATGATGTAAAAAAATCATAGAGACCTTGTTTTTTACGTCGGAGATCAAATAACTAACATAAAAAACATTGCGCCTTGGTTTTTAATGTCAGTTAATTTATATCCGACGTAAAAAAATGAACGTGTACGATTTTCAACGTCGGTTATTAAAATAACCCACGTCAAAAATTTACTCACCCGATTTTTTAGGTCAGATATAAAATAACCGATGTAAAAAACCACGTTTCACAGATTATCACGTCAGTTATATATAACCGACTTAAAAAATGGTGATGTAAATAACGTTTTCTACACTAGTGATAATTATAGTAGTGCAGGATATTGTGATTATTCCAAGTCAGTTATCATATAACATGATTAAAAATGTGAACCTTAACAAACTCTCATATTCACCAAATAATATAAGGATAGTTTTGTTTTGAGATTTAGAGTATTATGAACCATGGATGAAAGAGTATTTTGTTTCCTCTATATCAAGAATGTAGGAAGAATCACTAAAGAATATCTATCAAAGGGAAGATAAGATGTTTTTAGTTTTGAAAAATAAGGACACAAATTATATAATTGAAAAAAAATATTAATGAAATTAATGATACTAAGGGTCTCCCAAATGTATAATCAAATGTTGAATGTTTTAAATTTAGAATTTATAGTCATTATATGGACTGATGTCCTAAGAGGAAATCTCTAGAAGAGAATTACAAAGGTTATATGATTTATGGTTTTCCAATTGATGTTGAAGAGATTATGAATGAAACATGAGTGGAAGAAGGGATTAAAGAATAATATTAAGAAACCTATTTGATTGATTTAGGATGAGGTGGAATAATTGAAGTGTTTATATATTTTAATTACAAAAAAAATTTATATGAATCATAATATACATAAGGATTGATTATTGAAGTTTTTCATTAAGTATTTTCAATAATATATGGAATGTTACTAATGGACCAGAAAATTGGTTTAATTGTAAGGTGGTATTTTATTGAAATAAATTGATTAAGGAAAGAGAAAACATCATATGTTCCTATTTTTGAAAAAATAGTGTTTACTTTGGATAAATATAAGATCAATATGCATAATGTAAAATGGATACTACTAATTACCATGAAACTGGTTAATTGTTTGTTGATAGAGTAATTTTTTCTATCCAAGATGGTGTTTAAATCATTTTTGTATATAAGGAATATATCTAATAATATATTATTTATATAATTAATGAGAACGAATTTATTTTTCCAACAAGTTCAATGGTAATTAAGCTTATTACAATGTATCAATAGAGTACATGATCAAGGTATTCACATTTTTTGTCTGTAACAATCAGTAAGTACTTTATGATTTTTGTGGGATTAGTGTTAAGTTGACCATAATTATAAATAATGAGTTTTTTAAAGGGTTATAAGGTTACCCATTTCTAAAATAGTTTAGGTTGAACGTTATATGAGGTTTTAGGGATTTAATTAATGATTTACTATATATAGATTTATCTATATTGGATAACCAGTAATAAACATTTTTTTATAACTAGATATAAGAGGAAAGAATTGTCATTCTATTAGGGATATTGTGTTCTATCAGTGATTCATGCATAAATATTTCATCTTAATTCCATGTAATAAGTTATGAATAAGAACTTTTTCGAAGAACAACTAGTGGACGGACTATTTATTATGATACCAAGTAATTCTAATTCCTAGGTATATCACCACCTTTGAAATTTTTTTTTATATTGTAATTATATCCTATCAGTTGAAGATTCCACCAAACCTCTATAAATTCCATTATTTGTTCTATGTACCTCTCCTAAGGATATTTTTACCTGATCCTTCACTTCTACTAAACTCATAGTTCATATCACAATAGTAGAATATTTTTTATGTGATATAACCAATATAGATTCTGGATTGTACAATGAATGTTTTATAAAAAATTCCACTCGCTTGATCAATTATTTTTTGTGAAAGCACTTGATTTAGGAATATATTTGGGAACTCTATGATATGATAAGGCATAATTATCCTTATTTTTTTATCAGAGTGATAATTTTTTAGGGAGAAATTAATTTAATGGGGGGTATAATGTTACACCCTATGTTTCTATGAAATATTATTTTTTAAGATAAAAAAAATTTAATCAAGAGAGTGTGTTTCAAACAAAAATGATTCTATTAAATAGAAAGTTTTTCTCACAAAACTAGGTTTAGCTTTTGTTATTCGCAACACTAGTTTTACCATGACTTACTCACAATCCTGCGTTTAATCAAAATGTTTCATATTTTTAAAATATTATTATGTAAAATAATAGTTATCTCCTAGACATTAGAATGGAGGGTATGAATATAATTAACTAAATCATGAAACTATTTTGTTTGAAAATTTAAATAAAATAATATCTTTGGTAAATAATTAATTATAAATGAAAATATAAAATTTTTGAAGATAAAGGATATCTTATTTTGAAAAACAAATTATGTACATAAACATGTTTTACATAAATAAATAAGCAAAGATATTTTTGTAATTATTATAATTAAATTAATATTTTATAAATTCATTAAAAAAATTGACATTATTTTTAGGTGTTTTCTAGATAAGAGTTAATAATAAATGAAATTTTATGATTAAAACCTTTTTTTTCTAAAAGGATGTTTTTATCCGCTTTCACAAAAAATTTAAAATTAATTTCTTCCTCATTAAGAAAAATATTTTAAAAAATTCATTTTTTAGTTTATTATAACAAGATTATCCTACAGTGAATTTATTTAATTTTTCTTAAAATGGTAATTCTTTGATAAATAGTTAAAAATTATGGTTTCCATTGAAAAATGAATTTTTATTTAATGAATTTATATGGTTTCTGTTTGTTTTATAATTGGTTTAAAAGTTTTATTTCTTTAATAGTATGTCAATTAATATAATTTATTTCATTGCAATCATTTCCATATTAAATTTTTATATAAATACTTTTTAAACTTTTGTTCATTTTTCACCTTGAAAAACCACTTTCTCATCGCTTTTATGGGATTAAATTTTAATTAATATTTTCAAATTATGGTATTTAAATTTATAAAAATGGATTAAATATTTTTGATTAAAATAATTTATATTATCATAATAAGGTCAAATAAATTTTTACCCATAATAAATAATAAAATCAATAAAACTTATTTACCATGGTTAAGATAATATAGGTTCACTAGTGATTAGACTAAAAATGACTGCGTAAAAAATGGAATAAAACTTTTCCAATACCGATTTTATATACATATTTAAACTTTATCACTTCTATTTTTGAGAATGGTCCATTTTTGATCCATTTTAAATATTAAAAACATGGTTGTACCTTTATTTTTAAAAACATCCAACTATTCCACTCACCTCACTTATAAAAGGTCACTCATTATCCTCTATTCTACACACTTATAAATCAATTTTTTCAGTGTATTAATACCTAAATAAATTCTTTAGTTCCCTCATTCCATCCTAGAAACCTTATTTTTGTTAGAATTCTAATATAAGAAGCCCTATTTGAAAATTAAAGAATTTTTCAGAAGTAGTGGTAACCCCTATAAATGAGAATTTTATTTTATTAATTTCTCTACATTTTTAAATTATTAATAAACTAATATAATATAATAATAATATTATATTTCATATACTATGATGTTTTTATTTTTTGGTCATTAGTAACAACTATATCCTCTTTCATCAAATGGGATATGAAATCATCAGTTGCGTCTACAAAGGACTAAAACGAGATATAATGTTGGATTAAATTTTTATATATGATATTTATGATATTATTATACATATAGAATTATTATATGATATATAACTTTATAAATTTCATTCTTTGGGAATACGATAATGTCTCTCATGTGTATGGAGAACTACCACCTCGTGAAGCTATATTATTCCTTCAGGATTTACATAGACATTAATAAGGATGGTTTTTATAAAAATATGTGGTATATATGAAATAAAAATTATTAGGGAATTATATTATATTATATAAATTTAATTCTTTAAATCTATTGATAAAACAGGAACAATGATCAAGCATGCATCTGACATGTCCTCTCAACGAATGGTGTATTTGGTTTTCTATCTCAAAATCTTATGGATTACTCTAAAAACATATGTACTCAGTATATATGATATTTATATCATGTTTAATTGTTTTAAGATGATTTAAAAATGAACAATGTAAGTGAAAAATAACAAATCAAAACATATACAAAAAACAAAGCAGTTATTTCCATAAATGTGACTTTAACAAGGAATTGTTAATAAATTGGCAATAAAAGGTCATAAGAAACCCATATATATATATATATATATTTAATAGATAAATAATAAAAAAAATAATTATATATAAATATTTAACATGCATTATGGATGTCGACATATAAGGTAATAGATTCTCATCACACTTTTATTTTCTGTGAGTTAAATTCCTTATCTAACACATGTTTTGTTTTAGATGTTTATACATACATTGAATGTATTTTATGATTATTCTCAAAACTATTACTAGTATTTACATATAAATATTGTGATAACTATTTCACGGGGGTTAGGATTCAAATTTTTCCAAATTTTTATGGTATTTTCTCTCAATTTTCCTTCCTTGATAAATATGTTATGTTATGCATATATATTAATTTATGAGGTGTATAAACATCCAATTTGAAATTTAATATCATGAAAGTATTTATTTTAATGATATTATAGTTTTTATTTAATGTTTTCCCTTCATGGGGTTTAAAATTCAATGTTACCAAGGTGATAATGTTTTCATTTTACAATCTCATCGTTTATCATGATTGTTTATTATTCTATTTCATATGATATAATATTTTCACCCATATCTCAATAAATTGATTAATTTTATTCTCCTATTTTTATATTATGAGAATATATGTTTTAACTTAATTTTCCAATATTTATGAACCTAATAGTTCAGAACTGTTTTTAAGAGAAATCGTTTTCATTTCTCTCTTCGGTCAAAAAAACCATTTTTCTATAAAAACTATGATTTATAAACATGTTTTAAAAATTGTTTTTAAATTATCTAAATGATTTATGAAATATATTTTTACCCGTGATTGAATTTTTAAATATATTTGAAAGAATAATGAATTGTTTTTCAAAATATTTCCATTTTGTCTTTTAGAAAAAATGTGAAAGGAATATATGTTTTAAAGATTGACGCATGAACCATATTTTCGACTATTATGACCAATAATTGTTTTTAAAAAATACATTATAATTTTCAAATATTATTTTCAAATAAATTTATTTAAAAAAATGTTTTGTGAATTTTTAGTTTTGAAATGTGATTTTCAAATAAATTCTATTTTCCACAAGTAATTATCTATGTCCCTTTTCTAAATCATTTTCCTTATAAGATGATATCTATTAATGATTCTTATGACTTAATGGGAATATGATTGAAGGATAACATTCTTATTATTTCCATAAATTATTTATTTTAATGATGTAATGATTTTTATGAAACATGTTTCTCTTCCATAGGTTATACTAAGAGGAAATGCTTATGAAACCCACATCATTTCTTGGGATATGCTATGATGAAATTTTTATGAAACAAGCCTCCTTTCCATTCGATATGATATGTTTAAATATTTAAGAAACCCATTTAATTTAATTTGTTATTATATAATGTAATTTCTATGATCTTTTAGAACACATATGTATTATTTTCATTATATGACGGAGAGATCATATATCTCCCCAAAATGCATTACCTAATTATTTATATCATACAAGATAGATAAGATTGAAATGCGTAGTGATCCCAAATTAGTAAGGGACTTTGTCTCACATGATAGTCTTGGGAGTGAACCTTGACTAATAATATGGTTTTGGGAGTTATCCCATTCCCCTGTGATTTTAATTCCAGTGATCCTTGAAAACTACGAACTTGATTTTAAATTCTTGTGTGAGTGAACAAGTTCTATGTTTTATGCCAATGTTATGCTTTCATGGATCAGGTTCATTGATTTTTTATGACTAAATTATTATTATATTCCAATATTTATTCCATTACTCATGATTTTTATCTTAGATTTCCATGGTACGGTTTCTCTATGTTATTCCCATGTTCTCATACACTTATGCTCATGTAATGTTTATGGGATCATTGATATCTCACTTAAATACCCTTACTGAGCATCTGAGCTCACCCATTATTATGTTTCATTTCCCTATGTAATGAATAAATGATATAAGTAGGGTATTTTTATGAATAGAACTAAATGGTAATATCATTATGGGAGATTTTTATGATCTTTTTCCAAATTATAATATTGTGTAACTAGCCTCCAAAGACACTAAAGTGTTATGATCCTTAGACAAATTTTTTTAATGTATGAAATATTAATCTAAGGATATATAATATCCATGTTTTAAAATCATTTCTCACTAAAATACCCCATGGATTATATTTTATCATAATTAATATGAAATTAAATATGTTTAGAAAAATATATCAGGTTCTCTCCTTAAAGGGTGTTTGTTTTAAAATATATCATAGTTGTAAGTATTTCTTCTGTAATTTCAAATTGAAATCAATATTTTTTATGAATAAGTTTCCATGAATATAAATTTTATACTATTTATTACTAAATACACATTTATTCTATTTTACACATCTTGTTTCTATGGTTTACATGTCTTCCACCCATTTAACCAACCTCCAAATGGATCATAATTAAACTAAATATTTTCCTATTAGTGTAACTGTCCTTCTCTAATATTTTCAATCAAGAAACCTTGTCCTTCATCTAACTATTCTATATTTTTCATTATAAATTCTCATTTCAATTATTTTATGAATTTATATTTTCATTTTCTATTATCTGTGAATTTTATTACAAAATAATGAAATGAATATCTCTGTATCATTTTCTAAACATGTTATTATCTATAATCCATGACATTCACAATAAAAGTGTTAAAGGAATATTTTTTAAAATTTTTTTGTATGAAAATTTTTTCCTTATGTGTTATTTAATTTTATTTAAGAAGATTCTACTCTATGTCTAAATATTTTTCTACAGAAATTTCTATACCATTTGAATATTATTCGTTATCTTTTTAAATAAAATTATCAAAAATTAAAAGGGTATTTATTATGATTTCAGATAGTAATATTAATTCTATTTAAGACTATTTTTAATATATACAAATATCCATTAATGATTATTATTATTAACTCAATATATGTTCTATTATACCATCAGCCGAAATTATTTAGATGAATTATGACACTGTAGTATCAAATCTTAAATGAAAATTATTTCATTGACATTGGATAATTAAAATTTAATAGAATTATTAATGTTTTTAGGTTCATGTTTCATACATATGTACACTGTTTAATTATATGATGTGTGGGACCAATATATCCCTCCCATGCATTCAGTATAGTTATATTTATAATGAGATCAGGATGTGACACAAGTGGTTATCCTATGTCCAAACTTTTATGGGAGAAGAGAGGTTCCCCCCCAAGTCCACTTGTTTTTAGCCGTGTAGTTATACTAGACTATTATTATAAGAAATCATGGTCATTATCCATAAAATATTTTTTGATTTGTATTCATATTTTTGTTCCACATTACTATGTTATATTGTGTACCTATATAATGTTTTCAAGATTCATAATTATTTACTCAAGTTTCCACAATCTATTGAATCTTTTATAATACTAGGCCTAAAGAATTATCTCACGATTCATTATTTATGATCCATGTTTTATTGGGTATGATTTCCTTAGTTATATTAATGCACATTGATTATGTTCTCATAACCGCATGTTCATATTATAATCACTTATGATCTTAAACGGACATATCTCAAAACAAAACTAAAACAAGTAGGGGTAAATTCCCCTTTATTAAATAAAAAATAAAACAAAAAAAAAAGTTCATGAGAGGATGGGGATAGGGAAATTTACTACCCTCATTCCAAAAGCTAGATATATGAGGACATCATTCCCCAACATGAATAAAGAAAATAATTCACACATCCTTATCATGTTCGTCGCTAACTTCAAATTCATCAATCCAATCTAATTCATAATACATGGGACTGAACATGTATAATTGGTCCATCTATCTCTCAACTATAGGAGACGATCTAGTGCAAATAGAGGGATATAGATTTTATTAGTCCTTACTATGATCACTCATTTTCATAGAGTCATGTGAGGGACCTTTTTTCCTCCTTTGGTATAAAAAACCTTAAAAGATTGTTTTCTCCTATTTGAATTATCATCTTTATTAGTATATGATATTTCTCCAAAAATTTTAGAGATTGATAAATATTCATTTAATCATTGATGGTCTAATATAATTATGTCCCTATTTTCCCATTCATAGTACAACTATCCTCACTAGGTTTTAAATTTATGTTGTGATACTGACCATCAGTTAATTATAATGAAATATTTTCCTCCACATCCATTAGTATAGATGTTATAGGTTTATGATGTACAACAATTATCTAGGGTTTTTTTTTGAGTGCCCTACATTGTCTATTTTTATGAAATATTACAGATAAGTATGAATTATTCATATATAACATTCTGACCACGACTTCTTACTCTATCATCTATAAAATATATCTCTTTTTCCATAATTATAGAAGGTGTATCATTTTTCGTGGTTATTGTTTAATCATTCCCTAATATACCACCTTCCTCTATATTTACAACAGGTATTTCATCCATCCTAGTTATTATAAACTATTATTTCATGAAAACATATAATGTGACATCACCATGCCTACTATTATGTATTGAATATTCCTTAATACATCCTTAGGTGAATAGATAAGACCTATATGTTCTCTATCTTCCTAGTTATTCCCTTCATGTATGATCCCCAAGGTCCTCATTATGATGATTTTTTTCAGAATCATTTCTATGATAATCCTTCCCACTTTCTTTAGTATATATATCAACTAGATTACTATGAAAATTCATACAAGGAAAATTTTAACAAATTTTTATCTTATCCTTAAACATATATAGAAATATTTTAATAATGTGACCTATCGTAACATATTTTCCATATATTATGATTCTGAGATAGTGGTCAATACAATAACCAATATTAAAACAAAGATGACTGATTTTAGGTAATTTCTAGTTGTCGTCCACTATGTCAACATGATTATCATTAGTAGTTATATTAATTGATCAAATCAAAAGGAATCTTAGGCATAATTACACTTGAATTTAAGTGAAGTGACTATATTAAGATATTTAATTTTCTTTTACCATTATAATCATAACCTAAACTATCAAGTCAATATCCCATAGAAATTTTAGAATCCATAAAAACCAAAAAAACCATTAATTATAATCAAGCTCCCTATAATCAAATTCATTATATACAGAAGATCAAAAGTAGGATCCCAATATTGAATTCAAAGAGTACCTTGTTTAACATTGGTGAAACCCAATATCTAAAACGTTGTTTTCATGCATACTAAAGAAAAAAAATATGATAAAACTCTTTACCTACGGACTTTAAACTCTAGTCATCAAAGTTCTAATTCTGTAAAAATAGGATTTAATATCAAGAATATTAGAATAATTCTTAAAATTCTACAGAGAAAATTGAGGATTTATTTAATTCAAAAATTCATGATGTCTTTCTGAAAGAAGAAAATAATTTTCTTTAAAAAAGGTTGTGTCACCTTTCTTCATAGTCCTTTGAGTTGAAAAATTGGGCTCAAAAAACTCATCAAAGAATCTAAAGTCCTCAAGATTAACTCAAACCATTAAAACCCTATATCCAGATCTATGATAGAAGGATGCTTCAAACACAAGAGGATGCTGGAATAGATTTTGATATATCACTTCAGGATCACCTTATATGTCATGGAAAAAGTAATTCCTTAAGATATTTAAAATTCTACTATAAAAATTGTACGGTGAATGGTCGACCATGATTCTACCTTTCACGTCTGATGAAGAAAGGGTAGTTGTATAATCAATGGTTCTGTCTATAGTTGAAACTAAGGGAATAGGAAACAATGGCCTTGCTGAAACCATGATCCAAATATGAGAATTAATATCTCTATGGGAATAACCAAATTTAAATTCCCTTCATCCTCATCCTATTAAAATGTTTTTAGGGTGACACTTGATTTGATGTAGGGGCCCCAACAAATCCCAAAGTGTTTTGGTTTTTTCCCAGCTAAAAAATGGATTTAAATCTCCATATTTATAATAAAAAAAATAAATGAGTTTGGTTAGGCCTTAGACTATGCCATATCCCTCATGTGTCATGATGGTACTTACCAAGTGCTCCACTCAAATAACATCCTAGTTGAAAAACTTGATTATTGTATCCCTCAAATCCCAGCAGGGGTTATCGAATCAGCCTAGAGTGCATCGCATATTCCCTATCTAGAAAAAATGGATTTGAAAAAACATGATGATAATATGAATAATGTACAAATATAATGGAACTTTATACTACTCCAGTTATCCTAGGTAGTGATCTTTTGATGGCCAGTTGTAGTAACTAATTCTCTAATAAAAATACACTTGTAGTTTAATTCTTAACTCTAAATGGGGTTCCTTGAACAATACTAGAGTATGATTCATTTTACTTTCATAGGAAATGGATTTGAATATTAATATCCATAATATTAATGTATTTGAGTTTGACTGGACTTGAGAGTATAATATTTCCCCTGATATGTGATATGGAACCCACCGGTGTATAACTCGGCTAAATCCTATGTTGCGTAAATTTATATCTCATATGTTCAAACCTTAGTCAGTATTTGAGGTCACCCATCCTTATGTTCCCATTTCCAAAGGGTATAAAGAATAGTATTTTATATGATATGTTTATAAGGATATCACGTCTTAAGAATATTTATGGGAGATGTTGAATGATTTTTTTCAAGTAATATTTTTATGTATCTAATCTCTAAATACAATAAACCTTTAGGTCCCAGTTTTGTGAAATATTGTGATATGTAATGAATATTCATATAAAAAAATGAAATATGTATGTATGATATTCTAAAGTAACCATACTGTATTATCTAGATCCTTCTTCCCATATAGTGTATTAATTAGCCTCCTCATCAATCTCTTAAATTCATGCGCTAAATTGACTCATCTTACCCACATAAATTTTTTTACCATTCCTTTTTGGGAATTTCTGTGATATTATTCCTATATTTTTGACATGTATACACCATTATATTATTTACTCTATGATATTTATCACTTTATTTTCTCTAAAACTCTATTAAACTTTTTTTATCACAAAATCCATAACTATAATGGGAGTCCACAATTTTAATTTCATCCTTAATAAAAAATTAATATATTTCCTCATAGTTACAAAAGCCTCTTATTAAAAACTAATTTTATAAAAAAATTCTAAGAAACTAAAGAAAAAATCATTTTTTCTTTTTTTATTAGTGATAAAAAAGTGTAATACATTGAAATTAATTAAATATATTTTTCATAGTATCCAATTTATTTATCGTACTTTTTAAAGATTGGAAAAACAATTCACTATTTTGATTCTAAAATATTAAGGGATAGTTAATTTCTAAAATATTTTCGTAAACTCCTCTCATTATATAGAGATAATATATTTCATTTAGGATGTGTTTTTTAATCGTAATTTAACATTTTTCCTAATTAAAAATAAAATTATAATTGATAAAACTTCATTATTATGCTCTACGTATTAAATAATAAAAACATATTTTTTATAATTTTTTCTATTTTCCTAACATTATAAGATTAGAAGATCTACTAATGGATGGTGTTAATTTAAATTTAAAGGATTATACAGTGATTGTTTCCTTCATTAATGAATGTGGGAACTCAACATGGGTTAGGTTGTTACTCATAACCCGGGATATCCAAGACATGATGTTTTACACACCAAATCCCATCCCATTTTTGTTGTTCATTTGAATAACCATGACATGGTGCACTGCATTTATTATTCAGTCAATTACTCTTGCATCCATATATTTAAAAAAATATTGTTAACATTAATAAAAAATAATAATCTATTATTAAAATAATATAAAACTATAATATGAATATATTTAAGAAAACAAATGATGTCATACCCAATAATAACTTCATTTAAACCTATGAAAATTCTGAATCATCCTAGTTTTCATTGATTCTTATTATATTATATTTATTTAACGAGTTAAAAAAATAAATTAACCCCCAATTTGATACCAACAGTGAGGATCCAAACACAAAATATATCATTTCACAAAATTATAAATTATATCTCAATAATAATCATAGACCTAAAACCCAATGATTTAGTTTTTTTGGTGATTAACTAAATATCAATTATATTTCATGATACAATAAAAATTAAATCGAAAGAATTATTCAGGACAAATATCCCAACAAATATATCATATATGATATTTTTATTCATTTCCAATAAAAAAGGATACATAGGAAAATGGTGAACTCAAACTCTTAGTAAGCGGAAACTGAGGCCTATGAGTCATTGTGAGATTTTAATTAGATTATAATGATTATTGGAAATTATTATTAGAGAAATAGAGAGATTAATTGAATATGGTCACGAAAACATCAAATGTTATTATAATGTATGATATCAAATTCATAAATCATTGAATACAAATTCCAAAAAATAAATGTATGGTAATGAAATTATAACAAAAAATTTATGGAATAAATAATCCAAATCTATGTTTAAAAATATTTAGAATGTTTAAAATGCATACCAAAAGAAACTCATATCATATGTCAAGCTTCCCTACAAATTCCACCATACCATTATTGAAAAATCTTATAACATAATGTATATACATAACATAGTGGAGTCAGATAACATTAAATTTCTCATAACATTGTGGACCAGGATAACATCTATTTTCTTATAATATAGTGCTATATGATAACCTCTAATTTCCTACAAACATTACATCTCTTAAGATATAATTTTTTAGAAACAATTATAAGGATATATAATTTTATTCCCACCCTAAATATAATGAAAAATAATTTTTTAGACAACAATAAATAAATCATACATCATTTATAGATTAAACCATGAAATGAAAAAAATTTATAATTTTTTTATAAGGTATCACCTCATAAGAAATAAAAAATGCATTATATAATACCCAAAAATCACTGAAAATAAATATATCATTTGATAATTTATTTTGAGATACATAAATAATAGGAAATATGAATGATATAAATAATCTTCCAAAAAAATCAAATTGAAATTAATCATGAAATAATTTTATTTAAATTTTGATGATGTTTTCATAAAATCATCATAAGAAGTAAAATTAAAATTCATTTTTTTAAGGTGAAAAAATATGTATAAAGATTTATTTTAATAATAAACATCCTAATATGTTATCTATGAAACAAAATAGTAGTAATGTATAAGAAAATTATGAGAAAATAAGATATATGAATGTAAATTGAATAAATACATTTTTTTTCTTTTTTTTTGTAATTTTTTAGAAGAACCAACATTGATATAATTGTTATAAAACTTATTTTTGAAACTGGATAATGAATAGTATGTGATGACTATAAGAAAATATATATTTATCTTTTAAGATAAAAAACATTATGTATTTTTTGTAAGATATAATATAGAAATGGAAGAACAAATTGAAAATATTAGCGTAAAGAATACCCTTTATATTGATGAATTTTATAAATTAGTATATATTCCATGTAGACTAATATAAGAACCTAAAATTGAGGTGAATAATGTTATTCATATATCTTACTAATTCCAAACATCTTGAAACCCAATTGGAATTTAACCTTTATTTTATGTTAGTGCATATGTATCCATTATAGTTCATCTAAAGATTCATCACATTTATACATGAGAATGAAGATGGAAAAAGTGATATAGTGCTTATACAAAGACCTACTCCTTTATATGATTGTAAATTCACCCTAATCACTAATTCACCACGTTAATCATGTGTAAAATACATAGGGTTCAGTGCATCTCACACCTACACTCTCAGCATCTCACTGGAAGTTATAAATTAATTCCTCCAATAGTAATTCCACAACCTACATCATACTGAATACTTATGTTCACACTACTTTCTCTAAGAATACCAATATTCACATAGGTTTCGCAATATCTCACCATGTATACTCAACTGTTTTTTTCTTGTTCTTATTTGGATGTTAATCAACATCTATGCTCCGGATGTATATATATCAACAAGTCTAATATATTTATTCTAATATCTATATTATATTAATTCCATAGGGTATTCAAGAATAATCAGTGAATCAATCACATCTCAAAGGTCAGTGTCACTAACCTTTTAAATTTTTTCACATTACTACCTCACTCAATGAGTTCATATGATGTTAAATCCAACTCGATCCTTAGAAATATTTAATAACGAGGATCATTATGGGAACAAATTCTTTTAAATAGTTCAACATAATTTAATCTGATGTCATAATGATGGTTGGTTATCTTATCATTATTTTATACAACATTTAACAGATATAAATTATTCTATGGATCCATATATGTCACCCAACTATATAAACCATGAAATACCAAATACTCAAAATCCTGGAAGTAGCTGCTACTTGTCCATTTAATAATTTTCCTACCTATGATTCATACCTTCTCACATTCATGGGACACTTCATTTAATAACATTAAATTTCATTCATTGAAATCAGTTACCTAAAATAAAAACCAAGTAAACATTCTTTTTTGAGTAGAATTCATTATTATCGAATTCTCAATTTTGGATTTCATTGATTTCCCATGTGGGGATCAATTAGTTTTCCCACATGAAATTTATTTTCATGAAACATTAACTCAATTGATGAGAATGTTATTATGAAGAGATTAAAATCATTATCTTCTCCCCCATTCTTGAGAAACTACAATACAAGAAAAAATATATTCTGATCAATCTACCCGTGTCTTGGATCCCTCATTTTCATATGATATCTCTACTAAAATTATGAAAATTAAATAAACATAGAATAAAAAAGTATCATCAGTGTGGAACTCATTTCATTGAATATTGATACTCTCTATGAAAAATAATAAAACCTTTAATAATGGATTTTTATATAAAAACATCTTATCTTAATTAAAAATATTTCAATATTGGGAAGAAATGCAATCATTAATCTATATAATACTTGAAAACATGAACATCCTTGAATTAAAAAAATATTGTTTTTAATGAAAATTAGCTCAATATTCAAGGGAACATCATCTGAATTATTCTTGAAAACCCAATTAAATAATTTTATTATTCAAGAAATTCATGCATGGGTTCTCATAATTTTTTCATTCAAAAATCTTTCTCGGGTCATTGTTTAAATAGCGATAAAGATATTTTGAACTCAAAATTACAGTTGAAGAATCATAAGATTTGATTTAATAAAAATTATAGAATTATAGAAAATTATTTTTTATGTCACATTGATATTCACTTTCATTGCATAAAGATTAGGTAGTTTATATTCTAAAATATATAATCACTCACCATTAATGTGTATTGTGGAATTTTAATCCTTGAATGAAATATTCATCGTAGAATGATATATTTTTCTATAGAATGCAAATTTTTGAAATATGATAAATATCACCCAGTATATTTCCATAATCCCCTTTTGTGAATCTGACTATAAAATTCACATATGGGTATATCTTGTATTTTGAGATCTTAATATATTGGAATTAATTCCCTTACCTCATTTTTATTATCATATGTGTATTTTGAAATAAATCATTATGCTTCATGGAACATTATTCAGGTATATAGATATTGAATTCATATATGAATGACTATTTGTGTACATGACATTCTGATATGCCAAAGAAATCCCTTACCTGAGGAATTCAGCATTATTGATGGATTCATCTATTATGGAATTCACAAATAAGAAATATTGACATAAAAATTTTCACATATTTTATTCCATTTCAAACTAGGCCTCCTTTACGTTGACACTATTCAATCTTAGTCATTCATAAACACATTCATATCATCTCTAAACTTCTACAAATTATTGTTTTAAATATTATTATAATTCCACACACATTATAATTATTTTTTAATTATATTACTCATAATAAAATACCCATGTTAGTGTATTACCTTGATTTCCTCTTATAGCTCAGATGAAACTATTATTCAATAAATCTTGATCCATCACTGTTAACTTCAACCTTCAACATGGAGTGTATAAAAACATATTGTTGAATTCAACTTACATGGTGCTCCATAGATGGGTCCTCCTCTTTAATATATCTTACCTCTTTCCTTAAAACTGAGTAATTTATATTCTACATATCACTAGAGTATTCAAAATTATATATTTATCAGGTAGTATCTCTTTTGTTCATCATGTTAAATTCCAAGATTGTTCACATTTAGCTCATTTCAGTGTCATGAAGATCAACTATTTCAATCATCTAATGTTTTGGAAACTAGAAATATTTATAACGGGTATTTTCAATAATCCAACACAACTTATCACTTTTTCCATTCAACACATTTTCTAATGAAATTAAAAATAACACCAATAAGAAGAAATAAAAAATAAAACTATAAATCCAAAAGGCACATAAATATCACCCTATTTATATTTTTCAGTTCCACATTTTATCTGATAGTTATTTTCAATTTTCTCCCTCAAATTAAAAATGAATACAATGTTTATATATAATTATCCTACTCAATATAAAAAATCTATCATCCACTTTAAATTTCTATTATCCTCCCCATGATCATCTAATATCCATAGATTATTAAAAAGCCACATAACTCTTAGAAATGATTCAATAGTCAATCACTCAAAGTATTCTTGGGAAAACCCCAAGTAGAATAAAGTAGTTCATAACCTAGATTGAAAAGTTTTCCATTTTATTTTTAAACGTAGTTTCATCTATAATTATTCAATACACGGGGTTGTATGAATAAAAATTTAAAAAATTCATGTGAACATGCACTTATAATAATAAACACATAATTATGTTAAATTTTATGTAAAAAAAATCTTATTTTTTTTTATGAAAACACTCTCCCTTAATAAATACAAAAGGAATACATCATTTATAGACAAGGGGAGTGAATACCATAACTAATAATTCAATAAGTCAGGTGCTATATATATTTAATTTTTATATTAATTTATGAAACATAAGTTAGAATTAACTTCTTCAATTGATCCCTCATAAGGGATACACTCTAGCCTATGTCACCATCTCTTCCCATCATTGAAATTCCTCTAACTAAATTTTGGGTGATAATGGATCTTTTAGTAGCTCCTCAATTATATAAATAGGATAGATACTAATTTATTAACCATGTAACTCATCTTGTTATAGGTATAAAGTTTCTAGGAATTGTCATTCTTATGTTCCCATTATTTTTCAAACATTCAAAACTTTTAGGATGTATGGGTCTCTTTACTTTTTCACCTATCAATTTAGCTGGAAAGGCCATATTCACACTGATAACAAGATATTATTAATTCTCTATATCTTCCTATAATATCATATCCTCTTCCTAATATTTTCTATAAGATAATAATATTAATATGAGCATTCTTAGATTTTTTTTTTGGGTTTGGTAATCTTCATTTTAGTCATAGTTTTATAATAGTATTCCACACCTACTTTCTCTTTGTGTTTCATCATCTATTCTTATTGAGACGGGAAAGTCATACATTTTATAACACTATTTCATTAAATTTTGAACCTAGAACATACATATTCATAAACTCTTTATTTTCCCTATTTGGGAAGCATCTAATATTATATACAGATACATTCATCAAACATTCTAATTAGATTATCTATCTCTTGTGAATCAGTTTTATTATACTTTCCATATGTCTCCTATATTTCCTAAAATTCATACCAATTTTTATGGTCAATGGTGATGGAAATATTTCTTTAATTGAATAATTTATTTACTATAGGTAGAAAGTTTTTGTTATTTACCTTAATTGGTTTCATAGAAGTACTTATATTCACTTATTTCTTTTAGTTATCACCCAACTAAAATTTACTTTCTTTCTTTTCCTATTTTATAGAATTTTGTGGTGCTATATATTCATTATTCTATCTATGATATGTAATAGGATTTTAATAGTATACATCATAATAATGAAAACTAATATTATATAGATCATATAATTTCCTTTCTCATTCAATTATTTTCTTTATTGATATATTATCCTTCATGTGTTCCTCTATATTTATCTCTGTAGGTCATATCCTTGCACCAGGTTTTATCTCCATTCACTACATAAATACCTAATTTACACAAATAGATATATAATTACCATAATCAATAGCCATATTCCTAAATATCTAGTAGAATTAACATCTTCCAAAAATTTCTATTCTTTTCATTTTAGGTTTGGGTTTTCTAGTATAAAATTGTTACTAAATTTTGGATGGAATCCAATTACTTTAATCCTCTATGTGGAATCAATTTCTCTATGAATTAATAATTTCCTTCCTTGAAATGATAAAGTAATTAAAAAAACTCCCACATTTTTTATAGAATCATAATTTTTTCCCACAAATTTCATAGAATCCAAAATAACTACATGAAGGAAATGTTCTATGGGATGCCTTTTCTATCATTCCTGATATAAGATCTAAAAACTTTTTCACAACCCGTAAGATTCAATTTTATGGAAGTATAATATCTAAAATATTAGTGGTGTAATATTCTTTGTAAATTATTTTAAAAGATCCAACTTTATTGAATTCAAAATTTCCAATTCATTCTAAACTCCAATCATTTCATGTTATGGGATATATTTGCAATTTATACTATCATCAATCCATCTTCCATGGCACTCTTTATTTTATATTTATCAACTTCATTAATATTTATTGATTCCATATAGGAATTCTTTTTAACTTTTACTCCCATGTATTTTAAATCTATCTAATCTTATTTGACATCCATAAATGGTCTATAGTGTCCCTCAATTGAGTAGAACACCTCTTTAATAAAAATACTCTTAAAATAATACCTTTTAAATGAATCTTATGAAATGTAATGTATTTAATTGAATAGTGTATTTGATTAATTACTCACATTAAAAAGTCCTATCAGAGTGTTATATTTTTAATCTATTTGTCCAGTTTATCTTCAATTGCATTATCCTATTAGTCTGATTATTACATAGTCCCTGTATATAAATCAATATATATACAGCAACATTTATTAGTAATTTTTAGATACACTATTTAATTTTATAATATAAATAACTATGTGATTAATAATTTATAATCTACTCAACTTCTATACAGATTTAATTAATTCCATCTTTAAACTCGCTCTCTCCATTTTTTTTGGAACACAAACTACATTGGGTACATTTAAATAATGGGTGACCATCTGACTCTATTAATTTTATTCTCACATTCTTAGATTTCTTCAATATCCTGTTTCTTAGTGTCCTATTTGGGAATTTAGTATTATCAAAAACTATAATGGAATCAATTTTTTTTAATAAAATGGTGTTCTTGAATTCTCTAAATTATATATTTTATAAAGTCAATTGATTCTCAGTAGGCCATCAAAATAGATCTGATCATAACTAACCTGATATGACACCAATTTAGATTCCTAGTGTACAAGTGTCGACACTTGATAGGGGTGAATATGTTGTTTCTTTCTCTTTACTAATTCCAAACATCCTACAACCCCTTTGTAATGTAACCGTTGTTACTTGTTAATTCATATGGATCTATTTTAGTTCAACAAAGTAATTATCAAATGTGTGCATGTAAATAAAGTATAAAAAAGTCACACCATTTTTTATAAATTTCTAAATGAAGATCAACTCCTATTTTGATAGTTATTCACCCCGATAAAATATTCTCCATTATATTCATGAGTACATTATGATGGTTTTGGTGTGTCACATGCCTACACTTCTAGAGACTCACTTGATGTTACAAATTATTTCTTCCCTAAAAACAGTAACAAATAGATTCACACCAAAATCATGACTTATCACCACTTTTTCCAAGAATAATCTAGCTCACAAATGTTAAATATTATCCCACCATGTATATTAATGTGTTTTATTTCAAGTTACTCATTAAAAGTATATCTAATTCTCCAATAAAGATATGTTTTCATAAACAAGATTAATATCCTTATTATCATAATAATCAAATTTGAATTCCATAGGGTCTTCACAAATACCCAAAAAATTGGTTGCTTCCCAAAACTCAGTTTCAATGACCTTATAAATCTATTCATTTGACTATCTCACTTAGCAAGCTCCTTCGATGTTCAAACCAATTATCTTAAAATAAATAATATATAATGAAAAATGTAATAGGATATTATTCATCTCAATTCTTTGTAAAAATTAACTCAGGTCTTATAATGGTTGTTGTATTCTCTTGTTATTCTTGGCTACAACATCTACATGATAGTTATTCTTTGATATATCTACATATGTCGCCAAACAACATAGTCCTCCAAAACTCAAACATAAAACCACCTGTAGTATATAATGATTATCCTTTTTATGCTTTAACTCCTATATCATAATGCATTCTCACATCCATGATAAGAATAATTTTATAGCATTAAATTCATTCCATAAAAATCAATTTCAATCAAATATAAGACCATGAAAAACATCAGGCTTCCAATAGAAATCATGATGAAAAAATTATAATCTTTATCTTTACAAGATGTTATATGTTTCTACCAATAATGTATCATAGGGGAAAATTCATTCCATGATACATTAGATTAGAAAACATAAATAACCTTATGAATACATTCATAGAAACACCATATTCATCTAGCTCAAGATGCTACAAAATAAAAAAAACATATATTTTAGTCAATATTAATTTGGAATTGAACACATAATTCCACATGATATCTCAACTAATATTCCACACATTAAATAATCAATGAAAACCAAAATTATCTAGGTTGTGCAAACCATTTCTTTAAATCATTATACTCTAAATTAGAACACTATAAGCACATATATTTGATATGTATAATGTATTTGCTAATCATCATTCTCAAGAATTTAATCTTAAGTGAAATCCCAGAAATAAACCAAATTAACTAATTAATAATTAAATTTCCTTGAATTAATAATGATATTATAGTCCAAAAACAGAATCTTGGGGTTCTATGAAAGATTGTCTCAATTATTCTTGAAAACCATATTCAATTATTTTAATCCTTATGAAATACATATATTCGTTCTCCTATTTTTTCTAAAACATTCCTCACACAATACCTTATATTAGCATCATGATATTAAAAACTCAATATAACCAAACTACTATAACTATATTTGATTTCATAAGAATTATAGAATTCTAAAATTCAATATTTTTCATGGCCTTGATATTCTATTTCAACTCATGAAGATCAACTTCTCTTTATTCTGAAATCATGAATCACTCACCATTCAAGAATATTTTAATGTTTGAAACCTTCAAGAACTACTTTAGTATCTACAAATATATTTTTATTATTAAAAATATGAATTAAGAAAATCTATATAAGTTCACCATGTACGTATGAAATATTCCCCTAAATGAATCATAGTATGGAATTATGGTATGTGGATTTTGGGTACATGTGGATCTTCTAACATTGGATTGAATTCCATTATATAATAATTATTTTCATTTTTGGATTCAAATGTGCACCAGTCAACTATATGGAAATGTATTCAGATATGAATATCTTGAATTTGAATAAAAATCAGTATTCGACTATAAGATATTCATATTTTACAATTAAATCCCTTACGTAAGAAATTAAACTATGTCACCAGATTCATCTATGAATAAATTGATCTATCCTAAAATTCATATATGTTAAATATGGACTTAACCAATTTCTTATATTTCATTCCATTACAAACTATGCCTACTCTATTTTATCTATAGGTGATCTCAGTTTGGTATTCTATGAAACAAACCCCACATTTCTCCTTACCTAATCTATGTGTGGAAACTTCTCTTATATGGTGGGTAGATACTTTAATCAATCATCAATCTCAACAACTTTTCTAATAACATTAACAATGACAACAATAATATATAAAAACAAATATGATTTCAACCCAAAATGAACTCCAGAAAGAATCAATCTAAAGCAATGATTTTGAAATAGAATTATAAATTATTGATAATGTAAGATAAATCCCAATATAAGATAGTTAAGGGTTAAAATATATCAAACTTATAATAAAACATGTAAAGAAGATTGATTATGACTCAATGAGTGGAGAATAAGTTGATAAAATTATTACATTGGATTCCATATAATATGAACATGTACTAACATCATGTCTAAATAATCTAGGTTTATTATTAATTAATATTAGAAACATATTTATATTAACTTTTGTTACTAAAATTCATGTATAGTTTTTATCACATTATTAGTAATTATTCATAGCTAATATTAGTAATCATATATTAATTTTACCATTTTTTCATCATTTGTTATGTATTGTGGATTCAGTTCATGATACATTATCTTGTGGTGATCACTTAAAAAATGAATAGGGATATTATATATATATGTAATATAACTATTTTTATAGTTCTTTTATTATTTAAAAAATTGTATGGCAAAAGTTTATAAAGAATGGTTATAAATTTGTAATTTTTCTGATTATTGAGTCATTAAAAAGAGTTCATTCCTCTAATAACTATACTTATTTATATATTTCCACTATATAATTTGAACCATAACATAAATAAATTATCCATTTCACATATTTCTGAAATATAGGTTTTATAAATCATTATGGAGGAATATTTTATTGCATTGTTCATTTAGTTGGTAAAATCAACCAAAATAAGAACATGTTACAAAAAATGAATGATTAATAATATATTATTTTTTATTGTATTATCACTTTTATAATTGAATAATGATGGAAATTACATTTTATCAAGATTTTAAAAAAAATAATGAATATCATAGTTATGAATCTAATGAAAGAGATTAAGGAAATGATGATACTTACATTTGTGAGTATAATAATCCCTTAAAGAAATCATTTGATGTAAATTATTTGGGAATCTTTCTTTTCAGAAAGAGACAAAAATGAAATATATTCTTCTTATAGAGTAAAAGTTGTATGATATTGTATGGAGAAGAAAATGAAATGTTTTTTTTGAGTGGGTGGAGGAGGGGTCCTTTTATTGTTGAGTTTCAGTGGAATATTTTCAAATTCTCATTTTTTTAATGTGCAGGGAATGTAACTTTATATGGAATATCCCTTAAAAATTATCAAATATTGGATAGGGTTCTTTAAGTCCATTATCCATACATTTTCAGGATTTTTTAGAAATATTTTATCACATTTCATGTTAATTTTTACTTTTACTTCATTGATACTTTTACCATTATGGCTCACATTTTTACAGTGATAAATTGATCTCATTCCAAAAAATGAAATTAAACTCATTAAATAAATTTAAAATTCGGATTCAACATATTATACCCATTTTAATACACATTATTTCTAAAATTGATGAAATTTTATTTTATATTAAAAAATCACAGTTCCTAAACAAATATAAAACAAATATTTTTTCAAGAATTAAATGAATTTATTATTTTTTTTCAGTCTAATTAATAATCATTAGATTAATACTAAATAGTTAATATATTTGTACAATATTTCATTAAAATTGATTTTTTAATAAACATAAATAATTCTTAAACATTCAAATAATATTAATTTTAAAAAAATAAATTTATAGAATTTATATTAATGATATTAATAATTAAATATTTATAATATCCTCAAATATTATTATAACACCCATCAGGACCACTTAAAAATCCAAAATTATGGGGAAACAATTGTGGTAATCATTTGTATATATATATATTTGGCCTGGAACTTTTATTGATTTCCAAGAGTATGAACTTATCCAACATATGATTTCAACATGTGGAACTTATTGAAGTTCATATCTGTCCATTTTGGGGGGAAATCAAATATGTATTATGTTCTTCCAAGAGACTAGATAATTAACATCATATCGAATATTTCAATAAAATTATTCTATATCTTCTCATTTTTTGTATATTTTACAATGTGATAAGTTATATTTATACTCAAAATGTCTATTATTATTTTATAAGGTTCATAACTTATGAATAATTTAAATTAATTATCCAACAAATTATTCTATTAATCTATTATATAAAATTGGAAAATATATTAGAAATGTTTTTTATATCCAATATCTTTATCTTTATAGGGATAATATATAATAAAAAATCATGTACTTCAAAGGATCATATAGTGATATCATTAAAAATTCATATTCCTATATACGATCTTACTTCCCAAAAAATCTATAACATCATTACCTCATCCATTCACATTATTTTTTCTCATAAATATAGTTTTTTCTATTAATTTTATAGATATAATTTATGTTATTATCTTTTTAGGATACAAGATTATGAATATTTGAATTCTGTAGTATTTTCATTTACTTTGTTTAATTCCCTTGAAATTTCACTAATTAATTTCCACCTAGATTTTATATAATATATATTATTTTATAGTATTCTTGCTCAATGAAATATGTTATTTATCATTTTAGTTTTATATTTTATATTGTAAATATTATCCAACGAATAAGATATATTATAGATTATTTCATACTCAAAATATGGGGTTTTATAAAAAATCACACACAATTGTGGAAGAATCATAATAATAGTTTAGTGAATAAATATTGAAAATATATTTTATCTCATCCCATGTCAACTGAACCCCATATCACTATAGGATAACTCTCTAAATCCATGTAAAATAATATATAGTAAATCATGAAAATTTATAAAAAGAGGTACCCCACAATCTCTTCCCCACAAATCTAGTCACCCTCACATCCAAACTATATACTTAATAGAAATATTATTTCATTACCTATCCAAAAACCAAGATAATATCGCACATATACATAACATATCTTCTTAGTACTACCACATACCCCAACCTCATACAAAAAACAAATCCTTTACAATCCATAACCACTGTCTCTTTTTCATAACCACACGACAACCAGCAGGGGTGTGGAAATTCGGGTTAATTTAGCTATTTTATAACTCCACATTATGAATATTGGGGGTACATGGTTTTAGTGGGACTTTTATCATATCAAATGCACTATAAAAATACAAAAAACCCCTAAAACCTTAATTTAACTACATGATTGTAATTAATAAAAAAATTATGGAAACATGATGTGCCCTTCATAATTAATTATCTATACTATTTAAGATTCACATGAGCTTGATAAATATAACACATAAACTTTTGAAGGAATCCTTCCTCTTGGGTATCCATAAATCGAAGAAAACCTCCTCTCAGTCAAGAATAATCTCCCTCTTTACCATAGATTTATAGAACATTAATCAATGGTAAGAGTGAACTATACCTAAATTGTGCTTCATCATGTGGAGTTCAAATGATTTTTAATGATATTAATAAATTACACATGAATCATATAGTATGATTTATTTTATATAGTCAAACTATGAGACTTTTTTTATTCTTAAATGTTTGTCTAATCAATGAAACATTTCATAAGTTACTATTCTTTGTAACTTATAATTCATTATTGTGATTTATTTTTCACCATTTCATAAATGATAGGGATGTTTAAACTCATATGGATTTTCATTATATGAAAAAAAAACCTTAATGATGGAAAATTCTTTGAGATTATTGCATAATCAAGTGTTACTTCATAATGATATTGTTCCCATATATTAAACTATGGAATAACGAGCTTCACTATGTCATGGACAATACTAGTATAGACCATGCAATTTTCTCAACAACTTGGATATGGTTATTCTTTTAGTAAATAATTACATCCATCTCCTATATGCACTAAAATACTTGTAGACTTTTTGCATATTTAACTTATATCAAATCATTTTTAACAACTTGTTAAACGAAATCCCGAACTCCATTTAAATATGATCCAAAAATATTTTTTTTGAAAATATTACAAACATTTCGACCATGTGTATCATTATAGGTAAAAAAATTAAAAATCTATCAAGTTGTTATTATAGATAGACTACAAAATAATTCTATAGTATATCCCTTTTTTAAAAAACATGATCCAAATTTATATAATCAAAATATGTGGCCCAACGGGAATTTTAGTTTTGAAACAATTTATGAATTCCTAAGAAAGTAATTTTTAATAATATTTTCCATTTAATAAATCATTAATTATACTCTTTCTATAATGGTATCTAGCATGATATTTATCCAATATATTTCTCTTTATACATGTTCCCATTAGTTGTATCATATACGTGTATGAATAATCATGTAATTCATATATCTAGGAATTTTAGTAACCATGGTGAATATAGAATGTCAATAAAGTATATACTACTCATATATTCACATTTCTCTTAGTAAATACATTCCTAAAAAAATCAAAATATCATATGCCATTACCCTAAGCATATTAGAATAGCACATTCCCATAATCCAAGCATATAATAAAATATTAAAAACATTATTCTGGAATGGATATAAACTTACTTACTCTATCTACATCAGCATCCCATATGTTTTAATCATCATATGAGATGAAAAAGATTACCATGGTTAATCCTTGATTGAAAAATGATAGAAAAAAACTATACCGATAACTAAAAAACTAAGAGTTGAGGATTATGTAAAAAATACATTGAAGTATGATATTTCTCATGGTATATATCTTTTATATTCATATATAGGGATTAAATATGAATCATAATCCCTGATTATGTCAAATATAAATGATATAACACCATTTTTGGTAAACAAGGAAGGTCATCAACCTTACAAAAGTCCGTTGATATCTCATGACCATGTAAATTATCTCTATATAAAAGCATACCCATTGTTGCATTAGTATTGTATCACAACATCTAATAATCCATGATGACCATTGGTTATAGAAAACTATAATTCAAATTTTAAGAGGGAAATTATCATTTAAATTTATACAATATATATATATAATATGGAATAATAATAATTTGGAAACTAAGTTTTGTATAATATGTCACATTTTATATTATTAAACTAATTTTCATAATGCTATCAAATCCATATATAAGAAACCATCTAATAATATATGATATGATAATATACTATATAGGTCTTATATCAGAATCCCTTTTAGTGTTTGGTAAAACACATTAGTTCTCTTATGAATTCAAGTTACATATTTATATGCACATTTGATAAAAACCCATCAAATATATTTCTTTACTGAGTAAAATATATGAAGAATGTTCTTTTAAATAATAGTGAAATATTTGAATCATATTCCTAATGTTCAACTCCTTAAATTTAGTGTTTAATCTATTTTAACTCATAACATTAAATGTTATAATGTTAATAAAAAAAATTTATCTATTAAAAATTCTATTTATATTCTTTTTCATCATAAATCATATAAATTTTCATCAGATATTTACTTTGAGAATAGTTAGTAACTAATTTTCCTCTTCACATTAATATTTTTCTTTACTATTATGTCTTAAACACTTTTTGGATGTAAAGTGATATTTACACTATTATGGTAATGGAAGGTAACTCTTCAATTTTCCCTTTACCAACATCCACTAAACTCATTTAGGATATTAATTCACATTCACATTGATTTTTCACATATATAATAATTTATTTAGTACACATTGAAATATTCTTGTCTAGACATACTCCCACTATACACATAAAAATAACACACTCTCTAAAATATCCAGTAAATATAGGTAAAACCTTATGTGTTTTGGAAACTAGCTAAATTTCCATTACTGGAAAAATTTAATAAATAAAATATTTTTATTCTTTTCTAATATTGTATTTCATTGATTTATAATAATATTATGAAAAATAATTCTTTTTTAAATAAACCATTTACTATTGGAGGAAACCATTTCCATTCATATTTTAAATAATTTATTAGATGAATTCATTTAACTAGTATTAAACTTATTTTATCCTCACATTAAATTTAATAAAACATAAACCTTTTTATCACATATTTTTCACAACAACTCATTGTTAGTAAATAGTTTCTCTTATCATATCATATAAATGAGATAAAAATATGCTTCATTTACATAGATTCATCTAATATTTTGTTACTATTATTCACTCGAAATATCAATAATATTAACTTATCATAATATATTTTAATGAAAACTATATGTTCCATCAATTCCAACCGTAAGTTTTATGTAATTTATATTTGAAACATTTTAAATGTATACAATTGGAATCATATAACCCTAAAATCAAGAAAATTATTTCAATAAATTTAATATATCTTATGTATTTTCCATATAGTTTCACAAAAACCCTTCAGGTATTCAACGAAATATAGAAACGTTTCACACTTATCCTTATAACACCATTTTATTTTAAATACATTTATTTTATACTCAAAGAATCATTATTGAACCTTCCAAATAATTTTTAATCTTCAGGTCTGACCTTTTAGAAAATTATGAAATTGATATCGTACCAGAACATAGACATCTCATTACAATCTCGTCTAATCTAAACACTTCAAAGAAATATGGTGAAAAGTTAATGAACTCATTCATATAGAAAAATAATTTTAAAAAATAAACACATTTTGATTCCCATAAACAAAAAAAATCATAATATGTATATCAATCCTCAAAAAGTCAATGGTGTGCCCAATCACATTGACTATAAGAGGGGAGACTAAATATCATTAGGTCATTTTTCATCTAATTATTTTAAAACCATGAGGGAATTTAAATACAGTTCTTATAAGAATATATATATGTAATTGTTAAATAATATCAAGACATGGTTTTTCTGAATGTTGTTTCTTAAAGAAACTGAATATTCCACCTTAATCAATAACTATTATTATATACCTCTATAACTATAGAAATTTTCATCCATTTAGTTCTTTAATTACAAGTATTGTTCTAAAAATCATGTTTGGTGATGTTATTATTGTTTAATTTACAACATAATCTTATATAATATGATTTTCCTACATAAATTCATTTAGTATGTAATTTTTTTATTTGTTTTATTACTAATATGACGTCCACTATTATTATATATCAAATCCATTATGCATATAATATTCCTATTTTACAAAGTAAGGATTAAAATTTAGGATTCTTCTCATCACTTGGCTAATTTTGTAGGACAGCATGGTTGTCATATAACATATTTCTATTGGATAGTTATGAAGAAAAATTATTACAATCCATTATATGAATAAATTGAACAACATTTCTCTAGTATCTTTACAATGTGTTTACTATAAATGTATAACCCGAAAAAAAAATAAACAATTAGTCTCATAACTCTTAGGGTCGCCTCATTACATTGATGGTTTACTTTTAAAAATAAATAGGCTCCTAGAATTGGCTTGAAACTATCAAGTAAAATGATCGAGGTATTAATAGTTTTTTTACTTTGATTAAAAGTATAAATTTAAAGGGGATTTAATCACACCTTCATATCTCATGTATTCCCAATACACATATGCATAATTATAATTATATATTTTGGAATCGATATTCCTTCCACCAAATCATTATATTCAAACTATATTGACATGGAACACTTCACACAACACATATATTGTTATACAAACCAAAATTAAAATCCAACTATATTCAATGATATCCAAATTAATCACATGGATGGGGAACATAAAACCCTTTTGTGTAATGTATTATAATCATATAAAATAAACTATCCACATAAGAGTAAGAAAGGATAAACATGTACTAAACCCACACTTTTATTAACAAACCCTAAACTCCCAAGCTACTTAGTAGTTCGATCAAAATTCCATCTACCCATGGTTATTTTCTCATGATGGATTTCAATTACATCATAATTCCATCACATGATGAGTATAAATTATAACTTTCTTATTAATTTGATATCATACCTAACAAACTAGACAATGAACAGGGAAGATAAAACAAAATAAATCATTATTACATAATTTAACTCTTTAAATATAGGTAAGATAATTGAAATTATCAGTTTAAAACAATTAAACTAAATAATAAAACATTCAAAATATAACATTAATATACATTAATAATAACCATGGAATAATACTAAATAATTAAAAAATTGATAAATTTAGATATTCTATTAATAGTAATTAAAAACTCATATATATATATATATATGGTGCTTGGGAATATAATTACATTAAAACACACATACACACAACACATTTTATCTTTCATATTCAAAATTTTGATTAATTTTAAAAAAACATTATAAAAATTGAAATATTTCTTATATTATCTAATGATTTTATAAAATTTAAATATCCCATTTTTAAATTAATTATAACCTTATATCAATGAATCTGAAACTCCTTTTTGATTCTTTTAATTAACTTTCCAAATAATGTATGTCAATGTAAACATGTTATATAAATATTTATAAATAAAATATAAATAAATATAAACACACTTATATAGCACCCTATTTTTATTTATAATTTTTATTTATATTATTCACCCTATAAACACTCCTCAAACATAGATCATATTTAACAAAACAATTATAGCTCAGTTTAATTACCCTCATCCATGTCCATTCAAGTGAAGATTTT